>CM046963.1:16264484-21264484 GCA_025698475.1 Gossypium anomalum | reverse complement strand
ACCAAAGTGTTTACACTCGGGTCGATCAAATTTAGCATTTCTAACACTAGCAACAGGAGTAGTTGGGGCTCTGAAGGTCAAATAAGATCTAGCACGATATCTACTCGAATGTCCCAGATTAGCCTTTGAACGACTATTAACATTTCAGAATTTCTTTGTTGCTGAATGAAACGACTTGCTCGATCATTTTTTCTGCACTTCTATTGCTTCTGAATCAGCTTTTCTTTTCTCTTTTCCAAGTTCTTCAACTTTACATGCTCGTTCCACAAGTACAACAAATTCTTTTATTTCTAAAATCCCGACTAACAAACGGATATCTTCATTCAAACCATCTTTGAATCTCTTGCACATGATTGCTTCGGTTGAAACACATTCTCTAGCATACTAACTCAATCTCACAAATTCTCACTCGTATTCCGTAACAGACATACGGCCTTGTTTAAGCTCAAGAAACTCTTTGCGTTTCTGATTGATAAATCTCTGACTGATGTATTTCTTCCAGAATTCAGCTTGGAAGAAATTCCAAGTAACTCGTTCTCTCGAAACTACGGATATCAACGTCTTCCACCAATGATATGCCGTATCTCTCAAAAGTGACACAACACATTTTATGCATTCAGCCAGAGTCAATAATAATTCATCAAACACTCGTATCGTGTTCTCTAATCAGAACTCGGTTCTCTCAGCGACACCATTAGTAGTAGCACAGAATTATTCGACCTTATATTTTCTAATTTTATCGACCGGAGGCTTATTCAACTGAGTCGGATTAGCTTGTGACATGACAGGGGCTTGTGGAGGATTTACTGGGGGTGAAGGTTATGGCACAGCCAGATTAGTACGAATATATTGGGTGAACCAATCATTCATCATTTGATAGAAGGCTTGTTTAGCCTCTCAATCATGGCTACTCATAGCCGGTCTAGAGTCAGATGGCGTTGTCCCTTGAGAGGGAGCAGGCTCATTGCTTTTGACATCATCTGCTATGGCTCGTTCGGGATCCATTTGCTATATAAAAACACATTTTCATTGTCAAGATTCATCAAACTATGGCAGTTCATAAATGTGGCATGTATAGCTAGACTCACATACACTATGGTAGTCCTAGAATTGACCAAACCATAGCTCTGATACCAATAAAATGTGACACCCATAACCCGTATCTGTCGCCGAAATAGGGTTAAAGGCGTTACCAGACATATCGAAACATTCACATATACTTAAGCATTACATAATCAAACATATAATAATCATACACAATTGTCCCTTATATAGGTCTATGAGACTTTAAACATGCTTTAGAAAAGGGCTGGGACTAAACCGAGCTCATACAAAATTTTTCAAAACTTAAACCTTTTTTTCAAAGTTGTATAGGTCACACGCCCATGTGAACAGATCGTATGCCTCACACGTCTTTAGACACGCCCGTGTGTCTAAGCCGTGGCAAAACATGGCATACATACTTACTTGTCCACACGGCCACATGACATGCCCGTGTGCCAGGCCGTGGTCAAAACTGACTTGGGACACACGGCTAGCCACACGCCCGTGTGCCTTGGCCGTGCTCAAGACTGACTTTAAATTGTAAGAATACCCTAGAGGACACACGGCCATATAACATGACCATGTGTAGCACACGATTGAGACACATGCCCGTGTCTCTGCCAGAGTGGACAAAAATAGGCCATTTGAAAAGCCAATTTGCCACCCATTTTGGGTCATACCTACAAGCATCAAAACCACATCATTTTATACGAAATTCTTAACTATTTCACAACCAAAACATACATCTTTCATGCTATTTTATTATCAACAAATTTCATATATAACATACATATCAAAACATGCTATATCATGAGTCATAATCAAACCAAAACATTTATCTTGTAACTTCAATTTACCTCATTCATTCACATGCTAAATTTTTACCAAAATGACCATTACTTTTGGCCAATCAAAAGCACCTCATAATAGCAACATTTCATCACATATCATATACTAAAATAAAACCATAAGTTTAACCATAATCTAGCCATATCACATGGCATGATATACACATTACAAAACATATTCTAATACTTCTAGCCTATACATGCCGTACTCCAATATTTACACTTCCAAAATGTACCAAAATAGAGTTCGATAGTGTGGTGATCATCCTCGACAATCCCCGAGCTCCCAGTAGCTTATATCTATAAAACAATTGAAAAACACACAGAGTAAGCTTTCAAAAGCTTAGTAAGCCATATACAAATAAACTTATCATTCAAAACATGAAAGCATCATCAAATTACATATACTTCATGGCTAAATACTATCTCAAACCACATAGTTCATATACATTTCACATATTCCCAATTCATTTACACATATAGCATATTTTCTCATACTTATAACATATATCATCACTTGTACATATATTTACCTTTTATTCTTAAACATAGTATACATTACGAATGTACCTGAATCGGATACACATTTCATATAATTATTCATTTCTCGGAATGCCTGTTGAACCGTTTGGAATCAATAAGGATACTCGGATAGCTCGAAAAGCTCGTACAATGGCAGCACCCCATATGTGGTCTTACATGTAATCAAATATCGATGCCACTGTCCCAGACAGGGTCTTACACAAAATCTAATACGATGTCAATGTCTCAGACATAGTCTTACACGTAAATCATAAGTCGATGTCATCGTCCCAGACTTGTTCTTACACGAAAACACGTATCGCATCCTATGACATGACATATGTACCCTAACTATTTCTATGGTTCGTACAGGCTTTTTGAACGTCGAAACTTTGTCGATACTTTCTCGGATATCTCATTCTCAACGCATATAATCATTCACTTTTGTTCAAAAGCATATAGTCAATAATAATTCAATTCAAAATACATTTATTTGTATATCGAATTACCTCGTACGGATTTGAACGAACGAAGTTAACTATTCAACGACTTTGACTTTCTCCGGTCTAATTCCTTTTTCTTTGGTTCTTGATCTAAATCAATTCAAATATAACTTATTCAAACTCATATTCATTCAAATCAATCCAAAAACACTTATTTAGGGCATTTTACAAATTACCCCTCACATTTACACATTTTAACACTTTAGTCCTTAATTCACAAAACCACAAAATACACATAATTTTCATATACCCATGTTAGGAAGAATCCTTATA
Source organism: Gossypium anomalum (assembly GCA_025698475.1). NCBI lineage: Eukaryota > Viridiplantae > Streptophyta > Magnoliopsida > Malvales > Malvaceae > Gossypium > Gossypium anomalum. Next base: position 21,261,294 of record CM046963.1, on the reverse strand, counting down.
GTATTCATATAAGTCCATATGTTCCATTTATTTCACATTTTAGTCCCTCAAAATCTCTTTTTTACAATTTAGTCCAAATTACTTAAATTTATCAAAAATTCAAAGACAAAGCTTAGTAATCTAACACATATCTTCCATTTACTAACATCAAACTTCATAAAACTTATATTTTCATCAATGGATCAACTTAAAATCATCATAAAAATCAGAAATTGAGGCACGGGTTTGAAAGATTACTAAGCAACGATCACAAAAACGTAGAAATTATCAAAAACCAAACAAAACACATACCTAATTCAAAGTGAACAATGGACGAGCCCTAGCTTGCTTATTATTCTTCTTTTTCTTTGCTAATTTCTGCTATGGATGAACACATAATGGCTTATTTCAAGCTTTTAGTTTATTTTAATTAACATAATTATTCATTTTACCAATTTTCCCTTATAATAAAACGTTATAAAATCACATATATTAATCCCATTAATGTCCATTAACCATGTTAATGGTCCAATTTCAACATAAGGACCTTTCATTTACAAAGACATATCAAATAGACACTTTTAACAAATAACGTGCAACTTTTACATTTTACGCGATTAGTTCCTTTTATCAAATTGAGCACACAAACGATTAAATTTTCATACAAAATTTTCACACATACTAATTCACATATAATAGGCATGGAAAATAATAAAAAAATATTTTTTTGACTTAGATTTGTGGTCCCGAAACCACTATTTTGACTAGGGTCTAAATCGGGTTGTTACATTATGAGTTTAAAGGCTTTTGAAAGAAAGAAAAGAAGAAAAATCACTTAGAGGATGTCAAAAAATATGGAATGACTAATATGTTCCCACTTCCTTATTCACTGTGATAGACAAACAAGTTTCCATATTTAGGTAATTAGTAATTTATTGGACAACATTTTAAGGTTGAGCTAAAATCATGGTGTTAGAACCATAAAACAAGATCTAATATAAAACTTAACTAGGATCTATCATGTTATATAATAAAAAAATAAATCAAGAACAAAACTAGATGCAAAAGCTTACCAGAATCTATTGATTTCTTGAAAACTTCGGATCTTATAGTTTTGATCTTCCAAATTAGCACACAAGTAATTCCAAGGTGACTCTCTCTTTTCTAAAGATGGGATATAAGAAAAGTTATGTATGTGTAAACTGGAGACTATAACTCTAATATATATATCACTTTTGCACATTAACACTAATTTCTAATTAGCCCATCATCAATTAGAAATTAGTTTCTAGAGTATCAACACATATTTGACCAATAATTTATTTAATAAATAAAGGCCAATAAACCTTAACCAAATTATATCACTTTTAGTTTCGGCTAATCTTTTATGATAGTAAATAATAACATGTAATTATGCTTATTATGTAACAGCTTGTTTTTAGTCGAATCAAAATAGTGGTTTTGGGACCACAAATCTAAGGTTGAAATAATTGTTTTATTATTATTTTAATGTCTACAGCATGATAGTATGATTGTGTAAAAATTTCGTTAAGAAATTTTATCGTTTGAATGCTCAATTCGATAAAAAGGACTAAATCACGTAAAGTGTAAAAGATATGTTCTAATAGCTAAAGGTGTCTAATAGCTATAGAACCTTCAAGTGGAGGTCCTTAAGTGGTAATTAGACCATTGGTTGTTTAAGTGGACAAATAGGGGCATTTAATTAAGTGTTATGCATCTTAATAACTAAGGTTATTTTGGTAAATTAATAAATAAGTTAAGTAAAAAAAAAATAAAGAAAACAAGTGTGTCATCTTTTAGTCCATCTTCTTCCACTGAAAAATCAAAGAAAGAAACCTCCATGGATGCATGCTAGGGTTCGGCTACTTTAAGGCTTATTTGGTGAGTGATTTTTGTCCCGTTTTTAATAATTTTTATATTTTTGGATTAGTTGCAACTTAATCTAGCTAGCCAGGGACTAATTTGTAAAAAATTTAAAGGTTTAGAGTTTTATCATTGATGAATATGTATGTATTTTGATGTTTGATGATAAAAAAATGGATGGTCGTTGTTAGATAAACAACATTTGTTAAGTGATTTTTGATAAAATTGTTAATTAGGGATTAAAATTGAGAAATGTGAAAATTATGTGGTAAATGTGTGAAATAAATGAAATATAGGGCTTTCTAGGGACTTAATTGATATTCGGATAGCATGGGTATAAGTTGAATTTCATGAATTTGTATTTTTATGAGTTAAGGACTAAATTGTAAAGAAGTTGAAATATTAAGGGCAAAAGTGTAATTATGCCATAATATGAAATTTGGTTTAAATTGAATAGAATGATAATTAAATAAGTTAAATTTGATTATATATAGATTAAGAAAAGTGAAGTTCAGATCTAGATTGGGGGAAAAATAAAGTATTGGACTAGTTGATCTTATTCTGCCGTTTTTGTGATCGAGGTAAGTTCGTATGTTAATAAACATTAATATAATTGTGTTTTAAATGATTTATTATTAAATTAATTATGAATACGATCCTATGGAAATGTTCGACGAAGATTCGGTAATGTAAAATCCAGGTTGAACCTTAGGAATAGGTTAGTATACAAATGACATGTCATTAGGGTTATTGTGTTTGGGTGCTAGTCTGTACGTTTTATCGGTGGCTGAGTTATTCGGCATGTGTTGTGGATCCTTATCAGCTTGTGTGAGCAGCACCATGTACTTACATCTTGACTGTTAGCTTGTGTGAGCAGACCCATTGATAACTCAAGAGTGAGCATTATATGAGATATGAGATTGAGATAGCTTTGGCTATGTATTGGCACTTAGGGTGCGAGATTCTCAAGTATTTGATATTATTCCAAATGGTTCAATGGGTATATCGATGAATTGGAAGGGTATGAAATTGATACGAATTGATACAGGTATGTACGTGAACTATACAATCATTGAATCGAAGAAATTGATGGAATTCATCTTTAACCTTTGGATTGAATATATGTGTTAAGTTTTGGATTTAAATTGAATTGCATTATGTGATGTTTAAATACTTGAATTGTAGTTGAATGGTAAGTTTTACTTATTAACTATACGAGCTTACTAAGCTTTATAGCTTACTCTATTTACTTTTTCGTGTTTTATAGTGATTATCGAAGCTAGCTCGGATTAGGAGTTGTCAGAGATCTCATCACACTATCCAACTATCATTTTGGTACTTTTGAACTTAAGTATTTGGTTATATGGCATGTATAGGAGTTGTGGTAAATATGTTTTGTATGTTTGTAATGGATTTAGCTAATTGATTTGGCTTGTAAATGATGTATGTTTTGGTTATGTGTATAGCCATGTGATTTGGCTTATTTTGGTATATTTGGTTATGTATATGTATGTGCAAATGGCCTTTGTGGTGTGGTTTAAAATTGCTATATGAATGCTTGTTGTGGATTGGTATTTTGAGTACCAAATGGTTGAATTTTGAAATATGGTGTGCTTGTGGTTTTAGGAAAGATAATGCATATATGAAGTTAACCATTTAGGTGATTTATGAATGTGAAATTGGCATAACATGATGTTATGAACAATATAGTTGTTGATATGGAAATAGCATGATTTAGGCTTTGATGAGATTAGTTTGAATGCCTATTGATGCTATGTTATATGCCATTTGGTTTGTGTAGGTGAATGCAAATTTGGGTGAGAAAGATGGCTTGGTAAATAGCCTATTTTTGTCTACACGGGCAGAGACACTAGCATGTGTCTCAGCCATGTGTGACACATGGTCTGCTGACACGATCGTGTGTTCCCTGATGTTTATTTAGAAACTAAGTCAGTATGCTCCACACGGCCCAGCACACAGGTGTGTGACTTGGCCGTGTGGCATAAGTCAGTATACCCTACAGTTTTGGCACGGCCTAGTACATGGCCTGGCACATGGGAGTGTGAGGCCATTTCGAAGGGTACATGGGCTAGTCACACGGGCATGTGGTTAGCTGTGTGACCCAAGTCAGAGAGTTACAAGAGGTGGGACACGGGCTGGGACACTACCATGTGATCCCATTTTGAATGTCTACACGGGCGTGTCTTTGGCCGTGTAAGACACACGGCTGGGCCACATGGGTGTGTGTCCCTATATTTTGAAAATTTTCTATGTTTTCCAAAATTTTTCCTAAGTTATCGGTTTAGTCCTGAACCACTTTTAATGCATGATTTGGGCCTCGTAGGCTCGTATTAGGGACTGTATGATTGATTGTGAATGACTTTTATTTGGGAATGGAAAATGTAAGTGAAATGTATGATTGTTTATGAAATAAGTTCGGTAATGCTCCGTAACCCTATCCCGACGACGAATGCGGGTTAGGAGTGTTACATATTATGTACGCAATGTCCATATTTTCTAACACGTCGATAATATCTAGTCCATCAATTAAGATCATATCACTTGGGGAAACATATTTAGAGAATCAGATTGGATCAAACCTATCTAATTCCTTGAATTAAGGAAGCTAGATCAAATTGAAACATTGGATTCTTAGCTGCCAACAGTCTTTTTTTACCTTGATGGTCAGTATTCTATTGTATTTAGCTATTTCAACTATAGTTTAGAATAGATCATGATTTATTTTCATTATGTTAGCAAGTATCAAAAACTCTATATAATTGAGAGACTTGAATAGGTTGATGCATTGAATTGAGAGCACTTAATCTGTTCAAGTGGGGAACATTATTTGTAAGAGTGCATATGATTGTAGGGGAGAATTTAGTAGTGAGAGTTCTAGTATTCAAAATTGCAAAAGTGAGGAAATTATCACTGGATGTGATAGATTTGGTCACTTATTGTAAGTATTTGAAGATAGTAAATATTTCTCACTGATCTAGGCTCTGCAGACGTTGGGAAATTGAATTGCATAAACATTTGTTGTGTCCCTTGTTTTTGTTTTGTGTTTTGTAATGCCTGGAGAAGTGCCAACTTGCCCAACCACTTCTGGTAGCACTTAGCTTGTTACTTAGCAATTGTTTTAGCTCAACAGTTGGTATTAGAGCCTCCCACTTAACATGACTAATGGAGATTTATGGTGTTGCTAACTACAAGCTATGAAAAGATCATCTACCTCATGTCCCTCGAAGTTGGAGATTGGCCATTATGCTTACCGTAAAGCACGCTAAAAGAATATATAAAATCGATCTATGAGAAGGCTCAACAAGAAGTTCTTACTGAATGCGAACCTTCCATGATTGACACCGAAGATGGGATAATGGCAAAGCTAGAGGTACAATAGACCACTAAATAAAAAAAGGTTGCAAATGCCAGCTCTAAGCCTTATACATCATATTTTGTGGCGTAGATTTACAAGAATTTAAGAGAATTGAAAAATGCATTGTTGCCAAAATTGTTTCGTATTTTCTGTAGACTACACATAAAGGAATCACACTATCAATGATGGCCGTTGAAACCACCAAAAATAATTCCTAAAATAAATAACTTTAAACAGTAGTAAAGAGTAGTAGAGTCGAGTCCACGGGGATTGGAGATTATGGTCAACTTTCGTGTTTTTCTTATGAACAAAATTTTGGTCGAGCTGATAATCGTGGCAATAGTCATGCCCACGACTCCAAACAGACCTGCTAAAAAACAAGTTAAATAAATTAGGGGAGTTGTCAATGTCTAGAAATTAAATAATTAAGATAGTAGAAATAAGAAATTAAAGAGACCGAAAGTAAAATTAAATTAGAAAATGAATTTGGGTTTTGATAATAGAAAAAGTAAGCCTTAGCCCTAGACTTAGTGAATTTCGATATCAGAATCGATCCTTGAAAAATAATCTTCTCCCCCAAACAATAAGTTGGCTATAGTGGCTAAGAACGTCCTAACCGCCAATTCTTCCTCTCATAGTTGGTCCCGATACGATCTGCAAACCAACCCTTCCCGATTATCTAATCGGGATACACATGTTCCCGATTCAAGATTCTAGTAGCCTTGCGCTCTGAAGAACCCAACTCGGATTAACGGACTCAATCACGCAGGACGTTTAAACCTGATCACTATCTCCCTTAATTTGTTCTCAGAGATATGAATACAGCACGACCAACTCATTTCTCCAACTGTCCGCGAACACGACTCGAACCCAATGCGGTTTTTTATTTGAAATCGAGTTAACTTTAAGGGATGAATTTGTCAATCCTGATTTTTAGGAAAAATAGTGAATATCGATTGGGAGGATTTTTAGTATGGATATGTATCTCACAATTCTTGACCGGAAAAAATATTGGCCTAAAGCTAAGTTAGAATTTAGTGAAGCATGAAATTAATCAGGCTTTTGTTGGTTTATGGCGAAAGATTAAATGGTAGTGGAGATTGATGGGAAAGGGATGGATTTTGAAAGCAATTAAACTAATTTTCAAAGAAACAAGCAAATGGAAATGGAATGGCAATATGTTATATGCATAAAATTGGAAGGGAAAAAATGGTTTAATTTAATTGCTCAAGCAAATTCAAGTGTATTTTCAAGCTACCACAAATGCCCTATTTATATACAAATAATTTACTAAATCTGGTCTAACTACACACTACACAATATTAGAATAAAATAAAAATAAAATTAGATTTTCTTCTACTTTTGCTTTTACAAGGTCAAAAGAAATCTAATAAGTCCTTGATTATTTCCAAGTTTCTAATTCAGCCCCACTTTATTGATTGTGCTGCAAATTAGTCCTTTTCTGCTTGTTTTTGACTCATAGCATCCAAATTGCATTCCTTGTAACAGCCCGATTTTGGGCCTAGTCAGAATAGTGGTTTTGGGACCACTATTCCGAGGCTAGAGAAAATTATTTTAGTATTATTTTATGTGTTTGAATATAATTTTATAAGTGCATGTAAATTTTGGTAAGTTAATTTTAGCGATTTCTAGTACAATTTCGAAAAAGGACTAAATCGCGTAAAAGGTAAAAGTTGTATTTTTGTGCCTAAAGGTGTTAATAGACTAGAGAACTAAAATTGGAGGCCTTTAAAGGGCAATTGGACCCTTTTTAAGTGTGTGGCCGGCCAAGGGGAGACAAAATTTTCAAAAAGTCAAAATTTATGGCATATTAGATGACTTTTGACCAAATAGGTAATAAAATAAAAATAGGATGATATCGTCCCTTTTTTCATCTTCTCTCCACCGATTTTTCCAGCCAAGAAATGGTTTTTAAAAGCTTCAAATTTTCAGCAACTTTGAGCCTTAGCAAGTAAGTGATTTTAATGTCTTTCTTGAAGATTTTTACATTTTTGTAACCTTTAAAGCATGAGATTTCATAAGAGGGGACTATTTTGCAAAATGATAAAGAGTCTAGGGTTTTGCCATGAATGTATATGTGTTTTTTGCTGAGTTTTTATGGAAGAATATGAGTTGTAGTTGTCTAATAAACAACCTTTGTGAAGGAAATTTGCATGAAAATACCTTAAAAAGGTTATTATGCAAATTTGTAAAATGGGTTGTTAATGTGTGTAATAATGATTTTTGTGAGTTGCCATAGTTATGAAAATGGTTTATCTAGGCTTAAGGAGTAAAGAAATTGAATAAAAATCTTATTTCAAGCCTAGAGGCAATTTGGTAATTTGGCAAAATAGAGGGGCAAAATTGTAAATTTTGCCAAAGTATGTCAATGGACTAATTTGATTAGTACATTGTTTTAATTAGCTAAATGTGATGTTTTAGATGTTGAAAAATGCGATTTGGGCCTAGAACGGGGAAAATTAATTTATGGACGATTATGTCTTTTTCACCTTTATGGTATCGAGGTAAGTTCGTATGTAAACAATAACATGCTATACATGTATTTTAAATGTTATCATTACATGAATTGTACAAATATTAATGTGTATGTGATTAATAGAAATATGATAAGACAAAGCCTTGATAGGCGAGAAAGAATCTTGTTTGAACCTTAGGAATAAAATAGGATACGAGTGACATGTCACTAGGAATTATGAGTCTAGATGACTAGCTCGAGAGTGAGCATTGAAATGTCATGAGATATGAGGTAGCTTTAGCTACAATTGAGTCACTTATGTGCAAAGATTTTCCCTAGTATCCAATTAGTATTCCAAGTGTTCAATGGGTAATCCAAATAAAGAGTTGATGATGGTCCCAATGAGGTAAGTCATTGGTGAGTATGCACTTGAGTTATGTTACGAGTTGTGCAGGTACGTACACTAAGCCTATGAGAATGTCTTGGTATGTGAAAGATCTATGATGCATGAATATGTGTTCTTACCATGATGGATGAAATCATGTTGTATTAATTTTGTGAACAATGACCATGAATGAGTAACTTAGCCTTGATAGATTTGAGTTACTGCAGTAGTGTAATTTTGAAAATACACTAAAAATAGTGTAAAATGATTTAGAGGCTGAATAAAATATGGAATTAAAGCTTAATTAGTCTAGGTTCTTATAAAAGAAACCTGTAAGCAAAACCATTTCCTATAATGAGATATTTGAAGTTGCGTGGGACAGAGTCAGAATGACTTCGAGATCCCCTGTTCTGATTTGAGAAAATCATTATAAATTGTAAAAAATGTTTATGATTTATAATTTATATTCTTAGAGTCCTCAATGAGTCTAGTTTCAAGAGAAATAGACAAGAACATTATTCGAGTCTTGTGCTATGAGATAATTGAACTTTAGTGCAGAAGGGTTGAAACTGTCAGACAGTGAATCAGGGGTAACTTTGAGGAATAAACTATACTAATTGGCTAAGCCAAAAATTCTGGAAATTTTATGGTAGAAATTTAAATGAGTCTAGTTTCAGGGAAAATTAATAGAACTTAATTCGGAGTTTTGTAGCTCCATATATAAATAATTTAGTGACTATTGCTCAGGAAGACAGTTTGTCGTGAACTTGAGAATATGTTGTAAACATTGATAAAACATGTTAATGAGTTGCTTATTGTCCTCATATGAACTTACTAAGCGAAAGCTTACCCCTCTTCTTTCCCATGTTTCCTAGAGTTGCCAGGTTAGCTTGGGTTGGAGGCCATCAGAGATATTATCACACTGTCGAGTAGACGCTATCGGTGTAAGTAAATCCAAGTGATTCGAGTCTATGGCATGTATAGGGTTTTAATGTTGAGTATGTGATATTATGATTTAGCTAAAGGTGTCAGCTTGTATTGATAAAGTGTTGTAGCCATGTAAATTGGCCTATATCGGCTAATGACGTTATGGGCCTATATGATTAGTCTTATGCATGTATGTTATTATCTCTTGCGATGTGGCTTACAGTATGCCTAGAGATTGAAATGAGATTCATTGACGAGTTAGTACCTTATGCATGATTAAGTGATTGGTAAATAATTAATAAAGCCTTATAAATGGTTTGTGGATATGATTATGCATGCTTAGTGATGGACATGAGGTTTGATGACATGTTGATAGCTATAGCATTAATGTGGTAAAGAGGAAAGTAAAACCTATGGTAATGGTTGCATGTGAAATTACCACGGTCATGTCATGTTAGGAATGTTTAAGAATGTTTAAGTGCCTAATTTTGCCATGTTGTATGCTATTGTATAAGTATGCGTGCATGTGTTGTGAGGGTGACAAAATGGCTTGGAAAATAGCCTTGTATTTGTCCACATGGGTAGACACACGGGCATGTTGTCCAGCCGTGTGACCTCTGCACCTAAGTTTTTCTAGTCAGTATGCATGGTAGTAGTACACGGGCAAGAGACACGGCCATGTGTCTCAGCCGTGTGAAGGACACGGTCATAGGACATGGTTGTGTGCCTTGGCCATGTGGTTTTGGCAGAATGTCTAGGTTTTTAGACACAGGTTTGGGACACGGGCGTGTCCCTAGCACACAGGCGTGTGCTCTATACCCACACGGGCGTGTGGAGCTTTGATGCAAGAGATTTTCTAAGTTTTTCATGAGTTCTCGATTGGGTCCCGAACCACCCCAAATGTATGTTGTGGGCCTCGTAAGCCTACATAAGGGACAGATTGCATGTGAAAAGAAAAGTTTTTAATTGTTTGAGATTTCATCGCCCTGTTTAGTATAGAAGTGCTAGTAAAAGTCAGGTAGCACCTCAAACCCTGTCCTGGTGTCGGATGCGGGCGAGGGGTGTGACATTCCTGACAAGAAGAAAACATAAAATTACTAATTTAGCAGGGATCAATTAAAGAATAACCGATTTAAACACAAAGAATTATGCAAATTTAACATGTTATCAGATCCCCCCTTGATAAACACCAAATTATACATATTGTTACCCCAAATACTTAGCATATTTATGGATATTTACTATTAGATTTGTGGATTTTGGTACTCTTAATCTGGTTATTTCATGTTTTGTACTCAAGAGAGCACCAAGAGTCAAAAGGAGCCAAAAACAAGCTTAAAAGAGACAAAAAAAGGACCAAATCAAGAAGATCACATGGCCTAAGCCTTGCCACACGGGCTGCTCACACGCCCGTGTCCGTCGAGGGTGTCGTCCAAAGATTTCACGATTCACGTGGCCTGGCCATTGACCCACACGGCCGTGTAAAATTTAGCGGAATGAACACGGCCTGGCCCTTTTTCAAAGAGTTGTATTTTACACGAAAAAATGATACTTAGGGAAGAAGAAAGCCAATCCAAAGCCTATATAAACACCCTAAGTATGACCTACTAGGGGGCTTTTCCGGGGTCTCTTCTAGAACTTTTCTGGAACACAGAACCACACGCTAGGAATTACTTGAAGGAAGCGAGACGATCCATCCCAAAAGCCAGAGCTACTCCATGACTGAAGATCTCTCTCAAAATCCCTTCAGGAGTTTTAGAGTTTTCTTCATGTTTTGTTACTTTTATACTTTGAGATGTACTCTTATTTCATTATGAACTAAACCCCTTAGATACCTAAGGGGGATGAAACCTATGATGGATCTTGTTATTATTATATGAACTATATGATAAATATTTGATTCGTTCTTAATTATGTGTTTCTGATGCTTGAGTTAATATTCCGGGTATTGACTCATGATTTACTATGCTTATGCAGAGGAGGAATAGACCCTGCCTAAGAGTAGATTTGGCATAATTAAGTGGATTTGATCGAACGCCTAGAGATAGGGTTACGAGATTTTGCCAGATTAGGGTGAAACCTAATATGGGAGTCCATAGATCGATTTACTGCTTCCCTAGGGGTTTTAATTAGAAATAGATTTTAATTAATTCAACTGAGGGTTAGGTGTTATTAGTCTCGAAAGAGATAATAATGTAGGTTAGGGAGTCTCACGGATTAAGTCAAGTGAATAAATCGTCTGGTTCAGAGTCAGATAACAAGTGAAATCTAGGTGGATTCCTCCTTGGGTGTCGTCTTTGTCAATTACTTCTCTTCAAGTCTTTTTCCAAATTTTCTTTTCACTTTAACTAAATTAGTTAATTAGTAATAAACAAAGCCTTTTATTCCTAGGCTAAATAATAAAAAGATAGTTATTACTAGTACTTTTGGTTCCCTTGGGTACGATATCCCGGTCTTGCCATTACTATACTATTGTTCGATAGGTGCGCTTGCCTTTTCATCATGATAATAGTTAGTCTAGGTTTGATCTTTATTATAAATATTTATTACTTGTTACGAATCATGCAATCAAGTTTTTGGTGCCGTTGCCGGGGAACTGAAATATTAGGAACACTTAATTTTTATTACTTTAGCCATTTATTTTTCTTGCAATTTAACTTTAATTCTATTTTTATTTTACTAACTTTTTTCTTTTTTCTCCTAGCAGATCCTTATAGTGTATGACTAGAAGAAACTTGTCAGGACCCTTGCTTTTTGACGAGGAAATTGATCGTATAGCTCGTAGAAATCGACGAGAAATCAGGCGCAGCTTAAGATACACAGAAGAAGAGCAAGAGGACGATATCTCAACTACTACTGAAGTGATGGATGAAAATCAAGACAATCCGCTATCGCCAGCCATACCCGCTGAATTAGCAAATCAGAATCCTTCTCCTCGTACTATGTATGATTATGCTAAACCTAATTTTACAGGAACTGAGTCAAGTATAGTTATACCTGCTATTGTTGCTTACAATTTTGAACTGAAACCTAACACAATTCAGATGATACAGCAATTTGTTCAGTTTGATGGTTTGTAGGATGAGAACACCAACACACACTTGGCAAATTTCCTAGAACTGTGCAACACTTTCAAAATTAATGGCGTTTTTGATGATGCCATTCGCCTTCAGTTATTCCCTTTTTCACTAAGAAATAAAGCTAAATAGTGGTTGAACTCACTACCACGAGGATCCATTACCACTTGGGAGCAAATGACCAAAAAATTTCTATTAAAATATTTTCCACCAGAAAAAATAGCTAAGTTGCGTAATGATATTTCTTCTTTTGTGCAGATGGACTTAGAGACACTTTACGATGCATGGGAGAGATTCAAGGACCTTTTGCGAAGGTGCACACATCATGGACTACCTCTATGGCTGCAAGTTCAAAAGTTTTACAACGGTGTGAACCCTTCGACAAGACAAATGATTGATGCAGCTGCTGGTGGAACCATCAATAACAAAACACCTGAAGAGGCTTTTGAATTTATTGAAGAGATGTCACTAAATAACTATCAGTGGCAAGTCATGAGGACTAAGCCAACGAAAACAGCAGGCGTTTATAACTTCGATTCAGTAACCATGTTGTCAAATTAGGTAGAACTTCTTAATAAGAAGATTTATGGTTTACTTTGTTCTACGCAGGTACATCTAGCGATGAGGTGTAACTCAAGTGGCAGAGGCGTGCATACAGAATACCCACCATTCAATCCTACAACCGAAGAGGAACAAGTCAACTATATGGGTAACAATAATTTTAGATCTCAAAATAACCCATATAGTAATACTTATAATGCAGGTTGGAAGAACCACCCAAATTTCTCTTGGGGTGGTCAACAGAATCAAAGGCCACAGAATCCTCATAATTTTCAACAGCCACCGTATCAACAGGAAAAGAAGTTGAACCTTGAGGAGATATTATCCAAGTTCATCTCGGTGTCAGAAACTCATTTCCAGAACATCGAGACAGCACTTAAAAAGCAACAAGCATCAATTCAAGGACTTGACACTCAAATAGGTCAGCTGTCCAAGCTAATTTCTGAACGACCACAAGGGAGTTTGCCAAGCAACACTGAATCAAATCCAAGGGAACAGCTCAATGCAATTGATGCTCAAGAAAGACGCGTTGAGACTGAGCCAGAACCAAGGAAAGAGAATGTGGAAAGCAAAAGCGATGGTGAGGTAAGTAATAATAAAATAGTAAATACAGAATACAAACCTCGTGTGCCATACCCTAATGCGACAAGGAAAGACCGCTCAGATGAACAATTCGGTAAATTTCTTAAACTTTTGAAAAAATTACATATTAACTTACTGTTTATTGAAGCTCTGTCACAGATGCCAAATGTAACGAAATTTCTAAGAGAGCTTTTAGCAAACAAGTAGAAGTTAGACGAGTCATCACACGTGGAACTCAATGCAGTCTGCTTAGCTATTCTAAAGAATAAGCTACCTAACAAATTGAAAGATCCAGGGAGTCTTACAATTCCTTGCTTAATTGGTAGTTTATCTGTGAATAATGCTTTAGCTGATTTAAGGGCAAGTATAAATGTTATGCCTTATAAAATGTTTAAACGAATAGGTCTCGATAAACCCAAACAGACTAGGATGAGCATATAATTGGCTGACAAAACAGTTAGATTTCCTAAGGGTATTATTGAAGATGTTCTCGTTAAAATTGATAAGTTCATTTACCTAGTAAACTTTGTCGTCCTAGATATGGATGAGGATAACGAGGTACCTTTAATTTTACAACGACCCTTTTATGCAACTGCCAGAACAATTATTAATGTCGGCACAGGAGAGCTAACACTTCGTGCAGGTGACGATGCAGTAACACTTCAAGCACGCGACTCAGTCAAAACCTCTAAGACTTAGGATAATGCTATAAAACCTGTTAATGATAAAAGTAATATTCAATCGTCCTTGCAGGAACCTCCTCGAACCAAGACAACAGAGACAGTACGCTATTATCATTAAGAGAACAAAGACGTCCATTAAGAACGAAGGCTACGGATAAAGGAGCTAGACGAATGGCGAGAATACAAACTGAGAACACATGATAAACCAAAACTTTGCCAAAACAAGTCCGATACCTCTCCTAATCAAATTAAGGTAGGCGATAAAGTATTACTAGATGCCACAGATCTCCATATTGTCACTACCACACCAAATGAGGAGATCCCTCTTACGGTACTCAGTATTTTTCCATATGACACAGTAGAGGTAAGTCATCCATCACAAGGAACTTTCAAGGTAAATAGTCATTGTCTCAAACTTTATAACGGTGAGAATTTTAAGGACGATGGAGAAGAGCTACGACTCTACGAACCTCCCTGAATACATCCATAAGGGAAAGTCAAGCTTAGACTATAAACAATCACTTCCCGGGAGGCAACCCGAGTACTAACAACTTTTATTTATCTAAGTTTCATTAAAATTACAAGATTTGTTTTTAGACCACTAACTGAATCTCTGAACGCAGATCTATAACCCTCACACGGCTACCCACACGGGTGTGCCTAAAGCCGTGGCAAAACAGGGGAAGCGACACAGTCGTGTGGAAACAGGGCAAAGATTTCCCCAAAACACGGGATGCGATAAATCCCCACGGCCGTGTGACATGGCCGTGGGTGAGGTTGATAGATGAACACGGGCGTGGGAATGGTAAAACACGGGCGTGCCAGGGGCAAGGCTCGATTCTGTTTCTCTAACACGGGCGTGTGACACGCCCGTGCCATTAAACCGTGGACAATGATACACGGGCGTGGTACCATATACACGGGCGTAGGAGAAGCGAACGAAGCTAAGCACGACCATGCGATATGGTCATGTACCACACACGCCCAAGACACACGGGCATGGGATAGTAGCCACTCCAACACCACCACCTGAGGCCTCCACTGACGAGGATCATTGAATCCTCCTATCTTTTTATTTTTATCTTTATTTTTATTTTTATTCTTAATTTTTAATTTCATTTCAATTTTATTATTTCCTTATGAAAAACATATCTATATTAGAAAATTTTACTTTCTTCATTTTTTTCTGGTATTTCTAACAAGTAATCCCACTACACTCTCTTCCACACCAACTCTTAATAAGCTCTTCATGATTCTACAGATTTCCAAGCAAGCTGCTAGGAATATTTTACAGAATGAGGAAACAAACAGGGAACAATACAAAATGAATGTCATGTTCAACGACCCAATTTCTTCATCTAGCTAAGAACAATGGTAGCTACTACTTTCCCCAAACACTACAACCTCAGAATCAAGCTCTGCACCTATATAACAGGGAGTTTCACCTCCTTCCCTCTTATGATTTTCTTTATTTTGAATAGTCTATCTTTGTACATGGAGGACAATGTACAAAAATACTGAGGTTAGTTTTTTTTTAAAGATCAAATCAAGTCAATACAATATAGAAGTTATACTCCATGATTCAGTAACAAAAATTGGTGATCATAGTGAGGTAACAATATTAAAATCAATCTCGATTAAAAGGGTTAATGGGTTAATGATAAGGGTTAATCAATAAATAAAAAGGGTTAGTAGGCTCAAAGGGGGTTCACTAAGGGTTTAATTATGTGGGAAAGCTTTTTGTGGAGTAAGTGGGTTAGATCATAAGTGCCTTTATCATCTCAGTATATCAAATCATACGCGTGATCTCGACATGTATAATCGAAGCAAGTTCTAGAATAATAGTTCAATGTTGACACACTCAAACTATAAAAGAAGTGAGCAAGAAAGAAAGCTATATGCTCAAAAAGGCTAAAAAATCTCACCAAAAATTTGGGTTTTTGATGTTATTCCTGTATACTTAAGATTTCAAGATAATACCTCAATTCAGGAAAATAATCTAAAAATTTTAGTTCTCAAAATATCAACTTATCATGCTTGAATCTTTAAGGTCCTACAATCAAATAATCATGCATAATTCCCCTGGTCTAATTCATGACATATCAACGATAATTATAGATTAATCAGATTTCATTCTATCAATATTATGAGAAAATCACTTAAGCACAAGACCACATTCAGGGATTTGAGAATAATGCAAAAAGTTAGGTTTCATGTTTATGTTCACCCCTACTTAGCTCATGTTTGCCCTCAAGCATATTGTACTTTCATACATTAGAAATTATTTAATAGCTTATAAAAAATCAAGCATCTTTTCCATATCTATGATCAATGCAAACAATATAAGCAAAAAAAAATAATTAAGTGCTCAAAATACCTAGTTTGATCAACAAGTGTCCATAAAATTGAAACATGAAATTAAATCATTTCATTACATTGAGTTTGAGCCAAAATTTGCAAGGTATTATTCTCAATTAATCATGCAGATGAATTTTTTTTTTGGACATAGTCAAACCTTTTTACGCGAATTAGGATGGCAACCCAAGCACCCTACCTTGGTTACTTAGTTCAAGCAGTCTTTTTTTAGCTGCTCAACTAGCTGAATGGTTGCAAGTTTTCAGTTCGTCACTCGAACCTTATTTATGCTAGAAGAGTTGACAACCTGAGTAACTCATCCTGGTTACTAAATTTGGTCACTTTTCTAAAACTTTCACTCATAACTTGAGCCTTTATTCATTTATTTTCATTTTATTTATTTATTTACAAGCAAATTTTTTTTTCAAACAATCAAGTTTCATGAAAAATCTAATTACATATATCAACTTTAAAACACACATATCGATTAATCTTAAATATTTGAACACTTTAATTCAAAAATTACCCAATTGTTCAAATTGACTTAGTAATGAAATTAGAGCCTCAATGTCAAACAAATTATCTAATAAATCTAGCATAAGATTGAACATATGAAAAAGAGAAACATGCATCAAAAGACAATCAACCATGCATACTTACCATTTCAATCCCCCCCACTTAACGTATGCTTGTCCTCAAACATGTTTTATATGCAATAAAGTATAGTAACTCAAATAACAAGCAAAGAGAAAGGTTTAGAATACTCCCCATGTGTTTCTACCAATGTTGTTAGCGTTGGGAAATAATTGTCAACATTTAGCATGGCATGCCCACGCCACCATCAATATCTGATTTTGGGAAAATTGACAACCTCCATTACATACCTAAAAATAACACATTAACCTAAGTAAATAATAATCTGGTTATTATTCATTTTATTTTCAATCCAAATTAAATTGAAATTCAAAAATTCAAAAAATTAAAAATAAATTTGGGTTGCCTCCCAAAAAGTGCTTTTGTTTAACATCATTCGTTCGACAACTTGGAAATTTATTCAACTGGCTCTTGAGGATTAATTCCTCAACCATGTGGACTTTAAAATTTTCTTATAAAGGCTTCAAACGATGTCCATTGACATTAAAAATTTTTTCGAATTCTTCGCTTTTAACCTTGACTGCACCATGCGGAATATATGAGTAATAATAAAAGGCCCTAACCACTTAGTTCAGAGCTTACCTGCAAAGATTCCTAGTGTATGGTCATAAAGTAATACTTTTTATCCTACCATAAATTATTTATGGGTTATCTTTTTATCATGTTATGGTTTAATTTTATCCTTATAAATTTGGGCACTTTCATACGCTTCTCGTCGAATTTCCTCAAGTTCCTAAATATGTAACTTACAATACTTACCTGTAGCTTTCAGCTTCATGTTGCATTGCTTAACCACCCAAAACGCTCTGTGTTCTAATTCTACAAGAAGATGACACGGTTTTCCAAAAATTAGTCGATAAGGAGACATACCTATAGATCCTTTATAAGTCGTACGGTACGCCCACAGTGCATCATTTAGTCGCAAACTCCAATATTTCCTATCTGGCTTAACGGTCTTCTCTGAAATTAACTTGATTTCTTAGTTCAAAACTTCCTCTTGACCGTTTGATTAAGGTTGATAAGCTGTATTGACTCGTTACAGTACCCTGTATTTTTTCGAAAGTGTGTCAATTACCTTATTACAAAAATACGTTCCTTGATTGCTGATCAATGCTCGCGGTGTGCCAAATCTTGAAAAAATATAACCGTTTAGAAAATCCACTACCGTTTCGGCATCAGCATGATGAATGGCTTTAGCGTCCACCCATTTTGATACATATTTAACTGCAAGAAAAATATAATCATTATCACATGATGAAACAAAAGTCCCATAAAATTGATGCCCCATATATAAAAAATTTCACATATATGTATAGGTGTTAGAGGCATTTCATTTTTTTGGCTCAAGTTTCCTACCCTTTAACACTTTTCGCATGTTTTACAGAATAAATATATGTCACAAAAAATATGTGGCCAATATAGTCCACATTCAAGTACTTTATGTGTAGTTCGTTTAAGGCCAAAATGTCCACTACATGTGTAAGAATAACGAAAAAATAGAATTGATTTTACCTCAGTTTCTGCAACGCAACGTCGAATTACCTGATCGGAGCAGTATTTCCAAAGGTAGGGGTTGTCCCAAACAATTTATTACGATTCACGTTTGATCTTATCTTTTTCATATCGTGATAAATTAGAAGAGACTATAACTGTAGTAGGGTAATTCACCATGTCTGCGTACCAAGGAAAAATTGTCTGAGTAAAAACAAAACTTTCATCTGAAAAATTGTCTTTAAGAGGTGTGACATCTTTCAATGGAGGTATTCGGCTCATATGGTTAGCTACCAAATTTTTTTATGCTTTCTTATCCTTTATTTCGAGAAATAACTCTTGCAAAAGTAATATCCATCTAATAAGCCTCGATTTTTCTTCCTTTTTCTCAATCAGATATTTAAGAGTTGCATGGTCAAAGAAAACAACAATCCTAGTCCCTAATAAATATGAACGAAATTTTTCCAAAGCAAAGAATATAGTTAGAAACTCTTTTCCAGTGGTCGAGTAATTTCTTTGGGCGGCATCCAAGGTCTTATATGCATGGGAGATAACATGTGGTTCTTTCTCAATTCTTTGCCCAAGGACTGCTCCTATGCTATGGTCACTTGCGTTGCACATTATTTTGAAAGAATAATTCCAATTTGGTTAGTGAATGATGGGTGCAAAAAGAAGCTTATGTATGAACGTGTCAAACGCATCTCTGCGTGATTGGTAAAACTCGAAGTCCTTGTCCTTTTGTAAGAGATTACAAAGCGGTTGTTCAATTTTTGAAAAGTCTTTAATAAACTATCTGTAGAAACCTACATGACCAAGGAAAGAACAAATCTCCCTCACAACTGTGGGGTATGGGAGTGAGTTAATAATATCTATTTGTGCTATATCAACAGAAATTCCTTCAGCAGAAATGATATGACCTAGAACTAATCATTTATCAACCATAAAATGACATTTCTCATAATATAGAACAAGGTTGAATTCTAGGCACCTTTTCAGAATTTTTGCAAGATTTGAAAAGCACACCTCAAAAGACTCACCATACACAGTAAAGTTGTTTATAAATACCTAAATTATTTTCTCAACATAGTCGAAAAATATATTTATCATACACATTTGAAATGTGGCTGATGCATTGCAAAGTCCAAATGACATCCGTTTGTAAACAAACGTGGCAAATAGACATGTAAAGTCATCTTCTCTTAATCTTCCGGTGCCACTAGAATATGGAAAAACTTGATTAACCATCAAGACATCAATAATGAGATTTTCCAGCTAAACATTCTAACATTTGATCAATAAAAGGAAGTTAAAAATGATCTTTTCGAGGTAAAGAATTCAACTTCCTGTAATCGATGCAGACTCCACCTGTTTTGGACTTGGGTGGGAACCATCTCACCTGCCAAATTTTTGATTACATTCACGCCAATTTTTTTGGCACTGCATGTACTAGGCTAACCTAATTACTGTTAGAAATGGGATAGATTATCCCAACATCAAGTAACTTTTGAACTTCTTTCCTTACAACTTCCATCATGGGCAGATTAAGACGCCTTTGAGTCTTTCTTTTAGGCATTGCATTCTTTATTACTAGAATTTTGTGTATGTAAGCCGAGGGACTCAAACCCTTAATATTGGCTATCATCTATCTGATCACCTCTTTATAATCTCTAAGAAATCATACCAATTTTTCCTCTTCCACCTTCGAGAGTTTACTCGAGATTGTTATTGGTAAGATATATCTATCGCCCAAAAAAATAAACTTCAAATGGTCCGGAAGTGGTTTGAGTTCTAACTCTAAAGCTTGTAAAATAGATGGTAAAAGCTTAGTTTGTGAAGGGGATAATTCAAAAATTTTATAAGAAATTTTCCGTAATTACGGTGCCTCCATATGAACCACTGTTTTGCGAACAGACTTTTCAATAGTTATCCATTCTTCTAGTTCTTCCATGGCATTAAAGTCTAGACTTCTGCAAAGAATAGTTTGTAATTCATCCTTGTCATGATATTCTAAATGTAATTCAGTTAAGGGCCCGATTATATCAATATTAGAAACATTAGAAATCATGCTAGGGCAATTCATGGCCTCATAAACATTAAATTTCACGACTTCCCCAAAAAAGCTTCATAGTGGGTATCCCACTTCGTACGTCAATCTTCGCTTGTGTGGTACTCAAGAATGGTCTCCCAAGAAGTATGTCAGAAGAATTGGTGAGTTGTCATCTTCCATGTTGATAATGTAAAAGTCTATAGGAAATATTAGTTCGTTTACCTTAACAAGAACGTCCTCCAGTGCTCCCTCCGGATGCACTACAAATCTATCTCCAAGCTAAATAATTACACTTGTTTCCTTCAAAGGACCCACGCTAAGTTGTTTATAAATTGACAAAGGCATAACATGAATTGATACACCTAAGTCACACATGGCTTTTTTAATACCGACACTACCTTTTTTGCAAGATATGGAAAACATACATTGGTCCTTACATTTAAGTGGTATTTTCCTTTGTAAAATGGTGGGGACATTTTCTCTAACACTTACCTTTTCATTGCCCAAGAGCTTCCTCTTATTCATGCATAATTCTTTTAAGAATTTTGCATATAGTGGAATTTGCTTAATCATATTAAGAAGAGGTATGTTGATTTCTACCTTTCGAAAGGAGTCAAGGATCTCCTTCTCTTCTCACTCCTTCTTGCATTGGAAAAGTCTTCTAAGAAGCGGAGGTGGTACTGAAAATTATTTTTATGGTGTTGACTCCACTAAAGCCTCTATAACAACCCAATTTTATCTTAAATTAGAATAGTGGTTTCAGAACCACAAATTTGAGATCAAAAAATTATTTTTAATATTATTTTTGGTGTTTACAGCATGTGAATATATATGTGTGAAAATTTCGTGAGCTAATTTTTATCGTTTAATAGCTCAATTTGAGAAAAAGGACTTAAATGCAAAAGTGGCATTCTATTTGATAAAGGTGTCTAATTGCTATGGCTTATTAAATGAAAGGTCTTTAGGTTGTAATTAGACCATTGATAGTGGAATTTGACATAAATGGGCATTAAATGGATGATATTAAATGTTTTATATCAAGGTTAAAATGGTAATTAGGTTATTAAGTTAATATTAAAAAAAAACAAAAGATGAAAACATGTTCATCTTTGTTTATTTCAACCAAATAGTAGAGAAAAAAATAGGGTTTTAGAGCTTTCATTCATTCGACCCTTGTTCATCTTGATTAAGATCAAGAAAGAAATGATTCGGATTTAGGTTGGGGGAAATCGAAAGTTATCGAGTAATTGATCCCATTCATCAATTCCAAATACTAGGTAAGTTCGTATGTGATAATTTCATTTTAAATGTATGTTATATGCTTTGGTAATGCATAAAAATGTGATTTTGAGATTACGGATAATGTTTGAATTGTGAATACGACTAAACGGATGTGTTCGATGATGAAATCGACAAGTGAAACTCCCGGTTGAACCTTAGGAATAGTTTAGGATGCTAGTGACATGTCATTAGGTTAATGTATTGGCTTTGGGCCATGATATCAGCACTTCAGGTACGAATAATACCTTGATTTGGCTACAGGCCATGGTATAGGTACTTATAGATTGTGATCCTTAAGTATCCAATTTCTATTCCAAATGGTTCAACGGGTAAAAGAAATGGCGTGGTTGAGAAAGTCCAGTGAGATGGTATTTAATCATGTTTTGAGACATGAGAAAGGTTTGTGGTTAATGTGACTTTGATTTGGTAATGTAAAAATAGTTAAATTACATTTATCTGATGAATTGAGTTATTCACTTACGAACTTACTAAGCTATGAAGCTTACTATGTGTTCTTTGTCTATGTTTTATAGATAATTAAAGCTAGCTCAGATCCGGAGTCATCGAGAACATCATCGCACTATCAAACACCTAAGTTGGTACTTTTGAGACATGTATATATGGTATAGGCTAGTTAAGGTACTTTGGTTGTGAATATGACAATAAGATTTGGCTTATAAAGGTTTATGTTTGGAATGGTATGTATAGTCATGAATGATGGCTTATTTTGGTATGTTTTGGGATAAATGTGGCCAAGGTTTCATAGTTGATAAATGGTTAAGTTTTGAGTTTGGTAAATATCTTTATGGTACGATTGAAGTAAAGCAATTGAGAAGTTATGTGTTTTTGAATAGATGCTTATGATATAAGCTTTGGATAGTTATTTGTTATTGATCGAGTATTGCATTTGGTTGAATTGGATATTGTATAAATGATGTAATGAATGATGATTTTGGGCTGCCTATTATATGATGAAATGGTATCATTTTGGTTGATAGGTGTGCTTGAGAAAAAGCGTGGCAAATTGGCCTCACAAATGCCCTATTTTTGTCCACGCGGGTAGAGACACGGGCGTGTGTCTCAGCCGTGTGCAACACATAGTCATGCTACACGGCCGTGTGCCTCCTGGGGTACCTTTTTGAATTAAGTCAGTATACCCTATAGGTTTGGCACGACTTAGACACACGAGCATGAATACTAGCCGGGTGTGGCACACGGGCTGGCACATGGGCGTGTGGCTGGCTGTGTGACCTAAGTCAGTAATCCCTCCAGTTTTCACATGGCCATGGCACAAAGGCGTGTCTCCGGCCGTGTGGTGCAAGTCAGTATGTATGCCATGTTTTCGCACGGTCTGTAACGCGGGCGTGTTTGGTGGCCATGTAAGGCACACAGCCTGTTCAAACTGGCGTGTGATCCTTGAATGTTAGAAAATTTTGTGTGTTTCTTAAAGTTTGCAAACATTATCGGTTTAGTCCCGAACCTTTTCTAATCATGTTTTAAGGTCTCGTAGAGCCTTATAAGGGACATTGAGATTATATTTCATTGATGTTTATGTGAAAATGTATGATTTATGTTGTGATTGATCGGTAATGCGTCGTAACCTTATTCTGGCTATGAATACGGGTTAGGGGTGTTACAGCCTCTGTGTCAAGTTTCTTCTCACCTTGACCAGCATGGGCACGACTCGTGTTAAGTACGGGTTCCAAAACCTTCCCACTCCTCAATGTCATATCACTTGCGTTGTGTCGAGGATTAGGTTTAAATTTAGGATGGTAGCTTACCTTGGGACTCCAATCGACTAACCATGAGCACAAGCTTGCTCACTTGCTTATCTAAGTCCTGTAAATGCATGTTAGTTTTTTTTGAAATTTCTTAGTACTATTGGATAGCCTTTCCATTATGGCTTCCAAAGATGACTTTAGGGGTGCTAATTGTTAATTCGGAGGTGGCCTTTGTTGGTAAGGTTGATTAAATTGAGGATTCGGCCCATAACTTAGATTTGGGTAATCTTTCCACCCCACATTATATGAGTTTGAGTAGGGGTCATACCACCTTTGGGGCGGTCCTGCCAAGTTCCCGACAACATTTTCTTGTTTTGTTGAATCCTCATGTAAAATTAGACATGAGTTCGTCAGGTGGTCTAGCTAAACGCAAATTCCACACAACGGTGCTGGGCTTATTTTATCTGTAAGAAAATTTTGCACAACATTAGTCAACTTATCAATTTGTCTTCTAAAGATAGAGAATTTAACCCATGAACCCATCTCGTGCATTCTATAGCCGGTTAGAATTGCTGAGAGTTAGTAGCCATTGTCGAAGTCAACTCTCATGCTCTTTGAGGATTCATGTTAACAACTGCCCTCCACTTGCAGCATCTATCTTTTTCATTTCCATTGGGAGTAACCCTTCATAGAAATACTGCAAGATTGATTGTTCAGTTAGCCCATGTTGTGGGCAACTTGCACAAAACTTTTTGTATAGCTCATAGTAATCGTAGAACGATTCAGTTTCTTTTTTATGGATTCCTACAATGTCCCTCCCTAGTTCGATTGCTCGAGCTACAGGAAAGAACCTATCAAGAAATAAATGAGACATGTCAGACCATGTATTGACAGATCCTGAAGATAAATAAAATAGCCATTCTCTAGTAGAGTCAACTACTAAGAAAGGGAAAGCATGAATTTTAATTTGGTATTCTGTTACTCACTGAGGCTTCATGCTTGTGGACACCATATGGAACTCTTTGAGATGGGTGTGCGGATTTTCATTCTGTAATCCACGGAAGGTCAATAATAAATGAATCAAACCTAACTTCAACTTAAACGATGTTCCTCCCACTGAATAAGTAATACATATGGGTTGTTGTTCGTCCTGTGCTATTGTGAGTTGTTGTATCATTTGCTCGGCCATCTCATTTGGTTTGTCGAATAAGAAAATGTCCTTGTTGTAAGATATGGTTTCGAATCTGGGATTTGGTCGTTTATTGCGTTGAATGGCTTTTATTCGCAGTTTTCGAACCAACTTCTCTATTTCTAGTTCAAACTCTAGAGACCCCGATTCTGATCTGGTCATAAGGTAAACAAGAAAATCTGAAGAATATCTCCAATCCCTAGTAATGGCACCAAAATTTGATGGGCGTCGAAACCACCAAAAATAATTACTAAAATAAAATAACTCTAAACAGTAGTAAAGAGTAGTAGGGTCGAGTCTATAGGGATTGGATATTATGATCAACTTCCATGTTTTCCTTATGAATAGAATTTTGGTCAAGCCGATAGTCGTGGTAATAGTCATGCCCACGACTCCAAATGGCCCTGCTGAAAAATAAATTAACTAAATTATTGGAGTTGGCAATGTCTAGAAATTAAATAATTAAGATAGTAGAAATAAGAAATTAAAGAGATCGAAAGTAAAATTAAATTAGAAAATGAATTTGGGTTTTGATAAAATTAAATTAGAAAATGAATTTGGGTTTTGATAATAGAAAAAGTAAGTCTTAGCCCTAGACTTGGTGAATTCTGATCTCAAAACTGATCCTCGAAAATTAGCCTTCTCCCCCAAACAATAAACTAGTCATAGTGGCTGAGAACGTCCTATCCGCCAATTCTTCCTCTTGTAGTTGGTCCCAATACGACCTGCAAACCAACCCTTACTGATTATCTATCCGCCAAGATTTTGGTAGCCATGCGCTCTGAAGAACCCAACACAAATTAACGACCTCAATTGCGCGGGACGTTTAAACCTGATCACTATCTCCCTTGATTTGTTCTTGGAGATCCGAATACAGTACGACCGACTCGTTTCCCCAAATGTCCGCAAACACGACTCCAACCCAACGTGCTTTTTCATTTGAAATCGAGTTAACTTTAAGGGATGAATTTGTCAATCCCAATATTTAGGAAAAATAGTGAATACTGATTGGAAGGATTTTTAGTACGGATACGTATCTCACGATTCTTGACCGAAAAGAATACTAGCCTAAAGCTAAGTTAGAATTTAGTGAAGCATGACATTAATCATGCTTTTGTTGATTTATGGCAAATGATTAAATGGTAGTGGAGATTGATGGAAAAGGGATGGATTTGGAAAGCAATTAAACTAATTTGTAAAGAAGCAAGCAAATGGAAATGGAATGGCAGTATGCTATACGCATAAAATTGAAAGGGAAAAAATGGTTTAATTTAATTGCTCGAGTAAATTCAAGTGTATTTTCAAGCTACCACAAATGCCCTATTTATATACAAATGATTTACTAAACTTGACCTAACTACCCACCTCACAAAATTAGAATTAAATAAAAATAAGATTAGATTTTCTTTTAATTTTAGCTTTTACAAGGTCAAAAGAAATCTGATAAGCCCTTGACTATTTCCAAGTTTTTGATTCGGCCCCACTTTATTGACTGTGCTGCAAATTAGTCATTTTCTGCTCTCTTTTTTTGACTCATAGCATCCCAATTACATTCCTAATAGGATTAAAACATAATATCACTAATTTAGTAAGGATCAATTCAAGAATTAACCAATTTAAATAGAAAGAATCATGCAAAATTAACATGTTATCAATCAAGTAGTCAAAGACATATATGTTGACTTCTAAATTAGAGAACCTAATGATGCAAGAATCTGAAACTATTGGTAAGTTTTATGCAAAGCTCAATGATTTGTCCAATCAGGCTTTTTTTGGTGAATCATGGCGTTTTTATTTTTATTAAAAATAGATATAAATTATTAAATATATTAAAATATTATTAATTATGTTAAAACGAAATCAAACTCATATTTATTCAAGCCAAAAGCTACATTGAAAGAAGCTCTTTTTTGGTGAATAATGACGTTTATATTTTATTTTATTTTGAAAACTTGGGCTCTCTTTTGAGGAAACATTTCCATTTTCAATAAAATTCTCGATTTGATGAGAACTATCAAATGCAATGAGACACTATCCTTACATGTTGAAGATGTTCTCCTGTCCAATTCTAAAAGCACCCATTTCGATAAAATCAAGGTTTTATTACCGTTGAAATAAAATCAAACCAAAGAAAAAACAAATTTACAATAAACAAAATCTTTCAATTTTGCATCTCTCTTTGACGATGAAGATGAAGATGAAGACAAAGACAATAAACTCCTTTCACTGCTTATCTATCACACCCTAGAATATAAGGGGTTAATTGAAATAATTAACTGAGAAATGAATTAGGCGTGATGGTTAAATAGTTAGTGTACTCCCTAGAGGTATTACGTTCAAACCACCCATCTCTCATTTCTTTTTCTTTAATTTTTAGCAAACTAGGATAAAAAACACACTAAAATAAATACTATTCGGAGTAAAAATTAAACAAGAAATGGGCTTAGTCTAATGGTTAACATGCCTATTCTCTCTCTTGCATACTTAAGTTCAAAGTCACTCCATCTCCAAAATGCATCCTTTTTATTCACCAACATAGTGTAAATTACCATGCCACCCTTAGGGTTTGAAAACCCTACATATTTAGTCCCTCTTTTCCTAATTACAATTGTATTTTTGTTCTTTTTTCAAATTCAAATAGAATTTTGTCTTCCTTCCTCTATTTCTTCTCATTTTTCTTTTTCATAATTTTTGTTCATCATATTTTCATTCCATTGCTAAGAATTATTTTTGCTTTCCATGAATCAAATCAATCTCCATTAAATCCTTTTCATACCGGACATTAAATTCATCGTCTATAGCCTTCGTATCTTCGACAAAGTTTCGTAAGTACTTCTGTTTCATTAGTAGGACCCGTAAATTCTGAAATAGCATCAATCCACACTAATCTTTCAATTTGATTATGATCTTTTGATATTTTTGTTGAAATCTTCCATTAATCTTGATTGAATCTTGATACCAATGTTATATCGTGTATAAAAATCGTTCGAAAGACCCATTTTAGGTGTATCGGATCAGATTTAATCATGAAAGACTAGAAAGAAGGCAATGTGCAAGTGTACACAATCGCAACAAGTAATAAAGTGACAAGTAAATGTCGAGTTATCGTACCTATAGGGACTATGAAAAGAATTATTTATGAATGCAATTAAAAACACTTTGGGGAAGAAAAATATTTTGATTTGAGGAGGTGATTAAAAACTAAGACTTTTAACTAAGTAAAATAAATAAAGAGAAAATAAAAGTTCCAATGCACGATTTCAAAAAATGATTTTAATCAAGATGACATAATTGTGTTAGATTAATTACATTTCTTAACTTAGAATTACTAAACTCATTTTCATGTTGTTACAAATAAATTCATAGTAACTTGGTAATTTGCTAAATTATGAACATACTCACCTTCCAAAATCCATTTATCTCTTGACGATATCTCTATGCCAATTCAACCGGTTAAACGAATTTTAACAAGCAAATGCATTAATGCACATACATATTTATGAAATTAAAAATAATCTCTTTTACATATCTCTATGCCAATTCAAATAATTAATTCAATCTCATGAGCACATAAAAGATTACGTGAATGTATTCCTACCTTGAAACAGTTTAATCACAATAATCTTTCAAGTTATGCAAGGCTAATGTATTGTTAGATACTGTTGCTAATTTAACCTCAGCTACCTTAGATGATTAAACATGTACTAATTAAGTATCATGTCAATTAATTACAATTCCAATCCATTTAAATAATTAATTCATTATTTTTCTTACAATTTTAATGCAAAAATAACTTAGTCATGGTTTTACTTAATAAAACATCTTATCAAGGCCTATAACAGCACAAACACAATTTTAATAAATTAAGTGGACAAAATGCAATCAACCTAGCACGAATTAAATTTAAGTCATATTAATTAAAATAAACATATCAACATCAAAATTATTCATAGACATGTTCATAACATCAACAATAAAATTAAGAGGATAAGGAACAAGACTCAAATCCAGTGTTTCTCTGAGGCTTGACTAAGTTGCTTCGCTCCTCCTTCTCTGCTTGTTTTTGTTGAACCGAGACTTCCACGAACACTTGAATACTACTCCAAATGGTGGTTGAAGGACTCTTTTTCAAGAGGTGAAATCGTCTTGGCAATGGGGAAGAAAATGAAGAACAACAGAAGGGGATTGAAGAGAGAAAGTGAGAGAGAAGTGAAAGGATAAAAGGTTTTGAGATGTGTTTCAAATGAGCAGCTAATGGGGTTTTTATAGGTTGAGTAGGCTACTAAAAATAGCAAAAATCAGTAGCCATAGTGTAATGCCCCAAATAATTTATTTCTGCTTCTGTAAAATTTGACACAAATATCTGTCTACCTCAGTGGTTAAGTGTCCTGGGTGTGTTTGAGAGGTCTTGGGATCAAGTCTTACCTTTGGCAATTTTTGTTATTTTTGGAATTAAGCCCTATCTTTTTTCAGTGCGCTTATATTACTTTATCTAAAAATTCATATCAGAATGAGCCTACTGGTTTAAGTGGTAAAGGAGTTGGTATGCTGGGGGTTCTGTGTTCGAATCCTTGCACGAGCATGCATGTTACATTTTTGCTCAGTTATGTGTTAAAGTTTCAGTGGAGCCAAACTTTTGAGAGGTTTGTAGTTAGTGGGTTAGTGGGGAGTAATTTGGGGGATTTGGGATATTTTATGTTATTTTTATTTTTATTATTTGATTTCAAATTTTTTCTCTCATTTTCCAAAAAAAAAATTCCCCATCTGATGTTTTCTTCAATTTTCCTTCTGGTTTCTGGCGTTTTTTCTTTTCCTGTAAGACCTTTATTTCACTCTTCTTCCTCTGTCTCTGTTGATGGTTCTATCGTTAGATTGTGCCTTTGGTTTGTTGGGTTTCTAATTAGTTGGTAAGTGAGTTTTGCATTTCTGTGATTGTTGGTTTTGGATTTTGGCGATGATAATTTGTAGTAACCAATTAGTGGTAGTTCCATCTAGGAGCAGATTGTGGAGCAGGGAATTGCACCTCATCAGTTTGGTGCACATTGGGGCAGTTTGTCATTGGTGGTAAGTTGGTTCTATGTTGATTTGTGTAAGGATTTTGCTAAAACAATTTGCGATATCGATGTTGGGTACTCTGTATTTAGGTTTTGGAAGACTTGGGAGTGTTTTTGCTACGAAATCTTATCAGGTGTGTACCCAAAATGTAAAAAAATAAACTTTGACAAAAGCTAAAAAACCTTACTGTCGATGCCACATGGGCGTGTGGTAACCCGTGTGAAAGGCCGTGTATGAGAACACGGCCGTGTGATCGATGTCGGCATGGCCATGTGAAAGACACAGCCGTGTGGTGGCTTAAGTGTGGTCGTGTGGGCCATACGGTCTAGGCTGAGTTGGGCGTGTGGGCCACACGGGCATGACATACGGGTGTGTGGATTCTTGGGCCAGACCGATGGGCCACACGGGCAAGCCACATGCGCACGTGGGCCCATATTTCTATAATTTTTCCTGGGGTCGCACGGGTCGCTTTGATCGACTGTGGGCATATTGTAGGGTCGGTAAGGACTAAATAAACCCTATTTTGTATGTGATGGAATTCTAATAGACTGATCTGAGTAGGATACTAAATGTATGTCTGACTGTACTGTGTAAGCATGTTTATTATCTATACATGAGTATGTTAAACATGTTTATTCTGTAATTATGTATCTATTATCTGCATCTGTTTTAGGGTGGGACTTATCTGCGGAGGAAGTGTTCTTTACGAAGATCATCGCCTATTATTTGGTAGCTTGGCTGCACTTTATCTGATACGTGTCGTAACGACACAATATGGTGTGTAGGGTTGGGTGGGTGTTTTTAACCCCACATGGCGTGTTGGGATGGTCGGAGATGGTGTGTAAAGGATGGGGGCAGGATTCTGATTATCTGATTCTGTTTTTTATATCTGAAATGGGCCTAAGCCCAATTCTATATCTGTATCTAACTATGCATATGATTCTGTTTGTATTGCATGTCTATCTCTATTGGGTTACACACTGAGTTTACGTAAACTTACCTTTTTTTATCTGTTTCTATTCAGGTAATCCACAGACTTAGATAGATCGGTGCAGCAAAGACTCAGTGGTGACCGCTCAATGGTTTAACTGTTAAATTTATCGTTTATGGTTCAATTTAATTTTTTGAGGATTTGTTCGAGAGTTTGTAATTTTTGTGACTCTCTAGACTGTTTGGTTTTTAACTATTTATTTTTGGATTGTTTGTTAATTTGATTGCTTTGGTATAATTGTTTTATTAAAACAAATGTTTCTATGCAAACAAAGGTTTTCTTAAAAACACTATGGCGTTTTCAAAATATAACGATAAAGGCTTCCGCTGTATTAAGTTTTGGTAAAGAATCTGACTAAATTGTGGGTTTAGTAAATTTTAAATATTGATGGTTTACCAACTCAACACGGTTTCCAAAACCCATTCCTTGTGACATCACCAGATTCAACCAGAACGTTTAGGCCAGGTTTGGGGTGTTACATAGAGTACCCCCATGGCTGACCACACATGTGGCAAGTTTGAAGGTTTCAAACTTGCTATTTTAAGGTAGGGGCAAGTCTAGAAAAGCATGAATAGTGGAGGAGTTTGATTGTAAATTCAAGGAGTATTCAAGGGCTATTTTGCAAACCAAATAATTAGCCAAAAAATTTTATTGGGTCAGCATATGGGACGATTTTGGGCTGCCCAGTGCTCGATCGAATCGATTTATTATAAGATTAATTAAAATTAACATATTAATAATTTAAGTACAATTTAGTTATTTTATAATTATTATATATTTTTCGACAAGAATTATTACGAATTTGCATGAATTTGTGTAAGAGTTCGGTTTAGACCCTAGTCAAAATAGTAGTTTTAGGATCACATATTCGAGTCAAAAAAATATTTAAATATTATTTTCCGTGCTTATGATATGTGAATTAACATCCGTGAAAGTTTCGTATGAAAATTTAATTGTTTGTATGCTTAATTTGATAAAAGGACCTAATCGCGTAAAATGTAAAAGTTGTCTGCTATAAGTTAAAAGTGCCTATTTGATTTGGCTTATTATTTGAGAGGTCCTTATGTGGTTGTTATGCCATTTATATGGTTAATGGACATTTATGACCTTGATTGTAACATCCCAATTTTGGGCCCAGTTGGAACAGTGGTTTCGGGACCACAAATTCGATGAGAAAAAAATTTATTTTTATTATACTTTTATGGTATACAATGTCACGAAATGATTTCATGAAAATTTCTTTCAAAAATTTTGACGTTTGGGCACTCAATTTAGTCAAAAGGACTAAATTGTAAAAAGTACAAAAGTTGAGTTCTACATTCTAGAGGTGTCCAATTGTTATGAAATTTTAAATTGGACGTCCTTATATGGTAATTATACCATTGGTTAATTTTTTGGACAAAAATGGACATGAAATAGGTCAAATATAATATTTTTAAGTTAGGGGCATTTTGGTCATTTAGTAATTAAAATGAACTAAAAACCAAATTAAAAGCCAATTTTTGTCCATCTTCTACCCCAAGGCTGAAACTTGCATGGAGAAGACATAGCTAGTGTTTTTCAAGCTTCCAAGCTTGATTGTAAGTGTAACATCCTGATTTTCGGTTAATTGGTGATTCTCAATATTTTGGTAAAGTTTTTTTTAATTTTGTAGTTGGATGTGAAATTAATATTTTGAGTAGGTAAATGGGCTTATGGAAGGCCCATGTGTTGGCCAAAACCCGGTTGAATTTTTGAAATTTTGGATTTAAGAGATAGGGGTTTTGGCTAGGTGACCTTATATAGAGTTATGGGTAAAACGCATCACAAAAGATCCTCTAGTAAAGTGGCTAAGTGACGCCACTAGGGAGCTATAAGGGTGGCGTGTAAGTGGTTTGGGAGGACATGGGATCGATTCCCTGTGTTGGCAATAGAAGCATTTATTTTTTAAGTGCAGAAAGGGAAGGTGGTGGAGTCCAAATGGATTACGCTAAGGAGGAGTTTGAATTGATCGGATGCATGATTTAAGGAGTGATAAGGGGAGAGTTTTTAGGGATTGGGGATGAGGATAGAAGTTGGCCGAATAAGGGAAGCTAAAGAGGGGAGTTCGGCAAGAGTTCATTGGATTTAGAATTTCGGCACATAGGGTATTGTTGCCGTTTTTCTTTTTTCGGCTAGTGCTCTCTTTTTTCTCTGATAGCCGAAATCTACCAACTCTTCTTCCATTATTTTCTCCTTCTCTATCTTCCAAACCAGCCTACTTTCCCCTCCTTTCATCCATTAAGTCATACTTTTACGAAACACCGCAAAGCCAGAAAAGTCATGCGATCAAGGTGGTGCCGACTTTTGGTTATCAACAACTATCTTCCTTCTTTATTTTGTTTATCGGTGATCAACTCCCTTATCTCCTAGGGCTAGACAGATTCAAGAAGAAGAGACGGTGGTAAGTGCTCAAAATCTTAAGCAATTTTATGTAAGACTATTAACAAGGGCCGAAACCCCTATGTTTTTGGGAAGTGGCCGATTATGGGTATAGGCTCATGGGTTGATTCTTTTATTAATGTTATGATTTTTATGGTAAAGGAGCAAAGAAGCGTGTCACGACGACTTGATTCGGTTAAATCTTTGGAGTGGATAGATCTAAGTCAATCAGTGTCGACAAGGTAAGGTTTTTAAGGCTATTTTGGAGGGTGGCCGAATGTGTAAGTGTTAGTAATAGATGGTTTCCGTTTTGATTTAATTTATGGAAGCTGATTTATTAACGGTTGGTTATAGGAGAAATCGTGTAGGAGATCTCGTGGAAGAATACCGCCAAAGGTGTGTGTAACTTACCTCTTTCCTAGCTTAAAAGCGATAAATGCCGAAAAGCCGAAATGCTTAAATTCAGCAATTCGAGGACTTGTGAGCAGCGGATGCTCACTAATTGGTTTGATGTCGATGAGTTGATGAACGAAAATAATGGAAAAGGGAAAGAATGTGATTTCGGCATATTCGGTAAGATAGGCCTCGAGGTAGAAGTAAGGCCCATTGAGTTTTGGGCCAATCGGGAAAAATGGGCGATTTCACCGTTTGCTCCTACGAGCTTTATTAATTGATGATGAGTATGAAAACCCTAGTATTTGGTAAAATTACGAGAATGCCCTTATAACATGAAAATGACTATTTTGCCCCTAGGCAAAATGACCATTATACCCTAGGGTTAATTATGAGGTTTATACATGGGATTTGATAAAAATATGTATGATATGTACATGATATGTATGATATGCACATGAAATGTATGATATGCACGTGACATGTATGGTATGCACATGATATGTATGAGATATACATGATGAATTCATTATATGCATTTGGGTTGGGTTTTATATATGGATGGAGGAAGTGCAAAAGGGCTTATGCCCAGATTCATCGAAATGGGCTTATGCCCTGATTATTAAAAGGGCTTATGCCCGATTATTATAAGAGGCTAGGCCTCAGATTTATATGTTAAGCAACTATTTTGCCAATGGAGAGTTTGGTTGGGTGGGTTGAGTTATTCCCACATGGAGAGCTTGGTTGAGTGCAGTGGAGAGTAGCGGTTGGTGGGTTGAGTAGTCTCCCCAAATGGGCTCGCATTCATGCATTGATATTACATGTGATACTGAAATGGGCCTATGGGCCATACTATTTACAGAAAAAGGCTTCGGCCCAGTAACATGAGTAATAAAAAGGCTTGGCCCAAGATTCGATATATGATATATGAAAAGGTCATGCCCGAGTATTATGATATGAATTATGAAAAGGCTTCGCCCAAGTGAATGTGGTAATTAAATTTGGGCTTAGCCCGATGAAGGTGATATTGTTTTGGGCTCTGAAGGGGCTTGTTGCACATCTGAGTTTCCAAACTCACCCCCTTTCTTTATTATCTTACAGGTGAGCCTTGACTTGGGGACTTGGAGTGGAGGGGATTCAGAGTGGTACGGTGATCGCATTTGGGACTTTTCAATAAGTAATGGGTTTTCACTAAGCTTATTTATTTCATCATTTATTTTTGGGTTGTAATAAGGCCATTTTAACCTCAACTTTATTTCTTTCTTTTTCTGGATTATTTTGTTTAAATTGGTTGATAATAAATAAAATGGGCTAGACTTAGGACAGCGTTTTCAAAATGATACCTATTTTTAAAATAAAACACGTCTCACATAATCGATTTAA
Organism: Gossypium anomalum; assembly: GCA_025698475.1. Lineage (NCBI taxonomy): Eukaryota > Viridiplantae > Streptophyta > Magnoliopsida > Malvales > Malvaceae > Gossypium > Gossypium anomalum. The sequence goes on along the minus strand of CM046963.1, from coordinate 21,226,404 downwards.
CAAAGATAACCACTTAGAGGTGATCTCAACTCGTTTACCAAAGTGTGGCAATGGTTGTGGGCATGTCTAGGATTGGTTCTATCAGGGAGCTTGGTACTTAGCGACCTTCATGGCTCACCTCCTCCGTTTTGGATACCTACCGGTGCTTGACCTCCATTCACTTTGGTTAACTGACTTTAGGCGGTTTTCTAGTCAATCAAACGAAACATGGACTTTTAAACACGTGTGACATGTCAGATTCGGCCATAGCGTCTAGGCCGGGTTTGGGGTGTTACATTTAGTGGTATCAGAGCTCGGTTGCAACAACTCGGCTGTGGATCGGTCCGAAAGTTTTGAAAACTTAGGCCTAAGAAGGGTATTTTTGGAAGCGGTAGATTTTTAAGATGTTTAAATTTTCTTTGTTCTTTTAATGGGTTTAAAATCGAAAATTGTAAAACGGAGGTATTATAAAATAATTTTGGAAAAATTTTCACCAAATGTATGTTTAAATTTTTGAATGGTTTGAAGAAGGATGTGGCACATGAATCCCGGCACCAAGTCTGTAAGTACCCCTACTTTTGTATTGGTAAATTCGGATAAAATGTTAAGCGAGGCCCTATTATATCTGTAGTTAGGCGTAACTATGAAAAACAGATAGGATTGGGGACTGTAGCTAGGCTATTTCGTCATGAAAACAAATCACCTGAATTGCCATATTTCCATAAAACATCTCTTAAAAGAAATGAAATATTTGACTAATTTCATAAAACTCGTAATCAGAAAATTCGATATGAGTACAAAGGGGCACGCGTGGACGAGGCGCGGGCGTGGACGCTTGTCGTGGTAGAGCACAAGCTGAATCATCATCCTCAAGGCATAGGCCAAGCGAGGAGACATTTGTGCCACGCACAACGGAGACCGGGTCATATGATCGGAGCTGCGGGGGACGATGCTTTGTCCCAAGCAATGTTAAGGGTTCTAGAAAGGGTTGCCGGAGCTAGCTTTGGGACGAAGAGCAGGATCTATCTCTCGAGCGACTCGGGCCAACTGAGCGAGAGGTTTTTAGGGGCGTATCGGAGTAGCCCCAAGCGTGGTGAGTATTGGTTAGAAGCGACAGAGCGAATTATGGGCGACCTCGATTGCTCGATAGAACAAAAGTGAAAGGAGCCGTGTCCTTGCTAAGAGATGAGGCATACGGTGGTGGATCACGATGAGGAGAGTACCGATCGAACGTGTGACTTGGGACTGTTCAAGTCGCTTTTAAGGGAGGTATGTTGGAGCGAGTTATGTGGATGCTCGTAGAAAAGAATTTCTCGAATTTGGCTCAAGGTAATAAGGCATTGCGGAGTATGAGGCGAATTCTTAAGGCCGAGTAGATATGCTAGTGGGATAGTTGCGTGAATATGAGCGCAGCGTTCGATTCGAGGATGGCCTCCGCGATGAGCTTAGAGTCTTGATAGCTCCACAAAGGAACGTGACTTCACGCACTAGTGGAGAAGGCCAAGATAGCCGAGGAAGTGAAAAGCAGACGGAACGGCGGAACCGTGAGAGGATCGACCCGCATTTAGAAAAGATTCTAGACCCTCAGTGCTGCGAGATAGAAATGCTAAAAGAGCTAGAGTGGAGGAGCCACTCAGGAATACTTTTAAACCGCATGGTATGCAAAGATTGTGGTAGAGCACATATGGGGAGTGTTGGAAACGTCTTTGGAGCGTGTTTTCGATGTGGGTCCAAGAAGCATAAGTTTAGAGATTGTCCTCGGAGAGCGGCTCGAGGATCAAGCTGCGGAACAAAGAGGAGTTCAACCGCATGAGGGGACCACCGCCTCGAGAGGGTCGTGGTCAAGGTAGAGGTGGCAATGGTAATGGACGAGGGCGTGGGGCACTGGCGAGGGTCTTTGGACAATTTGAGGCTCGACACCGGCACCGGTTTATCTTTGCGCACGACGTCGTGAGGAAAGTGACGCTCGATGTTATAATAAGCACGTTCCTCATCCATAGCAAGCCTTACATCGCTTTGATTGATGTGGGTTCTACCCACTCGTATGTTGCTTGTGATGTATCGGGGCATTGGGTGTGCTTCAAGAAGAGTCGTGAGTGGGGTATCGGTAATAAGCCCTTTGGGACACTCGGTTAGGGTGGATAAACTTTTAAGGAAGTGCCTTTAGAGACGCAAGGTGAGATATTTGTAGGGGATTTGATGGAGCTACCATTTCGAGAGTTTGATCTTATTTTGGGGATGGACTGGCTGACTAAGCATAGGGCGATGCTGGATTGTGCTGTTAAGAGGATGGTGCTAAGAACTGATAAAAATGAGGAGGTAATGGTCATTGGGGAGCGAAGGAATTACTTGTCTAATGTTGTTTCGGCGTTAAGGGCGGAGAAGTTGATTCGGAAAGGTTGTGAGGCGTTCTTGGCGTTTATGAGTCAAGTTGAACCTGCAGTGATGACCGTGGAGTCAGTTAGGACCATTAAGGAGTTCCAAGATGTATTTCCGGAGGAACTTCCTGGACTACCTCCGAACAGAGAAGTCGAGTTTGGAATCGACTTGTTGCCTGGAACGGCTCCAGTGTCGATTGCACCTTATAGGATGGCACCAAAAGAGTTGGTGGAACTGAAGGCTCAGATTCAAGAACTGTTGGACAGAGGGTTTATAAGACCCAGTATTTCTCCATGGGGTGCCCCAGTATTGTTCGTAAAGAAGAAAGATGGGACCATGCGAATGTGTATTGATTATCGCCAATTGAACAAGCTGACAATTAAGAACAAGTATCCGTTACCAAGGATCGACGATCTGTTTGATCAACTGAAAGGAGCTTCAGTGTTCTCCAAGATTGACCTTTCGGTCGTGGTATCATCGATTAAGGGTCAAAAAGAGGGTATCCATAAGGCGGCATTCGAACTCGATATGGTCATTACGAGTTTTTGGTTATGCCTTTTGGCTTGACTAACGACCTGGCGGCAGATTCATGGATTTGATGAATCGAGTGTTTGACCATACTTGGATCGGTTTGTTGTTGTTTTTATTGATGATATCTTGGTGTACTCGCAAAGCGTAAGAGAAGCATGATGAGCATTTGCGGATTGTGCTACAAGTGCTAAGGAAAAGCAACTTTATTCAAAGTTTAGTAAGTGCGAGTTCGGGTGAATGAAGTAACCTTCTTAGGGCATGTTGTGTCTGCGAGAAGGGATTAAGGTTGACCCTAGGAAGATTGAGGCGATTTTGGAGTGGAAGCCACCGAGGGTGTAATGAAATTCGAAGCTTTTGGGGTTGGCGGGATATTATAGAAGGTTTGTGGAAGGATTTTACGTGTTGGCGGCGCCATTAACGAAACTTATAAGGAAGGGAGCATCGTTCGTTTGGACGAATAAGCGTGAAGGCTTTTGAAAAGTTAAAGAAAGTTACGATCGAGGCACCGGTGTTGATTCACGAGAATCGGTAAAGATTTCATTGTGTATAGTGATGCATCACATGTAGGTTTGGGTGTGTGTTGATGCAAGAGGGCAAAGTGGTCACTTATGCTTCACGACAGCTTAAGCCTCATGAGCTGAATTATCCTACTCATGACTTGGAGTTGGCAGCGGTGATTTTCGCACTTAAGATATGGAGGCACTACTTGTATGGAGAGAGATGCATCATTTACACAGATCATAAGAGTCTTAAGTACTTGCTGACTCAGAAAGAGATGAATCTTAGACAACGAAGGTGGATCGAGCTATTAAAAGACTATGACTGTTCGATTGAATATCATCCGTAAGGCAAATGTTGTAGTGATGCGTTGAGTCGAGAACGGTGGCAGAGTTGAAGGCGATGTTTGCTCGCTAAGCTTGTATGATGATGGAAGCTTATTGGCGAGTTGCAAGTGAGACCGACTTGGGTAGAGCAAATTAAGAGGCAACAGATTAATGGATGAATCGTTGGGTTCTCGGTTTCAACAAGTTGAGGCAGGTGAGAATTCGGACTTTGGGTGAATAGTGAAGGGGTTCTCTGTTTTGAGGAAGAATGTGTATACAGAAGGACTCGATTTAAGGATGATGATTTTAAAAGAGGCACATGGTGGGCCTTGTGCGATGCATCCAGGAGGAAGCAAGTTGTATCGAGACTTGAGAGAGCTATATTGGTGGCCTGGCTTAAACGGGAAGTGACCGAATTTGTGAGGAAATGTTTAACTTGTCAACAAGTAAAAGCAGAGCATCAATCGCCTTCGAGATTGTTACTGACCAGTCAAGATACCACTTGTGGAAGTGGGAAAGGGTAACCATGGACTTTGTAAGTGGGTTGCCATTGACACCATCTAAGAAGGACTCGGTTTGGGTAATTGTGGATAGGTCGACGAAGTCCGCTCATTTCATACTGTTGAACCGATTACTCACCCAAAAGTTGGCCAAGTTATATGTGGCGAGAGAGATAGTACGGTTGCATGGGGTGCAGTGTCAATCATTTCGACCGAGACCCAAGGTTTACATCTCGGTTTTGGCGGAAGTTGCATGAGGCGTTGGGAACGCGATTAGATTTCAAGACGGCTTTTCACCTCAAACAGATGGACAATCGAGAGAGGATTATTCAGTTTTGGAAGACATGTTGGGGTTGTGTTATTGAGTTTTAGGGCACTGGGAAGATTACTTACCGTTGGCGTAAGTCAGATATAACAACATGATTTACCAAGCAAGTATTCAGATGGCTCCTTATGAGGCACTATATGGGCAGAAATGTCGTTCGCCTACTTGTTGGACAGAATTGGGGGATAGACAAGTACTTGGGCCAGAGTTGGTGGCATCAAGACAAGGTTAAGGTGATTAGGAATCGGTTAAAGGAGGCAACGGATCGACAAAAGTCTTACGCCGATTTGAAACGTAAGAACGTAGAATATGCTGTAGGGGACATGGTCTTCTTGAAAGTTTCACCTTGGAAGAAGATTTTAAGGTTTGGTAAGAAGGGTAAGTTGAGCCCACGGTTTATTGGGCCTTACCGAATTGTTAAACGGATTGGACGGTGGCGTATCATTTGGAACTACCACCGAATCGCAGCGTATCCACGACGTTTTCCATGTATCCATGTCGAGGTGTATCGATCGACCCAACTCATGTCCCGCCGATTGAAGAAATCGAGGTACAGTCGGATTTGACTTTCGAAGAGGAACCTGTGCAAATACTTGATCGTGACGTCAAGGTGTTGAGAAGGAAGACAGTTCCACTGGTGAAAGTACTTTGGAGAAACCATGGCAAAGAAGAAGCTACTTGGGAGGCGAGGAGGCGAGCACGTCAACAGTACCCTCAACTTTTCGAACAAGGTAAAATTTCGAGGCGAAATTTCTTTAAGGAGGGTAGAGTTGTAACATCCTCGATTTTGGGTTAATGGTTGATTTTCATTTTTTTGTAAAAGTTTTTTTTAATTTTGTAGTTGGATGTGAAATTAATATTTTGAGTAGGTAAATGGGCTTATGGAAGGCCCATGTGTTGGCCAAAACCGGTTGAATTTTTGAAATTTTGGATTTAAGAGATAGGGGTTTTGGCTAGGTGACCTTATATAGAGTTATGGGTAAACGCATCACAAAAGAGCCTCTAGTAAAGTGGCTAAGTGACGCCACTAGGGAGCTATAAGGGTGGCGTGTAAGTGGTTTGGGAGGACATGGGATCGATTCCCTGTGTTGGCAATAGAAGCATTTATTTTTTAAGTGCAGAAAGGGAAGGTGGTGGAGTCCAAATGGATTACGCTAAGGAGGAGTTTGAATTGGTCGGATGCATGATTTAAGGAGTGATAAGGGAGAGTTTTTAGGGATTGGGGATGAGGATAGAAGTTGGCCGAATAAGGGAAGCTAAAGAGGGAGTTCGGCAAGAGTTCATTGGATTTAGAATTTGGCACATAGGGTATTATTGCCGTTTTTCTTTTTCGGCTAGTGCTCTCTCTTTTTCTCGATAGCCGAAATCTACCAACTCTTCTTCCATTATTTTCTCCTTCTCTATCTTCCAAACCAGCCTACTTTCCCCTCCTTTCATCCATTAAGTCATACTTTTATGAAACACCGCAAAAAGCCAAAAAGTCATGCGATCAAGGTGGTGCCGACTTTTGGTTATCAACAACCATCTTCCTTCTTTATTTTGTTTATCGGTGATCAACTCCCTTATCTCCTAGGGCTAGAGCAGATTCAAGAAGAAGAGAGGCGGTGGTAAGTGCTCAAAATCTTAAGCAATTTTATGTAAGACTATTAACAAGGGCCGAAACCCTATGTTTTTGGGGAAGTGGCGATTATGGGTATAGGCTCATGGGTTGATTCTTTTATTAATGTTATGATTTTTATGGTAAAGGAGCAGCAACGTGTACCGACGACTTGATTGGTTAAATCTTTGGAGTGGATAGATCTAAGTCAATCGATTGTCGACAAGGTAAGGTTTTAAGGCTATTTTGGAGGGTGGCGAATGTGTAAGTGTTAGTAATAGATGGTTTCCGTTTTGATTTAATTTATGGAAGCTGATTTATTAACGGTTGGTTATAGGAGAAATCGTGTAGGAGATCTCGTGGAAGAATACCGCCAAACAGGTGTGTAACTTACCCTCTTTCCTAGCTTAAAAGCGATAAATGTAGAAAAGCGAAATGCCTAAATTCTCGCAATTCGAGGACTTGTGAGCCAAACGGATGCTCACTAATTGGTTTGATGTCGATGAGTTGATGAAGCGAAAATAATGGAAAAGGGAAAGAATGTGATTTCGGCATATTCGGTAAGATGGGCCTCGAGGCCGAAGTAAGGCCCATTGAGTTTTTGGGCCAATCGGGAAAAATGGGCGTTTTCACCGTTTGCTCTACGAGCTTTATTAATTGATGATGAGTATGAAAACCCTAGTATTTGGTAAAATTACGAGAATGCCCTTATAACATGAAAATGACTATTTTGCCCCTAGGCAAAATGACCATTATACCCCTAGGGTTAACTATGAGGTTTATACATGGGATTTGATAAAAATATGTATGATATGTACATGATATGTATGATATGCACATGAAATGTATGATATGCACGTGACATGTATGGTATGCACATGATATGTATGAGATATACATGATGAATTCATTATATGCATTTGGGTTGGGTTTATATATGGATGGAGGAAGTGCAAAAGGGCTTATGCCCCGCCATCGAAATGGGCTTATGCCCTGATTATTAAAAGGGCTTATGCCCGATTATTATAAGAGGCTAGGCCTCAGGTTATATGTTAAGCGACTATCTTTGCCAGTTGGAGAGTTTGGTTGGGTGGGTTGAGTTATTCCCACATGGAGAGCTTGGTTGGTACGGTGTGAGAGTAGCGGTTGGTGGGTTGAGTAGTCTCCCCAAATGGGCTCGCATTCATGCATTGATATTACATGTGATCTCTGAAATGGGCCTATGGGCCATACTATTTACTCTGAAAAAGGCTTGGCCCAATAACATGAGTAATAAAAGGCTTCGCCCAAGATTCGATATGTGATATATGAAAAGGTCGGCCCAAGATTATGATATGAATTATGAAAAGGCTTGGCTTGTGAATGTGGTAATTAAATTTGGGCTTAGGCCCGAGAAGTGATATTGTTTTGGGCTCGAAAGGGGCTTGTTGCACTGTGAGTTTCCAAACTCACCCCCTTTCTTTATTATCTTACTGGTGAGCCTTGACTTGGGGACTTGGAGTGGAGGGATTCAGAGTGGCCACGGTGATCGCATTTGGGACTTTTCAATAAGTAATGGGTTTTCACTAAGCTTATTTATTTCATCATTTATTTTTGGGTTGTAATAAGGCCATTTTAACCTCAACTTTATTTCTTTCTTTTTCGGATTATTTTGTTTAAATTGGTTGATAATAAATAAAATGGGCTAGACTTAGGACGCGTTTTCAAAATGATACCTATTTTTAAAATAAAACACGTCTCACATAATCGATTTAACAAAGATAACCACTTAGAGGTGATCTCAACTCGTTTACCAAAGTGTGGCAATGGTTGTGGGCATGTCTAGGATTGGTTCTATCCGGGAGCTTGGTACTTAAGCAGCCTTCATGGCTCACCTCCTCCGTTTTGGATACCTACCTGGTGCCCAGCCTCCATTCACTTTGGTTAACCAGCTTTAGGTGGTTTTCTAGTCAATCAAACGAAACATGGACTTTTAAACACGTGTGACATGTCAGATTCGGCCATAGCGTCTAGGCCGGGTTTGGGGTGTTACAGTAAGTCCGTTCTAGCCCCGTTTTTAATAAATTTTACGTTTTTGAAATCCTCGTAACAAGATCTAGCAATTTCTACCGTTTATTTGAGCTAGGGTTAATATTTAAAAATTAACCCATGTGTGACATGCATGCATTTTGATGTCTAATGGTAGAAAATGAATGTTGGGTGTCAAAAACCATTTTTTAACTGGGTTTGAAAAACAGGGTTCGACTTTAAAAAAATGAAAACGGGAGTCGCCACCAATCTTTTAAAGTGTGATTGGATCACTTTATAAAACGTTTTGTTCTATGGATTTGCGAGAAAATAGGTTCGGGAATCGGTTACGCACGAGGAAGGATTAGCACCCTCATAGCGCCCAAAATTGGTACCAAATTGAATAATTTTGTCTTAATGTCAAGAGTTTGAAAGAATAAGATCTCTTTTAAAACTGTAATAAATCAAGATTCCATTGCTTCAAAAGAATATGAACATCACATCCGGCATGATTGGACATGATATTTTTAAACTTTTGCGGCTAAAATCATCTTGTAATTTTCAAAACTTACTTAGAAGGATATTTTAGGTATTTAGGCAAACGGGAAATCGCAATCTAGCATGTTAGGGCACTACCTCCAGAATTCCTAAATACCAAAAACATTGCCTTATTTTTAAAAAAAAAATCTTTTTGGATCGAATGAAAGATAAAAGTTCTTTAAAGTGATGATGCATTTGTCATATTACAAAGGACTAATATTAAATAAATTAACCCACATGATACCTATTTTAACATTCCATGCAAATATAATAAAGATGACGAATAAGGACATAAATTACACAATATGTTATCATTTTATGCATATATGATCATAGATAATATAAAATATACATGCATTATCGTTACATGCAAAATACAACAATAGGTATAATGAACACAACAATATAAATTGCATAATATATATGCAATAATGCAAATGTAACTTAAATCAAAATAAATAAATAATTTTCATGCGAATGTGTAAAAATAAATAAAATAACAAATAATCCATAAAAATTTAACCTACTAAACAATACAAAAAAAAAATTTATGAACTTATTAAAAGTAAATTAAATAAGATAATAATAAAGATATTTAAAAAAAATATTAAGAATAGTATAAGAATGATAAAGGAGTATCTCTTTTTTAAAAATATGATATATACATATAAATTATATTATAGGATATAATAACTTAATATATGAAAAATATACTAAATATTGATATTACATATATTTATTTAATAATAAAAATTAAAAACATATATAATTAATAAGTAATAAAGTAATGTATATTTTATAATAAAATAAATGTAATATATAGGATAATGTATGGTAAAATATAACATGCAATAAAATTTATAAACACAATATATAATGATATAAACTATATGATAGATAAAGTATAAAATAATAAATATGATATTATAAGTAATTTTACATATAAAAATATGGTAAAATAAATAATATATATAATAAAAATATATAACATATTATAAAATATAAATAGAATAGAATAAATATATATATTAAAAATATAACATATAATAAAATTTATAAAGACGTATATAATAATATATATTATTTTATATATAATTAACATTTATAAAAAAATAAATAATACATATAATATTTAAAACTAATCAAATATATAATAAAAAAAACTAAAATCGAATTTAATAAAAAAACTGGGGCCAATTACAAATAAAATGAAAATTTGGGTTAAATTGGAACGCGCATTAAAACTGAGGGACTCACTGGGCAATTAGCCCAAATCCCCAAAACGACACCATTTTCAGATTAAGTCTTATAATGACCAGAGGGACTAAATTGAAACAAACGTAAAAGGTTAAGGTTAATTTAAAATGAAAATAAAATGCAATTATAAAATTAAAAATGCGGAAGGATCGATTGAGCAATTTGCCCATTTATCAAAAACACGCGGATCTCATTCGGGTTTCAGGTTAACACGCGGATCCTGGGCTCTGAAACGACGTTGTTTTGAAGCCATTTGTTTTAAGCCGAACCGCACTGTTTTCATAAGGCTATATAAGCCAAATTTTCAACTTTGAAATCATTTTTGCAGTCTGTTAGAAAAAAACAAGGAAACCCTCTGAAGGAGGGCTGGGGAGGGATTCTCGGAGTGCTATCGAGCCTCCGTCCAGGGGTTTGTACGCGCTCACGCGCCCTCGTAAATGCCACCACATATGGCGGTCGAAAACTGGAAAGTTTCCTTTTTCTGACACAATTCAAAACGGTACGTTCCCTTTTCCCTTTTTATTGTTTGCAATATATATATTAAAAAAATATTCACCTTTTGTTTCTCAATCGACTGTGGTTCTCTTTTCTGTATATGTGTGTAAAAATGACTTTTTATTGAACCTCTGTATCCAAAAAAAAAAAAAAATCCTCTTTTACAAATTAAAAAGAGGGGTTTTTATAACCCCTAGTTACATTTTGGGAAAGAATCTGTTCGATTTTTTTTCGAGTTTGTCTCTTTTCTGTCGTAGTTCTTTCTTTCTTTTGCAGGTATCAGCGAGGAGATTTAGCAATGAACGAACGATGATGACGGCACACTGGCGTTGATTCGGGCATCGATCTCGGCATGATTCGAAGCCTGGAATCATGTCCTGGAATCACGGCACCGATGGTGGGAGACTGGAACGACGCGAGATGGAACGGCGTGACTGTTGGGACGCTTACGGCGCCTAGGGTTTCAGAAACCCTAGGCCTTCTGTCTCCTGTCAACATCTTGGGCCGTTTGGGCTCTGTATGCTTTGGGTTTAGGGTTTAGCTGGGTTATAGGTGTAACGGGTTATTGGGTTCGACATTTAATTTTGGGCCTACAGGTTAGTGGGCTATGGTATTTGGGTTCTGTAAAAGGACTTAAATGGACTGTTTAATTTTATTATTATTTATTATTTATTATTTTTTTGTTTAATTTCATTTTTTAATTTTTGTAAGCCCGGGCAAAATATGGCTTCTACAGCTGCCCCTCTTTGCTCATTGCTGTGTAACAGGAATAGAGCAAAGATATAAAAGAACAAATTTTGCCCGGGCTCGCCGAGTCTTCAATTCCTCGATCTGTTCCCCGTTGAATACAAAGAAGCCCAAATCATCTTGGATCTGCCTCGACAAAGGTCAGATCTGCTATGTCTTCGATTTGCTCCCCGTCAAATACAGAGATGCCAAATCATCTTCTTGGTTTTGCTCCCCGTCGAATATGGAGATGCCAAATCTGTCATCTTGGATCTACTTTCTGACAATACAGAGATGCCAAATCTGCTATCTTCACTATGCTCTCTGACAATACAGAGATGCCAAATCTGTTATCTTTGATCTGCTCTCTGACAATACAGAGACGCCAAATCTGCTATCTTCGATCTGCTCTCTGACAATACAGAGACGCCAAATCTGCTATCTTTGATCTGCTCTCTGATAATACAGAGGCGGCAAATCTGCTATATTCGATCTGTTCCTTGTAAACGCAAGGATGCCAAATCATCTTGGATCTGCTTCGATACAAAAACATCCAAAGGTTAGATCTGCTATGTCTTCGATCTGCTCTCCGTCGAATATGGAGATGCCAAATGCTTTCTTGGGTTTGTTCTCTAACAATACAGAGATGTCAAATCTGCTATCTTCGATCTGCTCTTTGATAATACAGAGATGCCAAATCTGCTATCTTCAATCTGCTCCTTGTAAACGTAAGGATGCCAAATCATCTTGGATCTGCTTCGATGCAAAAACATCCAAAGGTTAGATCTGCTATGTCTTCGATCTGCTCTCCGTCGAATATGGAGATGCCAAATCTGTTTCTTCGGTTTGTTCTCTAACAATACATAGATGTCAAATATGCTATCTTCGATCTGCGCTCTGATAATACAGAGATGCCAAATCTGCTATCTTCAATCTGCTCCTTGTAAACGTAAGGATGCCAAATCATCTTGGATCTGCTTCGATGCAAAAACATCCAAAGGTTAGATCTGCTATGTCTTCGATCTGCTCTCCGTCAAATATGGAGATGCCAAATCTGTTTCTTCTATTTGTTCTCTGACAATACATAGATGTCAAATATGCTATCTTCGATCTGCGCTCTGATAATACAGAGATGCCAAATCTGCTATCTTCAATCTGCTCCTTGTAAACACAAGGATGCCAAATCATCTTGGATCTGCTTCAATGCAAAATCATCCGAAGGTTAGATCTGCTATGTCTTCGATCTGCTCTCTGTTGAATATGGAGATGCCAAATCTGTTTCTTCGATTTGTTCTTTGACAATACAGAGATGTCAAATCATCTTAGATTCGCTTCTGCGTAAACATGTGAAAGCCAAATCTACTATGTCTTCGATCTGCTCCTTGTAAACATAAGGATGTCAAATCATCTTGGATCTTCTTCGATGCAAAAACATCTGAAGGTTAGATCTGCTATGCTTTAGCCTGTTACCCTACTGCTTAGGGGGTAAGGCGCATCAATTTTTATTGTCCCTTGAAGGACATAACCTGTATAATGTGTATGAGTTCATGCCTAATGATTAGGATGCTATGATCTAAATGAGTCAAATGCTCCTAATTAAACTTGTTAAAATGCAAAATGTTTATGAATATGACCCCTATTCCAGACGTCACCACTCATTCAAAGTTTCTCCTTATTTCTCTCGAAGTACCATTCCTACTCAACCTGTGGGTTTGTACCATTCTTCAAATGCTATGACCCACCAAAAATGTCTGTAATATGATCCTCTCTTAGGATCGAATCGTTTGATTTGCCCAATCATCATTTTGGACTAAAGAAAGAATTTCCTCGAGTTCTTTCAAACCTCACTTACGTGAATTCCTCAAACAATTGTTCTGTTCTAGTTTCTTATATTATCTAGAAATTTCCAGAGTAATAAGCAAAGCTTTATTTGTGAAAATTATTTAGTTCATCTATCATTATTTTAATGCAACACACTTTAAGAATAATGGAAGATGAATTTAATCTTGAGAATAATTAGATTTGAATGAATTTGTCAAAAATACAAAGGAAATTAATCTGAAAGCCTATCTTTGAGAAGAAAGAGAATCTAAAGATAGCAAACAGGATAAAAGTTAGATGCCCTAGATATCGCCACTTGAGCGTCTATACACCAGTTCCATGAAGACTTTCTTGAGTTCAACATGTGTTTAAAAGATTCAAAGTACTTTTTTGATGCCCCGATATGCAACGCGCTTCGCTCTTTATTGAATCAGATATAGCCAGATTACTGTGTGCTCTTCAAAATTTGAGCTGCCCTTTCGGGTTTTCAACTCAAAAACTCTTTGGTCACAAAGCGCCCTTTACGGGTTTTTACCTTGGCCTCTCTATTTTTTTATTTTTTTCGAAAACTCAAGGCGCCCTTTGCGAGTTTTCACCCTGGATTCTCCTCTCCTTTAGATAAAGTACTTTTTGACTGAGTCTGAATTCACTGGATTGGGTAAACTCTTCCCATCTATTTTTGATAAAATCAATGCACCCCCAGAGAAGGCCTTCTTCATGAAATACGGCTCTTCCTAATTTGGCATCCATTTTCCTCTAAAGTCCTTCTGAATGGGGAGAATCTTTTTCAATACAAGGTCCCCTTCGTGGAATTCTCTTGGATGAACTTTCTTGTCATAAGCTCGCATCATTCGCTTCTGATACATCTGACCATGACGAATGACCCTCAGCCTCTTTTCCTCAATCAAGTTCAACTGATCATATCGTGATTGTATTCATTCAGCTTTATCCAACTTTATTTCCGACAAGACTCGAAGAGACGGTATTTCCACTTCAATGGGTAACACTGCTTCCATCCCATAAACCAACGAGAAAGGAGTAGCCCAAGTAGAGGTTTTGACATATATTCGATAGGCAAAGAGTGCAAACGGTAGTTTCTCATGCCAATCTCTATAAGTCTTAGTCATCTTCCCCACTATCCTCTTGATGTTTTTGTTGGCTGTTTCTACTGCCCCGTTCATTTTTGGGCGATACGGAGAAGAGTTATGATGCTTAATCTTGAACTGACTACAAACTTCTACTATCATTCTGTTGTTCATGTTTAATGCATTGTTTGATATGATCCTTTCAGGCATCCCATACTGACAAATGATATCTTTTTTCAAGAATCGACTTACAGCCGACTTAGTAACATTTGCATAAGAAGCAGCCTCTACCCATTTCGTGAAGTAATCAATGACCACAAAAATAAAGCGATGCCCATTTAAAGCTTTTGGTGATATTGGCCCAATGACATCCATGCCCCATATGGAAAAAGGCCATGGAGAAGTCATAACATGTAGAGGTGAAGGTGGTACATGAATCTTGTCTCCATAAATCTGGCATTTATGGCATTTCCTGGCGTAGTTGATACAATCCCCTCTCATAGTTGACCAATAATATCCAAACCTCATGATTTCTCTAGCCATCGTGAAACCATTAGCGTGTGTCCCACAAACACCTTCGTGAACTTCTTCCAAGATTAACTTAGCTTCCACGGCATCAACACATCTCAACAGTATTTGGTCCTTTCTTCTTTTGTACAATATATCCCCATCCAAAACGTAATCGCAGGCTAATCTCCTTAAAGTTTGCTTATCATTTTCAATTTCCTGTTCTGGGTATTTACAATCTCTCACATATCGCAATATATCCTGATACCAAGGGTTATCATCCTTTTCTTCTTCCTCAATGTTAAAACAGTGAGCTGGAGCCTCAAAGGTACTCATCTGAATGGGTCTCATCTTCTCCTCTTTATTCGCTTTAATCATTGAAGCCAAGGTTGCTAGAGTATCTGCCATCTGGTTTTCGTCTCGTGGGATATAATTGAAAGTGATGTCATCGAACTCCTCAAGTAACCCCAAAATTACCTTTCGATAATTGATCAATTTAGGATCCCCTGTCTCCCATTCACCTCTAAGCTGGTAAATTACCAACAGAGTCTCCATATACTTCCAAGGTTCTTATTCCTCGCGTTATAGCCGCTCGGAGTCCCATAATGCACGCTTCATACTCGGCCATATTGTTTGTGCAATCAAAATCCAACTTACACGTGAATGGATAATGATCGCCATTTGGGGATACTAGGACTACCCCAATTTCATTTCCTATCGCATTGGATGCACCATCAAAATTCATCTTCCATGGACGTTCTTCAATATTTGCCACATACATCAACTCCTCATTAGGGAAATCAAAGCTTAATGGCTCATAATCTTCTAGAGCTCTGTTAGCTAGAAATTCTGCTATAACGCTTCCTTTAATAGCCTTTTGACTCACATAGACTATGTAAATTCTGAAAGCAATATTTGCCACCTTGCCATTCTTCCATTTAGTGCTGTTGAGTCCATCATATACTTTAATGGATCAAGTTTTGAAATTAGCCAAGTCGTATGATATAACATATATTGCCTCAACCTTCGAGTCGTCCAGATTAAAGCACAACACAATTTCTCAATCGGCGAATATCTCATCTCACACTCTGTGAATTTCTTGCTAAGATAGTATATAGCCTTCTTCTTTCTTCCTGATTCGTCATGTTGGCCAAGCACATATCCCATAGAATTACTAAACACTGATAAGTACAGAATTAATGGTCTATCTGGACTAGGCGGAGATAACACTGGATCATTTAACAAGTATTGCTTAACCTTATCAAAAGCATTCTGGCATTCCTTATCCCAAGTACCTTGGTTGTGTTTTCTAAGGAGGCGAAATATAGGATCACATTTCTCAGTTAATTATGAAATAAACCGAGCAATATAATTCAATCTTCCAAGAAAACCCTGAACTTCCTTCTGTGTACGTGGTGGAGGCAATTCTCGTATGGCTCTAACTTTGTCTAAGTCAACTTCTATCCCCTTTTCGCTGACCACAAAGCCTAATAACTTCCCCGACCTAGCTCTGAAGATGCACTTTGCTGGATTAAGCTTCAACTGAAATTTCCTTAATCTCAGGAACAGCTTCCTCAAAACTTCAATATGTTCCTTCTCTGTTCGAGATTTATTAATCATGTCATCAACATACACCTCAATTTCTTTGTGCATCATATCATGGAATAAAGTCACCATAGCCTTTTGGTATGTTTCCCTTGCATTCTTCAGCCCGAAAGGCATTACCTTGTAATAAAAGGTGCCCCACAATGTTATAAATGTGGTTTTATCCATGTCCTCAGGATGCATCTTTATCTGATTGTACCCTGAGAAACTATCCATGAAGGAGAACAACAAATATCCCGCTGTGTTGTCTACCAAAGTGTTTATGTGTGGCAGAGGGAAATTATCTTTTGGGCTAGCTTTGTTCAGATCTTTATGATCAACATACATTCATACCTTCCCATCCTTCTTAGGGACTGGTACAATATTAGCTACCCATTCAGAGTACTTCACCTCTTGTAAGAACCCTGCATCGAACTGTTTCTTGACTTCAGCCTTTATTTTCAATACGATATCTGGCCTCATTCTTTGCAACTTCTATTGGACTGGTTTACAATCCTGTCTTATTAGAAGATGATGCACCACAATATTGGTATTTAACCCTGGCATATGTTGATAGGACCATGAGAAGATATCCTTAAACTCACGTAGCAACTCAATCAGTCCTTGCCTTGTGTCCTCGGCAATATGCGTGCCAATTTTCACCTCTTTCCCTTCCTCTAGGGCTACATTCTCTATTGCTTCTTTCTCATGAGGCATGATTTGTTTCTCCTCCTGTTTCACCATCCTCAATAGATCCAGAGACACATCAAAATCCTGGACATCTCAAAATGTAACGCCCCCACGCCCGAAACCGTCACCGGAGTCAAGCTTGAGGTGTTACTAAACTTATCTTACCTTTTAAACAACTCTAAACCACTTATTTTAATTTTCGGAATAAACTATTTTTCTGCATCATAGCTGCTTAAAAATTCATTTCTCGAGTTTCAAAACTCAAAATTAAGATCCGTAAATTTTTCCTGAAACTAGACTCATGTATCTATCTACTAATTTTTTTCTAGAATTTTTGACTTAGCCAATTAGTACAGTTTATTAGTTAAAGTTACCCTTGTTTCAGAATTTGACTGCACTGGCCTCTACTTACTACGAACCACTTTTCTCTCTGTACAAAAAATCATATGACTATACCGTTTATTTCTATTAAAACTAGATTCAATAAGGATTCTAACCATATAAATTACACCACCTAATTATTTTTGTAAAATTTATGGTGAATTTCTAAAGTTGAAACAGGGGATCCAGAAATCGCTCTGGCCCTATTTCACTAAAACTTAGATATCTTATAAAATACAAAACCTTTACTGCTTTGCTTATTCCATATGAAAATAGACACAATGAGTTTTAATTTCATATATTATTCACCATCAAAACATGTCTCTAAGATTTTTAGTGATTTATTTCGATACTTGAATCCTTTTTAAGTTACTTTCACATTTTTCATAGTTTTCATGTGATAGTTACTACTTATTCATACATACTATTAAACATGTATATCATCAGCCCTTCTATTAGTTAATCACTAGCAAGTATTTACACATCATTCATTGATGATATCATATCAAAAGAAACCAAGTTCCTATGCATGCCATACACAAAACGAAACGTCTAACTATACCAATGTGATTCCTTTGATAGTGTGATCGGGTCTCCGACGTTTCCTTCGATCCCCGAGTGGCTTGATAAAAACTATAAGAAAAAGAAAATAAAGAGAGTAAGCACTAGGCTTAGTAAGCTTACAAGCAAATAAATTACAATATTCAAAGCATAATGAATGATTATACATAATGTCACCTAGCCTCATAAACTTTCTTTACTTCTCATTTTCTACCTTCTTCTTTACTTACTTACCTTCTTTCTTTACGACTTTTCACTATTCATAAATATAATCTACCTTCCCTTTTGCTGATAATTCACTGTAATTTAACGTGTACAATGACCTATTGAACCACTCGAAATACTATGGATACTGGGGTCGTTCCTGTCTATCAATATCCTGCCAATGCCATGTCTTCGACATGGACTTACATGAATTATTCCTGTCTCCAATGCCATATATATATAATATGGACTTACATGGCTCATTCCTGTCTCCAAAGCCATATGACTGATATGGACTTACATGGCTCATTTCTCTGTCTGTCCTGTCTCATCAACCCCAATATCCTAATATTCCTAAGGTTCAAGCGGGGCTTCCTAATGCTTTTTCTCTGTCACTTCGCCTTTAATTCGACTTTAAATATCCTCATAAAATAAGTATATAAATTCTGAAATTAACAATAATAATGTAAAATAAAAGAATATTGTATTTATTTTTGTAAACTTACCTCGTATGCAAAAATAGCTACTTTTACCATTTCGGCCCACAACTTGGTATTTTCTCCATTTTAGCCCGAATTTCAGTTTTCCTTGCTCTATCATTTAAAATATAGTCTAATTAGGACTCACATTATTCAAATTGACTCAAAATCATATTTTGGCAAAATTACAATTTTGCCCCTAAACTTTTGCATATTTACACTTTTGCCCCAAAGCTCAGTAAATTAAACTTCAGCCTATTTTCTTATGTTTCATGACATGCTGGTCATTTTTCCTTCTATGGCAGCATCAAATTCATACTCTAACAAGCACTTATGACTATTAGGTATTTTTACCAATTAAGTCCTTTTACTCGCTTTTGCTTAAAACCAAGAGTAGTACAAATTGTCTAACATAATTTAAAAACTCATATTCTATCATAAAACACCAAAATACACAAATTTCACCTATGGGTATTTTTCCAAATATGAACTCTAGGTTGAATTATTACTAGCATAAGCTTAATCGAGCTCAATGGATTCCAAAAACGTAAAGAACATTAAAAAACGGGCTTGGAATCACTTACTATTGAGCTTGGAAAGCTTGAAAACCCTAGCCATGGCTTCCCCATGCTAATTTCGGCCTCCATGAAGAAGATGAGCAAAATTGGCTTTTAATTTTGTATTTTAATTCATTTTACCCGAAATGACCAAAATGCCCTTACTACTAAACTTTCAAAAATTCCTTCCATGTCCTAATTTTGTCCATGAACTTAAAATTGGTCAAATTGATATTTAAGACCTCCTAATTAATATTCTAATTCAATTTTATGCAAAATACTTCTAGAACACAAGTTTTGCAATTTATTCAATTTAGTCCCTAATTTCAAATTAAGTACTTTATGCATAGAATTTCTTCACGAACTTTTCACACAATCATGCAAACATATCATAGACCTCAAAATAATAATAAAATAAATTTTTCTACCTCGAATTTGTGGTTTCACAACCACTGTTCCGTTTAGGCCTTATTTGGGATGTTACATTTCTCCCCTTTAGGATTTTTCGTCCCAAAATCTTACACGTGAAAGATTTGGGTACTGTTTTCGCTAGCCTCTTCGAGTTCCCATGTAGCCTTATCTACCCCATGTCTATTCCATAGTACTTTCACAAGTGCAATACTTTTGTTCCTTAATTGCTTTACCTCTCGAGCTAGAATCTTTACCGGTTCTTCACCGTAAGTCATGTCCGGTTTGAATCTCAACTCTCGTCTCGAGAAATCACATGTGACGGATCTGAACGATAATGACGTAGCATAGACACATGAAATACATTATGAATCTTCTCTAACTCAATCGGCAAAGCTAACCGATATGCTAATGGTCCGACTCTCTCAATCACTTCAAACGGTCCAATAAAACGTGGACTTAGTTTGCCTTTCTTGCCAAATCTGAGAACTTTCTTCCACAGGATACTTTCAAAAAACTTTGTCGCCAACTTGATACTCAATCTCTTTTTCTTCAAATCGCATACGACTTTTGTCCGTGCGAGGTCGCTTTCAAGCAATCTCTCGATGATGATTTTACTTTTTCTTCTGTTTCCTTAACTAGATCAACCTCAGAATCTGATTTTCCTTAAGCTCTGTCCAATACAAAGGTGTGCAACATTTACGCCCATACAAAGCTTCATAAGGTGCCATCTTCAAACTCGATCGATAACTATTATTGTTGGCAAACTCTACTAATGGTAAATATTTTTCCCAATCGCCTTGAAATTCCAAAGACACAAGATCTAAGCATATCTTCAAGTACTGAATAACTTTCTCTCGATCGACCGTCGGTTTGAGGATGGGAAGTCAGACTAAAACTCAACTTTGTGCCCAAAGCCTTCGTAATTTCTTCCAAAATCGTGAAGTAAATCTTGGATCTCTGTCTAAAATGATCGATAATGGTACCCGTGTAGTCTCGACTATCTCTCGAAATATACAACTCGCCAACTTGTCAAGTGAAAAATCCATACGAACGGGATAAAATGAGCCGACTTCGTTAACTTATCAATCACAACCCATATCGCATCTTTCTTTCTCGGTGCAACGGCAATCTCGTCACAAAATCTATAGTAACTCGATCCCATTTCCACTCGGGGACTAGCACAGTCGCAATAAACTGAAGGAACTCGATGTTCGGCCTTTACTGTTGACAGATCAAACATCTAGAAACAGACTACGAAAATCTCTTTTTATTCCTACCCACCAAGACATTTTCTTCAAATCATTATACATCTTTGTACTACCCGGATGAATAGACAAAGAACTACTATGTGCTTCTGTAAGATCTTTCAATAAGCTCATCATTCTTCTGGTACACATACCCTATCTCGGAACATCAAACGACCGTCGAATCGATCGAAAATCGACTCTATATCCAACTCACATCGATCTCTCTTTTGGCTAACAACTCACTTTGTCATTTTTTTGAGTTTCAAAAGTTTCTTCAAGAAACATCGATTTAGCTCTCAACTCAGCTAAGATAAAACCATCATCTGGGTGATAATCAATCACTAGCTCATAATCTTTAATCAAATCTAGCCATCTTCTTTGCCTCAATTTCAAACTTTTGTGATCAGTGAATATGTGGCACTTCTCACCGTACAAATGATGTCTCCAAATCTTCAACGCAAAAATAATGACAGCTAGCTCTAAATCATGTGTCGGATAGTTCTTCTCATGTGGCTTTAGCTGTTTAGAAGCATAAGCAATTACCTTCCCTTCCTGCATAAGTAGACAACCAAGTCCATTCATGGACGCATCACTGTAAATCACAAACTCCTTACCTGGTTCTGGTTGTACTAAAACAGGAGCTTTAGTCAACGATGCTTTTAACTTGTCAAAACTCTGTTGACACTTCTCAGTCCATTCAAACTTGATATCCTTTCGTAGAAATCTTGTCAACGGGGTAGCTATCATGGAAAATCCCTCTACAATATCCGGCAAGACCAAGAAAACTTCTAACTTCTGATACATTTCTAGGAGGCTTCCAATCAACAATGGTGAAATCTTGCTCTCTGATCAACCTTAATACCTTCACCTAGTCCGGAAAAGCAGATCTTGACATCATCGACTCTTTTAACATGAATCGATAGTATCAGGATCTCAAATCTATCTTGGAGAACACAGAGCTCCCTTTGTTTCAATTCCAGAATTCCTTTCTCTTACGGTCAATAAACCCCGATCGATGTACTTTTTACGAAATTCCCCCGAAAGAAATCCCAAGTGATCCTCTCCTTTGGTACAACTGATACAAGTGTCTTCCACTAGTAGTAAGGTGAGTCTCTAAGAAGTGATATTACACATTTCATACATTCCTCGGGTGTACAAGATAATTCATCAAAGACTCGATAGTATTTTCTAACCAAAATTTTGCTCTTTCGCATCATCATGTTTTGTTGCTCGGAACTCTTCGCGCCCTTGTTTCCCGATTCTATCAATCTGGTGGCTTTTCTCTTATCATTGTACTGATTGATTGGGAAGCTTGAGCTACATGGGTAGCCCGAGAGTCATGAGGGGGTGGAGGTCTAACTCACGGATTCGCATTTAACGAACTCGGCAAACCAATTATTCAAAGCTTGGAAGAGAGCTTCTCGAGTCACTCCTCCCGATTAATATTCATCGCCTATTCTCGGATGGCGCTACCCCTTCCGCGGAGCAGGCGACATTTTCTACATCATCATCACCAGCTCGCCGGGATCCATTACAATAAAACAAAATATTTAAAAATCGTCAGGAGTCGTCACACTATCAAAATACATGTATGGCATGTATAGCTAGACATTTACTCACACTAACTGTTCCGAGAACCGACTAAACCTGCTCTAATACCAATAAATGTAACGCCCCCACGCCCGAAACCGTCACCGGAGTCAAGCTTGAGGTGTTACTAAACTTATCTTACCTTTTAAACAACTCTAAACCACTTATTTTAATTTTCGGAATAAACTATTTTTCTGCGTCATAGCTGCTTAAAAATTCATTTCTCGAGTTTCAAAACTCAAAATTAAGATCCGTAAATTTTTCCTGAAACTAGACTCATGTATCTATCTACTAATTTTTTTCTAGAATTTTTGACTTAGCCAATTAGTACAGTTTATTAGTTAAAGTTACCCTTGTTTCAGAATTCGACTGCACTGGCCTCTACTTACTACGAACCACTTTTCTCTCTGTACAAAAAATCATATGACTATACCGTTTATTTCTATTAAAACTAGATTCAATAAGGATTCTAACCATATAAATTACACCACCTAATTATTTTTGTAAAATTTATGGTGAATTTCTAAAGTTGAAACAGGGATCCAGAAATCGCTCCGCCCTATTTCACTAAAACTCAGATATCTTATAAAATACAAAACCTTTACCTGTTTTGCTTATTCCATATGAAAATAGACACAATGAGTTTTAATTTCATATATTATTCACCATCAAAACATGTCTCTAAGATTTTTAGTGATTTATTTCTGATACTTGAATCCGTTTTTAAGTTACTTTCACATTTTTCATAGTTTTCATGTGATAGTTACTACTTATTCATACATACTATTAAACATGTATATCATCAGCCCTTCTATTAGTTAATCACTAGCAAGTATTTACACATCATTCATTGATGATATCATATCAAAAGAA
Organism: Gossypium anomalum; assembly: GCA_025698475.1. Classification (NCBI taxonomy): domain Eukaryota; kingdom Viridiplantae; phylum Streptophyta; class Magnoliopsida; order Malvales; family Malvaceae; genus Gossypium; species Gossypium anomalum. Next base: position 21,203,254 of record CM046963.1, on the reverse strand, counting down.
ACCAAGTTCCTATGCATGCCATACACAAAACGAAACGTCTAACTATACCAATGTGATTCCTTTGATAGTGTGATCGGGTCTCCGACGTTTCCTTCGATCCCCGAGTGGCTTGATAAAACTATAAGAAAAAGAAAATAAAGAGAGTAAGCACTAGGCTTAGTAAGCTTACAAGCAAATAAATTACAATATTCAAAGCATAATGAATGATTATACATAATGTCACCTAGCCTCATAAACTTTCTTTACTTCTCATTTTCTACCTTCTTCTTTACTTACTTACCTTCTTTCTTACCGACCTTTCACTATTCATAAATATAATCTACCTTCCCTTTTGCTGATAATTCACTGTAATTTAACGTGTACAATGACCTATTGAACCACTCGGAATACTAAGGATATTGGGGGGGTCGTTCTCGCTCTATCAATATATCTGCCAATGCCATGTCTTCGACATGGACTTACATGAATTATTCCTATCTCCAATGCCATATATATATAATATGGACTTACATGGCTCATTCCTGTCTCCAAAGCCATATAACTGATATGGACTTACATGGCTCATTTTTCTGTCTGTCTCATGTCTGTCAACCCCAATATCCTAATATTCCTAAGGTTCAAACAGGGCTTCCTAATGCTTTTTCTCTCACACTTCTACTTTAATTCGACTTTAAATATCCTCATAAAATAAGTATATAAATTCTGAAATTAACAATAATAATGTAAAATAAAAGAATATTGTATTTATTTATCAAACTTACCTCGTATGCAAAAATAGCTACTTTTACCATTTCGCCCACAACTTGGTATTTTCTCCATTTTAGCCCGAATTTCAGTTTTCCTTGCTCTATCATTTAAAATATAGTCTAATTAGGACTCACATTATTCAAATTGACTCAAAATCATATTTTGGCAAAATTACAATTTTGCCCCTAAACTTTTGCATATTTACACTTTTGCCCCAAAGCTCAGTAAATTAAACTTCAACCTATTTTCTTATGTTTCATGACATGCTGGTCATTTTTTCCTTCTATGGCAGCATCAAATTCATACTCTAACAAGCACTTATGACTATTAGGTATTTTTACCAATTAAGTCCTTTTACTCGTTTTGCTTAAAACCGAGTAGTACAAATTGTCTAACATAATTTAAAAACTCATATTCTATCATAAAACACCAAAATACACAAATTTCACCTATGGGTATTTTTCCAAATATGAACTCTAGGTTGAATTATTACTAGCATAAGCTTAATCGAGTTACCGGATTCCAAAACGTAAAGAACATTAGAAACGGGGCTTGGAATCACTTACTATTGAGCTTGGAAAGCTTGAAAACCCTAGCCATGGCTTCCCCATGCTAATTTCGGCCTCCATGAAGAAGATGAGCAAAATTGGCTTTTAATTTTGTATTTTAATTCATTTTACCAGAAATGACCAAAATGCCCTTACTACTAAACTTTCAAAAATTCCTTCCATGTCCTAATTTTGTCCATGAACTTAAAATTGGTCAAATTGCTATTTAAGACCTCCTAATTAATATTCTAATTCAATTTTATGCAAAATACTTCTAGAACACAAGTTTTGCAATTTATTCAATTTAGTCCCTAATTTCAAATTAAGTACTTTATGCATAGAATTTCTTCACGAACTTTTCACACAATCATGCAAACATATCATAGACCTCAAAATAATAATAAAATAAATTTTTCTACCTCGAATTTGTGGTTTCACAACCACTGTTCCGTTTAGGCCTTATTTCGGGATGTTACACAAAAATCCTGAGATTCCTCTAAACACATGTCTTCTCGTGAGAGAAATCAGGATCAGTGCTCATGTCATTCGTATCTAGGGATCTGTGAAGTATAAAGAATATACAAAGAATGAATGAATTTAAGAATGATTATTTATGTGCTATGAATGAAAGAATAAGAATTGCAAAAATTTAACGGAATATTGGTTGATAAAAATGAAATAATACTCTTTCAAATTGATAAAAGTTATGTTTTATTAAAAATAATAGATGATCGTAAGCCCATTTCACAAATGTAATCCTATTACTCCTAGGCCCTAGAGTAACAAGAATGTTTTGGAAATTACTCTGAAAAATTCCTAAAGACTACATGAAGTTCCTCCGCAGTCCAATTGTTCAGAGAGCTTCCCGGTTCTTAAGGGTGAATGCCCTCAAGGTTTCCTTGCTCCGATCCTTCGTCGTGTATAACATTAATCTGATGACTTTCTTCTATAAGTAACCCTCCCGATATGTAAGTTTGGGATATTGGAGGGAATGTCATCGGCTCCCACTCCACTTCTCTTCCATTAAGGCGCGCCCTTCTTCCTTCTTGGCGCTTCTCAACCTCCTTCCTCTTTTTCTTATAGTCTGGCTTGAAGCCCAGACCAAAGCGATCTCTCTTCTCTTTCAGTTCTGGGATTTGAGTCCCTCCTTGCAAGTATTTTCCTAACCCTTTTCCTGGTAAAGTTCCGTTTCCCACCATCATTTGTAAAGCCATCCTCGTAGCTCTTGCTATCTTTGGCACCGGTAGCTCACTCCCTTCTGACATGAAGGTCGCATTTACAAATTCTAAAGAGCGAAAGGAACACTCAATAGACTCTTTGTTTATCTCGACATAAGGGGCCTTGCTAGTGACTGCGGCTATAATGTCCTCCTCCGCATTTATGGTTACTAACAGTCCATCCGTCACTAACTTTAATTTCTGGTGCAACGATGAGGGCACCGCTCCTGCTGAGTGCATCCATGGCCTCCCTAATAAGTAATTGTAGGAGGACTTGATATCCATCACCAAGAAGTCTACTTCGTATATACTCGGCCCAATTTCCAAGGGGATGTCAATCCTTCCCATCACCTTCCTTTCTATACAGTCGAAGGCTCTTACCATATTTTGACATGTCTTCATGTGAGAATCGTCAATGGGTAATCTCTTCATTGTAGACAACGGTAGAACATTCAAGGCCGATCCATTATCGACGAGCACGCTTGGGAGTGTGTACCCCTTGCATCGAGTGGTGATGTGCAAGGCCTTAGTTGACCCCCTGCCACCTAGTGGGATTTCATCATCATTAAAGTAGATGAAATTATCTGCACTTATGTTATTCACTAACCGGTCCAGCTTGTTAACGAATATTTCATGGGTGACATATGTTTCGCTGAGCACCTTCATCAATGCCTCCCGATGCACTTTAAAAATCAGAAGTAGAGCCAATCATCGATATGCGAGCTGGTATTGCCTCACGCGAATCGCTCGACCACGCTATACTCGCTATGCTTAAGGAACTTTAGAAATTCCTTAGCCTCCTCCTCCTTTACTGGCTCCTTGACAGGCATTTCAGCCTCTTTCTCCTTCTCCATACCAACATTCTTTGTTTTTGTGGGCTCCTCTCTGACACCCATTGTATCATACCGCTTTCCACTCCGTGTATAGGAACCCTCAACTTGTACATCCTTAGACGTACTGGCTATATCCTCCGTCTCCGGCATTGACACCTGGCAGTTATAATTCCAAGGTACCCTCTTGTTATCCTTATAGGGAAAGGAAACAAGTTTATGAATGATGACTTTCGGTACCGTCGGTATTTCAACTTCATTACTTCTTGATAAAGAAATAATAATCCTTGGCCAGTTTTGATTCTTCGGTGTACCTTCCAATGTGCATATATGTCCCCCATTTAGCCTAGCTTTATAAAATCTTAGATCTTTATTGTCCATAAGGCTTTGTATCAAGGCCTTAAACTTGTCGCATTCCTGGATCTTGTGCCCCTCCTCAGCATGGAACTCACAGTAGTCCCTTGCTCCTTTCTTCCTCTCCTTAGAGATTATCATCTCTCTTTTCACCATTTCTTCCCAAATCATCTTCATCGACGTTCTCACCTCAGCCACGCCTTCCTTCATTCTCCTCTCACTAGCTTCGCCAATGACATTCACTCCTTGATCGCTATGATTTGGCAACGGGTTTTCAATATTAGGGGTATTGTCGAACTTCACTACCCCATCTTAATAAGCCTCTCTATGGCCTTCTTAAAACTAGTACAGTTTTCGATCGAATGGCCCGGTATTCCAGCATGGTAATCGTATCTGGCGTTTGTGTCATACCATTTGGGATATGGGAGTTGCAGTGGTTTCAAGTGAAAAGGAGAAATAGCATGTGCATCGTATAAGCTTTGATAAATCTCATGATACGTCATGGGGATAGGTGTGAATTGCATCCTTTCAGAATTCTGCTTTGTACCCGACTCTTGCCATTGAGAACTCTGTTGCTCAACTACAGCTGTTTTAGGTTGACCAACTGTGATTGCCCTCGTGTTGAAGGCGCTTGTGTTATTCACTTCGCTATCCTTTCTCTTTGGAGCCAATCTTTTGGTCGTTTCCCCCTTGATTTTACCACCCTTTATGGCATTCTCGATCATCTCTCCCTCTATGACTATATCCGTAAAGCTTTTAGTGGTACTCCCAATCATGTGAGTAATGAATGGAGCCTTTAGAGTGTTGATGAACAACATGGTAGTCTCCTTCTCTAACAACAGTGGTTGAACTTGCATTGCCACCTCTCTCCATCTCTGTGCATATTGCCTAAAATTTTCATTAGGCTTTTTCTCCATATTTTGCAACGTGATCCTATCCAGAGTCATGACAGTCACATGATTGTACTGCTGCATGAAGGCTTGTGCAAGATCCCTCCATGAACTTATTTTGGCCCGGCTCAGTTGATTATACCACTTGGCTACTGCCCCAACCAAACTATCCTGAAAACAATGGATCAATAATTGATCATTGTTTACATAACCAGTCATCCGTCTGCAGAATATGGTAATATGGGCTTCCGGGCATGTAGTCCCATTGTACTTCTTGAGTTTCAGCATTTTAAACTTATGGGGAAGTACCAAATCTAGGACTAAACTTAAGTCCTTAGCATCCATTCCCTAGCAATTATTAGTGTTTTCTAGCCCCCTAAATTTCTCCTCTAGCCACCTGCAACGTTCCTCTAATTGCCTTGATGATTAGAGTCTCATTTCTTCCCTCTCAGCTACATCTAAATCGGGGATAACAGGATTGGCAAGATTGTCTCCAAGATTGAATCCCAAACCAGTTTGAAAGTTTATGGGTATTCCAGCATCAACTTGACCCTGTTGAGGCCTTATTGTGACAGACGGCCTTTGGGGATATGCCTCAGGTTGGGTTTGTACGTGAGGTGGAGTGAAACTAGGAGGATGTCCCTCGTTATCCTCTTCAGTGATAGTCATAAAGGCTTTTCCTTTATCTGTGGCCCTCAGTAGTTGAGCCATCTCAGCCATCATGTTCCTTTGAGCCTCCAATATTTGCTCCCTCATGTCGTTTTGTATTTTTGCCAATTGCTCTTGCAATTGGTCCTGCATGTCCTTCTGTAGCTGTTCAAATTTTTAGACCATATTCTTTGACTTAGCGCGTGTACCGTAAGGATGTGTTGCTTCCAGATTTTCTTTCTCTTACTCTCTTTCTCCCTAATAATTATAACTAATTAGGGTCTTTCTATAAACTTGAATGCATATGATGTGATAAGATGCAAATGCATGAATGCAAAAAGATGTCGATTCTGATTTAGTTTCATTTTAGAAAACATTATTTAAGGAACAAATTTTTTTTCATAAAATGGATTACAAATACGCTTTCGCCCGTAGGCCTAGAGTCTTAACCCTATCTAATAACAATGCTAACTCTCGTCCTCTGTCTGACGATGACTCATACATTATACTAAGCGTTCTAGCTTGTATTGCCAAATCCTGCAAGTGTTCAGTAGCCTCTCGAATTTGAACTAAGGCCTTTTCCATGACATGATCTCTATCTCTAACTCCTCCTTGAGATTGGTGGAATTCTCCTTCCAATGTCCCTCTCGTTCCTCGAGCTGCTCGATTCGGAGCCTACTATTATGCAAAGCTGACTCCAAACTTTCAAGCTTGCTCTCCAATTCTTTTATCTCTCTACCGCGGAGCTACGACTTCGTTGAAGATGAAGAGACCGTCCAAGTTTAACCACCTTGGTTTTTAGTTCTTGATTTTCCTTCTCTAGGGTCAGATTACGCGACTGCCTCTCTTGGAACTTCTTCTCCCAATACTCGACTTTGGCTCTTTCCTCTTGAATCTCTTGTTGCCACTGCTCTGAAAATCTCTCTAATCTGACCCTTTTCAACGTTACCTGGGCCTTCTTATAGTGCGTCTTTAAATCATCTTGATCTTCCTCAATCTTTCTCTTTTCCTTTTTCACCTTCTCGACTTCCATCTTTTGAACATCGACGTCGAGACTCAATCACATTTTTTCCTCTTCAAGCTTCTCAATCTTCTTTTCAACCTCTGAATTCTTTCTGTTAAAATCTTGCTTCATAACCTTCAACTCTGATGGAATCACTCGTAAGCTCTCCTCTAATGATCGAGCCACCCCCAAAATTGGCATAGGGACATTATCGTTGACTCTCCTACTAAACCACCCTTTATACTCAAAGGTTGATGTCGAGACTTTAGTCAAGACCTTCATGCAGAAAGGCTTCTTCCAAGCCTCAGAAATCTCTCGCATCCTCTTCTTATAGTGATGTCCTTTATAAGAGAAATAACTCTGAACTAAACCCTGTGTAGCCGGTATGAACTGCCTTGCTCGATATTGCCTTAGAACAAGTAATGGTGCATATCCAACAACTCTCCAAATTCCTGGCAGAGGGACCCAATCAAAACTGCCACAGCGGTAAAGGACTTCACTAGGAACCAACCAAGGAGCCTTCCACATAACATCCTCCTCACGAAGATTCTGAAGAATGTCTATCCACCTCTCCTCTGAAATGTCATCTCTCCTAGGCATGCCTACTGCTTCCTTTAGCGGAGATTAGTCTTTGAAGAACACTCGGCAAGAAACCTTATCAACCTTCCAAAAATGACTGTGAAACCAAACCAACGGCAACTGTATGCATCCAATGAACCTTTCTTCACCAGCTCTTTGACATGCGCTCAAGGATCTAAAGGTCTCAGCTAGGATTGCAGGCACAGGTGTGTTCTGCTTACCAAGTCGATCGAATAAATCCGCAACTACCTCATCTATGTGTCCCAAAGCCTTTGGGAAGATCACTAAACCATAAATACTCAAAGCCAGGACGTCGACCCTTTTCTTCACGTCTGGGTATGTCGATATCAAATCCCTCAAAACGGCCCATGGAACACACTTACTATCACCCTTTTGCTGCACACGAACTACAGCCCACTGCTCACTCATCCCAGTAATCATCACCAACTTCTTCACCAACGTTGGAAGGTTGGCTGGCCTAACATAAGCCTTATGACCCTAAATCCCCGGGCAACGTAGTAAAGTCGTATACTCCTCCAAAGTGGTACAAGATCAACATCACCAAATGTAAAGCAACTATAAGCAGGGTTCCATAACTGTACCATAGCTCGAAACAAGTGCCTATCTACTTTGACGTCTAGCAAATACGGAAGGTCTCCATAATTCTGATAGAAAAGTTACTTAGCCTCGTCATTCCATTGAGCCCAAATGTCTCTCAACTCCTGAAACTCATAACTCTGAGGTATACCCCTCGGTGACACTATTTCTTTTCTCTAACTGGGTTTTCTCTGACCATGTATAGACAGAGGCATTGTCCTCCACTTTATTAAGATAGTCGTTCCTCATTACCTTGAATCGACACCTTTCAATGTTAAGTGACATGCAATAACAGCAAAATAAAATAGGTCAGTATCATATATAAAAAAAATGATAAACAAGTACTTACAATGGTAGCTTTCTAAAGGTTATCATTATTTCCCTAGGGTAAGCACTTAAAGTTCACTATATGAGTTTTAGTTCTAAAGCGAGGATACCTGAACCAGCAGATTCCTCGGTCCTCACCCATTATAGGCTCATATAGACCAAGTTTAGTTCAGGGGGACACATTTCCCTATGGCCATACAAAGATGAAAATCTCACGAAGACATAGGTACAGTATCCCGAAAGTAATCCACTAGCTCATACGAAGGTGAAAACTTCACTAAAGCGTAGCTTCTCACTCCCACTTAAGGGTACGACCACAACGGTCATGCAAATGCAATGTACGGCAATAGGATAACAAACATATACAGCAAACACATGTAAAAAGGATCAAATTTTGAATTTTCCAAACTCCCTATATTAAGACAGAAAATAATCAATTTCTTGGCTTGACTCTCCTAATTCCCCAGTGGAGTCGCCAAGCTGTCGAAACCATTTTTTAACGGGGTTTGAAAAATAGGGTTCGACTTTAAAAAAATGAAAACGGGAGTCGCCACCAATCTTTTAAAGTGTGATTGGATCACTTTATAAAACGTTTTGGTCTACGAATTTGCGAGAAAATAGGTTCGGGAATCGGTTACGCACGAGGAATGATTAGCACCCTCATAACGCCCAAAATTGGTACCAAATTGAATAATTTTGTCTTAATGTCAAGAGTTTGAAAGAATAAGATCTCTTTTAAAACTGTAATAAATCAAGATTCCATTGCATCAAAAGATATGAACATCACATCCAGCATAATTGGACACGATATTTTTAAACTTTTGCAGCTAAAATCATCTTGTAATTTTCAAAACTTACTTAGAAGGATATTTTAGGTATTTAGACAAACGGGAAATCGCAACCCAGCATGTTAGGGCACTACCTCTAGAATTCCCAAATACCAAAAACATTGCCTTATTTTTTTAAAAAAATCTTTTTGGATCGAATGAAATATAAAAGTTCTTTAAAGTGATGATGCATTTGTCATATTACAAAGGACTAATATTAAATAAATTAACCCACATGATACCTATTTTAACATTCCATGCAAATATAATAAAGATGACGAATAAGGACATAAATTACACAATATGTTATCATTTTATGCATATGTGATCATAGATAATATAAAATATACATGCATTATCGTTACATGCAAAATACAACAATAGGTATAATGAACACAACAATATAAATTGCATAATATATATGCAATAATGCAAATGTAACTTAAATCAACATAAATAATTAATTTTCATGCGGATGTGTAAAAATAAATAAAATAACAAATAATCCATAAAAATTTAACCTACTAAACAATACAAAAAAATAAAAATAAATTATGAACTTATTAAAAGTAAATTAAATAAGATAATAATAAAGATATTTAAAAAAAAATATTAAGAATAGTATAAGAATGATAAAGGTGTATCTCTTTTTGAAAAATATGATATATACATATAAATTATATTATAGGATATAATAACTTAATATATGAAAAATGTACTAAATATTGATATTACATATATTTATTTAATAATAAAAATTAAAAACATATATAAGTAATAAGTAATAAAGTAATGTATATTTTATAATAAAATAAATGTAATATATAGAATAATGTATGGTAAAATATAACATGCAATAAAATTTATAAACACAATATATAATGATATAAACTATATGATAGATAAAGTATAAAATAATAAATATGATATTATAAGTAATTTTACATATAAAAATATGGTAAAATAAATAATATATATAATAAAAATATATAACATATAATAAAATATAAATATAATAGAATAAATATAAATATTAAAAATATAACATATAATAAAATTTATAAAGACGTATTTAATAATATATATTATTTTATATATAATTAAAATTTATAAAAAAATATATAATACATATAATATTTAAAATTAATCAAATATATAATAAAAAACTAAAATCGAATTTAATAAAAAAAACTGGGGCCAATTACAAATAAAATGAAAATTTGGGTTAAATTGGAACGCCTATTAAAACTGAGGGACTCACTGGGCAATTAGCCCTAATCCCCAAAACGACACCGTTTTCAGAATAAGTCTTATAATGACCAAAAGGACTAAATTGAAACAAGCGTAAAAGGTTAAGGTTAATTTAAAATGAAAATAAAATGCAATTATAAAATTAAAAATGCGAAAGGATCGATTGAGGAATTTGCCCATTTATCAAAAACACGCGGATCTCATTCGGGTTTTAGGTTAACACGCGGATCTTGGGCTCTGAAACGACGTCGTTTTGAAGCCATTTGTTTTAAGCAAAATGGCACCATTTTCGTCAGGCTATATAAGCCAAATTTTCAGCTTTGAAATCATTTTTGCAGTCTGTTAAAAAAAAACAAGGAAACCCTATGAAGGAGGGCTGGGGAGGGGTTTCTCGAAGTGCTATCGAGCCTCCGTCCAGGGGTTTGTACGCGCTTATGTGCCCCCGTCAATGCTGCCACATACGGCGGTCGGAAACTGGAAAGTTTCCTTTTTCTGACACAAATCAAAACGTTACATTCCCTTTTCCCTTTTTATTGTTTGTAATATATATATTAAAAAAAAATCACCTTTGTGTTTCTCAATCGACTGTGGTTCTCTTTTCTGTATATGTGTGTAAAAATGAATTTTTATTGAACCTCTGTATCCAAAAAAAAAAAAATCCTCTTTTACAAATTAAAAAGAGGGGTTTTTATAACCCGTGGTTACATTTTGGGAAAGAATATGTTCGATTTATTTCTGAGTTTGTCTCTTTTCTGTCGTAGTTCTTTCTTTCTTTTGCAGGTATCAGCAAGGAGATTTAGCAATGAACGAACGCTGATGACGGCACACTGGAATTGATTCGGGCTTCGATCTCGGCATGATTCGAAGCCTGGAATCATGTCCTGGAATCATGGCACCGATGGTGGGAGGTTGGAACGACGCGAGATGAAACGGCGTGACTATTGGGACACTTACGACGCCTAGGGTTTCAGAAACCCTAGGCCTTCTGTCTCCTGTCAACATCTTGGGCCGTTTGGGCTCTTTATGCTTTGGGTTTAGGGTTTAGCTGGGTTATGGGTGTAACAGGTTGTTGGGTTAGGCATTTAATTTTGGGCCTACGGGTTAGTGGGCTATGGTATTTGGGTTCTGTAAAAGGACTTAAATGGACTGTTTAATTTTATTATTATTATTTTTTATTTTTTTATTTTTTTAATTTCATTTTTTAATTTTTGTAAGCCCGGGCAAAATATGGCTTCTACATTGGGTTTTAAATAAACGACTTTTACTAAGCGATTTTCGATGAAAACGTCCGAAAGGACCATTTTGTAAAAGTTGTAAAAATTGTATAAAAGGGTGTTTTGATAAGAATTGTAGTTCTCTATAGTTATGAAAATGGTTTGGCTAGGCCTATAGAGTGAGAAAATTGAATAAAAATTATTTTACGAGCTTAGGGGAAAAGTGTAATTTTGACAAAGTTTAGAGGCAAAAATGTAATTTGGCCAAAATATGTTTTTTGGATCACATTAAATAATGTGACTAATAATTAGACTGAATGTGATATTATAGATCAAGGAAAATGAGGACTGGACCTAGATTGGGTGAAAAATGAAAAATCGAATGTTAGGTTGCTTTTTGCTATTTTGGTGCCGAAGTAAGTTCGTGTGATAATAATAATACAATATTATACATGAATTTTATTGCTTGATATTACATGATTTGTAAGCTTGTGTGTAAGTAATTCAATAATTCCATTATTATGTGTTTAACATTTAATATCATATGATACATGTATGTATGCCCTAATGAAATTGGGTTGTGATGATTCAATGGAAGCTTGATGATAGCATTTTATCTCGAAAATCTCGAAGGACCTTGAGGAATGCTTAGGATTCGAATATTATGACACCATAGTTAATGAGATCCCGGGTAAAACCATGTCTAGGACATGGCATCAACATTGATATGTATGCCAATGTAAGACCATGTCTGGGACATGGCATCGGTGATGATATGTGTGCTAGTGTAAGACCATATCTGATATATGGAATCGGCACTGACATGAGACTTCATATAAGACCATATATGAGATATGGCATCGATATGCGGACCCATGTAAGACCATGTATGGGACATGGCTTTGGCACTCTGTTTGGTGTATGATAATCCTGAATGTCTTTCAGTATTCCGGATGGTCCAATGGGTCATTCAAGATTATGGTTAAGAAGTGGAGTAATATGTGAAAAGTGTTGAAAGGGTACAGGTATGTACACTAAGCTTATGGTTATTGAGACTTTGAAATGTCGAGACCTCAGTGAGCTAAGATGTATGAATTATGATTATGAACTTTATTGCAATATCATGCTAACTTACACTGTGTAATTGAACATGGAATCCATGAAATGGTGAGTTCATGATTAGTTGAAAATGAACTTATGATAGTTATCATGATATTGCACTAAAACAGTTTTGGACAGCAGCAATAGTCCAACTTTGAAAATCCACCAAAAATTTTGGAAATCGAGTTAGAAACTGAATAAGATATGCATTAAATCTTATTGAGTCTAGTTTCACATAGAAGAAATGGTATAAGCAAAAGAATTTATCATTATGAGATATTTAAATTCTTGTGAGACAGAGTCAGAATGAGTTCGAAATCCCCTGTTCTGACTTGGGAAAATCACTAGAAATTTTACAAAATAATTATGGGTTAGAATTTATATGCTTAAAATCCTTAATGAGTCAATTTTCAAGGGAAACAGACAGGAGCATCATCCGAGTCCTATACTATGAGATAAATAAATTTTAGTAAAGAAAGGTCAAAGCTATCAAACAGCGAAACAGAAGAGACTTTAGAGAATAAACTATACTTATTGGATAGACCAAAAATTTTTAACATTTTATGGTAAAAAGATATATGAGTCTAGTTTCAGGAAAATCAGCAGATCTTAATTTGGAGTTCCGTAGCTCCGGATATAAATAATTTAATAACTGCAACGCGAGAAAATAGCTTAATTAGACTTTGAATAAATAGAAAGAATTTGAAAATAACATGTTATTACATTGCTTATTATTTTTCATGCGAGCTTACTAAGTGTAAAGCTTACTCCCTCCTTTCCATTTCTTTTAGTGTAGTCAAGTCGGCTCGGGGTTGGAGACCGTTGGAGGTAGCACCACACTATCAAGACATCACCTTTGGAGTATTGATATATATATATACTAACAATTTCAAGTGAGTGGCATGTATAGGGACTTAGTTTTATGATAGATGTTGTTATGATTAGCCAAATGTATTGGCTTATATTGATTCATTGTATATAGCCATGAGATGTGGCTTATAATAGTTATAGCTTCTAAGCCTATTTATCCATACTAAGATCTAATGCTTGTGATGTGAATATGCTTGTTGAAAATGCATGATTGGTGTATAACATGTGTGTATAATGAATGCTTCATGACCAATTGAATTGATCATTGCTATGAGAAAGTGCATGATATGGAAATAAGATGATGATGTTGATTGAACTTGAATGCTTAAGGTCTAATGAAATAAGTGATAAGTGGATAATTCTAGATTATTAGTAAAGGTGGTGCATTAGTAAGACTAATAGATATGGATGGTTGCATCTAGACTTGATATTGCACGAGTATGCGAAATACGTGAATGATGACATGTTAATGTTAAGAATATGTCTTAATAAAAGGTGTTTAATCATTAAAATGATGCCATGAAACTTTTCCTTAATGCATGTAATAAGATGTGGAATTAAGGGTAACACGAAGGCTTGGAAAATAGCCTCAGTATTGGCTACACGGGCAGAGATACTACCGTGTGTCTCAACCGTGTAAGGGACACGGCCTGGTGACATGGGCGTGTAGCATGGCCGGGTGGTTCAATATATTTGCTGGCATCATAAACAGAGAGTTACATAGCCTGAGGACACGGGCATGTTGATAGCTCACGGGCGTGCCCTTGTGTCCACATGGGCGTGTGACCCTGTTGATGAGAAAAATTTCTAAGTTTTCCCAAAACTTTCCAAAGTTCTCGATTTAGTCTTGAACTCTTTCTAAAGTATGTTTTGGGCATCATAGATCCAAATAAGGGGCTATGCGCATATGATTCAATGTTTAAAAATATGAATAAAATTTTATGGCTCGGTTTGCATGACTGTTTATGTTTAAGTCCGATAATGCCTCGTATCTTATCCAGCGTCAGACACAGGTAGGGGGTGTTACATTGATATTTATGTTTTAATAGTTTTATAACAAAAGGGTAAAATGGGAATTTAATTTTTATGTTAATTAAAATAAAACCAAAAGCATGAAAATGGCCATTAAACATCCATCTTGCCGAAATTTGATGAACAAAAGAAAAGAAAAAGGACATTAGGGTTCGGCTAAGGAAATCTTTGATTAAGGTATGTGTTTTAATCAGTTTTTGATAATTTCTATGTTTTTGTAATAATTGCTTCGTATACTATCAAGCCTATGCCTCAATTTCTGATTTTGATGATGATTTTGAAATGTGCCATTGATGAAATTATGAGTTTTGTGAAGTTAGTTGTTGATAAATGAAAGATATTGTTTGGGTTAACATGTTTTGTCTTTGGACTTTTGATGATTTTGAGTAAAATGGGCTAAATTGTGAAATTTGTAAATTGAGGGACTAAAATGTGAAATAAATGACATGTGTGGACTTGTATGGGAACTATGAATATTCAGCCAAGCTTGTGTACAAGCAAATTATGTGTATTTTGTGATTTTGTGAATTAGGGAGTAAAGTGTGAAAATGTAAAAATGTGAGGGCTAGTTTGCAAAATGCCCTAATTGTGTGTATATGGATTGGTTTGAATTTATATAGATCAAGAATTAAAGAATACAGAATTAGATCGGGGAAAGTCAAAAGTCGTCGAGTAGCCAATACAATTTATCTGAATCAGTACGAGGTAAGTCGATATATAAATAAGCTTGTTTGAATTGAATTATTATTATTCATTTAATATTGAATTGTGATGAATGAATGTCCAAGCTAAATATGTGCTATACGAGAAAGTATCAACAAATTTTCGACATTCGAAAAGCCCCGTACGAACATTAGGAATAGTTAGGATACATATGTCATGACATAGGATTTTTGATATTTGTTCTGCGTGTAAGACCACGTCTATGACATTGGCATCGACTTCTGTTTTGCATGTAAGACCATGTCTAGGACATTGGTATCGTATCTAATTTTGTGTAAGACCTTGTCTGGGACAGTGGCATCGATGTTTGATAAGACCACGTCTGGGACGTTGGCATTGTATATGCTTTCTGAGCTTTCCGCGTATCCTTACATTTTCGAATGGTTCAAATGAGCATTCTAAGAAAATGAATGGCTTTGTGAAATTATATCCGATTCAGGTATGTTTGCTTTGTATAGCCTATTTGAGAATGAAAGGTTAGTATATGAATATGAGATTTGTGTTAGCATTTGTCTACAAAGTATAAATGATTTGCTGATACTTATTTGCTTTGAATGATATGTTTATTTGTATATGGCTTACTAAGCTTTTGAAAGCTTACTTTGTGTGTGTTTGCATTGTTTTATTGATATCGAAGCTACTGTGAGCTCGGGGATCGTCGAGGATCGTCACCACACTATCGAACCTTATTTTGGTACTTTGAAAATGTATATATTAAAGTATGGCATGTATAGGCTAGAAGTTGTGGGATTATGTTTTGTGATGTATATATTTAGCCATGTGATATAGCTAGTTTATGTTTGAACTTATAGTTTGATAATGGTATATGACATGTGATGCTAATGTGCAATTATGGTATGTTTTTGGTTGGCCAAAAGAAATGGTAAATGTTGAGAAGTTTTGGTAAGTTTGAGCATGAGACTGAATGATTTATTGAACATATATTTAGGTATGATTTTAGTTTAAGTTTTGTTATGAATTGATTGATGAATTCAGATTAGAATTTTTTGATTATGTTAAGTTATGAATAATGTATATTTTGGTATTGAGATTGGCTGAAATTGGTATGCAAATATGCTTGTTTCATTTATTATATGTTAAGTTATGAAAAGTAAATAAAATTTTCTTAAGTTCTGAAACTTTCATATGTTATCGATTTAGTCCTGAACGGATTATTTAGACTTTATATGCTTGTTTAAAGTTCATATTGAATATGAATGATCTATGACTATTGAAATGAGATGATATTTGACATGTGATTGTTTTGATCTGAGTTACAGGTCTGGTAATGCCTCTTAACCTATTATGGCGATGGTTACGGGTTAGGGGTGTTACATTTTGAGTTAAAAAGGGCAAGAAAAAGTGTGTATATTTTCATGTTTCCACACCCCTAAACTTAATTCATCGCTCGTCTTGAGTAATGCACAAATTGAAAAGAATTTCTTGAAAACACCTTTGAAAAATTCCTTCAAAACAATATTCTTCCCAAAATTATGAATTTAGTATACTTATGCTCAAGAACAAGAAATTTGATATTTATGCTACTTAAGTATACATATCATTCAAATTAATCTCAATAACTATTATGATAGCAAAAATTAACTAAATGCTTACTCAATAAAGACATGTTAAATCCCTCTCAATTTGATTTTATTCCCTTATTTAAGATTAAGCTACAATCATTAATTTTAACTTATGCATTCACATGTTGAACATAGCAATTTCTCACCACTAATGTAGGTAGCATAGAAACTTGAATCAATAAGTCTTTTAAATAGGATGTAACATGGCTAGGCTAGGGGTAGGTAAAAGATAGATAAATTTAGGCTAAAAACCCTAGACTCAGCTGGAATCAGAATAATTAACTTCAATACACCAACTCATTTTGCTTTCATAAGCTTTTTTGTACATCTATGTTCTTTTAAGTACATATGCTCTTCTCTTCTTTTTTATTTTTTACACGAGCATTTTGTTGTATGTACTACAATTTTTTGAGCATTTCATACTTCTTTTCAGCTCCCCCAAACTTATTTTCAAAGAATATTCTGAGTAGTACTGAGTCTAGTGTTTGGGACAATTTAAAGATAATTAAGAGAAAAGTGATGGCTAAATATTTGCAAAGGTTCAAAATAAAATTAGGCCATATAGTCCAAAATAAAATTAGGCTATATAGCCTCAAACTTGGGTTTCAAAGGATAAAAATTCATCAAGGTTGGCTTGAAAGGCTAAAACTGTCCAAACAAAAGTTGCCTAAATCATTTTTAACATTCTATGCTTCCTAGGATTTCGCGTCGACTAAGTCAATTCTAGAGACTTAAACTTTCATGCATGCCTAACTTTCTTAAGGAACTAAAAATTTTATTGTATGATTTGCATGCTTTATTAAGAATACATTTTTGTCATAATTCAGCCAACATAACAATTATTGAAATAATAGAATTTTATTCTGTAACAGCCTTGTTTTAGCTAAGTAGGAACAGTGGTTTTAGAACCACAAATTTGAGGTCGTAAAATTATTTTAATATTATTTTTGGTGCTTACAGCATGTGAATATGTGTGTGTGAAAATTTCGTGAGCTAATTTTATCGTTTAATTGGTCAATTTAAGAAAAAGGACTAAATCGCGTAAAATGCAGAAGTTGCATTCTACATGGTAAAGGTGTCTATTTGCTATGACTTATTAAATGTGAAGTCCCTATGTTGTAAATAGACCATTGTTAGTGGAGATGGACATAAATGGCCTTATATTAAGTGATTTATATGTCTATTATTAAAGGTTAAAATTGGAAATGGATAATTAAGTTAATATTAGTTAAACAAAACAAATTGTTCATTAATTCATGCATTTATCAACCAAAATATCAAAGAAAAAGAAGAACATCAAGGGCTTGAATTTTCGGCAACTTTAATCCTTGATTGAGGTACGTTTCGAGCTCAGTTTTTGATGATTTTTATGTTTTTGTGATCGTTGCTTTATGTTGTAGCTAGCTCATGTCACAATTTTTGAAAGTGCTGATAATTTTGAAAGTTTCCATTGATGAATTCATGTGTTTTTGGATGTTTGATAATGAAATATGAAAGCTTGGTGTTTGATATACAGGTTTTGTAAAGTGATTTTGAGTAAAAATGCAAATTAGGGATTAATTTATGAATAAATAAAAGTTTTGGGCTGCTAGAGGTCCCTATGAAATTCGGTTAAGCATGGGTTAAATTGAATTTCATGAATTTTGTGTTTTTATGAGGTAGGGACTAAATTGAAAAAATGTGAAATTATAGGGTTTAATGTGTAAAATGTCCCAAATTGTGTGTTTTGGATGAAATTGAATGAATTGAGGAATAAAAGAATTAATTTTGAATTCATATAGATCAAGAATGAAAGAAATTGGATTTAGATCAAGGGAAATTGAAAGTTATCGAATATTCGATCCGATTCCTCTATTCTAACTACGAGGTAGGTTCATATGCAAATAAATGTCTTTGAATTGAGTTATATATGTTTTATTATCATTGAAATGCTATGAATGTCGAACGAGCAAATACGAACATGAATCGATAAAGTTACGACATCCGAAAGTCCCGTACGAACCTTAGGAATAGTATAGGATACGAATGTCATGACATTAGGTTATCGAGATGTGATTACATGTAAAACAATGTCTAGGAAATTGGCATTGTATTGAGATTACGTGTAAGACCATGTCTGGGACATTGGCATCATTAATCGATTTCGTGTAGGACCCTGTCCGGGACAGTGGCATCGATATGTAATAACATGTAAGACCATATCTGGGATATGGCATTGTACGAGCTTATGTCATTTCTAAGTATCCTTAATAATTCGGAACGGTTCAACGGGTAAAGTCAAGTCGAGAAAGAATATGTGAATGAGTTAAGTGACTCAAGTACGTACGAAATTCATACGAGTATTGAAAAAGGGAAATATTTGATGAACTCGATTAACATATTGAATAAATGTTCAATGAGAAAGGTTTGTGAATTTGAATGAGATTAGCCATGTTAAGCATAGTTGAATTGATATGTAAATATTCATGTGATGACTTTGTTTGTAATGGCTTAGTAAGCTTTTAAAGCTTACTTTGTGTGTTCTTTCCATGTCTTATAGATTATCAAAGCTAGTTCAGACTCGGGGTTCATCGGGAATCATCATCACACTATCTGTAACACCCTAAACCCGGCCCAGACGTTACGACCGAATTCGGCATGTCACATTGAAGCGTTACTAGAAAAGTCATGTTTTATCTAAAGTCTTTCTTAGTGTTTTAAGAATATCTTCGTTATAGATTAAAGTGAATGGAAGCTGTGCATCAGGTAGGATGCCAGAAAAGAGGAGGTGAGTCAATTAGACTGCTTAAGTACCTAGCTCTCCGCGGATCCAGTCCTAGACATGCACACAACTATTGCCACACTTTAACTGAGTGATTGTTCACGGAAAACCAATTCGTTTAAAACCATTTGAAAAGGTTATTAATTTTGAAAACATTTTCGTTGCGGAAGCTTTGCTTTGTTATCGCGATATTTTGAAATCAAGTAACCTTTTTAAAACGTGCCCTAAAGCTATTCAATTTCAAACGGTTAAAACAATATCATATCTAAGCTAACAAAACATACTAACAACCATTAAAAATAATTAAAGCGGCCTTATTACAACTTAAAACCCAAACTACTAAAGTAAATAAAAGCTGATCAAATCACAAGAAGAAAAACAGAATTTGCAGAACATGTGGCCACTCTGAATCCCTCACAGCTCCAAGTCCATTATGGTTGGGGATTACCTGCATGGGTGGAAATAAGGGGTGAGTTTGGAAAACTCAGTGTGTAAAATAACCCAACCATAGTCCAAATCAGCTCAAACCATAGAAACAGATTAAGTTGGGCCTTAGCCCTATACAGAATTCAAAATGAAGCCCATAGGCCCATAACAGAGATAGAACATATATTTCATGTATGCAGAAACCCAACCCATATCCATCCGTATACACCCCCGTACCAACCTTACACCATGTGGGGAGACAACTCGACCCACCCATCCACTATACACCACAGAAGTTGCAGCATGGCTGCTAGAACAGATAATGTGACAGAGTCACCAAATACAGATATTTGTGGCAGAGCCACCAGAAATAGATATTTGTGGCATAGCCACCAGAACATTTCCTCCATCAATATAACCCATATCCCATGCAATAGAGATACATGTCATGGCATACATCATACAGAATCAGAATATCATGCACTTCAGTCAAAATTAATCCTAGGGGTATAACGGTCATTTTGCACCTAGGGGTATAATGGTAATTTTCATACTTAGGGGTATTCTAGTAAATTTACTATTTTAGGGTTTTCATGCATATTACAGCCATTAACATATTAACGGAAACACTTACCGAGGATTTTTACCGAATTTGGCCCGTTGACCCATTAACCCAATTTTGGCCCATTAAGCCCAGATATACCGAAGTGCAAGAAATTACGCACTTTGCAATCTTACCGCTTGATATTACAAAGATTAACAAACAAAATATCTCACGAGCGCTCGCACGCTCACAAGTTCACAAAATACAGGCTTTTTAGCTTTTGTCGATCTAGTCTAAAGTGGGTGTCATTTACACACCTGATCTGTAACGATACGTTGGCGAGATCCAAACACGAGTTGCCTACAATTGAGTTACTAAAACGTCAGTCTACATATCAAAAAAAACTACGTACTAATCCCTTACCATATTCGGCCAACATTACCTTAGACCTTAGAGTTCTTACCTTTCTGCCGAAATATAGACTAGATCTAGATGTCCAATCGAGTTAGCCTTCAAGCCCTTCGCTGTACTCCCACTTGTCCACACTAGCGCACACACAAGCAGAAGAAAGAGGCCAAAATGCCCTTAGTCCAAACGTTAGCCACCCTTAAGGGGTTTCGACTTTTAGCTTACATCATGAGTAACTAAAGAAAGATTCGAGCACTTACCTATATCATTATGACACTACTCCCGATCTACTGTAAATCCAACCACCGCAGAAGAAGGGGAAAATATAATCAAGGATTTGGCTTCTGAAGTCCCTCGGTGTAGAAAAGTTTCAGTTTTGAAAGAAAGAATGAGAGGTTCGGCTTCAATGGAGTTTCAGCTAACCAGTTCCAATGGAGGATTTAGGTTCGGCTAAGGGGTAATCGGTAGTAGGTACTTGGTTTTGAGAGGGAACAAAGGTAAAGAAGATGAGAGTCGACAAGAAATGGAAAGAGAAAAGAAGAGGTGAGGAGATGAGAGAATTCGATTTGAAGAAGAGAAGTCAGCACAAGTGTAGGGTGTAGGTTTCGGCTTCTAGCAAAAGAAAGAAAAAGAGAAAACCTAAGGTACACCACCCTATTTCAGCAAAATAGTAGAATGATCAACCCAGTCCCGAAAATGTAAAAAGAATTTGGCAGCCACTAGTCCAAATGCCGAAATTACAAACACTAAGTGACCTAGCCGAATTTACACTTACAGAGACCCATGGCCGGCCAACTCTTGCTCCTCAAGAGTCCAACATTCGGCCAACACCACACTCTTTGATCAGCTCCTAAATTCCCTCCCTTATCTCTCCCTTACCCAATCTCCTGAATAGCTCAAACTCTTCTAGACAGAGTTTCACTTGAGTTCCATCACATACCCTTTCTGTTCAAAAAAATAATGCCTTAATTTGCTTACCTTGTAACTTGAACCTTAGCTCCGCTTGACTTCCACATGCCACCTTCTTAGTACCTTAGTGGCGTCACCCTGCCACTTTACCACAGGTCCTCTTGTGGTCTATTCTACCAATTAAATCTTAAAAGCCCAATACACCCAAACCCTTCTCTTTTAAAATCAAAATTTGGTAAATCTACCAGGTTTTAACTTAGACTTGGGCCTTCTAGAGGCCCACTAACATACTTAAGCATTATTTAAACAATCAGATTATACTAAAATTAAGATTCACCAAAACTCACAGAAATCTCGAAAAGTCCCAAAAATCAGGGCGTTACAACTCTACCCTCCTTAAAGAAATTTCATCCTCGAAATTTACCTGATCCAAGCAGATGAGGGTATTGTTGTCGCATCGCCTCTTCTGGCTCCCAAGCAGCTTCCTCTCTGCCATGACTACGCCAAAGCACCTTTACCAACGGAACTGACTTCCTTCTTAGAACCTTAACATCAGGATCTAGTATCTGTATAGGCTCTTCCTCGAAAGTCAAATCAGGCTATACCTCAATCTTTGCAACCAGCACGACATGAGCAGGGTTAGGATGATATCGCCTTAACATGGAGACGTGAAAAACATGGTGAATCCTGTCTAACTCCGGAGGTAATTTCAATTGGTAAGCCACTGGACCTACTCGCTTAAGAACCCGATAAGGTCCAATGAACTGCGGACTCAACTTGCCCTTCTTACCAAACCTTAATATCTTCTTCCGAGGAAAAACCTTCAAGAAGACCATATCACCCACTGAGTACTCAATCTCCTTACGCTTCAAATCTGCATACGACTTTTGCCTATCATATGCTTCTTTTAATCGATCTCTGATTACTCTGACTTTATCTTCAGTATCCACTACCAACTCTGGTCCAAGAACCTGTCGCTCTCTTAATTCGGTCCAACAACTAGGTGTACGACACCTACATCTATACAGCACTTCATACTATGCCATACGGATACTCGCCTGATAACTGTTGTTATACGCAAACTCTAACAACGACAAGTAATCCTCCCAACTACCCTGAAAGTCAATAACGCATCCCCTCAACATGTCTTCCAAAATCTGAATAACCCTTTCTGACTGACCATCAGTCTGGGGATGAAAAGCCGTACTAAAGTTCAATCGCGTTCCCAACGCCTCATGTAACTTTTGCCAGAACTGAGATGTGAACCTGGGATCTCGGTCAGAAATAATTGAAACTCAGACTCCATGAAGTCGAACGATCTCTGCCACATAAAATTTGGCTAACTTTTGAAGTGACTACTCAGTGCGGACAAGTATGGAATGAGCAGATTTGGTCAACCTATCCACAATCACCCAAACCAAGTCCTTCTTTGTTGGTGTCAAGGGTAGCCCACTCACAAAGTCCATGGTTACCCTCTCCCACTTTTAAAGTGGTATCTTCACTGGCTGTAAAAGTCTAGAAGGTAGTTGATGCTCAGCCTTCACTTTGCTGGCATGTCAGACATTTCCCCACAAACTCCATTACTTCTCGTTTAAGCCCAGGCCACCAATACAGTTCTCGCAAGTCGTGATACAACTTATTCCCTCCAGGATGCATAGCACAAAGTCCTTCATGAGCTTCTTTCAGTATTGACTGCCTTAAGTCAGAGTCCCTCGGAATGCAAACTCTCCCTCGGAAACACAGAACTCCTTCACTATTCAACCCAAACTCAGAAGTTTCCCCTTTCTTAACTTACTGGAATCGAGCAACCAAAGACTTATCCCTCAACTGCTTTTCCTTAATCTGATCCACCTAGGTTGGCCTTACTTGTAACTCAGCCAACAGACTACCATCATCATACATACTCAAACGAGTAAACATTGCTCTCAGATGTGATACGCCACTGTACACGGTAAAATCTTTCCCAAACTCTAGCTGAATTAATACAGGTGCCTCGGTCAAAACTTTCTTCAATTTCTCAAAAGCTTCTTGCTACTTCTTAGTCAAAACAAACGGTACTCCTTTCCTTATAAGCTTTGTCAATGGTGCTGCCATCACAGAAAAACCTTCCACAAACCTTCTGTAGTATCCTGCCAAATCCAGGAAACTCTGAATTTCTGACACTGACCTAGGTGGCTTCCACTCCAGAATTACTTCAATCTTTCGAGGGTCCACCTTGATCCCCTCAGCAGAGACTACATGACCTAAGAAGGTTACCTCCCTCAACTAGAATTCACACTTACTGAATTTCGCATAAAGTTCCTTCTCCCTCAACACTTGCAGCACAATGCGGAGATGCTCATCATGCTTCTCTTCAGTTTCAGAATATACCAGAATATCATCAATAAAAATGACTACGAATCGATCCAAAAATGGTTGGAATATACGATTCATCAGATCCATGAATGTTGTAGGAGCGTTCGTCAGTCCAAATGGCATAACCAAAAACTCGTAATGACCATACCGAGTCCTAAATGCCGTCTTATGAATATCTGCCTCTTTGACCCTTAACTAATGATATCCAGATCAAAGATCGATCTTGGAGAATACCGAAGCTCCTCTAAGTTGGTCAAACAGATCGTCGATTCTTGGCAGAGGGTACTTATTCTTAATCGTCAGTTTGTTCAATTGCCGATAATTGATACACATCCGTATCGTCCCATCCTTCTTTTTTACAAACAACATTGGTGCTCCCCACGGAGACACACTCGGCCTAATAAAGCCTCTATCCAACAACTCTTGAATATGTGCTTTCAGCTCCACTAACTCCTTCAGTGCCATCCTGTACGGTGCGATGGACACTGGTGCCGTTCCAGGCAACAAGTCGATTCCAAACTCGACTTCTCAGTTCGGAGGCAATCCTAGAAGCTCCTATGGAAAGACATCTTGGAATTCCTTAATAGTTCTAACCTTATCCACCGTCAGTCCCTTAGCCTCTGACTGACTTACAAATGCCAAATAAGCCTCACAACCCTTACGAATCCACTTCTTGGCTCTCAATACCGACACCACGTTGGTCAAATAATCTCTTCGTTCACATATCACCATAACCTGCTCACCCTGCGTGGTCTTTAACACCATTCGCTTCGCAGCACAATCTAGAGTTGCCCCATGCTTAACAAGCTAGTCCATACCCAGAATGAGGTCGAATTCTCCGAACGGTAACTCCATCAAGTCTCCAGAGAAAATCTTACCTTGAGTTTCTAAAGGCACGTCTCTATACAGTTTGTCTACGCTAACCGAGTAGCCCAAAGGACTTAGTACCGATACCCCACTCAAAGTCTCCCCAGACTGCATGCCCAACAACCCAGATATGGCACATGCAACATACGAATGAGTAGATCCAATATCTATCAAAGCAGTGTACGGCATGCAAGAAATCAAGAACGTACCAGTTATGATGCCGGGTGCATCACCCTCCTCTCGACGATAAGCTGCATACACCAACGCTGGCTATCGAGCCTTAGCATTTCTGGTACCCCTGCCAGGTGCTCCTCGATCCCGATCATTTCCATTACCACCCCTACCTTGTCCACGTCCTCTCGGTGGTTGTGGTCCATCTCTCACTGGTTGAGCAACCTTCTGTTCTGCAACTTGAACCTAATCCATTTTCTGAGGACAGTCCTTGACTTTATGCTCCATAGATCCGCATCGAAAACAAGCACCAGAACGTCTCCTACACTCGCCCAGATGTACCTTATCATAGTCCCTACAACCTTGCGGTCTAACAACATTCATCGGAACTGCTCGAACTGACTCTTCCACTCTCGCTCTTTAAACATTCTTATTTGTACCACCCGAAGGTCCTGAATCCCTCCGAAAATGGTTTCGATCCTTCTCACGATTCTGTCTTTCAGTACGCTTCACCTCCTCAGCTATCTTAGCTTTCTCTACCAAAGCAGCAAAGTCACGCTCCCTCTACGGAGCAATCAGCACCCTAAGTTCATCTCTAAGACCATCCTCGAAGTGCACACTATGTTCATACTCTGTAGCGACTATCCCAACAGCATACCAGCTCAGCCTTAGAAACTCAGCCTCGTACTCAGCAACCGTCTTACCCCCTTAAACCAGATTCAGAAATTCTTTCCTATGGGCGTCTACATAACTCGCCCCAACATATTTTCCCTTGAAGGCCATCTTAAACAGCTCCCAAGTCACCCTGTTAGCTGGGGTCCCATCTCTCACAGTGAGCCACCACTGATAAGCCTCATCTCGTAGCAATGATATGGCTCCCTTCAGATTCTGCTCTACAGAACAATCCAAATCGTCCATAATCCATTCCGTGGCCTCTAACCAATACTCCGCTACGTTCAGGGCTACACCAGATACGCCCCTAAAGATTTTTGCTCCCTTAGCCCGAGTCGCCGTAAATAGATCCTCAAGCACGCGTTGCATTTCTGCCCCGACAACCCTTTCTAGTTCACGGCATCTTGCTCGAGATAGAGCGTCATCCCCGGAACCTCGATCATAAGACTCCACTTCTGTTACCAGTGGTACCAATGCATCTGCCACTGGCGTATGTCTTGAAGACGAAGATCCAGCCCGTGCACTACCTTAGCTACGTCCACGGCCTCTTCCCGAAGCTGCTCGCATCTCATCGCGTTTATATCGACACTAATTTTATGCATCAATTAAATATTTCAGTGTTTATTACCGATGTTTTATGAACAGACAATAATTCAGAGTTTATTTTTTGCAGAATCATAGTCTAGCTACAGTCTCAGTCTACTTATCAAAATTTCCTATAGTTTCAGTACCACCCTAATTAGAGTATCCTAATAGGGTTTCAGTACAGGCAGACAATTCAAAAGCATTCAAAAAAATTTCAGAATAATACTTACAGACTTGGGCAAGAGATTCGGGGTGCCACCTTCTCAGAATCCAAATTTTTGAAAATTAAATTTTGCAATCTTTGAAATCATTTATTGTAGAATTATTTTTTTAAAACCCATTCCACAGCCGAGTTGTTACAACTGAGCTCTGATACCACTAAATGTAACACCCTAAACTCGGCCCAGACGTTACGACCGTATCTGGCATGTCACATTGAAGCGTTACTAGAAAATTCATGTTTTATCTAAAGCCTTTCTTAGTGTTTTAAAAATATCTTCGTTATAGACTAAAGTGAATGGAAGCTGTGCAACAAGTAGGATGTTAGAAAAGAGGAGGTGAGTCAATTAGACTACTTAAGTACCCAGCTCTCCGCGGATCCAGTCCTAGACATGCACACAACCATTGCCACACTTTAACTGAGTGATTGTTCACGGAAAACCAAGTCGTTTAAAACCATTTGAAAAGGTTATTAATTTTGAAAACATTTCTGTTGTGGAAGCTTTGCTTTGTTATCACGATATTTTGAAATCAAGTAACCTTTTTAAAATGCGCCCTAAAGCTATTCAATTTCAAACGGTTAAAACAATATCATATCTAAGCTAACAAAACATACTAAAAACTATTAAAAATAATTAAAGCGGCCTTATTACAACTTAAAACCCAAACTAAAAAAGTAAATAAAAGCTGATCAAATCACAAGAAGAAAAACTAAATTTGCAGAACATGTGGCCACTCCGAATCCCTCACAGCTCCAAGTCCACTATGGTTGGGAATTACCTGCATGGGTGGAAATAAGGGGTGAGTTTGGAAAACTCAGTGTGTAAAATAACCCAACCATAGTCCAAATCAGCTCAAACCATAGAAACAGATTAAGTTGGACCTTAGCCCTATATAGAATTCAGAATGAAGCCCATAGGCCCATAATAGAGACAGAACATATATTTCATGTATGCAGAAACCCAACCCATATCCATTCGTATACACCCCCGTACTAACCTTACACCATGTGGGGAGACAACTCGACGCACCCATTCGCTACACACCACAGAATTTACAGCATGGCTGCCAGAACAGATAATGTGACAGAGTCACTAGATACAGATATTTGTTGCAGAGCCACCACAAACAGATATTTGTGGCTTAGCCACCAGAACGCTTCCTCCATCAATATAACCCATATCCCATGCAACAGAGATACATGTCATGGCATACATCATACAAAATTAGAATATCATGCATTTTAGTCAAAATTAACCCTAGGGGTATAACGGTCATTTTCTTGCTTAGGGGTATTTTAGGAAATTTACTATTTAAGGGTTTTCATTCATATTACAGCTATTAACGTATTAACAGAAACACTTACTGAGCATTTTTACCGAATTGGGCCCGTAGGCCTATTAACCCAATTTTGGCCCATTAAGCCCAGATATACCGAAGTGCACGAAATTGCACACTTTGCAATCCTACCACTTGAGATGACCAAGATTAACAAACAAACTATCTCACGAGTGCCCGCACACTCGCAAGTTCACAAAATACCGGCTCTTCGGCTCTTCGGCATTTCAGCTTTTCGACTTTTATCGATCTAGTCTAAAGTGGATGTCGTTTACACACCTGATCTGTAACGATACATTGGCGAGATCAACACACGAGTTGCCTACAATCAAGTTACTAAAACATCAGTCTACATATAAAAACAAACTACATACTAATCCCCTTACCATATTCGGCCAACATTGCCTTAGACCCTAGAGTTCTTACCTTTCTACCGAAATATGGACTATATATAGATGTCCAATCGAGTTAGCCTTCAAGCCCTCCGCTGTACGCTCTTTTATCCACACTACCGCACACACAAGTAGAAGAAAGAGGCCAAAATGCCCTTAGTCTAAACGTTAGCCACCCTTAAGGGGTTTCGGCTTTTACCTTACATCATGAGTAACTAAAGAAAGATTCGAGCACTTACCTATATCGTTATGACACTACTCTCGATCTACTATAGATCCAACCACCGCAGAAGAAAGGGAAAATATAATCAAAGATTCGGCTTCTGAAGTTCCAATGGAGGATTTAGGTTCAGCTAAGGGGTAATCTGCAGCAGGTACTTGGTTTTGAGAGGGAACAAAGGTAGAAAAGATGAGAGTAGACAAGAAAAGAAAAAGGAAAAGAAGAGGGAGGAGATGAGAGAGTTCGGTTTGAAGAAGAGAAGTCGGCACAGGTGTAAGGTGTAGGTTTCAACTTCTAGCAAAAGAAAGTAAAAGAGAAAACCTAAGGTACCCCACCCTATTTTGGCAAAACAGCAGAATGACCAACCCAATCCTGAAAATGCAAAAAGAATTCGGCAGCCACTAGTCCAAATGCCGGAATTACAAACACTAAGTGACCTAGCCGAATTTGCACTTACAGAGACCCATGGCCGGCCAACTCTTGCTCCTCAAGAGTCCAACATTCGGCCAACACCACACTCCTTGATCAGCTCCTAAATTCCCTCCCTTATCTCTCCCTTACCCAATCTCCTAAACAACTCAAACTCTTCCTGACAGAGTTTCACTTGAGTTCCATCACATACCCTTTTTGTTCACAAAAATAATACTTTAATTTGCTTATCTTGTGACTTGAACCTTAGCTCCACTTAACTTCCACATGCCACCTTCTTAGTACCTTAGTGGCGTTACCCTGCCACTTTACCACAGATCCTCTTGTGGTCTATTCTACCAATTAAATCTTAAAAGCCCAATACACTAGAACCTCTTCTCTTTTAAAATCAAAATTTGTTAAATCTACCAGGTTTTAACTTAGACTTAGGCCTTCTAGAGGCCCACTAACATACTTAAGCATTATTTAAACAATCAGATCATACTAAAATCAAGATTCACCAAAACTCACAAAAATTCTGAAAAGTCTCAAAAATCAGGGCGTTACACTATCGATCATCTCATTGGTACTTTTAGGAGCTTTTTATATATGGTATGTGGCATGTATAGGCTAGTGTCATCTTGGTATGTTTTGAGTTGTGATTATAACCATGAGATTTGGCTTGTAAATGTGGGTATGTATGGCCATTTAAGTTGGCTTGAATTGTGTTTGATAAGTGATATATATGTATGTATATAATGTCTTATATGTTGGCTTATTTGTTATGGTTATGAGTTGGTTATTTTGGATAGTTGTAAGTTGATGTACTAATGGTTAGCAGTTGGCATATTGTAGTTTGATTTAAGATGATGATATGGTGTATTAAGTGACTTGAAATAGTGGATAAGTTGATGAGTTGATGCATTTGGAAATTAAGTAATTTATGATGGTTTTGGCATAATGAATTGGTATGTTTTGAATATGGAATTGAGTGATTGAAATGGTTGCGAATAGATGGCATGATATGAGTAGGAATTGGCATGTTTTGGTTGCTTAAATATTTATTGAAATGCTATCATTTTGGTTGCTATGTGTGCTTGTGGAAAGGGTGGCAAATTGGCTTTTCAAATGGCCTATTTTTGTCCACACGGGCGTGTGTCTCAGCTGTGTGTGACACACGGTCATGTTACATGACTGTGTGTCCCGTGGGGTACCATACCCTATAGTTTTCACACGGCCTATGACACAGGCATTTTTGGTGACTGTGTGAGGCACACGGCCTGTTCACACGGGCGTGTGACCCTTAAATGTTTGAAAATTTTCTAAGTTTCTTAAAGTTAGTAAATGTTATCGGTTTAGTCCTGAACCTTTTTTAAGCATGTTTAAGGCCTCGTAAAGCCCTATTAAAGGATGATGTGGTTATGTATGATTGATGTTTATATAAAAACACTTAATGTATGTTAAATGTTTGCTTTTGTATTGTGATTGATCGGTAATACCTCGTAGCTCTATTCTGAAAATGGATACGGGTTAGGGGTGTTACATTTAATTGGTATCAGAGCCACGTTTAGTCGATTCTAGGACTAACATAGCGAGTGAGAGTCTAGCTATACATGCCATATATATAAACTACGATAGTGTGATGATTCCTAACAGTTAAAAATGTGTTTTTATATAGCAAATAGATCTCGATCGAGCTGTAGCCGATGATGTTGAGAGTAATGTGCCCGCTCTTACTCAAAGGGCCGCGTAATCTAACTCTAGGCCTGTAACTAGTAGTCACGAGAGAGAGGCTAAGCAAGCCTTCTTCCAAATGATGAGTGAGTGGTTTAGAGAATTTGTTCGAATGAATCTGGCTGCTCAACAACCTCCACCCCCACCTGGTCCTCAGTAAGTCCCAGTTGTACCACAAGTGATAGATCCGATTCGATCGAGTAAACCACCTATTGATAGGATTCAAAAGCATGGGGCTGAAGAGTTTCGGCGTACAGTTATTGATGATGCTAAGAGGGCTGAGTTCTGACTCGAGAAGACAATCAGAGTATTTGATGAATTGTCTTGTACTCTAGATGAATGTATCAAGTATGTTGTATCTTTGCTCAGAGATAATGCATATCATTGGTGGAAAACGTTGACATCTGTGGTTCCTAGAGAATGAGTTACCTGGGAGTTCTTCCAATTTGAATTCCGAAAGAAATATATAAGTCAACAATTCCTTGATCAGAAATATAAAGAGTTTCTAGTATTGAAACAGGGCCGAATGACTGTGACTGAATACGAAAGAGAGTTCGTACGTTTGAGCAAGTATGCTCGAGATTATATATCTACTGAGGAGATTATGTGCAAAAGGTTCGTTGACGGATTGAATCAGCATATAAAACTGTTAGTCGGGATTCTTGAGTTGAAAGAATTTGTCGTTTTAGTTGAAAGGGCTTGTAAAGCCGAGGACCTCAGCAAGGAAAAGAGAAAAGCTGATTTGGAAACAAGAGATTTGAGAAAGAGATCAACTAACAAATCTTATCACTCTGCATCGAAGAAATTTAGAGACTCGTTTAATCGTTCTACTGCATCGGTGGGACATTCAAATAGAGATCGAGTAAGACAACAGTCGAGCTTCAAAGCTCCAGCTACTTTGATAGCTAGTGTTGGGAGTGCGAGACCTAACCGACCTGAATGTAAATATTATGGTAAAAGGAATTTCAGTGACTGTAGATTAAATGATCGGGCCTGTTTTAAATGTAGATCATTGGATCATTTTATTCGTAATTATCCTGAGTTGGCTGAGTAAGATACAGTACAAAACACGAGGCCGAGTAACACTACAGCTAGAGGTAGACCACCCAGAAACACGGGAAATGTGAGTGGTAGCCAGAGAACGACTAAAGATTCTACTGTGAGGTCAGAGGCTAGAGTACCTGCACGAGCCTACGCTATTCGCGCTAGCGAAGAAGCGTCATCTCTAGATGTTATTACTGGTACTTTTACTCTTTATGATACTAAAGTTATTGCATTGATAGATCCAGGATCAACTTATTCGTATATATGTGTGAATTTAGTATCCAGTAAGACTTTGCCTATAGAGTCTACTAAATTTATAATTAGAGTATCGAACCCCTTAGGCAAGTGTGTGTTGGTTGATAAAATGTATAAGAACTATCCATTGATGATTCAGGATATTTGTTTTTTGGCTGATTTGATGTTGTTACTATTTGACGAATTTGATATAATTCTGGGTATGGATTGATTAACGCTACATGATGTTGTTATGAGTTGCAAATGAAAGATGATTGATCTGAGATGTCAGAATAATGAGATTATCAGGATTGACTTAGATGATTTGAATGGCTTGCTAGCGGTGATTTCATCGATGTTAGTGCAGAAATATGTGAGAAAGGGTTGCAAAGCTTATTTTTCTTATGTGCTTGATAGGAAAATGAATGAAAAGAAGATCGAATCAGTACCAGTTGTGTGTGAGTATCCAGATGTGTTTCCTGAAGAATTATCGGGTTTACCACCGATCCGAGAGGTTGAGTTTAGCATTGAGTTAATGTCGGGTACAACGTTGATATCGATAGCTCTATACAGAATGGCTTCGATAGAGTTAAAAGAATTGAAATCTCAGTTGCAAGAGTTGACCGAAAGAGGGTTTGCAAGACTGAGTTTCTTACCCTGGGGTGCTCCCGTGTTGTTTGTGAAAAAGAAAGACGATATATGAGAAAGTGTATAGATTATAGACAGCTCAACAAAGTGAAAATCAAGAACAAATACCCTCTACCGTGAATTGACGATTTGTTTGATCAATTGAAAGAGGCTACAGTATTTTCCAAGATAGATTTGAGATCGGGCTATTATCAGTTACGAGTTAAAGATTCCAATGTGCCAAAAACTGCTTTTAGAACGAGGTACGGACATTATGAATTTTTAGTTATGCCTTTCGAACTAACGAATGCACCTGTTGTCTTTATGGACTTAATAAACTAGATTTTTAGACCATATCTAGATCAATTTTTCGTTGTATTCATTGATGACATTTTAATTTATTCACGTGATGAAACTGAACATGCCGAGCATTTGAGATTGTATTGCAAACTCTTCATGATAAACAGTTATATGCAAAGTTTAGTAAATGTGAATTCTGGTTACACGAGGTTGGTTTTCTAGGATATATTGTGTCAGCATCGGGTATTCAAGTTGATCCGAGCAAGATATCTGCGATTATGGATTGGAAACCTCCGAGAAATGTATCTGAAGTCTGCAGTTTTCTGGGACTAGCTAGCTATTATCGACAGTTTGTGAAAGGCTTTTCAATGATTGCGACTCCGTTGACGAGATTGCTTCAGAAAGATGTAAAGTTTGAATGGTCTGAGAAATGTCAGAAAATTTTTTATCAATTAAAAGCTCTTTTAACTGAAGCTTCAGTGTTAGTACAGCCAGAATCGGGTAAAGCATTTGTGATCTTTAGTGATGCATCATTGAATGGTCTAGGCTGCGTTTTGATGCAGGAAAGCAAAGTCATAGCTTGTGCCTCGAGACAATTGAAGCCGCATGAAAAGAATTACCTGACTCACAATTTAGAGTTAGTAGCCATTGTGTTTGCGTTGAAGATTTGGTGCCATTATCTGTTTGGTGAGAAATGCCATGTTTATTCAGATCACAAGAGTTTGAAATATCTAATGACCTAGAAAGATTTGAATTTGTAATAGCGGAGATGGCTAGAATTGCTAAAAGATTACGAGTTAGTGATTGACTCTCATCCGAGAAAGCAAATGTTGTTGCTGATTCATTAAGTCAGAAATCTTTGTTTGCTTTACGAGCAACGAATACTCAGTTGACTATATCTGATGACGGCTCAGTTGCAATTGAGTTGAAAGCGAGACCGTTATTTTTACAACAAATTTGTGAAGCTCAGAAAGTTGATAATGAAATGTTAGCAAAATGAGCTCAGTGTGATTCGAACCTTGATTCAGAGTTTCAAGTAGATTTAGATGACTATTTAAGATTCAGAGGTCGAATATGTGTTCTGAGGAATTCAGAGTTGATTTAGATGATTTTGAATGAAGCACACAGTAGCCGTTTATCTATTCATCCGAGAAGCACGAAAATGTATAACAATTTGAAATAGCTCTATTGGTGGCATGGTATGAAACGTGATATTTCAAAATTTGTTTCAAAATGTTTGACTTGTCAGCAAGTTAAAGCTGAGCATTAGGTACCGTTTGGTTTATTGCAGCTTATTATGATTCCTAAGTGGAAATAGGATAGAGTGACTATGGATTTTGTTTCGGGATTGCCACTATCTCCAAGTAAGAAAGATGCAATCTGGGTTGTAGTTGACAGATTGACAAAATTGGCTCATTTCATTCCTGTACGAACTAATTATTCGCTTGAAAAGTTAGTCGAGTTGTATATCTCTGAGGTTGTGAGATTACACGGAGGACCTATTTCTATTGTTTCGGATAGAGATCTGAGGCTCACATTGAGGTTTTGGAAGAAATTGCAAGATGCATTGGGTACAAAACTACATTTCAGTACTGTATTTCACCCGCAGACGGATGGTCAATTCAAGCGAGTTATTTAGATACTCGAAGATATGTTGAGATGTTGCATTCTTGAGTTCGAAGTTACATAGGAAAAATATTTTTCATTGATTGAATTCGCGTATAACAACAGTTTTTAGTTGAGTATTAAAATGGCACCGTATGAAGGTTTATACTGTCCGAAATGTCGAACACCTTGTACTGGACTGAACTAAGTAAGAATAAGATTTACGAGGTTGATCTGACTAGAGAGACAGAAAAAAAAAGTGATAGTGATTTGTGATAGCCTAAAAGCAGCCTCGGATCGTCAAAAATCATATGCAAATTTGAAAAGAAAAGATATTGAATTTCAGATTGGGGATAGAGTATTTCTGAAAGTATCTTCGCGGAAAAAAATACTTGGATTTAGTCATAAAGGCAAATTGAGTCCGTCATTCATCGGACTGTATGAGATTATCAAGCGAATTGGGCCAGTGACTTATCAACTAGCATTGTCGTCTGAGTTAGAAAAGATTCACAATGTGTTTTATGTACTGATGCTTCGATGATATCGATTCGACCCTTCATATATTATTTCCCCGACTAAGGTTGAAATTCAACCATATTTACCATATAGTGAAGAACCGATCCGAATTCTAACTCATGAGATCAAAGAGTTAAGAAATAAGAAATTTCATTAGTAAAAGTATTGTGGCATCGACACGGGGTTGAAGAAGCCACGTGGGAACCCGAAGATGCTATGAGAAAGCAATATCCAAACCTATTCACTGGTAAAATTTTCGGGGACGAAAATCCCTAATGAGGGAGAGTTGTGACAGCCCGGTTTTAGCTAAATCAGAACAGTGGTTTTGGAACCATAAATCTGAGGTCGTAAAATTATTTTAATATTATTTTTGGTATTTACAGCATGTGAATATGTATGTGTGAAAATATCGTGAGCTAATTTTATCGTTTAATTGCTCAATTTAAGAAAAAGGACTAAATTGTGTAAAATGAAAATGTAACGCCCCAAAAATCCCGAAACCCAAAAATCTCGAAATCCTGAAATTTCTTTGTTTTCGGTTTTGATAAAAATTGTGTTTTATGTTCCTAGCCATGTGATAATTATAGTAGGTCTTAATTAAGGTTTGAGTTCGAACCTAGGAATAAATTAATTATTAAAAGAATCAGGGTTGGCAAGTAGTTGGGCTTTTAAATAAAAATAGGGGGAAAATATCATCAAAAAGCCTTGTGGAGGAGTGGCTAAGTGACGCCATTTAGAGAGCAGGGAGGTGGCTTTAGTAGCTAGCAAGGAGATCCAAGGTTCGAATCCTAGCTTAGTATTTTTTAGAAGTTTAATTTTGGCCTTCTAGAAGGATGGTAGTGGCGTGAAAGAGGACTCCAAGGGAAGTGTTCAGGAGAGAAAATTAAGAAAAAGATCAAGGGGTTATCAGGGAGAAAAACGAGGAGATGAAGAGGGAGAAGTGATAGAGCTAAATTGGGAATTGGGCAGGGAAAATTTAGCTATAAGGGCTATAAATAGGGGCCGAATACAGGGTTGCCAGGCTACTACTAAAATTCTTCTTCACCTTGTTGCCAGAAACCCCTTTCCCCAAAAGCCGAAAACCCTTTTCTTTTCAAGATCCAAAAAGCCGAAAACCCTTTTGTTTTTTTTTTTCCTGCCGACTTCTATTCTTCCCTACACAATTTTCTTTGTTTCACTTAGCCGATTTCTTCTTCTACTCTTCTTATTTAATCTGTACCAAATAAACCTTATTTATCATACTAAATTTGAAAAGCCGAAAAGTCGAATCTCTCAAGGGCTAAATACTCTTTGACTGAATCTAGTGTAAGTGTTGCTCTTCCAATCGGTTTTCTTTGCTAGGTATTGATTATTGTCCCTCACTCTTTCAATCAACTTTGGTAAGGAATTAGTATCGGATCTTGGATCTTAGCTCTCTGCTGAATTGCTTTTTAGGTGTTTGCGGTTTTGGTAAGTATTCCTCATCCATTGGCTAAGGTTGGCCGAATAGCCATAGTAAGGTAAGGGGACTTGTGTTGGATACGAGTCACCTATTATTCTGGTTTTAATAGTTACAATTGGTGCAGATCTAGGAGTTGATCGTGGTTAGTGAAGAGGTTGTTATACTTATCGCGCAAGGTAAGGTTAAGGTGAGATCCTGGCTTTTGGTAAAGTATTTGATAAGTATGTAAGATTAATCTTTGAGTGATATCGATTGTAGGTTTGGGCTAAGGAGATCGTATCACTCTTGCTTACTAGGTGTGTACATACATTGCTCGAAATGCCAAAATGCCAAAATGTCGAAATGCCGAAAAGCCAAAAGTTTGGCTACGATAGTCTTACGAGTGTGCGAACACTCGTAAGAGAGAGACCAATAGGTTTCCTGAGACCCACGAACTTAGGTTGTGATTTGGCCATACGGGTCGGAATGGGCTAAATGGGCTCGATGGGCTGTTGGGCCCATAATAGGAAAAAACTAAATATTGATGCTATGTGATAGGAATTTGTATCTGAGCATGAATATGAATGTGATTAGGCCTAACAGGCTATATAAATGTGATTTGGGACTAATGGGCCATATACAAGTGATTTAGGCCTAATGGGTCATATGAATGTGATTGGGCTTAATAGGCCAGATACAGGTATATGAATCTGTTTGGGCTTTGTAAGGGGTTTTGGGCCTAGTATATGATAACTACATAAGACTTAATTAATATTTTGTGACCGTCGATAAGTCATAGGGTTAAGATGTGGCAACGGGTATATGCATGTCTAGGATTGGATCTAAGGAGAGCTTGGTACTTAAGCGGTCTTAATGACTCACCTCCTCTTCTCTAGAATCTTACCTGGTGCATAGTATTCGTTCATCTTAGCTCTCAGGATTTGTTAATGGGCCAAGGTAAGTTGAAACCATAATTAAGGGAAAATTACCGAAATGCCCCTAAGGGCGAAAATAACTAAAATACCCCTATGTGTTGAATGCAAGTTTTATGGATGTGACATGCATACATATGATGTTCTGCTTAGGTTGCATATGGGGTGGGAACTATGGAACGGAGGAAGTATATGAGGATCGCATGATTGCCTGACAATCGTGGATCCACTGATGGCTTTTAAAGCCCAATTTGTAAATGAGGGTAGTTCTGCAACCGGGCTACCATTGGTGTGTGGGTTGGGTGGGTCAATATTCATATCCCCATATGGTGTGACAGGGGACGGAGCTAGTATGTAGCGGATGGATAATTTGGATGAGATTGTATTGCATGTTTGGTGATTTTTCTTAAATGCTTGTGTCCATCGAGGGTTGTACACACTGAGTTTGCAAAAACTCACCCCCTCTTTTATTTTATTTTCAGGTGATACCCAGTAGAAGGTTTGATGTCAGGAGGGACTCTGGGTGGCCGGCTAGCAAGATAATTCAAACTGGTTTTTTTTTTAAGCATTTAAGTTTTATTTCTTTTTAAGTATGCTCAGACAAGATTGCAATAAGGTTTTCACTATTCTATTATTACTCGAATTGTTATTATTATTTTCACTGTAACCAAAAGAAGTTGAACATGGATTTCTTAAATTATAGTATGTTTTCTACGTTTCTACAACTTAATTTTTAAATGATAAAGTTTTCTTAAATCAAATGTTTTAAACAAGGCTTTCGCAACTGAAAGGTGTATTTATTTTTAAGTTAATTAAGGTTTCTTTTGTTTAAGAAGGGTTTCCAATGAAAACACGGTTTTCGCTAAAATACTTCAATGTGACACGCCAGATTCAGCCGTAACGTCTAGGCCGAGTTTGGGGTGTTACAGAAAAAGTTACATTCTATATGATAAATGTGTCTATTTGCTATGGCTTATTAAATGTGAAGTCCTTATGTTGTAAATAGACCATTGTTAGTGGAGATGGACATAAATGGCCTTATATTGAATGATTTATATGTTTATTATTAAAGGTTAAAATTGGAAATGGATAATTAAGTTAATATTAGTTAAACAAAACAAAATGTTCATTAATTCATGCATTCATCAACGGAATATCAAAGAAAAAGAAGAACATTTAGGGCTTGAATTTTCAGCAAATTTAATCCTTGATTGAAGTAAGTTTCGAGTCAGTTTTTGATGATTTTTATGTTTTTGTGATCGTTGCTTCGTGTTATAACTAGCCCATGTCTCAATTTTTGAAAGTGTTGATAACTTTGAAAGTTTCCATTGATGAATTCATGTGTTTTTGGATGTTTGATGATGGAATATGAAAGCTTGGTGTTTGATATACAAGTTTTGTAAATTGATTTTGAGTAAAAATGCAAATTAGGGATTAATTTGTGAATAAATAAAAGTTTTGGGCTGCTAGAGGTCCCTATGAAATTCGGTTAAGCATGGGTTAAATTGAATTTCATGAATTTTGTGCTTTTATGAAATAGGGACTAAATTGAGAAAATGTGAAATCATAGGGGTTAATGGGTAAAATGTCCCAAATTGTGTGTTTTGGATGAAATTGAATGAATTGAGGAATAAAAGAATTAATTTTGAATTCATATAGATCAAGAACGAAAGAAATCAGATTTAGATCGAGGGAAATCGAAAGTTATCAAATAGTCGATCCGATATTCTAGCTACAAGGTAAGTTCATATGCAAATAAATGTCTTTGAATCGAATTATATATGTTTTATTATCATTGAATTGCTATGAATGTCAAACGAGCAAATACGAACATGAATCGATGAAGTTACGACATCCAAAAGTCCCGTACGAATTTTAGGAATAGTATATGATACGAATGTCATGACATTAGGTTATCGAGATGTGATTACATGTAATACCATGTCTGGGACATTGGCATTGTATTGAGATTATGTGTAAGGCCATGTCTGGGACATTGGCATTGTTAATCGATTTCGTGTAAGACCTTGTCCGGGACAGTGGCATCGATATGTAATAACATGTAATACCATATCTGGGATATGGAATTATATGAGCTGATGTCATTCCTGAGTATCCTTAATAATTCTGAACGGTTCAACGGGCAAAGTCAAGTCGAGAAAGAATGTGTGAATGAGCTAAGTGACTCAGGTAAGTACAAAATTCATACGAGTATTGAAAAGGGGAAATATTTGATGAACTCGATTAACATATTGAATATATGTTCAATGAGAAAAGTTTGTGAATTTGAATGAGATTAGCCATGTTAAGCATATTTGAATTGATATGTAAATATTCATGTAAATACTTTGTTTGTATATGGCTTACTAAGCTTTTAAAGCTTACTTTGTGTGTTCTTTCCATGTTTTATAGATTATCGAAGCTAGCTCAGACTTGGGGATTGTCGGGAAACGTCATCACACTATCGATCATCTCGTTGGTACTTTTGGGAGCTTTGTATATATGGTATATGGCATGTATAGGCTAGTGTCATCTTGGTATGTTTTGAGTTGTAATTATAACCATGAGATTTGGCTTGTAAATGTGGGTATGTATGGCCATTTAAGTTGGCTTGAATTGTGTTTGATAAGTCATATATACGTGATGTATATAATGTCTTATATGTTGGCTTATTTGTTGTGGTTATGAGTTGGTTATTTTGGATAGTTGTAAGTTGATGTACTAATGCTTAGAAGTTAGCATATTGTGGTTTGATTTGAGATGATGATATGGTGTATTAAGTGACTTGAAATAGAGGATAAGTTGATGAATTGATGCATTTGGAAATTAGGTAAATTGTGATGGTTTTGGCATAATGAATTGGTATGTTTTGAATATGGAATTGAGTAGTTGAAATGGTTGTGAATAGATGGCCTGATATGAGTAGGAATTGGCATGTTTTTGGTTGCTTAAAAATGTATTGAAATTGTGTCATTTTGGTTGCTATATGTGCTTGTGGAAGGGGTGGCCAATTGGCTTTTCAAATGGCCTATTTTTGTCCACATGGGCAGAGACACAGGCATGTGTCTCAGCTGTGTGCGACACACGGTCATGTTACATAGCTGTGTGTCCCCTGGTGTACCCTTCGAATTGAAGTCAATATACCCTATAGTTTTGACACGGCCTAAACACACGGGCGTGTCTACTGGCCATGTATGGCACACGGGTTGGCACATGGCCATGTGGTCGGCCATGTGACCCAAGTCAATAACCTCCCAAGTTTTCACATGGCCATGGCATACAGGCGTGTCTTCTTCCGCGTAGTGCAAGTCAGACATGCTAATGTTTGAAAAATTTCTAAGTTTCTTAAAGTTTGTAAATGTTATTGGTTTAGTCCCGAACCTCTTTTAAGCATGTTTAAGGCCTCGTAAGCCCTATTAAGTGATGATGTGGTTATGTATGATTGATGTTTATATGGAAACACTTAATGTATGTTAAATGTATGCTTTTGTGTTGTGATTGATTGGTAATACCTCGTAACCCTATTCTGGCGACGGATACGGGTTAAGGGTGTTACATATTCATACTAAAGTTTAGCATACTTATCTAATTTTCAAATTTTTGAACAAGATATAACCTAATCATAATTAAAAGAAAATTTTATTTTGAGAGGAAATAATTTCAATTTTCGGTCGTCCTTACTTAAGATGAACAACGTCCTCATTGTTAAAAGTGAATAGATACTATACACCAGGTATGATTCTAGAAAAGAGGAGGTGAGTCAATTTGACTGCTTAAGTACCAAATTCTCTCTAGATCCAATCCTAGACATGTATATATCTATTTCCACACTTTGTACTTTGCAACTTGTTCATTTTTATTTATGATTTCCACCTCTTATTTTATTATGTGATAAAAAAAATCCTAATAGAACTTAATCCTAAAACATTAAATAACCTAAGAACGAAAATAAAATAAAGTTAGGATCCCCCCTTTTTTATTTTTTCGTAGATCCCTTAGAATCCAACTCATCTTTTGCTCCATCGTCTTTTTTTTTTTTGCATGAATCGCTTCACTCCCTCTTCGATAGTGGACTCCATGGTTCAAATATGAAATCTGGAAACTCAGGAACAAAAATAAACAGGTCATTGTATATTTTTGTAAGAGTGCTTCTCATTGAGTCATCCCGTATTTTTTAATATCTCTAGTAAGCTTGTTGTTGCCACTGCATATGTTGCATTATGTACATCAATTTTGACAGCTCATCTCGAAGATCTAGGTGAGGAAATTGAGTTCTGAACATTGAGGTTGTCATGTCAGGTTCGGTTGTTGGTTTCATTGGTTCTGCCTTATCAGGGATTTCAGCTGACTACATTGGTTCCCACATCAATGATCTTTCCAGTTAAAATCGAGTATAATAAGACCATTCTCTCTAATGAAATTGTAGTCCCATGTGAAATAGGCATAAGGCTAAATCGAATGAAATAGAACCATACATTCACTAGTGGTGTCAAATATTCTCTGCGACAAGTGTGAATTCCTTGCTTTGACACAGTCTACTTAGAACGTGGAACTGTAAGTTCTTTGAGAATTTCTTACAAATTTTCAGTCTCAATATTTCTCATCAAGGAAGAATATTCATCATCTTTGAAATCAGGTAATTCAAAGGATTCATTAATAGCGTTTGAGGTTATTCGTACCCTGATTCCTTGGAAAGAAACCTTCGTTAATCGTTTGAGGTCAAATTTGCATAAAATTCACAAACTAATTTCTCATCTGCACTAGGTTGTTTCTCACAAAACAATTCCCAATTGAGAGCTTCAGCAATTTATTGAATGCGCGCCATGAAATCGATATAGTTGATTTCTTTTAGTGTAAATCCTTTTTCTAGGTGCTTTTGTTGATTCTTGAAGACACTTTCATATCTTGCTTTGGCTTTTTCACAGTGAAATTTGTTTTGGGATTCGTCAATTTGGATAGAGGCATGAGTTCTCTTGCAA
Source organism: Gossypium anomalum (assembly GCA_025698475.1). Classification (NCBI taxonomy): domain Eukaryota; kingdom Viridiplantae; phylum Streptophyta; class Magnoliopsida; order Malvales; family Malvaceae; genus Gossypium; species Gossypium anomalum. The sequence continues at coordinate 21,161,247 of CM046963.1, read as the reverse complement.
GGCATGATTAACCTGAACATAAGATAGAAACAAATATTTTCTCAAAAAATTAATTAGTATAAAATATTAATAAGTCAATAAATTGAAAAATTAAATAATTAAATGAAATTGAAATTTAGGAGAAAAATTTGTCTTACCTCCTTTATATAGAAATTAAGAACTCAGTAAATAAAATTGGAAGCAAAAGAATTTAATTGAAGGATGGTTGGAAGGGTGATTGGTGGCGAAATAAGATGGAATTATGGTACACAAGTGACAAGGGTGTGAGGTTAGAGGCAAGGGTAGCAACGGCACACACGGGGAGCAGCGGTGCACGGCTTGGTGTGATGAAGGCAGCAGCAATGTGCGGAGCCTTGCGTGGGCAAAGGGGCACGCGTGTGCTGCGCGAATGCTGGGCAGCAGGAAGGCGCGTCGAGCAAGGCCTAGAGAGCTGCTAGGCATGCTAGCTATTGTGGAAGCTGCTAAGCTATGTGCAAGGCAGTAGTAGCACACGATGGTTAACTAAAGCAAGCATGGGCGTGAGGGGCTTTGGAGATAGCTAGCGACGTGCGTGATGGGGCAAGTCACAAGGTGCGTGCGAACGTAGCTGTTGGGCGACGTGGTTGCTAAGGGTGCCTACAGTGGGTATTGGAAGGAAGGATGGAGATTGGTTTAGGTGATGTGAGAAAGTGTAGAAGGTGAGTGGAATTTATAGTGAAGAAGGTAGGAGTTCAATTAGAATTCTTAAAACAAATTAATAATTAAAATATTCTAAGTTCTAATTCTAAACAAAGTTAACAAAAAGTTAATAAATAATATAATGCATATTATTTTATTATTTGCTATTAATTTATTGAAATAAAAACTATTAATATGATAAATTTTAAACAATTCCTAATTCTATGAAAAGTTGATAATAAATAATATATATTATAATAAATATAATTATATACTAGTTATTATCATCTTATTTATTAAATTAAATTAAAAACATTTATTCTAGATGCCTAGACTTAAAAAGACATCTAATTTTTAATATATAAAAAATGAGCAACCAAATTTTGAAACTAGTTCAATTTAGTACCTAGACTTAAAGAAAATTTGAAATTGAGTTGTAATTAGAACTTAGATCAAAATTGACCCTTTTTTTATTTGAAAAAATAAAAATTTATTTTGCTATTTAGTGAATAATTTCTCGGAAGATTGTGTTAAAATCAATTACCATGAAAGATTGGAGGAGTCACAAGCGGTCTCACTTAAGTTCCAATCTCCTAGATAGAATTTATTTAAACATACTAATCCCGAAAATATACCCTAAATCATTTATTTAAAAAGAAAAATGAGAAAAATTAAATATAAGATAAAATGAATTAGATTTGATCCCGTGCAATTTTATCCCTCTAGTAATGTTTTAAGCGCTGAGCATTGACTTGAAAATTACCTCCCTTACTTTGAAGTTCGACAACTCCATACGGATAAACTTGGTAAATCGTAAATGAACCAGACCAATGATTTTAACTTACCTGGAAAGAACCCTAATCTGGAATTGAATAATAAGACTTGCTGACCTGCTTCAAATTCTTGAACTCAAATGTGCTTGTCATACCATCTTTTAAGTATTTCCTTCATGTAATTTGGCATTCTTGTATAAGAACATTCGAAATTCTTCTAAATCGTTGAGTTAAAGCATTCACTTTAGCAAGCTTAAGATCAAACTTGAGTTGTTGGAGAGCCCAATAAGCTTTGTGCTCTACTCCAAGGGCAGATGACAGGCTTTCCCAAATACCAACCTCTACGGTGACATCCCTAAAGGTGTCTTGTATGCTACCCTATGGGCCCATAAAGCATCATCCAGTCTTTTGGAACAATCTCATCAGTTTGGGCAAACTACCTTATCGAGTATGCTTTTGATCTTTTTTATAACACCCCTAACCCGTATCCATCGCCGGAACAGGGTCGTAAGGCATTATTGAATTAAAATACAAACTTAATAAAAAACATGCATATATATGTATAATTAATCACAAATGTAAGTCTCAAAGGTTAACTAAATCTTACTTCATAAATTAATACTACTTTTAAATTAGAACATTTCACCTCATGTATATGTGAACAGTCATATTATCCACATGAAACAAATATTAAATATAATCTATATTTTGCATTATACCCATTCACTACTTACACTTATTTACCAAGTTCCTATAACCATATGTATACAGGTAATAAGCACTCATAATCATAAAAACTTTACATACATACACGGTATGCGAAAACCAAAAATAACATAACAAGTCTAAATATCACGCACGCATGTCTCAACCTAGTTCATAAATAAACTTCAAAATTTGTAATAATACAATGTCTTTAATAATGGAATATATGACCGAATGTGTATATTATTAAAACAAGTCAAATGTATATTATGATTACTCCATTGATATAAACTTAATATAAAACAAAACATTTATATTTAACTTATTCATCATAAATGCATGCAAGATGCGCATTTACCCAAAAGCCAAGGCTGTACCAAACATTTAAACATCAATTTTATATAACAATTAATCAACTAGGTTACTCATGACTTACACACATTATTTGCCGCCTATTAATCAAACTAACCAAGCTAGAACATAACCACCCATCATTGAAACAATGCCACATTTAATGTTCTCCATCACACATTAATAAACATACTAAACACACGTTGAGCTAATGCACTTCCATGGCCGAATCCTGCTGTTTAAATAGTCACTTACACATCCAAATTTCCAACATCAATTACTAATAGACAAGGTCATTAAGCATTTGACAAAGAATTTACACAACCTAATTTAAAATAATACGCAAGCCATTGTCAAAACATATGGTGCTCATCACAAGGCACACAACTAAGTAATCGAGATTAATATAAGTTTTACCTATCATAACCAAACACTAATATATTAATATAGCCATTTTCGCATGGCTTATATACACAACCAAAATAAATACAACCTTTCAAAAACATAAACCAACTTATACATGCCATAATTCAAGTTTGACTTATAAAGGTACCAAAATAGCTGATAGTGTGATGAACTTGGATGACGGTCCCTAAGCTTGTAGCTTGACTCCAAATCTACAAAATAAATACAAATATACACACAGAAAACTACTTAAGCTTAGTAAGTCATAAGCAAATAAACAAACCGATAATATAATTAACTTAATTTAACCAAATTTCAATATCATTAACAAGCTTACTGTCAACTTATATCTTCAATAATAATATACTAACCACATATATTTATTAATTTAGCCGAATATTCTCAAGTTAAGTGATAAAACCACTGCTCAATTTTCAAAAGCCAAAATGTCATAATTAATCAACCACTGCACAATTATATAAGTCCAAGAACCGTAATTCAATATTATGTACATATACTCTTATAAGACCAGTTATTTATGATCACTTATATATGCATAACCAAAAATTAATTCCATAATATACTTACATTTGTTCAAAGCCGAATAAACTTATTTAATTCATGTATATATTTAACCTTACATCACATATAATTTATCAACTATCAAGTCACATACATACCTTATTATCGATAGCTAACAAGCTTAATCATACTTGGCCTTTTAGCCCATTTTACACATTCGATCACAATTTACCTTTGCCCGATGAACCATTCGGAATTGGACAGGACACTTGGATAATCACATAAATCGTACAATGCCAACGTCCCAGACGTGGTCTTACATGTAGCCACAAATCGATGCCACTGTCCCAGATAGGGTCTTACTCGTAAACACATATCGGAACCACATATCGATGCCATGGTCTTACTCGCACACATATATCGGAATCCTATGTCATGACATATGTATCCTAACTATTCCTAAGGTTCATACGAGGCTTTTGGACGTCGTAACTCGGTCGAATCGAACTCGGAAGTGTAGTAGCCAAATTTAATCATGTTTGGCCATAGCATATTTAAATTCTAATATTTCATAACAGCATATAAATATAACATTAAATTTCCAAATAAACACGTCTATTTGCTTATAAACTTACCTCGGACAACGAAAAACCGATACGGATCGACTAGTCGACAACTTTTGACTTTCCCCGGTCAAAATCTGATTTCTTTAGTTCTTGATCTAAATATATTCAAATGAAGCTCATTCAAACATATTTTCATTCAATTTAGTCCAAAAACACATAAATAGGTAAATTACCATTTTAGCCCTGACATTTACAATTTTTACAATTTAATCCCTATTGCACAAAACACAAAATACACCAAATTTCTCTATACTTATGTTGGGCAGAATTTTACCCACTCTCAAACAAGTCCATATATTCAATTTATTTCACATTTTAGTCCCTCAAATTATTATTTTTTCAATTTAGTCCTAATTACTCAAAATCATCAAAAACTCCAATATAAAATATGTTAATCTAAAACATATTTTTCATTTTTCATCATCAAACAACAAAAATCACAAGCTAGCAACAATGGCATAACTAAAAATATTCATGAAAATCAAAAATTCAAGCATGGGTTATGTATTACTCGAAGCAACGATCTCAAAAATGTAAAAATTATCAAAAATCGACTAAAAACGAACCTTGAATTTGAACTTGAGAGATGGCCGAACCTAGTTTCTTCTCTTTTTTTTTCTTCTTTTGTTTATAATCGGCTATGGTGATATTATAAGAGCACTTAGGCTTATTTTATTTTATAACATATATTATATAAATTAAAGGTGGGCTTCCTAAATTACCCTTTTAAAAATTAACAACCAAAGCTTATAAGCCAAGGACATATTCGTCCATGTCACATGCACATGGTTTCTAACTCATAACTTATTTTATATACATATAATTATATACATTTTATTATTATAACAAATAAATATATATTGTACATATTAAATAAGAAAATAAATTCAACTTAGTTAATGCCGTCCACTAGAATATATAGAAAAAATTTGGACTTTTTGCATCATGAGTGCTTCCATTTAAGAAGCCATTACCAAAATAGTCCTTACAATTAAAACTAGCTAATTTTTAATTTATACAATTAAGTCCTTTCATTTAATCGGATACCGAAACGATAAAATTAAATCACGAAAATTTCACAGACATAAATTCACACAAAATAAACACGAAAAATAATTTAAAAGTATTTTTCTGACTCAAATTTGTGGTCCCAAAACCACCGTTTCGATTAGGGTGTAAATCGGGCTGTTACATTTTTGTTTTCCAGTTCAGCTTGCCTATTCATCTACGGATGGTAGGCTGTGGCAACCTTGTGCTTCACTCCATGTTTGTCGAGGAACCATTTCAACAAGTTGTTCATAAAATGGGACCCTTCATCACTGATGATAGCTCTCAGGGTTCCAAACCTTGTGAAAACATGCTTCTACAAAAACTTCATCACAACCTTAGCATCGTTCGTTAGATATGCCTCGGCCTCAACCCACTTAGACACGTAATCTACTGCTAACAATATGTACTTGTGACTAAAAGACAAAGGGAAAGGACCAAGGAAGTCAATACCACACTCATCGAATAATTCTACCTCAATGATGTTTGTTCGGGACATCTCATTTCTATTGGAAATGTTTCCAACCCTCTGGCATCGATCACAACTCCTTACATAAGCATACGCGTCTTTGAATAATGTTGTCCAAAAGAATCCAGCTTGCAATACTTTGGCCGCAGTACGTGTACCTCCGAAGTGTCCCCCACTTGGAGCTATGTGACACTGATATAAAATCTTATGTGCTTCATCTTCTGCCATGTATCTCCTGATCATTTGATCTACACATTTCTTAAACAAATATGGCTCTTCCCAGAAATAGTACTTCACATCGTGAAGAAAATTTTTCTTTTGATGATACGTCTTATCAATCGGCATCAAACCACAAGCTAAAAAGTTAGCAATATCAACAAACTAAGGGGTATTATGGACATGATTTACCTTTAGTATGTGTTCAACTGGGAATGTCTTCTGAATGGGTATAAGTGGAGAATTCCTTTCTTACGGCTCTAGTCTGGACAAGTGGTTTGCCACTTCATTTTCTACTCCCTTTCAATCTTGAATTTCTAGAACAAATTTTTGAAGTAGAAATACCCATCGAATCAATCTTGGCTTAGTGTCTTTCTTGGCAAGTAAATACTTAATTACCAAATGGTCCGTTTGGTACCTACAAGATAATATCAAAACTTGTCAAAAGTAAACACAATAGTGTGTAACTCTTTCTCTATTATTGTTTAATTCAATTGAGCTCCCATCAAATTCTAACTTGCATAGTAGATGGGATGAAAAACTTTGTTCCATCGCTGGCCCATGACAGCTCCTATCATGAAGTCACTTGCACTACACATCAATTCAAAAGGTAATTCCCAGTCCGGTGTGATGATGATGGGTGTTGAAACTAACTGACTCTTCAAATCATTAAAAGCTTTTAAGCATTCCTCATCAAATTTGAACATTGTGTCTTTTTATAATAATTTGCATAAGGGTTTAGCAATTTTTGAGAAGTCCTTGATAAATATTCGATTGAAACCGGAGTGGCCCGAAAAGCTCTTAACACCCTTTACAGATGTTAGAGGTGAGATTTTCTCAATAACATCTACCTTTGCTTTATCTACCTTGATTTCATGTCTCGATATCCGATGCCCTAGAACAATACCTTCTTGTACCATGAAATGACACTTTTCCCAGTTGAGTACAAGGTTTGTTTCTTCACATCACCTTAGTACCTTGGCTAGATTGTCTAAGCAATCATTATATGAATCTAAAAATACTGAAAATCATCCATAAACACTTCCAAATACTTCTCAACCATGTTACTAAAAATAGATATCATACATCTTTGAAATGTAGCAGGTGCATTACATAAACCAAATGGCATGCGTCTAAATGCAAATTTACCGTACGGGCATGTGAATGTTGTTTTGTGTTGATCTTCTGGCACTACTGTAATTTGACTACACCCCAAGTATCTATCAAGAAAATAGTAATAGTCTCACCCCATGGGTCTATCTAGCATCTAGTCCAAGAACGGTAAAGGAAAATGATCTTTCCTTGTTGCATTGTTCAGCTTCCAATAATTTATGTAAATTCTCCATCTCGTAACCGTTTTGGTTGGTATTAGCTCATTGTTTTCATGCTCTACGATTGTAATACCTCTTTTCATTGGCACACACTTGATCGGACTTACCCATGAACTATCTGAGATGGTGTAAATTATACCCACATCTAACCACTTAATGATTTCTTTCTTTACCATGTCCTTCATGATGGGGTTCAATCTTCATTGTCCATCAATCGTCCGTTTCTCACCATCTTCCAAGGTGATCTTGTGCATGCATACAGATGGACTAATGCTACAAATATCAGCTATGGTCCATCCGATAGCTTTCTTGAATTGTTTCAACACTAGGATGAGTTTCTCTTCTTGCTCTTCGGCCAGTTCTGCTGAAACAATCATAGGTAAAGTAGAAGCGTTACCTAAATAAACATATTTTAAATGTGAGGGAAGTACCTTTAGTTCTAGTTTAGGTGGCTCTTCAATTGACGCTTTTGGTTGGGCATAATCCCTATTCTCTAACTCCAAAGACTTAAAGGGGGATTACGATTTAGATCCCCTTTGATTAGCTTCTAGCAAAATGAAGTATTCATCCCCCTCTTCATCACTTAGAGGGTCCAATGTAAAAATTTGGTCCAATGAATCCTCAACAGAGTTGAGTTCCTTTTCCATGATTAATTCCTCTAAATCAGATACCGTAAAACAATCATCAAATGTATCAGGAAATCTCATAGACTTAAAAACATTAAATGTTACCTGGCCGTCCTGAACACGTATAGTAAGCTTGCCCTTTTGCACATCGGTAAGGGTCCTTCCATTTGCTAGGAAAGGGCTTCCTAGGATGATTGACACCTCTTTATCTACTTCAAAGTCTAGAATAAAAAAGTCAGCAGGAAAAATAAATTTTTCTACATGTACCAATACATCCTCGATTTTTCCTTCTTGATGTGCTAAGGATTGATCTACTAATTGAAGTGTAACCGTAGTAGGTCTAACTTTACCTATCCCCAACTTTCTGAAGATGGACATGGGCATCAAGTTGATGCTTACACCTAAATCGCATAGTGCCTTAACTCAATAAGTTGCTTCAATGTTGCAAGGAATGGTAAAACATCCTGGATCTTTCAATTTTGGGGGTAGTTTATCTTAAAGATATGCACTGCATTCCTTCGTTAAGGCTACCATCTCAAATTCTCTAAATCTCGTTTCGTAGACAGGATATCCTTCATGAATTTGACATAATTCGACATTTGTTCAAGGGCTTCTACCAACGAAATGTTGATATGAAGTTGCTTGAGTACGTCTAGAAACTTTTTGAACTGGACTTCCTGCTTTTGCTTCTAAAGTCTTTAAGGGTAGGGTAGTGGAGGTTTCTTTACTAGAACTAGTTTATTTATCTTCTGTAGCAATTCTGCATCTAATGAAGTTGCTAGTTTATTAGAATTAACTAGTTTAGAAGTTACCTTATCGGATTTTACAAATTATGGTTCCGGTGAAATTAGAATTTCAACACTCGATTAAACTTCCACTAAGTCTTGAGCATCAGCTGGCTCATCTTTAACTTCGACAGTGTTGGGCTTTATTGTCTTTCTACTCCTCAATGTCAATGCTTTACAATGCTCTCTCCTCGAATTTCTAGGATTCTCCATATCACTAGGTAAAGCACCTTGTGGATGGTTTCTGAGTTTAGTGGCAAGCTAGCCCATTTAGTTTTCTAGGGTTTTCAATGTGGTTGTTTGGCTTTTGATTAAGGCAGCATTTTTTTTCTATGTATGCCTTCAACAAGTTTTCCAAGCCATTAGAAGTTTTAGCCTAATTTTTAGCCTAAGGTTGCTTTTGAACTTGCTAAATAAAAACAGGTGGCTGAGTCATCTAGGTTGGGCATAAGTGTTACTGGTTCTAGCCCCTTGGTTACTCTAAGAGAAATTAGGGTGGTTTGTTTTGATGGGTTATAAAAATTAGATTGTAGTCCTTGCCTTCCTCGATTCTGGTTCTGATTACCCATGTAATACACGGATTATGGGTTTGATGGACATTCTTCAAACAAATGTCCTTCCCCACAATAAACACAGGCTATATTTTCAAATTAATTGGGTGGCTAAGCTACAAAACTATTAAACCCATTAGTGGAAAAAAAAAGTTAAGCATTGAGGAAATCAAAGATACCTGAGATTCTAGTGAAGTGAGTGGATCCACTTCATATATACTAGCGACTCGTCTTCCTAACGCTACTCGATTGGTTGGCCATTGATAATTGTTACTGGCAATTCTCTCAATGATTTCATAAGCCTCGTTATAAGACTTAGAAAGGAAAGCACCATTAGCAGAAGCGTCCACTTCCATCCTTGTGTGAGCATTGAGACCATTATAAAATGTCTCAAGTTGGATGCAATGAAGGAATCTGTAATGAGGGCACTTTCGTAATAATTCTTTGTCCCTTTCCCATGCCAAGGACTCATCATCCATTTGTTTGAAAGCAGTGATCTTGTTCCTCAACTTAGAATTCTTGCTAGGCAGGAAATACTTCATGAGGAATCTTTCTGCTAACTCTTTCCATATTGAAATGTAATTTGGTGGCAATTAGTTCAACTAGGACCGAGCTCTATCCCTTAACAAATATGGGAATAACTTTAATCGTATTGTAGCTTTGAGTACTCCGGCTAACTTGAAAGAATTGCTCACCTCCATAAATAGTCTTAGGTGAATATGACGATCTTCTGTAGGCATTCCACTAAATTGGTCCACTGTCTGAAGCATCTGGAACATGACTAGCTTAAGCTCAAATTATTGTGCCTCGATTTCGGGTCTCGTAATAGCCGAATTAAGATCATGAAACACTGGCACGACATACTGTCTTAGAGCTCTATCCTTATCATCAGCAATAAGGATAGGATTTTGCTCAGGGTTTTCTCCATTTCCTTGATTTGAATTTTCAAAGTTCATCTCTTCGGTCCTTCTCTAACTTGCTTCTCTTCTTTGTTGTCAAGAAGTTCTTTCAATCTTAGGGTTTACGGAGAGTAAATCGATAATTTGATCAATACTCATAAACACCTGAAACAACATAGAAAAAAATTTAATATAAGTTAAAATTGAACAGAAAAATAAACCAAAACGCAAAATTCACAAATTCACAAATTCACAAATAATGACTTTTAAAACAGTCCCTGGCAACAGCGCCAAAAACTTGGAACGACGGAAATGTGCAAGTGTACACAATCACAACAAGTAATAAAGTGCCAAGTAAATGTCGAGTTTTTGTACCTACAGGGACCGTGAAAAGAATTATTTATGAATGCAATTAAAAACAGTTTGGTGAAGAAAAATATTTTGATTTGAGGAGGTGATTATAAACTAAGATTTTTAACTAAGTACAATAAATAAAGAGAAAATAAAAGTTCCAATGCACGATTTCAAAAGATAATTTTAATCAAGATGACATAATTGTGTTAGATTAATTACATTTCTTAACTTAGAATTACTAAACTCATGTTCATGTTTGTTACGAATAAATTCACAGCAACTTGGTAATTTGCTAACTTATGAACATACTCACCTACCAAAATCCATTTATCTCTTGACTATTTCTCTATATCAATTCAACCGATTAAACAAATTTTAATAAGCAAATGCATTAATGCACATTCATACTTATGAAATTAAAAATAATCTCTTGTACATATCTATATGCCAATTCAAACAATTAATTCAATCTCATAAGCACATAAAAGATTGCATAAGGTAACAATGTATTCCTACCTTTAAATAGTTTAATCACAATAATCTTGCAAGTTATGCAAGGCTAATGTACCGTTAGATACCGTTGCTAATTTAACCTTCAACTACCTTAGATGATTATACATACACTAATTAAGTATTGTGTCAAATAATTACAATTTCAATTCATTTAAATAATTAATTCATTAGTTACCTTACAATTGTAATGCAAGAATAAATTAGTTGTGGTTTACTTAATCAAACATCTTACCAAGGCCTATAACAACACAAACACAATTTTAATAAATTAAGTGGACAAAATGCAATCAACTTAACACGAATTAAATTTAAGCCATATTAATTAAATTAAACATATCAACATCACAATTATTCATAGACATGTTCATAACAACAACAATAAAATTAAAAGGATAAGGAACAAGAATCAAATCCGGTGTTTCTCCGAGGCTTGACTAAGTTGCTCCACTCCTCCTTCTGCGCTTGTTCTTGTTGAACCGAGACTTTCACAAACACTTGAATGATGCTCCAAATGGTGGTTGAAGGACCCTTTTTCAAGAGATGAAATCAGAAAGGGAATGAGGAAGACAATGAAGAACTACAGAAGGTGATTGAAGAGAGAAAGTGAGATAGAAATGAAAGGATGAGAGGTTTTGAGATGTGTTTCGAATGAAAAGCCAATGGGGGTTTATAGGTTGAGTACGCTGCTAAAAATAGCAAAAATCAGCATCCATATATTCCCCAATTGCTGGCCACACATGGGGGACGGTTTTGGTTTGTCTAGTGCTCGGTCGGATCAGTTTTCTCAATTAAGCCCAACTGGGATTTTTTCATAATTAATTAATAATAATTTATTTAACCCAAAAGAATTAAAATTAAAATTAATTATATTATGAATTAATATTCATAATTTGAACCATCTTCGGCTGAAAAATTAATTCGTCTCGACGCTTCAAAAATCGCTTCTTAATTTTGCACTTCTAGCAATGCTAGCGAGCCAATTTTCACCCTTTATGTGAATCTGTCGAAAATGATCAAAATTAATCAAATTTATTATAAAATTAATTAAAATTCAACATGTTAATAATTTAAGTAAGATTTAATTATTTTATAATTCTTATATTTTTTTAGACAAGAATTACTACGAATTTGCATGAATTTGAGTTTAAAAGGGCATGAAAACGTGTGTATATTTTTGTGTTTCCAAAGACATCGATCGAGCTTCCAGTAAAAGGTGTGTGTTATTTAACAAGAAAATTAGGGTAAATCATGCCTAGGATAAGGGCCACACGGTCTGCCACACTAGTGTATGGACCATAGAGTACCTCTCACGACCATGTACCTTTGAAACCCTAGGCTGATTTGAATCTCACACGGCCAATAACCTTCCACATGGCCTGTCACACAGTCATGTCCCTATTTTTGGTTAAGTTTGCAATTATCACATGGAAATAGTATGTTACACGGCCCGACTACACAACTGTGTGACCCTTATTTTTACAATTTTGCAAAGAATTTTTTAGAATTTTTTTGTTTAGTCCTTGATTGGTCCCGAACTTGTTTTTAGAGTTTTATTTCTCTCAATTGAACACCTGCTAATCTGAATATTGGAATTCATGACCTGGTCATCTAATTTATTATTTGCATGCATGATATGTGAATAATATATATGTTTATTGCATTTGTAATTCTGATTGTTCGCTTAGCATGCCTTATGATACTGTTAAACCGAATCCATGGTAAGCATACCTTTTGCTACTATATTGATTGGTTAGAAGCATAACTATTGTTGGTATATCAATATGTTATAAGTATATTATTTGTCATCATATTGATCTGTTATGAGCATGCCATATGACATTGCATGGGGTGGGATGCTTTGAAAGGAGAAAGTTTTGGCAGTTCAATAATCTACAACTTTGATGGCTCATCCACAAACTTTCTTGCAGCTCTTATATGAAAACACATTGTGCATTCACAACCATCTGGCAGCGTATTAAACTGCAACACTGGTGGTTCATCCACCCATTTTCTGGCAGCTCTTATATGCAAATACGTTGTGCATTCACAACCATCTGGCAGTGTATTAACCTAAAATATTGGTGGTTCATCCACCCATTTTTTTGGTAGCTCTTATCTACAAATATGTTGTGCATTCACAACCTTTTGGTAGCGTATTAGCCTTCAATTTTTGTGGTTTATCCACAACCTGATGTGTAGGGATGGACGAATTCTTGGAACTCTTACAATAGTGTGTAGCGGTAGGGTAGGATCTTTTCTGGTAAATCGAAGTGTATCGTATTCAAAAAGCATATGCCTAAAATACTGAGATTTTTGAGATGATATATATATTGTTGAGTTGACCTGAAAAACTGATAATTTCAATCTGTGGCATAGGACTTAAGATTTGGGTTTTTATAGTATCCATGACATTTAATTTGATTTTAGGATATTAAAATTTGGATATTAACTAGTTATTCATGAACTTCCATTTTTATGATAAATATAAATAAATATCACTTTTCTACAACTAGAATATAGATAAATTCTGAAATAAATAAATAAAATGGAAATTAACTAAGTTTTCGAAAGTAGTTACTGTTTCAAAAAAAAAAAGGTTAAACTTAATCAATTTTGTCAACTCGTGCGGTTTTTTTTTTTTTCTAAAAATAGGCTAAGTTTTCTCCTAAGATTAACAAATATTTTTAAATAACTGTTTTATAAACTCCAATAGCTTACTTGGCCATTTTGGTGGCCGATGTAATCTTCTAAATTCGGGTCTAATGTCTAGGCCAAGATTGGGAGGTTATATTTGGTGGTATTAGAGCCTAGGATTTCTAAAATCGGACTATGAAAATTTGAGTGAGTTTGCATGCATGCATCAAAAAGGGGAATTCTAGGAAAAACCATGCCACAAGTTTTTGAAAAATTAATTTTCTGCATGAAATTGAATCCAAGACTCTAATGCCGGTCCTACTTTAGTTACTGTTACTTTTGAGACTTTAGATGAACTGTAATCTTTAGATTGTAGATACTTAGGAAATAGCTAATGCTTGAAATTTTATGTGAAAACTGTAGATTTACTTTAGACTCTAAATTTCCACAAAAGATCACTATAAACACCCAAGGTAGACGTGGCAAGGGTAGGCCACGTAGGGTTGCACCCATTAAGCCGTCCACTCTTTAGGGAGAAAACTTGATCCCTGAGGAAGAGTATGTTGAGAACTCTACCACAAAAGATGGTGAAGGCTATGAAAATAAAGATGATACAGTGACAGAGACAATGCTAAGGGTCCTACAAAGGGTTGTTGGAGCTCAAATTGGATCCAGGAGCCATGAGTCTATTGTAGAGAGACTACAATTGAATAAGGCTGAAACATTTAAAGGAATTGCTGAAAGAACTCCTACTATGATGGAATACTGGATAAAGTCGACGGAAAGGACTCTAGAGGATATAGATTCTACTTTAGAGCAAAATTTGAAGGGCACTATGTCCTTGCTAAGGGAAGAGCCCTACCATTGGTGGCAGTATATTGTAAGGAGTACACATGCTGAATATCTGACCTGGGAATATTTCCAAGAAGCCTTCCAGAAGAAGTATGTATGCACTAGGTTTGTGGAAGCCCGTAGAGTAACACCCCTAACCCGTAGTTGTCACCGAAATAGGGTTACGAAGCATTACCAGAATAAACAGATCAAGTAAACATATATTTCGTTTATACAGTATTCAGGTCAGAAATCAAACATAAAGTCCCTTATATGAACCCTCGAGGTCCAAAACATGCATTTGAAATAATTCGGTACTAAACCGGGTACTCAGATAATTTTTCATAAAATCTCAAAATTTTTCCTGAGTGCATGAGTAACACGCCCGTATGGTTAGGCCGTATGAGACAAGCCCATGTCTCATGCCGTGTAACTCTCTGACTCGGGTCACATGGTCAAGTCACACCTCCGTGTCCTAGACTGTGTGTAGGTGTAGGGGTCACGCGGCCAAGCCACACGCCGGTGTGTCAGGCCTTATGATCAATTCTAAGCATTCTGTTTTGACATTTTAAAGATGTAGGGGGACACATGGCCAGATCACATGCCCATCTGCTAGGTCGTGTGTCACACACGACTGAGACACACCCCCGTGTCTCTGCTTGTGTGAACAAAAATAGGCTACTTTCCAAGCCATATTTCTCACCCATTTTGTCTTTCTCTTACACCAATACTCTAACATATTCACAAGCCATTTTTGAAACAATTAATTGAAGTCAAGATCGAGTCTCATGCATGACATAACATCACATACAACCAATGTGCTCTTAAGCACCTCAAATACACTTAACAATCATGTAACCAAACATACAAAACTTACTTAACTTATCAAATTCACTTATATGCATATTTTACCAAATATGCTAGAATTAATCATCAATATACCAACATGATTTCTATCATTCAACCATTTAAGCATACACAAACACATTATAGCCTTATTTATACATATCAAAACATGTTCATCACAAGCCATTCAAATGGCTAGTTATAACCCAAACATTTACATGCCAACATTGGTTAATTAACATATACATGCCATAATAACAATAATTAATTTATCATATATACCAAGATGGGCTGATGGATAGTGTGAGTGATCTCCGCCTAGCTTCCAATCCAACAAGCTTCTGAATTACTATAAGACACGGGAGAAATAAAACAGAGTAAGCATGAAATGCTTAGTAAGTTCATATAACATGGTAATTAACTTACCATATAATTATGTTCAAAATAAACAAGCAAGGCACTATCAACCAATTTGGCCATAAGCCCTAAACACATATTCTCATCATGTTAGCCAAGTAATCACGTATAATAGTCCTTAATCATGGATGAACAAAGTCATCAAGTCAATTCCACATTCCAGTAACAACTGTATCATGCATCATTGTATCAGGTAATATCATTTCCATGTACTTCATGTACATATGGGTAATAGTTCGTTTCTAAGTCATACTATCTCATATAAACATCAAGAAACATGTATGGACTCAATAATAACCAATTTCCCATATACATATACTTTCCACATCATGAATTCAAATAACATATACAAATCATACCCATGTATTTCAAGTACATTTTTATAATATTTCGTCTCAAGTTCAGCTTATTTCATATCAGGATTTTGTCCATTAAATCAATTGAAATATCAATGGAAACCCGAGAAGTACACTCGACGTGTACAAATATACAATAATAGATGAACATATTCATCTAAAAAATTTCATGTTCATATATCATCATCTCATACTTCTGTAACACCCCTTACCCGTATTCGATGCCGGAACAGGGTACAAGGCGTTACCGGACATAAACTCACACAATCATACAAAATCGAGACATCAATTTCCATCCAAATTTAAAACTTTTTGTTCACATGCATATCATCCCTTATATAGGCCCAAAACATACACTGGGTGTGGTTCGGCATTAACCGAGAACTTTCGGCACTTATACAACACTTAGAAAACTTTATTATTTTGGAGGGTTACACGCCCGTATGGGTAGCCCGTGTGGTCACACACGCCTGTGTGGCTTAGGGCACGCCCATGTCCTCAGCCCGTGTAACTCTCTGTTTATGACATCATTAGCAAAATAGGGTCGCACGGCCATGTCACACGCCGGTGGGCTTAGGCCATCTGGTGAATCAAATTCAAAAAATTAGGTGCCGACTTCACACGGCCAGGGCACACGCCCATGTCCTAAGGCCGTGTCCTTCACACGGCTGAGACAGATGGTCGTGTCTCTACCTATGTATTTACTACTGGGCATTTTGTTTTACCTAATTAGGGTGCAGGGGACGCACGGTAGAATCACATGCCCATGGGGCAGACCATGTGTCACACATGGTTTAGACACGAACCTGTGTGTCTACTCATGTGGACAACTTTGAGGCTATTTTCCAAGCCTTTTGCCACCCTCAATAACACATGCACACTTACACATCTTAATGACATCCTACATGGTATGTAAATAATTAACAACATTAACCATGCATTATTATACACATAACATAATAATATTTATCACAATGTCATCAAGTATCTTAGGTACATTTTAAGTCATGTCATTTACATAATGTACAATAAAACTCATGATCATAATTCATTCATTCACTTTTTACCGAGGTCTCATTGATTCATATTATCAATACTTATGAGCTTTGTGTACATACTTGTACCCTTTCAACATGATCATACATTGTTATCTCTTTGACATAATCGTTGGATTGCCCGTTGAATCACTTGGAATACTAAAAGATACTCGGGAACTCTCATGCATATAGTAAGATGCTAATGCCATATCCCAAATATGGTCTTACATGGGATCAAATATCGATACCAATGCCATGTCCCAAACATGGTCTTACATGGGATCACATATTGATGCCAATGCCATATCCCAGACATGGTCTTATATGGGATCACACATAACCCTAATTTCATGACATTTGTATCCTAACTATTCCTAAGGTTCAACCGAGGTTTCGAGATATCAAACTTCATCGAATCGTCATTGAGTCATCATTAATTTAATCCACAAAGACAATTACACAATTCATTCAATATTAAAGCATTAAAAACATAATTATGTAATGTTACATTATTTACACACGAACTTACCTCGGTACTAAAATATGACTAACTATTCGATTTAGTCCACAACCTTGTTCTTTCCTCGGTTTAGGTCCGGACTCTATTTTTCTTGATCTATAATAGAAAATTTCACTTATTTAATTATCCCATTGTTCAAATTAGTCCATAAACCATACTTTGGTAAAATTATAATTTTGCCCTTAAACTTTCACATAATTACAAATTAGCCTCTAGGCTCGTAAAATGAAATGTGTTGATTTTCATTGTTACCCAAGCTTGGCTGAACTTATAACATGCTCATAACAGTCCACATTACTCATTAAACCATACATCTTACTACTCATTTTACAAACTTTACAAATAAGTCCTTTTTAGCCATTTTCACTAGAAATCACTTAGTAAAAGATTTTTATCACACATCAAACATTCATATTCTTTCATTAAACATCAAAACACATGCATGTCATACATGGGTCAAATTTCAAACATGAACCTTACTTCAAAATATGGCTAGAAATAGGTAAATTGGGTTACGAGGGTTTCAAAAATGCGAAGAGCACTAAAAACGGAGCTAGGATGCACATACTATTAAGCTTGAAAGTTGAAGAAACCCTAGCTATGGAACCCTTATAAATTTCGACACACATGAAAAATATGGACACCAATTTTTGACTTATTTTCCCTTTTTATTCTTTTATTAACCAAATGACAAAAATGCCCTTAAGGCCTTTCCTTCAAATTTCTCTTATTCATGCCCATTTTTGTCCATAAAAATTGGGCAAATTGTTATTTAAGGACCTCTAATTAATAATCCATGGCAATTTCATGCTTAAATTTTCTAGAACTCACATTTTGCAACTTTTGCAATTTAGTCCTAAATGTCAAACTCGACACTTTATCAATAAAATTTCTTCATGAAAATTTCACATAAGCATGCAATCATATCATAGACCTCATAATAATCATAAAATAATTATTTTTACTTCAGATTTATGGTCTTGAAGCTACTATTCTGAATAGGCCCAAAATCGGGGTGTTACAACTTCTATATATCATGTATCATCATTTTCATGTATTTCAAGCAAATACGAATAATAATTCATTCCATGCTTATATTTTCTCATGTCCGGATTTTGCTTGTTGAATTTATTTGAAATATCGATGGATACACATGTACATTTAAAGTGTACAAACTGTAATCTATCAATTCATATTGAGGGGTACTTATTAGAGTACATAATTAGGAAGCCATCTCTCGAGCCATATAAGAAGAAACTCAAAAAGAGCTATTAATCAGGAAGCTCACAAAGAGCCTATAAGGAAACTTATCCGGGCTATATAACAGGAAGCTCATAAGAGCCATAATTAGGAAGTTCACAAAGAACTTTTAATCAAGAAGCTTACAAAGAGCCTATCGGGAAGCTTACAAAGAGCCATGTAATGGGAGCTCAAGATAGCCATATGTTAGGAAGTTTAAATGAGCCATATCAGGACGCTCACAAAAAGCTGTATTTGTGTCTGCAACATATGCAAGATCACAATAGATCATAAAATAGGATGATCACAAAGAGCTACGGTAGTCCAAACACATGCAGGATCACTACCGATCAGAATGCTCACAAGAACCATGTAATAGGAAGCTCAAGAGATCTTATAACAGAATTCTCGTAAGAGCTATGGTGCGTCTGCAACATATGCAGGACTACAACCAATTCAGGAAATCCTATATCCATCGAATTTCATTATTCAAACGGGATTTAACATTTATCTGGCTTTATCAGATATGTAACCAATTTCATATATTTTGCATTTATATAATTCACATACACAACATTTAATTTAACCATATAAAAATACACAATTTAGTTACACGAACTTACCTCGACAAATGTTCGTGTACGTAAAATTTACTAATCTGACATTTTCTCTTTTCCTCATTCTAACTCAAAATTTGGCCTATCCAAATCTATATGAATGAATTTAACATTAATTCATGTTCATTTCAATTCAATTCACATCTTAGGAAAAATTACTATTTTGCCCCTAAACGTTTAATTAATGACGATTTCGTCCCTAGGCTCAGAAGATGAAATTCATGCAATTTAATCCTTATTCCAAGCCTAGCCGAATTTCTCATATAATATTTACAGCCCATGTATTTCAGAAAAATTCAAAATTTTCCATGAATTTTACAACTTTACAATTTAGTCCTAAAATCATAATTTCATCAAAATTCACTTTACAAAAGTTGTTTATCTATCAACAGTCTTTTATTTTCTACCATAAATTTTAAATTTTCAGTCTACTCATCCATGGAAAAACTCTTTTATTTTAATAATTTTACAAATTAGTCCCCGAGATAGCTAAATTAAGCTATTACGATCTCAGAAATATAAAAACCATTAAAAACGGGACAAGAAAACATACCTAATTGATTAAAATAAGCTTGCTTGAGCTCACTTTCTCTTAGCTAGGGTTTCCATGGAAATAATTTGGGAAAGATGATGAAAAAGATGATATTTTCATTATTTAATTAATTATCATCTTTTATTTTTTTCACTTTCCAATTTCATCATTTTCTTTGTTTTATTTTCCATGGATGAATCATCATCCTTAACCACTAAGCATTTTTAAATGGTCTATTTACCATATACGAACCTCCACTTTAAAGTTCTATAGTTATTTAATCCCTTTAGCTATTAGAACTCAACTTTTGCAGTTTGTGCAATTTGGTCATTTATCAAATTAAACATGTAATCGGTAAAATTTCATTACAAAATTTTTATACGACATTACTATCATACTATAGACCAAAAAATAATATAAAAATAATTTTTTCTTCCGAAATCAGATTTGTGGTCCCGAAACCACTGTTCTGATTTTTCAAAAAATGGGTTGTTACACGTAGACTCAATTTTGTTAGGCTAAAATAAGGAGATAAGATTATGTCAGAATATGAGCTTGAATTTCTCAGGCTCAACTACAATGCCTAAGGAATGGTCGCCACGGAGCAAGACAAATGCGTGAGGTTCAAAAATGGTTTTCGTTTTGACCTTAAGACATATGTTGCTTCACACTAAGAACGAGTATTGAGACCCGAATGGAGAAATTCAAGATTGTAGAGGAGATTAAGCAAGTGAAACTTGAAAAGTGGGAAAAGAATAAGGTCTCAATTAAGAGAGATTCTAGTTTTGTTGGCTCTAATTCTCGTCCTGTATAATAAGCCAGAAACATATAATTCAGACAAAATATTAAGTGAGAAATCCATTCATACTAGGAATAAATATGCAAACTTCGTCAACTGATCGATGATTACCCAATAACATCTTTTTTTTTTAGAGATAAGGGTAATCCCGATACAAAATCCATAATAACTTTACTCCATTTCCATTTCGGTATTGTCACTGACTGTAACAGTCCCGAAAGCATCAGTATATGATGTTCAGCTTTAACTTACTGACATATCAAGTATTTAAATACAATTTTAGAAATACCACATTTCATTTTGAACTACCAGTATATCTGTTTTAAATCGTTATGCTTTTTCTCATTCCCCAGATGAACAAACATAGTACCACTGTGGGCATTCATGTAAAATTTTCTGTACAAACTCTGAACTCTTCGTTGCACAGGCTCTGCCTCTGAATAACAGACAATCATCAAATTCAATCTGAAATACTAAATCAAAAGTTGTCTTACTCTGTACCTGTTTAACTTGCAACTCATTACCATTTTCTGAGCTTCATACAAATCTGTTGTAAAAACATCGGTTTAACTTTAAACTCAGCTAAAATTGAGCCATTTTCAGAAAATAACAATAAGATATCCATGACTCGCAAGGCAAACAAAGACTTTCTACTCAAAGTATCTGTAACCATATTTGCTTTTCTCGAGTGATATTCAATTGTCAATCCATAATCTTTCAACAGTTTAAGCCATCTACGTTATTTCAGATTCAGATCTTTTTGCGACATCAAATAATTTAAACTTTTATGATCAACAAAATATATGGTATTTTTCACCAAATAGATAATGTCAGTAATTTTTCAGTGTAAATATAATATTTCAAATTCTAAACCATGTATCGAGTAATTCTTTTCATATAGTTTTTAACTGTCTAGAAGCATAGGCTATTACTTTGTCTTACTGCATCAAAACACAGTCTAAACCATTCAATGATGAATCACTATAAATTATAAATTCCTTACCCGATTAAGGCTGAATCAGAACTAGTACTTCGGTCAACAGAGCTTTCATCTAGTCAAAACTTTATTGACATTTATCAGACCATTCAAATATTACATCTTTTTTGTAATAATTGTATCATTGACGTGGCTATCGTAGATAACCCTTTTCACGAAAATTAAAAAGGAATTATACAATAAAGCTATTTCAATTATTAACACCGAAGCTTTGAATTATTCTGAAGCCACAATCATCAGATAGATTAAAAACCATAGTGCCATAATAGGACCGATGTTTCAACGATATAGATGTAACAATACCTCAACATCAATAGTACTCTCTAAATAGAAGAGGAAAACCGAAAGTAGTCCTAATAACAACCAGTGCAGTACTACAACTTCTTTAATCTGAGATCCATATTACTGAACTCCTATGATCGAGTTAGGATTTATAACAATAATAAATGTAATTACCTCCGGCCAATAAACATCTTTCATAGATAAACCATGTTTGATAGATAAGATTAGACCATAAGAATGATAAGAAGACCAAGATAATGAAATCCAAAATATGAAGCTATACGAATTTTTTTAAAATACAACCCATATTAGATAATAAAGAGATCGATGGTTTTCTAGAGAAAATCCAGAAGAGTAATATCACACATATACAATAGAAACAGTTGTGATTGAGACAATATAAATTGCATATTTGTAATTCAGAGCTTCAACCAATAGAAGTAGAAAATAGTATCATATGAATCTTATCATCAATTCTTCTGTCAAACATAATTGATTAGAAAACCAAAGAAAAATAGAGCAATACAGCTCATGAATCAACCAGACTTACAATAATTCCGTCTATTGTTATAATTAGCCAATCTTTTTATATGATAAGTATCGCATCTGAACATGAACAATTACATATGTTTCTGTGAATAACAGAACAAATAGAATACCCAGAGGAGATCGCTGTAAGATACTCGATTACAACAGCTGTATCCAAATATCTTTGCAACTTCATCACTATTCCACTGACTACTAATGTAACACCCCATACCCGTATCCTACGCCGGGACAGAATACGAGGTGTTACCTATCTTAAACTATTTTTATGACCATTTTCGAGTCTCTAAAACTCCTCTCAAATTAAACCTTTTTCAGTTTCTACTTTACACTTCTTAACATGGGCCTACGAGCCCCAAATCGACCATTGGACACTATTTAGGATCAATCTGGGGCCTTAAACCATCTATAGAGATTTTGTCTTTGAAACGAGGCATACACCTGTGTAGTAGGGCAACACGCCCGTGTGACCATTTCGACACGGTCGTCCTGATGGCCCGTGTGTTTCACATGGCCTAAGCAAGACATAGGCCATGTAATTCTCTGACTTGGATCACACGGTCAAGTCACACGCCCCGTGTGATAGACCGTGTGTAGGTGCAGGGGTCACATGGCCAAGCCACACGTCTGTGTGTCAGGCCATGTGATCAATTCTGAGCACTCTGTTTTGACACTTTAAAGATGCATGGGTCATGCGGCCAGATCACACGCCAATGTGCTAGGCCGTGTGTCACACACGGCTGAGACATACGCCCCTGTCTCTGCCCATGTGGACAAAAATAGGCTATTTTCCAAGCCATATTTCTCACCCAATTTGTCTTCCTCTTACACCAATACTTTTAACGTATTCACAAGCCATTTTTAAAACAATTAATTCAATTCAAAATTGAGTCTCATGCATGACATAACATCAGATACAACCAATGTGCTCTTAAGCACCTCAAATACACTTTACCATCATGTAACCAAACATACAAAACTTACTTATCAAATTCACCTATATGCATATTTTAACAAGTATGCAAGAATTAATCATCAATATGCCAGCATGATTTCTATCATTCAACCATTTAAGCACACATAAACATATTATAGCCTTATTTATACATATCAAAACATGTTCATCACAAGCCATTCCAATGGCTAGTTATAACCCAAACATTTACATGCCAACATTGGCTAATTAACCTATACATGCCATTATAACCATAATTAATTTATCATATATACCAAGATAAGCTGATGGATAGTGTGAGTGATCTCCGCCTAGCTTCTAATCCAACGAGCTTCTGAATTACTATAAGACACAGGAAAAATAAAATAGAGTAAGCATGAATTGCTTAGTAAGTTCGTATAACATGGTAAATAACTTACCATATAACTATGTTCAAAATAAACAAGCAAGGGACTATCAACCAATTTGGCCACAAGCCCTAAACACATATTCTCATCATGTTAGCCAAGTAATCACATATAATAGTCCTTAATCATGGATGAACAAAGTCATCAAGCCAATTCCACATTCTAGTAACAACTAATTCATGCATCATTATATTAGGTAATATCATTTCCATGTACTTCATGTACATACAGGTAATAGTTCGTTTTTAAGTCATACTATATCATATAAACATCAAGAAACATGTATGGACTTAATAATAACCAAATTTCCATAAACATATACTTTCCACATCATGAATTCATATAACATATTCAAATCATACCCATGTATTTCAAGTACATTTTTATAATATTTCGTCTCAAGCTTAGATTATTTCATATCAAGATTTTGCCCATTAAATCAATTGAAATATTAATGGAAACCCTGGAAGTACACACGAGGTGTACAACTCTTCAATCATAGATGAACATATTCATCCAACAAATTCTATGTTCATATATCATCATCTCATACTTTCATATATCATGTATCATCATTTTCATGTATTTCAGGTAGATATGAATAATAATTCACTTCAGGCTTATATTTTCTCATGTCCGAATTTCGCCCATTGAATTTATTTGAAATATCGATGGATACACATTTAGTACACTTAAAGTGTACAAACTGTAATTTTTCAATTCATATTCAGGGGTACTCATTAGAGTACATAATCAGGAAGCACTCTCTCGAGCCATATAACAGGAAATTCACAAAGAGCCATTAATCAGAAAGCTCACAAAGAGCCTATCAGGAAGCTTATCCAAGCTAAATAACAGGAAGGTCATAAGAGCCATAATTAGGAAGTTCACAAAGAACTTTTAATCAGGAAGCTCACGAAGAGCCTATCGGGAAACTTACAAAGAGCCATGTAACGGGAGCTTCGGATAACCATATTTCAGGAAGTTCAAGTGAGCCATATGAAGATGCTCAAAAAGAGCTGTGTTTGTGTTTGCAACATATGCAGGATCACAACCAATCATTAAACAGGATGCTCACAAAGAGCTGCGGTAGTCTGTAACACATACAGGATCACTATCGATCAGGATGCTCACAAGAACCATGTAACAGAAAGCTCGAGAGGTCTTATAACAGAATGCTCGTAAGAGCTATGGTATGTCTGAAACATCTGTAGGACTACAACCAATTTAGGAAATCTTGTATCCATCGAATTTCTTTATTCAAATGGGATTTAACATTTATCGGACTTTATCGAATATGTAATCAATTTCATATATTTTTCATTTATATAATTCACATACACAACATTTAATTCAAGCATATAAATATACACAATTTAGTTACAGGAACTTACCTCGATAAATGTTCGTGTACGTAAAATCTACTAGTCCGAAATTTTCTCCTTTCCTCGTTCTAACTCGAAATTTGTTCTATCCAAATTTATATGAATGAATTTAACATTAATTCATGTCTATTTCAATTCAATTCACATCTTAGGAAAAATTATCATTTCGCCCTTAAACTTTTAATGAATGATGATTTCGTCCCTAGGCTCGAAAAATGAAATTCATGCAATTTAATCCTTATTTCAAGCCTAGCTGAATTTCTCATAATATTTACAGCCCATATATTTCATAAAAATTCAAAATTTTCCATGAATTTTACAACTTTACAATTTAGTCCTAAAGTCATAATTTCATCAAAATTCACTTTACAAAAGTTGTTTATCTATCAACAGTCTTTCATCTTCTACCATAAATTTTAAAATTTCAGCATACCCATCCATGGCAAAGCTCTACTACTTTAATAATTTTACAAATTAGTCCCCAAGATAGCTAAATTAAGCTATTATGATCTCAGAAATATAAAAATCATTAAAAACGGGACAAGAAAACATATCTAACTGATCAAAATAAGCTTGCTTGAGCTCACTTTCTCTTAGCTAGGGTTTCCATGGAAATAATTCGGGAAAGATGATGAAAAAGAGATATTTTCATTATTTAATTAATTATCATCTTTTATTTTTTTCACTTTCCAATTTCATCATTTTCTTTATTTTATTTTCCATGGATGAATCATCATCCTTAACCATTAAACATTTTTAAATGGTCTATTTACCATATAAGGACCTCCACTTTAAATTTCTATAGTTATTTAATCCCTTTAGCTATTAGAACTCAACTTTTTCACTTTGTACAATTTGGTCCTTTATCGAATTAAACATGTAATCTATAAAATTTCCTTACAAAATTTTGATACGACATTACTATCATACTATATACCATAAATTAATATAAAGATAATTTTTTCTTCCGAAATCAAATTTGTGGTCCCGAAACCACTTATTCGATTTTACTAGAAAAATGGTACATTACACTTGGACTCGAGTTTATGAAGCTAAAATAGTGAGATAAGATTATGTTAGAATATGAGGTTGAATTTCTCAGGCTCAACTACTATGCCCAAGGAATGGTCGCCACGGGCCAAGACAAATACGTAAAGTTCAAAAATAGTTTCCGTTTTGACCTCAAGATATATGTTGCTCCACACCAGGAACAAGTATTGAGGCCCTAATGGAGAAATTCAAGATTGTAAAGAAGATCAAGCAAGTGAAACGTGAAAAGTGGGAAAAGAATAAGGTCTCAGTTAAGAGAGATTCTGGTTTTGCTGGCTTTAATTCTCGTCCTGTAAAATAAGCCAGAAAAGGTAGGGCCGCAGCAAAGGGTTATTATGGCTAAATCTGGGGATAGGATTTCCAACTGTACGTATTATGATAAGCGTCATCTGGATGAGTGTCGGAGGAAATTGGGTGTTTGCTTTAATTGTTGGTCGACTGAGCATAGGATTAAAGATTGCTCTCAATGAACCTACCAGACGCAAACTCCAACCCAAAATCAAGCTCAAATTCAAATAGCAGGTCAATTACCTCCGAGGGGCCATGGGCAAAATAGGGCTACAAATATTGTAGCAACAAGTGCAAACTGAACTGAGGCTCGATAGACTACTTTTTTCAATTATGTTAGAGGTCAAAGAGGATAGAGATGTGTTTGATGTCATCACAGGTATTTTTA
The DNA here is from genome assembly GCA_025698475.1 of Gossypium anomalum. Classification (NCBI taxonomy): domain Eukaryota; kingdom Viridiplantae; phylum Streptophyta; class Magnoliopsida; order Malvales; family Malvaceae; genus Gossypium; species Gossypium anomalum. The sequence goes on along the minus strand of CM046963.1, from coordinate 21,134,291 downwards.
CCATTCATTTTGTCCTATACTTTTCCTTAATTGATATAGGATCCACTCATTCATATGTTGCTTCTAATATGTCTAATAACTAGGTGTTGGGGTAGAGGAAACCACTATTGATGTTACCATAGTGAGCCTTTAGGATAATCAGTTATTGTAAATAAGATTTATAGGAGATGTCCGTTGGAGGTTTAAGGGGTAGTACTTCTAGCAGATCTTATGGAGTTACAATTTGGTGAGTTCGACTTAATTCTGGGTATGTATTGGTTAGTAGAACACCAAGTTAGCCTTGATTGTGCCTATAAGAGAGTAACCTTGAAAATGGTAGAGGGTAGTGACATTGTTATGGTTGGGGAGCAATGAAACTATTTGTCCCATGTAATTTCTACTACAGTCACCGAGAAGTTAGTTTGGAAATGGTGTAAGGCTTATCTAGCTTATGTAATGGATGGGAATGTCAATAGCTCTCCTTGATAGTCATGCCACTAACTAAGTTGCTAAGGAAGAATGTGTCATTTAAATAGACAGAAAATTAACAAGCTAAAAGTTGTGTTAAATCAAACTCTTATGTTGATTCAGCCTGAGTCCAGTGAAAAGTATGTGGTGTACAGCGATGCATCCTGAATTGGCCTTGGATGTGTATTGATGTAAGGCGGAAAGGTAGTTGCCTACGAGTTAAGGTAGTTGAGCAATATGAGTGCAACAACTAGAATTAAGACTTGGAGTTGGTAGCAATGGTATTTGCACTAAAAATTTGGAGGCACTATTTGTATGGTGAAAAGTGCTACATCTATACCAATCATAAGAGTCTCAAGTACCTTCTCACTCAAAAAGAATTGAAACTGAGGTAATGAAGGTGGACAAAATTGTTAAAGGATTATGATTGTGTAATTGAATATCACCCCGGAAAAGCAATTGTAGTGGTAGACACTCTAAGTAGAAAGCAAATGACCGATTTAAGAGCAATGTTCGCCAGGTTAAGTCTAGTAGGTGATGGAGGCTTGCTAGCTGAGTTACAAGTGAAACCCACTTTAGCCAATAAGATCAAGGCTAAATAACCCTTCAACTTATCCTTGTTGCCATAAATTAATCAAGTAGAGGACAAGAAAACTGAAGATTTCAAGTTTAATGACGATCGTATTTTGTGCTTTCATGGGAGATATAGTGTGCCAAATAATAACTAGTTAAAATAGACAATAATTAAGGAAGTGCATGGTATCCTTATGCCATGCATCCTAGAGGAAATAAGATGTATCGAGATGTAAAGGCACTATACCTGTGGCCTGGATTAAAACGTAATGTTATAGACTTTGTAGCTTAGTGCCTAACATGTCAGCAAGGCAAAGTTGAACACCAGCTCTCTTCTGGGTTATTACAACCAATCAAAATACCGCGATGGAAGTGGGAGCAAATAACAATATACTTTGTTAGTAGGTTACCTTTAACACCCATTAAGAAAGATTCAATTTGGGTAATAGTAAACCAATTAACTAATTCAACACATTTCTTACCTATCCGTACAGATTATTCTTTGCAAAAGCTGGCTAAGTTATATTTCAGAGATTGTATAACTTTACGGGGTACCAGTATCAATCAGTTCAGATCAAGATCCCAATTTTACATCTCGATTTTGGAAAAAGCTTCACGAGGCACTGGGTACTTGTTTGGATTTTAGTATTGCCTTCCATTCGTAGATTGACAGACAATCCAAATGAGTCACTCAAATATTACAAGATATGTTGATAACATGCATCATCAAATTCTGAGGTAGTTGGGAGGAACATTTGCCTCTAGCAAAATTTTCCTATAACAATAGCTTCCAATCGAGTATACAAATAGCACCCCCTATGAATCCTTGTATGGTCACATGTCTTCAACACCACTGTGTTGGATCGAATTGGGAGAAAGGAAAATTTTGGGTCCCAAAGTGGTACAGGAGTCTGAGGGGAAAATAAGGTTAGTCCAAGATAGAATAAAAGCGACTTCAGATAGGCAGAAGTCATATGAAAACCTAAAAAAAAAAAAATTACATTGAATACGGTGTTAGAGATCAAGTCTTCTTGAAAGTGCCCCGATGGCAGAAGGTGTTAAGGTTCAGAAGAAAGGGCAAGTTAAGTCTTAGGTTTATCGGACCCGACAAAGTCCTTAAGAAAGTCGGTCCATTTGCATATCAATTAAAATTACCTCCTGAACTAGACCGCATCCATAATGTATTCCACGTCTCCATGTTGAGACGATACCGATCTAACCCTTCCTATATCGTTCCTACAGAAAAGATTGAGGTGAAATCAGATTTTTCTTTTTTAGGAAGAGCCCGTACAAATTCCAGATTACAAGGTAAAGGTTCTAAGAAGGAAATGAATCCTTCTTGTGAAAGTATTATGGTGAAACCATGGCATTAAGGAGGCCACATGGGAATTGAAAGGGATGTTTCGTGAACAATATCCTTATCTGTTTGAGCCAAGTTAATTTTGAAGATGAATTTCTTTAAGGAGTGGAGAGTTGTCATGCCTCAAAATATAAGGGGTTAATTAAAATAATTAACAAAGAAATGAACTAGGTTTTATAGTTAAGTAGTTAATGCACTCCCTAAAGGTTTAGGTTAAAACTACTCATCACTTATTTCTTTTTCTTTAATTTTCAGCAAACAAGGATAAAAACCACACTAAAATATAGATTGCTGAAGTAAAAACTAAATAAGAAATAGGCTTAGTCCTAATGTTTAACACGCTTATTCTCTCCCTTGTATACCTGAGTTTGAGCCATTCCATCCCAAAAATGCATCCTTTTTATTCGGCAGCATAAGGTAAATTACCATGCTACCCTTAGGGTTTGAAAACCCTACATATTTAGTCCCTCTTTTCCTAATTACAATTGAATTTTTATTCTTTTTCAAATTCAAATAGAATTTTGCCTTCCTCTATTTCTTCACCTTTTTCTTTTCATCATTTTCACTTCATCATATTTTCATTCCATTATTGTGAATTATTTTTACTTTCCCTGAATCAAATCAATCTTCATTAAATCGTTTTCATACCGGTCATTAAATTCATCATCTATAGGCTTTGTATCTTTGACAAAGTTTGGTAAGTACTTCTGTTTAAATTAGTAGAACCTGTAAATTCAGAAATAGCATCGATCCACGCTAATCTTTCAATTCAATTACGATCTTTTGAGATTCTTGCCGAAATATTCCATTAATCTTGATTGAATCTTGATACCAATGTTATCCCATATATAAATATTGTTTAAAGGATCCGTTTTAGGTGCATCAAATCAGATTTGATCGTGAGGGGCATTGATCAGGATTCCAATAAAAGGTGTATGTTCTTTTACAAGCAAATCGAGGCAAATCCTACCTAAGATTAAGGCCACACGATTTGCCGCAAAGGCATGTAGACCACATAGCCCCTCACACGGCTATGTACCTTTGAAACCCTAGTCTAGTTCGAATCTCACACGACCAAGAACCTTCCACATGGCCTGCCACACAACTGTGTTGCTTCTATAGGTTAATTTTGCAATTGTCACATGGCCACAGTTTGTTACACGACCGTGTAACCTCTATTTTACAATTTTGCGTAAAATTTTTAAGAATTGTTTTGTTTAGACCCTATATTTTTAAAGTTTTATTTCTCTCAATTAAACCCCCGCTAATATGAATATTGGAATTCATGATCTGATTGTTTGATTTATTACTGTTACATGCATGATATTTGAGTAATATATATGTTTTGCATCTGTAATTCTGATTGTCTGCTTAGCATGCCTTATGATACCGTTAAATCGACTCCATTGTAAGCATGTCTTTTGATGCTATATTGATTAGTTATAAGCATAACTATTGCTACCATATCGATATATTATAAGCATATTATTCGTTCCCGTATTGATCTGGTATGAGCATGTCATATTTCATTGCATGGGGTGGGACACTTTGAAAAGAGGAAGTTCTGATAGTTTAATAAGTTACAACTCTAGTGGTTCATTCACAGACTTTTTGGAAGCTCTTATCTGCAAACACGTTATGCATTCACAACCATCTGACAGTGTATTAACCCACAACACTAGTGGTTCATCCACCTATTTTTGGCAACTCTTATATGTAAATATGTTGTGCATTCACAACCATTTAGCAGTGTATGAACTTGCAACACTTTTGGTTCATCCACCCATTTTCTGGCAGCTTTTATATGCAAATATGTTGTGCATTCACAACCTTTTAGTAGCATATAACCTATAACTTTTTTGGTTTATCCGCAACCCGGTGTGTAGGGATGGACGAGTTCTGGTAACTTTTACTATGGTGTGTAGCGATAGGGTAGGATTTTTTTTTGTAAACCGAAACTATATTGCATTTATAAAGCATGCGCATACAATACTGAGATTTTTTAGATGATATATATACATTATTGAGTTGACCTGAAATACCGATATTCTGAAATTGCTATTGTGAATTATTCTACGTGAAGTGATTCTGTATGTTTAATCGTTTGCATTGATTTTCTTGTGATGGAACTCAGACTGAGCTTTATAGCTCAGTCCCCTTTTATTTTCATTTCTACAGATAACCCACCAGATTAAGACGCAACTCGACATCTGGAGGGTCTCGGCTCAATTTTGTTCTTATTAAAAAATTTTAACTTTATCATTTGATATTTTTGTTATTTAAGGACTATATTGTTATAATTTCAATTTGTGGCATGCGACTTAAGATTTGAGTTTTTATAGCATGCATGACATCTAATTTGATTTTAGGATATTGAAATTTGGATATTATCTAGTTATGCATGAACTTCAGTTTTTATTAAAAATATAAATAAATATCACCTTTCCGCAATCGAATATAGATAAATTCTGAAATAAATAAATAAAATGGAAATAAACCAAGTTTTTGAAAGTAGTTACCGTTTCAAGAAAAATGTTAAACTTAATCGATTTTGTTAACTCGTGAGTTTTTTTGAAAATAGACTAAATTTTCTCCTAAGATAAACAAATGTTTTTAACTGTCTTATAAACTCCGATAACTTACTGGGTTATTTCGGTGGCCGATGTAATCTTTCGAATTCAAGTCTAACGTCTAGGCCGAGTTGGGGAGGTTACATTCTCCACCTTTGAAGATGTGTTGATGGCTTTGAGGTTTTATTTTAAATTCCACTTTTTATCTTTTATTTCTTCCCATAAAGTTAAAACATTATTTTCTAAAATTTCAAAACTCATGGAATCAATGATGGAGCCAGATAACTTTTTTTTGGGGGGAGGGGGGCGGAATTAAATTGTATATTTTTTACGATAGTAAAAATGCAATTTCAACATTTTAATATCTTATATCTTTATAATTTTTAAAGGGTTAAATTAATTTTTTATCATTTTTAGTGGAGACAAAGTGCAATTTTACCATTACTAATTTAAAATTTTATAAATTAGAAAGGGCTTAATTTTAAATTTTACCATTTTAGCGGGGCCATCACCCCCTAGGTCTCTAATGCGCTCTGCCACTGTATGGAGTCCTTGCTTAAAACCCATAATTTTATATTAAAAATTCAAAAATCAGAAATTGTTAAACACAATAACTTAAAAAGTAAAGATATTAAGATATTAAAAATTAAAATTTTCAAATGCAGAAGTTTGTAACAACTGAAGGGACGTGAAAATGAGTAATTTGACATTTTGTAGTGGTCATTACACACCATCTAGAGACACAAAAGCATAGGAGATGTGAAAATAAGTTTTTTTAAATGTAGAAGAAAGCAAACATTAAATAAATTTTTATGTACTTTCTATTTGGAAGCATGGGTGATGAAGATGAAATTGAACAATAACGAAAGCATGAGAAATTTGAAAGTAATAAATCAAAACTTTTAGTTTTTTTTTTTTACTTCAACAAGTTTTTATTTATTTATGGCTTTAATCAAGCATGGGAAATCCCTTTTATTTTTCTGGATTTTGTAAAATAGAGAAGAAAGTCTTGTAAAAAAAACAATGGTTTTTGGGTTTCAACTCAAAAGTTTGATAAAATCTTTTAAGATTTTTTTTGTAATTTTTTAAAGATTTTTTACATATATTTTTTGAATTTTGTTTTATATATTAAATTTTTATTTTTAAATATATTTTAACATAAAATTTTAATATTTTTAATAATTTATATTTATTTTTAAGATTTTTGAATTTTTTTTAAATTATTGTTAAGAAAATTTTAAAAAAAATCAAAATGATATTTTAGCTATAGTTAAGGACCAATTGTTGGAAAAATTGTAATTTTTAGAAATTTTGAGGCATATTCTCAATTGGTAAAGTTGGAGAGTTGAATTATAAAATTATGGTTTTATATTCTACTCCATGAGACCTTTACAACGGTATATTATATGCTCAAAATGGTTGAGTGATGAATGTGAAACTGATGCTCAAAGTAAGCTATTGTGAATATTTGTTGAGGAAAAGAAAAGCTTAGATCCCACATTGGTTAAATACTAAGTGTGAGATTTGTTTATATATGAGAACTCACTTAAAGGCTGATTGAATGACTAAGCTTAAAACATTGCCTTTGCGCGCAAGGGGTGCAGATCCAAACCTATCGGGGTTAAGGTGCACTCACACAACACGAAATGTCTAGACCGAAATTTATTTTTTCTTAGCAAATATATAAAAAATTTGAATTAAAAAGTATATGTCTCTTGATTTATTTGATTCCAATTAATTTGATTTGATTTTAATCAAATTGATTTAATTGCTCCTTTAATGCAGATTTTGTATCTTTAATTATGGATATTTCCAAAATTTCTCCACAATGAATGCCTATAAATACCTAAGAATTCTTCAGAATTTTTTGACACTTACAAACTCTCAAAAATAGAATCTATTTTGCTCTCGGAAATTCTTTTGTTTTCCTCACAATATTTCCCAACATTCTGGTGCTAGAAAAAAAAAGCAAGGTTCGTTCGTTGATCTCTAAAAGGGTGCTACTGCTTCAATCTTCGTGTTGTTGTATCTTGGGAGAGAGTCGACCAATGTTTCTCCAAGTACTGTAGGAGCGGCCAAATCTATCTTAAGGAAACTGTGTAAAACAGGCCTCAACATCTAGTAAAATTTGATTCTTTATTCAATTTCTTGTAACACCCCAAACCTGGCCTAGACGTTATGGTCGAATTCGGAGATGTCACAAAGAACAGGTTTTGAAAATGGAGTTGTTAAGTTAAATTATCTCAGTCTACTATCTCAAAATCTTTTATAACCATAATCGAAAATGTTACTTAATTGTTTTCTTTGCCAAAACTTAGTTACAGCCAAAGTTTAATAAAACCGATACTTTTCTGAAACTTGATTTGTATTTTTAGAAAAACTTTATTTGTATAAGACTATTGTTATCATAAAACATTTTATCGAAGCATGCAAGTTAACAAACAATCTAAAACCAAAATCAACGGTTAAAAGTCCATACAGTCCAAAGAGTCCTAGAATTACAAACTCTCAAATAACTTGAAATTTAATATAAAAACCATAAATTATTAAATTTAAATAGTTTACGGTCGAGTGGCCATCGCTAAGTCTCCGCTGCACCGATCCACCTAAGTTTGTGGATTACCTGGATGTAACAGACAAAAAGATGTGAGTTTTCGTAAACTCAACGTGTAACCCAATAGAATTAAGCATGAAAACATATTGAAATCTCATAAAAATCATATACAGATTCAAGCTCATGCCTATCTCAGATACAGTCATCAAATCAGATATGCATATCAGAACATACGGGATCCTACCCCCATCCTCTACACACCAACTCTATCCATCCCAACGCATCATGTGCGGTTGAAAACACCCACCTGTCCCTACACACCATATCGTGCCAATACGACACAAGTTAGATAATGTGCAGCCAAGCTGCCAGGAAATAGGTGATGATCGCCATTTAGAACACTTCCTCCTCATAAACAAATCCTACCCCAATAAATAGATACAGAAATCAGATATAGATATAATAGATTAAACATGCTCAACATGCTTATATACAAATAACAGATATGCTTTTAGCATAATAATCAGACATGCAAAGTATTAACATACTCAGAACAGAATATCAGTCTATCAGATCCACAGTTTTAGGGTTTGGTTAGCCCTTACCGACCCAACGGTAGGCCCACAGTCGATCGAAACGACCTGTAACGCCCCAAAATTTTTGTTTATGTTTCTGTAATTGTTTGACACAAAATGTGTATCTGCTTCAGTGGTTAAGTGTTCTGGGTGTGTGTGGGAAGTCTTAATTTCAAGCTTTAGCTTTAGCAAATTTTGGTATTTTTCTGAATTAAGCCTTATACTTTCTCAATGGGTTCATATTTCAATGTTTTTAATTTCATATCAAAATGAGCCTGCTGGTTCAAGTGGTAAGAGAGTTGGGGTGTTGAAAGTCCTAAGTTCAAATCCCTACTTTAGCTTGGGTATTAATTTTTTTCTACTGTCTGGAAGAGTTTCGGTTATATCAAAAGTCTAAGAGTGGGAGTTAGTGGGAGGAAAATAAGGGATTTGGGGGTTATTAGAATTGGCATTTTTCTCTTTTTCCAAAATTTTCACCCTCCCACGAAGGAAAAAAAACTGATGTTAGTCTTCTGTTCTCTGCCATTCTTCTCTTCTTCCATATGGTTTAGAATTTTTTATCAGTCGTCACCTCTATTTTTCTTTGCCATCCCTGTCTTCGTCACACGTTCTGGTAAGTGGGGCTTTGTTGTGCTATGACTTGTGCTTTTCCAATTTTGATTGGGATTTTACTTGTGTTTAGGCAGCAGCGAATCAAGGAGTTCGTGATTCTACTTCTGCAAGATAGTAGTTACTCGTTCGAAATGTTGGGGTAAATGTTAGGTGCTTGATTTGATATATAGTTGGGCTTGGGTTTTTCGATTTAATCGTGTGTAAAGATTGAATTTGAGTGTTGCTTATCGATTTTTCGGTTTTTAAAGGCTTGGGAGTGGTTTTGCAGGAAATCGATACCAGGTGTGTACCCAAAACGTAGGAAACCGATATTTTACTAAAGTTGAAAAACCATATTTTTGACGGTACACGGCCATGTGGTAAGCTATGTGCGATGACATAGCCGTGCGATCGAAGAAAGCCAAGCTGTATCCAAGACACGGTCGTGTGACGGCTGAAGTGTGGCAATGTGGGCCATACAAGCTAGACCGAATTGGGCGTGTAGGCCCACACGAGCACGCCACTCAAGCGTGTGGTAACTGGGCCAGGCTATATGATCCACACGGACAAGGGCCAATTTAGGTGTGTGGGCCACATGGACAACCCACGCAAGCGTGTGGGCCTTAATTACTGAAATTTTTTGTAGGGTTACACGGGTCGTCCTAATCGACTGTGGGCCTACCGTAGGGTTGGTAAAGGCTTACTAAACCCTAAAACTATGTGTTCTGTTAGACTAATGTATTGTTATGAACATGCCTATGTTTGTTTATTTGTTTATGAATGTTAAGCATGATTTATTTGTTAATTTTGTATGCATGTTCTATTACTGTGATTGGGACGGGATGATATATATTGGAGAAAGTGTTCTGAAAGGCAGATTATGCCTAATATCTGGCAGCCCAGCTGTATTATATTTGATATGTGCCACATTGGCACAACATGGTGTGTAGGGCTGGGTGGGTGTTTTAATCCCCACATGGTGTGTAGGGATGGTCAGAGATTGTGTGTAGAGGATGGGGTAGGCCATGCCATGCTAAGGATATTAGAGAGAGTCGTTGGCCCAATTCTGGATCCGAGGGCCGAGGGTCGGTAATGGAGCGGCTTCAGTCTAATGGAGCTGAGTTATTTAGGGGTGTCACAAGATTCACCGCTAATGTGGCTGAGTACTAGTTGGAGGCCACCGAGAGAATTATGGATGATCTAGACTGTACCCCTGAGCAAAAATTAAAGGGTGTATTTCCTTGCTTCGCGACGAAGTATATTAGTGGTGGATATCGGTTGAAGAGAGCACATAGCCTGATCGTCTAACCTGGGATTTCTTTAAGACTACCTTCCAGAGTAAGTATGTGGGAGCGAGCTATATAGATGCTCACAGGCGTGAGTTTCTGAATCTCATGCAAGATGACTGATCTGTGGCCGAGTACGAGGTCGATTTTCTAAGGCTAAGCCATTATGCTCGAGGAATGGTTACATCAGAGCATAAAAGATGTGCTAGGTTCGAAGACGGTCTAAGGGATAATCTAAGGGTTCTGATAGTTCCGCAAAGGGAGTGTGAGTTCGTGGTTCTGGTAGAGAAGGAAAAGATTGTTGAGGATGCTAAGCGCACGAGTGCCAAAACAGAGATCGTGAGAGAAGTAAGAATAAGAGGGATTCAGAGCCCTCGAGTTCTGTGTAGAGGCCTAAGAAAAAGGCCAGATCTGATGGACCAGTTAGAGTAGGGGCCCCTATTACTTCTACTAGGATACTGCCTTATGGAGATTGTGGTAGGCGTCATCCAGGCGCGTGTTGGAGGAGGATTGGAGCCTATTTAAGATGTGGGTCTCTTGAGCACCGCATTCGAGAGTGTCCACTGAGGGCTGATTAGGTGCAAGCTCCGACATTAGGTCTCGTGCAGCCGCAGAGAGTAGTTTAGCAGGCACCTAGGGGACGTGGTCAGGTTAGGGGTGGTAATGGTATAGGCCGAGGGTAGAGAGCACCAGGCAAAGGTGCAGGTCAAACCGAGGCGAGGCAGCCTGCTTTGGTTTATGCTATACGTCGCTGAGAGGACAGAGATGCTCCTAACGTCATCACCGGTATGTTATTTATATTTAATGTACCTTACATTACTCTAATAAACATAGGGTCTACTCATTCCTATATGTCATGTTCTGTTTCTGAAAATCTAGGGTTGTCGGTTAAGAGCATTTCTAGGGAGGTTAACGTGATAAGTCCGTTGGGCAGTCTGTTCAGGTTAGTAAAGTATATAAGGATGTTCTGTTAGAGGTGCAAGGGGAGATTTTTCTGGATGATTTAATGGAGCTTCCGTTTGGGGAGTTCGACCTAATTCTGGATATGGACTGGTTGGTGAAGCACCGAGTCAGTTTAGACTGTACATCTAAGAGGGTCATTCTGACAACCAAGGATGATGTGGAGGTGGTTATGATTGGTGAGTGTCGAGACTATCTGTCACATGTGATCACCGCATTAGTAGCTAAGAAATTGGTACAAAAACGGAGTAAGGAGTTTTTTGCCTATGTCAGTATTTCTGAATCTAGGAGTGCTTCTTTGGGGATATCAGAACTGTGAGGGATTTTCTGAATGTCTTTCTTGAAGAGTTACTGGGATTACCACCAAATAAGAAAGTGGAATTTTGGATTGAGCTTCTTCCGGGTACAGCTCCGATGTCCATTGCTCCCTATCGTATGGCACCGAAAGAGATTACAGAGCTTAAGGCTCAACTGCAAGAGTTGTTGGACCGTCGTTTCATTTGCCCTAGTGTGTCTCCATGGAGAGCACCAGTGCTGTTCGTTAAGAAGAAGGATGGGACCATAAGGATGTGCATCAATTATCGGCAGTTGAACGAGCTGACCATTAAGAATAAGTATCCACTTTCGAGGATTGATGACTTATTTCATCAGTTCCGGGGGGCTTCAGTGTTCTTTAAGATAGATCTTTGTTCTGGGTACCATCAATTGAGGGTTAAGGAGGCTAATGTATATAAGATTGCATTTAGGACTCGTTATGGACATTACAAGTTCCTAGTTATGCCTTTCGGTTTGACAAATGCACCGGCTGTATTTATGGATCTGATGAACTGAGTGTTCCGGCCCTATTTGGATCAGTTCATTGTGGTCTTCATCAACGACATTCTAGTATACTCTAAGACTGAGGATAAGCATGATGAGCATCTTAGAGTAGTCCTTTAGATTCTGCGTAAAAAGTAGCTTTACGCTAAATTTAGCAAGTGTGAGTTCTGGCTACGTGAAGTGACTTTTCTAAGGTACGTAGTTTCTGGTAAAGGGATTCGAGTCGATCCTAGAAAAATTGAGGTTGTGTTGGATTGGAAACAGCCCAAGAATGTGTCTAAAATCTGTAGATTTTTGGGTTTGGCGGGATATTATCGTCGATTTGTCGAGGGGTTCTCTCTAATTGTAGCACCATTGACTAAGCTTCTACGTAAGGGTGTCCCTTTTTTCTGGACTAATGCACAGCAAGAGAGCTTTGAGAGGCTCAAATCTGTTCTAACTCAGGCTCATGTTTTGATATAGCCTGAATCTGGAAAACAGTTTGTGGTATACAGTGATTCGTCGCATGTCGGCTTGGGATGTGTTCTGATGCAGGATGGTAAGGTTGTGGATTATGCGTCCCGATAGCTTAAGGCACATGAGGGGAACTATCCGACACATGATCTCGAGTTGGCTACAGTGTTCTTTGCGTTGAAAATCTAGTGACATTATCTGTAATGTAACATCCCGAAATAGGGCCTAAACGGAACAGTGGTTGCGAAACCACAAATCTGAGGTAGAAAAATTTATTTTATTATTATTTTGAGGTCTATGATATGTTTGCATGATTGTGTGAAAAGTTTGTGAAGAAATTCTATGCATAAAGTACTTAATTTGAAATTAGGGACTAAATTGAATAAATTGCAAAACTTGTGTTCTAGAAGTATTTTGCATAAAATTGAATTAGATTATTAATTAGAGGTCCTTAAAGAGTAATTTTTACCAATTTTAAGTTCATGGACAAAATTAGGACATGGAAGGAATTTTTGAAAGTTTAGTAGTAAGGGCATTTTGGTCATTTAGTTATTAAAATGAATTAAAAACAAAATTAAAAGCCAATTTTTGTCCATCTTCTTCATTAGGACGAAATTTCAAGGGTTCTCCATAGCTAGGGTTTGTTTCAAGCTTTCAAGCTCCATGGTAAGTGATTCCAAGCCCCAGTTTTTAATGTTCTTTACGATTTTGAGTCCCTGTAGCTCGATAAAGCTTATGCTAGCAATAATTTAAGTTAGGGTTCATATTTGGAAAAATACCCATAGGTGAAATTTGTGTATTTTGGTGTTTTATGATAGAATATTAGGTTTTAAATTATGTTAGACAACTTGTACTACTCGGTTTTAAGCAAAAAGCGAGTAAAAGGACTTAATCGGTAAAAATACCTAATAGTCATAAGTGCTTGTTAGAGTATGAATTTGATGCTGCCATAGAAGGAAAAATGACCAGCATGTCATGAAACATAAGAAAATAGGCTGAAGTTTAATTTACGAGCTTTGGGGCAAAAGTGTAAATATGCAAAAGTTTAGGGGCAAAATTGTAATTTTGCCAAAATATGATTTTAGGTCAATTTGAATAATTTGAGTCCTAATTAGACTATATTTTAAATGATAGAGCAAGGAAAACTGAAATTCAAGCTAAAATGGAGAAAATACCAAGTTGTGGACGAAATGGTAAAAGTAGCTATTTTTGCATACGAGGTAAGTTTCTGAAGAAATAAATGCAATGTTCTTTTATTTTACATTATTATTGTTAATTTCTAGAATTTATATACTTATTTTATAAGGATATTTAAAGTCGAATTAAAAGCGAAGTGTGAGAGAAAATGCATTAGGAAGCCCCGTTTGAACCTTAGGAATATTAGGATATTGGGGTTGTGAGGTGACAGACAGACAGATGAAATGAGCCATGTAAGTCCATATCAGTTATATGGCTTTGGAGACAAGAATGAGCCATGTAAGCCCATATATATATATATGGCATTGGAGGCAGGAATAATTCATGTAAGTCCATGTCGAAGACATGGCATTGGCGAGATATTGATAGACGAGAACGACCCGGTATCCTTAGTATTCGAGAGTGGTTCAATGGGTCATTGTACACGTTAAATTACAGTGAATTATCAGCAAAAGGGAAGGTAGATTATATTTATGAATAGTGAAAGGTCGGGTAAGAAAGAAGGTAAGTAAGTAAAGAAGAAGGTAGAAAATGAGAAGTAAAGAAAGTTTATGAGGCTAGGTGACATTATGTATGATTATTCATTATGTTGAATGTTGTAATTTATTTGCTTGTAAGCTTACTAAGCCTAGTGCTTACTCTCTTTATTTTCTTTTTCTTATAGTTTTTATCAAGCCACTCGGAGATCGAAGGAAACGTCGGAGACCCGATCACACTATCGAAGAAATCACATTGGTATAGTTAGACGTTTAGTTTTGTGTATGGCATGTATAGGAACTTGGTTTCTTTTGATATGATATGATCAATGAATGATGTGTAAATACTTGCTAGTGATTAGCTAATAGAATGGCTGATGATATACATGTTTAATTGTATGTATGAATAAGTAGTAACCATCACATGAAAACTAAGAAAAATGTGAAAGTAACTTAAAAACAGATTCAAGTATCAGAAATAATGTGATTTGAAAAATCACTAAAAATCGTAGAGACATGGTTTGATGGTGAATAATATATGAAATTAAATCTTATTATGTCTATTTTCTTATGGAATAATAAAAACAGGTAAAGGTATTATATTTTATGAGATATCTGAGTTTTAGTGAAACAGGTCAGAGAGAAAATTCTAGATCCCTGTTTCAACTTTGGAAATTCACCATAAATTGTAAAAAAATAATTATGTGGTTTAATTTATATGGTTAGAATCCTTATTGAATTTAGTTTTAATAGAAACAAACGGTATAGTTATATTAATTTTTTATAGGGAGAAAAGTGGTTCGTAGTAAGTAGAGGTCAGTGCAGTTGAATTCTGAAACAGGGTAACTTTAACTAATAAAGCTGTACTAATTGGCTAAGTCAAAAATTCTAGAAAAATTAGTAGATAGACATATGAGTCTAGTTTCAGGAAAAATTTACGGATCTTAATTTCAAATTTTGAAACTCAAGAAATGAATTTTTAAGCAGCTATGACGTAGAAAAACAGTTTATTAGAAAATTAAAATAAGTGGTTTAGAGTTGTTTAAAAGGTAAGATAAGTTTAGTAACACCTCAAGCTTGACTCGGTGTGACGGTTTGAGCGTGGGGACATTACATTTATTGGTATCGAGCAGAGTTTAGTCGGTTCTCGGAGCAGTTAGTGTGAGTAAATGTCTAGCTATACATGCCATACTGTATTTTGATAGTGTGGCGACTCGACGATTTTTAAATATTTTGTTTTATTGTAATGGATCCAGAGCGAAGTGGTGATGATGATGTAGAAAGTAATGCGCTGCTCTGCGGAAGGGGTAGCGCCATCGAGAATAGGCGATGTGATTAATCGGGAGGAGTGACTGAGAAGCTCTCTTCCAAGCTTTGAATAATTGGTTTGCCGAGAAGTCGTTAAATGCGAATCCGGTGAGTTAGACCTCCACCCCCTCATGACTCTCGGGCTACCCATGTAGCTCAAGCTTCCCCAATCACAGGTACAATGATAAGAGAAAAGCCACCGATTGATAGAATCGGGAAACAAAAGGCGAGAAGAGTTCAGAGCAACAAAACATGATGATGCAGAAAGAGCAAAATTTTGGTTAGAAAATACTATCGAGTCTTTGATGAATTATCTTGTACACCCGAGGAATGTATGAAATGTGTAATATCACTTCTTAGAGACTCACCTACTACTGGTGGAAGACACTTGTATCAGTTGTACCAAAGGAGAGGATCACTTGGGATTTCTTTCGGGAGGAATTTCGTAAAAAGTACATCGATCGGGGTTTATTGACCGTAAGAGAAAGGAATTCTGGAATTGAAACAAGGTAATATGACGAATCGATGAGATTGTGCATAAATTATCAACAACTTAACAAGGTAATGAGAAAGAACAAGTATCCATTGCCTAGAATTGATGATCTGTTTGATCAATTGAAGGAGCTACTTGTGTTCTCCAAGATAGATTTGAGATCAGGATACTATCGTTTGCGAGTTAAAGAGTTAGATGTCACCAAGAGCGCTTTCTAGGACTAGGTATGGTCATTATGAGTTCCTTGTGATGCCATTTGACTTGACTAATGCTCCTGCCATTTTCATGGACTTAATGAACCGAATTTTTAGACCGTACTTGGATAAGTTTGTAGTTGTGTTCATTGATGATATCTTGATTTATTCTCATGATGAGACCGAGCATGCGAGCATTTGAGAAACGATTTTACATATTCGAGAGATAATCGGTTGTATGCCAAGTTCGAGTAAAAGTGAATTCGTTAGTACGAGAAGTTGGTTTTCTAGGATATATTGTCTCGGTGAAGGTATTAAGGTTGATCCGAGCAAGATTTGACCATTGTTGATTGGAAGCCTCCTAGAAATGTATCGAAGTTAGAAGTTTTCTTGGTCTTCTTAGGATATTATAGGTGATTTGTAGAGGATTTTCCATGATAGCTACCCCATCGATAAAATTGCTGCGAAAGGATATCAAGTTTGAATGGGTGAGAAGTGTGAGCAGAGTTTTGACAAGTTAAAAGCATTATTGACTAAAGCTCCTATTTTAGTACAACTAGAACCTGTAAGGAGTTTGTGATTTCTGAGTGATGCGTCCATGAATGGACTTGGTTGTGTACTTATGCGGGAAGGGAAGGTAATTGCTTATGCCTTTAGACAGCTAAAGCCACATGAGAAGAACTATCCGATACATGATTTAGAGCTAGTTGCCATTATTTTTGCGTTGAAGATTTGGAGACATCATTTGCACGGTGAGAAGTGCCACATATTCACCGATCACAAAAGTTTGAAATTGAAGCAAAGAAGATGGCTAGAGTTGATTAAAGATTATGAACTAGTGATCGATTATCACCGAGGGTATGTGTCTTAGAAGAATGATGAGCTTATTCGAAAGATCTTACAGGGAAGCACATAGTAGTTTTTTGTCTATTCATCCAGGTAGTACAAAGATGTATAATGATTTGAAGAAATGTCTTGGTGGGTAGGAATGAAAAGGACATTTGAGTTTGTTTCTAGATGCTTGATCTGTCAATAGGATTGCCATTTACATCAAGAAAGAAAGATGCAGTATGGGTTGTGATTGATAAGTTAACGAAGTCGGCTCATTTTATCCGATTCGTATGGATTTTTCACTTGACAAGTTGGCGAGTTGTATATTTGAGAGATAGTCGGACTACATGGGGTAGACGAGGCTACATGGGAACTCGAAGAGGCTATGCAAAACAGTACCCAAACCTCTTCACAGGTAAGATTTTGGGACGAAAATCCTAAAGGGGGAGAAATGTAACATCCCGAAATAGGGCCTAAGCGGAAGCAGTGGTTGCGAAACCACAAATCTGAGGTAGAAAAATTTATTTTATTATTATTTTGAGGTCTATGATATGTTTGCATGATTGTGTGAAAAGTTTGTGAAGAAATTCTATGCATAAAGTACTTAATTTGAAATTAGGGACTAAATTGAATAAATTGCAAAACTTGTGTTCTAGAAGTATTTTGCATAAAATTGAATTAGATTATTAATTAGAGGTCCTTAAAGAGTAATTTTTACCAATTTTAAGTTCATGGACAAAATTAGGACATGGAAGGAATTTTTGAAAGTTTAGTAGTAAGGGCATTTTGGTCATTTAGTTATTAAAATGAATTAAAAACAAAATTAAAAGCCAATTTTTGTCCATCTTCTTCATTAGGACGAAATTTCAAGGGTTCTCCATAGCTAGGGTTTGTTTCAAGCTTTCAAGCTCCATGGTAAGTGATTCCAAGCCCCGTTTTTAATGTTCTTTACGATTTCGGAGTCCCGGTAGCTCGATAAAGCTTATGCTAGCAATAATTTAAGTTAGGGTTCATATTTGGAAAAATACCCATAGGTGAAATTTGTGTATTTTGGTGTTTTATGATAGAATATTAGGTTTTAAATTATGTTAGACAACTTGTACTACTCGGTTTTAAGCAAAAACGAGTAAAAGGACTTAATCGGTAAAAATACCTAATAGTCATAAGTGCTTGTTAGAGTATGAATTTGATGCTGCCATAGAAGGGAAAAATTACCAACATGTCATGAAACATAAGAAAACAGGCTGAAGTTTAATTTACGAGCTTTGGGGCAAAAGTGTAAATATGCAAAAGTTTAGGGGCAAAATTGTAATTTTGCCAAAATATGATTTTGGGTCAATTTGAATAATTTGAGTCCTAATTAGACTATATTTTAAATGATAGAGCAAGGAAAACTGAAATTCAAGCTAAAATGGAGAAAATACCAAGTTGTGGATGAAATGGTAAAAGTAGCTATTTTTGCATACGAGGTAAGTTCTGATGAAATAAATGCAATGTTCTTTTATTTTACATTATTATTGTTAATTTCAGAATTTATATACTTATTTTATGAGGATATTTAAAGTCGAATTAAAGTAGTGATGAGAGAAAAAGCATTAGGAAGCCAGTTTGAACCTTAGGAATATTAGGATATTGGGGTTGTGAGACGGGACGGGACGATGAAATGAGCCATGTAAGTCCATATCGGTTATATGGCTTTGGAGACAGGAATGAGCCATGTAAGCCCATATTATATATATATGGCATTTGGAGCAGGAATAATTCATGTAAGTCCATGTCGAAGACATGGCATTGGCGGTGGTATTGATAGGCAGAGCGACCCGGTATCCTTAGTATTCCGAGTGGTTCAATAGGTCATTGTACACGTTAAATTACAGTGAATTATCAGCAAAAGGGAAGGTAGATTATATTTATGAATAGTGAAAGGTCGGGTAAGAAAGAAGGTAAGTAAGTAAAGAAGAAGGTAGAAAATGAGAAGTAAAGAAAGTTTATGAGGCTAGGTGACATTATGTATGATTATTCATTATGTTGAATGTTGTAATTTATTTGCTTGTAAGCTTACTAAGCCTAGTGCTTACTCTCTTTATTTTCTTTTTCTTATAGTTTTTATCAAGCCACTCGGAGATCGAAGGAAGCGTCGGACCAGATCACACTATCGAAGAAATCACATTGGTATAGTTAGACGTTTAGTTTTGTGTATGGCATGTATAGGAACTTGGTTTCTTTTGATATGATATGATCAATGAATGATGTGTAAATACTTGCTAGTGATTAGCTAATAGAATGGCTGATGATATACATGTTTAATTGTATGTATGAATAAGTAGTAACCATCACATGAAAACTAAGAAAAATGTGAAAGTAACTTAAAAGCAGATTCAAGTATCAGAAATAATGTGATTTGAAAAATCACTAAAAATCAATAGAGACATGGTTTGATGGTGAATAATATATGAAATTAAATCTTATTATGTCTATTTTCTTATGGAATAATAAAAACAGGTAAAGGTATTATATTTTATGAGATATCTGAGTTTTAGTGAAACAGGGTCGAGAGAAAATTCTAGATCCCTGTTTCAACTTTGGAAATTCACCATAAATTGTAAAAAATAATTATGTGGTTTAATTTATATGGTTAGAATCCTTATTGAATTTAGTTTTAATAGAAACAAACGGTATAGTTATATTAATTTTTATAGGAGAAAAGTGGTTAAGTAGTAAGTAGAGTCAGTCTGATCGAATTCTGAAATAGGGGTAACTTTAACTAATAAACTGTACTAATTGGCTAAGTCAAAAATTCTAGAAAAAATTAGTAGATAGACATATGAGTCTAGTTTCAGGAAAAATTTACGAATCTTAATTTGAATTTTGAAACTCAAGAAATGAATTTTTAAGCAGCTATGATGCAGTAAAAAAGCGATTTATTAGAAAATTAAAATAAGTGGTTTAGAGTTGTTTAAAAGGTAAGATAAGTTTAGTAACACCTCAAGCTTGACTCCGGTGACGGTTTCGGGTGTGGGGGCGTTACATGTAAGGTGAGAGGTGTATCATCTACACCGATCATAAGAGTCTGAAGTATTTCCTTACTCAGAATGAGTTGAACCTTAGACAGCGTCGATGGATTGAGCTGCTCAAAGATTACGACTATACGACAGAATATCATCCTGGTAAGGCCAATATGGTGGCCGATGCTCTAAGTCGTAGGGTGATGTTTGATTTGAGGACGATGTTTGCACGCCTTAGTCTGTTCGATTATAGGAGTCTGTTGGCCGAGTTGCAAGTTAAGCCGACTTGGATTGAGCAAATTCAAGATAAGGAGTTAAGGGATGAGTCTTTGGGTTTGTGGTTCCGTCAGATTGAGAGTGATAATACTTCTGATTTTGGGATAAACAGTGATGGTATGTTGTGTTTTCAAGGATGAATCTGTGTGTCGAACGATTTTGATCTAAGGTAGTCGATTCTTAGAGAGGCGCATAGTATCCCTTATGCTATGCATCCTGATAGAAAGTAAGATGTATTGAGATCTCTGTGAACTATACTACTGGTCGAGGTTAAACGTGAGGTTACTGATTTCATTGCTCTCTCTTTGACTTGTTAGCAGGTTAAGGTTGAGCATTAATTGCCCTCTGGCTTGTTGCAGCCAGTTAAGATTCCCTTATGGAAATGGGAACAAGTGACGATGGACTTCGTTAGTGGGTTGCCTTTGACACGTACTAAGAAGGATTCTATTTGGGTCAACATGGATCGATTGACCAAGTCTGCTCACTTCATTCCTGTTCGGATGGACTTTTCTTCAGAAGTTGACGAAGCTATATATCTCCAAGATAGTTATACTGCATGGGGTTCCGGTGTTCACTATTTCTAATCGAGATCCTCGCTTCATGTCTCGGTTCTGGCAGAAATAACACGAGGCTCTGGGGTCGAGATTAGACTCCAGTACTGCATTCCATCCTCAGACAGATGGTCAATCTGAGAGGGTAATTCAGATTCTAGAGGATATGATTCAGAGCTGTGTGATAGATTTTTGAGGAAGTTTAGAGGATTATCTGCCGCTAGCTGAGTTCGTCTACATAACAGCTTCCAATCGGGCATTCAGATGGCACCTTATGAGGCTCTGTATGGTCTTAAGTGTCGTCCACCTATATGCTGGACCGAGTTAGATAAACGTCAGATTTTGGGTCCTAAACTGGTTTCTGAGATAGAGGATAAGGTTCAACTGATTTGGGATCGTCTGAAGGCGACTTCTGATAGGCAGAAGTCTTATGTAGATCTAAAAAGGCAAGAAATTGAGTATTCTATGGGGGACTTTGTATTTCTTTAGGTTTCTCTATAGCAGAAGATATTGAGGTTCGGTCGTAAGGGAAAGCTAAGCCCTAGACTTTTGGGGCTGTACTGGATTCTAAAACATATGGGACTAGTTGCCTATCAGTAGGAGTTACCCCTGAGCTAGACTATATCCATGATGTATTCCATGTTTTGATGTTGAAACGATACTAATCTAATCCATCTCATGTTGTTTCTATTGAGGAGGTCGAGGTAAGGCCAGACTTGACTTTTGAGGAGAAGCTGATTCAGATTCTGGATTGCGATGTTAAGGTTCTGCGAAAAAAGTCCATTTCGTTAGTAAGGTGCTATGGCGGAATCATAGCACTGAGGAGGTCACGTGGGAACCTGAGGACTTGATGCGTCAGCAATATCCTCATCTATTATGATCAGGTAAATTTCGAGGTTGAAATTTTTTTAGGGGGTAGAGTTGTAACGCCTTAAAATATTTGTTTATATTTCTGTAATTGTTTGACACAAAATGTGTATTTGCTTCAGTGGTTTAAGTGTTTTGGGTGTGTGTGGGAGGTCCTAAGTTCAAGCTTTAGCTTTAGCAAATTTTGGTATTTTTCTGACTTAAGCCTTATACTTGCTCAATGGGTTCATATTTAAATGTTTTTAATTCCATATCAGAATGAGTCTGCTGGTTCAAGTGGTAAGGGAGTTGAGGTGTTAGAGGTCCTGAGTTCAGATCCTTGCATTAGCGTGGGTATTAATTTTGTTCTACTACCTGGAAAAGTTTTTAGTTTTATCAAAAGTCTGAGAGTGGGAGTTAGTAGGAGGAAAATAAGGGATTTGTGGGTTACCAGAATTGGCATTTTTCTCTTTTTGCAAAATTTTCCCCCTCCCCCTAAGGAAAAAAAACTGATGTTAGTCTTCTATTCTCTGTTGTTCTTCCCTTCTTCTATTTGGTTTCGAATTCTATTTATCGGCCGTCACCTCTGTGTTTCTTTGCTATCCTTGTCTTTGTCGTACATTCTGGTAAATGGGGCTTTGCTGTGCTGTGACTTGTGATTTTCCAATTTTGATTGGGGTTTTACTTGCGTTTGGGCAGTAGCGAATCAAGGAGTTCATGATTCTACTTCTGCAAGATAGTAGCTACTCGTTTGGAGTGATGGGGTAAGTGTTAGGTGCTTGATTTGAGATATGGTTGGGTTTGGGTTTTTTGGTTTAATCATGCGTCAAGACTGAATTTGAATGTGGCTTATCGATTTTTAGGTTTTGAAAGGCTAGGGAGTGGTTTTGTAGCGAATCGATACCAGGTGTGTACCCAAAATGCAAAAAAATGAGGTTCGGCGAAAGTTAAAAACCCTCATCATCGACATCACACTGCGGTGGTGTGGTCAGGTGGTGGCCGTGGCAATGGATGACATGGCCGTGTGATTGAAGAAGGCTAGGCCGTGCGCAAGACACGACCGTGTGATAATTGGACTGTGCCGTGTGGCCCACACGGGCTAGACTGAATTGGGCGTGTAGGCCACACGAACGTGTGGGCCCACACGGGTGTTGGTAACGTGGCCAAGCCATGTTATCCATATGGGCAAACGCCAATCTGGGCGTGTGGGCCACACAAGCAAGGGCCAATCTGGGCGTGCGGGCCTATATTACTGAAATTTTTCGTAGGGTCGCACGGGTCGTGCTAATCGACTGTGGGCCTACCATGGGGTCGGTAAAGGCTTAATAAACCCTAAAAAGATGTGTTCTGTTAGACTGATGTACTGTTATGAGCATGCCTATGTTTGTTTATCTGTTTATGAAAGCATGTTAAGCATGATTTATTTGTTAATTCTATATGCATGTTTGTTAATGTGATTGGGGAGGGATGATATATATTAGTGGAAGTGTTCTGAATGGCAGATTATGCCTAATATCTGACAGCATAGCTGCATTATATTTGATATGTACCGCATTGGCACAACATGGTGTGTGGGGCTGGGTGGGTGTTTTAAACCCCACATGGTGTGTCGGGATAGTCGGAGATGGTCTGTAGAGGATGAGGGTAAGACATTTGATTTTGATTCTGGTTACACATATCTGTATCTGTAATAGGCTTAAGCCCGAATCTGTATCTGTCTAATTCTGATTTCCTGTTGTGTGCATGCTTAATTATGTAGGGTTATACACAGAGTTTACGCAAACTCACTCCTTTCTGTTTAATCCACAGAGTTAGGCCGATCGGTGCAGTGGAGGGCTCAACGGTGACCACACATTATCATTGGTTTTATTTGGTTTATAGTTTTATTTAAGTTTGGCATTACGATTGAGAGTATGTATTTTCTTGGGACTGTATGGACGTTTTTTAACTGTTCAGCTTTGGTTTTGGGTTTTTGGATTTAACCTGCTTATTTTTATGATGGTTTCACCTGAAGCATTGTTTTTCTAAAAATACGAACTGTTTTTCTTAAACTCGAGGTTTTTCTAAGCTTCCGCTAAATTGACACATTTTAAGGCAAGTTGACTAATTGAACACATGTTTTGAAATAAATGAAAGCAATTAAAGGTTTATAAACTTAAGGTTTCTATCGAGTTAGCTCCGTTTCAAAATCCCTTCGATGTGGCATCACCAGATTCAACCATAACGTCTAAGCCGAGTTTGGGGTGTTACACGACTCATGCGACCCTAAGATAAATTTCAGAAATATGGGCCCACATGCCAGTATGGCTTACCCATGTAGGCCCACACGCCCAGATTGGCCTTACCTGTGTGGCCTACATGGCCACACTCAACCCGCCACACGGTTGTGTGCTGCACACAGCCATGCCTTCGTCGACCACACGGCTGCGTCTCGCACAAAGCCTACCACATGAGCTACCACACGCCCGTGTAGCGTCAACAGCCCAGTTTTTCAGCTTTTGCCGAAGTTCAACTTTTTGCATTTCGGGTACACACCTGGTAAAGTTCTGATGCGAAAACTATCCTGAGCCTTCCAAGACTTAAAAACAACCCAACATCGATTTAGCAATTTGATTAACAAATTTGACACAAGAATCAACATGAAACTACTTACCACTATTGACAAACCACCTCTAACGCGCGCTAAACCGTTGAAGTGTGATTCCCTGCTCCACGATCTGTTCCTAAACACGAATTACCACCCTTTAATCACTACAAATTGTCATCTCCAAAAATCCCAAACCAAAATTAATGACAACAGAACTCTACTTACCTCACCAAAAAGGAGAACCTGATAATTTCAATAGTACGATCGTACAACGGATTCACGAACGAAACGAAAAAGAAGCAAAAAAAAAAGGGTTACAAAGATGGAGAAAAGAGACGACAGGAAGGGGAAAATAGAAAGAAGTAACGTCAGATTTTCGTCCAGGAAAGAGAAAATTTTCAAAACAAAAACAATAGATATCTCACATCCCTTATTTTTCTCCTACTATCCCATTATCTCGCAACCTCCTCAGACTCCCAACTCCACCAGAATTCTATCAGATAACAGAGCAAAAATAATACCCACACTTGTGCAAAGATTTGAACACGGGACCTCCAACACATCAACCTCCTTACCACTTGAACTAGCAAGCTCATTTTGTTATGAATTAATAAACAATTTTTTATAAACCCACTCAACAAGGGTAAGGCTTGGATTAGAAAAATAACAAAATTATCAAAGGTAAAACTTGAACCCAAGATCTCTTGTAATAGCCCAAATTTGACCGGGCTTTAAAATACAAAAATAAAAGTAAATAAATAAATATTTTAAAAGTCCATTAAAAAATAAAATAGTCCAGGTTACAAAACCAATCCCTACCCAGCAAACCCACTATTGCTACCCAAAGCCTCAAAGCAGTCCTGTAGCCCAAATACGAAAGTCCGTATCCGGTTACAATACCCAACAAACCCAACCAGCCTACCAATCCATGACCCAGCTAATTACGGCACTCCATTACACCCTACCTAGCCTGACCTAAACTAGACCCAAACAACTAGGCCCAAAACCTAAAATTTCCAGCTACGGTTTCCAACCCTAGCTCTGTCCCCTCGCGCCGCAACTGCTTCCGGAAGATTCAGGGAGTGTCTGTCTATCTCCCGAATCAAGGCCACCATCGATCATGCCCCCATCAACGTTTTAGCTACCCTTCATCGGTGCTGTGATTTCAGGCCCCGTATCTCATTGAGGCACAAATTGACACCGTGATCAGTGCCCTTTCTTCTCCCCGATCGTCTGCAAAAGGAAACAAAAGGGAACAAAACCAAAAGATATCGCAAGGAAATAAAATAAAAATGTAAATACGCTGTGAACAGTGGCTATAAAGCCTGAATATCTTCATTGTAAAGAGGAGGAGGGAATTTCTGAGCAGAGAATAAAATACATACACATATTCGTAAAGAAAAAAGATTCAAGCAGTTTCTTTGAAAGGTGATTCAAGTTTTTTTTTTGTTATTCTGTTGTTTTATTTTTAAAACAGGAACATAAATCGATCTTTGGCAAAAACTGTTAAATAATCTAAAAAAAGAGGTTACCTGTGACTTACCAAGAAAGTGAAGGCCTTTAGCCTCTTGAACCTCCGTGTATGACGGCGCCTGAGCGCGTGTAGGACCAATGGCCGGAGCGTGGGCTACGGAGGCCAAACCCTGGGGCTCTCTTCTTCCCTCTCTCTTTCTGAGATTTTCTATGAGTTTTTATTTTAAAACAGGCTTCTAAATGATTTTTTTAAGTGAAATTTGGTTTATATAACCTTGATGAAACGACGATGTATTAGACCCCCAAGATCCGCGCGTTGACCCAATTACCCGGGGAGGATCCGCGTGTTTTTGAGGATTGGGTTAATTACCCAATTAGTCCCTCTATCCTTTTTATGTTTACAGTTTATTTTTTATTTTATTTATGATTCAGACCTGATATTTTGTTTTAGTTTTAATTTAATCCCTACAGTGACTGTTCGAAGTCCGAGATTAAAACGCAGTCGTTTTGGGAATAGGGTAATTTTCCCAATGAGTCCCTTTTGCTTTATGCGTGTTTTAGTTAGGACCTTAGTTCAGCTTTGTTGTTTTAAATTCGCCCCTGTAATTTTACTAAACTGTAAATCTAACCCAATATATTTATTTCTATTATTATCATATATATAAATTTTATATTGTTATTTGTTGTTTTAAACCTTATTTTTAATTTATATATTATATAATTATTTTTTTATATATTATTTATATTATTATTATTATCCATTATGTATTACGTTTCACAAATTATTATTATTTTACATTATTATCTATATATTGTTATACTATTTATATATTGTTATATTTTTACATATTATGTATTATTTTCTTACATATACACTTTTATATTATAAATTATATTTTTTTATATCATTATATTTTTAACTCATATTATATACATATTTAATTATTAATTATTTATTTTTTATGTATTATTTTGATACTTTTTATTTTATAAAATTTTTTTATATACTTTTATTTTATATTTTTTTTAACCCAATATATTTTATATATATAATTATTATTCTTTTATAAATATTTTTTTATTATATTTTATATACTATTTTAAAATCATTATTAAGTATTATGTCTTTATTTGTGTTATATGTATATTTTGTTAACATTAACTCATTTCATTTTTTTATATATTCCATATATTATGTGTTATATGTTACTTTATATTTATTATTTGATATTAAATTTCATGAACATGTGCATTGATATTGTATTACTTTTTTATATATACTAAATTATATATCGTGCATTATTTTTAATTATTACTTTGTATGTTGGCATGTATTGTTTATTCATTTTCAATATATGCTATGTATATCTTTGTATGCATGCTGTTAAGATTTGCTATATATTATTTTTACATGCATGTATCTAATGCACGATCTTTATATTATTGCTATCATTTTGTTTAAATGCATGTATTATTTACCTACTACAATAATATGTAATTATGTATGATTTGTAATGCAATACAATTCCTCACGCACCATTTTTTTAAAAAACGAAACTTCAAGGTTTTCAAAAAAAATAAAAAGGCAATGCTTGGTGTTTGGAAATTTCGAGAAAAGTAGTGCCCTAACTTATTGGGTTGTGACTTTTCACGTTGAGTTCGAATAATCAAGTACCCTTCCAAAGTTTTAAAGGCTTTCAAAATGCGAGCAACTGTCTTGGAATTTCAAAGCATTATGTCCTAACTTACCGGATGTGACGTTTTGTTGTTTGGAGAAAAGGATTTCCAAAGAGCTAACTTAGTGTCAATATTTTGATACAAGTGAACTCTAATTTTCAAAATCAAAATATTTTAAAGAGGATTATATCTTAAAATTTTTAAATTTCCGACATTAAAGACACTTGATAATCAATTAGGTACCAATTTTTGGGCGTTACAAGGGTGCTAATCCTTCCTTGTACGTAACCGACTCCCAAATCCGTTTTCTCAAACTTCGTAGACCAAAATTAATGTTTTAAAACAAAACATTTTATAAGGTGATCCAATCACACCTAAAAAGATTGGTGGCGACTCCCATTTTCGTTTTTCTTAAAGTCGATTCCCTTTTTCCAAAACTCAATTTTAAAATGGTCTCGACAGCTTGGCGACTCCACTGGGGATTAATAAGAGATTCAAGCCGTATAATTGATTATCTCTTGTCTTAATGTCAGAAATTAAAAAATTTTAAAATTTAATCCTCTTTGCATTACATGTGTTTGTATTATTGCATGTGTTGCTATATTTTAATACGCATTGCATTTGCATGACTGTTGTGGTGACACCCTTAAGTGGGAGTGAGAAGCTACGCCTTCGTGAGGTTTTCGCCTCCGTGCAGGATAGTGGATCACTTTCGGGATACATCCGTACCTATGGTTTCGTGAGATTTTCATCTTCGTGTAGCCATAGGGAAATGTATTCCCCAAAACTGAACTCGATTCAAATGAGCCTATAATGGGTGAGGATCGAGGAATCTGCTGGTTCAGGTACCTCAAACTTTAGAACCAACTTCATATAGAAAAACCGTAAGAGCCCAACTTAGTTAGATTTGAACTTTAGATATTACCCTTATAAATTATTGTCGAGATTTATTGATATCATGTGATACTTACTATTTATTTTGTTTTTTTTGCGTGACATTTTTTGTATTTACAAAGGTATCGATTCATGGTCAGTCTCTAAGTTAGGAAGTTTTGTTATGAAGAACGGGCTTCTTGATAGAGTGGAGGGCAAAGCCAATGTCCATAGATGGTCTGAGCAAACTCAACTAGAAAAGGGAGATAGTATAGCTATGGGATATATGTCGGAGCTGTCGAAATATACTCGTATTAGTGTCACGCAGAACAACCTCCAGGAGCTTAAGGAAATTTGGGATCAGTGGGGCAATGAGACTAAGCAGTTATTCTACGGTAATTATGGAGATTTACCTTACTTACTCGATGTTCAGGTAGATGAGCGCTTGTTCCGAGCCCTTGCCTAGTTTTGGAATCCGGCATATAGTTGTTTCACTTTTGCGGAAGTAGACTTGGTACCTACCGTGGAGGAGTACACTGCCTTACTTCGTTGTCCCAAATTTCAGATTGATAGGATCTATTCTCGAGCTGCTAGTGTCCCTACCTTTTGGAAGAAATTGATGACTATTACAGGGATGAGCGAGCAGTGGATCACTGCCAAAATTAAAGAGAAGGGTGAGTGCAAGTGCATTTATTGGGACGCTTTGAAGGGTCTAATTTTGACACACCCTGATGAGACAAAGAAGGTAGATGTTTTTGCCTTAGGTTTGTATGGATTGATGGTATTACCTAGGGCTTTGGGATATGTGGATGAGGCAACCACGGATCTTTTCCATCGACTCGGTAAGAGGGTCACTTCTGTCCCTGCGATTTTGGTGAAAACATTCAGGTCCTTAGGCACATGTAGGAAGGCTAGTGCAGGCAGGTTTGTTGGTTGTGCTCAGTTACTTTTAGCTTGGTTTTATAGCCATTTTTGATTGATAGATAGGGTCATTTGTCAGGTTTTCTTCGAGGATTATTCACCGCTAAAGGACATAGTCGCTTCAACTAGGAGAGTTGATGTTCCAGAGGAGAATTGGATAGTGCTACTTTAGAATCTTCAGTCGAAAGATGTTGAGTGGAGAGCTCCGTGGATGATTCCTAGTGAGATTCATTACCGATGTGGCAATTTCGATTGGGTCCCTTTATTGGGAATTTGGGGTGCTATTGGTTATGCCCCCTTACTTGTGTTGAGGCAATTTGGTTTGAAGCAGTTCGTGCCAGCAACTCATGGGCTGGCTCAAAGTGAGTTTGTGTATAGAGGAGCTGATTATAAGAAGAGGGTCAGTGAGATCTCTAGTGCTTGGAACAAGACTTGTCGGTTGAAAGGAGTAGCTATTAG
Source organism: Gossypium anomalum (assembly GCA_025698475.1). Classification (NCBI taxonomy): domain Eukaryota; kingdom Viridiplantae; phylum Streptophyta; class Magnoliopsida; order Malvales; family Malvaceae; genus Gossypium; species Gossypium anomalum. The sequence goes on along the minus strand of CM046963.1, from coordinate 21,104,936 downwards.
CCCTGCTACGACTCCAGAGTATGTTGAATGGAGAGGCAGAAAGATTAACGATAACATCCCTAAGCCAAGTGTGGAAAGAGCTCGACTGATGGAGGAATATTTGTGAGTGATGCCCTCAGAGCTAGAAATCATGAAGTAAGAGTTCGAGAGAAGGAACTTGGAGCTCGAGAAGAGGATAGCAAAACTTGAAGAAGAAAAGATGTATTTGAGCTTAGATATCGATGTTCAAAAGATAGAGGTCGAGAAAGAAAGGAAAGAAAAGAGAAAGATCGAGGAGGATAGAGATGATTTGAAAGAACATTACAAAAAGGCACAAGTATCCTTGAGGAGAGCAAAAATACGGGGGTCTTCAAATCAATTACAGAAGGAGGTCCAAGAGGAAAAAGCTAGGGCTGAGTATTGGGAGAAAAGGTTCCAAGAAATGCAGTCGCAGAATTTGGCATTAAAGGAAGAAAATAAAGGGTTGAAGACCAAGGTAACTGAGCTTGGAAAATCTCTTCGTTGGCATCGAAACCATGACTCTACGGTCGAGTTAAAAGAGCTAAAGTGTAAGGTTGAAGGTTTGGAAGCAGCATTGCATAATGGTAAACTTCGGATTGAGCAGCTCGAGGCACGAGAAGGTTATCTGAAGGAAGAACTTCATCGCCCTAGAGGATGAGTCATAGAAAGGATCACGCCATGGGTGAAGTCAGAGCCCGCATTCGAGAGGTTGCGAAATATGTGCAAGACTTGGCAATACAAGCTGATGTATTGAGTCTGATGTGTGGATCGTCGTCGGATATAGGACGAGAGTTAGCCCTTTTATTAGAAAGAGTTAAAACTTTGGGCATTAGGGTGAAAGCGTATTTGTAATCCATTTATATGTAAAGATATTCTTTTTCTAAATAAAGTTTTCTAAATGAGATTGAATCGAGATTGATGCCTTTTTGCATTCATGCATTTGCATTACATCACATCATATGCATTCAAGGTTATAGAAAGACCCTAATTAGTTGAAGTTTCTTTCTAAAGGTAGAAAAGAAAATCTGAAAATCACACATCCTTACGGCACTTGCACTAAAACTAAGAACATGGATCAAAGGTTTGAGCAGCTGCAAAAGGATATGCAAGACCAACTGCAAGAGCAGTTGGCCAAAATGCAGAATGAGATGAGGGAGCAAATGTTGGAAGCTCAGAGGAACATGATGGCCGAAATGGCTCAGTTACTGAGGGCCACTGATAAGGGAAAGGCTCCTATGGCCATCACTGAAGAGGAAAATAAGGGTCCTCCTCTAGGTTTTACTCCGCCTCATGTGCCACTGCAAACTGAGGCACCTCTTAGAAGGCCATCTGTCACTGTGAGGCCTCAACATGGGCCGATTGATGCTGGAATCCCTGTGAATTTCCCATCAGGCTTGGGAAATAATGTGGTTGATAGCCTGATCAACCCTATCACTCCTGATCTGGATCTGATGGAGAAAGAAGGAATGGTAATCGAATCTGCAAAACAATTGGAGGACCGTTGTAAGTGGTTAGAGGAGAAATTTAGGGCTTTGGAAAGCACTAGCAACCACTACAGGACTGAGGCCAAAGACCAAAGTTTGGTCCCAGACTTGGTGCTTCCTCACAAATTCAAAATGCCGGAGTTTGAAAAGTACAACGGGACTACTTGCCCAGAGACCCACATAACAATGTTCTGTATGAGAATGAATGGGTACGTGAACAATGGTCAACTATTGATCCATTGTTTTCAAGATAGTTTGATAGGAGCAAAGCACTGGTGTGGTACAATCGGTTGAGTAGGCTAGAATAAATTCGTGGAGGATCTTGCACAAGCTTTCATGCAACAGTACAACCATGTGACTGATATGACGCCGGATAGGATCACACTTCAGAACATGGAGAAAAAGCGTAATGAAAGTTTTAGGCAATATGCACAACGATAGAGGGAGGTGGCAATGCAAGTACAACCACCACTATTAGAAAAGGAGACCACTATGTTATTTATCAACACTTTGAAAGCGTCGTTCATCACTCACATGATTGGAAGCACCACGAAAAGTTTCGCGGATATAGTTATGGCAGGGGAGATGATTGAGAACGCCATAAGGGGCGGTAAAATTTAGGGGGAAGTGGCCAAAAGATTGGCCCCAAGAAGAAAAGACAATGAGGTGAACAGCACCAGCAGCTTCAATTCAAAAGCAGTCACGGTTAGTCAGCCCAAAGTAACTACAGTTGGGTAACAGGACTCTCAAAAGCAGGAATCTAGCACCAGGCATGAGAGGATGCAATATACACCTATACCTATGACGTATCAGGAGCTTTATCAAAACTTATATGATGCGCATGCTATATCCCCTTTCCACTTGAAATTACAGTCTCCATATCCTAAATGGTACGATGTAAATGCCAGATGTGAGTATCATGCTAGAATATCGGGGTACTCAATTGAGAATTGTACTGGATTCAAGAAAGCCGTAGAAAGGTTGATCAAGAATGGGGTTTTGAAATTTGAGAGTACCCCAAATACTGAGAACCCTTTGCCAAACCATGACAATCAAGGAGTGAATGTCGTTGGTGAAGCTGGTGAAAAAAAAGGGAAAGAAAACGTTGCTGAGATAAGGATGCCTTTTAGGGTAATTTAGAAAGAGATGACGAAGAGAAGGATGATAACCTCTAAGAAGGAAAGAGAAGAAATGGGGAACTACTGTGAGTTTCATGGAAAAGAGGGTCATGAGACCCAAGATTGTGAAGAATTCAAAGCCTTGGTGCAAGGCTTCATTGATAATAAAGAGCTACAAATTTTTGAAGGTAGCTCTTATAAAAGAGAAATAAATGCGCTGGAAGGTGAACAACAAGGAACTAGCCGACCAAGAATTATTATTTCCTTGCCGGGGAATAATGAGGTGGGGACACCAGCAGCAAGGTCATCATCCATAAACCCACTCCTTTCTCCTATAAGGATGATAAGAGGGTGCCATGGAGCTATGACTGCAGTGTAACAGTTCCTCAGGGGGAAAGTATAGCTAGTGCGTCTAAAGGCACGCAAGACGAAGGTTCCCATACACGAAGTAGGAAGCATTATGACGGGGGGCATTAGAGTGGAGCCCACCAAAACAAAGGATGTTGAGATTGAAAAGGGGAAAAAGACCGAAATATCCATTAATGAACTGGTAAAGGAGGAGGAGGCTAAGGAATTTCTAAAGTTCCTTAAGCATAGTGAATATAGTGTGGTCGAGCAATTGCGTAAGCAACCAGCGCGCATATCAATTTTAGCTTTACTTCTGAGTTCTGAGGTGCATCAGGATGCATTGTTGAAGGTACTTAATGAGACGTATGTCACTCACGATATATCTGTCAATAAGTTGGACAGCTTGGTAAATAACATCAGTGCTGATAATTTCATCTACTTCAATGATGATGAAATTCCACCTGGGAGCATAGGGTCAACTAAGGCCTTGCACATCACTACTCGATGCAAAGGATACACATTTCCAAGTGTACTTGTTGATAACGGGTCAGCTTTAAATGTCCTTCCATTATCCACGTTGAATAGACTACCTATTGACAGCTCGCATATGAAAACATGCCATAATGTGGTAAGAGCCTTCGATGGAACCGAAAGGAAGGTGATGAGGCGAATTGACATTCCCTTGGAAATTGGGCCAAATACATATGAAGTCGATTTCTTAGTGATGGATATCAAACCCTCCTACAATTGCTTATTGGGGAGACCCTGGATACATTCGGCAGGAGCAGTGCCCTCCTCATTACACCAAAAGTTAAAGTTAGTAACAGATGGACGGTTAATAACTATCAATGCGGAGGAAGACATTATAGCGGCAATCACTAGCAAGGTCCCTTACGTCGAGGCAAATGAAGAGGCTGTTGAGTGTTCTTTCCGCTCTTTGGAAATTATCAATGCAACCTTTATTTTGGAAAGAGGAGAGGTGCCGATTTCCAAAATGTCTGGAGCTACAAGGATGGCCCTGCAAATGATGATGGGTAAAGGAGCATTGCCAGGGAAAGGACTAGGAAGACAGTTGCAAGGAGGGATTCAAATCCCAAAGTTAATTAAGAAGAAAGATCGCTTTGGTTTGGGCTTCAAGCCAGACCATAGGGACAAGAGGCAAGAAATTGAGAAGCGCCAAGAGAGAAGAAAGGCGCGTTTGAATGGAGGAGGAATAGAGTGGGAACCGATGACATTCCCATCTATATCGAAATCCTTTAGGTCAGGAGGGTTACTGGTAGAAGAAAGTCATCAAATTAATGCTGTACATGAGAAGGGATTGGATCAAAGAAGCCTCGAGGGCATCCGCCCTTACGAACCGGGGAGCTCTCTGAACAATTGGACTGCGGAGGACCTTCCTGTAGTCTTTAGGAATTTTTCAGAGTAACACTCGAAACATGTCATTACTCTAAAGCCTAGGAGTAGTAAGATTACATTTGTGAAAATAGGTTTATGTTCATTTATTATTATTTAAATAAAACATAACTTTCATCAATTTAAATGAGTATTGTTTCACTTTTTATCAACCAATATTCTTTTAAATTTTGGCAATTCTTATTCTTTTATTCATAGCACATAAACAATCATTCTTAGATTCATTCATTCTTTTTATATTCTTTCATACCCCCACAGGTCCCTAGATATCAATGATATGAGCACTGATACTGCCGCTCCTGATTTCTCTTACAAGCAAGACACGTGTTAAGAGGAACCTCAGGATGTTGAAGATGTTTAAGATCGTGACGTATCTCTCAATCTGTTAAGAATGGTAAAATAGGAGGAGAAACAAATCATGCCACATGAGAAAGAGGCGATAGAGAATATAGCCCTAGAGGAAGGGAAGGAGTTGAAAACTGGAACATTGATTACCGAAGACACAAGGCATGGCTTGATTGAGTTGCGTCGAGAATTTAAAGATATTTTTGCATGGTCCTATCAGGATATGCCCGGATTGAGTACCGAAATTGTAGTACATCGTCTTTCGATAAGACAAGATTGCAAACTAGTCCAACAGAAGTTGCGGAGAATGCGGCCAGATATTGTTCTGAAAATAAAGGATGAAGTCAAGAAGCAGTTTGATGCAGGATTCTTGCAAGAAGTAAAGTACTCATTGTGCCTGTTCCTAAGAAGGATGGGAAGGTACGAATGTGTGTTGATTATAGAGATTGAACAAAGCAAGCCCAAAGGATAATTTTCCTTTGCCACACATTGATACTTTAGTAGACAACACAGCAGGGTATTCGTTTTTCTCTTTCATGGATGGTTTCTCAGGATACAATCAGATAAAGATGCATCCAGAAGACATGAATAAAACTACCTTCATAACCTTGTGGGGCACCTTTTGTTACAAAGTAATGCCGTTTGGATTGAAGAACGCAGGGGCAACCTACCAGCGGACCATGGTGAACTTGTTCCACGACATGATGCATAGGGACCTTGAGGTATATGTCGATGACATGATTGCCAAATCCCGAACAGAGAAAGAACACATTGAGGTCTTAAGAAGACTGTTCTTAAAGTTGAGAAGATTTCAGTTGAAACTTAATCCAGCAAAGTGTACCTTTGGAGCCAAATCAGGAAAGTTATTAGGCTTCATAGTCAGTGAAAAGGGAATTGAAGTCGACTCAGACAAGGTCAGAGCCATACGGGAGTTACCTCCTGTAATATCCCGAATAAGGGCCTAATCGGAATAATGGTTTTGTGACCACAAATCTAAGATAGAAATAATTATTTTATGATTATTTTGAGGTCTATGATATGATTGCATGATTGTGTGAAAATGTCGTGAAGAAATTTTATGCATAAAGTGCTTAAATTGAAATTAGGGACTAAATCGAATAATTTGAAAAACTTGCATTCTAGAAGTTTTTAGTATGAAATTGATTTGGAATATTAATGAGGAGGTCTTAAATAGAAATTTTACCAATTTCTAAGTCTATGGACAAAAATTGGACATGGATGGAATTTTTGAAAAATTTAGTAGTAAGGGCATTTTAGTCATTTGGTAATTAAAAGAAATAAAAAGGGAAAATAAAGCCAAAATTGACTCATCTTTTTCATGGAGGCCGAAATTAGCATGGGGGAAGCCATGGCTAGGGTTTTCAAGCTTTCCAAGCTCAATAGTAAGTCCGTTTTAACCCCGTTTTTCAAGTTCTTTACGTTTTTGGAATCCCAGTAACTTGATTAAGCTTACGCTAGCAATAATTCAACCTAGGGTTCGTATTTGGAAAAATACCCATATGTGAAATTTGTGTATTTTGGTGTTTTATGATAGAATATGAGGTTTTAAATTATGTTAAACAACTTGTGCTACTCGGTTTTAAGTGAAAATGAGTAAAAGGGCTTAATCCGTAAAAATACCTAATAGCCATAAGTACATGTTAGAGTGAGAATTTGATGTAGCCATAGAAGGGAAAATGATCAGCATGTCATAAAACATAAGAAAATAGGATGAAGTTTAATTTCCGAACCTTGGGGCAAAAGTGCAAATATGCAAAATTTTAGGGGTCAAAATAAAAATTTGTAAAAATATGATTTTTGGAGCCGTATGAATAATGTGACTAATTATTAGGCTAAATGTGATATTATAGATGAAGGAAATCGATATTCGGGCTTAAATCGGGAAAATACAATGTTATGGACTAAATAGTACATTGCTGTTTCTGGATCGAGGTAAGTTTGCGTGTTAATAATAATGCAATACCATGCATGAATTGTAATTATCTATTGATATGGCATAAATTTTATGATTTAATATGTTGAAGAGAAGTTGATGGATGGTATGTTTGATATAAAAAAAAATGTAATGCTAGTTGTGTCATGTGAAATTGAATGGAAAATTATTGTTACAAGAATTGAGTGTTAAATTACTATTACCTGGGTTGTATGAATTGTTGCACGGTTGTACCTGATGAGATTTTGACAAGTTTGTACATAAATAATTTATCGATTCTTTTTATTTTATTATATTTTGTTATCATATGAAATGTGGCTACCTATAGATTGACTATTTGCTGTAAATTGAAAATTGAAAAAGGACTATGAATAAATTTGTAACATATTGGAAAAATGTTTGCTGATAATTACTTGATTGAAATTGTTGGAAAGGAGAGAGAAATCCCGGTTGAACCTTCGGACAGATTGGACGATACAGATGGTACGTAGCTAGGTCACATGTATGGTGCTGAGTGCACATCATGTGTACAAGAGAGCTACGAGACATTATGATGTAGCTAGGTCACATGGGTGATACTATGTGTACACCATGTAGACAAAAGAGCTACGGGATATATGTAGCTAGGTCGCATGCGTGGTTCCAGGTGAAGGACACCATGTAGACAAGAGAGCTACTAGATAAACTGGCTAGGTCACATGGGTGGTACTAAGTGTTCACGATGTGTACAAGAGAGCCGAACTTTATGATGGGTGGAGCTATGTTCTGAAACCACCAAGTATCGAGGATTGATCCGAAGTGTTCAACGGGAGACTTACTATGTACTGCTTTGTGAGTTTTGTGATGAATAAGTGCAGGAATTTGCTTATGGGAATGATGTGTTTATTAAGTGACCGGGATGTGGTAAGGTTATAAACAAGTAAGTTATACATGAGGATGATTTTATGGTGACCTTGTAATCATGGGCCTATACTTGTGATGTATGAAATGTGATGAAAATGATTTGTGATATGTATGTTAAAATGAGGTTAATACAAAGAAAGTGTGAAAGAGTGAATTAGCAATAAAATTGTTTTGGACAGCAGCAGTGACGTGACTTTGAAAATTCACTAAAAATTTTGTAAGTTGAATAAAAATGCAAATTTAATGAGTCTATTTTCACATGAAAGAAACAGGGGAAGCAAAAAAATTCTATATTATGTGATATATGAATTCTTGTGAAACAGGGTCTGAATGAATTCGAGATCCCCTATTCTGACTGTAGAAATTCACCATAAATTGTAAAAAATTTATTAAGAGTCATATTTTACATGAATAGATTCCTTATTGAGTCTATTTTCAAGGGAAACAAACAGAATGGTCGTTGGAATTCTGTACAGGGATAAATTTGGTTCGTAGTGTGTAGAGGTCAGAGTAGTCGTACTCTAAAATAGGGGAGAATTTAACTAATAAACTGTACTAATTTTCTAAACCAAAAATTCTGGAAATTTTATGGGAGTAAGATATATAAATCTAGTTTCAAGGAAAATTGACAAAACTAAATTTGGAGTTTTGTAGCTTTAGATATGAATGATTTAGTAACTGCAACTCGATAACACAGCTTAACCTGAATATGTGTAATTGTACAATTATAGTGTTTTATCTTGAAAAGCATGGTAGTAATTGCTTATTATTTTCATATGAACTTACTAAGCGTAAAGCTTACCCATCCTCTCCATTTCTTTAGTATTGGCAGGTCGGCTCGGGGTTAGAGATCATCGGAGGCAAAATCACACTATCAAACTAACATTTTTGGGAGAATTAATTCAAATATTAGAAATATTAAGTGAGTGGCATGTATAGGAAGTTGGTTTGTGATATGTATTTTTATTATGATTTTGACCATACGTATCAGTCTGCATTGAGTTATCGTGTATGATTATGAGATGTGGTCCTTATCCATTATGGTTTATAAGTTTAATTAATCATGCTATGTACTATGTTTTGATGTAATGATATAGTTAGCTTTGTTTGTTATGCATGTATTTGAAAAGTTTCGAATTAAATGAAATTTTATGGCCCAGTTTTTGTCTATGTGTATTGTTAAGTCTGGTAATGCCTCGTACTCTGTTTCAGCCTTGGATACGGGTAAAAGGTGTTACATTTAGTGGTATCAAAGCTATGGTTTAGTTGGTTCTCGGACTAACCTAGCATGTGTAAAAGTCCAGCTATACATGCCACTGATCCGTGATAGTGTGATGTCTCCCGACGCGTATGAACACCGTCTTGTTTAGACAGAGGTACTCTCCAACCGAAACAGTCATCGACCATGTTTAATGTGATGCGAAGGTGTTTGAATAAAATTACGATTATGATGAGTCTCGATTTAGAAAAGTATGAATAAAAATTTATGATATATATATAAGTGATAACACGTGAGATGAAATGTCATGTTGTAATAAATATCCATACATGCTTGATGCTCATATGATGTAGTGTATTTGATTTACTTGATAAGATGAATTGGATAAATAGAAATTCGTAGAGGTATGAGTAAATGTTCCTATTATTATGATATGAATAAAAATGTCATTGCCTTGATTGAACATTGAATGTTGATGAATGTCAATGATATTTTTTATGAGATAAATGATTATAATGAAATGAATTTATCTATGTTAAATTGTTTGGACTGAATTATGTGATTGTAATGATATGTATATGATGATGCATGAAATGAAAGTTGCGATTGTGATGCAAATATCTATGTTTGTTTAACCCTTATATGATGTCATGAGTATGATTTGTTTGAGTAGATGAATGGATAAGTCAAGCTATTCAAAAAAAAAAACATAGGATGCATGCATAATTATACTTGACTAAATGAGATAACTGGAAAGTGGGCATTAAACCAATATGAATGTTAGTTACTCGAAATGAATGACATGATTGAGATATGATTGCTATGATGAAAGCGTGTGTTACATGTATATGTATATGAGAGTTGAGTCGAGGCCCTACGACCCCTTCCCCTTATCAAAGTGGTGTTTTATAATGGAATTTCATGAGATTTGTATCTTGAATAAGTTTTAGGTTGAGAAACCAAAGAGTTCGGGCGCTAGAATAATTATAAATATGATTAGAGATTGAAGAATGAGTTGACAAGTAAAGTCAAAGTTAGAAAAGTATCAGATTGGCATAAGGATTATTGGAGTTATGCACTGTTCCAGTTAAAGAAGAAATTTATTTTGATAAATCGAATTACTAAGGTACAAGGTCGAGGAAAGTGAAAAACAAAATTTATTCAGAACTAGTCTTCTTTAGTGAAAAATAATATAAAATTTGTGATGGCAGAAATAGTTGGGGAAATGATATCTGAAATGTGTAATATTTGAGTGTGTGATTCTTATTTGGATGATTTTATGATTTCTTCTAAGATGTTCTATGTGTTTATCCTTTCCCAGAAATATTTCTATGGTTGTTGATCTTTTGAAGAAATTCTTGTTATATGGGGATGTTTTCTAATCCTGATGTTAGACGAAAGCATTGGTAGCCTGACTGGTTTATAATTTGTATTGCTCTATTCCTTCGGGCATTCTATTATATTACTTTGATAAAAAAGATAAGAGAATATGTATGATACTATGATTTTGTTTCTTCTACTTGATGCTCCATTTGATATGTATATATGGGAAGATACATTGTTCTTGTTGCATTTGATTCCAATGAGATTAAATGATGTTTTCTATTGGATTTCTTTTCTCTAAGGAATTATTGGGATCTTCTATAGTTTCCTATGAGTTTGGTTTTTGATTTTCTGGCATAGTATCGTATCTTAGGTTTCTTTATTCTGGATTTCTTTATTCTGGGTTTCTTTATCTTGGATTTCTTTATTTGGTATTCTTGTTATCTTTATTCCATAATTTGTCAATTATGACTCATGTTTGGAGTGCATTCTTCAGTTCGTGATAATCATGTCAAGTATGACTATACTTCTGATTTGATTTGAGTAATGTGGTGATTTCAGTATTAGGATTTTTCTAATTTTCGTGTAAGGTTTGACAACAGTAAAGGCATAAGTGATAAAAGTGCGAGTTTCAATCGGTATGGTGGATTACTTCTCTCAAGTAAGTCAATTATAGTTAATGTCTTCAATTGAGATATTTTGGTTACTTGAGCTAATGCAATTGAGACAGTTTTGATTAACGTAAGGAATAAATAGTAAAGGATGGCATGATGAATTGTTTTGTAACTAGAAGAAAGGATTATTTTTGAGGCTATATCAAAATTATTTCCGTAGCGGAAAGAGGAAAATGTGATAGTGAGTAGTAAACTAAAAAAGTACAGTGAGGATCGACTTCTGATGTTGAATTTTAGATTGGATCTGATTCATGGTATTATTATTCCGAGGCTTATACAGAAAGAATTGTATGAAGCTCACAGTGTAAATTTGCCTATTCATTCAGAGAGTAATGATGTGTACTGTAATTTGATTCAGATGTTATTGGATTGTGATTTATTGATGATGAAAATCTTATGATTATTTCGGAAGAGAGTAGGTCCCTTTGATTGTTGGATTTCTTGGAATTCTAGTCTCCATTACCCAAATTGAGATTTGGTTTTATGTCAAGATGACAAGGGAAACAGAGAAGGGTTGAAAATTTAAGAACAATTGAGAGATGAGTCCGTAAGCTTTCAGAATATATGAGAAAATTAAAGAGATATATTGGAGGCACACTTTGAGTGAAAGTTCTTCAAACCTTTGAAAGTCAAATTTAGGAATCTAAGTGAAGACCACTTTTCCGGTAAGATTTCCGGGGTCAAAAATCCCTAAAGGGGGAAAGAGTTGTAATATCCCGAATAAGGGCCTAATCAGAATAGTGGTTTCGTGACCACAAATCTAAGATAGAAATAATTATTTTATGATTATTTTGAGGTCTATGATATGATTGCATGATTGTGTGAAAATTTCGTGAATAAATTTTATGCATAAAGTGCTTAAATTGAAACTAGGGACTAAATAGAATAATTTGCAAAACTTGCATTCTAGAAGTTTTTAGTATGAAATTGCTTTGGAATATTAATGAGGAGGTCTTAAATAGCAATTTTACCAATTTCTAAGTCTATGGACAAAAATTGGACATGGATGGAATTTTTTGAAAGTTTAGTAGTAAGGGCATTTTAGTCATTTGGTAATTAAAAGAAATAAAAATGGAAAATAAAGCCAAAATTGACTCATCTTTTTCATGGAGGCCGAAATTAGCATGGGGAAAGCCATGGATAGGGTTTTCAAGCTTTCCAATCTCAATAGTAAGTCCGTTCTAACCCCGTTGTTCAAGTTCTTTACGTTTTTGGAATCCCGGTAACTTGATTAAGCTTATGCTAGCAATAATTCAACCTAGGATTCGTATTTAGAAAAATACCCATAGGTGAAATTTGTGTATTTTGGTGTTTTATTATAGAATATGAGGTTTTAAATTATGTTAAACAACTTGTGCTACTCGATTTTAAGTGAAAACAAGTAAGAGGGCTTAATCGGTAAAAATACCTAATAGTCATAAGTACATGTTAGAGTGAGAATTTGATGTAGCCATAGAAGGGAAAAATGATCAGCATGTCATAAAACATAAGAAAATAGGATGAAGTTTAATTTCCGAACCTTGGGGCAAAAGTGCAAATATGCAAAAGTTTAGGGGTCAAAATGAAAATTTGTAAAAATATGATTTTTGGAGCCGTATGAATAATGTGACTAATTATTAGGCTAAATGTGATATTATAGATGAAGGAAATCGATATTCGGGCTTAAATCGGGAAAATACAATGTTATGGACTAAATAGTACATTGCTGTTTCTGGATCGAGGTAAGTTTGCGTGTTAATAATAATGCAATACCATGCATGAATTGTAATTATCTATTGATATGGCATAAATTTTATGATTTAATATGTTGAAGAGAAGTTGATGGATGGTATGTTTGATATAAAAAAAAATGTAATGCTAGTTGTGTCATGTGAAATTGAATGGAAAATTATTGTTACAAGAATTGAGTGTTAAATTACTATTACAGGTTGTATGAATTGTCATATCGTTGTACTGATGAGATTTTGACAAGTTTGTGCGTAAATAATTTATCGATTCTTTTTATTTTATTATATTTTGTTATCATATGAAATGTGGCTACCTATAGATTGACTATTTGCTGTAAATTGAAAATTGAAAAAGAACTATGAATAAATTTGTAACATATTGGAAAAATGTTTTACTGATAATTACTTGATTGAAATTGTTGGAAAAGAGAGAGAAATCCCGGTTGAACCTTCGGACAGATTGGATGATACAGATGGTATGTAGCTAGGTCACATGTATGGTGCTGAGTGCACATCATGTGTACAAAGAGCTACGAGACATTATGATGTAGCTAGTTCACATGGGTGATACTATGTGTACACCATGTAGACAAGAGAGCTACGGGATATATGTAGCTAGGTCGCATGCGTGGTTCCAGGTGAAGGACACCATGTACACAAGAGAGCTACGAGATAAACTGGCTAGGTCACATGGGTGGTACTAAGTGTTCACCATGTGTACAAGAGAGCCGAACTTTATGATGGGTGGAGCTATGTTTTGAAACCACCAAGTATCGAGGATTGATCCGAAGTGTTCAACGGGAGACTTATATGTACTGCTTTGTGAGTTTTGTGATGAATAAGTGCAGGAATTTGCTTATGTGAATGATTTGTTCATTAAGTGACCGGGATGTGGTAAGGTTATTAACAAGTAAGTTATACATGAGGATGATTTTATGGTGACCTTGTAATCATGGGCCTATACTTGTGATGTATGAAATGTGATGAAAATGATTTGTGATATGTATGTTAAAATGAGGTTAATACAAAGAAAGTGTGAAAGAGTGAATTAGCAATAAAATTGTTTTGGACAGCAGCAGTGATGTGACTTTGAAAATTCACTAAAAATTGTGGAAGTTAAATAAAAATACAAATGATATATGAAAATAAAGCTTAATGAGTCTATTTTCGCATTAAAGAAACAGGGGAAGCAAAATAATTCTATATTGTGTGATATTTGAATTCTTGTGAAATAGGATCTGAATGAATTTGGGATCCCCTGTTTTGACTTTAGAAATTCACCATAAATTGTAAAAAAATTATTAAGAGTCATATTTTACATGAATAGATTCCTTATCAAGTCTATTTTTAAGGTAAACAAACGGCATGGTCGTTGGAATTCTGTACAGGGATAAATTTGGTTTGCAATGCACAGAGGTTAGAGTAGTCATACTCTGAAATAGGGGAGACTTTAACTAATAAACTGTACTAATTGGCTAAACCAAAAATTTTGGAAATTTTATGGGAGCAAGATATATGAATCTAGTTTCAATGATAATTAACAAAACTAAATTTGGAGTTTTTTAGCTTCAGACATGAATGATTTAGTAATTGTAACTCGATAACACAGCTTAACCTGAATATGTGTAATTGTACAATTATAGTGTTTTATCTTGAAAAGCATGGTAGTAATTGCTTATTATTTTCATATGAACTTACTAAGCGTAAAGCTTACCCATCCTCTCCATTTCTTTAGTATTGGCAGGTCGGCTCGGGGTTAGAGATCATCGGAGGCAAAATCACACTATCAAACTATCATTTTTGGGAGAATTAATTCAAATATTAGAAATATTAAGTGAGTGGCATGTATAGGAAGTTGGTTTATGGTTTGTATTTTTATTATGATTTTGACCATACGTATCAGTCTGCATTGAGTTATCGTGTATGATTATGAGATGTGGTCCTTATCCATTATGGTTTATAAGTTTAATTAATCATGCTATGTACTATGTTTTGATGTAATGATATAGTTAGCTTTGTTTGTTATGCATGTGTTTGAAAAGTTTTGAATTAAATGAAATTCTATGGCCCGATTTTTGTCTATGTGTATTGTTAAGTCTGGTAATGCCTCGTACTCTGTTCCGGCCTTGGATACGAGTAAGGGGTGTTACACCTCCACCCTGTACTTAGAAGGAAGTTCGAGGATTCCTGGGAAGGTTGAATTACATCCGAGAAATGTGATCCTATCTTTCACCTCCTCAGAAAGCACAATCAAGGTACTTGGGATAAAGAATGCCAGAATGCTTTTGAAAAGATCAAGCAGTATTTGTTGAATGCTCCAGTATTGTCTCCACCTAGCCCAGATAAACCGTTAATACTGTACTTATCAGTATTCAGTAATTCTATGGGATGTGTGCTTGGTCAACATGACGAGTCAGGAAAAAAGGAAAAGGTAATTTATTATCTTAGTGAAAAATTCACTGACTGTGAAATGAGATATTCACCAATTGAAAAGCTGTGTTGTGCGCTGATTTGGACCACCCGGAGATTAAGACAGTACATGCTATACCATACCACTTAGCTTATCTTAAAGCTAGATCCATTGAAATACATGATGGAATCAACGGCTCTAAATGGGAGAATGGCGAGATGGCAAATTTTGCTTTCAGAGTTTGATATAGTCTACATAAGTCAGAAGGCTATAAAAGGAAGTGCGGTAGTTGACTTCTTGGCCGGTAGAGCTCTAGAGGATTATGAGCCATTGAACTTTGATTTTCCAAATGAGGAGTTAATGTATATAGCAATGACCGAAGATTCTCCATGGAGGCTCAATTTTGATGGGGCTTCTAATGCAGTTAGAAATGGAATTGGGGTAGTCTTGGTATCCCCTAATGGCGATCATTACCTATTTACGTACAAGTTGGACTTTGATTGCATGAATAATATGGCTGAGTATGAAGCATGCATCATGGGACTTCAAGCAGCCATAGAGCGAGGTATAAAAACCCTAGAAGTATATGGAGATTCTGCATTGGTAATTTATCAGCTTAGAGGTGAATGGGAGACAAGGGACCCTAAATTGATCAATTATCAAAAGGTAGTTTTGGGGTTACTTGAGGAATTTGATGATATCACCTTTAATTATCTCCCACGAGACGAAAATCAGATGGCAGATGCCTTAGCAACCTTGGCCTTAATGATTAAAGCAAATAAAGAGGAAGAGGTGAGACCAATTCAAATGAGTGTCTATGAGGCTCCAGCTAGCTGTTGTAACATTGAAGAGGAAGAAAAGGATGATAACCCGTGGTATCAGGATATATTGCGATATGTGAGAGATCATAAATATCCAGAACAGGCAACTGAAAATGACAAACGAACTTTGAGAAGGTTAGCTTGTGACTATGTCTTAGACGGGGATATCCTGTACAAGAGAAGGAAAGACCAAGTACTTTTGAGATGTGTTGATGCTGTGGAAGCTAAGCTGATTTTAGAAGAAGTTCATGAAGGTGTATGTGGGACGCATGCAAATGGGTTCATGATGGCCAGACAAATTATGAGGTTTGGTTATTATTGGGCCACCATGGAAGGGGACTGTATCAACTATGCCAAGAAATGCCATAAGTGTCAGATTTATAGGGACAAAATTCATGTACCACCATCACCTTTACATGTTATGACTTCTCCATGGCCCTTCTCCATGTGGGGCATGGATGTCATTAGACCAATATCGCAGAAAGCTTCGAATGGACATCGGTTTATTTTCGTGGTAATCGACTACTTCACAAAATGGGTAGAAGCCGCTTCTTACGCAAATGTTACTAAATTCGCTGTAAGTCAATTTTTGAAGAAAGAGATTATTTGTCGGTATGGAATGCCTGAGAAGATCATATCCGATAATGCATTGAACTTAAACAACAAAACGATAGCAGAGGTTTGCGACCAGTTCAAGATCAAGCATCACAATTCTTCTCCCTATCGTCCAAAAATGAATGGGGCAGTGGAGGCCGCCAACAAGAACATTAAGAAAATAGTGGGAAAGATGACTGAGACTTATAGAGATTGGCATGAGAAGCTACCATTTGCACTCCTAGCATATCGAACATCTGTCAGAACCTCTACTGGGGCAACCCCATTCTCATTAGTTTATGGGATGGAAGCAGTGTTGCCTATTAAAGTAAAAATACCTTCTCTCCGTATTTTGACCGAGATAAGGTTGGATGAAGCTGAATGGGTTCAATCCCGATATGATCAGTTAAACTTGATTGAGGAAAAGAGGCTGAGAGCCATCCGACATGGTCAGATGTATCAGAAGCGTATGATGCAAGCCTATGATAAAAAGGTTCGTCCAAGGGAATTCCATGAGGGGTATCTCGTACTGAAAAAGATCCTTCCTATTCAAAAAGACTTTAGGGGAAAATGGATGCCAAATTGGGAGGGGCCTCACGTTGTGAAGAAAGCTTTCTCTAGCGGTGCATTGATTTTGACAAAAATGGATGGGAAGAGCTTACCCAATCCAATGAACTCAGACTCAGTCAAAAAGTACTTTGTCTAAAGGAGAGGAGAATCCAAGGAGAAAACCCGCAAAGGGCGTATTGAATTTTTAGCAAAAAAAAAAAAAATAGAGAGGCCAAGGTGAAAACCCGCAAAGGGCGCCTTGTGACCAAAGGGGTTTTGAGTTGAAAACCCGAAAGGGCAGCTCAAATTTTGAAGGGCATACAACAATTTGGCTATATTTGACTCAACAAAGAAGTAAAGCACGTTGCATATTGGGGCATCAACAAAGTACTTTGGGTCTTTTAAACACATGTCGAACTCAAGAAAGATTTCATGGCGCTGGTGTATAGACGCTCAAGTGGCGATATCTGGAGCATCTAACTTTTATCCTGTTTGCTATCTTTAGATTCTATTTCTTCTCAAAGATATGCTATCAGATTTATTTCCTTTGTATTTTTGACAATTCATTCAAATTCAATTATTCCTAAAAATTTATTCATCTTTTATTATTCTTTAAATATATTGCATTGAAATAATGATAGATAAACTAAAATATTTTCACAAACGAAGTTTTGCACATTACTTTGGAATTTCTAGATAATGCAAGAAACTAAAATAGGACAATTGTTCGAGAAATTCATGTAAGTAAGGGATGAAGGAACTCAAGGAATTTCTTTCTTCTAGTCCAAAAGGAAAATGGACAAAACCAATGATTCAATTCTTACAGACATCCTCAGTAGATTGTAGTGTTGGAGGAAGGCCTACAGGCTGAGCAAGAATGAAATTTTGAATGGTGACGCTTAGGATAAGGGTTATATTCACAACATTTTACATCATAACACGTTTAATTAGGAACATTCGACTCACTTTGAGCATAGCATCCTAATTATCAGGCATAATCATTCTACAAGTTATCAAAGACGGCGTGCTTTAATCCCCTAAACAGTAGGGTAATAGGCCACATCATTGCAGATCTTACCTTTAGACGATTAGACTGGAGCAGATCCAAGATGATTTGGCATTCTTGTGTTTACAAGAAACAAATCGAGGACATAGCAGATTTGACTCTCAGATGTTCTCAAACAAACTCAAGAGGGTTTGGCATCCTTGTGCTTACAAGGAACAAATCGAAGACACAGCTGATTTGGCTTTTACATGTTTACGATGAAGCAAATCTAAGACGATTTGTCGTCTCTATATTGTCAGAGAACAAATTGAAGTTTGGCATCTCCATTTCGACGGAGAGCAGACACATAGCAGATCTAACCTTCAGATGTTTATACTGAAGCAAGATCGAAGATGATTTGGCATTCTTGTGTTTACAAGAAACAAATCGAGGACATAGTAGATTTGACTCTCAGATGTTCTCAAACAGACTTAAGATGGTTTGGCATCCTTATGCTTACAAGGAACAAATATAAGACATAGCTGATTTGGCTTTCACGTGTTTACGATGAAGTAAATCTAAGATGATTTGTCGTCTCTATATTGTTAGAGAACAAATCGAAGTCTAGTATCTCCACTTCGACGGAGAGCAGATATATAGTAGATCTTACCTTCAGACGATTAGATTGGAGCAGATCTAAGATGATTTGGCATCATTATGCTTACAAGGAACAAATCGAAGACATAGCTGATTTGGCTTTCACGTGTTTACGATGAAGCAAATCTAAGATGATTTGTCGTCTCTGTATTGTCAGAGAACAAATCGAAGTCTGGTATCTCCACTTCGACGGAGAGCAGATACATAGCAGATCTTACCTTGAGACGATTAGGCTGGAGCAGATCTAAGATGATTTGGCATTCTTGTGTTTACAAGAAACAAATCGAGGACATAGCAGATTTGACTCTCAGATGTTCTCAAACAGACTCAAGATGGTTTGGCATCCTTGTGCTTACAAGGAACAAATCGAAGACATAGCTGATTTGGCTTTCACGTGTTTACGATAAAGCAAATCTAATATGATTTGTCGTCTCTGTATTGTCAGAGAGCAAATCGAAGTCAGGCATCTTCACTTCAACGAGGAGCAGATACATAGCAGGTCACACCTTCAAATAATTTCACTGAAACATCCCTACAAATTGAAGAAGAGAATTTAGCGTCTCTGTGTTCGGCAGAGAGCAGATCGCAGATATCAACAGGATAGTTATAAGTTTGCAAGAAGCAGATTGAAGACCATAAGACCGGTCAAATTTGGTCTTTCTGAATCTTTGCTCAATTCCCGTTACACAGCAATGAGCAAAGAGGGGCAGCTATAATAGCCCAAATTTGACCGGGCTTTAAAACCCAAAAACAAAAATAAATAAATAAATATTTTAAAAGTCCATTAAAAATAAAAGCGATCCAGTTACAAAACCAATCCCTACCCAAAGAAGCCCACTATTGCTACCCAAAGCCTCAAAGCGATCCTGTAGCCCAAATACGAAAGCCCGTGTCAGGTTACAATACCCAACAAACCTAACCAAACCTACCAATCCATGACCCGACTAATTACCGGCACCCATTACACCCTACCTAGCCTGGACCTAAACTAGACCCAAACAACTAGGCCCAAAACCTAAAATTTCCAGCTAGGGTTTCCAACCCTAGCTCTGTCCTCTCGCGCCGCAATTGCTTCTGGAAGATTCGGGGAGCGTCTATCTAGCTCCCAAATCAAGGCCACCATCGATCATGCCCCCATCAACGTTTCAGCTGCCCTTCATCGGTGCCATGATTTCAGGCCCCGTATCTCGTTGAGGCGCAAATTAACACCGTAATCAGTGCCCTTTCTTCTCCCCGATCGTCTGTAAAAGGAAATAAAAGGGAACAGAACCAACAGATATGGCAAGGAAATAAAATAAAAATGTAAATACGCTGTGAACAGTAGCTATAAAGCCTGAATATCTTCATTGTAAAGAGGAGGAGGGAATTTTTGAGCAGAGAATAAAATACATACACATATTCGTAAAGAAAAAGGATTCAAGCAGTTTCTTTGAAAGGTGATTCAAGTTTTTTTGTTATTCTGTTGTTTTATTTTTAAAACAGGAACATAAATCGATCTTTGGCAAAAACTGTTAAATAATCTAAAAAAAGAGGTTACCTGTGACTTACCAAGGAAAGCGAAGGCTTTTAGCCTCTTGAACCTCCGTGTATGATGGCGCGTGAGCACATGTAGGACCAATGGCTGGAGCATGGCCTACGGAGGCCAGACCCTGGGGCTCCCTTCCTCCCTCTCTCTTTCAGAGATTTTCTCTGAGTTTTTTTTAAACAGGCTTCTAAATGATTTTTTTAAGTGAAATTTGGTTTATATAACCTTGATGAAACGATTACGTATTAGACCCCCAGGATCCGCGCGTTGACCCAATTACTCGGGGAGGATCCGTGTGTTTTTAAGGATTGGGTTAATTACCCAATTAGTCCCTCTATCCTTTTTATGTTTACAGTTTATTTTTTATTTTATTTATGATTC
Organism: Gossypium anomalum; assembly: GCA_025698475.1. Taxonomy (NCBI): domain Eukaryota; kingdom Viridiplantae; phylum Streptophyta; class Magnoliopsida; order Malvales; family Malvaceae; genus Gossypium; species Gossypium anomalum. The sequence continues at coordinate 21,084,506 of CM046963.1, read as the reverse complement.
AGACCTAATATTTTGTTTTAGTTTTAATTTAATCCCCAAGGATTGGTGTTCAAGTCCAGAGATTAAAAGTGATCGTTTTGGGAATAGGGCAATTTTCCCAATGAGCCTCTTTTGCTTTATGCGTGTTTTAATTAGGACCTTAGTTCAGCTTTATTGTTTTAAATTCACCCCTGTAATTTTGCTAAACTTTAAATCTAACCCAATATATTTATTTCTATTATTATTATATATATAAATTTTATATTGTTATTTGTTGTTTTAAACCTTATTTTTAATTTATATATTATATAATTATTTTGTTATATATTATTTATATTATTATTATCCATTATGTATTACTTTTCACAAATTATTATTTTACATTATTATCTATATATTATTATACTATTTATATATTATTATATTTTTACATATTATATATTATTTTCTTACATATACACTTTTATATTATAAATTATAATTTTTATATCATTAAATTTTTATTACTATCATTATATTTTTAACTCATATTATATACATATTTAATTGTTAATTATTTATTTATTATGTATTATTTTGATACTTTTTATTTTATAAAATTTTTTATATACTTTTATTTTATATGTTTTTTTAACCCAATATATTTTATATATATAATTATTATTCTTTTATAAATATTTTGTTATTATATTTTATATACTATTTTAAAATCATTATTAAGTATTATGTCTTTATTTGTGTTATATGTATATTTTGTTAACATTAACTCATTTCATTTTTTTATATATTCCATATATTATGTGTTATATGTTACTTTATATTTATTATTTGATATTACATTTCATGAACATGTGCATTGATATTGTATTACTTTTTTATATATACTAAATTATATATCGTGCATTATTTTTAATTATTACTTTGTATGTTGGCATGTATTGTTTATTCATTTTCAATATATGCTATGTATATCTTTGTATGCATGCTATTAAGATTGCTATATATTATTTTTACATGCATGTATCTAATGCACGATCTTTATATTATTGCTATCATTTTGTTTAAATGCATGTATTATTTACCTACTACAATAATATGTAATTATGTATGATTTATAATGCAATACAATTCCTCATGCACCATTTTTTTAAAAAACGAAACTTCAAGGTTTTCAAAAAAAATAAAAAGGCAATGCTTGGTGTTTGGAAATTTCGAGAAAAGTAGTGCCCTAACTTATTGGGTTGCGACTTTTCACATTGAGTTCGAATAATCAAGTACCCTTTTAAGTTTTTAAAGGTTTTCAAAATGCGAGCAACTGTCTTGGAATTTCAAAGCATTATGTCCTAACTTACTGGATGTGGCGTTTTGTTGTTTCGAGATAAGGATTTCCAAAGAGCTAACTTAGTGTCAATATTTTGATACAAGTGAACTCTAATTTTCAAAATCAAAATATTTTAAAGAGGATTATATCTTAAAATTTTTAAATTTCCGACATTAAAGACACTTGATAATCAATTAGGTACCAATTTTTGGGCGTTACAAGGGTGCTAATCCTTCCTTGTACATAACCGACTCCCAAATCCGTTTTCTCAAATTTCATAGACCAAAATTAATGTTTTAAAACAAAACATTTTATAAGGTGATCCAATCACACCTAAAAAGATTGGTGGCGACTCTCATTTTCGTTTTTCTTAAAGTCGATTCCCTTTTTCCAAAACTCAATTTTAAAATGGTCTCGACACCTTTCACACACACCCAAAACACTTAACTACTGAAGCAAATACACAATTATGTCAAATAGTTACAGAATCAAAAATAAATTATTCAAGGCATTACATTTCTGGTTTTCTAATCTTATTTATTTGTTTTTCGTATTTGATATTTTAAATACAAATTATTTAATTTATTTTATCTTATATAAATAGTTGTTTATCTATATATGCATTTGTTCATTAACGTGTTTTGTCTAATAATCTTAAGACAGATTTTAGTATTTTGCAATTCTCTAATTCAAGACGAACGAGACACCAAGGCAAAAAAGAAAAAAATTGAATAAAATCTGTTAGAGGATTTATTCCCGTCGTTCAACAGATTTTATTCTATTTTTTATTTTATTTCCAAACGAGAATTAAAATTAAATAAAATCTATTTCGAGATTTATTTTCGCCATTCAATAGATTTTATTAGTAAAATTTTTAACATACCATATGGCACTTTTCAGTCAACTACATATGACCATGATTCCTTGTTAATATATATATATATATATAAATTTTAAAAATATAAAAATATGAAATATTGAATTTTTAAAAATAAAAATATAGAAAATTGTGAAATATATCAATATGTTTTTTAAAAATTCAAAAAAATTAAAAAGAATATAAAAATGAGAATTTTAAGAAGTTTTAGAAAAGTTCAAAAAAAATTATAATTAAAAAAATTAGTTAAACTTTAGAAATTTGCAAGAAAATGTGAACTTTTAATATATATATATATATATATATATATATATATATATATATATATATATGCACTCTAGAAAACTGTACTAATTTAATTTTTCTGAAAAAAAAAAAAACTCGGAAATAAGATATAAATAAAACCCAATAATGCTAAAATTTTCATTCTCATCCAAATCAACCTTAACTTAATTAAAAGCCTAATAATATTAAATTTCCCTTAAAAAATTCTAATTTTTTAAATATATTTTAACATAATTTTTAATAGTTTTAATAATTTATATTTTTTTAAGACTTTTTAAAAAATTTTAAAATTATTGTTAAGAAATTTTTAAAAAAATTAAAATAATATTTTAATTATAGTTGAAAGACCAAATTAATAAAATTTAATATTTAGTATTAATTTCGGTTTACGATAAATTAACGGGCTATTAAAAAGCTCCAAATTGTTTTTATCAAAATATGTGGAGAAAATAAGGTAGGTTATACTGGATAAAGGCAAATTTAAGGGGTAGGTAAGAAAAATCTACTTTGACCACTTCAATAAAATTGAAAATTATCAATTTAGTCCTTATCTAAATAATGAAATTATATATTCATATATGGTAAATTTGCACTTTGGCTCTTTGTAATTTAATAATATTTGAGGAAACTTAAATGTAATTTTTTATTTGTAAGATTTACCCCTTCTACCCTTTGCATTCGCCCCTGGAAGGCTGACAACAATATAGAATATATTTGAGCTTTCAAAAGGGCCCAACTTTCTATATAATTTTTATATAATTTTTAGATAAATATTTTGAATAGTTCAATGATATTTTATAATTTTTTTAAGTTAAATGACTAAAATGTAAATTTATTAATAGTTTGGTAATCTTAGGTACAATTTACCCTATATTTTTATGTGATTAAGGATGACTTTGTATCACATTATCCAAAGAACTAGGATACGGGTGCAGAGGTGACAGAAGCTTAGTGGAAGGAAACATTGAGTTCACACAGAATATCAGATAATTCTCCAAGCCAAAATAAGCAAATTGAAAATCCAATCCAATCTTCCTTTCTTTTGTTTCACTTAGACTAGGTATCTGCTAAACTTTAACCTTTTTCCATTTGCAACAAAAATTGAATACATGGGTAGCTCCAGCATGGCATTATCAGCTGCTTAAAGGAACTCAAGCTAAACCTTTTTATCCAAACATTGTGAATATCAGAGAAGAGTCTAGTTATGGCTTACTCTTCTCCCAATCTTTCTTCAATCCCACACCTCCCTACTTTCACTTTAAAACCTTCCCTGCCTCACTGTAAGTTCTTTCCTTGTCTATATATTTAGTTGTGTATATTTGTGAAATGGAGCTAGGCCTTGTTTTTAACTTTTCATTTCCTTTCAATGGAAGTTTCACATATAATATTATGTTCATGGGGTTTTCTTTTTGTACATTCAGGCTAAACCTTTTTATCCAAATTCTGAAACTTTAGATAGTTATTAGAATTATTTCCATTTTAGGTCAGTTCCTTAAAGATATCTTATCCCTTTCTGTTAACTTTTAAAAAGATTAATAGTTGGTACACTGTTTATATGAATCAGCTAAGTAGCAAGTTGTGTAAGATGCTCAAGGATTAGAATATTGAGTGTAATTAATCTTTTTCCTAAAGAATTTATGGAAAGTTCTTTGTACAGAATTTTTCCCCAGTGAATTGGGTGCTGTTAAATGCTTTGAGTGTGGATGTAAAGGATGGCTCCATTTTTGCAACTGAAAATCGGATTAGAAGTCAAAAGTAATTTCATAATATGAATTTTTTGTTAAATTCCTGGATCATGATACAATTTATTTGAAAAGAAACATCTTGAATTTATCCATTCATGTTTGATTTTCCAATTAGCTATGAATTTGAGGTGTTGCACCTTTTCCTGCCAATGCATGTATTTTTGTTTTTATGGATTTCCTTTAACAATACAAGTGTTTTAAACACCGTCTTTCATTGCTTTAACGACAGCAAGCTCAAGGTTTGTTTCAGCTCAGATAAGATCTAGTTTGGAGAATGAGAGCTGTACAGCTGGAGTTTCAAATGATTCATTGGAACCTGCTAAGAAGAAGGTTTCACTTATTTTTTTTCCAACATCTATTTTGTTAGTACTCTTCAAATTCACTACTCACACACCATCTTTTATTTGTTTCAGAAACCAAAGAGTCTAAAGCCATTTTATATGTCTGGTTTGCACTAATTGGGTAGAATCTTCATTATTTACTACATTGCTTATAGTGTTAATAGGTTCCAACTTTTTCTGCAGGCAGCTGAGTTGCCAACATCACGGCGCATGTGTCTTACATGCATATGTTCAAGCCTAGCTTTAATCAGCAGTTCTAGCAGCTCTGCTTCTGCAGTATCAGCAATGGCTATGGATGGGAATGAAAGGGCTGTATGCCGCAATTGTGCAGGGAGTGGTGCTGTACTTTGTGAGTGTCACTTTTGCAGTTTATTTTGTATGATACTTTGTTGTCTAACCAAGTGAACCACCCTTGTATGCATCTTATAATCTTTTTTGAGATTGCCCTTTACCTTGCTTCCTGACATCCGCAAAAGACATACGAACTCTTGTTTATGATTTACTGGTTGCTTTTCTTGTATGATAAAAAGATTAGTCTTCAATGGCGCAAAATTCCTCGCACCATTTATTGATTTCTATGTATTAGATAATAGCCACCTAACAAACCGGTTAGAGTAGTTTATTTTCTTCTTTGTCCTGCGGGGATTAGTTGTGCTGCATGGCTGACTGTCATGGGACCCTTTTTTCTAATCAAATTATATTGATCTTTCAGCGAAATTGCTCGTTGAATGCAAGTATTTTGGCTCGAATTTAGATTTTAGTTTATTCATCACATATAATTGTCTCTTCTGTTGTTGACATGTTAACATGTTCTTTTTATTCATGTCTGAAGTAGAAGAAAAAACTTGCAGACATCAGTAGTGAAATTGTTAATCCTCTTTTTGATTCACAAGATGTTAATCTGTTCTTTATTTAGGTGATATGTGTGGTGGTACAGGAAAATGGAAAGCTCTCAACAGGAAACGTGCTAAGGATGTTTACGAGTTTACTGAATGTCCGAACTGTTATGGTATGCAGTCTTCTTCCCCTAACATTACTTCTTAACTTGCTATAGCAACCAACTATTTTTAGTTTTTCTTGTTTTGGATTGCTATACGACTTGCCTTGACCATGCACTTATCTGAAGATCCACGTTATGGTTGATTGCCTAGGGGTTACTCTTAAAAGCAATTTGTAATCATGAACATGTGTTCACGTCAGCACCTCAGAATACAGCAGGAGTTGCATTTGTTGATACTTGATGACAAATAGACTGAATACGCACCTTTCTGTGATCTAGTTGCTGTTATTGTCCAATTCTATTGAGTATAAACAAGGATGCATAAGCATGTAGCAAAGAACGATGTCTGTTTTATGTTTAACATATACTGATTGTGTAGCTTGAGATTCTAAACTGTCATGAAATTTTCTTCTAAATTTTATGTTCCTTTCCAAATTGTCCATATACAAGAATTTTTTATGTAACTGATCACTGGCTGCTGCTGTGTGCAGGTCGGGGGAAACTGGTGTGTCCTGTTTGTTTAGGTACCGGTTTACCAAATAACAAAGGTCTTCTAAGGAGGCCCGATGCACAGAAATTGCTTGACAAGATGTACAACGGTCGACTTTTGCCAAGTTCATAGACCCGTCAGGCCCCTTGGACCCAGATGTTATTGTCATTGGCATCATGGTAATTTAGTTTAGAAAACTTATCGGTTACTTCAGTGAAACTTGGAAAATATTTCCCGACCTAAATACTACAATCTGGTTTGTTTTAACAATACAATTTTGATCTTTGTAAGCAATTTATTGGCATTTTGTTTAATATGGAGAGGACAATAGACCACATTGTTAGATTCTGTTTCTTCCTTTTGTTGTAATTTTCAAGGTGACTCATGTTTGATTTGAAACCATCAATGTAATTATTCAGTTCATAACTAGGTAAGTTGCTAATCATGATCAAGTAATACATCGAAACATGAAGCAAAGTAGAAAACGAAAAGAAATCAAGGAAGACTTGAGAGAATTTTCCTCAAGAAATATTTGTTTATTAAGAAAATATATGCTCTTCCGCTCAGAAAACAACCCTCAGTTTAATGGACTTGACACGTTAAGCTAACCTTGATCAGCTTAACTCCTATTTGTATTCCAATATTCCCCCATCACTTATCTCCTCTCCAATTGTTGTACACAATATTTGATTGGCATTGTTCTAGAGAACATACCAGTAGCCTGTCAGGGGTTTTGTAAAGATATCTGCAACTTGTTCCTTGGCTCCTACATAATTGACTCAAAAGCTATCCCCATACCAGTTTCTCCTTAACAAAATGTACATGTCACGGGCCAACTACAAAGCTCGTGACCATGGCACAAGATGCACCCCATGGAAGTCTATCGATTAGATAGGGATCATTTAGCCCAAGAGAATTGGCCCAATTTAAAATATTGTTGGAGAAGCCTATCAGATTGAAGTTTGGGTAGCCCAATGATATAGATATGGCAACATAGGCTACCTTAGTAAATATGGGAACTAATCTTAGAAGATTGATAGGAATCATATATTGAAAAGATTAGATTTGATTTGATATTATGTAATCTTGTAAATCCCTAAAATCAAGGGATAGGCTAATCTCGTCCGTCGATGTAACTTAATTCGGACTATAGGTTTTGGGAGAGCTCAACTATAAATAGAGAACCTCCCCCTCATTTGTAAATCATCCATTGTAACTTGAATTTTTAAGAGTAATAGAAGTTTTGGAGAGCATTTAGTCAAACACCTCTCATGCATTTTTTGTGTGGCTTTCTGTTGTTCTTTTGTAGCTTCTTTTGGCACAACTGCTTCAACTATACAAATTGGTGCCTTGGAGGAATTCTAAAGGAATCCCCACTTGTGGTGGTTAGGTTGACTTAGGCGAGTTTGGAACGAACGAATCGCCTAAGGCCGTACGAATCGCGAGATGAAAGATCTAACCACGTGACATACATCCATTATAACATGTAATACTAGATTGGTAGCAATATGCATTGCATTTGTATTTTGGCACCAAATCACAAGTGTTCCAATCAGTTTAAAACTCAACGCATGGTCACATCAGTTATTGTGTTAGCTAGACTTATATATTCTATTTCTAATATCAACCTGCAAGTCTCGTTCTCTTTCTTCAAAGACCAACAAGTGACTATTGTTTCATTGATGGTTCTTGCATGAATTGATCACTTTATCCATGCTATACATGATGTCAGGTTGAGCCAAAGAAATTTATTGAAGAGCCCTAACAGTAATTTGGTATTTTGTAGCATCTGTTGGTGCTTTCATCACCTATAACTATGAAGTATTGGTGCAATAACCATTGGTTTCGGTACTGATTTGCCCCAATACAACTTACTTTAATGCCAAGAAATTAACTCAATATCTTAGGTCTTTCTAGGAGAATTGTTGGTCAAGTTGTTGAATTATTTAATCCATCAAAACAGAATCATTTACATAAACAATGAAAAAGGCACATGAGTGTTGCCCTCTTCTTACAAACAGTGAGGAATTAGTTATAGATGACTTAAATCCTAGCACAACACAATAAAATTTTGCAATTTCTTGAATCAGGCTTGAGAGGCCGTATAAGCTTTTATTCAACTTACAAATTATTAAAATATGTCTAAAGATTAATCATAAGATGATTATAATAGCATATTCATTTAACTAATTTATTAATAAAAGGTATTGTCATTATTATTTCCAGTCTCTATTTTATATATTAAGTAAATTGATTAATAATAAAATCCCGAGAATAATATGATTATTTTCAAAACATCAACATATGAGTACATATTATAGAACAGTGTAATGGACCGACCCACCATAAGAATGTTTCTTGAATTATTATATATTAATCACAACAATTCTTATAGTGATAATAGTGTGTATAGTCCTTAGACTAGAGTATCATAGTTCCAATCGTGGGAGTCATATACTTTGATAGAGTCTAATGTCTTCCGTAAATGGTTGTACTATAATACCACAAACTATGTGGTGAGTTATGAATGGCTAAGCAACATTTTATCCCTCCTACATAATGGAAGGATATCTTAAACTCTTTGATTGAGCGAGACTAGAAATGCATGATCGTGCTCAAATGAGTTGATATGAGATATCAGACTCATTTGTTTATCTTAGTCTACTTGAGATTCAAGAAATAAAATATTGGACTATACATGTTTGATTGTTTTATGACTTGTGATTAATCTGGATATCATGGACAAAGGGATATAATATATACTAATATTATCAGAAAAAGGTTATGTCAGACCATGACTTCCCTCAGCTTGGGTAGCAACGATGCAATGTTAGATGACACACTCTTTGTAATATTAGGAATGTTTTAATATTATTGCAAACATTTATAGGATTCTACAGGGTCATACCTTACGGTTGAAGCACTCAGAACTAAAAAAAAATTGTGACTGTATTTAACCAATCACACAAGTTAAATTAATTATAGAAATGCTCTCATACTAAATTTAACTTCATAGAGTTAAAATTAAATATATTATGTGCACATGCTTGATGCATTTATATAGAGAGTCCAATTAAAATAATGTAAAATATGTGAATTAATTTAATAAATTTGCCTTACCGAACTTATTAAAATGATATTTAATAAATTTTGATTAAAAAAAAGATGATGTTGGATTTTAAAAGGAAACTAATATCATGTTTATGATGGAGGATATCATGTTTTGACTAAATCCCTAAATATCGTCTACTTGTTTATTGTTTTTCAAAGAGAGTTTTGAACAAAAAAAGAAGAAGCAAATAATGTATCTCTTACCCAAAATTTTAAGTCCAGCAGCATAAGGGAATTTTGAAAACTCTTTGAAAAGTTCAAGAGTGCATTCCAATTGTTTTTGTCTAGTGGATATAGTAGAGGTACAAGCAAGAAGTTATTGTTACGTTTCAATCATTGATAGATGAGTTTTCTACCAACAAAGGTGTAGTTTTTTTTTTTTTTTTGTTAACTTTGATGTCTCAAGATTTTGATGTAACAACATTTAAAATAAATTTTATTTGTATTAGGGTAAACTACACTCATGATCACTTTCGTTTATTTCAAGATACATTTTAGTCACTTATGTTTGAAATGTTATGTTTTAATCACTTACGTTATCGTGTTGTAACATTTTAATAACTAAGTCGTTAATTGCCATTAACGGTGTTACCGTAATCTGACATGGCATGTTAAATCAGCATTTCAAACAAAAAATTTAGGTTAAATTATACAATTGGTCCTCATATTTTTTTTTATTTTGAGAAATTTAATTTTTTTTCTTTTATGTTCTCTAAACTTTTCTAATTTTTTTCTTTATTTTCCTGTAACAGCCCGATTTAGGGCCTAGTCGGAACAGTGGTCTCGGGACCACAAATTCAAAGTCAAAAAAAATTATTTTATTATTTTTATGAGGTTATAGTATGATTATATAAGTGCTTGTAAAATTTGGTGAGTTAATTTTAGCGATTTCTAGTCCAATTTTGAAAAGGGACTAAATCGCATAAAAGGCAAAGGTTTCATTTTAGTACTCAAATATGTTAAATAGATAGAGAATATAATTTGGGGGTTTTAAAAGGGAAATTATAACCCTAGAAATAGGGTGGTCGGCCATGGGAGTCATGTGTGGTCAAAATTTCAACTTTTGGTGGGATTAGGTGACCAAATTTTGACCAAAGTAAAAATAAATAAGAAAAGGATGATATCACCTTCTCATCTTCTTCTTTACCACCGAAAATATCAGCCATTTTTGGGGTTTTGAGCTTCAAAAACTTGTAGCAACATTAAGCCTCACAAGTAAGTGATTCCCAAACCCTTTATTGATGATTTTTGCATTTTTGAGACCCTTGAAGCATGGGTTTTCAAATGAAGGTGATATCTTGAAAAATGGTGAAGAGTTTAGGATTTTGACATGTATTTATTTGTGATTTTTATTAAGTTTTTATGGAAGAATATGAGTCCTAGTTGTGTTATAAACAACTTTTGTGAAAGGTGTTAGCATGAAAACACCTAAAGGGACTATTTGGCATAAGTTGTAAAATAGTTAAAAAGTATGTGAAATAGTGATATTTTAAAGTTGCTATAAGAGTAAAAATAGTTCGGTTAGCTTAAGATACAAAGAAATTCAATCAAAATTGATTTTCGAGCATAGGGATAAAATGGTCATTTTGTCAAAGTCTATGGGCAAAATGGTTATTTTACCAAAGATGTAAATTTATGATTGCCTAATTATCATTAGTGACTAAATGAGTGCATATTGTCATTATAGATAAAGATTTACCAAATCCAAACCTAGATCGGGGGAAGGCCAAGCAAACCGACTAAACCGAATAGTCAAGTACTTTTTGTAAATCGAGGTAAGTTGTATGTAAATAATACAACTACACTGTTAATATTTGTATCCATATAGCCATTGAATTGATATTGTATGAGTTGTTAAGTTATAAGTTGAGAATGCATAGTAATATTTGAGATAATAGAAGTATTTCGTTGAAACATTAGGATACGAACTGGATATTCACGCCAAGGCATTGGGTGATATGTGTTCCAGTGTAAGACATGTCTGGGACATGCTTCGGCCACATTCTGAGAGCCAGTGTAAGACCATGTTTGGGACATGGCATCGACTTCTAGATGAGGGCTAGTGTAAGACATGTCTGGGACATGCATCAGCCATACTATGATAGCCAGTGTAAGACAATGTCTGGGACATGGCATCGGCACAGAGATGAGTGCCAGTGTAAGACATGTCTGGGACATGCCTCGGCCACATTTTGAGAGCCAGTGTAAGACCATGTCTGGGACATGGCATCAGTTTCTAGACGAGGGCTAGTGTAAGACATGTTTGGGACATGCGTCAGCTATACTATGATAGCTAGTGTAAGACCATGTATGGGACATGGCATCGACACAGAGATGAGTGCCAGTGTAAGACATGTCTGGGACATGCATCAGCCTAGACAGAGATAGCCAATGTAAGACGTGTCTGGGACACACATTGGCTAAGATTTGTGCTAGTGTAAGACATGTCTAGGACATGCATCAGCACGTATATATGAGAGCCAGTGTAAGACCATGTCTGAGACATGGCATCGGCAATATATCCCATGTTAAAGGTCTATAGAATATCCAGTAGTATTCCTAACGTTTCAATAGAGAGAGTTATAGTTCAATTTTGATAAAGAAAGAATAATCATATTGTGAGTGTTACAGGTACCTATATGGTAAGCATGAGTAACGAGCCTAATTAGAAATTGTGACTCAAGTAGATGACAATGAGTAAGTCAGATTATGTTTACTTTTGAGCTATAAGTATGATGACTAATGGTGAGATTGTTGTTGTATATTTATTTATATACAATTTACTAAGCTTTATGCTTACCCTCTTTCTTTTCCCTCTTCTTTCAATGTCGCCAAGCTAGCTTAAGGATCCTTTAAAGTCAGAGATATCAATCACACTATCATCCGTAACATTCGGTATAGTTTGATTTATATTTTTGAAGGTGGCATGTATAGGGCTAGACTAGGATGTTTCATCATGAGAATTGTTTATGTATTTTGGCTTAAGTCAGAAGCCCTTTATTTTGTATCAAGCCCAGAATAATGGTTATCATTCATTTTGATGAATGCGTATGATGTTCTTTCTATGGATGAATTAGTGTCCATTGTGAAGAGATTTGTATATTGAAATGATTTTGTGTAGGTTGTGCAAAAAGGGTGACAAATGGGCTTGGGAAATAGCCTAGTTTGTCCACACGGGTAAGACACACGAGCGTGTGTCTAGTCCGTGTGTGACACACGGCTCACGCCCATGGGTGTGTGTTATGGTCGTGCGTCCCCTGCACTTAAAATTTTAAAGCCATTTTAGCACACGGGCAGGCCACACGGGTGTGTGTCCATGCCATGCCATAAAGTCAGTATGCATACTAGTAGTACACGGGCAAGAGACACGGCCATGTGTCTTGGCTGTGTGAAGGATACTGTTATAGGGCACGGGTGTGTGCTTGGGCCGTGTGGTTTTGGCAAAATACCCAGGTTTTTAGGCACGGGTTTGGGACATGGGCGTGTCCCTAGCACAAGGTCGTGTGCTACATACCCACACGGGCGTGTGAAATCTTGGTGCATGAGATTTTCTAAGTTTTTCATGAGTTTTCGGTTGGGGTCTGAACCACCCCAGATGTATATTTTGGGTCCCGTAAGCCCATGTTTGGGACAGCTTGCATGTAAAAAGAAGAGTTTTTAAATTGTTTAAGATTTCATGACCCAGTTTTATATAGTTGATTGAGTTTTAGTCAGGTAATACCTCAAACCCTATCCCGACATCGAATACGGGCGAGGGGTGTTACATTAGGTGGTATCAGAGCATGGTTTACTCGATTCTAAGACTAAACTAGCCAGAGTACGAGTCTAGCTATACATGCCACGTATATGGATATTGATAGTGTGATGATTCCTGACGATTATAAATTGTGTTTATTATAGTAATGGGTCCCGATAGAACCACGGCGGATGACGTGGAGAGTAATGCACCGGCTCCCGCAGAAGGGACTGCGCCAGTAGAGAGTGAGCCCATGAGTATGGGCTAAGGCGGAGGGGTTATAGAAGCCTACATCCGGATGATGGATGCTTGGTATATGGAGTTTGTTCGTGCGAACCCGAACACTCTACCTCCCCTACCCCTCTGATTCCTCAATATGCCTCGATGGCTCCGCAAGGTGCGGATGTGTTCAAACGAGAGAAGCCTCCGGTAGACAAGATCCGAAAGCAATGGGCTGAGGAATTTCAGGCTAGTGTAGATAATGACCCAGAGAAAGCGGAGTTTTGGCTAGAGAATACCCTGAGGGTATTTGATGAACTGTCATGCACGCCTGAAGAGTGCGTGAAGTTTGCCGTGTCACTTCTACGAGACTCGGCTTATCAGTAGTGGAACACTCTCATGCCTGTAGTACTGAGAGAAAGAGTAACTTAGGAATTCTTCTAAGGAGAGTTCTGAAAGAAGTACATTAGCCAGAGGTTTATGGACCAGAAAAGAAAGGAATTTTTAGAGTTGAAGCAAGGTAATAAGACTGTGACAGAGTATGAGCGAGAGTTCGTGAAACTCAGCAAGTATGCACGAGAATGCGTATCCACTGAAGCTACCATGTGTAAGAGGTTCGAGGATGGTCTCAATGAAGACATTCGAGTATTTGTGGGCATCCTGGAGTTGAGAGAATTTGTAGTACTCATTGAGAGAGCGTGTAAAGCAGAATAGTTAGTGAAAGAGAGGAGGAAAGCAACCAGCGAGTCATGAGATTTAAAGAGAAGACAAATGGGGAAAGCATATCAGTCCTACTCCAAGAGGTCAAAAGAATTTACTACCCGATCAAACACTTCGGTGGGGTATTCGAGGAGAAATAAAAATCAGCAGAACATGGCGTCTAAAGCCCAGACTACTTCAGTTGCAAGTGTTGGTAGTGCTCGGCCAAATAGGCCAGAGTGTTCGCAATGTGGAAGACGTCATTTGGGCAAATGCCGAGTAAACGAGAGGGGCTGTTTCAAGTGTGGGTCACTTGACCACTTTATCCGCGAGTGTCCTAAAATGGACGAGAGAGAGAAAGCAAGATACGAAAGCAAACAGTACTCCCTTGGTGGGTAGGCCTCAAAGGAACCCCGGGAGTGGGACTGGTAGTAGAGGTGCACCGAGAGATATTGCGATGAGGTCTGAAGGCAAAGCACCTGCGAGGACTTATGCTATACGAGCCCGAGAAGAGGCAGAGCCTCCAGACATAATCACAAGTACCTTTTCTATTCATGATATAACTGTTGTCGCTTTAATTGACCCGGGATCTACCCACTCTTACATTTGTATAGATTTGATACCTCGTATAGACATACTTATAGAGTCCACTGAGTTTGTTATGAAAGTGTCTAACCCGTTAGGCAAGCATGTAATAATGGACCAAGTATGTAAAAATTATCCTTTGACGATTAGAGGCTATTGTTTTCCGGCCAACTTGATGTTGTTGCCATTTAACGAATTCGATATAATTCTTGGGATGGATTGGCTGACCTCCCATGGTGTTGTTATAGATTGTGGAAGAAAAGTAATTCAGCTAAGATGTGAGAATGGTAGTGTTATACGAGTTGGGCCAGATGAGTCAAACAACCTATTTGTGGTAATATCGTCTTTGACCATCGAAAAATATTTGAGAAGAGGTTATGAAGCTTATTTAGCTTTTGTGCTGAATACCCAAGTGTCCGAGTCAAAGATTGAGTCAGTACCGGTGGTTTGTGAGTTTATAGATGTCTTTCTGGAGGAGTTACCAGGGTTACCCCCAGAGAGAGAGGTTGAGTTTGGTATCGAGTTGGCTCCTAGTACAAAGCCAATCTCAATTGCACCTCATATAATGGCCCCCACTGAATTAAAGGAGTTGAAAGTACAGTTGCAAGAGTTAACAGATAAAGGTTTTGCTAGACCGAGTTTTTCACCTGGGGTGCTCCGGTACTTTTTGTAAAAAAGAAGGATGGATCGATAAAGTTATATATTGACTACAAATAGCTTAACAAAGTGACAGTGAAGAACAAGTTTCCCTTGCTGAGAATTGATGATCTCTTCGACCAATTAAGACGAGCCACTATATTTTTTTAAAATAGATTCGAGATCGGGTTACTACTAGTTAAGGGTCAAGGAACAAGACGTGCCGAAGACTGCTTTTCGAACGAGATATGGGCATTACGAGTTTCTTGTTATGCATTTTGGATTAACGAATGCCCGGCAGTGTTTACGGACTTGATGAACCGCATCTTCTGACCGTACTTGGATAGGTTCGTCATTGTTTTTATAGATGACATACTGATTTATTCGCGTGATGAGAGTGAGCACGCAGAACATTTAAGAACTGTGTTACAGACTCTGAGAGATAAATAGCTTTATGCTAAGTTTAGTAAGAGCTAGTTTTGGCTTAATGAAGTTGGATTTCTAGGACACATCATGTCGGGTGATGGGATCAGAGTTGACCCAAATAAGATCTCAGCTATTATGGAGTGGAAATCACCGAGGAATGTAAAAGAGGTTCGTAGTTTTCTGGGGCTAGTGGGGTATTACAGATGCTTTGTAAATAAATTTTCTATGATAGCTACTCCGATAACGAGACTATTGCAGAAAAATGCCCAGTTTGAATAGACAAATGAGTGTAAGTAGAGCTTTGAGAAACTAAAGGCTTTGTTAACCGAAGCCCCAATTTTAGTGCAACCAGAGTCAGGTAAAGAAATTATGATTTATAGTGACGCCTCCTTAGATGGTTTGGAGTGTGTACTCATGCAAGAAGGCAAGGTTATAGCCTATGCTTCGAGACAGCTAAAACTTATGAGAAAAAATATCTGACCCATGATTTAGAGCTAGCAACTGTAGTGTTCGCCTTGAAGATTTGGCGACACCTTTTGTATGGGGAGAAATGTAGGATATTTACCGACCACAAGAGTTTAAAATACTTGATGACTCAAAAGGAGTTGAATTTCAGGCAACGTCGATGGTTAGAACTGTTAAAGGATTATGATTTGATCATCGATTACCATCCAGGAAAGGCAAATGTAATCGCTGATGCCTTAAGCAGAAAGTCGTTGTTTGCCTTGAGAGCTTTGAATACGCAGTTGACCATATTTAAGGATGGTTCGATCTTAGCAAAACTGAGAGTTAGACCGACTTTTCTTCATGAAATCTGAGAAGCTCAGAAAAATGATGAGAAGTTTCAAGCCAAGAAAAATCAGTGTGAGTCAGGTGTTGAATCAGATTTTCAGATTGGTATCGACGGGTGTTTAATGTTCAAAAATAGAATTTTTGTGCCTAAAAATAGTGAGCTCATTCATAAGACTTTACGAATAGCACATAGTGGTAGTTTATCCGTCCACCCGGGTAGCATAAAGATGTATAACGACCTGAAGAAACTATATTGGTGGTCGGGAATGAAAAGGGATGTTTCAGAGTTTGTTTCCAAGTGTTTAGTATGTTAGCAAGTAAAGGCTGAACACCAAGTACCTTCTGGGCTACTTCAACTTATTATGGTTCCAGAGTGGAAATGGGATCCTATCACTGTAGACTTCATGACCAGTTTGCCATTAACCCTGAAAAAGAAAGATGCTGTATGGGTTATTTTCGACAGATTAACTAAGTTAGCCCACTTCATACCAGTGCTGACCGACTACTCTTTCGAGAAATTAGCTGACTTGTATGTTTCCGAGATTGTGAGGCTACATGGTGCACCATTGTCGATTGTTTCAGATCGAGACCCGGGATTCACCACAAGGTTTTGGAAAAAGTTACAAGAGGCTCTAGGAACCAAGTTAAGTTTTAGTACGGCTTTTCATCCACTGCATCGATGGACAATCGTAAAAAGTAATGTCTGAGAACTTAGAGGACATCTTTGAGGTGTGCTGCGTCCTTGAATTTCAAGGAAGTTGGGAAAAATATTACCATTGGTTGAATTTGCCTACAACAACAGCTATCAGTCGAGTCTGAAAATGGCATCTTATGAGGCCTTGTACGGGCGAAAGTGCCGAACGCCCTTATACTAGACTGAGTTGAAAAAGAGTCAGATTCACGGGGTTGATTTGGTCAAAGAGGCTGAGGAAAAAGTTAAAGTGATTCGGGAATGCCTAAGAGCCACTTTGGATAGACAGAAATCCTACACGGATTTGAAACGTAAGGAGATCAAGTTTGAGGTCGGTGATAAAGTATTCTTGAAAGTTTCCCCATGGAGGAAAGACTTCAGATTTGGTAGAAAAGGCAAGTTGAGTCCTCGTTTCATAGGACTATATGAAATTACTGAGACAGTAGGGCCTGTTGCCTACAGATAGAAATTGCCGCCAGAGTTAGAAAAGATTCACGACGTTTTTCACGTGTCTATGTTACGCCGATACAGATCTGACCCTTCGCATGTAATTGCGCCTACTGAAATTGAAATTCTTCAAGCTTTGACTTATGGTGAAGAACCGGTCAAGATCATCGCTCGAGAGGTCAAACAGTTAAGAAATAAGAATATACCACTTGTGAAAGTTTTATGGCATAGACATGGAGTCGAGAAAGCCACATGGGAACTCGAGGAGTCTCTGAGAGAACAATATCCAAATTTATTTAGCGGTAAGATTTTCGAGGACGAAAATCCCAAATGAGGGAGAAATGTAACAGCCTGATTTAGGGCCTAGTCGGAACAGTGGTCTCAGGACCACAAATTTGAAGTCAGAAAAAAATTATTTTATTATTTTTATGAGGTTATAGTATGATTGTATAAGTGCTTGTAAAATTTGGTGAGTTAATTTTAGCGATTTCTAGTCCAATTTTGAAAAGGGACTAAATTGCATAAAAGGAAAAGGTTTCATTTTAGTACTCAAATATGTTAAATAGCTAGAGAATATAATTTGGGGGTTTTAAAAGGGTAATTAGACCCCTAGAAATAGGGTGGCCGACCATGGGAGTCATGTGTGGTCAAAATTTCAACTTTTGGTGGGATTAGGTGACCAAATTTTGACCAAAGTAAAAATAAATAAGAAAAGGATGATATCACCTTCTCATCTTCTTCTTTACCACTGAAAATATCAGCCATTGTTGGGGTTTTGAGCTTTAAAAACTTGCAGCAACATTAAGCCTCACAAGTAAGTGATTCCTATACCCTTTTTTGATGATTTTTGCATTTTTGAGACCCTTGAAGCATGAGTTTTCAAATGAGGGTGATATCTTGCAAAATGGTGAAGAGTTTAGGATTTTTCCATGTATGTATTTTTGATGTTTATTAAGTTTTTATGGAAGAATATGAGTCCTAATTGTGTTATAAACAACTTTTGTGAAAGGTGTTAGCATGAAAACACCTAAAGGGACTATTTTGCATAAGTTGTAAAATAGTTAATAAGTATGTGAAATAGTGATATTTTAAAGTTGCTATAAAAGTAAAAATAGTTCAGTTAGCTTAAGATACAAAGAAATTCGATGAAAATTGATTTTCGAGCATAGGGGTAAAATGGTCATTTTGTCAAAGTCTATGGGCAAAATGGTCATTTTACTAAAGATGTAAATTTATGATTGCCTAATTATAATTAGTGACTAAGTGAGTGCATATTGTCATTATAGATCAAGATTTACCAAATCCAAACCTAGATCGGAGGAAGGCCAAGCAAACCAACTAAACCAAATAGTCAAGTACTTTTTGTAAACCGAGGTAAGTTGTATGTAAATAATACAACCACACTGTTAATATTTGTATCCATATAGCCATTGAATTGATATTGTATGAGTTGTTAAGTTAAAACTTGAGAATGCATAGTAATATTTGAGATAATAGAAGTATTTCGTTGAAACATTAGGATACGAACTGGATATTCACGCCAAGGCATTGGGTGATATGTGTTCCAGTGTAAGACATGTCTGGGACATGCTTCGGCCACATTCTGAGAGCCAGTGTAAGACCATGTTTGGGACATGGCATCGACTTCTAGATGAGGGCTAGTGTAAGACATGTCTGGGACATGCATCAGCCATACTATGATAGCCAGTGTAAGACAATGTCCGGGACATGGCATCGGCACGAGATGAGTGCGATGTAAGACATGTGCAGGACATGCATCGGCCTCGGCAATGGCGGCCGATGTGTAAGGCGTGTGCGGGACACGCATCGACTAAGAGTTGTGCTAGTGTAAGATATGTCTGGGACATGCATCAACACGTATATATGAGAGCCAGTGTAAGACCATGTCTGGGACATGGCATCGGTAATATATCCCATGTTAAAGGTTCATAGAATATCCAGTAGTATTCCAAACGTTTCAATGGTGAGAGTTATAGATCAATTTTGATAAAGAAAGAATGATCATATTTTGAGTGTTACAGGTACCTATATGGTAAGCATGAGTAACGAGCCTAATTAGAAATTGTGACTCAAGTAGATGACAATGAGTAAGTCAGATTATGTTTACTTTTGAGCTATAACTATGATGACTAATGGTACGATTGTTGTTGTATATTTATTTATATGCAACTTACTAAGCTTTAAGCTTACCCTCTTTCTTTTCCCTCTTCTTTCAGTGTCGCCAAGCTAGCTTAAGGATTCCTTAAAGTTGGAGATATTGATCATACTATCGTCCACAACATTCGGTATAGTTTGATTTATATTTTTGAAGGTGGCATGTATAGGGCTAGACTAGGATGTTTCATCATGAGAATTGTTTATGTATTTTGGCTTAAGTCAGAAGCCCTTTATTTTGTATCAATCCCAGAATAATGGTTATCATTCATTTTGATGAATGCGTATGATGTTCTTTATATGGATGAATTAGTGTCCATTGTGAAGAGATTTGTATATTGAAATGATTTTGTGTAGGTTGTGCAAAAAGGGTGACAAATGGGCTTGGGAAATAGCCTAGTTTGTCCACACGGGTAAGACACACGGGCATGTGTCTAGGCCGTGTGTGACACATGGCTCACGCCCATGGGTATATGTTATGGCCGTGTGTCCCTTGCGCTTAAAATTTTAAAGTCATTTTAGCACACGGGTAGGCCACACGGCGTGTGTCCATGTCGTGCCATAAAGTCAGTATGCATACTAGTAGTACACGGGCAAGAGACACGACCATGTGTCTTGGCCGTGTGAAGGACATGGTTATAGGGCACGGGTG
This sequence comes from Gossypium anomalum, assembly GCA_025698475.1. NCBI lineage: Eukaryota > Viridiplantae > Streptophyta > Magnoliopsida > Malvales > Malvaceae > Gossypium > Gossypium anomalum. Next base: position 21,064,299 of record CM046963.1, on the reverse strand, counting down.
TGTGCTTGGGCCATATGGTTTTGGCAAAATACCCAGGTTTTCAAGCACGGGTTTGGGACATGGTCATGTGCTATATACCTACATGGGCGTGTGGAATCTTTATGCATGAGATTTTCTAAGTTTTTCATGAGTTCTCAGTTGGGCTCCGAACCACCCCGGATGTATATTTTGGGTCTCGTAAGCCTATGTTTGGGACAGCTTGCATGTAAAAAGAAGAGTTTTTAAATTGTTTAAGATTTCATGACCCGATTTTATATAGTTGATTGAGTTTTAGTTAGGTAATACCTCGAACCCTATTCCGGCGTCGAATACGGGCGAGGGGTGTTACATTTCCATTCTCTTTTGCTTCTCCCTCTATTGTCCTACTTCTCTATTTCTTTTAACATATCAAAAAGTTGAATTGGCAATGAAGAAAGAAGTAGGAAGTCGAAAGTCATCATTGCCTATAACCAAAACCCATAAACCCATACCATCTGCTAACCATCAAAAGCCTCTACCACCACCTATCATCTTTATTTCATCCACTAACACATTCACCACTACTGTTACTTCCTTTCGAAAACATCTAAAAATATTTCCAACTTTTGGACTACCTAAGATTTAATCTCTGTCACCGGCCATTAAGTTGGCTCGATTTTCTAATATGTGCTCCTCCATGATCGATCATTATCTAATATTTGGCTCTCTGTAATTTTTTGGGGCTTATTAATTGTTGTTCACTTGGATTCTTGATTGATTTGAATGTGGGTTTATTTTGTGAGGGGATGATATTGTTAGGTTTTTCATGAATGAGGTCATGGTAATGGTGAAGGTGTTAGTGGATGAAATGAAGATGATAGGTAGTGGTGGAGGATTTTGATAGTTACTTGATGGTATGGGTTAATGGGTTTTGATTTCTTTCGACTTCCTACTTCGTTCTTCATTGCCAATTCGACTTCTTGAGTGTTGAGTATGAGTCATATTTCAGTCAAATTTGAGAGACAATCTCTCAGTTAAACTCTATTTATTTATTTCAATTGAACTCAGATTAGTCTAGATTATTTTTTATTATTTGACCTATGAATTTAGCCTATAAATAGGCTCTTTTACAACCTTAGAAAAACACATAATAAAGATTAGAACTCATAACACTTTTGGAGAATTTTATGTTTATGTTTTAAGGGTTCTTTGTTTTCGAATTTTGGGGTTTATTTTTTATCTCCATCTTTTGTACTCTTCGTTCTTTTTCCATTATAGTAAATGTAACACCCTATACTTGGCCCAGTCACCAAGCCTGAATATCAGGATGCCACACCATCGTCTCATGTCTCACACAGTATAAATGAACTTATATTGAAAAAATGACTTTTTTTTAACAACCATATAGGTTCTAAGTCAATCATACTCTTTAATTATCATTAAGTATTGCTAAACATAACTTAAGCATCATATAATAACATTTGTACATACGTAAGGGTCACTTAACGAAAATTCTCCAATCAAGTACTTAGGTATCAATACTAGCACATAGATATCAATATTTCCTTCATCTAGTATCGATATTGAAGGGAAAATCGATACCAAAATAGCATTCTGTTTCTCACCCAAAAATAAAACACTAGAAATTATCGGTACCTTTTGAAAAGTATAGGTAATTTTACCCCAAGTATCGATACACATGATATGGTATCAATACCAAATTACATTCTGACTTCTTGCACATTTCAAAATCACAGAGGTATCATTTTTACAACATGAATATCAATACCTCTGTTTTAGACCAGAAAAATAGAACATACATAAGCATAAAGATCATTTCAACTTGTACCAATTTATCATGCTATTATCACATTATCAAATAAACGATAAAATGACCATAACAATAGTTTCAACATCGAAAATCAGTCCAAGCAGTAATCAACATAACACGATTTAAATCTTAAAATCCTAAGAGCAATTAAGCTATGGAACATCCCAAACATCATGGCAAAAACTAGCACAAAGTCTACCACATTGCCTTATTCCCAAAACAAAACTGAATAAACAATAAACACCTACGAAAAGTGAAATCGACTTGCTTAGATCATCCCTCGGAACCACACCGCTCACACCAGCGCTTAACTACTCTTCAAGGGTTTAAAAGGAGTGGGTGAGCTCAATAAGCTCAGTGAATGTCCAGAACAACTACCATGCAAACATGTCATCAAGTAGTAGTAGAATACACACATAGCATAATTAGAATAATCACAACTTTATCGACATATTCCACTTACACACACATGTTTAACAGTTTATTTACTAAGTCATTGCATACACTTTCATATATACATCACAATACATACTAACATAGTTATAGACAATTGTCATGATAGTCACATATCATATAATCACATATCACAACACACACATTCATATCTTATGATAGTTTGAGATAATGATAGTTTGAGATAATTTGGCACTTGAGTTATGAAATGTAAAAGTGGGCACTATCAGCACTCATCAGACACATGAATCTCCAACACACAATATAGACTCATAGAGTCAAACATATCCCAAAAGTGAAGCATTAAGGTAACTCTCTCCAACACACCAAACATGTCTCATTGAATGGAGCTTAGCTCACATTCCCTTATCTCTCCAACATGCCCAGGGCCTCAACGCCCAAATCACATATACATATAGGTGAGTACTTACAATCCTATGACATGTCAACTATATCCAATGGTCTTAAATATCACAAGGCTAAAATATATGTTATTAACACACACATTTACTTGCTATTCATTATACTTTATCTTGGCATAATCACATTATAAGCATAACATATTCACTATCATATGGCACGTATATCATGCCCATAATTAACTCTTTCATAATAGCCATCATAAGCTTATTACAAACATCACACATATCATAATGTCGCACTATAATCCACAAATTAACAACACATTTTCACATATAAATTCATGAGTATGAGAAAGCTTACACTTGGAATTTAGAGTAGGGGTTTAGACTACTACTAAATTCCCAATTAACGCATTGAATCGTGTCCACAAGCAGCTATTCTAAAAACTTACCAATTAGCTTTCACCAAAAACTCAAACTAGCTTTTCCTTGTCTTGATCTCGGCTCGTAGAAAGTCCTATTGATTCCAATGCTTCAACAAAGTAAATCACACAACAACACAATAAACATTCAAATAATGGCTCACATCAAACAATCCAAAAACACCTGCCTAAGCTAGGTTCTCTTTTGAACGAAACCTTCGACATAGAAAACTTAAAATTTGAATATTAAAAATTTGAATATTTCAGCCTACGCTTAATCTTTTCGCCTAAAACAAATTCCAATCATCTAATTATTTACCTACAACTGATTCTCAACCTTTAAACTATGCAAAACTACCCAATTCATGGTATCAAAATTTTTGACATGTTTATGGCAATTTTCATGAAATTTCATTAAATTTTTAGAAATCATTAACAAAAATTTAAATCAAGTTTAGAAACCTTCTAATCATGTTAAAACAGGTTGAAAAATACTTTGAAACCATGTTTTTACCCAAAATACACCACTAATGACCCAAATTTCAGCTTTTATTTAAAACATGTGATTTAATGGCTAAAAATTCTGATTAAAAGACCAGATATCATTTAAAACTAACTAGGAATTGAATCGTTACCTTAGTTGACGAAAAATCGAGCGTTTGATAGAAAACCCGAAAAACCCACAAGCTTGACAATGAAGGAGTCTATGGTGTTTTGGGTTGCTTTTCTTGGACTTTATGGAGGTTTAATGATTTGGAATGTGATAGGAATCAAAGGAATTTAGGTTTGGTAAAGAAAATTGAATAGAAGAGTTAGGAGAACAAAGAAACATTAAGAACAAGTTATAGAAAAGAACTAATGTGAAAATAAAACAATAAATGAGGGTTTTTAGGTTGGATTTGAAAATCTGGTCTAATTTCCTCTTAAAAACTCTAAGTTTTGACATTTTTACAAATCAGTCTTATTTTCAAAATTAAAGGTATTTAAAACTCATTTTCAGAAATTGATTTAATTTTCTAAAAACCATAGTTGAAAACATCTACGGTGTACCATGTCACAGCATTTCGAACACTCTAAAGCTAAAATCCCTAAAATACCCCTAAAACTCCTAAGCCTATTTTGGGGTGTTACAGTAAAATTATCATTGCCTGTGATTTTTTATCCTCTTTGTAAGGGTATTTCCACGTTAAATTTATGTGTTCAATTTCACAATTTCATCCACTATTTTTTATTTATTCGTTGCTTAATCAGGTCGATCCCAAAAAAATGGTATCAAAGCTAGTTCAGTTTTTGTAGATTAGCCCGTTTGGAGATGGCAGAAACAAGATTTGACATTAACAAGTTCGATGGTGTCACAAATTTCAATCTGTGGCAAATTTGAATTATGGCAATTCTAGTTCAGACCGACCTAAAAAAGGTCATTATCAGGAAAAAGCTTAAGAATGTAGATCATGCAGAATAGGAAGAGCATGATGAAAAGGCTCTGTCTGCAATCTAGTTGTGCCTCGTAAATAGGGTATTGTAGGAGGTATTGATGGAGAAAACCTTATTCGCCTTGTGGAAAATGTTAGAAACTCTTTATGCAACTAAGTCACTAGCCAACCATTTAGTGTTCAAACAACGTCTATTTACGTTTCGCATAAATGAAGTTGAGATTCTTAGAGATCACATTAGTCAATTTATTACTTTTTTGAATCATTTCAAGAATGTTGAGGTTAAGATTGATGATAAAGATCAGGCTAAGCTATTATTGTGCTCTTTACCCTCTTCATGCAAGTCTTTCAGGAAGACCTTGATTTATGGCAGAGACAAACTCTTGTTAGAGGATGTGAAGGGTCATTTGTTAAGTAAAGACAAACTCGAAGATGAGTTTGGTTCGAATAGCAAGGCAGATAGGCAAGCTTCCGTTTTGGTAGCATTAAAAAAGTGAGACAAAAGGTGTTATTATTTTAAGATGTTAGGTCATGTCAAAGCAAATTGTTATAAACTATGAAATAAAAGGGTTGTTGAGAGTAACTGTCGAAACCATTTTTTTATTTTGAAAAACTGGTTCGACTTTTTATTTTGAAAATGAAAACAGGAGTCGCCACCATTCCTTTTTATTAGGTGTGATCGGATCACCTCAGATAAAAGTTTAAATTTACTAAAACGATAATTTCTGGTCTATGAAATTCAAAAAATGATTTCGGGGGTCGGTTACACACGAGGAAGGATTAGCACCCTCGATACGCCTAAAATTCGTACCTAATTGATTAGTCGATGTCTTAGCATTGAAAGTTGAAAATTTGAAAGAATTTTAAATATGATCCTTCCCCTTTTTTATGCTGTCTTAAAAAAGATGCTTATATGAATTAAAACCAGAATTAAAGGCCCACTTGACTCGAGATAACAAAATGTCACATCGCATAAGTTAGGACACGACATGTGAACCCTCGAAAATAAGCTTGCCTTTTTTATTTTTGAAATCTTATTCTTTTTAATTTAAAAGGATATTCGATTATTTAGATCTAACGAGAGAAAATTGTAACCCCGTTAGTTAGGGCACAACTTTCTCGAGTTTCTAAACATCGAATATTACCTTTATTTTATTTGAAATCCATGCATTTTAAAGTTTAAAAGGATATTTGGTTATTGAGATTCAACGAGAAAATTGAAACCCCGTAAGTTAGGGTACGTTTTCTCGAATTTCCCAAATACCGAACATTGCCTCATTTTTAAAAACTCTTTTTTTGAATAATAGCGATTACAAAACTTGAACGATGCATGCTATTTAATTGGAATATAATAAAATACCTATTATGAATAAAGAGACAATTAAACGAGACCTTTGAAGTGATTTAAATGAAATGTGAAAGAATGATAATATACAACATGAAGTAATGATTCACGAATAAAATGTTTCACTAATGAATCTCAATAACACAAAAATACGAATAAACGAATCATAACACACATAATGGCACTAATCACACAACATATGTCTCTTTAATATCAATTTTAATAATCAAAGAAAGCAAAACAACATAATATATAAAACAGTTTGAAGTAAATAGTATAAAACAATTTAAGATAAATAATATGTAAAACAATTAAAAATAATGATATACAAAGTAGTTTAAAACAAATAATACATAAGACAACTTAAAATAATATATGAAAAATGTTTAAAATAAATAATATGTAAAAAGAGGTTTAACTAAACAATATACAAAATGGTTTAAAAGAATAAATGATATATATAAAAACAATTCAAAGTAAATAACAATATATATAATAGTTTTAAAATAAATGATATGTAAAAATTTTAAAATGGATAATAATTTGAATTAGTTTCAAATACATAACATGTGAAAAAATTAAAATAAACAATAATAAAAAATTTTAAAATAAAAATACATGAGAAAAAGAGGTGAAAATAAATAAATAAATAACAAATTTACAAAAATAAATTAAAATCTAACAGATTTGGGACTTAATCAGGATAAAAACGAAATTAAAGGTAAAAACTATAATAAAAAAAACAAATGAGGACCGAAGTCAAAAATAGCAAAAGGGCTAAGGACCGAATGGGAAAAAATCCCCTGATCCCAAAATGACGCCGTTATTTATGGGACCTAAATAAAATAAAAATGAAGTTCTGGGTAAAATCAAAAGATATAAGAAAGTTAAAATGGGGACCCAATCGAAAATTGCCTCAAAAGCAGAAGGACTGGGGGCGCAAATAGACCCTCAGTCCAAAAACACGAGGACCCTAGGTGGGTTTCGAGTCGTATCTTGGGTCGGGGTGTTAAATGACGTCGTTTTAAGGCCACTGAAACAAGCCCTAAACGACGTCAATTTCCATGGCCTATAAAAGTTAAATTTAAAAAAAAAACATTCTACCACAGCGTAAAGAAAAAAAATTTAAATTAAAAAAAAAAACATTCTACCATAGCGTAAAGAAAAAAAAAGAAATAGAGAGGGGGAAAGGGAGAAAGGCACTACTCTGCGTCTCTGTCTTAGCCCATTTGGAGGATTTCATCGGCTTTCGACGCGCCTCTGCCTCTGCCACGACACTAGGCCTAAGACCTCAAGCACACAGGTAAGCCCACTTTTCTCTATTATCAGTTCCTTACTAAAAAGCAAGAATGAAACTAAAACAAAAATCAAAGACGAACAGAAGAACAACCTTAAAAAGAACTTCTTCTTTTTTATTCTCTATTTTCGATTTGATTCGCTTATGTGCCTTTGTATCGATTTGTTTGTGTGCGTAACCAAATACAATGAAAAAGTTCTTGGCTTTATAACTGAATGATTACAACAAAAGCTGTCAAATTTTTTTTTTTTTTTTTTTGTTTCCTTCTACGTTTGCTGTTTGTTTGTCTTCTCTTACAGGTACAAAAGGAGACGTGGAGGTGCGAGGGTGGCGTACGGAGGTGTGCTGGAGGTCGTACGACACTGGAGGCTGGGGGCTGTGGCGCTCCTTGCTGCTAGGGTTTGCTGTTTAAGTGGAAATGTTGTGGGCTAGGGTTTAATTTTTAGGGCTTGTTGGGCCGTGTTGTTGGGTCTAGGTTTTAAGTTTTGAATTTGGGTTAGCATTTTGTAATTGGACTATAATGGACATTTAATTTGGTTTTCTTTTTGTTATTTTCTGTTTATTCTTTGGTTTAAATTTTGATTTAGGCCTCGGGCTAAAATTGGACCTTACAGCTACCCCTCTTTGCTCATTGTCGTGTAATGAAAATAGAGCAAAGACTTTTAAGAAGGACCAATTTTGCTCAACCTCGCCGAGTCTTGACTTCTGTGGTGCTCCTTTTCTTCAAGTAGTCCTATTGTAACTTCAGGAAAGTAAGACTTATAACTTCGATTTACTCCAATATAATTTCAAGGAGGAGAGATTTGTAGCTTCGATCTACTCTGCTGGAACTTAAAGGAGATAAGAATTGGTAAACTCAACCTGCTCCACTGCAACTTCAGGGAGATAAGGTTTACGTATTTTTATCCTGCTCTACTGCAACTTCAGAGAGATAAGGATTATGGCTTCAATCTGCTCCACTGTAACTTCAAGGAGATAAGATCTGCTATCTTTAGTCTGCTCCACTACAACTTCAGGGAGATAAGACTTGCTACTTCAACCTGCTCTACTGTAACTTCAAAGAGATAAGGTTTTCTATCTTCGATCTATTCCGCTGCAACTTCATGGAGATAAGATCTACTATCTTTAGTCTGCTCCACTGCAACTTCAGGGAGATAAGACTTTAACTTCAACCTGCTCTACTACTACTTCAGGGAGATAAGGTTCGCTATGATCTGCTCTACTACAACTTCAGAGAGGTAAGATCTGTTTATTTATAGTTTCAATCTGTTCCACTGCAACTTCAGGGAAATAAGATCCACTATCTACAGTCTGCTCTACTGCAACTTCAAGGAGATAAGACTTTAACTTCAACCTGCTCCACTGCAACTTCAGGGAGATAAGGTTTGTGGCTTCAATCTGCTCCACTAGAACTTCAGGAAGATAAGATCCACCATAATTTGTAGCTTCAATCTGTTCCACTACAACTCCAGGGAAATGAGATTTGCTATCTTCAGTTTTCTCCGCTGCAACTTCAGGGAGATAAGGCTAGTGGCTGCAATCTGCTTCACTGCAACTTCAGGAAAATAAAATCCGTTGTGGTGATTTAATCCGACCTACTATGACTTTAGAGGTATAGGATTGATGGTTTCACTGATCTATTACACCGCTCTTGGTATACAACCTGTCGAATCCATTTGATAAGCCTATTTATGCCAAATGATTAGGATGCTATGATCAGAATGAATCAAATGCTCCTATGTTGACATGAACTAATGATATTTGCATGAATGCAGAATGTGATTTTTTTAGAGTGATCCATTTTTAATGCTTATTTTGTCATCGCTCGTTGTTCATCAAGGTTCTATCACTGATGTGCTACTGTGTCTTCTTGTTTTGCCGATATTTTTGACAAAAAATCTGAAGAAATAGTCACAATTTGGACTATTCTTTCTCCAATGTTTCTAACTTTTGAATCTGGTTAGTTCTGACTAGTGGTCCTCTTTCAGGTCCTTGTATTATTTAGAAACTTTCTAGAGTAATATGCATAACTTCTTTTATGTGAATATTATAAGTCCAAAAATCGTTGTTTCAATGAAAAATGTTTGAAAGAGAATATTATAATGGACAAGATGAAATTTTATTGAGAGCAAAGCTCAAAGTGAATAAATTAATCAAGATAGTAAATTTCGCTAAGGTACAAAATGAATAAGATGAGAAAAAGGTGCCCCAGATATCGCAGCACGAGCTTCTTTATTCAAACTTCTCGAAGACCATTTCGAGCTAGATATGTGTCTAGGAGATCTCAAGTATTTTGTTGATGGCCCAAGATGTGATGTTCCTCCTTCTTGTTAATTCTGAGAGGACAAGACTACCACATGCCCCATATTCAAAATTTGAGCCGCCCGTTTTTGGGTTTTCAACTCAAAAACCCCTTTGGTCACAGAGCACCCTTTGCGGGTTTTTACCTGGCCTCTCCATTTTTTTCTTCTTCTTCTTCTTCTTTTGGAGGTCTCAAATCACCCTTTGCGGGTTTTCACCTTGCCCTCTCCCTCTTTAGGTGAAATACTTCTTGACAGAATCTGAATTCATAGGATTGGACAAGTTATTACCATCCATCTCAGCTAGAATCAATACTCCTCCGGAAAAGGCTTTCCTTACCATATAAAGTCCTTCCCAGTTTGGCATCCATTTCGCTCTGAAATCTTCTTGTATGGGAAGGATCTTTTTCAAAATCGAGCCCCCCTCATGGAATTCTCTAGGGCGAACCTTTTATCATAGGCTCGCATCATTCGTTTTTGGTACATCTGACCATGACGGATAGCCATTAGCCTCTTTTCTTCAATCAAATTCAACTGATCATATCGGGACTAGATCCATTCTGCTCCATCTAACTTTACCTCTGACAAAACTCAGAGAGAAGGAATCTTGACTTCGATAGGCAGAACCGCCTCCATTCCGTAGACTAAAAAGAAAGGCATTGTCCCGATAGAGGTCCTGACAGATGTTCGGTAAGCGAAGAGGAAAAATGGTAACTTCTCATGCCAATCTTTATAAGTCTCAGCCATTCTTCCCATGATCTTCTTAATGTTTTTATGGGTTGCCTCCACTGCCCCATTCATTTTCGGGAGATACGGTGACGAGTTGTGGTGCCTGATCTTTAATTGACTATAGACCTCCGCTATTGTGCTATTGTTCAAGTTCAATGTATTGTCAGATATGATACTTTCCGGCATTCCATATCGACATATGATCTCCTTCTTCAGGAATTTGCTCACTGCTGATTTTGTAACATTAGCATATAACGCGGCCTCTACCCACTTGGTGAAGTAGTCGATAACCACAAAGATGAATCGATGCTCATTGAAAGCTTTTGGCGATATTGGTCCAATCACATCCATGCCCCACATAGAGAAAGGCCATGGGGAAGTCATGACATGCAGAGGTGAATGAGGCACGTGAATTTTGTCTCCATAGATTTGGCACTTATGACATCTCTTGGCGTAATTGATACAGTCTCCTTTCATGATGGACCAATAATACCCGAATCTCATAATTTGCCTGGCCATTGTAAAATTATTAGCGTGTGTCCCATAGATGCCCTCATGGACTTCTTCCAAGATTTTTTTGGCCTCAACAACATCCACACATCTTAATAGTACCTGATCCTTTCTTCTTTTGTATAGGAGCTCCCCATCTAAGACATAGTCGCAAGCTAGTCTTCTTTTATTTTTAGCAAAACATCGGGCCTCATCCTTCGGAGATTTTGTTGAACTGGCTTACATTCTTTTTTTATGGAGAGGCGATGTACCACAATATCAGTACTTATCCCAGGCATGTCTTGATATGACCATGCGAAAGCATACTTGAATTCTTGGAGTAATTCAATGAGGTATCACTTTGTCTCCACGGTGATACAAGTTTCGATCTTTACCTCTTTTTTCTCTCCTAAGCTCATAATTTCTACTGATTCTTTGTGAGGTAGGATTTGTTTCTCGTCTTACTCTACCATCCTCAATAAATAAAGAGATAGGTCACAGCCCCGGTCATCTTTGAAATCCTGAGAGTCCTCCATACACATATCTCGCTTAAAAGGAGACTCTAAGTTATTAGCAGCGTCGCTCGTATCATTGATATCTGAAGACCTGTTATGAGGATGAAGGACGATACCAAGAACCAAAAGAATTCTAAGAATACTTATTTGTATGGTATGATAATGAATGTAGAACAAAAGAATATTTAGAAGAATGTCCAAACGACAAAAGAATCTGAGAGCAATTATTTGTATAATATGATTATGAATGAAATGGAAAGAATAAAATAATATTAGCTCGAAAGGTGCATTTTATTGAAATAACGTTTTTGAACATAAGCCTATTTCACAAAAGATTCTTATTACTCCTAGGCCTAGAGCAATAAGTGTGTTTTGGACATTACTCTGAATTAGCTCTAAAAACTACGAAATCTCTTCCGTAGTCCAGTTGTCCAGAACACTTCCAGGTATGTAGGGGCAACTGCCCAACAAATTCTCTTCTCCAGCTCTTTCTTCAGATATGGCGTTGATGTCTAACTTTCCCAACATTCTTTCCATAATTTCCTTTCTCGACACTCTCCGTTCGGGGTGAATAATCCCTTGTGACACAAAGGTCCTGGAAATGTGAGGGAATGTCATTGGTTCCCATTTAATTTCCTCTCCGCTCAAACGTGCTCTCCTTCTATCTTGTTTCTTCTCTAGCTGATTCTTTCTTTGCCTCACATCCGGCTTGAATCCTAAGCTGAAGCTGTCTCTTTTTTCTTTTAGCATCGGAGGCTCAACCCTTCCTTGGAGGTGTCTTTCGAATCCTCTTCCTGATAGGGCTCCTTTCCCAACAGTTAATTGTAGGCTCATTCTTATAGTCTTGGATATCCTGGGGATTGGGATACTATTCCCTTCAATAATGAATGTCGCATTCACAAATTTCAAAGACTAAAAGGGACATTCGATTGTTTCATCGTTTGCCTCTAGATACGACGCGTTACTGGTCACTGCTGCGATGATGTCCTCTTCACCATTTATCATCACCAGCCGGCCTTCCGTTACCAATTTCGACTTTTGGTGTAGCGAAGAAGGTACTGCCCCTACTATATGTATCCATGGCCTCTCTAATAAGTAGTTGCATGAAGGCTTAATATCCATTACCAGAAAGTCCACCTCATATGTTTTTAGACCGATCAGAAGAGGTATTTCAATTTTGCCCATTACCCTTCTCTCTGTGCCAACGAATGCCCTCACTATATTCTGGCACGCTTTCATGTGAGAGCTGTCTACAGGCAGTCTGTTCAGTATGGATAATAGTAGGACGTTCAAGGCCGATCCATTGTCAATCAGCACCCACGGTAGCATATACTCCTTGCAGCATATGGTGATGTGTAAAGACTTAGTCGACCCCATGCCACCGGGTGGTATCTCGTTATCATTGAAGAAGATAAAGTTATCGGCACTTATGTTGCTAACCAAGCGGTCTAGCTTGCCTACAGAGATATCATTAGCGACATACATTTCATTTAAAACTTTTATCAGCGCGCTGCGATGGACCTCCGAACTTAGGAGTAAGGCTAGCACTGAGATACGAGCTGGTTGTTTACGCAGCTGTTCCACAATACTGTACTCACTGTGCTTTAGAAATTTTAGAAATTCTTTAGCCTCCTCTTCATTGACCGGCTTGTTAACAAGAGGTTCAAGTCAGGTCGTTCTTTTTTTCTTCTGTTCGACCGTTGTAGCTTTTCCTTTTGCGAGTTCTGCTCTTGTGTTTGCTGAATCATAGCGCCTCCTGCTATGCGTATAGAAACCCATATTTTGGTCCTCCTTTGAAGTGTCAACCAGGTTCTCCTTTTCCGGGATCGTCACGTTACAGTCGTAATTCTATGGGACCCTCTTGTTTTCTTTATAAGGGAAAACTGCAGGTTTTTGGATTATGACTTTCGGTGGCATTCGCACTCCCACTACATTATTTTTGGGTCGTGATATGATGACCACGGGGTAGTTGACTTTTTGGATATGCGCCGTCGATTCTCCTTCTAACGCACATATATTTCCCTCTTCGGGGTTTTTGGCTTTTTCATAAAACTCTATTTCTTTGTTGTTCATCATGTTTTGTACTAGGGCCCTGAACTCTCCGCACTCTTGGATTTCATGCCCCACTTCATTATGGAACTTATAGTAGTTCCACTTTTCTTCAGGTCTTTTCTACTAATCTAATACGATTAATCCTCTCTTTACCATCTCCTTCGAAACTTGTCTCAACAGGGTTTTGACTTTTGTAACCTCATATTTGACCTTCTTACTCCCACCTTCATTTATTTCATTAAAAACCCCTTGATCAATATAATTAGGTAAAGGGTTTCCCGCTACATTTGGTACAGATGGTTCGTCAAACTTTACGATTCCCATTTTTATAAACCTTTCGACTAACCTCTTGAACGCGGTGTAATTTTTGATCGAACGCATGATGATTCCCGCGTGATATTCGCATTGAGCGTTTGCTTTATACCACTTGAGAAACGGGGTTGAGCGGCTTTAAGTAGAAAGGGGACACCACATGTGCATCGAATAGGTTCTGATACAGCTCTCTATACGTCATTGGTATAGGCGTGAACTATAGTCTTTCTGTGTTCGTCCTCATATTGAATTTTTATCTCGCAGTGCTCTGATGGTTGGCAGTTACCGTCTTCGATTGGTTTACAGTGAGTGACTTGGAATGACCTTTGTTGTATGTGCTCATGTTGTTCACCTCATTCTCTCTTTTCCTTGGGGCTGACCTCTTGGTACTATCCCCTGCCTCTATTTTACGGCTTCTTATCGCGTTCTCGATCATTTCGCCAGTCATCACTATATCTGAGAAGCTTTTAGTGGTGCTCCCTAACATATGGGTGATGAATAGAGACTTTAAGGTATTGATGAATAGCATGGTGGTTTCTTTTTCTAAGAGAGGTTGCTGGACTTGTATAGCAACCTCCCTCCACCTTTGGGCGTATTGTCAGAAACTCTCATTTGGTTTCTTTTCTATGTTCAGCAATGTGATCCTATCAAGGGTCCGTGACTATACTGTTTCATGAAAGCTTGAGCTAGGTCTTTCCATGAGTTGATCTTGGTATGGCTCAATTGGCTGTACCATTTCGATGTTACCCCAACTAGACTGTCTTGGAAGCAATGAATCAATAGCTGATCATTGTTGACGTACCCAGTCATTTTCCTACAAAACATGGTAATTTGAGCCTCGGGGCAGCTAGTCCCGTTATACTTCTTGAACTCTGGAGTTTTGAACTTGGGGGGAAGCACCAGGTCCAGAACCAAGCTCAAATCTTTAGCGTCGATCCACAGTGATAGTCTGCACTTTCCATCGCTTTGAACTTCTCCTCTAACCACCTGCATCAGTCTTCCAATTATTTCGGGAGCTCCACTCTCACTCCTTCGGCTTATACTATGTCGTCCAAATTAGGGACTGCGAGATTAGTTGGGTTATCCCCTAGATTAGAGCCTGAGCCTACTTAAAGTTAATTGGCATTGAAGCATTGGCCTGAAATTGTTAAGGCCTGATCGTAATGGATGGCCTTCGCGTACACACCTCGGCTTGTGTCTAAGCATTCATCAGGGAAAAACCAGGAGGGTAAAGAGGATCTTCATTGACATATCTAGTATTGACCATAGGGCCTTTTCCTTTCTCCTGTCCACCAGTTAGCAGTTGTGTTAGCTAGTTCATCATGTTCTTTGTGATTCCAGCATTTGGTCTCTCATATCCTACTGGATTTTAGTTAATTACTCTTGCATTTGTGCTTGCATCTGCTCTTGCATCTCCTTCTACATTTATTCCAACCTTTCTAGTCTTTCATCCATCGCTTTAGTCTTTCTTCGTGTACCGTAATGATGCGTATTTGGTAGGTTTTTATCAGTTTCCAGGTTACTGAAATGATTTTTTTAATTAGGGTCTTTTGGTGAAAATTAATGCATATGATGCGATGAAATGCAAATGAATAAATGCAAAAAAAAGGCGTCGATTCTGATTCAATTCCACTTAGAATAACTTTACTAGAAAACAAAATTCTTTACATAGAAATGGATTACAGATACGGCCTAGCCTTAATGCTCAAAGTTTTAACTTTCCTAAGCAACCAAGCCAATTCCCAGCCCTGGTCTAATTCTAATTCATATTTTACACTCAATACATCCACTTGAGCTGCTAAAGTCTGTAGATGGTCGGCCACCTCTCGAATCTGGGCCACAGCCTCACCCATAATGTAGTCTCTATCCCTAATTTGACTCTGAGATCGATGGAGTTACTCATTACACCGTTTATTACTTGCTTCAAGGAGCTCAACCCGGAGCTTACTATTTTGGAATACAATTTCGAGTTCTTATACCTTCCTTTTCAGCTCTTCAACCTTATCCAAGCTTACCTTCAGCTCTATTGCAGAGTTACGGCTATGATGCTGATGAAGTGACTTTTCTAGTTTGGTTATTCTGACTTTTAACCCAACTTTCTCATTTTGGGCTTCCGACAGACTCTTTTCTAAGGCTTCTTTTCGACCCTGAGCGTCTCGATATTTTCTCTCCCATCGATTGGCTTTGGCTTCTCTTCTTGGATCTTGTGTCACCATTGTTCAGATGTTTTTCCCAACCCGACGGTTCTCATTGATAGGCGTAATTTCTTATAATCCATTTTTAGGCTATCTAAATCTTCCTCGGCCTTATTCTTCCCTTTTCTCCATTCCTCGGTCTCCAATTTTTGAACATCGACATCAAGTTTCAAATGCATCTTTTCTTCTTCCAGTTCCTCTATCTTCTTTTCGAGTTCTGCATTCCTTCCCTCAAAGTCCTGCTTTATGATTTCTAACTCAGATGGGACCACTTGTAGATATTCTTCCATTGACCGCGCACCCTCTTGATTTGGCTCGGGAACATTGTCGTTGATTATTTTACTTCGCCACCCATTATACTCAGGGGTCGTTACTGGACTTATGGCCAATCTCTTAATCTAACAGGTCTGGTTCCAAGCGTTGGACATCTCTCGTACCTTCTTCTTATAATTATCCCCCTTATACGAAAACTCACACTGAGCTAGCCCATGGGTCACTGGTATGAGCTGTCTTGATCAGTACTGCCTCAATATGAACAAAGGGACATATCCTATGGCTCCCCAAATCCCAAGTAGGGGGACCCAGTCAAAATCCCCACATCGGTACAAGATCTCATCGGAAACCAATCAAGGGGCTCTCCACTCGACATCCTCTTCTTGGAGATTTTGGAGGATCGCCATCCATCTTTCCTCTAATATGTCATTCCGTCTTGGTGTATCCACTATTTCCTTTAATGGTGAGTAATTCTCAGAGAACACTCTATATGACACCTTATCTACCTTCCAGAAATGGCTATGAAACCAAGCTAGTAACAGTTGCGCACATCCTATGAATCGACCCTCACCAGCTCTTTAGCACGTATTCAAGGACCTAAATGTTTCAGCTAAAATCGTGAGAACCAGCGTAACTCTCTTATCCAGTCGGTCAAACAGATCAGAAACTGTCTTATCTATATGCCCTAGTGCCTTAGGGAAAACCACTAACCAGTAGATACTTAAAGCAAAAACATCCACTCTCTTCTTCATGTCTGGGTGTGCCAAAATCAAATCTCGCTAACTTTTCCATGGAATACATTTGCTTTCTCTTTTCTGTTTGAATCTAGCTGTAACCCACTGCTCACTCATTTCGGTGATATTCATCAATTTCTTCACAAAGGTCGGAACATTAGCGGCTCTAGAATAGGCCATGTTAACCTGAACCCTTGGACAACGAAGTACGATGGTATATTCTTCCACTGTAGGCACCAAATTTACATTCCCGATGGTGAAACAATTGTAGGCCAGATTCCAGAATTGGGCCAAAGCCCGAAACAGATGCTTATCTATCTTAATATCGAGTAAGTAGGGTAGATCACCGTAATTATCGTAAAATAATTGTTTGACTTCATCACCCCATTGGGACCACATTTCCTTCAATTTTCAAAGATCATTCTGTGTCACGCTAATACGAGCGAAGTCCCATAACTCTGATGTATACCCTACTGTCAAACTATCTCCCTTTTCCAATTGCGTTTTCTCCGACCATATACGGACAACCGCATTATCCTTCACTTTATCAAGAAATTTGTTCTCCATGACAATCTCTCTATTTAGTAATCAGACTCGAATTGACACCCTTTTTTATGATGAAAATGTCATGTAATCACAAACAAAACAACAACACAAGTCAGTACAAATTATACGAAATTAAAGTAAGTAAGAGATAACAAGCAGAGCACCTATTTGGGCGACCACTAATGGTTTAGAGCGGCTCTTCCTAAGGCAGGCTCCTACGGCTCACTATATGTGGTTCAGTTCTAAAGAAAGGGTACCCGAACCAGCAGATTCCTCGATCCTCACCCATTATAGGCTTATATAGATCGAGTTCAGTTCAGGGGAATACATTTCCCTATGGCTATACGGAGATGAAAATCTCACGAAGACATAGGTACGAATGTATCCCAGAAGCGATCCACTACCCTATACGGAGGTGAAAACCTCACGAAGGACTAGTTTTTCACTCTCAATTAAAGGGTAAGACCGAGCGGTCATGCAATGCAATATGCAAAAATATTTAAAGACTCGAACCAACAAAGTAGGTATTATGACCAAGATCACGAAGATAACAGATGAAATGCAATGAAAAGGATCGTATTTTAAATTGAATTTTTAATTTTCAATGGAAAGACATAAATTAATCAATTTACGGCTTAACTCTCCCCGCTCCCCAGTGGAGTCGCCAAGCTGTCAAAACTATTTTTTTATTTTGAAAAACGGGGTCGACTTTTTTTTTGAAAATGAAAACAGGAGTCGCCACCAATCCTTTTTATTAGGTGTGATCAGATCACCTCAGATAAAATTTCAAATTTACTAAAATGATAATTTTTGGTCTACAAAATTCAAAAAATGAATTCGGGAGTTGGTTACGTACGAGGAAGAATTAGCACACTCGATACGCCCTGTAATAGCCCGATTTAGACCCTAGTCGAAACGGTGGTTTCGGGACCACAAATCTGAGTCAGAAAAATTTTTAAAATTTATTTTCTGTGTTTATTTTGTGTGAATTTA
The DNA here is from genome assembly GCA_025698475.1 of Gossypium anomalum. Classification (NCBI taxonomy): domain Eukaryota; kingdom Viridiplantae; phylum Streptophyta; class Magnoliopsida; order Malvales; family Malvaceae; genus Gossypium; species Gossypium anomalum. The sequence continues at coordinate 21,046,060 of CM046963.1, read as the reverse complement.
TGCCTGTGAAATTTTCGTAATTTAATTTGGACGTTTGAGTGTCTGATTAAGTAAAAGGATTTAATCGCATAAATTAAAAATCTGATGGTTAAATGTGCAAGGACCAAATTAATGTTGTCTTTTTAAATTGAAGTGCTCATGATGCAATTAAACCAATGGTTTTATCCATAGACACATTCGGTCATGGGTTAGTGGAGTTGAAATAATATTACAAAGGTTATTTTAGGTATTAAACAAATTATTTAGTAATAATAAAACATAAAACAAAAACAAATGCTTTCATTCTTGGTGTTAGCCGGTTGTTGTAATAAAAGAAAAGAAAAAGAGCTTTAAAGGGTTTGGCCATTAACAAGCTTGATTAGGTATGTATTTAGCTCAGTTTTTGATAATTTTTACATTTTTGAGATCGTTGCTTCGAGTACTACCCGACCCATGCTTGAATTTTTTATTTTGATGAATATTTTAAGATATGCCATTGATGAATAATTGTGTTTTGTGGTGTTTGAAAATGAAATATGGAAGATAAGTTTTGGGTTAATATGTATTTTATTTGAAATTTTGATAACTTGAGTAATTAGGGCTTAATTGCAAAATTAATAAATTGAAGGACTAAAATAAAAAATAAATGAAATGTGTGTATTTGTATGTACTACAGGAACATTCAGCCTAAGCATGTTGCATGGAGATTTTGTGTATTTTGTGTTTTATGCAATTAGGACTAATTTGTAGAAGTATGAGATATCATGGGTAAAATGGTAATGTGCCCATTTATGTGTTCTTGGATTAAATTGAGTGAAATTTTGCTTGAATGAGATTAATTTGAAATTGTATAGATCAAGAACAAAAGAAATCGGACTTGGATCAGGGGAAAACAAAAATAGTCGAATGGTCAATTTACATTGTTCGTCGATATTCGGGGTAAGTCTATAAGCAATAAACGTCGTTAAATTTGAATGTATATGATCTTTATATGCTGAATTTAATTGTGTGAATTTCTATTAGTTATAGCCGAATGAATAAATGTTTATGAGATTTGGGAACAAGTTCGATTCAATTGAGATAAGATGTTTGAAAAGCTTCGTATGAAACTTAAGGATTAATTAGGATTTCCAAAATATGAATTATGTGTAAAACCAACTTTGTATCAGTGAAATTCGGGCTTTATGCCTAGCAGGCTTTGTGCCGGTGTATAATATCGGGCTTTATGCCTAGCAGACTTTGTGTCGGTGTATAATATTGGGCTTTATGCCTAGCAGGCTTTATGCCTGTGTATTATATCAAGCTTATTGCCTAGCAGGCTCTGTGCCGGTGTATTATACTAGGCTTTATGCCTAGCAAATTTTATGAGAGCAACGGTAAAAGTAATCAAATGTGTTAAATGAGCTAAAGTGACTAGGTATGTAAATGTGGTTTACTTATTTGAAATGAAGGTAAATTGACTGAAAGATATGTGATAAAAATGTTATGTGATGCTATTGAAAATGTATGTAATTATGGGTAGTGTATTCAGTCTTATGATAGGTATAAGTATGTAAATTAAAAGCTTGATTTATGAGTATGTATAATGAATGCATCTGTATAATCGATTATATATGAAATTATGACTTTGAAATTGGAGAATATATTGATAATTTATACATGTGTATATTCGGCCATGGTATATTTTGAGTATAAATATATGTTTGATATGGTTTTTTTTTTTTAGAATGGAAATGTCTATATATATATATGAAATTGATAGTCTGATTCGGTTTTATTTTATTGATTTATCAAGGTCATTAATTTGTTTAAATTGCTTATAACTTACTAAGCTACGATAGCTTATTGTGTGTATGTTTATTCTTTGTTCTTATAGATTTTGGAAGTTAGTTACGGGCTCGGGATCGTCAGTGAAGTCATCCACACTATTGTCAACCTTCGGTACTTTTAAAATTTTTAATTCGAACTTATGGCATGTATAGGCTAATATGTATTTTTGACCAATCTTGGATATGTATATAATAAGCCATGCGAAGTTGGCTTGTCATTTTGTAAATCTTGAAATTTATGCTTTGGCTTGATGATTATGTGTGGTTGTGGTTTGATTGATTTGGTTTAGTTTGGTTTTGATAATTGGAAATTTTATTGTATTAGCCAAACGGTTGTTAAGTCATTTGTGCGGGCGCATAGTATTGATGTTTTTTTTTTTAATTTATGACATGAAATCTTTGCATAATATATTAATTGGCTCCATGAAAAAAATTATATGCTTGGAATGAGAATGAATAAGTTGAAAATGGTCATTGAATATGCATAAGTATATGGATAATTAAGTTCAGCTAAGGATTTTGTAAAGTACCAAATGAATAGTTTTTTTGGTTTAAATATGCATATTTGTTAGCATACAAAGTTGACTTGTGTGCATAAATTTTATGCTTTTGAGAAATGTATTATTTCATGCTCATTTGTAATTGGTTTAAATGGGTAGTAGGTTTAAAAACGTGATGTATAAGCTATATGGTGAAATATATATATTTGACATTAATTGCTCGTGATTATACATCGAATATTCATATTGTAAAATTTTATAATATAGTTCATAAAGTTCTTAAGTTGATTAACTATGCGTAAATCTGCTTGGTAATTGAACTATATGCTTGATTATGTTTGTGATAGTCTGAAAGCCGTATCTTGTCTGGTAATACCTTGTAAACCATTCCGGCGACAAACACGGGATAGAGGTGTTACACGCCCAAAATTGTACCTAATTGATTAGTCGATGTCTTAACGTTGAAAGTTGAAAATCCAAAAGAATTTTAAATACGATCCTTCCCCTTTTTTTATGTTGTCTTAAAAAAGATGCTTAGATAAATTAAAACGAGAATTAAAGGCCCACTCGACTCGAGATAACAAAATGTCACATCCCGTAAGTTAGGACACGACATGTGAACCCTCGAAAATAAGCTTGCCTTTTTTATTTGTGAAATCTTATGCGTTTTAATTTAAAAGGATATTCGATTATTTAGATCTAACGAGAGAAAATTGTAACCCATAAGTTAGGGCATGACTTTCTCGAGTTTCTAAATATCGAATATTACCTTTATTTTATTTGAAATCTATGCATTTTAAAGTTTAAAAGGGTATTTGGTTATTGAGATTCAACGAGAAAATCGATACCCCGTAAGTTAGGGTAGGTTTTCTCGAATTTCCCAAATACCAAACATTGCCTCATTTTTAAAAACTCTTGTTTTGAATAATAGAGATTACAAAACTTGAACGATGCATGCTATTTAATTGGAATATAATAAAATGACCTATTATGAATAAATGGACAATTAGACGAGACCTCTGAAGTGATTTAAATGAAATGTGAAAGAATGATAATATACAACATGAAGTAATAATTCACGAATAAAATGTTTCACTAATGAATCTCAATAACACAAAAGTACGAATAAATGAATCATAACACACATAATGGCAATAATTACACAACATATGTCTCTTTAATATCAATTTTAATAATCAAAGAAAGCGAAACAACATAATATATAAAATAGTTTGAAGTAAATAGTATAAAACAATTTAAGATAAATAATATGTAAAACAATTAAAAATAATGATACACAAAGTAGTTTAAAACAAATAATACATAAGACAACTTAAAATAATATATGAAAAATGTTTAAAATAAATAATATGTAAAAAGAGGTTTAAACTAAACAATATACAAAACGGTTTAAAAGAATAAATGAAATATATAAAAACAATTCAAAGTAAATAACAATATCTATAATAGTTTTAAAATAAATGATATGTAAAAATTTTAAAATGGATAATAATTTGAATTAGTTTAAAATACATAATATGTGAAAACTTAAATAAAAAATAATAAAATAATTTAAAATAAATAATACATGAGAAAAATGGGTGAAAATAAATAAATAAATAACAAATTTGCAAAAATAAATTAAAATCTAACAGATTTGGGACTTAATCAGGATAAAAACGAAATTAAAGGTAAAAACTATAATAAAAAAACAAATGAGGACCGAAGTCAAAAATTGCGAAAAGGCTAAGGACCTAATGGGAAAAATATCCCCTGATCCCAAAATGATGCCGTTCTTTATGGGACCCAAATAAAAAAAATGAAGTTCTGGGGTAAAATCAAAAGATATAAGAAAGTTAAAATGGGGACCCAATCGAAAATTGCCTCAAAAGCGAAAGGACTGAGGGCACAAATAGACCCTCAGTCCAAAAACACGTAGATCCTAGTAGGGTTTCGGGTCGTATCTCGGATAACGGTGTTAAACGACGTCGTTTTAAGGCCAATGAAACAGGCCCTAAATGACGCCGTTTTCCATGGCCTATAAAAGTTAATTTTTTTTATAAAAAAAAAACATTCTACCACTGCGTAAAGAAAAAAAAAAGAAACAAAGAGGGGGAGAGGGAGAAAGGCACTACTCTGCGTCTCTGTCTTAGCCCATTTGGAGGGTTTCATCGGCGTTCGACGCGCCTCCACCTTCGCCACGGTACAAGGCCCAAGACCTCAAGCACACAGGTATGCCCTCTTTTCTCTATTATCAGTTCCTTACTAAAAAGCAAGAATGAAACTAAAACAAAAATCAAAGACGAATGGAAGAACAACCTTAAAAAGAACTTCTTCTTTTTTAATTCTCTGTTTTCGATTTGATTTGCTTATGTGCCTTTGTATTGATTTTTTTGTGTGTGTAACCAAATACAATGAAAAAGTTTTTGGCTTTATAACCGAATGATTACAACAAAAGCTGTCAAATTTCTATTTTTTTTTGTTTCCTTTTACGTTTGTTGCTTGTTTGTCTTCTCTTGCAGGTACGAAAGGCGAAGTGGAGGTGAGAGGCTGGTGTACGGAGGTGTCTTTGGAGGTCGCATGCTGGTATTTGGATTTGAGAAATTTGCAGCGCTCCTTGCTACTAGGGTTTGCTATTTAGGTGGAAATGTTGTGGGCTAGGGCTTAATTTTTAGGGCATGTTGGGCTGTGTAGCTGGGTCTAGGTTTTAGGTTTTGAATTTGGGTTAGCATTTTGTAATTGGACTATAATGGACATTTAATTTGGTTTTCTTTTGTTATTTTCTGTTTATTCTTTGGTTTAAATTCTGGTTTGGGCCTCAGGCTAAAATTGGGCCTTACAGTAACGATGAAGATGTAACTGGTGTTAATTTGATCGATAAGAGTGGTAACAATTTCTTGTTAGTGTCAATGAGCAATAGCTCCGACGTCCGAGTGGATCCTATATTAGGGATGTTATTTCCACATGTGTCCCAACAAAGAATGGTTCTCCACAAACAATTTAATTGAAGGTGCAATTTTATGCATGGGAAACGATTCATCCAGTAAGGTAATTGATATTCGTATTGTTAAAATTAGGATGCACGATGGGATGATTAGGACACTCTCAGATGTCAGGTATGTACCTGATTTATGAAAAAATCTCATCTCTTTGAGTATTTTTTACTCGAAAGGTTGAAGAATCAACATCGTGTCAAGCAGCATTAAGGTGTCTCGTGGGCCTCTCGTTTTGTTAAAAGGTAAAAGAATCAGTAGTCTTTATATTCTAGAAGGCTCTATAGTGATCGGTGAAATCGAATGTCCCTCGTCCGTTAGAAAGTCAAAGTCAACTCATTTGGAGCGGAGGCAACCTTTTTATAGGAAAAAGTTATGACTGTTTCATTGAAGAGAGGTTCTCTTTTTTATGCAAGTTTTGAAAAGTTAAGACACTGTGTTCATGAAAATTAGACCTGGGTTAGTTTTGATTTGCCAGTGCACAAGTCGAAAACTAGAAATCTTCTAGCTTCTAAGCATAGATTCAACTCAATTAATTCCCTGCATAGTTCAAGATAGGCATATGGCGGGCTTTGGCAAAGATGGAGGTGTGAAAATACGAGTCAAGGTGGAGATTTGTTGAGTATGACTCGTATTTCAGTCAAATTTGAGAGATAATCTCCCAGTTAAACTCTGTTTATTTGTTTTAGTCAAACTCAGATTACTCTAGATCATTTTATTATTATTTGACCTATGAATCTAGCCTATAAATAGGCTTTTTTACAACCTTAGAAAATACACCCAATAAAGATTAGAACTTATAACACTTTTAGAGAATTCTGTGTTTATATTTTGAGGGTTCTTTGTTTTTGGGTTTCGGTGTTTAGTTTTTATATCCATCTTTTGTACTCTTCGTTCTTTTGCAACTATAGTAAAATTATCTTTGCCTGTGGTTTTTTATCCTTTTTGGAGAGATTTTTCCATATTAAATTTGTGTGTTCAATTTCTCAATTTCTTCCACTATTTTTTATTTGTTCGTTGCTTAATCGGGTCGATCCCCAACAAATGGTATCAAAGCTAGTTCAATTTTCATAGACCAGCCTGTTCAGAGATGGTAGAAACAAGGTTTGACATTGACAAGTTTGATGGTGTCACAAATTTCAATCTGTAGCAAGTTCGAATGATGACAATTCTAGTTTAGACTGGACTAAAAAAGGTCGTTATCAGGAAAAAGCCTAAGAATCTAGATCATATAGAATGGGAAGAGCTGGATGAAAAGGCTCGGTCTGTAATCCAATTTTGCCTTGCGAATAGGGTATTGCAAAAGGTATTGATGGAGAAAACCTCATCCGCCTTATGAAAAAGGTTAAAAACTCTTTATGAGACTAAGTCTCTGGCTAACCGTTTAGTGTTGAAACAACATTTATTTACGTTTCGGATGAACGAATGTGAGCTTCTTAGAGATCACATTAGTCAATTTATTACTCTTTTGATTGATTTAAAGAATGTTGAGGTTGAGATTGGTGATGAAGATCAGGGTATGCTATTATTGTTCTCTTTACCCTTTTCATACAAGTCTTTTAGGGAGACCTTGATTTATGGCAGAGACAAACTCTCGTTTGAGGATGTGAAGGGTCATTTGTTGAGTAAAGACAAACTCGACAATGAGTTTGGTTCATGTAACACCCTATACCCAACCCCGTCCCCGAGCCCGAATATCAGGATGTCACACATCACATGCAATACATAAGGTCTCATTATTAAGTAAACATCTTTCATTTTAGCTTAATAAAAAATACAAGACGTATATTATCGTTAAAACATGTTAAACATTCACCAAACGTGCTTAAAACAAGAATTAAACATGCATTAGACCCACTTAGCAAAATTTCCAAAACAATCACGTAGGAACGATACTAGGATAAGGGTATCGATTTTTTCCTGGTTCAATATCGAGACCATTTGTAAAATCGGTACCAAATCAATATTTTGTTTCTCGTCCAAAAATCAACACCTGGAAAATATCGATACAATTGAAAAAGTATCAATAAAATTACCCTGAGTATTGATACTCGTTATAGGGTATCAATATAAATTTATGATTCTGACTTCTTACATGTAACAGCCTGATTTTGGGCCTAGTCAGAACAGTGGTTTCGAGACCACAAATTTGACATAAGAAAATTTATTTTTATTATATTTTTATGGTCTACGTTTTCATGAATTGATTTCATGAAAATTTTTTTTGAAAATTTTGACGTTCGGGCACTCAATTTAGTTAAAAGGACTAAATTGTAAAAAGTGCAAAACTTGAGTTCTATATGCTAGAGGTGTCCAATTGTTATGAAATTTTAAATTATAGGCCTTTAAATGGTAATTAGACTATTGGATAATTTGTTGAACAAAAATGGATATGAAATAGGTGAAACAGAATATTTTTAAGTTAGGGGCATTTTGGTCATTTAGTAATTAAAATGAATTAAAAACAAAAATAAAAGCCAATTTTTATCCATCTTCAACCCCTTGGATGAATTTCACATGAGGAAAACATAGCTAGGGTTTTTCAAGCTTCCAAGCTCGATTGTGAGCCCGTTTTAACCCCGTTTTTAATGTTCTTTACATTTTTGAGATCCTCGTAGATCGGTTTAACTATTTCCACCATTATTTTGAGCTAGGGTTTGTGTTTAAAAATTTACCCATGGATGAAATGCATGTGTTTTAATGTTTTATGAAAGAATATGAAAGTTTGGGGTGTGATAAACAACTTTTACTAAGTGATTTTTGATGAAATTGCATAAAAAGACCTATTTGTAAAAGTTGTAAAATTATGTGTAGAAAATGTGATTTAGTGAAAAATGTGATCTTCCATAAGAGGGAATATGAATCATCTAGGCTTAGGATTTGAGAAAAATAAATGCTTTTCATCTTACGAACCTAGGGGTAAAATTGTAAATATGTGAAACTTTAAGGGTAAAAATGTAATTTTGCCATAGTTTGATTTTTTGACTAAATTGAATAATGTGAGTATTAAATGAGTTAAATGTGTTATTATCAAGAAAGACGAGGAATTGACCTTGATCGGGGAAAAGAAAAGGTTGTGGACTAAATTTCAAATTTGTCATATTTTGCATCGAGGTAAGTTTGTATGTAAATAATGCATCATTTTTACTTACGTTATCACATTTTATTATATTTTATGAAATGTGGCTAAATTTTGAATGAAATTAACGAGTATCGAAAAGTGAAAAATTTCCCAGTTGAACATTAGGAACAGAATAGATACAAGTGACATGTCACTAGTGACTCAAGTGTGGTACTATGTGAAGGCCACTTTGAGAAGAGATAGCTTGGCCACAAGTGTGGTACCATGTGAAGGCCACTTTTTGAAGAAAAATAGCTTTGGTCACAAGTGTAGTACTATGTGAAGGCCACTTTGTGAAGAAGGTAGCTTTAACTACAAGGGTGGTACTACGTGCAGGCCACCAGGTATCCGTTATCATTCCGATGTGTTCAACGGGAAATGATTAGGTGTAATTGAATATGACTTTGTGATGAATAGTTATGTGTGTGTAAACTTAAGAGCAATGTGCTCGATATGTGATCGAACTTTGGTAAGATTGATATGAAGTAAGTGTTAAAATGAAAGTTACTACAAACAAAACATGAAAGAGTGAAATTTAGTAATAAAATAGTTTTGGACAACAGCAGTTGTGTGAATTTGAAAAATCACTAAAAAATCATGGAAATCGAATTAGAGGTTGAATAAGATATGAAATTTTATTTTCATATAAAGGAAATGGTGTAAGAAAAAGAATTTCATATTATGAGATATTTGAATTTTTGTGAGATAGAGTTAGAATGATTTCGGAATCCCCTATTTTGATTTGGGAAAATCATTAAAAATTTTAAAACAATAATTATGGGTTATAATTTACATGTTTAAAATCCTTAATGAGTCTATTTTAAAAAGAAACAAACGGTAACATCATCCAAATCCTGTATGAGGAGATAATTAATTTTTAGTGAAGAGGGGTCAGAACTGTCAGACAACAAAATAGGGGTAACTTTAAAGAATAAACTGTACTTATTGGCTAAACCAAATATTTTAAAAATTTTATGGTAAGAATATATGCGAGTATAGTTTTTGAAAAAATTAGCGGATCTTAATTTGGAGTTTCATAGCTCCATATATAAATAATTTAGTGACTATGACTCAAATAGATAGCTTATTTTGAACTTGAGTAAATAGTGGATCTGTTTGTAGTTATGATTGTATTATTTTGAAAACATATTTTGAGGATTTATAAAAGCATGTTAATAATTTTTTTATTATTTACATACCTACTTACTAAGCTATATGCTTACTCTCCTCTCTTTTCCCTTGTTTTATACTGTCACCAAGCTAGCTCAGGGTACGGAGATCATCGGAGATCCATCCACACTATCATCATTCTTTTGGTATTTTGAAATTCATATTTTGAATTATGGCATGTATAGAGGACTTGATTATTTTGTTATATGTCATAATTGATTTGGCCTAAAATGTTGGCCTTTAATTTTTGATAACTCATTTTGTATAAGGCCATTGATGTTGGCTAATATTAGTTAAGTTATATGTTATAATGGTGCATTTTGTGAGAGGCATGAATTGGTTGAATGAGTGTATAATGACTAAGTATGGAAAATGTGGCATGTGAATGTTTGTGTGAAGGACACGGCCTTGGTCACGGGCGTATGCCCCTATTTTCAAGAAATTTTCCAATGTTTTCCAAAGTTCTCGGTGTAGTTCCAGACCGCTTCCATAGTATGTTTGGGGCATCGTAGATCCATATCAGGGACTTAGTGATGAAAATTGAAAAGATTAATTTGGATGTAAAAAAATTTATGTATTGCATGTGTTTGTTTCGGTAATGCCTCGTACCATGTTCTGGTGTCGAACACGGGTAAGGGGTGTTACACTACACATTTAGAAATCACAGAGGTATTATTTTTAAAACCTGAATATCGATACCTCTACTCTAGACAGTAAAAATTCAGCATTTTTAAGCCAATAGACCATTCCAACACAAATCTATTCAACATGCATCTTTTATCATATCAAATAAACATCAAAAAAACTATAATCACAATTTAAAACATCAAGAATAAGTTCAAATGATAATCGGCATAATACGATTCAATTATCAAAATCCTAAGAGCAATTAAACTATGGAACTTCCAAAATATCATAATAATTATTATTAAAAGTCTACCACATTGCCTTATTCCCTAAACGAAAACAAATAACAATAAAACCTATGAAGTAGCGAAAAAAGACTTGCTTGGATCATCCATCAGAACCACACTGCTCATATCAACACACTACTAATCTTCAATGGTTTAAGAAAGGAGTGAGTGAGCTTAACAAGCTAAGTGAATGCCTAAAACAACTACCATGCAAACAATTCATCAAGCATTAATGAAACAACCATAGAGCACAACCTCAATAGTTCCAATTCTAGTGTCATATTATACTTACTCGTGCATTATTTACTAGTTCATTTACATGGTAATCATATTCACTTTTAAGCATATATCACATTACACATATAATCACATAACATTTAAGCATATATCACAATACTCATATAATCACATAACATTTTTAAAAGACTTGATACATTAAAAACTAATAGAAAGATGAATGGTTACTTTAGTTGGAAGAAAAACTGACTTATGTCGAAAACCCGAAAAACTCACACGCAAAGAATATGATGAAATCTATGGAATTTTAAGTTGTTTTCTTAAAGGTTTATGAAGATTTAATGCTTTAGGAATGATGAAAATTGATTAAATTAAGGTTAGAATAACAAAAAGTAGAAGAAAGGAGCTTTAGGAGTAAGGGACAATTAAAGCATGAAGATGGAAAAGACTAACGTGAAAATAGAGTTATAAATATGGATTTTTAGGTTGGATTTTAAAATCTGGTCTAATTGCCTCTTAAAAACTCTAAGTTTTGATTCTTTTACAAATCAGTCCTATTTTCAAAATTAAAGATATTAAAACACATTTTCAGAAATTGATTTAATTTTCTAAAAACCATAATTTCGAACACTCTAAGGTATTTAAAATTAATTACTGGTATATCATGTCACAAAATTTCGAACACTCTAAGGCTAAAATTCCTAAGTGTCTTGTTTTGGGGTGTTACAGTTCGGATAGCAAGGCAGATAGACAAGCTTCTGTTTTGATAACATCAAAGAAGCGAGACAAAAGGTGTCACTATTGTAAGAAGTTAGGTCACGTCACAGCAAATTGTTATAAACTACGAAATAAAAGGGTTGCTGAGAGTAACGGGGAAGATGTAGCTGGTGCTAATTTGGCCGATGAAATCGTGATGATTTCTTGTTAGTGTCAATGAGTGATAGCTCCGAGCTTACGTCCAAGTGGATCCTAGATTCAGGATGTTATTTCCACATGTGTCCCAACAGAGAATGGTTCTCCACATATAGTTCGGTTGAAGGTGAAGTTACGCGCATAGGAAACGATTCATCCAGTAAGGTAACCAGTATTGGTACTGTTAAAATTAGGATGCACGATGGGACGATTAGGACACTCTCAAATGTCAGGTATGTACCTAATTTATGAAAGAATCTCATATCATCTCCTTAAGTATTTTAGACTTGAAAGGTTGAAGAATCAATATCATGTCGAGCAGCATTAAGGTGTCCCATAGGTTTCCTGTTTTGTTAAAAGTTAAAAGGACCGGCAATCTTTATATTCTAGAAGGTTTTACAGTGGCCAGTGAAACCGGACATCCCTCATCTGTTACGGAGTCGAAGTCAACTCATTTGGAGCGAAGGCAACTTGGTCATAGGAGGGAAAAATGTATGATCATTTTTTTGAAGAGAGGTTCTCTTTTGGATGCAGATTTTGAAAGTTTGGGCATTATGTTTGTGAAAATCAGACTCGGATTAGTTTTGATTTGGCATTATATAAGTCGAAGGCTAGAAGTCTTCCAACTTCTAAGTATAGATTTGATTCAGTTAATTCCCTGCATAGTACATGATAGTCCCGTGACAGGCTTTGGCAAATATGGCATTATGGAAATACGTGTGAAGGTGGAGATTTGTTGTTTATTACTCATATCTTTGTCAAATTTTGAGAGATAATCTCCCAGTTAAACTCTGTTTATTTGTTTCAGTCAAACTCAAATTAGTCTAGATTATTTTACAACCTTTGAAAATACACCCAGTAAAATTTAGAACTCATAACACTTTTGGAGAACTTTATGTTTACGTTTTGAGGGTTTTTTGTTTTCGGGTTTTGGGGTTTAGTTTTTATCTACATTAAATTTGTGTGTTCAATTTCTCAATTTCTTCTGCTATTTTTTACTTGTTCATTGTTTGATTGGGTTGATCCCCAACAAAACGAAAAAAAAAAAGAAAAAAAAAAGAGAGGAAAGTTTAAAGAACATAAAAGAAAAAATTAAAGTGCTAAAAAATGAAAAAATACGGGGATTAATTGTATAATTTAGTCTAAAATTTTTGTTTGAAATGATGGTTTAACGTGCCACGTTAGCTTACTGTTACATCGTTAACGTCAATTAACAGCTCAGTGACTAAAATGTTACAACACGCTAATATAAGTGACTAAAATGTAATATTTCAAACATAAGTGACTAAAATGTAACCTAAGGTAAACAAAAGTGACCATGGGTGTAGTTTACTATATGTATTATATGTAAGGGTGTTCAAATTTCGATTAAAACCAAATTAATTGACCGAACCGATCTAATTTCGTTAATCGATCAGTTAACCATCTAATTCGGTCAGAGCTCGATTAATGATTTTTTGGAAGTTCAATTATCTGTTAATTTGGTTCGAAATCGGGTAATTAACCGAACTGAATAATTCATAATACAAGTTATATGTAGTTTTAATTCGGTTAATTCGAATAATTCGGTCAAATGAACATTATCAATTTATTTATTTTTATATATTTTGTACTTGCTTTAACCAAAAAAAAAAATAACATATAAATTTCGATTAATTCGGTTAACCGAAATATTCCTGTTTGATTAATTTGTTTTGAACAAATTTTGGTTCGGTTAACGATTGAAAGATTAAAAAGTTCGGTTAATTCGATTAATATTAGTTCAGTTCAGTTAATCAAATGAGTAACCGTTTGAACACCCCTAATTATATGTCCTAAATCATTTGGTGAAAATATTATTGCAAATTTTATCAAACATTTTTAAAGCATTTTCAAATACTTGCAAAATATTCAAAAAAATGTTTTAATTTATCTAAATATTTTTAGGTTAATATCAAAGTGTTCTAACGTATTTAAAATGTTTTAAAGAGACTTTGGCATGCAAGTCTCAAGACATAAGACTATATAACTCTAGACATGAATATTTTGAAGCAAAAATCTGCTTTAAAAGTTACCTGTTTTGAGACATTGTGCAATATGTTTAGAGGCAATCAAACTATTCATTTCTCAAGACGTGGCCTGCCAACACTATTTTTCAATCATGTCTCGAGACATATGTTATAGGGATAGTTTTTAAGTCCGAAATTAATGCTTCCAACGACTATAATTTATCTCCAACAACCATAAATAGAGATGATTAAAACTCGAATCAACTTGAAAAAATCGAAAAAAAATCAAATTTAGAGTTATTTGAATCGAATTTTTTAAATAATTCAATTTTTTGAGTCACTTTAAATAAATGAGTCAATTTTTCGAGTTCGAATCGAATTAAATTTTTACAACTCGAATAATCCAACAACTAAATGGACGTGATTTTGGATTCAAGTGTATTTTTAAGCCTTGCCCGTTAACCCCCCACCCCGACGTTGTTTCAATTAAAAGTTAAAACTTTTAACATTTTAACTTGACCCCTACTGCTATTTTCTTCCCCAAGGACACCAACCATGTTTAAACCCCCAGACGAAGAACCCTAAATTTTTTTAGATATAATACACCTAAATCTCTACTATTAAACCCTTGCTCATTGCCCATTGCCGTATCGTTCCTATCTCCAAAGGTCTCTTTCTCATCAACCCTACCACTTCTTCAGCAATTCCTTGCTCCTTGCTTCTTTTTTCTTTCTTTGAAATTTAATTTTAGCTGATTTTAAAATGAGTTTAGTGTGAGAAGTATTAAATAGAGCTTACTTTACTAATACGAGATTTTTATTTTATTTGATACTTTATTTAATTGCCTGAGACAAAGGAAATAAATGTCATAGTGTAGTAAAGTGAGACTTATCTATCTTGTAGCTAAGTTGAGTTTAAGCTTTTCTTCTTAAACCCAGTTAAGTATTTGGAAAATTTTATAATTATAGCTATATTTTTCTTTAAAGAGTTGTTTATAATTGTAAGTGTCGTATCTTTATTTAAAAAAGGAAAATTTTTAACTATTTCACTTATATATTTATTGAGTATAATATACACGTGGTTATGATTATTTAAAAAAAAAAAGTAAAACTTCTATAATTACTTTTGAATTAATTAATTTTTAAATTTTATTCAAATAAATATATTGGATTAGGCTCAACTCGATTTAAAAATTTTTCAAACTTTTTTTTTTAACTATAAAGCTTAAAGTTTTTTTTTTTTACTTTTAAAGTATATTATTTTTAAAAATTTAGTACTTAATATTTTTTTATATAAATTGATATATAAAGTTACATCATGTTAACTAATTTCAACCCAATCACATTAACCATATTAAAAAATTAATTGACAAACGACACAATTAAAACATACCACTTGGCAATTTTCAGCCAATTACAATATAACACATGATATCCATGTTGATATGTATATATATTCTAAAATTTTAAAAATAAAAAAATAGAAAATTTTGAATTTTTTAAAATAAAATTATAGAAAATTATAAAATATATCAATATAATTTTTAAAAATTCAAAAAAAATATTTTTAAAAAATGAGAATTTTAGTTAAATTTTTACAAAAAATAAAAAATACAAAACATTATAATTAAAAAATTAAGAAAATAAAACTTATGTAATTATTTTTGAATTGGTTTGTTTTTTTAATTTAACTCAAATAAATATATTTGATTTGATTCGACTTGATTTAAACATTTTTCAATTTTTCAATTTTTCAAATTAAATTTTGTTGATAAAATAGGATTCATCAACTCGACTAACTTGAACTTTTTTCACTTGATTCGATTTAACTTGTTTCAATCGAACACTCACCCCCTAGCCATAAATGTCCACAAACTTTTTAATTGATATAAATACACTTCAAGAACACTTCAAGATTAAAGAGAGAAATATCCAAACATCAAGATCAAGAGAAAGTGATTCAAATATTTATTTATTCATTTCTCTTATAAATATTCTCTAGAAGCTTAGGGTCAAATCTTTTATCATTCACATATCTTTGTATTGAGAGCTCAATTTTTGTAAACACACACCTTGTAGAGGTCTTTTTGTTTACTCTCTTTTATATCACTAATTGTAAATTGGGAGAGTTTTAATTGAGCCACAAAAATTAAGAAATGTTCTATCAAATCCTTGTGAAAAAAATAGGGATTGTAAAGGTTATACATTTCTCCTTGAAAGGTATCAATTCTAGTAGTGAATTGGGAAATCCTTAGCGGTAGAAAGCTAAGTTAGTGGAGGTAGGCAATTGGGGAACTACTATAAATCAAAGTGTCCAAACTATTCTTCCTGTCTCTTTTATTTTAGAATAGTTTATAGAGATTTTTAAAATACCAATCCATCCTTTCTAAGTATTTTTAGGCCTAACATTTTTTGATGCTCTTTTATTTAATTCATTTTCTTGCACATGAATCCATAATGTAGGTCCATCATATTGTTATTTTTTGCTATACTAACTTTTCTTTGATGGTCCAACACTGATATCAAAGCCATTTATGTATACAAATTCCAATTATTTTCAATGGATTGCGGTTTTGTATTAGATTTATTCTATGATCTGTTATTGCCTAATCTAAATAACCATATTGCATGATTTCATGTCCAATTAAGTGTTAATCAATTTTATAATATATCTTATTCGTCGATAGTTTAATGGTTAATTAATTAATTGGATACTTGCGAAAATCGGCAGTGGGATGATAATTTTTCATTGGTAAAATGTTGGTTGAATGATAACTAAAACAATAGAACAAATGTCGTTCGAATCGCATATTTAATTTGATTTTGGAATGTCAAAATTTGGGTTATAATTGTCAAACGCAGGCAATTTCCACAAAAATCAGTTTGTGGTTTCTTTGCATAGGGTCATTAATCATAAGGACATTATTATTGCGGCTTTAATGTAAGTGTGACAGATCAATTATAATATTTTTAGTGTTTCAATAGAATATTGGAGTATTTCAAGAATTGAACCCAAGAGAATTATGGATTGAACAATTTCTAAATAACGTCTATGCAAAATAAAGAATCTAATCAACTAATTGCAAAAAATTATATTACGACAAACCATAAAATCAAGCGGAATTAAGCTGATCTATGATCTAGCTAACATGGACTAAATTATAAAATGTGCAAAGTTATGGAATTAAGAATTAAATAACAAATAGTGGCTAATTGATTTCGATGTAGTTCACTAATATTTGAATTAAGGATCCAAATCGCTTAAACCCCCAAAATGACTCCATATTACCTCTCGATCTCAACTTTACCAAGTTAGACAAATTAATTTGGATTATCTCTCGATCTCACCGGTTAACCTGGGACTAATGAATTGGTGCCCAACAAGATCTCTTCTCGGTCTCACTTGCCTAGATATTCCCTTAAGGTTGTTAATCCTAAGTTTTTTAGGTTCATTCAAATTAGTCCAATTTGTTACAATTTGGTCCATCATCCAAAAATTAGTTCACCACATCTCCATCAACCAATTCACTTTAAAAGTTTAGTTACTCATGTTGAAAATAAAGCTAATAAACATGAAACTGAAAAGCAAGTCATTAAAGAAAAGCTTAAGAAAAAGTTAAAAATTGGGATTTTTATGCAAGAAAACTTGAAGAACATGTAAAGAGAAAAATTGACAAGAAAATCTAAAGCAAGAAACATAAAAGGAACAAACTTTAACAGATCTAAAGTAGATGAAACTGAAATATATTAAACTAAAACTGAAAATGTCTTACAACCAATGTATAAGAACTGAAAGTGAAAATAACCTTAAGATACAGTAATAATTAACTTAGCTAGGTTTTTAAAAAATCAAAATGATGTTTTAGCTATAGTTTAGAAACCAAATTAGTATTTAATGATTTAAATTAATGTTCCACATAATCATTTAAAAGATAAATTTTAATGAGGGGCTAATTTGCATGTTTCAAAATGTATAAGGGATAATTTACATGTTTCAAAATGTATAAGGCTAATTTACTCATTTTTTCAGTAGAAAGATTGAAATGCAACCCGCTCCTAAATACAATACAAGGCTTCCCTTATACTTTTACAGTTGGAATTATAATACATTTACCAAATGTGGCATTAATGTAAAGGTTTTCAATTATTTTTATTTTATTTATTTCTTTTAATATCATTCTTTAAATATTTTACATTTAAAACTTTTAAAAAAATTAACTATATTCCATACTTAATTATAAATAATATATATAAATTTTATAATTCAAATTTAATGATTACAATATCAATTTATCATATACCACATAAATTGAATTAGGGTCCACTTGTTTACTAGGAAAACATTTTCCAGAAAACGTTTTCCTAGTTTTTCAGTGTTTATTTGCTTGAAAATAACTTACATTGGTAAAACGTTTTCAAAAACACGGGAAGATGAGAAGGGATTTTAGGGAAAATGTTTTATAGATTTTTAATCGGTAAGACATTTTTCGAAAAATCTTCCTCCACTGTCACCATATTCTGTTAATACATACTTCATCCGGCTAAGTTATGCATTTGAGTGAAAATTGTATAATTTAGCCGGATAAAATATGTATTTACAGATATACTTAAAGTCTAGTTGGCATTTAAAATCATTGCAATATATATAAAAATAATTTAAAATATAAATTTATTAATATATATATAATAAACTCAAATAAACAATGAAAAGATAATAAATTCTTAAATATATATTTGTTTAATTTATAACAGCTTTTATAAAATATTTTCAGGAAATCTGCCAAACAACGGAAAATATTTTACATAGATTCATCCAAACACTAAAAAAGTAAATCATTTCTAGAAAAGTAAATCATTTTCCAGAAATTATTTTTTGAAAAATATTTTACTGGCAAACAAACGAAGTCTTACTAACTCCAATAATAATTTAGAAGTGTTATTGTATAACTAGTAAGTCAATCATGGAGGCTCAAAGACCAAACAAAGTTTATAGCAGTGTTCCCTGTATCGGTTCTATGTTTGTACTATCACTAATAAACCCTTTTTCTCTTTTGTTGCTATTTCTTCTTTACCCTACCAGTTAGTGGCAGAAAGCATCCGACCAGCTAAAAGGGTGGAGAATCCAATTCCATTTATATTTCACACAAAAAATGTGAATCAATAAATCAATTTCAAAGAAGTTAATTATTAATACTTAGACAAAGTTGTAAATAGTGCATGCATGTTTGAAAAGCCTGGCCTCCTCTACAAATCCATTCCCTGTTTCATTAATCCAAATATTTTTTTAATTTCACAAGTTATATTTTTATCTTTTTAACATTTTATAAAACACTTATTATCACTTTCAGCTTATATATAAAGTCCAAAAATTATATTCACAATATATCAAAATAAATTTCGGTATTTAGGAAATTATGCCTTATATATTACCCCTAAAGTTGCATTAGGGTTAAGCTTGGGAAAATATAATATATAGTTATTTGAATTATAAATGTATACTTTTGGCTTAAAGTTTCTTTTAAAGTATATTAATATTTTCAATTTTAATATAGATTGATATCTACAATTATATTAAGTTAATTGATTTTGACTCAATGGCATTAACAAATATTAAAAAATTAACTGACATGTGACATAATTAAAATATGCCACGTAACAGTTCTCAGGCAATTACAATATGACACACAACTTCTTTGCTAATATCTATATATAAATTCTAAAGTTATAATGGTTACCCAATAGTTGAAGGACAAATTTAAGGGTAACAAATTACACTTTATCTCTCTTTAACAAATTAAAAATTGTCAGTTTAGTCCCTATATAAATAATGAAATTATATATTCATATATGGTGAATTTATACTAAATAAAAAAAATTTTCTTTTATAACTAAATTTCGACCTTAGAAATCCTCCTAAATTCGTCCGCTCTAGCTCTTGTGAACGAACCCTTCCATCAATAACAATCAAGGCTTGTTTTCGTAAAAAAATCAAACAAGTCGGGGAGTTTGAAATAAGGGCAATATCATAGTTAGGAAACAACATCTTTTGAGCATATGCTATATTCTTTTTCTAAATGCTTGTGAAGTCATGCTTTTCACAAACCATGTCAGAATTCATTGCCTGCAAATTTAGAAATTTTTTTAAAAGCGTTTATGGTTAAAAAATATTAGAAAAAATAAATTTAAAGAGATTGAAATGGACTTTTTCATTTATAAGATTGAAACCTTCTACCCTTTGCATGAAAATTACTTGCTACCCACAACAATATGGAATATATTTGAGCTTTCAAAAGGGGCAACTTGGGGCAACTTCCCATAGTTAATTAGACTTTTCAAAGATGATATTTATTCTATCCGTAGCTGGCGAACTTGGACAGGAATTAAATAGGACAGATTTTTATATTTGTGTTCATATGTTATTTTTCATACTTATATTTATATAATATATTAAAGATTAAGTTAATGTTAGGAATTAATTGAATATTGCTTTAATTAAATAATAATTAAAAAATTTAATCGAGTAAATTATTATTATGTTTTTAATATTTTTTTATATATAAAATCAATAACACCCTCACAAATTAAAGATTTCAAACCGAAGGTATTAAATGATTCTGAAACTTTAATTTTACCGATTACCAATACAACTTAAAAGTTCATTTAATTTATATATAAACGTATACTTTTTACTTAACGGTATGACATAATCCACTATACAATAATATTATCTTCTTGAATAAACTACTTTTATGGTAACAAAATTATTAATAAATTTATGTTTTGGTCACTCAATTTTAAAAAATTATAAAATGATTTTGAATCATGTAAAAGTTTTCATTTAAATTATTGAGCTAATAATTTTTTTAAAGTTTGACTACGAAGCTCTAAGCTACTATTCGATTATCTGTATGATGGATCAGTACCTGTCAACGAGTAAAAGAACATACCTTAGATCTAAGTTGATCTGACAGTCAGTGCTGAAAATCAGAGAAAAAAATTGTTTGAATTTTAATTCACATATTCGTAACGTTCAAAATTATTTTATAAAAAAAATAAATTGTAGAATAGGAAGGGAAGGATAACTTTCTATTAGTGCAAGCAATACGAATAAAAAAAGTTATATAACATAAATTCTAATATTAAATAAAAATTTTTAAATTGTTCAATCATTATTTTGTAAATTTTTAAAATTAAATAACTAAAACCTGTTTATTTTTGTGTGATGTAATCATTTAAGGATGATTGGTATCACATTATCCAAAGAGATAGGATATGGGGCAGAGGTGGCAGAAGCTTAGAGGACGGAAACATTGAGTTCACACTGTGAAAATCAGATAATTCTCCAAGCTAAAATAAACAAGTTAAAAATCCAATTCAATCAGAGCTTCTCAATCCAATCTTTCGTTTCACTTAAACTTTAACCACTTTTCCATTTGCAACAAAAATTGAATACAGCATGGCATGATCAGCTACCTCAAGGAACTCAAGCTCAGCTTCTAAGAGCAACATGGTGTTTTACCCTTCAAACAACATCAATTCAAGGTTTGCTGTAGTAAAAAAAAATCAAAGAAGATTGAAAGTCCACGAGTTTGAATTAATGGCAATTAGGAAACAAAATCTCTCAAAGACGTAGTATTCTTTTTTTCTAAATGCTTTTAACTAACCCTGTAAGAAATCATTGCCTAGAAACCAAGGAAATTACTCGCTAACCGACAAACAATATACAAGACCTTTCCAAAGAAGCCAACTCTATGTCACATCAATGCTAAATAATATACTACGAATTAATTTGACTTTTCAAACATTTAGTTATTAACTGTTGTTAATTTGACTTTTTATTTTATTTTTTAGTTAAAATTTGTTCATTAATCTTAAAAAAACCCAAGTTATTATTTTTAAATAAAATATTGATTAAAATGTTAATTTTTTAAAAATAATTTTGATATAATAATCCACTTCTATTTTATTCGTTTGTAATATATTTATCTTATATATTATATCAATATGTTTTAAAAACTATAAAATTTTTCACTTAAAAAATATATAAAAAATTTATAAAAATTTAAAAATAAAAGTACGGAGTACACCTGAATTGTCATTAGGGGTGGAGTCAAGATTTTGGCAGAACTCTGATTTCTTTAAAATGAAAATTTTCCTTTTATCCTTTTTATAATTTAGAAATTTTAAATTAGTAATGGTAAATTTATGTTTTACTCTCAAAAACAATAAACTTGACTTTAATTGTCACGTATAAAAAAAAGTATTTTGACTCTATTTTAAAATGTTAATGATAAAGTTCGACTATTTTCTAAAAAAATTCAAGATGAAATTTAAATTTAAAAAATAATGATAAAATTAATATATATATATAAACATTAAAAATTAAATTTATCCTTGTATATATTTTTTCAATCGCAAAGATATAGACATGAATAAGCTGCCAAACACCTTTGTCCGTCTATAAATAAAGATGATTTAAGACTCTGAACTCACCTTCCATCTCATTTAAACTAAATACAGGAGTCATTTGTTTTGGGGGAATGCCTGAGAAAATGGCTTGTTTTCAATATATAGTAGCTGCTCTATGCTTTGCAGTTTTACTTGAGGGATCGTTATCAAAAGCTCAACTGACCCCGACATTTTACGATGAAACATGCCCAAACGTGACAGCCATTATCCGAGACGTGCTCGTGAATGCTTCGTTTTCAGATCCAAGGATTGGTGCCAGTCTCATCAGGCTTCACTTCCATGATTGTTTTGTTCAAGTAAAACAATCTTTAACACATGGTCATTTGTTTATTTTTTCGATTACTGTCACCACAGTCAAATTGAAAAAAAAGTTTTTTTTTTTTTATTTTTATTTATAAGAAAAGACACCTTGTGTTTGTTTTCAGGGATGTGATGCGTCGATTTTATTGGACGATCCTGTAAATGGTGAGAAAGAAGCTATTCCAAATAATAATTCAGCTAGGGGTTATGAAGTTATTGATGCCATGAAGGCTGCCTTAGAGAGTGCTTGCCCCAACACTGTTTCCTGCGCTGATATTCTCGCTATTGCATCTGAGCAATCTGTCAGCACCCTCGTAAGTAGTTTACTAAAATTAGTTCAGTACAATACAACAAATCTGGTCTAAAATTAGTTCATGGTTGCAGGCAGGCGGTCCTTCATGGGCAGTTCCACTAGGAAGAAGGGATGGGTTCACAGCAAACCGGACACTCGCCAACTCAAACTTGCCAGGTTTCAACAATACTCTCGACCGATTAAAAAACAGGTTTAGCAATGTGGGGCTTAACACCAGCATTGATCTAGTAGCCTTGTCTGGTAATCTTTCTTTATTTGCCTGAAATAACCAAAAGTATACATTAAGGTCCTTTTTACTGTGACAAGATGTGACTTTTTTTTTTTTTTTTTTTTTTTTTTTTTGGGATGTAGGTGCTCACACATTTGGCAGAGCTCAGTGTTTAACTTTTACCAGTCGATTGTACAATTTTACGGGAGTGGGCGATACAGATCCGACCTTGAACACCACATACTTGGAAGAATTACGCCAAATATGCCCACAGGGTGGAAATAGTAGTGTGTTGACAAATCTTGATCCCACAACACCTGATGGTTTCGACAATAACTACTTCACCAATCTACAAGTTAATCGAGGCTTGCTTCGAAGTGATCAGAATTTATTTTCGACTGAGGGTGCTGATACAATTGAAATTGTGAATAGGTTTAGTATTAATCAAACAGCTTTCTTTGAAAGCTTTGTGGAATCTATGATCAGAATGGGAAATATAAGCCCTTTAACTGGTACGGAAGGCGAAATTAGATCAAATTGCCGCGCCGTGAATTCAGCAACTATCAGATCCAACTCAGATGCTGCTCTCGTCAGCTCAATATAATATTTGCTGAGCTCAAGGCTAAGAAAAATGGGCAGAAGAGAAGCTATTTTCCTACTCAAAATCAAAACGAATAATATACTGTAACTCTTTAATGCCTACAATAAAACCCTACGACGTTTGTTTCATACAAAATGATTTACAAAAACAATTTTCAGTAAATTTTTCTGTTTATTACTTACAAGGTAATATAAAATAAGTTTAAAAGTTGAAATCTTGATTTATCTCTTTATAATCATATGTTTGATAGGTCTTAGGTATTTGCTAATTTTTTGATGATATTAGATTTTCTTTTACCTATAAATAGGGGTGAGCAAAATTCGATTCGATTCGAAAAAATTGAAAAAAATTTAAATTTTGAGTTAATCGAATCGAGTTATTGGAATTATTCGAGTCAACTCGAATAAGAAATTTCTGATTTCGAGTTTGAGTCAAGTTGAATTTTTATAATTTGAATAACTCGAATTGTAACACCCCAAACCCAGCCTAAAAGTTTAGACCGAATCCAGGGGGTTACATTGATCACCAAAGTAATCGTAGAAAAATTTTATAAAACATACTGTCTCAATTTCCACTACCACATTTTAAGTTTGACAAACTGAAAACAATTTAACGTTGGTTTCCAAACAAAAGAATCACAGTTAAACTTAATATCTAAACGAAATAAGTTGTACGAGCGGTAATTTCCAAATAGAACTTGTACCACAGTTTTTATAAGATCCTACAGATCAAAATGGTAAATCAAACGAAAGCTGAAAAGGTAACCGATAAATTATTTTCAACAAAGACTGTCCGAGACCTCCGCATACCGAGTCCAGCTACTGAAACTGAGCGTACCGGTAAGGGGAAACACTAAGGGATGAGCTACACGAGCTCAGTGTGAGTTTAAAACGAGACTTAAAACAGAATTAAAAAACTCAATTCCTAAGCGCAATCGACTTATAGACACTCACAGAGTCAGAAAACATACTTGGAACCAATGTTCCAACAGAACGTAACAATTCAAGCACACCAAGTCACACACAATCAGACATAATACAGTCAAATAATCTTTCAAACAGATGCGTATGAAAGGCAGTCAAGTAATAAAACCCACCAATCTAGCCAACACACCTCTCCGTCCCCTGATCACACCCCATAAGAGTTGATTAAGCTCATCTAACCGAAACACACCACATAGGACCTTGAAAGGCCCATCCAACCCTACACACCGTAACAACTCACAGAGTCAGAAAACATACTTGGAACCAATGTTCCAACAGAACGTAACAACTCAAGCACACCAAGTCACACACAATCAGACATAATACAGTCAGATAATCTTTCAAACAGATGCGTATGAAAGGCAGTCAAGTAATAAAACCCACCAATCTAGCCAACACACCTCTCCGTCCCCTGATCACACCCCATAAGAGTTGATTAAGCTCATCCAACCGAAACACACCACATAGGACCTTGAAAGGCCCATCCAACCCTACACATCGTAATGTGGACTAAGCTACTTAGATATCAATATGCAGCAGAGTCGATGTATATGCAGTACAGTGCAATGCGGTAATCCGTTGTACAGTCATGATGCAGTTTAAACTGCTAGTTCAGATAAGGGTACATAGCAAAGCTAATGTACGTGCGGTACAGTGTAGTAAACCACTGTACAAATAAGCTTGCAGTTAAATTGCCAGATCAGAACAGAATCAGTCTCCCTTCTCTTCACAACCAATCCCAAAATACTTCATGCAAGTGCATGAATGCATTCAATCCCACAAAAACAATGAACACGTTAATCGACAACCAGACAGAAGCAGATATGCACACACACCTAATAGATCAGACTCAGAATCAAACATCTCGCACAACAGTCACAGATAACACATAAGTCAAAGTTTAGATTAGAATTCTTAGCCACCCTGTCTAAAGATTAACCAGGTCAAAACACACAGACACATTCTTAGATCAAAAACACGCACAGAACCAAAATAAGTGACTTAGAGCCACACGGCCATGTGCTCCAGTCGTGCGGAAAAACCTAGGCCGTGTAGGGGTCAAAACGCCCATTTGGAAGGAGGCACACTCCCATGTAGAGGGAGGCACACAGTCATGTGGCAGAGGCACGCGTCCTTGTGGAGGGAGGAACACGCCCGTGTGAAACAGGGACACGGCCATGTGAACGAGCCATCTAACTCACTGTCCAAAATATGGTAAAATAGAGTGCAGGGCAAACACGACCGTGTGAGGGTCTCACAAGCCCGTGTGCCCCCCGACACGGCCGTGTGACCATAACACATTCTCATGTGTACATAACACACACTCGTGTAAGATCCCTAAATCTCCAAATTAGCCACACAGCCGTGTGGCACCAAACCACTAAATCCCTAATTCTCAATCACACACGCTTATGTACCCAGGGGACACGATCATGTGAAAATCGACAAAAATCTCCAAATCAGCCACGCGATCGTGTGGCACCCAACTCAGCTCGAAAACCCTAATTCTTAAAAGCACACAGCCGTGTGAATTGGCACACGCCCGTGTAGTCACAAAACCACCTTAAAATAACCTCAAAAAATGTGCTTTCAGCCACGAAACACTTTTCAGCCCTCGATAGTTTAAAGTTATACCAAATTATACAAATTCTAAGCATAAGACAACGATACCACATCGTAAATAATCGATTTACGAACACACGCATAAAATGCCGACTTCCACTAAGTTGAATTGAGAATTCGCAAATAAATAAGAAAGGATGCAGAACCCCACCTGATTCGCAATTAGAGATGCCCTGACACTGACTCAACGATAGAGGAGCGACACTCTCCAAGATCCACCAGTAAGAACTGTTTTCAAAGGAAAATAATGAAGAAGCCAAAAAGAACAAAAGCAAAAGAAAAGAAAAAAGGAGAACATCCAGAAACCAAAAAAAATAATAAAAAATAATAAAAAGTAATAATAACAGTTTAATAAATTAACTTAAAACAAACCTGCTACTCAACAAAACAAAACGAAATAAAATGTTTCTCCAAAATACACACAAGACTCAAACCTAGAACCCAGAGGTTTACTAATACTCACTCAACCACCAAACCAGCAGGCCCATTCTTATACTTAAATGCGCAACTAAACACAATAGCGCAACCTTCTCACTGACCCTAACCACAAAACTTAAAACTTCTAACCCCAAAATCTGAGGTGTTATAACTCACCCTCCTTAAAGAAATTTCTAAACAAAACTTGTACCACAGTTTTTATAAAATCCTATAAACAAAAATGGTAAACCAAACGAAAGCTGAAAAGGTATCTGATAAATTATTTTTAACAAAGACTGTCCGAGACATCTGCATACCTAGTCCAACTACCAAAATCGAGCGTAACTATAAGGGGAAACACTAAAGGGGTGAGCTACACGAGCTTAGTATGAGTTTAAAATAAGACTTAAAATAGAATTACAGAACTCAATTCTTGAGCGCAACCGACTTACAGACACTCACAGAGCCAAAATGCATACTTGGAACCAATGTTCCAATAGAACGTAACAACTCAAGCACACCAAGTCACAAACAGTCAGACAGAATACAGTCAGATAATCTTTCAAACAGATGCGTATAAATACACTCAAGTAATAAAACCCACCCATCCAGCCAACACACCTTTTCGTCCCCTGATCACACCCCATAAAAGCTAATTAAGCTCATCCAACTGAAACACACCACATAGGACCTCGAAAGGTCCATCAAACCCTACACACCGTGTGGACTAAGCCACTCAGATATCAATACACAACAGAGCTGATGTATATGCAATACAGTGCAATACGGTAATTCACTGTACAGTCATGATGCAGTTTAAACTACCAGTTCAGATAAGGGTATGCAGCAAAGATGACGTACGTGCGGTATAGTACGGTAAACCACTGTACAAATAAGCTTGCAGTTAAACTGCCAGATCAGAATAGAATCAGCCTTCCTTCTCTTCACACCCAATCCCAAAATACTTTATGCAAGTGCATGAACGCATTCAATCCCACAGAAACAATGAACACGTTAATCGACAATCAGACAGAAGCAGATATGCACACACACCCAACAGATCAGATTTAGAATCAAACATTTCACACAACAGTCATAGATAACACATAAGCCGAAGCCTAGATCAGAATTCTTGGCTACTCTGTCTAAAGATCAGCTCAGGTCGAAACACACAGACACATTCTTAGATAAAAAATATGCACAGAACCAAAATAAGTAACTTAGAGCCACATGGCCGTGTGCTCCGGCTGTGTGGAAAACCTAGGCCGTGTGGGGGTCAAAATGCCAATGTGGAGTGAGACACACAGTCGTGTGGTGGAGGCATACGCTCGTGTGAAACAGGGACACGACCGTGTGAACAGGCCATATAACTCACTGTCTAAAATGTTCTAAAATAGACTGCAGGGCAGACACGACCGTGTAAGGGTCTCACACGCCTGTGTGCCCACCAAACACGACCGCGTGTCCATAACACACGCCTGTGTGGGATCCCTAAATCTCCAAATTAGTCACACGGCTGTGTGGCACCAAATCACTAAATCCCTAATTCCTAATCACACACGTCCGTGTACTTAGGGGACACGACCGTTTGAAAATAAAAAAAATTCCTCAATGGTGCCCAAATTTGCCCGAAAACCCTAATTTCCAAAAGCACACTGCCGTGTGAATCAGCACACGCTTGTTTGGCCACCCGTGTGTTTACAAAACCACCTTAAAATAGCCCCCAAAAACGTGCTTTCAGCCACAAAGCACTTCCTAGCCCTTGATAGTTCGAAATTACACCAAATTATACAAATTCTAAGCATAAGATAGTGATACCACATTGTTAATAAACTATTTGCAAACACACACATAAAATGCCGACTTTCACTAAGTCGAATCGAGAATTCGCAAATAAATAAGAAAATATGTAGAACCCACACTTGATTCGAAATAGGAGATTCCTTGACACTGACTCGACGTAGAGGAGCGACACTCTCGAAGATCCACCAGTAAGAGCCATTTTCAAAGGAAAATAAAGAAGAAGCCAAAAAGAACAAAAGCAAAAGAAAAGAAAAATGAGAACGTCTAGAGACCCAAAAAAAAAACCAATAAAAAATAAATAAAAAGTAATAATAACAATTTAATAAATTAACTTAAAACAAACCTGCTACTCAACAAAACAAAACGAAATAAAATGTTTCTCCAAAATACACACACAAGACTCAAACCTAGAACCCAGAGTTTCACTAACACTCACTCAACCACCAGATCAGCAGGTTCATTCTTACACTTAAATGCGGAACTAAACACAATAGCGCAACCTTCTCACTGACCCTAACCACAAAAATCAAAACTTTTAACCCTAAAATTTGGAGTGCTACACGAATAATTCGAATAACAAATTAGTATAAATACCGTTTTGGTCCCTGTCAATTTTGAAAATAAGCAAATTGGTCTCTCTTAACAAAAAATACAAAAAAATCAAAGTAATTTTCAAAAATTTGAAAATAATTTTTAAAATTCAAAATATTTATAGAAATTCTAAAATTTATATTTTTTAAAAAATTATAAATTTAAAATAAAAATCTAAAAAATGTATAAAAAATTTAGTAAAATAATAATTTTGGAATCTAAATAAGTGATTAATGATTCAAGTTTATCACACTAAAATATCTTTTGTTGTTATTATTATTATTATTATTATTATTATTATTATTATTATTTTGCTTAAAAAAAGTTTTCACATATATATTGTTTCACATATATATTGTACAAAATTTTAATTTAACATTATTAGTTTTTCTAATTTAACTCAAACGGTTTCACTCGATTCAATCGAAAGCTCACTCTAATTCGAGTTATCTGAAAATCCAAATAAAAAAAAGACAAAACTACTTCGTTTCGATAAATTTTACCTTTTCTGAAGTTAAAAGTCAAAACTATCAAATTAAAAGGTAAAACTACGTTGTTTTGAGAAATATTTACCCATTAGTCTTACTTTCCCTCCCGAATCGCCCCACTTTCCTTTTTTCCTTTACTCAAAATTAATCTAAAAGCTTGTACTTCGTCTACTTGTAAAATAATCGGTCTATGTAAACAAAACATTGAGTATAAATAATAAGATTCATGAATTCGACTCGACTCGAAACTTTTTGACTATATTCGGAAAAAATTCAAATTGAATTCGGTTGCTAAAATATGATTCATCAACTCGACTAAATTGAAATTTTTTGATTCAATTCAACTCGATTCGATCGAATACTCATCCCTACCCATAGGCCAACCAATTGCGTCACACATTGTTTGGTACATTGGATGATGGATGAGAATGTTGCTTTAGAGTTTAGTTTGGACTATTCGGATATATCCACTGTTAGTGTTGGATGAAACTCTTAAATTTTATATAGTTGAGCCTTTTTCATTAGAAAAAGTGACTTTTCTTTTGAAATGCGCAAATGATTTAGGAAAAGAGTTTTCTATAAGAAATTTTATTTGGATTAGTTCACAAATTTACCTAAACTATACTTTTTTCCCATCTTGGTACATAAATTGTTTTTTAAGTCATAAGTGATATCTAAACTACTTTTTTCTCTAAGTTGGTATCTTCGATAGTTAAACCGTTAAGTCTATTAAAAAAAACTTAACCAATAAATTAGGACTTAAACTATGTTCCCCCCCTCATTTTGGTACTTAAACCTTTTTTTGTCACAAGTGGTATCTAAACTACATTTTTTCCCAAGTTGGTACCTCTGTAAGTTTAATAGTTAGTTAAACAGTTAAATTTTATTTTTTTTAAATAAACAATTTAAAATTTGTTAGCTCAATAAATCAAACCAAAATCGCCAAAAGAGGAGTGAATTGGCCTTTAAAAAATTTGGTGGAAGCAAAGAGAGAAAATGAAACAATGTACACAAAAATTTAGAATGGTTTGACCCCAATTGCCTACTCCACTACCTTAGCTTTCCACCAGAAGGATTTTTCCAAATTCACTAATTTGCTCAATCTTTGAGGACAAGGTTTAACCTTACAACTCCCTTAAGATTTCTACCCAAATATTAAGAACAAATCCTCTCAAGCAATTACAAAGAAGCAAACAAAGAAATAATCCTCACAAGATCAAAGTGTTTGCCAATCAAGCTCAAACAAACTATGATACACTTGAATTAAGGAATGAAAGTAAAGGATCACAAGTGTATACAAGAAAATTATGAAAGTATTGGACACAAAAGTTGTTTGATTGAGGATTTTTCTTGAATATGCTTTCTTGTTGTTGTAGGAACTTTAGAAGCTGGTATTTATACCATCCAATTGATTTCCAACCGTTGAGTGTTGTGGTTGTTAATAGAGCCATTGGAGACGTGAAAATCAGAGCATCTAATACGCCTACACCAATGAGTATTGATACCAGATAAAAATGTATCGATATTTTTTGTAATAAATGCTAAATTCAGTGACCGTTTGAGTTTAACTATCGATACCAAAACATTTTTTATTGGTACTTCATGAAAAGGTATTGATACCGTATCGATACTTTGTTGATTTTGTGAAAAACATAATACATCGTTTATTTGAACGGTACTGATATTTCAAAATCATCGATACTTGGGCAAAAAGGTATTAAGCAATTCTGACTTGTTTGAAAAATAGTTTGATTTGTTAAAATCATTTTAACTTGATTTTAAAGTTGTTTAAAATTTTTTCTAAGAGTTCAAAGTAAATATTAAAAAATTTTATCTCTTAAACTTCAAATTGAAAAATCATTTTGTCAATTTTGTTCAATTTTAAAATTTATTCAAAAACACTTTAATTTGTTATATTAAAATATTTTATCAAATAAAGCTTGGTTTAATAATCTCCCTCTTTTCAGTATAACAAAACATTTGTTAATTTTGTTTTTAAATAATTGCTCCCCTTTAATAAAAGTCATTTTGAATTTAAGACGAATGTAACGCCCTAAAGTTTTGAATGTCTGTTGTTAAATTCTGTCAATAAGTAAGTCTCTGTATCAGTGGTTAAGTGTCTTAGTTGTGTGTTTGAGATCTAGGGTTCAAGTCCCACTTTTCGAAAATTTCGTTATTTCCTTTGATTCAACCTGTACCTCTGAGCTTTCAATTTAAGTGTATTTATGGGTTAATATATGTTAAGAATGAGTCTGCTGGTTTGGTGGTTAGGTTCTTGTTAGTTGCTATTTGATCTTGTGTTTGAGTCTCTGCAAAAGTGAAGTGGGGATATATTTTTGCTACTCTGTAAAAATTAGTTTGTTTTTCCCTTATTATTAATTAAATTTCCTAAACTTCCTTTTTCTTCTTCTATGTTCGTTCCTCATTTTTTTTTCTTTTCTTTTTGTTTCTTGTTGTTTTCTTTCCCTCTTTTTTACTTTTGTTTGGGCACTCTGTTGGCGCATTTCATTACTCCTTTCAATGGTAAGACTGATCGTAAAGTTTTGGGGTAAAATTAGTTGAGTTTTGCTACTTTATTTTTGTCAAGAATCAGTTTTCTACTCGTTGGCTCAATTTCTATGTTTTAAGTGTTGTTTTGGTTGTCTTTTTAGGCAAGAATTCTAAGGGTAACATTCCTTCAACACGTTAATTCGATATATCACTGTTTTGTACGAGGTAAGTGAGAAATTTCTCAAGATTGGTGCATCTACGTTGAAGCTTTCAAAATAACACTATTGTAATAGCCCAAACCCTACCTAGAAGTTAGACCCTAATCTGGCGTGTCAAATTGAAGTGTTTTTCAAAAACCATGTTTTCATTAGAAACCCTTCTTATTTAAAACGTAGTGCATTGAAAACTTCTTAATTTTATTTCCAAAATTCCTTTTTACTTTGCGGAAGCTAATTCTAAGAGTAACTGATTTACGACAAAGTGATGTTTAAAAGTTAAGTTGCGAAAACGTAGTGTTTTGAAAACAGTTGTAGTTTTGGAAAACCGCGATCTACTTTTAACCATTATAAAACATAGTAATTAAAATCCCAAAGTAAAATAAAAACCAGAATCAAGAGAGGCCTTATTACAACCCAATTAAAAAGAAATACGCAACAGTAATAACAAATGTGAAAACATAAATAGTGTGTGGTCATCTCCGAGTCCCTCGCAGTATCGAACCACCTAACGCTGGGGATTACCTGCACAATTAATAAACGGGGTGAGTTTATGAAAACTCAGTGTGTAATCCCCTCCTAAACTAAAGCAGTTAGTAAACTGACAAAATTCAGAATCAGTCTGAGATGGAGCCCATTACGATGAATAAAGGATGCTTGCAAGTGCAGGCTGAGAGCCCTATTCAATAACTTGATGCGATGCGGGCCTAAGCCCTATGCAGTGACAGTGTGGGCCTAAGCCCAAAACAGTATAATCACAATACAGGTATGCAACCCAACCCAATCCAACCAGCTCACCACCCGTACCAACTAACACACCATGTAGGGATTAAATCGACCCACCCAGCCAGCACACTAATATTACAGCATAGCTGTTAATAGTAACACAGCAAAGTTGCTAAAATTTATACGGCTTTAAGCCCTCAGTAGCGGTCTTATTATTGGCACAAAGACATTGGTAATTATTTTATGTTTGGCACATAGCCATCAGCGACGGTAATATAATCAGCACACAGCCTTCAGTAAATATGATCGACACAGGGACATCAATAAGTATGTTAGGCACATAGCCACAGGTAAATACGTTTGGCACAAAGCCATAGTCAACATAGCATAGAGCCACTTTTGGTTTGGCACAGAGCCATAATCAGAATAAGCGGCACTAAGCCGTCCATCAATCCACAGTCGTCTCGTGCGACCCGTGCGACCTTAACAGATCAATACTCGATCCATAGTCATCTCGTGCGACCTGTGCAATCCTATCAGAACAGTACTTCCTCCTTATCAAAGTCCCAACCCCATGCAATATGTCGTGTATGTCATACTCAATCATCACACGTGTATGCAGAATGGTCATACTCAGTAACAGTCTTTTAAACATATAGTAAAAGCATATCAGTCGTACAACCACTGTCAAGACAATTAATTCACAATCGCACAATCACAGTCAAAACAGTTAAATCACAGTTGTACAATCATAGTCAAATAAGTCAAATTCATAGTCCAAGTTAGTCATTTACCCATAAGGGCAAAATAGTCATTTTACTCATTAAGGCAAAACGATCATTTTACCCTATAAGGGTATTTCGATAATTTTACACTACAAGGGTATTTTGGTAATTTTATAAATTAAGGGTATTTCGGTAATTTTATAAATCGAGGTCTTAACGACCCAACTGAAGGTCCATCATCGCCTCGAGTGACTTAAGTAACCTAAACAGACATAACGGTGCAAATGGGCCCAAGGCCTATTACTCGGTCCAAGTGGGCCCACACACTCATGTGGCCCATTTAACCCAATTTAGATATGACTATGTGTACACCATAGCCCGGTTCATTAATAGTCACTTATCGTAGATTTTATCCGTGTAGGCCTATGAGCCCATTGGGCCCACACGGCCCATTTCAACCCATCGAGGCCCAAAACAACCTTGGTCACGTGCGCGACATGACAAGTCTATCTACTTCCCGCTTAACAGTGAAATTTACCCACGCGAGCCGATGGGCCCATTGTGCCCATACGACCCATTTAACCTAGAACTATTCACGGCCATCCGAACGACGTAACCCAGTCCAAATACTACCACATAACATACATTTTATTCGTGTGGGCCCACAAGCCTATTGGGCCCACATGGCCCATTTCAGCCCAAAATGGCCTATGCCATGTACGCGGCATGACAAGCCCAACTATATTCCACCTAGCAGTTAGATTTACACAAGCAGGCCCACGGGCCCATCGAGGCCCAGAATGGCCCTAGCACACGAGAACGTTCGTGGCGGCCTTCTACAGTCTATCTCCTATGGTTTGTGGGCTCAGTTTGCCCCACATGCGTTCGCACGCTCGTGAGGCCCTGGATGCTGAGGTTTCAGCTTTTCGACTTTTGCCGACTTCCAACAAAGAAGGGCGTAAATATACACCTGTTTATGAGAACGCGCTGAAGTCCACGATCACCAACCTTGGCACATGCCGCATTGAATCCTCCTTCCCAACTCATCTGGTTTGCTCTATTTAAAGCCAGCTTCTCACCAATTCTCATGTTAGCTTCTCGATGTGGGATTTCTTTCAACCAATAGGAAAATTCCTCATTCTTATGACCATTTCAACCACAGAGTTTCAGTCCAACTCCACCTTCTTCGCAGCTCAAATAGCAAAATAAATACTCCATTGCGCATCCCAAGACTTAAACCTCAGACCTCACAGTTACACCACACGCCACCTTGCCACTCCACCATAGGCTCTTTCTATGTCATATTTTATCCTCAATTAATTATAAGGTCTATAGGCCAAAGTCCAGGTTCCTTTAAAAAAAACCAAAATAAATTGCAAGAGCCAAGACTTGAACTCAAGCTCCCTTGCAACCTTAATGACGCCACAACCACTAGACCATATGCTTCATTATGTCATTTATTTCCCACAATATTATAAAAGGCCTACTTCCAAGCATCCTGGGTTTTGTTCACTTAAAACCAAAATTTTGCTAAAGCCCAAGTTTGAACCCAAGATTTCTCCAACACCTCCCAGGGCCGTTAACCACCAAAGTAGATATTTAATTGTGTCATTTCCTTGCACAATTAAATACTTAAATATAACCTCCTTACGAACCCATACTCAAGGCCCAATACTTCTAGGCCTAAATTCGGGGCGTTACAACTCTACCCTCTTAAAGAAATTTTGTCCTCGAAATTTCTAACCATCTGAACAAATGCTTAGCTCAACCTACACCACTATGCTCCCGCTGCGCACTCTAATTCCAAACTACACCTATACACTTTTAACTTAATTTCAAAACCTCTCACAGCCAACCAAACATCTAACCACAGAAGAAAATAGATATTTACCACACATACATACAATTTCTATATTTAAACATCACATTTAAACAAAACACACCTGACTTAAAAGGAACTGTGCAATCCTGAACCCGATGCTTCTGCTTCAACAGACTGTCATCCCTCTTCCTGTTGCACTCCAAGCACCTAGCCTGAAGTGTTTCACCATACGCCTTAACCTTGCCTCGAACACCTCTTCCAAGACCTCCCTTACCAACCGGGTCAGTGCCTCTATACCAAACTCTGGGTTATTATTACCTAAAGTTGGTGGACTTACCTCGAATACCGTTTCCTGAACCATCTCATGTTCCGGAGAAACAAGCAACTCCTCGCAACCTTGCTTGCCTTCGGAATCCATCACAACACTGTTGTTAACTAAAAAAAAATCTAATTTCCAGAACATACACTGAATAAATACAAAATCTAACTTTAAGTACAGTCTAACAGAAAACTTACGGATTCGGCGCCGGAGACTTGGTAACCACACATTCAGGAAAATCTTCAGAAAAATATTTTAAATTCTTCAAATCGTTTCAAAACTTTTTGAAATAATTATTTCAAAAATCTAATTTTAAAACCCATGCCACAGCTGAGTTTTAAAACTTGGCTCTGATACCACTAAATGTAACACCCCAAACCCGATCTAGAAGTTAGACCCGAATCTGGCGTGTCAAATTGAAGTATTTTTTGAAAACCATGTTTTCATTAGAAACCCTTCTTATTTAAAACGTAGTGCATTGAAAACTTCTTAATTTTATTTCTAAAATTCCTTTTTACTTTGCGGAAGCTAATTCTAAGAGTAACCGATTTACGATAAAGTGATGTTTAAAATTTAAGTTGCGAAAACGTAGTGTTTTGAAAACAGTTGTAGTTTTGGAAAACTGCGATCTACTTTTAACCATTATAAAACATAGTAATTAAAATCCCAAAGTAAAATAAAAACCAGAATCAAGAGAGGCCTTATTACAACCCAATTAAAAAGAAATACGTAACAGTAATAACAAATGTGAAAACATAAACAGTGTGTGGTCATCTCCAAGTCCCTCGCAGCACCGAACTACCTAACGCTGGGGATTACCTGCACAATTAATAAACGGGGTGAGTTTATGAAAACTCAGTGTGTAATCCCCTCCTAAACTAAAGCAGTTAGTAAACCGACAGAATTTAGAATCAGTCTGGGATGGAGCCCATTACAGTAACAGTGCATACAGTAATGGTCTGGGCCCGAGCCCTATTCAATAACAGTACAGTCTGGGCCTATGCCCTATGTAGTGACAGTGTGGGCCTAAGCCCAAAACAGTATAATCACAATACAAGTATGCAACCCAACCCAATCCAACCAGCTCACCACCCGTACCAATCAACACACCATGTGGGGATTAAATCGACCCACCCAGCCAGCACAATAATATTGCAGCGTAGCTACTAATAGTAACACAGTAAAGCTGCTAAAATATATGCTGCTTTAAACCCTCAGTAGCGGTCTTATTATTGGCACAAAGCCATTGGTAACTGTATTATGTTTGGCACATAGCCATCAGCGATGGTAATATAATCGGCACACAGCCTTCGATAAATATGATCGACACAAGGTCATCAATAAGTATGTTAGGCACATAGCTACAGGTAAATATGTTTGGCACAAAGCCATAGTCAACATAGCATAAAGCCACTTTTAGTTTGGCACAGAGCCATAATCAGAATAAGCGGCACTAAGCTGTCCATCGGTCCACAGTCGTCTCATGCAACACGTGCAACCTTAACAGATAATACTCGATCCACAGTCATCTCGTGCGACCCGTACGATCCTATCAGAACAGTACTTCCTCCTTATCAAAGTCCCAACCCCATGCAATATGTCGTGTATGTCATGCTCAATCATCACACGTGTATGCAGAATGGCCATACTCAGTAATAGTCTTTTAAACATATAGCAAAAGCATATCAGTCGTACAATCATCGTCAAGACAATTAATTCACAATCGTACAATCACAGTCAAAATAGTTAAATCACAGTCGTACAATCATAGTCAAATAAGTCAAATTCATAGTCCAAGTCAATCATTTACCCACAAGGGCAAAACAGTCATTTTACTCATTAAGGCAAAACGATCATTTTACCCTACAAGGGTATTTCGATAATTTTACACTATAAGGGTATTTTGGGAATTTTATAAATTGAGGGTATTTCGATAATTTTATAAATCGAGGGTATCTCGGTAATTTTATAAATCGGGGTTATTTTGATAATTTTATAAATCAGGGTCTTAACGGTCTAATTGAAGGTCCATCGTCGCCTCGAGCGATTTAAGTAACCTAAACAAACATAACGATGCAAATGGGCCCAAGGCCCATTACTCAGTCCAAGTGGGCCAACACACTCGTGTGGCCCATTTAGCCTAATTTAGATACGACTATGTGTATACCATAGCCCAGTTCATTAATAGTCACTTACCGCAGATTTTGTTAGTGTGGGCCCACGAGCTCATTGGGCCCACACAGCCCATTTCGACCCATCGAGGCCTAAAACAACCTAGGTCACGTGCGCGACATGACAAGTCTATCTACTTCTCGCTTAATAGCAAAATTTACCCACGTGAACCCACGGGCCCATTGGGCCCATACGGCCCATTTAACCTAGAACTATTCACGGCCATTCGAACGGCGTAACCTAGTCCAAATCCTAGCACATAACATATATTTTATCCGTGTGGGCCTACAAGCCCATTGGCCCCAAACGGCCCAGTCCGGCCCAGAACGGCCTATGCCTGTACACGACATGACAAGCCCAACCATATTCCACCTAGTAGTTAGATTTACACAAGCGGGCCTACAGGCCGATCGAGGCCCAGAATGGCCTTAGCACACGAGAACGTTCGTGGCGGCCTTCTACAGTCTATCGCCTATGGTTTGTGGGCTTAATTCACCCCACATGTATTCGCACGCTCGTGAGGCCCCAAATGCCGAGGTTTTGGCTTTTCGGTTTTTGCCAACTTCCAACAAAGAAGGGCGTGAATACACACCTGTTTATGAGAACGCGCCAAAGTCCACGATCACCAACCTTGGCACATCCTGCATTGAATCCTCCTTTCCAACTCATCTGGTTTGCTCTATTTAAACCCAGCTTCTCACCAATTCTCATGTTAGCTTCTCGATGTGGGATTTCTTTCAACCAATAGGAAAATTCCTCATTCTTATGACCATTTCAACCACAGAGTTTCAGTCCAACTCCACCTCCTTCGTAGCTCAAATAGCAAAATAAATACTCCATTGCGCATCTCAAGACTTGAACCTCAGACCTCACAGTTACACCACACGCCACCTTGCCACTCCACCACACGCTACCTTGCCACTCCACCACAAGCTCTTTCTATGTCATCTTTTATCCTCAATTAATTATAAGGTCTATAGGCCAAAGTCCAGGTTCCTTTAAAAGAAAAACCAAAATAAATTGCAAAAGCCAAGACTTGAACCCAGGCTCCCTTACAACCTTAATGACGCCACAACCACTAGACCACATACTTCCTTGTGTCATTTATTTCCCACAATATTATAAAAGGCCTACTTCCAAGCATCCAGGGTTTTATTCACTTGAAACCAAAATTTTGCTAAAGCCTAGGTTTGAACCCAAGATTTCTCCAACACCTCTCAGGGCCGTTAACAACCAAAGTAGACATTTAATTGTGTCATTTCCTTGCACAATTAAATACTTAAATACAACCTCCTTACGAACCCATACTCAAGGCCCAATACTTCTAGGCCCAAATTCGGGGCGTTACAACTATTTTGTTCAACTGTTTAAGCGTTTGGTTGAGAATTAGTTGTTGAATTGGTCTTTGGTTGTGCGTTATTAGGTTTCAGATTCTTTCTTGTTGCTTCTACGTCAAAACTACATTAGGTGTGTAACGAAAACCTGATTTTTTACAAATTTTGAACGCTAGAAAACATGGTTGTCGATGCCACACGGTCGTGTGCCAGGCCATGTGTGTCGCACGACCGTGTGTCAGTTTATGTGATAGGCCATGTAACTCACTATTTATGAATTGGGGTCACACAGGCCAGGGACATAGACGTGTATCCAAGCCATGTAACTCACTGTTTATGAATTAGGGTCACACGAGCTAGGGATACGAGCCGTGTGTCTAGCTCATGTAACTCACTGTTTGTGAATTAGAGTCACATGGGCCAGGGACACATGTGTGTGTCCAGGCCGTGTAACTAGCTGTTTGTGAATTAACGTCACACGGGCCAGAGAGAGGATGTGTGTCCAGGCCGTGTGAGAGATATTTTGAGATTGGAGTCATATGAACGTGCACTTGGTAGTGTGTCAGACTATGTAACTCACTGTTTTTAGCCACACAACCATGTACAAGGTTGTGTAATAGGCCGTGTGAGACATTAAGAGGACCACATAGGTGTGTGCCAGGCCATGTAGACCACACAGGCCAGACACCCAGGTCGTGTGAATCCATGCGAGCATGTGGGCTAAAATACTGAAAGTTTTACTAGGGCCGTAAGCATCATCCCAATCGAACATAGGCTTTCTGTAAGGTTCTATGATTTGAATTAGATCTTATAATTAGATGTCTAATAATTTGAAATTGATTAATTGAATATCTATACATATAATTGATGCGACAACTGAAATGATAATGATCTGCATTATCTAATTATGAATTGTACTTGGTTAACTATATGTACATCCTTGAAATCTGATATTTGTAATCTGCATCTGCATTGGGTGGGAATGGTATGAAAAAAGAAGTGTTAGTAGTCTAATGATCTGTTGAATTGAGTGTCTAAGCCACAATTCTGTATTTGATTTTGGCAATTTATCGCATACTGATCTAATAGCTAGTCTGTAATCACTTTGAAATGTGCCGTACCGACACTAATTCGTGTGTAGGGCTGGATGGGTACTTCATACCCTATATGTTGTGTTTGAATGGTAAGAGATGGTATGTAACAGATGCGGGTAGGAAATTGCATCTAACCTTGATCTATTCTATATCTGTATTTGATTTGCTCTGCATTTTATCTAAATTGTTACGATAATACTGAGTATCATCTGTTTCTGATTCTTTATTTGAGTTTGCAAAAATTTCTGTTATCTCTTCATTATTGTCTTGTCTTTATAACTATTACACATATTGAGTTATAAAATCATTGTATTTGTGACTGAACTGTAGATAAACCACAGACTTAGGAAGGCTCGACGTGTCAGGAGCTCAGTTATTTCTTTTACTAGATATTTATTGTTTGTTTAAACTCAAATTAACATATGTTTTTATTTCGGACTATGGTTTGTAAACTCAGATTTCCATGTTGGATTTAATTGGTTAAGTGTTTCCTATAAGACAAATTTTTAAAATACTTAAAGGTTGGTTTTCCCTTAAACATTTTGATATAGCCTCCATATTTGGTCTTAATGTCTAGGCCGGGTATGGGGTGTTACAACCAAAATAAAAATTGACATACAAATTGGCATTCATTTTTACTTTAAGGAAAATGGTTTTATAATTTGCATAATTTACACATGGTTGGCATAATAGCATAAAAGTAATCAATTAATCAATTTACAACCAATTTACTTTTTCTTCTCCCCCTTTTTGTTTTATCAAATGACAAATAAAGCTTAAGGAGAGAAGTGGTTAGTTCACCATAATAGATAGATAAAAATGAATAGGTAATGATCTAAAACACTAGTGTATCTCAAAATACCAATAAAGCAGCAAGGTGCAAGAAAACATAGATATAGGCATTAAAAAAATATAGGTGCAAATGTTATGAGTATGAAATGAATGGAAATGAAAAATGCTAATCATCATGACGAGAAAAGGGAGAAGTTGAAGGAAAATGAAAAAGGAGAGGTGCCATTTGCATTTCTAATGTGGATAACCAAGAATTAACGTCTTCCCTATGAGATTGAACATTATCTCTAAGACCTCGAACGTCATTGCCCAAAGAATGGATAGCATCGAGGATGGCACTATTGATCTCGAATAAAGGTTGAGAGGCTTGAGAGGATGAAGTCAGATGAGGAACATGTTCGAGTGAAGGAACATGCTCGGGTGTCGAGAAGTCTTCAAAAGTAGAGTGATATCATCATCTTTATTTTTCGCCGGATGGTCGCTCTTAATCCATGTACCAGTGGTGGCATCATAATGATATCCCGCATGATGAAGGGCCCATAACTAATAGGTTGGTTAGAAGTAACGGGGGTATCTCTATGAGTGTTAATGCCTATCCTCCTAAAGAGTTTCGAAGCTTTACATGTTTTTTAATAGGGCAAAGGTTCCAAGTTGTGATCAAGTGGAGGACATAATCATGAAAGTTATGTTTGGATGTCGATTCAGACTAAATAAAAAAGGCGAAATTAAAATGACCTTTTTCATTGAAGTTGCCTCCGGGTGGCAAATGAAGATAATCACCAAACTCTTCTAAGGTGAGACGTATAGGGCTTTCATTAAAAAAGAGGTGATGGCTATAACGATGTCGCCAGACTCATCATGTTTGAGTCTAGCATTAGAGAAAAATGCTTGAACAAGATTATAGTAAGTAGGCAAATAAATATTTAGAAAATCCATCCGACCCCAATTTTGCAAAATAGAGATATAGACAAAATTAATATACTTTAACATGGCTATATCCACTTTCTTAGACTCCCAAAATCTCTTAGATGCATACTTTCTAGCAAAAGGGTCACGAGAGGCATCGTTATGAAAGCATTCATTAAAAGATTATATTAGGCCACTAGGTTGTTGGGAAGAAGACGCATCGGTTCTAGGCCTTTTCTTAGGAGCCATTCTATCTATTTAAACACTTAGAAACACAAAGACTTAAAAAAAAAATTTCTTTGGGGAATTTTAACAAACACTTGGTGGGTAAGGGTTTAAGGTAAAAAATATAAGAAAATGACTAGTAAATGGAAACCCCCTGCAAGAAAATACAATAAATATAATCCAAATCAACCCAATAAACCATTAAGAAACACTATTTCAACCTATATTTATAAAATAAAAAGATTGAGAAAATTAGGATTTACCTTTAAAAATGTTGAAATAGGCAAAATCTCCAAGCAATGTTGAATAAATCTTACAAAAGAATGTTTGGAAGTGTTGCAAAGGCAAGATTTGACGAAGAATTTAGGAAATTTGAAGAAACTTTGGAGAAGAAATGAGAAATTTTCGGTAAAGGGAAGAAATTTTTTTAGGGTTTTAAAAAATCTATTTTAGAAGTAGTTGTAAGTGCCATTAAAAACCCCGAGGTATCGATAATTTATCATGAGTACCAATATTTTCATAAAAGTATCTATATTTTAAATTTTGTATCGATACCAAATTGCAATTCTATTTTTCAAGTGCAGAAAAATTGCGAAAATGAGAATTTTAGGTCCTAATGTTTTCTAAAGGTCCTAATATGACTTCAAAACCATTCCTAATAGTTACAGGTGCATAAAAATGCACAATGTGAGCAAGATGCATGTAATTCATGAAGCAAAATAAGTTCACAAAAAAAAAGACTGAGTTAACAAAAAAAAAAAAGAGTCTATTCGAACAAGTTCAAGAGCAACAAAAAAAATTCATGCTAGACTAATGAGGTCAAAATAGAATAATTATCCATGCGAAAGATCCCCCTAACTTTTTGCATATAAGATCCATATAAATCATGCATACTTTTGCAATTAATTTTAAGTTATAAAAAAATTTTAAAACAACAAAGTGCTAAAATTCATTTGAACACAAAATTAAGGCAATATAGTAATACCTAATTCTCCTCTAAGTGTCCAAAATCTTTCTTTGTCTAAAGGTTTTGTAAAAATATCTACTAATTAATTTAAGGTGTCAACAAACTCAAGAACTATTTCTCCTTTTTGGACATGATCTTTAATTAAATAATGTTTTGTTTCAATGTGTTTAGTCCTAAAATGTTGGATGAGATTTTTAGTGAGACAAATAACACTAGTATTGTCACACTTGATAGAAATGGTATCTATATCAATTCCATAGTCCTTAAGTTGTTGTTTCATCCATAAAACTTGAGCATAACAACTACCAGTAGAAATATATTTCGCTTCAGTGGTGGACAATGCAACACTATTTGTTTTATAGAAAACCATGATATAAGTATGTTGCCTACCAGAGGTGTTTTTCTTATCCAATTTGCATCTTCCAAAATCCGCATCCGAGAATGCATGCAAGCTAAAGGATGAGTCTATAGGATGCCAAAGACCTAAATTAGGATTATCTCTAAGGTATCTAAAGATTCTTTTAAGGACTTTTAAATTTGATTCATTAGGACAAGATTGATATCTAGCACACAAGCATACATTAAACATAATGTCGGGTTTACTTGCGGTAAGATAAAGCAAAGAGCCAAACATTGACCTACACAATTTTAAGTTTACACATTTACCATCCTCATCTTTTTCAAGCTTTGTAGAAGGCCTCATTGGTGTAACTTATGGGTTGATAATGTCCATCCCAAACTTCTTGAGAATTTCCCTTATGTATTTAGCTGGATTGATGAAGGTGCCATCAGTCCTTTACATGATTTGGAGTCCCAAGAAGAAGTTTAGTTCTCTCATCATGCTCGTCTCAAATTCACCTTGCATTAACTTAGAAAATTTAGAACAAAGAAAATCAATAGTAGAACCAAAAATAATATCATAAACATATATTTGAACTACTAATAAATCCTTGTCTTTTCTTTTAATAAAAAGTGTTGTGTCAACCTTCCCTTTATTAAAACCCTTATCAATAAGAAAATTTGATAACCTTTTATACCAAGCTCTAAGAGCTTGTTTCAAACCATATAAAGTTTTTGAAAGTTTAAAAAAATGGTTTGAAAATTTTGGATCTTCAAAACCAGGTGGTTGTTCAACATACACTTCTACATTTATAAAACTATTTAGAAAAACACTTTTTACATCCATTGGCTATAATTTAAAATCATTAAAGCATACAAAAGCTAAAAGCATTCTAATAGCT
Source organism: Gossypium anomalum (assembly GCA_025698475.1). NCBI lineage: Eukaryota > Viridiplantae > Streptophyta > Magnoliopsida > Malvales > Malvaceae > Gossypium > Gossypium anomalum. Next base: position 21,001,594 of record CM046963.1, on the reverse strand, counting down.
TCCATCCTAGTTACGGGAGCATAAGTTTCATCATAATCTAATCATTCCTCTTGAGTGTAACCTTGAGCAACAAGTCTAGCATTGTTCCTCACTATGTTACCACTCTCATCTAGCTTGTTCCTAAAAACCCATTTAGTACTTATAGTAGCTTTATCATGAGGTCTTTCAACTAGGGTCCATACTCTACTTCTCCCAGATTGATTTAACTCTTCTTGCATAGCTAATATCCAATATTCATCATTTAATGTTTCTTTGATATTTTTAGGCTCAATGCATGAGATAAATGCAACATAATTACCAAGTATTTCTAAGACAAGATCAAGTAATGATAATAATTTATAATAATTAATATCTTATACAAACTTAAATAATGAACAACTCCTAATTAAAATTTAATTTAAATTACATATATTATATATATGAGAGTGGATAGTGGCACATTAGAGTTAGAATGGATAAATGAAGCTAAGTATGATTTAAACAAATATTCATATTTATTAAAAGTATTCATATTTTATATTTTAAAACATTCATTATTAAATATTTATAAATTCTAATACAAATTTATTTTTAATATATTAATATAAATATTTTAAATAATATATTATGATAATATCTGGTCTTTAGCTAAATTGAATTTAAAAATATTTTTGTTGAGTGTTTTTGTGAGCCTATCCTTCAAATAGGCCAATTTCTCTATTTTTATGATACAGTTCTTAGATGTGATATCCTGGATAAGCCATCATGTATACACATATAAACTATTCTCATTATGTATACACATATAAACTATTCTAAGGTTAACATGTGTTCCCTAAATGCAGGTGATCGCTACTAAAATAAAGAGGATCGGGTCAGTCTCAGTTAAATAAGTGAGTAGCGAGTCAGTATTTTAAATAAACTAAATATCAACTCGAAATTATTGAGATAAAAAAAATTCTAATTCCAACACAATGAAATCCAAAATCGTATGAATTCAGTCGTCTACGAGTTGAGAGTCACCTTTGTTAACTTTTAAAGATTGTGATTAAATTAGGCGCAACAAGAATATTTGTACCAACACACGCAAACTGAATGCGTTGTAAAGGAAAATGTTGACAAAACAAAAGGTAGTTGGAGGCTTTGAAAAGTTAATAGAAATTTTAATTTAGGTGAATGAATGCTATGCTCCTACCTATTCTTTAAGATAGATGCGTTTCTATAGCATACCTTCACCTACATATGCTAGTCTTTTACAAAAGTTATTAGCTAAATTAAGCTTAGGTATCATTTTCATCATGCTATAAAAATAAAGTAATAAACATACAGTACAATGGTGAATATTGAAATAATACAATTGAAAATGAAATAAAATAGAAATATAAATCTGATTGTGGGTTGGGTTTATATATGATATTAGTATACTTTATGTTTGTCCAAGTCTAACCGGGCTAGAAGTATGAGTTTAAAATTTTACTTATGCTCCACTTATATTTATAAATAGCTCATTAGATTTGTTTTAGGTCTGCCAATATGTTTTTATTTTATTTTATTTTTATTTAATATTTAATATTTTTTCCCTTTTAATAAAATTTTAGATATAGACAACGTAATTTTTTTTTACATATTATTATATACATAATTTTATGTGATATAAATATAAAAATAAAATAACATTAGAAAACAGGTCGAACTCAGGCCTGAAATGTTGAAGCTCAAGTTCGACCAATATATTAAATGGATCTTTGTTTTGCCTAAGCTTATTTTTCAGGTCTTATAATTTAATTTGTCTAAACTGTCTCATATTGTACATGAATCTTTGGACTTGAGCGAGTAATCCAACCCTTGGAAAGGTCTACACACTACACTTATAATATCAGTTAGATTTTTTTTTTTATAGTGAATACAAAAATAACACCACGGTCTTATATAACTAGTTTTTAATTTCAAGTGCATTGCACGTGATTTTACATGTTTATTTTTAATTAATTAAATAACAAATTTTTACAATTTCACAAAATATATTTGTACTAATTTAATGAGGATTAACTTAATTTGTTATATTATACGTCGATAATGGTAGTAAGAATGACCACAAAGCAATAAAAAAGAAAAATAAGAATACACATATTTTACGTGAAAAACTCTTACCGGGAAAAACCACCGACAGAGGAGGAGAAATTCACTAATGTTGAAAAACAACAATACAAGAAGTTTTTGACTACACACGTTTTAAGGGTTCAACAACCTTGTTATAATCAATGTCTAATAGAAGAAGTATAGTCCTTCGCCCTTACAGATCCCCTATTTTGACTCTATTTTATTTTTTTAACAAGTGAGTTGCACTTCAAACCTTTCAAGTCGAATCAAACGGGATTCGGGTCATGCAACTCTAACAGATGTACAAGTGATGGAGTTAATAAAGCGTGCATAATAAAATTAAAACGTAAAAAATATTTTAAGATAATGCTTTGGTTAAGTGGTAAAGTTAGTGTTTTCTTGATGTAAATATCATGTGTTCAAATTTCACCACATACAATTTTTTTAGGTTTTTTAAAAAATAATTAGACTAAATTACCCTCAAATAATTAATTTATTTTAATTATGGAAGGAAAATTTTGTAATTTCCTTAATCAAGTTGGTGTCTAGTTGACTTATGACAACAACTCAATAAAGGGCTTATATAATATTATAGATACACAATTGATGGAGGTAACAAAGTTAAAATGGTCAAAATATTTTAAGATAAAGTTTTGGTTGAATGGTAAAGTAAATGCTTTATTGATGTAAATAGAACGAATTCAAATCCCACTATATGTAAATATTCTATTGGCTTTTAATATATATATATATATATATATATATATATATATATATATATAAAGACTAATTGTACCCTTGAATATATGGCTTATTTTAATTATGGAAGGACACTTTTGTAATTTTTCTAACCGAATTGGTGTCTGACTGACTCGTAAACCAACTTAGTCATGGGTCTAATAATAGTATAAATATACAATGGGTGGAGGTGATAATCTGTGCATAATAAAATTAAGGCTTAATGTCAAATTTAGCCCTCAACATTTCATATTATGTCAATATGGCCTTTATTCATTTTTAGCTAAATTTGGCCTCAACATTTAAAAAAAAAGAGTCAAATTTGACCATCAACCTTTTAAAAAAGAGTTGAAATGATTTTTTTAATGAGAATACTAACTAAAATGTTAAGGTTTTAAACATGGCAACTTGCATGACGGTTCACGTGTACTCTATGCTAATCTTTTTGAAATATTATGAATTTTTTTATATTTTTTAATTTAAATTTTTAGATTATTTGTTAACGTGAAATATAGGACAAATGATGTTATGTTAGCATGACTTACACATGGACTATCATGAGAGTAGCCAAGCCAATGACATTAAAAAATTAATGTTTTAGTTGTCATTTTCGTTAAAAAAAAAGCAAATTGACTCTTTTTTGAAAGGGTAAGAGTCAAATTTAGCTAAAAAAAGAATAAGGGCCAAATTGATAAAAAATGTAAATGTTGAGGACTAAATTTATTATTATGCCTAAAATTTAAATGTACAAAATTCTTTTATATAATGTTTTGGTTGAGTGGTAAAGTTAATCTTTTATTTATGTAAATAATTTGGGTTCAAATCCAACCATATCCAATCATATTTATTTTAATTACAAATAGATATTTTTGTACTTTTTGTGATAGAGTGATGTCCGATTGACTCATTACTCCAAAATAATAAGAACTTAAATTATAGTATAGATATTATTTATTTCTTTTAGTTGTTAAAATTGTATTTAATAATTGAATAAATCAAAGCAATGATTCAACACTAGTATACTCGTTTTTTAGAACAACTATTGTTATTACGTCATTTGGTTTACAAGTTCGTGTTTTGAGTTTATGTTCCATTGAAATGGAACTGATCGTTGACAATTAGATTGTCAATGTCACTATCTTGATCACTTAGATTTTATATTCATATGACCAAGTCTTTTTGCTTTTTGTTTTCAGTGTTGGTGAGAGTCTGATTATCCATTAAGTTCATGATATATGCATTACGACAAAAACCCGATTGAACTTACATTGTAACACAAAGCTTGATTTGATTGAGCATCCCAAATTCAAATGTCCTCTATTAGATTTGACCCAAGGGAAGTAGGAAACACTAAAAACACAACCAATGCTAGATTGACTCGATGGCAGAGTGGTCTGTGTTGACTTAACTGGAGGCTCGAGCCTTTTATAACCTGTTTTGATGCTAAACTATTTTTGGATTGGAATTACTACTAGTCCATCCCTGTTTATTCTTATTTTATGCAGTACACGTAGTAAGTGATTGAACATTGGTTTAAATAGAGGTGACAAGCCGAGCATCCGCTGATGCAGTAGTGATTGAATTATTTGCATTGATGACCCTGCAGTTGAGTCTTACCTCTCCAACCACAGACGCTGGGGGTCTAATATTCCCCATTCGTATCATCGATTCCGCGAAGGCTTCGAAGAAAGCGGTTTGGTTACTGCTGAATTGGTTAACGATTTCGACTGTGTCAGCCCCCTGGGTACCAAATAGAATTTGATCGCTTCTAAGAAGACCTCCTTCAACTTGAAGGTTATTGAAGTAAACGTTGTCGAAATCGTCTGGTGTTGTCTGATCAAGGTTTGTCAGATTCGTTAAGCCCACAGTGGGGCATATCTCACGTAGTCTCGCCGCCAATGTCTCGTTTAGGTCCGGATCTTGATCTCCCACGCCGCTAAAATTATACAATCTTTGGTCGAAAGCTAAACACTGAGCTCGTCCGAATGTGTGAGCACCTGAAATTGAATATATTTATACATCGAATATTGTTTAAAGGGTTCCTTGCTGTTAATTTATATATATAAATATTGAAAATTAAGGAAAAAATTACCTGAGAGGGCAACTACATCAAGACTGGTATCAAGTCCAACGGCAGCAAACTTGGCTTTGATTAGGTCAAGCGGATGATTGAAACCTGGCAAGGCTGTATTGGCAAGACTCCGGTTTGCTGAACGGCTATCCTTTCTTCCTAGAGGAACCGCCCATGAAGGACCCCCTGACTGTATATCATCATCATCATCATCATCATAATAATAATAATAATAATAATAATAACAAATGGGAGACAAGAAACAGCAGCAGACAGGGAGGATGGCGGATTACCAGGACGACAGATTGTTCAGCAGCAATGGCAACAATATCAGCGCAGGAAACTGTTTGGCTGCAGACATTCTCCAAAGCTGCCTTCATATCATCAATAACCTCAAAACCTCTAACTGAATTAGCATTTGGGCGAGCTACTTTCTCAGTAGTGTTCGGGTCGTCCAACAAAATCGAACCATCACACCCCTGAAATAGTTGCAACCAACAATTAGCCATGAAAACCTAATAAGTATATTAAAATGTTGAGATCGAAAAGGTCTTTTACTTGAACAAAACAATCATGGAAGTGAAGCCTAAGAAGGCTAGCAGTAATCCGAGTATCATTTAGGAAAGCTTTGAGGAGGATTTTCCGTATGATGTGGGTGACATAGGGACATGTTTGGTCGTAATATGTTGGAGTAAGTTGGCCTTGTGCAACACATAGTTGGCCTTGTGCAACACATAACGATGTCTCAAGCAAAGCCACACAGAAAAAAGTTGCCACTATATGCCTAGAAAAAGACATTTTCGACCACACACCCATAGAATATCGATTGTTCAACATCTCAATGTTTGAGAAAGTTTGTTTGGGAGCTCATTCATAAATGACCATCATTTATAGAAAAACAAACTATGGGATTTGCAGCTACAAAGAAGGTTCTCGTTCTAGTTGCTTATTAATTAATAGTAATCATATATATATATACAGGATATCATATATATATATTATAATATATATTATAACAAGTTACACAATTATTAAAATTGCAACAAGTGGCGTATTTATATTTTTTGTATTTAAATAAATATTTTATAACATTTCACGTCCGACCCGATTGTCGGGTCGAGATATGAGATGCCGCATTCGTTGCTGAAGCAACTATGGTTCTATTTCAATATTTAACACGTTATACAAGTAAATTTGTTTTAATACTTAATAAAACACATTATATGATCATATTCTGGTTATGCATGAGCTTACGAAAACTCTCATACTAATTCGATGAGATGATGAGAGAGGGACTAGAATGTAAAATAATCAAAATAGGGATGCATTGTCCTGACACCAAATAGTAATGTCACGACCCTGAGTTTAAATTTCTGATGTCGCGACTTCATATAGAATGCATCTCGACATTATAAGCAATAACTCGACATCATGACTTCAATATGGGAATGTCGCAACTTTGAGGACAGAGAATTTAATCTCGTGACTTCAGTAGGGGAGAATCACGACTATTAACATAGAAACTTGATGTCGCAACACCAATAGGGGAGTGTCGCAACCTTAGAAGTAGTCACAAACTTTAGTTCATTCATCTCAAACCTGCCATGTACAAAACTCATATGGTCAAGTGACCTAAAACTTATCACTTAATAGTCTTAGGCATTAATTAAAGTGTTGATTTATCATTCACAACATATCAACATCTAACTATATGTAGTCACAAACTCATATAAATGTTTGTTTACTTGACAAGTAAGATATGACTCAATCATAAGCATGGCATAATCCATTAGATAAATAAAACATTAACTCACTAGACTATTTTATATACATAACGTTAAACATATATAGTCATATCTCAATGTTGTCATTTCGTACCAATTGAACCAAAACATTCAAAATTGAACTAAAAACAACTTATGATCTCATGTACATGCCACTAATTATAATTATGATAAAACTTATACAAACTTTGTTGATCCGAGAGTTGAGTCCTGCATGTTGATTACTTCTTGAATCATTGAGATCTAATGGTAACTGTGCATGGAATAAACAAGCTTTACACTGAGCAACAGGATTTAGTGGTACTTTCATGATTTAAATCAATAACACAATAAAAATATTATATCAAAATATAACTCATAATGTAATTTAGTGTCCAACAATTTCAAACTATCATTCATGTCTCATGTACCAGAACTCATACTGTAATTCATTTGGAAAACACATATGAACATATCATACTATATTTTTTTATCATCATATTACAATCACTTATGTATCATAGCATGTTACAAGTTTCATTCTTTATTCTCATTTCAATTTCAAATCCACTCATTCATTTTACTCTCATATTGTCTTCTAGGACTTTCTTAACCTGTTTGCTTGATCTTTCAAATGCTATCTTTTTTTCACTTCAAAATTTATATACATGATACTGTTGGGAAAAAAATCTAGTTTGAAAATGGTTTTCTTGTATAACGGAAAATAAAAATTTTGAAAACTGACTCTATTTGTGATATTTATAGAAATAAACCTTAGACCAAAATTGTACTTGTGTTTTTGGATAAGCGGATCCTTATTGTTTTTCGGCTTTCAACCAAACGATCTTCTCCACTATTCTCGTACCATGAACTGCTTCGAGTGTGGGCTCGAACCAATCAAATCAAAACACAAAACTAGAAAAAGTTTTCCTTTTAGGGTGAAAATGAAAACTATCTATTCCATAATAGAAACCGGTAAAATTGTTATTCCATAAAAATATATGTAATATTGGAGAATAAATTCTATCTATTTTTCAGCAGAATCACAATCTCTCGAAGTTATCTAAATAACTCTACCAGTGACATCTATTTATAGGAACAGAAGGTAGAACCCTTGTAGAGTTATAGAAGTTTATTTTAAATAGAAAAACAACATTCTACTTAGAGTTGGAAAGGGGTGAACGACTTACCCACCTTTATGTTATATGAAGGGTTTTGGGCCCCTCTCACATTGCGTCCAATAACGAGTACTTCCTAAGCCTTTTTGACCCAATACTCTATAATGTGATCCAACTCGATTTAGTTTTTCTATTTATCAAATAAAATTTAATATTTACATATTAAATAATTTTCTCATCTCAATTTTACTCTAGTAAAATTTTGATAATTTTATCCTCGATAAAATTTTAAGAAAATTTGTTCAATATGTCACAACTCAATATGTTCACTATGACCGAATGATTTATTTTCATTTTCGGGCTTCAAAATAGTCCAAAAACATAAACTCATTCTTTCATCATTTTTTAAGTAATCCTATATAGGATTGCAAATTTCCATTTTCATTTCCATTTCCATTTTTGAAAACCTACATTCATATTCATATTATTCCATTTCTCCATTTCAGAGAAAATCATAATCGTTTCTAAATGTTTCTCGTTTCTCTTTTTCTATTCATTCCTTTCATTTTTATTCAAACATGCAATTAAATTCTAGTTTCAATGAGCTAGCAGAAGGACCAATTGGACATGAAGTTGAGGCTCAAATGATTTATAATTAAGTTACAGTTTTTCACCTATTAATTGTAAACTCACTTATTCACGAAGTTATTCCACTATAGTATCATGACTAAGCTCTCCCTAACGATATACCATTACGAAAGCAACTACTTAGTGCTCGTCCAATGACCTTATCATTAGTGTGTTATCCTCATTGGATATCCTTGATCTCTTTGAGATGATATATGTTCTCCCAATATGATATTATTTTATCTCATGGTAACCATTACATCTTTCTTCATGAAAAGTCAATCACTATCAATTAGTGATTAAGTCATCTATCACAAAGACAGACGACTCGTGGCCACCTTTACTTTTCATCAACCATGTATTGCTAACGAGAGGATATTATTTACCCATGTTTTGGGCTATGAATTCCACTACTGTGAATGACAGTACATACTATAAAAGTCGTACACCCAATGCACCAGCTTTCGGTTCCTTATCTATTTGATCTTAGGCTTTTACTTACATCAAAGTGTACGAGTCACGCATAAATAGTCCGCCATCCACTCAAGATTTAGGTATGTCACACTATGAACATCACGAGTGAATAAATCCATAAACGGATTCAGGATCTATTCTGCTTGGGTCATGTCCAATGTATTGTCAGTTTAGTAAGTCACATTTATGTCTTTATCTTCCAAGAGTCATCCGCTCCGATGCCCAAGACAAGTCATCTCCTCAATTGGACTTGATAGACGACATATTAGTCTTTTAATCGTTTTGCTCATTTTTTATTAGACCAAGGACATGTTTAGGTTAATCTACTAATACAAGTTATTTTTTTGTACTACGATCTAACCACGTAATACCACTTAGTATTAGTTAAACATTTAGACAACCAATGAGAAACATTTGTTTTCATTTTGCTTTGCGTGCAAAAACTATGTGAGGGCAATATACAAAGTATTAATGTAATTCATGAATAATTTTATTAACTAATCTGTTCGAAAAAATTACAACTATACTTGGACGAAAATACTATACTCAGGGCATCAGATCCAACAAATACTCCATTTTCTATTAACAATTCATATTTAGCATTTTTTTAATAGTTTTCACTTTATTCAATTTAGTCCTTAATGTCATAACTTTATCTATAAAGCTTAACTTAATTTCTAACCTACTCCTTTAACATAATTCAAGCTCACTATCTAAAATCCTCTTCAAATTTAAGCTTCAATTCATCAAGTATACTTCAATGGTAATTTGCTAAACATCTAACAATTGAAGAAATTAACACATGGATTCATTAAGTCAAGTTTCCATGATCAAGAATCTATAAAAACTTTAAAGAAATAACTTAGTTACCTTGGTAAATTGATGAACACAAGTTTGATTAAGAAACTTGATATTTTTATTTATTTTAATAGATTTGGATGATTTTAGGAAGATAATGATGAGTGATTTAATTCATTTCTCCACTCACTTGTCTATATACTAAGATTAACACCTAATCAAGTTAATTAATCATGTTTACTTAAATAATTTTAAGTTTATATTATATATTATAATGATAATTATAAAATTTAAATAACTATCATCATTATTATCCATTATAATATGAGAAACAATGGTTTAATAACCATTTAGGCCTCTTGGTAAATTACCAATTGGGTCCTCAATCATTTTCCAATTTAAAATTCAATAGCGATTCGACTTTTATAATTTAGTCGATAAACTTTAATTAATAATTTCCTCAATTTAATTACTTAATCTATGTTTAATTTATTTTCATATTAATTTTGTTAAATCCAATTATTAATGTTACAGACTCGGTTTACGAAAATGGGGTTTCGAAACCATATTTTTTGACATTGGCTAAAGTTGGGCTATTACTATTCTCCCATCCTTTAAGAAATTTTGTCCTAGAAATTTACCTGAAAAGAGGTGGGGATATTGAGATCTCATTATCTCTTCCTACTCCCAAGTAGCCTCTTTAGTGCTATGACTACGCCATAAAACTTTCACTAATGGCACACATTTGTTTCTCAACTCTTTCACTCCTCAAGCTAAGATTTCTATTTGCTCTTCCTCGAATATCAAATCAGCTTGCACTTCTATCGCCTCCACGGGTAACACATTAGAAGGATCAGATCGATATTGTCGAAGCATTGACACATGAAACACATTATGAATCTTTTGCAACTCTGATGGCAAAGCCATATGGTAGACAATTGGTTCAACTCTTTCAACAATTTCATGTTGTCCGATGTACGTGGGACTTAACTTCCCTTTGCGGCCAAAGCGTAAAATTTTCTTCCATGGAGAGACTTTTAGGAATACCTTCTCACCCACAACATATTCACTTTCTTTCCGCTTCAAGTTAACATATGCCTTTTGTCTATCTGAGGTTGCTTTTATTTTGTCTTTTATCAATCTCATTTGATTTTTCGTTTCTTGAATTATATTTAACCTAACCATCTTCCTCACTCTCAATTCTAACCAACATAAAGGTGTTCTACACCATCAGCCATATAAAGCTTTATACGAAGCCAATTGAATGCTTGATTGGAAACTATTATTATAAACGAATTCTACTAGAGGAAAAATAATGTTCCCAACGAGCTTCAAACTCAATGATACAGGCTCACATCATGTCTTCCAATACTTGGATAACACGCTTTGATTGATTGTTAGATTGGGGATGGAAAACAGTGCTAAAATTCAACCTTGTACCCAAGGACTCATGAAATTGCTTCTAGAATCTTGAAGTAAAACGAGGATCTCAATCTGAGATAATGGACATAGGTACACCATAAAATCTTATTATCTTGCGAATATACACCTCAACAAGCTTCTAGAGTAACCAATCTATTCTCACTACTAGAAAATGAGCTCAACTATTACTCAAATGACATTTCCCTTTTTCAACAAAGTTGGATGACTAACAACGAAATCCATTGCAATTTGTTTTCATTTCCACTTAGGAGTTGAAATAGGTTAAAGCAAAACAAAGGGAACTTGATGTTTGAATTTTACTAGCTAGAAAGTCAATGTGCCACCCTCATACCCGACTCGGTCACCAGGACAAGGTATTGGTATGTCACATTTGTTGCCGAAACAACTAGAGAAATTTTAGATCGATTTATCATATTATTTGATTATTGAAGACCATTTCACTGTTATCGTATCAATTGAAATTAGAATAGAACTATTTATGAGCTAAAATAGTTTATACATTTCACAATTTAGTTAATCCAATCAATATATCCTTCAACAAAATACTTCAATTTATTAACTAACATTTCATCTAACATTTCACTAACACATCAAATAACCATTATTCACTTATTATCTCATAAATTCTTTTAAACTTCTCATATGTATTAGTCATTCCAACACTTATAACAACTTCATAATATTTCAACCCTTCTACTATTTTTCCCTCCTACTCCACTCCACTCCACTACACATTATTATTGTACCTTAATAAGATTCTTTAGCTTTTAATATAACATGCTTTCATGTAACATTAATTATGATTACATGAATCACATGTATACTCTTAGTAAAACTGTCCTTTTGAGTAATAGTATCTAAATTAATTTTATCTTTTTCTATAGAACTCGAAATTAGGATCCTCATGTTGTTTTTGAAACTAGAATCAATGAAATTTTTACCATAAAATTTGTAAAATTTCCAAATGTGACACCCCAAACCCTACCGAGATGGATCAGTCTGAATCCAAAGCGACACATTAGTCACCAAAGTGACTCTCTATCACAAAATCACCTAAAGCACACCCCAACCTTATAACACCTCAATTCTAACTAATAACTATCTAATATTTTTGTGGAATCTATTTGTAACATCCTTTAGAAATTTAACCCTAATGGTATTTAGTTTCACCACTTAAAGCTAAACGAACCCTATTTTAACTCTAAATGATTCCCAATTTTCTGATAGTCAATTTATGAAACCCCTAAAATTATTTTTAATTATCCATTTTCCTTAATCCATTTATTAATTAAGGCTATATTAGCTAAGTTTTATTACCTTAATCATACATACAACTCTAATTAATCTAATTACAACTAATAAACAACATGTGTATAATAATTTAAACATTCAAAATCATGCTTAGCAAACAACAATTAAAACATACAATGGACTTACCTTAATCACAAAGCTATCTACTCCTTCACAAACTATAATTAAAATGTATAAGTGAAAATTTCAGGCTTCAATCACCATATTTTCAATCACTATGTTATCATTTATCAACATACAATAATACACTCAACATTTAACCATAAAACCAAACATAACAAAAACTATATATATATATATATAACATCTCAAAATTAATATCCAAATGTAAGTCTCAAACATCCATTACAAGTGTATCAAATTATTCTAATTGAGTGCCATAATGCCTTCTAATGTATCTATAGAAAAATCCTTAATATATACTACTAAGTAGCCTTAAAGTTGGACCAGCCTTGCCCTTGCTCCTCGACTCCCCAAAGCTAGAAAAACTCTACACAAAGATGTGAGGGTGTGAGCTGAAAAAGCTCAGTGAATAGCCATAAATTCTGTAAGAAAATCACACCAAAGACATACTTAAACCAAGGCAAATCATGTATCCAATTTTAGGTATATGATCCATAGTTTCAATTATATTTTCACGCTCAATTATGTCATTCAATTGACTAAAATTTCCAGTAGCAATGCAACACCATAACATCATAAATCACATGTTATTCCATGAGTAAAAATCACATTTATTTTAGCATATGAAAACATAATATATTTAACAAACACACACTTATATTGGCAATGCATTGGATAAACAAATCTCCAATCTCCTAAATATTGAATACAATAATCCGATTGAGTGGGGCCACACACTCCCTTATGTCACCTCGAAATCGCCAATGATTGAGTGGAGAAAAAAGGCTCAACACTCCCTTATTCACTCCAACAAAATCAATACTCCTAGAGCCATATGCTCAAAAATAACACCTGTATTGGTGAGTACTTACTAATCCTATGACATGCTATCTATATCCAATGGATCCACCATGCAATGTTGCCAATATAACCAAACACATCGAGCATAAACACTGATATTTATGCACTTAATTCAGGATATAAAACTTTAATTTAAAAAATGTCACTTAGCAATTTTAACATCAACATAGATAAGCTCAATAAATGTCTTTGTCCATGTATCTAAAGCCAACTATAAAGTCATCATCAAGTGCTCTAATATACAGTAATCCATGCTCCAGTTATTAATCAATACAATTCAAATCAACCATATCAAGCACTCTATTTACAGTTTCGATAAATCATTTAGAAATATGCTTTCATAAAATTAAAATCAATTTTGAAATCTAAACCATTTGAGATACAATTGAATCATTAGAAACACAATTCAAAACCTCAATTTAGAATGTAAACATGCATGTTTACCAATTGCCTTTAAAAACCACTCACATTCACACTTTGCTTCTCAAACCAACGCGTATCAAGTACCTGTGTTTGGACCTTAATTTAGATTAGCAGTGGCCCCTTCTCAATGTGGATTTTAACAGAGGTAAAATACATGTTACAAGCTATCAGCAGTAATAAGAAAATATAAAAATCATGAACTACACATATCTGAAACGCCTCTCCAGTCTACCTTACCCAAAACTCACGATCTAGTCGAAACACAAATTTTAGCCCCCAAATGACCATCTCATGTTTTAAACACCATTCCTAATCTATCAACACAAAACCTAAGCATCAATTTCATCAAATAAACCGTTTTATATTTTTTCGAAAAATCAACTCATGCTCTTAGTTAAAAAAATAGATTTATCAAAAATGATCAAAAACCTCTTAATAAACATGATTTGAGCTTAAATATCCATTTAAACTTGGATTCCAACTCAAAACCATGAATTCACCATTAATGAATCTCATGTTCAAGAGTTAAGAGATCAAGATTTGAAAAACCATTTTAATCAATTTAGATAGAAAATAATGATTAAAACAACCTTAGAATGAATTTAGAGTTAAGAAAATACCTTCAATCGATATAGAATCACCAATATTGAAGATTGGATCAAGATATTTGAAGAACTCAGATGATTTTTTTTCTCAACTTTAGAAATCTTTTCTGGAGAATTTTCAGAGAATAAAAATGAGATCTAATCTTTGATATGTAGACTTCAAAAATGAAAAAGAAAAACGAGAGAAAATGCTTAGAAATCAAGCAAAAATTGTGTGAAATGAGGAAGCTACAACATTTTTGAACTGAAAAACCCCCACTTGATTTCCAAAAATTAGGGAAATTGCCATTAGGCCTGTCCCACAATTCCCTTGTTTTACTAAATAATCCTTTCCCTCCAAAATTCCAGAAATATTGGTAATTTGCCATAGAGCCACTCAAATAATTCATTTATTTTGCAAAATTGTCTTGTAAAATTAATATTTTAAATTATCTCAATTAATCCCCCATTTTAATTTATTTTTCAATTTTAATTTGACCCAAAATATTTATTTTACCAAAAATTATTTAAAACTATAAAATTAATTTCTCTAAAAATATTTTTATATTTCAGAATATTATTTCTCGATTTTAAAATAAAATTAAGCTAACTAACTAATAATAATAATTACTAATAAACCCGATTAACTCCTAATTTTCACTTGGAACTTGGTAAAGTTACTTAAAACTACAAGACCTATTTTTAGGGCCTTACAACTCTCCCCTCTTAAAAGAAAGTTTGTCTCCAAAATTTACCTGAATCTAACAAATACAGGTACTGACGCCTCATGATATCTTTCGGCTCCTAAGTAGCTTCCCGCTCCTAAGTAGCTTCCCTAGTCTTGTGGTTGCGCCACAAAAATTTCACCAATAAAATCGTTTTATTGTGTGTCTAAGATCGCAACCGGTTCCTGCTAATACGAAAGGTTGGATTGAACCTTAATCTCCTCAGCAGTAACAACATGGGAAGGGACCGATCTATACCTTCGAAGCA
This sequence comes from Gossypium anomalum, assembly GCA_025698475.1. NCBI lineage: Eukaryota > Viridiplantae > Streptophyta > Magnoliopsida > Malvales > Malvaceae > Gossypium > Gossypium anomalum. The sequence continues at coordinate 20,986,188 of CM046963.1, read as the reverse complement.
TGGAAGACATCATGTATGCGCTCAAGCTCAGGTGGCAACAGAAGACGATAAGCCATCGGTCCAATCAGCTCAATCACTTCATGTAGGCCAATAAACCTCGGACTAAGCTTACCCTTCCATCTGAACCTCAAAACCTTTTTCCAAGGTGAGACCTTCAGAAACACCTTATCACCAACCTGATACTTGATATCTCGACGTCTCAAGTCAGCATAAGATTCCTGCCTGTCTGAAGCAGCTTTCAACCAATCAAAGATATGTTTCGCCTTATCCTCGATCTCATGAACCAAATCTGGACCCAAATTCTTCTTCTCCTCCATGTTAGACCAACATAGTGGAGTCCTACATTTCCTACCATAAAGTATAACACCCCTAACCCGTATCTGCCGTTGAAACAGGGTTTCGGAGCATTACCAAAACTTTCAGAACATTTTACAGATAATTTTTATAATCTACTATTCATTTATCGAGATCATTCAAAACGTCCCTTAATTGGACCCTCAAGGCCCAATACGAACATTAGAGTCGAGTTGAGACTTAATCAAGACCTCTAAGAATTTTTCATGAAATTACAAAATTTTTCCAACGTGCAGGACTCACACGCCGTGTGGTCCAAGGAACACGCCTGTGCTAGAGGCCGTGTTCGAGCCCGTGTAAGTCTCTGACTTGCACACACAACCATGCCATACGCCCGTGTGCTAGGCCGTGCGGTTAATTAATTCAATTCAAAATTAGGTGCAGGTTTCACACAGCCAAGACACACACTCGTGTCTCTGCCTATGTGCTCAATTCTGAGCATTCTATTTCTCAAAATTAAGGTTCAGAGGACACATGGCCTAACCACATGCCCATGTTACCACGTCATGTGTCATATACGGTCTCGATACACACCCGTGTATCTACCCATGTGGACAAAATGAAGCCATTTCTAGCTTCATTTCTTACCCAAAATTTCACCCAAGACTTGAACTTGAAACACACATCCAATACCAACCAATCCAAGAATTCAAAATAGACAATTTCATCATTCATCATGGCATACCATTATATACATATGTGTTTGTAAACTTACCTTGGTTTAACTTAGGCAATAACAACATTTGATCACATGTACTCAACTTAACACATATGTATATATATCATAAAAACCTACTTAGAAATACCAAAATGAACCATTACTAGCCATTCCAATGACTAGGTTACAAAACATCATTTTCAAGCCACTAATGGTCAAGTTGTCCTATACATTCCATTATAGCAAAATGATTTCACTATATATACCCAAAATAGCTAGTTGATAGTGTGACGATGCTCCAATGATCTTCCAACCTTCACGAGTTTCCGAGCACTATAAAACAGGAAATAAATAGAGTAAGCATTACATGCTTAGTAAGTTCGTATAACGGAAACTAAACTTACCAATCCTGTTTATTAGATCTAAGCATACAATGTCATGTTTTCATCCATTTGGCTAAATTGCCTAAACACATACATTCAATCAAACATGTTAGTCACCAACATCTTTATATCAATCAAGTAACATAGATGAGATCATCATGTAATACTCTTTTAGGACATTATCATTTCATCTCAAAATTCTCATACCATGTTCAGAGTTATATGTCCATTGAATCATTGAATTTCGATAAATGCTCAAGTAGTACACTCGAAGTATACGATTCAATAATCCATCAATTTCTTATTGAAGGGTACCCATTAGCGCACTTAACCAAGAAACACTCTCTTGAGTCACATATCGTATAATAGGATTACCACCCCAGGCTAAATCCTTTATATAATGTATGCTCAGAGGAGTTCGATTAAGATTACCAGTCCAGGCTAAACCCTAATCATAACGTATGTTTGAGAGGTATTTTATTGGGATCACCCGTTCGGGCTAAATCCTTTTTATAACAAGGTCAATGGGATTACTCGTCCGAGCTAAATCCTGTCCACAACAAATGTAGGACCTTACTCATTTCAGGAAAGCGCATATAATCATCGAAATTAATCATTCAATTGGGACTTACCCATTTATCACCATTTCATGCATGTATCAAATTTTCCATCACAGCATACAAGTAAAGCACATCAATATAAATCACATTACATACAAATACAACATTCAATTGACATAATTACATGCACGATTAAGTTACACGAACTTACCTAGACACTTGTTAACGTTAGAAATCTACTAATCTGAAACCTTTTCTTTTCCTTGATCTAACCTCGAATTAGTGTTGTCCGATCTATATAAATAACTTAAATCATCAATTTCATATATTTTAAACTCGTTGGGACTCAATTTAAGTCCTAGGAAAAATTACCATTTTGCCCCTAACTTTTCCATAAATTCCAATTTCATCCCTAGGCTCGAAAAATAAAACTTGTGCAAATTACTCCCTATTCCAAGCCTAACCAAAGCCCCATTACAAAATTTATAGCACATGTACGCATAAAAATTCAGAATTTTTCATCAAATTTTACAACTTTGCATTTTAGTCCCTAAATCATGTTTTCATCAAAAATTACTTTGTAAAAGTTGTTTATTTATCAATAATCTTTCATTTTCTACCATAAATTTCTAATTTTTAGCATATACATCCATGACCCATTTTTCATACCTTGATAACTTTTCAAATTAATCCCTCAAATAGAGAGATTAAGTTATCCCAGTTTCAAAAATATCAAAATTACTAAAAACGGGATAAGAAAACTTACCCAATTAGGCCTTGAAAGTTTCTTTTCTCTCACCTAGGGTTTCCATGTGTTTTAGGTTGAAGATGACATAAAATAAGATGATATCTTTTATCATCGTTTTAATTAATTAAGTATTTTGCAATTTCCAATTTAGTCCTTGCCCTTTTTCTATATTTCCATGGATACTTATCTTAATGGACTAATTATCATATAAGGACCTCTAGTTTTGAATTCCATAGCTATTTAATCTTTATAGCTATTAGAATTCAACTTTCGCATTTTATGCGATTTAGTCATTCTCGTAATTAAACACTCAATTGATGAAATTTCATATCAAAATTTTCACACGACATACCTATTATAATGCGGACCATATAATGAAATAAAAATAAAGCTTATTTTCGGATCGGATTTGTGGTCCCGAAACCACTGTTCCAATTTCACTGAAACATGGGTTGTTACATATAGTGCTTCAAACGGAGCCATTTGAGTACTCCTCTGATAACTATTGCTGTACATGAACTCGGCCAACGAAAAACGTCACTCCCAACTGCCACCAAAATGAATAGCACAACTCCGAAGCATATCCTCGAGAATCTGCATCACCCTCTCAGACTGACCATTTGGTTGCGGATGATACGCTACACTGAAGTGAAGCTTCGAACCCTAAGCCTAATGCAACGTCTTCTAAAACCTCGATGTGAACCGTGGATCTCTATCCGATATGATAGAAACTGGAACTCCATGCAATCTAAAAATCTCTCTAACATAAAGCTCAGCTAACTATTGAAAATGCAAGTTGTACACACAGGCAAGAAATGCGCACACTTCGTAAACTAATCCACTATCACCCAAACTGAATCCTTTCGAGATGGAGTCAATGATAATCCAGAAACAAAATCCATCGTGATCTGCTCCCATTTCCACTCTGGAATCTTAATCGGCTAAATTAACCCAAACAGACATTGGTGCTCAGCTTTAACCCTCTCGCAAACTAAACATCTACCAACAAAATCAGCTACATCTTTTTTCAACCTTGGAAACCAAAAAAAACTCGAAGATCTTGATACATCTTGTTCTTGTTGGGATACATAACATATACTCCTATGAGCCTCGGTAAGAGTCATATGTCTTAGATCCTAGTCCATCGGAACAAACATCTGAACTTTGAAGTAAAGGACACCATTAACATTAAGACCGAAATCTCCAAGAACACATAACACAACATGATGGATATGACGCGCCATATCCAATACTATTTCTCTTGAATTTGCTGTGCAAGGTTCGGCTTCACTTGAAGCTCAGCCAACAAACCACCATCATTGGAAACTGACAACTTTGTGAACATCGCCCTTAAGTCAACCAAGGACTTCTGACTCAAGGCATTAGCAACAACTTTCACCTTTTCTGGATGATACTCAATCACACAATTGTAGTCCTTCAGCAGCTCGATCCAATGCCTCTGTCTCAAGTTTAACTTCTTCTGGGTAAGGAGATACTTAAGACTCTTATGATCGGTGTAGATCACACACCTCTCACCATACAAATAATGATGCCAAATCTTGAGTACAAAGACTACGACAGCCAACTCTAGATCATGGGTTGCAATTGCCTCAACGCACCTTTCACTTCTGCATCAGCACACTACCCAATCCCTTTATTGAAAACAACATACTCCTTACCAGGCTTTGGCTATGTTAGTACAGGTGCTTCAGTCAGAACCGACTTCAGCTTCTCAAAACTCCTTTGCCTCTCATTAGTCCACTCGAAATAGCAACTTCGTCAATGGAGCAGCAATACACGAAAACCCCTCGATAAAACGGTGATAATAACAAACTAAGCCTAAGAAACTCCTGACTTCAAACGTAGACCTCAGTGACTTCCAATCCAAGATCACTGATCGTGATTTTCCGTGATAAGTATTATAAATTTATAATTAATCTTTCTTGAAACTAACTATTATCACGACGTAGGCAAGTGTACCTATCGAACAATAGTATAGCTTTAGCAAGATCGGATTGTCAAACCCAAAGGAACTAAAAGTACTAGTATTAACTGTCTTTTTATTTTCTAGCCTAAAAATAAAAGGGTTTGTTTTAATTAACTAATTAACTAAACTAAGAAATTAAAGAAAATAGAAGTGGGGAATTAATTTTGGAAAAACGATTGATTTAAGACAATACCCAAGGAAAAATCCACCTAGACTTCACTTGTTATTTTGACTTCAAATTGAAAGATTTATTCATTTAACTTGTTCTGTAGAAATCACAGAGTTATGTTATTATCCCTATTTAAGACTAATAACGTCTAACCCTAGGTTGAATAATTTAAATATCTTTCTAATTAACACCCTAAGGTTGCATTAGCTCGATCTTGGATCCCCTTATTATGTTTCACCCTAATTTGGCAAAATATTGTCACCCTATCTCTAGGCGTGCAATCAACTCCGTTTAATTATGACAAAGTTACTCTTAGACAGGGACTATTCATCCTCCAAATAAGCGCATTAACTTGAATCAATATCCTGAAATACCAAAACACGAATTAAGAGTACATAATTAAAAACAAGTTAAATATTTATCACACAATTCAGAAAATAATAATAAGATTCGTCTTAGGTTTCATTCCTCTTAGGTATTTAGGGGGTTTAGCTCATAACTAAATAGGAAAACATCTCATTAGAATAATGACTACAAGCCATAAAGAAAACCCAAAACTCCTGAAGGGAAATCGAGGAGAGATCTTCAGTCTTGATGATGAATCTGGCTTTTAAGATAGATCAATCGGCTTTCTTGGAGTAATTCCTCACTCCTTACTCTGCATCTCCCCTTTTAATCCTCCTCTAGGGTGTTTAAATAGGCTTTAGAATGCCTAAAAGCCCTCAAACATGCCCTTTTCCGAATAGAACTTAACTAGGGCTCGGCAGGGACACACCCGTGTGCGATTACTTCAGGCCGTGGTTAAGGATGAAAGATCAACACGCCCGTGCTGAGGTTGTTTTAGGCCATGGTCGAGCCTGTTAGAATGGCACGGGCGTGTGTGCTATCGTGTGAGGAAGTCCAGGCCGTGTTGTTTTCCCACATCGGCCCATTTTCTTGTTTTTGGCCCGTTTCTTATTCTTTTCGCTTTCCTATGCTCACCTAAGTATAAAACATGAAATTAAAGGATTAGGAGCATCAAATTCACCAAATCTAAGGAGAAATCATTCATAAATGTGTTAAGTATGGGATAAAAATATGTATAAATTACGGTTTATCAAATACCCCTACACTTAAGCGTTTGCTTGTCCTCAAGCAAAATCCTCATTTCATAATTAAGAATTCCTTTCTTTCAACTTAGAATTCTATCAATAATATCTCAAGCTAATCCATAAGTGATCATACATTGAGAATTCAACCTAAAGAAAATTAAAGTTTCAAACATTCCAAGTTGAACATTTAATCACGGAAAACTTAGGCATCTCTCATTATCTAAGTAGTTACCATTGATTCAAAATCTCACAGAGTTTAACATCCTCACTAAAGATTCACTCAAATCACTCAAAGTGTTTAAGGATAATGAAATTAGCACTCAACAATCATTATGAAAAGTTATTACCATAGGCTTGTATGAAAATCAAATCTCCACCACTATAAATTGAGATGATACATCAATCAAAAAGTCTTTAGAGGGTTGTAACGAGGCTCGGTTATGGGATGTGGTCACAAGCTAAAAGAAAAGGTTAGAATCGAGATTGAATTGAAAAATTACTTAACTAGAAAAAATATTTAATCATCACTTACGTACAATAGAGCTTCTTCTCAGAATATGGGATTTAAATTCTTTAACTCAAAAACAAAAGATCACTACTAATATGTATTATTATTATTATTATTATTATTATTTTAAGAACAAGTTAAATAACATAGACTAACTATTAAGAACAATACGTAGCTAAGCAATTTATTCAAATCAAATCTCGACAAAAATTAGGGGTCAAATTAATTGAGGGGATTTCAACAATAATGAGTTAAGGGTTAATATTGGGGATAAATCAAGGAATGACTTGTTAGGCTCAAAAGGGTTTACTAAGGGTTAATTGTGAAGGTAGGCTTTTCATGGCATGAGTGGGTTAATCCTAAGTGCCTCTATCATTTTGACATATCAAATCAAATGGTGTGGTCTTGACATGCATAATCAAGCAAGTTCTAGAATAACAATTCGATATTGACGCACTCAAGCAATAATAAAAGTGAGCATGAAAGAAGTAATAGATGCTCTTTAAAGGCTCAAAATCTCACAAAATTATGGCTTTTTGATGTTTAAACCTGTGAATTTCAATTCAAGATAACACTTAAACTTTGGGAAAACAACCTAAAATTTTAAGTTCTCAAAAATCAACTTATCATGCTTAATTCTCTAATGTATTAAAGTTTAAATAGTCAATGCATGAATGCCTATGTTTTAATTCAAGATATATCAATAAAAATCGTAAATTAATTAAAATTCATTCTAATAATGATATGAGAATATTATATGAGAATAAGACAAAATTCAGGATTTTTTTCTGATATAGATATAGATAACCCCCCCACACTTAAGATTACATTGCCCTCAATGAACAAAAATGTATATATTCAAAAATATAAATATAAGATCGTAAGATAGGGAGAGAAGTGAAACTTCTTGAGTTATGAACGGATGGAATCCCTGGATTAGCGAAAGCACGAATTGAAAATAGAGCTGGAGGAAAGGCATGATTCTGCGGGAGAATTAAGGGAATAGTCTGATAATAATAATAAAGGTAAGCCGTGTTTTAAAAACAAATGAGTTTTCAAAAATAAATAAAAATAAAAGTAAAAATAAAATAAGAGAAATAATCTAAATTTCAAGTGGCACGGCCGTATCACACGCCCGTGTGGTTTGTGTTCAACCCGTGTTTATTGCAAATTGAGAGATCGTTACATGGCCTGAGGACACAGCCGTGTGTCTAGGCCGTGTGCTTGCATGATCGTATCGCACGACCGTGTGGGATGTGGTTCGCTTCTCCCACGCCCATGTACCTATGCACACGCCTGTGTTATTTTGATAGTGTCGACCATGGGTGCTAGGCACGGGCGTGTCGCACACCCGTGTGATTTTGGCAGATTTGCCCACAACCGGCTCACACGGTCGTGGCAATTTATCGCATCCTGTGTTTGGGGAAAAATGTTGCTCTGTTTTCACACGGCCGTATCGCACGACCGTGTCTCTTCTTATGTTACGGGCAGGACCTAAGACACGCCCGTGTGCCTGGTCGTGTGGATTTTGTGAACCTGTGTTCAGAGACTCAGTTAGTGATCTAGATATTAAAATTTTGAATAAAATCTAAATAAATGAAAACTGTTAGTACTCGGGTTGCCTCCCGAGAAGCGCTTGTTTATAGTCTAAGCTTGACTTTACCTTGTTGGTGTATTTAGGGAGGTTCATGGAGTCGTAGCTCCTCTCTATCGTCCTTAAAATTCTCACCATTATAAAGTTTGAGAAGATGGCCATTTACTTTGAAAGTTCCTTGTGATGGGTGACTTACCTCTATTGTGCCATATGGACAAATAGATTGAACTACGAAAGGTCCTAACCATCGTGATTTAAGTTTCCCAGGAAGCAATTTAAGTGTCGAATTATTTAGTAAGACAAGATCTCCAACTTCAAATTGTTTTCGTTGCTTTAAACGAGTGTCATGGCGCCGCTTTGTTGCTTCCTTGTATAGGCGTGAGTTTTCATATGCATTGGCGCGCCACTCATCTAGCTCGTTCAACTGCATCAACCTATTTTTACCTGCAAGTTTAGGATCAAGGTTTAGAAATTTAATAGCCCAAAAAGCTCTATGCTCTAGTTCGAATGGTAGATGACAACTTTTTCCATAAATAAGTCTATAAGGTGATGTTCCTATGGGAGTCTTAAAAGCAGTTCTATAAGCCCATAAAGCATCATCTACTTTCATCGCCCAATCTTTCATGTTTGATTCTACTGTCTTTTCAAGAATCCGTTTGATTTCTCGGTTTGCCACTTCAACTTGTCCACTAGTTTGAGGAAGGTATGGGGTGGCTGTTCTGTGATGGACTCCGTATTTCTTAAGGATTTTCTCAAATTGAGTGTTACAAAAATGAGTACCTCTGTCACTGATAATTGCTCTAGGTGTTCCAAATTTAGAGAAAAGTTTCTTAAGGAATCGTACTACCACTCTAGCATCATTAGTAGGTAAGGCTTGGGCCTCCACCCATTTAGACATATAATCAACTGCTACTAAGATGTATTTATTATCAAATGAACTAAGGAATGGACCCATGAAGTCAATACCCCAAACGTCAAATATTTCACATGAAAGCATGTAGTTTTGAGGCAGTTCATCACATTTGGAGATGTTACCTGTCCGTTGGCATTTGTCATAAGAAGTAACGTACCTGTTAGCGTCTTTGAATAGTGAGGGCGAATAAAAACCTGATTCAAGTATTTTATGTGCGGTTTTAGTTCCACTGTAGTGTCCTCCAGTCGGTCCTAAGTGGCAATGTTCCAAGGTCTTTGATGTTTCTGACCTTGTAACGCATTTTCTAATGACTTGATCTGCACATATGCGGAAAAGAAAAGGGTTGTCCCAAAAATAGTTTTTCACATCATTAAAGAATCGCTTCTTTTGCTGGTGTGTCAACCCTTTAGGGATAATGTTAGCGGCTAAAAAATTTGCAATGTCTGTAAACCAAGGTACCTCAGAATAAGATATAGCAAAGAATTGTTCTTCAGGAAATGAATCATTTATTTCAGCTTCATCAAGTTCTTTGGTAATTGAGTTCTCAAGCCTGGAAAGATGATCAGCCGTGAGATTTTTAGCTCCTTTCTTATCCTGAATTTCTAAGTCAAATTCCTGCAATGACAAAATCCATCGAATGAGTCGAGGTTTTGCATCAGTTTTAGTTAAAAGGTAACGAAGGGCAGAATGGTGAGTGTAAACGACAACTTTAGACAGTATGAGATATGATTGAAATTTATCAAATGCAAACACCATAGCTAGCAATTCTTTTTCCGTGGTGGTGTAGTTTTCTTGTGCGGTTGTCAAAGTCTTGCTAGCATAATAGATAGGTTGAAAGTGCTTGTCTCTTCGTTGTCCCAAAATCGTACCTACTGCAAAATCACTCGTATCACACATTAATTCAAAGGGTAAATTCCAGTCAGGTGCAATTATGATTGGAACATTAATTAATTTATCCTTTAAGGTATTAAATGCTTCTAAACATTCCTGATCAAAATTAAAAGGTACCTTTTTTTCTAGTAATTTAGTCAAAGGCTTAGCTATTTTAGAAAAATCCTTAATAAATCTTCTATAAAAACCAGCATGTCCTAAGAAGCTTCTATTAGCCTTGACCGAACTAGGAGGGGGTAATTTTTCTATTGTCTCAATTTTAGATTTGTCAACTTCAATCCCTTTACTAGAAATTTTATGCCCTAATACAATACCTTCTTGAACCATGAAGTGACATTTCTCCCAGTTAAGCACAAGGTTCGTTTCCTCATATCTTATTAAAACTCATTTTAAATTTTTAAGGCAAAGATGAAAAGATTTACCGAATATTGAGAAATCATCCATGAATACCTCCGTGATGTCTTCCATGAGTTCATAAAAAATGGCCATCATACAATGCTAAAAAGTGGCTAGAGCATTACATAATCCAAAAGATAAGCAAACGTACCATATGGGCATGTGAATGTCATCTTTTCTTGATCTTCAGGAGCTATTGGGATTTGGAAATAGCCAGAGAGCCCGTCTAAAAAGCAGTAGTACATGTGTCCGGATAATCTTTCCAACATTTGGTTAATGAATGGCAAGAGAAAGTGATCTTTTCTTGTGGCATCATTCAGCTTCCTGTAGTCAATACAAACTCTCCAACCTGTGACTATTCTTGTTGGAATTAATTCATTCTTCTCGTTGGTCACAATCATCATGACTCTTTTCTTGGGAACAACCTGCACTGGACTTACCCAAGAACTGTCAGAAATAGGATAAATAATTCCAGCATCTAGAAGTTTAATTACCTCAGCTTTAACAACTTCTTTCATGTTGGGGTTCAGTCATTTTTGAGCTTGTACACATGACTTATATTCATCTTCCATTAAAATTTTATAGGTGCAAAAAGAGGGGTTGATCCCTTTGGTGTTAGAAATTTTCCAAGCTATGGCCCTTTTATGTTCTCTTAATACTTGGAGTAATTCCTCTTTTTCCTTGGGTTGCAGGTTAGAAGCAATAATCACTGGTAATGTAGAATTACTTCCAAGGTATGCATATTCCAAGTGATTTGGCAATTGTTTAAGTTTCAATTTGGGAGGTTCGTCAATAGAGGGTTTTTGCTTAAGTTCATCGTTTATCTTAATACCCTCATATTCTGCTTGTCTTGAGGAATGTTCATTGGATTCATTGTCTACCTCCTCTCCTTGAGCTAGACACAGTTCCGTCGTGTCATTCCGTATAACTTCCTGAAAAGAGTCTTGAGTAGCATGATCAATAGAGTCAATAAAATAACATGAGTCATCTTGTTCCCTAGAAAATCTCATACCATCATAAATTTTAAAGATAATCTCTTCGTCACCTACTCTAAGTACCAATTTACCGTCACCCACATCAATAACAGCCCTAGCAGTGGCTAAAAATGGACGCCCTAAAATTAAGGCCACTTCCACATCTTCGTCTATGTCAAGCACAATAAAGTCAACAGGGAATATAAATTTATCTACTTTCAGAAGTACGTCTTCTATAATACCCCTAGGATATTTAACAGATCTATTGGCTAGTTGAATACTCATTCTAGTGGGTTTAGGTTCCCCAAGAACAAGTTGTTTGAACATTTTATATGGCATCAAATTAATGCTAGCGCCTAAATCAGCTAGTGCTTTCTCAACATTCAAACTAATAATTAAGCAAGGGATAGTAAAACTTCCTGGGTCTTTCAGTTTGGTTGGCAGTTTATTTTAGAGTATAGCTGAGCATTCCTCGATGAGTTCCACTGTAGATAAGTCCTCAAACTTCCTTTTACTTGTTAGAAGCTCCTTCAAAAATTTTGGGTATGTAGGCATTTGCGAGATGGCTTCAACAAAAGGTAAGTTGATATGTAATTGCTTAAAAAGTTCAAGAAACTTACCGAATTGTTCATCCATGCGGTCCTTTTTCAACTTTGGTGGGTATGGAACTAGTGGTTTATATTCCTTTGGCACTGGTTTGTCATTATTTTCGGGTTTTTCCTCCTCTCTTTCTCTTATCACGGCTTCTTGCGTTAGCTTTTTTTTAGATTCAGCTAACACTTTCCCACTACTTAGTGTAACTGCTTTCACATGCTCTTTTGGATTGGGTTCGGTGCTACTAGGTAAACTTCCTAATGGTCTTTCAGAAATTAATTTGTACAACTGGCCTATTTGAGTTTCGAGCCTTTGGATTGATGCTTGTTGATTTTTAAGTGCCGTCTCGGTATTCTGGAAATGAGTTTCTGACACCGCGATGAATTTGGATAGCATTTCCTAAAGGTTCAAATTTTTTTCCTCTTGATAAAGTGGTTGTTGAAAGTCTGAGGGTGGCGGTGGTCTCTGATTCCCTTGACCACCCCATGAGAAATTTGGCTGGTTCCTCCAACCTGCATTATAGGTATTACTGTATGGGTTATTTTGAGATCTAGATTTATTGTTATCCATATAGTGGACTTGTTCCTCTTCGGTTGTAGGATTGAAGGGTTGATATTCTGTATGTACGTATCCCCACTTGAATCACACCTCATCACTGAATGTACCTGTGTAGAACCAAGTAAACCATTAATCTTTTTGTTTAGAAGTTCTACTTGATTTAACAGCATAGTGACCGAATCGACGTTATAAACGCCTGCTGTTTTGGTTGGCTTAGTCCTCATGACTTGCCGCTGATAATTATTCAGTGACATCTCTTCTATAAATTCGCAAGCATCTTCAGGTGTTTTATTATTGATAATCCCACCAGTGGCTACGTCACCCTTTCGTCTAGTCGAGGGATTCAGGCCATTGTGGAATGTTTGAACCTATAGCTAGAGTGGTAATCCATGGTGAGGGCATCTTCTTAAAAGGTCCTTGTATCTCTCCCATGCATCGTAGAGTGTTTCTAAATCCATCTGCACAAAGGAAAAAATATCATTACGTAATTTCTCCGTTTTAGCCGGCGAAAAATATTTTAATAAAAATTTTTCGGTCATTTGTTCCCAAGTAGTGATTGATCCTCGTGGTAACAAGTTCAACCACTGTTTAGCTTTATTCCTTAATGAAAAAGGGAATAACCGAAGACGAATGACATCATTAGAAATGCCATTAATTTTAAAAGTGTCGTAGAATTCCAGAAAATTTGCCAAGTGAGTGTTGGGATCCACATCCTGCAAACCATCAAATTGAACAAATTGCTATATCTTTTGAATCGTGTTAGGTTTCAGTTCAAAATTATTTGCAGCAATAGCAAGCCTAACTATACTTGACTCAGTTCCTTTTAAATTAGGTTTAGCATAATCATACATAGTATAAGGAGCAGGATTCTGATTTACTAGATCAGCATCAATAGCAGGAGGCAGTGGATTTTCTTGATTTTCGGCCATCTCCTAGGTTGTATTTGGAATATCGTCTTCTTGCTCTCCCTTTGTGTATCTTAGGCTTTGCCTTATTTCTCTTCGGTTTCTACGAGCTGTGCGATCGATTTCTTCGTCAAAAAGTAATGGTCCCGACGGGTTTCTTCTAGTCATAAACTATAAAAACCTGCCAGAAGAAAGAAAAAAGAGAATTTAATAAAGTAATAAAAGTCGAGTGTTCCTAATATCTTAGCTCCCCGGCAACGACGCCAAAAACTTGATCGTGATTTTCCGTGATAAGTTTTATAAATTTATAATTAATCATTCTTAAAACTAACTATTATCACGACGTAGGCAAGTGTGCCTATCGAACAGAAGTATAGCTTTAGCAAGACCGGATTGTCGAACCCAAAGAAACTAAAAGTACTAGTATTAACTATCTTTTTATTATCTAGCCTAAAAATAAAAGGGTTTGTTTTAATTAACTAATTAACTAAACTAAGAAATCACAGAAAATAGAAGTGGGGAATTACTTTTGGAAAGACGATTGATTTAAGACAATACCCAAGGAAAAATCCACCTAGACTTCACTTGTTATTTTGACTCTGAATCGGACGATTTATTCATTTAACTTGTTCCGTAGAAATCCCTGAGTTATGTTATTATCCCTATTCAAGACTAATAACGTCTAACCCTAGGTTGAATAATTGAATTCTCTTTCTAATTAACACCCTAAGGTTGCATTAGCTCGATCTATGGATCCCCTTATTAGGTTTCACCCTAATCTGGCAAAATCTTGTCACCCTATCTCTAGGCGTGCAATCAACTCCGCTTAATTATGACAAAGTTACTCTTAGACAGGGACTATTCATCCTCCAAATAAGAGCATTAACTTGAATCAATATCTTGAAATACCGAAACACAAATTAAGAGCACATAATTAAGAACAAGTTAAATATTTATCATACAATTCAGAAAATAATAACAAGATTCGTCTTAGGTTTCATTCCCCTTAGGTATTTAGGGGGTTTAGTTCATAACTAAATAGGAAAACATCTCAGAAGAATAATGAATACAAAACATAAAGAAAACTCAAAACTCTTGAAGGGAAATCGAGGAGAGATCTTCAGTCTTGATGATGAATTTGGCTTCTGAGATGGATCAATCGGCTTTCTTAGAGTAATTCGTTGCTCTCTACTCTGCTTCTCCCCTTTTAGTCCTCCTCTAAGGTGTTTAAATAGGCTTTAGAATGCCTAAAAGCCCTCAAACATGCCCTTTTCCGAATAGAACTTAACTAGGGCTCGGCAGGACACCCCCGTGTCCAATTACTTTAAGCTGTGGTTAAGGTTGAGAGATCAACACGATCATGCTGAGGTTGTTTTAGGCCGTGGTCGATCCTGTTAGAATGGCACGGGCGTGTGTGCTTCCCGTGTGAGGATGTCCAGGCTATGTTGTTTTCCCACGTCGGCCCATTTTCTTCATTTTTGGCTTATTTCTTGTTTTTTTTGCTTTCTTATGCTCACCTAAGTATAAAACATGAAATTAAAGGATTAGGAGCATCAAATTCACCAAATCTAAGGAGAAATACTTCATAAATATGTTAAGTATGGGATAAAAATATGTATAAATTACGGTTTATCAATCACCTCAACCTTTTTTGGATCAACCCGAATACCCTCAGCTAAAACAACATGTCCAAGAAAAACCACGTCTTAAAGCCAAAACTCACATATGCTTAGCTTGGCATACAATTGTTTATCTCTCAAGATATAAAGAACCACCCTCAAATGCTCGTCGTGCTCATCCTCTGATTGAGAGTACACCAATATATCATCTATAAAAAGTAAAATAAACTGATCTAGATAGGAGTGGAATACATGGTTCATCATGTCCATAAATGTGACAAGTGCACTCGTCAATCTAAATGACATGACAATAAACTCAAAATGCCCATAACGAGTCCTAAACACCGTCTTCATAACATCTGCATCCTTCACCTTCAACCGATTATACCTAGATCTCAAATTAATGTATGAGAAAGTTGAAGCTCTCCAAAACTAATCAAACAAATCATCAATCCTAGAAAGTTGGTACTTATTCTTGATGGTCAACTTATTCACCTGGTAATAGTCAATGCACAACCTCAAAGTCCCATCTTTCGACTTCACAAATAGAATCGATGCTCCCCATGGCGATACACTAGGTTGAATGAAACCTCAGTCCAATAACTCCTGCAAATGGAGCTTCAAATCCTTCAACACCTTAGGTGCCATACAGTAAGGCGCAGTTGACACTGGAGCTGTACCAGGATAGAGCTCAATACCAAACTCAACTTCTCTATCCAGCGGAATACAAGGCAACTCCTTAGGAAAAACATCTGAAAAATCACAGACTGCATGAATCTCATCCAACCTCAACTCCCTACTATCAGTATTTAGGATATAAGCTAGATAAGCTTCGTAACCTTTTCGAACTAGCTTCTCGGATCCAAGCACAGAAACCACATTGGAGAGCAACTCAGACTTCTGTCTAACAACAACAATCTTAGAGGCATCAGCATAGCACGGAGTCAGCAACTTCGCCTCACAGTCAACCTTCGCCCGATGCTTTATCAACCAGTTATCCTAAGGAAAACATCAAATCCCCAGAATGGCAACTGTAAAAGATCTATAGGAAATAATTGTCCCTGACCTATCAGAGGACAACGTCGATAAACCCGATCAACTACTATACTATCACCCAACAGACTCCTCACAGTAACACCCAACCTAGATGTCTCTACAGAAATCCCCAACTTTCTCGCTACATCTCTCATAATAAACGATCTCATAGCACCAGAATCTACTAAAACTATAAGAGGAAAAGACTATAGTGTGAATGTACCTACGATGATGTCTGTAGCCTCTTTAGTCTAAGGCTCTATAACTGCCTACGCTGTAGTTAAACCACCAGTCTCAACTCAAGTAGCTCCTCTCTGACTAAACCCTCTACCACCTTCACCTCTGCGTGGCCTCTCCCTCGAGCCGGAGCAGGTACAATAGCAACGACAGCAGTAGCAGTAGACTGGTCTTTAGCCATAACTACCCTCTTAGGGCAATCTTTAATACGGTGCTCCATTGATCCATAACCAATACAGGCGCCCATCACCCTCCAATATTCTCTAGGATGTCTACGGTTACAATGCTCATGCAACGACAACATAGCACGTCCCTGATCACCTGTGCCAATCTCAGCTCTTGCTGCCTGCCTAACCGGACCCTGGCCTATAGCAAATCATCGTCCAGACCTCCCAAAATGACCTCTCTCAGCCTACTGGACAGATCCACTAGTAGATTTTGACTACCTCCTAACAGTCCCGGCAGTAACAGATTTGGGCTCCTCACTCAAGGTCTCCTTTAAAGCTCGAGCCTTTTCAACCAACTCGTCGAAAACCTCAGTAGACTGCGCTGCTAGATACAACTTAATATCTCGGTTCAGTCCAAAGTTGAAACTCTTAAAACGACTAGCCTCTTGAGCCACCAACCCAGCAGCATACTGGCTAAAATAGTTTATACATTTCACAATTTAGTTAATCAAATCAATATGTCCTTCAATATAATACTTCAATTTTTTAACTAACATTTCATCTAACATTTCACTAACACATCAAATAACCATTATTAACTTATTATCTCATAAATTCTTTTACACTTCCCATATGTATTAGTCATTCCAACACTTATAACAACTTCATAATATTTCAACCCTTCTGCTATCCACTCTATTACACATTCTTTTATACATTAATAAGATTATTTAGCTTTTAATAAAACATGATTTCATGTAACATTAATTATGCTTCCACGACTCTTAGTAAAACTGTGACAACCTGAATTAGGGCCTAATCGGAATAGTGGTATTGTGACCACAAATCTGAGATAGAAATAATTGTTTTATAATTATTTTGGGTTTTATGATATGATTATGTGATTGTGTGAAAATTTCGTGATAAAATTCTATGCTTAAAATGCTTAAATTGAAAGTAGGGACTAAATTGAATAAGTTGCAAAATTTGCATCCTAGAAGTTTTTAGTATGAAATTGCTTTGGAATATTAATTAGGAGGTCTTAAATGGCAATTTGACCAATTTTAAGTTCATGGACAAAATTTGGGACATGGAAGGAATTTTTGAAAGTTTAGTAAGAAGGGGCATTTTGGTCATTTGTATATTAAATGAAATAAAATTGGAAAAATAACACAAAATTGGTCATCTTCTTCACTAGTTGCTGCCGAATTTTCCTCTCTTCCATAGCTAGGGTTTCTTCAACTTTCAAGCTCCATAGTAAGTAATTCCAAGCCCCGTTTTTAATGTTCTTTACATTTTTGAAATCCTCGTAGCTCGGTTTACCTACTTCTACTATTATTTTGAGTTAGGGTTTATGTTTAAAAATTTACCCATGAATGATAGGCATGTATTTTGATGTTTGATGGTAGAATATAAGGTTTTAAATTATGCTAAACAACTTGTGCTACTCGGTTTTAAGTGAAAACGGGTAAAACGGCATAATTGGTAAAAATACTTATTGTTCATAACTATATGTTAGAGTGAGAATTTGATGTTGTTGTAGAAGAGAAAAATGTTCAGCATGTCATAAAACATAGGAATAAGGGCTGAAATTAAATTTCCGAGCCTTGGGGAAAAATTGTAATTTTGTAAAAGTTAGGGGGCAAAAATGTAATTTTTCCATAATGTGATTTTTGGATTGAAATAAATAGTATGAGTGTTAAATAAGCTAAATGTATTGTTATAGATCAAGAAAGGCGTGGAATTGACCTTGAACGGGGGAAAGAAAAAGCTTTAGACTAAATTGCAAAAATTCCACATTTTGCACCGAGGTAAGTTTGTATGTAAATATTACATTAATTTTATGTACATTCTTATATTTCAGCCTATTATGTAAATATATTAGCGGATGTTAAAAATATAAATAGACCATTGGAAGAATGGAAATAAACAATAGAGAGAGATCCGGTTGAACATTCGGAGAGATCGAATAAAATAGAGGAAGCGTAGCTAGGTCACATGTATGATCTTTGAGTGCACATCATGTGTACAAGAAAGCTACGAGATACAATATAGTAGCTAGGTCACATGTGTGATACGGAATGTATCCCATGTAGACAAGAGAGCTACGTAAGAGATGAATGTAGCTAGGTCGCATGGGTGATACTATGTGTACACCATGTAGACAAGAGAGCTACGAGACAAATCGGCTAGGTCACATGAGTGGTACTAAGTGTTCACTATGTGTACAAGAGAGCCGAACTAAATGAAGTATGATGGTGGAGTGTGGGTGAAGCCATTAAATATCGAGGGTTGATCCGAATTGTTCAACGGGATGGCTTAGTAGTGAGATTGTAGTCACGGACCTACACTTGTAACGTATGAAATGTGATGAAAATGATTTGTAGTATATGTTAAAATGAGGTTAGTGCAAAGAATGGGTGAAAGAGTGAAAGTAGCATTAAATCTGTTTTGGACAGTAACAATGACGTGATTTTGAAAAATCACCAAAAATAGAATGGATTTAACTAGAGGTTGAATGAGATGTGGAATTAAATCTTAATGAGTCTATTTTCATATAAAAGAAACAGAGCAAGCAAAAGAATTCTATATTTTGAGATATTTGCAATTGTGTGTGACTTGCTCAGAATGACTACGTGGTCCCCTGTTCCAACTTTGAAAAATCATTAAAAATTGTATAAAACAAATTAAGAAATATAGTTTACATGCCTAAATTCCTCATTGAGTCTAGTTTTAAATTAAATAGATTTTATGGTTATTTGAATTGTGTACTGGGAGAAATTCAATTCGTAGTGAACAGAGGTCAGATCAGTTGAGCTGTGTAACAGGGGAAACTTTAACCAATAAACTGTACTAATTGGCTGAACCAAAAATTCTAGAAAAAAATTAGTAAAAATATTTATGAGTCTAGATTCAGGGAAATTTTACTTATTTGAATTTCGAGTTTTTTAACTCGAGTTATGATTTATTTAGCGAACATGATGCAGCAGAGACAGCTTAATCAAATTGGAGTGAATAGTGAAATTGAAGTAGATATACTTGAGTTGTTGTATAAACATATTAGATTCTTTCATTAATATTTACTTACTTACTTACTAAGCTATAAGCTTACTTTGTTTTCTCTCTTTTGTTTTATAGTGTCCTTCAGCTTGCTCAGGAGTTAAGGATCGCGAAGATCTGTCCGCACTATCAATACTTTAGGGTATTAAACTAAACATTTTGAATTATGGCATGTATAGTAGACTTAATTATTTTGTTATGTGTCATAATTGCCTAGGTTTAAAATATTGGTTACAGTATTCGATCAACTACTTTGTATAAGCCATTAAAGTTGGCTAATATTGTTCAAGACATATGTTATAACGATACACTATCAAATTGGATGACATATTTCTATTTCGTTTTTTTTGTTTAATGGTATGTGCTGTGTTCTAGTAATACCTTGTACCTTGTTCCGGCGACGGTAACGGGTAAGGGGTGTTACAAAAACTGTCCTTTCGAGTAATAGTCACTAAATTATTTTTATCTTTTTCTATAGAACTCAAAATTAGGATCCTCTTGTTTTTGAAACTAGAGTCAATGAAATTTTTACCATAAAATTTGTAGAATTTTCAAATGTGACACCCCAAATTCGACCGGAACGAACCGGCCTGAATCCGAAGCGACACATTAGTCACCAAAGTAACTCTCCATCACAAAATCACCTAAAGCATACCCCAACCTTATAAAACCCCAAATCTAACTAATAACTATCTAATCTTTTTGTGGAAGCGATTTGTGAACCATTTTAAAACTTCCTTTAGGGATTTAACCTTAGGGTATTTAGGCCATTTCATCAGTTAAAGCTAAACAAACCCAATTTTAGTTCTAAGCGATTACCAACTTTTTTATAGTCAATTTATGAAACCTTTGAACTTCTTTTTAATAAGCCATTTTTCCTTAAATTGTTTATTAATTAAGGTTATATTAGCTAAGTTGTATTACCTTAATCATACATACAAATCCAATTAATCTAATTACAATTAATCTAATTACAACTAATAAACAACATGTATATAGTAATTTAAACATTCAAAATCATGCTTAACAAACAACAATTAAAACATACAATGGACTTACCTTAGTCACAAAGCTATCTAGTCCTTAATAAGCTATAATTAAAATGTATTAGTGAAAATTTCATGCTCCAATCACCATATTTTCAATCACTATGTTATCATTTAGCAACATACAATACTACACTCAACATTTAACCATAAAACCAAACATAAAAAAAAAAAAAAAAAAAAACAAATATAACATCACAAAATAAATATCCAAATGTAAGTCTCAAACATCCATTACAAGTGTATCAAATTATCCCAATTGAGAGCCACAATGCCTTCTAATGTATTTATAGAAAAGTCCTTAATCTATAGCATTAAACTTGGACTAGGCTTTCCCTTGCTCCTCGACTTCCCAAAGCTAGAAAAGCTCTACACAAAACTGTGAGGGTGTGAGCTGGAAAAGGTTAGTGAATGGCCATAAATTCAATCAGTAAATCACACAAAAGACATACTTAAACCAAGGCAAATGATGTATCCAATTTTAGGTATATGATCCATAGTTTCAATTATATTTTCAAGCTCAATGATGGCATTCAATTGACTAAAATTTCCAGCAGCAATGCAACATCATAACATCATAAATCCACATATTATTCTATGAGTAAAAATCACATTTAGTATGACATATGAAAACATAATATATTTAACAAACACACACTTATATTGGCAAATGACATCCATGGCAAAATATAAACATCTGATCATGCATTGGATAAACGGATCTTAAATCTCCCAAATATCGAATACAGTAACTCAGTTGAGTGGGGCATAGCCACACTCTCCTTTATGTTACCTTAAAATCACCAATGATTGATTGGAGAACAAAAGGCTCCACACTCCCTTATTCACTACAGCAAAGTCAATACTCCTAGAGCCATATGGTCACAAATAACACATGTAGTGGTGAGTACCCATTAATCCTATGGCATGCCATCTGTTGAAACCATTTTTAAACCGATGTTTCAGAAAATGGGAATTGACTTTAAGCAAAACGAAAACGGGAGTCGCCACCAATTTTTTTAGGTGTGATTGGATCACCTTATAAAATGTTTTGTTTTAAAACATTAATTTTGGTCTACGAAAGTTGAGAAAACGGATTCGGGAGTCGGTTACGTACGAGGAAGGGTTAACACCCTCGTAACGCCCAAAAAATTGGTACCTAATTGATTATCAAATGTCTTTAAGGTCGAAAATTAAAATTTTAAGATGCAATCCTCTTTAAAACATTTTGATTCTTTTGAAAATTGGAGTTCGCTTGTATCGAAATATTGATACTAAGTTAGCCTTTTTGGAAATCCCTATCTTGAAATGACAAAACGTCATATCCAATAAGTTAGGACACAATGCTTTGAAATTCCAAGATAGTTGCTCGTATTTTGAAAACCTTAAAAACTTAGAAGGGTACTTGATTATTCAAACTCAACGAGGAAAAATTGCAATCCAATAAGTTAAGGCACTACTTTTCTCGAAGCTTCCAAACACCAAGCATTGTCTTTTTATTTTTGAAACTTTGAGGTCTCGTTTTTAAAATCGATGCATGAAGGAGCATATTAACATAACATACGAGATAAAACATTATAGCAATAGCACAACAGCATAAATATTATACGCTAATCAATACATATAAGAAATAAAACATGATAAAAAGAAAGATATACATAAAATGCAACACATACTCAAGAAGAATAGGTAAAAACCTATAAACATGTAATTCAACATTTATTTAAACATATAAATGATGCAAGATATACATATATATAAAAAAAAATGCATTTGAAAGTAAATTATAAAAGTCTAAGATATATAAAATACATATAGCAATAATACATTAATTCCAAAGTAAAAACAAATATTGTATAATAATAAAAACATAAGTTTTTAAAAATATATGTATAATTTAAACAACTTATAAATAGCACGAGGATATATAAAATATGATATTTAATAATAGATCTAAAATATAATATATAATAAAAATACATTTATAAGAATAATAATTAAAATATATAAAATATATGGGTTTTAAGAAAATAATATATAAAGTATCAAATATGTAAAAGAATTTATATTTATAATAAAATATTTATATAATATATATAAATATAAGTTTAGAATGATATGAGATAAGTAATTAATGATGAAATATACGCATTATACAAATTATTATATCATAATATCTTCAAAATGTGTAATAATAGAATATAAGTAAAGTAATTATTAACATATAAATAAAATTAAGTATATAATACAAGTTAAAATTTTTAATGATAATAATATATATAAATAAAAATATATAATAGTATAAAAATGACATAATAATATAATATAATTATAATATAATATAAAGTATATATGTAAAAATAATATATATAATTAATATATAATACAAGTAAAAACATAATAATGATATAAATAATAATGTAAAATAATAATAATTTATGAAAAAAATATTATACAATAAGTAATAATAATATGAATAACATATTGTAAAATAATTATACAATATATAATATAAAAATAAGGTTGAAAATAGAACAAATAACAATATCAAAAATTTATATATATAATAATAATAGAAATAAATATATATAGGATTAGATTTGAAGTTTAATAAAATTACAGGGGCAAATTTAAAAATAAAGCTGAATTAAGGTCCTAATTAAAACACGCATAAAACGAAAGGGACTCATTAGGCAAATCGCCCTATTCCCAAAACGGCAGCGTTTTAATCCAGGTCTTAAAACAGCTATTGCAGGGACTAAATTAAAACTAAAACAAGATAATAGGGCCAAATCATAAATGAAATAAAGCGTAATTATAAACACAAAGAAAAGTGGAATGACCGATTGAGTAATTAACCCAATCTTCAAAAACACGCGGATCCTCTCCGGGCAATCGGGTCAACGCGCAGATCCTGTGCCTAGAAACGACGTCGTTTTATGCTTATCAGATTAAGCCAAAACGGCATCGTTTCAATAACGCTATATAAGTCAATCTTTTAGTTTTAAATTCATTCGTAACACGAGTTCTAAAAAAAAAAAATTCTCTCTGAAATGAGAGGGGCTAGAGAAAGACTTAGGCTCCAGTCTCCGTCAAGCCGAGCCCCAGTCGTCAGCCTTACATGCCCATGTGCCCACGCGCCGTCATGAGGGCCACCGCATACGGTGATCGGAGGGTTAAAAAACCCTCATCCTCAAGGCGAAAACACAGGTATTACCTTCGTTTCTTTATTTTCAGTTTAGATCAAAGGTGAGTTCATATATTTGAAAAAAATAAAAAAAAAACAGAACTTAAATCACCTTATTAGAGAAACTGTTTGAACCCTTTTTTGAATATCTATTTTTTGTATTATTTCTCTCAAAAAATCCCCTTGTTACATTGTTCGATTCAGGCTTTTATAGCCACTTTTTACATATTTCCCTTTTTGTTTCTTGCTATGTTTGTTCCGTTTCTGTTGTTTTTCTTTCCCTTTTTGCAGGCAGTCGAGGAGAATCCGGCGATGATGGTGTTGGCGATGTAGATTTAGTCTGGTGACCTCAAAACGTCCTTTGCTGAGAAGATCTCGGCATCGATGGAGGCACAATGGTCATTGATGAGGCCTGAGATCATGATGCACTGATGGATGGCGTTTGGAATGCTCAAAAGATTTCGTGACCATCAATCTGCCCAACATTGATGAGGGCCAGCTGGAGTATTGCGAGATGAACCGACACACCAATTGTGGCGCCTAGGGTTTCTAAAACCCTAGGTTTTCCAAGCTTTGCTAACTATTTGGGCCATCCGGGCCACATAGTTTATTGGGTCTGACTTGTTTGGACCAACTTGTATTGGGTTTAGGTTCTTTGGGTCACGGGTGTAACAAGGTTTAGTGTAAATGGGCTGCTGGTTTTGTAAAAGGACTGTTAAAGACTTTTATTATTATTCTTTTTTTGATAATTTGGACTTATGCCATGTCTTCCAATGGGCCGGGCAAAATTGAGGTATTACAGCTGCCCCTCTTTGCTCTTTGCTGTGTAATAGGAATAGAGCAAAGATATAAAAGAACCAATTTTGCCCGGTCTTATCGGATCCTGGTCTTCAATCTGCTACTTGCAAACTTATGACTGTCATGTTGATATCTTAGATCTGCTTTTCATCGAACACAGAGACGCCAAATCTGCTTCCTCGATTTGTTTTCTAATAATGCAGAGATGCCAAATTATCTTAGATTTGCTTCAGCATAAGTACGCAAAAGCCCAAATCAGCTATGTCTTCGATTTGCTCCTCGTAAGCACAAGGATGCCAAATCATTCTGGATCTATTTGAGAAGATCTGAGAGTCAAATCTGCTATGTCCTCGATTTGTTTCTTGTAAACACAAGAATACCAAATCATCTTGGATCTGCTTCAGTATAAACATCTGAAGGTTAGATCTGCCATGTGTTTGCCCTCCGTTGAATATGGAGATGCCAAACTTCAATTTGTTCTCTGACAATACAGAGATGCCAAATCATCTTAGATTTGCTTCATCGTAAACATATGAAAGCCAAATCAGCTACGTCTTCGATTTGTTCCTTGTAAACACAAGGATACCAAATCATTTTGAGAACATCTGAGAGTCAAATCTACTATGTCCTCGATTTGTTTCTTGTAAACACAAGAATGCCAAATCATCTTGGATATACTTCAGTATGAACATCTGGAGGTTAGATCTGCCATGTGTCTGCCCTCCGTCAAATATGGAGATGCCAAACTTTGATTTGTTCTCTGACAATAAAGAGATGCCAAATCATCTTAGATTTGCTTCACCGTAAACACGTGAAAGCCAAATCAGCTATGTCTTCGATTTGTTCCTTGTAAACACAAGGATACCAAATCATTTTGAGAACACCTGAGAGTCAAATCTACTATGTCCTCGATTTGTTTCTTGTGAACACAAGAATGACAAATCATCTTGGATCTACTTCAGTATGAACATCTGAAGGTTAGATCTACTGTGTTGTGGCCTATTACCCTACTGCTTAGGGGATTAAGCCGCGCTATCTTTGATAACCTGTAGAATGATTATGCCTGATAATTAGGATGCTATGATCGAAGTAAGTTGAATGTTCCTAACTAAACATGCTATGATGCAAAATGTTATGAATACAACCCTTATTCTAGACATCATCACTCATTCCTTCATTTGTCTTTTCTTTTCTCAAAGTATTACTCTTGCTCAGCCTGTAAGCCTGTACCCTTCCTCGAATGCTATGATCCACTGAGGACGTCTGCGAGATAATCTTTCCTTAAAATTGAATCGTTGGTTTTGTCCATTCTCCTTTTAGAAGAAAGAAATTCCTCGAGTTCTTTCATTCCTTATGTGAATTTCTCGAAAAATTGTCCTATTTTGGTTTCTTGCATTATCTAGAAATTCCAAAGTAATGCGCAAAACTTCGTTTGTAAAGATATTTTAGTTCATCTATCATTATTTCAATGTATAACATACTTAAAGAATAATGGAAGATAAACAAATCTTTAAGAATAATTGGATTTGAATGAATTGTAAAAAATACAAATGAAATAAATCTGATAGCATATCTTTGAGAAGAAATAGAATCTAAAGATAGTAAACAGAATAAAAGTTAGATGCTCCTGATATCGCCGCTTGAGCGTCTATACACCTAGCTCCATGAAATCTTTCTTGAGTTTGACATGTGTTTAAAAGATCCAAAGTACTTTGTTGATGTCCCAATATACAAAGTGCTTCACTCTTTGCTAAGTCAAATATGGCAAGATTGCTGTATGCCCTTCAAAATTTGAGCTGCCCTTTCGGGTTTTCAACTCAAAACCTCTTTGGTCACAAGGCGCCCTTTGCGGGTTTTCACCTTGGCCTCTCTATTTTTTTTTGTAAAAATTCAAGGCGCCCTTTGCGGGTTTTCACCTTAAATTCTCCTCTCCTTTAAACAAAGTACTTTTTGACTGAGTCTGAATTCACTGGATTGGGTAGACTCTTCCCACCCATTTCTGTCAAAATCAATGCTCCTCCAGAGAAAGCCTTCTTCACGACGTATGGCCCCTCCCAATTTGGCATCCATTTTCCTCTAAAGCATTTCTGAATAGGAAGGATCTTCTTTAGCACTAGGTCCCCCTCATGGAATTCTCTTGGGTGAACTTTCTTGTCATAAGCTCGCATTATGCGTTTCTGGTACATTTGACCATGTCGGATGGCCCTTAATCTCTTTTCCTCAATCAAGTTTAACTGGTCATATCGGGATTGAACCCATTCAGCTTCATCTAACTTTATCTCCGTCAAAATTCGAAGAGAAGGTATTTCTACTTCAATAGGCAACACTGCTTCCATCCCATAAACTAACGAGGATGGGGTTGCCCCAGTAGAGGTTCTGACAGATGTTCGATAGGCCAGGAGTGCAAATGGTAACTTCTCATGCCAATCTCTATAGGTCTCAGTCATCTTTCCCAATATTTTCTTAATGTTTTTGTTGGCGGCCTCCACTGCCCCATTCATTTTTGGACGATAGGGAGAAGAATTGTGATGCTTGATCTTGAACTGGTCGCAAACCTCTGCTATCGTTTTGTTGTTTAAGTTCAACGCATTATCAGATATGATCTTCTCAGGCATTCCATACCAACAAATAATCTCCTTCTTCAAGAATCGACTTACAGCAGACTTAGTAACATTTGCATAAGAAGCAGCCTCTACCCATTTTGTGAAGTAGTCGATTACCATGAAGATAAACCGATGTCCGTTCAAAGCTTTTGGCGATATTGGTCCAATGACATCCATGCCCCACATGGGGAAGGGCCATGGAGAAGTTATAACATGTAAAGGTGATGGTGGTAAATGAATTTTGTCCCCATAAATCTGACACTTATGGCATTTCTTGGCATAGTTGATACAGTCCCCTTCCATGGTGGCCCAATAATAGCCAAACCTCATGATTTTCCTTGCCATCGTGAACCCATTTGCATGCGTCCCACATACACCATCATGAACTTCTTCTAAAATTAGCTTAGCTTCCACAGCATCGACACATCTCAAATGTACTTTGTCTTTCCTTCTCTTGTACAAGATATCCCTATCTATGACATAGTCGCAAGCTAACCTTCTCAAAGTTCGCTTGTCATTTTCAGTAGCCTGTACTGGATATTTACGATCTCTTACATATCGCAATATATCATGGTACCAGGGATTATCATCCTTTTCTTCCTCCTCAATGTTACAACAGTTAGCTGGAGCTTCGTAGACACTCATTTAAATTGGTCTCACCTCTTCCTCTTTATTTGCTTTAATCATTGAGGCCAAGGTTGCTAAAGCATCTGCCATCTGATTTTCGTCTCGTAGGAGATAATTGAAAGTAATTTCACCAAACTTCTCCAAAACTACCTTTCGATAATTGATCAATTTAGGGTCTCTTGTCTCCCATTCACCTCTGAGCTGATAAATTACCAACGCAGAATCTTCATATACTTCTAGGGTTTTTATACCTCACTCTATGGCTGCTTGAAGTCCCATGATGCATGCTTCATACTCAGCCATATTATTCGTGCAATCAAAGTCCAACTTGCACGTGAATGGGTAATGATCGCCTTTGAGGGATACCAAGACTGCCCCGATCCCGTTTCCAACTGTATTAGAAGCCCCATCAAAATTGAGTCTCCATGAAGAATCTTCGGTGATCGCTATACGCATTAATTCCTCATTTGGAAAATCAAAGTTCAATGGCTCATAATCATCTAGAGCTCTACTGGCTAAGAAATCAGCTACCACACTTCCTTTTATAGCCTTCTGACTTACGTAGACTATATCAAACTTTGAAAGCAAAATTTGCCATCTAGCCATTCTCCCATTTAGAGCCATTGACTCCATCATGTACTTCAATAGATCAAGCTTTGAGATGAGCCAAGTGGTATGGTATAGCATGTACTGTCTTAATCTTCGAGTTGTCGAAATTACTGCACAATACAACTTTTCAATTGGGGAATATCTCATTTCACAGTTAGTGAATTTTTTACTGAGATAATAAATTGCCTTCTCCTTTTTCACTAACTCGTCATGTTGACCAAGCACACATCCCATAGAATTACTGAACACTGATAAGTATAGTATTAAAGGTTTATCTGGGCTAGGAGGAGATAATACCGGAGCATTTAACAAATACTGCTTGACCTTTTCAAAAGCATTCTGGCATTCTTCATCCCAAGTACCTTGATTGTGCTTTCTGAGGAGGCGAAAGATAGGATCGCATTTCTCGGTCAGTTGTGAAATGAACCGAGCGATGTAATTCAACCTTCCTAGGAATCCTCAAACTTCCTTCTGAGTACGTGGTGGAGGTAACTCCCGTATGGCTCTGACATTGTCTAAGTCGACTTCAATTCCCTTTTCACTGACTATGAAGCCTAATAACTTTCCCGATCTGGCTCCAAAGGTACACTTTGCTGGATTCAGCTTCAACTGAAATTTTCTCAACCTCAAGAACAGTCTTCGTAAGGCCTCAATGTGCTCTTTTTCTGTACACGACTTGGCAATTATATCATCAACATACACCTCAATATCCTTATGCATCATGTCGTGAAACAAGTTCACCATAGCTCGTTGGTAAGTTGCCCCTGCGTTCTTCAGTCCAAACGGCATTACTTTGTAACAAAAGGTGCCCCACAAGGTAATGAAGGTATTTTTATCCATGTCCTTGGGATGCGTCTTTATCTGATTGTATCCCGAGAAGCCATCCATGAAGGAGAACAATGAATATCCCGCTGTGTTGTCTACTAAAGTGTCAATGTGTTGCAAAGGAAAGTTATCCTTTGGGCTTGCTTTGTTTAGATCTCTATAATCAACACACATTCGTACCTTCCCATCCTTCTTAGGAACAGGCACAATGTTAGCTACCCATTCGGAGTACTTCACTTCTTGTAAGAATCCTGCGTCAAACTGCTTCTTGACTTCATCCTTTATTTTGAGAACAATATCCGCCTCATTCTTCGCGAACTTCGTTTGGGTGGCTTACGACCCTGTCTTATCGGAAGACGATGTACTACAATGTCAGTACTCAATCCGGGCATATCCTGATATGACCAGGCGAAGATATCTTTGAACTCTCGAAGTAACTCAACCAGACAATGCATTGTGTCCTTAGTAATCAGTGTTCCAATTTTCAACTCCTTCCCTTCCTCTAGGGCTATATTCTCTATTGCCTCTTTCTCATGTGGCATGATTTGTTTCTCCTCCTGTTTCACCATTCTTAACAGATCGAGAGATACGTCACAATCTTGAACATCTTCAAAATCCTGAGGTTCCTCTAAACACATGTCTTGCTCGCAAGAGAAATCAGGAGCGGTAGTATCAGTGCTCATATCATTGATATCTAGGGACCTGTGGGGGTATGAAAGAATATACAAAGAATGAATGAATCTAACAATGATTGTTTATGTGCTGTGAATAAAAGAATAAGAATTGCCAAAATTTAAAGGAATATTGGTTGATAAAAAGTGAAACAATACTCGTTTAAATTGATGAAAGTTATGTTTTACTTAAATAATAATAGATGAACATAAGCCTATTTCCACAAATGTAATCTTACTACTCCTAGGCTTAGAGTAATATACATGTTTCGAGCATTACTCTGAAAAATTCCTAACAGGAAGATCCTCCGCAGTCCAGTTGTTCAGAGAGCTCCCCGGTTCGTAAGGGCGAATGCCCTCGAGGCTTCTTTGCTCCAATCTCTCCTCGTGTACAGCATTAATTTGATGACTCTCTTCCATCAATAATCCTCCTGACTTAAAGGATTTGGATATAGGTGGGAATATCATCGGTTCCCACTCCACTTCTCCTCCGTTCAAACGTACCTTCTTCTTGCTTGGCACTTCTCAATCTCTTGCCTCTTGTGCTTATAGTCTGGCTTAAAGCCCAAACCAAAGCGATCCTTCTTCTACATCAGTTTTGGGATTTGAATCCCTCCTTGCAACTGTCTTCCTAATCCTTTTCCTAGCAATGCTCCCTTCCCCATCATCATTTGCAGGGCTATCCTTGTAGCTCTAGACATTTTGGGAATCGAGACCTCACTTCCTTCCAAAATAAAGGTTGCATTGATGATTTCCAAAGAGCGGAAAGAACACCCAATAGCCTCTTCATTTGCCTCGACGTAAGAGGCCTTGCTAGTGACTGCTGCTATAATGTCTTCCTCCGCATTAATGGTTATTAACCGTCCATCTGTCACTAACTTCACTTTTTGGTGTAACGAAGAGGGCACCGCTCCTGCCGAGTGTATCCAGGGTCTCCCCAATAAGCAATTATAGGAGGGTTTGATATCCATCACCAAGAAACTGACTTCATATGTATTTGGCCCAATTTCCAAGGGGATGTCAATTCGCCCCATCACCTTCCTTTCGGTTCCATCGAAGGCTCTTACCACATTGTGGCATGTTTTCATGTGCGAGCTGTCAATGGGTAATCTGTTCAATGTGGATAATGGAAGGACATTCAAAGCCAACCCGTTATCAACGAGTACACTTAGGAGCGTGTATCCTTTGCACCGAGTAGTGATGTGCAAGGCCTTGGTTGACCCTATGCGCCCAGGTGGAATTTCATCATCATTGAAGTAGTTGAAATTGTCAGCACTGATGTTATTCACCAACCTATCCAATTTGTTAACTGATATATCATAGGTGACATATGTTTCGTTAAGTACATTCAACAATGCATCACGATGCACCTCATAACTCAGAAGTAAGGCTAATACTGATATACGCGCTAGCTACTTGCGCAACTGCTCAACCACACTATATTCACTATGCTTAAGAAACTTCAGAAATTCCTTAGCCTCATCTTCCCTCACTGGTTCATTGATGGGTACTTCAGTCTCTTTCTTCTTCTTGACATCAACATCCTTTGTTTCCGTGGGCTCTATTCTAATACCCCCCTCATCATAATGCTTCTCACTTCTTGTATAGGAACCTTCATTTTGCACATCCTTAGATGCACTAGCTATACTCTCCCCCTTGGGTACTGTCATACTGCAGTCATAACTCCATGGCACCCTCTTGTCATCTTTGTAAAGGAAAGGAGTAGGTTTATGAATGAAAACCTTGGGCCGGGTTTGCGCCCCCACGTCATTATTCCCCGGTAAGGAAATAATAATTCTTGGCCGGCTAGTTCCTTGCTGTTCATCTCCCAACGCGCTTATTTCTCTTCTATAAGAGCTACCTTCAAAAACGTGTAACTCTTTATTATAAATGAAGCCTTGCACCAAGGCTTTGAATTCTTCACAATTTTGGGTTTCATGACCCTCTTTTCCATGGAACTTACAGTAGTTCCCCATTTCTTCTCTTCCTTTCTCAGAGGTTATCATCCCTCTCTTCACCATCTCTTTCCAAACTATCCTAAAAGACATCTTTACCTCTGCAACATTTTCCTTCATTCTTCTTTCACTAACTTCGCCAATGGCATTCACTCCTTGATTGTCATGGTTTGGCAAAGGGTTCTTAGTATTTGGGATACTATCAAATTTCAAAACCCCGTTCTTGATCAACCTTTCTACGGCTTTCTTGAATCCGGTACAGTTCTCAATTAAGTGCCCTGATATTCCAGCATGGTACTCGCATCTGGCATTTGCGTCATACCATTTAGGATATGGAGGCTGTAATGGTTTCAAGTGGAAAGGGGCTATAGCATGCGCATCATATAAGCTTTGATAAAGCTTCCGATACGTCACAGGTATAGGGGTAAATTGCATCCTCTCATGCCTGGTGCCAGATTCCTGCCTTTGAGAGCCCTGTTGCCCAACTGTGGCTACCTTGGGTTTACTAGCCGTGACTGCTTTCGAGTTGAAGCTACTTGTATTGTTCACCTCATTGTCTTTCCTTCTTGGGGCCGATCTTTTAGCTGTTTCCCCCTCAATTTTGCCACTCCTTATGGCATTCTCTATCATCTCTCCTGCCATAACTATGTACGCAAAACTTTTGGTAGTGCTTCCAATCATGTGAGTGATGAATGGAGCTTTCAGAGTATTGATGAACAACATGGTAGTTTCTTTCTCCAACAGTGGTGGTTGAAACTGCATTGCCACCTCCCTCCAACGTTGCGCGTATTGCCTAAAACTTTTATTAGGCTTTTTCTCCATATTTTGAAGCGTGATCTTGTTTGGTGTCATGTCAGTCACATGATTTTACTGCTGCATGAAGGCTTGTGCAAGATCCCTCCATGAATTTATTCTAGCCTGGCTCAACTGATTGTACCACCTGGCTGCCACTCCCACTAAACTGTCTTGAAAACAATGAATCAACAGCTGATCATTGTTTACATACCCGGTCATCCTTCTACAGAACATTGTGATGTGGGCCTCCGAGAAAGTAGTACTATTGTACTTCTCAAACTCTGGCATCTTGAATTTGTGAGGCAACACTAAGTCTGGGACCAAACTTAAGTCTTTGGCATCAATCCCATGATGATTACCGGTGCCTTCTAAAGTCTTAACTTTTTCTTCCAGCCATCTATAGCGTTCATCCAACTGCCTTGCAGGTTCGGCTTTCAGATCTTCCTTTTCCACCATATCTAGAACAGGAACGAGAGGATTAGTAAGTTTATCACCCAAATTGAATCCCGAGCCATTTGGGTAATTCACATGGATCCCTGCATCAACTGGCCCATGTTGAGGCCTCACGGTGACAGATGGTCTTTTAGGAGGTGCTTCAGTTTGTAGTGGCACATGAGGCGGAGTAAAACCTGGAGGATGATTCTCACCCTCCTAATCAGTAATAGCCATAGGGGCCTTCCTTTTATCAGTGACCCTTAGAAGCTGAGCCATTTCAGCCATCATATTCCTCTGAACCTCCAACATTTGTTCCCTCATGTCATTCTACATCTTGGCCAACTGCTCTTGCAATTGGTCTTGCATATCTTTTTGCAATTGCTCGAACCTTTGATCCAGACTCTTAGTTTTAGTACGGGTGCCGCAAAGATGTGTGATTTCCAGATTTTCTTTCCTACCTTTAGAAGTAAACTTTAACTAATTAGGGTCTTTCTATAACTTTGAATGCATATGATATGGTGTAATGCAAATGCATGAATGCAAAAAGGCATCGATCTCGATTCAATCTCATTTAGAAAACTTTATTTAGAAAAAGAATATCTTTACATATAAATGGATTACAAATACGCCTTTGCCCTAATGCCCAAAGTTCTAACTTTATCTATTAAAAAGGCTAACTCTCGACCTTTATCAGACGCTGACTCATACACCATACTCAACACATCAGCTCGTATTGCTAAGTCTCAAATATATTCAGCAATCCCTCGGATCTGGGCTATAGCTTTCCCAATTATGTAATCCCTATCCATGACTTGACCTTTAACTTGATGGAGTTCTCCTTTTATACAATCTTTTTGCGCCTCGAGTTGCTTAATTCGAAGTTCACCATCGTGCAATGCCACTTCCAAATCTTCAACCTTACTTTTTAGCTCCTCTAACTTGACCGTAGGATCATGGTTTCGGTGCCAACGAAGGGATCTTCCAAGCTCATTTACCTTAGGCTTCAACCCTTTATTCTCTTTCTCTAATGCCAAATTTTGTGCCCGTATCTCTTGGAACTTTCTCTCCCAATACTCGGCTCTAGTTTTTTCCTCTTGAACTTCTTTCTGCCATTGTTCTGAAGACTTTCCTAACCCCACTCACTTTAAAGATACTTGTACTTTTTTATACTCCTCTTTTAAATTATCTCGGTCTTTCTCCACCTTCCTCTTTTCCTTTCTAACTTTTTCAACCTCCTTCTTTTGCAGGTCAACATCTAGACTTAGGTACATCTTCTCCTCCTCAAGCTTTTCTATCTTCTTTTCGAGTTCTAAATTCTTTTCCTTAAATTCTCGCTTTATGATATCAAGCTCTGAGGGTATTACTTGCAAATATTCCTCCATTGGTCGAGCTTCTTCCATTTTTATCATAGGGACATTATCATTAATCCTTCGTCTCCTCCACTCGACATATTCTAGGGTCGTAACAGGACCAATGGCCACTCCCTTCAATCGACGAGTCTTGTTCCAAGTGCTAGATACCTCGCTAACCTTCCTCTTGTAATCAGCTTTTCTGTATACAAATTCGCTTTGAGCCAACCCATGAGTCACTGGTACAAACTGTCTCAATCCATACTGCCTCAATACGAGTAAAGGGGCATAACCAATGGCACCCCAAATTCCCAACAGGGGAACCCAATCAAAGTTACCGCATCGATAAAGTATCTCTCCAGGAACCATCCATGGAGCTCTCCACTCAACATTCCCCACCTGAAGATTTCGAAGCAACGCTATCCAATTTTCTTCTGGCACATCCACTTTCCTAGATGATGCGACTATATCTTTCAACGGGGAATAGTTCTCGAAGAAAACTCGACAAACAATCCCATCGATCAATCGAAAGTGACTGTAGAACTAAGCCATGAGTAACTGAGCACACCCTATAAACCTGCCTGCACCAGCCTTCCTACACGCACCTAAGGACCTGAATGTCTCTGCCAAAATTGCATGAACAAAAGTGACCCTTTTACTGAGTCGATGAAAAAGATCCATGGTCGCTTCGTCCACATATCCCAAAGCCCTAGGGAAAACTATCAATCCATACAAACTTAAGGCAAAAATGTCTATCTTCTTTGTCTCATCGGGGTGTGTCAAAATTAGATCTTTCAAAGCATCCCACGAAATACATTTGCACTCACCCTTTTCTTTAATTCTGGCTGTGATCCACTGCTCGCTCATCCCCGTAATGGTCAATAATTTCTTCCAAAAGGTGGGGACGCAAGCAGCTCGACAATAGATCTTGTCACTCTGAAACCTGGGACAACGAAGTAAGGTAGAGTACTCTTCTACAGTAGGTACCAAGTCTACTTCCCCAAAAGTGAAACAACTATACGTCGGATTCTAAAACTGGGCAAGGGCTCAGAACAAGTGCTCATTTATCTGAATATCAAGCAAATAAGGTAGATCTCCATAACTATCATAGAATAACTGCTTGGTCTCATTGCCCCACTGATCCCAGATTTTCTTAAGCTCTTGGAGATTATTCTGTGTGACACTGATACGAGTATAATCTGATAACTCCGACACATATCCCATAGTTATGCTGTCTCCTTTTTCTAGATGAGTTTGCTCTAACCATCTATGGAGATCGGCGTTGCCCTCCACTCTATCAAGAAGTCCGTTCTCCATAATAAAACTTTCTAACTTAGAAACTGACCGTGAATCGATACCTTTTAAATGCAAAATGACATGCACAAAAGAAAGAAAACAGTCAGTATCATATGATATTAATAAACACAAAGATAAATATTGAGCTCTTACAGTTTTTCTATATGTGGTTTGTTTCTAAAGTTTGAGGTATCCGAACCAGCAGATTCCTCGATCCTCACCCATTATAGGCTCATATGAATTGAGTTCAGTTCAGAGGAATACGTTTCTCTATGGCTACACGGAGATGAAAATCTCACGAAACCATAGGTAGGGATGTATCCCGAAAGTGATCCACTATCCTGTACGGAGGTGAAAACCTCACGAAGGCGTAGCTTCTCACTCCCACTTAAGGGTGTGACCACAACGGTCATGCAAATGCAATGCATATCAAAATATAGCAACACATGCAATAATACAAACACATGTAATGCAAAGAGGATTAAATTTTAAAATTTTAATTTCTGACATTAAGACATGAGATAATCAATTACACGGCTTGACTCTCTTATCGGTCCCCAGCGGAGTCACCAAGCTGTCGAAACCATTTTTAAACCGATGTTTCAGGAAATGGGAATCGACCTTAAGAAAAACGAAAACGGGAGTCGCCACCAATCTTTTTAGGTGTGATTGGATCACCTTATAAAATGTTTTGTTTTAAAACATTAATTTTGGTCTACTGAAAGTTGAGAAAACGGATTCGGGAGTCTCTATGCATTTGCGAGGAAGGGTTAGCACCCTCGTAACGCCCAAAAAATTGGTACCTAATTGATTATCAAATGTCTTTAAGGTCGGAAATTAAAATTTTAAGATGCAATCCTCTTTAAAACATTTTGATTCTTTTGAAAATTGGAGTTCGCTTGTATCGAAATATTGATACTAAGTTAGCCTTTTTGGAAATCCCTATCTTGAAACGACAAAATGTCATATCAAGTAAGTTAGGACACAATGCTTTGAAATTCCAAGACAGTTGCTCGTATTTTGAAAATCTTAAAAACTTAGAAGGGTACTTGATTATTCGAACTCAACGAGGAAAAATTGCAACCCAATAAGTTAGGGCATTACTTTTTTCGAAGCTTCCAAACACCAAGCATTGCCTTTTTATTTTTGAAACTTTGAGGTCTCGTTTTTAAAATCGATGCATGAAGGAGCATATTAACATAACATACGAGATAAAACATTATAGTAATAGCACAACAGCATAAATATTATATGCTAATCAATACATATAAGAAATAAAACATGATAAAAAGAAAGATATACATAAAATGCAACACATACTCAAGAAGAATAGGTAAAAACCTATAAACATGTAATTCAACATATATTTAAACATATAAATGATGCAAGATATACATATATATAAAAAAAAATATATGCATTTGAAAGTAAATTATAAAAGTCTTAGATATATAAAATACATAACATAGCAATAATACATTAATTCCAAAGTAAAAACAAATATTGTATAATAATAAAAACATAAGTTTTTAAAAATATATGTATAATATAAACAACTGATAAATAGCACGAGGATATATAAAATATGATATTTAATAATAGATCTAAAATATAATATATAATAAAATACATTTATAAGAATAATAATTAATATATATAAAATATATGGGTTTTAAGAAAATAATATATAAAGTATCAAATATGTAAAAGAATTTATATTTATAATAAAATAATTATATAATATATATAAATATAAGTTTAGAATGATATGAAATAAGTAGTTAATGATGAAATATACGTATTATACAAATTATTATATCATAATATCTTCAAAATGTGTAATAATAGAATATAAGTAAAGTAATTATTAACATATAAATAAAATTAAGTATATAATACAAGTTAAAATTTTTAATGATAATAATATATATAAATAAAAATATATAATAGTATAAAAATGACATAATAATATAATATAATTATAATATAATATAAAGTATATATGTAAAAATAATATATATAATTAATATATAATACAAGTAAAAACATAATAATGATATAAATAATAATGTAAAATAATAATTTATGAAAAAAATATTATACAATAAGTAATAATAATATGAATAACATATCGTAAAATAATTATACAATATATAATATAAAAATAAGGTTGAAAATAGAACAAATAACAATATCAAAAATTTATATATATAATAATAATAGAAATAAATATATAGAGGATTAGATTTGAAGTTCAATAAAATTACAGGGGCAAATTTAAAAATAAAGCTGAATTAAGGTCCTAATTAAAACACACGTAAAAGGAAAGGGACTCATTGGGCAAATCGCCCTAGTCCCAAAACGGCAGCGTTTTAATCCAGGTCTTAAAATAGCTATTGTAGGGACTAAATTAAAACTAAAACAAGATAATAGGGTCAAATCATAAATGAAATAAAGCGTAATTATAAACACAAAGAAAAGTGGAAGGACTGATTGAGTAATTAACCCAATCTTCAAAAACACGCGGATCCTCTCCGGGTAATCGGGTCAACGCGCGGATCCTGTGCCCAGAAACGACGCCGTTTTATGCTTATCAGATTAAGCCAAAATGGCATCGTTTCAATAACGCTATATAAGTCAATCTTTTAGTTTTAAATTCATTTGTAACCCGAGTTCTAAAAAAAAAAAAAAAAACTCTCTGAAATGAGAGGGGAGAGAGAAAGACCTAGGCTCCAGTCTCCTCGAGCCGAGCCCCGGTCGTCAGCCTCACACGCCCACGCGCAATCATGAGGGCCACTGCATACGGTGATCGGAGGGTTAAAAAACCCTCCTCTTCAAGGCGAAAACACAGGTATTTCCTTCGTTTCTTTATTTTTAGTTTATATCAAAGATGAGTTCATATATTTTAAAAAAATAAAAAAAACAGAACTTAAATCTCCTTCTTAGAGAAACTATTTGAACCTTTTTTTGAATATCTGTTTTTTGTATTATTTCTCTCAAAAATTCCCCCTGTTACATTGTTCGATTCAGGCTTTTATAGCCACTGTTTACATATTTCCCTTTTTCTTTCTTGCTATGTTTGTTCCATTTCTGTTGTTTTTCTTTCGCTTTTTGCAGGCAGTCGAGGAGAATCCGACGATGATGGTGTTGGCGATGTAGATTTAGTCTGATGACCTCAAAACGTCCTTTGCTGCGAAGATCTCGGCATCGATGGAGGCACAATGGTCATTGATGAGGCCTGAGATCATGATGCACTGATGTGATGGCGTTTGGAATGCTTAAAAGATTTCGTGACCATCAATCTGCCCAGCATTGATGAGGGCCAGCTGGAGTATTGCGAGATGAATTGACACACCGATTGCGGTGCCTAGGGTTTCTAAAACCCTAGGTTTTCCAAGCTTTGCTAACTATTTGGGCCATCCGGGCCACATAGTTTATTGGGTCTGACTTGTTTGGACCAACTTGTATTGGGTTTAGGTTCTTTGGGTCACGGGTGTAACAAGGTTTAGTGTAAATGGGCTGCTGGTTTCGTAAAAGGACTGTTAAAGACTTTTATTATTATTCTTTTTTTGATAATTTGGACTTATGCCATGGCTTCCAATGGGCCGGGCAAAATTGAGGTATTACACCATCTATATCCAATGGATCCACCATGCAATGTTGTTAATATAACCAAACACACCGAGCATAAACACTGATATTTAAGCATTTAATTCAGCATGTAAAAATTTAATTTAAAGCATGTCACTTAGCAATTTTAACATTAACATGGATAAGCTCAATAAGTTTCTTTGTCTAGGGATCTGAAACCAACTATAAACTCATCATCAAGTGCTTTAATATACAGTAATCCATGCTCCAATTGTTAATCAATACAATTCAAATCAACCATATCAAACACTCTATTCATAGTTTCGATAAATCATTTAGAAATAGGCTTTCATAAAATTAAAATCAATTTTTTAAATCTAAACCATTTGAGATACAATAGAATGACTAGAAAAAAAAAAATTCAAAACCTTAATTTAGAGTGTAAATAGGAGTGTTTACCAATTGCCTTTAAAAACCACTCACATTCACACTTTGCTTATCAAGCCAAAGTGTTTCAAGTTGTGTTTAGACCTTAATTCTGATTAGCAGTGAGCCCTTCTCGATGTTGATCTTAAACAGTGGTAAAATACATGTTACAAGTTATCATTAATAATAAGAAAATCAAGAAATCATGAACTACACATATATGAAACGCCTTTCCAATCTACCTTATCATAAACTCACAATCTAGTCAAAACACAAATTTCATCCCCCAAATGATCTTCTCTACACCAAAAATCAATTCTAAACATTATCCTAATCTATCAACACATAACCTAAGCATCAATTTCATCAAACAAATCGTTTCATAATTTTTTGAAAAATCAACTCATGTGCTTGGTTAAAAAAAATGGATTTGTCAAAATTGATAAACCAAACAAGTTTGATCTTTTGTTTTTTGATAAAAATACCTCTTATTAAACATGATTTGGTCTTAAATATCCAGTTAAACTTGGATTTCAACTCAAAACCATGAATTTACCATTGATGAATCTCATGTTCAAGAGCTAAGAGATTAATATTTGACGAACCATTTTAATCAATTTAGATAAAAAAATAATGATTAAAACAACCTTAGAATGAATTTAGAGTTGAAGAAAATACCTTCAATCGATCTGGAATCACCAATATTGAAGATTGGATCAAGATCTTTGAAGAACTCAGATGAGTTTTTTTCTCAACTTTGGAAATCTTTTTTGGAGAATTTTGAGAGAATAGAAGATGAGATCTAATCTTTGATATGTAGACTTCGAAAATGAAAAAGAACAACGACAGAAAATACTTAGGCTACAACATTTTTGAACTGAAAAACCCCCACCTGATTTCCAAAAATTGTGGAAATTGCCATTAGGCCACTCCCAAAATTCCCTTGTTTTACTAAATAATCCTTTCCCTCCAAAATTCTGGAAATATTGGTAATTTGCCATAGAGCCACTCAAATAATTCATTTGTTTTGCAAAATTGTCTTGTGCAATTAATATTTTAAATTCTCTCTATTAATCCCCCATTTTAATTTATTTTTCAATTCTAACTTGACCCAAAATATTTATTTTATCAAAAAATTATTTAAAACTATAAAATTAATTTTTCTAAAAATATTTTTATATTTTGAAATACTTCTCGATTTTTAAATGAAATTAAGCTAACGAACTAATAATAATTACTAATAAACCCGATTAACTCCTAATTTTTACTCAAAACCAGTAAACTTACCCGAAACTACTAGACATATTTTTAGGGCCTTACACCACATAAGCTAATTAATATTGTAATAGCCAAATTTCGGTGAAATCAGAATAGGGGTTTCGGGACCACAAGTCTGAGCTAAAAAATAAAATTTATTTTTATTTTATTTTATGGTTCATAATATGATAGAAATGTCATGTGAAAATTTTGGTAAGAAAATTTTACCGATTATGTGTTTAATTACAAGAAGGACCAAATTGCATAAAATGCAAAAGTTAAATTGTATTGGTGGCCTGGGCTTAAACGAGAAGTAACGGAGTTTGTGGCGAAATGTTTGACATTCCAGCAAGTGAAAGCTGAGCATCAACTACATTCTAGACTTTTACAGCCAGTAAAGATACCACTTGGGTTAATTACTCAATCAGTCCTTGGCGAAATGGTTGACCAAATCGGCCCATTTTATACCAGTCTGCACTGATTTTTCACTTCAGAAGTTAGCCAAGTTGTATGTGGCAGAGATTGTGCGACTTCATGGTGTCCCAGTTTCAATTATTTCTGATCGAGATCCCAGATTTACATCTTGGTTTTGGCAAAAGTTACATGAAGCGTTGGGGACGCGATTGAACTTTAGTATAGCTTTCCATCCCCAGACTGATAGTCAGTCGGAGTTATTCAGATTCTGGAGGACATGTTGAGGGGATGCGTTATTAACTTTCGAGGTAGTTGGGAGGATTACTTGCCATTGGCAGAGTTTGCATATACAACAGCTATCAGGCGGGTATTCGAATGGCACCATATGAAGCACTGTACGGACGAAGGTGTCGAACACCTAGTTGTTGGACCGAACTAGGAGAGCGACAGGTTCTTGGACTTGAGTTGGTAGCTGATACTGAAGATAAGGTTAAAGTAATCAGAGATAGGTTAAAAGAAGCATCTGATAGGCAAAAGTCGTATGCGGATTTGAAACGTAAGGAGATTGAGTACTTAGTAGGTGATATGGTATTCTTGAAGGTTTCTCCTTGGAAGAAGATATTAAGGTTTGGTAAGAAGGGCAAGTTGAGTCCACGGTTCATTGGGCCTTATTGGGTTTTGAGGCGAGTAGGACTAGTGGCATATCAATTGGAATTACCTCTAGAGTTAGACAGGATTCACGATGTTTTTCACGTCTCTATGTTAAGGTGTTATCGCTCTGACCCTACTCGTGTCGTGACGGTTACAGAGATCGAGGTGCAGCCTGATTTGACTTTTGAGGAAGAGCCTGTGCAGATATTGGACCGAGATGTCAAGGTGTTAAGAAGGAAATCTATTCCTTTAGTAAAAGTTCTTTAGTGTAATCGTGGCAGAGAGGAAGTTACTTGGGAGCCAGAAGAGGCGATGCAGCAACAATACCCTCATATGTTTGGATCAGGTAAATTTCGAGGGCGAAATTTCTTTTAGGAGGGTAGAGTTGTAACGCCCTAATTTTTGGGATTTTCGGGATTTCTGTGATTTTTGG
Source organism: Gossypium anomalum (assembly GCA_025698475.1). Classification (NCBI taxonomy): domain Eukaryota; kingdom Viridiplantae; phylum Streptophyta; class Magnoliopsida; order Malvales; family Malvaceae; genus Gossypium; species Gossypium anomalum. The sequence goes on along the minus strand of CM046963.1, from coordinate 20,943,819 downwards.
TGAATTTTAGGATTCCTGTGTTTTGACTGCTTGATGTAGGTCTGAGTATGTTAGTGGGCCTCTAGAAGGCCCAAGTCTAAGTTAAAACCGGTAGATTTAATAATTTTAATTCAAAAGGGAAAAGGGGTTCTGGTAATTTGGGTTTTTAAATGTAATAAGGCCGCTTAATTATTTTTGATGGTTTTAATATGTTTTATTAAGATAGGCATTACTTATATTTAACTGTCGAAACTGATTAACTTTAGGGCGTGTTTTCGAAAACAATAATTGATTTCAAAATAACACGACAACAAGCAAAACTTCCGCAATGAAAATGTTTTCCAAAATTAATCACTTTTCCTAAAATGGACTTAATCAAATGGGTTGCCTGAAAATATACATGACGTTAAGGTGTGGCAATGACAGTGTGCATGTCTAGGATTGGATCCGAAAGGAGCTTGGTACTTAAGCAGTCCGATGGACTCACCTTCTCTTTTTCGGTTTCCTACCTGGTGCACAGCTTGCATTCACTTTAATCTATAATGGATTTGTCTTTTAAACACCTAAATAAGTTTTTGATTAAAAGCATAAAATGTTTTGAACGCTTCGAGGTGGCACGTCGGATCTGGTCATAACATCTAAGCCAGATTTAGGGTGTTACATTTACTAATATCAGAGCCCGGTTGCAACAACTCGGCTATGGAATGGGTTTACAAAAACAAAGATTTTCGAAAACAAAAATTTTATAAAGATTGCAAAACTCGGTATCTAAAATTTAGATTCCAAGAAGGTGGCACTTGAATCTCTGGCCCAAGTATGTACGTATTATTTTAAACTTTTCTGAATATTTCTCTGAATTATTTGTCTGTACTGAAACCCTATTAGGATAACCTAGTAGGATGAAACTGAAACTATAGGAAATCTTGGTAATAGACTGAGACTGTAGCTAGACTTCGATTCTACGGAAAACAAACTCTGAATTACTGTCTGTTCATAAAACATCTGTAATAAACACTGGAATATTTAATTGATGCATAAAAATTCGTAATCAGATACTACGATATGAGTATGAGGACGGCTCATGGTAGAGGCCGTGGACGTGGCCGAGGTAGTGCTCGAGCGGGATCTTCGTCTTCAGGGCATATGCCGGTGGTGGCAGATGCACTCGTACAACCGGTAAAAGAAGTAGAGTCTCATGATCGTGGTATCGGGGATGACGCTCTGTCTCAGGCAATGCTTCGTGTTTTGGAAAGGGTTACCGGGGTAAGTACGGGCAACGGGATTCGAGGATCTATTTCTGAGCGACTCCAGGCTAATAGAGCGGAGATTTTTAGGGGCGTATCTGGTGTAGCCCCAAATGTGGCAGAATTTTGGTTAGAGGCCACAGAACGAATTATGGATGATTTGGGACCGCTCGCCGAGCGTGGCTGGCGAGGAGACGTGTCGTTGCTCGGGATGAGGCTTATCAGTGGTGGCTCACTGTGAGAGATGGGACCCCAACTGATAGGGTAACATGGGAGCTGTTCAAGATAACTTTTAAGGGGAAATATGTTGAGGCAAGTTATGTGGACGCCCGTAGGAAGGAATTCTTGAATCTGGTTTAGGGAGGTAAGACGGTTGCGGAGTACAAGGCAGAGTTTCTGAGGCTGAGCCGATATACTATGGGAATAGTCGCTACGGAGTATGAGCGTAGCGTGCGCTTCGAGGATGGACTCAGAGATGAACTTAAGGTGCTGATTGCTCCGCAGAGGGAGCGTGACTTTACGGTTCTGGTGGAAAAAGCTAAGATAGCTGAGGAGGTGAAGCGTACTGAGAGGCAAAACCGTGAGAAGGATCGAAACCATTTCCAGAAGGATTCTGGACCTTTGGATGGTGCAAATAGGAATGTTAAGAGAGCAAGAGTGGAGGAACCAGTTCAAGCAGTTTCGATGAATGTTGTTAGACCACCAATCTGTGGAGACTGTGGTAAGGTACACTTGGGCAAGTGAAGGAAACGTTCTGGTGCTTGTTTTCGATGTGGATCTATGGAGCATAGAGTTAAGGACTATCCTCAGAGAGCTGATTAGGTTCAGGTTGCTGAACAGAGGGTTGCTCAACTAGTGAGAGGTAGACCACAACCACCGAGAGGACGTGGACAAGGTAGGCGCAGAAATGGAAATGGTCGAGGTCGAGGGGTACCTGGCAGGGGTGTCAGAAATGCAGAGGCTCGACAGCCAGCGTTGGTGCATGCAGCTCATCGTCGAGAGGAGGGTGATGCACTTGACGTCATAACTGGTACGTTTTTGGTTTCTAGTATGCCATATACTGCTTTGGTGGATATTAGATCTACTCATCCCTATGTTGCATGTGCCATATCTGGGTTGTTGGGTGTGCACTCTGAGAAGATTGTGAGTGGGGTATCTGTACTAAGTCCTTTGGGTCACTCAGTTAGGGTAGACAAACTGTATAGGGATGTGCCCTTAGAAACCCAAGGTAATCTTTTCTCTAGAGACTTGATGGAGTTACCATTCGGAGAATTTAACTTCATTCTGGGAATGGACTAGCTGGTTAAGCATAGGGCGACTCTAGATTGTGCTGCTAAGCAAATGGTGTTAAGGACCACGGAGGGTGAGGAGGTTATGGTGATAGGTGAACGAAGGGATTATTAGTCCAATGTGGTGTCATCATTGAGAGCCGAAAAGTGGATCCGTAAGGGTTGTGAGGCCTATTTGGCATTTGTAAGTCAGTCGAAAGCTGAGGGACTGATGGTGGATAAGGTTAAGACCATTAAGGAGTTCCAAGATGTCTTTCTAGAGGAGCTTCCGGGATTGCCTCCGAACTGAGAAGTCGAGTTTGGAATCGACTTGCTGCCTGGAACGGCACCAGTGTCCATCGCACCATATAGGATGGCACTGAAGGAGTTAGTAGAGTTAAAAGCACAAATTCAAGAGTTGTTGGATAGGGGCTTTATTAGGCTAAGTATGTCTCCATGGGGAGCACTGGTGCTATTTGTGAAAAAGAAGGATAGGACGATGCGGATGTGTATTGATTATCGCTAGTTGAACAAACTGACGATTAAGAATAAGTACCCTCTGCCAAGAATTGATGATCTGTTTGACCAGCTTAAAGGAGCTTTTGTATTTTCCAAGATCGACCTTCGATCTGGATATCATCAGTTAAGGGTCAAAGACGTAGATATCCACAAGACAGCATTCAGGACTCGGTATGGTCATTACGAGTTTCTGGTTATGCCATTTGGACTGACAAATGCTCCTGCAGCGTTTATGAATCTGATGAATCGTGTATTCCAGCCATTCTTGGATCGATTCATAGTCGTCTTTATTGACGATATTCTGATATACTCTGAAACTGAGGAGAAGCATGATGAGCATCTTCGCATTGTGCTACAAGTGTTGAGGGAGAAGGAACTCTATGCGAAATTCAGCAAGTGTGAATTCTGGTTGAGGGAGGTAACCTTCTTAGGGCAAGTTGTCTCTGCTGAGGGGATCAAGGTGGACCCTTGAAAGATTGAAGCAATTTTGGAATGGAAGCCACCTAGGTCGGTGTCGAAAATTTAGAGTTTCCTAGGGTTGGTAGGATACTACAGAAGGTTTGTGGAAGGTTTTTCTGTGGTGGCAGCGCCTTTGACAAAACTCATAAGGAAAGGAGTACCGTTTGTTTGGACAGAGAAGCAGCAGGAATCTTTTGAGAAGTTGAAGAAAGTTTTGACTGAAGCACGTGTATTAATTCAGCCGGAGTCTGGGAAGGATTTTACCATGTATAGTGATGCATCACATGTAGGTTTGGGTTGTGTGTTGATGCAAGAGGGTAAGGTGGTTGCTTATGCATCACGACAGCTTAAGACTCACGAAAGAAACTATCCTACTCATGATTTGGAGTTGGCAGCAGTGATCTTTGCACTTAAAACTTGGAGACATTACTTGTACGGAGAAAAGTGTATTATATACACAGACCATAAGAGTCTTAAGTATTTGCTGACTCAGAAGGAACTGAACCTTAGGCAAAGGAGATGGATAGAGTTGCTTAAGGACTATGACTGTTCGATCGAGTATCACCCAGGCAAGGCTAATGTGGTAGCCGATGCTCTAAGTCGTAGAGCTGTATATGATTTGAGAGCAATGTTTGCTCGACTGAGTCTGTATGATGATGGTACTTTGTTGGCTGAATTGTAAATAAGGCCAACCTGGGTGGATCAGATTAAGGAAAAGCAGTTGAGAGATGAGTCTTTGGTTGCTCGTTTCCAACAAGTTAAGAAAGGGGAAACTTCTGAGTTTGGGTTGAATAGCGAAGGAGTTCTGTGTTTCCGAGGGAGAATTTGTGTTCCGAAGGACTCTAACTTGAGGCAGCCAATATTGAAGGAAGCTCATGGGGAACGTTGTGCTATGCATCCTGGAGGGAATAAGTTGTATCACGACTTGCGAGAATTGTATTGGTGGCCTGGGCTTAAACGAGAAGTAACGGAGTTTGTAGCGAAATGTTTGACATTCCAGCAAGTAAAAGCTGAGCATCAACTACATTTTAGACTTTTACAGCCAGTAAAGATACCACTTTGGAAGTGGGAAAGGGTAACCATGGACTTTGTGAGTGGGCTACCCTTGACACCATTGAAGAAAGACTCGATTTGTGTGATTGTGGATAGGTTGACCAAATAAGCCCATTTTATACCAGTCCGCACTGATTTTTCACTTCAGAAGTTAGCCAAGTTGTATGTGGCAGAGATTGTGCGACTTCATGGTATCCCAGTTTCAATTATTTCTGATCGGGATCCCAGATTTACATCTTGGTTTTGGCAAAAGTTACATGAAGCGTTGGGGACGCGATTGAACTTTAGTATAGCTCTCCATCCCCAGACTGATAGTCAGTCGGAGTTATTCAGATTCTGGAGGACATGTTGAGGGGATGCGTTATTGACTTTCGAGGTAGTTGGGAGGATTACTTGCCATTGGCAGAGTTTGCATACAACAACAGCTATCAGGCGAGTACTCGAATGGCACCATATGAAGCGCTGTATGGATGAAGGTGTCGAACACCTAGTTGTTCGACCGAACTGGGAGAGCGACAGGTTCTTGGACTTGAGTTGGTAGCTGATACTGAAGATAAGGTTAAAGTAATCAGAGATCGGTTAAAAGAAGCATCTGATAGGCAAAAGTCGTATGCAGATTTGAAGCATAAGGAGATTGAGTACTTAGTAGGTGATATGGTATTCTTGAAGGTTCCTCCTTGGAAGAAGATATTAAGGTTTGGTAAGAAGGGCAAGTTGAGTCCACGGTTCATTGGGCCTTATTGGGTTTTGAGGCGAGTAGGACTAGTGGCATATCAGTTGGAATTACCTCCAGAGTTAGACAGGATTCACGATGTTTTTCACGTCTCTATGTTAAGGTGTTATCGTTCTGACCCTACTCATGTCGTGAGGGTTGCAGAGATCAAGGTGCAGCCTGATTTGACTTTCGAGAAAGAGCCTGTGCAGATATTGGACCGTGATGTTAAGGTGTTAAGAAGGAAATCTGTTCCTTTAGTAAAAGTTCTTTGGTGTAATCGTAGCAGAGAGGAAGCTACTTGGGAGCCAGAAGAGGCGATGCAGCAACAATACCCTCATATGTTTGGATCAGATAAATTTCGAGGGCGAAATTTCTTTTAGGAGGGTAGAGTTGTAACGCCCCAATTTTTGGGATTTTTGGGATTTCTGTGATTTTTGGTGAATTTTAGGATTCCTGTGTTTTGACTGCTTGATGTAGGTCTGAGTATGTTAGTGGGCCTCTAGAAGGCCCAAATCTAAGTTAAAACTGGTAGATTTAACTAATTTTAATTCAAAAGGGAAAAGGGGTTCTGGTAATTTGGGTTTTTAAATGTAATAAGGCCGCTTAATTATTTTTGATGGTTTTAATATGTTTTATTAAGATAGGCATTACTTATATTTAACTGTCGAAACTGATTAACTTTAGGGCGCATTTTCAAAAACAATAATTGATTTCAAAATAACACGACAACAAGCAAAGCTTCCGCAATGAAAATGTTTTCCAAAATTAATCACTTTTCCTAAAATGGACTTAATCAAATGGGTTGCCTGAAAATATACATGATGTTAAGGTGTGGCAATGGCAGTGTGCATGTCTAGGATTGGATCCGAAGGGAGCTTGGTACTTAAAGCAGTCCGATGGACTCACCTCCTCTTTTCCGGTTTCTTACCTGGTGCACAGCTTCCATTCACTTTAATCTATAATGAATTTGTCTTTTAAACACCTAAATAAATTTTTGATTAAAAGCATAAAATGTTTTGAACGCTTCGATGTGGCACGTCGGATCCGGTCATAACGTCTAGGCTGGGTTTAGGGTGTTACATTTCATTTCAATAATGAACACTATAAGGTAATTATAAACCTATACCAACACAACAAGATTATCAAACCATATATCCATCAACTCACAAATGAGTAAGTCCATCAACAGCACATATACTTATCATTCCTAACATAATAATATTTTTTAAGATATATTACATAATCATTAATTTTTTCATAAGACTAGGAACCTTTCCATTTACTTAGTTACCATTCTATTTACTTACTTTCCATTCCATTTACTTAGTATAAACTTAAATAGCTTCATCAATTTATGAAATAGTGTATTTATTCATGACATATGTAAATTCATCTATAACATAAGTAAATTTCTCACATATAAGTATGTCATTCAACTCATCAATCCTTTTATCATCATAATACATCTTAATTATGAATTTAATGTCTCATTACCTTTTCTTACCCACCTCATTTGCATAAAACAAGACATAAGCATAAACATCAACCATAACCACAAGCTTGACACAAGCCTAAACATCATTATCAATACAAATGTTACTGCATTTATACATAACCCTTTTGGGATCAACCACATGATAAATCATTTCATAAGAAAATACATATTTTAGTTCATACCACCTTTTCATGCACATAAGCATATTTTCAGTTAGACACTTACCATTTCAATGTATAACATTAAGATTAAGCATGATATAATCCAACCTTAAGCTTGGCACAAGCCTAAGCACCAACAATAACACATGTTAGCTTATTCAAACAAAATTCACATGAATTTAACATAGGTAAGCCATTACACATGAGTTTAATTCATTTTTGAATTCACCATTCTCCTTAACATATCATACTTTCAATGAAACTTAGTTATACATACTTTGATCAATATCATTTCATGCCTTTCCATAATTTCATAACATAGTTGATTGGAACACTTATTGCTCCTTCCCTTTACATGCCCGTTGAACCACTTAGAATAGTATCAGATACACAGGAAAGCTAACACAAAGTGTGCTAAACATATGGTCGAAGCCATTCCTTTTCCTTTTCTTTTACATCGTTGCTCATTCGAGCCATAAATGGGTCTGCTCACATAAGTCGGTGGTCAGAATGTAGCTACACGATGCCGTTCACACATGTTGATGAGTATCCGCAACAAATGTCGAAACTCAGCCATTGGTAGGACATTCAGGACCAACACCCGAAACATGGTAACCCTAATGACATATCATTTGTATCCTATATACTCTTAAGGTTCAAATGAGCCTCGATAATCGTTGTAACTTCGTTGAATTTCCATAATTTCATTACATGTTAAATTACATAATAACATATATATATTGATTCATTTACAATAGTACAACAAATTAAACATTCAATGTAGCCAGCATTTAAGTGATTGTAATTCATACAAACTTACCTGGCTAATTTGTAGTAAAGACTAGGTATAATGGCTATTTGGTAACTTTCTCTTCTCCTTGATTTTCCACTAGTTCTCAATTTAAATTAATAATTTCATTCAATTCATTAATTTACACAGTAAAACCAATTCATTTTATGCAATTTAGTCCTATTTGATAATTTTACAAAATTACCCTCAACTTTTCATTTTTATTCAATTTAGTTCCTATGTCCTAATTATGCAAATAAACTAATTTTTTTTTAAATTAATACCATACAAATGTTCTAGCATCCATTACAACCCACATTTGTAACAATTTCACATCAAGTCCTTGTATTTTTACTATTTCAACAAGTTAATCCCTAATCGATAAATTTATCAAAAATCATTTAACAATATACTTATAAATAAAAACTAATACTTAAAATTCATAATTTAACATATAAAAGTGGGGGACACTTTGATGGTTCTCGCACTACAGCGAAGATCTTACAAGCAGGATTCTTTTGGCCTACATTGTTCAAGGATGCGTATGCATATGTGAAAAATTTTGCTAAATTCCAAAGGATCAAAAACATATCAAGGAGGATCGAGATGCCCTTGACAAATATTTTAGAGGTAGAATTATTTGACATATGGAGAATTGATTAACTAGGCTTGTTTCCTTCTTCTTATGGTAACAGGTATATCTTAGTAGTTGTAGATTACGTATCCAAGTGGGTTGAAGTCGAGGAATACCCAATGAATAGTGCTAAGGTTTTCGTGCTATTCCTACATAAGCATGTATTTACACGGTTTGAAACTCCTGGAGGTATAATTAGTGATGAAGGATCTCAATTTGTAAATAAATGGCTTAAATGGTTGCTTGACAAGTGCAATGTGAAACATAAGATTGCCACTGCCTATCATCCATAGTCAAATGGGCAAGTTGAGCGGGTTAATCGTGAGATTAGAGGAATCCTTGAGAAGGTAGTGTGACCTAATAGAAAAGATTGGTCTCGAAGGCTCGATGATGCTTTATGGGCCTATTGAACTGCTTTTAAGACACCACTAGGAATCACTCCTTACTTGTTAGCCTTTGGAAAGGCATGTCATTTGCCATTTGAATTAGAAAATAAAACTCACTGGGCATTAAACCAATTAAATGTGGATCTTAATCAAGTCGATGAAAGAAGAATGTTACATCTTAACAAATTGGAGGAGTTGAGGTTTTTTTCATACGAGAATGTCAAGATGTGTAAAGAAAAGATTAAGGGATGGCATGACAACTGTATACAAACTCGTGAATTCAGAGAAGGACAGAAAATGTTGTTGTTTAATTCGAGGCTAAGATTTTTTCCTAGGAAGCCCAAATCTCAATGGGCTAGACCTTTCACCATTCACAAAGTCTATCCATATGGAACAGTCGAATTACACGATAATAATTGAGGTACATTTAAAGTTAATGGTCAACGTCTCAAACACTATTAGGATGGTGAAATTGAGCGAGCTGAAACCTCGTTCAATTTAATATACTCTTAATTTTTAATATGTTTATCTTTAATAAATGGCATACTTAGAAATTATTTTTCTTGAATTAGTACATTGAATTAAGTCTGGCTAAAGCGATTGGAACTTAAACGAGACCATTTGTGACCCCTCTAACCTTTCCTGGGATATTAATTTGATGTAATACTTCGAAAATTTTCTAAGTAATCCAAAATTTTATTTTTTATTTTTATTTTCAAATTTCAATTTAGTTGTTTATGTTTAATAAGAGGGTCAAATTGGCCCAAGTACTAACTAGTTTTTTTTCTAGTTTAGAATTTTTCAATACAACAAATAATTGCAGTTTGTGCTTGGAGCCCAAAATAGTGAATAGGAGAAATTTACCCATGTAAATGTCATTGATATCTTTCCCAAAACCAAATTTTTTTCGCCACTTTCCTTCTGTCCTTACCTTGGCACCCAAGCATCCTTGTGTAGTTAAATTTTTGCTACAAGTTTACCCTAATCTACTACTATATAAACCCCTTTCTACCATCAAAATTTTCACTACCATTCAAGCAATTAGCTTAAACTCTAGCCACCTACTTTTCTTCTCTTAGTCATCAGCCTCAAATCCAAAAAGCCTTTCTCTAATTTTATTCTATGCAGCAAGTCCCTCTTTCCGCTGCTGCAAAACCTTCGCTAGAGAAAATCTATCACTGCTACAACCCTATCGCTACCATAATTCTATCACTGCCATAACCTTCTGCCACCACAACTGGTCGAATCCCTTTTCTTCTTCCCTCGCGAAAATTCTTGTTCTTTTTTGGGGAAAAATCATCATGTCTCGCAAAAAAACTAGATCTTCCAAAACTACCACTGAACATTTAATTGTGATTCAATATAAGGAAGCGAGAGAGAGATTTGATTCTATCTTCAAAAATCAGCCCATGATGCTAGAAAAAGGCTTTAATTTAGAGAGCAATGATAAGATGATTATGCCATTTTTAATTCAAAAGACGATTGGTGCTTTAAATTGGAAGTAATTTTGTAATGCATGATTAATGTCTGACGAGGATTTAGTGCGAGACTTTTATGCCAAATTGACCACACCAAATGCTAATGAAGTTCTTGTTAGCAAAAAGAAGGTACCTCTTACTTCTAAGTCCATTAATGATTTGTTTAACCTACCTGATGTTGAAGAAGATGAGTACTCTGCCATGATGACAAATATCAATTTGGATTTTCTTCAACAAGTTCTTAATGTGGTTACAAATCTAGGATCCTAATGGATTATAAGAAAGTGTGATAGTCATTCTTGTTGAAGGGAATATTTAAATCAAGTGACTAAGGTATGGTTCTCCTGTATTCGATATAGCTTTATGCCTATCTCATATAGTTCCACCATCTCGATGGAACGAATGCTTCTATTGTATGCAATTATGATAGAAAGGCCTATCAATGTGTAACAGCTCGTTTTTGGTCAAATCAGAATAGTAGTTTTGGAACCACAAATCCGAAGTAGAATTATTTGAATGATTAATGAATGGTGATATTTGCTTATTGTTAACATACGAGCTTACTAAGCTATATAGCTTACTTTTTTGCTTTTCCATGTTTTATAGTGATTTCAAAGCTAGCTCGGACTCGAGGATCGTCGAAGACTACATTACACTATCCATTGTCACTTTGGTACTTTTGAAACTATGTTTTGGTTCATATGGCATGTATAGGGACTTTGAGTCATTTTGATTATGTTTTGGTAATAATATTGGCCATATGATTTAGAATTGTGAATGTTTATGTTTTGGCATGTATATATAGCCATCTGTGATGGCTTATTTTAGTTTGTTTGGCATGAAATTAGGTGACTATATATGGTATTTATATTATGTTGATTGGTGTTTGAAATGGTATAAGTTAAGCTTGTTTGGAGTTGAAATATATGCCTATTGATGCTATGAATTGGTGCCATTTTTGGTTTTGTAGTTGAGCACAAATGGGGTGGCAAATTGGCTTGGTAAATAGCCTATTTTTGTCCACACGGACAGAGACACGAGCATGTGTCTCAGTCGTGTGTGACATACGATTATGTTATACGACTATGTGTCCCCTGGTGTGGTTTTAGAAATTAAGTCAGTATGCTCCACACGGCTTCACACATGGGCGTGTGACTTGGTGTAACATTCTGATTTTGGGCCTAGTTGAAACAGTGGTTTTGAGACCACAAATCTGAATTCATAAAATCTATTTTAATATTCTTTTGAGGTCAATAGCATGATAATATGATTGTGTAAAAATTTCGTTAAGAAATTCTACCGTTTGAATGCTTAAATTGTGAAAAAGGACTAAATCGCATAAAATATAAAAGTTTTGTTCTACTAACTAAAGATGTTAAATAGCTATGAAACATTAAATATGAGGTCCTTATTGTGTAAATAGACAAGTAAAAATGTGGTGGCTAGACATGGAATTTTTAATTTTGAAATTGATCAAGGTTAGATGGTTTGGTGACTTAATAGATAAAAAAAGAAAAAAAGGCTATCATCTTTCTTCTCACCACCAATTTTTCTCCAAGAAAATAGTCATGGAAGCTTGAAAATTTTCATCAACTTACAACCCTTGCTAGTAAGTCATTTTGATGGTTATTTTTGTTGATTTTTATGTTTTTGGAACCCTTATAGCTTAATCTAGCTAATGAGGGGACTATTTTGCACTATGGTTGAAAGTTTAGAGTTTTTCCATGAGAGAATTAATGTTTTTTATTGAATTTTTATGGAATAAAATGAATCTTGGTTGTTAAATAAACAACTTTTTTAAGTGATTTTCATGAAAACACTTAAAAAGGACCTTTTTGTAAAAGTTTTAAAATAGATGGTAAATGTGTGAAATAACTAAAATTGTGAGATATTATAAACTTAATAAAGGTTCGGCTAGGCTTGGATAGTGAAGAAATTTGATGAAAATCAAATTTTACGAACCTAGGGCAAAATCATAATTATGTAAAAGTCTAGGGGTAAAATCATAATTTTTGCCAAAGTATAATTTAAGTGCTATTTTGATATATTTGATGATTAAATAAGATAAATTTGATATTTTAGATCAAGAAAAACGGAGTACGAACCTAGACCGGGGAAAGAATAAGCTTTTGGACTAAATCAAAGTAATTGCCTATATTTTTGCACCGAGGTAAGTTTGAGTGGAATTGATATCGCATTTTATTATGTACTTAACATTTAATTTTTCATGAATTTTATATATGTCTTTGTGAATATTATTGATGTTGTCCAACAAAGAATTGAGGTGATGAAAGTCGGTTGAACCTAAGGAATACTTAAGGTACCAATATCAGGACATTTGGGTTGATGAGATCCCGTATAAGACCATATCTGGGATATGGCATCGGCATCGGTATGTGTTATCATGTAAGACCATATCTGGGATATGGCGTTGATATGAGATCCCATGTAAGACCATGTCTAGGACATGGCATTGGCATTGAGTTGTGATCCCAAGTAAGACCATATCTGGGATATGGCATTGGCATCTTACTATGTGAATGAGGCCTCCCCAATGTCCTTTAGTATTCCAAATGGTTCAACGGGCAGCCCAAGGATTTGTCAAGGAAATGATGAGGTATGATCATGTTGAAAGGGTACAAGTATGTACGCCAAGCTCGTAGTTATTGAGATTACAAAATGATAGAACTTCGGTAAGATAAGAATAAAGGAATTATGATCCTAAGTTCCATTAAACATTATGTAAATTGAATGAGATAGGATATGACTCTAATGATTATTGAAAATGAGATGAATTGAGTTATGTTATGTATGTTTATGAAATTGCATATTTTTATTGCTTATTAATTTCATGCAAGCTTACTAAGCTTTATGATTACTCCCTCTCTTCTCCATTTTCTTATAGTATTGCCAAGGTAGCTCGAGAATCAAAGGACGTCGAAGGCTCATTCACACTATCAATTAGATCTTTTGGGTATAATTAGTCTTAACATTTTGAGTATGGCATGTATAGGGACTTGGTCTTTTTGTTATATGTTATATTGGTCTAGCCAAATGTGTTGGCTTATAGTGATGGTTGATTCATTTTGTGTATGGCCATGAGATATGGCTCTTAATGATTATTGAGTTGTAAATCTATTCATCCATGTATATATGTGCCAATTCTATTATGATTAGGCCTCTGGTTATTGATGATTGAATGTTGATAAATGTCACATGTGTGTATAAGATGGTATGAAAATGCATGCATGTAAACTTAAAAAATACTGCTTATTCGTATGTGCGTATTGGTAAGATCGATTTGTCATAGTAAAGAGTTTTAAACAAGTATAATGTAAGGGAAAGTTGTTATGCATAAGCTATGTTTATGAGTGTTAAGGTATCATTGAAGCCATAGATGTGTTTGTATAAATAAGGGTGGCAATTAGCTTGGAAAATAGCCTTAAAGTTATCCACATGGGTAGACACACGGCCGTGTGTCTAGACCGTGTGTGAGACACGGCTTGCCCCATGGGCGTGTGATTCGGTCATGTGTTTTCTGCGCCCTAATTAACGCAAAACAGAATGCCCAGTAGTAAACGCACGGGCAGAGACACGACCGTGTGTCGCGACCGTGTGAAAGACACGGCCTAAGAACCTAGGCGTGTGCCCAGCCATGTGAAGTCTGCATCTGATTTTGAAATTTAATTCGCCACACAGCCCAAGGACACGGGCGTGTACCTTGGCCGTGTGACCTTATTTGGTTGACGATGTCATAGTCAGAGAGTTACACGGGCTGAGAACATGGGCGTGTCCCAAGCCACACGGGCGTGTGTGACGACACAGCCTACCCACACGGGCGGAGGACTCTCCAAAACATGGAATTTTCTAAGTGTCGTAAAAGTTCAGAAAGTTCCTGATTTAGTCACGAACCTCCCTCAATATATGTTTTGGGCCTCGTAGGCCCATATATGGGATGCTTTGCACATGTATGGATAAGTTTGATTTAAATAATAATTTTATGGCCTGGTTTTGTTTGAATGTGTATGTTTAAGTCCGGTAATGCCTCGAACCCTATTCTGGCATTGGATACGGTTAAGGGGTGTTACACTTGGCTGTATGGCATACGTCAGTATACCCTATAAGTTTGGAACGGCCTAGGATATATCCTGGCACATAGGCATATGTGGCCACATCGAAGGGCATACGGGCTAGTCACACGGGCATGTGTGTTGGCCGTGGGACCCAAGTCAGAGAGTTACACGAGGTTGGATACGGGCTAGGACACAGCCATGTGCTCCCATTTCGAATGCCGGGCATGTCTCACACGGCCCTGGCCACACAGGCGTGTGTCCTCTATTTTGAGAAAAAAATTTCTAAGTTTCGTGAAAGTTTCTTGAACTATCAGCTTAGTCCTGAACCACTTCCAGAGCATGTTTTGGGCCTCATAGGCTCATATAAGGGACAAATTAATTGAGATTGAATGATGATTGTTTGTAATGATTGAATGTGTGTGAGCAGTATGATTAAATGTATTGAAAGTTTGGTAATGCTCCATAACCCTATTTTGGTGTTGAATACAGGTGAAGGGTGTTACATTTATTAGTATTAGAGCTACGGTTTAGTTGATTCTAGAACTAACGTAGCATTTGTGAGAGTCTAGCTATACATACCATATATATAAACTGTGATAGTGTGATTGCTCCTAACATTTTAAAATATGTTTTCATATAGTAAGTGGATCCCGATCGAGCTGTTATTAATGAGGTTGAGAGTAATGTGCCAGTTCTAGCTAAAGGGATAGCGCCTTCTGATTCTAAACCTGTAACGAGTAGTCAGGGAGGAGAGGCGAGAGAAGCCTTTTTTTAAATGATGAATAAGCGGTTCACTCAATGTATTCAAACGAACCCGACTACTTAACAACCTCTACCCCCTCTTAATCCCCAAATGGTTCCCGTAGCTCCTCAAGGAGTCAAGCTTTTAAGATTGAACAAGCCTCCAGTAGATAAGATCCGTAAACACGAGGCTGAAAAGTTCAGAGCTAATGTTGATGATGACCCTGAGAGAGCTGAGTTTTGGCTTGAAAATACGATTCGAGTGTTTGATGAACTTTCTTGGACGCCGAATGAATGTTTAAAGTGTGCTATATCCCTTCTGAGAGACACCATATATCAGTGGTGCTGAGAGAGAAAGTCAGCTAGGAATTCTTTCAGATTGAGTTCTGAATGAAATGCATCAGTCAATGATTTTTGGATCAAAAGCATAAAGAGTTTTTAGAACTAAAACAAGGCCACATGACTGTAACCGAATATGAAAGAGAATTTGTACGATTGAGCAAGTATGCTCGAGAGTATATTTCTACTGAAGAGATTATGTGCAAGCGATTTGTTGATGGTTTGAATGAAGATATTAAACTTCTAGTCAGGATATTAGATTTAAAAGAATTTTTTGTGTTAGTTGACAGGGCTTGTAAAGCTGAAGACTTTAGCTGAGAAAAGAAGAAAGCTGATTTGGAGGCTAGAGATTTGAGAAAAAGACCGATGAATAAACCTTATCATTCTTCATCAAAGAAATCTCGAGATTTGTATAGTCGATCGAATGCATCAATGGGATATCAGAATAGAGATCGTGGAAATCAACATGTGAATTCTAAAGCTCAGGCGACCTCCGTTTCGAGTGTTAGCAGCGTAAGAAACAATAAACTCGAGTGTCAACAGTGTAAGAGACGTCATTTTGGTGAATGCTGGAATAATAATATTAAAGATTGTTTCAAATGTGGCTCGCCGGATCATTTTATTAAAGATTGTCCTAAGATGATTGAAAAAGATAGACCTCAGAATATGAGACCGAGTAATATGTAGACTAAAGGAAGACCACCAAGAAATGTTGGGAATGTGAGTGATAGTCGGGGGACGACAAAGGACTCCACCGTGAGATCTGAAGCTAGAGCACCTATCAGAGCCTACGCTGTTTGCGCTCGCGATGAAGCGTCATCACTAGATGTTATAACTGGTATATTTTCTTTTTATGGCACTAATGTGATTGCTTTAATTGATCCTAGATCGACACATTCGTATGTTTGTGAGAATTTAGTGTCTAGTAAGAAATTGCCTATTGAAATTACTGAGTTTATGATTAAAGTATCGAACCCCTTAGGCAAGTATGTTCTAGTTGACAAAGTATACAAGAACTGTCCTTTAATGACTCAGGGTTACTATTTTTCAGCTAACTTAATGCTTTTACCATTTGATGAGTTCGACATAATTCTGGGTATGGATTGATTGACTCTACAAGATACCGTTGTGAACTGTAGACGAAAGACTATAGAATTGAAATGTCAGAATAATGAAATTCTTTAGATTGAATTTGATGAGTCGAGTGGATTGCCAATAGTGATTTCATTGATGATGGCTCAGAGATATGTCAAAAAAGGTTGTAATGCATACCTAGCATATGTTTTAGATACCAAGGTGTCTGAAAAGAAGATTGAAATAGTGTCTGTAGTTTGTGAATATCTGGATGTATTTTCAGAAGAATTGCCTAGGTTGCCACTAGTCAGAGAGGTTGAGTTTACCATTGAGTTAGTATGGGGAACTTTGCTGATATCTGTAACTCCATACAGAATGGCTCCGACTGAGTTGAAAGCCTAGTTGCAAGAGTTAACAGATAGAGGTTTTGCACGACTGAGTTTTTCGCCCTGGGCTGTGCCTATATTGTCCGTAAAAAAAAAAGTCTGGTCAATGAGAATGTGTATTGATTATCATCAGCTCAACAAAGTTACGATAAAGGACAAGTATCCGTTGCCTAGAATAGACGATTTGTTAGATCAGTTGAAAGGTACAATAGTGTTTTCAAAGAATGATTTGAGATCTGGTTATTATCAGTTGCGAGTTAAAGACTCAAATGTGCCAAAATTTATGTTTAGAATGAGGTACGAACACTATGAATTCCTTGTTATACCTTTTGGACTAACTAATGCTCCTGCCATTTTTTTGGATTTGATGAATCGAATTTTTAGACCGTATTTAGACAAATTTGTTGTTATGTTCATTGATGACATTCTGATCTATTCACGAAATGAGTCTGAACATGCCGAGCATTTAAGGATTGTGTTGCAAACCTTGAGAGATAAGCAACTGTATGCTAAATTCAGCAAATGTGAGTTTTGGCTCCGGGAAGTTGGATTTTTGGGACATATTGTCTCGGTGGATGGCATTCGAGTTGATCCAAGCAAGAATTCTACAATAATTGATTGGAAACCACCTAGAAATGTATCCTAGGTCAGAAGTTTTATGGGATTAGCTGGTTACTATCGACATTTTGTAAAAGGGTTCTCAATGATTGCTACACCAATGACCAGACTACTCTAGAAAGATGTGAAGTTTGAATGGTTCGAGAAATGTCAACAAAGTTTCGATCAATTGAAAGCATTATTAACCAAGGATCCAGTGTTGGTTCAACCTAAATCGCGTAAAGAATTTGTGATTTACAGTGACGCATCATTGAATGGTTTGGGTTGCGTATTGATGTAAGAGGGAAAAGTTGTAGCTTATGCCTCTAGACAGTTGAAACCACACGAAAAGAATTATACGACGCATGATTTAGAGTTGGCCGCTATTGTATTTGCATTGAAAATTTGGAGGCATCATTTATACGTTGAAAAATGACACATCTTTACTGATCATAAAAGCTTAAAGTATATTATGACTCAGAAAGATTTGAATTTGCGACAACGGAGATGGCTCGAATTACTAAAAGACTATGAGTTAGTAATTGATTATCACCCGGGGAAAGCGAATATGGTCGAGATGCTTTGAGTAGAAAATCATTGTTTTCCTTGAAAGTAATGAATACATAATTGACATTATCTGAGGATGGTTCGATTTTAGCTGAGTTAAAAGCTAAACTAGTAATTCTTCAGCAAATTTGCGAAGCTCAAAAATGTGATAGTGAATTGCAAGCTAAAAGAGTGCAATGCGAGTTGACTAGTAATTCAGAATACCAAATCGAATCCGATGATTATTTGATGTTCCGAGATAGAATCTGTGTACCAAAAAATCCAAAGTTGATTCAGAAAATTCTGCACGAGGCACATAGTGGTTGTTTGTCCGTTCATCCTAGAAGTACTAAAATGTGAAATGATTTGAAACAACTATATTGGTGGTCAGGTATGAAACGAGACATTTCTAAATTTGTAATGAGATGTTTAGTTAAAGCTGAATATCAGGTACCTTTAGGTTTACTTCAACCGTGATGATACCAGAGTGGAAATGGGACAGAGTTACGATGGATTTTGTATCGAGATTGCCTTTGTCTCCGAAAAAGAAAGATGCTATTTGGGTTGTTGTTGACCGATTAACGAAATCAGCACATTTCATTCTGGTATGTACTGACTATTTACTCGATAGATTAGTTGAATTCTATATTGCTGAGATTGTTAGATTGCTTGGGGTGCCAATTTCAATTATTTCGGATAGAGATTTGAGGTTTACGTCGCGATTTTGGAAGAAATTTCAAGAAGTTTTAGGTATGAAGTTGAATTTTAGTACAACTTTTCATCCATAAACTGAAAGTCAGTTTGAGAAAGTAATTCAGATTCTCAAAGATATGCTCAGATGTTGTATTTTAGAGTTTGAAGGCAATTGGGAGAAATATTTGTCGCTGGTTGAATTTGCATATAATAACAGCTTTCAATCGAGTATAAAGATGGCTCCGTATGAAGCATTGTATGGTCGCAAATGCCGAACTCCGTTGTACTAGACTGAGCTTAGCGAGAAACAGATTAAAGGGGTTGATTTGGTTAGAGAAACCAAAGAAAAAGTGAAAGTAATTAGCGACTGTTTGAAAGCAACTTCATATCGACAGAAATCATATGCAGATTTGAAGCCAAAAGACATTGAATTTCAGATCTGTGATAAAGTGTTCTTAAAAGTATCTCTGTGGAAGAAAATACTTCGTTTCGATCACAAAGGGAAATTGAGTCCACGTTTTATCAGGCCGTATGAGATTATTGAACGAATAGGGCCAGTGGCATATCGACTAGCTTTACCAACTGAGTTAGAAAAGATCAACAATGTATTTAATGTATCGATGTTGTGCCGATATAGATCTGATCCATTACATATAATTTCTCCGTCTGAGATTGAAATTTAACCTGATACGAAGTACAACGAAGAACTGCTCAGAATTTTAGCACGTGAGGTTAAACAGTTGAGAAATAAAAGCATACCTCTCATGAAAATACTTTGGCAATGACATGGTGTCGAAGAGGCTATGTGGGAGCCTGAGAAAGCTATGAGAAAATAGTACCTTAACTTATTCACTTGTAAGATTTTCGAGGACGAAAATCCCTAAAGGGGGAGAGTTGTAATAGCCCATTTTTGGTCAAATTGAAACAGTGGTTTCAGAACCACAAATCCGAAGTCAAATTATTTATTTTATTATTTTAATGTTTATAGCATAAATATATGATTGTGTGAAAATTTCATTAAGAAATTTTATCATTTGGTTAGTCAATTAGATAAAAAGGACTAAATCACATAAAGTGAAAAACTTGAGTTCTAATAGTTAAAGGTGTTTAATAGCTATAGAACCTTAAAGTTAAGGTCCTTATGTTGTAATTAGACCATTATATTGGTGAGTGGACATTTATGGAGATGTATAAATGAATTTTAATGTTATATACTTAAGGTTAAATTAGTAATTTATGAAATAACATAGTAAAATAATAACATAATGCATAAGGCTATCATCTTTCTTAGTTTTTTCCATCGAAATTTCAAAGACTAAAAGCCATGGGAATGATCTAGGTTTCGGCTACTTTGAAAGCTCAATTGGTAAGTAAATTTTGTTCTGTTTTTAATGATTTTTATGTTTTTGAGATTGTTGCAACTAGGTCTACCTAGCCCAGGGACTATTTTGCAAAGTTGTTAAAGATTTTGAAAGTTGCCATTAATGAATAGGTATGAGTTTTGATATTTGATGATAGATTTTGAATAGTTTTTTATAGTTAAATAAGTTTTGTTAAGTGATTTTTAGTGAAAATGCAAAATATGGATTAAATTGTGAAAAGTGTAAAGTTAGTGGTTAAAATGTGAAATAAATGAAATTTATGGGCTGCTAGGGGCATTATGGTAATCCGGCTAGCATGGGTATATTTGGAATTTCATTAATTTTTGATTTTATGAAATAAGGACTAAATTGTAAAAAATGTAAAATATGTGGGGCAAAAGTGCAAATGTATTTTAAAGTGTGTTTTGGACTAAATTGAATGAATAGATGATTAAATAAGTTAATTTCATATATATATTTAGATCAAAAAAGGAGAAATACAGATTTGGATCGGGGAAAAGATAAAGTTATCAACTAATCGACTCGATTCGTTGTTTTAACATTCGAGGTAAGTTTGTATGTTATAATTTCATTACAAATGTATCTTATGTGCTTTGATATAGCATGAACTGTGATTATGTGATCACATACAAGTTCAGAAATGATTTGACGAAGATTCAACAGTTGGAATCCCAGTTGACGCTTAGGAATTGTTTAGGATGCTAGTGACATGTCATTAGGGATACTTTGAGTTGCCTTCGGGCCATGATATAACACTTCAGGTACGAGATAAACTGATTTGGCTTCGGGCCATGCATATCATCTTATATGGCTTCGGGCCATGATATCAGAATTTCGGATAAGTTACCTTGATTTGGCTTCGGGCCATGGTATAGGTACTTATCGTGTAAGACCCTTGAGTATCCGACTTCTATTTCGAATGATTCAACGGGTAAATGAAAGATGTGGTTGAGTATGATATTGGTACGAGATGGAGCAAGTACATACAGTAATGAATTGAGTTTTGGAAACTATGGAATTGTTAAGTCTTTGGTAACTTATGTGAATGATCATTTGATATCTTTGAGATTTAATAGAATTTTTGTATATTGTTTTTTGTAATTTGTATGATTAATGAATGGTGATATTTGCTTATTGTTAACATATGAGCTTGCTAAGCTATATAGCTTTTTTTTTTTGTTTTTCCATGTTTTATAGTGATTTTAAAGCTAGCTCGGACTCGGGCATCGTCAGAGACTACATTACACTATCCATTATCACTTTGGTACTTTTAAAACTATGTTTTGGATCATATGGCATGTATAGGGACTTTGAGTCATTTTGGTTCTGTTTTGGTAATGATATTGGCCATATGATTTATCATTGTAAATGTTTATGTTTTGGCATGCATATGTAGCCATGTGTGATGGCTTATTTTGGTTTGTTTAGTATGAAATTAGGTGACTATATTTGGCATTTATATTATGTTGATTGGTGTTTGAAATGGTATAAGTTAAGCTTGTTTGGAGTTGAAATATATGCCTATTGATGCTATGAATTGGTGTCATTTTTGGTTGTGTAGTTGAGCACAAATGAGGTGGCAAATTGGCTAGGTAAATAGCATATTTTTGTCCATACGGGCATGTGTCTTAGCCGTGTGTGACACACGGTTATGTTACATGGCCGGGTGTCCCCTAGTGTGGTTTTAGAAATCAAGTCGGTATGCTCCACACGGTTTCACACACAATCGTGTGACTTGGCCGTATGGCATAAGTCAGTTACCCTACAAGTTTGGCATGACCTGGCACACAGCCTGGCACACGGGCATGTGTGGCCACTTCGAAGGGCACACGGGCTAGCCACACGGGCATGTGTGTTGGCCGTGTGACCCAAGTTAGAAAGTTACACGGGATCGGAAACGGGTTGGGACACGACCATGTGCTCCCATTTCGAATGTCCACATGGCCTGTGACACGGGCGTGTCTCACACGGCCTGTCCACACGGGCGTGTGTCCCCTATTTTGAGAAAAAAATTCTAAGTTTCGTGAAATTTTCTTAAACTATCGGTTTAGTCCCGAACCACTTCCAGAGCATGTTTTGGACCTCATAGGCTCGTATAAGGGATAAATTGATTGAGATTGAATGATAATTATTTGAAATGATTGAATGTATATGAGTAGTATGATTAAATGTATTAAAAGTCTGGTAACGCTCCATAACCCTATTCTTGTGTTGAATACGGGTGAGGGGTGTTACACAATTTTTGGAGAATTATTCTCAAGGAGATCCAAGATTGTTCTAAAAAAAATGCATGAAGTGCCTACTTTCCATCATTGATTACTTCACTTTGCTTGAGGGCCCAAGTAAGATCAAAAGCAAACCTAAAGGACCGTTATGTTTAAGGCTGCATAACAAGATATGACCATTAGTGGAGAATGTTGACTTATTGAACCAGGTTGATCAAGATGGACCAAATGAACCAGAATCTGACGAGTCGTCAACCAAATCTAAACCGAAAGCTGATTCAATAAATGAAACAGAAGAAGTAGAAACTGAAAAGGAACCAAACAACCCTGAATCGAAGGTGGAGCCAAATTTTGCTGAACCAGTGGAGCCAAGTTTTAATCCTAAGTTGATTGTGCCTACTTCTTCAAACACTATGAAGAATTCATAATTTTCAACTATGATGGATATATGGAAATTCATGCACAACCAACAACAAGCTTACTGGAGATATGCAAAAATTAGAGATGATTGGATACGGAATAATTTTAAGAATATCTCACACACTTTTGCTCCTGAGTTCCTGGAACTTATCTTCGAGACATGGCAAGAGGAGATTGTGGGATCAAGTGTAACAAATAAGGAAAAGGAAAGGACATGGAGGATGACACGAATTAAAAGGGGGAAATTTATGTTTCTTAGTATTTATCTATTTTTAGGCATTTATATTTCTTTCATAGTTAGTACTTTTTTTTCGCACAATAAAAATTGCAAACATGAATAAAATAAGCTCAATGTCTCGTCTCTAATAAAAAAGAAAAGTAATGTGGTAATGTGAATGAACATGTCTAGGATTGGATTGTTGATAAAGACTTGGTATTTAAGCAGTGTTCATGACTCACCTCTCTTTCTTACTATCCCACCTAGTGTTCAGTTCTCATTATTACTTTACTTACACAATGAGGACATTGCTTCTTTTTAAGGTAGGGGGAGGGCAATATTAATATGAATTCTAATTTTTTTTCTTAAGTATGTTTCAATGCTTTTACATGAGTATGCTGAAATAAAATGATGTTCGGAGAAAAGTTTTGTTCATAAGTTAGCTCAAATGCAAGTATAATTTACTGATTTTATATGAGTTTTTTATGTTATCTTGAGTTATGGAATGCTTGTATGTTCTTAGGTCTTATGTACCCTTTTTCCATGAAAATTGAACTTCCTTAGAAGTAGACATGCATAAAAGTTTAAGTCCTTAAAATTGACTTAGTAACTTTATTGAGTCAAAATCCTAGAAGACATAAGAATCTGAACATGATTTAGGCACATTTTCTTTAGATCGTTTAAGCCTTTCAAGCCTACCATATGAATTTGATTTTTGAAACCTTAATTTGAGCCTTTAAACTTATTTTATTATCATTTGCCAACATCATAAGCCATGCTACCATTTTTTTAAATTTTATCTTATTGTTGTACCCATCTTAACTATATTTGTCTTAGTGAGCAAAGATTGAGGAAAAATTCAAAAATATGTACATATTGTTCATTTTTTAAAAAAAAAAACTCTATTTAAATATCAAGCAAAAAGAGCAAAATAAATACTCAAAGTATTGAGAAATATTGTTGGGCATACACTTCAAAATTAAGTTTGGGGGGTAAAAACCATTAGTAGAAAGGATGTACCTCGAATTGATCAAAGGCTAAGTTAGGGTTAAGATTACTGAACCTAAAATCCACTTCTCTCTATCCCTACCTTGAGCCTAGCCCTATTACAACCTTATAAAAGATCTATTAATTTTGATGATTATTCCAATTACATTAGTGGAGAGGAATTACTAAGTTCAACATAAAAGAACCACTAATTAAACCTTGTGAGTGTTTTGTTTGATTGATAATGAAAATTTGATTGAGTGGTGAATGTTATGTATGATCTTGAAAAGCATGCACTTTATGACTTATGCTAGTATTTTTCTACACTTAGAATAAAATTTTAAAATAATGTTTGCATATGAGCAACTTATCAATAAAAAGAGTTTGTGAGCATGATTTTGTTGAAGTATGTGTATGTACAAAAGCATGAGTTTGTGAGCATGATATTATTTAAACCTATTGTAAGATTGCTTTATTGAAATTTTTTCTTTGATTTGCATTACTCTAGACGAGCAATGAATTAAGTTTGGGGGTATGTAAATTGTAATTTATATAGGTTTTTTTAGTAGTTTATAACACCGTTTTACTTAAAATTAATATTGATCTTGAGTATTTTATTATTAATTGAGTGAATTTTGTTCATATTTCAACAATGGACATGATTTAAGGAAGAATGTAATTTTATGTTATTTTGTATTAAATTATTGCATAATTTAATTGTTTTGCTACATTTTAATTTTTGACTTTATTTAATGCAATTGGACCAAGACAATTATGCATGATTTATTTACAAAATAAAGTTACATGGGCACGCCCAAATTCATTCAACATCAACGGAAAACGTATGCAAATGGGTCATGAAGAAGTTGTTTTTGATCCAATTGAACATGGATCAATTGATAGACAACTCTAATAAACAACTCAATCACCAAACCATCCAGCAAGAGAAGAAAAAGCCAAATTTGACATGACACTTGTAAGCAGCCCAGAAATTAGTTTTCGAGAAATTTATTAGAGGTCCTTACAAATTCAAATGCATCAAAAATTAGCCCAACAGATTTTCCCTTGAAGCCGTCCAAGCCTTGCTTAATTCAAGCATGATTTTATGCTTGAATCAAGCAACCAACATCCATTCCCTTCCACAATATATGGCTGGCCAAGCAAAAGGGTAAATCGGGGGGATTTTTCACATTATTTTTATTAAACTCATCCACCAACCTTCACTATAAATACCCACCTCCATTCCCCATTTCAAAGTATCCCTACATCCCTTACTCATATCTACATACATCCCTTATTCAGTTCTCTCATTCCCTCTTTGCATCTCCATGCATAGCATCTCATATTCCTTCCCCTTTAGCCAGCATACTCTCTTGGCCGGCCACCTTGAGAAACCATTAGCAAAGGAGCAACACGAGGATTGGAGGGAACTTCTTCAATAGTAGTTCACGAGATTGCTGATTCAAATAGATTTTTTATTCTTCCTTTACTTTGTTACTTTAATTAAATCATGTTTTTAATGTGCTTTATTATCTTGTCATCAACAATGGTAGCTTAAATCTGTTTAGATAGGATGATTGCATCAATTCAATGAAGTTTGTTTAAATCATGTTTATAGTGTTTGTGCCTCACTCGTTCATGTTTTTAATTAAACTCAAGCATGTATTTCATTCATAAGTGATTGGATGCATTAGAATTAGTTGTGTGATCTGAACCACACGACGACTAATAGACATAATAATTGAAGGTTCGTAATAACTTGACCAAACTCTATTACCTTGCATGGTTTTTAGGTTTGTGTTTCAAACTAACCCGATCCATGTTACTTCACGTGAATTTCTAGAAAGCCTTAGTTTAATATGATCAATAAAATGCATGTTTTACTAAGTAAAAAATTCTGAAAGAACTTAATTTGGTTTCAAGCCCATGAAAGATCGAGTTGCCATGAAATATTTTCTGAACATTGTTAAACATGAGAAAAATAAATCAGAATTGAATGATGGAATTATTCTAGCCTATTCATGTTATTGATTTTTTAAGTTTGTGTTTTAATGACTAAACTCATCTCATACATTTCATTTCATACTTTGCATTTAGATTAATTTGCATTAGGGATCATTTTACATTTAGTAATTTATTTTTACATCAACCACTCAAAAATTATTTTATTTTTCTTACAAAATTGTTAACTTTATTTTTACAAATAATTGATTAACATAAACATTCCCTATGGAGATGATAACTCTTTTACTTACTTATTACTTGAAACGACTATGTACCCTTGCACAAACCACACGTCACACCCCTTCACGAGCTTCCAAGCACTATAAAATAGGGGAAAATAAAAGGGGTAAGCATTACATGCTTAGTAAATTCGTATAACAGAAACTAAACTTACCAATCTTGTTTAGTAAAATCTAGGCATACAATGTTATGTTTCCATCCATTTGGCTAAATAGCCTAATCACATACATTTCATCAAACATGTTAGTCGCCAACCATTCATATAAATCAAGTAAAATAGATGAGCTCATCAAGCAATGTTCTTTCAAGTCATTATCATTATATCTCAAGATTTTCATGCCATGTCAAGAGTTATATGTCCATTGAATCATTGAAATCCCGATGAAGGCTCAAGTAGTACACTCGAGGTGTACGATTCATTAATCTATCAATTCTTCTCGTGAGTTTTATAAATTTATAATTAATCGCTCTTGAAATTAACTATTATCACGACGTAGGCAAGTGTACTTATCAAATAGTAGTATAGCTTTAGCAAGACCGGATTGTCGAACCCAAAGGACTAAAAGTACTAGTAATAACTATCTTTTTTATTATCTAGCCTAAGATATAATGGGGTTTGTTTTAACTAACTAATTAATTAAACTAAGAAGTTGCAGAAAATAGAATTGGGAAATTACTTTTTGGAAAAACGATTGATTTAGGACAATACCTAAGGAAAAATCCACCTAGACTTTTACTTGTTATTCTGGCTCCGAACCGGATGATTTATTCATTTAACTTGTTTCATAGAAATCCCTAAGTTATGTTATTATCCCTATTCAAGACTAATAAAGTCTAATCCCTAGGTTGAATAACCTAGACTTTTCTCTAATTAACACCCTCGGGTTGCATTAGCTCGATCTATGGACTTCCTTATTAGGTTTCACCCTAATCCAGCAAAATCTTGTTACCCTATCTCTAGGCTCACAATCAACTCCGCTTAATTACGACAAACTCACTCTTAGCCAGGGTCTATTCCTCCTCCAACTAAGAGCATTAACTTGAAGTGATATCCTGGAATACCAAAACAAGAATTAAGAACACATAATTAAGAACAAGCCAAATATTTATCATATGATTCAGAAATTAATAACAAGATTCATCTTAGGTTTCATCCCCCTTAGGTATTTAGGGGTTTTAGTTCATAACTAAATAAGAAAACATCTCAGAATAATAAAGAATACAAAACATAAAGAAAACCCAAAACTCCTGAAGGGAAATTGAGGAGAGATCTTCAATCTTGATGGTGAATTTAGCTTCTGAGATGGATCAATCGGCTTCCTTGGAGTAATTCCTTACTCCCTATTCTCCGTCTCCTCTCTCTTTCTCCTCTGGGGTGTATTTATAGGCTTTGGAATGCCTAAGAACCCTCAAAAGTGACCTTTTCCAAATTGGACTCAACTTAGGCTCGACAGGGACACGCCCGTGTGTGATTAGTTCAAGCCGTGTTTGAGCCTGTTAGATTGGCACGGGCGTGTGTTCTACCTGTGTGAGTCTTGCTTCGATACTACCAAATTGACATGGCCGTGTGAGCTGCCCGTATAAGGAGGTCTAGGCCGTGTTAATTTTGTACTTTGGCCCATTTTCTCTATTTTTGGACCGTTTCTCGTTCCTTTCGCTCTCCTATGCTTACCTAAGTATAAAACATGAAATTAAGGCATTAGGAGCATCGAATTCACTAATTCTAAGGAAAAATCATCCATAACATACGTTAAGCATGGGGTAAAAATATGTATAAATTACGGTTTATCAAATACCCCCACACTTAAGCGTTTGCTTGTCTTCAAGCAAAATCTCAAATCATAATTAAAAATTCCTTTTTCTCAACTTATAATTCCTATCAATAATATTTCAAACTCACTCATAAGTAATCATACATTGAGAATTCAACTAAAAGAACATTAAAGCTTCAAACATTCCAAGTTGAATATTTAATCATGAAAAACTTAGGCATCTCCTTTCGTCTAAGTAGTTACCATTGATTCAAAATTACATAGAGTTTAACATCCTCACTAAGGATTCACTCAAGTCACTCGAAGTGTTTAAGGACAATGAAATTAGCACTCATAAGTCAATATGAAAAGTTATTACCATAGGCTTGCATGAAAATCAAATCTCCACCACTATAAATTGAGACGATACATAAATCAAAAGGCCTTTAGAGGGTTGTAACGAGGCTTGGTTAGGGGGTATTGTCACAAGTTGAAAGAAAAGGTTAGAATCGAGATTGACTTGAAAAACTACTTAACTAGAAAAATATTTAATCATCACTTGCGTACAACATAACTTCTTCTCTGACTATGGAATTTGAATAATGAAGCTTACAAAGAAAAGATAACTACTAATATGTATACATGTTTTTTTTTTAAACAAGCCAAATAACATAGACTACTATTAAGAACAAGACATAGCTAAGCAATTTATTCAACTGAAATCTCGACAAAAATAGGGATCAAATTAATTTAGGGGATTTAAACAATAATGGGTTGAGGGTTAATATTAAGGGTAATACAAGGAACGGCTTGTTAGGCTCAAAGGGGTTTACTAAGGGTTAATAGTGGAGGTAGGCTTTTCATGGCATGAGTGGGTTAATCCTAAGTGCCTTTATCATCTTAACATATCAAATCAAATAGTGTGGTCTTGACATGCATAATCAGGCAAGTTCTAGAATAACTTGATTCGATCTTGACGACACTCAAAGCAATAATAAAAGTGAGCATGAAAGAATTAATATATGCTCAAAAGGCTCAAAAATATCACAAAAATTATGGCTTTTTTATGTTTGAACCTGTGGAATTTAATTCAAGATAATACCAAAACTTGGGGAAACAACCTAAAATTTTAAATTTTTAAAAATCAACTTATCACGCTTAATTTTCTAATGTCTTTAAAGTAAAAAAAAAAATCAATGCATGAATGCCTATGTTTTAATTCAAGATATATCTATAAAAATCATTAGTCAATCAAAATTCATCCTAAACATGATATGAGAGATTTACAAGAGAACAAAGCAATATTTAGGGATTTTTCGGATAATGAAATGATTACCCCCCACACTTAAGATGTACATTGCCCTCAATGTACAAAGATAGATATATGGAAAAATAGAAAATCATAAGATAGTGAGAGAATTGAAACTTCTTGAGTGTTGAATGAATGAATTCCCTAGTTTGGCGACAGCGAGAATTGACGATAGAGTTGGGGGTAAGGCCTGATTCGAAGGAAGAAATAACCTGATAATAATCATAAAGGTAAGCCACGATTAACGAATATGTGAATCAATTGAAAGTAACTAAGAATAAAAATAAAAATAAGGTAATTAGTCTAATTTTGTAAGTGGCACGGTCATCTCACACGCCCGTGTGGTTCGTGTCCATCCCGTGTTTGTCGCGAGTTAAGAGTTCGTTACATGGCCTTAAGACACGCCCGTGTGTCTTGGCCGTGTGGTTACATAATTGTAACGCACGACCGTGTGTGATGTGGCTCACTTCTCCCACGCCCGTGTTCGTATGCCCACGTCTGTGGTAATTTAACATGTTCGACCACGGGTGCTAGACACGAGCGAGTCGCACGCTCGTGCTAGTTTCTCAGTTTCAACCACGGTTCTAAGGTACAGGCGTGTCGCCCACCCATGTTGTTTTGACAGGTTCACCCACGGCCATGTCGCACGGCCGTGGCAATTTGTTGCAACCCGTGTTTTGGGGAAATCTTTGCCCTGTTCCCACACGGTCATAAGCACACCCGTGTGCTTGGCCGTGTCCTTGTGGGAAACCTATTTTCAAGAGCTTCGTTAGTAGGTTAGGTGTTTAAACACTAAAATTTAAAGAAGTTAATACAATTAGTACTCGAGTTGCCTCCCGAGAAGTGCTTATTTATAGTCTAAGCTTGACTTACCTCTCCATCGAATGTTCATAGTGGTTCGAGGAGTTTATACTCCTCATTCCTGCTATCAATCTCATCAAAATAAGATTTTAGACGGGTGTTGTTTACCTTAAAAGTACCAAACTTGGGATGACTTACCTCGATAGTACCGAATGGGAAAATACTAAGTACCGTAAGAGAAATTTCTTCATTCGAGTTGGCAGTGACAATGTGAGGATCAGCGGCATCTAGTAAGACTTTATCTCTAACCTTAAGTTGGTTTGGAGAGGTATCGAGCTCATTCTGGCGTAGTTTTTGTTTATTGTGTGTTCTCAATTTATGTGTCCACCATTCATCTAACTCCTCTATTTGCAGCCTTCGTTCTTCATGGATGGGTCCTCTATTATTGCTTAAACATGGCTCATGTACTTCTTTTAGACTCATTTCCTGCAAACTAGGTTGCATCATATTATCAGTTTTAGTAGGATGGTGTGGACAATTACCTTTAATGTTCGATGTGATGCCAGAATTACGGCCTTGAAGGGTGATTGTTTCGTCTCCCATACGAAGTGTGAGCTTACCTTTGCCAACATCAATAATTGTTTTAGCAGTTGCTAAAAAGGGTCTCCCTAAAATCAAAGGGGTGTTGTTATCCTCCTCTATGTCTAGAACAACAAAGTCAACGGGAAATATAAATTTATCGATTTTAACTAACACATCTTCAATAATACCCCTAGGAAATCTTATATTTTTATCTGTTAGTTGAATGCTCATCCTAGTTTGTTTAGGTTTCCGAGACCTAGTTGCTTAAACATTTTGTAAGGCATGACGTTGATACTAGCCCCTAAATCAGCTAATGCATTATTAACATCTAAACTACCAATTAAAAAAGGAATTGTAAATCTCATGGATCTTTCAATTTGTCGGGTAGCTTATTCTGTAGAATAGCTGAGCAAACTACGTTTAGTTCCACATGCGACGCCTCGTTCAACTTTTGCTTGTTTCCTAAAAGCTCTTTTAAGAATTTCATTGCATTTGGCATCTGCTACAGAGCTTCAATAAACGGTAAGTTAATATGTAATTTTTTCAAAAGTTTAAGGAATTTACAGAATTGTTCATCTGAGCGGTCTTTCCTCGTCGCGTTAGGGTATGGCACACGAGGTTTATATTCTACACTCACCGTTTTGTTTTCATTATGACTTACCTCACCTTTACCTTTGCTCACCACATTTTCTTGCCTCGGTTCTGGCTCAGGCTCAACGAATCCTTCTTTATCTTGAACATTAATTGCGTTGAGCTGTTCCCTTGGGTTAGGTTCAGTATTACTTGGTAAGCTACCCTGTGGTCATTCAGAGATTAGTTTGAACAGCTGGCCTATCTGAGTTTCGAGTCCTTGGATTGATGCTTGTTGATTTTTAAGTGCTGTCTCGGCATTCTGGAAATAGGTTTCTGACACCGAGATGAATTTGGATAGCATCTCCTCAAGGTTCGGTTTCTTTTCCTATTGATAAGGTGGCTGTTGGAAGCCTGAGGGTGGTGGTGGTCTCTGATTTCCTTGACCTCCTCATGAGAAGTTTGGGTGATTCCTCCAACCTGCGTTATAGGTATTACTGTAAGGATTATTTTGAGATCAAGGATTATTACCCATATAATTTAATTGCTCATTCTCTATGTTGTGGCCATAGGGTTGATATTCTGGATTACTCGATCCACCTTCACTCGCTTCACATTGTATTACTGGGCGAACCTGCGCAGAACCATCAATCTTTTTATTAAGAAGTTCTACCTGATTTGACAGCATAGTAACTGAGTCAACGTTATAAACGCCTACTTATTTTGGTTGGCTTGGTCCTCATGACTTGCCACTGATAGTTATTCAGTGACATTTCCTCAATAAATTCGTAAGCCTCTTCAGGTGTTTTGTTGTTGATGGTTCCACCCGCGGCTGCGTCAATCATCTGTCTTGTCGAGGGATTCACACTATTGTAGAACGTTTGAACTTGTAGCCATAGAGGTAATCCATGGTGAAGGCACCTTCGCAGTAGGTCCTTGTATCTCTCCCATGCACCGTAAAGAGTTTCTAAGTCCATCTGCACAAAAGAAGAGATATAATTACGTAACTTAGTCGTTTTAACCGGCGAAAAATACTTTAACAAAAATTTTTCACTCATTTGTTCCCAAGTAGTGATGGACCCTCGTGGTAACGAGTTCAACCACTGTTTAGCCTTGTTCCTCAGCGAAAAAAGGAATAACTGAAGACGAATGGCATCATCAGAAACACCATTAATTTTGAAAGTGTCGCAAAATTCCAGAAAATTTGCCAAGTGAGTGTTGGGATTCTCATCCTGTAAACCATCAAATTGAACAAACTGCTGTATCATTTGAATCGTGTTAGGTTTCAGTTCAAAATTATTTGCAGCAATAGCAGGCCAAACTATACTTGACTCAGTTCCTGTTAAATTAAGTTTAGCATAATCATACATAGTACGAGGAGCAGGATTCTGATTTGCTAATTCAGCGGGTATAGTTGGAGGTAGCTGATTGTCTTGATTTTCAGCCATCTCCTCAGTTGTAGTTGAGATATCATCCTCCTATTCTTCTTCTGTGTATCTTAGGCCTCGCCTGATTTCTCGTTGGTTTTTACGGGCTGTACAATCAATTTCTTCGTCAAAAAGCAGTGGTCCTGACGGGTTTCTTCTAGTCATAAACTATAAAAACCTGCTAGAAGAAAGAAAAAGGAAGTTAGTAAATTAAAATAAAAATAAAAATTAAATTAAATTGCAAGAAAAATAAATGGCTAAAGTAATAAAAATTTAGTGTTCCTAATATTTTAGTCCCCGGCAACGGTGCCAAAAACTTGATCGTGATTTTCCGTGATAAGTTTTATAAATTTATAATTAATCGCTCTTGAAACTAACTATTATCACGACATAGGCAAGTGTACTTATCGAACAGTAGTATAGCTTTAGCAAGACCGGATTGTCGAACCCAAAGGACTAAAAGTACTAGTAATGACAGTCTTTTTTATTATCTAGCCGAAGAAATAAAGGGGTTTGTTTTAACTAACTAATTAATTAAACTAAGAAGTTGCAGAAAATAGAATTGGGAAATTACTTTTGGGAAAAATGATTGATTTAGGACAATACCTAAGGAAAAATCCACCTAGACTTTTACTTGTTATTCTGGCTCCGAACCGGACGATTTATTCATTTAACTTGTTCCGTAGAAATCCCTAGGTTATGTTATTATCCCTATTCAAGACTAATAACGTTTAATCCCTAGGTTGAATAACCTAGACTTTTCTCTAATTAACACCCTAGGGTTGCATTAACTTGATCTATGGACTCCCTTATTAGGTTTCACCCTAATCCGACAAAATCTTGTCACCCTATCTCTAGGCGCGTAATCAACTCTGCTTAATTACGACAAAGTCACTCTTAGCCAGGGTCTATTCCTCCTCCAACTAAGAGCATTAACTTGAAGTGATATCCTGGAATACCAAAACAAGAATTAAGAACACATAATTAAGAATAAGCCAAATATTTATCATATGATTCAGAAATTAATAACAAGATTCGTCTTAGGTTTTATCCCCCTTAGGTATTTAGGGGTTTTAGTTCATAACTAAATAAGAAAACATCTCAGAATAATAAAGAATACAAAACATAAAGAAAACCCAAAACTCCTGAAGGGAAATTGAGGAGAGATATTTAGTCTTGATGGTGAATCTGGCTTTTGAGATGGATCAATCGGCTTCCTTGGAGTAATTCCTTACTCCTTATTCTCTGTCTCCTCTCTTTTTCTCCTCTGGGGTGTATTTATAGGCTTTGGAATGCCTAAAAACCCTCAAAAGTGACCTTTTCCAAATTGGACTCAACTTAGGCTCGGCAGGGACACGCCCGTGTGTGATTACTTCAGGCCGTGTTCGAGCCTATTAGATTGGCACGGGCGTGTGTTCTACCCGTGTGAGTCGTGCTTCGATAATGCCAAATTGACACAGTCGTGTGAGTTACCTATGTGAGGAGGTCCAGGCCGTGTTGATTTTGTACTTTCGTCCATTTTCTCCGTTTTTGGCCCGTTTCTCGTTCCTTTCGCTCTCCTATGCTTACCTAAGTATAAAACATGAAATTAAGGCATTAGGAGCATCGGATTCACTAATTCTAAGGAAAAATCATCCATAGCATGCGTTAAGCATGGGGTAAAAATATGTATAAATTACGGTTTATCAGAGCTACGTGTCGTATAACAAGATTACCAGTCCAAGCTAAATCATTTATATAACGTATGCTCACAAGAGCTCGATTAGGGTTACCAGTCCAGGCTAAACCCTAATCATAACATGTGCTCGAGAGGTGTTATATCGGGATTACCCGTCCGGGTGAAATCCTTTATATAACAAGGTCAATGGGATTACTCGTCCGAGCTAAATCCCATCCGCAACAAATGCATGACCTCATTAATTTTGGGAAAGCATATACATTCATCGGAATTTAATATTCAATCGGGACTTAACCCCTTTTTCATCATTTCAAGAATGTATCAATTTTCCATCATAGCATACAAATAATCACATCAACATAAATCACATTACATACAAACACAACATTTAATTAACTTAATTACATGCCCGATTATGTTACACGAACTTACCTCGACACTTGTTCGCGTAATAATCTACTAATCTGAAATCTTTTCTTTTCCTCGATCTAACCTCGAGTTTGTGTTTTCTGGATCTATATAAATTAATTTAATCATTAATTCCATACATTTCACACTTAGACGGACTCAATTTATGTCCTAGGAAAAATTACCATTTTACCCCTAACCTTTCCAAAAATTCCAATTTTGTCCTTAGGCCCGAAAAATGAAACTTATGCAAGTTACTCCCTATTCCAAGCCTAACCAAAGCCCCATTACAAAATTTTCAGCACATTTTTGCATAAAATTTCATAATTTTTCCTTCAATTTCACAAGTTTACATTTTAGTCCCTAAATCAAGTTTTCATAAAAAATCACCTTGCAAAAGTTATTTATCTATCAATAATATTTCATTTTCTACCATAAATTTCTAATTTCTAGCATAATACACCCATGATCTATTTTCATAACTTGATAAATTTTTAATTTAATCCCTCAAATAGAGAGATTAAGCTATCCCGGTTTCAAAAATACCAAAATTACTAAAAAAAGGACAAGAAAACTTACTCAATTAGGCCTTGAAAGCTTATTTTCTCTCTCCTAGGGTTTCCATGTGTTTTAAGGTTGAAGATGATGAAAATAAGATGATATAATTTCTTTTAATTAATCATGTATTTTGGTATTTCTAATTTAGTCCCTTGTCTTTTTCTATAATTTCATGGATGAGTCACCATAAAAATCTAAATAATTTTATTAATGGTATAATTACCATATAAGGACCTTAAGTTTTGAATTTCATAGCTATTTGATCCTCATAGCTACTAGAATTTAACTTTTTCATTTTCTGTGATTTAGTCCTTCTCGTAATTAGGCACTAAATCGATAAAATTTTCATATCAAAATTTGCACACGTCATTACTATCATATTACTGGCCATATGGTAAAATAAAAATAAAATATATTTTGGATTGGATTTGTGGTCTCGAAACCACTGTTCTGATTTCACTGAAAAATGGGTTGTTATAATAGGCTTGATGGTTAAATGCTATTCTCCTATATTAGAAGTCTTAAGTTCAAAACTCATCTTCCCCATTCTTTCTCTTTTAGTTTCTAGCAACCTAGAATAAAAGCCACATTAAAAATAATATTATTTGGAGTAAACCTAAACAAAAAATAGACTTTAGGCTTAATGGTTAGAATGCCACTCCACTCCTTTGTGTTCCTAGGTTTAAGCCTCCTTTCTTCCCTTTTTGATTTTAATTTCAATTTTGGTATAACTTGAGTAAATTTTAGGTGATGCCCCTAAGATTTACAGCCATAGGAATTTAACCAATTATTTCCTAACTAGGATTTACAACTTGCCCCATCCTAAAATTTCAATAGAACTAGAATTCCACCTTACTTTTCTTTTCAAATCATAATAGAATTTTCTCTCCATATTTCTATTTATTCTCTTTTTATTTTAATTTTCTTTTCTTTACACTGTATTCTCATCCTACTTTTTGGAAATTATTTTTGCTTCCCGAATCAAAATCTATTCCCAATTCAAGACATTTTTCTACTAGATTCATAATTGCCATTAGTAAACATTCTTAATGTTTGATCCCAATGTTCGATCTCGAATCTCTACAAAATTTCTATATAATGATAATCTTACGACCGGTTAAACAATCTTTCTCGGTTTTAATCAGATCTTTTGATAATCTTGATAGATCTTGAAATCAATCATTAACTTGTGTAAAAATGTCATTTGAAGGAACCATTTTAGGTGCATCGGATCAAATTTGATCGTGAGGGATGTCGTTCGGGTTTTCAGTGAAAGGTGTGTGTTTTTTTATAAGCAAATCGGGATAAGATCGTGCCTAGGATAGGGCCACATAGGCGTATGGACCACACGACCATGTGACATAGAAACCTTAGTGTAGTTCGTGAACCACACGGCCTGCTACATGGTCGTGTCTCCTCTGTGTTGGAAAAAAAATCAATTTGAAAATGATTTTCTTACACAACGAAAAATTAAGATTTTGAAAACTGACTCAATTTGAGATATTTATAGTAATAAACCTTAGACCAAAATCATACTTGTGTTTTCGGATAAACAGATCCTTGATGTTTTCCATCTTTCAATCAAACAATCTTCTCTGCTATTCTTGTACCACACGCTGCTTCGAGTGTGGGCTTGAAGCAATTGAATTGAAACACAGAATTGGACAAAGTTTTCCTTTTTTGGGGGGCTGAAAATAGAAATTCTCCCTTTTTTTTTTATAGAAACTAGTAAAATTATTATTCTAAAAATTATGTTATAAGTTGAAAACAAATTCTCTCTATTTTTCGACAGAATAACAATCTCTCAAAAGTTGTGTTAATAGCTCTACCAATGTCATTTATTTATAGGAAGAGAAGGTAGAACCCTTGTAGAGCTTTATTTTAAATAAAAAATCAACATCCTACTTAGAGTAAGAGATGGGTGAACGACTTTTCTTATTAATTTATTTAAATACTTCATATTAAAGAACAAAGGAAAATATTAAAAAATTAATACTTATTACATCAGACTTGTTACAAATTATTACAACACATAGGCTTACAAAAGACAGACTCTCAGAGCGTAGTCCTACTAAATTCCAGTTTTTCCAAAATATCCATTGTATGTAGAGTATCCCTATACACCAAATCTCTGGCGAATTCCTAGCGTTGTTCCTCCTGGAAAACTCTCTTTAACAACCATACGAGAAACATAAACATGACACTAGTAAGTTTAAAACAACTTAGTAAGTTTTGAACCCTACATATCATTTAACCTTTCTTGATAAATTCTTCATCTCGAATATTTGGATTTTCTCATATATGTCTTTGGAAAATACATTCACCCTATCAGTTATATAATTTCATTCTTGTACGCCACTTATCATTCCTAACATATCAACATTCATCTAACTACTCAGTTGACTCCAGATCTTAATAAACAATAATACATTTTTCCTTTTCTCTTCAGATAACTTTGAACAGTAATGCTAGAACAGTTAATCATAGGCATTATACTTGACGAATACTACTTACAGTTCATAGTTTCAGTGGCTTCCCACACTAAGATTGCTAAATCAGATTAAAAATCAAATCATATTCTGATTCTACCCAATACTTACTCATACTGATGAGAAACACTCCAGATCATCAAGAAGAATTCCACACAGCTTTACTATAGGGCACGAGACCCTCACGATAGTGAACAACTCAAATTCCCTCAGATCGCAGATCAAGACATGATACTGTTTAGATACAATGAATATTAGATAACTAAGGATTCCACCTTAATTGCATGGATAACTCAAACTGATGGACTCTTATATCAAATATGCCCATATACTCTTATATTGGATACCCTCTTCGAACATACTAATTCATACTTCTTTTCAAGAAACTTCCCTTAAGACTTATTCTATTTCATCACAGAACTTCTCACACCAAATAACTTCGGATAGATCATATCTTTAACATAGACTTATCAGAGTACACCACAAAGGCTATTAGAGTATGCCATAAAGAAAACATACAAAATATGCCATAAATGCTATCAGAGTACGCCACAAAGCAACATACAGAATACGTCACAAAGGCCAAATAGAATGCCACCCAGGCACCCCAAGTGAACAATTGCGTTTGCGATATGGATTTACCTAAGCTCATAATAGCGTAAGGCTTACCCATAATCACCTTGGGACACGTAGAAAATTTATTCAATAAATGTGGCTCATCCACATTTCCCAAAATGTGTCATAGCCATGGACTTTCTATAGATTTATCATAACATAACTCGTTTTTACTGTCCCGATAATCCTCATTGAAAACCACCGCAGTGTTAAAAATTACATCTCAAAACCTCTTAACATTCAGTTATACCCTATTTTCCCATCTTCATCAATCACACCTCATTTATCTAACATAGGTACACCTTTAAATAGGCTATACTCATTTTCTTAACCAAATTATACTCAGTATACGTTCACACACACATCACATGATCACATATCAAAATATATTGTTTGATCGCCAGTACGCCCTGTGATGCAACGAAAAAAATTATTCCAGTGATTGCCAACCACAGATCCATGTACGAGGAATGAATCGGGTTGAAACAGGGTTGAAAATATATCTTTTCAAACTAAAAATGGCGTGTAATGTTGTTGATTGGAATCCTTTAGGCGGTGTCAATCCTAGCCACAACAAAAGTGTCTCGGCCTCTACGTAGCCCACCCAGTTAATCACAAATAGGAAACTCTTTTTGAACTTTTCAGAGTGTATTAAACGTTTTGGCTAGTAGACTTAGTTTGATTTTCTTACACCCTTCAACATAATCTAGGGTTGTATTCCTTTTTTATTAATATCATCTATATTAAAACCAGAATAATTCCCTTTTACTTTTCAAACAAAATCACGAAAGATATTGAAATTATATTCTTTCCAAAAGAATACTAACTTCCATAATATTAAATCTGGAGAGAAGTTGTGAATAGTATCCTCCACTTACAAATCGTATTTGCAGGTAACACTGCCCACTAGGCGATTGTTCTCCAGGCGATGTTGTCCCATGGGCAACACTGTCCACTATGTGATACTCGTCCGCCAATTATAAAAATCCATCGGATTTTGAGTTAAGAAAACAAAACAAAGACAACAAGGTTACCAACATTAATTTACATTTGAAAAAAAAAAATAGTCACAATGTAAATTTTTTATGGTTAACACTAACAATGTTTTTTTTTTAATGTTCACTTTGATCATTTGTAATGTTTGTATAAATCTTGTAGATTTGTAGGAGCTGAATCATCATCTGAAAACAACACAAAAGTTGCAGAGCACTAAGTTATATACTTAAAATTCCTCATTTGTAAAAATAATGATAAAAATAGATCTATTCAAAAACAAACATGGTTTATAAAATGTAATATGTACTTAAGCTAAGAAAAGCAAATCTATATAAAAATCTCTTCACTTCATTTATAAAATTTTATATTGACCTACTTGTATAAAATAAAATCCAATTAACAGAAAAACTATTTCTTCACCTAATCCACAACATTAGTTTGTATTTTTTTAATAAGTCAAGGCTTTTTTAAGGAGTGTGTCCTTTTAAATTGGAGACTATAACTTTTTAAAAATTAGAGTTTTGAATCCTTATGCCGAACAAATAATATTCTTGAAATTTTACCAAATGAAATATCAAATTCATAACCCAGATTAATATTTAATATATGGATAATGTATATATGATTATAACCTATTATTTTAAAATTTTAAAAGTAAACTCAATTAAATTTATCTTGGACAGATATATTATTATTTAATGTGTTGATATGTACCAAATATAAGTTAAATTAAAAGAGTAAAAGAGATTTTTTAATGGCATAATGTCAAATTTAGTTCTTAATTTTTTTTATTTTGAACTTTTTTTTAGTTAAATTTGATCCTCAACCTTTTAATAACAAGTCAATTTGTTTTTTAATGGAAATACTTATTAAAACATTAATTTTTTAACAACGTTGACGTGATAATCCGCAAGACAATTCACATGTATTTTATACTGATATGACGCTATGTATCTTATATACCACACCAACAAATGATTTAAAAATTATAAAAAAATTAAAAATTTCATGAAAATTCAAGAAAATAGCATGGAGTACATATGGATTGTCATGTAGACTACTGTTGAAACCTCTTTAAAAATGGGGAGGGAACTTTGAAAAATGGGAGTCGCCCCCAACCTTTTAAAGTGTGACTGGATCACTTCATAAAATGTTTTGGTCTACGAAATTACGAGAAAACAAG
The DNA here is from genome assembly GCA_025698475.1 of Gossypium anomalum. Taxonomy (NCBI): domain Eukaryota; kingdom Viridiplantae; phylum Streptophyta; class Magnoliopsida; order Malvales; family Malvaceae; genus Gossypium; species Gossypium anomalum. The sequence continues at coordinate 20,903,347 of CM046963.1, read as the reverse complement.
TTCGGGAGTCGGTTACGTTCAAGGAAGGATTAGCACCCTTGTAACGCCCAAAATTGGTACCAAATTGAATAATTTTTTTCCTAATGTCAGAAATTTGAAAGAATTTAGAAGTAAGATCTCTTTTAAAACCATAATAATTTCAGTTACAAAGAATCAAGATTCTTTTGCTTCGAAAGAATATAAACATCATATCCAGCATGATTGGACACGATATTTTTAAACCTTCGTGACTAAAATCATCTTGTGATTTTTAAAACTTACTTAGAAGGATCTTTTAGGTATTTAGACAAACGGGAAATCGCAACCCAGCATGTTAAGGTACTATTTCCCGAATTCCTAACTACCAAAAACATTGCCTTATTTTTTTGACAAATCTTTTAGATCAAATGAAATATAAAGGTTCTTTAAAGTGATGATGCATTTAACATATTACAAAGGATCAATATAAACTAACCTGCATAATACCTATTTTAACATTCTATACAAATATAATATAAAGGATGATAAATAATGGTATAAATTACACAATATACGTTATTCATTTTATGCATATATAATAACATAAATGTACATGCATTATTGTTACGTACAAGATACAACACAGTGCATAATGAATACAACAAATATAAATTATAATATATATGATAATATTTTATGCATTTATAACTTAAAATAACATAAATAATTTATTTCATGCAAATATGTAAGAACAATAACATAAAATAACAAATAATCTATGAAAGTTTAACCTACTAAAGCAATATCAAAATAAAAGAAAACAAAAATGAGTAAGCAAATTACAAACACATCAACTAAAATACAAATAAAGATATTTAAAAATATTTAGAATAGTATAAGAATGACAAAGGAGACCCTTTTTAAAATAATTAATACATAAATCTTGTTATAGGAAATAATAACTTAATATATATATATTAAAAAAATAATGTACTAAATAGTAATATTACACATATTTATTTTTTAAAAAAAACATATGTAGTTAATGAGTAATAAAATAATATATATTTTATAATAAAATAAAAGTGATGTAAGGAATAATATATGGCAAAATATATAGTGTATAGTATAATTTATAAACAAAATATATAATAATATAATCATATGATAAGTAATATAAAAATATAATAAAATGTATATAATATAATATATAAAAAAGGAAGATATTATAAGGAATAATATATGATAAAATATGATATATAATAAAAATATAAATAAAATATAATGAAATATAAATACTACCATATAAATAAGGATAATATCTACTATTATTTAATAATAATTTAAAATTTTAAAATTTACATAATTAATTAATAAAAAAAAAAAATACAAGGAATAATATATAGTAAAAAAATTTATATATAAAATGTATAATAATAATATAAATTATATAATGGATAATATATAAATAAAAGTAATATGTACTATTTTATATAAAAAAATATATGAGGTATTTAAAATAAATTAAATATATAAAAGGATTAAAATTGAATTTAATTAAAGAATCTGGGGTTAAATGAAAAATAATAAAATAAATCTGGGCCTAATTAAAATACACGCTAAAAGTCGAGGGACTCATTGGGAAATTCGACCCTAATCCCAAAACGACATCGTACTTTAGAATAGATTTAAAAGGGCGTTAGGATTAAATTGAAACAAATATCAAAGATTGGGGCCAAATTAAAATAAAAATAAAATATAATTATAAAGATTGAAAAATGCGAAAGGACTAATTAGGCAATTAGCCCATTTTCAAAAAAAACACGCGGATCCTCCCTGGGTTTTGGGTCAATGCGCGGATCCTGGCCTAAACGATGCCGTTTTAGTGCTTATTGAACTAAGCCAAAACGACGTCGTACATAAGAGGCTATATAAGCCAAATTTTAGCCTGAAATAATTTTAAATCTATTTTTTTTAAAAAAAAACTAAAAAAAAAACCTCTGAAAGAGGATTGAGGGTAGACCCTCGGAGCACCATCGTGCCTCCGTCATCAGGCTCCCACGCGCCCATGCGCGGCCCTCAACACCATCGCGTACGACGGTCGGGACCCTAAAACTTTGCCTTTCTCAGCGAATCAAGAGGTAATCCTCTTTTTATTTGTTTTAGCTTTCATATGCATATATTCATGACAAAAGACAAAGAGGAAAAAAAAATGAATCACCTCTGTTCTTCAATAAACTGCTGTATTTTATTATATATGTGTTCCAAAAAACCTCATGTTTACAGATTAGAAAAGGGTTTTTATAGCCTTTCTGCAAATTATTATATTTTGGGGAAAGAAATTGATTTCTTTCCATGTTTGTTTCTCTTTTTGCTATGGTTCTTTCCCATTTTGCAGATGCTCGCTAGGATATCACGGTGGTGAGTGCTCTAGCCTTGATTTGTGCGCCGATCACGGAACCTGAAATCACGGCGTTGCTGAAAGTGACGATGAAGGTCACTGGAATGGCGCGAAAGGGGTGTGACGATTAGCATGCCTACGGTGCAAATTCTGGAACCTTCCTCTAACGTTTGCGGCGCCTAGGGTTTTAGAAACCCTAGGTTTTCCTTCCTCTATTAACAAATTAGGCCATTTGGGCCGTACCTATTTGTGGGTTGGGTGTAAACGGGCTAGTGGGTAGTTTAGGTTAATTGGATTCTAAGTATTTGGGTTTTCGGGTTAGTGGGCTATGGTATTGTAAATGGACTGTAATAAATAAACATTCATTTATTTATTTTTTGCTTTTGGTTTTAAGGCCCGGGCATATTTGGGCTGCTACAGTTGCCCTTCTTTGCTCATTGCTGTGTAATAGGAATTGAGCAAAGACTTATAGATAGACCAAATTTGCCCGGTTTTATCAGATCCTCGTCTTCAATCTGTTCTTTGCAAACTTAAGACTGTCACGCTGATATTTCTTCTCTCCGTCAAACATAAAGACGCCAAATCCGCTATCTTTGATCTGCTATCTGACGATACAGAGATGCCAAATCTGCTGCCTTCGATCTGCTCCCTGATAATACAGGGAGACCAAATCTGCTTCTTGGATTTGCTCCTCGTCAAATACTAAGATGCCAAATCATCTTGGATCTGCTCCCCGTCGAATACGGAGATGCCAAATCTGCTTCTTGGATTTGCTCCTCGTCAAAATATGAAGATGCCAAATCTACTATCTCTGATCTGCTCTCTGACAATACAGAGATGCCAAATCTTTTATCTTCGATATGCTCTCTGACAATACAGAGATGCCAAATCTTCTATCTTCGATCTGCTCTCTGGCAATACAGAGACGTCAAATCTTCTATCTTCGATATGCTCTCTGACAATACAGAGATGCCAAATCTTTTATCTTCGATCTGCTCTCTGATAATACAGAGATGCCAAATCTGCTATCTTCAATCTGCCCTCTGACAATACAGAGACGCCAAATCTACTACATTCGACCTGCTCTCTGACGATACAGAGACGCCAAATCTACTATATTTGATTTGTTATCTGACAATACAGAGACGTCAAATCATCTTAGATTTGCTTCAGCGTAAACACGTGAAAGTCAAATCCGCTATGTCTTTTATCTGCTCCTTGTAAACGCAAGGATGCCAAATCATCTTGGATCTGCTTCAGTGCAAAAACATCTGAAGGTTAGATCTGCTATGTCTTTGATCTGCTCTCTGACAATACAGAGATGCCAAATCTACTATCTTCGATCTGCTCTCTGACAATACAAAGATGCCAAATCATCTTAGATTTGCTTCAGCGTAAATACGTGAAAGCCAAATCTGCTATGTCTTCAATCGGCTCCTTATAAACAAAAGGATGCCAAATTATCTTGGATCTACTTCGATGCAAAAACATCTGAAGGTTAGATCTGCTATGTCTTTAGCCTGTTACCCTACTACTTAGGGGGTTAAGGTGCATCAATCTTCATTGTCCTTTGAAGGACATAACCTGTATAATGTGTATGAGTTCATGCCTAATAATTAAGATGCTATGATCGAAGTGAGTCAAATGCTCCTAATTAAACCTGTTATAATGCAAAATGTTTATGAATATGACCCCTATTCCAAACATCACCACTCATTTCTTTGTCTTAGTTTATCCTTATTTTTCTCAAAGTATTATTCCTACTCAGCCTATGGGTTTGTACCATTCTTCAAATGCTATGACCCACCAAAAAATGTCTATAAGATGACCCTCTCTTAGGATCGAATCTTTTGATTTGTCCAATCATCATTTTGGACTAAAGAAAGAATTTCATCGAGTTCTTACGTGAATTCCTCAAACAATTGTTCTGTTTTAGTTTCTTGTATCATCTAGAAATTTTCAGAGTAATGAGCAAAACTTCATTTGTGAAAATTATTTAGTTCATCTATCATTATTTTAATGCAACACACTTTAAGAATAATGGAAAATGAATTTAATCTTGAAAATAATTAGATTTGAATAAATTTGTCAGAAATACAAAGGAAATTAATTTGATAGCCTATCTTTGAGAAGAAAAAGAATCTAAAGATAACAAACAGGACAAAAGTTGAATGCCCTAGATATCGCCGCTTGAGCGTCTATACACCAGCTCCATGAAGACTTTATTGAGTTCAACATGTTTAAAAGAGTCAAAGTACTTTTGTTGATGCACCAATATGCAACATGCTTCGCTCTTTGTTGAATCCGATATAGCAAGATTACCATGTGCTCTTCAAAATTTGAGCTGCCCTTTCGGGTTTTCAACTCAAAACCCCTTTGGTCACAAGGCGCCCTTTGCGCCTCTCTATTTTTTTTTCAAAAACTCAAGGCGCCCTTTGTGGGTTGTCACCCTGGATTCTCCTCTCCTTTAGACAAAGTACTTCTTGACTGAGTCTGAATTCACTGGATTGGGTAAACTCTTCCCATCCATTTCCGTTAAGATCAATGCACCCCCAGAGAAGGCCTTCTTCACGACATACAGCCCTTCCCAATTTGGCATCTATTTTCCTCTAAAGTCTTTCTGAATGGGAAGGATCTTTTTTAGCACAAGATCCCCCTCATGGAATTCTCTTGGTCGCGCTTTCTTGTCATAAGCTCGCATCATTCGCTTCTGATACATCTAACCATAATGAATAGCTTTTAGCCTCTTTTTATCGATCAAGTTCAACTGGTCATACCGCGATTGAATACATTCTGCTTCATCCAGTTTTATCTCCGATAAAATTCGAAGAGAAGGTATTTCAACTTCAATGGGTAACACTGCCTCCATCCCATAAACCAACGAGAAAGGAGTTGCCCTAGTAGAAGTTCTGACGGACGTTCTATAGGCTAAGAATGCAAATGGTAACTTCTCATGCCAATCTCTATAAGTTTCAGTCATTTTCCCCATTATCTTTTTGATGTTTTTGTTAGCAGCTTCCACTGCCCCATTCATCTTTGGGCAATACGGAGAAAAGTAATGATGCTTAATCTTGAACTGACTGCAAACTTCTGCTATCGTTCTGTTGTTCAAGTTCAATGCATTGTCTGATATGATCCTTTCAGGCATCCCATACCGACAAATGATCTCTTTCTTAAAGAATCGACTCATAGCCGACTTAGTAACATTTGCATAAGAAGCAGCCTCTACCCACTTCGTGAAGTAATCAATGACCACAAAAATAAAGCGATGCCCATTTGAAGCTTTTGGTGATATTGGCCCAATGACGTCCATGCCCTATATGGAAAAAGGCCATGGAGAAATCATAACATGTAGAGGTGAAGGTGGTATGTAAATCTTGTCTCCATAAATCTGACATTTATGGCATTTCTTGGCGTAGTTGATACAATCCCCTTCCATAGTAGACCAATAATATCCAAATCTCATGATTTGTCTAGCCATCATGAAACCATTAGCGTGTGTCCCACAAACACCCTCGTGAACTTCTTCCAAGATTAACTTAGCTTCCACGGCGTCAACACATCTCAACAGTACTTGGTCCTTTCTTCTTTTGTACAAGATGTCCCCATCCAAAACGTAATCACAGGTTAATCTCCTTAAAGTTCGCTTATCATTTTCAGTTGCTTGTTCTGGGTATTTACGATCTCTCACATATCGCAATATATCCTGATACCAAGGATTATCATTTTTTTCTTCTTCCTCAATATCACAATAGTAAGCTGGAGCCTCAAAGATACTCATCTGACTGGGTCTCATCTCCTCCTCTTTATTCGCTCTAATCATTGAAGCCAAGGTTGCTATAGCATCTGCCATCTAGTTTTCGTCTCGTGGGATATAATTGAAAGTGATGTCATCGAACTCCTCAAGTAACCCCAAAACTACCTTTCAACAATTGATCAATTTAGGATCCCTTGTCTCCCATTCTCCTTTAAGCTAGTAAATTACCAACGCAGAGTCTCCATATACTTCCAAAGTTCTTATTCCTCGCTCTATAGCCGCTCGGAGTCCCATGATGCATGCTTCATACTCGGCCATATTGTTTGTGCAATCAAAATCCAACTTGCATGTGAATGGATAACAATTGCCATTTTGGGATACCAGGACTGCCCCAATTCCATTTCCAATCGCATTGGATGCCCCGTCAAAGCTCAACTTCCAAGGATAATCCTCTGTAGTTGCTACACACATCAACTCCTCATTTGGGAAATCGAAGTTCAACGGCTCATAGTCTTCTAAAGCTCTACTAGCCAGAAATTCCGCTATCGCACTTCCTTTTATAGCCTTCTGGCTTACATAGACTATGTTAAACTCTAAAAGCAGAATTTCCCACCTCGCCATTCTCTCATTCAACGCTGCTGACTCCATCATATACTTCAAAGGATCAAGTTTTGAAATAAGCCAAGTAGTATCATATAGCATGTACTGTCTTAACCTTCGACTCGTCCAGATTAAAGCACAACACAATTTCTCAATTAGTGAATATCTCATCTCACACTCTGTAAATTTCTTACTGAGGTAGTATATCACCTTCTCCTTTCTTCCCGACTCGTCATGTTGACCAAGCACACATCCCATGGAATTACTAAACACCGACAAGTACAGAATTAGTGGTTTATCTGGACTAGGTGAAGATAGTACTAGAGTGTTTAACAAGTATTGCTTGACTTTATCAAAGGCATTCTGGCATTCCTCATCCCAAGTACCTTGGTTGTGTTTTCTAAGGAGGCGAAATATAAGGTCACATTTCTCAGTTAATTGTGAAATAAACCGAGCAATATAATTTAACCTTCCAAGAAAAACCCAAACTTCCTTCTGAGTAAGTGGTGGAGGCAAATATCGTATGGCTCTAACTTTGTCTGAGTCTACTTCTATTCCTTTTTCGCTGACCACAAAGCCTAGTAATTTACCCGACCTAGCTTCGAAAGTGCATTTTTCTGGATTAAGTTTTAGCTGAAACTTCTTTAATCTCAAGAACAGTTTTCTCAAAACTTCAATATGTTCCTCCTCCGTTCGAGATTTGACAATAATATCATCGACATACACCTCAATTTCCTTGTGCATCATATCGTGAAATAAGGTTAGCATAGCCCTTTGGTATGTTGCCCCTGCATTCTTCAACCCAAAGGGCATTACTTTGTAACAGAAGGTACCCTACAATGTTATAAAGGTGGTTTTATCTATGTCTTCAGGATGCATCTTTATCTGATTGTACCTCGAGAAACCATCCATAAAAGAGAATAACGAATAACCTGCTGTGCTGTCTACCAAAGAATCTATGTGTGGCAGAGGGAAATTATCTTTTGGGCTAGCTTTGTTCAGATCTCTGTAATCAACGCACATTCGTACTTTTCCATTTTTCTTAGGGACTGGTACAATGTTAGCTACCCATTCAGAATACTTCACCTCTTGTAAGAATCCTACATCAAACTGCTTCTTGACTTTGTCCTTTATCTTTAATACGATATCTGGCCTCATTCTTGGCAACTTCTATTGGACTGGCTTACAATCCTGTCTTATTGGAAGACGATGCACCACAATATCGGTATTTAACCCTGGCATATCTTGATAGGACCATGCGAAGATATCCTTGAACTTGCATAACAACTCAATCAGTCCTTGCCTTGTGTCCTCGACAATATGCGTGCCAATTTTCACCTATTTCCCTTCCTCTAGAGCTACATTCTCTATTGTCTCTTTCTCATGAGGCATGATTTGTTTCTCTTCCTATTTTACCATCCTCAACAAATCCAGAGACACATCACAATCCCGGACATCTTCGAAATCCTGAGATTCCTCTAAACACATGTCTTGCTCGCGAAAGAAATCAGGATTTGTAATATCAGTGCTCATGTCATTGATATCTAGGGATCTGTGAAGTACAAAGAATATACAAAGAATTAATGAATTTAAGAATGATTATTTATGTGCTATGAATGAAAGAATAAGAATTTCCAAAATTTAATGGAATATTGGTTGATAAAAATGAAACAATACTTATTCAAATTGATAAAAGTTATGTTTTATTAAAAAAATAGATGATCGTAAGCCTATTTCACAAATGTAATCCTATTACTCCTAGGCCCTAAGTAACAAGAATGTTTCAAAAATTACTCTGAAAAATTCCTAAAGACTACAGGAAGTTCTTCCCCAGTCCAATTGTTCAGAGAGCTTCCCGATTTGTAAGGGCGAATGCCCTCAAGGTTGCCTTGCTCCGATCCTTTGTCGTGTATAGCATTAATCTGATGACTTCCTTCTATGAGTAACCCTCTCGTTATGAAGGTTTGGGATATTGGAGGGAATATGATCGGCTCCCACTCCACTTCTCTTCTATTAAAGCGCGCCCTTCTTCCCTCTTGGCTATTCTCAATCTCCTTCCTCCTTTGCTTATAGTCTGGTTTGAAGCCCAAACCAAAGCGATCTCTCTTCTCTTTCAGTTCTGGGATTTGAGTCCCTCCTTGCAGGTATTTTCCTAAACCTCTTCCTAGTAAAGTTTCCTTTCCCACCATCATTAGTAGAGCCATCCTCATAGCTCTTGCTATCTTTGGCACCGGTAGCTCACTCCCTTCTGAAATAAAGGTCACATTCACAAATTCTAAAGAGTGAAAAGAACACTCAATAGACTCTTCATTTGTCTTGACATAAGAGGCCTTGCTAGTGACTGCGGCTATAATGCCCTCCTCCGCATTTATGGTTACTAACCGTCCATCTGTCACTAACTTCAATTTTTGGTGCAATGATGAGGGCACCGCTCCCGCTGAATGTATCCATGGCCTGCTTAATAAACAATTGTAGGAAGGCTTGATATCCATCACCAAGAAATCTACTTCGTATATATTCGGCCCAATTTCCAAAGGGATGTCAATCATTTCCATCACCTTCCTTTCTGTACCGTCGAAGGCTCTTACCACATTTTGACATGTTTTCATGTGAGAATCGTCAATGGGTAATCTGTTCAATGTAGATAACGGTAGGACATTCAAGGTCGATCCATTATCTACAAGCATGCTTGGGAGTGTGTACCCCTTGCATCGAGTTATGATATGTAAGGCCTTAGTTGACCCTCTGTCCCCCGGTGGGATTTCATCATCATTAAAGTAGATGAAATTATCTACACTTATGTTATTCACCAACCGGTCCAGCTTGCTAATGGATATGTCATGGGTGACATATGTTTCATTGAGCACCTTCATCAATGCATCCCGATGCACCTCAGAACTCAGAAGCAGAGCCAATATTGATATGTGAGCCTACTGCCTACGCAACTGTTCGACCACGTTATACTCGCTATGCTTAAGGAATTTTTAAAATTCCTTAGCCTCCTCCTCCTTTACTCGCTCCTTGACAGACACTTCAGCCTCTTTTTCCTTCTTCGCACTAACATTCTTTATTTTTGTGGACTCCTCTCTGATGCTCACCTTATCATACCGCTTCCCACTCCGTGTATGGGAACCTTCAACTTGTACATCCTTAGACGTACTGGCTATACTCTCCTCTCCTAAAGATTTGTCACCATCGCAGTCATAACTCCATGGTACCCTCTTGCTATCCTTATAAGGGAAAGGCGTAGGCTTATGAATAATGACCTTAGGCACCGTTTGTGCTCCCACTTCATTATTCCCCAATAGGGAAATAATAATCCTTGGCTGGCTAGTTCCTTTCTGTTCATCCTCCAGCACACATACTTGTTTTTCACAAGAACTACCTCCAAAAATTTGTAGTTCTTTGTTGTCTATAAAGCCTTGCACCAAGGCCTTGAATTCTTCACAATCTTGAACTTTATGTCCTTTCTCATGGAACTCACCATAGTTCCCTATTTCTCCTCTTTCATTTTTAGAGGTTAACATACCTCTCTTCATCATCTCCTCCCAAATCACCTTCATAGGCATCCTCACCTCAGCAACATCTTCCTTCATTTTCCTTTCACTGACTTTGCCAATGGCATTTACTCCTTGATCACCATGATTTGGCAATGGGTTTTCAGTATTAAGGGTATTGTCAAACTTTACTACTCCCATCTTAATAAGCCTCTCTATGGCCTTCTTAAAATCGGTACAGTTTTCGATCGAATGCCCCGGTATTCCAGTATGGTATTCGCATCTGGCGTTTACGTCATACCATTTGGGATATGGGGGCTGCAGTGGTTTTAAGTGAAAAGGAGAAATAGCATGTGCATCGTATAAGCTTTGATAAAGCTCATGATACGTTACGAGATAGGTGTGAATTACATCTTTTCAGAATCCTGCCTTGTACCCGACTCCTACCTTTGAGAACTCTATCGCTCAACCATAGCTGTTTTAGGTTGACCAACTATGATTGCCCTCGTGTTGAAGGTGTTTGTGTTATTCACTTCACTATCCTTTCTCTTTGGGGCCGATCTTTTGGTCACTTCCCCCTTGATTTTGCCCCCCTTATGGCATTCTCAATCATCTCTCCCGCCATGACTATATTCGTAAAGCTTTTAGTAGTGCTCCCAATCATGTGAGTGATGAATGGAGCCTTTAGAGTGTTGATGAATAACATGGTAGTCTCCTTCTCCAACAACAGTGGTTGAACTTGCATTGCCACCTCTCTCCATCTCTGTGCATATTGCCTAAAACTTTCATTAGGTTTTTTCTCCACGTTTTGCAGTGTGATCCTATCCAGAGTCATGTCAGTCATATGATTGTACTGCTGCATGAAAGCTTGTACAAGATCCCTCCATGAACTTATTTTGGCCCGGCTCAGTTGAATATACCACTTGGCCGCTGCCCCAACCAAACTATCCTGAAAATAATGAATTAATAATTGATCATTGTTTACATAACCAGTCATCCGTCAGCAGAACATGGTAATATGGGCTTCTGGGCAAGTAGTCCCATTGTACTTCTCGAATTTCGACATTTTGAACTTATGGGGAAGAACCAAATCTGGAACTAAACTTAAGTCCTTAGCATCCATTCCTTGACGATTATCAGCACTTTTTAGTGCCCTAAATTTCTCCTCTAACCACCTGCAACGTTCCTCTAATTACCTTGATGATTCGAGTCTAATTTCTTCCCTCTCAGCTACATCTAGATCAGGGATAATCGGATTGGCGGGATTGTCTCCAAGATTGAATCTCGAACCAGTTTGAAAGTTCATAGGTATTTTAGCATCAACTTGACCCTGTTCAGGCCTTATTGTGACAGACGGCCCTCAGGGATATGCCTCAGGTTGGGTTTGTACGTAAGGCAGATTGAAACTAGGAGGATGACCCTCATTACCCTCTTCAGTGATAGTCATGGGGGCTTTTCCTTTATCTGTGGCCCTCAATAGTTGAGCCATCTCAGCCATCATGTTCCTTTGAGCCTCCATCATTTGCTCCCTCATGTCATTTTGCATTTTTGCCAATTGCTCCTGCAACTGGTCTTGCATGTCCTTCTGTAGCTGTTCAAATCTTTGGTCCATATTCTTTGACTTAGCGCGTGTACCGTAAGGATGTGTTACTTCCAGATTTTCTTTCTCTTACTCTCTTTCTCCCTAATAATTTTAACTAATTAGGGTCTTTCTATAAACTTGAATGCATATGATGTGATGAGATGCAAATGCAAATGCATGAATGCAAAAAAATGTCGATTCTGATTCAGTTTCACTTTAAAAAACATTATTTAAGGAACAAAAATCTTTTCATAAAATGGATTACAAAAACACTTTCGCCCGTAGGCTTAGAGTCTTAACCCTATCCAATAATAATGCTAACTCTCGTCCTCTGTTTGACGATGACTCATACATTATACTCAGTGTTCTAGCTTGTATTGCCAAGTCTTGCAAGTGTTCAGCAACCTCTCGAATCTGAATTAAGGCCTCTTCCATGACATGATCTCTATTCCCCACTTGATCCCAAAGATGGTGAAGTTCTCCCTTCAACTGTTCTTCTCTTTCCTTGAGCTACTCAATTCGTAGCTCACAGTCTTGTAGTGCTGCTTCCAACCCTCCAATATGGTGCTTCATTTCCTCGATCTTATCCAAGCTTGCCTTTAACTCGGTCGCAGAGTTACGACTTCGGTGATGATGAAGAGATCGTCCAAGTTCAGCCACCTTAGTTTTTAATTCTTGATTTTCCTTTTCTAGGGTCTGATTACGCGACTGCCTCTCTTGGAACTTCTTTTCCCAATACTCGACCTTGGCTCTTTCCTCTTGAATCTCTTGTTGCCACTGCTCTGAAGATCTCCCTAATCCGACCCTTTTTAAGGTTACCTAGGCCTTCTTGTAGTGCGTCTTTAAATCATCTCGATCTTCCTCAATCTTTCTCTTTTCCTTTTTCACCTTCTCAACTTCCATCTTTTGAACATCAACATCGAGACTTAAGCACATTTTTTCCTCTTCGAGCTTCTCAATTCTCTTTTCAAGCTCCGAATTCTTTCTATCGAACTCTTGCTTCATAACCTCCAACTCTAATGGAATCACTCGTAAGCTCTCCTCTAATGATCGAGCTACCCCCAAAATTGGCCTAGGGACATTATCATTGACTCTCCTACTAAACCACCCTTTATACTCAAGGGTTGACGTTGAGCTTTCGGTCAAGATCTTCATACAGAAAGGCTTCTTCCAAGCCTCAAAAATCTCTCGGATCCTCTTCTTGTAGTGATCTCCTTTATAAGATAAATCACTCTGAGCTAAACCCTGTGTAGCCGGTATGAACTGCCTTGCTCGATATTGCTTTAGAATAAGCAATGGTGTATATCCAACAACTCCCCAAATTCCTGGCAAAGGGATCCAATCAAAACTGCCACAACGGTAAAGGACTTCACTAGGAACCAACTAAGGAGCCTTCCACATAACATCCTCCTCTCGAAGATTCTGAAGAATGTCTATCCACCTCTCCTCTGAAATGTCATCTCTCCTAAGCATGTCTACTGCTTCTTTTAGCGGAGAGTAGTCCTCAAAGAATACTTGGCAATGAACCTTATCAAGCTTCCAAAAGTGGCTATGAAACCAAACTAACAGCAACTGTGCACATCCAATGAACCTTCCTTTACCAGCTCTTCGACATGCACTCAAAGATCTTAACATCTCAGCTAAGATTGTAGGCACAGGTGTGTTCTATTTACCAAGTCGATCGAATAAATCTGCAACTGCCTCATCTATGTGTCTTAAAGCCTTTGGGAAGATCACTAAACCATAAATACTTAAAGCCAGGACATCAACCCTTTTATTTACGTCTGGATGCGTAGATATCAAATCCCTCAAAACGGCCCATAGAACGCACTTACTATCACCATTTTGCTACACACGAGCTACAGCCTACTGCTCACTCATCCCAGTAATCATTACCAACTTCTTCGTAAAAGCTGGAAGGCTGGTAGGCCTAACATAAGCCTTGTGACCCCGAATCCTCGGGCAACGCAGTAAATTCGTATACTCCTCATAAGTAGGTACAAGATCAACATCACCAAATGTAAAGCAACTATAAGCAGGGTTCCAAAACTGTACCATAACTCGAAACAAGTGCCTATCTACTTTGACGTCTAGCAAATAGGGAAGGTCTCCATAATTCTATCAGAAAAGCTGCTTAGCCTCTTCATCCCATTGGGCCCAAATGTCTCTTAGCTCTTGAAACTCGTTCTGTGTCGAATTAATTCGAGTGAAGTCTCATATCTCTAATGTATACCCCTCGGTGACACTATCTCCCTTCTCTAACTGGGTTTTCTCTGACCAGGTACAGACAGAGGCGTTGTCCTCCACTTTTTTAAGACATTCATTCCTCATTACAAAACTTTCTAATCTAGAAATCAAACCTTGAATCGACACCTTTAAGTGCTGAATGACATGCAATGACATCAAAATAAAAAAAATAGGTCAGTGTCATATAAAAAAATGATAAACAAGTACTTACAAAGGTAACTTACTAAAGGCTATCCCTATTTCTCTAGGGTAAACACTTGAAGTTCACTATATGAGTTTTAGCTCTAAAGCAAGGGTACTTGAACCAGCAGATTTCTCTGTCTTCACCCATTATAGGCTCAAATAGACCAAGTTCAGTTCAGGGGAATACATTTCCCTATGGCCATACGGAGATGAAAATCTCACGAAGACATAGGTACAGTATCCCGGAAGCAATCCACTATCTCATACGAAGGTGAAAACCTCACAAAAGCGTAGCTTCTCACTCCCACTTAAGGGTGTGAACACAACAGACATGCAAATGCAATGTACGGCAATAAGAAAACAAACATATGCAGCAAACACATAGGATCAAATTTTAAATTTTCCAAACTTTCGACATTAAGACATAAAATAATCAATTTCTTGGCTCGACTCTCTTAAGTCCCCAGTGGAGTCGCCAAGCTGTCGAAACCTCTTTAAAAATGGAGAGGGAATTTTAAAAAATGGGAGTCGCCACCAACCTTTTAAAGTGTGATTGGATCACTTCATAAAACGTATTGGTCTACGAAATTACGAGAAAACAAGTTCGGGAGTCGGTTACGTTCAAGGAAGGATTAGCACCCTTGTAACGCCCAAAATTGGTACCAAATTGAATAAGTTTTGTCCTAATGTCAGAAATTTGAAAGAATTTAGAAGTAAGATCTCTTTTAAAACCATAATAATTTGAGTTACAAAGAATCAAGATTCTTTTGCTTCGAAAGAATATAAACATCATATCCAGCATGATTGGACACGATATTTTTAAACCTTCGTAACTAAAATCATCTTGTGATTTTCAAAACTTACTTAGAAGGATCTTTTAGGTATTTAGACAAACGGGAAATCGCAACCCAGCATGTTAAGGTATATTTCTCGAATTCCTAACTACCAAAAACATTGCCTTATTTTTTTAAAAAATCTTTTAGATCGAATGAAATATAAAGGTTCTTTAAAGTGATGATGCAATTAACATATTACAAAGGATCAATATAAACTAACCTACATAATACCTATTTTAACATTCTATACAAATATAATATAAAGGATGATAAATAATGGTATAAATTACACAATATACGTTATTCATTTTATGCATATATAATAACATAAATGTACATGCATTATTGTTACGTACAAGATACAACACAGTGCATAATGAATACAACAAATATAAATTGTAATATATATGATAATATTTTATGCATTTGTAACTTAAAATAACATAAATAATTTATTTCATGCAAATATGTAAGAACAATAACACTAAATAACAAATAATCTATGAAAGTTTAATCTACTAAAGCAATATCAAAATAAAAGAAAACAAAAATGAGTAAGCAAATTACAAACACATAAACTAAAATACAAATAAAGATATTTAAAAATATTTAGAATAGTATAAGAATGATAAATGAGACCCCTTTTTAAAATAATTAATATATAAATCTTGTTATAGGAAATAATAACTTAATATATATATTAAAAAAATAATGTACTAAATAGTAATATTACACATATTTATTTTTTTTTTAAAAACATATGTAGTTAATGAGTAATAAAATAATGTATATTTTACCATAAAATAAAAGTGATGTAAGGAATAATATATGGTAAAATATATAGTGTATAATATAATTTATAAACAAAATATATAATAGTATAAATCATATGATAAGTAATATAAAAATATAATAAAATGTATATAATATAATATATAAAAAAAGGAAGATATTATAAGGAATAATATATGATAAAATATGATATATAATAAAATATACAAATAAAATATAATGAAATATAAATACTACCATATAAATAAGGATAACATATACTATTATTTAATAATAATTTAAAAATTTAAAATTTACATAATTAATGAATAAAAATAAAAAAATAGAAGGAATAATATATAGTAAAAAAATTTATATATAAAATGTATAATAATAATATAAATTATATAATGGATAATATATAAATAAAAATAATATGTACTATTTTATATAAAAAATATATGAGGTATTTAAAATAAATTAAATATATAAAAGTATTAAAATTGAATTTAATTAAAGAATCTGGGGTTAAATGTAAAATAATAAAATAAATCTAGGCCTAATTAAAATACACGCTAAAAGTCGAGGGACTCATTAGGTAACTCGACCCTAATCCCAAAACGACGTCGTACTTCAGAATAGATTTAAAAGGGCGGTAGGATTAAATTGAAACAAATATCAAAGATTGGGGCCAAATTAAAATTAAAATAAAATGAAATTATAAAGATTGAAAAATGCGAAAGGACTAATTAGGCAATTAGCCCATTTTCAAAAAAAAAATGCTGGTCCTTCTCGGGTTTCGGGTCAACGCGCGGATCCTGGCCTAAATGATGTCGTTTTAGTGCTTATTGAACTAAGCCAAAATGACATCGTATATAAGAGGATATAAGAGCCAAATTTTAGCCCTGAAATCATTTTAAATCTGTTTTTAAAAAAAAAAACTAAAAAGAACCCTCTGAAAGAAGATTGAGGGCAGACCCTCGGAGCGCCGTCGTGCCTCCGTCATCGGGCTCCCACGCGCCCACGCGCCGCCCTCAACACCGTCGCGTACAGCGGTCGGGACCCTAAAACTTTGCCTTTCTCAGCGAATCAAGAGGTAATCCTCTTTTTATTTGTTTTAGCTTTCATATGCATATATTCATGACAAAAGACAAAGAGGAAAAAAAAAATGAATCACCTCTGTTCTTCGATAAACTGCTTTATTTTATTATATATGTGTTCCAAAAAACCTGATGTTTACAGATTAGAAAAGGGTTTTTATAGCATTTCTGCAAATTATTATATTTTTGGGAAAGAAATCTTTAATTTCTTTCCATGTTTGTTTCTCTTTTTTGCTGTGGTTCTTTCTCTTTTTGCAGGTGCTCGCGAGGATATCACGGTGGTGAGTGTTCTGGCCTTGATTTGTGCGCCGATCACGGAATCTGGAATCACGGCGCTGCTGGAAGTGACGATGAAGGTCACTGGAATGGCGCGAAAGGGGTGTGACGATTAGCATGCCTACGGCGCAAATTCTGGAACCTTCCTCTAACGTTTGCAGCGCCTAGGGTTTCAGAAACCCTAGGTTTTCCTTCCTCTATTAACAAATTGGGCCATTTGGGCCGTACCTGTTTGTGGGTTGAGTGTAAACGGGCTAGTGGGTAGTTTAGGTTAATTGGGTTCTAAGTATTTGGGTCTTCGGGTTAGTGGGCTATGGTATTGTAAATGGACTGCAATAAATAAGCATTCATTTATTTATTTTTTGTTTTTGGCTTTAAGGCCCGGGCAGATTTGGGCTGCTACAACTACTATTTTAAAAAATTTAATATTTTAATCAATATTTCTATTAAAAACAATTTAACTTTTTTTAAAAAAAATGATGATTAAATATGAATTTTTTTAGGGTTGGGCAAAATTTAGTTAAAAAATAAATAAGAGCTAAATTAATAATAAATATAAACCTTAAAAGGCTAAGTTTGATAATATATATTTTAATCGAAAAGAAAAGGTGTATTGAATTGCTTAAAAAAAGGTGTGCTTATCCTTTAATCACCAAGTTTCTTTTTGGTCAATAATCCTTTAATTACCAAGTTGAGCTGGAATTATGTGAAATCAAATTAATACATATAGCAGCTATAATGTTGAAAGAAATTGATGTGACCTCAATTTTTAATCTTTGTTTATCAATATAGTCAAACGTCATAAAATTCATGGATAACGTGTTAATGAAGTGATCAACACACGTTAATCACAATCGTTTTCAATTTTGTTTTCAGAAGTAACGGGCTCCTAAAAGTCAGTAAACTCTGCTGCTGCTATTAATTTGGTTTCTAAAGTCAGAAAGACAACGCATACGCTGATTTTTTTAAGGAATCACTAAAATCAATTCAGCTTTGTAAGTTGATTAAAGGAATAAATATTAAAAAGTTACTATATACTCAAAGACAAAAATTAAATTTTCGATTATGTAGAAAAGACTCTTATTATATCATATAATCTCGTGATGAAACATGCATGTTTTTCAATCAATGTTTTACAAAAATTATGATCAACATATGTAAAAAGAAAGTTATATTTTGATATTAATTCTTATCCTTTAATTTGGTCACCTTTAGTCTTTATACTTTTTAAATTTTAAAAGTATAGTCCTCATCGAATGATAATAATTAAATTCATTATGTTACATTCTGTTATTTCTAAAATCTAATGTAGAAAACATATTATCTTATGTTTAATACTATGTCAGTTTCTTATTCCCATGTATTACTCACTAAGATTTTAGTTAATGGATTAACGGGCTATCATTTGCATTAATATTGAAATTTCAAATTCGAAATAAATATATAGGGGCATAAAATGATTTAATTGGAGAATATTGACTAAATCTACTACTATATGCATGGTACATGACTAGCAATTGAATTTAATCAAATAAATTTAATTGCTAGTGTTTGGATCAAGACTAAAATTTTAAAATTCGAAACACTAACAATACAAAACTAAAATATCATCTAACTTAATTTTTTTAGCTTCCAACAGTACGTATAAAATAGACTTTTTAGCCTTTGGTCGAAATTTTTAATAGTAATACAAAACCAGGGGTGATGTCAGAATTTTTTTTGGAATGCTAAAATTAAGTTAGATATTTTTCTAAGAACTAAAATATTTACTAATATATTAGTTTAAATCTTTATAGTTTTTAGAAGGATTAAATTAAAATTTTATCAATTTTAGGAGACTAAACTGTAATTGTACTATATTATTTATACTTTTATAAATTTGAAGGAGCATAAAGAGAAATTTTCCATTTTGTTAATATAAGAATATTAATAACGGAAAGAACCGAGAAGACTTCGTAACTGATATAACCAAGCATGGCCAAGGGCTGTACTAATCATGGCAAAGAAACTGATTTTTACCTAAATTTAATGTTCATTTTATTATTTTATTCAATTTAAAATATCATTTGTATCCCTATTTACTTAAGGGGGAGCTGGAAATATATAGTATATAGATTGTTAAATGTATGATTATCAAAAATTTTATTTTTTGTCTACTTTTATAATTAATATTTTTAAGTTAAATATTATAATTACTTTTAAATGTTGGTTTATTAATATGATATAAATAAGAGGTATTCTTGTCAACTCAAAATCTTTCTAAATTTGTGTTTTTATATGGACGAGTTCGCATGTTTTGTGCATTGAACGTGATTTTACTTATTTATTTTTTAAAAAAATTATTAAATAATATAGTTTTAGAATTTTTAAAAAATATATATTTGCTAATTAAATGTGAGATAGTCTAATTTATAATAAAAGTCTATTAATTTTGAGAATTAATGGAGAGAATAAAATAATATTTTAAAAGCAAAGAAAATAAAAAAATGAGAAACAATCTATAATAAAATATTAAGTAATTAAAAATAATAATTTTTTATTCGAGTACTAGTCAAAATTTCACCTACAAAAAATTATTACAAAGAACCATGACTTCAATACTTCATTGCCATAATATTTCACAACACAATGGTAAACAATGTTCATAATTATGTATATATTATTAAAATCAAATAATAGTAAAACTATTGATATCAAATAATAATAATAATTAAACATCTCAAATAATATGAATCGTGCACTTTTTGGTGATGAAAACACAGCTTACTAAATAATGTTAAAATATGATTTTTTTCAGTAATTTTTTATATGTTATTTTGAATAAAAATGTCTTGCTAATGTATATATTTATAATGTTAGATATTAGCTTTAATTGGTATATAATTGTAACAATCATTACATGGTAACTAATTTAAAATAATAAGTGCGACCTAATATGAATCCAGTCTAGAGGTGTGCATGGGTCAGGCTGAGTCGAGCTCAACTAAAATTTTAGGCCCGTTTGCTAGGCTCAAGCTCGGCCTAACCCGAAAAAGAACAACCTTTAACGCCTCCCTGATTTCCATATCCTTCTAAATTAAGAGATCCAAACTCGATCTTTCCAATGCCCTTTGTATACTGGCAAAATAATTAAGCAATTTTTTTTCGTGAGCCCCAATATGGCCATAAACATTTCTTTTCCATAACTTGAAACTAATAGTTAATTTAGCAAGAGTTTTACACATATCACCATTACACCGCCAAGTTTCATTAACAAAATCTGAGAAGCTTGGGTGTTCAGCCCATCCTGCCAAGAATTGAAAGGGCTTACCTTTAGCCATAATAAGTTTCGGTCTAAGATTAAGGCTTAAGGAGGATTTGTGGTCCAATTTGAACCTCTTTAGGTGAGCCACCATACAACTCAGAAAATTCTGGAACCAAGTGACATTACTCAGTGCATGATCAAGCCTTTCAAAAGTCTCATTTCTCTGCCAAGTATACGATGGACCCCTATATCCAAAATCATGTAGATCATTAGACTCTACAAATTCCCTAAAAGAGGGGCATCTTTTACCGACAAAACTACCTTCTTTTTTATCCATAGAAGAGAGAATAGCATTGAGTCCCCAATTACCATCCAAGGGATTGAATCAGAAGGAATAGTTTTTCTCAACTCCTCCCAAAGTATCTTCCTCTTCTTCCTATTTGGACTACCGTAGATAAAAGCGATGAAAACATACTAAAAGGGAACACCATAAAAAACTTGAGTCAAAAAGAACTGAGGATGATTATAGATAATTTCTAAACTAATCGTGTTTTTTCCAAGCAATCTAAATACCACTAGAGAACCCTATTGCTTCACCTCGATGAGAGCATTGAAAACCCATCTTGGCAATTACTTCATTAGCTTTAACCCCACTAATCCTCGGTTCAAGAAAACTAACAATATCTGGTTTATTTTAAAATTATATTGTAACACCCCTAAACCGTGTCTGTTGTCGGATTAGGATTAAGAGGTATTACCGATCAAACACAACATTTAACTAACATTTCACAACTCAAAAAATATTCATTATCGAATAACATTCATTAACATACACAATGTCCCTTAAATAGGTCTACAAGACCTAAAAACATGCTTAAAAGAGGTTCGGGACTAAACCGATCACATATAAAAATTTCTGAAAACTTAGAAAATTTTCATGCATTCAGGGGTCACACGCCCGTATGAACAAACTGTGTGCCTCACACGGTCACCAGACACGCCCGTGTCATAAGCCATGTGAAAACAGGGCATATATAGTAACTTGCACCACACGGCTGAGGATACGCCCGTGTGCCATGGCCGTGGGAAAACTGGAAGGGTTACTAACTTGGGTCACACAGCCGACCATATGCCCATGTGCTAGCCCGTGTGCCATACATGGCCAGTAGACACGCTCATGTGTCTAGGCCGTGCCAAACCTGTAGGGTATACTGACTTAATTCGAAAGGCTACCCCGGGGGACACATGGCCTTGTACCAAGGCCATGTGTCACACACGGTCGAGCCACACGCCCTTGGTTTAAGCCACATTTCTCACCCTCTTCATGCCTTCCTGCAACAAGATATTTCATGCCATTTCAATACATACATAAGCAACCAAAACATGCTATTCTAAACACATATTATGCCATGTATAACCATTCTTTCTACTACTCAATTCCATAATCAATAACACATCAAAATAATATGCGAAAATCATCAAACTCACTTAACTTCCAAATGCATTTTCTCATCATCTTAACAACTATTTCATGCCCCAAAACATATCATTTAATCATCACAACATCCATGAAACACATGCCAAAACATACGTTCATTTGTAAACATCATAATTCACTTACCAAACTTATAATATAAACCAACCAAAATGGCCAAATACATACCAACAATTACAAGCCAAATTTCATGGCTAATATTATAACTCAAAACATACCAAGATGACATTAGCCTATACATGCCATATACCATATATACAAAGCTTCAAAAGTACCAACAAGATGATCGATAGTGTGATGATGTTTCCCGACGATCCCTGAGTCCAAGCTAGCTTCGGTAATCTATAAAATAGTGAAAAATACCCACAGTAAGCTTTAAAAGCTTAGTAAGCCATAACCAAATAAATCATCTCATGAATCAACATCACTTCCATCAATTAAGCAAGATATAAATAAACATATCTAAATATACATTCAAGTTCACAAATCTTTCTTATTGTACACATATTTATTATCATAATTGAATTTATCAAATACTTCCCTTTTTCTATACTTGTATGAATCTCGTACATACCTGAGTCACTTAACTCATTCACACATTCTTTCTCGACTTGACTTTGCCCGTTAAACCATTCGAAATCATTAAGGATACTCGGCAATCGCATATAGCTCGTACAATGCCATATCCCAGATATGGTCTTACATGTTATCACATATCGATGCCATTGTCCCAGACATAGTCTTACAAGAAATCGATTAACGATGCCAATGTCCCAGACATTATCTTACACATAATCACAATATAATGCCGATGTCCCAGACATAGTCTTACATGTAATCACATCTCGGTAACCTAATGTCATGACATTCGTATCCTATACTATTCCTAAGGTTCATGTAGTACTTTTAGATGTCGTAACTCTGTCGATTCTTGCTCGTATTTACTCGTTCAACATCCATAGAAATTAATGACAATTAAACATTTATAATTCAATTTAAAGACATCTATTTGCATATGTACTTACCTCATAGTTGGAATAGAGGAACTGGATCGACTATTCGATAACTTTTGATTTCTCCCGATCTAAATCTGATTTCTTTCGTTCTTGATCTAAATACATTCAAAATTTACCCATTTAATTACCTATTTAATCAATTTCATCCACAACCACATATTTGGAATTTTTACACTTTAGCCCCTAAAGTTCCATATTTTTACAATTTAGTCCTTATTTCACAATTACACAAAATTCATAAAATTTCTTTAAAATCAAACCTAGCCGAATTTCATATATGTCCCTAGTAGCCCAAAAATTTCATTTATTTCACATTTTAACCCTTAAATTTACAAATTTCATAATTTAATCCTTATTTTACATTTTTGTCAAAAATCACTGTACAAAACATTAAAATCTATCAGCAATTATTCATTTTCCATTAGCAACATTCAAAAACACCAGGCTATCATCAATGGAAACTCACAAATTCATCAACCAAATCAGAAATTAGGTTACGAGCTAGCTAGAATACGAAGCAACGATTACAAAAACATAGAAATCATTAAAAATCGAGCTAAAAAACCTTACCAATTGATTCCTCAAAGTGCCAAACCCTAAATAGACATGGAAGATTTATTTTCTCTTCAATAATCGATTATAGATGATGAATATAAAGATGATAATAATTTTTTTATTTTATTTATTCTAACTTAATACTTAGTTTACCATTTTACCCTTGGTTATTAAACCATTTAATCATCAAATATATGCCCATTTATGTCATCTCCACTATCAATGGTCTAATATCATCATAAGGACCTTTCATTTAATAAGCCATGGCAATTAAGCACTTTAAACTAGTAGAATGCAACTTTTGCATTTTACGCGATTAAGTCCTTTTTTTTCTTAAATTGAGCTATTAAACGATAAAATTAGCTCATGAAATTTTCACACATATATATTCACATGATGTAAACACCAAAAATAATATTAAAATAGTTTTTTGACCTCAGATTTGTGGTTCAAAAACCACTGTTCCAATTTAGCTAAAATCATGCTGTTACATATATTCCCTAAAAATACGGGGAAACTTTGCATCCGCGCATCCCTGGCAATTACATGAAAACACCGATAGATTCAAATTCATAATAAACAATCAAGCAAAAATAAAACCAACTTTAATGAAGAGAGTCCTCCTTATTCTCAAATTGTTTACTCGGCTCATTAAAATCATCACTTATAGTGCCTTACTGAAGTTGTGAGTTTATAAGCTCAAATATGTTTTTAACCGAATCAGAAAGGAAGACCATAGAAATCGAAGCTTTGAAAGGATTACCTTTATCCAAAAATGTTTTATTGAGCTTTCTACCCTTGTGCCCCAACCAATTCTCCCCCAGCAAAATGCATACTAGTAGTCACATTTTTAACCCCTACATTCTCCTTTTGACCACTGCTCGCAATCTCCAAAGGATTTGGATGTACATTCTCTTTAAACACTACAACTGAGTACTTTTTAGGGTCTAAAAATCCTTCCTTCAAAGTCACCAACACCTCCATCAACCCCTCGGTTATCAGCATATAATGAGAAATAGCAGTGGTTTCACCTTCGACACTCTAAGTAGAAAGCTTCGCCGCCCCATCTTCCTTGTGCACATCAACAGTCACCACATTTGGAGATGGGGAAACTCCATTTGGACCTGGCAACAATTGATCCCTCCAAGTCTCTCTCCCATATCTAGATCATTCACACCTTGCATCTAATTTGGGTCACCTATTTGTCCAAAATTTCTCACCAGGTTAATAAAGCCTAACTCATTTTCCTAGATTGGGTTATTTCTTTGACCTTTTAAAATTGGCCTATTCCTAACCAAATCAACTTTTCTCTGCCATTCCTTAGATTTCCCTTTGGGCCCTCTTCCACCTGCATGATTGTCTTGGCTCATGTCATTGACCTGCCCATTTTTCTTAGCAGCCCTTTAAGTTTCAAAAGTCTTGGTCCCCTTTAAAGGCCTTGCACCATTATGGCCAAAAACCACTTCCAGTCAACTTCTCTCCCACTGATGACCATGCTTTTCCATTAGGGTTTACAAAGCCTCAAATCGCGAGTTAACTACCGCTTCTTCTAGAAACTTGACGTCGTTCTTCATGGCTACCCTAAGATTGTGCCTACTTCTTCTCTCAACCAACATCAATGAACCATAGGCTTCAAATGCTACCAATTTCCCATCCCTCACTATATTTGATTTTTACATTTGCTCTTCCTCACCATTCGAGTTTCCTTCATCCGATGCACTTGGATGAGAAACCCCCTTTGGACATATTTCCTTTACATGTCCATAATGGCCACATAAAAAAGTAGACTGTAGGCAAGTACTCATACTCAATCCTTTGTAGTACTCCATTAATCAATACCTGAGATACCAGTAGCTTGTCAAGATTGAC
Source organism: Gossypium anomalum (assembly GCA_025698475.1). Taxonomy (NCBI): domain Eukaryota; kingdom Viridiplantae; phylum Streptophyta; class Magnoliopsida; order Malvales; family Malvaceae; genus Gossypium; species Gossypium anomalum. The sequence goes on along the minus strand of CM046963.1, from coordinate 20,877,960 downwards.
ATAAATCGCCATCCTTGCAAACCTTCCCTATACTCTATTATCTATGTTAAAATCCAATTTCACAACTTTTCCCACTATCCCTCCTATTTCCCATAAAATTTTCCTTTTGTACATGGATCCCAGTATACCTGGAAGGTGGATCCATGACATAACCACACTAAGGTAAGGTTGTGTCAGATCAAACTCCATTGTCCATGGTTGCACGTCCTTGAAACTGTACTATTTCAAAATCTTCAGAATTTTGAAACTTGGTCAAGAAATAACCATTCTTAATGTCCATCAGTCTAAACGGTTGATATTGCCTCTAAAGGCTATAAACTTTATTTTGGAGTGTAGTATACCCAATACTCCTGCCTAAAAGCTTGACCACCATAGTGTATGCCATATCCTTAATAGGAAATTGATTAGCTCTCTCTGAAAAATTAATCGATGGAATACCATTGATAAAAGATCGCATGACATCCCCCTCTATCAAAACAAAATCCTCCTCCTCATCAAAATCTATCGCTTCAAGCTCCCTTCTTACAACCCGAGGGTTTTCTCCATCAATCTCTCTTTCCATGATAACGATGGCACCTGATCCAGGTCCACAATCATCACCACATCTGGATCCCTATCGATTTCCTTAAACGGACTTTTTTAATAGATTGATCTTCAGATGGGTTAGCCTCACTGCAACCTCCTTCCAAAGTCTCCATTTGTGTTATAGAAGTACATAATTTAACATTGCTACACATTAGTTACGCTAATTAATTGTTATTTTGAATAATATTGTTGCATTAATTATATAAATTAAAAATATATTGTACATTAAATATGATAAAATTGTTTCCATTATGATTTGAAATTTATTATAATACTTAAATGTTAATATATTTGAATTATGTTTAATTATCTGAATGAATATTACTTTACATTAATTATAATAATTAAAAATATATTATTTAAAAATTTAATGAAAAAAACTAAACTCTCAAAATGACTTGAGAAATGGAATTGAATAATTAAGGCAACTTGCCTAGAATATTTTAAAAAGGAGAGGCAATTATAAAATTGTGTTAACTTGTACAACAATTAAGAATATTATACATGTTAGAAAAGAAAATTTATCTGCAAGCTCAACACATGTAAAATAGTATGGTTTTAGTTTATTACGATAGAATTAGTTAACGCAACTAATTTTAAGCTAATAATGACTTTAGAAAAAAATATTAAGTGATTGTAAGAATTATAAATGTTTATTGAAGAAGAAGTGAGATATGGAGAATAGAAAAGAACATATTATTACTAGGAACTGTTCAATTTCGAACTGATATTTATTTATTTAGATACGTCAGCCATCTGATTTCATCATTTAAGATACATGACTTAATTCATTGCAACTCCTTCCATGTAATTGCATCAATAATTCTTATGTAATCTACAAAATAATTACTCAATTATGATTTTTTAATTTATTTATCGAACATTTCAACCATTAATGTTATCAGTATTATTAAAGGTGAGTTTGGATAGACGATGAGGTGCGTTTAGTTTATTTTTTGTCTCACATTATAGTATTGCTATAGTATCTAATCTAACCGTCACCACTGTCTTTACACTAACCACATGTAAATGCACCGTCCATTCAAACCCACCCTAAGCCTTTTTTTTATTTATAAAAATAGCCTGAAAATTTAATTAATTAAAAAATAATCTAATTTTTTATTATGTATATAAATGACCTGAAATAAATAGTAAAAGTTAGTGTAGCCAAAAAGATTGGTGCCATCAACTTGCCATGTCAGCCAATCATTGATTGTTAGATTAAAAAAATTAATTTTTTGATTATTTGGCGCCACCAACTTGCCAGGTCAACCAAGCATTGATTGTTACATTAAAAAAATTAATTTTTTGAGTAGAGTCAATCTATTTGGCGCCATCATTATAAATATCAAACAAACACCAATATTTTAAAATATTTTAGAGGCCTAAAACTAAATAATAGTGGTTGAGCCATAAAGAATGGTGCCACCACTTTAATGGTGTCAAAATTTTTTTAAAATGATTACTTTTTTTTTAAAATTAAAATTAAAATTAGTATTTTATTTGATGGAATTATAAAGAATGCCACTCTTAGATTTTTTTTAATTTAAAAGTAAAATTATTTTTAATTTAAAAAAACCCCTAATTTCAAAATTTACAAAAGAAATTGACCCAAAAAGATAAAAAGAACAATTGAATGTACTTCATTGTAAGTGTATTAAACGAAACCCGGTGACCATTGTTTTCAGTATCAACGAGAACACCATCGCAGTCAAAAGGAAGAGCAGATGGAAGAATATTCGAAAAAGAAGCCTATGAGCATTTGATCTTGAAGGAAGTACGAATTTGCTTCGTTATATTCGTCGAAGAACTGAAGAGTGAAAATGGTACGTTCTTTGCAATGAATAAATGGTGGTGACTGAATATAGAAGGTTTACCTTTAACAGTTGAAGAACTGAAGGAAATGTTGGTAAAGAAAGAGAAATACCATTCTCTATGTCCAAAAAGAAGCAATCACTTAAAAAAAAAAATTTCTAACAATCACCAGTATTATTTATTTTTAGGCTGTCAAAATATTTAAAAATATTGATATTTCTTTGATATTTATATAGGTAGCGCAAGATAAATAAGCTCCATTCAAAAATTTAATTTTTTTAATCTAACAACCAATGATTAGTTGACGTGACAAGTTGGTGGGGTCAATCTATTTGGCTTTATCAAGTTTCACTATTCATTTCAAATCATTTACGTATGTAATAAAAAAAATAGATCATTTTTTAATTAATTAGAATTTTGGAGTTTTTTTATAAAAAAATCCGAGTTGCTATATATGATTTTTATTGAATAACATAGTAATTAAGGAAATTGCTTGACAAAACTGCGTAAACAAAAACTCAAAGAACATCAAGATTTATTTATGCGTTTTATTTCTTTACGTCTGTGAAATTTAGCTCAATGAGTAATTCTACTATTTTTAATCCGCAATACTACAATTGAACTACACTTTATCACTCCCCAAGTATAGAAATCTCACATTTGTACCTAAATACTAGAACACTCACCTCTAAATCCTCCTCTGATAATAGGTTTACAATTCAGTTTGCAATCTAACACAAATTCCTCAATGAACAAATTCAAATACTCTCATTATGCTCTCGTCCATAACTTAGACAACCTTTCACTTCATATATCAATCACGGCTTGCTAACATAGAAACTAAATGAATACAAAGTAAATCATTGAAAATAGTTATTACAATACAACCAATAAAAACATAATCTGATGAAGATATGGCCTTCCAAAATCAGAATTACAATTGCGATCAATTCTCCACAAAACAAGGATTGTCTTGATTCATTCGAATCTATTCAAATCTTCAGTAGCCATAGATTGATTCTCATAGATGGACTATACTATCTTCAAAATGTCAACAAAATAACTAGTCCAAAGATTTTGCTTCATTAAATTGTTAACTTAAATATGACAAGTAACTCCACTATCTCAGTGGTGGACGATAGTGGAATCTACCGAGTGCCACTCAGCACATTACAACCTACATTGCCTCAAGAATTGGGTTATAACATTTTAGTCACTTGTCCATAATCTAAGATTACCCCCTTTACTGTAATGATGGTATGACACGTTAACTTAAGTATCAATATCTAATTTAACCCTTAAACTATATCTAAAATATTCAACATGTTATTTTTACAAATTTTTATGATAGTTGTAAGTTTTTTTAAAAAATTTAAATATAAAATTTTTTAGTAACTGAAAGTTAAAAAAAAAATTGAATTATAATTTTAAAAAATATATAATTATGTAAATTTAAAAAAAATAAAATTCTAAAATATCCTAAAAAATGTCTATAACATAAATTATTTGTACACATTCATAATCTTAATTTACAATGCAGATTTTTGTAAAGATTTAGCCTAGAGAAAGAAAAGGAAAAAAGAAGGATCCTATCCATCATTGTTTTTCTCTTTGTTGCTACCCGGAAAACAATTCTTAGTGTTATACGAATCTATTTTAAAGTAAAACAAAGTGATATATGTAAAAATAAAATAAAATCAAGATTTATTCACATACAAAATAACATTACAAATATGATCAGAATTTTAAGAAAACAAATGAAGTTTTTATCTCGGAAGATAAGAGACTGAAGCAATCAAGGATGAAGCTAAGTCAGTAGTAAATGATTGTCACACACTTTAAATCTAAATAATCCTAAAAAATATAAATAAACTCCCTTTTCTCCTTGTTCCTAACTTTGCAACCCTATATTATTTAATCTCATATAGACTTAACTTTTTTAATTTTGATCGAATTATTTGTCTCAGACAATTGAGCCTCAGCCTCAGTCCTTTCATCCATTTCAACACTGTTACTAAGATTGGAATCGAAATATTGTTCTTCCCTTTCAACCTTCTCACCGAAAAGAGATTTACCAATGTCTTTAATTTTATAAAAATCAGACTACAAAATAATATTTAAATTTTAGAGTGAGTACATTTAAAAAAGTGAATACATACATTTATTTTCATATTTAAGTAATATAATTATTTGTGTATGTAATATCTCAACATAAAATTATGCTAATTAGATAATATTGTAAGTGATTTGTGAAAACTGAATTAAATCAAAATTTTATTTATAAAATTAAAAAAATCAAAATTTATGTGCGATATTGCTCATTGAACATTTTTTTATTTAATAAAATTAGATTTTGTGAAACATCAATATAAAATCGGATCGAAAACGAGACGTACAAAAAATGATCGTTGCCGTCCCTAAACCTAATCAACATCTGAAATTTATAGAAAGAAAAAATCAATTTGAAAGATAATGTTTTTGGAGGGTCTCTTGCGCCAGCCCATTTGCTATGAGGCAAAAGAAGCACACGGAAATGGGCATTTTGTTGATTGATTTCTAATGGTTCGGGCACGGTTCAGCTTGATATTCCATTAGACCCAAAAAAATCTGCTTTGTAAACATATACAGTAGTTTTATTCAAAAAAATATTATTTTATATCAATACAATATGATATTTCAAATTTTCACCGATATTCTCAAAATTTATTTTTTAAACAAAATAACCTTAATTAAATCTATTTACCAGTTACTTTGAATTAATTACATAATACTATATTAGTTCATGCATCCAGCACGTATAGAAGCTAGTATCTTTTTATCGAAGTGTTATGCAACTAAAAAGTGTGAGACACCATTATACTTGAACAGGGCTGATTTCATGCAAGAAAGCGAATAAAAAGTCCAATTGTCAGAGAGGGAAGTTAGCAACGATTATAGGAAGATAAAGATTCTCTGTTGTGATCAAAAGAAGAAAACTTAATCCTGAACTAGAACAAATTCATAACATGATTCACACATTAATGCTTTGAAAGTACAAGTCTTTTTTCTCTCATATTATGTCCACAGTTGAGATTGATGCATAATTAAATATATGGTATGAGAAACAACTTATTAAGATTCTAACTCGTGAGGTAAAAGAATTGAGGAATAAATATATGCAGTTAATTAAACTGCACTAATAATATCTTTAGTTATTCTTTTACAAGCAAAATTTAAAGGAGAGAAATTATATATGAATAGGAAAATTGCAATGTCCAAAATTTTTGGTGTCATAATTTACGCCATATCTAAGATTAAATTAACTAAAATTTTAAGAATAAGCACCGTGTTAATTGTCTTTTACTTATTAATTAAATACGACACTAAGAAATCACCAATTAAATCGAATTATGAATATCTAAAATAAGCTATGGAATGAATTGTTGAGGAAAGCAAATTTTTTTTGTCAATGTGAGGAATTGGACATTAAACGAATTGTAAGAGCGGTGAATTAAGGCCATTGAAAGTAAATTGACCCGTGTCTTGATTTAGTTAGTGGAATGGCCTAATCTTAGCTATCCAACGGCACTAACAACTCTTTGCATAATTTTCCACCCTTGGATGCCTAATAATTATTATTTATATTTAAAAAAGGAAAGTAAAGAGAAGAAGCTTCTCCCATATTTTGTTTCATTCAATGTTGTTAGAAGTTGTGTGATCCAAATTTCTGTTAAAAATAAAATACAAGTGGCAAGATAGGGGGATTTATGAGGGTGAAGGCCATAGCCCATTGTAGATCCCTAAATAGAGAAATATTGGACTGGGGTCGCAACCAAGGTGCGTGGGCCTCCGTTGTACGGTACAGGTTGCACAAGTAAAATTTGTATAGAAGTTTACCTCCTCTATTTAATGTTGATTAGAATAATGAGTTTTAATCTTATTGCATTACTTTTATTTGACTTTGATTAGAATAATATTTTTAAACCTATAAATAGACGTAATCGTCTCTCCTCTTGTTCATTCGAATTCGACATAGCGAATTTTCTTCTCCTCTGCCCTTAGTTTTTTCCCAAAAGGGTTTCATGTAAAATTTTGTATGTTCTATTTTCTCTTTCTTTGCAATTCATTGACATTATCGACGTTCAATTTTCACAGATGCACTCAGGAAAGAAAAAGAAAAGTTCTTCCATGGTAATCTCTTCCAAGCAGTAAGAGTCTATGGAAAAATTCAAAGGTTCTAGGGTGGTCTAATTTGAGAAATTGTTATTATGCTAAAAAGCCTTCAAGATCCATTTATATTATGGTCCAAATTGAGCAAGAGGATGAGAATTTAGGTGGTTTTTATCTGGAGTTTTGGTTTGCTAAAGGAGGAGGTGAGAAAGCTCAACATAGTCCTTGCATTTATAGTTGATTTTTAAGAATTAGATTCTATTGCAACTTGATATCATAATACTTGTTAGAATGAGTTTCGTTGTTGGTACGATTTTGGTCCTAGGGAAAGTGATAAAGGACCAAACAACAAAAGCAAGACTAAAGTGGTCAATTATAGGCCTTGTTTAGAATTTAGAGATTTGGATAGCTTAGCTAAGGTGAGTACTCCATGAATTCTTGTTTAATTTTGTGTATTAGTTAAATGAAAATGATACCATTTAATTGATGACTTAAATGAAAAGAAAAAAAACAAGGCTAGAGATTAACTCATCTCACAAAAGTTTTCAACAAGCTTTAATTATTAATTTAAATTGAGACCTTATGGTTAATTGCTTATGAATAGTTGAAAATGAATTTTAAAAGCATGGAAATGCTAGCTAATGAATATACGAGTATAGCTATAGTGAATTACTTATGAAGTTTGATTATATGTACCCAAGAACTTTCATTACTAAGCAATACTTGTATGCCTCCAATATGTACAATGGGAAATTTTAAGGTAACTTAAGGTAAGGATGATTTCCTCTATAGTTTGTTATTGCTCTAATTGAATTAAATGCTATGTATTATATTTATATTCTTATTGAATTTGGAGTTTTTGAATAATATGGAATTGAAATATTGATGATATGATATGGGTTAATAGAAATTAGTTGTTGACAAATTGTATTAAGCCCTTGCAAACTATTGTGCAAGTCATGTTGGATATAGTTGGCATGCTATAGGATACTAATATTACATCTTTGTCCAAGGGCAAAGCTAAAATTTGTTTTTTCTTGGGGGGACAAAATTAAATTGTATATAGTAAAAATGCAATTTCGTCATTTTAATAGCTTATATCTTTATAATTTTTAAATGATAATCATTTTTAGGGGTACAAAATGAAATTTTACCATTACTAGTTTAAAAGTTTCTAAACTATAAAGGGGCTTAAATGGAAAATTTTCCATTTTAAGGTGGTCGGGGCCCTGTTAGCCCTTTAGCTTTGCCACTGTCTTTGTCTATGATTGTGTCTGGGTTGCTTGTATGTCTGCTCGAGAGTTCTATTAGCACTTTGTGCGTAGGTGTTTCTGGTTGATATGTTGTTAGTGTTATGCGCCCTTGGAGCTCAGCTATTGTTCATTGCCAATGCTTTGCACATATATGGTGTATGGCTAGATATTTATGTATCCAACTTTGGTCTCCACTAGTGTTTACTAAAGGGTGTTACAAAATCATGTCACGAAAGATCGAATTTTGAACTATATTTCACACTTAATATGGTTATTTATTCTTAAAGCATACAACACCGAATTAGTAAGCGTTATTAATTGTATATATTGATTCAAACAATAATGTGGATCTAGGAATAAAACATGTATGGTATATGTGATAAGTATTATGGTTTAATCAAAATAGTATTGAACATTGCAATACGAATTGAAATTTTTCCATAATTTATGAATCGATTTTTGAATGGATTATTGACTAGTGGTATGTTATGTTAATTGTGGTGATGGTTGAGTTGAATTAGCAAAGTGAATTTTGTGTAATGACTTAAATTAAAGATACTGAAAAAATACAATTAGGTCTTGAATATGAGTAATTGAGCTTTAGAACATATGATTGTGTAATGACTTAAATTAAAGATATTGAAAAAAATATAATTAGGTCTTCAATATGATTGTTTTTAATCGAGCGTTATAAAGGTCAGCACACTGTTGTTGCTTATTGTGCACAAGTTAGTAGAGCCAAGATGAAGTTACTAGAAGAGTTGCATCTCCTTCGGAGAGTCACAACCATTTTAATGTAAATTTTGCTGTAACACCCCAAACCCGGCCTAGATGTTATGGCTGAATCCAGAAGTGTCACATGAAATGGGCTGAAAACCGTTGTTAAATCGCATTTTACAGTTATAAAATCATTAAAATGGCAGTCAAACCCAAATTAAAATGAAAACAATCCATAAAGTTCGGATTACATAAAAAAACTAGAATAAACAAGAATATAAAAATTTAATCATAACTATAGTCAAATCGAACATGTAGTCACCGAGGGGCTCCGCAGCACTGGTTCGCCTAAGTTTGTAAATTACCTGTACAAAATAAATAGAAAAGGGTGAGTTTACATAACTCAGTGTGTAACCCCACAGAATTTAGCATGCACACAGCCAAAAAATCAGACTCAGCCAAACACAGATTCGGGCTTAAGCCCATTACAGATACATATGCAGATTTAGGCCTAAGCCTATGTCAGATATAAATACAGATATGCAAATCAAAATCAGAAATTAGATATCCTACCCCCAACCTCTACACACCATCTCTGACCATCCCTACACACCATGTGGGATTTAAAACACCCACTCAGCCCTACACACCATGATGTACCAATGCGGCACGTAATAGATATAACGCAGCCATACCGCCAGATAATAAGCATAAACTGCCTTTCAGAACACTTCCTCCGATAGACATCATCCCACCCCAATAACAATACTAGAAATAGAAATAGTTATGCAAGTTAACATGCTCAACATGCTATCAATCAGATCACAGATAGTCATATATATCGTTAATCATACATGCACAATTTTGTCATGTTCAGTATAAGATATCAGTCAAACAGATCATACAGTTTAAGGTTTGCTAGCCCTTACCGACCCTACAGTAGGCCCACAGTCGTTCGGGACGACCCGTGCAACCCTAGGGAAAATTTTAGATAAATAGGCCCACACGCCTGTGTGGATTGGCCTTACCCGTGTGGATCACACAGCCTGGCCTAAATACCACACGCTCGTGTGGCGTGCCTGTGTGGGCCCACACGCCCAATTTGGCCTAGCCCGTGTGGTTCACATGACCATACACTACACTGGCTATCACTTGGTCGTGTCTTGCGTACGGCCTGGCCTTCATCGATCACATAGTCGTGTCGTCACACTCGGCCTACCATAATACCGTGTGGCATCGACAATGGGGTTTTTTGGCTTCTTTTGAATCCCGTTGTTCTGCATTTCGGGTACACACCTAGTACTATTTTGCAGCGGAAAAACTCTCGAACAACACGACACCTAAAATTGACCAACAAGCACTTAATTAGTCATTTAAAACCGAACTCGACAAGCTTTCATCCATCGAACAACTACACCTTACCTTTGGTCAAACAACAGTAATTCTTACGGAATTAAACCTCCGTCAAATGATTTTGAGCCCCTGAATCTCTACCTAATCGGCATTAACGACATATATTAATGACTGAATTAACGAACAGAAACCAAACCATCTTACCTAAACTCACCGATTCGAATCGTAATCAAAGCACTGATGTAACGAATCACGGAAACCTGATAATAGGTAGGAAATCAAAACAAAATTGGCAGCAAGAAGGAGAAAAATAAATCGACAGAGAGTAGAAGGAAAAAGGAGAAAAATGGCAAGGGAGTGAAAGAGAACGTCAGTTTTTCTGAAGAAGATTTTTGGGGAAACAAATTTATTCAAATCCCACTACCTACACTATCATAACCACCCACTATCAGAATTTTAACTTCACCAAAACTCTGTCCCATAACCTATCAAAAATAAATACCCATGCTCTCGCAGGGATTCGAACACAGGGCCTTCACACAACACACAGACTCCCTTACCACTCGAACTAGTAGGCTCATTCTGATATGATTTTTCAGGTAATTTAATATAAGCCCACTGAGCAAGTATAAGGCTTAAGTCAAAAAAATACCAAAATTTGCTAAAGCCAAGGCTTGAACTTGGGACCTTTCACACACACCCAGAACACTTAAACACTGAAGCAGACACACAGATTTCCAAACAATTACAAAAACGTAAACAAATATTTTAGGGTGTTACAACTCTACCCCCTAAAAAAATTTCAACCTCAAAATTTACCTGATAAAAAAATATGAGGAAATTGCTGACGCATCGAATCCTCAAGTTCCCAAGTGGCGTCCTACGTGCTATGATTCCGCCACAGCACCTTCACTAATGGAATGGACTTTTTCCACAGAACCATAACATCGCGATCCAGAATCTGAACCAGCTCCTCCTCCAAAGTCAAGTCCGGCCTAACCTGGATCTCCTCAACAGTGACAACATGGGATGGATCAGAACGGTACCGTCTCAACATTGAAACATAGAATATGTTGTGGATACGATCCAAATCCAGAGGTAGTTCTAACTGATAAGCAACTGGTCCCACTCGTTTCAGAATTTGATACGGCGTAATAAACCTAGGGCTTAGCTTGCCCTTACGACCTAACCTCAGAATCTTCTTCCAGGGAGAAACCTTAAGGAAAACGGAGTCCCCCACAGAATACTCAATATCCTTCCTCTTCAGATTTGCATAAGACTTCTGTCTATCAGAAGCCGCTTTCAGACGATCCCGAATCAGTCGAACAGTATCCTTGGTCTCAGAAACCAACTCAGGACCCAATACTCGTCGCTCACCCAATTCAGTCCAACATAACGGAGTGCAACACTTACGACCATATAGAGCCTTGTAAGGTTTCATTTGGATGCTAGATTGGAAACTATTATTGTAGGCAAACTCGGCTAGTGGCAGATAATCCTCCCAGCTACCTCGAAAATTGATCACACAACTCCAAAGCATATCCTCTAGTATCTGAATCACCCTCTTAGATTGACCATTGGTTTGAGGATGGAACGTAGTACTGAAGTCCAATCTTGAACCCAAAGCCTCGTGTAATTTCTTCCAGAACTGAGATGTGAAGCCAGGATCTCTATCAGAGATGATCGAAACAAGCACCCCATGCAGTCTCACAATTTCAAAGATGTAGAGCTTTGTTAACTTCTGCAGAGAATAGTCTATCTGAATAAGAATAAAGTGAGCAGCATTGGTCAATCAATCCACGATGACCCAAACAGAATCCTTTTTAGTGGGTGTCAAGGGCAACCCACTAACGAAGCCCATCATCACTCGCTCCTATTTCCACAAGGGAATCTTAACTGGCTACAATAAACCCGTGGGCAACTGGTGCTCAGCCTTAACTTCCTAACACGTCAGACAACGAGCTACAAATTCTGTAACCTCTGGCTTTAAACCCAGCCACCAGTACAGTTCACGGAGATCTCGATACATTTTATTACCACTGAAATGCATAGCATAAGGACTACTATACGCCTCCCTCAAAATCCACTGTCTCAAATCAGAATCATTTGGCACACAGATCTGCCCTCAGAAACACAACACACCATCATTGTTTAACCCAAAATAAGAAGTAGAACCACTCTCAACCTGTTGGAACCGCACACCTAGAGTCTCGTCCACTAATTGTTTATCTCGAATATACTCAACCCAAGTCGGCTTAACTTGCAACTCGGCTAACAGACTCCCATCATCGAACAGACTAAGGCGAGCAAACATCCCCCTCAAATTAGACATCGCTCTTCGACTGAGAGCATCAACCACTATATTGGCCTTACCAGGATGATACTCAATGATGCAGTCATAATTTTTAAATAGTTCAATCCAACGACGCTGCCTAAGATTTAACTCCTTCTGAGTAAGGAGATAGATTTAACTCCTTTTGAGTAAGAAGATACTTGAGACTCTTGTGATCGGTGTAGATGATCACCTTTTACCATATAGATAATGTCTCCAGATCTTCAACGCAAAAATCACTGCAGCCAACTCGAGATCATGCATCAGATAGTTCCCTTCGTGTATCTTAAGCTGACAGGATGCATAAGCCACAACCTTCAGAATACACCCTAAACCGACATGCGATACGACACTGTACACTACAAACTCCTTGCTGGATTCAGACTGTATTAGTACAAGAGCCTGAGTCTGAACAGACTTGAGCTTCTCAAAACTCTCTTGCTGTGCATTAGTTAAGACAAAAGGGACACCCTTACGCAGATGCTTGGTAAGAGGAGTTGTAATAAAAGAGAACCCCTTGATAAACTGCTGATAATATCTCGCCAAACCCAGAAAGCTACGAATGTTAGACACATTTTTAGACTGTTTCTAATCCAGCACAGCCTCAATCTTTTGAGAATCAATATGAATCCCCTTAACAGAAACCACATGCCCCAGAAAAGTTATTTCACGTAACCAGAACTCACACTTACTTAACTTAGCATAAAGCTACTTCTCACGTAGAATCTGAAGCACTACTCTAAGATGCTCATCATGCTCATCCTCAGTCTTAGAGTATACCAAAATGTCATCGATAAAGACCATAATAAACTGATCCGGATAGGGCTGAAATATTCGATTCATCAGATCCATGAATGTAGCCAGTGTATTCGTCAACCCGAAAGGCATTGACTAGGAACTCGTAATGTCCATAACGAGTCGTATATGCCATCTTATGAACATCAGCCTCTTTAACCCTCAACTGATGATATATCGATCGAATATCAATCTTAGAGAACACAGAAGCCCCTCAGAACTAATCACACAAGTCATCGATCCTCGAAAATAGATACTTATTCTTTACAGTCAGCTTGTTCAATTGTCGATAATCGATGCACATCCTCATGGTCCCATCCTTTTTTCTTAACAAATAGAACTGGTGCTCCCCATGAAGACACACTAGGACGAATGAAACCACGGTCCAACAACTCTTGCAGTTGAGCCTTAAGCTCATTAAGCTCTTTCGGTGCCATACGATAGGGGGCAATAGACACCGGAGCTGTACCTAGAAGAAGCTCAATCCCAAACTCCACTTCCTATTAGGAGGTAACCCCAGTAACTCCTCAAGAAAGACGTCCGAAAAATATTTTACTGTTCTGATGTTCCCAACAGAAGAGTCCCCAGAATTAGAAACACTGATGTAAGCTAAGTACGCCTCACACCCTTTCCGAACTAATTTATCAGCCACAAGAGTAGATATCACACTGGATAGATAGTCTCGACACTCGCCAATCACTACCACCTCCTTATCATCCTCAATCCTCAAAATGATTCTCTTAGTCGTGCAGTCTAAACTAACCCGATGCTCCACCAATCAGTCCATACCCAGAATTAGGTCAGACTCCCTAAATGGAAGCTCCATCAGATTCGTCAGAAAAACAGTCCCTTGCACCTCTAACGAAACATCCCTACAGAGTTTACTAACCCGAATAGACTGCCCCAATAGACTCAATATAGTAACCTTACTAGTAGTGCTCTCCATAGAAATCCCCAAAGTTTTAGATACAGGACTAGCAATGAATGAGTAAGTAGACCCTATGTCTATCAAAGCTACGTAAGGTACATCAAATATAAATAATGTACCGGTGATGATGTCAGAAGCATCTCTATCCTCTCGGTAATGAGCAGTATAAACAAGTGCAGGTTACCTCGCCTCTGTCTGAGTAGCACCTCTATCCCGTGCTCTCTGTCCACGACCAACACCGTTACCACCCTTAACCTGTCCACGGCCCTTAGATGGCTGCTGAATTGCTCTTTGAGGCTGTACAGTACTCAGAGCTGAAGCTTGCATTTGATCTGCCCGCTGTGGACACTCTTTAATACGGTGCTCAAGAGACCCATACCTCAAACAAGCCCCAATCCTCCTTCAGCACTCACCCGGATAGCGTCTCCCACAATCTCTACAAGGTAGCATCCCAGTAGAAGCAACAGGACCTCCCACTCTAACTAGCCCATCAGATCTGGCCATTTTCTTAGGCCTTTACACAGAACTCGAGGGCTTCGAATCCCTCTTGTTCTTACCTCTTTCCCTATCTCTATTCTGGCGCTCCACGCACTTAACATCCTCGGTGATCTTTACCTTCTCTACCAGAACAAAAAACTCACGCTCCCTCTGCAGAGCAATCAGAACCCTCAGATTATCCCTTAGGCCGTCTTCAAACCTAATACACCTTTTATACTCGGACGCCACCATGCCTCGAGCATAGCGGCTCAACCTCAAAAATTTGACCTCATACTCGGCCATAGATCGGCCACCTTGCGTGAGATTCAGAAACTCACGCCTGTGAGCATCGATGTAACTAGCTTCCACATACTTGCTCTGAAATGTAGTGTTAAAGAATTCCCAAGTCAAACGATCTGGCTGAGTGCCCTCCTTAACTATCAACCACTACTGGTAAGCCCTCATTGTGAAGCAAGGAAACTGCACCCTTCAATTTCTGCTCAGGGGTACAGTCCAAATCATCCATAATTCTCTTAGTAGCCTTCAACCAATACTTAACTACATTAGGGGCAACTCCTATGACACCCTTAAATAACTCAGCTCCATTAGACTAGAATCATTCAGTTACCGACCTTTGGCCTCTAGATCCAGAATTGGGCCTAGCGACCCTCTCCAATATCCTCAGCATGGCTTGGGACTGTGCGTCATCCCCAGCCGAAAGACTTTAAGACCTAGTCTCAATAGTAAATGACTCAGGTGTCTCACTAGTGTCTAGATTTGGCATGCTGCCCAGAGATGAGGACTCAGCTTGAACCCTCTACGGCCTCTACCACGGCCTCGAGTATCACATCTGTGAATTCCACGAACACACATTGTCTAATTCAGGTTTATCTACATTAAGAGTTTTATGCATCAGTTCAATGTTTATTAATAGATATTTTATGTAATAAATATCAGAAGTTTAGAAATGTTTTCGAAAGTTTTAGTCTCTATTCATTTCACTACAGTTTAAAAGAATACTAACTATAGTGTTTCAGGGTATGCTATTTATAGTATTTCAAATAAATTGTCTAAGGTTCAGAATACTTACAGGATGAACGTCGGAGACTCAATGTACCACATACTTAATCAAAATATTTTTAAACCATTTGAAAACCAATTCTGAAACATATTTTGGAACCCAAAATTCACAGTCGAGTTTCGCAACTAGGCTCTGATGCCACTAAATGTAACACCCTAAACCTGGCCTAGACGTTATGGCCGAATCCGGAAGTGTCAAATGAAATAGGCTGAAAACCGTTGTTAAATCACATTTTGCAGTTATAAAATCATTAAAGTGGCAGTCAAACCCAAATTAAAATGAAAACAGTCCGTAAAGTCTGGATTACATAAAAAAAAATAAACTAGAATATAAAAATTTAATCGTAACTATAGTTAGATCAAACATGTGGTCACCGAGGGGCTCCGCAGCACCGGTCTGCCTAAGTTGGTGAATTACCTGTACAGAATAAATAGAAAAGGGTGAGTTTACATAAACTCAGTGTGTAACCCCACAGAATTTAGCATGCATACAGCCAGAATATCAGAATCAGCTAAACACAGATTCAGACTTAAGCCCATTCAGATACAAATGCAGATTCAGGCTTAAGCCCATGTCAGATATAGATACAGATATGCAAATTAGAATAAAAAATTAGATATCCTACCCCCATCCTCTACACACCATCTCCGACCATCCCTACACACCATGTGGGATTTAAAACACCCACCCAGCCCTACACACCATGATGTACCAATGCGGTACGTAACAGATATAACGTAGCCATACTGCCAGATAATAGGCATAAACTGCCTTTCAGAACACTTCTTCTAATAGACATCATTCCACCCCAATAACAATACTAGAAACAAAAACAGTTATGCAAGTTAACATGCTCAACATGTTATCAATCATATCACAGATAGTCATACAGATCGTTAATCATACATGCATAATTCTGTCATGTTCAGTATAAGATATCAGTCAAACAGATCATATAGTTTAAGGTTTGTTAGCCCTTACCGACCTTACAGTAGGCCTACAGTCGTTCGGGATAACTCGTGCAACCTAGGGAAAAATTCAGATAAATGGGCGCACACGCCCAGATTGGCCTTACCCGTGTGGATCACACGGCCTAGCCCAGATACCACACGCCCGTGTGGTCCTACACGCCAAATTTAGCCTAGGCCGTGTGGCTCACACAGCCACACAAAGGCCATCATACGGCCATGTCTTGTGCACCACCTAGCCTTCATCGATCACATGGTCGTGTCGTCACACACGACCTACCACACGACCATGTGGCATCGACAGTGAGGTTTTTCGGCTTTTGCTGAATCTCATTGTTCTACGTTTCGGGTACACACCTGGTACTGTTTTACAGCGAAAACACTCCCGAACTGCACGACACCTAAAATTGACCAACAAACACCTAATTAGCTATTTACAACCGAACTAAACCAAACTCGAATCAAGCTATTCATCCATCGAGCAATTACACCTTACATTCGGTCAAACAACAGTAACTCTCACAGAATTAAACCTTCATCAAACGATTTTGAGCCCTTGAGTCTCCATCTAATCGGCTTTAACGACACATATTAATGATAGAATTAACGAACAGAAACCAAACCATCTTACCCAAACTTATTGATTCGAATCGTAATCAAAAGCACTGATGTAACAAATCACGGAAACTTGATAATAGGTAGGAAATCAAAACAAAATTGGCAGCAAGAAGGAGAAAAAGAAATTGATAGAGAATAGAAGGAAACAGGAGAAAAACGACAAGGGAGGAGGAAGAGAACGTCAGTTTTTCTGAAGAGGATTTTTGGGGAAACAAATTTACTCAAATCCCACTACCTACACTATCATAACCACCCACTATCATAATTTTAACTTCACCAAAACTCTATCCCATAACTGATAAAAAATAAATACCCAGGTTCGTGCAAGGATTCGAACATAGGACCTTCACACAACACACAGACTCCCTTACCACTCGAACCAGTAGGTTCATTCTGATATGGTTTTTCAAGTAATTTAATATAAGCCCACTGAGTAAGTATAAGGCTTAAGTCAGAAAAATACCAAAACTTGCCAAAGCTAAGGCTTGAACTTGGGACCTTTCACACACACCCAGAACACTTAACCATTGAAGCAGACATATAGATTTGTCAAACAATTACAAAAACATAAACAAATATATTTGGGTGTTACATTTGCTATGTTTTGAGTTATGTTTTGGTAGCTTTTGGCATGTACAAAATATGTACCATTAGTTATATTTGGGTTTGTATATTGATACATTTAACCTTGGGCTGAGGAAGCTATTAGGTGTATGTAAACTTCAATTATTTTCCCTCTAGTGTCACGCCCCAAAATCTGGCCTAGTAGCTTTAGGTTAGTAGAACCGGGTCATTAAATTGAGGGTTGAGTCAGGTATCAGAAATTAGGGTCGTAAGTAAGAAATTAAAGAATTAAAATTTCATATTCGGGTTTTTATTTTATTAACTAGCTTAAAATGAAATTTAATTTTGAGGTCTAATTTGAAAAAAAAAATGGATTTAATTGATTTAAGACATAATTGGAAAAGGGAAGAATTAAGAGTGACCAAAAGGGTAAATTGCCCAAATTTTGAAAATTGGTCTCCTACGTAGAACTTTTCACGTCTTCATTTTCTTCTTTCAAACCCCAAAACATTCAAAGTTTTCAAAAACCTAAAATCAGAGAGTTTTAACAAAATCTATTCATTCTTTTAGATTTATTTACTCCCCAAACACCAAAACAACCTCTAATTTCAGGTGAAAAACATGTTTTTTCCCCAAATTCACTATTGCTCTTCTAGAGTTGAAATCCCAAATTAGAGTTCTAGATCATCATTTTCATCAAATCAAGGTAATATTCTGACTTTCTATGGTTAAATAAAAAGTGTTGTTATTTTAAATTGAGTTTTAAATGATTATATTTAAATTTGGTGTTTTTAAAGTATGTTTAGATTCAAAAATGGCAAATCTCGTAATCTTGACTAAACTCGTGATTTCAAATTTATTTTTGATTCATTCTAACCTAACTAGAAGGCATTTCAGTTCAATTTGATAGTTCATAACCAAATTTTTAAGAATCAAGAGTTTTCCCCCTTTTTCATATTCCTAAAAGTTTCAATTTTTTGAAAAATTTAGGACCATGGATTTAGGTGAAATTAATGGTTTAGTTATGAAATTAAATATTATATAGGATGTTTGGAATCTAAATGGAGGATTACAAACAAGGTTAGGGTGTCAAAACTTCAATTTCGGGAAAATTAGCTAGTTTTCAGTAGTGAGAAATAAGAGGCTTGAATTGTATATTTCTTGTTGTTTTGTTGTGTTCAAGGTTTTTTTTGATGAGTTTGGAATGCGTTTCTTATGTGTGTAAAGTTTCGGATCAATCGAGAGCCACTACAAGCAAGTTTAAAGGAAAGGAAAAGCTTGTTTGAGCTTTTGGCTTATAAGCGGAAGCATGATTGGTGAGTGTCTGGAGTCATTGCTGGTATTCGTGATTCATAGCATTAATCGAGAGCTTTGGAGTAGCCTAAACCCCTATCCTAAGTTCCAAGTGTAAGCTTTTCTTTTACTTGTTGCCTTGTTGTGAAATTATGCCTAATATATGTCGAGTTGTGAAATGTGATGCTACTTTTACAGGTAATGTGTGTGAATACTTGTATGTGATATGTGATAAACTAATTTTAATGAACTCATACGTGGTTAGATAAGTAATGGCTCAACGCGCATAGTTGTGGCACTTAAATTGCAATTAAATGTGAATTCGATAAGCATGATTTTTGTACAAGTTTGTGATGTAAATTAATGAATATGAATAGAGGTTATGTGATTAAAATAGTAATTAAATATGTATAATTGTAAATATTTTAGGCTTGTGATCTCTTAACACTATTGGATATAGTTGACATGCCATAGGATTGTGAGTACTCACCCTTGTGTTTTGTGATTTGGGCATTAAGGCCGCGGGACAGATTGGATGGATAAGAGAATGTCAAGGTAAGCTTCATTCACGAGGATATATTAGTGTGTTGGAGAGTGTTTAGCTTTATGCTAGACTTATGGGACATGTTAGACTCTTTGAGTCATTAGTGTGATGAAGATCTGTGTATCTAATGTGTGGTGATAGAGTCCACTTTTATGTTTCATGTTTCCAAGTTGTCAAATTATCATAAATTGATTAATATATAAAAATGTTTTGTGTAAATGCACATGAGTATATATAAGCTAGACTTGTGAGTAATTAAAATATGAATATATAGTTTTGTCTTGATAAATTATCGTAAAATGAATTATATATATGAGTTGAGTGCAATTGCATGTGAGAGTATATGCTAGTTTTATGATTTAATGAAGTGTGAATATGTTATTTTCACTTGATGAAAATATGGTTATGAGTGAGCGTAGTATGCTTTTGTTTAACCTTTGGTGTTGTGTATGCTTTGTGGTTATTCCGACATTCAGTAAGCTTGTTTTAACTATAACACCCCTTACCCTGTCTGATGCCGGGATAGGGTATGAGGCATTACTGGACATAAACATAAGCAATCATACAAAATTGGGTCATAAAAATACGTCCAATTTAAAACCATTCATACATGTGCATATTGTCCCTTATACAAGCCTACGAGGCCCAAAACATTCATTGGGAGTGGTTCGGGACTAAATCGAGAACTTTTGAAATTTTTACAATACTTAAAAAATTTTCATGTTTTGGAGGGTCACACGCCCGTGTGGGTAGGCCGTGTGGTCTTACACGCTCATTTGGCTTGGGAGATGCCCATGTCCTCAGCTGGTGTAACTCTCTGTTTATGACGTCATCAACAAAATAGGGTCACACGGCCAAGTCACATGCCCGTGTGCTAGGCTGTGTGGCGAATTTAATTTTCGTAATTAAGGTGTAGACTTCACATGGCCTGGGCACATGCCCATGTCCTAAGGCCTTGTCTCTTGCACGGCTAGGACACACGGCCGTGTCTCTTGCCCGTGTGATCACTACTGAGCATTCTATTTCTCAAAACTAAGGTGCAGGGGACACACGGCCAGAACACATGCCCTTGGGGAAAACCGTGTGGACAAAAATAAGGCTATTTACCAAGCCTTTTTTCCAACCATACTTACACCAACCTACACAACATCACAACCACTTCAGCCACAACCAAGACATCCACACATCAATTATATGCTATTTTCTATCATAGACAACATCTCATACTTATCACCTCAAACCATGCAAAATCCATATCCACAATTCATGCATGCCAAACAATTTTAACCATATCATGTATGACCTTGGCACATACATGCATATATGAATAGGTTTACAACTCAATAATCAATACGAGCTATATCCCATGGCCTTATACAAAATGAATCAAATATCATCATAAGCCAACACATTTGGCTAAACCAATATGAAATATAACAAAAAGACCAAGTCCCTATACATGCCATATTCAAAATGTTGAGACTAACTATACCCAAAAGTTCTAATTGATAGTGTGATCAAGTCTCCGACGTCCTTCGATCCTCGAGCTAGCTTGGCGATTCTATAAGAAAATAGAAAAGAAAGGGAAGTAAGCATAAAGCTTAGTAAGTTTGCATGTAAATAATTAACAACATTAACCATGCATTACTATACACATAACATAATATAATTTATCACAATTTCATCCGGTATCATAGATACATTTTAAATCATGTCATTTACATAATGTACAATAAAACTCATGATTATACAGAGGTCTCATCGATTTACAATCTCAATATTTATGAGCTTTGTGTACATACCTGTACCCTTTCAACATGATCATACCTTGTCATTTTGTTGACATAATCTTTAGATTACCCATTGAACCACTTGGAATACTAAAGGATACTCGGGAATCACATGCACATAGAATCATACCAACACCATATCCTAGATATAGTCTTACATGGGATCTCATATCGATGCCAATAGCCCAGTTATGGTCTTACACGATTCTCATATCGATGCCATGTCCCAGACATGGTCTTACACGAAATCTCATAATGATGCCATATCCCAGATATGATCTTACACGTAAACTCATAACCCAAATGTCATGACATTTGTATCCTAATTATTCCTAATGTTCTACTGGGATTTCAAGGTATCAAATATTCGTCAAATCGTCGTCGAGTCAACATTAATCAAATCCACAAAGACAATTACACAATTCATGAAATATTAAAGCATTAAATACCTAATAATGTAATATTACATTATTTACACACGAACTTACCTTGGTACCAAAATATGGCTAACTATTCTATTTAGTCCACAATCTTGTTCTTTTCTCGATTTAGGTCTGGACTCCGTTTTTCTTGATCTATAATAGCAAATTTAGCTCATTTAATTATCACATTGTTCAAATCAGTCCAAAAACCATACTTTGGCAAAATTACAATTTTACCCCTAAACTTTCACATATTTACAATTAGTCCTTAGGCTCGTAAAATAAAATGTGTCCATTTTCTTTGTTACCCAAGCCTAGCCGAACCTATATCAACTTATACTAGCCCATATTTTTCATTAAATCATATTTCTACTACTCATTTTCACAACTTTTACAAATAAGCCATTTTTAGGTGTTTTCATAAAAAATCACTTAGTAAAAGATGTTTATCACACATCAAACTTTCATAATCTACCATGAAACATCAAAATACATGCATGTCACACATAGTTCAAACCCTAGCTCAAATAAATGGTATAAATGGCTAAATCGGTTGATAACAACTTCAAAAATGTAAAGAACATTAAAAACGAGGCTAGGATGCACTTACAATCAAGCTTGAAAGTTGAAGAAACCCTAACTATGGTGACCTTATGAATTTTGGCTAAGCATAAGGAAGATGGACAAGATTTTTGACTTATTTTCCCTTTAAATTCTTTTATTAACCAAATGACCAAAATGCCCTTTTTACTTATTCATGCCCATTTTTTTCCATAAAATTAGAAATTGGTCAAATTTCTATTTAAGGACCTCTAATTAATAATCCATATCTATTTCATGCTTAGAGCTTCTAGAATCACATATTTTACAACTTTTGCAATTTAGTTCTAAAAGTCAAACTGGACATTTATTCACAAAATTTCTTCATGAAAATTTCACAAAATCATGCAAACATGTCATGGACCTCAAAAAAATCATAAAAAAAATTTCTAATTCAGATTTGTGGTCTCGAAACCACTATTCCAACTAGGCCCAAAATCGGGATGTTACATAAACTCACACACTCTACATTAACATCTTATAGATAAGTAGTTTTTCAGTGTGAATGGAGCAGCGAAGGAAGTGATCTAAGTAAGACAATATTTTTGAGTAGGTGGTTTTTGCGATTCTTTTGAACTCACTGAATAAAGGTAATATGGGTTAGAGTTTTAATTTTGATTGTTAACATTATTTTATTAATTATATCTTAGTATTGGATTGACGGAATATGGATGTTGTCTTGGACTTTGTTTGCGACTAAATTGACGTTTGAGATTAAGGTTGATAATGCATGTTAGATATTCCTATTTAAATGTATGGATGTGGCCTGATAAATGTTTAAAGAATGTTAATAAGTTTAGTTAAATTAAACTATATTTGTATGTTAAGTAGAACATTGTTTTGAGCATGGATAACATTTTAACTTGTGAACTTTTGGTATTTTGGGTAAATGTATTGATACTTGGGATATGCATATTAATACCTTGAAGCTGGGACATTTTCAAAATTTGATAGATTCCAACTTTGGTATCGATGCCCATATACAAGTATCGGTACTTGTGATAAAAATATCAATACCTAGTCATTCGGTATCGGTACCTACGTGGTTTTTTGAGATTTATTAAACATGAACCTTAATTAAATTAACCATGAAGTTTTCTTTAAAAGTTAATTTTAGTGGTCGTTGCTATTATTCGAAACTGCATATGCATGTGATTAAGTTTTGTTGGTTGATGTAGTATCCTGTAACTCAGGTCCGATGACCGGACCAAGTGAGGGGTGTTACAACTAGTTTTTAGTGTAGCAAGAATGTATGTTTGGTTAGAATGAATGGATAATAGTAGGTAAAAAGTTTTATGTTCAGCGTAGATTTAGATAGCTTTAGAAGGTTATCTAGGTTTTAGAATTATTGTCAAGTTAGAAAAGATTGTTACCTCATCAACTTTATGACTTTTTTGCAAGCAAAGAAATCTTAGGATGACTTTACTTAGACCACCCAACCCTTAAGTATCTATTCTTGAAACAAGGGTATCAGTATTGCATTAAACTGTATCTAACAACCATTTAAAGAGTAGTATTGTCACGTCCCGAAATTCGGGTTAGTAGAATTGGGCATTAGATTATGGGCTTGAGAGAAAAATCAGATTTTGTGTCATAAGAATTAAAATAAGATAAAATAAATAATTAGTTAATAATAGTAGAATGAATAATAATTAAATTAAATAATTATGGTATTAATAATTGGGACATTAATAATAATAATAATAATAATAATAATAATAATAATAATAATAATAATAGAGATTAATTTGAGAATAGTGGTTAAAGTAGATGTTAAATGTGTAAATTAAAAACTAGTGTTTAAAAGGGGAGCTATTATAACAAGGTAGAATAGGGGAGGACTTATAGAGCAAATAGCCCATTTTTTTAAAAAAAAGTGGTTAGTTGGGTATAAAAAGCCACTGTTGTCCCATTTTTCTCTATCTTTCTTTTTTCATTTTTAAATTTTTTAAATGTAGGATTGAACATTTTCTCTTAAACTTTCTGCATCTATTATATATTTTTGGCATCCAAACACTCCCTATTCCTTTAATTTTGTAAGAAAATCACTCTTTCTTCTCCAATTTCTCACTTAAACTTAGCTGATTTTTGCTCATTTGGTACAAATTCGTAGAGGTTTTTAAGTTAAATGTAAATCTATTATTTTCTTATTTTTTAAATTTTTATTAGGAGTTTTTTAATTTGAATTTTCATATATCTAAGCAAGAAAACTAAAGATCCATGGTTTTAAAGCTATGTTTTGCATAAAAATTGTGAATCACATAATAAAGAGCTAAGAGATATTTTTAAAATGATTTGTAATATATTTTAATGAGATTAAGAGATTTACAAATTCAATTTATCAAAATCTTCAAGTAATTGTGTAACGCCCCAAATTTTGGGCTTAGAAGATTTAGGGTTTTGTGGTTAAGGTCAGTGAGGAGGTTGCACTTATGAGTCTAGTTGAGTGTTTAAGTGGAAGAATGGGCCTGCTGGTCTAGTGGTTGTGTGTGTGATGGTTTCACCCTAGGTTCTATGTTTGAGGCACGGTATGGGCGTTTTGGAAAAAACATTGCATCTATTTTAGTTTTAATAATTAGTTAGCTATATTTGTTTATCCATTTTATTATTTATGATTTATATTTATTTAGTTAATTTTGGTTTTTCTTTTTTTTTTTTCACGTTCTCTTCTTCCCCTCTCTCGCTTGGCTTTTCTTTTTGCTATTTCTCTTTTCTCTGAAAACGAATGTTGTTGACTGATTGTGGATTTTTGTTCCTCTATCGTTTCCTTCGTCATCGAATCAGGTGTGGGATTCGAACCCTTACTACACTATTTTATTTTTACAAAGTTTATGTTCGGCTTTTTTTGACTGTATGCTAATCATTGGTTTAGGGTTTTTAGTCGATGGAAGTGATGAGAAATCGTCACTTTTTGATGATTGTTGATAGGGAAAAGGTTAGGGACAAGTTTGGTGGCTAAAGCGGTGGTTTTGGGGCTGTTTTGGGGTGATTTCGTGGCCTCCCTGGTGGCCACACGGGCATGTGATGACTCACACAGCCGTGTGTCCCATACGGGCATGTGAGAACTCTACACGGCTGTGTCTCCTTTATTCTTAATTTTTAGCATTTTTGGATAGAGAGTTACATAGGCTGTTCACGCAGGCATGTGCCTCCTCCACACGGGTGTGTGCCCCCTCCACATGGGCATGTGGGGCCTTAACACGGGCGTGTGTGCCTCGGCCGTGTGGTTCTACCTTGTGAAATTATTGTATTACGTTGATTTTTGCCCTGTTTGTGGTTCCGTGTGTTCCAATCCTCAACTAAGCCTTACTTACGGTAATTATGACTCTGATATGGACTTGATATGTGTGTTATTTGTGATTGGCTATGTGATAAGCTTGGTACTGAATTCGAGTTCTAAGTGTACTCATGTCTGATTCTGTAACCAGTTGATTGAATGCGAATGTTTGCTTTTAATTGAATTTCTGAAATTGGTATTCAGATTGTGCACATCTGACTGCATACATACATATGCATACACTATTTTGGGTGGGATTTTGAAGAGAAGGGAGATTAACTTATCTAAACCGGCAGTTGATCTATTGGTTGAAAGCCCTATTATCCAGAGGGATGTGGGCAGTCCCAATACCCTGAGGGTCGTGGACATTACTGATAATGGTATAGCAGATTTTCCGCCTTGCACTGTATCGCATGTACGTTAGCTATGCTACATACCACTATTTGATCTGGCAGTTTATACTGCACGTCTATACCGCGGTTTACCGTATTGCACAGTACAGCTTATACGCTAGCTTTGCTGCGTAATATATCTAATCTGGTAGTTCATATTGCATGTCTATACCGCAGTATTCCACATGGCACTGTACAGCTTACTGATAGCCCCTAATACCCAGAGGATCGTGGGCAGTCCTAATTCCCTGAGGTTCGAGGATAATACTGATGTCTATCATTGCCGGGCAACCCGGGATGACATCATATGAAGTGTAGGGTTGGATGGATGGGTTGATTATATCCATACATGGAGTGATTGGTTGGACGAACTTAATAGCTCTATTGAGGTATGATGGGGGACAGTGAGGTGTGTTGGCTGGATGGGTGGGCTTTCCTTAACTCGACTGCACTCATATGCATTTTATCGACTATTTGTGAATGCTAATGGCTGTAGTACTATTTGACTGAGAGGCGTTGCTGACACTATGTACTCTAATTACGACTATCTGACTGAAAAATTATAGTGACTGTGTAACTGAGTGTGTTCGAATATGTACTAAATATCGATATCTATCGGTACGTCCGTTTCAAATGTACCAATTGGTTTCGTATAGTTCTGTAAGTATGTTCCGCTTCTGAACTGTTTTCTGGATTCTCTGTTTCTGATTCTGTTGTAGTTGGCTTTGATCTCACACTGAGCTTGAGTAGCTCACCCCCTCTTTTGTTTCCCCTTTCAGGTACGTTTCAGAATTTGGAAGCTGGACTCGGTACGCATAGGTCTTGGAAAGTCTCGCAAACTATGAATTATCAGTTTTGTTTCCAGTTACAATTTTTTTTATTTGGGTTACTTTGAACTATAAGGCTTTATAATGTTGTGGAATAGTTTTCGTTTTTGATTTTCATAGGTACGTTTATTTCGGGTTTTATATTGAGTTTTACTGCAAATTTTACTGACCGATTATTAAATGGTTTTATGTACTTTTAGTTTATTGAGAAGAGTCGTTTTGTAAAATTTTCCCTACGATCACTTCGGTGATCAATGTAGATTTCTGGATTCGGTCTAGGCTTCTAGTTCGGGTTTGGGGTGTTACAAATTGCATTAATTAAATGGTTTTCTTTTGAGAATGAAAAATGAACAATGTTTTTCCAAAAAAAATATTAATTAAAGAAATTGAGAAAAGTTAGAGATCTAGATTTATAATTAGGCAGAAGTTAGGAGGTTAGGAGGTAGAAATTAATGATTTAATTAAGT
This sequence comes from Gossypium anomalum, assembly GCA_025698475.1. Lineage (NCBI taxonomy): Eukaryota > Viridiplantae > Streptophyta > Magnoliopsida > Malvales > Malvaceae > Gossypium > Gossypium anomalum. Next base: position 20,850,713 of record CM046963.1, on the reverse strand, counting down.
TAAAAAGAAGAAATTAAGCGAAATAGATTGTACGAAATAAGTCAAAGAAGTATGTGTGAGTGACAAGCCGTTGTATGAGTATAAAGAGAGTAAGCTAGATTGTTTTTAAATGCTTAGTAATATGTATATTTTTGTCTGAAGCTGAAAACGTAGGTGGAGCCTCAACAAACTGGGATAAAGGCAACTGAAAAATTGTCTAGTTCAACGAGCCATGGTGAGCTATAGGTGAGTGCATTTCTATGTCGTGTTTCAGTATGAATTGCGAGATCTAAAGAGTCAAAGTGAGGCTTGGGAACCCCACTTATGATATGTATGCATGGTCTTGTTATATACATTATCAATATACGCTTGGATTTTGTGTTATACATAAATATGTGTCAATTTTATTATATAATATATATAGCTATGCCTTTATAGGGTTTTGTTAAATAATATAAGTATATATATGCAAATTTGACATGTATATATATCTATGCCTTTATAGGGTTTTGTTAAATAATATAAGTATATATATGCAAATTTGACATGACAGGGGAGTTTTTAAATATGTTTGTATATATGAAATAATTAAATGTCTTGTTATGTATATATATATATATATATATATATGCATTTATGATTATATATAAGTTTTAAGGGGTATTGTTTCATAAATATATATTATAAATAATATCTAAAGGCATGGTTGGTTATACATATAATATATTATGTGCGTGGGCTTTATAGTATGTAAAATGTATAATATATTATATGCATGGGCTTTATTATATATATAATATATATACGTGGTTTTTGGTGTTATATATAATATAATATATATATATATATATATGCATGTGCATGGATCAATTGTGTACAGTATATATAGTTAGGGGTATGGTTTTATATAATATACAAATTTATGGGACTTTTAATGTATGCTTAAAATTTAAGGTGATAAAGGTGACTAAATAAATATGTATATATAATATATATTCATATATGATTTTGTAATATTCACGAACGAATATAAGAATAAATAATATAATGTGGACTCTTATAACATATAAATTTTATCGTTAATGCATATTTATGAATGCACAAACCTATAAATGAATTATGAGATATATGATATTTCAAGTTTTGATTAGTGCAAAATTACATTATTGTGAAATGCTAAGTGCGAGCTCAACAGTAATGTGAGCCAATTATATTGTGAAATAAAATGTGATTAAATAGATATTTTGGCAATGTGAACACTTGAAACCGTTGGATATCATTGGCATGCCATAGGATTGTGAGTACTCACCATTTTTATTATGTGTTGGGCATTGTGGCCCGGAGATAGCATTGGAGAGATAAGGGAATGTCGAGCATAGCTCCAGTCACCGTAAATAGAATGGTGTGTTTGGAGAGTGTAAGCATATATGCTACACTTACATAGAGATAGTGTATAACTTTATGAGTCATGTAGTGTGCTTTGGAGATTCGTTTATCCAATGAGTATATAATTTGACTATGTTTCATATTCACGAATTGCCAATATATCACAGTGTTGAGTATGAAAATTGTGTTATATGTGAATTGTTCAAACATGTTTAAATATTAACATGTTAGGTGTGTATATATTTGTGTTGCATTCATGTGTACACACTGAGCTTTCCCAAGCTCACCCCCTTACTTTACCTTACAGATAAATAGTTCATGGGTTAGCGAGAAGGGTGGCAAATAGAATTATCTTTGAGTATGTGTGTTGAGATTTTAAACTCCCAAGTGAAGACAACGTGGGTCATTCCAAGGGTTTAGTACTATAATTAGACTTAAACTTATAAATAAAATTTTTGACGGGTTGTAAACGAACTTTATGGACTATTTATTTTTTTTGGGATTTTTGAACGTTATAAATGCTTGCTTGATTGCTGGTTTAGATGTTTTAATTATTTTCTTAATGTGATTATAATGAAATGAACTAACAAATATTTACAGGTAAGGGAGACCGCCGACAATTAAGGTATGCCTTATACCTTCTGATTATGTGAATGAAATTATTAATTTAGAAAAGCATGCACTTAGGTCTAATTTCCTATATGGAATATTAAGCAATTATGTGGTGTGTATGGTTGGTTGGTATGGTTCATAAAGTTTTAAACGAAGAGTCACCTCGGTGGCTAATGTGATGTTTCGAATTCAGATTAGACTGTCCCGGTCAGGTTTGGGGCATCACATGTAGTGGTATCAGAGCTAGGTTAAAATAAAAGCCCAGGGAGAGCCATAGTTTTCTACAAATTAGCATTTTTGAAAATATAACAAATTGATTTTTAAAATTTTGAAAAATGGAAATGTTTAAACCTTTTTGACAAACATAACCTCGTATGAATATTAGTTGTAAATTGGGTAGAAATGGGAACACATTGTCTTATTTGAAAATGTTTTATTGAAAAAAAGATTGCCTTGGATCACTTACCACTTCTCACTTTCTTTTTTTATTTAAATTTATGAAAATAGTATATAAAAATGCTTCATAGACGTGGGTATCCAGCTGTTAATGCACCAGTAGAACCACCTCTATGGCAAGCTGCACCTGGAATTGGTTTCGAGCCCTTGGTTCAAGCAATGATTAGGGCATTTCAGAGTATAGCCGGTGGGAACCCTCCCTCAATAGCCAAAGGGTTGCCACTCAAACAACTCTGAGCTTTGGGTAGTAAAGAATTTCGAGGAGCTAAAGAAGCTGATCTGACCATTATTGAATATTGGTTGCAGAGTGTTGAAAGAATCGTTGAGTAGATGGGATGCTTGAATGATGAGAACTTGGGTTGCACTGTATCATTTCTAAACGGCAAAGATCATCATTGGTGGAATATGGTAAAGAGAGGGACCACTGCGGATCACCTGACTTGGGATTTATTTTTGGAGTCCTTCCGAAAGAAGTACTTGGGAGAGCAGTATCTGGATGCTAGAAAGAGGGAGTTTTTAGATCTAGTTCATGGAAGTATGTTTGTGGCTGAGTACGAGTCCGGGTCTGAGTTTGTACGGCTCAGCCAGTATGTTCCAGAAATGGCGTTCTTTGAAAAAGAGAGGTGTAAGAGGTTCTGACTTGGGTTAAATCGGGACATTCAAGTATATCTTATAGTAAAGAGCACTAAGGCCTTCGATGATTTGGTAGAGAAGGCTAAGGTTGTAAAGGAGACACTAATCGAGCCATTGAGACTAGTTGTATCTGAGTCCGGGAAGAGGGGCTTTGATTGGTTAGGATTGTTAGAAAGGCCAAGTAAGAGAGATCGTGATTTCTAGAAGTCTGATAGGGGTGCTCGATGAGACTTTCAACTGAGCCAAACTAGACACCAGAGTATCGCATTAGTTTCTAAAGATAGATCAGTTGAGGTAGTGACTTGTGAATATTGTGGACGTGGGCACCCGGGAGTGTGTCAAAGAGTGTCGGGGGTGTGCCTGCATTATGGATCAATGGAGCACCGAGTACGGGACTGCCCAAAGAGAGATGAGTTGTCTCAAACTACTGCACCTGTTAGAGGCTGAGACCAAAGTCGTAGTGGTAACGAGAGACCGATGGGTTAAAGGAAAATTGCCCATACAGTAGCTGCACTGATTGAGTCTGGTGGACCCATTTGTGTTTACGCAGTAAGGGAGTTGCATGACCACGAGACGACGGATTTGATTGCATGTACATTCATAATGCGGTCTTTTTCTTTATTTTCGTTTGTATATTTGGGTTCCATCCACTCGTATATTGAGAGTGATTTGGTTGGTAAGTTGGGGATTTGATTTGGGTGATTATTGATTGGTTCTCGAAGAGTGCACATTTTCTAACAGTGTGTACTAATTACTAGATAGAGAGATTAGCTAAGTTGTACACGGTAGAGATAGTTTGACTTTATGGTGTATCGTTTTGATAATTTCTGATAGAGATTCACGTTTTACCTCGAGATTTTAGAGGAGTCTTTAAGGAGCGTTGGGTTTGAAGTTTAACTTTAGTACGACTTATCATCCCTAGACAGATGGCCAATCGAAACGAGTAATTTAGATACTCAAGGAAATGTAGCAGAAGTATCGATCCAACTCATCACATACTATTCCGATAGAGGAGATTGAAGTTCGACTTGGTTTTACCTATCAGGAGGAACCGATCGATATCCTAGCTCGTGAGGTTAATGTGTTGCATAACAAGAGCATACCTTTAGTAAAGGTTTTCTAGGGTAATCACAAGACTGAACAGGCTACTAGGGAAACTGAAAATGTAATGAGATGGCAATATCCTTATCTATTGTATACAGTATATATAATTATGGGTATTGTTTTATATAATATATGAATTTATGGGACTTTTAATGTATGCTTAAATTTTGAAGTGATAAAGGTCACTAAATAAATATGTATATATTATATATATTTGTATATAATTTTGTAATATTCACAAACGGATATAAGAATAAATAATATAATGTGGACTCTTCTAACATGTAAATTTTATCGTTAATGCATATCTATGCATGAACGAATCTGTAAGTGAATTATGAGATTTATGATATTGTGAGTTTTGATTAGTGCAAAATTGCATATTGTGAAATGCTAAGTGCGAGCTCAACAGTAATGCGAGCCAATTATATTGTGAAATAAAATGTGATTAAATAGATATTTTGGCAATGTGAACACTTGAAATTGTTGGATATCATTGGCATGTCATAGTACTCACCATTTTTATTAAGTGTTGGGCATTGTGGCCCGGAGATAGCGTTGGAGAGATAAGGAAATGTCGAGCATAGCTCCATTCACCGTAGATAGCGTGGTGTGTTTGGAGAGTGAGAGCATACGTGCTACACTTACATAGAGATAGCATACGACCTTATGAGTCACGTGGTGCGTTATGGAGATTTGTTTATCCAATGAGTATATAATTTGACTATGTTTCATATTCACGAATTGCCAATATATCATAGTGTTGAGTATGAAAATTGTGTTATATGTGAATTATTCAAATATGTTTAAATCCTAACATGTCAGGTGTGTATATATTTTTATTGTATGCATGTGTACTAACTAAGCTTTCCCAAGCTTACCCCCTTACTTTACCTTGCAGATAAATAGTTCCCGAGTTATTGAGGAGGGTGGGAAACAGTGATCCATTGCATGGCATTTTCTTTGAGTATGTGTGTTGAGCTTTTAATCTCCGAAGTGAAGGCAATGTGGGTTATTCCATGGGTATAGTACTAGAATTAGACTTAAACTTTTAAATAAAATTTTCAACGTGTTGTTAATGGACATTATGGACTGTTTTTTTTTTTTTTGGATTTTTGAACATTATAATAGCTGCTTGATTACTAGCTTAGATGGTTTTAATTACTTGCTTAATGTGATGATAATTAAATGAACTAACAAATTTTTGTAGCTAAGGGAGACCGTCGAGTGTTAAGGTATGCCTTATATCTTTTGATTGTGTGAATAAAATGATTAATTTAGAAAATCCTGCACTTAGGTCTAGTTTCCTATATGAAATATTCTGCGATTGTGTGGTATGTATGGTTGGTTAGTGTGGTTTGTAAAGCTTTAAATGGAGAGTCATCTCGGTGACTAATGTGATGTTTCGAATTTGGGTCAGACCATCCCAGTCAAATTTGGGGCTTTACAAGTATGGTATTAATACTTTTCTCCTAAGTATCACTACTTGAGACTCATGTAATGATATTGTTGGCTCATGTATTGGTAGATACAAATACAAAAGAAAAAATAGAAAAATATGAGATCTTGGTAGTGATACCCAACAATTGAGTATCAATACCCAATAGCAATCTAGTATTAGTAACTAGTATAGAGGTATCAATACTTCATAGTTTAGTCTTAAAGCATACTTAAACCGAATAGATAGGCCCAGAGTTACCAATTATCCACTTAGATCAACCATATAGAGACACTAGAGTCATTTGACCATTAGAAAGACAACGCCCACCAACTGTTTCACTGGAGATGTCTCGTAGCATTGAACATAGCATTGTGTATATATATATATATATATCAGAGTGGAATTTATATGTTATACCTTATTGTTTCTACTTTTTATATATCAAAGTGGAATTATACCTTAAGGTTTTTGATATAATATTTAATATGTTTATTCATTAAATTTCATACTTTAGATTAAAAAATTTATTAATATGTTAAGTTATAATTAATTTCAAGTTATGTATAACATAGTATTATTATAACCAAGTAATAACATAATACATAAAATAATTAATAATGTATAACAAAATTTATAATTAAAATCCTAAAATTTTATAATATAACTTATTAATTAAAAAAAGAATTATACATTTATAGACTTATATATATTTATAATACCTAAAAAATTTATTTTTAAATTAAATTTTATAATTAAAAAAATTAATTTAAGATTAAATTAACAATTATATATTTTTAAAAAATAATTACACCAAGATATTGATTAATTCGGTGTAAACGATCTTTCAAGGATTGGTGGAATTGGAGGTTTATTGTGCGACTTGAGTAGCGAAATTCTTATTCTGTTTTCAAAGAACATTGGTGAAACTAAGCTTGTGATTGCAAAGTTACTCGTTGTCAATGAGGCTTTGTGTATATTTCAAGCTTGATCGTGGTTTCAGTCCCATAAGTTGATGGTGGAATCGGACTGCTCAAATGTTGTTAAGTGGGTGCAGCTACCTAATACAACCCCAGCCTTGATGTTGGAAATCATTAGTTCTTTCTCGAATTTGATTCCTCCTGGTAAATCTCCCAGATCTCTCGATAGGCAAATGCGGAGGCAAAAAAATAAAAAAAAACTAGAATCGACAGAACTCAACCACTTTTATTTGTTTTTTTTTTTAAATATAGTATCATTTTAAGCTGTCATCGATGTATGGTGGTTGATTGTTGTTGTGGTGTGGTACTGGTTCTATGTTCGATTTTTGTTTCCATGTGTTCTACTTATTTCGCTGGGGTTGGTATAACACAAGATATGGATTGAAAGTTGCCTTTGTTGCTATAGGCTTGATTGGGGCTAAGTTTTTGCGAAATTGTAACACCGCACATTTGGAATGAACTAATAGATCATGAGCAAAGGATGTGACATTTGGACTCTAAGACTATTTAACTTGAACATCAATTACATGACTTTTCTTTAACATAAATAGACTTATTTGAAGCTATTCAAGTCACTTCTAGGTTTCCTTTAAATTTTTGTTACAAATGAGGACCATTCGGGGTTTATTTAAGCCAAAACATGATAAAAGGGGTCAATGTCGTGACATTGAGAAATGGGTGTCATGACACTAGCTTGTGGTGTCATGAAACTAAAGGCAGGTTACTCTAATGGCATCCAATGTCGTAACACTGATTTATGGTGTCACAGCATTGAGGGTAGATTACCTAAAACATGTCTGAAACATCTAAAACTGAGTCTAAACTATCATCAATCATTCCATAACACTCATAAACATTATAAAACATAAATCTCCATCAAAATATCATGTAATTCAACATATAACTCAATCAAAGCTTAACTAAGTTCGTAAAGCTAACAAAATGTTTAAGATTCATTAAGAAATCTTGTATACATACTTTTCTTTAACCTAAGCACATGTCATAAGCTATTACCCAAAGGATCAAAACTCTATTCTCTTTCAAGCTTTGAGATGAGATGTGATGAGTTGATATCGTATATTTACATCAGAGCTTCAATTCAAGTCTCTACCTACACATTAAGCTTATAAAAGCTTAGTAAGTACATCAAGAATTAAATTTACCTTTGAAAACAATCAATGTTAATTAGAGAATAATTGTAACGGCCCAATTTTTAGTGGTGTCAAAAATTACAGTTTCAAGACATCTTTTTCATAAATCAAGTTCGTAAATATTAAATAGGGATATTTACAGAGTTAATTTATAAATTAATTTAAATTTGGTTATGTAATTTAGCCGAAATTGTTGTTAATTAATGTGACGCCCTAATTTATTAAAATTTTGTTTTTATGAATTCTATTATAATTAAGTTTTTCTATTAGTGGTTAAGTACTTTAATTCTGTGTTTGAATTCTTGGGTTCAAGTTGCACTTCTTTGGAAATTCAATTATTTTTTGTTCTAAGCCTTAACCTTCATTGTTTGGCTTATATTATATTTTCAATCAACTCATGTCAGAATGAGCCTGCTGGTGGTAAGTGTTAGCTTGCCCTAGGGTCCTATGTTTGAATCTCTGTGTGAGTAAATAATAATAATTTTTGCTTCTGTGTGTGCATGTCGGTTGTGTAGTAGAGGTTTGGTGGAGTTGAAATTCTAAGGTAGTTGGATGAGGATAAGCAAAGATATGGGCTCCAGTAAGTAGGAAACAGAAAAAAAAAATCTATTCTAATTCTATCATCAACTATGGGTTTGAATCTAAAAGAAATTCTAGACAATGTTTGCTACCCTGATATTTTCTTGTCTTTCCTGACCGATAAGGAAAAACAAATTGGGTCAAATGAAAATGCCATTTTGGAGTTTTATTAACAATTTTCTTGTGTAGGCAGGGATTCGATATTTTCTGAATCCTTGTGTAAGGAATTACAAAAGAAATTCTTTTAGCAAAGATGTGAATTAGGAAGGTGTCGATTTTAGTGGGATTTTGTTGTTAGTGGGGAGCTTTGATTTTATTTTTTGAATTTTTTTTTGTTTAGTTCCCAAAATTTCCACATTCATTTTTTTCCTTTTTTGGTTGAATACTCATTTTTGTTGTTCTTTCTTCTTTTCTTCTATACTTCTGTTCTAAATGAAATCCAAGTGTGACCACTTGTTTTGATCGGTATTGTTGTTTCACTCATCATCTGTTATTGTGCCAATTTCTAGTTGTGGTTCGATTAGGTAAGTTATTTGGGTTGGTGTAGTTCTATAATTTTTTTAGTTGATGAATAATTGGGGTTTTCGTTATGTTTTGTAATGGAAGATTTCTTTTTGATGGTGTTGTCCTTTTAATGTTCAAATAGGGGAAAATCAAGAGGCTTAGGATTGTCCTTCGGCAACTTAATTGCATTAGGAACTGCTGCGAATGTTGGGTAAGTGATCCTACTAATCTAAGTTTAGTTGCGGTTGTTTGAATGTTCGGTATATTAGGGATATCGATGTTTTCAGTTTTGTAAATGGAGTATTCTTTTGGTTTAATTTGTTAAAGTTTGGTGGTTTTAGGTACTGGTTGTCTTGTTGTTGCATTCTCGTCGGAATTTTGGTTTAATTTTGGGCCATGTGGGCTACACAAGCAAGACCAATTTGGGTCGTGTGGACCACACGGGCAGGCCATTTTGGGCCGTGTGGGACACACGGACGTGTGGGCCCAAATTTTAAAATTTTTCCGTAAGGTTAGACATGTCGTCTTGATCGACTGTGGGTCTCCCGCAGGGTTGGTATGTGATTTTATAAGCTATTAAGCATGAAACCTGTTAATTTGATAGCATGAAACTTGACGTAAATAACATTCAATATGTATGATCTGTTATACATAAAGCATGTTCTACAGTTGTTATACAAGCATGTATGATATGTAATTCTGGTAACTATTATTTCTGTTATATCTGACTATGGGGTGGGACATGTATTATATGGAGGAAGTGTTCTGTGTGAGGCGATACCTCGCTATTATACCAGCAGCATTGCTGTAATTATTCTAAAAAGTGTCGTATGGACACTATACGGTGTGTAGGGTTGAGTGGCTGTTCTATACCCTACGTGGTGTGTTGGGATGGTCGGAGCTGGTGTGTAGAGGATGGGGGTAGGATTATACATATCTGCATTTGTAGTTCTCTTTTATGATTCTAATTCTGTAAGAGATTTATGTCTGTATCTGTTTCTACCATGTGATTAAATCTGAATTTCTGTTTACGTATGAGTTACACATTGAGTTTAAAAAGAAAACTCACCCTTTGTTTGTCTGATAATTTCAGGTAATCCTCAGGCTTAGGCGGATCGATGCGACGGGAGCTCGGTTGTGTCCACGTTTCCATAAAAATTTATTTACATAAATTTGGCTTATTTAAAATTCTAATTTGAGATTTTTGTAATTTTTGGACTCTCTGGACATTTGGGATTGTTTTGGTTTTGGGTTTTTATCTTGGATTTTGGCATGACAAATGACAAAATGTTTTTACGAAAAAAACTATTTTTCCTGCAAGATACACGATTTAAGTAGAAAATGTAAATAAACAACGATTTTTACTAAATAAGTATGACAACACATTTTCCAAATGAAACGAACATTTTGATAACAAGGATACACAATTTTTTTTTAAAAAATGAATGTTGGGTTTATAACTATTTTACATAACATTTCCAGATTCGACCATAACATCTAGGCTGGGTTTGGAGTGTTACAATTAAGGCATAGAGACTAAATTGAAAAGTCTAATCGCTATAAATTTTTAATTGATAAAAGGTTTAGGGAGTTAGATAGCAATTATCCAATGGGCCAAAATGGTTAATAAACCATTTTTAATTATGTGCTAGTGGACAGTATGATGTTAGTTAATTAAATTAAGAAATTAAATATTTATGCTAATTAATTAAGATTAAAACATATTAATTTAAGTATAAATAATAATTATAATGGAAAGAAAAATAAAATGTTGTCATCTTCATCTTAAAGCCATAGAAGCCAATGAAAGAAAAAGAAAATAAATCCTAAGGTTTCCGAAGCTTTCGACAATGCAATTAGGTAAGAAAATTTAGTTATTTTTTATAATTTTTATAGATTTGAGGTTATGAGAGACAATGCTTAGTGATATCATATGCTAGTGGACAGTAGCATATGATTTCTGCCTATCAATGGTTAATAAACCATTTTTAATTATGTGCTAGTGGATAGTATGATGTTAGTTAATTAAATTAAGAAATTAAATATTTATGCTAATTAATTAAGATTAAAACATATTAATTTAAGTATAAATAATAATTATAATGGAAAGAAAAATAAAATGTTGTCATCTTCATCTTAAAGCCATAGAAGCCAATGAAAGAAAAAGAAAATAAATCCTAAGGTTTCTGAAGCTTTCGACAATGCAGTTAGGTAAGAAAATTTAGTTATTTTTTATAATTTTTATAGATTTGAGGTTATGAGAGACAATGTGATAAATGTCTCGTAGTTTTCTCGGTTTAGCTGGGTATTACAGGAGATTTGTAAATGGATTCTCGAAGATAGCACTACCAATGACTAAACTACTGCAGAAAAATGTTCCTTTTACTGGGGATGATCAGTGCCAGAAGAGTTTTGAGACTTTGAAACAAATGTTGACAGAGGCACCGGTATTAACATTACCAGAGTCAGGGAAAGATTTTGTCGTGTATAGTGATGCTTCTCTGAGCGGTCTGGGTTGTGTATTGATGCAAGATGGGAAGGTTGTAGCTTATGCATCTCGACAGTTAAAACCACATGAACGTAATTACCCGACGCACGATTTGGAGCTAGTTGCAGTAATTTTTGCTTTAAAGATTTGGAGGCATTACCTATATGGTGAAAAATGCTACATTTACATCGATCATAAAAGTCTTAAATATCTTCATCGCATGAGAAGGAGTTGAATTTAAGACAAAGACGGTGGATCAAACTTCTAAAAGATTATGATTGTGTTATAGACTATCATCCGGGAAAAGCAAATGTGGTAGCAGATGCATTGAGTAGAAAAGCTGCGATTGAATTACGGGCAATGTTTGCTCGGCTCAGTATTAATGATGATGGTAGCTTGTTAGCTGAGTTAAGGGTTAAGCCGATGATATTTGATCAGATTAGAGTAGCTCAGATGAAAGATGATAGATTATTGAATGAAAGAAAAATGATTGGGCCAGAATTGATTCAAGAAACAGAACAAACGGTTAAGAAGATTAAAGACAGATTGAAAGTAGCCTTTGATAGGCAGAAATCATATGCAGACCTGAAACGGCGAGACATTGAATATTCTGTTGGTGATAAAGTATTCCTCAAAGTATCACCTTGGAAGAAAGTTTTGAGATTTGGCCAAAAGGGTAAGTTAAGTCCACGTTTTATTGGGCCGTATGAAATTGTGGAAAGAATTGGGCCTGTTGCCTACCGATTAGCTTTACCTCCAGAATTACAGAAAATTCATGATGTTTTTCATGTTTCGATGCTTCGGAGATATAGATAAGATCCTTCTCATGTTATTCCTACTGAAAATATTGAAATTCGGTCTGATTTGACTTATGAAGAAGAACCAGTTCAAATATTGGCTCGAGAAGTAAAAGAGTTGAGAAATAAACGGGTTCCTCTAGTAAAAGTGTTATGGAGGAGTCATAGTATGGAAGAAGCAACTTGGGAACCGGAAGAAACGATGAGAGCACAATATCCTCATCTATTTTCAGGTAAATTTTGAGGACGAAATTTATTAAGGGGGGAGAAATGTAATGACCCAAAATTCACGGGCATCAGAAAAGTTCATTAACGGGCCCCTGTCTTAGTAAATTGAGTTCGAAAATAATTGTTAGAAATATTTATGAGTTTAGCGATGTGTTAAATTAAGTTTAAATTAGGTGAATTTAGCTTAATTTAGGGTAATTAGTAAAAAAAGACTAAATTAAATAAAGTGTGAAAGCTGAATTATAGATTAAAAGAAAATAAAAAGGACCAAAATGGCAATTATGCCATTTGTCCTAAGTGAGGCGGCATAAACATAAAAATCTGAGATTTTTATGTGTTAAAATATATATTAAATTATTATTATTAAAAGTAAAGTAAACAAAAAGGAAATAAAAGAAAAAGAAAGATAGAAAAAAAAGAACAGAGAAGCTCACGAAACAGAGAAAGAAAGAAAAAGGAAAAATTGGAGAATTGAAGCTTGAAAGTTAAATTGGTAAGTTAATTAAGCCCTTTCCTTTCTAATTTTGGTATTTTTGAAGCTTTAGAGAAAGATTTTCTTAAATTCATGAGAAAATATTGAAAATTAATGAAGGTTTGATTAGGGTTTATTTTGAAGAAATGATGAAATTAGGGATTAATTTGATAAAATTTTGAATTTGAATTGAATTAGGGACTTAATTGTAAAACAAGCCATAAGTTTTGAGTTTTAGGAATTAAATTGAAAGAAATTCAGAATTATAGAAAAATGATGAAAATTTGATAGTTATATGAATATTTTGATGGAAATTGACTAGAAATAAGGTGTGAATTGGTGTTATAAACTTGGTTATTAGCATTTTACATCAAATCAGTTTTGGGAAGTAGCAATGGTCTGATTTTGAAAATTCACTAAAAATTGTAGGAATTGAATTAGAGGATGAATAAGATATGAAATTAAATCTTATTGGGTCTAGTTTCTTATAGTGGAAACAGTGTAAGCAATGAATTTATGAATCAAGAGATATTTGAAATTTTGTAAGACTGATTCAGGGTGATTTCGGAGACACTCTGTTTTGACTTTAGAAAATCACCAAAAATTGTATAAAAATAATTATGGTTGGAATTCACATGGTTAAAATCCTTAATGAACCTATTTTCAAGATAAGTAAACGGGAACATTGTTCGAATTTTGTACAAGGAGATAAATAATTTTAAGTGAAGAGTGGTCAGAACTGTTGACAGCAGAACAGGGGCAACTTTAAAGAATAAACTGTACTTATTGGATAAACCAAAAATTCTAAAAATTTTATGGTAAGAATATATGTGAGTCTAGTTTCAGGTAAAATTAACGGATCTTAAATTGGAGTTTCTTAGCTTAAGATATAAATGATTTAGTAACAATGACTCAAGTAGACAGTTTTGAATGAACATATAAGTAAATAGTAGAATTATATGTACAAAATGGTTAAAATTGCATGTTTAGGCTCATGGATTAAATTAAATTGTGTTGTATTGATGGTTATAAATTATTATTATTTTTGTAGCTAACAAATAACCCAAGATATCGGCGCACAAAGGAAAGGAGAAAACGACCGAGGATTAAAACGAGGAACTCATGGTTTGTATTACTATAATTCAAATTTCTTTTTATTAAATGTTTTATATAAATTCTATACTTAATAAGTGAGTTATAGGTAAGTATTGATATTGAGTTGAATAAGAATTGAATTGAATGGTGAATGTGTATGCATAATTGAATTGTAAATTGATTTGAATGTGAAAATTTTGATTGAAAAATAATCTTGGATTGGAAATGAAAGTGAATTGAGAATTGAAATACCCTATTAACTAGTCGGGCTAAGTCGGATATAATTGGCATGCCATAGGATCTGGAAGTGTACGGGATTTGACGGCATTATCGATCAGGCACTTTATGTGTCGTATTTCAGGCACCTCGTGTGTCGTATCAGGCACCTCGTGTGTCGTTTTAGGCACTTTATGTGTCGTATACTGATCAGGTACTATGTACCGTTTTAGGCACAATGTGCCGTACTAGTGTGTTTGGGTTGGAATCCGTGTATTCGTCAAAGTCCGGGTTTGTTAATAGGGTGAACATCTAAAGTGAGAATTAAAATAAATTGATTGATTATGTTATTGAAATAATGAAAGAAATGAGAAAGTTGAGTTATGGATTGAAATTGAGATTGTAAATGGAAGGCAATGAACTTAACGTTCATGTAGTGATTGAAATTGTTACATGTGATATGTGATGGAAATTGAAGAATAGTTAAAGAAATTTTATTGATATTATTAATTAATGAAAGTTTGAGAACGGATTGATATTTGAGAAATTAAATAGCTACATGTTTGGTAATTGTGATTCTTTATTGCTATTATAATTCGAATTATGGTAATACCACTGAGTATGAAATACTCAGCGTGTGGTTGTTTCCATGCGCAAGTTAATAGGAGTCTAGTGTCCTGGTACAGCATCTGAACGATCCCGACTCCAGCAAATTTTTGGTGACGTTTTCTCTCTTAATAGAAAGTGGCATGTACTAGGTGTTGTATAGTTTACATAAATATGCTTATAATGTTGGTTGTAAGAATGTTATATCATATTTTGTTACTAGTTTGATAAAATAGTAAAGATTATATTATATAAATTGGTATTTAGTTAGAATGGAAAAGGAATGAAGTGATTAGTTAATTTTTGATTAATATCATGAATGTTTAGTTATTAAATGATTATGTTAATGAATTGGTTATGATATTTGTATAATTAGGTTTAATTGTTTTTGACTATGTCATTGGTTTGAATTTGTTGGTTTTTGGTTGGAATTTGCAGGGGGTTTATGTAAAAATAAGGGGATATGCTGTCGAAATTTAAAAAAAAAAAAAAATCTATATATATATATTTCCGGAATATTCGAACAAGTCCCGTTTCGTTCTATTTTAATACATGTGTTGGGCTTCGAGAGTCAAATATAGGGACTTAATTCTTAAATTTTACTATTAATGTTATAATAATTGTGAATTATTCGTAAGTTGTCTTATACGTCCGGTAATGCCTCGTAACCCTGTTCCGGCGACGGTTTGGGGTTAGGAGGTGTTACAATTATTGGTATCAGAACTATTAGGTTTAGCTGATTCTCGGGCCAAATCGGGCTCGAAATTGAGTTTAAAAGTACATGCCACTTTTGAGTCGAAACTGAGTCGGGATTTTTGGATGCTAACCTATTTGTTTGTTTCTGTTTTATAGATTAAAGATGTCAGATGAAAGAATAGAAGCTACCGATCAGGAAATGTATACCGGTGATGAAGAGTCGTATGGATTAGATGAAACCGAGTCGGTAACACCTAACATAAATCCTGTAAGAAATCAACCACCTAGAGTTGATAGAAGAAATGATAGAGATGATTCTGATATATTGAGAAAAATTACCGATATATTACAAAGAGTTGCGGAAACTGTTCCCGCTACGACTTAAGTTCCAATTCAAAGACGGGCCCCGATAAAAGAATTGAGAAAGTATGGTGCCACGGAATTTATGGGTCTGAAAGGAGTCGATCCATCTGCAGCTGAAAATTGGATGGAGTCGACTAAAAGAATTTTACAACAATTAGATTGTACCCCCCGAGAGTGTTTAATTTGTGCTGTATCGTTGCTACAAGGAGAATCTTACTTATGGTGGGAATCAGTAGTTCGACATTTACCAGAGAATCAGGTAACTTGGGATTTATTTCAGAAAGAGTTTCAAAAGAAATATATCAGAGAAATGTATATCAAAGACAAGAAACAAGAGTTTTTGACGTTACAACAGGGTGACATGTCAGTAATAGATTATGAGAGGGAATTTTCGAGACTCAGCAGATATGCCTCAGAGTTTATTCCAAATGAAGCTGACAGTTGCAAGAGATTTTTACGGGGTCTGCGAGATGATATCAAATTACATTTGGTATCTCAACGTATTAATGAAATGGTAGACTTGATTGAACGAGCTAAAATGGTAGAGCAAGTGTTGGGCTTCAATAAAAAGACTGAAAATGATCGACCAGCTGGGAAGCGTACGGGGACTAGTAGCTCGAATCCTCAGCCGAAAAGACCAAAGGAATCTCAGGGTGGTTGGAGATTCAGTTTTAGATCGATGCAGGTGGAAGAAGCGGGAAAAGCAGGCGACGGTATCTCATCGGTAGTATACGAGGTCCACCTCGAGATATGGACATTCCAGAATGTGGACATTGTGGAAAGAGACATTTGGGTGAATGCTGGAAAGTGACCGGAGGTTGTTTCCGTTGTGGGTCGACGGAGCATTTTGTTAAAGACTGTCCGAAGAATAAAAATGATACACCTGTCACATCACAGAAATCAGTATCTACCACTCGAAGTAGAGGTTTGAGCAGAGGCAGTTCTGTGTCTAGAGGTGGAGGTGTCAGAAGAAACAATGATATAGTTACACAACAGTCAGAGGCCAGAGCGCCGGCCAGAGCGTATGTAGTCCGGACTCGTGAGGAGGGTGATGCACATGATGTTGTTAAAGGTATATTTCTATTGTATTCTGAGCCTGTTTATGTTTTAATTGATCCGCGTTTGTCACATTCATATATAAACTCAAAACTAGTCGAATCAGGGAAATTAGAATATGAAATGGCTAGAGTTTCTATAGAAGTGTCTAGCCCTTTGGGACAAACGGTGTTAGTAGATAGAGTATGTCGGAGGTGCCCGTTAATAATATATGATAAAATGTTTCCTGTGGATTTGTTGATCATGCCTTTTGGTGATTTTGATATAATATTGGGTATGGATTGGTTATCCGAATATGGGGTAATTTTGGATTGTTACAAAAAGAGGTTCAGTATTCAGACAGAGGATGGTGACAGAGTTGAAGTACGCGGCATCCGTGCCAGTAGTCCGACACGCATCATTTCGGTGATGAAAGCTAATAAATTACTGCAACAGGGTTGTTCAGCATATTTGGCATATGTTATTAATTCTGATTCAGTTGGAAGTCAGTGTAGTCAGATCAGGACTGTATGCGAGTTTCCAGATGTATTTCCAGAAGAATTATCGGGCTTACCACCTGACAGAGAGGTTGAATTTGCTATTGAAGTGTATCCGGGTACAGCACCAATCTCTATACCTCCGTATCGAATGTCGCCACTGAGTTGAAAGAGTTGAAGGTGCAATTACAAGATTTACTAGATCGTGGATTTATTAGACCAAGCATTTCACCCTGGGGAGCTCCAGTGTTGTTTGTTAAAAAGAAAGATGGTTCTATGCGGTTATGCATTGATTATCGACAGTTGAATAAAGTGACAATCAAGAACCGATATCTGTTACCTCGTATAAATGATTTGTTTGATCAACTTAAGGGAGCTTCAGTATTTTCAAAAATTGATTTGAGATCCGGGTATTATCAGCTGAAGGTGAAGGAAAGTGATGTGCCTAAAACTGCTTTCCGTACTCGTTATGGCCATTATGAATTTTTGGTAATGCCATTTGGATTGACAAATGCTCCAGCTGCTTTCATGGATCTAATGAACTGCATTTTTCAACCGTACTTAGATCAGTTTGTGGTGGTTTTTATTGATGATATATTGGTATATTCGAAGACAGAGGCAGAACATGAACAACATCTTTGAATAGTTCTACAGATTTTACGAGAGAAACAGTTGTATGGAAAGCTCAGCAAATGTGAATTCTGGCTATCAGAGGTTGTATTTTTAGGACATGTAGTATCGCTGCTGGGATTAGAGTTGATCCAAAGAAGATCGAAGCAATTGTTCAGTGGAAAGCGCCAAAGAATGTATCAGAGGTACGTAGTTTTCTCGGTTTAGCTGGGTATTACAGGAGATTTGTAAATGGATTCTCGAAGATAGCACTACCAATGACTAAACTACTGCAAAAAGATGTTCCTTTTACAGGATGATCGATGTGCGTAAGAGTTTTGAGACTTTGAAACAAATGTTGACAAAGGCACCAGGTACATTACATTGCAGTCGGGAAAGATTTTGTCGTGTATAGTGATGCTTCTCTGAGCGGTCTGGGTTGTGTATTGATGCAAGATGGGAAGGTTGTAGCTTATGCATCTCGACAGTTAAAACCACATGAACGTAATTACCTGACGCACGATTTGGAGCTAGCTGCAGTAATTTTTGCTTTAAAGATTTGGAGGCATTACCTATATGGTGAAAAATGCTACATTTACACTAATCATAAAAGTCTTAAATATCTTCTGTCGCAGAAGGAGTTGAATTTAAGACAAAGACGGTGGATCGAACTTCTAAAAGATTATGATTGTGTTATAGACTATCATCCGGGAAAAGAAAATGTGGTAGCAGATGCATTGAGTAGAAAAGCTGCGATTGAATTACGGGCAATGTTTGCTCGGCTCAGTATTAATGATGATGGTAGCTTGTTAGCTGAGTTAAGGGTTAAGCCGATGATATTTGATCAGATTAGAGCAGCTCAGATGAAAGATGATAGATTATTGAATGAAAGAAAAATGATTAGGCCAGAATTGATTCAAGAAACAGAAAAAACGGTTAAGAAGATTAAAGACAGATTGAAAGTAGCCTTTCATAGGCAGAAAGCATATGCAGACCTGAAACGGCGAGACATTGAATATTCTGTTGGTGATAAAGTATTCCTCAAAGTATCACCTTGGAAGAAAGTTTTGAGATTTGGCCGAAAGGGTAAGTTAAGTCCACGTTTTATTGGGCCGTATGAAATTGTGGAAAGAATTGGGCCTGTTGTCTACCGATTAGCTTTACCTCCAGAATTACAGAAAATTCATGATGTTTTTCATGTTTCGATGCTTCGGAGATATAGATCAGATCCTTCTCATGTTATTCCTACTGAAAATATTGAAATTGGTCCGATTTGACTTATGAAGAAGAACCAGTTCAAATATGGGCTCGAGCAAGAAAAGAGTTGAGAAATAAACGGGTTCCTCTAGTAAAAGTGTTATGGAGGAGTCATAGTATGGAAGAAGCAACTTGGGAACCGGAAGAAACGATGAGAGCACAATATCCTCATCTATTTTCAGGTAAATTTCGAGGACGAAATTTATTAAGGGGGGAGAAATGTAATGACCCAAAATTCACGGGCATCAGAAAAGTTCATTAACGGGCCCCCATCTTAGTAAATTGAGTTCGAAAATAATTGTTAGAAATATTTATGAGTTTAGCGATGTGTTAAATTAAGTTTAAATTAGGTGAATTTAGCTTAATTTAGGGTAATTAGTAAAAAAGGACTAAATTAAATAAAGTGTGAAAGTTGAATTATAGATTAAAAGAAAATAAAAAGGACCAAAATGGCAATTATGCCATTTGTCCTAAGTGAGATGACATAAACATAAAAATCGAGATTTTTATGTGTTAAAATATATATTAAATTATTATTATTAAAAGTAAAGTAAATAAAAAGGAAATAAAAGAAAAAGAAAGATAGAAAAAAAAGAACAGAGAAGCTCACGAAACAGAGAAAGAAAGAAAAAGGAAAAATTGGAGAATTGAAGCTTGAAAGTTAAATTGGTAAGTTAATTAAGCCCTTTCCTTTCTAATTTTGGTATTTTTGAAGCTTTAGAGAAAGATTTTCTTAAATTCATGAGAAAATATTGAAAATTAATGAAGGTTTGATTAGGGTTTATGTTGAAGAAATGATGAAATTAGGGATTAATTTGATAAAATTTTGAATTTGAATTGAATTAGGGACTTAATTGTAAAACAAGCCATAAGTTTTGAGTTTTAGGAATTAAATTGAAAGAAATTCGGAATTATAGAAAAATGATGAAAATTTGATAGCTATATGAATATTTTGATGGAAATTGAGTAGAAATAAGGAGTGAATTGGTGTTATAAACTTGGTTATTAGCATTTTACATCAAAACAGTTTTGGGAAGTAGCAATGGTCTGATTTTGAAAATTCACTAAAAATTGTAAGAATTGAATTATAGGATGAATAAGATATGAAATTAAATCTTATTGGGTCTAGTTTCTTATAGTGGAAACATTGTAAGCAATGAATTTATGAATCAAGAGATATTTGAAATTTTGTAAGACTGGTTCAGGGTGATTTCGAGACACTCTGTTTTGACTTTAGAAAATCACCAAAAATTGTATAAAAATAATTATGGGTTGGAATTCACATGGTTAAGATCCTTAATGAACCTATTTTCAAGATAAGTAAACGGGAACATTGTTCGAATTTTGTACAAGGAGATAAATAATTTTAAGTGAAGAGTGGTCAGAACTGTTGACAGCAGAACAGGGGCAACTTTAAAGAATAAACTGTACTTATTGGATAAACCAAAAATTCTAAAAATTTTATGGTGAGAAGATATGTGAGTCTAGTTTCAGGTAAAATTAACAGATATTAAATTAGAGTTTCTTAGCTTAATATATAAATGATTTAGTAACAATGACTCAAGTAGACAGTTTTGAATGAACATATAAGTAAATAGTAGAATTATATGTACAAAATGGTTAAAATTGCATGTTTAGGCTCATGGATTAAATTAAATTGTGTTGTATTGATGGTTATAAATTATTATTATTTTTGTAGCTAACAAATAACCCAAGATATCGGCGCACAAAGGAAAGGAGAAAACGACCGAGGATTAAAACGAGGAACTCATGGTTTGTATTACTATAATTCAAATTTCTTTTTATTAAATATTTTATATAAATTCTATACTTAATAAGTGAGTTATAGGTAAGTATTGATATTGAGTTGAATAAGAATTGAATTGAATGGTGAATGTGTATGCATAATTGAATTGTAAATTGATTTGAATGTGAAAATTTTGATTGAAAAATAATCTTGGATTGGAAATGAAAGTGAATTGAGAATTGAAATACCCTATTAACTAGTCGGGCTAAGTCGGATATAATTGGCATGCCATAGGATCCGGAAGTGTGTACGGATTTGACGGCATTATCGATCAGGCACTTTATGTGTCGATTTCAGTGCACCTCGTGTGTCGTGATCGTGCACCTCGTGTGTCGCTTTAGGCACTTTATGTGTCGATATAACGATCAGTACTATGTACCGTTTTAGGCACAATGTGCCGTACTAGTGTGTTTGGGTTGGAATCCGTGTATCCGTCAAAGCCCGGGTTTGTTAATAGGGTGAACATCTAAAGTGAGAATTAAAATAAATTGATTGATTATGTTATTGAAATATTGAAAGAAATGAGAAAGTTGAGTTATGGATTGAAATTGAGATTGTAAATGGAAGGCAATGAACTTAACGTTCATGTAGTGATTGAAATTGTTACATGTGATATGTGATGGAAATTGAAGAATAGTTAAAGAAATTTTATTGATATTATTAATTAATGAAAGTTTGAGAACGGATTGATATTTGAGAAATTAAATAGCTACATGTTTGGTAATTGTGATTCTTTATTGCTATTATAATTCGAATTATGGTAATACCAATCGAGTATGAAATACTCAGCGTGTGGTTGTTTCCATGCGCAAGTTAATAGGAGTCTAGTGTCCTGGTACAGCATCTGAACGATCCCGACTCCAGCAAATTTTTGGTGACGTTTTCTCTCTTAATAGAAAGTGGCATGTACTAGGTGTTGTATAGTTTATATAAATATGCTTATAATGTTGGTTGTAAGAATGTTATATCATATTTTGTTACTAGTTTGATAAAATAGTAAAGATTATATTATATAAATTGGTATTTAGTTAGAATGGAAAAGGAATGAAGTGATTAGTTAAGTTTTGATTAATATCATGAATGTTTAGTTATTAAATGATTATGTTAATGAATTGGTTATGATATTTGTATAATTAGCTTTAATTGTTTTTGACTATGTCATTGGTTTGAATTTGTTGGTTTTTGGTTGGAATTTGCAGGGGTTTATGTAAAAATAAGGGGATATGTTTGTGAAATTTAAAAAATAAAAAAATCTATATATATATTTCGGAATATTCGAACAAGTCCCGCTTTCGTTTCTATTTTAATACATGTGTTGGGCTTGAGAGTCAAATATAGGGACTTAATTCTTAAATTTTACTATTAATGTTATAATAATTGTGAATTATTCGTAAGTTGTCCGATATGTCCAAAGAATGTCAGTAACCTGTTAAATGACTGACGGTTTGGGGTTAGGAGGTGTTACATTTTCACTCAGTGTATGGTTTTTTTTTATTGTGCACATGTTTAGTAGATCCTTAAGAGTGTAATAAGTAGATCCAACAACTAGTAAGCACAACAAAGTTTGTAGAGTTCCATTTTGTTTCAAGTATGGCATGTGCCTAGGTTAAGTCAGATTAGTATTTAGAATTCGTCATATGTTATGTTTATATGAAATGGTGAATGTCATAACTTATGGTTAGCTATGTTTTGTGGTATATCAATAGTATAATTGGTAATGTGTTCATATACATATGTATATAAATGCCAAATTAGTCCAATGATGGACTTGAATGAAATTGTTGAAATGATTGAATATTTGTGGGAATAAATGGTACTTTTTGATATAATGAAACTCATTTGGGACATAGATTTGGTTGATATTATAATTGTAATTGAATTTGAAGAGTTCTAGGTGTTTGTAAATAGGTACCAAAACTTAACCTTTTGAAAACAGTATGTCATGTCACGACGTCGATCGGTGGTCGTCATGATGAGATCACGTTGCTGCGCCACGATGCGACGCCGGGCTTGGGTCTCTCTAATGAAACTTACTCAATATGTCATGTCACGATGAGGAACCCCCTGACGTCATGACATCAACTCGATTTTTTAAAATTCTTAAAATTTGGTACTATTTTGACTTTGGGTTAGCTCTATAGCTCTAGAGCTTTCGTAAGCTTATATAAGACAGAAAAATTATTATGTATAATTTTATATACTTATATAAGACAGAAAATTTATTTGTAAGCTTATAATTAAATGTTTAATATTGCCAATCAAATTGTAATTTGATTGTAGTTGCTTCGACAACAAATGTGACATCCTGTAGCTCAGACTTGGCGATCGGGTCGGGTATGGGGTGTTACAATAACCATAGTGAAATCTCAAACTAACATTCTATAAGCCACTTACTAATTTCATTATTAAGTCCACTTACCATTAAAATTTTAGCCCAGTTGTAGACTCAATAGAATGTTTAAGATATGAAGAACGAACACGAAATAATTAGCACAAAAGTGTATACACTATCTTGCACCAAAGTGTAGAGTTAATGAAATGCACCGAAGTGCCAAATCACTAGATTGCACCAAAGTGCCACGACCACTAGTACACATAAAAGATTCTTAATGGCATGCCATTTATATCCTATTAGTTCACATCTTTTCTACATAAGAATTTAATACTTAAATTCATTACATTCACTAAACAACTAAAGGCAATTTAAACTTTACATTTTTTACAATTTAGTCCTTATTTACATAAAAGTCATAATCATCAAAATATCACTTGGAATTTAATTTACTATTGTTTAACACTTTATTTATGTTTTATATTTCACTTATCTATTTTTTATACACTTTACAATTTAGTCCTTTTACTTCAAAAACACTACACATAAGCTATTCATTTTGTAATTTAAATTCACATTCTATCATCTTTAATTTTAAATAAATTCCATGATAACTATCAACATTTTCTTATATAGATTAATCCCATAAGTACTACTATAATCAATTTAACAAGTTTTCACTTAGGCTTTATTGGGTAATGTAACATTCTTGAAGTACTTACAGTCAAGTGCTTGGATGAGCTTCTTTCTTCTTCCTTCACTCTTTTTCTACTTCTTTCCTCTTTTCAAGACCTTGTTGATCACCTCTTTTCTCTTTCTTTTCATTAACATATCGTACACATACAAATTTTAATATCAAAATAATAATCACATATCACTTCCAGGCACTTTAAATGAAATAAACATGAAAATCTTAAAGAAATCATGTCATCCTTACCTTGAAATTTTACTAAGATCCTGAACTTCACCTTACCCTCTCCTCCAATATGAACACTAGTTAACTTGACAAGAAACTAAGCTTGCTATGAGGTTGCTCTATTGATTTCACTAAAAATTCATGGAAGAATTTGGAGTTTTTAAACTTGAAGTGGTAGGAAATTATGGAGAAGACTTATTTGAAGAAAAAACAAAAGTTTTCTACATAGATGGAATAAGGTGACAAGTAGATGGAGAGAGAAAAATAGTGATATTCTACACCCTTCTACAAAAATATCTAATTAACTTAATAAATAAAATATTAAAAATGTTACATAAAAAATTCTGTAGTAGCCCATTTCTGCCCGGGCCCGTGAAATAAATTAAATTTAAAAAACAAAAAATTAAAATTAAAATAAAAGTTCATTAAACAGTCTATTTAAGTTTTTTTTTATAGAACCCAAATACCATAGCCCACTAACCCGTAAGCCCAAAATTAAATGCCTAACCCTATACCTGGTTACACCCTCAGCCTAAGCCTAACCTTGACCCAACTCAGTGAAGCCCAGGAAGGCCCAAAGCCTAAACTGGATTAGGAAACCCTAGGGTTTCTAGAAGCACTAGCGCTGCAAGCATTCCAAACGACGCGACGGTTCGTTTCGCGTCGTTCCAGTAGCCCCTATCAGTGCCGTGACTCCAGCTCCGAATTGCATCGTGATTGGCTCATGAATCAATGCCAGAGCACTCGCCACCGTGATGTTCTCGCGAACACCTGCAAAAAGGGCAAGAACCACAGCAAAAAGAGAAACAAACATAGAAAGAAATCGAAGATTTCTTTCCCCAAAATGTAATAATTTACAGAAGGGCTAAAAAAATCCTTTTCTAATTTGTAAAGGACACGATTTTTTTTAGGGCACACATATATAATAAAAATACAGCATTTTATCAAGAAACAGAGGTCATTATTTATTTATTTATTTTTATAAATACATGCATACATCTAAAAATAAAGGGGGAAAGGTTTTACCGATGGATTTGCGTTGAAAATGAAGCTTTCCAGCTTCCGACCGTCGCGTGTGGCGGAGTTGAGGGCGGCTAGTAAGTGCGTGGGAACCGGTGGACGGAGACTTAACAGAGCTCCGAGGACCAGCCCTCAATCCTCTTTTAGAGGATTTTTGTTTTTTTTTAAATGGTGTTTTAAAATGATTTTAAGGCTAAAATTTGGTTTATATAACCTTAATAGAACAACGTCATTTAGCTTAAAACGATAAGCTCCAAAACGGCGTCGTATCAATGTTGAGGATCCGCGCGTTGACCCATGACCCGGGGAGGATCCGCGTGTTTTTGGAAAATGGGTTAATTTCTCAATTGTTCCTCCCGTATTTTTTAAATCTTTATAATTTCATTTTATTTATTTTTAATTTAACCCTAATACTTTAATTTTTATTCAATGAGGTCCTCACAGTGGCTTTAAAATTGAATTCGTGAAAACGATGTCGTTTTGGGATTAGGGCAAATTGCCCAATGAGTCCCCCGGTTTTAATGTGTTTTCCAAATAGGCCTAAATTGTTTTTCTTTTAATTAGCCCAAATTTTTAATTGCTTTTAATTTCAGTCCTCTTACACTTATAAATTTATTTATTTCAAATTTTATTATTTATTTAAGGTATATTATTATTTTGTATTAAAATTATATGTTATATTATTATTAAATATTGGAAATCCATTTATTTTATTATATTATATATTATTATATTATTTTATATGGTATATGTATTATTTATATTTTATATATTAAATATTTTTATATATATATTATATATTAAATATTTTATATATATATATTATATTTTTTAAATGTTAATTATGTATAAAATTAATAAAATTATTTTTTATTTATGTATATTATTTTTATTTATATATATTATCCGTTATATTATTTTTATTATTATTTTATTTATAAATTATATTTTAATATATATTTTATTATATATATTATTTTCTATTACTTATCATATTGTTTATATTATTATATGTTTTGTTTATAAATCCTATTATGTGATGTATATTTTACTATATATATTATCTTTTACATTACTTTTATAAAATATATATTATTTTATCACTCATTAATTATATAGGTTTCTATTTTATTATTAAATAAATATGTGTAATATTAATAATTAGTATATTATTTTGTTAATATATTAAGTTATTATACCTTATAATATGGTTTATATATATTAATAATTTTTTTTAAAAAAAAAGAGTTTTCCTTTGTTATTTTCATATTATTCTAAAAATTTCTGAATATCTTTTTTTTAATTTATATTTCATATGTTTATAATTTGCTCATTTATTTTTGTTTTCTTTTACTTTATTATTGTTTAGTAGGTTAATTTTTCATATAATATTTGTTATTGTCTTTACATATTTGCATGAAATTAATCATTTATGTTGATTTAAAGTACATTTGCATGAAATGTTGTTGTATATATGTATTGTGCAATTTATATCATTGAATTCATTATGTTCCACGTTGTATTTTGCATTTAACGATAATGTATGTATATTTATGTTATCTATGACCATGCATAAAATAATAACATATTATGTAATTTAGATCCTTATTCGTCATCTTTATTATATTTGCATAGAATATTAAAGTAGGTATGGGTTAATTTATTTAATATTAGTCCTTTATAAAATGATAAGTGCATCATCACTTTAAAGAATCTTTATATTTCATTCGATCCAAAAGATTTTAAAAAAATAAGGCAATGTTTTTGGTAGTTGGGAATTCGGGAAATAGTGCCCTAACATGCTGGGTTTGCGATTTCCCGTTTACCTAAATATCTAAAACATCCTTTTAAACCAGTTTCACAAATTACAAGATGATTTCAGTTACGAAAGTTTAAAGATATCGTGTCTAATCATACTGGATGTGATGTTTGTACTCTTTTGAAGCGAAGGAATCTTGATACTTTTAACTTAAAATATTACAGTTTTAAGGAAATTTTATTTCTAAATTCTTTCAAATTTCTGATGTTAAGACAAAATTATTCAATTTGGTACCAATTTTGGGGGTTACGAGGGTGCTAATCCTTCCTCGTACGTAACCGACTCCCAAACCTATTTTTCTCGTAATTTCGTAGACCAAAACATTTTATAAAGTGATCCAATCACACTTTAAAAAGTTGATGGCGACTCCCGTTTTCGTTTTTTAAAATACCTTCCCCCATTTTAAAAATGGTTTTGACAGCTTGGCGACTCCACTGGGGACTTAAGAAAGTCGAGCCGAGAAATTGATTATTTTATGTCTTAATGTCGGAAGTTTTGGAAAATTTAAAATTTGATCCTTTTTACATGTGTTTATTGCATATGTTTGTTACCTTATTGCTGTACATTGCATTTGCATGACCGTTGTGGTCACACCCTTAAGTGGGAGTGAGAAGCTACGCTTTCGTTAGATTTTCACCTTCATATGAGCTAGTGGATTGCTTCCGGGATGCTGTACCTATGTCTTCGTGAGATTTTCATCTCCGTATGGCCATAGGGAAATGTGTCCCCCTGAACTGAACTTGGTCTATATGAGCCTATAATGGGTGAAGACTGAGGAATCTGCTAGTTCAGGTACCCTTGCTTTAGAGCTAAAACTCATATAGTGAACTTTAAGTGTTTACCCTAGAGAAATAGAGATAGCCTTTAGTAAGTTACCCTTATAAGTACTTGTTTATCATTTTTTTATATGACATTGACCTATTTTTATTTTGCTGTTATTTGTATTCAGCATTTAAAGGTGTCAATTCACGGTTCAATTTCTAGATTAGAAAGTTTTGTAATGAGGAACGAATACCTTAATAAAGTGGAGGACAACGCCTCTGTCTGTACCTGGTCAGAGAAAACCCAGTTAGAGAAGGGAGATAGTGTCATCGAGGGGTATACATCAGAGTTATGGGATTTCACTCATATTAATTCGACACAGAATGAGTTTCAAGAGCTGAGAGACATTTGGGCCCGATTGGATGACGAGACTAAGCAGCTTTTCTATCAGAATTATGGAGACCTTCCCTATTTGCTAGACGCTAAAGTGGATAAGCATCTGTTTTGAGCTCTGGTACAATTCTGGAACCCTGCTTATAGTTGCTTTACATTTGGTAATGTTGATCTTATACCTACTTTGGAGGAGTATACGACTTTATTGTGTTGCTCGAGGATTCAGAGTCAAAAGGCTTATGTTAAGCCTGCTAGCCTTCTAACTTTTACGAAGAAGTTCGTAATGATTACTGGGATGAGGGAGTAGTGGGTTGTAGCTCATGTGCAGCAAAAGGGTGATAGTAAGTGCATTCCATTGGCCGTTTTGAGGGATTTGATATCGACGCATCCAGACGTGAAGAAAAGGATCGACGTCCTGGCTTTGAGTATTTACGGCATGGTGATTTTCCTAAAGGCATTGAGGGACATGGATGAGGCGGTTGTAGATTTATTCGATCGGCTTGGTAAACAGAACACACCTGTGCCCGCAATCCTAGCTGGGACGATAATATCCTTGAGTGCATGTCGAAGAGCTGGTGAATGAAGGTTCATTGGCTGTGCACAGTTGCTGTTAGTGTGGTTTCATAGCCACTTTTGGAAGCTTGATAAGGTTCCTTGCCGAGTATTCTTTGAGGGTTATTCTCCCTTAAAGGAAGCAGTAGACATGTCTAGGAGAGATGACATTTCAGAAGAGAGGTGGATAGACATTCTTCAGAATCTTCGAGAGGAAGATGTTATGTGGAAGGCTCCTTGGTTGGTTCCTAGTGAAGTCCTTTACCGCTGTGGCAGTTTTGATTGGGTCCCTCTGCCAGGAATTTAGGGAGTTGCTGGATATGCACCATTGCTTATTCTAAGGCAATATCGAGCGAGGTAGTTCATACCGGCTACACAGGGTTTAGCTCAGAGTGATTTCACTTATAAAGGAGATCACTATAAGAAGAGGATGCGAGAGATTTCTGAGGCTTGGAAGAAACCTTTCTGTATGAAGATCTTGACCAAAGGCTCGACGTCAACTCTTGAGTATAAAAGGTGGTTTAGTAGGAGAGTCAACGATAATATCCCTAGGCCAATTTTGGGGGTGGCTCGATCATTAGAAGAGAGCTTACGAGTGATTCCATCAGAGTTGGAGGTTATGAAGTAAGAGTTCGAGAGAAAGAATTTGGAGCTTGAAAAGAAGATTGAGAAGCTCAAAGAAGAAAAAATGTGCTTAAATCTTGACGTTGATGTTCAAAAGATGGAAGTCGAGAAGGTGAAAAAGGAAAAGAGAAAGATCGAGGAAGATCGAGATGATTTAAAGATGCACTACAAGAAAGCTTAGATAAACTTGAAAAGGGTTAGATTAGGGAGATCTTCAGAGCAGTGGCAACAAGAGATTCAAGAGGAAAGAGCCAAAGTCGAGTACTGGGAGAAAAGGTTCCAAGAGATGCAGTCGCGTAATCAGGCCCTAGAAAAAGAAAATCAAAGATTAAAGGTTAAGGTGACAGAGCTTGCACGATCTCTTTATCATCATCGAAGTCGTAATTCCGCGGCCGAGTTAAAAGCAAGTCTAAACAAGATCGAGGAAATGAAGCACAATATTGGAAGGTTGGAAGCAGCACTACAGGACTGTGAGCTACGGATTGAGCAGCTTGAGGCAAGAGAAAAATAGTGGAAGGGAGAACTTCACCATCTTCGGGATCAAGTGAGAGATAGAGATCATGTCATGGAAGAGGCCTTAGTTCAGATTCGAGGGGTTGCTGAACACTTGCAGGATTTGGTAATACAAGCTAGAACGCTGAGTACAATGTATGAGTCATCGTCAGACAGAGGACGAGAGTTAGCATTGTTATTGGATAGGGTTAAGACTTTAGGCCTATGGGCGAAAGTGTATTTGTAATCCGTTTTATGAAAAGATTTTTGTTCCTTAAATAACGTTTTCTAAAATGAAAATGAATCAGAATCGACATCTTTTTGTATTCATGCATTTGCATTTCATCACATCATATGCATTCAAGTTTATAGAAAGACCCTAATTAGTTAAAATTATTAGGGAGAAAGAGAGTAAGAGAAAGAAAACCTGGAAGCAACACATCCTTACGGTACACGCGTTAAGTCAAAGAATATGGACCAAAGGTTTGAACAACTACAGAAGGACATGCAGGACCAATTGCAAGAGCAATTGGCAAAAATGCAAAATGACATGAGGGATCAAATGTTGGAGGCTCAAAGGAGCATGATAGCTGAGATGGCTCAACTACTGAGAGCCACTAATAAGGGAAAGGCTCCCATGGCAATTATCGAAGAGGATAACGAGGGTCATCCTCCTGGTTTCACTCCACCTCACGTACAAACCCAACCTGAGGCATATCCCCGAGGGTCGTCTGTTACAATAAGGCCTCAACAGGGTCAAGTTGATGCTGGGATCCCCATAAATTTCCCAACTGGCTCAGGATTCAATTTGTGTGACAATCCTGCAAATCCTATCATTCCTGACTTAAACATGGCTAAAAAAGATGATTAAGGATTGAAACTACAAGACAGTTGGAAGAACGCTGCAAATGGTTGGAGGAAAAATTCAAGGCTTTAGAGAATGCTGATGGGCATCATAGAGTTGATGCCAAAGATCTAAGCTTGGTCCCAGACTTGGTGCTTCCTCACAAATTCAAGATGCTAGAATTTGAGAAGTACAACGGAACTACTTGCCTAGAAGCCCACATTACGATGTTCTGTAGGAGGATGACTAGGTATGTGAATAACGATCAACTGTTGATCCACTGTTTCCAAGACAGTTTAATTGGAGCAGCAGCCAAGTGGTATAATCAATTGAGCCGAGCCAGAATAAGTTCATGGAGGGATCTTGCACAAGCCTTCATGCAGCAGTACAATCATGTGACTGACATGACTCCGGATAGGATCACGCTGCAAAACATGGAGAAAAATCCTAATGAAAATTTTAGGCAATATGCACAGAGATGGAGAGAGGTGGCAATGCAAGTTTAACCACCGTTGTTGGAGAATGAGACTACCATGTTATTCATCAACACTCTAAAGGCTTCATTCATCACTCACATGATTGGGAGCACCACTAAAAGTTTCGCGGATATAGACATGGCAGGAGAGATGATCGAGAATGCCATAAGAGGTGGCAAAATAGAGGGGGAAGCAACCAAAAGATCAGCCCCGAGGAGAAAGGATGGTGAAGTAAATAACACAAGCACCTACAACACGAGGGCAATCACAGTTGGTCAACCTAAAACAGCTGCGGTTGAGCAACAAAGTTCTCAAAAGAAAGAGTCGGGTATAAGGCAGAATTCTGAAAAGATGCAATTCACACCTATTCCCGTGACGTATCGTGAGCTCTATAAAAGCTTATACGATGCACATGCTATTTCTCCTTTTCACCTGAAACCATTGTAGCCCCTATATCCCAAATGGTATGATGCAAACGCCAGATACGAATACCATGCTGGAATACCAGGGCATTCAATTAAAAACTGTACTGGTTTTAAGAAGGCTGTAGAGAGGCTTATTAAGATGGGGGTAGTAAAGTTCGACAATACCCCTAATACAGAAAACCCGTTGCCAAATCATAGCTACCAAGGAGTGAATGCCATTGGCGAAGCGAGTGAGAGGAGAATGAAGGAAGATGTTGCTAAGGTAAGGATGCCTATGAAGGTGATTCGGGAAGAAATGATGAAAAGAGGTATGTTAACCTCTAAAAACGAGAGAGGAGAAATAAAGAATTATGGTGAGTTCCATGAGAAAGAAAGGCATGAAATTCAAGATTGTGAAGAATTCAAGGCCTTGGTGCAAGGCTTTATAGACAATAAGGAGCTACAAAATTTTGAATGTAGCTCTTGTAAAAAACAAGTATGTGTGCTGGAGGATGAACAGAAAGGAACTAGCCGGCCAATGATTATTATTTCCCTATTGGGGAATAATGAAGTGGGGGCACAAACGGTTCCTAAAGTCATCATTCATAAACCTGTTTCTTTTCCTTATAAGGACAACAAGAGGGTACCTTGGAATTATAATTGCCAGGTGTCAATACCGGAGAAGACGGATATAGCTAGTACATTTAAGGATGTACAAGTTGAAGGTCCCCATATGATACGAAGGGCGCCAGAGAGGAGTCCACAAAAATAAAGAATGATAATGCAGAGAAGGAGAAAGAGGCTGAAGTGCCTGTTAAGGAGCCAGTAAAGGAGGAGGAGGCTAAGGAATTTCTAAAGTTCCTTAAGCATAGCGAGTATAGCGTGGTCGAGCAGTTGCGTAAGTAGCCGGCTCGCATATCAGTATTGGCTCTATTTCTGAGTTCTGAGGTGCATCGGGATGCATTAATGAAAGTGCTCAACGAAACAAATGTCACCCATGACATATCCATTAACAAGCTGGACCGGTTGGTGAACAACATAAGCGTGGATAATTTCATCTACTTTAATGATGATGAAATCTCACCAAGGGGTAGGGGGTCAACTAAGGCCTTGCAGATCACAACTCGATGCAAGGGGTACACACTTCCAAGTGTGCTTGTCGATAATGGATTGGCCTTGAATGTTCTACCATTATCTACATTGAACAGATTACCCATTGACGATTCTCACATGAAGACATGTCAAAATATGGTAAGAGCCTTCGACGGTATAAAAAGGAAGGTGATAGGAAGGATTGACATCTCTTTGGAAATTGGGCCGAATATATACAAAGTAGATTTCTTGGTGATGGATATCAAGCCTTCCTACAATTGCTTATTAGGCAGGCCATGGATACATTCAGCGGGAGCAGTGCCCTCATCATTGCACTAGAAATTGAAGTTAGTGACAGATAGACTGTTAGTAACCATCAATACGGAGGAGGACATTATAGCTGCAGTCACTAGCAAGGCTCCTTATGGAGAGACCAACGAAGAGTCTATCGAGTGTTCTTTTCGCTCTTTAGAATTTGTAAATGCAACTTCATTTCAAAAGGGAGTGAGCTACCGGTGCCAAAAATAGTAAGAGCTACGAGGATGGCTCTACGAAAATACCTACAAGGAGGGGCTCAAATTCCAGAATTGAAAGAGAAAAGAGATCGCTTTAGTCTAGGTTTCAAGCCAGACTATAAGCAAAGGAAGAAGGAAGTGGAGAAGTGCCAAGAGGGAAGGAGGGCGCGCCTTAATGGAAGAAAAGTGGAGTGGGAGCCGATGATATTCCCTCCAATATCCCAAACCTTTATATTAGGAGGGTTACTTATAGAAAAAGTCATCAGATTAATGCCATACACAACGAAGGATCGGAGCAGGAAAACCTTGAGGGTATTCGCCTTTACGAACCGGGAAGCTCTCTGAACAATTAGACTGCGGAGGAACTTCATGTAGTCTTTAGGAATTTTTCAGAGTAATTTCTGAAATATTTAGGAGTAATAGAATTACATTTGTGAAAAAGGCTTATGATCATCTATTATTTTTAATAAAACATGACTTTTATCAATTTGAACGAGTATTGTTTCATTTTTATCAACTAATATTCTGTTAAACTTTTACGATTCTTATTCTTTCATTCATAGTACATAAATAATCATTCTTAAGTTCATTCATTCTTTGTTTATTCTTTATACTTCACATATCTCTAGATATCAATGACATGAGCACTGATATATCAAATCCTGATTTCTCTCGCGAGCAAGACATATGTTTAAAGGGATTTCAAGATTTTGAAGATGTCCAGGATTGTGATGTGTCTCTGGATCTTTTGAGGATGGTAAAATAGGATGAGAAACAAATCATGCCTCATGAGAAAGAGGCAATAGATAATGTAGTCTTAGAGGAGGGGAAAGAGGTGAAAATTGGCACGCACATTGCTGAGAACATAAGGCAAGGACTAATTGAGTTGCTATGTGAGTTCAAGGATATCTTTGCATGGTCCTATCAAGATATGCCAGGGTTAAATACTGATATTGTGGTGCATCGTCTTCCAATAAGACAGATTGTGCTTGATCCAATGAAGTTGTGAAGAATAATGCCAGATATTGTATTGAAAATAAAGGATGAAGTCAAGAAGCAGTTCGATGCAGGATTCTTACAAGAGGTGAAATACTCTGAATGGGTAGCTAACATTGTACCAGTCCCTAAGAAGGATGGGAAGGTACGAATGTGCGTTGATTACAGAGATCTGAACAAAGCTAGCCCGAAAGATAATTTCCCTTTACCGCATATTGACACTTTGGTAGATAACACAACAGGATATTCGTTGTTCTCCTTCATGGATGGTTTCTCAGGGTACAATCAGATAAAGATGCATCCTGAGGACATGGATAAAACTACATTCATAACATTTTGGGGTACCTTCTGTTATAAGGTAATGCCCTTTGGGCTAAAGAATGCAAGGGCAACATACCAAAGGGCTATGGTGACTTTATTTCATGATATGATGCAAAGGAAATTGAGGTATATGTCGATGATATGATTGCCAAATCTCAAACAGAGGAGGAACATATTAAAGTTTTAAGGAAACTGTTCTTGAGATTAAGAAAGTTCCAGTTAAAACTTAATCCGGTAAAGTGCACTTTCGGAGCTAGGTCAGGGAAATTACTAGGCTTTGTGGTCAGCGAAAAGGGAATAGAAGTTGACTCAGACAAGGTTAAAGCCATACGAGATTTTCCTCCACCACGTACTCAGAAGAAAGTTTAGGGTTTTCTTGGAAGGTTGAATTATATTGCTCGGTTTATTTCACAATTAACTGAGAAATGTGATCCCATATTTCGTCTCCTTAGAAAACATAATCAGGGTACTTGGGATGAGAAATGCCAGAATGCATTTGATAAAGTCAAGCAATACTTGTTAAATGCTCCAGTGCTATCTCCACCTAGTTCGGATAAACCATTAATTCTGTACTTATCAGTGTTTAGTAATTCCATAGGATGTGTGCTTGGTCAACATGACGAGTCAGGAAGAAAGGAGAAAGCGATATATTACCTCAGTAAGAAATTTACTGAGTGTGAAATGAGATATTTGCCAATTGAAAAATTATGTTGTGCTTTGATTTGGACAACTCGAAGGTTGAGATAGTACATGCTATATCATACTACTTGGCTTATTTTGAAACTTGATCCTTTGAAGTATATGATGGAGTCAACAGCTTTGAATGGGAGAATAGCGAGGTGGCAAATTCTGCTTTTAGAGTTTGACATAGTCTATGTGAGCCAGAAGGCTATAAAAGGAAGTGCGATAGTAGAATTTTTGGCTAGTAGAGCCCTAGAGGACTATGAGCCATTGAATTTTGATTTCTCAAATGAGGAGTTGATGTATGTAGCAACTACAGAAGATTATCCTTGGAAGTTGAGTTTTGATGGGGCATCCAATGCAGTGGGAAATGGAATTGGGGCAGTCCTGGTATCCCCAAATGGCGATTATTTTCCATTCGCGTGCAAGTTGGATTTTGATTGCACAAACAATATGGCCGAGTATGAAGCATGCATCATGGGAGTTCGAGCGGCTATAGAGCGAGGAATAAGAACCTTGGAAGTATATGGAGACTCTGCGTTGGTAATTTACCAGCTTAAAGGTGAATGGGAGACAAAGGATCCTAAACTGATTAATTATCGAAAGGTAGTTTTAGGGTTACTTGAGGAATTCGATGACATCACTTTCAATTATATCCCACGAGATGAAAACCAGATGGCAGATGCTCTAGCAACCTTGGCTTCAATGATTAGAGTGAATAAAAAGGAGGAGATGAGACCCATTTAGATGAGTATCTTTGAGGCCCCATCTCGCTTTTGTAACACTGAAGAAGAAGAAAAGGATGATAACCCTTGGTATCAGGATATATTGCGATATGTGAGAGATCATAGGTGCCCAGAACAGGCAACTAAAAATGATAAGTGAACTTTAAGGAGATTAGCCTGCGATTACGTTTTGGATGGGGACATCTTGTATAAAAGAAGAAAGGACCAAGTATTGTTGAGATGTGTTGATGCCGTGAAAGCTAAGTTAATCTTGGAAGAAGTTCACGAGGGCGTTTGTGGGACACATGCTAATGGTTTCACGATGGCTAGACAAATCATGAGGTTTGGATATTATTGGTCCACTATGGAAGGGGATTGTATCAACTACGCCAAGAAATGCCATAAATGTCAGATTTACGGAGACAAGATTCATGTACCACCTTCACCTCTACATGTTATGACTTCTCCATGGCCCTTTTCCATGTGGGGCATGGATGTCATTGGGCCAATATCGCCAAAAGCTTTAAATGGGCATCACTTTATTTTTGTGGTCATTGATTACTTCACGAAATGGGTAGAGGCTGCTTCTTATACAAATGTTACTAAGTCAGTTGTAAGTCGATTCTTGAAGAAATAGATCATTTGTCGGTATGGGATGCCTAAAAGGATCATATCAGACAATGCATTGAACTTGAACAACAGAATGATAGCAGAAGTTTGTAGTCAGTTCAAGATTAAGCATCATAATTCATCTCCATATCGCCCAAAGATGAATGGGGCAATGGAAGCTGCTAATAAAAACATCAAGAAGATAGTGGGGAAAATGACTGAAACCTACAGAGATTGGCATGAGAAGTTACCGTTTGCACTCTTAGCCTATCGAACGTCCATCAGAACTTCTACTGGGGCAACCCCTTTCTCATTGGTTTATGGGATGGAGGAAGTGTTACCCATTGAAGTTGAAATACCTTCTCTTCGAATTTTATCAGAGATAAAATTAGATGAAACGGAGTGGATTCAATCGCGGTATGACCAATTGAACTTAATTGAGGAGAAGAGGCTAAAAGCTATTCACCATGGTCAGATGTATCAGAAGCGAATGATGCGAGTTTATGATAAGAAAGTACGTCCAAGAGAATTCTACGAAGGGGATCTTGTATTGAAAAAGATCCTCCCCATTCAGAAAGACTTCAGAGGAAAATGGACGCCAAATTGGGAAGGGCCGTATGTCGTGAAGAAGGCTTTCTCTGGAGGTGCATTGATCTTGACAGAAATGGATGGTAAGATTTTACCCAACCCAGTGAGTTCAGACTCAGTCAAAAAGTACTTTGTCTAAAAAAGAGGAGAATCCAGGGTGAAAACCCGCAAAGGGCGCCTTGTGACCAAAGGGGTTTTGAGTTGAAAACCTGAAAGGGCAGCTCAAATTTTGAAGAACACACGGTAATCTAGCTATATCTGATTCAACAAAGAGCGAAGTGCATTGCATATTGGGGCATCAACAAAGTACTTTGGATTTTTTTAAAAACACATGTTAAACTCAAGAAAGACTTCATGGAGCTGGTGTGTAGAAGCTCAAGCGGTGATATCTAGGGCATCTAACCCTTGTCCTGTTTGCTATCTTTAGATTTTCTTTCTTCTCAAAGATAGGCTATTAGATTAATTTCCTTTGTATTTTTGACAAAATTATTCAAATCTAATTATTCTCAAGATTAAATTCATCTTCCATTATTCTTAAAGTATGTTGCATTAAATAATGATAGATGAGCTAAATAATTTTCACAAATTACTTTGGAAATTTCTATATAATACAAGAAACTAAAACGGAACAATTGTTCAAGGAATTCACGTAAGTGAGGTATGAAAGAACTCGAGGAAATTCTTCCTTTAGTCCAAAATGATGATTGGACAAATCGAACGATTCGATCCTAAGAGAGGATCATCTTACAGACATTTTCGGTGGGTCATAACATTTGAAGAGTGGTACAAACCCAGGCTGAGTAGGAATGATATTTCGAGAGAAATAAGGATGAACTTCGACGAAGGAATGAGTAGTGACATCTGGAATAGGGGTCATATTCATAAACATTTTGCATTATAACAGGTTTAATTAGGAACATTTGACTCATTTTGATTATAGCATCCTAATCATTTGGCATGAACTCATACACATTATACAGGTTATATCCTTCAAGGGACAGTGAAGATTGATGGGCCTTAACCCCCTAAGCAGTAGGGTAACAGGCTAAGACATAGCAGATTTGGCGTCTCTGTATTGTTAGAGAGCAGATCGAAGATAGCAAATTTGGTGTCTCTGTATTGTCGGAGAGCAGACCGAAGATAGAAGATTTGGTGTCTCTATATTGTCAGAGAACAAATCGAAGAAACAAATTTGGCATCTCCATATTCGACGGAGAGCAGATCGAAGACATAGCAGATTTGGCTTTCACGTGTTTACACTAAAGCGAATCTAAGATGATTTGGCGTCTCTGTATTGTCAGAGGGCAGGTCGAATATGATAGATTTGGCGTCTCTGTATTGTCAGAGAGCAGACCAAGATAGTAGATTTGGCGTCTCTGTATTGTCAGAGAGCAGATCGAAGATAGTAGATTTGGTGTCTCTGTATTGTCAGAGAACAAATCGAAGAAATAGATTTGGCATCTCCATATTCGTCGGAGAGCAGGTCAAAGACATAGCAAATCTAACTTTTGGATGTTTTCATATCAAAGTAGATCCAAGATGATTTGGCATCCTTGTGTTTACAAGGAGCAGATCAAAGACATAACAAATTTGGCTTTCGCGTGTTTGCACTGAAGCTAACCTAAGATGATTTGGTGTCTCTGTATTGTCAGAGAACAGATCGAAGATAGCAGATTTGGCGTTTCTGTATTGTCAGAGAGCAGATCGAAGATAGCAGATATTGCCTTCTTGAAGTTACAAGTGAAGCAAACTGAAGCTATCATATTTATGGTCCAATATCTCTGAAGTTGCAAATAGGTTGAAGACTATTCGAAGAAAAGATCTCACGACTGGGCCAGGCCGAGCAAAATGGGTCCTTTTTTTAGTTTTTGCTCTATTACCATTACACGACAATGTGCAAAGAGGGGCAGCTGTAGTAGGCCATTTCTGCTCGAGCCCGTGAAATAAATTAAATTTTAAAAAATAAATAAAAATTAAAATAAAAGTTCATTAAATAGTCCATTTAAGTTTTTTTTACAGAACCCAAATACCATAGCCCACTAACCTGTAGGCCCAAAATTAAATGCCTAACCCTATACCTGGTTACACCCTCAGCCTAAGCATACCTTTGACCCAACTCAGTGAAGCCCAGGAAGGCCCAAAGCCTAAACTGGATTAGGAAACCCTAGGGTTTCTAGAAGCACTAGCGCCGTAAGCATTCCAAACGACGCGACGGTTCGTTTCGCGTCGTTCCAGTAACCCCCATCAGCGCCGTGACTCCAGCTCCGAATTGTGCAGTGATTGGTGCACGAATCAATGCCAGAGCACTCATCACCGTGATATTCTCGTGAACACCTGTAAAAAGGGGAAGAACCACAGCAAAAAGAGAAAGAAACATGGAAAGAAATGGAAGATTTCTTTCCCCAAAACGTAATAATTTGCAAAATGGCTATAAAAACCATTTTCTAATTTGTAAAGGACAAGAATTTTTTAGGGCACACATATATAATAAAAATACAGCATTTTATCAAGAAATAGAGGTGATTATTTATTTTTTTATTATAAATACATGCATACATCTAAAAATAAAAGGGGAAAGGTTTTACCGACAGATTTGCATTGAAAATGAAGCTTTCCAGCTTCCGGCCGTCGCGTGTGGCGAAGTTGAGGGCGGCGCGTAAGCGCGTGGGAACCGGTGGACGGAGACTTAACAAAGCTCCGAGGACCAGCCCTCAATCCTCTTTCAGAGGATTTTTGTTTTTTTTAAATGGTGTTTTAAAATGATTTTAAGGCTAAAATTTGGTTTATATAGCCTTAATAAAACAACGTCGTTTAGCCTAAAACGATAAGCTCCAAAACGGCGTCGTATCAATGTTGAGGATCCGTGCGTTGACCCGTGACCCGGGGAGGATCCGCGTGTTTTTGGAAAATGGGTTAATTTCTCAATTGGTCCTCCCGTATTTTTTAAATCTTTATAATTTCATTTTATTTATTTTTAATTTAACGCTAATACTTTAATTTTGATTCAATGAGGTCCTCACAGTGGCTTTAAAACTGAATTCGTGGAAACGGTGTCGTTTTGGGATTAGGGCAAATTGCCCAATGAGTCCCTCGGTTTTAATGCGTTTTTCAAATAGGCCTAAATTGTTTTTTTTAATTAGCCCAAATTTTTAATTGCTTTTAATTTCAGTCTTCTTGCACTTATAAATTTATTTATTTCAAATTTTATTATTTATTTAAGGTATATTATTATTTTATATTAAAATTATATGTTATATTATTATTAAATATTGGAAATCCATTTATTTTATTATATTATATATTATTATATTATTTTATATGGTATATGTATTATTTATATTTTATATATTAAGTTTTTATATATATATATATTATATATTTT
This sequence comes from Gossypium anomalum, assembly GCA_025698475.1. Lineage (NCBI taxonomy): Eukaryota > Viridiplantae > Streptophyta > Magnoliopsida > Malvales > Malvaceae > Gossypium > Gossypium anomalum. The sequence continues at coordinate 20,810,182 of CM046963.1, read as the reverse complement.
TAAATGTTAATTATGTATAAAAATAATAAAATTATTTTTATTTATGTATATTATTTTTATTTATATATATTATCCGTTATATTATTATTATTATTTTATTTATAAATTATATTTTAATATATATTTTATTATTTATATTATTTTCTATTACTTATCATATTGTTTATATTATTATATGTTTTGTTTATAAATCCTATTATATGTTATATATTTTACTATATATATTATCTCTTACATTACTTTTATAAAATATATATTATTTTATCACTCATTAATTATATAGGTTTCTATTTTATTATTAAATAAATATGTGTAATATTAATAATTAGTATATTATTTTGTTAATATATTAAGTTATTATACCCTATAATATGGTTTTTATATATTAATCTTTTTTTTAAAAAAAAAAGAGTTTTCCTTTGTTATTTTCATATTATTCTAAAAATTTCTGAATATCTTTTTTTTTATTTTTATATTTCATATTTTTATAATTTGCTCATTTATTTTTGTTTTCTTTTACTTTATTATTGTTTAGTAGGTTAATTTTTCATATAATATTTGTTATTGTCTTTACATATTTGCATGAAAATTAATCATTTATGTTGATTTGAAGTACATTTGCATGAAATGTTGTTGTATATATGTATTGTGCAATTTATATCATTGAATTCATTATGTTCCACGTTGTATTTTGCATTTAACGAAAATGTATGTATATTTATGTTATCTATGACCATGCATAAAATAATAACATATTATGTAATTTAGATCCTTATTCGTCATCTTTATTATATTTGCATAGAATGTTAAAGTAGGTATGGGTTAATTTATTTAATATTAGTCCTTTATAAAATGATAAGTGCATCATCACTTTAAAGAATTTTTATATTTCATTCGATCCAAAAGATTTTAAAAAAATAAGGCAATGTTTTTGATAGTTGGGAATTCAGGAAATAGTGCCCTAACATGCTGGGTTTGCGATTTCCCGTTTGCCTAAATATCTAAAACATCCTTTTAAACCAGTTTCACAAATTACAAGATGATTTCAGTTACGAAAGTTTAAAGATATCGTGTCCAATCATGCTGGATGTGATGTTTGTACTCTTTTGAAGCGAAGGAATCTTGATACTTTTAACTTAAAATATTACGGTTTTAAGAAAATTTCATTTCTAAATTCTTTCAAATTTCTGACGTTAAGACAAAATTATTCAATTTGGTACCAATTTTGGGCGTTACGAGGGTGCTAATCCTTCCTCGTACGTAACCGACTCCCGAACCTATTTTTCTCGTAATTTCGTAGACCAAAACGTTTTATAAAGTGATCCAATCACACTTTAAAAGGTTGGTGGCGACTCCCGTTTTCGTTTTTTAAAATACCCTCCCCCATTTTAAAAATGGTTTCGACAAATTCTATCCATCATCTTTTCAAGTTTAATAGCCACAACTTATTCCCAATTTCCAACATCATCTAAAGGTTCATAATATTCCAACAGATATAATTTTTTTATAATTATCTATTTTAGAAAATATCATTTTACCCGTTATCAATCTCTACAACTCCATCTTTACTCCATGACACTCTTATGGTATAATTAAACTTAGTCCTTCCTTTTTCTCAGTTCAGTTCAATTTAATCATTTTTATTTTTAATTCTTACACTTTTGCTTCAACATTTTTCACACTATTACGATTTAATCAATACCTCAAATGATTTCTCTCAATCCAAAAGTCTTTTTAATTTCCTTTAGTATCCAATGATCTTCTCTACTAACACTCATGATTCCTATTTTATTTACTTCTAAGATTCTAACACATTCAAATCTCGAAGTAACACTATTCTCATCTGAATGGGTGTTAAGGATGTTACACAAATGATATTTACATGGCTGTTGTGAGCTTATCTTATGAAGATTTGTTGCTGTCGTGAGGTTCCTATTGTTGTTATTGCTGCTACTTTTTCTAGCTTTTGTGAAATGGTCTTTTGGTGGCTGTCGTGAGGTTCTTATTACCGTTATTGCTGCTAGTTTTCTAATTTTTATTTGATTTTTAGGTGTTGAAGGTTGATTTGGGCTCTTTTTGCCCAAATCTGAATAATCCTTCGTGATTGAATCATCTATGTAGTGGACTGTGTTGATTATTGAATGATCAAAACCTATTTTAAAAAAAAAAAATGTATATATTATAATATTTATATTTCAAATAAATTACATGTAAAAATTAAAATAAAAAATTACATTTTTATTTTTTAATTTAATTTTTATTTATATTTATATTTTGAAATTAAATTTAAATTTTATATGATGTAATATAGCAATGATTATTTTAATTATATTTTTATAAATTTTATATAAATTTAGTATGTTATGCTTTAATAATATTATGTATGTAGCACGCTTTGTTAAATCTAATATGTATGTGTATATATATGTTCTAAGAATAGTATCAATGGTGTAATTAGTTGTTTCAATAATTAAATGAAAATATAAAAATTAAATTATAACCGGTTGTATCATTTATTTGTAATCCCAATTTTAAAATTTTACCAATTTGCAACCACAGACCATCGTCATCGATTCTTAATTTAATCACCCAATCCCATGGGATTCCAAAGGTAATAATGATTTACTAAAACACGATTAAATACTTGGGCGTAAAAAATGCTTAGCAAAATAAAAAACTTGACATCAAAATGGTGAACGAAGTATTGTTTCAATCCCTATAAGAGCTCAAGTAAAACTTTTACGTGGATTAAATTCTTAATAAACATAAACATATAAACATGGGCAGAACCTTTGGATTGCCTCTTATTATACAATTCAATGATTGATAATAACATTACATGGAAAAGGAAGAAGTAAAACAACATCAAGTTTGGATGGCAAATGGGTAGCACTTTCTCACCCCTCAAACATAAACCCCTCTAATTTGAAGCATTCTAATTGATGCTTCTACAATTTCTTCTGATCTCTCCATTGCTTCTTGTCAATGGGCTAAGATTTCCTAAATTGATCATAGACTGAACAAAGTTGTTAAAGAAATCAGTTTGGCTAGAAGCGAATCTGTTGACAATGGCCACTGTGTTAGCCCCAGCAGTGGAGAACAAGGCTTGATCAGTTTGGAGAAGGCCACGATTATTTTGAAGGTTTGCGTAATAGTTTCTGTCGAAGTCATCAGGAGTTGTTGGATCCAAATCTATCAATACATCTCCGTTTCCGCCATCGGGACATAGCTGTTTGAGTACATCTCCAAATGTTGGATCAATAGTTGGGTCGGTGCTACCTGGCACATTGTTGAAATTGTGGAGGCGGTGGCGGAAAACCAAGCAGCGAGCACGTCCAAACGTATGTGCTCCTGAGACAATACAACAAATAATTATTTCCCAACTCAACATTTCCTAGGAGAAGACAAGTTTATGTTAGATTTTGATTAAATTTTGAGACTGCCTGATAAAGCAACGAGATCAGTTGAATCGTCGAGTCCCGCATCTCTGAATTTTTCTTGCATCTGAGTAATGCTGTCAAATGGAGATGGGATACCGGATGTTCCAGCTCGGTTTGCTGTCCTACTGTCTCGTCTTCCAAGTTGTACTTCCCATGTTGGACCTCCGGCCTATAGCAGAAAATTGAAAACAAGGAAAAGTGAAACATTACGTTACAGGCACTTGAAGATAGGATATAAACATGAACATGAGGGCATGTAAGAAGATTGTGTTTGGATATGGTAAAGTACCAATGAAACTCCAATTTGAGATCCAGGAGTCAAAATATCGGCGCATGATACAACTCCTGGACAAGCATTCTTGCTAGAATGTGGCCCTTCATGCAACTCATGCACTAAATCATCAGACCATGCAGAGCAGGCCAAGTCCAAGTCATTGAGCCAAGCAAGAGTGGAGCTTTTTTGTTGTTTATTTTGTTATTTTAGTCAATGTAACTCTTTTGGTTCATATTGAACTATATTAGGTAAAAAATTGATGTAGGAATGAGCTGTTAATCAGCTTTTCTTTTATGTACAAGTTTTGTCTTGTAAGTTCCAATGTATTAGTGGTAGTTGGTGTAGATTAGTTGACCATATGTTGATTTTGACAAGCAAAAGGCTTGATTTATGTATTGGCTATATGCCAAAGTTTCTTTTGAATGAAAAACATCAGATTTTCTTCCTCATGCTCCATCTTTCTTTGCCTTCTAAATTCTGTTCGACATTCTTGGCAGTAGAAAAAGCTTGAGCTTCAAGCATTTTTCCTTCACATTTTACCCGGGTATAATACGTTGCTACTGGTGCTCTCTTTGCAACTCTTACTTTACCCGGTTAAAGTACACTCAAACTCCAACAATTGGTATCAAGAGCTTTCATCTCAGAGGACTTGTTGTTGTAAACTAAATGGATTCATCAGGCTTTTCTCCTGCAGCACCACCGTTTTTAATGGTGAGGGGTTCCACATATGGGTTGTCAAGATGAGGACTTACTGCGCAGCCTTCGATCCGTGGAAAGTTGTCAACACAGATGCCGAGCAGCCCACTCTGAGCCAACCCAACAGTGGCTCAAATGAGGCAAACATCTTGATGAAAAGACAAAGAGGCACAAAGCCATGTCATGCATTGAATCGTGTTTACGATGTTATCTTCACGAGAATCATGGCTTGTGAGACTCCAAGCGGGCACGGGACAAGCTCAAGGAGGAGTTCCAAGGCTTTGAAAGAACAAGGCAAAGAGCAGCTACTAAACTTGAGAAGAGACTTTGAAAATCTCAAGATGAAGGAAGAAGAGAGGCAGTGAAGCAAAGGTACTCGAGGACCAGGATAATGGGCTGTAGTCAACAGCATAAGATTGCTAGGAGAGCAGTTCAGTGAGGGAAGGATTGTGAAGAAGGTGCTCTCAACATTGCCTGAAAGATATGAGGCAAAGATCTCATCCTTGGAGGATTCGAGAGACACAGCAACCATCTCCTAATCGAGCTTATTAATGCTCTTAATGCTCGGGAACAAAGGAGAGCCAGTAGAATGGAGGAGCACCAGGAGGGAGCTTTTCAAGCCAAGGCCAAAGCAACCTCAAGCACCTCTACCTATAAGGGCAAGAAGAGCTAGAAAAACAGGCCTAAGCCTGATGCTGCAAGAAGAGGAGATCGACTCTGCAGATTTTGTAAAAGACCTGGCCATTCAGAGGCTAGATGTTGGTTCAGGCCAGATGCTGTATGTCAACACTGCAAAAAGAAGGGCCATGTTGAAAAAGTTTGCAAAGAAAAAGAAAGACCAAGGCAGAATCAACAGCATCCAAGGGCTGAAGCTCAGATGGCTGAAGATGGCAGTGACAATGAAGAGCAGGTCTTTGCAGTCTCCTGCTCAGCTGCTCAGAAGAAAGTCTCAGAAGGTTGGCTCCTTGACGGTGGCTACACCAATCATATGTCACCAGATGCAGCTATTTTCAAGTCATTAGACAGAAGCTGCAAAACAAAATTTAAAGTCGGCAATGGCCACTTTATCAAAGCAGAAGGAAAGGGAGATGTGGTGATTCGCACTCCAACAGGTAACAAAATCATTTCAAATGTTTTGTTAGTTCCTGAAATTGACAGAAACCTGTTAAGTATAGCTCAGTTATTTAAAAAAGGCTATACAGTTGTGTTCAAAGGAAATGAATGTCAGATTAGTGATCCAAGTGGATCCATGCTCATGTCAGTAGCCATGACAGAAAAGAGCTTTGTTGTGGACTGGAATAAAGGCTTTGATAATGCCTATGTTGTTTCTTCTGAAGACTCCAAGCTTTGGCACCAAAGGCTTGGGCATGCCAACTTCAAATCTATGGCTCAAATGGTCAGCAAGGAAATGGTTGAAAACTTCACCAAGACAGTTCAAAGTGAAGATGTTTGTGAAGTCTGTCAAATGGGAAAGCAAGCCAGGCTTCCATTTCCTGCCAACACAACCTGGAGAGCTTCAAGCAAGTTGGAACTGGTGCACAGTGATGTTTGTGGCCCCATGAGGACAGAATCACTAAGTGGTAACAAGTACTTTATTCTCTTTATTGATGACTATACCAGATACTGCTGGGTTTATTTTTTGAAGCATAAGTTTGAGGTTGCTCAAGTGTTTATAAAGTTCAAAGCTGTAGTGGAAACAGAAACAGGCTGCAAGATAAAGACCATTAGGTCAGATAATGGAACTGAATACACTTTAGCTCAGTTCCAATCTTTGTGCAAAGATGCTGGCATTAAACACCAGCTAACCAATGTCTACACACCCCAGCAAAATGGGGTTAGTGAAAGGAAGAACAGGAGTTTGATGGATATTGCCAGATGCTTATTGTTTGAGAAAAATCTACCTAGGATAATGTGGGCTGAAGCTGTCAATACTGCTGTCTACATTCAGAATAGGCTTCCAACCAAAGCACTCACTCACAAGACACCTTTTGAAGCCTGGTTCGGGTTCAAGCCATCATTGGCTCATATGAAAGTCTTTGGTTGTCTATGTTACAGCCAAGTACCAGCTGTAAAGAGGGACAAGTTGTCTAAAAGAGCTATTCCTGGTATTTTAACTGGGTATAGTATGGTCAAAAAGGGTTATAGGATCCTGGATCCTTTAACCAACAAAATTCAAGTGAGCAGAGATGTAGCGTTTGATGAGAAGGCTTGTTGGAACTGGGAAAGAAATGAACCTGAAGCCATTCCTGAAGAACTTGTGACAGATCAGTTTGAAGCTGATCAAAATGATCCAGAGATGGATGTTGATGATGAACTAGTCAGGGGTACAAGGACTTTGGCTGATGTTTATGAAAGGGCTCATGTTGCACAAGAAGAACCATGCTGCTTTGAAGAAGCTGAAGCACACCAAGGCTGGAAGCAAGCTATGGATGATGAAATTGCCATGATTGAGAAGAACAAGACATGGGAATTGGTTCCTAGACCAACCAATAGAAAGGTTATTGGAGTAAAATGGGTCTATCGAGCCAAGCAGAATGCAGATGGGAGCCTAAACAAGCTTAAAGCTAGGCTAGTTGTGAAGGGCTTTAGCCAAAAGTATGGACTGGACTACATGGAGACATTTGCAATAGTGGCCAGGCTAGACACCATCAGATTGCTGATTGCCTTAGCAGCTCAGAAACAGTGGAAAATCCACCAGCTCGATGTGAAGTCTGCATTTCTCAATGGCTTCCTTGAAGAGGAGATCTACATTGATCAGCCTCAAGGCTTTGTTGTGTCTGGCAAAGAACAAATGGTGTACAAGCTCAAGAAGGCATTATATGGTCTGAAACAGGCTCCTAGAGCCTGGTATACTAGAATTGATAGCTATTTGCTAAGCCTGGGATTTGAGAGAAGCATCAGTGAGCCAACTCTGTATGTCAAGAAGAAACAAGCTGAAACACAGCTTATTGTGTCTCTCTATGTTGATGATCTTTTGGTGACAGGAGGAGACCGAAGTATGCTGGCTGATTTTAAAGCCAAAATGAAAGACATGTTTGAAATGTCTGACCTGGGACAGATGATCTACTTTTTTGGAATAGAGGTGCAGCAAACTCATAGTGGAATCTTCTTGGGCAGAAGACGTTTGCTGCAAAAATTCTAAGCAAATTCTCTATGGAAAACTGCAAACAAACAAGCACACCTATGGCCGTTGGAGCAAAACTATCAAGTCAAGAAGGCTATGAACAGGTCAGTGAAGCTGATTATAGAAGTCTTGTTGGTTGCTTGTTGTATTTAACAGCAACCAGACCAGACATCATGTATTCTATTAGTGTGCTGTCAAGATTTATGCATTGCTGCAACAAACAACACCTTCAAGCAGCAAAGAGAGTACTTAGGTACATCAAAGGCACCCTGAGCTATGGATTGAAATTCAGTAGAAATGAAGACCTGAAGCTGATAGGCTACACTGACAGTGATTGGGCCGGTTCAAAGGATGACATGAAAAGCACTTGAGTTATGCCTTTACCCTTGGTTCACTATGTTTTCTTTGGAGTTCCAAGAAGCAATCAATTGTTGCTCAGTCAACAGCAGACGCTGAGTATGTGGCTGCTACTGGAGCAGTAAACCAAGCCATCTGGCTTAGAAAAATCCTTGGTGATTTAAACTTATATCAAAAGGAAGCAATAGAGATCTTTTGTGATAACAAGTCTGCTGTTGCAATTGCAAAGAATCCTATCTTCCATGGTAGAACCAAACATTTCAGCATTAAGTTGCATGTGGTAAGGGAGATGGAACAAGCTCGAGAGATAGAGCTGATTCATTGCAATTCAGAAGACCAAGTTGCTGATATTTTCACAAAGGCCCTATGTACTTCAAGGTTCATCAAGTTAAGGAAAGAACTTGGAGTTAGCAGCATGGAAGCCAAGGAGGAGTGTTAGAATCTGGCCCTCCATGCAGTTCATGCACTAAATCATCAGACCATGCAGAGCAGGCCAAGTCCAGAAGCTGCCGAGCCAAGTGCTGGAGTCAGTTTTTTGTTGTTCATTTTGTTATTTTAGTCAATGTAACTCTTTTGGTTCATATTGAACTATATTAGGTAAAAGATTGATGTAGGAATGAGCTGTTAATCAGCTTTTCTTTTATGTACAAGTTTTGTCTTGTAAGTTCCAATGTATTAGTGGTAGTTGGTGTAGATTAGTTGACCATATGTTGATTTTGACAAGCAAAAGGCTTGATTTATGTATTGGCTATATGCCAAAGTTTCTTTTGAATGAAAAACATCAGATTTTCTTCCTCATGCTCCATCTTTCTTTGCCTTCTAAATTCTGTTCGACATTCCTGGCAGTAGAAAAAGCTTGAGCTTCAAGCATTTTTCCTTCACATTTTACCCGGGTATAATATGTTGCTGTTGGTGCTCTCTTTGCAACTCTTACTTTACCCAGCTAAAGTACACTCAAACTCCAACAATTCTCGAGTGCAGTTTTAATATCATCAACAATCTCGAATTCGATTGTTTGGTTAGGAGGTGTATCCTTTTCGCTAACTATGCCATCCCAACATCATTTTCCAGCAGAATCGATCCATCACAGCCCTGCAGTACAAACCAAAATAGATTGTTTATAATCGATAGAACGAGCAAGTCACATGCATGCATGCAAGCAAAGCTTATTGTTTGCAATCAGTACGTGAAGGAAAAGAAGTTCAAAAAGGATAATGTAAAAGCTATAATCGATAGAACGAGCAAGTCACATGCATGCATGCAAGAAAGCTTATTGTTTGCAATCAGTACGTGAAGGAAAAGAAGTTCAAAAAGGATAATGTAAAAGCTGTTTACATTGACCATGCAATCGTAAAAGTGAGCACGAATGATTTTGGCACCAATTCGGACGTCAGATCGGAGAGCTTGCTCCTGCACCCCACGTACAATGCTAGTCACATTGGGGCACGTGTTAGCATAAAAGGTGGGGCTAAGCTGAGCATTGGGTCTCCCGAGCATCACAGAAACAAGAAGAAAAGTTGTGATGATCGGAAATGAAGGCGTCATGTTGAAATCTAAGAGATGGCTATTGAAAAGCTCTTTTAGTTTATCGCTTAGATGCAGTTGTGACTTGTGAGGGATAATGCTGCTTTGCATGTTGATTATAAAATGGTCGCCGCCAGCCGTTACTGGTCCAAGTTGACAACTTGCAATCATAAGAATTTTCTGCGTTTTACTTTTTCAATTTTGAGAGAAACCGATAATTGCTCTTATGATTTATTTAAAAAAAAAAGTAGTAAACGCTTCAATCAATGCTGATTGCTGACAATACAGTATTCCAGGAATTGCTTTTTCAATGATGAAATCCAAAGAAAATGAGCTGCATATTATCAATATTGCGTCGTAACCATAATTTTTAATTGTTTATTATCAATCTTAAACTCTTTTCCTTTTCACATGCTTGAAATTAATTAATTTATGTTTTATTTGATGCTTTGCTGATTTTTTTAAAAATTACATGCAATATTGTAAAGGTAGTTTATGCCTTAATTTTTACATTTGATTGTTTTTATTATACATGTTTCTCTCGTTCAAGTTTACTCTTGTTTGTAGTGTATAAATACTTAATTTTTATTTTTGATTGTTTTTTTATTGTACATGTTTCTCTCGTTCAGGTTTATTTTTGCTTATGGTGTCTAAATATTTTAATGAAGGTATATTAAATAAATTTTAGACCACTTTAATATCAATCTTACATAGTAAGCATAATCTTATTTGAAGAAATAATTACCAAAAGCCATTCAATTCAATTCATTATTTTTTCAAACTATTTATTATATATTATTCACGTATTCAATTTTTTTTATTAATTATAATTATGAATAGTGATTAATAATGTATTAAATGGTAATAAAACAAAAAATAATGGATTCGAAACAAAATGCAATTGTAGTAGTGGTGTCAGAGCCTAATAAATCTCACCTAATGTAATTCGTATTATTCTAGCAATAGTGAACAAAATATTTAATATTTGGTTAAGATATTGTAAGGGTAAAGTAATCAAAATAATTTCTCAAACTATGGATAACCCATCTATCGCCTTAACACCATAATCTTTCTCTTCATCTGTTGGATCATCCTATTCCATACCACATTCTCCTTCTCTTAATAAAACCACAATAAACTAGACTAATTGTATGAAATTAGCCATATCTCAAAATCCAACCAAATAGAAGATTCAAACCTCCCTCTCTTAAACCTATATAAAGCCTTTAAAAACCCACCCAGATCCTTTATAAAATCATTAGTCCGTTCGAAAGCCTAAACTCCCAGAGAATACATCCATTCAACAAAACTTGACCAGTGCATTCTCCCAACATGTACATTAGAACACATTGTGACCATATAAATTCCCCCAGAATTTCCACATCAATGGATTGGGCATGGCTACATCCACATCCATTTTGGAGTAGCTAGACTAGCTCTAAGCTACCATGGCACCAAAGGATGACCAGCCTTTGCTGGAATATCTTTCTTAATCTCAAGATACCTCGAGAATGAACATGCTTATATATGTGTTGCACGAACCTCCCTTAACTCGGGAATAGACTACCTGATTTTCTTTCCTAATTACAACATGCAGTCAAAGATTCGATACTTCTCAAATGTCTCTAGGTCTCGATCCAAACAGCTAGAGAAAAAATGGTCAGCACTACAAATGAAGCAATATCCACTACCATATTGCTTATAGAGTTCGAGATCATGCAATCGACAACTGCATTATTGGAGTGTAGTATATTCGTTTTGTATACTTATATTTTTTTGAACAAATTGGTTTAATAAAATATTCGTTAATTACTTTAATATTTTTGTATATTGTCCTTAATGTATTTGCATGCAAAGCAAAATGGAAGTAAATATTGAGTCACTAGTTATCTAACGTTTAGCTAATACTAAGCGGTATTATGTGGTCGAATCGTTTTACGAAAGATACCTTGTATTAGTAGATAAACCTAAACATGTCTTTAGTTTAATTGAAAATGAGCAAACCGATTAAAAGTCTAATAAGTCGTCTATCAAGTCCAGTTAAGAAGATGTTTTTTTCTTGAGTAGCGAAGTGGATGACTCCTAGAAGATAAAGATATATATGTGACTGATTGGACTGACAGTATATCGGATAGGACTCAAATAGAATATATCCTAGCTCCATTTATGGATTTATTCACTTGTGACATTCATAGTGTGACAAACCTTAATCCTGAGTGGATAATGGACAATTTATGTGTGACTTGTATACTTTGATGTAAGCAAAAGTTTGAGTTCAAATAGATAAGGAGCCGAAAGCTAATGTGTGCATTGGGTATACGACTTTTTCTATATGTAGTATCATTTACAATAGTAGGATCCATAGCCCAACTAATGGGTAAAATTATATCCTCTAATTGAAATTACATGGTAGATGAAAAGTAAATGTGGCAACGAGTCATTTTGTCATAAATGACTTGATTACTATTTGATAGTAATTGGCTTTTCATGAAGGAAGATGTAATAATTACCATGAGATAAAATAGGATCATATTAGGAGACCAAATTTATCCCAAATAGATCAAGGATATCCTATACGGATAACAGACTTATAACAAGGTCATTGGACCTACACTTATTGAGTAGCTTTTGTAATGGTATGTAATTAGGGAGAGCTCAGTCACATTACTATAATGAAATGACTTTGTGACTAAATAAGTTTATAAATAATAGGCGAAAAGCTGGCCTTGAATTATAAATTATTTAAGCCCTAATTATATATGTCTGATCAGTCCCTCCATTAGTTCGTTGATACTAGAAATGAATCACATGTAGAACCAAATGAACAAAAATGAATGGAAATGATGAAGTTAGAGAAATAGGTTGCATTCATAAATGAATGTGTTTTCTCACTACGTATAAAGATATCTTGAGAATTAATTTAAGGTTTTCAAATTGTTATTAAATTAATTATAATTAAATAAATGAAGTTTTAAAATGAAATTAAGCTAATTAGTCATTATGAATATGTTGAATATGAAAATTAAATATATTTTCTCATAGATTCTTTTACGGTAAAGTTGTCATGACTTTAACGAAATTAGAATTGAGCTGAGAAAATTATTTAATTGGAAAATTAATTTAGTTAATTTTATTAAATTTATTGAATAAATAATATTTATGTTAGGAAATAGAAAAGAAATATTAGGTTGAATTAAATTATAAACCGTTGGGTAAAAAGTCTAGGATGCACATATAATTGGACCCAATAGATAAGAGACCCAAAATCCCTCATATTACATGAGAGGGGTGACAACCTTAGTAGCTTTTACTAGGTGTGTCATCCACCCTTACTCTACTTAGTGTAACATCTCACTTGGCGAAGCCCTAGTGCTCGAGTGTTGTTGTAGGAATAAGAATTTTGGAATAGGTTTCAGGTAAGTGAGGTATTGGATTTAATTAAACGGTTGAAGTCTATTGGTATACCTTTAGGCGAAGTTTTGGTTAGACAAATAAGTCAGAAGGAAGCAAGGGCTTGGTTCTAACCGCCAAACAATACTTTGGCGGATAGATTGGGCGAACTGTTAGCATTGGAATATTAAGTGAAAAATGTCTCAGAGAATGAATCATCTATAAAAGTGGAACTTGGAAAAATATTAAGGAATTTCAAAAAATGGAGAATGTCGTTGAAAGGTGTTGCATGCCAAGCTTGGCTAATTAGGGTGTTGGTTATATTCTAATGAGATGTTTAGGATTGAATGATGGATTTGACACGAAAATATTTATTTATACATGTAATTTTGGATTTTTGTACACGTTTCCTTACCGCTATAAACCACCGATGTGGTAGGTAGAGTAAGATTGTCACGTGTGTCAAATTTCCATAAGGACAAAGGTTGTATATTTAGGTAATCAAGAATTTGTAAGAATATTTTTTCCTCCTCTTTCCTCAAAAAGTAGTTTTTTGGTCTAGATCCAAATAAATCTGAAGTATTCCCTTCCTTTACAAAAGTTGAGGGTTGATTTGGATTTCCACCTATGGGTGTTTTATGTTCAGGTAAGCTTTGTAACCTTCCATGCTATGTTGTAAAAGAGTAGGTCTACCTCTACTTGGTAAGGTTAAGAACCTAAAGCTTTATTTATGAGATATTTGAGTGGGTCTTGATGAGTTTCCATGTTTTGAAGTAGTAATTGTTGTTAGTTGTTTGTTGGATGTCTAGATCTGGAGTTTAGATTTGAAAAAAGAGGTAAAAATCATGTGAGCCTCTAAGTCGACTATTGCATGTAGCATGTATGTTTAAAGAACTTCTAGACTAAGTGACCAAATCGTGAGAATGAAATTAAAAAAGTATGATGTAATGACTCTGATGAGGAACATAAGACTTATGAACTTTCATGAATGGATAACATAAATCTTGAGGTTAAAGATTGTTTGTGTCTGGGTAATGGAAAGGTGTTAATGTGTTTGAAAGGTCTAGATGTGTATTTTATGAGTAAGTTAAGATATGATGAGTTCATGAAAAATGGATCTAAGTATGAAGAGTTTGTGTCTGTCTCCAAAGTTGTCTAAAGGGGTCTGTTGGGAGTAAAAGTATGAATCTTTGAAAGGACAAGTCCATGGCCATTTGACCACCTCCGGACGTACTAACGTTCAGAGTGTGAATACTGAAACAAAAGATAAATAGACGTAAAGCGGTATCCACAAGTATACGTATAACGCCCCAAATTTGGGCCTAAAAGTATTGGGCCTTGAGTATGGGTCAGTAAGGAGGTTGTATTTAAGTATTTAATTGTGCAAGGAAATGACATGATTAAATGTCTACTTTGGTGGTTAACGGCCCTGAGAGGTGTTAGAGAAATCTTGGGTTCAAACCTGGGTTTTAGCAAAATTTTGGTTTTAAGTGAATAAAATCTTGGATGCTTGGAAGTAGGCATTTTATAATATTGTGGGAAATAAATGACACAAGGAAGCATGTGGTCTAGTGGTTGTGGCGTCATTAAGGTTGTAAGGGAGCCTGGGTTCAAGTCTTGGCTCTTGCAATTTGGTTTTTCTTTTAAAGGAACATGGACTTTGGCCTCTAGACCTTATAATTAATTGAGGATAAAATATGACACGGAAAGAGCCTATGGTGGAGTGGCAAGGTGGCGTGTGGTGTGCGAACGCATGTGGGGCGAACTGAGCCCACAAACCATGGGCGATAGACTGTAGAAGGCCGCCATGGAAGTTCTTGTGTGCTAGGACCGTTCTGGGCCTCGATGGGCTCGTGGGTCCGCTTGTGTAAATCTAACTGTTAGGTGGAATATGATTGGGCTTGTCATGTCGCGTACATGGCATAGGCCGTTCTGGGCCGGATTGGGCCATGTGGACCCAATGGGCTTGTGGGCCCACACAGATAAAATGTATGTTATGTGGTAGGATTTGGATTGGGTTATGTCGTTTGGATGGCCGTGAATAGTTCTGGGTTAAATGGGTCGTATGGGCCCAATGGGCCCATCGGCTCGCGTGGGTAAATTTCGCTGTTAAACGGGAAGTAGATAGACTTGTCATGTCGCGCACGTGACCTAGGTTGTTTTGGGCCTCGATGGGTCGAAATGGGCCGTGTGGGCCCACAGGGACAAAATCTACGGTAAGTGACTATTAATGAACCGGGCTATGGTGTACACAGCCGTATCTAAATTGGGCTAAATGGGCCACACGAGCGTGTGGGCCCACTTAGACTGAGTAGTGGACCTTGGGCCTATTTGCACTGTTATGTCTGTTTAGGTTACTTAAGTCACTCGAGGCAAAGATAGACCTTCGGTTGGGCCGTTAAGACCCCGATTTATAAAATTACAGAAATAGCCCTAATTTGTAAAATTACCAAAATACCCTTGTAGTGTAGAATTACCGAAATACCCTTGTAGGGTAAAATGACTGTTTTACCTTAATGAGTAAAATGATTATTTTGCCCTTGTGGGTAAATGACTAACTTGGACTATGAATTTGACTTATTTGACTATGATTGTACAACTGTGATTTAACTGTTTTGACTGTGATTGTACGATTGTGAATTAATTGTCTTGACGGTGGTTGTACGACTGATATGCTTTTACTATATGTTTAAAAGACTGTTACTAAGTATGGCCATTCTACATACACGTGTGATGATTGAGCATGACATACACGGCATATTGGATGGGGTTGGGACTTTGATATGGAGGAAGTACTATTCTGATAGGATCGCACGGGTCACACGAGACGACTGTGGATCCCATATTGATCTGTTAAGGTCGCACGGGTCACACGAGACAATTGTGGACCGATGAACGGCTTAGTGCCTCTTATTCTGATTATGGCTCTATGCCAAACTAAAAGTGGCTCTGTGCTATGTTGACTATGGCTTTGTGCCAAACATATTTACCTGTGGCTATGTGCCTAACATACTTATTGACGACCCTGTGTCGATCATATTTACCGAAGGCTGTGTGCCAAACATAATATAGTTACTAATGGCTTTGTGCCAATAGTAAGACTGCTATTGAGGGCTTAAAGCTGTATATATTTTAGCAGCTTGGCTGTGTTACTATTAGTAGCTACGCTGTAATATTGGTGTGCTGGTTGGGTGGGTCGATTTAATCCCCACATGGTGTGTTGGTTGGTACGGGTGGTGAGCTGGTTGGATTGGGTTGGGTTGCATACTTGCATTGTGATTATACTGTTTTGGGCTTAGGCCCACACTGTCACTACATAGGGCTTAGGCCCAGACTGTACTATTATTGAATAGGGCTCGGGCCCAGACCGTTACTGTATGCATTGTTACTGTAATGGGCTTCATTCCAGATTGATTCTGAATTCTATCGATTTACTAACTGCTTTAGTTTAGGAGGGGATTACACACTGAGTTTTCATAAACTCACCCCGTTTATTAATTGTGTAGGTAATCCCCAGCGTTAGGTGGTTCGGTGCTACGAGGGACTCGGAGATGACCACATACTGTTTATGTTTTCAAATTTGTTATTACTGTTGC
The DNA here is from genome assembly GCA_025698475.1 of Gossypium anomalum. Taxonomy (NCBI): domain Eukaryota; kingdom Viridiplantae; phylum Streptophyta; class Magnoliopsida; order Malvales; family Malvaceae; genus Gossypium; species Gossypium anomalum. The sequence goes on along the minus strand of CM046963.1, from coordinate 20,793,781 downwards.
GTATTTCTTTTTAATTGGGTTGTAATAAGGCCTCTCTTGATTCTGGTTTTTATTTTATTTTGGGATTTTAATTACTATGTTTTATAATGGTTAAAAGTAGATCGCGGTTTTCCAAAACTACAACTGTTTTTAAAACACTATGTTTTTGCAACTTAACTTTTAAACATCACTTTGTCGTAAACCGGTTACTCTTAGAATTAGCTTTCTTAAAGTAAAAAGGAATTTTGGAAATAAAATTAAGAAGTTTTCAATGCACTACGTTTTAAATAAGAAGGGTTTCTAATGAAAACATGATTTTCAAAAAACACTTCAATTTGACACGCCAGATTCGGGTCTAACTTCTAGGCCAGGTTTGGGGTGTTACAATATGGGTCAGGTTGTAATATAGTTACAACAGAGTTGGTGAGTACTCCGAGAATCGAACCCAAAGGAGGCTTAATACTAGATCAATTTCAACCTAAACACTTAAATATCTAATTCATACTTGAATTAAGTTATATTACACAAATATAAATAAAAGGGATTTTTAGGTTTTTTTTTATAATAATAAACATATAACAAATAAATAAGTATTGAGAAATCAAAAATTAAAATTAATCAAATCTAGTTATGGGTGATTAGCTCACTTTGATACTCTTCATCAACTGTTGTTTCGGGTTTCTTGTCAATAAACTAGTCGATATCCTAGCAGAATCTTTTGATACGTTCACCAAAATAACAAGTCAGCAAGGGCTACTTATCTTTCGACCTCACAGTCCAGACTGACTTGGAGTGAAGGTTTTCAATGATAGGTCATACCAATTTTGGGTTAATTCGTACCTTGATGACTTCCTAGCGTTTTCAAGCCTAGGGTTTAGGTTCTTCCTTTCCTAAAAAATTGATTTGTTGCGTAACCCTACAAAACAATTAATAGATCATACCTTTACTTGCTAATCCCCCGTAGAAGGATTAGTTCTTTATAGTTTTCAAAAAATATACAATCGATATAAAGTATGAACATGATAATTGAATCAAAAGTATAGAGTTCAAGAAAAATCTTGATTTGTATTTATGAGTGAAAGTGAATCCCTAAGGTTTGATTGTATCATCAAATAAGATCTCTCGAAATAAAGCAAAGAACAAACTGAAAATAAATCTAAAACCTAAGAAAATAGAAAAACTAAACTGAAATTAAAAGAGAGATTCTAAGCTAAGTCATTGATGCCTATAACATGTGAAAAATGAGCTTATTTATATATTTGAGGTGACTCATCTTAACCATGGATAATTGATGTTCTCGAGCTTTAAGTTTGATTGTACGGACCAAAACACCCCGTGGCTCATATTAATTCCCATCCAGAGTCGATGTTGTGACACACCAGGACCTATTTCGTGACATAGAAGTTAGTATAACCTTCTTGGGATATCTTCAAGGGTATGTTGTGACACCCTTCGGCTGTGTCATGAAGTCGAAGGCATCCTTAGAATTTCTCTATTCCACTCCCTATGTGACGACATCAAACCCTTTGTGTTGCGACGTAGTGACCAGTGTCAGCTTAGCATGCCTTCTAATGGTCTCCTGCACACTTACAAAGTTCATTAGCTTACCCGTAGGCCTCATTCGGTCCCTAAGGTTAATAAAAGACTCAATTTACACATTTTATTGAATTTAATTAAACTTACTAAAACATAATTAAAACCTAATGATAATGTTTGTTTTCAAGCTCTTAAAGTGCGAAAGTTAGTTTAATCTACTACATCGAATTACAATAGATCACCATGGCGCTGAAGACCATATTGTACAACATCGTAACTGGTGGGTTATGATGTCATATGGAAAGAAGACCATACCATGTAAGACCGTAACTGGTGGGTTATGGCATCATATGGGAAAAAGTTAAGAAAGGTTATTGCCTGAATATGGTTCTCTGTATGTCCCAGGACGATGAGGGGCAAACCTCACTAAGTGTGAGTCTAGGCAAATCCTTATTGCTTGAACCACTAGGAGAAGGAAAGCCTTTGTGGTGAGTACTGAATGTAAAGGATGCCTTTGTGGGAATATTCTAGACATGAAATTCTTTGTAGCGAGTATTGAATGTAAAGTTACCTTTGTGGTAATATTCTGGACAAGAAAGCCTTTGTGGAAAGTACTGAATGTAAAGGATGCCTTTATGGCAATACTTTGAAAGGAAATGCCTTTGTGGTATGGCTATCTTTGAAAAGAAACGCTTTAATGGCATAGTCTAAAGAAAGACCCTTGTGGTAACCACTCGAAAAAAATGCCTCGGTGGTAAACTCTAAACGAAAAGAAAGGAATCCATGGCGAACTATTATAAAACTATGTATTAAATCTTCTGAAGGAATGATAATTATGGCAAACACTAAAACGAAAGGTCTGTAAGAAGTATCAAGATTAACTATGTGTTGTAATAAGGTATGAACAAAGGTGCTAGAGTGCACTAGTGTAAGTGGTAAGCCAAGAGTATTCTATCTATAGGGTTCTTTGAAATGGGGGTGGTTAAGGGTATCATGAGAGTTAAAGGATGATCTTAGCGTGTAGAAAGACACCTATGACATAATGAACGAAACCTTTGGGGATGTATTTACCAAGAACAAACCAAAAAAAATGACGCAAGGAGATAAAGGAAAATGGAGTTCCGAATATGATTCAAGTAAAATAAGGTTTACTCACTAAGTTCTCCTAAACTTACTTCTGTGCTTTTATGTCACAGGTAAGCTAAAATGGGACTACGCCATGAGGGATGATGCTAGGGCTACATCAAGGGTGTGGCGATTTGGCTATTATGTGTATAGAGCAGTATTAGGTTGGTGTGATTGAGTTTAATGAAATTAATGAAATAAGTCAAGGGATTTATTTGTAAGTCCCTGTAACAGGTACTAAATACGTTGAAGAACCTATTGAAATCAGTATCACTAACTAGAAGTAAATAATTAAAACTATGAAACTAAGTCATACTATCATTATGTAAAACCCGTCATGACCAATGTAATTATATACTATGCCTCAAAAGCTGTAACAGCCCGTTTTTAGTCAAATTAGAACAGTAGTTTCGGGATCACAAATCTGAGGTCAAAATAATTATTTTGTTATTATTTTAATGTTTACAGCATGATAGTATAATTGTGTAAAAATTTCGTTAAGAAATTTTATTATTTGAGTGCTTAATTTGATAAAAATGAGTAAATCACGTAAAGTGTAAGACTTGAGTTCTAATAGCTAAAGGTGTCTAATAGCTATGGAAATTTAAAGTGGAGGTCCTTATGTGGTAAATAGACCATTAATATGTTATTTGATGATAATGGCTTGGTAATTTTGAAATTTGTGATAATTTTTAAGGTTAATTTTGGTAATTGATAATTAATGTTATAATAAATGAGATAAAACAAGGTATCATCTTTTTCTTGTTCATCTTCAACTGAAAATAGGGAAAAAAGAGGCCATTTTCATCCTTTACAACTGGCCAAGCTTGTGTGTGCAATTGGTGAGTGATTTTTGTCCCTTTTTTAATGATTTCTATGTTTTCGGAGTTGTTGTAACTTAATCTAGCTAGCCCAGGGACAAATTTGTGAAACTTTTAAAGGTTTAGGGTTTTACCATTGATGAATATGTGTTTATTTTGATATTTGATGATAGAAAATGAATAGTTGTTATTAGATAAACAACATTTGTTAAGTGATTTTGGGTGAAATTGCAAATTAGGGATTTATTTGTGAAAAATGGAAATTATGTGGTAAATGTATGAAATAATGAAAATTTTGGGCTGCTTCGTGTATGGATATAATTTGGCTAGCATGGGTGTGGGTTAAATTGCATGAATTTACATTTTTATGAGCTAGGGACTAAATTGTAAAGATGTTGAAATGTTAGGGGAAAAAGTGAAGTTGTTATAATATGAAATTTAGATTAAATTGAATAGAATGATAATTAAATGAGTTAAATTTGATTATATATAGATCAAGAAAAGTGAAGTTTGGATTTAGATCAGGGGAAAAATAAAGTACTGGACTAGTCGGTCCTGTTCTAACGTTTTTATGATCGAGGTAAGTTTGTATGTTAATAAGTATTAATATAATCATGTTTTAAATGCTTTATTATTGAATTAATTGTCAATACGACCTTACAGAAATGTTGACAAAGAATCGGTAATGTATAAATCCCGGTTGAACTTAGGAATAGATAGGATACAAATGACATGTCATTAGGGGTTATGTGTTTTGGGTGCTGGTCTGTACGTTCTACCAGTTGCTGAGCTTTCTGACATGTGTTGCAGATTCTCGTCAGCTTGTGTGAGTAGCACCGTGTAGCTACATCTTGACCGCCAGCTTGTGTTAGCAGACCCATTGATAGCTCGAGAGTGAGCATTATATGAGATATGAGATTGAGATGGCTTCGGCCTGGTATTGGCACTTAGGGTGTGAGATTCTCGAGTATCTGATATTATTCCAAATGGTTCAACGGGTATATTGATGAATTGAAAGAGTATGAAATTTATACGAGCTAGTATAGGTATGCATGTGAACTATACAATCGTTGAATCGAAGAAATTGATGGAATTCATGATTAACCTTTGGTTTGAATAAGTGTTAAGTTTTGGATTTAAATTGAATTAAATTATGAGATGTTTATGTATTTGAATTGTAGTTGAATAGTAAGTTTCACCTATTAAGCATACGAGCTTACTAAGCGTTATAGCTTACTTTATTTACTTTTTTGCATTTTATAGTGTTATTGAAGCTTGCTCGAATTTGAGAGTTGTCGGAGATCTCATCACACTATCAAGCTGTCATTTTGGTACTTTTGAACTTGTGTTTTTGGTTATATGGCATGTATAGGAGTTGTGGTTAATATGACATATATGTTAGTAATGGATTTAACCAATTGATTCGGCTTGTAAATATTGTAAGTTTTGGTTATGTGTATAGCCATGTGATTTGGCTCATTTTGATATACTTGGTGTTGTATATATATGTGTACAAATGGTTGTTGAAGAAAGGAAAGCCATTTTAGAACATGCATGTTCATCTTTCAAAACCGATTGTTGAAGAAACGAAAGCCATTTTAGAACACCTAGCATTCTTCCATAGTTCAACCTAGCTTGTAAGTCCATTTTTTGATTCGTTTTTAATAATTTTTACGTTTTTGAGATCGTTGCTTCGTACTCTAGCTAGCCCGTACCTTAGATTTTGAAATTGTTAAAGATTTAACATGTTGCCATGGTTGAATGTTTGAGTAATTTGATTATTGATGATAGATTATGAAGGTTTCTTGATAGATTTACTAGTTTTGTAAAGTGATTTTTGACAAAAATGTCAAAAAGGGGTTAAATTGAGAAAATGAAAAATTATATGCATAAAAGTGTTAATAAATTGAAAATATTGGTTGCTAGTAACATGTGGTATATTCGGCTAGCATGAAATTGTACTAAATTGCATGAAATTACAATTTTATGTGATAAGGACTAAATTATAAAAATGTGAAACATTAGGGGCAAACGTGTAAATTTGTCAAAATATGAATTAACGGCTAAATTGAATAGATTGAATACTGAATGTGCTAAATTTGATAATATATAGATCAAGATAAGCCGAGATCGGAATTAGATCAGGGAAAAAAATGGACGAATAGCCGACAATTGTTATCCGAGCAATACGAGGTAAGTTTGTATAATTAGAATCAAACTTTTAAATACTTGAAATTATTTAAATTGAATATATGTAATTGAGTAATTGATATACTTGAAATATGAATACCTTATTGATATAGTATGATGGTTACCGAGCCCTGTTTGAATAGTAGGAATTCGTAGGATACGAGTGACATGTCACTAGGGTTACCATTTTGATCGAGATCCTGCATGTGTTGCGGACTCACCATAGCTCGTAAGAGCTTACTATTCTTATCTCGTAAGAGCTTACTGTTTTCAGCCCGCCAGAGCTTACTGTTTCAGCTCAATAGAGCTTACTATACATCTGCTCAAGAGGAGCTTACTGATCATAGCTCGAAAGAGCAAAAATGATAATGAATTGACAGATTACTGATTTATATACATAATATCTATCACCCGAGTATCCTTTGAAATTCTAATAGGTTCAACGAGCATAAATTGTGTTACTGGTTATGTGAAAAAGCTATGTATTATACGAATGAATTACGGGTTATATTATGGAGTGATGATTATATGAATGTGAATGAATTGTTACATGTGTTATATAAGTTACATGAATTTGTTATGAAATTGGGATAAAGATTTATTATATGTACTTATGAGACTAACATATTGATGAATGCTTGTGTATAGGAATTCGGCAAGTGAATTTGATATACTTTGTTTAATTATGTGATTATGTATAAATTATAAGTTTAATTTTGAATTATACGGGCTGACTAAGCTATAAAGCTTACTTTGTTTGTTTTCCATGTTTTATAGAAGCTCGATAGCTCACTCGATTCAGATAAGTCAGAGTTACGCATTACACTATCCAGTTGCTGATTGGTACCTTTGAACTTTTGGATACATGTAAATATGGCATGTATAGGCTAGTTATAAAGATGATAGTTATGGTTATTTGAGATAGTGATTTTGGTACATTTTGTAGTATAAGTTAAAGCCAAGTGATTTGGCTTAACTTGGTATAATGTTTTGGTCGTGTATATGTATTCAAATATGGTATGTTTTGGCAAGTAGTAGATGGAATGGAAATATGCAAATGTTATCTTGATATGTAGTTGGCATATGAATGGAAAATGCATGATATTAATTAGGTATTTGAATACTATGTTCAATTGATATAATATGTATATGAAATATTATTGATTGGCTGTCTATTGAGTTATAAAAAGGTTGTCATTTATACTTGTGTAGGTATGTCAAAATAGGGTGGCAAAATGGCTTTGCAAATAGTCTATTTTTGTCTATAGGGGCAGAGACACTGGCGTGTGTGTTAGCCGTGTGTGACACACGGTTATATTACACGGCCGTGTATCCCCTGGTGTTGAAATTAAAATGAAGTCATATGCTCCACACAGTCTCATACACGGGCGTGTGGCTGGCCGTGTGGTACAAGTCAGTATACCCCCTATTTGGCACGGCCTAGTGCACGGGCGTGTGACTTGGTCATGTTGCATAAGTCAGTATACCCTACAAGTTAGGCACGGCCTAGCACACAGCCTGGCACATGGACGTGTGTGGCCACTTCGAAGGGCACACGGGCTAAACACACGGGCGTGTGGTTGGTTGTGTGACCAAAGTCAGTATGTACCCCCTATTTTCACACGGCTGGTGACACGGGCGTGTGTAGTGGCCGTATGAGACACACGACCTGCCCACACGGGTGTGTGCCTTGTTGAAGCAAAATTTTTCTAAGTTTCCCAAATTTATTCTAAATTATCTGTTTAGTCCCAGACTATTTCTAAAGTTTGTTTAGGGCCTTGTAAGCTATTGTAAGGGATAAATTGATTGAGTTTGAATGATGAATGTATGATTTGATTAAGTGAATGAGAATAGTACTGTTATATGTGTTATAAGTTCAGAAATGCTTCGTAACCCTATTTCGGCGTTGAATACGGGTGAGGGGTGTTACATTTATTGGTATTAGAGCTACGGTTTAGTCAATTCTAGGACTAACGTAGCGTATGTAAGCCTAGCTATACATGCCATAAATATAAACTATGATAGTGTGATGACTCCTGACATTTTCAAATGTGTTTTCATATAGAAATGAATCATGGTCGAGCTGTAATTGATGAGGTTGAAAGTAATGTGCCTGCTTCTGCTTAAGGGACAACGCCGTCTGATTCTAGACCCTATCGGGCAGCCAATGAGTAGAGGTAAAGAAGCCTTCTTCTAAATGATGAATGAGTGGTTCACACAGCACATACGTACGAACCCGGCTGTTCAGCAAACTCCACCCCCACCTATTCCCCAATCGATCCCTGCGGTTCCTCAAGGTATAGGTCCTTTGCGATTGAATAAACCAACTATTGATAAGATAAGGAAACATGGGTCTAAAGACTTCAAAGCCACTGTTAATGTTGACCCTGAGAGAGCCGAGTTTTGGCTTGAGAACATGATTCGGGTATTTGATAAACTGTCATGCACACCTGAAGAATGTTTAAAATGTGTTGTATCATTGTTGAGAGACACTGCATATCTGTGGTGGAATACCTTGATATCCGTAGTTTCGCGAGAAAGAGTTACTTGGGAGTTCTTTCAAGTTGAATTCAGAAAGAAATACATCAGCCAATGGTTCATAGATCAGAAACGAAAGGAATTTCTTGAATTGAAACAGGGCCATATGTCGGTAACAGAATACGAAAGAAAGTTTGTACTACTCAGCAAATATGCTCGTGAATGTGTTTCTTCTGAGTCTATAATGTGTATAAGGTTCGAAGATGGATTAAATGAAGAAATCAGACTGTCAGTTGGGATTCTTGAGCTGAAAGAGTTTGTCGTTCTAGTTGGCAGAGCTTGCACAGCCGAAAGGATTAGCAAAGAGAAAAGAAAAGCCAATTTTGAGGCTAGAGACTTTAGAAAGAGGTTTGCGGGAAAATCACATCAGTCAATATCAAAGAAGTCTAGATAATATCATCCTCATTCTACTACTTCTGCGGGGATTTTGATCAGAGATAGAGATGCAAGGCATTTCAACTCTAAATCTTAGACGACATCTGTTGCCAGTGTGGGTAGTGTTAGAAATGTTGTACCTGAATATAAGCACTGCAATAAGCAACATTAAGGTGAATGCAGAATAATGAGCAGAGCTTGTTTTAGATGTGGATCTCTTGATCATTATCTTTGGGACTATCCACAAAAGTCTATAGTTGAAAGAGATCAACCAGCAAAAGTAAGTAATATGGCTACTAGAGGAAGACCACGCTGAAACACTAGAAATACGAGTGGTAACCGAGGTGCTATGAGAGATTCTATTGTGAGATCTGAGGCATGAGCACCTGCCAGAGCTTATGCTATCCGTGCACGGGAGGAGGCATCATCGCCAAACGTTAGTACCAGTACTTTTTCTCTTTTTGATACTGATATAGTTGCGTTGATAGATCCTGGATCAACTTATTCATATATCTGTATGAATTTAGTATTTAAAAAGAGTTTGTAATTAAAGTATCGAACCCCTTAGGCAAGTTTATTTTAGTTGATAAAATTTGTAAGAATTGTCCTTTAATGACTTGGGGCTACTTTTTTTGGGCTGACCTGATACTTCTACCGTTCGATGAGTTTGATGTGATTCTGGGTATGGACTAGCTGACTATGCATAATGTAGTTGTGAATTGTAGACGAAAGATTATCGAATTGAAATGTCAGAACAGTGAAATTATTCAGATTGAGTCTGATGATTCAAGTGAATTACCTACTGTGATATTGTCTATGTTAGCTCAGAAATGTATGAAAAAGGGCTATGATGCATATCTTGCATATGTACTGGATATTAAGGTGTCTGAACCAAAGATTGAATCTGTACCTGTTGTTTGTGAGTTTTTGGATGTATTTTCAGAAGAATTACTAGGTTTGCCACTGATCAGAGAGGTTGAATTTGGTATCGAATTATTACCGGGAACAACACAGATATCGATAGCTTCATACAGAATGGCTCTAACAGAATTAAAAGAGTTGAAAACTCAGTTTCAAGAATTGACATATAGAGGTTTTGCACGATTGAGTTACTCTTCCTGGGGTGCACCGATGTTATTTGTGAAAAGGAAAGATGGCACGATGAGAATGTGTATAGACTATCTATAGCTCAATAAAGTGATGATCAAGAATAAATACCCTTTGCCACAAATAGATGATTTGTCTGATCAGTTGAAAAGGGCTACAGTATTTTCAAAGATTGATTTGAGATCGGGTTATTATCAGTTGCGAGTTAAAGAGTCGATGTGCCAAAAATCACATTCAGAACGAGGTATGGACATTATGAATTTCTGGTTATGCCTTTCGGGTTAACTTGTGCTCCTGCAGTTTTTATGGACTTAATGAACCGGATATTCAAACTGTATTTAGACAGATTTGTTGTTGTATTCATTGACGACATTCTGATCTATTCGCGAGATGAATCTGAACATACCGAACACTTTAGAGTTGTGTTACAAACTTTACGTGATAAGCAATTATTTGCAACGTTATGTAAATGTGATGGATTTCTGGGACACTGTTTCAGCTGAAGGTATCTGAGTTGACCCGAGCAAAATTTCTGCGATTATAGATTGGAAACCTCTGAGAAATGTATATGAAGTCCATAGTTTTCTGGGACTAGACGGCTATTATAGACGATTTGTGAAAGGCTTTTCTATGATCGCGAATCTGATGACTCGATTGCTTCAATAAGATGTTAAATTTGAGTGGTCAGAAAATTGCCAGTAGAGCTTCGAGCAGTTGAAAGCATTATTGACAGAGGCACCAGTGTTATTTCAGCCTGAGTCGGGTAAAGAATTCGTAGTTTTCAGTGATGCATCATTAAATGGCCTAGGTTGTGTTTTGATGCAGGAAGGCAAAGTTGTAGGTTATGCCTCGAGACAACTGAAGCCGCACGAAAAGAATTATTCGATGCACAATTTAGAGTTAGCAACGATAGTGTTCGTATTAAAAATTTGGCATCATTACTTGCTTGGTGAGAAATGTCATATTTATACCAACCACAAAAGCTTGAAATATCTGATGACTCAGAAAGATTTAAATTTGCGACAACAGAGATGGTTAGAATTGCTAAAAAACTATGAATTAGTGATTGACTATCATCTGGGCAAAGCAAATGTAGTTGTTGATGCTTTAAGCCGAAAGTCCTTATTTGCTTTACGTGTTTTGAACACGCAATTATCTGTGTCTGATGACAGTTCGATAGTAGCCGAGTTGAAAGCGAGACCGTTATTTCTACAGTAGATTTGTGAGGCTCAAAAATTTGATAATGAATTACAAGCAAAATGAGCTCAGTGTGAGTCGACTTCTGATTCAGAGTTTCAAATAAGGCCTGATGACTATTTAATGTTTTGTGATAGAATATGTGTACCAAGAAATTCTGAACTCATTCAGAAGATTTTAAACAAAGCACATAGTAGTTGTTTGTCTGTACATCCAGGAAGCAAAAAAATGTATAACAATTTGAAACAGCTTTATTGGTGGCACGACATGAAACGAGATATCTTAGAATTTGTTTCAAAATGTTTGATTTATCAGCAAGTCAAAGCTGAGCATCAAGTGCCGTCAGGTTTATTACAGCCTATTATGATTCTTGAGTGGAAGTGGGATAGAGTAACAATGGATTTTGTATCGGGTTTACCCTTATCTCCAAGGAAGAACGATGGGATTTGGGTTATTGTTGACAGATTGACAAAATTGACTCATTTCATTTCTATACGTATGGATTATTCACTTGATAAATTGGCTGAGTTGTATATCTCAAAGATTGTCCGATTACATGGAGTGCCACTATCTATTGTTTCAGATAGAGATCCGAGATTCACTTCAAGATTTTGGAAGAAATTGCAAGAAGCTTTTGGTACAAAGCTATATTTCAGTACAGTGTTTCACCCACAAATGGATGGTCAATCCGAACGAGTTATTCAAATACTTGAGGATATGTTGCATTGTTGTATTCTTCAGTTTGAAGGTAGCTGGGAGAAATATCTACCGTTGATTGAATTTGCTTATAATAATAACTTCCAATCAAGTATGAAGATGGCACCATACGAAGCTCTATACGATCATAAATGTCGAACACCGTTGTATTGGAGTGAGCTCAGTGAAAATAAGATTCATGGGGTTGATCTGGTCAGAGAGACTGAAGAAAAAGTGAAAGTAATTTGCGATAATTTAAAAGCAGCTTCAGATCGACAGAAATCGTATGTAGACTTGAAATGGAAAGATATTGAGTTTCAGATCGGGGATAAAGTGTTTTTGAAAGTGTCGCCGTGGAAAAAGATTTTGCGGTTTGGTCAAAGAGAAATTGAGTCCGTGATTCATCGGACTGTATGAGATTACTGAGCGAGTTGGGCCAGTGGCATATCAACTATCTTTACTAACTAAGTTAGAGAAAATACATAATGTGTTTCATGTGTCGATGCTTCGACGATACCGATCCGACCTTTCACATGTCATTTCCTCGACCGAGATTGAAATTCAGTCTGATATGTCATATGTTGAAGAACCGATTTGAATTTTAGCTCGTGAGGTCAAAGGGCTGAGAAATAAGAGAATCGCACTAATGAAAGTATTATGACATTGACATGGGGTTGAAGAAGCTACATGGGAACCCAAGGATGCTATGAGAAAATAGTACCCTAACCTATTCACTGGTAAGATTTTAGGGGACGAAAATCCCTAAGGGGGGAGAGTTGTAACAGCCCGTTTTTAATCAAATCAGAATAGTGGTTTTAAAACCATAAATCAGAAGTCAAAATATTTATTTTATTATTTTAATAAGGTCTACAACATGATAGATTAATAATGTGAAAGTTTCGTAAAGAAATTTTACTGTGTGAATGCTTAATTTGGTAAAAAAGACTAAATCGCGTAAAGTGTACAAGTAGAATTCTATTAGCTAAAAGTATTTAATAGCCATGGAACCTTAAAGTTAAGGTCCTTATGTTGTAATTGGACCAATGATAGCATGAATGGACAATTTTGGACAACCATTATGTGACTTTAATGTTTTATTAGTAAGGTTAATATTGTAATTTATAATTAAAAGTTATTAAGTAAAGAAAATAAAATAAAAACATGCATGTTCATCTTTCTCAACCGATTGTTGAAGAAAGGAAAGCCATTTTAGAACACCTAGCATTCGGCCATAGCTCAACCTAGCTTGTAAGTCCATTTTTCGATCCGTTTTTAATGATTTTTATGTTTTTGAGATTGCTACTTCGTACTCTAGCTAGCCCGTACCTTAGATTTTGAAATTGTTAAAGGTTTAACATATTGCCATGGTTGAATGTTTGAGTAATTTGATGATTGATGATAGATTATGGAGGTTTATTGATAGATTTACTAGTTTTGTAAAGTGATTTTTGACAAAATTGTCAAAAAGGGGTTAAATTGAGAAAATGTAAAATTATGTCGGTAAAAGTGTGAATAAGTTGAAAATATGGGCTTCTAGTAACATGTGGTATATTCGGCTAGCATGAAATTATTTGAATTGAATCTATGTAATTGAGTAACTGATATACTTGAAATACGAATACCTTATTGATATAGTATGGTGGTTACCGAGCCCCGTTTGAACCGTAAGAATTCGTATGATACGAGTGACATGTCACTAGGGTTACTATTTTGGTCGAGATCCTGCATGTGTTGCGGACTCACCACAGCTCGTAAGAGCTTACTATTCTCAACTCGTAATAGCTTACTGTTTTTAGCTTGCCATAGCTTACTGTTTTAGCTTAATAGAGCCTACTGTCCATCAGCTCAGGAGGAGCTTACTGATTATAGCTCGAAAGAGCGGATATGATAATGAATTGAAGAATTATTTATTTATATATATATATAATGTACATCACCCAAGTATCCTTTGAAATTCTAATAGGTTCAATGGGCATAAATTCTGTTACTGGTTATGTAAAAAAGCTATGTATAATACGAATGAATTATGAGTTATATTATGGAGTGATGATTATATGAATGTGAATGAATTGTTACATGTGTTATATAAGTTACATGAATTTGTTATGAAATTGGGATAAAGATTTATTATATGTACTTATGAGACTAACATATTGATGAATGCTTGTGTATAGGAATTCGACAAGTGAATTTGATATACTTTGTTTAATTATGTGATTATGTATAAATTATAAGTTTAATTTTGAATTATACGGGCTGACTAAGCTATAAAGCTTACTTTGTTTGTTTTCCATGTTTTATAGAAGCTCGATAGCTCACTCGATTCGGATAAGTTGGAGTTACGCATCACATTATCCAATTGCCGATTGGTACCTTTGAACTTTTGGATATATGTACATATGGCATGTATAGGCTAGTTGTAAAGATGATAGTTATGGTTATTTGAGATAGTTATTTTGGTACATTTTGTGGTATAAGTTAAAGCCAACTGATTTGGCTTAACTTGGTATAATGTTTTGGTTGTGTATATGTATTCAAATATGGTATGTTTTGGCAAGTAGTAGATGGAATTTAAATATGCAAATGTTATCTTGATATGTAGTTGGCGTATGAATGGAAAATGCATGGTATTAATTAGGTATTTGAATTCTATGTTCAGTTGGTATAATATGTATATGAAATATCATGGATTGGCTGTCTATTGAGTTATAAAAAGGTTGTAGTTTATACTTGTGCAGGTATGTCAAAATGCCTTTGCCTATTTTTGTCCACACGGGCATGTGTCTCGGCCGTGTGTGACACACGGTCATGTTACATAGCCGTGTGTCCCCTGGTGTTGAAATTAAAATGAAATCAATATGGTCCACATGGTCTCACACACAGGCGTGTGACTGGCCGTGGGGTACAAGTTAGTATACCCCCTATTTGGCACGGCCTAGCGCACGGGTGTGTGACTTGGCTGTGTTGTATAAGTCAGTATATCCTACAGGTTTGACATGACCTAGCAAGTGAACTGGCATACGGGCGTGTGTGGCCACTTCGCAGGGCATATGGGTTAGACACACAGGCGTGTCATTGGCTGTGTGACCGAAGTCAGTATGTACCCCCTGTTTTCAAACGGCTAGTGACACGGGCGTGTCGAGTGGCCGTGTGAGACACACGGCCTACCTACAGGGGCGTGTGTCCCCTATTGAAGAAAATTTTTTCTAAGTTTCCCAAATTTATTCTTAATTATCTGTTTAGTCCTGGACTATTTCTAAAGTATGTTTATGGCCTCGTAGGATATTATAAAAGACCAATTGATTGAGTTTGAGTGATGAATGTAAGATTTGCTTAAATGTATGAGAAAAGTTCTGTTATATGTGTTATAAGTCTGGTAATGCTCTGTAACCTAATTCCGGCGTTGAATACAGGTGAGGGGTGTTACGAGTATGCTCCACACGGCCCAGCACATGGGCGTGTAACATAGAAGTGTGGCATAATTTAGTATACCCTACAGTTTTGGCACGACCTAGCACACGGTTTGGCATACGGGCGTGTGAGGCCATTTCGAAGGGTACACGGGCTAGTCACACCGGTGTTGCAACACCCCTATCCCTTAACCATCACCGAAATAGGTAAGGGGAATTACCAGACAGATAGAACATTACAGATCAATACAGAATCATAGATATCACATAATATTAATGCATAAGAAAATTAACAATTCATTCCTTATGGAGGTCTCAAAGACCTAAGACATACTTTCAGAAAAGGTCGAAACTAAACCGAACACATTCAGAATTTTTAGAACTTAGAAAATTTTTCAATTCTATTGAGATCACACACCCGTGTGACCAGGTCGTGTGAAACACACGGGCACCAAACACTCCCACGTGATTCCAGCCGTGCCAAAACAAAGTACATATACTGACTTTTTCACAAGGCCGTGTGATACTTAGCTGGCTACTGACTTAAGCCCACGACTATATGACACGCCCATGTGTCTTAACCGTGTGATCTTAAGAGGTTACTACTTAGCATACACGGCCACAAGGCACGCCCATGGTCCCTGACCGTGTGGAACAATGCAGGCTTGGTTTAAGCCAACTTGCCACCCCTTTTTGGGTCATTCCTACAAGCAAAATTAAACAACATCCATGCCACAATTTTCAGCCAATACAATGCTCAAAACATGCTTCATTATAATTAAATCATTATCATTCAATAACCTATTCAAATCCATACCAGAACACATTAAGAATCTTATTTCAACAACATACCAAAATGCTCATTTCATAGCTCAATTATGGTACCTTCTAACTTATGCTTAAACTTACCATTTCTTCAAATTAGCATTACAAATCATTTACCAAAACTAAGTACAAACATACCATTTGCTAGCCAACTCTCATGGCATAACATATATACATACCAAAGCTTAAACACATAAACATTTTGGCCTATGCATGCCATACTTAGAAATATTTACACATTCAAAAGTACCAAAATGAGTTCGATAGTATGGTGACAATCCTCGACTATCCCTGAGCCTTCAGTAGCTACGATAACTGTAAAACAGACAGAAATCACATATATTAAGCTACAGAGAGCTTAGTAAGCCAATTACAACTAGTCTAGCTATTAAAGCAAATAAAGTAAAAGTCAATAGTAAGAATTCACAATCATTTCACAGAGTAGTTCATGAGCCCAACCATGCTCATTTTCTTTTATACATGTCACATTTTATTTCTATGATTTCATACACATTTCGAATTCATTATTTCACAGAAACTGTCTTTCATATTTAGAAATTTAGTACGATACAAACGTACATGTATAGATTATACATTTCATATATTCATTCCCATATCTCGTACTCTATCATCAGATGGTTTAGAAATGATACATATATTCATAAACGAGTACAATGCTGACCTCCCAAACGTGGTCTTACATGTAATTCGATATTGATGCCTTTGTCCCAGACAGGGTCTTACAGGAAATCTCAAATTGAGGCCTGTGTCCCAGACACGGTCTTACACGATAACTCATATCAATGTCAACGTTCTTTTAGAAACGTACAGAGCTTTTCAGATACTAGCATATTATCGGAGTTTACTCAAAATTTATTCATCGGGCTCTCAAGGCCGTCCAATACAGATTACAGTTTATATACGCAGAATTTATTTAATTTAACAAGTAATTGTAATTTGACTTACCTCGCACAGATTTCGGACGGAAACGAGTCGACTATTCAACTATTTTGGAGTTCCCTCGATCTAAGTCTGATTTTCTTTATTCTTGATCTAATACAATTCAAATTCAACCATTCAACCATTCGTTTCAATCAAAACAATCCATGAACACATATTTAGGGCACTTTGCATTTTAACCCTTACATTTTCACACTTTGACAATTTAGTCCATTTTTCACAAAATCACAAATATGCAAAGTTCACCAAGACTATAGCTTATCCGAATATATATAGCTTCCATACAAGCCCAAATAACATATTTAATTCACAATTTAGTCCTTCAAAACCTCATTTTCACAAATTAGCCTAAATAGCTCTATTCCATCAAAAATTCAAGAATAAAGCATGATAATCTCACATATATCTTTCATAATCGATATAAAAAGATTACAAAGCTCATACAATCATTAATGGTACATTTCAAAATCTTCAACAGAAACAGAAATTCAGACATGGGTTTTGAAGAATACGAAGCAACGATCACAGAAACGTAGAAATTATCAAAAATAGACCAAGATTCATACCTTAATCAACCAAATAAATTACTGAACCCTAGGATGGTCTTCTTCTTTCTATTTTCTTTGATTTTCGGCAAGAACAATGTGTTAATGGCCATTTTCATGTTTTGTTTTATGTATATTAACTTAATATACCTTTTACTAAAACACCTTTGCATTTAAACATTAATAAACCATTTACTAATGTCCAACAAGGTCATTTAATACATTACATGGTCAAATAACCACATAAGGACCTATTAATCCAAATCCATTTCAAATACATACATTAAACATGTAGCATGCTAATTTCACCTTTTATGCGATTTAGTCCTTTTTGTAAAATCGGGCACAGAAACAGACAAATTAAATCATAGAAACTTCGCAGATATAAATTCACATATCACAGACACAGAAAATAATATTAAAATATTTTTTAAACTCGAATTTGTGGTCCTGAAACCACTGTTTCAACTAGGGTCTAAACCAGACTGTTACAATTCTCCCCATTTAGGGATTTTCGTCCCCAAAAATCTTATAGTTAAACAGATTCAGATATTGTTGTCTCATTGTATCCTGGGCTCCCACATAGCCTCTTCTACTCCATGTCGATGCCATAGCACTTTGACTAACGAAATTCTCTTATTATGCAATTCTTTAATCTCACGAGATAAAATACGAATCGGCTTTTCTTCATAAGTCATATCAGAATGAATTTCAATATCAGATAGAGAAAATACATGCGAAGGATCAGATCTGTATCGTCGAAGCATCGATACGTGAAAAACATTATGAATCTTTCCTAACTCAGATGGTAGCCTTAATCTATAAGCAACCGGCTCAACTCGCTCAATGATTTCATACGGTCCGATGAACCTCGGACTCAACTTGCCCTTTTTACCAAATTGGAATAGTTTCTTCCATGGAGATACTTTCAGAAACACTTTATCACCAATTTCAAATTTGATATCTTTCCATTTTAAATCCACATAAGATTTCTGACGATCAGAGGCAGCTTTTAGACTATCTTGGTACTTTCACTTTCTGTTCTGTTTTTTTATCATATCAATACCGTAAATCTTATTCTCATTGAGCTTAGACTAGTATAATGGAGTTCTACACTTTCTAACGTATAAAGCTTCGATGATACCATTTTAATGCTCGACTAAAAGCTATTATTATAAGCGAATTCAATCAAAGCTAGATATTGCTCCCACGTAGCTTCCAGCTCAAGAATGCAACATCTCAACATATCCTCGAGTATCTGAATAATCCGTTCAGATTGACCATCTGTTTGTGGATGAAAATAGTGCTAAAATGCAACCTAGTACTCAAAGAATCTTGCAATATCCTCTAGAACCGTGATGTAAATCTCGGGTCTCTATCTAATACTATCGATAATGGCACACCATGCAATCTCATTATATCAGAAATGTACAATTCAGCTAGTTTATCGAGTGAGTAATCAAATCGAATCAGAATAAAATGAGCTAATTTCGTCAAACGATCAACTATAACCCAAATTGCATCTTTCTTTCTCGGAGACAGGGGCAAACCCGAAACAAAATCCATGGTCACTCGATCCCATTTCCACTCCGGAATCATAATCAGTTGTAACAAAGCAGATGGCACCTGATGCTCATCTTTAACTTGTTGACAGATTAAACATTTAGAAACAAAATCAGAGATATCTCTTTTCATTCTCGGCCACCAGTATAGTTGTTTCAAATCGTTATACATTTTCATACTCCCTGGATGTACAGAAAATCTACTACTGTGAGCTTCACTCAAAATCATCTGAATTAACTTCGGATTTCTTGGAAACAAAGTCTATTTCTGAATCTCAAACAATCATCAACATCAACTCGAAATTCAGAATCACACTGAGCTTGTTTTGCTATTAATTTACTGTCAAATTTCTGAGCCTCGCAGATCTGTCGTATAAATAAGGGTTTTGCTTTCAGTTTGGCACAAACCAAGGTATCATTAGACGGTGCTAAATGAGCATTCATCGCACACAATGAAAATAATGATTTCCAACTAAGAGCATCCGCTACTACATTTGCTTTGCCCAGATGATAATCAATAACTAACTCGTAATCTTTTAACAGTTCTAACCATCTTCTCTGTCGCAGATTCAAATCTTTTTGCGTCATTAAATACTTCAGACTTTTAAGATCAGAATACATGTGACATTTCTCACCAAACAAATAGTGACGCTAGATCTTCAAGGCAAACACAATAGCAGCTAACTCAAGATCATGTGTCGGATAGTTCTTTTCATGCGGCTTTAACTGTCTCGAAGCATAAGCAATGACTTTTCCTTCTTGCATTAGAACACATCCCAAACCAATCAACAAAGCATTGCTGTAAATTACAAATTCTTTACTTGATTTAGGTTGTACTAATACTGGAGCTTCAGTCAACAAAGCTTTCAACTGACCAAAGCTGTTCTGGCACTTTTCAGACCACTCAAACTTCACATCTTTTTGGAGCAATTTTGTCAATGGAGTCGCAATCATTGAGAAACCTTTTACGAAACTTCTATAGTAACCAACAAGTCCCAAAAAACTACGGACTTTAGAGATATTCTTCGGAGGTTTCCAATCCAAAATAGCTAAAATTTTACTCGAATCAACTCGGATATCGGAGGCTAATACTATATGACCCAGAAAACCAACTTCTCGTAGCCAGAACTCACACTTACTGAACTTTGTGTACAACTGTTTATCTCGCAAAGTCTGTAGCACTATTCTCAGACGCTCAGTATGTTCGGATTCATCACGTGAATAAATCAATATGTCATCAATGAATACCACAACAAATTGATCTAAATACGGTCTGAAAATTCTATTCATTAAATCCATAAAGATAGCAGGTGCATTCGTTAACCCAAAAGGCATAACTAAAAATTCATAATGCTCGTATCTCGTTCTAAAAGCAGTTTTCAAAATGTTAGAGTCCTCTACTCGCAACTGATAGTAACCCGATCTCAAATCTATCTTTGAAAACACAGTAGCACCTTTCAACTGATCAAATAAGTCGTCAATTTTGGGCAAAGGATATTTGTTCTTTATAGTCACTTTATTAAGCTAACGGTAATCAATACACATTCTCATTGTGCCATCTTTCTTTTTCACAAATAGAACAGGAGCACCCCAAGGTGAGAAACTTGGTCTAGCAAATCCTCGATCGGTCAATTCTTGCAACTGAGGTTTCAGTTCTTTTAGTTCGGTCGGAGCCATTTTGTACAAAGCTCTTGAAATCGGAGTAGTACTAGGTACCAATTCAATGCCAAATTCTACCTCTCTAACTGGACGTAATCCCAGAAGTTCTTCAGGAAACACATCAGAGAATTCACAGACAACAGGCACGGATTCAAATTTCTTATCGTTCACTTTCGAATCTAACACATAAGCTAAGTAGGCTTCACAGCCTTTCTTTACATATTTCTATGTTTTCATTGTAGATATCACAGCTGGTAGTCCATTCAGATCACTAGACTTAATTCGAATTATCTCATCATTCTTACACATTAAATCAATGACTTTTTGTTTGTAACTCACAATAGCATCGTGCAAATTTAACCAGTCTATTTCCAAAATTATATTAAATTCGTCGAAAGGCAAAAGTATCAGATCAGCAGGAAAATAGATATCTCGAATCAATAACGGACAATTCTTGCAGACTTTATCAACCAAGACACTTTTGCCTAAGGGGTTTGATACTCTAATTACGAATTCAGTAGACTCTACAGGCAAAGTCTTACTATGTACTAAATTCATACAGATATAAGAATCCGTTGATCCAGGGTCTATCAATGCAATCATAGAAGTTTCATAAAGAGTAAAAGTACCAGTAATCACGTCTGGTGACGAGGCTTCCTCACGAGCTCGGATAGCATAGGCTCTGGCAGGTGCTTTGGCCTCAGATCTAACAGTAGTATCCCTAGTAGCTTTTTGACCACCACTTGCATTTCTCGTATTTTTAGAAGGTTTACCTCTAGCTGAAGTGTTACTCGATTTTGGATTTTGTACATTCTCTTGTTCAGCAGGTTCAGAATAATCTCTTACAAAATGGTCCAGAGATCCACATCGAAAATAGGCTCGGTCATTCAATCTACAATTTACCAAATTTCTTTTACCACAGTGTTTACATTTAGGTTTCTTAGATCGGACATTCCCAACACTTGCAACAGAAGTAGCAGGAGCTCTGGAATTTGAATGCGATCTAGCTCGATCTCAATTCGAATGTCTTACATCGGCCTTTGAACGGCTACGATCATTTCAAAATTTCTTTGACTCAGACTGAAATGATCTACTCGAGGATCTCTTTCTAACATCTCTAGCTTCAGAATCAGCTTTTCTTTTCTCTTTACTTAACTCTTCAGCTTTACAAGCTCACTCAACGAGTACTACCATTTCTTTAATCTTTAAAATCCCAACTAACAGACGGATATCTTCGTTTAGTCCATCTTCAAACCTTTTGCACATTATTGCTTCATTCGATACACATTCCCAAGCATACTGGCTCAATCTCACAAATTAACGTTCGTATTCAGTAACAGACATACGGCCTTGTTTAAGCTCGAGAAACTCTTTACGTTTTTGATCGATAAATCTTTGACTAATATATTTCTTCTGAAATTCAGCTTGGAAGAAATCCCAAGTAACCCACTCACTCGGAACCACAGATATTAAAGTTTTCCACCAATGGTATGCCGTATCTCTCAGAAGTGAAACGACACATTTTTCACGTTTCTCAGGATTCAGAGACATTTCATCAAACATTCGTATTGTATTCTCTAACCAGAATTCGGCTCTTTCAGCATCATCATTCGTTGTAGCTCGGAACACTTCAGCCGTATACTTCTAATTTTATCAACTGATAGTCTACTTAACTGAACCGGGTTCACTGAGGGCATAACTGGAATTTGAGAAGAATTAACTGGGGGTGGAGGTTGTTGTACAGCCGGATTGGTTCTAATATACTAAATGAACCAATCATTTATCATCTAATGGAAGGCTTGCTTAGCCTCACCATCACGGCTACTCGTAGCCGGTTGAGAATCATCTTGCACCGTCCGTTTCTTGGGAGCAGGCACAACTCTATTGGGATCCATTGCTATGTAAAAGCACATTCAATGTCAAGCACATTCAATGTCAGGATTCATAACACTATCGCAGTTTTAGATATATGACATGTATAACTAGACTTACATACGCTATGGTAGTCCTAGAACCGACTAAATCATAGCTCTGATACTAAAAAAATGTAACACCCCTATCCCGTAACCATCACCGGAATAGGTAAGGGGCATTACCAGATAGACAGAACATTACAGATCAATACAGAATCACAGATATCACATAATATTAATGTATAAGCAAATCAACAATTCATTCCTTATGGAGGTCTCAAAGACCTAAGACATATTTTAGAAAAGGTCGGAACTAAACCGAACACATTCAGAATTTTCAGAACATAGAAAATCTTTCAATCTATTGAGATCACACGCCCGTGTGACCAAGCCGTGTGACACACACGGGCACCAAACACACCAATGTGATTCCAGCCGTGCCAAAACAAAGTACATATACTGACTTTTTCACACTGCCATGTGCCATGGCCGTGTGATACTTAGCTAGCTACTGACTTAAGCCCACGGCTATATGACACGCCTATGTGTCTTAACCATGTGATCTTAAGAGGTTACTACTTAGCATACACGGCCACAAGGCACGCCCGTGGTCCCTAACCGAGTGGCACAATGCAGACTTGGTTTAAGCCAACTTGCCACCCCTTTTGGGTCATTCCTACAAGCAATATTAAACAACATTCATGCCACAATTTTCAGTCAATACAATGCTCAAAACATGCTTCATTATAATTAAATCATTATCATTCAATAATCTATTCAAATCCATGCCAAAACACATTAAGAATCTTATTTCAACAACATACCAAATTGCCCATTTCATAGCTCAATTATGGTACTTTCTAACTTATGCTTAAACTTACCATTTCTTCAAATTAGCATTACAAACCATTTACCAGAACTAAGCACAAACATACCATTTGCTAGCCAACTCTCATGGCATAACATATATACATACCAAAGCTTAAATACATAAACATTCTAGTCTATACATGCCATACTTAGAAATATTTACACATTCAAAAGTACCAAAATGAGTTCGATAGTATGGTGACAATCCTCGACTATCCCCGAGCCTTCAGTAGCTACGATAACTGTAAAATAGACAGAAATCACACAGAGTAAGCTACAGAGAGCTTAGTAAGCCAACTACAAGTAGTCTAGCTATTAAAGCAAATAAAGTAAAAGTCAATAGCAAGAATTCACAATCATTTTACAGAGTAGTTCATGAGCCTAACCATGCTCATTTGCTTTTATACATGTCACGTTTCATTTCTATGATTTCGTACACACTTCGCATTCATTATTTTACAGAAACAGAGTCTTTCATATTCAAAAATTTAGTACAATACAAACGTACCTGTATAGATTATACATTTCATATATTCATTCCCATATCTCGTACTCTATCATCAGATGGTTCAGAAATGATACATATATTCATAAACGGGTACAATGTCGACGTCCCAGACGTGGTCTTACATGTAATTTGATATTGATGCCTCTATCCCAGACAGGGTCTTACACGAAATCTCAAATTAAGGCCTGTGTCCTAGACACGGTCTTATACGATAACTCAGATCAATGTTAACGTTCTTTTAGAAACGTACAGAGCTTTTCAGATAGTAGCATATTATCAGAGTTTACTGAAAATTTATTCATCAGGCTCTCAAGGCCAGCTAATACAGATTACATTTTATATACGCAGAATTTAGTTAATTTAACACGTAATTGTAATTTGACTTACCTCGTACAGATTTCAGACGGAAACGAGTTGACTATTTAACTATTTTGGAGTTCCCTCGATTTAAGTCCGATTTTCTTTATTCTTGATCTAATACAATTCAAATTCAACAATTCAACCATTCGTTTCAATCAAAATAATCCATGAACACATATTTAGGGCACTTTTCATTTTAACCCTTACATTTTCACACTTTGACAATTTAGTCCATTTTTCACAAAATCACAAATATGCAAAATTCACCAAGACTATAGCTTATCCGAATATACATAGCTTCCATACAAGCCCAAATAACATATTTAATTCACAATTTAGTCCTCAAAACCCCATTTTCACAAATTAGCCTAAATAGCTCTATTCCATTAAAAATTCAAGAACAAAGCATGATAATCTCACATATATCTTTCATAATCCATATAAAAACATTACAAAGCTCATACAATCATTAATGGCACATTTCAAAATCTTCAACAGAAACAGAAATTCAGACATGGGTTTTGAAGAATACGAAGCAACGATCACAGAAACATAGAAATTATCAAATCCGAATATACATAGCTTCCATACAAGCCCAAATAACATATTTAACTCACAATTTAGTCCTTCAAAACCTCATTTTCACAAATTATCCTAAATAGCTCTATTCCATCAAAAATTCAAGAACAAAGCATGATAATCTCACATATATCTTTCATAATCCATATAAAAACATTACAAAGCTCATACAATCATTAATGGCTTATTTCAAAATCTTCAATAGAAACAGAAATTCAGACATGGGTTTTGAAGAATACGAAGCAACGATCACAGAAATGTAGAAATTATCAAAAACGGACCAAGGTACATACCTTAATCAACCAAATAAATGACTGAACCCTAGGATGGTCTTCTTCTTTCTATTTTCTTTGATTTTCAGTAAGAACAATGTGTTAATGGCCATTTTCATGTTTTGTTTTATGTATATTAACTTAATATACCTTTTACTAAAATACCCTTGCATTTAAACATTAATAAACCATTTACTAATGTCCAACAAGGTCATTTAAAACATTACATGGTCAAATAACCACATAAAGACCTATTAATCCAAAGCCATTTCAAATACATACATTAAACATGTAGCATGCTAATTTCACCTTTTATGCGATTTAGTCCTTTTTGTAAAATCGAGCACAGAAACAAACAAATTAAATCATAGAAACTTCGTAGATATAAATTAACATATCACAGACACAGAAAATAATATTAAAATATTTTTTAGACTCAAATTTGTGGACCCGAAGCCACTGTTCCGACTAGGATCTAAACTAGACTGTTACAGGTGTGTGGTTGGCCGTGTGACCCAAGTCAGAGAGTTACACGGGGTAGGACACAGGCTGGGACATGGCCATGTGATCCCATTTCGAATTTCCACACGGCCTGTGACACGTGCATGTCTTTGGCCATGTGAGACACATGGCCGGGCCACACGGGCGCGTGTCCTCTGTATTTTAAAAAATTTTTCTGTGTTCTCCAAAAATTTCCTAAGTTATCGGTGTAGTTTCGAGCCACTTCTAATGCATGATTTTGGGCCTGTAGGCTCGCATTAGGGACAATATGATTGAATGTGCATGATTTTTGTTTGGAAATGAAAATTTCACATGAAATGTATGGTTGTTTATGAAATAAGTCTGGCAATGCTCCGTAACCTTATTCCGGTGGCGGATACGGGTTAGCGGTGCTACAGAAGCAAATTCAGTTAGAAAATTTTTCAATTGAGTTGTAAATTTTTTGTAAGTCAGAAAAAGTCTGTAATGGAAAATTGTAACACCCAAGATCTAGATCCGCCAAATCGGATTGGGTTTAGGCTTTACAGTTAGAGTAGAAATGTATATTCTATTTAAATCAATATTATATTTTTAAGCCTTATTCAACCAAGATTATTCTATCTATCTCTACGAATAGATGAAATCAGTTGACCTAACACACACACACACTTTTCTTGACTATTGAGTTATTGTTATTTTTCCAGAAAGTAGTGGTAATTTATTTACTTAGAATAAATTCCATTTTTTTGGGAATTACGATCTTTACTAGTTTCTATTCAGAGAATTACTTTTCTACTAAAGTAATATTATCATTTCTTGTTCTGTGTTTGATTCGTGTTGCTTGAGCCCACACTTAATAAAATTCATGGTACGAGGATAGAGGAGAAGGTTGTTCAACTAAAAGCTAGGACTTACTTAAATTCTTCTTGCACAAATCACATGTATTTTTTGGTAAAATTTTATTGCTATAGACATTATAAACTGGCTCAGTTTTAAAATTATTTTTAACTTTAGCTATAATTGTAAATTGTTTTCTTAACCAAAATTTTCCAGCATACATACCATTGGAGTATGAGATCTCATTTGTGAAATTTGATGCACAAGAAAAATCAAACATTTATGTTGATGTTCCTAAAGTCATGACTAGAGAATAGATGATCTCTTTACTCCCTACTGCATGGATGACAAACTATGGAAGGTTCCATAAGAACACAAAGTTGATCCAATTAACAAAGACCAAATTCACCTCTAACACTGATAAAATGGTGACCATCAAATTTAAGCATGACGGGAAAGATAAGAAGGCCACACTGTTGGAAAATCACGTTTAGAAAATGCAGCGAAAATAGGTTTAAGGGACAACCAAAGTTTTAATTCTTTTTCTAGAAAAAAGGAACTTGGTTGTGTTATCTAAAGTAATAAACACTTAATCAAAATCGTACCTTTATGATTTGCCTAGGATGAGTGCTTCGACCGAATAGTCTTCTTCACTATCCTTAAGCACACATCTGATGAGTGTGGACTCACTTCGAATTAGAAAAATTTTCACAAAATTACCAGTAGGGAAATTTGTAATTTCTCTACATATCTGGGCCCAAGTAGTAAATAACAAGAATATCTTTAGAAATATTCTAAAATAATTTCTTCAAAAAATTTTCTCTTTACAAATTTTCTTGAATTCAAGTGTATGAGAATAATGACTCATGCTTTCTTTATATAAAGAGAGTTTAGAGAGAGTTCACCTAGGATTAGAATTAATCACATTAATATTAAATTAATAAAATATTATGTAGATAAATGTTAAATTAAAGTTAATATCTCACATTAATATTAAACTAATAAAATATTATCTAGTTAAATATTAAATTAAATTAAATATCTCATATTAATATCTAGATAGATATTGCTTAATATTAAATTCATTAAAACAATTATCTTTGGAAAAGTTAATTGAAATTAAGTGACTTGGTAAAGTCCCATTAGAAATATAATTTTTCCACTACTCTACTGCTGAAGAAACACCGTCGTCAACCATCCACCAAATGCGGGACCGCTGCCATTGCAACCGTTGTGCTCGACAGTGCCATAGCTGGCGTGACTCCCCCATGACACCAGGAACTATTGTCGCTTTCCCTGAATGGGCTTGGCTGGCTCAACACCTCCTCACGAGGTCGTCGATGTCGTGGCTAGAGCGGGTGTTGGCCATTCGAACGGTGTCGCACCAGCCAAACATGCAGATGCCTAGGCGATAGAAAAGCGATAAATTGGTTTGGTCGCTACGATTCGATCTGGCAAGTGACTGCCTGACCAATCCGGTCAGCCACAAGTTGGATCGTCGGCTTGGTTTCATACACTTTGTCCAGTTCAACCAGTTTTAGGTATCGATCTTAGTTTTTGGTTCTCGAGTCCAATTTTCAAGTTCAATTACCTATTAGACTAATTGCCTGACCTGAAAATTGATTTAAAAAATATCATAATTATTTTTAATTAATTTTATTAATTTAATTTTACTTGATCAAAATTAATTTTCCCAAAAATCACTAAGATTTTCTAAATTAAATTTTCAAGAAAATTATTTAATCAAATTCTCTAGTTGAACAAGCCTCATAACCAAGTTAAAATGATTTTAATCAAGTAAGAATTATTTCAACTAGTCAAACTATTTTTAAAACGATTCAGTATAACTCTAGGCCCCCCCCAAAAAAAAACTTTTTGGACAAGTATCGATAGTTTTAAAAATATCGATACCTGTTTTAAAAATGGTGCCAAATTGACATTTCAATTTTCAGAAATTTAGCTAAGTATTGATCTAGTATCAATATTTTTCATATGGTATCGATAAAATTTCTCTAGTATAGATATATTCAGCTTCAACGGTCACTGATTCTACATTTAATACAAAAATTATTGATACCTTTTTAGCCAGTATCGATACTCGCTATTGCAGGTGAATTAAATGCATTGGTTTTCACATCCCCAATGACTCTATTCGTATCTCCAATAACCACAATAGTTGAAAATAAAT
Source organism: Gossypium anomalum (assembly GCA_025698475.1). NCBI lineage: Eukaryota > Viridiplantae > Streptophyta > Magnoliopsida > Malvales > Malvaceae > Gossypium > Gossypium anomalum. Next base: position 20,765,249 of record CM046963.1, on the reverse strand, counting down.
TAGAGGTATAAATACCATCTTCCAAATATCCTTCAACAACAAGAGAGATAATTCAAGCCTAAAAGATCAATCAATCAACCTTTATGCTCAACTTTCATACTTTGCTTGTAAACACTTGTGAGCTTTCATTGTTATTATTTTAGCTCAAGTGTTTTCTTGTTTTCTTGCGAACAATTCAATCTTGTAAGGATTTCTTCTTAGTTTGTTATTTGTGTTTACTCTTTGAGAGGGTTTGTGTCTTCAGGTTTGGGTAGAAACTTTAATGGAGTTTGTAAGGTTAATCCTTGTCCTGAAAGGTTATCAAATTAGTGAATTTAGGAAGATCCTTAGTTGTGGAAAGCTAAGGTAGTAGAGTAGGCAAATGGGCCCGAACCATTATAAATTGAAGTTTTTTTTGTCTCCACCTTTTTCTTAGAAACCATAAATTTTTAAGAGGCCAATTCACCCCCTCTTGGTGATTTCGAGTTGATCTATCGAGCCAAAAAAGTCATATGCATTATCAAAATGTAATTCAGATAATAATGATGCTATGTTTCGCACCCTAAAAATTGGGTTAGTAGAATTGGGTAAGCAAGATAGGGGGTTATTGAATCGAAACTCGTAAATAGGTTAGACAATAAAATAATTTGAAATTAATTAAATAAAATATTAAAATAATTAGAATTAATAATTTTAGGTTAGGAAATTAAAATTAGGTGTCCAGGAATTAATTTGGTTAAAATGGATTTTTGAAAATGAGGTTTGATTTGAAAATAATTTTGAAATTGGTCTTAAATCAAAAGCAATGACCTATTTGAAATGATTTGTTTCTACCCAGAAACCTAGATGTTGAGTGTCACGATTAAATTCTTCTTTCATCTTCTTTGATAGCGGTGTAGAGAATGACTTTGAGAAGCTTCTTTTATTAAACTCCGAGCTTTCCTTTCTCTTTGTTTTTTATTATTATGAACTTCCTCCATCTTTTGAGACCGATCAGATAGAACCACAAACTATAGAATTTTTTTCTCTCTAATCATCATTTTAATTTCATCATTTAAACCATCTTCAAAACATATGCACATCTCTTCCTCATTTGGCACAATTTCCCAAGCGTACTTGCTAAGATACACAAACTCTCTCTCGTATTCAACTACTGATTTTTTCCCTTGCTTTAACTCAAGAAATTCGTTCTTTTTTTAGTCCATATATCATTTGCTGACATTCTTCTTTTTAAATTCAAACTTGAAGAAGTCTTAGTTAATGCTATCCTTCAGTACCACTGTTGACAACGCTGACCAACAGCTGTAAGCTTCATCTTTCAATAAAGACACGACACATATGAGTTAATCATTAGGAGAACAGACCATTTAATCAAAAACTCGCTGAATATTCTTGAGCCAATACTCAGCTTTAGTCAGATCATCCTCCGTTCTACCTTGAAACTCGTCAGCCCTAAATTTTCTAACTTTATTAATAGGAACCTGTTGACCTGTCTTAGTTGCTTGAGGTGGTGGAGTTATCACAGTAGGCACAATAGGGGGTGAAGGTTGTTGAGCCACTGGGTTGGTTCGCATAAATTCTGTGAACTATTGACCCATTATGTAACACCCCTAACCCGTAACCGTCACACGCCCGTGTGACCAGGCCGTGTGCCTCACACGGCTAATAGACACGCCCATGTCTTAGACCGTGTGAAAACAGAGCATACATAGTGACTTGTGTCACACAGCCGAAGACATACCCGTGTGCCAGGCCGTGTGAAAACTGGAGAGGATACTAACTTGGGTCACACGGCCAACCACACGCCTGTGTATCTAGCCCGTGTCAAAACTATAGGGTATACTGACTTAATTCGAAAGGGTACCCTAGGGGACACACGGCGGTGTAGCATGACTGTGTGTCGCACACAGCTGAGACACTTGCCCTTGTCTCTGCCCGTGTGGACAAAAATAGGCAATTTGCAAAGTCATTTTGCCACCCTATAACACAAGCATTTACAATCATAATTGACCACATTTATGAAACTCAATTAGCAACCAAAATAACCATTTTAATACACAATATTTACCATTTCAAAACATCACAAGTTCATACCCAAATACCTATCCATCATCATGCATAATCCATCATTTAACAACCACATATCAATAATTTACTTGCATAATTTCATTCCATCACTACCTTGCCAAAACATATCATAATTGAACACTCAATTCAACCAAAACATAGTACCAAAATAAGCCAAATCACATGGCTTAACTTATATATACAAAACATACTAAAGTTAAGATATCAAGTAACATAACTATTATCCTTTAAACTAGCCTATACATGCCATATTTACAAATCCACAAGTTCAAAAATACCAATCGGAAATTGGATAGTGTGATGTGCAACTCCGACTTGTCCGAAATGAGCGAGCTAACGAGCCTTTATAAAACATAGAAAAAGAAACAGAGTAAGGTTTACAGGTTAGTAAGCCCATATAATTCAGAATTAAACTTACCATTTATACATAATCAAAGCAATACTAAAATGCAACCAATTTCAATTAACCAATACCAAATCACAAGTATTCATCACATGTTAGTTATTGTAAAAATACATGAAACCATCCATTAATACAATACTTTGCATCATTCCAAATTCATATATCATATATAACATTGGTAACATTCATAAATCATAACTCATCCGTATAACATTATTTGTGCTCGTTGAACCTATTAGAAATCCAAAGGATACTCGAGTGAACAATGTCAGTAATCCATCAATTCATTATCATATATGCTCCTTCGAGCCATAGTCGGTAAGCTCCTCCTGAGCTGATGAACAGTAAGCTCTATTGAGCTAAAACAGTAAGCTCTATTGAGCTGAAGCAAGCTCTATTGAGCTAAACAGTAAGCTCATACGAGCTGTGGTGAGTCCATAACAAATGTAGGAGCTCGACCAAAACGGTAATCTCAGTATCATGTCACTCGTATCCAATGAATTCATATAGTTCAAATAGGGCTTGGTAACATATACATTATATCAATAAAGCATTCATACTTCATGTCTTTCAATTATACATATTCATTTCAATAATTATAAGTATAGAAAAAGTTCGATTCTAATTATACAAACTTGCCTCGTATCCTCAAATAAAACTATCGGCTATTCGTCGATCTTTCTTTTTCCTTAATGTAAACTCGATCTCAGCTTATCTTGATCTATATATCATCAAATTTAATAAATTCAAAATTCAATCTATTCAATTTAACCCAAAACATTCATTTCAAAAAATTTACAATTTTACCCCTAGATTTTTGACTACTTTATAATTTAGTCCTGAACACAAAAAAAATGCAAAATTGCACAATTAGGCCATAACCCATGATAGCTGAATTTCCTATATACTACTAGCAGCCCATATTTTCATTTTATTCACACTTTTAATCCCCACATTCTACAATTTTACAATTTAATCCCTAATTGACATTTTTGTCAAAAATCTCTTAACAAAACTAGTTTAACTATCATCAAGCTTCCACAATCTATTTTAAACATCAAAGAAATCAAGTATTCATCAATGACACTTTGCAATATCATGAAAAAATTCAAAAATTAAGGTACCAGCTAGCTAGATTAAGCTGCAACGAGCTTAAAAACATAAAAGTCATCAAAAACTAAGTCAAAACCGTACCTTAATTAAGAATTCAAGCTTGGCCGAACTTCAACCCTAGCTATGGCTTTTATTTCTTCAATTTTTTATTTCTTCAATTTTCGGTGGAAAATGGTATATGGAAGATGATAGGAATTTTTTTTTTGTTTTATTAACCTTACTTCTCCATTTATTAAATTAACCTTTAAAATTTTAATAAACTACACCAATTGCCACGCTATCATCATCCACTAACCACAAATGGTGTATTTATCACTTAAGGACCTTTAATTTAATGATTCATAGCTATTTGAACACTTTTAACAATAAAATACATCTTTTACGCGTTACGTGATTTAGTCCTTTTTACCGAATTAAGCATTTAAATGGTAAAATTTTCTTTACGAAACTTTCACATAATTAATCTATCATGCTATAGACCTTATTAAAATAATAAAATAAATATTTTGATTTTAGATTTGTGGTCCCGAAACCACTATTTTGTAACACCCCAAACCCGACCCAGATGTTATGGCCGAATCTGGCGTGTCACATTGCATTACTTTTTGAAAATATGAACTTTGTTGATAAAGACTTATTTGAATAGTTAAATTCCTTGTTATTATCCAATCAACTAGTCAAAACATTAGTCATATTAAATTGCCATTATTTTATTACACTGTTTTAAACGCGGAAGCTTTTCAAAACTTTGAACGTTAAAACGTGTGTCTTTGCAAACAATCAATATTTTGAAAAACTCGTCTTCCCCTAGACTAGCAGTTTAAAGTAAGAAAGCAAATTCTCAATTAAAATTTAAAACCATAAAAGGCCTTATTACAGAATTAAAAACCCGAAACGAAAATTCAGATAAAAGTAAAATCATGCATAGCATAACTACAGTCATGTGGCCACCTCTAAGCCCCTCACAGCACCAAATCCTCTAAAGCTGGGGATTACCTGCACAGTTAAAAAGAAGGGTGAGTCTACGAAAACCTCAGTGTGTAATCCCCTATTTAATAGTCAGAATACAATACGCAGTAACAGTCTGGGCCTAAGCCCATTACAGTAACAGTGTCAGTGTAGTAATGCAACAGTAAAACCCACCCCAATCCAGCCAGACACACCACTCTGTACCACCAATTACACCATGTGGGGACAAAATCGACCCACCCAGCCAGACACACCAATATTAGCACTGGTTGCGGCACTAATCAGTATCGCAACAAAGCTGCCAGTAATCAGTATAAAGGCTAACAACCAACAATACAGTATACTTCCTCCATAAACAATACCCCAGCCCCATGCAATATGTCATGCTCAAAAAGAACAGTCAAATCATAGCATAAATCAGTCATTTACCCTCGAGGTGTAAATTTGTCATTTTACCCTATAAGTGTATTTTGGTCATTTTACCTACCTTGGGGTCTAGGTACTCTTATCGACCCATCAGAAGGTTTACAGTCACCTCGAGTGACTCATGTAACCTTAACGGTCCTAACAGTGTAAGTGGGCCCAAGGCCCATTATGCGACCCAAGTAGGCCCACACGCCCGTGTGGCACATTAAGCCCAAAATTACCACGGCCATGCATACTACACATCCCAGTCCAGTAAATACCATATATTGTGGAATTTATCCGAGTGAAGTCCACAAGCTCATTGGCCCCGCACGGCCCATTTCGGCCCATCGTGGCCCAAAACGGCCCAAACCTATGAGAATGCTCATAGCGGCCTTTACAGTCTAACACCCATGTTTCATGGGCTCGATTCACCATGCGAGCGATCGTACGCCCATGTGGCCTCAATCGCCGTATTTTTTGGCTTTTCAGCTTTTGCCAATTTACAGTATAGGTGGTGAGACTACACACCTGATTGCGAAATCGAGTGAATAGCCCACCACGCCAAAGCCTACATTCATTTAAGATATAATGTCAATTTTCCAATCATTAGAGTTCTTAATACTAAAACCCAAATCATCACTCACAACCCACCTTGAACGAACGAAAATAGCTTATTGCCCTTAGATCGCTAATTAATAATCGATCTCACGTTCTTACCGATTATCTACTTTAGCAATAAAACTTATTAGAAAGGATTGTTTACCAAAAATAAGACTTAAAACCCCCAACACTTAAAAACTATAGAAACATTCGGCCAAACAAACCAACTTACCCCCAAATATTAGATTGAATGCCGAAAGGAGGATCCTGAATCACTTTAGAACCCTTCACTCCAAAATCAACCGATAGATATGGAAGGATGATGGAACAGTTGGCTAATTGTCAGAGAGTAGTTAAGGGATGCAGTATTCGGCTTGGTACCTGAGAGGCCTATAGCATTCAACCAGAATTGAAAAGGAGTGGGAAGAAGAGATTTGGCTAAACAAGAAACAAAATGCCAGGAAGAAATAATATCGAGAACTAGAGGGGAAAAGAAATCGTTTCAAGAGAAAGCACTTGAAAAGAAGCAGAAAAGTAAAGAGCAAACAAAAAACTACCCAAATGGACTCAAGTGAATTCGGCTACAATTGCAAAAGAGAAAACGAAAGAATAAGTTGCACAAGAAGTCGAGTAACAATTGTAGACCAAAAAGGGACCTAAAGTAGCACAAAAAGCAGAGAAAATGGAGAGAAAAGAAGAACAAAACAAATCCTGAAAGACCACTAAAATGCTCTTAATTGCCGAAATGAAAAGACACCCCTCCAAAGCTGAAACCATGAGTTTCCGCTTAGCAAATTCGGCACAAACACATACACCCTTAAACTCCCCCTTTTCCTCTTAAAATCTCTCCATAATGCTCTTCTTGATTTTCTCCCCAATCCTCTCCTCGATTCCCTCTACATAACACTCCTTGACTAAGTCAAACTCCACTCAACAGAGTTTCAAACAACATTTGCTTCTTACACGGCAAGAGTAGCAAAATAAATACTCTTTTACATTGCCATGACTTGAACCTCAGACCTCCAGCAACTACCACACGCCACTTAACACAGGACCACAAGCTCATTTGTGTCACATTTAAACTACAATTATTTATAAGGTCTACATGCTAATGTCCAAATTCATTCAAGGGAAAAATGAAAAATTTTGCAAAAGCCCAAACTTGAACCCTAGCTTCTCTAATACTTCCAAACCCACCCAAAACACTTTTAACCATTTAAGCAAACATGCAACTTGTGTCATAACATGCGCAATTACAAGATTTACATTTTTAGGGCGTTACAACTCTACCCCCTAAAAGAAATTTTGGCCTTAAAATTTACCTGATCAAAATAGGTGAGGGTACTATTGTCGCATTGCCTCCTCAAGTTCCTACGTGGCCTCTTCTGAACTGTGATTGTGCCATAGCACTTTAGCCAGTGGAACAGACTTCCTCCTTAGTACCTTAATGTCACGATCCAGAATCTGCACCGATTCCTCCTCAAAAGTCAGATCAGACCTAACCTCGATCTCCTTAACTAGCACTATATGCGTGGGATCAGAGTGGTAACGCCTTAGCATGGAGACGTAGAATACATCATAGATCTGGTCAACTCTGGAGGCAACTCAAGTTGATAAGCAACCGGTCCCACACACTTTAGTATGAGGTAAGACCTAATGAACCTAGGGCTCAACTTACTCTTCCGCCCAAATCTCAGTATCTTCTTTCATAGGGAGACCTTGAGAAACACAAAGTCTCCCACGAAATACTCAATCTCTTAGCGTTTAAGGTCCGCATAAGACTTTTGCTTATCAGATGCTTCTTTCAATCGGTCTTGAACCAGTTTTACCTTATCCTCGGTATCAGATACTAACTCTAGCCCCAGAACTCGCCACCAGCCCAACTCAGACCAACATGTAGGAGTACGACACCAAAGACCATATAGTGCCTCGTACTGTGCCATCTGAATGCTGGACTGGTAGCTATTGTTATACGTGAACTCCACTAGTGGCAAGTAATCTTCCCAATTGCCTCAAAAGTCTATTACACAACTCTTTAACATGTCTTCGAGTATCTGAATCACCCTTTCTAACTGACCATCTGTCTACTGAAGTCCAACCTTTTACCTAGTGCTTCGTGTAACTTCTTCCAAAACTAAGACGTGAAATGAGGATCTCGATCAGATATTATGGAAACTGGCACCCCATGCATTCTTACAATCTCAGCCACATATAATTTAGCCAGTTTCTATAACAAGTAATTAGTACGGATCCGTATGAAATGGGTAGACTTGGTCAACCGATCTACTATGACCCATACCGAATCTTTCTTAGTAGGCGTTAGGGACAACTCACTAACAAAGTCCATAGTTACCCTTCCCATTTCCAGAGAGGAATCTTAACTAGCTGTAATAACCCAGAAGGCAACTGATGCTCAGCCTTTACTTGCTGGCATGTGAGACACTTACTTACTAAATCCGTAACCTCGCAATTAAATCCTGGCCACCAATATAGTTCACGAAAGTCTCGATACATCTTTTTTTTTGCCAAGATGCATAGCATAAAGACTACTATGCGCTTCTTGCAGTATAGACTACCTCAAATCAGAATTTCTCGAAACATAAATTCTTCCACGGAAACACAATACCCCTTCGCTATTCAGCCCAAAATCAGAAGTTTCCCTATTCTCATTCTACCAAAAACGTGGAACGAGTGACTCATCCAACAACTGTTTACCCTTAATCTATTCAGTCTATGTCGGTTTAACTTGAAGCTCAACCAACAAGCCACCATTATCAAACAAACTTAGGCATGCAAACATCGCCCTAAGATCAGACATAGCCCTACGACTCAGTGCATTGGCTACCACATTTGCCTTACTAGGATGGTATTCGATTGAGCATCATAATCCTTAAGCAGCTTGATCCATCTTCGTTGCCTAAGATTTAACTCCTTCTAAGTAAGGAGTACTTGAGGCTCTTGTAATCTGTGTAAATAATACACTTCTCACTATATAAATAATGCCTCCAAATCTTTAGTACGAAAACCACCGCGGCCAATTCCAAGTCATGTGTAGGGTAATTCACCTTATGGGTCTTAAGTTGGCGAGATGCGTATGCCACCACCTTACCCTCTTGCATCAATACACATCCCAAACCAACGTGTGATGCATCGCTATAGACAGTGAATTCCTTCCCAGATTCTGGTTGTATCAAGACAGGGGCCTCAGTCAGAACCTTTTTAAGTTTCTCAAAACTCTCCTACTACTTATCAATCTAGTTAAACGGTACCCCTTTACACAGTAACTTAGTCAGAGGTACAGCAATCAAAGAAAACCCTTTAACAAAACGTTTGTAATACCATGCCAGACCCAAAAAACTTCTAATCTCAGGTATGATCTTAGGTGGTTTCCAATCCAGAACAACTTCAATTTTTCTAGGATCAACTCTGATTTCCTTGGTAGACACCACGTAACCCAGAAATGTCACCTCTCGTAGCCAAAACTCATACTTGCTGAACTTAACGTATAACTACTTCTCCCTTAGAATCTGCAGAATGACTCAGAGATGTGCATCATGTTCATCTTCAGTTCTTGAATACACTAGAATATCATCTATAAATACCACCACGAATCGATCCAGATAGGGCTGGAACACTTGGTTCATCAGATCTATGAAAGCAACTAGTGCATTCGTTAGCCCAAACGGTATCACTAGGAACTCATAGTGACCATAACGAGTCCTAAATTCTCTTTCGTAGACATCGACCTCTTTAACTCCCAGTTGATGGTACCCAGAATGAAGATCAATCTTGAAGAACACCGCGACTCCTCGTAGCTGATTGAATAGATCGTCTATCCTTGGCAAAGGGTAGTTGTTCTTGATAGTTAGTTTGTTCAATTATCGATAGTCTGTGCATATGTGCATAGACCCATCCTTCTTTTACACAAATAATACCGGTGCTCCCCATGGAGACACACTCAGTCGAATGAATCCTTGGTCCAGTAGCTCTTGAATTTGAGCCTTTAACTCCATAAGCTCTTTTGGTGCCATTTTATAAGGGGCAATGGACACCGGAGTTGTTCCAAGTAGGAGCTCAATACCAAATTCAACCTCACAGTGAGGAGGTAATCCAGGAAGCTTGTCAGGGAAAACATCCAAAAAATCTTTTACTGTTCTAATATTTTCAACAGAAGGGCCCTCAGAATCAGAGACACCAATATAAGCTAAAAACGCCTCACAACCCTTACGAACCAATTTATCAGCCCTTAGTGTAGAAACCACATTTGATAGATAATCTCTACGCTCCCCAATCACAACTACCTCATCATCCTCAGTAGTCTTTAGTACCAAAAATTTAGCAGCACAATTAAACTTGCACAGTGTTTTACCAGCCAATCCATACCCAAGATTAGGTTGAATTTACAAAAAGGTAACTCCACCAAATTTGCTGGAAAGGTAACCCCTTGAACCTTCAATGGCACATCTCTGAATAACTTATCTACCCTTACTGACTGTCCTAGTGGACTTATCACGGTCATCTCACTAGCAGTACTCTCACACAGGGTACCTAGTGTCCCAAACACAGTACATGCAATGTATGAATGCGTAGATCCAACATCAATTAGAGCAGTATAAGGTTTATTATAGATAAAGAATGTACCAGTTATCACATTAGGAGTGTCATTGTCCTTTCGACAACGTGCAACATAGACCAAAGCTGGCTGCCTCGCCTCAACATTACTAGCACTTCTACCCGGTGCCCCACAAACTCGGCCAAAACCATTTCCACCTCTGGCCTGACCACGGCCTCTCGGTGGCTGCTGAGCACCTCTCGCCGATTGAACAAAACCCTAACCTAAAGCTTGCATTTGTACAGTCTCTATGGACAATTTTTGACAAGATGCTCCATTGACTCGTACCTGAAACATGCCCCAATCTTCTTTCAACACTCACCCTGATGCTATCTCCCATAATCTGTGCAGGGTTGTAATCTAGTAATAGCAACAGAAGCCCCAACTCGAACTGCCCATCAAGTCTGGCCTTTTTCTTAGGCCTACCAAAAGAACCTGAGGGCTCTGAATCCCTCATATTTTTTCCCCTTTTCTTCTCGTGGTTCTGGCGCTCAGAGCACTTCACGTCTTCAACAATTTTTGCTTTTTCCACTAGGGCAACGAAGTCTCACTCCCTCTGGGGAGCTATCAGTATCCGTAATTCATCTCACGGTTGTGGCACTAATCAGTATCGTAGCAAAGCTATCAGTAACGGTATCGCAGCAAAGCTTCCAGTAATTAGTATAAAGGCTAACAGCCAATAGTACAGTATACTTCCTCCATAAACAATATCCCAACCCCATGCAATAAGTCATGCTCAGAATGAACAATCAAATCATAGCATAAATCAGTCATTTACCCTCGAGGGTTAAATTAGTCATTTTACCCTATAGGGGTATTTTGGTCACTTTACCTACCTTGGGGTCTAGGTACTCTTATCGACCCATCAAAAGGTCTACAGTCACCTCGAGCGACTCGTGTAACCTTAACAGTCCTAACAGTGTAAGTGGGCCCAAGGCCCATTGTGCGGCCCAAGTAGGCCCACACGCCCGTGTGTCCTATCAAGCCCAAAAATTACCACGACCATGCATACTACACAGCCCAGTCGAGTAATTACCATATATTGTGAAAATTATCCGAGTGAAGCCCACAAACCCATTTGGCTCATATGACCCATTTCGACCCATCGTGGCCCAGAATGGCCCAAACCTATGAGAATGCTCATAGCGGCCTCTACAGTCTAACACCCATGTTTTGTGGCTCGGTTCACCACGCGAGCGACCATATGCCCATGTGGCCTCAATCGTCATATTTTTTTGGCTTTTTAGTTTTGCCGATTTACAGTATAGATGGTGAGATTACACACCTGATTGCGAAATTGAGTAAACAACCCACCACACCAAAGCCTACATTCATTTAAGATTTACCGTCAATTTTTCAATCATTAGATTTCTTAATACTAAAACCCAAATCATCATTCACTACTCACCTTAAACGAACAAAAATAACTTATTACCCTTAGATCGCTGATTAAGAATTGATCTCACGTCCTTACCGATTATCTGCTTTAGCAATGAAACTTATTAGACAGGATTGTTTACCAAAAATAAGACTTAAAACCCCCAACACTTAAAAACCATAGAAACATTCGGCCAAACAAGCTAACTTACCCCCAAATATTAGATTGAATGCCGAAAGGAGGATCCTGAATCACTTGAGAACCCTTCACTCCAAAATCAACTAATAGATAAGGAAGGATGATGAAACAGTCGGCCGGTTGTCAGAGAGTAGTTAAGGGATGTAGTATTCGGCTTGGTACCTGAGAGGCCTATAGCATTCGGCCAGAATTAGAAAATAGTGGGAAGCTAAGATTCGGCCAAACAAGAAACAAAATGCCAGGAAGAAATAATATCGAGAACCAGAGGGGAAAAGAAATCGTTTCAAGAGAAGGCACTTGAAAAGAAGCAAAAAAGTAAAGAGCCGACACAAAACTGCCCAAATGGACTCATGTAAATTTGGCTACAATTGCAAAAGAGAAAAAGAAAGAAAAAGTTGAACAAGAAGTCAGCTAACAATTACTGACCAAAAAAGGACCCAAAGTAGCATAAAAAGCAAAGAAAATGAAAAGAAAAGGAGAACAAAATAAATCCTGAAAGAAAATGCTCTCAATTGCCGAAATGAAAACATACCCCTCCAAAGCCGAAACCATTAGTTTCCCCTTAGCAAATTTGGCACAAACCACAAAAACAGGTTAAGTTGGCCTTAGCCCAGAACAAATTTCAAAGTGAAGCCCATAGGCCCACAATAGAATAGAATAGATATTACATGTTTATGCAGAAACCCAACCCAAATCCAACCATATACACCCCCGTCCAACCTTACACCTTGTGGGGAGACTACTCGACCCGCCCAACCATTACACGCCATAGAATTTGCAGCATGGCTTCCAGAATAGATAATTTGACAGAGTCACCAGATACAGATAATCGTGGCAGAGCCACCAGAATAGATAAATGTAGCAGAGCCACCAGATCAGATAATTATGGCATAGCCACCAGGACGCTTCCTCCATAATATAACCCATGTCCCCATACAACAGATATACAAAACATGGCACACAACGTACAGAATCAGATCATCATGCTTTTCAGTCAACATTAACCCTAGGGGTATAATGGTAATTTTGCACCTAGTGGTATAATGGTAATTTTTCATACTTATGGGTATTCCAGTAATTTAACTATTTTAGGGTTTTCATGCATATTTCTACCATCTCCATGTTAACAAAAACACTTATCGAGCGTTCTTACTGTATTGGGCCCGTTGGCCCACTAACCCAATTTTGGCCCATTAAGCCCAAAAAATATCGAAATGCACGAAATCGTGCACTCTGCAGTCTAATCACATTATTTTTCCAAATACGTGAATCGATCTATCTCACGAGCATTTGCACACTCGCAAGTTCCTAAAAATACTAGCTTTTCGGCATTTCGGCTTTTCGACTTTTACCGATCTAGTCTATGAGAGGGTGTCAGTTACACACCTGATTTATAACGGTACGTTGGTGAGATCCTCACACGAACTGCGTACAATTGGATTACTAACACGTCAGTCTAAATATTGAAAACAAGCTATGCATATATCCCTTTACCATATTCGGCCAACCTTGCCTCAGACCCTAGTGTTCTTACCTTTTTCTGAAATATGGATTAGATCCAAAGATCCCACCGAATAGTCCTCAAGCCCTTCGCTGTATGCCCCATTGTCCATGCTAACGCTTACACATTCAAAAGAAAAGACGCATAATGCCCTTAGTCCAAACGTTAGCCACTCCTTAAGTGTTTCGACTTTTCCCTAAAACATGTATGATTAACGCAAGTTACTTCAAAAACTTACCTATTGTTTTCGGCCTAGAGGAGTGCACCTATCCACGATCCTAACTCCAACCCACCGTATGTACGAGAAGAAACAGATTCCAATAGCCAAAGTATCGACTTCCTATATCATAGGTATAAGAGTTTTGGCATCTTAAGGAAGGAAAGAATGTGGTTTGGCTATAGCAACATTCGGCCTATTGAGGAGCAATGAAGAAAAGATAAGAACTACAGAAGAAAGAAAGGAGAAAAGTATAGGTTCTATTATGGGGAAAAGAAAAGATGGAAGAAAGGGAAAGGTGAGATGAGAAGTAGTATTCGACTATGGAGAAAACAGCACAATGAGACTTCTAGGTTCGGCTATTAGCAAAAAAGAAATAGAAACCCTAAGCCAAACCTATTTTGGCAAACCAAAGGAAATAAATTTGAAAAGGAAGGAAAAGGAGTTTCTAGAGACAGCACCACCCATCCCAAATGTCGAAATTTCCCCCTTCAAAGATCTAGCCGAATCCCTAAACTAGAGACCTTTGGCTGGCCAACTCTTGCTCCTTAAGAGTCCACCATTTGGCCAACACTACACTCCCTAATCAGCTCCTAAATCTTCTCCCTTATCGCTTCCTTACTCAATCTCCTGAACAGCTCAAACTCCTCCTAACAGAGTTCCACTTGAGTTCCATTACATCCCTTTTCTGTACATAAAAAATAATACCACAATCTGCTTACCTTGTGACTTGAACCTTAGCTCCCCTTAGTCATCCACATGCCACTTTTTAAGCCGCCAAGTGGCGTCACATGCCACCTTGCCACATGCTTCCTTGTGGCTTATTTTACCCATTAAATTTTAAAGGCCCAAAATACCATAACGCCTTTTTCTTGTAAAATTAAAATTAGTTAAATCTACCGACTTTTAACTTAGAATTGGGCCTTTTAAAGGCCCACTAACATACTTAGACTTACAAGAAGCAGTCAAAACATAGAAACCCTAAAATTCACTAAATTTTTCAGAAATCCCAAAAATCCTGAAAATTAGGGCGTTACAATTCACTTCATTAGTGTCAGCATGATCAGATTCTATTGACATATTTAGAATTTATTAGAAAATAAAGGGTTAGATCGGATCAAAATATCGCACTATCATTGGTTTATGTGGCATGTAATTTCTAGACTTTAAACACGCTATGTTAATTCTGAGAATCAACTAAATCGTGGCTCTAATACCTCACTAAATGTAACCCCCTAACCTATCTTCGTCGTTGGTCTAAGGTTACAGGGTATTATGGTTCAATTCTGAACATTTACTTTCAAATAGAAACAATTATACAAATCATTCCATATCATTCAATAATTCATTTGAATTCAAAGTATAAATACATTTACAGACCTTTAACCAAGCCTACGGGGCCTTAAAACCAAGTTAAAAACATCCAGGGGTCATTTTGAAACAAAATAAAAAATTTTAGAAAATTTGAAAACATGGGTCACATGGCTGTGTGAGATAGCCCGGGCCTTGTGGTTAAGAAATATGGCTGTGTGGCTACTTCACACACCCGTGTGACTACTTCACATGATCATGTACGCTAATCGTATAACTAACTGTACCCGTGTAATATAAGGTGAAACAACTGTGTGGCCAAATCGTGTAACTCACTGTGACCGTGTAGCTTAGGGTTACATGGCTATGCAACTCTTTGTGACCGTGTAGACCAACCTGCACTGAAAATAAATAAAGCATAAGGTTGTGTGAGTAGGCCGTATGACAACCTGTACCCTAGGTAGTGTGCTCCACAATATGCCTTCAAATTCAAGTTTACCATATTTAACCTACTTAAACAACAAGCATGTAATAACCTATTTTTAGTGAAATTCGAACAGTAGTTTTGGGACCACAAATTTGACGAATAAAATTTAATTTTATTATTGTTTTAATGTCTATGGAATATTAGTAAGGTTGTATAAAAATTTCGTTAAGAAATTTTGATGTTTGCATGCTTAATTAAGTGAAAAGGAGTAAACCGTAAAAGGTGCAAAAGTAGAGTTCTATCAGTTAAAGGCCTTAAATAGCTATGAAACTTTAATGTAAGAGGACTTAGATGGTAATTAGACCATTATTATTATTAGTGGACTTTTATGGACATAAATTAGATGACTTTTAAGTTAAAAGATAAGGTTAATTAAGTAATTCAATTAATAAGTTAAAGTAAAATAGGTAAAAATAATGTATCATCTTCCTAATTGTTATCTTCTACTGAAATTTGATATTGGATAAGCCATAACTTGGGTTTTAAAGCTTTAGTCACTTGCTTAGCTTGCATGTAAGTGAAATTTCATTCCGTTTTTAGTGATTTCTATGTTTTTGATGTTGTTGTAGCTTAATCTAGCTAGCCTAGGGACTAATTTGCAAAATTGTTAAAGATTTAGAGTTTTTCCATGAACATATTTGCATGATTCTTGAAGTTTAATGAAAGATTATGAGTCCTTGTTCTTAAATAAACAAGTTTTGTAAAAAGGCCTTTTTGATAAAATTGTCAATTAGGGACTTATTTGTAAAAATAGCAAAATACAATGATAAATTTATGAAATTTTGATTTTTATGAGGTTCTATAGGTCCCTAGTGAATTCGGTTAGCATGAAATGTAGATGAAATTGCATAAATTTCACTTTATGAGTTTAATGACTAAATTGTAAAGAAGTTCAAATATTAGGGGCTAAAGTGTAATTCTGCAAAAGTATGAATTTTGGACTAAATTGAATAGTATGAGTATTAAATGGACTGGATTTGTATATTTAGATAAAGATAAACCTCGTACGGATCTAGATCAAGAAAGAGTTAGAGCCTTGGATTAGTTGATTTTGTTTCGACGTCTTTGTACTCAAGGTAAGTTCGTATGTTTAAATAAGGTTTTAATGGTATTTTGATATATATGTTATTTTCTGATTTATCATGTAAAGAAATGATGGAAATCCAACGATGTTACGATGATTATTGAGCCCCGTTTGAACCTTAATAATATATAGGATACAAAAGACATATCTTTAGGGTTACCATGTTCTGGGTGTTGGTCCTGAATTTCCTACCAATGGCTGAGGTCTGGCATTTGTTGCAGATACTCAACAGTTTGTGTGAGCAGCATCATGTAGCTTACATTCTGACCATTAGCTTATGTGAGTAGACCCATTTTGCTGCTTGAGTGAGCAAAGAGTTAAAGGAAAATGAAAGGAAAGGTTATATGTTTAGCACACTTTGTGTCAGCTTTCCGCGTACCCGATGATATTTTAAATGGTTCAACAGGCATGAAAAGGGAAGGGAACAGTAAGTATCCTAATGATTTATGTCACGAAGCTATGAAAAGAATTGAAAAGCAAATGTTTAATGTAAGTATACTTATGTTTATGAAGTTGATGATTTCTAATGAAATTGTTCATGTATAATAACTTACCTTATGATAGTGCAAGTGAATTGTGAGTTGATGTGCTAACATATGTTGTTGATGGTGTTTAGGCTTGTGCCAAGCTTGTGGTTAGATTATATCGTGCTTAATTTTAATCTTATGCATTGAAATGGTAAGTTATGTTCTTTTTTTAGGAACTTACTAAGCAATATATGTTTACGTAGCTTTCTTTAACATGTTTTATAGATAATCAGAAGCTTGATCAGTTTGGAAGCTCATCAGAAATATATCACACTATCCAACGAATATTTCAGTAGTTTTTTATGTTTTGACCAAGGTTATAATGTCATGTATAGGTGGACTTGTGTTTGATGTTAGTTCATAAGTTTTGCATGTATATGTCATTTTGGTTGATGAACTTTTGGTACTCTTAGTGCCTTGTTATTATATGTTAATATGCATAAGTTGATGTATGTCTCAATAGCCTAATTGGTTTGTGATGGAGTAGTTACAATATGGTCAAGTACGGTATGTTTTGTTATGGAATTAAGCCACGTATGTATGGTTGATATATGGCCAAAGATGCATTTGTTTAGGTATGTTTGATTAACTATGATTGAGGGGCCTTGCTGGCTTATTGGTTTAATAGAATTTGATCATATTATGCATGTTTTGGTATGTTTGTGATGCTTTGTGTAACAGTCTAATTTTGACCCTAGTCGGAATAGTAGTTTTGGGACCACAAATCCAAGTTAGAAAAATATTTTAATATTATTTTCTGTGTCTACTATAAGTGAATTGACATGTGTGAAAGTCTTGTGTGAAAATTTAACTGTTTGTGCGCTTAATTTAAAAAAATGACCTAATCACGTAAAATGTAAAAGTTGGGTACTAGGTGTTAAAAGTGCTTAGTTGACTTGGCTTTATATTTGAGAGGTCCTTATGTGGTTATTAAGCCATTTCCTTGTATAATGGACATTTATGACCATCCATTAAGTTGATTTTAAGTGATTTAGTAAGGTTAAAATTGGAAATTTATTATTAAGTTTATATTAATAAAACAAAAGCCACAATTCATATTATTTTTCATCCCATTTTGCCGAAAATAAAGAAAGAAAGGCTAGGGTTCTTGTGTTTTGATATTCAGCTACTTCCAAGCTAAATTGAGGTATGAGTTTTGTTCAGTTTTTGATAATTTCGACGTTTTTGTAATCGTTGCTTCGAGTACTATTTAACCCATGCCTCAATTCTGATTTTGTTGATGATTTTGAAATGTTCCATTGATGAAACTATGAGTTTTGTGATGTTAGTAGATGAATTATGGAAGCTTGATGTTAGGTTTAAATGCTGTCTTTGAATTTTTGATGAAATTGAGTAATTTGGGTTAAATTGTAAAAATGTTATTTTGAGGGACTAAAATGTGAAATAAATGAAATGTATGGACTTGTATGAGAGTCAGAAAAATTTGGCTAAGCTTGTGTACAAGCAAATTTTGTGTATTTTGTGATTTTGTGAATTAGGGACTAAAATGTTGAAATGTGAAAATGTGAGGGCCAGTTTGCAAAATGCCCTAAATATATGTTTATGGTTTGTTTTGAATGATTTGGTGAATAAAAGGGTTAATTTTTAATACATATAGATCAAGAAAAGAGGAATTCGGACTTAGACCGAGGGAAGTCGAAGATTATAGAGTAAACGATTTTAGTTGACAAATTCCAAGTACGAGGTAAGTTCGTACTTAAAATATGATGTTAAGTATAATTTGATGTCTTGATTATACATAGATTGTATATATGTCTGGTTGGATGAATATGATGATGAATCAAAAGTATTTGGCACTAAGTGTGCGATTTAAACTAGCTTCGGCTATATGAGGCACTAAGTGTGCGATACCGACTTAGCTTCGGTTAATTGAGATGGCACTAAGTGTGCGGAATCATTCTAGCTTCGGCTAACCTTTAAGAACTAAGCGTACATATGTTTAAAGCATTTGTGATCTTTGGAAAGTCTTAAAGTATTCGAACAAGAGGTGAGATTGAAAATGAATGAATACGAAAATGTTTAGGTAAGTATGATACCTATGTGATAGGTGATATTATGTTTATAAAGCTCATTGATTTGGTATGAACTTATGGATTGTGTTGGTATAGATTTGATAGATGATTTGAGAAATTGTAAATACTTAAGTGTTGATGATTTATGTTTTATATACTGTTGATGATTTCAGTACGAGCTTACTAAGCTTTTGAAAGCTTACCTTGTGTGTGTTTGCATTGTTTTATAGATATTGAAGCTACTACAAGCTCGGGGATCATCAAGGATTGTCACCACACTATCGAACCTTATTTTGGTACTTTTGAAAATGTATATTTTGAAGTATGGCATGTATAGGCTAGTAGTTGTGGAAGTATGTTTTGTGATGTATATACTTAGCCATGTGATTTGGCTAGTTGGTGTTAAAACCCATAGTTGATAATAGTTTATAGTATGTGATGTTAATTTGCATTTGTGGTATGTTTTGGTTGGATAAAGGAGATGGTAAGTTTGGTAAGTTCATGGCATGAGATTGAATGATGTTTGGAAAGAAATGTTTTGATATGATCTTACCTTATGTTGGCTTGAATTGGTAAGGTTTATAAGTAGGAATATGGTTGATATTGTTATGACATAAGTGATGAATGTTTTGGCATAAAATTGGCTGAAATGGTGGTGCATATACGGTTGTTTCTTTGCTTGTAGGTTGACTCAAATTTGGGGTGCCAAATTGGCGATTCAAATGGCCTATTTTTATCCACACGGGCAGAGACACGGGCGTGTGTCTCACATGGCTATGTTGCACGGCCGTGTGTCCCCTAGGGTACCCTACATTTGTAAGTCAGGCCCAAGCAGGAGCAAAGCACGCTGGCGTGTGGCTAGCCGCGTGGCCCAATTCAGGCTCGACCACGGCCAAGGCACATGAGCGTGTCTTGTGGCCATGTGAGCAAGTCAGTAGCTATGCCCTGTTTTGCCATGGCTTAGACACACGTGTGTGTCTAAGGCCGTGTGAAGCACACGGTTTGTTCACACGGGCGTGTGGCCTTTTAAAAGTTGAAAATATCTATAAGTTCTAAATCTTTTATATGTTGTCAATTTGGTCCTAAATGCATGTTTAAGTATTGTATACTCGCTTTTATGATTTTAATGAATGTGAACGAATGAGATTTACTACAATAAGATGATATTTGATATTCAAATTATTCTGAATTATGTTATGGATTAAGTAATGCCTCTTAACCTATTCCGGCGAAGGATATGGGTTAGGGGTGTTACACTTTGGTCATGTGTGGAAATTATGTTTAGGTATAAGCTTAAAATGGGTGATGGAAATGACTTGAATTTGGCCAATTTCATGTCTATAAGGCCCAAGACACAGGTGTGCATCTCAGCCATGTGCGACACATGGCCATGTGACAGGGTCGTGTGTCCCCTGTAGGATTCAAATGTTACAAGTTAGGCAGTTACACGGCCTACCACACGGCATGACACACGGGCGTGTAAGGCCATTTCGAGAGCTACACGGCCTGACACACGAGCGTGTGACTTTTCCGTGTAACCTAACTCAAAGAATTACACGGGCATAGACACGACTGTGTGTCCCTATTTCAATTGTTACATGGCCTGAGACATGGGTGTGTGATAAACCGTAATTTATACATATTTATAACCCATGCTTAACACATTTTATGAATGATTTCTCCTTAGATTTGGTGAATCCGATGCTCCTAATGCCTTGATTTCATGTTTTATTCAAAGGTAAGCATAGGAGAACGAAAGGAATGAGAAACGGGCCAAAAATGGAGAAAATAGGCCAAAGCACGAAATCAACACAGCCTGGACCTCTTCACACGGGCAGATCACACAGTCGTGTCAATTTGGCAGAATTGAATCCTGACTTACACGGGTATAACACACGCCTGTGTGCCTCGAACACGGCCTGAAGTCATCACACACGGGCGTGTCACACGGGCGTGTCCCTACCGAGCCCAAGTTGAGTCCAATTCAGAAAAGGCCACTTTTGAGGGTTCTAAGGCATTCCAAAGCCTATAAATACACCTAAAAGATGAAGAAAAGGGGAGACAGAGAATAGGGAGTAAGGAATTACTCCAAGGAAGCCGATTGATCCGTCTCAGAAGCTGGATCTACTATCAAGACTGAAGATCTCTCTTCAATTTCCCCTCCAGGAGTTTTGGGTTTTCTTTATGTTTTGTAATTATTATTATTCTGAGATGTTTTCTTATTTAGTTATGAACTAAACCCCTAAATACCTAAAGGGGATGAAACCTATGACAAAACCTTGTTATTATTTCTGAATCGTATGATAAATATTTGACTTTTCTTAATTATGTGTTCTTAATTCTTGTTTTGGTATTTCAGGATATCACTTCAAGTTACTACTCTTAGTTGGAGGAGGAATAGACCCTGGCTAAGAGTAACTTTGTCATAATTAAGTGGAGTTGATTGCACGCCTAGAGATAGGGTGACAAGATTTTGCCGGATTAGGGTGAAACCTAATAAGGGAATCCATAGATCGAGTTAATGCAAGCTTAGGGTGTTAATTAAAGATAACTCTCGATTATTCAACCTAGCGATTAGACGTTGTTAGTCTCGAGAGGGATAATAATATACATTAGGGATTTCTACAGAACAAGTTAAATGAATAAATCATCCGGTTCGGAGCCAGAATAACAAGTAAAAGTCTAGGTGGATTTTTCCTTAGGTATTGTCTCAATCAATCGGTTTCCCCAAAAGTAATTTCCCAAATTCTATTTTTTGCAAGTTCTTAGTTTAATTAATAAGTTAGTTAAAACAAATCTCTTCTCTTCGGCTAGATAATAAGAAGACAATCATTACAAGTACTCCTAGTCCTTTGGGTTCGACAATCTGGTCTTGCTAAAGCTATACTACTGTTCGATAGGTACACCTGCCTACGTCGTGATAATAGTTAGTTTCAAGAACGATTCATTATAAATTTATAAAACATGTCACAAGAAAATCACGATCAAGTTTTTGGCACCGTTGTCGGGAACTAAGATATTAGGAATGCTCAATTTTTATTACTTTAGCCATTTATTTTCTTGGAATTTAACTTGAATTTTTATTTTATTAATTTTATTTCTTTTTCCTCTGGCAGGTTCTTGTAGTTTATGACTAGAAGAAACCCATCGAGACCATTGCTTTTTGATGAGGAAATTGATCGTATAGCTCGTAAAAATCAACGAGAAATTAAGCGCAGCTTAAGATACACAGTGGAAGAGCAAGATGACGATATCTCAACTACAACCGAGGAGATGGCTAAAAATCAAGACAATCCGCTACCTCCAGCCATACCCGCTGAATTAGCAAATCAGAATCCTGCTCCTCCTACTATGTATGATTATGCTAAACCTAATTTTACAGGAACTGAATCAAGTATAGTTAGGCCTGCTATTGCTGTAAATAATTTTGAACTGAAACCCAACACGATTTAGATGATACAGCAATTTGTTCAGTTTGATGGTTTGCAGGATGAGAACCCCAACACGCACTTGGCAAATTTCCTAGAACTGTGCGGCACTTTCAAAATTAATGGCATTTCTGATGATGCCATTCGCCTTCGGTTATTCCCTTTTTTCACTAAGGAACAAAGCTAAACAGTGGTTGAACTCACTACTACGAGGGTCCATTACCACTTGGGAACAAATGACCAAAAAAAATTTTATTAAAATATTTTCCACCGGCAAAACCAGCTAAGTTGCATAATGATATATCTTTTTTTGTGTAGATGGACTTAGAAACACTTTACGATGCATGGGAGAGATACAAAGACCTTTTACAAAGGTGCCCACACCATGGATTACCTCTATGGCTGCAAGTTCAAACATTCTACAACGGTGTGAACCCTTCGACAAGACAAATGATTGATGCAGCTGCTGGTGGAACCATCAATAACAAAACACTTGAAGAGGCTTCTGAATTTATTGAAGATATGTCACTGAATAACTGTCAGTGGCAAGTCATGAGGACTAAGCCAACAAAAACAACAGGCATTTATAACGTCGATTCGGTCACTATGTTGTCAAATCAGATAGAATTTCTGAATAAGAAAATTGATGATTTACTTGGTTCTATGCAGATACATCCAGTGATGAGGTATGATCTAAGTGGAGGAGGTGTGTATACAGAATACCCACCATTCAATCATACACCCGAAGAGGAACAAGTCAACTATATGGTTAACAATAATTTTAGATCTCAAAATACCCCATATAGTAATACTTATAATGCAGGTTGGAAGAACCACCCAAATTTCTCTTAGGGTGGTCAAGGAAATCAAAGGCTACAGAATCCTCAGGGTTTTCAACAGCCACCTTATCAACAGGAAAAGAAGTCGAAACTTGAGGAGATGCTATCCAAATTCATCTCGGTGTAGGAAACTCGTTTCCAGAATACTGAGACAGCACTCAAAAATCAACAAGCATCAATTCAAGGACTCAAAAATCAGATAGGTCAGCTATCCAAATTAATTTCTGAACGGCCACAAGGTAGCTTGCCAAGTAATACTGAATCGAACCCAAGGGAATAGCTTAATGCAATTGATACTCAAGAAGGATGCGTTGAGACTGAGCCAGAACCAAGGCAAGAAAATGTGGAAAGCAAAGGTGATGGTGAGGTAAGTCATAATAAAACGGTGAATGTAGAATACAAACCTCGTGTGCCATACCCTAACGAGACAAAAAAAGACCGCTCAGATGAACAATTCAATAAATTTCTTAAACTTTTGAAAAAATTACACATCAAATTACCGTTTATTGAAGCTCTATCACAGATGCCAAATGCAATGAAGTTTTTAAAAGAGCTTTTAGCAAACAAGCGATAGTTGGATGAAACATCGCATGTGGAGTTAAACGCAGTTTGCTCAGCTATTCTATAGAATAAGCTACCCAACAAATTGAAAGATCTAGGGAGTTTTACAATTCCTTGCTTAATTGGTAGTTTAGATGTGAATAATGCATTAGCTGATTTATGGGGAAGTATCAATGTCATGCCTTACAAAATGTATAAGCAACTAGGTCTTGGGAAACCTAAACAAACTAAGATGAACATTCAATTGGCAGATAAAACTATAATATTTCCTAGGGGTATCATTGACGATGTACTAGTGAAAGTGGATAAGTTCATATTTCCCATAGACTTCGTTGTTTTAGACATAGAGGAGGAGACCAACACCCCTTTGATTTTAGGTAGGCCCTTTTTAGCAACTGCTAAAACAATTATCGATGTTGGCACAGGTGAACTTACACTTCGCATGGGAGATGAAACGATCACCCTTCAAGCTCGTAATTCTAGCATCACATCGAACATGGAAGGTAATGTTCCACACCACCCTACTAAAACTGATAATATGACACAATCCACTGTGTAGAAATTAATTTTGAAAGAAGTACACGAGCCATGTTCCAACAACAATAGAGGAACCATTCATGAAAAACAAAAGCTAGAAATAGAGGAGCTAGACGAATGGCGAGCACATAGATCGAGAACGCCCGATAAACCAAAACTATGCCAAAACAAGCTCGGTACCTCTCCAAATCAACTTAAGGTTGGAGATCAAGTCTTATTAGATGCCGTAGACCCTCACATTGTCACACCCAACCCGGATAAAGAAACCCCTCTTACGGTACTTAGTATTTTCCCATTCGGTATAGTGGAGGTAAGTCATCCGAAGTTTGGCACTTTTAAGGTAAACAGTTCCCGGCTAAAGCTTTATTTTGATCAGAATGATAGAAGGAATGGGGAATACGAACTCCTTAAACCACCTTGACCATTCAACGGAGAGGTAAGTCGAGCTTAGACTATAAATAAGTGCTTCTTAGGAGGCAACCCGAGCAGTTATTGTACTAACTTCTTTAAATTTTAGTGTTTAACACTTGCCATGACTAACAGAGCTATTGAAAATAGGTTTACCACAGGGACATGGCCAAGCACACGGTCGTGTGTAAGGCCGTGTGGAAGCAGGGCAAGATTTTCCCAAAATACGGGCGACAATAAATCGCCACGACCGTGGGACATAGCCATGGGTAAACCTGCGAAAACAACACGGGTGTGCGACACGCCCGTGCCTTAAGACCGTGGTCGAAACGAGAAGCTAGCACAGGAGTGCGACACGCCTGTGCCTAACACCCGTAGGCGAACCTGCCAAATTAACACGGACGTGGGGATCACATATACGGGCGTGGGAGAAGTGAACAAGGTAAAACAGGGTCGTGCGACACGGCCGTGTGCATCAACACGCCCGAGATACACAGGCATGTGTCAAATTTCAGATGCGCCAAAATAGGAAAAACGCGAAACACACAGCCAAAAATTAGGACACACGGGCGTGTCTCCTGGCCGTGTGCCCCAAAATCTATAAATACCCTGTACTATTCATTGTCTTCCCCACTCAAAAACCCTAACCCTAGCAGCTGCAAGTCCACACGGCCTCTACACCACTCCTATGTGCTGCCTCCAACTTCATTTTTGACGTATTTTCTCCTCTTCCTAGCGTTTGTTTACTTCTTCCTTACCTATTTTATTGACTTTTAGGCCTAGTTATCATGATAATGTGCAAGTTTTTGACTTTATTTCTATATTTTGCATCATTTAAATATCGTAATCTAGAATACCCATCATTTGGTTTGAGTTATTGCATGCATTCTTTACTCCATTCATTTAGTTAGAAATAAAATTTTCATGATAAAGAGTAGTTGAAATTTTTCATGCATTTTATATTCATGTGAGTTGTTAGGAAAGTTTCATTCTTTTGTCATTTACATGCCATTACTTTGCCCACCCTCTTGTCCTCACATTGATAATGTCACGAAATTATGCTGTCAAAAGGAATTGGGTTGGTTGTGCTTGGTTCATATTTTGGTTGAAACTGTTTGCTCAAAATTGTGGCTTTTCAAATTCATATACCTATTGTTATACTTCTTCATTTGTATAGGTTCAGAATGTCGTCCTCACGAGGCAAGAGAACTGTCGTCCCGGCTTCAAAGAAAAGGAAAGGAGCATCATCTTCTGTGGGCCCTACCATGAAAATTCGTCACCTATTCCTCCAGTTTCCCAACAGACCCTGATCGTTGATTTTTCGTGTGATAAGTTTTATAAATTTGTAATTTCTCATTCTTGAAACTAACTATGATCACGACGTAGGAAAGTGTATTTATCGAATAGTAGTATAGCTTTAGCAAGACCGGATTGTCAAACCCAAAGGACTATGAGTACTAGTAATGATCGTCTTTTTATTATCTAGCAGAATAAAAGGGGATTGTTTTGACTAACTAATTAAACTAAGAGCTTGCAGAAAATAGAAAATGGGAAATTATTATTGTGGAAAACGATTGATTGAGACAATACCTAAGGAAAAATCCACCTAGACTCTTGTTATTCTGGCTTCGAACCGGACGATTTATTCATTCAACTTGTTCCGTAGAAATCCCTAATGTATATTATTATCCCTTTCGAGACTAACAGCGTCTAATCCCTAGGTTGAATAACTGAAAGTTATCTCTAATTAACACCCTAAGGTTGCATTAACTCGATCTATGAATTCCCTTATTAGGTTTCACCCTAATCTGACAAAATCTTGTCACCCTATCTCTAAGCGCGCAATCAACTCTGTTTAATTACGACAAAGTTACTCTTAATCAGGGTCTATTCCTCCTCCAACTAAGAGTAGTAACTTGAAGTGATATCCTGAAATACCAAAACAAGAATTAAGAACACGTAATTAACAACAAGTTAAATATTTATCATACGATTTAGAAATAATAACAAGGTTTAGTCATAGGTTTCATCCCCCTTAGGTATTTAGGAGTTTATTTCATAACTAAACAAGAACACATCTCATAATAATAAAAATTACAAAACATAAAGAAAACCCAAAACTCCTAAATGGGAGGCTGAGGAGAGATCTTCAGTCTTGATGGTGGCTCCGGCTTCTGAGATGGATCAATCAGCTTTCTCGGAGTAACTCCTTACTCCCTATTCTCCGTCTCCCTTTTCTTCCTTCTTTGGGGTGTATTTATAGGCTTTGGAATGCCTAAGAAGCCCTAAAATTTGGCCTTTTTTGAAGAAAGCTTAACTAGGGTTCGGCAGGGACACGCCCGTGTGGTACGTCCTTGTGCGATTACTTCAGGTCGTGCTCGAGCCTGTTAGATTGGCATGGGCGTGTGAGCTGTCTGTGTGAATCGTGCTTTAATTTTGCCTGATTGACACGACCGTGTGATCTGCCCGTGTGAGGAGGTCCAGGCCGTGTTGATTTTGTGCTTTGGCCCGTTTCTCGTTCCTTTCATTCTCCTATGCTTACCTAAGGATAAAACATGAAATTAAGGCATTAGGAGCATCGAATTCACCAAATCTAAGAAGAAATCATTCATAAAATGCATTAAGCATAGGGTATAAATATGTATAAATTACGGTTTATCAAATACCCCCACACTTAAGTGTTTGCTTGTCCTCAAGCAAAATCCTTGGATCATAGTTAAAATCTCCTTTTTCTCAACTTATAATTTCGATCAATATTATCTCAAATCATCTCATAAGTAATCATACATTAAGAACTCAACTATAAGAACATTAAAGCCTCAAACATTCCAAGTTGAATATTTAATCATGAAAAGCTTAGGCATCTCCCTTCATCTAAGTAGTTATCATTGATTTGGAACCTCATAGAGTTTAACATCCTCACTAAAGATTCACTCAAATCACTCGAAGTATTTAAGGACAATGAAATTAGCACTCATTAGTTAATATGAAAACTTATTACCATAGGCTTGCATGAAAATCAAATCTCCACCACTATAAATCGAGATGATACATCAATCAAAAGGTCTTTAAAGGGTTGTAATGAGGCTTGGTTAGGGGGTGTGGTCACAAGCTGAAAGAAAAGGTTAGGATCGAGATTGAACTGAAATATTACTTAACTAGAAAAATATTTAATCACCACTTACGTACAACATAGCTTCTTTTCTGACTATGGAATTTGAATAATAAAGCTTATAACAAAATATAATTGCTAATATGTATACATGTTTTTTTTAATTAAGAACAAGTTAAATAATCATAACTAATTATTAATAACAAGACATAGCTAAGCAATTTATCCAACTCAATTCTCGACAAAAAATGGGGATCGAATTAATTTAGGAGATTTCAACGATAATGGGTTAAGGGTTAATATTGAAGGTAATACAAGGAATGGTTTGTTAGGCTCAAAGGGGTTTACTAAGGGTTAATTGTGGAGGTAGGCTTTTCATGGGATGAGTGGGTTAATCCTAAGTGCCTCTATCATTTTGATATATCAAATCAAATAGTGTGGTCTCAACATGCATAATCAGGCAAGTTCTAGAACAACAGTTCAATATTGGTACACTCAAAGCAATAATAGAAGTGAGCATTAAAGAATTAATAGATGCTCAAAAGGCTCAAAAATCTCACAAAAATTATGGCTTTTTGATGTTTAAATCTGTGGGATTCAATTCAAGATAATACCTAAATTTGGGGAAACAACCTAAAATTTTAAATTCTTAAACATCATCTTATCATGCTTGATTTTCTAGTGTCTTAAACTTTAACAATCAATGCATGAATGCCTATGTTTTAATTTAAGATACATCAATCAAAATTATCAGTCAATCAAAATTCATTTTAAACATGACATGAGAGATTCACAAGAGAACAAAGCAATATTCAGGATTTTTCAGATAATGAAATAAATACCCCCCCACACTTAAGATGTACATTGCCCTCAATGTACAAGGTTAGATATATAAGAAAAATATAAGATCATAAGATAAGGAGAGAATTGAAACTTTCTGAGTTTTGAATGAATGAGTTCTCTAGTTTGGCGAAATGGAGGTGGAGGAGGATACTCCGGTGGTGGTAGAGGTTGGGTACCACAGGTGCTGTGCGAAAAGAATATTATATCTCCTTATTGAGCAGGGCATGGTAACAGTGGCAAACCTTTTCCATCAGAGTTGGAAGTTCCTAAACGATTGCGAGCTTTGGAGCTCTGTGATAACTGTGATAAAAGTAGGAACTCTTTAGGGGATATTAGGAAGAGTGATTTACTCGTAAAAGATTAGCCGATAGTAAAAATTGTTAGATAAATATTATAAGTCCTAATAAAATGAAAGAAAAATAAAAAGATGTCTTTAAATCAAAATAAAAACATAAAATAAAAATTTTTAAACATCTTCACAATAGATGGTTCGCGAGGTGGGGCTGGCGATGAGATGTGAAGGTGCTAACAAATCTGCCATAGAGTAGCATCAATGTTGTCAAATCATTGAAAACATTGCTTCTCGAATCGGTTGAGGCACTCAGAGATGTTAGCATATGAAGTCGCCGCATGAACTGGCCGAAAAGGTGGTGGTGGTAGGCGGTGAAGCGGGTCCTCGTGTTGGGTAGGGACATCATCAGTAATATCCTCGGGAACCTCCTCTTTGGTGGATTAAATGAGACGATATTGGGGATGGTAGGTTCCTCGGCGCCTCTCGATCATCCTCATACTAAGCATGCTCGAGATGCCTTGTGGAGACATCTGACCAATGAGGGTCAAGGATGATTCTTGGGCCACGTTGTTGAGGAGTCTGAAGTGTCGCACCAATCGAGTCACAAAGGGGCCAATAGAGATGCCCCCCTCCGATGTCTCTTCGTTTGGTGGCGTATGGCAAGGGTGATAAAGTAGGCGAGGTCGATGACGTGCCCGTTAGACATACACCACATGTAGTAGATGTCGACGCCGGTGCTCTCCCTCCATCCTATCAAAGTGTGAGATAAACGAGAATGGAGGTACCTTAGGGATGGAGGGAGAGACAATGCCTTTGTACGACTGGGGTCATAGGTAGTCGATCGCGGGACGAGGGCATCCCAACACCGTGAAGGAGAATGATGGATGTGGCAGTTAAGGGCGTGTAAGTCATTCCCCTCTCTAAACTCCTCAGTATAGAGACCCAAGGCGGTACCAAACTCAGGAACGCTTAGTTGGTGGATTAATCCACCTAAGCGAAATTGTACAGTGCTGGGATCATCATAGTTTGTCATCACGGTTTGAAGATGAAACGTGGAACATAGCTCCATCGTCAGCTCTAAATATGTTGGCTTGATGATCCCAAAAAATAATTCCCATGGATCTGTAGTAAGGAGGGCCCGGATTGCATCAACCAACTGGACTTGTTCGATGGCAGCCCATTCTATGTAGCGGCCCGCTACTAAAGGTCGGGCCCGTAGTATTCGAAAGAGTTCCTCTTGGGGCCCATTGGGGAATTAGAGGAACGGGTGGCGTACTTCCGCGGTAGGACCCGAGGAGGATGATGCTCCTTTCCTTTTCTTTGAGGCAGGGACGGCTGTTTTCTTTCCTCATGAAGATATTATACCTATAATTGAAGAAAGAAATAACAATAGGTATATACATTGAAGAGCCATAATTTTGAACAAATAAATTCAGCCAAAAATGAACCAAGTATAACCAACCCCACTTCTTTTAACAGCATATTTTTGTGCCATTTATCAATGTGAGGACATGTTGATGAGTATATGAATGGCATGTGAATGACAAAAGAATGAAAATTTCCTAGCAATCCTCATAAGTATTTTAGCCTCAATAATTTAAAGTTCATTAACACATTCTTTGGGCATTGTGGCATGAAGCAGAGATAACAAGGAATGTAAAGCAATAAATTAAATGGATGAGAAAATAGACACACACCAAGAATGCATGAACAATGTCAACAACTTTTATCATGAAATTTTTACATGTAACTAGGTGAATGGAGTAAAGAAAGCATGAAATAACTCAAAACAAATGATGAAGATTCTAGATTATGATATTTGAATGATGAAAATATAGAAAAAGAATCAAAAACTTGAATATAGTCATGCTAAATAAGCCTAAAAATCAATAAAATAGAAAAGGAAGAAGTAAACAAACGCTATGAAGAGGAGAAAATGCGTCAAAAATGAAGTTAGAGGCGGCGCACGGGCGTGGTGTGGAGGCCGTGTAGAGTTGCAGCGACTAGGGTTAGGGTTTTTGAGTGGGGAAGATAATGAATAGTACATGGTATTTATAGATTTTAGGGCACACGGCCAGGGGACACACCCGTGTGTCCCAATTTTAAGTCGTGTGTTTCGCGTTTTTCCCTTTTTGGCGCATCTGAAATTCAGCACACGCCCGTATTCCTTGGGCGTGTTGTTTAACATGGCCGTGTCGCACGACTGTGTTTTGCCTTGTTTGCTTCTCCCACGCCTGTGTATGCAATCCCCACGCCCATGTTAATTTGACAGGTTTGCCCACGGGTGGTCGATGCGGGCGTGTCTCACACCGTGCTAGTTTCTCAATTTCAACCACGGTCCTCAGGCACGGGCGTGTCACACGCCTATGTGCTTGGCTGTGTCCCTGTGGTAAACTGTTTTCAAGAGCAACGTTAGTCATGGAAAGTGCTAAACACTAAAATTTATATAAGTTAATATAATTAGTGCTCGGGTTGCCTCCCGAGAAGCGCTTATTTATAGTCTAAGCTCGACTTACCTCTCTGTTGAATGGTCAAGGTGGTTTAAGGAGTTCGTACTCCTCATTCCTGCTATCACTCTTATCAAAATAAAGTTTGAGCCTGGAATTGTTTACCTTAAAGGTGCCGAACTTGGGGTGACTTACCTCCACTGTACCGAACGGGAAAATACTAAGTACCGTAAGAGGGGTTTCCTCATCCGGTTTGGGAGTGACATGTAAGGGTCTGCGGAATCTAATAAGACTTGATCTCCAACCTTAAGTTGATGTGGAGAGGTATCGAGCTTATTTTAGCGTAGTTTCACTTTATCGGGTGTTCTCGGTTTATGTGCTTGCCATTCATCTAGCTCCTCTATCTGTAGCATTCGTTCTTCATGAATGGTCTTCTAGTGTTGTTGGAACATGGCTCATGTACTTCTTTTCGAGCTCAATCTGCGCATGAGGTTGCGTCGTATTATTGTCGATTTTTAGTAAGATGATGTAGATCATTACCTTCCATATTCGATGTGATGCTAGAATTACGAGCTTGAAGGGTGATCGTCTCGTCTCCTACATGAAGGGTGAGTTCACCTGTGCCAATATCAATAATTGTTTTAGCAGTTGCTAAAAAGAGCCTCCCTAAAATCAAAGGGGTGTTGGTTTTCTCCTCTATGTCTAAAACAACGAAATCAACGGGAAATATGAATTTATCCACTTTTACTAGTACATCTTTAATGATACCCCTAGGAAATCTTATAGTTTTATTTGCCAATTGGATGCTCATCCTAGTTTGTTTAGGTTTCCCAAGACCTAGTTGTTGACCTAGTTGTTTAAACATTTTGTAAGACATGACATTAATACTTGCCCCTGAATCGGCTAATGCATTATTCACATCTAAACTACCAATTAAGTAAGGAATTGTAAAACTCCCTGGATCTTTCAATTTATTGGGTAGCTTATTCTGTAGAATAGCCGAGCACACTGCGTTTAGCTCCACGTGTGACGCTTCGTCTAACTTCCGCTTGTTTGCTAGAATCTCTTTTAGAAATTTCATTGCATTTGGCATCTGTGACAGAGCTTCAATAAACGGTAAGTTAATATGTAATTTTTTCAAAAGTTTAAAGAATTTACCGAATTGTTCATCTGAGCGGTCTTTCCTTGTTGCTTTAGGGTATGGCACACGAGGTTTGTATTCTACGTTCACCATTTTATTATGACTTACCTCACCATCACCTTTGCTTTCCACATTTTCTTGCCTTGGTTTTGGCTCAGTCTCAATGTGTCCTTCTTGAGCATCAATTGCAATGAGCTATTCCCTTGGGTTTGGTTCAGTATTACTTGGTAAACTACCTTGTGGTCGTTCGGATAGTAACTTAGACAGCTGACCTATCTGTGTCTCGAGCCCTTGAGTTGATGCTTGTTGATTTTTGAGTGCTATCTCGGTATTCTAGAAACGAGTTTTTAACACCGAGATGAATTTGGATAGCATCTCCTCAAGGTTCGGCTTCTTTTCCTGTTGATAAGGTGGCTGTTGGAAACCCTGAGGATTCTATGGTCTTTGATTTCCTTAACCGCCCCAAGAGAAATTTGGGTGGTTCTTCCAACCTGCATTATAAGTATTACTATATGGGTTATTTTGAGATTTGAAATTATTGTTAACCATATAGTTGACTTGTTCCTCTTCGGTTGTAGGATTGAATGGTGGGTATTCTATAGGCACACCTCCTCCACTTGAATCCCACCTCATCGCTGGTTGTACCTGCATAGAACCAAGTAAACCATCAATTTTTTTATTCTGAAGCTCTACCTGATTTGACAACATGGTGACCGAATCGACGTTATAAACGCCTACTGTTTTCGTTGGCTTAGTCCTCATGACTTGCCACTAATAGTTATTCAGTGACATCTCCTTAATGAATTCAGAAGCCGCTTCAGGTGTCTTGTTATTGATGGTTCCACCGGCAGCTGCATCAATCATTTGTCTTATCGAAGGGTTCACACCATTTTAGAACGTTTGAACTTGCAGCCATAGAGGTAACCCATGGTATGGGCACCTTTGTAAAAGGTCCTTGAATCTCTCCCATGCATCGTAAAGTGTTTCTAAGTCCATCTGTACAAAAGAAGAAATATCATTACACAACTTAGCTATTTTTGCCGGTGGAAAATATTTTAATAGAAATTTTTCGGTCATTTGCTCCCAAATGGTAATGAACCTTCGTGGTAGTGAGTTCAACCACTATTTAGCTTTATTCCTCAGTGAAAAAGGGAATAACTGAGGGCGAATGGCATCATCAGAAACACCATTAATTTTGAAAGTGTCGCATAGTTCCAGGAAATTTTCCAAGTGCGTGTTGGGGTTCTCATCCTGCAAACCATCAAACTGAACAAATTGCTGTATCATCTGGATCGTGTTAGGTTTTGGTTCAAAATTATTTGCAGCAATAGCAGGTCTAACTATACTTGACTCAGTTCCTATCAAAAGGTACGAGAAGCAGGATTCTAATTTGCTAATTTAGAGGGTATGGCTGGAGGTAGCAGATTGTCTTGATTTTCAGCCATCTCTTAGTAGTAGTTGAGATATCGTCCTCTTGCTCTTCTTCTGTGTATCTTAAGTTGCGCCTGATTTCTCATCGGTTTCTATGAGCTGTACGATCAATTTCCTCTTTGAAAAGCAATGGTCCTGATGGGTTTCTTCTAGTCATAAACTATAAGAACCTGCCAAGAGAAAAAAGAAAGAAAATTAGTAAAGTAAAAATTAAAGTTAAATTTTAAGAAAATAAATGGCTAAAGTAATAAAAATTGAGCGTTCCTAATATCTTAGTCCCCGGCAATGGTGCCAAAAACTTAATCGTCGATTTTCCGTGTGATCAGTTTTATAAATTTGTAATGACTCTTTCTTGAAACTAATTATGATCACGACGTAGGCAAGTGTACCTATCGAACAGTAGTATAGCTTTAGCAAGACCGGATTGTCGAACCCAAAGGACTATGAGTACTAGTAATGACCGTTATCTAGCAGAATAAAAGAGGATTGTTTTGACTAGCTAATTAAACTAAGAGCTTGCAGAAAATAGAAATTAGGAAATTACTGTTGTGGAAAACGATTGATTGAGACAATACCTAAGGAAAAATCCACCTAGACTCTTACTTGTTATTCTAGCTCCGAACCAGACGATTTATTCATTCAACTTGTTTCGTAGAAATCCCTAATGTATATTATTATCCCTTTCGAGACTAACAACGTCTAATCCCTAGGTTGAATAACCGAGAGTTATCTCTAATTAACACCCTAAGGTTGCATTAACTCGATCTATAGATTCCCTTATTAGATTTCACCCTAATCTGGCAAAATCTTGTCACCCTATCTCTAGGTGCGCAATCAACTCTGCTTAATTACGACAAAGTTACTCTTAGTCAGGGTCTATTCCTCCTCCAACTAAAAGTAGTAACTTGAAGTGATATCCTGAAATACCAAAACAAGAATTAAGAAAACGTAATTAAGAACAAGTTAAATATTTATCATACGATTCAAAAATAATAACAAGGTTTAGTCATAGGTTTCATCCCCTTAGGTATTTAGGGGTTTAGTTCATAACTAAACAAGAACACATCTCAGAATAATAAAAATTACAAAACATAAAGAAAACCCAAAACTCCTGAATGGGAGGTTGAGGAGAGATCTTTAGTCTTGATGGTGGCTCCAGCTTCTGAGATGGATCAATCGGCTTCTTCAGAGTAATTCCTTACTCCCTATTCTCCGTCTCCTTTTTCTTCCTCTTTTAGGGTGTATTTATAGGCTTTGGAATGCCTAAGAAGCCCTAAAATTTGGCCTTTTCCGAATGAAGCTTAACTAGGGTTTGGCAGGGACATGCCCGTGTGGCACGGCCATGTACGATTACTTCAGGCTGTGTTCGAGCCTGTTAGATTGGCACGGGCATGTGAGCTGCCCATGTGAATCGTACTTCAATGCTGCATTGATTGACACGGTGTGATGTGATCGCCGTGTGAGGAGGTCCAGGCCGTGTTGATTTCGTGCTTTGGTCCATTTTCTCTGGTTTTGGCCCGTTTCTTGTTCCATTCGTTCTCCTATGCTTACCTAAGGATAAAACATGAAATTAAGGCATTAGGAGCATCGAATTCACCAAATCTAAGGAGAAATCATTCATAAAATGCGTTAAGCATGGGTTATAAATATGTATAAATTACGGTTTATTAGACCTCAAGAGGAACTATATTAAATACTACGGGCCCGACCCTTAGCAGCGGGCCGCTGCATAGACTGGGCTGCTATCGAACAAATCCAGTTGGCTGACGCAATCCGGGCTCTTCTTACCACCGACCCTTGGGAGCAATTCTTTGGGATTATCGAGCCAACGTACCTCGAGCTCACAATGGAACTATGCTCGACATTCCATCTTTAAACCGTCATGACCAACTACGATGATCTCGGGACAGTCCAGTTTCGCTTAGGCAGATTAGTCTGCCAAGTAAGCGTCCTTGCCATACTCCACCAGACGGAGCGACATCAGAGAGGGGTCATCTCCATTGGCCCCTATGTGACTCGACTAGCGCAACACTTCAGACTCCTCAATATCGTGGCCCAAGCATCATCCTTGACCCTTACTGGCCAGATGTCTCCACAAGGCATCTCGAGTATGATGAGCATGAGGATGATCGAGATGCGCCGAGGAACCTATCCTCCCCAATATCGTCTCGCTCAATCTACCAAGGAGGAGATTCCCGAGGACATTACTGATGATGTCTCTACCCAACACGAGGACCCACCTTCCCACCCACCACCACCACCTTTCAGCCAGTTCATGCGGCAGATTCATATGCTGACATCTCTGAGCGCCTTAACAGATTCGAGCAACAGTGTTTCCAAAGATTCGACAACATTGATACCACTCTACAGCAGATTTGTCAGCACCTCCACATCTCATCACCAGTCCCACCTCGTGAACCATCTAGCGATGACGATGTTTAGAAATTTTTGTTTTTTATTAATTATTTTATGTTTTTCCTTTTATTTTCATTTAAGAAAACTTTTTTATTTTTCTTTCATTTTACTTTTATTAGGATTTATAATATTTATTTAACAATCTTTACTCTCGGCTAATCTTTTACGAGTGAATCATTCTTCCTAATATCCTCTAAACAGTTCCTGCTTTTATCACAGTTATCACAGAGCTCCAAAGCTCACAATCATTTAGGAACTTCAATCTCCAATGGAAAAGGTCCACCATGGTTACCATGCCCTGCTCAATAAGGAGATATAATATTCTTTTGGCACAACACCTGTGGTATCCAACTTCTACTACAACTGGAGTATCCTCCTCCACCTTCATAACTCCGAACTAGGACATTCATTCACCACTTAAGAAGTTCCAATTCTCTCCCTCTCTTATGATTTTATATTTTTCCGTATATCTATCCTTGTACATTGAGGACAATGTACATCTTACGTGTAGGGGGTAATTATTTCATTATCTGAAAATCCTTGATTATTGCTTTGTTCTCTTGTGAATCTCTTGTAACACCCCAAACCCGGCCAGAAAGTTTGGCTCGAATCTGGCGTGTCACATTGAAGTATTTTTCAAAAACCATGTTTCCATTAAAAACCCTTCTTAATAATTAAAAACTTATACCCTTTCTAAACCTTGTTAGAAAACCTCAGCTAAATAACATTCTTAACAACTTTGTAAAAAAAACTTGGCAGTTGCGGAAGCTTAATTTAAAACAATTGCGGATACGTGATGTTTTGAAAACAGTAGTTGCTTTAGAAAACCGTGTTCTAATACTAGCAATTATAAATAAAATTCCAAATTAGAAATCCAGAAAATTACAACAGCTTTACTACAACTCACATAAAAACATTTTTAAAGCAATAATCAAAACTGTAACTTAAACAGTGTGTGTAACTCCCTCCGAGTCCCTCGTAGCTCACGATCCGTCTAAGGTGGAAATTACGAAAGGTTAATAAAGCGGGGTGAGTTTACGAAAAACTCGGTGTGAAATCCCCTACTATAAAAGGAACATCGGTCATATAAAAGAATTAAAAGTCGCCCTAGCCCTACTTACATTTCAGTATCAATTGGGCCTTAGCCCATTATATGACAGTGCAGCACTGCATGGGCCTTAGCTCATTCTGAGAATAAGAAACATTATCAGAACTAGAATCAAAATGAGAATCAGAATCAAAATCAGAATCAGGTGACAGAATCAGAATCAGAATCAGGTGATAGAATCAGAATCAGTATCAGGTAACAGAATCAGAATTAGAATGTGAATGCAATCCCAACCCAATCCATCCGTATACACCCCCGTACCAGCCATACACCATGTGGGGAGACTACTCAACCCACCCAACCACTACACACCACAAAAATTACAACGAGGCTGCCAGATGTTGTGACGAAGTCACCAGATACAGATATTGTGGCTAGGCCACCAGAACAGATATATATATATATATATATGTGGCGAAGCCACCAGATTGTAGTGAGGCTACCAGATATTGTGACGAAGTTACCAGAAAAGATATATGTGGCGAGGCTACCAGATTGCAGCGAGGCTGCTAGAACGCTTCCTCCATCAATATAACCCATGTCCCATGCAACATAAATAATATGTCATGGCATACGTATACAGAAACAAAATATCATGCCCATATTTGAATCAAACAATCATAGTCAAGTCATTCATATCACCAACATATATTCACAATCTAATCCATCAACCACACAGTCCAAGTCAGTCACTTGCCCACAATGGTAAAACGGTCATTTAACACCCTAGGGGCAACTTGGTAATTTTACCCCACAAGGGTATCTCGATAATTCTACCTTACTTGGGTATTTCGGTAATTTTACAAACTAGGGGTATTTCGGTAATTTTACAAACCAGGGGTATTTTGGTAATTTTGCAAACTAGGAGTATTTTGGTAATTTTGCAATCTAGGGATATTTTGGTAGTTTTGCAAACCAAGTATTCTAACCAAGGATGACAATACGAATGGGCCTAAAGCCCTTTCTCAGCCTAAATGGGCCCACACGCTCATATGGCCCTTTTAGCCCAATTCTAGCCACAGATATGAGATTTACCTAGCCTAATCCAATATTTACTACAGAATCAAACAACTTATCCAATTGGCGCCGTAGGCCCATTGGGCCCACATGGCCTATTTTGGCCCATCGCGTTCCGAAGTAGCCATCCTACAACTAGAGTAGTGAGAAATACACACTTGATAGGAGACTGGAGTTAATCTGTGCTCCGAGCACTCTTAGCCGACGTCCAACCCAAACGAGCACGCCATAAAGCGAAAGGGATCAGCCAAGAAGGGTATGCCTACTCTTCTCATGGTTTGCTCTATTTAAAGCCAGCTCTCCATCTACTCTTATGTTAGCTTCCCAATGTGGGATCCCTCCATCACCAGAATTTAAAACCAACACCAACTCTTACCGTCCCAACATAGCAAAATAATCAACCTTTGCGTGCCAAGGGATTCGAACCAAAGTCCTCTCACATGCCAACTTACGCCACCACAACTAAGCCATCAACTCATTTGTGTCATAAACCCAACACATTAAACTTTAAAGCGCACCTACTTGCTTCCAGATTTATTGAAAAGAAAAACCAAAATATATTGCAAGAGCCAAGACTTGAACCTTAGACCCCTTACTTCCTCTATGGCGTCACTTCCTTGTCCCCTAAGTGGCGCTACCTTGCCACTACACCACACTCCTTTTTGTGTGATCTTTTCTCCAACAATATTCTTAAGGCCTACATACTACACCCAGGGTTTGATTCACCTTAAACCAAATTTTTTGCTAAAGTCCAGGTTTGAACCCAAGACTTCTCCAACACTTCTCAGCACCCTTAACCACTAAAACAAGCCTTCATTAACGAAATTTACATGCACAAAAAAATATTATAAGCTGCCTTCAACCGCTCCCATGCTCAAGGCTCAAAACTTCTAGGCCCAAATTCAGGGTGTTACAACTCTACCTCCCTTAAAGAAATTTCGTCCCCGAAATTTCCATCTAACAGGGTAGTCGTGTAACATCTACCCCACTATGCTACCGCTGCGCACTCTGATCCTACTATCACTATCACACTTCAACTAGAACTTGAAACATCTCTTACATACAACGCTTATTCACTGAAGCAACCACAGATTTATCACACATATATACAATTTCTATATCCAAACTTCACATCCACATAAAACAAATACCAAATTTAAATTCAGTCCAGTATCTAAGGAATCTACAGTATTTCAATTTCTAAATAGTCAAAAGTATTCAGAAGACTTACGGATTCTGTGCCGGAGACTCGGTGTGCCACACTTTTTTAAGAGAAATACTTCAAACAGACCACGTGGTTGAAAATAATTTTCTGAAATTCAACCTTTGAAAACCCAATCCGCAGTCGAGTTGTTGCAACCAGGCTCTGATACCACTAAATGTAATATCCCAAACCCGGCCTGAAAGTTTGGCTCGAATCTGTCGTGTCACATTGAAGTATTTTTCGAAAACCATGTTTCCATTAAAAACCCTTCTTAATAATTAAAAACTTATACCCTTTTTAAACCTTGTTAGAAAACCTCAGCTAAATAACATTCTTAACAACTTTGTAAAAAAAACTTGGCAATTGCGGAAGATTAATTTAAAATAATTGCGGATACGTGATGTTTTGAAAACAGTAGTTGCTTTAGAAAAACGTGTTCTAATACTAGCAATTATAAATAAAATTCCAAATTAGAAATCCAGAAAATTACAACAGCTTTACTACAACTCACATAAAAACATTTTTAAAGCAATAATCAAAACTGTGACTTAAACAGTGTGTGTAGCTCCCTCTGAGTCCCTCGCAGCTCCGATCCGTCTAAGGATGGAAATTACCTGAAAGGTTAATAAACGGGGTGAGTTTACGAAAACTCAGTGTGAAATCCCCTACTATATAAAAGGAGCGATCACCATATAAAAGAATTAAAAGTCCGCCCTAGCCCTACTTACGATTCAGTATCAATTGGGCCTTAGCCCATTATAACAGACATGCACTGCACGGGCCTTAGCCCATTACGTAATAAGAAACATTATCGTAACTAGAATCAAAATGAGAATCGTAATCGAATCGAATCGGTGACGAATCGTAATCGAATCGAATCGAGTTAGGTGACGAATCGGAATCGGTGATCGGATAACGTAATCGTAATCGAACGTGAATGCAATCCCAACCCAATCCATCCGTATACACCCCCGTACCAGCCTTACACCATGTGGGGAGACTAGTCGACCCACCCAACCGCTACACACCACAGAAATTGTAGCGAGGTCGCGTGATATTGTGACGAAGTCACCAGATCTGAATATTGTGGCTAGGCCACGAGCAGATATATATATATATATGTGGCGGCCACCGATTGCAAATGAGGTGCGGATATTATGACGAAGTCACGTAGCGAATATATGTGGCGAGGCTACCAGATTGCAGCGAGGCTGCTAGAACGCTTCCTCCATCAATATAACCCATGTCCTATGCAACAGAAATAATATGTCATGGCATATGTAAACAGAAACAAAATATCATGCCCATATTTGAATCAAACAAGCACAGTCAAGTCATTCATATCACCAACATATATTCACAATCTAATCCGTCAACCACACAGTCCAAGTCAGTCACTTGCCCACAAGGGCAAAATGGTCATTTAACACCCTAGGGGCAAATTGGTAATTTTACCCCACAAGGATATCTCGGTAATTCTACCTTACTTGGGTATTTCAGTAATTTTTCAAACTAGGGGTATTTTGGTAATTTTACAAACCAGGGGTATTTTGGTAATTTTGCAATCTAGGGATATTTTGGTAATTTTGCAAACCAAGTATTCTAACCAAGGATGACAATACGAATGGGCTTAAAGCCTTTTCTCGGCCCAAATGGGCCCACACGCTCATGTGGCCCTTTTAGCCCAATTCTAGCCACAGATATGAGATTTACCTAGCCTAATCCAATATTTACTACAGAATCAAACAACTTATCCAATTGGTCCCGTAGGCCCATTGGGCCCACATGGCCCATTTTGACCCATCGCGGCCCGAAGTAACCATCCTACAACTAGAGTAGTGAGAAATACACACTTGATAGGAGACTGGAGTTAATCTGCACTCCGAGCACTCTTAGCCTACGCCCAACCCAAACGAGCACGCCATAAAGCGAAAGGGATCAGCCAAGAAGGGTATGCCTACTCTCCTCATGGTTTGCTCTATTTAAAGCCAGCTCTCCATCTACTATTATGTTAGCTTCCCGATGTGGGATCCCTCCATCACCAGAGTTTAAAACCAACACCAACTCTTGCCGTCCCAACATAGCAAAATAATCAACCTTTGCGTGCCAAGGGATTCGAACCAAAGTCCTCTCACATGCCAACTCACGCCACCACAACTAGGCCATCAAACTCATTTGTGTCATAAACCCAACACATTAAACTTTAAAGCGCACCTACTTGCTTCCAGATTTATTGAAAAGAAAAACCAAAATATATTGCAAGAGCCAAGACTTGAACCTTAGACCCCTTACTTCCTCTATGGCGTCACTTCTTTGTCCCCTAAGTGGCACCACCTTGCCACTACACCACACTCCTTTTTGTGTGATCTTTTCTCCAACAATATTCTTAAGGCCTACCTACTACACCCAGGGTTTGATTCACCTTAAACCAAAAATTTTGCTAGAGTCCAGGTTTGAACCCAAGACTTCTCCAACAGTTCTTAGCACACTTAACCACTAAAACAAGCCTTCATTAACGAAATTTACATGCACAACAAAATATTATAAGCTACCTTCAACCGCTCCTATGCTCAAGGCCCAAAACTTCTAGGCCCAAATTCAGGGTGTTACATCTCTCATATTATGTTTAAGATGAATTTTAATTGACTGATAATTTTGATCGATATATCTTGAATTAAAACATAGGCATTCATGCATTGATTATTAAACTTTAAGACACTAGAAAATCAAGCATGATAAGTTGGTTTTTAAGAATTTAAAATTTTAGGTTGTTTCCCCAAATTTAGGTATTATCTTGAATTGAATCCCACATATTTAAACATTAAAAAGTCATAAATTTTTGTGAGATTTTTGAGCCTTTTGAGCATCTATTAATTCTTTCATGCTCACTTCTATTATTGCTTTGAGTGTGCCAATATTGAACTGTTATTCTACAACTTGCCTGATTATGCATGTCAAGACCACACTTTTTGATTTGATATTTCAAGATGATAGAGGCACTTAGGATTAACCCACTCATGCCATGAAAAGTCTACCTCCACGATTGACCCATAGTAAACCCCTTTGAGCCTAACAAGGCATTCCTTGTACCACCCTCGATATTAACCATTAACCCATTATTGTTGAAATTCCCTTAAATTAATTTGATCCCCAATTTTTGTCGAGAATTTGATTTGAATAAATTGCTTAACTATATCTTGTTCTTAATAGTAATCTATGATATTTGACTTATTCTTAAAAAAAAAAAACCCATGTATACAATTAGTAGTTATCTTTTGCTTGTAAGTCTCATTCTATAGTCAAAGAAGAAAGCTTTGTTGTACGCAAGTGATGATTTAATATTTTTTTCTAGTTAAGTAAATTTTCAAGTCAAATCTCGATTCTAACCCTTTCTGTCAGCTTGTGACCACACCCCCTAACTAAGCCTCGTTACAACCCTTTAAAGACCTTTGGATTGATGTATTATCTCTATTTATAGTGGTGGAGATTTGATTTTTATGCAAGCCTATAGTAATAACTTTTCATATTGACTGATGAGTGCTGATTTCATTATCCTTAAACACTTCGAGTGATTTGAGTGAATCTTTAGTGAGGATGTTAAACTCTGTGAGGTTCTGAATCAATTATAACTACTTAGAGGAGTTCTTTTAGTTGAATTCTCAATGTAATATTACTTATGAGATGATTTGAGATAATATTGATCGGAATTATAAGTCTAGAAAAAGGAAATTTTAACTGTGATCCGAGGATTTTGCTTGAGGGCAAGCAAACGCTTAAGTGTGGGGGTATTTGATAAACCGTAATTTATACATATTTATAACCCATGCTTAATGCATTTTATGAATGATTTCTCCTTATATCTGGTGAATTCGATGCTCCTAATGCCTTAATTTCATGTTTTATTCTCAAGTAAGCATAGGAGAACGAAAGGAACGAGAAACGGGCCAAAAACGGAGAAAATGGAGGAAAGCACGAAATCAACACGGCCTGGACCTCTTTACACGGGTAGATCACATGACCGTGTCAATTTGGCAGAATTGAAGCATGACTTACATGGGTATAACACACGCCCGTGTACCACGAACACGGCCTGAAGTTATCACACACGGGCGTGTCCCTACCGAGCCCAAGTTGAGTCCAATTCAGAAAAGGCCACTTTTGAGGGTTCTAAGGCATTCCAAAGCCTATAAATACACCCTAAAAGAGGAATAAAAAGAGAGACGAAGAATAGGGAGTAAGGAATTACTCCAAGGAAGCTGATTGATCCATCTCAGAAGCCGGATCTACTATCAAGACTGAAGATCTCTCCTCAATTTCCCCTCTAGGAGTTTTGGGTTTTCTTTATGTTTTGTAATTATTATTATTCTAAGATGTTTTCTTGTTTATTTATGAACTAAACCCCTAAATATCTAAGGGGGATGAAACCTATGACAAAACCTTGTTATTATTTTTGAATCGTATGATAAATATTTGACTTGTTCTTAATTATGTGTTCTTAATTCTTGTTTTGGTATTTCAGGATATCACTTCAAGTTACTACTCTTAGTTGGAGGAGGAATAGACTCTGGCTAAGAGTAACTTTGTCGTAATTAAGCGGAGTTTATTGCACGCCTAGAGATAGGGTGACAAGATTTTGCCGGATTAGGGTGAAACCTAATAAGGGAATCCATAGATCGAGTTAATACAACCTTAGGGTGTTAACTAGAGATAACTCTCAGTTATTCAACCTAGGGATTAGACGTTGTTAGTCTCGAGAGCGATAATAATATACATTAGGGGTTTCTACAGAAAA
Organism: Gossypium anomalum; assembly: GCA_025698475.1. Classification (NCBI taxonomy): domain Eukaryota; kingdom Viridiplantae; phylum Streptophyta; class Magnoliopsida; order Malvales; family Malvaceae; genus Gossypium; species Gossypium anomalum. The sequence goes on along the minus strand of CM046963.1, from coordinate 20,720,766 downwards.
AGTTAAATGAATAAATCGTCCGGTTCGGAGCCAGAATAACAAGTAAAAGTCTAGGTAGATTTTTCCTTAAGTATTGTCTCAATCAATTGCTTTCCCCAAAAGTAATTTCCCAAATTCTATTTTCTGCAAGTTCTTAGTTTAATTAATTAGTTAGTTAAAACAAATCTCTTTTCTTCAGCTAGATAATAAGAAGACAACCATTACTAGTGCTCTTAGTCCTTTGGGTTCGACAATCCGGTCTTCTAAAGCTATACTACTGTTCGATAGGTACACTTGCCTACGTCGTGATAATAGTTAGTTTCAAGAACGATTCATTATAAATTTATAAAACTTATCAAAGGAAAATCACGATCAGTGTGTGTCTCAACTGTGTGAGTCACGCGGCCTGGCTACAGGGCTGTGTGACCCCTGCAGTTCAATTTTTCTATCTTTTTCTTTAATGTTCCAAATGTTTCTGATTTAGTCTCGAACCATTTCTAAAGTGTTTCTAAGGCCACCAGGCTCGATTAAGGGACGATATGCATGTATATTAATGGACAATGCTATGTTTATATCAATGTTTGGAAATGTATTTTTTTTGTTATGTTTATACGGTAATGCTTTATAACCCTATTACAACGACGGCTATAGGTTAGGGGTGTTACATTTAGTGGTATCAGAGCTACATTTAGTCAGCTCTAGGACTGAACGTAGCGTCTGCGATACTAGAAATGTATGACCCCTTACCCATATTCAACGCCAGAACAGGGTATGAGGGATTACCAGACTTAAACACAAACATACATACATTTTCCGATCCATAAATTTGGTATCAAATTAAAAATTTTTGTATTTAATCATATAATCCCTAAAATGAGCCTACGAGGCCCAAAACATGCATTGGGAGTGGTTCGGTACTACACCGAGAACTTTAGAAAACTTCTCAACACATAAATTTTTTCATCAAAACAGGGGTCACACGCCCGTGTGGCTTTGGGACACGCCCGTATGGGTAGGCCGTGTGGTTGCACATGCTTGTGTCCCTAACTCGTGTAACTCTCTGTTTATCACCCAAGAATAATTTGAAGTCACACGACCAAGTTACACATAGGTAAATTTTTAAACATGAACCTTACTTCAAAATAATGATAGAAATAGGTAAACTGGGTTATGAGGACTTCAAAAAAGTAAAGAGCATTAAAAACGGGGCTAGGATGCACTTACTATCAAGCTTGAAAGTTGAAAAAACCCTAGCTATGGAGCCCTTATGAAATTCGGCCAAGGTAGAAGAAAGATGAGCAAATTTTGGCTTTATTTTCCCTTTTTATTCTTTTATTAACCAAATGACCAAAATGCCTATTTTGCCAAACTTTAAAATTTTATCTCACCATGTTCATTTTTGTCCACTAACTTAACAAATGGTTTAATTATCATATAAGGACCTCTAATTTAAAATCTCATAGAAATTGGACACCTCTAGCATGTAGAACTCAACTTTTGTACTTTTTACAATTTAGTCTTTTTTACTAAATGGAGTGCCCAAACGTCAAAATTTTCGAGCAAAATTTTCACAAAACCATTCCATGAAATTGTAGACCATAAAAATAAAATAAAAATAAATTTTTCTATGTCAGATTTGTGGTCCCGAAACCACTATTTCGACTAGCCCCAAAATTGGGTTGTTACAAGAAATACATGCCATTACATAACTTGTGATAGTGTGATATCTCCTGACTTGATTTGAACTATGTTTTTATATAGATAATGTCATCCAACTGAGTTGAGTCCGATGAGCTTGAAAATAACACGGAAGCCTCCATTAATAAAGCAATGTCAAGTGGTAGCAGGCCCATATCTAAGGGCCAGGGAGGAGAGGTTAAGGAAGTGTAACAGCCCGATTTAGACCCTATTCAGAATGGTGGTTTTAGGACCACGAATTCAAGGCAAAAAAATATTTTAAAATTAGTTTTTGTGTTTATTATGTGTGAATTTATATCTGTGAAATTTTCATGTTTTAATTTTTGCCATTTAAGTGTCGATTTAATAAAAAGGGCTTAATCGTATAAAATGAAAATTTGATAGTTTAATCTGTAAGGGACGAATTGCGATTGTCTTTATAATTTGATGTGTTTAAGTTGCAATTTGTCCATGAAACATGTAGTGGATGGTAGTGACCTTATGTCATAATGGTTTAATGTTTTATTTTAAAGGTAAAAAATGTAAAATGTAAAATATGTTAATATAATAAAAATATACTAAAATATATCATGCATTCATTGTATTTTTCATGACCAAATAACAAAAAGAAAGAAAACAAATAAAGCTTAGGGTATTCAACATTTTGGAAGCTTGATTCAAGGTTAGTTTTTGTTCAGTTTTTTATAATTTTTACGTTTTTGAGATCATTGCACTGTAATGTACAAAGCCCATGCTCGAATTTCTAATTTTGATGAATATTTTAAGTTATGCCATTGATGGATAATTGAGTTTTGTGATGTTAGTTGATGAATTATGAAAGATATGTTATAGATTATGTTTTGTAGTGGAATTTTTTATGATTTTGAGTAATTAGAACCAAATTGCAAAACTAATAAATTGAGGGACTAAAATGTGAAATAAATGAAATGTATGGACCTGTATGAATATAAAGAACATTCGGCCTAAGCATAGTGTATTCAAATTTTGCATGTTTTATGTTTTATGCAAATTGGACTAAATTGTAAAAAGTGTGAAATGTTAGGGGTAAAATGATAATTTTCCCATTTATGTGTTTTTGGACTAAATTGAATGAGTTTAATTTGAATATGTTTAGATCAAGAACCAAAGAAATCAGATTTGGATCAGGGGAAAACCAAAGTTGTCGATTAGTCATCCTATTCCAATTATTGTTGTCTGAGGTAAGTTTATAGGCAAATAGATGTTGAAAATTTCAATGCATGTATACCATAAATGCTGAATTGAATTGCTATAATTGTTTGAGAATGTACCGAAATGATGTATGCTTGAGAGCAATGGTTACGAGTTTGATTTGATCGAGTTACGACATCCCAAAGCCCCATATGAGCCTTAGGAATAGATAGGATATATATGTCATGACATAGGATATTGATATGTGATGTGCGAGTAAGACCATGGCATCAATATATGTGTGCGAGTAAGACCACATTTAATACGCTGGCATCGATATGTGATTTCGATATATGTGTGCGAGTAAGACCACGTCTAGTACATTGGCATCGATATGTGATTACATGTAAGACCACGTTTGGGACGTTGGCATTGTACGATATGTGTGATTATCTGAGTATCCTATTCAATTCTGAATGGCTCAACAGGCAATGATAAGTTGTGATCGAATGTATAAATCGAGCTAAAGTGTCCAGGTATGAGATAGCTATTACCTATTTTTAAAATAAGGTAAGATAGTTATTTAATATGTGATGCAAATTATATATGATGTAAATGAAAATATATGTGTATATGAAAAGTATATTCGACCAAAAGTTATGTATAGTGGTATCATATTTGTGATCTATGTGCAAACATATATGAATGATCATATTCGGCCTTATGAATATAAAGTATGATTATTAATGAAATGATTCATGATTATATGTATATGAGTTTATGTATATTCGGTTAAATAATGATATTATGGTTTTGATATTGAATGATATTTCGATATTGGTTATATGTATATTCGGTTAAATGAAAGTTTATGTTGTACTTGAAATTGTATGTTTGAAATTAAATGTGATTATGATAGTATGAATTGGTTTGGTTAAATTGAGTTGATATTGTCATTGAGTTATTTATTTGCTATGACATACTAAGCTATGATAGCTTACTATGTGTGTATGTTTGCCTCTGTTTTATAGATTTTGGAATCATGTTACGAGCTTGGGGATCGTTAGCAAAGTCTATCACACTATCGACTATTTTTGGTACTTTATAAGTTTGAACTTAAACCTATGGCATGTATAGGCTAGATTATATTTGGTTAAGTTTAAAATTGTGTATATATTAAGCCATGCGAAAATGGCTAATATGATATGTGAGTATATGAAACTTTAGTCAAGTTATATGTGTTATATGTATTGAAAATGGTTGGTGATTTTGGATGTGTGTTTGGTTGATTCGGCTATGGTTTATGCAATGCCAAAAATATATGAGAACTTGGTTGTTGTGCTTTGTTAAGGTATCACAAATAACCTATGTTTAGTTCACTTTTGGTAAGTTTGATGTATGGTATGTTTTGTCTTTGAGAATGGTTTATTAATTTGGCCTAGTAATGGAGTAAAATGATAATGATATATATATTCGAATGGGTATTAGTTGTTGAGTAAAATGATAATGATATATATATTTGAATGGGTATTAGTTGTTTTGATTCGATTGTTCGATTATAATGGCAATGTATGTGTATATATATTTTATGTTTGAATGGTTGGCTAATTAAATACAGTCGATGAAAACAAATAATGAGTATGTTATATTATTGTTTTGGTTAATATGCTTTACTTGAGGTACGGTAATAAAAGACTAAAATGTTAGGTTTTATATTGAGTTGAAATTGTGCCATTTTTGTGGTTCAGTAAGTGAGCTTAAATTAGGTCATTACGTGTTTACTCATATGTTAATTTTAGGGGTGTTACAGGAAGCCTTCTTCTAGATGATGAATGAGTGGTTTACCAAGTTCGTACGAATGAACCCTACGACTCAACGACCTCCACCCCCACCTGTTCCCTAACTGATTCCCATAGTTCTTCAAGGTTTTGAACTAGTACGATTGAGCAAGCCTCTAGTTGATAAAATTCGTAAATATGGGGCTGAAGAGTTTAGAGGTACATCTAAAGATGATCCGGAGAGAGCCGAGTTCTTGTTGGAAAATACGATCAGAGTTTTCAGTGAATTATCCTATACACCGGTAGAATGTGTGAAATGTGCAGTATTGTTATTGAAAGATTTAGCCTATATGTGGTGGAATGCCCTAGTTTAGGTTGTGTCGAGAGATCAGATAGATTGGGAGTTCTTCTAGACAGAATGTCTAAAGAAGTATGTGAGCCAGAGATTTCTTGATAAGAAACGTAAAGAGTTTCTTGAAATGAAAAAGGACCGAATGACGACATCTGAATACGAGAGAGAATTTGTTTGACTCAGCAAGTATGCCAAAGAATGTATACTGATAGAGGTTGCTATGTGTAAATGGTTTGAAGACAGGTTGAACGAAAATATCAAGCTATTAGTCAGGATTCTTGAATTAAAAAAAATTGTTGTTCTGGTTGACAGAGCGCACAAAGTGGAAGAGTTGAGTAAAGCAAAGGGAAAGGCAAACTACGAGGTTTGTGATCCAAGAAAGAGGTTAGTGGGAAAGACATATCAATTTCCATCGAAGAAGTCAAAAGAATTTCATAACTCTTCGTCAACTTTAGTTTAGTGGGTTACTCTAGTAGGGATTGAGGAATACATCATGCAAGTTCAAAACCTCAAGCTACGTCGGTAGTGAGTGTGGGCAGTGTTAAAAACAACAAGCCTGAATGTCAAAAATTTGAGCGACAACACTTTGGTGATTGCAAAATGAAAGACGAGGCATGTTTTAAATGTGGTTTGTATGAAAATTTTATTAGAGACTTCCTGGAAAGGTCTAATAAAGAAAAGGTTTAGACTATTTGACTGAGTAATACTATTTCGAAAGGTAGACAGCCACAGGACATTGGAAATACGGGAAAGAGCCGTAGTTGGACAAAGGATTCTACTTTGAGATCTGAGGCACGAACGCCGGCTAGAGCTTATGCGATCAGTGTTCGAGAGGAAGCTTCAGCTCTAGATGTTATCACTGGTACATTTTCTATCTTTGATATTGATGTTACTACTTTGATTGACCTGAGGTCAACACATTCATATGCATGTAGGACTTTAGTGTCAAATAAGAAATTATCTTTCGAGTCTACTAAGTTTGTGGTTAAAGTAACGATCCCCCTAGGTTAGTATGTGTTAGTTGATAAAGTTTGGAAAAACTGTCCTTTGATGATTCGGGGTTGCAACTTTCCAAATGATTTGATGTTACCACCTTTTAATGAGTTTGACGTGATTTTGGGTATGGATTAGTTAACTCTGCATGATGTTGTTGTGAACTATAGATGAAAGTATATTGAGTTGAAATGTCAGAACAGTGAATAACTTCGAATTGAGTCAGATAGATTGGATAGTATATTCAATGTTATATCAGCTATGTCAGCATAGAAATATGTTAGAAAGGGTGTGAAGCGTATCTTGCTTACATATTTGATTCTAGAATTACTAAGTTGAAGCTAAAATTAGTTCCGGTGGTATGTGAGTATCCAGATGTATTTCTAGAGGAATTACCAAGGCTACCGCTGATCAGAGAGGTTGAGTTGGCTATTGATTTAATGCCAAGAACATCTTTGATATTGATAGCTCCTTTCAAAATGACACTTACAAAATTAAAAGAGTTGAAAGCATAGTTGCAAGAGTTGATAGATTGGGGTTTTGCTTAACCCAAATTTTCTCCTTGGGGTGCTCCGGTGTTATTTTTTTAAGAAAAAGAACGAATCCATGTGATTATGTATTGATTATTAACAAATCAACAAAGTCACGATCAAGAACAAGTATCCATTTCCATGTATTGATGATATGTTTGATCAGTTAGAAGGTGTGACAGTGTTCTTAAAGGTTGATATTCATTCTGGTTATTATTAGTTGAGAGTTAAAGACTCAGATGTGCCGAAAACTGCGTTTAGGACCAAGTATGGACATTATGAATTTCTTATAATGCCATTTGGTTTGACTAATACACCTGCAATATTTATGGACTTGATGAATAGAATCTTTAAACCGTATTTAGATAAATTCATTGTGATGTTCATTGATGATATTCCGATCTATTCACGAGATGAGTTAGAGCATGCCTAGCATTTGAAAATTGTTTTACACACTTTTTGCGAAAAACAATTATTCGCTAAGTTTAGCAAATGTGAGTTCTAGCTTCGAAAACTTGGATTTCTAGGACATGTTGAATCGACCGATGGCATTAGAGTTGATCCGAGCAAAATTTCAGCTGCGGTATATTAGAAGTCTCTGAGAAATGTATCTGAGGTCAGAAGTTTTCTGGGTTTAGCCAGATATTATAGAAGATTCATCAAGGAATTCTCGATGATTGCTACACCATTGACAAGATTGTTGCAAAAATATGTTAAGTTGGAATGGTCAGAGAAAAGTCAGCAAAGCTTTAATCAGTTGAAAGCATTGTTAATTGAGGCACTTAAGTTAGTTCAACTAGAGTTCGGTAAAGAATTTGTAATTTATAGTGATGCATCATTGAATGGTTTGGGCTGTATTCTGATGCAAGAGGGCAAAGTGATAGCGTATGCTTCTAGACAGTTGAAACCGTATGAAAAAAATTATCTGACGCATGATTTAGAGCTTGCAGCTATTGTATTTGCCTTAAAGATTTGGCGACACCATTTTTATGGAGAAAAATGTCATATCTTCATGGATCATAAAATTCTAAAGTACTTGATGTCACAGAAAGATTTGAATTTGAGACAGCGCAGATGGCTCAAGTTATTGAAAGACTACGATTTGATCATTTGTTATCATCCGAGAAAGGCTAATGTTGTTGATGAGGCTTTAAATAGAAAGTCTCTGATTTCTTTACGAGCTTTGAATACGAGATTGGTGTTGATTGATAATGGTTTGATTATAGGTGAGTTAAAAGCTTGACTAATGTTTTTGCAACAAATTTGCGAAGCTCAGAAATGTGACGATGTGTTGATAGCTAAATGGAAATAAATTAAGATGACACTTTATTCAGATTTTTATGTTGGTTCCGATGGTAGTTTGTACTTCAAAGGTAGAATTTGTGTTTCGAGAACTTTTGATCTCGTTCAGAATATTTTATAGGAAGCTCACAATAGTAGCTTGTCTATTCACCCTGGTATCAATAAAATGTACAGTGATTTGAAACAGATGTACTGGTGGCCAGGTATGGAATGAGAAATCTCAGAGTTCATATTGAGATGTTTAGTTTGTTAACAAGTTAAAGCTGAACATCAGGTACTTTCTGGTTTGTCACAATCAGTGATGATTCTAGAGTGGAAATGAGAATGTGTCACGATAGATTTCGTGTCAGGATTGCCTCTGTCACAAAAAAAGAAAGATGCTATGTGATTCATTGTTGATTGTTTGACGAAATCTACGCATTTCATTCCAGTGCATATGGATTTTTCACTCGAGAGATTAGTAGAGTTGTATGTGGCTGAGATCGTTAGATTGCACGATGTTCTAGTTTCTATTACCTCTGATAGAGATTCGCGATTTACGTCTCGATTCTATGGCAAGTTACATGAGACTCTAGGTACTCGTTTGCATTTTAGTACCGCGTTTCACCTACAGACTAACGGTCAATCTGAGCGAGTGATTCTGATACTTGAGGACATGCTTCATTATTGTGTTTAAGAGTTCGAAGGTAACTAGGAGAGATTTCTACCGTTGGTTGAATTTGCATATAAGAATAGTTATCAATCGAGCATTAAATGGCACCGTACGAGGCTTTGTATGGTTGAAAGTGTCGAGCTCTGTTATATTGGACTGAGCTTAGTGAGAAAAAACTTTTCAAGGTTGATTTGATACGAGAAACTGAAAAAAGGTTAAAGTGATACGTGACAGTTTGAAAGCAGCTTCGGATATATAGAAATCTTATGCAGATTTGAAAAGGAAAGACATCGAATTTCATGCCGGTGATAAAGTGTTTTTGAAAGTATCACCCTGTAAGACAGTTCTTCAATTTGGCCGTAAAGGAAAGCTTAGTCTGAGGTTTATTGGCCGTGTGAGGTCATTGAGAGAATCGAGTATCTTACAGATTAGCTTTACCAACAGAATTAGTAAAGATTCATGATGTATTTCACGTATCTATGTTACAACGGTATCAATCAAATCCTTCACATGTGATTTCACCAATCGATGTTGAGATTTAGCTTGATATGACGTACAACGAAAAACCAATCAGAATTCTAGCTCAGGAGGTTAAAGAATTAAAAATATAAAAGCATAGCTTTAGTGAAAGTTCTCTAGCAATGTAATGGTATAGAAGAGGATACTTAGGAACTGGAAGAAGCTATGAAAGTGCAATACCCGAACCTCTTTTCTGGTAAGATTTTCGAGGACAAAAATTCCTTTAGGAGGAGAGTTGTAACTGCTCATTTTTAGTGAAATTGGAACAGTGGTTTCAAGACCACAAATTTGACAAGTAAAATTTATTTTTATTATTACTTTAATGTTTCTGGAATATTAGCAAGGTCGTATAAAAATTTCGTTAAGAAATTTTGACATTTGCATGCTTAATTAAGTGAAAAGGACTAAATCGTAAAAGGTGTAAAAGTAGAGTTCTATAAGTTAAAGCTATTAAATAGCCATGAAACATTAATGTAAGAGGACTTAGATGGTAATTGGACCACTATTATTATTGGACTTTTATGGACATAAATTCGATGACTTCTAAGTTAAAAGATAAGGTTAATTAAGTAATTCAATTAATAAGTTAAAGACAAATAGGTAAATATAATGTATCATCTTCCTAATTGTTATCTTCCACTGAAATTTGATATTGGAGAAGCCATAGCTTGGGTTTTAAAGCTTTATTCACTTGCTTAGCTTGCATGTAAGTGAAATTTCATCCCGTTTTTATGGATTTCTATGTTTTTGAAGTCGTTGTAGCTTAATCTAGCTAGCCCAGGGACTAATTTGAAAAATTGTTTAAGATTTAGGATTTGGCCATGAACATACTTGCATGATTCTTGAAGTTTAATGAAATATTATGAGTCCTTGTTCTTAAATAAACAAGTTTTGTAAAGGGATTTTTGATGAAATTGTCAATTAGGAACTTATTTGTAAAAATAGTAAAATACCATGAAAAATTTGTGAAATTTTGATTTGTATGAGGTTGTATAGGTCCCTAGTAAATTTGGCTAGCATGAAATGTGTATGAAATTGCATAAAGTTCACTTTATGAGTTTAATAACTAAACTGTAAAGAAGTTAAAATATTATTGGCAAAAGTGTAATTCTGTAAAAGTATGAATTTTGGACTAAATTGAATAGTATGAGCATTAAATGGACTGTATTTGCTTATTTAGATCAAGATAAACCTCGTATGGATCTAGATCGAGGAAAGCTAAAGCTTCGGATTAGTTGATTTTGTTTCAAAGTCTTTGAATCGAGGTAAGTTCATATGTTTAAATAACGTTTTAATGTTATTTGGAAATATATGTTATTGTGCTATTTATCATGTAAAGGAAATGATGGAAATCCAATGATGTTACGACAATTATCGAGCCCTGTTTGAACCTTAGAAATATATAGGATACAAATGCCATGTCTTTAGGGTTACCATGTTTCGGGTGCTAGTCCTGAATGTCCTATCGATGGCTGAGGTCTGGCATTTGTTGCGGATACTTAACATCTTGTGTGAGCAGCATCGTGTAGCTTACATTTCGATCGTTAGCTTGTGTGAGCAGACCCATTTTGCGGCTCGAGTGAGTAACGAGTTAAAGGAAAAGGAAAGGAAAGGTTATAAGATTAGCACACTTCGTGTAAGCATTCCCGCATATCTGATGTTATTCTAAATGGTTCAACGGGCATGGAAAGGGAAGGGAACAGTAAGTATCCTAATGGCTTATGTCACAAAGTAAAAAAATAATTGAAAAGGAAATGGTTAATGTAAGTATACTTATTTTCATGAAGTTGATGATTTCTAATGAAATTATTCATGTATAATGACTTACCTTATGATAGTGCAAGTGAATTGTGAGTTGATGTACTAACATATGTTGTTGATGGTGGTTAGGCTTGTGTCAAGCTTTTGGTTGAATTATATCATGCTTAATTTTAATGTTATGCATTGAAATGGAAAGTTATGTTCATGTTTTAGGAACTTATTAAGCATTATATGGTTACGTATCTTTCTTTCCCATGTTTACAGATAATCAAAAGCTCAATCAATTTGGAAGCTCGTTGGAGATCTATCACACTATTCAGCAGATATTTGGTAGTTTTTGATGTTTTGACCAATGTTATAATGGCATGTATAGGTGGACTTGTGTTTGATGTTAGTTCATAAGTTTGGCATGTATATGTTATTTTGGTTGATGAACTTTTGGTACTCTTAGTGCCTTGTTGTTATGTGTTACTATGGTTAAGTTGATGTATGTTTCAATAGCCTAATTGGTTTGTGATGGAGTAGTTACATTGTGGTCAAGTATGGTATGTTTTATTATGGAATTGAGCTACGTGTGTATGGTTGATATATGGCCAAATATGCATTTGTTTAGGCATGTTTGATTAACTATGATTGAGGTGCCTTGTTGGCATATTGGTTGAATGGAATTTGGTCATATTATGCATGTTTTGGTATGTTTGTGATGCTTTGGTCATGTGTGCAAATTGTTTTAGGTATAAACTTAAAATGGGTGTTGGAAATGGCTTGAATTTGGCCAATTTCATGTCCACACAGCCTAAGACACGAGTATGTGTCTCCTATAGGCTTCAAAGGTTACAAGTCAGGCAGTTACATGGCCTAGCACACAGCTTGGCACACGGACGTGTGAGGCCATTTCGAGAGTTACACGGCTTGGGACACGGGTGTGTGTCTTGGCCGTGTGACCCAACTCATAGAGTTACATGAGTTGGGACACGATCGTGTGTCCCTATTTTGATTTTTACACAACCTATGACATGGGTGTGTGTCTCAGATGTGTGAGTCACACGGCCTGGCCACATGGCCGTGTGACCCTTGCTGTTCAATTTTTCTAACTTTTTCTTCCAAATGTTTCTGATTTAGTCCCGAACCATTTCTAAATTGTTCCTAAGGCCACAAGGGCTCGATTAAGGGACGATATGCATGTATATGAATGGATTCTACTTTTTGTATATCAATGTTTGGAAATGTATGTTTTTATGTTATGTTTATCTGGTAATGCTCAGTAACCCTATTCCAACGATAGATACGAGTTAGGGATGTTACAAAGTAACCCAATTACCATCATTTATACCAACTCAAAATATCCATCCTATGTGCCTAACCAATGTGTCCCCATTGACACCACAATTCAATTAATCAACCAAGTTACATTTCATAGATTTCATGATCACACAAAAATACATAATAAGTTTACTACTTATACTCAACATTTAAATTCATTTCATCATAGAATAACCATTCACCAATAGTATATAACAATAAGACCATACACATACTCATGAGCACTTATAAACTAATCATTAAAAGTATATATACTTGATCTAAGAGTCCATCCATGAAAAACCTCATTTACATGTAACAACACCACAAGTAACATGTAACCCAACTATTTATATATCACCTATAACATGCCATATAACTATAAGTAATGTCTTCAAAACCTACCAAAATATAACCAGATAGTGTGATTTTCCTCAAATTGATCCGATCGTTCAATTTCCACAAAACGTAATCTACAAGGAAATAATATAAATAACACGAGTAAACTTCTATAAAGCTTAGTAAGTTTGATGGTTAAAATGATAAATCTTACCGAATTAAACATAACAATTTTATTAACAAGATTAAAAGTTAGAGTTTCCTATCAACCACAATCCATAATAGGTAATTTTATACATAAACATGTACAAGATACATTTGATTATATCCACACGAGATCATTCACTATCAAGCCACAATGCTATCAGGAGATTCATGAATAATCTTTCAGTAATTCAATAAAAAGACATTTAACACAAGAAACATTGCCAATGAACGATATACGGATATGAATATACAATTATCCATCCGAAACATTCCAAATGCTCAAATGAGCCAATCCAACCAATAACACACCTCGAAAATAAGTGCCTAGCCCGTAGGCCAACATCCCTCCACAACCACGTTTGGGCACTAATAAACCATAATTTATACATATTATTGTCCCATGCTTAACACATTTATGAATGATTTCTCCTTAGATTTGGTGAATTTGATACTCCTAATCCTTTAATTTCATGTTTCATACTTAGGTGAGCACAAGAGAGAAAAAAGAACAAGAAACGAGTCAAAAACGGAGAAAATGGGCTGACGTGGGAAAACAACACGGCTTGGACTTCCTCACACGGGTAGCACACACACTCGTGCCATTCTAGCAGGCTCGAACACGGCCTAAAACAACCTCAACACGGGTGTGTCTATCTCTCAGCCTTGACCACGGCCTAAAGCAATTGCACACGGGCGTGTCCCTGTCGAGCCCAAGTTAAGTTCTATTCAGAAAAGGGCAATTTTAAGGGCTTTTAGGCATTCTAAAGCCTATAAAAACACCCTATAGGAGGATAAAAGAGGGGGACAGAGAGTAGAAAGCGAGGAATTACTCGAAGGAAGTCGATTGATCCATCTCGAAAGCTGGATTCACCTCCAAGACTAAAGATCTCCCTTCAATTTCCTTCAGAGGTTTTTTGGGTTTTCTTTATGTTTTGTTATCATTCTTCTGAGATGTTTTCTTTTCTAGTTATAAACTAAATCCCCTAAATACCTAAGGGGGATGAAACCTAAGACAGATCTTGTTAATATTTTCTAAACTGTATGATAAATATTTGATTTGTTCTTAATTATGACTTTAACTCTTGTTTGAATATTCCAGGATATTGATTCAAGTATTGATGTGCTTATTTGGAGGATGAATAGTCCTTGTCTAAGAGTAGATCACTCATAATTAAGCGGAGTTGCATGCAATCCTAGAGATAGGATGACATAAATCTGCTGGATTACAGTCAAATCTAATAAGGGAACCCATAGATCGAGTTAATGCAAAACTAGGTGTTTTAATTAGAAAGAGATTTCAATTAATCAACCTAGGGTTGATGTTATTAGTCTTAAATAGGGATAATAACATAACTTAGGGATTCCTACGGATCAAGTCAAGTGAATAAATCGTCTGGTTCAGATTCAGTTTACAAGAGAAGTCTAGGTGGATTCTTCCTTGGGTATTGTCTTAAATCAATCAGTTTTCCAAAAGTATTTTCCCCAATCTATTTTCTGTGCATTATTAGATTAGTTAATTAGTTAGTTAAAACAACCTTCATTTTTCTTAAGATAGATAATAAAAAGAAAGTTAATATTAGTACTTTTAGTTCCTTTAGGTTCGACATCCGGTCTTGCTAAAACTATACTACTGTTCGATAGGCGCGCTTGCCTTCATCGTGATAATAGTTAGTTCGAGTACGATCATTTATAAATTTTAAAACTTATCGCGAGTGACAATCAAGTTTTTGGCGCTGTTGCTGGGGAACTAAGATATTAGGAACACTAGATTTTTATTACTTTAGCCATTTACTTTTATTGCGATTTAAATTTTGTTTTAATTTTCGTTAATAAATTCTCTTTTCCTGACAGGTTCTTATAGTTTATGACTAGAAGAAACCCATTAGGACTATTACTTTTTGACGAAGAAATCGATTGCACAGCTCGCAGAAACCAAAGAGAAATAAGGCAAGCCTAAGATACACAGAGGAAGAGCAAGAGTACAATATCCTAACTACAATCGAGGAGATGGCCAAAAATCAGGAAAATTCGGTACCTCCTGCGATTGCTACTGACCCAGTAAATCAGAATCCTACTCCTCGTACTATGTATGATTATGCTAAACCTATTTTAACAGGAACTGAATTGAGCATAGTTAGGCCTGCTATTGCTGCAAATAATTTTGATCTAAAACCTAACACAATGCAAAAGATACAACAGTTTGTTCAGTTTGATGGTTTGCAGGATGAAAACCCAAATACTCACTTGGCCAATTTTCTGGAACTTTGCGACACATTCAAGATCAATGGCATTTCTAATGATGCCATTCGCCTTCGGCTATTTCCCTTTTCTCTAAGGAAAAAGGCTAAACAGTGGTTGAACTCGTTACCATGAGGATCAATCACTACTTGGGAACAAATGACCGAAAAGTTCTTACTAAAATACTTTCCACCTGCTAAAATAGCTAAACTAAGGAATGGTATTTCTTCTTTTGTGCAGATGGATTTAGAAACACTTTACGATACATGGGAGAGATACAAGGACCTACTGTGAAGGTGCCCGTACCATGGGTTACCTCTATGGCTGCAAGTTCAAACATTTTATAATGGTGTGAACCCCTCGACAAGACAGATGATTGATGCAGCAGCTGGTGGAACCATCAACAACAAAACACCTGAAGTAGCTTACGAATTTATTGAGGAGATGTCACTGAATAAGTATCAGTGGCAAGTCATGAGGACTAAGCCAACCAAAACAGCAGGCGTTTATAACGTCGATGCGGTTAATATGTAATCAAATCAGGTGGAACTTCTAAATAAAAAGATTGATGGCTTACTTGGTTCTACGCAAGTACATCCAGTGATGAGGTGTGATTCAAGTGGAGGAGGCGTACATACAGAATATCAACCCTTCAATCCTACCGAAGAGGAACAAGTCCACTATATGGGTAATAATAACTCTAGATCTCAAAATAACCCATACAGTAATACTTATAATGCAGGTTAGAGGAACCACCCAAATTTCTCATGGGGTGGTCAAGGAAATCAAAGGCCACAAAATCTTTTGGGTTTTCAACAACCACCTTATCCACAGGAAAAGAAACCGAACCTTAAGGAGAAGCTAACAAAATTCATCTCGGTGTCAGAAACTCGTTTCCAGAATACTGAGATAGCACTTAAAAATCAACAAGCGTCGATCCAAGGGCTCGAAACTCAGATAGGCCAGTTGTCCAAATTAATTTCTGAACGACCACAAGGTAGCTTGCCAAGTAATACTGAACGTAGCCCAATGGAACAACTCAATGTGATTAACATTAGAAATGAGGAAGGGTTAGTTGCATCTGAACCAGAACCAAAGTAAGAAGCTGTGGAAAGCAAAGGTAAAGGTAAAGTAGATCACAACAAACAGAAACTGGTAAGTGTAGAATATAAACCTCGCGTACCATACCCTAATGCGACAAGGAAAGACCACTCAGATGAACAATTTGGTCAATTCCTTAAACTTTTAAAGAAATTACATATTAACTTATCATTTATTGAAGCTCTTTCGTAGATGACGAACGTAATAAAGTTTTTAAAGGAGCTTTTAGTAAATAAGCAGAAGTTGGATGAGGCGTCGCATGTGGAGTTAAACGCAGTTTGCTCAGCTATTTTACAAAATAAGCTGCCCAACAAAGTAAAAGATCCAGGGAGTTTTACAATTCCTTATTTAATTGGTAGTTTAGATGTGAACAACGCGTTGGCTGATTTAGGGGCTAGTATCAATGTCATGCCTTACAAAATTTTAAGCAACTCGGTCTTGGGAAACCCAAACAAACTAGGATGAGCATTCAATTAGCAGATAAAACTATCATATTTCTTAAGGGTATTATTGAAGATGTACTCATTAAAATTGAAAAATTTATATTCCCAGTGGATTTCATTATTCTAGACATAGAGGAGGATAGTAACGTTCATTTAATTTTAGGAAGGCCCTTTTTAGCAACTGCTAGAACAATTATTGATGTTGGCACAGGCGAACTCACACTTCGTGTGGGAGACGAAACAATCACCCCTCAAGCTTGCAATTCAAGCAACACATCGAAAGTTGAAGGTGGTTGTATAAAACCTTCTACTAAGACTGACCATATGTTGCAACCTACTTTGCAGGAAATAAGTTCGAAGGACATACATGAGCCATGTTCAAGCAACAACAAAGGACCTATCCATGAAGAACGAAGGCTACAAATCAAGGAGTTAGATGAATGGTGGATAGATAAACCAAAAACACGTTATGATGAGCTAAATGCTTCCCCAAATCAACTTAAGGTTGGAGATAAAGTATTATTAGATGCAATAGATCCTCGTATTACCACTTTTGAACCAAATGGAGCAATCCCTCTTACGGTACTTAACATTTTCCCATATGGTACAGTTGAGGTAAATCATTCCAAATTTGGCACATTTAAGGTAAATATTACTCGTTTAAAACCTTATTTTGATAAAAATGATATCAAGAATGAGGAGTGTAAACTCCTCGAACCACCATGATCACGCGAAACCTAGGTAAGTCGAGCTTATACTATAAATAAGCGCTTCTCGGGAGGTAACCCAAGCACTAATGGTATTAACTTCTTTAAATTTTAGTGTTTAATACGTAACTTACTAACTGAGCTCTTGAATATAGGTTTTCCACACTCACACGGCCAGGCACACGGGCGTGCTTTAGACCATGTGAAAATAGGGAAAAATTTTTCCCCAACACGGGATGCGGCAAGTTGCCACGGTCGTGCAACATGGCCGTGGGTGATCCTGCCATAACAACACGGGCGTGCAACACGCCCATGTCTTAGAACTGTGGTTGAACCTGAGAAAATAACACGGGCATGCGACATGCCCATGCCTAGAACCCGTGGTTGAACCTATGAAATTAACACGAACGTGGACCTTCAAACACGGGTGTGGGAGAAGCGAACGAAGCAGGACACGACTGTGCGACATAGCCGTGTGCACCAACATGCCCAAGGAACACGGGCATGGGCCGAATGTCAGACGCGTCCAAATTTTAAAAATTACGAAACACACAGGTTAAAATGAGGGCACACGGGCGTGTCCCATGGCCGTTTTCTCCAAAATCTGTAAAAATCCATCACTATTCATCATTATCTTCCCCCAAAATCCCTAACCCTAGCCGCTGTAACTCCACATGCCCTCTCTGCCACGTACGTGCGCCACCTTCAACTTTATTTTTGACACCCAAGCTCCTCCTTTTTGCGTTTGTTTACTCTTTTCTCTCTATTTTCTTTAAATATTTTGCTTATTTCATGATTTCTCAAGCTCCATTTACCTATTTTAAGTGAATATTCATAGTAGAACAATAGAAATACTCATGCTTGTTATTAAAGAATTTTGCCATTTTTCATCCATACATTATGCTACATTCATCCACTTTCCTTGTTTCCATAGATTTTTATGCTTACCCACATGCATTCATAGTTCTGTAGCATTATTTTCATGGTCTTATAACTTGCTCTATTTGCTTTTGTTGTTCTAGTCTAGTTTTCTTCATCTAATAAGTAAGTCCAATAAAATACTCCTATTTAGTTTTAACATGCTTGCATTCTTTTCCACGCTACTCTTGGAAAGTATTGGTTGATTTTTGATTTTTTTTCTTGTAGGTATATAATGTCGAGTTCACATGGTAAAAAGGCCGCCGTCCCTGCTTCAAAGAAAAGGAAAGGAGCAACATCATCCTCAAGTCCTACCGCAGAGATTCGCCACCCCTTCCTTCAATTTCCCGTGAGACCTCAAGAAGAACTCTTTTACGTACTTCGAGCCCGACCTTTAGGTGTGGGCCGCTGCATTGACTAGGCTGCACTTGAGCAAGTTCAACTGGCTGACGCGATCATAGTGCTTCTGTCAACCGATCCATGGAAGCTCTTCTTTGCGATTATCAAGCTGACATACCTTGAACTCACACTCGAACTTTGCTCGACCTTCCATGTTCAAGATGTCATGACCAACTTTGATGATCCTGGAACGGTACAGTTCCGCCTCGGTGGTCTGGTCCACCAATTGAGTGTCCCTGAGTTTGGTATTACATTGGGCTTATACACGGAGGAAATCATAGATGAACCCGACTTTGAAAATCTCCACTGCCACATCTATTATTCTCCCTTGAAGTGCTGGAATGCCCTCGTCCCTACCTCAGCCACCTACAATCCTAGCCGCTCCAAGGCATCGGCTCTCCCTCCATCCTTGAGGTACCTACACGCCATCTTGGCCCACACTCTGATAGGGAGACAAGAGAGCACCGGTGTCGTCAAAACTCACGACGCCTACTTTATATGGCGTATGTCGCATAGCCACTTTTTCGACCTCGCCTATTTCATCGTCCTCGCCATTTTCCATCAGATGGAGCGGCATCGGAAGGGGGTCATCTCCATTGGCCCTTATGTGACTCGACTGGCTCGGCACTTCGGGCTCCTTAACACAGTGGCACAAGCATCCTCCATTACCCTCATTGGCCAGATGTCTCCACAAGGCATCTCAAGCATGCTAAGCATGAGGATGATCGAAAAACACCGTAGAACCTACCCTCCTCAGTATCGTCTCGCCCAATCAACCGAGGAGGAGACCCCCGAGGACATTACTGATGATGTCCCTCCACGACACAAGGACCCACCGTCTTAGCCACCACCCACCCATCGTCCAGTTTATACGGCAGCTTCATATTCTAACATCTCTGAGTGCCTCACTCGATTTGAGCAGCAGTTTTTTCAGTAATTAGATAACATTGATACTACTCTACAGCAGATTTGTCAGCACCTCCACAGTTCATGATGATGTTTAAAGATTTTCTTTGTTATTTTTGTTATTTTTATTTTTATCTTTCTTATTACTCTTATTTCCTTTTGACACTATTTTATTTTTAGGTTTTATAAATAAATTTTAATTTTGGCTATTTCATTACGAGTAATTATTCTTCTTTATATTCCCTAAAAAGTTCCTAATTCTATCACAGTTATAAAGAGCTCCAAAGCTCAGTATCACTTAGGAACTTCAAACTCTACTGGAAAAGGTTCTCCACGACTACCATGCCCTGCTCGACCATGATCATAGCCACCACGAGATATAATATTCTTTTGGCGCAGCACTTATGGAACCCAACCTCTACCACCACCGGAGTATTCTCCTCCACTCTACATAACTCTAACCTAAGGAGTTCATTCATTTAACATTCAGGAAGTTTCACTTCTCTCCCTACCTTTTGATCTTATATCTATAATTATCAATAACTTTATCTTTATACATTGAGGGCAATGAACATCTTAAGTGTGAAAAGTAAATTATATGTCTTGTTCTCTTAGAAATCCCTCATATCATTATTAGAATGAATTTTGATAAATTTATGATTTTTATTGATATGTATTGAATTAAAACATAGGCATTCATGTATTGATTATTTAAACTTTAAGACATTATAAAATTAAGCATGATAAGTTGATTTTTGAGAATTTAAAATCTTAGGTTGTTTTTCCCAAGTTTAGGTATTATCTTGAATTGAAATCCACAGGTTTAAACATCAAAAAGCCATAATTTTTGTGAGATTTTGAGCCTTTAAAGCATATATTATTTCTTTCATGCTCACTTTTATTGTTGCTTGAGTACATCAATATCGAATTGTTATTCTAGAACTTGCTTGATTATGCATGTCGAGACCATACCATTTGATTTGATATGTCAAGATGATAGAGGCACTTAGGTTTAACCCACTCATGCCATGAAAAGCCTACCTTCACAATTAACCCTTAGTAAACCCCTTTGAGTCTAACATCCCATTCATTGATTTACCGTCAATATTAACCCATAACTCATTATTGTTAAAATCCCCTCAATTAATTTTATCCCTATTTTTGTCGAAATTTGATTTTAATAAATTGCTTAGCTATGTCTTATTCTTGATAGTTAGTCCATGTATTTGATTTGTTCTTAAAAAAACATACATAAATATCTATTTATTAGCAGTAAGTCGTATTTTTGACGCTTGAGTGTTTAATTTCATATTCTGAGAAGAAACTCTTTTGTACGCAATTGATGATTAAATATTTTTCTAGTTAAGTAATTCTTCAATTCAATCTCGATTCGAACCTTCTCTTTTAGGTTGTGACCACACCCCTTAACCAAAGCCTCATTACAACCCTCTAAAGACCTTTTGATTGATGTATCGTCTCAATTTATAGTGGTGGAGATTTGATTTTCATACAAGCCTATGGTAATAACTTTTCATATTGACTGTTGAGTGCTAAATTCATTATCCTTAAACACTTCATGTAATTTGATTGAATCTTTAGTAAGGATGTTAGACTCTGTGAGATTTTGAATCATAGGTGATTACTTAGATGAGGGGAGATGCCTATGTTTTTCATGATTAAATGCTCAACTTGGAATGCATGAAACTTTAATATTCTTCTAGTTGAATTTTAAATGTATGATTACTTATGAATTAGTTTGAGATATTATTGATAGGAATTATAAGTTGAGAAAAAGGAATTCTTAATTGTGAATTGAGGATTTTGCTTAAGGACAAGCAAACGCTTAAGTGTGGGGGTATTTGATAAACTGTAATTTATACATATTATTATCCCATGCTTAACCCATTTATGAATGATTTCTCCTTAGATTTGGTGAATTTGATGCTCCTAATCCTTGGATTTCTTGTTTCATACTTAGGTGAGCACAGGAGAGCAAAAAGAATAAGAAAAGGGTCAAAAATGGAGAAAATAGGCCGATGTGGGAAAACAACACGGCCTGGACTACCTCACACGGGTAGCACACACGCCCGTGCCATTCTAGCAGGCTCAAAAACGGCCTAAAACTACCTCAACATGGGTGTGTCTATCTCTCAGCCTTGACCACGGCCTGAAGCAATCACACACGGACATGTCACCTTGTTGAGCCCAAGTTAAGTTCTATTTGGAAAAGGGTGATTTTGAGGGCTTTTAGGCATTCTAAAGCCTATAAAAACACCCTAGAGGAGGATAAAAGAGGGGGACAGAGATTAGGAAGAGTGGAATTACTCGAAGGAAGCTGATTGATCCATCTCGAAAGTCAGATTCACCTCCAAGACTGAAGATCTCCCTTCAATTTCCTTCAAGGGTTTTTTGGGTGTTCTTTATGTTTTGTTATCATTCTTTTGAGATGTTTTCTTTTTTAGTTATGAACTAAATCCCCTAAATACCTAAGGGGGATGAAACTTAAGATGGATCTTGTTAATATTTTCTGAACTGTATGATAAATATTTGATTTGTTCTTAATTATGACTTTAACTCTTGTTTGAATATTCCAGGATATTGATTCAAGTATTGATGTGCTTATTCAGATGATGAATAGTCCCTGTCTAAGAGTAGATCACTCATAATTAAGCGGAGTTGCATCCAATCCTAGAGCTAGGATGACATAAATCTGCCGGATTAAAGTCAAATCTAATAAGGGAATCTACAAATCGAGTTAATGCAAAACTAAGGGTTTTAATTAGAAAAAGATTTCAATTAATCAACCTAGGGTTAGACGTTATTAGTCTTGAAAGGGATAATAACATAACTTAGGGATTCCTACGGATCAAGTCAAGTGAATAAATCGTCTGGTTCAGAGTCAGTTAACAAGAGAAGTTTAGGTGGATTCTTCCTTGGGTATTGTCTTAAATCAATCAGTTTTCCAAAAGTATTTTCCCCAAATCTATTTTCTGTGCATTATTAGATTAGTTAATTAGTTAGTTAAAACAACCTTCATTTTTCTTACGCCAGATAATAAAAAGAAGGCATAATTGTAAAAAAAACCCTCAACGTTTAAGGGCTTTTGGTTTTGTGCCCTTGACCTTTTTATTTTTTGATTGACACCCTCAACGTTATAATTTTTTAAGAAATTGGCCCAGTTTTAACTGTCAACGTGAGTTGACCATTAATCAAACAGTTGGTCAACATAATAGCCCATGTGGCATGCCACATAAGCGCATGACGTGATAGATAATGTCATCTATTTAACAAAAATTTTCTCTCATTTTCTCTCTTGCCAAACACATGATTGTTGCCATTTTTTTCCTCTCATTTTCTCTCTTGCCAAACACCATTTTTCAACCTACTAAGTTCTAGCTCTTTCAACCCTTTCAACTTTCTTAAAGACATTCCATTGAAACCAGGTGACGATATCTTCATCTGTAAACACTCTAACCCTACCAAACCCCCCACTTTCGATGGAAACAAATTAATTTCATTTGCAAAGAACTTCAAATTCCTTAACTGACTTAACGCCCCAACCGATTTCAGAATCAAATTGAATACATTCTTGTACAAATAAAGCCTGTCCACGGACTCCTTCAAATCCCCTAATATAGAAAACTCCATGCTTTTCCCGGAAACATCGAGAACCAAGTCTCCATCGATACAACCATTGCTACGGTCGTTGTTGTCATTGTTGCCATTGACTGCAGCAGTTTCGACTATGCTATTAGAGTCATTATCGTCAGTGTTGTTTTCATCTTTGTGTTGGTTGGGTTTTTGGTCAGAATTCTCTGGGAGGTTGTCAATGATATCAGTGGAATCGGGGAACTGCATTGAGGTTGGGGCACTAAAGCTATAATTTTAGAGATGAGGAATTGAAAAAGAGAAGAAGAAAAGAGGGATTGGGGGAGAGAAAGAGGGTTGGAGACAGGAGTATGAAGAAGGGAACTATTTGGCAAGAGGGAAAAGCATAGGGCAATTGGCGAGAAAGTTGAAGAAAATTGAAGGGAGCAGAGAGGGAAAAAAAAGTTGGAAGCAACTGCTCCCTTAGCTTCTTTAGTAGAAAATGAAAGAGAAACCCAAGAAATTAGAAAAACTGTAGTACTTCTACAGTTTAATATTTTCTTTCTTATCTGTTTAATAATTCTTTTTATTTTATTCCTCATTCGTCAAATGCAAATTTATTTATATTTTTATGTTATAATAAGGGATCTATTTTTATGTTTTTATGTTCAAAAATGGTGTTTGGCAAGAGAGAAAATGAGAGAAAATTTTTTGTTAAATAGACGACGTCATCTATGACGTCATGCGCTTATGTGGCATGCTACATGGGCTATTATGTTGACCAACTGTTTGATTAACGGTCAACTCACGTTGACCATTAAAACTGGGCCAATTTCTTAAAAAATTGTAACGTTGAGGGTGTCAATCAAAAAATAAAAAGGTCAAGGGCACAAAACCAAAAGCCCCCAAACGTTGAGGGTTTTTTTTGTAACTATGCCTAAAAAGAAAGTTAATACTAGTACTTTTAGTTCCTTTGGGTTCGACATCTGGTCTTGCTAAAACTATACTACTGTTCGATAGGTGTGCTTGCCTTCATTGTGATAATAGTTAGTTTAAGTACGATCATTTATAAATTTTAAAACTTATTGCGAGTGACAATCAGCCACTAAGTGCCAAGCCCAAAGGTTTTACATCCGCCCTTGATAACATGCTAGAAGCACTATAATATCTTGCAATAATCCATAACAAATGTTGGACTTTGGTATATTAAGTGTAAAATCAGAGGTCAAGAATCATTGTCTCATCTCAAATCCACCCTGTATCACGCATACTATAACCTACTGGCATTCCAATCTTACTCTATCTTACGTTTATCTGGCTCAAGAGTTATCATTGCTAAATAGTTTCACAAATAATTCACTATTTCAATTCTTCTTAATTTAATATCAAGTCTTTAAATAACCAATCACAAAACAAGTTGTTCATTCAATATGCATTCCATAATGTATTAAACTAAACCAAAGAAACTTACCAAGGCTAAATTATAGTAATGGCAAAAATCCAGGGACTATTCTGCAACCTTCCTTTTTCCATGATTATCAACTTGTTCTTGATCTATAATACATTTTATTTCAATTATAAATCTCAATTTCATATACTAATCAATTCAATACATATAATTCTTTATTTATAATTTTCTACACTTTCCCCAACTATTTACACTTTACTCAATTTAATCCTTAAGACCAAAACAAGCCTATTTCTGTCAATTAACTTTAAACCTAATGAACTTAATTTTTAACCATTCAAAAGCATCCCTAAATTCTAAATTTATCAATAAAAATCATGTCCATTTTAATTTATTTTCAATTTAATCACTAAACATGAAAATTAATAAAAATCATTATACAAATTCAATATAATTCATCATTAACCTTCAATTCGAACTAATTACAACTATAAATCTTCAAAAATTTCAATGGCATAATTTCTATACTTTGATAACTTCACATTTTAGCTAAACCTCAAGACAACAATCACAAAAAATGTAAAATTCATGGAAAATAAATCAAGAAAGCACTTACATTCACTAGCTTGTGTTTGCCGAATATAGAGCTCCTTTAATGGAGTTTCTTGGTTACAATTTTAGATGGATGAAAACATGGAGATAATGATACTTTATCAGCTTTTGTTTTATTTCAGTATTAATTAAATTACCCTTTTAACCTTAATGCTAACTTAGGTTTCCAATTGTAACATGCATGATTTATCCCACTAACCAACATTAAGGCACAATCTCCACTTGAGTCCCTCTAATTTTATTTCAATAGACACTTATCTTAATAGTTCATAGAAATTAACTTTTGTAGTATTTACACTTTAACACTTTTTAAATAATCAACTATCTAAAAATTAAAATTTCTTAACTCAAAATTAATACGACACTAGTAACCTCCTAAATATTAATTAATTATTATTCACAGACTAACACGCCGAAATTGTGGTCCCAAAACTACTATTTTTGACACCACTGAATAACAGGTTGTTACATAGTGCTTGCGAACATATAAACAAATAAATAACATAATGTAGACTTTCCTAACATGCAAATTCTATTGAAAATACACATTTATGGATGCACAAACCTATATGAGAATTATGAGTTGTACGATAATGCAAGCTCAGATTAGTGAAAAATTATATTATCATGAAATGCTAAGTGCAAGCTCAATTGTAGTGCAAGCCAATTATATTTGTGTATTGTATAATATTGTGAACCATGTTAACTTGGCAAATTATATTATTATGGTGAATTGTGTTAATTTGGAAATTTGTATTAATATGGCGAACTGTATTAATTTGCCAAACTATGTATTGTGAGATTTTAAGTTGTATTGTATGTAAGCTAAGCTATTGCGTGTGTAACACCCCTAACCCGTACCGGTTACTGGAACATGGTTTTTGAGCATTACCAGAATATGCAAAACATTTTTCCATTAAACTACATAATTACTATTCATTTATTGAGATCATTAATAACGTCCCTTGATCAGGCCCTCGAGGCCCAATATGAGCATTAGAATCGAATTGGGACTTAATTGAGACCTCTAAGAATTTTTCCCAAAATTACAAAAAAATTTTCCAAGGTGCAGGGGTCACATGCCCATGTGTTCCAAGGGACACGCCCGTGTGACCCTGGGACATGCTCGTGTTAGAGGCCGTATTCGACCGCGTGTAACTCTCTAACTTGCACACATGGCCATGCCATACGCCTATGTGCTAGACCGTGTGGTTAGTTAATTCAATTCGAATGAGGTGTAGGTTTCACACGGCCAAGACACCGCCCGTGTTCTAGGCGGTGCGTATAACACCCCAAACCCGGCCTGGACATTATGGTCGAATTTGCAATGTCACATTAGAGTGTTTTGAAAAGCGTAGTTCTGTTGAAAAAGTTTGTTTTTCAAATTTTATTGCTCGTTCATATTGTGGGTGGTAAAAGGTTACTTTTAGTAAAACGTTATTAATTTTGAAAACGGTTTGTTATTCGCGGAAGCTTAAAAACCAATTATGTATCGACTATTTGAAAACTCGCGTTTTGTTTTACTACTAGCAGTTGTAAATAAAGTAAATAAATCCCCAAATTAAAAGTAACTTAAAGTGGCCTTATTACATAAAATTAACCCAAAATAAACTTTAGTTATAAAATTATATGAAACTTCGTCAAGTGGCCACCTCTGAGTCCTTTGTCACCTTGATCCGTCTAAGTCTAGAAATTTCCTGCACAATTAACAGATAAGGATGAGTTTATGAAAACTCAGTGTGTAATCCCCTAACAGACAACAAAAACCAGAATATGCAAAACAGTCTGGGCTTTAGCCTTATACAGTAGCAGAGTGGGCCTAAGCCCAATACGGTATCAGTACAATGTAATGCAATTATGCATCCCACCCAAATCCAGCCAGCACACCGCCCGTACCAACCAACACACCTTGTGGGGATATAAATTGACCCACCCAGCCAGCACACCAAAATCACAGCAAAGCTGCCAGAAATAATAATGCAACATAGCTACCAAGAACAGTAAATATGGCAAAGCCACCATTATCAGTAATTGTGGCATAGCCACCAGTAACAGTGCATGTGACATAGTCACCAGTACAGAACTTCCTCCTTATCAACATCCCAACCCCATGCAATATGTCATGGCATAAATATTACATGTATGCAAAGTCATACTTAGTACAAATATACATGTAAATCATAAGCACATCAAACATACGAAACATAAGGGCATAATCGTCATTTTTCCATACAGAGGTATTACGGTCATTCTACCCTACAAAGGAATTACTGTCATTTTACCTATTTTGGGGTTTCAACTCAGGTAACGACTTCTCCGAAGGTCTACAGTCGCCTCGAGTGACACAGATAACTTAAATGATCATAACGGTGTAAATGGGCCCAAGGCCCATTACTCAGCCCAACTGGTCCCACACGCTCGTATGGCCCATTTAGCCCAAATTTAGTTACAACTATGTGACCTACATATTCCAGTCCAATATTTATCATTTACCATGGATTTAATCTGTGTGGGGCCCAAGAGCCTTGTATCATCCCAAAATAAGGCTAGTCAAAATAGTAGTTTTGAGACCACAAATCGGACATCAAAATATTTATTTTATTATTATTACGAGGTCTATAATTTAAGAATATACATGTGTTAAAATTTCATGAAGAAATTCTTTGAGGAAGGTGTCCAATTGGAAATTAGGGACTAAATTGAATAAATTGCAAAACTTGAATTCTAGAAGCAATTTGTATGAAATTTCTTTAAATTATAAATTAGAAGGTCTTGGAGAGAAATTTTCCAAATTTCTAAGTTTTTGGACAAAAATGAGCTTGCATGGATGAAATTTTAAAGAAAGGGCTTAAGGGCATTTTGGTCATTTGGCATTTTAATGAAATAAAATGGGAAAAATGAACCAAAAATCAGCTATCTTCTCCCTTATACCATCCAAAATTCTCAAGCCCTCCATAGCTAGGGTTTTCAAGCTTTTCAAGCTTAGTAGTAAGTGCTCCCAAGCCCCGTTTTTGATGTTCTTTATATTTTTGAGATTCCGGTAGCTTACTCTTTCCATTTCTACCCATATTTCATGCTAGGGTCCATGTTTAAAAAATTTTCCTATGCATGAGTTACTTGTATTTTGATGGTTTATGGAGGAATATGAAAGTTGGATATGTGTTAAACATCTTTTCCTAGGTGATTTTCATGAAAAACCCATAAAGGGACCTTTTTGTAAAAGTTATTAAATGTGTGGTAGAAATGTGAAAATAATGGAAAATGTGGGCTACCATAAGAGGGAAAAGTGTTCGGCTAGGCTTGGGTAAGATAGAAATTGCATGTGTTTCATTATACGAGCCTAAGGACTAAATCGTAAAAATATGAAAGGTTAGGGGCAAAACAGTCATTTGGACCGAAGGTGGAAGTTTAGACTTGAAAAGTATAATATGGACTGTTAATGATTTAATTTTGTTGTTATAGATCCCGAGGAACAAATTTCGGAGGTCAATCGAGGAAAGCGAAAGGTTTCGGAATAACCGAAACACAACACCGAAACGAGTACCAGGTAAGTTCGGATAACTTAAAGTAAACTCCTAATATGTCTAATTATATGATTTGTGAATGAATGAAGTTTGCATTTATTGATGACATAAAAATTTCATGAAATGCATCTTTGATAATGATATGTTGAAAAATGTCTCGGTTGAGGTTTACAAGGGAATTCGATGGGTAAACCATGTTTTACATGTGTAATGAGATCTTGCATGTGTTGAAGAAAGGATTTAGCCCGGACGGGTAATCTGTTGATCTCAAATATGAAAAGGATCTAGCCTGGACGAGTGTTCCTTTGGATAATCGAGCCCCCGAAGAATACATGTGCATTATGGATTTAGCCTGGACGGGTAATCCATTGAGGGTCTGAATTTAGCCTGGTCTGGTAACTAAGATCCGAGCTCAATAAAGGTGTTTATCGTTATAAGGGAATTATCCTAGGCTGGTAATCCCGACATCACCTTATGAGTTTATAAAATAGGGGATTTAGCCTGGATTGGTAATCCCACCATAAGATGTGAGGTTCGCGGGAGTGCATACCTAAAATGATCATCCTTATGAATTGACGATTAATGAATATTCCATTGAGGTTTCCTAGAAACTCAATGGGATTAACGTGAGAATGATCTATAAGTGAAAGGATGTATGATGAGCTCATTTGAGATAAAATACATGGTGCTTTGTTATGTGACTAACTCATTGATTGAGTGCATGTGATAGGGAACATTTTATACTTGTTGGTTTCATTATCTATTCTGAATGTATGCTAATTACTTGGTAAGTTTACTTTCCAGTTATTTGAGCTTATTAAGCATGTGAATACTTATCCCTCTCTTTTCCCTTTTTTTTAGTGCTCGAGAACTCGTAAGGATTAGAAGACGGTTGGAGAGCCAGCACACTATCAAATAGACCATCTTTGGTATAAAGACATTTCTATTTTGCTCAATGGCATATATAGAACTTTAGAGTAGTTTGTTGTATATGTCATTTGATTTGCCAAATGAAGGCATGTAAACGTATATTTATCTTTTTGTATATGGCCATGGGAATTGGCTTAATTTGAAGTAGGCTATGACCTACAAATATACGCATGTTTATACTTCATATGATGGTTTGTTTTTAATTGGCAATGAGTCACAAGAATGAGCCAATCTCAAACATGTCAATGAGACAAGGAATCTCCTTAAATACAAGATGAGAATTAACCTAGCATGTGTAAGACCAATGATATGAGGTTTACATGCAATAAGGTTCATCAAAGTGTCGAGTAAGTGTATAAATTGGGTCTTAGTATGTATTAAAGTAACCTATATTTATGATTGGTTGATAAGAGGGTGATCAAAGGCTTGGAAAATAGCCTAACAGGATCCACACAGTTAGACACACGGGCATGCCTCTAGACCGTGTGTAACACACGGCTCACACCAATGGGTGTGTGGTATGGCCGTGCGTCCCCTGCACCTAAAATTTTAAGTTAGTGTTGTACACGGGCTAGGCACACGAGCATGTGTCTTAGTCATGTGTTCCTAATTGTATGATGAGGTTATATCTAGTGTCGCACACGGGCTAAGGGCACAGGCGTGTCCCAAGCCACACGGGCGTGTGTGACCACACGGCCCCACCCACACTGGCGCGTGACTATTCAAAGTAAGGGAATTTTTCTAATGTGCCCAAAGTTCATTAAATGTTTTCAGTTTTATCCCGAATAGGCCTTATGTATGTTTTAGGCCTCAAAAGTCTGTATATGGGATGTCATGCACATGTTTGAAAAGTTTTAAATTTAGGCAAAACTTGGTGACCTGATTTGGTATGTTTGTAAATGTGAAATCCCAGTAATGCCTCGAACTCTATCCCAGCGTCGGATACGGGTGAAGGGTGTTATATTTAGTGGTATCAGAGCTACAGTTTAGTCAGTTTTAGGACTACCGTAAAGGATATTGAGGTTTGCTATATATGCGATTATTCAAATATTGATAGTGTGATATCTCCTAACTGTTTAAATTGTTTTGAATATAGTAGTAGTAGAAGGTTTATGTCGGAAGGCCAGGAAGAGGCTCGAGTCGCCTTCTTTGATATGATGGACGAATGGTTTGGGGATTACCTGAGAAATTGCCCCAACATACCAAGACCACCCCTGTCCCCTAACCAACCTGATGAGGATTTTCCATGAGATATGGCACTGGTAAGAATTGATAAGGCCCCTGTAGATAAGCTGATCGTGATTTTCCCGTGATAAGTTTTATAGATTTATAGTGAATCGTTCTTGAAACTAACTATTATCACAACGTAGGCAAGTGTACCTATCGAACAGTAGTATAGCTTTAGCAAGACCGGATTGTCGAACCCAAAGGACTAGGAGTACTAGTAATGACTGTCTTCTTATTATCTAGCTGAAAAAAAGAGATTTGTTTTAACTGACTAATTAATTAAACTAAGAACTTGCAGAAAATAGAAGTTGGGGAATTACTTTTTACTTGTTATTCTGGCTTTAACTAGATTTTTACTTGTTATTCTGGCTTCGAACTGGACGATTTATTCATTGAACTTGCTCTGTAGAAATCCCTACTGTATATTATTATCCCTCTCAAGACTAACAACATCTAATCCCTAGGTTGAAGAACCGAGAGTTATCTCTAATTAACACCCTAAAGTTGCATTAACTCGATCTATAGATTCCCTTACAAGGTTTCACCCTAACTTGGCAAAATCTTGTCACCCTATCTCTAGGCGCGCAATCAACTCCGCTTAATTATGACAAAGTTACTCCTAGTCAGAGTCTATTCCTCCTCCAACTAAGAGTAGTAACTTGAAGTGATATCCTAAAATACCAAAACAAGAATTAAGAACACATAATTAAGAGCAAGTCAAATATTTATCATACGATTTAGAAATAATAACAAGGTTTCGTCATAGGTTTCATCCCCCTTAGGTATTTAAGGTTTTAGTTCATAACTAAACAAGAAAACATCTCAGAATAATAATAAATACAAAACAATAAGAAAACCTAAAACTCCTGAAAGGGAAGTTGAGGAGAGATCTTCAGTTTTGATAATGGATCTGGCTTCTGAGATGGATCAATCGGCTTCCTTGGAGTAATTCCTTACTCCCTATTCTCCATCTCCCTTCTCTTCCTCTTTTACGGTGGATTTATAGGCTTTGGAATGCCTAAGAACCCTCAAAAGTGGCCTTTTCTAAATTGGACTAAACTTGGGCTCACCAAGGACACGCCCGTGTGCGATAACTTTAGGCTGTGTTCAAGGTAGACGTGCGTGTGTTATACCCGTATGAATCGTGCTTAAATTCTACCAAATTGACACGGCCGTGTGATCTGCCCGTGT
This sequence comes from Gossypium anomalum, assembly GCA_025698475.1. Classification (NCBI taxonomy): domain Eukaryota; kingdom Viridiplantae; phylum Streptophyta; class Magnoliopsida; order Malvales; family Malvaceae; genus Gossypium; species Gossypium anomalum. The sequence continues at coordinate 20,689,013 of CM046963.1, read as the reverse complement.
GAGGAGTTGCAGGCCGTGTTGATTTTGTGCTTTAGCCTATTTTCTCCGTTTTTGGCCCGTTTCTCGTTCCTTTCGTTCTCCTATGCCTACCTGAGAATAAAACATGAAATTAAGACATTAGGAGTATCGAATTCACCAAATCTAAGGAGAAATCATTCATAAAAGGCGTTAAGCATGGGTTATAAATATGTATAAATTACGGTTTATCAAATACCCCCACACTTAAGCTTTTGCTTGTCCTCAAGCAAAATCCTCGAATCCCAATTGAAATTTCCTTTTTCTCAACTTATAATTCCTATCAATATTATCTCAAACCATCTCATAAGTAATCATACATTGTGAATTCAACTAAAGGAACATTAGAGCTTCAAACATTCTAAGTTGAGTATTTTAATCATGAAAAACTTAGGTATCTCCCCTCCTCTAAGTAGTTATCATTGATTCGGAACCTCACAAAGTTTAACATCCTCACTAAAGATTCACTCAAATCACTCGAAGTGTTTAAGGATAATGAAATTAGCACTCATTAGTCAATATGAAAAGTTATTACCATAGGCTTGCATAAAAATCAAATCTCCACTACTATAAATCGAGATGATACATCAATCCAAAGGTCTTTAAAGGGCTGTAATGAGGTTTGGTTAGGGGGTGTGGTCACAGGCTGAAAGAAAGGGTCAGAATCGAGATTGACTTGAAAACTTTCTTAACTAGCAAAATATTTAATCATCACTTGTGTACAGCAAAGCTTTCTTCTTTGACTATAGAATGAGCCTTACAAGCAAAAGATAACTACTGACATGAATACTATTTTTTTTTAAGAACAAGTCAAATATCATAGATTACTATTAAGAACAAGACATAGTTAAGCAATTTATTCAAATCAATTCTTGAAAAAAAATAGGGATCAAATTAATTTAAGGGGATTTCAACAATAATGGGTTAATGGTTAATATCGAGGGTGGTACAAGGAATGGCTTGTTAGGCTCAAAGGGGTTTACTAAGGGTTAATCGTGGAGGTAGGCTTTTCATGGCATGAGTGGGTTAATCCTAAGTGCCTCTATCATCTTGACATATCAAATCAAATAGTGTGGTCTTGACATGTATAATCAAGCAAGTTCTAGAATAACAATTCAATATTGGCACACTCAAAGTAATAATAAAAGTGAGCATGAAAGATTTAATAGATGCTCAAAAGGCTAAAAAATCTCACAAAAAAATATGGCTTTTTGATGTTTAAATCTGTGGGACTTGATTCAAGATAATACCTAAAATTGGGGAAACAACCTAAAATTTTAAATTCTTAAAAATCAACTTATCATGCTTGATTTTCTAGTGTCTTAGAGTTTAACAATCAATGCATGAATGTCTATGTTTTAAATCAAGATATATCAATCAAAATTATCAGTCAATCAAAATTCATCTTAAACATGATATAAGAGATTCACAAGAGAACAATGCAGTATCCAGGGATTTTCAGATAATGAAATAATTACCCCCCACACTTAAGATGTACATTGCCCTCAATGTACAAGGTTAGATATATAAGAAAATACAAGGTCATGAGAGAGGGACAGAATTGAAACTTCCTGAGTGGTGAATGAGTGTCCTAGTTCGGAGTTATGAAGGTGGAGGAGGATACTCCGATGGTGGTAGAGGTTGGGTACCACAAGTGCTGTGCCAAAAGAATATTATATCTCCTTATTGAGTAGGGCATGGTAACCATGGCGAACCTTTTCCATCGAAGTTTGAAGTTCCTAAATGATTGCGAGCTTTTGGAGCTCTTTGATAACTGTGATAAAAGCAGGAACTGTTTAGGGGGTATTTGGAAAAATAATTTACTTGTAAAAGATTAGCCGAGATTAAAAATTGTTAGATAAATATTATAAGTCCTAATAAAAATAAAATAAAATAAAATAAAAAGCTGTCTTAAATGAAAATAAAAATAAAAACATAAAATAAAAAAATAAAAAAAAATTTCTAAACATCTTCATCGCTAGATGGTTCGCGAGGTGGGACTGGCGATGAGATGTCAAGGTGCTGACAAATCTGCTGTAGAGTACAAGCAATGTTGTCAAATCTGTGAAAACATTGCTACTAAATCTGTTAAGACGCTCAGAGATGTCAGCGTATGAAGCCACCGCATGAATTGGCCGAGAAGGTAGTGGTGGTGGGTAGGAAAGTGGGTCCTCATGTTGGGTAGGGACATCATCAGTAATGTCCTCAGGAACCTCCTCCTCGATGGATTGAGCGAGACGATATTGGGGAGGGTAGGTTCTTCGACGCCTCTCGATCATCCTCATGCTCATCATACTCGAGATGCCTTGTGGGGACATCTTGCCAATAAGGGTCAACGATGATTCTTGAGTCGTGGTGTTGAGGAGTCTGAAGTATCGTGCTAGTCGAGTCACGTAGGGGCCAATGGAGATGACCTTTCTCTGATGTCGCTCCGTCTGGTGGCGTATGGCAAGGGCGATGAAGTAGGCGAGGTTGATGACGTGCCCGTTGGACATACACCATAAGTAATAGACGTCGTGGGTAGTGATGACGCCGGTGCTCTCCCTTTGTCCTGTCAAAGTGTGAGAAAAGAGAGAATGGAGGTACCTTAGGGACGGAGGGAGGGACGATGCTTTAGTGCGACTGGGGTTGTAGGTGGCCGAACGTGGGACAAGGGCGTCCCAACAACGTGAGAAAGAACGATGGATGTGGAGGTCAACAGCGTGTAAATCATTCTCCTCTCTGAACTCCTCGGTATAAAGACCCAATGCGATACAAAACTCGGGAACGCTTAGTTGGCAGACTAATCTGCCTAAGCAAAACTGGATTATGCTGGGATCATCATAGTTGGTCATGACGGTTTGAAGATGGAATGTCGAGGACAGTTCCATTATGAGCTCGAGGTACGTCGGCTCGATGATCCCAAAAAATAACTCGCATGGATCGATGGTAAGGAGGGCCCAGATTGCGTCAGCCAACTGGACTTGTTCGATAGCAGCCCAATCAATGCAGCGTCTTGTTGTTAAGGGTCGGGCCCGTAATATTTGAAAAAGTTCCTCTTAGGGCCCATTGGGAAATTGGAGGAATGGGTGGCGAACTTCTGCTGTAGGCCCCGAGGAGGATGATGCTCCTTTCCTTTTCTTAGAAGTGGGAACGGTGGCTTTCTTTCCTTGTGAAGACGACATTAGAAACCTATAATGAAAATCATTGAACTGCCTTGGAGAATAAACATAAGAAAATGAAGCTAGATTGTAAGGAGAAAGTTGCATAGATATTTTCAGCCACAACAATTTAAAGTTCAGTAACACATTCTTTAGGCATTGTGGCATGAAGTAGAGATAACAAAGAATGTAAGGCAATATATTAAATGGATGAGAGAACGGCCACACACAAAATGCATGAAAAATGTCAGCTACTATTATCATGAAAGTTTTACTTCTAACTAAATGAATGGAGTAAAGAATGCATGCAACAACTGAAAAAAATGATGGGTATTCTAGATTATGATATTTAAATAATGAAAGTATAGAAATAAAGTCACAAACTTGCATATTATCATGATAAATAGGCCTAAAAATCAATAAAATAGAAAAAGATGAAGTAAACAAACGCTAGGAAGAGGAGAAAATGCGTCAAAAACGAAGTTGGAGGAGGCGCATGGGCATGGCGTGGAGACCGTGTAGACTTGCAGTGGCTAGGGTTAGGGTTTTTTGAGTGGGGAAGACAACGAATAGTGTAGGGTATTTATAGATTTTGGGGCACACGGCTAGGGGGCCTGCCCGTGTGTCCCAATTTCAGGCCGTGTGTTCCGTATTTTTCCTATTTTGGGGCGACTGAAATTTAACACACACCCGTGTATGTCAGGCGTGTTGTTGCACATGGCCACGTCGCACGACCGTGTTTTGGCTTGTTCGCTTCTCTCAAGCCCGTGTATGCAGTCCCCACGCTCGTGTTAATTTGGCAGGTTAGCCCACGGGTGTTAGGCACGGGCGTGTCGCACGCCCGTGCTAGCTTCTCATTTCGACCACAGTCCTAAGGCACGGGCGTGTCGCACGCCCGTGTTATTTTGACAGGTTCGCCCTCGTCGCCCATGTTTTGGAAAAATCTTGCCCTGTTTCCACACGGTCTTACACACGCCTGTGTGCTTGGCCGTGTCCCTATGGTAAACCTGTTTTCAAGAGCTCTATTAGTCATGGTAAGTGTTAAACACTAAAATTTAAAAAAGTTAGTGCAATTAGTGCTCGGGTTGCCTCCCGAGAAGCGCTTATTTATAGTCTAAGCTCGACTTACCTCTCTGTTGAATGGTCAAGGTGGTTTAAGGAGTTCGTACTCCTCATTCTTGCTATCATTCTTATCAAAATAAAGCTTTAGCCGGGAATTATTTACCTTAAAAGTGCCGAACTTGGGATGACTTACCTCCACTGTACCGAATGGGAAAATACTAAGTACCGTAAGAGAGGTTTCTTCATCCGGGTTGGGAGTGACAATGTGAGGGTCTACGACATCTAATAAGACTTGATCTCCAACCTTAAGTTAATTTGGAGAGGTATCGAGCTTGTTTTGGCATAGTTTCGATTTATCGGATGTTCTCGATTTATGTACTCGCCATTCGTCTAGCTCCTCTATCTGTGGCCTTGGTTCTTCATGAATGGGTCCTCTATTGTTGTTGGAACATGGCTCATGTACTTCTTTCAAACTTAATTTCTGCATAGTGGATTGTGTCATATTATCGGTTTTAGTAGGATAGTATGGATCATTACCTTCCATGTTCGATGTGATGCTAGAATTATGAGCTTGAAGGGTGATCGTTTCATCTCCCACGCGAAGTGTAAGTTCACCTATGCCAACATCAATAATTATTTTAGCAGTTCCTAAAAAGGGCCTCCCTAAAATTAAAGGGGTGTTGGTCTCCTCCTCTATGTCTAAAACAACGAAATCAACGGGAAATATGAATTTATCCACTTTCACTAGTACATTTTCAATGATACCCCTAGGAAATCTTATAGTTTTATTTGCCAGTTGAATGCTCATCCTAGTTTGTTTAGGTTTCCCAAGACCTAGTTGTTTAAACATTTTGTAAGGCATGACATTAATACTTGCCCCTAAATCAGCTAATGCATTATTCACATCTAAGCTACCAATTAAGCAGGGAATTGTAAAACTCCCTGGATCTTTCAATTTGTTGGGTAACTTATTCTGTAGAATAGCTGAGCGAACTGCGTTTAGCTCCACATGCGATGCTTCGTCCAACTTCCGCTTGTTTGCTAAAAGCTCTCTTAAAAATTTCATTGCATTTGGCATCTGTGACAGAGCTTCAAAAAATGGTAAGTTGATATGTAATTTTTTCAAAAGTTTAAGGAATTTACCGAATTGTTCATCTGAGCGGTCTTTTCTTGTCGCGTTAGGGTATGGTACATGAGGTTTGTATTCTACATTCATCGTTTTATTATGACTTACCTTACCATCACCTTTGCTTTCCACATCTTCTTGCCTTGGTTCTGGCTCAGTCTCAACTCATCCTTCTTGAGCATCAATTACATTGAGCTGTTCCCTTGGGTTCGGTTCAATATTACTTGGCAAACTACCTTGTGGTCGTTCAAAAATTAATTTGGATAGCTGACCTATCTGAGTTTCGAGTCCTTAAATTGATACTTGTTGATTTTTGTGTGCTGTCTCGGCATTCTGGAAATGAGTTTCTAGCACCGAGATGAATTACAATAGCATCTCCTCAAGGTTCGGTTTCTTTTCCTGTTGATAAGGTGGTTGTTGAAAACCCTGAGGATTCTGTGGCCTTTCATTTCCTTGACCGCCCTAAGAGAAATTTGGGTGGTTCTTCCAACCTGCATTATAAGTATTACTATATGGATTATTTTGAAATCTAAAATTATTGTTACCCATATAGTTGACTTGTTCCTCTTCGATTGTAGGATTGAATGGTAGGTATTCTGTAAGCACACCTCCTTCACTTGAATCACACCTTATCGTTGGATGTACCTGCGTAGAACCAAGTAAACCATCAATTTTCTTATTCAGAAGTTCTACCTGATTTGACAACATAGTGACCGAATCGACGTTATAAACGTCTGCTATTTTTGTTGGCTTAGTCCTCATGACTTGCCACTGATAGTTATTCAGTGACATTTCTTCAATAAATTCAGAAGCCTCTTTAGGTGTTTTCTTATTGATGGTCCCACCAGCAGCTGCATCAATCATTTGTCTTGTCGAAGGGTTCACACCGTTGTAGAATGTTTGAACTTGCAGCCATAGAGGTAATCCATGGTGTGGGGACCTTCGTAAAAGGTCCTTGTATATCTCTCATGCATCGTAAAGTGTTTCCAAGTCCATTTGCACAAAAGCAGATATATCATTATGCAACTTAGCTATTTTTGCCGGTGGAAAATATTTTAATAAAAATTTTTCGGTCATTTGTTCCTAAGTGGTAATGGACCCTCATGGTAGTGAGTTCAACCATTGTTCAGCTTTATTTCTCAGTGAAAAAGGGAATAAGCGAAGGCGAATGGCATCATCAGAAACATCATTAATTTTGAAAGCGCCGCACAGTTCCAGGAAATTTGCCAAGTGAGTGTTAGGGTTTTCATCCTGCAAACCATCAAACTGAACAAATTGCTGTATCATCTGAATCGTGTTAGGTTTTAGTTCAAAATTATTTGTAGCAATAGCAGGCCTAACTATACTTGACTCAGTTCCAGTAAAATTAGGTTTAGCATAATCATACATAGTACGAGGAGCAGGATTCTGATTTGCTAATTCAGCAGGTATGGCTGGAGGTAGTGGATTGTCCTGATTTTCAGCCATCTCCTCAGTTGTAGTTGAGATATCGTCCTTTTTCTCTTCTTCTGTATATCTTAAGCTGTGCCTAATTTCTCGTCGATTTTTACAAGCTGTACGATCAATTTCCTCGTCAAAAAGCAATGGTCTAGACGGGTTTCTTCTAGTCATAAACTACAATAACCTGCCAGAAGAAAAAGAAAGAAAATTAGTAAAATTAAACTTAAATTGCAAGAAAATAAATTGCTAAAGTAATAAAAATTGAGCGTTCCTAATATCTTAGTCCCCAGCAACGGCGCCAAAAACTTTATTGTGATTTTCCCGTGATAAGTTTTATAAATTTATAGTGAATCGTTCTCGAAACTAACTATTATCACGACGTAGGCAAGTGTACCTATCAAACAGTAGTATAGCTTTAGCAAGACCGGATTGTCGAACCCAAAGGACTAGGAGTACTAGTAATGACTGTCTTCTTATTATCTAGCCGAAGAAAAGAGATTTGTTTTAACTGACTAATTAATTAAACTAAGAACTTGTAGAAAATAGAAGTTGGGGAATTAGTTTTGGAGAAGCAATAGATTGAGACAATACCTAAGGAAAAATACACCTAGACTTTTACTTGTTATTCTGGCTCTGAACCGAACGATTTCTTCATTTAACTTGTTCCGTAGAAATCCCTACTGTATATTATTATCCCTATCGAGACTAACAATGTTTAATCCCTAGGTTGAATAACCGAGAGTTATCTCTAATTAACACCCTAAGGTTGCATTAACTCGATCTATGGATTCCCTTACAAGGTTTCACCCTAATCCGGCAAAATCTTGTCACCCTATGTCTAGGCGCGCAATCAACTCCGCTTAATTATGACAAAGTTACTCCTAGTCAGGGTCTATTCCTCCTCCAACTAAGAGTAGTAACTTGAAGTGATATCCTGAAATACCAAAACAAGAATTAAGAACACATAATTAAGAACAAGTCAAATATTTATCATACGATTCAAAAATAATAACAAGGTTTCGTCATAAGTTTCATCCCCCTTAGGTATTTAGGGGTTTAGTTCATAACTAAACAAGAAAACATCTCAGAATAATAATAAATACAAAACAATAAGAAAACCTAAAACTCTTGAAAGGGAAGTTGAGGAGAGATCTTTAGTCTTGATAATGGCTTTGGCTTCTGAGATGAATTAATCGACTTCCTTGGAGTAATTCCTTACTCCCTATTCTCCGTCTCCCTTCTCTTCCTCTTTTAAGGTGTATTTATAGGCTTTGGAATGCCTAAGAACCCTCAAAAGTGGCCTTTTCCAAATTGGACTAAACTTGGGCTCGGCAGGGACACGCCCGTGTGCGATAACTGTAGGCCGTGTTTGAGGTACACAGGCATGTGTTATACCCGTGTGAATCGTGCTTAAATTCTGCCAAATTGACAAGGCCGTGTGATCTACCCGTGTGAGGAGCTCCAGACCGTGTTGATTTCGTGCTTTGGCCCATTTTCTCCATTTTCGACCCGTTTCTTGTTCCTTTGGTTCTCCTATGCCTACCTACGAATAAAACATGAAATTAAGACATTAGGAGTATTGAATTCACCAAATTTAAGGAGAAATCATTCATAAAAGGCGTTAAGAATGGGTTATAAATATGTATAAATTACGGTTTATCATAAGCTTAGAAAGTACGGGACTGTGGAATTTAGAGCTAAAATCGAGGATGATGCTGAAAGGGTTGAGTTCAGGCTCGAGAATACTACCTGGGTGCTAGATGAATTGTCGTGCACAGCCGAGGAGTGTTTAAAGTGTGTCGTGTCTCTCTTGAAGGATACTGCATACCATTGGTGGAAGACTGTATCCTCGGTAGTGCCAAAGGAAAATATCACTTGGGATTTCTTCCAAGAAGAGTTTAGGAAGAAATACATTAGTCAAAGGTTTTTAGACTCGAAGCAAAAAAAGTTCCTGGAACTCAAACATGGGAATAAGACTGTAGCAGAATGAGAAAGAGAGTTTGTAAGGCTAAGCCAGTACGTAACTGAATGGGTTCAAACTGAGTCGAAAATATTTAAACGCTTCGAGGAAGGCCTGAATGACGAAATCAAGTTGTTGATTAGGATTCTTAAAATACGAGAGTTTGCCGCATTGGCTGATCAGGCCAAGAAGGCCGGGGAGCTTAATAATGAAAGAAAGCAAGCAAAGAGAGCTGCTCGAGTTTCAAGTAAGAGGTCCAGCGGTAAAACACTCTCGCTTCCCACAAAGAAATCAGTGAGCCAACATGAACACTCCACTTCATCGGTAGGATATTCGAGTAGAGCGAGAGGCTCTAAACGATGAATTTAGAAGTCTTCCTCCCTGATGGTGACTAGTGTGGGGAGTGTAGATGATCAAAAGCTGAAGTGTAAGAGTTGCAACAAATTTCACTTCGGAGAAAGCCGAATGAAGAGGGGTGCGTGTTTCAGATGTGGTTCTCTTGACCACTTTCTTAAAGACTGCCCAGAACTAATCAAAAAAGAAGTGGAAGTAGCCTCAAAGTCGAATACTCCCATTTCATGGGGTAGACCACCATGATATCCCGGAAGTGCTAGTGGCAGTCGAGTTGCGACTAAAGATACTGCAAAACTAGAGGCCCGAGCCCCGGCAAGAACGTATGCCATACGCGCTCGAGAGGAAGCCTCTACTCCTGACGTTATTACGGGTACTTTTTCTCTTTTTAATACATGTGTTATTGACTTAATTGACCCGAGATTGATGCATTCATACATTTGAATGAGATTGGTATCTAGTATGAACATACCATTGAGCCTACGAAATTTATTATTAAAGTGTCGAACCCACTAAGCAGGTCAGTCCTAGTTGATAAAGTCTGTAAGAATTGTCCTTTGACGATTCAGGGTCACTGTTTTCCAGCTAACCTTATGTTGTTACCATTTGATGAATTCGATGTAATACTTTGTATGGATTGGTTAGTGATAAACCAGAATTTATACATATTTTTATCCCATACTTAACACATTTATGAATGATTTCTCATTAGATTTAGTGAATTTGATGCTCTTAATCCTTTAATTTCATGTTTATACTTAGGTGAGCATAGGAGAGCAAAAATAACAAGAAACGGGCCAAAAACGGAGAAAATGGGTCGACATGAGAGAATAACACGGCCTGGACTTCCTCACACGGGCAGAACACACGCTCGTGCCATTCTAACAAGCTTGAACATAGCCTAAAACAACCTTAGCACGGGCGTGTTAATCCCTCAGCCTTGGGATGACTGAAGATCAATCCTGAATTTCCCTTCAAGAGTTTTGGGTTTTCTTTATGTTTGTATTCATTACTCTTCTGAGATGTTTTCCTATTTAGTTATGAACTAAACCCCCTAAATACCTAAGGGGAATGAAACCTAATACGGATCTTGTTATTATTATTTGAATTGTATGATAAATATTATGTGTTCTTAATTCTTGTTTCGGTATTTCAAGATATTGATTCAAGTTAATGCTCTTATTTGGGGGAGGAATAGTCCCTATCTAAGAGTAACTTTGTCATAATTAAGAGGAGTTGATTGCGCGCCTAGAGATAGGGTGACAAGATTTTGCCGGATTAGGGTGAAACCTAATAAGGGGATCCATAGATCAAGTTAATGCAACCTTAGGGTGTTAATTAGAAAGATATTTCAATTATTCAACCTAGGGTTAGACATTATTAGTCTTGAATAGGGATAATAGCATAACTCAGGGATTTCTACGGAACAAGTTAAATGAATAAATCGTCCGATTCGAAGTCAAATAACAAGTGAAATCTAGGTGGATTTTTCCTTGGGTATTGTCTTAGATCAATTGTTTTTCCAAAAGTATTTTCCCCAACCTATTTTCTGTGATTTCTTAGTTTGGTTAATTAGTTTAGATAAACAAACCCATTTTATTTTTAGGTTAGATAATAAAAAAGGCAATTAATACTAGTACTTTTAGTTTCTTTGGGTTCGAGAATCCGGTCTTGCTAAAGCTATGCTACTGTTCGATAGGTACACTTGCCTCCATTGTGATAATAGTTAGTTTCAAGAATGATTAATTATAAATTTATAAATAGTTTCAAGAATGATTAATTATAACTTTATAAAACTTATCACGAATAATCACGATCAGTTAGCCCTGCATGATGTAATTGTAAATTGTGGTAGCAAGTATATTAAATTAAAATGTCTGGATGGTGAGATTCTACGGGTCGATTCAAGAGAATTAGGTTCGTCTTTGGTTGTAATCACGACAATGGTTGCTCAAAGATATATAAGAAATGGGTATGAAGCCCACCTTGCATTTGTATTGAACGCTAAGGAAACAAAGTTGAAGATTGAGTCTGTGCCGATAGTATGTGAGTATCCAGACGTTTTCTCAGAAGAATTACCCAGATTGCCTCCTGAAAGGGAGATAGAATTTGGTATTAAATTGGTGCCAAGGACAGCTCCCATTTCTATTGCTCTGTACAGAATGGCGCCAACCGAGCTGAAAGAGTTAAAAGCCCAGTTGCAAGAGCTGATGGATAAAGGATTTGCAAGGCCAAGTTTTTCACCTTGGGGTGCCCCCGTACTGTTTGTAAAGAAGAAAGATGGTTTAATGAGGCTATGTATAGATTATCGGCAGTTGAACAGGGTAACTATCAAGAATAAGTATTATTTTCCAAGGATCGATGATTTGTTCGACCAGTTGAGAAGAGCCACTGTGTTCTCTAAGATAGACTTGAGGTCTGGCTACTATAGTTGCGAGTTAAAGAATAAAATGTACCTAAGATGGCTTTCAGGACGAGGTATGGTCATTATGAATTTCTTGTCACGCCATTTGGGCTAACGAATGCACTGGCTGTATTTATGGACCTACTTAATAAGATCTTCCAGCCATATTTGGATAAGTTTGTCGTTGTGTTCATTGACGACATCTTGATTTATTCCAAAGATGAGACAGAGCATGCGAAGCAGTTGAGAATTGTGTTGTAGACCTTGCGGGAAAAGCAACTCTATGCTAAGTTTAGCAAGAGTGAGTTTTGGCTCCAAGAAGTTAGATTTTTGGGTCATATTGTTTTGGGTGAAGGCATCCGAGTTGATCCAAGTAAGATTTCTACTATCGTCGAATGGAAACCACCTAAAAATGTAACTGAGGTTAGAAGCTTTTTGGGCTTAGTCGGTTACTATCGAAGGTTTGTGAAAGGATTCTCCATGATAGCGAATCTTATGATGAGGTTGCTACATAAAGACATTAAGTTTGAATGGACGGAGAAGTGTCAACAAAGTTTTGAGAACTTAAAAACATTGCTGACTGAAGCTCATGTTTTAGTACTAACTGAACTGGGAAAAGAGTTTGTAGTTTTTAGTGATGCATCTTTAAATGGATTGGGTTGTGTACTTATGCAAGATGGCAAGGTGATAGCCTATGCTTCATGGCAATTGAAACCACACGAGAAGAACTACCCGACACACGACCTAGAGCTCGCCGCCATTGTTTTTGCCTTGAAAATTTGGAGGCATTGTTTATATGGTGAGACTTATCGCATATTCACAGACCACAAGAGTTTGAAGTATTTGATGACTCAAAAAGAATTAAATTTGAGACAGTAGAAATGGTTAGAACTAATTAAGGATTATGATCTAATTATCGAATATCACTCGAGAAAGGCGAATGTGATCGCTGACGCGTTGAGCTAAAAATCCTTGTTTGCATTGAGGGTCATGGATGCTCGATTGGCATTGCTTGATGATGGTTCAGTTTTGGTAGAGCTAGAGGCTAGGCTGACATTTCTGCAGGAAATTTACAATGCTCAATCTAAAGATAGAGACCTTCAAGCTAAAGTCGGGTATTGAATCTGATTTTTGAATTGGTTCTGATGGATGTTTGATGTTCAGAGATAGGGTTTGTGTACCCAAAGATGATGAGCTTATTCGGAAAATCTTACAAGAAGCACATAACAGCCGTTTGTCAATTCACCCGGGAAGTACCAAAATGTACAATGATTTGAAGAAAATGTAGTGGTGGAATGGCATGAAAAGAGATATTTCTGAATTTGTATCAAAATGCTTGGTATGTCAGCAAGTTAAAGCTGAACATCAAGTACCTTCAGGTTTGTTACATGCTTTGATGGTCCCCGAATGGAAGTGGGATAGAGTTACTATGGATTTTGTCACAGGATTGCCATTAACTCCGAAAAAGAAAGATGCCATAAGGGTTGTAGAAGATAAGTTGACGAAGTCGGCTCATTTTATTCCGGTAAGGATAGATTACTTTCTTGATAAGTTGGCCGACTTATACATTTTTGAGATTGTAAGATTGTATGGAATACCACTGTTGATTATTTCAGATAGAGACTCAAGGTTCACTTCGAGATTTTGGAAGAAGTTACAAAAAGCCTTGGGCACGAAGTTGAGCTTTAGTACAGCTTTTCACCCTCATACCGATGGTCAGTCTGAGCGGATGATTCAGATTCTCGAGGATATGTTGCGATGTTGCATCCTCGAATTTCAGGGTAGCTGGGAAAAATATTTGCCGCTGGTAGAGTTTGCCTACAACAACAGTTTTCAAACAAGTTTGAATATGGCACCTTATGAGGCCTTGTATGGTAGGAAGTGCTGAACTCCATTGTACTGGACAGAACTCAAGGAAAGACAGATTCATGGGGTTGATCTGATTAAGGAAACTGAAAAAAAAGTTAAAGTGATACAAGATTGTTTTAAAGCGGCATCGGATAAGAAGAAGTCATATGCTAATCTGAAAAGGAAGGAAATTGAGTTCCAAGTTGGAGATAAAGTATTCTTGAAAGTATCTCTATGGAAAAAGGTGTTAAGATTTGGTCGAAAAGGCAAACTGAGTCCGCGATTTATCGGGCCGTACGAGATCACCGAAAGAGTTGGACCGTTAGCCTATCGTTTGGCATTGCCACCCGAACTAGAAAAGATTCACGATGTGTTCTACGTATCTATGTCAAGGTGATACCGGTCAGACCCCTCTCATGTGATTTCGCCGACTGAGGTTGAAATTCAATCAGACATGACCTACAGAGAGGCACCAGTTAAGATTTTGGCCAGTGAGATTAAATAGTTGAGGAATAAAGACGTGGCTTTAGTAAAAGTTTTATGGCATCAACATGGTGTGGAAAAGGCTACATGGGAGCCAGAAGAAATTATGAGAAGCCAATATCCGAACCTGTTTACTGGTAAGACTTTTGAGGACGAAAGTCCCTAAGAGGGAGAAATGTAACATCCCAAAATAGGGCCTAGTCAGAATAGTGGTTTAAAGACCACAAATCCGACATCAAAATATTTATTTTATGATTATTATGAGGTCTAGAATATGAGACTATGCATGTGTTCAAAATTCATGAAGAAATTCTTTGAGGAAGATGTCCAATTGGAAATTAGGGACTAAAATGAATAAATTGCAAAACTTGGATTCTAGAAGCAATTTGTATGAAATTTCTTTAGATTATAAATTAGAAGGTCTTGGAGAGAAATTTTCCAAATTTCTAAGTTTTGGACAAAAATAGGCTTGCATGGATGAAAATTTAAAGAAGGGGCTTAAGGGCATTTTGGTCATTTGGTATTTTAATGAAATAAAATGGGAAAAATGAACCAAAAATCAGCTATCTTCTCCCTTGTACCAGCCGAAATTCTCAAGCCCTCCATATCTAGGGTTTTCAAGCTTTTCAAGCTCATTAGTAAGTGCTCCCAAGCCCCTTTTTAATGTTCTTTGTATTTTTGAGATTCCGGTAGCTTACTCTCTCCATTTCTACCCATATTTCATGCTAGGGTCCATGTTTAAAAAATTTACCTATGTATGAGTTACTTGTATTTTGATGGTTTATTGAGGAATATGAAAGTTGGATGTGTGTTAAACATCTTTTCCTAGGTGATTTTCATGAAAAACCCCTAAAGGGACCTTTTTGCAAAAGTTGTTCAATGTGTGGTAGAAATGTGAAAATAATGGAAAATGTGGGTTTTCATAAGAGGGAAAAGTGTTTGGCTAGGCTTGGGTAAGATAGAAATTGCATGTTTTTCATTATACGAGCCTAGGGACTAAATCGTAAAAATGTGAAAGGTTAGGGGCAAAACGGTCATTTGGACCGAGGGTGGAAATTTAGACTTGAAAAGTATAATGTGGAGTTTTAATGATTTAATTTTGTTTTTATAGACCCTGGGGAACAAATTTCGGAGGTCGATCGAGGAAAGCGAAAGGTTTCGGAATAACCGAAACACAACACCGAAATGAATACCAGGTAAGTTCAAATAACTTAAAGTAAACTCCTAATATGCCTAATTATATGATTTGTGAATGAATGATGTTTGCATTTATTGATGACATAAAAATTTCATGAAATGCATCTTTGATAACGATATGTTGAAAAATGTATCGGTTGAGGTTTAAAAGGGAATTCGATGGATAAACCATGTTTTACATGTGTAATGAGATCTTGCATGTGTTGCAGAAAGGACTTAGCCCGGACGGGTAATCCGTTGATATCAAATATGAAAAGGATCTAGCCCGGACGGGTGTTCCTTTGGATGATCGAGCCCCCCGAAGAATACATGTGCACTATGGATTTAGCCTGGATGGGTAATCCGTTGAGGGTCTAAATTTAGCCTGTACTAGTAATTCAGATTCGAGCTCAATAAAGGTGTTTGTCGTTATAAGGGATTTAGCCTGGACTGGTAATCCTGACATCACCTTATGAGTTTATAAAATAGTGGATTTAGCCTGGACTGGTAATCCCGCCATAAGATATGAGGTTCGCGGGAGTGCATACTTGAAATAATCATCCTTATGAATTGACGGTTAATGGATATTCCGTCGAGATTTCCTAGAAACTCAATGGGGTTAACGTGAGAATGATGTATAAGTGAAAAGATGTATGATGAGCTCATCTAAGATAAATTACATGGTGCTTTGTTATGTGACTAACTCATTGATTGAGTGCATGTGATAAGGAACCATTTTATACTTGTTGGGTTCATTATCTATTATGGATGTATGCTAATTACTTGGTAAGTTTACTTTCCGGTTATTCAAGCTTACTAATCATGTGAATGCTTACCTCTCTTTTTTCCCTGCTTTTCAGAGCCCGAGGACTCGTAAGGATTGGAAGACGGTTGGAGAGCCAGCACACTATCAAATAGACCATCTTTGGTATAAAGACATTTCTATTTCGCTCAATGGCATGTATAGAACTTTTGAGTATTTTGTTGTATATGTCATTTGATTTGCCAAACGAAGGCATGTAAAGGTATATCTATCTTTTTGTATATGGCCATGGGAATTGGCTTATTTTGAAGTAGGCTATGACCTACAAATATACGCATGTTTATACTTCATATGATGGTTTGTTTTTAATTGGCAATGAGTCACAAGAATGAGTCAATCCCAAACATGTCAATGAGACAAGGAATCTCTTCAAATACAGGATGAGAATTAACCTAGCATGTGTAAAACCAATGATATGAGGTTTACATGCAATGAGGTTCATCAAAGTGTCGAGTAAGTGTATAAATTGGGTCTTAGTATGTATTAAAGCAACTTATATTTATGATTTTTTGATAAGAGGGTGATCAAAGGCTTGGAAAATAGCCTAACAGGATCCACACGGTTAGACACATGGGTGTGTGTCTAGATCGTGTGTGACACATGGTTCACACCCATGGGTGTGTGGTATGGTCGTGCGTTCCCTGCACCTAAAATTTTAAGTCAGTGTTGTACACGAGCTAGGCACACGGGTGTGTCTCTTGACTGTGTGTCCCTCATTGTATGATGAGGTTATAGTCAGTGTTACACACGGGCTGAGGGCACGGGCGTGTCCCAAGCCACACGGGCGTGTGACTATTCAAAGTAAGGGAATTTTTCTAATGTCCCCAAAGTTCATTAAAAGTTTTCAGTTTTATCCCGAATCGGCCTTATGTACGTTTTAGGCCTCAAAAGCCTGTATATGGGATGTCATGCACATGTTTGAAAAGTTTTAAATTTAGGCGAAACTTGGTGACCAAATTTGGTATGTTTGTAAATGTGAAATCCTGGTAACGCCTTGAACCCTATCCCAGCGTCGGATACGAGTGAGGGGTGTTACAAGCCCATTGGGCCCACACGACCCATTTCGACCCAACGTGGTCCATAGCGGCCCAAGTCCACAGAAACACTCGTGGTGGCCTTTATAGTCTTACGCCCGTAATTTGTGGGCTCAGTTTACCACATGTGCGTTCGTAGACCCATGTGGCCAAAAGGCCATTCTTTTCGACATTTTGGCTTTTCGGCTTTTGCCATTCTACGGCCTATTTAGTGTGTGAATACACACATGTTATGGAACTGTTGACGCACCCTTCCGAGATCAAAGCACCTATGATTCACAACGATCCACCATTAGTCATATTCGTGGAAAATCCAAATCAAAGTATTGAGAACACTCTAACAGACTCATCAGAAGTTATAACCCCTTGTAAATAAATACTACCTAAAGTACTTACCACGAACGACAGGATTACTCACTAAGAAAGGACAATTGGTCTAACCCCTTTAATTACAGCAATCAAGCTCCTAGCAACAAACGCGCGAAACACAGCAAAGTGTTAGATGAGCACTACCCCATGGTAATAAGAAGAGAAAATAACCGTTCGGCCTAAGTAGCATAGAAGCCGAATCTTTAAGGAAAGGTCAGATGGAATTTGGCCAAGGGAGCAAACCACGAACACTTACCCAGAAAAGCACAGAGTTTGATGGCACCTTGGCAAGAATCGGCCAGAAAAGAAAGAAGTAAAGGAAGAGTCCCTCACTTAGGGTATTCGGCCAAACAAGAACAGGCAACATATGTTGAGGGAAGGGAAAGAGAGTAAGGGAACTGTCCCCAAAAGGTCAATTCGGCTACTACCTCAAAAATACAAAATAAGACTTGAAAGGAACTGGCGAAAAAGAGAGCACTACACAACACAATTTCGGCAGACACAAGGCTATGACCGAATTGGCACCCCAGAGCTTCCCAAATTTAGCCAAACACTACCTCTTCCCCACTCCCCTTATCTCTCTACAAATCTCTCAACAAATCCCTCCATGACCAATTCAAACCCCTTTCAAACTCCTCAACCTTCCAAGCTACAGAGTTCCAGTGATATACAACCTCCTACTCGCCACATCAGCAAAAAGACATCCCTTGCATGCAGTAGGACTCGAACTCTAGTCCCCTCACATTTGTAACACGCCACTTACCACCTTTAATAGTGGACTCCTTGTGTCATACCATACTCACATTAATTTAAAAGTCTTCTAGTAGTAGATAAGGGTTTATTCAAATAAAACCCAAAATTTTGCTCAATCCAGGACTTGAACCCATAGCTTCACTGACACTCCCAGAGCATTAAACCACTAAGCCTGGCATACTCTCACATCGCAATTACACAAAACAATTCTAACAGGATTTTTGGGATTTTTAGTGTTACAACTAACCGCACCCATTCAAGAGTTAAAACTTCTAGGCCCAAAATTTGGGGCATTATAGTGTGGTACACACGGCTAAGACACGCTTCTGTGTCTCTACCCATGTGCTCAATTTTGAGCATTCTGTTTCTCAAAATTAAGCTGTAGGGGACACACGGCCTGACCACATGCCTGTGTTACCAGGCCGTGTGTCACACACGGTATAGACACACACCCGTGTGTCTACCCATGTGGACAAAATGAAGCCATTTCTAGCTCCATTTCTCACCCAAAATTTCACCCAATACATGCACTTAAAACACACATCCAAAACCAACCAATCCAAGCATTCAAAATAGGCAATTTCAACATTTAACAGGAAATATCACTACATGAATATGTGCTTATAAACTTTCCTTGGAATAACTTAGGCATTAGTATCATTTAATCACACATACATAACATATCACATATAAATATAACATCATAACCTACTTAACCATGCCAAAACAAACCATTATTAGCCATTCCAATGGCTAGGTTACAAAATAACATTTTCAAGCCACTATTGGCCAAGTTGTCCTGTACATGCCACTATAACAAAATGATTTCACTATATGTACCCAAAATGCTAGTTGATAGTGTGACGATGCTCTAATGATCGTCCAACCTTCACGAGCTTCCAAGCACTATAAAACAGGGAAAAATAAAATGGAGTAAGTATTACATACTTAGTTTTCGAGCACTATAAAACAGGGAAAATGAAATGGAGTAAGCGTTACATACTTAGTAAGTTCATATAACGGAAACTAAACTTACCAATCTTGGTTATTAAATCTAGGCATACAGTATTATGTTTCTATCCATTTGGCTAAATGGCCTAATCACATACATTCAATCAAACATGTTAGTCACCAAAATCTTCATGTCATTCAAGTAACATAGATAAGTTCGTCAGGCAATATTCCTTCAAGTCATTATCATTTTATCTCAAGGTTCTCATGCTATGTTAAGAGTTTTATGTCTGTTGAATCATTGAAATTTCAATGAAGGCTCAAGTAGTACACTCGAGGTGTACGATTCATTATTCTGTCAATTCTTATCGAGGTTACCCTTTAGGGTACTTAACCAAGAAACACTCTATTGAGCCACATATCGTATAATAGGATTACCAGTCCAGGCTAAATCCTTTTTATAATATATGCTCAGAGGAGCTCGATTAGGATTACTAGTCTAGGCTAAACCCTAATCATAAAGTATGCTCGAGAGGTATTATGTTGTGATTACCCATCTGGGCTAAATCCTTTCTATAACAAGGTCAATGGGATTACTCGTCTGAGCTAAATCCCGTCCGCAACAAATGTAGGACCTTATTAGTTTCGGGAAAGCGTATTCAATCATCGGAATTCAACATTCAATTGGGACTTTACCCTTTATCACCATTTCAAGCATGTATTAAGTTTCTCATTATAACATTCAAGTAATGTACATAAATATAAATTACATTCCATAAAACAAAACATTCAATTAAACTATTTACATGCCGGAGTAATTTACACGAACTTACCTCGACACTTGTTCGCGTAAAAGTCTACTAATATGAAATCTTTTCTTTTCCTCGATCTAACCTCGAATTAGTGTTGTCTAGATCTAATTAAGCCTTGAAAGTTTATCCTCTCTGTAACACCCCTAACCCATACTTGCCGCTGGACTAGGGTTATGAGGCACTACCGATCAAAATTAAAAATTAAAACATCAATAAATTTCCACTCAAATCAAAACCCATTTATATAAATAAAAAAGTGTAGTTAACTTACAAATTCAGAACATATATTGTTTTGTACAATGTAAACAAATATCATGTCAAATTCCAACCTAACACTTACTGTATATAATGCATATATATATTCAACATTAATTACTAACAGCATGGTCAAACGTCTTATTAAGTCACTTATGAAGTTATGCATAACCACCAAATATCACAAGCATATTCATATAATTTAATAAGCCATAGTAGACATAAATAAAATTTCTTACGTATGCAACTTAAGTCAAGATCAAATTTGAACTTGCATGCTTTGTACTTACGTATAAATTGATACAATTATTAGACATCAACCATACATTACCATATACTTCACTTAAAAATATTAATCATAAAAGACTACATTTTATTCTAGGTCATTAAAACATGTGCATTTGGCTTTAGTAAATTTAATTATTGACATTTGAGACCCAACTTTAATAACATATTCATGATAGCCAAATTTAAGTATGCAACCACAATTTACTAAGTTAGACTGAAAATACATATCAACTAAAAGAGATTATATCTATTATTATAAAGCTCAAATCACGTGCAAACATACTCAAAACATAAACCTTGCAAATGACTTGATCTTTACCTATTGATTTCATAATTTACTTTAACTCAACTAACTTCCATTAGGAATCATACGGCCGAATACGTAACATCACCACAAACATCATGCATTTTGATTACATTCTCAATATAGGTTCAATACAAGACCAAACATATATATATATATATATGGTCCAATCATAACATTCAATATATTCATGTCTCATCCGAATTCAACAACTAATCACAAAATGCAAACACATAGCATAAAGTAGAATCAAGCATGACACATTATATAATAATAAAAAATAACTTAAGTCATAGCCTATCAAAATCGAAATTAAACATAGAATTTAAGCCATAATCAAGCATAACCGAACTCAATATAAAAGATTAGCCATTTTGGCATGGCTTAGATTATACAAACCAAAGTTCTACTTTTCAAAACACATTTCAGCCTATACATGCCATAATTCCAATTTAACTTATAAAGGTACCAAAATAGCTGATAGTGTGATGAACTTTGCTGATAGTCCCCGAGCTTGCAGCTTGACTCCAAAATCTATAAACAGAGACACAAATATACACAGAGTAAGCTTTTTATAGCTTAGTAAGTCATAAGCAAATGGACAACTTAATAATATCATCAACTTAATTAAACTAGTCCAAAGTATATCATCTTAACACATTTAAATCCCAACATATAAATTTCACATTATAAATATAAATATTCATTCATAAAAGTCACCTTGGCCGAATGCTCATATCACCAAGTTAACATATTACCATTTAATTTCCAAAGCCAAATAATCATTATCAACCTAGTTCACATACACACAAATACACAAACTCATGAGTCACAATATAATTTCTTATACATATATAAATTATGTAACCAAATACACATAATCATGCATGCAGAATTTTAAGGCTTATTCCAATAATAATCTCAAGGCTGAATACACTTACCTTATTTTAGGTAGTAATAAGCTAATTCATACCTGGCCATTTAGCTCATTTTACACATTCGAACATAACTTATCTTTGCCCGATGAACCATTCAAAATTGGATAGGACACTCGAATAATCACACATATATAGTATAATGCCAACGTCTCAGGCGTGGTCTTACATGTAATCACGTATCGATGCCACTGTCCTAGACATGGTCTTACTCGCACACATATATCGGAGTCACATATCGATGCCATGGTTTTACTCGCACACATGAATCAGAATTCTATGCCATGACATATGTATCCTAACTATTCCTACAGTTCATACGGGGCTTTAAGACATCATAACTCGGTTGAAACGAATTCAGAAACATAGTAATCAAGCTTATTCACACTCAGCTATTCCATAAATAAAATCACATATTTCATTTAAGCAAGTATAATTTACATATAATTATAATTAAGTACGTCTATTTGTTTGTAAACTTACCTTGGACTTTCTAAAACGGAATGGGACAGCTAGTCGACAACTTTTGCCTTCCCCCCGATCCAAAACCGATTTCTTTGGTTCTTGATCTAAACATATTCAAATTAAGCTCATTCAAACATATTTTCATTCAATTTAGTCCAAAAACATATAAATGGGCAAATTACCATTTTACCCCTGACATTTACACTTTTTACAATTTAGTCCCTATTGCACAAAACAAAAAATATGCAAAATTTCCCTATACCCATGTTTGGCCGAATCTTACCCATATCCATACAAGTCCATATAATTTATTTATTTCACATTTTAGTCCCTCAAATTATTATTTTTGCAATTTAGTCCTAATTACTCAAAATCATCAAAAATTCCAATACAAAATATGTTAATCTAAAACATATCTTTCATATTTCATCATCAAAAAACAAAAAAACACAAACTCCCAACAATGGCATAACTCAAAATATTCATTAGAATAAAAAATTCAAGCTTGGGTCTTGAAGATAACTTAGCAACGATCTCAAAAACATAAAAATTATCAAAAATCGAGCTAAACACATACCTTGATTGAGCATTAAAGATGGCCGAACCCAAGCTTTTGTTATTTCTTTTTCTTTTTGTTTAGTCAAGAGAGAATGAATAAAACATGGCTTATTTTATGTTATTTTAACATATATTAACATTTTTACCAAATTACATTTTGAACCTTAAAAAATTAAAACAAAACCATATAATATATGCCTATTTTCGTCCACCTTTTCTTTTGATGGGCTAATTGCAACATAAAGACTTCCATCAATAAAGCCAATTAATAAAGCCAATAGCAATTATGCCTTTTTTAGAAATAACCACCAAATTTTCTATAACAGCCCGATTTGGACCCTAATCGGAACGATGGTTTCGGGACCACAATTCGCGTCAGAAAAATAATTAAAAATTAATTTCTATATTTATTTTGTGTGAATTAATGTCTGTGAAATTTTTGTGATTTAATTTTGTCGTTTGGATGTCCGATTAAATAAAAGGACTTAATCGCGTAAAGTGAAAATTAGGTGGTTATTTCTAAAAAGGGCTAACTTGCACTTCGCTTTTAAAATAGAAGCCTTTAAGAGGTAAATAGCCCAATATCAAGTGAAGTGGATAGTAATGGGCATGATATATATGATTTTATAATTATTAATTAAGGTTATTTTTGTAAACTAATATTATAAACTATTATAATATAACATATATATTATAAAACATTAAATAAAGTTGATATATGTGTTATAATGGTTCTTCATTGCCGAAGCTAAACAAAATCAAAAGGAAAGAAAGCAAGCTAGGGTTCGGCTAATATTCAAGCTCAATCAAGGTTCGTTTTTGTTCCTTTTTTATAATTTCTATGTTTTTGATATCGTTGCTTTGAGTACTACAAAACCCAAGCTTTAATTTTTGATTTTGATGAATATTTTAAGTTGTGCCATTGTTGATAGTTTGTGATTTTTGTTGTTTGATGACGAAAAATGGAAGATATGTTTTAGATTAACATATTTTGTATTGGAGTTTTTGATGATTTTGAGTAATTAGGACTTAATTGTAAAAATAGTAATTTGAGGGACTAAAATGTGAAATAAATTAAATATATGGACTTGTTTGAGAGTGGGTAAAATTCAGCCTAACATAAGTATTCAAAAATTTTATGTATTTTGTGTTTTGTGCAATAGGGACTAAATTGTAGAAATTATAAATGTCAGGGGCAAAATGATAATTTGACCATTTATGTGTTTT
Organism: Gossypium anomalum; assembly: GCA_025698475.1. Lineage (NCBI taxonomy): Eukaryota > Viridiplantae > Streptophyta > Magnoliopsida > Malvales > Malvaceae > Gossypium > Gossypium anomalum. The sequence continues at coordinate 20,665,234 of CM046963.1, read as the reverse complement.
TCGACTAAATTGAATGAAAATATATTTTAATGAGTTTAATTTCAATATGTTTAGATCAAGAACCAAAGAAATCAGATTTGGATCGGGGAAAAATGAAAGTCGTCGACTAGTTGCCCGATTTTCGTTTTGTAACGTCTGAGGTAAGTTTATAAGCAAATAGACGTGTTTATTGGTAATTTAATCGAATATGATTAAATGTGGATACTGTAGTTTCGAGTTCTATTCGACCGAGATACGACGTCCGAAAGCCCCGTATGAACCTTAAGAATAGCTAGGATACGTATGTCATGACATAGGATTCTGATATATGTGTGCGAGTAAATCCATGGCATCGATATGTGATTCTGATATGTGTTTACGAGTAAGACCCTGTCTGGGACAGTGGCATTGATATGTGACTACATGTAAGACCACGTTTGGGACGTTGGCATTGTACGACTCATGTGATTATCTGAATGTCCTAGCCAATTCTGAATGGTTCATTGGGCAAAGGTATAATGGGTTCGAATGTGTAAAACGAGCTATAAGTTAGGTAAGAATTACTTGTTACCTACTTGAGAAAAGGTAAGTAAAAAAACCATGGTTATTTGTTATGAATCTTGTAAAGTGCAAATTAAGAAAACATGTGTATATGATATGTGTATTTGGTTTAGTGAATGAGTAGTAAGTATGTTGTGATTAGTTCTTAAATATATATATATGGTTATATGGTTAACATATGTATATGGAAGTATATTAAGACATGTGAGTTTTATATTTGTGTATGTGACTAGATATTTATTAAATATTCGGTCTTGAAAGTTAAATGATAATAAGTTGATTTTTGGTTTTATAAACATTCGGTCAAGGTGATAATAAAAATGGAAATAATTATATAAGTAGTATATGTACATGATATCACAATCGGATTCTTGAGCTTAGATAAATATGTATATATATGTGTTTGGTTATATAATGACATACTAACTTAAGAAGTCGCTTAACACTTGGTTAATATGTTCTTGCAAGCATTCGGCCAAGGTAGATTTGTGCATGAAAATGTATTATTTATTTCACTTGTAGGTTTGAAATTTAACTCAGTAATGAACATATAATTCAGTTACCTTGAAATGAGTTGTTAATATCTTGGGATTGTTTATTTGCTTATAACTTACTAAGCTTTGATAGCTTACTCTGTGTGCTATGTTTACTTTGTTTCATAGATTTTGGAGTCAAGCTACGAGCTCAGGGTCCGTCAGCAGAGTTCATCACACTCTCAGCTATTTTTGGTACCTTTATAAGTCAAACTCGAATTATGGCATGTATAGGCTAGGGTGTGTTTTTGAAATGTTGAAATTCGGATATGTAAAGGTAGAGCCATGCGAAAATGGACTTCCAAGTTTGGCTTTTAATTATGCTTGATTGTGGTTTAAGATATGTTTTTATGCTACAAAATGGGAATAATTAATATAGGTGATGAATAGTAGATAATTTGAAATGGAAGAGTAATGATATGAGGTTAGGTATTAAAGGTGGATTACTAGCTTGAAAGCGGCACAAATGAATTGGCCATAATTAATGTTTGGTTGATTTGGATATGTTATATACTAACACGTATGCAGGTGAACATGATTATTATGACTAGTTTGACTTAGTATGTTCTTAGATTATATATTATATATGTTCGGTATGATAATTCGCTATGGAAACCTTGGTTGTATATGTGGTTTTAAAATGATGTATTCGGCAATGGTATAACCATTCGTACTTGTTTAAAGACTATTAATTGTTTCAAACATGGTGTTGTTATATATGTATGATCTTGGCATGAGTTTATATCGAGAATGTATCTAAGTTGAATGATGTTTGGAAAGCTTGTTATGTGATTCGGCCATATAGTATTAAATGATTAATTTGGAATGTGTTTTATATTAAAACAAGATGTATGCAAAATTTGCTTATTATGTTTAGACTTGTTTGGATATTTTCTTAGATATAATGTTTAACGAATTATGTATTATAATTAAAGTAATGGATGGTAGTTTATAAGTTAATAAATCTTGTTATTAAATGGTAGGTAATGAATGTGTTTCATGATCGTTTTAGTTATTTGTTTTAGCTTGTACTCAAATGTTAGTTTGGCCTTTAACTTTAAGGTAGATTATGTACTATATATATATGTGGAATATTAATACATTCGGCCATGTTACAGAATGTTAAAATTGTATGTGTAATTGTATATTAGATTAAAAGATATGATTTCATTTGATTTTAATGTGAGTTCATGCGGATGTTGATAATTGATTTCTTTAATATACAATTAACGAAATGGATATTGGCATATATTTTATGTATGCAGTGACGCGTTATAATGGAGTATTATTACATATAAAAATAGCATTAAGGTGTTTAATATAGAGAAACAAACTTTGAAAATTTTAAATATGTGAGCATTGTTTTATGTAAATACATATATAAGTTTGGTTCGAATTTGATATCTATGGAATATGATTATTTGATTTTGATAAGTATTTAATGTTATGATATTTTTTGGTGGTTTGAGTTGTAAGAAAAGTCAGTTTAATTGGTATTTATTTAGTAATGCCTCACAACCCATTCCGACGACGAATGGTATCAGAGTTATGGTTTAGTCAGTTCTAGGACTAACGTAGCGCGTGAGTCTAGCTATACATGCCATAATATTATTCTGTGATAGTGTGATGACTTCTGACATTTGAAATGTGTTTTCATATAGTAAATGGATCCCAAAAGAGCTGTAGCTGATGATGTCGAGAGTGTAGCGCCTGCTCCTGCGCAAGGGACAGCTCCGGTTGATTCTCGACTGATTTTGAGTAACCAAGAAGGAGAGGCTAAACAAGCCTTCTATCAAATGATGAATGACTAGTTCACTCGATATATTTGGACTCACCCAGCTACATAACAACCTCCACCCCCGATTAATCCATCTTCTATCCCTGTTGTACCTTAAGTAAGTGATCCGTTGCGATTGAATAGACCACCTATCGATAAAATCAGAAAACATGGAGCTAAAGAGTTTAAAGCCACTAATGATGATGAAGCTGAGCGGGCTAAATTCTGGCTTGATAATACCATCTGTGTGTTTGATGAGCTATCCTGTACTCCTGATGAATGTTTGAAATGTGTTATATCTTTGCTTCGAGACACAACATACCACTGGTGGAATACCCTAGTATCAGTAGTTCCGAGAGAGCAGGTGACCTGGGAATTCTTTCAAACTGAGTTCCATAAGAAATATATTAGTCAGAGATTTATCGATCAGAAGCATAAAGAATTTCGACCTTACGAGATAAGCAGTTGTATACGAAATTTAGTAAATGTGACTTTTGGTTAAGTAAAGTCAGTTTTCTAGGCCATGTAGTATCAGCATCAGGTATTCGAGTTGATCCGAGCAAAATTTTAGCCATACTTGATTGGAAACCTTCGAAGAATGTTTTCGAAGTTCGAAGCTTTCTGGGACTTGCTGGTTATTATAGACGGTTCGTGAAAGGTTTCTCTATTATTGCAGCCCTGATGACAAAGCTATTGTAGAAAGATGTTAAATTTGAGTGGTCAGAGAAGTGCCAGAAAAGCTTTGATCAGTTGAAAGCCCTTTTGACTGAAGCTCCAGTGCTAGTTCAGCCAGAATCGGGTAAAGAATTTGTTATTTACAGTAATGCGTCATTAAATGGTTTGGGTTGTGTTTTGATGTAGGAAGGCAGAGTGATAGATTATGCTTCAAGACAGTTGAAGCCACATGAAAAGAACTATCCAACACATGATCTAGAATTGGCAGCCATTATATTCACCCTGAAAATTTGGCATCACTATCTATTTGGTGAGAAATGTCATGTTTTTTCTGACCATAAGAGCCTGAAATACTTAATGAATCAGAAAGATTTGAATTTGAGTAAACATTGGTGGTTAGAATTGCTAAAGGATTACGAGTTCGTGATTGACTACCATCCGGGGAAGGCTAATGTTGTTGTTGATGCTTTAAGCTGAAAATCACTGTTTGCTCTGCGTGCAATGAATACGCATATGGCCATGTCTGATGATGGTTCGATAGTAGCTGAATTGAAAGCTAGACCATTATTTGTTCAACAAATATGTGATGCCCAAAAGGTTGATAATGAATTGATTGCAAAACAAGCTCAATGTGAGATGGATGCTGATTTAGAGTTCAGAGTTGATGATAATGACTGCTTGAGATACAGAGACTGAATATACGTTCTGAGGAATTCAGAGTTAATTCAGATGATTTTGAATGAAGCTCATAGTAGTCAGTTATCTGTTCACCCAGGTAGTACAAAGATGCATAATGATCTGAAACAGCTTTACTAGTGGCATGGAATGAAATGAGATATTTCTCAATTTGTTGCAAGATGTTTAGTCTGTCAACAAGTAAAAGTCGAGCATCAGGACACGTATATTTGATGTATGTAGTGACACATTATAATGAAGTATTATTACTTATAAAAATGGCATTAAGGTGTTTAATATAGAGAAACAAAATTTGAAAATTTTAAATATGTGAGCATTGTTTTATATATATACATATATGAGTTTGGTTCGAATTTGATATGTACGGAACATGATTATTTGATTTTGATAAGTATCTAATATTATGATATTTTTTGGTGGTTTGAGATGTAGGAAAAGTCAGTTTAGTTGGTATTTATTTAGTAATGCCTCGCAACCTATTCTGGTGACGGATACGGGTTATGGGTGTTACGTTTTCATTTTACGCTATTAAGTCCTTTATTCAATTGGAGACTCAGACGGTAAAATTAAAGTACGAAAATTTCACAGATATAAATTCACACAAAATAAACACAGAAAATAATTTTAAGATATTTTTCTGACTAGGATTCGTGGTCTCGAAACCACCGTTCTAATTAGGGTCTAAATCAGACTGTTACAACTCTCCCCCTTAAGGATTTTCGTCCCCGAAAATCTTACCGGTGAATAGGTTTGGATATCACTCTTTCATTGTATCCTCTGACTCCAATGTTGCTTCCTCAACTCCATGTTTATGCCACAATACTTTAACCAACAAAATTTTCTTATTTCGCAACTCTCTAATCTCACGAGCTAGAATACGTATCGGTTCTTCCTCGTAAGTCATATCGGGCTTAATCTCAATATCAAATGGACTAATCACATGTGAAGGATCAGATCGATATCTACGAAGCATCGAAACTTGGAATACATTGTGAATATTTTCTAACTTAGGTGGCAACAACAGTCTGTAAGCAAACGGGCCAATACGTTCTATAATCTCATACGGCCCAATAAACCTTGGACTCAATTTTCCTTTGAGACCAAATCTGAGTATTTTCTTCCACGGTGAGACTTTCAAAAAGACTTTGTCTCCAATTTGAAACTCTATATCTTTTCATTTCAAGTCTGGATATGATTTTTGATGATCTGATGTTGCTTTCAGACTTTCACAACTCACTTTTACTTTTTGTTCCGTCTCTCTGATCAAATCGACCCCGTGTATCTTATTTTCATTGAGCTCAGTCCTGTCCAATGGTGTACGACATTTATGACCGTACAAAGCCTCATAAGGTGCCATTTTGATACTCGATTGAAAGCTGTTATTATATGCAAATTCAATCAAAGGCAGGTATCGTTCCCACGTTCCTTCAAAATCGAGAATACAACATCTCAACATATCCTCAAGTATCTGAATGATTAGCTCAGACTGACCATCTGTTTGCGGATGGAAAACAGTGCTGAAAAGTAATTTTGTACTTAGTGCACCTTACAGTCTCTTCCAAGACCGCGATGTAAACCTCGGATCTCTATCGAAAACAATAGATATAGGCACACCATGTAATCTCACAATCTGAGAAACATACAATTCAGCTAGTTTATCAAGCGAGTAGTCTGTACGTATCGGAACAAAATGAGCTGACTTAGTTAATCTATCCACAATAACCCAGATTACATCTTTCTTGCTCGGTGCCAATGGTAAACCAGATACAAAATCCATAGTAATTCAGTCCCATTTCCACTCAAGTATCATAATCGACTGAAGCAATCCAGAAGGTACCTGATGCTCGACTTTTACTTGTTGACAGATTAAGCATTTCGAAACAAAGTCAGAAATGTCTTATTTCATACCATGCCACCAATAAAGTTGTTTCAGATCATTATACATATTCGTACTACCTGGGTGAATAGATAACCGACTGCTGTAAGCTTTATTCAAAATCATCTGGATCAATTTTGAATTCCTCGGGACACATATTCAGTTTCTGAATCTCAAACAATCATCAGCATCAACTTGAAACTCTGAATCAGCATTTGAATCACATTGAGCTCGTTTTGCTATCAACTCGTTACCAACCTTTTGGGCATTACAAATTTGTTGAATAAATAATGATCTTGCTTTTAATTCAGCTATTATCGAACCATCATCAGACATAGCCATATGCACATTCAATGCACACAAAGTGAACAGTGATTTTTGGCTTAAAGTATCAGCAACAACATTAGCTTTTCCTGGGTGATAGTCAATCACAAGCTCGTAGTCTTTTACTAATTCTAACCATCAGCATTGTCTCAAATTTAGATCTTTCTGAGTCATCAAGTATTTCAGACTTTTGTGATCAGAATAAACATGACATTCTCACTGAACAAATAGTGGCGCCATATCTTCAATGCAAACATAATAGCTGCCAATTCTAAGTTGTGTGTCGGATAGTTCCTTTCATATGGCTTGAACTGTCTCGAGGCATAAGCTATAACTCTGCCTTTCTACTTTAGAACACAACCCAAACCATTTAAAGATCCATCACTATAGATAACAAATTCTTTACCCGATTCTGGCTGAACTAGTACTGGAGCTTCGGTCAAATGGGCTTTCAACTGATCAAAGCTTTTCTGGCAGTTTTCTGACCTTTCAAACTTAACATCTTTCTGTAATAGCTTTGTCATCGGGGCTGCAATCATAAAGAAGCCTTTCACGAACCGTCAGTAATAAGCAGCAAGTCCCAGAAAACTTCAGAATTCGGAAACATTCCTCGAGGGTTTCCAATCAAGTATAGCTGAAATTTTACTCGGATCAACCCGAATACCTGATGCTGAAACAACATGGCCCAGAAAACGGACTTCGCTTAACCAAAATTCACATTTACTGAATTTTGCATACAACTGTTTATCTCGTAAAGTCTGTAACACCAGTCTCAGATGTTTGGCATGTTCAGTTTCATCACGAGAGTAGATCAAAATGTCATCTATGAACACAACCACAAATTGATCTAAGTACTGTCTAAAGATCCAATTCATCAATTCCATAAAAACGGCAGGTGCATTAGTAAGTCCGAAAGGCATAACCAAAAACTCATAGTGTATATACCTTGTTCGGAAAGCAGTCTTTGGCACATCAGAGTCTTTAACTCGTAACTGATAGTAGCCTGATCTCAAATCTATCTTCGAAAACACTGTAGCCCCTTTCAGTTGATCAAACAAAACTTCAATCCGTGGCAATGGGTATTTATTCTTTATAGTCACCTTATTGAGCTGTCTATAATCAATACACATTCTCATAGTTCAATTTTTGTTTTTCACAAACAACACTGGTGCACCCCAAGGTGAGAAATTCAGTCGCACGAAACCTCTATCTGTCAACTCTTGCAACTGAGTTTTCAATTCTTTCAATTCTGTAGGTGCCATTCTGTATGGAGATATGGATATCGGGGTCGTCCCAGGCATTAACTAAATACCAAACTCTACCTCCCGAATAGGTGGCAAACCCAGTAATTCTTCAGGAAACACATCTGGATACTCACACACAATAGGTACTAATTCAATATTCCTTACAGCTATTTTACTATCAAACACATAGGCAAAATATGCTTTACACCTTTTCCTCAAATATTTCTGAGCTACCATCGAAGAAATCACTGCTGGTAAACCATTCAGATCATTCGATTCAATCCGAATAATCTCATCGTTCTGGCATCATAAATCAATAGTCTTTCTCTTGCAGTTTACAACAGCATCATGCAAAGTCAATCATTCTACACCCAGAATTATGTCAAATTCATCAAATGGCAACAACATCAAGTCAGCCGGAAAGCACGACTCTCTTACCATCAAGGGACAATTCTTACACACTTTGTCAACCATAACACACCGGCCCAAGGGGTTTGACACTCTAATCACAAACTCAGTAGACTCAACAGGTAGAGTCTTACTGAATACTAAAGTCTCACACACATAAGAATGAGTCGAACCAGGATCAATCAATGCAATTACATTAGTATTATAGAGAGTGAATGTACCAGTAATAACATCTGGGGATGCAGCCTCCTCACGTACGCAAATAGCATAGGCTAAATCAGGTGCACAAGCCTCAGATCTAACTGCTGTATCTTTAATCTTTCTCTAACTACTACTCATATTACCCGTGTTTCTCGGTGGTCTACCTCGGACTACAGTATTACCCGATCTCGTATTTTGTACTAGATTTTCTTTAGCTAACTCTGGGCATTCATGAATATAATGATCCATTTATCCACATTTAAAACAGGCTCGATCATGCAATCTGCAACTGCCGGGATGTCATTTATTGCGGTGTTTACACTCAGGTTGATTTGATCTGACATTACCCACACTAGCTACTGAGGTATCTCTCGAGCTCACAGGTGGTCTATTCTGATCAGGTTTAGGATAACCCATATTAGCCTTTGAACGGCTAGAATCATCTTGTAACTTCTTTGATGCCAACTGAAATGACTTACTGAATGATCTCTTACGTGAATCTCTAGCTTCAGAATAAGCTTTTCTCTTCTCTTTCCCGAGCTCTTCAGCTTTGCAGGCTCGCTCAACCAGTACCACGAAATCTTTTATCTCAAGTATGCCAACTAGCAATTTAATGTCTTCATTCAATCTGTCTTCAAATCTTTTACACATTATAGCTTCGGTCAAAACACACTTCCGAGCATACCGACTGAGTCTCACGAATTTACGCTCATACTCTTTCATGATCATCTGACCTTGTTTCAGCTCTAGAAATTCTTTACGCTTCTGGTCGATAAATCTCTGACTGATATATTTCTTACGAAACTCAGTCTGAAAGAATTCCTAGGTCACCCGCTCTCTGGGAACCACTGATACTAGGGTATTCCACCAATGATATGCTGTGCCTCAAAGAAAAGATATGGCACATTTTAAACATTCATCTGGGGTACAGAACAGCTCATCAAACACATGGATAGTATTATCAAGCCAGAATTTAGCTCGCTCAGCATCATCATCATCAGTAGCCTTAAACTCTTCAGCCCCGTGTTTTTTGATTTTATCAATAGGTGGCTTATGTAATCTCAACGGGTCACTTACTTGAGGTATAACAGGCATCGAAGATGGATTAGTCGGGGGTAGAGGTTGTTGTGCAGCTGGGTTAGTCCGGATATATTGAGTAAACCAGTCATTCATCATTTGGTAAAAGGCTTGTCCAGCCTCTCCTTCCTGGTTACTCAAAATCGGTTGAGAATCAACCGGTGCTGTCCCTTACGCAAGAGCAGGCGCTACACTCTCGACATCATCAGCTATAGCTCTGTCGGGATCTATTTTCTATATAAAAACACATTTTCAAATGTCAAAAGTCATCACAATATCGCAATATATAATATGGCATGTATAGCTAGACTCACACGCGATACGTTAGTCCTAGAACCAACTAAACTGTAGCTCTGATACCAATAAAATGTAACACCCCTAACCCGTATCCGTCGTTGGACTAGGGTTATTAGGCACTACTGATCAAAATTACAAATTTAAACATCAATAAATTTCCACTCAAGTCAAAACCCATTTATATAAAAAAAAAATGTAATTAACTTACAAATTCAGAGCATATATTGTTTTGCACAATGTAAACAAATATCATGTCAAATTTCACCCTAACACTTACTACATATAATGCATATATATATTCAACATTAATTACTAACAGCATGGTCAAACGTCTTATTAAGCCACTTATGAAGTTATGCATAACCACTAAATATCACAAGCATATTCATATAATTTAATAAGGCATATAGACATAAATAAAATTTCTTAGGTATGTAACTTAAGTCAAGATCAAATTTGAACTTGCATGTTTTGTACTTACGTACAAATTGATACAATTATTAGGCATCAACCATACATTACCATATACTTCACTTAAAAATATTAATCATAAAAGACTACATTTTACTCTAAGTCATTAAAACATGCGCATTTGGCTTTTGTAAATTTAATTATTGACATTTGAGACCCAACTTTAATAACATATTCATGATAGCCAAATTTAAGTATGCAACCGCAATTTACTAAGTTAGACTGAAAATACATATCAACTAAAAGATATTATATCTATTATTACAAAGCTCAAATCACGTGCAAACATACTCAAAACATAAACCTTGCAAATGACTTGATCTTTACCTATTGATTTCATAATTTACTTTAACTCAACTAACTTCCATTATGAATCATACGGCCGAATACGTAACATCACCACAAACATCATGCATTTTGGTTACATTCTCAATATAGGCTCAATACAAGACCAAACATATATATATGGTCCAATCATAATATTCAATATATTCATGTCTCATCCGAATTCAACAACTAATCACAAAATGCAAACACATAGCATAAAATAGAATCAACCATGACACATTATATAATAATAAAAAAGAACTTAAGTCATAGCCTATCAAAATTGAAATTAAACATAGAATTTAAGCCATAATCAAGCATAACCGAACTCAATATAAAAGATTAGCCATTTTCGCATGGCTTAGATTATACAAACCAAAGTTCTACTTTTCAAAACACATTTCAGCCTATACATGCCATAATTCCAATTTAACTTATAAAGGTACCAAAATAGCTGATAGTGTGATGAACTTTGCTGATAGTCCCCGAGCTTGTAGCTTAACTCCAAAATCTATAAACAGAGACACAAATATACACAGAGTAAGCTTTTTATAGCTTAGTAAGTCATAAGCAAATGGACAACTTAATAATATCATCAACTTAATTAAACTAGTCCAAAGTATATCATCTTAACACATTTAAATCCCACCATATAAAGTTCACATTATAAATATAAATATTCATTCATAAAAGTCACCTTGGCTGAATGCTCATATCACCAAGTTAACATATTACCATTTAATTTCCAAAGCCAAATAATCATTATCAACCTAGTTCACATACACATAAATACACAAACTCATGAGTCACAATATAATTTCTTATACATATATAAATTATGTAACCAAATACACATAATCATGCATGCAGAATTTTAAGGCTTATTCCAATCATAGTCTCAAGGCTGAATACACTTACCTTATTTTAGGTAGTAATAAGCTAATTCATACCTGGCCATTTAGCTCATTTTACACATTCAAACATAACTTATCTTTGCCCGATGAATCATTCAAAATTGGATAGGACACTCGGATAATCACACATATATAGTATAATGCCAACGTCCTAGACGTGGTCCTACATGTAATCACGTATCGATGCCACTGTCCTAGACAGGGTCTTACTCGCACACATATATCGGAGTCACATATCGATGCCATGGTCTTACTCGCACACATAAATCAGAATTTTATGCCATGACATATGTATCCTAACTATTCCTACGGTTCATACGGGGTTTTCAGACGTCATAACTCGGTTGAAACAGATTTAGAAACATAGTAATCAAGCTTATTCACACTCGGCTATTGCATAAATAAAATCACATATTTCATTTAAGCAAGTATAATTTACATATAATTATAATTAAGTACGTCTATTTGTTTATAAACTTACCTCAGACTATGTGAAACGGAACAGGACAGCTAGTCGACAACTTTCGCTTTCCCTCGATCCAAAATCGATTTCTTTGGTTCTTGATCTAAACATATTCAAATTAAGCTCATTAAAACATATTTTCATTCAATTTAGTCCAAAAACATATAAATAGGCAAATTACCATTTTACCCCTGACATTTACACTTTTTACAATTTAGTCCCTATTGCACAAAACAAAAAATATGCAAAATTTCCCTATACCCATGTTTGACCGAATCTTACCCATATCCATACAAGTCCATATAATTCATTTATTTCACATTTTAGTCCCTCAAATTATTATTTTTGCAATTTAGTCCTAATTACTCAAAATCATCAAAAATTCCAATACAAAACATGTTAATCTAAAACATATCTTTCATATTTCATCATCAAAAAACAAAAATCACAAACTCCAAACAATGGCATAACTCGAAATATTCATCAGAATAAAAAATTCAAGCTTGGGTCTTGAAGATAACTTAGCAACGATCTCAAAACGTAGAAATTATCAAAAATCGAGCTAAACACATACCTTGATTGAGCATTATTGATAGCCGAACCCAAGCTTTTGTTATTTCTTTTTCTTTTTGTTTAGTCAAGAGAGAATGAATAAAACATGGCTTATTTTATGTTATTTTAACATATATTAACATTTTTACCTAATTACATTTTTAACCTTAATAAAATTACAACAAAACCATATAATATACGCCTATTACCATCCACCTTTTTTTTTTAATGGGCTAATTGCAACATAAATACTTCCATTAATAAAGCCAATAACAATTATGCCCTTTTTAGAAATAACCACCAAATTTTCTGTAACAGCCCGATTTGGACCCTAATCGGAACAATGGTTTCGGGACAACGAATTTGAGTCAGAAAAATAATTAAAAATTATTTTCTGTATTTATTTTGTGTGAATTTATGTCTGTGAAATTTTTGTGATTTAATTTTGTCGTTTGGATGTCCGATTAAATAAAAGGACTTAATCGCGTAAAGTGAAAATTAGGTGGCTATTTCTAAAAAGGGCTAACTTGCACTTGGATTTTAAAATAGAAGCCTTTGAGAGGTAAATAGCCCAATATCAAGTGAAGTGGACAGTAATGGGCATGATATATATGATTTTATAATTATTAATTAAGGTTATTTTTGTAAACTAATATTATTAACTATTATAATATAACATATATATTATAAAACATAAAATAAAGTTGATATATGTGTTATAATGATTCTTCATTGCCAAAACTAAACAAAATAAAAAGGAAAGAAAGCAAGCTAGGGTTTGGCTAATATTCAAGCTCAATCAAGGTTCGTTTTTGTTCTTTTTTTATAATTTCTACGTTTTTAAGATCATTGCTTCGAGTGCTACAAAGCCCAAGCTTTAATTTTTGATTTTGATGAATATTTTAAGTTGTGCCATTGTTTATAGTTTGTGATTTTTGTTGTTTGATGACAAAAAATGGAAGATATGTTTTAGATTAACATATTTTGTATTGGAGTTTTTGATGATTTTGAGTAATTAGGACTTAATTGCAAAAATAATAATTTGAGGGACTAAAATGTAAAATAAATTAAATATATGGACTTGTTTGAGAGTGGTTAAAATTCAGCCCAACATAAGTATTTGAAAATTTTGTGTATTTTGTGTTTTATGCAATAGGGTCTAAATTGTAGAAATTGTAAATATCAGGGGTAAAATGATAATTTGCCCATTTATGTGTTTTTGGACTAAATTGAATGAAAATATATTTTAATGAGATTAATTTAAATATGTTTAGATCAAGAACCAAAGAAATCAGATTTGGATCGGGGAAAAACGAAAGTCGTCGACTAGCTGCCCGATTTCCGTTTTGTAACGTCTGAGGTAAGTTTATAAGCAAATGACATGTTTATTGGTAATTTAATGTTATATTTATATGCTGTTATGAAAAGTTAGAATTTGAATATACTATGGTCGAATATGATTAAATGTGGCTACTGCAGTTCCAAGTTCGATTCGACCGAGATACGACGTCCGAAAGCCCCGTATGAACCTTAGGAATAACTAGGATACGTATGTCATGACATAGGATTCCGATATATGTGTGCGAGTAAGTCCATGGCATCGATATGTGATTCTGATATGTGTTTACGAGTAAGACCCTGTCTGGGACAGTGGCATTGATATGTGACTACATGTAAGACCACGTTTGGGACATTGGCATTGTACGACTCATGTGATTATCTAAATGTCCTAGCCAATTCTGAATGGTTCATCAGGCAAAGGTATAATGAGTTCGAATGTGTAAAACGAGCTATATGTCAGGTAAGAATTACTTGTTACCTACTTGAGAAAAGGTAAGTAAAAAAACCATGGTTATTTGTTATGAATCTTGTAAAGTGCAAATTAAGAAAACATGTGTATATGATATGTATATTTGGTTTAGTGAGTGAGTAGTAAGTATGTTGTGATTAGTTCTTAAATATACATATATATATTCGGTTATATGGTTAACATATGTATATGGAAGTATATTAAGACATGTGAGTTTTATATTTGTGTATGTGACTAGATATTTGTTAAATATTCGGTCTTGAAAGTTAAATGATAATAAGTTGATTTTTGGTTTTATAAACATTCGGTCAAGGTGATAATAAAAATGGAAATAATTATATAAGTAGTATATGTACATGATATCACAATCGGATTCTTGAGCTTAGATAAATATGTATATATGTGTGTTTGGTTATAAAATGACATACTAACTTAAGAAGTCGTTTAACACTTGGTTAATATGTTCTTGCAAGCATTCGGCCAAGGTAGATTTGTGCATGAAAATGTATTATTTATTTCACTTGTAGGTTTGAAATTTAACTCGGTAATGAACATATAATTCAGTTACCTTGAAATAAGTTGTTAATATCTTGGGATTGTTTATTTGCTTATAACTTACTAAGCTTTGATAGCTTACTCTGTGTGCTATGTTTATTTTGTTTTATAGATTTTGGAGTCAAGCTATGAGCTCAGGGTCCGTCAGCAGAGTTCATCACACTCTCAGCTATTTTTGGTACTTTTTTAAGTCAAACTCGAAAGGTTGAAATTTAGATATGTAAAGTTAGAGCCAAGCGAAAATGGCTTACTTCCAAGTTTGGCTTTTAATTATGCTTGATTGTGGTTTAAGATATGTTAGTTTTTATGCTACAAAATGGGAATGATTAATATAGGTTATGAATAGTAGATAATTTGAAATGGAAGAGTAATGATATGAGGTTAGGTATTAAAGGTGGATTACTAGCTTGAAAGCGGCACAAATGAATTGGCCATAATTAATGTTTGGTTGATTTGGATATGTTATATACTAACACATATGCAGGTGAACATGATTATTATGACTAGTTTGACTTAGTATGCTCTTAGATTATATATTATATATGTTCGGTATGATAATTCGCTATGGAAACCTTGGTTGTATATGTGGTTTTAAAATGATGTATTCGGCAATGGTATAACTATTCGTACTTGTTTAAAGACTATTAATTGTTTCGAACATGGTGTTGTTATATATGTATGATCTTGGCATGAGTTTATATAGAGAATGTATCTAAGTTGAATGATGTTTGGAAAGCTTGTTATGTGATTCGGCCATATAGTATTAGATGATTAATTTGGAATGTGTTTTATATTAAAACAAGATGTATGCAAAATTTGCTTATTATGTTTAGACTTGTTTGGATATTTTCTTAGATATAATGTTTAACGAATTATGTATTATAATTAAAGTGATGGATGGTAGTTTATATGTTAATAAATCTTGTTATTAAATGGTAGGTAATGAATGTGTTTCATGATTATTTTAGTTATTCGTTTTAGCTTGTACTCAAATGTTAGTTTGGCCTTTAACTTTAAGGTAGATTATGTACTATATATATATATATATATGTGGAATATTAATACATTCGGCCATGTTACAAAATGTTAAAATTGTATGTGTAATTGTATATTAGATTAAGAGATATGATTTCATTTGATTTTAATGTGAGTTCATACGGATGTTGATAATTGATTTGTTTAATATACAATTAACGAAATGGATATTGGCATATATTTTATGTATGCAGTGACGCGTTATAATGGAGTATTATTACATATAAAAATAGCATTAAGGTGTTTAATATAGAGAAACAAACTTTGAAAATTTTAAATATGTGAGCATTGTTTTATATAAATACATATATGAGTTTGGTTCGAATTTGATATCTATGGAATATGATTATTTGATTTTGATAAGTATTTAATGTTATGATATTTTTTTGTGGTTTGAGTTGTAAGAAAAGTCAGTTTAATTGGTATTTATTTAGTAATGCCTCACAACCCATTCTGGTGACGGATACGAGTTATGGGTGTTACATTTTATTGGTATCAGGCCCAGTACGTAATATAACAGTGGTGTGGCCTTTCCTGAGTCCCTCTCAGCACCAACCCAGCTAAGGAGTACCTACACATGCAAATAGCAGAGTGAGTTTATGTAAACTCAGTATGAATCACAATCTGGTCCTATGCCTATATCAGTTACAGTATCAATGTGGGCCTTGGCCCATTCCAGTACAGTACCAAACATGCATATATAAAACCTACCCAACAATCCTCTACACTCCACTCCAACCAGCCCTACACTCCATGTGGCGATTAAATCGACCCACCCATCCCTACACTCCAGAATAACGTACCGTTTACGGCACTAACAGTGTTTGTAGCAGAGCTGCCAGTAGTAGGCGTATAGCCTCTTAGTACACTTCCTTCAATATCATAAATCCCACCCCATGCAATGCAACATAGTATAGATGTACATACAATAATCATGGCATGCTCATACAATCAATTATCAAATAGGGATATTTCGGTCATTTACCTTAAAAGGGTAAAATAGTCATTTCACAAATTAGGGTTAAGATACACATACTGACCCAACAGTAGCTTTACAGTCGTCTCGCACGACCCAGGTAACCCAGATGGTCAAACTGTGTAAACGGGCCCAAGGCCCATTACTTGGCTCAAGGGGGCCCACATGCTTGTGTGGCCCGTTTAGCCCAAATTTAGATATGGCTATGCGAACACCATAGCCTAGCTTGTGATTTGCCACTTACCACAGTTTATATCCGTGCGGGGCCCATAGGCCCATTGGGTCGACATGGCCCATGTCAGCCCATTGGGTTGACATGGCCCATGTCGGCCCAACGTGGCTCTTTACGGCCATAGCCCATGAGTTCACTCATGGTGGCCTCTATTCTCGCATCAGATTTTTCACATGTCTGTTCGTACGCTCGTGTGGTAACCGTTTTCGTTCTTTCAACTTTCCGGCATTTGCCTTTTTTTCAGTAAAAGGGGTGTGATTACACACCTTTTTTAGAAAAGAACGCTAATCCCCACGCGCCTTGACCTAGATCCAAATATAATCCAACATTAGTCTTTAACCCAACAGTGTTAGCACCTGTCTATCAACACGTATATCTCAAATCGCATCAATCCCATACCTCGATTAAACAAGCAGGGTTCACTCCCTCCTTAAGCTAGCAATCCACACTCCTTGTCAAAGATCTGTGCCACCAAAGCAGTTCATTAAAGATGGCTCATAAATACATGCATTTTGAATTAAACACGAACTTATAAGGAATATTAGATCCTAAACAAGGATATATGACATTCGGCCAACACTTTTCACTACCAAGAAAAAGAACACGAAGACCAATCAATGATATTTGGTCAAGTTACCTTTAGCCAAATGCTAACACAAGGTTTTGGGAACCACGGAAAACCCTCTTTGCTTCCACAGAACTTAAGAACCAACAAGGTATGCCACCCCTATGAAAAAGAGAGTGAGAATCGACCAACAAGGAAATAACATTCGGCTTAACAAAGTAGTATTACTTACCAACTTAATGAAGATCAACACCAAACCGCAATCACAAAGAGATGGGGTATTCGGCCTCTAAAGTCAGATAAATAGAATTAAAGTTTGGTAACTCCAAAGATCGAAAAGAGGGAAGGCTAGTATGTTCAGTCAAAAGAAGGAGGAGAAAAGAAAAAGTGAAGGATAAAAGAAAGAATTGTGTTCGGTCAAGAGCCTTGATTCGAAAGAGGGGAAAAAGAAATGGCACAATCAGTTTTGAGAAGAAGAAAGAAAACCAAAATAGCATAACACTTACTATAGACGAAAGAAAACCCCAAATGTCGAAACCCGAAAAGAATTGAAAGACTAAGAGGTAAGGCACCAAACACACAGCTAATACCAAATGGGGAGCACAATTTCAGAACTAGAGTACCAAAACCAAAACACCTTCTAAGAACTCCCACATTCGGCCACCACTAACGCCTCACACCCCACTTCCTTGATTTCTTCCTATTTTTCCTCTTACCATTTCAAACTAATGACTCCGACATCCACTCCCACGATTCTCTTCCCCAATTCAGATACCCACACTCACTCAACCACTCCACTCTCAGAGTTTCGGCCAAACTCTAACACTTACCTGATGAGAGCAGCAAAATATTAACTCTCCTTGAGCACACACGTATTCGAACCTAGGTATCCTTGCAGAAATGACCATGCCACTTGCCACCAAACCACATAGTTTTTTTTTTGTGACACACTCCTCCTAGATTTAGTTAAGACTTTTACCTCTAGCACACAAGGTTTATTCAAAACAAAACCAAAATTTGCACAAGCCCAAGCTCGAACTCAGGACTTCTCCAGCACCCCTCAGAACACTCAACCACTAGAATAAACACTACTTAAGCTGCACAACGCACAATAATTAAAACCTAATATTTTCAAGGCGTTACAACTCTACCCCCTTAAAAGAAATTTCGGCCTCGAAATTTACCTACTTAAAATAGGTGAGGGTATTGCTGTCGCATCGCCGCCTCAGGTTCCCACGTAGCCTCCTCAGAACTGTGATTATGCCAGAGCACCTTAACCAGTGGAGCTGACTTCCTCCTCAAAACTTTCATATCGTGGCCTAGAATCTGGATCAGCTCCTTCTCAAATGTCAGATCTGGTCTAACCTCAATCTCCTCAGTTGAGACAACATGCGAAGGATCAGAGCGATATCGCCTCAACATAGAGACATGGAACACATTATGAATCCGATCCAACATTGAAGGAAACTCAAGCTGGTAGGCAACCAGTCCCACATGCTTTGCTATACGATAAGGGGTAATGAACCTAGGGCTTAGCTTGCCCTTACGACCAAACCTCAGTACCTTACGAAACACCAAGTCCCCAATTGAAAATTCAATCTCCTTACGCTTTAAATCCACGTAAGACTTCTATCTGTCTGATGCTGCCTTAAGCTGATCACGAATCAACCTGACCTTATCTTCAGTATCTGAAATCAATTCAGGGCCCAAAATACGCCTTTCACCAACTCTGTCCAACAAGAAGGAGTATGACACCTACGGCCATATAATGCCTCGTAAGGTGCCATCTGTATGCTAGCCTAATAGCTATTATTGTACGCAAAATCTACCAACGGTAAATAATCCTCCCAATTGCCCCTGAAGTCAATTACACAACTTCTTAACATATCCCCCAAAATCTGGATCACCCTCTTTGACTGACCATCTGTCTGAGGATGAAATGCAGTGCTGAAATCCAAACTTGTACCTAGTGCTTCATGGAACTTCTTCCAGAACCGTGACCTAAAACGATGATCTCTAGCAAATATGATGGAAATTGGTACCCCATGCAGTCTCACAATTTCGGACACATACAACCTAGCTGACTTCTGCAACGAATAATCAGTACAGACAGGGATAAAATGGGCAGACTTAGTCAACCGATCCATGATAACCTACACCGAATCTTTCTTAGAAGGCGTTAGGGGTAGCCCACTAATCCATGGTCACCCTCTCCCACTTCCACAATGGAATCTTAACTGGCTGGAGCAATCCTTAAGGCAACTGATGCTCTGCCTTAACCTGTTGACATGTCAGGCACTTAATCACAAACTCAGTAACTTCCCGCTTAAGTCCTGGCAACCAGTACAATTCTCGAAGGTCTCGATACATCTTATTACCGCTAGGATGCATAGCGTAAGGACTACTATGCCTTCTGCAGTATAGACCGTCTCAAATCAGCCCACAGAAACACAGTACTTCTTCGCTATTCAACCCAAAATCTGAGGTCTTCTCATCTTTTATCTGTCGAAACTGCAAACCAAGTGATTCATCCTCCAACTGCTTAACTTTAATCTGCTCAATCTAACTCAGTTTAACTCGAAGCTTGGCCAGAAGACTCCCATCGTTGAACAAACTAAGACGGGCAAACATCGCCCTCAAATCAAAAATTGCCCTACGGCTCAATGCATCGGCTACCACATTAGCCTTGCCAAGATGGTATTCAATCGAACAGTCGTAATCCTTAAGCAACTCGACTCACCTATGCTGCCTAAGGTTTAACTCCTTTTGAGTAAGGAGATACTTGAGGCTCTTATGGTCTGTATAGATGATATATCTCTCACCATACAAGTAATGCCTCCAAATCTTCAGTGCAAATACCACTGCAGCCAACTCTAAGTCATGCATCAGATAGTTCGCTTCATGCGTCTTAAGCTGACGAGACACATAAGCGACTACCTTCCCCTCCTGCATCAACATGTATCCCAAACCAACATGTGATGCATTAATGTAGAAAGTGAATTCCTTCCCAGATTCTGGTTGTATCAAGACAGGGGCCTTAGTCAAAACCTTCTTAAGCTTCTCAAAAGTTTCCTGCTACTTATCAGTCTAGTTAAACGATACCCCTTTACGTAACAACTTAATAAGAGGTGCAGCAATCAATGAAAACCCCTGAACAAATCGTCTATAATACCTTGCCAAACCTAGAAAGTTCGAATCTCTAACACCAACTTAGGTTGCTTCAAGTCTAAAACTGCTTCAATTTTTTGAGGATCAACCCTAATCCCCTCAGCAGACACCATGTGACCTAGAAAAGTCATCTCACATAGCCAGAATTCACACTTGCTGAATTTAGCATACAATTCCTTCTCCCTTAAAACCTATAGAACAACCCGAAGATATGCATTATGTTCCTCCTTAGTCCTCGAATACACCAGAATGTCATCTATAAACACCACCATGAACCGATCTAGATAGGGTTGGAATACTCGATTCATCAAATCCATAAAAGCTATAGGTGCATTTGTCAGCCCAAACGGCATTACAAGAAAATCGTAATGACCGTAACGAGTCCTAAAT
Organism: Gossypium anomalum; assembly: GCA_025698475.1. Classification (NCBI taxonomy): domain Eukaryota; kingdom Viridiplantae; phylum Streptophyta; class Magnoliopsida; order Malvales; family Malvaceae; genus Gossypium; species Gossypium anomalum. The sequence continues at coordinate 20,644,128 of CM046963.1, read as the reverse complement.
GTTGTCTTGAATACATTAGTCTCCTTAACCCTCAGTTGATGATAACCCGATCGCAGATCAATCTTAGAGAAAATCGAAGCTCCTTAGAACTGGTCGAAAAGATCGTCAATCCTCGGTAGAGGGTACTTATTCTTAATAGTTAATTTATTCAGCTGCCGATAATCGATGCACATGCGCATGGTTCCATCCTTCTTCTTCATGAACAGCACCGGTGCTCCCTACGGAGACACATTTGGGCGAATGAACCTTCAATCCAGTAACTCTTGGATTTGAGCTTTGAGCTCCATGAGCTCCTTCTTTGCCATTCTATAAGGGGCGATAGACACCAGAGCTATACCAGGCAAGAGCCCTATCCTAAACTCAACTTCACGATTAGGAGGTAACCCTAGTAGCTCATCGAAAAAGACATCTGAAAAATCCTTAACCATTTTGATGTCCTTAATAGACGCATCCTTAGTTCCAGATGCACTGACACAGGCTAAATATGCCTCGCAACCCTTGTGGACCATCTTTTTAGCTCTAAGCGCAGATATCACATTCGAAAGATAATTTCAATGCTCCCCTACCACAATTACCTCATCCCCCTCTTCAGCTCTCAGAATCATCCGCTTTGTAGCACAATTCAAATTTGCCTGATGCTTAACCAGCCAGTCCATGCCCAATATTACATCAAATTCCCCAAAAGGAAGTTCCATCAAGTCAGCTAAAAAGATTTATTCTATAAACCTCCAAAGGAAAATCTTTAAATAGTTTGTTCACTCTCACAGACTACCCAAATGGACTTAACACAGTAACCTCGCTCGTAGTGTTTTCACACTTCACACCCAAAGTCTCAAACACAGAGCATGCTATATATGAGTGTGTAGAACCAATATCAATCAATGCAGTGTAAGGTACATGGTGAATAAAGAACATACCTGTAATAACATCTGGGGCATCTCCGTCCTCTCGGCGACGTGCAGCATAAACCAGTGTCGGCTGCCTCACCTCAGTGTGACTCGCACCTCTGTTTGGTGCCCCTCGACCACAGCCCGTACCATTTCCACCTCTAGCCGGTCCCCGGCTTCTTAGTGGCTATTGAAAACCTCTCTGAGGCTGAACTATACCCATACCAGTAGCTTGCATCTGAACGGGCCTCCGTGGACAATCCCTGATACGGTGTTCCATTGATCCGCACCTGAAACATGCCCCTTTCTGAACCCAACACTCGCCCTAATGACTTTCCCACAAACTGTACAAGGCTGCAACCCAAAAGTAGCAACAGGGGGCCCAACACTAACTGTGTAACACCCTTAACTCGTATCTGTCGCCGAAACAGGGTCATAAGGCATTACAAAATAAAACACAATTCTGTATAGTTATACATATATGTACACATGAACAAGTTTCAAAGGTCACTCAATATTTTTTTTCACAAACTAACATAACTCTTAATTTTGAAACATTTAACATCATACCTATATGCAATCATATCATTTATAAGCAATCATATCATTTATAAGCAAAAATATGAAATATAATATTAATAACATTAAAGCATACGTTGATCTTAACAAAGATAAATTATACACCTAAATGAATAATCCAATTATTATAGTCCAAGTGTATATATACTGACTCTTAAATTTATTAAAGAAATCATTACTCATTTCCAAGCTCTAGCATCACTTAAATGTCTACTAATAATTTAATTTATACTAACAGTCACATATCAAAACGTTGTTCAAACACATGTCTTAACAAATATATTTTCAAAGTGACTATCCTAAATAGTGTCGTATATTTGTGCATATTAACACCAAGTAATGGTTCATTTATTAAACTATTCTTTATGACTCGAAGATTTGCCTTGTCATGATAATCGAACATATACATTACTAAATACATAGGTTTTATACTTAGCAACGAACATAAATCATGTCTAAATTACTAACCACCTTACTTCAAACATTTTTGTCTTACGAGCATATGATCCAAATTTTACATTAAACCATTTATCAACTATACCTATTTTATTAATTATTTAAAATATAATATAAGTATTTTCTCATCCATACAACTAAATCAAATTGGCTAAATATTGATTCAATTTTATATATGTAAATACCATGTTCGAAACAATTAATAGTCATTAAACAAGTACAAATAATTATACCATGACCAAACATATTATTCAAAATCACATATACAACCAAAGTTACCATAGCAAATTATCATGCCTAACATATCAAATATATAATCTAAGAACATACTAAGTCAAACTAGTCATAATAATCATGTTTACCTGCATGCGTATTAGTATAAAATATATCGAAATCAACAAAACATTAATTATGGCAGTTCATTTGTGCCACTTTCAAGCTAGTAATCCACCTTTAATACTGTAACGCCCCAAAAATCTCGAAACCCAAAAATCTCGAAATCGTGAATTTTTCTTTTTGTGCTTAGCAACCCCAGTTAAGTGTTAATTACGCAAAGGTAGGTCTTGGACAAGGTTTGAGTTCGAATTAGGAGGTAGAAGAAATTATAATTTAATTATTAAAAGAATCAGGGCTGGTAAGTAGTTGGGGTTTTAAATAAAGATAGGGAAAATAACATCAAAAAGCCTTGTGGAGGAATGGCTAAGTGACGCCACTTAGAGTGTAGGGAGGTGGCGTTAATAGCTAGCAAGGAGGTCCAAGGTTCGAATCCTAACTTAGTGTTTTTATAAGTTTAATTTTGGCCTTCTAGAAGGTTGGAAGTGGCATGAAGATGGAATCTAAGGGGAGCGTTCAGGAGAGAAAATTAAGAAAAGGATCAAGGGGTTATAAGGGAGAAAAATACGGAGATGAGAGGGGGAAGTGATGGAGCCGAATGGGGAACTGAGGGCCAGAAAATTCGGCTATAGGGCTATAAATAGGTGCCGAATGCAAGGGTGTGAGGCTAATATTGAAATCTTTTTCTCACCTTGTTGCTAGAAACCCTTTTTCCTAAAAGTCGAAAACCCTTTTATTTTCTTCTTTTTCTTTCTGCCGATTTCTCCAAAAGCCAAAACCCTTGTTTTCCTTTTTATTTTTCTTGTGCCGATTTCTTTGTTTCACTTTTAGGCTTAGCTGATTCTTCTTCCTCTCTCCCTTGGTGCCGAATAAGCAATTGTGCCATTCAGATCTCTAGAGCCAAATACTCTTTGACCGAATCTAGTGTAAGTGTTACTCTTCCAATCAGTTTTCTTTGACCAAATACTCTTTAACCGAATAGTTATACCATTGCCGAATACATCATTTTAAAACCACATATACAACCAAGGTTTCCATAGCGAATTATCATACCGAACATATATAATATATAATCTAAGAACATACTAAGTCAAACTAGTCATAATAATCATGTTCACCTGCATACGTGTTAGTATATAACATATCCAAATCAACCAAACATTAATTATGGCCAATTCATTTGTGCCGCTTTCAAGCTAGTAATCCACCTTTAATACCTAACCTCATATCATTACTCTTCCATTTCAAATTATCTACGATTCATCACCTATATTAATCATTCCCATTTTGTAGCATAAAAACTAACATATCTTAAATCACAATCAATCACAATTAAAAGCAAAACTTGAAAGTAAGCTATTTTCGCATGGCTTTAATTTTACATATCCGAATTGCAACATTTCAAAAACACACCCCAGCCTATACATGCCATAATTCGAGTTTGACTTATAAAGGTACCAAAATAGCCGATAGTGTGATGAACTCTGCTGACGGACCCTGAGCTCGTAGCTTGACTCCGAAATATATAAAACAGAGAAAACATAGCACACAGAGTAAGCTATCAAATCTTAGTAAGTTATAAGCAAATAAACAATCCCAAGATATTAACAACTCATTTTAAGGCAACTGAATTATATGTTCATTACCAAGTTAAATTTTAAACCTACAAGTGAAATAAATAATACATTTTCATGCACAAATCTACCTTGGCCGAATGCTTGCAAGAACATATTAACCAAGTGTTAAACGACTTCCTAAGTTAATATGTCATTATATAACCAACACACATATATACATATTTATCTAAGCTCAAGAATCCGATTATGATATCATGTACATATACTACTTATTAATTATTTCCATTTTTATTATCACCTTGACTGAATGTTTATAAAGCCAAAAATCAACTTATTATCATTTAACTATCAAGACCGAATATTTAATATATATATCTAGTCACATACACAAATATAAAACGCACATGTCTTAATATAATCCTATATACATATGTTAACCATATAACTGAATATATATATATCTCATCATTTATACACATATACTTAAGAACTCATCATAACATACTTACTACACATTCACTAAACCAAATACACATATCATATAGACATGTTTTCTTAATTTGCACTTTACAAGATTCGTAACAAATAACCAAGGTTTTTGCTTACCTTTTCTCAAGTAGGTAACAAGTAATTCTTACCTGACATATAGCTCATTTTACACATTCGAACTCATTATACTTTTTCCCGATGAACCATTTGGAATTGGATAGGAAACTCGAATAATCACATGAGTCGTACAATGCCAACGTCCCAGACGTGGTCTTACATGTAGTCACATATTGATGTCACTGTCCAAGATAGGGTCTTGCTCGTAAACACATATCAGAATCACATATCGATGCCATGGACTTACTGGTACACATATATCAGAATCCTATGTCATGATATACGTATCCTAGCTATTCCTAAGGTTCATACGGGGCTTTCAGACGTCATATCTCGGTTGAATCGAACTCGGAAGTGCAGTAGCCACATTTAATCATATACGACCATAGTTTATTTAAATTCTAACATTTCATAACAGTATATAAATATAACGTTAAATTACCAATAAACACATCTATTTGCTTATAAACTTACCTCGGACGATACAAAACAGAAATCAAGCAGCTAGTCGACGACTTTTGTTTTTCCCCAATCCAAATCCGATTTCTTTGGTTCTTGATCTAAACATATTCAAATTAAACTCATTCAAATATATTTTCATTCAATTTAGTCAAAAAACACATAAATGGGCAAATTACCATTTTACCCCTGACATTTATAATTTTTACAATTTAGTCCCTATTGCACACAACACAAAATACACAAAATTTCCAAATGCTTATGTTAGGCCAAATTTTACCCACTCTCAAACAAGTTCATAAATTCAATTTATTTCGCATTTAATTCCCTCAAATTATTATTTTTGCAATTAAGTCCTAATTACTCAAAATCATCAAAACCTCCAATACAAAATATGTTAATCTAAAACATATCTTCCATTTTTCATCATCAAACAAAAAAAATCGCAAACTATCAACAATGGCACAACTCAAAATATTCATCAAAATCAAAAATTAAAGCTTGGGTTTTGTAGTACTCGAAGCGACAATCTCATAAATGTAGAAATTATCAAAAACCGAACAAAAACGAACCTTGATTGAGCTTGAATATTAGCCAAACCTAGCTTGCTTGCTTTCTTTTCTTTTTATTTTTTTTAGTTTTCGCAATGAAGAATCATTATAACATATATATCAACTTCATTTTATGTTTTATAATATATATGTTATATTATAATAGTTTATAATATTTGTTTACAAAAATAACCTTAATTAATAAATTATAAAATCATATCTATCATGCCCATTACCGTCCACTTCACTTGATATTAGGCTATTTACCTCTTAAAGGCTTCTATTTTAAAAGCCAAGTGCAAATTAGCCCTTTTTAGAAATAACCACCTAATTTTCACTTTACGCAATTAAGTCCTTTTATTTAATCGGACATCTAAACGACAAAATCAAATTACAAAAATTTCACAGATATAAATTCACACAAAATAAATACAAAAAATAATTTTAAAATATTTTTCTGACTCGGATTCGTGGTCCCAAAACCACCACTCCGATTAGGGTCTAAATCGGGCTGTTACAAACTAAACTATCAACTCTGGCCTTCTTCCCTGGTCTCATAGTTGAACTTGAAGGCTCTCAAACCCTCTTATTCCTCCCCTTATCCTTCTCACGATTCTAGCGCTCAGAGCGCTTTACATCCTTAGCAATCTTTGCCTTTTCTACCAACACTGCAAAATCTCGCTCCCTCTGTGAAGCTATCAAAACACGCAGATTATCCTTGAGGCCGTCCTCGAAATGAACACAACGCTCATACTCAGTGCCCACCATGCCTCATGCATAGCAGCTTAGTCGTAAAAATTCTGCCTCATACTTAGCTACAGTCTTATCTCCATGAGTTAGATTTAGAAACTCCCTTCTACGAGCATCCACATAGCTAGTGCCCACTTATTTCCCTTGAAAAGCATTCTTAAAGAACTCCCATGTTAACCGATCGGGCTGAGTACCCTATTTCACAATAAGCCACCACTGATAGGCTTCATCTCTCAACAACGACACCACTCCTTTTAGTTTTTTGCTCTGGGATGTAGTCGAGGTCATCCATGATCCTCTCTGTGGCCTCTATCCAATATTCTGCCAAATTAGGGGCAACTCCAGTGATACCCCTAAAGATCTCAGCCCCATTAGACCTAAGTCGTTTTGTCATCGATCCACGACCCACAGTACTAGTATTAAGCCCAGCTACCCTCTCCAGAATATGTAGCATAGCTTGGGACAGTGTGTCGTCCCCAGCTGCACGATCAAGCGACCTAGTCTCAGTCACCGGTGAAGCCGATGCCTCTCTTGTTTCAACGTTGGGCATGTAACTCGATGCCGAAGATCCAGTCCGGGCACCTCCACGGCCTCCACCGTGACCCTTAATACCACTTCCACAAGTACCTCTAGTGCTTATAGTCGATTCGCGTATTATCTGTATTAACAATTTTACGCATCAGTTTTATAGCTCCAGTGTTTGTTAACAAATGTTTTATGAAAAATAACGTCAGTAATTCAGAGTTGTTTGTTCTCACAGATCGAAGTCTTACTATAGTTTTAGGTACCCTAATAAAGGTTTTAGTACAGTCTACTATCTACGATAGTCTCATATCAGCTAAAACAAATAGTAGTTTTAGGAAACTTACAGAATTGATGCCGGAGAACTCAGTAGACCACACCTTTCAAAACAATACCATAAAATATTTTCCATTATGTGAAATAATTCTTTTGAAATTTACGTTTTTTGGAAAAACCCAAATCTACAGTCGAGTTTTTGTAACCTGGCTCTGATATCACTAAATGTAACACCCCAAACCCAGCCTAGACGTTATGGCCAAATCTGTGTTGCTAAATTGAAGTGGGTTTTGAAAAGCTTGTTAAGGTCTTTATGAAAACTATTTTATTTTAATTACTGCGAGAATTATCGGTTCCATTAGCAAAATATGTGTTTACCATTTCGTTATTACATTTTAAACAATGATCGTTGTGGAAGCTTTTGAAAACAAGTTGTGATAGACAATTGTTGAAAATCATTTTTATTTTGAAAACTCGATTATTACCGCTATCAGCTATGAATCAAATCAAGTTATCCCCAATTAAAAATAAACTTAAAACAGCCAAATTACATAAATTTTAACCCAAATAAAACTACCATTATTAAAAAGCCCAATACGTAATATAACAGTGGTGTGGCCTTTCCCGAGTCCCTCTCAGCACTGACCCAGCTAAGGATTACCTGCGCATGCAAACAGCAGAGTGAGTTTATGTAAACTCAGTGTGAATCACAATCTGGGCCTAAGCCTATATCAGTTACAGTATTAATGTGGGCCTTGGCCTATTCCAGTACAGTACCAAACATGCATATATAAAACCTACCCAACCATCCTCTACACTCCACTTCGTCCAGCCCTACACTCCATGTGGCAATTAAATCGACCCACCCATCCCTACACTCCAGAATAATGTACCGTTTACGACACTAACAGTGTTTGCAGTAGAGCTGCCAGTAGTAGGCGTATAGCCTCTCAGTACACTTCCTCCAATATCATAAATCCCACCCCATGCAATGCTACATAGTATACCTGTACATACAATAATCATGGCATGCTCATACAATCATTTATCAAATAGGGGTATTTTGGTCATTTACCTCAAAAGGGTAAAATAGTCATTTCACAAATTAGGGTTTAAATACACATACTGAGCCAACAGTAGGTTCACAGTCGTCTCGCACGACCTAGGTAACCCAGATGGTCAAACAGTGTAAATGGGCCCAAGGCCCATTACTCAGCTCAATGGGGCCCACATGCTTGTGTGGCCTGTTTAGCCCAAATTTACATACGGCTATGCGAACACCATAGCCTAGCTCGTGATTTGCCACTTACCATAGTTTATATTCGTGCGGGGCCCACAGGCCTATTGGGCCCACACGGCCCATGTCAGCCTAACGTGGCCCATTACGGCCATAGCCCATGAGTTCACTCATGGTGGCCTCTATTATCGCATCAGAATCTCCACACGTGCGTTTGCACGCTCGTGTGGTAACCATTGCCTTATTTCAGCTTTTCGACATTTGCCACTTTTCAGTAAAAGGGGTGTGATTACACACATTTTTGAGAGAAGAACGCTAATCCCCACGCGCCTCGACCTAGATCCAAATATAATCCAACATTAGTATTTAACCCAACAGAGTTAACACCCTTCTATCAACACGTCAATCTCAAATCGCATCAATCCCTTACCTCAATTAAACAAGCAGGGTTCACTCCCTCCTTAAGCTAGCGATCCACACTCCTTGTCAAAGATCTGTGCCACCAAAGCAGTTCATTAAAGATGGCTCATAAACACACGCGTTTTGAATTAAACACTAAGTTATAAGGAATATTAGATCCTAAACAAGGATATATGACATTCGGCCAACACCTTCCACTACCAAGAAAAAGAACACGAAGACCACTCCATGATACTTGGTCAAGTTACCTTTAGCCGGATGCTAACACAAGGTTTTGGGCACCATGACAAACCCTCTTCACTTCCACATAACTTAAGAACCAGCAAGGTATGCCACCCCTATAAAAAAGAGGGTGAGAATCAGCCAACAAGGAAATAACATTCGCCTTAACAAAGTAGTATTACTTATCGACTTGATGAAGAACAACACCAAACCGTAGTCATAAAGAGATGGGGTATTCGGCCTCTAGAGTCAGATGAACAGAATTAGAGTTTGGTAACTCCAAAGGTCGAAAAGAGTAAAGACTAGTATGTTCAGTCAAAAAAAGGAGGAGAAAAGAAAAAGTAAAGGATAAAAGAAAGAATTTCGTTCGGTCAAGAGCTTTGATTCGAAAGAGGGAAAAAGAAACGGCATAATCGATTTTGAGAAGAAGAAAGAAAACCAAAATAGCATAACACTTACTATAGCCGAGAGAAAACCCTAAATGCTGAAACCCAAAAGAATTGAAAGACTAAGAGGTAAGGCACCAAACACACGGCTAATACAAATGGGGAGCACAATTTCGGCACTAGAGTACTAAAACTGAAACACCTCCTGAGAACTCCCACATTCGGCCACCACTAATGCCTCACACCCCACTTCCTTGATTTCCTCCTATTTTTCCTCTTACCAATTCAAACTAATAACTCCCACATCCACTCCCATAATTCTCTCCCCTAATTCAGTTACCCACACTCACCCAACCACTCCACTCTCAGAGTTTTGGCCAAACTCTAACACTTACCTAATGAGAGTAGTAAAATATTAACTCCCCTTGTGCACACACGTATTCGAACCCAGGTCTCCTTGCAGAAATGACCACGCCACTTGCCACCAAACCACATAGTTTTTTTTTGTGACACACTCCTCCTAGATTTAGTTAAGACTCCTACCTCTAGCACACAGGGTTTATTCAAAACAAAACCAAAATTTGCACAATCCCAAGCTCGAACTCAGGACTTCTCTAGCACCCCTCAAACACTCAACCACTAGAATAAACACTACTTAAGCAGTACAACACATCATAATAAAAACCTAATATTTTCAGGGCGTTATACGAAACCCCGATTCTGATTAGGGTCTAAATCAGACTGTTACACTCTCTCTCCTAGGGTTTCCATAAAGTTTTAGGTTGAATATGATGAAAATAAGATGATATATTTCTTTTAATCTTTTAATTAATTAAGTATTTTGGTATTTCCAATTTAGTCCTTGCCTTTTTTCTATAATTCCATGGATGAGTCACAAGAAAAATCTACATACTTTTCTTAATGGTCTAATTACAATATAAGGACCTTATAGCTATTTGAATTCCATAGCTATTTGATCCTTATAGCTACTAGAATTTAACTTTCGCATTTTATGCGATTTAGTCCTTCTCGTAATTGAACACTTAATTGATAAAATTTTCATATCAAAATTTCACATGACATGCCTATTATAATACCATATGATATAAAAATAAATTTTATTTTTGGGTCAGATTTGTGGTTCTGAAACCACTGTTCCGACTTCACTGAAAAAGGGGCTGTTATAGCCTGCCCTATGCTAAATAAAATATGCAAACTATGATTTATGTGAGCTATGACATGAATCATATGTGAACTGTGATTATGAGTGTAATATATGTTGCATGAAAGTTATATTATTTGGGAACCAAGCTTTATTGTGAATTGGGAATTGCAAACTATGTAATATTGTGTGAGTTTTGCTTAATTACGAGCCCTATTATAATGAAAATTGGGAATGTGTTAAAAGGAGATATGTTGACATTGTGACCTTATGGAACTATTGGATATAGTTGGCATGCCATAGGATTGTGAGTACTCACTCTTTTTATAACACCCCTAACCTATCTCCGACGCTGAATTAGGGTCACAGAGTATTACAATAAAATATTAAACATTTACAAGCTTAAAAACATACTTTCAAGTATATTTACAATTAATCAAATCACATTCAATTGGAATTAAAAATACACATATGAACCTTAATTCAAGTCTACGAGGCCCGAAAAATGGTTTTGAAACATTCTAGGATCAATTTGAATCAAATTATAAAAACTACGAAAAAGTTGAAAATTTAGGAAACAGGAGGTCACAGGACCCTGTGACACAGCCCGGGCCCTATAGACATTCAATGTTAGGTCACACGGCCGTGTTGCAGGCCGTGTCTCAGACTGTGTAACAAACTATTTTGGGACACACGACCGTGTGTTAGACAGTGTGAAACTTGCACCTAAAGACAATAAGACACCCGGTCGTGTGGACATTGCTGTGTGGTAGCCCATGTGTACCATAATTTTCTTTTAAAACAAGGAAATTATCACACATATATTGGTTAACAATTGAAGCCTAAAACCATCCTATAAACATTATCAAATACATTTCAAAACAACGCAAAACATGTCAATTTCATACAACCTTAGTGCCTAACCAATGTGCCCTCACATTGACACCACATTTTAATCAACACATACAAAGGCATTTGACCTTAATAAAATAATAGATTCATCTTACACCACAATTAAGATTCATCAAATTTAATTACCATATCCTACCATATCATAAATCAACGAAAATGACCTAAATCATTTATTTCCAAAAGAGCCAATTCCATAGAACATAAAACATCAACCATATGCAATATCTTCACCCCAAAAACACATATACATGCACCTAAAAATTAATAACCACCAATCCAATTTATCTCAATCGAAAATCACTTAACATATAACATATACATCCAAAAGACTCAATCTCATAAAACATACTTATATTTATCCACATCTATATACAAGTATTAGCTTTAAGGAAAAATATAAATCAAAGTTCACATGACAAAATCCAATACAAGTAACTTTCACTAAGTTTAACTATATATCAAAAGACCATTTCTCTAAACATTAAAACCTTAGGTATATGCTATGACACAAAAGAAATATATCACCAATTTGAGTTTGAGATTGATGTCCGATGCTGAAATGTCAATCAAAAGTAAGTACCTAACCTGCACATAAGGTAACAATCAATTAACGAATACTTTACTTAACTCAAAGAGCTACAATTTCATTTAATAACCATCATTTCATAAAGTAATGCATACGAAGCTTAATCCAATTTGGTTATCATTGAATTCAACCTAAGTACACATAATTATACATATATATATATATATATATATATATATATATATATATCTTTCTTAATAATTCTCGTTTACCAATCTTCTACAATGTTTTGATTATACCTAATTTTTACAAGTCATCTAGTTGGTGGCACCCAGTGCCTAACAAATAAACCGTAATAGAGATTTGTGCCTAGTGCTAGTCGAATAACCGACGATAGATATGCCCAACACTAGTCAAACGGATCGACAAAATTGTGCCCAGTGTTAGTTGGGTAAACCAAAAAATATAATCGTGTGCCTAGCACTGGTTAGATAAACTAACAAAGGTTGCACCCAGCACCAATCAGATATACTGACAAGTATAATGGTGTGCTCTGCACTAGTGAAATAAATTGACAGATTGCACCCAGCACTAGTGAAGTATAATCGACAATAGTTGTGCCCTGCAGTAGTTGGATGTACCAACGATGAGTTGCGCCCAGCGCTAGTCAGATAAACCGACAATTTCGATTGCATAATTCAACATTCCATCAATTCATAAGCAATCTTTTGCATTAATCAATTATAATATTTCATTCAAGCAATTTACATTCTAATAATTCATTGATTCATTTCATAATGCCACATTTCATACATATAACTCACAATTTCTAATTTCATAATTTAATCATTTGCATATATATAAATATAATTAAGATATCAAAGTAATAATTAAGTATTTAGTGTAAATAAATAGAGTTTGAGTTCAAAGACTACGAATTTACCTGAACTCATAAATGACTTCTAACACAATCTGACCACTATTCCGCTACTTTGACTTTTCCGTGATTTGTGTTCGTTTGAGTTGTTTCTTGATCTAGATAAATATGTATTTTTTTATTCAATTAATCTCATTCCAGCATTCAAAATAATTTATTTAGGTTATAACCCTTAAAAAAATTACAAAATTATCCTCAAAGTTTACCTTTTATGCAATTTATTCCTTAAACCTAAAACTTGAAATTTCACAAATTTTAACTATAAATCATGCTAGTAGATTTTTACATAATCTTATAACAACCCATATTTCTAAATGTTTACAATATTTTCCTTGTATTTTATCAAGTTCATAAATAAGTCCCTAAACCATAAAATCATCAAAATTACTTAACAAAATATGTCTAATTAACAACAAAGCTTAACAATCTACCTTAAACATTAAAAAGATCTCAAATTCATCCATGGAATAATTTATAACATTTAACAATTTTACAATATGACCCCCGAGTTAGCTAGATTAAGCTAATACGGTAACAAAAACATAAAAATCATTAAAAATGGGGCAAAAAATTACTTACATGCAAAGCTTTGAAGTTGGCCAAAGCTTAAAACAAATAAGATGATGTTCTTCTCTTCAATTTTGGTGGAAGAAAGAACTAAAGATGATACCCCACTTGTTTTTTTCTTAGTTTATGATTTAATGTTTAATTACCTTTCTACCCTATAATTAACATCAAATTTTAACTATTTTCAACCCCTTAACCGTCCAACATCTAAAGATTTGGTACACTTACCATATAAGTCCATTACTTTAGTTTTCCTTAATCATCTAAGCCATTAAACTAATAGAAACACACATTTGCAACCTTTACAATTTAGTCATTTTTAATTAATTAACTAACTAAACATTAAAATTTCTTAATTATATTTTTATATGACCCTAATAACACTCCATAAATATTTCTCAATTTATAGAAATGACGTCCCGATACCTCATTTTCTAAAACCACTTGACTTTAAGGATTTACCACTTGAACCTAATAATTCGTTTAAATAACATAAATGATCAAATCACAATTTATTATAATATTATATTTGACTCTTAAATATTGAATAACAATATTAACGAATTCACTTGTTGGATTTTTGGCCTCGAAACAATTGTTTCGAACACAACTGAAAATGACCTATTACACTTTTTATTGAGATGGGCATTGTGGCCCGGAGATGCGTTGGAGAGATAAGGGAATGTCGAGTATAGCTCCATTCACTATAAATAGCGTGGATGTGTTTGGGGAGTGTGAGCATTCATGCTACACTTATATTAGAGACAACATATGGCTCTTTTGTGTCAATAATGAGGCGTTATATGGAGATTCATTTATCCAATTTTTGGTGATAGAGTCCCCTTTATGTTTCATAATAAAAAAATGTCAATTTATAGTTATTTGAAATATACGAGTTATGATGGAGTATGAACTATTATTTTGCATGAATTTTTATTCGGTATGAACTGATATTTCATATGAACTATTATTTTGCATCGGTTGTCATTTGGTATGAACTGTTATTTCATATGAATATATGTTTGGTGCAAATTAATAATTTATGTTATCTTCCCATTTTATGCGACTTACTTATTATATGTGCACTACTTATTTTATGATAATTATTGTATCGTGTGGGTTACTATGTTGTGTAGACTATAATAATATGTGAACCATTATACTATGTCACCCTTTAACATAACTAATGTGTTTATTTGTAGTATGTTTGAGCACTCACTGAGCTTCAATAAGCTTACCTATTCTATTATAATGTTGTAGTTATTTAGCTTGTAAAAAGATGGGGAAGTGAGTCATCCAAGTGATCCAAATCGAGGCTATACCTAGTATGTTGTTGAGTTCCCAAACCTAATGAGAAAGGCAATGTGAGACCAAATTATGGGATTTAGTATTAGACTTACTAATAATGTTGGGTTGTAATTTAACATTATAGACTCTTTAATTATTTGGTTTAAAACTTTAACCAGTACATTAGATAGATGATTGAATGATATATTATGATTGTTTGATAATTGGTCTGAATAGCTGTTCAACTAACTTGTAAATGCAAGTTGAAGAGTCATTGGTCATCGAGGTAAGCATTAGATGTTTTCTGTGTGATGATAGAAACATGTGCTTGGTATGCATGAGATGTAATACAAAATTTGGTCAAGTCACTAACTAATTAATTATTAATGTTATGAGGTTGTGCGATATGCTTTAATAAATTTTCCAAAATAAGAATTATATGTTTAATCCTACAATACTATTGTTAAACTTATTGAAATGAAGTGTTTCCCAACATATTACTAAATATTATGTTTTAAATCTAATTGTACGTTTTTAAAACCAAACAGTTTTCCAAGTCCCTACAAATATAGCCTTTTAAAAGTACGCTATTGCATGCATGTATGTTTAACTGAAGTTTTCAAGGAAATTGCTTGTTAAATATTAAATTACGAATTACTCATGTTATTGATTTGATGATTAGAGTAAAACAGTGGAAGCATGATTTTAGGGTTTTAATTATTCTCTGAATGACTGTATGGTGTGATTGGCGGGATGGAGTGTTTTTGTGGTGCTTTGATAGAGAGTCACTTCTGTGGATAATATGACGTTCGAAATTCGGTTCGGACCGTTTCAACCGGTTTTGGAGCACCATGCTATCTTCTAAAACATAAATGATAATATATGATACTTAACCCAAGTATAGATTTATAAGTGAATATTAGGTACTGATCTTAAGACAATAAACCTTCATATGCATTTGTTATATATCCATGAGGTTATAAGTAGTTATATGTTTTTTATTATGCATTATTTTCAAGTTATGCTCGCATCATTGCGCTCATTTTCTCAATGTGTGGATTTATTTATTTCTGCGTGCAAGTGGCATTCAAGTTTCAAGGATTCGAGAAGGTTGATATCATCTATGATTCACTTCTTGGAAAAGTAAAGTTTGTATAACTTTTTATATGTTATGTTCAATTTGGCATGTACCTAGTGTCAAAACTTAGCTTTAGAGTCTCTTTTGATATTTTGGTAATCATTGTTGGGATCTAATGCCCTTAGTGTAGTGATTTCCATTTTTGTATTTGTATTTTTTGAACAAATTGGTTTAATAAAATATTCATCAGTTTCATTAATATCTTCGTTTATTGTCTATCCTCAATGGTTTTTTCATAAAAAACAAAATGGAAGAAAATATTGACTTACTAATGATCTAATATTTAACTAATACTAAGCAATATTAAATGGGAATTAAGCAAATCGATTGGAAGATTAATATGTCACATATAAAGTCCAATTGGAGAAATACCTTGTCTTGGGTATCAAAGTAGATGACTCTTAAAAGATAGAGAAATAGATATGATTGACTTGACAAGCAATACATCGGATAGAACCCAAGTATAATAGTTCCTAGATCCTTTATGGATTTATTCACTTGTGATGTTCACAGTGTGACAAACCTTAATCTTGAGTGGATGATGAATTATGTATGTGTGACTCATATACTTTGATGTAAATGAAAGGCTGAGTTCAAATAGATAAGGAATCGAAAGTTTGTACGTTAGGTATACCACTTCTGTTGTATGTAGCCTTATTTCAAAATAGTGGAATTCATAGCCCCATAAAGGGTAAATGATATCCTCTTATTGGCATTATATGACAGCTCATTTTATTTTATAAATGATTTGATTATTATTTTATACTAATTGACTTTTCATGAAAGAAGATGTAATGGTTACAATGAGATAAAATAGGATAATATTGGGAGAACGAATTTATGCCAAAGAGATCAAAGATATTCTATGAGGGTAACACACATAAACGATATGTAGTAAGGGAGAGCTGAATCATGATACATTAGTAGAATGACTTTATGATTAAATAATCTTGTAATTAATAGACGAAAAGCCATAACTCAATTACTAATTATTTGAACCCTAATTATATATGTCCAATCAATTCTTTCACTAGGTCAAGATAACCAAAAACGAATTGTATGTAGAACAAACAAATATGAGATGAATGAGGAAGGTGAAGTAAAAGAAATTGATTGCGTTTATCGCTATTCGTAGTGAATGTTTTTCTTCCCATTAAGTACAAAAGTTGACTTAGAAATTAATTTAAGCTTTTCAAATTATCATTTAATTAATTGAAATTAAATAATTAAATTATGAAGTAATAATTAAATTAATTAGTCATCACATATTTGTTAAATAAGAAAATTAAATAATTTCTCTTATAGATTCAATTGCGGTGAAGTTGTCACGACTTTAATGAAGTTAAAATTGGGTTGAGAAAATTATTTAATTAAGAAATTATTTTAATTTAATTTAATTAATTAAATTAATTGGTTAAATAAATAATATTTTGGAAAATATAAATTAAATATTGGGTTGGATAAATTGTAAATGTTGGATAAAAGTCCAAATAACACATATAATAGGGCCATAATATAGGATAGGGGCGGCAACCCTAGTATTCCATAAGGGTGAGTCGTTGTCCCTTAGTCTTCTACTTAGAGCAGAAGTTGTATTTTCTATTAAAATATATTATTTAATCAGGTCCCCAAACAAAATTGTTGTATCGATTCTCTATAGATAGGAATTATGTGTTGACAATCCACATACATTGTTATTCTGTCAAAAAAATAGTAAAAATTTATTTTGTAGAATAAATTCTATTTTTTGAGAAAAATGCATAGTTTTCTGTTAAAAGAGAACTAACTTTCCTATTAAAAGCTGATAAAAGTTTTTCATTCTATATGGTTGGTTTGATATACTTTGAGTCACACTCAAAGTAGTTTGTGGTCCAAGAATAGTAGAGAATGTCATTCGTTAGAAAGGTGAGGTCAACTTTTAACCGTGTCGTACAAAACACATGTATAATATTGGTTAAGTTTATCTGTATAAATAACACAATGACTCGGTTTCAAAGAAAAATTTTAAACTTTCACTAGGCCTAAAAACATTGTTTTCTAAAGTAAATTTTCTAACAGTTGATATCAAAGTGAGATTGTGTTATGTTAATAGTATACATCAATACCTAATTTTCACTTTTTCTTTCATTGTTTGATTAAATTGAGATAAGAAATGATATTCTTTACATGATGTGTATGTCTGGTTTATTATGTATATAAATGAATGTATGAATTATTCTATGTGTTATGTTATAAGTTAATTTTGTCAAAGGTTGTGATTCCTAGAAATTAGATCGGTTGTATTTTAGTTTTTTCATAAATTTTGGGTTTGTAATTAGATCATGGACTATCACCTCTATGCATTTTTTTAATTTTTATTTGTTGTAAAATTAGAAGAACTCATGTGAGTGGAAACAAACTAGGAATTTTTGTAACCTAAAATTTTGAAGAACTAGAGAAACGAGGCAATCGAAAACATGACCGAAATTGAATGAGATGATGCAAACTTGACAAAATCGTCTGGTGATGGCCAATAGTGGGTTGACTGATGGTGGATGATGGTAGCGGTTGGGTTACCAACAGTGGTTCAGCCAATGATGGCCGAGGGTGGCTAATGATGGTAGCAGTGTTGATTGTAATTGTGACACCCCAAACCCGACCGGGACGGACCGGCTTGAATTTGAAGCGCTACATTAGCCACCTAAGTGACTCTCTGGCTAACGACCACCCAAGACACACCCTGACCTGATAACACCTCAATCTTATCTAATTATTAGTTATTTATTAATGTGGAAGCAAATTATGAGCCAATTTTAAACTTTTCCTACGTAATTTAACCTAACGACATTTTCATCATTTTACCACCTATGGTAAAACTAAGCTGATTTTAGAACTAAATATTTACCAACCTTCTTTTAGTCAAAATTATGCAAGCTTAAAAAGTTTCAGCTTAAATTGAGTTTGTTTGCTATGTCTAATTCAATTTTTACTATTAGGGACTAAAATGTAATAAATACAAACTATTAAGACCTATTTCGAATTAAAAATTAAGTGTGTTTCCATTGAATTTTACCCATTATGAGACTAATCCTAAAATTTTACCAAGTTTTCTTATCATTTAGGGCTCTAACTAGACTAATCAATTTTCAAGGCTAAATTGTAACTTAAACAAATTAGAATACCAATTTAAAAAGAAAAAAATTCAAACCCTCCCAATCCCACACAGCCATGTCCCCCAGACCGTGTGTCATTAAATGCCTGTGTTTATGCTGCGAAAAACTTATTGGCAAATCGCACACGCCCGTGTGTGATAGCTCTAGTTTCCACACGCCCGTGTCTCTTACCCACACACCTATGTGCAACCCCTCACAAGCCTGTATGGACAAGCATATGCCCATGTGAAAACCACTGCACCTATTTTTACGAAAAACTCATTTTAAAACCTGATTTTACATATTTTAATGGCCAATTAAACCCGATTTAACTACGATTAATTAACATAAATATACATACACCTTCAATTGAATTTATTGACATCAATTAATCCTTAATTAAATAGAACTAGGCAATCAATTTCAATACACATCAAACTCTGAATAAATCAAACAAGTGGCGTACCTTAGTCTCTAGTAAACCACTCCATGGAAGCTTCATTTAAATAATCGTTAGTATAAATTTCATGCCTCACACACCATGTTATCAATCACCATGTTATCAAGCAACAAAACACCATAGGTCATTCAATAATTAAACTCAAACATGCCTCAAAATTATTATAAAGCCATCTAAATAAAACATCCAATGTCCTAAGTCCAATTACAACCAAAATCAAACTAATTACCAGGAGTTCGACAATGCCCGATTAAAATCTTTAAAATGTGAAATAAAGTCTCTACCAAGCCTAAATCTCTTGGAACCCTCTTGCTCGGCTCGTCAACTCCTCAATCTCAATTCCTCAATCTCGATGATTATCTACACGAATTGTGAGGGTGTGAGCTTTAAAAAGTTCAGTGAATGTTAATAAAAACGACAAGTAAATTAACATACAATTCATGCTAAATTCACAACCACTCAATCACCAATTATCAGCCAAAATAATGAAACATGTCAATTAAATTTTCCATAAGCATTTTCAATACCAAAAATCAATTATTCATGGCTTTCAATAATCAATTGATATAGCGACAATCACACATAAATATATTGGCATACACTTCTCATGGCTTAATCGAGTGATCTTACATCAGACAAATGGATCTCTAAACTCCCGCAAATATCAAATACAGTCCATCTAGTTGAGCGGGTCGAAGCACACGCTCCCTTATAATGCCTAAAAAAACCCATGGAGTGGGGACTCATCCTCAACACTCCCTTATCTACTCCAAACAAATCAATCCACCTAGAGCCATATGCTTACAATGTCACATATAAAGGTGAGTACCCACAAATCCTATGGCATGCGAACTATATCTAATGGATCCACCATGTATGTTGCCAATATATTCAGTCAAACATAGCATATAAATTAGTCATTATTGTGCTCAATTAACCGTGACAAGATGCTTATGTGTAACTTGTAACATTTCCATTTAGCATCCAATTAAAATCAAGCAATTCATTTGCCAATTTCACATATTCAATTACCAATTGCAACACCAACATATCATGATCAAAATTTTAGTACATATGCTTTAAATCATCCTTAAAAATTAATCTAATTAAATAGCACAACACCACCCAAAAACTCACTTACCATTTTTTTTCTATACAAATTCAATTTTTGCACATTCAATACCAGTCTTGTAAAATAAACCATTCAACCATAGTTAATTGATTGAAATCATTAATTAAGATACTAATTAAACATAATTGAGGGTCAATTTACCAAATTACCCTTACAAACACTCACCGCACAATTTTATTTTACCAGAATAAGTGATCAACTAAGCAATTTCAAGCATCAATTCTGGTTATCTCAGTTCTTTTGAAGACTTGGAGCTTTAACAGAGGTAAATTAGACATTACCACCTTTCTAATGCTATAATAAATATAAATTTTAATTAATTATGCTAATCGAAATTCTATCACAAAGATATCTTACCGGATTTGTAACATCAAGTTAAAAGCTCAATTCTTTATAAAACCGACCTCTCCAACCTTCCTAATCACTTCCAAACATCAATACTAAACCAAATACGCATAAAATAAGCATCAATTTCACATTTAAATCAATTTTACAAAATTCGGGAAAAACAAGTTCATGAAGATGATGAAATTTAGATTTCTTCAAATTACCTCACAAATCATGTTTAATCTTGATAAATAAGATCAAAAACCTTTTAATATATCCATTTTGAGTTGGAACATCCATTGATTTGTGGATTTCCTCTCAAAATTCAAGATCCACCATTAAAGCACCTTAAGCTTTTGAAAAAGATGACATTGATAAAAAATCATGTAATTGATTCTCAAATTATGTAAAAATATTTCTAATCTTCTTAAAAAAATTTTAGGATTGAAGATTACATTTGATTCGCTCTAAATTCGCTGATTGAAAATCTTGATTTAAGAAGCTTGAGAAATTTCAGAATATTTTTGGCTACTTTTGAGAATAATTTCATATGAATTGATAGAGTATTTTGAGAAGAAAATTGATTGGATCTATTCTCTGATGGTAGATATTTAAAACGATATTTAAAACCATACAAAGAAAAATGAAATTTATAGCTCTCTAATCTGATGTAAATTGTGTGAAAAGTAGGCTAGATGTATTGTATTTAAAACTGAAACAACCCACCAGAAATTTACAAATTTACAAATCTAATGTAATCTGATGTAAATTGTGTGAAAAGTAGGCTAGATGTAATGGCCACTCCCACATTTCCCTTACTTTACCAATTGATCATTTCCCTCCAAAATTCTGAATTTAAAGGTTTATTTACCAAATAAATGCTCCAAAATTTCCCTTTACAATTAAATCCAATTTAATTAATATTTAAATTTAACTTAAATTAAACCCCAATAAAAATATTTTAAAATTCCTTTTGGACCCAAATTAATTATTTTCACTAAAAATTATTTAATTACTTTAAAATTAATATTCCAAAAATATTTTTATTTTTTTGAATTATGTTTAATAGATTTTAGATAAAATTAACCTCCTAAATTAAATTAAAAAAATACTAGAAACCCTATAAATTCCTAGTTTCACACTCGAAACCCGAAAAATATACTCGAAAGTACTAGACCCGATTTAAGGATATTACAGTAGTAGTCGACGACAATGGCTGATGATAGATCCCTTTTGGAGCCCCATGTTTGAGTTTTTAGGATCTTTCTGGGCGAACATGTTATTTTTAGGTTGAGTTCTTTTTTATAAACTCAAAGGTTATTTGACTTTCAACTAGAATACCCAAAGAATGCTTTGGGAAATATATTGTAATATTATTATTATTTTAGTTTTTAAGATGGGAATATGGAAACTTTTGGTTGGTTAGAGTTAATTTAATTTTTACAATTTATAGCATAATATATATATGAATTTGATGAGATTAAATTAACAAGTATGTTCATGTACGTATGATATAAGCATGCCATATAGTTTAGGAAAAGAATGTCACATGTATTTTTCATTGCATATTAAATCATTCATGATTGAAAGTTGAATAAAAACCTTGCATGTTTTTTAAAATATTGAGCGAAAGGTAAACAAGACCTATGACCTCTATCGATGGCTTAGTATGATGTCATGATAATACTTTGAGCCAGTTTTACCTTGACCGCACCCCACAGTAAATATTATCATGTAATACTTCACTAGGGAGATTTTCTTTACGAGTACAACTAGTTATATATGCTAACAATTGAGATTGCCCCATGATGACTCATATGTAGTACATATTTATGATGAGTGTTGAGTTGATGGTTATACTCTCAAGATTATTCTAGTTAAGTAACTTCCTACGAAGCTCTACTTAAGTTGGAATGACGACCAAAAGTTAAACTATTATTATGTGTGAATGCCTAAGGAATTAGGTTGACATATTAATTGCATAAAAATGTAAGATTTTACTAGTTGGTTAAGATTACCTCCACGGTAAATTAATTCAATGGGTGTAGGAATTATTGTTGCAATGGCTTACAGATGTTTTGTAATGCCTCAGTGTTCATAAGTTTGGATTTTTAAAGTATGTTAACTAATCTAATTTGGTTTGGTGGTTAAGCACTTTGAATATTTGATTTAATTCCTAAGTTTGATTCCCTTGGTTTTGAAATTTTCCATTAATTTTGGTATTATGTTAGACTTGAGTCTTTGAGCTTATCTTTTATTTTCGTTGGGTTGCTGAAAAGGATGAGCCTACTGGTTCAGTGGTAAGGCTTTAGCTTACGCCTATGCCTTGTGTTTGAATCCCATTGTGTGCAAGTATAAAATATTTTATTACTTGCTATTTCTTGGAAGTTGGGTTCAGTTTGACTTCTATAAAATTTGGTGGGTTAGAATTTAGATTAAATTAAATTATTTTTTATTTTATTTTTGACATTTATCAAAATCTCTAAATTTCCTCACCCACAATACCATCCAACCCCTTCTTTTTCACGTTCTTTTCTCTTTCTTTGATTAGTTTATTTTCTTCTTTTACTTTTGTGAGTTTTTTTCTTATCTCCTTTCCATTGACTTTTGCTTGCTACTGTTCCATCTTATTTTCTTCTGTGTTCGTGTGTGATATTCGCTCTTCGATCTTAGTTCAAGCATGGTGTAAGTTTCGACAAATTTTTTGTAATATTAGTTGTAATTTGTTCTTGAACAAAATTTGAGTTGTTGGTGTGTAATTCTCATTTTATGTTGGATTAAGAGTTCTTATGGTTTCAATTAGGCGAAGGGTGTGAGAATTGGAATCCTCCAGTGGAGTAGTCGTAGTTTCGACGATGTTCCTATGAAGTAAGTGCTCATATGTTCTTTTAGGAATTGTTTTCTTTTAGAGAAGGGATAAATTTTGGGTTAAATAGTTTTTGTTAATTGATTTGATTTGGTTCCGTATGTAGGATTTGGGGTGCACTATTCTATGGTTTATCAGAACTATCGTTAGTTGTGTGAATTTAACCGAAAACTCAATTGAAACTCGGAAAAACCCAAAAACAGGGGTTGTTTTTGAAACTACTCTGTATCACATGGCCATGTGACAAATCGTGTGCACCACATGATTGTGTGGTTGGTTGTGTGGAGCACATAGGCGTGTGTGATTACACAGCCTAAATGGGTAGGCTGTGTCAGCTACACGAGCTGGCTTGTTGGGCCATGTTGGCCACGTAGGCTGGCTTGTTGGGTCGTGTTGGCCACACATGCGTGTGGGCCCTTTCTGGCCAATTTGAATGCCTGATTAGGGGCCAATTAAGGGAATTTAAAATTGAATCTATGGTTATTTTGTAGGCCTATAAAAGCGTAAAATACAACATGTTACGTGTGAGTATGCTTAGGAAGCATGATAAGTAGGAGTAATTCTTTATAAGCAAAATGACATGTTATGATTTGTACAAATATGTTTAGGTATGCATGTCGTACAATTATTGTGATATGTATGTATGTTAATATGATTATGCATGTGCATTGAGGTGATTTTGATATGATTAAGGAAGTGTATTTTGGCAGTTAAACCGCAATTTCTATCTGGTAGCTCAGCTACATTTTTTTAGTGGCATACCGCCACGTACTGGTGTGATTGGATGGATGGACTCCTGTAGTCCTAATTGATGTGATTGGTTGAACAGAGACAGTGTGTAACGAGTGTGGGTAGGATTTGCTCTGATATGATATATGTTTCTGAAATTATGAAAATTCTATAATGATATTTGCATATGTAAACATTAGAAGTATAAATCTGCATGTGGGTCAAGTCACACATTGAGCCTTTAGCTCAATCTTATGTTTTGATTCATTTCAGGTGATCTTCAAACTTAGGATTGGATGACGATTTCAGAGCTTAGTTTAGACATTTTGATTTTAGGTTTGTTTTGGATTTAATATTGAACTTTACAGACTTTTGGACTTTTTGATTTGTTTTGGGACATCAATTTTGGTTTGTGTATTTAGTTTGCAAATGTATTATGTATAACTGATATTTTTAACAAGATGAAATAACTAATGAAATACTAGGATTTTATAAGTTAAGAACTCTAAAGTGTTTTTCGCTGCAAGGTTCTGAAATTAAATACGATGTTATACGATGCAAGTGGTTAAGCGAAAGGTAGGTTTTAATAAAATCAATAAAACAAGGTTTTCTTAAAAGTGATCTCACAAGATTTTTTAAATACTTACGTAATTTATAAACTAATCAAATATATTTATTCTTGAATTAAAAATTTAGTTTTCACGAAAATTAACAGGTAATGTTTTACTTAACGATGTAACCTTCATAATTAAACGTAATGTCTAGACTGAGTTTGGGGTGTTACATTTGGTGGTATTAGAGTCAGGATGCAAAACTCGGGTTGTGCATTTTGGGTCCAAAATGTTTTAGAAAAATATATTTTTCTTTAATTTGAAATCTTTATTAAATTTGACTTTTTTTTATTTTTAAAAAGTGAACGAGACTTTGATGTCGGTCCAAGTAAGAAACTTGAACTTGAACAATACTTTAGATATTTTTTCATATGCTACTTAGTACAATTGTTTGCCCTTAGAGACTGTGGTGCAATAAACATTCTCTAAACTTTGATAAGTACTTCCAACAAACCTTTAGATTTAGGAATATTAAAACCTAAACTAATCCTACAACTCTGAAATTATAGATAAGATAATGAGAAAATGTGGATCCCAAGGACGTAGTACCCATGGGCGTGGTGGTCGCTGTTGGAGCACTCTAGCTAAGCCATCTTCGATGGGAAATATGCCCAACTTACATACAAGTGAGACTATTGGAACTCCTACCACTGAGAATTGGTCTATGTGTAACACCCCTTACTTGTATCTGACGCTAGGACAGGGTACGAGGCATTACCAAACTTAAACTCAATCAAACATTCAAAACTGGGGCATGAATTTCCACTTAAATTTAAAACTTTTTATAAACATTCATAGTGTCCGTAAAACAAGCCTACGATGCCCAAAACATACGTTAGGAGTAGTTCAGGACTAAACCTAGAACTTTGGAAACTTTCCTAACACTTAGAAAAGTTTTCATAAAAACAGGGGTCACACGCCCATGTGGCTTGGGACACACCCGTGTGGCTAGGCCGTGTGGTTACGCATGCTTGTGTCCCTAACCCGTGTAACTCTTTATTATGATGTCATCATAAAATTAGGGTCATGCTCATGTGCTAGGACATGTGGGCAATTTAATTTTCATAACTTTTCCTAAAATAGGTGCAGACTTCACATGCCCCGGGCACACACCCATGTCCCTAGGTCGTGTCCTTCACATGGCTGAGACACATGGCCGTGTCTCTACCCATGTGGCCAATTCGAAGCTAAAATTTAAAATATAGCAGACACACGGCTGGATCATACACCTATGGGGTAAGCCGTGTGTCACACATGACCTAGACACATGCCTGTGTGTCTACTCGTGTGGACAAAAATAAGGCTATTAACCAAGTCTTTTTGCCACCCTTACTTGCACCATCCTACACAACATCAAACAAAACCAATCCAAGCATATATATACAACCAATTCAGCCACTACCAAGACATCCATACATCAATTACATGTTATTTTCTATCATGTACAATCTCGTACTTATCATCACAAACCATGCAATAACCACATCCATGCAGGCATCATCATATATATATGTAACTTAACCAATATTAGACAATACCAAATGGCCATTTACAAAATGAATCAATTACCATTACAAGCCAACACATTTGGCCAAATCAATAATGACATATACCACAAAAAAACGAAGTCCCTATACATTCCATAACTCAAAATAATGGAATCATAAGTGCCCAAAACGATAATTTGATAGTGTGAATGGTTCTCTGATCATCTTCAATCCTCGAGCTAGCTTGGTGACACTATAAGACAAGGGAAAAAGAAAGGGGAGTAAGCTTTAAAAGCTTAGTTCCTATGCAAATAATAGGCATCATAAACACATTGTAACAAATACATTTAACATGAGGTAAATTATCATAAATGTCATTATAAATTTCACAATCCAATCATGACATGGATATAATATAAAACTTTAACATCATACTTGCACAAACAATACCTTACCGAGGGATTCATCACATATCGAACTCATCAAGCACAAGTTTGTCATACATACCTGTACCAACGTACAACATACCATGGCCTTTTGTAACATTAACATTTCCGTCACGTTTCTCGTTGAACCACTTGGAATACTAAAGGATACTCGGGATATCTTATACATATAGTAATATACTAATGCCATATCCCAGATATGGTCTTACATGGGATCTCATATCAATGCCAATAACCCAGCTATGGTCTTACACGAAATCTCATACCGATGCCATATCCTAGATATTGTCTTATACGTAAACTCTAATAACTCTAATGTCATGACATTTGTATCCTATCTATTCCTAAGGTTCAACCGGGATATATCTCACTTGTCAAAACTTTGTCGAATTACTCCAAAGAGTCGATCATCAATTCATACAATAATAAAGCATTTAAAGCATAAATAATAAACCATTATTTACATATGAACTTACCTCGGTACAAAATAGTAGAAATGGATCTAATCGTTAATAACCTTATATTTCCCCCGATCAAGGTCCAAACTTTGTTTATCTTAATCTATAATAACAAATTTAGCTTATTTAATTATCACATTACTCAATGCAGTCCAAAAACTATACTATGGAAAAATCACATTTTTGCCCCTAAACTTTGACATATTTACATTTTTGTACCTAAGCTCGTAAAAATGAAATGCATTCAATTTCTTTGTTACCCAAGCCTAGCCAACCCACACACATGCTCATATCAGTCGACATTTTTCATCAAATCATATTTTTACTACACATTTTACAACTTTTACAAATAGGTCCATTTTAGGTATTTTCATGAAAAATCACCTAGTAAAAGTTGTTTATTACACATCAAACTTTCATTTTCTACCATTAAACATCAAAATACATGCATGTCACACATGGTTAAATTTTTAAACATGAGCCCTACTTCAAAATAATGGTAGAAATGGAAAGATCAGGTGAATACGACTTAAAAAACGTAAAGAGCATTAAAAACAGGGCTAGGATGCACTTACTATCAAGCTTGAAAGTTGATGAAACGCTAGCTATTGTGTCTTGAAAATTTTGGCTAAGGGTGGAAGAAGATGGACACAATTTCGACTTGATTTTCCCTTTTTATTCTTTTATTTACCAAATGACCAAAATGCCCTTTTAGCCTTTCTTTAAGATTTTATCTCTCCATACCCATTTTTGTCCAAAAACATAACAAATGGTCTAATTACCATATAAGGACCTCTAGTTTAAAATATCATATCAATTGGACACCTCCAACATGTAGAACTCAGCTTTTGTACTTTTTTACGAATTAGTCCTTTTGACTAAATTGAGTGCCCAAATGTCAAAATTTTCAAACGAAATTTTCATGAAACCATTCTGTGAAACTTTAGGACATGAAAATATAATAAAAACAAGATTTACTATGTCAGATTCGTGGTCCCGAAACCACTATTCCAACTAGCCCCAAAATCAGGCTGTTACACTATGGCTCAGACTACTGGGACAACACACTATCCTAGGCTATGTTGAGGGTTTTAGAGAAGGTCACTGGGACTCATAGTTGATCAAGGCATCGAGGTTCAGTAACTGAACAACTCTGGTTTAATGGAGTATAATTATTTAGGGGTGTTGTTGAGGTCACCCCGACTGTGGTCGAGTATTGCTTAGTGGCCATAGAGAGAATTATGAATGATTTAGACTGAACCTCTGAGCAGAAATTGAAGGATGCAATATCTTTGCTTCACAATGAAGCTTATCAGTAGTGGTTAACTGTGGAGGATGGCACCCAGCTTGAGCAAGTGACTTGGGCTTACTTCTGGAGTGCCTTCTAGAATAAGCATATGGGGTGAGATATGTTGAGGCCTGTAGACGCAAGCTTATGGGGCTAACTCAAGGAAAGAGATTAGAGGTTGAGTATGGGGCCAAATTTTTTAGGGTGAGCATGTATGCTCGTGGTTTGATTGAGACTGATTATGATAAGAGTATCCAGACTAAGGAGGGGTTGTGGTATAATATTAAGGTTTTAGTAACTCCTCAGCGTAAGTGAGTCTTCGAAACATTGGTGTAGAAGGCGAAGATTACCATAGATATTAAGCAGGTACAGTGTGAAAAAAGAAACAAGGAAAAGAATCGGAACAAGAATAGGAGAGACTCAGGTCCTTCTAGTTCTACTCAGTGACCTATGAAACGAGCCAGAGTTGAAAGGCCTCAGCAGGTTGAGTTACTTGCTAGGATTGAGCCCATTGCTAGGGTAGAGTGGGTTCCGATTTGTGAGTACTGTAATAGATGCCATTCAGTGAGTATTGGAGGAGGATTGGGGCTTGCTTTAGATATGGGTCTACTGAGCATAGGATCAATGAGTTCCCTCGTATGATTGAGTCGGTAGGAGCTCTGATTCAAGATCAAGTTCAGCCCCAAAGGGTAGTTCAGTAGCCTACTAGGGGGCATGGTTAGATTAAGGGTGGTAATGGTGGTGGTCATGGTCAAAGAGCACCAGGTAGAGGTACGATTCAGACTGAGGCTAAACTACCTTTAAGACTTGCTATGGGCATTATGAATTCCTTGACATGACATTCAGTTTGACTAATGCTCTATTGGTGTTCATGGATCTAATGAATTGGGTGTTTCATCCATATCTAGATTAGTTCGTCGTAATGTTTATCAATAATATTTTGATATAATTTAAGATCGAGGATGAGCACGATGATCATCTTAGAGTGGTTCTTCAGATTCTCTGTGAGAATGAACTCAATGTGAATTTATGTAAATATGAATCTTGGTTAAGTGAGGTTATGTTTCTCTGGCATGTGGTTTTTCCTGAGGGTATTCAAATGAACCCTAAAAAGATAGAGGTTATTTTGGATCAAAAATAGCCCAAGAATCTAACCAAGATTTTAAGTTTCCTTGGTTTAGCAGGATACTATTGGAGAATTATCGAGGGGTTCTTATTGATATTAGCTCCTTTAACTAAGTTATTACGTAAGAACACTCAGTTCGTGTCGCCCGATTAGCAGTAATCAAGCTTTGAAAAGCTCATGTTTGTTTTGACTCAGGCACCTATTCTAATTTAGCTCGAATCGGGGATAGAGTTCGTTGCGTATAATGATGCATCTCATACCGGTTTGGGTTGTGTTCTGATGCAGGAGGGTAAGGTGGTAGCATATGCGTCTAGAAAACTTAAGTAGGATGAGGGTAATTATTCGACGCTTGACCTCGAGCTTGCTGTGGTAGTCTTTGCTCTTAAGATTTTGAGGCATTATTTGTATAGTGAAAGGTGTATCATCTACACTAATCATAAGAGCCTTAAGTACCTCCTCTCTTAGGAGTTAAACCTAAGGCAGTGCCGTTGGATCAAGTTGCTTAAGGACTATGATTGCACGATAGAGTATCATCTTGGTAAGGCCAATGTGGTGTCCGATGCTTTTAGTTAAATATTGTAACAACCTATTTTCAGTGGTGTCAAAAATAGTGGTTTCTGGACCATAATGCTGACAAGTAAAATATTATTGTATTATTTATTTAATGTCTACGGGATTATATTAAGGTCGTATTAAAGTTTCCTTAAGAAATTTTGATGTTTAAATGGTTAATTAAGCAAAAAAGACTAAATCGTAAAAGATGTAAAAGCTTATTTCTATTAGTTAAAAGGGCTAAATGGCTATGGAAAAGAAAACTAATGGACTTATATGGCAATTATACCATGTTTTAAGATAGTGGATTGTGATGGATAGGTTTTATGGTAGTTTGAAGGATTTATTAAGGTTAATTTTGTAAATTAGTAAATAAAAGAACAAATTTAAGTAAATAAGATACCAAAAGAAAGATGACATCTTCTTCATCTTTGTTTCAAAACCTAAATAGCCAGTAGAGGAGGAGGAGATTTCGGCTAAGGCTTGTTTCACATGCCTGGTATGATTTTATGTCTCGTTTTTAATGATTTTTATATTTTTGAGTTTATTTTAGATTAATCTAGCTAGCCCAGGGGTTAATTTATAAAATTGTTAAAGTTTGAGGGACTTTTCATGAATTTTTTTGAATGGGTTTTGATGTTAGTTGATGAATTATTTATCTTTTTTTGTAAAATAAACATGTTTTGTTAAGTGATTTTTGATGAATTTTGGAAATAGGGATTAAATTGTTAAAAGTATAAATCCATGGGTTTTGCTGTGAATTGTTTATAAATATGAGTTTATTTAAGGTTCCTTGCAACATGGATTAGGTTGGATTTAGGTTAAAATGGTTAGATTCTAACTTATGAGCTTAATGATTAAATTACAAAAAGTGAAAGTATTAGGGGTAATTTTGTAATTTTGTATAAATATGAATTATGGATTAAATTGAATTCTAGAAGTACTTAATTCAATAAAATTATTTATTTAGATCAAGGTAAACCCCAATCAGACTTAAATTGAGGAAAAGCTAAAGCTTTGAATTAGTTCGACTTTACTTCTATGACTTTATTATCGAGGTAAGTTCGTATGAACTATAAATGTTTTAATGTTAGCTAAAATGACTAATTGTTATGTTGTTTTAATATAAATGAATTTATATAAATGTATCTATGCTATGATGAATTAACGGATAATGAGTCCCAGTTGAACCTTAAGAATTCTTAGAATGTGAATGACATGTCATTAGGGATTTCATGTTTTGGGTGTTGGTCTTGAATGTCCTATTAATGGCTGAGCTCCTGTATTTGTTGCGAATCCTCCATAGCTCGTGTGAGCAGCATCATGTAGCTTACATTTTAACCCACAGCTCATGTGAACAGGCCCCTTTCACAGCTTGTGTGAGCATTAACGTAAAGAAAAGGTTACAGTTATATGTAAAGGCACACTATGTATGTGCTTTCCAAAGTATCCAATGTAATTATAGATTGTTCAATGGGTAAGAAAAGGAATGGAACAATAAGTAAGTTAATGGAAATGTTCATGACTTTATGAAGAGATTGATGCATATGTAATGTATCTTATGAAATCTACTTATGATATAAATGAGCTTATATGTGATGTTGATGAACCTACTAACATGTGAACTTGATGGTGCTTAAATAGTCTTATAGTAAATTCATGGCATTGATAATGGTTTATACTTAATCTATGAATTATGTTATTGTGGTGGTAAGTTATGTTTAAGTTTATACGAGCTTACTATGCAATCATTGCTTATGTAGTTATTTTCCTTTGTCTGATAGATATTCGGAAGCACGGTTGGAAGCTCGTCGGAGACCTATCACACTATCCAACAATCTTTTCAGTAGTCTTTGAATATTTTGGCCAAGGTTAATAATGGCATGTATAGGACCTTTGTAATGGTAGTTCGTAGATGTGTAATGGTTGATTTAGTATGTATATGCCATTGAAGTTTATGTTTGGGTGATGGACTTGTAATGCTTGTTAAGTTAGGTCATCTTGACCACCTTTAGGTAATTGAAATGCATGGTCTTCTGCTATGTTTGTGATGGTTTGAAAATGGTAATTGTGATATGGTTTGGTAGGTATTTGAACTAGGTTATTTAGTTGAGATATGGTCAAATTGCTTTGGTTTGATCCATAATATTTTGATATAATTGTGGTGTCTTTGAATGATATATTGTTTAGATGAATTAGGGTGTTTGAAATGACATGTTTATGTGTGTTTGAATGATGATTAAATCCCTTAAACATCTGTCCAAATGGTATGAATGGTTAGGCATGAATTGAAATTGAAATGGCTTAGTGTTACAAAGATCTATGTCCCAGTTGAGAGCGATGTTTGCTCACCTAATTTTGTTTGATGATGGTGGGATTCTGGCTGAGTTGCAATTTAAGCCAACTTGGTTGGATGAGATTAAGAATAATCAGCTTCTAAATGAGTCTTTGATTAGTCAGGTTCAACAGATTGATGAGGGTAAGACTTCAGATTTTAGGTTTAATAGTGATGGTATTCTGTGTTTTTGAGGTCAAATTTGTGTGCCTAGTGATATGCAGTTGAGGCAATCTATTCTACGGGAAGCGCATAGTAGCCTTTATGTTATGCACCCCGGTGGGAATAAGATGAACCGTGACCTCTGAGAGATGTACAGGTGGCCTGGGTTGAAACGTGACTTAAACAATTTTCTATCTCACTGTTTGATGTACCAACAGGTTAAGGTTGAACACAAACTTTTTTTTGGTTTGCTTAAACCCATTAAGATTCCTTTGTGTAAATGAGAATGGGTAACTACGGACTTCATTAGTGGATTGCCCTTAACACCTACTAAGAAGGATTCTCTTTGGGTTATTGTGGATCGATTAACTAAGTCTTCACATTTCATTCTGGTCAGGACCGACTATTCTTTACAAAAGTTGGCAAAGCTTTGATAACTCTTGAAAAGAGTTTTATTTCAAACCTCTAAGCTTGCATAAACGCCTGTACTTAAGTAGATATATTTGCATTTTTACATTATTTTTAAAACATTGCATAATAACGCTTGGATTGTGCCTCAAATGTCATTTCCTATTACTTTTACTGTTGGGAAGAAGGGAGTTGGTTGTTGTATGCAAAATTTGGAAGAAGGATGAAGAAAAGGAGAAAAAGGAGGGAAAGAATGAAGGAAGTGAAATATTGCCATGGCAAAAGGTTGGATGGATTGCCAATACAAATGCCATGGAAATTCCAGGAAAATGCTAATACAACATTTAGTCCTTACCACATGAAAAAAGATGGAGAAAAGTGTGTACTGAGAGAAGGAGACCTACCCCATAAAAGAGGAAAGAGAAAAGAAAGAAAAAAAATAAAAATTTTGGACAGGGATTTTGTAGAGCAGTTTTCTCTCTAGAAAACTAGTTGAAAAAATCTAGAGAAAAGGGAATGGGTAGCAGCTTAAGAGGAAAGCAGAGATGCAAGGAAAGGGACTAGCAATCAGCCTTGGGTCTTGCACAATTTTGCAGCATCGAAGTGAAAGCTGGAGTGGCGAAAGCTTTATGTTCTTCTACCTTTATTCTATTAATTAATTTCTATTATTTCTATACTGTTAATGATGATGTTGAATGTTATTCTGATTTTGGATTTTAAATCCCAACCTATGAGCTACTTTCATTTGGGTTGGAATTATTGGATCAATCTTGATATAATTGATGATAATGGTGATATTTTGAGTATAACTATTGTTTTATTCGGTTTGGATTATTTTAAACATATGCATACTGTCGAAACCATTTTTTTAAAGCGATGTTTGAAAAACGGGGATCGACTTTTTAAAAATGAAAACGGGAGTCGCCACTAATCTTTTAAAGTGTGATTGGATCACTATATAAAATGTTTTGGTCTACGAAATTATAAGAAAATAGGTTCGGGAGTCGGTTACGTACGAGGAAGGATTAGCACCCTCGTAACACCCAAAATTGGTACCAAATTGAATATCTTTGTCTTAATGTCAGAAATTTGAAAGATTTTAAAAATGAGATTTCCATAAAACCGTGATGTTTGAGAAAAGAATCGAGATTCATTTGTTTTAAAAGAGTACAAACATCACATCCAGCATGATTGGACACGATGTCTTTAATCTTTTGTAACTAAAATCATCTCGTGATTTGTAAAACTTGTTTAAAAGGATATTTTAGATATTTAGACAAACGAGAGATTGCAACCCACGTGTTAGGGCACTATTTCCCGAATCTCTAAAATATCAAAACATTGCCTTATTTTTAAAATTCATTTTTCTATTAAATGGGATATAACTTTGATTTTAAAACTAATGATGCGTTATGCATATTACAAAGAATTAAATAAATTTAATTACAATATACATACTTTATCATTTCATGCAAATATCGCATAGAAAATATTAATAATGGCATAAATTACACAACCACTTTAGGCATGTGTTATCATAATAAATCTAAATGTTCATGCATTATTGTTACACACAAAACATAGTGTAGTGCATAATGAATACAACAAACATAAATTGCAATATACATATATGATAATATCTTATGGAAATCATCATAAATAATTAATTTTATGCAAATACAAAAATAAATAATATGTAAAATTTAACCTACTGTAAGAAAAAGAATAAATAAATAAGTTAAAATGTATAAAATATAAATTAAATAAAACAAGATATTTAAAAATATATTGAATAATATAATTCCTATAAAAGAGAACCCCTTTTTTTACTATAAAGAATACATATATATATTTTAAAGTGTAATAACTTAGTATATAAGAAAAATAATGCACTAAATGTTTAAAATATATATATATAATTACTAAGTAACAATGTATACTTTGTGGTAAAACAAGGCAATAAGGAGATATGGTGGAACATAATATAATTTACAAATAAAAAAAAATATAAATCATATAGTAATAAAAATACATGTAATAAGATATATATAATATAATATATGAGGAAATATATAAAATAGTAATTTAATAAATATTTTCATATAAGAATATAGTAAAATAATTAATACATATAGGAAAATACATAGTATATGCTAAATTTATAAATAAAATATATAATAATATAATTTATAATATATAAAGATAATATGTACTAAAAATACATATAATATAAATATGAATAATATATATAATAAATATATGATAAAAGTAAAAATATAATAATAGATAAAACACAGTAAAAAAATAATATATATAATAAAAATATATATGCAAATATAACAAAGTAAAACATAAAAAAATATATGATAAACAAGATTTTTTTAAAAAAATTTATAAACTATTTGATATTAATAATATATATAAAAAAATGGATTAAAATTGAACCTAATTGAAAAATCTGGGGCTAATTGCAAAATAATACAAATATTTGGACTTAACTAAAACACATGCTAAAATCAAGGGACTCATTGGGTAATTAGCCCTAATCCCATAAAACGACACCGCTTTCCAGAACTGATTTAAAAGGGCGCTGGGGTTAAATTGAAACAGAACTAAAATATTAAAGCTAAATTAAAAATAAATAAAAATGAAATTAAAAAAATATAAAAATGCGAGAGGACAAATTGTGCAATTTGCCCATTTCCAAAAACACGCGAATCCTCCCCCGGGTAATTGGGTCAATAAGCGGATCCTGAGCCTTGGAACGACGTCGTTTTAAGCTTATCAGGCTAAGCTAAAACGGTGTCGTTTCTCTTGGGCTATATAAGCCAAATTTCGACAAAAAAAAAATCATTTAGAAGCCTGGTTTTTAAAAAAAAAAACTCAGAGAAACCTTTGTAGGATGATTTGGGGTCGGCCTTAAAGCCTCGTCGGGCCCCTATTCTCAGTCGTTACACACCCACACGCCACCGCGAGGGCCACCACGCATGGAGATCGGAGGGCTAAAAACCCTCGTCCTTTCAGGGTGAAAATACAGGTAACTCTTTCGTTTTAATATTTTAATAATCGATTTGCTGATGATGCTAAGTATTTCCTTAAAAGAAACTATAGAACATGAAATATATATATATCACCTTAAAACTGCTTGTAACCCTTATTGTATTCGTATGTCTGCTTTTTAAAAATATGTATTCTCTAAAAAAAAGCTCCTCCTCTTTACAGATTAGAAAAAAGGGTCTTTATAGCCTCTTCTACAAATATTTACATTTTGAGGAAAGAAATCTTCGATTTCTTTCCATATTTGTTTCACTCTTGCTGTGTTTCTTTCCATATTTGTTCCCTGTCTGTTGCGATTTCTTTCCCTTGTTTGCAGGTGAGCGCAAGGAATTCGGCGATGACGAAGGCCTGTCGATGGTCTAACGGTGGCGTCGATCTCGGCATGACTCAGAGCCTGGAATCGTGGCCTTGATGGGGGTAGCTAGAACAGCAAAAACTGAAGGGTCGTGAGGCTTGGCTTCTGGAACCTTCTGTTTGCGGCGCGAGGAGAAAGGCAGAAACCCTAGGGTTTCATGCCTTGGTGTAACAAGCTGGGCCAGTTAGGCCACTTTTGTCCTGGGCTAAGTGGGGTGTAATGGGTACTGGGTAATAGTATAATTAGGTATTGGGCTATAACCGGTTTGTTTGGGTTTGGGTTTAGGCTAGTTGGGTTTTAACTTTTGGGCTCTGTAAAAGGACTGTTTAATAAATAAACATTTATTTATTGTTTTTTTGTTTTCAATTTAAAGCCCGGTCAAATTTGGGCTATTACACATACAAGCTCTAGATATAGATGAATGCATGGTATATCCTTAGACTTGATTTAATTTTGACAAGGTTAAATAAGTTGGATCGTGATAGAATGATACAAGTGAGTACTAAAGTGAATACTCGTAGCACTCTAGGAATAGAGTTGTGATTTGTACAGAGTGAGGAATAATATTGTTAGGTATTGTCCTTGAGACTTGTAAACGTACAAAGACTTAGAATGATAGCTTTAATTCTAGCTCTCGAAAGAAGCAGAATGCAATAGTTCTACTTTGAATAGTAATTTGGTCAAGATATTGCCATGACATTATTATTTTATTAAGATACAATCCAAGTAATTCCAACCTTCCCATTTAACAGCATCAATCCTCTCAACTTTGTCTCGCAAAATTACCACATCATTTTATTCATTATTTTATTTTTATATTTCATACATTAATACCTCACTTCAAATCATTATTCTATTCACTTTGCCATGGGCCTAATTATTATAGTTGATAATAATAACTCAACCATATTTTTACCTATTTCGATCCCTATAGAGACGATCTCACTTATCACTTTATTAGTTGATTTGACGTGTATACCTGCACATTCGCATTACATATTCACACGCGGCAAGTTTTTGGTGTTGTTGCTGGGGATCGGCAAAATTGGTAAATTTTGGCTTTTTATTATTGATTTAACTTTGTTAGTTTGAGCTTACTTAGTTTTTTTTATTCTTTTTCAGGTTTGTTACTATTTTATGAGTAGAGGTACTCCCAAGCACGAAGAGTATTATTTTGATCTTAAAATTAAGAGAACCTTGAGAAGAAGGAGAAAACAATTGCGAGAGATGACAAGGATTGGAAATAATCCAAGAAGAGAAGATCCATTACATCCAAATGGTAGGATGTTGATATTCCTCATATGATAGATGATAGAGACAAACCCATTAGAGAGCATGTAGTGCCAATCTTGGATGATTTGAATCTAGGATTGTTAGTCTGCATATTCAAACTCAGCATTTTGAATTCAAACCAGTGATGCTTCAAATGCTACAAATAGTAGGACAGTTTAGGCAATTACCTTGTAAAGATTCGTGGCTACATCTAAGACTCTTTCTGGGGGTCTATAATTCATTCAGGCAGCAGGGTGTTCCTAAAGATACCCTGAGACACAAGCTATTGCCTTATTCATTGTAAGATCATGCCAGAGTATGGTTGAATGCCGTCAGGAATGGTGGCATCTTGGAATGAACTTTGTCAAAGGTTTTTGTTGTGATACAACCTTCCAAACATGAATAACAGATTGAGGAACAATATTACATGTTTTCAGCAATCTGAAGATGAGACATTGTATGAAGCTTGGGAGTGATTCAAGGAATTGGTTAGAAAATGCTTGAAACATGGTTTCTAACATTGGACACAAATAGAAATGTTTTATAATGGACTGAATGCACATACACGAATGGTAGTTGATGCATCTGCCAATGGGACTTTGCTAGATAAATCATATAATGAGGCATATGAAATTCTATAAAGGATAGCTAACAATGACTATCAATATCCAACTACAAGAGTGGGTACTGACAGAAGAGTTGTTGCAGCTATGGAGCTTGATGGGATCACTTAATTAACAGCTCAGGTATCATCCCTAACTAATATGATTAAAACATTGAAGAAACCAATTGTAGTGAAGGAAATGAAAGTAACAGAATTAACATGTGTTTATTGTAGGGAAGATCATGTTTTTGATGAATGCCCATCGAACCCAGCTTCAGTATGTTACATGGGAAATTTCATTCAAACAATAACCCACATTCCAATACATACAATCTAGGATGGAAACAATCAACCAATGCCACAACAAAATGTTTAACAAAGTTCATCATCATAGTTCAAAATTCACACATAAGGTGATCTTAGAACTAGTAGTGGAGCAATATACAATTGAGAAGAGCAAACAAAAACTTGTTGAAGCAGAACTAACTCGTGTTGCCAATAAGAATGCCATGACAAAACAACCTCAACAAGTTGAAGGAAGGCCACTGTCATCTTTTCCTCAGTGACTCGAAGAAATATTTTCAATTCAAAAAATTCTTGGATGTCCTAAAGCAACTTCTTATCAACATACCATTGGTGGAAGCATTGGACAAAATGTCTAATTACATAAAGCTCATGAAGGACATATTGTCAAAGAAGTGCCGACTAGGGGAATTTGAAACTGTTGCTTTAATTGAATGGTGCACAACAATGTTGATGAAAAAATTGCCACCGAAATTGAAGGACATAGGGACTTTTACTGTTCCTTTTTCAATTGGAAATCATTATGTAGACAAGGCATTATGTGTTTTAGGTGCAAGCATAAATTTAACGCCTATGTATGTTTTCAAGAAATTGGGAATTGGGAAGGTGAGACCTACTAATTGTCACGTTGTAGTTAGTTGATCATTCGTATGCACATTTGGAAGGTAAAATTGAAGATGTGTTAGGAAGAGTTGATAAATTTATTTTTTCGACAGATTTTATTATTCTGAATGTGAAGCTGATAAAGGGGTACCGATTATTCTTGGAAGACCTTTTCTAGCCACTAGTAGAACATTAATTGGTGTACAAAAAGGTGAATTAGCAATAAGAGTTAATGACTAGTAGATAACCTTTAATGTTTTTAATGCCATGAAGCGTGCAGATACAGATGAAGAATGTCATGCCATGGGAATTATTGACGCAACAGTGAAGGAAGAATTGGTAGAATTTTGTCACAAAAATTCTGATAATGGAGCAAACT
This sequence comes from Gossypium anomalum, assembly GCA_025698475.1. Taxonomy (NCBI): domain Eukaryota; kingdom Viridiplantae; phylum Streptophyta; class Magnoliopsida; order Malvales; family Malvaceae; genus Gossypium; species Gossypium anomalum. The sequence goes on along the minus strand of CM046963.1, from coordinate 20,604,247 downwards.
CTATTAAGTTGAATGAAGAGGAACTGGTTGAAGAACTTAGTGAACTGATAGAGGCTAAGCAACTTGAAAATGGAATAAGGAGGAGCTTTGAATCTTTAAATTTACCAGAGCGTTCTTTTAAACCTCTTCGACCTTCTATAGAGGACCCTCCTACTTTGGAGTTGAAGCCATTGCCGCTACATTTAAAGTACACCTACTTGGGAGACAACACATTGCCAGTAGTTATCTTTACAGAATTAACATCTGATCAAGAGGCTTAATTGTCAGAAGTTGTTAAGAGATCTAAGAGGGCACTCGGGTGGACAATCACAGATATCAAGGGAATCAATTCGACCATCTGCATGCATAATATTTTACTAGAGGATTACCATGGCAATTCTATTGAGTAGCAAAGAAGACTAAACCCTATTATGAAGGAAGTCATTAAAAATGTGATTATCAAATGGCTTGATGATGGAATAATTTGTCCTATTTCTGATAGTTCATGGGTGAGCCCTGTTCAATGTGTATCCAAGAAAAGTGGTGTTGTTATGGTTAGCAATGATAATAATGAACTCATTCCAACTCGTACTGTCACAGGATGAAATGTTCGCATGGACTATTGGAAGCTCAACAAAGCAACTAGGAAGCACCATTTTCCTTTGCCATTCATCGATAAAATGTTAGATAGATTAGCAGGAAAAGCCTTTTATTACTTTTTGGATGATTATTCAGGGTATAACCATATTGACATAGCTCCTATTGAACATGAAAAGACTGCACTCACATGTCCTTATGGAACATTCGTTTTCGAACTAAGGCTGTTTGGATTGTGCAATGCCCCTGCAACATTTCAACGTTGCATGATGGCAATATTTTCGGACATGGTGGAGAAATTATTGGGATTTTCAATGGATGATTTCTCAGTGTTTGGTGATACTTTTGAAGGTTGTTTAAAAAACTTTGAGCTAGTTCTTTGTAGGTGTGAAGAGACTAACTGATAAACACCAAATTATACATATTATTACCCCAAATACTTAGCATATTTATGGATGTTTACTATTAGATTTGTGGATTTTAGTGCTCTTAATCTGTTTATTTCGTGTTTTGTACTCAAGAGAGCACCAAGAGTCAAAAGGAGCCAAAAACGAGCTTAAAAGAGATAAAAAAGATCAAATTAAGAAGATCACATGACCTAAGCCTTGCCACATGGGCTGCTCACATGCCCGTGTCTATCGAGGGTGTCGCCTAAGGATTTCACGATTCACACGGCCTGGCAACCATGTAACACGGCCGTGGCACACGGGTGTGTCCCTTTTTCAAAGAGTGGTATTTTACACGGAAAAAATATACTTAGGGAAGAAGAAAGCCAATCCAAAGCCTATATAAACACCCTAAGTATGACCTACTAGGGGGACGGCCAGAACCTCTCTAGAACACGAAACCACACGCCAGGAATTACTTGAAGGAAGCCAGAAGATCCATCCCAAAAGTCGAAGCTACTCCAAGACTGAAGATCTCTCTCAGAATCCTTTCAGGAGTTTTAGAGTTTTCTTCATGTTTTGTTATTTTCATACTTTTGAGATGTATTCTTATTTCATTATGAACTAAACCCTTTAGATATCTAAGAGGGATGAAACCTATGATGGATCTTGTTGTTATTATCTGAACTATATGATAAATACTTGATTTGTTCTTAATCATGTGTTTCTAATGCTTGAGTTAATATTCCGAGTATTGACTCATGATCTAATCTGCTTATGCAGAGGAGGAATAGACCCTGACTAAGAGTAGATTTGGCATAATTAAGCGGAGTTGATCGAATGCCTAGAGATAGGGTTGCGAGATTTTGTCGAATTAGGGTGAAACATAATATAGGAGTCCATAGATCGGTTTACTGCTTCCCTAGGGGTTTTAATTAGAAAGAGATTTCAATTCATTCAGCTAAGGGTTAGGCGTTATTAGTCTCGAATGAGATAATAATGTAGGTTAAGGAGTCTCACGAATCAAGTCAAGTGAATAAATCGTCTGGTTCAGAGTCAGATAACAAGTGAAATCTAGGTGGATTCCTCCTTGGATGTCGTCTTTATCAATTTCTTTTCTTCAAGTCTTTTCCAAATCTTCTCTCCGATTTAATTAAATTAGTTAATTAGTTTAGATAATTAGTTTAATAAACAAACCCTTTTTATTCCTAGGCTAGATAATAAAAAGAAAGTTATTACTAGTACTTTTGGCTTCCTTGGATACGATATCCCAGTCTTGCCATTACTATACTATTGTTTGATAGGGCGCTTGTCTTTTCGTCGTGAGTTAGTCTAGGTTTGATCTTGATTATAAATATTTTTTACTTGTTACGAATCACGCGATCAAGTTTTTGGCGCCGTTGCCGTGGACGCTGAAATATTAGGAGCACTTAATTTTTATTACTTTAGCCATTTATTTTTCTTGCAATTTAACTTTATTTTTATTTTATTTTACTAACTTTCTTCTTCGTTCCCCTGGTAGGTTCTTGTAGTGTATGACTAGAAGAAACCCGCCAGGACCGTTGCTTTTTGTCGAGGAAATTGATCGTTCAACTCCTAGAAATCAACAAGAAATCAAGCGTAGCTTAAGATACATAGAAGAAGAGCAAGAGGACGATATCTTAACTACTACTGAAGAGATGGCTGAAAATCAGGACAATCCGCTACCGCCAGCCATTCCCGCTGAATTAGCAAATCAAAATCCTACTCCTCGTACTATGTATGATTATGCTAAACCTAATTTTACAGGAACTGAGTCAAGTATAGTTAGACCTATTGTTGCTCCTAACAATTTTGAGCTGAAACCTAACACGATTCAGATGATACAGCAATTTGTTCAGTTTGATGGTTTGCAGGATGAGAACCCCAACACGCACTTGGCAAATTTCCTAGAACTGTGCGACACTTTCAAAATTAATGGCGTTTCTGATGGTGCTGTTCGCTTTCAGTTATTCCCTTTTTTACTAAGGAATAAAGCTAAACAGTGGTTAAACTCACTACCACGAGGATCCATTACCACTTGGGAGCAAATGACTGAAAAATTTCTATTAAAATATTTTCCACCGGCAAAAATAGCTAAGTTGCGTAATGATATTTCTTCTTTTGTGCAGATGGACTTAGAGACACTTTACGATGCATGGGAGAGATTCAAGGACCTTCTGCGAAGGTGCCCACATAATGGATTACCGCTATGGCTGCAAGTTCAAATGTTCTACAATGGTGTGAATCCCTCGACAAGGCAAATGATTGATGCAGCTGCTGGTGGGACCATCAATTATAAGACACCTGAAGAGGATTCTGAATTTATTGAGGAGATGTCACTGAATAACTATCAGTGGAAAATCGTGAGGACTAAGCCAACAAAAATAGTAGGCGTTTATAACATCGATTCAGTCACTATGTTGACAAATCAGGTAGAACTTCTAAATAAGAAAATTGATGGTTTACTTGGTTCTGCGCAGTTACATCAAGGGATGAGGTGTGATTCAAGTGAAGGAGGTGTGCATACAGAATACCCACCATTCAATCCTACTACCGAAGAGGAACAAGTCAACTATATAGGTAACAATAATTTTATATCTCAGAAGAACCTCTATAGTAACACATACAATGCAGGCTGGAAGAACCACCCAAATTTCTCTTGGGGTGGTCAAGGAAATCAAAGGCCACAGAATCCTCAGGGTTTCCAACAACCACCTTACCAACAGGAGAAGAAGCTGAACCTTGAAGAGATGCTATCCAAATTCATCTCAGTGTCAGAAACCTATTTCCAAGATACCGAGACAGCACTTAAGAATCAACAAGCAGTGATTCAAGGACTCGAAACTCAGATAGGCCAGCTATCAAAGCTAATATCCGAACGACCACAAGGGAGCCTACCCAGTAATACTGAACCTAATCCAAGGGAACACCTCAATGCAATCATTACTCAAAACAAGCAAGAATTCATTGCACCTGAACCAGAACCGAGGCAACAAATAGTGGTAAGCAAAGGTAAAAGTGAGGTAAGTCATAACAAAACAGTAAATGAAGAATATAGACCTTATGTTCCATACCCTAACCTGGCAAGGAAAGACAAAACAGAAGAACAATTTGTAAGTTCGTCAAACTCTTAAAGAAATTACATATTAACTTACCTTTTATTGAAGTTCTTTCGCAGATGCCCAACTTAGCAAAATTCTTAAAAGAACTTCTAATCAATAAAAGAAAATTAGACGCGACATCGTATGCGGAGCTCAATGCAGTCTGCTCAACTATTCTAAAGAATAAGCTACCTAAAAAATTAAAAGATCTAGGGAGTTTTACAATTCCTTGCTTAATTGGTAGTTTATCAGTGAATAATGGTTTAGCTGATTTAGGGGCAAGTATAAATGTTATGCCTTATAAAATGTTTAAAAGACTAGGTCTCGGTAAAGCCAAAGCTGACAAAACAATAAGATTTTCTAAGGGTATTATTGAAGATGTTCTTGTTAAAGTTGATAAATTCATTATGGATGAGGATAACGATATACCTTTAATTTTAGGATGACCCTTTTTAGCAACTGCCAGAACAATTATTAATGTCAGCTCAGGAGAGCTAACACGTGCGGTGTGACGACGTAAAGAACACTTCATGCACGCGACTCAGTCAAAACCTCTAAGACTCAAAATGATGCTATAAAATCTATCGATGATAAAACTAATATTCAATCATCCTTGCAGGAATCTCTTCAAACCAAGGCAACAGAGACAGTGCACTACTATCATGAAGAAAATAAAGATATCCATGAAGAATGAAGGCTACGAATAGAGGAGCTAGATGAGTGGCGAGAGCACAAACTAAGAACACATGATAAACCAAAACTTTGCCAAAACAAGCCTGATTCCTCTCCTAATCAACTTAAGGTGGGCGATAAAGTCTTACTAAATGCCACAGATCCCCACATTGTCACTACTACACCAAATGAGGAGATCCCCTTTACGGTACTTAGTATCTTCCCATTCGGTATAGTGGAGGTAAGTCACCCCAAGTTCGACACTTTTAAGGTAAACAATTCCCAGCCTAAGTTTTATTTTGATAAGAATGATAGTAGGAACGAGGAGTACGAACTCCTCAAACCACCATGATAAATCAACGGAGAGGTAAGTCGAGCTTAGACTATAAATAAGCACTTTTCGGGAGGCAACCCGAGTACTAACATATTTTGATTTCTTATTTCTAACACTATAAATAATTAAAATTTTAGAATTTCACAATCTTTCAGATAACACGGCTAGGCACACGGGCGTGCCTCTGGCCATGGCAAAATAGGGGAAGCAACACGGCCGTGCGATACAACCGTGTGGAAACAGGGCAAAGATTTCCCCAAAACACGGAATGTGATAAATCCCCACGGTCGTGCGACATGGTCGTAGGTGAGGTTGCTAGATGACCACGAGCATGGGAAAGGAAAAACACGAGCGTGCCAGGGGCAAGGCTCGATTCTGTTTCTCTAACACGGGCGTGCAACGTGTCCGTGTCATTAAACCGTGGACAACAATCCACGGGCGTGCTACCCTTAAACACGGATGTCGAAGAAACGAACAAAGCTAAGCACGACCATGCGATACGGCCGTGTTTGACACACGCCCAAGACACACGGGCGTGTGATAGTAGCCAGGCACTACCTAACTTGCAAAATTTGAAAAACACGGGCTCAGCCTCAAAGTACACGGGCGTGGCGATAGGCCGTGTGCCCCTCCCCTATATAAACAAACCACTGTTCATCTTCTCCCCTCTTTCAAAACCCTAGCTGAAATTTACCCTCTGCCAACCCCTAATCCTTATTCCGTCCACCATTTCCTAAATTCTCGCTTACCCAACCCTCAAACCACCCTCAAATTCACTTCCCTTGCCTTCATCTCCATTTTTCCCCTCTCTTTACCCTCTATTTTTCCACCACACGGTTTCATCTCCGCGTCACACGCCCGTGCACGACACTACACACCCTTGCACCGCCTTCCAACAGCCTTTGGTTCATTTTCTCAACCTTATTTTTCCAATTTGTGTTACTATATTAGTATTCTACATGTTTTGCATAGATATTGTTACTATTACAAATATGTTTAGATAAGTTAGGAATTTGCTTTAAAATCTTCTCTATTAGAATTGTTTAAACTACTAAATAGCATATACTAATTTTAGGTATATTGTTTAACTACTGATGTGTCTTGGATTCTATTAGTACTCATGTGTCTTCAGGTACATTATGTCATCATCAAGAGGTAAGAAGGTCGCGGTCCCTTCTTCAAAAAGACGTAGGGGACCGGGTTCTTCCTCGGTATGCACTACAGCTGAAGTTTGGCACCCGTTCCTTGAATTTTTGTAAGCTTCGCAGGAGGAGCTATTTCAGATATTACGGGCACGACCTATCACCACAAGTCGCTGCATCAACTGGGCTACTGTAGAGCAAGTCCAGCTCGCAGATTCCATCCGCGCCCTCCTGTCTACAAACCCTTGGGAACGGTTCTTCGCTATTACCGAGCCCACTTATTTAGAGCTAACATTAGAATTATGTTCTACTTTCCATTTATAGGTGGTGATGACGAACAATGACGACCCAGGCACCATTCACTTCCGATTAGGCGGTCTAGTTCGTGCAATGAGTGTCCCAGAGTTTGGAGTTACTCTGGACTTTACACAGATGAGTTTATGGAGGAGGAGGATATGAATTCCCTACCACGCAACATTCACATTTCCCCCTCCTTATGCTGGAATGCTTTGGCACCACTCTCTTCCACCTACGACCCCAGCTACTCGAAGGCCTCAGCTCTCGTCCCTTCCCTACGCTACCTTTATGCCATCTTAGCACACACCTTGACCGGAAGGAGAGAGAGCACCAGCATCGTCAATACCCATGATGCCTACTACTTATGGTGCATGGTGAATGCACATGTGACTGACTTGGCCTACTTCATTGCTTTCGCCATTTGCCATCAGACCGAGCGGCATAGGAAGGGAGTGATCTCTATCGGCCCCTAAGTGACGTGCCTTGCCAGACACTTCAGCCTCCTCAATACAGTAGCTCAGTCATCAACGCTTACACTGATAGGCCAGATGTCCCCATAGGGCATCACGACTATGTTACACATAAGGATGATCGAGCGCAGATGGGGGACTGATCCTCCTCAGTACCGTGTCTCTCATGCCATAGACGAGGAGGATCTTCAGGACATTCCTGATGATGTTTCCCCACAGCACAAGAAGCCTTCGACCACGTCACCTAGGGAATGACCAGTTCATGCGGCTGCTTCATTGGCACACCTTTTCGACCGACTCGCTCACTTCGAGCAGTATTGAACTACACAATTCGAGATGATCCACAAGCGAGACCGGCGACGCGATAGACAGATGGACGATATGCAGGCCATGATGCAGCAGTTGTGCTAGCACTTTCACATCACCACTCCAGCACCACCACCTAAGGACCCCACTGACGAGGATCATTGAATCCTCCTATCTTTTTATTTTTCTCTTTATTTTTCTTTTTATGCTTAATTTCATCCCATTTCAATTTTATTATTAAAGACATGTCTATATTAGTAAATTTTACTTTCTTCATTTTTTTTCCTTTTTTTCTGGTGTTTCTAACAAGTAATCCCACTACACTCTCTTCCACACCAACTCTTAATAATCTCTTCATGATTCTATAGATTTCCAAGCAAGCTTCCAGGAATATTTTATGGAATGAGGAAACAAATAGGGAACAATACAAAACAAATTCCATGTTCAACAACCCAATTTCTTCATCTAGCTAAGAACAATGGTAGCTACTACTCTCCCCAAGCACTACAACCTCAGAATCAAGCTCGGTATCCATATAACAGGGAGTTTCACCTCTTTCCTTCTTATGATTTTCTTTATTTTTGAATAGTTTATCTTTGTATATTGAGGGCAATGTACATCTTAAGTGTGGAGGGTGAACATAAAAATTAAACCTAACTTTTTGCATCATTCTCAAATCCCTGAATGTGGTCTTGTGCTTAAGTGATTTTCTCATAATATTGACAGAATGAATTCTGATTAATCTATAATTATTGTTGATATGTCATGAATTAGACCAAGGAAATTATGCATGAGTATTTGATTGTAGGACCTTAAAGGATCAAGCATGATAAGTTGATATTTTGAGAACTAAAATTTTTAGACTATTTTCCTGAATTGAGGTATTATCTTGAAATCTTAAGTATACAGGAATGACATCAAAAACCCAAATTTTTGGTGAGATTTTTGAGCCTTTTTGAGCGTATAGCTTTCTTTCTTGCTCACTTCTTTTGTGGTTTAAGCGTGTCAACATTGAACTGTTATTCTTGAACTTGCATCGATTATGCATGTCGAGATCACACATATGGTTTGATATACTGAAATGATAAAGGCACTTAGGATTTAACCCACTTACTCCATAAAAAGCCTTCCCACATAATTAAACCCTTAGTGAACCTCCTTTTGAGCCTACTAACCCTTTTTCTTTATTGATTAACCCTCATCATTAACCCATTAACCCATTTTTATTGAAATCCTCTTACTTAATTTGACCCTTTTTATTCGAGATTGAATTTAATATTGTCACCTTACTATGATCAATTTTTGTTACTGAATCGTGGAGTACAACTTCTATATTGTATTGGCTTAATTTGTTCTTAAAAAAAAAAAACTAACCTCAGCATCATTATTGTAATTCTTAGCAAGCTAAAGTTGTCATGAAAAAGAGAGCTCATGTGATATAGTTCTAGATATTTGTTGTCATTCAGTAATTAAGTTTTTGATAGTGGGGTGATATATTGAAATCATCTTGATTCTAACCTTTGTTTCTTCAGCTTGTATCCATACCCGTAACCTAAACCTCGTTACAACCATGCAAAGACCTTTTGGTTTGTGTATCATATCATTTACAAGTGATGGAGATTTGATTTTCATGCAAGCCTATAGTGATAACATCTCATGTTAGACAATCAAGTTCTTAATTTTGAACCTTAAACACTTTGAGTGATTTGAGTGAATCCTTAGTGAGGATGTCATCTTTTGTATATTTACGACTAAATTTAATTACTTAGAGGAAGAAGATTACCTATAATTTTATTATCAAAATATTCGAATTAGATTGTTTGAGGTTTTTAATGCCCTTATGGTTGAATTCTCACTGTATGATTCTCTGTGGAATAATTTGTAACATTATTGGTAATGATTATGTGATTAAAAGGAATGAATTCTAGCAGTAAATAAGAGTTTTGCTTGAGGACAAGCAAATGCTTAAGTGTGGGGGTATTTAATAAACGCCAAATTATACATATTGTTACCCCAAATACTTAGCATATTTATGGATGTTTACTATTAGATTTGTGAATTTTGGTGCTCTTAATCCGTTTATTTCATGTTTTGTACTCAAGAGAGCACCAAGAGTCAAAAAGAGCCAAAAATGAGCTTAAAAGAGACAAAAAGGATCAAATTAAGAAGATCACACGGCCTAAGCCTTTCCACACGGGCTGCTCACACGCCCGTGTCTGTTGAGGGTGTCGTTCAATGATTTCACGATTCACACGGCCTGGCAACCGCGTAACACGGCCGTGGCACACGGGCATGTCCCTTTTTCAAAGAGTGGTATTTTACACGGAAAAAGGATACTTAGGGAAGAAGAAAGCCAATCCAAAGCCTATATAAACACCCTAAGTATGACCTACTAGGGGGACAGCCAGAACCTCTCTGGAACACGAAACCACACGCCAGGAATTACTTGAAAGAAGCCAGATGATCCATCCCAAAAGTCGAAGCTACTCCAAGACTGAAGATCTCTCTCAGAATCCTTTTAGGAGTTTTAGAGTTTTCTTCATGTTTATTTATTTTTATACTTTTGAGATGTATTCTTATTTCATTATGAACTAAACCCCTTAGATACCTAAGGGGGATGAAACCTATGATGGATCTTGTTGTTATTATCTGAACTATATGATAAGTACTTGATATGTTCTTAATTATGTGTTTCTAATGCTTGAGTTAATATTCCAGGTATTGACTCATGATCTAATGTGCTTATGCAGAGGAGGAATAGACCCTACCTAAGAGTAGATTTGGCATAATTAAGGGGAGTTGATCGAACGCCTAGAGATAGGGTTACGAGATTTTGCCGGATTAGGGTGAAACCTAATATGTGAGTCATTGATTTACTGCTTCCCTAGGGGTTTTAATTAGAAAGAGATTTCAATTAATTCAACTGAGGGTTAGGCGTTATTAGTCTCAAAGGAGATAATAATGTAGGTTAGGGAGTCTCATGGATCAAGTCAAGTGAATAAATCGTCTGGTTCAGAGTCAAATAATAAGTGAAATCTAGGTGGATTCCTCTTTGGGTGTCGTCTTTATCAATTGCTTTTTCTTCAAGTCTTTTCCAAATCTTCTCTTCGCTTTAATTAAATTAGTTAATTAGTTTAGATAATTAGTTTAATAAACAAACCCTTTTTATTCCTAGGCTAGATAATAAAAAGATAGTTATTACTAGTACTTTTGGTTTCCTTGGGTATGATATCCCGGTCTTGCCATTACTATACTATTGTTCGATAGGTGCGCTTGCCTTTTCGTCGTGATAATAGTTAGTCTAGGTTTGATCTTCATTATAAATATTTATTACTTGTTACGAATCACGCGATCACTAACCTTGTTTAGAATTGGGAAAAATGTCATTTAATGGTTTGTGAAGGCATTGTTCTGGGACATAAAATTTCAAAGAAAGGATTGCCGTAGACAAAGCGAAGATTATGGTTATTGAGAATTTACCACCACTCACTACAATTAAAGGTATTTGAAGTTTCCTTGGCCATGCAGGATTTTATCAACGATTTATTAAGGATTTTTTGAAGATATCCAAACCCCTGTGTTTATTGTTAGAACATAATAGAGTTTTCAATTTTGACGAGCCTCGTGTGCAAGCCTTTGAGGAATTAAAAAAAAAACTAGTAACAGCACTTATTGCCATAGCATTGGACTAGACATTACCGTTTGAACTTATGTGCGATGCTAGTGATTTCATTATAGGAGCAGTGCTTGGGCAAATGAAGGACAAAGTGTTTCATGCCATCTACTATGTAAGTCAGAAGCTGACAGATACATAGTTGAACGGCACCACTACTGAGAAGGAGCTATTGGTTGTGGTATTTGTATATGACAAATTCAGACTCTGTTCAGTTGGCACCAAAGTTACAATTTATACGGATCATTCTACGATTAAGTATTTAGTGACCAAGAAAAATGCCAAGCCAAGATTAATTCGGTGGATGTTGCTGCTACAGGAATTTAATCTAGAAATTCAGGATAGGAAAGGCACAGAGAATCAAGTGGTTGACCATTTGTCGAGACTTGAAGCAGGAATGAAGATGGCAATACTCAACTTATTAAGGAGGATTTTCCATCTGAGCAACTGCTGGTTGCCACGGTAATACCTTGGTATGTCGATATTGTCCATTTCTTAGTAAGTGGATTATTGCCACTTAAGCTCAAGAGTTATAGACGAAGGAAATTTCTCCATGATGCCAAGCAATATTATTGTGATGAGCTATTTTTATTCAAACATTGTGTAGTTTAAATAATTCAAAGGTGTGTTCCAAATGACGAGATTTAGAGTATTTTACACCACAGTCATTCAGTAACATATGGAGGACATTTTGAGGGAATACGAACTGCTACAAAAGTACTTCAATCTGGCTTTTATTGGCCAAGCATGTAGATTTTGGCCTAGGCTTTGTAATAGTTAGCCCACTTAGCATACTTGCAAACTTTTAACTTAATTTTTTCTTTTTTTTTCTTTTTTTTTCTCGCTTAATACTTACTTTACCGTGTCAAACCGTAAATTCAGGTTAATCTTATCCCCCACACCATTTTTATATTCTATCTCATTTTTGCCCTAGTCGATTTATTTTCTTTCTCCAAGTTATTTTCAAATTTTTTTCACCATTTTTAGTTTTTTCCTCCATAATTGTAAAGGTCTTAACTTTTTCTTTTTACAGTTACTATTTTTTCTCAAATGGCTCGACGTATGCCATCTCCATAAACCTCTATGCCTACAAGAACATTTTTCAGCAAAACTACTGAAGAAAAGTACAACACGAACATATCAAAGTGACTATTTTGTATGGAAAAAGGCTTTCTTTTTCAAGACGCAGCCTTTATGGGATACACTGAAGTAATTTCTTCCATGGTAGAAAAACATGGATGGCAACTCTTTTGCCTTCATACTGATGATGTTCTCACGAAATTTGTAAAGGAAATTTATTCCCATTTAACCTCTCCAAATAATGCTTTCATTTATGCACGTGGTGCTTCGATGAATACTCCATCAATGCATAATATGGTTTACTTGAAGGCCTTGATTAACATTCTTAATTTTTCAAGACAATAACAGCAGAAAGAATCAATCAAGTTCTTGAGGATTTATGCATGGAAGGGACCAAATGGACAGTTTCTCAAAATGACTACTACACCATCTACCATGTTTCTTTGAAGCCTTATTGTAGGGTATGGTACCATTTTTTTTAAATCTCGAATTAACCCTTCAACTCATAACTCTACTATTTTCAAGGAACGCATGTTACTGCACTTTATTATTACTGGAAGAAAGATAAATGTAAGAAAAATTATTTTAGAGAAGTTCTTCGTTGCACACAAAAGAATGTTGCACCCTGAATTTTCCATCTCTCATTACTGCACTTTGTCAATGGGTTAATGTCCCTATCTAAGAAAATGAGGATAAAATCCTTAACAAACGAGCCATCACCAAACAAATTGCTATGGTATTCTTAGAGGAAGAAGTGCCACGGTATCTTGGCTTTACATCAACCTCTTCTCCACCACTGGTACCCATGCAACTCCATCTACATCTCACAATATTTTGAGCAGCAAGCGCTCGGTGCTCTTGAGATGTTGAAACAATAGTTTCGTTTGATGAAGAAGCAACAACTGAGGGTAACTACTGATCTAAGAAGGGCTCAAGATGAAACAAATTTATTTTGGGGCTATGTCAGATGGAGAGATAATGCCATCACAAAATCTCTTCAGAAAAACTTTACCAGGCCCATCTTGCATTCCCTACTTTTCCCAAAGAGTTGTTAGCAGATCTAGAGGATGAAGATGAGGATGAAGTTGAAGTTGCTGTGACTAATACTACCACACATCCAGACAATGCAGAAAAGTTAATCAACTAAACAGAGGAGGAAGAAGAGAAAACAGAATTGGTGAACATTGAATTAGATAAGGAAAGAGATAACATGAATCAAACTTCTGTACCACAGGAACCTACTATTGCACCACAAACCACTATAACCATATCAGAACAAGATTGTGAGATTAATCAACTGATTGATGATCTCACAAAATCAAATAATGACGAAGAAGAGGTGTCAATCAATCAGCTCAAACAAAAGTAGTGCTACAAGTATGCTGCCAGGAAATCCACCAGCCCAACTAAAGTAACACAAATCCTTTCCAAGCTTTTGTTTTATTTTTTGTTTTTTCATTTGCATATTTTTCATTTTTCCTTGCATTCATTGCATTTTCTACATATCTATTTGTTTTTGCATAAGTGAAATTTTGTCTCTGATTATGCATTGAGGACAATGCATCCTTAGGTTTGGGGGTGTATTGCACATATTGCTTGAATGAGATATTTTGTTTGAACATTAGATCATTTTGTTACTCATTTTGCCGTGACATACAAATGCTAAATGATTGTTAAACCATAAGAAGTATATTGTTATCTATGATGTTCGATGAGGATAATAACTCTTCAAATTGTGAAAATTGTGATAGTCCATTACGTATGTTTAGCTTAGGATAGTCGTGTGAAAATTGATGCCTAAAAGTAGAATGACCTAAGTATAATCGCAATTAGTCTATAGTAGGTTTCTTTTAATACACTTAAAAGTCCTGAAACTAAGATCAGTCAATTAGCATTGTTTAATAATAAATACCATGGCAAAGCTGAGGGTAAAATGAATAATTAAAATAAAATGTAAAAAGACACTATAAAGCACTCCAATGTTTGAAATTGTTGAGTAGGCCAGTAATACTCTGTTTGCTCCATTGTAACAGCCTGATTTAGACCCTAATTGAAACGTTGGTTTCGGGACCTTGAATTCGAGTCAGAAAAATATTTTAAAATTATTTTCTGTGTTTATTATGTGTGAATTAATATCTGTGAAATTTTCGTGATTTAATTTTGTTGTTTGAGTGTCCGATTTAATAAAAGGACTTAATCGAGTAAAATAAAAATTTGATAGTTTAAAGTGTGATGACCAAATTGAATATGTCTTTATAATTTGGAGCACTTATGTTGCAATTATGCCATTGAATAAGTGATGGACGATAGAAACCATGAATTATAATGGTTTTATATTTTAATATAAAGGTTATATATGTAATTTGGTTAGTAAATTATATTAATATAAAACATAAAATTAAAAGCCATAGCTTATATTTTTCGTCCATGACCGAATATCAAAATAAGAAAGAAAAGAATAAGGTTTCAAAGGTTCGACCACCTTCCAAGCTTGATTCAAGGTTCGTTTTTACTCGATTTTTGATAATTTTTACGTTTTTCAGATCGTTGCTTTGAGTACTAGTAAACCCATGCTTGAATTTTTTATTTTGGTGAATATTTTGAGTTATGCAATTGTTGAAAGCATGTGATTTTTGTTTTTTGATGATGAAATATGAAAGATATGTTTTGGGTTAACGTATTTTGTATTGGAGTTTTTGATAATTTTGAGTAATTAGGACTAAATTGCAAAAATAATAATTTGAGGGACTAAAATATGAAATAAATGAAAAATATGGACTTGTATGAACATGGGTAAGATTCGGCCTAACATGGGTGTGTTGAAATTTTGCATATTTTGTGTTTTGTGCAATAGGAATTAAATTGTAAAAAGTGTAAATGTCAGGGGTAAAATGGTAATTTTCCCATTTATGTGTTTTTGGATTAAATTCAATGGAAATATGTTTGAATGAGTTTAATTTAAATATGTTTAGATCAAGAAGCAAAGAAATCGGATTTGGATCAGAAGAAAACTAAAGTCGTCGACTAGTCATCCCATTACATTTTTCATCGTCCGAGGTAAGTTTATAAGCAAATAGATGTTGTTTATTTTAATTATATGTGAGCTATATATATGCTAAAATGGAATAAGTAAATATATATATGTTAACCGAATGTGTACAAGCTTGGCAGCTATGTTTATGAATTCGTTTCGACCGGGTTACGACGTCTGAAAACCCCGTATGAACCTTAGGAATAGCTAGGATACATATATCATGACATAGGATTCCGATATGTGATGTGCGAGTAAGACCATGGCATCAATATGTGACTCCGATATATGTGTGCGAGTAAGACCCTGTCTGGGACAGTGGCATCGATATGTGATTACATGTAAGACCACGTCTGGGACGTTGGCATTGTATGATATGTGTGATTATCTGAGTGTCCTATCCAATTTCGAATGGTTCATCGGGCAACGACAGGTTTGTGATCGAATGTGCAAAATGAGCTAAAATGATCAGGTATGAATTTGTTTATTATATACTTGAAATCAGGTAAGTAAGTTACTAATGTGAACATGTGCACCTTGTGAAGTATATTCGGCCTTTTCTATGTATATACATATGATGTTATATTTTGATTCAAGAGTATACTTATATGTGTTCATATAATGATATTTAGCTTTGAAATTGAAAGATATTTTGCTTTTATATATATATATGTGTGTGTATTCGGCCATATAATATAAATATGTATGTGATTGTTATCTTTTGATCTATGAATATATGCAGATAAGTGTATATGTACTAGCTATGATAAAGATATTTTGGTTTGGGAATTGTATGATAGTTTATCAAAATATGTATATGTACATTCGGCCATGAATAGTTTATATGTGAAAGTATATATAAAATACATGAAATTGTAAGCTTAAGATTTAAAGAAACTATGATAGTATAATTTGGTTTAGTTTAAATGATTTGATTATGTCATTAAGTTGTTTATTTTCTTATGACTTACTAAGCTATGAAAGCTTACTCTGTGTGTGTTCATGTTTACCTCTGTTTTATAGATTTTGGATTTAAGTTACGAGCTCGAGAATCGTCAAAGAAGCTTATCACACTATCGACTGTCTTCGGTATTTTATAAGTTAAATTTTCAAACCTATGGCATGTATAGGCTAGATTGTAGTTTGAAATGTTGGATTTTGGTTTTGTATAATTTAAGCCAAACGAAAATGGCCTAACTTCTATGTTTGGATTCGGTTTTGTTTGATTATGGCTTAAGTTCATTTTGGTTATTATGCTATATGTCCTGGATGAATGGTATTTGTGATATCTATTTTGTGCATTGAAGTAGGTTGGTGATTTTGGATGTGTGCATTTAGTTGATTCAGTTATGACATATGGATAGATAAAAGTATAAGTGAATTTGGTTGTTAATTTGGTTAAAGAGTTATTCAAGATTTGGTATTAAAGGATGATAGGTTATATTCGAATATAAAAAAAAAGTTTATTTTGATATATTTATTACATGGTAGATAAGATTTGTGCATGGAATATATGTTTATATTTGGTTATTGATTTATTCTTGTACAGTATAAATTGTAACATGAATTGATTTGGAAGTTAGTATAATGTACTTGTGTACTCGGTTATTTGGTGAAAATATATGAAAGGGTTATGGTCAACTTGGTGATTCGGTACCTTTATTATATATATATGTATATGTATATATTTTTGCACAAGATGAAATGGTATGACATATTTATTAACTCAAGGTATATATGTATAAGGATATAAGGTGGTGTTTCGGTTATGGAATAAATGATGTTTGTATTTGAGTTATAATATGTGATGCATTAATTAGTAAAATGTATGTCAATTATATGTGGTACATTGGAATATGCTTATGTTATAAAATAATGATAGGTATAACTATATGGATTTGATAATTATTTGAAAATTGATTAATATGTACAAGTAGATCTTGGTTGTCAAATAGACACGAGATGAATATGATTATGTGTCCCTTTCAAATGGCACATTATTTGAACATTTTGGATAATTTATTTGAGTGGTCTAATTGGTTGAGTTGACGATGTATTTTGGCATATGCTAAGAGGATTATTAATTATATGTATTTATGATATGCAAATGTTGTATTTAGGTAAACAAATGCTATAATGGAATATATCATTTTTATAAGATGAAATGATGTATGTTTGCTTACTAATTAGTATGTGTATAAAATTAGTAAGATAATAAGATATTTTATATTTAAATTATTTGAATGCCATAACTGTTATAGTATACATATATGATTGGTATGTGGAATGACATATTCTTGGTTACGAATTTAACATTCAATTTTTATGATTCTTTGTTGTATTGATTAAATATAATCTTGGAAATTTTATGAATTATAGGATTGAAGCATGTTAGTTGCTTTGTAAAAAAAAAAAAAATTATTACTAGAGGATTAGCTTTGAAATGAAAGTCTGTTCTGAATTGTTTTATTATCAGTAATGCCTCATAACCCCATTTTGGCAATAGGTACGTGTTAGGGGTGTTACATCCATTGTATTATTGATCAGAAAAGCAAGATCAAATATTTTAGATCACATTTTCTCTTCACTCTGTCAATTATTTTAGATCACTCAAATCATCTATCTCATTACTTTCTCTATTATTCGACCATTCTGTGTTGAATCAAGTGTAATTGTGGTTATTTAGATCGTAAATCCTTCACTTAGAGATCCCATAACTTGGCCGAATGGTATAATGCCATAGTGTTAACATAATATTTTATTATTATATAATTAGTATCATACTAATACGATTTCATATCAAATTTTGAAGGGCGGAACGATAATCAAAGTGGAGACCCCTAACTTCGCAATTGGAAATCCTTTTTTTCAAGAGTCCTAGATCGTGGGGTAAGTGTTGAGGAGACTTTTAATAATCAACCTTTTAAGTGACGAAATATCATCAAGGAATCTTAATTAAGAAACATTATTTTTGTGTTAGATTATCTTGCGAGATAGATCGGGTGAAATCATTATTAGTGATCGTGGTAGTTGGATCTACAATATAAGGTATGGGATCTCTTTAATTTGAGTATGATATCTCACTTTCATTTTTAATAATATACTAATAAATAATTATTTGAGAGTACACTAAGTACTCAAAACGGAGTTGAAAACTCATCCAAAGGAAATCCAAGTAATCCTAAATTACGAGTTCATGAAAACTATGATTTGTGATGTGTTGATGTATGTGATGATAACATGTGTGCAAATCTCATCTCTATGTTATGTGATGCATGCCTTAATTGATATGTGATGATTTAAATACGTGTTATAAATATATGTGTGATGAGATCCAAGATTTAATATGAGAAATATATTAAAGCATGCTAAATTGAATAAAAAGAGAATATTATGTGATATTTGAAAATGTGAGTGTAGACACCCATTTTTGTATGTACTCGATTGGGGGCCAATTTAAATTTTTGTTCACTCTTGGGTCGTTTGAAGCCCATCGAATTTTATTCTATTTGAGACCTTTATTTTTCTTTTCTTTCTTTTCTTTCTTCTTTCCTTTTTAGGCTTATCAAAGGCCCAAATTATTATTATCATCACTACTACTACTATTATTAAATATCATTACTATCATTTTTTACAAATAAACAAGATTAAAAATAAATATATAAACATGAAATGAAACGAAGAAAATGAGGAGCTTTTCATTATTTTTGTTCTTAAAAAATAAGGTAAAAAAAAAAAACACAACTACAAGCATTCTATTTTTTTTTCTTTTCTTCTATCTTTATTTTTGGGCCATAGACATGTCATGAAGGATTAGATTTTGGGTTCTGACGAAGGGGATGTCACTAGATCGTCAGTCCTCCACCCCTAGGAGCCCCAAAAAATCTCGTTTTGTCCCCCCCGTTTTTAAAATAAAGGTTTCCTTTTTTTTAAAAAAAGGCTTGATTTTGGGAAAAGTTTTGTTTTTTTATTTTTAAAAAAAGTTTAGAATTTAACAAATAAAAATCTATTTTTTTAGTCATTTTAAAGGAAAGTTTAAAATTTTAAAACCAAGTTTTGATTTTTTTCAACTATATCAAAGTGAAAGCTTTAATCTTTAATAAAAATAGTGTTTTTTTTTAAAGGAGAAAGTTTAGATTTTGAAAGATAAATATCTGGTTTTTTTAGTCATTTTAAAATAAAGTTTAAATTTTTAAAACAAAATTTTGATTTTTTTTTTCAACTATTTCAAAATAAAAGCTTTAATCTTTAAGAAAATAGTTTTTTTTTAAATGGAGAAAGTTTAGATTTTGAAAAATAAAAATTTGTTTTTTTAAGTCATTTTTAAAGGAAAGTTCAAATTTTTAAAACAAAGTTTTGATTTTTTTAACTATTTAAAAAAAAAGGTTTTGATTTTTAAGAAAAGTAATGATTTTTTCTAAAGAAAACTTTGATTTTCCAAAAAAAAAAAAAAATTGGCCACCGCACGTGTAACACCCCACACCCGAGTCCTACACCGGGACGGGATACGAGGCATTATTACACTAAAATACGTGTATTCCAACGTTTTCGAATTAATACGACTTGATCAAATTTAAAACTTTTTCAAATTTTGTCTAAACCCTCTTTAACATGGGCCTATGAGGCCTCAAACGTCTATTGCAAACTATTCGGGACCAGCCCGGGTCCTTAACCGACCTAAAAAAATACCCTTGAAACATGGCACACGCCCGTGTGGATGGGCAACATGCCCGTGTGGCCATTATGACATGGTCGTGCTGAAGGCCCATGTGACACATGTAGCATCCCGAAATAGGGCCTAAACGGAATAGTGGTTGCGAAACCATAAATCTAAGAAAGAAAAGTTTATTGTGATTAATTTTATGATTTACCGAGTGATTAGATGCATGTGTTAGAATACCGATAAGAAATTTCAGTGATTGCATGTCCGATTTGCATATTAGGGCTTAATTGAAAAAGTTGACAAATATGAGTTTTAAATGCTAAAGAATTAAATTGAAGGGTATAATTGAAGTATAGGTCCTTAAATGGTAATTAGACCATTAGGTTTTCATGGACAAAAATGGACATACATAGATAAAAATAACTAAAGTTTTAATGAAGGGTATTTTACTCATTTAGTAATTAAAAGATTAAAAAAGGAAAAAAGATGGCAAAAATGTGCTCATCTTCTTCCTTAGGCCGAATGTCAAGGGTTCTCCAAAGCTAGGGTTTGTTTCCAAGCTTCCAAGCTCTATAGTAAGTGATTCCAAGTCCCGTTTTTAATGTTCTTTACGTTTTTGGAGTCCCGGTAACTTGATTAAGCTTATTCTAGCAATAATTTAACCTAAGGTTTCTATTTGGAAAAATACCCATAGGTGAAATGTGTTTACTTTGATATTTTATGGTAGAATATGAAGCTTGAAATTGTGTTAAACAACTTTTGCTAAGCGATTTTACGTGAAAACGAGTAAAATGACATAATCAATAAAAATACCTAATGTTCATAAGTACATATTAGAGTGAGAATTTGATGTTTCCATAGAAGGGAAAAATTATCAGCATGTCATAAAACATAAGAAATAGGATGAACTCTAATTTCCTAGCCTTGGGACAAAAGTGTAAATATGTAAAAGTTTAGGGGCAAAAGTGCAATTTTGCCAAAGTTTGAGTCAAGGACTGTTTTAATAAATGTGAGTATTAAATAAGCTAAATTTTTATTATAGATCAAGAAGAATGAAATTCGGAGTTAGACCGGGGAAAGAAAAAGATAGTGGACTAAACCGATATAGTTGATCGTATTTTGTTTCGAGGTAAGTTTGCGGTAAATAAATGTAATATTCTATTATTTTATGTTAATTTTGTTAAATTCCAGCATGTGTATATTTATTTTAAGAAATTATTCAAAGAAGACTCAAGCATTAATTGAAGGAGAAGTAATTTTCAGAAAGTTCTGGTTGAACCTTAGGAATGTGTAGGATACAAATGTCATGACATTAGGGTTTAAGAATACCATGTAAGACCATGCCAATGCATGGCAATTGGTAAGGTTTCTACGGCAAGGAAATCATGTAAGACCATGTCAAGACATGGCATTGATAAGTTACTATAAGGCAAAGGTCCCATGTAAGACCATGTCAAGACATGGCATTGGTGAGTTCATAAGGCAAGGATACCATGTAAGACCATGTCGAGACATGGCAAGGGTAAGTTTCGAAAGGATACCACGTAAGACCATGACAAGTCATGGCAATGGTAAGGTACCCATGTATCCTTAGTATTCCAAGTGGTTCAATGGGAAAATTTAAAGAGAATATCAAGGAAAGGTAAGGTAAGACGAGTTATACTAGAAAGGTCAAACAAGTTCATGCTAGAAGAGCAAAGGTAAGTATATAAAGTTCATGTATGCTTGATAAGGAAAAAGGTAAGTAAAATGTATTAATAAATTTGATTAAGTAAATAAGTATTTAAGTAAGTGAGTAAGTGAAGAAGTTTAAAATATGTCTATGACAATTAATGAAGTTGCATTAAGTAGTATCATGCCAAGTAGTAAGATAATTCTTATGAATGTTGTTATTTATTTGCATGCAAACTTACTAAGCTTAATGCTTACCCCCTTTATTTTCCTTCTTTTTTAATAGTTTTGTCAAGCTAACTCGGGGATTGTAAAGTACGTCGGAGGTCCAGGCACATTATCACAACGATTATTTTGGTATAGCTAGACGTTTCATTTTGAGTATGTCATGTATAGCATCGTAGCCATGTTGTGTGTATGATCTTATGATATGGCTAATGAATGGTATGTAAATGCTTGATAATGATTAGCTGTTGGAATGGCAAATCAAGGACATGTTTGGTGTTATGTATGTCTAAATGCTAGTTATTTCATGGAAATCATGAAAAAGGTGAAATTAGCTTTAAAATAGTATCGGACAACATTAATGACATGAATTTGAAAAATCCCTAAAAATATTAAAAATAGATTTAGATAGTGAAAGAGATATATAATTAAAGCTTATTGAGTCTATTTTCATATGAAAGAAACAGAGTAAATAAAGGAGTTGTATTTTATGAGACATTTAAATTTTGGTGAGACAGGTTCAGAGTGATTTCTGAAAACTCGGTTCTTAATTTAGAAATTCACTAAACATTGAACAAAACTAATTAGGAGTTATACTTTATATGTATAGATTCCTTGTTGAGTCTACCTTTAATAGAAATAAACGGCATGGTTATTTGAATTCTGTACAGAGAGAAAATTAATTCGTAGTGAATAGAGGTTAGAGCAGCCAAACACTAAAACAGGGGAAATTTTAACTAATAAACTGTACTAATTGGCTATATCAAAAATTCTGAAATAAGTTTAGTAAGAAGATATATGAGTCTAGTTTCAGAGAAAGTTTACAGATTTAAATTTTGAGTTTCGTAACGCGAGTTATGATTTATTTAGTGACTATGATGCAGATGAGCAGTTTATTTATGAAAGATGAAATAAATTGTTTTGATTTGTTTAAGTGATCGGAAAATGTTTATTGATTCTGGTTTTTTCCCGAACTATTTCAATTTCATGTTTTAGGGTCTCGAGGACCCCTTTTAGGGACATATTGAATGAATGAAATTAAATTATTTTTAAAAGCAAATTTTTATGCCCCGAATTAGTAAGCTAAGTCCGGTAACGCCTCGTGCTCGACTTCGGCGATAGTTTTGGGTAAGGGGTGTTACAACAGACATGGCCTAAGCACCTAGGGACACGCCCGTGTCCCATGCCCATGTGAATTAAATACTAAATTTGAACCTACAGGGGATTTCTCACGGCCTGACACAAGCCCGTGTCTATGGCCCTGCCCCTCACACGGCCATGACACGCCCGTGTCCTATCTCGTGTCTAAAAATCTTGACATTCTGTTTCTGACGTCTGCAATCCATAAGGGTCACACGGTCAAGGAACACGCCCGTGTGCTAGGCCTTGCCCTTCACACGACTGAGACACATGGCCATGTCTCTGCCCGTGTGTTTACTACCATACATACTGACTTGAAATTTTTACTTGCAGGAGACACACAGCCAGACAACACGCCTATGTGTCTACCCGTGTGGAAAACATAGGGCTATTTACTAAGCCCTTTGCCACCCTGAAACACAATATAACAACATCCATCAGGTTAAAGATCATCATAACATGATTCCTCAATCCAACAACCACATCTAAGGCCCTTACACATTTTGTATTTACTAAAACAACTAATAAATTACTCATTCATGAAATAACTTCTTGTATTCATATAACAACTTTCAACTTTAGCCATTTTCGTGGCCTTATACAAAGTGAATCAAAATGCTAAAGTAAGCCAACACATTTGGCCAATTAACAATGACACAAAACTCTAAAGTCAAGGTCTTATACATTCCATAATCAAAATAAAAAGAACTAACTATACCAAGTGCTTCGATTGATAGTGTGATCGATGCCTCCGACGTCCGTTGATCCACGAGCGAATTAGTCGGCACTATAAGAAAATGGAAAGAAATAGGGTAAGCATAAAGCTTAGTAAGTTGCATGAAAATAAATATAACAACAACTTTACCATTCATCATCATGCTCATAACACTAAAATAGGCATAAGCACAACTTACTCATCACTATCCAACACAATTCACATAGCACATACTAGGCTCACATCTCATGCATTTCATTTAGGTACCTGTTTCACTCACAACATTGTTATACTTTTCTCATTTACCTTAAACTATAACTCTCACCATTGAACCATTTGAAATACTATCGGATAGTCACTAAGCCTCAAACATAGGGTATAATACCGATGCCATGTCCCAGACATGGTCTTACACTGGCTCATCCGTCAAGTCGATGCCATGTGCCATACATGGTCTTATACTGACTCTGACGTATCTGTGCCGATGCCATGTCCCAGACATGGTCTTGCACTGACACATCTTGTAGCTGATGCATGTCCCATACATGTCTTACACTGGCTTCCATCTCGAGGCTGATACATGTCCTAGACATGTCTTACACTGGCTCTCTTCTTAATGTCGATGCCATGTCCCAGACATGGTCTTACACTTGCTCTCATAATGTGGCCGATGCATGTCCCAGACATGTCTTACACTAGCACACAAATAACTCGAGTGTCATGGCATGAATACCAGATTTACTTCTTAAAGTTCAAACGGGAGTTCTACTATCTCAATATTCATCATACATAATCATTTCCACAAACAAGCAATTTATGCTATATTAATTCAAACACGTATAATAATAATGTAGTTGTATTATTTACACACAACTTACCTTGGATTACAAAATGTAGACGACTAACTCGATTTAGTCCACTTGCTTCGCTTTTCCCCGGTCTAGGCCCGGATTTCTTAATTCTTGATCTATAATGATAAAAATTCATGAATTTAATCATTTTATTAATCTAGGTACTCAAAAATTTAAAATTGGGCAAAATAACCATTTTGCCCTTAGACTTTTGCAAATGACCATTTTACCCCTAGGTTTAAAAATTGATTTTTATCGAATTTCTTCATACCTCAAGCCTAGCCGATTACTTTTTACACTAGAAGCAGTCCAAAATTCTCAATATTTCACACATTTATCACCTATTTTACAACTTATGCAAAATTGTCCTTTTTAGGGTTTTTATGAGAAATCTGTTCACAAAAGTTGTTTATTTCACAACCATGATTCATTTTCTTCCATAAAATTTCAGAAAACAACATGAACACACTCATGGTAAAACCCTATACTTTCAACCATTTTGCAAAATAGTTCCCTCAATAGATTGAGCTTTAGGGGTTCCAAAAACACAAAAATTATCAAGAAAGCCATCAAAATCACTTACTTGCAAGAGTAATAATATAATATTGGTCTATTTACTCAATAAAGACCTCTAATTTAATGTTCCATGACTATTTGACACTTTTAGCTATCAAGATAGGAATATTGCACTTTATGCGATTTAGTCTTTTTTCGCAATTAAGCTCACAAAAGCTAAAATTACTTCACCAAATTTTTCAGGCACTAATATAAACATGTTATAAGTCTAAAATAATAATAAAATACTTTCTCCGGCTTTGGATTGGTGGTCCCGAAATCTCTGTTTTGACTAGGCCCAAAATCGGGCTGTTACATTTCTCCTCCCTTAGGGATTTTCGTCCCCGAAAATCTTACCGGTGAATAAGTTCGGGTATTGTTCATCATAGTTTCTTCGGGTTCCCATGTGGCTTCCTCGACTCCGTGTCTATGCCAAAAAGCCTTTATGAGTGCTACACTTTGATTCCTCAACTTCTTGACCTCTCGATCTAAAATCTTAATCGGTTCTTCACCATAGGTCATATCCGGGCTTATTTCAATTTCTTCCGGTAAAATCACTTGTGAAGGATCAAATCGGTAGCGGCACAACATCGATACATGGAATACATCATGAATTTTCTCTAGCTCACAAGGCAAGGCTAATCGGTATGCTACCGGCCCAATTCTCTCAGTCACCTCATAAGGTCCAATAAACCGTAGACTCAGCTTGCATTTTCTACTGAATCTAAGGACTTTCTTCCACGGGGATACTTTCAAAAACACTTTATCCCTGACTTGGAACTCGACCTTTTTCTATTTCAAATTCATGTAGGATTTTTGTCTATCTGATGTAGCCTTTATACAATCGCGAATCACTTTAACCTTTTCTTCAGTCTCTCTGACTAAATCGACCCCATGAATCTGATTCTCTTTAAGTTCCGTCCAATATAGGGGCGTTCGACACTTACGCCCATACAAAGCCTCATAAGGCGCCATTTTAAGACTTGATTGGTAACTGTTGTTATAGGTAAATTCAACCAAGGGAAAATACCTTTCCCAACTGCCTTGAAACTCAAGAACACAACACCATAACATGTCCTATAATATCTGAATTACTCTTTCTAACTGATCGTCGGTTTACGGATGGAAAGCTATGCTAAAGTTCAACTTTGTTCCCAAAGCCTCTTGTGACTTCTTCCAAAATCTCGAAGTAAACCTCGAGTCTCTATCTGAAATAATTGATAAGGGCACTCCATGAAGTCTCACAATTTCAGCAATGTACAAGTCGGCTAGCTTATCAAGTGTAAAGTCCATACACACCAGAACAAAGTGAGCTGACTTTCTCAGTCGATCAACCACAACCCATACGACATATTTCTTCCTCGGGGTTACTGGCAAACCCATCACGAAATCCATAGTAATCTGATCCCACTTCCACTCGGGGACCATGATAGGCTGAAGTATACCCGAAGGCACTTGGTGTTCAGCCTTTACTTGCTGACAAACTAAGAATTTTGATACAAACTCTGAGATGTCTCTTTTCATACTTGGCCACCAGTATATTTTCTTCAGGTCATTATACATTTTTACACTACTCAGGTGGATAGACAAACAACCACTATGTGCCTCTCACAGAATTTTCTGAACAAGCTCACCATCTTTGGGTACACAAACTCTATCTTGGAACATCAAGCATCCGTCGGTACCAATTCGAAAATCTGATTCAACACCCGACTTGCATTGAGTTCTCTTGGCTTGTAATTCACTGTCACCTATTTGAGCTTCACAAATCTCTTGGAGAAACGTCGGTCTAGCTCTCAAGTCTGCTAGTACCGAACCATCATCTGACACAGTCAGCTGAGTATTCGCGGCTCTTAAGGCAAATAAGGATTTTCTACTCAAGGCACCAGCGACCACGTTCGCCTTGCCCGGGTGATAATCAATCACCAACTCATAATATTTTATCACCTCTAGCCACCTTCGTTGTTGTAAATTCAAATCCTTTTGAGTCATCAAATAGTTAAGACTCTTGTGATCGGTAAATATCTGATATTTCTCGCCATACAAATGGTGTCTCTAAATTTTTAATGCGAACACGGTGGCTGCTAGCTCCAAATCGTGGGTTGGGTAATTCTTCTCGTGCGGCTTAAGTTGTCTCGAGCGATATGCTATCACTTTGCCTTCTTGCATGAGCACGCACCCTAATCCATTCAAGGAGGCGTCGCTATAAACCACAAATTCCTTTCTCGATTCTGGTTGCACTAAAACGGGAGCTTCGGTCAACAAAGCCTTTAATTTCTCGAAACTCTATTGGCACTTCTCTGTCCATTTGAACTTGACATCCTTTTGTAACAACCTTGTCATCAGAGCAGCTATCATAGAGAATCCATTCACAAATCTTCTGTAGTACCCAACTAAACCCAAAAAGCTTTGAATCTTTGACACATTATTCGGAGGTTTCCACTCAACGATAGCCGAGATCTTGCTTGGCTCAACTCTAATTCCATCTCCCGACGCGATGTGTCCTAGGAATCTAACCTCTTTAAGCCAAAATTCACTCTTACTGAACTTGGCGTATAACTACTTATCTCTCAAGGTTTGTAAAACCATCCTCAAATGCTCCGCATGTTCCCTCTCATCACGCGAATAAATTAATATGCCATCAATAAAGACGACTACGAACTTGTCCAAGTACGGCCGAAAAATGTGGTTCATCAAACCCATAAACACCGTAGGAGTATTTGTTAAACCGAGAGGCATAATAAGAAACTCATAGTGCCCACACCTCGTCCTAAACGCAGTTTTCGATACATCTTGCTCCTTAACCCTTAACTGGTAGTAGCCCAACCTTAGGTCAATCTTAGAAAACACGGTGGCTCCCTTCAACTGATTGAATAAATCATTGATCCTTGGCAAGGGGTACTTGGTCTTTACGGTTACCTTGTTGAGCTGTCGGTAGTCTATACGCAATCTCATCAACTCGTCTTTCTTGTTCACAAAAAGTACCGGAGCACCCCACGGGGAAAAGCTCGGTCTTGCAAAACCCTTGTTAGTTAATTCTTGCAACTGTACTTTCAACTCTTTTAATTTTGTCGGAGCCATCCTCTACGGAGCGATTGAGATAGGTGCCGTACCAGGGGCCAACTCAATACCAAACTCAACTTCCTTTGTTAGGGGCAATCTAGGCAACTCTTCTGGAAACACATCTGAGTACTCACATACCACAGACACTATCTCAATTTTCACTTCTAACGCTTGGGTATTCAACACAAATGCAAGGTAAGACTCATACCCTTTTCTCAAATATCTCTTCGCAGTCAAAGACGATATTACTATAGGCAGGTTATCCGATTCACTCTGTTTAGCCCGGAGGACATCCTCGTTTTCACATTTCAACTCAATGACTTTTCTCCCACAATCCACTACAACACTATGAGAAGTTAACCAATCTATCCCAAGGATCACATCAAATTCATTAAATGATAATAACATTAAGTCAGACGGGAAATAATGACCTCTAATTGTTAAAGGGCAATTTCTACACACTTAGTCAACTAGCACATGTCTGCCTAAAGGGTTGGAAACTTTTATCACAAATTCAGTTGATTCTACTAACATGTTCATACGAGGTATCAATTCCATACAAATATAAGAGTGGGTAGACCCCGGATCAATTAAAGTAACAATAGGTATATCATGGATAGAAAAGGTACCCATGATCACATCGGGAGACTCTACCTCTTCACGGGCACTTATAGCATAAGTCCTTGCAAGTGCTCTGCCCTCAGACCTCATTGTAGCATCTCTTGGTGCACCTCTACTATTAGCCCCACTGCCTGGGTTCTTCTGTGGTCTACCCCTCGCAGGAGCACTACTAGCCCTCACGTCTTGCTTTTTCTCTTTCTCATCTAACTCAGGGTAGTCTCGGATAAAGTGGTCCAAAGATCCACATTTGAAGCAACCTCTTTCATTCCCTCGGTACTCACCGAAATAACGTTTACCACACTGTAAACACTCCAACCTATTTGGCCGAGCACTACCGACACTCACGATAGAAGTGGTCTGGGCTTTAGAAGCCGTGTTCTACTTGTTCTTGCTCTTATTTGAGAACCCCAACGAAGTATTCAATCGGGTAGTGAACTCTCTCGATCTCTTGGATAAGGTTTGATGTGATTTCCCCATCTGTCTTTTCCTTCAGTCTCAGGACTCGATATTAGCTTTTCTCTTCTCTTTGGCCAATTCCTCGGCCTTACATGCCCTCTCCACGAGCACCAGGAATTCCCTCAGTTCCAAGATGCCAACCAATAATCAAATGTCTTCATTTAATCCATCCTCAAATCTCTTGTACATGATGGTTTCGGTAGATACGCACTCCCTAGTGTACTTGTTGAGCCTTACGAATTCACTCTCATACTCTTTTACTGTCCTTCGGCCTTGCTTCAATTCTAGAAATTCATTCCTCTTTTGATCTATAAATCTTTAACTAATGTACTTCTTTCAAAATTCTTCCTGAAAGAATTCCCAAGTTACTCGCTCTCTTGGTAAGACAAACACGAGAGTGTTCCACCATTGATAAGCTGAATCTCGCAGGAGTGACACTACACACTTCATACACTCCTCCAACGTGCACGATAATTCGTCGAATACCCTGATGGTATTCTCCAACAAAAACTCGACCCTTTTCGGGTCATCATCGATATTTTCCCAAAATTCTTTGGCCTCATGTTTACGGATTCTGTCCACTGGAGGTTTCTCTCTCTTAGCCATCTCTGCTCCTTGAAGAGCTATATGAACGGGTTGAGGAATTGGAGGAGGTGGAGTGTTTGGATTCACACGAACAAACTCTGTGTACCAGACATCCATCATATAGAGGTAAACTTCCCTAGCCTCTTCGCCCTGACTCAGTGTCACGGGCCCACTATCTACTGGCGCGGTCCCTTCAGCGGGAGCCGGCGCATTACTTTCCACGTCATCCGCAGTAGCTATGTCAGGATCCATTTACTATATAAACAAATATAAACAAAAACATAATTTATCTTGTCAGGAATCGTCACACTATCAATATACAGTTATGGCATATATAGCTAGACTCATACTCATGCTAGGTTAGTCCTAGAACCTGCTAAACCATGCTCTGATACTACTAATGCAACACCCCACACCTGAGTCCTACCCCGGGACGAGATACAAGGCGTTACTACACCTAAATACATGTATTCTAATGTTTTTGAATTAATACGACTTGATCAAATTTAAAACTTTTTCAAATTTTGTCTAAACCCACTTTAACATGGGCCTACGAGGCCTCAAACATCTATTGGAAACTATTTGGGACCAGCCCGGGTCCTTAATCCACTTAAAAAAATACCCTTGAAACAAGGCACATGCCGATATGGATGGGCAACACACCTATGTGGTCATTATGACATGGCCATGTTGATGGCCCTTGTGACACACACGGCCTAAGCACCTAGGGGCACACCCGTGTCCCATGCTTGTGTGAATTAAATTCTAAATTTGAACCTACAGGGGGTTTCACACGGCCTGGCACAGGCCTGTGTCCTAGCCTGTGTTTAAAAATCTTAACATTCTATTTCAGACATCAGAAATCCTTAAAGGTCACATGGCCAAGGCACACGCCCATTTGCTAGGCCGTGCCTTTCATAGGCAGAGGCACATGGTCGTGTCTCTGCCCGTATGTTTACTACCATGCATACTGCCTTGAAATTTTTACGTTCAGGGGACACACAGCTAGACAACACGCCCATTGGGCTGGCCGTGTGTCACACACAACCTAGACACACGCTCGTGTGTCTACCCGTGTGGACAGTATAGGGCTATTTACCAAGTCCTTTGCCACCCTAAAACACAATATAACAACATCCATGAGGCTAAAGATCATCATAACATGATGCCTCAATCCAACAACCACATTTAAGGCCCTAACACATTTTGTATTTACTAAAACAACCAACAGATTACTCATTCATGAAAAAACTTCTTGTATTCATATAACGACTCTCAACTTTAGCCATTTTTGTGGCCTTATACAAAATAAATCAAAATGCTAAAGTAAGCTAACACATTTGGCTAATTAACAATGACACAAAATTCTAAAGTCAGTGTCCTATACATGCCATAATCAAAATAAAAAGATCTAACTATACCAAGTGCTTCTATTGATAATGTGATTGATGCCTTCGACGTCCGTTGATCCATGAGCTAATTAGGAGACAGTATAAGAAAATGGAAAGAAATAGGGTAAGCATAAAGCTTAGTAAGCTGCATGAAAATAAATATAACGACAACTTTACCATTCATCATCATGCTCATAACACTAAAATAGGCATAAGCACAACTTACTCGTCACTATCCAACACAATTCACATAGCATATACTAAGCTCACATCTCATGCATTTTATTTAGGTACCTGTTTCACTCACAACATGGTTATACTTTTCTCATTTAACTTAAACTATAACTCTCATCGTTGAACCATTTGAAATACTATCGGATAGTCACTAAGCCTCAAACATAGGGTATAATGCCGATGCCATGTCCCAGACATGGCCTTACAATGGCTCATCCGTCAAGTCGATGCCATGTCCCAGACATGGTTTTATACTGACTCTCACATATCCGTGTCGATGCCATGTCCCATACATGGTCTTACACTGACACATCTTGTAGCCGATGCATGTCCCAGACATGTCTTACACTGGTTTATATCTCGAGGCTGATGCATATCTCAGACATGTCTTACACTAGCTCTCGTCTCAATGCTGATGCCATGTCCCAGACATGGTCTTACACTAGCACACAAATAACCCGAGTGCCATGGCATGAATACCCGATTTATTTCCTAAGGTTCAAACAGGAGTTCTACTATGTCAATATTCATCATACATAATCATTTCCACAAACAAGCAATTTATGCTATATTAATTCAAACATGTATAATAACAATGTAGTTATATTATTTATATATAACTTACCTCAGATTACAAAATGTAGAAGACTAGCTCGGCTTAGTCCACTTGCTTCGCTTTTCCAAATAGGACTTTTGCACTTTATGCGATTTAGTCTTTTTTCGCAATTAAGCTCACAAACACTAAAATTACTTCACCAAATTTTTCATGCACTAATATAAACATGTTATACGTCTAAAATAATAAAAAAATAATTTCTTTGACTTCAGATTGGTGGTCTCGAAGCCACTGTTCTGACTAAGCCCAAAATTGGGCTGTTACAGTAAGCGACAGCTCCACCTCCAGAGGCCGGAGAGCCGAACGGCTCTCTAGTGGTGGAGCCATGGCCAACATAGAAGTTGGAAGAGAAAGAGAAAGAGGTTTTTTTTTTAAATAATGAGTTTAAAATGAATGAATGAATAGTTTTTTTTTTTTTTCATTTATAAGTGCCAAAAATGGTTAATTTATTTTCACCTTCTTACTTTTTAAATTTACAAAAAGTACCTCATTTTTTGCAGCATTGCCCTTGCTCTTTAACCTATTTACACTCGTAACCCTTTTATTTATTTAAACATTCAATTTAATCCAAAATTTAAAAATTAAAAGCAAATTAATTGCTACATCAGTCCTTTGTCTTCCACATTTTTTTATCTTTTAGTTTTAAAATCAAGCTATGCCATTTTGTTTTCATCTTTAATAAATTATTTACACTTATATCTTTCATTTCACTGCATTTTATACATTATATATTTAATGTTAATTATGCATTTTATTTTAATGTTTTATATTTATTCACACTTGTATAATTTTTATTTATTCTTATTTCGTTTTTATTTATTTTCATGTCTATTTATATTTTTTTTACACATTCCCCTTACATACATTTTAATATTATTTATTTATGTTATTATGAGTAAGGTGTATTATTGTTATTATTGTTATCATCGTGTTAATGTCTTATTTATTTCATTTATTCAATTTTTACTTTTATTATTGTCATTTTGAAAGAGTTTTAACTTTTCATTAACTATAGCCAATTTAATTAATTTTCCTATTTTATTACTATTCATTTTAAAAGAGTGAACTTTAGGTCATTTTTTCATCCTATAATTTTTTACATCAAGTTAGTTTAAGTAAGTGTTATATTTTAATGAAACCATAAGGTTTTTACATTTGGATTAGGTCAGTCCTTCAGATCTTACCTACCATTTACCTTAGAAATATTATAAATAATATGTAAGATATTTGTTTAGGGTTTTAACTTTGTTTTAAATATCGTATAGAATTAGAATCTTAAGTTAATATGTAAATATTTTTTAGGACTTTATTCAAGATTAAAACTAAAGATTTTTGTAGGTGAATTGTAAATCATGAGTAGGTCTTTTTAAGTATTTTATTTTAGAAACTTTTTAAGAAAGCTAATAAACGTTATTTAAGATTTATTATTTTAGGATTTTGACAAATTTAAATCTTAGATCAAGAATTTTAAAGTGAAACATAAACCCAACATAGGATACTTTTGTAAGATCTTGATATGTTCAACGCTATTATTTAAATCTTTTAAATAATAATAATAATAAAAGGTCGAATAAGTTGTAGATGTATTTTAATATTTCCTTTAATTCATTGGTAATTTCTAGGTTTTTTTAAGAATTCTAAAATAGAATTATATTTAGGAATTGAAGATATTTTATTAGAATTATTTAGGTATCCTTTAGGGTTCCCGTTAAAGTAAAAATCTCTAATTTAAGTTTCAAATTAGATTAGTTTGGTGAACACATCTTAATCGAGCTACAAGTAAACCAGAGGCATTTCCTTTAGAGTTTTTGTTTAAGATTTCCACAAGATTTTAGCTTAGATTAAGACATTAATATGCTTAAATAAAAAAAAATCTAGCTCTTAAGACCCCGTAGGACTATCCCTCGATAGGCGTTGTAGGTACATGTAACCATACTCCCAGACCCGAAACTTGGTGATGAGATCGAGTCTAGATTTTTAGGATTTTTCCGTAGTATTAATTCTAGATTTTTATATGATAGGTGGCTAACCAACCGACCCCTAATTGTTTGTGGCAACTCTATGTAATTTAGTCCCTCCGTGTCTAGCTTTGCTTACTAGGCCCCGGTACTTTTATGTAGGCAACGTTATGACAACTTGGTGACTCCATTGGGGACGTTAGTGAATCAAATTACTTAAGATTAAGAGCTAGGTTTTTTAGTATTTGTGCATATTAGATATATTTATTCATACATTAATTTGTTTAATTGTCTAATGTCATTTTAAATCGTTGAATATGTGTTAAATATTGATTTATTTGTTCATCCCAGTTAATTATCCTATTTTAATATGAATGCTAATGCGTTTGTTTATTCTTTTATCGATAAAATTGATTAATGTGTATGTCGACTCTACCGTCGTAGGGCAGCAATAATTATCATTCATGTTGCATTTTGCTTTCAGTCCTACACTCGGGCCCATCTCGTATAGGAGGAGTAGCCTTAGGCGGTCGTGTGACAATATGTCATTGCATAAGTTTAAGGACTACTCCATGGTTAAGATGGACATAGATTTTCATGTAGCAAATGCTACCGTGTACGCTATGGAAGTCTTACCACTCAAGGGCCAACCCTTTTTAAAAGGGGAACGCATCCCTATAGATGTCATATTTAAGCCTTGGGTTCCTTGTGCATTAGAGTCAACCGTAAGCCAGCATGTAATGACCATTTTAAATGTGCAACCTAGACATAAGAGCCGTACCTTACCCCTCAAAATAATACCCTATAGGACTTCATGAGCATTTATTTTTATATTTTGTGTTTGAATTTTTTTTCTTTGTAATGCTTTATGATTTAATTTCATATTTTTTTTCATTCGAATTTATTTTTTTATTGACTTTGTTTTTCTTGTGTCTGTGTCTCTCCATCGCATAATTGATGCATCACTTAAATACCTAAGGAATAGTGTTGCATTTATATTCGACATGAACACACTTTAAGAAGATCCAGGTGTTCGACATTGGGTAAAAATATAGGGATAATACCGAGAATGTCAAAGGATACTCAGAGTAGAGAAGACGATTGCCAAATAGCTAGTTTTGACTCGAGCCTGCCTCAGATAGCCCGTATGGACTATATGAGGAATTACGAAGATGATTTAAAGGGAATATGGAAATTATGGGACAAGGCTAAGACAACGTGCTTCCGAAACAAGTATGGCGATGTAGCACAGCTTCTGTTCATTAAACCGAATGATGCCCTGTTGAAGATTATGGTATATTTTGGGGATTCCACTTATAGGTGTTTTACATTCAATGAAGTGGATATGGTACTGACTATCGAGGAATATTCTACCCTTCTCCATTATGACTTTAAATATCTACTCCGAATATATTGGAAGTGAAACATCGATTTTTGAGAACCTTTAGCCAATCTGATAGGATTACCTCTAGATACGGTGAAATCAAGATTAAAAGATAGAAATGATCCTTGCATTTCCTAGTCTGACATTATGGATGCTATGGGAAAAGCCAACAGTGATAGACCTTTGTCACTGTTCGCGTTTGCCGTATACGAGCTGATTGTGTTCCTAAAAGCTCTGGGATATGTGAGTGTGGAGTTAGCTGATTTTCTATTTTAGATTGAAAAAGTGGGTGAATCCTACTCTAGTAGTCTTAGCTGAAACCATCATTTCACTCAGTTTCATTAGAAGTAAAGGAGACAGGCGTTTCTTAGGATGCGCACAATTGTTGCTCGTATGGATGAAAAGCCATTTTAGGTGCCACTATAAGCACTTTCGTCAAGTGTTTGTTCCTTCGACCAAGCCTATAGAGGAATTTCTGGAAAGTGAGTGGCCTTCAAATCAATCGATTGAGGGGTGGGTTCAGAACCTTAGTACATTGACACACTAAGAAACAGAATGGAGGGCTCCATGAATGATTCGAAGCATAGCTAGTTTAAACAGGATGGAAGTTTCGATTTAGGACCTGGGATATTGGAAGAAATTGGAAGAGATGCGAATTAAGGGGGTCAAACCTTGATCTTGTAATCAAGAACCTTTTTCAACCATTCCCCCTTGGAAACATATATTCAGTGGAGCATAAAAAGAAGTAACCTCTCTATGTCAACGCAATTCAATGGAAAGAGAAAGGTCCCAGATGACGTAGCTGAGCTAACAGAAAAGATACGCAATTTAAAGACGTGTCTGAGGGGAAAGATGAAGAGGTCAAATGGCAACGATAGTAGCATCCGACATATGCAAAGAAAAAGGAGGAAGAAATCATGAGACAACAGTAGCAACACCGTTTAGACATAAGGGGAAGAGACAAAAAACTAAGAATATAGTTAGAATGACATCAACAAGAATGATCTAACTTGTTCGCTCAGATTCAGAGGTTGGAGGTGGATCCAAGTTTGCGGGCTACTGAACTCCAGAAAGCGTGAGAACAAGAGCGAACTTGAAGGAGGGTGTCTAATGAGAAAACTACTGAAACTGAGGTGCTGAAGGTGGAAATTTGTCATTTGACTAAAGAATTAAAGAAAAAAGAAGAGCAAAACAAAGAGGTCACAGAAGAATAAATAGAGCTTGTGGAGCATTTTGTCGCAGTGGAACAAATGGCAGTAAACCAGCAAGAGGTGTTTGCAACAATGCATAAGGAGTATCAGGTTTTCGCTCAGCAAGCTGAAGACATATGTGAGCAAATTGAAGAACTCAAAAAAGAATCTACCCCTTTTGCAACTAAGGACAAGACTGCAATGAAATTTCTGGAGGTGGCTCAAGCACATTACCGAAAGTTCATCAAGCTTATGAGGAGGAAGAAGAAGAACGACAAGTAGAGATTTGCCCTATAGTAATAGGATCGATTAGGATTTTCTTTAAGTATGAATGAAAAATGAAAAAAAACTTTATAAGCTAAACAATTTTTGAACCTTTTATGAAAGAAAATGTTTATATTCGAGTATATTTACGAAAATGTGCCCAATTTCATTCATTCATTCATCCATTTGTTCACTCATTCGTTCATTTCTTTATTCAGAAACATCATTTTTTAAAAAAAGAACATTTTTTATGACAAATCTAGATAATTTTCTAACTTTGGAAATAAATTTCATTTGAAAAAGGACCAAGGATAGCTCATTAGTATAACACCCGTTCAAAAGCCAAAAAGATGATGGAAGAAAAATTAGCACGCATGGCCGAACTGGAGGAACAAATGGAAAGGATGATGAAAATGATGACTACAATGGTGAAAGGTATGACCAAGGTAGGAGAACGAAGTGGCACTTTGGACAATCCAATCCTTTTTTACGGTGATACATGGGTGTATCGCGAAGATTTACCACTTCAAGTGCCAAGTGTGACCATTCAGATCCCAAAAGTAAACGAGTTGCCTATAAGCGAGGAGCCGAGAGAAGTGGACAAGGGAAAGTCAATTATGGATGAAGAAGCTCATAAATTCAGCCTAATTGAGGAACATTTGAAAACCATCGAATGATTAGACACCTTCAGATCTATAGAAGCAGAATGCCTATGTCTGGTACCCGATGTAGTCACCCAACCAAAGTTTAAATTTCCTGACTTTGAAAAATTCAATGGTAGTAGTTACCCCATTACTTACTTTGCCATGTACTGTAGAAAAGTGGTTAAACTACTAATGCACATATTTCAAGACAATCTGATTGGATCTGCAGCTCTTTGGTATGTAAAGTTGGACAGGAGCTAGATTCAAACTTGAGGAGAGCTCGTACGGGGATTTATTGCTCAATAAAAACACATTGTATACATGGCCCTAAACCGCCTAACTATGCAGAACATGGAAAATAAGTCAAATGAGATTTTTCAGGAATACACACAATGGTGGAGGGGCTTGGCATCGTAACTATAGCTTCAGCTCACGTAAAAGGAGACCACTTTTCTATTCGTTGGTACGCTAAAAGGGATATACTATGATAGGATGGTAGAAAATACCTTTAAGACCTTCACAGATATGGTATTATCTAGAGAAATGATAGAGAATGCATTGAAGTTAGGCAAAATAGATGATCTTTTGAGCCCCAAGAGAGTTATTGCTGGGAAGAAAAATGAAGCAAAAATGCAGACAATCGAACCGGGCAGATACCCATACTTTTACTTTCCATACTAAAGCCCAATACCTCTGCACCCCCTGTACTCGGCTGTAAATGCTACCAATACTTCATCGTTTATGTATCGTCCACCTGTACTCGTTACAAATCCCCCATGTT
Organism: Gossypium anomalum; assembly: GCA_025698475.1. Lineage (NCBI taxonomy): Eukaryota > Viridiplantae > Streptophyta > Magnoliopsida > Malvales > Malvaceae > Gossypium > Gossypium anomalum. The sequence goes on along the minus strand of CM046963.1, from coordinate 20,566,151 downwards.
AATTATGCTAACCCGGTCTCCACAGACCCAAGCTCAAGTAAGGCTGTAACAAGAGAGGCCTGTTTTTGATCTAATTCCCATTTCCTATGCGAAATTTTTTCCTATTATAGTGGAGAAACACCTCCTTGTACCTACACAAAAGGAACCAATGTAATCGCCATTTCAAAAGTGGTGAGATGCTAATGCTCGATGTGAGTATCACTTTGGCAATCAGGGTCATACCATCGAGAACTGCTTAGCACTAAAATACAAGGTGCAAGATCTTATAAGGGTAGGAAAGATAAATTTCCAATGAGAGAATACACCAAATGTTAACAAAAATCAATTACCAAACCACAATTGAACAATTAATGCTATAATTGAAGAAAAAAGCCTTCAAAGGAGAAAAGTGGAAGAAATCACAACCCCACTCGAACGACTCTTCGACATCTTGAAGAAGTCAAAACTAATTCAAGCTGAGCCACCCAGTTCTATGATAGGAATTTATATGGATCAAATCTGTAAATTCCACCAAGGAGCTCAAGGACACTCAATCCAATTGTGCCCAATGTTTAGGGAACATATACAGTGTCTCTTGGATTCTTTCTAGCTAGAGATACGGGAGGGTGTTAAGACCAATGAGATAAACATGTTAGATACGAAACCTATCACCATCGTATATGGAAAGAAAACCCCTATTGAAAAAGAGTCTACCTCAAAGGCTGTACAGGATGATGTGTTGGTCATCAGGGTTCCCGGCCCTTTTAAATATGGATATAACCAATGAGTTCCTTGGAGATATGATTATGAGGTGGTTAGATTTGATGCCTCTAACATTTCGGGACTTAGTGGTATAACTCGAAGCGGACATTGTTACAAGCCAAAAACAGTGGGGAAAGAACCTCATGGTAAGTATGTGATTTTAGAAAATCAACCAAAAATTGATGATAAAGAAGCCGATAAGAAAATGAGGGAGGACAGAAAGGAAGAAGCCGAGAATGATGAAGTTAACAAATTTTGCATCTAATAAAGGATAGTGAGTATAACTTGGTCGAGCAGTGGAACAAAACACTAGCAAGAATTTCTCTATTGTCACTACTTTTGAACTCAGAGCCACACAGGGAGGCTCTTGTATGAGTTCTAAAACAAGCTTACGTCACTCACAACGTGTCAGTCGATAATGTCAGTCACTTAACAGGGAGCATTTTGGCCCCAAATTACATATCTTTCAATGATGAGGAAATACCATCGAATGGAAGAGGAAGTACCAAGGCACTACACATTTTAGTAAAGTGTAAAGCCTATTTTGTGGCTAGGGTCCTGATCGACAATGGTCCTCAATCAATGTCCTACCTTTGTCAACATTGTCTAAGCTACTCGTGCACACCTCGTACATAGTATCGAGCCCTTTAGTGGTGCGAGCTTTTAATGGCACCAAAAGAAGTGTGATTGGCGAAATAGAGATTCCCTTGTTGGTTGGAGCCATTAATTTTCTTATTTTCTTCTAGGTGATGGATATAACGCCTTCTTATAGTATGCTATTAGGATGCCCCTGGATTCATTTGGCTAGGGTGGTACCATTGTCCTTGCACCAAAGATTGAAATTTGTAGTTGATCAGAATTTGTGCATTGCGCGAGCGATGAAGACCTATTGGTAGCTAGCTTGTCAAATTCTCCTTTCATAGAAGTGGATGATGATGCATTAGAGAGTTCTTTCTAGACTATTGAGGTAGCCACTACATGTTACGTGGCAGACAGAATGCAAGCCCCTAAGCCTCATGTGCCACGAATAGCGAACATGTTATTTGCCCAGACAGTAGGGAAGATTGGCAAATCCACTTAGGTTTGGGAAAAGACCAACAAGGTATCTTAGAACCTTTTTTTATTCCCACTTACAAGGATACAAGAGGGTTGGGATATAAGCCTACGAGGAAGGATATTGAGAGGATGTGTAAAGAGTGAAGAGTAAAGCGGTTGGCTCGCATGGCTGGAAAGAAGGTGGTGGAACCTCTTTTGATTTATCATCCACTATCTAATACCTTTTACTCAGTGGGATTTCGAGCACCAGGAAAGGACCCCGACCAAGTTCATGATTAATAGAGATGCAGTGGATCTAAATATGATTGGTGATAAGGTGCCGATGTCAAGAGACTAGGTTCACTACAACCCTTCCACCTTCGACAACTAGCAGCTCATACTGTTATCTGCTATCCTTGAATCCTCAGAGATGTAATCATTTTTAAGATTTTTTATATCAAAGTTTAATACCGTTCAATTAATTTAATTTCTTTCAAAAATCCATGTAAAACTGTTTTCTCTTTAATGAAATCAGATTTGGATCATGTACCTAATCACTTTTATTCATTTAATCGTTTTCATTCATATAACAATATACATACTCTTAATTATTTCAGGGATATACCTTATGAATTGATAAACGATCCAGATGACATCTTTGAATCAAATTCTCATAATTATGGTCACTATAATGATCATGGGATGAAAGAGGAGAAAGTTGTACCGGATGAGTTTTTGAAGCTAGTTGAACAAGAAAAGAAGCTTATAGAACCCCACTTAGAGAGAAAAAAATTAATCAATCTAGGTGATGATGAGGTAAGAAAAAAAAATTAAGATTGGAAGCACTCTTATGCCAGAGCAAAGTCAATTGTTGAAAGATCTACTCATTGAGTTCTTAGATGTGTTTACATGGTCATACCAAGATATGCAGGGTTTGAACACCAATATCGTGGAACACAGGCTACATTTGAAATCATATTACAAGCCTGTATACCAGAAGTTGAGAAGGATGAAACCTGAGATGTTGTTGAAGATTAAAGAAGAGGTCAAGAAACACTTTGATGTGGGATTTTTGGAAGTAGCTAAATACCTATAGTGGGTGGTGAATATTGTACCAATGCCTAAAAAAGATGGGAAAGTCAGAATGTGCATTGATTATAGAGATTTGTATTGAGCTAGCCTCACGGATAATTTTTTGTTACCTCATATAGACTCTGTTACCTTATATAGATACATGGTGGATAACACTGCTAAACATTGTGTTTTCTCTTTCATGGATGGATTCTCAAGGTATAATCAAATAAAAATGGTGAGGGAGGACATGGAAAAAACCACGTTCATTATGACCTGGGGAACTTTTTATTATAGGGTCATGTCGTTTGGTCTAAAAATGTTGAGGCCACATATAAACGAGCAATGGTGACACTGTTTCATGACATGATGCACTAAGAGATTGAAGCTTATGTTGACGATATGATAGAAAAGTTCACAACGGAGGAAAGTCATGTGGAAAACCTCCACAAACTATTTGAAAGATTGAGAAAATACAAATTGAGATTGAATCCAACAAAATGGGCTTTCGGGGCAAAGTCGGGGAAGCTATTGGGTTTCGTAGTGAGCAAATGGGGAATTGAAATAAATCCAAACAAGGTTCGAGCAATTCAAGATTTTACACCCCCTAAAACTCAAAAGGAGGTAAAAGGTCTTTTGGGACAGTTAAATTACGTGTCTCGTTTTATTTCACAGTTGACAGACAAATGTGATCCCATTTTCAATATCTTACATAAGGATAGTGATGATGAATAGACTGAAGATTGTCAAAAAGTATTCGACAAAGTAAAAGTGTATTTGGCTAAGCCCCCAATTTTGATTCCCTCGGTGCCAGGAAGACCTTTGATTTTGTATTTGGTAGTGCTAGATAATTACATAGGTTGTGTTCTAGGGCAACGAGATGGTTCAAACAAGAAAGAGCACCCAATCTATAATCTGAGCAAGAAGTACACGGAATATGAAGCCAAGTATTCCCATCTGGAAAAGATGTGTTGCGCTTTAGCATGGACCGCAGGTTGACTAAGACAATATATGTTATATCACACCACTTTCCTTATCGCAAAGTTGGACCCTTTGAAGTACATTTTTGAGAAGCCATCATTGTCAAGGAGAATTGCTCATTGGCAAGTGGTTTTTTTCGAGTATGACATCATCTATGTGTCCCTAAAGGTTATAAAAGGAAGCGTAGTCACTGAATTTCTAGCAGATCATGCGAAAGAGCAATACGAGCCCATGAGTTTTAATTTTCCAGACGAAGAGATCATGTCAATTTCGAAGTGCGAAGAAGAAACTTGGAGGGTGTATTTCAATGGAGCATCCAACATGATTGGGCATGGGATTGGAAAAGTAGTAATCTCCCCAATTGGCTAGTACTTTCACGTTACAGCTAAACTGATGTTCACCTTTACGAACTGCAACAATCTGATTTTGGGGCTAGTCAGAACAATGGTTTTGGGACCACGAATATGACATATAAAAATCTATTTTTATTATATTTTTATGGTCTACAATTTCACAGAATGATTTCATGAAAATCTCATTTGAAAATTTTGATGTTTGGGCACTCAATTTAGTTAAAAGGACTAAATTGTAAAAAGTACAAAAGTTGATTTCTACTTGTTAAAGGTGTCCAATTGGCATGAGATTTTAAATTAGAGGTCCTTAGTTGGTAATTAGACCATTAGATAAGTTAGTGGACAAAAATGGAAATGAATAGGCAAATTTTCAAAGTTATGCATTAAGGGTATTTTGGTCATTTGGTAAATAAATAAATAAAAAGGGAAAATAAAGCCAAAATTTTTCCATACTCTCCAACCCTTGGCCGAAATTCTCAAGCTCTCCATAGCTAGGGTTTTGTCATCTTTCAAGCTTGATTGTAAGTACATCCTACCCTCGTTTTTAATGCACTTTACATTTTTGAAGTCCTCGTAACCTGATTTATCTATTTCTACCATTACTTTGAAGTAGGGTTCATGTTTAAAAATTTACCCATGTGTGACATGCATGTATTTTGATTTTTGATGGAAGATATTGTATCTTTAAGGTGTGATAAACAACTTTTACTAGGTGATTTTTAGTGAAAATGCATCAAAAGGACTTATTTGTAAAAGTTGTAAAAATGGGGAGTAGAAATGTGCTTTGATGTAAAATGTGGGCTGTTATGAACATGATCTAGGTTTGACTAGGCTTGTGTAACAAAGAAAATGGATATATTTAATTTTACGAGCCTAAGGACTAATTTGTAAATATGTCAAAGGTTAGGGGCAAAAATGTAATTTTTTCTATAAGTGAATTTTTGAAGAACATTGAGTAATGTGATCATTAAATAAGTTAAATTTGTTATTATAGATCAAGAAAAACGAAGTTCAGACCTTGATCGGCGAAAAAACAAGGTTATTGATGATTAGGTGCATTTCTTACCGTTTTGTATCGAGGTAAGTTTGTGTGTAAATAATACAATGTTATATTATGTATTTAATGCTTAATATTGTATAAATTATACAATTGTTTCTATGGAAATATTCAATGAAGTTTCGATGATGAGAAAAATCCCGGTTGAACCTTAGGAATAGTTTAGGATACAAGTGACATGTCACTAGGAAACCATGAGTTATGTGATTTATGTGAATCCGAGTGCTTGATCGTGATTTTTCGTGATAAGTTTTATAAATTTATAATTAATCATTCTTGAAACTAACTATTATCACGATGAAGGCAAGTGTACCTATCGAACAGTAGTATAGCTTTAGCAAGACCTGATTGTCGAACCCAAAGGAACTAAAAGTACTAGTATTAACTGTCTTTTTATTATCTAGCCTAAAAATAAAAGGGTTTGTTTATCTAAGCTAAGAAATCACAGAAACTAGATAGGGAAAATACTTTTGGAAAAACGATTGATTTAAGACAATACCCAAGGAAAAAATCCTAAATCGGACGATTTATTCATTCAACTTGTTCCGTAGAAATCCCTAAGTTATGTTATTATCCCTATTCAAGACTAATAACGTCTAACCCTAGATTGAATAATTGAAATCTCTTTCTAATTAACACTCTAGGGTTGTATTAACTCGATCTATGGATTCCCTTATTAGGTTTCACTCTAATCCGGCAAAATCTTGTCACCCTATCTCTAGGCGCGCAATCAACTCCGCTTAATTATGACGAAGTTACTCTTAAATATGGACTATTCATCCTCCTAATGAGAGCATTAACTTGAATCAATATCCTGAAATACCAAAACAAGAATTAAGAACACATAATTAAGAACAAGTTAAATATTTATCATACAATTCAGATAATAATAACAAGACCCGTCTTAGGTTTCATTCCCCTTAGGTATTTAGGGGATTTAGTTTATAACTAAAAAGGAAAACATCTCAGAAGAATAATAAATACAAAACATAAAGAAAACCCAAAACTCCTGAAGGAAAATTGAGGAGAGATCTTTAGTCTTCATGATGAATCCGGCGTTTGAGATGGATCAATCGGCTTTCTTCGAGTAATTCCTTGCTTCCAACTCTGTGTCTCCTTTAGTCCTCCTCTAGGGTGTTTAAATAGGCTTTAGAATGCCTAAAAGCCCTAAAAGTCACCCTTTTCCGAATAGAACTTAACTAGGGTTAGGCAGGGAAACGCCTGTGTGACACGCCCGTGTGCGATTACTTCAGGCCGTGGTCAAGGCTGAGAGATCAACACGCCCATGTTGAGGTTGTTTTAGGCCGTGTTCGAGCCTGTTAGAATGGGACGGGCATGTGTTATGCCTGTGTGAGGAAGTCCAGGCCGTGTTGTTTTCCCACGTCAGCCCATTTTCTCCGTTTTTGGCCCGTTTCTTGTTCTTTTTGGTCTCCTATGCTCACCTAAGTATAGAACATGAAATTAAAGGATTAGGAGCATCAAATTCACCAAATCTAAGGAGAAATCATTCATAAATGTGTTAAGCATAGGATAAAAATATGTATAAATTACGGTTTATCAGTGCTGGTCATGTACGTGTAACACCCCTAACCCGTAACCGTCACCGGAATAGGTTAAGAGGAATTACCAGACTTGTAACTCAAATCAAAATAATCAAATATGAAATATCATCTCATCACAATCAATACCATTTATTCATGTTCAATACGAACTTAAACCAAACATACAAGGTCTAATCCATGCATCTAGGACTAAATCGATAACATATAAAATTTTTAGAATCTATAAAAATTTTCAACTTTTCAAGGGTCACACGCCCATGTGAACAGGCCGTGTGAGGTTAGACACGCCCGTGTGCCTCACACGGCCTTAGACACATCCGTGTGAACAGGCAGTGTGCCTCACACGACCTTAGACACGCCCGTGTGTCTAAGCCGTGGCAAAACAAGGCGTACATTCTGACTTGTCCACACGGCCACAGGACATGCTCGTGTGCCAAGCCGTGTGAAAATTAGGGAGTCTATTGACTTGGCCACACGGCCGACCACACGCCCGTGTGCCAGCCCGTGTGTCACACACGACCAATAGACACGCTCGTGTGTCTAGGCTGTGTCAAAACTGGAGGGTATACTGCCTTTAATTCGTAGGGTACACCAGGGGACACACGACCGTGTAGTGTGACCGTGTGTCGAACACGGCTGAGACACGCGCCCGTGTCTCTTCTCGTGTGGACAAAAATAGGCCATTTGAAAAGCCAATTTGCCACCCAATTTGGGTCAGCCTACAAGCAAAGAAATAAACATAGTTACACCATCATTTCAGCCAATTTTTATGTCAAAACATTCATCATTCATATCATAACAACATCAACCATTTACACACTCATAAACCTTACCAATTCATACCAAACATAAGGTAAAATCTTATCAAAACATTTATTTCCATACATCATTCAATCTCATGCTAAAACTTACCAAAAATTACCAATATTTACCATTTCTTTTGTCCAACTAAAACATACCACACTTGCACATTAACATCACATACCATAAGCCATTATCAACTATGAGTTTAAACACAAACTAGCCAAATCACATGGCTAAGTACATACATCCCAAAACATAATCCCACAACTACTAGCCTATACATGCCACACTTCAAAATATACATTTTCAAAGTACCAAAATGAGGTTCGATAGTATGGTGACGATCCTTGACAATCCCCGAGCTCACAGTAGCTTCGATATCTATAAAATAATGCAAACACATACAAAGTAATCTTTCAAAAGCTTAGTAAGCTCGTACCAAAAACATCAACAGTATATAAAATATAAAACATCAACACATAAGTATTTATAAATTCTCAAATCATCTATCCATTTTATACCAACACCATCCACATGTTTATACTATTTCAATAAACTTTATATACATAATACCATCTACCACATAGGTATTATACGCACCAGGACCTTCCTGTATTTCATTCATTCTCTTTCTCACCTCTCATTAGGATATTTTAAGACTTTCTGAAGATCACCAATGCTTTATGTAAGAGTATGCCCAAAGATCAATCATGAGATGGTTGTAATAGCATACTTGATTTACCATGTTTATTAATATAAAGCGTTCCCATTATTATTTCAGTTTCTTATCTGTGGGTATAAATAACTGTTTTATAGTAAAGTCCTGAAAATAATATGATTGTTCTTAAAAGATCCTTAGTCAAGTATTATTGTTGACTAGGACAGCAATAATGCATTAATACTAACATGTAGTTGATTGATGATAAAGAGTTGTCATTGATATGGAGTGTCAAAATCAACGCATGAATATATGTGTTAGAGAACAACATATTTGACTGACCCGCTATGAGTATGTTTCTTGGATTATTATGTAATTGTCACAACATTACTCATAGTGATTAATATGTTTATGATCCTCAGACTTAATATCATCATTATCCCAACATCGTGAGTTGTATATTTTGATAAAGTCAAATGTACATCATAACTGGTTGTTCTATAAAGGCTGATGTTGGATATACCACAATCTATGTAGAGGGATATGGTTGATCAATATAGAATAAGTCCCTTCTACATAATGGGAGTAATATCTTAGGCCACTTGATTGAGTGAGACTATAAATGCATGGCCATGCTCAAATAAGTTGATATGAGATGTCATACTTATTTGTATATTGTAACACCCCAAACCCGGCCTGGATGTTATGGTCAAATCTGGCACATCACATTGAAGTGTTTTAGCGAAAACAGTGTTTTCATTGAAAACCCTTCTTAAAGTAAAAGAAACCTTAACTATCCTTAAAAAAAACTCCTTTCAATCACTTGTTAAAATATATGATTTTATAAAAACATGTCATTTTAAAATGTAGTTGCGGAAATGTAGAAAAGTCATACTATAGTTTAAGAAACCATGTTCAAATTCTTATAATTACATCACATAAAAATAATAATCCAAATAATAATAAAGTGGAAGCCATATTACAATCTGATTTGGTATTAATAACATAGAAACTGATAAGCTTTAAAAAGAAAAACAAGTCCAAATTGTCTTGCTGGCTGGCCACCCAGCGTCCTTCCGAACATCGAACCTTCTACTGAGTATCACCTGAAAATAAAATAAAAGAGGGGGTGAGTTTTCGCAAACTCAGTGTGTACAACCCTCGACAAAAACAAGCATTCAAAAATCATCATAAATCAAACATGCAATGCAATCCCATCCAAATTATCCATCTGCTGCACACCAGCTCCGTCCCCCGTCACACCATCTGCGTATATGAATATCGACCCACCCAGCCCACACACCAATGGTAGCCTGGTTGCGGAACTACCTTCATTTACATATTAGGCTTTAAAAGTCATCAGTCGATCCACGATTGTCAGGCAACCATGCGATGCTCATATACTTCCTCCGTTCCATAGTTCCCACCCCATATGCAACCTAAGCAGAACACCATATGTATGGATGCCACATCCATAAAACTTACATTCAACATCTAAGGGTATTTTGGTCATTTTTGCTATTAGGGCATTTTGATAATTTTCCCTTAATTATGGTTTCCACTTACCTTGGCCCGTTAACAAGTTCCGCGAGCTAAGGTGAACGAATACTATGCACCAAGTAGGATTCCAGAGAAGAGGAGGTGGGTCATTAAGACCGCTTATGTACCAAGCTCTCCCTAGATCCAATCCTAGACATGCATATACCCGTTGCCACACCTTAACCCTTTGACCTGTCCACAGTCACAAAATATTAATTAAGTCTTATGTAGTTATCATATGCTAGGCCCAAAACCCCTTACGAAGCCCAAACAAAGTCACATACCTGTATCTGGCCCATTAAGCCCAATCATATTCATATGGCCCATTAGGCCCAAATCACCTGTATATGGCCCATTAGGCCCAGTCACATTCATATTCATGCTCATATACAGATTCCTATCATATAGCATCAATATTCAGTTTTTGCCTATTATGGGCCCAACAGCCCATCAGGCCCATTTAGCCCATTTCGACCCGTATGGCCAAATCACAACCCAAGTCCATAGAATCGCCCGTGGGTCTCAAGAAACCTATCGGTCTCTCTCTTACGAGTGTTCGTGCACTCACAAGACTCCTGTAGCCACACTTTTGGCTTTTCGACTTTTCGGTATTTCGACATTTCAGCTTTTGCCGATTCATACTGTGTGTACAGTGTATGTACACACCTGGTAAGCAAGCGTGATGCGATCTCTTTAGCCCCAAACCTTGAACATAAATCTCAAATAGCTTTTCCTTGATTACGTACCCCTTTGATCAATACCGTAACACCTAAGGAGCAATTCGACAATGAGCTAAGATCTAAGATCCAATACTAACTCCCTACCACAGTTGATTAGAAAGAGTGAGGGACAATATTCGTTAATTAGAGAAGAAAACTGATTGAAAGAGTAACACTTACACTAGATTCGATTAAAGAGTATTTAACGCTAGAGATTTGAATGGCACAATAGCTTATTCGGCACCAAGGGAGAGAAGAAGAAAAATCAGCTAAACCCAAAAGTGAAACAAAGAAATCAGCACAAGGAAAAAGAAAAAGGAGAACAAGGGTTGGGTTTTTAGCTTTTAGGAAAGAGGGTTTCCTGCAACAAGGTGAGAAAAAGATTTCGGCATTAGCCTCATACCCTTACATTCGGCACCTATTTATAACCCTTATGGCCGAACTCCTCAAGCCCAAGTTCCCATTTCAGCTCCACTTGCTCCTCACTTCTCATCTCCTCATTTTTCTCCCTGATAACCTCTTGATCCTTTCCTTAATTTTCTCTTCTAAACACTCCCCTTAGAGTCCATCTTCATGCCACTTCCAACCTTCTACAAACACTAATGCTAGGATTCGAACCTTGGACCTCCTTGCTAGCTATTAACGCCACCTCCCTACACTCTAAGTGGCACCACTTAGCTACTCCTCCACAAGGCCTTTTTGATGCTATCTTCCCCTATCTTTAATTAAAAGCCCAACTACTTGCCAACCTTGATTCTATTAATAATTAAATTATAATTTCTCCACCACAAAACTCGAACCCAGAACTTCTCCAACACACCTAGACACTCCAAATTCATTAAACCCTTAAAGCCAACATATCATTTGTCATTTTCTTGCTCACTTAAAAATTTTATGAAACCTAAAGCCCAAAGCCCAATTCCTTTAGACCCAAAATTCGGGGCGTTACATATATCATAGTCTACTTAAGATATTAAGAAACATGAGTTGGACTATGCAAGTGTGACTATTCCATGACTTGTGTTCATTCCATAGATAAAGGACTTAAGGATTAATGCATGAAAGCTAAATCAAAAAAGGTTATGTCGAATTATGACTTCTTGTAACTTAGGTAGCAACGATGCATTGCTAGATGCTACTCATTGTATGTAACATTAGAATCGTTCTAGTATTACTGCTAACATTACAAGAGCCTACAGGGTCACACCATATGGTTGAGATAATCGGAATAAAACAAGTTGGTTTTATGTGTGGTTGTCACATGAATTAAATTAATTATAGAATTAATCATGCAAAGTTAACCAATCCATACCCAGAATTATAATAAACTCATCAAAAGGTAACAACATCAGATCAGCGGGAAAACAAGTGTCTCAAAACATCAATGGACAATTCTTGCAGACTCTATCAACCAGAATACATTTGCCTAAAGGGTTCGAAACTCTAATTACAAATTTAGTACTGTACACTAAGTTCATGTATATATACGAATGTGTCGATCTAGGATCTATCAAAGCAATCACAGAAGTATCATAGAGAGTAAATGTACCCGTAATCATGTCTGGCGATAAAACTTCCTCGCGAGCTCGGATAGTATAAGCTCTGGCAGGTGCACGAGCCTCAGATCTAACAATTGTGTCTTTTGTTTGACTACCACTTACATTTCCTGTATTTTTGGGAGGTCTACTACGAGAAGCGTTACCACTCTGCCTCAAATTCTGAACATTATCTTTTTCAGCTAAATCTAGGCAATCTTTTATAAAGTGTTTCATGAACCACAACTGTAACAAGCTCGGTTATTACTTTTTCCCCAGCATTCACCAAAATGTCGTCTTCCACATTGATCACACTCAGGCTTTTCTTTCTTTGTATTATAAACACTGGCAACAGACGTAGCTGGAGCTTTGAAGTTTGATTGTGATCTATCACGATCTCTGTTCGAATGTCCCACATTAGCCTTTGAACGGCTATTATCATCTCTGAATTTCTTTGATCCAGATTGAAATGGCTTGCCCAATGATCTCTTTCGTACCTCTCTAGCTTCTATTTCCCGAGATCTTTAGCTTTACATGCTCGTTCAACAAGCACAACTAATTCTTTGATTTCAAGAATCCTGACTAATAGAAGAATATCTTCGTTTAAGCCATCCTCAAAATATTTTGCACATTATTGCTTCCATAGATACACATTCACGAGCATACTGACTTAACCTTACAAATTCCCACTCGTATTCCGTAACAGACATACGACCTTGTTTAAGCTTGAGAAATGCTTTACGTTTTTGACCGATAAATCTCGGACTAATGTAGTTCTTTCAGAATTCAGCTTGGAAGAAATCCCAAGTAACCTATTCACTCAGAACCACAGATGTCAAAGTCTTCCACCAATGATACACCATATCTCCCAGAAGGGAAACATCACATTTTATACATTCTTTAGGATTTAATGATAATTCATCAAACACATGCAATGCTGTGCAACCCACCCCAATAGTCCAACCGCTATACACCACCTCCGCCCCCTGGTACACATCATGTGGGGATATAAATATCAACCAACCCATCCGATACACATCAATGATAGCCCGGTTACGGTACTACCTTCATCGTAGCAAGCTGCTAAACAAATATTAGGCTTAATAGCCACCGGTGGATCCACAGTTCTCAAGCAACCATGCGATCCTCATATACTTCCTCCGTTCCATAATTCCCAACCCATATGCAACCTAAACAAAATATCATATGAATGCAGCAGGTATACATGTAACATCCATAAATCTTACATTCAACACATAGGGGTATTTTAGTCATTATCGCACTTAGGGCATTTTGGTCATTTCTCATCATTATGGGTCTAATTACTTACCTTGGCCCATTAACAAGTCCCCGTTCGCTAAAGTGAACAGATACTATACACCAGGTAGATCCCAACGAAGAGGAGGTGAGTCATTAAAACCGCTTAAGTACCAAGCTCTCCCTAGATCCAATTCTAGACATGCATATGCCCATTGCCACACTTTAACCCTATAACTTGTCCAAAATCATGATTAATTAATTAATTAAGTTTTATGTCTTTTTAAGCAGTTATCAAATATTAGGCCCAAAACCCCTTACAAAGCCCAAACAAGTCTACATACATGCATATGGTCCACTAGGCCCAATCTCATTTCTATGGCCCATTAGGCCCAAATCACATTCATATGGCCCATCTGACCCGAATCAATTCCAAGCCATGTAACCAGCACGACCAGTTCATCACTTATTACCAAATTAACAAATTCGCTTATTTTGGGCCCACGGCCCGTTAGGCCCATTTAGCCCATTCCGGCCCAATTGGCCTAAGTACGGCCCAGATCCATGAGATCGCTTATGGGGCCTTTGATAACATATTGATTTCCCCCTTACGAGTGTTCACGTACTCATAAGACTATCGTAGCCAAACTTTCAGCTTTTCGGCATTTCAAGATTTGCCGATCTAACATGTGTGCAATGTATGTACACACCTTTAGCTTTATATCAAGCTATCATAGGGTAGAAGTACACACCTTATCACCTAGAGTACTAAGTATTCATAATAGCCAGAACCTTGACTAGATTGATCGGCTGCGATCTGCCTATGTCACTCAAAATCTGATGTAGTCCCCCTTCTGCATCCAGGCAGAAAGTCCCGAACGGCTGACACCTTACGTCACTTAAACTTGGGAGCCTCTATCCCAATGTTTCTACTAGAACCCCATTTTTTCGTCAACTAATACTTAGCCAGAGATCACACTCGATCGCGAGATTGCTTGCCAACAATAAATCAAACCCCCAAAGTGTAGGAATCGGCTTTTAAATGAAAAAGAAGCAATCTGCTAAGTTAAAGAGGGAAGAGGTTGATTCGATTAAAATAGGGAAGAAAAGATCAAGACTTTGGTTTAAAGAAAAGAGGAGATGAAGGGTTTGAGATTACTCAAGTATTTGCAAAAAAAAAAAAAAAAAAGTCAAGAGGTTGGAAGAAATTTCCCCCAAGAATATGCGACTGAAGCACACAAAAACAACAAATGCCCTTACTTGCCTGCACGACACACATATATATACTAAAATAAATAAATAAATAAAATAAAATAATACAAACCTACACTCCCCAATCGAATTAAACTCGTCAAGTTAAATTCCCTTCAATTTTTCCAATTTTATCACCATCATATCTACACTTAATCCTCATCCTTATCTCCACCATAACCTTGATTTTAGCCAACAATTCCAATTTGAATTGCATTCAAATTGCTTCCACCGAATGGCAATCCTTCCTTGTGTTGAGCAGAAAAATTGGATTTCCTTTTGTGCATGAAACCACTCGAACTCCAGCCCTCCAACTTTCCAACACGCTGCTGGCCACTACACCTCCACCTATCTTGTGCTACCATTCGGTCACAATTAACTATAAGGCTTATATGCCTAAGCCTCAGTTTCCTTAAAGAATAAAAATTTAAAACTTTGTCAGGCTTTGGATTCGAACCTGCAACCTCTCAGATCCATAGCATGCTTCTCGCCACTGCCCCCCTATGCGCTCTTGTGCCATATTCTATCCCTAACTATTTTTAAGGCCTATTAACCCGCAACCAGGTTATCCTAAAAATATTTGCTATCATTCAGATTCGAACCCCTAATCTCTTGGCTGCGCGATATGTCCCTTGCCACCACGGCACCTACCTTATTTATGTCGTTTCTCCTCCCTAATTAATTATAAAGTCTTTCTGTTGACCTCCAGGTTGTTTAAAAAAAAAATCACTGCAACTTTTGCGCATGTCGCGACTTGAACCCAGCACCTCTCTTTACTTCTAATGCCATCATACCACTGGGCCAAATGCATCCTTTGTGTCGAATTTCCACCAAACATATTTATAAGGTCTAAACGCTAGCTTCCCTACTAATCATATGCGCAATAAAAATTTTAGCCAAGGCCAAGACTTGAACCTTGGACTTCCTGCTAGCTACCAATGCCTTTTGCCACTAGGGCAAGCATTTTCTTGTGTCAAATTTTACCAGGCCTTATTAATAAGCCTTCTACCTAATCCTCAAGGTCCTTTAGAAAAAAATGCAAAATTTTGCTGAAGCCCTGGATCGAACCCAGGACTTTTTCCCTCACTACCAACCATTCCTAAATCACTTAACAATTAAACTAAACATGCAATTATAAAATATTTAAACACATTTAAGTTATTTAAGCCACCTTTTAACCAATCCCAAACTCAAGGCCCATTACTTTCAGGCCCAAAATTTAGGGTGTTACAATTCACCCTTCCTAAAAAAAACTTTCATCCTTAAAATTTCTAAATAATAGGGTAGTCGTGTATCAACTATCCCACTACGCTACCGTTGCGCACTTTGATCCTAATAATTTTAATATATATCCAAAACATCCACCTATTGCAAACATTCTCAAACACACATAAAATAAGTATCAAATTTAGATTCAAGTGTTTTAATACAATTTGATATTTAAGGAAATCCAATTGAATATAAAAAATTAATAGCTTCAGACATATTGCAGTATAACAGTTCAACATAATTCAGTAGTAAGAGAACTTACTTGATGACGTCGGAGACCTGGTGTGCCATACAATAGAATCTTTCAAAACCACCTCAATATCATTTGTAAATAATTTTTAAAGCCCAAAAACAAAGCCCATTTCACAGCCCGAGTTTTGAACTTGGCTCTGATACCACTAAATGTAACACCCCTAACCCGACCCAGATGTTATGGCCGAATCTGGCATGTCACATTGAAGTATTTTACGAAAATCTTTTTTTCATTGAAAACACTTCTTTAAAATAAAAACCTTGAGTAAAATCCCAGCTTGTATTTGTTGCTTGCAAAGCGAGGTGTATTTAAAAAAACTATTTCTTCTTGTATGATAATAATTGCTTTGAAAAATCTCTTTTTAGTTGCGGAAGCTTTATTTAAATAGATGATCTATGAAAACTTATCATTTAAAAATTGAGTTGCGAAAATGTAGTATTTGAAAACAATTATGGTTTAGGGAAACCATGTTATACTTTTAATAAATATAAAGCATAAAAATAATAATAAACCTAATTTGAAAAAAAACCAGAGGAAAGGCCTTATTACAACCCAAATAAAAAAAATTAAAATATTAAAAATTAAATAAAAGACTAAGTCTAAATATTTTGCTAGTTGGCCACCTCCGAGTCCCTCCATCCATCGACCCGCCTACTGAGGATCACCTGGAAAATTTAAAAGGAGGGGGTGAGTTTTGAAAACTCAGTGTGTACAACCCCCAACGAGTATAAAACAATCATCAATCATTTTGCGCCTGAGCCCAATTCAATAACGGTGGCCTTTGGGCCTTAGCCCATATTAGCCTCAGTTAGGCCGAATCCCATATCACAATAATATCACAATAATATCATACATGCAATGCTGTGCAACCCACTCCAATAATCCAACCGCTACACACCAACTTCGTCCCCTGGTACACATCATGTGGGGATATAAATATCGACCCACCCATCCGATACACTTCAATGGTAGCCTGACTGCGGTACTACCTTCATTGCAGCAAGCTGCTAAACAAATATTAGGATTAATAGCCATCGGTGGATCCACGATCCTCAAGCAACCATGCGATCCTCATATACTTCCTCCGTTCCATAATTCCTAACCCATAAGCAACCTAAACAGACTATCATATGAATGCAGAAGGTATACATGTAACATCCATAAATCTTACATTCAACACATATGGGTATTTTAGTCATTATCGCACTTAGGGCATTTTGGTCATTTCTCATCATTATGGGTCTAATTACTTACCTTGGCCCGTTAACAAGTCCTCGTTGGCTAAAGTGAACAGATACTATGCACCAGGTAGGATTCCAGCGAAGAGGAGGTAAGTCATTAAGATAGCTTAAGTACCAAGCTCTCCCTAGATCCAATTCTAGACATCCATATACCCACTACCACACTTTAACCCTATGACTTGTCCACAGTCACGATTAATTAATTAATTAAGTTTTATGTCTGTTTAAACAGTTATTAGATACTATGCCCAAAACCCCTTACAAAGCCCAAACAAGTCTACATACATGTATATGGCCCATTCGGCCTAATCTCATTCATATGGCCCATTAGGCCCAAATCACATTCATATGGCCCATTTGGCCCGAATCAATTCCAAGCCATGTAACTAGCATGACAAGTTCATCACTTATTACCAAATCAACAAATTTACTTATTTTGAGCCTACGGCCCGTCGGGCCCATTTAGCCCATTCTGGCCCAGTTGGCCTAAGTACGGCCCAGGTCTATGAGATCACTTATGGGGCCTCTGATAATGTATCGATTTCCCCCTTACAAGTGTTCGCGCACTCGCAAGACTATCGTAACTAGACTTTCAGCTTTTCGACATTTCAGGATTTGCCGATCTAACGTATGTGCAGTGTATGTACACACCTTCGGCTTTATATCAAGCTATCATAAGGAAGAAGTACACACCTTATCACCTGGAGTACTAAGTATTCATAATCGCCAAAACCTTGACTAGATTGATCGGCTGCAATCTGCCTATGTAACTCGAAATCTGACGTAGTCCCCATTCCACATCCAAGCGGAAAGTCCCGAACGGCTGACACATTACGTCGCTTAAAATTGGGAGCCTCTATCCCAACCTCTCTGCTAGAACCCCCTTTTTCCATCAACTAATACTTAGCCAGCGATCACACTCAATCGCGATATCACTTTCCAACAAGAAATCAAACCCCCAAAGTGTATGAATCGGCTTTTAAATAAAAAATAAGCAATCAGCTAAGTTAAAGAGAAAATAGGTTGATTCGATTAAAATAAGGAAGAAAAGATCAAGAGTTTGGCTTAAAGAAAAGAAGAGATGAAGGGTTTGAGATTACTCAAGTATTAGTAAAAAAAACAAAACAAAAAAGTTCAGAGGTTGGAAGAAATTTCCCCCAAGAATATGCGACTGAAGCACACAAAAACAACAAATGCCCTTACTTGCCCATACGACACACATATATATACTAAAATAAATAAATAAAATAAAAAATACAAACCTACACTCCCCAATAGACTTAAACTCGTCAAGTTAAATTCCTTTCAATTTCTCCAATTTTGTCACCATCATATCCGCACTTAATCCTTATCCTTATCTCCACTGTAACCTTGATTTTAGCCAAAAATTCGAATTTGAATTGCATTCAAATTGCTTCCACCGAATGGAAATCCTTCCTTGCATTGAACAGCAAAATTGAATTCCCTTTTGCGCATGAAGCCTCTCAAACTCCAGCCCTCTAACTTCCCAACACGCTGCTGGCCACTACACCGCTACCTATCATCAGCTACCATTCTGATTCAAACCCCCAATCTCTTGGCTACTCTATACATCCCTTGCCACCATGGCACCTACCTTATTTGTGTCATTTCTCCTCCTCAATTAATTATAAAGTCTTTCTGCCGACCTCTAAGTTGTTTAAAAAAAACCACCACAACTTTTGCTCATGTCGCGACTTGAACCCCGCACCTCTCCTTACTTCTAAAGCCCTCATACCATTGGGCTAAATGCATCCCTTGTGTCGAATTTCCACCAAACATATTTATAAGGCCTAAACGCTAGCTTCCCTACTTATCATATGCACAACAAAAATTTTCGCCAAGGCCAAGACTTGAACCCTAAACTTCCTGCTTGCTACCAATGCCTTTTGCCAGTAGGCCAAGCATTTCCTTGTGTCAGATTTTACTAGGCCTTACTAATAAGCTTTCCACCTAATGCTAAGGGTCCTTTAGAAAAAAATGTAAAATTTTGCTAAAGCCCTAGATTGAACCCAGGGCTTTTTCCACACTACTAACCCTTCTTAAATCATTTAACAATTAAACTAAACATGCAATTATAAAATATTTAAACACATTTAAGTTATTTAAGCTGCCTTCTAACCGATCCCAAACTCAAGGCCCATTACTTCTAGGCCCAAAATTCAAGGTGTTACATAGTAGAAATGTGATTTGATGAAAAATGTGGGCTGTTATGAGCATGATTTAGGTTTGGCTAGGCTTGGGTAACAAAAAAAATGGATACATTTCATTTTACGAGCCTAAGGACTAATTTATAAATATGTCAGAGTTTAAGGGCAAAAATGTAATTTTGGCCATAAGTTGATTTTTGGACAGCATTGAGTAATGTGATAATTAAATAAGTTAAATTTATTATTATAGATCAAGAAAAACGAAGTTCAGACCTTGATCGGGGGAAAACAAGGTTATTGACGATTAGGTCCATTTCCTACCATTTTGCACCGAGGTAAGTTTGTGTGCAAATAATGCAATGTTATATTATGTATTTAATGCTTAATATTGTATAAATTGTACGATTATTTCTATGGGAATATTCAACGAAGTTTCGAAGATGAGAAAAATCCTGGTTGAACCTTAGGAATAGTTTAGGATACAAGTGACATATCACTAAGAAACCATGAGTTATGTGATTTATGTGAATCCAGGTGCTGGTCATGTATGTCCTACCGGTGGCTAGGTAATCCGGTATGTGTTACGGATACTTGACAGCTTATGTGGGCAGCCCGTGTAGCTACGCCTTGACTGATAACTTGTGTGAGCAGGCCCATGATTAGCTTGAGTGCGAGCCCTATATGTTATGAAATATGAGGTAGCATTGGCTACATATATGGCACTTATGTGCAAGACTTTTCATGTATCCTATAGTATTCCAAGTGTTCAACAGGTAATCTGAAGAGTAAGTCGAAAAGGTGACAAAGTGTTCAGTAGGTAATCCGAAGAGTATGTCGAAGATAACAAAGTGTGCAACTCTATTATGAGTTGGTACAAGTATGTATGTAACACTCATAAGTATGGACTTTAGTATGAGATGAACTCCTGGTAAGAATGCTAATGAGTAAGCTAAGCCACACGGGCGTGTGACCCTATTTTGATGAAAAAATTTTCTAAGGGTTGTAGAATTTTCCAAAGTTCTCGGTTTAGTCTCGAACCACCACCAATGCATGTTTAGGGCCTCGTAGGCTTATTTAAGGGACGATATGAATATTTATGAGAAGTTTTAAATTTGAGCAGAAATTCATGTCTTGGTTTTGAATGCTTGTTTGAGTTTAAGTCTGGTAATGCCTCGTACCTTATTTTGGTGTCGAATACAGGTAAAAGGTGTTACACGAACAATGTAGCTGAAGACGAGACATGTATTTTGGCACTTCAGATCACCATTGAGAAAAAAATTAGGGTTTTAAAAATTTTTGGTGACTCTACATTAGTTATTTACCAATTAAGAGGAGAATGGGAAACAAGGGATTCCAAGCTGATTCACTATCAAACATATGTGTATGGATTGGTCAAAAAGTTTGATGATGTTTAATTTTGTCATTTTCAAATAGAAGAAAACTAGTTAGCAGATGCATTAGCTACTCTAACTGCCATGTTCAAAGTAGGATCGGAAATATAAATGCAACCTATACAGCTAAGGGTCAAGGACTTGTCGACCCATTGCGCTGGGGTAGAATTGAGAACAGATGAGAAACTGTGTATGTTGACATTAAGCGGTATTTGTAATACTAGTAATACCCGGATTGCACCTTAGAAAATGATAAACGAATAATCAAGAGGTTGGCTATGGGTTTCTTCTTGGATAGTGAGTTTTTGTACAAAAGAGGACATGACCAAACCTTGTTGAGATGTGTTGACATAGAAGAGGCGAATCAAATAATGAAGGAAATCCATGATGGAGTATGTGGAGCACATAGTAACGGACATATGATGGCAAGGTAAATCATGATGGATGGATATTTTTGGTTGACGTTGGAACGAGATTGTTTAAATGCTTGGAAATGTCATAAATGCCAGATTTATGTAGACAATATTAACATTCCTCTTACAAATCTTCATGTCTTGGCACCTCCTTAGCTGTTCTCAATGTAGGGTATGGATGTCATTGGTCCCATGTCACCGAAAGCATCAAACAGGCATCGCTTCATCTTTGTAGTGATTGATTATTTCACCAAGTTGGTCGAAACCGCTTCATATGTAAATGTAACTCGATCAGTTATCTGTAAATTTCTAAAAAAAGAGGTCATTTGTCAGTACGGTTTGCCAAAAAGAATCATCTCAGACAATGCTAAGAACTTGAATTGCCTCGATAAAAGAGGTTTGCTCACAATTTAAGATCAAGCATCACAATTCTGCACCATATTATCCAAAAATGAATGGGGCAATCGAGGCCGTAAATAAGAATATCAAGCAGATCATTTCCAAGGAAACAAAAACGTAGAGGGATTGACATAAAAAACTCCCTTTTTCTCTCCACGCATACCGCACATTAGTCAAGACTTCGACTGGAGCTATTCCATTTTCATTAGTGTATGGCATAGAGGTCGTTTTACCTATTAAGGTGCAAATCCCATCTCTATGAGTGTTAAGGGAGGTGCGATTAGAAGAGGCTGAATGGGTGCAAGTGAGATATAAGCAATTGAATTTAATTGAAGAAAAGAGATTAGTAGTCTTATGTCATGGCTAGTTGTATCGGCAAAAAATGATGAAAGCCTATAATAAGAGGGTGCGACCAAGGCAGTTTAAAGAAGTGGATCTTGTAGCAGCCTATTTTTGGGTCAAATCAAAATAGTGGTTTCGGGACCACAAATACAAAATAGAAATATTTATTTCATTATTTCTTTAAAGTCTACAGCATGATAGAATAATTGTGGGAAAAGTTTGTTAAGAAATTTTATCGATTGAGTACTCAATTTGACTAGAAGGACTAAATTACAATAGGTGCAAAACTTGAGTTCTATAAGTTAAAGGTGTCTAATTGCTAAAAAATTTTAAATTGGAGGTCCTTAAATGGTAATTTGACTATTATACTTTTGGGTGGACAAAAATGGACATGGTTAGATGTATTCTTAATGTTTTAAGTTAGGGGTAATTTTGTAATTTGGTAAATAAAACCAAAATAACTTAATAAAAAGTGTTCATCTTTTCTAATTTCATCCTCCTAACCAAAAATTTGAAGAGAAACCATAGCTAGGGTTTGGTCAAGCTTTCAAGTTCGATTGTAAGTCCGTTCTTGTCCCATTTTTAATGATTTTTATATTTTTGATATCGTTGTAACTTGATCTAGCAATTCCAATGACTAATTTGAAAGAAAGTTGAAGTCTAAAATTTTACCCATGTTGAATATGCTTGTATTTTGATGTTTGATGATAGAAAATGCATGTTTGTTGTTAGTTAAACAACATTTGTAAAGTGATTTTCGGTAAAAACATCAAATAGGATTTTATTTGTAAAAAGTTATAAAATGAGTAGAAAAGTGTGAATAAATGAAAAATGTGGGCTAATATGAGTATTAGTAATATTCGGCTAGGCTTGGGTTGTGATGAAATTGAAAGAAATTCATTTTACGAGCCTAGGGACTAAATTGTAAAATGTTAAAATGTTAGGGGCAAAAATGTAATTTTTTCCATAATGTGTTTTTGGGCTATATTGAATAATGTGATAGATCAAGAAAAACGAAGTTCGGATCTAGATCGGAGGAAAAACAAAATAATTGACAAATAGATCCTTTTGCCTTTTTGAAACTGAGGTAAGTTCGTATGTTAATAAGCTTTGTTAAAATTGTATATTAAATGATTTAATTTATGCATGAATTGTGCAATCGACTTTACGGGCACATTTGGTGATGTTCTGGCAAGTAGGAAATCCCAATCGAACCTTAGGAATAGATTAGGATACAAGTGACACGTCATTAGGGTTTTATGTTATGTGATCCAGGTGTTGGTCCTGTACGTCCTACCGGTGGCTGAGTATATTGGCATATGTTGTGGTTACTTAACAGCTTGTGTGAGTAGCACCAAGTAGCTAGGTCTTGACTGACAACTTGTGTGAGCAACACCGGGTAGCTAGGTCTTGACTGACAGCTTGTGTGAGCAGGCCCGTTGATGGCTCGAGAGCGAGCATATATGTGTTATGAGATAGAGGTAGCAATGGCTACATATACGACAAGTTGTGTGTAAGATTTCCCGAGTATCCGACATTATTATTTCAAGTGGTTCATTGGGTATGTCAACGATGAGAATAAGTATGAATTATTACGATATGGTACATGTATAAGCTTATGATTATTTAATTCACGAAATGATAATTTCAAGGCAAGTTTGTGATGGAACGAATTATGGTTATGAGATTATAATGAGTTACATTATCTTATATTACATTACTTGAATGTTAAATGCATAGTAAGTTTTGCTTATTTCTTTCATACGAGCTTACTAAGCTATATAGCTTACTCCGTTTTACTTTCCGTGTTTATAGTGTCACCAAGCTATCTCAGATTGGAGATCGTCGGAGAACGCATCACACTATCAAACTGTCATCTTGGGTATCGATGATATTAAATATTTTGAGTATATGACATGTATAGGGACTTAGTCATTTTTTATATGTGTCATCATAATTTTAGCCAAATGTATTGGCTTGTAATTGTCAAAGGCTTGATTTGGTATTTGGCCATGTAAGTTGGCTCATTTTAGTTAAATTGGTTGTAAGCTTAAGTATATTCATACATGTGCAAATATCTCTTTTATAATGTGGTCTATATATATGATTGGTGAATGATTGAATGTGACTTAATGGTTTTGTTGTTGAATGGTTGAGCTTGGCTCATTGGTATGCTAGGAAATCTAAGAAGAATTATGCATGATAAAAGTATTTGTGTTGGTACTTGTGGATGTAAGGTTGGTTTGAATTGGTTTGGTAGAAAATGATGTTGTAAGTATGTTATGTGTGATAATGTAATGATATGCTCTAACCTTAATTATGGATGTTTTGGTTGTCTAAGTATACAATGACTTATGCCATTGAACTCGTGTGTAAATAGGTGTAAATGAGGGTGGCAAATGGCTTGGAAAATAGCCTTTATTTTATCCGTACGGGTAGATACACGGCCCATCCCATGGGCATGTGTTTGGCTGTGTGTCCCCTGTACCCTAATTTTGAGAAACAGAATGCTCAGCATTGAGCACACAGGCAGAGACACGGGCGTGTGTCTCAGCCGTGTGAGGGACACAGCCCCAGACATGGGCGTGTGTTCGACCGTGTAAAGTCTGCACCTATTTTATGAAAATTAAATTAACCACATGGCCTAGCACACGGGCGTGTGACCCCTGTACATAGCAAAAATTTTCTAAGTTTTGTAAAAATTCCTTGAGTTATCGGTTTAGTACCGAACCACTTCCAAAGCATGTTTTGGCCCTCGTAGGCTCGTATTAGGGACTTTATGATTGAATACCAATGGTTTTAAATAGGTTGCAAATTTATGGCTCGATTTGTATGTTTACTTGTGATGTAAGTCCGGTAACGCCTCGTACCCTGTTCCGGTATTGAACATGGGTAAAGGGTGTTACAGATCTGGTACTGAAGAAGAATCTGCCATATGTTCATGATCATCGGGGAAAATGGATGCCAAAATGGGAGCGAACGTATGTGGTGAAGAAAGCTTCCTCTGGTGGAGCATTGATTCTCACTAAAATGGACAGAGACAAGATGTCGAGCCCTGTAAATTCTGATGCAGTAATAAAGCACTTTGCTTAAAACCTAAGGTTTATTGTTCTTAAAGAGTTATTCGCATTGAGTAACATTAGCTTTTTCTGTTTTGCTTTTCTTTGTTTGTCATGTTTAATGTTACGTACCATGCTCAAAGTGATGAATGATATTTTTGAAATATCCTTCACTTGAAGAAACTTTCATCCTCTGTTAACCACTTTGGGCCATATTGTTTGCTCAAAATTGACCCTTGCTGAAGGATCACCCTCTACGTTGGAGAACATTTTGTGAGGTTTTGGGTATGGATCGATGATTTTACAACATTGTGAGACAAACAAGAGATTATGTGCAATTCAAATTGAAAAGATGGACGTACTCCCAAGAATGACCTTGTGATGAGATTAACCATATTTTCAAATGATAAATGACATTCTTTTATTCTTCCTGTCACTTAGAGAAAATTATATCCCTTGCTACCCCACTTTGAGTCTAATGTATCTTATTTTTAAACCCTAATTAAAGTCATCCATTGAAGATCATGGATTGACAAGAAAGATCATGAAAAATGAAAGTAAAATTCAAAATTCTTGATTTCATTTCGAAAAACGAAAAAAAGAAAAAAAAAAGAAATAGGGAAAGCAAATAAGAAATAGAAAAGAAAGGAAATAAGAAGGAGTAAGAGTAAAGAAAAGTGATATATATTTTAGCCTGAAAAACCTTTCTCTAATTGACCTTTAACCCTCAGACCATGTTACAACCCTTAAAAGACCATTTTGATCGAATATGTTTGTTCAAAGTAAGAAGTTAATCCTTGGGAAATTATGAACCTCTTTAAGAACATAAAAGAGGGAGATGAACTCTAGGGTGAAAAGTCATAAATGAGTAATCTAGAGAGATTTCTAAAAAAGGGGAAAAAAATAAAAAAAAATGAGATGCCTTGGATGATAATTAAGATTTCCAGAAGAAATTGATCCTTCGGTACGAGCCCTAAAATAATCTATTTAGGCCTATTTTAGCCCTTTCTTTGGCACCCAAATTCGAGCCAACACAATAACCTTGGAACAAGTCCATCTCTGATTGCTTATGGCCAGTTTAAATTAGGGAATTAATCTACTTGAGGAATGTAAGAGTATGCAGAAAGAAAATTTTGCTTAAATCAAGAAAAAAATAAAATAATAAAAAAAAGAAAC
The DNA here is from genome assembly GCA_025698475.1 of Gossypium anomalum. Taxonomy (NCBI): domain Eukaryota; kingdom Viridiplantae; phylum Streptophyta; class Magnoliopsida; order Malvales; family Malvaceae; genus Gossypium; species Gossypium anomalum. The sequence continues at coordinate 20,539,877 of CM046963.1, read as the reverse complement.
CAAAAAATAAAGAGAGAGCAAGAGAAAGTAACTATATTGAAGAATATCTACTTTAAGACGCAATTTTACAAAATAGAATGGTACAAGGTTCACAGTTGGAACTGTCCAAAGTTAGGAAAAGGAAATTCAGTTTCATGAGGATTAACAAGTTGACTCTCGATGCAAGAAATTTATGTTCCAAGGGTGGATTTATGAAATTCGTGGTAACAAGTTTGTTAAGTGAATTAACATTTGAGAATTTAATTTACGAGTCATAAAATCATTTGGAAATTTGTTAAGGTGATATCCCATGAAATTTGATTTTCATGATCTGTTGTGTGTGGATAGGGATTTGATCTTTTTCAACCTAAAAACATGATTCTCAAAATGATTACCTTTTTATGAAAAATTCAAGAAAAGAATAAAGGAAAACATTCATTGCATTTAGAGGCCCAGGTGTAGAGGTCCATTTACTTTTCATTACATTTAGAGGCCCAGATGTGGAGGTCCATTCACTTTTCATTGCATATAAAAACCCAGATGCGAAGGTCCATTCACTTTTCATTGCATTTAGAGGCCCAGATGTGGAGGTCCATTTACTTTTCATTGCATTTAGAGGCCTAGGTGTGGACGTTCATTTACTTTTCATTACATTTAGAGTCCCAGGTGTGGAGGTCCGTTTACTTTTCATTACATTTAAAGGCCCAAGTGTGGAGGTCCATTTACTTTTCATTGCATTGTATATGAAGGCACAAGTGTCAGGTCTATTTACATTTCTTCTGCATTTTCATTTCAAATATTTGGTTGTGTGGCCTAGGTTGTTTCACTCTTAATGTTTTGATGGTTTGGTATCTACTTTTCTAGCTTTGGGTAACGTAATATGTTTTGATCTGTTTCAATTTTGGTAATTACAAAAACTTGTTATTCCTTTTACTGAGATGTTGAGTGGGATTTGATAGCGGTTAGGTGTCTACGTCTTTGTAAGTTCCTTGCTACGTAAGCCACGAACAAAGAGGGACAGCTGTAGACACCCGTTTTTGTATGAGCCTGATTGGGGGCCCATTTAAATTTTTGTTCTCTGTTGGGTCGTTTGAAGCCCACCCGATTTTGGACTATTTAAGACATTTATTTTTTCTTTTCTTTCTTTTCTTTCTTATTCCCTTTCTGGGCTTGTCAAAGGCTCAAATTATTATTATTGTCATTACTACTACTACTATTATTAAATATCATTATTATCATTTTTTTCAAATAAAAAAGATTAAAAAATAATATATAAACATGAAATGAAATGAAAAAAGGAGGCTTTTCATTATTTTTGTTCTTAAAAGAAAGGGTAAAAAAAAACACAATTACAAGCATTCTATTTCTTTTTTTTCTTTTCTTCTATCTTTTTTTTATAGCCATAGACATTTCATGAGTGATTAGATTTTGGGTTCCAGCGATGGGGACTTTATCAGACCGTCGGTCCTCTGCCCCTAGGAGCCCCCAAAAATCTCGTTTTTTTCCTCCCCTTTATAAAATAAAGGTTTCATTTTAAAAAAAAAAAGGCTTAATTTTGGGAAAAGTTTTAATTTTTTTAAAAAGAGAAAATTTTAGATTTTAACAAATAAAATATGTTTTTTAAGTCATTTTAAAGGAAATTTAAAATTTTCAAATAAAGTTTTGATTTTGTTTAACTATTTCAAAGTAAAAGCTTTAATCTTTAAGAAAAGTAGTATTTTTTTTTTAAAAAGAGAAAGTTTAGATTTTGAAAAATAAAAATATGTTTTTTTAGTCATTTTAAAGAAAAGTTTAAAATTTTAAAACAATTTTTAAAATTTTTTTTTCAACTATTTCAAAATAAAAGCTTTAATCTTTAAGAAAAAATAGTGATTTTTTAAACAAGGGAGAAAGTTTAGATTTTAAAAAATAAAAATATGTTTTTATAAGTCATTTTAAAGGAAAGTTTAAAATTTTAAAATAAAATTTTGATTTTTTTAACTATTTCGAAATAAGGTTTTGAATTTTAAGAAATGTAATGATTTTTTCTAAAGAAAACTTTGATTTTGCAAAAAAATAATTTTTCGGCCACTATACGCGGCGGCTCCACCACCAGAGGCTGGACAGCCATTGGGCTCTCTGGTGGTGGAGCCATGGCCAACATAAAAGTTGGAAGAAAAAGAGGAAGAGGTTTTTTTTTTTTTTTTTTTGGAAAACAATGAGGTTAAAATGAAAGAACGAATAGTTTTTTTTTCATTTACAGGTGCCAAAAATGGTTAATTTATTCTCATCCCCCTTAGTTTTTAAATTTACAAAAAATATCCTCTTTTTTGCAGCACCGCCCTCACTCTCTGACCTATTTACACTCATAACCCTTTTATTTATTTAAATATTCGATTTAATTCGAAATTTAAAAATTAAAAGCAAATTAATTGTTACATCATTCCTCTGTCTTTCACATTTTTTATCTTTTAATCCTAAAATCAAGTTATGTCATTTTGTTTTCATCTTTAAATAATAATTTATACTTATTTCTTCCATTTCACTTGCATATTATACATTATATATTTAATTTTCATTATGCACTTTATTTTAATGTTTTATATTTATTCACACTTGTATAATTTTTATTTATTCTTATTTTGTTTTTATTTATTTTCATGTCTATTTTTTTTTTTTACACATTCCCCTTACATACATTTTAATATTATTTATTTATGTTACTTTGATTCTTTTATTGTATTATGAATAAGGTGTATTATTGTTATTATTATTATCATCATGTTAAGTTCTTATTTTTTCCATTTATTTAATTTTTCTTTTTATTATTGTCATTTTGAAAGAGTTTTAACTTTTCATTAACTTTAGCCAATTTAATTAATTTTTCTATTTTATTACTATTCATTTTAAAAGAGGGAACTTTAGGTCATTTTTCCATCCTATAATTGTTGATATGAAGTTAGTTAAGTAAGTGTTATATTTTAATGAAACCATAAGGTTTTTACATTTGGATTTAGGTTAGTCCTTTAAGATCTTACCTACCATTTACCTTAGAAAAATTATAAATAATATGTAAGATTTTTTTTAGGGTTTTAAATTAGTTTTAAATATGGTATAGGATTAGAATCTTAAGTTAATATGTAAATATTTTTTAGGAATTTATTCAAGATTAAAACTAAAGATTTTTGTAGGTGAATTGTAAATCATGAATAGGCCTTTCTAAGTATTTTATTTTAGAAATTTTTTAAGAAAGCTAATAAATGTTATTTAAGATTTATTATTTTAGGATTTTGACGAATTTAAATCTTAGATCAAGAATTTTAAAGTAAGATAAATCATAAACCTGACATAGGATACTCTGGTAAGACCTTGATAGGTTCAACGTTATTAATTAAATCTTTTAAAATAATAATAATAAAAGATCGAATAAGTTGTAGATGTATTTTAATATTTCTCTTAATTCATTGGTAATTTTTGGGATTTTTTTAGAATTCCAAAAAAGAATTAATTTTAGGAATTGAAGGTATTTTAGTAGAATTATTTAGGTATCCTTCAGGGTTCCTGTTAAAAGCAAAACTCTAATTTAAGTTTCAAATTAGATAAGTTTGGTGAACACATCTTAATCGAGCTACAAGTAAATCAGAGGAATTTCCTTTAGAGTTTTTATTTAAGATTTCCATAAGATTTTAGCTTAGATTAAGACATTAATCTGCTTAAATAAAAAAATCTAGCTCTTAAGACCCTGTAGGTCTATCCCCTGATAGGCGTTCTGGGGGTGCTATAACCTTCCCCACAAGTAACCATACTCCTGAACCCAAAATTTGGTGATGAGATCGAGTCTATATTTTTAGGATTTTTCCATAGTATTAATTCTAGATTTTTAGACGATTGGCTAACCAATCCAACCCTAATTGGTTAGTGGCGACTCTATGTAATTTAGTCCCTCCGTGTCTAGCTTTGCTTACTAGGCCCTCTTACTCTTGTGTAGGCAATGTTATACAGTGAGCATGTTTACATGCAAATGTGTAAAATTGAGAAATATGAGTTATGTAAGACTATGAGCATGATTACATGAAAAATGCGAAAAATGATTATATGTGTTAAATTTGAAAATGGCCATATCACATGCATGGGTGGGTATTATGAAAGGTGGAAGTTATGTGGCAATTTATCTTTGATTATGTGGCCATTATCGACAATTATGTGGTGCCTTGTCCACAATATGTTATATCGACATTTATGTGGTAGTTTATCCAAAAATGGTGTGTTATTAGATGGACAAGTTCTGGGGAAACTCGATAATGGTGTGTAGCAAAGATGGGTAAGAAATTTTATAAAATGTGTATTGTTTTAAAATATGCATAGACATGATCATGCATATGTATCAGTGTTATAATTAGCAGAGATGGGTAAGAAATTTTATAAAATGTGCATTGTTTTAAAATATGCATCGACATGTTCATGTATAAGTATCAGTGTTATAATTTATGAATATTATGATGATTGATATGTTGAAATTGATATTTTGTTATGCATGTGATTATATTTGTGTTGCTCTCACACTGGGCTCTTTAAAGCTCACCCACTTAAATTATGCGTTTTAGATAATCCACGTGGTTAGAACTCGGATATAGTCGTCGGTGATGCTCTCGAAAATGGTTTTTAAATAAATATGGACTTTTATTTATGATTTGGATTTTTATGGACTTTATTGCTCTTTGGGACTTTTTATGTTAAATTATGGTACTGTGGCATGAGACTTTACTTTGGGGATTTTATTATGATTTGCATGACTTGATTTCATGACATTAAGTTTTAAAAACTACATAAGTTAGCATTTGATGAGATTTTGTATGAAAAATCGATTTTTAAAATAAAATTTATCAATAATATATTTTTTCGCTGCATTTCTAAAAAATTAGTTTTTAATAAAATTAGATTTTTTTCAAAATTATAAATGTTTACAAATGAGATTTCTAAAGTGAATATACAAATGATTTAGAAGTATGATTGACAATCTAAAATAGTTTTGAATAAAAGATTGAATGTCTATGATTGAGATATTAAGTATTTCAATTCCTGAAATTTGCACGGTTTTTACGAAATTAAAATAAACACTTTACTTCATTCGTTTTGTATTAATAAGCCAATTAGATTTAAGATATTCTTTTTCCAAAATTCTAAAAGATTATTTCGGCCATTTTCATGGACAAATGGATTTGAAATGTGATTGAAAATAAAATTGAACATTCAATTTTACTAGTTTTGAATGAACTGCGCAAATGGTTTAAAAAGTACGTTTGAAATTATAAAAGTTTTTTTGGGCCATATCAGTGGCCAATGTAGCTTTCCAAATTCGACCATAATGATTGGGCCGGGTTTGGGGTGTTACAGGCATACCACCACGTACCGGTGTGATTGGATGTATGGACTCCTCTAGTCCTAATTGGTGTGATTAGTATGACTGAGATGGTGTGTAGCGGATAGGGGTAGGATTTTCTTTGATATTATATATGTTTACGAAATTATGAAAATTTTGATATGATGTTTGCATATGTGAACATTAAATCTGTATGTAGGTCAAGTCACACATTGAGTCTGTAGCTCACTCGTTTGTTTTGATTCGTTTTAGGTGATCTTCAAACCTAGGATTAGGCAGTGATTCTGAAGCTTGGTTCAAACATTTTGATTCTAAGTATGTTTTGGATTTAAATTTGGACTTTAGGGACTTTCAAACTTTTTGATTTGTTTTGGGACATTAATTTTGATTTTGGTATTTAGTTTGCAAACATATTTTGTATAACCATTATTTTTAACAAGACGGCATAACTGATGAAATACTATGATTTTATAAGTTAAGAACTCTAATGTGTTTTCCACTATTAGGTTTGAAATTAAATACAATGTTATACAATGTAAGTGGTTAAGCAAATGGGTTTGTTTTAACAAATCAATAAAACAAGGTTTTTGTCAAAGTGATCTCACACGATTTTCTAAATACTTATGTAATTGATAAATTAATCAATTTTAATTGTTCTTGAATTAAAAATTAAGTTTTCACGAAAATTAACAAACAATGTTTTGTGTAACGGTGTAACATTCATAATCCGACCATAACGTCTAGGTCTAGTTTAGGGTGTTACATATTTTCAAGGTTTAATATAAGATGCATGCATCATTTAAATGCATATGGATGTTCTAACATTTTTTTGGGAATATTTTATTAAAGAAAATGAAACCAATTCCCTTAATTAGTATCCTAATTGAGAACAAAATGAACAAAAACAACTATAAGGAAAGGAAGAGGAATCTTAACATTATACTAAGCTATGAGAAACATAAGTCGATTCTTGATAGCAAATGGCCTCTGACTAGCCAAGTTGAGGCAAGACCTCACTAGAAGGAATCTGATGAGATAGCTCATTGCTACATACTAACAAGTGTGACCAGTATTTAGTGAAGCAACTGAATAGTTGTGATTTTGCCAAAGCAATGTTAGACAAACTAAAAGACATGTTCAGAGGACAAGCTACTTTGGCTTGACTATTCGTGATAACTAGTTTGATAAATGTCTAAAAAAAACCCAACATTTCAATCAAAGATCTATGATTTTTCTTGTAAGATACTTTGCTGAACTCAAAGATAATTGGGACGAGCTAGACTAGAACACACAAATTGAGATTGTGCTCAAAAGGTTGTTGAAGTATTTTTCTTGTTTTAAAGCCGAATATAACTTTGGGAACAAGTAGCTAATGCTTAAATAACTCATGAAGGAACTTCAATCCTGTAAGTTGATTTTGAATGGCGATCAACCTGTCCAGAAAATATAAGCTAACTTAGTTATTGTTTCTTCCTTTAAAAATAAGGGAAAAAAAGCTAACAGAAACAACATTCAATCCTCTGGGCCACAAATAATGGAAAGGAAGAGAACTAGGAACCTAAAGACTTATCTAAGTCTAAGTGTTTCTTCTACAATAAGAAAGAGCAGTTTAAGTCCAACTACAAAAAGTGGAAGAGTTGCCTAGCCACAAAAGGCTAAGCTATAGAACACTTAATGATTGAAATTTACTTAGTGGAAGATTCAATAAACCATTCGGCATTGATTCTGGGCCATTGACAATGTGCGTGTTTCTTTACAAGGGTTCAAGGAAATGAAAGATCTTAAAGATAAGAGTCCCTTACTATGGAACGGAGATGGGACTGATGATGCGAATGAATTAGAGGGATATGTACATATTTATTTTGATAATTTTAGAAAGATTATTTTGAAAGATGTTTTCTATGTACCTAGTTTCAAAAGAAAAATAATTCTAGTTGCATGTTTATTTAAAGACGGCTTGCTTGTGATTTTAAGTAAGTATTTGAGATTTAGCCATATTAGCCAAGAAAAAATCACTAGACTTGTGAAAGATGGCACCATAAGTTCACTTAAGGATGTTGATCTTCCACAATGTGAATCTTGCTTGGAAGGTAAGATGACAAAACTATCTTTTAATGCAAAAAGGACAAAGATTGTTCAAGCCTTAAAATTTGTGTGCATTGATGTATATGGCCCCATGAACTTCAGTGCATGAAGTGCTTACTATTATTATGTAACATTTATAGATAATTATTCCAGATACCGCTATGTGTACCTAATACATCGTAAGATTGAAACCTTTGATAAATTTTAAGATTTTCTTATGTAGGTGGAGAAACAATTAGGTTTACCCATAAATACACTTCGATTGGATCAAAGTAAGGAATACTTATTAGATGAGTTCTTAGGATAACTCGTAGAGAATGAGATATTATCCCAGTTAACTACGCTGGGAACTCCACAACAAAATAACATTATAGAGAGAATGAATAGAACCTTGTTAGTTATGGTTTAATCAACTTTAAGTTATTTGAAGTTGTCAATGTCCTTTTTGTGGATACACCTTTCAAATGACTTACTTTATTCTTAATGGTATACCAACTAAGGTTTCACCTAAGACTCCATATGAATTGTGGCACGGTAATAAGCCAAGCCTAAATCATTTTAGGATTTAAGGATGCTCAGCCCATGTATTGGACAAAGATGCGAGGAAGTTGGATTCATAGACAATATTGTGCATGTTTGTGGGATATCCTTATGGAATGAAGGGCAATTTGTTTTATAACTTGAAAGATTAGATAATAAATGAGTCAACTCATGCTACCTTCATTAAGGAAAGTTACATGAACCACTTCAAACATTAGAGTAAAACAATACTCAGGGAACTTTTGGAAAGCACACAAAGCCCTCCAATATCAATTCTAGATCCAATTCTTAATAATAGACATGCAAACAATCAACAGCATAGGGAGCTTCATTGTAATGGGAGGGTCTCTCATAGGCTTGATTTCTTCCAAACTGGCAAAAGTTTTTTTAACATTGAGTCTATCAATCAATAAGATGATGACCGCTCACATTTGATGAAGTGATGCAGAGTGTTGATTCCAAGCTTTGAGAAATAGCTATGAAAGTTTAGATGGATTTTATGAAATCCAACTTAGTGTAGAAACTTCTAGATACATCGAAAGGGATAAAACCCATAGGGTGTAAATGTTGGATCTAGTGCCCTAAGTGCAATATGTTCAACTATGTACACTTGTAATTTTTTCAAATAGATTGGTTAATAAAACAATTCACAAATTGCATTAATATATTTTGTATATTGTCCTCAATAGAATTTTTATGCAAAGCAAAAATGGAAGCAAATATTAGTTTACTGGTTGTCTAATATTTAACTAATACTAAGCAATATTACGTGGTAGGATTGTAATATGGAACGACTTCTATTAGTAGACAAACCTAAACATGACCTTAGTATGATAAAAAATTTACAAACCAATTAAAAGACTAATATGTCGTCTATTAAATTCAATTGGGGAGATGTTTTATCTTAGGTATCGAAGTGAATGACTCCCAGAAGATAAAGACATATATGTAAGTAAAAGTCTAAGTTCAAATAGGTAAGGAATCGAAAGTTAGTGCGTTTGGTGTACGATTTCTGCAATATATAGCATCATTCACAATAGTGGAATTCATAGCCCAAGACATAGGTAAATGAAATGCCCTCATTGGTATTACATGATACATGAAAAGTAAATGTGGTCACAGGTTGTTTATATTTGTGATGAATGACTTAATTACTATATTATAGTAATAGACATTTCATGAAGAAAGATGTAATAGTTACCATGAAATAAAATAAGATCATATTGGGAGAACGGATTTATCCCAACACTTATGATAAAGTCATTAGACGAGCACTGATTGAGTAACATTCTTAATGGTATGTCATTAGGGAGAGCTCAGTAACAATACTATAGTGAAATGATTTTGTGACTAAATGAGTTTATAAATAATAGGCAAAAACCTAGAACTTAATTATAAATCATTTGACCCCTAATTACATATGTTCAATCAGTCTTTCCTCTAGCTCGTTAAAACTAGAAATGAATTGCATGATGAATCAAATGAACATAAATTGATAGAAGTGATAAAGTTAGAGAGATGAGTTACATAGATTGAAGTTCGAAAATGAAATTAAATTAATTGGTCATTAGGAAATCGGTTGAATGTAGAAATTAAATAGTTTTTTCAATAATTCTCTTATGGTAAAGTTGTCACTATAACAGAATTAGAATTGGGTTGAGAAATTTAGTTAATTGGAAAATTAATTAATTTAAATTAATAAATAACATCTATTTTGAGGAATAGAAAAACATGTACTGGGTTGGATTAAATTATAAAGTGTTGGGTTAAAATTCCATGAAGCACATATAATTGGACTCAATACAGGAGAGACCCAAAACTCCATCATAATACATATGAGGGGAAGCACACCCTAACTAAGAGATTGTTTTTCTATTAAATAGGCATTAAATACATTCTACGAATTCAACTAGGATTTCACTTCCTCTCCCTATAAATAAATGGCACTGGTAATGCTAAAAACACAATAATTTATGTGCAATTTTGAGATATTTTTAATTCTACCGAAAAATAGTGAGAATTTATTTCTAAGTATAAATTCTATTTTTTGGGAATAACAATTCTACTAGTTTTTATAAAAGATAGATTTACTTTCCTACTGAAAATAAGAAAATTATTTCAGCGTCTGTGTTTGATTCAAAATTATTCAAGCCCACAATCGAAGTAATTTGTGGTACAAGAATAGTGGATAAGGTCGTTCAGCTGAAGGATAGGAACATCTAGGATCCGTCTAGCCTAAAACACATGTACTATTTCGGGAAAAATTTTATCGTTAAAAATATCACAAATTGGCTCAGTTTTAAAATTTTTATTTTTCTGCTGTACAAGAAGACCTTTTTCAAACTGAATTTTTTCCAACAGTAAATGGATCTAAAAGAAGAAAGGAAATGTGAAAAGAAAAGTAGAAACTTATAAGGCCAAACTTATAGCAAAATGGTATGCTCCGAAAAGAAGGTTGTGATTACGAGGAAACCTTCTCTCCGGTTGTCATGCTTAAGTCGGTAGATGAAAGGAAAACATGTTGCAAGTGCTTCCAATATTGATGAGGATTATGAAGACTCAAACTTATTAATAGAGTAAGGGGTAGTGAATCCTCAATTGCAATTATGAGTAGGACGGTTGTTGAACAGGCTAGACTAATAGAGCTTCTAGATGCAGAAATTACATGCATCCATAAGAAACTTGTCTATTTTAATAAAAAATAAAGCATATTACACGGAAAAAAGAAGTCATATTGCTTGAAATAAGGTTGATATCCTTACACCTTGACTTTGTTTGGCTTTTCACTCAAAAAAAGGGGAACTAAGTTTTTTTTGGAAGGGGAGTTGAGCTAATCATGTTGGTGCTTCTTGTCAACTTTTGGATACTTTTTATCAGTTTGTGTTAATTGATCAATGATCAATGATACTACTATTGTGATTATGATTCGATGACTTTATATCGTTTGCTAATACTATGACTAGTGACTAGTTGATTGGTTTTTCATAGATGGTGCTGATAACGTTTAAAGGGAGTAAATTGTGAAGATTTTTTTTTCCTTATCTTGTTTACAAAAATTTCCGGTGAGTTTTTGATAAAAATTCTCAAAAAGGAAGAATACTAATATTGTGATTTGTATAATCAATTGCTACTCACTTTGTAACTGGACTAGTTGCAACTTGCCTATTTAGTTTTCATATTTTGACGAGACTATATTGGATATTTTTGTTCATCTTTTTAGGGTTTTAAGCAATTTTCATTATCATAATTGGTGAACATATTTAGTTAAGCAAGGATATTTTGAAGGGTTCTAATATGATTCACTTACCTTGTTTAATAAGATACTACAATTGAAGAAGCTAAAGTACTTGACTGAGGCGAAGCTTTAGTTGTCTAATGCAATCACACTAGTTAGGATTCACAAGCCTACAAAGGCCTATATATTTGATGCCTCCCGACACGTGAACATTGAGAGTGTAAATTTTGTAAAAAGAGAAAGATAAGAGTTATGTGTGGCTTTTGCAAGCAAACATGTCAAGTTGTAATATAGATGTGTTACAATAGAACACTTGGTAAGTGTTTTGATAATCATATCCAAGGGATTGTTGTTTGGAGTGTTATAAAATCAATTACCAGAAATAATTACTAATCCAATCGAGTCAAGAATTATTAGTGTGAATTCCAATTTCAGATGATAATAATAAAACTAATTAAATTAACTAAAACTAAATCTAATCCTAGGCTAAGTTATTTGAATTTTCTATTCCTAGTTTCAACAATGCGAGCTATTAGCCTAAATCAATTGAAGCCCTAATTATTTATTAAGCCGATAATTACCCTTAATATAAGTGCTTACCATCCTTAGCTACGAATACCATCTCGATCTCATCTTTACTAACGATTACCTCTTAAGGTACCCTCTCGGTCTCACCGCTCAGCACAAGTTTTACTTAACAAGACACCCTCTCAGTCTCACCTGTCTAGATCTTCTACTAGGGTTGTCACTTCGTGGTATACTAAGTACTCTTGAATAAATAATTAACATTAGATGACTATTTACTTAGCCAATTAATCAGTTTAACCATTGAATCATGCGAGATATTAATGAAGCATAAGTTATTCTAATACTTATACAAACATTCGATCAATAATATCAATGACATATATATAAATAAAAGAATATGGAAAAGAGAATTCTCATTAATAGATCGATAACAACGCGGTTTCAGAACAATCTCTGCTTGCAATCGTCTCAATGTCGGAATAGAAATCTCAGATTAAGTAAACATCAAATAAACTAAGTAAAGCTGAAAACTAATAAAAATGTAACGGCCCGATTTTGAGCCTAGACGGAACAGTGGTTTTGGGACCACAAATTCGACGCCGTAAAATTTATTTTTATTATATTTTTATGGTCTACAGTTTTATGGAATGATTTCGTGAAAATTTCGTTCGAAAATTTTGATGTTTGGACACTCAATTTAGTTAAAAGGACTAAATTACAAAAGGTGCAAAGTGTGTGTTCTAGAAGCTAGGGGTGTCTAATTGCTATGAAATTTTAAATTTGAGGCCCTTAAATGGTAATTAGACCATTAAATTTTAGTATGGAAAAAAATGGACATGGTTAGGTGAAATTTCAAAGTTTGGCATTAAGGGCATTTTGGTAAAATGGTAAATAAAGACAAATAAAAATAATAAAAAGATGTCATCTTCTCCAATTTAGTCCCCCTTATGCCAAATTTGAAGAGTCACCATAGCTAGGGTTTTTGGCCAAGCTTTCAAGCTCGATTGTAAGTCCGTTCTTGCCCTGTTTTTAATGATTTTTATGTTTTTGAAGTTGTTTCAACCTAATCTAGCTATTTCAAGGACTAATTTGAAAGAAAATCAAAGTCTAGAATTTTACCCATGTAGAATATTTGTGTATTTTGATGTCTAATGATAGAAAATGCATGTTTGATGTTAGGTAAACAACATTTATCAAGTGATTTTTGATGAAAATGTCAAATAGGGACCTATATGTAAAAGTTTTAAAATGAGTGTTAAAATGTGAATAAATGAAAAATGTGGGCTGCTATGATCATGAAAAAGATTCAACTAGACTTGGGTAATGAAGAAATTGGATGAAAATCATTTTACGAGCCTAGGGAGGGCAAAAATGTAATTTTTGCCATAAGGTGTTTTGGGAATAAATTGAATAATGTGATAATTGAAAAAGCTAAATTTGATATTATAGATCAAGAAAGATGAGGTTCTAACCTAGACCGGGGAAATAGCAAGACTGTGGACTAAATCGAACTATTAGCCATTTTTTACTGAGGTAAGTTCGCATGTTAAAAATAAGCTTTAATATGATTGTATTTATTACTTTAATATTGCATGAATTGTATGTTTGATAAATGTGGATGAGCTTAATCCTATGCACGAGTCCGATGACGAGTCGATAAGCAAGAAATCTCGTTTGAACCTTAGAAATAGGGTAGGATAAAAGTGAAATGTCACCAAGGTTAGTATGTGTTATGTGATCATGTGATCTGGGTGCTGGTCTTGTACGTCCTACCTATAACAGCCCTTACTCGTGTCTGATGCCGGGACAGGGTTCGAGGAGTTACCAGACTTAAACGTAAACAAACATACAAAATCGAGCTATAAAATTTTGTTCAAACCAAATTCATTAGGAATGGTTGGGGACTAAACCGAGCATTTTCAAAACCTTCTGGAAACTTAAAAAATTTTTAGGTTTTGGAGAGTCACACGTCCGTATGGGTAGGCCGTGTGGCCACACACGCCCGTGTGGCTTAGGAAACGCCTGTATCCTCAGCCCTTGTAAATCTCTATTTATGGTGTCATCAATCGAAATAAGGTCACGCGGCCAAGTCACACGCCCATGTGCTAAGGCCGTGTCCTTCACACGGCTAAGACACACAGTCGTGTCTCTGCCCGTGTGTTTACTACTGGGCATTCTGTGTAACAGCCCGATTTTAGGCCTAGCCAAAATAGTGGTTTCAAGACTACAAATCTGGAGTCAGAGAAATTATTTTGAAATTATTTTATGTGTTGTGGCATGATTGTACGAGTGCATAAAAATATTGGTGGATTAATTTTAGCGATTGCATGCTTAATTGTGAAAAAATGACTAAATCGCATAAAGTGCAAAAGTCCTATTTTGATAGCTAAGGGTGTCAAATAGCTAGAGAACAAAAATTGGGGGTCTTTAAAGGGAGAATAGACCCTTAAAGTAGAGGTGGTCGGCCATAGGGACAAAAGGGATGTGAAAGTCAAAGTTAGGTAGCATAAATTGAATAAAATAAAACATAAGAAAAAGGCTATCATCTTTTTTGTTTTGCTCCTTCTTCTTCACCAATTTTCCTCCAAGAAAAATGGCCATGAAAGCTTGAAAATTTTTAGCAACTTAAAGCCTTTGCAAGTAAGTGATTTTGAATGCTTTTCTTGAATATTTTTGTACTTTTGAGATCCTTGTAGCATGAGCTTTCTAACAAGGGGACTATTTTGGAAAATGGTTGAAAGTCTAGGGTTTTCCATGATAGTAGGCATGTTGATTTCTGAAATTTTATGGAAGAATATGAGTTATGGTTGTGAAATAAACAACTTTTATGAAATAGTTTTAATGGAAACCCTAACTAGGGACCATTTTGCATAAGTTGTAAAATAGATGTTACTTGTGTGTAATAATAAGAATTGTGGGTTGCTTCTAGTATAAAAAGTATTCAGCTAGGCTTGGTTAGTGAGAAAATGTGATAAAAATCAATTTTCGAACCTAGGGGTAAAATGGTCATTTTGTAAATGTCTAGGGGCAAAATGGTCATTTTGCCCAATTATGAATTTTTGAGTGTCTAGATTAATATGCTGATGAAATTAATGAATTTCTATCATTTTAGATCAAGAATTGCAAAATCTGGGCTTAGACTAGGCAAAGGCAAAGCACGTAGACTAAGCCGAACCAGTCGTCTACATTTTGTAATCCGAGGTAAGTTGTGTGTAAATAATGTAACTACATTGTTATCAATTGTGCATGAATTTTTATAGCATCAATTTCTTGATTGAGGAAATGAAAATGCATGATGATAATTGAGATAGTAGAACTCCCAGTTGAACCTTAGGAACAAATCGGATATTCATGCCATGACATTTGGGTCATTTGTGCGCTAGTGTAAGACATGTTTGGGACAAGCATCGGCCTTGAGATGTAAGCCAGCGTAAGACATGTCTGGGACATGGCATCGGCACAGATATGTGAGAGTCAGTGTAAGACCATGTCTAGGACATGGCATCGACTTGACGTGTGAGCTAGTGTAAGACCATGTCTGGGATATGGCATCTGCATCATACCCTATGTTTGAGGCTTAATGAATATCCGATAGCATTCTGAATGGTTTAACGATGAGAATTTCAGTTTAAGCTAAACGAGAAAAGTATAACCATGTTGTGAGTGATACAGGTACCTATTTGAAATGTATGAGATGTGAGTTCAATATATGCTATGTGAATTGTATTGGATAGTGATGAGTAAGTTGTGCTTATGCCTAATTTTGTATTATGAGAATGATAATGAATGGTAAAGTTGCTGTTATATTTATTTGCATGCAACTTACTAAGCTTTATGCTTACTCCCTCTCATTTCCATTTTCTTATAGTACCACCAAATTAGCTCGAGGATCATTAGATGTCGGAGGCATTGATCACAATATCAAACGAAGCACTTGGTATAGTTGGTTTTATTATTTTGAGTATGACATGTATAGGGCTTAGACTTTTGAGTTTTGTGTCAATGTTAATTTAGCAAAGGTGTTGGCTTGTTATGAATCCCTTTGTTTTGTATAAAGCCTTGGATAATGGCTAATATTCATTATTGATAAATGCAAATGATGATATTTTCATGAATGAGTTAATGCCTTGTGTGGTTGATTAGACTTTGTGTTGTTGTATGGATTTGTCATGTTAGATGTTATGTAGGTTGGTGTAAATAAGGGTGGCAAAAAGGCATGGTAAATAGCCTTATTTTGTCTACACGGGTAGGCACATGGGCATGTCTCTAGGTCGTGCGTGACACACGGCTAACCCCATGGGTGTGCTGTCCGGCCGTGTGTCCCCTGCACGTTAAATTTGCAAGTCAGTATGCATGGTACTAAAACACAGGCAGAGACACGACCATATGTCTCAGCCGTATGAAGGGCACGGCCTAGCACATGGGCGTGTGCCTTAGCCGTGTGACCCTTAAGGATTGCTGACGTCAGAAATAGAATGTCAAGGTTTTCGAACACGGGTTGAGACACGGGCATGTCGAGGCTATGTGAGGAACATAGGCGTGTGCCAGGCTACGTGAAAACCCCTATAGATTTGAATTGAAAAATAAATCTACATGAGTAAAGGACACGGGCGTATCCCTAGGTGCCTAGGTCGTGTGTGCCACACGAGCCATCAGCACGACCATGTTCAAGTTCCACATGGGCATGTTGCCCATCCACACGAGCGTGTGACCTATTTCAAAGGTCATTTTCCTAGTGTTGGTGTAAAGACCTGAGTTGGCCCCGAGTGGTTTCCAAGAGGTGTTTTGGGCCTTGTAGGCCCATGATAAGAAGTTTTAGGCAAAGTTCGAAATTTTTTTAAATTTTAACAGGCTCGTATATTACGAATTGTACGTATGTATGTGATTTGTGAATGGTAATGCCTCGTACCCAGTGTCGGCGTCAAACTTGGGTTAGGGGTGTTACATTTAGTGGTATCAAAGCTATGGTTTAGTCGGTTCTAAGACTAACCTTGCGTGAGTACGAGTCTAGCTATACATGCCATAGTTGTATATTGATAGTTTGACAACTCTTGACAATTATAAATTATGTTTTCATATAGTAAATGGATCCCGATAGAGCTACGGCGGATGATGTGTAGAGTAATGTGCCGGCTCCTGCTGAAGGGACCACGCCTGTCGAAAGCGAGCCCGTAACGATGGGCCAGGGCGGAGGACTAGAGAAGCCTACCTTTGTATGATGGATGCTTGGTATACGGAGTTTGTTCGTGCGAATCCTAACACTCTACCTCCCCCACCTCCTTCGATTCCTCAGCATGCCCCTGTAGCTCCTCAATAGTTATGGTTAAGAGAGAGAAACCTCTGGTAGACAAGATTCGAAAGCAAGAGGCCGAGGAATTTCGGGCTAATATTGATGATGACCTAGAGAGAGCAGAGTTCTGGTTGGAAAATACCATTAGGGTATTTGATGAGCTATCGTGTACGCATAAGGAGTGTGTGAAGTGTGCAGTGTCACTCCTATGTGACTCAACCTACCAATGGTGGAATACTCTCGTGTCCCTTGTATCGAGAGAGAGGATAACTTGAGAATTCTTCTAGGAAGAGTTCTAGAAGAAGTACATTAGCTAGAGATTTATAGACCAGAAGAGGAAAGAATTTTTAAAACTGAAGCAAAGTCGTATGACAGTGACGGAATATGAATGTAAGTTTGTAAGACTGAGCAAGTACGCCCAAGAGTGAGTATCTACCGAGGCCATAATGTGTAAGAGGTTCGAGGATGGCCTGAATGAAGATATTCGAGTTTTTTTCGGCATCTTAGAGCTAATGGAATTTGTAGTACTAGTAGAGAGAGCTTGCAGAGCAGAAGAGTTGGTTAAAGAGAAGAGAAAGGCGGCTATTGAGTCGTGTGATTCGAAGAAGAGGTAGATTGGGAAGTCACATTAGTCCTCATCTAAGAGATCGAGGGAATTCACTACCCGATCAAATGCTTTAGGGGGATTCTCGAGTAAAAACACGAACAAGTAGTACATGGCGTCTAAAGCCCAAACCACTTCCATCGTAAGTGTTGGTAGTGCTCGGCCAAATAGGTCGGAGTGTTCGTAGTGTGGTAGGCTTCATTTTGGCGAGTGCCGAGGGAATGAAAGAGGTTGTTTCAAATATGGGTCATTAGACCATGTCATCCAAGACTGCCCTAAATTAGATGAGAAAGAGAAAAAGCAAGAGGTGAGGGCGAGCAGTGCTCCTTCAAGAAGTAGACCATAAAAGAATCCGGGCAGTGGGGCTAGCAGTAGAGGTGCTCCTAGAGATTCATCTGTGAGGTCCGAGGGCCGTACGCCTGCAAGGACTTATGCCATTCACGCTTGCGAAAAGGCATCTTCATCGGATGTGATTACGGTTACTTTTTCCCTTCACGATATTTCTGTTATTGCTTTGATTGGTTCAGGGTCTATTCATTCCTATTTATGCATGAAATTAGTACCCAATATGAATATGTCTGTTGAGTCTACCAAATTTTTAATAAAAGTGTCAAACCCGTTAGGTAGGCATGTGATAGTTGATAAAGTGTGTAGAGATTGTCCTTTGATGATTAGAGATCATTATTTTTCGGCTAACCTTATGCTACTACCGTTTGATGAATTTGATCTAATTCTTGGCATGGATTGGTTGACTACTCATGATGTGATAGTGAATTGTGGTAGCAAGTTCATTAAAATGAAATGTGAGAATGGGGAAGAGCCAGTTAAGATTTTGGCTCGAGAGATTAAGCAATTGAGGAATAAGAGCATAGCACTTGTTAAAGTATTATGGCATAGAAATGGGGTCGAAGAAGCCACATGGGAACCTGAGGAGAACATGAGAGACCAATACCCTAACCTATTCACTGGTAAGATTTTCGGGGACGAAAATCCCTAAGGGGGAGAATTGTAATAGCTCGATTTTGGGCCTAGTCAGCATAGTGATTTTGAGACCACAAATCCAGAGTTAGGAAAATTATTTTCAAATTATTTTATGTGTTGTGGCATAATTATACGAGTGCATGAAAATTTTGGTGGATTAATTTTAGCGATTGCATGCTAAATTGTGAAAAAGGACTAAATCGCATAAAGTACAAAAGTCCTATTTTGATAGCTGAGGGTGTCAAATAGCTAGAGAACCAAAATTTCGGATCTTTATAGGGCAAATAGACACTTAAAATAGAGGTGGTCGGCCATAGGGACAAAAGGGATGTGAAAGTCAAAGTTAGGTAGCCTAAATTGAATAAAATAAAACATAAGAAAAAGGCTATCATCTTTTTTGTTTTGCTCCTTCTTCTCCACCGATTTTCCTCCAAGAATAATGGCCATGGAAGCTTGAAAGTTTTTAGCAACTTAAAGCCTTTGCAAGTAAGTGATTTTGAGGGCTTTTCTTGAATATTCTTGTACTTTTGAGATCCTTGTAGCATGAGCTTTTTAACAAGGGGACTATTTTGCCAAATTGTTGAAAGTCTAGGGTTTTCCATGATAGTAGGCATGTTGATTTCTAAAATTTTATGGAAGAATATGAGTTATGGTTGTGAAATAAACAACTTTTGTGAAATAGTTTTAATGGAAACCCTAACTAGGGACCATTTTGCATAAGTTGTAAAATATATGTTACTTGTGTGTAATAATAAGAATTGTGGGCTGCTTCTAGTATAAAAAGTATTTGGCTAGGCTTGGTTAGTGAGAAAATGTGATAAAAATCAATTTTCGAACCTAGGGGTAAAATGGTCATTTTGTGAATGTCTAGTGGCAAAATGGTCATTTTGCCCAATTATGAATTTTCGAGTGTCTAGATTAATATGCTAATGAAATGAATGAATTTCTATCATTTTAGATCAAGAATTGCAAAATCCGAGCTTAGACTAGGGAAAGGCAAAATAAGTAGACTATGCCGAACTAGTCATCTACATTTTGTAATCCGAGGTAAGTTGTGTGTAAATAATGTAACTACATTGTTATCAATTGTGCATGAATTTTTATAATATAAATTGCTTGATTGTGGAAATGAAAATGCATGGTGATAATTGAGATAGTAGAACTCCCGGTTGAACCTTAGGAACAAATCGGATATTCATGCCATGACATTTGGGTCATTTGTGCGCTAGTGTAAGAAATGTTTGGGCCAAGCATCGGCCTTGAGATGTAAGCCAGTGTAAGACATGTCTGGGACATAGCATCGGCACAGATATGTGAGAGTCAGTGTAAGACCATGTCTAGGACATGGCATAGACTTGACGTGTGAGCTAGTGTAAGACCATGTCTGGGATATGGCATCTGCATCATACCCTATGTTTGAGGCTTAAAAAATATCCGATAGCATTCCGAATGGTTTAACGATGAGAATTTCAGTTTAAGCTAAACGAGAAAAGTATAACCATGTTGTGAGTGATACAGGTACCTATTTGAAATGTATGAGATGTGAGTTCAATATATGCTATGTGAATTGTATTGGATAGTGATGAGTAAGTTGTGCTTATGCCTACTTTTGTATTATGAGAATGATGATGAATGGTAAAGTTGCTGTTATATTTATTTGCATGCAACTTTCTAAGCTTTATGCTTACTCCCTCTCATTTCCATTTTCTTATAGTACCACCTAATTAGCTCGAGGATCATTAGACGTCGGAGGCATTGATCACAATATCAACCGAAGCACTTGGTATAGTTGGTTTTATTATTTTGAGTATGACATGTATAGGGCTTAGACTTTTGAGTTTTGTGTCAATGTTAATTTAGCAAAGGTGTTGGCTTGGTATGAATCCCTTTGTTTTGTATAAAGCCTTGGATAATGGCTAATATTCATTATTGATAAATGCAAATGATGATATTTTCATGAATGAGTTAATGCCTTGTGTGGTTGATTAGATTTTGTGTTGTTGTGTGGATTTGTCATGTTAGATGTTATATAGGTTGGTGTAAATAAGGGTGGCAAAAAGGCATGGTAAATAGACTTATTTTGTCTACATGGGTAGGCACACGGGCATGTGTCTAGGTCATGCGTGACACACGGCTAACCCCATGGGCGTGCTGTCCGACCGTGTGTCCCCTGCACGTTAAATTTGCAAGTCAGTATGCATGGTAGTAAAACACAAGCAGAGACACGACCGTATGTCTCAGCCGTATGAAGGGCACGGCCTAGCACACGGGCGTGTGCCTTAGCCGTGTGACCCTTAAGGATTGCTGACGTCAGAAACAGAATGTCAAGGTTTTCGAACACAGGTTGAGACACGTGCATGTCGAGGCTGTGTGAGGAGCATGGGCGTGTGCCAGGCCACGTGAAAACCCCTATAGATTTGAATTGAAAAATAAATCTACATGGGTAAAAGACACGGGCGTATCCCTAGGTGCCTAGGTCATGTATGCCACACGAGCCATCAGCACGACCATGTTCAAGTTCCACATGGGTCTGTTGCCCATCCACACGAGCCTGTGACCTATTTCAAAGGTCATTTTCCTAGTATTGGTTGAAAGACCTAAGTTGGCCCCGAGTGGTTTCCAAGAGGTGTTTTGGGCCTTGTAGGCCCATGATAAGAAGTTTTAGGCAAAGTTGGAAAATTTTTTAAATTTTAACAGGCTCGTATATTACAAATTGTACGTATGTATGTGATATGTGAATGGTAATGCCTCGTACCCAGTGTCTGCGTCAAACTTGGGTTAGGGGTGTTACATTTAGTGGTATCAAAGCTATGGTTTAGTCAGTTCTAAGACTAACCTTGTGTGAGTACGAGTCTAGCTATACATGCCATAGTTGTATATTGATAGTTTGACAACTCTTGACGATTATAAATTATGTTTTCATATAGTAAATGGATCCCGATAGAGCTACGGAGGATGATGTGTAGAGTAATGCACAAGCTCCTGCTGAAGGGACCACGCCTGTCGAAAGCGAGCCCGTGACGATGGGCCAGGGCGGAGGACTAGAGAAGCCTACCTTTGTATGATGGATGCTTGGTATACGGAGTTTTTTCGTGCGAATCCTAACACTCCACCTCCCCCACCTCCTTCGATTCCTCAGCATGCCCCTGTAGCTCCTCAAGGAATAGTTATGGTTAAGAGAGAGAAACCTCCGGTAGACAAGATTCGAAAGCAAGAGGCCGAGGAATTTCGGGCTAATATTGATGACGACCCAGAGAGAGCAGAATTCTGGTTGGAAAATACCATTAGGGTATTTGATGAGTTATCGCGTATGCATAAGGAGTGCGTGAAGTGTGCAGTGTCACTCCTATGTGACTCAGCCTACCAATGGTGGAATAGTCTCGTGTCCCTTGTACCGAGAGAGAGGATAACTTGAGAATTCTTCTAGGAAGAGTTCCAGAAGAAGTACATTAGCTAGAGATTTATAGACCAGAAGAGGAAAGAATTTTTAAAACTAAAGAAAGGTCGTATGACAGTGATGGAATATGAATGTAAGTTTGTAAGACTTAGCAAGTACGCCCAAGAGTGCGTATCTACCGAGGCCATAATGTGTAAGAGGTTCGAGGATGGCCTGAATGAAGATATTCGAGTTTTTTTCGGCATCCTAGAGCTAATGGAATTTGTAGTACTGGTGGAGAGAGCTTGCAGAGCAGAAGAGTTGGTTAAAGAGAAGAGAAAGGCGGCTATTGAGTCGTGTGATTCAAAGAAGAGGTAGATTGGGAAGTCACATTAGTCCTCATTTTAGAGATCGAGGGAATTCACTACCCGATCAAATGCTTCAGGGGGATTCTCGAGTAAAAACACGAACAAGTAGTACATGGCGTCTAAAGCCCAAACCACTTCCATCGTAAGTGTTGGTAGTGCTCGGCCAAATAGGTCAGAATGTTCGTAGTGTGGTAGGCTTCATTTTGGCGAGTGCCGAGGGAATGAAAGAGGCTGTTTCAAATATGGGTCATTAGACCATGTCATCCAAGACTGCCCTAAATTAGATGAGAAAGAGAAAAAGCAAGAGGTGAGGGCGAGTAGTGCTCCTTCAAGAGGTAGACCATAAAAGAATCCGGGCAGTAGGGCTAGCAGTAGAGGTGCTCCTAGAGATTCATCTGTGAGGTCCGAGGGCCGTACGGCTATAAGGACTTATGCCATTCACGCTTGCGAAAAGACATCTTCACCGGATGTGATTACGGTTACTTTTTCTCTTTACGATATTTCTGTTATTGCTTTGATTGGTTCGGGGTCTATTCATTCCTATTTATGCATGAAATTAGTACCCAATATGAATATGTCTGTTGAGTCTACCAAATTTTTAATAAAAGTGTCAAACCCGTTAGGTAGGCATGTGATAGTTGATAAAGTGCGTAAAGATTGTCCTTTGATGATTAGGGATCATTATTTTTCGGCTAACCTTATGCTACTACCGTTTGATGAATTTGATCTAATTCTTGGTATGGATTGGTTGACTGCTCATGATGTGATAGTGAATTGTGGTAGCAAGTTCATTAAAATGAAATGTGAGAATGGGGAAGAGCCAGTTAAGATTTTGGCTCGAGAGATTAAGCAATTGAGGAATAAGAGCATAGCACTTGTTAAAGTATTATGGCATAGAAATGGGGTCGAAGAAGCCACATAGGAACCCGAGGAGGACATGAGAGACTAATACCCTAACCTATTCAGTGGTAAGATTTTCGGGGACAAAAATCCCTAAGGGGGAGAATTGTAATAGCTCAATTTTGGGCCTAGTCAGCATAGTGATTTTGAGACCACAAATCCAGAGTTAGGAAAATTATTTTCAAATTATTTTATGTGTTGTGGCATAATTATACGAGTGCATGAAAATTTTGGTGGATTAATTTTAGCGATTGCATGCTAAATTGTGAAAAAGAACTAAATCGCATAAAGTACAAAAGTCCTATTTTGATAGCTGAGTGTGTCAAATAGGTAGAGAACCAAAATTGCGGATCTTTATAGGGCAAATAGACCCTTAAAATAGAGGTGGTTGGCCATAGGGACAAAAGGGATGTGAAAGTCAAAGTTAGGTAGCCTAAATTGAATAAAATAAAACATAAGAAAAAGGCTATCATCTTTTTTGTTTTGCTCCTTCTTCTCCACCGATTTTCCTCCAAGAATAATGGCCATGGAAGCTTGAAAGTTTTTAGCAACTTAAAGCCTTTGCAAGTAAGTGATTTTGAGGGCTTTTCTTGAATATTCTTGTACTTTTGAGATCCTTGTAGCATGAGCTTTCTAACAAGGGGACTATTTTGCAAAATTATTGAAAGTCTAGGGTTTTCCATGATAGTAGGCATGTTGATTTCTGAAATTTTATGGAAGAATATGAGTTATGGTTGTGAAATAAACAACTTTTGTGAAATAGTTTTAATGGAAACCCTAACTAGGGACCATTTTGCATAAGTTGTAAAATATATGTTACTTGTGTGTAATAATAAGAATTGTGGGCTGCTTCTAGTATAAAAAGTATTTGGCTAGGCTTGGTTAGTGAGAAAATGTGATAAAAATCAATTTTCGAACCTAGGGGTAAAATGGTCATTTTGTGAATGTCTAGTGGCAAAATGGTCATTTTGCCCAATTATGAATTTTCGAGTGTCTAGATTAATATGCTAATGAAATGAATGAATTTCTATCATTTTAGATCAAGAATTGCAAAATCCGAGCTTAGACTAGGGAAAGGCAAAACAAGTAGGCTATGCCGAACTAGTCGTCTACATTTTGTAATCCGAGGTAAGTTGTGTGTAAAAAATGCATGATGATAATTGAGATATAGAACTCCCGGTTGAACCTTAGGAATAAATCGAATATTCATGCCATGAAATTTGGGTCATTTTTGCGCAAGTGTAAGACATGTTTGGGACATGCATCGGTCACATTATGAGAGGTAGTGTAAGACCATGTTTGGGACATGCATCGGCCTCGAGATGTAAGCTACTGTAAGACATGTCTGGGACATGCATCGGCTACAATATGTGTCAATGTAAGACCATGTCTGGGACATGGCATCGGCACGGATATGTGAGAGTTAGTGTAAGACCATGTCTAGGGCATGGCATCGACTTGACGTGTGAGCCAATGTAAGACCATGTCTGGGACATGGCATCAGCATCACACCCTATGTTTGAGGCTTAATGAATATCCGATAGCATTCCAAATGGTTCAACAATGAGAATTTTAGTTTAAGCTAAACGAGAAAAGTATAACCATGTTGTGAGTGATGCAGGTACCTATTTGAAATGTATGAGGTGTGAGATCAATATATGCTATGTGAATTGTACTGGATTGTGATGAGTAAGTTGTGCTTATGCCTACTTTTGTATTATGAGAATGATGATGAATCGTAAAGTTGTTGTTATATTTATTTGCATGCAACTTACTAAGCTTTATGCTTACTCCCTCTCCTTTCCATTTTCTTATAGTGCCTCCTAATTAGCTCGAGGATCATCGGACGTCAGAGGCATCGATCACACTATCAACCGAAGCACTTCGTATAGTTGGTTTTATTATTTTGAGTATGGCATGTATAGGGTTTAGACTTTTGAGTTTTGTGTCAATGTTAATTTAGCCAAGGTGTTGGCTTGGGATGAATCCCTTTGTTTTGTATAAAGCCTTGGATAATGGCTAATATTCATTATTGATATATGCAAATGATGATATTTTCATGAATGATTTAATGCCTTGTGTGGCTAATTAGACTTTGTGTTGTTGTGTGGATTTGTCATGTTAGATGTTATGTAGGTTGATGCAAATAAGGGTGGTAAAAAGGATTGGTAAATAGCCTTATTTTGTCTACAAGAGTAGGCACACGGCCAGCCCCATGGGCGTGCTGTCCGGCCGTGTGTCCCCTGCACATTAAATTTCCAAGTCAGTATACATGGTAGTGAACAGACGAGTAGAGACATGGCCGTGTGTCTCAGCTGTGTGAAGGGCACGGCCTAGCACACGGGCGGGTGCCTTAGCTGTGTGACCCTTAAGGATTGTTGACGTCAGAAACAAAATGTCAAGGTTTTCAAACAGGGGCTGAGGCATGGGCGTGTCGAGTCCGTGTGAGGAACACGGGCCATGGACTTGGGCGTGTGCCAGGCCGTGTGAAAACCCCTATAGGTTCGAATTGAAAAATAAATCTTCACGGCTAAAGGACACGGGCGTGCCCCTAGGTGCTTAGGCCGTGTGTGCCACACGGGCCATTAGCACGACCATGTTCTAGTTCCACACGGGCGTGTTGTCCATCCACACAGGCGTGTGCCCTGTTTCAAATGTCATTTTCCGAGTGTTGGTTGAAGGACCCAAATTGGTCCCAAGTTGTTTCCAAGAGGTGTTTTAGGCCTTGTAAGCCTATGATAAGAAGTTTTAGACAAAGTTTGAAAAATTTTTAAATTTTAACGGGCTTGTATAATATGACTTGTACATATGTATGTGATTTGTGAACAGTAATGCCTCGTACCCGGTGTCAGTAACAAACTCGGGTTAGGGGTGTTACATTCTACTTTACCTAATTAGAGTGCAGGGGACACACGACCGGAACACATGCCTATGGGACAAACCGTGTGTCACAAATGGCCTAGACACATGCCCGTGTGTCTACCCATATGGACAACTTTGAGGCTATTTTCCAAGCCAATTGTCACCCTTGTTTGTTCAATCACATACATGACTTCAAAAGCACTTAACATGGCATAATTGGGCATTTAAACATACACAAAGTAAACCTAATCATGATCATTTCATCTTTACTAATACATCCATAAGACTTCATGCTTTGTCAAGCCAAATTTATAAATTTGCATGCACTAAGAGTTGTAATTTACTTCTATTTAACACACTCATGTCTCAGATGCCATCTTGCCATTCATTCACAATTCCATCATCAAACATACATAGCCACACATTTGCATAGACACATGCATGCATATATGAATAGGTTTACAACCTAATACACAATATGAGCCACATCTCATGGCCATATACAAAATGAATCATTAAATCATTATAAGCCAACACGCTTGGCCAAATTAATAATGACATAATTAATCAATAGACAAAGTCCTTATACATGCCATAAATTTAAAACACTTGTGTTCACTTATACCCAAATGATAGCTTGATAGTGTGATAGCATCTCCGGCAAACTCCAACCTGAGCTAGCTAAATTAACCTATAAGAGATAGGAAAGGAAGGGGAGTAAGCAATAAAGCTTAGTAAGTTCATATGCAAATAATAAACAACTATTAAAATTCATTTATTTTACCCATTCATAAGAATGTTATTAATACAATTTGTATTAAATCTCATGATTACCACTTACTCATTCATAATGTTTACTCTTTATCTTACAAACACTAGTTGCATGTCTTGGCATTAGACTAACGACCATGATCTCCTCATTATAGCATATCACTTTATTTAACAAGTTATTTCAACTCTCTTAACAACATGCACATTGTAACACCCCTAACCCGTAACCGTCGCCGGAATAGGTTAAGAGGCATTACCGAACTCGTAACTCAGATTAGAACAATCAAATATCAAATATCATCTCATTTCAATAAATACAAGTCATTCATATTCAATATAAACTTAAACCGAGCATACAAAGTCTAAACCATGCATTCAGGACCAAATCGGATAACATATGAATGTTTCAGAACTTAGAAAATTTTTCAACTTTTCAAAGGTCACACACCCGTGTGAACAGGCCGTGTGCCTCACACAACATTAGACACGCCCGTGTGTCTAAGCCGTGGTGAAACAAGGCATACATACTAACTTGTCCATACGGCCACAAGACACGCTCGTGTGCCAGGCCGTGTGAAAATTAGGGAGGCTACTGAATTGGCCACATGGCCGACCACATGCCCGTGTGCCACACACGACCAATAAACACGCCCATGTGTCTAGGCCGTGTCAAAAATGGAGGGTATACTGACTTTAATTCGTAGGGTACCCCAGGGGACACACGGCCATGTAACGTGACCGTGTGTCGCACAAGGCTGAGACACACACCTATGTGGACAAAAATAGGCCATTTGTATAGCCAACTTGCTACCCCAATTGGGTCAAACCTACAAACAAATAAACAAGCATATTTGCACACCAATTTCAGCCAATCTCAATACCAAAACATACATTATTCATGACTTAACATTATCCACAAATTCCAATCTCAATTCATCAATCAATTCATACCAAAACTTAAACTATAATCATACCTAAACACATGTTTCAATTTCATGATCAAAACTTACCAATTACCAAAGCTAACACATACCAATAACTTACCAATCTTACCATTTCTTATATCCATACATAAACACACCAAACATATCATATTGCCTCACATTTCATATACCAAAACCATAACATAATCATAACCATACCAAGCCATATCACATGGCTAAATATATACATCACAAAACATAATCTAAACACTTCTAGCTTATACATGCCATACTTCAATCTATACATTTTCAAAAGTACCAATATAAGGTTCAATAGTGTGGTGACGATCCTCAATGATCCTCGAGCTCACAGGAGCTTCGATATCTATAAAATAATGAAAACATACACAAAGTAAGCTTTCAAAAGCTTAGTAAGCCATATACAAATAAACATATCATTTAAAGAATATAAATATCATCAGATCATTTATACTTTCTAGCCAAATGCCAACACAAATCTTAAATTCATATACTTACATCATAGATCAACAATTGTTCACATACTTACCTTTCATTCTCAAATATGCTATACAATGCAAACGTGCCTGAATCGGATATCATTTCACAAAGTCATTCATTTTCTCAGAATGCCTGTTTGAACCGTTTAGAAACATAAGGATACGCAGATATATCAGAAAGCATATACAATGTCGACATCCCAGACGTGGTCTTACATGTAATCAAATATCGATGCCACTATCCCAAACAGGGTCTTACATGAAATTAGATGTGATGCCGATGTCCCAGACATGGTCTTACACGTAAAATAGAAGTCGATGCCAACATCCCAGACGTGGTCTTACACAATAACACATATCGAAATCCTATGTCATGACGTATGTATCCTAACTATTCCTAAGGTTCGTACGGGGCTTTTTGGACGTCGAAACTTTGTCGACACTTTCTCAAATGTCACATATTTAGGTTGAACATTCATTCATCACAATTAAATATCATATGAATAATAAGAATTCAATTCAAACACATTTATTGTATATCGGCTTACCTCGTACAGACTCAGATGGATGGAACCAGTTACTCGACAACTTTCGACTTTCCCAGTCTAATTTCGTTTACTTTAATTCTTGATCTAAATCAATTCAAATTTAACTTATTCAATCACAAATTCATTCAAAACAATCCAAAGACACATATTTAGGGTAATTTGCAAACTAGCCCTCACATTTTCACATTTTGACACTTTACTCCCTAGTTCACAAAATCACAAAATACACATAATTTGCTTGTACATAAGCTTAGCTGAATCTCCATAGTACTCATACAAGTCTACACATTTCATTTATTTCACATTTAGTCCCTCAATTTAAAAATTTTACAATTTAGCCCATTTTACTCAAAATCATCAAAAATCCAAAAACAAAACATATAAACCCAACATCAAACTTTCATATTTCATCATATAACAACATAAAGCTCATGAATTCATCCAAGGCACATTTCAAAATCATCATCAAAATCAGAAATTGAGACATGGGCTTGATAGTATACGAAGCAACGATTATAAAAACGTAGAAATTATCAAAAACTGTGTCAAAACCATACCTAAATTAACAATTTGCTTGGCCGAACCCTAAAGAGCTTATTTCCTTTCTTTTTGTTGTGATTTTTGGTGGTTGAGTGAAGTAAAAAGATGAACAAAAATGTTTTTGTTTTATTTTATTCATCATTATGCATCAATTACCATATTACCCTTGCATTAAAATATTAATATTCCACCAACTAATGTCCACTAATTTCTTTTAATCGTAACCATGGTCAAATAACCACATAAGGACCTCACAATTATAAAGCCAAATTAAATAGGCACTTTTAACAAGTAGCAGGAAACTTTTACATTTTACGCGATTAGGTCTTTTTATCAAATTAAGCATACAAATGATTAAATTTTCACACGAAACTTTCACACATATTAATTCATATATCAAAAGCACGCAAAATAACATTTAAATATTTTTCTGACTCGAATATGTGGTCCCAAAACCACTATTCCAGCTAAGGTCTAAACCAGACTGTTACACACATCATTTACGAGTAATCATAATTTCCACATATAGCTTAACAATCTTTCACACATCTATTGAATCACAGCTTAAGTATATATATCGTACTACTTCACAATTCGATTAAGCTCATATGCCTATCACATGATTATTATCAAATATTATCATGCATCCATTCATCATAAATGTAGATCATTTGTCACAAGGTTATCAATGTTTCACAAGCATAACTTGTTCGTGTACATACTTGTACCTCACGTAATATAGTCACATACTTTCTCGTATGCATCCTTACAACATTTTAATAGTATACCAAATCCTTTACTAATGAGTTATAAGTACATACCTGTACTAACTCGTAGCACATTCTCATTTTCCCTCATCATTGACTTACTTGTCAAATAACTTACTGATTTACCCGTTGAACACTTGGAATACTATTGGATACACGAAAAGCTAGCACATAAGTGCCACATTCGTAGCTAAAGCTACTTTATATCACATAACACATAAATGCACATTTTCGAGCTACTCACGGGTCTACTCACACAAGCTGTCGGTCAGGACGTAGCTACATGGGCTACTCACACAACCTGTAAGATATCCGCAACACATGTCGGACTACCCAGCCACCGGTAGGACGTACAAGACTAGCACCCGAAACCCCATAACATGTGTCACATACATCATGAGCTTAGACCACATAACTCATGAGCTCAAATCGCATAGTCCCTAGTGACATGTCACTTGTATCTGAAACTATTTCTAAGGTTCAAACGGGATTTTCTCGATGATACATCTTTGTTGAACTCATTCAAAAAATCATTCTCATTGACCATAATATTATTCATACACTCTTTACAATAATTACACATAGAAATTCATACATTAATAAAAGCATTAAAACATGATACAACATTTCATTATTTACACATGAACTTACCTCGACACCAAAATGGCAAAAAAGGACTTAACCGTCAATTTCTCATTTTTTCCCCCCGTTCTAGGTCCGAACCTCATTTTCTTTGATCTAAAATATCACATTTAGTCTATTTATTAGTCACATTAGTCAATATGATCCAAAAAATCATACTATGGAAAAATTACATTTTTACCCCTAAACTTTATCATATTTACACTTTGCCCCTAGGCTCGTAAAATGATTTTTATTCAATTTCTTTAACATAAAAGCCTAGCCGAATCATTTTCATAACTATAGCACCCACAATTTTTACTAAATCACACTTTTATGACAAATTTAATAACTTTTACAAATTAGTCCTTTTTAGCATTTTCACCGAAAACTACTTAGTAAAAGTCGTTTAACACATAACAAACATTCATATTCCTCCATTAAACATCAAAATACACACATTTCACACATGGGTAAATTTTTAAACATGAACCCTACTTCACATCAAGGGTAGAAATAGATAAATCTTGTTACGAGGATTTCAAAAATGTGAAAATCATTAAAAACGGGGCAAGAACAGACTTAATATCGAGCTTAGAAAGCTTGAACAAAACCACAGCCATGGTGCTCTCAAAATTTTTGGCCAAGGGGTTGAAGATGACCAAAATTTGGCTTTTATTTTGCTTATTGAATCATTTAATTACTAAATGACCAAAATGCCCCTAACTTAAAAATATTCTATTTCACTTATTTCATGTCCATTTTTGTCCAAAAAATTAACCAATGGTCTAATTACCATTTAAGGACCTCCAATTTAAATTTTCATAATAATTGGACGCCTCTAGCATATAGAACTCAAGTTTTGTACTTTTTACAATTTAGTCCTTTTGACTAAATTGAGTGCCCGAACGTCAAAATTTTTAAACGAAATTTTCACAAAATAATTTCGTGAAATCGTAGACCATAAAAATATAGTAAAAATAAATTTTCTTATGTCAGATTTTTGGTCTCAAAACCACTGTTCTGACTAGGCCTAAAATAGGGCTATTACACTACCGGTGGCTGAGTATACTAGCATATGTTGTGGATACTTGACAGCTTGTGTGAGCAGCACCGCGTAGCTATGTCTTGACTGACAGCTTGTGTGAGCAGGCCCGTTGATAGCTCGAGAGCGAGCAACTATGTGATAAGATGTTTAGGGCCGCATTGGCTACATATGTGGCACTTAGGGCACAAGAATTCCCGAGTATTTGACATTGCTATTCCGAGTGGTTCACGAGTATGTCAAAAATGAGAATATGTGTAAGTTCATTTCGAGATGGCTCAAGTATGTACATAAGGCTTGTGCTTAACAAATGTGTAAAATAATGAATATGAGGTAAGTTTTTATGATAGAATATATTATGATTATGAAGCCATGGTAAATCTATATTTAATTACGTTATAATAATCGAATGTTATATGCATGGTAAGGTTGCTTATTTCATTCATACGAGCTTACTAAGCTATATAGCTTATTCCGTTTATTTTCCATGTTTTTCTAGTATCGCCAAGCTAACTCAGAATTGGAGATCGCCAGAGATTTGGATCAGACTATCAAACTCTCATTTTGGGTATTAATGGTCTTAGCATTTTGAATGTATGGCATTTATAGGGACTTGGTCATTTTGTTATATGTGTCATTATGATTGGCTAAATGTATTGGCTTGTAATAGCTATTGATTGATTCGGTACCTTGTCATGCTAATTGGTTTATTTTAGCTAACATGGTTGTAAGCATACCTATATATATATATATATATGTATGTATGCATGCATGTGCAATCATCCTTGTGTGATGTGGTCTATGAATGCTTGGTGAATGATGGAATTATGATTTAAGGCATGAATGTGAAATGTTTGGTGATATGATCTATGGATGAAATGATGAAATTTGTATACAATTAGGTATCTTGAAAGTAGTCAATTGTGGTTTGATAAATGTTGTGTGTATGATAGATGTTGATAATGTATTGTCATGTGTTGGTCATAAATGTGGATGTTTTGGTTGCCTAAATATATTATGTTTTGTGCCTTTGAATTGGTGTAGGTGTATATGTGAACAAGGGTGGAAAAGGGCTTAGCAAATAGCCTTTATTTTGTCCACATGGGTAGACACACGGGCGTGTGTCTATGCCGTGTTTGACACACGGTCTGCCACATAGGCGTGTGTTCTTGCTGTATGTCCCCTACACCTTAATTTTGAGAACGAAATGCTCAAAAATGAGAACACGGGTAGAGACACGGGTGTGTGTCTCAACTGTGTGGATGACACGGCCTCAAGCTCAGGCGTGTGTCTTGGGCTTGTGAAGTCTGCACCTATTTTATGAAAATTAATTTTCCACACAGCCTAGCACAAGAGCGTGTGACTTGGCCGTGTGACATTGATTTATTCATGGGTTACAAGTCAGAGAGTTACACGGGATCGGGACACGGGCATGTGTGACCACACGGCCTGCCCACACAAGCGTGTCTCATATCCACATGGGCGTGTGACCCCTGTTTAGTGGAAAAATTTTCTAAGTTTGTAAAAAATTCTAAATTTCTCAGTTTAGTCCTGGACCACTCCCAAAGCATATTTTGGGCCTCGTATGCTCGTAATAGGGACTTTATGATTAATTCCAAATGGTTTTAACTAGGACGCAATTTATGACTCAGAATTGTATGATTGTTTGCGATGTGAGTCTGGTAATGCCTCGTACCTTGTTCTGGCATCAAATACGAGTAAAGGGTGTTACATTTAGTGGTATCAGAGTTATGGTTTAGTCAATTCTCGGCTAACGTAGCATGTGTAAGAGTCTAGCAATAAATGCCATATTTAAATCTTGATAGTGTGACGACTCTTGACAATTTAAACTTTGTTTTCATATAGTAAATGGATTTCGACCGAGAAGTAGCTGATGATGTAGAAAGTAACACGCCGGCTCCCGCCCAAGGGACCACACCATCCGAAAGTAGACCTATGACAATTGGTCAAAGAGGAGAGGCTAGGGAAGCCCTTTTTCAAAGATTGAATGAGTTGCTTGCCGAGTTTGTTCAGACAAATCCGGCTGCCCAACATCCTCTACCCCTACCTAACCCTCAATCGGTTCCTGTAACTCCCCAAGGCATAGATTTGGTAAGACTGAACAAGCTCCAGTTGATAAGATTCGAAAGCAATGGGCTAAAGAATTTAGAGCAAATGCCGATGATGATCCTGAGAGGGCAGAATTCTGGCTTGAGAACTCTATCCGGGTATTTGATGAGCTTTCTTGCAAACCAGATGAGTACTTGAAATATGATATATCACTACTGAGGGACTCAGCCTACCAGTGGTGGAATACTCTTATATCTGTGGTACCGAGAGAAAGAGTTCCTGGGATTTCTTCCAAGATGAGTTCAGAAAGAAATATATTAGTTAACGTTTCATTGATTAGAAACGTAAAGAGTTCTTAGAACTAAAATAGAGTCGTAAAACTATGACTGAATACGAGCAAGATTTTGTTAGACTCAGTAAGTTTGCTCGAGAATGTGTTTCAACAGAGGCTATTATGTGTAAGAGATTCGAAGATGGGCTCAATAAGGACATCAGGCTATTAGTTGGGATTTTAGAGCTGAAGGAATTTGTTGTGCTAATCGAACAAGCTTGCAAAGCAGAAGAGTTGAGCAAAGAAAAGAGAAAAGTTGAGTCTGAGACTAAAGATTCAAGAAAGAGGCCGATGAATAAGTCGATTCAGTCTTCGTTAAAGAAATCGAGAGATTTGTATGCTCGCTCCAATGCTTCAGCTAGGTATCCCAACCGAGATCGTGGGAAGCAATATTCGGGTTCTAAGGCCTAGACTACATCTATAGCGAGCATTGGTAATGCTAGGTCTAATAAGCCGAAATACCAGTACTGTGGTAGATGACATCCCAGTAAATGTAGGATGAATAATCGGGCTTGCTTTAGATGTGGCTCCCAAGATCATTTCATTCGGGATTTCCCTGAAATGGTTGAAAAGGATAATTTTCAGAATGCAAGATCGAGTAACACTGCTACTAGAGGGAGGCCAGTGAGAAATACGAGAAACGAGACCAGTAACAGAGGTGTATCCAAGGATTTAGCTGTGAAATCAGAAGCTAGAGTGCCTGCTAGAGCTTATGCCATTCGTGCTCGCGAGGATGCGTCCTCCCCTGATGTGATCACTGGTACATTTTCTCTCTATCATACTAATGTAGTTGCATTAGTTGATCCTGGACCGACTCATTCCTATATTTGTATGAATTTGGTATCTAGTAAGAATTTGCCTATTGAGTCCACTGAGTTTGTGATTAAGGTGTCAAATCCCTTAGGCAAATATGTTTTAGTTGATAAAATTTACAAGAGTTGTCCTTTATTGATTCGGGGTCACTGTTTTTTGGCTGATTTAATGCTTTTGCCATTTGATGAGTTTGATGTGATTCTTAGAATGGATTGGTTAACTCTACATGATGTAGTAGTGAATTGTAGATGAAAAGTTATATAATTAAAATGTGAAAATGATGAAATTCTTCAGATTGATTCAGATAAGTCGAGTGAGTTACCTGTTGTGATTTCTTCAATGTCTCCCTAGAGATA
The DNA here is from genome assembly GCA_025698475.1 of Gossypium anomalum. Classification (NCBI taxonomy): domain Eukaryota; kingdom Viridiplantae; phylum Streptophyta; class Magnoliopsida; order Malvales; family Malvaceae; genus Gossypium; species Gossypium anomalum. The sequence goes on along the minus strand of CM046963.1, from coordinate 20,504,467 downwards.
TGTAAGAAAAGGTTGTGAAGCTTATCTAGCTTATGTGTTCAATACAAAAGTGTCTGAGTTGAAAATTGAATCAGTGCCGGTAATTTGTGAATATCCGGATGTTTTTCTAGAAGAGTTGCCTGGGTTGCCACCGAATATAGAAGTTGAGTTTGGTATTGATTTAGTTTCGGGGACTACACCGATATTGATAGCTCCGTATAGAATGGCTGCAAGTGAGTTGAAAGAATTGAAGTCTCTGTTACAAGAGTTGACAGACAAGGGTTTTACGAGACTGAATTTTTCTCCCTAGGGTGCACCTGTATTATTCGTCAAGAAGAAAGATGGATCCATGAGACTTTGTATCGATTATCGTCAACTCAACAAGGTTACGATAAATAACAAGTACCTTTTATCGAGGATTGATAATTTGTTTGACCAGTTGAAAGGGGCAACAGTGTTTTCGAAGATAGATTTGAGATTCGACTACTATCAGTTGAGAGTTAAAGACTTGGATGTGTTGAAAAACGCATTCAGAATGAGGTATAGGCATTATGAATTTTTCGTTATGCCTTTTGGATTAACTAATCCTCCTGCTGTTTTTATGGATTTGATGAATCGGATCTTCCGACCGTACTTAGACAAGTTTGTACTTGTGTTCATTGATGACATTTTGATTTATTCCCGAGATGAGTCTGAGCATGCCAAACATTTAAGAATCACATTGCAGACTTTGAGAGATAAGAAATTGTTTGCTAAGTTTAGCAAAAGTGAGTTTTGGCTTCGAGAAGTCAGATTTTTGGGACATATTGTCTCCGTAGAAGGTATAAGGGTTGATCCGAGTAAAATTTTGACAATTTTTTATTGGAAACCACTGAGGAATGTATCTGAGTTTAGAAGCTTTTTGGGCTTGACTGGGTATTATCGACGTTTTGTTAAGGGATTCTCCATAATTCTTACACCTATGACAAAATTGTTACAGAAAAATGTTAAGTTCGAGTGGTCAGAGAAATTCCAAAAGAGTTTTGAACAGTTGAAAGCATTGTTAACTGAGGCACCGGTATTAGTGCAACCTGAGTCAGGAAAAGAGTTTGTCATTTTCAGCGACACATCATTGAACGGTCTCGGATGTGTGTTGATACAAGAGGGCGAAGTGATAGCTTATCCCTCGAGACAATTGAAACCGTATGAAAAGAATTATCCGATGCGCGACTTAGAATTAGTTGCCATTGTGTTTGCTTTAAAGATTTGGAGACACCACTTGTTCGGTGAAAAGTGCCACATCTTTACAATCACAAGAGTTTGACATATTTAATGACTCAAAGGGATTTGAATTTGTGACAACAGAAATAGCTCGAGTTGTTGCAAGACTATGAGTTAGTAATCAATTATCATCCAGGAAAGGCGAATGTGGTTACCAATGCTTTGAGTAGGAAATCTTTGTTTGCTTTGAGAGCAATGAATACATGACTGACTTTATCTAATGATGGTTCAATTTTAGCTGAGTTAAAGGCTAGACCGGTATTTCTTCAGTGAATTTGTAAAGCTCAGAAAAGTAACGAAGAACTTCAAGCTAAAAGAGTTCAGTGTGAATCAACTAGTGATTTAGATTTTCAAATTGGGGTCGATAATTTTTTGATGTTTCAAGCTAGGATTTGTGTACCGAGAGATACCAAGCTTATTCAGAAAATTCTTCACGAGGCACACAATGGTTGTTTGTCTATTCACCTAGGAAGTATGAAGATGTACAATGATTTGAAGAAACTGTATTGGTGGTCAGGTATGAAATGAGATATCTCTGAATTTGTATCAAAATGTTTGATTTGTCAACAAGTGAAAGTCGAACACCAAGTATCTTCGGGTTTACTTCAGCCTGTAATGATTTTCGAGTGGAAATGGGCAGGATTATGATGGACTTTGTAACCGGGTTACCTCTGACTCCGAAGAAGAAAGATGTCGTTTGGGTCGTTGTTGATCAATTGATGAAATCGGCTCATTTTATTCCAGTACGTACCGAATATTCACTTGATAGGCTAGTTGAATTTTACATTGCTAAAATTGTGAGATTGCACGGAGTGCCTATTTCTATTATTTCGAATAGAGATTCAAGATTTACGTCTCGATTTTGGAAAAAGTTGCAATAATTTTTGGGTACAAAGTTGAATTTTAACACCGCATTTCATCCACAAACCGACGGTCAATCCGAGAGAACAAGTCAGGCACTCGAAGATATGCTTAGTTGTTGTGTATTAAAGTTCGAAGGTAGTTGGGAAAAATATCTACCTTTAGTCAAATTTGTTTATAACAACAGTTTTCAGTTGAGTATAAATATGGCGTCGTATGAGGCATTATATAGCTGCAAGTGTCGAAATCAATTGTACTAGACGTAGCCCAGTGAGAGACAAATTCACGGGGTTGATTTGGTTAGAGAAACCAAAGAAAAACTAAAAGTAATTCGTGATTGTTTGAAAGTGGCTTCGGATAGACAGAAGTCATACTCGGATCAAAAATGAAAGGAGATTGAATTTCAAGTCGGTGATAAGGTATTTCTTGAAAGTGTCACCATAGAAGAAAATCCATAGATTTGGTTGCAAGGGTAAAATGAGTCCGCGTTTTATTAGTCTGTATGAGGTTATTGAAAGAATAGGACCGATGGCAATCAGTTAGCTTTACCAAGAGAGTTAGAAAGGATCCACAATGTGTTCCATGTGTCGATGTTGCACCGTTATCAATCAGATCCTTTGTACATAATTGCACCAACAGAGGTTGAGATTCGACCTAATATGACTTATGGTGAGGAACCGATCAAGATTTTGGCTTAGGAAGTTAGACAGTTGAGAAATAAAAGTATAGCCCTAGTGAAAGTTTTATGGCAAAGGCATGGGGTTAAAGAGGCTACGTGGGAACCTAAGGAAGCTATGAGAAAATAGTATCCAAACCTCTTTTCCGGTAAGATTTTCGGGGATGAAAATCCCTAAAGGGGGGAGAGTTGCAACAGACCGATTTTGAGCCTAGTCGGAACAGTGGTTTCAGGACCACAAATCTAACGCAATAAAATTTATTTTTATTATATTTTTATGGTCTACAGTTTTATGGAATGATTTTGTGAAAATTTAGTTTGAAATTTTTGATGTTTGGACACTCAATTTAGTTAAAAGGACTAAATTGCAAAAGCTGCAAAATGTGTGTTCTAGAAGCTAGAGGTGTTTAATTGCTATGAAATTTTAACTTGGAGGGCCTTAAATGGTAATTAAACCATTATATTTTAGTATGGACAAAAATGGACATGGTTAGGTGAAATTTCAAAGTTTGGCATTAAGGGCATTTTGGTAAAATAGTAAATAAAGACAAATAAAACTAATAAAAAGATGTCATGTTCTCCAATTTAGTCCCCTTTGTGTCGAATTTGAAGAGTCACCATAGCTAAGGTTTTTGGCCAAGCTTTCAAGCTCGATTGTAAGTCCGTTATTGCCCCATTTTTAATGATTTTTATGTTTTTGAAGTTGTCTCAACCTAATCTAGCTATTTCAAGGACTAATTTGAAAGAAAATCAAAGTCTAAAATTTTAACCATGTAGAATATTTATGTATTTTGATGTCTAATGATAGAAAATGCATGTTTGATGTTAGGTAAGCAACATTTGCTAAGTGATTTTTGATCAAAAAGTCAAATAGGGACCTATTTGTAAAAGTTGTAAAATGAGTGTTAAAATGTGAATAAATAAAAAATGTGGGCTGCTAAGAGCATGAAAAAGATTCGGCTAGGCTTGGGTAATGAAGAAATTGGATGAAAATCATTTTACGAGCCTAGAGACTAAAATGTAAAAAAAGTTAAAAAGTTAGGGGTAAAAATGTAATTTTTTTCATAAGGTGTTTTGGGATTAAATTGAATAATGTGATAATTGAATAAGCTAAATTTGATATTATAGATCAAGAAAGACGATGTTCTGACCTATACCGGGGAAAGAATAAGATTGTGGACTAAATCGAACTATTAGCCATTTTGTACCGAGGTAAGTTCGTATGCTAAAAATAAGTTTTAATATGATTGTATTTTATTGCTTTAATATTGCATGAATTATATGTTTGATAAATGTGGATGAGCTTAATCCTATGAACGAGCAAGAAATCCTGTTTGAACATTAGGAATAGGGTAGGATACAAGTAACATGTCACTAGGGTTATGTAACAACCCTAACTCGTATCCGTCGCCAGATAAGGGTTACGAGGCATTACCAAAAGACATAGTTTTCAAACATTCACTGATTTATACAAGTCATGTTCACATTACAAAAATCATATGACTAATTAATTATTAAACTTACCTTATAAATTGTGAAACAAAATACAATTCATATCTCAAGTAAGGTATAATATGCTTTTAAATATAAACACACTTTCAATAAATACATATAATAAACTAAATACATCTTGAGCAATTATGTACTTCCATAATCTATCTTAACATAGATACACAAAACTTATATCTATTTAACAAATTCATATATAAGCATTTTAATATTAATTAGCAAAAGATACTATTCATTTGGTCAATTCTTATCTCATTTGCTGAATGTACACATGCTTAATACCATTTTCATTCCAATTTTACTCCATTACTAAATAAATATGCAATCACACATGGAAGCATATATAAACATTCTATAATTTCCATTTTTCAAACGCATTATTCATATATATATATATATATATATTTCTTATACCTTAATAAAATAATCAATACAACATGCTTATAATATAGTCATGAAATCAAGACAATTCATCTCATTACATAAATACAAATACTAAATTATGTCATATCTATTTCACATATTATAATATCGTTCCTAGAACTTCACATTGCTGAAGCATATAAACCAAAACCATTATTTATACTTACATCATGTAAAACAAATCCAATCATTACTTTATTTATAATACATCAAACATCTTACTTAATTATTTAATTCACAACTCAAGATCACAACATCTAACATAATTCAAACATGTCATATATACATAAAATGCACATTACTTTAGAAACATGCTTAGATCACAACCAAGTTCACACAACCATTATCAATACATACCACACTTATAAACCATAACTTAAAAGACATATACTTAGGTAACATATTTATATTTATTCGTAGCACATAGCATATTGGCCAAAATAAACTTAAACCATATCCAAACCAAAACTAAATTCAAGCAAAATAGTTAAGCCATTTTCACATGGCTAATAAACATACATTTCCAAAAATTCAACTTTACTGAAGACACACTCCAGCCTATATATGCCATAGTTTGAGTTCAAATAATTAAATACCGAAGTTGTAGATAGTGTGATGAACTTTGCTTACGATCCCCGAGCTCGTAACTTGAATCCAAAATCTATAAAACAGAGTAAACAAGAATACACAAAGTAAGCTATCATAGCTTAGTAAGTCATAAGCAAATATACAATTCATTGATATAGTTAACTCATTAACTTTAAACTAAACTAATTTATTTAGTTAATACTATAATTTATTTCAACATATACATTCCATAAACCATACATTTACACAAGCTCACCAAAAACAATATTTAATTTCATATACATACATCACATATTTGACCAAATACACAAGATTATATCTAACATCACATATGCTTATTACCTATATGACCGAATATACATGGTCACACATATACACATAGTGAAGAATCATTTCATTAATATTCAAATTATTTAATCATAAGGCCGAATACACATACTAATCTTTCATTTTTTTTTTCATTTCTATCATACATGATTTAACACAAATATTCAAAGTACTTACTTGCCTTATCTCACATAGATAACAAGATAAATCATACCTGGCCTTTTAGCTCGTTTTACTTTCTCAAACACAACTTATCCTTGCCCGATGAACCATTCAGATTTGAATAAGATACTCGGATAATCACATATATCATACAATGCCAACATCCCAGACGTGGTCTTACATGCTATCTCATATCGATGCCACTGTCCCAGACAGGGTCTTAGTCGAATTAAATAAGATACCGATGTCCCAAACATGGTCTTACACGTAACCACATAGATCGTTGGTAGATACACTTGGACTAGAAAAACCCGTGCTCAAAAAGGTTTTTTTTTAGCACGGGTTTTTTCAGTAAAAAAAATCAAATGGATTCAAAATGTATTCAACTAGGGTTTTCTGGACCGTATCAATAAGCTAGACCCATACTTCGAGTTGGTCTTACACGAAAACACATAAATCAATGCCAATGTCCCAGACGTGGTCTTACTTAGAAACACATATCAAAATCCCATGGTTCAAATGGGGCTTTCGTCGTCGTAACTTAATCGAATCGAGCTTATACATATAACTTCCAAATATATTCAAATTCAGTTTTCGTATATATATTTTTACACAATTCAATTCAGCATATAAATCTAGTATTTATTCAAAGTTAACAACATTTATTTGCTTATAAACTTACCTCGAACGATGAAAAATCGGTACGGATCGGCTACTGGACAACTTTCATTTTCCCCCGATCCAAACCTGATTTCCTTGGTTCTTGATCTAAACATATCCAAAATAAGCTCATTCAAACATTTTTTTATTCAATTTAGTCCAAAAACACATAAATAGGAAAATTATCATTTTACCCCTAACATTTACACTTTTTACAATTTAGTCCCTATTACACAAAACACAAAATATGCAAAATTTCAAGATACCCATGTTTGGCCGAATGTTCCTAATGTTCATACCAATCCATATATTTTATTTATTTCATATTTTAGTCCCTCAATTTATTATTTTTGCAATTTAGTCCTAATTACTCAAAATCATCAAAAACTCCAATACAAAACTTGTTAATCTAAAACATATCTTTCATATTTCATCATCAAACAACAAAAATCACAAGCTCTCATCAATGGCATAACTCAAAATATTCACCAAAATAAAAAATTCAAGCATGGGTCGAATAGTACTCGAAGCAACGATCTCAAAAACATAAAAATTATCAAAAACCGAAGCCAAACTAACTTTGAATCAAGCTTGAGAAATGGTCGAATATCACAAAGCTTTTGTTTCTTTTCTTTCTTTTTATTTTCGGTAAAAATATGAACATAAGAACATGACTTTTAATTATGTTATATTATATCATATATATTATTTACCTATTTACATATTTAACCTTTAAATTTAATAACAAAAACATGCATAATAAGGGTACATTCGACCATCACTTAGTATAAAGGGTTATTTGCAACATAAATGCTTCAACTTACAAAGCCCTTAACGATTCGGTCCTTATAAAATAAATTATCAAGTTTTCAATTTACGCGATTAAATCCTTTTACTTAATCAGACACTCAAACGTCCAAATTAAATTACAAGAATTTCACAGGCATAAATTCACTCAAAATAAACACAAAAAATAATTTTTAAAAATTTTTTTGACTCGGATTCGTGGTCCCGAAACCACTGTTCCAACTAGGGTCTAAATCGGGCTATTACAAGTTAGTATGTGTTATGTGATCATGTGATCCGAGTGCTGGTCTTGTATGTCCTAACGGTGGCTGAGTATACCGGCATATGTTGCGGATACTTGACAACTTGTGTGAGCAGCACCACGTAGCTACGTCTTGACTGACAGCTTGTGTGAGCAGGCCCGTTGATAGCTCAACAATGAGCAACTATGTGATATGAGATTTGAGGTAGCATTGGCTACATATGTGGCACTTAGTGCGCAAGAATTCTCAAGTATCTGACATTTTTATTCTAAGTGGTTTATGGGTATGTCAAAGATGAGAATACATGTAAGTTCATTTCGAGATGGCTCAGGTACGTACATAAAGCTTGTGCTTAACAAATGTGTAAAATGATGAATATGAGGTAAGTTTTTATGATGGAATAGATTATGATCATGAAACCATGGTCAGTCTACATTTAATTATGTTATAATAATTGAATGTTATATGCATGGTAAGGTTGCTTATTTCTTGCATACGAGCTTACTAAACTATATAGCTTATTCCGTTTATTTTCCATGTTTTTCTAGTGTCGCCAAGCTAACTTGGAATCGGAGATCGTTGGAGATTCGGTTCACACTATCAAACTCTCATTTTAGGTATTAATGGTTTTGGCATTTTGAATGTATGGCATGTATAGAGACTTGGTCATTTTGTTATATGTGTTACTATGATTGGCTAAATGTATTGGCTTGTAATAGCTATTGATTGATTCGGTACCTTGTCATGCTAATTGGCTTATTTTGGCTAACATGGTTGTAAGCATACATATAATATATATATATATATATATATATATATATATATATTTACGTATGCATGCATGCATGTGCAATCATCCTTGTGTGATGTGGTCTATGAATGCTTGGTGAATGATGGAATTGTGATTTAAGGCATGAATGTGAAATGTTTGGTGATATGATTTATGAATGAAATGACAAAATTTGTATCCAATTAGGTATCTTGAAAGTAGGCAATTATGGTTTGATAAATGTTGTCTGTATGATAGATGTTGATAATGTATTGGCATGTGTTGGTCATAAATGTGGATGTTTGGTTGCCTAAGTATATTATGTTTTGTGCCTTTGAATTGGTGTAGGTGTATGTGTGATTAAAGATGGCAAATGGCTTAGCAAATAGCCTTTATTTTGTCCACACTGGTAGACACACGGGCATGTGTCTAGGCCATGTGTGACACTCAGTCTGCCACATGGCCATGTGTTCCGGCCGTGTGTCCCCTACACCTTAATTTTGAGAAATAGAATGCTCAGAATTGAGCATACGGGCAGAGACACGGACGTGTGTTTCAACTGTGTGGATGACACGGCCTCAGGCACGAGCGTGTGTCCTGGGCATGTGAAGTCTGCACCTATTTTATGAAAATTAATTTTCCATACGGCCTAGCACACGGGCGTGTGCTTAGCCGTGTGAGATTAATTTGTTCATGGGTTACAAGTTAGAGAGTTACACGGGGTCGGGACACGGGTATGTGTAACCACACGGCTTGCCCACACGGACGTGTCCCATATCTGCACGGGCATGTGACCCTTGTTTAGTGGAAAAAATTTCTAAGTTTGTAAAAAATTCTAAAGTTCTCGGTTTAGTCCCAGACCACTCCCAAAGCATGTTTTGGGCCTCGTAGACTCGTAATAGAGGCTTTATGATTAATTCCAAATGGTTTTAATTAGGACGCAATTTATGACTCAAAATTGTAAGATTGTTTGTGGTGTGAATCTGGTAATGCCTCGTACCCGTTTTCGGCGTCGAATACGGGTAAGGGGAGTTACAAAAAACCTAAAGAATAATTTTTTTCTCCCTAAATATGTGTCTAATGTTTTGTTCTAAGTTATTATTTATAGATTAGATGTATTATGACGGAAGTAGGTCAAGTAAAGACAACTAAACATATTAATTGAGGTTGTGCAGATAAAAACACCCTTGACAATTTAAATAGTCCCATTGCAGTGGTGTCGTGAAACCCTCAAGCCTATATCTTAACATCAAAGGTAGTATACTCCTTTTGCACATTTTGGTTCGGTGTCACAACATCCCATGTTGTTTTTCGTGACACAGTAAGCAGTATGCTCCTTTGATAGTCTGGAAGTGGTGTTGCGACATCCAAGCTACGTGTTGCAACATCAAGGGTAGTCCACTAACTCCTTGGCTTGAATTGGGGCCCTGCACACTTAATTAGCATGTTAGTCCTCCCTTAGGTTCGGGTCGACCTAAAAGGTCATAAAACACTCCAAATTTTGCATTTTATTACATGAGTGCTTAAAACAAAAACTTAATGAAAACAATACTTATTTGCTAGAAAATGAGCTGACTAAGTGTTGAAAATGACCTAATTTGCCATAATGAATTGTGGTAGATCAATATTCAAGACTTGTTTATTGGTATACAAGCAAGTTTGAGAGAGCGTTAAATTGTTCATTAGAGGAACTTATTTTATGGCAAATTGTATCGTAACCAAATTGTATTATTTGTTTGTAAATAAGCTTTCATAGGGAAATGATATAATATGAGTGATGAATCTAGATAATTGTATAAGAGTGAAGTTGCTGTGAGTTAAATGAGTTGTGCTTAAATTATCTCTTGTATTATTGAATTATAATGGATTACTCTATGGGAAAAGCCCTTCAAAAGTAAGAAGAGATTTTGAATTGCATGACCTATTTGTATGCACCCTTGTATATGTTTCTAGTTTTAGTTGTTGCATTAGTTGCAACTTAAAATCCAATTGAACTAGAAACTTGATACTAACAAAATGTATCTCAATAATTTATGAAGATTTTGATAAACAATTTTCTATGTATACCAAACGACGTAATTTTACCTTGCTAGTAATTACATTCTTAACAATTACATCCCAAAATCCTATTTCAATAAAATCATGAGCACCATATAAATGCTTATAATGTGATTTGAAAATTATAGTTTTTTTTTAAATGGCAGGTAAATTACTCCAAAATTAAACAAATAATTATTATTTTTGGCTGTTCCGACAAAACGAAGAGATTTCTCCTTCATTTATAATTCCATATCATTGTTGTGAAAATAAATTTTATACAGTATTGATGCGTGAAATTGTTGTATATTGACGAAAAGAATCTAGGTTTAAATGCTAATAAACTCATCCTCTTTCCCATATTTTAAATGATTCCTTTCATGGATATTAATATCACACGTTACTACCAATATATTTAAACATTAATGAAGATCTTGTGCAATGGTTTTATCCTTCATCTCTCTTGAAGATAGAGTCCTATATGTGGCTTAATTCACCGATTGTGAAGTTTATTATAGAGAAGCGAGGGTTGACAAAACTATATATATAGAAAACAGCTAAAGCATTACGCGCTTCATATTTATACGCATCGAAAGTCAATTTAGATGTCTAAAAATCTTCATTTTCTCTGACCTTCGAAAGTGTGTTGAATAAAGGTTTGAAAATTTTTATTATAACGAAGAAAATATTGACATTTAAAGTTTTATGAGTGTGTTTCGCTGTTATAGAGTAATTACTTGTAATAAAAAAGAATTATGATTCCATAAATATTTTTCACACACAAAATGTAATCATATCATAATTTTATGTATCACTGTTTGGTAGTATAAATTGTAAAATATAATTCTATAATTTTAAATTCTAAACAATAAATACTAATTATAATAAAAAAATTATTAATAACACTTGAGAAAAAAATTTTAAACAAGTAATAAAATTTAAAATCAAATCATCGTATCTAATGTGTTAGTCCAAGAAAGTATTTGACAATTCGACATTAATAAAATTAAGAAAAATAAACATACTATACAATTGTCTAGCATTCTTTATTTGTTGGATTATTAGCTTTATAACATTAAACATATACTATTTGTCATCATTTGTTGAAATTTAACCAAGTAAATAATTAATAATAAATATTATGTTGTTTTGTTAATTTTAGTATAAATAATTTATAATTAGAGTTATCCATAGATTCAGTCTGATTATAATTTGACCCCAAAAATATTTTCAAACCATGTGGTAATTGGATTTAAGTGTAATTATTTGCAATTACATGCATAATTACTCCAATTCTCACCTTCCTAAGAACTCCCATTATACTTAATTTAATGGGAATCAATAATTACGATAGTCATCCAAACATTCCAAACATATGTTATTTCAAGCAATTAAACACAAATTCAATTATTTTGTGTGTTTCCAAACATACCTAAAAAGTGTTGATGTTGAAAAGTTAAAAGCTGATTTATTTTTAAAAATTATATTTTAAAATAAATTATCTCTTTATTTTTATAAAAAAATAAAAATGAGAATTAGTATATTCAACTTTAATTTAAAACTATTCAAAATAATATAAAATATTATATTAATAAAATTAAACTTATAAAATAAATAATTTTAAAAAATCAAAATTACTATTATAAAAATATAATTACATTTGATAATCAAAGAGAATATATTATATTAATAAAAATAAAGCAATATCCATATACACCAAATATATATATATCAGCTGCCTTCCTCCCTAATTGTTATAGTGCCATAGGAAATGGAGCTCCAAAAAATGGTCAAATACTGGAGTTCTTCCGTATTAATTTATTGTAATCAAATGTTTAAAGAGTAGTGAAAAAATAAAATGCGTACTTTTATTGTCCCTGGCTGGCAGATAGTGACAGTAGCGCTGGATTACGATAATTACGTGGGATTTCCTTTTACGTGGGGTTACCAGTAGTTCGATTTTTGTTTTTGTTTCAGAATTCTGACGATAATTGCACGTGGAGAGGTTTACTTTCAGGATGCATGTTTAGGTGAATTGGAAGTCAAATTAGATGGCTTTAAGTGTACTCAACCGGAATCAAAACTTAAAGTATCCATGCAATCATCAATAAAATTTGACCAACGACCATAATGCAGTCATCAATTTTTAAAATTGGTTAGGATTTCATTTGTATATAAGTTTTGAGAATATAATTTATTTTCAAGGTGTGTGAATATGAATTTTAAATATATATTTCAAACTTACCCTTTATTTGCCTTCCAACAAATCTATAAATAAATAAAAATCATGTTAGATTAAAATGTCTTTTATTACACAACACTATTTTTAAAATAATTATCATTTATTATTTATTGTAAAATAATATAATTTATTTTTATATTAAATTAATAAAACAATTTCAAATGGTTTAAACAAAAACAAATTTGATAAAAACTTAAATTAAAAAAAATCAATGATAAAATCCAATTACTATTCAAGAATAATATAAATGGTCGGGCAAAAAATAATAATATAAAAGAAAATGATAACCGCATCAATATTATTATTAATATAAAAAAAAGGTGAATTTGAACATTTTTTAAAACAATTTAATTTTTCAAATTAAAGATTAGGAGAAGTTATAAATAATTTTAAATATTATATATAATTTGAAATATAAATATAGTTAACATGAAGAAAGTTCAACTGGAACTTAGATATTGTTCCAAATTCTAATTAATAACTACTTGGATTTTGTTATAATTCTATTTGTGGGATATTAATTGGAGATTAAATTTATTTATCCTTATTGTAACAGGCCTATTTTGCTCGGCCCGATCCCAAATCAACAAAAAAACTAAAATCCAAAAAAATAAATAAACAGTCCATTACAACCCGAATTTTAAAACCCAATTACAAACCCAAATAATCTAAACCCAACTAAGCCCAAACCCTGATGGCCCAATACGCCCAATGCCTAAACCAAATTTCAGCCAAGCCTAACCCTAGCTCTCTCTCGAATGCCGCACCCCACGTGCCTCCGTCAGCATGCCCACTGCCCAAGGACTGTCGCCTTGCACCAAAATAGAAGCCTTTGCCCGTTGACCTTCCTCAGCCTTGCAAAACAACCCAAAAACGAGCAAGAACACAGCAAAATGCAAGAACACGCAAAGGCAGACAACAGAAGCGAACAAAAAGAAATGATAACATGAATTCGGCTATATATAGCCAGAAGAAAAATGTAATTTTTTTACAGATAATCTAATACAAAAAAGGAGAATATCAATCAAATACAAAAAGAAATAGCAAAGATTCAAGTGAAATCGGAACTTTTCGAGTACAAAGAAAATAGAAAAAAAAAACACTCAAAGATTGAAGGTGATTTGCGATTCATATTTTTTTTCTTTCTTGCTTTAAGGGTATTTTTTTATTTAAAACAAATAAAGAAGAGATTACAAAGACACTTACCTGCGGTTTCGATCGTCGGAGGCTATTCTCCGGCTTGGATATCAGACCAAAAGGGGGTGAATAGGTCTCCTCTCGTTTGTACACAACTTGGGTCGTGAGCCACGGTAGAGGTGAGCACCCAAAAGTGGCGGCTAGGGTTTGAGTCTTTGAGTTCGGTTGAGAGAAAATTAAAAGGGGGTTAGGGATTTGTTTTAATTCTTGCAGAAAATGGCAAATGAACATTCAAATGTTTTTTTTTTTTTTTTTTTGGTTTTAATAACAAGTAAAACGGTGCCGTTTGGAGGGAGAGGATCCGCGTGCCGACCCATTTCGTGGCCCGAATCCGCGCCTTGCCACCTTAAATGGTCGATTTTTGCGCATGGTCCCCTTTCTTTGCTGGGCCATTCGATTTAGTCCTATTTGATTCCCTTTGCATTTTTTAATTCTTCTTTGGAATTTGCATACTGTTTCAATTTAACCCTCGCTTAAACGCAGCGATTTTGGGATTTGGGACATTTGCAGTTTTAATCCTTGATCATTTGTACACATTTTATTTCGGCCCTTGACTCTGTTTTGATAATTTGTTCCATTTATAAATTATCCTTTTGATTCTATTTTTATTTCAATTAAGTTTTTAGCTTAGGTTTTTTTGTTCTTTAGGATTTATTTATTACTCATTTTTTAAAACATATTATCTTAACTTATTATCTTGAATTACTTTATTGATTTTGCATTGTTATAATATGTTGTTTTACACTTTTATTTATATATTTCTTATTGTTTTATCTTACAATCTATTTATCTTAAAATCCTCTTTTATATATTCCTACGTTTCAAAGATTTATATGATATTTAACTTAATACTATTATACATAAATATACATAATTTATATTAAATCATTTTCATTCTAAGCATATATTATCGATTTCATATTATTTTATGCAAATATTTTCGTTTAAGCCTATTTACGTATATATACATATTTTTTTTCTTTTCTTTTCTTAAATCTATTTATATATATAATTGGTTCCCCATTTTAAATCGCATATTACATTTATTTTAATTATATATTAGTATTTTTTTATACATTATTTATATTAAGTTTTTTATTTCATGTATATTATCTATGTATTGTTTTAAATTATTTTGTTTGATGTACTACTTATTCCAAATTTCCTCTTACCTAATATCTATTTTGAAAAATCATTTATGTATTATTATGTTTACTCGCACATGTATGGCTTATTTTAAATTTTTATACATTTCCTTTTTCAAAAAAAAAATTCATTTTTTATAACGTGTTGATTTCAAATCGCTTGCTTCTATCACATTATGATTTTTATTCATCCACATTTAAAAGCTTATTGCGTTTTATGTATTTTAATTTGCTTTTATTAGTTATGTTTTCAGCATTATATTAGACTTTGGTTGTCAATGTTAGCTCTTAAAATAGAATGGTGAGATTATTGCTATTGTGTATCTCGAATTGTATGTTTTATTATACTTGTTATCCGTTTGTACAATGTTGTATTTACATGTTATCATTTCATGCTTATATTTATGCGGGTTTTTTACAAATATGGTGTAAAAAAAATTATTATATACGAAAATAGGTTGTCAGATAGATTATTTACGAAAATGGGTTTCTTTTTTTTAGTCGCGCCTACCTGACAGGCGCGACATATTATTTTATTAATAAATTTTTTTCTAATATTTTATTATTATTATTATTATTATTATTATTATATTTTAAAAAAATTTCGGGTTAAAAACGGATCGCCCGTGACCCGTAGGCTCATATATGGCGCGCTGATGGGCGCGACACCTGCAGCGTGTAGTCATTTCATGACCCTCCCGGTGACTTGTCATCTCAAATTGGGGAGGGATGAAATTTAATTGTAGAAAAACAATAATGGGAGACCATATAATGTTCCCCCCAAAGTTTGTTACGTCCAGGAGCAGGAGCAAAGAAGCAAAGAGTGAAAAAAAAAAAAAAAAGAGAAGAAGAAGAAGAAAGAAAAAGAAGGTTAGTAAATTTTTATAATTATTTTAAAATTAAATTATTTGTAATTTAGAATTATTTGATAAATTTTTGTGTTAGTAATTATTTTAAAATTAATTTATTAGTAATTTAAGATTATATTTTAAATTATTCTGTTTAGTTTAATAATGTTAAATTTATTTTGTTAAATATTTTGTTCTAAATAATTTGTAACTATAAAGAAAATAATTTAGAATTTTTTAGAAGTTTAGAGACTAGAAAATCGAAAGTAAAAGAGATTGAGAAAAAAAACTAGAAAAGACGGACAGAATTGAATGGTTTTTGTAAATGATGGGGAATTATAAAATTAATTTTTAAAATGGTTGTGCAATAAAATTATTTTTTAGTAGTGTATTAGTGTATTGTGATTTTTTTAATAATGTATTTTAGTGATTTTACTGTATTATGATTTTTTAGAAATATATTTTTTTAAGAAAATAATTTTATAGTTATTTTGTGTTAGTAATTAATAATTATAAGTTGTTAGTGTTTATAGTTTAGTGTTTTATGATTTTTTAATGTAATTTTTATATAATGTAAATTTATATTATTATTTATTTATTTGATAATTTTTATTGATTGATTAAAATTTTGATTAAATTTGTTATATAATTTTATAGGTTGTGTGAAAGAAACTACTTAGGTATGTTTCAATTTCAATTATTTTTAATTCATATTTTTTTAATCTTTAGATAATTTATATTTATTTTTATTGTATGTAAATGATGGGAATTATAAAATTAATTTTTAAAATGGTTGTGCAATAAAATTATTTTTTAGTTGTGTATTAGTGTATTGTGATTTTTTTGATAATGTATTTTAAAAAAATGATTAGGTTATATAAATTTATTTATTTATTTGATAATTTTTATTGATTGATTAAAATTTTGATTAAATTTGTTGTTATATAATTTTAATTGCAGATTTGTGACAAATGGATTCATTGATTGATAGTACTAATCACATATCAAGTAGCATTAATGAGATGGTAATGAAATTTTTATTTGATATTCACATTACATTATTTGTTGAATGAAATTATATTGTATTAACTATTTCGTTAATATAATAATGTCAGGTCGAGTACCGCGCACTGAAGGGCCGTATTCATAGTGTAAGGTTTCAGCCGGATGAATGCCTAATACCGTTCTTAGAGTTAGCCGGGTTTGGATCAGCAGCATTGATCCGGACTTTTAATCTACGATATGACTTGATTTCTGCCTTAGTCGAGCGATGGTGTCCGGAGACCCACACATTTCATTTGCTGTGCGGGGAGTGCACAATCATTCTAGAGGACGTTGCACTACAGCTGGGGCTCCTCATCAATGGGAACGCGGTCACGGGCGTAAGTTTGATCTCCAAGCCTGCTCACATTTGCTATGACTTACTTGGACGCTCGCCAAGTGAGGGAAAATTTCAAACCTTGAAGTTTTCATGGCTAAAGGCCAATTTTGAATATTTGCCTAGCACTGCCACTGAATTAGAGGTTATGCAGGCAGCGCGAGCTTATATTATGCACCTTATAGGAGGTGTACTCATACCGGATACACACGGCAGTGAAGTCCACTTGATGTACTTACTGCTACTATCTAATTTGCATAACACGCGTTCATACAGTTGGGGGCCCGCAGTGTTAGCCATTTTGTACCACGAACTTTGTTGGACGATAGATCCCTCTGCGGTTGACATAGGTGGATGCCTCATACTATTGCAGTCGTGGGCGCTTTATCGGATGCCATTCTTGGCATCCATTAGTCATCAATCATATATATTTCCACTCGTTAACAGGTGATGAATCTTTACGCGTTACAGCAATTAATTGTCTCTTTTTTTAGATTATATTGTTCTAACAATTTATTTTCATAGATGGAGCACAAATCCGGGTATTGGGAGGTCATACACGGTTTTGATATACCGTCTGATGATCGAGAATCATTCTGAAGAGGGAGTAAGTTTTTTTAATATTATTTTTATTTTATTATTTTATCTCACTTAACCCTCGTTAATATAAAAATGTTATGAACTGTGCAGTTCATTTGGACGTCATATTCTGTTCCTGAAGTTACAGCTGTTATTCCATCATATGCCCACGTCCACTCACACCTATGGTGCATTAGTGCACCCCTTATCCATTTTCATACGGTAGAGTGGTATCATGGCGATCGAGTACTGCGCGATTCAATTTGTATACAATATATCCCGACACGGCCCGGTAAGATTGGATGTAATGACTACATGGCATGAATAGGAGGGGGAGGCATGGAACTGATTAGGGAGATGAGCATTCAGAATATATTACGATGTAGAACAATCGGTTTAGTAGGGTACCTCAGATGGATCATTGTTTGGATCTGCAGCCCTCGCCACAGTACCTACAGTGGTACTATGAGAAGGGGAAACCATTTTTATTTGGTGGGCGGTCAATGGTAGTCCCCCCTCATACGACACGGATTGGGCAACATCTTCCAGATCCGCATCATGCACCAGCTCCGGAGGTAGACCCAAAGCGAGCGAGCGAGCCGAGCGAGCCGGAGCGAGGCCGGAGCGAGCGAGCGAGCTACGCCGGGAGCAGCTCATATCCACCATCGTACTCTGCTCCTCCAGAGCCGTATCCGTCGCCATTCTCTTCTCCCCCCGGCCCATATCCAGCGTTGTTCTCTACTCCCCCGGCTCGAGTTCATCAGTGGCATTTGAGTCGTTCTCTACACTCATACATATGGATGAAGAGAACGTTGATCACCGTAGTCACCCACAACGTGAACGTCGAGCTCCACGAAGATATACCCCTAGAACCACACTATCAAACCATCAATTTTAAGGGGTTTTGTATTGTAAATTACTTTATTTTTTTATGTAAATTACTTTATTTTTATATAAATTATTTTTTTGCATTATATTTATCAATTTTTTATTTGGCATTTTATTATCGGATTTGAGTGCGAATTTTGGAATTGCTTAGTTGAAATACATAATACGAATAAAAAAAGAGAATGATTATCCAGTTTGGTAGTTTCGAAGTACTTAAAAATTAAAAAGACAACTTTTTCTTTCAACATGCAATAAGCAACATGTAATGAACAACATCTTAATTTCTATCCGATTGCGATGATTGTCCAGTTTGGTAATTTTGGAGTGGGCAGTTACTCTGATTGTGACCAGCTAATCTGCATACTCCACACAGCTTCCCATCGAATTTCTCTCTAATGTCCATTTCGTTACGGATTCTTGATGATTACGGACGACCTCTCGGGTTCCTACGCAAGCCTTTGTCTGGGATAAACTTAAAGGTCGTCTGAGGAACCTCCCAAGTAAATAGGTCAGGAGGCATAGGAAACTCATTCTCCCATACACGCAACGTGTGTTCAAGTGTGTACGCCTTATCGATAAATTGATCTACATTGAGCGAGACCTTAGCACAAGCTGCCACAACATGTGCACAAGGATAATGAAGTGTTTGGAACCTCCTACAATCACACCGTCTATTTCAGAGATCAACCCCGTATGACCTAGGTGGAATATCGGGTCGACGACCGATGGTCTCTGTAACGTGAAACGTTTCATTACGTCGTGAATATACTTCTACGTTCATCGACCTCGCCATCCAACGGTTTGCAACAATTGCATCCCTGACATGTTCGACAAACACGTGTCCTACCTCCATCTGGTTGACTTGTTGCTAACCCATTCTTGGCATCAAGGTAGCCAACCTATAGAATGTAGCTGAGAAGACAGATGAAATCGGAAGATGTCGCATTTTCAACAACACAGCTTTAATCCCCTCCACCAAGTTTGTCGTCATTTGACCATAACGAAAGCCCTCGTCAAAACTTTAAGCCTATTGCCATGGCTCCATGCTACCCAACCATTGTCGAAAAGATGCGTTCGTCTGACCTTCCATGTCACTCTCAAGCCGAGTCATCCTCTGCTGAAAAATGTGTGGTTCTAGCTCGTAAGCTGTGTATGTATTAAGACGATATAAGTTAAGTTACAGTCTCGCCACAATTAAAATGTATGTTATATATTAAAATGATAAGGTTGTTCTTTACCCATTTTCACAACCTGTCTCTTCCAATCTACATTCTTATAATCTCGATGAAAGTTAGCCGCAATGTGCTGTATGCAGTAAACGGATCTTCATCGCACACCAGAATGCCTAATGGCAGCAATTAATCATTTTCCTCTATCGGAGATGATGCAAATATTATCATTACTAATTACATACCTCCGCAGATTTGTAAGAAAGAATTCCCACGACTCCATGTTTTCTTTATCTATGATGGCAAATGTAATTGGTAGCACGTTCCTGTTCCCGTCTTGAGCAATCGCAATAAGTAAGATTTGTGTATACTTACCGTATAGCCATGTCCCATCCACTTGCACAAATGGCTTACAGTGGGGAAATGCACGCACACATGGATCAAATGTCCAAAACATCCGTTGGAAAATTTTTTTACCCGGTTGTTGTTGCTCATCCGGGCCATAATAAGGTCGTGTCTGCAACTCAATGATAGTCCCCAGTATATACTCCCTTGTTGCCGCAATCCATCCCTGTAACTCATTGTACGATGCATCGAAATTTTCGTACAATTGCTCCATTGCCATCTATTTAGCTATCCATGCCTTTTGGTATGATACTCGATACTGGAATCGTGCCTGCATTTCGGTAATTAATGCTGAAACTTTATTGGTCGGCATGTCTTCAACCATTGGCATGATGCATGTACAGATAGTTTTCGAATCAAGTTTTCGATGATCTTCTGTCATTCGTGTTGAAGTACATGTGTGAGGCCCAACAAATTTTCGTATCTCTCACATCTGAGACTTCTGGATAAATGCAGCTCGTATCTGCCAATTGCAGCCTTCTGCCGACTTCCAACACTCTCCAATATATAATGTTGGTTTAGACTCGACAACTTTGTAGTCTACTGATATATTCATACTATACTGCTTAATGGAAAATACGCACTCTTCCTTACTTTCGAATCTCTGGCCCACGAACAACTCCTCAGGATCAGAATATATGGCCATCTGGGGAGCAGGTAGTATCTCAGGGTACTCCGGGAACTCAGCTGCATGCACCGCATCGGGGTCTATCCGAGACATGTGTGCCCCAGGATTATTGTGTATCACAATACGACGAATCTGGTTTCCGACTAAAGACGCATTAATGTTTCCATCCTCGTTCACGCCTTCATCGTCAATATCATCTGGGACATCATCTACGTCGGGATCACTATCAATATCGACTTCATAATCAGAAGGATCACTACTTCGGTATACATCATCACCACCCACATTAGTCTCGGCTGTAGCATTAAGATCAATGTCAATCCCATGTGTAGTTGATTGACTACCAACGTATGATATCGGAACCACCATACACGGCTCTTGAGGTCCATCTTCTTCACCTAATGGAGTTGGATCTTCTGTTGACTCCACAATAGCTAACTCAACAAATAAGTGAATCGGTGCATTTTGGTTGCTATGGTAGTAAAGAGCGACCATTGTCTCCACATCTTCATTATCTACAAGTTCCATTTCGGTGAATTTTATGGGATCTATCGAAACTGGAAACTTGTAGAAAATTTTCGAGATTCTTCTCCCACAACGTCTATAAATTTTTTCACTAATTTTTTCCTTCATATCATCAAACAAGATATTTCTATTAAATCTCATTGCAACTTGTTTGCGGCATTCAAATATACATCCGATGCTTGTTGTCAAAATTTCTCCATCGAAATAAACGCATACGAAAAATTTGTTCTCCATCTTCAATACTAGATCTATTAAAAAAAGTTCAAAATTCTCACAATTTTCAAAATTTTTGATGCAAAATTTTTCATTCAGAACCTAACAAACAAAATTATTTATCTAACAAAATAACATTAAATAATAAAATTTCTAACAAATTTCTACATTCTATTTAAAAATAAATAAATTAAAATACTTTGTTTTTCTTCTTCTTTTCATTTCTTCCCTTCTTCTTTCTCTCTTTTTACTTCTACTAATTTTTTTTACTAGTTTTTTTGCTCATTCTTTCCCGGGGAGGGGGTATATATAGGGGAAATGGGTTGCGCCTAACGAGGAGGCACCACATGTTGCCCTTACCTGACAGGCGCGACATGTTGAGCTTGTCAAGTAGGCGCGACATGTGATGCCTTCTCAGGAGGCTCAACCTGTATTTTATTAAAACTTATATTCGTATATAATAAATTTTTTATACCAAATAGGTAAAAAACCAATAAAGCCACTATATAAACTAATCATAAATTACTAATAAAATAGCTATAAAAATATTTTTTTAAAATACATTATCAAAACAATAATACACTGCTAAAAAATACCATTTTAGAAATTAATTTTATTGCACCAACATTTACAAATTTTATTGCCCTCAAACTCTAATACTACTTTCACCAATATCATCTTTTTCCATTCAATTTCGTCCGTCTTTTCTAATTTTTATTCTCAATCTCTTTTACTTTCAATTTTCTAGTCTCTTGACTTCTAAATTATTTTCTTTATAGTTACAAATTATTTATAGCAAAATATTTAACAAAATAAATTTAACATTATTAAATTAAACAAAATAATTTAGAATATATAATCTTCTTTCTTTCTTCACTGCTTCACATTCTTCACTGCTTCACTGCACGGTCAATGAGGTTTGCAAGGTGCGGCGCCCCTGCATCAGGCGCCAGATGTGGCGCCTACGGGTCACGGGCGACCCATTTTTAACCCGAAATTTTTTTAAAATATAATAATAATAATAAAATATTAGAAAAAAATTATTAATAAAATAATATGTCGTGCCTGTCAGGTAGGCGCGACTAAAAACAAGTAACCCATTTTCGTAAATAATCTATCTGACAACCTATTTTCGTATATAATAATTTTTTTATACCATATTTGTAAAAAACCCTATTTATGCTCTTATTGCTTATTATCACATCATGATTTTAGTTCCCACTTTTGCCTTATATCGATTATCTTTTATCCTCAAACAAATTAACAAATATTTTTAGTCAATTTTATAATTGCTTAGTTAAAAGCTTTCAAAATAAGGTAATATTTCGTGTTTGGAAATTTCGAGAAATCGTGCCTTACGTGCTGGGTTTCGATTTATCGTTTGACCGAACAATCGAATATCCTTTTTAAATTTTCAATGCATGATTTTTGGAAATCATGAGATGATTTTGGTATCAAAGGGTTGAAATGTTGTGTCCTACGTGCTGGATGTGATATTTTATTTTTTCGGAACAAAAGAATCTTAATATCCACTTTGAGTTATTCAAACATTCATAAAAAGGGATCGTAAAATTTTGAAACAAGGCAATATTTCGTGTTTGGAAATTTCGAGAAATCGTGCCCTACGTGCTAGGTTTCGATTTATCGTTTGACCGAACAATCGAATATCTTTTTTAAAATTTCAATGCATGAATTTTGGAAATCATGAGATGATTTTGGTATCGAAGGTTTGAAATGTCGTGTCCTACGTGCTGGATGTGATATTTTATTTCTTCGAATCAAGAGAATCTTAATATCCACTTCAAGTTATCAAACATTCATAAAAAGGGATCGTATTTTAAAATTTATTTTAAAATCTTTTCAACTTTCGACATTAAGACGTTAATTAATCGATTAGATACCACTTTTGGGCGTGACGAGGGTGCTAACCCTTCTGCTAACCCTTCCTTGCGCGTAACCAACTCCCGAACTTGTTTTCTCAATTTTCGTAGACCAAAATCATTTGTTTTAATAAATCGAAATATTTTATTAAAACAACCAAATTTCTAGGTGATCCGATAACACCTAAATAAAAAGAATTGACGACAACTCTCAATTTTCGTTTTCTTTTCAAAACCAAAATCGATCCGTTTTAAAAAAAAATGGTTTTGACACTTATCTCGTGCCATAAATGAATCAATTAAAATATTATATACATATGAATGGAATAAATGAGCTACAAGGCCATTACACAGATTAAACCAAAATCAATTCCAAAAGGAGGGCCATAAAGGTCCCTCTCAAAACTATTTTCAACAAGAGCAGGCATAGAGTATAGCGAGAGCTTTGAGGTTTTTTTATTATTAATATATTATAAAGGTTCCTCTTTGGGATATTATTCTTGCATATATATTTTTAATATAATATTTCGGCTTACCAAAAAAACAAAAAGGTATAGGAAAGAGTTTCATTGCTAGTTCCCACTAACTCTCAATATCTGGTGAGCTACCGTATTAGCATCGCTCCACTCGAATTTGATTCCAATCACGAAGCTTGGAGATGGCACTTACCAAGGCAAGTGAACTTGATTAGTCTCAGGATCTCTTAATAAACTTGCTATATTTACATTATCAACCTGGACCAAAACATGCCCATATCCGCGAGACCAGGCAAGTTGTAAGCCTTCCAACACTGCCCAAATTTCTACATGAAGAACGGAAGAAAAGCTCATGCTCCTATTGCAACCTAATTTGCTGGCCACGGACTTTCTATGACGCCCCCAACAGAGCCAACGCCTAAAGTGGTGGAGACTGCACCATCAGTATTTAAACAAAGTCACCCTTCATGTAACACTCCAAAATATTTTACAAGCACTATTCCAGGTCGGATATAATAAATTTGCGAGAAATATAGAGAATTTTTCTGAAAGGAAGATTTGTATTCTAGATGGAAATCAAGGAAAAATATTTTGGATTTGGAAATGAGGCATAAGGGATCAAATTGTAAATTACAAAAATTTTTGGGACTAAAGTACAGATTTAAGCAACAAGTGAAATGTGAGTTAGTATTGATTAATTGACATAAGAATGAATTGAAATGTGAAATGGTGTGATGAACATCACTCTTTAAGACCAAATTGAAAATATTGGAATGTTTGATATTCTCTCGTAATTTTTGGTACTTCCTTTGAATTATTTTAGTAATTTATCATATCATATATATATATATATATTCTCTCTCCTAAGTTTTGGCATTCCCTTCAGAATTTTTTGTATCCATCATAATTTTTGTTACTTTCTTAAAATTTTTTGTACTCCTTAATGTTATTTGGTATTTTACACATAAATTTTTATTTACCCTTATAAATTTTGGTATTCCTCCATAATTCTGAGTATGTTTTCGAAATAAATATTTAGAATGAGAACTATATTTTTGCATATAGAAAAAATTGGTAAATTTTATATTATAAATTTTTATACTAATATTTGGTACGAAAATATTATGTATAAGGAATATTGAAGGCCAAATTTGGCCCGTTTACAAATTACACAGGCCCATTAAACCTCAAACCCAAACTAAACCTAAAACTACCTAAACCTACCCAACAAACCCATTTTACACCCTCAGCCCAATACTAATCAAACTCCCCTAGCCCAAATACTACTAGCCCAAATACTACTAGCCCAAAACTAATCTAGCCCAATAACAAAAAAACAAAAAACCCTAAATCGCCATCTCCTCTAGCTTATGGCGCCAACCCCGACTTTTTGACTAACTACCCTACGATGCGACCATTGTTGCACCGGCCACCGCCACTGTCTCCATCAGCAACTTGCACCTGCAAGCATTAAAAGAGAATAGACAGCAAGCAAAAAAAGAGCAGTATATAAGCAAAAACATAATATGTAGAGGGGGTCATCTTTTTTTTTTTTCCTCTGATTCGAATACAAAGAAAAGAGGCAGATTCAAAACTATAGCAAGCGAATAAAGAGATATTGTGTAAAGGTCTCACCTTTCCATTTTATTGTTTTTTCTTTTCTCTTCCTTTCGAATACATATACATCTATTTTCTCTTTTTGTTATTAAAAAAACAGCATATATATATATATACATAATCACGGAAATATAAAAAGAAAAAATAAAAAAATAAAAATTTTACCTTTTTTCGGCCACCGTGCACGGTGGCCGGCGCCGACGCTGGCGACGGTCCGACGACCGGACTGTGGCCGGGCTTCCCACCGGAAATCGCTCCGGGCTCTCCCTCTCCCTCTTTTCTCTCTTTTTTTTTCTTCCCCTAGTCTCAAATCAATTTTTAAAATTTTTTTTAACTTTTATAGGGACCAAAAAACACTGTTTTGGTCCCTTCCCTTTTAACATGAAACGGCGCCGTTCTGGCCCCAGGTCGGGTCGACCCGACCCGCTCCAGCTAGGATCCGCATGTTTTTAAATCAATGGGCTATTTGCGCAATCGGTCCTTCCGCATTTTTGGTGTTTTAAATCAGGTTTACATTTATTTACAGATTGGCCCTGAAATTTAATCTGTTTTATAAATTGGCCCCTCCCACAGCGCAGCGTTTTGATAACTGGGAATATTGCACTTTGGGGCCCCACTGTTTCCACGCGTGTTCAAGATAGTCCTTTCCTCCTTATTTTCTTTTAAATTAGCCCCACAATTTAGTTTTTTAATTCAATTTCATCCTTTTTTACCTTTCCTCGTTATTCTACTTTAATTATTATTATTATTATTATTATATTTATTATGGATTAGTGTATGCTTTATGTACATATTTATGTATTGTGTTAATAGTTTATATATTATTATCATTTCTAATAAATATATCATATATGTTTATGTACATATCATGTATGTTTCTTTTATTTTTATTTTTATTTTTATTATTTATTTATTGTTAGTTATATATATTTATATTATTTCATGTATATATATTATCTTTATCATTATTGTTAATCTTAGTATATGTCTTACTATGTGTATATATCTTTAGTATATATATATATATAGGTATATATTTATGTAATATTGTGATAGGTTCTTTTACATCATTATTCCCAATGTGTACATATTATGTAAATATTTTAATATTGTATTATATATATATATTTCTCATATATTATAAACATGTGTTCTCAATATTATATATATATATATATTATTATGTACATTTTTAGTGTATATATATATTTGTGAAGCATTGTCAATAGTTTTTTTTATTATTTTTTTTAATATGTATATATTATGTATATATTCTAACATTACATTATATATTTTTTATATTATGCATATATTTCAAATATTATTTATTAAGTATTTCTAACGTCATTATTATATATATATGTACGTATTTATGTATCGTATGAATATTTTATCACTTCTAATATATATATCATATATATTTTATGTATCGTATATTTTTCTTATTTATTAATATTTTCTTATTAGTTACATATTTTTATTTCATGTATATGTTTTATATTAGCCTCATTATTATTTTTAATCTCAAGAATCTGTTTTATTATATATGTATATTTTTATACCATTATGTATATACTTTGTAATACTATCATCATGTTTATGTTTTAAATATATATGTGTATGTATATAGGTAACATTATTAGTGTTTTTTTTATATCATGCTTCCCGTCACTTCATTAAACTATTATTATATGTCTATATATTCATTGTTTTTATTTCATGTTTAATTCTCGTATTACGTTTAATATCGCATATATCTTTATTGTTTTTATTTATTATTTGATTCAATATATTTCTAGCTCTTTCGTTTATTCCATATCAATTTTGCTTCGCATTAAAACAAAAATTTTATTCTTGTTTATTAATAAGTAAGGCAATGTATCGATTTAACATTAAGCTGTAGATTTCATCACTATGTTGGATGAAATTCGTCGACTCATGTTAAAGACGGAACACCCTTCTAAAATAACCGAGAAACTAAAACTTCTCGTCTTTTCAATCGGGTCAAGACTAAATGTTACATTGGACTCGTATTTTTCTCGTATTTTTGAAAATCAAGACAACATGTGTTTATAAGATACCAATTTTGGGCGTCGCAAGGGTGCTCATACCTTCCTCGCGCGTAACCGACTCCCGAACCCTAATTTTTCTCTGGATTTTCATGCAGAACTAAATTTGGCCTTCATATCTTCAAAAATAAATGTCTTTTCAAAAAAGGATGATCTATTAGGTGTCCGATCACACCCAGAAAAAGATCGGTGGCGACTTCCCTTTTTATAAAACCAAGATTCAATTTTTAAATTTTCACTAAATCGTCACAATTAGCGACCGAAAGTAAATTTTTTACGTCGCTACAGCTGGCAACTCCACTGGGGACCCATTTTTGAGAGTCGTGTCTGGAATTAAAACTCGTGTTGTCAAAATTTTCAAAGCTCATTGTTCAAATTAACATTTAGTCATGATCCTCAAATTTTTGTTTTCAAAAAGTCATGCATTCGCATTATGTTGTAAATGTTTTTCTAACTCGTTTTGTCCTTTTTGTTTTTCAGCTTTAAGTTTTATGGTTTTAGTTTTGTAGTTTTTTTTAACGAAAGGTTTGTGAGTTTCTCCCCACACAACGTGCACTTGCATTTTGCATAACATGAGCTTTATACCCGAGCTCTGTCCGTTTAAGTGAAAGTAAACGCTACGCCTTCGTGAGTTAACTCGTCCCTCCGTACAGGCTAGTGAATACTTTCGGGTTACATATGACTTATGCTTTTGTGAGTAGCTTGTCTATCTGCATAGGCATAAGTAAATGTAAACCCTTGAATTGATCTCGTGAGCCTGTGATGGGCTACGATCGAGGCTTCGTACTAGTCTCAGTAGACGATAGTACGAATAGTTCGAGTACCCACATAGAACCAAAACCGCATATAGTGAACCGTACGAGCCCCCTAACTAGAGCCATGCCGAACCTCCGCTCGTTTAGTAGTCACCAAAATAAGTACACGGGAGAAACGCCCCTTACCTTTTGCACTTTCACTTCGTACGCAAGGGGATTGGGTTGGTTTAATAAACTAGATCGGGTAGCGTAATTTGATAAAATTTCCATGATTTTTCTGCCTATATTTGACTGCTAACCAGGGTTGTTTGTCTTTGCTTTATTTCTCATCATGCATTATAGGCATCATATTAGAAAAGTGTTGACTAGAGATTGGTTGCCAAAAAAAAAGGGTTTCTGATGGAAGAGTTGATTATACAAACAACTGAGAAAAATGTCGTGGTCCGGGATTGGTCTCTAAAAACCCAGAAAGAAAAAGGGGATAGTTTAATGGAAGGATTTGTTTCTAATCTACCTGAGCACGTAACTGTGAATGATTTTCAGAATAATCTAGAAGACTTGGTTCGAATTTAAAATCAGTGGGACTCGGACACTAGGGGAATCTTCACTGAAAAATACGGGGATATAGCCAACCTGATTGCCATCAACGTTGACGAACGACTGATTCAAGCCATGATCAGATTTTGGGATCCAGCTTACCAGTGTTTCACCTTCAATCAAGAAGACATGACCCCGACTATAGAAGAACACGCTGCTTTGCTTCGTATCGATAATGTGCAATTCTACAAAATATATGTGAAAGAGCCCAAGCCGATGACTTTCAAGAAAAATTTAATGAGATTGACAGACATGACCGATACATGGGCCGAGAAACAGATAAAGAAGAAGAATGAAACCAGCTGTATTCCATGGTTTTCCCTACGAGATTTGGTTCTGAGCCACCCCGACATGTTGAAGAGGGTAAACCTATTCGCTTTGGCCATTTGCGGTCTGATTGTTTTCCCAAAAGTTCTTAGACATATAAAAGTTGCAGTAGTGGATTTCTTTGAAAAGTTAAAGCAAGGAATCAACCCTGTCCCAACTATCCTGGCTGAAACCTTTAGATCACTAAGCATCTGTAGGAGAAAAAGGGAAGGTCGTTTTATCGGATGCGCGTAGTTACTCAATGTTTGGATTTTGAGTCACTTCTGGAAAGTAGAGCGCACACTGCTCCACATGTTTTCTAAAACATTCTCCCCATTAGAAGCTTATCTCGAGAAAGAATGGCCAAAGGAGGTCACCGAATAGCATTGGGTTTCAGTTTTTCAGAACCTTCGAGCTGAAGATGTAACCTGGAGAGCACCGTGGATACGCCCGTCAGTTATGTTATACAAGGTTGGAAATCAAGATTGGGTGCCACTGCTTGGATTATGGAGAGGAGTTGGTTATGCTCCGTTAATGGTCCAAATGCAATTTTCTTCACGACAATTCATACCCGTCACAAGAGGATTAGCACAGTCCGAGTTTGCTTTCGTGGGTGAAGGTTATATGAGAAGAGTCCGAGACACTGCAAAGTCTTGGAAGAAAATTCATCTGATGGAATTGACTCTATATGCTGACACCCTCACCCAAGATTACGACATATAGAGGAAGCAACGGGTGAACAGTCAACAAATCTCGTCGACAAACTACACCGTCAAGAATCCTTTCTCGGAGGAAATGCCATCTGAGTTAGAAATGGCAAGACAAGAATTTGAACGAGAAAAGAACAAGATGTCTCGGGACCTTAGTGCTCTTCAAGAGGAAAACTATCAACTGAAGATTGACGTTCAGATTGAAAGATCCAGAACCGAGAAGGTACAAAAAGAAGCTGAAGTCATAAGAAATGACTTAAGGGATCTTCATCTGGAAAATAAGAAATTAAGAGGCACTATAAAGAATAGTAGGCTGGGCAAGTCATCAGTGGAATGGAAAGAAGAATTAAGAAACATCAAAGGCGGGATGGAATTCTAGAAAGGGAAAGCGAAGAAAGAAGAAGAAAAGGCCGTGCGGGCTATGATAGAGCTAAGAAAGAAGAACGCCGAGAGCTAAAAGAGAGGATATGGGATCTAGAAAACATGCTGCAAGATCGTCAACAACAGCTAGATACTCTCTTGAAGGTTTTGGAAGAAAAGAATAGTCAATATGATAGAGACATACGTGCTTACGAAGAGGGTCTCCAAGAAAAAGAAATGCGACTTAGCTATCTGATCAATGAAATTCGTGGGGTAGCCATGCACGTGGTACAACTATCGGAAGAAGCTGAAATTCTCATTTGCCAATTCCCTCTGAGTCGAAGATCAAACATATCAGAATTCTTATCACGAGTAAAGGAATATGGCGATATAGCTAGGAAGTTTGTGTAATAGTTGAATCGAAAATTGTAAAATGTTTTGTAATGAACCCTTTTGATAAATGAAATGCCTAAATAGGGGCCGTCTTGAAATCAACACTAAATTCTTGCATATTCATTCATGACTAACATTCATTTGACATTTATGCATTCATTCATTCATTCATTGCATATCCCATAATCATTCGCTAAGGTCAGAATCATATAATTCGCAGTTGCAATACTCTAAATCTGGAACCACGCCATTCGTATAAAACGCGCCGACAAGCTAGAGTAATGGAGGCTGAATTCAATGAAAGGATTGAAAGGATGGAAAGAATCCAAAGGGAATTACAAGAGCAGTTGGCCAAGTCGCAGCAAGAGACAAGAGACTTAATGGTGAGATCTCGAGAAGAATCGCTCAAACAGAAGGATCGCTCAAACAGAAGGATCAAATGGCCAAGATGATGGAAATGATGTCAGCTCTGGTAAAAGGAAAGGGACCCATGCAGAGCCCTGACGTTGAAGAACCTCAGTCAAGAGTTAATCACAATCAAGACCCGCTCTATCCCTCAGGATTCACTCTGCCACAAGCCCACGCAACACAAAGAGGGTACACCCAAGGGGAACCCACAGTCCTGGAGCAACGTCCGGTGCCACCTGCTTATTTGGGGCAAGGAATGTTTGTATCAAACCCAGGGGCTAGTCCTGCTGATCCACTCGTTCCAGATTTGGACGATCCAGCAGAGATAGCCAGGTTAAAATTAGATGATCACGATGCAAAAGAGAAATATAGGAGCCTAGAGGAAAGGCTTAAGGTGATAGAAAGCACTGAAGTCTTCTCGGCACTGGGCACTAAAGAGCTTAGTTTGGTACCCGATTTAGTTTTGCCTCTTAAAGTACCAGATTTTAAAAAGTACGATGGGACAATATGTCCAAAAGCGCATCTCATCATGTTTTGCTGGAAGATGATCGGTTATGTGAACGAAGATAAGCTACTCATACATTATTTTCAAGATAGTCTAGCAGGATCAGATCTTCGATGGTACAACCAACTTAGTAGGAAAAAGATCCGATCCTGGAAGGACTTGGCGTCAGCATTCTGTGAGTAGTACAAGCATGTGTCAGATATGGTGCCTGGCCGAATAACTCTGCAAATGATAGAGAAGAAACCAACGGAGACCTTCAGACAGTACGCTCAAAGATGGAGAGATATCTCGGCCCAAGTAGAGCCTCCACTGACGAAGACTGAGATAACGGTTCTTTTCATCAATACTCTGAGATCACCATTCTATGACAAGCTGGTGGGAAGTGCTACGAAGGATTTTTCAGATATCGCAATATCCAGAGAACTCATCGAGAATGCCATAAAAAGTGGAAGGATGGAAGGTCAAGAAAGTTCAAGAAGGGTAGCGCCCATGAAGAAGAAAGAACCAGAAGCCCATATGGTGGGAGTGGGAAATCGTTATACCCCTAATCCATATCTAAATCAACCCCGACCTTGAAATTATCCACCTCTAAATTTCTATTATCCTCCTCAAACCCCTTACTACCAAACACCACCTCCTTCCTACCCCGTATACGCCACGAACAATCAAAGACCTGTTGCCACATTCCCACAAAACACTGTACCCGTTCAAAGCCAACCCAGAAACGAACCAAGACCAGCAAGGCCCAATCCCGAGAAACCACAATTTACTCCTATTTCTGTGTCGTTTGGGGAACTATACCCAAAACTCTTAGAAAAGCAATTAATATCTCCCCATTACATGGCACCCCTTAAGCCTCCATACCCAAAATGGTATGATCCAAACGTTAGTTGTGCATACCATGCTGGGAACTAGGGGCACTCTACGGAAAATTACCTTGCCTCTAAAAGGAGAGTTCAAGGGCTCATTGATACGGGTATTTTACGATTTGATGGTACTGGCGGTATCGCCGGAAATCCATTCCCAAACCACACCGAAGGGAATGTGAGCACAATAGGAGAGGAGGATAAATGACAAAATAGAAGATGGGTTTCTGAAATAAGAACACCTCTGCAGAAAATCTGGGAGGTACTAGTTGAAAAAGGGTTGCTTTATCATCTTAAAGGAGTATTCGAAGGGAGAAATGCAAAAGGTCACAGTTTTTGTGAATTCAATGGTATAGAAGAGCACGACATTCAGTCATGCGAGGAGTTCAGGAGATTACTGCAAAACATGATGGATAATAAGGAGATCGGGATTTTTTATAAAGGCGAAGAGGCTGAGAGTGCAGAAATATGTGCCTCTGACAATCAATCATCACGTTTCCCGTATAGCGCTGACCAACCGTTAATAATTTATTACGACACGAAGAAGGAGTCAGTGAAACCAAAGGTGATAATCGAAGTACCATCTCCTTTCCCTTATAAGGACAATAAAACAGTACCATGGAAGTACGATGTCAACATCGTCACACCTGAAGGTGAAAAGCCTAAAGCCACAACTGGAGATGTTGGGGAAGTAGGCCATTTTACCCGTAGTGGGTGTTGTTATTCTAAAGAAATTGAGCCGACAAAGAAAAGTAGTGACTTGCAACAAAAAGGAAAGGCAGTGATGTACGAGGCCGAAGTCGAGCAGGAAACTCCACCCGTGCAAGAAACTAAAAAGCCTGTGGATGAGGAAGAAGCACAGGACTTCTTGAAATTTATCAAGCACAGTGAATACAATGTGGTAGAACAATTAAATAAGCAACCAGCACGAATCTCAGTTTTATCTTTACTGTTAAATTCAGAGCCACTCCGGAACGCTTTGCTGAAGATGTTAAATCAAGCTTACGTAGCAAACAACATATCTGTTGAGAAGCTTGATAGATGGGTTAATAATCTGAATGTGGACAATTTCATCTCTTTTAGTGATGATGAGATACCACCCAACGGTAGAGGCTCTGTGAAAGCGCTGCATATTACGACTCGCTGCAAGGGCTACATAATACCGAATGTGCTCATCGATAATGGGTCAGCACTCAACGTCATGCCTTTGGCCACGCTTTCTAGAATTCCGATGGATCTGTCCTATTTAAGGCCCTGTCATTCCATGGTAAGGGTATTCGATGGGACAAGGCGTGAAGTCATGGGAAAGATTGAGATCTCTCTAGAAGTGGGCCCTTATATATACGATGTTGAATTTCAAGTCATGGACATTAAACCATCATACAATTACCTCTTGGGAAGACCTTGGATCCATTCCGCTGGAGCGGTCCCATAATCCCTCCATCAAAAGGTGAAATTTATCATGGACGGCTGTTTGGTCACTGTCGAGGGAGAAGAAGACATTGTAGCATCTATTTCTACCGATGCACCATACATTGAATAAGTAAAGATGCTATAGAATGTTCCTTCCGATCCTTTGAATTCGTCAATGCCACATTCGTCACTGAGGGAAACAGAATTCCTGCGCCAAAACTATCGAGAAATACTAGGATGGGTATCAAGCTGACTGTGAAGAGAGGAGCCCGAGCGAGGAAAGGTTTGGGAAAATTTTAGCAAGGAATAGTTAGGGCTTTAAAGTCAGTACACCACGAGGCCCGATACGGTCTAGGTTTCCATCCAGACGCGCGTTAAAGAAGAAAACAGTGGAAGAAGGATCAGGAGAGAAGGATTGCAAGAGCCTTTGGCCGAGAATTAGAATGGGAGCCCATAACGTACCCTCCTTTGTCAAAAACATTTACATCTGCAGGAATGATATACCCCGAGCAAGATAATCCGTGAAGTACGCTGTCATTAATTGAAAGGGGTCTTCAGAGTGTCAGTATAAATGTCATTGACAAAGGAGATGATGCAAGTAAAGACGTCTCAAGGATACGCCCTTGTCCCCCGGGTTTCATGTTGAACAATTGGACTACCGAGGACCTTCTTATAGTTTATAAGTCTTCATAGTAATGCTCAAACGTTAACCCTCTATTGTGTCCTTAGATATAATAGAATTCTTTTGTAAGAGCTTGCATTCGCTCTTTATCATTCAAATGAATATCAATGAAGATGTATTTTGTCACGATCTTTCGCATTATCACTAATTTCATAATCATTTTCTCCTTTCATAGCCTATCCTTACATTTGCCTCATGCCATGCTATAACATTTTGTTTGTTGGTTCCAATACTTGGATGTCCCTCTATAGT
The DNA here is from genome assembly GCA_025698475.1 of Gossypium anomalum. Classification (NCBI taxonomy): domain Eukaryota; kingdom Viridiplantae; phylum Streptophyta; class Magnoliopsida; order Malvales; family Malvaceae; genus Gossypium; species Gossypium anomalum. Next base: position 20,469,661 of record CM046963.1, on the reverse strand, counting down.
TTCCTTTTCCATTCAACTTGCAGGTGCTCAGATATCAACGGCATGAACAAACTCGTTACGAGTCCTGAAATCGATTTTGAGAAGGCTATTTGTTTAGGAGAATTTGAAGCTGAAGAAAATGCTGAAGATTATGTCTTGTCTCCTGACCTGCTAAGAATGGTCGAACAAGAGGATAAACAGATTTTGCCTCATCAAGAATTTGTTGAAACAATAAATTTGGGTACTGAAGAAAGAAAGCAAGAAGTGAAGATTGGCACCTCTATTTCAGGGGGCACTAGGCATAATTTGATTGCTTTGCTCCGCAAGTATAAAGATGTATTTGTATGGTCATATCAGGATATGCCAGGATTGGATGAAGATGTAGTAGTCCATAAGCTCCCATTAAAGCCAGAGTGCAAACCCATTCAGCAAAAGTTAAGACGGATGAAACCCGAAATGCTGTTGAAAATAAAAGAGGAAGTCAAGAAGCAATTTGATACTGGTTTCTTACAAGTCTCCAAATATCCAGAATGGGTGGCTAATATAGTCCCGGTACCAAAGAAAGATGGCAAAGTACGAATGTGCGTGGATTACCGTGACCTGAACCGAGCAAGCCCTAAAGATAATTTTCCCTTACCACATATTGATACGTTGGTGGACAACACAGCAAAACATTCATTGTTTTCTTTTATCGATGGATTCTCGGGATATAATCAGATTAAGATGGCCCCTGAGGATATGGAGAAAACTATTTTCGTAACAATGTGGGGAACATTCTGCTACAAATGATGCCATTTGGGTTAAAAAATGCTGGGGCAACATATCAAAGGGCTATGGTGACATTATTCCATGACATGATGCATAAAGAAATAGAGTTCTACGTCGACAATATGATTGCTAAATCCCAAGGGGAAGAAGAGCATGTAGTGAACCTCAAGAAGTTGTTCGAAAGGCTGAGAAAGCTTCAGCTAAAGCTTAATCCAGCCAAATGTACGTTTGGGGCTACCTCGGGAAAGTTGCTAGGTTTCATTTTTAGTGAAAGAGGTATCAAGGTTGATCCAGATAAAATAAAAGTCATTCAAGAGTTACGACCTCCGCGCACGCAAAAGGAAGATAGACGATTTTTAGGGAGATTAAACTACATCGCCCGATTTATCGCTCAACTTACCAACCAATGCGACCCAATCTTTTGGCTTCTTCGAAAACATAACCCGGGAGAATGGAATGAGGAATGCCAGGTGGCCTTTGATAAGATAAAACAATATTTGTCTAGTGATCCAGTGCTAGTACCGCCAACCCTGGGAAGACCATTGATATTGTATTTGACTGTGTTCGAAAATTCAATGGGTTGCGTACTGGGGCAACACGATAAGTCAGGAAAGAAAGAAAAGGCCATCTACTACCTCAGCAAAAGTTCACTGAATATGAGGCAAAGTATTCGTCCATTGAAAAATACTGTTGCGCTCTGGTTTGGGTAGCTCGGAGACTCAGGCAATATATGTTGTATCACACGATATGGCTAATTTCAAAGCTGGACCCAATAAAATACATGATAGAATCACCGGCACTCTCAGGAAGAATGGCATGATGGCAGATCCTCCTATCGAAATACGACATCGTCTATGTGAGCCAAAAGTCGATAAAAGGGAGCGCTATAGCTGATTTCCTAGCGACTCGAATGACAGAGGAATATGAGCCCTTAAGATTCGATTTTCCAGATGAAGATTTAATGTGCATCACAGAAAAGGAATCTAAGTCATCAAAAGAGAAGCCATGGAAGATGAGTTTTGATGGTGCGTCGAATGCCTTGGGACATAGAATTTGAGCAATCCTAGTATCACCAGACGGGAATCATTATCCATTCACTGCAAGACTGAACTTCTTCTGTACCAATAACATAGAGAAATATGAGGCTTGTATCATGGGACTTCGAGCGGCCATTGAAAAAAATATCGAAACCCTAGAGGTGTACGGGGACTCAGCCCTAGTGGTTTACCAAATCCATGGAGATTGGGAAGTGAGGGATCCGAAATTGATTAAGTATAGTGATCTAGTGGCTGAATTGATCAAAGAATTCAAAGAAATAACTTTTCATTACTTCCTACGAGAAGAAAACCAATTGGCTGATGCCCTGGCCACTTTGGCTTCAATGTTCAAAGCAAGTAGAGAAGCAGAAATAATGCCCCTCAAAATGAGCATATACGAGGTCCCTGCACACTGTTATAGCATTGAAAAAGAGGCAGACGGACGACCATGGTTTTATGATATCCTAGAATATGTCAAGAATCAAAAGTATCCCGAACAAGCAAATGAGAACGACAAAAGAACAATCAGAAGAATGTCAGTGGGATTTGTTCTTAATGGAGACATCTTGTACAAAAGAGGAAAGGACCAAGTACTTCTGAGATGCGTGGATGCTATTGAAGCTAAGAAAATACTCGAAGATGTCCATGAGGGAATTTGTGGGACACATGCCAATGGTTTCACTATGGCCAGAAAGATTACGAGACTCATTTATTACTGGCTGACGATGGAAAGTGACTGCATTAATTTTGCACAAAAATGCCACAAATGTCAAATTTATGGTGATAAAATTCATGTAGCCCCTTCGCCCCTTCATGTCATGACTTCTCCGTGGCCTTTTTCTATGTGGGGCATGGATGTTATAGGGCCAATTTCTCTAAAAGCTTCTAATGGACATCGATTCATTTTTGTGGTCATTGATTACTTCACAAAATGGATAGAAGCCGCTTCGTTTGCCAATGTGACGAAGACTGCAGTTTGCAAGTTTTTGAAAAAAGAAATCATTTGTCGATATGGTTTGCCTGAAAGAATCATCTCGGATAACGCCATGAATCTGAACAACAAGATGATGAAGGAAGTGCGTAAGCAATTTCAAATAAAGCATCATAACTCATCACCCTATCGTCCGAAAATGAATGGAACTGTTGAAGCGGCCAACAAAAATATTAAGAAGATTATTGGGAAAATGACTGAAACATATAAAAACTGGCACGAGAAGCTACCGTTTTCTTTGTATGCATATCGCACATCTATGCAGACATATACGGGAACAACTCCTTTCTCCATGGTCTATGGAATGGAAGCTGTGCTACCTATCGAAGTTGAAATCCCCTCTCTATGAGTCTTAATGGAATCGAAACTAGAAGAAACAGAATGGGTTCGAGCTCGATATGACCAGTTAAACCTTATCGAAGAAAAACGTCTAAGGGCAATTTGTCACGGACAGATGTACCAGAAGAGAATGATCGCGACCCATGACAAGAACGTGCAGCCGAGAGAATTCCATGAAGGAGAACTCATGTTGAGAAAGATCCTTCCAATACAAAAAGACTTACAAGGAAAATGGGCACCAAATTGGGAAGGACCATACGTCGTAAAGAAAGCATTCTCGGGTAGAGCTTTGATTCTCACAGAGATGGATGGGAAAGAGTTACCGAACCCGGTGAACTTAGATGCTATGAAGAAATATTATGCTTGAAAAAAGAAAACTAAGATGAAAACCCGAAAAGGGCATCTTAATTAACACGAAAGATTAGGATGAAAACCTGAAAAGGCGTCCTAATGAAGTAAACATGAGCTTAAAGAGCAAGGCGATTTGAACGATGGGTCAAGCAGCAAGACTATAGTATTTGAAACATTTCTGAAAGCTTGAAATCTTCTATGCAAGAAGCCATGCTCGAAAAGATTCTTGATTGAGAAACGTGGAAGAGTTCATATGTTGAATATCTAGAGCATTTGTATCTGTTGAATGCGATCCCCTTCCTTTTTATGATATCTTTTACTTTTCTTGGTTAACTTTCTTTTTTTGTTACCTTTGAAATAAATGAATGGGAGGTATCCCTTTTGTCCCTACCTGACCATTTTCATGCACTTCATTATGTGGTTTATTTACATGATAAATAGTGAAATGACATACTCTAAACAAAAAAAATGTTAAGCATTACCTGGATGAAAATTGACAAATACAAGAGCCTCAAAGCAAGGACAAAGTTCAACCAGGGGCAAAAGAATGATATCTGAGAAATGCTGATTACTCCTGAAGTTTGAGGATGGGTACAGGGCCTGAAGAGAAAGTCAAGAGCCGAACTAATGAATGCAGATCATCACAAAAATTGTGATGAAAAAGGACAGGCGACAAACATGCCTAAAGCGCATAGCATGATCATGTAGGCATATAAGCATTTAAGACCAACATGTGCATATCATGATAACATCATGCATGACATATACAGGTACTCCAGCAGAGCAAGAAATTTTGAATGATAGTTATACTGGATCAAGGAAAAGACACTTGAGTTCCACCAGATGATTTGTTTTGGTATTCTGATATTTTTATTTCTATTTTCAAAAATCAACTCATATTGCGAGAGATGAGTTGGGCCTCAGGACACACTGAGGTAATTTTAATTTCTGTTTGTCAAAAATCAACTCATATTGCGAGAGGTGAGTTGAGCCTCAGGGCACGCTGAGGTATTTTCAATTTCTGTTTTCAAAAATCAACTCATATTACGAGAGATGCATTGGGCCCCAGGACACGCTGAGGTAATTTTAATTTCTGTTTGTCAAAAATCAACTCATATTGCGAGAGGTGAGTTGAGCCTCAGGGCACGCTGAGGTATTTTCAATTTCTGCTTTTCAAAAATCAACTCATATTGCGAGAGTTGAGTTGGGCCTCAGGACACGCTGAGGTAATTTTAATTTCTGTTTGTCAAAAATCAACTCATATTGGGAGAGGTGAGTTGAGCCTCAGGACACACTGAGGTATTTTCAATTTCTATTTTTTCAATCTATATTTTTCAAAAATCAACTCATATTGCAAGAGGTGAGTTGAACCTCGGGTCATATGTCGAGGTATTTTTAAAATCTACTTTTAAGTTCCAAAAACCAACTCATATTGCGAGAGGTGAGTTGAGCCTTGGCTCACGTAATGAGCTATTTTCAATTTCTATTTTTAATGTCCGTTTTTTAAAGAGTCAACTCATATTGCGAGAAGTGAGTTGAGTTCAGGATTACATGCCAAGTAAAGAATAAAGATTGGAGCTGATTGAAGACACCAGACTTTGTCTCCCCGAAGTTGCAGTGGGACTGATCGAGGATATCAGATCTTGCCTTTCTAAAGTTGCAGAAGAGAAGACCACAAACCTTATCTGATTGAAACAATAGAAGAGCAGATTGAAGTTGTAGATCTTATCTTTCTGAATTTACAGCGGAGCAGATCGAAGCTACAAATTTCATGTCCTCGAATTCATATTGGATTAGATTGAAGTTACAAGACATATGTCATAAGATGCAGTGGATTGAACCAAAGCTACAGGATGCGGTGGACTAGAAAGAGACTACCTGGATGAGAAGAGCTCCAAAGAAGTCCATATTTGGCAGGGACTGGACAAAATTGGCCTTTCTTTGTGTCTTTGCTCTATTCCCATTATACGACAATGAGCAAAGAGGGGTAGCTGTTGAAAGCCAATTTTGGCCCGTTTACAAATTGCCCAGGCCCATTAAACCTCAAACCCAAACTAAACCTAAAACTTCCTAAACCAACCCAACAGACCCATTTTACACTATCAGCCCAATACTAATCAAACCCCCTAGCCCAAATACTACTACCCCAAAACTAATCTAACCTAATAACAAAAAAACAAAAAACCCTAAATCAACATCGCCCCTAGCTTCATGAGCAGAACCACGACTTTCACCTAACTACCCTCGATGCAATGCACTGTTGCACATTGTCACGCCACTGTCTCCATCAGCAACTTGCACCTGCAAGCATTAAAGTAGAATAGACAGCAAGCAAAAAAAGAGCAATATATAAGCAAAAACATAAAATGTAAAGGGGGTCTTTTTTTTTTCCTCTGATTCGAATACAAAGAAAAGAGGCAGATTCAAAACTATAGCAAGCGAATAAAGAGATATTGTGTAAAGGTCTCACCTTTCCATTTTTTTTTTCTTTTCTCTTCCTTTCGAATACATATACATCTATTTTCTCTTTTTGTTATTAAAAAAATAGCATATATATATAATCACGAAAATATAAAAATAAAAAATAAAAAAATAAAAATTTTACCTTTTTCCGCCCCGTGCTGCACGTGTGGCACTGTGCTACTGTGCGACGGTTCGATGACCGGACGGTGGCCGGGCTTCCTACCCGAAATCGCTCCGGGCTCTCCCTCTACCTCTTTTCTCTCTCTTTTTTTTTTCTTCCCCTAGTCTCAAATGAATTTTTAAATTTTTTTTAACTTTTATAGGGACCAAAACGCGACCCGACCCGCTCCAGCTAGGATCCGCGTGTTTTTAACTCAATGGGCTATTTGCGCAATCGGTCCTTCTGCATTTTAACATGAAACGGTGCCGTTTTGGCCCCGGGTCGGGCCGACCCGACCCGCTCCAGCTAGGATCCGCGTGTTTTTAACTCAATGGGCTATTTGCGCAATCGGTCCTTCTGCATTTTTGGTGTTTTAAATCAGGTTTACATTTATTTACAGATTGGCCCTGAAATTTAATCTGTTTTATAAATTGGCCCCTCCCACTGCGCAGCGTTTTGATAACTGGGAATATTGCACTTTGGGCCCCCACTGTTTCCACGCGTGTTCAAGATAGTCCTTTCCTCCTTATTTTCTTTTAAATTAGCCCCACAATTTAGTTTTTTAATTCAATTTCATCCTTTTTTACCTTTCCTCGATATTCTACTTTAATTATTATTATTATTATTATTATATTTATTATGGATTAGTGTATGCTTTATGTACGTATTTATATATTGTGTTAATAGTTTATATATTATTATCATTTCTAATAAATATATCATATATGTTTATGTACATATCATGTATGTTTCTTTTATTTTTATTATTATTATTTATTTATTTATTTATTGTTAGTTATATATATTTATATTATTTCATGTATATATATATTATCTTTATTATTATTGTTAATCTTAGTATATGTCTTACTATATGTATATATCTTTAGTATATATATATAGGTATATATTTATGTAATATTGTGATAGGTTCTTTTACATCATTATTCCCAATGTGTACATATTATGTAAATATTTTAATATTGTATTATATATATTTCTCATATATTATAAACATGTGTTCTCAATATTATATATATATTATTATGTATATTTTTAGTATATATATATATTTGTGAAGCATTGTCAATAGTTTTTTTATTATTGTTTTTTTAATATGTATATATTATGTATATATTCTAACATTACATTATATATTTTTTATATTATGCATATATTTCAAATATTATATATTAAGTATTTCTAACGTCATTATTATATATATATGTACGTATTTATGTATCATATGAATATTTTATCACTTCTAATATATATATATATCATATATATTTTATGTATCATATATTTTTCTTATTTATTAATATTTTCTTATTAGTTACATATTTTTATTTCATGTATATGTTTTATATTAGCCGCATTATTAGTTTTAATCTCAAGAATCTGTTTTATTATATATGTATATTTTTATACCATTATGTATATACTTTGTAATACTATCATCATGTTTACGTTTTAAATATATATGTGTATGTATATAGGTAACATTATTAGTGTTTTTTTTTTATATCATGCTTCCTGTCACTTCATTAAACTATTATTATATGTCTATATATTCATTGTTTTTATTTCACGTTTAATTCTCGTATTACGTTTAATATCGCATATATCTTTATTGTTTTTATTTATTATTTGCTTCAATATATTTCTAGCTCTTTCGTTTATTCCATATCAATTTTGCTTCGCATTAAAACAAATTTATTCTTGTTTATTAATAAGTAAGGCAATGTATCGATTTAACATTAAGCTTAGATTTCATCGCTATGTTGGATGAAATTCGTCGGCTCATGTTAAAGAAGGAACACCCTTCTAAAAAAACTGAAAAACTAAAACTTCTCTTCTTTTCAATCGAGTCACGACTAAATGTTACATTGGACTCGTATTTTTCACGTATTTTTGAAAATCAAGACAACATGTGTTTATAAGATACCAATTTTGGGCGTCGCGAGGGTGCTCATACCTTCCTCGCGCTTAACCGACTCCCGAACCCTAATTTTTCTCTTAATTTTCATGCAGAACTAAATTTGGCCTTCATATCTTCAAAAATAAATGTCTTTTCAAAAAAGGATGATCTATTAGGTGTCTGATCACACCCAGAAAAAGATCGGTGGCGACTCCCCTTTTTATAAAACCAAGATTCCATTTTTAAATTTTTACTAAATCGCCACAATTAGCGACCGAAAGTAAATTTTTTACGTCGCTACAAGAAAAATTTTAAAATTTTAAAATATTAAATAAATAAAGCAAATTTAATAAGACAAAATAATATTTGGTAGTCCCTCTTTTAAGTTTTTGTACTCCCTTTTATTTTTTGGTAATTCCTCATAATTTTTTGTGTTCACTCGTTTTTAGGTATTTCCTCATAATTTTTTTGTATTCCTTTATGTTTTTTAGTATTCCTTCATAATTTTTAATACCACCTTACAATTTTTGGTACTTTTTCAGTTTTTCTTTTTTGGTATTACCTCGTAATTTTTTGTACTTCCTCACAATTTTTAGTGTACTCTTGTAATTTTTGGTATTTCCTCATACTTTTTGGTAATATCTCATATTTTTTATATACTTTAAAAATTAAGATTTCACATGAGAAACATAATTTTGGAGTAAAAAAACATATTAAAAAATTTTATTGAGATTTTGTTGACCAAAAAAATTTGGTAATTTTAAAAATATTATTTTTTTCACACTATTTAGTACTAAAATTATTTTGTATAACAATAAATTTAAAATATTGAAAAATGAGTTACTATTTGGTACATGGGTAATATTTTTTTTTATTCTACTAGTAACTTTAAAAGATAGTCATATGTCTCTTTTTTTTTAAATATTTATATTTTTTAATATTTTAATATAATTTTATAAGACATTTGTCAACCTCTTAACCCTACTTGTGAAGTCTAAAAACTCTATTGACAGTGTACCAAATATTTTCTCTCATCAAATTAAAAAAATAAAGTGAATTTAATAAGGCAAATCAATATTTGGAAGTCCTCATAATTTTATGTACTCCTTATATCTTTTTATTACTTCCTCAAAATTCTTTGAGAACCCCTCATAATTTTTGTATGCTTTCAATTTTAGATTTTGGGATTAGAAATTTATTCTTAGAAAAAAATATTATTTTTGAATATTAAGAATTTTATTGGGAGTTTGTTGATTTTTTTTTTGCAATTTTTAAATTATTAATTTTTTACTAAAATATTATATATAAAGATAAAATTAAAAATATTGAAAAAATTTTAAATTTTAGCAAAAGAAAATTCTAACGAGAGGGTGAGAGGGAGAGCTTAAGCCTTTTTTTTTTCTATTAACTTACGACTGGAAAAAATCTCGGTTTTCCTATTTTATTTTATTTTCTTTTAAAAACTGAGATAATTTCTTATTCTAATCTAACAAATACGAATAGAGAAGCTTAGTGGGAGTTTTTTTTTTAAGTTCTTTTTCAAGAGCTTACCTTACAATTTCTCACGGTTAATTTATAAGAATATGCTGAAAAAAAAAATAAGAAACTAGGTTGAAATTCTATAAATTTATCGATCTACTTTATTTTTGGAGATAAAAAGAAAAATGCATCGTATAGGCATGTTTTCACTATCACATCAGTGACAACGTGTCCTGCAAGACACTTTTATTCTCCTGAAAACGTGGCTTGCATGACATGTTTTCACTGGTGTGGCAGTGAAAACGCACCCTATAGGATGCGTTTTCACTTAAGTAAAAATTGTCACACCCCAAAATTGGGCCTAGGAGTTTCAAGGGTAAAATGAGAATTTTAGCTCTAGTGTGCTCGAGAATTTCGTAGCATGGTAAACCGGAAATATTTTCGTCTATGGCTTTTTGAAAATTAAATCCATTTTTGAAAAAAAAAATGCTGAAAAGACTTTCAATTTTTAAATAATGACCTTTTTGAAATGGGGGTTAAAACTAGGAGTACTGAAAGGGAAAATAACCCAAAACTTTAAAATATACATAGTATCTTCCCTAACCTATCGATTTCACGTTAGTTTTCCCTTTTATTTGTTTTGTGTCGTCCCTTGAGTTTCCTAAGCTCTATTTCTTCCAATTTGACTTCTAAACTTCATGCCTTTGATTTCTTTCGTTCTCATAGCATTGAACCTTCCTAGAATACCATAAAAACAATCAAAAACACCATAGATTTCTCTATTGCTTAAGTTGTGGGTTTTTCAGGTTTTCAATCAAACATTCATTTCTCCTTCAACTAAGGTAACTTCTCGTTTACCTATTATTTTTCAATGTTATCTAGTCTTTTAAACTAATTTTTTAGCCATTAAATCGCATGTTTGAATAAAAGTTGAAAATTGGGTTATTAATGGTAGATTTCGAGATTTTGAGTAAAAACGTGATTTCAAAGTATTTTTTAATTATTTTTGATGTGATTAGAAAATTTCTAAACTTATTTTAAAGTTTCGTTAAAGAGTTTTTGAGTTTTAATGAATTTTCATGAAAGTTGTCATAATATGTCGAAAAATTTCAATAAAGCGAAAATCAACTTTCCCATACCATTGCAGGAGGTACTATGAATTGAGTAGTTTTGCATAGTTTGAAGGTTGATAATTAGTTTTGGGTGAATAATTAGATGAATGAAATCAGTTTTAGGCAAAAATATTAAGTATAGACCAAGATAATTGAGTTTAAAGTTTGTTATGTCAAAGGTTTCAGTTACAAGATAATTTAGCTTAGGCTTGTGTTTTGATTGTTTGAAGTGAGTATTTGGCTGATTGTTGATTGTGTTGTTGTGTGATTTACCTTGTTGAAGCTTATGGTTAGTACCTTCAACGAGTAAAGATAAAGGGCTAGTTTAAACTTTTGGCGATTAGGCCAAAACGTGAATGGTGAGTGTTTGGAATCACTACTTGTAGACACGATTCATGGTGTTAATTTAGAGCTTAGGAATAGCCTAAACCCTTATCCTAAGTTTTGAGTGTAAGCTTTCTATTTCCCTTGTTTTATTTTGGAAAATCATGTGATTATGTAAATAATTGTAGATTGATTATTATGATGTGATAATGTGATATGGAACATGTGTTATGACTATTATGAATAGAGTTGTGTTGTGGGCATGAAATACATGTCAAATGACAGTGATAATGCTAATAATACAAATACATAACGGAAGTGAGCAGAATTTCGGTAAGCATATATGTGCTGAATTGTGAAATGTGATATTTTTATGATCGATAATATGTGAGAATATTTGTATGAGATATATGATGTACTGATTTTAATGCACACATATATGGTCAGATATGTGATGGCTTAATGAGTATTATTATGGCACTTAAAGTGCAATTAAAAGTGAATTCGACAAGCATGCATTGTTGTACAAGTTTGTGACGTAAATTAATGAATATGAACAAATATGATGTGCATTAAATCAGTAACTAGAATTGTGTAATTGTGGATATTTTGGCCTTATGATATTTGAGACCGTTGGACATAGTTGGCATGTCATTGGATTGTGAGTACTCACCTTTGTGTTTTGTGATTTGGGCATTGAGGCCCCGGGGTATTTTGGAGAAATAAAAGGATGTGAGCCAAGCTCCATTCACTGAGATATGTTGGTGTGTTGGAGAGTGTTAACTAAATGCTATGCTTTTGGGATATGTTTGACTCTACGAGTCATTTGGTGTGTTGGAGATCCGCATATTCGATGTGTGGTGATAGAGCCCTCTTTTATGTTTCATAGCCTCAAGTGCGAAATTATCGTTTAATTCTGATATTATATATTGTGAAAATATGATGCGAGATGGATGCATAAACATGTGAATAATATGTTAAATGAGTTGATTTAAGTTTCATGAAAATGTTAGTATGTTCTCATAGTAATTGGATATGTAATTAACTTGTGAATGCATGTGAATATGTAAGCTAGACTTGTGAGTTATTAAAGCATGTATGCGTTGTTTAGTCTTAATGAACTATTGTTAAATGAATTATATATATAAGCGAGTTGAGTGTAATTGCATGTAAGAGTATATGCTAGTTTTATGATTTAATGAAACGTGAATATGTTATTTTGACTTGGTTAGAATATGGTTGTGAATATGTTGTAGTATGCTCTTCTTTAACCTTTGATATTGTGTATACTTTGTGGTTACTCTGACATTCACTGAGCTTGTTTAAGTTCATCCACTCTCTCTAACGATTGTAGATATTTAGCGTTTGCAGTGTGAGCGGTGCGAGGATACCAAGGAAGTGATCCAACTTAGGCTTAGTTTTTGTGTAGGTGATAATATTATTATTCATTGAACTGGGGGAAAAAGGAAATGTGGTAGAAATGTTGCATAAATATTGCCGTGATGTTTAGATGTTTACATGCCCTTATTACTCTTAGGATAAATGGATTTTGAATTTGATCTGTTGTTTGCAAGTTCGAACATATTTATAATGTTTTGAACTGTTGTTATAGTTGTTTTAATGATGGATTGATGAGGTAATAGCTGCATGTTGGATAATTATTGGTTATAATAGATTAAATGCCTTAGAATGTTGTATTTTTACTATCTACAGTAGAGGTGTTGATATTCGGGTTTTAAAATTGATACCTCTATAGTTTTTGAAAGTGCAGAAAGTCAATAATGTAATTTGGTATCGATGCTATATCACAAGTATTAATACTCAGGGTAAAATAATCGATGCCTTATGAAAGTTATTGATAATTTCTGACATTTTTTTTTAAATAAGAAACAAAATATTGTTTTGGTATTTATTTTCCAAGCAATATCGATACCATTTGGGAGAAATATCGATACATTTGATTCAGTATCGATACCTACGTGAATAATTCAAAATTTTTGTTTCCTGGTATAAAAACATGTTTAATTCTCGTTTTAAGTTCGTTTGATGAATGTTTAGCATGTTTTCATGATGATTGGAATATGTATGACTTATAATTAATACAAAAGCTAAGATGGAAGATGTTTGCTTAATAACGAGATCATTTGTAATGCATATGATGTGTGACGGTGGTGTGACATCCTAATACTTGGGCTCGACGCCCTGGGCTGGGTATAGGGTGTTACAAAAATTGTTTATTTTCTTTTTTTTTTCTTGTGGTTAGAAATTAGAAGCTTGTAGATTTATTTTTATCCATGTTTGAGATAGACATGGTTATAGTTTTAAGAAATGTTTGAATTTACAATAGTGTCGTGGAGCTAGGGGACCTACAAATTTCATCTGCCATGTGAGTATAGAGCCATCACTTGGGAAACCAGATTGCATTGCAACTCAAGTTCCCGATTGACAGTAATTATATGCTCTAAGAATGAAGTGTAAATAGGGCTTCAAGTTTACAAAGGTTATGTTGTCAAGGGATGGAGCATAAATGGGGCCGTAGTTTAAATTGGTTATGCATGCATGAAAATGAGTTTCTCATCAAAAGACGATGCTTTATAAAACTCAAACATAAATACGAGGAAGAAAAACACAGTGACATTTCAATACAATCAAGTAATGCGTCTTATCCACCACCATCGAAGGTGGTGACCTTGTTATTATAACTTGTGGCAACATTGGGGTGTAAGAGGTTCTACTAACAAGGTGGTGCCCTAGGTGGAGATGGACAACACGAATTACTTGATTATACTGGAAGGCCCCTTGCATTTACCTTCTTCGTACCTATGTTTGAGTTTTATGAAACATACTTTTCTGATGAGAAGACTCGTTATCGTTCCCTCATTAGCACTATCAACTACAACCCCATTTATGCTCTATCCCTTGATAGCATAACCTTTGCAAACTTGAAGCCTTAGTTACACTTTAACCCAAGACGGTATAATCACTGCCAACTTGGACTTGAGTTGCAAAGCGATCCCAACTTTTCAAGTGTTGGCACCATACTCATACAACAAGTGAAATTTATAGGTTACCGAGCTTCATGACATCACCTCGAACCCAAGCACAACTTAAAACTATGACTACCTCTCCATCAAAGCGAGAGAGAAATAAATCTTTAAACTCAAAAATTTTAATACGCAAGAAGAAGAAAAAAAACACAATTTATAGGATATTGAGATGTGGTGAGTACGGTGTTTAGAATGAACATTTATATTGGGGATAGGGCGGGTATAAAGGGAAAAAAATTATCCTAGGAATCCTAGGTTGCAAGGGTTAGAAGCAATCAAGCTAGGGTGGTTGAAATGGGCAAAGAGAAAATGCTCCTTGCAGGGGACTTTCAACCACAAAACTTGGTTGCTTCTGAGCCTCTACAACTCAGGATTCCCGGGATAAATTTGATAGGGGAAAATATATAAATCACAAGTGCAGAACTCACACGCCAAAGTTAATATTAATTATTGAAGTGTAGAAAAGCTAATAACTCATACAGTGAAAACACTAACTTATTCTATTTGTTTGTTCATTAATTTTTCTTGTAAACTAAGGGTGAGCGTTTGATCGAATCAAGTTGAATTGAGTGAAAAAAAATTTGAGTTGGCGAGTCATATCTCATCATCGTAACTTGACTTGAAATTTTTTTGAATTGAGTTGAGTGAAATAAAATTTGAGTCGAGTGAAATTGTTCGAGTTAAATTAAAAAATTAAATATGTCAAATTAAAATCTTGTGTTAGTATAACTAATTTCATGTTAGAGTGCATAATTTGAAACCATATATATTTAAAAACTTTTTCAAGGTAAAATAAAAAAATACTTTAATATGATAAACTTGAATCGTTAATTAATTTAGTTAGGTCCACAAAATTATTATTCTAGAAAGTTTTTAATTTTTTTAATTTTGTTTATATATTTTGTAGAATTTTTTTAAATTTAGAATTTTTTTTGAAAATTTTTGAATTTATATATATATATAATATGTTATTTGAATTATTCGAATTGTAAAATTCAACTCGATTATTTGCTTTATGAAAATATTGTACTTAACAAATGGACAGAGAAAAACTTAAATGAAAAAGTAAAATAAATAATTTTAAATTTTAAACTTACAACTTGATTGCGTACAAATCAAACCAATTTAATAAATTTGTTTCATACATTGGAAATAAGTGTACATTTCGGATGTAAAACAAAGTATATAAAAAAATTAAAAAATAACTTAATCATGGATATCTCAAATGTATGCCACAACTATGTGGGCGTTGGGCACGCCTAGGGTTCCGTCGCATTATTTGGTTTGGCGGCTCCTCGTCGACTTCGACTTCACCTTAACATGCATGTCAAGATTGATCGTTAACTTCGTCTCCTTCCTCTGTGGTTGACTGTGATCATATCCTAGCTGTCCATTGTAGATCCCCCTCGGGTTGAGTTGGCAATTGCGAGGATGACCCACCCGGTAGAACAATGATGCTGGGGGTGTTTGCGACAATATTGGCGGGTCACTACATGGTGTTGTATGACCCAATTATGGGTAGAAGGTGGGAGTTGAAGTTGATACCGGATTTGTTTATGTTGTTGGTGAGATCAACATGTAATATGGCATGTTGTGGTACTTGTGTAAAATAAATTGGTGCTGAATGTGTTGATGCAGTGAATGACTTTGCATGTTGTGATACTTGTGATAAAAAAATGGGTTAGAAGCAAAAATAAATGAACCACGCTGACTAGGAGGTTGCACGAAAATCGAATCCTCCGATGCAGATGAAGGAGATGTCGATCCCATCGTGTCTCCATTTCTCGACCTAGGATTGATGGACCCTCATCTTAGCCTTCTACGGCAATGTTGCTTACTCCTTTCTGAAGCCAGTAGTAGATACGACTTGCCATTATGCCTGAACAAATCCATGTAATCCGAAGACATCGCCAACTCCAGTGTGAGAAATGGTTCATGCATTGGTAAGAAATCATATCTACCACTACAAGAAAATAGACTTTTAGCGGCACTGTTTTTAGCCTTTAGCAGTGCTTTTAAGCGCCACTAAAACTTTTTGCGGTGCTTTGGAAAACACTGCAAAAAATTGGTGGCGTTTATTTAAAAAAACGCCGCTAAAAGCAATGACTTTTAGCGGCGTTTGTTAAAAAAGCACCGCTAAAAAGTCATGGCTTTTAGCCGCGTTTGTTGGGAAAGCGCAGCTAAAAGTCATGGCTTTTAGCGGCATTTGTGTGGAAAGTGCAGCTAAATGTCATGGGTTTTAGCGGCATTTGTTGGGAAAGCGCCGCTAAATGTCATAGCTTTTAGCGGCGTTTTTTACGTTTAGCGGCGTTTTTCCCACAAACACCGCTAATTTTGGCAGATTGCAATGCATTTTTTTCACCAATATCCAGCCCTTCCTGTATTAAAATCCAACCAAATACAACAAATATAGCATAAAATGCAGCAAAAAACAGCAAATTTAGCATAAAAAATACAACCAAAAACATTAATTCTAAATGATACTTCAAATTTAACGAAAGATATATGATGTAATTAATAAATAAAGTATAATTTAAAATATTCTTACAATAATGTTAAACGTGACAAAGTTAAAAACATTCTTACAACGAGAAAACTAATGTCTAAGATGACGGCTTTATGATCTTTGAAATATCTCGCATCATCTATCAAGTCGAGTTGGAGGTCATCGACTTTTGCTCGCTCTCTGCAACCATCGCTGCTGCCTCTGCCTCCCTCGCTGCTGCAGCTGCCTCCCTCGCTACTGCTGCTGCCTCCCTCTCTACTGTCTCCGCTCTAAGTTGTTGCTGGAGTTCTTCATATTTTCGTTGAACCTCGGCAATTTGCTCAACCGTGTTCGCTTGCATCTGAGTTATCTGGTCTCTTAACCTTTGAACTTCATCTTGAGCTTGACTCCCAGAAGGCATGTATTGCTGGGAGCCGGATCCAAAATATTGGGTCAGGTAACACCAGATCCTTGAAATCGAACCCGACCGTACCTTTCAGGACCCAAAACTTCAGTGATAATTCTATTATCAATGTTCTCAAGATTAACAGAACTATCAGTCGAAGCAACCGCTTCATATTCCGCCTTCTTCTACTTTAGTTTCTCCTAAAAAATCAATTAAAGAGTTAGACACGAAATATATAGTAAAAAAGGAATGTAACATAACTTAACATTATTTAAAACTACTAATGATGAATTGAATTAAACAATTATAATTAAACATTATAAATATTTAGAATAAATCAAATATTATTAAGTAAATATACCATAATTTCTCCAGCTTCGGATGTTATAGGAAAGATCCCACTGAATTGAATTGGGTCCATGAATCTAAGAAATAGTGAGAATTCTTGATCTTTCTCAATATCTCTCTCAATTCGAAAATCCAGGATTTGAATTGATGTCCTTTCATATATGAGATTTTCACCTCATACGGCTCCTCCTTTATGTGCATAATGAGAATAATCCATGGAATTAAAAAAAAGGTCGAAATATTGTCATTATGAACTGAGCGGGGCTAATGTTTTTACAAGAAATCTCTAGCCAACCCTCTTGCAAAAGATCTTTTCTTACCATCAAGCGTGTTCGTACTAGATAAAAAAGTAAACTCCAACAATTTCTTTGTTCTCAACGCTCCTTATGCGTAATCTCAAAATGCTGAAGGCGTCCAACTTTTTGTCTAGATTTGACTTTCTACAATATAGTAGTAAAAATATTATTTAATAGTATAAAGTTATTAATATTTGAAAGAATTAATAAATTCATAATACCTCGGCCTCAGCTATAGAAGCAAAACTTCCCAACCCTGCCTGTGCGTGAATTTTTGTTTTTGCCTGCTGCTTGTTCCAACTCGCTCACGGTCCTACATAATGAAATTATTATTACGTATATAGTAAACACTATATATAAGAGTTTGGAAATACATAATACCTCTCATTTCTTTGAATTCCAGAATCTAACCGCATCTTCCCATTGGTACCTCAGCATTCTCGGCGGGACATTTCTCAATTTTCCTCGAGGCTTATGTCTTTCTTAAAATATATATTTTTTAAGGTGCTTTTATTGTCTCTCCATTTTTAACCCAATGCCTTCTTGATATAATCATCGGAGACCTCTAAAGAAAATCTCTCCTAAAAAAACACAAGTTTAGAATGTAAATATAAATGAAATTTAAACCAAAGTATTATAAATTACATTCACATTTTGTTACCTTAATATTAGCGAGAGCCTGATTTTTGTTGCTATCAGGCATGTGATGCCATGACTCGTAGTTGATGGGCAACATATTGGCATTTCATGCTAAAATGCCCAAATAACCTGCTAAAAGTTGAGCTTCAGATCCAACAGGCTGACCATAAGTATTTCTACTTACTTTGACACGCTCGACAGGATCTAAGTTGTATAAATCACTAAGCAGCGTACGTCTTCGAACTCTGCGTGTCCCACCATTTTCAGCTGAAAAATGATATATTATTATTATATTGAAATTTACAAATAAATCAATAATAAAAGTCAACACATGTAAAATAAACTTAACATTACTTTGAAATTCTTCAGGCTCGTCAAGTGTCTCTGGCACATTCGAAGATCCAACAACTGCCTGCTGTTCACTATTTCCATCTTCTGAATTTGGAGTATTCTGGACAATACTTAAATCTCGTAATCTTCTTCTACGCATTTTTCCTACAATACACATAAAATAGTTAAAGTTTTAGTAACAAATTACAACAATAATAGTACATATAAAATAGTTAAATTATGTAACATGACCAAGATTAAAATTATAATATTACATATAATTAAAAAATCGTAAAATCTTACTACATCATTATTCGTAAATATCTTCATCCACATCATGTCAAACCCATTGATGTTGTGTACTAGTACTAGGGATATTTTCATCTAAGTTTTGTTCTGGAAAAGGTAATGTTTCTGATCTTTCGATGATGTCATCTCTACTTCTATTACCCATGTCAAACAAGTCTCTAGGGTTGTTCCGGAGTACAACATACCAACCCTCATCAGTTGGATCTTTCGAATAAAAAACTTGTTTCACTTGAGAGGAAAATACATATGGTTCGTCCATCAATTGTTGTCCAGTGTGAATCAAGCGAGAGAAATTCACCATTGTAAAACCAAATTGATCTTTTTTAATTCCTCGAGCAGTATTAACATCAGCCCAATCACACCGAAATAAGACAACTTTCCATCTGCCATAGTAATCCAACTCAATAATGTCGGTAAGAAGTCCGTAATACTCCACATTACCCTCAACCGGATTACTGTCCCTAGCACTAGCATAACTAGTAATTGAAGAATTAACAACAACTCCACAATTTTAAGTTCTCCTCATTCTCTCACGATACTTTGTATGAAATCTGTATCCATTGATGAGGAAGGTACTATATCTTTTTACTACTCTATTCGGACCTTGGGAAAGCCATTTAACTTCGTTATTGACGTCCTTCCCACTCCAAACCTATTGAATCAAAAGCAAATTGAATAATTATAAATGTATTATGTAAAAACATTCTTATTTGATTAACTAAATTTCGTGATTATATGTAACTTATTAACTTTAGTTATATACCGTTTGGCTTAACCATTCATGAAAAGATTCTATGAATATCTTATTAATCTCTCGATGTTGTAACCTTCAAGAGCGTGCACTAGATCTCAAAATTTGTTTGTACTCACTATGTTAAAAACAAGTTTAATTGGTTAGAAGATAAACAAATCAAAACGATGAATATGTGAGGAAATTTTAGAACTTACTTGCGTAACGGTTCAACTAAGTCGTGGTGAAAAAGTACATATCGATGTGCTTGTATCCACGATATATCATCTAATTCTGCAATTTCAACTTTGCCGATTGGTTCTCCATAACTTTGGAATAAATAAGTTTCGGCCAAGTTATGATCATTGAACCCAGTATTTCTATTTGGTCTATTCAATCGTGTTTCAACATCTTCTACATATCTAGAACAGAAGGTCATGCACTCCTCTGCCAAGTAGCCTTTAGCAATTGATCCTTCTGGATAATGCTTATTGCGACAATAAGATTTCAATTTGCTTAGGAACCTAAACATGATATACAATATTTATCAAAAGTTGTAACTAAATGTATAGAGGCGAATGAATAAATACTTGACAAATAAATTAGCACCTTTCTATAGGATACATCCATCGATAAAAAACTGGTCCACCAAGTATTGCTTCGTGAGGGAGATGGATTACCAAGTGCATCATAATAGTGAAGAATAAAGGTGGAAAGATCTTCTCCAAATTGTATAAAATCAAAGCAGCTCGATCTTATACTTTCTTAAGTTCTTCAACATCCAAAACTTTCCCACAAATAGCTTTCATTCTATTGGATAGTTCAATTATACAGGACGTCACATTTTTTGACATGCAGCACCGTAAAGCAACTGGGAGTAAATCTTGCATCAAGATGTGGTAATCATGTGATTTTTATGAATATAATATTTGATCTTTAAAACTCACACATCGAGATATATTTGACGCATACGCATCTGGGACCTTTATATCCTTCAACACCATGCAAAACACCTCTTTCTCTTTCTTTGACATTGAAAAAATAGAAGGCGGCAACCGATATTTCCCATTCGAAAGTACTTGAGGATGAAGATCACGCCGAATTCTCATGTCAACTAAATCAAATCGACTCTGAAGATTGTCTTTTGATTTTTCATCGACATTTAAAATTGTCCCAATTATGTTATCGCAGACATTCTTCTCAATATACATGACATTAAGATTGTGGCGTAAAATGTTGTGCTCCCAATAAGGCAACTAAAAAAAAATACTCCTTTTCTTCCACAAGTCCGCCTCATTAGGATCATCCTCTTCGTCAAATTCATCATTAAATTCATCCCTCGATCTTCTCCTTGTTTGCGTGATAGGTGGTTGATTCATCTTCTCGTAACTAAAGTTGATATCTTTTAACATAAATAAGATTTTAGATCCAACGGTCTGCTCAAGAGCTCCTCTGTACTCTTTAGTACCGTCAAATAGAGTCTTCTGAAATCTAAATTTATGATTTCCATCTAACCACCGACGATGGCCTATGTAATAGAACTTCTTCCCATTATACAACCACTTCGAACAAGTTTGCGTAGCACAACAAGGACAGGCATAACGTCCTTTAGTACTCCAACCCTATAAATTAGCATAAGCCGGGAAATCATTAATTGTCCACAATAAAGCTACACGTAAATTAAAGTTCTCCTTTCTCAATATATCATATGTCTCAACACCCGACCATAATTGTTTTAACTCTTCAATAAGTGGCTGCAAATAGATGTCAATATCATTTCCGGGACCTTTCTCGCTAGGGATAATCATTGATAAAATAAATGAAGATTGCCTCATGCAAATCTATGGAGGCAAATTGTAAGGAACAAGCACTATAGGCCAAGTACTGTACGAAGTACTCATGATTTTAAATGGATTAAAGCCGTCAGCTGCTAGCCCAAGCCACACATTCCGAGGATCGCTTGCAAAGCTTGGAAATTTACTGTCAAATGATTTCCAAGCTAAAGAATCCGTAGGATGTCCTAATAATCCATCATCGGTCTGTTGATTATTATGCCACCTCATAGATTCGGCTGTCTTTGAGGACATGAAAAGCCTTTGAAGTCTTGGTATTAGGGGAAAATATCGCAAGACCTTGGCTGGCTTCTTTCTTAACTGTGCCCCACCTTCATCCATATTCACATATTCTGTATTACTATTCATCCAACGAGACTTACTGCAAACATGACAAGACTGTTGGTTTTTCTGATCACCCCAGTACAACATGCAGTCATTTGGGCAACTATGAATTTTATCGTACCCAAGGCCCAAATCTTTTATTAGTCTCTTCATATCTTGACAAGACTAGGGAATTTTTGCAAACGAAAACATCTCTCTCAGAAACTCTAGCAGCATTGTAAAAGAGTTTCTGGTCCACCCTCCTAAACATTTTAAGTGAAATAGACGAATGCAGAAGGACAATTTTGAATATTTTGATCCCTCGTAAAGTTCTTCATTCATTTCATTAAGTAAATTGTAGAACTTCGCCGCTTCTTCATTTGGCTCCTCATCAGGTGCACTTGTTCCTGTTTCGCAAAAAACATTTCCACCAATATTACAATCCTCGGATGCAATAAAGTCAAGTGGAAACGATTGCTTACCATGACTATGCATATTAAATGCATCCCGCAACATATCTTCCATGTCATCTTGTCTAACATACTGATGGTAATCAGTATCAGGCTAAGTCAGATTAATCGTTGAAGAAGTTCCACTAGATGTACACTCTCCATGGAAAATCCATTTTTTATACCCCCGAATAAAGCCATTAACAATTAGATGTTCGTAGACAACTTCATGAAAATGCTAGTTGATGTTGCCACACTTCTTACACAGGCAAAGAATCATATTCTCTTGGCTTGCATTTTGAAATGCAAATTTTAGAAAAGTTTGTACTACATTTTGATAGGCATTGCTTACCCTTGACAGTTTCATCCAACTCCTATCCATTTCGTAGTTCTTGAAATCTAAAGTTGACAACATATTATAGTTACTTAAATGTTCTTAATTGATTTAAATCATATCATTATACTAAATATCAAGCCTCTAATGGATATAAACTAATTCAGGTAAGTTGCGGGATTTTCAAGTATAGATTTGTGTATTATGTAAGTTAAGTAAGTTTCGTAAGCTAGTTATGTAAATTATGATATCAAATATATTTAAGTATTATGTAAGTTATGTAAGTTATATATTTATCTAAGTTATATCAGTTATATAAGTTATGTAAGTTATATAAGTTATATAAGTTATATATTTATCTAAGTTATATAAGTTATGTAAGTTATGTAAGTTATATATTTATCTAAGTTATGTAAGTTATGTAAGTTATATATTTATCTAAGTTATATAAGTTATGTAAGTTATGTAAGTTATAAAAGTTATATAAGTTATATATTTATCTAAGTTATATAAGTTATGTAAGTTATGTAAGTTATATATTTATCTAAGTTATATAAGTTATATAAGTTATATATTTATCTAGGTTATATAAGTTATGTAAGTTATATAAGTTATATATTTATCTAAGTTATATAAGTTATGTAAGTTTTGTAAGTTATGTTAAATATTTATCAAATATATTTATGTATTATGTAAGTTTTTTATTTGACGATGTGGAAAATCACGTGGATAATACATATCAAGCATCAAGTATCTACAGGTAAGTTGCGGATTAAATAATATTTAATTAAATAATATTTATAAAAATTATTTTAATTAAATAATACTGAAAAAATTATTTTAATTAAATAATATACATGTTGTTCATTTTTATTTGACAAATCACATGTGCAGTTAAAATAGTCCACAATTAATTTAATTTATGTTTTACAAGTCATCTTTTCTTAAGTACATGTTAAACCACTGTGTGGACATCCGTATTTAGCTTAAAAGGTATGATTTATTTTGAATAAAAAGTTTAACTTAAATGATAAAATGGACGATAATATTTGTGATAAAACGGACAAGAATGTTTCAATAATAATTTAAATTGAAGTTAAAAACTATATAAAATATTTTATTAAATATTTATATATTAGATGGGACATATTATATTAATAAATAAATTTATTAAAAATCGTGATAGAAATATTTGTATATTAGATGGGACATATTATATCAATAAATAAATTTATTAAAAATCGTGATAGAAATATAGAAATATTAAATCACAAATTACGAAAATATGGTAGAAAAAAATTCACGTGGCAAGCATACATGTCGAGAGTATAATATTATTAAAAGGTTGCAAATTGAGCAGAAATGATCCCTTCTACAATATTATTGTAAGTAAGAACATATGCATTGGAGCCAGTAGCAAAGAGATCCCAAAGATAAGCAAAATAAACAAATTAAAAAAATTAAAGATAGCATAACAAGTCTCTAAGGATAAACAGCATAAGCAAATTAAAAAAATAATCAAAGGACAGACTTGAAATAAGTTAAAAGCATGATCCATTAATGATCCATTAAAAAATAATCTTACGATAAACAAGAATGGTAATTTAAAAAAATGAAAAAAAAAAAGAAAATAAAAGAGTAGCTAACCTTCTGGTTATGTAGGCTTTGTATTTGAGTAGTATTTGTACTTTTTATTTGGTTTCTTAGATCTCGAGTGGTAACTGATAGAGCAGTTGAAAGCTTCAGCTCTTTTTGCTATTGCCGATCCGATCTTGCCCAATCCAACAATTCCAACTGATTACAATTATTACAAACATGATTAATTATTCAGCATATAGCTATCCAAATGAAGAAGAAGAAGCTGATCTGAAGATAATCTTTTAGTACAACAACCAAATTGATTCAGACTTCCTCTACTGAAGTGCTGTCATCTACATCTATATCATTCTCCACACCTTTCTCACCCAGTTTGAAGCAGTTGACAAATCTGTTATAAAAAAAACAGATTAAAAAAGCAAAAAGCAACTGTTACTTATAAACGCAAAAAGCAAAAAGCAAATGTATAAACCTTTTTTTATTATTAATTTTAAAACTTGCATGTTTTGATTGTTAATTGTTTGAGTTACTTTGACATTTGGCATTTAAATTTATTGTTTGGATAAGATGTGGAGTGTCACAAAATAATTCCTTCCCACACCCAAAGTTATCTTGTAGTTAAAAACATGGATAATGAGAAAATAACAAGGTAAATCTCTCAACCTTGAAAAGGAAATAAATAAGGTAAATTGCTCAAAATTTAAAAAGAAGTAACATAGTAAAATTTATTAAACTAATAAAAAATCTATTCTTTATAATGGTGAAGTTATAAACTCTTAAAAAATAATTAAAAATCTCAGGACTAGCACACATAGTTCAAAATGGAAAAGCTTTGATGCCTAGTTTTTTAAGCAACTTCTAGGATGACATACCGGGTAGATCAAATCCTTAATAGTTGCTTCATCAGCTTTGTCAATGGCATCGGGAGTCAGAAGACAATCCTGACTGAGACGTTGAATTGCTCCTACACATACAACATCTTTATTAGTGTTAAGAACATAATCAACAAAGTCAGGTTAATACATAGGACTATATCAGAAAAGACAAAGCCTATACAAAGTTTCAATGATAATAACATCACAGAATATACTATCAGTTACATCTCATATGTTGCCAAGGTATTCCTTGCCTAAATCTTTAATGTAAAATTTAAGAGTGGTAGTGGCCTAATTCAAAGCTATTTCAGTCATTCACGATCATTACCAATAAATACTCATGTCTAGAGTCCAAGCCACAGAGAAAGAGAGAGAAAACGGATTTTTTCTTTCATTACCATTAAACTAATTTGATTTGGTAATGTCTTTGTCCTACTTCGAGTGCTCATAGCTATCAGCTATTTAAGAATTTTCATTTTCATGTTGAGCTACAGTTATATAAGCTTTTAAACATTTCTCTATATCATTCCCTTCCGCAGTTAAGATTACAAGCACAAACTCTTAAGGCATGCATTAAATTAAAAAGCATATACTTCTTTTCAAGTATCTAGATGTTAAGATAGAAACTCACCAACCAAGCAACCACAATGAACAACCTATTTCATCATACATCAAGTTTCATCCATCATAAGCTTCTTCACCAAAAATAAAAACATGAAAAAAACTTCTTATGGATCTAGTAGAAAAAGGGAAATGAAAACATTAAAATCCTTGACTGAGATTTTATAGGAATTTAGATTATGAACAATTTATATTAAAAGTAAGTATAACCATGATATACTTTGAAGAAAACTTTTTCATCATAAACAGTCATGAAAGTATAAAGCTTAAGAACTTTCTGATGCAAAACTTTTTACGGCCCCCAAGCAAAACAAGCACTAGATGCCCCAATTTCGTATTGTTGCAAGTTATAACTAGAATTTCTAATACTTCACGAAGATGATTAGTTGAATTGATATATAACTATAAACTAAACTAAAAGATTAGGTAGTCACCATGAGTAACATGATCTTTGGTTTGGCTAGATAGTAGTGATGATACCAAGACAGCAAATCTTCTTTCCTAACACACGGTAAGAGTTAAAAGATATACTAGTTATATGTTTTCAAGAATACATAATTATACATCCATTAAATAGAAAAGAATCAATAAATAAGAATCTAAAACAAATGTCTTTAGGATGCAAAGAATCTTCAACAACATTGCTTCAAGAATCAAACTGATGAAATCATAGTTTTGGAAGCCAGACCCCACTAATGGAGCTTGAGGCAAGGGTCGAGGCTAATAAGGCAAAATCAATCTCCATCCACCCATCATATTCGCTGTCAATAATCAAATATATAGTACACAAGTTGGTGCTGCAAAGTGGGAATATTAAGCTCAAGATAATTCGTCTACAAGAACCAAAGATGATTTAAGCTACAACATGAAGCACGTTCCATATTGGCATTATGCAGTTTCTCTAGCTAATAAACTATGTGGGGTTCAATATTTCTTCGTGGTAGCCTTAGATTAAATAAAGCACTTCAGTGCCCTTTACTTTAAATCCAAAATTTGATCTACCCGGTATGTCATCCTTGCTTCAATGGCAAGTTAAAAATTACCAACAGTGTATTTATTGATTTGGATTAGGTAGCAACGATTACCTTAAGCTTTCAACAAAACTGAACGCATACCTATATGAAATAACATGAAGAACAAAAACGCAAACAAGATGCTAGATTTCAGTAAATATTAGGAAAAAGAAAACAAGTTTAGAAAAAAAAAGAAAAGAAAAACCCAAATGATTTAACATGAAGTGGAAAACAAAGTACTCATCTGTCATGAACACTCTCAAAACAAGCAAATATTAATGATAAATTTTAAACCAAGTACTGAAAGTTACCGATTGGTTGTGGCAGAGAAGAGAGAAACTGACGGTCGTAGTAGAGGAGACGGCGATGCAGCAGGTCGTCCACTTGGAGTCTTCAACGGCAGTCAGAGTCTTCAACGGCATCAATTTTGATTCGGAGAAATATTTAGAGATTAGGGGAAAAGTTAAGGATTTAGGGAAATTTGGGTGGGGGAAAACTAAATTCTTTCGGGTTTAACATTATGGATATACTAGATGGAAAAAAATGACGTTTTCGTATAAAACTAAATCAATTTGCGGCGTTTCTAATAAAACGCCACTAAAAAAAAAGAACGAAACGCAGACGTTTTGTAAACATATAACTCATATTTATGGCGTTTCCAAATAAAACGCCAGTAATGTATAGCTTATTGCGGCATTTGGAACCAAACGCCACTAATAACATTGCCAAAATGGCGTCGTCTACTGAAACCTTAATACAAATTTGCGGCGTTTTATATAAAGCGCCACTAAAAACAAAGAATAAAACGGCGCCGTTTAGAAAACACATAACACAAATTTACGGCGTTTTTGTCAAAGCACCACCAATAACAAGGATAACGGTGTCGTTTCTTGAACTCGTAATACATTTTTGTGGCGTTTGTACAAAGCGCCACTAAAAACAAAACATAGAACCATGCCGTTTTGCTGCTAATGTATGACCTATTGCGGCGTTTTGGAAAAATGCCACTAACAACAAGGATAATACGGCGTCGTTTTTTGGACTTGTAATACACATTTGTGGCATTTTGAATGAAAATGCCGCTAAAGCATAACATTTTACGGCGTTTTGGAGAAAACGCCACTAATTACGCAGCAGTAAACGGTAGTATTCTAATATCTTTTTAATGCATATTAGTGGCGTTTTTAATAAAAATGCCACTATTGTTTAACTTAATTAAAATTTGATTCACGTTATACCCTAATCTAGATAGCCAAATTTTAATGCCCAAATCTAACAACTAAAATGACAGAAGAATATGACTGTTAAGATACTTGTTATTCAATAACTCAAATAAAATGTTTTTAAAGAACTAAATTAGAATGCTAACCATAATTTAAGAGAGATAATTATGAAATCCAAAATAATATTTTTCATAAATCTAAAAGTAAATAAACATGAAATATATATTGAATTGAAAAGGAGATAAATTAACATTTTGATATATTAGTCATCCATTTGTGAAATGCATCATTTTGCCATTTCACTTTTTTTCCTCTTTTATTGTTTGTGAAATTTATTTTTAGGGTTTACAAATTTAAGTTTTATAATTTACGGTATAAGGGTTTAAGGATTTAGTTTTTAGAGTTTGAAGTTTTAGGGTTTAAAAGGTTTATAGGTCATGGGTTATGATTTAGGGGTTAGGCTTTATATTTTAGGGTTTAAGGTAGTTTAAGGTTTTAGGATATCACTTTAGAGTTTAGGGTTTAAAAGGTTTAGAGCTTAGATCATGGGTTATGATTTAGGGGTTAGGCGATCATGGGTTATGATTTAAGGGTTAGGCTTCATATTTTAGGGTTTAAGGTAGTTTAAGGTTTTGGGATTATCCTTTAGGGGCAAAAATTCAATTGTAAGTGAAAATGCAATCTGATGATCATTTTCATATTGAAACATTATAAGTCCGCATAATTTTTCCATTTATAATTTATTTTCAGGGTTTAGAGTTTTAATGTTTATGTAAGGTTTAATTAGAACCTTATAAGGATTTAGTTAGTATGGTAGGGTTTAAATGAAAAAAAATTCATTTTAAGGGGTCCAAAATCCTTTCAACCCCTTAGTTATGTCCCTAATTTAATATGATTCACTTGAGATTGTAAAAACTCGAATTCAAGTTGAATTTGTAATTTGAGACGTAAAGTTTTAATATTTAAGTTGGATTCAATTTTATAAGATTCAAAATAAAAATTGATGCATTAAAAAGTAGTTGATTAAGTTTGATTTTGGGGAGGGGGAAATAATTTTGGAAAAATACTAAGGCATTTCGAGGATAACAAAATAGAGTAGTTAAAATAATAAATATTAGCGGTGCTTTTACAAAAATGCCACTATAGCTCAACCTTTTGTGGCGTTTGGAACAAAAGCGCCACTATATCTCAGTTTTTTACGGCGTTTTGAATGAAACGCCACTATTTCTCAGTTTTTTACGGTGTTTTGGATGAAAACGCCACTATTACTTAGTTTTTAGCGGCGTTTTGGATAAAAACGCCACTATTGCTCAGTTTTTAGCAGCGTTTTGTTTCAAACACCGCTAATGTATAATATTTACGGCGTTTTTCATTCAAACACCACTAAAAACGCCGCTAAAAGTCTATTTTCTTGTAATATACACTTCTACATCTCGATATACTTCTTGTGGAACGTTGGCCAATCTTTCTCGACTCTCCCCCAGAAGTTGACCTTGTACAAGTCATCGAGCTCTTCGGGTGGCGACAGAATACATTGTGTACACTTGAATTGCCACATAACTCGATTGGATTCATGCATTTGAACCATTTCAAAAATGATGAATGACACTTTGACGTGCCAGATGTTGCGATTGGAAAAAATTCAGCCAGGATGCATTCTTGAATCCTCGGATCCGCATCCACACAAACTGCATTACGAATTTATAATTTTTATAACATGCGTAATATTTACTTTCAAGTGCTAGAATACATATTATATAGCTTTGAAATTCATAAACTAACCTCCTTTTCGATTTCTTGATCTAAAGCTAGTAGGATATCCTCAAGCTCTATCGATATATCACTATGTCTCGCGCGGTTGTTGTAACAGCCCAATTTTGGGCCTAGTCAGAACGGTGGTTTCAGAACCACTAATCCAAGGCCAGAAAATTTATTTTTAATATTATTTTATGTGTTATCATATGATTATATGAGTGCATAAAAAATTTTGGCGAAAGAATTTTAGCGATTGCTTGCTTAATTTCGAAAAAGGACTAAATCGCATAAAGGGAAAAAGTTTTGTTTCATTAACTAGAGGTGTTAATTAGCTATGGAAAGTTAAAGTAGAGGTCCTTAATGAGTAAATAGACCAATAAAATATTAGTGGCTGGACATGGAGCCTTAATTCAAGGGATGGTCAAATGTTAGGTGACTTAATTGTTAAAATAATAATAAACCGAAAGGCTAGCTATCATCTTTTCATTTTCTTTTCTTCCCCACAGAAATTACCAACCATTTTAAGGGTTTTGGAGCTTCAAAATTTCATCCCTCTTCACTCTTGCAAGTAAGTGATTTTGATGGCCTTTCTTGATAATTTTTGTACTTTTGGGACCCTTGCAGCATAAGCTAGCTAATGGGGGGCTATTTTGCAAAATGGTTAAAAGTATAGGGTTTTCCATGAGAGTATTCATTTTTTTGCTGAATTTTTATATAAGAAAATGAGTTATGGTTGTTAAATAAACAACTTTTACGAAGTAGTTTTCATGAAAGCCCCAATTAAGGACCATTTTGTATAAGTTATAAATTATGTGGTAAATGTGTGAAATAATTGGAATTGTGGGCTGATTCTAATATAAAAATAATTCAGCTAGGCTTGGTTAGTAAGAAAATTTGATGAAAATCGATTTACGAGCCTAGGGCTAAAATGTAATTTTTGTGAAAGTCTAAGGGCAAAATGGTTATTTTTCCAACATGTGGTTAGTAAAATGTCTTGATTAACGTGATGATTAAATTAGTGAATTTTATCATTATAGATCAAGAAATATGAAATTCGGACCTAGACCGGGGGAAAGCCAAGATAGTGGATTAAAAATCGATTAGTCGCCCACATTTCGTATACCGAAGTAAGTTGTACGTAAGTAAGGCTTCTTTACCGTTATTATGTATTGAATGATCGATTTTTCATAAAATGGTTGAATATGCTTATGAATAATGCATGATGAAATTTAATGTGGTAAATTGCCTGTTGAACCTAGGAATAGATTGGATATCCATGCCATGACATTTGGGTGATATGACAGCCAGTGTAAGACCATGTCTAGGACTTGGCATCGGCCTCGACTTGTGAGCTAGTGTAAGACCATGTTTGCGACATGGCATCGGCCTCAACTTGTGAGCCAGTGTAAGACCATGTCTAGGACATGGCATCGACCTCGACTTATGAGCTAGTATAAGACCATGTCTGGGACATGGCATCGGCCTCGACTTGTGAGCCAGTGTAAGACCATGTCTGGGACATGGCATCGGCATTGAGACGAGAGCTAGTGTAAGACCATGTCTGGAACATGGTATCGACCTCGACATATGAGCCAGTGTAAGACCATGTCTGGGACATGGCATCGGCAATTTGCCCTTTTGTGTGAGGATTATCGGATATCTTTTAGTATTCCAAATGGTTTCACGATTTATTTTAAAGCTTATGATAAAGATATGGAATTATATAATCATGTTGTGAGTGGTACAGGTTCTTATTCAAAACTCATGAGATATGAGTCTAGTTATGATGCCTTAATGGTAAGGATGGCATGAGTAAGTCCCATCTATGAGAATGATTTTGGTACGATCTTGTAATCTTTGGCTTATACTTGTGATGTATAAGTATGTAGTGAAATCTACCTTTGTTAAATTAAGAATGTTGTGTTGGTTTATAATATGCTATATGTTTAAACATGCATGATCGATGTTGTTACTTATTTAGATGCAACTTACTAAGCTTTATGCTTACTCTCTCTCTTTTCCATTTTCTTATAGAGTCGCCAAGTTAGCTCAAGGATCTAAGGGATGTCAGATCCATCGATCACAATATCAACTAAAGCACTTGGTATAGTTATACTTAACATTTTGAGTATGGCATGTATAGGAACTCGGTCTCTTTTGTTAGTGTCATAATGTTTTGGTAAAAAACATTGGCTTGTCATGAAGGTTGAATCATTTTGTATAAGGCCATGGAAAATGGCTAATAGTTATTATTGCTAAATGCATTTAATGAGGATTTTCATGGATGTAAATGATTTGGTTATGTGTGTTTATGCTTAGAATTAGAGATGTTTGATGTTGTGTAGGTTGGTGCTAGTAAGGGTGGCAAAGAGGCTTGGTAAATAGCTTTGTTTTTGTCCATATAGGCAGACACACGGGCATGTGTCTAGGCCGTGTGTGACACACGGTCTGCCTCATGGGTGTGTAGTCAGGCTGTGTGTCCCCTGCACCTAAAGTTTTGCAAAACAGAATACCCAGTAGTGGTCACACGGGCAGAGACACGGCCATGTGTCTCAACCGTGTGGAGGACACGGCCATAGTACATGGGCATGTGCCCAGGCCATGTAAAGTTTGCACCATAAATGTGAAATTAAATTCGCCACACGGCCTAGCACATGGGCGTGTGGCTTGGTCGTGTGCCCCTAAATGGTTGATGATGTCAGAAACATAATGTCAAGGTTTTAGTACACGGGCTGAGACACGGGCGTGTCATGGCCGTGTGAAGGACACGGGCGTGTGACAAGCTGTGTAAAAACCTCTGTAGGTTTGAATTGAGAAATAATTCCACACGGGATAGGGATATGGACGTGTCCCGATATGTTTAGGCCGTGTAAACTACACGGGCCTTCAGCACGGCCATGTTAAGAGGACACTTGAGCATGTGCCCCTGGTTGCCTTAAAATTTTTCAAAATTTTCTAAAGTGCACAGATTAGTCCCAAATCAATTCTAAAGTGTGTTGGGGCATCGTAGTCTTATAGTAGGGACATTAAGGTGAATTGTGAAAATTTTTAAATTGATACTAAAATTTATAACTCAGAAATGTATGTTTGCATGTGTTGAGATAGGTTGCGTCTCGTACCCTGTCCCGGCGTCAGATACGGGTAAGGGGTGTTACAGTTGTTCCACCTATTCAAATAATATGTTATTTTAAAATTACAACAATGAAAAATAAAAACGCTAATGATTTGTGCAATGAATTTTACCATATGACGAGTGGGAATTCGTAAGGGAGTTCCACTTAGGGGAGTAAAAATGGTAGTTGATACCATTCCATGATTGGAAAAGGAGCATGCAAGCATCGATTTTAGCTTTATCCTATACCATCGCTCGACACATTTCTCGGTACAATGTCGTCAGCAATGTTGATCCCAACTAAGTCATCCTATTTTTAGTGAAATCAAAACAGTGGTTTCGAGACAACAAATCCAATGACTAAATTATTATTTTATTATTATTTTAATGTATATTGGATGTTAGTAATCCGTATTAAAATTTTGTTAAGAAATTCTAACGTTTGCATGCTTAATTAAGTAAAAAGAATTAAATCGTAAAAGTACAAAAGTACAAAGTCTATTAGTTAAAGGTGTCAAATAGCTATGAAATTTTAGTCTAAGGGACTTGAATGGTAATTAGACCAATTTAAGTGGTAGTGGATATTTATGGATATGGTTTTGTTGAAATTATGAATGTTTTTAAAGGACAACATGGTAAATGAGTAAATAAGGTTAAATGAAATAAAACCAAATTCAACTCATCTTCTCCAAATTTAGTTCCCACCAAGAATCGAAGAAGGGAAAAGCCATAACTAGGGTTTGGAGTTTCAACAACTTCAATAGCTTGCATGTAAGTGGTTTTGAGCCCGTTTTTAATGATTTCTATATTTTTGAGGTCGTTTTAGCTTAACCTAGCTAGCCTGGGGATCAATTTGCAAAACTGTTAAAGATTTAGGGCTGTGCCATGAATGCTCTTGTGTGATTCTTGATGCTTAATGGTAGATTATGAATCCTTATTGATAAATAAACAAGTTTTGTAAAGTGATTTTTGATGAAAATTGTATTTAGGGGCTTATTTGTAAAAATGATAAAAGTTCATGGTAGATTTATGAAATGATGGCTTGTATGAATTGATTTAGTTCCCTATAGAATTTGGCTAGCATGAGAAGAGGATTAAAATGTTTAAATTTCAATTTGTGAGCTTAAGGACTAAATTGTGAAAAGTTAAAATATTAGGGACAAAATAGTAATTTTGGAAAAATATGAAATATGGACTGAATTGAATAATAGAGATATTAATGGATTGAATTTTTCTATTAGATCAAGATAGATTTTGTACGGATTTAGATCGGGGAAAAGCTAAAGCCTCGGATTAATTCGACTTCGTTTTACGCCCTAGTCGTTGAGGTAAGTTCGTAGTTTTTTAATATGAAAACGAATTTCTATTTGTATACTTATATTATGATGCTAAAATTATTATGTTTTTAGAAGAATATTGTTAAATTGCACATACGTGCCCTTGTTTGAACTTCGGTACCCTTGAATCGCACATAGGTGCCCCTAGTTGTACTTCGGTACCCTTGAATTGCACATACGTGCCCCTGTTTATACTTCGGTACCCTTGAATGCACTTTTGTACCCTGTTTAGACTTCAGTAATTTTGAATCGAATGAAATATGAATCGTATTCAAATTTATTATTAGATTAAATGATATACCATGTTCTTACTAAGCTCTATAAGCTTATGCATTTTTGTGGATTGTTCTGTAGATCGTTGTTGCTGACATTTTGGATGGATCAAACCTTCAGCTCACACTATCCATTGATATTGGTAGTTTTTGTATCTCTTAGGGTAGTGCCATGTATAAACTTATGTAGTTGAATTTGTGGTTAAAATGTATTTAAGAGGTTTTAAAGTGGTGTTTGATGAATATGTATATAATAACTAAATGTGTTTGTGTTTTGGTGTCATGTATGCATAATAGGTTATAATGCTTGCTTTAAAAAGTACTTTTGGTCTTATTTGATAAGGGATGAGAATGATTTATTAGTATCGTATCATGGTTTATGTCGTTGAGCTACCTTATGTTTTATGTTTGGTAAGTTCTTGAACTAGTAGTTGATGAATGGTAAGTGGTGAAATTTGCATCTTTAGATAGGTTTTGTTGACTGAAATTGAGGTGCCTTGAGTGGCATATTGGTTAGTTGATTTAGGACTCTTGAATTGGTATTTATATGTATGTTATGATAAGGTCTTGTTGCCTTGAATATGTGCACAATTGGCCCAAAGGATCATGCATGAGTTGGTGCTGGAAATGACTTGATTTTGGGAAAATTCATGTCCACACAGCCTGAGACACGGGCGTGTGACTCAACCGTGTATGACACATGGCCTGGCGACACGATCGTGTGTCCTCTGTAGGTTCTATTGCATGCAAGTCAGGCAGTTACACGGCCTAACACACCACTTGGCACACGGGCATGTGACTTGGTTGTGTGACACTACTTAGAGAGTTACATGGGTAAGGACACGGTCTAGGACACAGTGGTGTGTCCCTATTTCGATTGTTACATGGCTTGAGACATGAGCGTGTGTCTTAGCCGTGTGAGCCACACGGTCGTGTGACCCCCTGCAGTTAAAATTTTCTAACTTTTTCCTGAACTTTCCAAATGTTTCCAATTTGATCCCGAATTGTTTCTAAGGTATTTCTAGGGCCTCGAGGGCTTGATTTAGGGATGATATGTATGTTAATGAATGATTTATGTTATGTTTGTATTAAAGCATGAAATGTATGTTTTAATGTTTCATTTGTACAGTAATGCTCCGTAACCCTATTACGGCAACGAATACGGGTTAGGGGTGTTACAGTTTAGCTACGTCTCCAAAATTTGATCTTCGGGCTGAATATATAAACATAAAAAATTAATAATCTAAACAACATAATAATTAAATATTTAAATTTAAAAAATTTAATAAATTTTCTTACCATTTGTAATTAAATGCCGGCTATATACTTTTCATCCAAACGAATAAGTTGATTTGCCATTTAAAATTTACAAGAAAAGAATAAATTGAAGAAAATAAAATAAAAAATAATTTAAAAAATAATTGAGGATGGAGGATTTAAAATTAAAAATTAAAAAATTAAAAATTGAAGATTGAAAATATAAAATTGGAAATTGGGGATTGAAGATTGAGGATTGAGAATTTAGAAAGAAAGAATTAGTATGGAGCATTTGGTTGAAAAAGAATAAAGTCTGGAGGGGTTTATATAGGAATTTTTATGGCTGTTAGAACCCTACTAGCTGTGGAAAAAGTTACAGTTGGAATAGTTACCGTTGAAAGGAAAACGAGTCTTACAGTTCTCAAAAAACAACGTAGATCAATCAAATTGTAGAATTTCTGTCTAGTTTCTCAAATAATTTTTTTTTGAGCATAGTAATATAAATTAACAATTTCCCCACTCAATCTATTATCCTCTAATTATTGTTACGTTAAAACCCTGTACCAACTACTCCTTTTATATAATTTTCTAACACACTCGATAGGGATGCTCATATTGATCATCTCTTCCACAAGTATCCATATGGCTAAGGAAAAACAGAATTGAGTCACTCTTACAATTGAAAATACAAAATGAAGTTTTACGTTGCAAGCCTTCTACTTTGATTAAAAAAAAACTGGGGGGAGGGGGGAATAATCCATTGTGCTTATTATATATGATTGATTCACTCTTTAAATTTAACTTAAATAGTTCTACGGAATCATTCTAGTTGATTGATCTCTCCATTGCTTCCGGTCAACGGGCTTATGTTTCCCATATTGATCATGGATTGAACAAAGGCGTCAAAGAAGTCAGGTTGGCTACCAGCAAACCTGTCGACAACGGCGACAGTGTTAGCACCGGTGGTCGAGAACAAAGACTGATTAGTTTGCAGAAGGCCACGATTGTTCTGGAGGTTTGTGTAGTAATTGTTGTCAAAGTCATCAGCTGTTGATGAATCAAGGTTTGTCAAGGCATTATCGTTCCCTCCTAGGGGACATATTTGTGCAAGTACTTCTGAAAATGTTGGGTCCAAAGTCGTATCTGTGCCGATTCGTTGCCTGAAGGTTATGCATCGAGCATGTCCAAATGCATATGCACCTGACGATTATTAGCATGCAATGTTTATTGAGTAGGAGAACATAAACATGCCAATATGAGCCTGGTATTCGATAATGTTCTAAATTTTCATCGGTTTTGGCAAATATAATTCCTAAATTACCCGACAAAGCAACCAGATTAGTGGAATCTTCAAGTCCAACATCTCTAAATTTTCGCTGCAAATCGCTAAAATCGTCAAATGGTGATGGAATTGCAGAAGTTCCACCTCGGTTAGCCGTCCTACTGTCCCGTCTTCCAAGGGGCACTTGCCATGTTGGACCACCAGCCTTCCAGGATAAACAGAAAAAAAAAAAAATTAGAGGTTTACATTAAATATGGCAAAATAAAACGAAAAGCCATTGAAATTTCACAATTGTAGTACCAATGAAACTCCAATTTGTGATCCAAGTGCCAAAATATCAGCACACGATACAACTCCAGGGCAGGCACTTTCTAGAGCAGTTTAAATATCATCAACAATGTTAACATCAATTGTTTGGTTAGGGACCGTATATCCTTTTCACTAACAATGCCATTAGCAGCATCATCATCTAGCAAAAGTGATCCATCACAACCCTGAAAAGCCCACAAATATATTATTAGATATTCTTAAAGCCATGCAAGCTTCCACTTTGAGTACGTCAATAGGGAAAATTAAAAAACAACAAGGGTCAAAAAGTGGATGAAAATTTACATCAACCATGCAATCGTGAAAGTGAGCACGAATAAGTTTGGCACCAATTCGGATGTCACTTTGGACAGCCTGCTCAATCACCTCACGAACAATGCTGGCCACGTTAGGGCATGTGTTGGCATAAAACGTGGGGCTAAGCTGAGCCTTGGATCCTCCAAGGATCATCCCAGCTAGGAAGATAAAAAAACCGTCGTCATTTGAAATGAAGGCATGATTCAAGTACTGCACAAAAATCGTGAGTAATTTATGTTATTTGTGAGTGAGAGATATCATGTTACGTTGCAGGCTTCCTTTATATATTAGATATATTTCATTTTTGTTTGATGCAAGTGGCCTGCTGACTTTATCATCTCTAGTGTTGGTGTTATGAACAATGAGCAAACAAGATCAGCTCTGACTTGAGCAACAAGGCTTGAGACTTGCAGAAGAAACAAAACAAAATTCAAGAACTGAACTGAAAACAAAAAAAATGGAGAGTATATGGAAGGAAATTTTATGAAATTTCATTAATTTTTTAACAATGGCATAATGCCAATATATAAATCAAGCATTCAGCTTGTCAAAATCAGTATATGGTCACCTAAACACTACCTACTACCACTAATACATTGAAACTTGATAAAATAAGCTTGCACACAAGAACAAAGCTGAGTTAACAGCTCAATCACTATCAAATTACATCAAGTATCAACCTAACATAGTTCAAAATGAACAAGATTACATTACAACAACCAAAAAGAACAAAATGAACTAAAAGACAACAATTGCACTTGGTTCAGCAGCTCCTGCATGGCTCGGGCTTCATGGCCTGCTTCTTGACTGCTCCTGGTGCTACATGCTGACCAAACTTCAATACTTCTCCTTAGTTAGCATGTTGCAAACTCCCATTTCAACTCTTAAGTGTAAGAATCGTGACACACAAAGGGGTTTTGTCAAGATGTCAGCAATTTGATCTTTAGAATTGCAATGAACCAGTTCCACCTCTTTAGCTTGCTCCATTTCCCTAACAGCATGGAGTTTAATGTTAAAATGCTTTGTTCTACCATGGAAAATTGGATTCTTTGCAATTGCAACAGCAGATTGATTATCACATTTTATCTCTGTTGCTCCCTCTTGGTGTAGATTCAGATCAACCAAGATTTTTCTTAACCACACAGCTTGATTCACAGCCCCAGCTGCTGCTACATATTCTACTTCAGCTGTTGACTGAGCAACTACACTTTGCTTCTTCGAACTCGAGCAAAAAATAGTTTAACCTAGGGTGAAAACATACCCTAAAGTGCTCTTCATGTCATCCAATGATCCAGCTCAATCACTGTCAGTATATCCAATTAACTTCATGCAGTTTGCCTTGACATACATCAAACCATAACTCAGGGTACCTTTGATGTACCTGAGTACCCTCTTGGCAGCTTGAAAATGTTTCTCATAGCGGCAATGGATAAATTTCGAGAACAAACTCACATCAAACATAATATTTGGCCTAGTAGCAGTCAAATACAGCAAACAACCAACTAAGCTCCTATAAACAGATCCATTAACCTGCACAAAATTACCTTGTCTCGATAATTTCTCTCCAACAGCAACTGGTGTGCTTGTTGCTTTACAATTTCGCATGGAGAATTTTGTCAAGATTTTGGATGCAAAAGACTTTTGACTTAGGAAAATTCCATCCTGTGTTTGTGACACTTCCATGGCAAGGAAATATGTCATCCTTCCTAGATCAGACATCTCAAACTTTTGCTGCATTTTGGTTTTGAAATTAGCCAACATTTCTTGATCTCCGCCTGTTACCAGTAGGTCATCAACATATAAGGACACAATGAGTAGTGTTTCAATTCCCTCCTTCTTAACATACAAAGTTGGCTCACTGATGCTCCTTTCAAGCCCAAAACTAATCAAGTAGCTATCGATCCTGCTATACCATGCCCTTGGTGCCTGTTTTAAGCCATACAAGGCTTTCTTCAATCTACAAACCATGTCCTCCTTATCAGGAACTTTGAAACCTTGAGGTTGCTCAGCATAGATCTCCTCTGTAAGGAATCCATTTAAAAAGGCTGACTTCACATCGAGTTGGTGGATTTTCCACTGCATCTGAGCTGCTAAGGCAACTAGCAGCCTGATGGTATCAAGCCTGGCCACTGGTGCAAAGGTCTCTAGGTAATATAAGCCATACTTCTGGCTAAACCCTTTCACAACTAGCCTTGCTTTCAACTTGTTCAAACTTCCATCAGCATTCTGTTTGGCACGATAGACCTACTTTACTCCAATGATCTTCCTGTTGGCTGGTCTTTCAACTAATTCCCAAGTCTGATTCTTCTCAATCATACTGATTTCATCAACCATTGCTTGTTTCCAGCCTTGCTGAGCTTCAGCCTCTTCAAAGCAACTTGGCTCTACCATGGCTACTTAAGCTCTTTCATAAATTTTAGCTAATGGTCTAGTGCCTCTGACTAGTTCATCATCAATGTCCATTTCAGGACCATTTTGATTAGCCTCAGTCTGATCAGCCATAAGGTCTTCAGAAGCTATCTCAGGCTTATTTTTATCCCAATTCCAACTTGACTTCCCATCGAACACCACATCTCTACTCACAAGCACCTTGTTTGCTAAAGGATCTGATAAACCATAATTTATACATATTATTATCCCATTCTTAACACATTTATGAATGATTTCTCCTTAGATTTGGTGAATTCGATGCTCCTAATCCTTTAATTTCATGTTTTATACTTAGGTGAGCACAGGAGAGCAAAAAGAACAAGAAACGGGCCAAAAATAGAGAAAATGGGCCTACGTGGGAAATCAACACGGTCTGGACTTCCTCACACGGGCAGCACACACGCCTGTGCCATTCTAGTAGGCGTGAACACGGCTTAAAACAACCTCAACATGAGCATGTCTATCTCTCAGCCTTGACCACGGCCTGAAGTAATCGGACATGGGCGTGCCACACGGGCGTGTCCCTGTCGAGCCCAAGTTGAGTTCTATTCGGAAAAGGGTAATTTAGAGGGCTTTTAGGCATTCTAAAAGCCTATTTAAGCACCCTAGAGGAGGATTAAGAGGGACACACAGAGGAGGAAGCAAAGAATTACTCGAAGAAAGCTGATTGATCCATCTCGGAAGTCGGATTCACCTCCAAGACTGAAGATCTCCCTTTAATTTCCTTCAGGGGTTTTTGGGTTTTCTTTATGTTTTATTATCATTCTTCTGAGATTTTTTCTTATATAGTTATGAACTAAACCCCTTAAATACCTAAGGGGGATGAAACCTAAGACGGATCTTGTTAATATTTTCTGAGCTGTATGATAAATACTTGATTTGTTCTTAATTATGACTTTAAATCTTGTTTGAATATTCCAGGATATTGATTCAAAATTGATGTGCTTATTCGGAGGATGAATAGTCCCTGTCTAAGAGTAGATCATTCATAATTAAGCAAAGTTGTATGCAATCCTAGATTTAGGACGACATAAATCTGCCAGATTAGAGTCAAACCTAATATGGGAATCCATAGATCGAGTTAATGCAAAACTAGGGGTTTTAATTAGAAATTGATTTTAATTAATCAACCTAGGGTTAGACATTATTAGTCTTGAATAGGGATAATAACATAACTTAGGGATTTCTACGGATCAATTCAAGTGAATAAATCGTTTGGTTCAGAGTCAATAAACAAGAGAAGTCTAGGTGGATTCTTCCTTGGGTGTTGTCTAAAATCAATTAGTTTTCCAAAAGTATTTACCCAATTTATTTTCTGTATATTTTTTGATTAATTAATTACTTAGTTAAAACAACCTTAATTATTTTTAGGCTAGACAATAAAAAGAAAGTTAATACTAGTTGTTGAAACCTCTTTTTTAATAAAAACGAGATTTTTGGAAAGACGGGAGTCGCCACCAACCTTTTTGGTGTGATTGGATCACCTTATAAAATATTTTGGTCTACGAAGTTATGAGAAAACGGGTTTGGGAGTAGGTTACGTACGAGGAAGGATTAGCATCCTCATAACGCCCAAAATTGGTACCAAATTGAATAATTTTGTCTTAATGTCAAAAGTTTGAAAGAATTTAGAAATAAGATCTCTTTTTTAAAACCGTAATAATTTGCTAAAAATCGAGGTTCTTTTGCTCTGGAAGGGTATAGACATCACATCCAGCATGATTGGACGCAATATCTTTAAACTTTCGTAATCAAAATCATCTCATGATTTACGAAATCTATTTTAGAAGGATACTTTAGACATTTAGACAAACGAAAAATCGCAACCCAGCATGTTAGGGCACTACTTCCCGAATTCCTAAATATCAAAAACATTGCCTCTTTTTTAAAATCCTTTTGAATTAAATGAAATATAATTTTTTTAAAAGTAATGATGTATTTTACATATTACAAAAGATC
This sequence comes from Gossypium anomalum, assembly GCA_025698475.1. Taxonomy (NCBI): domain Eukaryota; kingdom Viridiplantae; phylum Streptophyta; class Magnoliopsida; order Malvales; family Malvaceae; genus Gossypium; species Gossypium anomalum. The sequence goes on along the minus strand of CM046963.1, from coordinate 20,427,852 downwards.
AACGCTAAATAAACCTAATTACATGATACATGCTTTATCATTTCATGTGAATATAGTATAGAAAATGATAATGACATAACTCACATAATATACATTAATATCTCATGCATATATAATCATGAAAATGTAAATATACATACATTATCATTCCGTGCAAAATACAACGTGGAGAATAATAGATAGAACAATATAATTACTTAACATATATGCAATAATATTTCATACAAATATACAAAAACAATAATGTAAAAATAACAAATAATTTACGAGATAAGATTATTATATCAAAACAACATCAAGTAAATACGAAAAAGGGTACTAAAAAATAAACAAACAAATTATGTACGTAAAAAGGAATAAAGTCTAAATACAATTTACAAAGAATAAATGAGGTAAAAATATTTAAAACGATATATAAAAATAATAAAGGAAAATTTTAAACAATAGTTAATATATATAAATATATTGTATGATTTAATAACTTAATATGTTTATTAAAGATATTAATATATTAGACAAGAACAAAATTAAATTTTAAAATATTACATACTAAACTCTAGATAATGATATATAAGAAATGTAATTTTTAATAATAACAAAATCTTTAATAATAAATAGTTATAATAAAATGATATATAAACAATATAATAAATAATAAAAATGATATAATATGTAATAATCTACATATAAATATAGTAAAATAAATAATATATAAAGTATTTAATAAGTAAATTATACAAAAATATTTAAAAGGATTAAAATTAAATAAAACTAAAGTTCTAGGGCTGATTTTAAAATATAAAAAAAGGTCTAGGCCTAATTGGAATGCACACAAAACTCCGAGGGACTTACTGGGCAATTTGCCCTAATCCCGAAACGGCGTCGTTCGCAAAACAAGCCCTGTACTGGCAGGTGGGACTAAATTGAAACAAAAACAAAGAGGTCGGGGCCAAATTTAAATATAAAATTTAAAATCAAATGAAATTAAAAAAATGAAAAAATGGGGAAGGGTTCAAACAACAATTTGCCCATTTACCAAAAACACGCTGATCCTCCCCAGGTCACGGGTCAACACGTGGACCCTGGACTTTGGAACGACACCGTTTTGAGGCTTATCGTTTTAAGCAAAACGACGCCGTTTTTATAAGGCTATAAAAGCCAAATGTCGACCTTAAAATCATTTTGAAACCTGATTTAAAAACAAAGGAAAGAAACCCTCTGAAAGAGGGTTGGGGGGTTCTTGGAGCTCTGACGAGCCTCCGTCCAGAGGTTTGCACGCGCTTACGCGCCACCGTCAACACCGCCACGTACGGCGGCCTGAAGCTAGAAAGCTTCCTTTTCCAACGCAGATCAAACGACATGTCCTTTTCCTTCTATTTTTACGATATCATTATGTATTTATAGAGAAAAAATATAAAATAATCACCTCTGTGTTCTTCAATCGACTGTTGATCTTTTTATTGTATATATGGGTAAAACTGTGTTCTTTTTTATTGAATCTGTGTGTATCCAAAAAACCGTGTTTACAAATTAGAAAAAAATGGGTTTTTATAACCCTCTGTTACATTTTTGGGGAAAGAATCCTTTGATTTCTTTCCATGTTTGCTTCTTTTGTTGCTGTGGTTCTTTCCTTCTTTGCAGATATTAGCGAGGATCTCACGGCGATGAGTGTTGGCGTTGATTTGTGCGTCGATTACGGCACGATATGGGGCCAGAGTCACGGTGCCGATGAAAGTCTACTAGACTGGTGTGAGGCGAAGAGGCGTGACGGTTGGGGTGTTTGAGGCGCCTAGGGTTTCTGAAACCCTAGGCCTTTCTACCTTCTGTTAACGTATTGGGCCATTTGGGCCCCGTGTATGAATTTCGGGCAGCATTTAGGTACTTGGGCTTGAGTGTAACCGGGTATTGGGTAGTTTAGGCTAATTGGGTCTTGGGTCATCAAGCCTTTAGGCCCATTTTGTAAACTGGACATTACAGACTTTGAATTTATTTTATTAATTTTATTTTTTTATTCTATTTCACGGGCCCGGGCAAATTTGGGCTATTACAGCTGCCCTTCTTTGCTTATTACTATGTAACAGGAATAGAGCAAAGATTATAAAAGGACCAAATTTGCCCGACCTAGCCAAGTCTCGAAATCTTGATCCTCATCTTCCTCAAAGGTATTCTGATAGCTTCAGGAATGTCAAATTTGATATCTTAAACCTGCTTCCTGCAAACTCAATAATGCCAAGCCGAAATCTTTGATCTACTCCATGCCTAAGACAGAGAGGCCAAATCTGTCATCTTCAATCTACTTCAATATAAGCATACAAATGTCAGATCTGGCATCTTCGATCTGCTCTCTGTCAATACAAAAATGCCAAATCTGCTATCTTCGATCTGCTCTCTGCCAATATAGAGACGCCAAATCTATCATCTTCGATCTGCTCTCTGTCAATACAGAGATGCCAGATGTGCTTTCTCTGATCTGCCCCTTGTCAATACAAATACGCTAAATCAGCTATCTCCGATCTGCTCTCTGACAATATAGAGACGTCAAATCTGTTATCATCGATCTGCTCTCTGACAATACAGAGACGCTAAATCTGTTATCTTCAATCTTCTCTCTAACAATACAGAGTCGCCAAATCTGTTATCTTCGATCTGCTCTCTGACAATACAGAGACGCCAAATCTGTTATCGTCGATCTACTCTCTGACAATATAGAGACGCCAAATTTGTTATTTTCGACCTATTCTTTGACAATACAGAGACGCCAGATCTATCACTGGTGATCTAGATTATCCCCTAAGGGACATAACCTATAGAATGCGTATGTACTTATGCCTAATGATTTGGGTGCCCTGATCGAAATGAGTCAAATGCCCCTAAGTAGACATATTATGATGCAAGATGTTATGAAAATAATTCCTATTTCAGATGTCTTTGCTCATTCATCCATCAAAGCTCTACCTTACTTACTCAAAGTATCAATCATACTCTGCTCCTATGTTTTGAATCAGATTGGTCCTTTTGTACCATTCTCTGAATGCTACGACCTGCTAGAAATGATCCTCTCCTAAGATTGAATCATTTGAATTGTCCAAATATTCTTTGGACTGAATAAATTCCCTCGAATACCTCCGACCCTTACTCATGGGAATTCTTCAAACAATTGTTCTGTTTTAGTTTCTCGTATTCTCTAGAAATTCCTAGAGTAATATGCAAAACTTCATTTGTAAAAATATTTAGTTCATCAATCATCATTTCAATACAACACACTTTGGAAGACAAACAATCTGATCTTGAGAATAGTCAAATAATACAACAAGAAACTAATCTGAAAACATATCTTTGAGAAGAAAAACAATCTAAAGATAGTAATCAGAACAAAAATTTGATGTCCAACATATCACAGCTTGGGCTTCTGTATACAAATTCTATGAAGACTGTTTTAAGTTTAACATGTGTTTAGAAGATCAAAAGTACTTTGTTGATGCCCCGATATGTAACACACTCCACATCTCGTTAAATCTAGTATAGCAAAGTCACTGCATGTCTCTAGAAATTTGAGCATCCCTTTCAGTTTTTCAACTCAAAACCCCTTTGGTCTCAAGGCGCCCTTTGTGGGTTTTCACCTTGGCCTCTCCAAATTTTTTTTTTTAAAAATCTCAAAGTGCCCTTTGCGGGTTTTCACTTTGGATTCCCCTCTCTTTTAGACAAAGTATTTCTTGACTGAGTCTAAATTTACTAGACTGGGTAAACTCTTCCCATCCATTTCTGTTAAAATCAGTACACCACCAGAGAAAGCCTTCTTCACAAAATACGGCCCTTCCCAGTTCGGCATCCATTTTCCTCTAAAATCTTTCTGTATGGGAAAAATATTTTTCAATACAAGATCACCTTCGCGGAATTCTCTTGGATGAACTTTCTTATCGTAGGCTCGCATCATTCGCTTCTGATACATCTGACCATGATGAATAGCTCTTAGTCTCTTTTCTTCAATCAAGTTCAATTGGTCATACCGCGCTTGAATCCATTCTGCTTCATCTAGCTTTATCTCTGACAAAATTTGAAGAGAAGGTATTTCTACTTCAATGGGTAACACTACCTCCATCCCATAAACCAACGAGAAAGGAGTTTCCACAGTAGAGGTTCTGACAGACGTTCGATAGGCTAAGGTGCAAACGGTAATTTCTCATGCCAATCTCTATAAGTTTCGGTCATTTTCCCCACTATTTTTTTGATGTTTTTGTTGGCAACTTCCACTGCCCCATTCATTTTTGGGCAATATGGAGATGAAATATGATGTTTGATCTTGAATTGACTGTAAACTTCTGCAATCATGCTGTTATTCAAGTTCAATGCATTATCTGATATAATCCTCTTAGGTATTCCATACCGATAAATAATCTCCTTTTTCAAGAATCGACTCACTGCCGACTTGGTAACACTAGCATATGAAGCTGCCTCCACCCACTTTGTGAAGTAGTCGATGACCACGAAAATGAAACGATGCCCATTCAAAGCTTTTGGTGATATCGGCCCAATAACATCCATGCCCCATATGAAAAAAGGCCATGGAGAAGTCATAACATGTAAGGGTGAAGGTGGTACATGGATCTTGTCCCCATATATCTAGCATTTATGACATTTCTTAGCATAACTGATACAATTTCCTTCCATAGTAGACCAATAGTATCCAAACCTCATGATTTGTCTTGCCATCGTAAAGCCATTAGCATGTGTACCACAAACTCTTTCATGTACTTCTTTCAGGATTTGTCTAGCCTCTACAGCGTCAACGCATCTCAAAAGTACTTGTTCTTTCCTTCTTTTATAAAGGATGTCCCCATCTAGCACATATTTGCAGGCTAACCTCCTCAAAGTTCTTTTGTCGTTTTCAGTTGCCTGTTCAGGATATTCACGATTTTTTACATACCGTAATATATCTTGATACTAGGGATGGTCATCCTTTTCCTCTTCTTTGATGTTACAGCAATGAGCTGGAACCTCACAAATGCTCATCTGAATTGGTTTCACATCCTCTTGTTTATTTTCTTTGATCATGGAAGCCAATGTTGCCAAAGCGTCCGCCATCTGATTTTCGTCCCGTGGGAGATAATTGAAAGTGACATTATCAAACTCTTCAAGTAACTCTAAAACTACCCTTCGATAATTAATCAATTTAGGGTCCCTTGTCTTCCATTCACCCCTAAGCTGGTAAATTACCAACGCAGAGTCTCCATATACTTCCAAGGTTTTAATTTTTCGCTCTCTGGCTGCTTGAACCCCATGATGCATGCTTCATACTCGGCCATATTGTTTGTACAATCAAAATCCAATTTACATGTAAATGGATAATTGTCACCATTTGGGGATACCATGACTGCCCCAATCCTGTTTCCTACAGTGTTGGATGCGCCGCCAAAGTTCAACTTTGATGAATATTCTTTAATGACTGCCACATACATCAACTCCTCATTAGGGAAATCAAAGCTCAATGGCTCATAATCTTCTAAAGCTCTGCTAGGCAGAAATTTTGCTATCGCGCTTCCTTTTATAGATTTTTGACTCACATAGACTATATCAAACTCTAAGAGCAATACTTGCCACCTTGCCATTCTTCCATTTAGGGCTGTTGACTCCATCATGTACTTTAATGGATCAAGTTTTGAAATTAGCCAAGTCGTTTGATATAACATATATTGCCTCAACCTTCGAATTGTCCAAATCAAAGCACAACACAACTTTTCAATTGGCGAATATCTCATTTCACATTCAGTAAATTTCTTACTGAGGTAATATATCGCTCTCTCTTTTCTTCCTGACTCGTCATGTTGACCAAGCACACATCTCATAGAATTACTAAACACCGATAAGTACAAAATTAATGGTCTATCTGGACTAGGTGGAGATAGTACTGGAACGTTTAACAAGTATTTCTTGACTTTATTAAAGGCATTCTAGCATTCCTCATCCCAAGTTCCTTGGTTGTGTTTTCTAAGGAGGCGAAATATAGGATCACATTTCTCAGTTAATTGTGAAATAAACCGAGCAATATAATTCAACCTTCCAAGAAAACCCCGAACTTCCTTCTGAGTGCATGGTGGAGGCAAATCTCGTATGGCTCTAACTTTTTCTGATCAACTTCTATTCCTTTTTTGCTGACCACAAAGCCTAGTAATTTCCCTGACCTAGCTCCAAAAGTGCACTTTGCTGGATTAAGCTTCAGCTGAAACTTTCTTAATCTCAGGAACAACTTCCTCAAGACTTCAATATGTTCCTTCTCTGTTTGAGATTTGGCAATCATATCATCAACATATACCTCAATCTCTTTGTGCATCATATCGTGAAACAAGCCTTTTGTATGTTGCTCCTGCATTCTTCAGCCCAAAGGGCATTACCTTGTAACAGAAGGTGCCCCATAATGTTATGTCTTTAAGATGCATCTTTATCTGATTGTACCCCGAGAAACCATCTATAAAGGAGAACAATGAATATCCCACTGTATTGTCTACTAAAGTATCAATGTGCGGTAAAGGAAAATTGTCCTTTAGGCTAGCTTTGTTTAAATCTTTGTAGTCAACACACATTCGTACCTTCCCATCCTTCTTAGGGATAGGCATAATATTAGCCACCCATTTTGAATATTTGATTTCTTGTAGGAATCCAGCATCAAACTGCTTCTTGACTTCCTCTTTTATTTTCAACACAATATCAGGCCTCATCCTTCGCAATTTTTGTTGAACTGGCTTGCAATATTGTCTTATGGGAAGACGATGTACCACGATATCAGTATTCAACCCCGGTATATCTTGATATGGCCATGCAAATATATATTTGAATTTACGTAGCAGTTCAACAAGACCTCGTCTCGTTTCTTTAGCAAAATGTGTGCCAATTTTCACCTCTTTCCTTCTTCCAAGGCTACATTCTCTATTGCCTCTTTCTTAGGGGTAGGATTTGTTTCTCCTCTTGTTTCACCATTCTCAACAGATCTGGAGACATATCACAATCCCTGTCATCTTTAAAATCCTAAAGTTCTTCTAAACACATGTCTTGCTCAAAAGAGAATCTAGAATTTGTAGTATCAGTGCTCATGTCATTGATATCTAGGAACTTGCGGGGTACGAAAGAATGTACAAAGAATAAATGAATTTTCGAAACGTTTTTTATATGTTATGAATGAAAGAATGTAAAGGTCAAAAGAATATTGAACGGTATAAAAGAATATTCAATTGAATTGATAACAAAGGTTACGTTTTATTAAAATGTAAATATCTGAACGTGAGCCTATTTTACAAATGAAATCTTACTACTCCTAGGCTTTAGAGCAATAAGAGTGTTCTAGAAATTACTCTGAAGAATCTTTAAAAACTACAGGAAGTTCCTCTGCAACCTAATTGTTTAAAGAGCTTCCTGGTTCGTAAGGACGAACGCCCTCAAGGTTTCTTTGTCCAGACTCTTCATTATGCACAGCATTTATATGATAGCCTCTTTTTTCAAGCAACTCTCCTTTAGGGTGAATTATCCCTCCTGATATAAAGGTTTGGGATATATGAGGGAACGTCATCGATTCCCACTCCACTTCTCTTCCACTTAAACGCGCCCTTCTTCTCTCTTGACGCTTCTCTGTTTCCTTCCTCCTTTGCTTGTGATCTGGCTTGTAACCCAAGACAAAATGGTCTCTCTTCCCCTTTAGTTCTGAAATTTGAATCTCTCATTGAAGATATCTTCCCAATCCTTTTCCTGGCAAAGCTCCTTTCCCTATTGTCATTCGTAAAACCATTCTTGTAGTTCTGAATATCCTGGACACCGACACCTCACTCCTCTCTGAAATAAATGTTGTATTAATGAATTCTAATGAACGAAAAGAGCATTCAATTGCCTCTTCGTTTGCTTCTACGTAGGGTGCTTCACTGGTAACTGTTGCTATAATGTCCTCCTCCGCGTTTATGGTGACCAACCGTCCATTAGCTACTAACTTCAATTTCTGGTGTAAAGATGAGGGCACCGCTCTTGCCGAGTGTATCCAAGGCCTCCCTAACAAGCAATTGTAAGAGGGCTTGATGTCCATCACTAAAAAGTCCACCTCATAAGTATTTGGCCCAATCATCAAAGGAATATCAATTCTTCCCATGACCTTTCTCTCCATACCGTCGAATGCTCTCACTACATTATGGCATGTTTTCATGTGAGAACTGTCTATGGGTAATTTGTTCAATGTAGATAATGGTAAGACATTTAAGGCTGATCCATTATCAATAAGCATACTCAGAAATGTATACCCTTTACTGCAAGTCGTGATGTGTAAAGCTTTAGTTGATCCCATGCCACCAGGTGGGATTTCGTCATCGTTGAAATAAATGAAATTGTCAGCACTTATGTTACTAACCAATCGATCCAATTTATTGACGGATATATCATTAGTAACGTAAATCTCATTGAGCACCTTCATTAATGCTTCCCGATGTATCGTTGAACTCAGAAGCAAAGCCAACACTAATATACGAGCTGGTTGTTTACGCAATAGTTCAACCATGCTGTACTCACTGTGTTTTAAGAATTTTAGAAATTCTCTGGCTTCTTCTTCCTTTACTGGCTCATTAACCAGTGTCTCAGTCCCCTTTCCTTTGTCAAAGGCTTTTGCTTTTGCGGGCTCAACTCTGACGCCTTCTGCATCGTAACACTTCCCACTACGTGTGTAAGAACCCTCATCCTGAACCTTCTTAGAAGCACTAGCTATATCCTCCTTTTCCGGCATTGTCACATTGCAGTTGTAATTCCAAGGTACTCTCTTGTTATCTTTATAAGGAAAGGAAATAGGTTTATGAATGATGACTTTCGGTACCATTGGTATTTCAACTTCATTATTTCTTGGTAAAGAAATAAAGATCCTTGGCCGATTTTGATTCTTCGGTCCACTTCTAATGTGCATATATATCCCTCATCTGAGTAAGCTTCATAAAATTCTAGCTTCTTATTATCCATAAGGCTTTGTACCAAGGCCTTAAACTCGTCACATTCCTGAATCTCGTGTCCCTCTTCAGCATGGAACTCGTAGTAGTCCCTTACTCCTCTATTTCTTTCTTTAGAGATTATCATCTCTCTTTTTACCATTTCTTCCTAAATCACTTTCATCGGCATTCTCACCTCATCTATGCCCTCTTCAATCCTTGTCATACCAGTATCCCCAACTGCGTTTACCCCTTGATCACCATGATTTGGAAACCGGTTCTTATTAATAGGGGTGTCGTCAAACTTTACAACCCCCATCTTGATAAGTCTTTCCACTGCTTTTTTAAAGCCAGGGCAATTTTCGATCGAATGCTCCGATATCCCTACATGGTATTCACATTTAGAGTTTGCATTATACCATTTAGGGTCTGGAGGTTGCAGAGGTTTTAAATGAAAAAGAGCTATTGCATACGCATTAAATAAAATTTGATAAAGCTCCCGATACGTCACTGGGATAGGCGTGAATGAGACCTTCTCAGAATTTTGTCTCGAACCAGATCCCTGCTTTTGAGAATCCTGTTGCCCAACTGTAGTTACTCTGGGCTGACTAACCATAACCGCTTTTGAATTATAACTACTCGAATTATTCACCTCATTATCTTTCCTTCTTGGGGCCGATCTTTTAGTAGTTTCCCCCTCTATCTTGCCACCCCTTATGGCATTCTCAATCATTTCTCCTGCCATAACTATATCAGCAAAGCTCTTAGTGGTACTTCCAATCATGTGAGTAATGAATGGGGCCTTCAAAGTGTTAATGAACAGCATAGTAGTTTCTTTCTCCAAGAGCGGTGGTTGAACTTGCATGGCAACCTCTCTTCACCTCTTTGCATATTGCCTAAAACTTTTATTAGGCTTCTTTTCCCTGTTTTGCAATGTGATTTTATCATGAGTCAATTCAGTCACATGATTATATTGCTATATAAAGGCTTACGCTAGGTCTCTCCAAGAACCAATCCTTGCGTGACTCAATTGATTATACCACCTAGCCACTGCCCCAACCAAACTATCCTGAAAACAATGGATTAACAATTGATCATTGTTTACATAGCCAGTCATCCATCTATAGAACATGGTGATATGGGCCTCAGGACAAGTAGTCCCATTGTACTTCTCAAATTTTAACATTTTGAACTTACGGGGAAGCACCAAATCTGGGACCAAACTCAAGTCCTTGGCATCAATTCCCTGACGATTATCAGTGTTTTCCAATGCCTTAAACTTCTCCTCTAACCATCTACAACGCTCTTCTAATTGCCTTGATGATTCAAGCCTCATCTCTTCCCTCTCAGCTACATCTAAATCAGGGATGACTGGATTGGTAGGGTTATCTCCTGAGTTGAACCGTGAGCCAGTTTGAAAGTTCATAGGTATTCCGGCATCCGCTTGCCCATGTTGAGGCCTTATTGTGATGGACGACCTTTGAGGATATGCTTCAGATTGAGTTTACACATCGGGTGGAGTAAAACCCAAAGGATAATCCTCATTATCTCCTTCAGTGATGGTCATAGGGGCCTTTCCTTTATCCGTCGCCCCCTTCAGCAGCTGAACCATCTCAGCCATCATATTCCTTTGAGCCTCCAACATTTGATCTTTCATCTCTTGTTGGATTTTTTCCAATTGCTCCTGCAACTGCTCTTGCATTTCTTTCTGAATCTGCTCAAGTCTTTAATCCATATTCTTTGACTTAGCACATGTACCGTAAGGATGTGTTGCTTCCAGATTTTCTTTCTCTTACTCTCTCTTTCTCCCTAATAATTTTAACTAATTAGGGTCTTTCTATAAACTTGAATGCATATGATGCATGAATGCTAAAAGATATCGATTCTGATTTAGTTTTTTTTAGAAAACGTTATTTAAGAGACAAAAATCTTTACACAGAACGGATTACAAATACGCCTTCGCCCTCAGGCCTAAAGTTTTAATCCTATCCAATAACGAAGCTAACCCTAAACCTCTATCTGTCACTAACTCATATTTTGTACTTAATACGTTAGCTTGTGCTGCTAGGTCTTGTAAATGATCAGCAACCTCTCGGATCTGGACTATGGCTTCTCCCATGAGATAATCCCTATCTCTAACTTGATTCTGAAGATGGTAAAGCTCTTCCTTCCAATGTCCTTCTCTTGCCTCATTTCGCTTCTATCCGTAGTTCACGATTCGCACATCGCTTCCAACCTTCCAATATTGTGCTTCATTTCCTCGATCTTGTTCAGACTTGCTTTTAATTCGACCACAGAATTACGACTTCGATGATGATGAAGAGATTGTCCAAGCTCTGTCACCTTAGCTTTTAATCCTTGATTCTCCTTCTCTAAGGCCTGGTTCTGCGCTTGCATCTCTTGGAACTTCTTCTCCCAATACTTGACTTTGGCTCTTTCTTCTTGAACCTCTTGTTGCCACTACTCTAAAGACTTCCCCAATCCAGCTCTCTTCAATGATAGCTGTGTCTTCTTATACTGTGTCTTCAAGTCATCTCGGTCTTCCTCAATTTTCTTTTTTTCTTTTCTTACTTTTTCAACCTCAATTTTTTGAACGTCGACGTCTAAGCTTAGGTACATCTTTTCCTCCTCGAGCCTCTCTATGTTTCTTCTAAGCTCCAAATTCTTCCTTTCGAACTCTTGCTTTATGACCTCTAACTCTGATGGAATCACACGTAAATTCTCCTCCATCGATCGAGCAGCTTCCAAACTAGGTCTAGGGATGTTATCATTAACCCTCTTATTAAACCACCCTTTGTATTCAAAAGTTGCCGTCGGTCCTTTAGTCAGAATCTTCGCACAGCAAACCTTCTTCCAAGCCTCAGAAATTTCTCGCATCTTCTTCTCATAATGATCCCCTTTATATGAGAAGTCACTCTGAGCTAGCCCTTACGTTGCCGGTATAAACTACTCCGCCTTATATTGCCTTAGGACGAGTAATGGTGTATAACCGACAACTCCCCAAATTCCAGGAAGAGGTACCCAATCAAAGCTTCTTCTTCTCGGAGGTTCTGAAGTATTTCTATCCACCTTTCCTATGTAATGTCATCCCTCCTCGGTGTAGCTGCTGCTTCCTTTAGCGGAGAATAGTCTTTAAAGAACACTCAGCAAGGAACCTTATCAACCTTCCAAAAGTGACTGTGGAACCAAACTAGCAACAACTGTGCACATCCAATGAACCTTTTTTCCCCAACTCTTTGACATGCATTCAAGGATCTAAATGTTTCTACTAGGATTACAGGCAGAAGTGTATTTTGCTTACCTAATCGATTGAATAAATTCGCGACTGCTTCATCTACGTATCCCATAGCCTTTGGGAAAGTCACCAAACCATAAATACTTAAGGCCAGGACATCAACCCTCCTCTTCACATCTAGGTGTGCCAATATTAAATCCATCAAACTTGTCCACGGAATGCATTTACCATTACCTTTTTGTTGGATTCGAGCTGCGGTCCACTGTTCACTCATCCCTATGATCATCATCAATTTCTTTATGAAAGTCGGGAGATTAGCAGCCCTGACATAAGCTTTATTACCTTGAATTTTTGAAAAACGAAGCAAAGTTGTATACTCCTCCAAAGTTGGAACTAAGTCTACCTCTCCGAATGTAAAACAACTATAAGCAGGGTTCCAAAACTGTACCATGGCTCGAAATAGATGCTTATCCACCTTGATGTCTAGGAAATAGGGAAGATCCCCATAATTCTGATAGAAAAGCTACTTAGCCTCGTCATCCCATTGGGCCCAAATGTCTCTCAACTCCTAAAACTCATTCTGTGTCGAATTAATACGAGTGAAGTCCCATAACTCTGATGTATACCCCTCTATGGCACTATCTTCCTTCTCTGACTGGGTTTTCTCTGACCAGGTACAGACAGAGGCATTGTCCTCCACTTTATCAAGATATTCGTTCCTCATTACAAAATTTTCTAGTCTAGAAATCGAATAGTGAATCAACAGCCTTAAATACTGAATGACATGCAATGATAGCAAAATAAAATAAGTTAGTATCATATATAAAAGTATAATAAACAAGTACCTATAAGGGTAATTTACTAAAGGCTATCACTATACTCCCTAGGGTAAGCACTTAAAGTTCACTATAAGCGTGCGTTTTAGTTATAAAGCCAGGGTACCTGAACTAGCAGATTCCTCGGTCCTCACCCATTATAGGCTCATATAGACCAAGTTCAGTTCAGGGGGACATATTTCTCTATGGCCATGCGGAGATGAAAATCTCACGAAGACATAGGTACAGTATCCCGGAAGCAATCCACTAGCTTATACGGATGTGTAAACCTCACAAAAGCATAGCTTCTTACTCCCACTTAGGGGTGTGACCACAGCGGCATGCAAATGCAACGTACGGCAATAGGAAAATAAACATATGCAGCAAACACATGTAAAAAGAATCAATTTTTAAAATTTTCCAAACTTCCGACATTAAGACAGAAAATAATCAATTTTTTGGCTTGACTCTCTTATTGTCCCCAGCGGAGTCGCCAAGCTATCGAAACCTCTTTTTTAATAAAAATAAGATTTTTGAAAAGACGGGAGTTGCCACCAACCTTTTTGGTGTGATTGGATCACCTTATAAAATATTTTGGTCTACGAAGTTATGAGAAAACGGGTTCGGGAGTCAGTTACATACGAGGAAGGATTAGCATCCTCATAACGCCCAAAATTGGTACCAAATTGAATAATTTTATCTTAATGTCAAAAGTTTGAAAGAATTTAGAAATAAGATCTCTTTTTTAAAACCGTAATAATTTGCTAAAAATCGAGGTTCTTTTGCTCTGGAAGAGTATAGACATCACATCCAGCATGATTGGACGCAATATCTTTAAACTTTCGTAATCGAAATCATCTTGTGATTTATGAAATCTATTTTAGAAGGATACTTTAGACATTTAGACAAACGAAAAATCGCAACCCAGCATGTTAGGGCACTACTTCCCGAATTCCTAAATATCAAAAACATTGCCTCTTTTTTAAAATCCTTTTGAATTAAATGAAATATAATTTTTTTTAAAAGTAATGATGTATTTTACATATTACAAAAGATCAATGCTAAATAAACCTAATTACATGATACATGCTTTATCATTTCATGTGAATATAGTATAGAAAATGATAATGACATAACTCACATAATATACATTAATATCTCATGCATATATAATCATAAAAACGTAAATATACATACATTATCATTCCGGGCAAAATACAACGTGGCGAATAATAGATAGAACAATATAATTACTTAACATATATGCAATAATATTTCATACAAATATACAAAAACAATAATGTAAAAATAACAAATAATTTACGAGATAAGATTATTATATCAAAACAACATCAAGTAAATACGAAAAAAGGTACTAAAAAATAAACAAACAAATTATGTACGTAAAAAGGAATAAAGTCTAAATACAATTTACAAAGAATAAATGAGGTGAAAATATTTAAAACGATATATAAAAATAATAAAGGAAAATTTTAAACAATAGTTAATATATATAAATATATTGTATGATTTAATAACTTAATATGTTTATTAAAGATATTAATATATTAGACAGGAACAAAATTAAATTTTAAAATATTACGTACTAAACTTTAGATAATGATATATAAAAAATGTAACTTTAAATAATAACAAAATCTTTAATAATAAATAGTTTATAATAAAATGATATATAAACAATATAATAAATAATAAAAATGATATAATATGTAATAATCTACATATAAATATAGTAAAATAAATAATATATAAAGTATTTAATAAATAAATTATACAAAAATATTTAAAAGGATTAAAATTAAATAAAACTAAAGTTCTAGGGCTGATTTTAAAATATAAAAAAAGGTTTAGGCCTAATTGGAACGCACACAAAACTCCGAGGGACTCACTGGGCAATTTGCCCTAATCCTGAAATGGTGTCGTTCGGAAAACAAGCCCTATACTGGCAGGTGGGACTAAATTGAAACAAAAATAAAGAGGTCAAGGCCAAATTGAAATATAAAATTTAAAATCAAATGAAATTAAAAAAATGAAAAAATGGGGAAGGGCTCAAACAGCAATCTGCCCATTTACCAAAAACACGCGGATCCTCCCTGGGTCACGGGTCAACACGCGGATCCTGGACTTTGGAATGACGCCGTTTTGAGGCTTATCGTTTTAAGCAAAACGATGCCCATTTTATAAGGCTATAAAAGCCAAATGTCGACCTTAAAATCATTTTAAAACCTGATTTAAAAAAAAAAAGAAACCCGGAGCTCTGACGAGCCTTCGTCAGAGGTTTGCACGCGCTCACGCGCCACCGTCAACACTGCCGGAAGCTGGAAAGCTTCCTTTTCCAATGCAGATCAAACGGTACGTCCTTTTCCTTCTATTTTACGATATCAGTATGTATTTATAGAGAAAAAAATAATCACCTCTGTGTTCTTCAATCGACTGTTGATCTTTTTATGGTATATATGTGTAAAACTGTGTTCTTTTTTATTGAATCTGTGTGTATTCAAAAAATCGTGTCTACAAATTAGAAAAAAATGGGTTTTTATAACCCTCTGTTACATTTTTGGGGAAAGAATCCTTTGATTCTTTTCCAAGTTTGCTTCTTTTGTTGCTGTGGTTCTTTCCTTCTTTGCAGATATCAGTGAGGATCTCACGGTGATGAGTGCTGGAATTGATTTGTGGGTCAACTACAGCGCGATACGGGGTTATAGTCACGGTGCCGATAAAAGTCCACTGGACCAGCGTGAGGCGAAGAGGCGTGATGGTTGAGGTGCTTGCGGCGCCTAGGGTTTCTGAAACCTTAGGCCTTTCTACCTTCTGTTAACTTATTGGGCCATTTGGGCCCCGTGTATGAATTTTAGGTAGCATTTAGGTACTTAGGCTTGGGTGTAACCGGGTATTGGGTAGTTTAGGCTAATTGGGTCTTGCGTCATCAGGCCTTTAGGCCCATTTTGTAAATTGGACATCACAAACTTTGAATTTATTTTATTAATTTTATTGTTTTATTCTATTTCACGGGCCCGGGAAAATTTGGGCTATTACACTAGTACTTTTAGTTCCTTTGGGTTCGACATCCGGTCTTGCTAAAACTATACTACTATTTGATAGGTGCGTTTGCCTTCATCGTGATATTAGTTAGTTCAAGTACGATCAATTATAAATTTTAAAACTTATCGCGAGTGACAATCAAGTTTTTGGCTCTGTTGTCGGGGAACTAAGATATTAGGAACACTCAATTTTTATTACTTTAGCCATTATTTTCTTATTTTATTTAATTTTGTTTTATTTTTAGTTTTACTAAATTTTCTTTTATTTTCTTCTAACAGGTTCTCATAGTTTATGACTAGAAGAAACCCGTCAGGACCATTACTCTTTGGTAGTGAGATTGAAAACACAGCTCGCAGAAACCGGAGAGAAATTATGAGAAGCTTACAATACATAGAGGAAGGGCAAGAGGAAAATACTCCAACTACAAACGAGGAGATGGCTGAAAATTAGGAAAATCCGCTACCTCCTGCGATTGCTGTTGACCCAGTAAATCAGAATCCTGCTCCTCGTACTATGTATGGTTATGCTAAACCTACTTTAACAGGAACTGAATCGAGTATAGTTAGGCCTGCTATTGCTACAAATAATTTTGAACTAAAAGCTAACACAATTCAAATGATACAACAGTTTGTTCAGTTTGATGGTTTGCAGGACAAAAACCTAAATACTCATTTAGCAAATTTTCTGGAGTTTTGCGACACATTCAAGATCAATGGCGTTTCTGACGATGCCATTCACCTTTGACTATTTCCCTTTTCACTGAGGAATAAAGCTAAACAATGGTTGAACTCGTTACCATGAGGATCAATCACTACTTGGGAACAAATGACCGAAAAGTTCTTACTTAAATATTTTCCACCTGCTAAAACAACTAAACTACGGAATGATATTTCTTCTTTTGTGCAGATGGATTTAGATACACTTTACGATGCATGGGAGAGATACAAGGACCTACTATGAAGGTGCCCTCACCATGGGTTACCTCTTTGGCTACAAGTTTAAACTTTTTACAATGGTGTGAACCCCTCGACAAGACAGATGATTGATGCAGCCGCTGGTGGAACTATGAACAACAAAACACCTGAAGCAGCTTACAAATTTATTGAGGAGATGTCATTAAATAACTAGCAGTGGCAAGTCATGAGGACTAAGCCAACCAAAATAGCAGGCGTTTATAACGTCGGTACGGTTAATATGTTATCAAATCAGATAGAACTTTTAAATAAAAAGATTGATGGTTTACTTGGTTCTACGCAGGTACATCCAGTGATGATGTGTGATTCAAGTGAAGGAGGCATACATACAGAGTATCAACCCTTCAATCCTACAATCGAGGAGGAACAAGTTCACTATATGGGTAATAATAACTCTAGATCTCAAAATAACCCATACAGTAATACTTATAATACAGGTTGGAGGAACCACCTAGATTTCTCATGGGGTGGTCAAGGAAATCAAAGGCCACAAAATTCTTCGGGTTTTCAACAACCACCTTATCAACAGGAAAAGAAACCGAACCTTGAGGAGATGCTAACAAAGTTTATCTCGGTGTAAGAAACTCGTTTCCAGAATACCGAGACAACACTTAAACATCAACAAGCGTCGATCCAAGGACTTGAAACTCAGATAGGCCAGCTGTCCAAATTAATTTCTGAACGACCACAAGGTAGCTTGCCAAGTAATACTGAACCTAACCCAAGGGAACAGCTCAATGCGATTAATGTTAGAAATAAGGAAGGGTTAATTACATCTGAGGTAGGCCACAATGAGCAGAAACTGGTAAGTGTAGAATATAAACCTTGTGTGCCATACCCTAATGCGACAAGGAAAGACCGCTCAGAGGAACAATTTGGTAAATTCCTTAAACTTTTAAAGAAATTACATATCAACTTACCGTTTATTGAAGCTCTTTCGCAGATGCCGAACACAATGAAGTTTTTAAAGGAGCTTTTAGCAAATAAGCGGAAGTTGGATGAGGTGTCGTATGTGGAGTTAAACGCAGCTTGCTCAGCTATTTTACAGAATAAGCTACCCAATAAATTAAAAGATCCAGGGTGTTTTACAATTCATTGTTTAATTGGTAGTTTAGATGTGAACAATGCGTTGGCTGATTTAGGGGGATAGTATCAATGTCGTGCCTCACAAAATGTTTAAGCAACTAGGTCTTGGGAAACCCAAACAAACTAGGATGAGCATTCAATTAGCAGATAAAACTATCAGATTTCTTATGGGCATTGTTGAAGATGTACTCGTTAAAATTGACAAATTTATATTCTCAGTGGATTTCGTTGTTCTATATATAGAAGAGGATAGTAACGTTCCTTTAATTTTAGGAAGGCCCTTTTTAGCAATTGCTAAAACAATTATTGATGTTGGCACAGGCGAACTCACACTTCTTGTGAGAGACTAGACAATCACCCTTCAAGCTCGCAATTTGAGCAATACATTAAAAATTGAAGGTGGTTGTTTAAAATATTCTACTAAAACTGACCATATGTTGCAACCTAGTTTGTAGGAAATAGTTCGAAGGACATACATGAGCCACGCTCAAGTAACAAAAAAGGACCTACCATGAAGAACGGAGGCTACAAATTGAGGAGCTAGATTAATTACGGATACATAAACCGAGAACACACAAAAAACCAAAAACACACCATGACGAGCTCAAAACCTCACCAAATCAACTTAAAGTTGGAAACAAAGTAGCAGATCCTTGCATTGCAACGTCTGATCCTAATGAAGAAATTTCTCTCACGGTACTTAGTATTCCCATATGGTACAGTCGAGGTAATTCACCCCAAATTCGGCACTTTTAAGGTAAATAGTACTCGTCTAAAATTTTATGTTGATAAAACTGATAGCAGGAATGAGGAGTGTAAACTCCTCGAAACACCATGACCGCATGAAACCAAGGTAAGTCGAGCTTAGACTATAAATAAGCGCTTCTCGAGAGGCAACCCGAGTACTAACGGTATTAACTTCTGTAAATTCTAGGGTTTAACACCTAACTTACTAACTGAGCTCTTGAATATAGGTTTTCCACACCCATACGGCCAGGCACACGGGCGTGCTTTAGACCATGTGAAAATAGGGCAAAATTTTTCCCTAACATGGGATGGGACAAGTTACCATGACCGTGCGACATGGCCGTGGGCGATCCTGCCAAAACAACACGGCGTGCGATACACCCGTGGCTTAGAACCGTTGAACCTGAGAAAGTAACACGGACGTGCGACACGCCCGTGCCTAGCACCTGTGGTCGACACTGTCAAACTAACACGAGCATGGTCCTACATACACGGGCGTGAGAGAAGCGAACGAAGCCAGACACAGCCGTACGACACAGCCGTGTGCACCAACACGCCCAAGGAACATGGGCGTGGACTGAATGTCAGATGCACCAAAATTTGAAAAACAAAAAACACACGAGCGTGTCCCACGACCGTGTGCCCCAAAATCTATCAAAACCCCTCACTATTCATCATCTCCTTCCCCTTAAATCCCTAACCCTAGCAGCTGCAATTCCACACGCCCTCCTGCAATGCTCGTGCGCCGCCCTCAACTTCATTTTCGAAGCCCAAGCTCTTCCCTTTTATGTTTGTTTACTCTTTTCTCTTCTATTTTACTTACTTTTGATGCTCATTATCATATTTTTACCATATTATTTTCATTTTGCTACTCATTATTCTATTATTTAAATTTCATTCTTAGGATAGTTATCATCTGATTCATGTTGAATCAAGATATTAAGAAGGCCTCATACTATTGTCATGCTCATACCCATGCCATTACAATGCTCATACTCATGTTATTACCATGCTAAGTGCCACAAAATCTATGTCATCAAATTGATTGTTTTTGGTTGAGTTTTATTAGTGTTAGTAGTTTTGGTTAAATTTGTTAGTTTAAATTCATAGTTTATTCCTTTTTGAATTCATTTACATATTATCTTTTCTATTCATTAAGACAAAATAATGGTTCTTCTTGCAGGTATACAATGTCGACTTCACGTGGTAAAAAGGCCGACGTCCCTGCTTTAAAGAAAAGGAAATGAGCAACGTCATTATCAGGTCCTATCGTAGAGATTCGCCACCCCTTCCTTCAGTTTCCCATGGGACCCCAAGAAGAACTCTTCCAGATACTTTAGGCCTGACCTTTAGGTGCGGGCTGCTATATTGACTGGGCCGCACTTGAACAAGTCCAACTGGTTAACGCGATAAGAGCTCTTCTGTCAACTGGTCCATGGGAACTCTTCTTTGCGATTATCGAGTCGACGTACCTTGAGCACACACTCAAACTTTTCTCGACCTTCCATCTTCAAGACGTCATGACCAAGTTCGATGATCTGACACGTTCAATTTCGCCTCGACGGTTTAGTCTACCAATTGAGAGTCCCAGAATTCGGTACTGCACTGGGCCTATACATGGAGAAGTTCATAGAGGAGAACGACCTCGACACTCTCAACCGCCATATCCATCATTCTCCTTTACGGTGCTGGAACGCTTTAGTACCTATCCCGACCACCTATTACCCTAGCTGTTCCAAAGCATCAGCTCTAACCCCATCTTCAGGTAGCTTCATGCCATTTTAGCTCACACTTTGATAGGACGGCGAGAGAGCACTAGCGTCGTCAACACTCACAACACCTACTTTCTATAGTGTATGGTGCATGGGCATGTCTTCAACCTCGCCTATTTTATTACCCTCACCATTCAACATCAGACGGAGCGGCACCAGAAGGGGTTCATCTCTATTGGCCTCTATGTGACTCGACTGGCTCGACACTTTAGGCTTCTCAACACAGCAGCACAAGCATCCTCCTTTACTCTCATTGGCCAGATGTCTCCATAAGGTATCTCGAGCATGCTACATATTAGGATGATCGAAAAATGCCTTGGAACTTACCCTCCTCAGTATCGCCTCGCCAAATCAACCGAGGAGGAGGCTCTCGAGGACATTATTGATGATGTCCCTCTACGACACGAGGACCCACCGTCTCAGCTACCACCCATCCATCATCCAGTTCATGCGGCAGCTTCATACCCTGACATCTCTGAGTGCCTCACTCTATTTGAGCAGCAGTGTTTTCAATGCTTTGATAACATTGACGCTACTCTACAGTATATTTGCCAGCACCTCCACATTTCATCGCCACCACGACCTCGCGAACCATCCGGCGATGATGATGTTTAAAGATTTTCTTTTTATTTTATTTCTTTTTCCTTTTTATTTATTATTTTTCTTATTATTCTTATTTTAACTTTTCAGTTTATTTACTTTTAATACTATTTTATTTTTTGGTTTTATAAACAATTTTTAATTTCGGCTATTTCATTACGAGCAATTATTCTCCTTTATATTCCTAAATAGTTCTTGATTTTATCACAGTTATAAAGAGCTCCAAAGCTCACTATTACTTAGGAAATTGAAATTCCATTGGAAAAGGTTCTCCACGACTTCCATGCCCTGCTCGACCACGACCATAGCCACCACGAGATATAATATTCTTTTGACGCAGCACTTGTGGAACCCAACCTCTACCACCACTGGAGTATTCTCCTCCATTCTGCATAACTCCAACCTAAGGAGTTCATTCGTTTAACATTCTGAAAGTTTCACTTCTCTCCCTATCTTATGATCTTATTAACTTTATCTTTGAACATTAAGGGAAATGTACATCTTAAGTGTGGGGGGTCAATTATATTGCTATCAGAAAAATCCCTAAATTGTGTCTTTTGCAAATCCCTCATATCATTATTAGAATGAATTTTGATTAATTTATGGTTTTTATTGATATATCTTGAATTAAAACAAAAGCATTCATGCATTGATTATTTAAACTTTAAGACATTAGAGAATCAAGCATGATAAGTTGATTTTTGAGAATTTAAAATTTTTAGGTTATTTTCCTCAAGTTTAGGTATTATCTTAGATTTGAAATTCACAGGGTTAACATCAAAAAGCCATAATTTTTGTGAGATCTTGAGCCTTTAGAGCATATTCTATTTCTTTTATACTCACTTTTATTGTTGCTTTGAGTTCGTTAATATCTAATTGTTATTCTAGAACTTGCTTAATTATGCATGTCAAGACCACATCATTTGATTTGATATGTCAAGATGCTAAATGCACTTAGGTTTAACCCACTCACTCCATAAAAGCCTACCTTCATAATTAACCCTTAGTAAAACCCCTTGAGCCTAACAAGCCATTCATTGATTTACCCCCAATATTAACTCATAACTCATTATTGTTGAAATCCCCTCAATTAATTTTATCCCTATTTTTGTCGAGATTTGATTTGAATAAATTACTTAGCTATGTTTTATTTTTGATAGTTAGTCTATGTTATTTGATTTGTTCTTAAAAAAATGATGAAATTATATAATGCTTGTGTTAAAACGATGTTATCCAAAAGAAAAGCTCAATTTAGGGCTTATCTAAATTAGAGATGTAATTTGTCAAAGTTTTAGTATTTTTCTAGTTCAGTAATTCTTCAATTCAATCTTGATTTTAACCTTCTCTTTCAGCTTGTGACCGTACCCCGTAACCATAGCCACCTTACAACCCTCTAAAGACCTTTTGATTGATGTATCATCTCAATTTATAGTGGTGGAGATTTGATTTTCATGCAAGCCTATGGTAATAACTTTTCATATTGACTGTTGAGTGCTAAAATCATTGTTCTTAAACACGTCGAGTGATTTGAGTGAATCTTTTAGTGAGGATGTTAAACTCTGTGAGGTTTTGAATTAAATATGATTACTTAGATAAGGGGAGATGCCTATTTTTTTCGTAATAAGATGCTCAAATTGGAATGTTTGAAACTTTAATATTCTTCCAGTTGAATTCTCAATGTATGATTACTTCTGGATTAGTTTGAGATATTATTGATAGGAATTATAAGTTGAGAAAAATGAATTCTTCATTGTGAATTGAGGATTTTGCTTGAGGACAAGCAAACGCTTAAGTGTGGGGGTATTTGATAAACCGTAATTTATACATATTATTGTCCCCTTCTTAACACATTTATGAATTATTTCTCCTTGGATTTGGTGAATTCGATGCTCCTAATCCTTTAATTTCATGTTTTATACTTAGGTGAGCACAGGAGAGCAAAAAGAACAAGAAACGGGCCAAAAACGAAAAAAATGGGCCGAAGCACGAAATCAACACGGCCTGGACTTCCTCACACGAGCAGCACACATGCCCGTGCCATTCTAGCAGGCTCGAACACGGCTTAAAACAACCTTAACACGAGCGTGTCTATCTCTCAGCCTTGACCACGGCCTGAAGTAATTGCACACTGGCGTGTCCTGTTGAGCCCAAGTTGAGTTCTATTCAGAAAAAGGCAATTTGGAGGGCTTTTAGGCGTTCTAAAAGCCTATTTAAACACCCTAGAGAAGGCTTAAGAGGGACACACAGAGGAGGAAGCAAGGAATTACTCGAAGAAAGCCGATTGATCCATATTGGAAGCCAGATTCACCTCCAAGACTGAATATCTCCCCTTAATTTCCTTTAAAGGTTTTTGGGTTTTATTTATGTTTTGTTATCATTCTTTTGAGATGTTTTCTTATATAGTTATGAAATAAACCCCCTAAATACCTAAAGGGGATGAAACCTAAGACGGATCTTGTTAATATTTTCTGAACTGTATGATAAATCCTTTATTTGTTCTTAATTATGACTTTCACTCTTGTTTGAATATTCCAAGATATTGATTCAAGTATTGATGTGCTTATTCAGAGGATGGATAGTTCCTGCCTAAGAGTAGATTATTCGTAATTAAGCGGAGTTGCATGCAATCCTAGAGATAGGACGACATAAATCTGCCGGATTAGAGTCAAATCTAATAAAGGAATCCATAGATCAAGTTAATGCAAAACTAGGGGTTTTAATTGGAAAGAGATTTCAATTAATCAACCTAGGGTTAGAAATTATTAGTCTTGAATGGGGATAATAACATAACTTAGGGATTTCTACGGATCAAGTCAAGTGAATAAATCTTTTGGTTCAGAGTCAATTAACAAGAGAAGTCTAGGTGGATTCTTCCTTGGGTGTTGTCTAAAATCAATCAGTTTTCGATAAGTATTTCCCCAATTAATTTCTGTGCATTTTTAGATTAATTAATTAGTTAGTTAAAATAACCTTCATTATTTTTAGGCTAGATAATAAAAAGAAAGTTAATACTACTACTTTTCGTTCCTCTGGGTAGACATCTGGTCTTGCTAAAACTATACTACTGTTCGATAGGTGCACTTGCCATCATCGTGATAATAGTTAGTTCAAGTACGATCAATTATAAATTTTAATACTTATCGCGAGTGGCAATCAGGATCCAAGATCCTATAACCTTTCCTGATTGTGCTGTAGCCTACCAGAATACCAGGTTGAGCCTTCTTGGCCAACTTGTCTTTCTTCATAGCTGGGACATGTGCATAACAAGTGCAACCAAAGACCCTCAGGTGAGCCAGTGATGGCTTGAACCCGAACTAGGCTTCAAATGGAGTTTTGCAAGCCAAAGCCTTAGTTGGGAGTCTATTTTGGATATACATAGCAGTGTTAACTACCTCAGCCCACAAGGTTTTGGGCAAAATTTTCTCAAGCATCTAACACCATTCTGTTGAGGAGTATAGGTGTTGGTGAGCTGGTGTTTGATACATGCTTCATCACAAAAGGCTTGAAACTGAGCTGAGGTGTACTCGGTTCCATTATTAGACCTTAAGGTCTTGAGTTTGCAGCCTGTTTCAGTCTCTGCAGTAGCCTTAAACTTCCAAAACACTGAGGCTACCTCTGACTTGTTCTTCAAGAAGTAAATCCAGCAAAATCTAGAGTGATCACCAATAAACAGAATGAAATACCTGCTGCCATTCAATGATTGAATCTTCATGGGGCCACATGCATCAGTGTGCACAAGCTGCAGCCTTTCTAAGGCTCTCCAGGCCTTGGTTGAAGGAAATGGCAGTCTGGCCTGCTTTCCTAACTAACATACCTCACAAACCTCCTCCTTTTCAACTGAGTTGATGAAGTTCTAAACCAGATCTTCTTTAGTTAGTTGGTCCAATGATTTGTAGTTGGCATGAGCAAGCCGTTGATGCCATAGCTTCGATTCATATGAAGAAACAATGTAAGCACTGTCTAGGCCTTTGTTCCAGTCCATAATAAAACTTTTATTTGTCATGGCCACTGTCATGAGCTGGGATCCCCTTGGATCACAGATTTGGCACTTATTGCCTTTGAACACAACAGTATAACCTTTCTCAAGCAACTGAGCTATGCTGAGCAGGTTTCTATCAATCTCAGGCACCAATAACACATTTGAAATTAGCTTGTTACTTGTGGAGTGCTTATTAGGACATCTCCCTTGCCCTCTGCCTTGATGAAGTGGCCATTACCTATTTTCACCTTTGTTTTGAAGCTTCTATCTATTGTCTTAAAGATGGCAGCATCATGTGTCATATGGTTGGTACAACCACTACCTAAGAGCCGTCCTTTTGTGGTCTTTTCTTTAACAGTTGAGCATGAAACTGCAAAAACTTGCTCCTCATGGTCACTGCCTGCAACAGTCTGATTTAGACCCTAGTCAGAATAGTGGTTTCGAGACCACAAATCTGAGTCTGAAAAATATTTTAAAATTATTTTCTATGTCTTTGATATGTGAATTTATATCTGTGAAGTTTCAATGATTTAATTTGTCTGTTTCTGTGCTCGATTTTACAAAAAGGACTAAATCGCGTAAAATGTTAAAGTGGCTAGCTATGTATTAAAAGTATTTAAGTGCTATGTCTTATTAAAGGAGAGGTCCTTATGATGTTAGGCCATAACTAAGGTTAATGGACATTAGTGACCATCCATTAAGTGGTTTTTATATGGTTTAGTAAAAGGTAAAATTGGTATTTGATAATTAATTATAAGCTAAATAAAATAAAAGCCATTTCTTCTTCCATTATCATCATCTAGCCGAATTTGAAGAAAGAAATTAAAGCTTTCATAATCATTTAGGGTTCGGCATTAATCTTGGAAAATTAAGGTATGATTTTTCGTCTATTTTTGATAATTTCTACGTTTCTGTGATCGTTGATTTGTGTTCTTCAAAAGCCATGCCTGAGTTTCTATTTCTGTTGAAGATTATGAAATGTGCCATTAATGATTATATGAGCTTTGTAATGTTTTTATATGGATTATGAAAGATATATGTGATATTATCATGCTTTGTTCTTGAATTTTTGATGGAATAGAACTATGTGGGCTAATTTGTGAAAATGAGGTTTTGAAGGACTAAATTGTGAATTAAATATGTTATTTGGGCTTGCATGGAAGCTATGTATATTTGGCCAAGCTATTGTCTTGGTGAATTTTGCATATTTGTGATTTTGTGAAAAATGGACTAAATTGTCAAAGTGTGAAAATGTAAGGGCTAAAATGCAAAGTACCCTAAATATGTGTTCATGGATTATTTTGAATGAAATGAATGATTGAATGGTTGAATTTGAATTGTAGTAGATCAAGAACAAAGAAAATTAGACTTAGATCGAGGGAAGTCCAAAATAGTTGAATAGTAAACTCGTTTTCGTCCGAAATTCGTACGAGGTAAGTCGAAATCCGTGCGAGGTAAGTCACATGGTAAAAAGGCCACCGTCCCCCATTTGAAGAAAAGGAAAGGAGCATCATGTTCCTCGGGTCGTACCGCTGAAATTCACCACCCCTTCTTTTAGTTTCCCGTTAGACCCCAGGAAGAACTCTTCCAGATACTTCGAGCCCGACCTTTAGTTAGGGGCCGCTACATTGACTGGGCCGTACTTGAACAAGTCCAACTGGCTGACGCGGTCAGAGCTCTTCTAACAACCGATCTATGGGAACTTTTCTTCGCGATCATTGAGCCGACGTACCTTGAGCTCACACTCGAAATTTGCTCGACCTTCCACCTTCAAGATGTCATGACCAACTTTGATGATCCGGCACGGTTCAATTTCGCCTCGGCAGTCTAGTCTGCCAGTTGAGCGTCCTAGAATTCGGTACCGTACTGGGTCTCTACACGGAGGAGTTCAAGGAGGAGAACAACCTTCACGCTCTCAACCGCCACATCCATCATTCTCCTTCACGGTGTTGGAATGCTTTAGTACCTATCTCGGCCACCTACGACCCTAGCCGCTCCAAGGCATTGGCTCTCGCCCCATCCTTAAGGTACCTACATGCTATTTTAGCTTATACTTTGACGGGACGGTGAGAGAGCACCAGTGTCGTCAACACTCACGATGCCTACTATTTATGGCGTATATCGCATGGGCATATCTTCGACCTCGCCTATTTCATCGCCCTCGCCATTCGCCATCAAACGGAGTAGCATCGTAAGGGGGTCATCTCCATTAGCCCCTATGTGACTCGACTGGCTCGGCAGTTCGGGATCCTCAACATAGCGGCACAAGCATCCTCCTTTATCCTCATTGGCCAGATGTCTCCACAAGGCATCTCGAACATGCTAAGTATAAGGATGATCGAAAAATACCGTGGAACCTACCCTCCTCAGTATCGTCTCACCCAATTCAAAGACATTACTGATGATGTCCCTTCATGACACAAGGACCCACTGTCTCAGCCACCACCCACCCATCGTTTAGTTCATACGACGGCTTCATATTCTGACATCTCTGAGCGCCTCACTCAATTTGAGCAGTAGTGTTTTTAGTGATTTGATAACATTGATGCTACTCTACGGCAGATTTGTCAGCACCTCTATATTTCATCGCCACCACCACCTCGCGAACCATCTGAAAATGATGATGTTTAAAGATTTTCTTTGTTATTTTTGTTATTTTGTTATTTTTATTTTCATCTTTCTTATTACTCTTATTTCCTTTTGAGACTATTTTATTTTTAGGTTTTATAAACAATTTTTAATTTCGGCTATTTTATTACTAGTAATTTTTCTTCTTTATATTCCCTAAAAAGTTCCTGATTTTATCACAGTTATAAAGAGCTCCAAAGCTCACTATCACTTAGGAACTTCAAACTCCACTGGAAAAGGTTCTCCACGACTACCATGCCCTGCTCGACCACGATCATAACCACCACGAGATATAATATTCTTTTGTCCCAGCACTTGTGGAACCCAACCTCTACCACCACCGGAGTATTCTTCTCCACTCTATATAACTCCAACCTAAGGAGTTCATTCATTTAACATTCAGGAAGTTTCACTTCTCTCCCTATCTTTTGATCTTATATCTATAATTGCCACTAACTTTATCTTTTACATTGAGGGCAATGTACATCTTAAGTGTGGGGGGTAAATTATATCACTATCAGAAAAATCCCTGAATTTTGTCTTGTACTCTTAGAAATCCCTCATATCATTATTAGAATGAATTTTGATAAATTTATGATTGTTATTGATATGTCTTGAATTAAAACATAGGCATTCATGCATTAATTATTTAAACTTTAAGACATTAGAGAATTAAGCATGATAAGTTGATTTTTGAGAATTTAAAATTTTAGGTTGTTTTCCCCAAGTTTAGGTATTATCTTGAATTGAAATCCACAGGTTTAAACATCAAAAAGCCATAATTTTTTTGAGATTTTGAGCCTTTAGAGCATCTATTATTTCTTTCATGCTCACTTTTATTGTTGCTTGAGTGCGTCAATTCTAACCTTACAACCCTTCAATTCAATCTTAATCCTAACCTTCTCTTTTAGCTTGTGACCACACCCCTAACTAAAGCCACGTTACAACCCTCTAAAGACCTTTTGATTGATGTATCATCTCAATTTATAGTGGCGGAGATTTGATTTTCATGCAAGCCTATGGTAATAACTTTTCATATTGACTGTTGAGTGATAAATTCATTATCCTTAAACACTTCGAGTGATTTGAGTGAATCTGTAGCGAGGATGTTAAACTCTGTGAGGTTGTGTATCAAAGGTGATTACTTAGATGAGGGGAGATACCTATGTTTTTCATGATTAAATGCTCAACTTGGAATGCTTAAAACTTTAATGTTCTTCTAGTTGAATTTTCAATGTATGATTACTTATGAATTAGTTTGAGATATTATTTATAGGAATTATAAGTTGAGAAAAAGGAGTTCTTAATTGTAAATTGAGGATTTTGCTTGAGGACAAGCAAACGCTTAAGTGTGGGGGTATTTGATAAACCATAATTTATACATATTATTACCCCATGCTTCAAACATTTATGAATGATTTCTCCTTAGATTTGGTGAATTTGATGCTCCTAATCTTTTAATTTCATGTTTCATACTTAGGTGAGCACAAGAGAGCAAAAAGAACAAGAAAAGGGCCAAAAACGGAAAAAATGGGCCGACGTGGGAAAACAACACGGCCTGAACTTCCTCACATGGGCAGGACACATGCCCGTGCCATTCTAGCAGGCTCGAACACGGCCTAAAGCAACCTCAACATGGGCGTGTCTGTCTCTCATCCTTGACTACAGCCTGAAGCAATCGCACACGGGCGTGTCCTTGTCGAGCCCAAGTTAAGTTCTATTCGAAAAAGGGCGATTTTGAGGGCTTTTAGGCATTCTAAAGCCTATTTAAACACCCTATAGGAGAATCAAAGGAGACACAGAGAGTAGGAAGCAAGGAATTACTCGAAGGAAGTCGATTGATCCATCTCGGAAGCCGGATTCACCTCCAAGACTGAAGATCTCCCTTCAATTGCCTTCAGCGGTTTTGGGTTTTCTTTATGTTTTGTTATCATTCTTCTGAGATGTTTTCTTTTCTAGTTATGAACTAAATCCCTAAGGGGGATGAAACCTAAGACGGATCTTGTTAATATTTTCTGAACTGTATGATAAATATTTGATTTGTTCTTAATTATGACTTTAACTCTTGTTTGAATATTCTAGGATATTGATTCAAGTATTGATGTGCTTATTCGAAGGATGAATAGTCCCTATCTAAGAGTAGATCACTCATAATTAAGCGAAGTTGCATGCAATCCTAGAGATAGAACGATATAAATCTGTCAGATTAGAGTTAAATCTAATAAGGGAATCCATAGATCGAGTTAATGCAAAACTAGAGGTTTTAATTAGAAAGAGATTTCAATTAATTAACCTAGGGTTAGACGTTATTAGTCTTGAATAGGGATAATAACATAACTTATGGATTCCTATGGATCAAGTCAAGTGAATAAATCGCCTGGTTCAGAGTCAGTTAACAGGAGAAGTCTAGGTGGATTCTTCCTTGGGTATTGCCTTAAATCAATCAGTTTTCTAAAAGTATTTTCCTCAAATCTATTTTCTGTGCATCTTTAGATTATTTAATTAGTTAATTAAAACAATCTTCATTATTCTTAAGCTAGATAATAAAAAGAAAGTTAATACTATACTTTTGGTTCCTTTGGGTTCGACATCCGGTCTTGCTAAAACTATACTACTGTTCGATAGGTGCGCTTGCCTTCGTCGTGATAATAGTTAGTTTAAGTACGATCAATTATAAATTTTAAAACTTATCACTAGTGACAATCAAGTTTTAATGTGTTTTGGTATGGATTTGAATAGGTTATTGAATGATGATGATTTAGTTATAATGTAGCATGTTTTGAGCATTTTATTGGATAAAAATTTTGGTATAAATGTTGTTTAATATTGCTTATAGGAAGGACCCAAAAAAGGGTGGCAAGTTGGCTTAAACCAAGCCTGCATTGTGCCACACGGTCAGAGAACACGGGAGTGCCTTATGGCCATGTATGCAAAGCAGTAACCTCTTAAGATCACACGATTAAGACACATGGGCGTGTCATATAGTCGTGGGCTTAAGTCAGTAGCCAGCTAAGTATCACACGACCATGGCACACAGTCGTGTCTGTTGGCCGTGTGTAAAATTCAGTATATATACTCTATTTTGGCACGGCTGGATCACATAAGTGTGTCTGGTGCCCGTGTGTGCCACACGGCGTGGTCACATGGGCGTGTGACGTCAACAGAACTAAAAATTTTTCTATGTTCAGAAAATTCTGAATATGTTCGGTTTAGTCCTGACCTTTTCTAAAAGTATCTCTTAGGTCTTGGAGACCTCTATAACCGATGAATTATTAATTTTCTTATGCATTAATATTATGTGATATCTGTGTTTCTGTGTTAATCTGTAATGTTCTGTCTGTCTGGTAATGCCCCTTACCTATTTTGGCGATGGTTACGGGATAGGGGTGTTACATTTTATTGGTATCAAAGCTATAGTTTAGTTAGTTCTAGGACTACCATAGCGTATGTGAGTCTAGCTATACATGCCATATATCTGAAACTGCGATTGTGTGATGAATCCTAACATTGAATCTGCTTTTATATAGCAATGGATCCCAATAGAGCTGTAGTTGACGATGTTGAAAGTAATGCGCCTGCTCCCGTGCAAGGGACGGTGCAAGATGATTCTCGACCAACTACGAGTAGCTGTGATGGTGAGGCTAAGCAAGCCTTCTATCAGATGATGAATGATTGGTTCACTCAGTATATTAGAACCAATCCGGCTGTACAACAACCTCTACCCCCGGTTAATCCTTCTCAAATTCATGTTATACCCTCAGTGAATCTGACTCAGTTAAGTAGACCACCAATTGATAAGATTAGGAAGTATGGGGCTAAAGAGTTCCGAGCTACAACGAATAATGATGCTGAAAGAGCCGAATTCTGGTTAGAGAATACAATATGAGTGTTTGATGAAATGTCTCTGAATCCTGATGAATGTGTAAAATGTGTCGTTTCACTTCTAAGAGATACGACGTAGCATTGGTGAAAAACTTTAATATCTATGGTTCCAAGTGAGTGGGTTACTTGGGATTTCTTCCAAGCTGAATTTCAGAAGAAATACATTAGTCAGAGATTCATCGATAAAAAATGTAAAGAGTTTCTCGAGCTTAAACAAGGCCGTATGTCTGTTACTGTGTACAAACGTAAATTTGTGAGATTGAGCCAGTATGCTCGAGAATGTGTATCAAATGAAGCAATAATGTGCAAAAGGTTTAAAGATGGACTAAATGAAGATATCCGTCTGTTAGTTGGGATTTTGGAGATTAAAGAAATGGTAGTGCTCGTTGAACGAGCTTGTAAAGCTGAAGAATTAAGTAAAGAGAAAAGAAAAGCTGATTCTGAAGCTAGAGATGTTAGAAAGAGATCTTCGAGTAGATCATTTCAATCTACTAGGATGCTGCTGTTAGATCTGAGGCCAGAGCACTTGCCAGAGCCTATGCTATCCGAGCTCGTGAGGAAGCCTTATCACCAGACGTGATTATTGGTACTTTTACTCTTTATGATACTTTTGTGATTGCATTGATAGACCCTAGATCAACGCATTCTTATATCTGTATGAATATAGTGCATAGTAAGACTTTGCCTGTAGAGTCTACTGAATTCGTAATTAGAGTATCGAACCCCTTAGCCAAAAGTGTCTTGGTTGATAAAGTCTGTAAGAATTGCCCGTTATTGATTCGAGATATCTATTTTCCTGCTAATCTGATGCTTTTGCCTTTTGATGATTTTGATATAATTTTGGGAATGGGCTAGTTAACTTTGCACGATGCTATTGTGAATTGCAAACGAAAAGTCATTAATTTAAGATGTAAGAATGATGAGATAATTTGAATTGAGTCTAGTGATCTGAATGGACTACCAGCTGTGATATCTGCAATGAAAGCGCGGAAATATACGAAGAAAGGCTGTGAAGCCTATTTAGCTTATGTGTTAGACTCGAAAGTGAATGATAAGAAAGTCGAATCAGTGCCTGTTGTCTGTGAATTCTCTGATGTGTTTCCTGAAGAACTTCCGGGATTACCTTCAGTTAAAGAGGTACAATTTGGCATTAAATTGGTACCTGGTACAACTTCGATTTTGATAACTCCGTACAAAATGGCTCTGACTGAACTAAAAGAACTAAAGTCTTAGTTGCAAGAATTAACCGATCGAGGATTTGCTAGACCGAGCTTTTCACCATAGGGTGTTCCAATTCTATTTGTAAAAAAGAAAGATGGCACAATGAGAATGTGTATTGATTACCGTCAGCTTAACAAAGTAACTATAAAGAACAATATCCTCTGCCCAGAATTGATGACTTATTCGATCAGTTGAAAGGGGCTACTGTGTTTTCAAAGATATATCTGAGATCGGGTTACTACCAGTTGTGAGTAAAGGACTCTGACATTTTGAAAACTGCTTTTAGAACGAGGTACGAGCATTATGAATTTTTAGTTATGCCTTTTGGATTAACGAATGCACCTACAATCTTTATGGATTTGATGAATAGAATTTTCAGACCGTATTTAGATCAATTTGTTATGGTATTCATTGATGACATATTGATTTATTCACGTGATGAATCCGAACATACTGAGCATCTAAGAATAGTGCTACAAACTTTGCGAAATAAACAGTTGTATGTGAAGTTCAGTAAGTGTGAGTTCTGGCTGCGAAAAGTTGGTTTTCCCGGTGATATAGTATCAACTTTTGGTATTTGGGTAAATTCGAGCAAAATTTCAGCTATTTTGGATTGGAAACCTCCGAGGAATATCTCTAAAGTTCGTAGTTTTCTGGGGCTTGCTGGTTACTATAGAAGATTTGTGAAAGGTTTTTCGATGATTGCGACTCCATTAACAAAACTACTACAGAAAGAAGTGAAGTTTGATTGGTCTGAAAAATGTCAGGACAGTTTTGATCAGTTGAAGACTTTGTTGACTGAAGCTCTGGTATTAGTACAACCTGAATCAGGTAAAGAATTTGTGATTTATAGTGATGCTTCGTTGATTGGTCTAGGATGTGTTTTAATGCAAGAAGGAAAAGTCATTACTTATGCTTCGAGACAGTTAAAGTCGCATGAAAAGAACTATCCGACACACGATCTTAAGTTAGCTTCTATTGTGTTTCCCTTGAAGATCTAGCGTCATTATCTGTTTAGTGAGAAATGTCACGTGTTTTCTGATCATAAAAGTCTGAAGTATTTGATGACGTAAAAAGATTTGAATCTGCGACAGAGAAGATGGTTAGAACTGTTAAAAGACTACGAGCTAGTTATTGATTATCATCCGGGCAAAGCAAATGTGGTAGCGGATGCTTTGAGTCAGAAATCATTATCTAAATTCCATGCAATGAATGCACATTTAGCACTGTCTGATGATATCTTGGTTTGTGCCGAATTGAAGGCAAAACCCTTGTTTATACAACAGATCTGTGAGGCTCAGAAATCTGATAATGAATTAATAGCAAAGCGAGCTCAGTGTGATTCTAAATTTCGAGTTGATGTAGATGATTGTTTGAGATTCAGAAATAGACTTTATGTTCTGAGAAATCCAGAGTTAATTCAGACAATTTTAAGTGAAGCTCACAGTAGTAGATTTTCTGTACATCCGAGAAGTACGAAAATGTATAATGATTTGAAACAACTATACTGGTGGCCGGGAATGAAAAGAGATATCTCTGATTTTGTTTCTAAATGTTTAATCTGTCAGCAATTTAAAGTTGAACATCAAGTGCCATCTGGGTTATTACAACCGATTATGATTCCGGAGTGGAAACGGGATCGAGTGACCATGGATTTTGTTTCGGGTTTGCCTTTGTCTCCGAGAAAGAAAGATACAATTTGGGTTGTAGTTGATCATTTGACTAAATCGGCTCATTTTATTCCAATTCAATTTTATTACTCACTCGATAAACTAGCTGAGTTGTACATTTCTGATATCGTGAGATTGTATGTTGTGCCATTGTCGATAGTATCAGATAGAGACCTGATATTTACATCGCGGTTTTGGAGGAAATTACAAGATGCTTTGGGTACTAGGTTGCATTTTAGCACTGCTTTTCATCCGCAAACAGATGGTCAATCTGAGCGGATTATTCAGATACTCGAGGATATGTTAAGATTTTCCATTCTTGAGTTTGAAGGTACGTGGGAACAATATCTACCTTTAATTGAATTCGCTTATAATAATAGCTTTCAATCGAGCATTAAAATGGCACCGTGCGAAGCATTATACGGTAGAAAGTGTAGAACTCCGTTATACTGGTCTTAGCTCAGTGAGAATAAGATTTATGGTATTGATCTGATAAAAGAAACAGAACAGAAAATGAAAGTAATCTGAGATAGTCTGAAAGCTGCCCCTGACCGTCAGAAATCTTATGCGGATTTAAAATGAAAAGATATCGAATTTGAGATCGGTGATAAAGTGTTTCTGAAAGTATCTCCGTGGAAGAAACAGTTTTGATTTGGTAAAAAGGGCAAGTTGAGTCCGAGGTTTATCGGACCGTATGAAATCATTGAGCGAGTTGGGCCGTTGCTTATAGATTAAGGCTACCATCTGAGTTAGAAAAGATTCATAATGTATTTCACGTATCGATGCTTCGACGGTATAGATTTGATCCTTTGCATATAATTTCTCCATCTGAGATAGAAATCCAGTCTGATATGACTTCTGAAGAAAAGCTGATCCGTATCTTAGCTCGTGAGGTTAAAGAGTTACGAAATAAGAAAATTCTATTAGTTAAAGTGATGTGGCATCAACACTATGTTGAAGAGGCCACGTGGGAGTCTGAAGATGCTATGAGACAACAATATTCGAATCTGTTTAATGGTAAGATTTTCGGAGACGAAAATCCCTAAAAGGGAGAATTGTAACAGTCCGATTTAGACCCTAGTTAGAATAGTAGTTTCGGGACCACAAATCTGAGTCTAAAAAATATTTTAATATTATTTTCTGTGTCTGTTGATCGTGATTTTCCATGATATGTTTTATAAATTTATAATTAATCATTCTTGAAACTAACTATTATCACGACGTAGGCAAGTGTACCTATCGAACAATAGTATAGCTTTAGCAAGACCTGATTGTCGAACCCAAAGGAATTAAAAGTACTAGTAATGACTGTCTTTTTATTATCTAGCCTAAGAATAATGATGTTTGTTTTAATTAACTAATTAACTAAACTAAGAGATCACATAAAATAGAATGGGAAATTACTTTTGGAAAAATGATTGAATTAATACAATACCTAAGGGCAAATCCACCTAAACTTCACTTGTTATTTTGGCTCCGAATCGAACGATTTATTCATTTAACTTGTCTCATAGAAATCCCTAAGTTATGTTATTATCTCTATTCAAGACTAATAGCGTCTAACCCTAAATTGAATAATTGAAATCTCTTTCTAATTAACACCCTAAGGTTGCATTAACTCAGCCTATGGATCCCCTTATTAGGTTTTACCCTAATCTGGCAAAATTTTGTCACCCTATCTCTAGGCGCGCAATCAACTTTGCTTAATTACGACAAAGTCACTCTTAGACAGGGACTATTCATCCTCCAACTAAGAGCATTAACTTGAATCAATATCCTGAAATACCAAAGCAGGAATTAATAACACATAATTAAGAACAAGTCAAATATTTATCATACAATTTAGAAAATCATAGCAAGATTTGTCTTAGGCTTCATTCCCCTTAGGTATTTAGGGCATTTCGTTCATAACTAAATAGGAAAACATCTCAGAAGAATAATATATACAAAACATAAATAAAACCCAAAACTCCTGAAGGGAAATTGAGGAGAGATCTTTAGTCTTGATGATGAATCCGGCTTCCGAGATGGATTAATCGGCTTCCCTGGAGTAATTCTATGCTCTCTATTCTCCGTCTCCCCTTTTAGTCCTCCTCTATGGTGTTTAAATAGGCTTTAAAATGCCTAAAAGCCCTCCAAATTGTCTTTTTTTAAATAGAACTTAACCAGGGCTTGGTAGGGACACGCCCGTGTGCGATTACTTCAGGCCGTGGTCGAGGCTGAGAGATTAACACGCCCATTCTGAAATTATTTTAGGTCATGGCCGAGCCTGTTAGAATGGCACAGGCATGTGTTCTGCCCGTGTGAGGAAGTCTAGGCCATGTTGTTTTCCCAGTGATAAACCACAATTTATACATATTTTTATCCCATGCTTAACACATTTATGAATGAATTCTCCTTAGATTTGATGAATTTGGTGCTCTTAACCCTTTAATTTCATGTTTTATACTTAGGTGAGCATAGGAGAGCAAAAAGAACAAGAAACGGGCCAAAAGCGGAGAAAATGGGCCGACGTGGGAAAATAACATGGCTTGGACTTCCTCACACGGGCAGAACACACATCCGTGCCATTCTAACAAGCTCGACCACGGCCTAAAACAACCTTAGCACGGGCATGTTGATCTCTCAGCCTCGACCATGGCCTGAAGTAATCGCACATAGGTGTGTCACACGGGCGTGTCCCTGCCGAGCCTTAATTAAGTTCTATTCAGAAAAGGGAGATTTTGAGGGCTTTGAGGCATTCTAAAGCCTATTTAAACACCCTAGAGGAGGACTAAAGGGAGGACGGAGAATAGGGAGCAAGGAATTACTCCAAGAAAGCCGATTAATCCATCTCAGAAGCTGAATTCATCATCAAGACTGAAGATCTCTCCTTAATTTCCCTTCAGGAGTTTTGGGTTTTCTTTATGTTTTGTATTCTTTATTCTTCTGAGATGTTTTCCTATTTAGTTATGAACTAAATCCCCTAAATACCTAAAGGGAATGAAACCTAAGACGAATCTTGTTATTATTTTCTGAATTGTATGATAAATATTTGTCTTGTTCTTAATTATGTGTTCTTAATCCTTGTTTTGGTATTTCAGGATATCGATTCAAGTTAATGCTTTTAGTTGGAGAATGAATAGTCCCTGCCTAAAAGTGACTTTGTCATAATTAAGCGGAGTTGATTGCGCGCCTAGAGATAGGATGACAAGATTTTTCCAGATTAGGGTGAAACCTAATAAGGGGATCCATAAATCGAGTTAATGCAACCCTAAGGTGTTAATTAGAAAGAGATTTCAATTATTCAATCTAGGGTTAGACACTATTAGTCTTGAATATGGATAATAACATAACTTAGGGATTTCGACGGAACAAGTTAAATGAATAAATCGTTCGATTCGGAGCCAAAATAACAAGTGAAGTCTAGGTGGATTTGTCCTTAGGTATTGTCTTAAATCAATCGTTTTTCCAAAAGTAATTTCCCAATTCTATTTTTTGTGATTTCTTAGCTTAGTAATTAGTTAATTAAAACAAACCTCATTATTTTTAGGCTAGATAATAAAAAGACAGTCATTACTAGTACTTTTAGTTCCTTTGGGTTCAACAATCCAGTCTTGCTAAAGCTATACTATTGTTCGATAGGTACACTTGCCTTCATCGTGATAATAGTTAGTTTCAAGAACAATTAATTAGAAATTTATAAAACTTATCACCGAAAATCACGATCAAGTTTTTGGCGCCGTTGCCGGGGAACGAAAATATTAAGAACACTCAATTTTTATTACTTTAGCCATTTACTTTTACTGCAATTTAATTTTGTTTTTGTTTTTATTTACTAAATTTTCATTTTCTTTCTTTTGGTAGGTTCTTATAGTTTATGACTAGAAGAAACCCTTCGGGACCATTACTTTTTGACGAAGAAATCGATCACACTGCTCGTAGAAACTAACGAGAAATAAGGTGAAGCCTAAGATAAACAGAGGAAGATCAAGAGGAAAATATCTCAACTACAACCGAGGAGATGGCTGAAAAGTAAGAAAATCAGCTACCTCCTGTGATACCCGCTGATCTAGCAAATCAGAATCCTGCTCCTCGTACTATGTATGATTATGCTAAACCTAATTTAACTGGAACTGAGTCAAGTATAGTTAGACCTGCTATTGTTGCAAATAATTTTGAACTGAAACCTAACACGATTCAAATGATACAGTAATTTGTTCAGTTTGATGGTTTGCAAGATGAGGATCCCAACACTCACTTGGAAAATTTTTTGGAATTTTGCGACACTTTTAAAATTAATGGCATTTCTGATGATGCCATTCGTCTTCGGTTATTTCTTTTTTCATTAAGGAACAAAGCTAAACAATGGTTGAACTCATTACTACGAGGGTTAATCACTACTTGGGAACAAATGACCGAAAAATTTTTATTAAAGTTTTTTTCGCCGGCTAAAATGGCTAAATTACGAAATGATATCTCTTCTTTTGTGCAGATGGATTTAAAAACACTTTACGATGCATGGGAGAGATACAAGGACCTACTGCGAAGGTGCCCTCACCATGGGTTACCTCTATGGCTGCAAGTTCAAACGTTTTACAATGGTGTGAATCCCTCAACAAGACAGATGATTAACGCAACCGCTGGTGGAACCATCAACAGCAAGACACCTGAAGAGGCTTACGAATTTATTGAGGAGATGTTACTGAATAACTATCAGGGGTAAGTCATGAAGACTATGCCAACCAAAACAGCAGGCATTTATAACGTCAATTCGGTTACTATGCTGTCAAATTAGGTAGAACTTTTAAACAAAAAGATTGATGATTTACTTGGTTCCACGCAGGTACATCCAGTGATGAAGTGTGATTCAAGTGGGGGAGGCATCCATACAAAATATCAACCTTTCAATCCTACAAACAAAGAAGAACAAGTCCACTATATCGGTAACAATAACTTTATATCTCAAAATAACCCATATAGTAATACCTATAATGCAGGTTGGAAGAACCACCCAAATTTCTCATGAGGTGGTCAAGGGAATCAAAGGCCACGAAATCCTCCGGGTTTTCAACAGCCACCTTATCAACAGGAAAAGAAACCTAACCTTGAGGAGATGCTATCTAAATTTATCTTGGTGTAAGAAACTCGTTTTTAGAATACTGAGACAACACTTAAGAATCAACAAGCATCGATCCAAGGGCTCGAAACTCAGATAGGCCAGCTGTCCAAACTAATTTCTGAAAGACCATTAGGAAGTTTACTTAGTGACACCAAACCAAATCCAAAAAAGCATGTGAAAGCAATTACACTAAGGAGTGGGAAAGTGTTAGTTGAATCTTAAAAAAAGCTAACACAAGAAGCCGTGATAAGCAAAAAAGAGGAGCAAAAACCCAAAAATAGTGACAAACCAGTGCCAAAAGAATATAAACCACCAGTTCCATACCCAGAAAAGTTGAAAAAGGACCACATGATGCACAATTCGGTAAGTTTCTTGAACTTTTTAAGCAATTACATATCAACTTACCTTTTGTTGAAGCTATCTCGCAGATGCCTACATACGCAAAATTTTTGAAGGAGCTTCTAATAAATAAAAGGAAGTTTGAGTACTTATCTACAGTGGAACTCAACGAGGAGTGCTCAGCCATACTCCAAAATAAACTTCCAACCAAACTAAAAGATCTAGGAAGTTTTACTATCCCTTGCTTAATTGGTAGTTTGAATGTTGAGAAAGCACTAGCTGATTTAGGCACTAGCATTAATTTGATGCCATATAAAATGTTCAAACAACTTGGTATTGGGTAACCTAAACCTACTAGGATGAGTATTCAACTAGCTGATAGATCTGTTAAATATCCTAGGGGTATTATAGAAGACGTACTTGTAAATTCATATTCCTTGTTGACTTTGTTGTGCTTGACATGCACGAAGATGTGGAAGTGCCTTTAATCTTAGGGCATCTATTTTTAGCCACTGCTAGGGTTGTAATTGATGTGGGTGATGAAAAATTGGTACTTAGAGTAGGTGACGAAGAAATTACCTTTAAAATTTATGACGCTATGAGATTTTCTAGGGAACAAGATGATTCATGTTATTTTATTGACTCTATTGATCATGCTACTCAAGACTCTTTTCAGGAAATTACACGGAAGGACACGACGGAACTGTATCTAGCTCAAGGAGAGGAGGCAGATGATGACTCCAATGAACATTCTTCAAGACAAGCAGAATATGAGGGTATTAAGATAAACGATGAACTTAAGCAAAAACCCTCTATTGAAAAACCTCCCAAACTGGAACTTAAACAATTGCTAAATCACTTGGAATATGCATATCTTTGAAATAATTCTACATTACCAGTGATTATTGCTTCTAACCTACAACCCAAGGAAAAAGAGGAATTAATCCCAGTATTAAGAGAACATAAAAAGGCCATAACTTGGAAAATTTCTGACATCAAAGGGATCAGCCCCTGTTTTTGCACCCATAAAATTTTAATGGAAGATGAATATAAGCCATGTGTGCAAGCTCAAAGATGATTGAACCCCAATATGAAAAAAGTTGTTAAAGCTGAGGTAATTAAACTTCTAGATGCAGGAATTATTTATCCTATTTCTGACAGTTCTTGGGTAAGTCCAGTGCACGTTGTTCCTCAGAAAGGAGGCATGACGGTTGTGACCAACGAGTGGAATGAATTAATCCCAACAAGAACAGTAACAGGTTGGAGAGTTTGTATTGACTATAGGAAGCTGAATGATGGCACAAGAAAATATCACTTTCCCTTGCCATTCATTGACCAAATGTTGGAAAGATTATCCGGGCACATGTATTATTGCTTTTTAGACGGACTCTCTGGCTACTTCCAAATCCCAATAGCTCCTGAAGATCAAGAAAAGACGACCTTCACATGCCCATATGGTATGTTCGCTTATCGCAGAATGCCTTTTGGATTCTGTAATGCTCCTGCCACTTTTTAGCGCTATATGATGGCCATCTTTGGCGAACTCGTGGAAGACATAATGGAGGTATTTATGGATAATTTCTCGATATTCGGTAACTCTTTCCATCTTTGCCTTAAAAATTTAAAACGAGTTTTAATAAGATGTGAGGAAACGAACCTTGTACTTAACTAAGAGAAATGTCACTTCATGGTTCAAGAAGGTATTGTATAAGGGCATAAAATTTCTAGTAAAGGGATTGAAGTAGACAAATCTAAAATTGAAACAATCAAAAAATTACCCCCTCCTAGTTCAGTTAAGGCTATTAGAAGCTTTTTAGGACATGCTGGTTTTTATAGAAGATTTATTAAGGATTTTTCAAAAATAGCTAAGCCTTTGACTAAATTGCTAGAAAAAGATATACCTTTTAATTTCTATCAGGACTGTTTAGAGACATTTAATACTTTAAAGGATAAATTAATTAATGCTTCAATCATAATTGCACCTGATTGGAATTTACCTTTTCAATTAATGTGTGATGCGAGTGATTTTGCAGTAGGTGCATTATTAGGACAGCGAAGAGACAAGCATTTTCAACCTATCTATTATGTTAGCAAAACTTTGACGACTGCACAAGAGAACTATACTACCATGGAAAAAGAATTACTAGCTGTCGTTTTTGCATTTGATAAATTTCGATCATATCTCATATTGTCTAAAGTTGTTGTTTACACTGACCATTCTGCCCTTCGCTACCTTTTAACTAAACTGATGCAAAACCTCGACTCATTCGATGGATTCTCCTATTACAGGAATTTGACTTGGAAACTCAGGATAAGAAAGGAGCTGAAAATCTCGCGGCTGATCATCTTTCCAGGCTTGAGAATTCAAGTACCAAAGAACTAGATGAAGTTGAAATAAATGATTCATTTCCTGAAGAACAATTTTTCGCTATATCTGATTCTGAGGTACCTTGGTTTCCAGACATCGCGAATTTTTTAACTACTAACATTATCCCAAAAGGGTTAACACACCAGCAAAAGAAGCGATTCTTTAATGATGTGAAAAACTACTTTTGGGATGACCTTTTTCTTTTCTGCATATGTGCAGATCAAGTCATTAGAAGATGCATTACAAGGTCAGAAACATCAAAGATATTGGAACATTGCCACTCAGGACCGACTGGAGAAAACTATAGTGGAACTAAGACCACACATAAAATACTTGAATCAGGTTTTTATTGGCCCTCGTTATTCAAAGACGCTAACAGGTATGTAACTTCATGTGACAAATGCCAACGGACAGGTAACATCTCCAAACATGATGAAATACCTCAAAACTATATGCTTTCATGCGAAATATTTAACATTTGGGGTATCGACTTCATGGGTCCATTTCCTAGTTCATTTGGGAATAAATACATCTTAGTAGCAGTTGATTATACATCCAAATGGGTGGAAGCCCAAGCATTACCTACTAATGATGCTAGAGTGGTAGTACGTTTCCTTAGGAAACTCTTCTTGAGATTTGGAACAACTAGAGCAATTATCAGTGATAGGGGCACTCATTTTTGTAACGTCCAATTTGAAAAAACCCTTAAGAAATACGGAGTTCATCACAGAACAACCACCCCATACCATCCCCAAACTAGTGGACAAGTTGAAGTGGCAAACCGAGAAATCAAACGGATTCTTGAAAAGACAGTAGAATCAAATAGAAAAGATTGGACGATGAAAGTAGATGATGCTTTATGGGCTTATAGAACTACTTTTAAGACCCTCATCGGGACATCACCTTACAGACTTGTTTATGGAAAAAGTTGTCATCTACCATTCAAACTAGAGCATAAAGCTTTTTAGGCTA
Organism: Gossypium anomalum; assembly: GCA_025698475.1. Classification (NCBI taxonomy): domain Eukaryota; kingdom Viridiplantae; phylum Streptophyta; class Magnoliopsida; order Malvales; family Malvaceae; genus Gossypium; species Gossypium anomalum. The sequence continues at coordinate 20,384,458 of CM046963.1, read as the reverse complement.
TTAGATTTCTAAACCTTAATCTCGAACTTACAGGAAAAATTAGGTTGATGCAGCTGAATGAGCTAGATGAGTGGCGAGCCAATGCATACAAAAAATCACGCCTATACAAGGAAGCAACAAAGCGGTGCCATAACGCTCGTTTAAAGAAACGAAAACAATTTGAAGTTGGAGATCTTGTCCTACTATAAAACTTGAGACTCAAATTGTTTCCTGGGAAACTTAAATCACGATGGTCAGGACCTTTCATAGTTTAACCTGTTCTTCCATATGGCACAATAGAGGTAAGTCACCCATCAGAAGGCACTTTCAAAGTAAATGGACATCGTCTCAAACCTTATAATGGTGAAACTTTTGAAGACAATGGAGAGGAGCTACAACTCCACAAACCACCCTAAATAAACCAATAAGGTAAAAGTAGAGCTTAGACTATAAATAAGCGCTTCTCGGGAGGCAACCCGAGTACTAACAGTTTTAAGTTTTTTTTTTTAATTTTTAAGTTTTAACATCTAGGTCACTAACAGAGTCTTTGAACACAAGTTCCCAAATCCACACGGTCGTGCTTTAGGTCGTGTGAATACCACAGAAGGAAACACGGCCGTACGATACGACCGTCTGGAAATAGGGTAAAAGTTGTCTTTCCCAACACAGCATGCGATAAGTTGACACGGCTGTGTGAACGGGCCATGGGCAAATCTGCCAATATGACATGGGTAGGAGACACGCCCGTGCCTAGCACCCGTGGTTGACACTGTCAAAATAACACGGGCGTACGCATAGGTACACGGCCATGGGAGAAGCGAACCACATCCCACACGGTCATGTGATACGATCATGTAGCCACACAGCCTAGACACATGGGCTTGTCCGAAGGTCGTGTGACTATTCCTTAATTCACGACAAACACGGGCTGGACATGATCCACACGGGCGTGTTATCTGGCTGTGCCACTTGAAAGAAAAAAATTAGACTATCTCTCTTATTTTATTTTTACTTTTATGTTTAATTATTTTTGAAGACTCAATTGTTTTTTAAAACACGACTTATCTTTATGATTATTATTAGATTATTCCCTTAATTCTCCCTCAGAATCATGTTTTCCCTCCAGCCCTATTTCCAATCCTCGCTCTCACTAATCCAGGGATTCCATTCATTCATTTAACACTCAGTAAGTTTCACTTCTCTCCCTATCTTATGATCTTATATTTATATTTTTCTATATATCTATCTTTGTACATTGAGGACAATGTACATCTTAAGTGTGGGGGGGTGAATCATTTCATTATCAAAAAAATCCTAAATGTTGCCTTGTTCTCCTGTAAATCTCTCATATCATGTTTAGGATGAATTTTGATTGATTTATGATTTTTATTGAGATATCTTGAATTAAAACATAGGCATTCATGCATTGATTATTTAAATCGTGAGACATTAGAGAATTAAGCATGATAAGTTAATTTTTAAGAATTTAAAATTTTAGGTTGTTTCCGCAAGTTTAGGTATTATCTTGAATTGAAATCCACAAGTGTAAACATCAAAAAGCCAAAATGTTTTGTGAGATTATTGAGCCTTTAAGAGCATCTATTATTTCTTTCATGCTCATTTTTTATTATTGCTTTGAGTGTGTCAATATCGAATTGTTATTCTAGAACTTGCTTGATTATATATGTCAAGACCACACCATTTCATTTGATATGTCAAGATGATAGAGACACTTAGGATTAACCCACTCATTCCATGAAAAGCCTACCTGCACGATTAACCCTTAGTAAACCCTTTTGAGCTTAACAAGCCATTCCTTGTATTACCCTTAATATTAACCCTTAACCCATTATTGTTGAATTCCCCTCAATTAATTTGATCCCTATTTTTGTCGAGATTTGATTTGAATAAATTTCTTAGCTATGTCTTGTTCTTAATAGTTAGTCTATGTTATTTGACTTGTTCTTAAAAAAAATGTGTACATATATTAGTAGTAGCAATCTTTTGTTTTTGAGCTTAAGTATTTAAATTCCATATTCGTAGAAAAAGCTCTATTGTACGCAAGTGATGATGAAATATTTTTTCCAGTTAAGTAATTTTTCAGTTCAATCTCGATTCTAACCCTTTCTTTCAGCTTGTGATCACACCCCCTAACCAAGCCTCGTTACAACCCTCTAAAGACTTTTTGATTGATGTATCATCTCAATTTATAGTGGTGGAGATTTGATTTTCATGCAAGCCTATGGTAATAACTTTTCATATTGACTAATAAGTGCTAATTTCATTGTCCTTAAACACTTCGAGTGATTTGAGTGAATCTTTAGAACTCTATGAGATTTCAAATCAATGGTAACTACGTAGACAAAGGGAGATGCCTATATTTTTCATGATTAAATGCTCAACTTGGAATGTTTGAAACTTTAATGTTCTTTTAGTTGAATTCTCAATATATGATTACTTATGGATTAGTTTGAGATATTATTGATAGGAATTATAAGTTGAGAAAAAGGAAGTCTTAATTGTGAATTGGGGATTTTGCTTGAGGACAAGCAAAAGCTTAAGTGTGGGTGTATTTGATAAATCGTAATTTATACATATTTTTATCCTATGCTTAATACATTTATGAATGAATTCTCCTTAGATTTGGTGAATTTGGTGCTCCTAACCCTTTAATTTCATGTTTCATACTTAGGTGAGCATAGGAGAGCGAAAAGAACAAGAAACGGGCCAAAAATGGAGAAAATGGGCCAACGTGGGAAAACAACACGACCTGGAATTCTGCACACGAGAAGAACACATGCCCTTGCCATTCTAACAGGCTCAACCACGGCCTAAAAAACCTCAGCACGGGCATGTTGATCTCTCAGCCTCGACCACGGCCTGAAGTAATCGTACACGGGCGTGTCACACGGGCGTGTCCCTGCCGAGCCCTAGTTAAGTTCTATTCGAAAAAAGGCAATTTTGAGGGCTTTGAGGCATTCTAAAGCCTATTTAAACACCCTAGAGGAGGACTAAAGGGAGGACGGGGAATAGGGAGCAAGGAATTACTCTACGAAAGTCAATTGATCTATCTCAAAAGCCGGATTCATCATCAAGACTGAAGATCTCTCCTCAATTTCCCTTCAGGAGTTTTGGGTTTTCTTTATGTTTTGTATTCTTTATTCTTCTGAGATAGTTTCTTATTTAGTTATGAACAAAATCGCCTAAATACCTAAGGGGACTGAAACCTAAGATGAATCTTGTTATTATTTTCTGAATTGTATGATAAATATTTGACTTGTTCTTAATTATGTGTTCTTAATTCTTGTTTTGGTATTTCAGGATATCGATTCAAGTTAATGCTCTTAGTTGGAGGATGAATAGTCTCTGTCTAAGAGTGAATTTTTCATAATTAAGCGGAGTTGATTGCGCGCCTAGAGATAGGTTGACAAGATTTTGCCAGATTAGGGTGAAACCTAATAAGGGGATCCATAGATCGAGTTAATGCAACCCTAGGGTGTGTTAATTAGAAAGAGATTTCAATTATTCAATCTAGGGTTGGACGTTATTAATCTTGAATAGGGATAATAAGATAACTTAGGGATTTCTACGGAACAAGTTAAATGAATAAATCGTCTGATTCGGAGCCAAAATAACAAGTGAAGTCTGGGTGGATTTTTCCTTCGGTATTGTCTTAAACCAATCATTTTTCCAAAAGTAATTTCTCAATTCTATTTTCTGTGATTTCTTAGCTTTGTAATTAGTTAATTAAAACAAACCTCATTATTCTTAAGCTAGTTAATAAAAAGACAATCATTACGAGTACTTTTAGTTCATTTGGGTTCGACAATCCAGTCTTGCTAAAGCTATACTACTGTTCGATAGGTACACTTGCCTACATCGTGATAATAGTTAGTTTCAAGAATAATTATAAATTTATAAAACTTATCACGAAAAATCACGATCACCCACGTCGGCCCATTTTCACTCTCCTATGCTCACCTAAGTACAAAACATGAAATTAAAGGATTAGGAGCATCAAATTCACCAAATCTAAGGAGAAATCATTCGTAAATGTGTTAAGCATGGGATAAAAATATGTGTAAATTACGGTTTATCAAATACCCCCACTCTTAAGCGTTTGCTTGTCCTCAAGCAAAATCCTCAATTCACAATTAAGAATTCCTTTTTCTCAACTTATAATTCCTATCAATAATATCTCAAGCTAATCAATAAGCAATCATACATTGAGAATCAGCTAGGAGAACATTAAAGTTTCAAACATTCCAAGTTGATTATTTAATCATGAAAAACATAGGTATCTCCCCTCATCTAAGTAGTTACTATCGATTCGAAATCTCACAGAGTTTAACATCCTCACTAAAGATTCACTCAAATCACTCGAAGTGTTTAAGGATAATGAAATTAGCACTCATCAGTCAATATGAAAAGTTTTTACCATAGGCTTGCATGAAAATCAAATCTCCACCACTATATATTGAGGTGATACATCAACCAAAAGGTCTTTAGAGGGTTGTAATGAGGCTTGGTTAGGGGGTGTGGTCATAGGCTGAAAGAAAAGGTTAGAATCGAGATTGAATTGAAAAATTACTTAACTAGAAAAATATTTAATCATCACTTGCGTACAACAGAGCTTTTTCTCAGAATATGAAATTTAAAAACTTAAGCTCAAAAATAAAAGATCAATACTACTAATATGTATACATGTTTTTTTTTAAGAATAATTAAAATAACATAGACTAACTATTAATAACAAGACATATCTAAGCAATTTATTCAAATCCAATCTCGACAAAAATAGGGATTAAATTAATTGAGGGGATTTCAACAATAATGAGTTAAGGGTTAATATTAAGGGTAGTACAAGGAATGACTTGTTAAGCTCAAAGGGGTTTACTAAGGGTTAATCGTGGAGGTAGGCTTTTCATGGCATGAGTGGGTTAATCCTAAGTGTCTCTATCATCTTGATATATCAAATCAAATGGTGTGGTCTTGACATGCATAATCAAGTAAGTTCTAGAATAACAATTTGATATTGACGCACTCAAGCAATAATAAAAGTGAGCATTAAAGAAATAATAAATGCTCTTAAAGGCTCAATAATCTCACAAAAATTATGGCTTTTTGATGTTTAAACTTGTGGATTTCAATTTAAGATAATACCTAAACTTGGGGAAACAACCTAAAATTTTAAATTCTCAAAAATCAATTTATCATGCTTAATTCTCTAATGTCTTAAAGTTTAAATAATCAATAAGTGACTGCCTATGTTTTAATTCAAGATATATCAATAAAAATCATAATTTAATCAAAATTCATCCTAAAAATGATATGATAGATTTGCAAGAGAACAAGGCAATATTCAGGTATTTTTCTGATAATGAAATGAATACCCCCCCACACTTAAGATGTACATTGCCCTCAATGTACAAAGATAAAGTTAGTGGCAAATAGAGATATAATATCATAAAATAGGGGGAGAAATGAAACTTCCTGAGTGTTAAATGAACGAACTCCTTAGTTTAGAGTTATGTAGAGTGGAGGAGGATACTCTGGTGGTGGTAAAGGTTGGGTTCCATAAGTGCTGCACCAAAAAAATATTATATCTCGTGATCAAGCAGGGCATGGTAGTCATGGAGAACCTTTTCCAATGGAGTTTGAAGTTCCTAGTAATTGTGAGCTTTGTAGCTCTTTGTAACTGTGATAAAATCAGTAACTTTTTAGGGAATATAAGGAAGAAAAATTACTCATAAAGAATTAGCCGAGATTAAAATTTGTTTATAACACCTAAATTTAAAATAGTAGCAAAAAGGAAATAATATTAAAAGTTAAAAGTGAAATTAATAAAAACATAAAATAAAAATAAAAATAAAGACAAGATAAAATTAAATATCATCATCACCGGATGGTTCGCAAGGTGGTGGTGGCGATGAGATGTGGAAGTGCTGACAAATCTGCTGTAGAGTAGCATCAATGTTATCAAATAGCTGAAAACACTACTGCTCGAATCGGGTGAGGTGCTTAGAAATGTTAACATATGAAGCCGCCGTATGAACTGGGTGATGGGAGCATGGTGGCTGAGATGGTGGGTCCTCGTGCTGTAGGGGACATCATCAGTAATGTCCTCAGGGACCTCCTCTTCTGTTGATTGGGTGAGACGATATTGAGGAGGGTAGGTTCCTCGACACTTTTCGATCATCCTCATGTTTAGCGCTCGAGATGCCTTGTAAAATCATCTGGCCAATGAGGGTAAAGGATGATTCTTGTGTCGAAGTGTTGAAGAGCCTGAAGTGCCTGGCCAATCGAGTCACGTAGGGGCCAATGAAGATGACTCCCTTCCGATGTCGCTCCATTTGATGGCGAATGGCAAGAGAGATGAAATAGGCAAGGTTGAAGACGTGCCTGTGCGACATATACCATAAGAAATAGACATCGTGAGTTTCAACGACGCCGGTGCTCTCTCTCTTCCCTATCAAAGTATGAGCTAAGATAGAGGGTAAATAGCTCAAGGAAGGAGGGAGAGCTGATGCCTTGGAGCAAATGGGGTCGTAGGTGGCCGAGCGAGGGACGAAAGCGTTCCAGCACTTCGAGGGAGAATAATGGATTTAGCGGTTGAGGGTATCGAGGTCGTTCTCCTCTTAGAACTCCTCCGTGTAAAGGCCCAGTGCTGAACCAAACTCTGGAACGCTCAACTGGCGGACTAATCCGCCGAGTAGAAATTAGACCGTACTGGGATCATCATAGTTTGTCATTACGGTCTGAAGATGGAATGCTGAGCATAGTTCCATCGTGAGCTCGAGATACGTCGACTCGACGATCTCAAAGAAGAGGTTCCATGGGTCGGTGGTGAGAAGGGCCCGAATTGTATTAGCCAATTGGACTTATTCTACTGCAGCCCAGTCGATGCAGCGGCCTAAAATTAAAGATCGGGCCCAGAGTATTTGGAAAAGTTTTTCTTGGGGCCCAATGGAGAACTGCAGGAAGGGATGGTGAATGTTAGCGGTGAAGATGACATGGTATTCCTGCAAGCAAAACCATTGTTTCGTCTTGATGAATGGTCAAGGTAAAACGAAAACAAATTCAAAAAGGAAAAATTCATAAATAATTCCAGCCACAACTACTAACACTAACAAACTTAACCAAACTAATCAATTTTATGGCATACTTTTGTGGCATTGGCATGGTAGTAGTATGAATATAAAAGTGGCAAGGAACTTTATGGAAATATAAAAAGAATAAATTTATCACCATGCATGTATTATAATGGCAAAAAATAATAAGCAGGTGAGAACTATGAATATTGGCTTAAAATAGGGCATGAACAATCACAAAAATATGTCACATGGAATGAATGATAACTAATCTAGAAAAAAAGTTTGAATGATAACAAAATGAACATAGTGTGAGATAAATGAAGATTATTATGATAAATAACATTAGAAATGAGTGAAATTAAAGGGAAAAGAGTAAACAAATGCTAAAAAAGGGAGAATGAGCGTTAAAAATAGAGTTGGAAGCGGCGCACGGGCGTGGCAAGGAGGCCGTGTGAACTTGCAGCGGCTAGGGTTAGGGATTTTGGATGAAGAAGATGAGGAATAGTGAAGGGTATTTATAGATTTTGGGGCACACGGCAAGGGGACACGCCCGTGTGCCTTAATTTTAGCCCGTGTGTTTCGCGTTTTTCTGAATTTAGGTGCGTCTGACATTCGCCCCACGCCTATGTACCTTGGGTGTATTGATGCATACGGCTGTGTCGTACAACCATGTCTAGCTTCATTCACTTCTCCCACACCCGTGTATGAGAGCCCACGCTCGTGTTAAATTGACAGGTTCGACCACAGGTGCTAGACACGGGTGTGGTGCATACCCGTGCTATTTTCTCAAGATCAACCACGGTTTCAAGACACGGGCGTGTCGAAAGCCCGTGTTGTTTTAGTAGGATCGCCCATGGCCATGTCGCACGGCCGTGGCTATTTATCACAGCCCGTGTTTGGGGAAAATTTTTGCCCTGTTTCCACACGGTCCTAAGCACGCCCGTGTGCTTGGCCATGTAAGTGTGGTAAAACCTGTATTCAAGAGCTCCATTAGAAATTTAAGTGTTAAACACTAGAATTTAAAAGAGTTAATACTATTAGTACTCGGGATGCCTCCCGAGAAGCGCTTATTTATAGTCTAAGCTCAACTTACCTCTCCATTGAATGGTCATGGTGGTTGGAAGAGTTTATACTCCTCATTCTTGCTATCAATCTTATCAAAATAAGGTTTTAGGTGGGTATTGTTTAACTTAAAAGTGCTAAACTTGGGATGACTTACCTCGACTATACCGAATGGGAAAATGCTAAGTACCGTAAGAGGAATTTCTTCATTCGGTTTGGCAGTGACAATGTGAGGATCTGCGGCATCTAATAAAACTTTATCTCCAACCTTAAGTTGATTTGGTGAGGTATTAAGCTCGTTTTGGCGTAGTTTTGGTTTATCGTGTGTTCTCGGGTTATGTGTTCGCCATTCATCTAGCTCCTCAATTTGTAACTTTGTTCTTTAAGAATAGGTTCTCTACCGTTGCTTGAACATGGCTTATGTACTTCCTTTAAACTCATTTCCTGTAAAGTAGGTTGCACCATATTGTCAGTTTTAGTAGAATGGTTTATACAATCACTTTCAATTTTCGATGTGTTGCCAGAATTACGAGCTTGAAGGGTGATTGTTTCGTCTCCTACACGAAGTGTGAGGTCTCCTGTACCAACATCAATAATCGTTCTAGCAGTTGCTAAAAAGGGCCTTCCTAAAATTAGAAGAGTGTTGCTATCCTCTTCTATGTGTAGAACAACAAAGTCAATGGGAAATATAAATTATCAATTTTAACTAGCACATCTTCAATAATACCCCTAGCAAATCTGATAGTTTTATCTGCTAATTGAATGCTCATCCTAGTCTGTTTAGGTTTCCTAAGACCTAGTTGCTTAAACATTTTGTAAGGCATGACGTTAATGCTAGCCCCTAAATTAGCTAATGCATTATTAACATCTAAACTACCAATTAAGCAAGGAATTGTAAAACACCCTGGATCTTTTAATTTGTTGGGTAGCTTATTTTATAGAATAGCTGAGCAAACTGTGTTTAGCTCCACATGTGATGCCTCGTCTAATTTTCGCTTATTTACTAAAAGCTCCTTTAAAAATTTCATTGCGTCCTGCATCTACTAGAGAGCTTCAATAAACGGTAAGTTGATATGTAATTTTTTTAAGAGTTTAAGGAATTTACCAAATTGTTCATCTGAGCGGTCTTTCCTTGTCGCCTTGGGATATAGCACACGAGGTTTATATTCTACACTTACCGTTTTGTTTTCATTGTGACCTACCTCACCTTTACCTTTGCTCTCCACAGTTTCTTGCCTCGGTTCTAGCTCAGGCTCAACGAATCCTTCTATATCTTGAACATTAATCGCGTTGAGCTATTCCCTCGGGTTAGGTTCAGTGTTACTTGGCAAACTACCTTGTGATTGTTCAGAAATTAATTTGAACAACTGGCTTATCTAAGTTTCGAGCCCTTGGATCGACGCTTGTTGATTTTTAACTGCTGTCTCGGTATTTTGGGAACGAGTTTCTGACATTGAGATGAATTTAGATAGCATCTCCTCGAGGTTCAATTTCTTTTCTTAGTGGTAAGGTGGTTGTTGTAAACCCGGAGGATTCTGTGACCTTTGATTCCCTTAACCACCCCAAGAGAAATTTGGGTGGTTCCTCCAACCTGCATTATAGGTATTACTATATGGGTTATTTTGAGATCTAAAGTTATTGTTACCCATATAGTGGACTTGTTCCTCTTCGGTTGTAGGATTGAAGGGTTGATATTCTGTATGTACACTTCCCCCACTTGAATCACACCTCATCACTGAATGTACCTGCGTAGAACCAAGTAAACCATCAATCTTTTTATTTAGAAGTTCTACCTGATTTGACAGCATAGTAACCGAATCAACGTTGTAAGCACCTGCTGTTTTGGTTGGCTTAGTCCTCATGACTTTCCACTGATAGTTATTCAGTGGCACCTCCTCAATGAATTCGTAAGCCTCTTCAGGTATTTTGTTATTGATGGTTCCACCAGCTGTTGCATCAATCATCTATCTTGTTAAGGGGTTTACACCATTGTAAAATGTTTGAACTTGCAGCCATAGAGGTAACCTATGGTGAGGGCACCTTCGCAGTAGGTCCTTGTATCTCTCCCATGCATCGTAAAGTGTTTCTAAATCCATCTGCACAAAAAAAGAGATATCATTATCTAATTTGGCCGTCTTAGCAGGTGAAAAATACTTTAATAAAAACTTTTCGGTCATTTGTTCCCAAGTAGTGATTGACCCTCGTGGTAACGAGTTCAACCACTGTTTAGCCTTGTTCCTTAGTGAAATAGGGAATAACTGAAGACGAATGACATCGTCAGAAACGCCATTAATTTTAAATGTGTCGTAAAACTCTAGATAATTTGCCAAGTGAGTGTTGGGGTCTTCGTCCTGCAAACCATCAAACTGAACAAATTGCTGTATCATTTGAATTGTGTTAGGATTTAGTTCAAAATTATTTGCTACAATAGCAGGCCTAACTATACTTGACTCAGTTCCTGTTAAATTAGGTTTAGCATAATCATACATAGTATGAGGAGCAGGATTCTGATTTACTAGAACAGCGGGTATCGTAGGAGGTAGTGGATTTTCCTAATTTTCAGCCATCTCCTCGGTTGTAGTTGAGATATCATCCTCTTGCTCTTCCTCTGTGTATCTTAGGCTTTGCCTTATTTTTTGTCAGTTTCTACGAGCGGTGCGATTGATTTCTTTGTCAAACAGTAATGGTCCTAACGGGTTTCTTCTAGTCATAAACTATAAAAACCTGCCAGAAGAAAGGAAAAGGAAATTTAGTAAATAAAAATAAAAACAAAAACAAAATTAAATTGCAGTAAAAGTAAATGGCTAAACTAATAAAAATTAAGTGTTCCTAATATTCTAGTTCCCGGCAACGGTGCCAAAAACTTGATCGTGATTTTTCGTGATAAGTTTTATAAATTTATAATTAATCGTTCTTGAAACTAACTATTATCACGACGTAGGAAAGTGTACCTATCGAACAGTAGTATAGCTTTAGCAAGACCGGATTGTCGAACCCAAAGGAATTAAAAGTACTAGTAATGACTATATTTTTATTATCTAGCCTACGAATAATGAGGTTTGTTTTAATTAACTAATTAACAAAACTAAGAGATCACAGAAAATAGAATTGGGAAATTACTTTTGGAAAAACAATTGAATTAAGACAATACCTAAGGGCAAATCCACCTAGACTTCACTTGTTATTTTGGCTCCGAATCGGACGATTTATTCATTTAACTTGTCCCGTAAAAATCCCTAAGTTATGTTATTATCCCTATTCAAGACTAATAATGTCTAACCCTAAATTGAATAATTGAAATCTCTTTCTAATTAACACCCTAAGGTTGCATTAACTCGATCTATGGATCCTCTTACTAGGTTTCACCCTAATCCGGCAAAATCTTGTCACCTTATCATAAGACGTGCAATCAACTCCGCTTAATTATGACAAAGTCACTCTTAGACAGGGACTATTCATCCTCCAACTAAGAGCATTAACTTGAATCAATATCCTGAAATACCAAAGTAAGAATTAAGAACACATAATTAAGAACAAGTCAAATATTTATCATACAATTCAGAAAATAATAACAAGATTCGTCTTAGGTTTCATTCCCCTTAGGTATTTAGGGGATTTAGTTAATAACTAAATAGGAAAACATCTCAGAAGAATAACGAATACAAAATATAAAGAAAACCCAAAACTCTTGAAGGGAAATTGAGAAGAGATCTTCAGTCTTGATGATGAATCCGGCTTCTGAGATGGATCAATCGGCTTCTCTGGAGTAATTCCTTGCTCCCTATTCTCCATCTCCCCTTTTAGTCCTCCTCTAAGGTGTTTAAATAGGCTTTAGAATGCCTAAAAGCCCTCCAAATCGTCCTTTTTCGAATAGAACTTAACTAGGGCTTGACAGGGAGATGCTCATATGACACGCCCGTGTGCGATTACTTCAGGCCGTGGTTGAGGCTAAGAGATCAACACGCCCGTGCTGAGATTGTTTTAGGCTGTGGTCGAGCCTGTTAGAATGGCACAGGCATGTGTTCTGCCCGTGTGAGGAAGTTCAGGCCGTGTTGTTTTCCCACGTCGGCCCATTTTCTCCGTTTTTGGCCTGTTTCTTGTTCTTTTTGCTCTGCTATGCTCACTTAAGTATAAAACATGAAAATAAAGGATTAGGAGCATCAAATTCACCAAATCTAAGGAGAAATCATTAATAAATTTGTTAAGCATGGGATAAAAATATGTATAAATTATGGTTTATCATTTGTGATATGTGAATTTATATCTGTGAAGTTTCAGTGATTTAATTTATCTGTTTCTGTGCTCGATTTTACAAGAAAGGACTAAATCGCGTATAATGTTAAAGTGGCTGGCTATGTATTAAAAGTATTTAAGTGCTATGTCTTATTAAAAGAGAGGTCCTTATGATGTTATTAGGCCATAACTAAGGTTAATGGACATTAATGACCATCCATTAAGTGATTTTTATATGGTTTAATAAAGGGTAAAATTGGTATTTGATAATTAATTATAAGTTAAATAAAATAAAAGCCATTTCTTCTTCCATTATCATCATCTAGCCGAATTTGAAGAAAGAAAATAAAGCTTTCATAGTAATTTAGGGTTCGGCATTAATCTTGGAAAATTAAGGTGTGAATTTTCGTCTGTTTTTTATAATTTCGATGTTTCTGTGATCGTTGCTTCGCATTCTTCAAAACCCATGCCTGAATTTCTATTTCTGTTGAAGATTATGAAATGTGCCATTAATGATTATATGAGCTTTGTAATGTTTTTATATGGATTATGAAAGATATATGTGAGATTATCATGCTTTGTTCTTGAATTTTTGATGGAATAGAACTATGTGGGCTAATTTATGAAAATAAAGTTTTGAAGGACTAAATTATGAATTAAATATGTTATTTGGGCTTGCATGGAAGCTATGTATATTCAGCCAAGCTATAGTCTTCGTGAATTTTGCATATTTGTCATTTTGTGAAAAATGGACTAAATTGTCAAAGTGTGAAAATGTAAGGGCTAAAATGCAAAGTGCCCTAAATATGTGTTCATGGATTATTTTAAATGAAATGAATGGTTGAATGGTTGAATTTGAATTGTATTAGATCAAGAATAAAGAAAATCAGACCTAGATCGAGGGAAGTCCAAAATAGTTGAATAGTCGACTCGTTTTCGTCTGAAATCCGTACGAGGTAAGTCAAAATACAATTACGTGTTAAATTGATTGAATGTTGTATATACTAGTTATAATCTGTATTGGACGACTGTGAGAGCCTGATGAATGAATTCCGAGTAAATTTCGATAATATGTTAGTATCTAAAAAGCTCTGTACGTTTCTAAAGGAACATTGACATCGATCTGATTTTGTGTAAGACCATGTCTGGGACATCGGCATCGTATCTGATTTCGTGTAAGACCCTGTCCGGGATAGAGGTGTTGATACCGAATTACATGTAAGACCACATCTAGGACGTCGGCATTGTACCCGTTTATGAGTATCTGTATCGTTTCTAAACCATCTGATGATAGATTACGAGATATGGGAATGAATATATGCAATGTATAATCTATATAGGTACGTTTGTATCGTACTAAATTTTTGAATATGAAAGACTCTGTTTCTGTGAACTAATAAATGCAAAGTATGTATGAAATCATGGAAATGAAACATGACATGTATACAAGCAAATGAGCATGGTTAGGCTCATGAATTACTCTGTGAAATGATTGTGAATTCTTGCTATTGACTTTTACTTTATATGCTTTAATAGCTAAACTAGTTGTATTTGGCTTACTAATCTCTTAGTAGCTTACTCTGTGTGATTTCTGTCTGTTTTACAGTTATCCTAGCTACTGAAGGCTCGGGGATAGTCGAGGATTGTCACCATACTATCGAACTTATTTTGGTACTTTAAAAAGTGTAAATATTTTTAAGTATGGCATGTATAGGCTAGAATGTCTTTGTATTTAAGCTTTGATATGTATATATGTTACGCCATGAGAGTTGGCTAGCAAATGGTATGTTTGTGCTTAGTTTTAGTAAATGGTTTGTGATGCCAAATTGTGTATGCTTGTAATGGTTATATGGCCTTGTATGTGGTGGTCATTTTGAAAAATGTCAAGTTGAGGAAATGGTAAGTTTAAGCATGAGTTAGAAGGTGCCATAAGTGAGCTATGAAATGAACATTTTGGCATGTTGTTGTAATAAGATTTTTAATGTGTTTTGGCATGGATTTGAATAGGTTATTGAATGATGATGATTTAGTTATAATGAAGCATGTTTTGAGCATTGTATTGGCTGAAAATTTTGGTATAAATGTTGTTTATTATTGCTTGTAGGAATGACCCAAAAAGGGGTGGCAAGTTGGCTTAAACCAAGCCTGCATTGTGCCACACGGCCAGAGAACACGGGTGTGCCTTTTGGCCGTGTATGCAAAGCAGTAACCTCTTAAGATCACACGGTTAAGACACATGGGCGTGTCATATAGCCGTGGGCTTAAGGTAGTAGCCAGCTAAGTATCACACGACCATGGCACACGATCGTGTCTATTGGCCATGTGTAAAAGTCAGTATATATACTTTGTTTTGGCATGGCTGGATCACATGGGTGTATCTAGTGCCCGTGTGTGCCACACGGCATGGTCACACGGGCGTGTGACGTCAACACAATTGAAAATTTTTTCTAAGTTTGAAAAATTCTGCATGTGTTCGGTTTAGTCCCGACCTTTTCTAAAAGTATGTCTTAGGTCTTGCAGACCTCTATAAGGGATGAATTGCTAATTTCCTTATGCATTAATATTACGTGATATCTATGTTTCTGTGTTAATCTGTAATGTTCTGTCTGTTTGGTAATGCCCCTTACCTATTCTAGCAACAGTTACGGGATAGCGGTGTTACACTGCCCTCTTCAACTATTCGAGCCTCAGCCGTTGGCTGTTGTGGTTGATTCTGCTTTGGTCTACCCTTTCTTTTGCAAACCTTTTCTACATGACCCATCTTTTTGTTGTATTGGCACTGCACATATGGTCTAAACCTGCAATTGGCTTCTAGATGACCAGGCCTTTTGTAATGCCTGCAGGGTTGATCCCTTCTTCTTGGAGCATCTGACTTTGGCTTGTCTCTCCAAGTCTTTTTTCCTTTGTAGGCAGAAGAGCTCGAGGCAGGTTTGGTTTTGGCTTGGAAGGAACCTTCTTAGTGCTCCTCCAGTCTGCTGGCTCTTCTTTGCTCTTGTGCATAGAGAGCATTGATCAACTCTGTTAAAGAGATAATGGTCAGGTCCCTTGAGTCTTCTAAGGAGGATATTTTTGCCTCATATCTCTCTGGTAAGGTTGAGATTACCTTCTCCACTATTCTTGCTTCACTAAACTGCTCTCCAAGGAGCCTTATGCTAGTTACTATAGCCATGATTCTGTTTGAGTACTGCTTGATAGTTTTTTCCTCCTTCATTTTCAAATTCTTAAAATCCCTTCTCAAATTCAGTAGTTGTTGCTACCTTGTCCTCTTTGTACCTTGAAACTCCTCCTTCGATCTATCCCAGGCCTACTTTGGTGTCTCACGGGCCATGGTTCTTATGAAGATCACATCTAACACACAATTCTGGATACAAGACATGGCTTTATGCCTCTTAGTCCTTCCATCAGCATGCTGCCTTATCTGAGCCACTATTGGGTTGGCTCTTAATAGTGCTGGTTCAGTATCCAAGTTTACAACCTCCAACAGATCAAATGCCTGCAGGTAGGTCTTCATCTTGACCACCCATATGTGATAGCCCTTTCCATTGAAGACTAGTGGTGCAGCTGGTGAGAAGCCTGATGAAGCCATTGATTTTAAAGTTGAAGTATAACAGGTCTACTAAGACAACAGCTCTAGATACCAATTTTTGGTGTTATGAACAATGAGCAAACAAGATCAGCACTGACTTGAGCAACAAGGCTCGAAACTTGCAGAAGAAACAAAACAGAATTCAAGAACAGAACTGAAAATAAAAAAAATGGAGAGTATATAGAAGGAAATTTTATGAAATTTCATTAATTTTTTAACAATGGCATAATGTCAATATATAAATCAAGCATTCAGGTTGTCAAAATCAGTATATGGTCACCTAAACACTACCTACTACCACTAATACATTGAAACTTGATAAAATAAGCTTGCACACAAGAACAAAGCTGAGTTAACAGCTCAATCACTATCAAATTACATCAAGTATCAACCTAACATAGTTCAAAATGAACAAGATTACATTAAAACAACCAAAAAGAACAAAATGAACTAAAAGACAACAGATACACTTGGTTCAGTAGCACCTGCATGGCTCGGGCTTCATGGCCTGCTTCTTGACTGCTCCTGGTGCTACATGCTGACCAAACTTCAACATCTAAAGGCTGATGTGAACTTTCTATGATTACTTTTCTTAACTAGAAATTTTCTTCATATGTTGGGATATGGATCTACTATTCTACACTTCTCAATTAATGTTGTTTGTTGAAGTTGTGGAATACTTTTGTTTTAAGAGCAATCAGACTTGAACAATTCTCACTTTTTCCAATTTTTCTTTCAACTAATGATGAGGATTTGGGGTATATATATTTAATACAATATTAATTAATACTTCGTTGAATATATAGTTAATGTGCAAAGTTGTCATAGGGTAAAAATTAAAATTTCTCATTATATTTTAATTTTATTGATATTTGCCTAGTACTTTTAGGTAAATTTATCACTCTATTTTAACTTTATATTGAATTTTATTATTTTTTGCTCGATTGAATTTTGAAACCAAAATTTGGGTTCTCATTAAATTTTATTATTCAATTTTAATTTTAAATTGTGATAAAGTGCTTTATGGTTTATATTAAGCCTTGCAATGCACCTTTATTTAAAAATATGTCAAGATTTTTTATATACAAAGGATTTACTTGAGATTAATGTAGTTTAGAAATTAAATTAAACATTAATTAAAGTATTTTGAATATTTTATTTTAAAAATTAACAATAATAAAATAATTAATAGGATGTTGAATATTAATAAAACGCTTATTTATAAAAATAAAATTACCTTTTTATCTTTTTAAATTTCAAATCTTTTTTTCATTAAACGAAAATTTAAAGATAATTTATTAATTTATATTTTTTAAAAAATTGTTTTTTGTTGATTATTAAAATAAAATATTTGAATAATATTTTTTGTGCTATATTTTGTTTTCAAACCATCAAAATTAATATCAAATGGTAAATTTTAATTTTACAAACAGAGTTGGTGGCAAATTTTAATAAAATTCAAAGTTTAATGGTACAGTTGAATCACATAAAAGTTGAATGGTAAATTTACACATATTCTTAAAGTGTAATAGCAAATATATATAAAAAAGTATACTGGCAAATCTCAATATTTACTTACAATAAGGATACAATTTTGCACTATAAGCCAATTAATATTTAATGCTGAAGAGAAGCAAGGTTTACTATAATGGCACACAAAATGATTTACCATTAGCAAGGTATTCATAATAGTTACAAGGATTAGATAATAAAGGTTGAATTCAAAATGTACAAAAAAATCATAAGTTTAAATTCAAAAATAGATACAACTGAAAGATCCTTAAAAACTTGGATGGGACATTTGGCTAAGATTTTTTGTTATCATTCTCTTTGATACTCTCTTCCTACGCAAATGATGGGGGAACTATCATTACTTTGACATTGAGATCAAGAAACCATTGCTTGGACAATGGTTTGGTTAAGACATCAACTAACTGGTTAGCAGTTGGAATGTATGACACTTAAAGATGTTTTTGATGAACTCAATATTGAGCAAAATGAAAACCAAGCTCAAAATGCTTTGAATGCGAGTGAAAAATCGGATTGACAACTAAATATGTGGTTGAGACATTATTACACTAGATTTTTGGTACGGTAGGAAGTGGTTGATCAAGTTCTCAATTAAGACATTGCAACCAGTAAACTTTAAAGGCTACTGAGGCTAAGGCATGATATTCCAAATCAATGCTAGATTAAGCTACTTTTCTTTTCTGTTTCTTCAGACACCATGAGATGAGATTTGGGCCATAAATACAACATAAGTTGAGGTACTTTTCTAGATCTACATTAGACAAAGGAAAAATAGATGGAAAATGTGATAATTTGAGTAGGAGACGATGGTCTACTGTACCTTTTAAATATCAAAGTATTCGTTTCTCAACTTGCTAATGGTTGGTGGAAGGTGAGTACATGAATTGAGCTGCTTTATTTACTGCCATGGTTATGTCAGGTTTGATAAGAGCTAAATATTAAAGAGAACCCACCACTTACTGAAATAAAGAAAGATCTTCAAAATTGTTGGAAGCATTTGTGGCTAATATTGTTTGTAGAGAATATGACATAGAGACAGGGGTAGCTTTATGTATATTCACATGCAAAAAAGATCCTAAATATACTTGGATTTAAAGAGTTAAAGTCCATTAGGTAACCAAGTGACTTTGACACCAAGAAAATAGGTAAGGGAATCCAAATCTTTAAGGGAAACAATTACCCCAAGTTGTTGAATGATATATTAAAGAAAAGTAGTTTTGAGCCTGTCAAAATGAGATCATCAACATACACAATCAGTATGTTGTGTTATTTTTTAAAAGAATATATAGAAAGAGACCTATCAACTTTGGATCCTTTGAAACTAATTTTTTTGTAAGGCTAATGTGAGATAGGAAAACCAAGCTTGTGGGGCTTGTTTCAAACTATATAAGGACTTATTTAAAGAAAACACATAGTGTGGCTTGGTGGGATCTCTGAAGCTTGGGAGTTATTCCTTGTAAATCAACTCTTCATGTATCCCATGTAAAAATGCATTGGATATGTCAAGTTGGCGAATATGCCAGTTAGAATGGACAATAATAGATAATACGAGATGAATCATGGCTGGTTTGATGAAAAGGCTAAAGGTTTCAACATTATCTAAGCCCGATCTATGATGAAACCCTTAAGTCACAAGTCTGGCTTTATAATGATAAATGGATCCGCCAGGTTTAGTTTTGATGTGATAAATCCATTTGCAATCCATCATATTTGTTGCATGTGATCTTGGCACTAAATTTCATGTCCCATTGGACATTAATGAATCTATTTCATCTAACAATGCTTGATGCCAAATTTGTTGCTTGGTTGCCATTTCATATGTGCACGGGGCTATGAATGTGGTATAAAGGACTTTAGGTTTTAAGTTGCCGATTTTTTATCTAGTATCTAGGGGGTGTTGGTTTTGAGAATTTTTATTGTGGTTTGGGTGGGATGGAAATTCACTTGGAAGTGTAAGGAGTGGTTGGGATATTCAGGAATTTAGTGAATTTGTAGTGGTGTTGCTATAACAGCCTGATTTTGGGCCTAGTTGGAACAGTGGTTTCGGGACCATAAATCCGAAGAGAAAAAAATTATTTTTATTATATTTTTTATGGTCTACGATTTTACGGAATGATTTTGTGAAAATTTCGTTCAAAAATTTTGACATTTGGGCACTCAATTTAGTCAAAAGGACTAAATTATAAAAAGTACAAAAGTTGAGTTCTATATGCTAGAGGTGCCTAATTGTTATGAATTTTTAAATTAAAGGTCCTTAAATGTAATTACACCATTGGATAATTTGTTGGACGAAAATGGACATGATATACGTGAAATAGAATATTTTTAAGTTAGGGGCATTTTGATCATTTAGTAATTAAATGATTAAATAAACAAAATAAAAGCCAAATTCTGGTCATCTTCAACCCTAGGCTAAAATTTTGAAGACCACCATGGCTAGGGTTTTGTTCAAGCTTTCCAAGCTCCATAATAAGTCCGTTCTTGCCCCGTTTCTAATGATTTTTATGTTTTTGAAATCCTTGTAACAGATTTACCTATTTTTACCCTTGATTTGAAGTAGGGTTCATGTTTAAAAATTTACCCATGTGTGACATGTGTGTATTTTGATGTTTAATGGAGGAATATGAATGTTTTTTTGTGTGTTAAACGACTTTTACTAAGTAGTTTTCGGTGAAAATACCAAAAAGGACTAATTTGTAAAAGTTATAAAATTTGTCATAAAAGTGTGATTTAGTGGAAATTGTGGGCTGCTATAGTTATGAAAATGATTCGACTAGGCCTAAAGTGCAAATAATTTGTACACGTTTCATTTTACGAGCCTAGGGGAAAAAGTATAAATATGACAAAGTTTAAGGGCAAAAACATAATTTTGCCATAGTATGATTTTTGGGTCACAATGAATAATGTGACTAATAAGTAAGCTAAATGTGTTGTTATAGATCAAGAAAAGCAAGATTTAGGCCTAGAACGAGGGAAAAACGGGTATTGGACGGTTAGGTCTTTTTCACCATTTTTAGTATCGAGGTAAGTTCGTGTGTAAATAATTCAACATTATGTTGTTATGTATCTAATGCTTTAATATTGTATGAAATGTATATTTGTTTCTATGGATTTGATTAATGATGACTCGATGATGATTCGACGAAAAATTGATACTTCGAAATCTCGTTTGAACCTTAGGAATAGCTAGGATACAAATGTCATGACATTAGGGTTATATGAGATCCCATGTAAGACCATGTTTGGGACATGGCATTGGCATCGATATGAGATCCCATGTAAGACCATATTTGGGATATGGCATTGGCATCGATATGTGATTTCGTGTAAGACCATGTCTGGGACATGGCATCTATATGAGACATCGTGTAAGACCATAGCTGAGCTATCAGCATCGATATGTGTGATCCTATGAAAGACCATGTCTGGGACATGGTATTGGTATCGATATGAGATCCCATGTAAGACCATATCTGGGATATAACATTGGCATTGATATGTGATTTCGTGTAATACCATGTCTGGGACATGAAATCGATAAGAGACACTATGTAAGACCATAGCTAGGCTACCGGCATCGATATGTGTGATCCCATGTAAGGCCATATTTGGGATATGGCATTGGCATCTTACTATGTGTACGGGTTTCCCCGAGTATCCTTTAGTATTCCAAGTGGTTCAGCGAGTAATTCAAGGATTATGTCAAAGATGTGAAAAGGTATGATCATGTTGAAAGGGTACAGGTATGTACGAAAAATTCATGAGTATTGAAATCGATGTATATTGAACATTTGGTAAGAATGTAAATGAGAAAGCCATACCTATGAGAATGATTTTGAGACGACCTTGTGATTATAAGTCTATACTTATGATGTATAAATATGTGGTAAATTTGATTGATGATCATGTGTGAGGCTTTTAGGCCAAATTAAATTGAGACATGATATGTTTATCCCTTTACCTTGTGTCCTAATGCATATGAAAGTAGAAATGGATTGGCGTAAATGCCTATTTAAAAATGATTATGAAAGAGCAAAATTAGCATTAAAATAGTTTTGGATAGCAATAGTAGTATAACTTTGAAAAATCACCAAATATTGTCGAAATCGAATTAGAGGTTGAATAAAAAATGAAATTAAATTTTATTGAGTCTAGTTTTTCACAGAAGAAATGGTGTAAGCAATGGAATTGTAAATTATGAGATATAGTAAATTTTGTGAGTCAAGGTCAGAAGGATTTCAGGTTCCCCTATTCTGACTTTGAAAAACCATTAAAAATTGTATAAAAATACTTGGGGGTTTAAATTTATATGTTTAAATTATTAATGAGTCTATTTTCAATAGAAACAAACAGGAATATCATCCGAATCTTGTACTAAGAGATAATTAATTTTTAGTGAAGAAATATCAAAATTGTCAAACAGCAGAACAAAGATGAATTTGAAGAATTAACTGTACTTTTTGGCTAATCCATAAATTCTGGAAATTTTATGGTTGAAATTTATTTGAGTCTAGTTTCGGAAAAATCAAGCGGATCATAGGTTAGAATTCTGTAGCTCAAGATATAAATAATTTAGTGGCTATGAATCAAGTGGACAGTTTTGTTATAAACAGTAAATATCACAATTATCCGTAATTGTTCCGAAATATCTATGATACTTAATGATATTGTGATAAATTTTACATTATGTTATTTGTATGATATTGTATGATTAACGTTTCTTATTATTTACATGCCAACTTACTAAGCTTTGAAGCTTACTCCCCTTCCTTTCCTATCTCTTATAAGTTAATTTAGCTAGCTCGGGTTGGAGAACGCTGGAGATGCCATCACACTATCAAGCTATCATTTGGGTATAAGTGAATGCAAGTATTTTAAGTTTATGGCATGTATAGGACTTTGTCTATTGATTAATTATGTCATTATTAATTTGGCTAAGTGTGTTGGCTTATAATGATTTGGTGATTCATTTTGTAGATAGCCATGAATGATGGCTTATGTTGATTATATGATTATGTATGTACTTATGTCTCTGAGATGTGATTTGTGATTGTGTGTATGTGATGGGTTATGTTATTAGTGATGAATGCTTGATGATTTAATTGGGATTTGTTTAGTATGATGATAATCATGGCTTAAATGAGAATTGGTAAGTTGGGCTTGACAAAGTATGAAGTCTTTTGTATGCATAAGTAAAGATGAAATGATCATGATCATGTCTTGTTTGTGTATGTTTAAGTACTCGGTTATGCCATGTTAATCTCCTTTGAAGTCATGTATGTGTTTGTGCAAATAAGGGTGGCAATTAGCTTGGAAAATAGCGTTAAAGTTGTCCACACGGGTAGACACACAGGCATGTGTGTAGGCTGTGTGTGACACACGGTCTGCCCCATGGGCGTGTGTTCCGGCCGTGTGTCCCCTGTACCCTAATTAGGTAAAACAGAATGCCCAGTAGTAAACACACGGGTAGAGACACGTCCATGTGCCTCAGCCGTGTGAAGGACACAGCCTTAGCACATGGGTTACTTGGCCGTGTGACGCTATTTCGATTGATGACGTTATCAACAGAGAGTTACACAGGTTGCGAACACGGGTGTGTCCCAAGCCACACGGCCTACCCACACAGGCTTGTGACTCTTGTTTTGAGGAAAAATTTTCTAAGTGACATGAAAGTTTTGAAAGACCTTGGTTTAGTCCCGAACCAAACCCAATGTATGTTTGGGGCCTCGTGGGCCCATATAAGGGACGATATGCATGTGAATGAAAAGTTTTAAATTTGGACAAAAATTCATGCCTCGATTTTGTATGATTGTGTGAGTTTATATCAAGTAACGCCTTGTATCCTGTCCCGGCGTCTAACACGGGTAAGGGTTGTTTCAGTCGCTGATAGGCGAAATGGAAGAACTAGTTCGTGGTGGTGTTTATGAAAGTCTCGGTCATGTAGTAGATCTGACATTTGGTGTAACAACCCAGTTTTAGTGAAATCAGAACAGTGGTTTCAGGAGCACAAATTCGAGTCAGAAAGAAAATTTATTTTAATATTATTGCATGAATTGGATTGTGATAGAAATGACGTATGAAAATTTCATTAAGAAAATTTTACCAATTTCATGATTAATTGTGGAAAGGACCAAATTGCCTGAAATGCAAAAGTTGAGTTCTAGTAGCTATAAGTATCAAATAGCTATGGAATTCAAAACTTGATGTCCTTATATGGTAATTAGACCTTTAAGAAAGTTAGTAGATATTTTTGGTGAATCATCCATGGAAAATTAGAAAAAGAAAAGGACTAAATTGGAAAGTGGAAAAATTAAAAGATGATAATTAAATTAAATAGAAAATATCATCTTATTTTCATCATCTTCCCCAAATTAAAACATGGAAACCCTAAGAAAGAGAAAAATGTTCAAGCAAACTTTCTTGGCTTGATTAGGTATGTTTTCTTCTCCCGTTTTTAGTAATTTTTATATTTTCGAGTTCGTAATAGCTTAAATTATCTATTTTGGGGATTAATTTGCAAAGTTATCAAGGTATGAAAATTTTTCCATTGATGAATATGCTGAAATTCTGAAATTTGTGGTAGAAATTGAAAGGTTGTTGATAGATAAACAACTTTTGTAAATTGAATTTTCATGAAATTGTGATTTAAGGACTAAATTGTAAAGATGTAAAATTCATGGAAATTTCTAATTTTTATGAAATATATGTGCTGTAAATGTTATATGAAAATTTTGTATAGGGTTGGAATAAGGATTAAATTGCATGAATTTCATTTTCCGAGCCTAGAGACGAAATCGTCATTTATGGAAATTATAGGGGCAAAATGGTACTTCTGCATAAGATGTGATTTGGATTGAATTAAACATGAAATGGATTAAATTGATGTTAAATTCATTTATCGAGGTAAGTTCGTGTAACTAAATTATGTTTATTTTTATGCTTAAATTGAGTGTGGTATGTGTTTTTACAAATTATAAAAATGTTACAAATGTATGAAATAATCACATGACCGATAATGTTCGGAAAATGTTAAGCTCTGTTTGAATGATGAAATTCGATGGATACATGATTTCCCATATTGAATGTGGTCCTGCATATGTTGTAGATAGAATATAGCTCAGATGAGCAATCCTGTTATAAGCCCTCTCGAGCATCTTGTTATATATTTCCTACGAGCATCCTGATCGGTAGTGCTCCTGCATATGTTGCACACTACCGCAGCTCTTTGTGAACGTCCTGTTACATTATTCAATCGGTTATGACCCAGCATTTATTAAGGACACAAACGCAGATCTTCATGAGTATCCTGATATAGGCTCTTATGAGCTTCCTAACATGGCTCGCTTGAACTCCCTATTATGCTATCCGGAGCTCCCTGTTAATAACTCTTCAGAGTTACCTGTTAAGCTCAATGAGCTTCCTGATTAAAACTCTTATGAGTTTCCTGTTTAGCCTGGATAAGCTTCCTAATACGTGGCTCACATGAGCATCCTGATATATGGCTCGAGAGTGTGCTTCCTAATTATATACCCTTATAGGTACCCCTAAACATGAGTTGATGAATCATTGATTTGTATACCTCGAGTATACTACCTGGGTATCCATCGACATTTCAATAATTCAACGGAAAAAATTTCTGATGTGAGAAAAAATTATAAGAATTAAATGGATTATATCTCAGAAATTCCTGAAATACTTGTAAATCTATGTTTGATGAGCTCATCTCTATTTTCTTGAAATTCATGTGAATTGCATGACTAACTGTTTTGATGAGTATATGTGATTAGGCAATTGGCCAAAATGATTGGATGCATGTTTTGTATGATAATCTTAAATGTAAAAACATGGTAAGTTAAATTCCTATTATACGAACTTACTAAGCATTAAATACTTACTCTACTTTATTTTCTTTTGTTTTATAGTACTCAGAAGCTTGTAAAGGTTAGAGATCGGTCAGAGCATCATCACACTATCCTCCAGCTTGTTTTGGCACAAATGGCAAACTTAATTTAGTATAATGACATGTATAAGCTAAGTTAGGTAAAATGATGAAATGTTTGGTTGTAACTAGCCATTGGAATGGCCAGTGGAAAATATATTTTGATGTAATTATATAAGGCTGTATCATGTTTGTTGAGTGTTGGAATGACTAAACGGTAAAAGATATATATATATATATATATATATATATATATATAAAGCAAATGATGAATGGATTTGAGTTAGTATAATAGAATAACTTGCAAGTAAACATAAATTTTAATTGTGGAAATTTAAACCTTTAATCATATGTATTAATAGAACATAAATAATACTTATTTTTTGCTTGGTTTATATGTAACAAATTGGTTTGAAAAGATGTTGAAGTGTTCATGTAGGTGCAAGATAAAAAGGGTGAGAAATAAGGCTTGGAAAATGGTCTTATTTTGTCCACACGGGCTAACAACGGGCATGTGTCTCAACCGTGTGTGACGCACGGCCATGTGCAAGGGTGTAACAACCTGTTTTTAGTAAAATCAGAATAGTGGTTTTGGAACCACAAATCTGAGGTCAAAATATTTATTTTATTATTATTCTAAATTCTACTGTATGTTAGTATGATTGTGTGAAATTTTTGTTAAGAAATTTTATCGTTTAAATGCTCAATTTGATCAAAAGGACTAAATCGCGTAAAGTGTAAAACTTGTGTTCTATTAGCTAAAGGTGTCTAGTAGCTATGAAATATTAAAGTGATGGTCCTTATGTGACAATTAGACCATTTTTAATATGAGTGGACAAATATGTCCATTAATTAGTTTATTTTAATAGTTTATTAACAAGGTTAAAAAGGTAATTTGGAAAAATAAATAAGTAAAATAATAAAACAACAAAGCTATCATCTTTCTCTAGTCTCTACCACCGAAATTAAAAGATTGAAACCTCCATGGATGCATGCTAGGTTCGGCCAAGCTTACAAGCTCAATTGGTGAGTGAATTTTTCTCGGTTTTAATGATTTCTATGTTTTTGAGATCGTTGTAGCTTAATCTAGCTAGCCCAAGGACTAATTTGCAAAACTGTTAAAGGTTTAGGGTTTTTCCATTGATGAAATTGCATGTGTTTTGATATTTAATGGTAGAAAATGTAACACCCCTGACCCATATCCGTCTCTGGATTAGGGTTACGAGGCATTACTGAACAATACGTATCAGTTACATACATAACACATACATTTATGCATTCATAATCAAAATCCATTCAACATATTCACATTGTCCCTTATAAGGCCCTACGAGACCTTAAAACATGCTTAAAAGAGGTTTGGGACTAAATCGATAACATTTAAAAACTTCAGGAAAACTTATAAAATTTTCATGCATACAGGGGTCACACGCCCGTGTGAATAGGTCGTGTGCCTCACACGGCCACCTGACACGCCCGTGTCTCAGGTCATGTGAAAACAGGGCATACATGCTAACTTGCACCACACGGCTGAGGACACGTCCATGTGCCAGGACGTGTGAAATCTAGAGGGGTTACTGACTTGGGTTACACAACCGGCCACACGTTCATGTGCTAACCCGTGTGTTACACACAGCCAGTAGACATGCTCGTGTGTTTAGGCCGTGTCAAACCTGTAGGCTATACTGACTTAATTCGAAGGGCTACCGTAGGGGACACTCGGCTATATACCAAGGCCATGTGTCACACACGGTCGAGCCACACGCCCGTGTGCTTGGCCGTGTGGAGTGAAAATAGGCTTGGTTGAAGCCACATTTCTCACCCTTCTTAAGCATACCTAAACCACATCAATTTGTACCATTTGAACACATTTATAGGCAACCAAAAACATGTTATTTCATATACATTTCATGCCATTTAAAAAAAATCTTCTTGACTACTCAAATCCATGGCCAATACATACCAAATCAATATGCCAAAATCATCAAACAGACATAACTTCTAAATGCATTTCCTCATCATCTTATCATCTATTTCATGCCTCAAAATATACCATTCAAAATCAAGCCACAACATATCATCTTCCAAGCATTAGCTCACCAAATGACAACTAGCTACTTGAGCAATCATATAACCATACCAAACATACCAAAACATAAGGCAACTTATGCATTATGTATTACTTACCAAACACCTAATTCAAGCCAACTTAAATGGCTAAATACACACCAACATTACATCATTTCATAAGCCAACACACATGGCTAATATCATAATTCAAAACTTATCATTAACTAACTAGCCTCTACATGCCATATACCATATTTACAAAGCATTCAAAAATACCAACAAGTAGTCGATAGTGTGATGACAGTCCCTGATGATCCCTGATGTCCGAGCTAGCTTCGATAATATATAAAATAGGGAAAGAACACACAAAGTAAGCTTTAAAATCTTAGTAAGCCATAAACAAATAAAATTACCACGTGAATCAATATCATTTCCATCAATAGGCAAACTATAAGTAAACACATATAAATTCACAAACTTTTCTCATTGTACACATATTCAATATCATAATTGAATTCATCAAATACTTCCCTTTTCAATAATCGTATGAATCTAGTACATACCTAAATCACTTAACTCATTCACACATTCTTTTCTCAACTTGACTTTGCCCGTTGAACCATTCGGAATCATTAAGGATACTCGAAATTCACATAAAGCTCGTACAATGCTATATCCCAGATATGGTCTTACATGTTATCACATATCGGTGTCACTATCCCAGACAGGGTCTTACACAAAATCATATAACGATGCCAATGTCCCAAACATGGTCTTACCATAATCACAATACAATGCCAATGTCTCAGGCATGGTCTTACATGTAATCACATCTCGGTAATCCTAATGTCATGACATTCGTATCCTATACTTTTCCTAAGGTTTGTATGGAACTTTCAGATATCGTAATTTCATTGATTTTTGCTCGTATTTGCTCGTTCAACATCCATAGCAATTCAACAACAAATAAACATATATAAATCAATTTAAAGACGTTTATTTGTATATGAACTTACCTCATATATACGATGAACGGATTAGATCGACTACTCGACAACTTTTGATTTCCCCCAATCTAAATCCGATTTCTTTCTTTCTTGATCTATATAAATTCAAATTTAGCTCATTTAATCACCTATTCATTCAATTTCATCAAAAAATACCTATTTGGGCATTTTTGCACTTTAACCCCTAAAGTTTCACATTTCTTACAATTTAGTCCTTATTTCATAAAAACACAAATTACAGAATTTCTTTCTAATTTCATGCTATTTGAATTCTTCATAGACTCCTAGTAGCCCATTATATTCATTTATTTCACATTATTTTCATTTATTTCACAATTCAACCCTAAATTTACACATTTCTCAATTTAATCCCTCATATGCATTTTTACCAAAAATCACTTTACAAAACATGATAATCTATCATTTATCTATCATTTTTCATCATCTTCTAACACAAAACTCATGGATTCATCAATGGAAATTCATAAAATCCTTAACAAATTTGAAAATTAAGGTACGGGCTAGCTAGTACTAGATACAACGATCTTAAAAACGTAAAAATCATCAAAAATTGAGCTCAAAACTTACCTCAATCAAAGCTTCAAAGGGTCGAACCCTAAAAAACATTCTAAGATTCTTTTTCTTTTGATTTTCAGTTGTAGAAAGATGAATAATAATGCCTAAATTAACTTTGTTTTATTCATTATAACATTACTTAACATTTTACCATTTTAACATATACTAAACCATTTAAAATCATCATAATATATGCACATTTATGTCTATTCTCACTATCAATGGTCTATTCAGAACATAAGGACTTCACACCTAATTAACCATAGTAATTAAGTGTAACATCTCGAATTAGGGTCTAGTAAAAAAAGTGGTTTCGAGACCACAAATCTGAAGTAGAAATAATTATTTTATGATTATTATGAGGTTTATAATATGATTGCATGCTTGTGTGAAAATTTCATGAAGAAATTTTATGTTTAAAGTGCCCAATTTGACTTTACGGACTAAATTGAATAAGTTGTAAAATATGTGTTTCTAGAAGCTTTTAGTATGAAATAGCTTTGTATTATTAATTAGAGGTCCTTAAATAGCAATTTTCCCAATTTCTATTTTTATGGACAAAAATGGGTATACATGGATAAAATTTGAAAGTTTAGTAAAAATGGCATTTTGGTCATTTGGTTAATCAAAGATTAAAAAGGGAAAAATCAAGTAAAAATTTGCTCATCTTCTCCATGCCATAGCTGAAACTTTTAAGCTCTCCATAGCTACTATTTTTCAACTTTTCAAGCTTGATTGTAAGTACCTCTAAGCCCGTTTTTAATGTTCTTTACATTTTTGAAATCCTTAAAGCATGATTTAGCCATTTCTACCTTTTATTTGAACTAGGGTTTATGTTCAAACATTTACCCATGTGTACCATGCATGTATTTTGATTATTAATGGAGGAATATGAAAGTTTGGTGTTAGATGAACATCTTTTTTTTAGGTGATTTTTCATGAAAACACCAAAAAGGACTTGTTTGTAAAACATGTAAAAATAGGTGTTAAAACTGTGATTGGATGAAAAATGTGTGCTGTTATAAGAGGGAATATGAATCGGCTAGGCTTGGGTAAAAAAGAAATTAGACACATTTCATTTTACGAGCTTAGGGGTAAAAGTGTAAATATGTAAAAGTTTAGGGGCAAAATTGTAATTTTACCAAAGCATGATTTATGGACTGATCCAAATAATGTGATAATTAAATAAGTGAAATTTGCTATTATAGACAAAGAAAAACAAAGTCCGGACCTAAACCGAGGAAAGAACAAGGTTGTGGACTAAATTGAATAGTTAGCTACATTTTTGTACCGAGGTAAGTTTGTGTGTAATGAATACAACATTTTATTATGTATTTAACATTTAATGTTGCATGAATTATATATATATTTGTCTTTGTGAATATTATTGATGTTGTTCGATAAAGATTTGAGGTGATGAAAGCCAGTTGAACCTTAGGAATACTTAGGGTACAACTACCATGACATTTGGGTTGATGAGATCCCGTATAAGACCATATTTGGGATATGGCATCGGCATCGGTATGTGTTATCATGTTAGACCATATCTGGGATATGGAGGTGATATGAGATCCCATATAAGACCATGTTTGAGACATGGCATTGGCATCGATATGAGTTATCGTGTAAGACCATAGCTAGGCTATCGGCTTTGATATGAGTGATCCCATGTAAGACCATGTATGGGACATGTATGGGACATGGCATTGGCATTGATATGTGGTCCCATGTAAGACCATATCTGGAATATGTCATTGGCACCCTACTACGTGAATATGATTTCCTAAGTATCCCTTAGTATTTCAAGTGGTTCAACGGGTAGTCCAAGGATTTATCAAAGAAATGACGAGGTATGATCATGATGAAAGGGTACAGGTATATTCTCCAAGCTCGTAGTTATTGAAATTATGAAATGATAAAACTTTAGTAAGATGAGAATGAAGGAATTATGATCTTGAGTTCCATTAAACATTATGTAATTGAATGAGATAGGATATGACTACAATGATTATTGAGAATAAGATGAATTAAGCTATGTTATGTATGTGTATGAGAATGCATATTCATATTACTTATCATTTATATGCAAGCTTACTAAGCTTTATGCTTACTCCCTCTCTTTTCCATTTTCTTATAGTATCGCCAAGCTAGCTCGGGGATCAAAGGACGTTGGAGGCTTGATCACACTATCAATTGGATCTGTTTGGGGTATAGTTAGTCTCATTATTTTGAGTATGCATGTATAGGAACTTGGTTATTTTGCTATATGTCATAATGGTTTAGCCAATGTGTTAGCTTATGATGGTATTATTATTCATTTTGTATAATGCCATGAGATGTGGCTCACAATGATTATTAGGGTTGTAATCCTATTCATCTATGCATATATATGCCAATTCCATTATGATATGGCTTATGGTTGTTGATGGTTGAATGATGATGGTCACTATGAGTGTGTATGAGTAGGTATGAAAATGCATGCATGCAGATCTAGGAGATATTGCTTATTAGTACATGTGTGTTGGTAAAATGGGGTTTGTCATGATATGGAGTCTCAATCTAGGGTAATGTGATGAGAAGTTATCATGCATGAACTAGGTTCATGAATGTTTAAGTACCTTTCAAACCGTGAATGTGATGTGCAAATAAGGGTGGCAATTGGCTTGGAAAATAGCCTTCAATTTGTCCACACAGATAGACACACGGCTGTGTGTCTAGACCGTGTGTGACACACGGCCTGCCCCAAGGGCGTAGGTTCTGGCTATGTGTCCCCTACACTCTAATTAATGTAAACATAATGCCTAGAAGTAAACACATGGGCTGAAACACAACCGTCTGTCTCAATCGTGTGAGAGACATGGCCATAGGGCATGGGCGTGTGCCTTGGCCGTGTGACCACATTTCGTGCATGCCGTCATAAACAGAGAGCTCCATGGGCTAGGGACATGGGCGTGTGGCCCTCCAAAATGTGAAAAATTTTCTAAGTGTTGTAAAAGTTCCAGAAGTTCCCGGTTTAGTCTCGAATATTTCCCGATGTATGTTTTGGGCCTCGTAGGGCCGTATAAGGAACGTTAAGCATATGTTTGAATGATTTTAAATGGGAATGAAATTTTATGGTCCAGTTTTGTGTGTTTGATTGTGTTTAAGTCCGGTAATGCCTCGTACCCTGTTTTGATGTTGAATACGTGTAAGGGATGTTACATTTAGCGGTATCAGAGCTACGATTTAGTTGATTCTCGGACTAACATAGCATGTGTACGAGTTTAGCTATACATGCCATACATATATTGTGATTGTGTGACGACTCTTGACAATTTTCAATTGTGTTTTCATATAGTAAATGGCTCCCGATCGAGCTATGGCAAATCATGTAGAAAGTAACGTATAGGCTCCCACTGAAGGGGCGGTGCCAACTAGTAACCGACCTCTCACGGTTAGCTAGGGAGGAAGAGAAGGGGCTCGGGAAGCCTTTCTCCACATGATGGATGCTTGGTACACGGAGTTCGTTCGAGCGAACCTGAATGCTCAACCCCCTCCACCCCCACCTATTACCTAGCCTATCCCAGTGGCACCCCATGGTATGGATTTTATGAGACTGAATAGACCTTCAGTGGATAAAATTCAAAAGCAAGGAGCTGAAGAGTTCCAAGCTAGCATTGATGATGATCCAGAACGAGCAGACCTTTGGCTCGAAAACACCACCCAGGTTTTTGAAGAATTGTCATGCACACCGGAAGAATGCATGAAATGTGTTGTATCACTGCTTAGAGATTTTCCTTACCACTGGTGGAAGACACTTGTCTCGGCTGTACCGAGGGAGAGGGTAACATGGGAATTTTTCCAAGAGGAGTTTCGAAAAAATTATATCAGTCAGAGATTTATGGATCAGAAAAGAAAAGAGTTTCTTGAGTTGAAGCAAGGTAGAATGACTGTAACTGAATACGAGCGTGAGTTTGTAAGACTCAGCAAATGTAACACTCCTAACCTATATCTATCACCAAACTAAGGTTAAGAGGTATTATCGGACATATCAGAACATTTTATGATCAATTCACAAAGATCATCCACACATTATAGCATCATAGTCAAACATCATCACAAAGTCCCTTTCTTAGGTCAACGAGACCTTAAACATGCTTTAGGAAGGGGTTGGGACTAAACCGAGCACATACAAAATTTCTAGACACTTAGAAAAATTTCATGAAATCACAGGTCACACGCCCGTGTGAACAGGCCGTGTGAGATGCCCGTGGCGTAGGCCGTGTGAAAACAGGGCATACATACTGACTTGGGTTACACGACCAACCACACGCCCATGTGCTATGCCGTGTTCCATTTAGGGGGTATACTGACTTATGTCACACGGCCAGTGACACACCTGTGTGTGAGTCCGTGTGACACACACAGCCAGTAGACATGCCCGTGTGTCTAGACCGTGTCAAACCAATAGGGTATACTGACTTAATTCGAAAGGGTACCCAGGGGACACACGACTGTGTATCATGACTGTGTGTCACACACGGCTGAGACACATGCTCGTGTAGACAAAAATAGGCCATTTATAAGGCCAACATGCCATCCAATAAGGGTAATCCCTACAAGTAACAATCAAAGCATAATTCATGATCAAATGGCAACCAAAACCATACCCAAAACATGCATAATTCAATCCACAATATCACCTATCAATTTCATACTCAATTTCATATCAAAGCATACCATTTCATCTACCAAATCATACCAAAATGGCCATTCACACAAGACCACATATATATACATCAATTATATCATTTTTCCATCACATAGTCTATACTAAGACAAATCCCATAGTCTCAATCATATTCATGCCATATCACAAGGCAAGAAATACACATAACACATATCATAACATCACTTACATGCCATATATTAATATTTACAGCATCAAAAGTACTAAAATTATTATTCAATAGTGTGACGATGATCCTTGATGATCCCCGAGCTCACGGTAGCTTCAATAATCTATAAAACAATTGAAAACACACAAAGTATAGATACATGAATTACATTATGAATCTTTTCTAGCTCAGGTGATAATAATAATCTATGTGCAACCAGCCCGATACGCTCGATAATCTCATACGGCTCAATGAATCTTGGACTCAATTTACCTTTATGACCAACTCGGAGTATTTTCTTCCATGTCGAGACTTTCAAAAACACTTTGTCTCCAATTTGAAACTCAATATGTTTCCGTTTCAAATCTACATACGATTTCTGACGATCTGATGCTGTTCTAAGACTATCACGAATCACTTGCATTTTTTGTTTAGTTTCTTTGATCAAATCAACCCCGTGTATCTTATTCTCACTGAGCTCAGTCCAATACAAAGGTGTTCGACATTTGCGACCGTATAAAGCTCTGTAAGGTGCCATTTTTATACTTGATTGAAAGCTGTTATTATATGTAAATTCAATCAATGGCAAGTATCGCTCCTACATACCTTTGAACTCAAGAATGCAACATCTCAACATATCCTCAAGTATCTAAATAATCAGCTCGGATTGGCCATCTGTTTGTGGATGAAAAGCAGTACTAAAATGTAGCTTCTTACCTAATGCACCTTGTAGCTTCTTCCAAAACCACAATGTGAATCTCAGATCTCTATCTGAAACAATAGAAGTAGGTACTCCGTATAATCTCACAACCTCAGAGATATACAACTCAACAAGCTTATCGTGCAAATAATCCGTGCGTACCGGAATGAAATGGGCAGATTTAGTCAATCTATCAACCACTACCCAGACCACATCTTTCTTAGTCGGTGACAGAGACAAAACTAAAACAAAATCCATCGTAATTTTGTCTCATTTCCACTTGGGAATCATAATCAACTAAAGTAACCCAGATGGTACCTGATGTTCAACTTTGACTTGCTGACAAATTAAATATTTCGAAACAAATTCTAAGATATCTCACTTCATACCAGGCCACCAATAAAGTTGTTTCAGGTCATTATACATTTTTGTACTTCACAGATGAATAGATAGACGACTGCTATGAGCTTCTTTCAAAATCATCTGAATCAACTCTGGATTTCTAGGAACACAAATTCGATCTCAAAATCTCAAACAATCATTATCATCAACTCTAAATTCTGAATCAGAATTTAATTCACACTGAGCTCATTTTGCTATTATCTCATTATCAAATCTCTGGGCATCAGAAATCTATTGTAAAAACAATGATCTTGCTTGCAATTCGGCTAAAACCGAACCATCATCAGACAGGACTAAATGAACGTTTATCGCACTTAGCACAAATAGTAATTTTTGACTCAAAGCATCAGCAACAACATTTGCTTTTCCTGGATGGTAATCAATAACTAACTCTTAGTCTTTTAACAGTTCTAGCCATCTTCTCTATCGCGGATTCAAATCTTTCTGAGTCATCAGATATTTCAAGCTTTTATGATCTGAAAGCACGTGACATTTCTCACCAAATAGATAGTGACGCCAAATCTTCAAAGCGAACACAATCACAGCTAACTCGAGGTCGTATGCCGGATAATTCTTTTCATGTGGCTTTAATTGTCTCGAGGTATAGGCTATAACTTTGCCTTCTTGCATCAAAACGCATCCCATACTGTTCAACGAAGCATCACTATATATCACAAATTCTTTGCCGGATCCTGGTTGTACTAACACTGGAGCTTTAGTCAATACGACTTTCAACTAATCAAAGCTTTTCTGACATTTCTCGGACCATTCAAACTTAACATCTTTCTGTAGCAATCTCGTCAACGGAGTTGTAATCATCGAAAAGCCTTTTACAAACCGTTTGTAATAACCAGCCAGTCCCAGAAAACTACAGAGTTCAAAAACATTTCTCGGAGGCTTCCTATCTAAAATCGTGAAAATTTTTCTTGGATCAACTCTGCTGACACAATATGGCCCAGAAAAATGACTTCAAATAACCAGATTTCACATTTACTGAACTTAGCAAAAAGTTGTTTACCGTGCAAAGTCTGTACTATAGTTCTCAAATGCTCGGCATGTTCAGTTTCACTACATGAATAAATCAAAATGTCGTCAATGAATACAACAACAAATCGATCTAAATACAGTCTGAAAATTCTGTTTATTAAATCCATAAAAATAGCAGGAGCATTCGTTAGTCCGAAAGGCATAACTAAAAACTTATAATGCCCGTACCTTGTTTGGAAAACAGTTTTCAGAATGTCTGAATCTTTTACTTGCAACTGATAGTATCTCGATCTCAGATCTATCTTTGAAAATACAGAAACTCCTTTCAACTGATCAAACAAATCATCAATTTGCGGTAGAGGATACTTGTTCTTAATAGTCACTTTATTTAATTGACGGTAATTAATGCACATTGTCATTGTGCCATCTTTCTTTTTCACAAACAGAATGGGAGCACCTCAGGGAGAAAAGCTCGATTGTGCGAATCCTCTATCGGTCAACTCTTGTAATTGAGATTTCAATTCTTTCAATTCTATCGGAGCCATTCTATACGGAGCTATTGATATCAGAGTAGTCCCCGGATTAACTCAATGCCAAACTTGACCTCTCGAACCGGAGGTAATCTAGGAAGCTCTTCAGGAAATACGTCAAGAAATTCACAAACAATAGGTGTAACACCCCACACCCGTGCCCTACATCGGGACGGAATACTAGGCATTACTAAACTTGAACACATACATTCCACATTATCGAGTCACTAGGACTAGCTCAAATTTAAAAATTCTCAAACTATGTTTAAACTTCTCTAACATGGGCTTACGAGACCCCAAACTTATATTGCAAACCATATGGGACCAGCTCGGGTCCTTTAACCTACAATATAAAAATGACCTTAGAAACAGGGCATACACCTGTGTGGAAGGGCAGCACGCCCTTGTGGCCAATATGACATGGTCAGGCTAAAGGCCCATGTGGTTCACATGGCTTAAGCATGAGGGGACACGCCCATGTCTCTAGTCCATGTGAATTAAATTCTAAATTCGAACCTACAGGGGTTTTCACATGGCCTGACACATGCCCATGTCCATGGCCCGTGTCCCTCACACGGCCATGGCACGCCCGTGTCCAAAAACCTTGACATTCTATTTCTGACGTCAGCACCCAATTTGGGGCACACGACCAAGGCACACGCCTGTGGCCAGAGGTCGTGTCCTCCATATGGTTGAGACACACGGTCGTGTCTCTACACGTGTGATTACTACTATGCATACTGACTTGCAATTTTTAGTGCAGGGGACACACAGCCGAACAACATGCCTATGGGGCTGCCCGTGTGTCAAACACACCCGTGTGGACAATATAAGGCTATCTACCAAGACTTTTGCCACCCTGAAACACAATCTAATGCCAACCAACGTATCAAAATCTAATTTAATATGATTTCTCAACCAAACAACCATAGCTAAGGCCTATATACAATTTTTTATATTCAACCATGCTAACAATTTCACATTCATGAAAGACTAACCTGTATTCATATATAAACTTTCAATATTAGCCATGTTCCATGGCCTTATACAAAATGAATCAAATGCTAAAGTAAGCCAACACATTTGGCCAATTAACAATAACACAAAACTCAAAAGCCAAGATCCTATACATGCCATTATCAAAATAAAAGATCTAACTATACCAAGTGCTTCAAATGATGGTGTGATAGGCTTCTCCGACGTAAGTGATGATCCTTGAGATACTTTGGCGGCATTATAAGAAAATGGAAAAGAAATAGGGTAAACATAAAACTTAGTAAGTTGCACGAAAAAATATAATAACTTTACCACTTGTCAACATGCTCATAATACAAAAGTAGGCAAAAGCACAACTTACTCATCATTATCCAATACAACTCACATAGCATATATCAAGCTCACATCTCATACATTTCAAATAGGTACCTGTGCCACTCACAACATGGTTATAATTTTCTCGTTTAACTTAAATTGAAATTCTTACGATTGAACCATTCAGAATGCTATCAGATATTCATTAAGCCTCAAACATAGGGTATGATGTTGATGCCATGTCCCAGACATGGTCTTACACTAGCTCACACGTCAAGTCGATTCCATGTCTCAGACATTGTCTTACATTGACTCTTACATATTTGTGTCGATGCCACGTCCCAGACATGGTATTACACTGACACATCTTGTAGTCGATGCATGTCCCAGACATGTCTTACACTGGCTTACATCTCGAGGCCGATGTATGTCCCAAACATGTCTTACACTAGCTCTCGTCTCAATGCCGATGCCATGTCCTAGACATGGTCTTACACTGGCTCTCATAATGTTGCCGATGCATGTTCCAGACATGTCTTACACTAGCACACAAATAACCCGAATGTCATGACATGAATATCTGATTTATTTTCCTAAGGTTCAAATGGGAGTTCTACTATCTCAATATTCATCATACATAATTATTTCCACAAACAAGAAATTTATGCTATATCAATTCAAACAAATATAATGAAAATGTAGTTGTATTATTTACATACAACTTACCTCGGATTACAAAATATAGGTGACTAGTTTCGACTTAGTCCACCAGCTTTGTCTATAATGATAAAAATTCACAATCTTAATCATTTTATCGATCTAGGTACTCAAAAATTTATAATTGGGCAAAATAACCATTTTACCCCTAGGCCCGAAAATTAATTTTTATTGAATTTCATCATATCTTAAGCCTAGGCGAACCCTTTTTACTCTTATAACAACCCAAAATTTCTATTATTTCTCACATTTATCATCTAATTTTCAACTTATGTAAAATGGTCCCTAGTTAAGGTTTCCATGAAAACTACTTCACAAAAGTTGTTTATTTCACAACCATAACTCACATTCTTACATAAAATTTCAAAAATCAACATATATAATATCATGGAAAAACCCTAGACTTTTAGCCATTTTGCAAAATAGTCCCCTTGTTATAAAGCTCATGCTACAAGGATCTCAAAAGTACAAAAATATTCAAGAAGAGCCCTCAAAAGCACTTACGTGCAAAGGCTTTAAGTTGCTAAAATTTTCAAGCTTTCAAAACCCTAAAATGGCTGAATTTTTTATGGAGAAGAAATGGTGAAAAGGGATGATATCATCTTTCTTTTATTTTATTTCATTTTGGTCAAATAAGTCACCAAACTTCACCTAATATTTGACTATTTTAATTCCTTGTCTCATGGCCGGCCATCACTTATTTAATGGCCTAATTTCACTTTAAAGACCTCCAAATTATGATACATGAAAATTTGACACCTTTATCTATCAAATTAAGACTTTTGCACTTTATGCGATTTAGTCCTTTTTTCAATTAAGCTCACAAACGCTAAGATTTCTTCACCAAATTTTTTATGCACTAATATAAGCATGCTATAACTCTAAAATAATAATAAAATACTTTCTCTGACTTCATATTGGTGGTCTCAAAGCCACTTTTCTGACCAAGCCTAAAATTGGGCTGTTACAATAGGCACTGATTCTATTTTCCTTTCTGTCACTTTCGTATCAATCACATACACGAAATAAGCTTCATCTCTATTTTTCACATAATTCAGAGCTTTCATCAAAGATATCACAGCCGATAGCCCATTCAAATCACTAGATTTAATTCAGACTATCTCATCGTTTTGACTTTTCAATTCAATGGTCTTCCGTTTGCAATTCATAATAGCAT
Source organism: Gossypium anomalum (assembly GCA_025698475.1). Classification (NCBI taxonomy): domain Eukaryota; kingdom Viridiplantae; phylum Streptophyta; class Magnoliopsida; order Malvales; family Malvaceae; genus Gossypium; species Gossypium anomalum. The sequence goes on along the minus strand of CM046963.1, from coordinate 20,344,681 downwards.
TATGCAAAGTTAACCAATCCATACCCAAAATTACATCAAACTCATCAAAAGGTAACAATATCAGATCGGCCAAAAAACAAACATCTCGAAACATCAATGGACAACTCTTGCATACTTTGTAAACCAAAACACTCTGGACTAAGGGGTTTGATACTCTAATTATAAATTTGGTAGACTCTACAGGAAAAGTCTTACTAGATACTAAATTCATGCGTACATACGAATGTGTCGATCCTAGATCTATCAATGTAATCACAGAAGTATCATAAAGAGTAAATGTACCAGTAATGACATCTGGAGATAAAGCTTCCTCGTGAGCGCGTATAGCATAGGCTCTAGCAGGGGCTCTTGCCTCAAATCGCGCAAATGTATTTTTAGTTGCTCTTTGGCTACAACTCATGTTTCCCATGTTTCTCGATGTTCTACATCTAACTGTAATACCACTAGGCTTCAGATTCTGCGCAATCTCTTGCTCAATAAACTCCAGGCAGTCTCAGATAAAGTGATCAAAGGATCCACATTTAAAGCAAACTCGATCATTCAACCTACAATTTCTCAGATGTCTTTTTCCACAGTGTCTAAACTCGGGTCGATCAGATCTAACATTTCCAACACTAGCAATCGAAGTAGTTGGAGCTCTAAAGCTCGAATGTGACCTTGCACGATCTCTGCTCGAATGTCCCATATTAACCTTTGAACTGCTAAAATCATCCCAAAATTTCTTTGATGCTGAGAAAAATGATTTACTCGATGATCTTTTTTCTTGCATCTCTAGCTTCCGTGTAACATCCCGAATTAGGGCCTAGTCAGAACAGTGGTTTCGAGACAACAAATTCGAATTAGAAATAATTATTTATGATTATTATAAGGCTTATGACATGTTTATATGCTTGTGTAAAAATTTCATGATGAAATTATATGTTTAAAGTGCTCGATTGGACTTTAAGGACTAAATTGAATAAATTGTAAAACTTGAGTTCTATAAGCTTCAAGCATGAAATTTAATTGAATTATTAATTAGAGGTCCTTAAAGAGTAATTTGACCAAGTTCTAAAAATTTGGACAAAAATGGACATAGTTAGGTAAATTTTCAAAGAAAGGCATTAAGGGTATTTTAGTCATTTTGTAAATAAATGAATTAAAAAGGGAAAATAAGCCAAAATTGTCCATCTTCTTCCCCATTCAGCCGAAATTTGCATAGAAGCCATGGATAGGGTTTGGTTCAAGGTTCCAAGCTCATTTGTAAGTGATCCCGAGCCCCGTTTTTAATGTTATTTACATTTTTGAAGTCCTGGTAACTCGATTTAGCTATTTCCACCATTATTTTGAGCTAGGGTTTGTGTTTAAAAATTTACCTATGGATGACATGAATGTGTTTTGATGTTTAATGGTATAATATGAATGCTCGGTGTGTAATAAATGACTTTTACTAAGTGATTTTTGGTGAAATTGTTAAAAAGGACCGTTTTGTAAAAGTTACAAAATTTATTGTAAAAGTGTGATTTAGTGGAAATTAAGGGCTGCTATAGTTATGAAAATGGTTCGGCTAGGCTTAAAGAATAAAGAAATTAATTGAAAATCACTTTACGAGCCTAGGGGCCAAAGCGCAAATATGTGAAAGTTTAGGGGTCAAAATGCAAATTTGTAAAAATATAATTTTTGGAACCATATGAATAATTTGACTAATTAGTAAGCTAAATGTGATATTATAGATCAAGGAAAATGAGATTCGGGCATAGATTGGAAATGAATGAGATTATGGACTAAATCAGAATAAATAGCAGTGCTGGCATTCGAGGTAAGTTCGTATGTCAATAATATTTCAAAAATATTATTATTTGTGCTTGAACTTAAATTGATGTGTTAAAATTATGTGGTGAATATTTATATAGTTAATATGATGATTGTATTATATGACAAATGCCTAAATGTAATTATGAGCAATGCCATGTTTGTTTCATGAATATGAAAATGGTGAATTTGTAAGCATGAATGATATTATTGTCGTTGTTCACGACATGACAAGCAAGTGCGATAAGGATGCTATGTGGAAGTGTGGAAAATCCCGTTTGAACCTTAGGAATAGTTTAGGATACAAGTGACATGTCACTAGGAATTAAGAAATCTAAGCTCGTTCAGCGGTCCAGGTTCGTGATATATACGAGAATCCAAACTTGTTGAGTGGTCCAAGTTCATGATATATATGGCATCCGAGCTCGTTGAGAGGTCCAAGTTCATTATGGATGCAAGCATCTGAGCTCGTTGAGTGGTCTGAGTTCATAATGGATGCGATACATATGACATCCGAGCTCGTTGAGAGGTCTGAGTTCATTATGGATGTGTTACATGTTATGAGGTAGCTTTGGCTACGTATGTGTAACACCTCATACCCGTATCCTACGTCGAGATGGAATACGAGGCATTACCTAACTTGAGCTCGTGCTTACAACCATTTTCAAGTCTCCAAGACTTGGACAAATTTAAAACTTTCGCAACTTATCAACACATCCTTAACGAGGCCCAAAGCACACATCGGAAATCATTTGGGACCAAATTGGGTCCTTTAGCCAACTTTAGAAAAATGACACTTGACTGTGGGAAGGCCAACACGCCCGTGTATCCATTTTGACAAGGTCGAGTTGTTGGCTCGTGTGGCACACACGGCCTAAACAATATAAGGACACGTCCGTGTCCTTCACCCGTGTGGAATTAACTCTAAGTTCACACCTACAGGGGTTTTCACACGGCCTGGCACACGCCCGTATCCCTGGCCCATGTCCTAGCCCGTATGCAAAATCCTGGACATTCTGTTTCTGACGTCAGCATACCCAAAATGTTACATGACCAAGGACACGCCTGTGTGCTAGGCCATGTCCTTCATGCGGCTGAGACACATGACCGTGTCTCTGCTCGTGTGTTTACTACCATGCATACTGACTTGCAAATTTTACGTGCAAGGGACACACGGCTGGACTACACGCCTATGGGGCCTGTGTGTCTACTCGTGTGGACAATATGGGGCTATTTAGCAAGCCTCTTTACCACCTTTACTTACACAACCTACACAATAGCAACCAAAACCAAAACAAGAAAAAGTTATTAACCCAATCAGCCACAATAGACTACATATCAATTGTACAATTTCTCATTCATGAAAATAACCTCATTTGTATAAATCAAAATGAATATTAGCCATTATTCAAGGCTTAATACAAAATGAAGGGGAATCAACTCATGGCAATACATTTGGCCAATTTTTTTCAAAGACTCGAAACATCAAAGTCTAGCCCAATACATGCCATTCTCAAAAACAAATAGTCTAACTATACGACTGCTTCGACTGATAGTGTGATCATTGCCTCTGACGTCCGATGATCCTTGAGCTAGTTATGCGGCACTATAAGGAAAAGGAAAAGAGAGGGAGTAAGCATAAAGCTTAGTAATTTGCACATAAATAAATATACAACAACAATTTTACCATTCATCAACATGCTCATAACACAAAAGTGGGCATAAGCATAACTTACTCATCACTATCCACATAAATCTCATAGCATATATCGAGCTCATATCTCATACATTTCAATTAGGTACCTCTACCACTCACAACACGGTTATACTTTCCTCATTAACTTAAATTCATAACACTCACCGTTGAACCATTCGGAAGACTACTGGATATTCATTAAGCCTCAAACATGGGTAAGGTACCGATGCCATGTCCCAGAAACTGTCTCACACTGTTTCATATCTCAAGTCGATGCCATCTCCCAGACATGGTCTTACACTAACTATCATCTCGTAGCAGATGCATGTCCTAGACATGTCTTACACTAGCTTACATCTCGATGCCGATGCATGTCCTAGACATGTCTTACACTAGCACTCGTCTTGATGCCGATGCTATGTCCCAGACATGGTCTTACACTGGCTCTCATAATGTGGCCGATGTATATCCCAGACATGTATTACACTAGCCCACGATAACCCATATGTCATGGCATGAATATCTGATTTATTTCCTAGGTTCGAACGGGAACTCTACTATCTCTATTATCATCAAACTTTCTCAATTCTACAATCAAAAAATTCGTGCTATATTAATTCAAATATAATTTAACACATACGTTAGCAAAGTAGTTGTATTATTTACATACAACTTACCTCGGACTACAAAATGTGGCGACTAGTTGATTTAGTCGATTTGCTTGGCTTTTCCCCTATCTAGGTTTGGATTCGGTATTTCTTGATTTATAATAAAAAATGTACTTATTTAGTCACTAAATAAAATTAGGCAATTGAAAATTCGCATCTTTGGTAAAATGACCATTTTGCCCGTAGACTTTGACAAAATGACCATTTTACCCCTAGACTCGAAAATTTATTTTTATCGAATTTCTTCGTATCTTAAGCCCAGCGAACCCTTTTTACTTGTATATAAACTCCAAATTCCCTCTATTTCACACATTTATCATCTATTTTACAACTTATGCAAAATAATCCTTTTAGGTGTTTTCATGCTAACACCTTTTACAAAAGTTGTTTATAAGACACTCAAGACTCATTTTCTTCCATAAAAACTCAGAAAAATTACAAATAATTTCATGGCAAAACCCTAAAATCTTAATCATTTTGCAAAATAGTCCCCTCATTTAAAACCTTATGCTACAAGGGTTCTAAAAATGTAAAAATCATCAACAAAGGGTGTAGAAATCACTTACTTCTAGAGATGATAATTTGCTGAAATTTTTGAAGCTCAAAACCCCCAAAAATGCCTGAAAAGTCAATGGAGAAGAAATGGGGGAAAGGATGATATAATCTTTCTTTTATTTTATTTCTTTTTGGTCAAAACAAGTCACCAACTTCACCTAATGCTTGACGAATTTAAAATTCTTTTCCCATGGCCGGCCATCACCTATTTAATGGTCTAATTTCACTTTAAAGGCCATAAATTTATGATACATGGAAAATTTGACACCCTTTGCTAACAATTCAAGACTTTTGCACTTTATGCGATTTAGTCCTTTTTCGCAATTGGGCTCACGAACGCCAAAATTAACTCACCAAAATTTTCATACACTACTATAAACATGCTATGACTCCAAAATAACAATAAAATAATTTCTTTGACTTCTTATTTCTGGTCTCGAGACCATTATTCTTACTAGGCCCAAGATCGGGCTGTTACAATTCTCTGCCCTTAGGGATTTTCGTCCCCAAAACTCTTACCAGTAAATAAGTTTGGGTATTGATCTCTCATAGTCTCCTCAGGTTCCCATGTTGCTTCCTCGATTCCATGTCTATGCCACAAAAATTTCACGAGTGTTATACTCTTATTCCTCAACTGTTTGACTTCTCAAGCCAAAATCTTAACCGACACTTCGTCATATGTCATGTTCGGATGAATCTCCACCTTTGTTGGTGCAATCACATGCGAAGGGTCTAATCTACATCGGCGTAGCATGGACACATGAAAGACATCATGAATCTTTTCCAATTCTAATGGCAAAGCCAATCGATAGGCAACTGGCCCTAGTATTTCGGTAACCTCATAAGGTCCTATGAAACGAGGATTCAACTTGCCTCTTTTACCAAATCTGAGAACTTTTCTCCATGGGGATACTTTCAAAAACACTCGATCACAAACTTGAAATTCAATCTCTTTTCGCTTCAAATCTGAGTAGGATTTATGTCTATCCAAGGCGGCCCTCAAATAGTCGTGAATCACTTCAACTTTCTCTTCAGTCTCTTTGACTAAATCACCCCGTGAATCTGACTCTCTCTGAGTTCAGTCCAATTTAGGGGCGTTCGACACTTTTGCCCATACAAAGCCTCATAAGGCGCCATCTTCAAACTTGCCTGATAACTATTGTTGTAGGTGAATTCAACCAATGGTAGAAGCTTTTCCCAACTACCTTGAAACTCGAGAACACAACACCACAACATGTCCTCTAATATCTGAATTACTCTTTTCGATTGACCGTCGATTTGCAGGTGAAATACCATGCTAAAACTCAACTTTGTTCCTAATGCCTCTTGTAACTTTCCCCAAAACCTCGAGGTAAATCTTAGATCTCTATCTGAAATAATCGACAAAGGCACTCCATGAAGGCTCACAATCTCAAAAACATACAAGTCGGCCAGTTTCTCGAGGAAGTAGTCGGTACACACTGGTATAAAATGTGTCGACTTTGTTAGCCTATCCACAACAACCCAAACGACATCCTTTTTCTTTGGAGTTAATGGAAAACCCGTCACGAAATCCATAGTAATTCAATCCCACTTCCACTCGGGGACCGTAATAGGCTAAAGTAGACCCGAAGCTACTTAATGTTCATCCTTCACTTGCTGACACATTAGGCACTTGGAAACGAACTCTGAAATGTCTCTTTGCATCCTCGACCACCTGTACATTTTCTTTAGATCGTTTTACATTTTCACACTGCCTAGGTGGATGGGCAAACATCCACTATCTGCCTCTCGTAGAATCTTCTGAATAAGTTCATTGTCCTTGGGTACACAAATTCTATCTTTGAACATTATACATCTATTGGTATCAATACGAAACTCAGATTCATTTTCTGTCTCGCACTGAACCATCTTAGCTTGCAACTCCTTATCACCTTTCTGAGCTTCACAAATCTCTTGTAGAAATGTCGGTCTAGCTCTCAACTCCGCTAGAACCAAACTATCATCGAATAAAGCCAATTGGGCATCTATTGCTCTCAACGCAAATAACGATTTTCTACTCAAGGCATCGGCAACCACGTTTACCTTGCCTGGGTGATAGTCAATCACCAAATCGTAATCCTTTATCAATTCTAGCCACCTTCGTTGCCGTAGATTCAATTCCTTCTGAGTCATTAAATACTTAAGACTTTTATGATCGGTGAATACTCGGCATTTCTCACCATACAAATGGTGTCTCCAAATTTTCAATGCGAACACGATGGCGGCCAACTCTAGATCATACGTCGGGCAGTTTTTCTCATGAGGCTTCAGTCGTCTCGAGGCGTAAGCTATAACCTTTCCTTCAAGGAGGTATCACTATATATCACAAATTCCTTGCCCGACTCTTGTTGCACTAATACTGGGGCTTCGGTCAACAAAGCCTTTAATTTATCGAAACTTTGTTGGAATTTTTCTATCCATTCAAATTTGACATCCTTTTGCAGTAGCCTTGTCATTGGAGTAGCTATGATGGAGAATTCATTTACAAACCGTGTATAGTATCTAGCCAAGCCCAGAAAGCTTCGAACCTTAGTCACATTCCTCTGTGGTTTCCACTCAACAATAGTCAAGATCTTGCTTGGGTCAACTCTAATCCCATCACCCGACACAATGTGTCCTACAAATCCGACCTCTTTAAGCTAAAATTCACTCTTACTGAACTTGGCGTAAAGTTGCTTATCTCTCAAAATTTGTAGAACCATTCTCAAATGCTCTACGTGCTCACCCTCATCACACGAGTAAATCAGTATGTCGTCAATAAAGACCACCACAAACTTATCCAAATATGGCCAAAAAATGCGGTTCATCAATATCCATAAACACCACTGGGGCATTAGTCAAACCAAGGGGCATTAGTCAAACCAAAGGGCATGACAAGAAATTCATAATGCCATTATCTCATCCGAAACACAGTCTTCGGTACGTCTTACTTTTTAAACCTTAAATGATAATAACCAAACCTCAAATTAATCTTAGAAAACACGGTGGCTCCCTTCAACTGATCGAATAAATCATTAATCCTCGACAAAGGATACTTGTTCTTCACAGTTACCTTATTAAGCTGTCTATAGTCAATACATAACCTCATCGACCTGTTTTTCTTTTTCACAAAAAGTACCGGGGCACCCCACGGTGAATAGCTCGGTCTCGCAAAGCTCTTATCCATTAACTCTTGCAACTGTACCTTCAACTCTTTCAATTCTATTGGAGCCATCCTATACGGGGTGATCGAGATAGGTGCAGTACTAGGAACCAACTCTGTAATGCCCCAATTTTTGGGATTTCTGTAAATTTTGAGGAATTTTAGAATTTCTATGTTTTGACTGTATAATGTTGGTCTGAGTATGTTAGTGGGCCTTTAGAAGGCCTAAGAGTAAATTTAACCCGAAGAAATTTTAGAATTTTCAATTTTAGAGAGAGAGGGTTCTAGCGTTATGGGCTTTCAAAATAAATGTGGTAAAATAAGCCACAAGAAGATTTGTGGTAAAGTGGCATGTGACGTCACATAGGTGCTTGGGGAGTGGCGTGTGGATGTTTAGGGGGAGCCAAGGTTCAAGTCGCAAGGTAAGTTAATTAGGGTATTTATTTTTGTGAACAGGAAAGGTAGGTATTGGAACATAGGTGGAACTCTGTTAGGAAGAGTTTGAGCTATTCAGGAGATTGGGTAAGGGAGAGATAAGGGAGGAAATTTAGGAGCTGATCAAGGAGCTTGGTGTTGGCCAAATGTTGGACTCTTAAGGAGCAGGAGTTGGCCGGCCAAGGGTCTCTTGCATAGGCAAATTCAGCTAGGTCTCTGAAGTAGCAATTTCAGCATTAGGGAAGTTTTGTGCTGTTTCTTTGTAGCTTTTCCTTTGGGTTTCGATTTAGTCTTCTTTTGGCTTGCTGAAATAAGGTATTGTGCTTAGGGTTTTTCTCTTTTCCCTTTTATTTTGTTAGTATCTGAAACTTGGAACACCTCATAACTCTCTGTGCCGTTTTCCCTTGCCATAATCGAATACTACTTTCCCTTCTCACTTTTCTTTCTTTCATCTTTTCCTTTTCCCCATAGCTGAACCTATACTCTCCTCTCTTTTGTCTCTTTCATCATTTTTTTTCTCCATTGTTCCTCAATTGGCTGAATCTACCATCCCTTTCCTTCTCTTCTTCTCTTCATTTATTCCCCTCACATCTAGGAGGCTGAACTCATTATAGTCGAACCTCTTTCCCTTTTTCTTTAAAAAGCTGAAACCTTCATACCTGTAGTATAGGAAGTCGAATCCTTGGCTACTTGAACCTGTTCCTTCTAGTAACTACGGTAGATCGGGGTTAATGTCATAGATAGGAACACTTTTTTGGGCAAAACAACGATTGGTAAGTATTCGAACAACTTTCGTTAGTTACTTATGCTTAAAGGAAAAGCCGAAACCCCTTAAGGGTGGCTAATGTTTGGACTAAGGGCATATTGGTCAATTTCTTTTAGTTTTGTGTGTGCTAGTGTGGACAAGGGGGCGTACAACCAAGGGCTTTGAAGGCTAACACGGTTGGACATCTAGATCTAGTCCATATTTCGGCAGAAAGGTAAGAACTTTAGGGACTAAGGCAATGTTGGCCGAATATGGTAAGGAGATTAGTACGTATTTCATTTTTGATATGTAGTCTGACATTTTAGTCACTCGATTGTAGCAAAATCGTGTGTGGATCTCGCCAACATATCGTTACAGATCAGGTGTGTAAACGATACCCACTTATAGACTAGATCGGTAAAAGCCGAAAAGCCGAAAAGTCGAAGAGTTGGCATTTTGTGGACTTGCAAGCGTTCGAGTGCTCATGAGATGTTTTTTAATCTTGGTAATATCAAGTGGCAAGATTGCAGAGTGCGCAATTTTGTGCACCTCGGTATATTTGGGCTTAATGGGCCGAAATCGGGTTAATGGGCTAACGGGCCCAATTCGATAAAAACACTCGGTAAGTGCTTCTGTTAATACATTAATGATTGTAATATGCATGAAAACCCTAAAATAGTAAATTTACTAAAATACCCCTAAGTATGAAAATTACCATTATACCCCTAGGATTAATTTTGACTGAAATGCATGATATTCTGATTTTGTGTGTTGTCTACCATGACATGTATATCTGTTGCATGGGACATGGGTTATATTGATGGAGGAAGCGTTCTGGTGGCTATGCCACAAATATCTGTTCTGGTGGCTCTGCCACAATATTTGTATTTGGTGACTCTATCACAATATCTGTTCTGGCAGCCATGCTGTAAATTTTGTGGTGTGTAGCGGATGGGTGGGTCAAGTTGTCTCCTCACATGGTGTAAGGTTGGTACAGGGGTGTATACGGATGGATATGGGTTGGGTTTTCTGCATACATGAAATATCTGTTCTGTCTTTGTTATTGGCCTATGGGCTTCATTCTAAATTCTATATAGGGCTAAGGCCCAACTTAATCTGTTTCTGTGATTTGATCTGATTTGGACTATGGTTGGGTTATTTTACACACTGAGTTTTCCAAACTCACCCCTTAATTTCAACCATGCAGGAAATCCCCAACCATAGTGGACTTGGAGCTGTGAGGGATTCGAAGTGGCCACATGTTCTGCAAATTCAGTTTTCTTCATGTGATTTGACCAGCCTTTACTTACTTTAAATGTTTTGGGGTCTAAGTTGTAATAAGGCCGCTCATAAATTTTATGGTTTTATTTATTGTTTTACGTATACTCGATTTAAACTGTTAGATTTAGGCTGTGCGGGTTTTTGTTCAAAATTAACAAATGATTTCAAAACACATGAGCGTAACAAATGGATAACCTAAAGATTTAATTAATCGGTGTTTTTCTTTCTTAGTACACAATCAACCATCGTTTTACAAACTCACCCTGATTACCATAAACAAAGAACACAATCAACCGTAAGTCAATGTGACACGTCAGACTTGGCCATAACGTCCAGGCTGGGTTTGGGGTGTTACAAACTCGATACCAAATTCAAATTCTCTAGTCGAAGGTAATCCAGGCAACTCGTTCGGAAACATATCTATAAACTCACAAACCACTGGTACCGATTCAATCTTTGACTCAGACACTTGAGTGTTCAACATAAAAGTGAGGTATGCCTCATATCCTTTTCTCAAATATTTCTCAGCTGACATAGACGATATCACCACTGGCGATTTATTCAATTCATCTGGTCCAACCCGAAGAACATTCTCGTCTTCACATTTCAAGTCAATAACTTTTCTCCCACAACCCGCTACAACACTATGGGAAGTCAACCAATCCATCCCAAGGATTACATTAAATTTATTAAATGGAAATAACATTAAGTTAGCCAAAAAACAATGACCTCTAATTGTTAGAGGACAATTTCTACACACTTGGTCAACTAGCACATGTCTGCCTAAAGGATTGGACACTTTTATCACGAATTCAGTTGCCTCTAATATCATGTTCATGCGGGGTATCAATTCTATACAAATATAAGAGTGGGTCGACCCCTGGTCAATTAAAGCAACAACAGATATATCATGGATAGAGAAGGTACCCGTGATCACGTCGGGAGACTCAGCCTCTTCATGGGCAGGAATAGCGTAAGTCCTTGTAGGTGCTCTACCCTTGGACCTCACTGCAGCATCTATTGGCACACCTTTTCTAGTAGACCCGCTTCTAGGGTTCTTTTGTGGTCTACCCCTTAAAGGAGCACTACTTGCTCACACATCTTGCCTTTTCTCTTTGTCATCTAGCTTGGGAGAGTCTTCGATGAAGTGGTCTAGTGACCCATAATTGAAGTACCCTCTTTCTTTACCTCGGAACTTGCCAAAATGGCATCTACCATATTGTGAACATTTTGGCCTACTTGGCCAAGCATTACCGACACTCGCAATAGAGGTGGCCTGGGCTCTAAAGGTTGTGTTCTGCTCATTCTTGTTTCTGTTCGAGAACCTTACCGAAGCATTCGATTGGGTCATGAAATCTTTTGATCTTTTAGATGAGGACTGATGTGATTTCCCCATCTGTCTCTTCTTTGAATCCAGTGACTCAGTAGCCGTTTTCCTCATTTCTTTTACCAGCTCATTTGCCTTGCATGCTCTCTCAACGAGCACTACAATTCTCTTATCTCTAAAATACCAAAAAATACTTGAATATCTTCATTGAGGCCATCCTCAAACCTCTTACACATGGTGGCTTCTATAGACACGCACTCCCGCGCATACTTGCTGAGCCTCACAAATTCACGTTCATAATCCATCACTATCATATGGCCTTGCTTTAACTCTAAAAATTTCTTTCTCTTTTGATCTATGAACCTCTGGCTAATATACTTTTTTTGGAAATTTTCCTGGAAGAATTCCCAAGTGATCCTCTCTCTCGGTACCACAGACATGAGAGTATTCCACCACTGGTAAGCTGAGTCTTGTAGGAGTGACACTGCACACTTCAAGCACTCCTCAGGCGTGCACGATAGTTCATTAAATACCCTAAGGGTATTTTCCAGCCAAAACTCTGCCCTCTCCGGGTCATCGTCTATATTAGCCCAGAATTCCTCGGCCCCTTGCTTCTGAATCTTGTCTACTAGAGGTTTCTCCCTCCTAACCATATTCGCGCCTTGTGGAGCTACAGGAGCATACTGAGGAATTGGAGGAGGTGGGGGAGGTGGAGTGTTCGGATTCGTACAAACGAACTCTGTGTACCAAGCATCCATCATTTGGAGATAGGCTTCTCTAGCCCCTTTGCCTTGGCCCATAGTCACGGGCTCACTCTCAACTGGCGCAGTCCCTTTAGCGGGAGCCAGCGTGCTACTTTCCACGTCATCCACCGTAGCTCTATCAAGATCCATTTACTATATGAAAATACAATTTATAAGCGTTAGGAGTTGTCATACTATCAAAATACAGTTATGGCATGTATAGCTAGACTCATACTCACGCTAGGTTAGTCCTAGAAACGATTAAACCATAGCTCTGGTACCATTAAATGTAACACCCCATACCCGTATCCTACGCTGGGATGAAATACGAGGCATTACCTAATTTGAGCTCGTGCTTACAACCATTTTTGAGTCTCCAAGACTTGGACAAATTTAAAACTTTCTCAACTTATCAACACATCCTTAATATCGGCCTATGAGGCCAAAAGCACACATCAGAAATCATTTGGGACCAAATTGGGTCCTTTAGCCAACTTTAGAAAAATGACACTTGACATAGGGGCACACGCCCATGTGTCCATTTCGACATGGTCGTGCTGTTGGCCCGTTTGCCACACTCGGCTTAAACAATACAGGGACACACCCGTGTCCTACACGTGTATAAAATTAATTCTAAGTTCACACATACAAGGGTTTTCACACGGCCTGGCACATGCCTGTGTCCCTGGCCCGTGTCCTTCATACGGTCATGACATACCCGTGTCCTAGCCTATGTGCGAAGACCTGGACATTCTGTTTCTGACGTCAACATACCCAAAATGTCACATGGCCAAGGCACACACCCGTGTCCTAGGCCGTGTCCTTTACACGGCTGAGACACACAACCGTGTCTCTACCCATGTAGTTACTACCATGCATATTGACTTGCAAATTTTACGTGCAGGGGACACAATGCAGGACCACACGCCCATGGGGCAGACCGTGTGTCTATCCGTGTGGACAAAATAGGGCTATTTACCATGCCTCTTTGCCACCCTTACTTACACAACCAACACAATAGCAACCAAAACCAAAACAAGAAAAAATTATTAACCCAATCAGCCACAATTTACTACATATCAATTGTGCAATTTCTCATTCATGAAAATAACCTCATTTGCATATATCAAAATGAATATTAGCCATAATTCAAGGCTTAATACAAAATGAAGGGGAATCAACTCATGCCAACACTTTTGGCCAATTTTTTTCAAAGACTCAAAACATCAAAGTCTAGCCTTATACATGCCATTCTCAAAAATAAATAGTCTAACTATACCGAGTGCTTTGGCTGATAGTGTGATCGTTGCCTCCGACGTCCGATGATCCTCTAGCTAGTTAGGCGGTGCTATAAGGAAAAGGAAAAGAGAGGGACTAAGCATAAAGCTTAGTAATTCGCACATAAATAAATATACAACAATAATTTTACCATTCATCAACATGCTCATAACACAAAAGTGGGCATAAGCATAACTTACTCATCACTGTCCACATAAATCTCATAGCATATATCGAGCTCATATCTCATACATTTCAATTAGGTACCTCTACCACTCATAACATGATTATACTTTCCTCATTAACTTAAAGTCATAACAGTCACCATTGAACCATTCAGAACACTACTGGATATTCATTAAGCCTCAAACATAGGTAAGGTGCCAATGCCATGTCCCAAACATGGTCTTACACTGGCTCATATCTCAAGTCAATTCCATGTTCCAGAAATGGTCTTACACTAACTATCATCTCGTAGTCGATGCATGTCCCAGACATGTGTTACACTGGCTTACATCTCGAGGCCGATGCATGTCTCAGACATGTCTTATAGTAGCACTCGTCTTGATGCCGATGCCATGTCCCAGACATGGTCTTACACTGGCTCTCATAATGTGGCCGATGCATGTCTCAAACATGTCTTACACTAGCCCACAATAACCCATATGTCATGGCATGAATATCCAATTTATTTCTTGGGTTCGAACGGGAACTCTACTATCTCTATTATCATCATACTTTCTCAATTCCACAATCAAGCAATTCATGCTATATTAATTCAAATACAATTCAACACATACATTAGCAAAGTAGTTGTATTATTTACATACAACTTACCTCGGATTACAAAATGTGGCAACTAGTCGATTTAGTCGATTTGCTTGATTTTTCCCCGGTCTAGGTTCGGATTCAGTATTTCTTGATCTATAATAGCAACATGTACTTATTAGTCACTAAATAAAATTAGGCAATCGAAAATTGACATCTTTCGTAAAATGACCATTTTGCCCTTAGACTTTGACAAAATGACCATTTTATCGCTAGGCTCGAAAATTGATTTTTATCAAATTTCTTCTTATCTTAAGCCTAGCAGAACCCTTTTTACTCTTATAGAAACTCCAAATTCCCACTATTTCACACATTTTTCATCTATTTTACAACTTATGCAAAATAGTCCTTTTAGGTGTTTTCATGCTAACACCTTTTACAAAAGTTGTTTATAAGACACCCAAGACTCATTTTCTTCCATAAAAACTCAGCAAACATTACAAATAATTTCATGAAAAAACCCTAAACTCTTAATCATTTTGCAAAATAGTCCACTCATTTGAAAGCTCCTGTTACAAAGGTTCTAAAAATGCAAAAATCAATAACAAAGGGTGTGGAAATCACTTACTTCTAGAGATGATAAGTTGTTGAAATTTTTGAAGCTCAAAACCCCCAAAAATGGCTAAAAAATTGGTGGAGAAGAAATAGGGAAAAGGATGATATCATCTTTTATTTTATTTTATTTTATTTTACTGTCAAAATAAGTCACCAACTTCACCTAATGCTTGACTAATTTAAAATTCTTATCCCATGGCCGGCCATCACCTATTTAATGGCCTAATTTCACTTTAAAGGCCCTCAATTTATGATACATGGAAAACTTGACACCCTTAGCTAACAATTCAAGACTTTTGCACTTTATGCGATTTAGTTCTTTTTCGCAATTGGGCTCACAAACACCAAAATTAACTCACCAAATTTTTCATACACTACTATAAACATGCTATGACTCCAAAATAATACTAAAATAATTTTTTTGACTTTGGATTTGTGGTCCCGAGACCACTATTCTAACTAGGCCCAAGATCAGGCTGTTATAGTATGTTTATGTGGCACTTATGTGCAAGTTTTCTTGTATCCAATAGTATTCCAAGTGTTCAACGGGTATTATATTGTATGATGTGATGAAAGTCCTAAGATGGGCATGGTAATGAAGGCAATGTTATTCAATATGCTACGGATACGTATAGATACATATGTTATACTCATGAGTAATGCCTTGTTACAGGATGATATATGATGAAAAGGTATATTCATGTATATATGTATATATGATTATTTGATTAATGAGCTATTGAATGATGAATAATCTTGGTGATCATGTTATTATGTTAAATAGCTATAGAACCTTAAGGTAAAGGTCCTTAAATGGTAATTAGACCATTAACATGATAGTGGATGATAGTGGCTTGGTAAATTTGAAATAATTAATGTTCATTAAGGTTATTTTTGTAATTTGGTTAATATAGGTTAATTAATTAAAAATAAAATGAATTTTGTTGTCCATCTTCATCTTTTAGCCGAATTTTGCAAGAAGAAAAGCCAAAGTATTAGGTTTCATTTGGCCATTGATTTATAAGCTAAATTAGGTATGATTTTTGTCTCGTTGTTAATGATTTATATGTTTTTGTGATCATTGCATCTAGTACTAGCTCGCCCGGGGACTAATTTACAAAAATTTTAAAGATTATGAAAGCTTCCATTGATGAATATGTATGAGTTTTGATGTTTAATGATAGATTATGAATATTTTTTGTTAGTTAAAAAAGTTTTGTTAAGTGATTTTTAGTGAAAATGCAAATTAAGGGCTAATTTGTGAAATATGAAAAATATGTGGTTAAAATGTGAAATAAATGAAAATTATGGGCTGCTAGGGGCATTATGTTAATTCGGCTAGCATGGTTTTATTGTGAATTTCATTAATTTGTGATTTTATGAAATAATGATTAAATTGTGAAAAATGTGAAATATGTAGGGCAAAAGTATAAATGTGTTTTAAAGTGTGTTTTGTACAAAATTGAATGAATAGATGATCAAATTAGTTAATTTTAAATATATTTAGATCAAGAAAGGAGAAATACGAATTTGGATCGGGGAAAAGATAAAGTTATTGATTAATCGACTCAATTCGTTGTTTTAACATCCGAGGTAAGTTCGTATGTTATAATTTCATTTCAAATGTACTTTATGTGCTTTGATATAGAATGAATTGTGATTACGGACAAGTTCAAAAATGATTTGACGAAGATTCGACAGCTGAAATCCCGATTGAACCTTAGTAATAGTTTAGGATGCTAGTGACATGTCATTAGGGACACCGTGAGTTGGCTTTAGGCCATGATTTAGCAGTTTGGGTGCAAGGTAACCGATTTGGCTTCGGGCCAGCATATCGGCTGATTTGGCTTCGGGCCATGATATCAGTATTTTAGATAAGTTACATTGATTTGACTTCGAGCCATGGTATAGGTACTTATCATGTGAGACCTTGATATCCGACTTCTTTTCTGAATGTTTCAACGGGTATATGAAAGAAGAGAACATATATGAGGTTGGTACGTGGTACAGGTATGTGAATAAAGCATTTCAGCTTTGAATCGAAGAAATGATGATGAGAGTATATAGTTTTGCAATTGAGTACTTGAAAGGTTTGATAGTTAATAAATGTTACATATTGATTTATGTTCATGTGATTGCATTAAGTTTATCTCATATGAACTTACTAAGCTTTATAGCTTACTTTGTTTATTTTTCCAGTGTTATAGTGTTTATAAAGCTAGCTCAGATTTGAGGATCGTCGGAGATTGGTTTACACTACCACCTATCACTTGGTACCTTAGAATTCTGGTATATTAAGTATATGGCATGTATAGGTATTTTGGGTCATTTTGATTGTGGGTTGACAGTGAATTTGGTTATTTGTAATGACTTGTAGCAACAATGTTTCGGTTTGTAAATGTGGCCATGGGTGTTTGCTTAATTTGGTGGACTTGGTTATGTGCATATATAGTTGATATGGTAATTGTTAAATGGTTAAATGTTGATATTGGTAATGTTAGTTGCTAGTGAACTAAAGTAAATAATGAATGTTTTTGAGTAGCTATATTGGTGATTTAAGGTTGAGATTTTGGTATAAATGAATTGGTCTTTTTGACTATTTGTATGTATTGAGAAATGTAGTATAGAATAAACATGAATCATGTTTGAATTGGCTGGTTTAGATGCCTATTTATGTTTTGAGATGGTGCAAATTTATGCCTTATAGGTACCTTGAAATTTGGGTGGCAAATTGGCTTTGTAAATAGCCTATTTTGGTCCACACGGGTAGAGACACAGACGTGTGTCTCAGCCATGTGTGACACATAGTCAAGTACATGGCTGTGTGTCCCCTAGTGTTGAAATTAAAATCAAGTCAATATGCTCCACAAGGCCTCACACATGGGCGTGTGACTTGGCCGTGTGGCATAAGTCAGTATACTGTACATGTTTGGCACGGCCTAGCACATGGCCTGGCACACGGGATTGTATGGCCATTTTTAGGGCACATGGGCGTATGTGTTGGCCATGTAACCCAAGTCAGTAAGCTTACCTATTCGAACAAGAGGTAGGATATGGGCTGGGACACAACCATGTGCTCACATTTCGAATGTCCACACGGCCTATGACACGGGCGTGTCTGGTGGCCGTATGAGACACACGACCTGGCCACACAGGCGTGTGTCCCCTGTTTTGAGTAAAAAATTTCAAAGTTTCATGGAAGTTTCTTGAGATATCGGTTTAGTCCCGAACCATTCCCAAAGCATGTTTAGGGCCTTGTAGGCTCATATAAGGGAAAACTGATTGAGATTGAACAATGATTGTATGAATTGGTTTAAATGTATGTGAAAAGTATGATTAAATGTATTATAAGTCTGGTAATACTCTGTAACCCTATTTTGGCATTGAATATGGATGAGGGGTGTTACATTTATTAGTATTAGAGCTATAGTTTAGTCGATTCTAGGACTAACGTAGCGTATGTGAGAGTCTAGCTATACATGCCATATATAAACTATGATAGTGTGATGACTCCTGACATTTTTAAATGTGCTTTCATATAGTAAATGGATCCCGATCGAGCTATAGTTGATGAGGTTGAGAGTAATGCACAAGCTCTCGCTCAAGGGACAGCGCCGTCTAATTCTAGACCCGTGTTAGGTAGCTAGGGAGGAGAGACTAGAGAAGCCTTCTTCCAAATGATGAACGAGTGGTTCACATGATCCATTCGTATGAACCCGGTTGCTTAACAACCTCCACCCCTTCCTAATCCCCAACCGATTCCCGTAGCTCCTCAAGGAGTCGAGCTTTTAATATTGAACAAGCCTCTAGTTGATAAGATCTGTAAGCACGGGGCTGAAGAGTTCAGAGCTAATATTGATTATGATCATGAGAGAGCCGAATTTTGGCTTGAAAATACTATTCGAGTGTTTGATGAGCTTTCTTGCACACCGGCTGAATGTTTAAAGTGTGCTACATCCCTTATGAGAGACACCGCGTATCAGTGGTGGAATACGTTAGTATCAGTGGTGCCGAGGGAGAGAGTCACCTGGGAATTCTTTTAGACCGATTTCCAAAAGAAATACATAAGTCAACAGTTTTTGGATCAAAAGCATAAAGAGTTTTTAGAACTGAAACAAGGTTACATGACTATAACCAAATATGAAAGAGAATT
Organism: Gossypium anomalum; assembly: GCA_025698475.1. Lineage (NCBI taxonomy): Eukaryota > Viridiplantae > Streptophyta > Magnoliopsida > Malvales > Malvaceae > Gossypium > Gossypium anomalum. The sequence goes on along the minus strand of CM046963.1, from coordinate 20,325,463 downwards.
TGTACGGTTGAGTAAATACGCTCAGGCGTATGTTTCTACCAAAGAGATTATGTGCAAGCAGTTTGTTCACGGGTTGAATGAAGATATTAAACTTCTGGTTGGGATATTAGATTTAAAATAATTTTTGGTGCTAGTTGACCAGGCTTGCAAAGCTGAAGATTTTAGCCGAGAAAAGAAGAAAGCTAATTCAGAGGCTAAAGATTCGAGGAAAGACTGACGAATAAACCTTATCATTCTTTAGCAAATAAATTCTAAGATTTATAGAGTCAATTGAATGCATCAGTGGGGTACCAGAATAAAGATCGTGGAAATCAATATGTGAATTCAAAAGCTCAAGCTACTTCTATCTCGAGTGTTGGCAGCGTGAGAAATAACAAACCCGAGTGTCATCAGTGCGGGAGAAGATATTTTGGTGAATGGTAGAATAAGAATACTAAAGCTTGTTTCAAATGTGGCTCACCGAATCATTTTATTAAAGACTGTCCTGAGATGGTTGAGAAAGATAGACCTTAGAATGTGAGACCAAGTAATATGTCAGCTAGAGGAAGACCATCAAGAAATGCTGGGAATGTGAGTGGTAGTCGATGGTTGACAAAGGATTCTGCTATGAGATCCAAAGCTAGAGCACCTGCTAAAGCCTACATTATTCGCGCTCGTGAAGAAGTGTCATCACCAGATATTATTACCGGTACGTTCTCTCTTTACGACACTAATGTGATTGCTTTCATTGACCCTGGATCGACACATTCATATGTTTGTGAGAATTTAGTGTCTTGTAAGAAATTGTCTGGTGAAGTTAATGAGTTTATGATTACAGTATCAAACCTCTTAGGCAAGTATGTTCTAGTTGACAAAGTATGCAAGAACTGTCCTTTAATAACTCGGGGTTACTATTTTCTGGCTAACTTGATGCTTTTACCATTTGATGAGTTCGATGTGATTCTGAGTATGGATTGGTTGACTCTACATGATGCCATTGTAAACTATAGACGAAAGACTATAGAATTGAAGTGTCAGAATAATGAAATTCTTCGAATTGAATGTGATGAGTCGGGTGGATTGTCAATAGTGATTTCATCGATGTCGACTCAAAAAAATGTGAGAAAAGGTTGTGACGCATACCTAGCATATGTTTTTGATACCAAAGTGTCTGAAAAGAAGATTGAATCGGTGCCTGTATTTTGTGAATATCTGGATGTATTTCCATAGGAATTGCTTAGGTTGCCACCAGTCAGAGAGGTTGAGCTTGCTATTGAGTTAGTACCGGGAACTTTACCGATATCTATAGCTCCGTATAGAATGGATCCAAAAGAGTTGAAAGCTCAGTTACAAGAGTTAACGGACAGAGGTTTTGCATGACCTAGTTTTTCACCCTGGGGTGTGCCTGTATTGTTCGTAAAGAAGAAAGACGAGTCAATGAGAATGTGTATTGATTATCGTAGCTCAAAAAAGTTACAGTAAAGAATAAATATCCGTTGCCGAGAATAGACAATATGTTTGACCAATTGAAAGGTGCAATAATATTTTCAAAGTTGAGATCTGGCTATTATCAGTTACGAGTTAAAGACTTAGATGTGCAGAAAACCACATTTAGAGCAAGGTACGGACACTATGAATTCCTTGTTATGCCTTTTGGACTAACTAATGCTCCTGCCATTTTTATGGATTTGATGAATCAAATTTTTAGACCGTATTTAGGCAGATTTGTTGTTGTGTTCATTGACGACATTCTGATCTATTCACAAGATGAGTCTGAGCATGTCGAGCATTTGAGGATTGTGTTACAAACCTTGAGAGATAGGCAATTCTGTGCTAAATTCGGCAAATGTGAGTTTTGGCTTTGGGAAGTTAGATTTTTAGGACATATTGTATCGGCGGATGGCATTCGAGTTGATCCAAGCAAGATTTCTGCAGTTGTTGACTGGAAACCACCAAGAAATGTATCAGAGGTCAAAAGTTTTCTGGGATTGGCTGGTTACTATCGACGCTTCGTTAAAGGGTTCTCGATGATTGCTACACCGATGACCAGACTGCTATAGAAAGATGTAAAGTTTGAATGGCCCGAGAAATGTCAACAAAGCTTTGATCAATTGAAAACATTGCTAACTGAGGCACCAATGTTGGTTCAACCTGAGTCGGGTAAAGAATTTGTGATTTACAGCGACGCGTCATTGAACAGATTGGATTACGTATTGATGCAAGAAGGAAAAGTGATATCCTATACTTCTAGGTAGTTGAAACTACATGAAAAGAATTATCCGACGCATGATTTAGAATTGGCTACTATAGTTTTTGCATTGAAAATTTGGCGACATCATTTGTACGGTGAAAAATGTCACATCTTTACTGATCATAAAAGCTTAAAATATGTTATGAGTTAGAAACATTTGAATTTGCGACAATGAAAATGGCTCGAATTACTAAAAGATTATGAGTTAGTAATTGATTATCACTCGGGGAAAATGAATGTGGTCGTGGATGCTTTGAGTAGAAAATTGTTGTTTTCCTTGAAAGTAATGAATACACAGTTGACATTATCTGATAATGGTTCAATTTTAGCTAAGTTGAAGGCTAAACCAGTTTTTCTTCAGCAAATTTGCAAAGCTTAGAAATATGATAGTAAATTATAAGATAAAACAATGCAATGCGAGTCGACTAGTGATTCAGAGTACCAAATCGGATCCAATGATTGTTTGATGTTTTGAGATAGAATTTGTGTACCAAAAAATTCAGAATTGATTCAGAAAATTTTACACGAGGCACATAGTGGTTGCTTATCTATTCATCCTGGGAGTACCAAAATGTACAAAAATTGAAGAAGTCATATTGGTGGTCGGATATGAAATGAGACATTTTTGAATTTGTATCAAAGTGTTTGATTTGTCAGTAAGTGAAAGCCGAGCATCAAGTGCCTTCTGGATTGCTTCAGCCTGTGATGATACCAGAGTGGAAATGGGATAGAGTTATGATGGATTTCGTATCAGGATTGCCTTTGTCTCTAAAAAAGAAAGATGCTATTTGGGTTAGGTGAATTGTACATTGTTGAGATCATTAGATTGCATGGAGTGCCAATTTCGATTATTTCGAATAGAGATCCGAGGTTTACATCTCGGTTTTGGAAGAAATTACAAGAAGCTTTGGGTACGAAGTTGAATTTTAGTACAGCTTTTTATCCGCAAACCGATGGTCAGCTTGAGGGAGTAATTTAGATTCTCAATGATATGCTCAGATGTTGTATTTTAGAGTTCGAAGGCAATTGGGAGAAATATTTGCCACTAGTTGAATTTGCGTATAATAACAGCTTTCGATCGAGCATAAAGATGGCACCGTATGAAGCTCTGTATGGTTGCAAATGTCAAACTCCATTGTATTGGACCGAGCATAGCGAGAAATAGATTCACGGGGTTGATTTGATTAGAGAAACTGAATAGAAAGTGAAAGTAATTCACGATTGTTTGAAAGTAGCTTCAAATCATCAGAAATCGTATGCGAATTTGAAATGAAAAGACATTGAATTTCAAATCAGTGATAAAGTGTTTTTGAAAGTGTCTCTATGGAAGAAAATACTTTGTTTCAGTCGAAAAGGAAAATTAAGTCCACGATTCATCGGGCCGTATGAGATTATTGAATGAATAGGGCCAGTGGCATATCGAGTAGCCTTGGAAACACAAAAATTTACACACTTTTTCATACCCTTTTTAACTTAAATTCATGCGAATTCGGTTAAATTCTTGTCGAAAAATAATTAATTTTTATAAAATAATTAAAGTGCATTTAAAATATGAACATGTTGAATTTTAGTTAATTTCATAATTATTTTTGATGAATTTTGGTTATTTTCAACATATTTGCACAAAGGGTGAAAAATGGATCGGTAGACAATGCTAGAAGCACAAAACCGAGAAGTAATTTGAAGTCTCGAGGTGAACTAAATTTCAGCCTAAGATAGTCCAAAATTATATGTATTTATTCATAATATAATTAATGTACCGCCCCTAACCCGAATCCGTTACCGAAATAGAGTTACGGAGCATTACTGGAGTTACCGATTTATTTATTAGATATTTTATTTGTAACGCCCCAATTTTTGGGAATTCTGAAAATGTTGGTAAAATTTAATATTCTGTGTTTTGTTTGCTTGGCGTAGGATTAATTATGTTAGTGGGCCTCTAGAAGGCCCAAGCTTAAGTTAAAACCCTGTAGTTTTAGTTAATTTTAATTCCATAAGAAAAAAGGGTTCTGGTAAGCTAGGCCTTTAAGTATTAATTGTGTAAAATAAAACACAAGGAATCAAGTGGCATAGTGGCATGTGACACCATTGGGAAGGCTATAAAAGTGGCGTGTGGATGTTAAGGAGGACCCAGGTTCAAGTCACAATGACAGCAAATTAAGGGAATTAATTTTTATGTACAAAAAAGGGAAGTGATGGAACTCAAGTAAAAGTCTGTCAGGAGGAGTTTGAGTTGCTCAAGAGATTGAGCAAGGAGGGGATAAGGGAGAGAATTTAGGAGCTGATTAGGGAGAGCAGTGTTGGCCGAATGGTGGACTCTTGAGGAGCAAGAGTTGGCCAGCCAGTGGGAGCTTTAGGGGGGCAAAATTCGGCTAGGTTAAGTGCCAGTATAAATTCGGCATTTAGGGTAATTTGTGCTGTTTCCTGACTATTCTCCTCTTCTTTTCTTTTCTCCTCTCTTCATCAACCTTTTCTTTTTCTTCTTTCCTCCATAGCCGAATCTTCCTACCATCCTGTTCATCTCTATGTTTTTCTTCAGACATTTCTAAACCTTCATAGCCACTTGCCATAAAAAGCTGAAATCCTGAAAGCTATACTTTCTTCTGTGCCGATTTCTGCTAGTCAATCCTCTTACTTATTTTCATCATCCTTGACCGATTCTCTAGTTCTCTAAACACCAAGTTTCTGTCGACAAGACCACAGCAAAACCCTCCTATTCTATCTTTCTCTATACAGTTGCAAAAAGAGCCGAAAACCCCACACTTTTGGGGACTTAGCCGAATTCTAAAGATCACTGAAGGCTCGACTTTTGCTATCATTTGTGGGCTTAGATCGGCAACAGATTTGAGTAGAAGTTAATTGGAATCATTGATCAAAGGAACCGCTGGTAAGTCTTTCCAACTTAGTCTTTCTTTTGTAGTTTAGAAAAGCTGAGACCCCTAAAGGTTAGAGAGGCTATCGATTTGGACTTGTAGCCCTAAGGGGTTGTGATAACTGTTCTATTTTGATAATAGTGGGATTTAGAGGCTACTGATCAAGGGCTTGGACAAGTGGAATGATCGGATCTTGATCTAGTCACTACTTACGACAAAGGTAGGATCGCTAGTGCCTAAGGTGTGGTTGGCCGAATATGGTAAGTGGTTAATATGTAGTTCATGTCGGTAGTTAGAATTAACATAGTAGTAATATAATTGTAGGTAGTTCGTGCGTGGATCTCGTCAGTGAATCGTCATAAAACAGGTGTGTAACTGACACCCTCTCATAGACTAGATCGACAAAAGCCGAAAACCCAAAATGCCGAAAAGTCAGTATTTTGGGAACTTGCGAGTGTGCGAATGCACGTAAGATAAATGGGTTAATAATTCTGGTAATCTGAAGTGATAAAATTACAGTATGCGCGATTTCGTGCATTATTTATATTTTGGGCTTAATGAGCCAAAAATCGGTTAATGGGCCAACGGGCCCAATTCGATAAGTATGCGCGGTAAGTGTTTCTGATTGCACGTAAATGGTAGAAATATGCATGAAAACCCTAAGATAGCTAAATTACTAGAATACCCCTTTGTATGAAAAATTACCATGATACCCCTAGGTGTAAAATGACCTTTATACCCCTAGGGTTAATTTTGTCTGAAAAGCATGATGATTTAAATCTGTATGATGTATACCATGAATAAATATCTGTGCATGGGGACATGGGTTATATTATGGAGGAAGCGTCCTGGTGGCTATGCCACAAATTATCTGTTCTGGTGGCTCTACCACATATATTTGTTCTGGTGGCTCTGCCAGGATTATCTGTTTCTGGTGACTCTGTCATATTATCTGTTCTGGCAGCCATGCTACATATTTCTGTGGCGTGTATAGGTTGGGTGGGTCGAGTAGTCTCCCCACATGGTGAAAGGTTGGTATGGGGGTGCATATGGTTGGATATGGGTGGGGTTTTCCATAAGCATGTAATATCTGTTCTGATCTGTTATGGGCCTATGGGCTTAATTCTGAAATTTGTTCTGGGCTAAGGCCAACCTATTCTGTTTCTGTGGTTTGAGCTGATATAGGCTATGGTTGGCTTAACTCACCCCTTTATTTTCATCCTCGCAGGTGATCCCCAACCATAGTGGGCTTGGAGCCGTGAGGGATTCGGAGTGGCCGCATGTTTCTGCAAACTTGGTTTCTTTCTGGTGAACTGGACTTCATTTTATTTTGCGTTTGAGGTTTTGGGTTTTTTTTACTTGTAATAAGGCCGCTTTATTATTTTTATGGTTTTGATTTATATTTTATTATGATGGATATGGTTTACTTTAACCATCGAATTGATTTACTTTAGGGCGCGATTTCAAAGATAATAATTGGTTTCAAAATATCACGACTACAAGCAAGACTTCTGCTATAAAAATGCTTTCCAAAGTTAGTCACTTTTTCTTAAACGGACTTAATCGAATTGTTTTCTTAAAAATATACACGACGTTAAAGTGTGGCAATGGCGGTGTGCATGTCTAGGATTGGATCCGAAGTGAGCTTGGTACTTAAGCAGTCCGACGGACTCACCTCCTCTTTTCTGGTTTCCTACCTGGTGCACAGCTTCCATTCACTTTAACCTATTTTGAAAGTATCTTTTAAAACACCAAGTAAGTTTTCTAAACTAAGCAATACACAATGTTTGAACGTTTTGATGTGGCACGTCGGATCCGGTCGTAACGTCTAGGCCGGGTTTCAGGTTTGGGGTGTTACATTATTTCATCTAACGTTCATATTTGGAACCAATTAAAATCAATCATATTGTGCCTTAAACATACTTATTTTTCTCGACATGTTTTACTTGAATTTATTACTCATCTCAATATACTTAATTTCCTCGTATCAACATATCTAAGATAATCACATATTGACATATCATGATAAATATCATTCTCTTGCCATTTTTTCAAAAACATAAATCAGGTAATTCATTATATCGATATTTCATGCATTTAAAAATAAAATTCTTGCAATTTAATCTGTATTTCCAGCCGTTATTCTCATACAAATTGATAACAACCCATGAATTCTATAAAATATCAGAATTTTTCATAATTTCAACACTTTTCAATTTAATCCTTAAAGCATGTTTTTCCCTGATCTTGAACTAAATTAATAATTTTATTCAATTTTTCAATTTTAAATAATAAAATAATCCATTTCATGCAAATTGATCATTTGTAACATTTTTACAAAATTTCCCATAAAGTTTTACTTTTATTCAATTTAGTCATGAGCCTAAAACATGCAAATTAGCTATGCTAGCTGAATATTCATACATATTTTCCTCCTCCTCTCCATTCCACATCCTTAATTTATATAATATGTTTATAAGTAACATTATCAATAATTTCACTATTTACTTATATGTATATTCAAAGCTATCCATTTGAGTCATAGTCACTAAATTATTTATATCTTAAGCTAAAAAACTCCAAATTAAAATCTATTAATTTTACCTGAAACTAGGCTCACATGTCTTCTTACCATAAAATTTTTAGAATTTTTGGTTTAGCCAATTAGTACAGTTTATTCATTAAAGTCTCCCCTGTTTTGCTATTTGATAGTTCTGACCACTCTTCACTAAAGTTTAGTTATCTCTTTAAACAGAATTCAAATGATGGTATCATTTGTTTCTTATAAACATAGACTCATTAAGGAATCTAACCATATAAATTATGTCCCAAAATTATTTTTATAATTTTTAATGATTTTCTCAAGTCAGAACAAGGGATCTCGAAATTATTCTGAACTAGTCTCACAAAAATATAAATATCTCATAATACAGAATTCCTTTACTATCTATATTTCTTTTATATGAAAATAGACTCAATAAGATTTAATTCCATATCTCATCAGCTTCTAATTCAATCTCTACCATTTTTGGTGATTTTTCAAAATTAGCCTATTGCTGCTGTCCAAAACTACTTTAGTGCAACATATTGATTACCAAGTTTATAACACTCTTATTTCCATTCTCTACCATATTTCCCATTATTTTCTCTCATTTCCCTTCATAATATATCAAGAACATGGATCCTTATATAAGAAAACTCTACCTTAACATCATTTTCATGCTTTTAATGTTACCTTACATGAGAAACTCTACTTAAAATATATTGAAATCTTAAAATTCTTACCTTGTCCCATTGATTTTAATCTTTAACTTGATTTTTCTCTCTCTTCCAGCTTCTATTTCTTGAATCCAACTTGATATTTCAACTCCCCTTAGTCTCCTTAACATTTTTCTCTCTTGGTAGCTATGAAAATTCTTTTGATTTTTAGGTGAAAAGGGTTAATTTTTGGTGCGAGGACTAAATTGTAAAGAAAGCAAAACTTTCTTTCTTCTCTTTTCTTCTAACGTGAAATCCATGGAGAAAGATGGATGATATATATGTTTTTTTTTTCCACACACACACACACACACACACATATATATAGACTAAATAAAATAATAAAATATCTTATTAAAATATTAAATAAATAATAATTATCTAATTAAATAACTATAAAATATCACCAACATCATCAATACTTTCTAGATTTCTCTCTCTTCCAATTGACCATTTTGCCCTTTGTGATCTTTTAAAATTTTATTCTTGAGTCATCACTTAATTTGGTAAAATTACAATTTAGTCCCTCATAATTCTTTACCTATTCAATTTGGTCCTAATTCATCAATTTTCCTTGGTTTCTAGATCATTCCACCCTTAAAATATTTGCACTATTACTCCTTCAACTTTTTCTTTTTTACACTTTAATCCCTCAAATTTTGAGTATTTACTCTTGGGCCACAAAACTTTTCTCACTTTTACAATTTAGTCCTTTCTTGAATCAATATGTCATAATATACTTTCCAGTGACATAATTCAATTTTCCTCTTCTTGTCACTTTATTTCCTTATTTTACTGTATTAAGGATAATATCTTACTGTAGAAATTTTCAGAGTGTTACAATTAATTTTAATTTATATCCAATTTAATTTGGGTTAATAAATTATGATTAATTATTTATGAAAAAGTGGTCCAATTGAACCGAAACTAATAAACCGAACCGGCCAAGAAAAGGACAACCTGAAACCGTCCAATTGCTGACCCAATTCAGCTCATTAGTTGATTATTTAAGCTGCAAAAAAAGCCCTTGAAGAGTAGTTCAAATTTCAATTAAACCCCTCAACAATTGGTGGCTTTGTAGATTTGCCCCAAGCCATATTTAGCAAAGTTGAAGCCATCAACATTGCCACATAGATGGTCGGCCAAGGGGTGGCTCTTTTGTTTCTATTTTTAGCAAATTTCAGCTGCCACATTCAGCTATAAAAACTCCCATTGGCTGATCATTCAACGCATCCCTCATCGACATCTTTTCTCTCACAATTCTTCTCTCCTCTTTCACTTTTTCTCTCATATTCCCATTCAAATTTCCTTGCTCTTTTGTCGATTTCTCCTCTTGAGAAAGGGATCTTCTTCAGCCATTTTGGAGCAGCAATTGAGTGTTCATAGCAGCCTTGATCAGCGGGGACAACAAAGAAGGAAGAACGGAGCAACCTAGTCAAGCCACGGAAAAACACCGGATTTGATTCTTTGTCACACCCCTATCCCGTATCCGTCACCGAACAACCAGAACATCTAACATTCATCTCACAAATATTATAGCATTAAAGGTCAAACATCATTATTAAGTCCCTCACATAGGTCATCGAGACCTTAAACATGCATTAAAAAAAGGTCGGGACTAAACCGAGCTCATACAAAAATTTTTGAAACTTAAACATTTTTCGAAGATGTACAGGTCACATGCCCATGTAAAAAGGCCGTGTGCCTTACACAGCATTAGACACGCTCGTGTCTCTAGGCCGTGTCAATACAGTGCATACATACTGACTAATACATAAGGCCACAAGACACGCCCATGTGCCTTGGCCGTGGTCGAGACTGACTTGGGTCACACAGCTAGCCACACGCAGGTGTGCCTTGGCCGTGCCCAAGACTGACTTAAAATCATAGGGTACCCCAGGCGACACACGGCTGTGCAACATGACCGTGTGTCTCACACGGCTAAGACACATGCCCGTGTCTCTGCCCGTATGGATAAAAATAGGCCATTTGAAAAGCCAATTTGCCGCCCAATTTGGGTCAAACCTACAAGTATTAAACCAAGCTCATTTTCATTATAATTTCAGCCAATTTCAATACCAAAACATACCTTATTCATGCCTTAACATTGAAAATAAATTTATGCTTGTAACTCATACTAATTCATGTCATTCCATAAGCCAAAACAAACCAAAACATAGGATTTCATATTCTCTAAACATACAATCAAATCTCATACCAAAACCTTACCAAATTGACCATTTCCTTTAGCCAACCAAAAGTACATCACAATAGTGTATATGCATAACATATCATATATCATTATCCAACGATAAGTTCAAACACAAGCTAGCCATATCAGATGGCATAATATATACATTACAAAACATATCTAAATACTACTAGCCTATACATGCCATATACCATAAATACAACTCTCAAAATGGTACCAAAATGAATGTCCGATAGTGTGAGTGAGTCGTTGACGATCCCTGAATCCGAGCAAGCTTTATAACACTGTAAAACAGAGTACATTTCATACAGTAAGCTTTTAAAGCTTAGTAAGCTCGTACCAAATAATATCAACGGTTTATAAAGTATAAAAAATCAACTAATATACACTTAGTAGTTCTTAAATCATCTATCAATTCTATTCCAACATAATTAACATGTTCATACTAATTCATCAAACTTCATACACAAAGTATCATCCACCACATAGGTATCGTACATACCTGAACCTTCCCGTATTTATTCATTTTCATTTTTACCTCTCGTTCGATTACATTAATGCTTCTCGAAGTCTATCCATGCTTTAGGAATTCGCACACTTAGTGCTTTATTGGTTAGCCGAAGCTAGAATGATTCTGCACAGTGCTATCATAGATAACCGAAGTTATCTCAGTATAGCACACTTAGTGGATCATATAGCCGAAGCTATTCCATTTCGCACACTTAGTGCTATTTATAACCGAAACTATTTCAAATCGCACATTTAGCGCCAAACATAGTCGATTTATCATATTACTCAAACCATAGTCAAATATATATACAATTCATACATTATCAAAAGCATTAAAAAATACTTGTAACATCATTTATCACGTACGAACTTACCTCGTACTCGAAATTGTCGACTCAGATTGTCTACTCTATAACCTTCGACTTCCCTCAGTCTAAGTCTGAATTCCTCTTTTCCTGGTCCATATGTATTCAAAATTAACCCTTTTATTCAAAAAAATCATTCAATTCTGTCCATATACACATACTTAGGGTATTTTACAAATTAGCCCTCAAATTTTCACATTTTAACACTTTAGTCCCTATTTCATACAATCACAAAATACACAAAATTCATCAAAACCATGCGTTAGCCGAATCTTCCTATGACCCCTAGCAACCCATAACTTTCATTTATTTCACATTTCAACCCCTCAATTTATAATTTTCTCAATTTAATCCATAATATGCATTTTTACTCAAAATCACTTTACAAAACATGTATATCAAGCACTGAGCTTTCATATTCCACCAATTAACATCACAAAGCTCATGAATTCATCAATGGCATAACTCAAAATATTCATCAAAATAAGAAATTCAAGCATGCGCTTTGTACATTACATTGCAACGATCTCAAAAACGTAAAAATTATAAAAAATCGAGTCAAAATCATACCTTAATTAGCCAATATGAGTGTAGAACCATAAAACCCTTATTTTCTCTTCTTTTTCTTTGTAATTTTGGCAAGAAAGAAAGACGAACACTTAATTTTCATTTTTTTATTCATATAACCTTTATTAATTCATTTACTAAAATAACCTTTATTAAAACATATAATAAACATATGATAGATGTACATTAATGTTCACTCACCATTCCAATGGTATAATTGCCATGCAAGGACCCTTATTTTAAAAGCCAAAGTCAATTTAACACCTTTAGCAACATAGCATGCAACTTTTGCATTTTTTGCGATTAGGTCCTTTTTATCAAATTAAACACACAAATGATAAAATTTCCACACAAAACTTTCATACATATTAATTCACATATTATAAGAATATAAAATAATATAAAAATATTTTTTGACTCAAATTGTGGCCCCAAAACCACTATTCCGACTAGGGTCTAAACTGGGCTGTTACAACTCTCCCCCCTTAGGGATTTTCGTCCCTGAAAATCTTACTGGAGAATAAGTTCAAATAACATTATTTCATTGCATTCTCTAGCTCCCACGTTGCTTCTTCAATTCTGTGTTTATGCCACAGTACTTTCACTAACGTGATTTTCTTATTTCGTAATTCTTTAATCTCGTGAGCTAAAATACGAATCTGTTCTTCTTCATATGTCATATCAGGCTTAATCTCAATCTCTGAAGAATTAATCACATGTGAAGGGTCGGATATGTATTGTCGAAGCATCAAAACATGAAATACATTATGGATCTTTTCTAACTTAGGTGGCAACAACAGTCTGTACGCAACTGGCCTGACACGCTCAATTATCTTATACGACCTAATAAATCTCAGACTCAATTTGCCTTTACGACCGAATGTAAGTATTTTCTTCTATGGCGAGACTTTCAAGAAGACTTCGTTCCCTATCTGAAACTCTATATCTTTTCGTTTCAAGTCTGCATACGCTTTCTGACGATCTAATGCTGTTTTTAGACTTTCGCGGATCACCTTTACTTTTTCTTCTGTTTCTTTGACCAAATCAACCTCATGGATCTTATTCTCACTAAGTTCTATCCAGTATCACGGTGTTTGACATTTTCGACCGTATAAAGCTTCATAAGGTGCCATTTTAATACTCAATTGAAAACTATTATTGTACGCAAATTCAATCAGAGGTAAGTATCGTTCCCACGTACTTTCAAACTCGAGAATGCAACATCTCAACATATCCTCAAGTATCTGAATGATTCGTTCAGACTAACCATCTATTTTCGGATGGAAAGCAGTGCTGAAATGTAATTTTGTACCTAGAGCATCTTGAAGTTTCTTCCAAAAACATGATGTAAACCTCAGATCTCTATCCGAAACAATAGAAATAGGTACTCTATGTAATCTTACAATCTAAAAAACATACAATTCAACTAGCTTATCAAGCGAGTAATCTGTGCGAACCGGAACAAAATGAGCCGATTTTGTCAATCTATCCACAATAACCTAGATCGCATCTTTCTTGCTCGGTGTCAATGGTAAACCGGATACAAAATCCATCGTGACTTTGTCCCATTTCCACTCAGGTACCATAATCGGCTGAAGCAATCCAGAAGGTACCTGATGCTCGGCTTTTACTTGCTGACAGACTAAACATTTCGAAACAAAATTTGAAATGTCTCGTTTCATACCATGCCACCAATAAAGCTGTTTCAGATGATTATACATCTTCGTACTACCTAGGTGAACAGATAACCGACTGCTGTGAGCTTCGTTCAAAATCATCTGAATCAAGTTTGAATTTCTCGAAAAACAAATTCTATCCCTGAATCTCAGTCAATCATCATTATCAACTCTGAATTCTAAATCAGAATCTACTTTACACTGAGCTCTTTTTGCTACAATCTCATTATCGATCTTCTAGGCTTCGATAATTTACTGTAAAAACAATGGTCTTGCTTTCAATTCGGCTAGAATTGAACCATCATCAGACATACACAATTTAGCATTCAAAGCACGTAATGCAAACAATGATTTTTGATGCAAATCATCAGCAAGAACATTCGCTTTTCTCGAATGATAATCAATTACAAGCTCATAATATTTTAGCAATTCTAACCACCTTCTTTGTCATAGATTCAGATCTTTCTGAGTCATCAAGTATTTCAAACTCTTATGATCTGAATACACATGACATTTCTCACCAAATAGATTGTGGTGCCAAATCTTCAAAGCGAACACTATCGCAGCCAGCTCAAGATCTTGCGTCGGATAGTTCTTTTCATGCGGCTTTAACTGTCTCGAGGCATAAGCTTTGGCTTTTCCTTTCTGCATTAACACACAGCCCAAGCCATTTAAAGATGCATCACTATAGATAACAAATTCTTCACCCGATTCTTGCTAAACTAGCACTGGAGCTTTGGTTAAAAGGACTTTCAACTGATCAAAAATTTTCTGGCACTTCTCTGACCATTCGAACTTAACATCTTTCTGTAATAGCTTCGTCATCGGGGTTGCAATCATAGAGAAACCTTTCACGAATCTTCTATAGTAACTAGCAAGTCCTAGAAAAATTCAGACTTCAGAAACATTATTCAGAGGTTTCCAATCAAGTATAGCTAAAATTTTACTCGGATCAACCTGAATACCCGATGTTGATACAACATGTCCCAGAAAATTGACTTCATGTAATCAGACCTCATATTTACTAAACTTTGCATACAACTATTTATCTCATAAAGTCTGTAACATAAGTCTCTTATGTTCTGCATGCTCGGTTTCATCACGGGAATAGATCAAAATGTCATCTATGAACACAACCACAAACCATCTAAATACTGTCTGAAGATCTGGTTCATCAGATCCATGAAGGCAATAGGTGCATTAGTAAGTCTAAAGGCATAACCAAAAACTCATAGTGTCCGTACCTCGTTCGGAATGTAGTCTTTGGCACATCGGAGTCTTTAACTTGCAACTGATAGTAGCCTGATCTTAAATCTATCTTTGAAAACACTGTAGCCCCTTTCAGTTGATCGAACAGGTCATCAATCCGTGGCAACAGATATCTATTTTTTATAGTCACCTTATTGAGTTGTCTATAGTCGATACACATTCTCACAGTTCCGTCTTTCTTTTTCACAAATAAAACTGGTGCACCCCAGGGAGAGAAACTCAGTCGAGCGAAACCTCTATCTATCAACTTTTACAACTGAGCTTTCAATTCTTTTAATTCAGTAGGTTCCATTTTATACGGAGCTATCGATACCCGGCACTAACTCAATACCAAACTCTACTTCTCGAATAGGTGGTAAACCCGGCAACTCTTCAGGAAACACATCCGGATACTCGCATATAACTGGTACTGATTCAATCTTTCTTTCAGTCACTTCACTATCAAGCACATACACAAAGTAAGCTTCATAACCTTTTCTCATTTATTTCTAAGCTAACATCGAAGATATCACTGTCGATAAACCATTCATATCATCTAATTCGATACGGATAATCTTATTATTTTGACATCTCAAATCAATCATCTTTCGTTTGCAATTCACAACAGCATCATCCATCGTTAGCCAATCCATACCTAAGATTATGTCAAACTCGTCAAATGGTAAAAACATCAAATTGGCGGAAAAGCAATTACCTATCAATGAACAATTCTTGCACACTTTATCAACTAATACACAGTTGCCTAAGGGGTTCAATACTCTAATTACTAATTCAGTAGACTCTATAGACAAAGTCTTTCTGGATACTAAATTCACACATATATACGAATGAGTAGACCCTGGATTTATCAATGCAATAACTTTAGTATCACAAAGAGTAAAAGTATCGGTAATAACATCTGGATATGATGCTTCTTCTCATGCTCGTATAGCATAGGCTCGTGCAAGTGCTCTAGCATCAGATCTCACTGTAGTGTCTCGTATTACACCTCTACCACCACTCGTATTTCCCGTGTTTCTCGGTGGTCTACCTTTAGCTGCAGTGTTACTCGACCTTATGTTCTGAGTATTATCTTTCTCAGCTAACTCTGGGCAATCTTTTATAAAGTGATCTCAAGAACCACAACTATAACAAGCTTGGATATTACTTTTTCCCCAGCAATCTCCAAAATGTCGTCTCCCACATTGATTACACTTAGGCTTTTCATCCTTTGCATTACCAACACTCGATACTGAGGTAGTTTGAGTTTTAGGATTGGTATAATACTTTCCACGATCTCTATTCTGATGTCCCGCTGAAGCTATCGGTTGATCATTGAAATTGTTAGATTTCTTTGACGAGGAACGATAAGATTTATTCATCGATAGTTTTATATCGTCATTTAGTCCATCAACAAATCTTTTACACATGATATCTTCAGTAGACACATATTCCTGGGCATACTTGCTTAAATGTACAAATCATTCATACTCAGTAACAGTCATCCAACCTTGTTTCAATTCCAGAAACTCTTTATTTTTCTGATCGAGGAATCTCTGGCTTATATACTTCTTCCAGAACTCGGCCTAAAAGAATTCCCAAGTAACCCGTTCCCTAGGAACCACTGATGTCAATGTTTTCCACTAGTGATATGCATTATCTCTAAGCAAGGATACTACACATTTGATACATTCATCTGAAGTACAGGACAACTCATTGAATACTCGGATAGTGTTCCCAAGCTAGAACTCAGCCCTTTCGGCATCATCATCAATCATAGCCCGACACTCTTCAGCCCCATGTTTACGAATCTTATCAACTGTTGGTTTATTTAGTCGAATTGGATCTATTACTTATGGCACAAATGGGACTTTTTGAGGAACAAGTGGGGGTGGAGGTTGTTGAGCAGCAGGATTCGTTCGTACAAATTTCGTGAACCACTTAGTCACCATTTGGAAGAAGGCTTGCTTAGCCTCTCCTCCCTGACTACTTGATATCGGCCTAGACTCAGCTGGTGCTGTCCCTTGAGCGAGAGCAGGCGCATTGCTCTCAACATCATCAGCTATTGCTCGTTCGGGATCCATTAGCTATACGAAAAACACATTTCAAAGGTCAAGAATCATCACACTATCGAAATTCATATATATATGGCATGTATAACTAAAGTCACATAAGCTGTGGTAGTCTTAGAACCTACTAAACCATAGCTCTGATACCAATAAAATGACACACCCCTATCCCGTATCCATCGCTGGACTAGCGTTAAAGGCGTTACCAGACAATCAAAACATCTAACATTCATCTCACAAACATTATAGCATTAAAGATCAAACATCATTATTAAATCCCTTATATAGGTCATCGAGACCTTAAACATACATTAAAAAGGGGTCGGGACTAAACTGAGCTTATACAAAATTTTTTGAAACTTAAACATTTTTCAAAGATGTACAGGTCACACGTCTGTATGAACAGGCCATGTTCCTTACACGGCATTAGACATGTCCATGTGTCTAGGTCGTGTCAGTACAGGGCATACATACTGACTAACACACACGGCCACAAGACACGCCCGTGTACCTTGTTCGTGGTCAAGACTGACTTGGGTCACACGACTAGCCACATGCACGTGTACCTTGGCTGTGCCCAAGATTGACTTAAAATCGTAGGGTACCCTAGGGGACACACGACTGTGTGTCACACATGGCTGAGACACATACTCGTGTCTCTGCCCGTCTGGACAAAAATAGGCCATTTGAAAAGCCAATTTTCCACCCAATTTGGGTCAAACCTATAAGCATTAAACCAAGCTCATTTACATTATAATTTCAGCCAATTTCAATACCAAAACATACCTCATTCATGCCTTAACATTGAAAACAAATTCATGCTTGTAACTCATACTAATTCATGTCATTCCATAAGCCAAAACATACCAAAACATATGATTTCATATTCTCTAAACATACCATCAAATCTCATACCAAAACCTTACCAAATTGACCATTTCCTTTAGCCAACCAAAAGTACATCACAATAGCATATTTGTATCACATATCATATATAATTATCCAACCATAAGTTCAAACACAAGCAAGCCATATCACATGGCATAATATATACATTACAAAACATATCTAAATACTCCTAGCCTATACATGCCATATACCATAAATACAACTCTCAAAATGGTGCCAAAATGAATGTCTGATAGTGCGAGTGAGTCGATGACGATCCCTGAATCTGAGCTAGCTTTATAACACTGTAAAATTGAGAACATTTCACACAATAAGCTTTTAAAGCTTAGTAAGCTCGTACCAAATAATATCAACAGTTTATAAAGTATAAAACACCAACTAATAAACACTTAGTAGTTCTCAAATCATCTATCAATTCTATTCCAACACAATTAAAATGTTCATACTAATTCATCAAACTTTATATACATAGTATCATCTACCACATAGGTATCGTACATACCTGAACCTTCCCGTATTTATTCATTTTCATTCTCACCTCTCGTTCAATTACATTAATGCTTCTCGAGGTCTATCCATGCTTTAAGAATTCGCACACTTAGTGCTTTATTGGTTAGCCAAAGCTAAAACGATTTCGCACACTTAGTGCCATCATAGATAACCAAAGTTATCTCGGCATCGCACACTTAGTGCATCATATAGCCGAAGCTAATCCATTTTGCACACTTAGTGCTTTTTATAACCGAAACTATTTCAAATCGCACGCTTAGTGCCAAACATAGTCGATTTATCACACTACTCAAACCATAGTCAAATATATATACAATTCATACATTATCAAAAGCATTAAAACATACTTGTAACATCATTTATCACGTACGAATTTACCTCATACTCAGAATTGTCGACTCGGATTGTCTACTCTATAACCTTCGACTTCCCTCGGTCTAAGTCCGAATTCCTTTTTTCTTGATCTATATGTATTCAAAACTAACCCTTTTATTCAACAAATCATTCAATTCAATCCATATACACATATTTAGGGAATTTTAAAAATTATCCCTCACATTTTCACATTTTAACACTTTAGTCCTTATTCCAGAAAATCACAAAATACACAAAATTCATCGAAAGGATGCCTTAGCTGAATCTTCCCATGATCCCTAGCAACCCATAACTTTCATTTATTTCACATTTCAACCCCTCAATTTACCAAATTGTCCTAACAAAGGCAAAAGTGCTAAAAAGATGATTAAAAGTCTTGAAGTACAAGATTTAGAAATCTGTTATGAAGAGGAAATAAATCCTGAAGAAATAATCTCTAGTATGCATTTTTACTCAAAATCACTTTACAAAACATGTATATCAAGCACTAAGCTTTCATATTCCACTAATTAACATCACAAAACTCATGAATTCATCAATGTTATAACTCAAAATATTCATCAAAATTAGAAATTCAAGCATGGGCTTGGTACATTACACTGTAACGATCTCAAAAACATAAAAATTATAAAAATTGAGTCAAAACCATACCTTAATTAGCCAATATGAGTGTCAAACCCTAAAACTCATATTTTATCTTCTTTTTCTTTGTAATTTCGGCAACAAAGAAAGACGAACACTTAAATTTCATTTTGTTTTATTTATATAACTTTTATTAATTCATTTATTAAAATAACCTTTATTAAAACATATAATAAACATATAATAAATGTACATTAATGTCCACTCACCATTCCAATGGTATAATTCCCATGCAAAGACCTTTATTTTAAAAGCCAAAGTCAATTTAACACCTTTAGCAACATAGCATGCAACTTTTGCATTTTCTGCGATTAGGCCCTTTTTATCCAATTAAACACACAAATGATAAAATTTCCACACAAAACGTTCACACATATCAATTCACATATTATAAGAATATAAAATAATATAAAAATCATTCCTAAGTTATTCTTGCATCATAATTGTGAGGGAACTAATGAATTAATTATTTAAATGGATTGAAATTGTAATTAATTGACACAATACTTAATCAGTGCATGTTTATTCTTCTAAGGTAGCTAAAGGTTAAATAATCAGTGCTTATTTTAGGTGTTTATGAGTATTGACTGAATCATCGATTTATTCCCTCTATACCCTGAGATTGAATGAACTTTTCGACAGTGAAAAAGACAAGCAAGTCAGAGAAGGACCGAAGAAATGAACTTTGAAAAACTGAATCAAGGAAACAGAGCAAACCCTGCTCAAAATCCTATCCTTATTGTTAATGGTAGGGATAGAGCTTTAAGAAAATATGTCGTGCCAGTGTTTAATGGTAGGGATCGAGGCACAATAGTTTGAGCTGAAGCCAGTCATTTTCTAGATGCTTTAGATAGTGGGCTAATTCACTAGAATGCCTATCGAAGATCCTCACCTACACTTAAGACTGTTTATGGAGGTGAGCTATTCTTTCAAGTTAGCCGGAGTACCCGAAGATGCATTACGATTAAAGCTGTTCCTGTATTCGCTAAGGGACAGAGCTCGAGCCTGGTTGAGCTCATTACCACCAAATTCAATTTCCACATGGCAAGAGTTAGCAGAAAGATTCCTTATGAAGTATTTCCCGCCTAGCAAGAATGCTAAGTTGAGGAACAAGATCACTACTTTCCAACAAATGGATGATGAATTCTTGTATGAGGCATGGGAAAGGTACAAAGAATTATTACAAAAGTGCCCCATCATGGAATCTCTTATTGCATCCAATTTGAGACATTTTATAATAGTCTTAATGCTCACACGAGGATGGTAGTGGATGCTTCTACTAATGGTGCTCTCATTTCTATGTCTTATAATGAGCTTATGAAATTATTGAGAGGATTGCCAGCAACAACTATCAATGGCCGACCAATCGAGCAGCATTAAGAAGACGAGTTGTTGGAATACATGAAGTAGACGCTCTTACTTCACTCGCATCTCAAGTATTATCAATATCCTCAATGTTAAAAAATCTTCCTACTAATGGGTCTAATAGCCTGTGTCTATTATGGGGAAGGACATTTGTTCGAAGAATATCCATCGAACCCAGAATCCGTGTATTACATGGGTAACCAGAACTAAAATCGAGGAAGGCAAGGATTGAAATCCAATTTCTATAACCCATCATAGCAAAATCACTCTAATTTTTCCTAAAGTAACTAAGGGGCTGGAACCAGTAACACTTACGCCCAACCTAGACCAACCTAGCCACCTAGTTTTCCCCCAACAAGTTTAGAAACCAGCTCAATCTGAATCATCCAACAGCTTAGAGAATTTATTGAAGGCACACATGACAAAAAATGACGCTACTCTAAGAAATTTAGAGAACCAAGTAGGCCAGTTTGCTACTGAACTTAGGAACCAACCACAAGGTGCTTTACCTAATGATACGGAGAATATTAGGAATCCAGGGAAGGAGCATTGCAAAGCATTGACATTAAGGAGTGGAAAGACAGTAAAGCCCAACACCATTAAAGCTGAAAAGGATCAAGCTGACGCTCAAGATTCAAAGGAAGTTCAACCAAGTGTTGAAATTCCAGTTTCACAAGAACCAGAACCTGCAAAACTGGACAATGTAATTTTAGAACCAGCTAATTTTGATCAACTAATAACTCCATTAGATGCAGAGTTGCCGCAGAAGATAAATCAACCAGTTCCAGTAAATAAACCACCACCACTCTACCCTCAAAGACTTCAAAAATAGAAGTAGGAGATTCAATTCAAGAAGTTCTTAGACGTACTCAAGCAACTTCATATCAACATCTCGTTGGTTGAAGCACTTGAGCAAATGCCGAACTATGTTAAATTCATGAAGGATATCCTATCCAAAAAATGAAGACTTGGAGAATTTGAGATGGTAGCTCTGACGAAGGAATGCAGTGCATATCTTCAAGACAAACTACCCCTAAAGTTGAAAGATCCTGGATGTTTTACCATGACTTGCAACATTGGAGCAACATATTGTGGTAAGGCACTATGTGACTTGGGTGCAAGTATAAACTTGATGCCTATGTCAATATTTAGGAAGTTAGGGATAGGTGAAATTAGACCTACTACGGTTACACTTCAATTAGCAGATCGATCCTTAGCACATCCAGAAGGAAAAATCGAGGATGTACTAGTATGTGTAGATAAATTTATCTTTCCTGCTAATTTTATTATTCTAGACTTTGAAGTAGACAAAGAAGTGCCAATCATCCAAGGAATACCATTCTTAGCAATCGAAAAGACCTTTATTGATGTGCAGAAGGGTGAGCTTACTATGCATGTTTAGGATGATCAGGTAACATTTAACGTTTTTAAGTCTATGGATTTCCTAACACAATTGATGATTGTTCTACAGTATTCGATTTAGAGGATTTAATAGTAGAGAAGGAGCTCAACTATGTTGA
The DNA here is from genome assembly GCA_025698475.1 of Gossypium anomalum. Lineage (NCBI taxonomy): Eukaryota > Viridiplantae > Streptophyta > Magnoliopsida > Malvales > Malvaceae > Gossypium > Gossypium anomalum. The sequence goes on along the minus strand of CM046963.1, from coordinate 20,303,134 downwards.
GGATCTGTTGGAACAAATTTTGACATCAGATCCTCCAAATGATGAAGAGGAGGATGAATACTTAGCTTTGTTAGAAGCTGATCAAAGGAGATTTAATCCGTAATATTGTTTATAATCTTTGGAATTAGAGAAAAGGAATTATGCCCAACCAAAAGCGTCAATCGAGGAGCCACCTAAATTATAACTTAAAGTACTTCCCTCATATTTGAAATATGTTTATTTAGGTAACGCTTCTACTTTACCTGTGATTGTTTCAGTAGAATTAACTACTGAGCAAGAAGAGAGACTCATCCTTGTGTTGAAACAATTCAAGAAGGCTATCGGATGGACCATATCCGATATTCACTGAATTAGTCTATCTGTATACATGCACAAGATCATACTAGAAGATGGTGAGAAAGGGACGATTGATGGACAATAAACACTGAACCCCATCATAAAGGACGTAGTCAAGAAAGAAATCATTAAGTGGTTAGATGCGGGTATAGTCTACCCCATCTCAGATAGTTCATGGGTGAGTCTAGTCCAGTGCGTGCCAAAGAAAGGAGGTATCATGGTCATTGAAAATGAGAATAACGAGTTGATACTGACTAGAACGGTTACGGGATGGAGAATTTGCATCAACTACTGAAGCTGAACAAGGCGACTAGGAAAGATCATTTTCCTTTGTCGTTTTTGGACCAGATGCTGGATAGACTCGCAGGGCGAGACTATTACTATTTTATCGATGGATACTTGGGGTATAATCAAATTACAGTAGCATCAGAAGATCAGCACAAGACAACATTCACCTGCCTATACGGTACATTTTCATTTAGAAACATGCCATTTGGTTGATGTAATGCACCTTTACATTTCAAAGATGTATGATTTTTATTTTTACTGACATTGTTGAGAAGTATTTGGAAGTTTTTATGGATGATTTTTCAATATTCGAAGATACATATGATGATTACCTAGCTAATCTAGCTAAGGTACTAAGGCGATGCAAAGAAACAAACCTAGTACTTAATTGGGAAAAGTGTCATTTCATGGTACGAGAAGGTATTATTCTAGGGCATTGGATAACGAGACATGGAATCGAAATAGACAAAGCAAAGGTAGATGTTATAGAGAAACTCCCACCTCCAACTTTTGTAAAAGTTGTTAGGAGCTTTTTGGGCCACACCGGTTTCTATCAAAGATTCATCAAGGACTTTTCCAAAATTGATAAACCCTTATGCAAATTATTGGAGAAGGACACGACATTCAAATTTGATAAAGAGTGCTTAAGAGCTTTCAATGATTTGAAGATTCGATTAGTTTCGACACCCATAATCGTCACACCAGATTGGGATTTTCCATTTGAATTGATGTGTGGTGCAAGTGACTTCGCGATAGGAGCTGTCATGGGTCAGCGAAGGAACAAAGTTTTTCATCCCATCTACTATGCAAGTCGAACTCTGACAGGACCTCAACTGAATTATACGGTAACAGAGAAATAGTTACTTGCTATTGCGTTTGCTTTTGACAAGTTTCGATCTTATCTTATAGGTACCAAGGTGTCTGTCTATATGAACCACTCGATAATTAAGTATTTACTTGCCAAGAAAGACGCTAAGCCGAGGCTAATCCGGTGGTTACTTCTACTTCAAGAGTTCAATCTAGAAATTCAAGATCAAAAGGAGTAGAAAATCAAGTAGTAGATCACTTGTCCAGATTGGAGTTGCAAGAAGGGAATTCTCCACTTATACCAATTCAAGATACATTTCCAGATGAACACATACTAAAGGTAAATCATGTCCATAATACTCCTTGGTTTGTTGATATTGCTAACTTTTTAGTTTGTGGTTTGATGCCGATTGATAAGATGTATCATTAAAGGAAAAAGTTTCTTCACGATGTGAAGTACTATTTCTGGGAAGAACCATACTTGTTTAAAAAGTGTGCAAATCAAATGATCAAGAGATACATGGCAGAGGATGAAGTACATAAGATTTTACCATTGTCACTCAGCTCCGAGTGGGGGACACTTCGGAGGTACACGTACTGCAACCAATGTATTGCAAGCCGGATTCTTTTGCCCAACACTATTCAAAAATGCATATGCTTACGTAAAGAGTTGTGATAGATGCCAAAGGGTCAAAAATGTCACCAGCAGAAATGAGATGCCTCGAACAGACATCATTGAGGTAGAATTATTCAATGTTTGGGGTATTGATTTTTTCGGTCTTTTCCCTCCGTCTTTTGGTCACAAGTACATCTTGGTGGTTGTAGACTACGTGTCTAAGTGGGTTGAGGCAGAGACATATCCGACAAACGATGCTAAGGTTGTGATGAGGTTTTTGCAAAAACATGTGTTCACAAGGTTTGGAACCCCAAGAGCCATCATCAATGATGAAGGGTCCCATTTTGTGAACAAGTGGTTGAAATGGTTATTAGATAAACATGGAGTGAAACATAAGGTCGCTACAGCTTACCATCCGCAGACGAATGGGCAAGCTAAACTGGCGAACAAAGAGAATCAAAGGCATACTTGAGAAGGTAGTTTCCACGAACCGATGAGATTGGTCTAAAAGATCGGATGATGCTTTATGGGCTTACATGACAGCATACAGGACACCTTTAGGAATGTCACCCTACAGGTTGGTCTTTGGGAAAGCCTGTCGTCTGCGCTTGGAGTTAGAGCACAAAGCTTACTGGGCCCTTCGACGACTCAACTTGGATCTTAAGCTTGCTAAAGAGAAACAAATGCTCCAACTCAATGAGCTAGAGGAATTCCTAATGTTCTCGTACGAAAATGCCAAATTACTCAAGGGGGTCAGCAAGTCTTGTTATTTAATTCAATATTAAAGTTCTTTCCAGGTAAACTAAAATCACGTTGGTTCGGTCCATTTACTATTCATCGCGTCTATCCATATGGAGTTGTTGAACTCCAAGCTAAAGGAGGTAATTTTCAAATTAATGCTCAGTGTCTGAAACATTACTAGGGAGATAAGATTGAACGGAATAAAATTTCGTTCATTTTATCGGATGTTTAAATTTTCTTATTTTCTTTTTTATTAAATGATTTAGGGTATATTTTCGGGATTAGTATGTTTAAATAAATTCTGTCTAGGAGATTGGAACTTAAGCGGTACTGCTTGTGACCCCTCCAATCTTTCTTGGGAATTGATTTTAACATAAATTTTCGAGAAATTATTCCCTAAATGACAAAATAAAATTTTTAAATTTTCAAATAAAAGGGTTAATTTTGATCCAAGTTTTAAATTGGCAACTCAAACTCAATTTCAAAATTTCATTAAGTCTAGGGACTTAATTGAACTATTTTTAAAATTTGGTTGCTCTTTTTGTAAATATTAAAAACTAGATGCCTTGGTTTTTTTTGTAAATATTTTCAAAAGGCTTCTAGAATAAATGTTTTTAGCTTAATAAACAAATGATAATTATTAATATATAATTATATCTATTATAATTTATATATTAATTTTTATCAATTTAGCAAGAATTAGGATTAGTTTTAATCATATTTTATTTTTGTTTTAATAAATTAATAGCAATGATAAATTAATATGCATATATTTAATTATTAATTGTTGTTAACTTTAAGTAGAATTAGAATTAGAATATTTTAATTATTAAATTACTCTAAGAATTCTACTCTACTACCTACTCCTTCCATTATAAATTCCACGCATCTATTCTTACTTTCATTCATTCACCATTCACTCCAAAACCACCCAAACCCTTAAGTCCTGAAACCTCCTCATTGAAGACCTAGCAAAGAAGAAGGCTCAACCGACGGCCAAAGACACGCCCAATGCCCCAGCTCTATTGCACGCCGCACGCCCAAGCACCCAGCAACCCTCGCACACAGGCGCTCTAGTGGCCTCCCCGTGCCGCTACACTTGCTGCTCTAACCCAGCTGCCCAAGCCGTGTCTCGCACCAGCACCCAACGCCTGTGCGTTCACACCAGGCCTGCTCGACAAGGCTCCGCACGTCGCTGCTTACTCCCAGCCTAACTCGCGTGCTGCTCCCACACGTATGATCGTGCTTTTTCGTGATAAGTTTTATAAATTTATAACTAATCATTCTTGAAACTAACTACTATCACGATGAAGACAAATGTACCTATCGAACAGTAGTATAGCTTTAGCAAGACCGAATTGTCGAACCCAAAGGAACTAAAAGTACTAGTATTAACTGTCTTTTTATTATCTAGCCAAAAAAATAAAAGGGTTTGTTTATCTAAACTAATTAACTAAACTAAGAAATCACAGAAAGGAAATTGGGGAAAATACTTTTTAAAAAATTCAATTGATTAAGACAACACCCAAGGAAAAAATTGTAACATCCCAAAATAGGGCCTAGTCAGAATAGTGGTTTCGGGACCACAAAATCCAACGTTAAAATATTTATTTTATGATTGTTATGGGGTTTAGAATATGAGAATATGTTTACATTAGATTTTCATGAAGAAATTTTAAGTATAAGATGTTCAATTGGGAATTAAAGACCAAATTGAATAAGTTTCAAAACATGGATTTTAAAAGCAATTTGTATGAAATTGCTTTGGATTATGAATTAGAGGCCTTTAAATAGTAATTTGACCAAGTTCTATAAATTTGGACAAAAAATGGGCTTGCATGGATGAATTTTTAAAAAAAGGGTCTAAGGATATTTTGGTCATTTACCATTTTAATGAATTAAAAAGGGGAAAAAGAGGCAAAAATCAGCCATCTTCTTCCCCATAGCTGTCGAAATTTTGAGCTCTCCATAGTTAGGGTTTCTTCAATTTCCAAGCTCAATAGTAAGTTCTCTCAAGCCCCATTTTTAATGTTCTTCGTATTTTTGAGATCCCGGTAACTTGTTCTTTCCATTTCTACCCATATTTCGTGCTAGGGTTTATGTTTAAAAATTAACCCATGCATGACATGCTTTTATTTTGAGGGTTTATGGAGGAATATGAAAGGATGTTGCTTGTTAAACATCTTTTTCTACGTGATTTTCATGAAAAAACCTTATTGGGACTATTTTGTGAAAATTATAAAATGTGTGGTAGAAATGTGAAACTAATGGAAAATGAGAGTTATCATAGGAGAGAAAAATGTTTGACTAGGCTTAGGTAAGGTAGAAATTGCATGAGTTTCATTATACGAGCCTAGGGACTAAATCATAAAAACGTGAAAGGCTAAGGGCAAAATGGTCATTCTGATCAGGGGTGGAATTTAGACTTGAAATGGATTAAATGAATGGTCAGGGGTGGAATTTAGACTTGAAATGGATTAAGTGAATGGTTAATAATCTATACTTATTGTTATAGACCCTGAGGAACAAATTCCAGAGGTCGATCGAGGGAAACGGAAGGTTTTGGAGTGACCGAAACATTAAACAAACGAATACCAAGCAAGTTTGGATAACCCTAAGTAAACATATATTATGCTAAATTATATACGTAAATAAATGTATGATGATGAATTGCATTTATTCAAAATATGTAATTTTATAAAATACAATTGTATAATGAAATGATGAAAAACGTCTCGGTTGAGGTTGAATGGGAAATCCGATGGAGGAACCCAAATTTACATGAAAAATGAGATCTTGCATGTGTTGCAGTAAGGATTTAGCCCGGACAGGTAATCCATTGATCTCATCTTTGAAAAGGATCTAGCCCAGATGGGTGTTCCTTCCGAATAATTGAGCCTCCCGAAGAAGAAGTGTGCACTATGGATTTAGCCCGGACGGGTAATTCAAATAGGGACTGAATTTAGCCTGGACTGGAAATTCAGATCCTAGCTCATTAAAGATGTTTGCCATGAATGGGATTTTGCCTGGACTGGTAATCTTGGCATCACCTTATGAGTTCTCTGAATGGAGGATTTAGCCTGGACTGGTAATTCTATCATAAGAATGTGAGGTTTACGGGAGTGCATCTCTGATATGATCATTCACACGAATTGACGGATAATGGGTATTTTCATCGAGATTGCCTATAAACTCAATGAGACTAATATGATACACCTGTACGATGAATTGTAAAGTGATAAGCTCATCTAAGTTAAATTCCATGGTGTTATTGATATATATATATATATATATCTAACACATTGATTGAGTGCATGATTAGGAAAAGCGTTTCATGCTAATTGAGTTTACTAATCAAATGTGGTTGAATGCTAAATTATCTGGAAAGTTCTTTCCGGTTAATCGAGCTTACTAAGCATGTAAATGCTTACTCCTCTCTTTTCTCTTACTTTTCAGAGCTTATGGACTCATAAGGCTTGGAGGACGGTTGGAGATTACAATACACTATCAACTAGGTCCGCTTTGGTTTATGAATACTTTTATTTTGTTAATTTGGCATGTATAGGTGCTTTTGAGTTATTTTGTTAAAAGCCATTTGGCTAACCAATGTAAAGGCTTGGATGCCTTGTTTATACATTTTGTAATGGCTTTGATATATGGTCTTTTGGGGTATGTTATCCCACCATCATGCTAAATGAATTGTTAAATTTTTATGTATATGTCATAATATAGACATATTTGTGTAATGTGACCAATTCATCAGAATTGGGAGGATCATAATTGGCAATGAGTAAATAACGAGCCAAAATCCAATGTTGAGGCAAATATTGCTATCATCCCTTAGACTATTAAGGAACATTATGGCATGCGTAAACCAATGATATGAGGTTTCTATGCAATAAAGTTTTATGGAGACAATTCATAAGTATTAAGGGAATATTGATTGTTAATTGACATCCAATAAGTACAAGTGTGGTAAAGGGGTGACATAGGGCCTGAAAAATAGCCTAATATGGTCCACATGGTAAGACACACGGGTATGTGTCTACGCCGTGTGTGACACACAGGCCACTCACATGGGCGTGTGGTATGGCTGTGCGTCCCTTGCACCTAAAATTTTAAGTTAGCATCAAGCACGGGCTAGAGGCATGGGCGTGAGTCTTGGCCATGTTAATTTAACAGGATGCTCAAGTTATGGACATGGGGTGAACCCACGGGCATGTGCCATGGCCGTGTCTATAAGTCAGTATAGCCCCATGGCTTGGGGGCATGGGCGTGTTCCCCTACGCATGGGCGTGTGTAAACCCCTACTCGGGCGTGTGGGGTATTGTTCAAGGAATTCATGCCGAAGATCCGATTTTGTTCCGATTTATTCTTGGTATTAAATAAAGGCCTCGTAGGCCCATGCAAATAAATCGACTTAAGGTTGAAAAGAAATTTTATGACCTGTATTTTCTGGTTTCACCTGTATGTCTGTCTGGTAACGTCTCGTACTTGTCCCCGGGCATGGGTACGGGTAAGGGGTGTTACATTTAGTGGTATCAGAGCTACGGTTTAGTCAGTTCTAGGACTACCGTAGAGGATATTAAAGTTTGCTATACATGCCAATATTTGAATGTTGATAGTGTAATATCTCCTAATTTTCTATATTGTTTTAAAATATAGTAAATGTCTTCTAATCAAACACAAGATGAGTCTGAGGGAGCCGAGAGTCATGCTCTAGCTTTCGTACGCCAGACTACTTCTGGTAGTAGTAGGAGGTCTATGCCTGAAGTTCGAGAAGAGGCCCGGGCTACCTTCTTTGATATGATGGATGAGTGGTCCGGGAATCATTTGAAAAATCGCCCCAATATACCGTAACCTCCCCCGCACCCTAACCAACCTGATGCCAATGTGCCACGAGGCGTGGTACCAGTAAGAACTGTTAAGGCCCCTGTAGATAAACTTAAAAAGTATGGAGCCGAGGAATTCTGAGCTAAAGTAGATGATGATGCCGAAAAAGCCGAGTTCTAGCTCGAAAATACTACGCGGGTACTAGATGAATTATTGTACGCACCCGAGGAATGTTTAAAGTGTGTTGTATCTCTCCTGAAGGATACTGCATACCATTGGTGGAAGACAGTGTCCTCGGTAGTGCCAAAAGAGGCTATCACTTGGGATTTCTTCCAGGCAGAGTTTAGGAAGAAATACATTAGCCAAAGGTTTTTAGACTTGAAGCTAAAGGAATTCCTGGAACTCAAACAAGGGAACAAGTCTGTAGCAGAATACGAGAGAGAGTTCATTCGACTAAGTCAGTACACATTTGAATGGGTCCAAATTGAGTCAGAAATGTGTAAACGTTTCAAGGAAGGCTTAAGTGAGGATATCAGGCTGTTGATTGGAATTCTCGAAATACGAGAATTTGCTGCATTGGCTGATCGAGCCAAGGAGGCTGAAGAACTTAGTAATGAAAGAAAAAAAAGCAAAAAGAGAAGCTCGAGTTACGAGCAAGAGGTCCGGTGGTAAAATGCTTTCATTTTCCACGAAGAAAGCAAGGAGTCAGCAAGAATGCTTCACTTCATCGGTGGGATGTTCAAGTAGAGCGAGAGGTTCTAAATGACAGAGTCAGAAGTCCTCCTCCCCAAAGGCGGAGTGTGGGGAGTGTAGATGATCAAAGGCTGAAGTGTAAGAGCTGTAACAAATTCCACGTCGAAGAGTGCCGAACGAAGACTGGTGCTTGTTTCTGATGCGGTTCTTTTGACCACTTCCTCAGAGGCTGCACGGAAAGAAATGAATGGGAAGCGGGATCAACCCCGAAATCAAGTACTCTTGCTCCACAGGGTAAATCTCCGAGACATCCAGGGAATGTCAGTGGTTGTCAAGCTGCGGCTAAGAATACTGCAAAGTTTGAGGCTCAAGCTCCGGCAAGAACGTATGCGATACGCGCTCGAGAAGAAGCCTCTGCTTCTGATGTTATCACGGGTACTTTTTCCCTTTTCAATATACGTGTTATTGCTTTAATTGACCCAAGGTCGACACATTCATACATTTGCATGAGATTGATGTCTAGGATGAAATTACCGGTTGAACCTACAGAATTTAATATTAGAGTGTTGAACCCACTAAGTAGATCTGTGATGGTTAATAGAATATGTAAGAATTGTCCTTTGACGATTCAGGGTCATTATTTTCCGGCTAATCTTATGTTGTTACCATTTGATGAATTTGATGTAATACTTGGTATGGATTGGTTAGCCTTGCATGATGTAATAGTAAACTGTGGCAATAAGTATATTGAATTGAAGTACTCGAATGGTGAGATTTTACGGGTTGATTTAAGAGAATTGAGTATGCCGCCAGTGATAATCACGGCAATGGTTATCCAGAGATATATGAGGAAAGGGTATGAAGCCTACCTGCGTTCGTATTGAACACAAAGGAAACAGAGTTGAAGATTGAGTCTGTGTCGATAGTGTGTGAATATCTAGACGTATTCCCAGAAGAACTAACCAGATTGCCTCCTGAGAGGGAGATAGAATTTGGCATTGAATTGATGCCAGGGACGACTCCCATTTCTATTGCTCCGTATAGAATGGCGCTAACCGAGTTGAAAGAGTTAAAAGCACAGTTACAAGAATTGACGGATAAAGGCTTTGCACAGCCGAGTTTTTAACCTTGCGGTGCCCCCGTACTTTTTATAAAGAAGAAAGATGGTTCAATGAGATTATGTATTGATTATCGACAACTTAACAAGGTAACTGTCAAAAATAAGTATCCTTCACCAAGAATTGATGATTTATTACACCAGTTGAGAGGAGCCACCGTCTTCTCCAAGATAGACTTGAGGTCTGGATATTATCAACTGCGGGTCAAGGAGTCGAATGTACCTAAGACAGTTTTCTGGATGAGGTACGGTCATTATGAGTTTCATGTCATGCTATTTGGACTGACTAACGCACCAGCTGTATTCATGGATCTTATGAACAGGATCTTTCGGCCATATTTGGATAAGTTCGTCATTGTGTTCATTGATGACATTTTAGTTTACTCTAAAGATGAGGCAGAGCACGCAAAGCACTTGAGAATTGTATTGCAAACTCTGCGAGAAAAACAACTATATGCTAAGTTTAGCAAGAGTAAGTTTTGGCTCCACGAAGTTGGATTTTTGGGTCACATTGTTTCGGGTGAAGGCATACGAGTTGATCCAAGTAAGATCTCTGCTATTATAGAATGGAATCTGCCTAGAAATGTAACCGAGGTTTGAAGCTTTTTGGGCTTAGCCAGTTACTATCGAAGGTTTGTGAAAAGATTCTCCGTGATAGCGACTCTGATGGCGAGATTGCTTCAGAAAGATGTTAAGTTCGAATGGACAGAGAAATGTCAGCAGAGTTTTGAGAAGTTGAAGACATTGCTGACTGAAGCTCCTGTTTTACTATTGCCTAAACCGGGAAAGGAGTTTGTGGTCTACAGTGATGCATCCTTGAATGGATTAGGTTGTGTGCTTATGCAAGATGGCAAGGTGATAGCTTATGCTTCACGACAGTTAAAGTCGCACGAGAAGAATTATCCGACACACGACCTAGAGCTTGCCGCCATCATTTTTGCTTTGAAGATTTGGAAGCATTACTTATATAGCGAGACTTATCATATTTTCACAGACCAAAAGAGTTTGAAATTCATGATGACTCAAAAAGAATTAAATCTAAGACAACAGAGATGGTTAGAACTAATTAAGGACTATGATTTGGTCATTGACTATCACCTAGGAAAGGCGAATATAGTCGCCGATGCGTTGAGTAGAAAGTCTTTGTTTGCACTAAAAGCCATGGATGCCCGTCTAGTATTGCTAGATGATGGTTCGGTCTTGGCAGAGATTGAAGCTAGGCCGACATTCCTTCAGGAAATCTATAATGCTCAGTTTAATGACAGTGATTTGCAAGCAAAAAAGACTCAATGTGAGTCGGGTATTGAGTCTGATTTTTGAATTGGTTTTGATGGATGCTTAATGTTCAGAGATAGGATTTGTGTACCCAAGATTAGAGAGCTTATTTAGAGAATTTTACAAGAAGCACATGATAGCCGTTTATCAATTTACCCGAGAAGTAATAAGATGTACAACGATTTGAAAAAGATGTACTAGTGGAACAGCATGAAAAGGGATATTTCCGAATTTGTGTCAAAATGCTTAGTATGTTAGCAAGTTAAAGCTGAACATCAAGTACCTTCAGGTTTGTTACAACCTATAATGGTTCCCGAATAAAAATGGGATAGAATCACCATGGATTTTGTAACGGGACTGCCTTTAACTCTGAAAAAGAAAAATGCCATATGGGTCGTAGTGGATAAATTGATGAAGTTGGCTCATTTTATTCCGGTAAGAATAGATTTCTCTCTTGATAGATTACCTGACTTGTACATTTCTGAGATAGTAAGACTACACGGAGTACCGCTGTCGATCATTTCAGATAGAGACCCGAGGTTTACTTCGAGATTTTGGAAGAATTTACAAGAAGCCTTGGGTACGAAGTTGTGTTTTAGTACGACTTTTCATCCTTAAACAGATGGTCTGTCTGAGAGAATGATTCAGATTTTCGAGGATATGTTGCGTTGTTGCATCCTCGAATTTCAGGGTAGCTGGGAAAAATATTTACCGTTGGTAGAATTTGTCTATAACAGCAGTTTTCAAACGAGTTTGAAAATGGCACCTTATGAAGCCTTGTATGACAGAAAGTGCAGAACCCCGTTATATTGGACAGAGCTCAAGGAAAATCAGATTCATGGGGTTGATATGATCAAAGAGACCGAAGAGAAGGTTAAAGGGATACACGATTGTCTAAAAGTGGCGTTGGATAGGCAAAAGTCTTATGCTGATCTGAAAAGAAAAGAAATCGAGTTCCAAGTTAGAGATAAAGTGTTCTTGAAAGTGTCTCCATGGAAAAAGGTGTTAAGGTTTGGTTGTAAAGGAAAACTGAGTCCGCGATTTATCGGACCGTATCAAATCACTAAAAGAGTTGGACCGTTAGCCTATCGTTTTCATGACGTATTTCATGTATCTATGTTAAGGAGGTACCTATCAGACCCCTCTCAAGTGATTTCACCGGCAGATATTGAGATTAGACCGGACATGACCTATGGTGAGGAACCGATTAAGATATTGGCCCGCGAAGTTAAATAATTGAGAACCAAAAATATGGCTCTAGTAAAAGTTCTATGGCATCAACATGGTGTGGAAGAAGCTACATGGGAGCTGGAAGAAACCATGAGAAGCCAATACCCAAACTTGTTTGCTGGTAAGACTTTCGGGGATGAAAGTCCCTAAGGGGGGAGAAATGTCTAAGGGCGTTTAGGTTATTTACCATTTTAATGAATTAAAAAGGGGAAAAAGAGCAAAAATCAGCCATCTTCTTCCCCATAGCTGCCAAAATTTTGAGCTCTCCATAGTTAGGGTTTCTTCAATTTCCAAGCTCAATAGTAAGTGCTCTCAAGCCCCGTTTTTAATGTTCTTCGTATTTTTGAGATCCCGGTAACTTGTTTTTTCCATTTCTACCCATATTTCATGCTAGGGTGTATGTTTAAAAATCTACCCATGCATTACATGCTTGTATTTTGAGGGTTTATGGAGGAATATGAAAGGATGTTGTACGTTAAACATCTTTTTCTAGGTGATTTTCATGAAAAACCCTTATAGGGACTATTTTGTGAAAGTTATAAAATGTGTGGTAGAAATTTGAAAATAATGGAAAATGAGAGTTATTATAGGAGAGAAAAATGTTTGACTAGGCTTGGGTAAGGTAGAAATTGCATGAGTTTCATTATACAAGCCTAGGGACTAAATCATAAAAACGTGAATGGCTAGGGGCAAAATGGTCATCTTGACCGGGGGTGGAATTTAGACTTGAAATGGATTAAATGAATGGTTAATAATCTATTCTTATTGTTATAGACCCCGAGGAACAAATTTCGGAGGTTGATCGAGGGAAACGGAAGGTTTCGGAGTGACCGAAACATTAAACAAACGAATACTAGGTAAGCTCGGATAACCCTAAGTAAACATATATTATGCTAAATTATATACGTTAATAAATGTATGATGATGAATTGCAATTATTCAAAATATGTAATTGTATAAAATACAATTGTATAATGAAATGATGAAAAATGTCTCGGTTGAGGTTGAATGGGAAATCCGATGGAGGAACCCAAATTTACATGAAAAATGAGATCCTGCATGTGTTGCAATGAGGATTTAGCCTGAACGGGTAATCCATTGATCTCATCTCTGAAAGAGATCTAGACCAAACGGGTGTTCCTTCCAAATGATTGAGCCTCCTGAAAAATAAGTGTGCACTGTGGATTTAGCCCGGACGGGTAATCCAAATAGGGTCTGAATTTAGCCTGAACTGGTAATTCAGATCCTAGCTCATTAAGGATGTTTGCCATGAATGGGATTTAGCCTGGACTGGTAATCCTGGCATCACCTTATATGTTTTCTGAATGGAGGATTTGCCTAGACTGGTAGTTCCACCATAAGAATGTGAGGTTTACGAGAGTGCATATCTGATATGATTATTCACACGAATTGACGGATAATGGGTATTTTCATCGGGATTGCCTATAAACTCAAGGAGACTAATATGATACACCTGTATACGATGAATTGTAAAGTGATGAGCTCATCTAAGTTAAATTCCATGGTGTTATTGATATATATATATGTATGTATCTAGCACATTGATTGAGTGCATGATTAGGAAAAGCATTTCATGCTAATTGAGTTTACTAATCAAATATGGTTGAATGCTAAATTATCTGGTAAGTTTACTTTCCGGTTAATCAAGCTTACTAAGCATGTAAATGCTTACTCCTCTCTTTTCTTCTACTTTTCAGAGCTTGTGGGCTCATAAGGCTTAGAGGACGGTTGGAGATTACAACACACTATCAACTAGGTTCGCTTTGGTATATGAATACTTTTATTTTGTTAATTTGGCATGTATAGGTGCTTTTGAGTTATTTTGTTAAAAGCCATTTGGCTAACCAATGTAAAGGCTTGGATGCCTTGTTTATACATTTTGTAATGGCTTTGATATATGGTCTTTTGTGGTATGTTATCCCACCATCATGCTAAATGAATTGTTAAATGTTTATGTATATGTCATAATATAGACATATTTGTGTAATGTGACCAATTCCTCAGAATTGGGAGGATCATAATTGGAAATGAGTAAATAACGAGCCAAAATCCAATGTTAAGGCAAATATTGCTATCATCCCTCAGACTAATAAGGAACATTATGGCATGCGTAAACCAATGATATGAGGTTTCCATGCAATAAGGTTTTATGGAGACAATTCATAAATATTAAGTGAATATTGCTTGTTAATTGACATCCAATAAGTATAAGTGTGGTAAAGGGCTGACCTAGGGCTTGAAAAATAGCCTAATATGGTCCACATGGTGAGACACACGGGCGTGTGTCTAGGCCGTGTGTGACACAAGGGCCACTCACATGGGCGTGTGGTATGGCCGTGTGTCCCCTGCACCAAAAATTTTAAGTTAGCATCAAGCACGGGCTAGGGACATGGGCGTGTGTCTTGGCCGTGTTAATTTAACAGGATGCTTAAGTTATGGACACGAGGTGAACCCACAGTCGTGTGCCATGGCCGTGTCCATAGGTCAGTATAGCCCCACGGCTTAGGGCATAGGCGTGTTCCCCTAACCACGGGAGTGTGGGGTATTGTTCAAGGAATTCACGTCAAAGATCCGATTTTGTTCCAATTTATTCTTCGTATTAAATGAAGGCCTCATAGGCCCATGCAAATAAATCGGCTTAAGGTTGAAAAGAAATTTTATGACCCGTATTTTCTGGTTTCGCCTGTATGTCTGTCTGGTAACGCCTCGTACTTGTCCTCGGGCATGGATACGGGTAAGGGGTGTTACAAAATCCACCTATTGTTATTTGACTCTGAATCAGACGATTTATTCATTCAACTTGTTCCGTAGAAATCCCTAAGTTATGTTATTATCCCTATTCAAGACTAATAATGTCTAGCCCTAGATTGAATAATTGAAATCTCTTTCTAATTAACACTCTAGGGTTGCATTAACTCGACTTATGAATCTCCTTATTAGGTTTCACCCTAATCCAGCAAAATCTTGTTACCCTATCTTTAGGCGTGCAATCAACTCCGTTTAATTATGACAAAATTACTCTTAGACAGGGACTATTCATCCTCCGAATGAGAGTATTAACTTGAATCAATAACCTAAAATACCGAAACAAGAATTAAGAACACGTAATTAGGAGCAAGTTAAATATTTATCATACAATTCAGATAATAATAACAAGATCCGTCTTAGGTTTCATTCACCTTATGTGTTTAGGGGATTTAGTTCATAACTAAAAAGGAAAACATGTCAGAAGAATAATGAATACAAAACATAAAGAAAATCCAAAACTCTTGAAGGGAAATTGAGGACAGATCTTTAGTCTTAATGATGAATCCGACTTTTGAGATGGACCAATCGGCTTTTTTCGAGTAATTCCTTACTCCCTGCTCTATGTGTCTTCTCTAGTCCTCCCCTGGGGGGTTTAAATAGGCTTTAGAATGCCTAAAAGCCCTCAAACGAGCCCTTTTTCGAATAGAACTAAACTTGGGCTCGACAGGGACACGCCCGTGTGCGATTGCTTCAGGCCATGGTCAAGGCTGAGAAATAGACACGCCCGTGTTGAGGTTGTTTTAGGCCGTGTTCGAGCCTTTAGAATGGCACGGGCTGTGTGCTGCCTGTGTGATGAAGTTCAGGCCATGTTGTTTTCCCACATTGGCCCATTTTCTCTGTTTTTGGCTCGTTTCTTGTTGTTTTTTTTGCTCTCCTATGCTCACCTAAGTATAAAACATGAAATTAAAGGATTAGGAGCATCAAATTCACCAAATCTAAGGAGAAATCATTCATAAATGTGTTAAGCATGGGATAAAAATATATATAAATTACAGTTTATCAAATACCCCCACACTTAGGCGTTTGCTTGTCCTCAAGCAAAATCCTCAATTCACAGTTAAGAATTCCTTTTTCTCAACTTATAATTCCTATCAATAATATCTCAAGCTAATCCATAAGTAATCATACATTGAGAATTCAACTAGAAGAACATTAAAGTTTCAAACATTCCAAGTTGAGCATTTAATCATGAAAAATATAGGCATCTCCCCTTATTTAAATGATCACCTTTGATTCAAAATCTCACAGAGTTTAACATCCTCACTAAAGATTCACTCAAATCACTCAAAGTGTTTAAGGATAATGAATGTAGCACTCAACAGTCAATAAGAAAAGTTATTACCATAGGCTTGTATGAAAATCAAATCTCCACCACTATAAATTGAGATGATACATCAATTAAAAGGTTTTAAGAGTGTTGTAACGAGACTTGGTTAGGGGGTGTGGTCACAAGCTGAAAGAGAAGGCTAGAATCAAGATTGAATTGAAAATTTACTTAACTAGAAAAATATTTACTCATTAATTGCGTACAAAAGAGCTTCTTCTCGGAATATGGAATTTAGATAATTGAGCTCAAAAATGAAAGATCACTACTAATATGTATTTTTTTTTAAGAACAAGTTAAATAACATAGACTAACTGTTAAGAACAAGACATAGCCAAACAATTTATTCAAATCAAATCTCGACAAAAATAGGGATCAAATTAATTGAGGGGATTTCAACAATAATGAGTTAAGGGTTAATATTGGGGATAAATCAAGGAAGGGCTTGTTAGGCTCAAAGGGGTTTACTAAGGGTTAATTGTTAAGGTAGGCTTTTCATGGCATGAGTGGGTTAAACCTAAGTGCCTCTATCATCTTTACATATCAAATCAAATGGTGTGGTCTTGACATGTATAATCAAGCAAGTTCTAGCATAACAATTCGATATTGACGCACTCAAGCAATAATAAAAGTGAGCATGAAAGAAATAATAGATGCTCTTAAAGGCTCAAAATCTCACAAAAATTATGGCTTTTTGATGTTCAAAACTGTGGATTTCAATTCAAGGTAATACCTAAACTTGGGAAAACATCTTAAAATTTTAACTTCTCACAAATCACCTTATCATGCTTAATTCTCTAATGTCTTAAAGTTTAAATAATCAATGCATGAATGCCTATGTTTTAATTCAAGATATATCAATAAAAATCATAATTTAATCAAAATTTAATCAAAATTTATCCTAAAAATGTTATGAGAGATTCACAAGAGAACAAGACAAAATTTAGGAATTTTTTGATAGTGATATAATTTACCCCCTCACACTTAAAATGTACATTGCCCTTAATGTACAAAGATAAAGTTAGTGGCAATTATAAATATAAGATCATAAGATAGGGAGAGAAGTAAAACTTCCTGACTATTAAGTGAATGAGCTCCCTAGTTTGGAGTTATGTAGAGTGGAGGAGGATACTCCGATGGTTGTAGAGGTTTGGTTCCACAAGTGCTGCGCCAAAAGAATATTATATCTCGTGGTCGAGTAGGGTATGGAAGTCGTGGAGAACCTTTTCTAGTGGAGTTTGAAGTTCCTAAGTAATTTTGAGCTTTGTAGCTCTTTATAACTGTGATAAAATTAGGAACTTTTTAGGAATATAGAGAAGAATAATTACTCATAATGAAATAGCCGAGAATAAAATTTGTTTATAAATCCTATAAATAAAATAGTATCAAAAGGAAGTAAAATGAAAATTTAAAAGTAAAAATAGTAAGAAAAATGACTAATAAAAATAAAAATAAAGATAAAATAAAATATTTAAATATCATCATCGCCGGATGGTTCACAAGGTGGTGGTGGCAATGAAATGTGGAGGTGCTAACAAATCTGCTGTAGAGTAGCATCAATGTTATCAAATCGCTGAAAACACTACTGCTCAAATCGAGTGAAGCACTCAGAGATGTCAGAATATGAAGCCGCCGCATGAACTGGCCGATAGGTGGGTGGTGGCCGAGACGGTGGGTCCTCGTGTCGTGGAGGGACATCATCGGTAATGTCCTCGAGAGCCTCCTCCTCAGTTGATTGGGCAAGACGATATTGAGGAGGGTAGGTTCCAAGGCGCTTTTCGATCATCCTCATACTTAGCATGCTCGAGATGCCTTGTGGAGACATCTGGCCAATGAGGGTAAGGGAGGATTCTTGTGTCGTGGTGTTGAGGAGCCCAAAGTGCCAAGCCAACCTAGTCACATAGGGGCCAATGGAGATGACCCCCTTTCGATGCCGCTCCGTCTGATGGCGAATGGCAAGGGCGATAAAGTAGGTGAGGTCGAAAACGTGCCCATGCGACATACACCATAAGAAATAGACATCGTGAGTGTTGACGACGCCGGTGCTCTCTCGCCTCCCTGCAGAGTGTGAGCCAAAATAGAATGTAAGTACCTCAAGGATGGAGGGAGAGCTGATGCCTTGGAACGAATGGGGTCGTAGGTGGCTGAGAGAGGGACGAGGGCGTTCCAACACTTCGAGGGAGAATAATGGATGTGGCGGTTGAGGGTATCGAGGTTGTTCTCCTCCTTGAACTCTTTCGTGTAAAGGCCCAGTGCTGAACCAAACTTTGGGATGCTCAACTGGTGGACTAGACTGCCGAGGCAAAATTGGACCATGCTGGAATCATCATAGTTGGTCATTACAGTCTAAAGATGGAATGTTGAGCATAGTTCCATCGTGAGCTCGAGATACATCGGGTCAACGATCTCAAAGAAAAGGTCCCATGGGTCGGTGGTTAGGAGGGCCCGAATCGCATTAGCCAGTTGGACTTATTCTAGCGCGGCCCATCAATGTAGTGGCCCACACCTAAGGGTCGGGCCCGAAGTATCTGGAAAAGTTCTTCTTGGGTTCCAATGGGAAACTGCAGGAAGGGGCGGCGAATTTCAGCGGTAGGATCCGAGGAGTATGACGCTCCTTTCCTTTTCTTCGAAGCAGGGACGGCGACCTTCTTTCCACGTGAGGATGACATGGTATACTTGCAAGCAAAACCATTATTTCGTCTTGATGAATGGACAAGGTAAAATATAAATAAATTCAAAAAGGAAAAAGTTATAAATTAGAAGTAATAATTTCAGCCACAACTACTAACACTAACAAACCAAACCAAAACAATTAATTTTATGGCATAATTTCATGTCATTAGCATGATAATAGTATGAGTTTCATAAAAATGGCAAAGAACTCTATGGAAACAAAGAATGGATGAATGTAACATATTTTATTGATGAAAAATGTCAGCACAAAAGGCATGAGTATTTCTATTATCCTAACCATGAATATTCACTTTAAACTAGTCAAATGGAGCAGAGAAATAATGCAATAAGTAAAAACTTCAACATGAAATAGATGATAACTAATTTAGATATGAAATTTGAGTGATAGAAAAATGGAAATAACATGAAAAATGTAGATTACTATGATAAATAGCATTAGAAATCAGTAAATAAAAGAGAAAAGAGTAAACAAATGCTAGAAAGAGGAGTTTGGGCGTCAAAAATTTGAGTTGAAGGTGGCGCACGGCAGTGGCAGAGGGGGCGTGTGGAGTTGCAGAGGCTAGGGTTAAAGATTTTGGGTGAAGATGATGATGAATAGTGAAGGGTATTTAAAGATTTTGGGGCACACGGCCAGGGGACACGCCCGTGTGCCCTAATTGTAGCCCGTGTTTTTTGTGTTTTTCTAAATTTCAGCGCGTTTGACATTCAGCCTATGCCCGTGTACCTTGGGCATGCTGATGAACATGGCCGTGTCCCGCGACCATGCCTGGCTTCGTTCGCTTCTCCCACGCCCTTGTATGTAGGTCCACGCCCGTGTTTTTTTGACTGGTTTGACCATGAGTGCTAGGCACGGGCGTGTTGCACGCCCGTGTTGTTTTCACAGGATCGGCCATGGTTTCAAGACACGGGCGTGTCACACGCCCGTGTTATTTTGGCAGGATCACCCACAACCATGTCGCACGGTCGTGGAGATTTATCGCAACCCGTGTTGGGAAAAGTCCTTGCCCTGTTTTCACACTGTCTAAAGCACGCCCTTGTGCCTGGTCGTGTGTGTGAAAAGCCTATATTCAAGAGCTCAGTTAGTAGGTTAAGTGTTAAATACTAAAATTTAAAGAAGTTAATACTGTCAGTGCTCGGGTTGCCTCCCGAGAAGCGCTTATTTATAGTCTAAGCTCGACTTACCTCTCTATTGAATGGTCATGGTGGTTCGAGGAGTTTACACTCCTCATTCCTGCTATCAATCTCATTAAAATAAGGTTTTAGACGAGTAATATTTACCTTAAACGAGCTGAATTTGGAATGATTTACCTCGACTATACAGTATGGGAAGATGTTAAGTACCGTAAGAGGGTTTTCTTCATTCGGTTTAGCAGTGGTAATACGAGGATCTGCGGCATCTAATAATACCTTATCTCCAACCTTAAGTTGATTTGGTGAGGTATTGAGCTCGTCTTGGCGTAGTTTTGGTTTATCGTGTGTTCTCAGTTTATGTGTTCACCATTCATCTAGCTCTTCTATTTGTAGCCTTTTTTCTTCATGGATAGGTCCTTTATTGTTGCTTGAACATAGCTCATGTATGTCCTTCGAGCTTATTTCCTGCAAAGTAGGTTGCACCATATGGTCAGTTTTAGTAGAATGGTTTATACAATCACCTTCAATTTTCGATGTGTTGCCAGAATTGCGAGCTTGAAGGGTGATTGTTTTGTCTCCCACACGAAGTGTGAGTTCACCTGTGCCAACATCAATAATCGTTCTAGCAGTTGCTAAAAAGGGTCTTCCTAATATTAAAGGAGTGTTGCTATCCTCCTCTATGTCTAGAAAAATGAAATCAACTAGGAATATAAATTTGTCAATTTTAACTAGTACATCTTCAATAATACCCCTAGGAATCTGATAGTTTTATCTGCTAATTGAATGCTCATCCTAGTTTTTTTGGGTTTCCCAAGACCTAGTTGTTTAAACATTTTGTAAGGCATGACGTTGATGCTAGCCCCTAAATCAGCCAATGCATTATTAACATCTAAGCTACCAATTAAGCAAGGAATTGTAAAACTCCCTGGATCTTTTAATTTGTTAGGTAACTTATTCTGTAGAATTGCTGAGCAAACTGCGTTTAGCTCTACATGCGACGCCTCATCCAACTTCCGCTTATTTGCTAAGAGCTCCTTTAAAAACTTCATTGCGTTTGGCATCTACGAGAGAGCTTCAATAAATAGTAAGTTGATATGTAATTTCTTTAAAAGTTTAAGGAATTTACCAAATTGCTCATCTGAGCGGTCTTTCCTTATCGCATTAGGGTATGGCACACGAGGTTTATATTCTACACTAACCAATTTTTTCTCATTGTGACCTACCTCACCTTTATTTTTGCTTACCACAGTTTCTTGCTTTGGCTCTAGTTCAGATGCAGCTAACCCTTCCTCATTTCTAATGTTGATTGCATTGAGCTGTTCCCTTGGGTTAGGATTAGTATTACTTGGCAAGCTACCTTGTGGTCGTTCGAAAATTAATTTAGACATCTGGCCTATCTGAGTTTCGAGCCCTTGGATCGACGCTTGTTGATTTTTAAGTGCTGTCTCGGTATTTTGGAAACGAGTTTCTGACATTGAGATGAATTTGGATAGCATCTCCTCAAGGTTCGGTTTCTTTTCCTATTGATAAGGTGGTTTTTTGAAACCTAGAGGGTTTTGTGGCCTTTGATTTCCTTGACCACCCCATGAGAAATTTGGGTGGTTCATCCAACCTGCATTTAAGTATTATTGTATGGGTTATTTTGAGGTCTAGAGTTATTGTTACCCATATAGTAGACTTGTTCCTCTTCAGTTGTAGGATTGAAGGGTTGATATTCTGTATGTATGCCTCCTCCACTTGAATCACACCTCATCACTGGATGTACCTTCGTAGAACCAAGTAAACCATCAATCTTTTTATTTAGAAGTTCTACCTGATTTGACAGCATAGTAACTGAGTCGATGTTATAAAAGCCTGCTGTTTTGGTTGGCTTAGTCCTCATGAATTGCCACTGATAGTTATTCAATGACATCTCCTCAATAAATTTGTAAGCCTCTTCAGGTGTTTTGTTATTGATGGTTCCACCAGCTGCTGCATCAATCATCTGTCTTGTTGAGGGGTTTACACCACTGTAAAATGTTTGAACTTGCAACCATAGATGTAACCCATGGTGAGGGCACCTTCGCAGTAGGTCCTTATATCTCTCTCATGCATCGTAGAGTGTTTCTAAATCCATTTACACAGAGGAAGAAATATCATTACGTAATTTAGCTGTTTTAGCTGGCGAAAAATACTTTAATAAAAAATTTTTGGTCATTTCTTCCCAAGTAGTGATTGACCCTCGTGGTAATGAGTTTAACCACTGTTTAGCTTTATTTCTCAATGAAAAAGGGAATAACCAAAGGCGAATGGCATCATCAGAAATGCCATTAATTTTAAATGTGTCGCAGAATTATAGAAAATTTACCAAGTGAGTGTTGGGATCCTCATCCTGCAAACCATCAAACTGAACAAATTGTTGTATCATTTGAATCGTGTTAGGTTTAGTTCAAAATTATTTGCAGCAATAGCAGGCCTAACTATACTTGACTCAGTTCCTCTTAAATTTGGCTTAGCATAATCATACATAGTGCGTGGATCTTGATTCTGATTTACTTGATCAGTGACAATCGCAGGAGGTAGCGAATTTTCTTGATTTTCAGCCATCACGATCGATTTCTTCATCAAAAAGTAAAAGGCCTGATGGGTTTCCTATAGTCATAAACTATAAGAACTTGTCAGAAGAGAGAAAAAGAAAATTTAGTAATGAAAATTAACACAAAATTTAAATTGCAATAAAATTAAATGGCTAAAGTAATAAAAATCGAGTGTTCCTAATATCTTAGTTCCCCGGCAACGGCGCCAAAAACTTGATCGTGGTTTTTCATGATAAGTTTTATAAATTTATAATTAATCATTCTTGAAACTAACTATTATCACGATGAAGGCAAGTGTACCTATCGAACAGTAGTTTAGCTTTAGCAAGACTGGATTGTCGAACCCAAAGGAACTAAAAGTACTAGTATTAACTATCTTTTTATTATCTAGCCTAAAAAATAAAAGGGTTTGTTTATCTAAACTAATTAACTAAACTAAGAAATCACAGAAAGGAAATTGGGGAAAATACTTTTTAGAAAATTTGATTGATTAAGACAACACCCAAGGAAAAATCCACCTAGACTTCACTTGTTATTTGACTCTGAATCGGACAATTTATTCATTGAACTTGTTCCGTAGAAATCCCTAAGTTATGTTATTATCCCTATTCAAGAGTAATAATGTATAACCCTAGATTGAATAATTGAAATCTCTTTCTAATTAACACTCTAGGGTTGCATTAACTCGACCTATGGATCCCCTTATTAGGTTTCACCCTAATCCAGCAAAATCTTGTCACCCCATCTCTAGGCACGCAATCAACTCCGCTTAATTATGACAAAGTTACTCTTAGACAGGGACTATTCATCTTCCGAATGAGAGCATTAACTTGAATCAATATCCTGAAATACCGAAACAAGAATTAAGAACAAATAATTAAGAACAAGTTAAATATTTATCATACAATTCATATAATAATAACAAGATCCATCTTAGGTTTCATTCCCCTTAGATATTTAGGGGATTTAGTTCATAAATAAAAAGGAAAACATGTCAGAAGAATAATGAATACAAAACATAAAGAAAACCCAAAACTCTTGAAGGGAAATTGAGGAGAGATCTTCAGTCTTGATGATGAATCTGGCTTCTGAGATGGACCAATCGGCTTTCTTTGAGTAACTCCTTACTCCCTGCTCTGTGTGCCTTCTCTAGTCCTCATCTAGGGTGTTTAAATAGGCTTTAGAATGCCTAAAAGCCCTCAAGCGAGCCCTTTTCCGAATAGAACTAAACTTGGGCTCGATAGGGACACGTCTGTGTACGATTGCTTCAGGTCGTGGTCAAGGCTGAAAAAAAGACACGCCTGTGCTGAGGTTGTTTTAGGCCGTGTTCGAGCCTGTTAGAATGGCATTGTGTGTGTGCTGCCCATGGGATGAAGTTCAGGCCGTGTTGTTTTCTCACGTTAGCCCATTTTTTCTGTTTTTGGCCCGTTTCTTGTTCTTTTTGCTCTCCTATGCTCACCTAAGTATAAAACATGAAATTAAAGGATTAGGATAAAACATGAAATTAAAGGATTAGGAGCATCAAATTCACCAAATCTAAGGAGAAATCATTCATAAATGTGTTAAGCATGGGTTAAAAATATGTATAAATTATGGTTTATCAACGCATCAAACCCGCACGCCCTAGCTACCTTGCACATCTGAATGACACACATCTTAACCCATCTAATCCTCCAACCTACCTTAAATTGACCTCTTTTGCTTTTTAATTATTTTTTTAGGAGTTCTTAAAAAAGGGTGGCAAGACTGAATTTTCTCTTAAATTTTAAATTTATTCTAATATTTAACTTTTCAATTTATTGAATTATTAATAGTTTTTATTAATTAAATTTTTGAGAAAATAGTTTTTCCCATCTTTTGTTGAGGTTAATCATGCCTTACAAGAGAACTCGTGCCTGTGCCCAAATTGATGAAACACAAAACAAGTTCCATTGTGAAGAAGCCAAAGCAAGATATGAGAGTATCTTCAAAATCAACAGATGCATCCAGAGAAAGGCTTTACATTGAAAGAGAGCAACTACAAAGACTTTATGGAACGTATTCGTCAAGTTGTTGAAGCCTTCAATTGGCAATTGTTTTGTGAGAAGAGACCTAGTGTGGATGAGGAGTTAGTACGTAAATTCTATGCGAATTTAACCTCAAGCAAGTTGACAGAAGTTCCAGTTCGTGGAATCAAGGTACCAATAACTTCAAATGCTATTAATGAGTTCTTTGAATTTCCTAATTTGGAAAATGGCGAATATTCTTCCTTGATGGGCAATATAGAGCCTGAAAATTTACAAGAAATTCTCGAGGAACTCACAGTTCCAGGTTCTGAGTGGACTGTGTCAAAGCAAGGAATCCACACTTGTCGAAGAGAATATTTAAAACCACTCGCAAAGGTATGGTTCTATTTCATCGGATTCAGCCTTATGCCTAGTTCACATGGAACTACGATTTCATTATAGTGAATGGTCTTATTATACTCAATTTTAACTGGAAAGACTATTGATGTAGGAAAAATCATCTTGAGAGAAATGCAGAATTGTGCCGTTAGACGTTCTGGCCCAGCTTACTTTCCCTTTACAATAACAATTTTGTGCTTGAATGCTAAAATTCTTGCAAACGTAAAGAAGACAAGCTATAGCTAGGGCACAATCACAGATTGGGACCTCTACTGAATAGCTGGAGAATCTTTTCTACAGCAACGAGTTCAAGAAAGTGAGGACCTAGAAGAAGAAGAAGATCCCACAATGCAATTTGCTGAAGTCCCAGATAAGGCAGAACCAATGGAACTAGAAGCTGAACCTGATGTCAAAACTTCAATGTTTAGAGCTCAACCGCCTAGCCCAGATCTTCGAGATGAGCTATCAAAGTTGATGGACATAATGCAGCATATGCACTAGTAGCAATAAGCTTACTGGAGATACTAAAAAATAAGGGATGATTCGATGAGAAGTGCTCTTAAGAAAATTTACAGTGACCCATTTATTTTTGTGCCTGAGTTTCCAGATTTTATATTTGAACCATGGAGTCCATTATCGAAGGAGGAGCGAGGCGATTCATACAAAGGCAATAATGATGGAGCAAAAGATGAGTCGAATTTGGAAGGATCTGCAAATAAATAAAAAGGGATGATCTCGACTTTATTTTATTTTTGTTTTTAGGTTATTTTAGGATTAGGTTAATTAAGAATTTTTATTCTTGCCTAATAAAATAAGAGAGGAAAATCATTAATTAAATTTGAGCAAGTCGTAAAATATAAAGTGTGGCAACAAATATATATATGTCTAGGATTGGATTTAGAAAGAGCTTGGTACTTAAGCAGTCAAATTGACTTACCTCCTCTTTTATAGAATCCTACCTGGTGTATAGTATCTATTCACTTTAAACAATGAGGACATTGTTCATTTTAAGTAGGGGGACCAAAAAATTGAATTATTTCCACTCAGAATAAAATTTTCTTTTAATTATGATTAGGATATATTTTGTTCAATAATTTGAAATTTTGTCAAGTATGCCAAACTTCAGTATAAATAAAGTTTTATTATTTCAATAAATTATTATGTTAGCTTAATAATGATATGAATGTATTTTTGATAAAGCATGCAAATCGTACCATAAATTTTTAGTTTTTTACGAATGTTAGGCATGCATGAAAGTTTAAGTCTTTAGAATTGACTTAGTAGTTTCTTGAGGCGAATGTTAGGCAAAATTTTGAAAATGATTTAGGCAACTTTTGTTTGGACCGTTTGAGCCTTTAAAGCCAACCATGATGAAATTTTTATCCTTTGAAACCCAAATTTGAGACTATATGGCCTAATTTTATTTGAACCCTTGCAAATTTAGCCATCACTTCTCTCTTAACTATCTTAAAATTGTCCCAAATGCTAGACTCAGTACTATTCAAAGTATTCTTTAAAATTAAGTTTGGGGGAGTTGAAAAGAAATATCAAATGCTTTAAAATTGTAGTACATTCAGTAAAATGCTCGAATTTAAAAAAAAAAAAGAACATGAGTTCTTAAAATAAGATGTACAAAAGAGCATATGAAAGCAAAGTAAGTTGGTGTATTGAGGGAAATTATTCCAAAGGTCCAATTGAAGTTGAGTCTAGGGTTTAAAAGCCTAAATTTATCTATATTTTACCTACCCCTAAACCCAGCCACGTTACAATCTTGTTAAAGACCTATTGATTCAAAGTTTCAATGCTACCTACATTAGTGGAGAGAAATTGCTACGTTCAAAATATGAAGACATAAGTTAAACTTAACGATTGTGTAACAACCCGAATTTAGGGCTAATCAAAATAGTGAGCTCGATACCACAAACTCAAAGTCAGAGAAATTATTTTATTATTAATTTGATGTTATGGCATGTTTGTAAGAGTGCATGAAAAATTTGGTGAAGTAATTTTGGCGTTTGTGATCTTAATTGCGAAAAAGAACTAAATCGCATAAAATGTAAAAGTCCTAAGTTGATAGCTAAAGGTATCAAATAGATAGAGAATAAAAATTGGGGGTCTTTAAAGGGCAATTAGACCCTATTGTGATAGCTTGGCCGGCCATGGGAGATGGAAATGTTGAAAAGTCAACATTAGGTAATGTTGATGACATAAGGTGTATTAAAATAATGCCCAAAAAGCCTAGCTATTATTTTTTTCTCCATCCTTTCTTCTTGATTGAAATTTCCAGCAAAGAAATGGGGTTTTAAAAGCTTGAAATTTCAGGAACTTTAAGCCTTCACAAGTAAGTGATTTTAATGGCTTTTCTTGAATATTTTTGTACTTTTAAGACCCTTGAAGCATGAGCTTTCAAATGAGGGTACTATTTTACAAAATGATTAAGAGTTTAGGGTTTTTCCATGAAATGATTTGTGATGTTTGCTGAGTTTTTATGGAAAAACATAAGTCTTGGGTGTGTTATAAACAACTTTTGTGAAAGGTGTTAGCATGAAAACACCTAAAAAGACTATTTTGCATAAGTTGTAAAATAGATGTTAAATATGTGAAATAGTGGAATTTTGGAGTTGCTATAAGAGTAAAAACGGTTCGTCTAAGCTTAAAATATGAAGAAATTCGATGAAAATCAATTTTTGGGTCAAGGGGTAAAATGGTCATTTTGTAAAAGTCTAGGGGCAAAATGGTCATTTTGCCCAATTATGAAATGTTGAGTGCCTAGGTTGATAAATTGAATAAATAAGTGCATTTTGTTATTATAGATCAAGAAATAAAGAATCCGAACCTAGACCGGGGGAAAGCCAAGCAAATCGACTAAACCGTCTAGTTGCTATATTTTGTAATCCGAGGTAAGTTGTATGTAAATAATATAACTACATTGATAATATATGTGTTTGAATTGTATTGAAATTATTATAGCATAAATTGCTTGATTGTGGAAATGAGAAAATATGATGAGAATAGGATTGTAGAATTCCCGTTTGAACCCTAGGAAATAAATCGAATATTCATGCCATGACGATTGGGTCACTTGTGTGAGCTAGTGTAAGAAATGTTTGGGACATGTATCGGCCACATTATGAGAGTCAGTGTAAGACCATGTCTGGGACATGGCATCGACATTGATACGAGTGCTAGTGTAAGACATGTCTGGGACATGCATCGGCTATGAAATGTGTCAGTGTTAGACCATGTCTGGGACATGGCATCAGCACTTTACCCCATATTTGAGGCTTATGGAATTTTCGATAATGTTTCAAATGGTTCAACGGTGATAGTAATGATTTCCAATTAATAAGGAAAGTATAACTGTGTTGTGAGTGATACAGGTACCTATTTGGTATATATGAAATGTGAGCTCAATATATGCTATATGATGTGTATTAAACATTGATGAGTAAGTTTTGCTTATTCCCACTTGTGTATTATGATACTTGTTGATGAATGGTAAAGTTATGTTGTATATTTATTTATGTGCAACTTACTAAGCTTTATGCTTACTCTCTCTCCTTTTCCATTTTCTTATAGTGTCGCCTGTAACGCTCCAATTTTTGGGGCCTAGAAGAGTTGGGCTTTGAGTCTGGGATTCGAATAGAAGAAAACCTGAATAATTAAGAAGTTTTAAATATTATCGTTTAAGAAAATTTTTTTGAATTAAATTACTACTAGAAAATTTTTACTATAGTTATTATTATGGATATTTTAAATTTTTACGAAATTTTAATTAGTATTATGAGATAAAATTATTATTCTTAGAAAAATATTACTGGATGTATGTTTGAAAATTTTTATTATTATTTACTGCATTATTGATATTTGAAATTTTTATTATTAGATATATTTATAAAAAAAATTATTATTATAATAATTATTATTAGATAGGAAAAAAAAATAATAAAATATATATTTATAAAAGTATTGTTGTTTTGGTGTTTAAAACTCTAGGAAAAAAAATTGTTTTAATTTGGCCTCTTAAGGGAATCTGGGCAGTAGGCTGAATTAATAAATTAGGGCTGAGTTTTAGCACAAGCAGGCATCTGGGCTAGTGGCTAAGGGCGCTAGGAGGGTGTGGGAGGAGCCTGGGTTCAAGGCACGGCGTGCGCAATTTGGGTTTTTTTTTAATAAGCAGATCACGGCTAGAATAAGGGTTAAGAGGAGTTGCGAGTATAATTTAACACAAAAAGAGCTTATGGCGCAGTAGCAGTAGGGTGCTAGGAGTTTTACAAGAGTACGGGTTTGAGTCTAGGCGAAGGTATGTTTTAATGTTATATTTTTAAAATGAACGAGACTTCAGCAGATAACCTTTAAGATAAAATGTGACGGTATATTATTGAAAACAAATACGTGTCCCAGTGGCCAGCAACGTGCTGGGCAACCTGGAGCTCTCAGGTTCGAGCAGCGTTACGCGCAAAAAGGTGCTTTTTTTTTGCTGTACGCGTGTGGGAAGGACCGTACGGGATTGAAACTCTACCAGCAACAGGAGGAGTCGGCTGAGCGATGGATTGTTGCTCAGCAGTGGAGAGTTTGAATTAAATTCAAACTTAGAATTTGGCCACGAATTAAGGAGGTAAGGAAGGAATTAAAATTGGAAAAGGACCTTATTTTATTCTAATCTTATCTTATTTCTTTTGCTCATATTCTTTTCTATTTTTTTCCAAAAGCTGAACAATTCTCTCCTTTTCTAGTTTCTTTCCTCGAAGCCAAATTCTTTCTAAAACAACTTTTTCTTCTCAAATATTGGTTGCCGATTACTCCTTTGGTTGAAACCATATCTCCTTTCCTTTTAATCTTTCAAAAGACCGAACCTCTAATCCTACATCTCTTCCTCTACTAATTGTCTCTTCGATGGTGAACTTATCGTCACCTATTTTTTCTTTTAGATCGCAATAGCCATCTTCTAGGATAGATCCAAAAGCTGAAAAGCTTCATATTTTAGTGATTCAGGAATTAATATTTAGATCTATTTTCTACGCACGTTTAAGTTGGATTCACAATGGAACTGGGTTAGAAAGGTATTTGGAACGTTCTTCAACAAGTAGATCTCTTGGTAAGTATTCGAACCTTCTTTCCATTTGTGTATTGTGGTTTAAGAAAAAACTGAAAACCCCTATATACATGGGGTGGCTGTCGACTAAGGCTGAAAGGGGTTTTTTGGTGTTATTTGATTTGTTGGTGCTAGTGAGGATTAAAGGCTTCCGATTGAGGAGTGTGTGAAAAGCTTGGATCAACGGAGTGACTAGATCTAGTCATCAACTTCGGCAAAGGTATGGATTCTAAGGCCATTATGGATGGTGGCCAAATGTGTAAGTGTTGATAGTAGATGGTTTTTGTTTTGGTTTAATTATTGTGGGATGATCTATAAATGGTTGATTATAGGAGAATTCGTGTAGGAGATCTCGTCAAGGAATATCGCAAATCAGGTGTGCATCGAACACCCTTTCATAGTACAATTCGGCAAAAGTCGAAATGCCAAAATTTCGGTATTTCATGGGCTTGTGAGTGTGCGAGTGCTCACAAGACGTGTAGAAATTATTAGATCTGGCATCGCAAAGTGGTAAGCTAGATGCATGTGAAATTTTTTGAACTTCTGTAATTAGGCCTCGATAGACTAAAAGTGGGCCCAATGGGCTTACGGGTCCATATGGGCAAGATAACGAAAAAAGGGCAAACAAATATGTTCTATTAGACTTTGGATTCAAACTGCTTAAAACTGATAAAATTACTGAAATACCTTTATAGGTGGGAAAGTTTACGGATTTACCTCTAGGAGCAAAATTATTGATATACCTCTAGGGTTAAAGTTGACCAAAATGCATGATTGATTGTTACTGTTTACTGCATGTCATGTTATTATTATTATCTGTTGCATGGGACTGGGATATTGATAGAGGAAGTACTGAAAGTGGCTTGTCCACGTCTTTGTGACTTGCCTCACCTTACCGATAATCGAGCGCAATCAATGCCGCAATGTGGAGTGTAGGTTGGGTGGGTTGAGATATTCCCCACATGGAGTGTAGGGTGGTAATGGTGGTGCAGTCTGCGGCGGTTGGTGGGTTGAGTAGTCTCCCCAGATGGGCTTGCATTCATTATTACTATTATTACATGTGTTACTGAATTGGGCCTATGGGCCACACTGTTATCTTAAAAGAGCTGTGGCCAAGTTTTATCATGATTACGAAAAGGGCTTGGTCCGCTATATACATCGTTATATCGATTGGGGCTTTGGCCCAATGGGCTTGAGCTGACTTGGGCTTTGGATGGGTTTTTGTACACACTGGGTTTCCCAAACTCACCCCTTTCTCTTTCATCCTGGTAGGTGAGCCCTAATTGGTGAACTTGGAGCTGGGTGGGATTTAGAGTGGCCATGAAGATTAATTTCTAGTTTTTAAATAAGTTCGCATTTTTTTTCCTTTTGATTATTTTCATTTTGCTTAAAGTTGTAATAAGGCTGCTCTTTTAATTATTTTTATTTTGGGATTATTAAACTGTTAACACTAGGATGCATATTATAAAAACTACTTGCTTTCAAAATATCACGATGATCGAGCTAAGCTTCCGCAAAGTGAATGTTTAAAAAGGCAAATATTTGTTTTAAATAGATCTAACTAAATTTAATGTTCGTAAACAAGTAACATGCTTTAAGTGTGGCAATAGATGTGTGCATGTCTAGGATTGTATCCGGGAAGAGCTTGGTACTTAAGTAGTCCAACAGACTCACCTCCTCTTTTCTGGCTTCCTACCTGGTGCACAGCTTCCATTCACTTAAACTTAAAACATTAACATTCTTTAAACCCTAATAAATTTGATACAACGTTAGCAACATTTCCATGTGGCACGTTGAATTCAGTCATAACGTCTGGGCCGGGTTTGAGGTGTTACATTTAGTGGTATAAGAGCCTGGTTGCAACAACTCGGCTGTGGATCGGGTCCAAAAAGGTTTTTAAACTTTGAGTTCAAAGAGGGTATTTTTGAAAAATTTGACTTTTAAAAGCAAATTTTCTATTTAAAGGAGATAATCTCCGAACTTAGTTCCTTTAAATCAAATGTTTGAGAAATGAGTTTTAAAAAGGCCTAAATCTTTTAACTTGTTTGAAAATTTATAAGGTGGCACACTGAATCCCCAGCACCAAGTCTGTAAGTACATTCTCTTTACATTATGTGATATTGATATGATGCTATGAATAGAACTGAGACCCTACTATGATACTCTAGATAGGGTAGAGCTGTAAAACTCTAGAATACCGAGACTATAGCTAGGCTATGATTCTGTGAAAATAGAAACTCTAAAATACTATCTCTGCTTAAGACATATGAATAAATAGTAAAATTTTTGAGATCTTTATAGTTATTTGATATGTGTACTGGTAATGTAGAGTATTGATATGAATTCTGAAGGTAAGCAAAGTCTCTAGAATACCGAGACTGTAGCTAGGCTATGATTCTGTGAAAATAGAAACTCTAAAATACTATCTCTGCTTAAGACATATGAATAAATAGTAAAATTTTTGAGATCTTTATAGTTATTTGATATGTGTACTGGTAATGTAGAGTATTGATATGAATTCTGAGGGTAAGCAAAGTCTGCCAACTTTGGGTAGCGGTAACTCAGAGCTTAGGACTGAGGCACTGGCCGAGTTAGTAAGGAAAGTGGTAGAAGAAGTACTGGAGACCAAGGTTAAGGAAATTAGGGAAATGCTTCAAGCAGGATGCTTGGAGTGTAGGAAGAGGAAGGATTCTAGTTCTCAGAAAACCAAGCCTCGTTCTGTGAAACATGTTAAGACACGACCAAACTTTCCAACCTGCAAGAACTGCAACGGGAGTCATCCGGGTGAATGCCATAGGAAGACGGGAGCATGCTTTAGATGTGGGTCCAAGGAGCATCGAGCTCGGGATTGCCAAGTTTATTC
Organism: Gossypium anomalum; assembly: GCA_025698475.1. NCBI lineage: Eukaryota > Viridiplantae > Streptophyta > Magnoliopsida > Malvales > Malvaceae > Gossypium > Gossypium anomalum. Next base: position 20,270,302 of record CM046963.1, on the reverse strand, counting down.
TATTTCAATATGTGTTACGAGTTGTATGCGTGCTTGATAAACGTTTCTTTATTTCGGTATTTAGATGTTTTGGGCCGTATTAAAATTATTTAGATTAGAATGCGCAGCGGTAGCATAGTAGCATGATGGTTTGGCTTGAGTAATACGGTTAGTTAATAGTTGGAAATTTCGAGGACGAAATTTCTTTAAGGGGAGTAGAGTTGTAACGCTTCGATTTTTGGGGCCTAGAAGAGTTGGGCTTTGAGTCTGGGATTTGGATAGAAGAAAACCTGAATAATTAAGAAGTTTTAAATATTATCGTTTAAGAAAAAAATTTTGAATTAAATTACTACTAGAAAATTTTTACTATAGTTATTATTATGGATATTTTAAATTTTTATGAAATTTTAATTAGTATTATGAGATAAAATTATTATTCTTAGAAAAATATTACTGTATGTATGTTTGAAAATTTTTATGAAAATTTTTATTATTATTTACTGCATTGTTGATATTTGAAATTTTTATTATTAGATATATTTATAAAAAAATTATTATTATTAGATAGGAAAAATAATAATAATAAAATATATATTTATAAAAGTATTGTTGTTTTGGTGTTTAAAACTCTAGGGAAAAAAAATTGTTTTAATTTGGCCTCTTAAGGGAATCTGGGCAGTTGGCTTCATTAATAAATTATGGCTGAGTTTTAGCACAAGCAGGCATCTAGCCCAGTGGCTACTAGGAGGGTGTGGGAGGAGCCTGGGTTCAAGGCACGGCGTGCGCAATTTGGGTTTTTTTTTAATATGCAGATCGCGGCTAGAATAAGGGTTAAGAGGAGTTGCGAGTATAATTTAACACAAAAAGAGCTTATGGCGCAGTGGCAGTAGGGTGCTAGGAGTTTCACAAGAGTACGGGTTTGAGTCTAGGCGAAGGTATGTTTTAATGTTATATTTTTAAAATGAACGAGACTTCAGCAGGTAACCTTTAAGACAAAATGTGACGGTATATTATTGAAAACAAATGCGTGTCCCAGTGGCCAGCAACATGCTGGGCAACCTGGAGCTCTCAGGTTCGAGCAGCGTTACGTGCAAAAAGGTGCTTCCTTTTGCTGTACGCGCGTGGGAAGGACCGTACGGGATTGAAACTCTACTAGCAACAGGAGGAGTCGGCTGAGCGGCGGACTGCTGCTCAGCAGTGGAGAGTTTGAATTAAATTCAAACTTAGAATTTGGCCATGAATTAAGGAGATAAGGAAGGAATTAAAATTGGAAAAGGACCTTATTTTATTCTAATCTTATCTTATTTCTTTTGCTCATATTCTTTTCTATTTTTTCCAAAAGCTGAACAATTCTCTCCTTTTCTATTTTCTTTCCTCGAAGCCAGATTCTTTCTAAAACAACTTTTTCTTCTCAAATATTGGTTGCCGATTACTCCTTTGGTTGAAACCGTATCTCCTTTCCTTTTAATCTTTCAAAAGATCGAACCTCTAATCTTACATCTCTTCCTCTACTGATTGTCTCTTCGATGGAGAACTTATCGTCACCTATTTTTTCTTTTAGATCGCAATAGCCATCTTCTAGGATAGATCCAAAAGCCGAAAAGCTTCATATTTTAGTGATTCGAGAATTAATATTTAGATCTATTTTCTATGCACGTTTAAGTTGGATTCACAACGGAACTGGGTTAGAAAGGTATTTGGACCATTCTTCAACAAGTAGATATCTTGGTAAGTATTCGAACCTTCTTTCCATTTGTGTATTGTGGTTTAAGAAAAAGCTAAAAACCCCTATATACATAGGGTGGCTGTCGACTAAGGCTGAAAGGGGTTTTTTGGTGTTATTTGATTTGTTGGTGCTAGTGAGGATTAAAGGCTACCGATTGAGGAGTATGTGAAAAGCTTGGATCATCAGAGCGACTAGATCTATTCATCAACTTCAGCAAAAGTATGGATTCTAAGGCCATTATGGATGGTGGCCGAATGTGTAAGTGTTGATAGTAGATGCTTTTTGTTTTGGTTTAATTATTGTGGGCTGATCTATAAGTGGTTGATTATAGGAGAATTCGTGTAGGAGATCTCATCAAGGAATATCGCAAATCAGGTGTGTATCGAACACCCTTTCATAGTACAATTCGGCAAAAGCCGAAATGCCAAAATTCAGGCATTTCATGGGCTTGTGAGTGTGCGAGTGCTCACAAGACGTGTAGAAATTATTAGATCTGGCATCGCAAAGTGGTAAGCTAGACGCATGTGAAATTTTGTGAACTTCAGTAATTGGGCCTCGATAGACTAAAAGTGGGCCCAATGGGCTTCCGGGTCCATATGGGTAAGATAACGGAAAAAAGGGCAAACAAATATGTTCTATTAGACTGTGGATTCAAACTGCTTAAAACTGATAAAATTACTGAAATACCTTTATAGGTGGGAAAGTTTACGGATTTACCCCTAGGAGCAAAATTACTGATATACCTCTAGGGTTAAAGTTGACCAAAATGCACGATTGATTGTTACTGTTTACTGCATGTCATGTTATTATTATTATCTATTGCATGGGACTGGGATATTGATGGAGGAAGTACTGAAAGTGGCTTGTCCACGTACTGGAGGCTTTGCCTCATCTTACCGATAATCGAGCAGTATCTGAATGCCGCTGCTGTTGAGTGTAGGGCTGGGTGGGTTGAGATATTCCCTACATGAAGTGTAGAGTGTGCAGGGTGCTGATGTAGCGGTTGGTGGGTTGAGTAGTCTCCCGGATGGGCTTGCATTCATTATTACTATTGTTACATGTGTTCTTGAATTGGGCCTATGGGCCACACATGTTATCTTAAAAGGGGTGTGGCCAAGTTCTTCATGATTCGGAAAGGGCTTGGTCCGCTATACTGCGTTATTATCGATTGGGGATTAGGCCCAATGGGCTTGAGTGACTTGGGATTTGGATGGGTTTTGTACACACCGAGTTTCCCAAACTCACCCTTTCTCTTCCATCCTTGCGGGTGAGCCCTAATTGGTGGACTTGGAGCTGGGCGGGATTCAGAGTGGCCATGAAGATTAATTTCTGGTTTTTAAATAAGTTCAAATTTTTTTCCTTTTGATTATTTTCATTTTCCTTAAAGTTGTAATAAGGCTGCTCTTTTAATTATTTTTATTTTGGGATTATTAAACGGGTTAACACTAGGATGCGTATTATAAAAACTACTTGCTTTCAAAATATCACGATGATCGACCTAAGCTTTCGCAAAGTAAATGTTTAAAAAGCCAAATATTTGTTTTAAATAGATCTAACTAAATTTAATGGTCGTAAACAAGTAACATGCTTTAAGTGTGGCAATGGATGTGTGCATGTCTAGGATTGGATCCGGGAAGAGCTTGGTACTTAAGCGATCCCAATGAGACTCACCTCCTCTTTCTCGGCTTCCTACGGTGCTGACTTCCATTCACTTAAACTTAAAATTTTAACATTCTTTAAACCCTAATAAAGAGATTTTTGATAAAACGTTAGCAAATTTTCCATGTGGCACGTTGAATTTGGCCATAACGTCTGGGCCGGGTTTGGGGTGTTACATCGCCTATCTAGCTCAAGGATTAACGGAAGTTAGAGATATCGATCATGCTATCAATCGAAGCAGTCAGTATGGTTTGATTTATATTTTTGAATATGGCATGTATAGGGAATGAGACTTGTGTTTTGTGTTATTATTAATTTGGCCAAATGTGTTGGCTTGGGATAAATCCCTCATTTTGTATTAAGCCTTGAATGATGGCTAATATCATTTGGATTTATATGCAAAGATGTTATTTTCATAGATGAGTAAAATGCACAAATGAAATGTTGTCTATTATGGCTGATTTGGTTGCGTGAGAAAGGCTTGTGTTGGCTGTGAATGTTTTTGTGTAGGTTGTGTAATTAAGGGTGACAAAGAGGCTTGGTAAATAGCCTCAGATTGTCCATACAGGTAGATACACGGTCTGCCCTATGGGCATGTGGTCCGGCCATGTGTCCCCTGCATGTAAAAGTTTCAAGGCAGTATGCATGGTAGTAAACATATGGGCAGAGACAAAGCCGTATGTCTCAGCCGAGTGAAAGACACGGCCTAGCATACAGACGTGTGCCTTGGCCGTGTGACATTTTGGGGTTATTGATGTCAGAAACAAAATGTACATGTTTTTGCACACGGGCTAGGACACGGACGTGTCATTGCCGCGTGAAAGACACGGGCTAGGGACACGGGCGTGTGCCAGGCCATGTGGAAACCCCTGTAGGTGTGCATTTAGAATTAATTCCACATGGGTGGAGGACACGGGCGTGTCCCTGTATTGCTTAGGCCGTATGAACCACACGGGCCAATAGTACGACCATGTCGAGCTGGTCACACGGGCATGTACCTCTGCGTCAAGTGTTATTTCTTAGAATTCTTTAAAGGACCTGAGTTGGCCCCAAATGTTTTTTTATACGAGTTTTAGGCCTTGTAGGCCCACATTAAGGATATATAGATAAGTTTGAGAAGGATTCAAATTGGATCAAGTTTTGGTGACTCGAAATTGTATCAAAGCATGAGTTTTGAGTTAGGTAATGCCTCGTATTCCGTCTCGACGAAGGGTACGGGTGTGGGGTGTTACAGATTGCAGCTTAATCTTGAATAAGGGAATAAAATTAAATTGGTAAGGTTTAACATGACTTTATTAGGAAGCATTTAGTCTAAATTTTGCTAGCATAAGAATGATTAAGATTAATTTGAACGATATGCATACTTAAGTAAGCATAACTATCAAATTTCTGTTTTTAAGCATAAGTATATTAAATTCATAATTCTGGGAAGAATGTTGTTCTGAAGGAATTTTTCAAAGGTGTTTTTTAGAAATTCTTTTCAATTTTTGCATTACTCGGGACGAGCAATGAATTAAGTTTGGAGGTGTGGAAACACAAAAATTTACACACTTTTTCATACCCTTTTTAACTTTCATGCGAATTCGGTTAAATTCTTGTCGAAAAATAATTAATTTTTATAAAATAATTAAAGTGCACTTAAAATATGAACATGTTGAATTTTAGTTAATTTCATAATTATTTTTGATGAATTTTGGTTATTTTTGACAGATTTGCACAAAGGGCAAAAAATGGCTCGGCAGACAATGCTAGAAGTACAAAACCACAAGGCAACTTGAAGTATTGAGCCGAACTAAATTTCAGCCTAAGACGGTCCAAAATTATATTTATTTATTCATAATATAATTAATTTTAATTTATATCCAATTTAATTTGGGTTAATAAATCATGATTAATTATTTATGAAAAAGTGGTCTGATTGAACCGAACCGAGTAAACCGAACCGGCCAAGACAAGGACAGCCCAAAATTGTCCAATTGCTGACCCAATTTAGCTCTTTAGCTGATTATTTAAGCTGCAAAAAAAGCCCTTGAATACTTGTTCTACTTGCAATTAAACCCCTCCACACTTGGCGGCTTTATAGATTTGCCCCAAGCCATATTTAGCAAAGTTGAAGCCATCAACTTTGCTACATAGATGGCTAGCAAAGGGGTGGCTCTTTGGCTTCTATTTTTAGGAAATTTCAGCTACCACATTCAGCTATAAAAACCCCCCTTGGCTGATCATTCAACACATCCCTCATTCACATCTCTTCTCTCACAATTCTTCTCTCCTTTTTCACTTTTTCTCTCATTTTCCCATTCAAAGTTCCTTGCTCTTTTGCTGATTTCTCCTCTTCAGAAAGAGATCTTCTTCAGCCATTTTGGAGTAGCAATTGAGTGTTCATATCAGCCTTGATCAGCAGGGACAACAAAGAAGGAAGAACGGAGCAACCTAGTCAAGCGACGGAAAAACACCAAATTTGATTCTTGTTCTGTATCTCTTTAATTTTTGTTGTTTTTGCGATGAATATATCTATGAATATTTACATTTTTGGAATGGTTAATTTAATCAGGTTAGCTTGAATTTAATTCGCATTGGGTTGATTTCATTTCATCCTCTTAAATTATTAAACTTGTATTTATGCTGTTATAGACCTCGGTAAAATGCTTGATTAAGTAAAATCATGCCTAAGTTATTCTTGCATTATAATTCTGAGGGAACTAATGAATTAATTATTTAAATGGATTGAAATTGTATTTAATTGGCACAATACTTAATTAGTGCATGTTTATTCTTCTAAGGTAGCTGAAGGTTAAATTAGCATTGTATCTGACGATACATTTGCCTTGCATAACTTGCAAAATTATTGTGATTAAACTGTTTCAAGGTAAGGATACCTTGTTACCTCACATAGTCTTTTATGTTCTTATTTGATTTAATTAATCGTTTGAATTGACATAGGGATATGTTAAGAGATGAATGGATTTGTGTAGGTGAGTATGTTCATAAGTTAGCAAATTACTGAGTTGCCGTGAATTTATTCGTAACAACATAAACACGAGTTTAACAATTCTAAGTTAAAGAAATGTAATTAATCTAACACAATTATGTCATCTTGGTTAAATCATATTTTGAAATTGTGCATTAGAACTTTTATTTTATTTTTATTTTTATTAGTTTAGTTAGTTTAAAATCTTAGTTTAAATCACCCTCTTTAATCAAAATAATTGTTTCTTCACCAAAGTGTTTTAAATAGCATTCATAAATAATTCTTTTCACAGTCCCTGTGGGTATGATAACTCTACATTTACTTGTCACTTTATTACTTGTTGCGATTGTGTACACTTGCACATTTCCGTCGTTCCAAACCTTACCATCAGAATTAGAAAAGATTCATAATGTATTTCATGTATTGACGTTGCGTCGGTATAGATCTGGTCCATCATATGTGATTTCTCCGTCAAAGATTGAAATTCAACCTGATATGACATACAACGAAGAACCGATCAGAATTCTAGCTCGAGAGATCAAAGAGCTGAGAAATAAACGCATAGCTTTAGTAAAAGTCTTATGGAAATGCCATGGTATCGAAGAGGCTACATGGGAGCCCGAGGAAGCTATGAGAAAATAGAACCCTAACCTATTCACTGGTAAGATTTTCAGGGATGAAAATCCCTAAGGGGGGAAAGTTGTAACAGTCCGTTTTTAGTCAAACCAGAACAGTCGTTTTGGGACCATAAATCCGAGGTCAAAATATTTATTTTATTATTTTTTAATGTTTACAACATGAATATATGATGGTGTGAAATTTTCATTAAGAAATTTTATCGTTTAAATGGTTAATTCAAGAAAAAGGACTAAATCGCGTTAAATGCAAAAGTGCTGTTATATTAGCTAAAGGTGTCAAATAGCTATAGAACCTTAAAATCAAGGTTTTTAAGTAGTAATTAGACCATTAACATGATAATGGATGATAGTGGCTTGGTAAACTTGAAATAATTAATGTTCATTAAGGTTATTTTTGTAATTTGGTTAATATAGGTTAATTAAATAAAAACAAAATGAATTTTGTTGTCCATCTTCATAATTTAGCCAAATTTTGCAAGAAGAAAGGCCAAATTATTAGGTTTCATTCGTCCATTTATTTATAAGCTCAATTAGGTATGATTTTTGTCCCGTTTTTAATGATTTATATGTTTTTGTGATCGTTGCATCTAGTACTAGCTAGCCCAGGGACTAATTTGCAAAAATATTAAAGATTTTGAAAGTTTCCATCGATGAATATGTATGATTTTTGATGTTTAATGATAGATTATGAATATTTTTTGTTAGTTAAACAAGTTTTGTTAAGTGATTTTTAGTGAAAATGCAAATTAGGGGCTAATTTATGAAATATGAAAAATGTGTGGTTAAAATGTGAAATAAGTGAAAATTATGGGCTGCTAGGGACATTATGTTAATTTGGCTAGCCTGGGTATATTGTGAATTTCATTAATTTGTGATTTTATGAAATAAGGACTAAATTGTGAAAAATGTAAAATATGTCAGGCAAAAGTGTAAATGTGTTTTAAAGTGTGGTTTGGACTAAATTGAATGAATGGATGATTAAATAAGTTAATTTTAAATATATTTAGATCAGGAAAGGAGAAATACGAATTTGGATTGGGGAAAAGATAAAGTTATTGACTAATCGACTCAATTCACTATTTTAACATCCGAGGTAAGTTCGTATGTTATAATTTCATTTTGAATGTATTTTATGTGCTTTGATATAGCATGAATTGTGATTATGTGATTAAGGACAAGTTCGGAAATGATTCGACGAAGATTCGACAGTTGAAATCTTGATTGAACCTTAGTAATAGTTTAGGATGCTAGTGACATGTCATCAGGGACACCTTGAGTTGGCTTCAGGCCATGATTTAGCACTTCAGGTGTGAGGTAATCGATTTGGCTTCGGGCCATGCATATCGACTGATTTGGCTTCGGGCCTTGATATCAATATTTCGGATAAGTTATGTAACAGCCCGGTTTTAGCTAAATCAAAATAGTGGTTTTGAAACCTCAAATTCAAAGTAAAAAAATTATTTTAATATTATTTTTGGTGTTTATAGCATGTGATTTTGTATGTGTGAAAATTTCATGAAATAATTTTAGCGTTTGAGTGCTTAATTTGACGAAAGGACTAAATCACGTAAAATACAAAAGTAGCATACTATAAGTTAAGAGTGTCTATTTGCTATGGTTTATTAAACCAAAGGTACTTATGATGTTATTATGCCATTGATAAGGTTAATGGACATTAATGGCCTTATATTTGTTTATTAAATGGTTTAATAACCAAGGGTAAAATGGTAAACTATGCATTAATGTAATTAATAAACAAAACAAAAGCATTTTCATCTTATTTATCATCATCCATAACCGAATATGAAGACAAGGAGAAGCCATTTTTAAGGTTTTAAGTTTGACTACTTCATTTCTCAATTGTAAGTTCATTTTGACTCGAGTTTTAATGATTTCTATGTTTTTGTGATCGTTGCTTTGAGCACTAGCCAGCTCGTGCCTTAATTTTTAAGTTTCTTGGTGATTTTGTAAAATGCCATTGATGAATCCATGAGTTTTGTGATAGTTGACGATGAAAAATGGATAATTGTTGATAGACTAATATGTTTTGTTAAGTGATTTTTGGTAAAAATACTATTTAGGGGTTAAATTGTGAAAAGTACAAATTATGTAGTTGAAATGTGAAATAAATGTGAAATATTAGTTGCTAGGGGTACTATGGTAATTCGGCTAAGTATGAATCTTATTGAATTTTTTAAATTTTGTGTATTTGTGAAAAACAGACTAAATTGAATAAATGTGAAACTTTAGGGGCTAAAGAGCAAAAATGCCCAAATAGGTATTTTTGGATGAAATTGAATGAATAGGTGATTAAATGAGCTAAATTTGAATTTATATAGATTAAGAAAGAAAGAAATCATATTTAGATCGGAGGAAATCGAAAGTTGTCGAGTAGTTGATCTGATCCGTTCATCGTATATACGAGGTAAGTTCATATGCAAATAAATGTCTTTAAATTGATTTATATATGTTTATTTGTTGTTGAATTGCTATGGATGTTGAATAAACAAATACGAGTAAGAATCAATGAAGTTACGATATCCGAAAGTCCTGTACGAACCTTAGAAAAAGTATAAGATACGAATGTCATGACATTAGGATTACCGAGATGTGATTACATGTAAGACCATGTCTGGGACATTGGCATTGTATGGTGATTACGTGTAAGACCATGCCTGGGACATTGGCATCTTTATAAGATTTCGTGTAAGACCCTATCTGGGACAGTGGCATCAATATGTGATAACATGTAAGACCATATTTGGGATATGGCATTGTACGAGCTTTAAGTGATTTCCAAGTAGCCTTAATGATTCCGAATGGTTAAATGAGAAAAGTCAAGTCGAGAAAGAATGTGTGAAAAATTTAAGTGACTCAGGTACGTACGAGATTCATACGAGCTTTGAAAAGGGAAGTAATTGATGAATTCAACTCTAATATTGAATATGTGTATAATGAGAAAGGTTTGTGAACTTATAAATACTTACTCATAGTTTGCCTATTAATGGAAATGATGTTGATGCATGTGGTAATTAATTTGTATATGGCTTACTAAGCTTTTAAAGCTTACTTTGTGTGTTCTTTTCCTAGTTCATTATATTATCGAAGCTAGCTCAGACTCGGGGATCGTTGGGAAAACGTCATCACACTATCAATCATCTTGTTGGTACTTTTGATGCTATGTAAATATGGTATTTGCCATGTATAGGCTAGTGTTAAGATGATCAGTTTTGAGTTATGATTTTAGCCATGAGATTTGGCTTGCAAATGATGTAAATGTTGGTGTTAATTTGGCCATTTAAATCAGTTTGAATTATGTGTTTGATAATTATTAGGTGATGTATAAGTTGTCTTATGTTTTGGGCATGTTTGGTATGGTTTTATGATTGCTCTACTAGCTAGATGTTAATTGATATATTATTGCTTGGAAGATGGTATGTTATGGTTTGATTTTGAGATGATAAAATGGTGTGTTTTAAGGCATGAAATAGATGATAAGATGATGAGTAAATGCATTTAGAAGTTATGTAAGTTTGATGATTTTGGCATATTGATTTGGTATGTTTTGGCTATGGAATTGAATAGTTAAGAGGATGGTTTCTAAATGGCATAAAATGTGTATGGAATAGCATGTTTTGGTTGGTTATATATGTATGAAAATGGTACAATTTGAGGTGGTTTAGGTATGCTCAAGGAGGGTGAGAAATGTTGCTTCAACCAAGCTTATTTTCACTCCACACGGCCGAGCACACGGGTGTGTGGCTCGACCGTGTGTGACACATGGCCTTGGTACACGGCTGTGTGTCCTCTGGGGTAGCCCTTTAAATTAAGTTAGTATACCCTCTAGTTTTCTCATGGCCATAGCACACGAGTGTGTCTCCTGCCGTGTGGTGCAAGTCAGTATGTATGCCCTATTTTCACACGGCCTGAGACACGGGCGTGTCAGGTGGCTGTGTCACACGGGTATGTGATCGTTGTATGTTTAAAAATTTTTTAAGTTTTCCAAAATTTTTCAATGTTATCGGTTTAGTCCCAAACCTCATTCAAACATGTTTTAAGGTCTCATAGAGCCTTATAAGGGACAATATGATTAGGTTAGGTTGATATTTATGTGAAATTGAATCATGTATGAGAAATGTATATTGTATGTTGTGCTTTGATCGGTAATGCCTCGTAACCCTATTTCGGCGAAGGATACGGGTTAGGAGTGTTACATTTTATTCATATCAGAGCTATGGTTTAGTCGATTCTAAGACTAACGTAGCATGTGAGAGTCTAGCTATACATGTCTTATATATAAATTGTGATAGTGTGATGATTCCTTACAGCTTAAAGTGTGTTTTCGTATAGTAAATGGATTCCGATCGAGCTTTAGCTGACGATGTGGAAAGTAATGAGCCCGCTCCTACTCAAGGGGCAGCACCGGCTAATTCTAGGCCGATTTCAAGTAGTCGCGAGGGAGAGGCTAAGTAAGCCTTTTTCCAGATGATGAGTCAGTGGTTCACAGAGTTCGTTTGAGTGAATCCGGCTGCTCAACAACCTCCACCCCTACTTGTTCCTTAACAAACCCCTATAGTTCCTCAAAGTATTAATCTTCTATAATTAAATAAACCATCTGTTGATAAGATTCGAAAACATGGGGCTGAAGAGTTCCGGGCTACCATTGATGATGATGCTGAGAGAGCTGAGTTCTGGCTCGAGAACACAATCTGAGTATTCGATGAATTGTCCTATACTCCTGAGGAATGTATCAAATGTGTTGTATCTTTGCTAAGAGATAATGGGTACCATTGGTGGAAAACATTGATATCTGTGGTTCCAAGAGAACGAGTTACCTGGGAGTTCTTTCAATCCAAGTTGCAAAAGAAATACATAAGTCAGAGATTTCTTGATCAGAAGTATAAAGAGTTTCTAGAATTGAAGCAAGGTCAGATGACTGTTACTGAATATGAAAGAGAATTTGTACACTTAAGCAAATATGCTCGAGAGTATGTGTCTACTGAGGAGACCATGTGTAAACAATTTTTTTGCTTGTTGAATGAACATATAAAGTTGTTAGTCAAGATTCTTGAATTGAAGGAATTTTTTGTTCTGGTTGAGAGGGCTTGTAAAACCAAGGATCTTAGCAATGAAAAGAGAAAAGCAGACATAGAAGCTAGAGACTCGAGAAAGAGATCAATGAGTAAGCCGTATCAATCTTCATCGAAGAAGTTACGAGAATCGTTTAATTGTTCTAATGCATTAGTGGGGCATTCAATCAAAGATCGTGAAAAGCAACCTGTGAGTTCTAAAAATCAAGATACATCTATTGCTAGTGTTGGCAGTGTGAGAGAAAACAGACCCGAGTGTAGACATTGTGGAAAATGACATATCAGTGATTGTAGATTGAATGATCGAGGCTATTTTAAATGTGGATCATTAGATCATTTCATTCGTAATTGTCCTGAACTGGCTGAGCAAGAGACAGTACAAAACACGAGGCTGAGTAACACTGCAGTTAGAGGTAAACTGCCCAGAAACACAGGAAATGTGAGTGGTAGCCAGGGAGCGACTAAAGATTCTACTGTAAGGTCAAAGGCCAGAGCACCTGCAGGAGCCTACACTATTCGCGCTCGCTAAGAAGCGTCATCTCCAGATGTTACCACCGGTACTTTCACTCTTTATGATACTAAAGTTATTGCATTGATAAATCCAGGATCAACTCATTCTTATATATGTGTGAATTTAGTATCTAGTAAGACTTTGCTTTTAGAGTCTACTGAATTTGTGATTAGAGTATTGAACTCCTTAGGCAAGTGTGTTTTGGTTGATAAAGTGTGCAAGAACTGTCCATTGATGATTCGAGATTTCTATTTTTCGGCTGATCTGTAACAGCCCGATTTAGACCCTATTTGGAATGGTGGTTTCGATACCATGAATTTGAGTCAGAAAAATATTTTAAAATTATTTTTTGTGTTTGTTATGTGTGAATTTATATCTGTGAAATTTTCATGCTTCAATTTTATCGTTTGAGTGCCCGATTAAATAAAAGGGCTTAATCACGTAAAATGAAAATTCGAAGGTAAAATGTGAAAGTACCTAATTGTTGTTGTCTTTATAATATGAAGCACTTAGAATGTGATTAGACCATAATTAAATGAGTGGACAGTAATGACCATGATTTATAATGGTTTTACATTTTATTATAAAGGTTATAAATGTAAATTAATTAATCAGTTGCAATACCATAAAACATAAAATAAAGACATTAGTGTTCATATTATTTTGCTTGACCGAAACTAAAGAAAATAATAAAGAAAAGAAAGCTTTAAGGGTTCGGCCATTTGTTAAGCTCAATCAAGGTATGTAACTAGCTCAGTTTTTGATAATTTTTACGTTTTTGAGATCGTTGCTATGTTATCTACAAAGCCCATGCTTGAATTTTTGATTTTGATGAATATTTTGAGTTATGCCATTGATGAATATATGAGCTTTGTGATGTTAGTTGATGAAATATGAAAGATATGTTTTTGATTAACATGTTTTGTATTGAAATTTTTGATGATTTTGAGTAATTAGGATTAAATTGCAAAAATAATAAAATCAGGGACTAAAATGTGAAATAAATGAAATTTATGGACTTGTATGAACACACGAAACATTCAGCCTAAGCATGATGTGTGCAAATTTTGCATGTTTTGTGTTTTGTGCAATTTGGACTAAATTGAAAAAAGTATGAAATGTCAGAGGTAAAATGGTAATTTTCCCATTTATGTGTTTTTGGACTAAGTTGAGTGAAAATATGTTTGAATGAGTTTAATTTGAATATGTTTAGATCGAGAACCAAAGAAATCAGATTTGGATCGGGGGAAAACTAAAGTTGTTGATTAGCCGTCCCGTTCTAATTTTCATCATCCGAGGTAAGTTTATAAGCAAATAACTGTTAATAATTTTGAATATATATAAGTTTTAAATGCGGAATCGAATTTTATGATTATATATACTTAATGACCGAATGTGTATATGCTTTAGAATTAAGTTTATGAGTTCAATTCGATCGAGTTACGACGTCCAAAAGCCCCGTATGAACCTTAGGAATAGCTAAGATACATATGTCATGACATCGGATTTCGATATGTAATGTGCAAGTAAGACCATGGCATCGATATATGTGTACGGGTAAGACCATGTTTTATATGTTGGCATCGATATGTGACTCTGATATATGTGTGTGAGTAAGACCATGTTTTATACATTGGCATCGATATGTGACTCCGATATATGTCTGCGAGTAAGACCATGTATGGGACAGTGGCATCGATATGTGATTACATGTAAGACCACGTCTGGGACGTTGGCATTGTACGATATATGTGATTATCTGAGTGCCCTATCCAATTCTGAATGGTTCATCGGGCAACGATAAGTTGTGATCGAATGTGTAAAATGAGCCAAAATGACCAGGTATCAGTTAGCTTATTACCTACTTGAAATAAAGTAAGTAAGTTACGTGATATTTGTCGCAAATCATGTATGATGTGAATGAAGAATGTATGTGAATATGGAAAGTGTATTCGCCCTTTTTAATAAATAATGTGAATATTTTTGAAATGATTCTTGAATATTTGTATATAAGATTATGTATATTCGGCCATTGTGAAATTGTATATAGAAGTATATGTTATATATGAAATTATGATCTTGAAAATAAATGTGAATATGATAGCATAAATTAGTTTGTTTAAGTTGAGTTGATGTTAACATTGAGTTGTTTATTTGCTTATGACTTACTAAGTTATGATAGCTTACTGTAGCCTTTGTCTTATAGATTTTGGAATCAAGTTACGTGCTCGGGGATCGTCAGCACAGTCCATGTAACACCCTGAATTTGGGCCTAGAATTTTTGGGCCTTTGTAATATTTTGTTGTGCATGTAAATTTCGTTAATGAGGGCTTATTTTAGTGGTTAAGTGTGCTGAGAAGTGTTGGAGAAGTCCTGGGTTCAAACCTGGACTCTAGCAAAAATTTTGGTTTAAGGTGAATCAAACCCGGAGTGTGATGAGGTTGGCCTTAAGAATATTGTTGGAGAAATTGTGCCACAAAAAGCCTTGTGGTCTAGTGGCAAAGTAGCGCCACATAAGAGGCAGGAAGGTGGCGTCATAGAGTTGGCAAAGAGGTCCAGGGTTCGAAACTCATGGCAATCAAAGAGCATTTATTTTGCTAACAAGGGGCGACAAGAGTTGGTGTTGAATTTAAACTCTGATGATGGAGGGATCCCACATCGGGAAGCTAACATAAGAATGGATACGAAGCTGGCTTTAAATAGAGAGAACCATGAGGAGAGTAAAGGTACCTTTCCTGGCTTATCCCTTTTGCTTTATGGCGTGCTCATTTGGGTTGGGCGTCAGCTAAGAATGCTCGGAGCATGGATTAACTCCAGTCTCTTATCAGGTGTGTATTTCTCACTACTCTGGCTGTAGGATGGCTACTTCGGGTCGCGATGGGCTGAAAGGGGCCATGTGGGCCTAATGGGCCTACGGGCCCAATTGGATAAGTTGTTTGATTGTGTAGTAAATATTGGACTAGGCTAGGTGAATCTCATATCTGTGGCTAGATTTGGGTTAAAAGGGCTACACGAGCGTGTGGGCCCATTTGGACCGAGAAAGGGCTTTAGGCCCATTCGTATTATTATCCCTGTTTAGAATACTTTAGTTTACCAAATTATTGAAATACCCTCGACTTGTAAAATTACCAAAGTACCCTTGATTTACAGAATTACCGTTTTACCCTTGATTTACAAAACTATTGAAATACCCCTGTAGGGTAGAATTACTAAAATACCCCTGTATGGTAGAATTATCGAAATACCCCTGTAGGGTAGAATTACTGAAATACCTCTGTAGGGTAGAATTACTGAAATACTCTTGCAGGGTAGAAATACCGAAATACCCCTGTAGGGTAGAACTACCGAGATACCCTTGTGGGGTAAAATTACCATTTTGCCCCTAGGGTGTTAAATGACTGTTTTGCCCTTGTGGGCAAGTGACTAACTTGGACTGTGTGGTTGACGGATTTGATTGTGGATATATGTTGGTGATATGAATGACTTGACTGTGATTGTTTGATCAAATATGGGCATGATATTTTGATTCTGTATGTTGTATGCCATGACATGTATATCTGTTGCATGGGATATGGGTTATATTGATGGAGGAAGCGTTCTTGTGGCTATGCCACAAATATCTGTTCTGGTGGCTATGCCACAAATATCTGTTCTGGTGGCTCTGCCACAATATTTGTATTTGGTGACTCTATCACAATATCTGTTCTGGCAGCCATGCTGCAAATTCTGTGGTGTGTCGCGGATGGGTGGGTCGAGTTGTCTCCCCACATGGTGTAAGGTTGGTACGGGGATGTATACGGATGGATATGGGTTGGGTTTCTACATACATGAAATATCTGTTCTGTATCTTTTGTGGGCCTTTGGGCTTCATTCTGAATTTTGTATAGGGCTAAGGCCCATCTGGTACTGTCTATTATAATGGGCTAAGGCCAATTGATACTGAAACTGTAAGTAGGGCTGGGGCCAGACTTTTAATTCTTTTATATGACTGACTGTTCCTTTTATAAAGTAGGGGATTACACACTGAGTTTTTGTAAACTCACCCCGTTTATTAACCTTTCAGGTAATGTCCACCCTTAGACTGATCGGAGCTGCGAGGGGCTCGAAGGGAGCCACACACACTGTTTATGTTACAGTTTTGATTATTGCTTTTAAATGTTTTTATGTGGGTTGTAGTAAAGCCGTTGTAATTTTCTGGATTTCTAATTTGGAATTTTATTTATTGCTCTTATAATTACTAGTATTAGAACATGGTTTTCCAAAGCAACTACTGTTTTCAAAACATTACGTATCCGCAATTATTTTTAAATTAAGCTTCTGCAACTGCCAAAATTTTTAGAAAGTTGTTAAGAATGTTATTTAGCTGAGGTTATCTAACAAGGTTTAAAAAAGGGTATAAGTTTTTAATTATTAAGAAGGGTTTTTAATAGAAACATGGTTTTCAAAAAACACTTCAATGTGACCCGCCAGATTCGAGACAAACTTCCAGGCCGGGTTTGGAGTATTACATTTAGTGGTATCAGAGCCTAGGTTGCAACAACTTGGCTGTGGATTGGGTTTTCAAAGGTTGAATTTTAGAAAATTATTTTCAACCATGTGGTCTGTTTGAAGTATTTCTCTTAAAAAGTGTGGCACACCGAGTCTCCGGTGCTGAATCCGTAAGTCTTTTGAATACTTTTGTCTGTTTAGAAATTAAAATACTGTAGATTCCTTAGATACTGGTCTGAATTTAAATTTGGTATTTATTTTATGTGGATGTGATGTTTGGATATAGAAATTGTATATATGTGTGATAAATATGTGTTTGCTTCAGTGAATAAGTGTTGTATGTATGAGATGTTTCAAGTTCTAGTTGAAGTGTGATAGTGATAGTAGGATCAGAGTGCGCAGCGGTCGCGTAGTGGGGTAGATGTTACATGACTACCCTGTTAGATGGAAATTTTGGGGACGAAATTTCTTTAAGGAAGGTAGTGTTGTAACACCTTGAATTTGGGCCTAGAAGTTTTGGGCCTTGAGCATGGGAGCGGTTGAAGGCAGCTTGTAATATTTTGTTGTGCATGTAAATTTTGTTAATGAGGGCTTGTTTTAGTGGTTAAGTGTACTAAGAAGTGTTGGCGAAGTCCTGGGTTCAAACCTAGACTCTAGCAAAAAATTTGGTTTAAGGTGAATCAAACCCTGGGTGTAGTAGGTAGGCCTTAAGAATATTGTCGGAGAAATTGTGCCACAAAAAGCCTTGTGGTCTAGTGGCAAAGTAGCGCCACATAAGAGGCAAGAAGCTGGCGTCATAGAGTTGGCAAGGAGGTCCAGGGTTCGAAACTCATGGCAATCAAAGAGCATTTATTTTGCTAACAGGGGGTAGGAAGAGTTGGTGTTAAATTTAAACCCTGATGATGGAGGGATCCCACATCGGGAAGCTAACATAAGAGTGGATGCGAAACTGGCTTTAAATAGAGAGAACCATGAGTAGAGTAAAGGTACCTTTCTTGGTTGATCCCTTTCGCTTTATGGCGTACTCGTTTGGGTTGGCGTCGGCTAAGAGTGCTCGAGCGCGGATTAACTCAGTCTCCTATCGGTGTATATTTCGACTACTCCGGGTCAGAGGATGGCGCGCCGGGCCGTGATGGGCCAAAAGGGGCCATGTGGGCCCAATGGGCCTACGGGCCTAATTGGATAAGTTGTTTGATTGTATAGTAAATATTGGATTAGGCTAGGTGAATCTCATATCTGTGGCTAGATTTGGCCTAAAAGGGCCACACGAGTGTGTGGGCCCATTTGGCGTGTGGCCCTTTTAGGCTGAGAAGGATCTTTAGGCCCATTCGTATTGTTATCCATGTTTAAAATACTTTAGTTTACCAAATTACTAAAATACCCTCGACTTGTAAAATTACCAAAGTACCCCGATTTATAGAATTACCGTTTTACCTTCGATTTATAAAACTATTGAAATACCCCTGTAGGGTAGAATTACTAAAATACCCCTGTAGGGTAGAATTACCGAAATACCCCTGTAGGGTAGAATTACTGATATACCTCTGTAGAGTAGAATTACCGAAATACTCTTGTAGGGTAGAAATACTGAAATGCCCCTGTAAGGTAGAACTTTCGAGATACCCTTGTGGGGTAAAATTACCATTTTGCCCCTAGGGTGTTAAATGACCGTTTTGCCCTTGTGGGCAAGTGACTGACTTGGACTATGTGGTTGACGAATTTGATTGTGGATATATGTTGGTGATATGAATGACTTGACTGTGATTGTTTGATTCAAATATGGGCATGATATTCTGATTCTGTATGTTGTATGCCATGACATGTATATCTGTTGCATGAGATATAGGTTCTATTGATGGAGGAAGCGTTCTGGCGGCTATGCCACAAATATCTATTCTGGTGGCTCTGCCACAATATCTGTATCTGGTGACTCTATCACATTATCTGTTCTGATGGCCATGCCGCAAATTCTGTGGTGTGTCGCGGATGGGTAAGTCGAGTTGTCTCCCTATATGGTGTAAGGTTGGTACGGGGGTGTATATGGATGGATATGGGTTGGGTTTCTGCATACACGAAATATCTATTATGTATCTGTTTTGGGCCTATGGGCTTCATTTTGATTTCTGTATAGGGCTAAGGCCCATCTGGTACTGTCTGTTATAATGGGCTAAGGCCAATTGATACTGAAACTGTAAGTAGGGCTGGGGCCATACTTTTAATTCTTTTATATGACTGACTGTTCCTTTTATAAAGTAGGGGATTACACATTGAGTTTTCGTAAACTCACCCCGTTTATTAACCTTTCAGGTAATTTCCAGCCTTAGACGGATCAGAGCTGCGAGGGGCTCGGAGGGAGCCACACACACTGTTTATGTTACAGTTTTGATTATTGCTTTTAAATGTTTTTATGTGGGTTGTAGTAAAGCCATTGTAATTTTCTGGATTTCTAATTTAGAATTTTATTTATTGTTCTTATAATTGCAAGTATTAGAACACGATTTTCCAAAGCAACTACTGTTTTCAAAACATCACGTATCTGCAATTATTTTTAAATTAAGCTTCCGCAACTACCAAGATTTTTACAAAGTTGTTAAGAATGTTATTCAGCTGAGGTTATCTAACAAGGTTTAAAAAAGGGTATAAGTTTTTAATTATTAAGAAGGGTTTTTAATGGAAACATGGTTTTCGAAAAACACTTAAATGTGACACGCCAGATTCGAGCCAAACTTCTAGGCCGAGTTTGGGGTGTTACAGCCCATCACACTATCTACTGTTTCGGTACTTTATAAGTTGAACTCGAACTTATGGCATGTACAGGCTAGCCTTGGAGTTAGTTTATTTTGAATGTGCATGTATATAAAGCCATGCGAAAATGGCTTGATCTTAATGCTAATGTTCTAATGTTTAAGTAATTTTGGTCATGGTATATATGTGTGAATTAAACTTGACATATAGATGATAAATGCGTTTTAGTTGTGGGTTATCATTGATTTATTTAGGATGTATAATTTTTCTTGTGAATTGGCTTGGAGGTGGTAAATGATGTGCCTTTATATTCGGCTAGTGATGGGTAAAACATATACATATGCTTATGACATGTTTGCTTGTGGTTAGGTTTTTAAAGGTCAAGTTGCTAGTAAATGATTGATCACTAAATGTGCTATATATATGTGATTGTAAAATTCAGCTTCAGTATGTGGTTGATTTTGGTAAGCAAGTGATTTGATAATGGTGTGACCGACTGAGGTTAGATTTGATAACCCAAAAAATAATTAGTTAATAGGTTGAAATATGAGGTTTAGGCATATTATTATATATGTGAATAAGGTATACATTGATATGTTATTTGTGTTCAAAAGTTTAAATGTAGCTATAGTTAATTGCGCATGAGTTGGTAATATTTACAATTGTGTGTGGTTATTTGGTGATGGTTGTTTGTGTTTTATATGTAAGCATGCCTATTAAACCGTGAGGATAGTTTAACTTTGATCATTTTGCATAACCTGTGAATTGACATATTCATTAATTAATTAATGGAATAAGATAAAATTTATTCAGTAATTATGCTTAGATATGGCTTTGATAATAAGAAATATGTGCATGGTATACTAGTAACTAAAGTATGTTTGGTCATTATTTATATATATATATATATATCAATGCCGCATAAATGGATGAAAAGTTTAGTATTGAAATTCGTTCCATTTGATGTTTAATTTATACATGTGCAAAAGCTATATAATAATATGTTTGATATTCAATTAATGAAATAATTGTTTTGTTATATGTTCTGTATATATATATATATATATATATATATAATTTGTGTTGATATATGTTGGATTATGTTTTAATTATGCAATGTTATGAATGATACAATTTTAATACTCGATATTTGATTAAGTTACAAGCATTGATGTGATTAAGTTTTGAGATGTGAAATGTAATGAATATCTGTATAAACTGTGATATGACTGGTAATACCTCATAACCCTAATTCGCCGAGGATATGGGTTAGAGGTGTTACATTTGATTGGTATCAGAGCTACGGTTTAGTCAATTCTAGGACTAACGTAGCACGTACGAGTCTAGTTATGCATGCCATATTTTATACTCTGATAGTGTGATGACTTCTGACATTTGAAAATGTGTTTTCGTATAGTAATGGATCCTGATAGAGCCGTAGTTGATGATGTCGAGAGTATAGTGCCTGCTCCCACTCAAGGGACAGTGCTGGTTGATACTCGACCGACTTCGAGTAACCAAGAGGGAGAGCGTAAACGAGCCTTTTACCAAATGATGAACGACTGGTTTACTCAGTATATCTGGACTAATCCAGTTGCACAACAACCTCCACTCCTAACTGATCCTTCTTTGATACCTGTTATACCTCAAGTGAGTGATCCGTTGAGATTACTTAAGCCTCCTGTTCATAAAATTAGAAAACACGGGGTTGAAGAATTCAGAGCTGCTGATGATGATGCTGAGCGAGCTAAATTCTGGCTTGATAATACTATCCTCGTGTTTGATGAGCTATCTTACACCCTGGATGAGCGTTTAAAATATGCCATATCTTTGCTACGAGACACCGCATATCACTGGTGGAATACACCAATATCGGTGGTTTTGGAAGAACAGGTGACTTGGGATTTCTTTCAGACTAACTTTCATAAGAAATATATCAGCTAGAGATTTAATGATAAAAAACACAAAGCATTTCTGGAGTTGAAACAAGGTCGCATGATTATGACAAAATATGAACGGAAATTTGTGAGACTCAATCGATATGCCCGAGAGTGTGTTTCGACCGAAGCTATAATGTGTAAAAGCTTCGAAGACGGGTTGAACAAAGACATTAAATGGCTTGTTGGCATACTTGAAATAAAAGAGTTCGTAGTACTGGTTGAGCAAGCATGCAAAGCCGAAGAGCTCGGGAAAAAGAAAAGAAAAGCTAATTTTGAAGCTAGAGATTCACGTAAGAGATCATCGAGTAAGTCTTTTCAGTCGGCATCAAAGAGATTTCAGGATGATTCTAGCCATTCAAAGGCTACTGAGGGTTATACTAAATGTGATCGGGATAGACCATCTGCGAATTCGAAAGCTACCTCAGTAGCTAGTGTTGGTAACGTTAAATCAAATCAACTAGAGTGTAAACATTATGGTAAATGACATCCCGGCAGTTGTAGATTATACGATCAAGCCTGTTTTAAATGTGGATCGATGGATCACTTCATCCGTGAATGTCCTAAGTTGGTCGAGTAAGATACAGGAAAAAATAAGATCGGGTAATACTACAGCTCGAGGGAGACCACCCAGAAATACAGGTAATGTGAGTAGTAGTCAGAGAGGAACTAAAGACACAGCAGTTCAATCTGAGGCTCACGCATTTACCAGAGCTTATGCTATACGCGCACACGAGGAGGCTTCATCCCCAAATGTTATTACTGGTACATTCACTCTCTATGATACTAGTGTAATTGCATTGATTGATCCTGATTCGACTCATTCTTATGTGTGTGAGACTTTAGTATTCAGTAAGACTTTGCCTGTTGAGTCTACTGAGTTTGTTATTAGAGTATCAAACCCCTTGGGCCAGTGTATTATGGTTGACAAAGTGTGTAATAATTGTCTCTTGATGATTCGAGATTCGTGTTTTCTTGCTGATTTGATGTTGCTTATTTCTGGAAGGTGGATAAAATTTTTTATCGGGTTTTTTCTGAAAATTACTCCCCATTAAAGGAGATAGCAGCCACGCCCAAGAGAGATGACATATCAGAAGAAAATTGGATCTCGCTCCTTCAAAATCTCCAGGAGAAGGATATTGAGTGGAGAGCTTTTTGGTTGGTTCCTGACGAAATTCTTTTCTGATGTGGGAGCTTTAACTGGGTCCCTCTGCTGGGAATTTGGGGAGCCATTGGATATGCTCATTTGCTCGTACTGAGGCAATACAGATCAAGACAGTTCATATCGGCAAGGCATGGGCTAGCCCAATTTAAATTCACGTATAAGGGAGTTAACTACAAGAAAAAGATTAAAGAGATTTCTAATGCTTGGAACCAGACTCGCCGGATGAAAAGAGTTTCTTTAGGTCCAATGACGACCCCCGAATATGATGGTTGGTAGGGTAGAAGAATTAATAATAATATCCCTAGACCGAGACAAGAAGGCACTCGACCGATGGAAGAATACCTACAAGTAGTCCCCTCCGAGTTAGAAATTATAAAGCAGGACTTCAAAAAGAGAAATTTAAAGTTAGGGAAAAAGATAGAACAATTGGAGGAGGAAAATGTGCATTTGAGGTTAGATGCCGATGTTTAAAAACTCGATCAAAAACTCGAGGTTGAGAAGTTAAGGAAAGGGAAGAGGAAGGCCGAAGAGGACTTGGATAGTTTGAAGGCTGATTACAAGAAGCTGCATATGTCGATGAGAACGACCGGATTGGGAAAGACATCAGAGCAGTGGCGACAAGAATTTCAAGAGGAAAATGCCAGAGCTAATTAGTGGGAGAAGAGATATCATGATGCTCGAGCACGCGAAAGCACCTTGAAGAATAGCTTGGTCGAGGGTCAAGATAAGAAGCAGATATTAGCAGCTTGGGTAACGGAGTTAGAAAAGGCACTGCATCAGAGTGGTGGTCGTAACTTTGACGCTGAACTAAGGGCTAGCCTGAGCAAAATTGAGGATTTGAAAGGAAAGGTGGAAGAACTTAAGGCTGCGCTACAGAACTGTGAACTTCGAAGTGAATTCCTTGAGTCGAATAATGAGTAGTGGAAGGAACAGCTTCGTCAGTCGCAAGACCAGGTCAGGGATAGAGATTATGTCATGGGCGAAGCCGTAGCTTAGATACGAGAAGTGGCAAATCATTTACAAACCTTAGCAGTTCAGGCTAACATACTAAGTGTGAAATACAAGTTAGAGCCGGACCGGGGTCGAGAGTTGGCTTGGCTTCTTAAGAAAGATAAAATTTTGATTATTAGGGCAAAGCCGTATATATGATCTGTTTTATGTAAAGAATTTTATTTTCTAATAAAGTTATTCTAAATGGAATAGGATCAGAATCAGCGCCTCTTTAAGTTTTGCATTCATCTCATGCATTTGCATTTCATCGCATCATGTGCATTAAATTTCACAAAAGAGCTTTAATTAATCAAAAATTATATTATAGTTACCCTAGAACATCAATACTACACACGAAAAAAAACCTAAGCTATGGATCAAAGGCTGGAGAAATTAGAGCAAATGCAGAAGGAGATGCAGGAACAGATGCAAGCGCAGGTGCAAGAACAATTGTCCAAGATTCAGCAGGATATAAAAGATCAGATGCTAGAATTGCAAAAAAAAATGATGAATCAGTTAACCCAGTTACTGCTAGAAGGGCCAGGAAAAGGGAAGAGCCCTATGGTCAACTCCGGGGATGACAGTGAGGACTCTATCTACCCACCGGGTTTTGCCCCAACAAATACCCTAGTGCAGCCCAATGCATATCCACCAATGGTGTCTGTCAATATCAGTACTCAGCATCAAGCCGGCATTTTGGCACTAACACACTTCCCGTCAGGCTCAGGCACCAGAGATAATCCGGTAAATCCCGGTGTCCTTGATTTGGATAAAATGGCAGAGGTAGAAAGGGCAAAAGGAGAACTCTCAAAATAGTTGGAGGACCGATACAAATGGCTGGAAGAGAAGTTCAAGGTGCTGGAACGCACTGATTATCAGTGTGGTATGGATGCTAAGGAGTTAAGTTTGGTTCCGGATCTAGTGCTCCCTCCGAAGTTCAAAATGCTAGAGTTTGAAAAATACAACGGCACTAGCTGCCCTGAGGACCACATCACGATGTTTTGTCAGAGGATGACTGGTCATGTCAATAATGATCAGTTGTTAGTTTAATGTTTCCAAGATAGTTTGACTGGGGCTGCGGTCAAATGGTACAATTAGCTAAGCTGCACCCAAGTCAAATCATGGAGGAACTTAGCACAGGCCTTCATAAAGTAGTATGGCCATGTAACGGATATAGCGCCTGATAGGATCACATTACAGAATATGGAAAAAAAGTCGAGTGAAAGTTTCAGGCAATATCCCCAGAGGTAGAGGGAAGTCGCTACGCAAGTTCAACCGCCGCTATTGGAAAAAGAGACAACCATGCTTTTCATTAATACCTTGAAGGAACCTTTTATTAATCACATGCTGGGAAGCACAACTAAGAGTTTTGCAGACATAGTGATGTCTGGTGAGATGATAAAGAATGCGATAAGGTGCGGAAAGATAGAGGCTGGGGAAAGTACCAGGAGGTCGGCCTCGAAAAAGAGAGAAAATGAGGTCAACAATGTGAGCCTGGATTATGTAAAACCAATGACAGTAAACCAACTGAAGGCAGTGGCCACGGGCCAGCAAGCTTCACCAAGACAGAAGCCCAGTACAAAACAAAGCACGGAGAAGCTCCAGTTTACTCTTATTCCAATAACATACCGGGAGCTGTACAAAAGTTTATTTGATGCGCACGTTTTATCCCCAGTCTACTTAAAGCCGTTGCAACCCCCATATCCCAAATGGTACGATGCTGGTACTCAATGTGAATACTATGCGGGAACAGTGGGACACTCGATAGAGAATTGCCTTTCTTTCAAGAGGCTAGTCGAAAGGCTCATCGACGTGGGCATTGTGAAGTTTGACAATGCACCTGGAGTAGGAAATTTGTTACCTAATTATACTGATAATAGGGTAACCACAATAGCTGATAGTGAGGGGAAAAGAATTAAGTTGAATGTGGCAGAAGTGAAAACCCCGATGAGGGAGGTTTGGAAGAAGATGGTGGAGAGAGGTTTAATCATACGAGACTTTGGGAGCAAAGCTCGAGAAGTAGGGAACTATTGTGAGTTCCACGGAGAGGAGGACCATGAGATTGAAACATACGATGAATTTAGAGCCTTGGTATAGGGTCTAATGGACAACAAAGAATTGGAGTTCTTTGAGTTTGCTGAGGAGGAAGATGTATGCATCTTGGAGGAAGGGCTGATAGAGAAGGTCTGTGAGGTTAGTCACCCAGTGTGATCATTTTATGACCGAGAATTAATGAAGCTGGAACGAGAATGGCACCAAGAGTTGTGATTTAGAAACTCGTGGCTTTTCCTTACAAGGATAGCAAAAGGGTGCCTTGGAATTATAACTATAATGTGACATCATCAGGAGAAGGGAGTCTGGTCAGCACACCAGATACTAAAGCCGAGCTTGTAAAAGAGAAATCTTTGATGTTTGAACAGGGAGAAAAGAAGACAAAACCACTGGTTAATGAACTGGTAACTGATGATGAAGCTAAAGAATTTTTGAAGTTCCTAAAACATAGTGAGTATAGTGTTGTGGAACAGTTGCACAAGCAGCCAGCATGCACATCGGTACTAGCTTTGCTCCAAAATTTGAAAGTGCACCGTAATGCATTGATGAAGGTGTTGAATGAAACCTATGTCGCTGAAGGCATTTCGGTGAACAAGCTAGACCATCTTGTCAGCAATATAAGTGCCGGTAACTTCATTTCTTTTAGTGATGATGAGACATCGCCAAGTGGCATGGGGTCTACCAAGGCTCTGCACACCACTACCCAGTGCAAAGGGTATACACTACCGAGGGTATTAATTGAAAATGGGTTGGCACTGAATGTCTTGCATCCGTCTATATTGAACAGGTTACCTACAGATAGCCCTTATATGAAGACATGCCAGAACATAGTGAGAGCATTCGATGGCACCGAGAGGAAAGTAATGGGTAGGATTGAGATCCCCCTTCTGATCGGACCCAACACGTACGAGGTAGACTTTTTCGTGATGGACATTAGGCCCTCTTATAATTGTTTACTAGGGAGGCCTTGGATTCACTCAGCGAGAACAGTACCATCATAATTGCACCAGAAGCTGAAGTTGGTGATGGAGGGTCGGCTGATAACCATAAATACAGAGGAGGACATTATCGTATCTATTACTAGTGATGCGCCGTACATCGAGAATGATGATGAAGTAATTGAGTGTTTCTTTCAGTCATTAGAATTTGTCAATGTGACTTTCATTATCGAAGGAGGAAGGATCCCTAGGGCAAAAATATCTCAGGCTATAAAGATGAGCTTGCAACTCACAGCTGGAAAAGGGACGTTACTTGGAAGGAGACTTGGGAAATACCTCCACGGACAGGTTAGAAGTGCTGGTTTTGGCTGGCAAGCGGGATCATTTTGGATTGGGACATAAGCCAGACGCCAAACAGATGAAGGAAGAGCTAGAGAGGAAGGAGGAGAGACGAAGGGCATGATTGAGTGGGGCAGAGGTCAAGTGGGAGTCGATGACCTTCCCCCATATATCCAACACATTCGTGTCAGGAGAAATTATTTATCTGGAATCGAAGATGACAGGAGAAGGAACGTCTAAAAATATGATGGGAAATTTGAGCATCAACGCCTTATCTGAGGAGGGAGTGATGGAAGGAGACTTATCAGGCATTCGCCCTTATGAGCCTGGCAGTGTTCTAAACAATTGGACTGTGGAAGAAATTCTTGTAGTTCTTAGAGCTAATACAGAGTAATGTTCAGAACACACTTATTGTTTTAAGCCTAAAAACAATAAGAATCTTTTGTGAAATAGGCTCATGTTCAAACTCCTTTATCTTCAATAAGAAAAGCATTTTTGTGTCTTATTCTGGGCAAATACTCTTTCATATTCTCATTACATTCATAATCATGCCATAAAAATAAGCCACCCTTAGATTCACTCTTTGGATATTTCTTTCGTGTTGTAATAGGTCTCCAGATATCAACGTCACGAGCGACACTGTTAGGGACTTTGAATCTCTTTTTGAGTGAGATATGTGTCTAGAGGGATCTCAAGATTTTGAAGATGATGAAGATTGTGGGTTATCTCTGGATTTGTTAAAGATGGTTGAACGGGAAGAGAAACAGATTCTACCCCATAAAGAGACAACTGAGAATGTGACTTTAGAAGAAGGGAAAAAAGTGAAAATCGAAACTTGCATAACTGAGGAAACAAGGTAAAACCTCGTTAAACTGCTACAAAAGTTCAAAGATGTCTTCAAGTGGTCGTATCAAGACATGCCTGGGTTAAGCGCTGACATTGTGGTACATCAAGTCCCCATAAAAGAAGAGTACAAGCCTGTTCAATAGAAGCTTCGAAGGATGAGACCTGACGTTGCAGTAAAAATAAGGGAAGAGCTCAGGAAACAATTTGACGCTGGGTTCTTACAGGTGTTGAATTATTCAGAATGGGTAGCCAATGTTGCCCCCATCCCTAAAAAAGATGGAAAAGTATGGATGTGTATAGATTACAGAGACCTAAACAAGGCCAGCCCAAAGGACAATTTCTTGCTACCCCATATCGACACACTAGTGGATAACACGGCGGGTTATTCATTGTTTTCTTTCATGGATAGTTTCTCTGGATATAATCAGATAAAGATGCATCCTCCAGACATGGAAAATACCACATTCATAACCATGTGGGGAACATTTTGCTATAACGTGATGCCATTCGGGTTAAAAAATGAGGGAGCAACGTATCAAAGAGCCATGGTAAACTTGTTTCACGACATGATACACAAGGAGATTGAGGTTTACGTTGATGATATGATCGTAAAATCCCGAACAGAAAAAGAGCACATACAGGTTTTGAGTAAATTGTTCTTAAGGATGAGAAAGTTCCAGCTAAAGCTTAATCCAACAAAATGCACTTTTGGGGCTAGATCAGGAAAGCTGCTCGATTTTGTAGTCAGTGAAAAGGGAATCGAGGTTGACCCCGACAAAGTCAAGGCTATACAACAATTGCCCCTGCCACGCACTCAGAATGAAGTTTGAGGTTTTCTGGGAAGACTAAATTACATCGCTCGGTTTATCTCGCAATTAACTAAGAAGTGTGACCCCATATTTCGTCTTTTCAAGAAGCATAACCCAGGTGTGTGGGATGATGAGTGCTAGAAGACCTTTGACAGGGTTAAACAATATTTGTCCAATCACCTAGTGTTAACGTCACCTAGCTCGGATAGACCATTGATATTGTATTTAACAGTATTTGACCATTCAATGGAATGTGTGCTTGGTCAACACAATGAGACAGGAAGGAAAGAAAAGGCAATATACTACCTCAGTAAGAAATTCACTGAGTGTAAGATGAGATATTCGCCAATTGAGAAGCTATATTGTGCTTTGGTTTGGACAACTCGGAGATTGAGGCAGTACATGTTGTACCATACGACTTGGTTAATCTCGAAATTAGATCCTCTTAAGCACATGATGGAGTCAGTCGCTCTGAATAGAAGGATGGCCCGATGACAAATTCTGCTTTCTGAATTCGACATAGTTTATGTGAACCAGAAGGCTGTAAAAGGGAGTACAATAGCAGATTTTCTAGCCAGTAGAGCTTTAGAAGATTACGAGCCTTTGAACTTTGATTTTTCCAATGAAGATCTAATGTATGTGGCAACCACCCAAGAAGATACTCCAGAATATCATCCTAGGAAACTAAATTTCGACGGAGCATCAAACGCCGTTGGTAATGGAATTGGGGCAGTCTTGACATCCCCAAATGGAGATCATTATCCATTCACTTGCAAATTTGATTTTGATTGCACAAATAATATGGCAGAGTACGAAGCATGTATCATGGGTATCCGTGCAGCCATAGAACGCAAAATCAAGGTGTTAGAGGTGTATGGGGGTTTTGCACTGGTGATCTATCAGTTCAAAGGTGAATAGGAAACAAGAGACCCAAAGTTGGTCAACTACTGAGAGCTGGTTCTGGATTTAATCAAGGTGTTTGATGATATCACTTTTCATTACCTCCCGCGTGATGAAAATCAAATGGCTGATGCCCTGGCTACGTTAGCTTCCATGATCAGAGCAAATAAATAGGAGGATATGAAATCGATCCAGATGAGTATTTTTGATGCTCCAGCTCATTGCTGCAATATTGACGAACAGGAAGAGAAGGATGATCATCCTTGGTATCAGGATATTCTACGATATGTGAAAAATCGTGTACATCCTGATCAGGCAACTGAAAATGATAAAAGAACGTTGAGATGGCTGGCTGGTGACTATGTCTTAGACGGGAAAATCCTGTATAAAAGAAGGAAAGACCAAGTGCTACCAAGGTGTGTTAACGCTGTTGAAGCAAAGAAAATCCTGGAAGAAGTCCATGAAGGTGTCTTCGGGATGCATGCCAATGGGTTCACAATGGCCAGACAAATCATGAGATTCGAGTATTACTGGTCTACAATAGAAGGAGATTGCATCAACTATGCCAAGAAATGCTATAAGTGTCAAATTTATGGTGACAACATCCATGTGCCTCCTTCACCTCTCCATGTTATGACTTCTCCATGGCTTTTCTCACTGTAGGGCATGGACGTCATTTGGCCGATTTCATCGAAGGCTTCTAACGGACATCGCTTCATCTTTGTGGTAATCAATTATTTCACCTAATGAGTGGAGGCTACTTCATACACCAACGTCACGAAGTCGGCGGTCAGCAAGTTCTTAGAAAGGAAATCATATGTCGATATGGCATGACAGAGAGGATCATATCTGACAACGCGTTAAATTTAAATAACAGTGTGATAATGGAGGTTTGCAGTCAATTCAAAATTAAGCACCACAATTGGTACGTGATATTCACGATAAGTTTTAAAAATTTATAAATGATCGCACCTAAACTAACTATTATCACGACAAAGGCAAGCGCACCTATTGAATAGCAGTATAGTTTTAGCAAGATCGGAAGTCGAACCCAAAGGAACTAAAAATACTAGTATTAACTTCCTTTTTATTATCTAGCCTAAAAATAATAGGGTTTTAATTAACTAATTAACTAATCTAAGAATGCACATAAAATAGGTTTCGGGAAAATACTTTTTAGAAAATTCGATTAATTAAGACAATACCTAAGGAAAAATCCACCTAGAGTTCACTTGTTATTTGACTCTGAATCGGACGATTTATTCATTCAACTTGTTTCGTAGAAATCCCTAATTTATGTTATTATCCCTATTCAAGACTAATAACTTCGAACCCTAGATTGAATAATTGAAATCTCTTTCTAATTAACACCCTAGGGTTACATTAACTCAATCTATGGATCCCCTTATTAGGTTGCACCCTAATCCGAAAAAATCTTGTCACCCTATCTTTAGGCGTGCAATCAACTCCGCTTAATTATGACAAATTTACTCTTAGACAGGGACTATTCATCTTCCAAATAAGTGCATTAACTTGAATCAATATCATGAAATACCGAAGAAAGAATTAAGAACACATAATTAAGAACAAGTCGAATATTTATCATACAATTCAGATAATAATAACAAGATTCGTCTTAGGTTTCATTCCCCTTAGGTATTTAAGGGGTTTAGTTCATAACTAAAAAGGAAAACATCTTAGAAGAATAATGAATACAAAATATAAAGAAACCCCAAAACTCCTGAAGGAAAATTGAGGGGAGATCTTCAGTCTTGATGATGAATCCGGCTTCTGAGATGGATCAATCGGCTTTCATCAAGCAATTCCTTACTTTCTACTCCGTGTGTCCTCTTTATTCCTCCTCTAGGGTGTTTAAATAGGCTTTAGAATGCCTAAAAGCCCTCAAAATCTCCCTTTTCCGAATAGAACTTAACTTAGGCTCGATAGGGACACGCCCGTGTGCGATTGCTTTAGGTCGTGGTCAAGGCTGAGAGATCAACACGCCCGTGTTAAGGTTGTTATAGGCCGTGTTCGAGCCTGCTAGAATGGCATGGGCGTGTGTGATACCCGTATGAGGAAGCCCAGGCCGTGTTGTTTTCCCACGTCGGCCTATTTTCTCTATTTTTGGCCCGTTTCTTGTTCTTTTTGCTCTCCTATGCTCAACTAAGTATAAAACATGAAATTAAAGGATTAGGAGCATCAAATTCACCAAATCTAAGGAGAAATCATTCATAAATGTGTTAAGCATGGGATAAAAATATGTATAAATTATGGTTTATCGAATACCCTCACACTTAAGCGCTTGCTTATCCTCAAGCAAAATCCTCAATTCACAATTAAGAATTCCTTTTTCTCAAATTATAATTCCTATCAATAATATCTCAAACTAATCCATAAGTGATAATACATTGAGAATTCAACTAAAAGAGTATTAAAGTTTCAAACATTCCAAGTTGAGCATTTAATCATGAAAAATATAGGCATATCCCTTTATTTAAGTAATCACTTTTGATTCAAAATCTCACAGAGTTTAACATCCTCACTAAAGATTCACTCAAATCACTCGAAGTGTTTAAGGATAATGGATGTAGCACTCAACAGTCAATATGAAAAGTTATTACCATAGGCTTGCATGAAAATCAAATCTCCACCACTATAAATTGAGATGATACATCAACCAAAAGGTCTTTAGAGGGTTGTAACGAGACTTGGTTAGGGGGTGTGGTCACAAGCTGAAAGAGAAGGTTAGAATCGACATTGAATTGAAAAGTTACTTAACTAGAAAAAATATTTAATCATCAATTGCGTGCAAAAGAACTTCTTCTCAGAATATGGAATTTAAACACTCAAGCGTCAAAAATATGACTTACTGCTAATAAATAGATATGTATATATATATATATTAAGAACAAGTTAAATTTCATAGACTAACTATTAAGAACAAGACATAGCTAAGCAATTTATTCAAATTAAATCTCGACAAAATTAATTGAGGGGATTTCAACAATAATGAGTTATGGGTTAATATTAAGGGTAGATAATTGAATGGGATGTTAGGCTCAAAGGGGTTTACTAAGGGTTAATTGTGAAGGTAGGCTTTTCATGGAATGAGTTGGTTAAATCTAAGTGTCTCTATTATCTTGACATATCAAATCAAATGGTGTGGTCTTGACATGCATAATCAAGCAAGTTCTAGAATAATAATTCGATATTGACACACTCAAAGCAACAATAAAAGTGAGCATGAAAGAAATAATAGATGCTCTAAAGGCTCAAAATCTCACAAAAATTATAGCTTTTTGATGTTTAAACCTATGGATTTCAATTCAAGATAATACCTAAACCTGGGAAAACAACCTAAATTTTTAAATTCTTAAAAATCAACTTATCATTCTTAATTCTCTAATGTCTTAAAGTTTAAATATTCAATACATGAATGCCTATGTTTTAATTCAAGATATATCAATAAAAATCATAAATTAATCAAAGTTCATCCTAAAAATGATATGAGAGTTTTACAAAAGAACAAGACAAAATTCAGGGATTTTTCTGATAGTGATATAATTTACCCCCCACACTTAAGATGTACATTTCCCTCAATGTACAAAGATAAAGTTAGTGGTAATTATAGATATAAGATTATAAGATAGGGAGAGAAGTGAAACTTCCTGAATGTTAAATGAATGAACTACCTAGTTTGGAGTTATTTAGAGTGGAGGAGGATACTCCGGTGGTGGTAGAGGTTGGGTTCCACAAGTGCTGTACCAAAAGAATATTATATCTCGTGGTCGAGCAGGGTATGGCAGTCGTGGAGGACCTTTTCCAGTGGAGTTTAAAGTTCCTAAGTGATAGTGAGCTTTGGAGCTCTTTATAACTATGATGAAATTAGGAACTCTTTAGGGAATATAAAGAAGAATAATTACTCATAATGAAATGGCCGAGATTAAAATTTGTTTATAAAACCTAAAAAAATAAAAAGGAAATAAAATAGTATCAAAAGGAAATAAAATGAAAAGTTAAAAGTGAAAATAATAAGAAAATTGATAAATAAAAATAAAAATAAAATAGAATATTTAAACATCATCATCGCCGGATAGTTTGCTAGGTGGTGGTGGCGATGAAATGTGGAGGTGCTGACAAATCTACTATAGAGTAGCATTAATGTTATCAAACCGCTGAAAATACTGCTGCTCAAATCGAGTGAGGCGTTCAGAGATGTCAGAATATGAAGCCGCCGCATTAACTGGACGATGGGTGGGTGGTGGCTGAGATAGTGGGTCCTCGTGTCGTGGGGGAATATCATCAGTAATGTCCTCGGGGACCTCCTCCTCGGTTGATTGGGCAAGACGATATTGAGGAGGGTAGGTTCCACAGTGCTTTTCAATCATCCCCACACCTAGCATGCTCGAGATGCCTTGTGGAGACATCTGGCCAATGAGGGTAAGGGAGGATGCTTGTGCCGCTATATTGTGGAGCCCAAAGTACCGAGCCAGTCGAGTCATATGAAGGCCAATGGAGATGACCCTCTTCCGATACCGCTCCGTCTGATGGTGAATGGCTAGGGCGATGAAATAGGCAAGGTCGTAAGTGTTGACAATGCCGGTGCTCTCTTGTCTCCTTGTCAGAGTGTGGACCAAGATGGCGTGTAGGTACCTCAAGGATGAAGGGAGAGCCGATGCCTTGGAGCGGCTAGGGTTGTAGGTGGCCGAGCGATGGACGAGGGCGTTCTAGCACTTCGAGGGAGAATAATGGATGTGGCGATTGAGAGTATCGAGGTCGTTCTCCTCCTTGAACTCCTCCATGTAGAGGCCCAGTGCAGTACCGAATTCTTGGATGCTCAACTGGCAGACTAAACCTCCGATACGAAATTGAACTGTGCTGAGATCATCGAAGTTAGTCATGATGTCTTGAAGATGGAAGGTTGAGAAAAGTTCGAGTGTGAGTTCGAGGTACGTCGGCTCGATGATCGCAAAGAAGAGCTCCCATGGATCGGTTGTCGAAAGAGTTCTGACTGCATCAGCCAGTTGGACTTGTTCAATTGCGGACTAGTCAATGCAGTAGTCTGTAACTAAAGGTCGAGCCCGGAGTATCTGAAAGAGTTCTTCCTATGGTCCGACGGGAAATTGAAGGAAGGGGTGGCAAATTTCAGCGGTAGGACCCAAGGAAGATGATGCTCCCTTAATTTTCTTTAAAGTGGGGACGGCGACCTTTTTACCACGTGAACTCGGCACTATATACCTGCAAGCAAAACCATTATTTCGTTTTGATAAATGGACAAGGTAAAATGTAAACAAATTTAAAAAGAAAAAAGTCATGAATTAAAACTAATAATTTCAGCCACAACTACTAACACTAACAAACCTAACCAAAATAATCAATTTGATGGCATAATTTCGTGGCATTAGCATGGTAATAGTATGAATTTAGGCATGATAATAGTATAGGTTTCATAAAAATGGCAAAGAACTCTATAGAAACATAAAAAGCATGAATGTATCACAATGCATGGATTATAATGGCAAAGAATAACAAACATACGTATGACTATAGTGATAACTATGAATATTAACTTAAAATAGGTAAATGGAGCTTGAGAAATCATGAAATAATTAAAATAATTAAAGCAAATAGAGAGAAAAGAGTAAACAAACGCAAGAGGGAGGAGCTTGGGCCTCTAAAATGGAGTTGAAGGCGGCGCACAAGAGTAGCAGAGTGGGCGTGTGGAGTTACAGCGGCTAGGGTGAGGGATTTTGAGGGAAGAAGATGATGAATAGTGAGGGGTTTTTATAGATTTTAGGGCACATGGCCATGGGATACGCCCGTGTGCCCTAATTTTAGCCCGTGTGTTTTGCGTTTTTCTGAATTTCGGTGCGTCTGGCATTCGCCCCAAGCCTGTGTACCGTGGATGTGTTGGTGAACACGGCCGTGTCGCATGGCCGTGTTCTGCTTCATTCACTTCTCCCACGCCTGTATTAATTTGACAGGTTTGACCACGGGTGCTAGGCACGGGCGTGCGATTTTTCAGGTTGAACCACTGTTCTAAGACACGGGCGTGTCGTACGCCAGTGTTGTTTTAGCAGGATCACTCACGGCCATGTCACACGGCTGTGGCCATTTATCGTAGCCCGTGTTGGGAAAAATCTTTGCCCTGTTTTCACACGGTCTACAGCACACCCGTGTGCTTGGCCGTGTGAGTGTGGAAAACCTATGTTCAAGAGCTCAGTTAGTAAGTTAGGTGTTAACCACTAGAATTTAAAGAAGTTAATACCATTAGTACTCGGGTTGCCTCTCGATAAGCGCTTATTTAGAGTCTAAGCTCGACTTACCTCTCTATTGAATGGTCTTGGTGGTTCGAGGAGTTTACACTCCTCATTCCTGCTATCAATATTATCAAAATAAGGTTTTAGATGGGTATTGTTTACCTTGAAAGTGTCAAATTTGGGATGGATTACCTCGACTGTACCGAATGGAAAAATGCTAAGTACCGTAAGAGGAATTTCTTCATTCATGTTGGCAGTGGTAATGCGAGGATCTGCGGCATCTAATAATACTTTATCTCCAACCTTAAGTTGATTTGGTGAGGTATTGAGCTCGTCCTGGCATAGTTTTGGTTTATCGTGTGTTCTCGGTTTATGTGTCTGCCATTCATCTAGCTCCTCGATTTGTAGCCTTCGTTCTTCATGAATAGGACCTTTATTGTTGCTTGAACATGGCTCATGTATATCTTTTGAACTCATTTCCTGCAAAGTAGGTTGCACCATATGGTCAGTTTTAGTAGAATGATTTATACAACCACCTTCAACTTTTGATGTGTTACTCGAATTGCGAGCTTGAAGGGTGATTGTTTCGTCTCCCACATGAAGTGTGAGTTCACCTGTGCCAACGTCAATAATTGTTCTAGCAGCTGCTAAAAAGGGCCTTCCTAAAATCAAAGGAGTGTTGCTATCCTCCTCTATGTCTAGAAGAACGAAATCAACTGGGAATATAAATTTGTCAATTTTAACAAGTACATCTTCAATAATACCCCAGGAAATCTGATAGTTTTATCTACTAATTGAATGCTCATCCTAGTTTGTATCGGTTTCCCAAGACCTAGTTGCTTAAACATTTTGTAAGGCATGACATTGATGCTAGCCCCTAAATTAGCCAATGCATTATTAACATCTAAGCTACCAATTAAGCAAGAAATTGTAAAACTCCTTGGATCTTTTAACTTGTTGGGTAGCTTATTCTGTAGAATAGCTGAGCAAACCGTGTTTAGCTCCACATGCGATGCCTCGCCCAACTTCCGCGTATTTGCTAAAAGCTCCTTTAAAAATTTCATGGCATTCGACATCTGCGAGAGAGCTTCAATAAACAGTAAGTTAATATGTAATTTTTTTAAAAGTTTAAGGAATTTACCAAATTGTTCATCTGAGCAGTCTTTCCTTGTCGCATTAGGGTATGGCACACAGGGTTTATATTCTACACTTACCGGTTTCTGCTCATTGTGACCTACTTTACCTTTACCTTTGCTTACCACAGTTTCTTGCTTTGGTTCTGGTTCAGATGCAACTAACCCTTTCTCATTTCTAACGTTGATTGCATTGAGCTATTTCTTTAGGTTAGGTTCAGCATTGCTTGGCAAGCTGCCTTGTGGTCGTTCGAAAATTAGTTTGGACAGCTGGCCTATCTGAGTTTCGAGCCCTTGGATCGACGCTTGTTGATTCTTAAGTGCTGTCTTGGTATTCTGGAAAGAGTTTCTAACACCGCGATGAATTTGGATAGCATCTGTTCAAGGTTCGGTTTCTTTTCCTGTTGATAAGGTGGTTGTTGAAAACCCAGAGGATTTTGTGGCCTTTGATTTTCTTGACCACCCCATGAGAAATTTGGGTGGTTTCTCCAACCTGCATTATAAGTATTATTGTATGGGTTATTTTGAGATCTAGATTATTATTACCCATATAGTGGACTTGTTCCTCTTTGATTGAAGGATTGAAGGGTTGATATTTTGTATGTACGCCTCCTCCACTTGAATCACACCTCATCACTGGATGTACCTGTGTAAAACCAAGCAAACCATCAATCTTTTTATTTAGAAGTTCCACCTGATTTGATAACATATTAACCGCATTGACGTTATAAACGCCTGCTGTTTTGGTTGGCTTAGTCCTTATGACTTGCCACTGATAGTTATTTAGTGACATCTCCTCAATAAATTCGTAAGCTACTTCAGGTGTTTTGTTGTTGATGGTTCCACCAGCTACTGCATCCATCATCTATCTTGTCGAGGGGTTCACACCATTATAAAATGTATGAACTTGCAGCCATAGAGGTAACCCATGGTGAGGACACCTTCGCAGTAAGTCATTGTATCTCTCCCATGCATCGTAAAGTGTTTCTAAATCCATCTGCACAAAAGAAGAGATACCATTACGTAATTTAGCTGTTTTAGCTGGCGAAAAATACTTTAATAAAAAATTTTCAGTCATTTGTTCCCAAGTAGTGATTGACCCTCATGGTGACGAGTTTAACCAATGTTTAGCTTTATTTCTCAATGAAAAAGGGAATAACCGAAGGTGAATGGCATCACCAGAAATGCCATTAATTTTAAATGTGTCACAGAATTTTAGAAAATTTGCCAAGTGAGCATTGGGATCCTCATCCTGCAAACTATCAAACTGAACAAATTGCTGTATTATTTGAAGCGTGTTAGGTTTTAGTTCAAAATTATTTGCAGCAATAGCAGGCCTAACTCTACTTGACTCAGTTCCTGTTAAATTTGGCTTAGCATAATCATACATAGTGCGTGGAGCCTGATTCTGATTTACTTGATCGGCGACAATTGCAGGAGGTAGCGAACTTTCCTGATTTTCAGCCATCTCCTCAGTTGTAGTTGAGATATTGTCCTCTCGCTCTTCCTCTGTGTATCTTAGGCTTTGCCTTATTTCTCTTCAGTTTTTGCGAGCTATGCGATCGATTTCTTCATCAAAAAGTAATGGTCTTGACGGGTTTCTTCTAGTCATAAACTATTAAAACCTGCCAATAGAGAGAAAAAGAAAATTTAGTAACGAAAATTAAAACAAAATTTAAATTGCAATAAAAGTAAATGGCTAAAGTAATAAAAATCAAGTGTTCCTAATATCTTAGTTCCCCGGCAACGGCGCCAAAAACTTGGTACGTAATATTCGCGATAAGTTTTAAAAATTTATAAATGATCGTGCCTAAACTAACTATTATCACGACGAAGACAAGCGCACCTATCGAATAGCAGTATAGTTTTAGCAAGACCAGATGTCGAACCCAAAGGAACTAAAAGTACTAGTATTAACTTCCTTTTTATTATCTAGCCTAAAAATAATGGGGGTTTTAATTAACTAATTAACTAATCTAAGAATGAATAGAAAATAGGTTTGGGGAAAATAGTTTTTAGAAAATCCAATTGATTAAGACAATACCTAAGGAAAAATCCACCTGGACTTCACTTGTTATTTGGCTCTGAATCGGACGATTTATTCATTCAACTTGTTCCGTAGAAATCCCTAATTTATGTTATTATCCCTATTCAAGACTAATAACTTCTAACCCTAGATTGAATAATTGAAATCTCTTTCTAATTAACACCCTAGGGTTGCATTAACTCGATCTATGGATCCCCTTATTAGGTTTCACCCTAATCCGGCAAAATCTTGTCACCCAATCTCTAGGCGTGCAATCAACTCCGCTTAATTATGGCAAATTTACTCTTAGATAGGGACTATTCATACTCCGAATAAGCGCATTAACTTGAATCAATATCCTGAAATACCGAAGTAAGATTTAAGAACACATAACTAAGAACAAGTCAAATATTTATCATACAACTAAGATAATAATAACAAGATTCGTCTTAGGTTTCATTCCTTTTAGGTATTTAGGGGGTTTAGTTCATAACTAAAAAGGAAAACATCTCAGAAGAATAATGAATACAAAACATAAAGAAACCCTAAAACTCTTGAAGGGAAATTGAGGGGAGATCTTCAGTCTTGATGATGAATCCGGCTTCTGAGATGGATCAATCAGCTTTCTTTGAGCAATTCCTTACTTCCTACTCCGTGTGTCTTCTTTAGTCCTCCTCTAGGGTGTTTAAATAGGCTTTAGAATGCCTAAAAGCCCTCAAAATCGCCCTTTTTCGAATAAAACTTAGCTTGGGCTCGATAGGGACACGCTCGTGTGCAATTGCTTCAGGCCGTAGTCAAGGCTGAGAGATCAACACGCCTATGTTGAGGTTGTTATAGGCCATGTTCGAGCTGC
Source organism: Gossypium anomalum (assembly GCA_025698475.1). Lineage (NCBI taxonomy): Eukaryota > Viridiplantae > Streptophyta > Magnoliopsida > Malvales > Malvaceae > Gossypium > Gossypium anomalum. The sequence goes on along the minus strand of CM046963.1, from coordinate 20,230,247 downwards.
TAGAATGACACAGGCGTGTGTGCTACCCGTGTGAGGAAGTCCAGGCCGTGTTGTTTTCCCACGTCGACCCATTTTCTCCGTTTTTGGCCCGTTTCTTGTTCTTTTTGCTCTCTTATGCTCAACTAAGTATAAAACATGAAATTAAAGGATTAAGAGCATCAAATTCACCAAATCTAAGGAGAAATCATTCATAAATGTGTTAAGCATGGGATAAAAATATGTATAAATTACGTTTTATCAACAATTTGTCACCATATAGCCCGAAAATGAATGGGGCAGTTGAGGCGGCTAATAAAATATAAAGAGAATCGTGGGGAAAATGGCTGAGACTTACAAGGATTGGCATGAAAAGTTACCATTTGCTCTCTATGCCTATTGAACATCGGTCAAAACCTCTACCAGGGTAACACATTTCTCGTTGGTTTATGGGATGGAGGCAGTTTTGCCTATCGAAGTTGAGATTCCTTCTCTCCGGGTTTTATCAAAATTGAAGCTGGACGAAGAAGAATGGGTCCAATCCCGGTAGATCAGCTGAACCTAATTGAGGAAAAAAGGCTGAAGGCTATCCGTCATGGTCAAATGTACCAAAACTGAATGATGCAAGCTTACAAGAAAAAATGTCGCCCAAGAGTATTCTAGGAAAGGAACTTGGTATTGAGAAAGATTCTCCCTATGCAAAAAGATTTCAGAGGGAAATGGACGCCAAACTGGGAAAGACCTTATGTAGTGAAGAAGACTTTTTCTAGAGGGGCACTAATATTAGCGGAAATGGATAGTAAAAGCCTTCCCAACCCGGTAAATTTAGATTCGGTCAAGAAGTACTTCACCTGAAAAAGGAGAGGCCAAGGCGAAAACCCGCAAAGGGCGCTTTGAAAAAAAAAACATGGAGAGGCCAAGGTGAAAACCCGCAAATGGCGCCTTGAGACCAAAGGGGTTTTGAGTTGAAAACCCAGAAAAGGGCAGTTCAAATTGTGATCAAAGATGGGGCATGTTGCGGCCTTATTCTACCAGAATTGACAAGAAAGAGGAACATTACATCTTGGGGCATCAACGAAATACTTCAGACCTTCTAAACACATATCTAGTGCCCAATGGTTTTCAAACAGTCCGAATAGAGAAGCTCACGCCGCGATATCTGGGGCACCAATTTTCTATCTTATACATTTTTTGTACCTTAGCAAAATACATTATCTTGATTAATTTTCTACCTTGAGCTTCGCTTTCAATAAAGTTTCATCTTGTCCATTTTGATAATCTTTTTCAAGCATTTCATATTGAAATATTGATTAATGGACTAATAGCACTTTCATAAAAGGAGTTCTGCATATTACTCTAGAAGCTTTTAAGTAGTGCAAGAACCCAAAACAGGTCAATTATTCAAAACTCACCAAGCTTAAGGATTAGAGTTACTTGAGAAGTAAAAAGTTTAAGTTAAGACTATTGCTTCAAATGTCTGTCAAAGATATCAGATGAACGAGAAGAAATACGTCAACGACAAACAGCGAGCAATAACAGCCTAAACATTAAAAAGGGCATTCTCATGATATTCTACATTCATACAAATGTCATTCATAATACATCTAGTTAGGAGCATTTGATTCATTTTTGATCATAGCATCCTAGTCATTTGGCATAAACATAGGCATATGAAACCAAGTCTACAGGGCATGTTCCGCAGAGGACAGTGAGCCTTAACCCCCTAAGCAGTAGGGTAACAGGCTGAAAATACAGATCTTATCCCTAAACGGTAGTAGAGCAAATCGAAGACAGCAAGCCTTAACCCCCTAAGCAGTAGAGTAATAGGCTGAAAATACAAATCTTATCCCTAAACAGTAGTGGAACAGATCGAAGTCAGCAAGCCTTAACCCCTTAAGTAGTAGGGTAACAGGCTGGAAAATTACAGATCTTATCCTTAAACAGTAGTGGAGCAGATTGAAAACAGTGAGCCTTAACCCCCTAAACATTAGGGTAACGGCTAAAAATACAGATCTTACCCCTAAACAGTAGTGGAACAGATCGAAGACAGCGAGCCGTAACCCCCAAAGTAGTAGGGTAGCAGGCTGAAAAATACAGATCTTATCCCTAAACAGTAGTGGAACAGATCAAAGACAGCGAGCCTTAACCCCTTAAGTAGTAGGGTAACAGGCTGGAAAATACAGATCTTATCCCTAAAATAATAATGGAACAGATCAAAGACGGTGAGCCTTATCCTCCTAAGCAGTAGGGAAACCGGCTGGAAATTAGAAATCTTATCTCCCTAAGCAGTAGCGGAGTAGACAGAAGACAGTGAGCCTTAACCCCCTAAGCAGTAGGGTAACAGGCTGAAAATTACAGATCTTATCTCCTAAGCTGTAGTGAAGCAGATTGAAACAAGTTCCTATACCCCTGAAGATGTAGTGGGTTAAAGTGAGGATACCTGAAGAAAGGGAGCATCACGGAGTCAAACCTTGGTAAGACCGGGCAAAATTGACCCATTTGAAGTCTTTGCTTTATTCTCGTTACACGACAAGTTATGGCCCAAAATTGCCCGACCCAAACCATTAGAAAACCAAAACCAAACACAAGTAAAAAAAACACTACCCATGCAGCCCAAAACCCCTAAAAATTAAACCCAAACCCAATACAAACCCCAAATTAACCCAAAGACCAATCCTATGGCCCAAAGTCTTAAGCAATTTTAGCCAAAGAAACCCTAGCTTTTGCCCTCGCGCCGCAAGCCACCCCGAGCGCCACACTACTCTCACCAGATGCCTCCTCCCCGCAATTGCACTGCTCCACCACGCCACGTTAGAGACGTGCACGCCCATGAACCTGCAAACATGTTTTGTAAAAAAAAGGCTATAAAACCCTTATAAAAACTCATTGTAAGGGGGGTTTTTTGATACACGAAATAGAGAGCAATCAAAGCAGAGAAACTTTTTAAAGGTGTTCTTTTATTTTTTCTCTTTTGGTTTTTTTTTCCGTTTTATTTTTTTTGTTATTATTATTTTCATTTTTTTCTTAAAAAGGAAAAGAAAATAGAAAATTTAAAAAAAAAAGGAAAATTTTACATACACGGCAGCGCCGGCGCTGGTGCGTGCAATGGCAGGTGCGGTGGAGGCTCATCAGTCCCCTAGCCGGATTCTGAAACCCTTCAGAGGAAATAGGGTGCTTTTTTTTTTTTTTTTTTTTTAAGCTGAGGAGAAGAATGAAATTTTAAAAAAAATTTTAGCCTTTATAAAAGGACAAAATGACACCGTTTTGTGCCACAAGCCCAGGCGCCAAAACGGCGCCGTTTAGACACACGACCCACGCGCATGACCCGACTCGGAGAGGATCCGCGTGTTTTCATTAATGGGCTATTTGCCATTTTAGTCCCTCTACTTTTTTAGGGCTTTGCAATTTAAATTTTTGTTATTTCTAATTTGGCCCTAAAATTTTGCTTCAGTTTTAATTTGATCCTTGGGTCTTTTAAAGGTGAGTGACGGCGCCGTTTGGGAATAGGGTATATTTGCCCAGTGAGCCCCTCCTCTATGACGCGCATTCCAATTGGGTCCCTAGATTGGCCCTGTTCTTTTATTATTTTAAAATTGGCCCAGAACTTCCGTTTTAAGTCCAATTCAGTCCTTTTTTAGTTATTTTTACTAATTTTCACATCAATTAAGTTTAATATTATTACTATTATTATTGTTTTTTGTTTATTATTATAGCTATTATTTTCTTTACTATTATTTTTTATGTATTATTATTCTTTATTTTATTGTTATTATCATTATTTTTTCATGCTATTACATATATTATCCATTTCAAATCTTGCCACAAGTTTGTTTATTATTATTTTTATATCGTTTATTTTATATATTTTTACTTTGTTTTATATTCGATCTCCTCTTTATAAAGTTTTATTTGATTTCTTAGTTTTATTTTTTGGTATATATATTCTGATTTATCATTATTTGCTTTATTATTTTTTATTGATTTGTTCATCTCTTCAAAATTGGATTTTTCTATTTTATCTCCTTTATTATTATTATTATTTTCATATTGATCTTAGCATTGACATTGTATTATTTGTGCTATTAATTATGTTCTATTATTCTTTCTTTTGGTTGACTATAATAGTTTTGTAATTAGTCCATCCTGTAATTCTCGTGAATTGTTTTTAGTATTTATATTTTGCAATTTATTAGCGTAATGATTTTATTCCCAAATCATCGTTTTAATAAAAAAGCATTGCCACATTTTATTCATAAATTTTCAAAATAAGACAATTCTCGGTATTTGAGATTTTCGAGAAGATTGTGCCCTAACTTACTGGGTACCGATTTTCCTCAATGAATCTAAAGTAACCAAGTATCCTTTTCTGTCAAAACGGGCAAGTTTAAAATAAAAGCTTATTCTCGGGAATTTGAAATGTTGTATCCTAACTCACTGGATATGACCTTTTGTATCTTGAGATAAGGGTTTCTAAAACTAAAGGCATTATTCTGCATTTGAAATTTTGAGAGATCGTGCCCTAACTTACTGGGTTCTGATTTTCATTTGACCCAAATAACCGAATATCCTTCTTAAATTTAAATGCATGAATTTTGAAAATTAAAAGACAAGCTTAATTTCGAGGGTTTGAAATGTGGTATCCTAACTCACTGGGTGTGACATTTTATTTCTTCGAGATAGGAAGGTCTTAGCATCCAATTTAATTTCATCAAGTGTTCTTTTAAATAAAATGATCGTATTCTAAAAACTTTTCAAGCATTCGACGTTAAGACATTAATTAATCAATTCGGTACTAATTTTGGGCGTTACGAGGGTGCTAACCCTTCCTCGTGCGTAACCGACTCCCGAACCTTTATTCTCGAATTTCGTAGATCAAAATTATCGTTTTAATACATCAAAATATTTTATTGAAATGATCAAACTCAAGGTGATTCGATCACACCTCGGAAAAGATCAGTGGTGACTCCATTTTTTATTTTTAAGTCGACTCCTGTTTTTTAAATTTAAAATGGTTTCGACAATTCTTATATAATATTTTTTTGAAAAAAATTTTTATGTAGATATTCTAAGTATAAAATATTTATGTTTACTTGATAAGAATATAAATTAATTACATATTAAATGAAAAAAAATTCGATTTGGTTAAAATAGTTGGATTGAAGTCAAATTTGAAGTTCTTGTTTATTCAGCCCTAGTTTTAACTGTTCATTGTCTATATCTCGACTATTGTTTTGTTGTTGTTATATAGAATAATATAAATACTTTTTGATGATTAGACTTAACTGACTAAATCCTATAAAAATATAATAATTTGATTTTAGTTTTATTCGCTGCAATTATAAATTTGAAGCTTTGGTTTTAGGTTTTACTGTAGGAATGAAATTTGGATTTTATACGATTTATACATTTATTAAAAATAAAAAATATATAGGTTATTTTTTTGGTACGACATCTTGGGTGACGGTTAATGATTTTGATTTCATCATGCACAAAATATCATGTGTAATTTTTTTATATTGTTTTAAGTCCTATTATATGTGAATCCTATTTAAATATATTTCGATTTTCAATCTATTTTATTTTGTATTAAGTTGATTGAATATATGTTATTTATGATTTGTATATTTACTAGCTATAACTGCACTTGTGAACTGAAAAAAAAAGTTATATATTAATTCAAATCTAAAAAGTTTTCCAAATATTTACATATTAGCTAAATATAATAGTTTGTATTGAAAAAAAAATTATTTATGTATATAACAAGTATACTTAAATTGGTAAAAGATTTTTAAAAATTGAACTAAAATAAAATTTCATCATAATTTACAAAAATAAAATAAAATAAAATATATATTACATTTATGTATAATTTTAAAATTGATATAAAATGTAAGACGTATAAGTTAGGTTTCTATATTGGGTATGCAAACAAAAGATTCGTTTGCTGGGGGGCTCAGAATAGGAACGAAAAAGGCAAGGGACCAATAATTTTTGAAGGTTGACATTTTGTCCCTTTGAGACCGCCCTTTTCTGGATCTTATTCTAGGAAGTGGGCAATGTGGTCTTACTTGCCTCCCCATTTTAATCCAATAGAGTGATTGGGACCTAACATTTTTTTTTCTGAAAAACAATCTTTATATTTTGGAATCACATTGAAATTATTTTAGATACAAATTGAATTTCAATCTCCCTTTTTTTCTTAATAGACATTGATAATAGATAAGTCTATTAAAAATATTATGACTAAATTCTTCATTAAATATTTATCTCAAACTTTAATTTCATGATATTATCTTATGTGATATCCAAAGATGGAATCAATTAAATTTTGATAGCTCCTCTACGGATAATCTGAAAGGGGGGGGGGGGAGTTAGTGATCTCATTAATGACCATAGAGGGCAATGGGTGTTATTGGCACATTCCACATGTTCACGTGATTGTATTAAATTCGTATTTTGAAAAATCTTATTATAGGTTATATTATATATATATATATATATATTTGTTATAAAATATTTAGAATTACTTATAATTCATATTTAACTCATAAATAAGATTTTAGTATACTCGAATATACCTTCTCCTATAGACAACAATACCCATACCAATTGAGCTATGATTCAATTGGAATTAAATCCCTATTCTTGGCTGAGGTAATGACAACTATGGTTTATAACACTATTTTCTAATTAATGAGTGCACTCTTTCAATTCTAAAACAAAAAATTACAAGCTAATTATTTTAAAGAATTTAAAAATAATGATTTGTTTGTAAAATGAAAGACAAATAATAATATGCTTTTATTTTCTTTAGCAATACAAAATTCTAATATTTATTGTGAAAGAGCCAAATTAATTTTATTTAATATGTATAACTATATATGTAAACAAATTTCAAAAGTTGAGGGCGATGTCCCCTTTCGCTATAGCTTCTAAGGACGTTCTGCGTCTCCAAATAACATCAGGTAATCAGTCTGCAAAGCGGAACACTCATAAAACGTTCAAAATCTAATTGGTCAAAATTAATATGTATATACATATAATATGAATATAATTTTAATACATTGTTTAATGAAAAGAAAAACTAAAATCAGATTTAAATGATAACCATTAATTATATTTAAAAGTTTTAAAAAATAAATAAATAGACTCGTATTAGGTAAACTAAACTAGACATTAAATTATAGGTAAGTTTTCGTTTTGGCATTTAATTGTAAAAAAAATTACTATTTGACTATTGAACTATTCAAAAGTTTTCATTTAAGTCAATTGTCTATTAAAATCGATGCTCTATTGCTTTCTCTATTCATACCGTCTACACCAATTGAGAGTTCTCTTTCCCCTTCTCTTCTATAGTTCATTTTTTTTATAAAATAATTTTAGACATTACGAATCTACGAATTAAAATTTAAACAATTTTTTTTTTTATCTTTGACATTGACCATCAGATCGACTTGTATCTAAGGTATGTTCTTCTACTTGTCGATGGGTACTAATCTACTGTACCGATCGTCAAATCGTCACTTGGAGCTCGTTGACAGAATTTAAAAAAAAAAGACTTGATAGCCCAGTAATATAAATAAAGACTTTTGCATAGTTCAGTGACTTAAATAAAAACTTTCGAATTGCTCAATGACCAAATTGTAACTTTTTTAATTAAGTGACTGAAATAAAAACTTACCATAATTTAATAACTAATAGTTTAATTTACAATTTTTTTTTACCGGTAAAATTCGCAAGCCAAGTGCCAAGCAACAAACCGAACCGCCCAAATTATTGATAAGATAAGATGAGATAATTGTTTTTATTTGTCATTTCATTATGTGGTAATTAATTAAAATGGTCCTCACAGATTTCATTTAGATTTGTGCCAATAAAATATATATATTTATACATGTAGTTCATTTTCCAAAATTCAAAAGCATTAACGGCTGTGTTCAGCCCATATTCATATGGGTTGAGACGTTCAACGTCTTTAAAATCCATAATGACGTAATTTCTTGTATAACATGGAAACTTAGGTTAAATTACTCATAAATGTCGATTTTAAAAGTTAATTGAGTGATCATATCAATTTTTATTATATTTACAGAAATAGGTTGGTTTCGAAGAGAGAGGAAAACGTTTCTAGCTCCGCCAAATAGAAATAAATTTGTCAGTCGAAAAAGTTAAAAAATTAAAAGTAAAATATAAACAATGGTGTAGAGAAATTTTTAGGGATGAGGGGAGGTGATCAAGAGAGTTGATGTAGTAAGGGGAGCAAAATCCCCACTTTATACAGGGAAGTAGATGGCAACGAGTGAAAGAGGGAGGGGAATTTAAAACGTGTTTATGTTGTTTTTATTTTGAAAACACTTCTACGAACACACATTTTTTATTTTTAAAAGTGTTTTATCGATGTCAAGTTATGTTGAATATCCAGGGTAGTATTTGATAAAAAGCAAGCGATCGTTCTGCTAGAGACGTTCGAACTTGAAATATCGAAAAGATTGTCACTAGAAGGAGATTTGAGTAAGGATAATCATATTTGCATGAAAGAATTGAATTTCACAAATCGACCCAAAACACGTTATTCTATTAAGTAAGTTTTGTTGGTGTTCTTAATGGATAATCAGTACTCTAGTTTTTTGCATAATGTTTTGATTTCAAACATGTGAAACTAGTTATTTGGTTTAAAATGAGTGGACAAGTTAATGCTCTTGTTTATTACGATGGTTAAATTCGTGACACCGACATTGGGGTTGTTTTTTCATCAACCTACACAACATAATTGACTTTCAACCCGAACATCCAATTGTCAAAGCTTCAGGCAAGAATTAGGCTGAAAGTAGGCAATTCGAGCCGTAAAGTATCATCCTTGAAGTATAGGTACTTAGCGTCAGAGGACCTGACATGCCGTCAAATGTATTAATTAATTCAGGTTAATTCCGCACTTAAGGAGCTTTTTTTCTAAACAATTTAGGATTTGATATTTCGTTTTCGATTAGACCTTAGGATTAAATATTAGTAAAATAAGTGTTTTTTTAACATATTTTATAAGTGTTGTGACCCAATAGGCTGACATAGACCTTATGTAGTACTAATATGTTCAATTGAGTGTGTAGGATGAAGATATAAAGGCCCAATTAACATGGAATGAAAGGGCAAATGATACATAAGCTTCCTGAGCCATCAAAGCACAAAAAGATCGACATAAGGCACAAAATGCATGCATGTCGTGCCATAGAGATGGTGTGGCGCGACACAGGTCGACATGCTGCCCAAGTATATCGAGGCTATTTTTGTCCACGGAATCAACTTTATACGAAGACCTAGGACGTGTCGAAGACCTAATTTTGGCTGCCAACACCTCTATAAATAAGAAATTAGGGGTTTGATGTAACTAAGTCATTCTATACGCCTTTAAAAACCCTAGTAGTGTAGGAGTAGGATTAGATTATTTTCCTTTCGGCTAACTTAGTTGTTTTTCCTTTTGGAATTAGTTTTGATCCAAGAGTTTATTTATTTAATTAAACCATTTCAATTTACTTGTTCTTTGCATTCAATTTATTTTTTTATTCCAATCAAGTGATTTTCTATTTTGTTCTCCATTCGATATTCAATCCACGATTATTCAAATCTCTCTTCTCTTCCGAATCAATTGTGTTCTTTGCATAATTAATTCAATTAGAGTTGAGATTATGAATAACATGAGTGGTTAAATCCCTTAAGAGGGATTAACGAGTGGATGGAGAAGTGATTAACAGAGGATTTAGAGTTTTATAAGAGGGTTAGTTGGTATGAATTACATGTTCTTAAACCACTAGGATTGACAACCCTAGAAAGTTACCATAGGCTAGACAAGGTTAGGAGATAAGTTGAACCGAGTAAATCGTAATTTATCCTGGTTGAGAAAGTGAGGTCGGGAAATAAGCGAGTATTAACCAATTGATTAGTTAATTAGAAGCTGGGAGGTAATAATTGGTTAATCGGTAGTTAATCCATTCTAAACCCTAATTTAAAGTTAATTACAAACCTTGAAATCAATTAAATTTTCTCGTCTTCGTTTATTGATTTTTCTCCATAAAATTTTCCCAATTAGTCGAACTGTCACGCCTTAATTTTTATTTATTTATATGCGCAAGTTTATGTTACAAGGGAGTTAGTAGCATATTGGTTAATATTGTTTATTAAATCCTAAAGGTACCATGTTCAAACCCCCACACTCCCATTTATTTTTTAGCCGAAATTGTTGACCATTCTAGAAGGTCAAACCCTCATTGGCGTCCAAGCACATTACCATAAAATGGGAGATTTATTTCCTTTTGTTTTGAGTCAACTTACCATCCAAAACCCCTTTTAACTCCCATTTTCCTCATAATCTACATTTTACTCCCTTTGTCCCCGAACATGCCATCTTTCTCCTTTGATTATCCTTGGCTGGCCATAGCACCCAAAACCTTACCCTTTTCATTTTTATTTTTCCAATTTTCTTTCATCTCTTCTCTTTGCCATTCACTACCCTCCTCTACCATTTTCTCTTCTTTTTCTTCCATTTTCATCACTTTTGAAGCCCTTTTACCTCTTTTCTCTTCCACTCCACCATCATACAAGGCCACTGCACCACCACCTCTCTTCCACCGCCACACCGCTGCCATGTCATCGTCGTCGGCTATCACCAATTGTAACACGCCTTACTCGTATCTGAGGCCGGGATAGGGTACGAGGCATTACCAGACTTAAAGATTCAAGAACATGCAAAACCGGGCCATAAAATTTCGTTCAAATTTAAAACTTTTCAATTTCTATCTTAAAGTCCCTTATATGGGCCTATGAGGCCTTAAACGTGCTTTGAAAGTAGTTATGGACTAAATCGAAAACTTTGGAAAGTTTAGGAAAATTTATAAATTTTTTTCCATGAAGTAGAGTCACACGCCCGTGTGGACATAGGGACACGCTCGTGTGCCCTCACACGTCCGTGTCCTCAGGCCATGTAACTCTCTGACTATGACATCATCATGCAAAATGAACCACACGACCAAGCCATACATCAGTGTGCTAGGCCGTGTCCTCCACACGGATGAGACACATGGTCGTGTCTCTACCCGTGTGGCCAACACTTAGGCTATTTTCCAAGCCTTTTGTTGTCCTTAATTCTCTCCCATACTTAAACACATCATAAGCACAATTATAACATCAATTTAATGGTTAATCATCCTTTAGTAAAATTCAATTAAAGCATTTGCATGTTGTCATACAAGTGTTTATCACATATACTCATGTTACACCAAGTTGGGCTTACCAATCCTCAATAGTCTTATCATATTGATGACCATTTTTACCAATTAACCATAATATTTTACCCAACACTTAATCGCTACTTATTCAACAATGTTCATGTTCAATCATTATCAACTTATTACCATGCCACACATTTATTCCATTTCCATGACCACCTCGAATGGTCCTAGGGCATTCATCATGTACTATGCCATATACTACCTATTCATAGTAATAAGCATAATCACATCACAAGGTATTAACACATAGCATGGATAAATAGGCTTACAAGCCATAACAATTATAAGCCACATCTCTTGGCTATATATAGTAAATCAATATATACCAATACATTTGGCTAATCATAATGACATCTATCATAAAAACTAAGTCCCTATACATGCCACTCACTTGTGTACGCTTAACTTATACATATTAACACTCCAAAGGTGATGGCTTGATAGTGTGATACTGCCTCCGGTGATTTCCAACCCCGAGCCGACCTGACAACACTAAAGAAATGGAGAGGAGGGAGTAAGCTTAAAGCTTAGTAAGTCCATATGAAAATAATAAGCAATATGCCAACATGTTTTTCAAGGTAATACAACAATAATTACACTTTTACTTATATTCTGGTCATGCTGTTTTCTCAAGTCATAGTTACCAATTTATCTATATCTAGAGCTACGAAACTCCAAATTTAGATCTGCTAATTTTCCCTTAAACTAGACTCATATATCTTCTCATAATAAAATTTTCAAAATTTTTTGTCTAGTCAATAGGTACAGTTTATTCTTTAAATTTACCCCTATTTTGCTATCCAATAGTTCCTACCTTTCTCTACTAAAAATCAATTATATCATAGTACGATACTCGGATAATGTTCCTGTCTATTTATCTTGAAAATAGACTCATTAAGAATTTCAATAATATAAATTATAACCCATAATCATTTTTTAAAAAATTTTAATAATTTTCCAAAGTTAAGACAAGGGAGTCCAAGATCACTCTAAACCGGTTTCACAAAAATTCAAATATCTAATAATAGGAGATTCCTTTACTTACACCGTTTCTTTTATAAAAAAACTAAACTCAATAAGATTTAATTCCATATTTTATTCAACATTTAATTTGAATTCCACAGTTTTTGGTGGATTTTCAAAGTAGGACTACTACTGCTGTCCAAACTATTTTAGTACAATATAATGATAACCATCACAAGATTTTCATGAAATTACTCTCATAAGTATCACTCATTCATTTTCATTCTTATCACAAGTCCATGGGTTTCTAGTACTTACTTGTGCTATCATTTAGCACAACACTCATCCAAACATGACAATTCATATGCATTACAATAGTATCATATAACATAAATGAGTTTATCAGGGTAAGAACCTTTTATTTCATTTCTCATATTAATCTCGTGGAATTTATCAGAATCTCGATGGATATCTCATTTACCGTTAAATCATGGAAGTGATCATTTTAAATACGCACTCCCGTGAACCTCACTCTTACGGTGGGATTACCAGTCTAGGTTAAATCCCTCGTAACATAAACTTATAGAGCAATGTCAGAATTACCAGTCCAGGCTAACTCCCTTACATTTACATATACTCCTATGAGTTCGGATCTAAATTACCAGTCCAAGCTAAATTCAGATCCTAATTGGATTACCCGTTCGGGCTAAATCCATTTCAGCACATATATTCTTCGGAAGGCTAGATCACTATAGGATCACCCGTCCGGGCTAGATCCTTTCCACTGTTAATTCATTTTTAAGAATCCATCGAATATCCTACTTCATTCAACCGAGATTTTTCTTCCTCTTATTATTAATCATGTCAATATTTCATAAATTTTCATACATCGAGCATTCAAATCATATTCTTGTCAAGAGTATACATTTATCATATAATCATCATTTAAGCAATTAACATACCTCACACATTGTATTTACTTGCAAATGGACTTACCTTCCTTTTTACTCTTTCGCAAGTTATCCAACTTAGTAAAACATCATGTTATATCAAAATCTCAATATATTCAGCTATTATATAGCAAGCCATCAATGATTGAACCATCAAACATTTCATGTGCTACTAGTCATATATCATTGTTCTCACAAATTTATATACCATTCTTTCAAATATAGCATTGCAATATTATTAACATACGAACTTACCTTAGCACCAAAATAGCAAAAAGGAACCTAACCGTCGATTTTCCATTTTTCACTCGATCTAGGTCCAATCCTCTTTTCCTTGATCTATAATATCACATTTAGTCTAATTATTAGTAAAATTATTTAATGTGATCCAAAAATCATATTTTGGAAAAATTACATTTTTGCCCCTAAACTTTGTCAAAATTACACTTTTGCCCCTAGGCCTGTAGATTGATTTTTATTCAATTTTCTCACTCTATAGGCCTAGCCGAACCATTTTCATAACTATAACAAACTACAATTCTCATCAAAACACCCTTTTATACCATTTTTACAAATTTTACAAAATGGTCATTTCGAACGTTTTCATCAAAAATCGCTTAGTAAAAGTCGTTTATTTAACATCCAACACTCATTTTCTACCATTATACATCAAAATCCATGCATGTCACACATGGGTAAATTTTTAAACATGAACCCTAGCTTAAAATATGGGTTGAAATGAGTAGATCATGTTACCTAGACTTCAAAAATGCAAAGAACATTAAAAACGAGGCTTAGGATCACTTACTATGGAGCTTGGAAGCTTGAAAACCCTAACCATGGATTTCTCCTTGCTACATTTGGCCAAAAAAGAAAATGGACAAGGGTTTTTGGCTTTTATTTTGTCTTTTAGTCCATTTAATTACCAATTTACCAAAATGCCCTTTTTACTCATCTTTGAAATTTTACCCTTCCATGTCTATTTTTGTCCAAAAAATTATCCAATGGTCTAATTAACATTTAAGGACCTCCAATTTAAAAACTCATAACAATTGGACACCTCTAACATGTAGAACTCAACTTTTGCACTTTTTACAATTTAGTCATTTTGACCAATTGAGTGCCCAAACGTCAAAATTTTTGAACTAAATTTTTATGAAATCATCCTGTAAATTTGTATACCATAAAAATATAATAAAAAATAAAATTTCTTACGTCAGATTTGTGGTCCCGAAACCACAGTTCTGACTAGGCCCTAATTCGGGATGTTACACCAATTTTCTTCATTCATTCTTCTTTTCTCCTCCTCTTTTCGCAAATCACCTCCGTAATCTTTTAATTTTGATTTTTAAATACTAAAAGATCATCTCTCATCTTATTTTCTAAACACTTCTATTTTGTGTTTATAGTGTTGAATTCCCCTCTTTAACCTACTTTTCAGGATTTATTGCCAAGCCTTCTTCCTCTACTAAATCGTAAGTATGAAGAACTTCAATGCATGTTTTGATCATAATATTATTTTCTAGTTAAGATGTTACTAAATTCTCGATTTCGTGCCTTCATGAAGAATCACTCAAAAATCCCAGAGTTTGTGCACCTCTAGTAGAAGGGTGTGATTTATCGACCTTTTTTTATAAGTATTATTGATTCGAGATCATTTTTTTATCAATTCTATTGTTTATTTATTTAAAATTTTGCTAAATCATGCATTTGGTCAAAACCGTAGTGACTCAAGGAATCGAACTTCCCTTTCGAAGTGGAATCGAGATTTAATCAATTGGATCTAAGGTGTGGGGACTTGATCTTGATAATAATAAATAATATTGATTAAATAGTAAATAATATTGATATTATAAATGAAATATTTCTGGTTATATGGTTCATGAAAATATGAGTATGTGTGAATATGAAAGTATTCATAGAGATCGGTTAAAACTGAAAAATGAGGGTACCAAGTAAGTAAATCTCAAAACTCTAAGATATGTGATGATGATTTGTTGTTTGGGTGATTCTGTAATATATGTTAATATTTTATTTCCGTTACTCATGTAGTGTGATTTGTGACTAATGAAAATACGATTATCGATATTTTAATCTATGTGAAAATGTTATATGTAATTATTTCGATCCATGGATTCGCATGTTGAGCATGCCCTATACTGATATTCTAGTTTGCATGCTAAGGATGCCATTATGAAAATATGTATAAAAATATGAGATCTGATTCACATGGTTAAGCATGCTATATTATGATATTCTGGTTCGCACGTAAAGTATGCTACTGAAAATTTGATCTGCATGCCATATCACATGCATAGGGTGGGAAAAATGTATAGAGGAAGTATATGGCAGTAAATCTGCACTTTCTGGTGGCATGTCCACATTATTCTATATCCAGCAGTAAATCTACAATATCTGGTAGTTTGACCACACTATTCTGTTTTTGACAACACAACTACATTATCTGGTGGCTAGTCCACATTTTTGGTGTGATATTGGATGAACGAGTTTTGGGGAACTCTTGTTGGTGTGTAGTGGAGTTGGGTAGGATCTGTTTTCAAAATCTGCACTGATTTTTGAAAAGCATTGCATTGACATCGTCATTACGTATTTTTCCATACCTGATTTTCTAATTGAATAATCTATATGTTATGATATGTTTTAACTAACGTTGATATGAGTTAATTCTATAATTATTATTAATAACCCATATTGAGTTTTTAAAGCTCACCCTTTTAAATAATGATTTTTTTAGATAATTGAGGTTAGGATGGGCTCGACTATGGAGACACTCTCAGTCATTTTTCAGAAATAATTTGGGTTGTGTTTATTTACTATGGACTGTGATTTGGACGTTGGTTTTGGATTTTGGATTTTGACTTGGGATTTTTCTGCATGGGTTATGTTTTAAAACTATCATTTAAGTGATTTGGAGAAATAATAATTTACGACAGATTTTTTTCAATAAAAGTGATAAATTAAATTCAATAAGGTCGATTTCAAAATTTATACTATGTTTTCGAAATCCAACACTATCTGCTCATGAAACGGATATTTTATGAAATGTATGTTAACTTATATTTTCAAAATGATAAATGATTTTTAGATATAGAAATTTGTTCGTTGCAATATTTTAATTGAGTTACGATGTTTTCCCTAAAACACTCACATTACTTGAGTTTTTCAACGTTAAAGATAGCAACTGAATTTGGTTTTACATAAAACAAGATTCAAAGACGTTTTACAAAGGCGATTTTTAAATAGAACATTTCTAAACATTTTATTGCGCCATCGTCATGGCCAATGTGATCTTCGAGATTCAGTCATAACGTCTAGGCCAGATCTAGGGAGTTCCATTTAGTGGTATCGGAGCCCGGTTAAAAAAACTTAGACTGTGGGTAAATTTCAAAAATTGTATGCATATACATGAAAAAGGGTATTTTGGGAAAGAAATTCATACTTAGTTAAAATAATATATTGGATTTTGTTATGAAAAATACCGAGACTATAACGGCCTGATTTTGGGGCTAATGAAAATAGTGGTTTTAGAACCACTAATCCGAGGCCAAAGAAACTATTTTCATATTATTTTATGTGTTATAGTATGATTATATGAGTGCATGAAAATTTTGGTGAATAAATTTTAGCGATTGCATGCTTAATTTCGAAAAAAGGACTAAATCGCATAAAGTACAAAAGTCTTTTTTTGATAGCTAAGGGTGTTAATTGACTATAGAAAATTGAAATAGAGGTCCTCATTGAGTAAATAGGCCAATAAAATATTAGTGGCTGGACATGGAGCCTTAATTCAAGGAATAGTCAAAGGTTAGGTGACTTAATTGATTGATAAAATAATAGCCTAAAGGACTAGCTATCATCTTTTTCATTTCTTCTCTTCACCATAAAAAATTATAGCAAAAAGGAGGGTTTGAGAGCTCAAAAATTTTAGCAACTTCTATCCATTGCAAGTAAGTGAGTTTGATGGCCTTTCTTGATAATTTTTGTAATTTTGGGACCCTTGTATCATAAGCTAACTAATGGAGGGGTTATTTTGCAAAATGGTTAAAATTTTAGGGTTTTTCCATGAAAGCTTTTGTGTTGTTTGCTGAAATATTATGGAAGAAATGAGTTATGGTTGTTAAATAAACAACTTTTGTGAAGTAGTTTTCATGAAAACCCTAACTTAGGACCATTTTATATAAGTTATAAATTATGTGGTAAATGTGTGAAATAATTGGAATTGTGGGCTGCTTCTAGCATAAAAAGAATTCAGCTAGGCTTGGTTAGTAAGAAAATTTGATGAAAATCGATTTACGAGCCTAGGGGTAAAATTATAATTTTTGTGAAAGTCTAGCGGCAAAATGGTCATTTTGCCAAAATATGGTTTGTAAAATGTCTTGATTAATGTGATGATTAAATTAGTGAATTTTATCATTATAGATTAAGAATTACGAAATCCGGACCTAGACCGGGGGAAAGCCAAGCTAGTGGATTAAAAACTGGTTAGTCGCCCACATTTTGTATATCGAGGTAAGTTGTACGTAAATAAGGTAACCTTATCGTTATTTTGTATTGAATGATTGATTTTGCATAGTATGGTTGAATATGCTTATGAGTGCTGCATGGTGAAATTTAATGTGGTGAATTCCCTGTTGAACCTAGGAATAGATTAGATATCCATGCCATGACATTTGGTTGATATGTGTGCTAGTGTAAGGCCATGTCTGGGACATGGCATCGGCCACATTATGAGCGCCAGTGTAAGACCATGTTTGGGACATGGCATCAGCGTTGATATGTGTGCTAGTGTAAGACCATGTTTGGGACATGGCATCCACCACATTATGAGAGCTAGTGTAAGACCATGTCTGGGATATGGCATCAGCATTGAGACGAGAGCTAGCGTAAGACCATGTCTGGGACATGGCATCGGCCTCGACATGTGAGCCAGTGTAAGACCATGTCTAAGACATGGCATTGGCAATTTACCCTCTTGTGTGAGGCTTATCGGATATCCTTTAGTATTCCAAATAGTTTTACTGGTTATTTAAAGCTTATGATAAAGGTACAGAATGATATAATCATGTTGTGAGTGGTACAGGTTCTTTTTCAAAACTCATGAGATATGAGTCTAGTTATAATGCCTTAATGGTAAGGATGACATTGAGTAAGTTATATCTATGAGAATGATTTCGGGACGATCTTGTAATCTTTGGCTTATACTTGTGATGTACAAGTATGTAGTGAAATCTACCTTTGTTAAATCAAGAATGTTGTGTTAGTTTATAATATGCTATGTGTTTAAATATGCATGGTTGATGTTGTTACTTATTTTCATGCAACTTACTAAGCTTTACGCTTACTCCTTTTCTTCTCTATTTCCTTATAGTGTCACCAAGTTAGCTCGAGAATCAAAGGGACGTCGGAGCCATCGATCACGCTATCAATTAAAGCACTTGGTATAGTTAGATTTAACATTTTGAATATGGCATGTATAGGATCTCGGTCTTTTTGTTAGTGTCATAATATTTAGCCAAATATGTTTGCTTGTCATGAAGGTTGATTCATTCTGTATAAGGTCATGAATGATGGCTAATACTTATTATTGCTAAATGCATTTGATGAGGATTTTCATGAATGTGATTATTGCATAGTTGTATTGATAAGTAGTAGACGTTGTATGCGAAAGAGAATAGCTTAGATATGATGTGTTTATGTTTATATTGGTATTGTTTGATGTTTGGTAGGTCGGTGTAAGTAAGGGTGACAAAAAGGCTTGGTAGATAGCCTTGTTTTTGTCCACACGAGTAGACACATGGGCGTGCGTCTAGGCCGTGTGTCCCCTGCACCTAAATTTGACATACCAGAATACTCAGTAGTAACCACACGGGTGGAGACATGACCATGTGTCTCAACCGTGTGGAAGAAACTGCTATAGCACACGGGTGTGTGCGTTGGCCGTGTGCCCCCAATTGTTGACATCAGAAACAGAATGTCAAGGTTTTAGTATACAGGCTGAGACACGGGCATGTCATGGCCGTGTGAGGGACACAGGCCATGGACACAGGCGTGTGCCAGGCCGTGTGAAAACCATTGTAGGTTCGAATTAAAAAATAAATCCACATGGGCTAGGGACACGGGCGTGTCCCAATATGCTCAGGCCGTGTGAGCCACACAGTTCTTCAGCATGGCCATGTTAAGAGGATACACGAGCGTGTCACCCTCCCACACGAGCGTGTGTCCCTATTTTCAGTGAAATTTTCCAAAGTTTTCAAAAGCCCCCGATTTAGTCCTGAACCGCTTTTAGAGTATGTTATGGGCCTCATAGGCTTATGTTAGGGACTCAAAGATGAAATTTGAAAAGTTTTTAATTAAATAAACTTTTATAACTCGGAAATGTACGTTTACATGTGTTAAGATAAGTAATGCCTCGTACCCTGTTCCGGCATTGGATACGGGTAAGGGATGTTACAGAGACTCCAAAGATGGCCCAGATAAGTACTTATTTACTAAACTTTGATATGAGTGTAACACCCCGAACCCGTATCCATCGCTTAAATAGGGTTTCAAAGCATTACCAAAACATTCAAAACATTTTACAATCAATTCATGCAAGTTACTATTCATTAATCGAGAATATTCATAGCATCCCCTAAATGGACCCTCGAGGCCCAATACGAGTATTAAAAATGAGTTGGGACTTAATTGAAACCTCTAAGAATTTTTCGTAAAATTTCAAAAATTTTCTAAGGTGTAGGGTTCATACGCCCATGTGGTCCAAGGGACACGCTCATGCTACAGGCCATGTTCAATTTAGGTTGTTCTCTGACTTGCACACACAGCCATGCCACATGCCTGTGTGCTAGGGCGTGTGGTTAATTAAACCAATTCAAATTAGGTGCAGATTTCACAGGGCCAAGACACATGCCCGTGTTCTAGGCCGTGTAGCACACACGGCTAAGACACACGCCTGTGTCTCTGCCTGTGTGCTCAAATCTGAGCATTCTATTTCTCAAAATTAAGGTGTACGGGACACATGGCCTAACCACATGCTTGTGTTACCAGGCCGTGTGTCACACACGATCTAGACACACACCCGTGCATCTGCATGTTTGGACAAAATAAAGTCATTTCTAGCTTCATTTCTCACCCAATATTTCACCCAAGACCTGCACTTGAAACACACATCCAATACCAACCATTTCAAGCATTCAAATCAAGCTATTTCCATTATTCATCATGGCATATCGTTTCATGCATACATGTTCATAATCTTTCCTTAGTTTAGTCCATATGTTAGACAAAATTTGGTCCACTACTTAGCACATGTGTAGCTACCATAGTATGACATTACAAATATGTCCAAACAAACCATTACTAGCCATTCCAATGGTTAAATTACAAGCATCATTTACATTTTTCATGCCAATATGGCCAACATAACCTATACATGCCATTACAACCATACTTGATTTACTATATATATACCGACATAGGCTAATGGATAGTGTGAGTGATCTCCGCCAAGCTTCCAATCCAACAAGCTTCCAATCCAATGAGCTTCCAATTTACTCTAAAATAGGGGAAAATAAAACAGAGCAAGCATAAAATGCTTAGTAAGTTTGTATAACATGGTACTTAACTTGCCATTCATCCTATTTGAGGTAACTAAG
Source organism: Gossypium anomalum (assembly GCA_025698475.1). Classification (NCBI taxonomy): domain Eukaryota; kingdom Viridiplantae; phylum Streptophyta; class Magnoliopsida; order Malvales; family Malvaceae; genus Gossypium; species Gossypium anomalum. Next base: position 20,209,406 of record CM046963.1, on the reverse strand, counting down.
TAAGACATATTCAACCACTTTAATCTCAAGCCCTATACACATCCTTGTTGCCCTTGTTAGTCATATATTCCATAGTAACTTCAAAACATGTATGGGCTCAACAACAATCAAGTTCCCATGCACATATGCTTTCCACAACATGTATTAATTTAACATGTATAGACCATCTCTTATTATTACAAGTATAGCTTCATAGTAGTTCGTTTCGAGTTTAAATCATTTCATGTCAGGACTTTATTCATTTTATTCGAGTATTAAGGTCACACGAGTAGTAGTACATTCAAGGTATACAGGTCAATGATCAAGGATGAACATTCTCATCAAGTAATTTCCATATACAAACATCATCTTCTTGTATTTCATGTAATATTCTTTTCATGTCATATTTCCATATCATATGTATCATTCCTTGTCAATTTGTTTTAAATTCATCTTTGCCCTTGTCAGAGCTTTACTCGTTAAATTTATTCGAAATATCGATGGATACACAGGTAGTACACCCAAGGTGTACAAATCAGAATCTGTCAATTCATGTCCAATAGTACCCTTGTAATACCCTAATTTTAGGGCTAATTGGAACAGTGGTTTTGAGACCACAAATTTGACGTAGAAAAATTTATTTTTATTTTATTTTTATGTTCTATAGTTTTATGGAACTATTCTGTGAAAATCTCATTCGAAAATTTTGATGTTTGGACACTCAATTTAGTTAAAAGGACTAAATCGTAAAAAGTGTAAAAAGTTGAGTTCTACTTGTTAAAGGTGCCCAATTACTATGATATTTTAAATTAGAGGTCCTTAGTTGGTAATTAGACCATTGTATAAGTTAGTGGACAAAAATGGACATGAATAGGTAAAATTTTAAAGTTATGCATTAAGGGTATCTTGGTCATTTGGTAAATAAAAGAATAAAAAGGGAAAATAAAGTGAAAATTGGTGTCCATCTTCTTCATCTTGGCTGAATTTTACAATGAGACCATAGCTAGGGTTTCTTCAACTTTCAAGCTTGATTGTAAGTACATCCTAGCCTCCTTTTTAATGCTCTTTACATTTTTAAAGTCCTCATAACCCGATTTACCTATTTCTACCATTATTTTGAAGTAGAGTTCATGTTCAAAAATTTACCCATGTGTGATATTCATGTATTTTGATGTTTGATGGAAGATATTGTATGTTTAAGGTGTGATAAACAACTTTTACTAAGTGATTTTTAGTGAAAATGCATAAAAAGGACTTATTTGCAGAAGTTGTGAAAATGGGTTGAAGAAATGTGATTTGATGAAAAATATGGGTTGTTATGAGCATGATTTAGGTTCGGCTAGGCTTGGTAACAAAGAAAATAGATACATTTCATTTTACGAGCCTAAGGACTAAAATGTAAATATGTCAAAGTTTAGGGGCAAAAATGTGATTTTGCCATAAGTTGATTTTTGGTCAACATTGAGTAATGTGATAATTAAATAAGTTAAATTTACCATTATAGATCATGCGTGTGAAGTCTACACCTATTTTATGAAACCTTCGAAAATTAAATTCACCACACGGCCTAGCACATAGGCGTGTGACTTGGCCGTATAACTTCCTTTGGTGCATGACGTCATAAACAGAGAGTTACACGAGTTAGGGACAAGGGTGTGTGTGACCACACGGCCTACCCACACGGGCGTGTCCCAAGCCACACGGGCGTGTCCCAAGCCACACGGGAGTGTGACCCTGTTTTGATGAAAAATTTTCTAGGTGTTGTAGAATTTTCTAAAGTTCTCGATTTAATCCTGAACCACCTCCAATGCATGATTTGGGCCTCGTAGGCTCGTTTTAGGGATGATAGTAATGTATGTGAAAAGTTTGAAATTTGGATGGAAATTTGGGTCTTGGTTTGGTATGTTTGCTTATGTTTAAGTCCGGTAGTGCCTCGTACCTTGTTCCTGCATTGGATACGGGTAAGAGGTGTTACATTTAGTGGTATCAGAGCTACGGTTTAGTTGGTTCTTAGACTAACGTAGCGTGTGTCTGAGTCTAGCTATACATGCCATATATAAAGTGTCATAGTGTGACGATCCTAACAATTTTATACTGTATTTTCATATAGTAATGGATCCCGATCGAGCTGTGGCAGATAATGTAGAAAGTAATGCGCCGACTCCTGCCCAAGGGATGGTGCCAGTTGAGAGTAGACCCGTAACTATAAGTCAGGGAGGAGAGGCTCGGAAAGCCTTCTTCTAAATGATGAACGAGTGGTTCTCAAGGTTCATTCGAACAAACCCGGCCGCTCAACAACAACATGCTCCACCCCCTCCTAATCCTCTACCTGTCCCCATAATGCCTCAATGTATGGACTTTATGAGATTGAATAGAACCCCGGTTGACAAGATCTAAAAGAAAGGGGCTAAAGAATTTAGATCAAATGCCGATGATGATCCCGAAAAAGCAAAATTTTGGATCGAGAATTCTATTAGAGTATTTGATGAGTTATCTTGTACGCTCGATGAATGCTTGAAATGTGCTATATCTTTACTGAGGGACACAACATATCACTGGTGGAAAACAATAGTATCTATGATTCCAGAAGAGACGGTTACATGGGAATTCTTTCAGGAGGAGTTCCGAAAGAAGTATAATAGTAAGCGATTCATCGATCAGAAGCATAAAGAATTTCTTGAGCTGAAACAGGGCCGCATTTCAGTCACTGAATATGAAAGAGAGTTTGTTTGGCTCAGCAAGTATGCTAGAGAGTGTGTTTCCTCTAAAGCTATTATGTGTAAAAGGTTTGAAGACAGGCTTAATGAAGACATCAGATTGTTAGTGTAACACCCCTTACCCGTATCCGAGGCCGGGACAGGATGTGAGGTATTACCGGACTTAAACATATATAATCACATAAAATCAGGCCATAAAATTTTATCCAAATAAAAAACATTCATACATATGCATAACGTCCCTTAAACGGGCTTACGAGGCCCTATACACGCATCAAAGATGATTCAGGACTAAACCGAAAACTTTAAAAAACTTCTGGGAAAACTTAGAAAATTTTATCATGAAATAGGGTCACACGCCTATGCGGGTAGGCCGTGTGGTCACATATGCCCGTGCCTTCAGCCCGTGTAACTCTCTATTTATGACGTCATCACCAAATTAGGGGCACACGGCCAAAGCACATGCCCATGTCCCAAGGCAGTGTCCCTTACATGACCGTTTCTCAGCCCGTGTGGCCAATTCAAAGTTAAAGTACAAGATGCAGGGGACACACGGCAGGACTACACGCCCATAGGAGCAGGCCGTGTGTTACACACAACTTAGACATACGCCCGTGTATCTACCCGTGTGGACAAATACAAGGCTATTTTCCAAGCCATTTGCCACCCTTAGTTGTACACATACACTTATACATCTCTGTAGTAATTAACATACTTAATTGAGCAATTATACATCCACAATCAAGGCTCAAGCATGGCATTCTCACAACAACACATGCATGCACATGAAATTTCTCTTATTCAAGTCCAAACTTACCAAAGCACATGTAATATATATAATTGGTTTACGTCCAATTTATCCATTTATATCATAGTTATCAACATTCCAAGAAATCTAATTTAAATCTTCTAGCATTCATGCCTTATAAGAAAATCCACATCATCAAAGCATTGGCACATACATGTATACCTAATTTGCTTTACGACCATTTAAGCCATATAGGCAAATTCGCATGGCTACCTACAACATCAATCTATTGACCTTTATAAGCCAATACATTTGGCTAATTTATACAGACATATACACAAAGTGACTTAGTTCCTATACATGCCATAAACTTAATTTTTACCCAACGTGATAACTTGATAGTGTGATGACATCTCCGGCGATCTCTAACCCGAGCTAGCAAAAATTAACCTATAAGAGATGGGAAAGGGAGGGGAGTAAGCTATAAATCTTAGTAACTTCATATGAAAATAATAAGCAATTTTATTAATATGCTTTTTCCAAATTCTTACAACATGCTCTCAAGGTATCACAATTATAATTGCATATTATTCCACTATTTGTTCAAATTCCAGTCAAGTTGTTTGCTCAAGTCATAGTTACTAAATCATTTATATCTAGAGCTACGGAGCTCTGAATTAAGATCAGTTAATTTTTCCTGAAACTAGACTCACATATCTTCCTACCATAAAATTTTTAGAATTTTTGGCTTAGCCAATAATTACAGTTTATTCTTCAAATTTACCTTGTTTTTGCTGTTTCATAGTTCTAAACCCTTTTCACTAAAAATTAATTATCTCCTCATACAGGATTCGAATGATGTTCCCGTTTGTTTTTTTCGAAAATAAACTCATCAAAGAATCTAAGCATATAAATTATAACCTATAATTATTTTTTTTTACAATTTTTAATGATTTCCCAAATCAGAATAGGGGATTTCAAAATCGTTCTGACTTTGTCTCACACAAATTCAAATATTTCATACTATGAAATTCTTTTGCTTACGCTGTTTCTTTTATAAGAAACTAGACTCAATAATCTTCAATTACATATTTTATTCAATCTCTAACTCCATTTCTAATGTTTTTGGTGTATGTTAAAAGTTGGACTGCTATTGTCTAAAACTATTTTACTGTAAAATAATGATAACTAAATCAATAACACTTTTACAATTCATTCCAACCACCATGGTATAAATACATATCTTACTCATTTGTATCCTTACCAATAATGCATCATAAACCGAATTCACTTCACATGAGTTATATGTACATACCTATGCGTAATACGATCATGTACCTTCTCGTTTTGAACGTACCCGTTGGATCATTCGGAATACCAATGGTTACTTGGAAATCTCATACATATAGTATCATTTCAATGCCATATCCCCGATATGGTCTTACATGAAATATCATATCGACGCCATGTCCCTGACATGGTCTTATACGAAATCACATACCAAGGCCATATCCCAGATATGGTCTTATACTAAATCTTAATAACCTTATTGTTTTGACATTCGTACCCTATTCATCTCTAAGATTCATTCGGGATTTCTCATTCATCGGAACTTCGTCAAAATCGTCATTAATAAATTTCATAGAAACAAATGTACAATTCATGCAATATCGAAATATAAAATACATAACATAAGGTAGTATCATTTACACATGAACTTACCTCGATACCAAGGTTATCAAAAAGGGATCTAACCATTGATTCCTCGTTTTTCCCCCGTTCTAGGTCCGAACCTCATTTTCCTTGATCTATAATGTTACATTTAGCCTAATTATTAGTCACATTACCCAATGTGGTCTAAATATCATATTTTGGTAAAATTATGTTTTTGCCCCTAAACTTTGTCATAATTACACTTTTGCCCCTAGGATCGTAAAATGAAATCCATTCAATTTCTTTGTTACCCAAGTTTAGCTGAAATAATTTCATAACTATAGCATCTCATAATTTTCATTAAAACACACCCTTACTACACATTTTATAACTTTCTCAAAACGGTCATTTTGGACGTTTTCACTGAAAATCACTTAACAAAAGATGTTTACCTAACACCCAACATTCATTTTCTACAATTAGACATCAAAACACATGCATGTCATTCATGGGTAAATTTTTAGACATGAACCCTACCTTAAAATAATGGTAGAAATAGGTAAATCAAGTTACAGGGACTTCAAAAATGTAAAGAACTTTGAAAACGGGGCTAGGGATCACTTACTATTAAGCTTGGGAGCTTGGCCAAACCCTAGCCATGGATTCCATGGTAGAAATGGCTAGATCAAGAAGATGGAGGCCAATTTTGGCTATTTTGGCTTTTAATTCACTTATTTACTAGATTACCAAAATGCCCCTAACTTAAAAATTATTCATTTCACCTATCTCATGCCCATTTTTGTCCAATAAATGTCCAATGGTCTAGTTACCATATAAAGACCTTTAATTAAAAGTCCATAGTAATTTGACACCTTTAACATCTAGAACTCACATTTTGCACTTTTTACGATTTAGACCTTTTGACTAAATTAAGTGCCCGACGTCAAAATTTTTAAACAAAAATTTCACAAATTCATTCCGTGAAATCGTAGATCATAAAAATACAATAAAATAAAATTTCTTATGTTGGATTTGTGGTCCCGAAACCACTATTTCGACTAGGCCCAAAATCAAGATGTTACAGTTAGTGGGTATTCTTGAGCTGAAAAAATTTGTTGTGCTCGTTGAGCGGGCTTGTAAAGTAGAGGAACTGGCCAAAGAAAAGAGAAAAGCCGAGTCTGTAGAGATTCAAGAAAGAAACTGATGGGCAAGTCGTTTCAATCTCAGTCTAAGAAATCTAGAGAGATGCATTTTCGTACTCATGTTTCAGTTGGATTCTCAAATAGAAACCGTGGGAATCAGTATTCGAGTTATAAAGCTCAGAATACTTCTATTGCGAGTGTTGGTAATCAACCCAACAGATCTGGATGCCCACATTGTGGAAGATGTCACCCCGGCAAGTGCCGAATGAATGACCAAGCTTATTTCAAGTGTGGTTCCCAAGATCACTTCATTAAAGATTGTCCTGAGATGACTGAAAAAGAAAAGTTTTAGAGTACAAGGCCAAGTAATATTGCTTCTAGAGGGAGACCCTCGAGAAATATTGAGAATGGAGCCAGTAGTAAAAATGTGACGAAGGATTCAGCTGCAAGATTTAAACCTCGAGCACCTGCTAGGGCCTATGCCATTCGTGCTCGTAAGGATGCATCTTCTCCTGATGTTATCACTGATACTTTTTCTCTTTATGATACTACTATTATTGATTTGATTGACCCAGGATCTACCCATTCATATGTATGCATGAATTTGGTAATTAGTAAGAATATGCCTGTTGAGTCTACGAAATTTATGATTAAGGTGTCAAAACCTTTAGGCAATCATGTATTAGTTGATAAAGTATTCAAGAAATGTCATTTGATGATTAGAGGTCACTGTTTTCCGGCTGACTTGATGTTGCTACTGTTTGATGAATTTGATGTTATATTGGGTATGAATTGGTTGACTATGCATGATGCTATAGTAAATTATAGATGAAAAGTCATTGAATTGAAATGTGAAAATGGTTGAGTTGAATCAGATGAGTCAAATAGATTGCCAATTGTGATTTCTTTGATGTCTGCTCAGAAATGTATAAGAAAAGGTTATGAAGCCTATCTTGCCTATGTGTTGAATATAAAAGAATCTGGATTAAAAATTGAATCAGTGCCAATAGTATGTGAACATTCAGATGTGTTCCCAGAAGAATTACCAGGTTTGCCTCCGATTAGAAAAGTTGAGTTTAGTATTGATTTGGTCTCTAGGACTACACCAATACCGATAGCTCCGTATAGGGTGGCCATGACCAAATTGAAGGAGTTAAAAACTCTGTTGCAAAAATTGACAAATAAAGGTTTTGTGTGACCGAGTTATTCTCCCTAGGGTGCTCGAATATTATTTGTAAAGAAGAAAGACAGGTCTATGAGACCTTGCATCGATTATCGATAGCTTAATAAAGTGACCATAAAGAAAAAGTATCCCTTGCTGAGAATTGATTACTTGTTTGATCAGCTAAAAGGGGCAACAGTGTTTTTCAAGATAGATTTAAAATCCGGATACTACCAGTTGCGAGTTAAAGAGTCAGATGTGCCAAAGACTGCCTTTAGAATAAGGTACAGGTACTATGAATTTCTTGTTATGCCTTTCGGACTAGCAAATACTCCTGCAGTTTTTATGGACTTAATGAACCGAATTTTCTAACCATATATAGATAGGTTTGTGGTTGTTTTCATTGATAACATAGTGATTTATTCTCTAGATGAGGTAGAGCATGCAGAGCACTTGAGAACTATTTTGCAGACCTTGAGAGAAAAAAAGTTGTATGCTAAGTTTAGTAAAAGTGAATTTTGGCTTCGAGAAGTCAAATTTTTGGTACATTGTTTCAGGTGATGGTATCCGAGTTGATCCGAGCAAGATTTATGCTATTTTTGAGTGAAAACCACCAAAGAATGTATCTGAGGTTAGAAGCTTTTTGGGACTAGCTGGTTATTACAGACGGTTTGTTAAAGGGTTTTCTATGATCACTACCCCTATGATGAGATTGCAACAAAAGGATGTTAAGTTCGAGTGGTTTAAAAAATGTCAGTAAAGTTTTGAGAAATTGAAGGAGTTATTGACTGAGGCACCAGTTTTAGTAAAACCTAAATCGGGGAAAGAGTTTGTAATTTATAGTGATGCATCATTGAATAGATTAGGATGTTTATTGATGCAAGAGGGCAAAGTGATAGCTTATGCCTCGAGACAGCTGAAACCGCATGAAAAGACTTCCTGATGCATGATTTGGAATTTACTGCCATTGTGTTTGCCTTAAAGATTCGGAGACATCATTTATATAGTGAGAAATGTCATGTCTTTACCGATCATAAAAGTTTAAAGTATCTGATGACCCAAAAAGATTTGAATTTGCGACAGGGGAGATACCTTGGGTTATTAAAAGATTATGAGCTTGTGATCGATTATCATTAAGGAAAGACGAATGTAGTGGTCGATGCTTTGAGTAGGAAATCTTTTTTTGCTTTGAGGGCCATGAATACACAGTTGACTTTATCCAATAATGGTTTGATTCTAGCCGAGTTGAGAGCTAGACCGATGTTTTTAGCAGATTTGCGAAGCTCAAAAGTGTGACAGTGAGTTGCAAACCAAGAGAATTCAGTGTGAATCAGGCAATGACTTGGAATTTCAACTTGAATCCAATGATTATTTGAGATTCCGAGGTAGGATATGTGCTCCTAAAGGTAAAAACTTGATTCAGAAGATTCTTAATGAGGCACATAGTGTAACATCCTGACTTAGGGTCTAGTCGTAACAATGGTTTTGAGATCACAAATCCAAAATTGAAATATTTATTTTATGGTTATTTGATGATTCATGATATGATTGCATGCTTGTGTGAAATTTTCATGAAGAAATTTTATGCCTAAAGTTTCCAATTTTAAGTTAGAGACTAAATTGAGTAGGTTGCAAAATACATGTTCTAGAATCTTTGAGCATGAAATTGCCATGGATTTTTAATTAGAGGGTCTTAAATAGCAATTTAACCAAATTGTAAAATTTTGGACAAAAATGGACATGAATAGTAAAAATTTGAAAGAAAGGCTTAATGACATTTTTGTCATTTGGTTAATAAAAGAATAAAAAGGGAAAAATGAAGCAAAATTTACTCATCTTCTCCATGTATGTGCCAAAATTCCAAGGGACACCATAGCTAGGGTTTCTTCACTTTCCAAGCTCAATAGTAAGTGCATCCTAGTCTCATTTTTAATGTTCTACGTATTTTTAAAGTTGTTATCAACCGATCTAGCAATATCTACCATTTATTTGAGCTAGGGTTCATGTTTGAAATTTGACCCATGTGTGAAATGCTTGTATTTTGATGTTTAATGGAAGAATATGAAAGTTTGAAGTGTGATAAACATCTTTTACTAAGTGGTTTTTCATGAAAACACCTAAAAAGGACTTATTTGTAAAAGATGAAAAAATGGTTAGTAGAAATGTGTTTTAATGAGAAATGTGGGCTGAAATGAGAAGGAATATGAAACGGCTAGGCTTGGGTAACAAATAAAATGCATGTATTTCATTTTACGAGCCTAGGGACTAATTTGTAAATAAGTAAAAAGTTAGGGATAAAATGGTAATTTTACAAAGGTATATTTTTGGGTCGATTTGAATAATGTGAGTATTAAATAAGTTAAATTTGACATTATAGATCAAGGGTCTTGATCGGGGGAAAAAAATAAGGTTTACGAAAAATAGGCTCGTTTTCACCATTTTTGTACCGAGGTATGCTCATATACAAATAATGTGATGTTGTAACACATTTTAATACTTTAATGTTATGTGAATTTAAATGCTTTAATTGCTATCATGAATTATATGCCTGAATATTCCATGAGTATATGATTGGTATTATGGACATCGTAAATGATATTACGAGCATGTTTGACAACAATGTGATAATCAAGAAATCCCGTTTGAACCTTAGGAATAGTTTAGGATACAAGTGACATGTCACTAGGAATAGTATGATTTGAGCTCATGAGACATGTGATATAAGTTTATATGGTTCCGGGTGCTGGTCTTATACGTCCTACTAGTGGCTAGGTAGTCCGGCATGTGTTGCGGATACCTGACAGCTCGTGTGAGCAGCCCATGTAGTTACGTCCTTACTGACAGCTTGTGTGAGCAGACTCGTGAGTAGCTCGAGAATGAGCTTATATATGTTGTGCGTTATGAGGTGGCTCTAGCTGTGTGTGTGGCAGTTATGTGTAAGCTTTCCATGTATCCAATAGTATTCCGAGTGCTCAACGGGTAAATTATCGAGTAACTTGACAGAGGACCCAAGGGGTAAGTCAATGAGAAGAAGGAATATAAGTTGTGTTATGAGTTGGTATAGGTATGTATACCAAACTCATGAGTAATGCCTTGATATATGATGAACCTATTATAAGGTTGTTTATATGATGAGTAAGTTTAAGCTATTCGATGTAATACAAACTTATGTTCACTATGTTAAATGTATGTTAATTACTTGTTTAGATTGCATATTATTTGCATATGGACTTACTAAGCTTTAAAGCTTACCCCCCTTTCCTTTCATTTTTCCTTATAGTATGGCCAAGCTAGCTCGGGGATTGGAGGACGTCGAGTTTTTGATCACACTATCAATTGGATATTTGGGTATAGTTAGTCTCAAAATTTTGAGTATGGCATGTATAGGAATCTTGGTTATTTTGTTATGTGTTATATTGATTAGCCAAATGTGTTGGCTCATACTGGTATTATGATTATTTTGTATATGGCCATGAGAGATGGCTTATATTGATTATTTGGGTTGTAACCCTAATTAATTATGCATGCATGCAAATGTGTTTATACTTTGATGTGGTTGTGGATGATGAGTGTGATGAATGGTATATGTGCTCGATGGATAGTTTATGACCAATAGGGTGAATGTATCCATAGTATTATTGAATAATTTGAAAGTAGGTTAATAATATTGATTGAATATGAAATTGGTGTGGAATGCCATATGAAAGCATGTTGGTTTGAATATGTGGTATGTTGCATATCATGATGGGGGTTTAAGTATGCGAGTGTTTAAGGGTGACAAATGACTTAGAAAATAGCCTAGAATTTGATCACACGGTTAGACACACTGACTTGTGTCTAGGCTATATGTGACACACGGTCTGCCCCACGGGCGTGTGATCCGGCCGTGTGTCCCCTGTACCCTAATTAGGTAAAACATAATGCCCAGTAGTAAACAAACGGGCTGAGACATGGTCATAGGACATGGGTGTGTGCCCAAGCCGTGTGACATCTACACTTAAATTTTGAAATTTAATTTGCCACATGGCCTAAGGACACGGGCCTGTGCCTTGGCTGTGTGTCCCTAATTTGGGGATAAGGTCATAAATAGAGAGCTCCACGGGCAAGGGACACAGACGTGTCCCATGCCACATGGACGTGTGAGACCATACAGCCTATACACACTGGCGTGTGGCTCTCTAAATCATGAAAAATCTTTTTAGTGTTGTAAGAGTTTCGAAATTTCCTGATTTAGTCCCAACTCATCCCCGATGTATGTTTTAGGCCTTGTGGACCCGTATAAGGGATGTTATGCATATGTTTGAATGTTTTTAACTTCGACGAAATTTTATGGCCTGGTTTTGTATGTTTGTTTATGTTTAAGTCCAGTAATGTCTCGCACCCTGCCCAGCGTCGGATACGAGTAAGGGGTGTTACACTTAATGGTATCAAAGCTATGGTTTAGTCGATTCTCGGACAAACGTAGCATGTGTGCTAGTCTAGCTATACATGCCATACGTATATTAGGATAGGGTGACGACTCCTGGTGATTTTAATGTGTTTTCATATAGTAAATGGATCCCAATAGAGCTCCGGCAAATGATGTTAAAAGTAACGCGTCTGCTACCGCTGAAGGAGCAGCTCCGTCTGATAGTAGACCCACTGCAGTTAGTCGAGGAGAAGGAGGGAGAGAAGCCTTTCTCCATATAATGGATGCATGGTATACGAAGTTCGTTCGAACGAACTCGAATGCTCAACCCCCTCCACCCCCTCAAAATCCTCAACTCGTACCCCTAGTGGCTTAAGGTATAGACTTTATGAGATTTTATAGAACCCTGGTTGATAAAATTTGAAAACAATGAGCTGAAAAATTTAGGGCCAATACCGATGGTAACCCTGAGAAAGTGGAATTTTGGCTTGAGAATTCTATTCGGGTATTCGATGAGCTATCTTGCACACCTGAAGAATGTTTAAAGTGTGCCATTTCCTTATTGAGAGACGCAATATATCATTGGTGGAAGACACTAGTTTCTGTGGTGCCGAAAGAAAGGGTCACATGGGAATTCCTTCAAGAGGAGTTCTGAAAGAAATACATCAACGAGCGATTAATCGATCAAAAGCATAAGGAATTTATGAAACTAAAATAAGGTCGCATGTTAGTTACTGTGTACGAAAGAGAGTTTGTCCGGCTTAGCAAGTATGCTCGAGAGTGTGTATCCTCCAAGGCTAAAATGTGAAAAAGGTTTGAAGACAGACTTAATGGGGATATTAGAGTGATAGTGGGTATTCTTGAGCTGAAGGAGCTTGTTGTGCTCATTGATCGGGCTTGTAAAGTTGAGGAGCTGACTAAGGAAAAGAGAAAAACTGAGGCTGAGGCTAGAGATACAAGAAAAAGACTGATGAGCAAGTCATTCCCATCTTAGTCTAAGAAATGAAGAGATATGCATTCTCGTTCTCATATTTTAGTGGGGCATTCATACAGAAATCGTAAGAAGCATAATTCAGGTTTTAAATCTCAGGCCACATCTATGGCTAGTGTGGGTAATGCTAGACCTTTAAAACCCGAGTGTCAACATTGCAGTAGACATCATTTTGGTGTGTGTAGGATGAACGACGGATCTTGTTTCAAGCGTGGTTCTCAAGACCACTATATCAAAGACTGCCCCGAGATGATCGAGAAAGAAAAATTTTAGAGTACAAAATCGAGTAGTACGACTACAAAAAGGAGACCCTCGAGAAATACCGGTAATGGAGCTAGTAGCAAAAATGTAGTGAGGGATACAACGGTGAGATCCGTAGCTAGAGCTCTGGCTAGGGCCTATGATATACGTGCACATGAGGACGCATCTTCTCCCGATGTGATCACTGGTACTTTTTCTCTTTATGATACTACTATTATTGCCTTGATTGACCCTGGTTCTACTCATTCGTATGTCTGCATGAAATTGGTATCTAGCATGAATATGCCTGTTGAGTCTACGAAATTTATGATTAAAGTGTCAAACCCGTTAAACAAGCATGTTTTAATTGATAAGGTATGTAAGAAATGTCCCTTGATGATTAGAGGTCATTATTTTCCAGCTGACTTGATATTGTTTCCGTTTGATGAATTTGATGTTATTTTGGGTATGGATTGGTTGACATTCCATGATGCTGTAGTTAGTTGTAGGAAAAAAAATTATTGAATTAAAATGTGAAAATGGTGAAATTCTCCGGGTTCAATCAGATGAGTCGGATAGGTTGCCAATCGTGATTTCTTCGATGTCTGCTCGAAAATGTATGAGAAAAAGGCGTGAGGCTTACTTGGCTTATGTGTTGAATTCAAAAGAGACTGAATTGGGAACTGAATCGGTGCCTATTGTATGTGAATATTTGGATGTATTTCCGGAAGAATTTCCAGGTTTACCTCCAATTAGAGAAGTGGAGTTTGATATTGATGTAATGCCAGGAACAACACCTATTTCGATTGCTCCATATAGGATGGCCCCAACTGAGTTGAAAGAATTGAAGTCACAGCTGCAAGAATTAACCGACAAGGTGTAACACCTCATACCCGTATCCTATGCCGGGACAAAATACGAGGTATTACCTAACTTAAACTTGTGATTACAATCATTTTTGAGTCTCCAAGACTTGCTCAAACTTATCAACACATCCTTAATATGGGCCTACGAGGCCCAAAACACACATCGAAAATCATTCGGGACCAACTCAGGTCCTTTAACCAACTTTAGGAAAATGACACTTGACATAGGAGCACACGCCCGTGTGGGAGGGACAACATGCCCATGTGACCATTTCGACATGGTCGTGCTATTGGCCTATGTAGCTCACACGGCCTGAGCAAAACAGGGACACGCCCATGTCCTTCACCTGTGTGGAATTGATTCTAAATTCACACCTTCAGGGGTTTTCACACGGCCTGGCACACGTCCGTGTCCCTGGCTCGTGTCCTTCACACGGCCGTGACACACCCGTATGCAAAAACTTGGACATTCTATTTACGACGACGCAGCAGAACTCGCTAGGGCGCGTGCCCCTTCACTGCGGTGAGACACACGACCATGTCTCTGCCCGTGTGTTTACTACCATGCATACTGACTTGTAAATTTTAAGTGCAGGGGACACACGGCTGGATAACACACCCGTGTGTTTACCCATGTGGACAAAAATAAGACTATTTACCAAGCCTCTTTGCCACCTTTATTTACACAACCAACACAATAGCAACCAAAACCAACACAAGACTATTTCATGCAACCAAATCAGCCACAATATACAACATTTCATTTGTGTATTTTACTCATCTATGAAAATAACCTCATTCGCATATATCAAAATGAATATTAGCCATCATTTGAGGTTTAATACAAAATGAAGGGGAATCACCTATGCCACACATTTGGCCAATTTTTCAAAGACTCAAAACATTAAGTCTAGCCCTATACATGCCATTCTCAAAAACAAATAGTCTAACTATACTGATTGCTTCGACTGATAGTGTAATCGTTGCCCCCTGACGTCCGGTGATCCTCGAGCTAGCTGGGCGGCACTATAAGAAAAAGGAAAGGAGAGGGAGTAAGCATAAGCTTAGTAAGTTGTACATAAATAAATATACAACAACAATTTTACCATTCATCAACATGCTCATAACACAAAAGTGGGCATAAGTACAGCTTACACATCACTATCCATATAAATCTCATAGCATATATCGAGCTCATATCTCATACATTTCAAATAGGTACCTGTACCACTCACAACAAGGTTATACTTTCCTCATTAACTTAAAGTCATAGCACTCACCGTTGAACCATTCGGAACACTATCGGATATTCTTTAAGCCTTAAACGTGGGTAAGGTGCTGATGCCATGTCTCAGACACGGTCTTACACTAGCTCATATCTCAAGTCGATGCCATGTCCCAGACATGGTCTTGCACTGACTATCATCTCGTAGCCGATGCATGTCCCAGACATGTCTTACACTGTCTTACATCTCAAGGCCGATGTAGGTCCCAAAATGTCTTACATTAGCACTCGTCTCGATACCGATGCCATGTCCCAGACATGGTCTTACACTGGCTCTTAATAAGTTGCTGATGCATGTCCCAAACATGTCTTACACTAGCCCATAATAACCCATATGTCATGGCATGAATATCCGATTTATTTCCTAGGTTCGAACGAGAACATCACTATCTCTATTATCATCATACTTTCTCAATTCCACAATCAAGCAATTCATGCTATATTACTTCAAATACAATTCAACACATACATTAGCAAAGTAGTTGTATTATTTACATACAACTTACCTCGGATTACAAAATGTGGTGACTAGTCGATTAAGTCGATTTGCTTGGCTTTTCTTCGGTCTAGGTTTGGATTCGATATTTCTTGATCTATAATAGAAAATTTTACTTATTTAGTCATTAAATAAAATTAGGCAATCGAAAATTCACATCTTTGGTAAAATAACCATTTTGCCCCTAGACTTTAACAAAATGACCATTTCACCCTTAGGCTCGAAAATTGTTTTTTATCGAATTTCTTCGTATCTTAAGCCTAGATGAACCCTTTTTACTCTTATAGCAACCCCAAATTCCCACTATTTCACACATTTACAACTTATTTTTCAACTTATACAAAATGGTCCTTTTAGGTGTTTTCATGCTAACAACTTTTACAAAAGTTGTTTATAAGACACCCAAGACTCATTTTCTTCCATAAAAAGTCAAAAAAAATTACAAATCTTTTCATGGCAAAACCCTAAACTCTTAATCATTTTGCAAAATAGTACCCTCATTTGAAAGCTTATGCTTCAAGGGTCTTAAAAATGTAAAAATCATTAAGAAAAACTATCAAAATCACTTACTTGTGAGGATTACAAGTTGATGAAATTTTTAAGCTTTCAAATCCCTTCAATGACTAATTTTCGATGGAGAAAGAAGATAAAAAAGGGATGATATCATCTTTTCTTTATTTATTTCTATTTTAGTAAAAATAAGCCACCTAACTTACCAAAATTTGAAAACTTGACCACCTTTGTCTCCCATGGCCAGCCATGCCTCCCTAAAAAGCCTAATTTCCCTTTAAAGACCCCAAATTTAGGTTCTCTAGTTATTTGGCACTTTTACCTATCAAATAAGACTTTTTCATTTTATGCGATTTAGTCCTTTTTCACAATTGGGCTGACAAACGTCAAAATTAACTCACCAAATTTTTCCTACACCAATATAAATATGCTTTGACTCCAAAATAATAATAAAATAATTTTTTAACTTTAGGTTTGTGGTCCTGAGATCACTATCCCAACTAGCCCCAAAATTAGGCTATTACAATTCACCCCCTTAGGGATTTTCGTCCCCGAAAATCTTACTGGCAAATAAGTTCGGATATTGATCTCTCATAGTCTCCTCGGGTTCCCATGTGGCTTCCTCGACTCCATGTCTATGCCACAAAAATTTCATGAGTGCTATATTCTTTTCTTAACTGTTTGACCTCCCGAGCCAAAATCTTAACCGATTCTTCGCCATAAGTCATATCTAGATGAATCTCAACCTCTGTTGGCTTAATCACATGCGAAGGGTCTGATCTATATCGGCGTAGCATGGACACATGAAACAAGTTATGAATCTTTTCCAATTCTGATGGTAAAGCCAATCGATAGGCAACCGACCCTACTCTCTCGGTAACCTCATAAGGTCCTATGAAACGGGGACTCAACTTGCCTTTTCTACCAAATCTGAGAACTTTTCTCCATGGGGATACTTTCAAAAATACCCTATCACCGACTGGAAATTCAATCTCTTTCCGATTCAAATCTGCGTAGGATTTCTGTCTATCCGAAGCGGCCATCAAACAATTGCGAATCACTTTAACTTTCTTTTCGATCTCTTTGACTAAATAGACCCCGTGAATCTGACTTTCTCTTAGCTCAGTCCAATATAAGGGCGTTCTACACTTTTGCCGATACAAAGCCTCATAAGGTGCCATTTTCAAACTTGTCTGATAATTGTTGTTGTAGGAAAATTCAACTAATGGTAAGTATCTTTCCTAACTTCCCTGAAACTTGAGAACACAACACCGCAACATGTCCTCTAAAATTTGAATCACTCTTTCCGACTGGCCGTCAGTTTGCGGGTGAAATGCCGTGCTAAAACTCAACTTTTTTCCCAAAGCCTCCTGTAACATTCTTCAAAAGCTCGAGGTAAATCTCAGGTCTCTATCAGAAATAATCGACAAAGGCACTCCATGATGCCTCACAATATCAGAAATGTACAAGTCGGCCAGTTTCTTGAGGGAGTAGTTGGTACGCACTGGTATAAAATGTGTCGACTTCGTTAGCCTATCCACAACAACCGAAACGACATCTTTTTTCTTCGGGGTTAATGGAAAACCCATCACAAAATCCATAGTAATCCGATCCCACTTCCACTCGGGGATCGTAATAGGCTAAAGTAGACCCGAAGGTACTTGATGTTCAGCTTTCACTTGCTGACACGCTAGGCATTTAGGAACAAAGTCTGAAATGTCTCTTTGCATGCCCGACCACCAATACAGTTTCTTTAGGTCGTTATACATTTTCACACTACCCGGGTGGACGAACAAGCAACCACTATGTACCTCTCTCAGAATCTTCTGAATAAACTCATTGTCCTTGGGTACACAAACTCTATCTTTGAACATTATACATCCATTGGTATCAATCCAAAAGTCTGATTCAATCCCTGACTCGTATTGAGTTCTCTTGGTTTGCAACTCCTTATCACTTTTCTGAGCTTCACAGATCTCACATAGAAATATCGGTCTAGCTCTCAACTCTACTAGAACCGAACCATTGTTAGACACGGTTAATTGAGTATTCATGGCCCTCAAGCCGAACAATGACTTTCTACTCAAAGCGTCAGCGACTACATTTGTTTTTCTCGGATGGCAGTCGATAATCAACTCATAATCCTTTATTAGCTCTAACCATCATCGTTGCCTTAGGTTCAACTCCTTTGGAGTCATCAAGTACTTAAGGCTCTTGTGATCGGTGAACACCCGACACTTCTCTCCATACAGATGGTGTCTCTAAATTTTCAACGCGGACACAATGACGACCAACTCTAAATCGTGCGTCGGGTAGTTTTTCTCATGTGGCTTTAGCTGTCTCGAAGCGTAAGCTATGACCTTACCTTCTTGCATAAGTACATACCCTAAACCATTCAAGGATGCATCACTATATATCACAAACTCCTTGCCCAACTCTGGTTGCACTAAAACTAGGGCTTCGGTCAACAAAGTCTTTAATTTCTCGAAACTCTGTTGGCACTTTTCTGTCCATTCGAACTTGAAATGTTTTTGTAGCAGCCTTGTCATTGGTGTAGCTATCATAGAGAATCCATTTACAAATCGTCTATAATATCCAGCCAAACCCAAAAACCTTTGAACCTCAGTCACATTCCTCGGTGATTTCCACTCAACAATAGTCGATATCTTGCTTTGGTCAACTCTAATCCCATCACCTGACACAATATGTCCTAGAAATCCGACCTCTTTAAGCTAAAATTCACTCTTACTAAACTTGGCGAAAGCTGCTTATCTCTCAAAGTTTGTAGAACCGTTCTTAAATGCTCTACATGCTCACTTTCATCACGCGAGTAAATCAATATGTCGTCAATAAAGACCACTATGAACTTATCCAAATACGGTCAGAAAATGTGGTTCATCAGGTCCATAAAAACCGCCAGGGCATTAGTCAACCCAAAGGGCATGACAAGGAACTCATAATGCCCGTATCTCATCTGAAATGTAGTCTTGGGTATATCTTGCTCTTTAACCCTTAGCTGATAGTAGCCAAACCTCAAATCAATCTTGGAAAACACGGTGGCTCCCTTCAGTTGATCAAACAAATCATCGATTCTTGGCAAGGGGTACTTATTTTTCATAGTCACCTTGTTGAGCTGTCTGTAGTCGATACAAAATCTCATCGACCCATCTTTCTTTTCCATAAAAAGTATTAGAGCACCCCACGGGGAAAAACTCGGTCTCGTAAAGCCCTTATCTATTAACTCTTGCAACTGTACTTTCAACTCCTTTAATTTCATCGGAGCCTTCCTATACGGAGCAATCGAGATTGGTACAATACCAGGAACCAACTCGATACCAAATTCAACTTCTCTAGTTGGAGGTAATCTGGGCAATTCTTCCGGAAACACATTTATAAACTCACAAACCACTGGTACCGATTCAATCTTTGACTCAGACACTTGAGTATTCAGCATAAAAGCGAGATACGCCTCATATCCCTTTCTCAAATATTTCTCAGTAGTCAAGGATGATATGATTACAAACAAATTATCCGATTCATCTGGTCTAACCCAAAGGACATTCCTGTCTTCACATTTCAACTTAATAACTTTTCTCCCACAGTCCACTACAACACTTTGAGAAGTCAACCAATCCATCCCAAGGATTACATCAAATTCATTAAACGATAATAACATCAAGTTACCTGGAAAACAATAACCTTTAATTGCCAAAGGACAATTTCTACACACTTGGTCAACAAGCACATGTCCACCTAAAGGGTTGGACACTTTTATCACGAATTCAGTTGACTCTACTATCATGTTCATACGAGGTATCAATTCCATACAAATGTAAGAATGGGTAGACCCAGGTCAATTAAAGCAACAACAGATATATCATAGATAGAGAAGGTACCCATGATCACGTCAGGTGACTCTGCCTCTTCACGAGCATGAATAGCATAAGTCCTTGTAGGCGCTTTGCTCTCAGACCTCGCTGCAACGTCTCTGGGCACACCCCTACCACTAGTTCCACTTTTGGGGTTTTTTTGTGGTCTACTCTTCAAAGGAGTACTACTTACCTTCACTTCTTGCTTTTTCACTCTCTTTTTTCCATTTCAGGACAGTCTAGGATGAAATGGTCCAGTGACCCACATTTGAAGCACCCTCTTTCTTTACCTCAGCACACACTGAAATGGCGTCTACCACATTGTGAATATTCTGGTCTATTTGGTTGAGCATTACCGACACTCGCGATAGAAGTGGTCTAGGCTCTAGAAGCTGTGTTCTACTGATTCTTGTTTCTATTCGAGAACCCTATCGAAGCATTCGATCGGGTCGTGAACTCTCTTGATCTTTTAGATGAGAACTGATGTGATTTCCCCATCTGTCTCTTTTTTGAATCTCGCGACTCAATAGCTGCTTTCCTCCTTTCTTTTACCAGCTCCTCTGTCTTGCATGCTCTCTCAACGAGCACTACAAATTCTCTTATCCCTAAAATACCAACAAATACTAGGATATCTCCATTGGGGCCATCCTCAAACCTCTTACACATAGTGGCTTCTGTAGACATGCACACCCGAGTATACTTACGGAGCCTTACAAATTCACGTTCATATTCTGTCACTGTCATACGACCTTGCTTTAACTTTAGAAATTCCTTTCTCTTTTGATCTATGAACCTCTGGCTAATATACTTTTTTTAGAACTCTTCTTGGAAGAATTCCTATGTGTTTCTCTCGCTCGGTACAACGGGTACGAGAGTATTCTACAACTGGTAAGCCGAGTCTCAAAGGAGTGGCACTATACACTTCACGCACTCCTCAGGCGTGCAAAATAGTTTATCAAATACCCTAAGGGTATTTTCCATCCAAAACTTTGCACTCTCCTGGTCATCATCAATATTAGCCCGGAATTCCTCAGCCCCTTGCTTTTAAATCTTGTCTACTGAAGGTTTCTCCCTCCTAACCATATCCGTGCCTTGCGGAGCTACCGGGGCATACTGAGGAATTGGAAGAGGTGGGAGAGGTGGAGTGTTCGAATTCACACGGAAAAAATCCATGTACCAAGCGTTCATCATTCAGAGATAGGCTTCTCTAGCCCCTCCGCCTTGGCCCATAGTCAAGGGTTCGCTCTCAACTGTCGCGGTCCCTTCAGCGGGGGCCGGCGCATTACTCTCCATGTCATCCGCCGTGGCTCTATCAGGGTCCATTTACTATATAAAAATACAATTTAGAATCGTCAGAAGTCATCACACTATCAATATACAGTTATGGCATGTATAGCTAGACTAGTACTCATGCTAGGTTAGTCCTAGAACTGACTAAACCATAGCTCTGATAGGACTAAATGAAACACCCCATACCTGTATCCTACACTGGGATGGAATACGAGGCGTTACCTAACTTAAACTTGTGATTACAACCATTTTCGAATCTTCAAGACTTGGAAAATTTTAAAACTTTCTCAAACTTATCAACACATTCTTAATATGGGCATGCGAGGCCCAAAACACACATCGAAAATCATTCGGGACCAACTTGGGTCCTTCAGTCAACTTTAGAAAAATGAAACTTGATACAGGGGCACACGCCCATGTGACCATTTCAACATGGTCATACTATTGGCCTGTGTGGCTCACACTGCTTAAGCAAAATAAGGACATGCCCGTGTCCTTTACATGACCATGACACGCCCGTGTCCTAGCCTGTGTGCAAAAACCTGGACATTCTATTTTTGACGCCAGCAATTCTCAAGGGCCTCACGGCCAAGACGCATGCCCGTGTGCTAGGCCGTGCCCTTCACACGGCTGAGACACACGGTCGTGTCTCTACCCATATGTTTACTACCACGCATATTGACTTGTAAATTTTACGTGCAGGGGACACATAGTTGGATAACACGCCCATGGGGCTGGCCGTGTGTCTAGACACACGCCTGTGTGTCTACCTGTGTGGACAAAAATAAGGTTATTTACCAAGCCTCTTTCTCACCCTTATTTACACAACCTTCAAATAGCAACCAAAACCATCACAAGACTATTTCATGCAACCAAATCAGCTATAATAGACAACATTTCATTTGTGCATTTTACTCATCCTTGTAAATAACCTCAGTTGCATATATCAAAATGAATACTAGCCATCATTTGAGGCTTAATACAAAATGAAGGGGAATCACCTATGCCAACACATTTGGCCAATTTTTTGAAGACTCAAAACATTAAGTCTAGCCCTATACATGCCATTCTCAAAAACAAATAGTCTAACTATACCGGGTGCTTCGACTGATAGTGTGATCGTTTCCCCCGACAATTGGTGATCCTCGAGCTAGCTAGGCAGCACTATAAGAAAAAGGAAAGGAGTGGGAGTAAGCATAAGCTTAGTAAGTTGCACATAAATAAATATACAACAATAATTTTACCATTCTTCAACATGCTCATAACACAAAAGTGGGCATAAGCATAGCTTACTCATCACTATCCATATAAATCTCATAGCATATATCGAGCCCATATCTCATACATTTCAAATAGGTACCTACACCATTCACAACATGGTTATACTTTCCTCATTAACTTAAAGTCATAACATTCACCGTTGAACCATTCGAAACACTACCGAATATTCTTTAAGCTTCAAACATGGGTAAGGTGCCGATGCCATGTCCCAGACACGATCTTACACTGGCTCATATCTCAAGTTGATGCCATGTCCCAGACATGGTCTTACACTGTCTATCATCTCATAGCCGATGCATGTCCTGGACATGTCTTACACTTACATCTCGAGGCCAATGCATATCCCAGACATGTCTTACACTAGCACTTGTCTCGATGCCGATGCCATGTCCCAGACATGGTCTTACACTAGCTCTCAATATGTGGCTGATGCATGTCCCAGACATGTCTTACACTAGCCCACAATAACCCATATGTCATGGCATGAATATCCAATTTATTTCCTAGGTTCGAATGGGAACATCACTATCTCTATTATCATTATACTTTCTCAATTCCACAATCAAGCAATTCATGCTATATTAATTCAAATACAATTCAACACATACATTAGCAAAATAGTTGTATTATTTACATACAACTTACCTCAGATTACAAAATGTGGCGACTAGTTGATTTAGTCGATTTGCTTAGCTTTTCCTTGGTCTAGGTTCGGATTGGGTATTTCTTGATCTATAATAGCAAAATGTACTTATTTAGTCACTAAATAAAATTAGGCAACCTAAAATTCACATCTTTGGTAAAATGACCATTTTGCCTGATTGTCACTCGCGATAAGTTTTAATATTTATAATTGATCGTACTTGAACTAACTACTATCACGATAAAGGCAAACATACCTATCGAACAGTAGTATAGTTTTAGCAAGACCAGATGTCAAACCCAAAGGAACTAAAAGTAGTAGTATTAACTTTCTTTTTATTATCTAGCCTAAGAATAATGGAGGTTGTTTTATCTAAACTAATTAACTAACCTAGGAATGCACATAAAATAAATTGGGGAAATACTTTTGGGAAAACTGATTGATTTAGACAACAACCAAGGAAGAATCCACGTAGACTTCACTTGTTAATTGACTTTGAACTAGATGATTTATTCACTTGACTTGATCCGTAAAAATCCCTAATTTATATTATTATCCCTATTCAAGACTAATAACGTCTAACCCTGGGTTGATTAATTGAAATCTCTTTCCAATTAAAGCCTCTAGTGTTGCATTAACTCTATCTATGGATTCCCTTATTAGATTTGACTCTAATCCGGCAGATTTATGTCGTCCTATCTCTAGGATTGCATGTAACTCTGCTTAATTATGAATGATCTATTCTTAGATAGGGACTATTCATCCTCTGAATAAGCACATCAATACTTGAATTAATATCTTGGAATATTCAAATAAGAGTTAAAAACATAATTAAGAACAAATCAAGTATTTATCATATAGTTCAAAAAATATTAACAAGATTCGTCTTAGGTTTCATCCCTCTTAGGTATTTAGGGGATTTAGTTCATACTACTAAAAGAAAACATCTCAAAAGAATAATAATGACATAACATAAAGAAAACCCAAAACCCCTGAAGGAAATTAAAGGGAGATCTTCAATCTTGAAGGTGAATCCGGCTTCCGAGATGGATCAATTGTCTTTCTTCGAGTAATTCCTTGCTTCCTACTCTGTGTATCCTCTTTTAATCCTCCTATAGGGTGTTTAAATAGACTTTCCAATGCTCAAAATAGCCCAAAAGTAGTCTTTTCCGAATAGAAGTAGACTTTGGCTCGATAGGGCCATGGCTGTGTGCCACGCCTGTGTGCAACTTGCTTCAAACCGTGTTCAAGGCTATGAAATAGACACGCCAGTGTTGGGGTGACTTTAGGCCGTGTTCAAGCCTACTAAAAGGACACGGGCGTGTGTTCTACCGGTGTGAGGAAGCCCAGGCCGTGTTGATTTCCCATGTTGGCCTATTTTCTCCGTTTTTGGCCCGTTTCTTGTTCTTTTTACTTTCCTATGCTCACTTAAGTATAAGATATGAAATTAAAGGACTAGAAGCATCAAATTCCATAAATATAATGATAATTCATCCAAAAATATGCTAAGCATGGGATAAAAATATGTATAAAATATGATTTATCATTGCCCTTAGACTTTGACAAAATGACCATTTTACCCCTAGGCTTGAAAATTGATTTTTATCGAATTTCTTCGTATCTTAAGCCTAGCTGAACCCTTTTTACTCTTATAGCAACTCCAAATTCTCACTATTTTACACATTTACAACCTATTTTGCAACTTATGCAAAATGATCCTTTTAGGTGTTTTCATGCTAACACCTTTCACAAAAGTTGTTTATAAGACACCCAAGACTCATTTTCTTCCATAAAAACTCAACAAACATTATAAATATTTTCATGGCAAAACCCTAAACTCTTAATCATTTTGCAAAATAGTACCCTCATTTGAAAGCTTATACTTCAAGGGTCTCAAAAATGTAAAAATCATTAAGAAAAACTATCAAAATCACTTACTTGTGAGGATTACAAGTTGATGAAAATTTTAATCTTTCAAACCCCCTTCAATGGCTGGATTACTTGGATGTGCCGAAAACTACTTTTCGGACGAGGTGTGGTCACTATGAATTTCTTATTATGCCATTTAGGCAAACGAATGCTCCTGCTGTGTTTATGGATTGAATGAACCGAATATTTCAGCCATATTTGGACAAGTTTGTTGTTGTGTTTATTGATGATATTTTGATTTATTCGAGAGATGAGACAGAGCATGCCGAGCACTTGAGAACTGTTTTGCAGACTTTAAGAGAAATAGTTGTATGCTAAGTTCAGTAAAAATGAGTTTTGGCTTCGAGAAGTTGGATTCTTGGGCCATATTGTTTCAGGTTATGGTATCTAAGTTGATCCTAGTAAGATTTTTGCTATCATCGAATGGAAATCACCAAGGAATGTATCTGAGGTTAGAAGCTTTTTGGGCTTACACGGTTACTACTGACGATTTGTGAAAGGATTTTCTATGATTGCCACTCCCATAACAAGATTGCTCTAAAAGGATGTTATGTTTGAGTGGTCGAAAAAGTGTTAGCAAAGCTTCGAGAAATTGAAGATGTTATTGACTGAAGCATCGGTTTTAGTACAACTCGAGTCGGGTAATGAATTTGTGATTTATAGTGATGCTTCCTTAAATGGTTTAGGATGTGTAGTTATACAAGAGAGTAAAGTCGTAGCTTACGCTTTGAGACAGTTAAAGCCTCACGAGAAGAACTATCCGACACATGACTTAGAGTTGGCTGCCATAGTGTTCGCTTTGAGGATTTGGCAACATTATTTATTTGGTGAAAAATTCCACGTCTATACCGATCACAAAAGTCTTAAGTACTTAATGACCCAAAAGGACTTGAACTTACGGAAACGAAGATGGTTAGAACTGTTAAAGGATTATGAGCTTGTGATTGATTACCATCCGGGTAAGATGAATGTGGTCGCTGACACTTTAAGTAGGAAGTCATTATTTTCCTTGAGGGCTATGAATACACAGTTGACTTTGTCCAATGATGGTTCGATTCTAACCGAGTTGAGAGCTAGATCAACTTTTCTTCAATAGATTTGTGAAGCTCAAAAAGTTGATAAAGAGTTGCAAGCCAAGAGGGTTCAGTGTGAATCCAGCAGTGAACCAGAGTTTTAGAATGACTCTGATGGTTGTCTGCAGTTCCATCATAGGATTTGTGTTCCAAAGGACACTGAGTTGATTCAGAATATTTTAAATGAAGCACACAACAGTTGTTTGACAGTTCACCTGGGCAGTACAAAAATGTATAATGACTTGAAGAAAATGTATTGGTGGAATGGTATGAAGAGAGATATCTCAAAGTTTGTATCAAAATGTCTAATTTGTCAGTAGGAAAAGGCTGAACACCAAGTACCTTCGGGTTTGCTTCAGCCTATCATAGCGCCTGAGTGGAAATGGGATTGGATTACTATGGATTTTGTGATAGGGTTGTCATTAACTCTGAAAAAGAAAGATGTTGTTTGGGTTGTAGTTGATAGATTGACTAAATCGGCTCACTTTATCCTGGTACGTTTTGATTATTCACTTGATAAGGTAATCGAGTTGTATATTTCTGAAATTGTGAGAATTCATGGAGTACCTTTGTCGATTATTTGGATAGAGATCCGAGGTTCACTTCGCGGTTTTGGAAAAAGTTACAAGAAGCGTTAGGTACAAAGTTAAACTTTAGTACTGCTTTCCATCCATAAACTGACGGTCAGTCAGAGAGAGTAATTCAAATACTTGAAGACATGCTCCGATGTTGTGTATTGGAATTCCAAGGTAGTTGGGAAAAGTACTTACCGTTGGTAGAGTTAGCCTACAACAACAGTTATCAGACGAGTTTGAAAATGGTGCCTTATGAGGCGTTATATGGGTGTAAGTCCCAAATGCCTTTGTATTGGACCAAGCTCAGGGAGAATTAGATTCACGGGGTTGACTTAGTCAAGTAGACTGAAGAGAAAGTGAAGATAATTTGTGATTGTTTGAAAGCTACTTCAGATAGATAGAAGTCCTATACGAATTTGAAACTGAAAGAGATTGAGTTTCAAGTCAGTGATAAGGTATTTTTGAAAGTGTCTCCATGGAAAAAGGTTTTGAGATTTGGTAGAAAAGGACAGTTGAGTCCTCGTTTTATAGGGCCGTATGAGACCACTAAAAGAATAGGGCTAGTTGCCTATCGATTGGCTTTGCCATCAGAGTTGGAAAATATTCACAATGTGTTTTATGTGTCTATGTTGCGTCGATATAGATCAGATCCTTTACATGTGATTTTACCGACAGAAGTTGAAATTCGACCGAATATCGCTTATGGTGAAGAACCGGTTAGGATTTTGGCTCGGGAAGTCAAACAACTGAGGAATTAAAGTATTGCCCTTGTGAAAGTGTTATGGAAAAGACATGGGGTCGAGGAGGCTACATGGGAGCCTGAGGAGGCCATGAGAAAGCAATACCCAAACCTTTTTAAAGGTAAGATTTTCGGGGACGAAAATCCCTAAAGGGGGGAGAGCTGTAACATCTCGATTTAGGGTCTAGTCAAAACAGTAGTTTTGAGACCACAAATTCAAAATATAAATAATTATTTTATGATTATTTGATGGTCCATGATATGATCGCATGCTTGTGTGAAATTTTCATGGAGAAATTTTATGCTTAAAGTGTCGAATTTGAAGTTAAGGACTAAATTGAATAAGTGTCAAAATGCATATTCTAGAAGCTTTGAGCATGAAATTGCCATGGATTTTTAATTAGAGGGTCTTAAATAGCAATTTGACCAAATTGTAAAATTTTGGACAAAAATGGACATGAATAGTAAAAATTTGAAAGAAAGGCCTTAAGGGCATTTTTGTCATTTGGTTAAGAAAAGAATAAAAAGGGAAAAATGAAGGAAAATTTGCTCATCTTCTCCATGTATGTGCCGAAATTCCAAGGGACACCATAACTAGGGTTTCTTCACTTTCCAAGCTCAAAAGTAAGTGCATCCTAGTCCTGTTTTTAATGTTCGATGTATTTTTGTAGTTGTTATTAATCGATCTAGCCATTCCTACCATTTATTTGAGCTAGGGTTCATGTTTGAAATTTGACCCATGCGTGACATGCTTGTATTTTGATGTTTAATGGAAGAATATGAAAGTTTGATTTGTGATAAACATCTTTTACTAAGTGGTTTTTCATGAAAACACCTAAAAAGGACTTATTTGTAAAAGATGAAAAAGTGGATAGTAGAAATGTGTTTATGAGAAATGTGGGCTGATATGAGAAGGAATATGAATCGGCTAGGCTTGGGTAACAAAGAAAATGCATGTATTTTATTTTACGAGCCTAGGGACCAATTTGTAAATAAGTAAAAAGTTAGGGGTAAAATGGTAATTCTACCAAAGTATAATTTTTGGTCGATTTGAATAATGTGAGTATTAAATAAGATAAATTTGACATTATAGATCAAGAAAAACGTGATTCGGGTCTTGATCGAGGGAAAAATAAAGTTTACGAAGAATAGACTCGTTTTCATCATTTTTGTACTGAGGTAAGTTCATATACAAATAATGTGATGTTGTAACACATTTTAATACTTTAATGTTATGTGAATTTAAATGCTTTAATTTCTGTCATGAATTATATGCTTGAATATTCCATAAGTATATGATTGGTATTACGGACATCGTAAACGATATTACGAGCAAGTTCGAAAGCAATGCGATAATCAAGAACTCTCGTTTGAACCTTAGGAATAGTTTAGGATACAAGTGACATGTCATTAGGAATAGTATGATTTGAGCTCATGAGATATGTGATATAAGTTTATATGGTTCGGGGTGCTGGTCTTGTATGTCTTACCGGTGGCTAGGTAGTCCGGCATGTATTGCAGATACCTAAAAGCTCGTGTGAGTAGCCCGTGTAGTTATGTCCTGACTGACAGCTTGTGTGAGCAGACTCGTGAGTAGCTCGAGAATGAGCTTATATATGTCGTACGCTATAAGGTGGCTCTAGCTGCGTATGTGGCACTTATGTGTGAGCTTTCCATGTATCCAATAGTATTCTGAGTGTTCAACGGGTAAATTATCGAGTAACTTGACAGAGGACCCGAGGGGTAAGTTAATGAGAAGAAGGAATATAAGTTGTGTTACGAGTTGGTACAGGTATGTATACCGAACTCATGAGTAATGCCTTGATATATGATGAACCTATTATAAGGTTGTTTATATGATGAGTAAGTTTAAGCTATTCGATGTAATATAAACTTATGTTCACTATGTTAAATGTATGTTAATTATTTGTTTAGATTGCATATTATTTGCATATGGACTTACTAAGCTTTAAAGCTTACCCCCATTTCCTTTCCTTTTTCCTTATAGTATGGCCAAGCTAGCTTGAGGATCGGAGGACGTCGAGTTTTCGATCACACTATCAATTGGATATTTGGGTATAGTTAGTCTCAAAATTTTGAGTATGGCATGTATAGGAATCTTGGTTATTTTGTTATGTGTCATATTGATTAGCCAAATGTGTTGGCTCATACTGGTATTATGATTATTTTGTATATGGCCATGAGAGATGGCTCATATTAATTATTTGGGTTGTAACCCTAATTAATTATGCATGCATGCAAATGTGTTTATGCTTTGATATGGTTGTGGATGATGAGTGTGATGAATGGTATATGTGCTTGATGGATAGTTTATGACCAATAGGGTGAATGTATCCATAGTATTAATGAATAATCTGAAAGTAGGTTAATAATATTGATTGAATATGAAACTGGTTTGGAATGCCATATGAAAGCATGTTGGTTTGAATATGTGGTATGTTGCATATCATGATAGGGGTTTAAGTATGTGACTGTTTAAGGGTGACAAATGGCTTGGAAAATAGCCTAGAATTTGTCTACACGGTTAGACACACGGGCATGTGTCAAGGCCGTGTGTGACACACGGTTTGCCCCACAGGTGTGTGATCCGGCCGCGTGTCCCCTGCACCCTAATTAGGTAAAACATAATGCCCCGTAGTAAACAGATGGGCTGAGACACGGCCATAGGACATGGGCGTGTGCCCAAGCCGTGTGAAGTCTGTACTTAAATTTAAGAATTTAATTTGCCACATGACTTAAGGACACAGGTGTGTGCCTTGGCCATGTGTCCCTAATTTGGGGATGCCGTCATAAATAGAAAGCTCCACGGGCAAGGGACACGGGCGTGTCCCAAGCCACACAGGTGTGTCCCAAGCCACACGGGCGTGTGAGACCACACGACCTATCCACACGGGTGTGTGGCTCTTCAAATCATGAAAGTTCTTCTAAGTGTTGTAAGAGTTCCGAAATTTCCCGGTTTAGTCCCGACTCATCCCGATGTATGTTTTAGGCCTCGTGGGCCCATATAAGGGATGTTATACATATGTTTGAATGTTTTTAGTTTTGACAAAATTTTATGGCCCGGTTTTGTATGTTTGTTTATGTTTAAGTCCAGTAATGCCTCGCACCCTGTCCCAGCATCGGGTACGGGTAAGGGGTGTTACACATAGTGGTTCTTTGTCTATTCATCCGGGCAATACGAAAATGTATTGTGATTTGAAGAAAATGTATTGGTGGTCAGGCATGAAATGAGATATCTCAAAATTTGTTTTGAAATGCTTGATTTGTCAACAGGTAAAGGCCGAACGCCAAGTACCTTCGGGTTTACTTCACCCTGTGATGGTTCCCAAGTGGAAATGGGATAAAATTACCATGGATTTTGTGATAGGTTTACCTTTGGTTCCGAAAAGGAAAGATGTCATTTGGGTTGTTGTGGACAGATTGACGAAATCGGCTCATTTTATACCAGTACATACTGATTACTCGCTTGATAGGCTTTCTAATTTGTACATTGCTGAAATTGTTAGACTTCATGAAGTACCTATTTTTATTACCTATTTTTATTATATCAGGTAGAGATCCAAGGTTCACTTCGCGGTTTTGGAAAAAGTTGCAAGAAGCTTTGGGTATGAAATTGAATTTTAGTACAGCTTTCCATCCACAAACCGACGGTCAATCTGAGAGAGTAATTCAGATTTTAGAAGATCTGCTCCGATGTTGTGTTCTGGAATTCCAAGGTAGTTGGGAAAAAATCTACCGTTGGTTGAAATAATAGTTTTTAGGCGAGCATAAAAATGGCACCTTATGAGGCATTGTATGGCCGAAAATGCCGAACTCTATTGTACTGGACAAAGCTTAGAGAGGATCAGATTCACGGGGTTGACTTAGTTAGAGAAACCGAAGAAAAGTAAGGGTGATCCGTGAGTTTTTGAAAGCTAGTTCAGATAGACAAAAGTCGTACACTGATTTGAAAAGAAAAGAGATTGAATTTCAGATTGGTGATAAGGTATTTTTGAAAGTATCTCCATGGAAGAAAATTCTAAGATTTAGCCATAAAGGCATGTTAAGTCCGCGATCTATTGGGCCGTATGAGATTACCGAAAGAATAGGACCGGTAGCATATTAGCTTTGCCAACTGAGTTGGAGAGGATCCACAACGTGTTTCATGTGTCTATGTTGCATCGTTATAGATCAGACCCTTCGCATGTAATTTCACCGATAGAAGTTGAGATTCGTCCATATATGACATATGGTGAGGAACCGATCAAGATATTAGGCAGGGAAGTAAAGCAGTTGAGAAATAAATGTATAGCTCTTGTGAAAGTGTTGTGGCAAAGACATGGGGTTGAAGAGGCTACTTGGGAGCCTAGGGAGGCAATGAGAAAATAGTATCCAAACCTATTTTCCGGTAAGATTTTCGGGGACAAAAATCCCTAAAGAGGGTAAAGTTGTAACAACCCGATTTTGGGGCCAGTCAAAATAGTGGTTTTGGGACCACGAATCTGACGTAAAAATTTATTTTTATTATATTTTTATGGTCTATAGTTTTATGGAACTATTCTGTGAAAATCTCATTCGAAAATTTTGACGTTTGGGCACTCAATTTAGTCAAAAGGACTAAATAGTAAAAAGTGCAAAAAGTTGAGTTCTACTTGTTAAAGGTGTCCAATTACTATGATATTTTAAATTAGAGGTCCTTAGTTGGTAATTAGACCATTGGATAAGTTAGTGGACAAAAATGGACATGAATAGGTAAAATTTCAAAGTTATGCATTAAGGGTATTTTGGTAATTTGGTAAATAAAAGAATAAAAAGGAAAAATAAAGTCAAAATTGGTGTCCATCTTCTTCACCTTGGCTGAATTTTACAAGGAGACCATAGCTAGGGTTTCTTCAACTTTTGAGCTTGATTGTAAGTACATCCTAGCCTCGTTTTTAATGCTATTTACATTTTTGAAGTCCTTGTAACCCGATTTACCTATTTCTACCATTATTTTGAAGTAGGGTTCATGTTTAAAAATTTAACCATATGTGACATGCATGTATTTTGATGTTTGATAGAAGATATTGTATGTTTAAGGTGTAATAAACAACTTTTACTAAGTGATTTTTAGTGAAAATGCATAAAAAGGACTTATTTGTAAAATTTGTGAAAATAGTAGTAGAAATGTTATTTGATGAAACATGTGGGTTTTTATAAACATGATTTAGGTTCGGCTAGGCTTGGATAACAAATAAAATGGATACATTTCATTTTACGAACCTAAGGACTAAAATGTAAATATGTTAAAGTTAAGGGGCAAAAATATAATTTTGTCATAAGTTGATTTTTGGATAGCATTGAGTAATGTGATAATTGAATAAGTTAAATTTGCTATTATAGATTAAGAAAAATGAAGTTTGGACCTTGACCGGGGGAAAAACAAGGTTATTGACGATTGGGTCCATTTCCTACTATTTTGTACCGAGCTAAGTTTGTGTGTAAATAATGCAATGTTGTATTATGTATTTAATGTTTAATATTGCATGAATTGTATGATTGTTTCTATAGAAATATTTAATGAAGTTTTGTCGATGAGAAAATCCTAGTTGAACCTTAGGAATAGTTTAGGATACAAGTGACATGTCACTAGGAAACCATGAGTTATGTGATTTATGTGAATCCGGGTCTGGTCATGTACTTCCTACCGGTGGCTGGGTAGTTTGGCATGTGTTGTGGATACCTGACAGCTTGTGTGAGTAGCTCGTGTAGCTATGTCTTGACTGACAGCTTATGTGAGCAAGCCCGTGATTAGCTCATGTGCGAGCCCTATGTGTTATGAGATATGAGGTAGCATTGGCTATATATGTGGCACTTATGTGCAAGACTTTTCATGTATCTAATAGTATTCCAAGTGTTTTATGGGTAATCTGAAGAGTATGTCAAAGATGACAAAGTGTGTGACTATGTTATGTGTTGGTACAGGTATGTATGTAAAACTCATGAATATAAAGTTTGGTATGTGATGATCTCTTGGTAAGAATGCTAATGAGTGAGTTATGCCTAAGATACATGATGACATTTATGTTAGCTTAAGTTGAATAACTATATGATTAATGTTACATATTATTTACATGAAAACTTACTAAGCTTTAAAGCTTACTCCCCTTTTCTTTCCATTCCTTATAGTGTCGCCCAGCTAGCTCAGGGATCGAGGAACGTCGGAGCTCGATTCACACTATCAAATGATTGTTTTGGGTATACTTGGGTTCAATATTTTGAGTATGACATGTATAACGACTTGGTCATTTTGTTATGTGTCATATTGGTTAGTCAAATGTGTTGGTGTCGAAACCTCCTTTTAAATGGGGATTTTTTTTTTTGGAAAAGATGGGAGTCGCCACCAATCTTTTTAGGTGTGATTGGATCACCTTTAAAAAACATTTTGGTCTACGAAAATATGAGAAAATAGGTTCGGGAGTCGATTACGTACGAGGAAGGATTAGCACCCTCGTAACGCCCAAAATTGGTACCAAATTGATTAGCTTTGTCTTAATGTCAAAAGTCTAAAGGAATTCAAAAATAAGATCTCTTTTTTTAAAACCGTAATATTTTGAGTTGAAAATCAAGATTCTTTCGCCTCAAAAGAGTATGAACATCACATCCAGCATGATTGGACATGATATTCTTAAACTTCCGTAACTAAAATCATCTTTTGATTTACAAAATTTATTTAAAAGGATATTTTTAGACATTGAGAGATAAGCGGAAATCGCAACCCAAACATGTTAGTTAGGGCACTATTTCGAATCCTAAATATCAAAAACATTGCCTTATTTTTAAAATTCCTTTGGATTAAATGAGATAATTTTAGAGCAATGATATATTTAACGTATTACAAAAGATTAATATTAAACAAACTAAGCAATATGATACATACTTTAACATTTCATGAAAATGTAGTATATAAAAAAATAATAATGACATAAATCACACAATATACATTAGCAGTTCATGCAAATGTATAAAAACAATAAATAATATAAAAAAACAAATAATTTACGAGATAAGGTCATTATATTAAAAAAATATTAAATAAATACGAACATGATACTAAAATAAACTAATAAATTATGTACGTAAAAAAAAAATCTAAATACAAATTTGAAAAGAATAAATGTGGTAAAATATTTAAAGTGATATATATAAATAATAAAGAAAAAAGCAATGGTTAATATATGTGAATATATTGTATGATTTCATAACCTAATACATTTATAAAAATATTAATATGTTAAATAGGAACAAAATTTCATATTAAAAAAAATGTTATATACTAACTTCTAAATAATGATATATAAAAATGTAATTTTCAGTAATAATTTACAAAATTTTAATTAAACATAATAAATAGTTGATAATAAAATGATATAAAAATAAAATAATAAATAATAAAAATGATATAATATATAATAATTTACATATATTAATATGATAAAATAAATAATATAAAAAGTAAAATACATAACATATAATGAAATTTATAAAAAATGTATATAATATAATATATAAATAAAAATAATATATATTATTTTTATATATAACTAATGTTTATAAAAATAAATAAGACATATAGTATTTTAAAATAAATTAAATATATATAAAAAAAAGGACTAAAATCGAATTTAATTAAAAAACTAGGGCTAATTACAAATAAATGAAAATTTGGGCTTAATTGAAATGCGCATTAAAACTGAGGGACTCACTGGGCAATTAGCCCTGATCCCCAAAACGACACTGTTTCAAAAAAACAAGTCTTACTATAGCAACTAAGACTAAATTGAAACTAATATAAAAGGCCCGGGTCAAATCATAATAAAAATAAAATGAATTCATAAATATTAAAAATACGACAGGACCAATTGGGCAATTAGCCCTTTAAACAAAAACACGCGGATCCTTCCCGGGTCACGGGTCAACACGCGGATCCCCCAGCTTTGAAACGACACTATTTTGGCTATTATATGGCCATTCCAAAACGATGTCGTATGGGTTATCTATAAATACAAAAAAAATGTTTGAAAATTCATTTGGTTCCGAGTTCAAAAAAAAAATGAAGAAAATTCTCTGAAAAAGGGAAGAGGAGAGCCTTTTGCGTTTCTCTGACCTCCGTCAGACTAGAATCCAGTCACCGGGCTCATGCGTCCACGCGCTACACGCGCCACCGTACGCGACAGTTCGGAAGGTTCAAAACCTTCACTTTTCTTGGCACAGGTAATCCCTTTTCCCTTTTTAAATACCATTTTTTACCAGACCGATTCGTATACATGTTGAACAATAAATAACAGAGTATGAAACTTAAATCACCTTCAAGAAACTGCTTGTATTTGTCTGAATATATCTGTATATCTGTTTTTTATTTTTCAAAAACAAGGTCTTTTTTACAGATTTGTGAAGAGGCTTTTATAGCCTTCTGTGAATCGTTAAATTTAGAAAGAAATCTTTGATTTCTTTTCCATATTTGTTTCTCTTTTCTACTGTGGTTCCTTCTTCTTTTGCTGGTACCAGCGAGGAGGGTAGTAATGAACGGGTACTGATGACGGCACACTGGCATTGATTCGGGCGCCGATCACGGCGTGATACGGAGCCTGAAATCACGGCACTGATGGTGGGTCACTGCGAGACAAACGGACGTGTCTGTTGGAGTGCTTGCGGCGCCTAGGGTTTCTAAAACCCTACGCCTTTTTGTCTTCTGTTAACAAATTGGGCCATTTGGGCCATGTATGTTTTGGGTTGAGGGTGTAAACGGGTATTGGGTAATTTAGGCTGATTGGGTCTTGGGTCATCTATTAGGCTACCAATGTAAATGGGTTTGGGCTATCAGGTTGTAGGGTTAATGAATTTTGGGCTAACCGAATTTTGGGCTTTGTTAATGGACTGTGAATAGACTTTAAAATTTTTTTTGTTTTAGTTGTTTTTTTATTTATTTATTTTTACGGGCCCGGGTAAATTTGGGTTATTACACGTTGGCATTGTAATGCTTAATGATTCATTTGGTATATGGCCATTGGAAGTTGGTGAATATTATTCTTATTGGTCATTGGTATGTTTATGTGATGATGCTTATCATGAAGATGAAATTGGCATGAATGGAAAAGAAAGTATGTGATGTTTATGCATGATAGATGTTAGTATGTGCAAATGATGTATTGATATTGTAACATCCCGAAATAGGGCCTAAACGGAATAGTGGTTGCGAAACCACAAATCCGAGGTAGAAAAATTTATTTTATTATTATTTTGAGGTTCATGATATAATTGCATGATTGTGTGAAAATTTCGTGATGAAATTCTATGCATAAAGTGCTTAAGTTGAGATTAGGGACTAAATCGAATAATTTGCAAAACTTGCATTCTAGAAGTTTTTAGTATGAAATTGCTTTGGAATATTAATTAGGAGGGTTTAAATAACAATTTGACCAATTTTAAGTTCATGGAAAAAAAAATTAGGACATGGAAGGAATTTTGAAAGTTTAATAAGGAGGGCATTTTGGTCATTTGGTTATTAACATTAATAAAAGGTAAAAAGATGACAAAATTGTATCATCTTCTTCAAGTACCAGCTGAATCTTACCTCTCTCCATAGCTAGGGTTTCTTCAACTTTCAAGCTTCATAATCAAGAAGAGCGAAATTCGGGAGTAGATCGGGGAAAAGAAAAAGTAAAGGACTAAATTGTAAAGTTTAGTTACATTTTGTATCGAGGTAAGTTCTGATAAATAAATGCAATATTATTTTATTTTACATTATTATTGTCAATTTCTAGCATTTATATACTTATTTTATGAGAATATTTAAAGTCGAATTAAAAAAGTGTGAGAGAAAAGGCATTAGGAAGTCCCGTTTGAACCTTAGGAATGTTAGGATATTAGGGTTGACGGGACAGACAGATAGAAATGAGCCGTGTAAGTCCATATCAGATATATGGCTTTGGAGACAGGAATGAGCCATGTAAGCCCATATTATATATATATGGCATTGGAGGCAGGAATAATTCATGTAAGTCCATGTCGAAGACATGGCATTGGTGAGATATTGATAGACTCGAAGCGACCTAATATCCTTAGTATTCGAGTGGTTCAACGGGTGGGGATACGAGTTAGATTACTGATGAATTAACAGCAAAGGAAAAGTAGATTATATTTATGAAAAGGAAAGGTCGGATAAGAAAGAAGGTAAAGGAATAAAGAAGAAGATAGAAATTGAGAAGTAAAGAAATTTATGATGTTAGATGATATTATGCATAATTATCCATTATGTTGAATGTTGTGATTTAATTGCTTGTAAGCTTACTAAGCCTAGTGCTTAATCCTTTATTTTCTTCTTCTTATAGTACTTATCTAGCTACTCGGGGATCGAAGGAAACGTCGGAGGCCGATCACACTATCAAAGAAATAACTCGGTATAATTAGGCGTTTTGTTTTGTGTATGGCATGTATAGAAACTTAGCTACTTTTAGTATAATGTGAACAATGAATGATGTGTAAATACTTGCTAGAGATTAGCTAATGAAAATGACCGATGATATGCATATTTATTAATATGTATGATTGAATGGTGGTTATCACATGAAAATTATGAAAAATGTGAAAGTAACCTAAAAACAGATTCAAATAACAGAAATGATGTGACTTTGAAAAATCACTAAAAATTTTATAAACATATTTTTAAGATGAATAATATATGAAATTAAAGCTTATTATGTCTATTTTCTTATGGAATAAGAAAAACAGGTAAAGGTATTATATTTTATGAGATATCTGAGTTTTAGTGAAACAGGGTCAGAGAAAATTCTAGATCCCCTGTTTCAACTTTGGAAATTCACCATAAATTGTACAAAAATAATTAGGTGGTGTAATTTATATGGTTAGAATCCTTATTGAATCTAGTTTTAATAGAAACAAACGGTATAGTTATATAAATTTTTTATAGGGAGAAAAGTGGTTCGTAGTAAGTAGAGGTCTGTGCAGTCGAATTCTGAAACAGGGGTAACTTTAACTAATAAACTGTACTAATTGGCTAAGTCAAAAATTCTAGAAAAAAATTAGTGGATAGATATATGAGTATAGTTTCAGGAAAAATTTATGGATCTAAATTTTGAGTTTTGGAACTCAAGATATGAATTTTTAGGCGACTACAACGCAGAATGACAGCACATTCCGAAAAGTTTAAATAAAAAATTTTAAAACTATTTAAGTGATAGATTAAGTTTAGTAATGCCTCGTGCTCGATTTTGGCAACAGTCTCGAATAAGGGGTGTTACATTTATTGGTATCAGAGCAGCTTTAGTCGGTTCTCGGAATAGTTAGTGTGAGTAAAAGTCTATCTATACATGCCATACCTGTATTTTGATAGTGTGACGACTCCTGACGATTTTTTAAATATTTTGTTTTATAGTAATGGATCCCGAGCGAGCTGTGATGATGATGTAGAAAGTAATGCGCCTGCTCCCGCGGAAGGGGCAGCGCCATCTGAGAATAGGCCAGTAACCGTTGATCAGGGAGGAGTGACTCGAGAAGCTCTCTTCCAAGCTTTGAATGATTGGTTTGCCGAGTTCATTCGCATGCGAATCCCAGCGATTAGACCTCCACCCCCTCATGATTCTCAAAGCTACCCATGTAGCTCAAGCTTCCCCGATCCACAGTACCGTGATAAGAGAAAAGCCACCATTGATAGAATCAGAAACAAGGGGCGAGAAGAGTTTCGAGCAACAAAAGATGATGATGCGAGAAAGAGCAAAATTTTGGTTAGAAAATACTATCGAGTCTTTTTGTGAATTATCTTGTACACCCGAGGAATGTATGAAATGTGTAGTATCACTTCTTAGAGACTCGACCTACTACTGGTGGAAGACACTTATATCAGTTGTACCAAAGGAGAGGGTCACTTGGGATTTCTTTCGGGAGGAATTTCGTAAAAAGTACATCGATCAGAGGTTTATTGACCGTAAGAGAAAAGAATTCTGGAATTGAAACAAGGTAATATGATCCGGTGACCGATTATGAGCGTGAATTTGTCGGGCTCGATAAATATGCTCAGAATGTGTGTCCACAGAGGCTATCATGTGTAAAAGGTTTGAGGATGGGTTAAATGATGATATCCATTGCCGGTGGGTGTTCTAGAAATAAAAGAGCTCGTTATTTTAGTTGAGAGAGCACTGTAAGGCATAGGAGTTGTTAAAAAGGAAAGGTAAAGTTGAGACAGAGACACAAGATACAAAGAAGAGACAGATGAGTAGGTCATTTGGGCTACATCCAAGAGGCCCAAAGAGTTTTCTACCAGATCTAGCTTTCGGTGAGGGCAAGCTAGTCGAGAATAGAGGTAGCAGATTTAAAGATCCGAGAAGGCTCGGACCACCTCGATTGCGAGTGTAGGTAATGTCGAGAGCGAGGGTAGATCGAGGTGTCCACAGTGTGGTAGACTTCATTATGGTCCTTGTCGGGCAGGCGAAAATGTTTGCTATAAATGTGGTGCTCCAGATCATTTTGTACGAGAATGTCCAGAAGTGGCTAGCCAGGAAGTAATACAGAGTGCTAGATCCGGAAATGCTCCTACAAGAGGCAGATCACCGAGGCAACCGAGAGTAGGAGCAGGTAACAAAGGTACCTTTAGAGATTCGGTTGTGAGACCATATGCTAGAGCCCCTGCAAGGACTTATGCTATTCGTGCACACGAAGAGGCATCCTCCCCCGATGTGATTATGGATACATTTTCTCTACATAATATTAATGTCATGGCTCTGATTGATCCGGGTTCGACTCATTCTTATGTTTGTATGAAATTGATGTCTAGTATAAGTATGCCTATAGAATCTACAGAATTTGTGATTAAAGTATCGAACCCATTAGGCAAGCATGCATTAGTAGATAAAGTATGTAGAAATTGTCCTTTGATGATTAGAGGTTACTGTTTTCCGGCCGATCTCATGCTATTGCCATTTGATGAGTTTGATGTGATTCTTGGTATGGATTGGTTGACTACACATGATGTGATAGTGAATTGTAGAAAGAAATTCATTGAGTTGAAGTGTGAAAATGGTGAAATTCTTTGGGTTAATTCAGAAGAGTTAGATAGTTCATTTCCCATAATTTCTGTTATATCCGCTTTCGAAATGTTTGAGAAAAGGGTATGAAGCTTATCTTGCTTTTGTGTTGAACACTAAAAACCTGAATTGAAAATTGAGTGCGTGTGCTGTGGTATGTGAGTTTCCGATATGTTTAGGAAGAACTACTGGGCTTACCTCCTATTAGAGAAGTTGAGTTTGGTATTGAGTTGATTCCGTGTACCACGCCCATTTCTATTGCTCCTTATAGAATGGCTCTCGTTGGAATTGAAAGAATTGAAAGCTCGATTGCGAGGAATTGACAGATAAAGGATTTGTAAGACCCAGTAGTTCACCATGGGGTGCACGAGTGCTATTTGTGAAAAAAGAGCGGATCGATGCGGTTGTGCATAGATTATCGGCAACTTAACAAGGTAACGAAGAAAGAACAAGTATCCATTGCCTAGAATTGATGATTTGTTTGATCAATTGAAGGGAGCTACTGTGTTCTCCAAGATAGATTTGAGATCCGGATACTATTAGTTGCGAGTTAAAGAGTCGGATGTCCTGAAGACTGCTTTCCGGACTAGGTATGGTCATTATGAGTTCCTTGTGATGCCATTTGGCTTGACTAATGCTCCTGCCATTTTTATGGACTTAATGAACCGAATTTTCAAACCGTACTTGGATAAGTTTGTAGTTGTGTTCATTGATGATATCTTGATTTATTCTCATGATGAGAGGCCAGAGCATGCAGAGCATTTGAGAATAGTTTTACATATTCGAGAGATAATCGTTGTATGCCAAGTTCAAAGCAAAAGTGAATTCAGTTACGAGAAGTTGGTTTTCTTGGACATATTGTCTCAGGTGAAGGTATTAAGGTTGATTCGAGCAAGATTTCAGCCATTGTTGATTGGAAGCCTCCTAGAAATGTATCAGAAGTTAGAAGTTTTCTTGGTCTTGCCGGATATTATAGACAATTTGTAGAGGATTTTCCATGATAGCTACCCCGTGACAAGATTCTTTGCGAAAGGATATCAAGTTTGAATGGATGAGAAGTGTCAACGAGTTTTGACAAGTTAAAAACATTATTGACTAAAGCTCTGTTTTAGTACAACGAGTAACAGTAAGGAGTTTGTGATTTACTGTTGATGCGTCCATGAATGGACTTGGTTGTGTACTTATGCAGGAAGGAACGTAATTGCTTATGCCTCTAGGCGACTAAAGACACATGAGAAGAACTATCCAGACACATGATTTAGAGCTATTTGCCATTATTTTTGCGTTGAGAATTTGGAGACATCATTT
The DNA here is from genome assembly GCA_025698475.1 of Gossypium anomalum. Classification (NCBI taxonomy): domain Eukaryota; kingdom Viridiplantae; phylum Streptophyta; class Magnoliopsida; order Malvales; family Malvaceae; genus Gossypium; species Gossypium anomalum. Next base: position 20,167,423 of record CM046963.1, on the reverse strand, counting down.
GTATGGTGAAAGGTGCCGAATATTTACCGATCATAAAAGCTTGAAATACTTGATGACTCAAAAGATTTGAATTTGAGGCAAAGAAGATGGTTGGAATTGCTTAAAGATTACGAGTTAGTGATTGATTATCACCAGTAAGGCAAATGTAGTTCTTGACGCTCTAAGCGAGAAACTTTTATTTACATTATGAGCTTTGAATACCAATTTAGCCTCATCAAATGATGGTTCTATTTTAGCTGAATTTAGAGCTAAACCAGTATTTTTGAAGAGATTTGTGAAGCTCGAAAGATGATAATGAGTTACAAGCTACAAGAGTTCAATGCGAGTCGGGCATAGAATCGATTTACGGATTGGTTCTCGATGGTTGTTTGATGTTTAGAGAGCAGAATTTGTGTACCAAAGAATGATGAGCTTATTCGAAAGATTTTACAGGAAGCACATAGCGCTTCTTTATCTATTCATCCAGCAAAGTACAAAAATGTATAATGATTTGAAGAAATTGTATTGGTGGGTAGGAATGAAAAGAGACATTTGAGTTTGTTTCTAGATGCTTGATTTGTCAATAGGTAAAGGCCGAACATCAGTACCCTCTCAGATTATTGCAACTGTGCTAGTTAGGAATGGAAATGGGACAGAGTTACTATGGATTTTGTGATGGGGTTGCCGTTAACACTGAAAAAGAAAGATGCAATATGGATTGTGATTGATAAGCTAACTAAGTCGGCTCATTTTATCCCAATTCGTATGGATTACTCACTTGACAAGTTGGTTTGAGTTATACATTTTGAGAGATAGTTAGACTACATGGAGTGCCATTATCGATCATTTGAGACAGAGATCCAAGATTTACTTCACGGTTACGGAAGAAGTTACAAGAGGCTTTAGGTACGAAGTTGAGTTTTAGTCTGACTTTCCATCCTCAAACCGATGGTCGATCGAGAGAGAGTTATTCAGTACTTGAAGATATGCTTAGATTTGTGTATTAGAATTTCAAGGCGATTGGGAAAAATATTTACCATTAGTAGAGTTTGCCTACAATAATAGTTATCGATCGAGTTTGAAGATGGCACCTTATGAAGCTTTGTATGGACGTAAATGTCGCACACCTTTGTATTGGACAGAGCTTAAGGAAAATCAGATTCACGGTGTTGATCTAGTTAAGGAAATAGAAGAGAAAGTAAAATCATCGAGATTGCTTAAAAGTAGCCTCGCAGATGGACAAAAGTCGATGCGATTTGAAGAGAAAAGAGATTGAGTATCAAGTTGGTGACAAAGTTTTTTTGAAAGTATCCCCGTGGAAGAAAGTTCTTAGATTTGGCAAGAAAGGCAAACTAAGTCCACGTTTTATTGGACCGTTTGAAGTGATTGAGAGAGTCGGACCACTAGCATATCGGTTAGCTTTGCCGATTGAGTTAGAGAAGATTCATAATGTATTTCATGTGTCTATGCTATGTCGTTATCGTTCAGATCCGTCACATGTAATTTCTCATATAGAGGTTGAGATTCAGTCAGACATGACTTACGGTGAAGAACTGGTAAAGATTCTAGCTCGAGAGGTAAAGCGATTAAGGAACAAAAGCATTGTACTTGTGAAAGTACTATGGAATAGGCATGGGTAGTAGACGAGGCTACATGGGAACCCGAAGAGGCTATGCGAAAAACAGTACCCAAATCTTTTCATGTGTAAGATTTTGGGACGAAAATCCCTAAAGGGGGGAGAAATGTAACATCCCGAAATAGGGCCTAAACGGAATAGTGGTTGCGAAACCACAAATCCGAGGTAGAAAAATTTATTTTATTATTATTTTGAGGTTCATGATATAATTGCATGATTGTGTGAAAATTTCGTGATGAAATTCTATGCATAAAGTGCTTAAGTTGAGATTAGGGACTAAATCGAATAATTTGCAAAACTTGCATTCTAGAAGTTTTTAGTATGAAATTGCTTTGGAATATTAATTAGGAGGGTTTAAATAACAATTTGACCAATTTTAAGTTCATGGAAAAAAAATTAGGACATGGAAGGAATTTTTGAAAGTTTAGTAAGGAGGGGCATTTTGGTCATTTGGTTATTAACATTAATAAAAGGTAAAAGATGACAAAATTGTATCATCTTCTTCAAGTACCAGCTGAATCTTACCTCTCTCCATAGCTAGGGTTTCTTCAACTTTCAAGCTTCATAATCAAGAAGAGCGAAATTCGGGAGTAGGTCTGGGAAAAAGAAAAGTAAAGGACTAAATTGTAAAGTTTAGTCACATTTTGTATCGAGGTAAGTTTCTGATGAAATAAATGTAATATTATTTTATTTTACATTATTATTGTCAATTTCTAGCATTTATATACTTATTTTATGAGAATATTTAAAGTCGAATTAAAGTAAGTGACAGAGAAAAAGGCATTAGGAAGTCCCGTTTGAACCTTAGGAATGTTAGGATATTAGGGTTGACAGGACAGGACAGGATAGAAATGAGCCGTGTAAGTCCATATCAGATATATGGCTTTGGAGACAGGAATGAGCCATGTAAGCCCATATTATATATATATGGCATTCGAGACAGAATAATTCATGTAAGTCCATGTCGAAGACATGGCATGGCGAGATATTGATAGATGAAACGACCTAATATCCTTAGTATTCCGAGTGGTTCAACGGGTCAGGATACGAGTTAGATTATAGTGAATTAACAGCAAAGGAAAAGTAGATTATATTTATGAAAAGGAAAGGTCAGATAAGAAAGAAGGTAAATGAATAAAGAAGAAGATAGAAATTGAGAAGTAAAGAAATTTATGATGTTAGATGATATTATGCATAATTATCCATTATGTTGAATGTTGTGATTTAATTGCTTGTAAGCTTACTAAGCCTAGTGCTTAATCCCTTTATTTTCTTCTTCTTATAGTACTTATCTAGCCACTCGGGGATCGAAGGAAACGTCGGAGGCCGATCACACTATCAAAGAAATAACTCGGTATAATTAGACGTTTTGTTTTGTGTATGGCATGTATAGAAACTTAGCTACTTTTAGTATAATGTGAACAATGAATGATGTGTAAATACTTGCTAGAGATTAGCTAATGAAAATGACCGATGATATGCATATTTATTAATATGTATGATTGAATGGTGGTTATCACATGAAAATTATGAAAAATGTGAAAGTAACCTAAAAATAGATTCAAATAACAGAAATGACGTGACTTTAAAAAATCACTAAAAATTTTATAAACATTTTATAAACATATTTTTAAGATGAATAATATATGAAATTAAAGATTATTATGTCTATTTTCTTATGGAATAAGAAAAACAGGTAAAGGTATTATATTTTATGAGATATCTCGAGTTTTAGTGAAAGCAGGTCGAGAAAATTCTAGATCCCCTATTTCAACTTTGGAAATTCACCATAAATTGTACAAAAATAATTAGGTGGTGTAATTTATATGGTTAGAATCCTTATTGAATCTAGTTTTAATAGAAATAAACGGTATAGTTATATAAATTTTTTATAGGGAGAAAAGTGGTTTGTAGTAAGTAGAGGTCTGTGCAGTCGAATTCTGAAACAGGGGTAACTTTAACTAATAAACTGTACTAATTGGCTAAGTCAAAAATTCTAGAAAAAAATTAGTGGATAGATATATGAGTCTAGTTTCAGGAAAAATTTACGGATCTAAATTTTGAGTTTCGGAACTCAAGATATGAGTTTTTAGGCGACTACAACGCAGAATGACAGCACATTCCGAAAAGTTTAAATAAAAAATTTTAAAACTATTTAAGTGATAGATTAAGTTTAGTAATGCCTCGTGCTCGATTTTGGCAACAGTCTCGGGTAAGGGGTGTTACAGATATCTTGTTTTTGGCTGATTTGGTTGCTTGTTGTTGTGTAGGTTGGTGCAACTAAGGGTGGCAAAATGGCTTGGTAAATAGCCTTATTTTTGTCCACACAGGTAGAGACACTGTAACACCCCTAACCCGTATCCGTCACCAGAATAGAGTTACGAGGCATTACCGGATAAAACATATTATTAATCATATGCATTTACACATTCATAATCAAAATACATTCAATTCATATACATTGTCCCTTATAAGGTCTGACAGGACCTTTAAACATGCTTAGAAGTGGTTCGGGACTAAACCGATAATAATTACAAACTTTGAGAAACTTAAAAAAATTCCAACATTTAAGGGTCACACCCTCTGTGAACAGGTCGTGTACCTCACACGGCCATCAAACATGCCCGTGTCACAGACCGTGTGAAAACAGGGCATACATACTGACTTGCACCACACGATTGACCACACGCCCTTGTGTCAAATCCGTGTACTTTTTGAAATAGCCACACAAGCCCATGTGCCAAGGCAGTGTGACTCACACGGCCACCAGACACGCCCATGTGTCTAGGCCATGCTCGAGGCTGACTTGAATTTCTAATTATTCACCAGGGGACACACGGCCGTGTAACATGACCGTGTGTGGCACAGGGCTGAGACACACGCCTATGTCTCTGCCCGTGTGGACAAAAATAGGCCATTTGCAAAGCCAATTTGCCACGCTTTTCACAAGCACACATAGCAACCAAAATAGCACCATTTCCATACATATTTAACAACCAAAAACATGACAATTCATACTCATATCATGTCATTTATTCACAACAAATTCAACTACTCAATTCCACAACTAAAACATACTAAATCATTAAACCAAAATCATCACAACTTACATAGCTACTAAATGCATTTACTCATCAAATTATCATCTATATCATGACATATTTTGCACCATACCATCATCTCAAAATCAAACCACCATATGCCAATCTTGCAAGCTTTAATACATCAACTTACAACTATCCAAAATAACTAACACAAAACCATACCAAATAAGCCAACATATAAGGCATTATATACATCATATATCTCATTTATCAAACATATGATTCATGCCAACTTAAATGGCCATACACACCAACATTTTTAAGCCAAATCTCATGGCTATTCCATATCACAAAACATATCATCAACATAATAGCCTATACATGCTATATATTAGATTTACAAGCATTCAAAAATACCAACAAGTAGTCGATAGTGTGATGATGGTTTCCGATGATCCCTGATGTTCGAGATAGCTTCTATATTCTATAAAACATAGAAAGAACACACAAAGTAAGCTTTAAAAGCTTAGTAAGCCATATACAAATAGAACTATCATATAAACCTTTGCATATCAATTCAAATATGCCAAGCATAACTAATCACATTCAAAATTTACAAACCTTTCTCATTGAACATATATTCAATGTCTTAAACCAATTCATCAATTACCTTCTCTTCTCAAAGCTTGTATGAATATCGTACGTACCTGAATCACTTAGCTCATTCACATATTCTTTCTCAACTTGAATTTGCCCGTTGAACCGTTTGGAATCAATAAGGATACTCGAAAATCATATAAGCTCGTATAATGCCATATCCCAAATATGGTCTTACATGTTATCACATATCGACGCCACTGTCCCAGACAGGGTCTTACACGAAATTGATTAACGATGCCAATGTCCCAGACATGGTCTTACATGTAATCTCATCTCGATAACCTAATGTCATGACATTCGTATCCTATACTATTCTTATGGTTCGTACGGGACTTTCGGAGGTCGTAACTTTGTCGATTCATGCTCGTAAGTATTCGTTCAACACATTATAGCAATTGAATGATAATAAAACACATATAATTCAATTTAAAGACATTTATTTGCATATGAACTTACCTTGTAGTCGGAATAGAGGGATTGGATCGACTATTCAATAACTTTTGACTTCCCCCAATCTAAATTCGATTTCTTTCGTTCTTGATCTACATACATTCAAAATTAACTATTTTATTCATCCACACATTCAATTTAGTCCATAAATACATATTTGGGCATTTTTACACTTTAGCCCCTAAAGCTACACATTTATTCAATTTAGTCATTATTTCATAAAAACACAAATTACACAAATTTCTTTCTATTTCTTGCTAGCTGAATTTTCATACTATACATATCAGTCCATATTTATCATTTATTCACACATTTAACCCCACATTTTTACAATTTCACAAATTAACCCTTTTTATGCAATTTCACTAAAAATCACTTTACAAAACATGATAATCTATCAACAAAAACTCATTTTCCATCATCAAACATTCAAGCACTCAAGCATTCATCAATGGTAAATTTCAAAATCATCAACACTTTCAAAAATTGAAGCATGGGCTAGCTACAACATAAAGCAACGATCACAAAAACATAAAAATCATCAAAAACCGAGCTCAAAACATACCTTAATTAAGCTAGATAAGTGCCGAACCCTAAATGCTCCCCAAAGCTTTATTTTCTTTGTATATTTGGTTATGGAAGCATGAAATGATGATAATTCAATTTTTTTATTTTAATTAACTAAAATTACCAAATTACTTATTTAACCTTAGTTAAAACCATTATAAAACACATAATTCAAGGCCATTTATGTCCATCACCACTATCAATGGTCTAATTAATACATAAGGACCTCCCATTTAATAAGCCATAACAATTTGACACTTTTAACTTATAGCATGCTACTTTTGCATTTTACGCGATTTAATCCTTTTTTTCAAATTAAGCTATTAAATTATAAAATTAGCTCACGAAATTTTCACACATATATAATCACATGATATAAATACTAAAAATAATATTAAAATAAGTTTACGACCTCAAATTTGTGGTTCCAAAACCATTTTTCTGATTTGGCTAAAACCGGGCTATTACAGACACAGTCGTGTGTCTCTGCCGTGTGAAGAACACGACCTAGGGACATGGGCGTGTGTCCAGGGCGTGTGAAGTCTGCACCTATTTTATGAAAATTTTGAAAATTAAATTTGCCACACGGCCTAGCACATGGGCGTGTGACTAGGCCGTGTGACTTCCTTTGGTGCATGACGTCATAAACATAGAGTTACACGGGTTAGGGACATGGGCATGTGTGACCAGACGACCTACCCACACGGGTGTGTCCCAAGCCACACGGGCATCTGACCCTATTTTGATGAAATTTTTTTAAGTGTTTTAGAATTTTTTAAAGTTCTCGGTTTAGTCCCGAACCACCTCCAATGCATGATTTGGGCCTTGTAGGCTCGTTTTAGGGACGATAGTAATGTATGTGAAAAGTTTTAAATTTGGATTGAAATTTACGGCTCAGTTTGGTATGTTTTCTTATGTTTAAGTCCGGTAATGCCTCGTACCCTGTTCTTGCGTCAGATTCGGGTAAGGGATGTTACAACCCTTAAGGTACAATTTTTAGAGAGTACACTCTCAAGCTACAAATGTATACAATAGGATTACCAGTCCAAGCTAAATCCTTTTTATGCCATATGCTCTAAAGAGCTTGATCTGGATTACCCATCTGGGCTAAATCCAATCCATAACATATGCTATTTTGGGATTACCCATCCGGGTTAAATCCTTTCTGTAATGAAGTCATTAGGATTACTCGTTCGAGCTAAATCCATTTTGCAACAAATGCATACCTCATTTATCTCAGGCAATTTTATTTATCCATCGATTTTCATTTATTCAAACGAGATTTAACATTTCCAAGCATTTTCTGGTATGTGATCATTTCATACATCTTTAACATCCATATAATTCATATGATAATATTCCACATCCATTTCGAGCATAAAACAAACATTTTCATCGTTTACCCTTTTAACATCTATAGGACATTATCAGTTAATTTGAACATTTTTATTTATCGGGCTTGATCGGATATGTAATCCTTTCACATATATATGACATTTATACAATTTACATAATCACAATCAAAACAAGCATGTAAATAAACATAATTTAGTTACACGAACTTACCTCGACACTTGTTCGTGTGATAATCTACTAATCCGAAATCTTTTCTTTTCCTCGATCTAGCCTCGAGTTTGTGTTTTTCGGATCTATACGAGTAAATTTTACATCAATTTCACGCATATCATATTTATTTGGACTCAATTTACATCCTAAGCAAAATTACCATTTTGCCCCTACTTTTCCATAAATTACCATTTCGTCCCTAGGCTTGGAAAATGAAATTCAAGAAATCTAACCCTGTACCTAAGCCTAGCCAAAATATACATACAACTTTTACAGAACATGCTTTTCATAAATTTTAGAATTTTCCATGGATTTTTACCATTTTTCATTTTAGTCCCTAAATCAAGTTTTTATGAAAAATCACATTGTAAAAGTTATTTATCTATCAATAATCTTTCATTTTCTACCATAACTTTCTAATTTTTAGCATATTCATCCATGACCCAAATTTCATACCTTGATAAATTTTCAAATTAGTCCCCCAAATACATAGATTAGACTATCCCGGTTTCAAAAATATCAAAATTACTAAAAACGGGCCAAGAAAACTTACCCAATTTGGCAATGAAAGTTTATTTTCTCTCTCCTAGGGTTTCCATGTCTTATTTTGGGGAAGAAGATGAGAAAATATGATTTTTATTTTCTTTTCATCTTTTTAATTAACTAATTTAATGGAATTCCAATTTAGTCCCTAGCCTTTTTCTCATTTTCCATGGATGAATCATCCAATAATATCTACATACTTTTTATTAATGGTATAATTACCATATAAGGACCTAAATTTTTGAATTCTATAGCTATTTAATCCTTATAGCTACTAGAATTCAACTTTTGCATTTTATGCGATTTAGTCCTTCTCGTAATTAGACTCTTAATCGATAAAATTTTCTTATCAAAATTTTCACATGACATTTCTAGTATAATATGGATCATATAAAAACTAAAAATAAATTATATTTTTCAGCTCAAATTTGTGGTCCTGAGACCACTGTTTCGATTTCACTAAAATTGGGCTGTTACAATAAGACTGTAGTATACTTTAGATTCTGAAAACTATAGATTCTGAAAGATATATTGTGAGACTTTAGATTTAGAAAACTATAGATACTGATACTTAGTGACGAAACTTTAATAACTGAAATATTCTGAATTGATAAATAAAACTCGTTTCTAATTTTCAGATAAAAATGCATAAAATATTAGACTTTGATTAACAAAGATGGGTTCACAAGGTGTGCATACTAGAAGAATGCGAGCTTACGAAGAGTGAGATCTAAGGACCCAGATAGATCCATTCGCGTCACAGGTGCACTCACCTAAGCTCGTAATTGAACCCGACCCAGTAGTTGATCAAGTCAAGAATACTCGTTCTATGGAGGAAGATCATCAAGAGCCTACTGGTGGTGCTATGTCACAGGCCATGCTCAGGGTGCTTCAGCGTGCTGTTGGGGCCCAAGGTGGATATGGAAATCGCAGGACCATTACTGAGAGGCTCCGTAGTAACAGAGCTAAGTTATTTAGGGGCATTGCTAGGATGACCCCTACCATGGCAGAATACTAGCTTGAGGTTGCGGAGAGAAGTTTAGATGACACAGAGTGTACCCAAGAGCAGAAATTGAGGGGAACAGTCTCACCGCTGAGGGATGAGGCTTCCCGTTGGTGGCAAGCCATTGCGAGGGGTACTCAGGCTGATAGACTGAGATGAGAGTATTTTATTGAGGCTTTCTAGAACATTGGGGAAGTGTTATGTTGAGGGCCATCAACTGGAGTTCATTAAGCTCAAATAGATGGATAGATCCATGGCCAAATATGAGGCTGAGTTTCTACGATTAAGTCATTACGCCTAGGGGATGGTCGCAATTGAGCAAGACAAGTGTGTCAAATTTGAGAATAGGCTGAGGTACGAGTTGATGATGCAAGTGGCCCCTCTACAATAAAGGGTTTGTGAAGCACTAGTGGAGAAAACCAAGATTGTGGAGAAGGTAAAGTATTTGGATCGCAACTCGAGGGATAGAGCTAGAATCCCTGTCAAGGGAGATGTTGGTCTTACTGTTTAGGCTCTGCAACCTAATAAGCGAAGTCTAGATGACTGATCTAGGAATAATGTTGTTGCTGCTGCCAATGGTAGGAGAGCCCCAAATTGTGTTGGTTGTGGTAAGAGGCATCCGGGAGAATGTTGGAGGAGTTTGGGCGCATGCCTAATATGTGGATCTTTGGAGCACAAGGTTAAGGATTGCCCACTTCATTATCAGAATATGCAAGCACTAGATCAGAATTGAGCTCAGAACCTAAGAGTTGGACAGCAGCCTCTGAGAGGCCAATGTTTGAATAGCGATAACCGAATTGATGCTAGATAACTAGCATTGGTGTATGCAACTAGGCATAGAGAGGACCATGATGCCACAGATGGCATAATAGGTATCTTTACTGTTAATACCATACCATTTTTTGCTCTTATTGACATTGGGTTAACTCATTCATATGTATCATGTTTAATGGTTGATAAATTGGGTATAAAGGTAGATGATACTGTTAGTGATGTGATTGTCCTTAGTCCCTTAGGAAAATCTATTTTTGTTAACAAAGTGCACAAGTGATGTCCGTTAGAGATTCAAGGAGAACTATTTCAGCTGATCTGATGGAATTACCCTTCGGTGAATTTGATCTCATCATAGGGATGGATTGGTTGGTAGAACACCAAGTTGTATTGGATTGCACTACTATATAGGGTCATTTTGAAGACTCTAGGTGGTAAGGAGATAGTGATGGTTGGGGAGTGTAGAGATTACTTATCCAACATCATATTTGCTCTAGTGGCTGAAAAATTGGTACGCAAAGTATGCGAAGCATACCTGGCGTATATTCTAGATACAAGAGTTAGTGGGTTATCTATTGAGAGCATCCGTATTGTGAGGGACTATCCCGATGTCTTTCCAGAGGAATTACCAAGATTACCTCCAGAGTGTGAGGTAGAGTTTTGCAACAACTTGTTGCCAGGAACGGCTTCTGTGTCCATTGCCCCATATCACATGGCACCCAAGGAGTTAGTGGAGCTTAAAGCAACTGCAAGAACTTTTGGATCGAAGGTTTATTAGACCGAGTGTGTCACCAAGGGGTGCTCCAGTTCTGTTTGTTAAGAAGAAGGATGGGTCCATGAGGTTATGCATCGATTATCAATAACTGAACAAGTTGACCATAAAGAACTGATACCTTTTACTGAGGATCAATGACCTATTCGATGACCTTTTGGGTGCGAAAGTGTTCTCCAAGATTGAATTGAGGTTCGATTACTATCAATTGAAAATGAAAGAGATAGGCATTCCTAAGACCGCTTTCAAGACTCGATATAGTCACTACGAGTTTCTTGTGATTCCCTTTGGTCCCATGAATGCTCCAATAGCTTTTATAGACCTAGTGAATCAGGTTTTTTAGCCCCATCTCAATCAATTTGTTGTGGGTTTCATCGATGACATATTGATATACTCCAAGTGCATATCGTTAGTTACAATATTCACACTCTGGATGTTAGCACGTCCAGAGGCAGTCACTTTCTTTATAAATCAACTAGTACGAGTCCACATTGGTCACTGAAGGTGTTTTGCTTCCTAGCGTGGCCTCATACGTCATAATAATCCTTTTTCATAACCATTATTTTTTTTACTTATTACCCTAATCTTTCTAGGAATCATTGTCTAATTATGTCCATATCAGAGGCCGCCTATTCTATACGCCAAAAATGCACTTGGACAACTACTACTACTGAGTCAAATATTTCTCCCTATAGTTCCCTAACAATTCCTATTATAGAGGGTCATTTAAACATAACATTCTTTGTTGCCTATTCTATACTCCAAGATGGGTCTTTTTGTGCAAACACTTTTTCGCCTATTGTTTTTCTAAATAATTGTGCACCTAATCCAGATACTTTTACACTTACCATTATTCTTCGAATTGTTGTACTTAACTTAGCCATAATTTTTGCTCCTTCCTGATACGCTAGACTAAGGCATCACTAACGCTCTCGGAGAGCAACTTATACTTAATCCAATCCTAACGTTGGACACTTAAAACACGAAAAAATAAACAAAGTAAGCAATTAAGCTTAGTAAGCTCGTATTGCTAATAAGTACAACTTACTATTCATTCACCATTTAAAGAAGCATAAATAAACATAGGTAAGTTTCAATTAATCCAAAGGCTAGCAAATAATCATAACCATATTGATCATCTATGAGTACCTCAACTATGAATTACTTGTCATACTTCTCACAAATACCTGAACTGGTTCGTATCATCTCTTAAATTCTCGTACCATCATCTTTTCCTGTTGAACCATTTGGAATACTATCAAATACTCGAGAATCTCACACACTCTCGAGCCATCACTGGGTCTACTCACACAAGTTGATGGTTAAGACATAGCAACACGGTGCTGCTCACACAAGCTGACGAGTAACCGCAACACATGCTGGAAAACTCAGCCACCGGTGTAACGTACAAGCTAGCACCCACAACACGGTAACCCCTAATGACATGTCATTTGTATCCTATCTATTCCTATGGTTCAACCGGGATCCATACATTGCTGATAACTCGTCGAGAATTTCCGTTGGGTTGTATCATCACAATTCTATCAATTAAGCATTCAAACACATATACTATAATGCTTATTAAACATACGAACTTACCTCGAATTAGTAGGAGAAAATCGACCGATCAATCCACTATTTTACTTTTCCCCCGATCTAATTCCAAACGTTGCTTTTCTTGATCTATATAATCAAATTTAAATTATTTAAATATCATTCTATTCAATTTAACCCAAAATTCATATTATGGAAAAATTATTATTTTGCCCTAAACATTTAACTTCTTTATAATTTAGTCCCTAAGCTCGTAAAATGAAATTCATTCAATTTTATCCCTACCCAAGCCTAGCCAAATATTGAACATACTTATAGCATTCCATATATTTCCTATATTCACACTTTTCCCACACAATTTATCACATTTCTCAATTTAATCCCTAATTTGCAATTTCATTCAAAATCACTTTACAAAACTTATTTATCTAACAACAACCATTCATTTTCTATCATCAAACATCAAAACACATACACATTCATTAATGGTAAATCCCTAATACTTTAACAGCTTTACAAATTAGTCCCTGGGCTAGCTAGAGTAAGCTACAATGACTACAAAAATTATAGAAATCATTAAAAACTGAACAAAAATGCACTTACACACAAGGGAGAAAGATGGCTGAATGTTTCAAGCTATTCCCATGGTGTTTTTAGGTTACCAAAATTGGCAGGGATGAGAATAGCAAGATGATAATTTGCTTTTGTTTATTTTAATTTACTTTATTTATTACATTACACTTTTAACCTTTGTTATTTGTCATTAAATTCACTTAATCATACACATAAATGTCCACTCACAATTAAAATGGCTTAGTTACCACATAAGGACTTTCACTTTAAGGTTCCATAGCTATTAGACACCTTTAGCTATTAGAACACAACTTTTACACTTTATGCAATTTAGTCCTTTTTACTAAATTAAGCATGTAAACTTCGAAATTTCTTAATGAAATTTTTATGTGACTCTATTAACATGTGTAGACATTAAAATAATAATAAAATAAATATTTTCACTTCATATTTGTAGTCCCGAAACCACTTTTTTTCATTGAAAATGGGCTGTTACAGTTAAGGTGTTCACGGATAGATGATACCAATTTTGGGTTAATTCCCATGTAAATGACTTGCTAGGGTTGTCAAGCCTAGGGTTTAATTTCTTCCTCCCCCAAACAACTGATCTACTAAGAAACTCTAACCTTCAATCATTTAATAAGATTAGAACAGTTGAAACATGCAAGATTGTATGAAGAATATATTGATTCTAATCTTTACACAAACATTCAATTAAACAATGTTAAAGAAAGAGATATAAATAATAAAATAAAGGAAAAGAGATGCTCATGGATTTATTGATGAAATTGTGGCTCCGAAACAATCTCTACTCGCAAGAGTCTCACTTCGGAATAGGATCTTCTGATTACAAGAACATAAAATACCCTAAGTAAATTTCTCAAAATAAAAAACACCCTAAGTAGAAACTAAGAATGAAATAAAAAAACCTAAAGTATATTTTCTATCTCCCTAAAATTGTGTGTTTAAACTGATTACAATGGCCTTTATATAGGCTAAACTCGAAATATAAAAGTGCATAAATCATCCTTGAAGTGCTTAGGGTTTAACTAGAACAAATACACCTAATTTCCCCTCAAAACATAATTATCATGTGCAAGAATTTTAGGGTTGTGAAGGGCTTGGTTGCAACATTGGCCTGCGATGTTGCAACCAAGCACAAGGGGTATGTCGCGACAAATGAGGGTTGTGTCGTGATGTCGAGGAAAATTTCACTCAAGAACTTGTTTTTGGATTCTATCTTCGATGTTGAGACATCAATGTCTTGGTGTTGCGACATAGGCATCAGTTTCGGCTCAAATATACATCTTTAGCTCCTAACTTAACCTACAAGGCCATGTAACCTTATTTAGATATATAAAATGTAATAAAAATTACTAGATAACATAAACTACTACTTTAAGTATTTAAACCTAAATATAAACTACGATGCTTTGATTTAGCTATTAAACAAGCTAAAGTTAAGTGTAAAAAGGATGTAAATAATAGTGCAATTTGTGGCAAGTCACTCCCCCACACTTGTTGCTTGTCCTCAAGCAACCAAAACACATATATTGGAACAAGAGAAAATGTAAAAAAGGGTTAATACAAAAATGCCTTAGTTTCTTTCTTCAAACAAGCTAAAGTTAGTGAAGATGGATGTAAATAAGTGTAACACCCCAAACCTGTATTCGTCGTCAGAATAGGGTTAAAGGCGTTACCGAACATATCGAAACATTAAGCATTCATTTCTCAAACATCAAAGCATCATGGTTACATATCATTACAAAGTCCCTCACGTAGGTCAACAAGAACTTAATCATGCTTTAGAAAAGGGTCAGGACTAAATCGAGCTCATACGAAATTATTCAAAATTTAAATATTTTTCAAAGTTTCACAGGTCACACTCCCGTGTGAATAGGCCGTGTGCCTTACACGACTTTAGACATGCCCGTGTGTCTAAATCGTGGCAAAACAAGGCATACATACTGACTTAACCACATGGCCACAAGACACCCCTGTGTGCCTTGACCGTGGTCGAAACTGACTTGGGTCACACGGCCGACCACACGCCCGTGTGTCTAGCCCATGTACCCTTTGAAATGGCCATACACGCCCATGTACCAAGGCTGTGTGCCTCGCACGGCCATCAGACATGCCTGTGTGTCAAGGTCTGCTCGAGACTGACTTGAATAGCTAAAATTACAACAGACACACGGTCGAGACACATGCCTGTGTGCTCAACCGTATGGGGTGAAACTAGGCTTGGTTTAAGCCATATTTCCCACCTATCTCAAGCACACCAAATCCACAACATTTTACATCATTTGCATGCATTTATAATCATTCAATACTGCCAAGTCAATCACATATCAAACTATATAATCTCAACCAATTCAATATGCCAACATCATCACAATTTACCAAAGTTCCAATGTACAAACTCAGTACTTCAATATCCCATAATAAACCATCACTTAAACATTATAAACATCACATATTTTACCTATCAAACAAACCATTTTAGCCAACTTAAAAGGCCATACATATTAACATTTATAAGCCAATTCTCATGGCTAATATTCACATCACAAAACATATCAAAATGACACTAGCCTATACATGCCATATACCATATATACAGCTCTCAAAATGGTACCAAAATAGATGTCCAATAGTGTGATTGATGTCGTTGACGATCTTCAAATCTGAGCTAGCCTTATAACACTGTAAAATAGAGAATATTTCACATAGTAAGCTTTAAAGCGTAGTAAGTTCGTACTATAAATAAACACAGTTTATAATATACGAAACATCAACCAATAAACACTTAGTAATTTACAATTCATCCATCAATTCTATTCTATCTCATGTAACATGTTCATACGAATTCATCAAGCTTCATACACATAGTATTATCTACCACTTAGGTATCGAACATACCTAAACTTTTCTGTATAATTTCATTTCATTCTCACCTCTCGTTCAAATACATTAGCTCATTCGGAAGTCTTTCCATGCTTTAACAATTCGCACACTTAGTACATCAACAATTTGCCAAAATCGTAACAATCTCGCACACTTAGTTCCATTTCAATAGATTGAAGCTATCTCGGTATCGCACACTTAGTGCCTTATATAGCTGAAGCTATTCCAACTCGCACACTTAGTGCCATTTGTAGCTGAAGTTACTTCGAACCACACGCTTACTGCCAAACATAGTCGATTATCTTCATACTCAAACCGTAATCGAATATCTATACAATTTGTGCATTATCAAAGAATTTAAAGTATAACTATAACATCATTTATCACATATGAACTTACCTCATGCTTGGAATTGATGATTTGGACTGTTTACTCAATAACCTTCGACTTCCCTTGGTCTAAATCCGAACTCCTCTTTTCTTGATCTATATGTATTCAAAATTAACCTTTTTATTCAAACAATCATTCAATTCAATCCATAAGCACATATTTAGGGCATTTTATAAATTAGTCCTCACATTTTCACATTTTAACATTTTAGTCCCTATTTGACAAAAACTCAAAATACACATAATTTCAATGAAACCATGCATAGCCGAATATCATAAGGACTTCTAGGAGTCCAAGACTTTCATTTATTTTACAATTCATCCCCTCAATTTACCATTTTCATAATTTAACCCAAATTGCTCAAATTCATCAAAAATTCAAAGACAATACATGTTAACCTAACTTCAAACTTCCATATACTATCATCAAACCTCATAAAACTCATAGTTTCATCAATGGCTCAACTCAAAATCATCAAAAAATTATGATATTTAAGCTTGGGTTTTATAAAACACAAAGCAACGATCTGAAAATGTAGAAATTATAAAAAATCGAGCAAAACACATACCTTAATCAAGCAAAACCATAGCCGAAACCCTAAGCTTAAATTTTCTTTCTTTTTCTTTTATGAAATCGACAAATATGATGAATATATCATCAAATTCAAGTTTTTGATTTTATTTAATTATCATAATATACTAAATACCAATTTTACCCTTTTATTAAACCATTATATTAAGGCCATAATTGTCTACTCATGCTTTCAATGGTCTAATGACATCATAAAGACCTCTCCTTTAATAAGACAAAGCAATTCAGCACTTTAAAAAATAGAACACATCTTTTGCATTTTCTGTGATTAGGTCCTTTTTGCAATTTGAGCACACAAACGATTAAATTTTCATACGAAATTTTCACACATACTAATTCACATATAATAAGCACGAAAAATAATATTAAAATATTTTTTCAAACTCAAATTTGTGGTCCCAAAACCACTATTCTAACTAGGGTATAGATCGAGTTGCAACTCTCCCCCTTAGGGATTTTCCTCCCCGAAAATCTTACCAGTGAATAGGTTTTGATATTGTTTTCTCATAGCATCTTCGGGTTCCCACGTAGCTTCTTCAACACCGTGTCGATGCCACAATACTTTCACTAATGCTACTTTTTTATTTCTTAACTCTTTGATTTCATGAGCTAAAATCTATATTGGTTCTTCATCATAGGACAAATCTGACTGAATTTCAACCTCAGTCGGGGAAATGACATGCGAAGGATCTGATCTGTACCTTCATAACATCGATACATGAAATACATTATGAATCTTTTCTAGCTCTGGTGGCAACAACAATCTAAAAGCAACTGGTCCAATACACTCGGTAATCTCATACGGCCCGATGAACCTCGAACTCAGCTTGCCTTTTTTGCCAAATCGAAGTACTTTTTGCTACGGTGATACTTTCAAAAATACTTTGTCACCGATCTAAAATTCAATATCTTTTCTTTTTAAAACTACATACGATTTCTGATGATCCGCAGCTGCTTTCAGACTATTTCGTATTACTTTCACTTTTTCTTCTATTTCTCTGACCAAATTGACCCCGTGGATCTTATTCTCACTAAGCTCTGTCCAGTACAATGGTGTTCGATATTTCCGACCATATAAAGCTTTATAAGGAGCCATTTTGATACTAGATTGAAAACTATTATTATATGCAAATTCAATCAATGGTAAGTATCATTCCCACATACCTTCAAACTCAAGAATACAACATCTCAACATATCCTTGAGTGTCTGAATAATTCGCTCAAATTGACCATCTGTTTGTGGGTGAAAAGCAGTACTAAAATTCAATTTCGTACCTAAAGCCTCTAGCAATTTCTTCCAAAATCGTGATGTGAATCACGGATCTCTATCCGATACAATGGATAAAGGCACTCCATGAAATCTCACAATCTGAGAAATGTACAACTCAGCGAGCTTATCAAGTGAATAATTTGTACGAACTGGAGTGAAATGAGCTGATTTAGTCAACCTATCAACAAGAACCCAGATTGAATCTTTCTTACTCGGTGACAGAGGTAAACCTAATACAAAATCTATCGTAATTTTATCTCATTTCCACTTTGGAAGCATAATTGGTTGAAGTAACCCAGACAGAACTTGATGCTCAACTTTAACTTGCTGACAAACCAAACATTTCAAAACAAATTTCGTGATATCTCATTTCATTCCAGACCACTAGTAATGTTGTTTTAAATCATTATATATTTTCGTACTACCCAGATCCACAGATAAACAACTATTATGGCTTTCTTTCAAAACCATTTGAATAAATTCTGGATTTCTCGGGACACAAATCCGATCTTGGAATCTCAAAAAACCGTCAGTATCAACTCGAAATTCTGAATCAGTATTCAAATCACACTGAGCCCATTTTGCTAACAATTCATTATCAATTTTCTGAGCTTCGTAAATTTGTTGAATAAATAACGATTTTGCTTTCAACTCAGCTAAAACTGAACCATCGTCAAAAAAAGTTAACTGAGTGTTCATTGCACGTAATGCAAATAATGATTTTCGACTTAAAGCATCAGCAACAACATTGGCCTTTCCCGGATGGTAGTTAATTACAAGCTCATAGTCTTTTAACAACTCTAACCATCTTCGCTGTTGTAAATCAAGTCTTTCTGAGTCATCAAATATTTTAATCTTTTGTGATTGGAATAAACATGATATTTCTCACCAAAAAGATAGTGGTGCCAAATTTTCAAAGAAAAAACAATCGCAGCCAACTCAAGATCGTGCGTCGGATGGTTCTTTTCATATGGCTTTAACTATCTCGAGGCATAAGCTATGACTTTGCTTTCCTGCATCAAAACGCAGCCCAAACCGTTTAAAGATGCATCACTATAGATCACAAATTCTTTACCTGATTCTGGTTGTACTAATACCGGAGCTTTAATCAATAGGGCTTTCAACTGAGCAAAGCTTTTCTGATACTTTTCAGACCAATCAAATTTCACATCTTTTTGAAACAATTTTGTCAACGGACTCGCGATCATAGAAAAGCCTTTTACAAACCGTCGATAATAACCAGCAAGTCCTAGAAAACTGCTGACTTCAAAAATATTTCTCAGAGGCTTCCAATCTAAAATTGCCGAAACCTTGCTCAGATCAACTCAGATACTAGATGCAGACACAACATGTCCCAGAAAACTGACTTCTCGCAACCAAAATTCATATTTGCTAAACTTCGAATATAATTGCTTATCTCGTAAAGTTTGTAGTACTATTCTCATATGCTCGGCATGTTCAGTTTCATCATATGAATAAATCAAAATGTCATTAATGAATACGACAACAAATCGATGTAAATACAGTTTGAAAATTCTATTCATCAAATCCATAAACACAATTGGTGCATTTGTTAATCTGAAAAGCATAACCAAAAAGCTTATAATATCCGTACCTTATTCTAAAAGCAGTTTTCGGAATGTCTGAATCTTTTACTCTCAACTGATAATAACTCGATCTGAGATCTATCTTCGAAAATATGGTTGCTCCTTTCAACTGATTAAACAAATCATCAATTCAGGGCAGAGGATATTTATTCTTGATTGTCACTCTATTGAGCTATCGATAATCAATGCACATTCTCATAGTTCTGTCTTTCTTTTTCACGAACAAAACTGGTGCACCCTAGGGAGAATAACTCGGTCGTGCAAAGCCTCTATCTGTCAATTCTTGCAACTAAGCTTTTAATTCTTTTAATTCAGTCAAAGCCATTCTATACGGAGCTATCGAAATTGGAGTAGCTCCTGGTATTAACTCAATACCAAATTTAACTTCTTGAATTGTTCTCACATATTTCTGAGCTAACATCATTGAAATCACAACTGCCAATCCATTCAAAACATCTGATTCAATTCGAATAATCTCATTAATCTGACATCTCAAATCAATCATCTTTCATTTGCAATTTACAACAGCATCATGCAACGTTAACCAATCCATACCCAGGATTATGTCAAACTCGTTAAATGGTAACAACATCAAATCAACCAGAAAGCAATTACCCCAAATCATCAATGGACAATTCTTGCATACTTTATCAACCAAAAGACACTTGCTTAAGGGGTTCGACACTCTAATTACAAATTCAGTAGACTCTACAGGCAAAGTCTTACTGGATACTAAATTCACTCATATATACGAATGAGTAGACCCTGGATCTATCAATGCAATTACTTTAGTATCATAGAGAGTAAAAGTACTGGTAATAACATCTGGTGATGACGCTTCTTCTCGTGCTCGAATAGCGTAGTCTCGTACAGGTGCTCTAACATCAGATCTCGCTGTAGTGTCTCGCGTCACACCTCTACCACCACTCGTATTTCCCGTGTTTCTCAGTGGTCTACCTCTAGCTGCAGTATTACTCGGCCTCAGGTTCTGAGCATTATCTTTTTCAGCTAACTCTAGGCAATATTTTATAAAGTGATCTCGTGAACCATAACTGTAACAAGCTCAATTATTACTTTTTCCCCAGCAATCTCTGAAATGTCGTCTTCCACATTGCCTACACTCAGGCTTATATCCTTTGCATTACCAACACTCGACACTGAGGTAGTTTGAACTTTAGGGTTGGTATATTGCTTTCCACGATCTCTATTTTGGTATCCTAATGAAGCTGTCGATTGATCATTAAAATCTCTAGATTTCTTTGACGAGGAATGATAAGATTTATTCATCGATCTCTTTTTCAAATCTCTAGCCTCTGAATCAACTTTTCTCTTTTCTTTACTGATATCTTCAACTTTACAGGCCCTCTCAACCAATACTACGAATTCTTTCAGTTCAAGTAGCCCGACTAACAATTTTATATCTTCCTTCCATCCATCAACAAATCTTTTACACATGATCTCTTCAATAGATACATATTCCCGGGCATATTTGCTCAAACGTACAAATTCTCTTTCATATTTTGTTACAGTCATCCAGCTCTGTTTCAATTCCATAAACTCTTTATTTTTCTGATCGAGGAATCTTTGGCTTATGTACTTCTTTCGGAACTCGGTTTGAAAGAATTCACAGGTAACTTGTTCCCTAAGAACCATCGATGTCAACGTTTTCCACTAGTGATATGCATTATCTCTAAGCAAGGATACTATACATTTGATACATTCATCTGGAGTACATGACAACTCATCGAATACTTGGATAGTATTCTCAAGCCAGAACTCAGCCTTCTCAACATCGTCATCAACCGTAGCCCGAAACTCTTCAGCCCCATGTTTACGAATATTATTAACGGGTGGCTTATTCAGTCGAATCAGATCTACTACTGGTGGCACAACTAGGATTTGTTGAGGAACAGGTGGGGGTGGAGGTTGTTGAGTAGCTGGATTCGTTTTTACAACATTTGGAAGAAGGCTTGCTTAGCCTCTCCTCCCTGACTACTAGATATCGGCCTAGACTCGGCCGGCGCTATCCCTTGAGCAGGAATGGGTGCATTGCTCTCAACATCATCAGCTATTGCTCGTTCAGGATCCATTTGCTATATGAAAACACATTTCAACTGTTAGGAATCATCACACTATCGAAATTCATATATATGGCAAGTATAGCTAGACTCACAGACGCTATGGTAGTCCTAGAACCGACTAAACCATACCTTTGATACCAATAAAATGTAACACCCCAAACCCGTATCCTCTACCGAAATAAGGTTAAAGGCGTTACCAGACATATCGAAACATTAAGCATTCATTTCTCAAACATCAAAGCATCATGGTTACATATCATTACAGAGTCCCTCACGTAGGTCAACAAGAACTTAAACATCCTATAAAAAAGGGTCGGGACTAAACCGATCTCATACAAAATTATTCAAAATTTAAATATTTTTCAAAGTTTCAAAGGTCACACGCCCATGGGACTAGGCCGTGTAGACACGCCCGTGTGTCTAAACCGTGGCAAAACAGGGCATATATACTGACTTAACCACATGGCCACAAGACACCCTCGTGTGCCTTGACCGTGGTCGAAACTAACTTGGGTCACATGGCTGACCACACGCCCGTGTGTCTAGTCCGTGTACCCTTCGAAATAGCCATACACGCCCATGTAGCAAGGCTGTGTACTTCGCACGGCCATCAGACACGCCTGTGTGTCAAGGTCGTGCTCGAGACTGACTTGAATAGCTAAAATTACAACAGACACACGGTCGAGACACACGACCATGTGCTCAACCGTATGGGGCGAAATTAGGCTTTGTTTAAGCCACATTTCCCACCTATCTCAAGCACACCAAATCCACAACATTTTACATCATTTGCATATATTTATAATCATTCAATACATGCCAGTTGAATCACATATCAAATTATATAATCTCAACCAATTCAATATGCCAACAACATCACAATTTACCAAAGTTCCAATGCACAAACTCATTACTTCAATATCCCATAATAAACCATCACTTAAACATTATAAACATCACATATTTTACCTATCAAACAAACCATTTTAGCCAACTTAAAAGGCCATACATATTAACATTTATAAGCCAATTCTCATGGCTAATATCCACATCACAAAACATATCAAAATGACACTAACCTATACATGCCATATAACATATATACAACTCTCAAAATGGTACCAAAATGGATGTCCGATAGTGTGATTGATGCCGCAGACGATCCCCAAATCTGAGCTAGCCTTATAACACTGTAAAACAGAGAACATTTCACACAGTAAGCTTTAAAGCGTAGTAAGTTCGTACTATAAATAAACACAGTTTATAATATACGAAACATCAACCAATAAACACTTAGTAATTTACAATTCATCCATCAATTCTATTCTATCTCATGTAACATGTTCATACGAATTCATCAAGCTTCATACACATAGTATTATCTACCACTTAGGTATCAAACATACTTCAACTTTCCTGTATAATTTCATTTCATTCTCACCTCTCGTTCAAATACATTAGCTCATTCGGAAGTCTTTCCATGCTTTAACAATTCGCACACTTAGTACATCAACAATTTGCCAAAATCGTAACAATCTCGCACACTTAGTGCCATTTCAATAGACTGAACCTACCTCGGTATCGCACACTTAGTGCCTTAATAGCCGAAGCTATTCCAACTCGCATACTTAGTGCCATTTGTAGCTGAAGTTATTTTAAACCGCATATTTCATGTCAAACATAGTCTATTTTCATTATACTCAAACCGTAATCGAATATCTATACAATTTATGCATTATCAAAGCATTTAAAGTATAACTATAACATCATTTTTTACGTACGAACTTACCTCGTACTCGAAATTGACGATTCAGACCGTTTACTCAATAACCTTCGACTTCCCTCGGTCTAAATCTGAACTTCTCTTTTCTTAATGTATATGTAATCAAAACTAACCTTTTTATTCAATAAATAATTCAATTCAAACCATAAGCACATATTTAGGGATTTTACAAATTAGCCCTCATATTTGTACATTTTAACATTTTAGTCCCTATTTCACAAAAACTCAAAATACACATAATTTTAATGAACCCATGCATAGCCGAATATCATAAGGACTTCTAAGTGTCCAAAAATTTCATTTATTTTACAATTCAACCCCTCAATTTACCATTTTCACAATTTAACCCAAATTACTCAAATTCATCAAAAATTCAAAGACAATGCATGTTAACCTAACTTCAAACTTCCATATACTATCATCAAACCTCATAAAACTCTAGTTTCATCAATGGCTCAACTCAAAATCATCAACAATTTATGAAATTTAAGCATGGGTTTTATAAAACACAAAGCAACGATCTAAAAAATGTAAAAATTATAAAAAATCGAGCAAAACACATACCTTAATCAAGCAAAACCATAGCCGAAACCCTAAGCTTAAATTTTCTTTCTTTTTCTTTGATGAAATCGACAAAGATGATGAATATATCATCAAATTCATGTTTTTGGTTTTATTTAATTATCATAATATACTAAATACCAATTTTGCCCTTTTATTAAACCATTTAATAAACCATTATATTCAGGCTATAATTGTCTACTCATGCTTTCAATGGTCTAATTACATCATAAGGACCTCTCCTTTAATAATACAAAGCAATTCAACACTTTAACAAATAGAACAAATCTTTTACACTTTCTGCGATTAGGTCCTTTTTGCAATTTGAGCACACAAACGATTAAATTTTCATACGAAATTTTCACGCATATTAATTCACATATAATAAGAACAGAAAATAATATTAAAATATTTTTTTGACTCAAATTTGTGGTCCCGAAACCACTATTCTGACTAGGGTCTAGACCGAGCTGTTACAACTCTCCCCTCCTTAGGGATTTTCGTCCCCGAAAATCTTACCAGTGAATAGGTTTGGATATTGTTTTCTCATAGCATCTTCAGGTTCCACGTAGCTTCTTCAACACTGTGTCGATGCCACAATAAATTCACTAACGCTATTTTTTTATTTCTCAACTCTTTGATTTCACGAGCTAAAATTTGTTTCGGTTCTTTACCATAGGACATATCTGACTGAATTTAAACTCAGTTGGGGAAATGACATGCAAAAGATCTGATCTATAACTTCGTAACATCGATACATGAAATACATTATGAATCTTTTCTAGCTCTGGTGGCAACAATAATTTATAAGCAACCGGCCCGATACACTCGGTAATCTCATAAGGCCCGATGAACCTCGGACTCAGCTTTTCTTTTTTGCCAAATCGAAGTACTTTCTTCCATGGTGAGACTTTCAAAAATACTGTCACCAATCTAAAAGTCAATATCTTTTCATTGTAAATCTGCATATGATTTCTGACGCTCCGCAGCTGCTTTCAGACTATTTCGTATTACTTTCACTTTTTCTTCTGTTTCTCTGACCAAATCAACCTCGTGGATCTTATTCTCAGTAAGGTCTATCCAGTACAATGGTGTTCTACATTTCTGATAGTATAAAGCTTCATAAATAGCCATTTTGATACTCGATTGAAAACTGTTATTATATACAAATTCAATCAATGGTAAGTATCTTTCCCACGTGCCTTCAAACTCAAGAATACAACATCTCAACATATCCTCGAGTGTTTGAATAATTCGCTCAGATTGACCATCCGTCTGTGGGTGAAAAGCAGTACTAAAATAGAATATCGTACCTAAAGCCTCTTGCAATTTCTTCTAAAACTGTGATGTGAATCTCGGATCTCTATCTGATACAATGGATAAGGGCACTCCATGAAATCTCACAATCTGAGAAATGTACAACTCAGCGAGCTTATCAAGTGAACAATCTGTATGAACCGGAGTGAAATGAGCTAATTTAGTCAATCTATTAACAAGAACCCAGATTGCATCTTTCTTACTCGGAGACGAGGTAAACGCAATACAAAATCCATCGTAATTTTATCTCATTTCCACTCTAGAATCATAATCGGTTGAAGTAACCCAGACAGAACTTGAAGCTCAGCTTTAACTTGCTGACAAACCAAACATTTCGAAACAAATTTCATGATATCTCGTTTCATTCCAAACCACCAGTAATGTTGTTTTAAATCATTATACATATTCGTACTACCCAGATGCACAGATAAACGATTGTTGTGGCTTTCTTTCAAAATCATCTGAATCACTTCTGGATTTCTCGAAACACAAATTCGAGCTTGAAATCTCAAACAACCTTCAGTATCAACTCAAAATTCTGAATCAATATTCAAATCACACTGAGCCCGTTTTTCTAACAATTCATTATCAATTTCCTGAGCTTCAGAAATCTGTTGAATAAATAATAGTTTTGCTTTCAACTCAGCTAAGATCGAACCATCATTAGACAAAGTTAACTGAGTATTCATCGCATGTAATGCAAACAATCATTTTCAACTTAGAGCATTAGCAACAACATTAGCCTTTCCCGGATGGTAGTCAATTACAAACTCGTAGTCTTTTAACAACTCTAACCATCTTCGCTGTCATAGATTGAAATCTTTCTGAGTCATCAAATAATTTAAGCTTTTATGATCGGAATAAACGTGACATTTCTCACCGAAAAGATAATGGCACCATTTCAGTAACAATTTTAGTTTCCGTTAGGGGCTTAGCCCATTTCAATACAGAAGCAGTCCCGCATTTGGGCCTTGGCCCATTATAGTATCAATATTCAGTAAAATAACAAATCCTACCCAGCCAGCCTCTACACTCCAACTCCATCCAACCCTACACTCCATGTGGGAATATAATCAACCCACCAATCCCTACACTCTAAAAAGTACTAAATACGGCACTAAACAATAGCTTGAAGCTGAGTTGCCAGTGAATTAGGCTCAAGGCCTTTCAGTACATTTCTTCCAAATAATATAAACCCCCAACCCAACCCAATGCAATATATAAATATGGCATGCTATAACATAATATCATGAATGTAATCAGGCATACAGTATCAAATCAGTGGGACCTCATCATACTTCTTCCATATCTGTCATACAGTCATTTCAGTCAATTAGGGGTCTAGGCAAGCTTAGCCACCCTACAGTAGGTCCATAGTCGACTTGGGCAACCCGTGCAACCTTAGCAATCTAATAGTGAAAATAGGCCCACAAGCCTATGTTGTTTGCCCGTGTTGGCCCACACGGACCAAAATGGCCTTAGCCGTGTGGATCACATGGCCTGGCCCAAAAATCCCATATGCCAGCATGGTTCACTTGTGTGGGCCCACATGCCCGTATGGCCCATACGGCCCAATATGATCTGGCCCATGTATCGCACACAGCCAGCCTCGTTGATCACACTCCTATGTTCGGTCACACGGCCTACAACACGGGCAGCCACACACTCGTGTGGCGTCGACAGTCTCATTTTTCAACTTTTCGTCGATTCCCGTTTACAGTGCTACGGTTATACACCTGGTCTGTTTTCTCTAGTCTCGCAATCCTAAGCCTCCAGCACCTAGAAATCAACAATCTCAAAACTTAATTTTAGAATTAACACGCACCCAAATCGAGCAGTAAAGACCCCTAATCACTTACCTTCAAAATCGAGCAACCCCCAACTACGGGTCCGATAAGATAGGTTACCATTCCCACAATTAGCTGTTGACAAATCTGAAAGACCCAATATTAACAACAATTTAGATATTAACCACCAGAATAGAAAAGCTTCCCCTAATTCACAAAACATAACCACCTTACCTACTAGACGAGTAACAGCAGAACCACACCACTCCAATGCTAACCGAATCACTCCAGACCTTAACCTTCACCAATGAAACAGTTGACCAAATTGCCAAAAATCCATAAACCAACTTACGACACAGTTATGAAAACTTACCTACAACTCACGAAAGTAGAACGGAGATGACAAGTTACGGTAACGTAAAAGGGATTAAAGCAGGAATGGATTAATGAAGAAACCAAAGAAGAGAAAGAAGAGAATTTTCTGCAAGCAATCGGCAACAAACAAAATAAAAGAAAATAAGAACCAAGGAACAATTCGGTAGAGAAAAATGGATTCAAAAAAATATCAAAAGAGTAGGAAAGTCAAAATTTGGGAAAATAAATTCAAAATGCCTAAAATATGGTAATTCCTCCCCTTAATTCTCCTCAGATTTCTCTACCAACTCCCCACTCCTTACTTTTCTCCCCAAATCCCTCCTAAAATTGTCCAACCACTCCCATCTAAATCCCTTAATTTTCTTTCCACACTTCCCACTACACCTTTACCACTTCGGCATTTCAGTTCAGCTTAAACACTACACGACACTACTAGCAAAAATAATACTCCAGCACAACTCGAACCCAAGACCTCTAGCATTTTAACACATCACTTATCCACCAGACTAGTAAGCCCATTCTGACATGTTTTTACAAACTTTTAACTATAAGCCTATTGAGAAAAAGCAAGACTTTTCTCAATTAAAACAAAAATTTAGCTCAAGACAAGGCTTGAACCCCAAACTTTTCAGACACTCCCAAAACACATAACCACTGAAGTAGGCAGATATTTGTGTCATAAATACACGAAAACAAATATACAAACGTTGGGGCGTTACATTATCTCTCCATGTAAGAAGATACAATATAATACTAGCAACTACGGTCGATTTAACAAGTTTTAGTGCACTAATGATTGAGTTTTCTCACTTTTGTGACTATTTGTTTTGTCACTTGACTTTTTACTCTTTTCTCAGTGCAATGCTTTTATTTCTGTTCTGTACTTTTTCTTCTCATTTTTAATTTTAACTTTTTCTGGATTTTTCTTTTTTGCATATTTTTATCTGACCTATAATCACTATATCATATTGTTTCTTCCTTTTTTTTAAACCACTGTGATGTTTCTATTTAAACCTTCAATATTTCTGGCTTAACATGTATTTTATAATGTATTAAAAGACAAATGATAAGGAAGAGTTCATGTTTTATGTGTGGTCTTTGGGTTTCAATTTTTTTGGTTCATCAAAAAGGAGTTATTATGCTCAAATAAGGAGACTAGAGATTCATAGCACTAAGGTATGGTCATTTAAGAACTGGCTATTCAAACAATGCCTTAGGTCATCCCTAAGCATCCCACCATACACAATTTCTTTCGTGCTTCAAATTAAACCAAATGAATAACAATAAATTCAAGCATTCATGTCGCTACAATTATCTAAAAAACTTATATCTCATATGGCGTCATCAAACATTCTTACTCGGGTACTTCTAATTTATTAAGTAATTTAACTTAGTAACCTAATCAATACCCGTTACAAATAATCAAATTATCTCATATTAATAAAAAATTTCATGCTTGACAAAAATCATTACATGATTCATTATTTTCAACCACTATTCACAATGTTAATGTAATCCAAGCACTATGCAACAAAACAATAATATTTTTTTTATAAATAATCAACTAAAATAAAGTAAACACATAAACAAAAACACAAACTAGTCTGTTAAACTAAGTCTTATTGGATAATATATTTTGATACAACAAATTAAAGTGTTTTTAAATAAAAGTAAAGTTGAGCAATTTCATAAAATTAAGTTGAAATGGTTTTAATTGAGTTAAACATTTTCAAATATGTTTTAATTATTTTCAAACAAGTTAGAACTGCTCCAGGACAAAAAGTATTGATATTGTCTAAGTATCGATATTCTACAAGATATTGATACCTTTCTGTTAATCGATACAAAATTGACATTCTGGAATTTGTAACCTTTGCTAAGTATCGATCTGGCATCGATACTTTTCATCCCTCATGTATTGATATTCCTGCTCCAACGGTTACTAAAATCAACATTAATTACAAAAAATGTCGATACCTTTTTAGTAAGTATCGACGCTCGTTGCTGTAGGTGAATTTAATGAGCTAGTATTTCACCCCCAGTGGCTATATTCACTTCTACAACAACCACAATGGTTGGAAATCACTTAAAAGTTATAAATATCATCTTCCAAAGGTTTAACAAAAGCAAGAGACATGTGCAAAGCTTAAAGATCAATCAAAACAACTTAGAGCTTAATTTTTTAATACATTTTCCTGTAAACACTTGTGAGCTTTCATTATATTCATTTAGCTCAAGAGTTATTTTTTGTATTTATGTTTAATTGGCAAACATCCTAATCTTGTAATGATTGTTTCTTTGTTTTATTATTTGTTTCTTTTTGAGAGAGGGTTAATTCTTAAGGTTTGGGTAAAAACCTTAAGGGAGTTGTATCTTAAGATTTTGGGGCATAAATCTTAGGAGAGATTGTAAGTTTAAACCTTATCCTCAAAGGTTGCCAAATTAGTGAATTTGGGAAAATTGTTAGTTGTGATAAGCTAAGGTAGAGGAGTAGGTAATTGGGGTCGGACCACTATAAATCATTGTGTTCTTTGTTGCACAATTTTTGTGTGCTTCCACCACAACATCTCAAAGGTCTATTCAACTTCCCTATCGACGATTTCGAGTTGATCCTTCCGAGCTAACATAATCATTTGCACTGTCCTTTACACTTTAGAACATAAATTGCCCTTAACGAAAAATAATTAAATTGCAAACAAGAAAACCTTCCTGAGTAGGCTGGGTCCTTATTGTTATGATAATATTAGGATTTGTGCTCCAAGTGGATGAAAAGAGTACCTAAAAAAATGCTATGATAAGAAATATGAAATATAATATAAAAAATAAGAAGAAAAAGAAGAAGTGTTGATAATGGATGTAATAACGTCTAAAAATATTCAGATGAACTTGGGCCTTCAATGTTGTAAAGTGTGTTCTGTCTAGGATGTCGCAACATTAGGGGGCAATGTCGCGACATCGAGCCCAGTTTCTAGCTTCTTCAAATTTTTTCGATTTTGTTACTCCATGGTATCTACACCTGTTTTGGGAAAACTAAACACAACGAAGATTAATAAAAATAAAATAAACGAATAACAAATAAAAATAAAACACAATTTAAAATAGGGAATATAAGTTCTTTAAAAATCAAGACGATCCATGTCACCACCATAGAAGAACTTCAAGTTGATTCTCGACACTTTAATTCATCGTTTGTTCCTCTGTCGATGTATATGAACCGGTCCATTTTGTCGCTTCTAATGATGTTGCTTTATTTTCGACTGATGCGACATCCATATTACGAGCCATTTGGTACCAAACCTAAGCTAACCCCAAATTTTTTTTTTGGGGTATTATCGCCTTGAACTTCCTCCTCTTCATGTTGCGTGAAGTTTTGGTCACTCGAGCTTTGTTGCCCTTGTTGGATGACAATGAGTCGAACTTATCAATCTCTCCAACTAGTACCTTCTCTGCTATGGTGAGAAAATGTATTAGCTCTTCTACACTTTCATTCAAAACTGGTTTAAGCTCCATGTTAGTGGTTACTTCTACTTTTACACGAGCAATTACATCTACTGTTCTGGTTGTTTCTATGTCAATTGGAATGGAGACTGCTTTAGCCATATTCAATTCATCCCCATGATCTCTAGTTCCAAAATCTTGTTGACTATTATTTTCTATTTAAGGGTGGTCAACAATAAAACAAGGGTCCTCTAGATCAAGGTTGGGAACATCTTGCACGACCTCTTCCCTTGGAGGTAGTCCCTCAGATATCTCTTGGAGATTTTCCTCATCTGTTCCATCATGTCCGACATGTTTGATAAGCTTTCAAAATTAGACGGCTCAACAGTTTCACATGAAGGAATCTTATACAGACCATAAAGAGATTCATTTGAATGGTTGGGTATATCATTGTCTCTGTTGTATGACTCATAAAGAGGTTCGTATAAGTGTTCATTGTCCTCACACCTATTATCATCACTCCATTATTTCGTCGTGGCTCCGTTTAACCATCCTGTTATATAGTTCCATTCATCAGCTCAAGAGGTCCTTTAATCATTAAACTACCTGTAATCAAAATTTTTCAAAATTAAATCGTTTAGTCAACAAGGTGAACAATAAATAAGTAAATAAAATTTGAAAAAAGAAATAACACAATTAATGGAAAAAAATTAGTACACTATCTAGGTTGCTCTTCTTTTGACTAATATTATTCACAAGTAATTGATTCAATAATAATTATCACCGTCCTAATCCTCGGCAACGACACCAACAACTTGACCACCTCCAGACATATTAACATCTAGAGTGTGAATACTGCTACAAAATATAAGTAATTGAGGCAGTGTTTGCAAGTATACGGGTCAGGTTGTAATATAGTTACAACGAAGTAGGTAAGTTCTCCGACGATCATACCCAAACGATTGCAGTTTGGGGAAAACTTGTATCAAATCAATTACTGGAAATAATTACTAATTTACTTAAGTCATGAATTAGTAGTGTTAATATAGAAGCAAGATGATAATAATACTAATAAACTATATAAATTGAATTAAACCTAAATCTACTCCTAAGTTCATGTATCGACTTCTCCTATCCCTTGTTTTAACCACGCGAGTTCCTTTAGCCTAGATCCAATTATTTTACCTAATTAATTATTGATGTAGGGTTCTAATCAATCAATTTGTCGATACCCTAGTAGGATCTTTCGATACATCCACTAGAATAATGAGTCGACAAGAACTACTTATCTTCCGACCTCACAGTCCAAACTGGTTCGGGGTTAAGGTGTTCATAGATAGGCCTTACCAATTTTGGGTTAATTCCCACCTAAATGACTTCTTTGGGGTTGTCAAGCCTAGGGTTTAAGTTCTTCCTCTCCCAAATAGCTGATTCCCTAATAAACTCTATCCTTCAATCAATTAATAAGATTAGAACAATTGAAACATGCGAGATATATATAAAACATAAATTGATTCTAATCTTTACACAAACATTCAATTAAAAATGTTAAAGAAAGAGATATAAAAGAATAGAATAAAGGAAAAGAGATGCTAATGGATTTATTGATGAAAGTGTGGCTCCGGAATAATCTCCACCCACGAGAGTCTCACTTCAGAATAGAATATTTCGATTACAAGAACATAAGATATCGTAAATAAAAACTAATAATGAAATAAAAAAAACCTTTAGTATGTTTTCTATCTCCCTAAAATTATGTGTTTAAATTGATTACAATTACCTTTTTATAGGCTAAACTCAAAATATAAAAGTGCCTAAATTATTCTTGAAGTCCTTAGAGTTTAACTAGGATAAATACACCTAATTTCCCTCCAAAACATGATTATAACGTGCATGATTTTTTTAGGCTGCGCAAGGCTTGGTTGCAACATAGGCTTGTGATGCTGCAACCAAGCAGAGGGGGTATGTTGTGACATAGGAGAGTCGTGTCGTGACATCGAGGGTAGTTTTACTCCAGAACTTGTTATTGGCTTCTTTTTTCGATGTTGAGACATCAACGTCTTGGTGTCGCGGCAGAGGCCTCAATTTCGGCCCGAATATGTATCTTTAGCTCTTAACTTGACCTATAAGATCATGTAGCCTTATTTAGATATATAAAATTTAATAAAAACTTCTAGAAAGCATAAATTACTACTTTAAGTATGAAAAGCTAAATATATGCTAAGATGTTTTGATTTAGCTATTAAACAAGCTAAAGTTATGTGTAAAAAGGATGTAAATATTAGTGTAATTCATGGTAGATCATTTACCAATTTCAGAACTCATTCTAAACTTCTCACTTCTAGAACAACACCCAAATACTAAGGCTTCACCAGGAAGGATGTTTCAGATGCAAACAATGAAAACAGACATTTGACAGGTCCAAGTTACATGTGGACGACTCAAATCCCAAATGGATAATCTTTCTGACCAAATAAACTAGTTAATTTCAATGTTTCAAAAACAAAATGGCCAGAGCCCCCAGGCAATACAGAGAATAACCCTCGAAGAGATAGGAAGGAGCATGTAAATGCGATCACATTACGATTGTGCAAAGTATTGAAGCTGACAAGCAATCCAATCCATAAAAAGAAAGAGGTTCTCGTAAAGGTCAATGAAACCATGTAGAAGAAGAAGGAATCCGAACACTATAAGAAAATTGAGGAGGTAGTCGAATTGGTGCCTAATCCAGTAATCTCAAGTCAAAGAATAACAAAGATACCCTTAGAATTAAAAGATCTAAGTAGCTTTATGATTCTAATAGAGATAGAAGATCAATATTGTAGCAAAGCCCTTTGCGACTTAGGGGCTAGTATATATTCAATGCCCCTATTGATTTATCAGAAACTTAGATTCAGGGAGTTAAAAAATACATCGATAATACTACAATTTACCAATGGATCCTTGCTGCACCCAAAAGGTGTACTTGACGATACATCGACTAAGGTATGGGGATCCATAATCCCTGTCAATTTTGTAGTCCTCGACGATGAGGAAGATTGGGATATCTCCATTCTATTAGGTAGGCCATTTCTGGCCACTTCTAAATCGATAATTGATCTTGAACAAAACAAACCAATTATAAAAATCAATAACAATTTAATTTAAGCCCTAACGACCATGATTGAAAGTATTTCCCAAGTGGTGCATATGTAAGTACTCATAAGAGAAGAGGACAAGATAAATGGTGAGACTCTGGTAGAAGAAGGAGCGATTGGAAGGCATGCGATGAACATGAACGATGATTGAAGTCAATGATGATGTTTAGAGAATTGTCGGACAATTTCGGTAGCACAACATAACTTTAACCCTTGAAATTTAATAAACTTGTACAATTTTGTAAATTAATCTTAAGTTTTCATCTATAGTTAGATTTTATGATAATTATAGTGTAATTACATGTTAGAATTAGGAGAATTCATATTGTCAGATGTAACAGGAAAAAGAAAAGCTAAACGGGGACAAGAACAGATGATCAAAGGATATCGACATACCTTGAAGGGCTGAGGACAATGTTGTGTCACACCATGCATAGACCATGGAGCGAAATAGGCTCCTCAAAGCAATGACACTTGATGTTAAAGAGTCGTGTTGCACCATGCACAAGCTACGGCGCTATACGAAGCACTTTGAAGTTAAATGGGGTAATTTTAAGGCACCATGTCGTGACACGCCTGTGTTTTCAGCCAAAATTGAACCCTTTTAGCCAAAAATCCCGTTGAAATTCTATTCATGGTCACCAGCTTTAGGCATAGAAAAACACATCTAAAACACCCTAAAAGAGAGAAAACATCCTTTTGGAGTCACCGCGCGTCTTCCCCGTTATTGAGCTATGACTTTTTGCATTCCCAACCTCCAATTCATATAAGTGTTCTTATTCTTTTTTTTTTATTTTAGTTCTTATCTAATATTTTGTTACATTCCACATCGATCGAGAGCCGAATTTCATTGAAAACTACCTGAGGTATCGTGTTCTAAACTTGATCTTTAAATTTTTACTATTTGGGTTTGTTGTTATTTTACTTTAATCAGAGAAACGACACCACAAAAACAAAAACAATCCACTCAAGCATTGAGCAATCTCAATGCTGATCGCTTCCATATATGTTAAGTCAAATAGTTTTTCCTTCAGGTGAGTGGACGTTCGTTTATATAGGAGTGTTGGTGCGATCCCACCATGTCCACTTGCGATGAGATAATGGATTTATTTTGTTCCCACCGTTGGAATCACTTTTGCGCAACCCCGACCGAACCAATGGTTGGCACTATCGTCTATGAGTTTTATGCCTCCTTGAAAGATAGCAAGAATCACAAGCAAATGGGTGAAACAATCACTCATGTGATTGTCTGGGGTAAAGCAGGGTCAATTATACCTCGAGATATTTATCAGTACTACGGTGCCCTATATTATACCCATGATTACCTAGAGACCTAAGACTTATTTACTTTTGAGGACTTGGATATGGAGAATATTATCGATTATTTGATGCAGGGGCATGCCAACTGGACTTGCTAAGCAAACTCTGAGGTGTCATTGAAATTTAACACGACCATCATGTTCCCAATGGCCAAGATGTAGATGCAATTTATCTGCACTTGCTTGGTGATGACTCATAATGCCTCTATCGTTACTGCCTATCAAGCAGTTATGCTTTATTTTATCTTACATAAAGATGAAATTTGTGTAGGCCACTAGATTTATGAGGAGATGCTTAAGATCATATGACACCAGAAGCAAAGTATGTACTTCTCGCATCTTATCACCGCCCTATGTCACCGAACACAATCCCCATGTCTCCGATTAAGCCATTCAAGAGACCCACGAGGAGCGTGATTAGGGACAACTTGTATAGCAAATTCCTCAAGCTCCAATGCAAACAAAATCATGAAAAGGAGCCAAAAAAAATGAATGGTAAAGCACACACGTCGAAGATGATGGACCTCACGGACATGCCGATATCGGATTGGCAGACCCGATGGATGCAAGACATGGAAAACATTTTGATTTATATTGTGGAACAATATGGGTGGCCCACACCAGCACCACTCCCAGGCATGTTCGAGAGGCTCCCATCGTCAAGCAAAAAGGGTGTCAACGATGATGATCATACGATAACGATGATGATCATGTCATATATGCATTATTACCTAATATATATGACATGATTCCAATATATGCATGTCATGTTGTGAAAATTTTATAATATTAACATCCATTTATTCACAAAAATCAATCAATCATAAAACAAACAATTTTGGTTCTCCATTGTTTTTCTTTTAAGGGAAAAACCAAAGAAGTGAATGCGAACTGTGCACTAGGTAGGGTCTCAAAAAAGGGAGGTGAGTCATATTTGACCACTTAAAAATGAAACCTTTCCTTGCCAGAGCCAATCCTGAACCTGCACCTTCTCACTAGCACACTTCTCACAACAATCAAATAAGCTAAATAAGTGAATAAAACAATATAACACATGTATTTTATCATTACTATACTTCTTATTTTTTTAATCGAACAACTACGGATCATCTCATATATATATCACAATTATAACATTACATAATATAAATATTATAAACAATTATAAAACATATATAAGGAGATAGGTAATTAAAATAAAATTGTTAGCAAAGGTTTCCATAGCTCAATTTCTTGAAAATAAATGATTCTCCTCGTCATGGACTCCTTTTGGATAAATTACATTTAAGTCCTATGTCTGTTTCTAACTCATAAGAATTCTATGAATTTTAAAAATAGCCCTACGTGGAGATGATAGTCCACGGTCTATATCCTAAGACCCAAAACCTTCGTAATAAAAAACAATTATATAACAGATATACAATATCGCATTTATTCCCATATATTACTCAAAATATGCATAAGATCTAAAGACTGTCACTTTCTATGTAATCAAATCATTCAAGAAGAAGAGAAATTTATTTTAATTATATGTTTATACTTATAGATAGTTCAATTTAGGGAAACAGAGTTTTAAATTTTTTTCCAAAACAAGATCTTGGTTGTGATAACTAAAGTAATAAAAACTTAATCAAAATCGTACCTTTTTTTATTCATCTAGGATGAACATTTCAACCGAGTAATCTTCTCCGCTATCCTTAAGCTCACGTCTGCGGAGTGTGGACTCGCTTCAAATTAAAAAAAAATTCACAAAAGTTACGAGTGGGGCAAATTTGTAATCTTTTTAAAATTTTGGGGTCAATTTGTAAATACGAAAAATCTCTAGAAATTTTCTGAAATAATTTATTCAGAAAATTTATTCTCTACAACTTTCTCTTGAATTCATGTATGTGTAAAATAATGATCCATGATTCTTTTTATATAGGGAGAGTTTAGAGAGTTCAACTACGATCAAACTTAATCACTTTAATATTAAACTAATATAATACTTATCAAGATAAATATTAAATTAAATTTAATATTAAATTATTAAAATACTATTAAGATAAATATTAAATTTAATTTAATATTAAATTTATTAAAATAATATTATTTTTGGAATAGTTAATCTGAAATCAATTTATCCGGTAGAGTCTGAGTAGGAACGTAATTCTTCCATTGCCCAACCATTTAAGAACCATTGTCCCCGACCATCCGCTGGCCACTAGAATGCCACCATCGCAGCCGCTGGCATCATCGTGTCCAATGGTGCGAGTGCGACACCTCCATGAGACCTCGAGTCGGTTCGGGTGTTGTCGGTGTAACAGCCCGATTTTGGGCCTAGTCGGAACAGTAGTTTCGGGACCACTATTCTGAGGCCAGAGAAAATTATTTTAGTGTTATAATATAATTTTATAAGTGCTTGTAAATTTTGGTAAGTTAATTTTAGCGATTTCTAGTCCAATTTCAAAAAAGGGCTAAATCGCAAAAAGGGTAAAAGTTGTATTTTGATGCCTAAAGGTATTAAATTGCTTTGTATCTTGAATTGGGGGTCTTTAAAGTGAAATTAGGCCATTGAATGTGTGATGGTCGGCCAAGGGAGACAAATTGGTCAAAAAAGCCAAAAATTGTGGCTTTTAGGTGATTAGTTTGACTAAAAATAGGATAAAATAAAGAAAAGAAAGATATCATCTTTTCTTCACCTTCTCTCCACCGATTTTCCAGCCAATAAATGGGTTTTAAAAGCTTCAAATTTTCAGCAACTTTGAGCCTTAGCAAGTAAGTGATTTTAATGTCTTTCTCGATGATTTTTACATTTTTGGAACCCCTAAAGCATGAGCTTTCATATGAGGGGTCTAGTTTGCAAAATGATGAAGAATTTAGGGTTTTGCCATGAGATTAAATATGTTTTTTTCTGTTTTTTTATGGAAGATTATGAGTTCTAGTTGTCTAATAAACAACTTTTGTGAAAGAAATTGCATGAAAACACCTTAAAAAGGGCTAGTTTGCTAAGTTGTAAGATAAGGTGTAAATGTATGAAATAGTTGATTTTGTGAGTTGCCATAGTTATTAAAATGGTTTATCTAGTCTTAAAGAGTAAAGAAATGTGATAAAAATCATTTTACAAACCTAGGGGTAATTTGGTAATTTTGGCAAAATATGGGGGCAAAATTGTAAAAATTGCCCAAGTGTGTCAATGGACTAATTTGATTAGTACATTGTTTTAATAAGTTGAATGTGATGTTTTAGATTATGAAAATTGAGATTTGGACCTAGAACGGAAAGAAATCGATTTATGGACGATTATGTCTTTTTCACCTTTGTGGTATCGAGGTAAGTTCGTATGTAAACAATACCATGCTATACATGTATTTTAAAT
Organism: Gossypium anomalum; assembly: GCA_025698475.1. Taxonomy (NCBI): domain Eukaryota; kingdom Viridiplantae; phylum Streptophyta; class Magnoliopsida; order Malvales; family Malvaceae; genus Gossypium; species Gossypium anomalum. Next base: position 20,128,384 of record CM046963.1, on the reverse strand, counting down.
GTTATCATTACATGAATTGTACAAATATTCATTTGTATTTGATTAATAGAAATATGATAAGACAAAGCCTTGATAGGCGACTAAGAATCCCGTTTGAACCTTAGAAACAAAATAGGATACGAGTGACATGTCACTAGGAATTATGAGTCTAGATGACTAGCTCGAGAGTGAGCATTGAAATGTCATGAGATATGAGGTAGCTTTAGCTACAATTGAGGCACTTATGTGCAAAGATTTTCCGAGTATCCAATTAGTATTCCAAGTGTTCAACGGGTAATCCGAATAAAGAGTTGATGATGGTCCCAATGAGGTAAGCCATTGGTGAGTATGCACTTGAGTTATGTTACGAGTTGTGCAGGTACGTACACTAAGCCTATGAGAATGTCTTGGTATGTGAAATATCTATGATGCATAAAGATGTGTTTTTTACCATGATGGATGAAATGATGTTGTATTAATTTTGTGAGCAATGATCATGAATGAGTAACTTAACCTTGACAGATTTGAGTTACTACATTAGTGTAACTTTGAAAATACACTAAAAATAGTGTAAAATGAGTTAGAGGTTGAATAAAATATGGAATTAAATCTTAATGAGTCTAGTTTCTTATAAAAGAAACTTTGTAAGTAAAATAATTCCCTATAATGAGATATTTGAAGTTGCATGGGACAGAGTCAGAATGACTTCGAGATCCCCTGTTCTAATTTGAGAAAATAATTATAAATTGTATAAAAATGGTTATGAGTTATAATTTATATTCTTAGAATCTTCAGTGAGTCTAGTTTTAAAATAAATAGAAGAGAACATTATTCGCATCTTGTGCTATGAGATAATTGAACTTTAGTGTAGAAGGGTTGAAACTGTCAGACAGTGAATCAGGAGTAACTTTGAGGAATAAACTGTACTAATTGGATAAGCCAAAAATTCTTAAAATTTTATGGTAGAAATATAAATGAGTCTAGTTTCATGGAAAATTAATGTAACTTAATTCGGAGTTTCGTAGCTCCTGATATAAATGATTTAGTGAATGTTGCGCAGGAAGACAGCTTGTCATGAACTTGAGAATATGTTGTAAATATTGATAAAACATGTTAATGAGTTGCTTATTGTTTTCATATGAACTTACTAAGCGAAAGCTTACCCCCCCTTCTTTCCCATGTTTTCTAGGGTTGCCAAGTTAGCTCTGGTTGGTGGCCGTCAGAGATATTATCACATTGTTGAGTTACCGCTATCGGCATAAGTAAATCCCAGCGTTTTGAGTCTATAGCATGTATAGGGTTTTAATGTTGAGCATGTGATATTATGATTTAGCCAAAGGTGTTGGCTTGTATTGATAAAGTGTTGTAGCCATGTGAATTGGCCTATGTTGGCTAATGTTGTTGTGGGCCTAAATGTTCATTCATATATATGTATGTTGTTATCTTTTGCGATGTGGCTTACAGTATGTATGCCTAGAGATTAAAATGAGAATTCATTGATGAGTTAGTACCTTATGCATGAATAAGTGATTGGTAAATAGTTAATAATGCCTCATAAATGGTTTGTGGATATGATTATGCATGCTTAGTGATGAACATGAGGTTTGATGACATGTTAATAGCTATAGCATTAATGTGGTAAAGATGAAAGTAAAACCTATGATAATGGTTGCATGTGAAATTGCCATGGTCATGACATGTTAGGAATGTTTAAGTGTCTAATTTCGTCATGTTTTATGCTATTGTATAAGTTTGCGTGCATGGGTTATGAAGGTGACAAAGTGGCTTGGAAAATAGCCTTGTATTTGTCCACACGGGTAGACACACGGGCGTGTGTCTAGGCCGTGTGTGACACACGGTCCGCCCCCATGGGCGTGTTGTCTAAAAGTGTGTCCCCTGCACCTAGCTTTTTCAAGTCAGTATTCATGGTAGTAGTACACGGGCAAGAGACACGGCCATGTGACTCAGCCGTGTAAAGGACAAGGTCATAGGACATGGGCATGTGCCTTGGCCGTGTGGTTTTGGCAGAATGTCCAGGTTTTCAGACACGGGTTTGGGACACGGGCGTGTCCCTAGCACACGGGCGTGTGCTCTATACCCACACAGGTGTGTGGAGCTTTGATGCAAGAGATTTTCTAAGTTTTTCATGAGTTCTCGGTTGGGTCCCGAACCACCCCGAATGTATGTTTTGGGCCTCGTAAGCCCGCATAAGGGATAGATTGCATGTGAAAAGAAAAAGTTTGTAATTGTTTGAGATTCCATGGCCCTGTTTAGTATAGAAGTGTTAGTAAAAGTTTAGTAGCACCTCGAACCCTGTCCTGGAGTCGGATGCGGGCGAGGGGTGTTTCAATCGGTTCAGTCTGCACTAGTGACACCTCGAACGGTCTGATTCAGCCATCGGTTGGACCTTCGATCCAGTTTCACGTACTGGGCCAGATTTGACCCGTTTTGGGTTTTAGTCTTGGTTTTTGGTTCTCGGGTCCAATTTTCTATCTCAGGTCCAATTTTCATTTTCAATTACCCATTAGGCCAATTGTCTGACTTGAAAATTAATTTCCAAAAGTATCAAATTAATTTTAATTAATTTGATTAATTTAATTTTACTTTATCAAAATTAATTTTCTTAAAAACCACTTAGATTTTCAAAATTATTTTTTCAAGAAAATTCTTTAATCAAAATCTCTAGTTAAACTATTCTCACGACTGCCTAATTTTAATTTAATTCCATATTGAATAAATTGACTTAATTAAATTATCTTCAAAGTTGCAGAATTTTCTTTTGATTCAAATACAGTTCAATCGAGCTTTTTTTAAGCTAGCGGAAGGACCAGTCAGGCATATACAATTATTCTCTAGTAATTGTAATTATGGCCAGAAACATCATTTAGATAATTCGCAATTTATTTAATCATGAAGTCAGTCCACAAGAAGTACCATGATTAAAAGCTCCTTGTTGTATACTCTTTAGGCAAACAATTCATCCAACTGCTTTGTCCAATGACCTCCTCATATATGTGTTACCCTTATATGATATCCTTGAATACTTTCAATTAAATCCGTTCACTCAATACAATCTTATTTTATCTCATTGTAGCCATTGTGTCTTCTTAATGATTAATATGATCCTTTTCAACAAATGACTGTGATAAATTGCTCGTTCAAGAACAAGCAACTCGTGGCCACGTTCCATATTTATCAATCCACACAATGCAAATGAGAGGATATCGTTAACTCTTTAATCAAGCTATGAATTCCATTGTTTATAGTAAAACCATACCATACACAAGTCATGTACCCATCATATCAGTTATGGGCTCGATCATCTTTAGAGCATAAGCCTCCACTTATATCAAAGCACATGAGTTACATAAGCATGGTCAGTGACTAACTCAGGATTTAGGTAAATCACACCATGAATGTAACAATTGAATTAATTCACAAACTGACTTAGATTTAATTTATCTTTGGTCTAGTTCAATGTATCATTCTTCCAAAGAATACATCTATGTCTCTACCCATGGAGTCAACTACTCTGATAGCCAAGACTAGTCATCTCCCCAATTAGAATTGTAGATGACAAAATAATCCTTCTAAGTATTTGAATCAAGTGTTCACTTTGATTCTTTTAAGGGATTACGGACTTGTTTAGATTATCTACAGAAGTAAGTTGTCTTTCTTGCAATGTAAATGTTCTTACAGTGTCACTTATCATTAGTTTGAACTTAGACAATCAATGAGCTAATATTTTATTGTTACAATTTCGCTATGCATGCAAAACATGAAAGACAAAAACACAAAAAACATAGTAGTGAAATATGAAATGAACTTTATTTATCTATGCATCGTTCAAATACATAGAAAACAATTACATGTTTACTACAACATTGACACATTTCTCAATTCTCATATCCTCGATGTGTTTTTTAAAACTCCTAGTTACAAGAGTCTTAGCAAATGAATCTGCAAGGTTATCCTTAGAAGCTACTTTCACCACATCTAGTATTTCTTCGACTAAACAAATATCTGGATGTGTGCAAAGCATAGCATACATAAGGCTTCCAACTGCTGAAGCATATGGAACTTTACTCATATGCTCTCTTTCTTACACTATCTTAGGGTAGTCATTCAAAGAAAGATGAAAACATGATTCAGTTGATTGAGCACCTAGCTTCACATCGATCATTGGAAACTGTTTCAATACCTTATCGATGTATGAAGCTTGTGATAAAGTTATCGTTTTATTCTTTTGATCCCTAAAGATTCGAATTCCAAGACTATAACTAGCTTCATCCAAGTCCCTAATGCTAAACTGTTGAGCTAACCACAATTTAATCAATAATAATTCTCATACATCATCTTCGATAAGTAGATACCATCGACATACAGAATGAAAAAAACCCCTTTTTATCCTTTATATGCTTAAAAACACAAGGTTAGTCAGTGTTTTCCTCAAACCCAAAAGTCTTGATCATTTGATCAAATTTTTTATTCCATGAGTAGGATGCCTGCTTAGGTCCATAAATGGATCTTAGCAATTTGCAAACTTTATGTTATATCCACATTATTATAGTACTGTAGCTTTTCTATACCTCATATTTGACCTTCCATAGTGAAGTTAGTAGTGTAACCCTGATTGACATTTGTTCACACAATGGACTCGCAATCTAGGATAAAAACACAGCATGATGTGGATTTCCTTGAACCCTGACATGTTTGGAAGTCAGAATCAGTATATCCGATAAGAGTGAGATCTCCTATGGAATGCACAAGCATATAATCCATTGTTCTTTGTAAATACTTAAGTGTATGCTTAACTGCTTGCCAATTCTTTGGTCTTGGATTCCTTGATATTGACTTACCAACCCCACTGTAAAACATATATCTAAGCATATGCATAGCATAACATATATGAGACTTCTTATTGCCGAAGCATAAAGAACCTTTCTCATTTTCTCTCTTTCTTCTACTATCATAGGATAAACCTTTAAAGATGTATGGAATCCTAATACGGAAAGTTGATTTCCCTTATTCGAACTAGTCAGTGCATAACGCTCTAATATCTTGTTTATGTATGAAGCTTGAGATAGTGCTTCTCCAAAGTCTTTCATGCTAAATTGTTGGGTTAACAACAGTTTAACTGATGACAACATCCCTACATCATTTCCAATAAGCAGAATGTCAGCAACATATAGAACGATAAACATCACCATTCCATCCCCTAAACTTTTGTAAACACAAGGTTCATCTATGTTTGTAAACTCTATGTTTGTTTCCTTTAGTTATATATCCAGTGGGTTGCATAATGTAGATTCTCTCTTTAAGATAGCCATTCAAAAACGTGTTGTTGACATTCATTTGCTAGATCTCATAATCGAAAGCCACCGCATTGGATAGTAATATGTGGATTGAATTGAGCATGGAAACCGAAGAGAAGGTCTCTACGAAATAGATACCTTCTTTCTGAGTATAATCTTTTTGCTACAAGTTTGGCCTTATAAGTTTCCACTTTTCATCTGTATTTCTTTTCCTCTTGTAGATCCACTTACACATTATGGGTTTTATGCCTTTCGACAAGACTACATGTTTCCACATTGAGTTGGAATACATAGAGTCCATCTTAGCTTTCATAGTTATTACCTAGAGCTTGGAATTAGCATTTTGCTTTGTTTCATCATATGTCAATGGGTCATCATCTTCCTGTTCGGCACACCTAGTGTTAAAAACACTTTTGCTAGATTGGAAGAACATAGACCGACGAGAGACCCTCCCACTATGGCGAAGCTCCCTACGCTGCTAACCATTTGCAGGTCTACTATTAAGAGTTTGTAACAACCCGTTTTCAGTGGAATCAGAACAGTGGTTTTAGGACCAAAAATTTGAAGTTGAATAATTTATTTTATTATCATTTTATTGCTTACAGCATGATAGAAGTACTGTATAAAAATTTCGTTAAGAAATTTTATCGTTTACATGCTTAATTTGATAAAAAGGACTAAATTGCGTAAAGTGTAAAAGTTGATTTCTAATAGCTAAAAGTATTAAATAGATATAGAACTTTAAAGTGAAATCCCTTATATGGTAATTAGACCATTTATGAGTTAGTGGAAGATGTTGGCTTGGCAATTTTGTAATTATTAAAGTAATTATATGTTAATATTAAATAAAACCAAATTAACTATCACTTTGTATCATCTCTTTCAACCGATTTACACAAGTGAAGAAGCCATTTTTGGAGACCTAGGTTCGACGAACTTACTTTGTCCAATTAGGTATGCATATTTGTTTTGTTTTCAATGATTTCTATGTTTCTGGATCATTGTAGCTTAATCTAGCTAGCCTAGAGACTAACTTGTGAAACTGTTAAATTATTAGGGTTTTACCATTGATGAATATATATGAGTTTTGAAGTTTGATGATAAAAAAAAATGGTTGTTGCTAGATAAACAACTTTTGTAAAGGAATTTTTAGTGAAATTGTCAAATAGGGACTAAATTGAAAAAAAGGAAATATTACATGGTGAAATTGTGAAATAATTGAAGTATAGTGCATGCTAAGGACCTATTTGATATTCGGCCATAGTGGGTTGTGGTAAAATTGTGTAAATTTCCATTTTTATGAATTTGGGACTAAATTGCAAAGAAATAAAAAGTATAGGGGCAAAATGATAATTTTGCCAAAAATATGTGTTAGACTAAATTGAATGTGAAATATATTGAATTGGGTTAAATTTGTCTGTATTGATCCAGTCAGACCTCATATGGAGTTAGATCAAGGCAAAGAGAAAATCTCGAATTAATCCCCTCCGTATGTAACACCCCTTTACCCGTATTCAATGCCGGAACAAGGTACAAGGCATTACTGGACTCACATCACAAACAAGCATCTGAATCAAATCATAACTTTTACTTCCAAATTAAAACCATTAGTATCAAATCATAATGTCCGTAATACGAGCCTACGACGCCCAAAACATGCTTTAAAAGTGGTTCAGGACTAAACTAACAACTTGGGAAATTTTTACAAAACTTAGAAAATTTTTGCTATGAACAGGGGTCACATGCCCATGTGGTTTGGGACACGCCCGTGTGACCACATGGCCCGTATCCCTAACCCGTGAAACTCTCTGACTTGTAATGTATGAACAAATTGAAGTCACACAGTCACACGTCCATGTGCTAGGCCGTGTGGTTAATTTAATTTTCATAAAATTGGTGTAAACTTCACACGCCCAGGACACACGCTAGTGCCTGAGGCCGTGTCCCTCACACGGCTGAGGCACACACTCGTGTGCTGAATTTTGAGCATTATGTTTCTCAAAATTTAGGTACAGGGGACACACGGCTAGAACACATGCCCATGGGGCAGGCCGTGTATCACACACGGCCTAGACACACGCCTGTGTGTCTACTTGTGTGGACAAGATAAATGCTATTTACTAAGCCAATTGCCACCCTCATTTACACCTACACTTAGACAAGTTCAAAGGCATAGTTCATGGCATACTTATGCAACCAAAACATCCACAATCATGGCTAGAGCATATCATTTCATTGTCAACACTTAACATACTTACAACATCATATTCTACCAAGCCAAATTATACCAATCTCATAACCACAAGTATTAACACCGATACCTTCTTCAAGCAAAGTTTTGTTTAGGTCTTATAACATATCAAAATACCACCTTAACCATTCAATAGCAAAACCAAAGAGCCACATTCAACCATTTACTAAGCATTGATAAACCATATCACCAACAAGGCATTGGCACATACATGCATATATATATATATATAACATATAAGCTTGCAACCAATTCAACCAAAATGAGCTAAGTTACATTGCGAAATGCCACATCAAACCCTTGACAATTACAAGCCAATACATTTGGCCAAATTGATAATAACACACATAACAAAATGACCAAGTCCCTATACATGCCATATTCTCAAAATGATTTAAAACCATCGGTACCCAAAATAATAATTTGATAGTGTGAGGCAATCTCCGACGATCTCCAATCTGAGCTAGCTCGGTGACACTATAAAACATGGAAAATAAAATAAAGTAAGCTATATAGCTTAGTAAGATCGTATGTAAGAAATAAGAAAAACTTACCATACATTCAACATTTAAATAATTTAATATAACACAATGTAATTTACCATAATATCATAATCATAATTCATTCCATTACAAACTTACTTTGAATTCATCATTTCTTGAAATTCAACAAATATAATCTTTATGCACATACCTATACCATCTCAAAATGAACTTCCACGTATTCTCATCTTTGTCATACTCGTGAACCACTTGGAATAATAATGTCGGATACTCAGGAATTTTGCACACTAAGTGCCATATAGGTAGCCAATGCTACTTAAGTCTCTTATCTCATATTTGCTCCCTCTTGAGCTATCGACGGGCCTACTCACACAAGTTGTTAGTCCGGACATAGCTATACAATGCTGCTCACACAAGTTGTAGAGTAACCGCAACATATGCCGATATACTCAGCCATCGATAGGATGTACAGGACCAGATCCCGGATCACATAATCACATAACACATGGTAACCCTAGTGACATGTCACTTGTATCCTAATCTATTCCTAAGGTTCAAACGAGATTTCTTACTTGTCGAGTCATTGTCGAACCCGTTCATAGAATTAAACTCGTCCACATAGTCAATCATACAGTTCATGGAATATTACATATTAAAGCTTATTTAACATACAAACTTACCTCGGTTACAAAAGCGACTATTAGTTCAATTTAGTCCACAACCTTGTCCTTTCCCCGGTCTAAACTCAAACTTCATTTTTCTTGATCTATATTATCAAATTTAACTTATTTAATAATCACATTATTCAATTCAACCCAAAAACATACTATGGAAGAAAATTACATTTTTACCCATAAACTTTTAACATTTTACATTTTAGTCCCTAGGCTTGTAAAATGATTTTCATTCGATTTCTTCATTACCCAAGCCTAGCCAAACCTTTTTCATACTCATGACAGCCCACATTTTTCATTTATTCACATTGTACCATGCATTTTACACCCTTTTACAATTAGGTCCCTTTTTGACATTTTCATCAAAAATCACCTTGTAAATGTTGTTTAACCCACAACAACCATGCATATTCTACCATTAAACATCAAAATACAAACTTATTCAACATGGTTAAAATTATAAACTTTTATTTTCTTTCAAATTAGTCCTTAGAATAGCTAGACTAGGTTGAGACAACTTCAAAAACATAAAAATCATGAAAATCAGGGCAAGAACGGACTTACAATCAAGCTTAAAAGTGGCCAAAACCCTAGCTATGGACTCCCTTGAAATTTTGGCATAGGAGGATGAAGATGAATAAAAATTTTGACTTATTTTTAGCTTTTTAAATCATTTAATTACTAGTTTACCAAAATGCCCTTAATGCAAAACTTTGAAAATTCACCTAACCATGTCCATTTTTGTCCATTATGAAGTATAATAGTCTAATTACCATTTAAGGACCTCCAATTTAAAGTTTCATAGCAATTAAACACCTTTAGCTAAGGGAACTCAAGTTTGGCACCTATTGCAATCTAGTCCTTCTAGTCAAATTGAGCACTCAATCGATAAAATTTCTTAATGAAATTTTCACACAATTGTTCTATCATGCTGTAAACCTTAAAGAAACAATAAAATAAATATTTCTACTTTGGATTTGTGGTCCCAAAACCACTGTTCTGATTTGACCCAAGAATCGGCTGTTACACCATATCTATGTATACTCGTCGAGGTAAGTTCGTGTTATTAGATTGAGTAATTATATGTTTGAATTGAATTATATGTATGTGATTTGTATAATTTCCATGTATAAATACCGATCGCATATCCGACGACGTACAACGATTATTGAGTCTCGTTTGAACCTTAGGAATTTGTAAGATTCAAATGACATGTCATTAGGGATTACCATTTCTCAACTCATATGATCTTACTGATTGCAGCTCATGAGAGCTTACCGATTGCAGCTCATGAGAGCTTACTGATTCTCAACTCATATGAGCTTATTGATTTACAGCTTGTGAGAGCATACCGATTCATAGCTCGTAGGAGCATACATGTACAGGAATTGGTGAATTACAGTTTAGCACACTATGTGTGAGCTATCCCAAGTATCTAACGATATTCTAAATGGTTTAACGGGCAATGTTCTGATATGAGATGATATTAGTTCAATACGAACTATTACATATATATACATGAAATATATGGAAATGATATTACATGATATATTGAAACATGAAATGGATGATACATGTATATGAAACTTGCTTAGTTGTAACACTCCAAACCTGACCTAGACATTATGGCCGAATCTGGTGATGTCACAAGGAATGGGTTTTGAAAGTGGTGTTGACTTGATAAACCATTAAATTTCTATACCATAAGTTCATTCATAATTGTACTAAAAATTTATTTATTTAATTTTTTATTTGATAAACCATTAAATTAGTTTTTTTATTTTTAAAAACACACCCTTTTTGCGTAAAACCATCAATTTCCCAAAATAAAAACCAGTTTGTTAATTGATTTTTGTTTGCAGATTATCAACAATAAAAAAATAATAGTTAAAAAAAAAACATAAAGTCCAGAGAGTCCTAGAAATTACAAACTCCCAAAAGAAACCAAAATCATTAATAACTTTAAGCAGTTTTACGGTCGAGTGGTCACCACTGAGTCTCTGCCACACCAATCCGCCTAAGTCTGTGGACTACTTGAACACAACAGACAAACAAATATGAGTTTTAGTAAACTCAGTGTGTAACCTAACAGAATTGGACATGCAAAACATACAGAATCACATATAGTTAGATTCGGACTCATGTCCATCCCAGATATAGATACAGATACAAATATACAAATCAGATACTAAGAGTCCTACCCCCATCCTTTACATACCATCTATAACTATCCCATCACACCATGTGAGGTTAAAAACACCCACCCAACCCTACACACCATATCGTGCCATTACAACACATATCAGATAAGTAGCCAAGCTACCAGAATATGGGCGATGATCGCCATACAGAACACTTCCTCCTCATATACAAATCCCACCCTAATAACAGATATAGAAAATCAGATACAGATTTAACAGATTAAATATGCTCAACATGCTTATATACAGATATAGATATACATATTGCAGTACAATTAGACATACACTTAGTATCCTATTCAGTTTAGTCTATCAGAATATCATAACACACAGAATAGGGTTATATTAGCCCTTACTGACCCTACAACAAACCCATAGTCGATCAGGGTGACCCGTGCGACCCTAGGGAAAATTACAGAAATATAGGCCCACATGCCCATGTGGCTTTCCCATGTGGGCCCACACGGCCACACTCCAGCCACCACACGGTCGTGTCCTACGCACAGCCATGCCTTCATCGATCACACGGTCGTGTCTCGCACATGGCCAGGCACACGCCTGTGTGGCGTTGACAGTGAGGTTTTTTGGCTTTCACCAAAGCTTGATTTTCTATGTTTCGGGTACACACCTGGTATATTTTCGCAAAAAATGCAATCCCAAAACCACCATAACCTATAATTGATCGATAAAACACCGCATTAGCCATTTAAACTGATACCAAATTGAACCACCACGAAATAGACAATCCTTAAAATCACAAAAACCCTTACCTTCGAATGAACAACGGTGATTCATACCACCACAGCACTGATTGGAAGCCCCAACCTCTTAATCTTCTCCTAAACACAAAACAAACCCCATTACTCAATGATTCCTTAACCCAAAGTAGTTACCACACTTACCACACTTACCAAAAACGCACAAAGAACACTGACGAACCAATAAAATCGAAACTAATTGATAGGATTTTGACAAAATTTTAGAAACAAGGAAAAGAAAGAACTTTCCCCAATTACAGAAAAAGAACGTTAGAAAAGATGAGGGAAAATTTTGAAAAAAAATAAAGTTAAAAACAAAAAAGAATATTTTGATAACTCCCCACATCCCAACTCCCCACTATCTTCTCAATCACAACCACTATAGAATTTTATCTCTATCCAAACACTCTCAGACAACCGGATCAAAAATAAACTCCCTTACTCATGCAGAGGTTCGAACACAGGACCTCCAACACAATAACCTCCTTATCGCTCGAACCAGCAGGCTCATTCTGATATGAATTAACATACAGTTTTATGTAAGCCCACTTAACCAGGGTAAGGCTTGGTTCAAAAATAACAAAAATTGCCAAAGGTGGGAATTGAACCTAAGACCTCTCACACACACCCAGAACACTTAACCACTGAAGTAGATATAGGTTTGTGTCAGATATTTACAGAAACAAAAACAAATTTATCAGGGCATTACATTAGTGGTTATGTTCATCCATGTTTATTGGCTATTATATGTGTTTTACATGGCTAACATGTTGGTGAATATGTGCTTAGGCATTTGGCCAAATTGAGTTGGCATATGCTATGTTTACTTACCTAAATTGTGACTAAATGGTAAGCTAAACTCTATGTTATATGAGCTTACTAAGCTTAAATACCTGGTGTATTTTTCATGTTTTTAGTGAATCAAAAGCTCGTTCGAGTTGGAAGCTTGTCAGAGCTATATCACACTATTCATCGACTCACTCGGTACTTTCGGTTGGTTTAAGTTTGGTTATAAAATGTTAGCCTATATGCTTTGTTGATATTTTGGCCATTTGTTTGGCTTGTGTTTTTTCATTTTGATGATAGAATAAGTCTAGTATATGGTATGTAAATATTTGCTCTCTAATGGTTGATAAATAACTTAGTATAGTTGAATTATAGAAGATGAAAATTGTGTCATGATTTTACATATCGAATATGTTCTTTGTGATAGGATGTAATTGTGGTAAATTGGTGCTTTGGTGCAAATGATTTATATGGTCATGCTAGTTTTAGATTGGAGTTTTGGTACCAAACGGTATGTTTTGTTAAGTGATCTACATGGTATGTTTGGGTGCAAATATGCATATATGTAAGTTGAACAATTGGTTATATTGAACACATGATTATTCATGTTTATAAGTTGTTATTTGAGGTGCCTAAGGGCATATTGGTTGCATGTGATCATACCATTTTTATAAGGCTTGATTATGCTTGTTTTGGATGCCTTATTATAGCTTGTGTATATGTGCATTGTTGGGTGTAGGTACATGTCAAATTAGGTGAGAAATATGGCATGTAAAATGGCCTATTTTAACTCACACGGGTAGAGATACGAGCCTGTATCTCAGCCATGTGTGACACACAGCTAGGTGACACGACCGTGTGTCCCCTGTAGCTTTCAAAGGGTTGCAAATCAGGCTGTTACATAGCCTAGCACATAGCCTGACACACAAGCATGTGAAGTTACTTTGACGGGTATATGGCCTAGCACACAGGCATGTGAGGTTACTTCAAAGGGTACACAGCCTAGCACACGGGCGTGTAACTTGGCCGTGTGGCCCAAGTCAGTAAGTTACCCGGGCATGGACACGGGCTAGGACTCGGTCGTGTGTCCCTATTTTGAATGCCCACACGGCCTAAGACATGGGTGTGTCTCTTGGCCGTGTGAGTCACACGGCCCTGTAACCCCTACAACTTTGAAATTTTTTAATGTTTTCTGAAAAATATTCTCTGAGTTTTTGATTTAGTCTCAACTTGTTTCTAATGCTTATTTAGGGCCTCGAGGGATCATATAAGGGACAATATATATGATGTTGATTGGTTTTGATGTGATTATTATTATGTTATGAAATGTTTGAAATATCTGTCCATTTTATTTTTAATCTTCGGTAATGCTCTGTAACCTTTTTTTGGCAATGGATTCAGGTTAGGGGTGTTACAGAGTTGGTTTTGGAATTGTTTACATAGGGTTTTGTATATTTCCCAAAAGCTCATCGAGTACCACTTTACTCTGAGGTTTGAATTCATTCATGTAAATTTCTTCAAGGAAAGTAGCATGAGTTGGGACCATAATAGTTTGGTGGCTCAGGTTATAAAACAAACCACTACTTTTTCCTTTTGAATATCCTACAAACATGCACAATTTTATCTGTGATTCCAACTTCCTTGCATCTTTACCCAATACATAGGCTAGACATCCCCAAATCCTAAAATATTTTAAGATTCGACTTCCTACCATGCCATAGTTCGTATGGGTTTTCGATGCTGCTTAGTTGACACATCATTCAGAATATAGTAAGCCATTTGTACAACGTATCCCCAAAAATAGATTTGCAGGTTCAAATAACTTAACATCGAACATACCATGTCTAACAAAGTTTGATTTCTTCTTTCTATCGCACCATTCTATTATAGAGTGCCTAACATGGTTAAATGAGATAGAATCTCATTCTCTATGAGGCACCTTAATAACTCATTAGATAAATACTCCCCACCTCGATCAGACCGAAGCGCCTTTATGGTTAAACCTAGTTGTTTCTCCATTTCTGCATGAAACACTTTGAATTTATCAATGGTTTCATTATTGCGGTGCATTAGGCTTACATACCCATATCTGGAATAGTTATCCCTAAAGGTTACATAATACTCGTAACCACCTCTTACATTAACGCTCACAGTGCCACATATGTCAGTGCACGCAAGTTCTAGGGTTTTTCAGCCCTCGTTCCTTTTACATTATAAAATCGCTTAGTCTAGTGATTTTTCTTGGTTAATATGACCAAGTCTAGTTATTCATTAGAGTGAGAAGTTCTAAGTCTTTTTTTCAATATTTCAGTTTCAAGCAGTATGTATGTCTTTGGTTTGATAAAATAGAGATTATTTGACAATCCATCCATTACAGATAAGATTGCGATTTCTAAATATTAAAAGTCACGATCAAACCGTCTTTATATAAACATGCAATAGAAATTAAGTTTCTTTTGAAACTTGGTACATAGAAAATGTCTTTTAAAATAATTTTCCTAAATTTATCATAATAAAGATGCATATGTCCCACTATTTGAGCTGCCATACTTGTCCCGTTCCCGATCTGTAACGATAAGCTCTTATCTCTAAGATTTTTCATCTCCTCGAACCCTTGTAGATAAACACAAACATGATTAGTGGCTCCTGAGTCAATAACCCAGTGACATATTGAATTTTCACTAAACAAGATTCTATTATCAAAAGTTCCATACCTTTGCCTTTGGTAACTAGGTATTCCTTCCACTATTTACAATTTACCTTGAAGTGTCCTTTCTTGTTATAGAAGAAGAATTTAGACTGAGATGAGTCTTTAGGCTTTCTGGTTCTCTTCCTTTCCACTTGTGGTGGCCTGAAGACCTTAGCATTGTCTTTCTTAGCACACTTTTCCTTCCCTTTTGAGGAAGAAGCAATGACTATATTTGTTTCTGCTCTTTGGACTGGTTGATCAATGTTGAACATCAACTTAGAGGGTTGTAACTCCTTTATGAGTTGTGTAAGCATCAGGTTTTTGTTGCCAAGGTTATATGTTGCCTGAAAACTAGCAAAATCCCTTGACAAGCTTTTGAACACCATCTCAATTTGAGTGTTCTAGTCCAGATTGAACTCATTATTCGCGGCCTCAGCAAAGTAACCCATAAGAGTGATCAGATGGTCTTTGACCAGAGTGTTAGGCTTTTGTTGGGCATTCATCAAGCTAGTTATGGCAGACTGTCGAGCCAATGTAGCTTGGCCTCTGAACATGTCTTCTATCTTTATTAGAATCACTTTAGCAGTCTTACAGCTCTCCAGTTGCTTATACAGATTACTAGTCACACTTGCCAGTATATAGCAACGAGCTATCTCATTAGATTCTTCCCAATGTTTTCTAACCTCAACCTGAGTGGCTGGTACTGTTTTAATTTTCTCACAGCTCAAGAAAATTAACAGGCTCCTTTTCCATTATTTATGGTTATTTTTATTCAATTTGTTTTCAGTGGTATGTTCAATAATAGAGTTGGTGCCATTTTTTTAACTAAAAATAAAACATCTCAATATGCACTAATATGATGCATGTGTCTTACTTTAAACCTTGAAAACATTTGTAAGTCATTATAATGGTAATTCCCACACCCATTCAATCAAGCCACCGAGGGATGATCATGATCAACTAGTAAGAACAAGAATTTCTATCCAATTAGTACATGATCGTAACTCTTTAGGCATTCACACGTACAAATAATCGTGTAACTTTTGACCATCATTCTAACTTAAGTAGACTCTAAGGGGAGTTACTTAACCAGAATATCTTGAGCGTATAATTATCAAATCAACACATATCGCATCATGCACCAAAAATAAGTCATATTGGGACAATCTCATAGAGTAGCATATTTTGACTAGTTGTCCTCTTCTGAAGACATAATTTCTTAATGTATCACATGATAATACCTACCATAGGGGACGGTCCAACTATCATATGATCATAAGAAAATTCTACTTACTTTTAGGAAGTCTCCTCTGTGAAATCCACATGACAACGTCTACCTTAGGGCAGATCCATTTCATGCCATCACAAGAGACCATTGATAGAGGCCCTATGTCTTGTTTAGGGACCTTCTCCCACTGAATATTTTAAAAAACATACAATGTTTTTAATTTTTTGTTTCAATCATGTATAATTAATATGTGCATGACAAATACTTGTGACATTCCTTCCTAAACTATATGACATGCTTATCCCATGTATGCATGACATGATATGGCAATTTTATAATATTCACATTCAATTATTCACAGGAGTCAATCAAACAATTTTGATTCTCCACAATTCTTTTTTTAAAGGAAATACAGAAGAAGTAAAGTGAATCGTGCACCAGGTAGGTTCCTAGGAAAGGGAGGTCAGTCATATTTTACCACTTAAAAACCAAGTCTTTCCTTACCAGATCCAATCCTAGACATGCACCTTTTCATTACCATACTTCTCACATAATTAAATAACCTAAAAAAGTGAATTGAATAATACAACACATGTATTTTCTCATTACCACACTTATTATCTTTAATAGGTAAACTATGGATAATCTCATACATATATATCAAAATTATATCATAAATAAATATTAAACAATTATATAAAGAGATGAGTAATAAAATAAAATTTCCAGCTAATGTTACCATGGTTATATTTCTAGAAAATAAATTAAAAAAATTATATAGTTTTTCATCACAAAGTATTCCTTGTGTTTTTTACCACCATCACTACTCCATCTTCTCCTCATCATGGAATTCTTTTTGGAAAAAATACATTTATGTCCTATGTCCGTTTTTGGCTCACAAAAATTCTATAAATAAAGATTAATCTTACATGAAGATGATAGTCCATGATTTATTTCCTAAGAACCACAACCTTGGCAAAAAAATAATTATATATAAAATATATATAATATTGCATTGATTCACATACATTCCCCTAAACATGAGAATAATTACAAGAATGTCACATCTTATCAAATATTAACCAAATAAGATGAAGTGAGAGATTCAATCTCAAGTTTGCACCATAAACATAGCACAACCTGACTCTGATACCAATTGTTGGAAAAACCCAGATTGAAAATGGTTTTCTTGCATAGACCAGGTTTGTGATATTTATAGCATTAAACCTTAACTGAAATCATACCTGTGTTTTTAGATTAAGCAGATCCTTGATGTTTTTTGGCTTTCAACCAAATGAATTTCTTCGCTATTCTCGTACCATGAACTACTTCGAGTGTGGGCTAGAACCAAGTGAACCAAAACACAGAACTAGAAAATTTTTCCTTTTAGTGTGAAGACAAAACTTCTTTTTTTTCTTTAATAGAAATAGGTAAAATTTTTATTCTAAAAAACATGTTTATAAGTTAAGAATAAATTCTCTCTAATTTTCAGTAGAATAATAATCTCTCAAAAGTTGTGTTAATAGCTCTACCGGTGTAATCTATTAATAGGAAGAGAAGGTAGAACCCTTGTAGAGTTGTAGAGGTTTATTTAAATAGAAAAGAAACATCCTAACTAGAGTAGGAGAGGGCTGAACGACTCACCCTTGTATTTCTACTAGGGTTGCCCCCCTTTATGTTATATGAGGGGTTTTGTGCCTCTCTTACTTTGGGTCTAATTATGAGTACTTCTTGGGCCTTTTTGACCTAGTACTCTGTAACGTGATTCAACCCAATTTAGTTTTTCTGTTTCCCAAAATAAACTTTAACTTCTCATCCTTATTTTACCCATAACAAAATTTTGACGATTTTAGCCTTGGTAAATTTTGACCATTTTACCCCTGGTAAAATTATGAGAAAATATGTTCAATATTTCACAATCAACATGTTCACTATGATCGAATGGTTTATTTTCATTTTCAGACTTCAATATAGTCTAGAAACATAAAATCATTCTTCCATCATTTTTTAAGTAATCCTATATAGGAGTGTAATTTTCCATTTTCATTTTCGTTTCCATTTCCATTTTTGGAAACCTGCATTCAATTCCAAATGATTCTATTTCTTCATTTCAGAGAAAACAATAATCATTCTAAAATGTTTTTCATTTCTGTTTTTCTATTCATTTCATTCATTTATATTTAAACATGTAATTCATTTATGGTTTCAACGAGCTAGAGGAGGGACTAATTGAACATATGTAGTTGAGGCTCAAATGATTTATAATTAAGTTTCAACTTTTCGCCTATTTATTATAAACTCATTTAGTTGTGAAGTCATTCCACTATAGTATCGTGGCTGAGCTCTCCTCAATGACATACCATTACGAAAACAACTATTCAGTGTTCGTCCAATGACCTTGTTATAAGTGTGTTACCCTTAGAGGATATCCTTGATCTCTTTGGGATAATATTCGTTCTCCCAATATGATCTTATTTTATCTCATGGTAACCATTACATCTTCCTTCATGAAAAATCAGTGAATGTCATAAGTGAATAGATCCATAAACGTTTTCAAGATCTATTCTACTTGGGTCCTGTCCAATATACTGTCAGTCTAGTCAGTCACATTTATGTCTCTATCTTCTAGGAGTCATCCGCTCAGGTTCCCAAGACAAGACATCTCCCCAATTGGACTTAATAGATGACATATTAGTCTTTTAATTGGTTTGCTCATTTCCAATTAGACTAAGAACATGTTTAGGTTCGTCTACTAATACAAACTATTTTTTCGTATTACGATCTGATCACGTTATACCGCTTAGTATTAGTTAAACATTAGACAACCAATGAGAAACATTTTCCTCCATTTTACTTTACATGCAAAAACCATTTAAGGAAAATAATACAAAGTATGTTAATCATAATCAATGAATTTGTTTTATTAACCAATCTGTTCGACAAAATTAAAAGTGTATATTCACAAAAATACTACAATTAGGATACCAGATCCAACAATCACAGTCTAAACGAATCGAGAAAATCATAATTTGTCCTAGTTGAAAAAGTGAGGTTCGGAGATAAGCAAGTATTAACCAATCGATTAGTCAATTAAAGGACATAAGGTAATAATTGGTTAATCGATAGCTAATCCACTCTAAACCCTAATCCAAAGTTGATTACAAACCCTTAAGCGAGTTAATCTTCCTAATTGGTTTATTGATTTTTATCATTTGTCTATTTTTCTTATTTAATTATTTTAGTTATTTATTTTTATCTCGTTAATCTATTTTATGATTTATCATAATATAGGAATTAACTGCTACTACTTAGCCTTATTATTAAAAAAAGATTTTCATAATTTATTCCATCCTCCCTTAGGTACGATCTCAAAATACTTCCAAGTATTTTGTTATACTAAACTATATTAAAATTTGACCCATGCACTTGTGGACACCATCATTCTAATCTTTTATATTTTTGGTGTTATATTTTACTATAAACAATAGTTCATTTATAGGTAGTCAAGACCTTATGAAATATTAAATATTTATTGTTCGAGGTTCAATGGCAATCTACACGATGATCCAAATGTATAATGCTATTGGATCACCTATACTTGAGTTATATACTAAGTTTGCTGATGTCGATGAAGGTGTTCGAAGGTTGAAAGCTATTCAAGTTATTGCTGAAATAGAACAGGACGCTAAAAATCAAACCACACGGTTATGCGGTGGGTTTACGTCTTTGTTAGAAATCACCCATTATGAAATCCTGGAATCATCAATGGGAAGACACTCCTTAATTTCAGCCCAAGATTTCAACTTTGGCATACAACCCGTCCACGAGTCAAAGTTTGAAGGCAATCGAAACTTTTTTACCCTAACACTACATTCTATTAGTGCTTTTGATTTCAACTTTCAAAGGTTGATGTTGTATGCCGGAAACACTTATACGGGTACATCATCAAGTTACACCGATTGGCAAACCGTAAATCATGTAGGTTATAATGACATGTATACAAGACGGGGTGATGTACTTTATACAAACTGCACCGATGAAGGGACATCCGACCCTATACAATCAAAAGGGGTTGAGATTGAAGAGGGCACTAACTTTGTCAACGATTCAATCTGGGAATCTAGGATAGATGGTTCAAAAATTGCTTTATTTTTTGAACTAGAGTTTATTCCAATTGAATGAGAAGATGTTGGTTTCGATGGTGAAGGTCCAAACAATGTCAGTGATATCAATATACGTCTCAAGGCATACTCACCTTTGACCCACATACATAATGTGGACCTTTGAGCTGAGGGTGGATTAGAGTTTCCAGAATTCCTAGACAAAAGATCGGGCCATGCGAGTTCTTCGTCAGATGTGGGAGATTTACAAGTGTGCAGAAAGTTTTCCTCGAAAGATGCTTTTGTCGCTACTGTTAAGTGATACAATATAAAGTCTGATGTAACTTCTACATTGTTAAATCCCGATCGAAGAAATCCAACGCTAAATGGGCAATGCGTGATAGCAAATGTAACCTCCCAAACTCGACCTAGACATTATGGCTAGATTGAGAAGGCTACATTCGCCACAAAAATGGCTAAGCTAACTTACATTACTTTTGAAGACTTTAAATAAACTCATTTTAGAGAAAACCGTAGTTATACTTTCAGTTAGCTTAAAAGCATTCATTCATTAGGTCATGTATGCTTAGGATTCATTTTATTGTTGATAGTGTTATTTTAGAAAAACCATTTACTTGTCACTCTTATTTAATAAAAATTGAATTTAAGCTAATGTAGCGGAAAAACCAATTTTCAAGTCATTTTGGAAACTAAGTTGTCTTAGCGATTTGTTTTTTTCTTTTCAAAAATGGTTCCTTTGCAATGTAGCGAAAACTAGGGAACAATATCAAATTTTACTTAAGCCCGATATCATTCATTATCTGGTTATTATGCTTGAGTAATCCATGTATGAAAGAATCCCTAGAAGAAAAGTTACCAAGCCACAGACCAGAAATAATTGAAAATTACAAACCAAAACCAATAGAGACTGATTAGTACTTAATAAGAATAGTCCTGTAACAGCCTATTTTTAGTCAAATCGAAATAGTGGTTTCAGAATCACAAATATAAGGTTGAAATATTTATTTTATTATTAAATTGAGGTTTATAGCATGATATTATGATTGTGTAAAAATTTCGTTAAGAAATTTTATCATTTGAATGCTTAATTCGATAAAAAATACTAAATTGTGTAAAGTGAAAAAGTTGAGTTCTATTAGCTAAAGGTGTCTAATAGCTATAGAACATTAAAGTAGGGGTTCTTATGTTGTAATTAGACCATTTTTAATATGATTTGACAAAGATGGACATGAATTAAGTGTTTTAAGTAGTTAGTTAATAAGGTTAATATTGTAAATTGATAAATATAGATTAAATAAGTATTTTCATTCATCTTCTTCACCTAGCCGAATATTACAAGAGGAAAACTCCGTTGTTGTTTTTGAAACATTTATCCATTGATACTAGTGCATGTAAGTGATTTTTGACTCAGTTTTTAATGATTTCTATGTTTTTGGAGTCGTTGTAGCTTAATCTAGCTAGCCCAGGGACTAATTTGCAAAATTTTTAAAGGTTTAGGGTTTTACCATTGATGAATATGTGTGTATTTTGATTTTTGATGGATGAAAATGAATGTTTGATAATAGTTGGACAACTTTTGTTAAGTGATTTTTGTTGAAAATGTCAATTAGGGATTTATTTGTAAAATGTGTAAAATTTAAGGTGAAATGTGTGAAATAATGAAAAATATGGGCTGCTATGATAATAAAGGAAATTCGGCTAGCATGGGTAGGAACTTAATTTCATGAATTTGTATTTTTATGAGCTAATGGCTAAATTGCAAAGAAGTTGAAATATTAGGGGCAAAAGTGAAAAGTTGCCATAATATGAAATTTTTATTAAATTGAATAGAATGATAAATTAAATAAGTTAAATTTGATTATATATAGATCAAGAAAAGCAAAGTTCAAATCTAGAACGGGGGAAAAATAAATTTTGGACTAGTCGATCATGTCCCGACGTTTTTATGATCGAGGTAAGTTCGTATGTTAATAAGCATTATTGTATTTGTGTTTTAAATGCTTTATAATTGTATTATCGGTGAATATGATCTTGTGAAAATGTTCAACGAAGACTCGGCAATGTAAAATCCCGGTTGAAGCTTAAGAATAGATAGGATACAAATAACATGTCATTAGGGGTTATGTGTTTCGGGTGCTGATCTGTACGTTTTACCTGTGGCTGAGTTTTTTGGCATGTGTTGTGGATAATCGTCAACTTGTGTGAGCAGCACTGTGTAGTTACGTCTTGACTGTCAGCTTGTGTGAGCATACCCTTTAGTAGCTCGAGAGTGAACATTATATGAGATATGAGATTGAGATAGCTTCGGCTATGTATTTGGCACTTAGTGTGCGAGATTCTTGAGTATCCAATATTATTCCAAATGGTTCAACAAGTATATCAAAGATGCGAAATAGTGAGAGTTAGATCTATATCAGTACAGGTATGTACGGAAATTATATGAGTATTGAATCCATGAAGATTCGTGAGTTCATGATTAATTATGTGAATGAATAAATGTTAACTTTGTGATTAACTGGTTTTGTAGTATATTATGTTTATATAACTTGAATAGTGAATAATTGGTAGGTTTTACTTATTAACTATACGAGCTTACTAAGCTTTATAGCTTACTTTGTTTATTTTTCCGTGTTTTATAGTGATTGCCGAAGCTTGCTCAGATTGGGAGTCGTCGGAGATTTCATCACACTATCCAACTGTCGTTTTGGTACTTTTGAACTTATGTATTTAGTTATAAGGCATGTAGAGGAGTTGTGTTTAATTTCGTCTATATGTTGATAATGGTTTTAGCCAATTGATTTGGCTTGTAAATGGTGAAGGTTTAGTTATGTATATAGTCATGTGGTTTGGCTTGTTTTGGTACATTTGGTTGTATATATATATGTGCCAATGGTCTTTTGTTAGGTGGTTGGTAATTCCCATGTGAATACTTGTTCGTGGATTGGTATTTTGAGTATCAAATGGTTGAAATTTGAGATTGGTATGCTTATGGTTTTAGGTAAAACAATGTATAATTGAAAGTGACCATATAGGTAATTTGTAAATGTGAAATTGGTATGTTTTGAATAGGCAAATTATGATGTTATAAGCATTATAGTTCTTGGTATAGAATTAGCATGAATTAGGCTTGGTTGAGATTGGTTTTGAATGTTAATTGATGATATGGTCATATGCCTTTTGACATGTATAGGTCAATACAAGTTTGGGTGAAAAAGATCGCTTGTAAAATAGCCAATTTTTGTCCACACGGGTGTGTGTCTCTGTCGTGTGTGACACATGGTTAGGTGACACGGCTGTGTGTCCCCTAATGTTTATATAAAAATCAAGTCAGTATGCTCCACACGACCCAGCACATGGGTGTGTGACTTGCTGTGTGGCATAAGTCAGTATACCCTATAGTTTTGGCACGGCCTAGCACACGGCCTGGCACACGGGCGTGTGAGGCCATTTCGAAGGGTACATGGGCTAATCACATGGGCGTGTGGTTGGCCATGTGCCCAAGTCAGTGAGTTACACGGGGTTGGACACGGCCATGTGATCCCATTTTGAATGTCCACACGGCCTGTGACAGGGGCGTGTCTTTGGCCATGTGAGACACATGGCCGGGCCATACGGGTGTGTGTCCCCTTTATTTTGAAAATTTTCTAAGTTTACTAGAAATTTTTTTTGAGTTATCGATTTAGTCCCGAACCATTTCTAATGCATTATTTGGGCTTCATAGGCTCGTATTAGGGACTATATGATTGATTGTGAATGAATTTTATTTAAAAATGAAAAATGTATGTAAAATGTATGTTGGTTTAAGTAATAAGTCCGGGTTAGGAGTGTTACAAGCCCAAGGTCCAAGGTGATTCTCCGAATGCCGAATCTAGTCGTAATTTCGAGGCTTACCTATAAAGTTAAACACTATTACGGGTGAGCTTATGAAAAGCTCAATGTGAGTCAAACAATTATTTAAACAAACATAAATATCGAATACAGTGAAACAGATTAGCTTTAATAGAAGAAAATAGAACCATCATAGGAATTTCATATCATTACATAGCCATTATCAAATTGATGTCAAACGGTGTATGAGTATAAGTCATCATTCATTCGAGTGACAATCATTAATTTCGATACCATTCAATACAAAAAATACAATACATAGCATAAATCAATAATATTCAAATATGTCATGCACATGATGAAATGCAAAAAAGGTTCCTACTCATACCATCCGCTACACACCACGAGTTCCCCAGAACCCATCATCTGAACTCCAAAACATTATGTGCTTAAGCCTGTTGTGGTTAAAACCACTTATAACAATATGCAAAAAATTCTGCCACTAAGAAAGTAGACAAGCTGCCAATAAAAATACGATAAACAGGCATTCCCCTTGGTACTCCAGGTGCAGTGCACTGACTATGAGTAATGCAGACTTAATATGCCATCGGTACTGTACGAAACTCCTCTGTCAACCACAACATCCCAACCCGATGCATATGCAATATGTCACACAAACTCATACAAAATCATATCTCAATACTTTTTACATTCATTTGACATGCTCAGCATGTACTCAATAATCACATACTTTCAGTAAATGGAAATAGTGTTCCAATCTTTCAAATTACCATTGTGTTGGTATCAATAAATATCGTTCAATTTCACATACTTTACAGATTTTCATTGTGCATAAATAGCACTCTTTTCAGTACACAATATGACAAATATATCATGTATTTAAATCATGCATAAGCTTAATATCTATGTTAAAAACAAGGCATGTTGCATATGAAGATTTAAGGCAAAATTAGCAAAATAATAAAAATGGTGAGGGAGAAGTGATTTGAACTTGGGTTTCAAGGAATGTTTCACTAACACTTATCCAACAAACCAATACGTCATTTATTTCCTAAAAATGCATAGATAATCTTAAAAATTAAGGCATGATCACTCTCTCTCGATTCACAAACCCAATTCTACTAACCCCAGATTTTTGGGATGTTACAACAGATGTCCATGGAAAATCATGGTGTCTGTGAGAAATAAGATGGGGTTTTAGAGATCAAGAAATATACAGTTTTGCATACTTATGTTGTCACGGGTATGTGACAAAACTGTCCAATCTGATCTTATAGTGGCCTCTCCCGATCCAGTCATTGGACTCGAGCTATAGGATGCTACAATACTAAACAAAGTATAATGCATACAAATTTGGCTTTAAACATTCAATTAAGCAATAAAACATTTCATAATACGAGCATAACATGATTTATAAACAAATTCGAGTGTCAAATGAGCTTACGAAAACTCTTAAACCAACCCAAGAACAAATAAGAACTTAATTAAAAACTTAAAAATATATATAAATTTAAGCAAAAAAAGGGGTCACACGGCCGTATGATAAACATCAACAGTGTGGAAAGGGAGTCGCACAGTCGTATGACCCGGTCATGTAACTTACTAAAGCCCTGTGGATATAATGCATCAATTCACTAGAAAGTTACACAGCAATGTAACTAGACAGTGTAACCTATTAAAACTGTGTGAAAATTAGATGACTAAATCAACAGTGCTCACACGGGCATGTGCCTAGCCCATGTGACATTCAGGAACCGTCTAAACACATGCATCCTAATTTATAAAGAGCACACAGTCATGTCACTAGCCCATGTGCGACACATGGTCATGTGTCAAACTATGTAGTGCAACAAGTCACTAAATGCAAAACACATCTCAACCATTACAAGGGGACCTAAAATGTACATTTTCCACCAACCTATACTTGTTCAAAACATGCACATGTCATACCAATTTACAACTTATAACATCTTCCTACTTACCTAACAAATATGCCATAATTGGCACCACATTTCAACAAAGCTAATTCAGAACATTCACTTTCAAATATATGCTATCATCAATACCTATACATTCACCACATAATTATCCTTTCAAAGTGCTGAAGCTCATCAAATAAGTTATACAATATTATCCAAATCATATATGCAACTTCATGATGCAAACCAACCAAAACAACATCATCATTTTTATACATTACATTTATATTCACATCAAATTTAACCAAATCATAAGTTTCAATTTCACACACATATATATAACCATTTACACCTATTTACATGCAACTTATAACCGAGCCAAAATGATCAAAATTTTACCGAAAGGATTCATGGATAGTGTAAGCTCTAGCTTGATCCAATCGAGTGCTTAATTTTTGACAATATACAAAGAAGAAAACAAAACAAAGGTAAGCTTACTCAAAGCTTAGTAAGTTCATAAAGAAAATTAACACAACTTACCCGACATTCCCTAATTCAAGAATTGAACTTGAACACACAAAACATTCCTTGACCTTTCACAATCATACCATAAACAAAATGGTTTGTATTTCATCACATATAAACATAACATGAATTTAGGTAAACATAATATTCATAATCAATTCATGAATAACATTCGTAACATATGAGTTCTCTTTTGATTCAATTACATGATTTATTATTGCCCAGATAACTATAGAAAATTAACCTCTAACACTCGGGATAGAATTGCTCACACGAGCTATAAATATCCTTGCTCATACAAGTTATTGACCACATCTGGACGTACTAATGTATAGAGTGTGAATATTGCAGCAAAAGATATATAGACATGAGGCGGTATCCACAAGTATACAAGTCAAGTTGTAATCTAGTCAGAATGGAGTAGGTGAGTATTCCAAGTATCATACCTAAATGAGGCTTAGTACTAGATCAATTCCAACCTAAACACTAAAAGATCTAATTATTACTTTAAATAAGTTATATTACACAAATATAAAATGAAATTTTAGGGTTTTTATAATAATAAAAATATAACAAATAAATAAGTAACGAGAAATTAAAAAGTGAAATTAATCAAATTTAATTATGGGTGATTAGCTCACTTCGGTAATCTTCATCAACTGTCGCTTTGGGTTCCTTTTCAATCAACTAGTCGATATCCTAGCAGGATCTTCCGATATATCCACCATAATAATGAGTCAGCAAGGACTACTTATCTTTTGACCTCACAATTCAGCCCGACTTACTAAAACATAATTAAAACCTAATGATAATGATTGTTTTCAAGCTCCTAAAGTGTGAAAGTTAGTTTAATCTGCTACACTAAATTATCAGAGATCAAACTCCCCACACTTAAGTCATTGATTGTCCTCAAGAAACACAAAAAAAAAACAAGAAATAAAAAAGGCAACCCTTGAAAAAATATGATACAAATATTGACTTTGGAGTACAAGACTAGGCATTTCATCTTTACGAATAATTTTGACATGATAAATAATTGATTTACCACTTTTGACCATAGACATCTAAGATCAGTGCACTACAAAGTATACAAGCATTAAGGGTCTCACATGCGGGAATCCATCAACAAATCATACAAATAGTTTGATTATCCTAGCAGAATACAAATGGCAACTTATGCGATTGTTTAGTATAATGTCCATTTATGCATAGGGATACATGTCACATAGGACTTTTCAACTTGTAATGTTCTAAGGGCTTAGGACAGGTATGAAATTCAAAAATAGTAAGCACCCAAAAATGGTTACAAACAAGAAAATAGTTTTTATAACTGCCTTATTTCTCCAAACAGGAAATTATAACGTAATATAGTAAGTATGGCTATCCTACGATTTTTATGCACTAATGAATTATTTTTTCTTATTCTCGTGACTTTGTCACTTTCTTTTTCATTTCATCTCACTCACAAATGCTTTTACTTTTCACTTACTTTTTCTACTCGTATTGAGTTTCTTCTTGAATTTTTCTTTTGTTCTGCACTTTAGGCTAACCTATGGTTACTATATCACACTAATCTTTCCTATTTCACTCTATTTTTACAAAAACCACCATGATGTATCTACTTAACCCTCAATATGTATGACCAGACGTCTACAGTCATGTAATTCGGGACCAAAGAAAGACAAAAAATACAAATTAACGTTCCTAGCTTGGGTTTTATAATAAGGTTCATCAAGAAGTGTTTGTAGGCTCAAAAATAGGTACTAAGGGTGAATAAATATAGCTAAGCTTTTGGATGTGTGATCTGTCGTAATTCAATGTAGCAGATTAGACTAGTTTCCACATTTAAGGAGCTTGAATACAAGCATTTTTGTGCCATTTTAGTTAAGTTTTCTTAGTTTTATTTGTATTCAATAAAATGTACAAATTGAGTCTTTTATTGACCTTAGGGGTCGAATGAGGCCTAAGAGTGAGCTAATGAATTTTGTGAATGTGGAGGAAACTATTAGAAGGCGTACGAAACGGATATTGATCTCTATGTCACAACACGGATGACTCAATGTTGCAATATAGGGAGTAGAATGGCAAAAGCTTAAGACTGCCTTTGATGTCACAACATAGACTGAGGGTGTCATGACATACCCTTGATGATAGCTGAAGAGGAGTATACTGATTGTTATGTCGTGACACAGGTCCTGGTGTGTCACAACATCGACTCTATTATGGAAATTAAACATGAATTAGGGGCATTTTCATCTGCACAATCAAACTTAAAGCTAGGGAACGTCACCTAACTAAGGGTTAAGGACGATGGCCACCTGAAGGCTATAAATAGGCTCATTTATCACTTGTTATGGACACCATTCCTTTAGCCTAGATTCTCTATGTAAAATTTAGTTTAGTATTTTCTTTCATTCTTACATTTTAGATTTATTTCAGTTGTTCTTGTTGATTTCAAGAGATCTAAATTGTTGAAGCATTTTGTCGATTTAATTAGCATGTTTTCTCTTTAAAATGATTCTATATTGTCTATGAAAGCCATAAGAAACTAATCATTCTATGGGGGATTAGCGAGTGGAGGTATGATCTGTTAACTATTTTGCAAGGTTACTCAACAAATCAATTGTTTGGAAAAGGAAGAACATGAAACAAACCCTAGGCTTGACAATCCCGGGAAGTCATCAAAGTGGGAATTAACCCAAAATTGGTATGACCCATCCGTAAACACCTTCACCCCAAGCCAGTCCGGCCTGTGAGGTTAGAAGATAAGTAGTACTTCCTAACTCGTTATGTTAGTGAAAGCTTGGAAAATCCTGCTAGGGTAGTGACTAGTTGATTGACGAGGAACCCAAAATAACAGTTGATGGAGATTACCGAAGCGAGTTAATCACCCATAATCAAGATTTGATTTATTCTCTCTTTCTATCTCTTGAAGTCTATTTCTTTTATGTTATCTTGTCTTTATTATTATAGGATTTACTCATGAAGCTAAGGCTTTTAACTTAGAAGACGGATGGAGCAAACAACTTCCTCCTTAGCTACTTCGCCTATTACTATAGTGGAGTGCCCCTAAACTATTTCTACTTTTTCTTCTTATTTTTTTTACACACTCTTACTTAAACTCACTTTTCTAATCAACAACACAATAGAGCAAACAAAATGTTACTAACCTATTCAACAATTTCAATCATTGGAGTGTTTCTTGGCATTTATTTGATTTTTCTATTAATTTTATTTAAAATTTGTCATTTTATCCATTATTGAGTATTGCCATTTTACTGAATTTAGCTTCAAGAATCTCTCAGTTTATTAAAAGAAACTTACTATAGACCAATTACAATAGGAGTTAGGGTATTCTATTTTTAGAGGTCAATTTTCAAGAAACTATCCTAAGCTAAAGTCACCTAATCCACTCTAACAATTTTCTATATTTATTGAAGAATTAATCTCTTCATTGAACATCACAAACAAACATATACTCATCACAGTCTAAATAGCCCTTTATAATTATGGGTCATGGAAGAATGAATGAAAAAATGAACTAAAGTACTAAAATGAACATGCTAAACTAAATATCTAATGTAGCTTACAAGCACAACACACCCCCAAACCTAAAGGATGCATTGTCCTCAATGCATGAACAGACAATAATCATAAAGACAAAAACATATATATAGAGAGAAAATGATATGAAAAAAATTATGAATGCATGATGTAATAAAATAAAAAGACAAACAAATGGCAAAAAATTTTGATTAAATACTTGGAGCTAAGTTTTCGTTGTTACTTTAATTTGTGTGGGTGAATGGAGCATGCTTGTAGCACAGCTTTCATTTCAACACATTGAGTGGCACTTTCTCCTCCCCATCACTAGATTTGGTTAGATTATCAATGAGTTAATTGATCTCTCATTTTTATACAGACATAGGTTTAGTTGATGAAGGTGGAACAGTAGAAGTGCTATCCATTGGTGGTGCAGGAGTTGGAGTTGCTTCTACTCCTTCATTATTATCAGTCTCAATACTGACTGATTTAGTGTTTTCTTCTTTCGCAGGTTCTTCTGCTTCTTGTCTTTTAGTAGCGAGGTATTTGAAGATAGGGTTTGTGGCATCGGCCTCTATTTCACCTTCCCCTTTCTCTTCATCTACATGCGGTTCCTTGGGAAAGTTAGGAAATGCAGGCATAGGCTTGGTGAAGTTCTTTTGAAGGGACCTCTTTATGGCAGCATCTCTCCTTTCCACATAGGCCCAAAATATGGCCATTTATTCTTGTGCCTGTGCCAATTCTATAGTA
The DNA here is from genome assembly GCA_025698475.1 of Gossypium anomalum. Taxonomy (NCBI): domain Eukaryota; kingdom Viridiplantae; phylum Streptophyta; class Magnoliopsida; order Malvales; family Malvaceae; genus Gossypium; species Gossypium anomalum. The sequence continues at coordinate 20,097,293 of CM046963.1, read as the reverse complement.
ATTCGCAGTTGTTGAGTCTCGAATAAATTGAGCCACTTGTGTAACTTATCGAAGGAGCTGAGCACTTGCTGCTCAAAGATGTTGTTAGTAGTACAGGGTGGTGTTGTGGCAAAAGTTAGGGTAGAAGAGGTAGTGGTAGAACTAGGAGGTTGGTGCCGCGACAAATCCTCCTCTGAAATTTTTACAACAATTTGCATTATAATGGCCCTTTCGTTTGGGGTGACATCTTCATTGGCCTGTATAGACACATTCATACGCTGGCACAGTGCGATAATGAGAGAGGGAAAATTAAGGTTCACTGTATTCTTTTTGGTGCACCGGTGGACTTCTTTGAATATGATTTTTCCCACATTTATCTTCCTCCCTTTTATGCTGGAATGGAGCAGCAACATTCATTTCTTAGAAATTGTGGAGTTATGAGTTGAAGGAATTAAGTGTGTCTTAAGAAAGTGGTATCAAACCCTATAGTTGGGTTTCAAAGAGGCCATCTCCACGGTGTACCAGTCCTGTCTTGACACTGTCCACTTAGTACCTACTATACACAAGTCTTGAACAACCTAAGTTAGACCATCAGCAGTGATTGTAGTAGCAGACTGGTTATGCTCATCTTAAATAGCAAAAACGTCGTACTGCGCATTGATGGTATCTTTATCAAACAACATCGAGTCTCCTCTCACATAAACAAAATTAAGGTGAGTGTAGAACTCACGAACCACCTTTGTCGAAACATCCTTTGGATGCAGGCAGAAAATATTCTTCCATATTGTTCTACCACAGAAGAAATAGATTCATCATAGCCCGTAAAGGGTTCATCTTGAAAAAGGAAGCCTTTTTTCCAAGCAAAATAACGCTTGGAGATATTGTGTGTGTACCAGTCATTCGTTGCTTGGTTGAAAAAAAAAGCGTTGTAGTGTAGCAAATGGTTGCGAAATAAAATGTTTGGGCATTAGGAGAAGGTAGAGTAAATGGTAGATTAAAAAGGTAAAACTTGTAGGAGTAGAAGAAACACAAGTTTGGAGAGACAGAATGTAACACCCCTACTTATATTCGTTGCCAAAACAAGGTTAAGGAGCATTACCAGAGTTTACAGAACAAATACAATTAGTTCAAGCCATTTACAATTCATATTAAAAACCAATCATATTTAATCATATTGTCCTTTAAATGGACCCTCAAGGCCCAATTTAAACATTTAAAACAAGAACTCAGGAAATTTTTCGTGAAATTTCAAAATTTTTCTTAAATACAGAGGTCACACGCCCATGTGGGCAGGTCGTGTGAGCTCACACGGCCAAAATGACACACCCGCATCCTAGGCTATATGGGCATTCGATGTACGGCACATGGCCGTGTCCCAGCCCATGTTCATACCCATGTAACTCTCTAACTTGGGTCAAACGGCCAGCCACATGCCCGTGTGCTAGGTCATATGGACAATTTAATTTTCAAAAAATAGGTGCAGGATTCACACGGTTGAGACACACGCCCGTGTGACAAATTTTGAGCATTCTATTTATCAATTTTTAATATGCAGGGGACACACGGCCAAACCACACACCTGTGCGCATGGCCGTGTGTCACACACGGCTGAGATATACGCCCGTGTCTTTACTCGTGTGGACAAAATAAGGTCATTTCTGAGCCTTATTTCTCACCCAACCTGAAATCAACATATCCAACCAATTTTTGTACCATTACAAGTCACAATTGAACATTCAATTCAAGCCAATTTCAAGTTCAATACATGTCATAACATCCCATTTAACCGAATATTTGATCTTACCTAATTGACTATACAAACATATGAGTATACTTTACCTATTCATGCAACCATTAATATATTTATGTATTTTCCATTATTCATCCATTTCAATACTCACATCAAGCATGATAAGGCCTTATATAACTACATCAAAATATAATTAACATTAGTCTTTCCAATGGCTAGTTACAACCAAAACATTTTATCATTATGCCTACTAAGCTTATACATGCCATTATACTAATACCAACAATTTTCTTATTTTATATACCGAGAAGTTCGAGGGATAGTGTGATGTGTCTCTGACCAAAATTCTAACTTCACGAGCTTTTGAGCACTATAAAACAGAGAAAGTAAAATAGAGTAAGCATATTATGCTTAGTAAGTTCGTATAACAAGAATTTAACTTACCACTCATATTCATTTAAAGTAAGCATACAAACATGCATCTAAAACATTGTGGCCAATTGCCTAGACATATGCTCTCATCAAAAAAAAGTTAGTCATGAAATTTACATAAATATCAAAAAAATAAAGATGAGCTCATCATACAACCATTTCCAGGTATTTCAGGGATATTCAATATATAATTCATTTAATCCTCATATTGTCCCACATCAGGAGTTTGTTTGTTGAATCATTGAAATATCGATGGATACCCGGGTAGTACACACAAGATGTACTTATCAATGATCCGTCTATTCATATACGATGGGTGCTCATTAGAGCACATAACCGGGAAGCACACTATCTGGCCTTGTAACTGGAAGCTCTGTGTGAGTCATATCAAATCGGGAAGCACACAAAGAGCCTATCGAGAAGCTTATCTGGGCTATATAACGGGAAGCTCATAAGAGCCATAATCAGGAAGTTCACAAAGAACCATATCGGGAAGCTTACAAAAATCCTATCGAGAAGCTCACAAAGAGCCATGTAACGGGAAGCTCCAGATGGACATATATCAGGAAGTTCAAGTGAGCACTGTCTAGAAGCTCACAAAGAGCCAATTTAACAGGAAGCTCATGAAGAGCCTATAATTGGGATGCTCATAAGATTTAAGGTGTGTCCACAACACATGTAGGATCACAACCTATCGAAATGCTCTGAAAAGCTATAACGGGAAGCTCGCAAGAACCATATATGGGAAGCTCGAGAGGGCTTCTAAAGGGATGCTCTTTCGAGAGATAGTGTGTCTGCAACATATGCTAGATCACAACCAATCGGGAAAACATGTATCCATCAAATTTTATCTATTCAAACGAGAATTAACAATTCTTAGGCATGTCAGATATATAATCATTTCCATATACATTACAAATTCATATTTCACATATAAAACATTCAATTCAAACATGAAAATATACACAATTTAGTTACACGAACTTATCTCGATACTTATTCGTTTCGAGGATCTATATAAATAGATTTAATCACCAATTTATTACATTTCACATTCAAATCAATCCAATTCACATCTTAGGCAAAAGTACTATTTTGCCCATATACTTTTCATTAATTCCAATTTCATCCCTAGTCTTGGAAAATGAAATTCATGCAAGTTAATCCTTATTCCAAGCCTAATCAATTTGTACATATAACATTTATAGCCCATGTATTTCATAAAAATCAAAAAATTTCCATGAATTTTACATCTTTACAATTTAGTCCATAAATTATAATTTCATGAAAATTTACTTTAAAAAAGTTGTTTATCTATCAATAATCTTTCAATTTCTATCACAGATTTCAAAATTTCAGCATATTCATCCATGGAAAACTTTTAATACTTTGATAACTTTACAAATTAATCCCCAAAATAGGTAGATTAGGTTATTCCAAGCTCAAAAATATAAAAATTACCAAAAAGGGGGACAAGATTACTAACCCAATTAGGCTTGTTTGATTTTCTTCCTCTTTCCTAGGGTTTCCATAGAAAATATTTGGGGAAGATGATGAAATAAGATGATATTAAGTTATTATCATCTTTATTTTTTTCTTATTCCAATTTAGTCCTTTTCTTTTTCTAATTTTCCATGGATAAATCATCAAAAATATCTACTAACTTCTCTTAATGGTCTAATTGTCATATAACGACCTCAAGCTTTGAATTCCATAGCTATTTAATACCTATAACTACTAGAACTCAACTTTTATATTTTATGCAATTTGGTCCTTTTTATAATTAAACATGTAATCGGTAAAATTTTCTTATCGAAATTTGCATACATCTTTCCTATCATAATGCAGACCATGTAATAATCTTAAAATAAATTTTCTTTCTGACTCAGATTTGTGGTCCTGGAACCAATGTTTCAATTTCACTGAAAACAGACTGTTACAACTCTCCCCCCTTAAAGAATTTTCATCCTCGAAAATTTTACCAGTAAAGAGGTTCGAATATTACTTTCTCATGATATCCTCTGGTTCCCAGGTAGCTTCTTTTATCCTATGCCATTGCCAAAGAACTTTCACTAAAGCTACCTTTTTATTTCTTAACTCTTTCGTCTCACGTGCCAAAATTTTGATCGGTTTCTCACTATAAGTATTATCAGGTTGAATCTCCACTTCTGTCGAAGAAAGAACATGTGAAGGATCTAACCGATACCGTCGTAACATAGACACATGGAAAATATTGTGAACTTTATCATGTTCCGGCGATAATGCCAATCTGTATACAATAAGTCCGATTCTTTCAACGATTTCATATGGTTTGATGAACCGTGGGCTCAGTTTTCCTTTACGGCCAAACAGGAGAACTTTCTTCCAAGGTGATACTTTCAAGAATACCTTATCACTGACCTGAAATTCTATCTTTTTTCATTTAAGATCAGCATAAGAAATTTGACGATAAGAGGCTGCTTTCAAGCTATCCCGAATTACTTTCACCTTTTCTTCATTTTCACGGATCAAATCAACTCCATGTATCTTTTTCTCACTGAGCTCTGTCCAGTAAAATAGAGTTCTACATTTACGACCATACAGAACCTCATACGGTGCCATTTTAATACTTAACTGATAGCTATTATTGTATGCAAATTCAACTAAAGGCAGAATGCATTATTGAAATGTAATTATGTACCTAGAGCTTCTTGCAACTTACTTTAAAATCGAGATGTAAACCGAGGATCTCTATCTGAAATAATAGAGATTGGTACTCCATGTAGTCTAACATTCTCAAAAACATATAACTCTGCTAATCTATCCAGGGAGAAATCTATACATACCGGAATAAAGTGTGCAGACTTTGTTAGACGGTCAACGATTACCCAGATAGCATCTTTCTTTTTCAAAGATAAGGGTAATCTCAATACAAAGTCCATAGTGACTCTTTCCTATTTCCATTCTGGTATCATTACTGGTTGTAATAATCCTGAAGCTACTTGATGTTCGACTCTAACTTGCTGCCATATTAAGCATTTAGATACAAATTCAGAAATGTCACATTTCATTCCCGGCCACTAGTACATCTTTTTCAAATCATGGTACATTTTGTTACTCACTGGATGAACAGACATATTACCATTATGAGCTTCATTTAAAATCTTCTATACCAATTTTGAATTCTTCAGAACACATATTTTGCCTTTGAATAACAGCCATCGGACCCAATCTGAAATTCTGAATCAGAATTTAACTCACACTGTACCCGTTTAGCTCGTAATTTATTATCATTTCTCTGAGCTTCGCAAATCTGATATAGAAACATTGGTTTAGCTTTTAACTCAGCTATGATTGAACCAACATCAGACAAAGACAATCAGGTATTCACTGCTCGCAAGGAAAATAGGGATTTTCTTCTCAGAGCATCTGCAACTACATTAGCTTTTCCCAGATGATAATCAACAACCAAATCATAATAAATTACAAATGCTTTATCCGATTCAGGCTGAACTAACACGGGTGCTTTAGTCAACAAAGCTTTCAATCTGTCAAAACTTTACTGGCATTTATCAATCCATTCAAATTTCACATCCTTCTGTAACAAATGGGTCATCGGAGAGACTATCATCAAGAAACCTTTTACAAACCTCCGATAATATCTATCTAATCCCAGAAAGCTTTTGACTTCAAACACATTTTTTGGTGGTTTCTAGTTAACAATTACTGATATTTTGTTCAAGTCAACTCTGATGCCTTCAGCAAATACTATATGTCCAAGAAAACCAACTTTCCGAAGCCAAAATTTACATTTACTAAATTTGGCATACAGTTGTTTCTCATGCAAGGTTTGTAACACAATTCTCAAATGATCAGCATGCTCATTTTCGTCTCGAGAATATACCAAGATATCATCAATAAATACCACCAAAAATCTGTCTAGAGGCGGTCTAAAATTTCTATTCATCAGATCCATAAATACTGCAGGTGCATTAGTCAAACCGAACGGCATCATAAGAAACTCATAGTGCCCATACCTGGTTCCGAAAGCTGTTTTCGGTACATCTGAGTCTTCACTGATAACCAGAACGGAGATCAATCTTTGAAAATACAGTGGCACCTTTTAACTGATCAAACAATTCATCAATACGAGGCAATGGATATTTATTCTATATTGTGACATTGTTGAGCTGCCTGTAATCAATACATAACCTCAACGATTTATCTTTCTTTTTAACAAATAAGACCGGTGCACCCCAAGGTGATGAGCTAGGTCGAGCAAAGCCTCTGTCTGTTACTTCTTGCAACTGTGCTTTCAATTCTTTCAATTTAGTAGGAGCCATTTTGTAGGGTGTTATATATATTGGTGTTGTTCCTGGAACAAGATCTATGGAAAATTCCACCTCTCTAACTAGCAGTAATCTGAGTAATTCTTCCGGAAACACATTAGGAAACTCACAAACAACTGGCACTGATTTAATCTTCAACTCAAATACTTTAGTGTCCAACATATAAGCAAAGTAGGCATCATACCCTTTTCTAATATATTTCTGTGCTAATATAGCTGAGATTACATTTGACAACCCGTTCAGTACATCAGATTCAACTTGGAGCAATTCATCATTCTGTCATTTTAACACAATGCACTTTTGTTTATAATTTACTACTACATCATGCTGAGTTAGCCAGTCCGTACCTAGAATTACGTCAAATTCATCAAATGGAAACAACAATAAATCAGTAGAGAAAAAATAACTCCGTACCATTAACGAAAAACTTTTACAAACTTTATCCACCATCACATACTAGCCCAGGGGGTTCGAAACTTTACATAAATTCGGTGGACTCAACAGGTAAATTTTTAACAAACACTAATTTGTGAATATGTATGAATGCGTTGAACCAGGATTAATCAAAGCAATAATATCAGAATCAAGAAGATAAAAAGTACTTGTAATGACGTCTGGTGCAGATGCATCCTCTCTTACACGAATAGCATATGTCCTTGCTGGTGCTCGTGCTTCAGATTTGACTGTATTGTCACACCTCGGCTACCGCTGACATTGCCGAGATAATGAAGTGGTATACCTCTAGAGGCGAGTTTACTTGGCTTTGAAGTCTGAACAATATATTTTTTAGGTCTTTCCGGGCAATATCTGAGAGAGTGGTCAAAAGAACCACACCTAAAGTAGGTTCCGCTTCTCATACGGCATTCACCAAAATGTAATTTATTACAATGTTTGCATCTTGGTTTTGGACTTCCAACACTTCCTACACTTGTTGCAGATGGAGACGGAGATCTCAGATTTGAACGTTGAGAACCTCGGTCTTTCCCAGAATATCCCACAGGTGTGCTTGAACGATCATGATATTTCTTTGATTTCTTTGAAGTCAATGATTGTGACTTACCCACAAATCTTTTACTTGAAGTTCGGGCTTCCATCTCTACTTGTCTTTTTTCTTTATTTAGTTCTTCAACTTTGTGTGCTCGATCAGCAAGTACAATAAATTCTTTTAATTCCAAGATCCCAACTAACAACTTGATGTATTCGTTTAATCCCTCTTCAAACTGTTTACATATAACAACTTCGGTCTGGATACCTTCTCTAGCCTATTTTGCTTAATCTGACAAATTCTTGTTCATACTCAGATACTGTCACATTTCTCTATTTAAACTCTAAAAATTCATTCTTTTTCTAATCAAGGAATCTCTAACTAATGTACTTCTTTTTGAATTCTATTTGGAAAAATTCCCAAGTAACATTTTCCCTCGGTACAACAGAAATCAAGGTATTCCACCACTGATAAGCTGAGCCTCTTAACAGAGATACAACACATTTTAAACATTCTTCGGGTGTGCAAGACAATTCATCCAGAACACTGATAGTATTTTCTAACCAGAATTCAGCCCTTTCCAGATCGTCATCAACTGTTGCTCTGAATTCTTCTGCCCCATATTTATAGATTTTATCTTCTAGGGGTTTACCAGTTCTAACAAGTTCTGTACTTGGTGGCATATCTGGAACCGGTTGAGGAACAGGAGGGCAGGTTGTTGTACAGCAAGATTTGTTCTTAAGAATTCTGTGAATCACTCATTCATCATTTGAAAGAAAGCTTCTTTTGCCTCCTCACTTTGGCCCTTAGATACAGGCCTTCTACTACTAGATGCAGCTCTTTGAATTGAAGCTGGAGCATTTCTTTCAGCTTCCTCAGATTCAGCTCTAGCTCGATTAGATGACATTGCTATATGAAAAACACATTTCCAATTGTCAGGAGATACCACACTATCACAAATTATATATAATGGCAACACTATCACAAATTATATATACAAATAAATGCAACACCCCTAACTCATATTCGTCGTCGGAGTAGGGTTAATGAGCATTACCAAAGTTTACAGAACAAATACAATTAGTTCAAGTCATTTACTATTTATATCAGAAACCGATCATATTTAATCATATTGTCCCTTAAATGGACCCTCGAGGCCCAATTTAAACATTTAAAACAAGTTGGGACTACATCAGGAACTCATGAAATTTTTCGTGAAATTTTAATATTTTTCTTAAATACAGAGGTCACACGCCCGTGTGGGTAGGCCATGTGGCTCACACAGCCCAAATGACACGCCCGTGTCATAGGCTGTGTGGGCATTCGATGTAAGGCATACGGCCGTGTCCCAGCCCGTGTTCATACCCGTGTAACTCCCTAACTTAGGTCACACTGCCAGCCACACACCCATGTGCTAGGCCGTGTGGACAATTTAATTTTCAAAAAATAGGTGCAGGATTCACACGGCCAAGACACACGCCAATGTGTTGGGCCATATATTTCACACAGTTGGGACACACGCCCGTGTGACCAATTCTGGGCATTCTATTTATCAATTTTTAAGATGCAAGGGACACACGGCCAAACCACACACCCGGCGCATGGCCGTGTGTCACACACGGACCGAAGGCGTCCTTGGGGTGATCCCGTAGTTCCTACGGGGTGGAGACGATGGGGTTGGTCCATAGATTTTCCTTCTTTTTGCCACATTTCGCTCATATACGCTCGTGTCTCTACTCGTGTGGACAAAATAAGGTCATTTCTGAGCCTTATTTCTCACCCAACCTAAAATCAACATATCCAACCAATTTTTGTACCATTACAAGTCACAATAGAACATTCAATTCAAGCCAATTTCAAGTTCAATACATGTCATAACATCCCATTTAACCAAATATTTGATCTTACCTAATTGAACATACAAACATATGAGTATACTTTACCCATTCATGAAACAATTAATATATTTATGTATTTTCCATCATTCATCCATTTCAATACTCACATCAAGCATGATAAGGCCTTATATAACTACATCAAAATATAATTAACACTAGCCATTCCAATGGCTAGTTACAACCAAAACATTTTATCATTATGCCAACTAAGCTTATACATGCCATTATACCAATACCAACAATTTTCTTGTTTTATATACCGAGAAGTCCGAGGGATAGTGTGATGTGTCTCTGACCAAATTCCAACTTCACGAGCTTCCAAGCATTATAAAACAGAGGAAGTAAAACAGAGTAAGCATATTATACTTAGTAAGTTCGTATAAAAAGAATTTAACTTACCACTCATATTCATTTAAAGTAAGCATACAAATATGCATCCCAAACATTGTGGCCAATTACCTAGACACATGCTCTCATCAAACAATTTAGTCATGAAATTTACATAAATATCAAGAAAATAAAGATGAGCTTATCATACAACCATTTCCAGGTATTTCAAGGATATTCAATATATAATTCATTTAATCCTCAAATTGGCCCACATCAGGAGTTTGTCCGTTGAATCATTGAAATATCATTGGATACTTGGGTAGTACACACAAGATGTACTTATCAATGATCCGTCAATTCATATACAGCGGTGCTTATTAGAGCACGTAACCGGGAAGCACACTCTCGAGCCTTGTAACAGAAAGCTCACACAAAGCCAGATCATATCGGGAAGCCCACAGAGAGCCTATCAGGAAGCTTATCTGAGCTATATAACGAGATGCTCATAAGAGCCATAATCGGGAAGCTCACAAAGAACCATATCAGGAAGCTCACGAAGAGCCTATCAAGAATCTCATAAAAGGCCATGTAACGGGAAGCTCTGGATAGCCATATATCAGGAAATTCAAGCGAGCACTGTCGGGAAGCTCATGAAGAGCCAATTTAATAGGAAGCTCATGAAGAGCCTATAATCGGGATGTTCATAAGAGCTAAGGTGTGTCCACAACACATGTAGGATCACAACCTATCGGGACGCTTCGAACAGCTATAACGGGAAGCTCGCAAGAACTATATACGGGAAGCTCGAGATGGCTTATAAAGGGACGCTCTTTCGTGATACGGTGTGTCTACAACATATACTAGATCACAACCAATCGGGAAAACATGTATCCATCAAATTTCATCTATTTAAACGGGACTTAACAATTCTTAGGCATGTCAGATATATAATCATTTTCACATACATAACAAATTCATATTTTACATATACAACATTCAATTCAAACATGAAAATATACACAATTTGGTTACACGAACTTACCTCGATCCTTATTCGTTTCGAGGATCTACTAATCCGACACTTTTTGTTTTCCTCGATCCAACTCAGTACTAGGTCTTTCCGGATCTATATAAATGAATTTAATCATCAATTTATTACATTTCACAGTCAAATCAATCCAATTCACATCTTAGGTAAAAGTACCATTCTACCCCTATACTTTTCATTAATTCCAATTTCATCCCTAAGCTCGGGAAATAAAATTCGTGTAATTTAATCCTTATTCCATGCCTAATAAATTTTTACATATAACATTTACAGCCCATGTATTTCATAAAAATTAGAAATTTTTCGTGAATTTTACATCTTTACAATTTAGTCCTTAAATCACAATTTCATGAAAATTCACTTTACAAAAGTTGTTTATCTATCAATAATCTTTCAATTTCTACCAAAAATTTCAAAATTTCAGCATATTCATCCATGGAAAACTTTTAATACTTTGATAACTTTACAAATTAATCCCCAAAATAGGTAGATTAGATTATTCAGATCTCAAAAATATAAAAATTACTGAAAACAGGACAAGATTACTTACCCAATTCGGCTTGTTTGATTTTCTTTCTCTTTCCGAGGGTTTCCATAGAAAATATTTGGGGAAGATGATGAAATAAGATGATATTAAGTTATGATCATCTTTATTTTCTTCTTATTCCATTTTAGTCCTTTTCTTTTCTAATTTTCCATGGATGGATAATCAAAAATATCTATTAACTTCTCTTATTGGTCTAATTCTCATACAAGGACCTTAAGTTTTGAATTCCACAGCTATTTGATACCTATAGCTACTAGAACTCAACTTTTGCATTTTATGCAATTTGGTCCTTTTTATAATTAAACATGTAATCGGTTCTTATCGAAATTTTCATAGGTCTTTCCTATCATAATGCAGACCATGCAATAATATTAAAATAATTTTTTTTCTAACTCGGATTTGTGATCCCAAAACCACTATTCCAATTTCAATGAAAACGGGCTGTTACAAAGAAAACTTAGGTTAACTGTAAAAGAAATTAAAATGATTAGGGTAAAAGAAAAAAAAATGAAGGCAAAGTAATGATGTGACATGGGTGAGTGTAACGACTGTGGTGTTATTGAAATTGGAAGGAACTTAAAAATATGATTGGAGGGTAAATAGTAGGGAAATTTTTAATGGGTTAACGGGTAAATTTATGAAGCCCGACCCTTCTTCTTCCAACAAGAAAACAAACATACCTGCAAAACAAAAGGAATAGAATTTATTAAACTAATCATATGAAAGAACTAATTAAAATTTAAATTCGAGAAAAATAAAGAAAAAAGAACTATCGAGATGTATAAGTTAAACATCTCGAAAATTAATGAACTATTTATTTCGACTCACAATAGCTCCCAGTAATGCTTCAAGCGTTGTCCATTGACTTTGAATATAGCCCCAGTCCTTATATCTTTGACATCCACAACTCCATGAGGGTATACACAGGCTACTTCAAAAGGTCCTGACCAGCGAGATTTTAATTTTCCAGGTAACAATTTGAGCCTAGAGTTGAACAATAACACCTGTTGTCCTGGTTCAAATTGTCGTGTCATAATCTTGATGTCATTCCAATGCTTGGTCTTCTCCTTATACATTCTAGAATTCTTATATGCTTTGGCTTAAAAAATTTCCATTTCATTCAACTCTAATAACCTTTTATGGCCAACAGCGATCCACTCCATATTCAGCTTCTTAATGGCCCAAAATGCTTTATGCTCCAGCTTAATGGGTAGGTGACATGGCTCCCCATCAACAAGCTTAAAAGGTGACATCCCCAACGGTGTTTTGAATATAGTGTAATAAGCTCAAAAAGCTTCATCCAGTCTAGATAACCAGTTCTTGTGAGTTGGGTTCACCATTTTTTCCAGGATTTACTTAATTTCTCTGTTAGAAATTTTGACCTATCCATTTTTCTAAGGGTGGTATGTCGAGGCAATTTTGTGTTTCACCCCATACCTATGCAAGGCATTAAAAACTAATTTGCAATCAAAATGAGAGCCTTCACCACTGATAATTGCGCGAGGTGAACCAAATCTTATGAAGATATTTTTGTGCAAGAAATTCATCACTAGCACAAGTATGTATAAGTTGCCTGAGGAAGGTAGAAATGGACCCATAAAATCTAATCCTCATACATCAAACAACTTAATCTCCAGGATATTTTGTAATGGTGTTTCATGTCAGCTAGATAAATTTTTTGTTCTTTGACAACGATCACATGACTGATAGAATGCATGATCATCTTTGAATAGACTGACAAATAAAAAATAGATTGGACAACCTTGGCAGTAGTTCTCATTCCTCCAAAATGTCCTCCATAAGGAGTGGTATGACAATGTTGCAAGATGCTATGAATCTCATCATCAGGAACATATTTCTGAATAATCTGGTCAGCATAATGCTTGAATAGGAAAGGCTCATCCCAATAGTAATGTCTGGCATCATGAAGAAATTTCTATCTTCTTTGGTTGTTGAAATTAGGGGGCATCAACCCACTCACTAGGAAATTCACAATATCAGCATACCGAGGTAATGTCATGGCAACCAACATTTGCTCGTCTAGAAAATCTTCCTTAATAAGTTGAGCATTGCCATCTTCAATTTCAACTTCTAATCAGGACAAATGATTAGCCACTTGATTCTCAGTCCCCTTTTTTATCTCTGATTTCTAAATCTAATTCATGTAGCAATAGTATCCACCGGATCAACATTGGCTTGGCATATTTCTTAGCCACTAAGTACTTGATAGAAAAGTGGCCCGTATAGACTGTGACCTTAGTACCAACTAGATACGATTTGAATGAATTTATCAAAAGCAAATACAATAGCTAATAACTATTTTTCAATGGTGGTGTAACTAAGCTACGCATTAGTCAGGGTCCTACTTGCATAGTATATAGCATGAAATACCCATGTCCTTCTTTTGCACAAGCACTGCACCTACAGCAATGTCGTTGGCATAAATAAAACCCGACATGGCCTAAGAAACTCCAGATACCTTTTACATTGGTAGGAGGTGGCAATTTATCTATCACCTCGATTTTTGCTTAAGACTAGATTTGTTTTTTCACAAGGATAAAGAACTAGCTCCAAATTTTTTAAGTAGCCTTCAAAGGTACTGCCAAACACAGAAAAATCATCCATAAAGACTTCAAGAAAGTTTTCAACCATGTTAGAGAAAATTGCCATCATACAATGACCGAGGCATTACAAAACCTAAATGGAATTCGTCTAAATGCAAAAGTTCCGTATGGACAGGTAAAAGTGGTCTTCTATTACGATCTGGTTACACCCTAAATAACCATCCAATAAATAGTAAAAAGCTTTCACAGCTAATCTATCCAACATTTGATCAATGAAAGTTAAGGGAAAATGGTCCTTCTCAGTTGCCTTGTTAAGCGTATGTTAGTTCATGTATACTCTCCATATCATAACAGTACGAGTTAGTATGAGCTCATTGTTATCATTGCTAACCATTGTGACGCCTCTTTTCTTGGGAACACATTATACATGACTCACCTATGAGCTATCCAAAATAGGGTATATAATCCCAGCGTTAAGCCATTTGATAATCTCATTTTTGACAACTTCTTTCATGATGGGGGTCAACCTTCTCTGTTGTCAATAAAAGTGCTATGGCAATCCTCTAGCAAAATTTTATGCATGTAAACAGTAGGTCTGATTCTCTTGATGACAGCAACTATCCATCCGAATACCTTCTTAGCTCACCAGAGAACATCTAACAACATGGCCTCTTGATCAAGTGTCAACTCAATAGAGATAACTATTGGTAAAATATTGTTGTCTCCCAAATAAGCGTACTTTAAATGCGACGACAAAGACTTTAACTCCAATATGGCAGGTTCCTCTATAGAAGGTTTAAGAAGTTTGAAAGAACTATTGTATAAATCCAAGAATTCAAACTTCCTCTTTGGTCTGTCCACAATTTTCTTGGTCTCCATAAGGTTACCAAGGTCTTTAAAAATTTCTACTTCAGTCAACTCAGGTGAATATTTTTCCTCATCAAACATTCTGTGGCAAAATTTTACAAACTCCTCCTCTACTGTTGTTTCTATTAACCCAATGGCATGGCATTTCAGCACATTTCAAGGCATCGAATACATTGAAGGTGATTTGCTGGCCATTTACCCTCATGGTCAATTCATCATTTTGTACATCAATAAGAGTTCTACCTATAGCAAGAAAAAGTCTTCCAAGAATAACAGGAACATCTTTGTCAGCTTCACATTCTAAAATAATGAAATCGGCTTGAAAAATAAACTTATCTATTCTTACCAGCACGTCTTCAATTTCACCTTCCGGATGTACGTAAGACTAATCAGCTAGCTGCAGCATGACTATCATGGATCTTGCCTTCCCAATTCCTAGTTTCCTAAAGACTGACATAGGCATTAAATTTATACTTTCTCCTAAATCACATAATTCCTTACCAACATAATCCTTTCCAATTGAAAAAGGGATAGTAAAATTCCCTAGCTCTTTCAACTTTGGATGTAATTTATTCATCAACATTGTTGTGCACTCTTCAATGAGAGCAACAGGTTTGAATTCTCCCAATCGCCGCTTCCTTGACAACATATCTTTCATGAATTTCACATAATTTAGCATTTTCTCCAAAGCTTTTATTAACGGTATGTTGATATGGAGATGCTTTAGGACATTCAAAAATTTCTTGAACTAAAAATCTTGTTTGGAATTCTGGAATTGTTGAGGAAAAAGTAGAGGTGGCCTTCCTTCAAGTTGCTGATATTATTTTGCCGTGGCGTTTTTATTGACAACATGATATGATTCTGCTGCAACATTCTTCTGTTTAGCCCTTTCAATTGTAGAAGGCTTATCAGATTGTTCTAAATTTTTTTATGGTGGGAATCTGAATTATCCTCGTTTACAATAGCATCTTTTACCACTTCATTCAGTTGAGTCCCACTTCTAAGAGTGATTGTCTTACAATGCTCTTTCCCTAGTGATCTTGAATTTTTAATATAACTTGGCAATGCTCCTTATGGTTTCGAATTTAAAGCATTTTCGATCTGCCCTACTTGGTTCTCAAGAGCTCAGAGGGATGCACCTTGACTCTGGATCACGGCATCATTCTTGGCCATATATTCTTTCAAAAAAAGCTTCAATAGATGAAGAATATGATGCTAAACCTTGTTGAACATTTTGTCGTGACATAGGTTGACTATAGCCAGGCGGTTCACTTATGGTAGTCTGTCTCACAACATTGTTGGAATTCCCCAGTCCTTAATTATTCCAACAGAAATTTTGATGTTGCTTCCACCCTATATTGTAGGTGTTGGAATAAGGGATATTACTCTTATTGGAATTACCCATGTAACATATCGATGCTAGATTTGATGGGCATTCATCAAAAACATTGTCTTCACCATAGTATAGACACGATAGCTCGGTTGATTTCACCTCCTGAACTGTTAATGAAGTGATTGCATCGAGCTCCATGGTACTGATAGCTCACTTGCCGGTCCCTACTCGAGTAGTAGGATATTGATAATCATTATTGGTGATCTTATCCAAAATCTCATATGTTTCGTTATAGGATTTATCCAACGAAGTACCATTAGCAGAAGCATCAAATACCATCCTCGTATGCGCATTTAATCCATTATAAAATATTTCCATCTGATTCTAGTGTTGGAATCCATGCATCGAAAATTTCTGAAGTAATTCCTTAAATCTTTTCCAAGCTTTGTATAATGTTTTATCCTGTGATTGCCAAAAAGATGTGATATCATTTCTCAATTTGGCATTCATGTTTGGCAGACTATACCATAGCAAAAACCTTTGGAAAAGATAATTCCAAGATTCCACTATCCCTGACAATAAAGAATTCAGCCATGCTCTGGCATTATCTCTCAAGGAGTACGGAAACAATTTAAGCCTCAAGGCGTCTTTAGGAACACCCTGTTGTCTAAATGAATCACAAACTTCTAGGAAAAGTCTTAAATGTACTCTTGGATCTTTAGTAGACAATCCAATGAACTTTCCTACTGTTTGCAACATTTGAAACATCACTGGTTTCAACTTGAAATGTTGGGCTTGTATGTGCAGTCTAACTATCTCTGGATTCAAATCATCTAGAATTTGACCAATATGCTCATGAATTGGCCTATCTCGGTCATCTATCACATGATGATTAGGAAGATTAACGTCCCAACCATTCGAATGTAATGGATCTTCCATACCAGGATCATTTTTGTTCTTAACCATATCTTACAATTCTTGTCTCCTTCTTCTCAAAGTTCTCTTGATCGCTGGGTCAAAAGAATATTCTTTGTTAGCAGGAATTCCTCTTCTCATATACCAATGGAAACTCTACAAAAATTAAAGACAACTATGTTAGATAAAACTAATGGGATTAGATAAGCAATAACAAAACCAAATTTCACCAAATTGTTGACTCCCGGCAACGGCGTAAAAACTTGTTAGGTGTAAATATAGTGCGCAAATATACACATCAAATCATACAATATAATGATAAGTAAGATCATCTCCATAGGGATCAAATGGAATTAACTTAGTTAAGTTAATGTTATGAAGTATGTGAATTACACTAAGGCAAAACAATGATAGAAATGCAATGGTAATCAAAGTAATGATGATGTGCGCAATATGTAAACAAACAAATATTTAAAAATATGCTATGGCAAAGATACCAAGACAAAAGTTAAAGGGTCTATGCTATTGAATGAAAAAGTTGGGATTACTAGGAATTTACCTTTATAAACCAATAATGCCTCGAAAAATTCTTAATCAACTTATTGCTCAAAATGGATTTAAAATGGCCTACTTTTTTTTTTAGAGCAAAACCTAAGGATACCTCACCTAATGAAATATATGTCTATCGACCTCAGATGTGATTCCTGTTACTAACTATTCTTCACTTTGTACAAATGTTGCTCTATGTCTAGAGATTGTTATAGGCATTGTAACATCCCGAATTAGGGCCTAGTCAAAATAGTGGTTTCGAGACCACAAATCTGACGTAATAAATTTTATTTTTATTATATTTTTATGGTTTACAATTTCACAGGATGATTTCGTGAAAATTTCGTTCAAAAATTTTGACGTTTGGGCACTCAATTTGGTCAAAAGGACTAAATTGTAAAAAGTGCAAAAGTTGAGTTCTACATGTTATAGATGTCCAGTTGTTATGATTTTTTAAATTGGAGGTCCTTAAATGGTAATTAGACCATTGGTTAATTGTTGGACAAAAATAGACATGAAATCGGTGAAAGAGAATATTTTTAACTTATAGACATTTTGGTAATCTAATAATTAAAAGAATTAAAAAGCCAAAATAAGCCAAATTGTCCATCTTCTTCATGTACTAGCAGAATATACCATGGAATCC
Source organism: Gossypium anomalum (assembly GCA_025698475.1). Classification (NCBI taxonomy): domain Eukaryota; kingdom Viridiplantae; phylum Streptophyta; class Magnoliopsida; order Malvales; family Malvaceae; genus Gossypium; species Gossypium anomalum. The sequence continues at coordinate 20,079,122 of CM046963.1, read as the reverse complement.
ATGGCTAGGGTTTGGTTCAAGCTTCCAAGCTCATTTGTAAGTGATCCCGAGCCCCGTTTTTAATGTTATTTACATTTTTGAAGTCCTGGTAACTCGATTTATCTATTTCTACCATTATTTTGAGCTAGGGTTCATGTTTAAAAATTTACCTATGAGTGATATACATGTGTTTTGATGTCCAATGGTAGAAAATGAATGTTGGGTGTTAAATAAATGACTTTTGCTAAGTGATTTTAGGTGAAAATGCTTAAAAGGACCGTTTTGTAAAAGTTATAAAATTTGTCATAAAAGTGTAATTTTTTGGAAATTGGGGGCTGCTATAGTTATGAAAATGATTCGGCTAGGCTTAAAATGCAAGGAAATTGAATAAAAATCATTTTACAAGCCAAGGGGCCAAAGTGTAAATAAGTGAAAGTTTAGGGGTAAAATGAAAATTTGTAAAAGTATGATTTTTGGGTCAATTTGAATAATGTAAATAATAAATGAGCTATATTTGGAATGTTAGATCAAGAAAATTGAGATTCGAGCTTAAATCGGCAAAGTTCAAGATTATGGACTAAATTGGAATAGTTGGTCGTAATTGCTTTTGAGGTAAGTTCGTGTGATAATAATAATGCAATGTTATATTTGAATTGTAATGTTAAATTACTATTATATGAGTTGTATGAATTGCTACACGGTTGTACCGAACGAGGATTCGATAAGTAAGTTCGTGTAACTCAAATATATACTTTTTAATACTTAAATGTATGCTCTTTGATGTTATGAAATTTTGATATTCGTAGTATATAAATTCATGTTATATGAATGTAATGATCAAAAGAGTACTAAAAGTCTCGGTTGAATGAAAAGGATGTCCGATGGATTTTCCTAAAAAGGAATTGACGGTAAAAAGGATCTAGCCTGGACGGGTGTTCCTTATGTGATCTAGCCTCCCGAAGAATATGTGTTTAAATGGATATAGCCCGGACGGGTAATCTGAACTAGGATCTAAATTTAGCCTAGATTGGTAATTTAGATCCGAGCTCATTTGAGTAATTGTTATTGCAAGGGATTTAGCCTGGACTGGTAATCCTGACATTGCTCTATGAGTTTATACTACGGGGGATTTAGCCTGGACTAGTAATCCCACCGTAAGAATTGAGGTTCGTGGGAGAGTGCTCATTGAAAAGGTCATTAATATGAATTGACGGTAAATAATTAGTACGCTATAAGTGTACTATGGAATATCCATCGAGAATCTGAGGAATTCAAAGGGATTCATATAAGAAATGGAATGCTTGTAATGATGAGCTCATCTAAAACCATTATTATCATGTATTGTTATGTGACTTACTTGTGTGATTAAGTATGCCATGAGATTTAATGAAGTTTATATTAAGCTATATTGTGTAATCGAATATAGTATCCATGAAATGGTGAGTTCATGATTAGTTGAAAATGATCTCATGATAGTGATTATTATATTGCACTAAAATACTTTTGGACAGCAGCAATCGTCTGACTTTGAAAATCCACCAAAAATGGTGGAAACCGAATTAGTGGTTGAATTAAATATGAAACTAAATCTTTTCAAGTCTAGTTTCTTATAAAGGAAATGGTGTAAGCAAAAAAATTTGATATTATTAGATATTTGAATTTTTGTGAGACAGAGTCAGAATGAGTTTGGAATCCCTAGTTTTGACTTGGGAAAATCACTAGAAATTGTACAAAGATATTTATGGGTTAGAATTCATATTACTAAGTCCTTAATGAGTCTATTTTCAATAAAAATAGACGGGAATATTATCTAATCCTGTACTAAGAGATAAATAAATTTTAGTGAAGAAAGGTCGAAGCTGTCAAATAGCGAAACAGGGGAGAATTTAAAGAATAAACTGTACTTATTGGCTAGACCAAAAATTTTGAAAATTTTATGGTAAGAAGATATGTGAGTCTAGTTTCAGTTAAAATTAACAGATTTTAATTTGGAGTTTCGTAGATCCAGATATAAATAATTTAGTAACTATGACTTGAGAAAATAGTATGACCAGAATATAAGTAAAAGCGTAATTATGGTTGTATTACCTTGAGTAGCATGTTGGCATATTGCTTATTATTTTCATATGGACTTAATAAGCGTAAAACTTACTCCCTCCTTTTCATTTCTTTAGTGTTGTCAGGTTAGCTCAGGGTTGGAGATCGTCGAAGGCAGCACACACTATCAAGCCATCACCTTTGGAGTAGTGACGTATGTGTATTAAAAACCTTCAAGTGAGTGGCATGTATAGGGACTTAGTTTTTATTATAGATGTTGTTATGATTAGGAAAATGTATTGGCTTATATTGATTCATTGTATATAGCCATGAAGTAATTGTATAGTATAGAAATAAGACGATGATGATTGAACATGAATGCTTAATGTTTAAATAAGGTCACTTGACAGGGTTAATGAATATGGATTATTGTGTCTAGACTTGATATTATATGAGTATGTGAATGATAGCATGTTAAAGTTAAGAATACACCTTAGTGAAGTATGCTAAATCATTAAAATGATGCCATGATGTGTGTAAAGACATGAGGGATTAAGGGTAACAAAAGGCTTAGAAAATAGCCTCAGTGTTAGCCACACGAGTAGAGATACGGTCATCTGTCTCAGCCGTGTGGATGACACGGCCTAGCACACGGGTGTGTGGCTTGACCGTGTGGTTAAATTTTTTTTGCTGATGTCATAGTTAGAGAGTTACACGGCCTGAGGACACGGGAGTGTCCTAGGCACACGGGCGTGTCCCTGTGCCCACACGGGCATGTGACTTTGTTTCTTGGAAAATTTTCCTGTGTTTTCCTGAATCCTTCTAAAGTACCCAGTCTAGTCCTTAACCACTCTCAAAGTACGTTTAGGGCCTCATAGGCCCGTTTTAAGGACATCTTGCATATGTATAAATGTTTTTAAAAAGAATAAAATTATATGGCTCAGATTTGCATGTGTGTTTACAATTATGTCCGGTAATGCCTCGTACCCTGTTCCGGCCTTGGATACGGGTAAGGGGTGTTACAGGCATTCTGTCGAATACCTATTAGTATCAATCAATTGTGGTCAAACTGACCTAAACTTTTCAGAATTAGATTAAGTTTATAAACATACTATGCATTCATCTATAAATGTAACACCCCATACCCATATTCTAGACCGAAATAAGGTACGGAGCATTACCGTTCACGAAAACATGAATTCACACATTAACTTGACCTTACTCAATTTACTTACTTTAGCTTAGACTAAAGTTGATAGCATTAACAGATATACATAGATACATGTAGATTTTAAAATTTAGAAAAGTGATACTTTAAAACAAATTAATTATGACATATAACAAAATGATTCGTCTCTCTCTATACATGCCATAATTCCAAAGTAGTGATTACAAAATACCAAAAAGTATTGATAGTGTAGATGAGTCTCCGACGATCTCCAATATCCCGAGCTGGCTTAATAATTCTATAAAACAAGAAAAAGAAAAGATGGTAAGCATATAGCTTAGTAAGTAAGTACTAAATTGATATATAATTTATCAAAGTAAAACAATCATACTAGTATATGGTTACATATATTGATGACAGGCTGTTTTCTAGAGTCCCGGTTAAAAGAAAAATCATATCTTGAGCTACATATCTCAAAATTCAATTCTGTAAATTTTCCTTGAAACTAGACTCATAATTCTATTTACTAATTTTTTTCTAGAATTTTTTGTCAGGCCAATTAGTACATTTTATTAGTTAAAGTCTCCCCTATTTCAGGGTATGACTACTCTGACACCTGTGCAATGCGAACAAAATTTCTCCCTGTAAAAGATTCCAACGACCATTCCGTTTATTTTACTTAAAAATAGACTCAATAAGGAATCCATGAATGCATGGTATGACTCTTAATAATTTTTGTACAATTTATGGTGAATTTCTAAAGTCAGAACAGGGGATCTTAAATTCATTCAGAACCTATTTCACAAGAATTCAATTATCACATAATATACAAGTCTTTTGTTTCCCCTGTTTCTTTTATATGAAAGTAGACCCATTAAGCTTTAATTCCATAATTTATTTGAGATTTAATTCTACTTCCATGATTTTTGGTGAATTTTCAAAATTATGCAACTGCTGCTGTCCAACATTGTTTTACTACAAAAATTCACTCTTACATAATTCGCTCAATCCTTTCCATTTTACCGAGGTTCGCTCACATATCAAGCATATTGCTCATAAATTCAAATAAACATATACTTGCACTTATTCATCACATAATCACTTTCACATGTATCTTCATTTAATCGATTGTTCGTTGAACTCATCGGAATAACAAAGCAGATACACAACTACTGAACATTTTCCCATTTCCACACTTGTAGCAGAAGCTATATGATACGCATAGTAGCTCGCACTTAGTACTACACATGCGACCAATAACTGGGCACACGAGTAGCTCGCACTTAGTACTACACACGTGACCACGGTTTTGCACGCATAGTAGCCCGCACTTAGTACTACACATGCGACCAATAACTGCGGTACACGTAGTAGCTTCGCACTTAGTACTACACACGTGACCACACAATAGTTCATTTGTATCGTTTTTATTCTGAAGGTTCAACAGGAAATTTCTCACTTTTCCAACATTTTACTAAATTGTCCGAAATCAATTTAAATTCATAACTTACATCAAATAACCATTTGATAGGCAGCCATATTCCACATGTTATCAAAATACAATAACATAAAAGAAATCGATGATTTATTTACGTACAAACTTACCTCGGTGCAAATATAGAAATTTTACAGTTTAGTCCAAAGCTTTTTCTTTCCCCCGTTCGAGGTCGATTCCACGCCTTTCTTGATCTATAACAACACATTTAGTTCATTTAACACTCGAACTATTTGTTTCAATCCAAAAATCACATTATGCAAAAATTACATTTTTGCCCCCTAACTTTTACAAAATTACGATTTTGCCCCAAGGCTCGGAAATTTAATTTCAGCCCTTATTCTTATGTTTAATGACATGCTGATCATTTTTCTCTTCTATGGTATCATCAAATTCTCATTCTAACACATAATTATGAACAATAGGTATTTTTATCGATTATGCCGTTTTGCTCGTTTTCGCTAAAAATCGCTTAGAAAAGATCGTTCTCCTAACTTCAAACATTCATATTCTACCATCAAACATCAAAATACATGCCTATCATTCATGGGTAAATTTTTAAACATAAACGCTAACTTGAAATAATAGTAGAAATAGGTAAACCGAGCTACGAGGATTTCAAAAATGTAAAGAACATTAAAAACGGGGCTTGAAATCACTTACTATGAAGCTTGAAAGTTGAAGAAACCCTAGCTATGGAGGAGACCAAATTTTGGCAGCAACTAGTGATGAAGATGACCAAATTTTGTGTTATTTTTCCCATTTTATTTCATTTAATATGCAAATGACCAAAATGCCCTTACTACTAAACTTTCTAAAAATTCCCTCCATGTCCAACTTTTGTCCATAACTTAGGAATTGGTCAAATTTCTATTTAAGACCTCCTAATTAATATTCCAAAGCAATTTCATACTAAAAACTTCTAGAACACAAGTTTTGCAATTTATTCGGTTTAGTCCCTAATCTCAACTTAAGCGCTTAATGCATAGAATTTCATTACGGAATTTTCACGAAATCATGAAATCATATCATAAACCTCAAAATAAATATAAAATAAATATAAAATAATTATTTCTATCTCGAATTTGTGGTCACGAAACCACTATTCTGATTAGGCCCTAATTCGGGTTGTCACATCTATGTCTAGAGACTGTATACATGCAATTCAAAAGACAAATTGAATTAAACAGTAAAATAGATCAGATCCAAGCTTCAACATTAATGGAAAATTAAAGTATCATCCAGTAATCCCAACCCGATGAGATTTAACTCATGGGTTGGTTAATCAAATCAGAATTCAAAATATCATTCAACATCTTCAACAATTAATTGTACAAAGAATCAATTTAAGAAAATAAAGGAAGAACTTCAGGAAGATTTCACTGATCCAGCCTCAACTCTAGTGGCGCAATGTCTTGCATAGATCAAGTTGGCTGCCTTATTCTTCTCCCTCATGTTCTACTCTGCTGCTCAGCCTCTATTGCTACCCTCGTTTTCTCTTCAGGATCTTTCCCTCGAAAAAGACTCTCCAAAAACCTTCTCTTTTCCCTAGAGTTCTTTCCTTTCGTATTATATTTTTGTTTTTCTGGTAGGTCCCTCAGCCAATGCTTTTTCACATCTTCTTTTCAAGTAGATTTTCTACTAAAAATATAGTTGGGGCTGGTACACGTTGAGTGCTAACTCGACATCTTACTGGCATTGCCATAGCATTAGTGTTGGCAAACTGACCAACCTTTTGCCATGACAAAACTTCACTCATTTACTTCCTTTTCCTCATTATGCACCTGCCACTCAAACAACAAACAAATCCTTTCCACCCACAAGTAAAAGTAACATATAATAACATTTAAGCCCAGTCCAAGCTCCATGATGCAATATTCTAAAAATATGCTAATATAATATCTTAAAATGCAACTAAATTCACCTAAGTACAAGTAATTAACCAAGTCTAAAGGCTTAAAATATAACTCTTTTTAAAAGTTATCATCCTACAAGCATAATCTTATTAGATGTCAACTATTTTACACCCATTAGAATCAAAAAACATTGACACCATTATCACATAATTGACTAGTACTAAGAAGATTATGCTTAAGACCATTGACTTAGAGAATATTTTCCATAAGAATTGAAGAGTTTTTACTAATATAGTCGATTCATTCTACTTGTCCTTTAGAGTTGTCACCAAATCTAACTACTCCTCCAATTTTTAGCTTCAAATTGATAAAATGGCTCTTATCGCCAGTTATGTGCTTTGATCATCCACTATCAAGGTACCATGAGTTTTTGAATGAATCCTCAACCTTGAAGCAATGCTCCTCTTCCTACAAACATATAATTAAACTTTGATTTTTTTGTACCCAAATTTTTTTGGGTCTATAAGTATCAGTTCTTATAATTTTAGCCTCTTTAGGTATCCATTTTGAAATGAGGTCTCTATCTTGAGTATTTATGAGTCCTTTAGCGACCCATATACTTTTAATAATTTTTCCTTTGTAAAAACTTGGAGGACCTCTATGTTTAGAGAAATTAAAGCTAGTTTTGACAAAGTTTTGTTTTGAACTTTCTCCTTTTAAAAATCTTTTTGGAAAAACTTTGTTAGAGTGAGCTTTTTCACTCTTAAGCAACTCAAGTTGCTTTTGATGATCATCATGAACCTTTGAAAGCAAATTATGCAAGTCTTGGTTCTTTTTCTCAAAATCATTTATGACTGCTTGCATATCATGACTTTTACTTTCAAGTTCATGATCGATCTTAGAGAATGAACTATTTTCATCTTTTAATTTGGAAATAGTTTTCTTATATTTTGAAACCATATTTTCAAATTCCAAGCCTAGTTTATCATAGGCATCTTGTAACTCATCAAAGGAATAGGAAATTGAAATAGATAAGTTAGAACTTACCTTTGGTTTATCGATGGCCATAAAGAAAAGATTGGCTACTTTTTTATCATCATTATCGGATGAATCTACATCACTCCAATTAACAATATGAGCCTTGAGTTTTTGTTTGCTTGATCCCTTCTTCTTCCATTGAGCACAATCAAACTTAATATGTCTCGGTTTCTTGCACTCATAGCAAATTATCGATTCCTTCTCCTTGGAAGATTCAAGTTTGAGTCATTATTTATTTTTGAACTTTTTACCACTATTGGATCTCATAAATGTAATACCCTGAAAGTTACTACAGTAAGAAAGTGAAATATTGTCCTTAATATAATAAAATAAGGAAATAAAGTGACAAAAAGGGAGAATTTTGAGTTATGTCAACAAAATCTGTTTGGGAAGTATATTATGATATATTAATTCAAGAAAAAACTAAATCGCAAAGGTGAGAAAAGTTTTGCGGCCTAAGAGTAAATACTCAAAATTTGAGAGGTAAAAGTGTAATTATAGAAAAGTTGAAGGACCAATAGTGTAAATATTTGAAGGGTGGAATGATCTAGAAACTAAGGAAAATGGATGAATTAAGACCAAATTGAATAAGTGAAAAAAGTATGAGGGGTTAAATCAAAATTTTACCAAAATAAGTGATGAGTCAATGGAGGAATTTTGAAGATTCATACGGGGCAAAATGGTCATTTAGCAAGGAAGATAATTTTGAAGAGTAATGATGATGTTGGTGATATTTTAAATTAAATAAATAAATAAATATCATTTTATTAATATTTTGATTTGATTTTTAATTATATTTTTTTATTATTTTATTTAGTTTATAAGGGAAGAAAGTTGAAGAATTCTCTTCATCTTTCCATGCAACCAACATGAGAAGAGAAAAGAAAGAAAGAAATTTTCTTTTCTTTACAATTTGGTCCTTTTACAAAAAATTCACCATTTTTACTTAGAAATGAAAAGAATTTTCATAGCTACCAAGAAAGAAATAATAAGGAGACTATGGGGAGCTAGAATATCAAGTTAGATTTAAGAAATAGAAGCTGGAGGAGAGAGAAAATCAAGTTAAAGATTGAAATCAATAGGATAAGGTAAGAACATCAAGATTTTAATATATTTTTAAGTTTGATATTATTGAAAAAAGCATGAAAATGATGTTAAAGCAGAGTTTTCTTATATAAGTTTCTATGTCCTTGATTTGTTACTGAAGGGAAATAAGAGGAAGTGATGGGAAATATTCTAGAGAAAGGAGAGGAGGGTGTTATAAACTTGGTTATCAACATTTTGCACTAAAACAATTTTGGACAGCTACAGTAGTCTGACTTTAAAAATTCACCAAAAATTGTATTAGAGGTTAATTAAAGTATTAATTAAAGCCTATTGAGTCTAGTTTTACATAGAAGAAATGTTGTAAGCAAAAGAATTTCATATTATGAGATATATGAATTTTTGTTAGACAATGTCAGATTGATTTTGGGTTCCCCTGTTCCGACTTTGGAAAATCATCAAAAATTGTAAAACAATAATTAGGGGTTTAAATTTATATGTTTAAATTCATAATGAGACTATTTTCAATATAAACAAACATAAATATCATCCAAACCCCGTACTAAGATAAAATTAATTTTTAGTAAAGAAAGGTCAAAGTTGCCAAACAGTAGAACAAGGATAAATTTGAAGATTTTACTGTACTTATTGGTTAAATTATAAATTCTTAAATTTTTATGGTAGAAATATATTTGAGTCTAGTTTCAAAAACATCAAGCGGATCTTAATTCAGAATTTTTTAGCTCAAGATATAAATAATTTAATGATTATGACTCAAGTGGACAGCTTTGATATGAACATATAAGTAAATAGTGGAATTATATATACATTAAGGATGTAGAATGGAGAGGAGGAAAATATATATGAATATTCAGCTAACATGGGTTTACATTAAAAATGGCTAATTTGCATGTTTTAGCTCAAAGACTAAATTGAATAAAAATAAAATTTTAGGGGCAATTTTGTAAAAATGTCAAAAATGACCAAATTGCATGAAATGAATTTTTTTTATTGTCTAAATTAATATATTGAAATAAATTATTAATATCAAGTGAGTTTAAAGTTTTAATTTTTTTTGTATGATGAAATTATAAAGTGACTTTGTTAAATATTAATGTCAGTATCAAATGGTGAAAATAGATAAAATATTAGAGTTTGATATTAAATTTCTGTTTTATTAAGGGTTTTATTATAGCCTAAAATATTTGGATAAATTATTAATTGAGAAATATTAGTTTATTTGATAAATTAATTAGTTAAGGGACTAAATTGTAAAAGTTGTAAAAGTTGGGGTAATTGTGTAAATTCAAAAAATTGAAGGGTATAAATTGTGAAATAAATTGAAACTAAAATATATGAATGAATAGTTTTATATTTTAGATCAAGATTCTGTAGATACTCGTGAAAAAGGAATAATAGCATAATAGTCCCTGAACTCCTGTAATTATTACAATTCAATTCAGGTAAGTTCGTGTAACTAAATTATGTATATTTATATGTTTGAATTGAATGTTGTATTTGTGAATTGTGTAAATGCCATATACATGAAATTTACCACATATCAGGCAATATCTGATAAATAATAAGCCCCGATTGAATAAATGAAATTCGATGAATACAAGGTTCTCGAATTGGTTGTGGTCTTGCATATGTTGCGAACACACCATAGCTCGAAAGAGCATCCCATTATTAGCCCTTTTGAGCTTCCCGTTATATGGTTCTTGTGAGCTTCTCGTTAATAGCTCTTCGAAGCATCCCGATCAGTTGTGATCTTGCATGTGTTGTGGACACACCGCAGCTCTTATGAGTGTCCCAATATATGGCTCTTCGTGAGCTTCCCATTGATTGGCTCTTTGTGAGCTTCTTGATTAATGGCTCTCCGGAGCTTTCGGATATTGGCTCGCTTAAACTTCCCGATATATGGCTATCCGGAGCTTCTCATTAAAAGGCTCTACGGAGCTACCCATTATTGGCTCGCATGAGCTTCCTGATTATGGCTCTTATGAGCTTCCCATTATACAGCCCGGATAAGCTTCCCGTTACATGGCTCACATGAGCTTCCCGTTATATGGCTCGAGAGAGTGCTTCCCGATTATGTGCTCTAATGAGCATTCCCAAATATGAATTTACGGACTACAGTTATGTACACTTTTGTGTACTACCCATGTATCCATCGATATTTTAAATGATTCAATGGGCAAAATTCTTATATGAAACAATATGAGTACGAAATGAATTATTACCCGTATATGCTTGAAATATATATAATGATTTGTATATGTTATATGGACACATGATGTGGAAAGTATATGTACATGAAATTTGATTAATGTTGAGTTCGATATAAACTATTACCAGAATAAATGTACATGAAATAGATGGAAATGATGCTATATGAAATATTGATATAATGAAATGAATGATATATGTTTATGAAGAAATTGTAAGAGAATGATATGTATCATGACATGTACATATATGATTATCTTTGATATGTTGATACAAGGAAATTATGTAAGTTGAGACGAGTAGTAAACTCAAGTGTGACATGTCGAGAAAATAAGTATATGAATGTTGAATTTATATGAAATATGTGCAAGTACACTAACAAGTGTTGTTGTTTGATGCTTAAACAAGTGCCAAGCTATTGGTTGAATGGTAAAATGTTTATTTATATGATGAATTAAAGTGGTAAGTACTTAAGAGAAAATATGCTAGTGCTCGTGAAAAAGTGGTAAGTTTTAAATTGTGCAGTTTCTTACGAAATGACTTATCATGTGATCAATTTAAAAAAAGGCTTTGGTTAAATGCACTATCTTGTAACCATAGTTGAATGGTATATTTATGACTTGTGTGTCATGCATAAGGAATAACTGTGGAAAGTAAAGAAATGCAAATGAAAATTAATAAATTTTGAAGCGTTAAAGTTATTTAAATCCTACTAAGCTTGGGATAATATGTATAAGTGATGTTGTGGATTTATTCACCTTGTGTGTAGATGAATATAGCTTCATGAGTATTGCGGTATCAATTTTGAATTATTCTTGATATGTATAAATTTCATAATTGAAAATAAGTATTATGATTAAAGTTTATAAGAGTTTACTAAGCATTCATTGCTTATGTATTTGTTTTCCTTTACTTTTCAAATTATCAGAAGCTCGATTGGGTTGGAAGCTTGTCGGAGTTGTATCATATTATCCATCCATTCTATCATTACTTTCGAATGCTTTGATTTTGGTTGTAATGGCATGTATAGTTATTTTGCTTAATGATGGTCTATATATGGTTTAGCCACTTATTTTGGCTTGTTGATATGTGTAATGTTGATTGTAGATTGACATAAAATTTGGGTGAGAAATATGACTTGTAAAATGGCCTATTTTCATCCACACAGGTAGAGACACGGGTATGAGTCTCAACCGTGTGTGACACACGGCCAGGTGACACGGCCGTGTGTCCCCTGCATCTTAAATTTGCACAAAACAAAATGCTCACATGGTCTAGCAAACGGGCGTGTGACTTGGCCGTACGACCCAAGTCAGTATACTCACACGGATACGAACACGGGCTGAGACACAGCCATGTGTCCCTGTTTCGAATGCCCACATGGCCTAAGACACGAGTGTGTCTCAAAACCATGTGAGTCACACGGCCTAGCTGTAACATCCCGAAATAGGGCCTAAACGGAACAGTGGTTGCGAAACCACAAATTCGAGGTAGAAAAATTTATTTTATTATTATTTTGAGGTCTATGATATGTTTGCATGATTGTGTGAAAAGTTCGTGAAGAAATTCTATGCATAAAGTACTTAATTTGAAATTAGGGACTAAATTGAATAAATTGCAAAACTTGTATACTAGAAGTATTTTGCATAAAATTGAATTAGATTATTAATTAGAGGTCCTTAAAGAGTAATTTTACCAATTTCTAAGTCTATGGAAAAAAATTAGGACATGAAAGGAATTTTTGAAAGTTTAGTAGTAAGGGCATTTTGGTCATTTAGTTATTAAAATGAATTAAAAACAAAATTAAAAGCCAATTTTTGTCCATCTTCTTCATTAGGACGAAATTTCAAGGGTTCTCCATAGCTAGGGTTTGTTTCAAGCTTTCAAGCTCCATGTTAAGTGATTCCAAGCCCCGTTTTTAATGTTCTTTACGTTTTCGGAGTCCCGGTAGCTCGATAAAGCTTATGCTAGCAATAATTTAAGTTAGGGTTCATATTTGGAAAAATACCCATAGGTGAAATTTGTGTATTTTGGTGTTTTATGATAGAATATGAAGTTTTAAATTATGTTAGACAACTTGTACTACTCGGTTTTAAGCAAAAACGAGTAAAAGGACTTAATTCCAGTAAAAATACCTAATAGTCATAAGTGCTTGTTAGAGTATGAATTTGATGCTGCCATAGAAGGGAAAAATGACCAGCATGTCATGAAACATAAGAAAATAGGCTGAAGTTTAATTTACGAGCTTTGGGGCAAAAGTGTAAATATGCAAAAGTTTAGGGGCAAAATTGTAATTTTGTCAAAATATGATTTTGGGTCAATTTGAATAATTTGAGTCCTAATTAGACTATATTTTAAATGATAGAGCAAGGAAAACTGGAATTCAAGCTAAAATGGAGAAAATACCAAGTTGTGGACGAAATGGTAAAAGTAGCTATTTTTGCATACGAGGTAAGTTTCTGAAGAAATAAATGCAATATTCTTTTATTTTACATTATTATTGTAAATTTTCAGCATTTATATACTTATTTTATGAGAATATTTGAAGTCGAATTAAAGCTAAGTGAGTGAGAGAAAAAGCATTAGGAAGCCCCGTTTGAACCTTAGGAATGTTAGGATATTGGGGTTGATGTGAGACAGACAGACAGAATGAGCCATGTAAGTCCATATCAGATATATGGCTTTGGAGACAGGAATGAGCCATGTAAGCCCATATTAGATATATATATATATGGCATTGGAGACAGGAATAATTCATGTAAGTCCATGTCGAAGACATGGCATTGGCAGGATATTGATAGACGAGAACGACCCGGTAGATCCTTAGTATTCCGAGTGGTTCAATGGGTCATTGTACACGTTAAATTACAGTGAATTATCAGCAAAGGGAAGGTAGATTATATTTATGAATAGTGAAAGGTCGTAAGAAAGAAGGTAAGTAAGTAAAGAAGAAGGTAGAAAATGAGAAGTAAAGAAAGTTTATGAGGCTAGGTGACATTATGTATAATTATTCATTATGTTGAATGTTGTAATTTATTTGCTTGTAAGCTTACTAAGCCTAGTGCTTACTCTCTTTATTTTCTTTTTCTTATAGTTTTTATCTAGCCACTCGGGGATCGAAGGAAACGTCGGAGACCCGATCACACTATCGAAGGAATCACATTGGTATAGTTAGACGTTTAGTTTTGTGTATGGCATGTATAGGAACTTGGTTTCTTTTGATATGATATGATCAATGAATGATGTGTAAATACTTGCTAGTGATTAGCTAATAGAATGGCTGATGATATACATGTTTAATTGTATGTATGAATAAGTAGTAACTATCACATGAAAACTAAGAAAAATGTGAAAGTAACTTAAAAACAGATTCAAGTATCAGAAATAATGTGATTTTGAAAAATCACTAAAAATTGTAGAGACATGGTTTGATGGTGAATAGTATATGAAATTAAATCTTATTATGTCTATTTTCTTATGGAATAAGCAAAATAGGTAAAGGTATTATATTTTATGAGATATCTGAGTTTTAGTGAAACAGGGTCAGAGAAAATTCTAGATCCCCTGTTTCAACTTTGGAAATTCACCATAAATTGTACAAAAATAATTAAGTGTTTTAATTTATATGGTTAGAATCCTTATTGAATCTAGTTTTAATAGAAATAAACGGTATAGTTATATTAATTTTGTATAGGGAGAAAAGTGGTTCGTAGTAAGTAGAGGTCAGTGCAGTCAAATTCTGAAACAGGGGTAACTTTAACTAATAAACTGTACTAATTGGCTAAGTCAAAAATTCTAGAAAAAAATTAGTAGATAGATATATGAGTCTAGTTTCAGGAAAAATTTACGGATCTTAATTTCAAGTTTTGAAACTCGAGAAATGAATTTTTAAGCAGCTATGACGCAGAAAAACAGTTTATTCCGAAAATTAAAATAAGTGGCTTAGAGTTGTTTAAAAGGTAAGATAAGTTTAGTAACACCTCAAGCTTGACTCCGGTGATGGTTTCGGGCGTGGGGGCGTTACACTAGCGACACGGCCGTGTGACCCCTGCAATGTTGAAAATTTTAAATATTTTTAAAAAAAATTGAGTTTTTGACTTAGTCCCTATTTTTTTCTAATGCGTAATTTGGGCCTCGATGGCTCGTTTAAGGGACAATATGTATGATTTTAATTGGTTTCTAATATGACTGCTAGATGAAATGAAATGTCTGAAAATTAACTTGTAAACTTTGGTAATGCTCTGTAACCCTATTCTGGTGACGAATTCGGGTTAGGAGTGTTACAATAAACCTCTTGAATCATCTAGCAAGCATTGTCATCTCTTTATCTTCATGCACCTCTTCACTAGAATGACTATCTTCTTCAAAGTTGGATTTTAGAGCTACTCTAACCTTCTTCTTTTTTACTTTCTCTTCTTTATTCCCTTTATTGAGTCTTATTTCATGAGTGAGCAAAGAACCGATCAACTAATCTAATGAAAGAGTCTCCAAAATTTTTGCTTCCTCTATGGCTGGAACTTTGGATTCCCAAGACATCGATAAGCTTCTAAGCATTTTTCGCACTACTTCATTGGGACAGGTCCTGTAGGATTTGAGCTCATTGATGATGATAGTGAATCTATCAGACATAGCTTTGATGTCTTTCTTGAGCTTTTTCTTGAATATCTCATAATTGAGGATAGGAATTCCCACCTTTGATTTATTGACTTGGATTGTACCTTCATGAGTGACCTCCAATTTGTCCCAAATTTCCTTAGTTTTAGAACATAAAAATACTCTACTATACTCATCTAGACCAAGGGCACAAAAGAAAGTATGCATAGCTTTGGCATTAAGTTGTATGCTTCTCCTATCTTCTTCATTCTATTCCTTCTTGCTTTTAGGAGCTAAGATCTCTCCTTGTTGCTTGAGTCGTATGGATGGACCATCCGTGATGATGTTCCATATAACAATCGTTGGCTTGTATGAACAACATCATCCTAGTCTTTCAATGGGAATAATTAACACTAATGAAGTAGAGAGGTTTAGAAATGGATTAAGACTTGCTAAGAAAAATGGAGTTAGAACTAAACGTCATCTTGTGTGGTTTGAATTATTGAAAGTTAAGCTACCTCGAGGATCTTCTCTTGGTTGTTAGATTGTCTTTTAGAGGCTAACTCTGATAACAATTGTTAGCTCAAATGATCAAACCAAAATTTCCAAGAAGGGGTGAATTGGCTTTTTAAAAAAATTTGTGAAAGCTAAAGAGAAAAGATAGAAAAGGGAACATAAGAATTTAGAGTGGTTCAACTCCAATTGCCTACTCCACTACCTTAGCTTTTCACAACTAAGGATTTTCCAAAATTCACTAATTTGATCAAGCTTTGAGGATAATATTTAACCTTACAACTCCCTTAAGATTTCTACCAAAATCTTAAGATACTAACCCTCTTAAAGAGATACAAAGTAGCAAACAAAAAAACAATCTTTTCAAGATTTGAGTGTTTGCAAAATTAAGCTCAATTACAATGAAAAGCACTAAAGAAAAAGAATGAAAATAAAGCTTACAAGTGTATTAAAGAAAAGTATGGAAATATATGGCACATTGGTTGTTTTGATTGATCTTTAAGCTTGAGTATTCTTTTTAGTTGTTGTAGGACCTTTAAAACCTGGTATTTATACCCTCTAATTCATTTCCAACTGTTATGGTTGTTGAAAAATAAATAAAGTCGTTGGGATGAAAAATACCAGATCATTAAATTTACCTGCAATAAAAAGTATCGATACTTTTTGTACGAGTATCGATACCAAAAGCATTTAATGCATGATTCAGTGAATGTTAAAGTTAGTTTTTTTTTAATTTAAAGATAATTTTATTTGTTACATCAAAATAATATATCAAATAAAGTAGTTCAACGTATATGTCCTAAGAGTCACGACACTCTCTCGTCTGTATCGTGAAATCAAGCCTCTATCCCCATAGTCGCAACAACACCCCTATTTGAAGTCGAAACCCTCAGCCCACTACCTTTAATGTCACAAGTTGCTTTCGGTGTAGTTGTGACACTAAACCCCACAATTATCGATGTTACAATATTTCCCTTATTGAAGTCATGAAATTGAATTATTGCCTTCATGGTTGTGAATCAACCCTAGTCATGGCATAAAGTTACTACCCACAATGTCGCGACAACACCATTCTGTCTTAATAGTTTTTACATTTTAGTTGTTCAATTGTTACTGGGGTATCATGAGAGCTTTCATGAGCCTACTTATGACTCAGAATTGAATAATGATTTCTTTAGAAGTATTAAATGTCAACTATCTTGTATAAATTGTCTTATTTAATTTTGAAATAAAAGTGTAGTTGCTTCAAAATTGGAACGTGGTGTCTCATATCTCAAACCTGATGATCGGGTTGGGAGTGGGGTGTTACATTTAGTAGTGTCAAATATTGAGTTTGGTCGATTCTAGGACTAAACTAAGATTAATATCAGAAGTACATACCACAATAGTCTGTGATAGTTATGTATCATTGATTTAAATTGGCCAGAGAGGATCTTTATGCTCCTGATATTTTTGCTGGTACATTATTTTTTGTTTGATTTACCTTTGCATGCATTAGTTGATATTATGCTCTTGATATTAATGCATTAGTTGTACATGAATTAGTTGAACTCAGATTTCTTCTTCGTACAAGTTGGGGTTTCAACTCCTCCTCTTCTTCGTCTTCATCTTCACCTTGACCGTCATGTTTATCTTCATCTCCTTCCTCCGTGGTTGTGTGCGATGTCATCCTAGGTTGCCATTGTGTGTCATCCGTTGTACGAACAGGTGGTTGCAAAGATGAGCCACCTTGGTAGAACAATGATGTTGGGGGTGTTTGTGACATTATCGGTGTATAAGTGTATGATGTCGCATACATTGGTTGCAAATAATATGGTGGAATTGTCGGAGGTGGCGGATACATCGATGTTGCCGTCATCATTGACATGTAATATGCTATTTTTTGCAGTTTTTTTAAATTAAATTAAAAAATAAAAAATATAATATTAAACATTAAAAAAATATTTTTTGACTTTAATCAACTGTTGATCAACGTTGACCAACCATTGACTGGCATTGATCGACCGGTGACTGACCACATGGCGCTACTAGAACACGCCACGTGTCCCTTTCTTTATTTTTTTAATATTATATATTATATTGATTAAAAATGTAAAAATCATATATAATATATATAAAGTTTTTAAAAAGCTCAAAAATAATTTTTTTATGTATTTTAAAAATTAAAAATAATATATATGATTTTTACATTTTAAAATTTATAATTATATGTTTTAAAATTTTAATTAAAATTTATTTTTAATTTTTTTATAAAAATATTATATATATGATTTTTTTTACATTTTTAATCAATATAATATATAATATTAAAAAAAAGACACATGACATGTTCTGATGGAGTTACATAGCCGGCCAACGCCAATCAATGGTCAATCAAAATCAAAAAAAAATTATATTTAAATATTTAATATTATATTTTTATATTTTTAATTTAAATTTAATATTTTTAATTTAAATAAATTTAATTGTCATGTGACATAATTTTTTTTTCATTGACCAAAAATATGCCACGTGGTATTTTATTGCTTAACGAGGGTTACAAAATAGACTAAAGATAAAATAAATTTATATTTGAAGTACTAAATTAAGAAGAAAAAAAAGTTTAAACAGAGAAAGTGAATATCCCTTGAAGCACAAAATTTTTTTTTTTTAAACATGTCCAAAACGCGGTTTTTTGGAAATAAGCTACATCTTGGGGCCACAGTTTCAAGCATCTGCTACGCCACGAAGGTGAAAGGGTTTCCAGCTATTGGCCTAAGCTCTGCTGTATTTTGAGGGAAAAGTTAATGTTGAATGACAATGATGGTAAATAGTAGGCTTTTGTAAATTGATTTTTGACCAACATCAATTTTGATTGGTTTTCTGATACGTTCTTAGATGCCAGAAAGAAATTTCAAGGGTTGAATGATTCAACACGGAGAATTAGTAGCTATCAACTTTTCCAAGCTTGACTGCTTCTGTCATACAAGCTCAACACTTTTTTTATGGTACAATGAGAGACTAATGAATAAAAACTTATCACTTACTTTCCAAAGCTCGAACTTGAGTAGATTATATGAGTGAATATCTTTTAATATCAGATCGGAGTTCTTAATAGAAGCTTTTGACATGCTGAAAAGAAAATTCCAAGTCCAGATTCTGTTGGACTTAGTCATTCTTAACCTCTTTATAATTATACGTCATTAGTTCCTTCCTAGAGCGGCTCAATCCTCTGTTTCATTACAAGTTAATCAATGGCTTCAGTTTTTCATCCTTTGTTTTCCGCTTACATATTGCTGCTCCTACCTCTTGTTGCTGCTCAAAGTAGTGCTGGTGACATCCGCCCTAGCACCTTCATCGAAGCGAATGATGATGCAAACCCATGGCTTTCTCCTTCCAATCATTTCGCCTTGGGATTTCACCAACTTGAAAATAAAGATCAATTCCTACTTGCTATATGGTATTATAAAATACCAAACCGTACCATTGTTTGGTATGCAAATGGAGATAAACCTGCTCCAAGAAGATCCAAGGTGGAGTTAACTGCTGATCGAGGACTAGTTCTCACCGATCCTAATGGTCTACTGATATGGAGATCTGATTTTGCCACCGGTGAAGTTGCGTTTGCTACAATGAATGATACAGGCAATTTTGTAGTTTATAGTGATTCTGAATCACTGTGGGAGAGCTTCAACAACCCTACTGATACACTGTTACCCACTCAGGTAATCGACAGGGGTGGTTTGCTTTCGTCTCGGCATAAAGAGAACAACTTCTCAAAGGGTAGATTCCAGTTTCGTTTACTTCCAGATGGAAATGCTGTGCTCAATTCCATAAATTTGGAGTCCAACTTTACTTACGTTGCATACTACATTAGTGGCACTTATGATCAACAAAATTCATCCAATTCTGGTTTTCAAGTGAGGCTTGATCAAGATGGATCCTTTTACGTACTGAGAGGAAACAATCAGACACATTCACTTAGCGTAGGAGATGAAACTCCTTCTGCAGATTACTATTACAGAGCGACTCTAAATTTTGATGGCGTTTTGACCCTGTCTAGTTGTCCCAAGAACTCCACGGGCAGCAGTCGAAACTGGAGTGTGGTTAAGACCATTCCAGATAATATTTGCACAACTAATTTTGCGGAGTTGGGTAGTGGAACTTGTGGCTTCAATAGTATCTGCACACTTAAACCCGACAAAAGGCCAGAATGTAAATGCCCACCAGGTTATTCTTTATCCGATGCAAATGAAGAGTACGGTAACTGCCAAGCAGATTTCATGCAGGGTTGTGAAGCAGATGCACAAAATTCCTCACAAGATTTATACAATTTAGTGGAACTGCAGAATACAGATTGGCCGACTTCCGATTATGAGCGGATTAATCCTTGCAGTGTAAATGACTGTAAAGCTTACTGTTTGCAGGATTGTCTGTGTATTGTGGCTGTGTACAATGAGAATGGCTGTTGGAAGAAGTCTCTGCCACTTCCATATGGGAGACAGGATACGCAAGTGACTTCCATCTCCTTTCTCAAAGTAAGAAAAGATAAATTTGCCCATAAAACCCCTCAGGCGATGCCAGACAAAAAGGGGAACCAGAATTCGCTGATAATTCTGATTTCAGTGCTCTTAGGTAGCTCTGTGTTTGTCAACTTCCTACTTGTTGGGATATTATGTATGGGATCATTTTTCTTGTACCAAAAAAAGATTTCAAGAAATCAGAGAAACAAAACTATCATACAAAGCAGCTTAAGGTATTTTAATTATGAGGAGATGGAAGAAGCTACAAATGGATTCAAGGAGGAGCTGGGAAGGGGATCATTCGGCATCGTTTATAAAGGGGTAATAGATACAGATTCTCAACATCAGACTGGAGTTGCAGTTAAGAAGTTAGACAGGGTGGTTCAAGACACTGACAAGGAATTCAGAACTGAAGTGAGTGTGATTGCTCAAACACACCATAGGAATCTTGTCAAGTTGCTGGGATATTGTGATGAGAGTCAACATCGAATGCTGGTATACGAGTACTTAAGCAATGGGACACTAGCAAGCTTTCTCTTTGGGGATATAAAACCAAGCTGGAACCAAAGGACACAAATTGCTGTGGGAATTGCTAGAGGACTGTGTTACTTGCACGAGGAGTGTAGCCCCCAAATAATCCATTGTGATATAAAGCCTCAAAACATACTTCTTGATGATTACTATGAAGCTCGGATCTCTGACTTTGGGCTGTCAAAGCTTTTAGGCACTGATCAATCCTTTACTAATACTAATATTAGGGGCACAAAAGGGTATGTAGCACCTGAATGGTTCAAGACCGTGGCCGTAAGTGTGAAGGTTGATGTGTATAGTTTCGGTGTCTTGCTGCTAGAAATCATTTGTTGTAGAAGAAATGTAGCAATGGATGTTGGTGAAGTAGAGAGAGCAATTTTGACAGATTGGGCTTGTGACTGCTTTTTGGAACGAGCTGTCGATGCCCTTGTCGACACTGATGCAGAGGCCTTAAGTGACAAGATGAAGCTGGAGAGGTTTGTAATGGTAGCTCTTTGGTGCATTCAAGAAGACATCTCTCTCAGACCCACCATGAAGAAAGTTTTGCTGATGCTTGAGGGAATAATTCAGGTGCCTGCTCCTCCATTTACATCTCCATTAACTAGTTACAGTTGTCAAATTTGATGCATAATACTCACCTGCAACTACAAGGCCTCTCTTTTCTCCCGTATATGTATGCTGTTGTATAGTAAGTTAATGCTTTGCTGTAACATTTAACGAATAAGCTTACGATGAAAATGAGAATGAGCAATTCAAGCAAAGATGAATGAGAATGACTACAAACGCTTTGACCGTTTTCTGGATGTTAAATAATGTATTACATATTATTTTAAATATTATATATAACAATTATACGATTTATATTTAAAATTTATAATTGTCCCTCTTAATATTTTCTTCCCATCAATTATTTGTTTACATGGCAGTTTATCAATTACATTTTGCAAAAGAATACCAAAGGTTTGAAAAGTACTTGGATTATAATGATAATGGAGAACTTTTCTATGGCATTTATTAGTGTTGTACCAAACACCTGTGAACTTAGAATTCTGCACCATATTGTTGAAAAAGAAAATTCAAAAGTGATAACTCTTTTGACAGCTGGGATAAAGTTTACTAACGAGGTAGCAAGATATATATCTTACCTTTAGTTGTCTACAAAAAATACTTTCTATGATAACATTTAAGGTTGTTATATAACAAATTTTTTAAAATTTATTTTTACCATCTATAAAATTAACAAGTATCAATTACCTTCTTTATTAAATTAGTTTTTGTATAATAAATTTTTGTCTTAAATATTATAATAATGAGAATTATAACCCGATAAAATAAGATTAAATCTATTGATAGGTCGGATTATCCATCTAGATCAAAAATTCGCCTGAAATTTAAAAAAGTTTGGGGAAAAATATTAAGCACACTAATGGGCTTGAGTAAAAAAAAATAAGCCTATTTAAATTATGAATTGGGCTTGGGCTGAACATTTAAGGCTCAAGTGCAGCTCGGCCTAGCCCATTTATAATAATTTGTATTATGTTATTTTTATATATTATGTAATTTTAAACACATTTAAAAAATAAAAAATTACTAAAAATATAATACTATTTTATTGTAAACATTAAAATAATGTTAAGATGGCTATAAAAAAATTTCAATAAATAAAAAATATTAAATTAATATAATATAAATATTTTTTAAAAATAATGTGGGCGGGCCTAAAATGGATTTGGATTAGTTTTTTGCAAATATGGCTGGGTTTCGACAAAATTTTAAACTCACATTTTGGGTCTGGTCGAGTTTAGGCAAGCATAAACTATATTAATATCATACTTAGACCCGGCTCAACTCTGCCCATGAGCAACTCTAAACGAAATCATGCTTAATTTTCTTAAAAGAAAAAAAATATTAAGAATTTATAGTTATAAATTTATATTATTTTAAAGTAGCTTTTTTTGTTTTTTAGAATAGCAGCTAGATTTTTATTCAAAGATAAAAAGCCCAAAAAAGACAACTAAAGTTTCAAAAAAAATAAAACAAGAAAGACAAAATAAAAAAAGGCTCAATCAAATGAGCCCAAACCCAGCTAAAAAAAGAGGGCGCTTTAGAAACTTCTATATTTCAACTGAGAAAACTAATAGTCCCACCTCTTGAAAAGCAACAAAACATGAGAAAACTAATCGTTGAAAAAAGTTCTTCATCATTTTTGATATTTTCACAGCCTTTCCCCTGTAAAAACCATTCTTCTTCCTAAAAACAACATAGGCCCAGATCTCTTCAGAAAAATAAAACCTCTCCTATCCCTCTCCATTGCTCCTCTTACAAACTCAGAGACATCATCTCGTAAGCTCCATTGTTCTCATGTCTTCAAGCCTTCAACAACTAGTAAGTGTGCAACTCCATTCACTGTTCAAAGATAATATTTGAAAATACAGGTGTGAAACTACTTCCCAAAACTTTTCCATCTCTGATTAAGGCTCCAATTTATGATCCATCCTCCCTTTCAGTTAACAATTTCTTTATGACAGATAATGCATTTCTTTCAACCTTCATGTCCATTAAACCTAGCCTCAATCCCTCCTAGATACTTTGAATGCATGCAAGCTCTTCGACTGCAAAAATAAAAGGTACGTTTTCATTAATAACCATTTTTTAGCTCCGAACTTGTCCCTCCGAGTTTTGAATCACAATCCCAAAACATGATTTTTCCTCTTGTTTTCTGTAGGTCACATCAAAATATGATTCCTTATTGAGTCTGCTATATAATTTCCAAATCTTCTCTAACCTTCATGAATCTACTTATTTCTTTCTGTCCAAACAGCCTAGTGAGCATATGCAAACAGTCTACAGTGTGTTGGTGTTATGTTCAAATAACTAGGTAATCCACTCTAGTAACTTCATATTTAACATCTTTTCATGCCAAATCCAGCCTAAATGATATTATATATCTTTTGTCATAGGGCAGTCCCGTAGGGCATGGGTACTGGTTTCAATTTCACCTGCACATCGCGGACAGAGACTAGAATTAGTCATTCTTTTATAGTGTAGAATACTTATGGTAGGTAGATAGTTCTTTGAGATTAGCCAGATTGTGATTTTCAACCTAGAGAGCAATTTTAAGTCCCATAGTTTTTTCGTAAAAGTTCCCAATTTGTTCCTGGTTGTATACATGGTTAGCTTTTGTGTCTTGTTGTAATAGAGCTTTGTATGCGCTTCGGACTGTAAATTTTTCAAACACCTCCCATCTCCACACCTAGTAATCGTCATGTTGAAATTTGGATAGTGGGATATTCAGGATCCTTTTAGCATCATTGTCACAAAAGGTATCCCTTATGAAATCCACTTTTCATTCCCTATTAACATTATCAATCAGATCCATTACCAAAAGAGTATCCCAACAGCACACACTTTTTTGGATTTTGTAGTTTGCAACTCTGGTACCCATGCTGAATCCTAAACTAGAATTTTGATCCCGCTACTTGCTCTCCAACCCAACGCCTCTTGGAGCACTCCTTTCACAACACAAATACTCTTCTAAGTATCGGAAGGTATATTCCCTAAACTTGCACTCTCAAAATTAGAGTTTGGATAATTCTTCTCTTTTAGAGTACACGTAATTAATGAATTGGAATAATTAATCAATCACTAACCTTGTTTAGCAAGTAATAAAAGATTAAATTTATCCAAACTGTGAAACTCTAAACCAACATTCTCTTTAAGCTCACATAGTTGTCTCCAAGTACACCAACGAATCCCCAACTTTCCATGGCTCTTTTGCCACCAAAATGATATGCAGATGTTCTTCATCTCGAAACATAATGATTTAGGCAATAAAAAATAAGTCATAGAATATGTAGGAATTGCTTCAAAAATGAATTTTATGAAAATTTCTTTACCACCTTATGATAGAAATTTAGTGCTCCAATTGGTAATTTTCTACTTTATGCGATCTTTTAAACCTTGAAACACCAATTTTTCCCTGCCCTACTATATCAGAGGGACCTAGATATTTTTCTAGATTAGAAGAAATACTAACGTTCAGTAATTGTGTAAGTGAATTCCTTAGCTGATCAATTGTGTTTGTACTGTAAAGAATTGTAGACTTTTCATAATTTAAGCATTGACCAGAAGCCTCTTCATACTCTTGCAAAATCTTCTTTAAAGTTTGAACCCTTTGATTTGAAGCCTCCCCAAACAATATGCTGTCATACGTAAAAAGTAAATAGAAAATGTTTGGACCCTTTCAACTTACTTTAGCTCCCTTCACTATCCCATCCCTTTTAGTTAAGCACATTATAGTCGATAACCCCTCACTACACACCAAAAAAAGATAGGGCTTAAAGGATCCCCTTGTCTTAACCCCCTTGTTGGCTTGAACTTTTCACCTTCACACTTATTTATCACAATCGAATAGGAGACAGAATCGATGCAGTGCATAATAAAATCTACCTATGAACTAGCAAAGCCCGTCTTCAATAGCATTTGACTTAAAAAAGATCATTCAACATGATCATATGCTTTACTCATGTCCAATTTTAACGCCAAAAAACCACTCCTCCCTACTCTTTTTTGCTTGTATGTATGTAGAACTTCATATGCAAGTAGTATGTTATCAGTGATCAATCTGCTTGGGATAAAGGCACTTTGAGCATTATCTATACAACAATCTAGAACTTTTTGGAAGCGATTTACTACCATTTTAGAAATTATCTTGTACAGAACTGAGCATAGACTTATAGGTCTAAAGTTTGATAAGTTCATGAGTCGAACAATTTTCGAAATGAGAGCAATATTAGTAGCATTGCAAGATTTGAGGGACATACATTCATTAAGAATACTTAGGCAAAAATTACTCACATCTCGTCTGATAATGTGCTAAAATTGTTGATAAAAAATTACCGAAAAGCCGTCACTACCGCTACTTTCGTTGGTCCCATACTTTTTATAGTAGTAAAAATATTCTTCTTCGTATAAGCTTCTGTTAACATCTAATTCATTTCAGCTGTAATTTTTCGCTCACTCCTAAAAGAATATGTGCCATATTTCCCACTTCTTTTGAAGAGAATAACTCGTTAAAATAATTACGAGCAATCATCGCCATCTCCTCTTTTTCATGCTGAATCATGCCCTTTTCATTCTCTAAAACCCTGATTCGATTAGCATGTTTCCTTTGAGATGTAAATCTGTGAAAAAATATTGTGTTCTTGTCACCTATTTTCAACTAATTTGCTTGGGCCCTTTGTCCCCAGCAAATTTCTTGTTTGTCTATCTCTCAATTTAATTGCATTTTAATATTAATAAGTTTCGTAAATGTTTCATCGTCTCATTTTGCTTTTATGAGTAATTCTAACCTATTATTCAGGTTTTTTTGCTTCCTCACCCAGTTTTATTTTTATATCCCTCTCCCGTTTCTACAATGCTTCTTTTAAAGAATCCAATTTAGTTAAAATATCATCAGATTCAGACTCCCACACCTTACGAATAATTGTTTCACACGAATCCTCCAAGACCCACAATGCTTCAAATCTAAACTTTCTACGCCTTCATTTCCTCCTTGGTTCGTTTTAACTAATAATGGACAATGGTTCAAAAAGGAGTGAGATAAATGATCAATAGAATAATTAGGGCATAAACTTAGCCAATCTATATTCATCACTCCTTTGTCTAATCGTTCCCTAATATTTGTTTCAAATAAATTACCTCTCTCCCAAGTGTACAGGAACCTAAAAAACCACCATTCAGTAACTGGCAATCCTCAAGCACCTTTAGAAAGTTCTTCATACGCCTTTCATCCATTGGTTCCTCCTACCTTCTCATGAGCATATAGAATCTCATTAAAATCCCCACAAACCAGCTAAGGTACAGCACAATTTTCCCCAATGCGCCGAAGTAGATTCCAACTGTCTTCTCTATGTCTTACAACTGCGGCTCTGTAAAAACCCGTAAATATCTATTTCAAACTTCCACATTCCTCTAGAATATTTGCATCAAGATGAGATATAGAGAAACTCTAAATACTAACCAACGTATTTCCATTCCATGCGATATTAAGACCCCCTCTAGAACCTTCTACTTGAACATCAATCCCATTTATGAATCTACATCTCATTTGTACTTTCTCCATTCTCTTCCTATCTAGCTTAGTCTCCATTAAGAAAATAATTTGAGGATTAATAGACTTCAACATAAATCGAAGCCTTCGGACAACTCGCGAACATTCCATGATAAAAGTTTCATGGCGTCCGGTCGGCTTGCCCCCTGGTAGCCACCAATATTCGATTTTGGTGAGCATTATTTCCTTCAACTAAAGGTACAAATGAATCAGTAGAAATAAAAACATTAGGAACTATTTCTTCAGTTTTGGGTCATTTCTTCCTATCAATAGGCACTATTGGATCATCTTTAACATCATAGACCATATTGATTCAACCCATTTAACTAGAAGAACCACTCTGATTTAAGAAATCAATATTAAGAAAACCTTCCAAGCTAAATCTTAGAATCAGATTGATATGATTTCCAAATCCATTCCTCCATTCATCCCTCTGATTACCCCCTGATTCATGCCATGTTGGTTTCTTTCCTTAGATGCATCATCCCTTTCCTCTCGAAGCCAAACACTACTTGCAGTAATGACTCTTTGTGTCACCGCCTTCAAAGAGATGCTCCATCTGAACTCCATGATTTATGATAATACTTTAGAACGACATATTTTTATATGCTAATTACATGTTTATTTTGAGTATGATCCTACTAATTTGGGCTATTTTATGGTCTTTTATCTTTTAGGGACTAAATTGAAGGCAAAAAGAAATTTAAGGGCAAAAGGTACAAATTTGAAGATACGATGGGCCAACATGCGACATAGGGAAAAAGGTGGTGCCAAAAATGCAAGTATGGAATAAATAAGGGCAAAAGTGAAAAAGAAGAGATTTTACAGCACAAGACTCTATTTAATGTTTAATTATATTAGGATAATTATTAAGGATTATTATTTAGATTTAATTTTAGGATTTATTTTCATTTATCTTTAATTATCTTTATTTATTTGTATTTATCTTTTAGAATTTAATTAGGAATAGGCTAGGTTTCTTAGTACTATAAATAGGGGATGAAATAACACAAATTTGGTCCATCTTTTACTGTAACACTCTCTCCCCCATAAATTTAGTCCTTTTGTTCTTTTTATATTTCAATAAAAAATTCCCTTTCCATTATTTTTATTTCTTTCCCAAAAATCATGAGCCACTAAATCCATTTAGCCGAAGGTTGTCGAAATTCCCCAAAAAGGTTCAGGAGGCTTAGAATCCGTGTTTAGCCTTCTCAACAGGGTATTCATCGCTTCTCCGCATTATGGGACTGACACTTCCGCCCATGTCCCTTAATAGGTGATCTTTTCAACTTGTGCAAGGAACGGCCACTTTGTACATTTTGAGAAGGTTGCACAGTCGGTTCGTTGGTTTTCTACGTCAGAGGTTGACGAGTCCAAGAGACAAAATAGCGTGGTATTCGCCGTTGGGAAGTGATGATCTAGCAGAAATAGTCCCACAAAAGCAATTATTGGTTAGAGTCAGGTTCTGCCAAATCTTAAGTCTAAAATTCTGGAGCTGGTGGTCGTAGGCATCCTCTTCCACTATAACTGGCTTACTCTGCTTGAGAAGGATCACTTAAAAGCCAAGGATTGGACCTAAGGCGAATCGAGACAACCGAAGGCTAGAAAATCACTATAAGAAATTTTTTCTCAATTTTATTTTTATTTTTAATTTTTGAAATTTCAATTCAACTTTTAATTTTGTTTTTATTTTATTTTACTCCCAGATCAAAACTTTAAAATTCTTTTATTTTTCAGGAATGCAGGTTTTCTTGGGCACGATTCTGCCCAGGATTTCGAGAAATAAGCATTTATGCAATCCGGTCCCTGAGGATTCAACCCTACTTCTCCTTTACTGTTCTTTTTTGTTATTTTGTAGGGAATATGATATTTTTGGTGCTCTCAACGACACATCAATTTATCCTTTAAGTTTCAATCTAACAGGGAAGAACTTATCACTGTGACCTAAACAACCACATAATAAGTAAAATAGTGTAAGCTTTTCGTATCGAAAATTTGCATAAGTGAATGTCGATAAAGGAAGCATAATTTTCTTCTTTCTTTTCAACGGTTTGTGACGTGATATATTGACTTGGTCTCATTGTGACAATGGGGTTCCTTGTCACGCTGTGGCCTAAAGTCTAAATCTCGTCGCGACAATCATCACTCGATATTGCGACGTGGACTCTTGCACTATCATGTATAATCTCTGATCAAACGCGAAGCTGGTTTCTATTTGCCACTAAACCCTTTCTTTTATGTTGTACTAACCGAATATGGAATTGCACCCGAGCAGTTATCAGTTGTTTCTTGGTGGACATTGGTGGCTTTCTATATTAATTTCTACAAACATAATGAGCCACCATTGTTGGGTGTTTCTAAAAGTTCTACCAATTGAAGATGAACAGAGAGGGGTCTTTTGTTGGTAGGGCTCACTTTAGTGTATGTACAGGCCATGAATGTTGAGACCACTGGTACGTACCGTGGCGTAGTGAAAAAATTATTCTGGTGATCTACAGCCATAGATCCACGTACAAGGAATGAAATGGTTTGAGATAAGGTTGAACATATACATTCTTAATTGAAAACGATGAGAGGATGTTGCTGATTCGATGTTGATTCCAAGCTATAACAAAAATGTTCCGGCCTCTACGTAGTCCACCCGACATTAAAACGAATGGCAAAACTTTCTTGGAACTATTCCAAAGAAAAATCTCCCAAAATAAATGCTAAACCCTTTTTGTCAAAATTTCTTTTAAACACACTTACCCTAATTCGGGATTTTGGTATGCATATATTGAAATAGGAAACCAATTTTATAAAGAACATACTAGGGTTCGCATTAAAGGGGTTCGCACATTAAGGGTTCTCCTAGGGTTCGTACATACTAGTTCTCTACTTCTTAAAATTTAATTATACTTAAAGATTTAGGTTTAGATCTCACACATGTTTTGAAACCTTAAAAACCTTTAGTTTGGTGAGGAGATTGAAGATCCACTTGAGGGATGATTTTGAATCTTTTTTACTTCTTTAGCTTTGAAAGTTTGATCTGGGAGAAAAAGTGTTTATGGGTGTTTTCTTGAAAATTTGCTAGGTAAATTCTAGGGTTTGTTTTGAAATTAGCTATTTATAAAACTTGTTTTTCCTAATTGAAAGAAGGTTTACAAATTCACGTAGGATTAGGACTATTTAAAATAGGGACTAAATTGAAAAAAAATAGTTTTTGGGCTAGGTTGTTTAAAAATTCATCACTTTTGGGAGCAAAAACAAGGAAATAAAAATATTTTAGTTGAATGCTCACTAAAGGTTTTAAACTTGCGACTTATGAGTAAGCTAAAATCTTACCACTTGAACTAACAAGTTAATTCTTATAATTTTCTAACAAAAAATAATTTTAAAGCATTCTAATCCTCTTACCTTGTTTTTAAAAAAAATAAATAGCAATATAAATTTTATCCTATTTTTCGTAGACCCACTTTTGAGATGTGACAAAAGATTTTCTATGTTCTCCATGAGAATTGATAAGGAAATAGTTTGCAACTTTTTTTTTTATACAAAGTCTACAATTACACATAACTTTTCTCTAACTTTTAAATACAAAGATATTGCATTTCAGCACGTTTAAATTTATATTATTCTACATCGATAATAATGTTAATATCAATTGAATTAAGACTAATCGATAATATCTCAAATATAATTTTGAGTGCTGACTAATTATTGATGCGAAAGCATTTGTTTTTCTGTTCTTTTATTTCTTTCCGGAGGAAACGTGCGACATTTGGAAATAAAGATGATTTGAGCATGCTTTACATTTGTCAAAATGTCTGGCAGCTGTAGACTAACTTGTAACGTGACCAAGTTGATATCCTTGCTCTCCGTAAAATTAGAAAAGATCCCAATTTGAGCCGCTCTTGATTTGTAACATGCCACTTCCTAAAAGTTAGCTTAAAGATTCAGGGTTTACTTGATTGGTAAAAAAATGGAGAGACGAAAAGAGAGAGTGAAAAACTTGAAAAATAAAATTTGAGTGTATAGAAAAGAAAATAGAAAGGATGATTATTTTTTATCTTAATATTAAAAATTAATCCTTCCAAATATAAATAATGAGAAGAGAGAAAATAAAAGAGAAGTATATGTTAGTTCAAAATTATACAATTTTAAATATTTTATTTATTTTATTTTCATTTTTAACTCTATCAAACTATGAATATAAAGAAAATTTTTGTTCCAATCTTTCTATCTTTCCTATTAATCACATCTACAGAAACAAAAATTATGTTTTCAATCTTTCTAATTATTTTATCAATTCAATTTTCCACCTTTGTCATTTTTTTCTCATAGCAAAACCTAATTACAAGGATGGTTAAGCATAAAGCAATATTAACCAGCTAACTTTAGCTGTTTTTGTTAGACATAAACAGAGATCAACTGATGCAATTGATTTGGTATCATGTGAGTGGTCACATGAGATCATGTTATCTAATACTTGAGGATTGCAGAGAAGTCAGAGAAATATACTAGTCAATTTCAGTATCACATGATCAGCTGGTTCCAAGTTCCAACCCCCATTAAACAACTAACAAAATGGAGTAAGCATATTGTCTAATCAGTAGAGATGTTACTGGGAGTGGCAGTCAAATTTGTGCTTGTATAAAATTATAATGTGCATCATTTTATTTGTGGAAATCCCAACATAGCATTTTGTGATTATTTTATGCCCTACTTCGCTGTCATTAAATTCTTTCTAATCTAATCTAATCTTTGGTTTTGACCAGCTTGCCAATCAATTGCTCTTAAAAAGTAAGTTATTTTAAAACCTGATGATAGGTAAAAGTCAGATCTTTCACAACTGGATCAGACAAAGATGCCATATAACCCTGGTTAACTAGTTATACTGGAGGTTTTTGTTCTCTTTCCCGTTTAATTTTAATTAACGAAGGAGCTATGTTATTTGAATTCTAGAATGAGTGTCCAATACTAGCATGGGTATAGCACTTTCGAAAATTTGTTCTCTCTCAAATTTGATTTTGAATAAATTAATTTTTTTTTAAATTTAGACAATTTAATCCTTATCAATTTTAAAAATAAATAACTTCAAACAATTAACCACGACATTAATATTTTCTGTTAATCATACATAATTTTGATTTATATAATAATGAATTTAACTTACAAAGCTTACAT
This sequence comes from Gossypium anomalum, assembly GCA_025698475.1. Taxonomy (NCBI): domain Eukaryota; kingdom Viridiplantae; phylum Streptophyta; class Magnoliopsida; order Malvales; family Malvaceae; genus Gossypium; species Gossypium anomalum. The sequence goes on along the minus strand of CM046963.1, from coordinate 20,046,859 downwards.
AATTTGTCAATTTGATCTAGATTTAACAAATTTAGCTATCGATATTTACATATTCTATAAATTTAATCTTGACCTTGAAAATGTTGAGGTTAAATTTAGTAACTTTTTTTAGAATCAAGACTAAATTAATAAAATATATAAACACCAAGAATTAAATTTATAATTATGCCAATCAAAATTATATATGAAAAACTTTAATGTCATGATTAATTATTTTTAATTAATTACTTTTAAAATTGAATAATTAAACTACACTTTATTTAGTGAAATTAATTTATTTAATATCAAAATCGAATATATTTTTATCGAATTTTTAAGGCTTTTCGAACTTATGTGTACGAGAAACTAACAAAAGAAAAAAGAAAAAGATATCTTGTCTAAAACCCGGATACCCAGTGAAGATAGGAATATTCAGCTTCCATGTGGAATTATCTAGTTACTTTTATATAAATTAAGCTTGTTTCAGACTTACAGTAGAAACTACATGTAAGACGTGCAGTACTGTCCTTTTTCCAGAAGATATCCGATCTAAATGTCTTTGCTCCAAAATCTTCTCTATTCCATTTCTTCTCCATGAACACTATGAAGTTAATTCATAGAGCTTTGTTTCTTGTCTTTGCCTTGATAATTTCTCATTTACTCATCTGTTCACCACTGTCCTTTCATTGTTGGAAAGACACTCATATTCCTAGAGTTAGATATCAACCCAGGAGATTGTTAGGTTCTTTAGCTTCTGTTTCTGCAAATCTAAACAAGTTGAGTGGAGCCATTCAAGATCCAAACAAAGCTGTGGGGACAAGTCTAAGAAAAGCTCCACCCAGTGCTTCAAATCCAACCCAAAACAAGTAATTCCAGTGTTTGTTTTACCTTTACTGTTGGATAGGTAGGCAAATTGGATCTCTACCTTTTTTCTCTTTGTATCCACAAGTTATTCAATTTTTTTTTCTGCAAATATTTTTGTTCCCTTTTTTGCAGTAGATTTAGTAATGAGAGTGATGTGCATTTACAGAATCCTGGACTTGTAACAAAACATCAGAAATAGTACAGTTTATTTCAGAAGATCTCCACAGCAATATTGTTTTATTTTCTTCTTCTTTTTCCCCAGTTTATTTCAAAATTCTAGTTTCTTTACATGTTGCTTCATGTGATGAATGAAAACAATATCAATTGGTCTACTATATTCTTTTGTTTACTTTTCTATCCATGAGACAGATCATGTAAAGACAAATAAAGGCGTACAATAATGCTGCTAAAAAATCCTTTTAGGTGGAAAAAGAGAATATAATCTTTACAGCACATATTGCAGATCATGCTGAGAAACTTCATTATCCACTGATTAAACGGTATAAATTTATAGTTTTATATTTCTTTTCCTTTTTTTTGTCAATTATTTATATCGTTTTTCTTTGACCATATTTTTTGTGGTTTTATCGGTGGATAGATCTCCTAACAGTGGCATGCAATTTCTTGGCATCAGCATTTATGTTTATTACAGTTTTAGACTTTTATGGTATACGGCAGTAGAATGAGGCTTTCAATTCTAGTTTATGATCTTGTTTGTAACACATAGTTTTGAAATAGTACAGTGATTTGCTGCTGTAGAATTTTCTATTGAAACTGATGTTGTAACCATAGTATCTATTCATATAATAGAAGTGTAATAATGAAACAAAAATTATTTACTTAATTAGGATTAATAATTGCCTTACTTAGAATGAATACACTACATAATTTTCCAATATAACTAATGATTTAAGACATATCTATTAACTCCCACAAGTATAATAGCAACATCAGTGTTACACAAATGTTTGCATTCACTTTCCCAAAAATCTTCTCTTATAAGTGAATAAACTCCCAATGCATACCTAGGATAACAAAGTAGATCTACCTAATAAATTACTCCCCAATATAAACATATAAAGCACTCAAAACTTAGTCACAAACTGTGAAGAATGACATCCTTATATAAACAATGACTACAACATTTAAACCATTGATGTTATATCTATATCAGCTTCTGTTTAAATTTGAATAATCTTAAGATAATAGGTGAATAATCCACTTTTTAAACCATTCTTTGCTGATATTAGGTAGCTACTTCATACTACATTAGTCATGGTCAATTTTAGAAATATAATATTTTCCCTCCCATTTCTAAATAATAAATTATCATTTGTCTAATTTTCTTTTTCTTTTGATTCTAATTTTGACTAATCTCTTCTCATGCGCCTGATTTTTCTTTAGAGGCGAATTTAGGGGCTTGTAGGCCTCGGCCCTCCAAACTTTGGAAATTTTCATTTTAAGACCTTTTACATTTTAAATTTTTTACTTTAATATTATAATTAATGTTAAAAAAGGATAAAGTTGGGTTTGGCCCCCAAGTTTTTTACAATTTGATTTTTTTATAAAATTTATTAAATTAGTAATATTTATAATTTAATTTGGGAAGCTAATACAAAATAGTATCTAAATATTAATTTGGTAAAAATAAAATTTAACAATTGCAATATCTCGAATTGAGCGTTTATCTTATATTGTTTAATGTAATTTCAACTTGTATATCTTATATAAATATCTCGATCTCATTTATCAATAATTTTGACTTCGCCCTAGTTTTTTTGTATCTTTTCTCCACTTTCACCATTTGAGGTCTCCAACTGAACAATCTTACAAGGATGATCTGTTAGAATCGTAAATCAAGATATGATATAAAACTTAAGAAATCATAAATCAAAATCTATCATGTCAAATCATAGAGAACAAAACGATAACAGAACTAGATGCGGAAGCGTACTTCAATCCATGGATTCCTTGAAATTTTATGGATCTTGGGATTTTGATCTTCCAAATTAGCACACAAGAAATTTAGAGAATATTTGCTCTCTCTTTCCTAAGGATAGGATATTAGAAAAGTTGTCTTGTATGTAATTTGGGGACCATAACCCTAATATATATAACTTTGGCACATTGGCCCTAATTCCTAATTAGCCCATAATTAATTAGAAATTAATGACTAGAGTATCTACACATATTTGACCCATACTTTATTTAATAATTAAAGCCCAATAAACCTTATCCAAATTATATCACTTTTAATTCGGGCTAACCTATCATGATTATAAATAATAACATGTAATTACCCTTATTATATATGTGATGTCCATATTTTCGAACATGATCTGTTTTCACGCTGCAAAACTTGTAGCCATTTGCAGTCATTGATGTTAAGAGTTAGTTTAAGGCCAAAAGCTATTTTGACCTATCTGATGCATTAAAAGCGTAATGCCATGGAATAAATCGATGCAATCTTGATGAAAAAGGTTGAAATTTAAAGGGAGTTTACATTAAAAAGAGCATTCCAAAACGAGGTAGAACGGCGCTTATGCCATGCGAGGGGAATTTTTTTGGTTTTGACTTCAATTTCTAATACTATTCTTATTTTCTCTTAAAAACAATGGATGTTAAAGTTGATACCAAAACCAGAATGAAGAAAGGATAATATTAAAAAAATAGTTAATTTTTCTTTGTCAAGAAGGTATGTGAATACAAGCAAATTTGCAATTTATGTAATTAAGGAACACTTGATGATTAAGGAAACACAAAATTTTGTTCACATCTTTAAGGAGATAAAAAATATATAAAATAATACAAAGAAAAGAAGAAGAACTCGCATATATACACACTTAGTGATGGATCTTCGGAATAAGTTTTAGGAGTTTAGTAAAATTTTTAAAAATTTTATAAGTTTAATGAGATTTAAAAAAAAAATAAATTAAGGTTTAATTAAATTTTAATTTTTTTGTGAGATTAATGAGAATTTTCAAACATTTGAGGGGGCCTAACTAAAATTTTCTAAAAATTTCAAGGGAAAAATCAAAATTTTCCAAAATTTTGTAATGGTCTGCGACTGTATACACTAGTGTCATGGGCCGTGTATCAAAGCTCGTTTCCATTGTGCACAGAATGTCCCATGAAGGTCAACTTATTAAATGGAGATCATTTAGCCCACCTGAATTGACCCAATTCGTAGAACCCATAGAGAAGCTCATTTACTTGAAGCCTTAGTGGCCCAATGAAACACTCCAATAAAATTAGAGTTACCAGGGCAATTAATGTAAACCCTAAGGGATAAAAATTTATAGAGTTTATTTAACACCCCTAACTCATATCCATCGCTGGAATAGGGTTACGGAGCATTACCGTATAAAAGTAATATAAAACGTATATTTCCAAACATTAATATAAACATAGCATAATTCATTCAAATACATGCATATCGTCCCTTAATCGAGCCCTCGAGGCCCTAGAAAAACTTTAGAAATGAATCGGAACTAAATAAAAAACATTTGAAACATTGAGGAAAAATTTAGAAAATTTGAACTATAGCGGTCACACGGCTGTATGACTCACACGGCTGAGACACACGCCCGTGTCTTAGGTCATGTGGACAAGAAATTGGATAAAATCAAATCATTTCTCTCACCCATTCCCAACAAGTACCTACAAGCCATTTACAGATATGATCAAGGCACCAAAAACACACTAAAACATGCTTAAATTAACCAATTCAAATGATCCAAAATCCATTCAACCAATATGCCTTATAAGGCACCTCAATCACAATCAAACAATCTTATCAAACATATGCATAATTGACTACATTTCCAGCATCCACATCTAGTTCAAGATCATCTTAAAGCATACCACAATTGAGACCATTTCTAGCATAGCAACTTAATTCACCTATAAGCAAAAACAAACCATAAGTGTTTACTTTCATACCATTCTAATTGTACCAAAAAGATACCTATTTACAAACCTAGTAAAGTACCTAACAACTTAGTTTAGTATTTTGTCATAATGTACCATAAGAACCTATATAGCCACATATAAATGCCACAACCCTAAAGGACACAAGAACTACTAACATCGAAGGATAGTGTGAGTTGAAGATTCGATCCGTCCAAACATTAGCAACAACAATCTACAAAATAATTCACAAAAATGAATAAGCTTACATAGCTTAGTAAGAACATAGTATATCATTAAACTCAATAACAATTGAATACAACTCATATTTTACTCGATTCAAGGTTACCAAAGTGTAAACAGGGGCACGTAGGTGCTATTCAGGAGTACTGAAGTACAAACAGTGGCATGTATGTGCAATTCAGGGGTACTGAAGTACAAATAGGGGCACATATGTGCAATTCAAGGGTACCAAAGTACAAACAGGGGCACGTATGTGCAATTCAGGGACACCAAAGTACAAACAGGGGCACATATGTGTAATTTAGGGGTACAGAAGTACAAATAGGGGCACATATGTGCAATTTAAAGAATAATTAAGTATAAGCAATTAATTACATAACTATATTGTAAAAATACAAATAGAAATTCAATTAAGTATAGAAATACTATGAAGTTACATTGACAACTAGAGCGTAAAAGTACAATCGAGCTAATCTATGATTTTCACCTTTCCTCGGTTTAGATTCGATTGAGATTTATCCTGATCTAAATAAATAATTATATTCAATTAAGTGTTTCAATCAATCTAAAACATTCAATTCAATCCAAAATCCATATTTATACATAATTATAATTTTACCCCTAACATTTTAACCTTTTTACAATTTACTCCTTAAACTCGTAAATTGAAATCTAAGCATTTTCATCCCTAACTCATGCTAGCCGAATTAATTATGAACCCATATCAACACATACAAATAATCATTTCACAATTTAACCATGATATTTTACTACTTTTCCAAGTAAGTCCCTAAATGACATTTTTATAAAAAATCACTTTACAAAACTTGTTTATTTATTAACAAGGACTGATAATCTTTCATTAAACTTCAAGAATCACGCAAACATGTTCATGGAAAAACCCTAATCCTTTAATTTTATTTTCAAATTAGTCCCTAGGCTAGCTGGATTAAGCTACAACAATCTCGAAAACATAAAAATCATTAAAAACATAATCAAAACACATACCATGCAAGCAAAAATGCCACGGCCGAACCCTAGATACTCTCTTTTGAATACTCTGTTGAAGAAGAAGCAAATTTTGAGAAGATGATATATTTTTCTTATTTAATTTTATGCTGTCTTTTTCTTATTTAATTTTATCTTTATTTACCTTTTTACATTTTTGCCCTTTAAAAATATTCATAATTTCAATAAAACCAATCCATAAATATCCATTAACTATAAAAATGGTATATTTACCATCTAAGTCCTCTTAAATTAAAGTTTCATAGCTATTTGATACCTTTAGCTACTAGAACGCTACTTTTGCACCTTTTACGATTTAGTCCTTTTTACTTAATTATGCATGCAAACGTTAAAATTTCTTAACAAATTTTTTATACGACCTTACTAATATTCCACAAAAATAAAAATAATAATAAAATAAATATTTACTCATCAGATTTGTGGTACCAAAACCACTGTTCTGATTTCACTGAAAATAGGTTGTTACAGTTTAAATCTCTTAATTCAATCTGTAACGTTGGATATGGGAGAGCTCAACTATAAATAGACTATAAATAGAGGTATTCTCCCTCATTTTTAATCACTAAGTTGTAAGCTTTCAAAGTAATATAATACTTTTGAGAGCATTTATTCGAACACTTGGCGTGTTTTTGCTTTCTTGTGACTTTTCTCTTATTTCGTCGCTTTTTTGTCTTTGAGTTTGTTTCCATTTTATTTTCAATATCTTAGAAAATTTCAACAAGAATTCTTAATTTGTGAGAGTTAGGCTAACATAGAAGGATTTGAACCCAAGAAATCGCTTAATGTCGAAAAAATTACGAGACTAAAGTTTTAGTCTCGTGACACTAGATGATGACACGAATAGTAAGCACTATATGCAAACCTATCACGCTCCAAAATATAGGGGGTTAATCATAATGGATAGACAAGAAATAATACATAGGATGAATGATTAAGTGATAGTGCATCCATCCTAGAAGTCCTAGGTTCAAACCTCAGTCCTCTCATTCATTTTTCCATAAATTTTTAGTAACCTAGGATAAAAGGCACACTAAAACAAATATTAATTGGATTAAAAATTGAACAAGAAATAGACCTTAGGCCTAATGGTTAACACGTTAGGTACCCTTTCCATTTACCAAAGTTTGAACCATATCCTTCCTCTCTTATTTTTATAATAGCCCATTTTTCAATGGTGTCAAAAACAGTGGTTTCGGAGCTACCAAATCTAAAAAGTAAGTTTGTAAATATTATATTTAATATTTACGAGTTAATTGTGATTTTAAAAAGGTTTTTGATATTATGATTTTTGTTTTATAAGCGATTTATTAAGTTCAAGTGGTATGACCCTAAGGTCAAGTGGTTTTAGAAATTGAGGTATCGAGACCTCATTTTCTATAAACAAAGCCGAAAATATTTTTATAAATATTTACAGAGTGTAATTAATGTGGTATGAAAGTTTTGTTGAAAAATTTTATCGTTTCAATAGTTAATTAATTAAAAAGGACTAAATCGAGTAAAGTGCAAAAGTTAAGTTCTAATAGCTAAAGGTATTAAATAGCTATAGAACTTTATAGTGGAAGTCCTTATATGAAAATTAGACCATTAGAGTTGGTAGTGGATGGTAATGGTTTGGCATTATTAAAATTTTGGTTAGTTTTCAAGGTTAAATAAGTAAATAATTAATAAAGGTTAATAATTAAAGAAACAAAATAAAACATGCATCTTTATTTTTGTTTCTTCAACTGAATAGCAAAGTAAAAAATAAGCCATGAATGAAGCTTCATTTGGCCATCCCTATTTGTGCTTGCATGTGAGTATTTTTCGTTCCGTTTTTAATAATTTTTATGTTTTTGAGATCGTTGCAATTAGGTTCAGCTAGCCCGTACCTTCAATTTTGAAACTGTTAAAGATTTTGAATGTTTCCATTGATGAATCTTATGATTTTTTATGTTAGATGATAAACTTGGAATGTTGATTATATTTAAAAGTATTTTGTTAAGTGATTTTGATGAATTTTTCAATTAAGGACTAATTTGTTAAATTAATAAAAGTACAAGGATTTAATGTGAAATTGTTGCATAAATGAGCTATTTTGGATACCATGAGCATTAAGATACAAGGATTTAATGTGAAATTGTTGCATAAATGGGCTATTTTGGATACCATGAGCATTAAGATAAGCTCAATTTTTGGTAAAAATGGTTAATTTGCATGTTTTGGGCTCAGGGACTAAATTGAATAAAAGTAAAACTTTAGGGGTAATTTTGTAAAAATTCCAAAAATGACCAAATTGTATGAAATGAATTATTTTATTGTCTAAATTAATATATTGAATGGAATTATTAATTTAGATCAAGACCGGGTGGAAAATCGATGAAAATGGAAAATTACCAAAATGCCCCTGAACTTTGGTATTTCTGCAATTTAACAAGGTAAGTTCGTATGAACTATACTATGTAATTGTTGATTAAATTGAATTTATTATGTGAAATTTTATTGAAAATGAATATATATATATATATGTTATTATACAATTTGGCTTATAATGAAACGAGGGAAATTCAACGATGCACGACGACTATCAAGTCCCTTTTGAACCTTAGGAATAGATAGGATACAAATGACATGTCATTAGAGGTTACCGTGTTTTGGGTGCTGGTTTGTAAGTTCTACCAGTGGCTGAGTTTTTCGGCATGTGTTGCGGTTACTTGTCAGCTTGTGTGAACAGCACTGTGTAGTTATGTCTTGACCGTCAACTTGTGTGAGTAGACCCAGTGTTAGCTTAAGAGTGAGCATCTATATGAGATATGATATAGAGACGGTTTTGACCAAGTGTTGGCACATAGTGTGCGAGACTCCCGCGTATCCGATATTATTCTAAATGGTTCAATAGGAAATGTGCTGTTACGAGACGATATGAGTTCGATACGAAATAATATAGGTATATACATGAAATACATGGAAATGATGGTACATGATATATTGATATATTAAAATGGATGATATATGTATATGATGAAACGGTAAGATAATGATATGTATATATATATATATATATATATATGAATATCCTTGATATGTTGATACAAGGTAATTATGCAAGTTGAGACGAGTAATGAACTCAAGTGTGACATGTTGAGAAAATAAGGTTATCAATGTTGAATTTATATGAAATATATTCAAATACGCTAATGTGTGTTGCTGTTTGATGCTTAGGCAAGTGCCAAGCTGTTGGTTGAATGGTATTATGTTTACTTATAAGTCGTATTGAAATGGTAAGTGCTCAAATGAAAATATGTATAACAGTACGATTTAGACCCTAATCGAAACGGTGGTTTTGGGACCACAAATCTGAGTCATAAAAATATTTAAATATTATTTTTCGTGTTTATTATATATGAATTAGCATGTGTGAAAGTTTCGTATAAAAAATTTAATTGTTTGTGTGCTTAATTAAATAAAAGGGCTTAATCGCGTAAAATAAAAACTTGATAGTTTAAAGCATAAGTATTGAAGTGTTAGTGGCTTTTTAATACGGAGTACTTATGTTGCAATTTTTCCTTTTAAATATAACATGGACGGCTATAACCTTTATATTTATATATTGGTTTTGTATTAATTAACAAAGGTTAATTTGGTAACTTATGAAATAGTTTATAATATATCATAACATAAATAAATAAAATAAGGTTTCATATTGTCTTGTTATTACCGAAAATAAAATAAAAAAGAAAAGAATAAGAAACTAGGTATTCGACCATTGTTGATTCAATTTTAAGGTATGTTTTGTTTCGATTTTTGATAATTTTTATGTTTTTGAGATCATTGCTTCGAATACTACCCGACCCATGCTTGAATTTTTTATTTTTATGAATATTTTGAGTTATGCTATTGATGAATATTTGTGTTTTATGATGTTTGATGATGAAATATGAAAAATATGTTTTAGATTAACATGTTTTGTATTTGAGTTTTTGAATATTTTGAGTAATTAAGACTAAATTACAAAAATAATAAATTGAGGGACTAAAATGCAAAATAAATGAAATGTGTGTATTTATATGTGTTAGATGAACATTCGGCCTAAGCATGATGAATGGAGATTTTGTGTATTTTGTGTTTTATGCAATTAGGACTAATTTGTAAAAAGTGTGAAATATTAGGGGTAAAATGGTAATTTGCCCATTTAAGTGTTGTTGGATTAAATTGAATGAAATTGTGTTTAAATGAGGTTAATTTGGAATTATATAGATCAAGAACAAAAGAAATCAGACTTGGATCGGGGAAAAACAAAAATAGTCGAATAACCAATTTATAACGTTCGTCGATATCCGAGGTAAGTCTTTAAGCAATTAAATATCATTTATTTCGAATATAAAATGGTTTACCATGATGATTCAAAATTTATAATTGTATAGTAGGGTAGCCAAATGTGGTTTAACATTGAATTAATGTGTTGAGTTTTATTCGACCGAGTTAAAACCTCTGAAAGTTTGTATGAACTGTTTATGGAATGACTCTATAATAGGGACATCCGGGCTTTGAGCTTAGCAAGCCTTGTGCTGGTGAACTTGATCGGGCCTTGTGCCTAGCAGGCTTATTGACGGTGAATAAATAAGAATCAGGCCTTGAGTCTAGCCGGTGTGTGATTCAGGCTTATGCCTAGCAGGTTTTATGCCCGGTGATTTATTTTCAAGCCTATGTCTATAAGACTTCACATTGATGTGGAAATTGAACAAGTAAGATGATCTAAATGACATTGTATATTCGGCCACGTAGGTATGTACATAGGTGATGACATATTGAACTTGTATATTTGGTCACATGTGATTTTATATTAAACTTGAATATTTGACTACATGTGATGTTTTATTGAACTTGTATATTTGGTCATATATGATGATATATTGTACTTGTATATTCGGCTATATGTGATGATATAATGAACCATGTGTATTCGGCCATACAAGTAAGTATTTATGAGATGATATATTAGATTTTGAATATTCGACCAAATAGGGGGGTGTGTGTGTATATATATATATGTGATATTATATTTGATTTTCTATAATCAATCAAATGAGTGATGTTGGTTTATACAGTTGAGTTTAATTCGTGAGTATATATGTTTGAATGTAAGCATAATTGAGATAGTGTTATTTTGGAAATGAAAAGTGAATAATATTATGTTAAATTAGAAATATTAGCATTCGACCAAGGTAACTTATTTATGTTAAAGTATATCATTAATGATACAATTCGCTTGTTTGAAGTGTTCTGATTATTCATTTGAGTTGTTTAATTTACTTAAGGCTTACTAAGCTAAGTTAGCTTACTCTGTATGTTTTGGTTACTCTATTTTATAGATTTTGGTTGTGAGTTACGAGCTCAGAGATCGTCATCGAAGTCATCCACACTATCGTCAACCTTTGGTATTTTAGAAAAGTCTATTTTCGAACTTATGGCATGTATAGGCTAACATATATATATATTTCGTTCAATCTTGGATATGTATAATTTAAGCCATGCGAATATGGCTTGACTCCTAAGCTTGAATTTGGCTTTCTTTGATTATGGTTGAAGTTCAATTTTTGTTAAAATGCTATATGCTTGGGATAACTAGTATTTATGATATGTGTTTGTGCATTAAAGTTGGTTAAAGAATTTTGGATGTGATATGAACAAATTGGCCACAATATATGCATAGGTAATTTTGGTTGGTTTGAATATGAATTATATGAAAATAAAGTATATAAGTGAATTTGGTAATTTGCCTAATTAAGGTTTATAAATGATTTGGTGTTAAAGGATATCTTGTATTAACCGAATAAGGTTGGGGTTATTTTAATATATTTTCTTTATGATTTAGTAAAATTTGTGTATTGATATGTATATATATATTTGAATGAGTACATATATTTATATGTGCATAAGTCATGAATATTAATGTAATGAATTGGCTAAGTAGAGTCAAGTAGAATATGTTATTTAATTTTATCAATATGCTTTATATGTGGTTCGGCAAATGTGATTAAATTAAGTATTATATGTTATTAAGGTATGTTAATATTGATAAGTGAAATGAACATTATGACGCATAATATTTATATGAATTATAATGATGTGTTTCGATTATGTGTGAATGGAATTGTATATGGTGTTACATTTTATTGGTACCAGAGCTACGATTTAGTCAGTTCTAAGACTAACGTAGCGTATATGAGTTTAGCTATACATGCCATATTGTATTCAGCGATAGTGTGATGACTTCTGACAATTGAAAATGTGTTATTGTATAGTAAATAGATCCCGATAGAGCTGCAGTTGATGATGTCAAGAGTGTAGCACCTACTCCCGCGCATGGGATAGCGCCAATTGAATCTTGGCTGATCTCGAGTAGTCATGAAGGGGAGGCTAAGCAAGCTTTCTATCAAATGATGAACGAGTGGTTTACTCAGTATATCCAGACTAATCCGCCTGTACAACAACCTCCACCCCCGAATAATCCATCTCCAATACCTGTGGTACCTCCGATGATTGATCCAATGAGATTTAATAGGCCTCATGTAGATAAAATCAGAAAACATGGGGCTGAAGAGTTTAAAGCTAATGATGATGATGATGCTGAGCGGGCTGAGTTGTGGCTTGATAATACTGTCCGTGTGTTCGACGAGCTATCTTGTACTCCGGATGAATGTTTAAAGTGTGCCATATCTTTATTATGAGACACCACATATCACTGGTGGAATACACTAGTATCGGTAGTCCCGAAAGAGAGAGTGACCTGGGAATTCTTTCAGACTTAGTTCCGTAAGAAATACATCAGCCAGAGATTTATCGACCAGAAACGCAAAGAATTTCTAGGATTGAAATAGGGTCGTATGACCGTAAATGAGTATGAACGGAAATTTGTGAGACTAAGCGATATGCTCGTGAATGTGTTTCAACTGAAGCTATCATGTGTAAAAGATTCGAAGACGGTTTGAATGAAGACATTAAATTGTTGGTTGGTATACTTGAAATCAAAGAGTTCGTGGTACTTGTTGAAAGAGCTTGCAAAGCCGAAGAACTCGGGAAAGAGAAAAGAAAAGTTGATTTTGAAGCTAGAGATTTCCGTAAAAGATCATTGGGTAAGACTTTTCACTCAGTATTGAAGAAGTTCAGAGATGATTCTAGTCGATCTAAAGCTATTTCGGACTTTTCTAAACGAGATTGAGACCGACCTCCTGTGAGTTCACGAGCCACTTCAATAGCTAGTGTTGGCAATGTTCGACAACATAGAGTCGAGTGTAAGTATTGTGGTAAATGGCATTCTAGAGATTGCAGATTACATGATGGGTCTTGTTTTAAATATGGAGAGAAGGATCATTTTATCCGAGATTGCTCGATCTTAGCCGAGTAAAACACTGTTCAGAACGCGAAACCCAGTAACATATCAGTACGAGGCAACCACCCAGGCATTCGGGTAATATAGGTGGTAGTCAGAGAGGGACAAAAGATACAGCAGTTCAATCTAAGGCTCGTGCACCTGCCAGAGCATAAGCTACACGCACTTGTGAGGATGCTTATTCCCCAGATGTTATTACCGGTACTTTCACTCTTTATGATACTAGTGTTATTGCATTGATTGATCCTGGTTTGACTCATTCTTATATGTGTGAAACATTAGTATCCAGTAAGACTTTGCCTGTTGAGTCTACTGAGTTAGTGATTCGAGTAACAAACCCCCTGGGACGGTGTGTTTTGGTTGATAAAGTATGTAAAAATTGCCCGTTGATGATTCAAGATTCATGCTTTCCAGCTGATTTGATGTTGTTACCTTTCAACGAGTTCGATATAATTTCAGGTATGGATTGGTTAACTTTGTATGATGCTGTTGTTAATTGCAAAAGAAAGACCATTGATTTGAGATGTCAAAACAACGAGATTATTCGGATTAAATCTAATGATCTGAATGGTTTACTAGCAGTAATATCTTCGATGTTAGCTAAGAAGTATGTGAGAAAAGGTTGTGAAGCTTACCTTGCTTATGTGCTTGATAGTAAAGTAACTAAAAAGAAGATTGAATCCGTACCAGTTGTGTGCGAGTATCCGGATGTGTTTCATGAAGAATTGCCAGGTTTGCCACCTATCCGAGAGGTAGAGTTTGGTATTGAGTTAGTATCGGGGACGACTCCGATTTTAATAGCTCCATATCGGGTGGCACCTACTGAATTAAAAAAGTTGAAAGCACAGTTGCAAGAGTTAACAAATAGGGGTTTTGCATGACTGAGTTTCTCTCCCTAGGGTGCACCAGTTTTATTTGTGAAAAAGAAAGACGGAACTATGAGAATGTGTTGTATTGATTACTGCCAGCTAAATAAGGTGACTATAAAGAATAAATACCTATTGCCACGGATTGATGACCTGTTCGATTAGTTAAAAGGGGCTTCCGTGTTTTCGAAGATAGATTTGAGATCGGGTTATTATCAGTTGCGAGTCAGAGACTCCCATGTGCCAAAAATTACTTTTCGAACAAGATACAGGCATTATGAGTTTTTGGTTATGCCGTTTAGACTTACTAATGCACCTGCTATTTTTATAGATTTAATGAATCGAATCTTTAGGCAGTATTTAGATCAGTTTGTGGTTGTGTTCATTGATGATATATTAATCTACTCCCGTAATGAAACCGAACATGCCAAGCATTTGAGACTTTGTTACAAACTTTGAGAGAAAAATAGTTGTATACGAAGTTTAGTAAATGTGAGTTCCGGTTATACGAAGTTAGCTTTCTGGGACATGTTGTTTCAGCATCAGGTATTCGGGTTGATCCGAGCAAAATTTCAGCAATACTTGACTGGAAACCTCCGAGAAATGTTTCTAAAGTCTGAAGTTTTCTAAGACTTGCTGGTTACTATAGATAATTTGTGAAAGGGTTCTCCATGATTGCTGAATTTGAGACAACGCCGATGGTTAGAATTGCTAAAAGATTATGAACTTGTGATTGACTATCACCCAAGAAAGGCTAATGTTGTTGCTGATGCTCTAAGTCGAAAATCCATGTTTGCTTTGCGTGCAATGAATGCACATATGGTTATGTCAGATGATGGTGTGATAATAGCCGAGTTAAAAGCAAGGCCGTTATTTATTCAACAGATTTGCGAAGCTCAGAAGGTTGATAATGATTTAATAGCAAAACGAGCTCAATATGATTCGAATAGTGATTCAGAATTTCAAGTGGATGCTGAGGGATGTATGCGGTTCAGAAACCAAATATGTATAGAGTTGATTCAAATGATCTTGAATGAAGCTCACAACAGTCGACTATCTATTCATCCGGGTAGTACGAAGATGTATAATGATCTGAAACAGCACTATTGGTGGCAAGGTATGAAACGAGACATTTCTGAATTTGTATCGAAATGTTTAGTTGTCAACAAGTAAAAGCCGAACATCAGGTACCTTCTGGATTGCTTCAGCCAATCATGATACCTGAATGGAAATGGGACAGAGTTACTATGGATTTTGTATCTGGTTTACTATTGACACCGAGCAAGAAAGATGCAATCTGGGTTATTGTGGATAGATTGACTAAATCGGCTCACTTTGTCCCAGTTCGTAAAGATTATTCGCTCGATAAACTTGCTGAGTTATATGTTTCTCAGATTATAAGACTACATAGGGTACCTATTTCTATTGTGTCAGATAGAGATCTGAGGTTTACATCGAGGTTTTGGAAGAAACTGCAAGATGTATTAGGTACTAAACTGCATTTTAGCACCGCTTTTCATCCCCAGAAAGATGGTCAGTCTGAGCGAATTATTCATATACTTGAGGATATGTTGAGATGTTGCATTCTCGAGTTTGAAGGTACGTGGGAACGATCTTCTGATTGAATTTGCGTACAATAACAACTTTCAATCGAGTACCAAAATGGCACCTTATGAGGCTTTGTACGATCGTAAATGTCGTACACCATTGTACTGGACTGAGCTCAGTGAAAATAAGATACACGGGGTCGATTTGATCAGAGAAATTAAATAGAAAGTGAAAGTGATCCATGAAAGTTTGAAAGCAGCATCAGATCGTCAGAAATCATACGCGGACTTGAAATGGAAAGATATAGAGTTTCAGATCGGGGATAAAGTGTTTTTGAAAGTCTCACCATGGAAGAAAATACTCAGATTTGGTCGTAAAGGCAAATTGAGTCCGGGATTTGTTGGGCCGTATGAGATTATCGAGCGAATTGGGCCGGTTGCGTACAGATTATTGCTGCCACCCGAGTTAGAAAAGATCCATAATGTATTTCATGTTTCGATGCTACAGCGATATAGTTCCAACCCCTCGCATGTGATTAGTCCATCAGAGATTGAGATTCAGTCAGATATGTCGTATGAATAAGAACCGATTCGTATTCTGGCTCATGAGATCAAAGAGTTACGAAATAAGAAAATTCCGTTGGTTAAAGTACTGTGGCATAAACACGGAGTTGACGAAGCAACGTGGGAGCCAGAAGATGCAATAAGAGAACGTTATCTGAACTTATTCACCGGTAAGATTTTCGGGGATGAAAATCCCTAAGGGGGAGAGTTGTAACAGTTCGATTTAAACCCTAATCGGAACGATGGTTTTGGGACCACAAATCTGAGTCAAAAAATATTTAAATATTATTTTTCGTGTTTATTATATGTGAATTAGCATGTGTGAAAGTTTCGTATAAAAAATTTGATTGTTTATATGCTTAATTAAATAAAAGGGCTTAATCGCGTAAAATGAAAACTTGATAGTTTAAAGCATAAGTATTGAAGTGTTAGTGGCTTTTTAAATATGGAGTATTTATGTTGCAATTTTTCCTTTTAAATATAGCATGGACGGCTATGACCTTTATATATATATTGGTTTTGTATTAATTAACAAAGGTTAATTTGGTAACTTATGAAATGATTTATAATATATCATAACATAAATAAATAAAATAAGGTTTCATATTGTCTTGTTATCACCGAAAATAAAATAAGAAAGAAAATAATAAGAAACTAGGTATTCGGCTATTGTTGATTCAATTTTAAGGTATGTTTTGTTTTGGTTTTTGATAATTTTTACGTTTTTGAGATCGTTGCTTCAAATACTACCCGACCCATGCTTGAATTTTTTATTTTTATGAATATTTTGAGTTATGCTGTTGATGAATATTTGTGTTTTATGATGTTTGATGATGAAATATCAAATATATGTTTTAGATTAACATGTTTTGTATTTGAGTTTTTGAAGATTTTGAGTAATTAGGACTAAATTGTAAAAATAATAAATTGAGGGACTAAAATGCAAAATGAATAAATGTGTGTATTTATATGTGTTAGATGAACATTCGGCCTAAGCAGGATGAATGGAGATTTTTTGTATTTTGTGTTTTATGCAATTAGGACTAATTTGTAAAA
The DNA here is from genome assembly GCA_025698475.1 of Gossypium anomalum. Lineage (NCBI taxonomy): Eukaryota > Viridiplantae > Streptophyta > Magnoliopsida > Malvales > Malvaceae > Gossypium > Gossypium anomalum. Next base: position 20,029,433 of record CM046963.1, on the reverse strand, counting down.
GTGTGAAATATTAGGGGTAAAATGGTAATTTGCCTATTTAAGTGTTGTTGGATTAAATTGAATGAAATTGTGTTTAAATGAGGTTAATTTGGAATTATATAGATCAAGAACAAAAGAAATCGGACTTGGATCGGGGAAAAACAAAAATAGTCGAATAGCGGATTTATAACGTTCGCCGATATCCGAGGTAAGTCTTTAAGCAATTAAATATCATTTATTATGAATATAAAATGGTTTACTATGATGATTCGAAATTTATAATTGTATAGTGGGGTAGCCGAATGTGGTTTAACATTGAATTAATGTGGTTGAGTTTTATTCGACTGAGTTAAAACCTCTGAAAATTTGTATAAACTGTTTATGGAATGACTTTATAATAGCGATATTCGGGCTTTGAGCCTAGCAAGCCTTGTGCTGGTGAATTTGATAGGGCCTTGTGCCTAGCAGGCTTATTGCCGGTGAATAAATAAGAATCAGACCTTGAGTCTAGCAGGCCTTGTGCCGGTGTGTGATTCAGGCTTATGCCTAGCAGGTTTTATGCCGGTGATTTATTTTCAAGCCTATGTCTATAAGACTTCACATTGATGTGGAAATTGAGCAAGTAAGATGACCTAAAGGACATTGTATATTCGGCCACATAGGTATGTACATAGGTGATGATATATTGAACTTGTATATTTGGTCATATATGATGATATATTGTACTTGTATATTCGGTTATATGTGATGATATTATGAACCATGTGTATTCGGCCATACAAGTAAGTATTTATGAGATGATATATTAGATTTTGAATATTCGGCCAAATAGGTGTGTATATATATATATGTGATATTATATTTGATTTTCTATAATCGATCAAATGAGTGATGTTGGTTTATACAGTTGAGTTTAATTCATGATTATATATGTTTGAACGTAAGCATAATTGAGATAGTGTTATTTTGGAAATGAAAAGTGAATAATATTATGTTAAATTAGAAATATTAACATTCGACCAAGGTAACTTATTTATGGTAAAGTATATCATTAATGACACAATTCGCTTGTTTGAAGTGTTTTGATTATTCATTTGAGTTGTTTAATTTGCTTAAGGCTTACTAAGCTAAGTTAGCTTACTCTGTGTGTTTTTGTTACTCTATTTTATAGATTTTGGTTGTGAGTTACGAGCTCAGGGATCGTCATCAAAGTCATCCACACTATCTCAACCTTTGGTAATTTAGAAAAGTCTATTTTCGAACTTATGGCATGTATAGGCTAATATATATATATATATTGTTCAATCTTGGATATGTATAATTTAAGCCATGCAAATATGGCTCGACTCCTTAGCTTGAATTTGGCTTTGTTTGATTATGGTTGAAGTTCATTTTTTGTTAAAATGCTTTATGCTTGGGATAACTAGTATTTATGATATGTGTTTGTACATTAAAGTTGGTTAAAGAATTTTGGATGTGATATGAACAAATTGGCCACAATATATCATAGGTATTTTTGGTTGGTTTGAATGTGAATTATATGAAAATAAAGTATATAAGTGAATTTTGTAATTTGCCTAGTTAAGGTTTACAAATGATTTGGTGTTAAAGGATATCTTGTATTAACCGAATAAGGTTGGGGTTATTCTAATATATTTTCTTTATGATTTAGTAAAATTTGTGTATTGATATGTATATATATATTTGAATGAGTACATATATTTATATGTGCATAAGTCATGAATATTAATGTAATGAATTGGCTAAGTAGAGTCAAGTAGAATATGTTATTTAATTTTATCAATATGCTTTATATGTGGTTCTGCAAATGTGATTAAATTAATTATTATATGTTATTAAGGTATGTTAATATTGATAAGTGAAATGAACATTATGACACATGATATATATATGAAGTATAATGATGTGTTTTGGTTATGTGTGAATGGAATTGTATATGGTGTTACAATATGCTTGTACTTAAAAAAAAAGTGGCAAGGTTTAAATTATGCAAATTCTTATAAAATGGTTTATCATGTGATTAGTTCTAAAAGAGCTATGTTTAAATGCACTAGCTTGTGGCTATGGTTGATGATATGCTTGTGTCTTGTGTGTTATGCGTATGAAATGAGTGATGGAAAAGAGAATGATGAGTTAAATTGATGACATTATTTAAGCTAAAGAAAGTAAATGTAATGGAAAGTAATGACATGCAAACGAAAGGAAGAAAATTGAAAAAGATTTAAAGTTTTTATAAAATCCGACTTTGTTGGGGATGAAGGTATAAGTGATGTTGTAGAATTATTCAATTTGTGAGTTGTTAAATTTGGTTTCATAGATCGTGGGGTATCAGTATATAATTATTCTTAATATATATAAATTTCATATATGAAATTGATAGATATGATTAAATTTTATATGAGCTTACGAAGCATTCATTGCTTACGTAGTTATTTTTCATTACTTACAGACTATTTGAAGCTCGATCGGGTTGGAAGCTCGTTGGAGATTTATCACACTATCCTGTAATTATATCGATAGATTTTGATATCTTAGTTAAGGTTATAATGACATGTATAGGTATTTTGGCTAATGTTAGCCTATGTGTTTTGGTTGTGGAAATGACCATTTGGTTAGTTTGCATTTTGGTCTTGTGTTGGTAAAATGATATATATATTTTAAGGTGTATATAAGTAGCCTTGCAATGGTTGATATATGACTTGTTATGGTTGAATGATGGTAGATAGAAAAGTAGTTGAATGAGCATATTAGATATGCCAAATAACTTGTTGCGAATTGGTGTTTTGCCATAGCAAGCATATATGTATTTGATGCTAAGAATTATGTGGTTTAGTTGGTACCAAATGGTATGTTTTGGTAAGTGATTTACATGTTGTGTAATGATGCAAGCTTGGTTAAAAGTTAATATATTATTTTGGCCAAATTGAGTACATGGTTATACATGTTTTAATGTTGTCATTTGAGGTGCCTTTGAGCATAATGGTTGGATGTTTATATACTATATGTGTTTGGCTTGATTATGCATGATTTTGGTGCCTTTTTAGGGCTCATGTATATGTGCAAAAGGGATTATATGTACATGTTGAAAGGGTGAGAAAATGGCTTGTAAAATAGCTTATTTTCGTTCGTGAGTCATGGTCGTATGTCCCTTGTAGTTTTCAAAGGGTTACAAATCAAGTTTTACATGGGCATGTGAGGTTATTTCGAAGGGTACGCGGCCTGGCACACAGGCATGTGGTTTAGTCGTGTAACCCAAGTCAGTGAGTTACACGGGTATGGGCACGGGCTGGGACACGGCCGTGTGTCCCTATTTCGAATGCCTACACGGCCTAAGACACGGGCATGTCTCTTGGCCGTGTGAGTCACACGGCCTGGCTATACAACCGTGTGACCGCTGCAGTTGGTAAATTTTCATCTTTTCCTTAAAATTTCTATATGCTTCTAATTTAGTCCCGATTTGTTTCTAATGTGTTTTTAGGGCCTCAAGGGCTCGTATAAGAGACAATATGTATGCTATTGATTGGTTTTATTGTGATTGATGATATGAATGAAATGTTTTAAATTTTTTTATAGTTCTGAAATGTAAACTCCTATAATGCACTGTAACCCTATTCCAACGTCAGATACGGGTTAGGGTGTTACAATTTCCCTTTTAATTTTGCCTAAATTTTGGGAAAATTACCCTTGTAACCTCTAGGGTTTACAAACCCTAGCTATTTAGTCCTTCCTACTCCTAGTTTGACTAGAATAACTATCTTTTTCATAATTTTAGTAAAACTCCTCTCTATCTTCTATTTATTTATTCCTCTTTTCTCTCATAATTAAGCATATTCCCATCATTGAACTATTGATTTTTTTTCTCGTATTGAATCAACCCTATTTCTTGATTTCTTAATAGTGTTAGAATTATCATCAAATAGCATCCTTAGTTTTTATCAAAAATCGGTAAGTACATCTCGACCCCTATGATTAAATCCTGAATTTTTGTAGTATTGCTATCCGACGATAATCTTTCAATTTAATTACTCAATCTTTTACGATTCTTGCTGAAACTTTCAAGAAATCTTGATATATCTTGAAATAAATTGTTAACTCGTGAATAAATGTCATTTGAAGGACCTCTTTTAGATGCATCGAATCAAATTTGATCGCAAGGAATGTCGATCGGACTCCCGGTGAAAGGTGTATGTTCTTTACCAAGTGAACTGGGGCAAATCATGACTAGGATTAGGGCTACACGGTCTCTAATATGGGCATGTGGACCACGTGGCCCCCCATATGACCATGTGCCTTACAAACTCCAGGCTAGTTCGTGAACCACACAGCCAAGACCCTGCCACATGGTCATCTTCCTTGTAGGCTAATTTTTGCATTTTCCACATGGACACATCCTTTTACACAACCTAGCCACACGGCCCTGTGACCTCTATTTTACATGTTTTCTCAGAATTTTATGAATTGTTTAATTTAGTCCCTGATTAGACCCTGAACTTTTTTTAGTGCTTTATTTCATTCAATTGAGTCTCTGATAATATGAATAATGCTAGAATCCATTATCTGATTGAATGAATTATTACTGTATATGCATAATATGTGAATAATACATGTCTACTGTCATTGTATTTCTGATGAAGTGGTTATGTTTTCCATACCATTGAATTACTGATTACATGATATACATGCCTACTACTGTTGTTAAACCAAATACATGTTAAGCAAGCTTATTGCTACTATAATAATCTGTTTTAAGCATGATAATTGATATAGTATCAACTCATTATAAGCATGATTATTGCTATTGTAATGATTTTTTTAAGCATGATAATTACTATTGTATCGACTCGTTATAAGCATGCTATTGCTACTATAATGATCTTTTTTAAGCATGATAATTGCTATTGTATTGATTTGTTATAAGCATGTTATTATTGATCTGTTATAGCATGTCATGTTGCATTGCATGGGGTGGGACGATATGAACGAAGTAAGTAGTTGACAGTTTATCTGCTCGACCAGTGGTTCATCCACAACTTATTATAGTCGGTAGTTTATCTACATGACTAGTGGTTCATCCATAACGTATGTAATAGCCCGTTTCTAGTAGTGTTGAAAATAGTAGTTTCAGGACTACAATTTCAATGAGTGAGTTATTATTTTATTATTTATTTAATGTCTACAAGATTATATTAAGGTCGTATTAAAATTTCGTTAAGAAACTTTGATCTTTAAATGGTTAATTAGGTAAAAAAAGGACTTAATCGTAAAGGGTGAAAAAATTAAGTTCTATTAGTTAAAGGGTTAAATGGCTATGGAAAGGTAAAATAAGGGATCTAGTGAGTAATTATGCCATTAACATTGATGGTGGACAAATATGGATATGATTTAGTTGTTTTAAAGTTAAGTTAGTAAGGGTAAATTAGTAATTAGTTAAATAAATACAAACTAATAACAAAATACTATCATCTTCTTCCTTTTATCATTTTTTAAAATGAAATTCCATGGGAGGAGGAGCTTGAAGTTCGGTTAGGGTTAATTCATTGCATGGTATGATTTTAAACCCTATTTTTAATGATTTGTATGTTTTTGAGTTTGTTTTAGCTTAGTCTAGCTAGCTCGAGGGTTAATTTGCAAAATTGTTAAAGGTTGAAGGACTTTCCATGGATTTTTTGAGTGTTTTTTTTATGTTAGTTGATAAATTATTAACTTTGGTTGTTAAATGAACATGTTTTGTTGAGTGATTTTTGGTGAAATTGCAATTAGGGGTTAAATTGTTAAAAGTGTAAACCTATGGGTTTTATTGTGAAATTTTGGTAATAATGGGTTGTTTCAAGGTCCCTTGTAACATTGGTTAAGTTGGGTTGAGGCTAAAATGGGTTACATGTAAGTTATGAGTTTAAGGATTAAATTATGAAAAGTCAAAGTATTAGGATAAAATTATAATTTTGTATAAGGATTAAATTGTAATTTTGCATAAATATGAACTATGGATTAAATTGAATACTAGAAGTACTTAATTGAATGAAATTATTTATTTAGATCAACATAAACCACAATTGGACTTAAATCGAGGAAAAGTTAATGCTTCGGATTAGTGTTCGACTATACTTTTACGCCCCTAGTTATCGAGGTAAGTTTGTATGAACTAAGATCATTTTAATGTTAGCTAATTGAATATTTGCTATGTTTTTTTTAATAAAAATGAATTTGAATATAACTATATCAATGCTATGGTGAATTGACAGATAACGAGTCCCGTTTGAACCTTAAGAATTCTTAGGATACAAATGACATGTCATTAGGGATTTCATGTTTCAGGTGCTGGTCTTGAATATCCTACCAATGGCTGAGATCCTGCATTTGTTGCAGATTCTCCATAGCTCGTGTGAGCAGCATCGTGTAGCTTACAGTCTGACCCATAGCTCGTGTGAGCATTGATGTAAAAGAAAGGTTACGGTTATATGGAAAGGCACACTATGTGTGTGAGTATTCCGGAGTATCCGATGCAATTCTATATGGTTCAACAAGTAAGAAAAGGAAATGAAATGGTAAGTATGCAAATGGAATGAATCATGATCTTATGAAAACATTGATGAGTTAAATGATGTGTTTATACATGGAAATCTACTTATCTTATGGTTAAATTCATTTGTATCATGAACAAGTGTACTAACTTATGAGTTTGATGTTGTTGTATAGGCTTATACTAAGCTTATGGCATTGGTAATGATTTATGCTTAATCTATGAATTGCATAAATGAATACATAAGGTTACTAAGCACTCACTGCTTACGTAGTTACTTTCCTTTCCTTTTTTAGATAATCAGAAGCTCGATCGGTTGGAAGGTTGTTAGAGACCTATCACACTATCCAGTAATCATATCAGTAGATTTTGTGTATTTTGACCAAGGTTAATAATGACATGTATAGGATCCTTGTAATGTATGTTTTGGTATGTTTAAGCTTTTGAGGCTATGTTGGTTTGATGCACTTTAATGCCTTACCAAGTTATGTCATATTGTTCACTTTTAAATGCTTGTAATTAAGGTTATTTTGGTATGTTTTGATGGCTTGCAAATGGTCATGTATGGTAGTTAAGTGAACTAGATTGTGTGTTTGAGATTTGGTCAAATTGCTTTGGTTTGATTCTTAATGTTTCATACAATTGTGGTACCTTTGAATGGCATACTGGTTAGGTGATTTAGGATGTTTGGAATGGCATGTTTATGTGTGTTTGAATAATGTGTGAATCCCTTGAATGTGTGCCCAAATGGTTTGAATAGTTAGGTATGAATTGAACTTTAAATGACTTGATTTTAGGTAAGTTTTTGGGTTCACACGGCCTGGGACACAGGTTGTCACACAGTCGTATGACACACATGACCTGGTGACATGGCCGTGTGTCATTTGTAAAATTCTATGGTTTCAAGTCATTAAGTTACATAGCCTAGCACACGGCCGTGTGACCTTACTCAGTGACTTACACGGGTGATGACACGAGCTGGGACACGGCCATGTGTCCCTTAGTTTGAATGTTTCACAGCCTGGGCTATGTCACATAGCCTGGCCACACGGCCGTGTGACCCCTGTTTTCACATTTTTGCATCTTTTTCTTAAAACTTCTCTTTTGTTTTGATTTAGTCCCTAATCACTTCTTAGCTATTTTTAGGGCCTTGAAGGCTCGATTTAACGACAAAAAGTATATGATTAAATGGTTTATAATATGTTTAATTTATTTAAATGTTATGATGTTAAATTTTTTACGATTGTACAGTAATGCTCCGTAACCCTAATGCAACAATGGAGATGGTTTAATGGTGTTACAATGTATTAGCAACTTTTATATGCACCGACGAATTGTTCATCCACCAATATTTTTATCATTAGAAGTTCATCTGCAACAATCAGTGATTTATCCATAACGTACTTGCAGCTTTCATCTGCACCAATGGATGGCTCATCCACCAATATTCTTATCCTTAGCAGCTCATCTGCAATGATCAGTAATTTATCCATAATGTGGTGTAAAGGTAGAAAAGTTTAAGGGAACTTCTACTATGGTGAGTAGGGGTGGAGTAGGACCTTTGCTGATAAATTGAAATTGCATTACATTCGTAAGCATTTACATGGCTATGAACACTGAGATATTATGTTGATGAGTTGATCTGAATTACCAATATTCTATATTTTTATCCAATTGTGATTTATTCTATGAGTTGATATTTTGTATGATTTATCTTCTGTTTGTACTGGTTTTCTTATGATTGAACTCACACTGAGCTTTATAGCTTACTTCCCCTATTATTTCTATATTTACAAATAACCCATAAGGTTAGGATGCAGACTCGGTATACGGAGGGCTCAGCTTAAATTGCTCTTTTTATTAAAAAGGTATTTTAGATTTACTATTCAAAATTTCTATTACTTTGGAATTGTATCGCTTTATTTGAATTGTGACATTAGACTTCGATTTTGGGCTTATTTAGCATGCATGGTATTTAATTTAAATTTAAGATATTAAAACATGGATATAGAATTAATTATGCATAAAATTATTCTGATTTTACATCATTAAAATTAAATATCACTTTTCCTCTACTAGATTATAAATAAAATTTGAGGAATAATTGGAAATTAACCAAGTTTTCAAAAGTAGTCACTATTGCAAGGAATATGTTTTACTTAATTAGTTTTTGTTAACTTGTGAGTTTTTCTGAAAATAAGCTAAGTTTTCTTCTAAGATAAACAAATATTTTAAAATAACTATTCTATAAACAATGTTAGTTTAACAAACTATTTCGGTGACCAATGTAATCTTTCGAAATCGGGCCTCATATCTAAGCCGGGATAGGGAGGTTACATTTAGTGGTACCAGAGCTACAAGTTTACAAAACCCGGACTATGGAAATTTGAATTAGCCAGCATGCATGCATCAAAAAAGGTTATTTTGGGAAAAAAATTATGCCACAAGTTTTTAAAATTTGATTTTCTACAGGAAATTGAATCTGAGACTCTAATGTCGATCTTATTATAGTTACTATTACTTTTGATACTTTAGATGAATTGTAATCTTTAGACTGTAGATATTCAGGAAATAACTAATACTTGAAATTTTATGTGAAAATTGTAGATATACTTTGGCTTTAAAACTTTCGTGAGAACATAATGAACACTTAAGTTAAACGTGGTAGAGGTAGGCCATGTAGAGCTGCACCCATAGAGCCTCTAACTATTTAAAGAGAAAACCCAATCCCTGAAAAGAAGTATGTAGAGAATTCTACCACCAATGGTGAAGGAGGTTATAAGAACGAAGATGATGAACTATCGCAAGCGATGTTGAGGGTTTTGCATAGGGTCGCTGGAGCCCAAACTGGATTGGAGAGCCATGAATCTGTTAAGAAGAGGCTTCGATTGAATGGGGCAGAATACTAGATAGAGTTGACTAAGAGGATTCTAGAGGATATAGGTTCTATATTAGAATAGAAATTGAAGGGCACTGTGTCCTTGCTGAAAGAGGAGGCCTATCATTAATGACAATCAATTGCAAGAGGTAAGCAGACTGAACGTATAACTTGGGAATATTTCCAGGAGGCCTTTCAAAAGAAGTATGTGGACACTAAATATGTAGAAGACCATAGAATTGAGTTTATCAAGTTAAAACAGGAAGATAAGACTGTGATGGAGTATGAGGCTAAATTTTTAAGACTCAACCATTATGCTCAATGTATGGTAGCCACAAAACAGGATAAGTGTGTGAGATATGAAAATGGGTTGCGCTTCGACCTCAAAATTCATGTTACTCCACACCAGGAACAAGTGTTTGAGACCCTAGTGGAGAAAATTAAAATTGTGGAGATCAAATTGGTGGAGTGCAAAAAAGTGAGAAAAGTAAGATCCGAGCTAAAAGATACTCGAGTTCCAATAGGTCGAATTCCCATCCTAGAAACAAACCAAAGAGAGCGGATTGTAGCAAGAGGTTGCTGTAACTAACTCTAGGGGTTAGATTCCTCGCTGTTCGTATTGTGAAAAGTGTCACTGAGGTGAGTGTTGGAAGAAACTCGGTGTTTGTCTAAAATACGGGTCAGTGGAGCATAAATTTAAGGATTTCCCTCGGTGGGTCAAATAGGCACAACCTCCAACTCAAAATCAGACCCAAAACCAGAGATTGGATCAGTTACCTCTAATGGGCCGAGGTCAAAATAGGGCTGCAAATATAGTAGCAATTGTTACAAACCGGACTGAGGCTAGACAACATGCCCTTGTTTATGTCGTTAGAGGTTGTGAGGATAGAGAAGTGTTTCATGTTGTCACATGTATTTTTCCCTAATAAACATAGGACCCACCCATTCATAAGTTGCTCTTAATATGCTTGATAAATTAGATGACAGAATAGAGAGAACCACTACCGATTTACAGTAGTAAGGCCATAGGAAGTTTAAGAAAAAGTATTGTCTGGAATTGCATAAGAATCAGATTTGTGTAGCGAAAGCATGGTGGTTGTTTTGAAAAAAGGAATAACGAATTTTCTGGTTAAGCAATTGATGTGTCAGCAGAAAAATTTTAAGGATGGGATAGGTTGAATGGTTAAGTGATAGTACATCCGTCATAAAAGTCCTAAGTTCAAACCCCATTACTCCTATTCCTTTTTCTTTTAATTTTCAGCAACCTAGGATAAAAGCCACACCTAAACAAATATTAATTGGAGTAAAAATTGAACAAGAAATAGGTGTTAGGCCTAAAGGTTAACATGCTAGGAACTTTTTCCATTTACCCAAGCTCGAGCTACAGCCTTCCCCTCTCATTCCCTTTTAATTTTGCCTAAATTTTGGGAAAATTACCCTTGCTTCTCCTAGGGTTTACAAACCCTCCAATTCTATATTATGTTTTACTGCTCTTTCGAAGTTATAGAGGTATCATTTTAATAATCCTATCATCGATAACTTTGCTTCAGACTGTCGAATTTCAGCATATATAAGCTATTAGATAATTAAAACTCATCCCTAAACAACATGCTTTATTCACCTAGATAAATAAGCTTCAGAATATCCAAACAACAGTCCAAATATCATATTCAAATCCACATGCTTCCAAATGTAAATAACATGTAAATAACTCCAAAATGACTTAGCAAAATCGATATAAAGGCTACCACATTGCCTTAAAACCCCATATTAAAAATAAACCAATTACACCTACTATAGCAACTAAAATAATCACTTGGATCAATCCCTCAAAGGTCACACCTCTCACACTGGGAATGCGACACTTTGCCAAGGTTAAAAATGGAGTGGATGAGCTCAACGATCTCAATGAATGCTCAGAAAAACCACTACGCAAACAAGTTATTATGCAGCAATTAAATAGTCATATATCATATTCATGGCATCTTTAATTCTATATCAAAATTCGCATGTTTCATTATTTTTCAAGCATTCTTTTACTTGTTGATTACAAGACTATTCAGGCAAATATAATATCACACATATTAGATATATTTAATGATAGTTTAGCTTTTAAGATTATGAAACATGAAGTGGCCTCTATCACCACTTATCAGATACACGGATCTCTAACACGCCACATAGACTCGTAGAGTCAAACATATCCCATAAGTGAAGCGTATAGCTAGCACTCTTCAACACATCAAACACACATATCTCATGGAATAGAGTTTGTCTCATGTTCCCTTATCTCTCCAAAAACTATTGCAGGCCTCAACTCCCCAAATATCATATCACAAAGGTGAGTAGTCACAATCCTATGACATGCCAACTATATCTAATGGTCTCAAGGTTCACAAGGCCAAAATATCCACACTATTGACACATATTTACATAGTGATTTCTGCACATGTTCACTGTATATACTTATCATTAGCACATTATAACCACTGTCACATATTATGAAAGCATACCCACATATCTACTGTCACATGGCATGAATTACATACCCAAATATTCACTTGCACAATAGTTATCACAAACTTATAGCACATATCATAGTATCTCATACATGTTGATATTTTCACAATTGCACAAACACACATTTATCATATTATATCATAGGTAGAATAGTGGTTTAGGCTACATCTAAATACCCAATTACACAAAGAATCATCTACGAGCAGCGATTCCAAAACACTCATAGAATTATGCTTTCGTCGAAAAGGCGAAAGCTTAGACAAACTTTTCTTTGCCCTTTTCTCTACTCGTTGAAGATCCTATCGACTCCGACACTTCAACAAGACAAACCACACAAACACACAATCAACAATCAGTCATCGACTCACCTTAAACAACCAAAAACAATAGCCTAAGCTATGTTTGTTATTAATTGAAACCTTTAACATAGGAAGCTTTAAATTCGAATATCTCAGCCTACGCTTAATCTTTTCACATGAAATGAATTCCATTCATCTACATATTTATCTAAGGCTAATTCCAACCTTTAAACTACACCAAACCACACGTTTCAAGGTATCGACATATTTTAACAAGTTTTTGCCATTATGACAACATTTCATTAAAACTCGAGAATTCCTTAATGAAACTTCAAACTTCAAAGTAACTTTAAAAACCTTCTAATTATGTTAAAACAAGTTGAAAAAAACTTTAAAACTAAGTTTTAATCCACCAACCTAAAATCCACCATTAATAACCAAAATTTTAGTTTTTATCTAAAACATGTGTTTTAATGGCTAGAAATTCGATTTAGAAGTCTAGATAACATTTAAAAATAATAGGAAGATGATTGGTTATCTTGAATGAAAGAAAAAAAATAAACATTGGTGAAATTTTGGAAAATCCATTCTTAAAGAAGATGATGAAATTAATGAAGTTTTTGGGTGTTTTCTTAGTTTCAATGGAGATTTATAGTTCAAAGGATGTTGGAAATCAAGAGGGATTACGAATTGGAGATCAAAAGCAATAGGAAGAACAATAGGAGAGCAAGGGATGATATACTAGCAAAGAGGGGGAACTATCATGAAATAAAACTGGGAATAGGAGTTCATTAAGTTCAATTTTAAAATTTTTGGCAAATTGCTTATATTTGCAAATCAGTCCTATTTTCAAAATTAGAGATATTTAAAACTCATTCTTAGAAATTGGTTTAATATCCTAATAGCCTTTGTCGAAAACATTATCAATTACCAAACTTACGAAATTTCGAGCACATATAGGCTAAAATTCCTAAAATATCCTCGAAACTTTTAGGCCCTATTTTGGGGTGTGACAACTCTCCCCCACTAAAAAGAATTTCGTCCTCGAAATTTACCTGAGCTAAACAAGTAAGGATATTGACTTCTCATCGCTTCCTTAGTTTCCCAAGTAGCCTCTTTTATTTTCTAGTTGCGCCAAAAAACCTTAACTAACAGAATTCTCTTATTTGGCAAATCTTTTCTTGATGAGCTAAAATCTTAACCAATTCTTCCTCAAAAGTAAGATTAGGTCAAAACTCGATCTCATCCACTTACATAACATATGACGGATCTGAACGATACTTCCGAAGCATAGAAAAAAGGAAAACATCATGGATTCGCTCAAGTTCCAGCAGCAACTTGAGTCGATAAGCTACTGGTCCAATCCTCTCAACAACTTCATATGGTCCAACATACCTAGGACTCAACTTACCCTTCTTTTCAAACCTTAAAACCTTCTTCCAAGGAGAAATCTTCAAGAACACCTTATTGCCAACTTGAAACTTGATGTCTTAATGTTTCAAATCCACAACAACAGTTCGATCAGACTGCATTTGAATCAGTAGAAAACTTTACGACTTTGAAAATTAAATTAGGTGGTCGTGAGAAATGTTCAATTAGAGAATTTAATTAAAGAATTTTCTTGAAAAATTAATTTGAAAAATCTTAGTGATTTTTGGAAAAATTAATTTTGATTAAGAAAAATTAAATTAATCAAATTAATTAAAATAAATATTATATTTTAAAATTAATTTTAAAGTCAGACAATTGGCCTAATGGGTAATTGAAACTAAAAATTTAACCCGAGAACCAAAAACCCAAGACCGAAACCCAAAATTGGTTGAATTGGGCCCTATGTGTGAAACAAGGTCCACAGTCGAACCGGCAGCTGGACCAAATCAGTCGACGTATGACTAGCCCAGACTGAATTAGTAGCAGCGAACTGACCATGCCCATTCAGGCAAAACAACGACAATTCAGGGTGCTGGGGGAAATGGCGTCGGTGATGGCACCACCATGCACGACGACTACGACGATGACAATCTGGTGGCCGGTGGTGGTTCTTCGGCAATAGGGCAGTGCAAAAATTGTATTTCTAATGGAACTCCACTGAGTAATTTGATTTCAAATTAACTTTTCCAAAAATAATATTATTTTAATTTAATATTTATCTAGCTAATATTTTATTAATTTTAATTTCATTTCATATTTTTCTTGATAATATTTTATTAATTTAATATTAATGTGATTAATTCTAATCTTAGTTGAACTCTCTCTAAACTCTCCCTATATAAAGAAAGTCTGAGTCATTATTTTGTTCTCATACACTTGAATTCAAGAAAATCTTTAGAGAAACAATTCTCTGAAGAGATTATTTTAGAAAATTTCTAGAGATATTTATTAAACTTACAACTTGACCCTAGAAATTTAGAGAAATTACGAAATTGCCTCACCGACAATTTTTTTAAAAAGTTCTCCAGATGCAAAGCGAACCTACACTCAACAAATATGAGCTTGAGAACAGCGAAGAACTACTTGGTCAAAGTGTTTATCCTAGACAAATGATAAAGGTATGATTTTGATAAAGTGTTTATTACTTTAGAAAAAAATTTCCTAAAAATTTTGTTTTGGAAAAAAATTTTAATTTCTGGTTTTTCCTTCAATCTATTTTCTGCTGCATTTTTTTGTCCCGATTTTCCTACATGTTCTTGTTGTGGGATTCCTTCTAGAGTATTTGGAAAATGCGATGGCTCTGTAACATCCTTAACCCGGTCTAGATGTTATGGCTAGATTAAGAAGGCTACTTTAGCCATCGAAATGACTAAGCTAACTTACGTTACTTTTGAAGACCTTAAATATACTCATTTTAGAGAAAATCGTAGTTGTTCTTTGAGTTAGCTTAAAATGATTCATTCATTAGGTCTTGTATGCTTAGAATTCATTTTATTGTTGACAGTATTGTTTTAGAAAAAATTGTTTTCTTATCGCTCTTCTTTAAAAAAAAATCAAAGTTAAACTAATGTAGCAAAAAAACCATTTTTTAGGTCATTTTGGAAAACTAGTTGCCTTATCGATTTGTTTTTCAAAAACAGTTCATTTCCAATATAGTGGAAACTAGTGAACAATATCAAATTTTACTTAAGCTCGATATCATGCATTATCCGGTTATTATGCTTGAGTAATCCATGGATGCAAAAATCCCCAAAAGAAAAGTTACAAAGCCACAGACCAGAAATAATTAAAAATTACAAGCTAAAACCAATAAAAACTTAATAATACTTATTAAAAATAGTCTGAGGTCCAAAGTGATTCTCCGAATGCCGAGCCCGGTCCTAATTTTGAGGTTTACCTAAAAAGTTAAACACTATTGGGGGTGAGCTTATGAAAAGCTTAGTGTGAGTCGAATAATTATTTAAACGGGTAAAAACATCACATATAGTCAAACATATTAGCATTAACAGAAGAAAATAGAACCATCATAGGACTTTCATGTCATTACATAGCTATTATCAAATTGATGTCTAACGGTGTATGAGCAAAGGTCATCGTTCATTTGAGTAACAATCATTAACTTTGATACCATTCAATACAACAAAATACATTGCATAGCATAAATCAATAACACTCGAATATGTCGTGCACATGATGCAATGGAAAAAGGTTCCTACCCATACCATCAGCTACACAGCACGAGTTCCCCAGGACCTGTCTATCAAACTCCAAAACATTATGAGCATAACCCGATGTGGTAAAACCATCGACTAATCAATAATGCAGAAAATCTACCAGATATGAAATAGTGCGATACAATCGCCAATAACATAAATATGCGATAAAATCGCCAATCCTCTCGGTACTTCAGGTGCAGTGCACTGACTACAAATAATGCGGACTTAATATGCCACCGGTACTCCACGGAACTCCTCCGTCAACCACAAAATCCCAACCCAATGCATATGCAATATGCCACACAATCTCATACATAATCATATCTCAATACTTTTCACATTTATTTAACATGCTCAACATGTCCTTAATAATCACATACTTTCAGTAAAAGGAAACTATGTTTCAATCTTTCAATTTACCATTATGTTGGTATCAATCAATATCGTTCAATTTTACATACTTTACGGATTTTAATTATGCATAAATAGCACCCTTTTCAGTACACAATATAACAAATATCTCATGCTTTTAAATCATACATAAGCTTAATATCTCAACACATTATATCATTCAGTCAAACATTCTCATATCTCATAACTCAAATATGCAATTACAAACTCAATCAAACATTCATACTATCAAACTAGCAATTTTGCCAACATGTCAATCTTTTAAGGCTCAAAACATACTTGGTTCGGTCACTCACAAAATAAATAATTTGGCTATTGATTCAATCCAATCAGCAAGCTAATTTATCAAATATAACATGATAATTAACATTTTCAAAACAATTTTATGAGTTTATGACCCATACCTTATTTTTCGCTTCCTCGCAACACACTAGCTAATCTTCCAATTTTCCTTAATAATTCCTTAAACCTAAACCAAAATTCAGTATAAATACAATAAATTTAACATTAAACCAGCCCCCAAACACCCACTTAGTTCAAACCAATCGTTGGAATTATAACTATTTTATGAATCCAAACAAGTTAGATTCCTTACACTGTATCGATGCAAACCGTACGTACAATCGTTCTTTGCCTTTACGTATGATTTGGGGCGTTTGGGTCAACACCTAATTCAATAATATACCGAAAAATTAGTAGTTAATTAATGATTAAATTCCTTCATTTAATCAATTCATAACCTTTACCCAACAACTATACCGAAATAACAAACTAGTTACCCTATCTTAATATACCTCAAAACAATACCTTTTTGTTACCACGAGATATATTGGCAGCTGCGGATCATTTGATTGGAATGAAATTTATAAGGTTTCAAGAACTCAAAAAAATTATGGAAAAATATATTCAAGAACCAAGAAACAAAAAAACCCCTTTTCTTGCACATAGGCGCACGCACCACCACCCATAGTGGCCAAAATTGTGGTTGAATTTTAAAACAGTTTGAGATCTCATTAAATTCGGGAAAAATACCTTTGAAATCATTTAAAATCCCCAAAATTTCAGACCTAGAAATTTAGGTTTTTAATGGACAAGATTAATTAAGAAATTGAAGAGAGAAGAGACCTTACCCAAGCTAGTCGAGAGAAACGGTAATGGCACTTTCTTGGCAATGTTCGGGATCAATCTTGGAGTTCAAGATTTCATATTTGGGGCTGATTTTAATAAGAAAAAATGACAGAAATATGGTGGAAAATATGATAACAAATCTTGTGGAAAAAATAAAAAGAAAAAGAAAAGAAAGAAATGGTAAAACTAGGTGTAGGCGACGACAACAATAGAGGAAAGGAAAAAAATTAAAATAAAAGAGAATGTGAGGAGGAGAGGAAAAACTAAGGCAATGAGGAGGAGGATTAAAGGTTAATTATTAGAGAAAAATTAATATTTATACCTAGGTTAAGTAGGCTTGGATGGCCCACACATTAAAACAAGGGGTTTTTGTCAAAAAATTAAATTATTTGCATGGAAAGGGAATTGAAGTTAGGACCTCAAGGATAAATTCACTAATGTTTAACCATCAATCCAATAACTCATTCTTGACATAATTTTTAAATTATTTATTTTAAAAAATAAGGCATGTCACATACTAGGGTTTAAGGCAAAATTTGCAAAATAATAAAAATGATGTGAGAGAAGGGATTTGAGCTTGGGTTTCAAAAAACATTACACTAACACTTAACCAACAAACCAATACCTCATTTATTTCCTAAGAATGCATAGATAATTAAAAAAAAGGCATGATCACTATCTCTCAATTCACAAACCCGATTTTACTAACCCCCGATTTTTGGAATGTTACAGGCTCTTCCATACTTTCACTTATAAACTTTTCAAGCTCACTGACCTCTCCTTTTAAAACTACTTCTACTCCTACCACTACACGTATGTCAATAAAGTCGGGGAGTTCATCAAGAATTCTCATCATCTTACTCGATCTATTTAATCTCTATCTCTTGTTGAAAAATAGTCCTCAAGCCTTGATGTTCAATAATGGTATAGGAGGTCACCCCCTCAAGTTCTAAGTTATGTGGCTCTACACACTCTTCCACTGGTACATGCTCCCTAGCTAGTCGTCGAACAACTTTTAACATTGATTCTAACTGGTTATGTATGGTTTTCATAGTGTCATGGCATGCAGACATGTCATCTCAAGTATGCCAACCTGAATGGTTAAGTTGTAACACCCAAACCCAAATCTGTCGCCAAAATAGGGTTACGAAGCATTATTGTACAAATAGAAAATTTAAACATATATTTCATACATTATCATAAACACATTATAAAACAATCATTCACACACATATCATCCTTTAATCAAGCCCTCGAGGCCCTAAAATTTCCTTAGAAGTGATTCGAGACTAAATTGTAAAGAATTTGGAAAGTTTAGGAAAAAATTACAAAATTTACAAAACGAGGGTTACACGGCTGAGACACACACCTGTGTAACAATCGAAATAACCCCACATGCCCGTGTGCCAGGCTGTGTGTTAGGCCATTTAATTGCCTGACTTGCATGCAATAAAACCTACAGCGGACACAAAGCAGTGTCGCTAGGCCGTGTGTCACACACGGCTGAGTCACACGCCCATGTCTCAAGCCGTATAGACATGAATTTTTCCAAAATCAAGTCATTTCCAACACCAAACCATGCATACACCTAAAGGCATTTTGTGCACATAATCAAGAGATAAAAACCTTACCCTAAACATGCATATAATGACCAATTCAATAGCCTTAAAACAATCAACCAATATGCCATTTCAAGGCACCTCATAAGCAACATAAAAGCTTACCTACACATGCATATTTATTCACATTTTCATCATTAAGCATAATTCAACTTCTAATCAAACATGCTATAATTATGACCATTAACATTTCTATCACAAAACATACAACATGATATAGTCACAATGACACAAACTAGCAAAGCATTAAAAGTACCAACATAGTTAACTTACATAACGAATACATGCAAATTCACTTTCAAACCATTTTCAAACTCAATAGTCTAGTTCAAATATGAACTTAAAACATGTCACAAGTTACCATTTTAAAACTATCATCAATATGCCAAGTGAATCATATCAACAAGCACCTTAAAGTAATCAACATCACATAATGTGGTAAGGTATCAAGGTGTACCAAACCAATATGGCTTTCCAAAGCTTACAGATACCAAAACATCATAAACACACGCATTATAGTACCATTACAAATCGTCCTATACATGCCATTATAAACCTTATCCACAGTACTCAACAACTATCGAATTGTCCAATGGATAGTGTGATAGATCTCCAATGAATTTCTAACTGATTGAGCTTCCAATAATCTGTAAAGTAAAGGCTAATAATTACGTAAGCAATGAATGCTTAGTAAGCTCGTTTAAACTTCAAACATAGGCCGTGTGGGCATTCAAAATGGGAGTATATGGTCGTTGTAGCAGCCCAGTTTAGACCCTAGTCAGAATAGTGGTTTTGGGACCACAAATCTGAGTTAGAAAAATATTCTAATATTATTTTCCGTGTTTACAATATGTGGTTAAGCATGTGTGAAAGTTTCGTATGAAAATTTGATCGTTTGTGTGTTCAATTTGGCAAAAGGATCTAATCGCGTAAAATGTAAAAGTGGCTTACTTGTAAAGTCCCCACGCCCGAAACTGTCACCGGAGTCAAGCTTGAGGTGTTAGTAAACTTATCTTACCTTTTAAACAACTCTAAACCACTTATTTTAATTTTCGGAATAAACTATTTTTCTGTGTCATGGTTGCTTAAAAATTCATTTCTCGAGTTTCAAAACTTGAAATTAAGATCCGTAAATTTTTCCTGAAACTAGACTTATATATCTATCTATAAATTTTTTTCTAGAATTTTTTACTTAGCCAATTAGTACAGTTTATTAGTTAAATTTACCCCTATTTCAGAATTCAACTGCACTGACCTCTACTTACTACGAACCACTTTTGTCCCTGTAAAAAATTCATATGACTATACAGTTTGTTTTTATTAAAACTAAATTCAATAAGGATTCTAACTATATAAATTACACCACCTAATTATTTTTTTAAAATTTATGGTGAATTTATAAAGTTGAAATAGGGGATCCAGAAATCGCTCTGGCCCTATTTCACTAAAATTCAGATATCTTATAAAATACAAAACCTTTACCTATTTTTCTTATTCCATATGAAAATAGACACAATGAGCTTTAATTTCATATATTATTAACCATCAAACCATGTCTCTATGATTTTTAGTGATTTTTCAAAGTCATGTTATTTCTGATACTTGAATCCGTTTTTAAGTCACTTTTACATTTTTCATAGTTTTCATGTGATAGTTACTACTTAATCATACATACTATTAAACATGTATATCATCAGCCATTCTATTAGCTAATCACTAGCAAGTATTTACACATCATTCATTGATCATATCATATCAAAAGAAACCAAGTTCGTATACATGCCATACACAAAACGAAACGTCTAACTATACCAATGTGATTCCTTCGATAGTGTGATCAGGTCTCCGACGTTTCCTTCGATCCCCGAGTGGCTTGATAAGAACTATAAGAAAAAGAAAATAAAGAGAGTAAGCACTAGGCTTAGTAAGCTTACAAGCAAATAAATTACAACATTCAACATAATGAATAATTATACATAATATCACCTAGCCTCATAAACTTTCTTTACTTCTCATTTTCTACCTTCTTCTTTACTCACTTACCTTCTTTCTTACCTGACCTTTCACTATTCATAAATATAATCTACCTTCCCTTTTTCTGATAATTCACTGTAATTTAACATGTACAATGACCCGTTGAACCACTCGGAATACTAAGGATAGTAGGGTCGTTCCTGTCTATCAATATCCTGCCAATGCCATGTCTTCGACATGGACTTACATGAATTATTCCTGTCTCCAATACCATATATACATCTAATATGGGGTTACATGGCTCATTCCTGTCTCCAAAGCCATATATCTGATATGGACTTACATGGCTCATTTCTGTCCTGTTCTGTCCTGTCAACCCCAATATCCTAACATTCCTAAGGTTCAAACGGGGCTTCCTAATGCTTTTTCTCTATCACTTCGCCTTTAATTCGACTTTAAATATTCTCATAAAATAAGTATATAAATGCTAGAAATTGACAATAATAATGTAAAATAAAATAATTTTGCATTTATTTACTGTAAACTTACCTTGATACAAAATGTGACTAAACTTTACAATTTAGTCCTTTACTTTTTCTTTTCCCCGATCTACTCTCGAATTTCACTCTTCTTGATCTATAATAGCAAATTTAACTTATTTAATATTCACATTTATCAAAACAGTCCTTTACTCAAACTTTTGAAAAATTACATTTTTGCCCCTAAACTTTTGCATATTTACACTTTTGCCCCAAATCTCGTAAATTAAACTTCAGCCTATTTTCTTATGTTTTATGACATGATTGTCGTTTTTCCCTTCTATAGAAAAATCAAATTCTTACTCTAACATATACTTATGACTATTAGGTATTTTTACCAATTAAGCCCTTTTACTCGTTTTTACCTAAAACCGAGTAGCACAAGTTGTCTAACATAATCTAAGACCTCATATTATATCATAAAACATCAAAATAAACATTTTTCACCTATGGGTATTTTTCCAAATATGAACCCTAACTTAAATTATTGCTAGCATGTTTTTATCGAGCTAAGGGACTCAAAACGTAAAGAACATTAAAAACGGGGCTTGGAATCACTTACTATGGAGCTTGAAAGCTTGAAACAAACCCTAGCTATGGAGAACCCTTGAAATTTCGTGCTAATGAAGAAGATGATGAATTTTGTGTTGTTTTTCCCTTTTTATTTCATTTAATATCCAAATAACCAAAATGCCCTTCCTTATTAAACTTTCGAAAATTCCATCCATTTCCTATTTTGTCCATGAACTTAGAAATTGGTCAAATTGTTATTTAAACCCTCCTAATTAATATTCCAAAGCAATTTCATACTAAAAACTTCTAGAATGCAAGTTTTGCAAATTATTCGATTTAGTCCCTAATCTCAACTTAAGCACTTTATGCTTAGAATTTCATCACGAAATTTTCAAACAATCATGCAATCATATCATGAACCTCAAAATAATAATAAAACAAATTTTTCTACCTCAAATTTGTGGTTTCGCAACCACTGTTCCGTTTAGGCCCTATTTCGGGATGTTACATTACTAATTGTTAAAGTGCTTATGTCTTTTTAAATGAGAGGTCCTTATGTGGTTAATAGACCGTTGAACTTATAAGTGGACTATTATGGACATGAATTAAATGGATTTCATGTTTTATAATTAAGGTTATATAAGTAATTTAGTATTTAAGTTAATAAAAATAAAACAAACATAAAATTTAGTCTATTATCATCCTTTGTTGCCGAAAATTAAAAGAAAAAGAAGAGAAAATAAGTTAGCTAGGGTTCGGCACTTTGATTTGGTGATTAAGGTATGAATTTTGTTCGGTTTTTGATAATTTCTACATTTTTGTGATTGTTACTTTGTGCTTTACTAAGCCCATGCCTCAATTTCTAATTTTGTTGATGATTTTGAGTTATGGCATTGATGAAACTATGATTTTTATGAATTTTGATGATAATATATGGAAGTTTGATGTTGGGTTAACATGTTTTGTCTTTGAAATTTTGATGAATTTGAGTAATTTGGGCTAAATTGTAAAAATGAGATTTAGAGGGACTAAAATGAGAAATAAATGAAACATATGGACTTATATGAACACCATGTATATCCGGCTAAATAAGTGTGTATGAAAATTTTGTGTATTTTGTGATTTTGTGAATTAGGGACTAAAATGTCAAAATGTGAAATTTGTAAAAAGCCCTAAATATGTATATATGGATTAATTTGAATGAATGTGTGATTGAAAAAGTCAAATTTGAATTTATATAGATCAAGAACAAAAGAAAACGAAATTAGATCGGGGGAAATCGAAAGTCGTTGAGTAGTCGACTCCATTTGTTCGAATCCATACAAGGTAAGTCAATATACAATAAACGTGTTTAAGTTGATTTATTTATATTATATAACACAGAATTTCTGATGAATGGCTATATGAGAGCTCAATATGTGATATCCGAGAAAGTTCTAATAATGTAACGACGTCCGAAAAGCCCCGTGTGAACCATAGGAATAGTTAGGATACATATGTCATGACATAGGATCCAATATGTGTTTTCGTGTAAGACCACGTCTGGGACGTTGGCATCGACTTATGATTTACGTGTAAGACCATGTCTGGGACATTGGCATCGTATTTGATTTTGTGTAAGACCCTATCTGGGACAGTGGCATCGATATTTGATTACATGTAAGATCACTTCTGGGACGTTGGCATTGTACTAGCTTTTCGAGCTATCCGCGTATCCTTATGATTCCGAACTGTTAAACCGAAATTTCGAGAAATGAATGATTATATGAAATGTGTATATGATTTAGGTACGTTTGAAATTGTATATCATATTTGATGTTGAAAGATAAGTATGTGTATCTTTGTGATCAAGTGATTATATGAGACAAAAGTATGAGAAAATATACTACGTGTGTAAATGAATGGGGAATATGTGAAATGTATTTGAGCTATGTGGTTTGTGATAGCATTTGGCTAAGGAGTATATGTATATTATGATGCTTATATGTTTATATTGTTAAGTTTATTTGTATATGGCTTACTAAGCTTTTGATAGCTTACTTTGTGTGTGTTTTCAATTATTTTTTAGATATCGAAGCTACTGGAAGGTCAGGAATCGTCGAGGATCATCACCACACTATCGAACTATATTTTGGTACCTTTTGAAAGTGTAATTATTGAAGTGTGGCATTTATAGGCTAGAAGTATTAGAATATGTTTTGTATTGTGTACATCATTCCATGTGATATGGCTACATTATGGTTAAACTTATGGTTTGAATTTGGTATATGATATGTTATGCAATGTTGCTATTATGAGGTGCTTTTGGTTGGCCAAAAGTAATGGTCAATTTGGTAAGTTTTTGGTATATGTTTGATTGTGGATTTGGTAAGAATTTGGCATGAGAATGAACAGGGTAAATTGATGTTACAAATCATATGTTTTGGTATGTCTTTGGTTTATGAATGTTATGTTTTGATTTGTGAACTATGAATGAAATAGATTGATGAATATATGATATGAATGATGTATGATTTGGGTTTGAATTGGTTGAAAATATGATGCTTTAGATGCCTATTTGATGCTTGTAGGGAGGAACCTTAATGGGTGGAAAATTAGACTTTTAAATGGCCTATTTTTTACCCACACGGGCGTGTGTCTCAGCTGTGTTGCTCGAGGGCCATTTCGAAATGAGCCTGGGCAGACCACACGGTCGCACACACGGGTGTGTGCAAGGCCGTGTGGCAAAGTTAGTAGCCTCCCTAATTTTTCACACGGCCTGGCACACGGACGTGTCTTGTGGTCGTGTGGACAAGTCAATATGTATGCCCTGTTTTGACATGGCCTAGACACACGGGGGTGTCTAAAGCCGTGTGAGGCACACATCCTGTTTACACGGGCGTGTGACCTGCACAACTTTGAAAAATGTTTAAGTTTTGAAAAAAAATTTGGATGGGCTCGGTTTAGTCCCGACCCTGTTCTAATGCATGTTTAAGTTCTCAATGACCTATATAAGAGACTCTATGGTAATGTTTGACTATGATTGTGGATGATGTATATGAACTATGTGTAAAATGTTCCAATTTTTCTAGTAACGCCTTTAACCCTAGTCTGATGACGGATACGGGTTAAGGGTGTTATAGTCGTGTCCCAGCTCGTGTCCGACCTCGTGTAACTCTTTGACTTAGGTCACACAACCAACACACACGCCCGTGTGGCTAGCCCGTGTGCCCTAAAAATAGCCATACACGCCCGTGTGCCAGGCCGTGTGCTAGGCCGTGCCAAACCTTTAAGGTATACTGACTTATGCCACATGGTCGAGTCACACGCCCGTGTGTGAGGACATGTGGAGCATAATGACTTTATTTCTAAAGCCACACTAAGGGACACACGGCCGTGCAACATAACCGTGTGTCACACACAGCTAAGACACACGCCTGTGTCTCTGCCCTTGTGGAGAAAAATAGGCTATTTACCAAGCCAATTTGCATGTACCTACACAACCCAAATGGCACCAATTCAAAGCACAAATGAACATTTAATTTAGCCACAATCAAGGCTAATTCATACCATTTCCAATACTAACAACCAACATGCTTATAACTTATGTTTTACTCAATCAAAACATACCAAATCACATATATAAATTAACTAACTAAGCCTTTACTAAACATTCATCATTTTGCACCAATTCACAAGCACAATTCAAATCTAATATCAACCATTTAACATTTACTATATCAATGTCTACAAGCCTCATAATATAAGCCATTCACATATCCATCCGTGAACTCAAAATATCAACCATATATGCACATATATGCATATAACTAGATCCACCAAATTAAGCCAACACTCATAGCTATTTTTGTCCACACGGGCAGAGACACGAGCGTGTGTCTCAGCCGTGTGTGACACACGGTTATGTTACACGGCCGTGTGTCCCCTAGTGTGGTTTTAGAAATAAAGTCAGTATGCTCCACATGGCCTCACACACGGATGCGTGACTCGGTCGTGTGCCATAAGTCAGTATATCCTATAGGTTTGGCACGGCCTAGCACATGGCCTGGCACACGGGCGTGTGTGGCCATTTTTAGGGCACACGGCCTAGCCACACGGGCATGTGTGTTGGTTGTGTGACCCAATTCAGAGAGTTACATGAGGTCAGACATGAGCTGGGACACGGCCATGTGCTCCCATTTCGAATGTCCACACGGCCTATGACACGAGCGTAGTTAGGGCCTCGTAATATAAGCCATTCACATATCCATCCATGAACTCAAAATATCAACCATATATGCACATATATGCACATAACCAGATCTACCAAATTAAGCCAACACTCATAGCCATATTTACAACTAAAACATATGTCATTGCAAGTCATTAAAAATAACCAAAGTCACTATTAACCCATAATCAAAATGACTCAATATACCTATACATGCCATATACTTAAAATGCCAAAGTTCAAAGGTACCAAGTGATAGGTGGTAGTGTGAAACGATCTCTGACAATTCCCGAATCTGAGCTAGCTTTGATAACACTATAAAACATAGGAAAATAAACAAAGTAAGCTATAAAGCTTAGTAAGCTCGTATGAAATAAACTTAATGCATTCACATAAATATAATTCAATAATTTGAATACATCAATATGTAGCTTACATTAGCTAACAAACCTTTCAAATACTCATTCACAAAACTATATACTTTCATCATCTTTTCTTCGATTCAATGCTAAAATAGTTTATGCACATACTTGTACCATCTCGTACAAATCTCATACTTACGTTTACCAGTTGAACCATTCAGAATAGAAGTCGGATACTCAAGGGTCTCACAAGATAAGTACCTATACCATGACCCGAAGCCAAATCAATCATTATGCATGGCCCGAAGCCAAATCAGTGTATCTCGCAGCCAAAGAGCTATATCATGGCCCGAAGCCAACTCAATGTATCTCTTAATGACATATCACTAGCATCCTAAACTATTCCTAAGGTTCAATTGGGATTTTGAATGTCGAATCATCAACAAATCACTATCGTTCATATCCACAGTCTCGTATTCGCAATTTATGCAATATCAAAGCATATGAATTGCATTTGTATTGAAATTTATCACATACGAACTTACCTCAAATGCAAAAATGACGAAATAAGTAGTTTAGTCGATAAATTTCATTTTCCCTCGATCTAGATCCGAATTTCCCTTTTCTTGATCTAAATATATTCAAAATTAACTTATTTAATCATCTCTCTATTCAATTTAATCCAAAACACACATTAGGGCTATTTTACATATTTGCCCTTAAACTTTCACATTTTTACAATTTACTCATTATTTCACAAGATCACAAGTTAATGCAATTCAATACCAACCCATGCTAGTCGAATTATCAATTAGGCCCTAGCAGCCCATATTTTTCATTCATTTCACATTTTAACTACTAACTTTACACGTTTCTCAATTTAATCCTTTTTTTTGCAATTTCACTAAAAATCACTTAACAAAACTTGTACATCTATCAACAAGCATTCATAATCTATCAAGAAACTTCAAAATACACATCTATTCATCAATGGCATCATTCAAAATCTTTAACAGTTTTGCAAACTAGTCCCC
Source organism: Gossypium anomalum (assembly GCA_025698475.1). Classification (NCBI taxonomy): domain Eukaryota; kingdom Viridiplantae; phylum Streptophyta; class Magnoliopsida; order Malvales; family Malvaceae; genus Gossypium; species Gossypium anomalum. Next base: position 20,001,779 of record CM046963.1, on the reverse strand, counting down.
GTGCTAGCTAGTACTAGCTGCAACGATCACAAAAACATAGAAATCACTAAAAACCGAATCAAAATACATACCTAATTGAAAGGGATGAGATTGCCGAAATTTTAACACCAAAATAGTTAGGTTTTCTTCTTCAATCAGTGGAAAATAGAAATAAAGGATGAAATTTGATTTTGGTTTTATTAAATTAAACATTATTTATCTTTTTACTAATTTGCCATTAAAAAATTCATATTTATACAAATGCCAAACCAAATATCATCCACTAAACCAAATATCATCCATTAACTCAGAATTGGGCTGTTTACAACATAAGGACCTCCACTATTTAATTTCATAACCATTTAATAACTTTAGCTAACAGAACTCCACTTTTGCATTTGACACGATTTAGTCCTTTTTACCAAATTGACTCCTCAAATGATAAAATTTCTTAACAAAATTTTCACAATCACTCAATCATGATGTAAACATTAAAATAATAATAAAATAAATATTTGGACCTCAGAGTTGTGGTTCCAAAACCACAGTTCTGGTTTGACTAAAAACAGGGTGTTATAGGAACATTACCCGTTGAACCGTTTAGAATACCGTTGGATACCCGGGATAGCTCACACATAGTGTGCTAGCTCATATAACTGTAATCTATCAATTCATGTACACGTATGCTCATACGAGCTGTGAATCGATATGCTCACTCGAGTTGTAGATCGGTATGCTCTCACCAGCTATAAATCAGTATGCTCATAAGAGCTGTGGGTCGGAACATAGCTACATGATGCTGCTCACACGAGCTGTGGAGTATCCGCAACAAATGCAGGACCTCAGCCATCAGTAGGACGTTCAGGACCCGTATTCAAATCCTGTAACCCTAATGACATGTCATTTGTATCGTATGGATTCCAAAGGTTCAAACAGGACTTAGTATTTGTCGAAATTCGTTGGACATGCAACCATGTGTATTTTTAACAATTTACCATTCATAAATAATTCAATATAAAACATATAAACACAATTTAATCACACGAACTTACATCGACGAGTATATGTATATACAGAGACGATTAATCCGCGATTTTCTCTTTACCCTAATCTAACGTCGTACGAGGTCTGTCTTGATCTTTATTGATAAATTTAACTCAATTTAATAAATAACTCATTCAATTTAGCCAAAAGTCATATTTTGGAAAAACTACTATTTTGCCCCTATACTTTTAATTTCTTTTCAAATTAGTCCTTAGGCTTGAAAAATAAAATTCATACAATTTTACCCCTACCCAAGCCTAGCTGAATATCCTATACACTTATAATAGCCCACACATATCACTAATTTACAAATTACACCATGAATTTTTCACATTTTTTTCAATTTTACCCTAATTGATAATTTCATCTAAAATCCCTTTACAAAAGTTGTTTATCTAACAAAAACCATCCATTTTCTATCATCAAACATAAAAAATTATGTATGTTCAAAACTAGCAACACCCTAATAGTTTAACAGTTTCACAAATTAGTCCTCGAGCTAGCTAGATTAAGCTACAACGATCCCGAAAACATAGAAATAATTAAAAATGGGACAAAAATACATACCACACAAGCTAGGAAATAGTTGTCGAATGTAAAAGCTCCCTAGTGGCTTTTCTTGCCCTAAAATTTGGTTGAAGATGGAGAAGAAAAGGTGATACCTTTGCCTTATTTTACTTAATTTATCATTATTAATTAATTTACTTTTATAACCTTTAAAACACTCAAAATTTACACAAATGTCAAGCCATCACATTCCACTATCAACATTAATGGTCTAATTTCCGTATAAGGACTCATACTTTAAGGTTCTATAGCTATTTAATACTTTTAGCTACTAGAACTCAATTTTTTCACTTTACGCGATTTAGTCCTTTTTATCAAATTGAGCATGTAAACAGTAAAATTTCTTAACAAAATTTTTATACGGAACTTCCATCATGTTGTATAAAATAAAATAATAAAAATAAATAAATTTTTTGACTTCATATTTGTGTTCCTGAAACCACTGTTTCGATTTCACTAAAAATGATTGTTACAACTCTCTTCCCTAAAAAGGATTTTCGTCCCCGAAAATCTTACCAAAAAAGAGGTTCGGATATTGCTTTCTCATAGATTCCTTGGGTTCCCAGGTGGCTTCTTCTATTTCGTGTCATTTCCAAAGAACCTTTACTAAAGCTATGTTCTTGTTTCTCAATTCTTTCACCTCCCGAGCTAGAATTCTGATCGGTTCCTCACTGTACGACATATCAGGTTAAATTTCAACATCTGTCGAGGAGATAACATGTGAAGGGTCAGATCAGTACCGTCGTAACATAGACACATGAAAGACATTATGAATCTTTTCTAATTCTGACTGTAAAGCTAATCAATACGCAATAGGTTCAATTCTTTCAATAATCTCACACGGCCTGATAAATCGCGGACTCAGTTTTCCTTTGCGACCAAACCAAAGAACTTTCTTCCAGGGCTATTGTAACACCCCAACCCGTATCCATCGCTAGAATAGGGTTATGGAGCATTATCAGTAATTACAAAACATTTTCAAATAATTCGAGTAAATTACTGTTCATAGCAAAACTCTCCGCTTGAGTCATAGTCACTAAATTATTTATATCATGAGCTAAAGAATTCTAAATTAAGATCCACTTGATTTTTTCTAAAACTAGACTCAAATAAACTTTAATTTCATATTTTATTCAACCTTTAATTCAATTTCCACAATTTTTGGTAAATTTTCAAAGTCAGACTATGCTAACACATACATAATCACCATATCATAATTTCATAAATATAGTTAACCAATCATCACTAGCCATTCTAATGGCTAGGTTTCAAACCACAATTTACAAGAAAAGATTTAGTCAAATTAGCCTATACATGCCATTATAACCATAATTGTTTTACCTTATACACTGAATGAACTGTTGGATAGTGTGAATGATCTCCGCCAAGCTTCCAATCCAACGAGCATTCCGATTTACTATAAGACAGGGAAAAATCAAACGGAGTAAGCATATAACAAAATCAAACCCTTTAATCTCACAAGCCCTATCACACATTCTCATCACCCTTGTTAGTCACATATTTCATATAAACTTCAAGAAACACATATATGAATTCATCAATATTTGGATTCTCACACACACATGTTTTTCCACAACATGTATTCACATAACATATATACAAATTATTTCCATGTATTTTAGATATATTTTATGTTAATTCATCTCAAGTTCCGATATATTTCATGTCAGGACTTTACTCAATAATCAATTGCTTTATTGATAATCACTCGAGTAGTACACTCAAGGTGTACTAATCTATTCTCATAGATGAATGTATTTATCAAACCATTCATGTTCATATATAAACATCTCACACTTCCATATTTCATTTCATGTATTATATTTTCATATTTCCACATATCATGTCTCAATCTGTAACCATTTATCTCAATTTCATTGTAACACCCCAGACCCGGCCTAGACGTTATGGCCGAATCTGGCGATGTCACATGGAATGGATTTTGAAACCGAGTTTGTCGAGTTAAAACTATTCTAGTTAAGTAACATTGTCTTAATTCGGAGTAAATAGCACGTTCTTTATTATGACTAAAATCGTATCTTTTTTAGCGGAAGCTTTGGAATCATTTATTTTTAGCAAACCATTTGTGTTGAATGAAACCGTTGTTTTAAGCAAAATTAGGTTTTTACCGTCTAGCCATACTAAAATCGTAAAGTAGTTAAAAGTCCAAGTTTAAAACTGAAACAGTCCAAAATCCCAAAAATTTACATAACAAATACCCAAAATAACATAAATTCAAAAACTGAGTCAAAGCAGTATGAAATAGTGGTAGTCACGGTCGAATCCTTGGCTGCACCGATCCTTCTAAAACTGGGGATTACTTGGACAGATTAACAGAGAAAAAAAAGTGAGTTTTCGTAAACTCAGTGTGCAATCCCTACAAAAAACATGCATACGAATGCACCTCAGAATACAGTCAAATATAGTCTGGGCCTGAGCTCATTACAGATTCAGTTTGGGCCTTAGCCCAATCAGATACAGTTTCAAATATAAATCAGGGCTTTGGCCCATCTCAGATACAGTATGCAATAACAGAAATCAGAATCCTACCCAACAGCCTCTACACACGATCTTCGTCCATCCCTACACACCATGTGGGGATTAAATCAACCCACCCATCCCGACACATCATGTTGTACCGAAATGCGGCACATAATCAAATATTTGCAGCGAAGCTGCCAGATAACAGGCTTAATAGCCTTTCAAACACTTCCTCTAAATATCAACAATCACCCACCCCGATGCAATGTAACATATAAAAGATGTCATGCTATTATACAGTTTCAGTCTATACTTTCATATCAACATACATGCTCAGTTAAGTTATCAAAGAGACAGTTCACTCAGTAAGGGTCTAAGTAATGCTTACTGACTTTATAGTAGGTTCACAGTCGACTTGGGCGACCCATGCAACCTTAAGAAACTTTTTAGAAACATAGGCCCACAACCCATGTGGCTTGCACGTGTGGGCCCACACGCTCGTATGGCCCACACGGCCCAAATTAGCCTTGGCCGTATGGATCACACGGCCTAGCCCAAAATCCCACACGTCTATGTGGTTTACCTGTGTGGGCCCACACACCTGTGTGGCCCACACGGCCCAAATTGGTCTAGCCCGTGTGTCGCACATGGCCCACCTGGCCTTCACACAGCCATGTCATGCACGTACGGCCTGGCTCATCGATCACATGCCCGTGTTCCATCACACCCCGCGACCACACGCCTGTGTGGCATTGACAGTAAGCTTTTTTAGCTTTTCACCGAACCCTATTTTCTACGTTTCGGGCACACACCTGGTTCATTTTTGCTTACAGGACACTCTTGAGCACTCCAAGACCTAAAAAAATTCATATTAACCAATCACCGATTTAGGGGTTTAGTAACAATATGACAATAACAATTCAGCAGAATCTCGACTTACTGCCTTCCAAAAGCCTTTGCCTAATCAATTGAAGTGAAATCTACTACTCATAGCCTTCACCTATACCAACAATTGCCGAAACCACAATCAGAAACCAACAATAAATTAACACTCACTAATAGACACCACACTTACCAATACGAGAACGTCCACCAAACGAGATACGAAGGAGAAGCGCAAAAGAAAAAGAAAAAGTTTTGTTGACAACAGTGAGGTGAGAAAATGGCAAAGAGGAGGGAGAATTTTAGCAAAAGGGAAATTCAACAAAGAGAAATGGAAGGAAGAGAATTCCAAAATTTTGAGGAAAAACAAAAATGAAAATCTGATAACTTCCCTACCCAAATCCCTTAACTATCTCCACTACTTAGAATTCCTATTTGACGGAAACTCTCTCGGTCAAACGAGCAAAAATAAATTCCCACGCTCTCACAGGGATTCGAACTCCAAACCCCCAACACACCAACACACATCTCAACCACCAGACCAGCAGGCCCATTCTTATTTGGTTATACCAATAATTAAACATAAACCTACTAAGCAAGGTTAAGGCTTTATTTTAGAAAAATACCAAAATTTTCCCAAGACAAAGCTTGAACTTGGGACCTCTTACACACACTCAGAACACTTAATCACTGAAGTAGATACACATTTGTGTCAATTAATTGTAGAGGCAAAAATATAAAATTTGGGGCGTTACATTCATATTTGCTCATATTGAACTTTGCTCATTGAATTTATTTAAATTATCGATGAATTCTCATGCAGTACACTCATAGTATACAAATCATAATCCATCAATTCATATCCAGTAGTACCTTTTAGGTACATTCTCGAGGCACATATTATACAGCAGAATTACCAGTCCAGGCTAAATTCTATCTGTAACGCATATACTCTAAGGGTTTTATCAGATTACTAGTCTAGGCTAAATCTGTAACACCCCAAACCCATCCTAGATGTTAGGCCTGAATCTGGCGTATCACATCAAAGTGTTTTTCGAAAACCATGTTTTCATTGAAAACCCTATCATTCCTTTAAAAACCTCAGTTTGCGATCGTTTATTTTCAAAACGGGGTTCATTGAAAAAAATCATAAATTTTATTCCCAAAATTTCCTTTTTAGTTGAAGAAGCTAATTTTTATAAGTAACCGATTTACGAAAACATGATGTTTAAAAGTTAAGTTATGAAAGTGTAGTGTTTTAAAAATAGTTATTGTTTTGGAAAATTGTGATCTACTTTTAACAGATAAAAAATGTAATAAACTAAAAATCCCAAATTAAAAACCAGAAATTAAAAAGAGGCCTTATTACAACCCAGATCAAGATATAAGTACTTATAAGTAGATAACTTAAAAGAAAATAAGAAACAATAGCAGTTGTGTGGCCATCTCCGAGTCCCTCGCAGCACCGATCCTCCTAGTGCTGGGGATTACCTGCACAGTTAATAAACGGTGTGAGTTTATGAAAACTCAGTGTGTAATCCCCTCCTAAATTAAAATAGTTAGTAAACAGACAGAATTCAAAATCAGTCTGAGCCAGAGCCCATTACAGTAACAGAACAATATGTGTGGGCCTAAGCCCAGTGCAATTTCACTTAGGTCTCAGATCTCATCAGAATCAATTGGGCCTAGCCCATTCTCAATATCAGTAACAGTTGGGCCTAGCCCATATCAGAAATAGTTCCATATGCATATTGTGTGATGCATGCTAACCCATCCCATCCAACCCTGCACTTGCCTCCGTCCAACCTTGCACTACATGCGGGGAATAAATCACCCACGCCATCCCTCCACTCCCAATGTTAGCACTAGTTGCGGCACTAACCAAAATCGCAGCAAAGCTACCCGTAAATAGAATGGCCAAGAGCCATAATCAGGATGGCACAGAGCCATAATCAGGATGGCACAAGGCTATCAGTAACTTTTATAAGTTTGGCACATAGCCATCAGCAACGGTACTATAATCGGCACACAGCCACGGGTAAATATGATCAATAAATATGATAGGCACATAGCCACAGGTAAATACAACTGGCATAAAACCATAATCAAGATGGCATAGAGCCATATTTAGGTTGGCATAAAGCCATAATCAGATTACGCGGCTTTAAGCTGTCCGTCAGTCCACAGTCGTCTCGTGCGACCCTTGCGACCCTATCAGAACTTCGTCCGTATTAATGTCCCAACCCCATGCAATATGTCATGTATGACATGCTCAATCATCACACGTGTATGCAAAATGGCCATGCTTAGTAACAGTCATTTAAACATATATTAAAAGCATATCAATCATACGACTACTGTCAAGCCAGTTAAAACACAGTCATATAATCACAATCAAATTATTCAAATTCACAGTCTAAGTCGGTCATCTACCCATAAGGGTAAAACAGTCATTTTGCCCTGCAGGGGTATTTCGGTAATTTTACACTACAAGGGTATTTCGGTAATTTTACACTACAAGGTATTTTAACAATTTTACAAATCGGGGGTATTTCGGTAATTTTACAATTCAGGATCTTAACGACCCAACAGAAGGTCCACCGTCACCTCGAGCGACTTAAATAACCTAAGCAGACATAACGGTATAAATGAGCCTACGGCCTATTACTCAACCTAGTGAGCCCACACACCCGTGGGGCCCATTCAGCCTAAAATCAGATGCGGCTATGTGTACACCATAGCCCAATTCCTTATTAGTCACTTACTGTAGATTTCATCAGTGTGAGGCCCACGAGCCGATTAGGTCCATACGGCCCATTTAGGCCCAACGAGGCCCAGAACTACCTAAGTTATGTGTGACATGACAAGTCTATCTACGTCCCACTTAACAGTGAAGTTTTTCCACACAGGCCTACAGCCTATTGGGCCCATACGGCCCATTTTGGCCCAAGCCCATGAGATCGTTCATGGTGGCCTTCCTCGTCGTACGCCCACGTTTCGCGGGCTCGGATAATCACATGAGCGTTCGCACGGTCATGTGGCCCCAAAACCCAATCCTTCGGCTTTTCAGCTTTTCGGCATTCCGACATTTCGACATTTTCCGCTACAGCTAACACTGTGCGAAAAACATACACACTCTATCGACTTTCGACCGATTAGCAATTACGGTACTAATACACACATTTCTACCGCTTTTACGCCTATTATCATTTACAAGGTACGAAAACACACCTGATTGCAAGCTTTCGTAAAAACTCTTGAGCATCAAAACCTATAATCCATCATAACACACCATTAACAATTATCTAAAGAGTTAAAACAACCCCTTCCTAATAATACATATCCACAGAAAAATTGCCACTTGCCTTGATCGATTGACAGAAAATCACCCACCTACACCATTGTCCAAAAACTAATCACTCGACCTCAGAGATCCTGTATCAACCAACCTTATCATCCCTTACCCAAAAGAATAACTTGAGCAAGATAACAAGAATACTTACCGAACTGCGAGGTTAACTAGGGAGAAGGGACAATCGGCTTAGCACCACCCGTCCCTAGCCATTGAACGGTAATAAAAAAACAAGGTTTAGCACAAGATTACCAATAGGGAGGAGAAGATTTACAAAGAATCAATACTCACCACTTGACCACAAAATATTTGCACCAGTCAAAAACCGGAGTAGACAGAGAGGGTGCTGATGTTCGACCAAAGCAAAACTAAAATCAGCATTGAAGCAAAAAGAAAATAGGGAGAGTGAGAGATTGGTTCGGTCAAATTGAGAATAGAAAGGAGGAGGAGATGTATACGACTAGAGTTTGAGAATAGAAACAAGAAGAGAAGAAAAGGATTGAGAAGAAGAAAAGAAAGAGAGAATCAGCACAAGCAGCAATTGTTTGAGAAATAGCAGAGAAAAGAGGTATCGTTCGGTTTTGGTACAATAAAAAAATTAAGAAAACAAATGCCCAATCGATTAACTGAGAAAATGGCAGAAAAGAAACTAAAACAAGAGACTCCTAAATCCCTTTAGCAAAAATCAGCTCCCCAAAAGTGCCTAAAACCAAAATGGCAAGAAAAGATTCGGCAACTACCAACATCAACACTCTAAAACTGAAAAAAATGAACCCAACTCTCCCTAGCCGAAATTCTTGAGTAACCAAGTCCTCATTCGGCTAGAATACCTCATTATTCAAATCCTTCCTTGATTTTCTCCCAACCTCCAAGATTATCTCTCCCAAATCCCTCCTCAAATTTCTCCAAGACCAATTTAAACTCCCATCATCAGTGTTTGATTCAAACTCCACTACTTGCTCAGCAAAGGAGTAAAATAAATACTCTTTTGAGCAGAGAGTGACTCGAACTCAAGATCCCTTGCCACCTTAACGGCACCACAACCATGCAAAGGCCTAGATTCACTTAAGAGCAAAATCAACAATTTTGCAAAAGCCAGGGCTTAAACCTAGGACTTCTCAGGCACTCCCAAACACTCCCAATTCACTTAACCATTAAAGCAAACAACCAATCTATGCTATTCTATGCACAAATAAATATTTATAAGCCCAATCCTAGTAGGCCCAAATTTAGGGCATTACAAAATCCTAATTGAAACATATGCTCGAGAGACCCATTTTGGATTATCTGTCCGGGCTAAATCCTTTCCATAATGAGATCAATGGATTGCTCGTCCGAGCTAAATCCTTTCTGAAACACATGCAGGACCTCATTTCATATAGGGAAATCACCACTATCCATCGATAATCATTATTCAACCGAGACTTACCATTTATAGGATATTATCATTTATTGGGCTTTATTGAACATCCTTAATTTCATAAATTATATATATGATTAATATATCATCACACACATATATATATACCATCACATTCATACAACTCAATTTAAGCATATTAACATACATAGTTAAGTTACACGAACTTACCTCGATAATTGTTTGTGTACATAAAATCTATTAATTCGACATTTTCTCCTTTCCTCGTTCTAACTCTATCTTCGAACTATCCAGATCTATACGAGTAAATTTAACATCAATTTAATGAAATTCATACTCAATTTAATCCAATTTACATTTTAGGTAAAATTACCATTTTGCCTTAAACTTGATGATTTCGTCCCTAGGCTCGAAAAATGAAATTCATGCAATTTATTCCTTGTTCCAAGCCTAAATATTTTCATATATAACAATAGCAACCCTTGAATTCCATGAAATTTCAGAATTTTCCATAAATTCAACAACTTTACAATTTTATCCCTAAATCATGATTTCCTCAAAATTCTTTAACAAAGTACCTTTACATATCCATTAACATCTCAATTTCATCATCAAATAACTAAAATCATATGAAATTATCAATGGTATCTTCCAAAACTTCCAAAAAAATCAAAAACTAATGAAATAACAAGTTGGACCGAATTGTAAAAGTCCAAAAACATAAAAATTTCAAAGAAAAAGCAAGAATTGAACTTACTTGAAGCTAAAAGGTGTTTGCAATGGCTGTTTTTGACAGAAAATTGATGAAGAAATTGTCTAAAAACTATTAAAATAACATTTGGCCATGTAAACTTTATTTTAATTCTAATTTTGTCCCTAATCACATGAATATCTTTAATTTTGTTCAAGTTATGCCGCCTCAGCCATTTAAGATGGTCTATTTGTCCTTTTAGTCCTTTATTTACTATTAGGCTATTTAATCACTTTATCAAGTTTTGCACCTTTTTCAATTTAGTCCTTTTTAATTAATTGACTACCGAAACGTTAAAATTTTCTGACGAAACTGTAATACTACCATATTGACACTCCATAAATATTTATAAAAATATTTATGGCTCGGTTTATAACACCGAGGTCTTGATATCTCTTTTTCTCAATTAATTGACCTAATAAATTTTTATAAACATAAATTTACTAATTCAAAAATCTTTTAAAAACCATATTTAACTCATAAATATTAAATAATAAAATTTACAAGCTCATTTGTCGGATTTAGTGGCCTCGAACCAAAGTTTCCGACATCACTGAAATTTGGGCTATTACAGCGATACTTTCAAAGATACTCTGCCGCCGACTTGAAATTTTATGTCTTTACGTTTAATATCCGCATATGATTTATGTCGATCAGAATCTGCTTTCAAACTATATTGGATTACTTTTACTTTTTCTTTAGCCTCACAAATCAAATCAACCCTGTGTATCTTTTTCTCACTGAGCTCAATCTAGTATAATGGAGTTCAGCATTTACGACCATACAAAGCTTTATACGGTGCCATCTTTATGATCGACTGAAAACTGTTATTATACACGAATTAAATTACCAGTAAATATTTCTCCTAGTTTCCTTCAAACTCTAATACACAGCAACAAAGCATATCTTCGAGAATCTGAATTACTTGTTTAGACTGACCATCGGTCTGAGGATGAAATGCAGTGCTAAAATGTAACTGCGTACCTAGAGCTTATTGTAACTTTCTCCAAAATTATAATGAAAATCGCGGATCTCTATCCGAAATAATGGAGATTGGCACTTAGTGTAATTTGAAAATTTTAGAAACATATAACTTTGCTAATCTGTCAAGGGAGAAATTTGTATGTATCAGAATAAAATGTGCGAAATTCGTCCACTAATCAACAACAACCCAAATGGCATGTTTCTTTCTCGGAAATAAGGGTAAACCTGATACAAAGTCCACAGTAACTCTATTTCATTTCCACTCCGGTATCATCACTGGCTATAATAATCCAAAAGGTACCTGATGTTCAGCTTTAACTTGCTGACATATCAAACATCTAAATATAAAGTCAGAAATCTCGCGTTTCATTCTCAGCCACCAGTACATCTATTTTAAATCACTGTATATCTTATTACTTCCCAGATGAACAGACAAGTTACCACTATAAGCTTCATGCAAGATTCTCTGAATAAGCTCTGGATTCTTCGGTACACAAATTCTACCTCTAAACAATAAGCAATCATCAAATCCTATCTGAAATTCTAAATTAGATGCTGACTCATACTAGGCCTGTTTAGTTAGCAACTCGTCATCACATTTCTAAGCTTAGCAGATCTGCTGTAAAAGCATTGGTCTGGCTTTCAACTCGGCTAAAATTGAACCATCATCAGATAATTTCAATCACGTATTCATCACTCGCAGAGCAAACAAGGAATTTCTACTTAAAGTATTAGCAACTACATTTGCTTTTCCCGAATGATAATCAATGATCAACTCATAATCTTTTAACAGTTCAAGACATCTACGCTATCTCAAATTCAAGTCTTTTTGCAACATTAAGTGTTTTAAACTCTTATGATCGGTAGAAATATGACATTTTTCGCCAAACAAATGATGTCGTCAAATTTTTAATGCAAATATAATAGCTACTAACTCTAGGTTATGAGTCGAATAGTTCTTTTTGTGCGACTTTAATTGACTAGAAGGATAAGTTATTACTTTGCCTTCTTGCATCAAAACACAGCCTAAACCATTTAAAGATACATCACTGAAAATCACAAATTCTTTACCCGATTCAAGCTGAACCAAAACTAGTGCCTCAGTCAATAGTACTTTCAACTGATTGAAACTTTGCTGACATTTTTCTAACTATTCAAATTTCACATCCTTTTGTGAGAGTCGCGTCATCGGTGTAGCTATCATTAAGAACCCTTTGATGAATCTTCGGTAATAACTAGCTATTCCCAAAAAACTTCTAACTTCAAATATGTTTCTTGGTGGTTTCTAATCAGCAACTACTGAAATTTTACTCGGATCCACTCTGATACCTTCAACCAATACTATATGCCCCAAAAAATTGATTTCTCAGAGCCAAAACTCACATTTGCTAAATTTAACAAACAATTGTTTATCTCATAGAGTTTGAAACACAATCCTCAAATGTTTAGTATGTTTGGACTCGTCTCGTGAATATATTAGAATGTTGTCATCAAATACCTCAACAAATCTGTCTAAATATGGTCTGAAGATTCTGTTCATCAAATTCATAAATACTGCAGATGCATTAGTTAAACCAAACGGCATCACAAGAAATTCGTAGTGTCTGTACCTGGTCCTGAATGTAGTTTTCGACACATCCAAATCTTTTACTCATAGCTGATAGTAGCCAGAACGAAGATCAATTTTTGAGAATACTGTGGCATCTTTCAACCGATTAAACAGATCATCAATTCGAGACAGTGGATATTTATTCTTAATTGTAACCTTGTTGAGCTGATGGTAGTCAATACACAATCTCATCGATCTGTCATTTTTCTTAACGAATAGAACCAGTGCACCCCAAAGTGAAAAACTAGGTCGAGCAAAACCTCTATCTATCAACTCTTGCAGTTGTGCTTTCAACTCTTTTAACTCTATAAGAGCCATTCTGTAAGGTGCTATCAATATCGATGATGTTCCATGTACTAGTTCAATAGCAAATTCAACCTCTCTGATCGGCAGTAATCTAGTTAATTCCTCTATAAACACATCAAGATACTCACACACCACTGACACTGTTTTAAGCTTTGATTAAGATACTTTAGAATCCAGTACATATGCAAGGTAAGCATTGCAACCTTTTCTCACAAATTTCTATGTTGACATAGCCAAAATAACAATAGGCAACCCTCTTGAACTATCTGATTCAATATAAAGCATCTCACCGTTCTGACATTTTAATACAATAAGATTTCGTCTACAGTTTACAACAGCGTCCTGTAGAGTTAGCCAATCCATGCCCAAAATCATGTCAAATTCATCAAACGGTAACAACATCAAATATGCCGAAAAACTATAACCCTGAGTCATGAAAGGATAATTATTGCAAACTTTATCAACTAGCACGTACTGACCTCGAAGGTTCTACACTTTAACCACGAATTCAATGGACTCAACAGGTAAATTCTTAATAGATACTATATTCGTTCAAACATATGAATAGGTCAAACCCGAATCAATCAAAGTAGAAAAATCAGTATCAAAACTAGAGAAAGTACCGATAATAACATCTGGTGTAGAAGCATCCTCTTACGCACGTATAGAATAAGCCCTAGCTAGTGCTCGTGCTTTGGATCTCACAGCAGAGTCTTTCATCACACTACGACTACCACTTATATTTCTGGGATTACAAGGTGGTCTACCTCTCGCAGCTATGTTGCTTGACATCATAGTCTGAACTTTCTCTTTATCTGATTTCTCTGGGCAATCACGAAGGTAATGCTAGAAGGAACCACACCTGAAGCATGCTATGTTCTTCATTCAACATTCACCATAATGTGGTCTTTTACAGTGCTTGCACTTGGGCCAAACATTTGTAACACTACCCACACTTGCTACAGATGTAGCCTGAGGTTTTGGAATGGAGCGTCGAGTACCTCTGTCTCTTCTAGAATATCCCACAGAAGCTATAGAACAGTTGTGATGTTCTTTAGATCTTTTTGATGCTGACTAATAAAACTTCTCAGTCAATCTCTCTCTCGAATCTGTAGCTTCAAGTTCAGCATGTCTTTTCTCTTTACTCAGTTCCTCAGCCTTATGTGCTTAGATAACTAATACAACGAATTCTTTTAGCTCAAGAATTCCAACTAGAATCTTTATTTCTTCGTTCAGCTCTTCTTCAAACCTCTTACACATAGCAGTCTCGGTTGAAATACATTCCTGGGTATATTTGCTAAATCTAACAAATTCTCGCCCGTACTCTAATATAGACATACGGTTCTGTCTGAGGTTGAGAAAGTTTTTACGTTTCTGATCCAGAAACATCTGACTAATATATTTCTTTTGAAACTCAATAAGCCAGAATTCAACTCTATCGGGATCATCTTCAGTAGTAGCTCAGAATTCTTCAACCCCGTATTTACGAATCTTATCAACAGGTGGCTTACTAACTTGTATAATTTCTATACCTTGAGGAATAACGGGAACCGATTAGGGAGCAGGAGGGGATGGAGGTTATTGAGCAGTCGGGTTCGTTAGTATGAACTCGGTGAAGCATTCACTCATCATTTGGAAGAAGGCTTCTTTAGCCTCTCATCCCCATCTAAAACTCACATTTATTGAATTTAGCAAACCGTTGTTTATATCTCAAGGTTTGTGACGCAATTTTCAAATGCTCAGCATGCTCAAACTCATCTCATGAATAGATCAGAATGTCATCAATGAATACAACAACGAATCTGTCTAAATACGGTCTAAAAATTTGATTCATCAAATCCATAAAAACTGCAGGAGTATTAGTCAATTCGAAAGGCATAACAAGCAATTCATAATGTCTGTACCTCGTTCTGAACACAGTTTTTGACACATCCAAATCTTTCACTCGTAACTGATAATAGCCAGATCTCAAATCGATCTTCGAAAACACTGTTGCCCATTTCAACTGATCAAACAAGTCATCTATTCTCAGCAAAGGATACTTGTTCTTTATCATAACTTTGTTTAGTTGTCGATAATCAATACTGATTCTCATTAACTCGTCTTTCTTCTTTACAAACAACACTGGCGCAGCCCAGGACGAAAAACTAAGTCGTGCAAAACCTCTATCAGTTAACTCTTGCAACTGAGCTTTCAACTCTTTCAATTCTGTACGGAGCTATAAATATCAGTGATGTTCCCAGCACTAATTCAATAGCAAATTCAACCTCTCTGATCAGTGGCAACCCCGGTAGTTCTTCTGGAAACACATCTGAATATTCACAGACAACTAGCACTGATTCAATCTTAGATTCAGATACTTTTGTATCTAAGATATAAGCAAGATAAGCTTTACAACCTTTTCTCACATATCTCCGAGCTGACATCGATGAAATCACAATTGGCAACCCACTCGACTCATCAGATTCAATTTAAAGGATTTCACTATTCTGACATTTCAATTCAATAGTCTTTCGTCTACGATTCATAACGGCATCATGTATCGTCAACCAATCCATACCCAAAATTACATCAAATTTATTAAAAGGTAGTAGCATCAAATCAGCCAGAAAATAGTAACCCCGAATCATTAAAGGATAGTTCTTGCAAACTTTATCAACTAAAACATACTTGCCTAAGGGGTTCGATACTTTAATCACAAACTCAGTGGACTCAATAGGAAAATTCTTCTTAGACACTAAATTCTCGCAAACATACGAATGAGTTGATCCAGGATCAATCAAAGCAATCACATTAGTGTCGTAAAGAGAGAATGTACCAGTAATAACATCTGGTGATCTCGCATCTTCGCAAGTGTGAATAGCATAAGCTCTAGTAGGTGCTCTGGCCTCGGATCTCATAGCCAAATCTTTTGTCGTACCTCTACTACTGGTCACATTTCTCACATTTATCGGTAGCCTCCCTTTAGTGGCTGTGTTACTCAGTCTTGCATTCTGAAATTTGTCTTTTCATTTAATTCAGGGAAATCTCGTATGAAATTATCTTGCGAACCACATTTGAAACAAGCCCGGTCATTCATTCTACATTCACCAGGATGTCATCTTCCGTATCGTTGACATTCAGGTCTATAGTTTCTCAACACTTGATACTGATGTAGCTTGAGCTTTAAGACTTAAGTATTGTTTTCCATGATCTCTGTTTGAATACCTGATTGAAGCATTTGGGCTAGTGTATGATCTCTGGATTTCTTTGCAAGCTCTATCAACCAAGACAAAAAATTCTTTCAATTCTAGAATTTCGACTTGAAGTTTAATATCCTCGTTCAACCCATCAACGAACCGTTTGCACATGATTTCTTCAGTAGAAACATACACCGAGCATACTTACTTAATCTTTCAAATTCTCTTTCATACTCGGTCACAGTCATACGGCCTTGTTTCAGTTCTAGAAACCCTTTGTGCTTTTAATCGAGAAACCTCTGACTTATGTATTTCTTCCGGAACTCAGTCTAACAAAATTCTCATGTGACCCTTTCTCTCGGTACCACTGATACTAGAGTATTCCACCACTGATACGCAGTGTCCCTCAATAACAAAATGGCACATTTTAAACACTCATTCAGTGTACAAGAAAGTTCATTAAATACCATAATAGTGTTTTCAAGCCAAAACTTAGCTCTCTCGCAACCGTCGTCAATAGTAGCTCTGAACTCTTCGACCCCGTATTTTCAAATCTTATCAACTGGCAGCTTATTCAGTCGTAGAAGTTCCACACCTTGAAGGGCTACGGGAACTGGTTGGGGGTTAGGTGGGATTGGAGGTTGTTGAGCAGCTGGATTTGTTCAAACATACTCTGAAAACCACTCATTCATCATCTGGAAGAAGGCTTCTTTACCCTCTCCTCCCTGGCTACCCAATATAAGTCTAGACTCGGATTGCGCTACCCCTTGAACGGAGGCAAGCGCATTACTTTCTACATCATCAGCTACAGCTCGATTGGGATCTATTTACTATATGAAAACACAGTTTAAATTGCCAAGAGTCATCACACTATCACAGTTTATATATGGCATGTATAGCTAGACTCTCACATACACTACGTTAGTCCTAGAATTGACAAAACTAAAGCTCTGATGCTAATAAATGTAACACCCCTCACCTGTATTCAATGCTGAAATAGGGTTACGGAGCATTATCGAACATAATAAACAACTACACATACATTTTCTTATACATTTTCAAATTTCATGCAACTAACATTCAAACACAATCATATTGTCCCTAAAATGAGCCTACGAGGCCCTAAACATACATTTGGGGTGATTTAGAACCAAACCGAGATTCAGGAAATTTTTGAAACACTTAGAAAATTTTCACAAAAACAGGGGACACACGCCCGTGTGGCCTAGCCGTGTGTCTCACACAGCCAAAGACATGCCCATGTAACAAGCTATATGGACATTTGAAATGGAAGCACATGGCCGTGTCCCAGCTCGTGTCCGACCCCGTGTAACTCTCTAACTTAGGTCAAATAGCCAACACAGACACCCGTATGGCTAGCCAGTGTGCCCTAAAAATGGCCACACACACCCGTGTGCCAGGCCATGTGCTAGGCCATGCCAAACCTATAGGTTATACTAACTTATGCCACACGGCCAAGTCACACGCCCCTTGTGTGAGGCCGTGTTGAGCATACTGACTTGATTTTAATTTCAACACTAGAGGACACACGGTCGTGTACATGACCGTGTATCATACATGGTTCAGACACACGCCCGTGTCTCCACCCATGTGGACAAAAATAGGTTATTTACCAAGCCATTTTGCCACCCAAACTTGAATACACCTACACCAAAAAAATTGGCACCAAAACAAAGCATAAATAGTCATTCATACATCCTCAACCAAGCATCATTTATACCATTTCAAAACTAACAAATACCAAACTTATCATTATTACAATGTACCATTCAATTCATATCAAATCTCTTAATCTTAAACATCAATATGAACACTTTCAAATATGTATCATTTACCTTAATCTCATAACATGCCAAATCCTATTCTCAAGAATTTAGTACCCCTAATGGCCAAATATCAACAAGCATAACATAATCATCTTTAATCACATAACCAAGCCATGTGCACATAGATATATACATAACCACATCAACCAAAATAAGCCAAATCTCATGGCTATAAACAAACCAAAACATTTAACATTTATAAGCCATTTCAAATGACCAAAATCATTATCAAGTCATAACAAAAATAACCATAATCCTATACATGCCATATAACCAAAACATAAGTTCAAAAGTACCAGTGTGATAGTAAGATAGTGTGATGAAGTCTTTGACGATCCCCGAATCTGAGCTAGCTTTGAAATCACTATAAAACATGGTAAAATAAAAAAAAAGTAAGCTTTATAGCTTAGTAAGCTCGTATGAAATAAACTCGATCTATTCATAAATACACAATTCATCAAATTGAAATATATCAACATGTAACTCATATTATCTAACAAACCTTCCATATATTCATTCATAAGATTTAAACGTGTCTTTCATAAGTTTCTTCAATTTAATGCTTATACGGTTCATGTACATAATTGTATCATCTCGTATCAATTTCATACTCAACCACGTCTTTTATTTACCTGCTAAACAATTCAAAATACTATCAGATACACAGGAAACTCATACCAAAGTGCCACATATATAGCCAATTCTATCTCAATCTCATATCACATACATGCTCACTCTCGAGCTATCAATGGGCCTGCTTACACAAGCTGTGGGTCAAGACGTAGCTACACGGTGCTGCTCACACAAGCACTCAAGTAACTGCAACACATGCTAGTATACTAAGCCACTAGTAGGATGTACAGGACAAGCACCCAGATCACAATATCATAATAACCCCTAATGACATTGGAAACACAAAAATTTACACACTTTTTCATACCCTTTTTAACTTAAATTCATGCGAATTCGGTTAAATTCTTGTCGAAAAATAATTAATTTTTATAAAATAATTAAAGTGCACTTAAAATATGAACATGTTGAAATTTAGTTAATTTTATAATTATTTTTGATGAATTTTGGTTATTTTTGACAGATTTGCGCAAAGGGCGACAAATGGCTCGGCAGACACACTAGAAGCACAAAACCGAGAAGTAATTTGAAGTATTGAGGTGAATTAATTTCCAGCTTAAGACGGTTCAATTATTTGTATTAATTCATAATATAATTAATTTTAATTTACACCCAATTTAATTTGGGCTAAATAAATTATTATTAATTAATTATGGAAAAAGTAGTCCAGTTGAATTGAACCGATTGAACTGAACCGGCCAAGGATTGGGCAGCCCAAAACCGTCCATATGCTGACCCAAATCAGCTTATTAGCTGATTAATTAAGCTTGCAAAGAAGCCCTTGAAGACTTGTCAAAGTTGCATTCAAGCCCCTCCACAATTGGTGGCCTTAAATATTTGCCCCAAGCCATATTTAGCAAAGTTGAAGCCATCAACTTTGCCACATAGATGGCTGGCCAAGGGGTGGCTCTTTGGCTGCTATTTTTAGCAAATTTTAGCTGTTACATTCAGCTATAAAAACCCCTTTGGCTGATCATTAAAAGCATCCCTTATTCACTCACATCTCTTCTCTCCTCTCTCACTTTCTCCTCTCATTTTCCCATCCCAAGTCCCTTGCTCTTATGTCGATTTCTCCACTTGAGAAAGGGCTCTTCTTCAGCCATTTTGGAGCAGCAATTGAGTGTTCATAGAAGCCTTCATCGGCGAGGACAACAAAGAACGAAGAATAGAGTAACCTAGTCAAGCCACAGAAAAACATCGGATTTGATTCTTGTTCCTTATCCCTTTAATTTTTGTTGTTGTTATGATGAACATATCTATGAATATTTATATTGTTGGAATGGTTAATTTCATCAGCTTGGCTTGAATTTAATTTGTGTTGGTTTGATTTCATTTCATCTGCTTAAATTATTAAAATTGTGTTTATGCTGTTATAGGCCTCGGTAAAATGCTTGATTAAGTAAAATCATGCCTAGGTTATTCTTGCATTATAATTGTTAGGTAACTAATGAATTAATTATTTAAACGGATTGAAATTGTAATTAATTGACACAATACTTAATCAGTGCATGTTTATTCTTCTAAGGTAGCTGAAGGTTAAATTAGCAATGTATCTGGCAATACACTTGCCTTGCATAACTTTCAAGATTATTGTGATTAAACTGTTTCAAGGTAGGGAGACCTTGTTACCTCACATAGTCTTTTATATCCTCATTAGATTTAATTAATCGTTTGAATTGACATAGGGATATGCAAGGGATTAGTTCAATTTAATGAGTATGTATGTGCCATAGCATGTTTGCTTATTAAAATCTGTTTAATCGTTTGAATTAACATAGGGATATGTTAAGAGATGAATGGATTTGTGTAAGTGAGTATGTTCATAAGCTAGCAGATTACCAAGTTGCCGTGAATTTATTCGTAACAGCATAAGCATGAGTTTAATAATTCTAAGGTAAATGCATGTAATTAAATTAACACAATTATATCATCTTGATTAAATCGTATTTTAAAATCATGCATTTGAGATATATTTATTTGTTTTACTTAGTTTAAAATCGTAGTTTTTAATCACCCTCTTCAACAAAATATTTTTCCTCACCAAAATATTTTAAATAGCATTCATAAATAATTCTTTTCACAGTCCCTGTGGGTACGATAACTCGACATTTACTTGCCACGTTATTACTTGTTGCGATTGTGTACACTTGCACATTTTCGTCATTCCAGACATGTCATTCGTATCCTAATCTATTCCTAAGGTTCAACCGGGATTTTCACTTTTGACGAATCATCATCGAACATTTTCGTACTCTCGTATTCATAGTTTATGCAATATCAAAGTATTTAAAATACATTTACAATGGAACTTATTACATACAAACTTACCTCGGACGCTAAAACGGCAAAATAGGTCGATTAGTCGAGTACTTTGTTTTTCCCCCGATCTAGATCTGAATTTAGCTTTTCTTGATCTATATGTAATCAAAATCAACTTATTTAATTACTTCTCTATTCAATTTATTCCAAAATTCACATTAAGGCACTTTTACACATTTTCCCCTAATGTTTCACATTTTTACAATTTAGTCTTTATTTCATAAAATTACAAATTCATGCAATTTCACCTAAACCCATGCTAGTCGAATTTCAATTAGGTGCCTATCAGCCCATATTTTTCATTTATTTTACATTTTAACCACAAAGTTTCCACATTTTACAATTTAATCTTTAATTTGCATTTTCACTAAAAATCACTTAACAAAACTTCTATAACTATCATCAAACTTTCATAATCTATCATTAAACATCAAAATACTCATGTATTAATCAATGGTAAAACCCTAAAACTTTAAAAATTTTGTAAAATAGTCCCTGGACTAGCTAGATTAAGCTGCAACGATCTTAGCACGCAAGCACATAAACTTGTACATAATTCAATCCTATGGCATACCAACTATATCTGACTCAGCCCGACTAATTAATTAGGTATTAACATTCAATTCATATTTCATATTCATAATTCATCATCAATTTATCATGTAACATAGCATATTTCAACTCAATTTCATAGCAATTATCATATAACAATTAATCACACCACATTATATTCTATTCACTTTAGTCCTTGTTTCAATATTAATCCCAAACAAAGTAATTCAATCAAAAAATTTCATATTATTGAAATGGACTCATCCCTAACTCATCAGTCAACAAGCATACATACAAAATCAAATAATTCTATCCCGAATCATAAAAGTATGAATAGAAATTTCGTGCGTTACAAATCAACAATTTTCGCCTTTCCTCTCCCTCTTGACGATTCAATGTAGTCGTTAGCTATGAATAATCACAAAACATACCACATTATCAATTTCCAGCCAAATCAGAAACAAATACCAAATTTCACATATTTTTCAAATCATTCAATTTAGTCCCTAAAACTGGGACAAGCATAACTTTCAATTTAAGGCCTCATATTAGAATCTGATTTCACCAAAACCCATTAGGTACCTTCTATTTTCTATCCCTACCAAATATTCATGACAATTTTTCATTTTATTCAATTGGGGTCCTAATGTATAAAACTAACAATTAAGCTTTACAATTAGGTCCTTTTTCATATACTAAGCTTAATTTCTAACAATTTCACACCAATTTCATTCAATTCTCAACAGTGGTAACTTTCCAAACTTTAAAAGTTTTACAAATTAGTACATAGGCTAGCTAAATCAAGCTCCCATGACCTAAAACCTACAAAACTAAAAGGAAAATGGCTAGGAGCTTACTTGAAATTTATAACCGAAAGTTAAAATCCAAGCTTCAAATTTCTTCAATGGTGGACGATAGGTTTTGGGAAAGATGATGAATTTTTTCATCGTTTCCCACTAATTTTCTTTATATACTTAGTTTAGTAAACTTAATTCATTAACTTAATCATGATTAATTAAACATAATCCTTTGATTAATCAAACTAATGACATATAACATCAAATCCTACTAACATCTATTTGAATTTGGTTTACTTTTCATCTTAATCCTTCGGATAATTTCTATTTAAGTCCCCAAGCCATTTCCTAATTAAAAACCCATAGCGATTACCCTTTTTCAATTTAGTCCCTGAGCCATAATTTCTCACAATTTTGTTTAATCATTTACCCAAATTTATCTCTAGGTCACCATTTTAACAAATTAGACAATTTAGTTAGTTTATCTCTAGACCTGACCGAACTAACTTAAGACAACCATCTTCTCCCAGTCTCACCTATCTATGTTTTCCCCTAGAGGCGCCAATTTTGAGTTTTTAAATTTATTCGATTTAGTTCAATTTTTACGATTTAGTTCTTGTGCCAAAAACTAACTAAGCAACATTTTCATCAACCAACCATCATAGATTTAGTTAGTTAACATCATTCCATTACAAACAACAACCCAACATACATACAAAGCATACATTCAAAAAAGCACAAAAATAAGGGTTAAAGAAAGCTTAATGATTTCTTGATTGTTGCTTGAAAAAGATGGTGGTACCACTAATGGATGTGGAAAATACCAAGAAAGTTTAGATTTTTACACTTTGATAAGAAAATGGAGTTGAACTATATTAAAAGCTTTGGATGAAAATGAAAATACAAGAAGAAGTTTGAGATCTAAAATGAAAATGAAGAAAAAGAAGAAAACTAACTAGAAAGCTAAAAAGATGAAAGAAAAGTAAATACCATATCTCTCCTTTAATTCTCAGCCAAAAGTGGCTTTTAAACATCCAATTAAAATAAAAAAAAATGTTGACTAGAATGCCACTAGAAGTTATGTTTTGATTGGGTAACGTGTTGGACAAACGACTACCCTATAGCTAATTTCTCCCCATCATGTAGCGATATCACAGCACCCAGGTTTCGGTTTGCAACACCCAAAATAGTGGAAAATTTATGGATCTTGGAGGTCTCGATGTTGCAACATGCACTGGTCTATGGGCCTCATAAAGTCGGTAAACTATTCTAACATCATATGGAAGAAGGCTCCATGGGCCTCACTTCCCTGGTCCTCAGAAACAAATGCACTATGAGCAGCCTCATGTATCGAGGCTTGGGCATTACTCTATACTTCATCGGAATTAGTTCAGATGACATCTTTTACCTATATGAAAAATAGAATCAATTTAAGAGACATCACACTATCATAAGATATTAGATGGCATGTATTACTAAACTCAATACATGCTACGTTCTGTAATACCTCTTACCCATGTCCGACGTCGGGACAGGGTACGAGGCATTACCAGACTTAAACATAGCCAATCATACAAAATCGGGCTATAAAATTTCATCCAATTTAAAACCATACATGCAGATGCATATCGTCCCTATTACGGGCTTACGAGGCCCAAAACATACATTAGAGGTGGTTCGGGACTAAACTGAGAACTTGGGAAAACTCAAAAAAAATTTCATCAAAACAGGGGTCACACACTCGTGTGGCTAGGCCGTGTGATCACGCGCGCCCGTGCCCTCAGCCCGTGTAACTCTGTGTTTATGATGTCATACACAATTTGGGGTCACACGGCCAAGTCACACGCCTGTGTTGCAGGGCCTGTCCTTCAGCTGAGACACACGGTAGTGTCTCTGCCCGTGTGGCTAAGAAAATGGCTATTTACCAAGCCATTTGCCACCCTCATTTGCACATTCACATACACACTTTCAATGGCACTTAACATGGCACAATTAAGCTACCAACACAACCATAATCAAGGCTTAAAATTATCAAAACAATTATTTACTGTTCATAACAAAACTGTCCACTTGAGTCACAGCCACTAAATTATTTATATCTTGAGCTACAGAACTCTAAATTAAGATCCGCTTGATTTTTCGAAACTAGACTCAAATATATTCCAACCATAAAATTTCAGAATTTATGGTGTAGCCAATAAGTACAGTTAATTCTTCCAATTCGTCCCTATTCTGCAGTTTGACAGTTTCGACCTTTCTTCACTAAAGACTAATTATCTCTTAGTACGGGATTCAGATGATGTTCCCATTTGTTTCTGTTGAAAATAGACTCATTAAGAAATTAAACATATAAATTTGAAGCCCCAAGTATTTTTATACAATTTTTAATGATTTTCCAAATTCAGAATAGGGGAACCCGAAATCATTCTAACCTTGTCTCATAAAAGTTCAAATATCTCATAAAATGAAATTTTTTGCTTACACCGTTTCTTCTATGTAAAACTAGACTCAATAGGCTTTAATTTCATATTTATTCAACCTCTAATTTGATTTCCACAATTTTTGGTGATTTTCAAAGTTATACTACTGTTGCTATCCAAAACTATTTTAATGCTAATTTTACTCTTTCATGGTTCCCTTATACTAACTTTCATTAACATACCATTATAAACCACATCATACGATGACATTGGCATAGGCATATGAGTAATTAATATACTTGCAACCCATTAGCCAATATAAGCCAATTTATATGGCTACATACCAAATCAAATCCTTATTCATTACAAGCCAATACATTTGGCCATATCATAATGACACATACACAAAATGACTAAATCCCTATACATGCCATAGACTCAAAGGTTTGTGTTCATTTACCCAACATGATAGCTTGGTAGTGTTATAGAATCTCCGACGATCTCCAACCCAAGCTAGCTGAATAAACCTATGAGAGGTGGGAAAGAAAAGGGGGTAAGCTAAATAGCTTAGTAAGTCCGTATAAAAATAATAAGCGAATCATTTACATGCATTTACCAATTTCATCAATATGTTCTCGTGGTTACACATTAATCAATTGTAATACTCATCTTTTAATCTATAAACATAAATTTATCCTATCTTGACATTAGTCAAGCAAACATAAACTCTCATAATAAAACACTTCAACATTTGACAAATCATTCCAGCATTCATAATAAAAGTGCGTATTAATTATGTATATTCATATTTCCCAATTCATATAGCTTAACATCCTTCAATGGTCCAAAACTCTTAGCTATCCATACTTTCATATCCATTTTTATTATGCTTTTATGTCGGTCTTTCTCTCTTTTCATTATTCATTGAATCACAACATTAAAAGAATAAGCACATCGTGTCTCAATTCAATTTGGCCTAAAAGCCTTACACATGATTATCAATCGAATTCACCACATATTTTTACGTCATAAATATAAACCTATAATCACAAGGTCATCATAGAAGATCATCCTATAGACATAACTCATTCATTTACATTCTTACCACATACCAAGCTTAATGCTCAGGAGTTTTGAGTATGTACCTATACTATCTCATAACATAACCATATACTTATTCTTCTCATTGACTTACCCCTCGGGTTTTTCATCAAGTTACTCGATAATTTACTTGTTGAACAATTGGAATACCATTGCATACATCGAAATCTTGCAATTAAGTGCCCCATATGTAACCAATGCTACCTCATATCACATATCACATGTTGCTCACTTTCAAGCTACTCACGGGTCTGCTCACACAAGCTGTCGATCAGGATGTAGCTACACGGGCTGCTCACACAAGCTGTCAGGTATCCACAACACATGCCGGACTACCCAGCCACAGGTAGAACATACAAGACAAGCACCCAGACTGCCATAACATGTGTCACATATATCATGAACTCAGACCACAACCCATGAGCTCGGATCACATAGTTCCTAGTGACATATCACTTGTATCCTAAACTATTCCTAAGGTTCAAACGAGATTTCCTTAATTACACATCTTCGTTGAACTCGTCCAGAGGACCAATCATATAACTCATGACAATGATTAATCACATAATTATTCATAATGATAATAATAAAGATAATTACATTTAAACATGAAATTATAGCGCATCACACTATCATCAAGCATCATAGACATATTTTAGATCATATCATTGCATAGTGTATCATAAAATCTCAAGGTCATTTCTGTAATACCGTACTCTATAGCATTCGCATTTCATTTTAATAATAAGGCATTTATCGCAATTATATCAATTAAACATTTATACATGTACAATTAAATGCTTATTAAACATACGAACTTACCTCGATACCAAAAATGGCGAAAAATACATAACCATCAAAAATGCGTTTTTCCCTCGTTTTAGGTCCAAACCTCATTTTACTTGATCTAAAATATCATATTTAGCTTATTTATTAGTCACATTATTCATTTTGACCCAAAAATTATATTATGGCAAAATTATATTTTTGCCCCTAAACGTTATCATATTTACATTTTTGCCCCTAGGCTCGTAAAATGAAATTTATTCAATTTCTTTGTACTTTAAGCCTAGCCGAACCATTTTCATAACTATGACGGCCCACAATTTCCACTAGAACACACTTTTACTACATATTTTATAACTTTTACAATTTAGTCCTTTTAAGCATTTTCATCGAAAATCACTTAGCAAAAGTTGTTTCTCCAACCATAAACATGCATAATCTACCATTAAACAGCAAAATGCACAAATTTCTAACATGTTTCAAACCCTAGACCTTCATCTTAACTCAAATAAATGGTAGAAATAGGTAGATCTTGTTATGAGGATTTCAAAAACGTAAAAATCAATAAAAACGGGGCAAGAAAGGACTTACAATCGAGCTTGCAAGCTTGAAAAACCCTAGCCATGGTTTCTTCATGTAAAATTCGGCCAAGGAAGAAGATGGACAAGAAATTTTGGCTTTTATTTTGTTTTTAATTCATTTTAATTACTAAATGACCAAAATGCCCCTAACTTAACAATATTTCGTTTCACCTATTTCATGTCTATTTACCATTTAAGGACCTCCAATTTAAAATTTCATAGCAATTAGACACCTATATCTTCTAGAACTCAAGTTTTGCACTTTTTATAATTTAGTCCTTTTGACTAAATTGAGTGCCCAAACATCGAAATTTTCGAACGAAATTTTCAAAAAATCATTCTGTAAAATTTTAGACCATAAAAATATAATAAAAATAAGTTTTTCCTCATTGGATTTGTGGTCCCGAAACCATTATTTCGATTAAGCCCAAAATCGGGCTGTTACACATTCAGTCTGAAAACTGACTAAATCGTAGCTCTGATAACACTAAATGTAACACCATTAACTGGTATCTATCATCAAATTAAGGTTACAGGATGCTAGGATGATTAACAAGTCCAATAATAAATCAAAATAATTTAGATTTCAATTTAATTATCATAAATCATGTAACAGCCTAATTTTGGGCCTAGTCAGACTAGTGGTTTTAGGACCCCAAATCTGACAAAAAAATTTATTTTATTATATTTTTATAGTCCACAATTTCACGGAATGATTTTGTGAAAATCTTGTTTGAAAATTTCGACGTTTGGGCATTCAATTTAGTCAAAAGCACATAAAGTGCTAAAGTTGTGTTCGATTAGCTAAATGTGTTAATTAGCTATAGAACTTAAAATTTGAGGTCCTTATTGAGTAATTAGACCATTAAAAGAGAAAGTGGATGCACATGGAGTGTAATTATGATGTTGGATGGGTTAGGTTAGTATTAGGTTATTATATGATAAAATAAACAAAAAGGAATAAAAAATACCATTTTTATTTCTTTGCTCATCTTCTTCCACCCTTTTTCACCAAGAGAATAGCCATAGCAAAACTCAAATTTTTAGCAAACTTAAACCATTGCATGTAAGTGAAATTTGTGTTTGTTTTTGTTGATTTATATGTTTTTGGAACCCTTGAAGCTTAAGCTACCTAAATAGGGGACTAATTTGCAAGATGATTGAAAGGCTAGAGTTTTGGACCATGAAAGAATGATAGTTGATTGTGAAGCTTAATGGAGGAAAATGAAACCTTGTTGTGTGTTGAACATTTCTTGTTAAGTGATTTTTGTTATAAAATGCTATTAGGGGTTAATTTGTAAAGTGTGAAGATTTTGAGTTATATGCGTGAAATTGGTGATTATATGGGCTTCTATGAGCACCTAACTAATTTGGTTAGTCTTTGATATGGATGAAATTTCATAAATTTCATTTTACGAGCCTAGGGACTAATTTGTAAATATGTGAAAGTTTAGGGCCAAAACTATAATTTTTCCAAAGTTGAATTGTGGACTGATTTGAATAATGTGACTAATAATTAGGCTAAATGTGATATTATAGATCAAAGAAAACGATGTTCGGACCTAGAATGGGGGGGAAAACGAGAATTAACGGTTAGGTTCCTTTTTGCCCTTTTGGTGTCGAGGTAAGTTCGTGTGTAAATAATACAACCTTATGTTATGTATTTAATATTTTGATATTGCATGAATTGTATATTTGTTTCCATGAAATTGATTAATGATGAATTTGACGAAATTCGAAGAATGAGAAATTCCAATTGAATCCTTAGGAATAGATGGGTTACAAAGGTCATGACATAAAGGTTACTGAGATTTCGTATAAGACCATATCTGGGATATGGCCTTGGTATGTGATTTCATATAAGACCATGTCAAGGACATGGCGTCGATATGATATTTCATGTAAGACCATACTGGGGATGTGGCATTAATACGGTACTATATGTGTGAAATTTCTGAGTACCCTTTAGTATTCCAAGTGTTCAATGGGTATGTTAAAGACGAGAAAGTATGTGACTATATTATAAGTGGTACAGGTATGTACATAGAACTCATGTGAAGTGAATTCGGTATATGATGAATTCTTAGTAAGAATGTGCATGAATAAATTATGCTTGTGAGAATTTGATAACCATGTGATTAATGATTTATATTTATGATGAATGGATGCATGGTAAGATTTGAAAACAATCATGTGTTAGGTTTATGAGCCTAATTGGGCTGTGATTTAGTATGATGTATATACTTGAACTATGATTCATTGGAAATGAGAAAAAGGAAAGACAAGCGCAATTGTCGATTAAAGTCATTATGAAAACATGGAGAGATATGAGCTATAGATAAGTGAAAGATTGTTAAGCCATATGTGGAAATTATGATTACTCGTAAATGATGTGCAAGCTGTTAAGAGAGTTGAAATAGCTTACTAAATAATGTGATATGCTATAATGGGAAGATTATGTTGCTAGTCTAACGCTAAGACATGCAAATTAGTGTTTGTAAATTAAAAGAGTAAGCCCTATAAATGAACAAGTGGAAAGCTTGAGATTTAATGCAAATTGTAATAATAGTAACCTTATGGATGGATAAAGTAAATGAATATTAATAGTTGTTATTTATTTGCATACGAACTTACTAAGCTTTATAGCTTACTCCCTTTCCTTTCTCTCATCTTATAAGTTTATTTAGCTAGCTCGGGTTGGAGATCGCCGGAAATGCTATCACACTATCAAATTGTCATTTGGGTATAAGTGAATGCAAGTATTTTAAGTTTATGGCATGTATAGGGACTTTTTCTTTTGAATTATTGTGTCATTTTTAATGAGGCCAAATGTGTTGGCCTAATACGGTTTATGGTTCAATTGGTATACAACCATGAATGATGGCTTATGTTGATTATAACCTTATGTATGTGTTAATGCCTTTTGTGAATGTGAAGCTAGTATTTTTATAATGATCTAAATAGGACGATTAAGTAAGAAAAATGATGATATGAGGATGACATGTTATTGACTTATTTGTGGTCATTTGCTTGCTTAAATATGCTATGTGTGATGCTATGTGATGTTGTGCAAATGTGTGCAAGCGAGTGTGACAAAATGGCTTGGAAATTAACCTTGTATCTGTCCACACGGGTAGACACATGTGCATTTGTCTAGACCGTGTGTCACACACGGTCTACCCCATGGGCATATGATCCGGCCGTGTGTCCCCTGCACCTCAATTTAGCAAACAGTATGTCCAGAATTGGCCACACGGGCTGAGACACGACCGTGTGTCTTAGCCGTGTGAGAGACACGGCCTTGGGACATGGGCGTGTGCCCTGGCCATGTGAAATCTGCACTTGATTTATGAAAAATTATGAAATTTAATCGTCCACAAGGCCTAAGCACATGGGCATGTCCCAAACCACACGGGGGTGTGGCCCTGTTTCATGATGAAATTTTTCTAAGTTTCCCAAAAGACCCCAAAGTTCTCGGTTTAGTCCTAAACTACTCCTAATGTATGTTTTGGGCCTTGTGGGCCCGTGTAAGGGACGATATGATTGTTTTTGAATGGTTTTAATTTAGATGAAAGCTCATGACTCAGAATAGTATGATTTCTTGTGTTTAAGTCCGGTAACGCCTCGAACCCTATTCTAGCGTTAAATACGGGTAAGGGGTGTTACAAATCAATAGCCAGTCATTATTCATAGCATAAAGGTGAAAATGGAACTTGAATCAAGCTTACAGAACCTAAAGCTCAATTTAGAAATAAGGACTAATCTAAAACAAAACATAAAAAAGAGAAAAATATTGTAAATAGGGGTCATACGGCCGTGGGCCAGGCCGTGTAACATGGTTGAGATTGTGTGGTGCTACTCTACACGCCTGTGTCCTCAAACCGTGTACAATTCGAAAATAGGGTCACATGGTCATGTTGCCATGCCATGTAACATTTGTAAACCGTGTGAAAAATCCTGGACTTATAATCAAACAAACCACATACAGCCATGTGGGGTGACTGTGTGTGGCACACGACCGTGTAAAAGCTCATGTCCCAGGCCGTGTGCACCAAAAATGACTTCTAAATCAAGTTATTTCAACTAGAAATTTTTAAGTTCAAGCCATATTATTTCCATTCATATTCACCTATTCAAAGCACACTAAAACATACCAAAACATGTCAATATACATTATATATCATTCAACCTAAGTGCCTAACCAATGTGCCCTCATTAGCACCATCATTCAAAGATTAAACTATTTCACATTTATCAATCATAAGCATGTAATTATCATCCATACCATAGCATCTTACCACATTTCAAACCAATCTCACAAGGCATGGTTCAACTCACTTATGCTTACATAAACAAGACTATACCAAAAGTACCAAATAAGAAACAATTTCACAACATTACATAACTAGAACATAAAATAACAAAATCATAAACATGTAAACTTTAAAACTCCAAGTATATGCTATTTATAACCTAAGTCAAAATAATCACAATTTATACCGAATTGTTGAACGATAGTGTGAGCTCTGACTTGAACTTCCAACCGACATAAACTTTCAATGATCTATAAGAAATCAAATACAATGGATGTAAGGAAATCTTTGCTTAGTAAGCTCGTATAAAACTTGAACTTTAACTTACTGTAAAGGTTGTAAATTAAACATTTTGCTAATTAAATTCATAAGCATGGTCATGAGTTCATTATTAACTTATACATATCACAAGTCTCACAAGGTCAATGAGTTCGCATGTAGAAAACTTATAACTTTATCATGTCATAAAACATGTACAAATAAACGCATTTGAAATACCATTCATTCCACATCAATTCATTTAACATTTCACATGTAACACCCCTAACCTGTTTCCTTCGCCAGATTAGAGTTACGGAGTATTACAGTACCATTGGAACATTTAAATACAAATAGAAACGATTATGCAAATTATTTTATATCATTCAATAAGCCATATAAATCAAGGTAAAAATACATTTATGGACCTTAAATCGAGCTCATGGGGCCATAAAAATAATTTGAAAATAATCAGGGGTCATTTTGAAGCAAAACAGAAAAATTTGAAAAATTTGAAAATCTTTGAAAACAAGGGCCACACAACTATGTGGCCAGGCCGTGTGACAGAGCCCAGATTGTGTGGCTTAGAACATCGCAGTGTGGTTACTCTACATGCCCGTGCGGCTATTTCACACGCTTGTGTACGCAGACCTTGTAACTAACTAACTATGCCCATGTTAATTAAGGTCACACGACTGTGTGGCCAGGTCGTGTAACTCACTATGGTCGTGTAACTCTCTATGCCCACGTAGACCAACCTGCACTGAAAAAAATAAAGCACATAGCCGTGTGAGTAAGTCGTGTGTGACATACGACCGTGTGACAGCCCGTGTTCCAGGCCATGTGTACCTTAAAAAGTTTACAAAACAAGGCACATTTTCAACCAAAACTTAGGTACCAAGCCAATTCAAAATTAGCCAAATCCATTGATCTGTAGTAATTCAGTGTTGCAGATTAAACTAATTCTTACACTTTAGGAGCTTGAAAGCAAGAATTTTTAGTAGGATTTAAGGATGAGCTAACGCACTTTGTGAGTGAGCAGGAAACCTTTAGAAGGTGTATAAAATGGATACTGGTCACTATGTCACAACACAGATGACTCAATGTCGCAACGTAGGGAGCAGAATGGAGAAAGCTTAAGATTGCCTTCGATGTCGCAACACAGACTGAGGATATTGCGACATACCCTTGAAGATAGCTGAAGAGGAGGAAATTGATTTCTATGTCACACCATAGGTCCTGGTGTGTCACGACATCGACTCTATGATGAAAATTAAAACACAAAGTAGGGGTGTTTTGGTCTGCACAATCAAACCTAAAGCTCGAGACCCTCAGTTAACCTACGGTTAAGGACGACAGCCACTCAATGGCTATAAATAGGCTCATTTGTCACTTGTTATGGACACCATTCCTTTTAGCCTAGACTCTCTGTCTAAAATTTAGTTTAGTATTTTCTTTCATTCTTAGGTTTTAGATTTATTTCAATTATTCTTGTTCATTTCAAGATATTTGAATTGTGGAATCATTCAATTTTTGTGGATTCACAATTAATCTCAATACAATCAGTCTCTTTCATTTACTACATCTTATTGATTTAATTAGCATGCTTTCTCTTCACATCGATTCTATATTGTCTATGAAAGCCATGAGGAACTAATCCTCTCATGAGGGATTAGCGAGTGGAGATATGATCTGTTAACTACTTTTTAGGGTTACTTAACGGATCAATTGTTTGGGAAAGGAAGAATGTGAAACAAACCCTAGGTCTAACAACCTCGGAAAGTCATCAAGGTTGGAATTAACCCAAAATTGGTATGGCCCATCCATGAACACCTTCACCCCAAGCCTATAACATCCCGATTTTTAGTGGTTTCAAAACCACGACTTAAAAAGTGAGTTGGTAAATATTATTAATTTAATAATAAGTAATATTTCTTGATGTTGTATTAATTTTTCATTAAGAAATTTTAAGGTTTAGTTGGTAAATTAAGTAGAAAGGATTAATTCATGATAATTATAAATGTGATGTTCCATGGTAAAAGTAGTAAATGTTTGTGGGACATTAAATAAAAGCACTAAATGGATAAAAGTTTATAGATAGTGGATAATGATGACTTGATTTTGGTGTAAATTGATAATTTTTTTAAAGGCTAATATAGTAATTAAATAATGAATGGTAATGGACAAAAGATATAATAATCTCATCTTTTTCATCTTTGGGGGTTTTTTTTTCTTACTTTGGCCGAATACCATTGCTGGGGAAAGCTTCAAGCTTCGATTGGGGTTTTAAGCTTTGCATGTAAGCTATTTCTTACCTTTTTTATGATTTTTAGGTCTTTGAGTTTGTACTAGTTAAATCTAATTAACCCGCATTTTATTTTGCAAAATTGTTAAAAACTTTAAAGACTTACCATGAATGAAATGAATGTGTTTTACATCTAGTTAGTAGATTATTAAAGTTAGTAGCCAAGAATAAATATTTTATAAAGTGATTTTGAATAGTTCTAAGTTTAGGGATTTATTTGTGAAATAGTAAAAATTTCATGAAAATTTTGTGATAAAAAAAATTGAAATAGACTGAGTATAAATTTTGTGAAATTCGGCAGGTAGGTACCCTTGGGTAAATTTGTTTTTAGCCTGTTGATAGCTTTATTAATGAATCTCCGTGTAATTTGTTTCTTTATATATATATATATGCTTTTAAACATATTTTTCTTGAAAAATGAAAACCTGTTTATTTTCAAACTTTGAACATATAGAACTAAAATAATTTCTTTGTTCCTTATAATTATGTGTGGAAAATCTCATATAGTTAGTAGTACCTTCTATTGGTGCAAAAAAATCTAAGAGTACAAACTTCCAAATTTCATTTCGGAAGTTGAATTTTAGAGAATGGTCTGGATTTCAGATTTTAGTATAAAAGGTTTGATGAATTACATAAAAGAATGATTGCCAAATTATGTTCAAATGCATAAATTTGTTGGATTTGAGATTTAAATGGATTTAATTAAATTAAATTATGCTTTAGTTCAAGAAGTTCAATGACCGGAAGAAACACGTAAAAGGGAAAAGCTATCGAGTGACCTTGTTAGACAGTCAATTACGAAGTCGACATGTAAGTTATTAGTTATCAAAATTTATTCTTTATTTTTAGTTATATGTATTTTTTTATCATTCAATATAGATATTAAATATATATATATAATCTCCTCTCTGTATAATCCGATGAAAGTAGTAAATGCTCATATACAGATTAGTGACTACTGTTTAGGTTCCTAGCTTTTGCACTTGCTTCAGACTGGTGAATACGGATTTAGGTTCTCATTTCTTGTATTTGTTGCAGATTGGTGAATACGGAATTAGGTTCCAAGTTCTTTCATACGTTGTGGACAGGTGAATACGGATTTAGGTTCTGTTAGAATTAAGTGACCCAAATTCTTATTTAAATAAAATACGATGGAAAATAAAATAAAAGTAAAATCCATATAGAACTAGACTTCTTTTATTTTATTTTAGAATAAGGTTTTGTAAACCTTATTAAACTCCATCTATTTTATATTTATTAGGATAAGGTGTTTCAATCCTACTAGAATATGGCTTTACAAGCCTATAAATAGACATAGTCTATTTCTCTTGTATTGATTCAAAAATTTTCGACATAGTGAATTTTTCTTCCCCTCTGCCCGTGGTTTTTCCCGAAAGGGTTTCCACGTAAAATTTGTGTGTTCTTTATTTTATTTTATTTTTCACAGGTTCCCAGTTCTCGCATTTGTGGCAAACTGGAGAATACGAAATAATAAGCCCTGGCCAGGCAATTATTTGCGTAGGTTGACCCATTTGGTTAAACCGAATATTTCTGCTATATCTGTATATTGGAGTGAATTACGAACTTTCATCAGAAATACTTGTGGGTTAAATATTGAAGATCTGTTAACAAAAGTTGAAATTGAATCTCTCATGAAATTGAATTTCTAATTCATAATCATCCAATTGATGAATGGAAGATTTGCTCATGAAATATGGGGTGGTTGAAATATTTGAGTTAGTTATATTAATAATGTGAATACCATTTCTAAATGGTTGTGGGTTATATATGGGTCAAGTTCTTTTGGTAGTTGTTGAGTATTGCAATTATTGAAATGAATCAATTTGAATTATTTATGAATATTTGGTATACTTACAACTTTCTATCTATTTTTGTAGTGCACCCCCATACCCAACCCAACTGCCAAATTAACGCACCAGGATATCACATTCTTTGTCGGAGCAACTTCTGAAAATTTCAGATCAATTTATCATATTTTTAAATTAATGTAGATCATTAACTCATTTTAGTAATAGTTAAATTTACAACAGAACTAATTATGAGTTTAAGGAACTCATTAAAGCATCCACAATTGATCAAAGGTCAAATTGTAAAATTCATAAAAAAATTTAAACTATCGTCGTGATGTTGGGGTTTCCACGTCGTGACATGGCGAACTTGCCATTGTGACGTCGTCTCCATTTTCTTAAAACTTCCACACTTTATATTTATTTATTTTTTTATATTATTACTTAAATCATATTCAAATGTCATAACTACCACTTCATTTTACATATCATCCACTTACATCTATTTCTAATCTCAGGTCCTCATAAAAACATGATATACAATCAAAGAAAACAAAGTTTATAAAATTAACACAAATATTAAAGTATTACAAATAAGACCATTGGAGGATCAACACTTTCAAAAGTAGTTTACCTGCTTTATGTATATTTCATATTTATTTCTAAATTGTGCCAATCAATTTAATTCTTCGTTGAATTTTAATAGATATTTTAATATCACATCAATTAACAATTATTCACTTATTATTTTATCAATTCGTTTAAACATACTCACATGTATTAATCATTCCATCACTTACAACTATTTCGAAACATTTCAAATTCATCTACTATATATATATATATATTTATATACTTTTCCTCCTTCTCCTCTCCATTCCACATCCTTTATGTATATATTTATTAGAATCTTTATCTTTTAGTATATAACATGCTTTTATGTAACATTATCTATAATTCTATTATTTACTTATGTGTTCATATCAAAGTTGTCCACTTGAGTCATAACCACTAAATTATTTATATCATGAGCTATAGAATTCAAAATTAAGATCTTCTTGATGTTTTTGAAACTAGACTCAAATATCCTTTTACCATAAAAATTTCAGAATTTAAAATTTAGCCAATAAGTACAGTAAATTCTTCAAATTTGTTCTCATTCTACTGCTTGATAATTTCGCCCTTTCTTTACTAAAAATTAATTATCTCTTAGTACAAAGTTTAGATGATGTTTCTGTTGTTTTTCTTCAAAATAGACTCATTAAGAATTCAAACAAACAAATTTAAATCCCTAATAATTTTTTTAAAATCTTTTTATGATTTTCCAAAGTCATAACAGGGGAACCCAAATCCACTCCGACCTTGTTCCACAAAAACTAATAAATATCAAAATATAAAACTCTGTTTCTATCATGTTTCTTTCATATGAAACTAGACTCAATAAGCTTTAATTCCATATCTAATTAAATCTCTAACTAAATTTCTATAATTTTTGGTGATTTTTCAAATTTAATTCACTGTTGCTGTCCAAACTGTTTTAATGAAAATATTTTCTTTTCCATAGTTCTTTGCACTATCTTTCATTCAATCACACATAATTGTCATACTTTTGTTTACTATACAATTTAATCACTTATGTTTATGTGTAGATTACATATTCATTTCTTAATCTTAGTACTTTTTACCATACAAATCACATTCTCTCTTACCAATTTAGTGTTTTAAGTCTCTATTCTTCATCAAATACTTTTTATTTCTAGTTTTTAGATTAAATACATGTTTCATACATCTCACTCAAAACATCTTTAACTCAATCTATTAAAAAACAAGTAGGTTTAGTTTGAAACTTACCTCCTTTGTCAAGAATTCCTTAATTTCTTCTTCATTTCCATGCATTTCTCATCTTCACCACTTTCCTTCCTTTTTCTTCTCATTTTCTCCACTTTCATCTACTATTTTCTTTCTTCTAAATTGATAAAACTATTCTCTAGAATCTCTACTTCATCTTCTCTCTTTAATATCTAAGGAAATTTTCAAAATTTTTGGCTAAATGGTAGTTTTTCATGGCAAAGGACTAAATTATAAAGAAAAGAAAACTTCATTTCTCACCCTTTCACTCACGTTGGAAGAATGGTAAATTTCCTTTATCCTTCCATTCTTTTTATACTATCATTTTCTATTAAAATAATAATAAATAATAAATATCTAAGTAAAATATTAATAAAATAATATTTAACTAATTAATTATTTAAAAATATCACCAAAATATCATTAACATCATCATTACATTCTAGAATTCTCCCTCTTACTAATTGACCATTTTGCCCTTTATGATCTTTTAAAATTCTATCCTTGAATCATCACTTAATTTGGTAAAATTTTAATTTAGTCTCTCACAATTCTTCACCTAGTCAATTGGTCTCTACATGTCAATTCCATATAATAGTAAATTGGGCTATTTTCACTTTTGGTCTTTCAACTTTCTTATTTTTACATTTCAATCCCTTAAACTTTGAATATTTACACTTGAGCCCAAAATTTTTCACATATTTATGATTTAGTCCTTACTTTAAATAAATAAACTAAATCCTACTTCTTAATTATTATTTTTAATACTCCTCAATATTCTCTTTTATCATCTTTATATCATTTTCTCATTTTATTGAAAAATCAATTATACATTATTCAATTTATTACTACTTTTATTATATATCAATTTTAGGGATGTTATATTTAGACTTGTGCCATGGGAACTTTTGCATATTTATAATTTAGTCTCTTCCTTAATTTAATACATCATGTCATGCTTCTTGATTTAACTCTCTTTTGATAGCTTGCAACTTTCATTTTCTTTGATCTTATACCTTATTTTGCTAAGATTTTATCTCATATATTTTACGACCAAGAGGGTTTTAAGGATGTTACATGTAGATTTTTGGAACTTAGAACGTGTCGATCGGATCGGCAAGGAAGCTCACACCTATCATCATTTTGATTTGGTAGAACTTTTTTAGTTGTTGTGGGTAACTGTGGCATGTATATAGGTCATTTTGTTTTTTAATTTATGTACATATTATGGCATCTAGTTTATGTTTATAAATGAAAGTTCTATAGTTGTAAAAACAAGTTTAGTTCTTGGTTATGAATGAATGGCACAATCTATATATACACTTATATGTTTGTTGTGCATGTAGTTCATTATGAATGGGTATGATTTGATGTGCCTAAAATGGCATATTGGTTAGGAGTCCTAGGTTATTTGTTTTGGTATGATTTAGGATATTTTAAGAGTTTTTCATTAATGAAATGGTATATGTGATTTATTACATTTGGTGTAGGTTCCACACGGTCTGGGCTATGTCACACGGTCGTGTGACCCTTGTTTATCAATTTTTAAACTTTATCCCAAACTTTCTAATTTGTTTTAAATTAGTCCCAGATTGTTTCCAAAATATTTTTTTTTTTAGTTTTGTAGATGTGATTTAAGGCTCAAACTGTGTTTGGTTGTTATGATTATATCTAGTTATTAGAATTTATAAGTAAACTTAATTGATGTTCTTTTTGTGGTTCACTGTTACGATTCGTAAGTTAACACTTCGCAAC
The DNA here is from genome assembly GCA_025698475.1 of Gossypium anomalum. Lineage (NCBI taxonomy): Eukaryota > Viridiplantae > Streptophyta > Magnoliopsida > Malvales > Malvaceae > Gossypium > Gossypium anomalum. The sequence continues at coordinate 19,961,923 of CM046963.1, read as the reverse complement.
CTTTATCCGATGACGGAGACGAGTCAGGGGTGTTACATTTAGTGGTATCAGAGAATGGTTTAACCAGTTCCAAGATGAAACATATTGTGTATTGAGTCTAGAAATACATGCCATAATAACTATAGTTTTTGTGTGGAGCTTCTGATCTAATCTGACTACGTTTTCTTTTATAGATTTGTGATGTGAAACGAATCTAATCGTGTCAAAAATGATCAGGTTGAAAGTCCTGCTCCAGTTTCTGATCAAGGAGTAAGTCAAAGAATATATGGATCCGTGCTACACAGAAGTGATAATTGTGGAAAATTTTTTCATTTAATGAATGAATGGTTTGCACAATTTATGCAAACAAATCCTATTGCACCACAACCATTAATACAGCCGCCTCTAGTGCCTCCTCCGGCATCAGTTCATCCTCAAAATTTAAATCAAGTAAACGTACATAGACCCCCCATTGATAAAATCCATAAGTGCGGAGCTGAAGAATTTCGAGGATTGGTTAATGATGACCCCACTAAAGCTAAACGTTGGCTAGAAAACATTCAGCAAATGTTTAGTAAATTGAATTGCTTTGCTGAAGATAGTTTGAAGTGTGCTATTTCATTACTTAAGGAAGATGCTTATGAGTGGTGGATTATGTTGACAATGATTATGACACCCCTTACCCGTATCGGACGCTAGGACAGGGTTCGAGGCGTTACCAGACTTAAACATTCACAAACATGCAAAACTGGGCCACAAAATTTTGTCCAAATTAAAACCTTTCAAACACATGCATATCATCCCTTATACGGGCCTTCAAGGCCCAAAACATACATCGGGGTAGTTCGGGACTAAACAGGGAACTTTCAATAAACTTTGGACAACTTAACAAATTTTCTTGCTTTGGAGAGTCACACGCCCGTGTGGGTTGGGCCGTGTGGTCACACACGCCCGTGTGGCTTGGGGCACGCTCGTGTCCTCAGCCCGTGTAACTCTCTGTTTGTGACCTCAGCAAATAATTTGAACTACATGGCTAGGCCACACACCGTGTGCTAGTCCGTGTCTTCTACACGGCTGAGACACATGGCTGTATCTTTGCCCGTATGGCCTACACTTAGGCTATTTTCCAAGCCTTCTGTTTCCATTAATACCTCACATACTTAAATACATTATAAACACATATATTGTAGCGTCAACTAGATAATTAAACATCCTCCATTAAGACTCATTTGTAATATTCATATTGCATCATACATATGTTTTGCTTTCTCATTTTATACCAAGTCTAAACATACAAATTTATAATCAATTGAAATGTCATTTTGATTATCACTTTTACATTTATACCATGCTTGACATTATTTCACATTCACAAACGACATGCCTGCCTAAGTCATTCCACACCAATTTCCTTTTCCAGCATTATTGACTTATTGCCATATCACACTTTTATTCTCTGATTATGACCACTTCGTTTGGTCATAAGACATTCATCAAGCATACATACCATAACACTAACCATTCATATCAAACAAATATAACCACATGACCACATCGCAAGGCATCAATACATAGCTTGGATAAATAGGCTTACAAGCCATCACCCTTATAAGCCACGTCTCATGGCTAAACACAATGAATCAATGTAAGCCAACATCTTGACCAAATTAGAAGAATACACATCATAATAACTAAGTCCCTATACATGCCACTCACTCAAATACACCTAAGGTTTTTCAATACCCCAATAATAATAGGTTGATAGTGTGATGCTGCCTCCGACGATCTCCAATCCCGAGCCGACCTGACAACACTAAAGAAATGAAAAGGGAGGGAGTAAGCTTTAAGCTTAGTAAGTCCATATGAAAATAATAAGCAATATGCCAACATACTTCTCAAGGTAATACGACTATAATTACACTTTTACTTATTTTCTGGTCATGTTGTTTTTCTCGAGTCATAGTTACTAATTTATTTATATATGGAGCTACGGGACTCCAAATTAAGACCTGCTAATTTTCCCTAAAACTAGACTTAAATATCTTCTTACCATAAAATTTTCAGAATTTTTAGTCTATCCAATAAGTATAGTTTATTCTTTAAAGTTACCCCTTTTTCACTGTCTAACAATTCTGACCCCTCTTCACTAAAAATTAATTATCTCATAATACAAGACTTGGATGACGTTCCCATCTATTTCTCTTGAAAAATAGACTCATCAAGGATTTTAATAATATAAATTATAACCCATAAATATTTTTGTACAATTTTCAATTATTTTCTCAAATCATAATAGGGGATTTCAAAATCATTCTGACTTTGTCTCAAAATAATTTTGAATATCTCATAATTTGATATTCATTTTCTTACACCATTTCTTCTATGTGAAACTAGACTCAATAAGCTTTAATTTAATATTTTATTCAGCCTCAAATTAAATTTCCACAATTTTTGGTGAATTTTCAAAGTTGGACTACAGCTACTGTCCAAAATAATTTTAGTACAAAAATGATGATGACTAAGTTCATCACACCTTCATTTCTTTTAAATTAGAAATCTATGCATTTATAAACATATATCTTAGTCCACAAAATTAACACAACATCATTTCACAATACTCATGGACTTACCATCCGTGGATTTCATATTCAATTGAGTTTTTGTACATACTTGTACTCATTCGTAACATAACTCAAGTTCGTTCTCACCAATGACATACCTCATTGGGACTGTAGTAACCCATTTCTGCCCGGGCCCATAAAATAAATAAACAAAATTTGTTGAAATTAAAAACAGTCCAATAAAGTCCTTTAAACAGTCCATCTACAATAAACAGGCCTCAAGGCCTGATAAGCCCAACTGCCTAAGACCAGTGAGCAGACCTGGCCCTACCCACGATACACTAAACTAGCCCATTAACCTGTAGGCCCAAAATTAAAATGCTTAACCCAATAACCCGTTACACCCATAACCCAGCTAAACTACCCATTAGCCTGTTTACACCCAACCCACAAACAGGTACGGCCCAAATGGCCCAATTTGTTAACAGATGAAGGAAGACCTAGGGTTTCTGGAACCCTAGGTGCCGCAAACAGAAGGTTCCAGAAGCTAAGCCAAGCGTCACGTCCCTTCGACTCGTGCCGTTCCAGTGACCCTCCATCGATGCCGTGGATTCGGCCTCGAATCACTCCGTGAACGATGCCACCGGTAGATCTACATCATCAGCACGATCGTCGTCAGATTTTCCTCGATCACCTACAAAAAGAGAAAGAAACGACAGAGACGAAACATATATGGCAAGGAAATATGTAAATATACTGTAAACAGTGGCTATAAAGCCCGAATGCTATCATTGTAAAAAGGGCCGATTTGGAGAGAATATAAAAAAAAATATAGACATTCAATAAAAAACATAATTTTACACAAACTTACGATACCAACAGTCGATTGAAAGTAAAGGTGATTCATTTTGTTTTTTTTTCTCTCTTCTATTCCAAATATATATATAAATAAATATTAAAAAATATAGGAAAGTTACCTTTTTCGTCGTAAAACGAAACGTTTCGCATTCAGACCGTCGTACAGGGCGGAGTCAGCGAAGGCGCATGGGCTCGTGAATCCGGTGACCAGGGCTTGGCCCGACGGAGGCCGGAGCCCGGAGGACTGCCCTCTCCTCTCTTTCAGAGAGTTCCCAAACTTTTTTTTTTTAAAACAGACTCTAAAATGATTTTTTTTGGGCCGAAATTAACTTAAATAGTGAAACCAGAACGGTGTCATTTTTACTTAATCAGATAAGTACCAAAACGGCACCGTTTAGGCCAAGATTCGCGTGTTCACCCAAAGACCCGGGGAGGATCCGTGTGTTTTTGATAAATGGATAAATTACCCAATCGATCCTCCCGTTTTATTAAATTTTATAATTTCATTTTATTTTATTTTCAAATTGGCCCTAACTTCTTATATTTAATTCAATTTAATCCCAATGGTCATTAGAATTTATTCTGGGGAACGATGTCGTTTTTAGGATTAGGGCTAATTGCCCAGTGAGTCCCTCGGCTTTAGTCCGTGTTCCAATTTAGCCCAGTTTTCTTTCTTTATTTGTAATTAACCCTAAATTCCTTAATTAAATTCAATTTTAATCCTTTTATATATTTAATTTAATTTATTTTAAATACCTTATATATATATTTTTATAAACATTAGTTATATATATAATAATATATTATTTTATTTATATTATTTATAATATTATATACATTTTTTATAAATTTTATTATATATTTTTATTTTGTTATATTTATATTTTACTATATGTTATATATTTTTATTATATATTATTTATTTTACTATATTTTAAATACTTATTATATTATTATTATTTTATATATTCTTTATTATATTATATTTCATTAATTTTATTTATGTATTTTTTACATACTATATTTTATTATATATTATTCTTTATAATATCTATCTTTCTTATATATATTTTATATTATACACTTTATTATATATATATATTATTTATTATATGATTTATATAATTATATGTTTTATTTGTAAATTATATTATACACTCTATTTTACCATATTTCCTTACATACCTTTATTTTATTATAAAGCATACATTATTTTATTACTTATATACATTCTTAAATTATTTTTTTTGTATAAGCATAATATCAATATTTAGTACATTTTTTTTTAGTTATTATACCCTATAATATAACCTATATATGTATATATATCATTTTAAAAAAGGGGTTCTCCTTTATCATTCTTATATTATTCAATATATTTCTAAATATCTTATTTTTATTTGATTTATATTTTATACATTTTAATTTATTTTTAGTTTTCTCTTATTTTGATATAGTAGGTTAAATTTTACATATCATCTGTTTTTGTATATTTGCATGAAATTAATTATTTATGGTGATTTGCATAAGATATTATCATATATGTATATTGCAATTTATATTTGTTGTATTCATTATGCATTACATTATGTTTTGCATGTAACAATAATGCATGAACATTTATGTTATTTACGATGATATATGCATAAAGTGATAATGTATATTGTGTAATTTATGCCATTATTATTATTTTCTATACTATATTTGCATGAAATGATAAAGCATATATATTGTAATTAGGTTTATTCAATTTCTTGTAATATGAAAAACATATCATTACTTTTAAAACCAAAAGTTATATCTCATTTAATTTAAAAGGAATTTTTAAAAAGTGAGACAATGTTTTGATATTTAGGAATTCGGGAAATAGTGCCCTAACATGCTGGGTTGCGATTTCTCGTTTGTCTAAATATCTAAAATATCCTTTTAAACGAGTTTTACAAATCACGAGATGATTTTGGTTACGAAAGTTTAAAAATATCATGTCCAATCATGCTGGATGTGATGTTTGTACTCTTTTAAAACGAATGAATCTTGATTCTTTTCTCAAAACATTACGGTTTTAAGGAAATCTCAATTCTAAATTCTTTCAAACTTCTGACACTAAGGCCAAATTATTCAATTTGGTACCAATTTTGGGTGTTACGAGGGTGCTAATCCTTCCTCGTACGTAACCGACTCCCGAACCTATTTTCTCATAATTTCATAGACCAAAACGTTTTATAAAGTGATCCAATCACACTTTAAAAGATTGGTGGAGACTCCCGTTTTCGTTTTTTTAAAACCCGTTTTAAAAGAGGTTTCGACAGGGACCATTATCAAATCCTTCCTTGAATTACCCGTTAAACACTAGGAACACTAATGGATATAGGGAAACTTGCACATAGTGCTATATACGCAGCTAGAACCAACTCATAGCGCGTAACGTATGTAGCTAAAGCTACCACATATTATGTAATGCTCACATTTGAGCTACTTACTGATCTGTACACAAAGTCAGCACCCGGACCCCAAAGCATTAACATGATATACTCGCTCAGCGAATTACTCACAGGCTCGATCACATAGTCAGCACCCGGACCCACATTACGTATATCACTTATCTCATGAACTCAGACACAACCCATGAGTTCAGACCACATTATTTATCATGACATATCCCTTGTATCCTATACTACTACTGAGGTTCAAACGGGGTTTCTTGTCTAACTCAATGTCGACGCACTTGCTCATAATGTCATTTATTCTTCCATCATACATTTCATACTTTCATGATAGCAATAAAACATTAAAATGTACATATTATCAAAGCATTAAAATATGCTACAACATCACATCATTTGTTTATGCACTTACTTGTCGAATCTTCATCAAGAATATCCGTATAATCAATCATACAATTTATATAATAATAACAATAAAGCATTTAATATTCAATTATAACATTGCATTGTTATTATCACATGAACTTACCTCGAAGAAAAATTTCGGCCAATTATTTCATTTTAGTCCATAACCTCGTGCTTTTCGATTTAAGCTCAAATCTCGGTTTTCTTGATCTATAATGATAAAATCCACTATTTAAATCATCATATTAACCAATACATTTCATAATTTATACTTTGGAAAAATGACCATTTTGCCCCTAGACTTTCACAAATTTACGATTTTACTCCTAGGCTCGTAAATCGATTTTTATCAAATTTCCTCACTAACCAAGCCTAGCCGAATTCTTTTTATACTAGGAGCAGCCCACAATTTTCATTATTACTCATACTTATCACTTATTTTGCCATCTTTACAAAATGGTCCATTTTAGATGTTTTCATGAAAATCCCTTTACAAAAGTTGTTTATTACACAACCATGACTCATTTTCTTCCATAAAAATTTAGCGAACAACATAAAGATTCACATGGAAAAACCTAGACTTTCAACCATTTTGCAAAATAATCCCCCCATTATCTAGCTCATGCTACAAGGGTCCCAAAAACACAAAAATCAACAAAAATGACCATCAAAATGACTTGCTAGCAAGGGTTGCAAGTGGCTGAAAATTTCAAGCTTCCATGGAGGTTTCTCCTTCAATATTTCGGTAAAGAAAGGAAATGGAGAAGAGAAATGACCATTTGTTTTTTATTATTATTATTAGTATTTGCTTTTGTCATCAAATACCAAACCATTACAACCTTTGACTATTTCGTCAATTCTTGTCCCCTATGGCCGATCACCACTAAATTAAAGGCCTATTTGCACTTTAAAGACCCTAAATTATAATTTTCTAGCTATTTAACACATTTGGCTAGCAAAGCAAAACTTTTGACCGTTATGCGATTTAGTCTTTTTTCGTAATTAAGCTCACAATCGCTAAATTTAATTAACCAGAATTTTTATACACTTGTATAATCATTCTATGACACAAAAAATAATATTAAAAATAATTTCTCTAGCCTCGAGATAGTGGTTTCGAAACCACTATCTCTACTAAGTCCAAAATTAGGCTGTTACAAAGATGGTTTCAGAAGATCGAGTAACGTGGGATTTCTTTCGAGCAGAGTTCAAAAAGAAATATGTAAGTAAATTATATTTAGACGGAAAAAAGCGTGAGTTCATGGATCTAAAACAATGTAGCATTTCGATGATTGAATATGAGCAAAAGTTTGTAAATTTGAGTAAATTTGCTCGAAAGCAAATCGCTTTAGAAGCCAAGATATGTTCAAGATTTTAGTGGAGACTGAATGAGAATATTCGTGCTATGGTGCGAGGGTTGGATATTAAAGAATTTGTAATATTATCTGAGCATGCATAGAAAATAGAAGTGATTTGGAACGAAAATAAAATATTAAAAGCCAAGAATGAAAGTTCAAGCAAAAGAAATATGTCTCGAAATTTCTCAAGCCCTCCACCCAAGAGATCAAAAGAGTTCAGGAGTCAATCTGTTCCTACTGCGAATAATGTAAGAAAAAGCATAGTTCACCCAACTCCGTCTAAGACTCAGGCTACATCAATTACAAGTGTTTGTAGTGTTTGAAATGTAGACCCAGCTGCCTGTGAGCATTGTAGCAGAACTCATTTTGGAGCATGTAGATCAAAAAGGGGAGCTTGTTTTCGATGTGGTTCAATAGAACACTTTATGAAAGATTGTCCAAACAGAACTGGAGTAGGTTCTAAGCATAGGCAAATTAGTGACTATCTCGTAAAGGGGCAGGAAGCCAGGTCTGAAAGCGCGTCAGAAGTTATTCAAAGTGAAGCAAGGGATTCAACTGTTAAAACTGAAAGTTGAGCTCAAGCTAGAGCTTATGAAATTCGGGCTAGGGAAGAAGCTACGACACCGAACGTTATTGCTAGTATTTTTACTCTTTCTGATGTTACTATTATTGCATTGATTGATCCTGAATAAATGCACTCTTATATATGCACAATATTAGCTACAGGAAAGAAAATATCAATAGAATTGACTGAATTTGATGTTAGAGTGTTGAATCCGTTAGGTTAAAGTGTGATAGTTAATAAAGTTTATAAAAATTATCCACTAAAAATTTGGTGTTATGAATTTCCTGTTGATCCGATGTTGTTACCATTTGAAGAATTTGATGTTATTTTGGGTATGGATTGGTTAACAGTTTATGATGCGGTAATTAGTTGTAGAAAGAACAGAATTGTGTTGAAATAATCTAATGGGGATTTGGTTATTGTAGAGACGAAACGGTTGAATGGTGCATCTAATTTGATATCAGCTTTATCGCCTCAAAAGATGATTCGAAAAGATGTTGAAGCTTCTTTGGCTTATATAATTGACACTCGGACATCTAAGTCAAAAACAACCCAAGTTCCAACAATATATGAATTTGTGGATGATTTCCTGGAAGAATTACCTAGATTACCACCAGAAAAAGAAGTAGAGTTTGTAATCGCGCATCGTTGTGCGTAGATCGCTCCAATTTCTATAGCACCATATAGATTGGAATCAACATAATTAAAGGAATTGAAGACTTAGGTTCAAGAATTATTAGATCATGGATTCATTAGACCGAGTATATTGCCCTGGGGAGCTCCTGTGTTATTCGTTAAGAAAAAGGATAGAACGCTGAGGTTGTGTATTTATTATCAATAATTAAATAAAGTAAAGATAAAGAATAAGTATCATTTACCATGAATTGATGACTTATTTGATCAATTGAAAGAAGCAGCGGTGTTCTCGAAGATTGATTTACGATCAAGGTATTACCAGCTGCGAGTCAAAGAATTAGATGTTCCAAAAATAGCATTTAGAACTTGATATGGCCATTATGAGTTTCTTGTTATGTTATTTGGTTTGACAAATGCTCCTACTGCATTCATGGATTTGATTAACAGAGTCTTTCAACCATATTTAGATCAATTTATGGTCATATTCATCGATGATATTTTGATTTACTCGAAGAATGAAGCCAATCATGATAAGCATTTGAGAATTGTGTTACAAACATTACGAGAAAATCAGCTTTATGCTAAGTTTAGCATGTGTGAATTTCGGTTACCAGAAGTCAGATTTTTAAGACATGTAATTTCTGTAAAAGATATCCGTGTTGATCCTAACAAGGTTTCATATATTGTGAATTGGAAATCTCCGCAGAATATTACAGAAGTACGTAGTTTTCTTGGCCTAGCAGGGCATTATTGACGCTTTGTGAAAGGCTTTTCGATTATTGCTTCATCAATGATGAAGCTTCTTTAGAAAGATGTTCGTTTTGTATAGGATGATAAATTTCAATAAAGATTTGATCGATTGAAAAAGATGTTAACTGAAGCCTTGGTGTTGACACAGCCTGAATTAGGGAAAGAATATATTGTGTTTAGTGACACTTCATTGAGGGGATTGGGTTGTGTGCTTATGTAAATGGAAAGGTTGTAGCGCATGCCTCTCGCCAATTAAAATCACACGAAAAGAATTACCCAACGCATGATTTAGAACTTGCTACAGTAGTGTTTGCTCTAAAATTTTGGTGACATCATCTTTATGGGGAAAATTTTCATATCTACACAAATTATAAAAGCTTGAAGTACTTGATGACCCAGAAGCAATTGAATCTTCGTCAATATAGCTGGTTTAAGCTATTAAAAGATTATGTTTTGATTATTGACTATCATCTTAGTAAAAGCAAATATTGTTGCAGATGCTTTAAGTTAAAAATCTTTATTTGCTTTAAGGATGATGAATACTCATTTGAATCTAAGGTGTGATGGTTCTATTTTGGCCAAATTGAGAGTTAAACTGACTTTTCTTCAGTGAATTATGGAGTTACAGAAAAATGATTCCTAATTGAATTTGAAGTGTGAATCGGCAGAAATGGGTCAACCTACGGAGTTTAGTATTGAGGATGATGATAATTTGTATTTCAAAAGTCGTTTGTGTGTTCCAAATGATGTGTCACTGAAACATGATATTTTGAATGAAGCTTACAGCAGTACCTTCACGATCCATCCTGGCAGTACAAAAATGTACAATAATTTGAAGCGTATGTATTGGTGGTCAAGAATGAAACGTGAAATATCTAACTTTGTAGGTAAATGTTTAGTGTGCCAACAAGTGAAAGCCAAGCATCAGGTTCCATAGGGTTTATTACAACATATAACAATTCCGAATGGAAATAGGAACGTGTCACAATGGATTTTGTTTCGGGATTGCCTCTAACTTCAAAAAAGAAAAATGTCGTTTGGGTTGTTGTGGATAGATTAACTAAATTAGCGTATTTTATTCCAGTTAAAATAGACTATTCACTGGAAAGATTAGCTAAATTGTATGTCGCTGAGATAGTAAGATTGCATGGTGTTCCTCTGTCAATCATCTCCGATCGAGATCCAAGATTTACTTCTAGATTTTGCAGTAAATTACATGAAGCTTTGGGCACCAAATTGATTTTTAGTACGGCATTTCACCTTCAGATAAATGGACAGTCTGAGCGAGTAATTCAAGTTCTTGAAGATATGTTGAGATGTTGTGTTATCGAGTTTGAAGGTAGTTGGGAAAAATTTCTACCTTTGGCAGAATTTGCTTACAACAATAGTTATCAAACTAGTATCAAAATGGCTCCGTACAAAGCATTGTATGGAAGAAAGTGTACAACTCCGTTGTAGTGGTCTGAGTTAAGTGAAAAAAAGTTAATCAGAACTAATTTAGTTCAAGAAACTGAGATAAAGTCAAGATTATTCATGATTGTTTAAAAATCGCTTCTGATCGTTAGAAGTCATATAATGATTTGAATAGAAAGGAGATCGAGTTTAAAGTTGGGGATAGAGTATTTTTAAAGGTCTCTCATTGGAGGAAGATATTATGGTTTGGTAGAAAATAAAAGCTTAGTCCAAGGTTTATCGGGCAATATGAAATTCTGGAAAGAATCGAACCTATAGCATATCGGTTAGCTTTGCCACTTGAGTTAGGTAAAATCTACAATGTTTTTTATGTTTCAATGCTCCGTCGCTATCGATCAGATTCGTCACATGTTTTGTTATTAGAAGAAATCGAGATACAATCTGATTTATCTAATAGTGAGGAACCTATTAAAGTTTTAGCTTGAGGAATGAAAGAGTTAAGAAATAAACGGGTTCCGTTGGTTCAAGTTTTATGGCGTTGGCACAGAGTAGAGGAAGCTACACGGGAGACAAAAGAACTTTTGAGACTTCAATACTCGAATTTATTCTCTAGTAAGATTTTTTAGGACGAAATTTTTATTGGGGGGAGAGTTGTAACGTCTCGATTTTCAGTGGTGTTGAAAATAGTGGTTTCGAAAACACGATCCAAAAAATGAGTTGGTAAATATTATTAATTTAATAATAAATAATATTTCTTAATGTCATATTAATTTTTCATTAAGAAATTTTAAGGTTTAGTAGGTAAATTAAGTAGAAAGGATTAATTCATGATAATTATAAATGTGATGTTCCATAGTAAAAGTAGTAAATTTTTGTGGGACATTAAATAAAAGCACTAAATGGATAAAAATATCATGTTTATAGATAGTGGATAATGATGACTTGATTTTGGTGTAAATTGGTAATTTTTTTAAAGGCTAATATAGTAATTAAATAATGAATGGTAATGGACAAAATGTGTAATAATCTCATCTTTTTCATCTTTGGGGGTTTCTTTTTCTTATTTTGGCTTAATACCATTGTTGGGAAAGCTTCAAGCTTCGGTTGGGGTTTTGAGCTTTGCATGTAAGCTATTTCTTACCTGTTTTTGATTATTTTTAGGTCTTTTGAGTTCGTACTAGTTAAATCTAGTTAACCCGGGTGTTATTTTGCAAAATCGTTAAAACTCTAAAGACTTATCATGAATGAAATGAATGTGTTTTGAATCTAGTTAATAGATTATTAGAGTTAGTAGCTAAGAATAAATATTTTATTAAGTGATTTTGAATAGTTTTAAGTTTAGGGATTTATTTGTAAAACAGTAAAAATTTCATGAAAATTTTATGATAAAAAAGAGCTTGAAATAGACTGAGTACAAATTTTATGAAATTCAGTTGGTAGGTACCTTTGGGTAAATTTGTTTTTAGCCTATTATAGCTTTATTAATGGATCTCCGTGTAATTTGTTTCTTTTTTTATATATATACTTTTAAACATATTTTTCTTGAAAAATGAAAACCTGTTGATTTTCAAACTTTGAACATATAGAACTAAAATAATTTCTTTGAACCTTATAATTATGTGTGGAAAATCTCATATGGTAGTAGTATCTTCGATTAGTGCAAAAAATCTAAGAGTACAGTACTTCCAAATTTCATTTAGGAAGTTGAATTTTAGAGAAAGGTCTAGATTTCATATTTTAGTATAAATGGTTTGAAGGTTTGCATAAAAGAATGACTCTCATGATTATGTTCAAATGCATAAATTTGTTGGATTTGAGATTTAAATGGATTTAATTAAATTAAATTATGTTTTAGATCAAGAAGTTTAACTACTGGAAGAAACATGTAGAAAGGGAAAAGCTACCAAGTGACCTTATTATACAGTCAATTACGAAGTTGACATGTAAGTTATTACTTACCGAAATTTATTCTTTATTTTTAGTTATATGTATTTTTTTTTATCATTCAATATAGTTATTAAATATATATATAATTTGTTCTATGTATAATCCGATGAAAGTAGTAAATGCTCATATACAGATTAGTGACTATTGTTTAGGTTCCCAGTTTTTGCATTTGTTGCGGACAGGTGAATATGGATTTAGGTTCCCATTTCTTGCATTTGGTGTAGATTGGTGAATACAGAATTAGGTTCCCAGTTCTTTCATACGTTGCGGATTGGTGAATACGGATTTAGGTTCCCAGTTTTCGCATTTGTTGCAAACTGGAGAATACAGAATGATAAGCCCTAGCCAAGCAATTATTTACATAGGTTGACCCATTTGGGAAAACATAATATTTCTATTATATCTGTATATTGGAGTGAATTACAAACTTTCATCAGAAATACTTGTGGGTTAAATATTGTAAATATGTTAACAAAAGTTGAAATTGAATCTCTCATAAAATTGAACTTTGAATTCATAATCATCCAATTGATGAATGGAAGATTTGCTCATGAAATATGGGGTGGTTGAAATATTTGACTTAGTTATATTAATAATGTGAATGGCATTGCTAAATGGTTGAGGGTTATATATGGATCAAGTTCTTTTAGTAGTTTGTTGAGTATTGCAATTATCGAAATGGATTAATTTGAATTATTTTTTAATATTTGGTATACTTACTACTTTCTATCTATTTTTGTGGATTTTTGAAACTTAGAACGTGTTTATCGGATCAGCAAGGAAGCTCACACCTATTATTATTTTGAATCGGTAGAACTTTTGCAGTTGTTGTGGGTAATTGTGACATGTATATAGGTCATTTTGTTTGTTAATTTATGTACATGCTATGGCATCTAGTTTATGTTTATAAATGGAAATTCTATAGTTGTATAAACAAGTTTAGTTCTTGGTTGTGAATGAATGACTCAATCTATATATCCACTTATATGTTTGGTATACATGTAGTTCATTATGAATGGGTATGATTTGATGTGCCTAAAATGGCATATTGGTTAGGAGTCTTAGGTTATTTGTTTTTGTATGATTTAGGATATTTTAAGAGTGTTTTATTAATGAAATGGTATGTGTGATTTACTACGTTAGATGCAGGTTCCACACAGTCTGGGCTATGTCACACAGCCGTGTGACCCATGTTTCTCAATTTTTCAACTTTTTCCCAAACTTTCTGATTTATTTTAAATTAGTCTCAGATTGTTTCCAAAATACTTTTTTTTTAGTTTCGTAGACGTGATTTAATGCTTAAACTGTGTTTGGTTGTAATGACTATATCTAGATAAGTAAGCTTAATTTATGTTCTTTTTGTGGTTCACTGTTTTGATTCAGAAGTTAACACTTCACAACCTTTATTTGGCGATGGAGACGGGTTAGGGGCGTTACAAAGCCAGTCTGGACTATGAGGTTGGAAGATAAGTAGTTACTATGACTCGTTATGTTAGTGGAAGATCCAAAGATCTTACTAGGGTAGCGACTAGTTGATTGACGTGGAACCCGAAACAACAGTTGATGGAGATTACCGAAGCGAGCTAATCACCAATAATCAAGATTTGATTTATTCTCCCTTTCTATCTCTTGAAGTTTATTTCTTTTATGTTATTTTGTCTTTATTATTATAAAACCCCTAAAAATCCTTTATTTATGTTCATTCGTAATATAGTTTACTTAAAGTACTAATTAGATCTATTGGCGTTTAGGTTAGAATTAATTTAGTACTAGCCTCCCTTGGGTATGGTCCTTGAAATACTTACTAAGTGTTTTGTTGTAAACAAAATATATTACAACCTGACCCGTATACTTGTGGATACCGCCCCAAATTCCATATATTTTGTAGCGGTATTCACACTCTGGACATTAGTATGTCAGGAGGTGGTAATCCATACCTTAAAAACACATTTAACAAGCCTAAAATATCCCAAAACATTCATCCTAAGTGCCTAATCAATGTGTCCTCATTGGCACCACAATTCAAACACCTAAACAAAAGCATATTCATCTATCACAAATTCAATCATCAATTCATCCATTTAACCATTAAATACCAAATCAATATGAGCTATGCCATATCCAAAAGATCAAACTTGCAATATAGTTATTAGCACTAAACTTGTATAAAGATCCATTACAACACAAGGTACCAAAACATGTCCATATTCTTGCAAAACAAACACCCTATTTACATGCCATGATTAACCATAGATTGAGACTTCAAAAACTACCAAAAAGAGATAAATGTAGGTGTATGCTCCGGTGATCCGACCAACACGATCCAATAGTTCAAGATCTACAGATAAATAATATCCAAAGTAAGTATAAGAAATACTTAGTAAGCTTCCACAAAATCAACATACTACTTACTATGTTCATTAAGTAGCTATGAGCCTATAATCAATTGAACTTCAACCTTGTTTCAACATGATTCAGAAAATCAAAGTCGGTAACATTTAAACATACAAATATTCATAATTCATAACTTATTATACTTCGTTGGAGCAAATTCGTATCGAATAACTTTTATTATTAAGATGAATCTTTGTAAAAGTACTAAATACGTAAGTCCAGAAACATATAATGCTCATAAAAGCAAATCGAATACAGATTAGTTGCATCAGGTTACCCTTTCGAGTTAAACCAATGACAACACAGGTAAACTAGCTTGGCCAGAGCTAGGTAAACGTATTAAACGACAATAGATAGCTAATTCAGGCTAAATCTGAGTCTCATGTTAACCCAAGTCTGCAACACATGTAGGAGCTCGGTCCATAACATATACTCAAACAGAATTCTCACATATGAAACTTTTACTCGATCCATCAAAAATTTTTCAGAAAATTTATTTTTACTCTTTATATATCAAATTATTCACTATAATGACAACTCAATATGTATATAGGTACAATTAATAACATTAATATCAAATCATAACCAAAACATCAGTAAAAACTTACTTGGTAGATGATTCAACTATCAGGGACTAATCAATGATTTTTCCTTTTCCTCGTGCGTCCTCCACACGTTGATATTCTTGATCTAGAGTATAATTTAATTTAATTAAATCCATTCAAATCTTATAAACACCCTATTTGAACAATTAAGTCCTTTTAATCACCTTTACAATTTTACCCCTAAATTTTCCTTTTTATACACTTTAGTCCTATAACTTTAAACTATCAAATTGAACACAAATAACCTTAATTCATGCTAACTGAATTTCTTATATTCCATGAACATCCCATACATTTATCCAATTCACAAAAATTTCATGCGATTTTACAAATTTAACAAATAAATCCTTAAACATCAAAATCATTAAAAATCACTTTACAAAATAATCCTATTTAGCCATCAAACTTATAAATCTATCATAAAACTTCAAAAATCTCACAATTTAAACAATGGCACACATTAAAACATTTAACAATTTCATAATTTGACACCCGGGTTAGTTGGATCTAGTTGCAACTATCTCAAAAACATAAAAATTACTAAAAACGTAATCAAAATCGACTCACATGCAAGGAAAAAAAAGCTTGGCCGATTCTCCCTTAGCTCATCAATGGCAATTGATTTGTGAAGAAGAAAGAAACATCCCAAAAAGATGATGTTTCTTTAGTTTTTAATTTATTTTAATTTTTTTTAATTTTCAAATTACTTTTTTTACCTTTTTAAAATTAATATAATTTCATGTTATAAACCACCTAAACCGTCCACCCTAATCTAAAATGGCATAATTACCAATAAAATCTCTTAGTTTATGATTTCATAGCATTTATAACATTTAACTAATATATATAAACTTTAGCAACTTATACAATTTAGTCCCTTTTTCTTAACTAACTAATTAAACATTAAAATTTCCTAACCAACTTTTAATAAAACACTAATGACTTTATAAATATTAAATAATTAATATTTATGGATTGACACGTCGAAATTGTGGTCCCGAAACCACTGTTTCCGACTCCATTGAAAAATAGGATGTTACATCACATTTCCATTTCGAGAGTTCATTTCAATTGTCCCTTTGTACATATCTATCCATATAAACATTTCGTATAAAAACTTCATACTACTATTTTCATATAATCATTTTTTATATATGTTTCCATATAACTGATTCATATACCATTCTATATATCTATTTCATATAACCATTTCATTTTACACATTTAGCACATAACCATTTTGTATATCACATTTCATTTTAATAAATCATATCAATTTCTCCATTCAATGTCTCATTCCTTATAATAGTTTTGCATATCCGTTCCATTTTATACATTTAACACCCGATGAACCAAATGAAATAACGTTGGATACTTGGGAGCAATGCTCACACAAAGTGTGATTGTAACTGTAACTGTACTATAACTATAAATGCTCACACCAGCTGTGAAATGGGCCTGCTCACACGAGTTATGGGTTAGGATGTTAGGCTACACGATGTTGCTCGCACGAGCTATGGAGAATCTGCAACAAATGCAAGACTTCAGCCATCGGTAGGAAATCCAAGACCAGTACCCAAAACTGTGAATAACCCCTAATGACATGTCATTTGTATCCTAAGCATTCACAATGTTCATACAGGTCATGTTTCATATCTATATCATTTAGTCATATACACGTTATTTCATTACAAGAATTCATCCATGTAGTTTCTCATTTTCAAACATAACCTTTAATTTAATTATCATTTCAACTTAGTCCATTTCATCCTTTACCATTTAACCAATAAATGAGCTCAGTTAGAGCATATATAAATAGATAATATGTCACAAAAACAACAACTAATTAATTTAACCAAGTTGCAGACTTACCTAATCACAATAGCTACAAACACTTCAACGACGACTACTCTACGACTTTTCCATTCCCACAATTATCAACCAATTGATCAGTTTATTGATCTAAATATAATATTTTCATTCAATTAACCAATTCAAATACTTTAAAATACTTAAATTCACATATTTGACCCTTTATCAACATTTTACACTTTTAGTCATGTATGTAACACTCCCTATAGAAGCAACTCTCATAGCAGTTAGCAGTTCTGGTGTAAAAATCTTCATCAACTTTTATCAATTCATTCACTAATATAACACTTTCCTCTATTTGATTTTATAATTTTTTATAATATTTTTTACAATTTTATAAAAAAAAATATTTTTTAGGATTTTTATAAAAAAATACATTGTTTATAAATTATTTATGATTTTTATAATTTTTTATATTTTTAATAAATTTTTTTATATTTTCTATAACTTTTATTGATTTTTATATTTTTTCATTTTTCGCCATATATTACGTCGTATTGCGAAACATGATGGCTTTAATTGAAAAAAAATTGAGTGCCACTAACTTTAACGGTCAACGGTTAAATAAACGGTCAAAAGATCTTTTTGATACATTTTGGCAGTTCAAATACCTAATTGAGTGGAAAAAAAATAAGAATTTAATTGCTTTTCTTGAAAAAGTTTAAAATTTTTTTACACCCTTAAACCTTAAAAAATTTTAAAAAGTAATTATATTTATATTTATTATTAAACATTTCCAATTATGTCTAAAAATATATCGGGCTTTATTTAAATAACTCATATAATATATATACTAAAGTACGACTTAGACCTAAAAAAATGTATTTTTATAGTTCAATTTTATGTTTATAATCTCATATCAGCATATTTTATTTAATATTAATTTTTATGCATATAATATATTTAAAATAGTATAAATATATTATATTTCAAATAATTTTATACATACAATCAATTTAAGGGAAGGAAGGCTAGTTAATAACTTCTTTCAACACTAATGTCTATTATTTAACTGCCAATAAAATCATAGTAAAGTTGTTATTGGTTGACACTTGACACCAATTATCAAAACTCAAATTCTAATAACTCATTCACTGTCCAAATTTATAATGATAGAAAAGAAATTAATTATCATTCAAACATATCAGATTTACGTATAGACTGAAAATTATAATTGTAAATAATAATTATATTAGGTTAAATAATCGACTTTACTTTAGAATAGCGAAAGCTTTCCATTTATTATTTCTGGGTTGTAATAGCTAAACCCATTTTGAGGAGAGCGTGGACTTTTTTTGTGTGTGATTGTGGGGTTTAGCCAGGAAGAAACTTATATGGGAATTTCAGAGTTAGGACAAAGCAAACCTACAATCATCTCCAGCAGTGGGATATGAACTTATAAACCTATTTTTCCTTTTCAAAATGCTTATCCCTTTCTTTTAATCAAACTTCTAGTTTACCACCAACCCAATCTTTTAAGCGCCACCTAATGAATAGGGAAAATTCTGAATTTACAATACATATTGTAATAATTACTTATCTCAACTCTTAATTATAAGATTAAGAGTTCAATCCCCTAAAAATAAAGTATATTTCATGATTATCTTACCTCTGACTTAGAGAATTAGTCACTGTTACTTAAATACATGTCTCTTTCATTTATAATTTCTTCCTTTTAACACTGAGCATGAAATAAAATAACAATAAATACTGAATAATAATGAGTTTATTGAAGATAAAATGGTCCTTTTATATATTTGAAATGATTACTTTTCCTGTTTCCCCGATAACTTTGCTTCAGATTGTAAAGAATCTTAATCTTTTTATTGAAATTTGATTTAATTTATTAGAAATACCCTTCATGTTATAGGAATTTTCATTCATATTTGTCAATTTCATGATAAAAGTATCGCATAGACTCCTGCATTAGAAATTAGATTAAATTTTATTTATTTTATTCAAAAAATAGATAAATTTATCAAAAAAATAAACTTGTCAATTTTTTTAAAAAGTTAATTCATTTATGCCGTTAAAAACTAGCAGACAAAACAATTAAACATTTACACATGACATATTATGTGTATTTTCTTTTGATGTATAAAGATTAATTTATTTATTTTTAAAAAAGAATAATAAAACATAATTTAACTCTTAATAAAAAGACTTTAATAATATTTTTACCATTTCTTGATATAAATGGTGGAAGTTGTTTTTTCACATATGCTAAGACCAAACTTTTTGTATAAATAAAATTTAATTGAAAAATTTATCCGTTGGTAATTTACATATCTTTTCTATTATCTTTCAATTTTAAAATTATAACTGCTGACTAAAAAAAACTGTTATTTAAAAAGAATTTAAGGTAAACAAAAGATTGTTAGAGAGATTCTTTTAATAGTAGAAAATTTGCAGCGTGTATTTTAATTGAATTAAAAAAGTAATTATATAATAAAGAACAAAATGCTTTAAGCAGACAGTGGCAATTTCGTAATTTTAATAATCTTGAAACCTCATTCTCTGCCCACCTCACTCCACCAACCAATAGCAGTTAAAAGGGGCAAAAAAAAAAAAAAAAAAAAGGAAAGAAAAAGATAGAAGGGAAGAGACCATAGCTGTGGGTTGTAATGTAACCTTGTGTTTTTTTCTTAGCTTCACTCTCTTTTTTGCTTCCTTTGATGCTAAGTAGCTTAAAGTAGCCGCCCTTCTGTTTCTCACTCTATATCTGGTTTTCTCTTCTCTCTTAGGGTTTTTCTCTCTGTGAGCTCTCTTTCTAGTTTTGCTTTCTAATTTTCTCCTCACATTTCCTTTACTGTTCCAGTGTTTACCCTGTTCCTGTTTATGCAGATGATTTAATAGCTTAAAATCTTCTTTCTAGTGACCTGGTACTTCACTTTCTTTTCCCAGCTACTTTATTTTATGATGTTCGATTAAGGTTTTACTTTGCTTGGCCTGTTAAACTTTTACTCGGTGTTACTGTAGTTTATTTGCTCTCACCAGTCTTTTTCTTCTCGTTTGAATGCCAGATTTACTTGCTTTTGCTTTCTAGGCTTCTGAAAATTTCCATTTTGTTTTGCTTTTTTTGGTTTCTGGGTGTTTAAGTTGAGCTAGGGTTAAATTTTGGTTCTGATGTTGTATGTTTCTAAAAGGATCGTATAAGATGAAAATGATTTTTTTTTTATGTTGCAGGGAAGTGAGTGTTTTTCCCTTTTTTCTGTTGAGATTCTGGGTGGAAGACGACGGCAAAAATGTCCTCGAGCAGGGGGTCAGATCAATCACAGCCGATGAGGCGGATCACACGAACACAGACTGCTGGTATTCTCGGAGAGAGCGCTTTTGATAGTGAGGTGGTGCCATCTTCTCTTAGCGAGATTGCACCCATTCTCCGTGTTGCCAATGAGGTTGAATCAAGCAACCCAAGGGTTGCTTACCTCTGTAAGTTTTTGCTTTAGTTTGCTTTCCTAATATGATTATGGGTTTTTTATGTGATTTTTGATTAATGCTGTTATCTGCCGTATTATTATAGCGTTTGATTCTAGCTGTTAAAATGAGCTAGCCTTATTCCGGAGCAGTTCTGAATAACAGGAAATCTAACCAGCTTTGTTAATACTTATTGTGTACTGCTGGATATACATTCTGTGTTATTGCACATGCCAGTGAAGATATACATAGGGTTTTGTCTCTTGACACGTTGGTGCATACTGTTTTCTACTTCATTGTGTTAATTATTTTGTGGTACTACTGCTTTTAGTTGCATTACTTTCTTGTTATAGTTTTACTTACTCTGGTTAGAAACCTATGCCTTGCTAGCTCTGGGTTATTTCCAATTATATATTGTTTAAAAATGGATTTTTTGGTCTTATTGTTGCTATATTAGGAGTATCTCGAAAAAAAAAGACCTTATTTTGTTCCCCTTTATCTGTTATAAAATAATTAGCAAGAATTGGAACTCTGAACGAAAACTGTTTGTGACATTTTCTAGTGTTGGAGTTATTTCACCCAGATGGTCAACAAATAGTACTTTTTCCTGTTTGCTGTCCTCAAGACCTTAAAATCATACTTTTCAGAGTGCGGTAATTTAGTGTATGTTTGACATCCATCCATACTTAGTTTTGCTTTGGGTCTGATATATCAAATTCCACATTTTATGTTTTTAACATACTTTTTACATCTATAAACATGTTTATTTATATGTCTATTTTCAGTTATAAGCATCTTCAATTTGCTTATTTCATTTCATTCTTGCTCTAATCTGCTTCTCGCTTCATGGTTACTTGCTGTGTGATTCTGTCATATTATCTGCAGTCTTCAGTAGAATTTATGCTATTTTTTTTGTAGGCCGATTCTATGCATTTGAGAAAGCTCACAGGTTGGATCCCACTTCTAGTGGACGTGGCGTTCGCCAATTTAAAACTGCACTCCTTCAGCGTCTCGAAAGAGTGAGTATAGTTGTGTTCTCATCTAAAGATTTTGCTTAGCATATTTTGAAAGGCCTTTGAAATATAGAAATGTTTTTGCAATTTGGGTAGATTAGTGTGACAATAATGGTGTGGTCTATAAGCATTGGCATTTAATTATCTTTGGTCACTTTACTTTCAAAAAATTGTATTTTGTTAAACATGTTCTTAGAGTAAGAGTTGCCACACTGAAATTAAGCTGCTTTATGGGGGGAGAACACAGACCGTTTTATAATAATTTTTTTTCTTGTTGTTAGAATTGTTCTTTAGGACTTTGGGATCAGTTCAAAGTCGGTTTCAGGCTTTTGGCTTCTTTCATATGAATATGATTTACCATTCCTGCAGCTTAGGTTTTGTTTTGTTTTTGTTTTTTTTTTCTTTTTGAGAAATCTATGCATGCCAAAAGGATTTTCACAAATTGGCTAATTGAGAATGAGCTTATGTGCTTGTTCAATTTCACTTGTATTATAATTCCTCTGAGGTTCCGTGTTAAACTAACTCTAAATTACTGTCTCTCTTTTTCCTTTCTCCCATGCATGGGATGCATCTGTTGTAACATTGTTTGTCCTTTTTGCTTAATGAATTTTTGTGCTTATTTATTTTTATGGAAACTTATGTTAGCTCATACATAACTTTGCATTGGATGCAGTGTGTTGATAACCCCAAGGGTGATATTATATTTCCAACAGTGATTTGTGACATGAGACTTAGCAGTGACAACTGACATTTATTGTTCATGAATCATAGCGAATTGCTTATATTTCCCTGGAACATAGAAAAGGGCATGCAATATTTGTTTAAAAATCATCACGGGCTGGAATTTTCATGTTAATTTATCCGATACTTAAGGGGTTTTAGAAAAACATATTATTTTGTTTGATCTTATGTAGTTCTTAGAAGTTACCATATTAGACTATCAAAGCTTCCTTGCATGTGTTCATTTGTACATGTTTATACTCCTAGTTCTTCACATCCCTTTTTTTGTTATTGGTCTTATGAAGAGATATGATCTTATTATTACAGGAGAATGATCCAACTCTACAGGGAAGGGTTAAGAAAAGTGATGCTCGTGAAATGCAAAGTTTTTATCAACACTATTACAAAAAATACATCCAGGCCTTGACAAATGCTGCTGATAAGGCTGATCGGTAAGTCATCATATTACATGGTTATATTTTTAATATTTAAGTTATTTGGATGATTGTTGTGGAATTTTTATTCATAATTTTCCATTTGATGGTAAGTTTTTTGTTCCTTTGTAGGGCACAACTCACAAAAGCATACCAGACTGCAAATGTTCTCTTTGAGGTTTTAAAGGCTGTCAATTTGACACAGTCTATTGAAGTTGACCGTGAGGTGAAACGCTTCTAGATTTCTTGACCTGTTATCTTTTTTTGATGCTGTCTTGTTTGATTTAGATATCTTTCACTGGCTAAGATTAATTTACTAGAAACTTATTTCAAAATTCTGTATGCGAAGGATGTTATAACTATTAAGGTTTATGCAGATTCTGGAAGCTCAGGATAAAGTAAAAGAACAAACAGAGATTTTGGTCCCCTACAACATCCTTCCGCTTGATCCTGATAGTGCAAACCAGGCTATTATGCAATACCCTGAGGTATGTTCTGAATTTATATTTTTGAACTAACAATTTACTTTTCCTTTTTTACATTCTGTTTTTTTTACCTAAATGCAGATCCAAGCAGCTGTTTATGCTCTTCGAAATACAAGGGGTCTTCCTTGGCCCAGTGATCACAAGAGAAAGAAAGATGAAGACATTCTAGATTGGCTTCAAGAAATGTTTGGGTTTCAGGTGAAAAATGAACTAACTAGAGTAAATTAACAATAGAATACTGTTTAAGAGTCAGTTCAGTATGTTTTTTGGACCTATACTCATATCTCAGTTGTGATCTCTTCAGAAAGATAATGTGGCAAATCAAAGGGAGCATCTGATCTTATTGCTTGCAAATGTCCACATACGGCAATTTCCGAAGCCTGATCAACAACCCAAGGTTTGCTTGTCAAGTGGATAATTTTGTTTTCTTTGTGAGCATGAACTTTCTATGAAAAAATGGGAACGGTGATAGTTAGGTTTATCCCCTTTTTGTCTTATGTATTGCCAATTTCATTGGTGAATTTTTATCCAAACTATGGGTCTTTCTGTCCCTAAACTGTTACTGGGGTGAATTAGTATTATGGGGCTATTGAGTTTGATCAAATAACCAAAAGGGCATTATTAGTTCTATGTGTATGTGTATGTGCATGTGCATATGCTCTCTCTCTATCTCTTAAAATATTTGATATTAACTGATGTTGGTATATAATTATGTTTTCTCTCTCCATTTTCCTTTCTTTCAAAATAATTTTGCAACCTTATCTCATAGATCTCTATTGAAGTCCTTGTGTGGTGTCATTCTTGGCACTACTAGTGAGCGATATGGTTTTTACTTTTCTGCCAAAACTGTTTTCGGTGCTGTTTGTTAAATTGAAATAAATTAAGCATTGATTTGAAAATTAGAAGCGCTAAATGTATGATATGGTAATTCTTTTTGTAAGCTACTGAAAATTTAATTTTAAGTAGATTCTGTATTTGACCTTTCATAAGAGAGAGAATTTTAGAGGTATCTTTTCATTTGATCAGAAGTCAAAAAGGGAAAATAAGTGTGGTTAGTAGGAACATATAAGATTAATGTAATTGAATAATAGAATTTTCCTTGAATAAAAGTAACTTAATGCATTAAGTAGTTTCTAGCTGCTGTAAGTTTATCTACAGTTTCTGATCTTCAATCTTTCATTAAATCATATCTAAAATGAGTTATAAAGCGCTTTGAAAAAATTTATTGAAAATTTGAACTTGAAAAGGTTTATCAAAGCTGTAGTGATGATTTATGAATTATCACAGAAAGCATAAAACGAATAAATCCTCCAGACATAATCTAACTTCTCAAAGAGAAAAGATTCAAAATTCTTGATCTTGGTCTGTTAAAAAAATGTTTTGGATCTTATCTACTTGCTTGAATTTTGATGCTTTTATGTGGATAAAAATTGCGACTTTTTTTCTTGCACAGTTGGATGACCATGCACTGACAGAAGTGATGAAGAAACTTTTTAAGAACTACAAAAAGTGGTGCAAGTACTTGGATCGCAAAAGTAGTCTTTGGTGAGACGCTAAGCTATTATCAAGCAGTCACGCTATGAAATAAGTTAATATCAACATAAATAGGTTCCCATATTTTTCTTAGTTCTTCTTGATATTTAAATATGCAGGTTGCCCACCATTCAGCAGGAAGTGCAACAGAGAAAATTATTGTACATGGGTCTGTACCTTTTAATATGGGGTGAAGCTGCAAACTTGCGGTTCATGCCAGAATGCCTTTGCTACATCTATCATCATGTATGCTCTAAACACTGTTCTCTCCCCAAATCATAAATATGCCTACTCATGTATTCACTTTTTAGGGTTTTAACTAAATGGGGTCGGGCTTGTCTATAGTGTTTATGGAGATACTAGTCATTTTCTTTTTACCCAACTGCTCTTTCCCGTATTATTAGCATTATTTAGATTGACTTCCATAAGAAAAAAATAGCAACTGATATGAAGTTTGTTCTAAGAGTTTGCTTTTTATTCGATAGAAATCTTGTTTTTGCGGAATTGGACATTATCACACTTGAATGTTTTCATTGGTGCCCTGGATGGTAGATGTCAAATTAGAATAGGTCATCCTTTGATAGTATCACATTGCACTTTCGCTATTTAGAAGAGGTTATCAAACTTAATGCATGATGCGAGGTTTGATAAAATGTTAGTTGATTGGAGCCAAAAATGGTCATATGCTATTGGGGTTTTGAATTGCATCTGGTGCTAATTTCTATTGGTTTGAATGATGATTGCCAATAACTGATAGATTTGTGAAATTGGTTA
The DNA here is from genome assembly GCA_025698475.1 of Gossypium anomalum. Taxonomy (NCBI): domain Eukaryota; kingdom Viridiplantae; phylum Streptophyta; class Magnoliopsida; order Malvales; family Malvaceae; genus Gossypium; species Gossypium anomalum. The sequence goes on along the minus strand of CM046963.1, from coordinate 19,935,760 downwards.
AGTCATCGTGATCAAGTTTTCATGTGTATATAGCAGTAATTTTTAGTGATGAATTGAGTATTGTTATTGCATACATTGGCTAAGTTTGGGATTGTGGTGTCTTATTTTTAATTTAATTCTTTTTACTTAGATCTAGTTGTTATTACTATTTCAAAGCCTAGTTTTGTCATTGCCTAGTTTGCTATGTTGTTGCTACTTGTTCCATTTTTAATGATGCAAGATTGTTTAAATTGCTAATATTGGTCCTATACATATAAGAGAGCATGTAAGTAATATGTCACACGTTGGCCAAGTTTGGGATTGTTGTATCTTATATTTAAGTTAATTCTTTTCACTTTATCTAGTTGTTGTTACTATTCATAACCCAGTTTGCTTGTTGACTAGTTTGTTATGTTTGTTGTTGTAACTCTCTATTTTTAATGATGCAAGATTGTTAAATTGCTAATATTGGGCCTACATATGAGAGAGTGTGTAAGTAATATATTACACATTGGGTAAACTTGGTGTTTCATATAAGAGAGAGTGCAAGTAATATATCACATGTCAGTAAACTTGGTGTTTCATATGAGAGAGTGCAAGTAATATGTTTGGAAAATTTAACAATCAAAGCAAGTTGTCCCCCATTATTGACCTCTCCAAGAGGGATTCTTCTGCCTATGTTTTAAATTCATGCCATGAAGTAGGATTTAAGATTTTATCCACTTGTCTGCTAAACATCAAGTACTTACAATGTCATAGGTCTATCATTCCTAAATTTGAGGCAAATGAAGATGGTGTTTAACACAAATTTTATGATGATTAAGTTTTAGATGTTTTTGGGATCTTTAAAATGAATGAGACTGGTAAAAATTGAATCTTAATGATTTTGGGATCTCTTGGGGATTCGACTGAATTTATGTAATGTCTATATAACCTGGTTTGTGTTTCTGGCAATAATGTTTTCTGATAGATGCTTTCCCAGATCTATTTTAATTTTGTAGATATTAAATACTTCTATCCTTTGTTTACTGTAGATGGCATTTGAACTTTATGGTATGCTGGCTGGAAATGTCAGTCCACTGACTGGAGAGAATATCCAGCCAGCCTATGGAGGAGAGGAGGAAGCTTTTCTGAAGAAAGTTGTTACACCTATCTATGAAGTTATTCGAAGGGTATCATATGCATTTCCTGTCTACTTTTGCTCTCTCTCTCTCTCTCTCTCTCTCTCAGAGTTTGTGCCTCATTTTAGTAAAAAAGGTGATGATGTTGGAGAATTCATTTTCTGACTGTGAAACAATTGACTTTCACTGCAGGAAGCTGAAAGGAGTAAACGAGGGAAATCAAAGCATTCACAATGGAGAAATTATGATGATTTAAATGAATACTTCTGGTATGGAATTTTTATTTACAACTTTTATCTGTCCACACTGTTATACTCGGTGATTTATTTACCTTTGTTTAATTTTAGGTCTGTTGATTGCTTCCGATTGGGTTGGCCAATGCGTGCTGATGCTGATTTCTTTTGCCTGCCAATTGAGCAACTTGTTGAAAAAAATGGAGTAAGCATATTTTTGGATATCTAGTCTTGCTTTTTCCCACCTAGGATTATTGCAGAACAGTTTTGGATATCAAACCGACCTTGCATTTGTTAAACAAAACGAAGAATGTTGAATTGGGAGTGAGGAGTATGTTTTATCTATGGTTCTCTGCTCTTGCATCTGGAGGTTTTGGACAATTAAATCTATTGTGGCAATTCAAGTGATTTTGCAAATTGTCCTATTATTGGTTCTTGCTTTGCATGTTTGCTTGATTTACTTGGGTCATTTACTCTGTAGTGGGCATTAGAGTTAAATAAATGTCAATCTCCTGTCTGTAATGAGTCTCAAATGTTCCGTTCCCTATTTCCTGTAATGGTATAAAAGTCAGTCTTTTGATGGTGTTGTGGTCAAGGGAATTGAAGTATGTAGTCTGTAACTCCAACTTATGGTTGAGATTTCATGTGTTGGTTGCTAAAAATAAGTTGGAAAGGAGCAATAATTGCACCTGTCTAATTGTTATTTACCAAGAATAATTTCTCTTATCATATTTTCTGTTTAAATTTTGTGGCATGTGTGTAGGATAACAAGCTACCAGCTACTAGGGACCGATGGGTGGGGAAAGTTAACTTTGTTGAGATACGCTCGTTCTGGCATGTTTTTAGAAGCTTTGATCGAATGTGGAGCTTTTTCATTCTCTGCTTGCAGGTAAAACTTTGACACTTTCGTAAATCATTTTCTTTCTTCCTTTGAGAATATTTTTGCCATGGTGTTGATATTGTCTGATTCGTGCAAGGTTATGATCATTGTTGCTTGGAATGGCAATGGTCAACCAAGTTCCATCTTTACGGGTGAGGTGTTCAAGAAAGTACTGTCTGTCTTTATTACTGCTGCTATATTAAAGCTTGGCCAAGGTGAGTGAATCCGGTTAATCCTATGTTATTAACTGTCATTATAGCTTTAGTTGTTGGCAATACAAGTTTTCTTGATTAGGTGGAACAAACCTTTTAAATGGTAGAGAAGCCATTATTAAGGTAGAAAGAAAAGAAAGCATCCTGTTGCTTTCTGAATTCTGTGGTTACTCTGGTGAATATCTTCAAGTCCGTAGCATTAAGCAATTTTCTTTTTAACTCTAAAACCTTGTTCCTAGATCTCATGCATGGGTAACAATAAATATTTGTAGTTAGGAAACATTTACTGAGCTGGCAGATTTGATTCAGTCTTTGGAGGGCAGATAACTTTTTCTGCTTGCTGAATTGTAACTTCAAGTAGATCACAATTTCTTGGTTGTCTTAATACAACTCCTCCTTGGTTACATATTGTAGACAATCTATTATTACTGTACGGACTGTTTCTGGCATTCGTAGTGGCTAACCTTATGTTGTTTACATGCACATTGTTGGTTTAGCCTTTCCATTTTTTTCATCATCACTAATAATATGTTGATTAATGAAAGCCTCCAATTTAAGGTGCTAAATACTATTGGGGTTATTTTGAAGTGCCAATTATTATTGAGTGTTTTTTATTATGTCTGGTGTTTTAATCTGCATGCTTGTGTATCAATTAAGTTGGAATTTTCTTGTTTTACTCTGGGTCTATGCATACATGTTTAACGCTTATTTGCACAACCTTTTCATCTTATTGCATGCCAGCTACGTTGAAGTTTCTACTGATATTTATTTAATGTTTTGCAGCTGTCCTTGATGTAATCCTTAGTTGGAAAGCACAGCAGAGCATGTCATTTCATGTTAAGTTAAGATACATATTGAAAGTTGTTTCAGCAGCTGCATGGGTGATTGTTCTGCCGGTTACTTATGCTTATACTTCAGACAATCCTTCAGGAATTGCGCGAACAATCCAAAGCTGGTTTGGCAGTGCCTCAAGTTCACCTTCCTTATTCATTTTAGCTGTTGTGATTTACTTGTCACCAAATATGCTGGCTGCAATATTGTTTCTTTTTCCGTTTGTTCGTCGATTCCTTGAAAGTTCACACTACAAGATTGTGATGCTTATGATGTGGTGGTCACAGGTAGAGATAACTTCTCTTATGTCATCATCTTCTCTCAAATTTGTTTCTTCTCTGGTTCACTTATTCCCTTGCTTGAATCTTTCAGCCTCGTCTCTATGTTGGTAGGGGAATGCATGAGAGCACATTTTCTCTCTTCAAGTAAGAGTTCAATGCTTGTAGGATCTACCAATTTGCTTTTGTGACCACTATTTGAGATACTTGATTTCTATTTGTATTTGAACTTTCAGGTATACAATGTTTTGGGTCCTACTTATCATCACTAAGTTGGCATTCAGTTATTATATTGAGGTGTGCCCTCCATTCATTTAATTCTAAAGTGCCACATACAATCATACTTCCTTTCTTTTCTTTCCACTGATCATTAATCAATCAAAACATTGGTACCAAAAGGCTGGCCATGATTAAGATGATTATGATCCTATGAACTTAAGCTACCTAGAATCACTTCCATTGGTGTTTCTTTTGTTTTAATTCTTAAAAAGATCTTTTGCATCTTCCTTCTTTGATTAGCATGTCAGATTTGATGGGTTTTTAGAGACTGAATAATCCATCACTTCTTCCTTTTGGTGTTACAGATAAAACCTTTAGTTGGTCCCACAAAAGCTGTTATGTCTGTTCGGATAACGCGTTTCCAATGGCATGAATTTTTCCCCCAAGGTATGAATCTTAAAATATGTCATTCTATCATCTTTTCGACTTTTCCAGAACATGGAAGTTCATTTCTTGATTTCATTTATTGCAGCAAGGAACAACATAGGCGTTGTGATTGCTCTTTGGGCTCCAATCATTCTTGTATGGCATATCTCTTGATCATAATTGATCCATGTTTTTCTGTCATTACTTGGCTCTGATAGTTCAAGGTCTAATTTGCTGGTTTTTACTTTTCAAGGTCTATTTTATGGATACCCAGATTTGGTATGCAATATTCTCTACCCTATTTGGAGGTATTTATGGTGCATTTCGACGCCTTGGAGAGGTAAGTTGAGCTTTACATAACTAGTTAGTTATTACCATTGTTTTTCTATTACTTTTTCCTAGCGTGCTTATTTTTCAAATTTTCCAATGAAAATGTCTTGGTTTTGCCAAGCATTTTCATGAAACATGCACTATGGTGGTGGTCAACCATTTCTTTGCTCTGTTTCACCTGTTTTATGTAGATGATGTAGAACACATGGCATCTTTCTATTTTGTAAACTTCACATAATGAAAAGTGGCTGTTTCTTTTTAAATATATCTTAAACCCCTTCATTCTTGGCTTCTTTATAATTATCATAGAAACTCTTTAGAACCTATATTAGTTGTTTTCCCTTTCCAGTGTTTGTACGTTTATATTATTTCTATATTTTTTGTTTTGAAATCCAGATTCGAACATTAGGAATGCTCCGGTCTCGTTTTGAATCATTGCCTGGTGCTTTTAATGCCCGCTTAATTCCTGGAGATAAGAGCGAGAAAAAGAAGAAAGGATTTTGGCTTTTTTTCTCTCGCAGCTTTGGGCAGGTCAAATCTCTTTAATATTATATACTATAAACTTTTATCTGTCTGAGTTTTTGGCTGAAGAATCACAAAATACACTTTCCATCTAATACTGTTCTATTTCTCAGCCACGGTCTAATAAAGAGAAAGAGGCTGCAAAATTTGCTCAGTTGTGGAACAAAATAATTAGTAGTTTTCGGGAGGAAGATCTTATAAGCAACAAGTATTTACCCTCTGTGCTCCATGTTATATATGTGTTACATTCATCTTACTGTTTCTATGTATTGAGCTTGTTTTATTTTTAGGGAGATGAATCTGTTGCTTGTTCCCTATTGGGCAGACCGTGATTTAGATCAAATCCAGTGGCCACCTTTTTTGCTTGCTAGCAAGGTTTGCTTCAACCTGTTTTTCTCTGGTGATCTTTAGAGCTGAGTATCTTGATTTTAGCTGTGTATTTTCATGTAGATCCCAATAGCGTTAGACATGGCCAAGGACAGTGATAGTAGGGATAGAGAGCTGCAAAAGAGGATTGAAGCTGACCATTACATGTTCTGTGCAATTCGTGAATGTTATGCTTCATTCAGAAGCATTATTAGGTTTCTAGTTGAAGGGCAGCGTGAGAAAAGGTAAGCTTCTCTTTAACTTTGAATGTTAGCCAAATATTTAGTTAATCTGCAATTTCCTCTTGTTGGAATTATTACTTTGTGAAGCATATTGTTGCTTAATTTCATTTGTATTGATTCTAATGTGTTTCCAGAGTTATAGATGACATATTTTCCAAGGTTGACAAACGTATAGCCGATGGTAGTCTGATTAAGACTTACAAAATGAGTGCTCTTCCTAGTCTCTATGACCACATTGTGAAGTTGATAAAACTTTTGGTAATATTCGAGAATTAAACTGGTTTAAGTAGATTTAATTCCTATTGCATCTGGGTGTAATAGGAAGTCCTAAAATAAGCATGTTGATTTTTGCAGTTGGAAAATAAGCAGGACGAAAGGGGTCAAGTGGTACTTTGTTTCCAGGACATGCTGGAGATTGTGACAAAGGACATAATGGCGGAGGAAGAATTCTCCAGGTTTGGCATCTTCATGTGATTGTCTCCTCAAACACAAGGATGTTCTAGTGCCATAACTTACTATTATTTTATTTTATTTGATCCTTTCTCCTCTAAAGCTTGGAACATGGAGGGTCTGGGCATGATGGGATGATTGATCCACTTCATCAATTATTTGATACAAAAAAGTTAGATCAGTTATTTGCTTCTACTGGAGCTATCAAATTTCCAACTCCTGTTTCAGAAGCATGGAGAGAAAAGGTGAGCTCTTTGTTATGCTTTTCTGATTATTAAGTGGTTTTATCCCATATCAGTTGAGTATTAGGTTCCTTGTGGTTTTGTATTAAAGTTGGGCTCCTGCACCTCTTGCCAAATGGTTTTAGGTTGGATGTTGAACATGGTATTAGTGCCTTGCCCTACCCTATGTGATGTTGATGATCCTTGGTGAGGTTGTCCATGTGTTGGCCTTTGAGCTACACATGAGTGGGATTGTTAGTGGTGTTAGCCCACATTAATTAAGTATTGGGTTTCTCTATGGCTGTGACTTATATTAAAGTTCGGTCCCTTCACCCATTGCCAATTGGTTTTAGGTTGTATGCTTAATGTTCCTTCTTTTTTTGTAGATCAACCGGCTCTATTTATTGCTTACCACAAAGGAATCTGCAATGGATGTACCCTCTAATATAGATGCTAGGAGGCGAATTTCTTTTTTCTCAAATTCGTTGTTTATGGACATGCCTGCTGCACCTAAAGTTCGCAATATGCTTTCCTTCTCGTAAGCTTTCTCCTAGATTCATTGTTTCATTCTAATACTATTGTTTACTCTTTGTTATACATCTAATTGGTTTATAACTAAAGAATATATCATGTTGTTGATTTGATAGGAAATTGGGAGAGCTTTCTTATACTACTTTTTTATGCAATTGTTGATATATAAATTGGGTGTTCCGTTGACAGAGCCATTTGTTTTGTTTGTTTTACAGTAGAAATCTCCATTTTATTTGTATTTGGGCTGTTCTACCTATGGAAATAAATAGATTGGTTGACTTCAGAAAAAGAGAGAAGCTTTTTCTATGCTTTTTAAAAAAGTGTATATATATTCTAAATAGGAGTAGATTTGACAAATTGGGCATGTCAGCTATCATCTATGACATTGATCAATGCATTGCAAAAGTATTGTTCTAGACTTTTGAGTTAAACTAGCTCAATTTTCAGCAAAATGTTAGGATATTCATAGTAATATAATTGCCATTTATTTTGGTTATTCATAGTTAACACAAACTACCTAAAGAGTTAAATACTTAAAATTACTATTTATAAACCCTATGCTTTGCCCTACCTATCTGTCTATTACTCTTCCATGGAATGGAAGGTCTTTTGGTGTATGTTTTTCCTTTTATTTTCTCCCTTTTCATTTTTATTTTTCCTATTCTTGTTTTGTTACTATTATTTACACCAACTGTTCTATAATAACACAATAGAAAGATCAATAGAATAACGAAGTAAAACTCTTTGTGGTTTTACCTTCAAAGTTTCTGTCTTTTACCTCCTTTAGAGTTGGCTTTGTGTAACACAGTGTTGTCAGGGGTGTATTCTTGTTTTGTTACTATTTTTTAGACCAACTGGTCTATAATAACACAATAGATAGATCAATAGAATAACGAAGTAAAACTCTTTGTGGTTTTACCTTCAAAGTTTCTGTCTTTTACTTCTTTTAGAGTTGGCTTTGTGTAACACAGTGTTGTCAGGGGTGTAAGGCGCAAAAATAAGTGCTAGCCTGAGTGAAGTAAAATCACAATATGTGTATGTGTGTGTTTTTCTGTGACTATATAATATAGCATAAGACATTAGTAAACTCTAAAGTATGATCTATATCTACAAAACATTAAACTTTTTTATTGGTCAATGTACATGATTTCTTATGGTCCATGTTTGTTGTTGAATACTCAAATATTGAGAAGCATAGAGTTTAATACTATCCTTTTCTTACTAGTAAAGGTATAACTGATGAAAAAATTGAAAAACAAAAGAAATTAAAAAGATCTCAATGATGTGGGCTTTTTATGCCTATTTCCGTACTAAAGGAAGTGCCTAGGAGCAACAGGCATGCACCTGATTAAATGGGCCTTGCCCGAAAGGGTTTGAGGCACTTTTGTTGTCTGGTGCTGAAGTGCAACGCTGGCATAGGCATGTCTAAGGCTCATGCCTTGACTAAACTGCATCAAGTAATGTAATTGCATTAAAAATAAACAAGTTGAAATATTGAAATTTATAAAATTTAAGATAATGTAATCGCATGAAAAATTAAATAACTTAACAAAATGAAATATATAAAGTTTAAGAATAAATTAATTTACTTAATTATTAATATTCATTTTGGCCGTGCTTATCAAGTTGGTTAAAATTGTAAACTTGAGGTAATCTCCCTTGCAATTGAGTTGACCTTCATAAGTTGCTGTAGTTATAATTGTTGAAGCGCTGGTTAAGTACCTCAAATGAGTTATTGTTCCCCATTTATCTGGTAAAATTTTATACATTATTATATCAGATCTATCTAATTGTTGAACCTTTGTTTTCTTTTTTGTAGTGTTTTAACTCCTTACTACACAGAAGAAGTTCTCTTCTCCTTGCAAGAATTGGAAGAGCCAAATGAAGATGGTGTTTCCATTCTGTTTTACTTGCAGAAAATCTTTCCAGGTTTACACTCGCTTGTATGCTGCAAATGTTAAATCTATGCACTGGCTTTAAGTTGTGGCTGATTGCCATTAATAATTTTCAGATGAATGGAATAACTTTCTTGAAAGGGTGGAACGAAACAATGAAGAAGAACTTAAAGAATCTCCTGAATTACAAGAAAAACTTCGTCTGTGGGCATCATATAGGGGGCAAACTTTAACAAGAACTGGTCCTCTTTCTCTCTCTCTATGTGTGTGTGTGTGTGTGTGTGTGCCTGCTTGTTTTGGCACCTGCGGCTGTGTTTGCGATTTGTTTCCATTTTTCTAGACTAATAGAGCCCTATAAATGGCAGTTAGAGGTATGATGTACTATCGAGAAGCATTGGAGCTTCAGGCTTTCCTTGATATGGCCAAACATGAAGGTATATGTTCCTGTTTCCCGTAAACGTCCGGTATAATTGATTGTATGCTGCTAATCACTATGGTCGTACATATTGATTACAAATTTATCTGCTTGTAAGAATTATTCTTGATCTGAGATTTGTTCAATCTTACATTGTTTTAATTTCCACCTGCTTAGATTTGATGGAAGGCTATAAGGCCATAGAACTAAATACAGAGGATAGTAAAGAGAACAGATCACTGAAGGCACAGTGTGAAGCTGTAGCTGATATGAAATTTACGTATGTGGTGTCTTGCCAACAATATGGCATTCAGAAGCGATCTGGTAGTGAGCGTGCACAGGACATTCTGAGGCTTATGACAAAGTGAGCATGCTAACTTCCATTAGTAGTAATTGAAGATTTCAGTTGCTTAACAAGTGTACATATTTTTCATTAAGTGGAGTTTATTGGCAGATACCCATCACTCCGTGTAGCATATATTGATGAGATTGAACAACGTAGTGAGGATAGGTCGAAGAAGCTTAATGGCAAGGTTAATTATTTCTCAGTGCTAGTGAGGGCTGTGCCGAAATCCATTGATTCTTCAGAGCAAAATCTAGACCAGGTAATGCAAAACCATGGTTTCAATATCACATGTTGCTAGCTATTAGATTGTTGTTTGTGTTTCCTGGGGATTATTTAAGAACAGTGGAATAGTTCAGGGCTTTCATAGTACTTTAGCCCATTTTGACATATGGCCATACATGTAGAAGTTAAGAAGCCGTTTCAACATTTTGTTAGTAGGTCCCCTTTGACGGATCTGTAAGAAGATCAATGACCATTCTTGATAGAAATACAATATTGGCATTTAAATTGCATCTTGCCAGATGTTTATTTGGTTTATCAAACATTGGTTAGATGACAGAGAGGTATCATCTAATACGTGCTCTTAATATGGCTGCTCTTCTAGTGACAGCTTTAAAAGATTGAATTTGTTGCTTCGGGTATGCATTTTGTTCTTGAACTTTCATGTTGGTTATTTAAAATTTTAAGTTCGGTGCTTTTTTATCGCTTGATTGTTCAAAGTACGCAGTTTTAAATATCCACTTTCAATTTGGATATCTATCACTTTCTCTGCATCCTAAAGCTTTTCCATTTTTAATTATCTTTTCATTGTGATCATTTCTGTAACAGGAAATTTATCGGATAAAGCTTCCAGGACCTGCTATCTTGGGTGAAGGAAAACCAGAAAACCAAAACCATGCTATTATCTTCACACGAGGAGAAGGCTTGCAGACAATAGACATGAACCAGGTTGCTATTTGTCGTGTTTTTACTAAACATCATTGTTCATGATGCTGCCTTCTATTATTTTATTGCTCGTTCTCATGGGATAAAAATACCTTTCCTTTTTTTGAATGCATTGCAAAGGATAATTGCATTTCTATCTTTTCTTATTGTATCACATAGGATAATTACATGGAAGAGGCCTTGAAAATGAGGAATTTGTTGCAAGAATTCCTCAAAAAGCATGATGGTGTAAGATACCCAACCATACTTGGGCTCAGAGAGCACATATTTACTGGAAGGTATACTGGCAGCCTGTTTTCTCTATGTTATTAACGATTTCTTTTTCATAGGTTGTTGATACTCTACTGTTTGGTGCAGTGTTTCTTCTCTTGCGTGGTTTATGTCAAATCAGGAGACCAGTTTTGTTACTATTGGTCAGCGACTGTTAGCCAACCCTCTAAAGTAAGCTATTTTGTTAGACCTTTCAGAGTTATAATACTTTTATATTTGTTCAGTGGGGTGGTTGTTGGGATTTTAATCTCTTACTGAAAAAGATGAGCGAATTCTTAGATATGCTTGTTCCTTTGGAATACATGATCAATTTACCCTTCCCCCTCTTCTAGAAGAAAACTAAGGACAACCTTTTTCAGCTAGTGATTAGTTTTTTAAGTTGGATATCAGACAAGGTGTTAGAGCCCAGGTTATTGTTGCTCCTTATTTTTTTATTTTTTGTTTCATTTTTGTTCTTTTATATTCATGACCACATTGTAGGCCTATTTTTTTTTCATTAGTGTTGAGCCTAGAGAGATTTTGTTAAATGGTATTACCAAAATTTGATCAAGTTTAGGAGTTGGTGTTGAGCCTATTGGATGTGAAGTGTTAAAATGGTAATATCCAACGTTGATTAAGTTTGAGAGTTTGTTGTGTGGGCCACTTTATTAACAATAAACATGAGAACAATCCTAAATAGATTTTTTTAGGGTTGCTTAAATGTATTTTGTGAAGCATCCTACTTAAAACTACTTGGTATTAGGTGGTAGCCCAACTTTAATATAAGGCCACAAGAAGCCTAATATTTTATGTGGGATAACACCACTTAATGTTAAGGCAGGAACAGTAGAACACACCCGGGCTCTGACACTATGTGACGTATAAAACCCTAAAATCAATTGGTTATAGATAGAGGGGATACTAAGTAGATGTGGGGATAACACCACTTAACAAATTCTAATTCTAGAGCTCAAGCTGCATACACGAATAGTTAACATTTCATTTGCAATTATCATCGTTAATTCTTATCTAAAATTCGTGCATTCCTTTTGACTAAACCATAGAAATTGATCAAAGTTTTGGGAGCCTTTTTATGAATATGATTAAATCTTGATTAGATTTGAGCTAAGTTACAGAGTGGGAAAAGCTATACTTAATAGATGTGGGATAACAGGGATATCACTATGTAAAACATTCTAAAATCTGGAGGTCACTGGCTTCTTGTTTATCTACTGTCAAATTATTATATATATTGGACAACTCATCGCACTTAATTATTTCTCTACTCTCAAAAAAGATGTCATAAAATATCATCATTTTTTTTTCATACTAATGGATCTTCCCTGTCCATGCTAGTATGGTACTGTGGGTTTTACTCCAAGCAAACAAAAAATGTTCTTTCATTCCTTCATCTCTGGCTCTCTTTACATTTTTGGTACATTCAGTTAACCAATGCTAGATCACTTATGTGTTTCCTGTTTGTATAGGGTTCGATTCCATTATGGTCATCCGGATGTATTTGATAGGCTCTTTCACCTCACAAGAGGAGGTGTCAGTAAAGCATCCAAAGTCATTAATTTAAGTGAAGATATTTTCGCTGGTAGGAAGGCCTTGATTTTTTTTTTAAATGGGTTTTGATGTTTTGCCCAACTTTGATTTGTAACTTATGTGATTCGACTGTGATTACAGGCTTCAATTCTACACTTCGTGAAGGCAATGTGACTCATCATGAATACATACAAGTTGGGAAGGGAAGGGATGTGGGTCTAAATCAGATATCTATGTTTGAGGCCAAAATAGCTAATGGCAATGGTGAGCAGACATTGAGTCGAGATATATACCGGCTGGGACATCGTTTTGACTTTTTCAGAATGCTGTCTTGTTATTTCACTACAGTTGGTTTTTATTTCAGTACTCTGGTAATTCCGCAAACTTTCCCCATTTAACTATAGCTTTAAAATGTAATACAAACCAAACATCATTCTGTGTTCTTTGGCAGGTAACAGTGCTCACCGTCTATGTGTTCCTTTATGGGCGTCTCTATCTTGTACTCAGTGGCCTTGAACAAGGATTGAGTAAGGAACCAGCAATCCGTGATAATAAGCCTCTTCAAGTGGCTCTTGCTTCTCAATCTTTTGTTCAAATTGGATTTTTGATGGCATTACCCATGTTGATGGAAATTGGCTTGGAAAGGGGATTCCGAACTGCATTGAGTGAATTTATATTAATGCAACTGCAACTGGCACCAGTATTTTTCACATTTTCTCTTGGAACAAAAACCCATTATTATGGAAGGACATTACTTCATGGAGGTGCTAAGTACAGGCCTACAGGCCGAGGGTTTGTGGTGTTCCATGCAAAGTTTGCTGAAAACTACCGGCTTTATTCACGTAGCCATTTTGTTAAGGGTATTGAGATGATGATCTTGCTTATCGTGTACCAAATCTTTGGTCATACTTACAGAAGTACAGTTGCTTATGTCTTGATCACTGCATCCTTGTGGTTTATGGTGGGCACATGGCTTTTTGCTCCCTTCCTATTCAATCCTTCTGGTTTTGAGTGGCAGAAGATTGTTGATGATTGGACTGATTGGAATAAGTGGATAAACAACCGAGGTGGTATAGGTGTACCTTCAGAAAAAAGTTGGGAATCGTGGTGGGAAGAAGAGCAAGAGCATCTTCAATATTCTGGCAAGCGTGGTATTATTGCTGAGATATTGTTAGCTTTACGTTTCTTTATCTACCAGTATGGGCTTGTCTATCACTTGCATGTTACAAGGGGAACCAAAAGTTTTTTGGTAGGTTCCTCTCTATTTCCATGGCCATTTTCCCTTGATTTTCATCCTGATATATTTACATTGGTATTTTCATTTCTCTTGTCACAGGTTTATGGTGCATCATGGCTTGTGATTGTTCTAATATTGTTTGTAATGAAGGTAGGTGACTAGTTAATAGTTTCTTATTATCTTCCTGAAGTTATTAGTCTATGCATAAGTTCAGGTATTAATTTGGAACTGAATCATCTATCTTAATAATTTTTTCTTTTTCGTAGACTGTATCTGTTGGGAGGCGGAAGTTCAGTGCAAGCTATCAGCTTGTTTTCCGGCTCATCAAGGGATTAATATTCTTGACATTTGTGTCCATTTTGGTTATTTTGGTCACACTTGCCCGTATGACAATTCAAGACATTATAGTGTGTATTTTTATCTTCATGCCTACGGGTTGGGGAATGCTCCTGGTAAGCTTGTCTCCTCTCTCTCTTACAGTTTTACAATCATATGGCAATGGTTAACTTGCATAGTTCTCTTTAGCTCTCAAATGCGCATTTTATATATTGAAGCTCAAAAGATGAGCTTCCACCATTATGCACTGCTGATTTCTCAAAAAAATTTGTCCTCTGAGTAAGAATGCTTGTGGTTTGCTGATCTGGTATGGGTTGTTTTGTTTTTCTAGAATCTATAGTGATCTGCTGCCACCTAAATGGTTCTTCAAAGCTATATAGTGATTTGCACCTAGAATTATTGTGCTCTTAAATGGTAAATGCAATTGGTCATAGTGCACCAGTTGCGCATTTCTTTTCTATTGGCACTCATTTTAAAGAAGTCAACAAATTGATGAATGCTTGTGGAGACTAATAGGAGTTGGCAATCGAATCATTCGTGGTAATTTTACTTCATAATGGATGTTAATGCTGTTTTCATATCTGTCATCAGATTGCTCAGGCTTTGAGGCCTGTTGTTAAGAAAGCTGGCTTCTGGGGATCAGTTCGAACACTTGCTCGTGGATATGAGATTGTAATGGGCTTGCTTCTTTTCACTCCTGTTGCATTTCTTGCCTGGTTTCCATTTGTCTCTGAGTTTCAGACTCGAATGCTTTTCAATCAAGCATTCAGCAGAGGTCTGCAGATTTCTCGTATTCTAGGCGGACACCGTAAAGATCGCACATCTCGTCACAAGGAGTAATATACTAAGCAGCCGCAGTTTGTAATTATATTGATTCGCATGAATTCAGTCTTGAAAATCTTGTCAATTGTTGTAATTATATTATGGTTATGGATGTAAGAGGGGGCTTGGCAATTTTGGCATTTTGAATGGAACAGTCTTATGATATGGGTGCCAATTGTTTAACCCCGGCATGGCTCTGAACAAAATTTGTAAGTTTCACCAATGTATTATTCTGCATATCTATTACTTGTCGGCTAAACGCCGCTGGGAAATAGGCATGAATGTTATGAATTGCTTTTTAAGGGCTGTCTTAGGCAATTCAATTCCCTTGCACCCTGCGTTAATATTGTGAACAATAAAACGTGCTTATGGGTTTGGTTTGGCTTAGCGGTGGCAAATATCTTTGGATTTAGATTATTTTGTGTTTATCCAAAAGAGATTAAGAATATTTTAGGACGATTACACACTAATGATAAGGTTATTGGATGAACACTAATTGAGAAGCTTCTCTAATGATATATAAGTAGGGAGAGTTTAGTCATGATATTATAATGGAATGATTTTGATATTAAATAAGTTTATAATTAATAGATAAAAAATTAAAATTTAATTATAAATCATTTGAATCCTAATACTTTATGGTCAATTGATCCTTATAAATTAAATAATTGATGTTCGAAAATAAAATTAAATTAATTGATCATTGTAAATTAATTAAATATATTTTTTGATAAATTATTTTACGGAAAAATGTCATGGTTTTAATAAAATTAGAATTAGGTTGAAAAAATTATTTAATTGGAAAAATAAGTTGTCTAATTAAATTTAATTAATAAATCATATTTATTTTGAGAAATAAGAAAAACATGTATTGGGTTAGAAGTATTGGGTTTACAATCTAAAAAATACATATGATTGGATTCAATACAAGAGGCTCAAAATCCCCTCATAATATATACGAGGGGCGGTGACCTTAGCATATTTAACTAGGGTGAGTCGTCCCCTTCTTTTAGTTAAACCAAAAGACTAATTTTTCTATTAAATTAATATTATTTGTGTTTTTCTAATTCAACCAATATTCTTCTATTTCTCCTTATAAATTGATGGCACTGGTAAAGCTGTTTATACAATAGTTTTCAATATTGTTGTTTTGCTCGAAAAAAGTGAGAATTTATTTTATAAGTGTAAATTCTATTTTCTGATAACAACAATTCTATCGATTTCTATGTAGAGAGAATTACTATCCTATTAAAAGTAATAAGTTGTTTTTGGTTCTATGGTTGATTCAAAATTGTTCAAGCCTATACTCAGAGCGATTCGTGGTACGAGAATAGTGAAAGGTGTTCGGTTGAAAGTCAAGAACTCTAGGATCTGTTTTGTACAAAGCACAAATACTTTTCGGAAAAAGAATATTACTATAAATAGCACAAACCGAGTTAATTTTCAAAATTTTGATTTTCCATTGCGATAGAAAATTGTTTTTCAAACTGGATTTATTCCAACAGTATTAACTATTTTCAAGGACTTACTTTGCATTCACTTAGATTCTATTTTAGCAAGCCGAATTTGGTTTATGCTTTAAGGCTTGTCTAGGTTTATATAATGAGCGCTTATTGAGTGCATTGTAACATCCCGAAATAGGGCCTAAACGGAATAGTGGTTGCGAAACCACAAATACGAGGTAGAAAAATTTATTTTATTATTATTTTGAGGTCTATGATATGTTTTCATGATTGTGTGAAAAGTTCGTGAAGAAATTCTATGCATAAAGTACTTAATTTGAAATTAGGGACTAAATTGAATAAATTGCAAAACTTGTGTTCTAGAAGTATTTTGCATAAAATTGAATTAGAATATTAATTAGGAGGTCTTAAATAGCAATTTGACCAATTTTAAGTTCATGGACAAAATTAGGACATGGAAGGAATTTTTGAAAGTTTAGTAGTAAGGGCATTTTGGTCATTTAGGGGTAAAATGAATTAAAATACAAAATTAAAAGCCAATTTTGCTCATCTTCTTCATGGAGGCCGAAATTAGCATGGGGGAAGCCATGGCTAGGGTTTTCAAGCTTTCCAAGCTCAATAGTAAGTGATTCCAAGCCCCGTTTTTAATGTTCTTTACGTTTTTGGAATCCCGGTAGCTCGATTAAGCTTATGCTAGTAATAATTCAACCTAGGGTTCATATTTGGAAAAATACCCATCGGTGAAATGTGTTTATTTTGATGTTTTATGATAGAATATGAGGTTTTAAATTATGTTAGACAACTTATACTATTCGGTTTTAAGCAAAAACGAGTAAAAGGACTTAATTGGTAAAAATACCTAATAGTCATAAGTGCTTGTTAGAGTATGAATTTGATGCTGCCATAGAAGGGAAAAATGACCAGCATGTCATGAAACATAAGAAAATAGGCTGAAGTTTAATTTACGAGCTTTGGGGCAAAAGTGTAAATATGCAAAAGTTTAGGGGCAAAATTGTAATTTTGCCAAAATATGATTTTGAGTCAATTTGAATAATGTGAGTCCTAATTAGACTATATTTTAAATGATAGAGCAAGGAAAACTGAAATTCAAGCTAAAATGGAGAAAATACCAAGTTGTGGACGAAATGGTAAAAGTAGCTATTTTTGCATACGAGGTAAGTTTACAGTAAATAAATGCAATATTCTTTTATTTTAAATTATTATTGTAAATTTCCAGCATTTATATACTTATTTTATGAGAATATTTGAAGTCGAATTAAAGGCGAAGTGACAGAGAAAAAGCATTAGGAAGCCCCGTTTGAACCTTAGGAATGTTAGGATATTGGGGTTGATAGGACAGGACAGGACAGAAATGAGCCATGTAAGTCCATATCAGATATATGGCTTTGGAGACAGGAATGAGCCATGTAAGCCCATATTAGATATATATATGGCATTGGAGACAGGAAAAATTCATGTAAGTCCATGTCGAAGACATGGCATTGGTAGGATATTGATAGACAGGAACGACCCCAGTATCCTTAGTATTCCGAGTGGTTCAATGGGTCATTGTACACGTTAAATTACAGTGAATTATCAGCAAAAGGGAAGGTAGATTATATTTATGAATAGTGAAAGGTCAGGTAAGAAAGAAGGTAAGTAAGTAAAGCAGAAGGTAGAAAATAAGAAGTAAAGAAAGTTTATGAGGCTAGGTGACATTATGTATAATCATTCATTATGCTGAATGTTGTAATTTATTTGCTTGTAAGCTTACTAAGCCTAGTGCTTACTCTCTTTATTTTCTTTTTCTTATAGTTTTATCAAGCCACTCGGGGATCGAAGGAAAGCGTCGGAGACCCGATCACACTATCGAAGAAATCACATTGGTATAGTTAGACGTTTAGTTTTGTGTATGGCATGTATAGGAACTTGGTTTCTTTTGATATGATATGATCAATGAATGATGTGTAAATACTTGCTAGTGATTAGCTAATAGAATGGCTGATGATATACATGTTTAATTGTATGTATGAATAAGTAGTAACTATCACATGAAAACTAAGAAAAATGTGAAAGTAACTTAAAAACAGATTCAAGTATCAGAAATAATGTGATTTTGAAAAATCACTAAAAATCGTAGAGACATGGTTTGATGGTGAATAATATATGAAATTAAAGCTTATTATGTCTATTTTCTTATGGAATAAGAAAAACAGGTAAAGGTATTATATTTTATGAGATATCTGAGTTTTAGTGAAACAGGGTCAGAGAAAATTCTAGATCCCCTATTTCAACTTTGGAAATTCACCATAAATTGTAAAAAAATAATTAGGTGGTGTAATTTATATGGTTAGAATAATTATTGAATCTAGTTTTAGTAGAAACAAACAGTATAGTTATATTAATTTTGTATAGGGAGAAAAGTGGTTCGTAGTAAGTAGAGGTCAGTGCAGTCAAATTCTGAAACAGGGGTAACTTTAACTAATAAACTGTACTAATTGGCTAAGTCAAAAATTCTAGAAAAAAATTAGTAGATAGATATATGAGTCTAGTTTCAGGAAAAATTTACGGATATTAATTTCGAGTTTTGAAACTCGAGAAATGAATTTTTAAGCAGCTATGACGCAGAAAAACAGTTTATTCCGAAAATTAAAATAAGTGGTTTAGAGTTGTTTAAAAGGTAAGATAAGTTTAGTAACACCTCAAGCTTGACTCCGGTGACGGTTTCGGGCGTGGGGGCGTTACATGCATTCTAATTTTGCCATTAATGAATGTTTTTATAAGAGAGTGCAAACTTTTATTGTAAACATTGGTGAAGTGTTTAATGCCCAAGTTCTCATGGGGAGGATTTGGAGGTGAGTGTTCTAGTTTTTACGTACAAAGGTGAGATATTTATAATAGGGAGTGATAGAGCGTGATTCGCTTGTTTTATTTGTGATAAAAGATAGTGAAGTTACTCAATGAGCTAGGGTCCTGTGGCCATCAAAATGTTACTTCTTGTGACCACTCATCTTGACATCAAATTGTATTTAATAGATTTCAAGAGTGCTTTTTTAAAAGACTACTTGAAAGAGGAGGTATATGTGGCACAATTGAAAGGTTTTGAAGACCTTACACATAATAAATATGTGTATAAATTGAGTAAAGCCTTATATGGCCTCAAATACACACCTCATGCATGGTATGAAATGTAACACCCCTATCCTGTATCCCTCGTCGAAATAGGGTTTCGAGGCGTTACTGGACTCACATCACAAGCAATCATACAATTTTGGGTCATAAATTTGCTTCCAAATTAAAACCATTTGTAATTAATCATAAAGTCCATAATACAAGCTTGCGAGGTCTAAAACATGCTTTGGAAGTGTTTCGGGACTACACAGAGAACTTTATAAATTTTTACAAAACTTAGAAATTTTTTCCACTATTCAGGGGTCACATGCCTGTGTGAATATGGAACACGCTCGTGTGGGCAGGCCGTGTGGTCACACACGCCCATGCCCCGACCTCGTGTAACTCTCTGACTTGTAACTCATGAACAAATTGAGATCACACGGCCAAGTCACACGCTCGTGTGCTAGGCCGTGTGGTTAATTAATTTAATTTAAATTAGGTACATGTTTCACACGGCTGAGACACACGCCCGTGTCTCTGCCCGTCTGCTCAATTTTGAGCATTCTGTCTCTCAAAATTAAGGTGTAGGGGACACACGGCCTAACCACATGCCCATCTTACCAGGCCATGTGTCACACACGGTCTAGACACATGCCCGTGTGTCTGCCCGTGTGGACAAAAAAAAAGCCATTTCCTAGCTTCATTTATCACCCAAAATCACCCAAAAACCTGCACATGAAACACTCAACCAATTTCAACCATTCATCAAGGCATACCATTATATACATACATGGTTACAAACTCACCTTAACTTAACTTAGGCATTAACAACATTTGATCACATGAACTTAGCATATCACATGTGTATATATATATCATAATAGCTTACTAAATTATACCCCAAATGAACCATCACTAGCCATTCCAATGGCTAAGTTACAAAATAACATTTCAAGCCACCTTTGGCTAACTTATCCTATACATGCCATTATACCAAAATGATTCGACTATATATACCCAAGGTAGTTAGCTGATAGTGTGACGATGCTCCAATGATCTCCCAACCTTCATGAGCTTCCGAACACTGTAAGATAGGGGAAAAATAAAAGGAACAAGCATTACATGCTTAGTAAGTTCGTATAACAGAAACTAAACTTACCAATCTTGTTTAATAAATCTAAGCATACATATCATATTTTCCATCCATTTGGCTAAATTGCCTAAACACATATATTCAATCAAACATGTTAGTCACCAAATCCTCATATAATTCAAATAATACAGATGAGCTCATCAAGCAATATTCTATCTAGTTATTACCATTTCATATCAAGATTTTCATGCCAAGTCAAGAGTTAAACGTCCTTTGAATCATTGAATTCCAATGAATGCTCAAGTAGTACACTCAAAGTGTACGATTCAACAATCCACCAATTTATTATTCAGGGATACCCCTTAGGGCACTTAACCAAGAAACACTCTCTCGAGCCACATATCATTTAATAGGATTACCAATCCAAGCTAAATCCTTATATAATGTATGCTCAGCGGAGCTCGATTAGGATTTACCAGTCCAGGCTAAACCCTAATCATAACGTATACTCGAGAGGTATTAAATCGGGATTACCCGCCTGGGCTAAATCCTTTTTATGAAAAAGTCAATGGGATTAATCGTCTGAGCTAAATCTCGTCTGCAACAAATGCAGGACTTTATCCGTTTCGGGAAAGCGTATATAATCATTGGAACTCAACGTTCAATTGGAATTAACTTTTTAACATCATTCCAAGCACGCATAAATTTTCCACTATAACATACATATAAAGTACATTATATAAATCACATTACATACCATATAACATTCAATTAACATAATTGCATATCCAATTAAGTTACACGAACTTACCTCGACACTTGTTCGCGTAAAAGTCTACTAATCCAAAATCTTTTCTTTTCTTCTATCTAGCCTCGAGTTTATATTTTCTGGATCTATATAAATGAATTTAATCATCAATTTCATTCATTTCGCAGTTTAACGGACTCAATTTACTTCTTATGCAAAAATTACCATTTTGCCCCTAACTTTCCCATAAATTCCATTTTCATCCCTAGGCTTGGAAAATAAAACTTGTGCAAATTACTCCCTATTCCAAGCCTAGCTAAAGCCCCATTACAAATTTTACAGCACATGTATACCTAAAATTTCAAAATTTTTCTTCAAATTTTAAACTTTTCATTTTAGTCAAATTTTCATCAAAAATCACCTTATAAAAGTTGTTTATTTATCAATTATCTTTCATTTTCTACCATTAAACATCAAAATACAAAATTATTCATCATTGGTATTGAAATAGCTAAATCAAGTTACAACGATATCAAAAATATAAAAATCGTTAAAAACGGGACAAGAACGGACTTACAATCGAGCTTGAAAGCTTGAAAAAACCCTAGCTATGTCTCCCATGTGAATTTCGACTATGGGGACTTATTTGAAGAAGATGAAATCTTTTATTTTAGTTATTTTGTTTTTATTTACCAAATTACCTATTTGCCCTTCACTTAAACTTTGAAATTTTTACCTAACCATCTCCATTTTTGTCCATCTTAGGTATAATGGTATAATTACCATTTAAGGACCTCCAATTTATAATTTCATAGCAATTAGACACCTTTAACTTATAGAATTTAAGTTTTGCACATATTGCAATTTAGTCCTTCTAGACAAATCGGACTCTCAATCGATAAAATTTCTTAACAAAATTTTCACACAATTATTCAATCATACTGTAGACCTTAAAGAAATAATAAAAAAAATATTTTTACTTCAGATTTGTGGTCCCGAAACCACTATTTTGATTTCACTAAAAAGTGGGCTGTTACATGAAATGCTAACACAATTCCTTATTATTGAAGGTTTTGAAAGAGGTTTTGTTGATAAAACCTTATTTATCATAAGTTAGAGAGGATCAACTAATGGAAAAATTTGGTTTAAAAATGGTTTTCTGTCATAATGAAAAATTAAAAATTTGAAAATCAAGCTGATTTGTGATATTTATAGCAATAAACGTTTCACAAAAAATGCTTGTGCTTTGTCTGAGATGGATCTTAGACATTCTCGACTTTCAAACCAATGTCCCCCTCTATTCTTTTACCACGAACCGCTTCGAGTGTGGGCTCGAACAATCATGAATCAAACTCAAAACTAGAAATAATTTTCCTACTTTCAGTAGGAAAGTAAATCTCTCTATAGAAACCAATAAAATTGTTATTCCTGAAAAATAGAATTTATACTTAGAAATAAATTCTGACTATTTTCAGGTAGAATAAAAATATTTAAAACTTATGTGTAAATAGCTCTACCAGTGCAATCTATTTATAGGGAAAACTATAAGAATCCTGGTTGAATTAGTAAAATACATATAATACTTATATGAAGAAAAGCAGTCCCCTAATTCTACTAGGAGAGAAGAGAGAATAACCCTAATTAATTAAACTATGGTTGCCGCCACTCATACTTATTATGAAGGGTTTTGAGCTTCTCCTGTATTGGGTTTAATTATATGTGTTTCTTAGACTTTTAGCACTGCACTTTATAATTTAATCCAACCTAGTACATTTTTTTCTATTTCTCAAAATAAATATTATTTATTAAATTAATTTAAATTAATAAATTTTCTAATTAAATAATTTTCTCAATCCAAGTTGAATCCAAGAAAGATCGGGTTAAACAACCATCAGTATCTATTAATGTTGAAAAGTCGAAAAAGGACGTAAGTATTCCAAACTATGGCTTTGTGGTAGGAAGCACATAAGTGAATGCTGGAAGAAAACAGAAGCATGTTTCCAATGTGGATCTTTAGAGCATATCGCTCGAAATTGTCCAAGAAGTGTTAATGGTATTCTTATTGTTACCCAGAGATCTGCTCCTCCAACTAGAGGTCGGAGAATTGACCATGGTGGTTCAGTTAAAAAGGGTAGTTAGCGAGGAGAAATCGATTCAATGGTATACCTTCCCCATCACATTTTAAGTAAATTTTAGGGGGAGGAATTGTAATAACCTAAAAGTCAGTGGTGTCAAAAAATGCAATTTTGAAACCTCATTTCCTTAGTTCAAGTCTGTAAATATTAAATATTAATATATATGAGGTTGATATATAAATATATTAAAGTTTGGTCCAGTAATTTTGTTGAATTGATAGTTAATTAAGGTGCAAGGACTAAATTGTAAAAGTCTTATCACTATAGATTTTTAATTAGCTAAAGGACCAAATTGGTAATTAAACCAATACTTATTAAATAGATAGTGGAATATGATGTTTGAATCCATTTATAATTGTTAATGAATAATTAATTTAATATAAATAAAATTAAGTTAATTTAATTAAGTAATTAAGGTTTTAATTATAATATAAAAAATAAAATGGTGGAGAATTATTATGTTCTTTTACTCCATCGTTCGTGCTTAAGAAAAAAAAGAAAAAGAAAAGGGTTTTGAGTTTCAAACTATTCGGCCCTTCAAATTGTTAAGTTTTCAAGTCCTTATAATTTTTATGTTTTTGAGGTCGTGGGAGCTTGATTTAGCTAGTCTACTTACCAATTTGCAAAACTGTTGAAAATTTTGAAAGTTTCCATTGTTGATTTCTTAAAGAATTGGTGTTAAATTGATGGATTTTAAGCTTAGATGTGAAAAAGGACTAGATTGTAAAATTTAATTGTTAGTTTTGTTTATAAGGACCAAATTGAATAAAATGTAAAATTGACTATAGGAATAAGAAATAGGAGGTTCTGTAATGCTCAGTTTGTGCAAGTGAACACAGTAATAAGTAAGTAAATAAGTTATCGTCTTCATAGGGACTGTGTATGTTAATTGATCAGTTGTAAAATTATAAGTTAATAATTTGATGATAAAAACACAATAATTTGAGTGATGATGATTAAACTAGATTAATTTAACTAGATGTAAAATTGATCCCTAATGCAATTTTAATCTAAATATGCAAATTATATAAATGTATGAATGGATTTAGCAGCAGAAATACAACTTCAACAATCATTAACATGAATAGGCTAGGATAACTATATTAATCAACTTGATTCATTTTCATCATGCTTAACAATGTTCAGAAAACATTCCATGGAGACTCGATCTTTCATAAGTTTGGAAACCAAATTAAGTCCTTTCGGAATCTTTTACTTAGTGAAACATGCATTTTATTGATCATATTAAAGTAATGGTTTCTTAGTATTTATGTAAAGTAACATGAACGAGTTAGGTTTGAAACAGTTTAATCACATAAACCTAAAAAATATGTAAGATAATAGAGCTCGTTAAAGTTATTATGAACCTTCAATTTAGTCGAGTTAGGATCTAAATTAAGCATGTACTTCCCAATTATTACGTCCACTAGCCGTCGTCTGGTTAGGATCGCTCAGCTAATTCTAATGCATCCAATCACGTATAAATGAAATACATACTTGAATTTAATTGAAAACATGATCAGTTGAGACACAAACACCTTAAACATGAATCAAACAAATCTCATTTATTTAATGCAATTAACCTAGCTAAACAGATTTAAACTACCATTGTTGATGTCAAGATCATAAAACACATTGCAAACATAATTAATTTAAAACAACAAGTAAGGGAAAAATAAACTCTATTTCAAGTCGGCAGTCTCACGGACTCTGATTGAAGGTGTTTTCCTCCGCTCCTCCTATTGCACCTTTACTAATGGATCCTCAAGGTGGCTGGCTAAGAGATGATCTCTTCAAGGCTTTTGCTGGCTAAAAGCTAAGGGTAAAATGGAATGATGGGCAATAAAGAGAGCAAGAGAGAGAATGAAGAATATTGTGAAAATGAGGGATGAAGGGATGAGTAAGAGATTATTGAAAACGTGAGATAGGTGTGGTATTTATACTTGAAGTAGGTAAGAAAGTTTACTAAAAATAGTAGCAACAATTTACTAAAAATAGTAGCAACAATCCCTTGGATTTCTCCCTTGAAACAGCCCGGTTTTAGCTAAATCGGAACAGTGGTTTTGGAACCATAAATATAAAGTCCTAAAATTATTTTTTATATTATTTTGGTGTTTATAGCAAATGAATATGTATGTGTGAAAGTATCGTGTGTTAATTTTATCGTTTAAGTGGTTAATTTGAGTAAAGGACTTAATCGCGTAAAATGCAAAAGTTGCATTCTATTTGGTAAAGGTGTTTAAATGCTATGGGACATTAAATTAAATGTCATTATTATTAAATTAGACTTGGATAATGTTGATGGGCATTATTGGACATCCGTTATGAAACTTTATATGTTAATCATTAAGGTTAAATTTGTAATTAGGTAATAAAAGTTAATTAAAACAAAAACAAAATCAAAATCAAATTTGTTCATCTTTCTCTATAAATGCCAAAAATTGAAGATAGGAGAACCATTTTTAGGGTTAAAGCATTTGGCAACTTCAAGCTTTAATTTGGTAAGTGTTTTGACTCGGTTTTTGATGATTTCTACGTTTTTGTGATCGTTGCTTTGTGTTCTAGCTAACCCATGCCTCAATTTTTAAAAGTTTTGATGATTTTGAAAGCTTCCATTGATGAATTTATGAGCTCTGTGAGGTTTAATGATAGATTATGAAGGTTTAATGAGAGATATACAAGTTTTGTTAAGTGATTTTTGACAAAAATGACAAATAGGGATTAAATTAAGAAAAGAGTAAATTAAGGGGTTAAATTGTGAAATAAATGAAAAATATGGGCTGTTATGGAGCCTATAGAAATTTAGCTAGCATGTATTTGAAAGAAATTGTGTAATTTTGTGAATTTGTGAAATATGGACTAAATTGTAAGAAATGTGAAAGTTTAGGGCCAAAGTGTAAATTGGCTTAAATATGTGTTTGTGGATGAAATTGAATGTGTTAATGAACAAAAGAGTTAATTTTGAATGTGTATGGATCAAGAACGAAAGAAAACAGATTTAGATAGGGGAAAATCTAAAGTTATCGAATAGTTGATCTATTCCCTCCATTCCGACTACGAGGTAAGTTCATATGCAAATATACGTCTTTAAATTGAATTATATGTGTATTCTTGTCATTGAATTGTGTTGAATGTCAAAAGAACAATTACGAGCATGAATCGACGAAGTTACAACATCCGAAAGTCCTGTACGAACCTTAGGAATAACATAGGATACGAATGTCATGACATTAAGTTATCTAGATGTGATTACATGTAAGACCATGTCTGGGACATTGGCATTGTATTGAGATTACGTGTAAGACCATGTATGGGACATTGGCATCGTTAATCGATTTCGTGCAAGATCCTGTCTAGGACAGTGGCATCGATATGTGATAACATGTAAGACCATTCTGGGATATGCATTGTACGAGCTTATGTGATTTTCGAAGTATCCTTATTGATTTCGAACGTTTCAACGGGCAAAGTCAAGTCGAGAAAGAATATGTGAATGAGCTAAGTGATTCAGGTACGTATGAAATTCATACAAGCTTTGAGAAGATAAGGTAATTGATGAATTGGTTTAAGACATTGAATATATGTTCAATGAGAAAGGTTTGTAAATTTTGAATGTAATTAGCTATGTTTAGCATATTTGAATTGATATGCAAAGGTTTATATGATAGCTTTATTTGTCTATGGCTTGCTAAGCTTTTAAAGCTTACTTTGTGTGTTCTTTCTATGTTTTATAGATTATCGAAGCTAGCTAGGATATCAGGGATCATAGGGAACCATCATCACACTATCAACTACTTGTTGGTATTTTTGGATGCTTGTAAATATAGTATATGGCATGTATAGGCTATTGTGTTGATGATATGTTTTGTCATATGGAATAGTCATGAGATTTGGCTTGTAAATGTTGGTGTGTATGGCCATTTAAGTTGGCTTGAATTATGTGCTTGTTTGTAGGACCCTTAACCCGTAACCGTCGCCAGAATAGGTTAAGAGGCATTACCAGACTCGTAGCTCAGATCAGAACAGAACAATCACATAACAAATATCATCTCATTTTAATAACATAGATCATTCATATTCAATATGAATTTAAAACGAGCATACGAAGTTTAAAATAAGCATTTAGGACCAAATTGATAACATATGAAAGTTTCAAAACTTAGAAAAAATTTCAACATTTCAAAGGTTACACATCTGTGTGAACAGGCCGTGTGCCTCACACGGCTTTAGACATGCCCGTGTGTCTAAACCGTGGCAAAACAGGGCATACATGCTGACTTATCCACATGGCCACAAGACACGCCTGTGTGCCAGGCCGTGTGAAAATTAGGGTGGCTACTGACTTGGCCACACGGCCGACCAGACGCCCGTACGCCAGCCTGTGTGCCACTCACGACCAATAGACATGCTCGTGTGTCTAGGCCGTGTCAAAACTGGAGGGTATACTGACTTTAATTCGTAGGTACCCCAGGGGACACACGACCGTGTAACGTGACCATGTATCACACACGGTTGAGACACACGCCCGTGTCTCTACCCGTGTGGACAAAAATAGGCCATTTGAATAGCCAACTTGGCACCCCAAATGAGTCAAACTTAGAAGCACCAAACCAAGCATATTTGCACACATTTAATGACTAAATTCAAGATCAAAACATAAGCAATTCATGACATATCATTGCCAACCAAATCCATGATCATAGCCTTACTAATCTATGTCAAAACATAAGACAAAAGCATATCAGAACATTTCTTTCAATACATCATTCAATCTTATGCTCAAACTTACCAAAACTTCTCAAGATTTACCATTTCTTTTGGCCAACCGAAACATACCACAATTGCACATTAGCATCACATATCATATATCATTATCAAACTATAAGTTCAACACAACTAGCCATATCACATGGCTAAATATATACATCACAAAACATAATCCAACCACATCTAGCCTATACATGCCATACTTTAATATACACATTTTCAAAGTACCAAAATAAGGTTTGATAGTGTGGTGACGATCCTTGACGATCCCTGAGCTCACAGTAGTTTCGATATCTATAAAATAATGCAAACACACACAAAGTAAGCTTTCAAAAGCTTAGTAAGCCATATACAAATAAACATATCATTCAAAGCAAATAAGTATCATCAAATCATTTATACTTTGTAGACAAATGCTAACACAAATCTCATATTCATATACTTACCTTTAATTCTCAAATAGGCTATACAAAGCAAACATACCTGAATTGGATATAATTTCACAAAGTTATTCATTTTCTCAGAATGCCTGTTTGAAACGTTCAGAAATGTATGGATACTTGGAAAGCTCGAAAAGCATATACAATTCCAACGTCCCAGACGTGGTCTTACATGTAATCAAGCATCGATGCCACTGTCCCAGACAAGGTCTTACATGAAATCATATACGATGCCGATGTCCCAGACATGGTCTTACACGTAAAACAAAATTCGATGCCAACGTACCAAACGTGGTCTTACATGATAACACGTATTGGAATCCTATGTCATGATATATGTATCCTAACTATTCCTAAGGTTCGTACGGGCTTTTCGGACGTCAGAACTTTGTCGATATTTTCTCGGGTTGCACATCTTTAGCTCAGACTTTCATTCATCGTAATTAAATGTAAAATGAATAATAATAATAATTCAATTCAAACAAGCTTATTTGTATACCGACTTACCTCGTACGGATTCGGATGGACGAAGTCGGGTACTCGACAATTTTTGACTTTCCCCGATCTAACTCTGTTTTCCTTAATTCTTGATCTAAATAAATTCAAATTTAATTTATTCAATCAAAAATTCATTCAAAACAATCGATAGACACATATTTAGGGCATTTTACAAATTAGCCCTCATATTTTCACATTTTGAGACTTTAGTCCCTAATTCACAAAATCATAAAATACACATAATTTGCTTCTACACAAGCTTGGCCGAATACTCATAGCTCTCATACAAGTCCACACATTTCATTTATTTCATATTTTAGTCCCTCAATTTACAAATTTCACAATTTAGTCCATTTTACTCAAAATCATCAAAAATCCAAAGACGAAACATATAAACCCATCATCAAACTTTCATATTTCATCAATTAACAACATAAAGCTCATGAATTCATCCATATAAAATTTCAAAATTATCAACAAAATTAGAAATTGAGACATGGGCTTGATAGTATTCGAAGCAACGGTTACAAAAACGTAGAAATTATCAAAAACCAAATAAAACTCATACCTTATTCAAGCTTCAACCATAGCCGAATGAAATACTAGCATTTGGCTTTCTTATTTTATAATTTTTGGTCAAAAATGATGATGATAAGGATGATTTTATGTTTTGTTTTATTTAACATAACTTTAATTACTAAATACCAATTTTAACCTTAGCTATTTCATTAAAATTTCACTAACTATTGTTCATACTTGTCCATTCATTAAACAAATGGTCTATTTTCATCATAAATACCTCTCATTTATAAATCCAAATCAAATAGACACTTTTAACAAATAGCAGACAACTTTTACATTTTACGCGATTAGGTCCTTTTTCAAAATTAAGTGCACAAACATTTAAATTTTCATACGAGACTTTCACACATGCTCATTCACATATCATAAACATGGAAAATAATATTTAAATATTTTTAACTCGGATATATGGTCCTAAAACCACTATTCCGACTAAGGTCTAAACTGGACTGTTACATTGTTAAGTGATATATATGTGATGTATATAATACTTAATGTGTTGGCTTGTTTGGTATGATCTATAGATGAAGAATTATGGCTTGAAATTTGGCATAATGTGGTTTGATTTTGAGATGATATTATAATGTGTTATGCGATATGGAATAGATGATAAGATAATGAATTAATGTATTTTGGAACTTATGCAAGTTGTAATGAATTTTCATAATAGTTTGGTATATTTGAATATGGAATTGAGTAGTTGAATCATTGTGGATAAATAGTATGGTATGTGTATTAATTGATATGTTTTGGCTGCTTATTATTGTATTGAAATGGTATCAATTAGGTTACTATGTGTGCTTGTGGAAAGGGTGGCAAATTGGCTTTACAACTGGCCTATTTTTGTCCACACGGGCAGAGACACGGGCGTGTGTCTCAGCCGTGTGCGATACACGGTTATGTTACACGACTGTGTGTCCCCTGGGGTACCCTATCGATTTAAGTCAGTATACCTTACAGTTTTGACACGGCATAGACACACGGGCGTGTCTATTGGCCGTGTAAGACACACAGCCTCGGTGCATGGGCGTGTGTGGCCTTTTCGAATGGTACACGGGTTTGACACATGGGCGTATGGTCCACTATGTGGCCAAGTCAGTAACCTCCCTTAGATTTTACACGGCTTGGCACACAGGTGTGTCCTCGGCCTTGTAGTGCAAGCCAGTATGTATGCCCTATTTTCACACGGCTTGTGACACGGGTGTGTCTGATGACTGTGTGAGGCACACGGCCTGTTCACACGGGTTAGGGGTGCTACATCCCTCCTATGGCAGGCCATGATATGTGGAAGAGAAAGTGGTTTAGTTGCTTGATTTAAGCATGAAATCATGCTCGAATCATACAAGGGCTGGACGATTTCTCAAGCAAATCTTGTGTGCCGATTTCCAAAGTTATTCTAAGTGTGAGGTCCTTCAAATAATTGTCCCAAAATTGATTTCTTGGCTGCCCAATTGCGGTTGCCGAATTGGGCCTCTCTTCTATTGAACTAGATGGTTAATGACCCAACTAGCTTGTAGACTTGACCAACATGTATCATATTTTTTTACTGGGTCAAGGTCGCATCTTGATGACCCATTAAGCTTGGTCTTGTCGTCCAACACATGAGAATAATAACTCATGTCCATGAAACATTATAATAAACTCAGCTCTATGGTCCCAATGCATAAGTAAATTTAACATATTAATAAATAACATGAAATACTTTAATTTTATGCGCAAAATCGTATAAAAAAACAAAAATTCACATACTTTATGAATTCATGTCCATTATTAATATTTAAGGAAAATTCACTTAATTAATTAACAAATACTCAAGATTAATATTATTTTTAAGTAAAAAGGGGGTAAAAATTACTAGAAAAATCCTATATAATTTTGAGTTTAAGGTCCCTAATGGTTAATAGTAAAATCAAATTTCAATTTGGAGCTTTAAATTGGAAGTTATGCTTGTCTCAATATTAGGGACTAAATTGAATAAACTAAAAAATATGTATGATTTTGAAATTGAATGTGTTTTGATATGGAGTTTGATACTGTATTATGATTGAATTATTACTCATAGCTAAATATGACATAGGACATTAAGAGGGGAAGGAAATGCGAGAGCCGATGACGAGTGACGTGAGCTTTCGGTTTGTATTTCTATGAGCCGATTAAATTTAATTATTGGTTATTCATGTTAAATTACATGATTTAGATATGAGGTAAGGATATAATGCTTGTATGAGTTAAGGTTAGATGTTTGATATAGAATATTGAGATAAAAAACTAAACTGAATTGAATAGAATTATTTATGAATGCAATTTTAAAAACACTTTGGTGAAGAAAAATATTTTGATTTGAGGAGGTGATTAAAAACTAGGATTTTAACTAAGTAAACTAAGTAAAAATAAAAGAAAAGTTTCAATGCACGATTTCAAACGATGATTTTAATCAAGATGACATAGTTATGTTAGATTAATTACATTTTTTAACTTAGAATTACTAAACTCATGTTTATGTTGTTACGAATAAATTCACGGAAACTCGGTAATTTGCTAACTTATGAACATACTTATTTACGAAAATCCATTTATCTCTTGACTATATCTCTATGTCAATTCAACCGATTAAACAAATTTTAATAAGCAAATGTGTTAATGCACATAGATACTTATGAAACTAAAATAATCTCTTGTACATATCTCTCTGCCAATTCAAACAATTAATTCAATCTTATAAGCACATAAAAGATTACGTGAGGTAACAATGTATTTTCTACCTTGAAATAGTTTAATCACAATAATCTTGCAAGTTATGCAAGGCTAATGTATCGTTAGATACCGTTGCTAATTTAACCCTAAACTACCTTAGACGATTAAATATGCATTGATTAAGTATCGTGTCAATTAATTACAATTTCAATCTGTTTAAATAATTAATTCATTAGTTACCTTACAATTGTAATGCAAGAATAGCTTAGTCATGGTTTTGCTTAATCAAACATCTTACCGAGGCCTATAACAACACAAACACAATTTTAACAAATTAAGTAGAAATGCAATCAACCTAACATGAATTAAATTTAATCCATATTAATTAAATTAAACATATAAATATCACAAATATTCATAGACATGTTCATCATAACAACAACAAAATTAAAAGGATAGGGAATAAGAATCAAATCCGGTGATCCTCTGAGGCTTAAATAGTTTGCTCCGCTCCTACTTCTCCAGTTGTTCTTATTAAGCCGAGGACTCCATGAAAACTTGAATGCTACTCCAAATGGTGGTTGATTGAATTTTTTTCAAGAGGTGAAATCCGCAAGGGAATAGGGGAAGGAAATAGAAAAAAAATGGAAGGGAATGAAGAGAGAAAAATGAGAGAGAAGTGAAGAGATGAGAAGGGTTGAGATATGTTTGAACTGAGCAGAAAAGGGGGGTTATTTATAGGTTGATGTGACTGCTGAAATTAGCAAAAATCAGCAGCCATAGAGTCCCCCCCATGGCCGGCCACACATGTGGCAAGTTTGAAGAATTCAAACTTGCTATTTTAAGGTAGGGGCAAATCTAGAAAGGCACAAATAGTGGAGGGGTTTGAATGCAATTTGAAGGAGTATTCAAGGGCCATTTTGCAAGTTAAATAATCATCCAATCAAGCTAATTGGGTCTGCATGTGGGACGGTTTTGGGCTGCCCAATGCTCGGTTGGATCGGTTTTCTCGGTTCAGCTCAACTAAGCTACTTTTCATAATTAATTAACAATAATTTATTTAAACAAAATTAGATTGGGTTAAAATTAAAATTAATTATATTATGAATTAATACAAATAATTTGGACCGTCTTAGGCTGAAAAATTAATTTTCCTTGATGCTTCAAAATTGCTTCTCGGTTTTGTGCTTCTAGTAGTGTCTGCGGAGTCATTTTTCGTCCTTTGTACAAATCTGTCAAAAATAATAAAAAATAATCAAAATTAATTATAAAATTAATTAAAATTCAACATATTAATAATTTAAGTACAACATAATCATTTTATAATAATTATATATTTTTTGACAAGAATTTTACAGAAACTGCATGAATTTGAGTTAAAAAGGGCATGAAAAAGTGTGTATATTCTCGTGTTTCCACACCCCCAAACTTAATTCATTTCTTGTCCCGATTAATGCACAAATTGGGAAAGAAATTCTTGGAAACACCTTTGATAACTTTCTTCAGAACAACGTTCTTCCCAAAAATCATGATTTAAGTTTAATTATGCTCAAAAACTAGAAATTTGATACTTATGCTACTTATGTATACATATCATTCAAATTAATCTGAACTATTATTATGAGAGAAAAAATAGACTAAGTGATTTCTCAATAAAGTTAAACATAGCAATTTATTACCAATTTAATCTCATACATATGAACATAGCACATATGAAGGCATAATTTAAATTCTTACCAATTTGATTTGAAACCCTTATTCAAGAAAGTTGCAATCATTAAGTTTAACTTATGCCTTTATATGTTGAACATAGCAATTTCTCTCCACTAATGTTGGTAGCATAGAAAACTTGAATCAATAGGTCTTTAAAGTTGTAACGTGGCTAGGCTAGGGGTGGATAAAAGATAGGTAAGTTTAGGCTAAAAATCCTAGACTCAGCTTCAATCGGACCTTCGGAATAATTATCTTCAATACACCAACATACTTTGCTTTCACATGCTCTTTTGTACATCTATTTCTATCAAGTACATATGCTTTTTTTTTACATGAGTATTTTACTGTATATACTATAATTTTTTGAGCATTTGATACTTCTTTTCAACTCCCCCAAACTTATTTTCAAGGAACATTTTGAGTAGTATTGAGTCTAGTGTTTGGGACAATTTAAAGATAATTACGAGAAAAGTGATGGCTAAATATTGCAAGGGTTCAAATAAAATTAGGCCATCTCAAAGTTGGGTTTCAAGGGATAAAAATTCATCATGGTTGGCTTGAAAGGCTCAAACAGTCCAAAAAAAAGTTGCTTAAATCATTTTCAACTTCCCATGCTTCCTAGGATTTCGCCCCAAGAAACTACTAAGTCAATTCTAGAGACTTAAACTTTCATGCATGCCTAACTTTCCTAAGGAACTAAAAATTTTATGGTATGATTTGCATGCTTTATTAAAAATACATTTATGTCATATTTCAATTAACATAACAATTATTGAAATAATCAAACTTTATTCACACTAAAGTTTAGCATACTTAACAAAATTTCAAATTTTTGAACAAAATATATCCTAATCATAACTGAAAGAAAAATTTATTCTGAGTGGAAATAATTTCAATTTTTCGGTCCCCCCTACTTAAAATGAACAATGTCCTCATTGTTTAAAAGTGAATCAATACTATACACCAGGTAGGATTCTAGAAAAGAGGAGGTGAGTCAATTTGACTGCTTAAGTACCAAGCTCTCTCCAGATCCAATCCTAGACATGTATATATCTACTGCCACACTTTGCACTTTGCAACTTGTTCATTTTTTATTTATGAATTCCACCTCTTGTTTTATTATGCGAAAATAAAAATTCCTAGTAAAACCTAATCCTAAAATATTAAATAGCCTAAGAACATAAATAAAATAAAGTCAAGATCCCCCTTTTTTAATTATTTGCAGCTCCCTCCGAATTCGACTCATCCTTTGCTCCATTGTCTTTGTTTTTGCATGAATCACTTCGCTCCCTCTTCGATTGTGGACTCCATGGTTCAAATATAAAATCTGGTAACTTAGGCACAAAAATAAACGGGTCATTGTATATTTTCGTAAGAGCAGTTCTCATTGAGTCATCCCATATTTTTGAATCTCCATTAAGCTTGTTGCTGCCACTGCATATGTTGCATTATGTCCATCAACTTTGACAGCTCATCTCAAAGATCTGGGTGAGGCGATTGAGTCTTAAGCATTGAAGTTGCAACGTCAAGTTTGATTACTGGTTCCATTGGTTCTGCTTTATCAGGAATTTTAGATGATTGTATCAGTTCGATCTCTATGGGATCTTCTTCTTCTTCTTCGGGATCCTTGCTTTCTTCAACTCGTTGCTGTAGAACAGAGTCTCTGGCTATCCAATAAAGGTCCCAATCTATGATTGTACCTTGGCTATACCTTGTTTTTTTACGTTTGCAAGAATTTTAGCTTTCCAGCACAAAATGGTTATTGTAAAGGGGAAGGGGAAGTAAGCTGGGCCAGAATGTCTAGCGGCACAATTCCGCATTTCTCTCAGGATGATTTTTCCCACATCAATGGTCTTTCCAGTTAAAATCGAGTATAATAAGACCATTCGCTCTAATGAAATTGTAGTCCCATGTGAAAGAGGCATAAGGCTGGATTGAATGAAATAGAACCATACCTTTGCTAGTGCTGTGAAATATTCTCTATGACAAGTGTGAATTCCTTGCTTTGACACA
Source organism: Gossypium anomalum (assembly GCA_025698475.1). NCBI lineage: Eukaryota > Viridiplantae > Streptophyta > Magnoliopsida > Malvales > Malvaceae > Gossypium > Gossypium anomalum. Next base: position 19,899,866 of record CM046963.1, on the reverse strand, counting down.
GTCCACTTAGAACCTAGAACTGTAAGTTCGTCGAGAATTTCTTGCAGATTTTTATACTCAGCATTGCTTATCAAGGAAGAATATTCGTCATTTTCAAAATCAGGTAATTCAAAGAATTCATTAATAGCGTTTGAGGTTATTGGTACCTTGATTCCGCGAACAGAAACTTCCGTCAATTCGCTTGAGATCAAATTCGCATAAAATTCACGAACAAACTCCTTATCTACACTAGGTGTTTTCTCACAAAACAACTCACAATTGAGAGCTTCAGCAACTTGTCAAATGTGCGCCATGAAATCAATATAGATGCTTTCTTTTAGCGTAAAGCCCTTCTCTGGATGCATCTATTGATTCTTGAAAATACTTTCGTATCTCGCTTTGGCTTCCTCACAGTGGAATTTATTTTGTGATTCGTCAATTTGAGCAGAAGCATGAGTTCTCTTGCGAGGCATGATTAACCTGAACAGAAGATGAAAATAAATATTTTCTCAACAATTTAATTAGTATAAAATATTAATAATTCAATAAATCAAAAAATTAATTAATTAAATAAAATTAAAATTTAGGAGAAAAATTTGTCTTACCACATTTTTATAAAAGTTAAGAACTCAAAGAAAATAAGTCTAAAGCAAAAGAGGTCGGTTTAGGGATGTTTGTAGGGTGTATTGATGTTGTGGTACGAGTAGCAAGGTGGCAGCGGCACACTAGGAAGTAACAGGATATGCATGTACCGCGCGAATGGGCAGCAAGCAGGCAACAGGCGGCACTATCGGGTGAACAGTAGGGCTGGTGCATTGGCGCGCGCGTGAGTTTGTTTGGCGCGAGCGGGAGTAGCAGCGTGAGCTATTGGTGCACACGTGAGCTGCTGGTCGAATGGGGCTACTGGGCGATGTTGTGGCTAGGGAGTTAGGAGATGCGGCACTAGGTGATTTGGTGGGTTTTGGATGCTAGGTTTGATTGAGGGATGAGTGAAAAAAATGGAAATGGTGCGTGAAATTTATAGTGAGAGGAGTAGGAGTTTAATTAGAATTCTTAGAACAATTTAATACTTAAAATATTCTAAGTTCTAATTCTGCATAGAGTTAACAACAATTAATAATTAATACAATGCATATTAAATTATTATTTGCTATTAATTTATTAAAGATAAATACTTATTAAATAAAATATGATCAAATTTAAACTAATCCTAATTCTATGCAAAGTTGATAATAATTAATATATATTATAATGGATATAATTATATATTAAGTATTATCATCTTATTTATTAAATTTAAAACATTTATTCTAGATGCCTTTTGAAAATATTTACAAAAAGAGACATCTAATTTTATATATTTACAAAAAGAGCAACCAAATTTTGAAAATAATCCAATTAAGTACCTATACTTAAAGAAAATTTGAAATTGAGTTGCAATTTAAAACTTGGATAAAAATTGACCCTTTTATTTGAAAAACTAAAAATTTATTTTTCCATTTAGGGAATAATTTCTCAAAAAATTATGTTAAAATCAATTCCCAAGAAAGATTAGAGGGGTCACAAGCGGTCCCGCTTAAGTTCCAATCTCCTAGACAGAATTTATTTAAACATACTAATCCCAAATCATTTATTTAAAAAGGAAAACAAGAAAAAATAATCATATAATAAAATGAACGAGATTTGACCCTGTTCAATTTTATCTCCCCAGTAATGTTTTAAGCGCTGAACATTAACTCAAAAATTATCTCCCTTTGAAGTTCGACAACTCCGTATGGATAAACTAGGTGAATCGTAAATGGACTGGACCAACATGATTTTAACTTACCTAGAAAGAACCTTAATTTGGAATTGAATAACAAGACTTGCTGACCTTCTTCAGATTCCCAAACTCGAATGTGCTTGTCATGCCATTTTTTAAGTCTTTCATTGAGTAATTTAGCATTTTCGTATGAGAACATTCAGAATTCTTCTAACTCGTTGAGTTGGAGAATTCATTTCTCTTTAGCAAGTTTAAGATCCAAGTTGAGTTGTTGGAGAGCCCAGTAAGCTTTGTGCTCTAACTCTAAGGGCAAATGATAGGCTTTCTGTAACAGCCTAATTTCGGTGAAACCAGAACAGTGGTTTCGAGACCACAAATTCGAGCCGAAAAATAAAATTTATTTTAATTTTATTTTATGGTTCGTAATATGATAGAAATGTCATGTGAAAATTTTGATAAGAAAATTTACCGATTATGTGTTTAATTATGGGAAGGACCAAATCGCATAAAATGAAAAAGTTGAATTAGTAGATATTTTTGAATGATTCATCCATGGAAAATCAGAAAAAGGCTAAGGACTAAATTGGAAATCAAAATTATTAAAGATGATAAATTAATTAAATAGGAATAAAAATCATTTTTATCATTTTCTTCCCCAAAATATTCCATGGAAACCCTAGGAGAGAGAGAAAAAAACTTTCTTGGCCAAATTGGGTAAGTTTTCTTGTCCCGTTTTTAGTAAATTTGATATTTTTGAAACCGGGATAGCTTAATCTATCTATTTGTGGGATCAATTTGAGAAGTTATCAAAGTATGAAAATTAGGTCATGGATGAATATGCTGAAAATTTGAAATTTATGGTAGAAAATAAAAGGTTGTTGATAGATAAACAACTTTTACAAAGTGATTTTTGGTGAAAAGATGATTTAGGGACTAAAATGTAAATTTGTGAAATTTGAAGAAAAATTTTGAATTTGTAGAATATATGTGCTGTAAATTTTAAGGTGAAATTTTGGTTAGGCTTGGAATAGGGAGTAAATTGCATAAATTTCATTTTTCGAGCCTAGGGATGAAATGAGAATTTATGGAAAAGGTAGGGGCAAAATGATAATTTTGCCTAGGATGTAAATTGAGTTCACTTGAATATGAAATGTGATAAATTGATGTAAAATTTACTCGTATAGATCCAGATAGAACCGATTCGGAGCTAGAACGAGGAAAAGGGGAAAATGACGAATTAGTAGATTTTACGTGCACAAACATTTGTCGAAGTAAGTTCGTGTAACTAATTTGTGTATATTTATATGCTTGAATTCAATGTTGCGTTGTGGATTGTATAAATATCATATATATATATATGTGACATTGAAAATATATTTGACAAAATCCGATCAATAATAATGCCCGATAAATGATAAATGAGAAAAATGTTACTTATATACTTGAAATGAATGTGGAATGTGTTTATTTGAATTATATGAATGTTATAGATGTATGAAATAATCACATGCCTGATAATGCTTGAAAAATGTTAAATCCCGTTTGAATAAATGAAAAATCGATGGATAGTGATTTGCCAAAATGAATAAGGTCCTGCATTTGTTGCGGATGGGTAATTTTGAAAGAAGTCCTCTCCAGCATATGTTATGGATTGGATCTAGGCCGGACGAGTAATCCAAATCAAGCTCTATAGAGAATATGTCATAAAAAGGATTTAGCCTGGACTGGTAATCCTGACTAAGCTTTATTGAGTAAATATATATTGGAGACAAGATTTAGCCTGGACTGGTAATCCTGTTGTATACATGTGTGGCTCAAGAGTGTACTATCTAAGATTATACCTTATGGGTACCATTGGACATGACTTGACGGATCCTGATTTGTACACCTCGAGTGTACTACCTATGTATCCATCAATATTTTAGATAAATTCAACGGGTGACAAATCTAGACATGAGAAGATATGAATAACAAAATGAGTTATTACACGTATCCGTTAGAAATACAAGAAAATGATGATATATGACAAGTGATATACGAAAGTATGAGATGATGATATTTGTACATGGAAATTATTTGATGAGAATGTTCATCCTTGATTATAGACTTGTACGCCTTGAGTGTACTACTACTTACGTGACATTGATATTTTGAATGATATGAGTAAAGTTCTGACATGAAATAATTTGAACTCGAGATGAACTATTATGAAATTATACTTGTAATATAAAGAGATGATTTATACATGTTAAATGAATACATGTTGTAGAAAACATATATGCATGGAAACTTGATTGTGTTGAGCCCATATATATTTTGATGTTATTATGGAATATATGACTAACAAGGGCAATGAGGATATGTGTAGGGCTTGAGGTCAAATTGATTGAATATGCCTTACATAGTTACCTCAAAATAAAATGAATGGTAAGTTAAGTACTATTTTATACGAACTTACTAAGCATTTTATGCTTACTCTATTTTACTTTTCCTGTTTTAGAGTAAATGTGAAGCTCGTTGGATTGGAAGCTTGGCAGAGATCACTCACATTATCCATCGACCGATGTCGGTACAAATATGGGAAATCAATTGTTGTTATAGTGGCATGTATAGGTTGAATTGGCCATATTGGCATGTAAATGTAAATGATTATTGTAATCTAGCCATTGGAATGGCTAGTGATGATTATTTTTTGGTATATGTATATATGTATTAAGTTTATTCTATGGAGATAACATAAATGTTTATTATTGATTAATTGAGAAAGGTTAAATGAGTATGCTTATAAAAGGTAAGATGAAAAGCATGAATGCATGATACTGTATATCAAATTAGATGTTATAAATTGCTTGAATTCAATGCTTGAAATGGTTGGTATTTGGATGTGCGTTTAAGTGCGGGACAATGAAGTGATTTTGGGTGAGAAATAAAGCTAGAAATGGTTTTATTTTGTCCACACAGGTAGACACACAGGAGTGTGTCTAGACCGTGTGTGACACACGGCTGGTACATGGGCGTGTGGTTAGGCCGTGTGTCCCATGTACCTTAAAGTTGAGAAAACAAAATGCTCAAAATTGAGCACACGGGTAGGGACACGAGTGTGTGTCTCAGCCGTGTGTGCTCCACGGCCTAGAACACGGACGTGTGTCTTGGCCGTGTGAAACCTGTACCTAATGTTGAAGTATTTAATTAACCACACGGCTTAGGACATGGGCGTGTGACATAGCCATGTGCACTAGCCAGAGAGTTACATGGGGTCGAACACGGCCTGTAGCATGGGGGTGTCCCAGGGTCACACGGGCGTGTCCCTCGGACCATCCGGGCATGTGTGCCCTGTAACTTGGAAAATTTTTGAAATTTTGCAAAAACTTCTTAGAGTCTCTAATTTAGTCCCAATTCAATTATAATTCTTGTATTGGGCCTCGAGAGTCCATTTAAGGGACGTTATGAATAATCTCAAAAAAAGAATAGTGATTGACATGATTTATTTGTAAATGTTCTAGCGACAAACAAGGGTTAGGGGTGTTACATTTAGTGGTATCAAAGCTACGGTTTAGTCAATTCTCGGATTGAACATAGCATATGTAGATTCTAGAAATACTTGCCATTATATAACCTGTGATAGTGTGATATCTATCGACTCTGATGAAAATTGTTTTACAAATAGACAGAGATGCTTTCCAACCAAGCTAATTCTGATACTGGTGAAAGTGATACTCACGTGCCTGAGTAAAAATGTTACTTATGATGAAACGAGACTCATAAGGGTATGAAATAAATATTTTATAATGGACATGTTAATGATACACGTTAAGTGATATGTGTGTATTTATGAAATTTAAATTTTGAGGCTTACGATCTCCACCCCTTTACCAGTACAATTTTATACGATGAAAATTCACAAGATTTATATTGATTAAGTTCATAAGTGTGAGAGAAGGGTTCAAAGGCTGAATGATTAATAATGTAGTCAAAATTGAGAATGGGTTAATAAGTAAAGACGATATTAAAAGAGATAACAAATTTTTTTGAAGATTATTCTAAATATATTATGTCATATTAAGGAAGAAGTTATTCATGAGTAATTGGCTTATCCAGATATGATATTTACAAAACGAATTGGATGAAAATTCTTCTTAATTGACTTTTCAGTGAACTAAATAATGTAAGATTATTGATGACTATATATGTTAGTGGATTAGTGATGAAATTGCAAAAATATTTGAATACAACTATTATAATAGGGTATATTACAACAATATCTTTTGGGTATTTTATATGGGTATTCTATATGTATTGTTATTCTCAGAGATATATGTAACTTTTCATGTTCGGATGTTATAATCATTATATGGAAAGGTTGGCTAAACATGGTAATAAATGGAAATTATTGCAAGTCTGATTGACTCATGAGTGGTATTGCTTTATTTTTCTTTGGTTTTCCAAGCCATTATAGGTGATAGAAGACTTGATGATAAGATTCGTATAATGCTTTTTTCTACTTCTGTTGTTTGAAGTTCTGAATGGAAAATGTGCAAGTTACACTATCTCTATTAAGACTGTTCATAGTGTGAATGTGCAATATTACTCTTCTGGACTTTCTCTGAGATGTCATCAATCTTTCTATTATTCAACATGGATTATCTTCTCAAAAATTTAGTGTAGCTTTGCAAATTGGATTTTGTTATCTCGGTTTTCTTGTTATTTTATGGTTTATCTATGAAAGGTATTCATTGACCAGTGGTAATTATACTTACTACTGTTATGAATTCTGACTTGATCATGGAAATTTGGTAATATGGAAAATAAATTATAGAAACTGTATTATTGCACTGGTTGATATTGGAGCCACCCTTGGTTTTCCTCTTTTAATTGAAAAATATTATTGAGGTTGAGATATTGTTCCACTTATATTGTGGAAACGTTAGATCTATTATAGTATTATGGTTTTAACCTATCTGATGATTGTGACCTCAGAATAATTTAAAGCTTTGATATCCTTTTTAATTTTTGTAAAAGTGTTTTCTATGGTAGCTACATCAGTGATATGGATATTACAGAAAGATGTAAGATTTGAATAGACTGACAAATTTAGTAAAGTTTTGATCAGTTGGAAGCCCTGATGACCTAAGCATCAGTTATGGTTCAGTCTGAATCGGGTAAGGAATTTATTATCACAGTGATACATCATTGAATGAATTAGACTGTAATATTATTTGAGTAATTGTTGATTGTTTGATGAAGCTTGTACATTTTATCCTGACATGAACGAATTTCTCACTTGATATATTGCTTGAATCATCTGTTTTTGGGATTGTCAGATTATATGCTGTGCTTGTTTCTACTATTTCTGATAGAGATCTAAAGTTTAAATTTTGATTCTGAAACAAGTTACAAGAAACTCTGGATATACAGATACATTTTAGTACTGTATTTCTTTCTCAAACGGATGATCAATCTGAACATATGATTCAGATTCTTGAAGATATGTTTCGATGTTGTACTTTAGAATTTAAAGGCAATTGAAAAAGAAATATTTGCCGTTAGTTGAATTCGTATATAATAACAGTTAACAGTCAAGTATAAAATTTTACCATATGAGGTTTTATATGGTCACAAGTGTAAAACTCCGGTGTTTGGACTGAGTTCAGTGAGAAAAGATACATGCAGTTGGTTTGATTCTTTGAAATCGAAGAAAGATGAAAATGATCTGAGACAATTTAAAAATAGTATTTGATTGTCAGAAATTCGATGTGAATCTGAAATGAAAAGAACTAGAGTTTCAAAATGTGATAAAATATTTTTGAAAGTTTTTCCATGGAAGAAAGTTCCCCAGTTTGGCCGTAAAGGCAAATCAAGTCTGTGGTTTATCGGGTCATATAAGATTATTGAAAAGAATTGGACCTGTTGCGTGTTGATAAGTATTATTATCAGAGTTCCACAGAATTCACAATGTTTTTATGAGTATATGTGTTATGACAGTATCGATCAGACCCATCATTTGTTATTGCGTTGATAAATGTTAAATTTAGCCTGACACGACTTACAGTAAGAGATTGATTAAAATTCTAGCACTTGAAGAGAAAAACTAAGAAATAAAAAGATAGTTTCAGTAAAAATTTTCTGACAATGACATGATATAGAGGGAGCTACCTAGGAACAGGAGGAAACTATGTGAAAGTAATATCTGAATCTCTTTACTGGTAAAATTTTCGAGGACGAAAATTCCTTAAGAGGGGGAGAGTTGTAACAGCCCAATTTCAGTGGAATCGAAACAGTAGTTTCGAAACCACAAATTTGAGCCGAAAAATAAAATTTATTTTAATTTTATTTTATGGTTCATAATATGATAGAAATGTCATGTGAAAATTTTGATAAGAAAAATTTACCGATTATGTGTTTAATTATGGGAAGGACCAAATCTCATAAAATGCAAAAGTTGAATTCTAGTAGCTAGAAGGATCAAATGCCTATGAAATTCAAAAATTAAGGTCCTTATATGGTAATTAGACTATTAATAAAAAGTTAGTAGATATTTTTGGATGATTCATCCATGGAAAATTAGAAAAAGGCTAAGGACTAAATTGGAAATCAAAATTATTAAAGATGATAAGTTAAATAAATAGAAATAAAAATCATTTTTATCATCTTCTTCCCCAAAATATTCCATGGAAACCCTAGGAGAGAGAGAAGAAACTTTCTTGGCCAAATTGGGTAGGTTTTCTTGTCCCGTTTTTAGTAATTTTGATATTTTTGAAATCGGATAGCTTAATCTATCTATTTGGGGGATCAATTTGAGAAGTTATCAAAGTATGGAAATTAGGTCATGGATGAATATGCTGAAAATTTGAAATTTATGGTAGAAAATGAAAGGTTGTTGATAGATAAACAATTTTTACAAAATAATTTTTGATGAAAACATGATTTAGGGACTGAAATGTAAATTTGTGAAAATGGAAGAAAACTTCTAAATTTGTAGAATATATGTGCTGTAAATTTTAAGGTGAAATTTCGGTTAGGCTTGGAATAGGGAGAAAATTGCATAAATTTTATTTTCCGAGCCTAGGGACGAAATGGGAATTTATGGAAAAGTTTGGGCAAAATGGTAATTTTGCCTAGGATGTAAATTGAGTTCACTTGAATATGAAATGTGATAAAGTGATTTAAAATTTACTTGTATAGATCCGGATAGACCAAATTGGAGCTAGAATGAAGAAAAGAGGAAAATGATGGATTAGTAGATTTTACGTACACGAACATTTGTCGAGGTAAGTTCGTGTAACTAATTTGTGTATGTTTATATGCATGAATTAAATGTTGCGTTATAAATATCATATATATATATGTGACATTGAAAATATATTTGACAAAGCTCGATCAATAATAATGCCCGATAAATGATAAATGATAAATGATAAAAATGTTACTTATATGCTTGAAATGAATGTGGAATGTGTTTATTTAAATTATATAAATGTGACAGATGTATGAAATAATCACATGCATGATAATGCTTGAAAAATGTTAAATCCCGTTTGGGTAAATGAAAAATCGAGGGATATGTGATTTCTCGAAATGAATGAGGTCTTACAATTGTTACGAACGGGTAATTCTGAAAGAAGTCCTCTCGAGCATATGTTATGGATTAGATTTAGGCCGGACGGGTAATCCAGATCAAGCTCTTTAGAGCATTTGTCATAAAAAGGATTTAGCGTAGACTGGTAATCCTGACTAAGCTCTATTGAGTAAATATATTTTAGAGACAGGATTTAGCCTGGACTGGTAATCCTGTTGTATACATGTGTGGATTGAGAGTGTACTATCTGAGATTGTACCTTATGGGTACTATTGGACATGAATTGACGGATTCTGATTTGTACACTTCGAGTGTACTACCTATGTATCTATCGATATTTCAGATAAATTCAACGGGTAACAATTCCAGACATGAGAAGATATGAATAACAAAATGAATTATTACACGTATCCGTCTGAAATACAAGAAAATGATGATACATGACAAGTGATATATGAAAGCATGAGATGATGATATTTATACATGGAAATTATTTGATGAGAATGTTCATCCTTGATTATAGACTTGTACACCTTGAGTGTACTACTACTCATGTGACCTTGATGTTCGAATGATATGAGTAAAGTTCTGACATGAAATAATCTGAACTCAAGATGAACTATTATGAAATTATACTTGTAATATAAAGAGATGATTTATACATGTTAAATGAATACATGTTATGGAAAACATAAGTGCATGGAAACTTGATTGTTTTTGAGCCCATATATGTTTTGATGTTATTATAGAATATATGACTAACAAGGGCTTGAGGTCAAATTGATTGAATATGCCTTACATAGTTACCTCAAAATAGAATGAATGGTAAGTTAAGTACCATGTTATACGAATTACTAAGCATTTTATGCTTACTCTGTTTTATTTTTCCCTGTTTTAGAGTAAATCGAAAGCTCGTTGGATTGGAAGCTTGGCAGAGATCACTCACACTATCCATCGGCCCATGTCGGTACAAATATGGAAAATCAATAATGGTTATAATGGCATGTATAGGTTAAATTGGCCATATTGGCGTGTAAATGTAAATGATCATTGTAATCTAGCCATTGGAATTGCGAATGATGATTATGTTTTTGTATCTGTATATATGTATTAAGTTTATTCTATGGAGATAACATAAGTTCTTATTATTGATTTATTGAGAAGGTTTAAATGAGTATGCTTATGAAAGGTAAGATTAAAAGCATGAATGCATGAAACAGTATATCAAATTAGATGTTATAAATTGCTTGAATTCAATGCTTGAAATGGTTGGTATTTGGATGTGAGTTTAAGTGCAAGACAATTGAGTGATTTTGGGTGAGAAATGAAGCTAGAAATGACTTTATTTTTTTCACACGGGCAGACACACGAGCGTGTGTCTAGAGTTCCGAGCTACTGTGGATGATGATGTTGAGAGAGCTGAGTTCTGGCTCAAAAATACGATTCAAATATTCGATGAATTGTCCTGTACTCCTGATGAATGTATTAAATGTGTTGTATCGTAGTTGAGAGATACCACGTATCAATCGTGGAACACGTTGATATCTGTGGTTCCGAGGGAATGAGTGACCTAAGAATTCTTTTCTGAGGGAACGAGTAACTTGGGAATTCTTTCAGACGGAATTTCGAAAGAAATATATAAGTCATTGATTCCCTTGTCAAAAGCATAAAGAGTTTCTAGAATTAAAACAGGGTCGAATGACTGTAATAGAGTACGAAAGAGAATTTGTACGGTTAATCAAGTATGCTCGAGAGTATGTGTCTACTGAAGAAATAATGTGCAAGTGATTCGTTGACAGGTTGAATGAAGATATAAAACTATTAGTTGGAATTCTAGAGTTAAAAGGATTTTTCGTTTTGGTGGAAAGGGCTTGTAAAGCCAAAGATCTTAGCAAAGAAAGGAGAAAGGCAAATTCAGAAGCTAGAGACTTAAGAAAAAGATCGATGAATAAGTTGTATCAACCTTCATCGAAGAAATTCTGAGATTCGCATAGTCAATCTAATGCATCAGCGAGATAATAGAATAGAGATCGTGGAAATTAAGATGTAATTCCTAAAACTCAAGCTACTTCTGTTTTGAGTGTGGGCAGTGTTAGAAATAACAAACCCGAGTGTCAGCATTGTAAGAGACGACATTTTAGAGAATGCTGGAATAAGAGTAATAAAGCTTGTTCAAATGTGGCTCACCAGATCATTTTATTAAAGATTGTCCTAAGACGGTTGAGAAAGATAGACCTTAGAATGTGAGATCGAGTAACATGTCGGCTAGAGGAAGACCATAAAGAAATGTTGGAAATATGAGTGGAAGTCGAGGTGTGACAAAAGATTCAGCTATAAGATCGGAGGCCAGAGCACCTGCTAGAGCCTACGCTCTTCGCGCTCGCGAAGAGGCGTCATCTCCAGATGTTATCACCGGTACTTTCAGTATTTATGATACTAATGTGATTGCATTGATAGATCCATTATCAACTCATTCTTATATATGTATGAATTTAGTATTTAGTAAGACTTTGCCTGTAGAGTCTACTGAATTTGTGATTAGAGTATTGAACCCCTTAGACAAATGTGTTTTGGTTGAAAAAGTCTGGAAGAATTGTCCGTTAATGCATTGGGATTTTTGTTTTCTAGCTAATCTTATGTTGCTGTCATTCGATGAATTTGATGTGATTTTGGGTATGGATTGGCTAACGATGCATAATGCTATAGTGAATTGTAGACGAAAGACAATTGAACTGAAGTGTCAGAATAATGAGACTATTAGAATTGAATCTGATGATCTGAATAGTTTTCCAATTGTGATATCGTCTATGTTAGCTCAGAACTTTGTGAGAAAGGGGCGTGAAGCTTATTTTGCATATGTACTTGATACGAAAATGACAAAAACAAATATTGAATTAATACCAGTTATGAGCGAGTATCCAGATGTATTTCCCGAAGAGTTATCAGGTTTACCACCTATTAGAGAGGTTGAGTTTGGTATTGAATTAGTAGCTCCATATAGAATGGCTTCGACAGAGTTAAAAGAATTGAAAGCTCAGTTGCAAGAGTTGATAGATAGAGGTTTTGCTAGACAGAGTTTTTCTCCCTGGGGTGCACCGGTGTTATTTGTGAAAAAGAAAGATGGCACGATGAGAATGTGTATAGACTATCGACAGCTCAACAAAGTGACAATCAATAATAAATACCCTTTACCACGAATTGATGATTTGTTTGATCAATTAAAAGGGGCAATAGTGTTTTCAAAAATTGATTTGAGATCGGGTTATTACCAATTGAGAGGTAAAGAGTCGAATGTACCAAAGATTGCATTTAGAACAAGGTAAGGACACTACGAATTTCTGGTTATGCCTTTTGGACTAACGAATGCACCTGCTATTTTTATGGACTTGATAAACTGGATTTTTAGGCCATACCTAGATTGATTCGTAGTTGTGTTTATTGATGATATTTTAATTTACTCTCGTGATGAGTCTGAACATGCCAAGCATTTGAAAACTGTGTTACAAACTTCAAGAGATAAATAGTTATTTGCAAAGTTTAGCAAATGTGAGTTTTGGCTACGAGAGGTTGGTTTTATGGGACATATAGTTTCAGCCGAGGGTATCGAAGTTGATCCAAGCAAAATTTCTGTGATTATAGATTGGAAGCCTCCAAGAAATGTATCCGAAGTCTGTATTTTTTTAGGACTAGCTGGCTATTATAGACAATTTGTGGAAGGTTTCTCGATGATTGCAACTCCGATGACACGATTGCTTCAAAAAGATGTTAAGTTTGAGAGGTCAGAAAAGTGTCAACAGAGATTCGAGTAGTTGAAAGCATTATTGACAGAGGCACCCGTGTTAATTATTAATAAAGGAGATCTATGAACATGAAGTTATTAATGCATGGTTATAGGACAAAGATTGATGCTACTTACACAGTTAGCAATTTTGCCTTAGCAGGACCTTTTGTTGTGCATAAACATTACTCGGGACGAGCAATGATTTAAGTTTGTGGGTGTGTAAACTGAAAAATATATAGGATTTTTCCTATGCAATTAATCATCTTTTTACTTAAATTCGTTGTTAAACTAAGTAATTGTTTAATAAATTAATGAGATATGCGAAAATGTGAAATTAGGACATAGAAATTATTAAAAGGTGATTTATGCTTTATTATATAGTTTTCATGCGTAAAATGGCTTATTTTATATTTATTTGAACATATTATATTTTTAAGACATAAAATGGGCCATGCATGAATAATAAAATATAAAATTATATTTAATAATTCATTTTAAAATATTTCATTAATAATTTAGGTTTTAATTAATTGTTTATTTTATTCTTTGGTCTTTTAATTTATTGATTTATTTTGGACAAGTCTGATAGCTTTGCTGGATTACAAAATTTGTCCAAGTTGAAGACCAAGTCAAACTAATTTCGGCTACACATGGCTATCCACATAAACAACTTTTTGGTTTAATTACACAAGTTCCTTGCAATGTTGAAGAAATTAGAGATTTGCCCGAAGATTTACATTTGACCATGTCTTAGTCCTGAGTTGTTATGGCATTTAAATTACTTAAAAATCAAGCAAAATTCAACTCAAAATCCACTAATCATGGCCGGCCACTCATTGAAGAATCTTGAAGAGACTAAACCTCTCTATTTTTAGCAAACTAGTCTCCTTTCTTCACCTATAAATAAGACTTCATTTCACCATTCCTAATCATCCGTCATCCCTCATCATTCTCTTTTTTCTCTCAATTCTCTTTAGCATTTTCCATTCCCCACTCTTAGCATCATCTCTTCGTAGAGATTTTAGCAATGAAGTCTTTTAAAGAGCCCTTGGTCGACCACCTTGGAGAGCCGTCAGCAAAGGAGCAAAGCGAATGAGCGAATGAGCCTCGTCAGTCAGAGTCTTGGGTGACAGCCACTTTGATTTGGGTTTAATCTTTGTTTTCTTTGTTTTAATCTGAAAATGTTTGCTATGTGTTCTTTGTTCTTGTTACAACAATGTTAGCTTAATTTGATTTAAGTTAGGATGATTGCTTTGATTAAATAATATTTATTTAATTCAGCTTATAATGTTTGTGCCTAAATCGATCATGTTTTTAATTAAAATCAAATCTGTACTTCGTTCATACGTGATTGAAATGCACCTGAATTAGCTGAGCGATCCTAACCAGACGACGGATAGTGAACACGTAATTGAAATGTGCATGCTCAACTTAGATCCTAACCCGATTAAATTGCAGGTTGCATAACAACTCTAACCAAGCTCTGCTATCTGCATAGTTGTTAGATTTGTGTGATTAAACTATTTCAAACCTAACTCGTCCCTGTTACCCCGCATGAATGCTAAGAAACCCTTAGTAAATAAGGATTAGTAAAATGCATATTTACTAAGTAAAGGATTCCGAAAGGACCTAATATGGTTTCTAAATTCGTGAAAGATCGAGTTGTCATGGGATGTTTTTCTGAATGTTATTAAACATGTTGATAATAAATTGAGTTTAATTAAAGTAATTGTCCTAGTTTATTTATGCTATAATTGTTGCAAATTGTGTTTAATTTTGCTAAAATCTATTTCATTCATATAGTTTGCATATTTAGGATAATTTGCATTGGGGATCATTGCATTTAGTTTAATATATTTAATTTTTATCATTACTTCTCAATCATATTGTGTTTTTATTTACCAAGTTGTTAATATAATATTACAATTAAGTGATTTAACACAAATATAATCTCTATGGAGATGATAACTTGATACTTACTTATTACTTGATAACGAATGTATACACTTGCATAAACCTATGCGTTACAGCCGTGTGATCCACACGGCCTGGTCATACGGGTGTGTGTTCCCTGCACTTAAGAAAAATGTCGAGATTTCACGAAAATTTTTCTGTGATCTAATATGTATTTTGGGCCTTGAGGACCCATATGAGGGACATTATGATTGATGGTGATTGATTTTTGAAAATGAATAGTAAATGACATGAATTAGCTGTAATTGAATTGTAAACTCCGGTAATGAATCATAACCCTATTTCGACGACGGATACGGGTTAGGGGTGTTATATTTATTGGTATCAGAGCTACAGTTTAGCCGATTCTCGGACTAATGTAGTAAGTACGAGTTTAGCTATACATGCCATTATATAATTTGTGATTGTGTGATATCTCCTGACCATTTTAAACATGTTTTTCATATAGTAATGTCATCCAACCAAGCTAGAGCTGAATCTGAGAAAGCTGAGAGCACCACTCAAGCTTCAGTTCAAAGAGTTGCATCTAGTAGTAGTAGACGACCCATATCTGAGGGCCGAGGTGAGGAGGTAAAAGCAGCCTTCTTTCAAATGATGCATGAGTGGTTCATAGAATTTTTGAGAACAAATCCTGTGATACAACAACCTCCCTCTCCTGCTCCTCAACCGGTTCCTAACATGCCACAATGTCCTGAACCTGATAGAACTCGTAAGCCTCCGGTAGATATAATCCGTAAATATGAGGTAGAAGAATTTAGGGCTACTGCCGAAGATGATTCGGAAAGAGCTGAATTTTGGTTGGAAAATACTATCAGAGTTTTAGATGAATTATCATGTACACCAATTGAGTGTCTGAAATGTGTTGTATCATTGTTAAAAGATCTGGCTTATCAATGGTGGTATACTCTTGTTGTAACAATCCAGTTTAGACCCTAGTTGGAATAGTGGTTTCGAGACCACATATCCGGGTCAAAAAAATATTTAAATATTATTTTTCATGTTTATGATGTATGAATTAGCATGTGTGAAAGTTTCGTGATAAATCGTAATTTATACATATTTTTATCCCATACTTAACACATTTATGAATGATTTCTCCTTAGATTTGGTGAATTTGATGCTCCTAATCCTTTAATTTCATGTTTTATACTTAGGTGAGCATAGGAGAGCGAAAAGAACAAGAAACGTTCCAAAAACGGAGAAAATAGGCCAACGTGGGAAAACAATACGGCTTGACCACGGCCTAAAATAACCTCAGCACGGGTGTGTTGATTTTTCAGCCTTGACCACGGCCTAAAGTAATCGCACACGGGCATGTCCCCGAGCCCTAGCTAAGTTCTATTCAGAAAAGGGCAAGTTTGAGGGCTTTGAGGCATTCAAAAGCCTATTTAAACACCCTAAAGGAGGACTAAAGAGGATACAGAGAGTAGAGAGCAAGGAATTACTCTAAGAAAGCCAATTGATCCATCTTAGAAGTCGGATTCATCATCAAGACTGAAGATCTCTCCTCAATTTCCCTTCAGGAGTTTTGGGTTTTCTTTATGTTTTGTATTGATTATTCTTCTGAGATGTTTTCCTTTTTAGTTATGAACTAAATCCCCTAAATACCTAAGGGGAATGAAACCTAAGACGAATCTTGTTATTATTTTTTGAATTGTATGATAAATATTTAACTTGTTCTTAATTATGTATTCTTAATTCTTGTTTCGGTATTTCAGGATATTGATTCAAGTTAATGCTCTTATTTGGAGGATGAATAGTCCCTGTCTAAGAGTAACTTTGTCATAATTAAGCAGAGTTGATTGCGTGCCTAGAGATAGGGTGACAAGATTTTGCCTGATTATGGTGAAACCTAATAAGGGGATCCATATATCGGGTTAATGCAACCCTAGGGTGTTAATTAGAAAGAGATTTCAATTATTCAATCTAGGGTTAGATGTTATTAGTCTTGAATAGGGATAATAACATAACTTAAGGATTTCTACGGAACAAGTTGAATGAATAAATCGCCCGATTCAGAGCCAGATAACAAGTGAAGTCTAGGTGGATTTTTCCTTAGGTGTTGTCTTAAGTCAATCATTTTTTCAAAAGTAATTCCCCAATTCTATTTTCTATGAATTCTTAGTTTAGTTAATTATTTAATTAAAACAAACCCCATTATTCTTAGGCTAGATAATAAAAAGACAGTTAATTCTAGTAGTTTTAGTTCCTTTGGGTTCGACAATCCGGTCTTGCTAAAGCTATACTACTATTCGATAGGTGCACTTGCCTACGTAGTCATAATAGTTAGTTTCAAGAACGATTAATTATAAATTTATAAAACTTATCACGAAAAATCACGATCAAGTTTTTGACGCCGTTGCCGGGGAACTAAGATATTAGGAACACTCAATTTTTATTACTTTAGCCATTTATTTTTCTTGCAATTTAATTTTGTTATTATTATTATTTTTTACTAAATTTTCTTTTTCTTTATTCTGGCAGGTTTTTATAGTTTATGATTAGAAGAAACCCGTCAGGACCATTACTTTTTGACGAAGAAATCGATCGCACAACTCGTAGAAACCGAAGAGAAATAAGGTGAAGCCTAAGATACACAGAGGAAGAGCAAGAGGATGATATCTCAACTACAACTGAGGAGATGGATAAAAATAAGGAAAATCCACTACCACCTGCGATTGCCGCTAATCAAGTAAATCAGAATCAAGCTCCACGCACTATGTATGATTATGCTAAACCTACATTAACAGGAACTGAGTCAAGTATAGTTAGGCCTGCTATTGCTGCAAATAATTTTGAACTGAAACCTAACACAATTCAAATGATACAAAAATTTGTTCAGTTTGATGGTTTACAGGACGAGGATCCCAACACTCACTTGGCAAATTTTCTGGAGTTCTGTGACACTTTTAAAATTACTGGCATTTCTGATGATGCCATTCGCCTTCGGTTATTCCCTTTTTTGTTAAGGAATAAAGCTAAACAGTGGTTGAACTCGTTACCACGAGGGTCAATCACTACTTGGGAATAAATGACCAAAAAGTTTTTACTAAAGTATTTTTCGCCGGCTAAAACGGCCAAATTACGTAATGATATCTCTTATTTTGTGCAGATGGATTTAGAAACACTTTACGATGCATGGGAGAGATACAAAGACCTACTGCAAAGGTGCCCTCATGTTACACCCCTTGCCCGTATTCGACGCCGGGATGGGGTTCGAGGTATTACCTGACTAAAACTTAATCAACTATATAAAACCGGGCCATGAAATCTCAAAAAATTTAAAAATTTTCCTTTCTCAAGAAATCTGTCCCAAATATGGGCTTACAAGACCCAAAACATACATCCGAGGTGGTTCAAAGGCCAATCAAGAACCCGTTTAAAACTTAGAAAAATTTCATGCAATAAGGTTCTACACGCCCGTGTGGGTTTAGAGCACACGACCGTGTGCTTGGGACACGCCCATGTCCCGGGCCCGTGTCTAAAAACCTGGGTACTCTGCCAAAACAACACGGCCCAAGCACACACCCGTGCCTTACAGCCGTGTCCTTCACACGGCTAAGACACATGGCCGTGTCTCTTGCCTGTGTGCTACTAGCATACATACTGACTTTATGGAATGGCACGGACACACGCCCGTGTGGCCTGCCCGTGTACTAAAATGACTTTAAAGTTTTAAGTGCAGGGGACACACAACCATAACACACACCCGTGGCGTGAACCGTGTGTCAAACACGGCCTAGACACACGTTGTGGTCTTACCCGTGTGGACAAACTAGGCTATTTTCCCAAGCCCTTTTTGTCACCCATCTTGCACAACCTACACAAGATCATTTCAATATACCCATCTCATCACAATAGACATTAATTCAACCATAGAAAGGGCATCATATGCATTCATCAATATGAATAATAGCCATTATTCTAGGCTTGATACAAAATAAGGGCTTTTGTCTTAAGCCAAAATATATAAACAGATCTCATGATGTAACATCCTAGTCTAGCCCTATACATGCCACCTTCAAAAAATATAAATCAAACTATACCGAATGCTATGGACAATAGTGTGATCGATATCTCTGACTTTAAGGGATCTTCGAGCTAGCTAAATAACGCTGAAAGAAGAGGGAAAGGAAAGAGGGTAAGCTTATAGCTTAGTAAGTTGCATATAAATAAATATACAACAACAATCTCACCACTAGATGTCATGCTCAAATGTAAACATAACTTAACTTACTCTTTGTCATCTACTCGAGTCACATTTTCTAAATTAAGCTCGTTAGTCATGCTTATCATATAGGTACCTGTAACACTCACAACATGATTATTCTTTCTTTATCAAGATTGATCTATAACTCTCACCATTGAAACTTTTGGAATACTACTGGATATTCTCTAAACCTTTAACATGGGATATATTGCCGATGCGTGTCCCAGACACGTCTTACATTGGCTATCTCTATCGAGGCCGATGCATGTCCCAGACATGTCTTACACTAGCACAACTCTTAGCCGACGCGTGTCCCAGACACGTCTTACACTGGCTATCTCTGTATGGCTGATGCATGTCCCAGACATGTCTTACACTAGCCTTCGCCTGGATACCGATGCCATGTCCCAGACATGGTCTTACACTGGCTCTCAGAATGTGGCCGAAGCATGTCCCAGACATGTCTTATACTGGCGTACAATTCACCCAATGCCTTGGCACGAATATCCAGTTTGTATCCTAAAGTTTCAACGGGATATCTCTATTATCTCAAATATTACTAGGCATTCTCAACTTATAACTTAGCAACTCATACAATATCAATTAAAAGGCAATATGAATGCAAGTATTAACAGTGTAGTTGTATTATTTACATACAACTTACCTCAGTTTACAAAAAGTACTTGACTACTCGGTTTAGTCGGTTTGCTTGGCCTTCCCCCGATCTAGGTTCAAATTTGGTAAATCTTGATCTATAATGACAATATTCACTTATTTAATCACTAATTAGGATTAAACAATCATAAATTCACACATTTGGTAAAATGACCATTTTGCCCTTACACTTTGACAAAATGACCATTTTGCCCCTATGCTCAAAAATTAATTTTTATCAAATTTCTTTGTATTTCAAGCCTAGATAAACTCTTTTTACTACTATAGAAATCCCAAATTCTCAATATTTCACACACTTAACATCTATTTTGCAACTTATGCAAAATAGTCCCTTTATGTGTTTTCATGGCAACACCTTTCACAAAAGTTGTTTATAACCCAACTAGGACTCATATTCTTCCATAAAGACTCAATAAACATCTCAAAAACATCCATGGAAAAATCTTAAACTCTTAACCATTTTGCAAGATATCACCCTCATTTGAAAGCTCATGCTTCAAGGGTTTCAAAAATGCAAAAATCATCAACAAAGGGTGTGAGAATCACTTACTTGTGAGGGCTTTAAGTTGATGAAAATTTCAAGCTCTTAAGCCCCAAATATTTTCTGATATTTTTGGCTAAGAAGGGAGAAAGATGATAGCTATTTCCTTCTTTTTTCTTTTTCTTTTATTAAAAATGAAACTAGTCAAAATTGGTGACATAAGCATCACTAAACTTTGACAATTTTGTCTCCCCTCACACCATGTCCGACTAGGCTATTCACAAGGGTCTAATTGCCCTTTAAATACCCTCAATTTAATTTCTCTAGCTATGTAACACATTTGGGTACTAAAATGTAACTTTTGCCTTTTATGCGATCTAGTCCTTTTTCGCAATCGGGCTTGAAAACATTAAAATTAGCTCACCAAATTTTTCATGTGCTAAAAAAATCATACTATAACCTCATAAAAATAATAAAATAAATTTTATAACTTTGGATTCGTGGTCCCGAGACCACTGTTTCGACTAGGCCCTAAATCGGGCTGTTATACCTCACTATGGGTTACTTCTATGGCTGCAAGTTCAAACGTTTTACAATGGTGTAAACCCCTCAAAAAGATAGATGATTGATGCAACAGCTGGTGGAACCATCAACAACAAAACACCTGAAACGGCTTACGAATTTATCGAGGAGATGTCACTGAATAACTATCAATGGCAAGTCATGAGGACAAAGCCAACAAAAGCAGTTGACGTTCTTAACGTCGATTCAGTCGCCATGCTCTCAACCCAAGTAGAGCTTTTGAATAGAAAAATTGATGGTTTTCTTGGTTCTTCACAAGTTCACCCAGTAATGCAATGTGAAGCAAGTGTAGGTGGATCAAGCAATTCAAAATATCCACCCTATGGCCACAACATGGAGAATGAGCAATTAAATTACATGGGTAATAATCCTAGATCTCAAAATAATCCTCATAGCAATACTTATAACTCAGGTTGGAGGAATCACCCAAACTTCTCATGGGGAGGTCAAGGAAATCAGAGACCACCACCACTCTCAGGCTTCTAACAACCACCTTACCAATAAGAGAAATAGTCAAACCTTGATGAGATGCTATCCAAATTCATCTCAGTGTTAGAAACTTGTTTCCAGAATACCGAGACACCATTTAAAAATCAACAAGCATCGATCTAAGGGCTCGAAACTCAAATAGGCCAGTCGTCTAAACTAATTTCTGAATGACCACAAGGTAGCTTGCCAAGTAACACTGAACCTAACCCAAGGGAATAGCTCAACGCGATTAATGTTCAAGGTGAAGAAGGATTCGTTGAGCTTGAGCCAGAACCGAGGCAAGAAACTGTGGTAAGCAAAGGTAAAGGTGAGGTACGTCACAATGAAAACAAAATGGTGAGTGTAGAATACAAACCTCGTGTGCCATACCCTAATGTGACAAGGAAAGACCGTTCAGATGAACAATTTGGTAAATTTCTTAAACTTTTAAAGAAATTACATATCAACTTACCATTTATTGAAGCTCTCTCGCAGATGCCGAACGCAATGAAATTTTTAAAGGAGCTTTTAGCAAATAAGAGAAAGTTGGACGAGGCGTCGTATGTGGAGCTAAACGTAGTTTGTTCAGCTATTCTACAGAATAAGCTACCCAACAAATTAAAAGATCCAAGGAGTTTTACAATTCCTTGCTTAATTGGTAGCTTAGATGTTAATAATGCATTAGCTAATTTAGGGGCTAGCATTAACGTCATGCCTTACAAAATGTTTAAGTAACTAGGTCTTGGGAAACCTAAACAGACTAGGATGAGCATTCAATTAGCAGACAAAACTATCAAATTTCCAAGGGGTATTATTGAAGATGTGCTAGTTAAAATCGATAAATTTATATTTCCCGTTGACTTCGTTGTTCTAGACATAGAGGAGGATAGCAACACTCCTTTGATTTTAAGAAGGCCCTTTTTAGCAACTGCTAGAACGATTATTGATGTTGGCACAGGTGAACTCACACTTCGTGTGGGAGACGAAACAATCACCCTTTAAGCTCGCAATTTTGGCAACACATCGAAAATTGAAGGTGATTGTATAAACCATTCTACTAAAACTGACAATATGGTGCAACCTACTTTGCAGGAAATGAGTTCGAAGGATATACATGAGCCATGTTCAAGAAACGATAGAGGACCTATTCTTGAAGAACAAAGGTTACAAATCGAGGAGCTAGATGAATGGTGAACACATAAACTGAGAACATACGATAAACCAAAACTACGCCAGAACGAGCTCAATACCTCACCAAATCAACTTAAGGTTGGAGGTAAAGTTCTATTAGACACCGCAGATCCTCACATTGCCACTGCCAAACCGAATAAAGAAATTCCTCTTACGGTACTTAGCATTTTTTTATTCGGTACAGTCGAGGTAAGTCATCCCAAATTTGAAACTTTTAAAGTAAACAATACCCGCCTAAAACCTTATTTTGATAAGATTGATATCAGGAATGAGGAGTGTAAACTCCTTGAACCACCATGACCATTCAATAGAGAGGTAAGTCAAGCTTAGACTATAAATAAGCACTTCTTGGGAGGCAACCCGAGCACTTACGGTATTAACTTTTTTAAATTTTAGTATTCAACACTTAACCTACTAATTGAGCTCTTGAATACAACCACACGGCCAGGCACACGGGCGTGCTCTAGACCGTGTGAAAACAGGGCAAGGATTTTTCCCAAACACGGGCTATAATATATGGCCATGACCGTGCGACATGGCCGTGGGCGATCCTACCAAAACAACACTGGCGTGCGACATACTCGTGTCTTAGAATCGTGGTTGAACTTGAGAAAATAGCACGGGCGTGCGACACGCCCGTGTCCAGCACCCGTGGTCGAACCTGTCAAAGCAACACGGGCGTGGAAGAAGGTAACGAAGCCAGACATGGCCATGTGATAGGGCCGTGTGCATCAACACGCCCAAGGTACACGGGCGTGGGGCGAAGGTCAGACGCGCCAAAATTTAAAAAAACGTGAAACGCACGGGCTAAAATTAGGGTACACGGGCTTGTCCATTTATCAAGACGGAATAATGGTTTTACTTGAAGGTATACCATGTCATCTTTACGTGGAAAGAAAGCTGTCGTCCCCGCTTCGAAGAAAAGGAAGGGAGCGTCATCTTCCTTGGGTCCTACCGCTGAAATTTGCCACCCCTTCCTATAGTTTCCCATTGGACCCCAAGAAGAACTTTTCCAGATACTTTGGGCCTGGCCCTTAGGTGTGGGCCGCTGCATCAACTGGGCCACACTAGAATAAGTTCAACTGGCTGATGCGATTCGGGCCCTCCTCACCACCGACCCATGGGAACTCTTCTTTGGGATTATCGAGCCGACGTACCTTGAGATCACACTTGAACTTTGCTCAACCTTCCATGTTCAAGACGTCATGACCAACTTCGATGATCCTGGAAGGGTCCAGTTCCGCCTCGGTGGTTTGGTTCGTCAGTTAAGCATGCTGGAATTCGGTGTTGAACTCGAGTTATATACGGAGGAATTCATGGACGAACTCGACTTCAAAAATCTCCACCACCACATCCATTATTCTCCCTCGAAGTGCTAGAGATCCTCGTCCCTCGCTCGGCCACCTACGATCCTAGCCGCTCCAAGGCATCGGCTCTCCCTCCATGCTTAAGGTACCTACACGCCATCTTGGCCCACACTCTGAAAGAAAGACGAGAAAGCTCTGGCGTCATCAACACTCACGACGCCTACTTTCTATGGTGTATGTCAAATGGGCACGTCTTTGACCTTGCCTATTTTATTGCCCTCGCCATTCACCATCAGACGGAGTGGCATCGGAAGGGGGTCATCTCCATTGGCCCCTATGTGACTCGACTGGCTCGGTACATCGGGCTCCTCAACACCGCAGCACAAGCATCCTCTTTTACCCTCATTGGCTAGATGTCTCCACAAGGCATCTCGAGCATGATAAGTGTGAGATGATCGAAAAGCGCTGAGGAATCTACCCTCCTCAATATCGTCTCACCCAATCAACCAAGGAGGAGGTCCCCGAGGACATTACTGATGATGTCCCTCCACAGCACGAGGACCCACCGTCTCAGCCACCATGCTCCCATTGTCCAGTTCATGCGGCGGTTTCATATGCTGACATCTCTGAGAGCCTCACTCGATTCGAGCAGCAGTGTTTTCAGTGATTTGATAACATTGATGCTACTCTACAGCAGATTTGTCAGCACTTCCACATCTCATCGCCACTACCACCTAGCGAACCATCCGGCGATGATGATATTTAATTTTATCTTATCTTTATTTTTATTTTTATCTTTATTTTATGTTTTTATTAATTTCATTTTTAACTTTTAATGTTATCTTCTTTATGCTACTATTTTATATTTAGGTTTTATAAACAAATTTTAATCTCGGCTAATTCTTTATGAGTAATTTTTCTTCCTTATATCCCCTAAAAAGTTCCTGATTTTATCACAGTTATAAAGAGCTACAAAGCTCGCAATCACTTAGGAACTTCAAACTCCATTGGAAAAGGTTCTCCATGACTGCCATGCCCTGCTCGATCACGAGATATAATATCCTTTTGGTGCAGCACTTGTGGAACCCAACCTCTACCACCACCGGAGTATCCTCCTCCACTCTACATAAGTCCAAACTAGGGAGTTCATTCATTTATCACTCAGGAAGTTTCACTTCTCTCCCTCTTTTATGATATTATATGTATAATTGCCACCAACTTTATCTTTGTACATTGAGGGCAATATACATCTTAAGTGTGGGGGGGTATTCATTACATTATCAGAAAAATCTCTGAATGTTGACTTGTTTTCTTGTAAATCTATCATATCATTTTTAGGATGAATTTTTATTAATTTATGATTTTTATTGATATATCTTGAATTAAAACATAGACATTCATGCATTGATTATTTAAACTTTAAGACATTAGAGAATTAAGCATAATGAGTTGAATTTTAAAAATTTAAAATTTTAGGTTGTTTTCCTAAGTTTAGGTATTATCTTGAATTGAAATCTACAGTTTTGAACATCAAAAAGCCATAATTTTTGTGAGATTTTGAGCCTTTAAAGAGCATCTATTATTTTCTTCATGCTCACTGTTATTATTGCTTGAGTGCGTCAATGTCGAATTGTTATTCTAGAACTTGCTTGATTATGCATGTCAAGACCACACCATTTGATTTGATATGTCAAGATGATAGAGACAATTAGGATTAACCCACTCATGCCATAAAATCCTACCTCTACGATTAACCCTTATTAAACCCCTTTGAGCATAACAAGCCATTCCTTGTATTACCCTTAATATTAACCCTTAACTCATTATTGTTAAAATCCCCTCAATTAATTTGATCCATATTTTTGTCAAGATTTGATTTGAATAAATTGCTTAGCTATATCTTGTTCTTAGTAATTAGTATATATTATTTAACGTGTTCTAAAAAAAATACATATTTACATTGGTAGTGATATTTTGTATTTGAATTCCATATTCTGAGAAGAAGCTCTGTCGTACGCATATGATGACTAAATATTTTTCTAGTTAAGTAATTTCTCAATTCAATCTCGATTCTAACCTTTTCTTTCAGCTTGTGACCACACCCCCTAACTGAGCCTCATTACAACCCTCTAAAGACCTTTTGATTGATGTATCATCTCAATATATAGTGGTGGAGATTTGATTTTCATGCAAGCTTATGGTAATAACTTTTCATATTGACTGATAAGTGCTAATTTCATTATCCTTAAACACTTCGAGTGATTTGACTGAATCTTTAATGAGGATGTTAAACTCTGTGAGATTTTGAATCAATGGTGACTACCTAGATGAGGGGAGATGCCAATATTTTTCATGATTAAATACTCAACTTAGAATGTTTGAAACTTTAATGTTCTTCTAGTTGAATTCTCAATGTATGATTACTTATGAATTAGTTTGAGATATTATTGATAGGAATTATAAGTTGAGAAAAAAATAATTCTTAATTGTGAATTGAGGATTTTGCTTGAAGACAAGCAAACGCTTAAGTGTGGGGGTATTTGATAAACTGTAATTTATACATATTTTTATCCCATACTTAACACATTTATGAATGATTTCTCCTTAGATTTGGTGAATTTGATGCTCCTAATCCTTTAATTTCATGTTTTATACTTAGGTGAGCATAGGAGAGTGACAAAAACAAGAAACGGGCAAAAAACGGAGAAAATTTGCTGACGTGGGAAAACAACACGGCCTGGACTTCCTCACACGGGCAGGACACACGGCCGTGCCACTCTAACAAGCTTGGCCATGGCCTAAAACAACTTCAGCACAGGCGTGTTGATTTTTCAACCTTAACCACGGCCTGAAGTAATCGCACACGGGCGTATCCCTACCGAGCCTTAGCTAAGTTCTATTCAAAAAAGGGAAAGTTTGAGGGCTTTGAGGCATTCAAAAGCCTATTTAAACACCCTAGAGGAGGACTTAAAAGGATACAGAGAGTAGGGAGCAAGGAATTACTCCAAGAAAGCCGATTAATCCATCTCAGAAGTCGGATTCATCATCAAGACTGAAGATCTCTCCTCAATTTCCCTTCAGGAGTTTTGGGTTTTCTTTATGTTTTGTATTCATTATTCTTCTGAGATGTTTTACTTTTTAGTTATGAACTAAATCCCCTAAATACCTAAGGGGAATGAAACCTAAGACGAATCGTGTTATTATTTTGTGAATTGTATGATAAAAATTTAACTTGTTCTTAATTATGTGTTCTTAATTCTTGTTTCGGTATTTCAGGATATTGATTCAAGTTAATACTCTTATTTGGAGGATGAATAGTCCCTGTCTAAGAGTAACTTTGTCATAATTAAGCAGAGTTGATTGCGCACCTAGAGATAGGGTGACATGATTTTGCCGAATTAGGGTGAAATCTAATAAGGGGATCCATAGATCGAGTTAATGCAACCCTAGGTGTTAATTAGGAAGAGATTTCAATTATTCAATCTAGGGTTAGACGTTATTAGTCTTGAATAGGGATAATAACATAACTTAGGGATTTCTACGGAACAAGTTGAATGAATAAATTGTCCGATTCAGAGCCAGATAATAAGTGAAGTCTAGGTGGATTTTTCCTTAGGTGTTGTCTTAAATCAATCGTTTTCCCAAAAGTAATTTCCCCATTCTATTTTCTGTGAATTCTTAGTTTAGTTAATTATTTAATTAAAACAAACCCCATTATTCTTAGGCTAGATAATAAAAAGACAGTTAATACTAGTACTTTTAGTTCCTTTGGGTTCGACAATCGGGTCTTGCTAAAGCTATACTACTATTCGATAGGCACACTTACCTATGTCGTGATAATAGTTAGTTTCAAGAACGATTAATTATAAATTTATAAAACTTATCACGAAAAATCACGATCAAGTTTTTGACGCCGTTGCCGGGGAACTAAGATATTAGGAACACTCGATTTTTATTACTTTAGCCATATACTTTTATTGCAATTTAAATTTTGTTTTTATTTTTTTTATTTACTAAAATTTTCTTTTATTTTCTTATAGTTTATGACTAGAAGAAACCCGTTAGGACCATTACTTTTTGACGAAGAAATCGATCGTACAGCTCGCGAAAACTAAAGAGAAATAAGGTGAAGCCTAAGATACACAGAGGGAGAGCAAGAGAACGATATTCCAAATGCAACCGAGGAGATGGCTGAAAATCAGGAAAATCCACTACCTCCTGCAATTGCCGCTGATCAAGTAAATCAGAATCAAGCTCCACGCACTATGTATGATTATGCTAAACCTACATTAACAGGAACTGAGTCAAGTATAGTTAGGCCTACTATTGCTACAAATAATTTTAAACTGAAGCCTAACACGTTTCTAATGATGCCATTCGCTTTCGGTTATTCCCTTTGTTAAGGAATAAAGCTAAACAGTGGTTAAACTC
Source organism: Gossypium anomalum (assembly GCA_025698475.1). Taxonomy (NCBI): domain Eukaryota; kingdom Viridiplantae; phylum Streptophyta; class Magnoliopsida; order Malvales; family Malvaceae; genus Gossypium; species Gossypium anomalum. Next base: position 19,871,449 of record CM046963.1, on the reverse strand, counting down.
GTTACCACGAGGATCAATCACTACTTGGGAACAAATGACCGAAAATTTTGTATTAAAGTATTTTTCACCGGCTAAAATGGCTAAATTACGTAATGATATTTCTTCCTTTGTGCAGATGGATTTAGAAACACTCTACGATGCATGGGAGAGATACAAGGACCTACTGCGAAGATGCCCTCACCATGGGTTACCTCTATGGCTGCAAGTTCAAACATTTTACAATGGTGTGAACCCCTCAACAAGACAAATGATTGATGCAGCAGCTGGTGGCACCATCAACAACAAAACACCTGAAGCAGCTTATGAATTTATTGAAGAGATGTCACTGAATAACTATCAGTGGCAAGTCATGAGGACTAAGCCAACCAAAACAATCGGGGTTTATAATGTCGATACGGTTAATATGTTATCAAATTTGGTGGAGATTCTAAATAAAAAGATTGATGGTTTACTTGGTTCTATGCAGGTACATCCAGTGATAAGGTGTGATTCAAGTAGAGGAGGCGTACATATATAATATCAACCCTTTAATCCGACAACCGAGGAGGAACAAGTCCACTATATGGGTAACAATAACTCTAGATCTCAAAATAACCCATACCATAATACTTACAATACAGGTTGGAAGAACCACCCAAATTTCTCATGGGGTGGTCAAGAAAATCAAAAGCCACAAAATCCTCTGGGTTTTCAACAACCACCTTATCAACAGGAAAAGAAACCGAACCTTGAGGAGATGCTATCTAAATTCATCGCGGTGTCAGAAACTCGTTTCTAGAATACCGAGACAACACTTAAAAATCAACAAGCGTCGATCCAAGGGCTCGAAACTCAGTTAGGCCAGCTGTCCAAATTAATTTCTGAAAGACCACTAGGAACATTACCTAGTAACACCAACCCTAATTCAAAAGAGCATGTGAAGGCAGCTACACTAAAGAGTGGGAAAGTGTTAGCCGAATCTAAGAAGAAGCTACCACAAGAAGCCGTGATGAGTGAGAAAGAGGAGGAAAAACCCAAAAATAATGACAAACCAAATCCAAAGGAATATAAACCACTTGTCCCAGACCGAGCAAAGTTGAAAAAAGATCGCATGGATGCGCAATTCGGTAAGTTTCTTGAACTTTTTAAGCAATTACATATCAACTTACCTTTTGTTGAGGCCATTTCACAAATGCCTACATATGTAAAATTTTTGAAGGAGCTTCTAACAAATAAAAGAAAGTTTGAGGACTTATCTATAGTGGAACTCAACGAAGAGTGTTTGGCCATACTCCAAAATAAACTGCCAACCAAACTAAAAGACCCAGGAAGTTTCACTATCCCCTACTTAATTGGTAATCTAAATGTTGAGAAAGCACTAGCTGATTTAGGCTCTAGCATTAATTTGATGCCATATAAGATGTTTAAACAACTTGGTCTTGAGGAACCTAAACCCACTAGGATGAGTATTCAATTAGCTGATAGATCTGTTAAATATCCTAGGGTATCATAGAGGATGTACTTGTAAAAGTAGATAAATTTATATTCCCTGTTGATTTTGTTGTGCTTGACATGGATGAAGATGTTGAAGTGCCTTTAATTTTGGGCCGTCCATTTTTAGCCACTTCTAGGGCTGTTATTAATGTGGGAGATGGCAAACTTGTACTTAGAGTAGGTGAGGAAGAGATTCTTTTTAAGATCTATGATGCCATGAGATTTTCTAGAGAGCAAGATGACTCATGTTATTTCATTGACTCTATTGATCATGCCACTCAAGATTCTTTTCAGGAAATCATACATGAAGACATATTGGAATTGTATCTTGCCCAAAGCGAGGACGTATATAATGATGATTCTGAGAGAGGTGAGGTAAAAACTGAACTGAACCGCAATAAACCAGTCTCAAGACAAGTAGAATATGAGGGTATCAAGACAAATAATAAACTTAAGCAAAAACCCTCTACTGAAGAACCTCCCAAACTAGAACTTAAACAATTGCCAAATCACTTGGAATATGCATACCTTGGAAATAATTCTACATTACCAGTGATTATTGCTTCTAACTTGCAACCCAAGGAAAAACAAGAATTACTCCAAGTACTAAGAGAACATAAAAGGGCCATAGCTTGGAAAATTTCTGACATTAAAGGGATCAGCCCCTCTTTCTGCACCCACAAAATTTTAATGGAAGATGAATATAAACCATGTGTGCAAGCTCAAAGACGACTGAACCCCAACATGAAAGAAGTTGTTAAAGCTGAGGTAATTAAACTTCTAGATGCTAGAATTATTTATCCTATTTCTAATAGTTCTTGGGCAAGTCCAGTGCAGGTTGTTCCTAAGAAAGGAGGCATGATAGTTGTGACTAACGAGAAGAATGAATTAATCCCGACAAGAATAGTCACAGGTTGGAGAGTTTGTATTGACTACAGGAAGCTGAATAATGCCACAAGAAAAGATCACTTTCCTTTGCCATTCATTGACCAAATGTTGGAAAGATTATCCGGGCATACGTACTACTACTTTTTAGATGGACTCTCTGGTTATTTTCAAATCCTAATAGCTCCTGAAAATAAAGAAAAGATGACATTTACATGCCCATATGGTACGTTTGCTTATCATAGAATGCCTTTTGGATTATGTAATGCTCCTGCCACTTTTTAGCGCTGTATGATGGCCATCTTTGATGAACTCGTGGAAGACATCATGGAGGTATTTATGGATGACTTCTCGGTATTCAGTAACTCCTTCCATCTTTGCCTTAAAAATTTAAAACGAGTTTTAACAAGATGTGAGGAAACGAACCTTGTGATTAACTGGGAGAAATGTCACTTCATGGTTCAAGAAGGTATTGTATTAGGGCATAAAATTTCTAGTAAAGGGATTGAAGTTGACAAATCTAAAATTGAAACAATTGGAAAATTACCCCCTCCCAGTTCAGTTAAGGCTATTAGAAGCTTTTTAGGACATGCTGGTTTTTATAGAAGATTTATTAAGGATTTTTCTAAAATAGCTAAGCCTTTAACTAAATTACCAGAAAAAGATGTATCTTTTAATTTCGATCAGGAATGTTTAGAAGCATTTAATACCTTAAAAGAAAAATTAATTAATGCTCCAATCATAATTGGACCTGACTGGAATTTACCTTTTGAACTAATGTGTGATGTGAGTGATTTTGCAGTAGGTGCGATTTTGAGATAGCGAAGAGATAAGAATTTTCAACCTATCTATTATGCTAGCAAGACTTTGACAACTACACAAGAAAATTATACCAGCACGAAAAAAGAATTAATAGCTGTGGTTTTTGCATTTGATAAATTTTGATCATATCTCATATTGTCTAAAGTTGTCATTTACACTGACCATTCTGCCCTTTGCTACCATTTAACTAAAACTGATGCAAAACCTCGACCCATACGATGGATTTTGCTGTTGCAGGAATTTGACTTAGAAATTCAAGATAAGAAAGGAGCTAAAAATCTCGCAGCTGATCATTTTTCCAGGCTTGAAAACTCAAATACCAAAGAACTAGATGAAGTTGAAATAAATGATTCGTTTATTGAAGAATAATTCTTTGCTATATCTGATTCTGAGGTACCTTGGTTTGCAGACATTGCGAATTTTTCAGCCGCTAACATTATCCCAAAAGGTTTGACACACCAGCAAAAGAAACGATTCTTTAATGATGCGAAAAACTACTTTTGGGACAACCTTTTCCTTTTCTGCATATGTGCAGATCAAGTCATTAGAAGATGCATTACAAGGTCAGAAACATCAAGGATCTTGGGACATTGCCACTCAGGACCGACTGGAGGACACTATAGTGGAACTAAGACCGCACATAAAATACTTGAATCAGGTTTTTATTGGCCCTCGTTATTCAAAGATGCTAACAGGTACATTACTTCTTGTGACAAATGCCAGCGGACAGGTAACATCTCCAAACGTGATGAAATGCCTCAAAACTATATGCTCTCATGTGAAATATTTGATGTTTAGGGTATCAACTACATGGGTTCATTCTCTAGTTCATTTGGGAATAAATACATCTTAGTAGCAGTTGATTATATGTCCAAATGGGCGGAAGCCCAAGCTTTACCTACTATTGATGCTAGAGTGGTAGTACGATTGCTTAAGAAACTCTTCTCTAGATTTGAAACGCCTAGAGAAATTATCTGTAACAGGGGCACTCATTTCTGTAACACCCAATTTGAGAAAACCCTTAAGAAATACGGAGTTCATCACAAAATAGCCACCCCATACCATCCTCAAACTAGTGGACAAGTTGAAGTGGCAAACCAAGAGATCAAACGGATTCTTGAAAAGATAGTAGAATCGAACAGGAAAGATTGGGCGATGAAAGTAGATGATGCTTTATGGGCTTATAGAATTGCTTTTAAGACTCCCATAGGAACATCACCTTACAGACTTGTTTATGGAAAAGGTTGTCATCTACCATTCGAACTAGAACATAAAGCTTTTTGGGCTATTAAATTTATAAACCTTGATCCTGAACTTGCAGGTGAAAATAGGTTGATGCAATTGAATGAGCTAGATGAGTGGCGAGCCAATGCACACAAAAACTCACGCCTATACAAGGAAGCCATGACGCTCGTTTAAAGTAACAAAAATAATTTGAAGTTAGAGACCTTGTCCTGCTATATAATTCGAGACTCAAATTGTTTCCTGAGAAACTTAAATCACGATGGTCAGGACCTTTCGTGGTTCAATCTGTTTTTCTATATGGCATAATAGAGGTAAGTCACCCATCACAAGAAACTTTCAAGGTAAATGGACATCGTCTCAAACTTTATAATGGCGAGAATTTTAAGGACGATGGAGAGAATCTAGGACTCCACGAACCTCCCTGATACACCGACATGGTAAAGTTGAGCTTAGACTATAAACAAGCGCTTCTCGGGAGGCAACCCAAGTACTAACAGTTTTCATTTATTTTAATTTTTATTTAAATTTCAAAGTTTTAATATTTAAATCACTAACTGAGTCTTTGAATATAGGTTCACAAAATCCACACGGTCATACACACGGGCATGCCTGAGGCCGTGTCCATAACACAAGAAGAGACCCGGCCGTGTGATACGGCCGTGTGAAAACAGAGCAAAATCTTTCCCAAAACACGGAATGCGATAAATTGCCAAGGCCGTGTGAGTGGGCCATGGGCAAATCTGCCAAAATGACACGGGTGTGCGACACGCCTGTGCCTAGCACCCGTGGTCGACACTGTCAAAATAACACAGGCGTACTCATAGGTACACGGGCATGGGAGAAGCGAACCACATCCTACATGGTTGTACGATACGATCATGCAACCACACGGCTTAGACACACGGGTGTGTCCTCAGGCCATGTGACGATCTCTCAATTCGCGACAAACACGGGCTGAACACGAACCACACAGGCATGTGGTACGACCGTGCCACTCGTAAAATTAGATTATTTCTCTTATTTTATTTTTACTTTTACTTTTATTTTTATTTTTATTTACGTTTGAAAACTCATTTTTTTTAAAACACCACTTATCTTTAAGATTATTATCAGATTATTCCCTTAAATCTTCCTCAGAATCATGCCGACCCTCCTGCTCTATTTTTAATTCTCGCTCTCGCTAATCTAGGGATTCCATCCATTCATAACTCAGGAAGTTTCACTTCTCTCCCAATCTTATGATCTTATATTTATATTTTTCAGTATATCTAATTATGTACATTGAGGGCAATGTACATCTTAAGTGTGGAGGGGGGTTATCTATATCTATATCAGAAACAAACCCTGAATTTTATCTTATTCTTATGTGATCTTCTCATATCATTATTAGAATGAATTTTGATTAATTTATGATTTTTATTGATATGTCTTGAATTAAAACATAGGCATTCATGCATTGATTGTTTGAACTTTAAAGACATTAGAGAATCAAGTCTTATAAGTTGACTTTTGAGAATTTTCAATTTTTAGGTTGTTTTCCCCAAGTTTAGGTATTACCTTTAATTGAAATCCACAATTTTAAACATCAAAAAGCCATAATTTTTATGAGATTTTGAGCCTTTAAGAGCATCTATTATTTCTTTCATGCTCACTTTTATTGTTGCTTTGAGTGCGTTAATATCGAATTGTTATTCTAGAACTTGCTTGATTATGCTTGTCAAGACCACACCATTTGATTTGATATGTCAAGATGATAGAGGCACTTAGGTTTAACCCGCTCATGCTATGAAAAGCCTACCTTCACAACTAACCCTAGTAAACCCCTATGAGCCAAACAAGCCATTCCTTGATTTATCCCCAATATTAACCCTTAACTCATTATTGTTGAAATCCCCTCAATTAATTTGAACCCTATTTTTGTCGAGATTTGATTTGAATAAATTGCTTAGCTATGCCTTATTCTTAATAGTTAGTCTATGTTATTTAACTTGCTCTTAAAAAAATACATAAGTACATATTAGTAGTGATCTTTCGTTTTTGAGCTTAAATATTTAAATTCCATACTCTGAAAAGAAGCTCTGCTGTACACAAGTGATGATTAAATATTTTTCTAGTTAAGTAATTTTTCAATTCAATCTCAATTTTAACCTTCTCTTTCAGCTTATGACCACACCCCCTAACCAAGCCTCGTTACAACCCTCTAAAGACCTTTTGATTGATGTATCATTTTAATTTATAGTGGTGGAAATTTGATTTTCATGCAAGCCTATGGTAATAACTTTTCATATTGATTGTTGAGTGCTACATTCATTATCCTTAAACACTTCGAGTGATTTGAGTGAATCTTTAGTGACGATGTTAAACTCTGTGAGATTTTGAATCAAAGGTGATTACTTAAATGAGAGGAGATGCCTATATTTTTCGTGATCAAATGCTCAACTTGGAATGTTTGAAACTTTAATGCTCTTTTAGTTGAATTCTCAATGTATGATCACTTATGGATTAGTTTGAGATATTATTAATAGGAATTATAAGTTGAGAAAAAGGAATTCTTAATTGTGAATTGAGGATTTTTCTTGAGGACAAGCAAATGCTTAAGTGTGGGGGTATTTAATAAACCGTAATTTATACATATTTTTATCCCATGCTTAACACATTTATGAATGATTTCTCCATAGATTCGTTTAATTTCATGTTCTATACTTAGGTGAGCATAGGAGAGCAAAAAGAATAAGAAACGGGCCAAAAATGGAGAAAATAGGTCGACGTGGGAAAACAACACAGCCTGGAATTCTTCACACGGGCATCACACACGCCCGTGCCATTCTTACAGGCTCGAACACGTCCTAAAACAACCTCAACACGGACGTGTTGATATCTCAGCCTTGGCCACGGCCTGAAGTAATTACACATGGGTATGTCACACGAGCGTGTCCCTGCCAAACCCTAGTTAAGTTCTATTCAGAAAAGGGCAATTTTTAGGGCTTTTAGGCATTTTCTAAAGCCTATTTAAACACCCTAGAGGAGGACTAAAGGGAGACACGGAGTAAGAAGCAAGGAATTACTCGAAGAAATCTGATTGATCCATCTCAGAAGTTGGATTCATCATCAAGACTGAAGATCTCTCCTTAATTTCCCTTCAAGAGTTTTCGGTTTTCTTTATGTTTTGTATTTATTATTCTTCTAAGATGTTTTCCTTTTTAGTTATGAACTAAATCCCCTAAATACCTAAGGGGAATGAAACCTAAGATGGACCTTATTATTATTATCTGAATTGTATGATAAATATTTAATTACTCTTAATTATGTGTTCTTAATTCTTGTTTCAGTATTTCAAGATATTGATTCAAGTTAATGCTCTCAATCGGAGGATGAATAGTCCCTATCTAAGAGTAACTTTATCATAATTAAGCAGAGTTGATTGCGCGTCTAGAGATAGGGTGACAAGATTTTGCCAGATTAGGGTGAAACCTAATAAGGGGATCCATAGATCGAGTTAATGCAACCCTAGAGTGTTAATTAGAAAGAGATTTCAATTATTCAATCTAGGGTTAGACGTTATTAGTCTTGAATAGGGATAATAACATAACTTTGGGATTTCTACAGAACAAGTTGAATGAATAAATTGTCCGATTCAGAGTCAAATAACAAGTGAAGTCTAGGTGGATTTTTCCTTGGGTATTGTCTTAAATCAATCGTTTTTCCAAAGGTATTTTCCCTAATGTAGTTATTGTGATTTCTTAGTTTAGTTAATTAGTTTAGATAAACAAACCCTTTTCTTTTTACGTTAGATAATAAAAAGACAGTTAATACTAGTACTTTTAGTTCCTTTAGGTTCGACAATCTAGTCTTGCTAAAGCTATACTACTGTTCGATAGGTACACTTGCCTCCATCGTGATAATAGTTAGTTTCAAGAATGATTAATTATAAATTTATAAAACTTATCACGAAAAATCACGACCAGTATGCACGTGTTCAAGTTTAGTAAAGCCTCGTATTCCGTCCCGGCGTAGGGCACGGGTGTGGGGTGTTAGATTTAGTGGTATCAGAGCTATGGGTTAGTCGGTTCTAGGACTAACCTAATGTGAGTATGAGTCTAGCTATACATGTCATAGTTGTTTATTGATAGTGTGACGACTCTTGATGAATGTAAATAATGTTTTCATATAGTAAATGGATCCCGACAGAGCTACGACGAATGATGTGGAGAGTAATACGCCGGCTCCCGTTGAAGGGATCGTGCCTATTGAAAGTGAGCCCGTGAAAATGGGTCAGGACGGAAGGGCTAGAGAAGCCTACCTCCGCATGATAGATGCTTGGTACATGGAGTTTGTTCGTGCGAACCCAAACACCCCCTCCCCACCTCCTCTGATTCCTCAGCATGCCCCTGTAGCTCTGCAATGAGGGGATATGGTTAAAAAAGAGAAACCCCTGGTGGAAAAAATTCGAAAGCAAGGGACCTAGGAATTTTGAGCTAATATTGATGATGACCCAAAAAAAGGAGAGTTTTGGTATGAAAATACCATTAGGGTATTTGATGAGTTATCGTGCACGCCTGAGGAGTGCGTGAAGTGTGCAGTGTCACTCCTACGAGACTCGGCCTATCAATGGTAGAATATTTTCATGTCCGTTGTACTGAGAGAGAGGATATCTTGGGAATTCTTTCAGGAAGAGTTCTGAAAGAAGTACATTAGCCAGAGGTTTATAGACCAAAAAGGAAAGAATTTTTAGAGCTAAAGCAAGGCCGTATGACAGTGACAGAATATGAACGTAAGTTTGTGAGGCTCAGCAAATATGCGTGGGAGTGCATATCTACAGAAGCCATAATGTACAAAAGATTTGAGGATGGGTTGAATGAGGATATCCGACTTCTGGTGGGCATCCTAGAATTGAAGGAGTTTGTGGTACTAGTGGAGAGAGCGTGTAAGGTGGAAGAGTTAGCCAAAGAAAAGAGAAAAGCTGATATTGAGTCCTGAGACTAAAAAAGAAGACAGATGGAGAAATCGCATCAATCCTCATCTAAAAGATCGAGAGAGTTCACTACCCGATCAAATGCTTTAGTGGAGTTTTCGGGTAGAAAGAAGAACAAACTGCACACGGTGTCTAAAGCTCAAACCACTTCTATTGCGAGTGTTAGTAGTGCTCGGCCAAATAGGCCGGAGTGTTCACAATATGGTAGGCGTCATTTCGGCGAGTGCCGAGGGAATAAGAGAGGTTGCTTCAAATGTGGATCAATAGACCACTTCATCTGAAATTGTCCCGAATTAGATGATAAAGAGAAAAAGCAAGATGTGAGGGCGAGTAGCGCTCCTTCGAGGGGAAGACCACAGAACAACCCAGGCAGTGGGACTAGCAGTAGAGGTGCTCTTAGACATTCAGCTGTGAGGTCCAAGGGCCGAGTGCCTGCAAGGACATATGCCATTCGCGCTCGCGAAAAGGCAGCATCACCAGATGTAATTACGGGTACTTTTTCTCTTTACGATATTTCTGTTGTTGCTTTAATTGATCTGGGGTCTACCCACTTCTTATGTATGCACGAAATTAGTACCCAGTACAGATATGTTAGTTGAACCTACTAAATTTGTAGTGAAAGTGTCTAATCCGTTAGGCAAACATGTGTTAGTAGACCGAGTATGTAGAAACTGTCCCTTGATAATTAGAGGTTATTGTTTTCCGGCTAACCTTATGTTATTGCCATTTGATGAATTCGATGTAACCCTCTGTATGGACTAGCTGGATTCTCATGAGGTTGTAGTGGATTGTGGACGAAAAGTTATTGAGTTGAAATGTGAAGATGGGAAAGTTCTTCGGGTTAAACCAGATGAACCGGATAACTCACCTATAGTGATATCGTCCATGTCAGCAATGAGATATTTAAGAAAAAGGCTTAAAGCTTACCTCGCTTTTGTATTGAATACTCAATCATCTGAATTGAAGATCGAGTCAGTGCCAGTGGTATGTGAGTACCTGGATGTGTTTCCAGAAGAATTACCTGGATTACCTCCAGTTAGGGAAGTTGAATTTGGTATCGAGTTAGTCCCTGGTACGGCACCTATCTCGATTGCTCCATATAGAATGGCTCCAGTGGAGTTAAAAGAATTAAAAGTACAACTACAATAGTTAACTAACAAGGGTTTTGTGAGACCGAGCTATTCACCATAGGGTGCTCCAGTACTTTTCGTGAAAAAGAAAAATGGGTCGATGAGGTTATGTATAGACTACAGACAGCTCAACAAGGTGACTGTGAAGAATAAGTATCCCTTGCCAAGGATCGATGATCTTTTGACCAGTTGAAGGGAGCCACTATGTTTTCAAAGATAGACCTGAGGTCTGGCTATTACCAACTGAGAGTTAGAGAACAAGATGTATCGAAAACTACTTTTCAGACGAGGTATGGCCACTATGAGTTCCTCGTCATGCCCTTTGGCATAACAAATGCCCTGGCGGTATTTATGGACTTGATGAATCACATTTTCTGACCATATTTGGATAAATTTGTTGTCGTTTTTATCGATGACATATTGATTTCTTCGTATGGTGAGAGTGAGCATGCGGAGCATTTGAGGACGGTTTTACAAACCTTGAGAGATAAGCAGTTATATGCCAAGTTCAGTAAGAGTGAATTTTCACTTAAAGAGTTTGGATTCCTAGGACACATCGTGTCGGGAGATGGAATTAGAGTTGACCCAAGCAAGATCTCGGCTATTGTTGAGTGAAAATTGTTGAAGAATGTGTCAGAGATTCAAAGCTTTTTGGGTTTGGCTGGATACTACAGAAGATTTGTAAATGGGTTCTCGACGATAGCTACTCCGATGACAAGGTTGTTACAAAAGGATGTCAAGTTTGAATGGACAGAGAACTGCCAACAGAGTTTTGAGAAATTAAAGACCTTGTTGACTGAAGCTTCAGTTTTAGTGCAACCAGAACTGGGGAAAGAATTTGTGGTGTATAGCGACACCTCCTTGAATGGATTGGGGTGTGTGCTCATGTAAGAAGGAAAGTGATAGCATATGCCCCAAGATAACTTAAGCTATAAGAGAAAAATTACCCGATGCAAGATTTAGAGTTGGCCGTCATCGTGTTTACGTTGAAAATTTGGAGACACCATTTGTATGGCGAGAAATGCCAAGTGTTCACCGACCATAAAAGTTTAAAGTATTTGATGACTCAAAAGGAGTTGAACTTACAGCAATAGTGATGGTTAGAGCTAATAAAAGATTACGAGTTGATAATAGACTACCACCTGAAAAAGGTAAATGTAGTCGCCGACGCTCTGAGTAGAAAGTCATTGTTCACCTTGAGGGCTATGAATGCTTAATTGACCGTGACTGATAATGGTTCAATTTTGGCAGAGTTGAGAGCTGGACCGATGTTTCTGCAAGAGATTTTTGAAGCTCAAAATAACGACAGTGAATTGCAAGTCAAGAGAACTCAGTGTGAGTCGGATGTTGAATCAGATTTTTGAATTGGTACCGACGGATGCTTGATGTTCCAAGATAGGGTTTGTGTACCCAAAATTAGTGAGCTTATTCAGAACATTCCGCGAGAGGCACATAATGGTTGTTTGTCTATCCACCCAGGTAGTGTGAAAATGTATAATGACCTGAAGAAAATGTATAAGTGGTCGGGAATGAAAAGAGACATTTTAGAATTTGTTTCTAAGTGTCTAATTTGTCAGCAAGTGAAAGCTGAACACCAAGTACCTTCAGGTTTGCTTCAACCCGTGATGGTTCCCGAGTAGAAATGGGACCAGGTAACCATGGATTTTGTATCGGGGTTACCTTTTTTGCCGAGGAAAAAGGATGTCGTATAGGTTGTTGTTTATAGACTTACAAATTCAACACATTTTATACCGATGCGTACCGATTATCCTGTTGAGAAATTGGTTGAATTGTATGTTTCTGAGATCGTGAGGCTTCATAGAATATCTTTGTCTATTATTTTGGATAGAAACCTGAGGTTTACCTCGCGATTCTGGAAGAAGTTGCAAGAGGCATTGGGAACGAAACTAAATTTTAGTACGGTATTTCACCCACAAATTGACAGCCAGTCAGAGAGAGTAATTTAGATCTTAGAAGATATGTTGCGGTGTTGTATTCTCGAGTTTTAAGGCAGTTGGAAAAGTACTTACCGTTGGCTGAATTTGGCTACAATAATAGTTATCAGTCAAGTCTAAAAATGGCGCCTTATGAGGCTTTATATGGACGTAAGTGTCGGGCGCCCTTGTATTGGACCGAACTTAAAGAAAATCAGATTCACGGGGTTGATCTACTCAAAGAAACTGAAGAGAAAGTTAAGGTGATTCGCGACTGTTTAAAGGTCGCTTCAGATAGATAGAAATCCTACGCTGATTTGAAACGAAATGAAATTGAGTTTCAAGTCGGTGATAGGGTGTTTTTAAAAGTATCCTCGTGGAGGAAAGTCCTCAGATTCGGTAGAAAAGGCAAGCTGAGTCCTCGTTTCATATGACCTTATGAGATTATTGAGAGAGTAGGGCTTGTTGCCTACTGATTGACTTTGCCCTCAGAGTTGGAAAAGATTTAAGAAGTGTTTCATGTGTCCATGTTGCGTCGATGTAGATCGGATCCTTCACATGCGATTGCGCCAACTGAGGTTGAGATTCACCCAAATATGACTTATGGCGAAGAGCCAGTTTAGATTTTGGCTTGAGAGGTTAAACAACTAAGGAATAAGAGTATAGCACTTGTAAAAGTTTTGTGGCATAGACATAGAGTCAAGGAAGCCACATGGGAACCCGAGGAGACCATGAGAAACCAATACCTGAATCTATTCATCGGTAAGATTTTCGGGGACGAAAATCCCTAAGGGGGAGAATTGTAACAGCCCAATTTTGGGCCTAGTCAGAATAGTGGTTTCGGGACCACAAATCTGGAGTCAGAGAAATTATTTTATTATTATTTTGGTGATATAGCATGATATTATGAGTGCATGAAAATTTTGGTGAAATAATTTTAGCGATTGCATGCTTAATTGCTAAAAAAGACTAAATCGCATAAAGGGCAAAAGTTGTCTTACTACCCAAATGTGTCAAATAGCTAGAGAACCAAAATATGGGGTCTTTAAAGAGCAAATAGGCCTTTATTTACGGAATGGTCGGCCATAGGGACAAGAATATCAAGGAAGTCAAAATTAGGTGAAATTTTGGTGACCTTTTTTTACTAGTAATAATATTAAAATAAAACAAAAGGCTTCATCTTTTCATTTCTTCTTCACCACTAAAATTTTCAACAAGAAAAGAGGGTTTTGAAGCTTGAAAGTTTCAGCCATTAAGATCTCTCATAAGTAAGTGATTTTGATGACTTTTCTTGTTAATTTTTGTACTTTTGGGACCCTTGTAGCATGAGCTTTCTAATGGGGGGACTATTTTGCAAAATGGTTGAGAGTTTAGGGTTTTGCCATGAAAGAATTCATGAGGTTAGCAAAAATTTTATAGAAGAAAATGAATCATGGTTGTGAAATAAACAACTTTTGTGAAGTAGTTTTCATGGAAACCCTAACTAAGGACCATTTTGCATAAGTTGTAAAATAGGTGATAAATGTGTGAAATAATGAGAATTCTGGGGTGCTCCTAGTATAAAAAGTATTCAGCTAGGCTTGGTTAATGAGAAAATGTGATAAAAATCAATTTTCGGGTTATAAATTGTGGAGTACCTAGATCGATAAAATGATTAAATTTGTGAATTTTTATCATTATAGATCAAGAATTACAAAATTCAGGCCTAGACCGAGCAAAAGCAAAGCTACTGGACTAAGCTGAAATAGTCGTCACATTTTGAATACAGAGGTAAGTTGTGTGTAAATAATGCAACTACATTGTTATCATGTATGAATGAATTGCTATATCATAAATTATTTGATTGTGGAAATGATTAAGCATGATGAGAATTGAGGTAGTAGAACTCCAGGTTGGACCTTAGGAATTATCGGATATTCATGCCATGACATTTGGGTCATTTGTGTGCTAGTGTAAGACATGTCTGGGACATGCATCAGCCACAATATGAGAGCCAGTGTAAGACATGTCTGGGACATGCATCGGCATTGAGATGAGAGCTAGTGTAAGACCTGTCTGGGACATGGCATCGACACCAATAGATGAGAGCCAGTGTAAGACCTGTCTGGGACATGGCATCGGCCTCGTTATATAGAAGCCAGTGTAATACCATGCTTGGGACATGGCGTCAGCATCTTAACCCATGTTAGGGCTATGGAGTATATGATATTATTCCAAATGGTTCAAAAAAAAGATTTATGATTTACATCGAATTGAGAAAAGTTACGATCATGTGATAAGTGGTACAGGTACCTATTTGAAATGTATGAGATGTGGGCTCAACATATGCCATATGAATTGTATTGGATGGTGATGAGTAAGTTGTACTTACCTCTATTTATGGTATTCATGAATAAGTTATGAAAGGTTGTGAGCATATTGTCTTGTGATAATTAGTTTACGTTTATTTTCATACAACTTACTAAGCTTTATGCTTACCCTATTTCTTTTCCATTTTCTTATAGTGTCGCCTGATTAGCTCGTGGATCATCGGACGTTGGGGATATCGATCACACTATCAGTCGAAGCAATCTGTATAGTTAGCCATTTTCTATTTTGAGTATGGCATGTATAGGAACATTAACTTTTGAGTTTTGTGTCATTGTTAATTTAGCCAAATGTGTTGGCTTAGGATGAAACCCTATATTTTGTATAAGGCCTTGAATAATGGCTAATGTTTATTTTGATATATATATATATATATATATACAAATGATGATATTTTCATGAATGAGTTAATACCTTATGTGGTTGATTAGACCTTACATTGTTGTGTGGTTTTGTCATGTTAGATGTTTGTGTAGGTTGGTGCAAGTAAGGGTGGCATAGAGGCTTGGTAAATAGCCTTATTTTTTTCCACACAGGCAGATACACGGGCGTGTGTCTAGGCCGTGTGTGACACACGGTCTGCCTCATGGGCGTGTTATCCGGCCATGCGTCCCCTGCACGTTAAATTTGCAAGTCAGTATGCATGGTAGTAAACACACGGGCAGAGACACAACCGTGTGTCCCAGTCGTGTGAAGGGCATGACCTAGCGTACAGGCATGTGCCTTGGCCGTGTGACCCTTAAGGGTTGCTGACGTCAGAAACAGAATGTCTAGGTTTTTGAACATGGATTGAGACACGGGCGATGGACACGAGCGTGTGCTAGGCCGTGTGAAAACCCCTGTAGGTTCAAATTGAAAAATAAATCTACACAGGCAAGGGGCACGGGAGTGTCCCTAGATGCTTAAGCCGTGTGAGCCATATGGGCCATCAACAGGACCATGTTCAAGTTCCACACGGACGTGTTGCCTTTCCACACGGGCATGTGCCCTATTTCAAAAGTCATTTTTTATATATAGTTGGTTAAAGGACACGAGTTGGTCCCGAATGGTTTCCAATTGATGTTTGGGGTCTCGTAAGCCCATGTTAAAGAAGTTTAGACATAGTTCGAAAAAGTTTTAAATTTGAACAAGTCTTGGTGACTTGAAAATACGGTATGCACGTGTTCAAGTTTAATAAAGCCTCGTATTTTGTCCCAGTATAGGGCACGGATGTGGGGTGTTACATGTACAGAGGTATCGATAATTGGGGCATAGGTATCAATACCTCGATGTACAAATGTGCAAGAAGTTAGTAGCTTAATTTGGTATTGATACACTTATTCGAGTATTGATACTCGGGATGAAAATATAGATACTTTTGCTTTGTATCGATAATTTTTCTTGGTTATAAAATTTGAGGAGAAATATAATGCTAAAATGGTATCGATTTTCTTAATGGTATCAATAATTATCTTCGTAAATATCGATACCTGCGATTTAGTATTGATACCTACGTGATTATCTTTGGAAATTTGTTAGATGGTTCCCAAGCACATTTTTAAATTGTTCCTAATGTTGATTAATGGTTGTTAAGTCATTTTGGATGTTGCCTAAGGTGATTTACATTTAATACTCCTATAAATGTTTGAATGTGACGACTGTTGTACGTAATTAAGACTGTGTAAACATGCATGAGTTCAATGTTTGATGTAGCATCCTATTACTTGGGCTCGACAACCGAGTCGAGTATAGGGTGTTACAAATATGATTCTATTTTATGTCATGCTAACCATTACATCTGTAACACCTCGATACCCGACCCAATTATCAGGTTTGAGTAACTGAATGTCACATTCGTTGTCAAAGCAAATTCCACCGAGATTGCTTTATTTAAGATTATTTAAAAACTCAAAAAATTCATAATACAATCATTACACATTAAAAAACCTTTCCAAGACTCAATTGAGCCTATGAAAACCCAATTACTAAACCGAACATGAAATAGGATCAATTTGCAAAAATTATAATTTTCTGAACATGTATCGATACCCTTTATAGGTATTGATACCATTTTTAGTTTCGATGTTTAGAAAAATCAACTTAAATAAAATGGTATCCATACTAAGCTTACAGTATCGATATTGTAACAGCCCGATTGTGGGCCTAGTCGGAACAGTGGTTTCAGAACCACTATTCTGAGGCCGGAGAAAATTATTTTGATGTTATTTTATGTGTTGTATTGTGATTTTATAAGTGCATGTTAATTTTGGTATATTAATTTTAGCGATTTCTAGTCCAATCTCGAAAAAGGACTAAATCGCTTAAAAAGTAAAAGTTGTGTTTTGATGCCCAAAGGTGTTAAATTGCTTTTTATCTTAAATTGGAGGTATTTAATGTGAAATTAGGCCATTGAAGGGGTGATGGCCGGCCATGAGACAAGGGATTAAATGGTCAAATGTGTTAGGTAAGCGTTGGGTGACTTATTTGACAAATTAGTAATAAAATAAAGAAAAGAAAATATCATCTTTTCTTCATCTTCTCTCCACTGAAAATGGCAGCAAAGAAAGGGTTTAGAATTTGGAAAATTTTAGCAAAGAAACTCCCATGCTAGTAAGTGATTTTTAATGTCTTTCTTGATGATTTTTACATTTTTGGAATCCCTAAAGCATGAGCTTTCAAATGAGAGGACTATTTTGCAAAATGATTAAGTGTAACGCCCCATACCCGAGACCGTCGCCGGATTCGAACACGAGGTGTTAATAGACTTAATTCATTACTTAAACCGCTCAAACAATTTATTTTTTTAAAATTTACAGGCAAGCTAGCAATCTGCATCACAGTCGCTTAAAAATTCATATCTCGAGTTACGAAACTCGAAATCCAATTCCGTAAATTTTACCTAAAACTAGACTCATATATCTATTTATTAATTTTTTTTTCTAGAATTTTTGGTCAAGCCAATTAGTACAGTTTATTAGTTAAATTCTCCCCTGTTTCAGGGTTTGACTACTCTGACCTCTGTGTATTACGAATCAGATATCTCTCTGTACAGAATTTCAATCTCTATAACGTTTGTTTCTCTTAAAACTAGACTCAATAAGAAATTTGTACATATAAAGCATGACTTCTATCTATTTTTTTACAATTTATTATGAATTTTTAAAGTCAGACTCTGGCCCTATTTCACAAAAATTCAAATATCTCATAAAATATAGTTCATATACCTGTTTTGTTCAATCCATATGAAAATAGACTCATAAATCTTCAATTTCATAACTTACTCATCATTTAATTCCATTTCTACTATTTTTAGTGATTTTTCAAATTTACATCATCACTGCTTGCTTTGCGGATTCATTATATGGCAAATTTCACTTTACTAAGGATTTTCATGGACTAAATATCATTTTAAACATACATAACATCAAATATGACTTAGATTGACCATTCCAATGGCTAATCATTTACAAACCCTTTTCTTGCCAAACCATAGCCATATCATAAGATCATTTACACAAAGTGAGTATTCTGCCATACATGCCACATTCAAAACACCCAAGCCATTTTACCAATTTAGGCCTTCGGGTAGTGTGAACCAGTCTTCGACCTATCCCGATTCTCAAGCCGGCTTGTCAAAACTACAATGAAAGAAAAGGAGGGAGTAAGCACAAATTCTTAGTAAGTTCACATGCAAATAGCAAGTAACATAATCACACAATCCCACAAAAACATTATTTGCATAAACAACACCAAGATATTCATGTTTCATTTGTATTTAATATCTTTCTACGATTTTATCATATCAAGTTCTCAACCCAAGGGTTTAAGCACATACCTGTCGAATTTTCTCATTTACCACACTTACCAACATGTCACCTTCATTTTAGGCCTTCTTCTTATTCACTTAAGATTCACCCGTTGAACACATCGGAATATAATTCGAATACGCGGATCTCATGAACATAAGAGTCATACCCGCAGCTAGACAAACTCAATAGCCTGCGGAACTTATGTAGCCAAGCTACCATGTAACCCGCCCATAAGTGAACTCAGACTCAACTCAACGAGCTCGGGCATTCGCATCCATAAGTGAGCTCGGACTCAACTCAACGAGCTCGGGTGCCTAGTTACATCTTACGAACTCGGACTCAACTCAACGAGTTCGGAACTCAACCATCCTAGTGACATGTAACTTGTATTCTAATCTATTCCCAAGGTTCAAATGGGCTTTTTCCTCAATCACACATCTTTGCCGTCTTCCACGAAATATCGAAACCGATACTCGGTAGCAATTCATATTTAACAAGTAATAAACATAATTTGCATATTACTCAACAATAACCACAAAGCATAATATTTCATAATAATAATCATCATATCATATAAATATCATTAAGTTAATTAAAATGACAATTATGTTACTACATTTACACATGAACTTACCTCGGCACAAAATTATTAAAGAATCGAGCCTATTCTTGGTAAACTTTGTTTTTAAAGTCGATCGCGACTTGAATCTCGTTTCTCTTGATCTATAATGCTAAATTAATCTTATTTAATACATACATTCATCAAAACAGCATTTAATACAAACTTTGGCAAAATTACATTTTGCCCCTAAACTTTGCATAATTACACTTTTGCCCCTAGGCTCAAGCAATTAAACTTCATCCCTTATTCTTATGTTTTATGACATGCTGATCATTTTTCCCTTCTATGGTAACATCAAATTCACACTCTAACATGTACTTATGACTATTAGGTATTTTTACAGATTAAGCCCTTTTACTCAAGCGCTTAAAATCGAGTAGTACAAGTTGTCTAACATAATTTAAAACCTCATTTTATATCATAAAACACCAAAATACACAAATTTCACCTATGGGTATTTTTCCAAATATGAACCTTAGGTTGAATTATTGCTAGCATAAGCTTCATCGAGCTACCGGGATTCCAAAAACGTAAAGAACATTAAAAACGGGGCTTGGAACCACTTACTATGGAGCTTGGAAGATTGAAACAAACCCTAGCTATGGAGAACCCTTGAAATTTCGGACTAATGAAGAAGATGGACAAAAATTGGCTTTTAATTTTGTTTTTAATTCATTTTAATAACTAGATGACCAAAATGCCCTTACTACTAAACTTTCCAAAAATTCCATCCATGTCCAATTTTTGTCCATATACTTAGAAATTGGTCAAATTTCTATTTAAGACCTCCTCATTCATATTCCAAAACAATTTCATACTAAAAACTCCTAGAATGCAAGTTTTACAAATTATTCGATTTAGTCCCTAATTTCAATCTAAGCACTTTAGGCATAGGATTTCATCACAAAATTTTCATACAATCATGCAATCGTATCAATGCATCAAAATAATTATAAAATAATTATCTCTATCTCAGATTTGTGGTCATGAAACCACTATTCCGATTAGGCCCTAATTCGGGATATTACATTAAGAGTCTAGGGTTTTGCCATGAAAGAATATGTGTTGTTTGCTGAGTTTTTATGGAAGAATATGAGCCTTGGTAGTGTTATAAACAACTTTCATGAAAGAAATTTGCATGAAAGCACCTAAACGGGCTATTTTGTAAAGTTTGTAAAACAAGTTGTAAATGTGTGAAATAGTTGAAATTATGAGTTGCTATAGTTATGAATATGGTTCATCTAGGCTTAAAGAGTAAGAAAATGTGATAAAAATCATTTTACGAGCCTAGGGGCAATTTGGTAATTTTGGCAAAGTATAGGGGCAAAATTGTAAATTTTGCCAAAATATGTCATTGGACTAATTTGATTAGTATATTGTGTTAATAAGTTAAATGTGATGTTATCGATGATGAAAAATGAGATTCGGGCTTAGAACGAGGAAAAACGAGAAATTGATGTTTAGGCCTCTTTTACCAATTTGGTGTCGAGGTAAGTTCGTATGGTAATAACAATGCAATATCATGCTTGAATTAAAATTCTTTATTGTTATGGCATTAAGTTATGATTTAAAATATTAGAAGTTTGATGGAATATGTTGTTTCTTTGAAACGAGTAAGTTTGTATGAAAATAATTTATCAACTTCATTATCATGTGCTTAATACTTGATATTGTATGAAATATGGATATATGCCTTTAATGGAATTGACATGTGATGATTCAATGAAAACGTGATGATATGTATGCTAGTATAAGACCATGTTTGGGACATGGCATCGGCACTGACATGAGACCTTGTATAAGACCATATCAGGGATATGGCAACAAGACGTGGATCCATGTAAGACCATGTGAGGGACATGGCTTTGGCATTCTATTCAGTGTATGATAATTCCGAACATCCTTTAGCATCCCGAGTGTTCAACAGGTATTACAATGGATGATGTGATGAGAGCCCTAAGGAGGGCATGTTAAAGAATGTATAATTATATACTTTATTACGAGGTGGTACAGGTATGTACTCTAAAATTATGAGCAATGCCTTGATATATGGTAATCTATGATGTATATAGTATTTGGTGAAGACTATGAAAATGGCATGTTTTGGAATAAGTCTTTGATACTTGATGATATTGAGATTATGAGTCCATGCTTATAGTGCATAGCTATGTGTTCTCACCATGATAGATGAAATGATGTTGTATTAATTGGGTAAACAATAATTATGAATGAGTAAATTAGCCTGGACAGCTTTGGGCTACTGCAGTAGTGTAACCTTGAAAATACACTAAAATTAGTGGAAAATGAGTTAGAGGCTGAATAAAATATGGAATTAAATCTTATTGAGTCTAGTTTCTTAAAAAAGAAACCGTGTAAGCAAAAGAATTTCTTATAATGAGATATTTGAAGTTGTGTGAGACAGAGTTAGAATGACTTCAAAAACCCCCTATTCTGATTTGATAAAATCATTATAAATTGTACAAAAATATTTATGAGCTATAATTTATATTTTTAGAATCCTTAATGAGTCTATTTTCAAAAGAAATAGACAAGAACATTATTCGAGTCCTGTGCTATGAGATAATTGAACTTTAGTGCAGAAGGGTTGGAACTGTCAGACAATGAATCAGGGGTAACTTTGAGGAATAAACTGTATTGTTTAGCTAAACAAAAAATTCTGGAAATTTTACAGCAGAAAGGTACAGAAGTCTAGTTTCAAAGAAAATTAACGTAACTTAATTTGGAGTTTTGTAGCTCCAGATATAAATATTTTATCAACTGTTGTACAAGAAGACAGCTTGTCATGAACTTGATGATATGTTGTGAATATTGATAAGAACATGTTAATGAGTTGATTATTGTTTTCATATGAACTTACTAAGCTTTAAGCTTACACCCCTTTCCTTCCCATATCTTATTGGTAAATTGATAAACCGTAATTTATACATATTATTATCCCATACTTAACACATTTATGAATTATTTCTCCTTAGATTTGGTGAATTTGATGCTTCTAATCCTTTAATTTCATGTTTTATACTTAGGCGAGCATAGGAGAGCAAAAAGAACAAGAAACGGGCTGAAAACGGAGAAAATGGGTCGACGTGGGAAAACAACACGGCCTGGACTTCCTCACACGGGTAGCACACACGCTCGTGCCATTCTAACGGCTCGAAAATAGCCCAAAACAACCTCAACACGAGCGTGTTGATCTTTCAGCTTTGACCACGGCCTGAAGCAATCGCACACGGGTGTGTCCCTGTCGAGCCCAAGTTTAGTTCTATTCAGAAAAGGGCGATTTTGAGGGCTTTTAGGCATTCTAAAGCCTATTTAAACACCCTAGAGTAGGACTAAAGAGGACACACAGAGTAGGAAGCAAGGAATTACTCGAAGAAAGCCGATTGATCCATCTCAGAAGTCGGATTCATCATCAAAACTGAAGATCTCCCCTCAATTTCCCTTCAGGAGTTTTGGGTTTTCTTTATGCTTTGTATTCATTATTCTTCTAAGATGTTTTCCTTTTTAGTTATGAACTAAACCCCCTAAATACCTAAGGGGAATGAAACCTAAGACGAATCTTGTTATTATTATCTGAATTGTATGATAAATATTTAACTTGTTCTTAATTATGTGTTCTTAATTCTTGCTTCGGCATTTCAGGATATTGATTCAAGTTAATGCGCTTATTCAGAGGATGAATAGTCCCTGTCTAAGAGTAAATTTTTCATAATTAAGCAGAGTTGATTGCATGCCTAGAGATACGGTAACAAGATTTTGCCGCATTAGGGTGAAACCTAATAAGGGGATCCATAGATCGAGTTAATGCAACCCTAGCGTGTTAATTAGAAAGAGATTTCAATTATTCAATCTAGGGTTAGAAATTATTAGTCTTGAATAGGGATAATAACATAACTTAGGGATTTCTACGGAACAAGTTGAATGAATAAATCGTCCAATTCAGAGTCAAATAACAAGTGAAGTCTAGGTGGACTTTTCCTTGGGTATCGTCTTAATCAATCAAATTTTCTAAAAAGTATTTTCCCCAAACCTATTTTCTGTGCATTCTTAGATTAGTTAATTAGTTAATTAAAACCCCCCATTATTCTTAGGCTAGATAATAAAAAGAAAGTTAATACTAGTACTTTTAGTTCCTTTCGGTTCGACATCCGGTCTTGCTAAAACTATACTGCTATTCGATAGGTGCGCTTGCCTTCATCGTGATAATAGTTAGTTTAGGTACGATCATTTATGAATTTTAAAACTTATCGCGAGTGACAATCAAGTTTTTGGCACCGTTGCCAGGGAACTAAGATATTAGGAACGCTCAATTTTTATTACTTTAGCCATTTACTTTTATTGCAATTTAAATTTTGTTTTAATTTTCGTTACTAAATTTTCTTTTTCTCTCTTCTGGCAAGTTCTTATAGTTTATGACTTGAAGAAACTCGTCAGGACCATTACTTTTTGACGAAGAAATCGATCGCACAGCTCATAGAAACTGAAGAGAAATAAGACAAAACCTAAGATACACAGAAGGAGAGCAAGAGGACGATATTCCAACTACAACCAAGGAGATGGCTGAAAATCAAGAAAATCCGCTGCCTTCTGCAATTGCTGTTGAAAATCAGAATCCTGCTCCTCGTACTATGTATGATTATGCTAAACCTACTTTAACAGGAACTGAATCGAGTATAGTTAGGTCTACTATTGCTGCAAATAATTTTGAACTAAACCTAACACGATTCAAATGATATAGCAATTTGTTTAGTTTGATGGTTTGCAAGACGAGGACCCCAACAGTCACTTGGCAAATTTTTTGGAGTTTTGCGACACATTCAAGATCAATGGTGTTTCTGACGATGCCATTCATCTTCGATTATTTCCTTTTTCGTTAAGGAATAAAGCTAAACAGTGTTTGAACTCGTTACCACGAAGGTCAATTACTACTTGGGAACAAATGACCGAAAAGTTTCTATTAAAATATTGTTCGGCAACCAAAACGGCTAAATTACGTAATGATATTTCTTCCTTTGCACAGATGGATTTAGAAACACTCTACGGTGCATGGGAAAGATACAAGGACCTACTGCAAAAGTGCCCTCACCATGGGTTACCTCTATGGCTACAAGTTCAAACATTTTATAATGGTGTAAACCCCTCGACAAGATAGATGATTGATACAGCAGCTGGTGGAACCATCAACAACAAAACACCTGAAGCAGCTTACGAATTTATTGAGGAGATGTCACTGAATAACTATCAGTGGCAAGTCATGAGGACTAAGCCAACCAAAACAGCCGGCATTTATAATGTCGATGCAGTTAATATGTTATCAAATCAGGTGGAACTTCTAAATAAAAAGATTGATGGTTTACTTGGTTCTACGCAGGTACATCCAGTGATAAGGTGTGATTCAAGTGGAGGAGGCGTACATACAGAATATGAACCCTTCAATCCTACATCCGAGAAGGAACAAGTCCACTATATGGGTAACAATAACTCCAGATCTCAAAATAACCCATACAGTAATACTTACAATGCAGGTTGGAGGAACCACCCAAATTTCTCATGGGTGGTCAAGGAAAGCAAAGGCCACAAAATCCTTCGAGTTTTCAACAACTACCTTATCAACAGGAAAAGAAACTGAACCTTCAAGAGATGCTATCCAGATTCATCGCGGTGTCAGAAATCCGTTTCTAGAATACCGAGACAGCACTTAAAAATAAAAAACTATCGATCCAAGGGCTCGAAACTCAGATAGGCCAACTGTCCAAACTAATTTCTGAACTACCACAAGGTAGCTTGCCAAGTAATACTAAACCTAACTTGAGGGAACAGCTCAACGCTATTAATGTTCAAGATGAAGAACGATTAGTTGATCCTGAGCCAGAACCGAGGCAAGGAATAGTGGTAAGTAAAGGTGAGGTAAGTCACAATGAGAAAAAAATGATAAGTGTAGAATATAAACCTCGTGAGCCATATCCCAATGCGACAAGGAAAAACCGCTCAGATGAGCAATTTGGTAAATTCCTTAAACTTTTAAAGAAATTACATATCAACTTACCGTTTATTGAAGCTCTCTCACAGATGCCGAACGCAATGAAGTTTTTAAAGGAGCTCTTAGCAAATAAGCGGAAGTTGGACGAGGCATCGCATGTAGAGCTAAACGCAGTTTGCTCAGCAATGCTACAGAATAAGCTACCCAACAAATTAAAAGATGCAGGGAGTTTTACAATCCCTTGCTTAATTGATAGCTTAGATGTTAATAATGCATTGGCTGATTTAGGGGCTAGCATCAACGTCATGCCTTACAAAATATTTAAACAACTAGGTCTTGGGAAAACCAAACAAACTAGGACGAGCATTTGATTAGCAGATAAAACTATCAGATTTCCTAGGGTATTATTGAAGATGTACTAGTTAAAATTGACAAATTTATATTCCCAGTTGATTTCGTTGTTCTAGACATAGAGGAGGATAGCAACACTCCTTTGATTTTAGGAAGGCCTTTTTTAGCAACTGCTAGAATAATTATTGATGTTGGCACAGGTGAACTCACACTTCGTGTGGGGGACGAAACAATCACCCTTCAAGCTCGCAATTCTGGCAACACATCGAAAATTGAAGGTGATTGTATAAACCATTCTACTAAAACTGACCATATGTTACAACCTACTTTGCAGGAAATAAGCTCGAAGGACATACATGAGCCATTTTCAAGAAACAATAAAGGACCTATCCATGAAGAACGAAGGCTACAAATCGAGGAGCTAGATGAATGGCGGACACATAAACCGAGAACACACGATAAACCAAAATTACGCCAGGACGAGCTCAACACCTCACCAAATCAACTTAAGGTTGGACATAAGGTATTATTAGATGCCGCAGATCCTCGTATTACCACTGCTGAACCGAATGAAGAAAATCCTCTTACGGTACTTAACATTTTCCCATACGGTACAGTCGACGTAAATCATTCCAAATTCGGCTCATTTAAGGTAAATATTACTCGTCTAAAACCTTATTTTGATGAAATTGATAGCAGGAATGAGGAGTGTAAACTCCTCGAACCACCATGACCATTCAATGGAGAGGTAAGTCGAGCTTAGACTATAAATAAGTGCTTCTCGGGAGGCAACTCGAGCACTAACGGTATTAACTTCTTTAAATTTTAGTATTTAACACCTAACCTACTAACTGAGCTCTTGAATACAAGTTTTCCACACCCACACAACCAGGCACACGGGCGTGTTGTAGACCGTGTGAAAATAAGGCAAGGACTTTTCCCAACACGGGATGCGATAAATTGCCACGACCGTGCGACATGGCCGTGGACGATCCTGCCAAAATAACGTGGGCATGCGACATGCCCGTGTCCTGAAACTGTGGTCGAACCTGTCAAAATAACACGGGCATGCGACACACCCGTGCCTAGCACCCGTCGTTAAACCTGTCAAAATAATATCGGCGTGGACCTACATACACGGGCGTAGGAGAAGCGAATGAAGCTAGACACGGCCACGCGAGATGGACGTGTGCGTCAACACGCCCAAGGAACACGGGTGTGGGCTGTATGTCAGATACGCCGAAATTTGAAAAAATACGAAACAGACGGGCTACAATTAGGGCACACGGGCGTGTCCCCTAGCCGTGTGCCCCAAAATCTATAAAAACCCCTCACTATTCATCATCTTCTTCACCCAAAATCCCTAACCCTAGCCACTGCAAATCCACACGCCCCCTCTGCCATACCCGTGCACCATCTTCAACTCTATTTTTGACACCTAAACTCCTCCCTTTAGTGTTTGTTTACTCTTTTCTCTTCTATTTTCCTTACTTTTGATGTTTATTAGCATAATAATCTTCATTTTTCTCATATTATTTTCATTGTGATATCATTCAAATTTCATTTTTAGAGTAGTTATTATCTATTTCATGTTGAATTTTTTTTACTTATTGCATGATTTCTCTGTTCCATTTGACTAATTTAAAGTAAATATTCATAGTTAGGATAATAGAAATACTCATGCCTTTTGTTTTGACATTGTTCATCAATATATATGCTACATGCTACCAAACCCACATGCATCACTCACTAGAAATTTCCATTAATATTATTCTCGAAGTCCTATTCATAATAATGACTTGATATAATTGCTTTGGTTGTTTTATCATGTTCGTCAAATTAGTCTGTGAACCCCATGAAGTTTTATTGTTTAATTTTATCATACTTAGGGGTGTACTGGTTTTTTTGCAGGTATATAATGTCGAGTTCACGTGGTAAAAAGGTCACCGTCCCCACTTCGAAGAAAAGGAAGGGAGCGTCATCTTCCTCGGGTCCTACCACTGAAATTTGCCACCCTTTCCTGCAGTTTCCCGTTGAACCCCAAGAAAAACTTTTCCAGATACTTCGGGCCCGATCTTTAGTTGCGAGCCGCTACATCGACTGGGCTACAATAGAACAAGTCCAACTGGCTGATGCGATTCGGGGCCCCCTCACCACCGACCACTGAGAGCTTTTCTTTGAGATCGTTGAGCTGACGTATCTCAAGCACACGATGGAACTATGCTCAAAATTCCATTTTCAGACCGTAATGACCAACTATGATGATCTCGGCACGGTTCAATTTCGCCTCCGCAGTTTAGTCCACAAGTTGAGCATCCTAGAGTTCGGTACAACACTGGACCTTTACACGGAGGAGTTCAAGGAGGAGAACGATCTTCACGCTCTCAACCGCCACATTCACCGTTCTCCTTCCCGGTGCTGGGACATATTAGTACCACGCTCGGCCACCTATGACCCTAGTCGCTCCAAGGCATCAGCTCTCTTTCCATCCTCAAGGTACTTACATTCTATCTTAGCTCACACTCTGACAGGGCGGAGAGAGAGCACCGTCGTCGTCAACACTCACGACGTCTATTTCCTATGGTGTATGTCGTATGGGCACGTCTTCAACCTCGCCTACTTTATCGCCCTCGCCATTCGCCAGCAGACGGAGCGGCATCGGAAGGAGGTCATCTCTATTGGCCCCTATGTGACTAGATTGGCTCGACACTTCGGGCTCCTCAACATAGCGGCACAAGAATCTTCCCTTACCCTCATTGGCCAGATGTCTCCACAAAGCATCTCGAGCATGCTAAGCATGATGATGATCGAAAAGCGCCGTGGAACTTACCATCTTCAGTATCGCCTCGCCAATCTACTGAGGAGGAGGCCCCCGAGGACATTACTGATGATGCCTTCCACAACACGAGGACCTACCGTCTCAGCCACCACCCACCCATCATCCAGTTCATGCGGCGGCTTCATATTCTGACATCTCTGAGCGCCTCACTCGATTTGAGCAGCAGTGTTTTCAGTGATTCGATAACATTGATGCTACTCTACAGTAGATTTATCAGCACCTCCACATTTCATCACCACTACAACCTCACGAACCATCCGGCGATGATGATATTTGAAGAATTTTTTATTTTTATTTTTATTTTTATTTTCATTTTCATTTTCATTTTCATTTTCATTTTCATTTTTCTTATTAATATTATTTCCTTTTGACACTATTTTAACTTTAGGATTTAATAAACAAATTTTAATTTAGGTCATTTCATTACGAGTAATTATTTCTTCCTTATTTTTCTAAAGAGTTTCTGATTTCATCACAGTTATAAAGAGCTCCAAAGCTCACTATCACTTAGGAACTTCAAACTCCACTAGAAAAGGTTCCCCACGACTGCCATGCCCTACTCGACCACAAGATATAATATTCTTTTGGTGCAGCACTTGTGGAACCCAACCTCTACCACCACCGGAGTATCCTCCTCCACTCTACAAGACTCCAAACTAGAGAGTTAATTCACTTAACATTCAGGAAGTTTCACTTCTCTCCCTATCTTATGATCTTATATCTATAATTGCCACTAACTTTATCTTTGGACATTGAGGGCAATGTATATCTTAAGTGTGGGGGGTCAATTATATC
This sequence comes from Gossypium anomalum, assembly GCA_025698475.1. Taxonomy (NCBI): domain Eukaryota; kingdom Viridiplantae; phylum Streptophyta; class Magnoliopsida; order Malvales; family Malvaceae; genus Gossypium; species Gossypium anomalum. Next base: position 19,842,228 of record CM046963.1, on the reverse strand, counting down.
ACTATCAAAAAAATCCCTGAATTTTGTCTTGCTCTCATAAAAATCTCTCATATCATTTTTAGGATGACTTTTAATTAATTTATGATTTTTATTGATATATCTTGAATTAAAACATAGGCATTCATGCATTGACTATTTAAACTTTAAGACATTAGAGAATTAAGCATCATAAGTTGATTTTTAAAGAATTTAAAATTTTAGGTTGTTTTCCCCAAGTTTAGGTATTATCTTGAATTGAAATCCACAGGTTTAAACATCAAAACGCCACAATTTTTGTGAGATTTTGAGCCTTTAAGAGCATCTATTATTTCTTTCATGCTCACTTTTATTGTTACTTTGAGTGCGTCAATATCGAATTGTTATGCTAGAACTTGCTTGATTATACATGTCAAGACCACACCATTTGATTTTATATGTCAAGATGATAGAGGCACTTAGGTTTAACCCCCTCATGCCATGAAAGGCCTACCTCCACAACTAACCCTTAGTGAACCTCTTTGAGCCTAACAAGTCATTCCTTGATTTATCCCCAATATTAACCCTTAACTCATTATTGTTGAAAGCCCCTCAATTAATTTGATCCCTATTTTTGTCGAGATTTGATTTGAATAAATTGCTTAGCTTTGTCTTATTCTTAATAGTTAGTCTATGATATTTAACTTGTTCTTAAAAAAATACATATTTACATATTAGTAGTGATCTTTCGTTTTCGAGCCTAAGTATTTAAATTCCATATTCTGAAAAGAAGCTCTGTTGTAGCAAGTAATGATTAAATATTTTTCTAGTTAAGTAATTTTTCAATTTAATCTCAATTCTAACCTTCTCTTTCAGCTTATGACCACACTCCCTAACCAAGCCTCGTTACAACCCTCTAAAGACCTTTTGATTGATGTATCATCTCAGTTTATAGTGGTGGAGATTTGATTTTCATACAAGCCTATGGTAATTACTTTTCATATTGACTGTTGAGTGCTACATTCATTATCCTTAAACACTTCGAGTGATTTGAGTGAATCGTTAGTGAGGAAGTTAAACTCTGTGAGATTTTGAATCAAAGGTGATTACTTAAATAAGGGGATATGCCTATATTTTTCATGATTAAATGCTCAACTTGGAATGTTTGAAACTTTAATGCTCTTTTAGTTGAATTCTCAATGTATGATTACTTATGGATTAGTTTGAGATATTATTGATGGGAATTATAAATTGAGAAAAAGTAATTCTTAAGTGTGGATTGAGGATTTTGCTTGAGGACAAGCAAATGCTTAAGTGTGGAGGTATTTGATAAACCGTAATTTATACATATTATTATCTCATACTTAACACATTTATGAATGATTTCTCCTTAGATTTGGTGAATTTGATGCTTCTAATCCTTTAATCTCATGTATTATACTTAGGTGAGCATAGGAGAGAAAAAAGAACAAGAAACGGGCCGAAAACAGAGAAAATGGGCCAACGTGGGAAAACAACACGGCCTAGACTTCCTCACACCGGTAGCACACACGCCCGTGCCATTCTAACAGGCTTAAAAATGAACTAAAACAACCTCAACACAAGCGTGTTGATCTCTCAGCTTTGACCACAGCCTAAAGCAATCGCACACGGGCATGTCCATGTTGAGCCCAAGTTAAGTTCTATTCAGAAAAGGGCGATTTTGAGGGCTTTTAGGCATTCTAAAGCCTATTTAAACACCGTAGAGGAGGACTAAAGAGGACACACAGAGTAGGAAGCAAGGAATTACTCGAAGAAAGCCGATTGATCTATCTTAGAAGCCGAATTCATCATCAAGACTGAAGATCTCCCCTCAATTTCCCTTCAGGAGTTTTGGGTTTTCTTTATGTTTTGTATTCATTATTCTTCTGAGATGTTTCCCTTTCTAGTTATGAACTAAACCCCCTAAATACCTAAGGGCAATGAAACCTAAGACGAACCTTGTTATTATTATCTGAATTGTATGATAAATATTTAACTTGTTCTTAATTATGTGTTCTTAATTCTTGCTTCGGTATTTCAGGATATTGATTCAAGTTAATGTGCTTATTCAGAGGATGAATAGTCCCTGTCTAAGAGTAAATTTGTCATGATTAAGCAGAGTTGATTACATGCCTAGAGATACGGTGGCAAGATTTTGTCGGATTAGGGTAAAACCTAATAAGGGGATCCATAGATCGAGTTAATGCAACCCTAGGGTGTTAATTAGAAAGAGATTTCAATTATTCAATCTAGGGTTAGACGTTATTAGTCTTGAATAGGGATAATAACATAACTTAGGGATTTCTATGGAACAAGTTGAATGAATAAATCGTCCGATTCAAAGTCAAATAACAAGTGAAGTCTAGGTGGATTTTTCCTTGGGTATTGTCTTAATCAATCGAATTTTCTAAAAAGTATTTTCCCTAAACCTATTTTCTGTGCATTCTTAGATTAGTTCATTAAAACCCCCATTATTCTTATGCTAGATAATAAAAAGAAAGTTAATACCAGTACTTTTAGTTCCTTTGGGTTCGACATCCAGTCTTGCTAAAACTATACCGCTATTCGATAGGTGCGCTTGCCTTCATCGTGATAATAGTTAGTTTAGGTACAATCATTTGTAAATTTTAAAACTTGTCACGAGTGACAATCATAAATTAAGCTAGCTCGGGTTGGAGATTACCGGAGATGCTATCACACTATCAAGCTATCACGTTTGGTAAGAACAATTGTAAATCCATATTAAGTTTATGGCATGTATAGGGTCTAGATCTTTTATTTTGAAGTCATTTCCAATGTGGTCAAATGTGTTGGCCTATAATGTTTTGATGATTAATTTGTGAATGGCCATGAGATGTGGCTCATGATGATTGTTGTGTTGTAAATCTAATTATGCATGCATATAAGTACCAATATCTTGTGTTGTGGTTCATAGCGATGAGAGTTGGCTAAAGTCGAATATGTTGAAAATGAATGATATTGGTTGCATGTGAAAATTGCCATGATCATAACATGTTAGGAATGTTTAAGTGCCTAATTTTGCCAGGTTGTATGCTATTGTATAAGTATGTGTGAGTATGTTGTAAGGGTGACAAAATGGCTTGGAAAATAGCCTTGCATTTGTCCACACAGGTAGACATACGGGCGTGTGTTTAGGCCGTGTGTGACACACGGTCTGCCCACATGGGCTTGTGATCCGGCCATGTGTCCCCTACACCTTTGAATTTCAAGTCAGTATGCATGGTAGTAAGCACACAGGCAAGAGACACAGCCATGTGTCTCAATCATGTGAAGGACACGGCCATAGGTCACGGGCGTGTGCCTCGACTGTGTGGCTTCAATTTGTTTATGACCAAATTGGCTGAATGTTCAGGTTTCTGGACACGGGTTCGGGACACCGGCGTATCCCTAGCACACAGGTGTGTGTTCTACACCCACACGGGTGTGTGGAGCCTTAAAGCATGAAATTCTTCCAAGTTTTTCTTAAGTTCTCGGTTTGGTCCCGAACCATTTCTAATGTATGTTTTGGGCCTCATAAGCCCGTTTAAGGGATAAAATGTATGTGACATGAAAAGTTTTAAATTGACCAAAATTTTACGGCCCAGTTTTTTATATTTGGTTGAGTTTAAGTCCAGTATCACCTCGAACCCTGTCTCGGCATCAGATACGGGCGAGGGCTGTTACAGATACATAACTCTAAGCACTAATATCGACACCTTTGTATGGATAGCATTTTATAGTTTGATGTTTTGCTAAAATTTAACAAAAACCAATTGTATCGATACTTTTGTAAAGTATTGGCGCTCTAATATAAATTATTGATACTTTAGTTCGGTATCAATACCATTTTGAGATTCTATTTCTTTAAAATTTTGCTTGAAAAGTGCTAATGATATCTTTACAAAGGTATCGATACTTTAGTGCCGAATCTGTCAAAATCCTCCATTTTGGTACCCATTTCATGTCCAAAACAAACCTATTCAATTTGGTGCCCATATGCACACTTAAAACTTGCACAAACCAATTCAAAAGGTACATCACATTCAAACTCAACCATTTCTCAATTAACCAAAATATACAATCTCCAAACAAGCACCTAATTCACACTATAACCCCCCAAAATTTATGTTTCTGCTTTTGCAATTAATTGACATAAATGAGTATCTATTTTAGTGGTTAAGTGTTCTGGGTGTGTGTGTGAGGTCCCAAGTTCAAGCCCTACCTTTGGCAAATTTTGGTATTTTTTTGACTTAAGCCTTGTGCTAGTTCAGCAGACTTATATTCAATTATTTGCAATTTTATATCAAAATGGGGCTGCTGGTCTGGTGGTTAGGTGGAGTGTTGATGTGTTAGAGGTCCTGTGTTTGAATCCTCATGTGAACGTGGGTATTATTTTTGCTCGCCTTTGAGATAAAGTTTCGGTTGGGAGGGAATTTTGAGAAGTGGGTTAGTAGGTGAGAAAAATAAGGGATTTGGGGGTTATCAGATTTTGTTATCTTTCTTTTTGGCAAAATTTTCTCTTTTCCAAAAACAATTCTAACGTCAAATCTCTTCCTTTTGTTCCTCTACCAATTTCTTCTTCATCTTTTTCTCTTTCATTATTTTCTTCTTCTTTCTTTTTCTATCAGCACCTATTTGTTTTCAATTTACGATTCCTCTATTCAAGATTTTTCGTGTGTGGGTAAGTAATGCTAGTATTTTTAATCGAGTAGGGTGTTCTTCTTTACAATCGATAAAACGATTTGTCCCATTTTCTATTTAGTAATGGAATTGTGTTTCGGTAGCAGCAAATCAAGAAGGTCGTGACATTACTGTTGCGAAATTGTAGTCAAATCGTTCATGGTGTAGGGGTAAGTAAGGAACACTTACTTAAACTGTTGTCAGTTTTGTGAGATGCATTTATTTGAGAATTAAAACTGATTATGGAAGGCTTTTGGAATCTATTTTAGGTTCTGGAAGGCTCGGGATAATTTTCACATCGAAATAGTGCCAGAGGTACTGTCGACGCCACATGGGCGTATAGTCGCCCGTGTGGTAGGCCGTGTGTCATGACACGGGTGTGTGATCGACGAGGCCAGGCTGTGCACGTAAGACACGACCGTGTGATGGCTACGTAGGACGTGTGCAACACACGGGCTAGACTAATCTGGGCCATGTGGGCCACACGGGCGTATGGGTCCACCCGAGTAGTCCACATGGACGTGTGGGATTCTGGGCCAGGCCAAGTAATCCACACGGCCAAGGCCAAATTGGGCCGTATAGGCCACATGGGCGTGCGGGCTCACACGGTTGGCCACATGGGCGTGTTAGCCTATTTAACTGAAATGTGGTCTAAGGTTGCACAGGTCACCCAAGTCGACTGTGAACCTACTATAGGTCGATAAGCACTACTTAGACCCTTAAATGCATGAACCGTATGTATGATGTATGTACTGAGTATGGTGGGTATATAAATGAATACTGAACTGTATGTATAACTGATATTCATGTATTCACATGTCATATACTGTATGTTGCATTACATTGGGTTGGGATGTTGATATTTGGAGGAAGTGTACTGAAAGACTCTTGAGCCTATTATCTGGCAGCTCAGCTGCAATTTACTGATTATGTGTCGCCTTTGGTACTACTTGGAGTGTAGGGATGAGGGTGTTTTAAACCCCACAAAGAGTGTAGGGATGGACGGAGATGGTGTATAGAGGCTGGTTGGGTAGGACTCTGCTTACTGATTAATGTATATCAGATACTGTTACTATGATGGGCTTAGGCCCTAAAGCATATCTGATACTGTAACTGAATTGGGCTAAGGCCCGAACTACTACTGAAACTGAAATAGGCTTAAGACCAGACTGTATTGGACTGATAATTAATATTTGATTGTGTGCATGACTTCTGTAGGGATTACACACTGAGTTTATGTAAACTCACCCCTTTCTGTTTTATCTGTAGAGGTAATCCCCAAACTTAGACAGGTTGGTGCGGCGGAGGACTCAACGGTGACCACATGACTATTAGGCTGTTTTAATTTCATTTATGGTTTTAATTTTTTATTTTTGATGTAATTTGGGACTTGTGGACTGTTTGACTTTATTTTGAGATTTTTTTCTGTTTGCATTGACTTTTAAATTGCAAAAACTCGGTTTAATTAAAAATAATATTTTTCCTAAATGCGAACGATTATATGAAAATATCACGGTTTTAAAAGCTTTCGCTACAAAATATGTTTTAAAAAAAATCAAATTAACGAGGAAATAATTTCAAGATTGACTAAAGATAAATAGAAGCTAATAAACGGAAACGGTTTTAACTTGATAAATTCGCTTTTAAATTTCATTCCATGTGACACCGCTAGATTTAGCCATAACGTCTAGGTCGGGTTTGGGATGTTATATTTAGTGGTATCAGAGCCAAGTTACAAAACTCGGCTGTGGAAATGGGTTTTTTAAAATTTGGTTTTGAAGAATTGATTACAAAATGATTTGGAATGTTTTACTGAGTAAGTGGTACACCGAGTCTCCGACGCCGATCCTGTAAGTATTCTGAACTGTGAACTATTTTAAACTGAAATTGTTATTAATAGTATATTCTGAAACTACTATAGGTGGTATACTATACTGAAAACACTTTAGTTAGTGTATACCGAAAACTGTAGTGAAATTGCCAAAAATGAAAACAAACTCTGAATTACCGATAATGTTCTACATAAAACATTTGCTAATAAATATTGAACTGTAACTGGTTCATAGAACTTCTAAATACAGATAATTTGATTAGATATGAGTACACGACGTATCCGTGAACAGGCTACTAGAGGCCGTGATAGAGACTGTAGAGGGGCTCGAGCTAGGTTTTCATCTTCTGGCAACCTACCTAACTTGGATACTAGTAAGATGCCGGTTTCACCTGCGACTGAGACTGGGTCTCAAGAACGCATGGTTGGGGACGATGCACTATCCCAGGCTATGCTCAGGATTTTGGAGAGGGTCGCTGGGCCCAATACTGGATCTGAATGCCAAGGGTCGGTTACGGAACGACTCCGGTCCAATGGGGCTGAATTATTCAGAGGTGTCACTAGAGTTACCCCCAATGTCACTGAGTACTGGATTGAGGCCACAGAGAGGATCATGGATGATCTAGACTGAAACCCAGAGCATAAATTGAAGGTTGTAGTCTCGCTGCTGCGTGATAAGGCATATCAATGGTGGCTTACTGTTAAGAAGGGCACTCAGGCCGAACAATTGAACTGGAAGTTCTTTAAGACCGCCTTCTAGGGAAAATATGTAGAAGTCAGTTACGTGGATGCCCGCAGGAGGGAGTTTTTGAAATTAACTCAGGGAGATCGATAAGTGGCCAAGTATGAGGCCGAGTTTCTAAGACTGAGTCGCTATGCACAAGGTATGGTGGCATCTGAGTACTAGCGATGTGTCCGCTTTGAGGATGGCCATAGTGATAACTTGCGGGTTTTCATAGCTCTACAGAGGGAGCGAGATTTTTCTGTCTTGGTTAAGAAGGCGAAGATCGCCGAGGAGGTTAAGTACACTGAGTGCCAAAACCGCGACAAAGAGAGAGGTAAGAACAAGAGGGATTTGGTGCCCTCGAGTTCAGTACTGAGGCCTAAGAAAAAGGCCAAAACTAATGGGCCAGTTAGAGCTGGGCCCCCTACTGCTCCTATTGGATTGCAGCCGTGTGGAGATTGCAGTAGACGCCATCAGAGCAAGTGTTGGAGGAGGACTGGGGCGTGTCTGAGATGTGGGCCACTTGAGCATCGTATAAGAGAGTGTCCGATGAGGGCTGATCAGATGCAAGCTTCAGCTTCGAGTACTGTACAGCCGCAGAGAGTAGTTCAGAAGCCACTTAGGGGCCGTGGGCAAGCTAGGGGTGGTAATGGTATGGGCCGTGGACAAAGAGCACCAAGTAGAGGTGCTAGGTAAACCAAGGTGAGGCAGCCTACTTTGGTTTATGCTGCACATCGCCGAGAGGATAGAGATGCTCCAAACATCATTACTAGTATGTTCTTAATTTATGATGTACCTTATTTTACTTTGATAGACATAGGTTCCACACATTCCTTATGATGTAAACTTGGGGATTTTGGTTGAGAGTACTTCTAGTGAGGTGACTGTACTGAGTCCACTGGGCTAATCGATTCGAGTTAGCAAACTTTATAGAGATATTCCACTAGAAGTTCAATGGTCGGTATTTCTGGCTAATCTGATGAAGCTGCCATTTGGGGAGTTTACCCTGATTCTGGGCATGGACTGGTTGGTCAAGCACCGTGTCAGTTTGGACTGTGAGACTAAGAGGGTCGTCTTGAGAACTGTGAAGGATACTGAGGCAGTCATGATTGGAGAACATCAAAATTTTTTGGCTAATGTGATCTCAGCACTAGTGGCTAAGAAACTGGTTCGTAAGGGATGTAAGGCGTTCTTGGCCTATATTAATGTTTTCATTCCTAGAGACTCTACTATAAAGGACATCAAAAATGTAAGGAATTTTCTAGACGCCTTCTCTGAGGAGCTATTGGGTTTACCTCCGAATCAGGAAGTGGAATTTGGGATTGAACTTCTTCCTGGTACAGCTCTGGTGTCTATTGCTCCCTATCGTATGGCACCAAAAGAGCTTACTGAACTTAAGGCTCAACTTTAGGAGTTGCTGGATCATGATTTCGTTCATCCTAGTGTGTCTCCTTGGGGAGCACCACTTCTGTTTGTTAAGAAAAATGATGGGACCATGAGGATGTACATCAACTACCGACAGTCGAACAAGCTCACCATTAAGAATAAGTATCCACTTCCGAGGATTGATGATTTATTTGATCAGTTTCAAGGGGCTTCTGTATTCTCTAATATCGATTTTCGCTCAGGGTATCATTAGTTAAGGGTTAAGGAGGTGGATGTGAATAAGACTGTATTTAGGACTCGTTATGGTTATCTTAGTGATGCCTTTTAGTCTGACAAATGCTCCGTCTGCATTCATGGATTTGTTGAACTGAGTGTTTTAGCCATATCTTGATCAGTTCGTCGTGGTATTCATGAATGATATATTGGTGTATTCCAAGACTGAGGACGACTATGATGAACATCTGAGAGTGGTACTTCAGACTTTGCGAGAAAAATAGCTCTACACTAAATTCAGTAAGTGTGAGTTCTGGCTTCATAAAGTAACTTTTCTTGGGCAAGTCGTATCTGCTGAAGGGATTAGAGTTGATCCTAGAAAGATTAAAGCTATGTTGGATTGGAAACAACCCAAAAATGTGATCGAAATTTGTAGTTTTCTAGGTCTGGCGAGTTACTATCGGCGATTTGTTGAGGGGCCTTTTTTTTATTGTAGCTCCTCTTACTAAGCTTTTGCGCAAGGGTGTTGCTTTTGTCTGGACTGATGCACAGCAATCGAGCTTTGAGAAGCTCAAGTCTGTTCTAAGTCAGGCTCTTGTTCTGATACAGCCTGAATTTGGGAAGGAGTTTGTAGTGTACTGTGATGCATCCCACGTCGGTTTGGGATGTGTGTTGATGTAAGATGGAAAACTTCTAGCCTATGCATCCCGTCAGCTTAAGACACATGAGGCAAACTATCTAACGCATGAGGCAAACTATCCGACAAATGACCTTGAGTTGGCTACAGTGGTCTTTGCATTGAAAATCTGGAGACATTTTCTGTATGGTGAGAGGTGTATCATCTACACCGATCACAAGAGTCTCAAGTAGCTCCTCACTCAGAAGGAACTGATTTTAGGTAGCGTCGTTGGATTGAGCTACTTAATGACTATGACTGCACTATCGAGTATCACCTTAGAAAGTACAATGTGGTGGCCGATGTTCTAAGTCGTAGAGCGATGACTGATCTAAGGGCGATGTTTGCTCGCCTTAGTTTGTTTGATGATGGGAGTTTGTTGGTCAAGTTGCAAGTCAATCCGACTTGGATTGAACAGATTTGAGATAAACAGTTAGGGGATGAGTCACTGGGTTTATGGTTTCGCCAGGTTGAGAGTGGCAGCACTTCTAATTTTGGACTGAATAATGATGGGGTACTCTATTTCAATGGTCGGATTTGTGTACCAAATGATGTGGATCTGAGGCAAGCTATTCAGAGGGAGGCGTATAGTAGCCCTTATGCTATGCATCCCAGTGGAAATAAAATGTATCGTGACCTTTATGAGTTATACTAATTGCCGGGTTTGAAGCGAGAGGTTACGAATTTTGTGGCTTGATGTCTAACCGGTTAAGATTCCTCTATGGAAGTAGGAACGAGTGACAATGGACTTTGTTAGTAGGTTTCCCTTGACACCCACTAAGAAGGATATTGTTTGGGTCATCGTGGATCAATTAACTAAGTCTGCAAACATCATTCCAGTTCGGACGGACTTTTCACTTTAGAAGTTGGTGAAACTTTATATCTCCAAGATAGTCAAACTGCATGGGGTTCCAGTGTCAATTATTTCTAACAAAGATCCTCGTTTCATATCTTAGTTCTAGAAAAGTTACATGAGGCTCTAGGTTTAAGGTTGGACTTCAGAACTGCGCTCCATCCTCAGACAGATGGTCAATCCGAGAGGGTGATTCAGATACTGGAGGATATGTTAAGGAGTTCTGCGATTGATTTCCAGAGGTAGTTGGGAGGATTATCTGCCACTAGCCGAGTTCGCTTACAATAACAACTTCCAAGCTAGTATTCAGATGGCACCCTATGAGGCTCTATATGGTCATAAGTGTCGTACTCCTCTATGTTGGACTGAGTTGGGTGAGCAGCGTGTATTGGGTCCTGAGTTGGTTTCTAAGATAGAGGATAAGGTTCGACTGATTGAGATCTCTAAAGGCGGCTTCTGATAGACAGAAATCCTATGATGAATAAAAGAGGCGTGAGATTGAGTACTCGGTAGGCGATTTTGTTTTCCTTAAGGTCTCTCCATGGAAGAAGGTTCTGAGGTTCGGTCGTAAGGGCAAGATGAGCCCTAGGTTTATTGGACCGTACCGGATTCTGAAGCAAGTGCGACCAATCGTTTATCAGTTGGAGTTACCTCCAGAGCTAGACCGTATTCATGACGTATTGCATGTCTCGATGTTGAGGCACTACCGCTCCGATCCTACTCATATTGTCCCTGTTGAGGAGATTGAGGTTAGGCCAGATTTAAACTTCGAGGAGGAACCGGTTCAGATTCTAGATCGTGATGTAAATATTCTTTGGAAGAAACCTATTCCTTTAGTAAAGGTGCTGTGGCGGAATCATAGCACTGAGGAGGCCACGTGGGAGCCTGAGGATGCTATGTGTCTGCAATATCCTTATCTGTTCTGATCAAGTAAATTTCGAGGCCAAAATTTTCTTTTAGGGGGGTTGTGACACCCCTAACCTGTATCCGTTTCTGGAATAGGGATACGAGGTATTACCAAATAACACACCTAATTCACATACATTTATACATTCATACTCAAAATCCATTCAAAACATTTACAATGTCCCTTGTAAGGTTCTATGAGACCTTAAAACATGCTTAAAATTGGTTCAGGACTAAACCGATAACATTTGCAAACTTTGGGAAATTGAGCAAATTTTTAAACATTTAAGGGTCCCACATTCGTGTGAACAGGTCGTGTGCCTCACACGGCTATCAGACACGCCCGTGTCATAGGCCGTGTGAAAACAGGGCATACATACAAACTTGCACCACATGGTCGAGGACACGCCCGTGTGCCATGGCCGTGAGAAAACTGGAGGGGTTACTGACTTGGGTCACATGGCCGACCACACGCCCAAGTGCCAGCTCGTGTGCCACACACGATCAGTAGACACGGCCATGTGTCTAAGCTGTGCCAAACCTATAGGGTATACTGACTTTAATTCGAAGGGTTACCCCAGGGGACATACGATCGTGTATCATGACCGTGTATCGCACACGGCTGAGACACACACCTGTGTCTCTGCCCGTGTGGACAAAAATAGGCTATTTGCAAAGCCAATTTGCCACCCTTAGGCTATTTGCAAAGCCAATTTGCCATCCTTCTTTCAAGCACACCTAGTAACAAAAATAGTACAAATTCATTACATATATAGGCAGCCAAAATATGCCAATACATACACATTTCACGCAATCTATCCTCAACCATTTCAACTACTAAATCCAATATTCAAACACACCAAATCATTAAGCCAAAATCATCACAACTTACATAGCTACTAAATGAATTTACTCATCAAATTATCATCTATTTCATGACACAATTTGCACTATATCATCATCTCAAAATCAAACCACAATATGCTAATCTTCCAAGCATCAATACACCAACTTACAACTATCCAAAATAACCAACACATAGCCACACCAAAACAAGCCAACATATAAGGCATTATCTACATCACATATATAATTCTTACCAAACACAATTCAAGCTAACTTAAATGGCCATACACACAAACATTTACAAGCCAAATCACATGGCTAAAATCATAACTCAAAACATACAAATATGAAACTAGCATATACATGCCATATACCATATATACAAAACTCTCAAAAGTACCAACGAGATGATCGATAGTGTGATGACGGTTCCCAACGATTCCTGAATCCGAGCTACCTTCGATAATCTATAAAACAGGGAAAGAACACACAAATTAAGATTCAAAAGCTTAGTAAGCCATATACAAATAAAGTCAACACACAAATTAAGATTCAAAAGCTTAGTAAGCCATATACAAATAAAGTCAACACATGGATATTTGCATATCAATTCAAATATGCTAAACATAGCTAATCACATTCAAATTTACAAACCTTTCTCATTGAACATATATTCAATGTCTTGATCAAGTTCATCAAATACTTTCCCTTTTCAATACTCGTATGAATTTCGTACGTACCTGAGTCACTTAGCTCATTCACATGTTCTTTCTCAACTTGACTTTGCCCATTGTACAATTCAAAATCGTTAAGGATACTCAAAAATCACATAAGCTCGTACAATGCCATATCCCAGATATGGTCCTACATGTTATTATATATCAATGCCACTGTCCCGGACAGGGTCTTACACAAAATCGATTAACGATGCCAATGTCCCCGACAGGGTCTTACACGTAATCTCAATACAATGCCAATATCCCAGACATGGTCTTACATGTAATCACATCTCGATAACCTAATGTCATGACATTCGTATCCTATTCTATTCCTAAAGTTCGTACGGGACTTTTGGATATCGTAACTCTGTCGATCCTTGCTCCTAAGTGCTCATTCAACATTTATAACATTTCCATGACAAGTAAACACATGTAATTCAATTTAAAGACATTTATTTGCATATGAACTTACCTCGTAGTCGGAATAGAGGAACCGGATCGACTATTCAATAACTTTCGATTTCCCTCGATCTAAATTAGATTTCTTTCGTTCTTGATCTATATACATTCACAATTAAATTTTTTATTCATCAACACATTCAATTTAGTCCACAAACACATATTTGGGCATTTTTGCACTTTAACCCCTAAAATTCCACATTTATTCAATTTAGACCTTATTTCACAAAAACACAAATTACACAAAATTTAATAAGACCCATGCTTAGCTGAATTCTTTATAGGTCCCTAGTAGCCCATATTTGTCAATATTTCGCACATTTAACTACAATATTTCACGTTTTCTAAATTTAATCCCTAATTGACATTTTTACTCAAAATCACTTTACAAGACATGTATATCAAACACCAAGCTTTCATATTTCATCATCAAACATTCAAAAACACATGAATTCATCAATAGCAACTTTCAAAATCATCAACACTTTCAAAAATTAAGGCTTGGGCTAGCTAGAACTCAAAGCAACGATCACAAAAACATAAGAATCATCAAAAAATCAAGCTAAAATCGTACCTTAAACAAGCTTAACCACGGTCGAATGGATGAAAGCTCAAAACCCTTTTTTCTTTCTCTAATATTTGGCTAAGGATGATGATAATTTAGGCTTAAAATTGTTTTTCTTTTATTTTATTATAACTTAATACATATTTTACCATTTTACCTTTACTTATTAAACATTTAAAACATTAAATATAAGGTCATTAATGTCCCTCTCCACTATCAACGGTCTAATTACAACATAAAGACATTTCATTTAATAAGCCATAGCAATTAGACTCCTTCATCAAATAGAATGCAACTTTTGCATTTTACGCGATTTAGTCCTTTTCTCAAATTAACCACTTAAATGATAAAATTAGCTCACGAAAATTTCACACATATATAATCACATGCTATAAACACCAAAAATAATATTAAAATAATTTTCTGACCTTGGATTTGTGGTCCCCAAACTACTGTTCTGGTTTAGCTAAAACCGGACTGTTACAACTCTTCCCCCTTAGGGATTTTCGTCCCCGAAAATCTTACCATTGAATAAGTTTGGAAATTGCATTCTCATAGCATCTTAGGGTTCCCACATAGCTTCTTCAACCTCGTTTCGATGCCACAATACTTTCACTAATGCAATTTTCTTATTTCTCAACTTTTTGATCTCATAAGCTAGAATTTGGATCGGTTCTTCACTGTACGATAAATCTGGTGGAATTTCAACCTCAGTCGGGGCAATGACATGTGAAGCGTCGAATCAGTATCGTCGAAGCATAAATACATGAAATACATTATGAATCTTTTCTAACACAGACGGCAATGTTAGCCAATAAGCAACTGGTTCGACTCACTCAATGATTTCATATGGTCCGATGAATCGCGGACTCAATTTGCCTTTACAACCAAATCGAAGTATTTTCTTCCACGTAGATACTTTCAAAAACACTTTATCCCCGATCTGAAACTCAAAATCTTTTCGTTTCAAGTCTGTGTATGATTTCTAACGATCTGATGCTGCTTTCAGACTATCACGAATTACTTTCACTTTTTCTTCTGTTTCTCTAGTCAGATCAACCCCATGAATCTTATTTTTGCTAAGTTCAGTCCAGTACAACGATGTTCTAAATTAATGACCGTATAAAGCTTCATATGGTGCCATTATAATACTCGATTGAAAACTATTGTTATACACGAATTCAATCAACGGCAAATACTTTTCCCACATACCTTCAAACTCAAGAATGCAACATCTCAACATATCCTTGAGTATCTGAATAACTAGCTCAGATTGACCCTCCGACTGCAAGTAAAATGCGGTACTAAAATGTAGTTTTGTACCCAGTGCATTTTGCAGTTTTTTTCCAAAACCTTGACGTGAATCTCGACTCTCTATCTGAAACAAAAGAAATAGGTACTCCGTGTAATCTCACAACCTCGGAGATATATAACTCAGCCAACTTATCAAGTGAATAGTCTATTCATACTAGAATGAAATAAGTCGATTTTCTCAACCTGTCAACAACAACCCAAATTGCATCTTTCTTACTCGGAGATAGGGGTAAACTTGAAACAAAATCCATAGTCACTCTATCCCATTTCCACTTGGGAATCATAATAGGTTGCAATAAACCTGACGGCACTTGATGTTCAGCTTTTACATGCTGACAAATCAAACATTTCGAAACAAATTCCAAAAAATCACCTTTCATACCATGCCACCGATAGAGCTGTTTCAAATTGTTATACATTTTCATGCTTCTCGGATGAACAGATAAATCGACTATAATGTGCTTCGTTCAAAATCATCTGAATCAACTCTGAATTCCTCGGAACACATTCAGCCTCTGAATCTTAAACAGTTATCTGAATCTACAAGAAACTCTGAATCAGGGTCCGAATAACACTGAGCTCATTCTGCTAACATTTCATTATCAACTTTCTGAGCTTCACAAATCTACTATAAAAAAAAGGTCTCGCTTTTCACTCAGCTACAATCGTGCCATCATCAGATAGAGCCAACTGAGTATTCATTGCATGTAGAGCAAACAAAAATTTTCGGCCATCTCCGCTATCCCAAATTCAAATCTTTTAAAAATTCTAGCCATCTCCGCTGTCGCAAATTCAAATCTTTCTAAGTCATCAGATATTTCAAACTCTTGTGATTTGAATAAACATGACATTTTTCACCAAACAGATAATGGCGTCAAATCTTCAATGCAAACACAATGGCTGCTAACTCTAAATCATGCGTTAGGTAATTCTTTTTATGCGGCTTTAACTGTCTCGAGGCATAAGCTATAACTTTTCCTTCCTACATCAACACACAGCCCAAACCATTCAATGATGCATCAGTATTGATCACAAATTCTTTACCCGATTATGGCTATACTAACACTGGAGCTTCAGTCAAAAGAGTTTTCAGCTGATCAAAACTTTTCTGACATTTTTCGGACCATTCAAACTTTACGTCTTTTTGATGTAATCTCGTCAATAGAGTCACAATCATCGAATAGCCTTTCACAAATAGTCCCAGAAAACTGCGGACTTCGGATACATTTCTCGGAGGCTTCCAATCTATTATGTAGAAATCTTGCTCAAATCGACTCAAATATCCGATACTGACACAATATGCTCGATAAAACCAACCTCGCGCAACCAAAATTCACAATTGTTGAACTTTGCAAATAAATGTTTATCTCTCAAAGTCTGTAGCACAATTCTCAGATGCTCGGCATGTTCGGATTCATCACGTGAATTAATCAAAATGTCATCAATGAATACAATGACAAATCGATCTAAGTATGGTCTAAAAATTTGGTTCATTAAGTCCATAAAGATAGCAGGTGCATTCGTTAATCCAAAAGGCATAACTAAGAATTCATAGTGACCATACCTTGTTTTGAATGCAGTCTTCGGCACATCAGAATCTCTAACTCGCAACTGGTAATAGCCCGATCTGAAATCTATCTTTGAAAACACTATAGCCCCTTTTAATTGGTCAAACAAATCATCAATTTGCAGTAGAGGATATTTGTTCTTGATTGTCATTTTGTTAAGCTTTCGGTAGTCTATACACATTCTCATCGTGCCATCTTTCTTTTTCACAAACAACACAGGAGCACCCTAGGGCGAGAAACTCGACCTTGCAAAACCTCTATCGGTTAATTCTCGCAACTTAGCTTTTAATTCTTTTAACTCTGTCGTTGCCATTCTGTATGGAGCTATCGATATCAGTGTTGTACCTAGCATTAACTCAATACCAAATTCAATTTCTCAGATCGGTGGTAAACCCGATAACTCTTCAGGAAACACATTTGGATACTCACACACAACTGGCACTGATTCAATCTTCTTTTCAATCACTTTCGTATCAAGCATATAAGCCAAGTAAGCTTCGCAACCCTTTCTAACATATTTTTGAGCCAACATCGATGAAATCACTGCTAGTAAGCCAATCAAATCATATGACTCAATTCGGATAATCTCATTATTCTAACATCTCAGATCAATCATCTTTCGTTTGCAATTCACAATAGTATCACATAACGTTAGCCAGTCCATACCCAGAATTATATAAAAATCGTCAAATGGCAACAACATTAAATCGGCCAGAAAGTAATTATCCTAAATCATCAATGGACAGTACTTCCACACTTTATCAACTAAGACACACTTACCTAAAGGGTTCGATACTGTAATTACAAATTCTGTAGACTCTACAGGCAAATTCTTACTTGATACTAAATTCACACATACATATGAATGGGTTGATCCTGGATCTATCAATGCAATAACTTTAGTATCATAGAGAGTAAAAGTACCAGTGATAACTTCTAGAGATGAAGCTTCTTTGCGAGCGCGAATAGCGTAGGCCCGTGTAGGTGCTCTAGCATCAGATCTCGCAATAGTGTCTCGTGTCGCACCTCTAGCACCACTGACATTTCCTGTGTTTCTGGGTGGTCTAACTCTAGCTGCAGTGTTACTCGGCCTCATATTTTGTACTGTACCTTGCTCAGCCAACTCCGAACAATCACGGATAAAATGATCCAATGATCCAAATTTAAAACAAGCCCTATCATTCAATATACAATCACCAGGATGTCGTTTACCACAATGTATACATTCAGGTCGGTTAGGTCTCGCACTCCCAACACTAGCCATCAGAGTAGCTGGAGCTCTGAAGCTCGACTGTTGTTTTACTCGATCTCTGTTTGAATGTCCCACTGATGTATTAGAACTATTAAACGAGTATCAAAATTTCTTCGATACAGACTGATAAGATTTACTAGTTGATCTCTTTCTCGAATCTCTTACTTCAAAATCTATTTTTCTCTTTTCTTTAATGAGATCCTCGGCTTTACAAGCCCTCTCAACCAGTAAAACAAATTCTTTCAATTCAAGTATCTCGACTAATAGTTTTATATCTTAATTCAACCCATCAATAAATCGTTTACACATTATTTCTTTAGTTGAAACATATTCCTAAGCATATTTTCTTAATCGTACAAATTCTCTTCCGTACTCAGTCAGTGTCATTCAGCCTTGTTCCAAATCAAGAAACACTTTATGTTTCTGATCAAGAACTCGCTGACTTATATACTTCTTTTAGAATTCAGATTGAAAGAACTCCCAGGTGACTCGTTCCCTTAGAACTACAGATATCAACATTTTTCACCAATAATATGCATTGTCTCTAAGTAAAGATACCACACATTTGATAGATTCTTCAAGAGTGCAAGATAATTCATCTAATACTCTGATCGTGTTCTCGAGCCAGAACTCAGCTCTCTCAGCATCATCATCAACTGTAGCCCAAAACTCTTTCGCCCCATGTTTACGTATCTTATCCACTGGTAGCTTATTCAACCGTGTCAAATCTATAGCTTGAGGAATAGCAGGGTTTTGTTGAGGAACAGGTAGGGGTGGAGGCTGTTGAGGAACCGGATTCGTTCGTACAAATTTCGTGAACCACTCACTCATCATATGGAAAAAGGCTTTTTTAGCCTCTCCCTCCTGACTACTAGATACAAGTCTAGAATCAGACTGCACTGCCACTTGAGTGGGATCGAGTGCATTACTTTCAACATCGTCAGCTATGACTCGATCAGAATCCATTTGCTATACAAAAAGACATTTTAACTGTCAGGAATCATCACACTATCACAGTTTCTATTTATGACATGTATAGCTAGACTCTCACATGCTACGTTAGTCCTAGAATCGACTAAACCGTAGCTTTGATGCTAATTAAATGTAACACCCCTAACCCGTATCCATTGTCAAAATAAGGTTACGAGGCATTACCGAATAACATACCTAATTCACATACATTTATACATTCATACTCAAAATCCATTCAAAACATTTACAATGTCCCTTGTAAGGCTCTACGAGACCTTAAAACAAGCCCAGAAGTGGTTCGGGACTAAACCTTTAACATTTGCAAACTCTGGGAAACTTAGAAAATTTTCAAACATTTAAGGCTCACACACCTGTGTGAATAGGCCGTGTGCCTCATACGCTACTAGATATACCTGTGTCACAGGCCAAGTGAAAATAGGGCATACATATTCACTTGCACCACACGGCCGAGGACAAGCTCGTGTGCCATGGCCATAAGAAAACTAGAGGGGTTACTGACTTGGGTCACACGGCTGACCACACGTCCACGTGCCAGCCCGTGTGCCACACATAACCAGTAGACATGCCCGTATGTTTAGGCCGTGCTAAACCTGTAGGGTATACTGACTTTAATTTAAAAGGTTACCCCAGGGGACACACGACTGTGTAGCATGAACGTGTATCGCACACGGCTGAGACACACGTCTGTGTCTCTCCTCGTGTGAACAAAAATAGGCTATTTGCAAAGCCAATTTGCCACCCTTCTATCAAGCACACGTAGTAACAAAAATAGTACAAGTTCATTACATATATAGGCAGCCAAAATATGTCAATTCATACACATATCATTCTATCTATCCTCAACCATTTCAACTACTTAATTCCATATTCAAACATACCAAATCATTAAGCCAAAATCATCACAACTTACATAGCTACTAAATGTATTTACTCATCAAATTATCATCTATATCATGACACAATTTGCACCATATCATCATCTTAAAATCAAACCACAATATGCCTATCTTCCAAGCATTAATACACTAACTTACAACTATCCAAAATAACCAACACATAACCACACCAAAACAAGCCAACATATAAGGCATTATATACATCACATATATATTTCTTCCCAAACACAATTCAAGCCAACTTAAATGGCCATACACACCAATATTTACAAGCCAAATCACATGGCTAAAATCATAACTCAAAACATACCAATATGACACTAGCTTACACATGCCATATACCATATATACAAAACTCTCAAAAGTACAAACGAGATTATCGATAGTGTGATGACGTTTCCCGATGATTCCCGAATTTGAGCTTGCTTTGATAATCTATAAAACAGGGAAAAAAACACACAAAGTAAGCTTCAAAAGCTTTGTAAGCCATATACAAATAAAATCAACACATGGATATTTGCATATCAAATCAAATATGCTAAACATAGCTAATCTCATTCAAATTTACAAACCTTTCTCATTGAACATATATTCAATGTCTTAATCAAGTTCATCAAATACTTTCCCTTTTCAATACTGGTATGAATTTCGTACGTACCTGAGTCACTAAACTCATTCACATATTCTTTCTCAACTTGACTTTGCCCGTTGAACCGTTCAAAATCGTTAAGCATACTCAAAAATCACATAAGCTCGTACAATGCAATATCCTAGATATGGTCTTACATGTTATTATATATCGATGTCACTGTCCCAGACAAGGTCTTACATGAAATCGATTAACGATACCAATGTCCCAAACATAGTCTTACACATAATCTCAATACAGTGGCAACGTCTCAGACATGGTTTTACATGTAATCACATCTCGATAATCTAATGTCATGACATTCGTATCCTATTCTATTCCTAAGGTTCGTACGGGACTTTTAGATATCGTAACTCTGTCGATCCTTGCTCGTAAGTGCTCGTTCAACATTTATAACATTTCCATGACAAGTAAACACATGTAATTCAATTTAACGACATTTATTTGCATATAAAATTACCTCGTAATTGGAATAGAGGAACCGGATCGACTATTCGATAACTTTCGATTTCCCTCGATCTAAATCTAATTTCTTTCGTTCTTGATCTATATACATTCAAAATTAACTCTTTTATTCATCAACACATTCAATTTAGTCCACAAACAAATATTTAGGCATTTTTTCCCTTTGACCCTTAAAATTTCACATTTATTCAATTTAGTCCCTATTTCACAAAAACACAAATTACACAAAATTTAATAAGACCCATGCTTAGTCGAATTCTTTATAGGTCCCTAGCAGCCTATATTTATCAATATTTCACACATTTAACCACAACATTTCACGTTTTCTAAATTTAATCCCTAATTGACATTTTTACTCAAAATCACTTTACAAAACATGTATATCAAACACTAAGCTTTCATATTTCATCATCATACATTCAAAAACACATGAATTCATCAATATGAACTTTCAAAATCATCAACACTTTCAAAAATTGAGGCTTGGGCTAGCTAGTACTCAAAGCAACGATCACAAAAACATAAAAATCATCAAAAAATCAAGCTAAAATCGTACCTTAAACAAGCTTAATCACGGCCAAATGGATGAAAGCTCAAAACCCTCTTTTCTTTCTCTAATATTCGGCTAAGGATGATGATAATTTAGGCATAAAATTGTTTTTCTTTTATTTTATTATAACTTAATACATATTTTACCATTTTACCTTTAATTATTAAACATTTAAAACATTAAATATAAGGTCATTAATGTCCATCTCCACTATCAACGGTCTAATTACAACATAAAGACATTTCATTTAATAAGCCATAGCAATTAGACTCCTTCATCAAATAGAATGCAACTTTTGCATTTTACGCGATTTAGTCCTTTTCTCAAATTAACCACTTAAACAATAAAATTAGCTCACGAAAATTTCACACATATATAATCACATGCTATAAACACCAAAAACAATATGAAAATAATTTTTTGACCTCAGATTTGTGGTCCCAAAACTACTATTGTGATTTAGCTAAAATCAGGCTGTTACAGGGGTAGAGTTGTAACGCCCCAAATTTTATGTTTCTACTTCTGCAATTAATTGACATAAATGAGTATCTACTTCAGTGGTTATGTGTTCTGGGTGTGTGTGTAAGGTCCCAAGTTCAAGCCCTGCCTTTGGCAAATTTTGGTATTTTTCTAACTTAAACCTTGTGCTAGCTCGGCAGACTTATATTCAATTATTTGTAATTTTATATCAGAATGGGCCTGTTGGTTTGGTGGTTAGGTAGAGTGCTGGTGTGTTGGAGGTCCTGTGTTCAAATCCCGGTGTGAGTGCGGGTATTATTTTTGATCGCCTTTGAGATAGAGTTTCGGTTGGGATGGAATTCTAAGAAGTGGGTTAATGGGTGAGAAAAATAAAGGATTTGGGGGTTATTAGATTTTGTTATCTTTCTTTTTGGCAAAATTTTCTCTTTTCCAAAAACAAGTCTGACGTCAAATCTCTTCCATTCTTCCTCTACTGATTTCTTCATCATCTTTTCCTCTTTCATTATTTAACTGAAATGTGGTCTAAGGTTGCACAGGTGACCTAAGTCGACTATGAACCTACTGTAGGGTTGGTAAGCATTATTTAGACCCTTAAATGCTTGAACCGTATGTTGATGTATGTACTGAGCATGATGGTTATATGAATGAATACTGAACTGTATGTATAACTGATATTCATGTATTAGTAAGCCTATTATTTGGAGCTCAGCTGTAATTTACTGATTATGTGCCGCATTCGATACTACTTGGAGTGTAGGGATGGGTGGGTGTTTTAAACCCCATATGAAGTGTAGGGATAGACGGAGATGGTATGTAGAGGCTGGTTGGGTAGGACTCCGCTTACTGATTTATGTATATCTGATATTGTTACAATGATGGGCTTAGGCCCTAATGCATATCGATCATCGAATCGAATGGGCTAAGGCCCCAAATCGCTACTAAAATCGAAATGGGCTTAGACCTGCATCGCATTGGACTGATAACT
This sequence comes from Gossypium anomalum, assembly GCA_025698475.1. Lineage (NCBI taxonomy): Eukaryota > Viridiplantae > Streptophyta > Magnoliopsida > Malvales > Malvaceae > Gossypium > Gossypium anomalum. Next base: position 19,819,242 of record CM046963.1, on the reverse strand, counting down.
AATATTTGATTGTGTGCATGACTTCTGTGGGGATTACACATTAAGTTTACGTAAACTCACCCCTTTCTGTTTTATCTGTATAGGTAATCCCCAAACTTGGACGAGTTGGTGCGGCGAAGGACTCAATAGTGACCACAAGACTATTAGACTGTTTTAATTTCATTTATGGTTTTAATTCTTTATTTTTGATGTAATTTGGGACTTGTGGACTGTTTGACTTTATTTGGGGCTTTTTTTCCTATTTTCATGGACTTCTAAACTGCAAAAACTCTGTTTAATTAAAATTAATATTTTTCCTACATACGATCGATTTTCTGAAAATATCACGGTTTTAAAAGCTTCCGCTGCAAAATATGTTTTAAAACAAATTAAATTAACGAGGAAATAATTTTGAGATTGACTAAAGATAAATAGAAGCTAGTAAATGGAAACGGTTTTAACTTCATAAATTCGCTTTTAAATTCCATACCATATGACACCGCCAGATTCAGCATAACGTCTAGGCCGAGTTTGAAGTGTTACACACACCATTCAATTTAACATTTGATCATACTAACTCATTCATTCTATATTCCCAATTCAACCATACATGTTCCTAATTTATCAACTTTCAAAATTTAACATAAAAACCAAGACATACCACTTTACAGACCAACTTGCAAAACATAGTTATATGCCATTAACCAATTCTAAATTAAACATCACAACATAACAAAATATAAGAGACTTCACTAGGTACATGTCAATTAAAGAACAAAAGCACATCACCAGCTTTCTTGAGTCTAGGATTTCGTCTAGATGATGATGTCAATAATCAGGATCTCATATTAACCTAACCTGCGTACATAAAACAAAACTGTGTGCTGAGTAATAAACTCAGTTGTATTTCAACAAATCAAAGATCAATGCAAGTAAAGCTATTGTATGCAAATCATGTTATCAATTGCAACATCTATATTATATGAATCAATCCACACAATAAAGGTTAAGTTAGGAATATTCACATTAACACATCAAATTTCAAATAAGGTCATTTGATTTATTCACTATGTACCAATCTTCTGGTTCACATAATATTTCACAATAGTAGTTCATTTTAAATACCATTTTCACATTTTTATTTTGAGTCCTTACTAACCTAACTCAGACTCGAACGGATACGTGGATCCAACCAACACACAAAATTGGCACCCAGTGTCTCATTAGGTGATGCTGAAGTAATTAAGTCGCGCACTATGCTCATCAATATAACTGAAGTATAAATGTGCCCAGCACTCATCGGCTCGTAGTCAAAGTAACTCGTACTAACCCATACTCGATCTATCCTATGGCATGTTAATTATATCTAACTCTGCCCGAACAGTTAATAAGGTAACAACCATTCAATTTTCAATTATAATCAAGTCACAATTTATCATATTCAATTCATCAATCAAATGATAATTTCATTCATATAATAGCATGAATAAGTCCAAATCCAATTCAATCTCACATTTTCATCAATTTATATTATTTTTCTTTTTATTCAATTTAATCATTCATTTCAAAAATCAACATTTTCATGCCAACAAAAATCAACTAATCAATCCCAACTCACCTCAATGTCTTACTATGTTATACTATGCAGTTACGCAACAATTTAAACAATTCGAACTGTAGAAATACAAACCAAAAACTATGAGCTATTCGTTGACAGCTTTAGTTTTCCCTTCCCTCTCGAGGAATCCAAGTCGACGTTAGCTATGGATTAACATAAACATACAATGTCATCAATATTCAATCAATTTCACAATCAATCATCATTTTAAACAAAGTTTGCATTGTATTCAATTAGTCTTTAAAACTAGGACTAACATATCTTTCAATTCAAAGCTCAAATTCAGCATCCAATTTCAATATTTCTCATTATGGACCCCCTATTTCCCATTTCTACAAAAAAAATTATAGTTTATGCATTTTAGTCCCTAATTTACAAAACTATCCAATAACTTCACAATTTAGTCCCTTTTCAAATCTAATCTTAAATTCTATCAATTTAACACCTAAAACTTCAAGAAATCATTAATGATAACTTTTTAAAACCTTAACAGTTTTACAAATTGATACATGGGCTAGCTAGATTAAACTCCCACAATCTCAAAAACATAAAAATTATAAGAAAATGATCAAATTGCACTCATTACTTGTTGATTGAAAGTTTTTAAACCCTACAATTACATTGAGCTCTTGTTTCTTTTATTCAATTTCGATTTTGAGAGTATGGAGAAGATGAAGTCTTCTATTTCCTTCCACTATATCTGTTTATATTTCCTTCCACTATATCTGTTTATTTTACAAATTATTTTTCATTTCATTTTTTTACCAAAATTATAATGAAATTAATCAACCTACCGTCCACTATATATATTAAAATGGTATGTTTGTCATTTTAATCTCTATTCCATGTTTTTAATTAAAAATCTATAATAATTAAACTTTTACCACTTTTACAATTTAGTCATTGTACCTTAATTAATCACTAATTCAACAAAATTACCTATCCAAAATTCAATTCACCCATACAATAACTATGTAAATATTTAATAAGAATATTTACGGGTTCGATTTATGAAATCGGGGTCTCAAAATTGAATTTTTTGACACCACTAAATTTAAGGTTGTTACAACATCTTCCTTTATAAAAAGTCAATTACTATCAAATAATAATCAAGTCATTCATCACAAAGAAAAATGACCCGTGGCCACGTATATTTTCATCTATCATGTAATGGCAATGAGAGGATATCATTTACCCATATCTTGGGTTATGAACTCTAATATTGTGAATGATGCTACATACTGCAGAAGTCGTATACCCAACATACCAACTTTTGGTTCCTTATATATTCGAACTCAGGCTTTTATTTATATCAAAGTATACGAGTCACACATACAATGTCCATCATCCATTCAAGATTAAGGTATTTCACACTATGAATGTCACAAGTAAACAAATCCATAAACAGATTTAGGATCATTCTACTTGGGTCATGTTTAATGTACTGTCAATCCAGTCAGTCACATCTATGTCTCTATCTTTTGGGAGTCATTTACTTTGATGCCTAAGACAAAACATCTCCCCAATTGGACTTGATAGACGACATATTAATATTTCAATTGATTTCTGATTTCTGATTAGACTAAGGACATGTTTAGATTCATCTACGAATATAAGTTATTTTTTTGTATTAAGATCCGACTACATAATACTACTTAGTATTAGCTAAATATTAGATAACCAGTGAGCTAATATTTGCTTCCATTTTATTTTGCGTGCAAAAACCATTGAGGACAATATACAAAAGGTATTAATGTAATTCATGAGTAATTTTATTAAACCAACCTATTCAAAAAAAATTACAAGTATACAAACAAATATACTATACTTAGGGCACCTGATTCAAAAGATAATACTTCAAGCCAATTTTACCCTAGACATACCCCACGGTAAGTATTATAATGTAGGATATGACTAGGGAGATCTCCTTAAGAGGACAACTAGCCATATATGTTACTCGTTGAGATTGTCCCATAATGATTCCACTACAGGAAAATAGGGCTGTAGCGGCGTTTTTAGTGGCGTTTGCATTAAAACGCCATAAAAAACTGAGCAATAGCGGCGTTTTTGATCCAAACGCCGCTAAAAATAGAGCAATAGTGGCGTTTTTAGTCAAAACACCGCTAAAAACTGAACAATAGCGGCGCTTTTGAAAAAACGCCGCTATAGATCGAGCTTTTAGCGGCGCTTTTGGAAAAACGCCACTATTGATCGAGGTTTTAGCGGCACTTTTGGAAAAACGCCGCTATTGCTCAGTTTTTAGCGGCAGTTTTGGAAAAACGCCACTATTGATCAAGGTTTTAGCGGTGCTTTTGGGAAAACGCCGCTATAGATCGAGTTTTTAGCGGCGCTTTTGAAAAAACGCCGCTATAGATCGAGGTTTTAGCGGTGCTTTTGGGAAAATGCCGCAAAAAATTAATTTAGTTTATGGGTTATGGGTTAGTGTTTAGGGCCTAGAGTTTGGAGTTTGGGGTTTAGAGGTAAATATGGTAAACTACTTAACTTGTGTATCTTAGATTTTTTTTATAATATAAATCTAAATAAGAAAAATATAAATTATTATTTTAAAAATATATATATCAAAATGGGTAAAATCCCAAAAGTATACATGAACAATGGTTTAGTGTGCAATGGGTTAAATCCCAAAAGCATAAATTATGAACACAATTATTGATATAACATCATTTTATATGACTAATTATTTTTTAATTTATATGTTAAATATTTTCTTATATAATTGTAAAAGAGATAGTATTAATTTTAAAATATTGAATTAATTATCATTGTAGTTTAGGGTTTATGGTATATGGTTAAGGGTTTAATATTTATGAGTTACTATTTTAAGGTTTATATGGATTATGGGTTTAGGGATTATGCGTTATGGGTTAAGGGTTAGGGTTTAAGTTTTAGAGGGGTTGGGGTTTAAGGGTTAAGGGTTAAGGGTTAAGGGTTTATGTTTTATGATTTAAGGTTTAGGGGTCAGAGGTCAGGGATTTAGGGTTTAGATTAATTATTGTTTTTTTAATTTATATATTAAATAATTTATTATATAATTGTAAAAAAGATAATTTTAATTTTAATATATTAAAATTATGATTATAGTTTAAATTATTTAAGAGATAATAGATAAACTTTATATATATCAAATGGTTTAGGATTTAAGGTTTACTTAAGATTTGTTAAATGATAAAATTTTTTACAATCAATTAATACTTTTATATTTAAAAATATTTAATCTAAACCATTTGATTTATTTAAATATTAGATTTTAAAAAATTGATAAATAAATAAAAAAAGTAACAGATTGATATGGATAGGTAACTATCTATTTTGGATAGGACCAGATTATAACAAATAAAAATGGAATACAAAAACTAAAATCATTCCACATCAAATTCTAGCAAAATAGTTATATTTAAGTTAGGAAGAAATATCTCTAATGAAATGGAGATTAGATCGGAAAAGAATAATATAAAATCATGATTAACGTCTCAATCTTTAATAAAAATTTGATATGTGAGAGATTGATTGCTTACATTGGATAATTTTAACTTAATAATTAATTACAACCATTTAATTATTTATTTCTTATTAAAATACACGATATTTATTTTCAGAGTACTTGATTTTTTATTTATAAAAACTAATTTATAAAAAAATAGTAATAATAAATATTTTATAAAATTATTTAACTAATAATTTTTAGCAGATAAAATAAAAAAACTTTTAACAGAGCAAAACGGCATCGTTTTATTTAAAATGAAATAATTTGTGGTGGCGTTTTTATGAAAAACGCCACAAAAAGTTAACAACACAAAAAAATCATTTCACTTAAAACAAAAAACGCGGTTTTATCCCCAAATTTCCCCCTCTGAAACCCCTAATTTTTCCCCCTAAAATGGCCCCTCCGTTGCTCTTTTCAATCAAGAAACTCTCCAACAGATTTGGTTTCCAGTTAGACTCTGAGATAGAAGAGATGGCAGTGTAGATAGGCTTTTAGCATTTTCAGCTATCTTCATCCCTTTGTTCACACTCGGTCTTAAGCGAAACCTTCTTAAAGCTCTTGGCATCTCCTTGTATTAATCTTTTGTATCTGTAAATATTTGTTCCTTCTTTCCCCTTTATTTTCTTATCGATTTAATCAATTTTTTCAAATCATTTCCATGTTTATTGCTTTGAGTTATGCCGAGAAAAACTACATATATATAATAATTGCTTTTCTGCTGTTTCGATTTTGCATGATATATATATACAGAGCGAGCGAGAGAGAGAGAGAAATTAACAGATAAAGCAGAGGGAGAATTGTGAAAGATTCCTAAGGTGGACCTAAGACAAGGGAAGAGGCCATTGCCACCGTCCGATCATGAATCGGAAGACAAAGAGGAAGCACCCCATCAGTTCTATACGGCTAGGTCTCAACAAGACACCAACGCCATGATTCAAGCCCTAACTCACGTTATTGGAAACGATAATGATAATAATAATCCACTACTTGTTCAACTTCATCACCATAATCAATACCAATACCAATCTCAACATCAACCTCAAGGTACATATCTGCTATCTGGTTCACTGCTATGCCATCTTCCAGATTTTATTGTGTTATTTTGGTGTTTGTGTATTCATCAGATCAAAGGGAAAATTAATTTGGTTTTGGAATGAACTTACTTGGGTTGCATTTGCAGATGATGGAACTTATGCAATGAAGAAAGTTCTCATTCAGAATAATGAACAATTAGAATTGGTTCGGAAGGAGATCCGTGTTTCATCCTCGTTTAGTCATCGTAATCTTCTTCCCCTTCTTGATTATGCTATCATTTCTGTTAAGGTAATTGTTCAGATCTCTCATTCTAATTAGCGGTGTAAAATAAACTATTCTCCAAGATGCATTTTCTTTCTTTAAATCACTTTCCATGCAAAATTGTATTTGTCTGAAACAATTTGATTTAATTGGCTAGCCTACACAAGAAGGATCATGGAATCACAACGCATATTTACTATTTCCCGTTCATTTGGATGGAACATTACTGGACAATTTCAAAGCTATGAGTGCTAAAAATGATTTCTTTTCTACCTCGGATGTTCTTCAAATATTTCGGCAGGTAAGTAAAACTATCTTTTTCTAACCATTTTCTTACAGAGGTTTAAATGATAACCATGTGGCACTTGTTATCAGTGGATCCGATGCATTCTTCTATTTTCTAATATTTGATCATTTTATGTATTAGTAATGGTGTTTTCTTTTCAGATTCATTAATGTCATAACTAATTCGAATTGACTATAAGCATTTTGAATGTGCCAAATTATTTCCACAGCTATCGTTCCGAGGCACTACTGACTTGGTGCTTTTTACTTCTTTACTTTTCTTGATGATTGAAGAGTCTTCTTATATTCTCTGTCTTCAAACTTCTTTCTCATCCTCGCTGAAAACTATCCCAAGCTCTTCTAGTTCCTTAAACCTGTATGCTTCATGTTCTACCAACAAACATATGCATGCTTAAACATGAACAAAATGATGTATGAGTACATAATTGGCTTATCTGTTTGATGCATTTTTGATATCCTAAAACATGCTGATGTAACAATGTTTGATTGCTAATCACATGATTTTCACTTTTGTTTTCTCTTCAATAATGATTGATTGCTAATGTAACAATGTTTTTTTTTTTTTTACCAGGATGCTGTCCAACAATTGCATAACCAAGCCATGTTTTTAAGATTGATTGCAAATGACTGATATTGTGAAATAACACTTACATAAGATAAAGTAGTAACTCTGGCTTTGGTATGCAGGATGAACTGCTTTGGTTGGAATTGCTTGATAATTAATGTTGCTCATTTTTATAAACTGGAAAATAATTTCAAACCGTTGGTATTTAAAATAAAGGCTATATTTTTATAAAAGTGACAGGTCTCTTTTTATTAAATTATTAAGTTGCCTATTTTCCAATGCTTTGTTTTCTTACTATTAGCTTTATTGTGTACTCAGCATATTCTCACTTATTTGGGATGAATGGCATATTGTACATACAGAGGCTACGAAAGCAGTTCATAAGCCAACCAAAGTGGAATGCTTGAGCGGGCTTACAATTAAATTGGCTACTTTGGGTTCAGAGAACACAATTGTTGTTACTGGTATGAAACTGGAAATGCTTCACAAGATATAGATTATATTTTCACAAGTAATTCTCTTATCTTCATTATTAAATGTTTTTACATGTTTTTATTTATATGACTCACGATTTGGAGCCATCATTTGTTGCAATTGTCATGTTAGATAGATAGAACCTAGACTATCTTACCATGCTCTTATTATTTCCTACTCAGGATAAATCCTCTACAGAAAGTTTAAAGGTTAACTTCCAAAAGGAAGTCAGACTAGAAATACAAAGCAAACATTTTTGTTGTTTGAAAATCTTAAATCGATGTATCTTTTAAAAATTTCATGCTTCAATAAATTATGAATATTCTCAATGATTATATAGGTTAGAATGATTAAAGACCTAGAAGAATAGAAAATGATATGTCTATAATCAATGATAGGAATTGTAGGAAAATATGGTTTCATTTATGGACTTATGTCTAAATTGTGTTCCAGTACTTGAAAATTAAGTGCAAGTTGATGTGAATGACAATGTCCTGAAGATCATATGGGAAGATAATAATTAAAACATGGAGGTTAAAAGGATGATAAGGAGAAGGAAGAGTTGGACTTTAAGGGTAAAAATGTGTCAAATCTAGTGAGGTTCATCATGAAACTGGACTTATTTTCTTTTTGAGGCCTTTACAAGTCCATCAACATGAAACTGGACTTATGCCTATCACTTATTTACAGCGACAGTAGAATTTACGATTAGCCTAGCATCAGTTTTTTTATTATGGGTTTACTTTTTACTGATTTCACTTTCATTACAGTAGATGGTATAGCTAATTTCCTTGTTTTGCTCAGTCAGGTGACCGAGATTCCATTTAACAATTTTCTTTATTGCTGGAACAAGTCTTAACCAAGATCAAGATCAAAGTACTTCACTAAGTTATATATGCAGGCATTGCAATGAGAGGTGATGATGATTTGGCATTATATTCTCATCAGGATGAATTTTATTTTAGAGATTGTAATACTTTGTGTGTCTCTGTGTGTGTGTGTTTTTTTATGTATTAAATTACATATTGAATCAATGTATTAAATTTAAATTCATTAATTTTTATATTTAGTTTTGAAGTTTAAATTTTAATGGAAAATTTAATTTAATTGATATTTTTTTATTTATCCTTAAAAGTATATAATTTAAAGTTCAAATTTCAAAAATTAAACATAATATAATATTTAACATAAAAATAAATATTATTTAATTAAAATAAAATAATTTTTTTAAAGTTTATGATTTTTAGCGGCGTTTGTGAGAAAAGCGCAGCTAAAGGTCATGATCTTTAGCGGCGTTTGCGAGAAAAGCGCCGCTAAAGGTCATGGTCTTTAGCGGTGTTTGCTGGAAAAGCGTCACTAAAGGTCATGGTCTTTAGCGGCATTTTTTTAAATAAACACCACAAATTTTTGCGGCGCCTGCTATAGCGGCGTTTTTTATGGCGCTTATGAAAACGCCGCTAATAGTTCTAGCGGCGCTTAAAAACGCCGCTAAAAGCCAAAAAAAACGCCGCTAAAAGTCTGTTCTCCTGTAGTACATATTTATGATGGGTGTTGAGTTTATGGTTATCCACTAAAGATTATTCTATTTAAGTAACTTCCCACGAAGCTCTACTTAAGTTAGAATAGTGGCCAAAAGTGAAACGATTATTCATATGTGTGAATGTCAAATGAATTATGTTCACGTATTAATTAGATAGAAATCCATGTTCTTACTAGTTGGTTAAGATTACCCTACAATATCTTAATTTAGTGAGTGTATGACTCATCATTGTAATAGTTTACAAATGTTTTCAAGGTTTAATGCATGACACATGCATCATTTAAAAGCATATGTATATTGCAAAATTTTGGAATATTTGCTTAAATACATGATAATTAATGGATGAACATTTTATTTTTCAATTCAAAAATGACACCAACTCCCTCAATTAATATCCTAACTAAGAACAAATTGAATGGAAACAACTATAAAGACTGGAAAAGAAATCTCGATATTGTCCTAAGCTATGATAAACATAAGGTAAGAAATTGTTAGAAGGAATATAATAAGATAGCTCGTTACTATATACTAGCAAGTGTGGCCAATACCTTACAAAAACAACTAGAGAGTTGTGATTCCACTAAAGCGATGATAGACAAAGTAGAGGGCATGTTCGGAGGCCAAACTGTTTTGGCTTAATAGTCTGGGATAATTAATTTGATGACTGCTCAGTAGAAACTCGACACTCTGATCAAAGGTCATATGTGTTAGAGTATGCCCAAAGACCAATTATGAGATGGCTGTAATTACATACTTATTTTACCTCGTTATTAATATAAGGCAATGTCATTATTATTTCAATTTCTTTTTCTATGTATATAAATAAACTGATCAATAATAAAGTCTTAAGAATAATATGATTATTCTTAAAAGGTTCTTAGCCAAGTATTATTGTGGGCTTAGACTATAATAATGCATTAAGACTAATGTGTAGTTAATTGATGACAAAGTGCTGTCATTGACATAGGGATGTCAAAATCAATACATGAGTATATGTTAGAGAACAACATACTAGACTGACCCGCCATGAATATGTTTCTTGGATTATTATGCAATAGTCACAAACATTACTAATAGTGATAACTATTCACAAACATTACTAATAGTGATAACTATGTATATGATCTTCAGACTTTATAGCATCATTGTCTCGACATCGTGAGTCGTATATTTTGATACAGTCAAATGTCTACAGTAATAGGTTATACTATAAATACTAATGTTGAGTATACCATAGTCCATGTGGTGAGATATGATTGATCACCTCCTACATATTGTGTAACGACCTGAAATTTACGATTAACGAAAAGTGTATTATCAGGTCTCCGTTTTTGGAAAATGGATTCGTAAATATTTACGAAGTTACTTGAGTAGTTAATTAGAGTTTACTTAAGTGAATTTAGCTTAATTAAGAGTAATTAGGAAAAAGGACTAAATTGAATAAAGTGTGAAAGTTTAATTGTAGATTAAAAGAAAATAAAAAAGACCAAAATGGCAATGCCATTTGTCCTAAGTGAGGCGGCAAATGCATAAAAATTTTGATTTTTATGCATAAATATGTATATTAAATTATTATTATGGTTTTATATTTGATATTTATTAATGATATTTTTTTATATTATATTATGAAATAAATTAAAGTAAAGACAAATGTATGGTAATAAAAATATACATGTGTAATAATTATATTTGTACAATTGTGATATATTTATTTAATTACTTTTTATTTAAGTAAATGGATTTTTATTAATTAATTGTTTTATAAGATTTTTATTTGATAAATAAATTAGATGAATGACAAGTATATGATATTGATAATGTACAAATGTAGTGAAAAATATGTGTATAATTGTATATGTGTAGTAAATTGTATAATAGATATTTAGTTAATATATATATATAAAGTGAATAAAAAAAAAAGAATAAGTATATAAAGAAAGAAACAAAATAAACAAAAGAAGAAAAAGAACAGAAGCTTGGCCGAAAGTGGGAAAGAAAAAATAAGAAAGAAAAAGAAAAGGAGAAACTAGGATTTGAAAGCTTGGAATTTAAATAGCTAACATCGCACCCGAGGCATCTACGAAAAAAGGAAAAGAAAAGGTGGACGAAGAATAATTCAAGAAATTACGGTTTGTATTTCTATAATCCGAACTTAATATTTAATTATTGAAATTATTATTTAATATGTATGGTAAGTGCATAGAGATGATTATTTGAATTGGAGTGAACATTGGTTGGAAATTAAAAAGTGAATTTAATTATTAATTGTTCTATTTTGATTAAATGTTATGGTAAGCAATTAATGTGAGAATTAATTGTATTGTGTTTTACAATTGAAATGGATTGATTTGGTATGTGATAAATTTATCAAATTTATATGGATATATGTGATTGATGCGGAATTTGAATATATGTTAATGAAAAGTAAATTGAATTGTATTGAATTATTATATTATGTGATTAATTGACATGTGTATTGATTGGAAACTAAAAATTTAATAAAACCCTATTAACAGTATTAAGGCTAAGTCGGATATAGTTGGCATGCCATAGGATTGGAAGTGTTCAGGGATACTTTGACCTTGAGTCGATGAGGCACTATAAGTGTCGCATCATTATTATATCTTATTCATATTCGGATTGATTCCGATGAGGTACTTTGTACTGTACTGTTATTATTACTACTTACTTCGGCTTAGCCGATGAGACACTATGTTCCATACTGTATGGTGTGATGGTTGGATCCGTGTATCCGTCAGGTCCGAGTCACGTTTATAGGGGTAAATAAAAGTACTGAATGACTAACTGTTACTGAATAATTGATCGTTACTGAATAACTGATTGCTACCAAGCAAATGATTGCTACAGAATAACTAATTTTTACTGAATAATTGAATGTTACTAAATGAAACTGATAAATTGAGTGACACTGAAAAATATTGACTGATATTGAGCTTGGATTATAGGGTTACTGAATGAAAAGTAATAGTTGGATATTATTTACTGAAATTGAATAGTGAACAGAAGTATAAGTGAGACATATGGATGGAAAATATTATTGTTTTAAAAGATCTGTGAATTTATTTTAAAAAGCTAAGAGGGTTAATAAATGATAAAGATTGAATGAGTTATAAAGAATTTATCCATGAAATGAATAATTGAACATTTATGATCATTATATGATTTTAAGTGTAAGTCATGTTATTAAGTGTTCAGATTATAGAAATACCACTGAGTACATACTCAACGTACGGTTTATTTCCGTGCGCAGGTTAGATACGAAAGTGATTAAAGACTCAGCATCTAAGCTGATCTCGAACTCAAAGTGGTAAAGTACTTTCCTTTGGTAAATGGCACGTACCTTGGATGTTAAAAGTGGTCATTTTGGGATATTATTATAAATATTGTTACAAATGATTATGGTTGATTATATAACATGTTAAAAGTTTAGAAATTGAATTGCTTGTGGTTTATGATTTGCAAGGTTGGTAAACTTGAAATTGTAAGACTCATTTTGAGTCCACATGGCCTGGCACACAGGCGTGTGTCTTCGCCGTGTGAAACTAATTTGTTTAAAATTAATAAGTCAGAGAGTTACATGGGTACAGGACACGGGCGTGTCCCCTAGACCACACGAGCGTGTGGGTACTGTTCGATAGGAAAATTTTGAAATTTTCAGAAAAATTCGTAATGATTTTAAATTAGTCCCGAATTGATTTTACTATTCATATTGGACTTCGAGGGTCCATTAAAGGGACAATATGTTAAATTTAGGATAAGTGTAAACAATTATTTTAATTAATGTTCATAATTGAACTGTATTGACCGGTAATGCCCTGTAATCCTATTCCAGGGACAGATAAAGGTTAGGGGGTGTTACATTTAGTGGTATCAGAGTTTTGTAGGTTTACTCGATTCTTAGACTAAATCGAGCTCAGAATTGAGTCTAGAGGTACATGCCATAATTGAGTTGAAATTGAGTCGGGATTGGATGCTGATACATTTTTTTGCTTCTGTTTATATTTGAAAATGTTAGATGAACGTATCGGTGGTATTGATTATGAAATTTATATTGGAAACAAAGAGTCTCGTGAATTAAGAGTCGATAACACTGAGTATTAACTCAATGAGTAATTAACTACTGAATGTTGAATAGTGTAATGTTAGCGAAAGAGATAATACATAATTATTTAGAATTATAATTGATGCTATCCAATGAGTAGAAAGAACTGTATATTCTACGATATCTATCTCTTCTGTTTCTCAATCGGTTCCCAAAGTGTTTCAAGGTACAGAGTTTGTCTGAACGGATAAGTTATCTATTGTTAATAATCTGTATATATAGTGCGGAAGAATTGAGAATTACAGTTGAAAATGATCCTTACAGAACTGAAATTTGGTTAGAGAATATTATCAGGGTTGTAAATGAATTGTTTTGTTCATCGATTAAATGTTAGAAATGTATGATATTTCTGTTAAAAGATTCAGTTTATCAATGGTGGAAAATATTGATTTATGTTGTGATTAAGAAAGGGTTATTTGGAAATTTTCCAAAATAAGTTCTGAAAGAAATACATATATCAGCCAGGGATTTCTTGATCAAAGATGTAAAGAATTCTTGAAGCTTAAACAGATTCATATGACTGTAACTGTGTATGAAGGAAATTTGTTTGATTGAATAAATATATCAGAGGGTGTATTCTGACAAAAAATGTAATGTATTGAAAAAGATATTAGTCAAATTTTAAGACCAAGTAACACAATTATCAGAGGTAGATCACCCTGTAACCTCAGAAATATGAGTGGAAGTAGAAGTATGACAAAGGGCTTCAATGTAAAATCTAGAGAATAAACATTAGCTAGGTTATATCTTAATCGAATATAAGAAAATATTGCTCTACTAGAAGTCATTATTGATACTTCTTCTTCGATATTGATATGATTATTTTAAATTGATCTTAATTTGACTTATTCTTATGATTGCATGAATTCAGTATTTGCTAAAGATTTTCCTGTTGAGTTCACTGAATTTCTGGTGGAAGAATCAAATTTTCCGGATTAGTATTTATTGGTTGATAAAATTTGCAGGGATTGTCTGATAATGATACTAGGGTACTGTTTTCTGATTGATTTTATGTTATTACTGTTTGATGTGATTTTGAAAATGGAATGATTAATTTTGTACGATGTTATGGTAAACTACAAGCAAAAGTATATTATATTGCAAAGCCAGGATGATGAAATGTTTTGTTTTGAATCGGAGAAGATTGAATGATTTGTCTATTGTGATATTGATCATGTCAAAAAAGAAATGTGTCGGAAAGGGTTATGGTACTTACTTTGCTTATTTATTGGATATTAAAGTTTAAATCAGTGGCAATAAAATGTTAAAATTCTGATGTGTTTCTAGAAGAGTTACCTGAATTACTGTTCGTTAAAGAAGTTGAATTTGCTATAGATCTTGTGATTGAAATGATAGTGAAAAATATATCTGAAATCAGAGGTTTTCTGAGACTAGTCAGTAACTATTAGAAATTTAAAAAAAGGATTTTTGGATGAAACGGTCATTACAGAAAGATGTGGAATTGGAATGATCTGATAAATGTCAGCAAGGTTTTGATTAGTTGAAAGTTCAGTTAACTAAAGCACTAGTTCTGGTTTAGCTTTAAATTCGGTAAAGAAACTTGAGATTTATAGGGATAGCCGTGTTTTGATGCAAGAAAGTAAACTAATGGCTTATGTTTTTCGGAAGTTAGAATCACATGAAAAGAATTATCTGATACATGATTTGGAAATGGTAGCTATTGTCCTTGCATTAAAAGATCATAATTTGATAATTGATTATCATTCAGGAAAGGCAAATGAAGTTATGAATACTCAGAATTGAAAGTTTTGTTTTGTATTATGAGTCATGAACACTCGACTGTTATTACATGATGATAGCTCAATTTTAGTTAAGATAAAAGTTAAACTGATTCCTCTACAACAGGTCTGCAAAGCTCAGAAATGTAATAACGAGTTATCGGTTAAATGGGTATAGTGTACAAATGACTTTTGATTAAAAATTTCAGATTGGATCTGATAATTGCCTGTTATTTAGAAATAGAAGTTGTACCAAAGAATTCAGAAGCTTATACAGAAGATTTTGCATTAAATTTATAGTAGTACCATATCTATGCATTCTGGAAGAAATAAGTTATACAGTGAATTGAAGAAGATATGTTGATAACTTGGAATGAAAAGCGATATTTTGAACTTGTATATAAATGTTTATATGTCAGTAAGATAAAATTGAACATCAGATACTGATACCTTCAGAACTGTTACAGCCAGTGATGATATTTAAATAATCGTCGAATGTATGGCAAAGTTTGCATATCTTATTTCAGTATGAATAAATTTTTTTACTTGATAATTGTCTGAAATATAGGTTTCTGAGATTGTCCAGTTACATGGTCTGCCAGTTTCTATTATTTCTGATTGAGTTGCATGGTTTATATTCTGATTCTAAAACAAGTTACAAGAAGATTTGAGATAAATTGAAAACAGCTTTTGACAGACAGAAATTGTATGAAAACTCAAAACGTCGGGATATCGAGTATTCTATCGGTGATAAGGTGTAACATACCTAACCCGTACTGGTCGCCGAAATGGGTTACGAGGCATTACCGATCATAAAATTATTCAGAACAGACTTTCATTTCAAAATTAATTATCCAGTAAAATTTTAAAACAGACTAATATGCATCGATTCAACAATTCATATTATTCCCAAAATTTATATTCAAACAATGATAACAAGAAATCATTAAAATTTAACGATAAACTCATAACCAAGTGAATTTCATTTCACATTTCTACCGAATGTATATATATACTTTAACATTTATGATATTCAAATAACTTAAAAGTAAAATTTCTTATTATCTTACAAATGTTATACACATACTTAATAAAAGTAAACATACATCATTTAATTTCATAAAAATGAAATATTCCATAATAGCATTTTTTTTTACCTAAAAACAACATTTGCATATCATAAATAAATATAAATATGTCATCAACTCAAACAATTTAACTACTCAAATGAACTAATCAAAATTTCCAAACAGTTTGCCATTTTAATCCGACTCAAGTACCACATTCATAAATCAGCTTTCATTGTCCAACTTTATCCACAAATATTCAATAGCACAAATCTAACATTGACATTTTAAATAAGACATAATGATACGTTATAATTATACTTGCCGATTCATCAATATGGCACATCCTAATTCAATAAACCTAACATTTGATCTTTTATTACCATACCTCGTATAAGCCATATTAAACAAAATAATCTTATAAAATATTCATTATCTATCTTCATCAACCATACTTAATTAGCCAACCATTCAAACACTTTATGTACACATACATTTTCCTTGCAAACCGAACCAACAAAACTAATGCACATTCGAATATACACATACATCATTATCATTTTTAATCCATTAATAATCAAATCAATGTTTCATTCGTTAGGACATAACATACCATATATCATGCACATCAAAATACACCCTAATCAAACTTAACACCCAATCTTATATTTACATTTGTCTATGCATATACTAAAGCCGAATCCACCAAACATACACATCCAAAATCACCCATCAATTTCCAAAGCATAAAACACATAAAGGCAATAATCAAACTCCAAAATCAAACATGATCAAATATATATACCACCATTAACTTTATAATCAACCATGATTCACATGAATATATATAAGGGCGGAAACATCAAATTCACAGCCAAGCATAACCATCATCAAACGAAACATTAAATCCGAGCATAACAAAGTATTAAACCATTTTCGCATGGCTCATGGTTACATCAACCAAAATTAAACATTTTAAAAGAATAATCCAGCCTATACATGCCATAGGTTCAAAAATTCACCTTATAAATTACCTAAGACAGTCGATAGTGTGATAGGCTTTACTGACGATCCCCGAGCTCGTAACTTGATCCAAAATCTATAAACAGAAACAAACATACACACACAGAGTAAGCTTTTATAGCTTAGTAAGTCAAAAGCAAATAAACTATTCAATGTCATGAATAATTCATTTAAAGTAAATCTAATTATACTTACATAATCATATTAAACCAAAATCTTAAGATTTCACATATAACATATACTTTTGCATATAAATTTACTTATTGCCGAATACACATATACAAATGTTTACAAAATATCTTTCGATTCCAAAGCTAAATATCATTATATGGACACATACACATATACTCTTCAATCAAAATGTGATCTTGTATAGTTATACATAGCAATGGTTGAATATACTTCACAAAGCACACATGTTCATATTAGTAACTTACTTACCTTATTTCAAGTAGGTAATAAACCAATTCATACCTGATCATTTTAGTTCATTTTGCACATTCGATCACAACCTATCGTTGCCCGATGAACCATTCGAAATTGGATAGGACACTCGGATAATCACATATACCGTACAGTGCCAACGTCCCAGACGTGGTCTTATATGTAATCACATATCGATGCCACTGTCCCAGACAGGGTCTTACTCGCACACATATATCGAAGTCACATATTGATGCCAACGTATAAAACATGGTCTTACTCGCACACATATATTGATGCCATGGTCTTACTCGCTCATCACATATCGGAATCCTATGTCATGACATATGTATCCTAGCTATTCCTAAGGTTCTTACGGGGCTTTCGGACGTTGTAACTTGGTCGAAATGAATTCATAAATATTTCTGCAAATCTTATTCACATTCGACTAATACATTTTTATATTTACATGTTTCAATTCAGCATATATATATTTCACATTTAATTAAAATTAAGTACGTCTATTTGCTTATAAACTTACCTCGGACAATGAAAAATCGGAACGGAACGGCTAGTAGACAACTTTAGTTTTCCCCCGATCCAAATCTAATTTTCTCTTTTCTTGATCTAAATTAATATAAATTAAACTTATTTAATCAAATATTCAATCGAATTCATCCAAAAACACATAAATGGAAAAATTACACTTTTTCCCCTGACATTTCATATTTTTCACAATTTAGTCCCTATTGCACAAAACACAAAATATGAAAAATTTCAATACACCTATGTTTGGCCGAATGTTCCTAGTGTTCATACAAGTCCATATATTTCATTTATTTTACATTTTAGTCCTTCAAATTATTATTTTTGCAATTTAGTCCTAATTACTCAAAATCATCAAAAATTCCAATACAAAACATGTTAATCTATCACATATCTT
This sequence comes from Gossypium anomalum, assembly GCA_025698475.1. Taxonomy (NCBI): domain Eukaryota; kingdom Viridiplantae; phylum Streptophyta; class Magnoliopsida; order Malvales; family Malvaceae; genus Gossypium; species Gossypium anomalum. Next base: position 19,800,641 of record CM046963.1, on the reverse strand, counting down.
TTATTTTCTACCATCAAACAACAAAAATCACAAGATTTCAACAATGGCATAATTCAAAATATTCACTAAAATAAAAAATTCAAGCATGGGTCTTGTAGATAACTTAGCAACGATCTCAAAAACGTAAAAATTATCAAAAACTAAGCTAAACACATACCTTAATCAAACTTGAAGAAGGTCGTACCCTAGCTTTCTTTTTCTTTTCTTTCTTATTTATGTCCATTGCCGTCCACCTATATTAATAATGGCCTAATTACATCATAAATGCTTCATATTATAAAGACAACAATAATTTGGTCCTCACACATTAAACTATCAAGTTTTCATTTTACGTGATTAACTCATTTTATTTAATCAGACACTCAAACAACAAAATTAAATTACGAAAATTTCACACACACAAATTCACACATAATAAACACAGAAAATAATTTTTAAATATTTTTTTGACTCGAATTCATGGTCCCGAAACCATTGTTCCAGATAGGGTCTAAATCGGGCTGTTACAACTCTCCCCCTTAGTGATTTTCATCCCCGAAAATCTTACCGGTGAATAGGTTTGGATAACGCTATTCCATTGTATCCTCTAGCTCCCACGTTGCTTCCTCAACTCCATGTTTATGCCATAGTACTTTAACTAATGAAATTTTCTTATTTCGCAATTCTTTAACCTCGCCAGCTAGAATGCGAATCGGTTCTTCTTCATATGTCATATCGGGCTTAATCTCAATATCTGGCAGACTAATCACATGTGAGGGATCAGATCGATATTTACGAAGCATCGAAACATGGAATACATTGTGGATCCTTTCTAGCTCAGGTGGCAATAGCAGTCTATAAGTAACCGGTCCGATACGCTCTATAATCTCATACAGCCCGATAAATCTCGGACTCAATTTGCCTTTACGACCGAATCTGAGTATTTTCTTCCACGGTGGGACTTTCAAAAATACTTTGTCCTCGATCTAAAACTCTATATCTTTTCGTTTCAAGTCCGCATACGATTTTTGATGATCTGGCGCTATTTTTAGACTTTCATGAATCACTTTCACTTTATGTTCAGTCTCTTTAATCAAATCGATCCCGTGTATCTTATTTTCACTGAGCTCAGTCCAATACAATGGTGTACGACATTTATGACCATACAAAGCGTCGTAAGGTGCCATTTTGATACTCGATTGAAAGCTATTATTATACGCAAATTCAACCAAAGGTAAATATCGTTCCCACGTACCTTCGAACTCGAGAATGCAACATCTCAACATATCCTCAAGTATCTGAATGATTCGTTCAGACTGACCATCTGTTTGCGAATGGAAAGTAGTGATGGAATGTAATTTCGTATCTAAGGCATCTTGTAGTTTCTTCCAAAACCGCGATGTAAATCTTGGATCTCTATCCGAAACAATAGAAATAGACACACCGTGTAATCGCACAATCTGAGAAACATACAATTCAGCTAGCTTATCGAGCGAATAATTTGTATGAATCGAAACAAAGTGAGCAAATTTAGTCAACCTATCCACAATAACCCAGATTGCATCTTTCCTGCTCGGTGTCAACGGTAAACCGGGTATAAAATCCATTGTGATTCTGTCCCATTTCCATTCCGATATCATGATTGGCTGAAGTAATCCAGAAGGTACCTGATGCTCAGCTTTTCTTTGTTAACAGAACAAATATTTCGAAACAAAGTCAGAAATGTCTCGTTTCATACCATGCCATCAGTAAAGCTGTTTAAATTCATTACACATCTTCGTACTACCCGGGTGAATAGATAACCGACTGCTGTGAGCTTCGCTCAAAATCATCTGAATCAACTTTGAATTCCTCAGAACACATATTCAGTTTCTGAACCTCAAACAACCCTCAGCATCAACTCAAAACTCGGATTCAATATTCGAATTACATTGACTCTGCTTTGTTAACAATTCATTATCAACTTTCTGAGCATCACAAATTTGTTGAATAAATAACGGTTTTACTTTTAATTTAGCTATAATCGTACCATTATCAGACATAGCCATATGCGCATTCATTGCACGCAAAGCAAACAGTGATTTTCGACTTAGAGCATCAGCAACAACATTAGCCTTTCCCGGATGGTAGTCAATCACAAGTTCGTAGTCTTTTAACAGCTCTAACCATCGACATTGTCTCACATTCAGATCTTTTTGTGTCATCAAATGTTTCAGGCTTTTGTGATTAGAATAAACATGACATTTCTCACCGAACAGGTAGTGACGCCATATCTTCAATACAAACACAATAGCTACTAACTCTAGGTCGTGTGTCGAATAGTTCTTTTCATGCGGCTTTAACTGTCTCGAGGCATAAACTATGACTTTGCCTTCCTGCATTAACACACAGCCCAAACCATTTAAAGATGCATCACTATAGATAATAAATTCTTTACTCGATTCTGGCTAAACTAATACTAGAGCTTCGGTCAAAAGGGCTTTCAAGTGATCAAAACTTTTCTGGCACTTTTCTGACCACTCGAACTTAACATCTTTCTGTAATAGCTTCGCCATCGATATTGCAATCATAGAGAAACCTTTCACAAATCGTCTATAGTAACCAGTAAGTCCCAAAAAACTTCAGACTTCAGAAACATTTCTTGGGGGTTTCCAATCAAGTATAGCTAAAATTTTACTCGAATCAACTCGAATACCCGATGCTAATACAACATGACCCAGAAAACTGACTTCACATAACCAGAACTCGTATTTACTGAACTTCGCATACAACTGTTTATCTCATAAAGTCTGTAACACAAGTCTCAAATGTTCAGCATGCTCAGTTTTATCCCGAGAATAGATCAATATGTCATCTATAAACACAACCACAAATCAATTCAAATACTGTCTGAAGATCTGATTCATCAAATCCATGAAAACAAAAGGTGCATTAGTAAGTCCGAAAGGCATAACCAGAAACTCATAATGTCCATACCTCATTCGGAAAGCAGTTTTTGGCACATCGGAGTCTTTAACTCGCAACTGATAGTAGCCTGATCTCAAATCTATCTTCGAAAACACTGTAGCTCCTTGCAACTGATCGAACAGGTCGTCAATACGTGGCAACGGATATTTATTCTTTATAGTCACCTTGTTGAGCTGTCTATAGTCGATACACATTCTCATAGTTCCGTCTTTCTTTTTCACAAATAAAACTGGTGCACCCCAAGGAGAGAAACTCGATCGTACAAAACCATTATCTGTCAACTCTTGCAACTGAGCTTTTAATTCTTTTAATTTAGTAGGTGCCATTTTGTACGGAGCTATCGATATCGGAGTCATTCCCGACACTAATTCAATACTGAATTCAACTTCTCGAATAGGTGGCAAACCCGGCAATTCTTCAAGAAACACATCCGGATACTCACACATAACTAGTACTGATTCAATCTTTCTTTCGATTATTTTACTGTCAAGTACATATGCAAAGTAAGCTTCGCAACCGTTTCTTACATATTTCTGAGCTAACATCGAGGAAATCACTGCCGGTAAATCGTTTAGATCATTAGATTCAACCCGAATAATCTCATTATTCTGGCACAGTAAATCAATAGTCTTTCTTTTGCAGTTTACAATAGCATCATGCAAAGTCAACCAGTCCATACCCAGAATTATATCGAACTCGTCGAACGGCAACAACATCAAATCAGTAGGAAAACACGAATCTCGAATCATCAAGGGACAATTCTTACACACTTTGTCAACCATAACACACCGACCCAAGGGGTTTGATACTATAATCATAAACTCAGTAGACTCAACAGGCAAAGTCTTACTGGATACTAAAGTCTCACACATATAAGAATGAATTGAACTAGGATCAATCAATGCAATTACACTAGTATCATAGAGAGTGAATGTACCAGTAATAACATCTGGGGATGAAGCCTCCTCGCGTACGCGTATAGCATAGGCTCTGGCGGGTGCACGAGCCTCAAATCTAGCAACCATATCTTTAGTCCCTCTCTGACTGCTACTCAAATTATCCACATTTCTGGGTGGTCTATCTCGAGCTGCAGTGTTACCCGATCTCGTATTCTGTACCAGATTTTCTTCAGCTAACTCTAGGCATTCACGAATATAATGATCCATCGATCCACATTTAAAACAGGCCCAATCATGTAATCTGCAATTGCTGAGATGTCATTTACCGCAATGTTTACACTCGGGTTGATTTAATCTAACATTACCCACACTAGCTACTAAGGTAGCTCTCGAGCTCACAGGTGGTCTATCCTGATCACGTTTAGTATAACCCGTATTAGCCTTTGAACGGCTAGAATTATCTCGAAATCTCTTTAATGCTGACTGAAAAGACTTATTCGATGATCTCTTACGTGAATCTTGAGCTTCAAAGTCACCTTTTCTTTTCTCTTTCCCGAGCTCTTCGACTTTGCAGGCTCGCTCAACCAGTACTATGAACTCTTTTATCTCAAGTATGCCAACTAATAGTTTAATATCTTCATTCAGCCCATCTTCATATCTTTTACACATTATAGCTTCGGTCGAAACACACTCTCGGGCATATTGACTGAGTCTCACGAATTTCCGCTCATATTCTATCACAGTCATGCGACCCTGTTTCAATTCCAGAAATTCTTTGCGCTTATGGTCGATAAATCTCTGGCTGATGTATTTCTTACGAAACTCAGTCTGAAAGAAGTCCTAGGTTACTCGTTCTTTCAGAACCACCGATACTGATTGCTACTGAGCAAATGATTGTTACTGAATAACTAATTGCTACTAAATGATTGAATGTTACTAAATGAAACTGATAAATTGAGTGACACTGAAAAATATTGACTGATATTGAGCTTGGATTATACGGTTACTGAATGAAAAGTAATAGTTGAGTATTATTTACTGAAATTGAATAGTGAACAGAAGTATAAGTGAGACATATGAATGGAAAATATTATTGTTTTAAATGATTTGTGAATTTATTTAAAAAGCTAAGCCGGGTTAATGGATGATAAAGATTGAATGAATGGATGATAAAGATTGAATGAGTTATAAAGAATTTATCCATGAAATGAATAATTGAACATTTATGATCATTATATGATTTTAAGTGTATGTTATGTTATTAAGTGTTCAGATTATAGAAATACCACTGAGTGCATACTCAGTGTAAGGTTTGTTTCTGTGCGCAGGCTAGATACGAAAGTGATTAACGACTCATCATCCAAACCTATCCCGAACTCAAAGTGGTAAAGTACTTTCCTTTGGTAAATGGCATGTACCTTGGAGGTTAAAAGTGGTCATTTTGGGATATTATTGTAAATATTGTTACAAATGATTATGGTTGATTATATAACATGTTAAAAGTTTAGAAATTGAATTGCCTGTGGTTTATGATTTGCAAGGTTGGTAAACTTGAAATTATAAGACTCATTTTGAGTCCACACGGCCTAGCACACGGACGTGTGTCTTGGCCGTATGAAATTAATTTGTTTAAAAGTAATAAGTCAGATAGTTACACGGGTAAAGGACACAGGCGTGTCCCCTAGACCACACGGGCGTGTGGGTACTGTTCGATAGAAAAATTTTGAAAATTTGAGAAAAATTCGTTGTGATTTTAAATTAGTCCCGAATTGATTTTACTATTCATATTGGACTTCGAGGGCCCATTAAAGGGACGATATGTTAAGTTTAGGATAAGTGTAAACAATTATTTTAATTAATGTCTGTAATTGAACTGTATTGACTGGTAATGCCCCATAATCCTATTCCGGGGATAGATAAGGGTTAAGAGGTGTTACATAATAAGAGTAATATATTAGGTCACTTGATAAAGTGAGACTAGAAATGTATGGTCATACTCAAATAAATTGATATGAGATATCACACTTATTTGTTTATTATAGTCTATTCAGAATATCGAGAAATATGAGATTAGACTGTATAAGTGTGACTATATCATGACTTGTGTCCAATCTAGAGATAAGGGACAAAAAGATATGATATTTGAAAAAATTTATTATAGAAAGGTTATGTCGAATCACGACTTCTTGTAACTTGGATAACGACGATGCATTGTAAATAATGATTAACTTTATATTAAACAATCCACTAACGAAAGCTTTCCATTTTTATTAAGGTTTAAATGCGTGGAAAATATAAACTATGAAAATTATAATTGTAAATAGTAATTAATTTTATATTAAACAATCGACTAACGAAAGGTTTCCATTTTTATTAAGGTTTAAATGCGTCAAAATATTTATGCTTTTTTAAAATTTAAAATTTAGTTTCTATACTTTAATTTTCGAGATTTTGAGTTATTGTAATTTTTTATTTAAAATTATTGATCTCTTCATGTAATTTTTTTTAACTCTCAATATTTATATTTTTTGTCAATTTGATCCTTACCTTTTAAAAGTACAAAAAATTTTTTATATTTTAAATAAAAAAAATTATAATAAAAATTATAATTTTTTAAAAAATAAAAAAATTATGAAAAATAAAAACTATTTAAAAATAAAAAAATTTAAAATATAAAAATTCAAATTCAATGTTATCTAAATTGGATCGGACTGGCCAATCGGATCGATTGGACCAAGAACCGATTGGGGTATCGGTCTGGAGAGGTAAAAATTGGTTGACTCGTGAATCAATATGTATTGGTTGAACCAAGCTAAAAAAATTGGTTGAACTAGTAGTTGAACTGATTTTGAACTAGTTTGACAAATTGATTCCCAAAATGACTAGTTCGATTGGTTCAAAGCAAAAAAAGTTATTAAAAAATAAAAAAATTATAAAAACTGGTTGAGCTAGTTTTTTTAGGTCGATTCAATCAACTCGTACCAGTTCATGGGCCAATCGATTTTTTTACTTCTCATAGGACCAATAGCCTAACCAATTCCTGATCCAATCGATCTGATTTAGGTAACATTGAATTTTGAATTCTTTTATGTAATATCCCGAATTAGGGCCTAATCGGAATAGTGGTTTCGTGACTACAAATCCGAGATAGAGATAATTATTTTATAATAATTTTGATGTTTATGATATGATTGCATGATTGTGTGAAAATTTCGTGATGAAATCTCTGCCTAAAGTGCTTAAATTGAAATTAGGGACTAAATCGAATAATTTGTAAAACTTGCATTCTAAGAGTTTTTAGTATGAAATTGTTTTGGAATATTAATGACGAGGTCTTAAATAGCAATTTGGCCAATTTCTAAGTCTATGGACAAAAATTGGACATGGATGGAATTTTTGGAAATTTAAGTAGTAAGGGCATTTTGGTCATTTAGTTATTAAAATGAATTAAAAACAAAATTAAAAGCCAATTTTTGTCCATCTTCTTCATTAGGCCGAAATTTCAAGGGTTCTCCATAGCTAGGGTTTGTTTCAAGCTTCCAAGCTCCATAGTAAGTGATTCCAAGCCCTGTTTTTAATGTTCTTTACGTTTTTAGAATCCCCGTAGCTCGATTAAGCTTATGTTAGCAATAATTCAACCTAGGGTTCATATTTGGAAAAATACCCATAGGTGAAATTTGTGTATTTTGGTGTTTTACGATAGAAAATGAGGTTTTAAATTATGTTAGACAACTTGTACTACTCGGTTTTAAGCGAAAACGAGTAAAATGGCTTAATCGGTAAAAATACCTAATAGTCATAAGTACATGTTAGAGTTTGAATTTGATGTTACCATAGAAGGGAAAAATGATTATCATGTCATAAAACATAGGAATAAGGGATGAAATTTAATTCCCGAGCCTAGGGGCAAAAGTGTAATTATGCAAAAGTTTAGGGGCAAAAATGTAATTTTGCCAAAGTTTGTATTAAATGCTGTTTTGATGAATGTATGTATTAAATAAGATTAATTTGGCATTATAGATCAAGATAAACGAGATTCAAATCGCGATCGAGGGAAAAATAAAGTTTACGAAGAATGGGCTCGATTGCTAATAATTTTGTACCGAGGTAAGTTCATGTGTAAATGTAGTAACATAATTGTCATTTTAATTAACTTAATGATATTTATATGATATGATGATTATTATTATGAAATATTATGCTTTGTGGTTATTGTTGAGTAATATGCAAATTATGTTTATTACTTGTTAAATATGAATTGGTATCGAGTATCGGTTTCGATATTTCGTGGAAGACGGTAAAGATGTGTGATTGAGGAAAAAGCCCGTTTGAACCTTGGGAATAGATTAGAATACAAGTGACATGTCAGTAGGATATTGAGTTCCGAACTCGTTGAGTTGAGTCCGAGTTCGCGAGATGTGACTAGGCATCCGAGCTCGTTCAGTTGAGTCCGAGTTCACTTATGGGCGAGTTACATGGTAGCTTGGCTACATAAGTTCCGCAGGCTATTGAGTTTGTCTAGCTGCGGGTATGGCTCTTATGTTCATGAGATCCGCGTATTCAAATTATATTCCGATGTGTTCAACGGGTGAATCTTAAGTGAATAAAAAGAAGGCCTAAAACGAAGGTGACATGTTGGTAAGTGTGGTAAATGAGAAAATTTGACAGGTATGTGCTTAAACCCTTGGGTTGAGAACTTAGTATGATGAAATCGTAGAAAGATATTAAATACAAATGAAACATGAATGTCTTGGTGTTGTTTATCCAAATAATATTTTTGTGGGATTGTGTGATTATGTTACTTGCTATTTGCATGTGAACTTACTAAGCATTTGTGCTTACTCCCTCCTTTTCTTTCATTGTAGTTTTGACAAGCCGGCTTGAGAATCGGGATAGGTCGAAGACTCGTTCACACTATCTGAAGGCCTAAATTGGTAAAATGGCTTGTGTGTTTTGAATGTGGCATGTATGGTAAAATACTCACTTTGTGTAAATGATCTTATGATATGGCTATGGTTTGGCAAGAAAAGGGTTTGTAAATGATTAGCCATTGGAATGGCCAATCTAAGTCATATTTGATGTTATGTATGTTTAAAATGATATTTAGTCCATGAAAATCCTTAGTAAAGTGAAATTTGCCATAAAACAGAATCGACAAAGAAAGAAGTGATGTAAATTTAAAAAATCACTAAAAATAGTAGAAATGGAATTAAATGATGAGTAAGTTATGAAATTGAAGATTAATGAGTCTATTTTCATATGGATTGAACAAAACAGGTATATGAATTATATTTTATGAGATATTTAAATTTTTGTGAAACAGGGCCAGAGTGATTTTTGGATCCCCTGTTCTGAATTTAAAAATTTATAATAAATTGTAAAAAAATAATTAGAAGTCATGCTTTATATTTACAGTTTTCTTATTGAGTCTAGTTTTAAGAGAAACAAACTTCATAGACATTGAAATTCTGTACAGAGAGATATATGATTCGTAATACACAGAGGTCAGAGCAGTCGAACCCTGAAACAGGGGAGAATTTAACTAATAAACTGTACTAATTGGCTTGACCAAAAATTCTAGAAAGAAATTAGTAAATAGATATATGAGTCTAGTTTCAGATAAAATTTACGGAATTGGATTTCGAGTTTTGAAACTCGAGATATGAATTTTTAAGAGACTGTGATGCAGATTACTAGCTTGATTGGACATTTTAAAAAAATAAATTGTTTGAGCGGTTTAAGTAATGAATTAAGTCTGTTAACACCTCGTGTTCGAACCCGGTGACGGTCTCGGGTACGGGGCATTGCATTTTATATTTTTAAATAAAATATTTTTATTTTTTATTTTTAAATAATTTTTTGTGTTGTTTTCCATATATTTGATTTTTTTAAAAGAATATATTTTTTATTTTATGTTTTTTTAAAAAAAAACCATATATAAAAAATAAATTTTAAATTAAAAAAAAGCTTTCCATACTTTTAAAATGCATGGACCAACTTGTCAAAACATATAAATATTGAGGGCTAAAAAAGTTTAAAATTTTAAAAAACCGCTTGACCCATGATCTAGTACGAACTTGTTGAGTTGAGCTAAAAAACCGTTGAACTGATAATTGAACTAATCTTTAGAATTTTTTAATAATTTTATTTTAATAATTTATTTACTTTGAATCAGTAAGATCGGTCATTTTGAGAGCCAACTGGTTAGACTAGTTAGAAATATGTTCAACTGTCGGTTCAAACGATTTTTTTAGCTCGATGTAACTAGTCTTTATCAGTTCACTGGTTAACCGATTTTTTACCTCTTGCTCAACCAATACCCAGCTGGTTTCCAGTCCAACTGGCCCGACTGGCCAATCCGATATAGATAACATTAAATTTTGAATTTTTTTATATTTTTAAAATAAATTTTGTTTTTTCAATTTTGAAGAGTTTTAAAACAATTTTTTTAAATTAAAATATTTTTTAAAAATAAAATTTTAAGTTTTTATTTAAAATATGTAAAAAAGTTAATTTTTAAAATCTTTTAAAATTGTTTATGTGCTTTCAAAGGATAAAAATTAAATTGATAAAAAAATTATAAATGTTGAAAGCTAAAAATATCATTTTACTTTTCACACCATTAAGTTTAATTGCAAAATTAAATGGAAGGACCAAAATTTTTCAATAAAAAATATATAAATTTAGTGTCTCAAAATTAAAATAAGAGATTAAATTTTAGAACATTACAGAGATGTTTGGTAGATTTAAATTTTTTTTTTTTTTAATACCAAACCTGTTTTGAGAGAAAACATGAACTCATGTGCGATGGAATTTTTGTGTGATTGTGGGGTCCAGTTGGACAAAGCAAACAGACAATTATCTCCAACCGTTGGATCTGATCTTATGAAATTCTTTCTTTTTAAGATGCTTACCTCTTTCTTTTAATCAAGCTTCTGATTTACTACCAATTCAATCTTTTTCGCGCTACCTAACAAAAAGGGGAGAATTCTGAAATTACTATACATTATCTCTGGTTGATTTTCCTCTTCTTTTTTTAACACCGAGGATGAAATATAGTATCAGTAAATATTGAATAATAATGAATTTACTGAGGATAAAATGGTCCTTTCATGCTTTTGAAACGGCTACTTTTTCTTTTTCCCCAATAACTTCACTTGGGATCATGAAGAGTCTTACCACTTTTTGGAAATTTGAATCCACTTACCAGAAAGACCTTAGGTGTGGGTTGTAATGTAGACTTGTGTTTTTTCTTAGCTTCACTCTCTGCTTTGCTTCCATTGAGGTTAAGTAGCTTAAAGTAGCCGCCTTTCTGTTTCTCACTCTATAATGCAGTTTTTCTTTCTAATTTTCTCCTCACATTACCTTTACTGTTCCAGTGTTTAACCTGTTCCTATTTATGCAGATGGTTTAGTAGCTTAAAATCTTCTTTCTAGTGATCTGGTACTTCACTTTCTTTTCCCAGCTACTTTATTTTACGATGTTCGATTAGGGTTTTACTTTGCTTGATCTGTTAATTTGTACTTGGCGTTACTGTAGTTTCTTTGCTCTCACCCGTCTTTTTCTTCTCTTTCGAATGCTAGATTTACTTGCTTTTGCTTTCTTGGCTTCTGAATTTTTTTTTTTTGTTTTTTTCGTTTAAGTTCAGCTAGGGGTTAAATTTTGGTTCTGATGTTGTACTTATATGTTTCTAAAAGGATGTTTTTTTTATGTCGCAGGGAAGTGAGTGTTTTCCTTTTTTCTCTGTTGAGATTTTGAGTGGAAGACAAGGGAAAAAATGTCCTCGAGCAGGGGGTCAGATCAGTCACAGCTGATGAGGCGGATCACCCGAACGCAGACTGCTGGTAATCTAGGAGAGACCGCTTTTGACAGTGAGGTGGTGCCATCTTCTCTTAGCGAGATTGCACCCATTCTCCGTGTTGCCAATGAGGTCGAATCAAGCAACCCAAGGGTGGCTTATCTCTGTAAGTTTTTTGTTTAGTTTGCTTTCATATATTATTATGGTTTTTGTGTGATTTTTACTTAATGCTGTTACTTGCAGTATTATTTTAATGTCTGTTTCTAGCTGTTAGTATGAGCTAGCTTTATTCTGGAGCAGTTTTGAATAACAATAAATCTAACCAGCTTTGTTAACCCTTATTGTGCTGCTGGATATACATTCGGTGTTTTTGCACAGACCTGTGAAGATATACATAGTGTCTTGTCTCTTGACATGTTGGTGCATGCTGTTTTCTACTTCACTGAGTTAATTATTTTTGTAGTACTTTTGCTTTTAGTTGCATCGCTTTCTTGTTAAGATACTTACTCTGGTTAGGAATATATACCTAGCTAGCTTTTGGTTGTTTCCAATTATATATTGTTTAAAAATGGATTTTTTGGTCCTATTGTTGCTATATTAGGAGTATCTAAAAAAATATAAAATTTTGTGATCTGTTATTTCGCCCAAATGGTCAAGAAATAATACTTTTTCCTGTTTCCCGTCCTCAAGATCTTAAAATCATACTTTTTTTAGAGTGTCGGTAATTTAGTGGATGTTTGACATCACTACATACTTAGTTTTGCTTTGGGGCTGATATATAAAATTCCTTATTTTATGTTTGTAACATACTTTTTACATCTATAAGCATGTTTATTTATATGTCTATTTTCAGTAATAAGCATCTTGGAATAGCTTATTTCTTTTCATTCTTGCTCTAATCTGCTTCTTACTTCATGGTTACGAGCTGTGTGATTCTGTTATATTGTCTGCAGTTTTAAGTAGAATTTATGGTATTCTTTGTAGGCCGATTCTATGCATTTGAGAAAGCTCACAGGTTGGATCCCACTTCTAGTGGACGCGGTGTTCGCCAATTTAAAACTGCACTCCTTCAGCGTCTTGAAAGAGTGAGTATAGTTATGTTTTCATCTAAAGATTTTGCTTAGCATATATTTGAAGGGCCTTTGAAATGTAGAAATGTTTTTGCAATTTGGGTAGATTAGTGTGACAGTAATGGTGTGCTTTATAAGCATTGGGGTTTAATTGTCTGTGGGCAAATAATGAATCATCCATTCACTTTACTTCTATCACACCGTCAAAAAATTGTATTTTGTTAAACATGTTCTTAGAGTAAGAGTTATCATACAGAAATTAAAATGCTTTATACAACGGAGGGAGAACATAGATTGTTTTATAATAAATTTTGTTGTTGTTGTTAGAATTGTTCTTTAGAACCTTGGGGTCAGTTGAAAGTCGGTTCCAGGCTTTTGGCTTCTTTCTTATGAATGTGATTTACCATTCCTGCAGTTTGTATTTTTTTTTTTTTTTTTTTGGGAAATCTACACATGCCAGAAGGTTTTTCACAAATTGGCTAATTGAGAATGAGCTTATCTACTTGTTCAATTTCACTTGTATTAGAATTCCTCTGAGGCTCTATGTTAAACTAGCTCTAAATTGTTGTCTCTCTTCTTCCTTCTCTCATGGGATGCATCTGTTGTAAGCTTGTTTGTCCTTTTTGCTTAATGAATTTTTGTGCTTCTCTCTTTTTATGGAAACTTATGTTAGCTCATACATAACTTTGCATTAGATGCTTTGTGCTAATAAGCCCAAGGGTGATTATATTCCAACAATGATTTGTGACATAAGGCTTAGTTGTGACAATAGACATTTACTGTTCATGAATCATGACAAATTGCTTATATTTTCCCTGGAACATAGAAAAGGACATGCAGTATTTGTTTAAAAATCATCATGAGCTGGAATTTTAAAATTAATTTATCTGATACTTAATGGCTTTAGCAAAGCATATTATTTTTTTTGATCTTATGTAGTTTTTAGAAGTTACCAGATTAGACTATCAAAGCATCCTTGCATGTTTTCATTTGTACATGTTTATACTTCTAGTTTCACATCCCTTTTTTTTGTTATTGTTCTTATGAGGAGATATGATCTTTTTATTACAGGAGAATGATCCAACTCTACAGGGAAGGGTTAAGAAAAGTGATGCTCGTGAAATGCAAAGTTTTTATCAACACTACTACAAAAAATACATCCAAGCCTTGACAAATGCTGCTGATAAGGCTGATCGGTATGTCATCAAATTACATTGTGATATTTTTAATATTCAAGTTATTTGGATGAGTTTTTATGGAAATTTTATTAGCAGTTTTTCATTTGATGGTAAATTTTTTGTTCCTTTGTAGGGCACAACTCACTAAAGCATACCAAACTGCAAATGTTCTCTTTGAGGTTTTAAAGGCTGTCAATTTGACACAATCTATTGAAGTTGACCGTGAGGTACCCTTTTAGATTTCTTGACTTGTTATCATTTTTTGATGGTTTCTTGTTTGATGTAGATATCTTTCACTAGCTAAGATTAATTTGCTAGCAAATTATGAACTACTAATTTCAAAATTCTATATGCAAAGGAGGTTATAATTATTAGGGTTTATGCAGATTCTGGAAGCTCAAGATAAAGTTGCAGAACAAACACAGATTTTGGTCCCCTACAACATCCTTCCTCTTGATCCTGATAGTGCAAACCAGGCTATTATGCAATACCCTGAGGTATGTTTTGAATTTGTATTTTTGAACTAAAAATTTACTTTTCCTTTTTCTCATATTGTTATTTACCAAAATGCAGATCCAAGCTGCTGTTTATGCTCTTCGTAACACAAGGGGTCTTCCATGGCCCAATGATCACAAGAGAAAGAAAGATGAAGACATTCTAGATTGGCTTCAAGAAATGTTTGGGTTTCAGGTGAAAAACGAACTAACTAGAGTAAATTAGCAATAGAATATTGTTTAAGAGTTGGTTCAATATGTTTTTTGGACCTATACTCATATCTTAGTTGTGATTTCTTCAGAAAGATAACGTGGCAAATCAAAGGGAACATTTGATCTTATTGCTTGCCAATGTCCACATAAGACGATTTCCGAAGCCTGATCAACAACCCAAGGTGTGTTTGTTAAGTGGATAACTTATTCTGTTTTTCTTAATGAGCATGAACTTTCTATGACATATTAGAACGGTCATGGTTATGTTTATCCTCTTTTTGTCTTATATATTGCCAATTTCAATGTTGAATTTTTATCCAAACTATGGCGCTCTCTCTCTCTCTTTAATATATTTGATATTTTGGTTTTGACATTTTATTTGGTTAAATATATTGGTGTGGTGAAAAATGGACTTATATTAACTGATGTTTGAAAGTTTTCAAGAGAGCATTTAATAAAACTGTTCTATATTTTATTAACTAAAGAATTAAATTTAAATAAAGAAAAGAGTCATAACCTAATTGGAAAAATAAAATAATCCTAGAATATCTTAAATGATTTATTCTAAGATTTATCTACCTAAACACCCTCTCTCAAGTTGGTGCAATCATGCCCAACTTGCTTACAAGAAAATCAAAGCTTGTTTTAAAGAGCCATTTGGTGAGTATGTCAGCAATCTGTTGTTTTGAAAGAACAAATGACATGCACACTTGACCTTCTTCAATCTTCTCTTTGATAAAGTGTCTATCAATCTCAACATGTTTAGTTCTGTCATGCTGGATTGGGTTGTGAGCAGTACTAATGGTAGCTTTGCTATCATAGTATAACTTCATTGGTGAAATTATTGGTTTCTTGCTCTTCCATAATTCTTTTTAACCACATTATTTCACAAATTCCTTGAGCCATTAATCTAAACTCAGCCTTTGCACTACTTCTTGCTACAACACTTTGTTTTTTGCTTCGCCAAGTCACAAGGTTTCCCTAAGCAAATGTACAGTATCCTGATGTAGATTTTTTATCTGTTATTGAGCCTGCCCAGTCTGCATCTGTATAAGCTTCAATTCCTTTTTGTTTGGATTTCTTGAAGAATAAGCCCTTTTCAGGTGAACTCTTTAAGTATCTTAGAATCCGAAACACTGCTTCTTCATGTTCCTTCATTAGGGAGTGTATAAATTGACTCACTAAACTCACTACAAAAGTTATGTCTGGCCTTGTATGTGATAAGTAAATTAACTTATCGACTAATCTTTGGTACTGCCCTTTATAAAGTAATTGACTTTCTTTATTTCCGAATTTTACATTTGGATCAATTGGTGTGTTAGTTGGGTGGCAACCGCTCATCTCAGCTTCTTTTAAAAGATCAATCACATATTTTTTTGAGAGACCAGAAGACCCTTCTTTGATCGAGCAACTTCCATTCCAAGAAAGTATTTCATTGGACTCGAGTCTTTGATCTCAAACGCCAATGCTAGATGCTCCTTGAGACGCCTTATTTCATCCACATCATTTCCTATAAAAATGATATCATCGACATAAACTATAATAACTGCTATTCTACCTCTTTGTGAGTGTTGATAGAACATTATGTGATCAACTTGCCCTTGTGAGTAACCTTATTTTTTAACAACTTGAGTGAACTGTTCAAGCTAAGCTCGAGGAGACTGCTTTAGACCATACAAAGAATTCTTGAGTTTACATATTCGAGTTTCAAATTTTTCTTCAAAACCTAGAGGAGGAACCATGTAAACTTCCTCAAGTTTCTCATTTAGGAAAGCATTCTTCACACCTAGCTACTGTAAAGACCAATCAAGATTAACAACAATTGATAAAAGAACTTTAATAGAATTTAATTTGGCTACTAGAGCAAATGTATCAAGATAATCTATCCCGTATGTTTGAGTGTACTCTTTAGCTACCAGCCGGGCTTTATATCTATCTAAAGATCCATCCTGTTTGAATTTGGTTATGAACTTACAGCCCACTAACTTTTTCCCTATAGGTAATTTCACTGTTTCCCATGTACCTGTGTTTTCAAGTGCGCACATCTCCTCTAAAATAGTCTCCTTCCACTTAGGAACCTGTAAAACATCTTTCACATTTTTGGGTATTTTTACAGTATTGAGACACGAAACAAAGGCTGAGAATGTCGAAGACAAGGCTTTATAGGACACAAAGTTAGACATGAGATATTTGACAACATTTCTAACACTTTTTCTTTTAGCAATTGGAATATCTAAATCAGAAAATTCATTGGTTGGAATATGAGCTTTACTTGTACTTTTGACAAGATCTTGCGGGTCAGATTGTTGGTGATGAATCTAGTGGATTTCACTTTCTTGATTTCGGTTTCTTCTTGAGTAAACAATTAACTCATTTGTTTGTTCTTTATTCTAATGGTCAAACTCTACTCCTTCATACTCCTTTTTATTAACAACATTAACATTATTAATTTCTGTGTTAATTATAAATTCGTATTTCCCATTATTAGAATCTCTATGTTGTATATTCTTAGTTTTTCCTTGATCAATTATAGGATCTTCCTTACTATAATTCCCTCCATGGATAATAGAGTTAAAGGAAGATTGTGTTTCAACAAATGTGACATCTATGGTAACAATATTCTTCCTATCAATTGGATCATAACATTTGTAACCCTTTTTATTAGAAGCATCGCCAACAAAGATGTATTTTTTTGCTCTAGTATCTAGTTTACCTTGGTTGTGAAGATGAACAAAAATACTACACCCAAAAACTCGAAAGGATAAATTTGTGATCAATTTAGATTTAGGAAAGTTATCTTTAAAGGGACGAAAAGGAGTTCTATAATTTAGAGTTTTACTGGGCATTCTATTAATAAGATATTTAGTTGTTAACAAGGCCTCGCCCCAAAGATAACGTGGTACATGACTAGTGAACATCAAGGCTCTAGTTACTTCTAATAGATGTCGGTTTTTTCTTTCTACAATCCCATTTTGTTGTGGTGTATTTGTACAAGAGCTTTGGTGGACTATTTCATGTTTGATTAAGAAATCACCTAATTGGTCACTAAAAAATATTCCACCATTTGTTACTTAGAAATACTTCTATTCTTACACCAAATTGTGTTTTCACCATAGCATAAAAAGACAGAAACACATTTTTTACTTTAGACTTATATTTTAATAAAAACACCCAACAAATGCGAGTATGATCATCAATAAATGTGACAAACCAATGTTTTCTTGAAAAAGTTGAGACTCTCGAAGGTCCCCAAACATCACTATGAATTAACGAAAAAGGTTTGGGAGCTTTATATTTTTGAGGTAGAAAGAATGACTGATGATGTTTAGCTAATTCACAAAATTCATAGTGATATAAAAAAAACTTTTATTTTTAAATAGATCAAGTAACAAATATCTTAAATAGTAAAAATTAGGATGTCCAAGCCTATAATGCTAAATCATAACCTTATCAAAACTAGAAACAGAATTTAAACATAAAGTAGTTGTTGGTTGACTTAGATAGTCGTCGTTAAGAAAGTAAATTTGACCAGATTCTTTAGCATTACCAATCATCCTCTTTGAGACCATGTCATAAAATTTACACATAGAAGAGTCAAATATAACATGACAATTCGAGGACTGGGATAATTTATTGACTGATATGAGATTACAAGCTAGATTTGGCACATGTAAAACATCATGTAAAACCAAGGAAGGCAAAATTTTAACAGTGTCTTTCCTGGCTATTGCCGAGAACGATCCCATTTGCTACTTTGATCTTTTTGTTTCTTGCACAATTTGTGTAAGTTGAGAAAAGAAAATGATTTCTAGTTATATGATCACTAGCTCCAGAATCAACGATCTACGTGTTTGTTTTACAAGACACGACACTGAAAAAAAATAAAAAAATTAGTACCTGATTAGGGAAAGGAGGAAGAAGGATTATTGGATTAGTTAGGAATTGAAGAATTCATTCAAAATTGTGGTGATTGAAAAAGCTTGAGTAGGTGCTCTAATTGTTCCTTAGTGAATGGAGACCCTTCCAGAGAACTTTAGCCCTCATAATTTTCATTACTTGTTTGGAAAGTTATGCTATCCCCTGATTGTGAACCACGACCATTGCCACTATTCTTTTTTTCATTTGTCAGTTTTCCATGGAGCTTCCAACACGTTTCTCGAGTGTGCAAATTTTTTTGCAGTGATCGCACCAAGGTTTTTTTCTTTTTCACTATCAACATTATTTTTAACAGTTACAAGAGTAGAATTATCATCATTAGCTTCAAATCCTGACCTTAACATTACTTTTCTCCTTATCTCCTCTCTTCTAACCTCAGAAAAAATCTTACGGACTCTTGGAAATGGTTTTTTTCTTAAGATCCAAAATCTCACTTCATCAAATTCTTTATTTAAACCAACTAGAAATAAATAAGCTCGTTCATTCTCTTCTTTTATCATAGCTTTTACACCATCTCCGGGACGCTCCTATTCATCATTATAACACTGATCCAGTTCTTTCCAAAGAGACATCATCTCATTATAATAAAAAGTAACTTCCTTTTCCCCTTGTCTAGCTTTCTAGAGTTTTATTTTTAACTCAAAGATTTGTGAAGCGTTTTCTAAATCTAAATAGGTGTCTTTTACAACGTTCCAAACATTTTTAATAGTCGGGAGAAAAAGAAAAGGTTACCTATGGATGCTTCCATGGAATTAATAAGCCACGCTATTATTATAGAATTTTCTGACCTGCACTTGCTCATCTTTAGATCGCCCACCTGTGATTGCTTGACTTCTCCAGTTAAATGACCTAGCTTGCCACGCCCATCAGTTGCTAACTTTGCGGACTGCAACCATTCCAGATAATTCTTGCAATTCAGCTTGTGAGATGTCAGCTGAAAAGAGAGGTGAGATACCTCTATCCCTTGAGTCATTGTACTCTCGGTAGTTGTTTCAACGGTAGACCTTTCTACCTTTGTTTGATTGTTGGATCTCTTATCTCTAGTGAAGGTTGTTTTAACCATGATGTTACTAGAGATTTAACCTAGCACAGATGCCATAAAAGTTTTCGAGAGAGCATTTAATAAAACTGTTCTATATTTTATTAACTAAAGAATTGAATTTAAATAGAGAAAAGAGTCATAACCTAATTGAGAAAATAATTCCCTTATTCTAATAACTACTAAAAGATAAGATAAATAATTCCCTTATTCTAATAAACTACTAAAAGATAAAATAAAATAATCTTAGAATATCTCAAATGATTTATTCTAAGATTTATCTACCTAAATAAGATTTATCTACCTAAATAACTTTAAAATATATCCCCAAAAATATATGGGTTTCACATATTTCAACAATGTTAGTATATAATTATGATTTCTCTCCCTTTTTTTTTTCAAGATAATTTCACAACTTTATCTTATAGATCTGTATTGAAGTCCTTGTGTCATGTCACTCTTGGCACTACCAAGTGAGCAATATGGTTTTTCCTTTTCTGCCAAAACTGTTATAGGTGCTATTTGTTAAATAGAAATAATTCAACGCTGAAAAATTAAGCATTGATTTGAAAATTAGAAGCACTAAATGTATGATATGGTAATTTTTTTTGTAAGCTACTGAAAATTGAATGTTTAAGTAGATTCTATATTCAACCTTTCATAAGAGAGATAGTTTTATAGGTATGTCAAAAGTTTAGAAGGAAGATAATTATGGTTAGTAGGAGCATATAAGATTAATGTAATTGAATAACAAAATTTTCCTTGAATAAAAGTAACTTAATACATTAAGTAGTTTTTAGCTACAGTAAGTTAATGAACACTTTTTCATCTTACATCTTTCATTAAGTCATATCTAAAATCAGTTATAAACGCATCAAGAAAATTTATTGAAAATTTTAATTTGCAAAGGTTTATCAAAGCTGTAGTGATGATTTATGAACTATTATGGGAAAGCATAAAACAAGCAAATCCTTCGGACATAATCTAACTTCTCGAAGAGTAGAGATGCAAAATTCTTGATCTGGGTCGGCTAAAAATGTTTTGGATCTTATCTACTTGCTTGAATTTTGGTGCTTTTATGTGGATAAAAATTGTGACTTTTTTTTTCTTGCACAGTTGGATGACCATGCACTGACAGAAGTGATGAAGAAACTTTTTAAGAACTACAAAAAGTGGTGCAAGTACTTGGATCGCAAAAGTAGTCTTTGGTGAGATGCTAAACTATTATCAAGCAATAATATTTGGCTGGACTAGTCATCAATGGAAGCTTTTATGCTGCTTTGTGGATATTTTTAAGTGAAATGCATGCTATGAAATAAGTTAATATCAGCATAAATAGGGTTCTCATATTTTTCTTTCTTAATTCTTCTTGATATTTAATTCTGCAGGTTGCCCACCATTCAGCAGGAAGTGCAACAGAGAAAATTATTATACATGGGTCTGTATCTTTTAATATGGGGTGAAGCTGCAAACTTGAGGTTCATGCCAGAATGCCTTTGCTACATCTATCATCATGTATGCTCTAAACACTCTATCCCCTCCCCTTCAAACATAAATGTGCCTGCTCATGTAGTTCTAAATAAGTGGGGTCAGGTTTGGCTATAATTGTATGGAGATAATAGTCATTTTCTTTGACCTTCTCTTTCTTGTATTATTGGCATTATTTAGATTGACTTCCATAAGAAAAAAATAGCAACTGATATGAAGTTTGTTTTTTACTCGTTAGAAATCTTGTTTTTGTGGAATTGGACATTATTACACTTGAATGTTTTCATTGGTGCCCTGGATGGTAGATGTTAAATTAGAATAGGTCATCCTTTGATAGTATCGCATTGCTTTCTCACTATTTACAAGAGGTTATCAGACTTAATGCATGATGTGAGGTTGATAAAATGTTAGTTCTTTGTAGCCAAAACTGGTAATATGCTATTGGGGTTTTGAATTGCTTCCGGTGCTAATTTCTATTAGTTTGAATGATGATTGCTGATAACTGATACATTAAAATTGGTTAAGTCATCGTGCTACACTTAAGTTTTCATGCGTATGAAATTGCCATTATAAATGCATATAGCAGTCATTTTTAGTGATGAATTGAGTATTGTTATTGTAAATTGGCTAAGTTTGGGTTGTGGTGTCTTATATTTAAGTTAATTCTTTTTACTTAGATCTAGTTGTTATTACTATTTCAAAGCCTAGTTTGGTTGTTGCCTTGCTTGTTATGTTTGTTGTTACTACTCCATATATTTTAATGATGCAAGATTGTTTAAATTGCTAATATTGGTCATATACATATAAGCGAGCATGTAAATAATATGTCACACATTGGCAAAGTTTGGAATTGTAGTATCTTATATTTAAGTTAATCCTATTCACTTTTATCTAGTTGTTGTTACTATTTCAAAACCCGTTTTGCTTGTTTCCTAGTTTGTTATGTTTGTTGTTGCTACTCTCTCTATCTTTATGCAAGATTGTTAAATTGCTAATATTGGGCCTACTACAAATAAGAGAGAGTGTAAGTAATACTTCACATGTTGGTAAAGTGGTGTTTCATATGAGAGTGCAAGTAATATATTTGCAAAATTTTAACAAAGTTGTCCCCCCATTATTGACCTTTCCAAGAGGGATTCTTTTGCCTATGCTTTACATTGATGCCATGAAGTAGGAGATAGGTTTTGTCCCCTTGTGTCCTAAAATCAAGTACTTACAATTGCATAGGCCTATCATTCCTAAATTTGAGGCAGATGAAGGTGGTGCTAAATACAAATTTATGATGATTAAATTTTGGAAGTTTTTGGGATTTTTAATACAAATGAGATTGGTAAAAAGTGAATCTTAATGATTATGTTTGGGATCTCTTAGGGATTCTTTAATATGGTTGAGTTCTCATGTCATTCCTAAATTTGAGGCAAATGAAGGTGGTGCTAAACACAAATTTATGATGATTAAATTTTGGAAGTTTTGGATGTTTTTGGGATCTTTAATACGAATGAGATTGGTAAAAAGTGAATCTTAATGATTATGTTTGGGGTCTCTTAGGGATTCTTTAATATGGTTGAGTTCTCATGTCATTCTTAAATTTGAGACAAATGAAGGTGGTGCTAAACACAAATTTATGATAATTAAATTTTGGATTTTTTGGGCTCTTTAATATGAATGAGATTGGTAAGAATTGAATCTTAATGATTAAGTTTGGGATCTCTTGGGGATTCTTTAATGTTGTTGAGTTCTCAGGATTCATTTTGAATCGGTTTTAAGTTAAATGCCATGTTTTTATGATTGGACAAACTAATATAAGTTTTCTCTGCCCATATTTTAATACTGATAGTGAAATGACATTGTTTCTATCATGTAGACATAGGTGTCCAAGGGTTTACTGTTTGCCCTAACCGCTGGCCTGGCTTGCTTTGTGTGTTGGGGCTTGGGCATAGATATTTAGATTTGAGCTTATTCAAGATAGACAATTACATTCAAAATAGAAATAAGAAAAAAAAAAAATTAAAACAGTTTTAAACAAGATAAAAATTAATCATAAGATTACCTTAGTATGCCACGACAAGTAGGGGTGTTCAAACAGTTAACCGAACCAAACTAGTATTTAACCGAATTGTATAATAATTTAGCCGTTAACCGAATCAAAATATTTCTTTTAATTCGGTCGGTTAACTGAATTAACCGAAATTTATATGTTTCTGGTTTTTGGGTTAAAACAAGTATAGAACATATAAAAGAAACACATTGATAATGTTCATTTGTCTTTAAAGTTAACCGAATTAACGGAATTAATCGAAAATTTAAGTCTTAAAACACTAAACAATTAAAAACACTACATAATTAAGTTTGGTTAATTCGGTTAATTACCTGATTTTGAACCGAAAATCAAACTTCCAAAAAATCATTAATCAACTTCCGACCAATTAATTGACCCGTTAACAGAATTAGATCGGTTTGGTTGGTTAATTCGGTTTTAACCAAAAGAAGCAATCTTAGATTGATGATGACAAAAACTCCTAAGATTACGTTATTATGTCTTTGCAAGATTGATGGTCGGTAGAGAAGCAATCTTGGATTGACTATGACAAAAAAAGCGCGAACAATTGATGGTAATAAGGTGGATTTTCTACTGAGAGTGTTGTGATGGGGCCTTTTCTGAGTTACGGCAGTGAAGAAGTGAATGGAGAATATTGTGATTTTGCAGAATATGTGAACTGTGATGTAGTATCCATTGGGCAAGGTCCCTCAACCGACTACCAAGATAGTCGGGCATGAACCTTTCCACTTTGAACTAATAGATTGGAGCCGATGATTGGCTGGTGATAAAAGAAAGCTGATTGGTTAGCTTTGGTGAATAAAAGTTGGCCTTGTTTCAGTCAAAAAAAGGTAAAAAGTTGGAGCTATATGAAGATCCAAGAATTCATTTTAGCAGAAGGGTAAAAGAAAGAAAAAAAAGTCATTGTTATTAATAAGTAATAACATGTTTATTTAATTTTAATTCGGAAATTTCTGTGTAAATGTTGATATTACAATATTTTGCTGGTGTACATAACTAGTATGTAAATTGATAAGCCTGTCTCGATCTTGGTTTTTAAAATGAAAGGTTCAATATATGTGACCTAGCCTGAGCCATGGACACCTCAACATGTGGCTTGTCAATGTTGATAAATGAAAACTAGCCTTGTAATTTGTTTCCTTACATAGTGGCATTTTCAATGTTGTTTCTTCTACTCGTCTTGGACTGAAGTTATGTAATTTCTGTATGATGCCTGGTTTGTGCTTTCACATATCTATTTTAATTTTGTAGATATTAAATGCTGCTACCCTTTGTTTACTGCAGATGGCATTTGAACTTTATGGTATGCTGGCTGGAAATGTCAGTCCACTGACTGGAGAAAATATCCAGCCAGCCTATGGAGGAGAGGAGGAAGCTTTTCTGCAGAAAGTTGTTACACCCATCTATGAAGTTATTCGAAGGGTACCATATGCATTTCCTGTCTATTTTTTGCATCCATCTCTCTCTCTCTTATTGTGTGTGTGCCATTTTACTAAAAAAGGTGATGATGTTGGAGAATTCGTCTTCCCAACCCTGAAACAATTGACTTTCACTGCAGGAAGCTGAAAGGAGTAAACGAGGGAAATCAAAGCATTCACAATGGAGAAATTACGATGATTTAAATGAATACTTCTGGTATGGATTTTTTATTTATGAGTTTTCTCTCTCCACATTTTTATACCCAGCGATTTATTTACCTTTGTTTAATTTTAGGTCTGTTGATTGCTTCCGATTGGGTTGGCCAATGCGTGCTGATGCTGATTTCTTTTGTCTGCCAATTGAACAACTTATTGAAAAAATTGGAGTGAGCATATTTTTGGATCTCTAGTCTTTCTCTTTCCCACCTCCGATTGTTGCAGAGCAGTTTTTGGATATCGAACACACCTCCTTGCATTTGTTAAATAGAAAGAAGAATGTTCAATTGGGAGTCAGGAGTTTGTTTTATCTACGGTTCCCTACTCTTGCATCCGGAATTTTTGGACTATTAAATCTATTGTGACAATTCAAGTAATTTTGCAAATTGTCCTATTATTGGTTCTAGCTTCGATGTTTTGTATTTGCTTGATTTACTTGGGTCATTTACTCTGTAGTGGACATTAGAGTTGAATAAATCCCAATCTCCTGTCTCTCATGAGTCTCAAATGTTCTGTTTCCTATTTTCCATAATTGTATACAAGTCATTATTTTGATGGTATTGTGGTTAAGGGAATTGATGTAGTCTATAACTCCAACTTACTGTTGAGATTTCAAGTTGTGTTGGTTGCTAAAAAGAAGTTAAGAGGTAGCAATAATTGCACCTGTGTAATTGTTATTTACCAAGAATAATTTCTCTTATCATATTTACTGTTCACACTTTGTGGCATGCATGTAGGATAACAAGCCACAAGCTACTAGGGACCGATGGGTGGGGAAAGTTAACTTTGTTGAGATACGCTCGTTCTGGCATGTTTTTAGAAGCTTTGATCGAATGTGGAGCTTTTTCATTCTCTGCTTGCAGGTAAAACTTGACAATTTTACAAATCATTTTATTGCTTCCTTTGAGAATTTTTTGGCCATGGTGTTGATATTGTCTGATTTGTGCAAGGTTATGATCATTGTTGCTTGGAATGGCAATGGTCAACCAAGTTCCATCTTTATGGGTAATGTGTTCAAGAAAGTACTGTCAGTCTTTATTACTGCTGCTATATTAAAGCTTGGCCAAGGTGAGTGAATCCAGTTAACCTTACTTTTTTGTCTATCATTATAGTTTTAGTTGTTGGCAATACAAATTTTCTTGATTAGGTGGAACAAACCTTTTAAATGGTAGAGAAGCCATTATTAGGATAGAAAGAAAAGAAAGCATCCTGTTGCTTTCTGAATTCTGTGGTTACTCTGGTGAATTATCTTCAAGTCCTTAGCATGACGCGATTTTCTTTTTAACTCTAAAACCTTGTTCCTAGATCTCATGCATGGGTGGCAATAAATATTTGTAGTTAGGAAACATTTACTGAGCTAGCAGATTTGCTTCAAGTCGGTAACTTTTTCTGCATGCTGAATTGTAACTTCAAGTAGATCACAATTCTTGGTTGTATTAATACAACTCCTACTTGGTTATATATTGTAGATAACCTATTATTACTGTGCGGACTGTTTCTGGCATTCGAAGTGGCTAACCTTATGTTGTTTACATGCACATTGTTGGTTCACCCTTTCCATTTTTTTAATCATCACTAATAATATGACTGGTCTTGATCTGTTATATACTGTCGGTTAATGAAAGCCTCCAATTTAAGGTGCCAAATACTATTGGGGCTGTTTTGAAGTGCCAATTATTATTGAGCGTTTTTTATTGTGTCTGGCGTTTTAACCTGCATGCTTGTGTATCAGTTAAGTTGGAATTTTCTTGTTTTACTGTGGGTCTATGCATACATGTTTAAGGCTTATTTGCACAACCTTTTCATCTTATTGCATACCAGCTATGTTGAAGTTTCTGCTGATATTTATTTAATGCTTTGCAGCTGTCCTTGATGTAATCCTTAGTTGGAAAGCACAGCAGAGCATGTCATTTCATGTTAAGTTAAGATACATATTGAAAGGTGTTTCAGCAGCTGCATGGGTGATTGTTCTGCCCGTTACTTATGCTTATACTTCAGACAATCCTTCAGGAATTGCGCGAACAATCCAAAGCTGGTTTGGCAGTACCTCAAGTTCACCTTCCTTGTTCATTTTAGCTGTTGTGATTTACTTGTCGCCAAATATGCTGGCTGCAATATTGTTTCTCTTTCCGTTTGTTCGTCGATTCCTTGAAAGTTCACACTACAAGATTGTGATGCTTATGATGTGGTGGTCACAGGTAGAGATAAACTTCTCTTATATCATTATCTTCTCTCAAATATGTTTCTTCTCTGGTTCACTTATTCCCTTGCTTGAATCTTTCAGCCTCGTCTTTATGTTGGTAGGGGAATGCATGAGAGCACATTTTCTCTCTTCAAGTAAGAGTTAAATGTTTGTAGGATCGACCAATTTACTTTTGTGGCAACTATTTGGGATATTTGATTTCTATTTGTATTTGAACTTTCAGGTATACAATGTTTTGGGTCCTACTTATCACCACTAAGTTGGCATTCAGTTATTATATTGAGGTGTGCCCTCCATTCATTTCACTCTAAACTGCTGCGTACAATCATACTTTTCTTTTCTTTGCACTGATCATTAATCAATCAAAATATTGGTACCAAAAGGCTGGCCATGATTAAGTTTATTATGATCCTATGCTTAAGGCTACCTAGAATCACTTCCATTGGTGTTTCTCTTGTTTTAATTCTTAAAAAGATCTTTTGCATCTTCCTTCTTTGATTAGCATGTCAGATTTGATGTGTTTTTAGAGACTGAATAATCCATCACTTCTTCCTTTTGGTGTTACAGATAAAACCTTTAGTTGGTCCCACAAAAGCTATTATGTCTGTTAGGATAAGGCATTTCCAATGGCATGAATTTTTCCCCCAAGGTATGACTCTTAAAAAATGTCATTCTATTATCTTTTCGACTTTTCGAGAACATGGAAGTTCATTTCTTGATTTCATTTATTGCAGCAAGGAACAACATAGGCGTTGTGATTGCTCTCTGGGCTCCAATCATTCTTGTATGGCATATCTCTTGATCATAATTAATATAATTACTTGGCTCTGATAGTTCAAGGTCTAATTTGCTGGTTTTTACTTTTCAAGGTCTATTTTATGGATGCCCAGATTTGGTATGCAATATTCTCTACATTATTTGGAGGTATTTATGGTGCATTTCGGCGCCTTGGAGAGGTAAGTTGAGCTCTACATAACTAGTTAATTATTACCATTGTTTTTCTATTACCTTTTCCTAGCGTGCTTATTTTTCAAAATTTTCCAATGAAAATGTCTTGGTTTTGCCAAGCATTTTCATGAAACAGGCACCATGGTGGTGGTCAACCATTTCTTTGCTCTGTTCACATGTTTTATGTAGATGATGTAGGACATATGACATCTTTCTATTTTGTAAACTTCACCTAATGAAACGTGGAAGTTTCTTCTTAAATATATCGAAAATCCTCTCAGTCTCTGCTTCTTTATAATTATCATAGAATCTCTTTAGAATCTATATTAGTTGTTTTTCCTTTCCAGTGTTTGTACATTTATATTATTTCTATATATATATTTTTGAACTCCAGATTCGAACATTAGGAATGCTCCGGTCTCGTTTTGGATCATTGCCTGGTGCTTTTAATGACTGCTTAATTCCAGGGGATAAGAGCGAGAAAAAGAAAAAAGGATTTTGGCTTTTTTTCTCTCGCAGCTTTGGGCAGGTCAAATCTCTTTAATATTATATGCTATAAACTTTTATCTGTCTGAGTTTTTGGCTGAAGAATCACAAAAATACACTTTCCATCTAATACTGTTCTATTTCTCAGCCACTGTCTAATAAAGAGAAAGAGGCTGCAAAATTCGCTCAGTTGTGGAACAAAATTATCAGTAGTTTTCGGGAGGAGGATCTTATAAGCAACAAGTATTTACACTCTGTGCTCCATGTTATATATGTGTTACATTCATCTTACTCTTTCTATGTATTGAGCTTGTTTTATTTTTAGGGAGATGAATCTGTTGCTTGTTCCCTATTGGGCAGATCGTGATTTAGATCAAATCCAGTGGCCACCTTTTTTGCTTGCTAGCAAGGTTTGCTTCAACCTGTTTTTCTCTGGTGATCTTTAGAGTTGAGTATCTTGATTTTAGCTGTGAATTTTCATGTAGATCCCAATAGCGTTAGACATGGCCAAGGACAGTGATAGCAGGGATAGAGAGCTGCAAAAGCGGATTGAAGCTGACCCTTACATGTTCTGTGCAATTCGTGAATGTTATGCTTCATTCCGAAGCATTATTAGGTTTTTAGTTGAAGGGCAGCGTGAGAAAAGGCAAGCTTCTTTTTAACTTTCTTTTAGCCAAATATTTAATTAATCTGCAATTTTCTCTTGTTGGAATTATTATTTTGTGAAACATATTGTTGCTTAATTTCATTTGTATTGATCCTAATGTGTTTCCAGGGTTATAGATGACATATTTTTCAAGGTTGACAAACGTATAGCAGATGGTAGTCTAATTAAGACTTACAAAATGAGTGCTGTTCCTAGTCTCTGTGACCACATTGTGAAGTTGATAAAACTTTTGGTAATATTTGAAAATTAATTTGGTTCAAGATGATTTTATACCTTTTGCATTTGGGTGTAATTGGAAGTTCCTATATAACCATGTTGATTTTTGCAGTTGGAAAATAAGCAAGATGAAAGGGGTCAAGTGGTGCTTTGTTTCCAGGACATGCTGGAGATTGTGACAAAGGACATAATGGCAGAGGAAGAATTCTCCAGGTTTGGCATCTTCATGTGATTGTCTCCTCAAACAGATGTATGTTCTAGTGCCATAACTTACTATTATTTTATTTTGTTTGATCCTTTTTCCTCTCAAGCTTGGAACATGGAGGGTCTGGGCACGATGGGATGAATCCAGATCCACTTCATCAATTATTTGATACAAAAAAGTTAGATCAATTATTTGCTTCAACTGGAGCTATCAAATTTCCAACTCCTATTTCAGAAGCATGGAGAGAAAAGGTGAGCTCCTTGTTGTGCTTTTCTGATTATTAAATGGTTTTATCCCATATTAGTGGAGTATTAGGTTCCTTGTGGTTTTGTATTAAAGTTGGGCTCCCGCACCTTTTGCCAATTGGTTTTAGGTTGGATGTTGAACATGGTATTAGTGCCTTGCCCTACCCTATGTGATGTTGACGATCCTTGGTGAGGTTGTCCATGTGTTGGCCTTGTAAGCTACACGTGAGTGGGAGTGTTAGTGGTGTTAGCCCACATTAATTAAGTATTGGGTTCCTTTATGGCTGTGACTTATATTAAAGTTCGGTCCCTTCACCTACTGCCAATCAGTTTTAAGTTGGGTGCTTAATGTTACTTTTTATTTTTATTTTTTGTAGATCAACCGGCTCTATTTATTGCTTACCACAAAGGAATCTGCAATGGATGTACCCTCTAATATAGATGCTAGGAGGCGAATTTCTTTCTTCTCAAATTCTTTGTTTATGGACATGCCTGCTGCACCTAAAGTTCGCAATATGCTTTCTTTTTCGTAAGTTTTCTCCTAGATTCATTGGTTCATTCTAATACTATTGTGTACTCTTTCTTATACATCAAATTGGTTTTTAACTAAGAGCATATCATGTTGATTGGATAGGAAATTGGGAGAGCTTTCTTGTACTACTTTTTTATGCAATTATTAATATATAAATAGGATGTTATGTTGCAATAGAGCCATTTGTTTTGTTTGTTTTAGAGTAGAAATTTCCATTTTATTTGTATATGGGCAATTCTACCTTGAAAGTTTTTAAGAGAGTACAATAAAATTGTTCTAATTTTATTAAGCAAAATACAGAATATAAACAGAGAAAAGTTTCATAACATAATTGGGAAAGTAATTTTCTTATTCTATTAATCTACTAAAAGATAAAATAAAATATTCCTAAAAAATCTTAATTGCTTATTGTTTACAAGAAAATCAAAACTTGTCTTAGAGAGCCATTTGGTGAGTACGTCAGCAATCTGTTGTTTTGAAGGAACAAATGGCATGCACACTTGGCCTTATTCAATCTTCTACTTGATAAAGTGCCTATCAATCTCAACATATTTAATTCTGTCATGTTGGACCGGGTTGTGAGCAATGCTAATGGTAGCTTTGCTATCACAGTACAACTTCATTGGTGAAGTTATTGGTTTCCTCAACTCTTCCATAATTTTTTTTAACCACATCATTTTACAAATTCTTTATGCCATTGATCTAAGCTCAAGATCTATATTACTTCTTGCTACAATATTTTGTTTTTTACTTTGCCAAGTCACAAGGTTTCCCCAAACAAATGTACAATACCTCATGTAGATCTTTTATCTCATTCATCGAAGTCCGATCACCAAGATCTCAGATAAGCCCCTGCTGTGTGAACTTTTTAAGTATATCAGAATCCAAAACACTGCTTCTTCATTTTCCTTCCTTGGCGAGTGCATAAATTGACTCACTAAGCTTACTGCAAAAGCTTTGTCCGGCCTTGTCCATGATAAGTAGATTAATTTACCAACTAGTCTTTGGTACTATCATTTATCAATTGGGCAGCAACCACTCATTTCAGTCTCCTTTAAAAGATCAATTACATTTTTTTTCTGAGAGACCACAAGACCTTTTTCTGATCGAGCAACTTTCATCCCAAGGAAGTATCTTAAAGGACCCAAGTCTTTTATCTCAAACTCCAATGCTCGATGCTCTTTGAGATGCCTTATTTCATTCACATCATCTCCTGTAAGAATGATATGATCGACATAAACTATAATAACTATTATTCTACTTCATTGTAAGGGTCAGAACATTGTGTGATCAGTTTGCCCTTGTGAGTAATATTGTTTTTTAATAACCTAAGTGAACCGTTTGAACCAAGCTCGAGGAGACTGCCTTAGACCATACAATGATTTCTTGAGCTTACATACTTGAGTTCTAAATTTTTTTAAAACCTGGAGGAGGACCCATATAAACTTCTTTTTCAAGTTTCTAATTTAGGAAAGAAATCTTCACATCTATCTGTTGTAAAGACCAATTAAGATTAACAACAACGGATAAAAGAACTCTAATAATATTTAACTTAGTCACTGGAGCAAACATCTCAAGATAGTCTATCCCGTATGTTTGAGAGTACCCTTTCGCCACTAGACGAGTTTTGTATCTGTCTAAAGATCCATCCGGTCTGAATTTGGTTGTGAACACCCATTTACAGCCCGCTGTTTTTTCCTACAGGTAATTCCACCGTTTCCTATGTACTTGTTTTTTCAAGAGCACACATTTCCTCTAAAATAGCCTCCTTTCATTCAGGAACCTGTAAAGCATCTTTCACATTTTTGGGTATTTTCACAATATTGAGACACGAAACAAAGGTTGAGAATGTCAAAGACAAGGTTTTATAGGACATAAATTTAGATATAAGATATTTGACAATATTTCTAACACCTTTTCTTTTAGCAATTGGAATATTTAGGTAAAAAATTCATTGGGTAGATTACGAGATTTACTTGGACTTTTGACAAGATCTTGCGGGTCGGGTTCTTGGTAATGAATCTGGTGGATTTCACTTTCTTGATTTTGGTTTCTTCTTGAGTAAACCAACAACTCCTTTGTTTGTTCTCTATTCTCATGATCAGACTCTATACATTCATACTCCATTTTATTATCAACATTAATATCATCCAAGTCCTTTTTATTAACAACATTAACATTATTAATCCCTCCATTAATCATAATTTTTCCTTCCCTATTATTAGAATTCTTATGTTGTATGTTCTTAATATTTTTTTGATCAGTTATTGAATCTTTCTTACTATAATTCCCTCCTTGAAAATTAGAATCAAAGTATGATTGAGTTTCAACAAATGTGACATCCATGGTAACAATAGTCTTCTTATCAATGGTATCATAACATTTGTAACCCATTTTATTAGAAGCATACCCAACAAAGACACATTTTTTTGCTTTAGGATCTAGTTTACTTTGGTTTTGAAGATGAACAAAAATACCTTGGACCCATTTTTAGATCGCCCCCTGCAATGCTTGCTTATCTTGCATGTGCTTTCGGAGCCCCCCACTCATTTAATCACTTGCTTGTGATTACAGCCATTCCCCGAAAAGGGAATTGTTGACTCCCGTTCATGGGACGAACCGAACATCGTTAGGTCTCGAATTCTGTGAACTATCGGATCTATACCAAGATCTCCATTACATAGTACGAGATATTGATTTGACTCAAAAACACGGAGAGGTAAATCTGTGATCAATTTAAAGTTAGGAAAGCTATCTTTAAAAGGACTGAAAGGAGTTATATAGTTTAGAGTTTTACTGGATATTCTATTAATAAGATATGTAGCTGTTAATAAGGCCTCTCCCCAAAGATAACGTGGTACCTAATTAGTTAACATAAAGGCTCTAGTTACTTTCAAAAGATGACGATTTTTTCTTTCCGCAATCTCATTCTGTTATGGTGTATTTGTACGCTTTGGTGGACTATTCCATGTTTGGTTAAGATTACACCTAATTGGTCACTAAAAAATTCCCCACCATTATCACTTCGAAATATTTTTTTCACACCAAATTGTGTTTTCACCATAGTATAAAAAGACTGAAACACATCTTTAACTTTAGACTTATCTTTTAATAAAAACACCCAACAAATACGAGTATGATCATCAATAAATGTGACAAACCAACATTTTCCTGAAAAAGTTGACTCTCGAATGTCCTCAAACATCACTATGAATTAACGAAAAAAGTTTGGAAGCTTTATATTTTTGAGTTGGAAAAAATAACCAATGTTTAGCCAATTCACAAAATTTACACTGATATGAAGGATTTTTATTTTTAAATAGATCAAGTAACAAATGCCTTAAATAGTAAAAATTAGGATGTCCAAGCCTATAATACCAAATCATAACCTTATCAAAACCAGGAATAGAGTTCAAACATAGAGTAGTTCCTGGTCGACTTAGATGGTCGTCATCAAGAAAGTAAATTACACCAGATTCTTTAGCACTGCCAATAATCCTCTTTGAGACCATGTCCTAAAATTTACATATAGAGGAGTCTAATATAACATGAAAATTCTAAGACGAGGATAATTTACTGATAGATATGAGATTACAAGTTAGATTTGACACATGTAAAACATCATGTAAAATCAAGGAAGGAGAAATTTTAATAGTGCCTTTCTCGGCTATTGCCAAGAAGACCCATATGCTATTTTGACCTTTTTGTTTCATGCACAAGGTGTGTAAGTTGAGAAAAGGAAATGACTACTAGTCATGTGATCACTAACTCTAGAATCAACGATCCACGTGTTTGTTTTACAAGGCTTGACATTGAAAAAAACAGAAGAATCAGTACCTAATTGGGCAAAGGAGGATTATTATTGAATGAGTTAGGAATAGAAGAATTCACCTGAAACTGTGGTGATTCAATAATGTTGTGTGGATGCTTTAGTTGTTCCTTAGTGAATGGAGACCTTTCCAGAGAACTTTATTGCTCACAATTTGCACTCTCGGTAGTTGTTCTGATGGCAAAACTTTTTACCTTTGTTTGGTTACTGGATCTATTATCTCCAGTGAAGGCTTTTTTAGCCATGGTATTACTGGAGATTTAACCTAGCTCAGATGCCAAAGTTTTTAAGAGAGTACAATAAAACTGTTCTAATTTTGTTAAGCAAAAAATTGAATATAAATAGAGAAAAGTATCATAACATAACTGGGAAAGTAATTCCCTTATTCTATTAAACTACTAAAAGATAAAACAAAATATTTGTAAAAAATTATAATTATTTATTTGTAAATATTTATCTACCTAAATAACTTTTAAAAAATATCGACTTCGACACATATTTCAACACTACGTATGGAAATAAGTAAATTGGTTCACTTCAGAAAAGAAGAGAAGATTTTTCTATGTTTCTTTGATTTTTTTTGTAAATGGGAGTAGATTAGACAAATTGGGC
This sequence comes from Gossypium anomalum, assembly GCA_025698475.1. NCBI lineage: Eukaryota > Viridiplantae > Streptophyta > Magnoliopsida > Malvales > Malvaceae > Gossypium > Gossypium anomalum. Next base: position 19,765,944 of record CM046963.1, on the reverse strand, counting down.
ATGCCAGCTATCATCTATAACATTGATCAATGCCTTGCAAATGTGTTGTTCTAACCTTTGAGTTAAACTGGCTCAATTTTCAGCAAAATGTTAGGATATTCATATTAATATAATTGCCATTTATTTTGGTTATTCATAGTTAGCATGAACTACCTAAAAAGTTAAATATTTAAAATTACAATTTATAAACCCTAAGCTTTGCCCTACCTATCTGTCTATTACTCTTCCATGGAATGGAAGCTCTTTTGATGTATGTTTTTCCTTTTATTTTCTCCCATTTCCGTTTTATTTTCCCTATTCTTGTTTTTTTGCTATTATTTACACCAACTGTTCTGTAATAACACAATAGAAAGATAAATAGAATAACGAAGTAAAACTCCTTTTATTTTTCCTATTCTTGTTTTGTTGTTATTATTTACACCAACTGTTCTATAATAAAACAATAGACAGATCAATAGAATAACGAAGTAAAACTCTTTGTGGTTTTACTTTCATAGTTTCTGTCTTCTACCTCTTTTAGAGTTGGCTTTGCGTAACAAAGTGTTGTTATGGGCGTGAGGTGCAAAAAGAAGTGCTAGCCTGAGTGAAGTAAAAGCACAATATGTTTATGTGTGCATTTTTCTATGTTGGTATAATATAGCATAAGACATTAGTAAACTCTGAAGTGTGATCTACAAAACATGCAACTTTTTTTTGGGTCAATGTACATGATTTCTTATGGTCCATGTTTGCTGTTGAATACTCAAATATTGAGAAGCAGAGAGTTTAATACTATCCTTTTCTTACTAGTAAAGATATATTTGATGAAAAAAGTGAAAAATAAAAGAAATTAAAAAGACCTCAATGACATGGGCTTTTTATGCCTATTTCCTTATCAAAGAAAGTGCCTAGGAGCACCAGGCATGCACCTGATTAAATGGGCCTTGCCCGAAAGGGTTTGAGGCACTTTTGTTGTCTGGTGCTGAAGCGCAATGCTGGCATAGGCATGTCTAAGGCACACGACTTGACTAAACTGCATCAAATAATGTAATTGAATTAAAAATAAACAACTTGACATATTGAAATTTATAAAATTTGAGAACAACCTAATCGATTGCATTCCTGTCTTAAATAATGTAATTGCATGAAAAATTAAATAACTTAACAAAATGAAATGTATAAAGTTTAAGAATAAATTAATTTACTTAATTATTAATATTCATTTTGGCCATGCTTATCAAGTGGGTTAAAATTGTTTTCCTTTGCAATTGAGTTGACCTTCATAGATTGCTGTAGCTGTAATTGTTGAACCGCTGGTTAAGTACCTGAAATGAGTTATTCTTCCCTATTTATCTGGTAAAATTTTATACTTATCATTATATCAAGCTATTGAATTGTTGAACCTCTGTTTTTCTTATTTTTTTTTTTTTTTTGTAGTGTTTTAACTCCTTACTACACAGAAGAAGTTCTCTTCTCCTTGCAAGAATTGGAAGAGCCAAATGAAGATGGTGTTTCCATTCTGTTTTACTTGCAGAAAATCTTTCCAGGTTTACACTCGCTTGTATGCCGCAAATGTTAAATCTTTGCACTGTTTTTAAGTTGTGGCTGATTGCCATTAATAATTTCCAGATGAATGGAATAACTTTCTTGAAAGGGTGGAACGAAACAATGAAGAAGAACTTAAAGAATCTCCTGAATTAGAAGAAAAACTTCGTCTGTGGGCATCATATAGGGGCCAAACTTTAACAAGAACTGGTCCTCTCTCTCTCTCTATATATATATGTGTGTGTGTCCGTGCCTGCTTGTTCTGGCACTTGTGGCTGTGTTTGGATTTGTTTCCATTTTTCTTGACTAATAGATCACTATAAATGGCAGTTAGAGGTATGATGTACTATCGAGAAGCATTGGAGCTTCAGGCTTTCCTTGATATGGCCAAACATGAAGGTATATGTTTCTGTTTCCTGTAAACTTCCAGTATAATTGATTGTACGCTGCTAATCACTAGTTAGTCGTACATATTGATTGCAAATTTTTCTTCTTGTATGAATTATTAGTGATATGAGATTTGTTCAATCTTACATTGTTTTAATTTCCACCTGCTTAGATTTGATGGAAGGCTATAAGGCCATAGAACTAAATACAGAGGATAGTAAAGAGAACAGATCACTGAAGGCACAGTGTGAAGCTGTAGCTGATATGAAATTTTTGTATGTGGTGTCTTGCCAACAATATGGCATTCAGAAGCGATCTGGTAGTGAGCGTGCACAGGACATTCTGAGGCTTATGACAAAGTGAGCATGCTAACTTCCATTAGTAGTAATTGAAGATTTCAGTTGCTAAGCAAGTGTACATATTTTTCAATAAGTTGAGTTTATTGGCAGATACCCATCACTCCGTGTAGCATATATTGATGAGATTGAACAACGTAGTGAGGATAGGTCGAAGAAGCTTAATGGCAAGGTTAATTATTTCTCAGTTCTGGTGAGGGCTGTGCCAAAGTCCTTTGATTCTTCAGAGCAAAATCTAGACCAGGTAATGCAAAACCATGGTTTCAATATCACATGTTGCTAGCTATTTAGATTATTTAAGAACAGTTGAACTGTTCAGGGCTTTCTTAGTAATTTAGTGTATTTTGACATATGGCCATACATGTAGAAGTTAAGAAGCCGTTTCAACATTTTGTTAATAGGCCCCCTTTGCCGGATCTGTAAGAAGATCAATGACCATACTAGAAAGAAATACAATATTGGCATTTAAACTGCATCTTGCCTGATGTTTCTTTGGTTTATCAAACATTGGTTAGATAACAGAGAGGTATCATCTAATAATATGCCTTCTCTTCTAGTGGCAGCTTTGAAAGATTGGATTTGTTGCTTCTGGTATGCATTTTGTTCTTGAACTTTCATCTTGGGTATTCAAAAATTCTAAATTCAGTGCATGAAATCACTTGATTGTTCAAAGTACGCTGTTTTGAATATCCACTTTCAATTTGGATATCTATCACTTTTTCAGCATCCTAAAGTTTTTCATTTTTTAATTATCTTTTCATTGTGATCATTTTCATAACAGGAAATTTATCGGATAAAGCTTCCAGGACCTGCTATCTTGGGTGAAGGAAAACCAGAAAACCAAAACCATGCTATCATCTTCACACGAGGAGAAGGGTTGCAGACAATAGACATGAACCAGGTTGCTAGTTGTGTTTTTACTAAACATCATTGTTCATGATGCTGCCTTCTATTATTTTATTGCTCATTCTCATAGGATAAAAATACCTTTCATTTCTTTGAATGCATTGCAAAAGATAATTGCCTTTTTATCTGTTCTTAATGAATCACATAGGATAATTACATGGAAGAGGCCTTGAAAATGAGGAATTTGTTGCAAGAATTCCTCAAGAAGCATGATGGTGTGAGATACCCTACAATACTTGGGCTCAGAGAGCACATATTTACTGGAAGGTATACTGGCAGCCTGTTTTCTTTAAGTTATAAACTATTTCTTTTTTATAGGTTGTTGATACTCTACTGCTTGGTGCAGTGTTTCTTCTCTTGCGTGGTTTATGTCAAATCAGGAGACCAGTTTTGTTACTATTGGTCAGCGACTATTAGCCAACCCTCTAAAGTAAGCTATTGTGTTAGACTTTTTTTCAGAGTTATAATTCTTTTATATTTCTTCAGTAGGGTGGTTGTTGGGATTTAATCTCTTATTGAAAAAAATAAGTGTATGAATTCTTAGATCTGCTTGTTCCTTATTCATACATGATCAATTTACTTTCCCCCCTCTTCTAGAAGAAAACTAAGGAGGACATTTTTGAGCTATTGTGATTAGTTTTTTAAGTTTGACATCAGACAAGGTGTTAGAGCCCATGTTGTTTGTTGCTCTCTCTATTTCGTGATTTGTTGTTTCACTTTTTGTTCTTTTTATATTCATGTCCACACTGTAGGCCTTTATTTTCATGTTAGTGGTGTTGAGCCTAGAGAGATTTTGTTAAATGGTATTTCCAAAATTTGATCGAGTTTAGGAGTTGGTGTTTATTGGACGCGAAGTGTTAAAATGGCCACATCCAACATTGATTGAGTTTGAGAGTTTGTTGTTTGGGCTATTTTATTTATTAGTTGGTTTTGGAATTGATGTTAACAATAAACATGAGAACAATCCTAAATAGATTTCTTTTAGGGTTTGCTTAATGGATTTTGTGAAGCATCCTACCTAAAACCAATTGGTAATAGGTGGTGAGTCCGACTCTAATATAAGGCCACAAGAAGCCTAATATTTTGGGGGATAAAACCACTTAATGCTCCCCTTCATGTGTAACTCAACAAGGGTCTACATGTGCACAACTTCACATGGGTTAGGCAGAACACACTTGGGACTCTGATACTATGTTAATTATAAACCTAAAATCAATTGGTTATAGATAGAGTAGATGTGGGGATAACACCACTTAACAAATCCTAATTCTAGAGCTTAAACTGCATGCAACTAATAGTTAACATGTCATTTGTAATTATCATTGTTAATTCTTATCTAAAATTTGTGCATTCCTTTTGGCAAAACCTTGAAATTGATCAAAGTTTTGGGAGCCTATTTTTGCATATGATTAAATCTTGATTAGATTTGAACTAAGTTATGGACAATGGGAAAATCTATACTTAGTAGATGTGGGATAACGCCACTTAATACATTCTAAATCTGGAGCTCATCAACTTCATGTTTATCTACTGTCAAATTGTTATATATATTGGACAACTCATCCCACTTATTGTTTCTTTACTCTCAAATTAGATGTCATAAAATACCATCAATTTTTTTTCTCATACTAGTGGATCTTCCCTGTCCATGCTACTATGGTACTGTGGGTTTTACTCCTAGCAAACAAAAAATGTTCTTTCATTCCTTTATCTCTGGCTCTCTTACATTTTTAGTACATTCTGTTAACCAATGCTAGATCACTTATGTGTTTGCTGTTTGTATAGGGTTCGATTCCATTATGGTCATCCAGATGTATTTGATAGGCTCTTTCACCTCACAAGAGGAGGTGTCAGTAAAGCATCCAAAGTCATTAATTTGAGTGAAGATATTTTTGCTGGTAGGAAGGCCTTGATTTTTTTTAACCGGGTTTTGATTTTTTGCCTGAGTTTGATTTGTAACTTCTGTGATTTGGTTGTGATTACAGGCTTCAATTCTACACTTCGTGAAGGCAATGTGACTCATCATGAATACATACAAGTTGGGAAGGGAAGGGATGTGGGTCTAAATCAGATATCTATGTTTGAGGCCAAAATAGCTAATGGCAATGGTGAGCAGACATTGAGTCGAGATATATACCGGCTGGGACATCGTTTTGACTTTTTCAGAATGCTGTCTTGTTATTTCACTACAGTTGGTTTTTATTTCAGTACTCTGGTAATCCCGCAAACTTTCCCCCTTTAACTATAGCTTTAAAATGTCATACAGACCAAACATCATTCTGTGTTCTTTGGCAGGTAACAGTGCTTACCGTCTATGTGTTCCTTTATGGGCGCCTCTATCTTGTACTCAGTGGCCTTGAACAAGGATTGAGAGAGGAACCAGCAATCCGTGATAATAAGCCTCTTCAAGTGGCTCTTGCTTCTCAATCTTTTGTTCAAATTGGATTTTTGATGGCACTACCCATGTTGATGGAAATCGGCTTGGAAAGGGGTTTCCAAACTGCATTGAGTGAATTTATATTAATGCAACTGCAACTGGCACCAGTATTTTTCACATTTTCTCTTGGAACAAAAACCCACTATTATGGAAGGACATTGCTTCATGGAGGTGCTAAGTACAGGCCTACAGGCCGAGGGTTTGTGGTGTTCCATGCAAAGTTTGCTGAAAACTACCGGCTTTACTCACGTAGCCATTTTGTTAAGGGTATTGAGATGATGATCTTGCTTATCGTGTACCAAATCTGTGGTCATACTTACAGAAGTACAGTTGCTTATGTATTGATCACTGCATCCTTGTGGTTTATGGTGGGCACATGGCTTTTTTCTCCCTTCCTATTCAATCCTTCTGGTTTTGAGTGGCAGAAGATTGTTGATGATTGGACTGATTGGAATAAGTGGATAAACAACCGAGGTGGTATAGGTGTACCTTCAGAAAAAAGTTGGGAATCGTGGTGGGAAGAGGAGCAAGAGCATCTTCAATATTCTGGCAAGCGTGGTATTATTGCTGAGATATTGTTAGCTTTACGTTTCTTTATCTACCAGTATGGGCTTGTCTATCACTTGCATGTTACAAGGGGAACCAAAAGTTTTTTGGTAGGTTCCTCTCTATTTCCATGGCCATTTTTCCCTTGATTTTCATCCTGAAAATTTTACACTGGGTATTTTCATTCTCTTGTCACAGGTTTATGGTGCATCATGGCTTGTGATTGTTCTAATATTGTTTGTAATGAAGGTAGGTGACTAGTTAATAATTCCTTATAATCTTCCTGAAGTTATTAGTCTATGCATAAGTTGTCATCAGGCATTTATTTGGAATTGAACTGTATTAATGATTTTATGCTTTTTCATAGACTGTATCTGTTGGAAGGCGAAAGTTCAGTGCAAGCTATCAGCTTGTTTTCCGGCTCATCAAGGGATTAATTTTCTTGACATTTGTGTCCATTCTGGTTATTTTGGTCACACTTGCTGATATGACAATTCAAGACATTATAGTGTGTATTTTTATCTTCATGCCTACGGGTTGGGGAATGCTTCTGGTAAGCTTGTCTCCTCTGTCTCTCTTACAGTTTTACAATCATATGGCAATGGTTAACTTACATAGTTCTCTTTAGCTCTCAAATGCATATTTTATATATTGAAGCTCAAAAGATAAGCTTCCACTATTATGCACTGCTGATTTCTCAAAACATTTTGCCTTCTGAATTAGAAATGCTTGTGGTTTGCTGATCTGGTGTGTGTTGCTTTGTTTTTCAAGATTCCATAGTGATCTGCTGCCACCTAAATGGTTCTTCAAAGCTATATTGTGGTTTGCACCTAGAATTATTGTGCTTTTAAATGGTAAAGGCAGTCAGTCATAGTGCACCAGGTGCACATTTCTTTTCTCAGTCATTGTGCACCAGTTGCACATTTCTTGTCTCTTGGCACTCATTTTATAAAAGTCAACAAATTGATGAATGCTTGTGGAGACTAACAGGAGTTGGCAATCTAATCATCTGTGGTAATTTTACTTCATAATGGATGTTGATGCTGTTTTCATATCTGTCATCAGATTGCTCAAGCTTTGAGGCCTGTTGTAAAGAAAGCTGGTTTTTGGGGATCAGTTCGAACACTTGCTCGTGGATATGAGATTGTAATGGGCTTGCTTCTTTTCACTCCAGTTGCATTCCTTGCCTGGTTTCCATTTGTCTCTGAGTTTCAGACTCGAATGCTTTTCAACCAAGCATTCAGCAGAGGTCTGCAGATTTCTCGAATTCTAGGTGGACACCGTAAAGATCGCACTTCTCGTCACAAGGAGTAATATACTAAGTGGCTGCAGGTTGTAATTATATTGATGTGTCGATCCCTCACTTAAATTCAATCTTGAAAATCTTGTCAATTGTTGTAATTATATTGTGGTTATTGATGGAAGGGGCTTGGCAATTTTGGCATTTTGAATGGAACAGTCTTATGATATGGGTGCCAATGTATTATTCTGCATACCTATTACTTTTGTCGGCTAAACACTGCTGGGAAATGGGAATGGATGTTATGAATTACTTTTCACGGGGAGAGTCGAAATGGGAATGGATGTTATGAATTACTTTTCACGGGGAGAGTCTTAGGCAATTCAATTTCCTTGCAGCCTGCATTAACAACTAATGTGGAGATTGATTTTGTCATACGTTACTCGTCTGATTATAGTAGTTGATTAATATTTTGATTTGTTAGTGCTATTTGCATACGTACAAGTCTATGTAGAGCAACTATGGGACGAGTGAAACCTGATGCATTGATAAAAGAATAGGAAAAAGATTTTATTGTCTGTAAATTATTATTGTTTTCATTATTATTGTTTTTTTTTCAAGTGCTTGAATGTAAAATGAACACGAAATAAATCGACTGCCCTATTTTGTATGAACTGCCTGAATGAACTAATTGAAATAATAGAGATCATTCTACTCGGGTTTTGAGACGTAGATAGCCGTTAAATACATCGATGATTTTCAAGGTTGTAGTCCAGTCACAAATGAAAAAAGGTTATACTAAAAGCATAACAAATTTTAAATTAGATGATTATAGTGATCTTTCGCAGGATATTTTTTTTTTTTTTTTTGTGGCGAGGATAGTATTGTGGAGGATTATATAATATTAGTGCGGTTTCTCTTCAAAAAATGTCTTACCTTGGGAGTGGTTCCTAGAGTTGTTTGAGGCGTGTGTAAATTATGTGCAATATAACTAATTTCTTTAGTTTTCGATTTTGTGCAACTTTGAATTAATGAGGGGTCATATGTAGCAATTTGGTTGGAGAATCAAATGGTTTATTAATGATTGCTTTCCAAGTGGCAAGCATTGATTGATACTAAATTCTTGTGTTTTTTAAGCTTCTACTAAATGCTTCACTTTAAAATAACATTGTTGATTATGAAAACTATTGTTAACCGTTTTAAAATGATTTTCTTCTTAAGATTATTGCGCAGGATTAGGCTGGATTTATTGTTGGAAGAAATATTATTGACAATATCTTTATAGTCCAGGAAGTGATTAATTTCATGAAAGATAGACATACTAATAAACAATGGATAGCAGTTAAAATTGATTTGGAGAAAGCCTATGATAGGGTGAGTTGGGACTTCATTGATGCCTCTCTCTAAGCTGCAAGTGTACCAGACTTTCTTACGGAAGTAATTATGTCTACAATGTAGAAATTCACTATGCAAGTTTTGTGGAATGGTGTCTCAATACAGAAATTTAGGCCAACTAGAGGGGTCCATCAGGGATTTCCTTTTTCATCGTATCTTTTTGTCTTGTGCATGGAATGACTTGGGCATAGTATTCGTGCTGCGATTAATAATGGCAAGTGGCACCCTATCGGCTCTCTCGATTGGGTCCGGCTCTATCACACCTCTTTTTTCCAAATGATTTGGTCTTTTTCTGTAAAGAAAATATGCAACATGCTCGTCTACTTAAAGAAACATTAGAGCATTACTATGCTCTTTCTAGCCATCGAGTTAATGTTTTAAAGACTAAGATTTTCTTCTTTAGTAGTGTTGATGATGCTTTAGTAGATTTGATTAGTGGTCTTCTCAAATTTTAAAGAGTGCAAAATCTGCCTCTTTTTCATGAAAAGGTCACTAACAACACTTTGCAATTTGTAGTGGAAAAGGTTCGCAGCAAGCTACAAAGTTGGGACGCCATGGATTTCTTCTTTAGTAGTGTTGATATGCTTTAGGATACTTGATCAATGGTCTTCTTGGATTTCAAAGAGTGTAGAATGTAGGGTCTTGTCTAGGAGTGCCTCTTTTTCATGAAAAGACCACTACAGCACTTTGCAATTTTTGGTGGAAAAAGTCTGCAACAAACTGCAAATTTGGGATTCTAGGCAATTATCTCTAGCTAGTAGAGCTACTTTAGCACAATTAGCCTTTTTTACTATACTTAGTTATTGCATGCAACCTATGATGGTCCCTAAGGGACTCTATGAGGAGATAGAGTGTATGGTTCAATAGTTTATTTGGTATTCTTCAACTGGTATAAGGAAGATGGCTTTAGCCAGTTGGAATATATTTGTCAACCTCATTCATGTGGTGGTCTTGGTTTTAGGCAGATGAGGGATCAAAACACTTTTTTTTTTTGTTGAAACTTAGCTATAATATAACGTCAAATTCCAATGCCTTATGAGTTCATGTCTTACGCTTGAAGTACGGTATGAAGGAGGATATGCCTGAAAATATTTCACAAGCCGAATGTTTGTTTCTTTGGAGGGCCCTCTCTACGGTCTAACCCCTACTTCGAGATAATTTTGCTTGGTTGGTTGGAAATTGAAATAATATTTGGTGTTGGAGGGACTTTTAGGTTCCGAATGTAGGGCTATTGATCTAGAAAATTCCCTATCATGCTAATCTTGTCTCGTATTGCTTACTTAATGAAATGGTGACAGGATATGGCTCTTAGAATCTCGATATATTTCGTGTTTGGCTAACTAAAGATATTGTAAGGAGAATTGTTGACATTCCCCCTCTTCATCTTACAGTTAGACTTGATAGGATTACCTGGCTTCATTCCTCAATGGGTTCCTTTTCCATTAAAAGTGAGTATTGGATGCTTCGGGATAGATATTGGAATCTAAGATAATGCTTGGAAGCTTCACAGCCCTCAAAGAGTTCGTATCTTTATATGGATTTTCTTTAAACAGTTATTACTCAATAATGTGGAACAAAAGAGGCAAAGTATTGGACATAATAGCTCTTGCTTGTTTTGTGGACATGAATCAGAGGATGTTCTGCATGTGATTAGAGATTGCTTTGCATTGATAGAAGTATGGTTGCAGGTTATTCTGGTAAGTCAAAGCAGTAATTTATTCTCAAATGATCTCCATGAGTGGTTAGCTTCAAATATTCAGAACCTCTCGAGGCAAACCATGGGAGAGGTAAACTGGTCTTGTCTCTTTGGTTTGGTTCTAGTATATATGCAAGAATAGGAATCTTTTCACTTTCTAAGGTGTTACTTGGAGTCTCTTTGAGATTGTTAAAGTCTCTTATGGTTGGGCTAAACAGTATGACTTAGCTTACAATGAAGACTCATTAGTGCGTTATTAAACTAGATTTGGGAATTCTCTGCCTGGTAATTGGGTCTATTTAAGCATTGATGGTGCCGCTAAGACAGAATCAAGAATTGCATCAACTGGGGAAGTTTTATGTGACAGAAATGGAGATTAGATTCTAGGGTACAATTGTTATTTGGGTTAGTGTTCAGTCTTTGATTTGAATTATAGGGTAGTCTGGATGGTTTGGTTATTCTTCAAGGCCGTGGGTACCAAAGGGTTACGATTCAAAGTGATTGCTTGGAGATGGTCAAGGTTCTTTAAGACACTCTATCGACAACATTAGGTTCTGCTTTGATCAGGCATATGCAACAACTTTTGATGCATGTCGGGCACTGGCATTTACAGCACGTCTCAAGGGAGGATAATCAAGTTGTTGACCTTATATCTAAAGTGGTCTCAGATGGTGATCTGCCGTAATTCGATGTAGCAGATTACACTAATTTCCTTGCTTTAGGAGCTTGAAAGCAAGCATTTTCATTAAGTTTAGTTACGTTTTCGTAAGTTTCTTTAAAGTTAATAAAATGTGCAAATTGAGTCTTTTATTGACCTTAGGGTTCGGATGAGGCCTAAAGTTAAGCTAATGAACTTTGTAAGTGTGCAGAAGACTATTAATGGGCGTACTAAACCAATACTAGTAATTATGTCGCAACATGGAATGATCAATGTCAAAACATAGGGAGTAGAATGGAGAAATCACGAGATTGCCTTTGATGTCGAGACATAACACAAGAGTGTTGCGACATACCCCTGAAGATATCCTAAGAGGAGTATACTGATTCCTATGTCGTGACACAGGTCCTGATGTCTCTTGACATTGACTCTGGACGGAAATTAACACGAGTTAGGGGGCGTTTTGGTCTGCACAATCAAATTTAAAGCTCGAGAACATCAGCTAACCTAGGGTTAAAGACGATGACCACATGGAATCTATAAATAGGCATAATTTGTCACATATTATAGACATCAATTACTTAGTTTAGAATTATGCTTTTAATTTCAGTTTAGTTTTTCTTTCTTCTTAGGTTTTAGATTTATTTCAAGTTGTTCTTTGTTTATCTCAAGAGATCTGATTTGTGGAGACAATCAAACTTATTGATTCACTTCATTCTTAATACAAATTAGACGTTTCTTAAACTCTATACTTTGATTCAGTTATCATGTTCACTTTTTATATCGTTTCTATATTGTTTATGAAAACAATGAGGAAATAATCCTTCTATGGAGGATTAGCGAGTAGAGGTATGATTTGTTAACAGTTTTATAGGATTACTCAATAGATCAGCTTTTTGGGAAAGGAGGAACCTAAACCTTAGGCCTGATAACCCTTGGAAGTCATCAATGTGGGAATTAACCCAAAATTGGTATGACCTATCTGTGAACACCTTCACCCAAAACTAGTTTGGACTGTGAGGTCGGAAGATAAGTAGTCCTTATTGACTATTTTAGTAGAAGATCGAAAGATCTTGTCGGGATAGGGACTAGTTGATTGATGAGGAACCCGAAGCAACAGTTGATGAAGATTACGAAAGCGAGGTAATCACCATAATCATATTTGATTTATTCTATTTTTTGATCTCTTGAAATTTAGTTCTTTATGTTATTATATATTTTTTTATTTTATAAAAATCTTAAAAACTCCTATTATTTTTACTTCTATACTATAACTGATTTAGAGTAATAATTAGATCTTTCGATGTTTTGGTTAAAATTGATCTAGCACTAGCCTCCTCTGGGTACGATCCTTGGAGTACTCACCTACTCTGTTGTAACTATATTATAACTGGACCCGTATACTTGCGAATATTGCCTCATCTATATATATTACTACAGTATTCACACTCTGGACGTTAGCACGTCCGGAGGTAGTCAAGTTATTGGCATCGTTGCTGGGGAGGCAACGTCACTAAGTATTTTTAATTTTTACACTACAAAAAGAAAAATTAGGAAATTTTTAGGTTGTAGATATGATTTATTTAGCCATAAGTAAAACTAATAATATTATGCAAGTCTAAGGGACATTGTTTGATGTAGACTGTCTACAGTTTAGCATTTCTAGTCCTATCAGTCATAACTCACATTTTGAATTAAATCTTTTTTTACTAACATGGATTTTTGATAATGTCAGATTCACCAATCGTAAAACTGAGGACCCTATAACATTCTTACGGAGATTTAATCATATATGTAATATCATTGCCTACGTAGGCGTTCCACCAGATACTTTCAAATTGTTATTAATTCCATTTGCATTGGATGAGAAGGCGAAAATGTGGTTAGAAGTACTTCCCTCAGACACCATTACTACTTGGATTGAGTTTGTACAACTATTTCTTCATCGAGAATTACCCATGACCAAGGTACTAAGTACTTATACACAATTATTTTATTTCAACCAAAGTAATACTGAAACCTTGGGACAAGCGTGGGAAAAGTTTAAAACAATCCTCAAATCCATACTAGGCGGGGGTATACACTTCGCAGTTCAGATACAACATTTGTATTACGGGTTGGATAGTCAGAATAGATGAAAATTTGACATTATGACTAGTGGAAGTATTTGGACAAAAACTCATAAGGAAGTAATGGAAATATTGGAGAAATTTAGCATTAATGAATCTACTTGGGAGGAATGTCAGGAAGTGGAAATCTAGGGACTAGAACATGAAAAAAGTAAAGAATAAAAATGTAACTAGTTGGAGTTAATTATAGAAGAATCAAATGGTTATGAAAGGGAAGAAGAAGGGGATGGTGCTGAGAATTAAAATGATCACATGGTATCTCAACTTAATTAGTAGAGGCAGAGTAAGGGGCAGTCAGAAAAAACCATTCCGAACTCAACAAAATTGGTGCCATTTGTTATTAAACCTCCTGAATTAGGATTGAAGTAGTTACCCGCACATTTAAAATATGGCTATTTGGGAGAACAAAATACTCTGCTGGTAATTATTGCTACAGGCTTAGAACCAAACCAAGAGGAGGTGCTATTAAGTGTCTTGAAAATGCATAAAAAAGTGATGGGATGGACATTATTGATATGAAAGGAATTCATCCTGCATTCTGTCAATATAAAATCAAATTAGAAAAGAGAGAAAGCCAGTAGTTGATGTTCAGCGTAGACTTAATCCAACTATGAAATAAGTGGTAAAAAAATACTTGCTTAACTGGTTGGATGCTGGTATTGTTTACGCCATTTTTGATAGTGAATGGGTTAGCCCTACATAGTGTGTTTTAAAGAAATGAGGTCTAACTGTAGTCGAGAATGATAAAAATGAGTTAATTCCAACAAGAACGATTATTGGTTAAAGATTATGTATTGACTACTGGAAACTAAATGATGCAACAAAGAAAGACCATTTTTCATTGCCTTTTAGTGATCAAATTCTTGATCGATTAGCAAATAAAGATGATTATTGTTTTCTTGATAGATACTCAGGGTACCATCAAATCCTAATTCATCCAGATGACCAGGAGCAAACAACTATCACATGTCCTTTCGGTGCATATGCTTTTAAAAGAATGCCATTCAACTTATGCAATGCTCTAACAACCTTTATGAGATGCATGACCGCTATATTTGTTGATATGTTAAAAGAGGGGTTGGATGTGTTTATGGATGATTTCTCAATTTACGAAGACTCTTTTCAAGAATGCCTGGGTGATAATACTCTAGAACGACATATTTTTATGTGTTAATTATATATTTATTTTGAGTATGATCCTACTAATTTGGGCTATTTATGGTCTTTTATCTTTTAGGGACTAAATTGAAGGCAAAAGTAAATTTAAGGGCAAAAAGTGTGAATTTGGAGATAAAGTGGGCCAACATGCTACATAGGAAAAATGTGGTGTCGAAAATGCAAGCATGGAAGACATAAGGACAAAAATGCAAAGAAGAGATATTTTATAAACACAAGACTCTATTTAATTTGATTAGGACAATTGTTAGATATTATTATTTAGATTTTATTTTAGCTTTTATTTATTTATATTTATTTATCTGTGTTTATCTTTTAGAATTTAAGCAGGACTAAACTAGGTTTCCTAGTACTATAAATAAGGGATGGAGTGACTCAAATTTCATATCATCTTTTTTTGTAAACACTCCCTCCCCAAAACAGCTTAGCCTTATTCTTTTCTTTATTCAATAAAATTCCATTTTTTTATTAAGTCTATTTCTTTTCCCAAAAGCATAAGATACTAAATCCATCTAGCCAAAGGTTGTCAAAAATCCCCAAAAAAGGTTCATGAGGCTCAGAATCCGCGCTTAGCCTTATCAACGAGTATTCATCACTTCTCCGCATTATGGGGCTGACACTTCCGTCCAAGTCCCTTTAAAAGTGATCTTTTCAACTTGTGCAAGGAACAGCCGCTTTGTATTTTTTGAGAAGGTTGCACAGTCGGTTCATTAGCTTACTGCGTCAGTGGTTGTCGAGCTCAAGAGACAAAATGGCGTGGGATTCGCCATTGGAAAGTGATGATCTTGTGTAAGACGGTCCCACAGGAGCGATGGTTGGCTAGAGTCAGGTTCCTCTAAATTATAAGTCTAAACCCTAAATGGAGCTAGTGGTCGTAGGCATCCTCTTCCACTATAACTGGCTTATTCAGTTCGAGAAGGATCACCTAAAAGCTGAAGATTGAACCCAAGAAGGATCGAGACAACCGGAGGTTGGAATCTCGCCACATAAGAAACTCTCTCTTTTCCCAAACTCTACTTATTTTTATATTCTCTATTTTAATTTTTGCAATTTATTTAATTTTGCAATTTCAATCAACTTTTAATTATGCCTTTTTTATTCTATCTTTTTATTTTTTTCCCCAGATATGTAGGTTTTCTTGGGCACGATTCTGTCCAAGATCTCAATAAACAAGACATTGTGCAAATCCAGTCCCTGGAGATTTGACCCTACTTCCCTTATACTATTGTTTTTATTTTTTCTATAGGGATAGGATATATTTGGTGCTTCAACGATGCATCACTGGGTAACCTTGAATAAGTTTTGAAAAGGTGTGATGAGACTAATCTCGTGCTTGACTAGGAAAAATGCCATTTCATGGTAAAAGAAGGATTGGTGTTGGGACATCAGAACTTAGGAAAAGGGATAGAAGTAGGTAAACCTAAAATTGAGGTTATAAAAAACCTTCCCAATCCAATAAATGTCGGGGTGTTCAAAATTTATTAGGCCACATAGGATTTTATCGGAGATTTATAAAAGACTTTGCTCACATCACTAAACCATTAAATCAACTTCTTCAGAAGAAGACACCTTTTATATTTGATCAAAATTGCATCAAGGCCTTCGAATAAATAAAAGAGAAACCCATATATGCATCAATAATCATTATCTCGAACTGGTCACAACCTTTTATTGTTATGTGTGATGCTAGTGACTATGCGGTTGGTGTAGTTTTGGGACAGAAAAGGAACAATACATTTGGGGCTACTCATTATGCAAGCAAAATGCTAAATCTAGCGCAATACAATTACAGTACAATCGAAAAAGAAATGCTGGCAGTTGTTTTCGTTTGTGAAAAATTCTGATCCTATTTAATGGAAAACAGAGTATATATTTATATTGATAACTTTGCACTAAAATATGTCGTGAAGAAGAAAGAGACAAAGGCTAGGTTAATGAGATGGGTTTTACTACTTCAGGAATTCGATCTATGGATAATGGGTAGAAAAGGGATTGGGAACCAAATTGTAGATAATTTATCTTGAATAGAGAATCACTTAGAAGTGGGTACTATTGAAGAAATTAAAGAAACTTACACAGGTGAACAATTATTTAGAGTAGACATCCATTAGTCATAGCCCAGTAAACGCATAATACCATGGTATGCAGATTATGTTAATTACATTGCAAAAGGTGTATTTCTATTGCAGGCATCCTAGAAACAGAAGAAGAAGATAATTCACGAGCCAAAAAATTACACTTGGGAGGATCTGTATGCGTTCCGGCAATGTGCTGCTCAATTGGTCAGAAGGTGTGCAGTCAAGGAAGAGATATACGACATTCTACAAGGATGCCATACATCTCCATGCGGAGGGCATTTCGATGGAAAAGGGACAGCCTAGAAGGTACTATAATCAGGTTTTATTAGTCGACTATGAGTAGAGACGCTTAAGAATTTGTACAAAAGTGTAATAGATGCCAGAAAACTGGGAGTATATAAAAAAGGGAAGAGATGCCACAAATAGGGATAATTGGGGTGGAAGTATTTGATGTCTGGGGAACTGATTTCATAGGACCTTTTCCAAGTTCTTTCAGGAATCAGTACATTATTCTAGTTGTCGACTACATTTCAAAATGGGTTGAAGTTGTTGCTTTATGTACCAATGATACAAAATCAGTGGTGAGATTTATAAGAAAAAGCATATTCGTTAGGTTTGGTACACTGTGTGCATTGGTTAGTGATGAAGGATCTCATTTCTGTTGTAATATCCTGAATTAGGGCTTAATCGGAATAGTGGTTTCGTGACCACAAATCTGAGATAGAAATAATTATTTTATAATTGTTTTGATGTTTATGATATGAATTTTTAAGCGACTAGGACGCAGATTGCTAGCTTGACTGAAAATTTTAAAAATAAATTGTTTGAGTTGTTTAAAGTAATGAATTAAGTCTGTTAACACCTCGTGTTCGACTCCAGCGACGGTCTCGGGTACGGGGCGTTACATTTGGTGGTATCAGAGCAGGTTTAGTCGGTTCTCAGACTACGTGTTGTATGTATGGGTTTTTGCTATACATGCCATATGTATAAATTGTGATAATGTGACGATTTCTGACCTTTTTAAATGATTTTTATATAGTAAATGAATCCCGATCCAGCTGTGACAGATGAAGTAGAGAGTAATGCGCCACTCATTTGAAAGGGGCGTACGATCGAAAACCCACCTCCTCATGTTGGTGGTCGGGAGGAGGAGAAAGGGATCGGGAAGCCTTTCTCCAAATGATGAGTGCATGGTACACTGAGTTCGTTCGTACGAACCCAAATGTACGACCTCCCCCACCTCCTCCAATTCCTCAACTTATGCCTCCGATGCCTCAAGGAGTGGATATGATAAAATTTCACAGAAACCCTGTTGATACAATTCGTAAACAATGGGCTGAAGAATTTAGAGCAAATATTGATGATGATGCAGAGAAAGCAGAGTTCTGGCTTGAAAATTCTATCCGGGTATTTGATGAATTATCTTGTACACCTGAAGAATGTTTTAAATGTGCTACATCTTTGTTGAGAGATTAGCCTATAATTGGTGGAAGACTTTAATTTCGGTGGTACCGAAAGATAGGGTAACTTGGGAATTCTTTCAAGAAGAGTTTCGGAAGAAATATATTAGTGAAAGATTTATTGATCAGAAATGTAAAGAGTTTCTTGAGCTGAAGCAAGGTAATATGACAGTCTCAGAATATGAAAGAGAGTTTGTTCGATTGAGTAAGTATGCCAGGGAATATGTTCCTACAGAAGCCAAGATGTGCCAAAGATTTGAAAACGGGCTCAGCGAAGACATTAAGGTATTTGTCAGGATCTTTGAACTGAAAGAAATGGTAGTACTGGTTGATCGAGCTTGCAAGGCTGAAGAACTACTTAAAGAGAAGAGAAAGGTAGAAGCTGAGACACGAAATTGGAAAAAAAGGCCAATGAACCTTCACAGCAATCTAGAAAGTCAAGAAATATGAATCCTCGTTCTCAAGTTTCAGCTGGGCAATCATATGGAAATTTTAAGAAGCAGAATGTAGGTCCTAAATCTCAGAATACTTCTACAGCCAGTGTAGGGAACTCGAGATTTATTAAACCCGAGTGCTAGCGGTGTGGTAGAAATCATTTTGGTCCATGCAGAGCAAATGAATGTTTTCGATGTGGTTCTCCGGATCATTTTATTAGAGACTGCCCAGAGAGAGCTGAGAAAGAAAAATTTCAGAATGTAAAAGCTAGTGGTGTAGACTCGAGGGGAAGATATTCGAGAAAAGCTGGAAATAAAGCAAGCAACAAAAATGTAGCCAGAAATTCAGCAGCTAAATCTGAAGCAAGGGCTCCAGCTAGAACTTATGCTATAAAGGCACGTGAAGATGCTTCATCACCCGATGTGATTACTGGTATATTTTCTCTTTATGATGTTAATGTTATTGCTTTGATTGATCCCGGTTCTACTGAATCATATGTATGCATAAAGCTGGTGTCTAGTATGAATATACCTGTTGAGAACACAAAATTTATGGTTAGAGTGTCGAATCCGTTAGGCAAATGTGTGATAGTTGATAAAGTATGCAAGAAATGTCCTTTAATGATTCGGGGTCATTACTTTTCGGCTGACTCGATGTTGTTGCGGTTTAATGAATTTGATGTTATTTTGGGTATGGATTGGTTGACATTGCATGATGCTATAGTAAATTGCAAAGAAAAGGTTATAGAATTAAAGTGTGAAAACGGTGAAACTCTACGGGTTGAATCAGATAAATCAAAGGTATTGTCTAGTGTGATTTCTTCGATGTCGGCTCAGAGATATTTGAGAAAGGGTTATGAAGCTTATTTGGCGTATATAATTAATACAAAAGAAGTTGAAAAGAAAGTTGAATCAACGCCCGTTGTGTGTGAATTTACGGATGTATTTCCAGAAGAATTACCGGGTTTGCCTCCAGTCAGGGAAATAAAATTTGGTATTGATTTGATACCGGGAATAGCTCTGATCTCGATTGCTCCATATAGAATGGCACCAACAGAGTTGAAAGAATTAAAGTCGCAGTTGCAAGAGTTGACTGATAAAGGCTTTGTAAGACTGAGTTTTTCACCTTGGGGTGCTCCCGTGTTATTTGTGAAAAAGAAGGATGGTTCTATGAGGTTGTGTGTTGATTATCGGCAGTTAAACAAGGTGACAATAAAAAACAAGTATCCGTTGCCAAGAATTGATGATTTGTTTGATCAGCTAAAAAGAGCGACATGGTTTTCAAAGATTGACTTGAGATCTGGGTATTACCAGCTACGAGTAAAAGAGTCGGATGTGCCTAAAACTGCTTTTAGAACAGGGTACGGTCATTATGAATTTTGAAGCTCAGAAAAATGATCAAGATTTGCTAGCCAAGAGAAGATGTGTGAAGTCGTCACGGATCGATTTCAGAATCGGTTCTGATGGTAGCTTGATGTTTAAAAATCGGATTTGTGTACTGAAAAATGATGAGTTGATTCAAAAGATTTTGCATGAAGCATATAATGGCTGTTTGGCGGTTCATCCAGGCAGTACGAAAATGTAAAATGACTTGAAGAAAATGTATTGGTGGAGTGGAATGAAAAGAGATATTTCCGAGTTTGTATCAAAATGCTTAATTTGTCAACAGGTGAAAGCCGAACACCAAGTACCTTCGGGATTACTTCAGCTTATCATGGTTCCTGAATGGAAATGGGATCGAATTATCATGGATTTTATATCAGGGTTGCCGTTAACTCCAGGAAAGAAAGATGCCATCTGGGTAATAGTTGACAGACTGACTAAATCGGCTCATTTTATTCCGGTACGTACAAATTATTCTCTTAATAAGTTGGCTGAATTGTATATCCGTGAGATTGTTAGACTTCATGGAATACCTTTGTCAATCATTTTGGATAGAGATCCGAGATTTACTTCACGGTTTTGGCAAAAGTTTCAAGAAGCATTAGGTACAAAGTTAAATTTCAGCACTACCTTTCATCCACAAACTGATGGGCAATCAGAGAGAGTAATTCAGATTCTTGAAGACATGCTCAAATGTTACGTATTGGAATTTCAAGGTAGTTGCGAAAGGTACTTACCGTTGGTAGAATTTGCTTATAATAATAGTTATCAGATGAGTTTGAAAATGGAACCTTATGAAGCATTGTATGGTCGTAAATGTCGGACGCCATTGTATTGGACTGAACTCAAGGAAAATCAAATTTATGGAGTTGATCTAATAAAAGAAACCGAAGAAAAGGTGAAAGTGATTCGAGATTGTTTGAAAGCTGCTTCAGATAGACAGAAATCTTATGTGGATTTGAAACGAAAAGAAATCGAGTTTCAAGTTGGTGATAAGGTATTTTTGAAAGTGTCTCCATGGAAGAAAGTCCTTAGATTTGGACGGAAGGGCAAGTTAAGTCCGCGTTTTATTGGGCCGTATGAAATAATTGAAAAAGTTGGACCGGTAGCATATCGGCTAGCATTACCACCTGAATTAGAGAGGATTCATGATGTGTTCCACGTATCTATGCTACGTCGGTATCGTTCGGATCCTTCACATATAATTTCACCGACAGAAATTGAACTACGACCGGATATGACTTACGAAGAAGAACCGATTAAGATCTTAGCTCGAGAGGTAAAGAAACTAAGAAATAAAAGTGTCGCTCTCGTGAAAGTATTGTGGCAAAAGCATGGGGTAGAAGAGACTACATGGGAACCTGAAAAAACTATGAGAAACCAATACCCACACCTGTTTACCGGTAAGATTTTCGAGGACAAAAATCCTTAAAAGGGGGAGAGTTGTAATATCTTGAATTAGGGCTTAATTAGAATAGTGGTTTCGTGACCACAAATTTGAGATAGAAATAATTATTTTATAATTATTTTGATGTTTATGATATGAATTTTTAAGCGACTATGACGCAGATTGCTAGCTTGACTGAAAATTTTAAAAATAAATTGTTTGAGCTATTTAAAGTAATGAATTAAGTCTGTTAACACCTCGTGTTCGACTCCGGCGACGGTCTCGGGTACGGGGCGTTACATCTGTAGTATGGAGTTGGAAGCTGTTTTGGCTAAATATAGTGTAAGACACCGAATGGCAATGAACTATCACCCATAAGCTAATGGGCACGCAAAAGTGTCTAATTGTGAAATTAAATAGATTTTAGAGAAAACAGTAAACCCAAGTCGAAAGGATTGGGCAACAAAGCTAGGTGATGCATTATGGGCTTACAAAACAGCATATAAGACTCTTCTAGGTATGTCCCTATATAAGCTAGTTTACGGTAAGAATTGCCACTTACCAATTGTATTGGAGAAGAAAGCGTATGGGAAAATCAAAGAATTAAATTTAGATCTAGAACTAGCCAAGAAACAAATACTATTTCAACTATAGGAATTGGAAAAATTTTTCTTCATGGCCTACTAAAACACTAAAATGTATAAGGAAAAGAGCATACTTCAGCACGATGCAAAAATCCAGAAATACAAATTTCCTCCTAGATAGAAAGCTCTACTATTGAACTCAAGATTAAAATTATTCATTAGTAAGCTTAAATCAAGATGGACAGGACGATATAGCATACATCAGGTGACACCTCATGGAACAATAAAGCTGATCGATAAAGAAGGGAAATTCTTTCTTGTAAATGGCCAAAGAGTGAAACATTATTTTGAAGGAATGACAAACACAGTAATTGATAAAAAAAAATTCTTGCAATGTAATGCCCTATGGGATTTATGAGGAAACAAGAAGATATTAACAAACGAAAATAATGATATGTCGAAATTCAGTGTAGCAAACTAAACTAGTTTTCAAATTTAAGAAGCTTGAATACAAGCATTTTCATTATGTTCTAGTTAAGTTTTCACAGTTTTATTTATATTCAATAAAATGTGCAAATTGAGTGTTTTATTGACCTTAGGGGCCGAATG
Source organism: Gossypium anomalum (assembly GCA_025698475.1). Taxonomy (NCBI): domain Eukaryota; kingdom Viridiplantae; phylum Streptophyta; class Magnoliopsida; order Malvales; family Malvaceae; genus Gossypium; species Gossypium anomalum. The sequence continues at coordinate 19,743,559 of CM046963.1, read as the reverse complement.
AGGCGTAAAGGTGAGCTAATGTACTTTGTGAGTGTGTAGGAGACCTTTAGAAGGTGCACTAAATGAAAATTGGTTGCTATTTCACAACACAGATGACTAGATGTCATAAAATAAGGAACAAAATGAAGAAAACTCAAGTCTGCCTTCAATGTCGTGACACAGACTGAGGGTGTCGCGACATACCCTTGAAGATGGTTGCAAAGGAGCATACTGGTTGCTAAGTCATGACACAGGTCCTGGAGTGTTGGACATCGACTTTGTGACAGAAACTAAACGCGAAGCAGGGGCATTTTGGTCTGCACAATCAAACTTTAAAGATCAGTAACATCAGTTAACCTAGGGCTAAGGACAAAGACCACCTGAAGGCTATAAATAGGCTTATTTTTCACCTATTAGAGACATCATTCATTTAGCATAGATTCTCTATGTAAAATTTAATTTAATATTTTCTTTCATTCTTATGTTTTAGTTTTATGTAGTTCTTATCGATTTCAAAAGATCTGAATTGTGGAATCATTCAACTTTGTGGGTTGGAGCTTAATCTCAATACAATCAGGTTCTTTCATTTACTCTATCTTGTCGGTTTAATTAGCATGCTTTCTCTTTACATCGATTATATATTTTTTATGAAAACTATGGGGAACTAATCCTTCTATGTGGGATCAGCAAGTGGAGGTATGATTTGTAAACTTTTTTGTATGGTTACTCAATAGATTAATTGTTTAGGAAATGGAGAACATGAAACACACTCTAAGACTAACAACCATAGGAAGTCATCAAGATGGGAATTAACCTAAATTAGTATTTCCCATCCGTGAACACCTTAACCCCAAACCAGTCTGGACTATGAGGTTAGAAGATAAGTAGTTCTTGCTGACTTTTATGTTAGTGGAAGATCGAAAGATCCTGTTAGGGTAGCAACTAGTTGATTGATGAGGAAACCCGAAACGACAGTTGATGGAGATTATCGAAGCGAGCTAATCACCCATAACCAGATTTAATTTATTTTTCCTTTTTAATCTCTTGAATTTTATGTTTTTATGTTGATAAACACCCTAAAAGTCCTTTATTTTATATTCTTTGTACTTTAACTAAAGTTAAAGTGCTAATTAGATATTTTTAGTGTTTAGCTTAAAATCAATCTAGCACTTGCCTCCCTTGCGTACGATCGTTGTAGTACTTACCTAGTTCATTGTAAAACTATATTACTACTCGACCCGTATACTGCAGATACCGCTGTGTCTTTTTATATTTTTATTGCAATATTCACACTCTGGATGTTAATACGTCCGAAGGTGGTTAAGTTGTTGGCGTCGTTGTTGGGGAGGCAACTTCACTAGGTTAATTTTAATTTTTACACTTTAAAGGAATAATTAAGAAATTTGTAGATTATATATACAATTTTATTCCATTTATTATTACTAATCTCGTCTTTCTAGGTTTAGTGTATGACTCGCAGTAAGGGCACACCTATTGTAGTAGCCACATATCTAGAGAGAATAATCTGAAGAAATCACTGACCGCAATAGCAACCATAGTAGCAGATGTAAGATATACCACCACTAGCTACAGGTAATGTGCCACGTCAAAATCCATTGTTTGATGACGCTGTAAATAATACCCTAGGAAACCCACCAGCACCACAGCTTCCTACAGACATTCAGATGGCTCGGAATGAAAGAACTTTAAGGGATTATGCCTTAATAAGTCTGGATATGGTTCAAGAAAGTATAACAAGTCCGACGATTATAGCTAATAATTTCAAGATAAAACCGGCTATGATTCAAATGATCTATAACAATCTGCAGTTTAGGGTCACTATGACCGAGGATCCTAATCACCATTTAAAATAATTTCTTTAACTCTGTGATACTTTTAAGTATAACGGGGCAGTAATGACGCTATTTGTCTACGGTCGTTCCCTTTCTCCTTGATTGATAACGCCCTTTCTTGGTTAGACTCGCAGGCACCAAGATCTATCACGACATGGGATGAACTCGCTAGAAAGTTCTTACAGAAGTTTTTCGCAATAAGCAAAATAGTGCAACTAAGAAGAGAGATTATTGTTTTTAGACAGATTGAGGGAGAAAGTTTATATGAGGCATAAGAACGAATCAAAATGTTGATTAAAAAATGCCTGTACCATAGATTTTCGGAGTGGATGCGACTGTAAGTATTTTATAATGGGTTAGATGCAAATGCACGATCTAGATTAGACGGAGCAGTAGAAAGAGCCCTTATGAATAGAACGTACAAGGATGCATACGAAATCATTGAGAACATGGAACTAAACTCTTGCCAATGGCCAATTGAATGTTTCACATATGGCCTGAAACCTGCTTATACACCGTTTATGCATGGAGGAGATAAGCCACTCTTCCATTATATCAATAATCATGTTGAGGATTTAAACTACATTGGGAATAGGGGTGAAAACCCTTATTCAAATACATAAAATCCTAGCTAAAGGGATCACCCAAATTTAAGATGGGGAGGAAACCAATGAGGAGGTAACAATTCAAATCAAGTTAAAAATACTAATTACCAACCTCCTTATTTGCAGAAATGCCAAGATAGGGTCAACCCAAATGACCATACTGCATATGGTCAACGGCAGGACAGAGTTGAGGGAGAAATGCAATCAATGAGAACTAATGTCAAACAGGTGCAATTTGAGTACACCAATTGAACAAGAACATTGAACAAACTTTAGGATCAAATGAACCAATTGGTGAGCATGATGAGTGACATCAAAAGACAAAGTGACACAGGTATTCCCAACAACACAGAAGATAATCCACAGAGAGAAGGTAAAGAGCATGTGAAAGCAATTGCACTTCGATCAGGCAAAATACTGAGTAGCCCAAAAACCACTACTCCAGAGACAATTGCAGAGAAGAATGATAAACCTCAAGAATTACCCCTAGAAGTGGAAGATGAGCCAGAATTAGAGGAAGTAATTACATCGGTAGTAGAGACAGAGAAGGGAATAAGTAAAGATTCTGTCGGTACAAAAATCCCATTCCCTTCAAGACTAGAAGAAAAACAAAAACGTGATGATGATGAATTTGTAAGTTTCCTAAACCTCTTTAAAACATTAAATGTTAACCTGTTAACCACCTTTGGATGTACTAAAGTCTAGAGTTTGAATACTGCAATAACATATAGAATTACGAGGTGGTATCCGTAAGTATACGGGTTTAGTTGTAATATAGTTTTACAACAGAGTGGGTGAGTACTCCAAGAATCGTACCTAAGGGAAGCGAGTGCTAGATCAATTCTAACTTAAACACTAAAAGGTATAATTAGTACTTTTAAATTTAGTAATAGTACGAAGAATATAAAATAAAGGATTTTTAGGGTTTTTATGATAATAAAAATAAAATAACACAAAAAGATACAATTTAAGAGATTAAAAAGGAAGAATAAATCAGATATGATTATGAGTCATTAGCGCGCTTTGGTAATTGCCATCAACTATCTCTTCGAGTTCCTCATCAATCAATTATTCTCTACCCTAGTAGGATCTTCCAATCTTCCAGTAACATAACAAGTCAGCAAGAACTACTTATCTTCCAACCTCAATAGTCTAGACTGGTTTAGGGTTAAGGTGTTCACTGATGCGCAATACCAATTTTGGGTTAATTCCCTAGGGTTTGTTTCAGATTCTTCCTTTCGCAAATAGCTGATCTATTGAGTAACCCTACAAAATAGTTAACAGATTATACCTCCACTCACTAATCCCCAATAGAAGGATTAGTTCCTCATGGCATTCATAAACAATATATAATCGATATAAAGAGAAAAAATGCTAATTAAATTGACAAAATAGAGTAAATGAAAAGGCCTAATTGTATTGGTATTAAGCGTAAACCCATAGAGTTGAATGATTCCACAACCTAAATCTCTTTAAAGAAAAAAATGAACAAAATAAACTAAAAATTAGAACCCAAAGAAAAAGAAACGAAATCTAAAGAAAGAAACTAGGTTAATAAAAGATGTGTCTATAACAAGTGACAAATGAGCCTATTATAGCCTTCAAGTGGCCGCCGTCCTTAACCCCAGCTGACGTTCCTGAACTTAAAAGTTTGATTGTGCAGATCAAAATGCCTCTGCTTCATGTTTAGTTTTCATCACAGAGTTGATGTCGTGACACACCAGGACATGTATCGTGATATAGCAACTAGTATACTCCTCTGTAGCCATCTTCAAGAGTATGTCGCGACACTCTCAGCTTGTGTCTCGACATCGAAGGCAGACTTGAGTTTTCATCATTATGTTCCTATTTTGTGACATCAGTCCTTCCATGTTGTGGCATAGCACTCAGTATCATCCTAAAATGCCTTCTGATTGTCTCCTACACACTCACAAAGTGTGTTAGCTCTCCCTTAGGCCTCATTCAGCCTGTAAGGTCAATAAAAGACTCAATTTTCACATTTTATTGAATGTAAGTAAAAATAACGAAACTTAACTAAAATATAATGAAAATGTTTGTATCTAGGCTTCTTAAGTGTGAAAACTAGTTTAATCTGCTACACCAAATTTCAACATATCACGTACCTTTAATTGAGTTTATTGAAAAGGTTCCCAAATATGCTAAGATTTTAACGAATGAGATGGCTAGGCGTAAGAAAATTAAGGTAGGAGAATAAGTTACTTTAAATGTTTCTTGTAGCGTGATTATTTCAAGATAGGTATGTCAAAAATTGAAATACCCAAGAACTTTTACTATTCCCATCGAGATAGGGAATATTCATTTTAATAGAGCTCTATGCGATCTAGGAGCTAGTATTAATTTAATGCCTACATTGATTTTTGAAAAACTCAGGTTAGGGGAACTGAAGACTACTCAAATAACATTATAGTTGGCTGACAGGTCTTCGTTACGTCCAAAAGAGGTCTTGGAAGATTTGTTAGTCAAAGCGTGAAGTTTTATTATCCTCGCAGGTTTTGTGGTACTTGATTTTGAAGAAGATCATGAGATACCAATCTTATTAGGAAGAACCTTTTTAGCCACTTCTAAGTCCACCATTGATTTAAAAAAGAATGAATTAACTATGAAAATTAATGGTGAGACTGAGACTTTTAAATATGGCCATCAATCAAGCGATGAAGATAAGAGGAAGTTAAGGGAACAATGTAAACAATTATTTATTTCTAACGTCCCCAAGTCAAGGGACACGCTTCTTTTTATGCATGCAGAAAGAATAAATAAGTTTAAGGAAAGGGACAAACGGGCACGGTGGAATGGCAAGATGGAAGATGGACCAATATCGACAAAACATGAAAATCCTCTAATTGTGAATTGATGACATTGTCGAATGAATCTGGCACTAAAACTTAAAAATTAGTTGGATTGCTACTTAACTTTTGTAAATTATTGTATATTTAACTAATCACCTAGTTTATATTTTGACTTTTCTTTGATGTAGGTTCATCTCTAAATTGAAACATTTTTAAAACTTGAAGTTTTTAGCTGAAATAGCGTCAGTGTCGTGACATGGCCCAGTGAGTCGTGACATAGCAGACAATTTCCTTCATACGTCCAAACTAAAAAATGTGTTGCGACATCGATGTACTGTCAGCGATGTTATGACATTAACCCCCTATGTTGTGACATCGCTGCAATTTTCTACAGGGTTGACCTAACCCATTCCTGCAACTGGTGACTTACTCTTTGTTTAACCTGATTTGTAACACTTTAAAACCCCATTTAATAAGCTAAAACCATATCTACTTCTACTTAAAACACCTATTAACCCTTAATCCCTCAAACTCTCTCAAATTTCTCAAACCCTAAACCATAAATTTCTTAAACATTCTATTTATTATTTGCAAACTCTTCAACCATATTAGGGAAACAAGGAACATGAACATCACGGGAAAGCAAGGAATTCAAATGAACTTCGATTATATATTAAAGGTTAAGGGTTCCTAAACTCAAAATTTTTACTGTTCCATTGAATTGTTTGCTTAGGATTGAAATATCATGCCTTCTAGGAAAGTTAGGTGAACCATGGAAATAGGCCATTGATGGTTCAAAATCCCTCTATTTTCCCAAATATGAATGCTGAAAAATATTTTAATGAACTTCAAGGAAAAACATTCATCCAAGAAAGGAGATTTGATCCATTCATAATTTTGTGTAAGGAAATATGGCCTTTAGTGCGATATCATAGGTGGGAACATTTTTGGACGATCCCTAAAGAGAGTGTTGTGGTCCCCGTTGTTCAAGAATTTTATGCACCATTGCAGGACAAAGAGTCTAGAAACACTGAACGCCATATATGGGATATGGTCCTTGTGCGAGGGAAAGAGGTTAGAATAACCCTGCGTATTATTTGTGACTTTTATAATGCTCCATACTATGAAAAATATTTTATTGATGAAGCTGATTGGAAAGATATAGATATGGATAACATTATAAGCTTCTTGATTGAAGGTAGGGGTGAATGGAAATATCGCGCAGGTACCAATATCCCAATATCTTTTCATCAAGCGATCATGTTTCCTGAAGCCAAAATGTGGATCCAATTTGTATGCACAAGAATCAGGCCTGCTTTAAATGTTTCTAACATTAATACTTTTAGAGTAGTGTTACTATCATATCCCATTTTTTAAAAAATTGTTATGCAAAAACAAAAACAAGGAAAAATGTAGTCTAGCGGTAGCAAGCCCTTAAGCTATCTTGGAGGTCTCTAGTTCGAATCCCTTTGATCCCTTATTTTTATTAAAGTTTTTTCACACTTTTCCCATGTGCATTAAAGCATTGTCGTCCAACCCCTATTGTTGCCTTAATTAGTTTAATTCCTTTCCTCTTTTATGGGTCAAACTTGCCATAAGTTAGGGAGCATGACCCCCTTTATGCTGCTATGTTTCTTATCCTTCCTTTCACCTCATCCTTGCCAAAAATCAAGTTTTGACCACCCCAAAACACCCCATTACTACCCGCCCCTCTCATTCCCTCTCATTTCTTTTTCCTCGCCTCTCCACTCCATTTTCTCTCATTTTTAACAAAACAACCACACCTCCAACCACCATCTAAAATTTCCTCCACCACTCCTTTTATTTTATCTTTTCTCTCAATTTTGTGATTAAACCCTCCCACTATTTTTATATATTTTTTCTCACCTCATTAGACTGTCGCCACCGATGCCATTTTTTCATTAGGTTTCGGTTTTACCCTTTTTCTTTCTCTTTCGATATCTCCTATCTCTTTTAAGGATTCAGTAATCCTATTTTATTTATTTTATGCCCAAGACTCTTCAATCATATAATCCTTGTAGATCGTTAAACCTCTTCGCTCTTTCGCTGAGATTCATCATGGATTTCGTTATGTTATCGAGTAGTGAAAGTACATGAGAAATATTTAGAATATTTTTTTCTCTTTATATTTTTCCCTCATAGCTGAATGGTATTAAGATACTTTCATTCTTCATGTGTTGACATCTTGCACCTATGTTCTTTGAAAGACCAAATGACGCCAATCTAGAAAATCTTTAGTGTCATAACGAAGGCATCAGATCCAAGTTTTGATCTAAGGGTAAGTAGTTGGAGAGATTTATTTCAATAATCAATCTTTAAGTAATAAAACATATCCAATGGATCTATACTAAAATACACATTTGGTGCATTAGATTCATCTATCGGGTTTAGATCCAAGCAACATCTCTTCTAATAGGATTGTGATAATTGAATCTACAATATAAGGTGTGGGATTTAAATCTTTAATTTTAGCATAATAAGTTACTTTCATTTTTAATAATATGTTATTAAAGAACTATTTGAGAGTACACAAAGTACTTTAAGAGGAATTGAAAAACTCATTGAAAGGAAATCCAAATAAGTGATCTTAATCCTTTAGTTTCATGAAAAGCGTGATTTGTGATGTGTTGATGTCTGTGATGATGACATGTGTGCAAATCTCATCTCTATGTTATGTGATACATGGCTTAATTGATATATTGATTATTTAAATATGTGTTATATATATGTTTGTGATGAGATCCATGATTTAATATGAAAAATATATTAAAGCATGCTGAAGTGTATAAAAAACGAATAATATGTGATATAAGAAAATGTGAGCATGTTTACATGCATATGTGTAAAATGGAAAAATATGTGTTATGTAAGATTATGAGCATGATCACGTGAAAAATGTGAAAAGTGAATTATATGTGTTAAAATTGACAAATGACCTTATCACATGCATGGGGTGGGTCTTGTGAAAGGTGGAAGTTATGTGGCAGTTTATCTATGATTATGTGGTTGTTATCGAAAAATATGTGGTGGCTTGTCCACAATGTGTTTAGTGGTTACTTGTCGGCATATATGTGGTGGCTTGTCCACAAATGGTGTGTTATTGGATGGATGGGTTTTGGGAACTCGAAATTGGTGTGTAGCGAAGATGGGTAGGAAATTTTTCAAAATGTGCATTGTTGCATAAGCATGTCAAAATATATCCATGTATGTGTATTAGTGATGATCTGAGATTTCTATGAATGTGATATATATGTTAAAATGGACATGTTTAATTGATGTGTTGATATGCATGATATAATATTTTATTGATCTCACACTAGGCTTGTAAGCTCACCCATCTTAGGTGTATGTTTTAGGTAATCCTCGTAATTAGGACTTGGATGTGGATTCTAGGTGATGCTCTCAGATTTAATCTTCTTAATAAATTATGGACTTTATACCATTGATAGATTTTTGTGGACTTTGATTTGGGTTAGTTTTAATAACTTTTTGGGACTTTATTTTAAATTATGGATTGTGGCATAGGGATTTTCCTTTTTTGACACATTTGAATTATTACATGGATTGTTATGTCAGATATTTAGTTTTTAAATGATCATTAAATGTTTTTAAGAATTAATATACACTGCAAATGAGTTTTATTTGAAATTAAGTTATACTACAAGTATTTTAAATAAAAGGAACAAATAATTTTGTTTAAAAGTCATGATGTTTTCAAATTGACATATTTCAAGGAAACATGGATTTTTCGTATGAAAGTATTTTGGCCATCATCATGCCCAGGTAATTGCTCAAATTGGGTCGTAATGTCTAGGCTCGGTTTGAGGGGTTATAGTTACTCTATGCTATTTTACAGAAAAAGCAGGTAAGTTTCGATAAGTGGATTCACCAGAACATAAGAAGATGCATTGGTAGCCAGAAGGTGGGGTTTTTCTTTCCCCCCTAGTGATGACATTATGCAAAAAGGTAGGTGTATAACATCCCTCACCTGTATTCGACGTCAGAATAGGGATACGGAGCATTACCGAACTTATAACACAAATAAACGTACATTTCACATAAATATTCCAATATCTTGTAATCATCATTCAACATCAATCATATTGTCCCTATTATAAGCCTACGAGGCCCAAAACATGCATTTGGGGTGGTTCGGGACTAAATCGATAACTTATGAAATTTTTTGAAAACTTAAAAAAATTCTCAAACTACAGGGGACACACGCCCGTGTGGCCCGGTCGTGCGTTTCACACTGCCAAAGACAATCTGGTGTTACAGGCCGTGTGGACATTCGAAATGGGATCACATGGCCGTGTTCTAGCCCGTGTCTGACCCCGTGTAACTCTCTGGCTTGGGTCACAGGCCAACACACACGCCCGTGTGTCTAGCTCGTGTGCCCTAAAAATGGCCACACACGCCCGTGTGCTAGGCCGTGTACTAGGCCATGCCAATCTTGTAGGGTATACTGACTTATGCCATACGACCAAGTCACACGCCCGTGTGCCAGGCCGTGTGCTAGGCCATGCCAATCTTGTAGGTTATACTGACCTATGCCATATGGCCAAGTCTGTAACGCCCCCACGCCCGAAACCGTCACCGGAGTCAAGCTTGAGGTGTTACTAAACTTATCTTACCTTTTAAACAACTCTAAACCACTTATTTTAATTTTCAAAATAAACTATTTTTCTGCGTCATGGTTGCTTAAAAATTTATTTCTTGAGTTTCAAAGCTCAAAATTAATATCCGTAAATTTTTCCTGAAACTAGACTCATATATCTATCTACTAATTTTTTTATAGAACTTTTGACTTAGCCAATTAGTACAGTTTATTAGTTAAAATTACCCCTATTTCAGAATTCGACTGCACTGACCTCTACTTACTACAAACCACTTTTCTCCCTATAAAAAATTCATATGACTATACTGTTTATTTTTATTAAAACTATATTCAATAAGGATTCTAGTAATATAAAGTACACCACCTAATTATTTTTTTAAAATTTATGGTGAATTTATAAAGTTGAAATAGGGGATCCAAAAATCACTCTGGCCCTATTTCACTAAAACTCAGATATCTTATAAAATACAAAACCTTTACCTGTTTTGATTATTCCATATGAAAATAGACACAATTAACTTTAATTTAATATATTATTAATCATCAAACCATGTCTCTACAATGTTTAGTGATTTTTCAAAGTCACATTATTTCTGATACTTGAATCCGTTTTTAAGTTACTTTCACATTTTTCATAGTTTCCATGTGATAGTTACTACTTAATCATACATACTATTAAATATGTATATCATCAGCCATTCTATTAGCTAATCATTAGAAAGTATTTACACACCATTCATTGATCATATCATCTCAAAAGAAACCAAGTTCCTATACATTCCATACACAAAACGAAACGTCTAACTATACCAATGTGATTCCTTCGATAGTGTGATCGGGTCTCCGACGTTTCCTTCGATCCCCGAGTGGCTTGATAAAAACTATAAGAAAAAGAAAATAAAGAGAGTAAGCACTAGGCTTAGTAAGTTTACAAGAAAATAAATTACAACATTCAACATAATGAATAATTATACATAATGTCACCTAGCCTTATAAACATCTTTACTTCTCATTTTCTACCTTCTTCTTTAATCACTTACCTTCTTTCTTACCTGACCTTTCACTATTCATAAATATAATCTACCTTCCCTTTTGCTGATAATTCACTGTAATTTAACATGTACAATGACCCGTTGAACCACTCGGAATACTAAGGATACTAGGGTCGTTCTTGTCTATCAATCAATATCTCGCAATGCCATGTCTTCGACATGGACTTACATGAATTATTCTGTCTCCAATGCCATATATATATCTAATATGGGCTTACATGGCTCATTCCTGTCTCCAAAGCCATATATCTGATATGGACTTACATGACTCATTTCTCGTCTCTGCTCATCTGTCAACCCCAATATCCTGACATTCCTAAGGTTCAAACGGGGCTTCCTAATGCTTTTTCTCTGTCACTTCGCCTTTAATTCGACTTTAAATATTCTCATAAAATAAGTATATAAATGCTAGAAATTGACAATAATAATGTAAAATAAAATAATATTGCATTTATTTAATGTAAACTTACCTCGATACAAAATGTGACTAAACTTTACAATTTAGTCCTTTACTTTTTCTTTTCCCTGATCTACTCCCGAATTTCGCTCTTCTTGATCTATAATAGCAAATTTAACTTATTTAATATTCACATTTATCAAAATAGTCCTTTACTCAAACTTTGGAAAAATTACATTTTTGCCCCTAAACTTTTGCATATTTACACTTTTGCCCCAAATCTCGTAAATTAAACTTCAGCCTATTTTATTATATTTTATGACATGCTGATCGTTTTTCCCTTCTATAGCAAAATCAAATTCTCACTCTAACATATACTTATGACTATTAGGTATTTTTACCGATTAAGCCCTTTTACTCGTTTTTACCTAAAATAGAGTAGCACAAGTTGTCTAACATAATCTAAGACCTCATACTCTATCATAAAACATCAAAATAAACATTTTTCACCTATGGGTATTTTTCCAAATCTGAACCCTAACTTAAATTATTGCTAGCATAAGCTTTATCGAACTACCGGGACTCCGAAAACGCAAAGAACATTAAAAACGGGGCTTGGAATCACTTACTATGGAGCTTGAAAGCTTGAAACAAACCCTAGCTATGAAGAACCCTTGAAATTTCGTGCTAATGAAGAAGATGATGAATTTTGTGTTATTTTTCCCTTTTTATTTCATTTAATATCCAAATGACCAAAACGCCCTTCCTTATTAAACTTTCAAAAATTCCATCCATGTCCTATTTTGTCCATGAACTTAGAAATTGGTCAAATTGTTATTTAAAGCCTCCTAATTAATATTCCAAAGCAATTTCATATAAAAACTTCTAGAATGTAAGTTTTGCAAATTATTCGATTTAGTCCCTAATCTCAACTTAAGCACTTTATGCATAGAATTTCATCACGAAATTTTCACACAATCATGCAATCATATCATGAACCTCAAAATAATAATAAAATAAATTTTTCTACCTCAGATTTTTGGTTTCGCAACCACTGTTCCGTTTAGGCCCTATTTCGGGATGTTACAAAGTCATACGCCCGTCTGCTATGCTGTGTAGAGCATACTGACTTGATTTTTAATTCAACACCAGGAGACACACATCCGTGTAACATAACCATGTGTCAGACACGGCTGAGACACACACCTGTGTCTTTGCCTGTGTGGACAAAAATAAGCTATTTACCAAGCCAATTTGCCACCCAGCTTTGCACATACCTAAAATAATTCATTTGCCATCAAAACATGGCATATATAGGCACTCATATACTCTCAACCAAGAATAATTCATATCATTTTCAACACCAACAATTACAAGGAATACAATCTCACAACACACCATTCAATTTTATACCAATTTCACTTTCTCAAATCATCAATAACGTCATTTTTCTAAACATGCATTATTTGCCTAGATTTACTATCTTACCAATAATCAAAACTCAACCATTTGATGTCCATAGTACCTATTTTCAACTAGCAACATATATCCATCATCAAACACATAACACATGCTATATGCACATATATATACAACCAAATTAACCAAAATAAGCCAACTCCCATGGATATATACAAAACCAAAACATTTATACTTACAAGCCAATTCAAATGGCTAAAGCCATTACCAACCCATATACCAAAATGTCCAAACTCCTATACATGCCATATACTTAAAACAATTAAGTTCAAAAGTACCCAAGAGATAGTTGGATAGTGTGATAAAGTCTCTGATGGTCGCCGAATCTGAGCTAGCTTTGAATACCTTATAAAATACGGAAAATTAAAAAATGTAAGCTATAAAGCTTAGTAAGTCCATATGAAAATAATAAGCAAATCTCACCATTTAATTATCATTCAAAATATGCATATAACATAATATAAAATATTTAACTAATAAATTAACATGTATTCAAATCACCTTCTTCCATATGTTCGATGCATATATAGTTTCCGTACATACCTATATTGATATGTATCTATTTCTTACCATTTCATATCTTCGATATACTTGTTGAACCATTTGGAATAATACAGGATACTAGGGAATCCTGCACCCTAAGTGCCAATATATATAGCTGAAGCTATCTCAATAAATTTGATAAACCGTAATTTATACATATTCATAACCCACACTTAACGCATTTTATGAATGATTTCTCCTCAAAATTTTTGAATTCGATGCTCCTAATGCCTTAATTTCATGTTTTATTCTTAGGAAGGCAAAGGAGAATGAAAGGAACTAGAAATGGGCCGAAAACGGAGAAAATGGGCCAAAGCACGAAATCATCACGGCCTGGACCTCTTCACACTGGCAGATCACACGACCGTGTCAATCTGGCAGAATTGAAGCACGATTCACATGGGTAGCTCACACACCCGTGCCAATTTAACAGGCTCGAACACGGCCTGAAGTAATCGCACACAGCCGTGCCACACGGGTGTGTCCTTGCCGAACCCCAGTTAAGCTTCATTCGAAAAAGGCCAAATTTTAGGGCTTCTTAGGCATTCCAAAACCTATAAATACACCCTCAAGGAGGAAGAAAAAGGAGAGAGAATAGGGAGTAAGGAATTACTCTGAGCAACCCGATTAATCCATCTCAGAAGCCGGAGCCACCATCAAGACTGAAGATCTCTCCTCAACCTCCCCTTCAGGAGTTTTTGGGTTTTCTTTATGTTTTGTAATTTTTATTATTCTGAGATGTGTTCTTGTTTAGTTATGAACTAAACCCCTAAATACCTAAGGGGGATGAAACCTATGACTAAACCTTGTTATTATTTCTGAACGTATGATAAATATTTGATTTGTTTTTAATTACGATTCCTTAATTCTTGTTTTGGTATTTCAGGATATCACTTCAAGTTGCTAATCTTAGTTGGAGGAGGAATAGACCCTGACTAAGAGTAACTTTGTCGTAATTAAGCGAAGTTGATTGCGCGCCTAGAGATAGGGTGATAAGATTTTGCCTGATTAGGGTGAAACCTAATAAGGGAATCCATAGATTGAGTTAATGCAACCTTAGGGTGTTAATTAAAGATAACTCTTGATTATTCAACCTAGGGATTAGACGTTGTTAGTCTTGAAAGGGATAATAATATACATTAGGGATTTCTACGGAACAAGTTGAATGAATAAATCGTCAGGTTCGGAGCCAGAATAACAAGTAAGAGTCTAGGTGGATTCTTTCCTTAGGTATTGTCTCAATCAATTGTTTTCCACAACAGTAAATTCCCAATTTCTATTTTCTACAAGCTCTTAGGTTAATTAGTTAGTCAAAACAATCCTCTTTTATTCGGCTAGATAATAAAAAGACAGTCATTACTAGTACTCATAGTCCTTTGGGTTCGACAATCCGGTCTTGCTAAAGCTATACTACTGTTCGATAGGTACACTTGCCTACCCCGTGATCATAGTTAGTTTCAAGAACGAGTCATTATAAATTTATAAAACTTATCACACGGAAAATTGACGATAAAGTTTTTGGCGCTGTTTCCAGGGACAAGATATTAGGAACGCTCAATTTTTATTACTTTAGCCATTTATTTTCTTGCAATTTAACTTTAATTTTTATTTTACTAATTTTATTTCCTTTTCTCCTAGCAGGTTCTTGTAGTGTATGACTAGAAGAAACCTGTCAGGACCATTACTTTTTGACGAGAAAATTGATCATACAGCTCGTAAAAATTGACGAGAAATCAGGCGCATCTTAAGATACACAGAGGAAGAGCAAGAGGACGATATCTCAACTACTACTGAAGAGATAGCTGAAAATCAAGACAATCTGCTACCTCCAGCCATACCCGCTGAATTAGCAAATCAGAATCCTGCGCCTCGTACTATGTATGATTATGCTAAACCTAATTTTACAGGAACTGAGTCAAGTATAGTTAGACCTGCTATTGCTGCAAATAATTTTGAACTGAAACCTAACACGATTCAGATGATACAGCAATTTGTTCAGTTTGATGGTTTGCAGTATGAGAACCCCAACACGCACTTGGCAAATTTCCTAAAACTGTACGACACTTTCAAAATTAATGATGTTTCTGATGATGCCATTCACCTTCAGTTATTCCCTTTTTCACTGAGGAATAAAGCTAAACAGTGGTTGAACTCACTACCACGAGGGTCCATTACCACTTGGGAGCAGATGACCGAAAAATTTCTATTAAAATATTTTTCACGGCAAAAACAGTTAAGTTGCGTAATGATATTCCTTCTTTTGTGCAGATAGACTTAGAAACACTTTACAATGCATGAGAGAGATTCAAGGACCTTTTGCGAAGGTGCCCACACCATGGGTTACCTCTATGGCTGCAAGTTCAAACGTTCTACAATAGTGTGAACCCTTCGACAAGGCAAATGATTGATGCAGCTGCTGGTGGGACCATCAATAACAAAACACCTGAAGAGGCTTCTGAATTTATTGAAGAGATGTCACAGAATAACTATTAGTGGCAAGTCATGAGGACTAAGCCAACAAAAATAGTAGGCGTTTATAACATCGATTCGGTTACTATGTTGTCAAATTAGGTAGAACTTCTGAATAGAAAAATTGATGGTTTACTTGGTTCTACGCAGGTACATAGGAGGTGTACCTACAGAATACCCACCATTCAATCCTACAACCGAAGAGGAACAAGTCAACTATATGGGTAACAATAATTTTAGACATCAAAATAACCCATATAGTAATACTTACAATGCAGGTTGGAAGAACCACCCAAATTTCTCTTGAGGCGGTCAAGGAAATCAAAGACCACAGAATCCTCAGGGTTTCCAATAGCTACCTTATCAATAGGAAAAGAAGCCGAACCTTTAGAAGATGCTATCCAAATTCATCTCGGTTTCAGAAACTCGTTTCCAGAATACCGAGACAGCACTGAAAAATCAACAAGCATCGATCCAGGGGCTCGAAACCCAGATAGGTCAGCTGTCCAAGCTAATGTCCGAACGACCACAAGGTAGTTTGCCAAGCAATATTGAACCAAACCCAAGGGAACAACTCAATGTAATTGATGCTCAAGAAGAATGCGTTAAGACTGAGCCAGAACCAAGGCAAGAAAATGTGGAAAGCAAAGGTGATGGTACGGTAAGTCATAATAAAACTGTGAATACAGAATACAAACCTCGTGTCCCATATCCTAATGTGACAAGGAAAGACCACTCAGATGAACAATTCGGTAAATTCCTTAAACTTTTGAAAAAATTACATATTAACTTACCGTTTATTGAAGCTCTTTCACAGATGCCAAATGCAATGAAATTTCTAAGAGAGCTTCTAGCCAACAAGCAGAAGTTGGACACAACACCGCATGTAGAACTAAACGCAGTCTGCTCAGCTATTCTACAGAATAAATCATGCATTAGCTGATTTAGGGGCAAGTATTAATGTCATGCCTTATAAAATGTTTAAACAACTAGGTCTTGGGAAACCTAAACAAACTAAGATGAGCATTCAACTGGCAGATAAAACCATAAGATTTCCTAGGGGTATCATTGAAGATGTACTAGTGAAAGTGGATAAATTTATATTTCCCGTTGATTTCGTTGTTTTAGACATAGAGGAGGATATCAGCACCCTTTTGATTTTAGGGAGGCCCTTTTTAGCAACTGCTAAAACAATTATTGATGTTGGCACAGGTGAACTCACCTTTCGTGTAGGAGACGAGACGATCACCCTTCAAACTCGTAAATCTAGCATCACATCGAATATGGAAGGTAATGATCCATATCATCCTACTAAAACTGACAATATGACGTAACCTACGTTGCAGAGATTGAGCCTGAAAGAAGTACATGAGCCATGTTCCAACAACACTAGAAGACCCATTCATAAAGAACGAAGGCTACAGATAGAAGAGCTAGACGAATAGCGAGCACATAAACTGAGAACACCCGATAAACCAAAACTACGCCAAAACAAGCTCGATACCTATCCAAATCAACTTAAGGTTGGAGATCAAGTTTTATTAGATGCCGCAGACCCTCACATTTTCACTCCCAACCCGGATGAAGAAACCCCTCTTACTGTACTTAGTATTTTCCCGTTTGGTACAGTAGAGGTAAGTCATCCCAAGTTCGACACTTTTAAGGTAAACAATTCCCGGCTTAAACTTTATTTTGATAAGAATAATAGCGAGAATGAGGAGTACGAACTCCTTAAACCACCTTGACCATTTGACAGAGAGGTAAGTCGAGCTTAGACTATAAATAAGCGCTTCTCGAGAGACAACCTGAGCACTAATTACACTAACTTCTTTGAATTTTAGTTTTAACACTTTTCATGACTAACATTTCTCTTAAAAACAGTATTACCACAGGGACACGGCCAAACACACGGGCGTGTGTAAGATCGTGTGGAAATAGGGCAAGATTTTTCCAAAACACAGGCAATGATAAATCGCCACGGCCGTGCGACATGGCCGTGGGCGAACCTGCCAAAACAACACAAGCGTTCGCCACGCTCGTGCCTAAAGACTGTGGTCGAAACTAAGAAACTAACACGGGCGTGCGACACGCCCGTGTCTAACAACCGTGGGCGAACCTGTCAAATTTACACGGGAGTGGGGATTGTATACACGGGCGTGGGAGAAGCGAACAAGGCAAAACACAGTCGTGCGACACAGCCGTGTTAAACAACACGCCCAAGGAACACGGGCGTGTGTCAAATTTCAGACGCGCCAAAAAGGGAAAAAAAAGCGAAACACACGGCCTAAAATTGGGACACACGGGCGTGTCCCTTGGCTGTGTGCCCCAAAATCTATAAATACCCGGCACTATTCATTGTCTTCCCCACTCAAAAACCCTAACCCTACTGCAAGTCCACACGGCCTCCACGCCATGCCCGTGCGCTGCCTTCAACCTCATTTTTGACGCATTTCCTCATCTTCCTATCGTTTGTTTACTTATTCCTTTTCTATTTTATTGATTTTTCAGTCGATTTAGCATGACTATATGCAAGTTTTTGATTCTATTTCTATATTTTCATCATCATAATCTAGAATACTCATCATTGTTTTGAGTTCTTGCATCCTTTCTTTAATCTATTCATTTAATTAGATGTAAAAATTTCATGATAAAATTAGTTGATATTGTTCATGCATTCTTGATATGTAGCCATCTTCTTATCCATTTAATTTATTACTTTACATTCTTTGTTATCTCTGCTTCATGCCACAATGCCCAAATAATTCTAAATTATTCTTTGTATGCTTATATGATTTGTTAGGAAAATTTCATTCTTTTACATGCCATTCATATGTTGATCCACATGTCCTCACATTGATAAATGTCACACAAAATATGTTGATAAAAGAAATGGAGTTGGTTATGCTTAATCATTGTTGGCTGAAATTATTTGTTATGGTTTTTGAAGTTCATACATTTTTTTAAATTTTATATAGGTACAATGTCTTCACGAGGAAAGAAAACAACCGTCCCTGCCTCAAAGAAAAGGAAGGGAGCGTCATCCTCCTCGGGTCCTACCGCGGAAGCTCGCCAGCCCCACCTCACGAACCATCTAGCGATGAAGATGTTTAAATTTTTTATTTTTTATTTTTATTTATGTTCTTATTTTATTTTCATTTAAGACATCTTTTAATTTTTATTTCATTTTATTTTTATTAGGACTTCTAATATTTATCTAACAAATTTTACTCTCGGCTAATCCTTTACGAGTAAATCATTCTTCCTAATATCCCCTAAACAGTTCCTACTTTTATCACAGTTATCACAGAGCTCCAAAGCTCGAAATCATTTAGGAACTTCCTACTCTGATGGAAAAGGTTCGCCACAGTTACCATGCCCTGCTCAATAAGGAGAGATAATATTCTTTTGGCACAACACCTGTGGTACCCAGCCTCTACCACCACCGGAGTATCCTCCTCCACCTCCATTTCGCCAAACTAGAGAATTCATTCATTCAAAACTCAGGAAGTTTCAGTTCTCTCCCTCTTTTATGATTTTCTAATTTTCCATATATCTATATTTGTACATTGAGGGCAATGTACATCTTCAGTGTGGGGGGTATTTATTTCATTACCTGAAAATCCCTGAATATTGCTTTGTTCTCTTGTGAATTTCTCATATCATGTTTAAGATGAATTTTGATTGACTATTTGGATTGATATATCTTGAATGAGAACATAGGCATTCATGCGTTGATTGTTGAACTTTAAGACACTAGAAAATCAAGCATGATAAGTTGATTTTTAAGAATTTAAAATTTTAGGTTGTTTCCCCAAGTCTAGGTATTATCTTGAATTGAATCCTACAGTTGTAAACATAAAAAAGCCATAATTTTTGTGAGATTTTTGAGCCTTTTGAGCATCTATTAATTCTTTCATGCTCACTTCTATCATTGCTTTGAGTGTCAACATTGAATTTTTATTCTAGAACTTGCCTGATTATGCATGTTGAGACCACACTATTTGATTTGATATATCAAAATGATAGAAGTACTTAGGATTAACCCACTCATGCCATGAAAAGCCTACCTCCACAATTAACCCTTAGTAAACCCCTTTGAGCCTAACAAACCATTCCTTGTATTACCCTCAATATTAACCCTTAACCCATTATTTGTGAAATCCCCTTAATTAATTCGATCCCTATTTTTTGTCGAGAATTGAGTCGGATAAATTGCTTAGCTATGTCTTGTTCTTAATAATTAGTTATGATTATTTAACTTGTTCTTAAAAAAAAAAAACCACAAACATATATACATATTAGCAGTTATCTTTTGTTATAAGCTTCATTATTCAAATTCCATAGTCAGAAAAGAAGTTATGTTGTACGCAAGTGGTGATTAAATATTTTTTCTAGTTAAGTAATTTTTCAGTTCAATCTCGATTCTAACCTTTTCTTTCAGCTTATGATCACACCCCCTAACCAAGCCTCATTACAACCCTTTAAAGACCTTTTGATTGGTGTATCATCTATATTTATAGTGGTGGAGATTTGATTTTCATGCAAGCCTATGGTAATAACTTTTCATATTGACTAATGAGTGCTAATTTCATTATCCTTAAACACTTTGAGTGATTTGAGTGAATCTTTAGTGAGGATGTTAAACTCTGTGAGGTTCCGAATCAATGATAACTACTTAGATGAAGGGAGATGCCTAAGTTTTTCATGATTAAATATTCAACTTGGAATGTTTGAGGCTTTAATGTTTTTATAGTTGAGTTCTCAATGTATGATTACTTATGAGATGATTTGAGATAATATTGATCAAAATTATAAGTTGAGAAAAAGGAGATTTTAACTATGATTCGAGGATTTTGCTTGAGGACAAGCAAACGCTTAAGTGTGGGGGTATTTGATAAACCGTAATATATACATATTCATAACCCATGCTTTACGCATTTTATGAATGATTTCTCCTCAGATTTGTTGAATTCAATGCTCCTAATGCCTTAATTTCATGTTTTACTCTCAGGAAGGCATAGGAGAATGACAGGAACGAGAAACGGGCAAAAAACGGAGAAAATGGGCCAAAGCATGAAATCAACACGGCCTGGACCTCTTCACACGGGAAGGTCACACGACTGTGTCAATCCGGCATAATTGAAGCACGATTCACATGGGCAACTCACACGCCCGTTCCAATTTAACAGGGACGAACACGGCTGTGCCACACGGGCGTGTCCCCGCCGAAACCTAGTTAAGCTTCATTCGAAAAAGGCCAAATTTTAGGGCTTCTTAGGCATTCCAAAGCCTATAAATACACCCTCAAGGAGGAAGAAAAATGAGGGAGAATAGGGAGTAACGAATTACTCTGAGGAAGCTGATTGATCCATCTCAGAAGCCGGAGCCACCATCAAGACTGAAGATCTCTCCTCAACCTCCCCTTCAGGAGTTTTTGGGTTTTTTTTATGTTTTGTAATTTTTATTATTCTGAGATGTGTTCTTGTTTAGTTATGAACTAAACCCCTAAATACCTAAGGGGGATGAAACTTATGACTAAACCTTGTTATTATTTCTGAATCGTATGATAAATATTTGATTTGTTCTTAATTACGTGTTCTTAATTCTTGTTTTGGTATTTCAGGATATCACTTCAAGTTACTACTCTTAGTTGGAGGAGGAATAGACCCTGACTAAGAGTAACTTTGTCGTAATTAAGCGGAGTTGATTGCGCGCCTAGAGATAGGGTGACAAGATTTTACCGTATTAGGGTGAAACCTAATAAAGGAATCCATAGATTGAGTTAATGCAACCTTAGGGTGTTAATTAGAGATAACTCTCGGTTATTCAACCTAGGGATTAGGCATTGTTAGTCTCGAAAGGGATAATAATATATATTAGGGATTTCTACGGAACAAGTTTAATGAATAAATCGTCCGGTTCGGAGCCAGAATAACAAGTAAGAGTCTAGGTGGATTCTTTCCTTAGGTATTGTCTCAATCAATCGTTTTCCACAACAGTAATTTCCCAATTTCTATTTTCTGCAAGCTGTTAGTTTAATTACTTAGTCAAAACAATCCTCTTTTATTCGGCTAGATAATAAAAAGACATTCATTACTAGTACTCATAGTCCTTTGGGTTCGACAATCAGGTCTTGCTAAAGCTATACTACTGTTCGATAGGTACACTTGCCTATGTCGTGATCATAGTTAGTTTTAAGAATGAGTCATTATAAATTTATAAAACTTATCACACGAAAAATCGACGATCAAAATCTTGCACCGAAGTGCCAATACATAGCCGAAGCTATCTCAATATCATATTTCAATAATGCTCACTCTCGAGCTATCAACGGGTTTGCTCACAAAGGGTGACGGTCATGACATAACTACATGGTGCTGCTCACACAAGCTGACGAGAATGCGCAACACATGTTGGATAACTCAGCCACCGGTAGGACGTATGGACCAGCACCCAAAATAATAATAACCCCTAATGACAAGTTATTTATATCCTAATCTATTCCTAAGGTTCAACCGGGATTTCTAATGCCGAATCTTCATTGAATATGTCCTAAATGTCGTGTTCACAATTTATGCAATATTAAAGAATTTAAAACACAAATATAAAAATACTTATTACATACGAACTTACCTCGGATGCAAAAAGGGCGAATTAAGTTGATTAATCCAAAACTTTGTTCTTTCCCCGATCTAATTCTATATTTTGCCTTTCTTGATATAAATTTAATCAAAATTAACTTATTTAATAATCTATCTATTCAATTTAGTCCAAATTATACATTAAGGCAATTTTACACATTTGCCCCTAATATTTCACATTTTTACAATTTATTCCTTATTTTATGAAATCACAAATTCATGCAATTCAATCAAAACCCATGCTAGCTGAATTCCAATTAGGTCTCTAGCAGTCCATATTTTTCATTTATTTCACAATTTAACCACCAAATTTTAACATTTCACAATTTAATCCCTATTTGGACATTTTACTAAAAATCACTAAACAAACGTTGTTTATCTATCAACAAACATGCATTTTCTATCATCAAACATCAAAATACACATAGATTTATCAATGAAAAAACCCTAAACCTTTAACAGTTTTACAAAATAGTCCCTCGGCTAGTTAGGTTAAGCTGTAATGATCTCAAAAACATAGAAATCACTAAAAATCGAGTCAAAATCACTTACTAATTTAACCATGAAGTTGTCGAACCCTAAATAGTATCCATGAATGTTTTTCTTTTCTTAATTTTGGTTAGAAGGAAGAAGATGGACTAAAATATTTGGTTTATTAAACTTATTAAATCTTTATTAATCAATTACCATTATAACCTTTAATGAAACATTAATAAATCACATAAACCATGTACATAAATGTCCACTAACCTTAAAAATGGTCTAATTACCACATAAGGGCCTCCACTTTAGTATTCCATAGCTATTAGACACCTTTAGCTAATAGAACATAGGTTTTACATTTTCGCGATTTAGTTCTTTTTATCAAATTAAGCATTCAAACAATAAAATTTCTTAACGAAAATTTCACACAATCATAATATCATGCTGTAAACATTAAAATATCAATAAAATAATTATTTTAACTTCAAATTTGTGGTCTCGAAACCACTATTCTGATTTGACTAAAAATGGGCTGTTACAAGGTATGCCTATGACATCCACTAAGCAGTTGCTGAAACCTTCCAAAAGTATTATCAGCGATACCTTATTCCAACAGTACATAGAATTACGAGTCAAAAAAATGAAGGATTGGAACAAGCGACAACAAGAAGCGACGACTACACCAGCTTCATCACAGAGGTTGGAACAAGCTCAACAAGACATCAGTGAAAGTAGTCATCTGATCGGCTATTTAACGTCACAGCAATAATGTGCAAATGTACACTGTTGATGCAAGTATAGTAGACAAATATGAGTCTATCAGAAATCGATCCCACCAGGATTGTTGTCTTTTGTCTATCAATGTCAATGCAATAAATATATAAAATAAGATAAATTGTGAGAGAAGTTGTCGAAGGAATAACTTGAAAATAATAAGATAAAATATGATAGTGAGAAACTGGGATCCCTCATGTGTATATTCAACAGAATGCTAAGTGCTCACAAGGTAAAAAGGATAGGTCATTGTCGATGCATTAAACTGCAATGAATATCTTACCAAGCTTAACTTCTATATTTAATCTAAGACTTGAACATGCACTTTAACCACACCTTTTGATGCTGGCAATGGAACACTATTAAGAACAAGTGGATTAAATTCCTCTAATCCTCAAGCAACTTCCGTTGTCATGCTTGTTAGCTTGAACTATCGCTCCACTTTCCAATGTTAGGGACCGGAATAACACTTCCATGCTAAAAACATTCAAACCCAAATATTAAAAAGTAGAAACCATGATTGAATAAAATAACATTTAACCTAAAAATCATGTATACTTTCGTACATACATGAAATAGGAAAGAATCACCATCGTTTAGAAAAGAAATATAAAAGAAACAAGTGGAGAGTACTATTCTTAGAAAATCTGGACTTGATCTCTCAACTCCCTCTTCTGTTTCACTCAGAACTCCTTGTCAGGAGCTAATATGCATCCCTTTCATGTCGGTTCACCCGTAGGAGACTTAAGCCGCTATCTCCGAAAGCTTCAAAAGATTGGTTGAAGAAGATTCTCTCTTTCTTCCCCTTCTTTTCATATCCATATTAATATTTATCCAAACAGTACAGGTGCCCTTTAATCAGAATCATGCTGCCTCTATACGTATAAGTTAGTTGTACCAGACTGAACAACTGACACCTTTTTGTTATTATCTGGACAACTGTCAAGCACGGCACAATTCAAGGCACAATGTGAAAATATTCATGCAGAGAAGTTGACACCAAAACATGACAAATTAAGGATAAATAGACTAAAATCCACTGAGTTATAAAATGCAACTTACTGAACTAAAAATTCTAAAATATGTGCTAAAGATAACTAAATGAGTACAAACTAACCAATAATTAGGGAGAAAACATATGTTCTTTCTCATATTTTCACACCTCCAAACTTGAGTTTTTACTTGTCCTTAAGTAAAACAGAAGCTAGCAAGGCTACACAAGAATTCCTAAGACAAATGATCATTCTAGCAACTTGAATCACCTAAAATCTCAATGAATTATTCATATTCAGATGACAAAATATTGCATCGACAATACATAAGTATAAATGAATAAGATTGCATCTTCATCAAAACCAGTATCATGCTTCAAATCCTAAATTCTATCTACCAATACAGAATTTATTTTACAATATATGTCTTTTTTTCTATGAACAAGGGATATCGTTGAATTACTGTACCCTTGTTCCTGAGAAGTAACGATGGAATGCAACGAACCCCTAGGGAGTATGTAATTACGCCGACACACACTAGTGCAATAACAGCCTTTGGCCAGATTCATTTTTCTGATGCTTGCATTGGAGTGTTCCCTCTTTATCATTTCATAATACACCCACTTTAGAGTGTCTCTTATTCATAACTAAATATATATAAGCAGCTGTAAAAGTCAAATTCATTCAAGATTCAAGGAATGCTACTAGTTACCCATTACTAATGCAACCTAAATCATTCATCAAAGAATTGAAGATACAACATTCAGTCAGCTTTATCCAACTCATTCATTGATAGTTCACATGATTCAAGAATTAAGCATCAAATGTAACAAAAAATTTCAAACACATTTGCATTAACCACAAATAAACCTTGTATGCTTCATTAATACTATTTTTTTTTGAAATGTAGGTGTATTTCCAAACCCCATATACATTCCCCCAAACTTAAAGTTTGCATTGTCCTCAATGCACTAATATTAAAATGCAGCGGTAATGTTCACTAACAAAATGAAAATTACAGCTACATGCAGTGCATGAATACTACAGCTAAAACTTAAAATAAACTAACTTAGTTTTCTTCGACCATCAATGTGGTTGCACGATGTTTCTTCTTCCTTCTCTTTTTCTCCTCCTTCTTGTGCTTTTTGTCTTTGAAGCACTTTCTCTTCTTTTGTTTGGGCTTCGCACCGTTCTTAAACCGCTCCTTAATTTTTGGCACTACCCTGACATTATCGGCTGAATCTTTTATAGGAGGGGTCACCTTGATTGGTCTGTTATAGACCACTATCGCCAATGAATTGTGGTGCTCCTCACTTGTCCACTGGTCTAGCTCTATCTCGCTCCAAATTATTAGTAGTTGCACCCATAAACTTGGATGCATTGTCAATGTTCTCAGTAGATTTTTCCTCAATAGCTTCTTTCTCAGTATTTTTTTCCTTGGCCTTCTCGTTCACAATGGTAAAACAGACTTCTTGACTTGTAAGGAAGTCACCCTCGACTAGGCTATTAATCCTTCGCATGCACTCCTAAACGTCCCTTGAGTCCTCTTCTTTCTCAGCATCAGAGACGTGCACAATAGGAGGGGATTCCACAGATCTATCTCGGTCCCCAATGTCATCTTCCTCGGATGAGGGTTTATAATATCGGATGATCAGCGGGAACACTAGAAATTCTGGGAGTGGGGTCAGGCTTAACTGACTTGATGCAACTACAATAGAGTTGTTATAGGCCCTGGTATAAGCGTAGAACAAATTTTGTGATCTGTCTATATCCTCTATTCTAGCGACAAGCCTAATCTACATTGCTGATGGAATTGGCCAACTTCTTGATATCCTGCATTTGGCACAATAAAGATGTCTCTATAGTCAGGTTTGTTCCCTTGGTTTCTGCCTTGGTTTTACCCTTCCTTGTTTTACTGTTCTCTACTGCCTTCATTTATTGGGCCATTATTCTCTAGGACTTCTTCATCATCATGGGGCACGATCTTTTTCTACTAGCACAGTAGCATAACCAATGATGGAAAAACCAAAATTCCAATTTGCCTTGCAGCGCAGTCTGCAATTTCCTGGTGGAGTATTGTGCCAACATCAATCTTTCTGCCCTTGATAATTGAATGTATCAGGCGCATTCTATCGAGGTTTACTGTGGTGTTGTGAATAGAGGGCAGTAACCTATAGTTGACAAAATGAAACCAGATTTTACTTTGCAGTGTCTGGAAGCGGCGATGCATTGTATAATTCTTTTGGCGTGAATCCATCCACAATGCTCCTTCGACACATAAATCTTTCATCAGCAGGTCTCTTTTGTTGTCTTTGATATCCTCAATAAACTCAGAATGTTCATCTACATCTGCTTTAGTGTTGTACAGGTCTTTGATTTTTGTAGCATCTATGGAATTAAGCCTTCTCGAACAAAGATAAACTCTAACTCATGGTCATAAAGGTTAGCGTAAAACTCACATACCACTGAAGGAGAACAACTTTCAAGATGCCTGCAGAAAGTCTCCCACTTCAGCTTAGAGATGGTTTTGGAGACTTGCTTGCCCAAGTCTTGCTATTGTGAAAGGAGAATGCCCTGTTCTGGGTGGAATTTTCGCTTTAAAATGTTGTTTTGAAATTGTTCTTTGGCCGCTTTCGTTAAAAAGACCACTGGCTCCTTTTTCTCTGTTGGCATTGAGGATTTTGACTCACGAATTGCAGTTGTAGAAGATGAGTTTTCTCCAACAGGCTTGGTGGCTTTCTTGATTGATCCTCTCGTTCTTGCCATATTCTATTTGTTTTGTGGAGTAAAGATGGTTTAAAGTTGTAAATATACGAGCCTGGGAAAGGAAAAGTGAATAAAAATGGCTTCTTTGTATGTTTTACAGTCTGTACAGTGAAGAAGGGTTTATAGTGAATGAAAGAAGAAGATGGAAAGGCGTGATTTTTGTGAAAAGAAATAAAACTGGCGTGAATAAATATGTCTATGAGAATTGTGCCTGCTTAAACAGATCAGACGGCTAGGTGGCTTTTGATCAAACTATGGAATCTGAAATTTCTGACATGTCTTTATTTTTTATGAGTAATAAGTGACAATACAATAGTATGAACTGCGTTGACAATAAAGCCCAAGTGCATTGACAATGGTACCTAATTACTTTGTAAAAAAAAAAAAGTAAAACAAACTTGAATAGAAACAAAAATAAAATAAAATAAAATTACATAATAAATTTCATAAGAATTAAAATTTTTCGACTGATTTAATGGTCTCTGCCTACTGGTGATCAATATTCATAAGATAATGTTTCAATTGCTGGCCATTCACTTTGAACTGGTGTCTATCATTTAAATATCTGATTGTGGCTGCACCATGAGGAAATACTTCAACAACTTCAAAAGGTCCAGACCAACGAGAGTGCAATTTACCTGAGTGCAGTTTCAATCTATAATTGAATAATTGTTGACCCGTGATAAATTGTCGCGGCAAAATAATTCTGTCATGCCATCATTTGGTCTTTTCCTTGTAAATTGCAACGTTTTCATAGGCATTTCACCTAATCTCCTCTTGTTCAATGACATCCAATAGCCTTTTCTTTCTAACAGTTTCATAGTCCATGTTCACTTGCTTAATTGCCCACATTGCTTTGTGCTCCAGTTCAACTGGTAAGTGACATGCTTTCCCAAAAACCAATTGATACGGTGACATCCCTAATAGAGTTTTGTATGCTGTCCATAATGCCCATAAAGCGTCATTCAATTTGAAAGACCAATCTTTCCTCGAAGGGTTCAAAACCTTCTCAATAATGTTAGTCGATACTTTGGTTTGTCCATTAGTTTGCGGATGATAAGTAGTATCCATTCTCTAATTAACTCCATATCACTTCAGTGTGGCTGTCACTTGGTTACAATAAAAGTGTGTACCCTGATCACTAATCAATGCCTTTTGTGTGCCAAAACGAGTGAGTATATGCTTGTGAAAAAATTTAAGCAGTGTCTTTGCATCATCCTTTGGGACTACAACAGCTTCAACCCATTTTGAGACGTAGTCAACAACTACTAAAATTATAAAGATTTCCAAATGAACTTGGAAATGGTCCCATAAAATCCATACCCCAAACATCGAATAATTCAACCTTCATAATTAGCTACTCCAACATTTCATTGTGTCGAGATATAGAACCCGTGTGCTGACACCTATCGCATTAATTTACAAAATTGTGGGTGTCTTTGAATAATGAAGGCATGTAGAGTCCTGATTAGAGAACCTTAGCATCAGTTCGCATGCCATCAAAATGACCTCCATAAGGAGCATCATGACAATGCTTTAGGATTGAAAGAATCTCCTCTTCCGGAACACTACGTTGAATAATATTGTTGTTGCATACCTTGAATAAATATGGTTCATTCCAATAATATTCACTACTTCACAAAGAAATCTTTCTTTTTTGTGGCCTGTGACACCCAATGGGAGTTTTCCACACACTAGATAATTAACTAGATCTACATACCAAGGGGTTGTATCTACAACAAATAACTTCTCATCTAGGAATGCATCAACAATTTGAAGTATGGTTCCATCTTCATTGCTAATTTCCAATCGAGACAGATTGATTCTCTAAACCCTTGCTATCTTTTATCTCGATGTCAAATTCTTGAAATAGTAAGATCCAGTGTATTAGTCTTGGTTTTGCATCATTTTTCACAAAAGGATATCTTAATGCCGAATGATCAGTAAATAAGGTAACCTTGGTGCCGACAAGATAAGAACAAAACTTGTCGAAAGCAAAGACTACAGCCAACAATTCTATCTCTATAGTGGTATAATTGGTTTGAGCCTCTGTAAGAGTTTTGCTAGCATAGTAGATGACATGAAATATTTTTCCCTTGCGTTGTCTTAGAACAACACCCACAACAAAGGCTCTTGCATCGCACATAACTTCAAAAGGTTGAAAGTAATCTGGTGCAACGACAATAACATGCATCGTCAAAGAAAATTTTTTGATTTTGTTCCAGTAATGAGGATAAGGGCTTTGCAATTTTCGAGAAATCTCTAATAAATCTTCGGTAAAACCCCGCACGCCTAAGAAAACTGTAAATACCTTTCACATTTGTCTGTGGAGATAATTTCTCAATGATTTCAGCTTTAGTTTTGTCTACTTCAATTCCTTGACTAGAGATGCGATGGCTTAACACAATGCCTTTTGTTCCCATGAAATGACATTTTTTCCAATTTAGAACAAGATGTGTGTCTTCACATCGCTGCAATACTTTATCCAAATTGCCAGCGTAATTATCAAAATCATTCCCATTGATTGAGAAATCATCCATAAAAACCTCTAAAGAATTTTCTAACATATCCGAGAATATTGCCATCATGCACCTTTGAAATGTGGCTGGTGCGTTACAAAGACCGAAAGGCACACGGCAAAAAGCAAAAGTACCAAAAGGATAGGTGACAGTTGTTTTCTCTTGTTCCTCCGGTGCAATAGCAATCTGATTGTACCTAGAATAGCTATCTAAGAAGCAGTAATAGGCTTTTCCAGCAAGCCTATCCAACATTTGGTCAATGAAAGGAAGTGGGAAGTGGTCCTTCCTTGTGGCAGCATTAAGTTTGCAATAGTCCATACAGATTTGCCATCTCATAGGAATTAATTTGTCTTTGTCGTTGCTAACCACAGTGATGCCACTCTTCTTCAGAGCGCATTGCACTGGACTTACCAATTACTATCAGAAATAGGGTAAATAATTCCAGCATCAAGCCATTTTATAATTTCTTTCTTAACAACTTCCTTCATCTTCTCATTTAACCTTTTTTGTTGCTATCGATTGCATGCCTTCATCTTCCAACTTGATCTTGTGCATGCAAAAAGATGGACTAATGCCTCGGATATCGACAATACTCCATGCAATAGCTCATTTATGTTGCTTAAGAATATGGACCAATTTCTCTTCTTGAGATACATCCAGTGTTGCAGAGACAATAAATAAGAGAGTATCATTATCACCAATAAAGATGTATTTAAGATGAGTAGGCATTGGTTTCAATTCTAGAGTAGGAGCTTCGTCGATAGATGGCTGAAAATTAAAGTTGTTCTGTTGGCTACGTCTAAAGACTCAATCTGCCATCCTTGCTTGAGTTTAATATTATTAGCTTTAACCATGTTGTCACAATAACCTTGGAATTCATCCTCTGATGTCACTGCAAACTCCTTAGAAAGTATTGTGCTTTGGTCATTGAATTCTTCCTCAATTAGATCATCTAGCACATCAACAGTATGTCATTCTTCTTTGTCCTTGCATTGAATAGATTTGAAAACACTGAAAGTAACATGCTCATCATTAAGTTGAATAGTCATTTCACCTTTGTAAACATCAATAAGGGTTCATCCAGTGGCTAAAAATAGTCATCCCAAGATAATGGGAACCTCATTTTCTGCCTCCCAATCAAGTATGATAAATTAGCCAGAAAAATGAATTTATCCACACAAACTAAGATATCTTTGATTTTTCCTTCAGGTTGAGCCAAGGATCGATCAACTAGTTGTAATGTCACTGTAGTAGATTTCATGTAACCAATTCCTAGCTTTTTGAAAGTTGATAGCGGCATTAGGTTGATGCTAGCTCCCTAACCGCTTAAAGCCTTGCCTAAATAATGGTTGCCAATGGAACACGAGATAGTGAAGCTCCCAGGATCTTTCATTTTAGGGGAAACTCATTTGTCAAAATAGCACTACAGCCCTTTATGAGTGCAATAGTTTCTATATCATCGAGCTTCTTCTTCTTGGACAAAAGCTCCTTCATAAATTTCCCATAATTCAAAATTTTCAAAAGAGTGTCTACTAAAGAAATATTGACCTGAAGTTGCTTTAGTGTTTTTAGGAACTGTTGGTACTACTTATCCTGCTCAGTCTCCTTGAATCTTCGTGGAAAAGGTAAATGTGGAGATACATCTGATTGCATCGGCATCTTTGATTGCATCGACAGTTTTGAGGATGGGATATTAGGCATATGAGTGACAATTTGTGGAACTTCTTTATCTGGTACATCGACAACCTCTTCAGATTCAACCTTCTCACCATGGATCACCTCACCAGTATCTTGAGGTGTTATAGTAGAGTCTGTAATCGCTCGCCAGTTTGTTTACCACTTCTAAGAGTGATAGCCTTATAGTGTTCTTTCCCTTTCCAACTGGGATTTTTCGTGTCACTAGGTAGTGTGCCCGATGGTGGAGTATTCTGATTTGAAGCAAATTGTCCTAATTGTTCCTCCAATGCCCGAATAGAAGATGAATTCCTCTTCACAATAACTTTTGTGTAAGTCATATGCTCCCGCATTAAAGCCTCAAGAGCTGCTAACAAGTCAAAAGGAGAAGCTTGCATGTATTTTTATCGTCGCTGTTCTTGAACATGCTGATTTGGCATTGAAGAATGTTGTGGCTACGTCTAATCTGGTATGGATGCATCTAAGGGTGTTGATTCCAGTTCTGCCATTGCTGATTGTAATGCCCTTATCTTGAATTATAATTGCCTTGAGTAGATATATTTCCATTGCAGAATGTCGCAACATTTTGTCCAGCATTCTAATATCCCCAAGACTATTGATTGCATGCAAAATTATTATAAGAGGTGCCATAAGAGATGTTGCGGATGTTACTGACATAAAAGGCATTCTCTACTTGCTGTAGACAATCTTCATAAAATTGGTTGTCACTGCGAATTTCACAGTGAAAGGTAAGAACATCAACTTGTTGAGAAACTTGTATAGGTGTAACGTCACTAGACCCTTGCATATTTTTATCATATTAGCAAGAGAAAAAAACTTAAGCACTAAGGGCAAATATTGTGTCCAATTTAATAACTCCCAAAGTAGCTTTTGCTCGTGCAGCTCTAAAGATAGGATATTGGTAATCATTCTAAACAATTCTCTCAAGAATTTCATTAGCAAAGTACAATCTAGAAAAGGAGCATTGGCTGATGCATCTACAAGATTCCTCATGTGTGAATTCAGCCCATTATAAAAAATCTTAATTTGTATTTCCTACTGAATGCTGTGCATGGGACAAAGTCAAAGTAAAGATTTATAATGTTCCCATGTGGTGTGAAGATTCTCATCATCTAGCTGATGATAAGCTGTAATATCATTTTAGAGACGAGTATTCATTTTCGGTGGGTTAAATCACAAAACAAACTATGTTGCTAGTGCATTCCAAGAAGTAATTGATTCGGCAGGTAGCCCAAGAAACCAAGTACGAGCTCTTCCCTACAAGGAATAAGGAAATAATTGCATCTTTAAAGCGTTATCAGGAATGACTTGTTGACTAAAGGAAGCACAAATTAATAAAAGTGATTTAGTATGTTCTCGTGCATCTTCATGTGGCAACCCAACATATTGCCCATTTGAGTTCAACATTTGAAACATTACTGGCTTGAGTTCAAAATTTCCAGCTTGGATTGTTGGCCTAACAACTCCCAGTTGTAAGTCATCTAAGATAGGTGCTACAAAATCTCGTATAGGCCTGTTTTGTATTTGAATGTCTTGCTGCAACGGTGGGTCATTAGCATTTTGGTTCTGCATCGGGGGTATGACTTCATTTGTAACAGTTCGGTTTAGACCCTAGTCTGAATAGTGGATTTGGGACCACAAATTCAAGTTAAAAAAATATTTAAATATTATTTTCCTTGCTTATGATATGTAGATTAGCATGTGTGAAAATTTCTTATGAAAATTTAATCGTTTGTGTGCTTAATTGATAAAAAGGACCTAATCGCATAAGTTGCAAAAGTTGCCTTCTATAAGTTAAAGTGCCTATTTGTTTTGATAAATTAAAGGTGAGGTCCTTATGATGAAATAAATCCAATTATATGTTAGTGGATGACATGGTTTGGCAATATGGTAAATATGGTTATTTTTAAAGGGTGGTTAGGTAAATGGCATATTAATGCATATTATAATAAAACCAAAGCTTAAAATAAAACCATTATGCTTCATCTTTGCCGAATTCATCAAAGAAAAGAAAGAAAATTTAGCTTAGGGTTTCGACTATGGTTTGGCTAGATTAAGGTATGATTTTTGACTCAGTTTTTGATAATTTTTACGTTTTTGTGATTATTGTTAAGTGTTCTAGCTAGCCCATGCTTAAATTCATGAATTTTTTGATGATTTGATGAGATGCCATTGATGAATTCATGAGTTTTGTGATATTAAATGATGAATTATGAAAGCTTAATGCTTGATACACATGTTTTGTAAAGTGATTTTGAGTAAAAATGCATATTAGGGATTAAATTATGAAAATGAGAAATTGAGGGACTAAAATGTGAAATAAATAAAATGTATGGGTTTGTATGAGCTAAGTGAGTATTCGGCCTAATATGTGTAAAAGGAAATTATGTGTATTTGGTGTTTTGTGTAATAAGGACTAAAATGTCAAAATGTGTAAATTTAGGGGCTAAAGTGCAAAAAGGCCCAAAGATGTGTTTGTGTATTAAATTGAATGTATTGGTGATTAAATGAGTTAATTTTGAATACATATAGATCAAGAAAAGAGGAATTTGGATCTAGACCGAGGGAAGTCGAAGGTTATAGAGTAGACAATCCGATTCGACAATTTTGAGTTTGAGGTAAGTTCGTACGTGATACATGATGTTACAAGTATATTTTTGATGCTTTGATTATACATAAATTGTGTATATATTTAATTATGGTTTGAATACGATGATAAATCAACTGCATTTGGCACTAAGTGTGCGATTCAAATTAGCTTCGGCTATAAATAGCACTAAGTGTGCGAAATGGAATAGCTTCGGCTATAAGAGGCACTGAGTGTGTGATACTGAGATAGTTTCGGTTAATTGAGATGGCATTAAGTGTGCGGAATTGTTCTAGCTTTGGATAAACCTTAAAGCATGAATAATCTTCAGAAAGTCTTAAAATATCCAGACGAGAGGTGAGAATGAAAATGAATAAATACGGGAAGGTTCAGGTATGTAGGGTACCTATGTGGTAGATGATATTATGTATATGAATTTCATTGAATTGGTATAAATATATGAATTTTGTTGGCTTAGAGTTGATAGATGAATTGAGAACTAATAAGTACTTATGTGTTGATGTTTTATATTTTATAAACTGTTGATGATATTTGGTACGAGCTTACAAAGCTTTTGAAAGTTTACTTTGTGTGTGTTTGCATTGTTTTATAGATATCGAAGCTACTATGAGCTCAGGGATCATCGAGGATCGTCACTACACTATCGAACCTTGTTTTGGTACTTTTGAAAATATATATATTGAAGTATGGCATGTATAGGCTAGAAGTGATTTGGTTAAGTTTTGTAATGTATATATCATGCCATGTGGTATGGCTAGTTTATGTTTGAACTTATGGATGGAAATGTTATATGGTATGTTTTGAATGATCAAAAGAAATAGTCAATGTTGATAAGTTTTGGTAAGTTTTGAGCATGAGATTGAATGATGTATTGAAATATATGTTTTGGTATGATTTGGTTGATGAATTGAGATTAGACTTTATTGATAATGTAAATGCATGAATAATGTATGTTTTGGTATAGAGATTGGCTAAAATTGGTGTACAAATATGCTTGGTTTGGTGCTTGTAGGTTTGACCCAATTGGGGTGGCAAGTTGGCTATTCAAATGGCCTATTTTTGTCTACACGAGTAGACACACGGGCGTGTGTCTCAACCGTGTGCGACAGACGGTCATGTTGCACACGGGCGTGTGGCTAGCCGTGTGACCCAAGTCAGTGTCGACCATGGCCAAGACACACAGGCGTGTCTTGTGGCCATGTGAATAAGTCAGTATGTATGCCCTGTTTGGACATGGCCTAGACACACGGGCATGTCTAATGTCGTGTGAGGCACACGGCCTATTCACACGGGCGTGTGACCTGTACTTATTTGAAAAAAGTGTTTAAGTTTTGGAAAAATTTTGTATGTGTTTGGTTTAGTCCTAACCCCTTTCTAATGCATGTTTAAGATCTCGGTGACCTATATAAGGGACTTAATATTGATGTTTGATCTTTGATGCTATGAAGTTTTGAAATGAAAGCTAAATGTTTCGATTTGTTTGATAATGATTTTAACCCTAGTTCAACGACGGATACGGGTTAGGGGTGTTACATCATTGTTTCTTAGCAAAGCCATATTCCTTTGTTCTCGAAGTCTCCTCCAAACGGTTCTTTCAATTTTTGGATCAAAATCGGCAATAAACTCCTAATTGCTTTGGGTCATACAACACCTAAAACAAAATGTGCAAATAATGACAAAAAGAAAACAAGTTAGTAGCAACTAAATATTATAAAATAAAAACAAATTAAAATAAACATCAAACAAACACCATGTAACACCTCAAACCCGGCCCGAACGTTATGGCCAGATCCAGCGTGTCACATTGAAGTGTTTTATCGAAAACCATATTTTCATTGAAAACCATTCTTTAAATAAAAATATTCCTTCTTGTATGATAATAATTACTTTGTAAAATCTCTTTTCAGTTGCGGAAGCTTTATTTAAAACAGATAATCTACGAAAACTTGTCATTTAAAAGTTGAGTTGCGGAAACGTGGTATTTAAAAATAGTTATGGTTTACGAAAACCATGTTCTACTTCCAAATAAAAAAATATTAATCCTAATTTGAAATAATAACCAGAGGAAAGGCCTTATTACAATCCAGACTAAAATAACTTAAAATACTAGAAATTATATGCTAAAGAAAATAAGTTCAAGTCGTCTTGCTAGCTGGCCACCTCGGAGTCCCACCTACCGTCGAATCACCTACTGAGGATCACCTGAGAAAAAAAAAAGAGGGGTGAGTTTTCAAAAACTCAGTGTGTACAACCCTCGACAAATAGAAAAGCATCCAATAGCAAGTCTTTTCGGGCCTGAGCCCAATTCAATATCAGAACAAATGTAAAGTAATCAAATATGCACGGATCCCACCCATCCAACTGGTACAGACCATCTCCATCCCCCGATACACACCATGTAGGTATATAAATATCGACCCACCCATCTGATACACTCTAATGGTAGCCCGGTTGCGGTAGTACCTAATGTTGCAACAAAGCTGCTAATCATATATTGGGCTTAAAAAGCTATCGGTGGATCCATGGTCGTCAAGAAACCATGCGATCCTCATATACTTCCTCTGTTCCATAATTCCTAACCCATATGCAACCTAAACAGAATATCATATGAATGCAGCAGGTATACATGTAACATCCATGAATCTTACATTCAACACATAGAGGTATTTTAGTCATTTTCAACCTTAGGGGCTTTTCGATAATTTCTCTTTATTATGGATTATTACCTACCTTGGCCCATTAACAAGTCCTCGTTGGCTAAAGCGAACAGATACTTTGTACCAGGTAGGAATCCAGAGAAGAGGAGGTGGGTCATTAAGACCGCTTAAGTACCAAGCTCTCCCTAGATCCAATCCTAGACGTGCATATACCCATTGCCACACCTTAACCTTATGTCTTGTTCACAGTCACAATTACTTAATTAATTAAGTTTTATGTTTGTTTAAGCAGTTATCAAATACTAGGCCCAAAACCCTTTATAAAGCCCAAATGAGTCTACATACATGCATATGGCCCACTGGGCCGAATCTCATTCATATGGCCTATTAGGCCCAAATCACATTCATAAGGCCCGTCAAGCCCAATCACATTCATAGTCATGCAATCATATGATTTTTTTCATCACTTAGTAACAAATTTCCAATTTTGCCTATTATGGGCCCTACAGCCCATCGGGCCCATTTAGGCTATTCTGGCCCAGGTAGCCAATACACAGCACAAGTCCACGAAACCACTCATGGGCCCTCTGGTAACCTATCGGTTTCCCCTTACGAATGTTCGCGCACTCGCAAGTCTATTGTAGCCTAACCTCCGGCTTTTCAGCATTCTAGCTTTTTGGCATTTTGGGATTTGTCGATCTGCTTTGTGTGTGCAGTGTATGTACACACCTAACACTAAAACATGCTGCAATCTCCTCAGCCACGAACCTACAAACGATGTCACTCAACGATTAATCACACACTTATCAAATACGATCACCAAAAGTCAAAAATCTCACCTTTGCCTTACCTTGAACGACAAGCCTTAACAGCCCTTCCTTGATCACCAATCACGAGTATTCCTTAAATCCAAAACCCCAAAATTCTTAATGAGCAATTCAACAAAGATCTAAAGTTTGAGACTCGATACTAATCCCACAAGAATCGACCAAAGTAGAGGGAGTAGCGGTGGTACAAAGGGTCTTCAGCCAAATAGGTATTCGGCTTTTGAGATTTGTATGGTGAAAGGGGTTATTCGGTACAAATAAGAAAAAGAGAAGAAGGAATCGGCTAAAACAAAAGGTGAATCAAAAGAGAATTTGAGAAGAGAAAGAATGGAAAATCGGTAAGCAAGGAACAAGGAATTTGGCTTTTGAAGAATGGAAAATCGGTAAGCAAGGAACAAGGAATTTGGCTTTTGAGCACTTAGAGAGAAAAGTGTTTTGGCAACACAAAAATGAGGAATTCGGC
The DNA here is from genome assembly GCA_025698475.1 of Gossypium anomalum. Taxonomy (NCBI): domain Eukaryota; kingdom Viridiplantae; phylum Streptophyta; class Magnoliopsida; order Malvales; family Malvaceae; genus Gossypium; species Gossypium anomalum. Next base: position 19,705,311 of record CM046963.1, on the reverse strand, counting down.
TAAGGGAAGAGAAGCAATTTTGGCGATACCCTAGAATCCCTAAAATCGGCACCTATATATACTATAGCCGAATTTACCTATCCCCAAATTCCTTATTCGGTTCCACTTCTCTACACCCCTCATCTCCTAACTTTTCTCCCTGATAACTCCTTAATCCCTTCCTTAAATTTCTCCTCTGATCACTCCCTTCAGAGTTCACGTCCAACACCACTACTGGCCATTTGTTGAGCAAAAATAAATCCTTCTTTTGAGAAAAGAGGGATTCGAACCCCAAATCTCCTTGCCATGCATGTGACGCCACCTCTAAGCCCCACATGTGATGCTACTTGCCACTCTAACACAAGGCTCCTTGTGTCTAATTCCTCTTTCATTTATTTAAAACCCAAACTACTTGCCATCAAGGTTCTTTTAATTATTAAACTATAACTTCCTTCACCCCAAAGTTCGATCTCAAAACTTAACCAGGCATATTATCACATAAATAACACTTGACTTGGAATATTAAGTACGCCTTTTATCAAAACCGAAAAAGAAAGAAAGTTCAGGATTTTTAGGTAGTTACAACTCTACCCCCCTTAAAGAAATTTCGTCCATGAAATTTCAAACTAATAACACAGACTACCACACGACAGTCTCGCTGCGCACTCTAATTCCAACTTAGGTAAATAGCACACTATGAGTAAGTACGTGCCAGTATTCACCTCTGGAGCGTCTCCATCCTCTTGACGACGTGCTAAATAGACCAAAGCTGGCTGCCTCGCCTCAGCATGACCAGCACCTCTGCCCTGTGCTCCATGACCTAATCCGTTTCCACCCCTAGCCTGATCATGGCCTCTCGGCAGTTGCTGACCACTCATCGGTGGCTGCTGATAAACCGTAATTTATACATATTTACAACCCATGCTTAACGCATTTTATGAATGATTTCTCCTTAGATTTGGTGAATTCGATGCTCCTGATGCCTTAATTTCATGTTTTATTCTTAGGTAAGCATATGAGAATGAAAGGAACGAGAAACGGACCAAAAAGGAGAAAATGGGCCAAAGCACGAAATCAACACGGCCTGGACCTCCTCACATGGGCAGATCACTCGGCCGTGTCAATCTGACAGAATTTAAGCACGATTCACACGGGTAGCTCACATGCCCGTGCCAATCTAACAGGCTCAAACACAGCCTGAAGTAATCGCACACGACCGTGCCACACGGCGTGTCCCTGTCGAACCCTAGTGAAGCTTCATTCAGAAAAGGCCAAATTTTAGGGCTTCTTAGGCATTCCAAAGCCTATAAATACACCCTAAAGGAGGAAGAAAAGGGAGACGGAGAATAGGGAGTAAGGAATTACTCCAAGGAAGTCAATTGATCCATCTTAGAAGCTAGAGCCACCATTAGGACTGAAGATCTCTCATCAACCTCCCCTTCAGGAGTTTTTGGGTTTCTTTATGTTTTGTCATTTTTATTATTCTGAGATGTGTTCTTGTTTAGTTATGAACTAAACCCTTAAATACCTAAGGGGGATGAAACCTATGACTAAACCTTGTTATTATTTTTGAATCGTATGATAAATATTTAACTTGTTCTTAATTACGTGTTCTTAATTCTTGTTTTGGTATTTCAGGATATCACTTAAAGTTACTACTCTTAGTTGGAGGAAGAATAGACCCTCACTAAGAGTAACATTTTCATAATTAAGCGAGTTGATTGCGCACCTAGAGATAAGGTGACAAGATTTTGCCGGATTAGGGTGAAACCTAATAAGGGAATCCATAGATCGAGTTAATGCAACCTTAGGGTGTTAATTAGAGATAACTCTTGGTTATTCAACCTAGGGATTAAACGTTGTTAGTCTCGAAAGGGATAATAATATACATTAGGGATTTCTACAGAACAAGTTGAATGAATAAATCGTCCGGTTCAGAGCTAGAATAACAAGTAAGAGTCTAGGTGGATTTTTCCTTAGGTATTGTCTCAATCAATCGTTTTCCACAACAACAATTTCCCAATTTCTATTTTCTGCAAGCTCTTAGTTTAATTAGTTAGTCAAAACAATCCTCTTTTATTCGGCTAGATAATAAAAAGACGGTCATTACTAGTACTCATAGTCCTTTGGGTTCGACAATCCAGTATTGCTAAAGCTATACAATTGTTTGATAGGTACACTTGCCTACATCGTGATCGTAGTTAGTTTCAAGAATGAGTCATTACAAATTTATAAAACTTATCACATGAAAAATCAATGATCAGCTGCACACCACCTCGGTCCACGACTGGCACCTGACCTGACATTCTAGGGCAACTCTTGATCCTATGCTCCATAGATCCACAAGGTAAACAAGCTCTTGTTCTCTTCCAGTACTCTCCCGTATGACCTTTTCCACAAGTAGCACAAGGTGGTGTACCAATAGCAGTAACACAGGGCCCTACTCTGACTAGCCTATCCACTCTGGCCCTTCTCTTAGCCCTCTGATCGCAATTGGAGGGCTCAAAATCCCTTTTATTTTTGCTCCTTTCTCTTTCCCAGTTTGGGCGCTCAGTGCGCTTTGCCTCTTCAGCAATTTTTGCTTTTTCCACTAATGCTGCAAAATCCCGCTCCCTCTGAGGAGCAATCAATACTCGAAGACTGTCTCTAAGGCCATCTTCGAACTGAACACAATGTTCATAATCTGATGCCACCATTACTCTTGCATACCTACTAAGGTAAAGAAATTCTGCCTCAAACTCCGCCACAGATTTGTTTCCCTGGGTCAAGTTCAGGAACTCCTTCCTTCTAGCGTCCACATAAATCGCACCCACATACTTCCCTTGAAACGCAGTTTTGAAGGACTCCCAAGTGACCTGCTCAGGTTGGGTGGCCTCTTTCACCGTCAGCCACCACTGGTAAGCTTCTTCCCTAAGTAGGGACACTGCCCCTTTCAACTTTTGTTCAGGTGAACAGTCCAAGTCTTCCATTATCCTTTCATGGCCTCCAACCAGTAGTCAGCCACGTTAAGAGCCACACTAGCCATGCCCTTAAAGATCTCAGCCCTATTTGATCGAAGTCACCCCGAAATTGACTCTCAATTTCCCGAGCCATTATTGGGCCCTGCGTGTTGGAACACCGGTGCCTTCAAGGTGCAGCGAAAAACTAAAAAAAAAATTTCGGCGATCCAAACCAAGGATCCATGTGTAAGGAACAAATTGGGGTGATAAAAAAGTTTCAAAATTACCGAAACTTCAATCTGAGTAGACAGCGACGCCTAGGCAACAGGAATGCTGAACCACTATCGAACCAAGCCACAACCTTTTCCGATGTCAGCCTCTACGTAGTCCGCCCGATTGACAATGAACGATAGAAATCCCAGAAAACTATTTTCAGAGAGTATTTTGCTAAATGGCTACTAGACCACTTTGCATATTTTCGGGCTAGTTTTTATATATTCTTTTTAGGGTTTTTACCCTTGCTATATATAACTCCCTCTTAATTGGTATATATTTATAATGAATTTTAATTCATTAAAATTAATCCGAACATAATAATTATCATTCAAATAAATATAATAATTTTTAATCGAAAAATTATAATTACATTAATTATAATAAAAATTTCGGTAAACTATATTTATTTAAACTTATATACAAACTAAATTCATATATCAATAAAATCATGTTTTGATTATGTGTACAACATCCTTGTACATATAGTATGTTCAACAATTTGATTGCCCAATTAAATTAATTCTATAATTAATTTAATTCATGTGACAACCAAGCAATATACCAACTATGTTTTACCTCATTCATTTCAACCATAGGGTGTGACCCTATAGGTTCTTGTAACGTTAGCAGTAATATTAGAACGATTCTAATGTCACAAACAATGAGTGGCATCTAGCAATGCATCAATGCTACCTAAGTTACAAGAAGTCATGATTCGACATAACCTTTTGTGATTAACCTTTCATGCATTAATCCTTAAGTCCTATATCTTTGGAATGGACACAAGTCATGGAATAGTCACACTTGCATAGTCCATCCCATGTTTCTTGATACCTTGAGTAGACTATGATACACAAATAAGTATGACATATCATATCAACTTATTTGAGCATGGCCATGCATTTCTAGCCTCACTCAATCAAGTGGCCTGAGATATTACTCCCATTATGTAGGAGGGACTTATCCTATATTGATCAACTATATCCCTCAACGTAAATTGTGGTCTATCCAGCATCAGCCTTTATAGAACAACTAGTTATGGTGTTTGTTTGACTGTATCAAAATATACAACTCACGATGTTGGGATAAAGATGATCTCAAGTTTGAGGATCATATACATATTAATCACTATGAGTAATGTTGTGACAATTACATAATAATCCAAGAAACATACTCATAGCGGGTCAGTCCAATATGTTGCTCTCTAACACACATATTCATGCATTGATTCTGACACTCCATATCAATGACAACTCTTTATCATCAATCAACTACATGTTAGTCTTAATGCATTATTATTGTCCTAGCCAACAACAATACTTGACTAAGGATCTTTTAAGAATAATCATATTATTCTCAGGACATTATTATAAAACAGTTTATTTATGCACACAGAAAAGAAACTGGAATAATAATGGCAATGCCTTATATTAATAAACATGATAAACCAAGTATGTTATTACAACCATCTCGTGATTGATCTTTGGGCATACTCTTACACTGCGACCCTTTCCAAAATCCTCAGCATTGTCTGTGACAATGCATTATCCCCTGCGGCCCGATCATACAGTCCAGTCTCAGCCACGAGTGAGGTCGGAGCCTATTTTACTACAACATTGGGCATATGGCCCAATGCTGACAATCCAGCCCTAACACTTCCGCGGCCTCGGCCACGGCCTCTTACACCTCTTCTAGCACTCATGGTTGATTCACATATTATCTGGATTAGAAATTTTATGAAGTTTTAGTTAGTTTCAATAATTAAGCCGATGTTTTATGAAAGTATTAAAAAGAGAATTGTTTTCGTAAATCCTCTACAGGTTCGAGGTCCTATGGGCTTCAGTTTCACTCCAACTAAAGGCCTCAGTATAATCACCTAAAGTAGCCCACTAACTATCTCCAGTATATCAAATTAAACAAGCTTAATAATAAAAGAACTTACCTGGTTCTACGTCAGAGACTCGGTGTTTCGTACAGTAAGATTTTTTTCCAAAATATTGTGATATAATAAGGCCCACTTCGCAGTACAAGTTTTACAACTTGGCTCTGATACCACTAAATGTAACACCCCAAAATCGGCTCAGATGTTATGGCCAGATCCAGCGCGTCACATTGAAGTGTTTTATCAAAAACCTTATTTTCATTGAAAACCTTTCTTTAAATAAAAACTATTCCTTCTTGTATGATAATAATTACTTTGTAAAATCTCTTTTTCAATTGCGGAAGCTTTATTTAAAATAGATGATCTTTGAAAACTTGTCATTTAAAAGTTGAGTTGCGAAAACGTGGTATTTAAAAACAGTTATGGTTTAGGAAAGCCATGTTCTACTTTCAAATAAAAAAAATATTAATCCTAATTTGAAATAATAATAAGAGGAAAGGCCTTATTACAATCCGGACTAAAATAACTTAAAATACTAGAAATTATATGCTAAAGAAAACAAGTCCAAGTCATCTTGCTAGCTGGCCACCTCGGAGTCCCTCCTACAGTCGAACCACCTACTGAGGATCACTTGAGAAAAATAAAAGAGGGGGTGAGTTTTCGAAAACTCAGTGTGTACAATCCTCGGCAAATAGAAAAGCATGCAATAGCAAGTCTTTTTGGGCCTGAGCCCAATTCAATATCAGAACAGATGTAAAGAAATCAAATATGCACGGATCCCACCCTTCCATCCGCTACACACCATCTCCATCCTTTGATACACACCATGTGGGGATATAAATATCGACCCACCCATCCGATACACTCTAATGGTAGCCCGGTTGCGGTACTACCTAACGTTGCAGCAAAGCTGCTAATCATATATTGGGCTTAAAAAGCCATCGGTGGATCCACGGTCGTCAAGCAACCATGCGATCCTCATATACTTCCTCCGTTCCATAATTCCCAACGCATATTTAACCTAAACAAAATATCATATGAATGCAGCAGGTATACATGTAACATCCATAAATCTTACATTCAACACATAGGGGTATTTTAGTCATTTTTACCCTTAGGGGCTTTTCGGTAATTTCTCTTTATTATGGGTTATTACTTACCTTGGCCCGTTAACAAGTCCTCGTTGGCTAAAGCGAATAGATACTATGCACCAGGTAGGAATCCAGAGAAGAGGAGGTGGGTCATTAAGACCGCTTAAGTACCAAGCTCTCCCTAGATCCAATCCTAGACATGCATATACCCATTGCCACACCTTAACCTTATGGCTTGTTCACAGTAACAATTAATTAATTAATTAATTAATTAAGTTTTATGTCTGTTAAAGTAGTTATCAGATACTAGGCCCAAAACCCTTACACAGCCCAAACGAGTCTACATACATGCATATGGCCCACTATGCCCAATCTCATTCATATGGCCCATTAGGCCCAAATCACATTCGTATGGCCCATTAGACCCAAATCACATTCATAAGGCCCGTCAAGCCCAATCACATTCATAGTCATGCAATCATATGATTTTTTTTCATCACTTACTAACAAATTGCCAATTTTACCTATTATGGGCCCTACAGCCCATTGGGCCTATTTAACCCATTTTGGCCCGGTTGGCCTATACACGTCCCAAGTCCACGACATCGCTCATAGGGCCTCTGGTAACCTGTCGATTTCCCCTTACGAATGATCACACACTCGCAAGTCTATTGTAGCCAAACCTCTAGCTTTTCGGTATTCCAGCTTTTCAGCATTTCGAGATTTACCGATTTGCTGTGTGTGCAGTGTATGTACACACCTGATACTAAAATGTGCTGCGATCTCCTCAGCCACGAACCTACAAATGATGTCACTCAACGATTAATCACACACTTATCAAATACGCTCACCAAAAGCTAAAAATCTCACATTTGCCTTACCTTGAACGACAAGCGTTAACAACCCTTCCTTGATCACCAATCACGAGTATTCCTTAAGTGCAAAACCCCAAAATGCCTAATGATCAATTCGACAAAGATTTGAAGTTTGAGATTCGATACTAATCCTACAAGAATCGGCTGAAGTAGAGGGAGTAGTGGCAGCACAGAGGGTCTTCAGTCGAAGAGGTATTCGTCTTTTGAGATTTGTATGGTGAAAGGGGTTATTCGACACAAATAAGAAGAAGAGAAGAAGTAATAGGCTAAAACCAAAGGTGAATCAAAAGAGAATTTGAGAAGAGAAAGAATGGAAAATCAGTAAGCAAGGAACAAGGAATTTGGCTTTTGAAGAATGGAAAATCGGTAAGCAAGGAACAAGGAATTTGGCTTTTGAGCACTTAGAGAGAAAAGTGTTTCGACAACACAAAAATGAGGAATTCGGCTAAAGGAAGAGAAGCAATTTTGGCCATTCCCTAGAATCCCTAAAATCGGCACCTATATATACTATAGTCGAATTTACCTATCCCCAAATTCCCTATTCAGCTCTACTTCTTTACACCCCTCATCTCCTAACTTTTCTCCCTGATAACTCCTTAATCCCTTCCTTAAATTTCTCCTCTGATCACTATATTCAGAGTTCACATCGAACGCCACTACTGGCCATTTATTGAGCAAAAATAAATCCTTTTTTTGAGCAAGGAGGGATTCGAACCCCAAACCTCCTTGCCATGCATGTGATGCCACCTCTAAGCCCCACATATGACGCTGCTTGCCGCTCCAACACAAGGCTTCTTGTGTCTAATTCCTCCTTCATTTATTTAAAACCCAAACTACTTGCCATCAAGGTTCTTTTAATTATTAAATTATAATTTCCTTCACCCCAAAGTTTCATCTCAAAACTTAACCAGGCCTATTATCACATAAATAACACTTAACTAGGAATATTAAGCACACCTTTTATCAAAACTGAAAAAGAAAGAAAGTTCAAGATTTTTGGGGCATTACAACTCTTCCCCTTAAAGAAATTTCATCCACAAATTTCTAACTAATAACACAGACTACCACACCACACTCCCGTTACGCACTCTAATTTCAACTTAGGTAAATAGCACACTATGGGTAAGTACGTACCATTATTCACCTCTGGAGCATCTCCATCCTCTTGATGACGTGCTGCATAGACCAAAGCTGGTTACCTCACCTCAGCATGACCAGCACCTCTGCCCAGTGCTCCACGACCCAAATTGTTTCCACCCCTAGCCTAATCACGGCCTCTCGGCAGTTGCTGACCACCCATCGGTGGCTGCACACCACCTCGGTCCATGACTGGCACCTGACCTGACATTCTAGGGCAACTCTTAATCCTATGCTCCATAGATCCACAAGGTAAACAAGCTCATGTTCTCTTCTAGCACTCTCCCGCATGACCTTATCCACAAATAGCACAAGGTGGTGTCCCAGTAGTAGCAATAAGGGACCCTACTCTGACTGGCTCATCCATTGTGGCCCTTCCCTTAGCCCTCTGATCATAATTGGAGGGCTCAAAATCCCTTTTATTTCTACCCCTTTCTCTTTCCCGGTTTAAGCGCTCAGTGCGCTTTTCCTCTTCAGTGATTTTTACTTTCTCCACCAATGCTGCAAAATCCCACTCCTTCTGAGGAGCAATCAATACTCGAAGACTGTCTCTAAGGCCATCTTCGAACTGAACACAACGTTCATAATCTATTGCCACCATTACTCTTGCATACCTACTAAGGCGTAGAAATTCCACCTCATACTCCACACAGATTTGTTTCCCTGGGTCAAGTTTAAGAACTCATTCCTTCTAGCATCCACATAACTCGCACCCATATACTTTCCTTGAAACATTATTTTGAAGGACACCCAAGTGACCTGCTCAGGTTAGGTACCCTCTTTCACCGTCAGCCACCACTGGTAAGCTTCTTCCCTAAGCAGTGACACTGCCCTTTTCAACTTTTGTTCAGGTGAACAGTCCAAGTCTTCCATTATCCTTTCAGTGGCCTCCAACCAGTATTCAGCCACGGTAGGAGCCATACCAGCCACACCCTTAAAGATCTCAGCCCCATTTGATCGAAGTCACTTTGAAATTTACCCCCGATTTCTCGAGCCATTATTGGGCCCTACGACCCTTTCCAAAATCCTTAGCATTGCCTACGACAATGCATCATCCCCTGCGACCTGATCATACGGTCCAATCTCAGCCACGGGTGAGGCCGGAGCCTCTTCTACTCCAACATTGGGCATATGGCCCAATGTCGACGATCTAGCCCTAACACTTTCACGGCCTCGGCCACAGCCTCTTACACCTCTTCTAGCGCTCATGGTTGATTCATGTATTATCTGGATTAGAAATTTTATGAAGTTTTAGTTAGTTTCAATAATTAAGCTGATGTTTTATGAAAGTATTAAAAAAAGAATTGTTTTCATAAATCCTCTACAGGTTCGAGGTCCTACGGGCTTCAGTTTTACTCCAACTAAAAGCCTCAGTACAATCACCTAAAGTAGCCCACTAACTAACTACAGTATATCAAATTAAACAAGCTTAATAAGAAAAGAACTTACTTGGTTCTACGTTAGAGACTCGGTGTGCCGCACAGCAAGATTTTTTTTCAAAATATTACGATATAATAAGGCCCACTTTACAGCCCGAGTTTTGCAACTTGACTCTGATACCACTAAATGTAACACCCCAAACTCGGCTCAGATGTTATGGCCAGATCCAGCGTGTCACATTGAAGTGTTTTATCGAAAACCTTGTTTTCATTGAAAACCATTCTTTAAATAAAAACTATTCCTTCTTGTATGATAATAATTAATTTGTAAAATCTCTTTTTCAGTTGTGGAAGCTTTATTTAAAACAGATGGTCTATGAAAACTTGTCATTTAAAAGTTGAGTTGCGAAAACGTGGTATTTAAAAACAGTCATGGTTTAGGAAAACCATGTTCTACTTCCAAATAAAAAAAATATTAATCCTAATTTGAAATAATAACCAGAGGAAAGACCTTATTACAATCCGATTGAAATAACTTAAAATACAAGAAATTATATGCTAAAGAAAACAAGTCCAAGTCGTCTTGCTAGCTGGCCACCTCGGAGCCCCTCCTACCGTCGAACCACCTACTGAGGGTCACCTTAGAAAAATAAAAGAGGGGGTGAGTTTTCAAAAACTCAGTGTGTACTACCCTCGGCAAATAAAAAAGCATGCAATAGCAAGTCTTTTCAGGCCTGAGCTCAATTCAATATCAGAATAGATGTAAAGCAATCAAATATGCACAGATCCCACCCATCTAACCGCTACACACCATCTCTATCCCTCGATACACACCATGTGGGGATATAAATATCTACCCACCCATCTGATACACTCTAATGGTAGCCCAGTTGCGGTACTACCTAACGTTGCAGCAAAGCTACTAATCATATATTAGTCTTAAAACTGATAAAGGTTGGTTTACCTGGGCCAATAATACAGAAGTTGATGCTTTTGTGAATGAGAGACTTGATCGGTTTTTCATTTCCTCTAATAATTTGGAGTGCTTCCCATTCATGGCGACCAAAGTTATTCCTCGATCTACCTCTAACCATGATGCCATTTTATTAGACACTGAGGGCCGCAAGCCGAAAGAGTAGGTTACTGACTCTAGGCTTAAATTCAGAAATGATGTTTGTTGGGAAAAAGATATAGAAGCTAAAAATATTATTAAGAAAGCTTGGAAAAAGGGTGATGATATTATGGAAAAAATTATGATAGTAGGCCACGATCTGGGTGATTGGCAGTACCATAATTTCAAAATACTTCAAAAGCAAATTAGTACCTTTCAAGTGAATATTAACAAAGTTATTGAAGATCAACACATAATTTATGATGGGAATAAGCTGAAAGCTATGAGGATAAAGTTGGGGAAGCTGGTTGACAGAGAATAGCAATACTGGGCCCAACGTTCAAGAATTAATTGGTTAAAGGAGGGTGATCGTAATACCCATTTTTTCCATGTTAGAGCTACGAATAGAAGGAAGAAAATAGCATCGAGAGACTTAAAGACATGCAGGGTATTTAGAGAGATACTACTAAAGATATCAGCCAGGTAGCCAAGGAGTATTTTTTAAATTTATTTAAATCAAATTTGCACAATAATGAGGTTTTAAACTTTGACTACATTGACAACTGCATTTCGGGGGATATAAATAGGAAATTAATGAAGGAATTCACAGACAGTGAGATTATGGAAGCCTTCAACCAAATAGACCCTAGAAAAGCCCCAGGAATTGATAGTTTATCGATGAATTTCTTCAAAGAAAATTAGGAAATTGTGGGAAAGGATATTATTAATTTGTGCCATTAGATTCTTAGGGGTGATAAAAATGTGGGTTCACCTTAACGAAACGATCATTGTCTTAATTCCTAAAGTTAAAGAGCCTATTAATATGACTAATTTCTGTCCGATTAGTCTTTGCAGGGTGATATATAAAATTGTGACCAAGGTGCTTGCCAATCGTTTAAAAGAAACTCTTCTGATGTGCATGAGCCAGAATCAAAGCGCCTTTTTCCCTGAGAGAATGATTCATGACAACATTTTGATAGCTCATGAGCTTGTTCACTACCTCCAAAATACAAAGAATCGGTCTAACAAAGGCTTTGTAATCAAACTCGACATGAGCAAAGCTTACAATGTAGAGTGAAACTTCATAGAAGAGGTTATGTGCAAAATGGGCTATGCTAATGAGTGGGTGCAAATGATCATGAGTTGTGTACGCTCGGTTTGTTACATTGTCATGTGTAACGCAACACTGTCAGAGACTATTGTCCCGGAAAGGCGCCTAAGACAAGGGGACCCTCTCTCTCCCAATCTTTTTCTCTTTTGCATGGAAGCTCTCTCTAAAATGCTTATAAGTGCTCAAAATGAAAATTTGATTAAAGGCATTAGAGCTAGTATAAATAGGCCCCGTATTAATCATCTTTTTTTCACTGATGATGCTCTCATCTTCATTCGTAATAAAAATGGGACGTTGAGCAAATAGTAAATATTTTAAATAGGTTCTCTAGGGTCTCGGGTTAAAAGATCAATTTTGATAAGTCTATGATTATGTTCAACCCTAAAACTCCTTTAGACCAAAGACAAAATTATTGTTCTATGCTTGGTATGCGCATGGTTGATACTCTTGATAGTTATCTAGGATTACCATTACCTGTTGACAAAAAAAAAATCAACAACCTTTACTAGTTTTTTAACCGATGCTCGTGTAGGATGAATAGCTAGTCAAAGAGGTTGTTATCTTATGGTGGAAAGGAGGTGTTTAAAAAAGCCATTCTCCAATCCATTCTTACTTATGCTTTCTCTGTTTTTCTTGACCCAAAAGGTATTATAAAGGATCTTCAGTCAAAAATGTGTCGGACTTGGTAGGCTAATAATAGGAAAAATCGTGGGTGGAATATGATGGCTTGGGATCGTCTTTGTTATCCAAAAGGTATGGGAGGTATGGGCTTCAGGGATATGCACTTTTTCAACTTGGCTCTGTTAGGTAGACAAGTTTGGAGGCTTTTAAATTTCAAAGATACTTTATGCTTTAAGGTTTTGAGCGCTAAATATTTCCCTGATAGGGATGTGCTCCAGCCGAAAAGATGTAATAGACCATCGTTTACTTGGAGCAGTATTGCTAAAGCAGCGACTAAGTTGAAGGATGGGTTTATATGGCAAATTGGAAATGGCAATCTGATTGACATTTGGTGGGACTAGTGGGGTATGGAGGGTCTTAATGGAAGCTCTATTTGTCAGTCTCTTTTGACTAATAATGAAAGCAAAGTAAATGATCTGTGGGACCAAGGCCATAAGCAATGGAAGAAGGATAAAATTATTGAGCTTTATGGTACGAAGTTGGGAGAGCATATATTCAATTTACCCATCCCTCCTTTCAATGTTGAAGATAGCAGAACGTGGCTACACAACCTTCATGGGATCTATACGTCAAAGTCTGCTTATTCTTGGCTTTCTCTAAAAAGTATTGGTTATTTCCCTCACCGTCTTTATTGGAGAATAATTGGGAAACTTAAAATGCTCCCTAAGGTTAAGGTGTTTAGCTGGAGAATTGGCCATGATATTTTATCCACTTATGCCAATATTGCTCGCATTCGCCATAAATTTTCTACTACATGTCCTAGGTGTAAAAACAATGAGGAGTCTCTCATCCACACTCTAAAAGAATGTCCGAAGGTTTGTGAAACCCTTACTATCGAAGGTTTAAACAATAGATTTCTTGATGGTAGTTATAGCCGATGTATCGACTGGCTGAAAGATATCCTCCGCAAGCTTGACTCAAAGGCTGCTGCTGATTTTTTCACTTCCTCTGGAACTGTTGGAATAATAGAAACAAGTTGGTTTTCCAAGGAAATGATGACCCTGGTAGGATGGTCTGGGAAAGGGCTCACACTCTAAGTAATGATTTTAGAGTTTTCAACTTAAATGATACCCCCGTTATTCCTCCGATCCTGGTGTACAAAGGTTGGAAAAAACCTCCTAAAGACTTTATTAAAATCAACGTTGATGCTGCTGTCTCTAACGGTGATAATGGCTACGGTGTTATAGCAAGAGATGCTGACGGTTTTGTGATTGCTGAAAGCTATGCTTATGATAATAAAGCCATTGATGTTGTGTGGGGCGGAATTGAAAGCATAACATTGGAATGAAGCTGGCTGCAAGTTTAAACTTGACAAAGATTATCATGGAGTCTGATAATGCTACTCTCATAAATACATTCAAAAATCGTGATAAGTATGTTACTATATTGGGTTGTTGTGTGAAGCAAGAATGTATGGATTTTAACAAGTTTGACACGATCCAGTTTAACTGAACTGATAGAAAGAGTAATAGTGTTGCTGATCTACTTAGCAAAATTGCTGTAAAAACTAGATGTGATTTAACTTTTGATATGGATTACCCTATGAAAATCCACGATGCTATTATCAATGATGCAATAAAATGAGTTGACCTTCGGGTCATTTTCTTGTCAAAAAAAAAAACTCCTTAATTCCTTCCTTAAATTTCTCCTCTGATCAATCCCTTCAAAGTTCACATCTAAAGCAACTATTGGCCATTTATTGAGCAAAAATAAATCCTTCTTTTGAGCAACGAGGGATTCAAACCCCAAACCTCCTTACCATGCATGTGACGCCACCTCTAAGCCCCACAGGTGACGCTACTTGCCACTCCTTATGTCCAATTCCTCATTCATTTATTTAAAACCCAAACTACTTGCCATCAAGGTTCTTTTAATTATTAAACTATAATTTTGTTCACCCCAAAGTTCAAACTCAAAACTTAACTAAGCTTATTATCACATAAATAACACTTGACTAGGAATATTAAGCACACCTTTTATCAAAACCGAATAAGAAAGAAAGTTCAAGATTTTTAGGGCGTTACACATCATCCTTGGCAACGGTGCCAAAACTTGATTGGTTGTTTAACGTCACGGCAATAATGTCCAAGCGTACACTGCTGAGTTGGTTAGCTTGAATTGTCGCTGGACTTTCCAGTGTCAATAACAGCAATAACACTTTTATGCTAAAAACATTCAAACCCAAAGATTAAACAGTAGAAGCAAGATTGAATAAAATAGTATTTAACCCAAAAATCATGTATACTTCCGTACAGACATGAAATAGGAAATAATCACCGTCATTTAGAAAAGAAATATAAAAGAAACAAGTGGAGAGTACTATTCCTAGAAAATCTCGACTTGATCTCTCAACTCTCTCTTGTGTTGGACTCAAGACTCCTTGTTAGGAGCTAATTTGCATCCCTTTCACGTCGGTTCACCCGGGGAAGACTTAAGCCGCCATCCCCGAAAGCTTCAAAAGATAGGTTGAAGAAGATTCTCTCTTTCTCTCGCTTTCTTTTCACATCCACATTAATATTTATCCAAATAGTACTGGTGTCCTTTCATCAAAATCATGCTACCTCTATACATACAAGTTAGTTGTACCAGACTAGACAACTCACACCTTTTTGTTATTATCTGGACGGCTGTTAGGTGCAGTGACAATTCTGGGCACAATGTGAAAATACTCATGTAGCAACATTGGTACCAAAACATGACAAAATTAAGGATAAATAGGCTAAAACCCATTGAGTTATAAAATGCAACTTACTGAACTAAAAATACTAAAATATGTGCTAAAGATAATTAAATAAGTACAAATTAACCAATAAGTAGGGAGAAAACATATGTTCCTTCTAGTATTATCACCATCCAAAGCTTGATTGGATGATACAGTGGATGCAAGAGTTGGGACCAATATTCCAAGAATTTTCAAGGAAAAATAACAGCTGGGTCCCAATTATACACTTGACATGTTTGAGCCAACGTATATGGAACAACAAGAAGAAATGCATGAAAGCGAGGAGGAAGGAGAAGATGAAGAGAATGATGGGAGTGGGGAGATGAATAAGGAGGATGATTGAACTATTTTAATTTTATAAAGACTTGTATTAATTTTTAGAAGATTTTAATTTAAAATTTGTATAAGTAGGATTAATAAATAGACTTTTAGTATGTTTTGTTTAAGTTTTCTATGTAGGAACCCAGCACGAAGGAGACACAAACAATTCGAACTTGACACGATCAAAGGAAGGAAGCACCCACCATTAGCAATTAGAGCAACCACGATGAATCGGGTAACTTCTTTCCTTATCGATTTATGGGCTACATATTGAGGATAATGTGTCAATTAAAGTGTGGGGGGTAATATGGAAAACTTGCTTATTTTTCATTTTTCTTATCTTTTGTGCAATTGAGCTTGTAGAAATACAAGTGAATGGTTAAGAGCATGTATATAGGTTGCTTGTGTTTATGCATAAATTTTGCATGATGATAGGTGGTTTTAAACTTTTGATTATTGGACTACTAAGTTCTATATGTTACACTATAAACAGGTATTAAGCAATCAGCTGTACCAAGTGATATAGAAAATACAATGAAATGAGGAATGATAAATGGTTGAATTTGTATTTGTTTGGTTGATTAACTTTGTGCATGCTGAGATATTTAGGGATGACCTAAGGCATTGCTTGGAACACATCCATAGCAAAAAATATATCCTATTTATATTTCACATTTAGTAACAATTTTTGAGCATGTTGGCACTTTTTAATGAACCACATTATAAGCCTCAGGCCTGAAAATGTTAATTTGTATATACCCTTTTTCTTTGGTCCTACACTATATGATTATAGACGTCTAGCCATAACTATTAAGGGTTAAGTAGAAACATCACAATGGAGTTTGTAAAAATAGAATAAAATAGGAAAGATTAGTGCGATATAGGAACTATAAGTTAGCCTAATATGCAAAACAAAAGGAAAAATCCAAAAAGGGAATTAGTACGAGTAGAAAGAATCTGAAACTAGTTAAAAAACATTCATGAGTGAGATGTATTGAAAAAGAGAAAATGTAACATCTCGATTTTGGGCCTAGCAGAATAGTGGTTTTGAGACCACAAATTCGAAGTAGAAATATTTTTTTTATGAATGTTTTGAGGTTCATGACATGTTTGCATGATTGTGTGAAAGTTCCATGAAGAAATTTTGTGAATAAGTATCCAATTTGACTTTTAGGACTAAATTGCAAAAATTACAAAATATGAGATTCTAGAAGCTTTAAGTATGAAATAGCTTTGGATTATAAATTAGAGGTCCTTAAATAGCAATTTACCCA
This sequence comes from Gossypium anomalum, assembly GCA_025698475.1. Classification (NCBI taxonomy): domain Eukaryota; kingdom Viridiplantae; phylum Streptophyta; class Magnoliopsida; order Malvales; family Malvaceae; genus Gossypium; species Gossypium anomalum. Next base: position 19,688,533 of record CM046963.1, on the reverse strand, counting down.
ATTTCCACTTTTTTGGACAAAAAATGGCATGAATAGGAAAAAATTGAAAGAAAGGCCTTAAGGGCATTTTTGTCATTTGGTTAATAAAAGAATAAAAAGGGAAAAATCAAGAAAAGATTTTCGCATCTTTCTCATGTGTGTGCCGAAATTCTCAAGACACCATAGCTAGGGTTTCTTCACTTTCCAAGCTCAATAGTAAGTGCATCCTAGCCCCGTTTTTAATGTTCTTCACATTTTTGAAGTTGTCATCAACCGATCTAGCTATTTCTACCATTATTTTAAGCTAGGGTTCATGTTCAAAAATCTACCATGTGTGACATGCATGTATTTTGATGTTTAATGGTAGATTATGAAAGTTTCATGTGTGTTTAACATCTTTTACTAAGTGATTTTTGGTAGAAATGCATAAAAAGGACCTTTTTGCAAAAGGTGTAAGAATAAGTAGTAAAAATCTAATTTGAAGGAAAACGTGGGCTATTATGAGCATGTGTTAGGTTCGGCTAGGCTTGGGTAACAAAGAAAATGGACATTTTTCATTTTACGAGTCTAGGGACTAATTTGTAAATATGTAAAAGTTTAGGGGTAAAACTATAATTTTACCAAATTATGATCTATGGAATGTTTTGAATAATGTGATAATTAAATAAGTGAAATTTTTTATTATAGATCAAGAAAAACGGAGTCTGGGCCTAGACCGGGGAAAGAGCAAGATCTAAGACTAAATCGAACTAATTGTCCATATTTTGTACCGAGGTAAGTTCGTGCGTAAATAATTCAACATTATGTTATTATGTATTTAATGCTTTGATATTGCATGAAATGTATATTTGTTTCTATGGATTTGGTTAATAATGACTCGATGACGATCCGACGAGGATTTGGTACTTCAAAATCTAGGTTGAACCTAAGGAATAGTTAGGATACAAATGTCATGACATTAGGGTTATGTGTGATCCCATGTAAGACCATGTCCGGGACATGACATTGGAATCGTTATGTGATCCTATGTAAGACCATGTCTGGGACATGGCATTGACATCGATATGAGACATCGTGTAAGACCATAGCTGGGCTATCGGCTTCGATATGTGTGATCCCATGTAAGACCATGTTTGGGACATGGCATTGGCATCGATATGTGGTCCCATTTAAGACCATATCTGGGATATGGCATTGGCACCCTACTATGAGAATGTGATTTCCCGAGTATCCTTTAGTATTCCAAGTGGTTCAATGGGTAATCCAAGGATTAAGTTAATGAGATGACAAGGTATGTACATGTTGAAAGGGAACAGGTATGTACACAAAGCTCACAAATATTGAGATTTATGAATCGATGAGACCTCGAAAAGAAGTGAATGAATGAATTATGATCATGAGTTTATTGTTCACTATGTAAATGACATGAGTTAAACTATATTTATGATACTTGATGACATTGTGTTAATTTATACTATGTTATGTATATAAGAATACATGGTTAATGTTGTTAATTATTTACATGCAAACTTACTAAGCTTTATGCTTACTCCCCTTTCCTTTCCATTTTTCTTATAGTATCGCCAAGCTAGCTCAGGGATCGAAGGACGTCGGAGCTCGATTCACACTATCAAAATAATTTTTTGGGTATAGCGAATTTAAGTATTTTGAGTATGACATGTATTGGGACTTGGTCATTTTGTTATATGTCATATTGGTCTAGCCAAATGTGTTGGCTTATGATGGTGTTAATTCATTTTGTATAAGGCCATGAGATGTGGCTCATAATGATCATTGGGATGTAAACCTATTCATCTATGCACGTATGTGCCAATTACATTATGATATGGCTTAGGGTTATTGATGGTTGAAGAATGGTGGTTACTATGTGTGGGTATAAGTTGGTATGAAAATGCATGCATGCAAACCTAGGAAATATTGCTTACTTGTATATGTGTGTTGGTAAAATTGGAGTTGTCTTAATATAGAGTCTTAATCAAGTACAATGTGATGAAAAGTTGTCATGCATGAGTTGTGTTTATGAAGGTTTAAATACATGAAATTATGTCATGTGAGGTGCCATTGAAATCATTTTTGTGTATGTGTAATTAAGGGTGGCAATTGGCTTGGAAAATAGCCTCAAAATTGTCCACTCGGGTAGACACACAGGCATGTGTCTAGACCGTGTTTGACACACGGTCTGCCCCATGGGTGTGAGTTGTGGTCGTGTGTCCCCTACACCCTAATTAATGCAAAACAAAATTCCTAGTAGTAAGCACACGAGCAGAGACACGGCCGTGTGAGAGACATAGCCTTGGGACATGGTTGTGTGCCCTGGCCGTGTGAAGTCTGCAGTTGTTTTATGAAAAATTATGAAATTAAATTGTCCACATGGCCTAAGCACATTGGCATGTGCCTTGGCCGTGTGACCACATTTTGTGCATGACGTCATAAACAGAGAGCTCCACGGGTTAGGGACATGGGCGTGTGTAACCACAAGGCCTACCCACACGGCGTGTCCCAAACCACACGGGCATGTGGTCCTGTTTCATAATGAAATTTTCTAAGTTTTCCCAAAAATTCCAAAAGTTCTCGGTTTAGTCTCGAACCACCCACAATGTATGTTTTGGGCCTCGTAGGCCCATAATAGGGACGATATGCATGTAAATGAAAATTTTTAAATTTGAGTGGAAATTTATGTCTCGGTTTTGTAAGAATGTCTATGTTTATGTCCGAAAACGCCTTGTACCCTGTTCTGACATCAAATATGGGGTAAGTGATGTTACAGAAAAGTCACAAAATAAAGAAAAACTCGTTAATTGGTGTAAAAAGCTCTTAAGCTAAGGCCATAGTTACTATGTTATGCTATGACTTTCTATAGATGGAGAGACAAGGAAGGTGAGAGGAGAAATAAGGCGGTGAGCGGATAAGGGTCACTAAGGGGGGAAGAATAGAGACCAATACGATGTGCCAAACTATTTTCGTGTTGGTAACCATTCTTGATGCTTACTATTTTTGAATGTCATACATGTCCTGAGCCTCAGAATGTTACAAGCTAAAAAAGTCCTATGTGACCTAAAATATCCCCATACATGAATGGACATCATATTGAACATATGCATAAATGACTATTTGTATTATGCTCAAATAATCAAAGTACTTGTATAATCTGTTGATGGATTCCTATAGGTGAGACCCTTAATACTTGTATAATTTGTAACATACTAAACTTAGATGTTTGAAGTCAAGGTGGTAACTCAACTATTCACCATGTTGAATTTATTAGTGAACATGAAATGCCTAAGTCATATGCTCCGAAATCAATACTTGTGTCATACTTGCTCAAGGGTCGTCATTATTATTTTTCATTTGTGTTTATGTTGCTTGAGGACAAGCAATGACTTAAGTGTAGGGGAGTTTGATCTATTGGAATTCAATGTAGCTAATTAAACTAGTTTTCACACTTAAGGAGCTTGAATATAAGCATTTTTGTCATGTTCTAGTTAAGTTTTCATAGTTTTATTTATATTCAATAAAATGTGCAAATTGAGTCTTTTATTGACCTTAGGGGCCAAATGAGGCCTAAGGGTGAACTAACATACTTTGTGAGTATGCAGGAGACCATTAGAAGGCACACTAAATGAATACTGGTCGCTATGTCACAACACGGACGACTCGATCTCACAACATAGGGAGCAGAATGAAGAAAACTCAAGTCTTCCTTCAATGTCGTGACACAGACTGAGGGTGTCGCAAAATTCCCCTGAAGATGGTTGTTGAAGAGCATACTGGATGGTATGTGTAAACTCTAAATTATATAGGTTTTTCTAGTAGTTTTTACCACCTCTTTACTTAAATATAATACTAATCCCCGAGTATTTGTTAATTAATTAAATGAATTTTGCTTATATTTCGACAATGGACATGAATTTGTAAAATATGCAAATTTGTGCTTTATTATGTTAATGTTTTGCATAAATTAAAATTTTTCATGTTATTTATTAATGTGTTATATTTAATAATGCAGTGGCACCTTGATTTAATAAATAGCTTATTATAATTTTTGCATGAACATGAGCAATTCTACCCTACTTGGACGGAAAAACCATGCAAATTAGGTCATGAAGATGTTGCTTTGACCCAGTGAAAAATGGTGCTACATGGTGGACATGTCTAACTATTAAATGGGTCACAAAACCGTCCAAAGAAGGAAAAGAGAAGCCCAATTCAGCAAGGATATTTGGGTAGCCAAAAATTAGCTTTTGGGATAATTATTTGGAGGTCCCTACACTTGGAAAATCGTTGAAAGTTAGCAGACTAAGTTTGTTCAAGAAATGATTCACCCTTTTCATGATTCAAGCATAAAATCATGCTTGAATCAAGCAACTAACTCACCCTCCTTTCCACATATTATGGTTAGAAAAAGGTGGGAGAAATCTCAAGGATCTTTGATGCCATATTTAGTAAACTCTTCCACCAACCTCAAGTATAAATACCCACTCCTATCTCACATTTCAAGCATCTGTCATTCATCCTTTATTTAACATTTCTCTTCCATTCTTTCATTCCCTCTCTTCATTCCCATGCATAACATCCTATATTTCATTTCTTTCTTAGCCAACAAAACCTTGATAAGATAATCTCTTGGCCGGCCACCTCGAGGAGCCGTCAGCAAAGTAGCAACACAAGGATGTGAGGAAACTTCTTCAATTGGATCTTGAAAGGTTGCTGATTCGAACAGAGTTTGTTTACTTGTTACTTTGATTTTAATCATTTTTGGAATGTGCTTTTGTATCTTGTCATCAACAATTTTAGCTTAAATTTGTTTAGTTAGGATGATTGCATCAATTCAATGAAGTTTGTTTAAATCATGCTTATAGTGTTTATACCTTAGTCATTCATGTTTTCAATTAAACTCAAGCATGTATTTCATTCATACGTGATTGGATGCATTGGAATTAGCTGAGTGATCCTAACCAAATGATGGCTAATAGACACAATAGTTGAAAAGTGCATGCTTAATTTAGATCCTAACCCGACTAAATTAAAGGTTCAAAATAACTTTAACGAGCTCCATTATCTTACATAGTTTTTAGTTTTATCTGATTAAATTGTTTCAAACCTAACCCGTCCTTGTTACTTCACATGAATTCTAGGAAACTCTTAGTTTAATATGATCAGTAAAATGCATGTTTTATTAAGTAAAAGATTCTAGAAGGACTTAATTTGGTTTCAAACTCATGAAATATCGAGTTGCCATGGAATATTTTCCAAGTACTATTAAACATGAGAAAAATGAATTAAGTTGAATGATGTAATTATTCTAGCCTAATCATGTTATTGATTGTTGAAGTTTGTGTTGTTGCTACTAAATTCATTTCATACATTTTAGTTAATTATCATACTTAGATTAGAATTACATTAGGGATCATCATGCATCTAGATAATTTAATTTAGTTTACTCATCCATCACTCGAAATATTGTGTTACTATCACCAATTATAAAATTTTAATTTTACAATTAATTTATTAACATATACAGTCTCTGTGGAGACGATAACTCTTTTACTTACTTGTTACTTGATAATGTCTGTGTACACTTGCACAAACCTACGCATTACAAGTTTTTGGCGCCGTTTCCGGTGACTGTTACCTTAAATTTTTTTTGTGAAATTATACTTTGCAATTTGGTTTTTATTTAACTCCTAATTTTTCTAATTAATTCTTTATTCTTTATTTTTCGTTATTTATTTTCAAGAGTTTATGAGCATAGATTGAATTATCAATTTATTACCGGTAGACTGTAAAATCGAGCAAATATTTAGACAAAGAATATGTGAACGATTAGCCTAAAGACAAGTTGAAATGAACCTTGGAAATCAAAATGATGGATAAGGAAATAGGGCCAATCATATGCGCAATCCCATCCTTATTGTTGATGATAGGGATCATGCCATAAGATAGTATGTTGTGCCACTCTTTAATGAGTTAAATCTAGAAATTAGGAGGTTGGCTATCGAGGCACCGCAATTTTAATTGAAACTAATGAGCTTTCAAATGTTGCAAACGATGAGCCAGTTCTGTGAAATGCCTATGAAAGATCCTTACCTTTACTGTCAATTATTCATAGAGGTGAGTGATTCATTTAAAATAGCCGATGTGACTGAAGACGCATTGAGGTTGAAGTTGTCTCCATACTTGTTGTGATATCGAGCATGAACATGGCTTAAGTTGTTGCCACCTAGCTCAATTTCTACCTGGCAAGAATTAGCAAAAAGATTTTTGGTTAAGTATTTCCCACCTAGCAAAAATGCTAAGTTGCGAAATAAGGTCACCAGTTTCTAACAATTGGATGATGAGTCCTTGTACAAGGTGTGGGAGAGATTGAAAGGATTACTTTGTAAGTATCCTCATCATGGGATTTCACACTGCATCCAGTTGGAGACATTTTATAATGGTCTCAATGGACACACAAGATTGATGGTAGATGCTTCTGCGAATGGTGCTCTCTTGTCGAAGTCTTATAATAAGGATTACAGAATCATCTAGAGGATCGTTAGTAACAACTATCAATGGCCAACAAATAAAGCAGTTTCAGGAAGACATGTAGCCAGAGTTCATGAAGTCGATGCCCTCACTTCACTCTCAGCTTAGGTATCATCTATCTCCTCAATGTTGAAACAATTTACCATTAATGGTGTGAATAATTTTGCAGCTCAAACATCGAGTTAGTTTGATGTAATTTCTTACATATATTGTGCAGATGACCATTCTTTCAAGAATTGCCCATCAAATCTCAAGTCAGTTTATTACGTAAGGAATCAACACCAAAATAGAAGTGGACAAGGACCACAGTCCAACTTCTATAATCTTTCATGGCAAAACCATCCAAACTTTTCCTATAGTAACCAAGGAAATGGACCGAACAACACCTACATGCAGCATATACCAATTCTATCCTAAATATTTAATCAGCAAGTTCCAAAACCACCACAAGTTGAGCCATCTAATAGTTTGGAGAACTTGTTAAAGGTATATATGGTGAAGAATGACAATCAACAACACTAAAAAATCTAGAGAACTAAAGAGGTTAGTTAGGTACAGAGTTTCGTAATCGACTGTAAGGACCTTACCGAGCGATATATAAAATCTAAGAAATTTGGGTAAAGAACATTGCAAGGTAGTTGGCTTCAAAGTGGTAAGACTTTGGAGCCCAAGATGGTTGAGTTTGAACCTATTGAGAAGGAGGAAAATCAACCTATAGTTGAAATTCCTACACCAGTTTAGCCAGAACTTACAAAGTCTGACGAGGTAAAATTTAAACTAGTGAATTCTGATAAGCTCACATCTTCTTCAGATATAGATTTACCTCCTGAAAAGTTGTCCAGTCCAAGCCAAAGTTCCACAACCTCCATACCCTCAGAGACTCCAGCAAAATAGGTAGAAACATGAGGTGCAATTCAAGAAGTTTTTGGATGCTTTAAGGCAACTTCACATCAACATCTCACTGGTGGAGGCTTTAGACCAAATGTCCAACTATGTCAAGTTCATGAAAGACATACTATCCAAAAAGAAGAGGCTTAGTGAGTATGATATTGTCACTTTAATGAAGGAGTGTAGTGCATTATTATAGAACAAGTTACCTCCGAATTGAAGGGCCGTGGAAGCTTTACTATACCTTCTAATTTTGGAGAATCTTACTGCGGTAAAGCTTTATGCGACTTAGGAGCAAGCATCAACTTGATGCCCAAATCTATTTTCAAGCTATTAAGAATAGGTGAATTAAGACCCAAAACTATGTCACTGCAACTAGCGGATCAATGTTTAGCATACCCCGAAGGAAAGATCAAGCATGTTTTGGTAAGAGTAGATAAGTTTATTTTTCTTGATGACTTTATTGTGTTAGATTTTGAAGCCGATAAGAAAGTGTTGATCATCCTAGGATGACCTTTCCTAGACTTAGGAAGAACATTCATATACGTGTAAAAAGGTGAACTCACCATGAGATTTCAAGACGATCAGGTAACGCTTAATGTTCTTAAAATGATGAAATTTCCTGATCCAATGGAAGAATGTGTAGTGATGGAAGAGTTAGAAAATTTAGTTTCTATGGAATGGGAGAATAATTTTGAAGAAGACCGATTGGAGAACACTTTCAGGTTTAAGCCACTAAAAGATGAAAAAGGAAATGAAAATATGACTTTGATGGAAGCCAATCTGAGGGACTATGTTCAACCAGCACTGTTCGAACCATTAGAGTTAGAAGCTCGTGAATACACACAACCCAAGTTTTCAATTGAAGAACCACCTAAAATTGAACTTAAGGTACTTTCTTTCCATTTGAAATACTTTTATTTAGGTAATAGTTCTACTTTGCCTATGATTATTTTAGTGGAACTGACAGAACACCAAGAGGAGCAACTAATTGTTGTTTTAAAGAAATTTAAAAGGGTACTCAGTTGGACCATAGCTGATATTCGAGGAATAAAACTTTCCTTTTATATGCATAAGATTATTTTAGAAGACCGTGAAAGAGCTAGAATTAATGGGCAAAGGAGACTCAACCCTATCATGAAAGAGGTAGTACGAAAAGAAGTGATCAAATGGTTAAATGTGGCAATTATCTACCCTATCTTAGATAGTTCATAGGTAAGTTTGGTACAATGTGTATCGAAGAAAGGTGGAATCATGATTTTTGACAATGAACATAATGAGTTAATCTTGATGAGAACTATCACAGATTGGAGATTCTGTATAGACTATAGAAAATTGAACAAAGCTACTAGGAATGACCATTTCCCACTGCCTTTTATGGATCAGATGTTAGATCGACTGGCAGGTAACAAATTTGACTATTTCTTAGATGGATATTTGGGATATAACTAAATAGTTGTAGCCCCAAAAGGTCAATACAAAAAGACTTTTACTTGCCCGTATGGCACAATTGCTTTTAGCTGAATGCTTTTCGATTTATGTAATGCACCTGCAACATTTCAACGATGCATGATGGCAATATTTACTGATATGGTTGAAAATTTTGTTGAGTTTTTCATGGATGATTTTTTTGTTTTTGGTAATACTTACAATGTTCGTTTGAGTAATTTGGCTAAGGTATTGAATAGTTACGAGGAGGCAAATCTTGTCCTTAACTGGGAGAAATGTCATTTTATGGTTAAAGAGGGAATTGTCTTAGGACACAAAATTTCTAGAAATGGGATCAAAGTTAAAAAAGCAAAGGTGGATGTAACTGAAAATTTACCACCAAAAGTCACTTTTAAAGGAGTTCAGAGTTTCTTAGGCCATGCTGGATTTTACTGAAGGTTTATAAAATATTTTTCAAAAATTTTTAAGCCTTTGTGTATGCTATTAAAGGAAGATACTATTTTTGAGTTTGACAAGGCATGCTTGGAACCTTATGATGAATTAAAAATTTAGTTAATCTTAGCCCCAATAATCATTACACCTAATTGGAATTCTCCTTTTAAGTTAATCTGTAATGCAAACTGTTTTGCTGTTGGAGTTATGATGGGTCAAAGAAGGAATAAAGTATTTCACCGTATTTACTATGCAAACAGAACTTTGACAAGAGCCCAACTCAATTACATGGTAACTGAAAAAGAACTCTTTGCTATAGTTTTTTATTTTAAAATTTTTTTTTCTTATCTCGTAGGTACGAAAGTCACTATTTTTACTGACCATGAGGCCATTAAATACTTACAAAGAAAGATGCTAAACCAAGGCTAATTCGATAGATACTTTTACTCCAAGAATTTGACTTTGAGATCCAGGACAGAAGAGGTGTTGAAAATCAAGTAGCTGATCATCTGTCAGGGTTGGTACAAAATGAGGTAACTCATTCACTTGTTCCAATTAATGGAAATTTTCCAGATGAGCATATCTTCGAGGTAAGTCGAATTCATGAAATACCTTAGCTTTTTTATTATGTGAATTATTTAGCGTGTGGAATAATACCTCGAGAAATGACATACCAATAAAAGAAAAAATTCCTTCATGATAGTCAGTATTATTTTTGGGAGGATCTGTTTTTGTTTAAACAATGTGCAGTTAACAAAATCAGAAAGTGCGTAGCCAAAAGTGAAATTGATGAATTATTGTACCACGACCATTCATTTCCGAGTGGAGGACATTTTGGTGATTCCCACATTGCAACGAAGATATTACAAGCATGATTCTTTTAGCTTACAGTGTCCATGGATACGTATGCATATGTGAAAAATTATGATAGATGCTAAAGGACCGAAAACATATCGAGAAGGAAAGAGACGCCATTGACAAACATTTTAGAGGTAGAATTATTTGGCAAATGGGGCATTGATTTTTTAGGCCTATTTCATTCTGCTTATGGTAACAGGTATATCTTAGTAGTTACGGATTACGTATCCAAGTAGGTTGAAGCTGAAGCATACCCAACGAATAATGCTAAGGTAGTCATGTGATTCCTACAAAAGCATGTGTTTACATGATTTGGGACTCCTAGAGCTATAGTTAGCAATGAAGGATCTCACTTTCTGAACAAATGGCTTAAGTGGTTGCTTGACAAGTACGATGTGAAACACAAAATTTCCACTACATATCATCCACAGTTGTCGTGTGTGAAATGATATGCGAATTGTGCAAGTATACACACCGGATCAAGTAATAAAGTGATAAGTAAGATTACCTCCATAAGGATCGAATTAGGTATAAAAGTGATCAAGTTATTATAACGAATTATGATTAATGCTATGGAAAAAAAAGAAGATAAGTATGCAGTAGTAATTTAAAGGAATAATAATGTTTGTGATATGTGTAATTGATAAATAATGGAAAATGCTATGACAAGTCAAGAGTGAAAATGCAATGACAATTACGAGAATAATTACGTGAATAATATGTAAACAAATAAACAACTAAGAGTGCTATAGAAAAGATACTACGACAAAGGACAAAGGGTCTACGATGTTGGTTTGAAAGGTTAGGATTACTAAGAATCTACCCTTACTTTCAGTCATGCCTCAGCAAAATCCTTCTGAATCTACTGCTCAGAAGAGACATAAAATGACATGCTTCTTTGTAAGACCCTGGAACGACGAAAATATGCAAGTGTACACAATCACAAGTAATAAAGTGACAAGTAAATGTCGAGTTATCGTACCCATAGGGACTGTGAAAAGAATTATTTATGAATGCTATTTAAAACACTTTGGTGAGGAAAAATATTTTGTTTGAATAGGATGATTAAAAACTAAGATTTTAAACTAAGTAAAACAAAAAAATAAATCTCAAATGCACGATTTCAAAATACGATTTAATCAAGATGACATAATTGTGTTGATTTAAATACATTTCTTTAACTTAGAATTATTAAACTCATGCTTATGCCGTTACAAATAAATTCACGGCAACTCAGTAATTTGCTAACTTATGAACATACTCACTTACACAAATCTATTCATCTTTTAACATATCCCTATGTTAATTCAAACGATTAAACAGATTTTAATAAGCAAACATGCTATGGCACATACATACTCATTAAATTGAACTAATCTCTTGCATATCCCTATGTCAATTCAAACGATTAATTAAATCTAATGAGAATATAAAAGACTATGTGAGGTAACAAGGTATCCTTACCTTGAAACAGTTTAATCACAATAATCTTGCAAGTTATGCAAGGCAAGTGTGTTGCCAGATACATTGCTAATTTAACCTTCAGCTGCCTTAGAAGAATAAACATGCACTGATTAAGTATTGTATCAATTAATTACAATTTCAATCCGTTTAAATAATTAATTCATTAGTTACCTAACAATTATAATACAAGAATAACTTAGGCATGATTTTACTTAATCAAGCATTTTACCGAGGCCTATAACAGCATAAACACAATTTTAATAATTCAAGCAGATGAAATGTAATAAAACCAACATGAATTAAATTCAAGCTAAGCTGATTAAATTAACCATTCCAACAACATAAATATTCATAGATATGTTCATCATAACAACAACAAAAATTAAAGAGATAAGGAACAAGAATCAAATCCAGTGTTTTTCCTTGGCTTGACTAGGTTGCTCCATTCTTCGTTCTTTATTGTCCTCACCGATCAAGGCTTCTATGAACACTCAATTGCTGCTCCAAAATAGATGAAGAAGAACCCTTTCTCAATGGGAGAAATTGGCACAAGAGCAAGGGACTTGGAATGGGAAAATGAGAGGTGAAAGTGAGAGAGGAGAGAATAGATGTGAATGAATGAGGGATGCCTTCAATGACCAGCCAAGACCAGCCAAGGGGGGTTTTTATAGCTGAACGTGGAAGCTAAAATTTGCTAAAATTAGCAGCTAAAGAGCCACCCCTTGGCCAGCCATCTATGTGGCAAAGTTGATGGCTTCAACTTTGCTAAATATGGCTTGGGGCAAATCTTCAAAGCCACTAATTGTGGTGGGGCTTCAATGCAACTTTGACAAGTCTTCAAGGGCTTCTTTGCAAGCTTAATTAATCAGATAATAAGCTGATTTGGGTTAGCATATGAACGGTTTTGGGCTGCCCAATCCTTGGTCGATTCAGTTCAATCGGTTCGGTTCAACTGGACCACTTTTTCCATAATTAATTAATAATAATTTATTTAGCCCAAATTAAATTGGGTATAAATTAAAATTAATTATATTATGATTTGATACACATAATTGGACCATCTTCGGCTGGAAATTAATTCACCTCGATACTTCAAATTGCTTCTCGATTTTGTGCTTCTGGCAGTGTCTGCCGGGCTATTTTTTGCCCTTTGTGCAAATCTGTCGAAAATAACTAAAATTCATAAAAAATAATTATAAAATTAACTAAAATTCAACATGTCCATATTTTAAGTGCAATTTAATTATTTTGTAAAAATTAATTATTTTTCAGCAAGAATATAACTGAATTAGCATGAATTTAAGTTAAAAAGGGTATGAAAAAAGTGTGTAATTTTTTGTGTTTCCACACTCCCAAACTTAATTCATTGCTCGTCCCAAGTAATGCACAAATTTTGAAAAGAATTTCTCTAAAACACCTTTGAAAAACTCCTTCAGAACAACATTTTTCTCAAAGTTATGAATTTAATATACTTATACTTAAAGACAAGAAATTTGATAATTATGCTACTTAGGTATACATATCGTTCAAATTAATCTCAAAAACTATTATGATAGAAAAAATTAGACTAAATGCTTCCTAATAAAGTCATGTTAAACCTTACCAATGTAATTTTATTCCCTTATTCAAGACTAAGCTGCAATCATTAAGTTTAACTTATGCCTTCATATGTTGAACATAGAAATTTCTCTCCACTAACGTAGGTAGCATTGGAACTTTGAATCAATAGGTCTTTAACAAGGTTGTAATGTGGATGGGCTTAGGGGTAGGTAAAAGATAGATAAATTTAGGCTTTTAAACCCTAGACTCAGCTTCAATTGGACCTTTGGAAAAAATTACCTTCAATACATCAACTTTCTTTGCTTTCACATGCTCTTTTGTACATAAGAACTCGTGCTCTTTTTTTTTACACGAGCGTTTTACTGAATGTACTACAATTTTAGAGCAATTGATATTTCTTTTCAACTCCCCCAAAATTATTTTTAAAGAATACTTTGAATAGTACTGAGCCTAGTGTTTGGGACAATTTTAAGATAGTTAAGAGAGAAGTGATGGCCAAACTTGCAAGGGTTCAAACAAAATTAGGCCATATAGTCTCAAAGTTGGTTTCAAAGGATAAAAAATTCATCATGGTTGGCTTGAAAGGCTCAAGCAGTCCAAACAAAAGTTGCCTAAATCATTTTCAATGTTCCATGCTTCCTAGGATTTCACCTCAAGAAACTACTAAGTCAATTCTAAATACTTAAACTTTCATGCATGCCTAACTTTCGTAAGGAACTAAAAGTTTATGGTACGATTTGCTTGCTTTATTAGAAATACATTCATATCAATTTTAGGCTAACATAATAATTTATTGAAATAATAGAACTTTATTTATACTAAAGTTTGGCATACTTAACAAAATTTCCAATTATTGAACAAAAAATATCCTAATCATAATTAAAAGAAAAATTTATTCTGAGTGGAAATAATTCAAATTCAATTTTTCGGTCCCCCTACTTAAGATGAGCAATGTCCTCATTGTTTAGAGTGAATAGATACTATACACCAGGTAGGATTCTAGAAAAGCATGAGGTGAGTCAAATTGACTGCTTAAGTACCAAGCTCTCTCTAGATCCAATCCTAGACATGTATATACCTATTGCCACACTTTATACTTTGCGACCTGTTCATTATTCATGATTTCCATCTCTTGCTTTATTATGTGAAAAATAAAAATTCCTAATTAAACTTAATCCTAAAATGACCTAAGAACAAAAATAAAATAAAGTCAAGATCCCCCCTTTTATTTATTTGCAGATCCTTCCGAATTCGACTCATATTTCGCTCCATTATTATTACCTTTGCATGAATCGCTTCGCGCCTTCTTCGATAATGGACTCCATGGTTCAAATATAAAATCTGGAAATTCAGGCACAAAAATAAATGGGTTATTGTAAATTTTCTTAAAAGCACTTCTTACCGAGTCATCCCTTATTTTTTAGTATCTCCAATAAGCTTGTTGCTGCCATTGCATATGCTGCATTATGTCCATCAACTTTGACAGTTCATCTCGAAGATCTGGGCTAGGCAGTTGAACTCTGAATATTGGAGTTTCGTCATCAGGTTCAACTTCTAGTTCCATTGGTTCCACCTTATCAGGGACGTCAGCCGAATGCATTGGCTCAATCTCTGTGGGATCTTCTTCCTCTTCTTCGGGATCTTTACTTTCTTCCACTCATTTCTGTAGAATAGACTCTCCAGCTACTCGGTAGAGGTCCCAATCTGTGATCGTGCCTTGGCTATAGCCTGTCTTCTTAACGTTTGCAAGAATTTTAGCTTTCAAGCACAGAATTGTTATAGTAACAGGAAAGTAGGTTAGGCTAGAACGTCTAACAGCAGAATTTCACATCTTTCTCAAGATGATTTTTCCCACATCAATGGTCTTTCCAGTTAAAATCGAGTATAATAAAACTATTCGCTCTAATGAAATTGTAGTCCCATGCGAGTTACCATAAGGCTGAAACGGATGAAATAAAACCATACCTTCGCGAGTGGTGTCAGGTATTCTCTTCGACAAGTATGGATTCCCTGCTTTGACACAGTCCACTTAGAACCTAGAACTGTAAGTTGATTGAGAATTTCTTGCAAATTTTCAGGCTCTATATTGCTCATCAAGGAAGAATATTCGTCGTTTTCGAAATCAGGAAATTCAAAGAACTTATTAATAGCGTTTGAAGTTATTGGTACCTTGATTCTGCGAACTGGAACTTCTGTCAACTCGCTTGAGGTTAAATTCACATAGAATTCGCGAACTAGTTCCTCATCCACACTAGGTCTCTTCTCACAAAACAATTCCCAATTGAGGGTTTCAGTAACTTGACGAATACGTGCCATAAAGTCTTTGTAGTTGCTCTCTTTCAAAGTAAAGCCTTTGTCTGGATGCATCTATTGATTTTTGAAGATACTCTAGTATCTTGCTTTGGCTTCTTCACAATGGAACTTGTTTTGTGTTTCATCAATTTAGGCGTAGGCACGAGTTGTCTTACGAGGCATGATTAACCTAAACAAAAGATGGAAAAATTATTTTCTCAAAATTTTAATTAAATAAAAATTATTAATGATTCAATAAATTGAAAAATTAAATAATTAAATTAAATTAAATTTTATGAGAAAATTCGGTCTTACCACCGTTTTTTTTAGAACTCCTAAAAAATAAATAGTTAGAAAACAAAAGAGGTCGAATGGGAGTAGGTTGGAGGATTTGGCTAAGGATGGGTGAGAGGGTGGTGTGCCGCTTGGGTGTGTGAGGTAGTAGTGCGCAGCAAGCATTGGGAGCAAGCAGCAACGCGCGCAGGCTAGGCTGGATGTGCGAACAGCGTGCGGATCCTCGTCGAGCAGACTTGGCGTGAACACGCGCGAGACCTGGGCGCAGGTAGCAATGCGCGGGACGAAGGCCTGGTGTGGGCAGTAGCATGAAGTGCATAATGCAACGCGCGTTAAGGGCAGGTGTGCGCAAGGTGGGCCTACGTCGTGCAATAGAGCTGGGGCTGCTGGCCGAATGGCTGCTTTTCAGCTAGGAGGTTTCTAAACTTGAAGGTTTTTGGTGCTTTAGGATTTTGAGTGATGAATGATGAAGAAGGTGGTATTTATAATGAAGGGAATAGGACCTAAAGTAGAATTCTTAGAACAATTTTAACCAATAAAGAATTCTAAGTTCTAATCCTATACAAATTTAACAATAATTAATAATTAAATATAAGCATATTAAATTATTAATGCTATTAAGTTATTTAAACAAAAATGAAATATGATTAAAACTAATCCTAATTCTATGCTAAATTGATAAAAATTAATATATAAATTATAATAGATATAATTATATATTAAAGATTATCATCCTATTATTATTAAAAACTTATAAAATAAAATATAGTTAAATTAACACTAATCCTAACTCTATATAAAGTTAATAATAATTAATATAAATTATAATAGATATAATTATATATTAATAATTATCATTTTTTTATTAAACTAAAAATATTTATTCTAGAAGCCTTTTGAAAATATTTACAAAAAGAGACATCTAGTTTTTAATATTTAAAAAAGTAACCAAATTTTAAAAATAATTCAATCAAGTCCCTAGACTTAATGAAAATTTGTAATTGAGTTGCAATTTAAAACTTGGGTCAAAATTGACCTTTTTATTTGAAAAATAAAAAATTTATTTTGCCATTTAGGGAATAATTTCTTGGAAAATTATGTTAAAATCAATTCCCAGGAAAGATTGGAGGGGTCATAAGCGGTCCAGCTTAAGTTCCAATCTCCTAGACAGAATTTATTTAAACATGCTAATCCCGAAAATATACCCTAAATCATTTATTAAAAAGAAAAATTTAAACATCTGATAAAATGAACGAAATTTGATTCAGTTCAGTCTTATCTCCCCAGTAATGTTTCAGATGCTGAGCATTAACTTGAAAATTACCTCCCTTACCTTGGAGTTCAACAATTCCGTATGGATAGACGTGATGAATCGTAAATGGACCGGACCAATGTGATTTTAGTTTACCTGGAAAGAACTTTAACCTAGAATTAAATAACAAGACTTGCTGACCTGCTTCAAATTCTCGAACTTGAATGTGCTTGTCATGCCATTTCTTAAGTCTCTCCTTGAGTAATTTGGCATTTTTGTATGAGGACAATCGGAATTCCTCTAGCTCATTGAGTTAGAGCATCCATTTCTCTTTAGCAACCTTAAGATCCAAGTTGAGTCATCGAAGGGCCCAGTAAGCCTTATGCTCTAACTCCAAGGGCAAATGACAGGCTTTCTCGAAGACCAACCTGTAGGGTAACATCCCTAAAGGTGTCTTGTATGCTGCCCTGTAAGCCCATAAAGCATCATCCAGTCTTTTGGACCAATCTCATTGGTTCGGGCAAACTACCTTCTCAAGTATGCCTTTGATCTCCTTGTTTTCCAGTTCAGCTTGCCCATTCATCTGTGGATGGTAAGTTGTAGTGACCTTGTGTTTCACTCCATGTTTATCTAATAACCATTTCAACCACTTGTTCACAAAATGGGACCCTTCATCACTGATAATAGCTCTTGGGGTTCCAAACCTTGTGAACACGTGTTTCTGCAAAAACTTCATCACAAACCTAGCATCATTTGTCGGATAAGCTTCGACCTCGACCCACTTAGACACATAGTCTACTGCTACCAATATATACTTGTGACCAAAGGACGGAGGGAAAGGACCAAGAAAATCAATACCCCATACATCAAACAATTCTACCTCAATGATATTTGTTCGAGGCATCTCATTTCTGTTGGTGACATTTCCAACCCTTTGATATTGATCACAACTCTTTACGTAAGCATATGCGTCCTTGAATAGTGTTGGCCAAAAGAATTCGGCTTGCAATACCTTGGCTGCAGTACGTGTACCTCTAAAGTGTCCCCCACTTGGAGCTAAGTGACAATGGTATAAAATCTCAAGTACTTCATCTTCTGCCACGCATCTCCTGATCATTTGATCTGTACACTTTTTAAACAAGTATGGTTTTTCCCAGAAATAGTACTTCTCATCGTGAAGGAACTTTTTCCTTTGATGATATTTTATCAATCGGCATTAAACCACAAGCTAAAAAGTTAGCAATATCAGCAAACCAAAGGGTATTATGGACATTATTTACCTTTAGTATGTGTTCATCTGGAAACGTCTCTCAAATTGGTATAAGAGGAGAGTTCCTTTCTTGTGGCTCCAATCTAGACAAGTGATCTGCTGCATGGTTTTCCACTTCCTTTGGATCTTGAATTTCTAGATTGAACTCTTAGAGTAGAAGTACCCATCGTATCAGCCTCAGCTTAGCGTCTTTCTTGGAAAGTAAGTACTTAATTACCGAATGGTCCGTATAGACAGTCACTTTGGTACATACAAGATAAGATTGAAACTTGTCAAAAGTAAACACGATAGCAAGTAACTCTTTCTCTATTACTGTATAATTCAGTTGAGCTCTTGTCACAGTTCGACTTGCGTAGCAGATGGGATGAAAAAATTTGTTCCTTCGCTGACCCATAACAACTCTTATCGCGAAGTCACTTGCGTCACACATCAATTCAAACGAAAAATCCTAGTCTGGTATAACAATTATGGGTGCTGTAACTAACCGACTCTTCAAATCTTTGAAAGCCTTTAAGCGTTCCTCATCAATTTAAACATCGTGTCCTTTTCCAATAATTTGCATAAGGGTTTAGCAATTTTGGAAAAGTCCATGATGAATCTCCGATAGAAACTGGTATGGCTTAAAAAGCTCTTAACACCCTTTACAAATGTTGGAGGTGGGAGTTTCTCTATAAAATGTACCTTTGCTTTGTCTACTTCAATTCCATGTCTCGTTATCCGATGCCCTAGAACAATACCTTCTCATCCTATGAAATGGCACTTTTCCCAGTTAAGTACTAGGTTTGTTTCTTCACATCGCCTTAGTACATTGGCTAGATTGGCTAGGAAATCATCATATGTATCTCCAAATACTGAAAAATCATCCATAAAAACTTTCAAGTATTTCTCAACCATGTCAGTAAAAATAGACATAATATATCTTTGAAATGTAGCAGGTGCATTACATAAACCGAATGGCATGCATCTAAATGCAAATGTACCGTACTGGTAGGTGAATGTTGTCTTGTGCTGATCTTTCGGTGCTACTGTAATCTGATTATACCCTAAGCATCCATCGAGGAAACAGTAATAGTCTCACCCTACGAGTCTATCCAGCACCTGGTCCAAAAATAACAAAGGAAAGTGAACTTTCCTAGTGGTCTTGTTCAGCTTCCGGTAATCATGCAAATTCTCCATCCCGTAACCGTTCTAGTCGGTATCAACTCGTTATTCTCATTTTTCTATAATCGTAATACCTCTTTTCTTTGGCATGCACTAGACCGGACTTACCCATGAACTATCTGAGATGGGGTAGATTATACCCGCATCTAACCACTTGATAATTTCCTTTTTTACCACGTCCTTCATAATGGGGTTCAGTCTTTGCTGTCCATCAATCGTCCCTTTTTCGCCATCTTCCAGGATAATCTTGTGCATGCAGACAGATGGACTAATCTCGTGAATATCGGCTATGGTCCATCCAATAGCCTTCTTGAATTGTTTCAACAGCAGGATGAGTTTCTCTTCTTACTCAGTAGTTAATTCTACTGAAACAATCACAGGCAGAGTAGAAGAGTTACCTAAATAAACATATTTTAGATGTGAAGGTAGTACCTTGAGTTTTAATTTAGGTGGCTCCTCTATTAACGTTTTTGGTTGGGCATAATATTTTTTCTCTAATTCCAAAGATTCAAAACAGGATTGCATATTAAATCCCTTCTAATTAGCTTCTAACAACGCTAAGTATTCATCCTCCTCTTCATCATTTGGAGGATATGATGTCAAATTTTGTTCCAACAGATCCTCAACATAGTTGAGCTCTTTCTCCACTATTAAATCCTTTAAATTGGATACTGTAGAAAAATTATCAATTGTGTCAGGAAATCGCATAGACTTAAAAATGTTAAATGTTACCTGATCATCCTGAACATGCATAGTAAGCTCGCCCTTCTGCACATCAATAAGGGTCCTTCTGGTTGCTAAGAATGGTCTACCTAAGATAATTGACACTTCTTTGTCTGCTTCAAAGTCTAGAATAACAAAATTAGCAGGGAAAATAAATTTATCTACACGTACCAATACATCCTTGATCTTCCCTTCTAGATGTGCTAAGGATCGACCTGCTAATTGAAGTGTAACCGTAGTTGGTCTAACTTTACCTATCCCCAACTTCCTAAATATTGACATAGGCATCAAGTTAATGCTCGCACCTAAGTCACATAATGCCTTACCACAATATGTTGCTCTAATGTTGCAGGGTATGGTAAAACATCTAGGATCCTTCAACTTTGGAGGTAATTTGTCTTGAAGATCTGCACTCCATTCCTTTGTCAGAGCTACCATCTCAAATTTTCCAAGTCTTTGTTTCTTGGATGGGATATCCTTCATGAATTTGACGTAGTTCAGCATTTGCTCAAGTGCTTCAACCAACGAGATGTTGATATGAAGTTGCTTGAGTACGTCTAGGAACTTCTTGAATTGAATCTCCTACTTCTGCTTTTGAAGTCTTTAAGGGTAGGGTGGTAATGGTTTCTTCACTATAATTGGTTGATTCGTCTTTTGTGGTGATTCTGCATCTAACGGAGTTGCTAGTTGATCAGAATTAGCTTTTCTGAGGTTACTTTATCAGATTTTGTAGACTCTGGTTCTGGTGAAACTTGAATTTCAACACTCGGTTGAACCTCATCTGAATCTTAAGCGCCATCTTGCTCCTTTTCAGCTTCGATGGTATTGGGCTCTATTGTCTTTCCACTCCTCAATGTCAACGCTTTGCAATGCTCCTTCCCCAGATTCCTCCAATTTTTCGTATCACTAGGTAAAGCACCTTATGGTTGGTTCCTGAGTTCAGTAGCAAGCTGGCCCACTTAATTCACCAAATTCCTTAGAGTGGAGTCATTTTTCTCTATGTATGCCTTTAATAAATTCTCTAAACTATTGGATGATTCAGCCTGAGTTGGTTTCTGAACTAGTTGGGGGAAAACTAGGTAGTTGGGTTGGTCTAGGTTGGGCATAAGTGTTACTGGTTCCCGCCCCTTGGTTACTCCAAGAAAAAATAGGGTAATTTCGCCACGATGGGTTATAGAAATTGGATTGCAGTTCTTTCCTTCCTCGATTTTGGTTCTGGTTACCTATGTAGTACATGGATTCTAGGTTCGATGGACATTCTTTGAACAAATGCCCTTCCCCACAATAAACACAGGCTATAGTTTCAAATTGGTTAGGTGGTTATGCTACAAAACTGTTAGACCCATTAGTAGTAAGATCTTTTAACATTGAGGATATTGATGATACCTAAGATGCGAGTGAAGTAAGAGTGTCTACTTCATGTATTCCAGCAACTCGTCTTCCTGACGCTGCTCGATTGGTTGGCCATTAGTAATTGTTACTGGCAATCCTCTCAATGATTTCATAAGCCTCATTATAAGACTTAGAAAGGAGAGCATCATTAGCAGAAGCGTCCACTACCATCCTCATGTAAGTATTAGGACCATTATAAAATGTTTCAAGTTGGATGCAATGTGGGATTTCGTGATGAGGGCACTTTCGTAATAACTCTTTGTACCTTTCCCATGCCTCATACAAGGACTCATCATCTATTTGTTGGAAGGCAGTGATCTCGTTCCTCAACTTAGCATTTTTTGCTAGGCGGGAAATACTTCATAAGGAATCTTTCTGCTAACTCTTGCCATGTAGAAATTGAGTTTGGTGGCAATGAGTTCAACCAAGCTCGAGCTCTGTCCCTTAGTGAATATGGGAATAGCTTCAATCGTAATACATCTTCGGCTACTCCAGCTAACTTGAAAGAGTCACTCACCTCCATAAATAGTCTTAAATGTAGGTGAAGATCTTCGATAGGCATTCCACTGAATTGGCCCACTATTTGAAGCATCTGGAACATGATTGGCTTCAACTCGAACTGTTGTGCCTCAATTTCGAGTCTCCTAATACCTGGATTAAGATTATTAAACACTAGCATGGCATACTGTCTTAAAGCTCTATCCCTATCATCAGCAATAAAGATAGGATTTTGAGTAGGGTTTGCTTCATTTCCTTGATTTGGATTTTCAAAGTTCATCTCTTTGATCCTTATATGATTCACTTGTCTTCTTCGCTCTCGAGAAGTTCTTTCTATCTTAGGGTCTACGGGAGTAGGTCAATAATTCGGTCAATACTCATAAACACCTGAAATAATCACAGAAAAATTAATTAAGTTAAAAATTAAACAGAACATTAAACCAAAATGCAAAACTAACAAATTCACAAATAATGACTTTTTAAAATAGTCCCCGGCAATGGCGCCAAAAACTTGGAACAACAGAAATGTGCAACTGTACACAATCGCCACAAGTAATAAAGTGACAAGTAAATGTCGAGTTACCGTACCCATAGGGACTGTGAAAAGAATTATTTATGAATATTATTTAAAACACTTTGGTGAGGAAAAATATTTTGTTTGAAGAGGATGATTAAAAACTAAGATTTTAAACTAAGTAAAACAAATAAATAAATCTCAAATGCACGATTTCAAAATACGATTTAATCAAGATGACATAATTGTGTTGATTTAAATACATTTCTTTAACTTAGAATTATTAAACTCATGCTTATGTTGTTACGAATAAATTTACGACAACTCAGTAATTTGCTAACTTATGAACATACTCACTTACACAAATCCATTCATCTCTTAACACATCCTTATGTTAATTCAAATGATTAAAGAGATTTTAATAAGCAAACATGCTATGGCAAATACATACTCATTAAATCGAACTAATCTCTTGCATATCCCTATGTCAATTCAAATGATTAATTAAATCTAATGAGCATATAATAGACTATGTGAGGTAACAAGGTATCCTTACCTTGAAACAGTTTAATAACAATAATCTTGCAAGTTATGCAAGGCAAGTTTATCGCCAGATACATTGCTAATTTAACCTTCAGCTGCCTTAGAAGAATAAACATGAACTGATTAAGTATTGTGTCAATTAATTACAATTTCAATCCGTTTAAATAATTAATTCATTAGTTACCTAACAATTATAATGCAAGAATAACTTAGGCATGATTTTACTTAATCAAGCATTTTCTGAGGCCTACAACAGCATAAACACAATTTTAATAATTCAAGTAGATGAAATGCAATCAAACCAACACGAATTAAATTCAAGCTAAGCTGATTAAATTAACCATTCCAACAACATAAATATTCATAGATATGTTCATCGTAACAATAACAAAAATTAAAGAGATAAGTAACAAGAATCAAATCTGGTGTTTTTCCGTGGCTTGACTAGGTTGCTCCATTATTTGTTCTTTGTTGTCCTCACCAATCAAGGCTTTTATGAACAATCAATTGCTACTCCAAAATGGATGAAGAAGAACCCTTTCTCGAGGGGAGAAATCGACATAAGAGCAAGGGACTTGGAATGGGAAAATGAGAGGAGAAAGTGAGAGAAGAGAGAAGAGATGTGAATGAATTAGAGATGCCTTGAATGATCAGCCAAGTGGGGTTTTTAGCTGAATGTGGCATGTAAAATTTGCTAAAAATAGCATCCAAAGAGCCTCCCCTTGGTCGACCATCCATGTGGCAAAGTTGATGGATTCAACTTTGCTAAATATGGCTTAGGACAAATCTTCAAAGCCACTAATTGTGGAGGGGCTTGAATGCAACTTTGACAAGTCTTCAAGGGCTTCTTTGCAAGCTTAATTAATCAGCTAATAAGCTTATTTGGGTCAACATATGGACGGTTTTGGGCTGCCTAATCCTTGGCCGGTTCAGTTCGATCGGTTCGGTTCAACTAGACCACTTTTTCCATAATTAATTAATAATAATTTATTTAGCCCAAATTAAATTGGGTATAAATTAAAATTAATTGTATTATGAATTAATACACATAATTGGACCGTCTTAGGCTAGAAATTAATTTGTCTCGATGCTTCAAATTGCTTCTCGGTTTTGTGCTTCTGGCAATGTCTGCCGAGCCATTTTTCGCCATTTGCGCAAATTGTCGAAAATAACCAAAATTCATCAAAAATAATTATAAAATTAACTAAAATTCAACATGTTCATATTTTAAGTGCATTTTAATTATTTTATAAAAATTAATTATTTTCAACAAGAATTTAACCGAATTAGCATGAATTTAAGTTAAAAAGGGCATGAAAAAGTGTGTAAATTTTTGTGTTTCCACACCCCTAACCCGTATCCGTCCGAAATAGGGTTTAGGAGCATTACCGAACTTATCAATTCAAAAATCATAAAATTCTCATATTCAAACAAATATCATTCAAATACAATCATATAGTCCTTAATACGAGCCCACGAGGCCAAAAAAAAGCATTATAAGTGGTTTGGGACTAAACCGAGAACTTAGGGAAATTTTGGGAAAACATTGAAAATTTTTAAAGTACAAAGGCCACACGCCCGTGTGGCCAGGCTGTGTGTCTCACAAGGCCAAAGACACGCCCGTGTTACAGGCCGTGTGGACATTCGGAAAGGGATCACATGGTCGTGTCCCAACCCGTGTCCTACCCTATGTAACTCACTAACTTGGGTCACACGGCCAACCACATGCCCGTGTACACTTCGAAATAGCCTCACACGCCCGTGTGCCAAGTCGTATGCTAGGCCGTGTGAAAACTAGAGGGGATACTGACTTGTGCCACATGACCAACTCACGCACCCGTGTGTTGGGCCATGTGGAGCTACTGACTTGGTTTCTAACTAACTACCAGGGGACACACGGCCATGTCACCTAGCTGTGTTGACACACGGCTGAGACACACGCTCATGTGGACAAAAATAGGCTATGTTTCAAACAACATTTCTCACCGAAAGTGTTGTCAACCTAGGTTCAACATTACCATATAAACACAATTTAAGTAATCAAACATATCATAACACAACTCATATTGATCTACAAACCTATCACATATTCATTCACAAGGTTAGATATGAAATTCACAAGTTTCATACACTGAAAGCTTATATGATTCACATACATACCTGTTATGATACATATCAATCAATTATTCTTTCATACCATCAATATACCTGTTGAACCATTTGGAATAATATTAGATACTTGGGAATCTCACACCCTAAGTGCCAATACATGGTCAAAACCATCTCAATCTCATATCTCATAAGTAAATGCTCATCACGAGCTATCACCGGGTCTGCTCACACAAGCTGACGGTCAAGACGTAGCTACACGGTGCTGCTCACACAAGCTGATGAGTTACCGGAACACATGCCAGAAAACTCAGCCACCAGTAGAACGTGCAGACCAGCACCCAAAACACAATAACCTCTAATGACATGTCATTTGTATCCTATCTATTCCTAAGGTTCAACTGGGATATTTATGTCGTTGATACTTCATCAAACATTTCCTTAGAGTTGTATCATCATAATTATAATAATAAAGCATTTAAAACACACATGATTTAATGCTTATTAACATACGAACTTACCTCGAATTTATACGGAGAGAATCAAGCTATCAATACACTATTTTGTTTTTCTCCCGATCTAAATCTGAACTTCATTTTTCTTTATCTATATATAATCAAATTTAACTTATTTAAATATCATTCTATTCAATTTAATCCAACATTCAAATTATGGAAAAATTACTATTTTGCCCCTAATATTTAACTTCTTTACAATTTAGTCCCTAGCTCATAAAAATTGTAAATTCATTCAATTTAACCCACACCCATGCTAGCCGAATTATATATATTCATAGCAGCCAAAATTTTCATTATTTCACACATTTACCACATAATTTTCACATTTCTCAATTTAATTCCTAATTGATAATTTTATCAAAAATCACTTAACAAATGTCGTTTATCAAACAATAGCCATTCATTTTCTACCATTAAACACCAAAATACATACACATTCATCAATGATAAAACCCTAGACTTTTAACAGTTTTGAAAATTAGTCCCTAGGCTAGCTAGATTAAGCTACGACGACTCCAAAACCATAGAAATCATTAAAAACTGAGTCAAAAATCACTTACATGCAAGAATTCTTCTAGTCGAAATTTCCAAGCTCCCAAACCCTATTTTTCCTTTGTATTTTCAGTTATGAAGATGAACCAAAAAGATGATGTTTTGTTTTTATTATTTTTACTTAACTTATTTACCAATTTACTTAATTAACCTTATAAATTAACCTTTAAAAATGATATGTTTAATGTCCATAATTGTCCACTCATTTTATTAATGGTTTAATTACAACATAAACCCTCCAATCATTTAAATTCATAGCTATTAAATCCCTTTAACTTATAGAAATCTAGTTTTGCACCTTTTGCAATTTAGTCCTTTTTATCAAATTAAGTATTCAAACGATTTAATTTCTTAAAGAAATTTTCATACAATCATACTATCATGTTGTAGACCTTAAATTAATAATAAAATAAATATTTTGACCTCAAATTTGTGGTCCCAAAACTACTATTCCAGTTTGACTAAAAACGGGTTATTACAACTCTCCCCCCTTAGCAATTTTTGTCCCTGAAAATCTTACTAGAAAATAGGTTAGGGTACTATTTTCTCATAGCTTCCTCAGGTTCCCACGTAGCCTCATCAACATCATGACATTGCAAAAGTACTTTCACTAAAGCTATGCTTTTTTTTCTTAACTCTTTAATCTCTCAAGCCAAAATTCTGATCGGTTTTTCATTATGCGACATATCGGGCTGAATCTCAACCTCTGAAGGAGAAATTATGTGTGACAAATCTGATCTATACCATTGTAACATCAACACATGAAACACACTATGGATCTTTTCTAATTCTGACGATAAAGCAAGTCAATATGCCACTGGCCCTATCCTCTCGATAATCTCATACGGTCCGATAAATCTTGGGCTCAGTTTTCCTTTGTGACCAAATCGAAGAATCTTCTTCTCCGGTGATACTTTCAAAAACACTTTATCGCCAATTTAGAATTCAATATCTTTACGTTTCAAATCCATATACGATTTCTGTCGATCTGAAGCTCTTGTCAAACTGTCGCGAATTACTTTCACTTTCTCTTTGGTCTCTCAGATCAAATCAACCCTGTGAATCTTTTTCTCACTAAGCTCAATCCAATACAATAGAGTTCAGCATTTACGACAATAAAAAGCTTCATATGGTGCCATCTTTATACTCGATTGAAAACTATTGTTATCCGTGAATTCAACCAACGGTAAATATTTTTCCCAGTTGCCTTCAAATTCTAAAACACAACAACGAAGCATAT
The DNA here is from genome assembly GCA_025698475.1 of Gossypium anomalum. NCBI lineage: Eukaryota > Viridiplantae > Streptophyta > Magnoliopsida > Malvales > Malvaceae > Gossypium > Gossypium anomalum. Next base: position 19,660,999 of record CM046963.1, on the reverse strand, counting down.
CTTCGAGAATCTGAATCACTCTCTTAGACTGACCATCTATTTGAGGATGGAATGCAATACTAAAATGCAACTAAGTACCCAAAGCTTCTTGCAATTTCTTCCAAAATCGTGACGTAAGCCGTGGATCTCTATCCGAAATAATAGTTATTGGCACCCCATGCAAGCTAACAATCTCAGAGATGTACAATTCAGCTAATCTATCAAGTGAAAAGTCCATACGTACCAGAATGAAATGTGCAGATTTCATTAAACGATCAACCATAACCCAAATAGCATCTGTCTTTTTCAGATATAGGGGTAACCCCGATACGAAATCCATCGTAACTCTATCTCATTTCCATTCTAGTATCATCACTGAATGTAACAGTCCTAAAGGCACTTGATGTTCGGCTTTAACTTGTAGACAAACCAAGCATCTCAACACAAATTCAGAAATGTCTCATTTCATGCCCGACCACTAGTACATCTGTTTCAGATCACTGTACATCTTAGTACTCCCTGGATGAACAAATAAACAACCACTATGTACTTCGTGTAGAATTTTTAAAATAAACTCATAATTTCTCAGAACAAAAATTCTACCTCGAAACAGTAAAAAATCATTGGATCTGATCTGATACTCTGAATCAATAGTTGACTCACACTGTACTCTTTTAGCTTACAATTCATTATCACATTTCTGAGCCTCTCAATTTTGTTGAAGAAATGCCGGTTTAGCTTTTAATTTAGCTAAAATCGAACCATCATTAGATAATGTCAACTGCATATTCATTGCACATAAAGCAAACAAAGATTTTCTACTCAAAGCATCTGCGACTACATTTATTTTCCCTGGATGATAATCAAGTACTAACTCATAGTCTTTTAACAACTCGAGCCATCTTTTTTGTTGCAAATTCAAATCTTTCTGACACATTAGACACTTCAAGCTCTTGTGGTCAGTAAAAATATGGCACTTCTCACCGAATAAATGATGTAGCCAAATTTTCAATGCGAATACAATAGCGGCCAACTCTAAGCCTTGTGTTGGATAATTCTTTTCATGTGGTTTTAACTATCTGGAAGCATAAGCTATGACTTTGCCTTCTTGCATTAAGACACATCCCAAACCATTCAATGACACATCACTTTAAATCATAAATTATTTACCTGACTCAGGCTGAACTAGAACTGGTGCTTCGGTTAACAGTGCTTTCAACAGAACAAAACTCTATTGGCATTTCTCAGACCATTCAAACTTCACATCTTTTTGCAACAATTAAGTCATTGGTGTAGCAATCATCGAGAACCCTTTTACAAAATACCGATACTAGTCAGCCAATCCCAAAAAATTTTGACTTCGGATACGTTTCTTGGTGGTTTCCAGTGAACGACTACTGAAATCTTGTTTAGATCAACTCGGATGCCTTCCGCTGAAACAATATGTCCCAAAAATCCAACCTCTTAGAGCCAAAACTCGCATTTGCTGAATTTAGCAAACAGTTGCTTATCTCTCAATGTTTGTAATACAATTCTCAAATGTTCAGCATGCTCAGATTCATCTCGGGAATAGATCAGAATGTCATCAATGAATACAACAAATCATCTATCCAAATACGGTCTAAAGATTTGATTCATCAAATCCATGAATACTGCAGGAGCGTTAGTTAATCCGAATGGCATAACAAGAAATTCATAATGCCCTTACCTGGTCCTGAATGCAGTTTTCAGCACATCTGAATCTTTAACGCACAACTGATAATAGCCAGATCGCAAATCAATTTTTGAAAATACTATTGCTCCTTTCAACTGATCGAAAAAATCATTAATTCTCAGCAAAGGATACTTATTCTTAATCGTAACCTTTTTAAGTTAACGATAGTCGATACACAGTCTCATCGATCTATTTTTCTTCTTGACAAAAAACACTGGTACACCTCAAGGCGAGAAACTAGGTCGTGCAAATCCTCTATCTGTTAACTCATGCAATTGAGCTTTCAACTCTTTTAACTCTGTAGGAGCCATTCTATGTAGAGCTATCGATATCGGTGATGTTCCCGATACTAATTCAATAGCAAACTCAACCTCTTTGATTGGTGGCAACCCAAGTAACTCTTCTGGAAACATATCTGGATACTCACAAACCACTGGCACTAATTCAATCTTCAATTCAGACACTTTTGTATCCAGTACATAAGCAAGATAAGCATTGCAACCTTTCCTCACATATTTCTGTGCTAGCATCATCGATATCACTATAGACAACCCATTCAAGTCATCGCATTCAATTCGAATAATTTTACTATTCTAACATTTCAACTCAATAGTCTTTCGTCTACAATTTACAATAGCATCATTCAAAGTCAACCAATCCATACCCAAAATAACATCGGATTCATCAAACGATAAAAGCATCAAATTGGTTGGAAAACAGTAACCCTGAGTAATCAAAGAACAATTCTTACAAACTTTATCAACTAAGACATACAGACCTAAAGGGTTCGATACTTTAATCACAAATTTAATAGACTCAACAGGTAAACTCTTACTAGACACTAAATTCATACAGACATATGAATGGGTTGATCCAAGATCAATCAAAGTAGTTACATTAGTTTCATAAAGAGAAAATGTACCCGTGATAACATCTGGTAATGACGCATCCTCGCGAGTGTGAATAGCGTAGGCTCTAGCTGACACTCGAGCCTCAGATCTCACAGTAGAATCTATTGTTGCAACATTGTTACTAGTCACATTTCTAGTATTTCGAGGTGGTCTCCCTCTGGCAGTTGTGTTACTCGGCCTTGTATTCAAAAATTTATCTTTTTTAGGTAACTCAGGACAACCCCAAATAAAATGATCTCGTGAGCCACATCTAAAACAAGCTTTAGTATTAATCCAATAGTCTCCAAAATTCCGTCTTCCACATTGTTGACACTCAGGTTTGTTGGTTTTAACACTACCAACATTGATACTGAAGTAGCTTGAGCTTTTGGACTCGTGTGTTGCTTCCCACGATCTCTGTTGGAATACCGCATTGAAGCAGTCAAATGGTTATACGAATCTATTTCTTTCTTTGAAAAAGAATGATAGGGTTTACTCATTGTCCTCTTTCTCGAATCTATAGCCTTAGAATCGACTTTTCTCTTTCCTTTGCTAAGTTCCTTGGCTTTGCAATCTCTGTCGACTAAAAGAACAACTTCTTTCAATTCCAGAATCCTAAATAGAAGTTTAATGTCTTTGTTCCACCCGTCTTCGAACCGCTTACACATAATATCTTTAGTTGAAACACACTATCAAGCATACTTACTTAATCTTACAAATTTTCTTTCATAATCGATCACCGTCATACGACCCTGTTTCAACTCTAGAAATTCTTTATGCTTTTGATCAATAAACCGTTGGCGTATGTATTTCTTTTGAAACTCAGTCCGAATGTGACTTGTTCTCTCGATACCACAGATATTAAAGTGTTCCACCACTGATATGCAGTATCTCTCAGAAGTGATACATCACATTTAACACATTCTGCTGGCGTACAGGATAGTTCATCAAAAACTCGAATTGTATTCTCAAGCCAAAACTTGGCTCTCTCAGGATTATCATCAACAGTAGCTCTAAGCTCTTCAGCCTCGTACTTTTGAATTTTATCCGCAGTGGCTTGTTCATACGCAAGGTTTTCAAACCCTGAGGAGCTACGGGAATCGGTTGGGGAATAGGTGGGGGTGGAGGTTGCTGGGTAGTTGGATTCGTTCGGAGAAACTCAGTAAACCATTCGTTCATCATTTGGAAGAAGGCTTCCTTGGCCTCTACTCTCTGACTCTCAGATACGGGTTTCGATTCAGACGGCGTTGCTTTGTGAATAGAGGCTGGCGCATTACTTTCTACATCATCAGTAACTGTTCGATTGGGATCTATTACTATATGAAAACATGATTTAAAACTGTTAGGAGATATCACACTATCACAGGTTATATATGGCATGTATAGCTAGACTCATACACGCTACGTTAGTCAGAGGATCGACTAAACCGTAACTTTGATACCAATAAATGTAACACCCCTAACCCGTATCCGTCACCATAATAGGGTTTTAGAGCATTACGGGACTTATCAATTAAACAATCATACAATTCTCATATTCAAATAAACATCATTCAAATACTATCATATAGTCCCTAATACGAGCCCACGAGGCCAAAAATAAGCATTAGAAGTGGTTCGGGACTAAACCAAGAACTCAGGGAAATTTTGGGAAAACATAGGAAATTGTCAAAATACAGGGGACACACGCCCGTTTGGCCAGGCCGTGTGTCTCGCATGGCCAAAGACACGCCCATATTAAGGCCATGTGGACATTCGAAATGGGATCACATGGCCGTGTCCCAGCCCATGCCCTACCTCGTGTAACTCACTGACTTGGGTCACACAGCCAACCACACACCCGTGTGACTAGGCCGTGTGCCCTTCGAAATGGCCTCACACACCCGTGTGCCAAATCGTGTACTAGGCCGTGTGAAAACTGGAGGGTATACTGACTTATGCCACATGGCCAAGTCACACACCTGTGTGTTGGGCCGTGTGGAGCTATTGCCTTGGTTTCTAGATAAGTACTAGGGGACACATGGCCGTGTCACCTAGCCGTGTGTGACATACGGCTCAGACACACGCCTATGTCTCTGCCCGTGTGGACAAAAATAGGCTATGTTTTAAGCCACATTTCTTACCCAAATTGTTGTCAACCTAGGTTCAACATTGCACAAACAACTAATGCAAAAATAGGCACTTATAGCCAACCAATTTCAAGCCAAAATCATATACTACCAACACCAACAACCAAAATGCTCATAACTATCCTAATTAGCCATTCAAAAACATACCAATTTCACATTCAAAATCACCTAAATGGTCACTTTCAAATATGCATTATTTTGCCTAATAATTAGCATGCTAATTCATTCTCAATTTCAACCATTTGTTACCTTTATTACCAACTCTTAACAAGGCATTCACAAAGCATATATAAACCACATAACAGAAGTCCATTTACACATATATACATAACCAAGTATATTAAAATAAGCCAAATCACATGGCAATACACATAACCAAAACATACATTATTTACAAGCCAAATCAATTGGCTATATACATTACCAACATATAGGCCATATTAACTACAACACCTATACATGCCACATAACCAAATACACAAGTTCAAAAGTACCAAAATGACGCTTGGATAGTGTGATGAGATCTTTGACAACTCCCAATCCGAGCAAGCTTTGAAATCACTATAAAACACGGAAAAATAAACAGAGTAAGCTATTAAGCTTAGTAAGTTCATATACCAATAAACTCAACTTACCATATAAACACAATTTAAGTAATCAAACATATCATAATACAACTTGTATTGATCCAAAAACCTATCACATATTCATTGACAAGGCTAGATATGAAATTTACAAGTTTCATACACTCAAAGCTCATATGATTCACATACATACCTGTTATGATATGTATCAATCAATTATTCTTTCATACCATCAACATACCCATTGAACCATTTGGAATAATATCGGATACTTGAGAATCTCGCACCCTAAGTGCCAATACATGGTCGAAACCATCTCAATCTCATATCTCATATGTAAATGCTCATCTCGAGCTATCACCAAGTTTACTCACACAAGCTGACAGTCAAGACATAGCTACACGGTGCTGCTCACACAAGCTGATGAGTAACCGCAACACATGCTAGAAAACTCAGCCACTAGTAGAACGTACGGACCAGCACCCAAAACATAACCCCTAATGACATGTCATTTGATCCTATCTATTCCTAAGGTTCAACCGGGATATTTACGTCTCGATACTTTGTCAAACATTTCCTTAGAGTCATATCATCACAATTATAATAATAAAGCATTTAAAACACATAATTTAATGCTTATTAACATACGAACTTACCTCGAATTTATACAGAGAGAATCAAGCTATCAATCCACTATTTTGTTTTTCTCCCGATCTAAATTCAAACTTCGTTTTTCTTGATCTATATATAATCAGATTTAACTTATTTAAATATCGTTCTATTCAATTTAATCCAACATTCAAATTGTGTAAAATTACTATTTTGCCCCTAAACATATAACTTCTTTACAATTTAGTCCCTAGCTCATAAAAATTATAAATTCTTTCAATTTAACCTACACCCATCTAGCCGAATTATATATATTCATAGCAGCCCAAAATTTTCTTTATTTCACGCATTTATCACATAATTTTCACATTTCTGAACTTAATCTCTAATTGATAATTTTATCAAAAATCACTTAACAAATGTAGTTTATCTAACAATAACCATTCATTTTCTACTATTAAACATCAAAATACATGCATATTCATCATTGGTAGAACCCTAGACTTTTAACAATTTTGCAAATTAGTCCTTGGGCTAGCTAGATTAAGCTACAACGACTCTAAAAACACAGAAATCATTAAAAACTGAGTCAAAAATCACTTACATGCAAGGATTCTTCTAGCTAAAATTTCCAAGCTCCCAAACCCTATTTTTGCTTTGCATTTTCAATTATGAAGATGAACCAAAAAGATGATGTTTTGTTTTTATTATTTTTACTAAACTTATTTACCAATTTACTTAATTAACCTTATAAATTAACCTTTAAAAATCATATGTTTAATATCCATAATTGTCCACTCATGCTATTAATTACAACATAAACCATCCAATCATTTAATTTCATAGCTATTAAATCCTTTAACTTATAGGACTCTAGTTTTGCACCTTTTTACAATTTAGTCCTTTTTATCAAATTAAGTATTCAAACGATTTAATTTCTTAACAAAATCTTCATACAATCATACTATTATGTTGTAGACCTTAAAATAATAATAAAATAAATATTTTAACCTTGGATTTGTGGTCTTGAAACTACTATTCTGATTTGACTAAAAACGAGCTGCTACATTTTTTCAAGAGCAAGATCTCAAGTTACTTGGCTTGTGTCTGTAGGCCCTATCATGGTACCCTACACTATTTTGTCTTGATTCTATATTAGCTCTACTCTATTTATAGTCTACTAATTATCTATTGAGTACTTGCCCATATTATTCAATTACGGTCCAACTACTCTAACCTTTTCAGAATTAGATTATTTTATTGGCATGCAGCGCAGTCATCTATATCTAAGGATTGCACGCATATAATTTAGAAACAAAAACAATTCAATGAAACAGTAAATTAATTTAGATTTGTGCTTCAACCATTAAAGAAAATAAAGGTTTCATCATGTAATCCCAACCATATGAAATTTAGCTCATGGGTTGTGATTAAAATTCAAGATCAAAAAATCATTCAACATTGTTTCAGCAAATCAATTCACGAAGAGAAATCAAGAAATAATGGAAGAACTTCAGAAGGATAGCTTTTGCTTATCCAGTCTACACTCTAGCGACACAGTGTCATGTGGTGGCTAAAAGGGACAGCCTTCATCTTACTCTTCCCATCACTGCTCAGCCGCTATATAACAGCCCGTTTTTGGGTCAAGTCAGAACAGTGGTTTTGGGACCACAAATCTGAAGTAGAAATATTTATTTTATTTTTTTAAGGTCTACAAATGATAGAATAATTGTGTGAAAATTTCATTAAGAAATTTTATCGATTGAGTATTCAATTGGTCTAGAAGGACTAAATTGCAATAGGTGCAAAAATTGAGTTCTATAGGCTAAAGGTAGTAAATTATTATGAAATTCTAAATTAGAGGTCCTTAAATGGTAATTAGACCATTATACTTTACTATGGACAAAAATGGACATGGTTAGAGAAAAATTTCAAAGTTTAAGTGAAGGGCATTTTGGTAATCTAGTAAATAAAGACAAAATAAGCTAAAATAAAAGTGTCCATCTTCTCAAATTAGTCCCCAATAGCTGAATTTGAAGAAGAAGACATAGCTAGGGTTTTGGCCACTTTCAAGCTCGATTGTAAGTCCATTCTTGTCCCTTTTTAACGATTGTTATATTTTTGATATCGTTGTAACTTGATTTAGCCATTTCAAGGACTAATTTGAAAGAAAATCAAAGTCAAAAATTTTACCCATGTTGGATGTGCATGTATTTTTATGTTTAATGGTAGAAAATGCATGTTTGTTGTTAGTTAAACAACACTTACAAGGTGATTTTTGATGAAAATGTAAAAAAGGGACCTATTTGTAAAAGGTTGTGAAATGTGAGGTAAAATGTGAATAAATGGAAAATGTAAGCTGTCATGAGTATGAAAAAGTTTAGGTAGGCTTGGGTAATGAAGAAATCGAATAAAAATCATTTTACGAGCCTAGGGACCAAAATGTAAAGTGTCAAAATTTTAGGAGAAAAAATGTAATTTTTGCCATAGTGTGTTTTTGGGTTAAATTGAATAATGTGATAATTAAATAAGTTAAATATGGTATTATAGATCAAGAAAAATGAAGTTTGATTTAGACCGGTGAAAAAATAAGGTTGTTGACTAAATCAAATTAAAAGTCATTTTTATAACCGAGGTAAGTTCGTATGTTAAATAAGCTTTAATATAATTGTATTTAAATGCTTTAATATTGCATGAACTGTATGATTGACTATGTGGATGAGTTTAATTCTATGAATGAGTTCGACGATGATTCGACAAGTAAGAAATCTCGTTTGAACCTTAGGAATAGATTAGGATACAAGTGACATGTCACTAGGGTTACCATGTGTTATGTGATTACGTGATCTGGGTACTGGTCATGTACGTCCTATCGGTTGCTGAGTATACTGGCATATGTTGCGGTTATTGTGACTTGTGTGAGCAAAGATCGTATAGCCTATGCCGGACCGACGACTTGTGTGAGCGGGTTCGTTGATAGCTCGAGAGCGAGCAATTATGATATATGAGACTTAGGTAGCATTGGCTACATATGTGGCACTTAGTATGTAAAATTCACGAGTATCCGATATAATTATTCTGAGTGGTTCATCGGTATGTCTACGATAAGAATAAATGAAGCTATTACGAAATGATACAGGTATGTACGATAAGCTTATGGTTATAAAATTTGGGAAATAATGACTTCAAGGTAAGCTATGATGGAAGTAAATTAAAGCCATGAGATTATGAATAACTACATTTATCTTATGTTATTAATTGAATGTTAATGCATGGTAAGGTTTGCTTATTTCTTTCATACGAGTTTACTAAGCTATATAGCTTACTCCATTTTATTTCCATGTTTTATAGTGTCACTAAGCTAGCTCGGGTTGGAGATTGTCAGAGATCGCCTCACACTATCAAATTGTTATTTTGGGTACCGATGATTTTAAACATTTTGAGATTATGGCATGTATAGGGACTTAGACATTTTGTCATATATGTCATTGTGAATTTAGCCAAATGTATTAGCTTGTAATTATCAAGGCTTGATGTGGTATTTGGCCATGTAACTTGGCTCATTTTGGTTGATTTGGTTGTAAGCATATAAATTTATATATGCATGCATATGCAATTATCTCTTGTGTGATGTGGTTTATAAATGCTTGATAAATGGTTGAATGCGACTTACTGGGTTTGTTGTTGAATGGTTATGGTTGGCTCATCGGTATGCTAAGAAACTAAGTAAAATTATGCATGTTATTGGTAGCCATGTTGAAACTTGTAGCATGTGAGTTTGGTGTGATTTGGTATGGTAAAATATGATGTTGTAAATATGTTGAGTATGGATAATGAAATGACATGAATTCGCATTGGTTTTTGATGTATTGGTTGTCCAAATATGCTAAGAATCATACCTTGAACTTGTACAAGTGTAGGTGTAAATAAAGGTGACAAATGGCTTGGTAAATAGCCTTTATTTTGTCCACACAGGTAGACACATGGGCATGTGTCTAGGCCTTGTGTGACACACGGTCTGCCCTATAGGCATGTGTTCTGGCCAAGTGTCCCCTACACCCTACTTTTGAGAAATAGAATGCTCAGGATTGAGCGCACGGGCAAAGACACGGGTGTGTGTCTCAGCCGTGTGAGGGACACGGCCTCACGCACGGGCGTGTGTCTGGGCGTGTGAAGTCTGCACTTATTTTATGAAAATTAAATTAACCACATAGCCTAGCACACGAGTGTGTGACTTGGCTGTGTGATCTCAATTTGTTCATTCATTGCAAAACAGAGAGTTACACGGGTTAAGGATACGAGCGTGTGTGGCCACACGGCCTGCCCTCATGGGTGTGTCCCAAACCACACAAGCATGTGACCCCTGTTCATAGCAAAAATTTTCTAAGTTTTGTAAAATTTTCCTAAATACTCGGTTTAGTCCCAAACCACTTTCGAAACATGTTTTGGGCTCGTTGGCTCACATTAGGGACTTTATGTTTGAATGCAAATGGTTTTAATTTGGATGAAAATTTATGACTCAGAATTGTATGTTTGCTTATGATGTGAGTCCGGTAATGCCTCGTATCCTATTCCAGCATTGAATACGGATAAGGGGTGTTAATTTAGTGGTATCAGAGCTATGGTTTAGTCGATTCTCGAACTGACCTAGCGCGTGTAAGAGTCTAGCTATACATGCCATATATAAATTGTGATAGTGTGACGAGTCTTGACAATTTAAATTGTGTTTTCATATGGCAAATGGATCCTAACCGAGAGGTAGTTGACGATGTTGAAAGTAATGCACCGACTCCCGCTCAAGGGACAGCGCCATCTGAAAGTAGACCGGTCACGATTAGTTAGGGAGGAGAGGCTAGGGAAGCCTTCTTCCAAAGGATGAATGAGTAGTTTGTTGAGTTTGTTCGAACAAATCCGATTGACCAACATCCTCCACCCCCACTTAACCCCTAATCGATTCTCGTAGCTCCCCAAGGTGTGGAATCGATTAGACTGGATAAGCCTCCAGTTGATAAGATTCAGAAACAAGGGACTGAAGAATTTAGGGCCAATGTTGACTATGATCCCGAGAGGGCAGAGTTTTGGCTTGAGAACTCCATCAGGGTATTTAATGAGCTTTCTTACACACCAGATGAGTGCTTGAAATGCGCTATATCACTACTGAGGGACTCAGCATACCAGTGGTGGAATACTCTTATATTTGTGGTACCGGAAGAAAGAGTTAGTTGGGGTGTCTTCCAAGAAGAGTTCAGAAAGAAATATATCAGTCAACGATTCATTGATCAGAAACGTAAAGAGTTTTTAACCTAAAATAGAGCCGTATGTCTGTGACTAAATATGAGTAAGAGTTTGTTAGGCTTAGTAAGTATGCTTGGGAATGTGTATCTATCGAGGCCATCATACGCAAGAGATCCAAAGATGGATTGAATGAGGATATCAGACTGCTAGTTGGGATTTTAGAATTGAAAGAATTTGTTATGCTAGTCGACCGAGCTTGCAAAACTGAAGAGCTGAACAAAGAAAAGAGAAAGGCTTAGCTTGAGGTTAAAGACTCAAGAAAAATATCGATGAATAAGTCATTTCAATCTTCGTCCAAGAAATCGAGGGATTTGTATACTTGTTCAAATGCTTCAGCTAGATATCCCAACAAAGAGCGTGGGAAGCAATATTCGGGTTCTAAGGCCCAAACTACAGCAATAGCGAGTGTTGGCGATTCTAGGTCCAATAGACCTGAATGTCAACACTGCGATAGACAACATCCCGGTAAATGTAGGATGAATAACCGAGCTTGCTTCAAATATGGCTCCCAAGATCACTTCATTCGAGATTGCCCTGAAATGACTGAGAAAAATAGTTTTTAGAATGTGAGGCCAAGTAATACTGCCACTAAAGGGAGGCCACCGAGAAATATTAGAAGTGGAAACAGTAGCAAAGGTGTGACGAAAGAATTAACTGCAAGATCAAAGGTTAAAGCATCCGCTAGAACTAAAGCTATTCATGCTCGTGAAAATGCGTCATCCCCTGATGTTATCACTGGTACATTTTCTCTCTATGATACTAATGTAGTTGCATTGATTGATCCTGGATCGACTCATTCTTATATTTGCATGAATTTGGTATCTAGTAAGAACTTGCCTGTTGAGTCTACTAAGTATGTGATTAAAGTGTCGAATCCCTTAGGCAAATATGTTCTAATTGATAAAGTTTACAAGAGTTGTCCTTTAATAATTTGGGGTCACTATTTTCTGGCTAACTTAATGCTTCTACTGTTTGATGAGTTCGATGTAATTCTTGGAATGGATTGGTTGACGCTACATGATGTCGTAGTGAATTGTAGATGAAAGATTATTGAATTGAAATGTTAGGATAATGAAATTCTTTGGGTTGAACCGAATGAGTCGGGTGAGTTACCTATTGTGATTTAGTTAATGTTGGCTCAGAGATATGTAAAAAAAGATTGTGAAGCATTTCTTGCGTATTTACTGAATACGAAGGTGTCAGAATTGAAGATCGAGTCTATGCTGGTAGTTTATGAATATTCGGATGTGTTCCCAAAAGAGTTGCCTGGATTACCACCGATCAGAGAGGTGGAGTTTGCTATTGATTTGATACTGGGAACACTAATATTGATAGCTCCATATTGAATGGCTTCGACCAAATTGAAAGAATTGAAATCTCAGTTACAAGAGTTGACAGATAAGGATTCTGCGAGACCGAGTATTTTGCCCTGGGGTGTACCAGTGTTGTTCGTCAAGAAGAAGGACAGATCCATGAGACTTTGTATTGATTATCGTCAACTTAACAAGGTTACAATAAAGAACAAGTATCATTTACCAAGGATTAATGATTTGTTTGACCAGTTGAAAGGGGCAACAGTGTTCTCAAAGATAGATTTGAGGTCCGACTATTATCAATTGAGAGTTAAAGACTCAGATGTGCCGAAAATTGCACTCAAAACGAGTTATGGTCATTATGAATTTCTTGTTATGCCTTTTGGATTAACTAATGCTCCAACTGTTTTTATGGATTTGATGAATCAGATCTTCAGAACATATTTAGATAAGTTTGTAGTTGTGTTTATTGATGACATTTTGATTTATTCCCGAGATGAGTTTGAGCATGCCGAACATTTAAGAATTGTATTGCAGACTTTGAAAGATAAGACATTGTTTGCTTTGAGGGCAATGAATACACAGTTAACCTTATCCGATAATGGATTAATTTTGGTCGAGTTGAAAGCTAGACCGGTATTTCTTCAGCAAATTTGCAAAGCTCAGAAAGGTGATAAGGAGTTGCAAGCTAAAAGAGTTCAATACGAAACGAATAGTGATTCAGAATATCAAATCGGATCAAATGATTGTTTAATGTTCCGAGGTAGGATTTGTGTACCGAGAAACACCAAGCTTATTCAAAAAATTCTTCACGAGGCACACAGTGGTTGTCTGTCTGTTCATCTAAGAAGTACGAAGATGTATAATGATTTGAAGAAATTGTATTAGTGGTCGGGTATGAAACGAGATATTTTTGAATTCGTATCGAGATGTTTAATTTGTCAACAAGTAAAGGCCGAACATCAAGTACCTTCGAGTTTACTTCAACCTGTGATGATTCTCGAGTGGAAATGGGACAAAATTATGATGGATTTCATAACTGGATTACCCCTGACTCCGAAGAAGAAAGATGTTGTTTGGGTCATTGTTGATAGATTGACGAAGTCCGCTCATTTTAGTCTGGTACAAACTGACTATTCACTTGATAAGCTAGCTGTGTTGTACGTTGATAAGATTGTTAGATTGCACGAGGTGTCTATTTCTATTATTTCAGATAGAGATTCAAGGTTTATGTCTCGATTTTGGAAAAAGTTGTAAGAGGTTTTGGGCACAAAGTTGAACTTTAGTACTGCATTTCATCCACAAACCAACAGTCAATCTGAAGAACGATTCAGGTTCTCGAAGATACGCTTCGTTGTTTTGTTTTAGAGTTCGAAGGTAGCTGGGAAAAATATCTACCTTTAGTCGAATTTGCTTATAACAACAATTTTCAGTCGAGTACAAAGATGGCACCGTATGAGGCATTGTATGGCCATAAGTGTCGAACTCCGTTGTACTGGACCGAGCTCAGTGAGAGACAAATTCACGGGGTTGATTTGGTTAAAGAAATCGAAGAAAAAGTGAAAGTAATTCATGATTGTTTGAAAACAGCTTCGGATAGACAGAAATCGTATGCAAATTTGAAACGAAAGGAAATTTAATTTCAAGTCGGTGATAAGGTATTTCTGAAAGTTTCTCCATGGAAGAAAATTCTAAGATTTGGTAGCAAGGTCAAGTTGAGTCCTCATTTTATTAGTCCGTATGAAATTATTAAAAGAATAGGGCTAGTGGCATATCGATTAGCTTTACCGTCGGAGTTGGAAAGAATTCACAATGTGTTCCATTTTTCAATGTTGCAACGATACCAAATAGATCCTTCACATTTGATTTCTCCAACAGAGATTGAGATTCGACCTGATATGACATACAGTGAAGAACCGATCAAAGTGCTAGCTCGAGAGGTTAAATAGTTCAGAAATAAAAGCATAGCTCTAGTAAAAGTCTTGTGGCAAAGACATGGCACCGAAGAGGCTACGTGGGAACCCGAGGAAGCTATGAGAAAATAGTACCCTAACCTCTTTTCTGGTAAGATTTTCGAGGACGAAAATCCCTAAAGGAGGAGAGTTGTAACAGTCCATTTTTTGGTCAAATATGAATAGTAGTTTTGGGACTACAAATCTGAAGTAGAAATATTTATTTTATTATTTCTTTAAGGTCTACAGCATGATAGAATTATTGTGTGAAAATTTCGTTTAGAAATTTTGTCGATTGAGTATTCAATTGGTCTAGAAAGACTAAACTACAATAGGTGCAAAAATTGAGTTCTATAGGCTAAAGGTAGTAAATTGTTATGAAATTCTAAATTAGTATGGACAAAAATGGACATGGTTAGGGAAAAATTTCAAAGTTTAAGTGAAGGGCATTTTGGTAATCTAGTAAATAAAGACAAAATAAGCTAAAATAAAAGTGTCCATCTTCTCAAATTAGTCCCCCATAGCCGAATTTGAAGAAGAAAGCATAGCTAGGGTTTTGGCCACTTTCAAGCTTGATTGTAAGTTCGTTCTTGTCCTGTTTTTAACAATTTTTATATATTTGAGATCGTTGTAACTTGATTTAGCCATTTCAAGGACTAATTTGAAAGAAAATCAAAGTCTAAAATTTTACCCATGTTGGATGTGCATGTATTTTGGTGTTTAATGGTAGAAAATGCATGTTTGTTGTTAGTTAAATAACATTTATAAGGTGATACTTGATGAAAATGTCAAAAAGTGACCTATTTGTAAAAGGTTGTAAAATGTGTGGCAAAATATGAATAAATGGAAAATGTGGGCTGTCATGAGCATGACAAAGGTTCGGCTAGGCTTGGGTAATGAAGAAATCGAATGAAAATCATTTTACGAGCCTAGGGACCAAAATGTAAAGTGTCAAAAGTTTAGGGAAAAAATATAATTTTTGCCATAGTGTGTTACTAGGTTAAATTGAATAATGTGATAATTAAATAAGTTAAATATGGTATTATAGATCAAGAAAAGTGAAATTCGTGTAACAACCCAAACCCGGCCTAGACTTTATGGCCGAATCTGCGATGTTACGTTGAAGTGTTTTTCGAAAAACATAATTCCGTTGAAAAATCCGTTTTATATTTAAACCTCTTTGTGATCTTAACGAAAATTTACGATATCTTATTCTTTGTTAAAACTCAAGTCGTTTTAGCAAAATAGTAATTATATTAGGGTGTCATTACACTTAAAAATAATGTTTGTTGCGTAAGCTTTTCAAATATGTTGCGTAAACGTGGAGTTTTGAAAAGCATTTATCTTTTGAAAACCTGCATCCTGCTATTAAAAGATATGAATCAAAATAAATAAAACCCCAAATTAAACGTTAAAAATTTAAAGAGGCCTTATTACATAGCAAATACCCAAATTAAATTACTTTTAAATAAAGCAAATATAATAGTAAATGTGGTTGTGTGGCTGCCTTTGAATCCCTCGCAGCACCGATCCTCTTAAGTTTGGGGATTACCTGTACAGATAAACAGATGGGTGAGTTTACGAAAACTCAGTGTGTAATCCCATACAAGCAAACAGTCAGAAACACGCACAGTCTGGGCCTAAGCCCTTTTCAGGAACAGTGGTAATATCAGTTTGGGCTTTAGCCCATCTTATCTGGAAACTTGATCATGTGTTTGGGCCTTGGCCCATTGCGATGCTGATAGCGGATGCAATAATAGTAATCAATGCAAGAATATGATTAAAACAGTATACAAGTCCTACCCATCCAGCCTCTACACTCCATCTACGTTCAACCCTACACTCCATGTGGGGATATAATCAGCCCACCCATCCCTACACTCCAGAATTAGCACTGGTTGCGGCACTAAACAGTAGTATGCAACTGAGCTACCAATGATTTAGGCTCGAAGCCTTTCAGTACACTTCCTCCAATCAGTATAAACCCATCCCCATGCAATGCATCATACAGTCATGTCATGTATCCAATACAATTTAATTAGCATGCTAAAATACGGTTACACATGTACAAATACATATATACATCACATAGGGGAAAAACAGTCGTCTTACCATATAAAGGCAAAATAGTCATTTTACCAAATATAAGGGTCGAGTTAAACTTACAGACCCAACAGTAGGTCCACAGTCATCTCGAGTAACCCATGCAACCTTAACAGACAAACAGTGAAAATGGCCCAAGGCTTATAGTGCGGGCCCATGTGGGCCCACATGCTCGTGTGGCCCACAAAGCCCAGAAATGGCCTTGGCCGTATGGATCACACAGCCTGGCCCAAAGTTCTCCACACTTCTGTGTAGTTCACCCATGTGGGGCCCACAGACCCGTGGGGCCCACACGGCCCATTTTGGCCTAACGTGGCCCAAAACGGCCTAAGCCCATGAAATCACTCATGGTGGCCTCTACGACCAAATGCCCACATTTATGCGTTCGAATTACCACCCGAGTGAGCGCAAGCTCATGTAGCATCAATGGTCATCTTTTCCGACTTTGTCGATTTACGATTTGGGCAGTGTTTACACACTTGTTTGCGAAAATGTGCAACTAGCCAACGAGCACTTTAACCTATTTCAAATAGAAGCTTTAGTCAATAGACTAACAATCGAGTCGAAGCGAACTCTAATCAAAAACTTATATAAAAGATTACCTATCACTTGTCCCGATCGATCACATACTAAAATCGTTGCAAGTGATCGCTTGGACTCCTTAAATACTACCTGTATCCCAATCGCCATTTGTTAACTAAAACCATGCACGCAAATAATCAAACCATGTAAATAGCAACTTACCGAGAGCGTAGACTAAGAATAGGAGATAGTAGTACTCGGCCTACCCCCCAGAAGCACCCACTCGAACCGAGGCTCAAGATGTAACAATCGCACCTCTATTTAAGACAACAATAGAGGAAAATGAAGAATTCGGCCAAGAGATAATTGATTGAGGGAGTCTAAATATTCGGCCAAGGTGCAAGGTGAAAAGGGGACAGAATTGAGAGAAAGATAAAAGGGGTATTCGGTCACAATAGCTTAATGAAAAGAAAGGAAATATGTTAACACCAGAAAGAATTGAAGGAAGGGAAGAGGTGTATTCGACTAATCCTTGCAGAGAATCGACCAAGGTAAAACTTATTGAGAAGGGAAGAAGAGGGAAGCAATTGGTCAAAGAATCCAGAACAAAAACCTGAAAGTAATGAAAGAGAGGGAGAGGAGACAGTCGATCAGTAAGGCATTGTTATGGAGAGCAAAATCAAAATAGGCAGGCCTGAATGGTTTATCGTAGTATTTGGTCTCAAAGCAAAGAAAAAATGCAACAAAACCACAGAATGCATAGCAAAACTAGAAACACATTCGGAACCAAAGAGCAAAAAGGTCCTATGACTGATTTTGCCAAAATAGGACTCCCACATTCGGCACAACACTACCACTCTTCCCATAATCCCTTAATTTTCTCCTCAAATCACTCCAACCGATCACTATCCACATCCCAACATTCCTTCCTACAATCCCTCCACGACCAATTCAAACTCCACTCTCTCAGCAGTGTTTCAGTCAACCTCTACTACCCACATGACAAGTGCAGCAAAATAAAACACTCTACTGCTCAAAGTAGGATTCGTTCCTCAACCTCAAGTAACCATAGCACGCCACTTATCCCTTAGACCAGTAGGCCCTTTCTTTCATGTTTTACCCATATTTATTCAAAAAGCCTACAGTCTCAAGAAAAGGGTTTAACTAATTAAAACAAAATTTTTGCACATGTCCAGGCTTGAACCCAAGACTTCTCAGACACTTCCAGAACACATAACCATTGAAGCAAACAGATATTTGTGTCACTTTCTTACACAACTAAACATTTATGTGCTACCTCCTAACTATTCCCATGCTCAAGACCTAATACTTCTAAGCCCAAATTCGGGGTGTTACAGTTCGAGTTTAGACCGGGGAAAGAACAAGGTTGTGGACTAAATCGAATTAATAGTCATTTTTGTAACCTAGGTAAGTTCGTATGTTAAATAAGCTTTAATAAAATTGTATTTAAGTGATTTAATATTACATGAACTGTATGATTGACTATGTGGACGAGTTTAATTCTATGAATGAGTTCGATGATGATTCGACAAGTAAGAAATCCCATTTGAACCTTAGGAATAGATTAGGATACAAGTGACATGTCATTAGGGTTACCATGTGTTATGTGATTATGTGATCCGGGTGCTGGTCCTGTACGTCCTATCGATGGCTGAGTATACCGGCATATGTTGCAGTTACTTAACAGCTTGTGTGAGCAGCACAGTATAGCTACGTCTAGACTGACAGCTTGTGTGAGCAGGCCCGTTGATAGCTCGAGAGTGAGCAATTATGAGATATGAGACTTAGGTAGCATTGGCTACATATGTGGCACTTAGTGTTCAAAATTCCTGAGTATCCAATATTATTATTCCGAGTGGTTCACGAGTATGTCTATGATGAGAATAAATGTGAAGCTATTACGAAATGATACAAGAATGTACGATAAGCTTATGATTATAAAATTTGTGAAATAATGACTTCAAGGTAAGTTATGATGGAAGTAAATTAAAGCCATGAGATTATGAATAACTACATTTATCTTATGTTATTAATTGAATGTTAATGCTGCTTATTTATTTCATACGAGCTTACTAAGCTATATAGCTTACTCTATTTTATTTCCATGCTTTATAGTGTCACCAAGCTAGCTCGGGTTAGAGATTGTCGGAGATCGCCTTACACTATCAAATTGTTATTTTGGGTACCGATGATTTTAAACATTTTGAGATTATGGCATGTATAGGTACTTGGTCATTTTTTCATATATGTCATTGTGAATTTGGCCAAATATATTGGCTTGTAATTGTCAAGGCTTGATATGGTATTTGGCCATGTAACTTGTCTCATTTTGGTTGATTTGGTTGTAAGCATATATATTATATATGCATGCATGTGCAATTATCTCTTGCGTGATGTGGTTTATAAATGCTTGATAAATGGTTGAATGCGACTTAATGGATTTGTTGTTGATTGGTTAAGGTTGGCTCATCGGTATGCTAGGAAACTAAGTAAAATTATGCATGTTATTGGTAGCCATGTTGAAACTTGTAGCATATGAGTTTGTGGTATGGTAAAATATGATGTTGTAAATATGTTGAGTGTGGATAATGAAATGACATGAATTGGCCTTGTTTTTGGATGTATTGGTTGTCCAAGTGTGCTAAGAATCATACCTTGAACTTGTTCAAGTGTAGGCGTAAATGAGGGTGACAAATGGCTTGGCAAATAACCTTTACTTTGTCCACATGGGTAGAAATTATTTTTCATGTTCTTACTTTTTAATAAATAGTTAGAAATTATTTTTCTTATATTAGTACATTTAATTAATTCTATCTAAAGAGATTAGAACATAAACAGGACCATTTGTGACCCCTCTAAACTTTCATGGGAATTAATTTGATGTAATCTTTTAAGAATAAATTTTCTAATTAACCTAGAAATTTTTCATTTTCATTTTATTTGTTCATGTTTAATAAAGGGGTCAAATTGGCCCAAGTACTAATTAGTTTACTTTATCTAGAGCAGTTTAATTTTTAAGTGTAGTTGGGCTTAAGGCCCAATACAGCGAAGAGGAGAAATGCATCCACTAAGTGTCGTCTATAGGGTCCTTAAAATACCCTAATTTTCCTGCCACTTTCCTTCCCTCCTTACCTTGCCGCCCAAGCATCTCTTGTAGCTAATTTTTTTCTACATGCTGACCCTAATTTACTACTATATAAACCCCTTTCTACAATCATATTCCTTACACCATTCAAAATAATTAGCTTCAAACCCTAGCCACCTATTTCTTTCATTTTATTGCCTGCCTCAAATCCTGAACAATCTCCCCAAAATCTCCCTTTTGTCGCAAAACCCTCCTATCGCCACAGAAATCTTCTTGCCAGAGCAACCCTATCGTCACTGCAACCCTATCGGTGAAGCACCCCTACCGCCACAACCTCCTTGGTACCATCCATTGTCAATTTTTTTCCCTTCCTTTTACCAAAATTCTACCTATTTTTTTGGGAAAAATCACATGTCTCGCAAAATAACTAGATCTTCCAAGACCTTTGCCTAAAATCTAATTGTGATTCAAGATGAGGAAGAAAAAGAAAAGTTTGATTCCATCTTCAAAAATAAACCTATGATGCAGGAAAAAGGTTTTAACTTGGAGAGTGATGACAAGATGGTTGTACCCTTGTCAATTCAAAAGACAATTGATGCTCTCAAATGGAACTATTTTTGTTATGCACGATCACTGCTTGAAGAGGAGTTAGTTCGAGAGTTCTATGCTAATTTAATTGTGCCAGATGCTAATGAAGTTCTTGCTCGTAAAATGAAGGTACCCCTTACTTCTAAGTCCATTAATGATTTGTTTAATCTGCTTAATGTTGAAAAACATGAGTACTTTGCGATGATGATAAATATAAATTGGGACTTTCTTTAAAAAGTGCTTAACGTTGTTACAAATTCAAGATCCTAATGGATTATAAGAAAGTATGGTAGTAATTCTTCCCGAAGAGAATATCTAAAATTGGTGGCTAAGGTATGGTTCTACTTTGTTCGATATAGTTTCATACCTATCTCACACAGTTTCATCATCTCAATGGAATGAATGCTATTGTTTGTGTTTAAGTCCGATAATGTCTCGTACCCTGTCCCGGCGTAGGACAGGGGTAAAAGGTATTACAAACTATACATAACCATAGTTTGATCTCTAAATGAACTTACACACTTACTAAAATAGCAGAATCCCAGAGTACAAATAGTACACAAAATCGGCAGAGAGGGAGAGAACAGAAAAGATAATCCAGCACAATGAGGGTGAAAGAAATAGCAGTATTCATCAAATAGAAACCGATTGGGGGTGAGGGTGATAAGAAAGATTCGTTCAACAAGTGACCCATTGAGAGAGAGAAAAGAAGAAGTCGAAAGCACTCACCGATTAGTCAGAGATCAGTTGTCAAATCGAAAACAAAAATGAAGAGAGTAAGGGATGGAAAAGGAGAGAATCAATCAAAACCAAGGCTAAAACTGAAAGAGCTTGAGAGAGGGGGAAGAGGAGGGTATTCGGCCAACACAAAATAGAGAAAGGGAAAGAATGACTGTGAAGGGAGTAAAAGGAAAAAAAATCGGCCAGTAGAGTACAGATGAAAAGTAGAACCAACACGTAAAATACCCGAATGGTAAAAAGTAAAGTTCGGCATGAAGAGAACCTGAAAGTAATGTCAGAAACTAAAAATGAGGAGAGAAAAAAAATGCACAGTAACCGAAACTAGAATTCATCCCAAAGTTGAATTCCTCCCCAATATTGATTCTTTGAGTGCCTAGAATCCCCATTCGGCACAACACTTCCTTCTCTTCATCTCCCCATGATTTTCTCCTTAAATCTCTCCTCAAATCTCTCCAACTGATCACTATCCATATCCCAACATTCCCTCCTACAATCCCTCCATGACCAATTCAAACTCCATTCCATTCAGCAGTGTTTCAGCCAACCTCTACTACCCACACGACAAGTGTAGCAAAATAAAACACTCCACTACTCAAAGTAGGATTAACACTCCACTACTCAAAGTAGGATTCAAACATCAGACCTCAAGTAACCATAACACGCTACTTATCCCTTAGACCAGCAGGCCCTTTCTGTCATGTTTTACCCATTTTTATCTAAAAGCCTACTGCCTAGAGATAGTACTTATTCCTTTAAAACCAAAACTTTTTTACACCTGCCTAGGCTTGAACCCAAGACTTCTTAGACACTTCCCAGTACACTCAACCACTGAAATAAATATAGATTTGTGTCACTTTCTTGCACAACTTAACATTTATGTATAGCCTCCTAACTGTTCCCATGCTCAAAACTTAATAATTCTAGGCCCAAAATTTAGGGCGTTACAATTCACCCCTCCTTACAGAAATTTCGTCCCTAAAATTTCCAACTATTAGAACAGTCGCATCCACAGATCACTACGCTCCCGCTGCGCACTCTTATTCTAAAACACTACCACATTTAACCTGAGTGATTTCAATACAGTATATAGATAGACTGGGATAGTACATCAATCCAATACTCAGCCGCACGATCATGAGACCCAGCTCGAGCACCTCCATGGCCTCCACCACAGCCTCTTGTATCCCTTCCGCGAGTACCTCTGGTCCATATTGTCGAGTTGCGTTTTATCTTGTTAACAGTTTTATGCATCAGTTTACAGTTTCAGTGTTTATTAACGGATATTTTATGGAAAATAGTATCAATAATTTAGAGTTCATTTATGTTAATTGCGGTCTTACTACAGTTTTAGGTTACCCTAAATAGAGTATTTCAGTACAGTCTATTGCCTACAGTATTCTTAGTATTTCAATCTAAACTAGCAGTAGATTTAGAGAACTTAAAGAATTGGTGTCGGAGACTCGGTGTACCACACATTCAGTAAAACATTTCCAAGTATTTCAAATCATTTGAAATAGTTTTTTTTCAAAATTTTGAGTTTAAAAGAAACCCAAATCCACAGCCAAGTTTTGCAACTTGACTCTGATACCGCTAAATGTATCACCCCAAACCAGCTTGGACGTTAAGGCCGAACCTGGCGATGTCACATTGAAGTGTTTTTCGTAAAGCATGATATTGTTTACAAATCCCAATCTTTACTAAGCCTCTTTATGTGATCTAAAAGATAATTTTAAAACTTACGTTGCTATCAAAAGTATTTAATTTAAAACGTTATTAATTTCAAAATCGCGTTTGTAGCTGAAGCTTTTTAAAACAGTTGCGTACTAGCATTTACTTGTAAAACGTTATTTTCTTGTGGTAGCTCTCAAAACCATTTATGCATTTGTGGTATTTTTGAAAAACATTTATCTTTTGAAAACCCGTGTCCTACTACTAGCAGTTATAAATCAATTTAAATAAAAATCGAAATTAAAACGTTAAAAATTTAAAGAGGCATTATTATAAAAAATACCCAAATTAAAATACTTATAGTTTAAAAGTCAAAAATAGAAGCATGCGCGGTTGTGTGGCCACCTTCGAGTCCCTCGCAGCACCGATCCGCTTAAGAATAACCTACACAGATAAACAAAAGGGTGAGTTTACGAAAACTCAGTATGTAATCCCTTAATAAACAAATAGTCAAACATACAATGAGTAAATACAGTCTGGGCCTAAGCCTTTTTTAATAACAGTGGCAATATCAGTTTGGGCTTTAGCCCATCTCAATACAGAAACAGTCATATGTTTGGGCCTTGACCCTTTGCAGTAACAGTAAACAGTATGCAAGTCCTACCCATCCAGCCTCTACACTCCATCTCCGTCCAGCCCTACACACCATGTAGGGATAAAATCAACCCACCCATCCCTACACACCAAAAATATAGCACCAGTTGCGGCACTAAACCGTATTTGCAGTAGAGCTGGCAGTATAATAGGCTCAGAGCCATCAGTGATTTGCAGCAGAGCTGCCAATACAGTACACTTCCTCCAATCATATAAAAACCCACCCCCATGTAATGCATCATGCCACATGTCATGTCATATCATAATGTTATACATGTACGCAACACAGTTACAATAGCATGCTAAAATATAAACATATATCACATAAGGGCAAAACAGTCATTTTACCACATAAGGGCAAAATAGTCATTTTACCACGTAAGGGCAAAATAGTCATTTTTCACATAGGCAAAACAGTCATTTTACCATATAAGGGCAAAATAGTTATTTTATCACATAAGGGCAAAACAATCATTTTACCACATAAGGGTAAAATAGTCATTTTATCACATAAGGGGGTCTAGTGTACTTACCGACCCCACAGTAGGTCCGCAGTCGTCTCGGGTCACCCGTTAAAACAACAACGGTCAAATAGTAAAAATGGGTATAAGGCCCATATTACAGGCCCATGTGGGCCCACAAAGCCAAAAAATGGCCTTGGCCATGTGATCTACACAGCCTGGCCCAATATTCTCCACACGTCCATGTGGTTTACCCGTGTAGGGCCCACTAAACAGCCTAAGCCCACGAAATCACTCATGGTGGCCTCTACAATCAAACGCCCAGGTTTATGCATTCAGATTACCACACGAGTGAGCGCACGCTCGTGTACCGTCAACGATCACCTATTTCAGCTTTTGCCGATTTACTATTATGGCAATGTTTTCACACCGATAACAGAAATACACTCACACCCCTTGAGCACTCCAAACCTTGATCTAATCCACAAACATTCAATTAGTCACGAGTTAATCAAATTAATACTACTCCTTTCCAAAACACTTATCCAAAAGTTAACTATCACATACCTTAACTCGAGCCCCTAAACCCTTACACACACCTAATCTGTTGATCCAGAATGATTTTCCCCCTTCTTACG
The DNA here is from genome assembly GCA_025698475.1 of Gossypium anomalum. NCBI lineage: Eukaryota > Viridiplantae > Streptophyta > Magnoliopsida > Malvales > Malvaceae > Gossypium > Gossypium anomalum. Next base: position 19,636,053 of record CM046963.1, on the reverse strand, counting down.
ATTATTATCTGCATACCAATTAGAACCCTCATTAACAACTATACATAACCATAGTTTGATCTCTAAACGAACATACAAACTTACTGAAATCGAAGAATCACAGAGTACAAATAGTACACAAAATCGGCAGAGAGGGGGAGAGCAGAAAAGATAATCCAGCACAATAAGGGTGAAAGAAATAGAAGTATTCAGTCAAATAGAAACCGATTGGGGTGAGGGTGATAAGGAAGATGTGGTCAACAAGGGACCCATTGAGAGAGAGAAAAGAAGAAGTTTAAAGCACTCACCGATTAGTCAGAGATCAGTTGTCAAACCGAAAACAAAAATGAAGAGAGTAAGGGATGGAAAAGTAGAGAATCAATCAAAACCAAGGCTAAAACTAAAAGAGTTTGAGAGAGGGGGAAGAGGAGGGTATTCGGCCAACACAAAATAGAGCAAGGGAAAGAATGACTGTGAAGGGAGTAAAGAGAAAGAAGAAAATTGGTTAGTAGAGTACAGATGAAGAGTAGAACCAACACGTAAAATACCCTAATGGTAAAAAGTAAAGTTCGGCTACCCAAAACAGAGAATGAAGAGAACCCGAAAGTAATGTCAGAAAATAGAAATGAGGAGAGATTAAAAATACACAGTAACCGAAACTAGAATTCATCTGAAAGCTAAATTCCTCCCTAATACTGATTCTTTGAGTGCCTAGAATCCTCATTCGGCACAACACTTCCTTCTTTTCATCTCCCTATGATATTCTCCTCAAATCTCTCCTCAAATCTCTCCAACCGATCACTATCCATATCCCAACATGTCCTCCTACAATCCTTCCATGACCAATTCAAACTTTACTCCATTCAATAGTGTTTCAATCAACCTCTACTACCCACACGGCAAGTGTAGCAAAATAAAACACTCCACTGCTCAAAGTAGGATTCAAACCTCAGACCTCAAGTAACCATAACACGCTACTTATCCCTTAGACTAGCAGGCCCTTCTTGTCATGTTTTACCCATTTTTATCTAAAAGCCTACTGCCTAGAGACAGTGCTTATTCTTTTAAAAACAAAACTTTTTTACACCTTCCTAGGCTTGAACCCAAGACTTCTCAGACACTTCCCAGTACGCTCAACCACTGAAATAAATATAGATTTATGTCACTTTCTTGCACAACTTAACATTTATGTTCAGCCTCCTAACTGTTCTCATGCTCAAAACCTAATAATTCTAGGCCCAAAATTCAGGGCGTCACAATTCACCCCTCCTTAAAGAAATTTCGTCCCCAAAATTTCCAACTATTAGAACAGTCGCATCCACAGACCACTACGCTCCCGCTGCGCACTCTTATTCTAAAACACTACCACATTTAACCTGAGTGATTTTAGTCCAGTATATAGATAGATTGGGACAGTATGTCAATCCAATACTCAACCGCACGATCATGAGACCCAGCTCGAGCACCTCTATGGCCTCCACCGCAGCCTCTTGTATCCCTTCCGCGAGTACCTCTGGTGCGTATTGTCGAGTAGCGTTTTATCTTGTTAACAGTTTTATGCATCAGTTTACAGTTCCAGTGTTTATTAATGGATATTTTATGGAAAATAGTATCAATAATTCAGAGCTCGTTTTCCCAAATTGCAGTCTTACTACAGATTTAGGTTACCCTAAATAGGGTATTTCAGTACAGTCAATTGCCTACAGTATTCTTAGTTTTTCAATCTAAACTAGTAGTAGATTTAGAGAACTTACAAAATTGGTGTCGGAGACTCGGTGTACCACACATTCAGTAAAACATTTCCAAGTATTTCAAATCATTTGAAATAGTTTTTTTTCGAAATTTTGAGTTTAAAAGAAACCCAAATCCACAGCCAAGTTTTGCAACTTGACTCTGATACCACTAAATGTATCACCCCAAACCAGCTTGGACGTTAAGGCCGAACCTGGCGATGTCACATTGAAGTGTTTTTCGTAAAGCATGATATCGTTTACAAAGCCCAATCTTTACTAAGCCTCTTTATGTGATCTAAAAGATAATTTTAAAACTTACGTCGCTATCAAAAGTATTTAATTTAAAACGTTATTAATTTCAAAATCTCGTTTGTAGCTGAAGCTTTTTAAAACAGTTGCGTACTAGCGTTTACTTGTAAAACGTTATTTTCTTGCGGTAGCTCTCAAAACCATTTATGCATTTGTGGTATTTTTGAAAAACATTTATCTTTTGAAAACCCGTGTCCTACTACTAGCAGTTATAAATCAATTTAAATAAAAATCGAAATTAAAACGTTAAAAATTTAAAGAGGCATTATTACAAAAAATACCCAAATTAAAATACTTATAGTTTAAAAGTCAAAAATAGAAGCATGCGTGGTTGTGTGGCCACCTTCGAGTCCCTCGCAGCACCGATCCGCCTAAGGATTACCTGCACAGATAAACAAAAGGGTGAGATTACTAAAACTCAGTGTGTAATCCCTTAATAAACAAATAGTCAAACATACAGTGAGCAAATACAGTCTGGGCCTAAGCCCTTTTTAGTAACAGTGGCAATATCAGTTTGGGCTTTAGCCCATCTCAATACAGAAACAGTCATATGTTTGGGCCTTGACCCTTTGCAGTAACAGTAAACAGTATGCAAGTCCTACCCATCCAGCCTCTACACTCCATCTCCGTCCAGCCGTACACACCATGTGGGGATAAAATCAACCCACCCATCCCTACACACCAAAAATATAGCACCTAAGTTCACATGACTAAATGAGATTTGCAAAGCAGAGTGGTAATATAATAGGCTTAGAGAGTCGGTGATTGATTTTGCAGCAGAGTTGCCAAGATCTGACACTTCGTCCAATCATATAAAAACCCACCCCCATGCAATGCATCATGCCACATGTCATGTCATATCATAATGTTATACATGTACTCAACACAGTTACAATAGTATGCTAAAATATAAACATATATCACACAGGGGCAAAACAGTCATTTTACCACATAAGGGCAAAACAATCATTTTACCACGTAAGGGCAAAATAGTTATTTTATCACATAGGCAAAACAGTCATTTTACCATAAAAGGGCAAAATAGTTATTTTATCACATAAGGGCAAAACAGTCATTTTACCACATAAGGGTAAAATAGTCATTTTATCACATAAGGGGGTCTAGTGTACTTATCGACCCCACAGTAGGTCCACAGTCGTCTTGGGTGACCCGTGCAAACCACAACGGTCAAACAGTAAAAATGGGTCTAAGGCCTATATTACGGGCCCATGTGGGCCCACATGCCCGTGTGGCCCACAGAGCCAAAAAATGGCCTTGGTCGTGTGATTTACACAACCTGGCCCAATAATCTCCACATGTCCATGTGGTTTACCTGTGTGGAGCCCACACGGCCCATTTCGGCCGATTATGGCCCTAAACGACCTAAGCCCACCAAATCGCTCATGGTGGCCTCTACAATCAAACGCCCATGTTTATGCGTTCAGTTTACCACACGAGTGAACGCACGCTCATGTAGCGTCAACAATCACCTATATCGGCTTTTGCCAATTTACGATTATGGCAATGTTTTCACACCTGATAACAGAAATACACTCACACCCCTTGAGCACTCCAAACCTTGATCCAATTCACAAACATTCAATTAGTCACGAGGTAATCAAATTAATACTACTCCTTTCCAAAACACTTATCCAAAAGTCAACTATCACATACCTTAACTCGAACCCCTAAGCCCTTACACACATCTAATCTGTTGATCTAGAATGATTTTCCCCGTTCTTTCAATTATTATCTGCATACCAATTAGAACCCTCATTAACAACTATACATAACCATAGTTTGATCTCTAAACGAACATACACACTTACTGAAATCGCAGAATCCCAGAGTACGAATAGTACACAAAATCGGCAGAGAGAGAGAGAGCAGAAAAGATAATCTAGCACAGTAAGGGTGAAAGAAATAGCAGTATTCAGTTAAATAGAAACCGATTGGGGGTGAGGGTGATAAGAAAGATTTGGTCAACAAGGGACCCATTGAGAGAGAGAAAAGAAAAAGTTGAAAGCAATCACCGATTAGTCAGAGATCAGTTGTCAAACCGAAAACAAAAATGAAGAGAGTAAAGGATGGAAAAGGAGAGAATCAATCAAAACCAAGGCTAAAACCGAAAGAGTTTGAGAGAGGGGGAAGAGGAGGGTATTCGGCCAACACAAAATAGAGCAAGGGAAAGAATGACTGTGAAGGGAGTAAAGGGAAAGAGGAAAATCAGTCAGTAGACTACAGATGAAGAGTAGAACCAATACGCAAAATACCCGAATTGTAAAAAAAAAAGTTCGGCTACCCAAAACAGAGAATGAAGAGAACCTGAAAGCAATGTCAGAAACTAGAATTGAGGAAAGAGCAAAAATGCACTGTAATCGGAACTAGAATTCATCCCAAAGTCAAATTCCTCCCCAATACCAATTCTTTTAGTGCCTAGAATCTCTATTCGGCACAACACTTCCTTCTCTTCATCTCCCCATGATTTTCTCTTAAAATCTCTCCTTAAATCTCTCTAATCGATCACTATCCACATCCCAACATTCCCTCCTACAATCCCTCTATGACCAATTCAAACTCCACTCCATTCAGCAGTGTTTCAGTCAACTTCTACTACCCACATGGCAAGTGTAGCAAAATAAAACACTCCACTGCTCAAAGTAGGATTCAAACCTCAGACCTCAAGTAATCATAGCACGCCACTTATCCCTTAGACCAGCAGGCCCTTTCTGTCATGTTTTACCCATTTTTATCTAAAAGCCTACTACCTAGAGACAGTGCTTATTCTTTTAAAAACAAAAAATTTTTGCACCTGCCCAGGCTTGAACCCAAGACTTCTCAGACACTTCCTAGTACACTCAACCACTGAAACAGGTACAGATTTGTGTCACTTTCTTGCATAACTTAACATTTATGTACAGCCTTGATTGTCACTCGAGATAAGTTTTAAAATTTATAAATGATCGTACCTAAACTAACTATTATCACGATGAAGGCAAGCACACCTATCGAATAGCAGTATAGTTTTAGCAAGACCGGATGTCGAACCCAAAGGAACTAAAATTACTAGTGTTAACTTTCTTTTTATTATCTAGCCTAAGAATAATGGGCGTTTTAATTAACAAGTTAACTAATCTAAGAATGCATAGAAAATAGGTTTGGGGAAAATACTTTTTAGAAAATTCGATTGATTAAGACAATACCTAAGGAAAAATCCACCTAGACTTCACTTGTTATTTGATTTTGAATCGGACGATTTATTCATTCAACTTGTTCCGTAGGAATCCTTAATTTATGTTATTATCCCTATTCAAGACTAATAACGTCTAACCCTAGATTGAATAATTGAAATCTCTTTCTAATTAACACCCTAGGGTTGCATTAACTCGATCTATGGATCCCCTTATTAGGTTTCACCCTAATCCGGCAAAATCTTGTCACCCTATCTCTTGGCGTGCAATCAACTCCGCTTAATTATGACAAAATTACTCTTAGACAGGGACTATTCATCCTCCGAATTAGTGCATTGACTTGAATCAATATCCTGAAATACCGAAGTAAGAATTAAGAACACATAATTAAGAACAAGTCGAATATTTATCATACAATTCAGATAATAATAACAAGATTCATCTTAGGTTTCATTCCCCTTAAGTATTTAGGGGGTTTAGTTCATAACTAAAAAGGAAAACATCTCAGAAGAATAATGAATACAAAACATAAAGAAAACCCAAAACTCCTGGAAGGAAATTGAAGGAAGATCTTCAGTCTTGATGATGAATTCGGCTTCTGAGATGGATCAATCGATTTTCTTTGAGTAATTCATTGCTTCTTACTCTGTGTGTCTCCTTTAGTCCTCCTCTAGGGTGTTTAAATAGGCTTTAGAATTCCTAAAAGCCCTCAAAATCGCCCTTTTCCGAATATAACTTAACTTGGGCTCGACAGGGACACACTTGTGTGCGATTGCTTTAGGCCGTGGTCAAGGTTGAGAAATCAATACGCTCGTGTTGAGGTTGTTTTAGGCCGTGTTCGAGCCTATTAGAATGGCACGAGCGTGTGTGTTGCCCGTGTGAGGAAGTCTAGGCCGTGTTGTTTTCCCATGTCGGCCCATTTTCTCCGTTTTTGCCCTGTTTCTTGTTCTTTTTTCTCTCCTATGCTCACCTAAGTATAAAACATGAAATTAAAGGATTAGGAGCATCAAATTCATCAAATATAAGGAGAAATCATTCATAAATGTGTTAAGTATGAGATAATAATATGTATAAATTACGGTATATCAAGCCTCCTAACTGTTCCCATGCTTAAACCCTAATAATTCTAGGCCCAAAATTTGGGGCATTACATAAACAATCATACAATTCGAATATAATCCTCATATCAATTAAAGACCATTCAAATACATTCATATAGTCCCTATAACAAGCCCTTAAGGCCCCAAATAAACATTAAAAATGGTTCGGGATTAAACCGATAACTCAAGGAAATTTTGGGAAAACATGGAAAATTTTCAAAGTACAGGGGACACACGCCAGTGTGGCCAGGCTGTATGTCTCACACAGCGAAGAGACACGCTCGTGTCACATGCCGTGTGGACATTTGAAATGGGATCACATGGTCGTGTCCCAGCCCGTGTCCTACCCCGTGTAACTCTCTAACTTGGGTCACACGGCCAACCACACACCCATGTGACTAGCCCGTGTTCCCTTCGAAATGGCCTCACACGTCGGTGTGCAGGCTGTGTACTTGGTCGTGTGAAAACTGAAGGGTATATTGACTTGTGCCACACATCCAAGCCATACACTTGTGTGTTGGGTCATGTGAAGCTACTGACTTGGTTTTTACATAGACATCAAGGGACACACGATTGTGTCACCTGGCCATCTGTCACACACGCCCATGTCTCTGCTAATGTCCTACCCCATGTAACTTCTTGACTTGAGTCACACGGCCAACCACATGCCCATATGACTAGCCCGTCTACCCTTCGAAACAGCCTCACACACCCATGTGCTAGGCTGTGTACTTGGCCGTGTGAAAACTAGAGGGTATATTGACTTGTGCCACAATGCCAAGCCACACGCCTGTGTGCTGAGCCGTGTGAAGCTACTGACTTGGTTTTTTAATAAACATCAAGGGACACACAGTCATGTCACCTGACCATCTGTCACACACACCCGTGTCTCTGCCCGTGTGGACAAAAATAGCCTATTTTCCAAGCCACATTCCTCGCCCAAATTTGCAACAACCTAAACACATCAAATAGCATATGACTATATCATCAATGAGCATTCAAACCAACCACAACCAAGTCCAAATCATGCTGTACCAATACCGAAAAATAACAATGTTTATAAACATCACAATTGAGCATTCAAATCATACTAATACCATATCCAAAAATCACTTAATGGTCAATTTCATATATGCATTATCTTGCCTAATACTTAGCATGTTAACTAATTCTCAATATCAACCATTTGCTACAGTCAATACCAATTCTCAACGAGGTATTCACATAGCAATTATAAACCACATATCAAATAGTCATATATATAGATATATACATAACCAAGTATATCAAAATCAGCCAACTCACATGGCTAAACACACATTTATACATACCAATACTAACCAAATTAAGCCATATTAAATGACTAATTACATAACCAAAATATATAGGCTTTATTAGCCAAAAAACCTATACATGCCATTTATCCAAAATACACAAAGTTCAAAAGTACCAAAACAACAGCTGGATAGTGTGATGAGTTCTCTGACAAATTCCAATCCAAGCAATCTTCGAAATCACTATAATACACGGGAAAGTAAACAAAGTAAGCTATTAAGCTTAGTAAACTTGTATGGCTAATAAGTATAACTTACCATTTAATCATAATTTAAGTATTAAAACATAGCATTATGCAACTCAACTTAATCCATAAATCTAACACATATTCATCCATAAGGTTCGACATAAAATTCACCATTTTCATAGATTCAATGCTTATATAATTCATATACATACCTGTAATTATACGTATCAATCTCTCATTCTTTCTTACATCAATATACCCATTCAACCATTTGGAATACTATTGGATACTCAAGAATCTCGCACACTAAGTGCTAATAGATGGTCGAAACCATCTCTATCTCATATCTCGTATAAATGCTCACTCTCGAGCTATCACCGGGTCTACTCACACAAGCTGACGGTCAAGACATAGCTACACGGTGCTGCTTACACAAGCTGATGAGTAACCGTAACACATGCTGGAAAACTTAGCCACCGATAGAATGTACGAACCAGCACCCAAAACACAATAACCCCTAATGACATGTCATTTGTATCCTATCTATTCCTAAGGTTCAATCGGGATTTCATACGTTGCCAGATCTTCATCAAATATTTTCGTCAAGTTGTATTCATCAATAATATAATAATAAAGCATTTAATACACAATTACATTAATGTTTATTAACATACGAACTTACCTCGATCATAAAAACGATGAAATAGGATCGACTAATACAATACTTTACTTTTCCTTCGATCTAAATCTGTACGTTGCTTTTCTTGATCTGTATAATCAAATTTAACTTATTTAAAATACATTCTATTCAATTCAATCAAAAAATCATGTTTTGGCAAAATTACACTTTACCCTTTAAATTTTAAATTTTTTACAATTTAGTCTCTAGCTCACAAAAATGCAAATTCATGCAATTTAATCAACACTCATGCTGGCCGAATTTCATACAAACTATTAGCAGCCCACACATTTTATTAATTCACACATTTCACCACATAATTTTCACATTTCTCAATTTAATTCCTAATTGACAATTTTATCAAAAATCACTTAACAAATGTTGTTTATCTAACAACAACCATCCATTTTCTATCATCAAACATCGAAACATATACACATCCATCAATGGAAAAACTCTAGACTTTTAATAGTTTTGCAAATTAGTCCCTGGGCTAGCTAGATTAGGTTACTACAGCTCCAAAAACATAGAAATTATTAAAAACGGGACAAAATTATACTCACATGAAATGAAAAAGCTTGGCCGATAAAGAAATGGTGAAGTCTTTTCCTTAAAATTTTGGCTAGAAGAAGATGAACAAAAGAATTTGGTTTTGTTTTACCTATTTTAATTATTTACGTATTAAATTACTTATATAACCTTACTTAGTCACATTAATGATGTCCATAATTGTCCATTACCTTTATTAATGGTTTAATTGCCATTTAAGTACTCATACACTTAAGTCCTTTAGCTATTTAATACCTTTAGCCTATAGAACTCTAATTTTGCACCTTTTGCAATTTTGTCCTTTTTATTGAATTGAGTATTCAAACAATTTAATTTCTTAACGAAATTTTCATATGACTCAATTAACATGCTGTAAACACTAAAATAATAATAAAATAAATATTTTGACCTCAGATTTGTGGTATAAAAACCACTATTCCAATTTGACTAAAAATAGGTTGTTACAACTCTCCCCATTAAGAATTTTCGTCCCCGAAAATCTTACCAGAAAATAGATTAGGGTATTGTTTTCTCATAGCTTTCTCATGTTCCCAAATACCCTTTTCAACACTGTGACGTTGCCACAGTATCTTCACTAAAGCTATACTTTTGTTTCTTAACTCTTTAATCTCTTGAGCCAAAATTCTTATCGATTCTTCGCTATACGACATATCGGGCTGAATTTCAATATCTGTCGGAGTAATTATGTGCGATGGGTCCGATTGATGCCATCATATCATTGACACATGAAACACATTATGAATCTTTTCCAACTCTGATGGTAACTCAAGTCGATAAGCTACTGGCCCAATTTTCTCGATAATCTCATACGATCCGATAAATCGTGGACTCAATTTTCCTTCGCGACCAAATCGAAGAATCTTCTTCCACGACGATACGTTCAAAAACACTCTGTCGCCAATTTGAAATTCAATATCTTTACGTTTCAAATCCATATAAGATTTCTGTCGATCTAAAGCTGCTTTCAAACTATCACGAATTACTTTCACTTTCTCTTCTGTCTCTCTGATCAAATTAACCCCGTGAATATTTTTCTCACTAAGCTCGGTCAAGTACAACGGAGTTCAGCATTTACGACCATATAAAGCTTCATACGGTGCCATCTTTATGCTTGATTGAAAACTATTATTATATGCCAACTCAACCAACAATAAATATTTTTCATAGTTGCCCTCAAACTCTAAAACACAGCAACGAAGCATATCTTCAAGAATCTGAATCACTCTCTCAGACTGACCATCAGTTTGAGGATGAATTGCAGTACTAAAATGTAACGCGTACCCAAAGCTTCTTGCAATTTCTTCCAAAATCATGACGTAAACCGCGGATCTCTATCCAAAATAATGGAGACTGGTACCCCGTGCAATCTAACAATCTCAGAGTTGTACAATTCAACTAATTTATCAAGTGAAAAGTCTGGACGTATCAAAATGAAATGTGCAAATTTCATCAATCGATCAACAACAACCCAAATAACATCTTTCTTTTTCAGAGATAGGGGTAACCCCGATACAAAATCCATCGTAACTCTATCCCATTTCCATTTTGGTATCATCACTGGCTGTAACAGTCCCCGAAGGCACTTGATGTTTGGCTTTGACTTATTGACAAATCAGACATTTGGACAAAAAACTAGAAATATCTCGTTGCATACCTAACCACCAATATATCTGTTTCAAATTATTGTACATTTTAGTACTCCCTGGATGAACAGTTAAGCAACCACTGTGTGCTTCATGTAAATTTTTTTGAATAAGCTTGAAATTCTTAGGCACACAAATTCTACCTTGGAACAGCAATTAATCATCTGATCCAATCTGATACTCTGAATCAGTAGTCAACTCGGTACTGTACTCTTATAGCTTGCAATTCATTATCACTTTTCCTTCTTGCATCAAAACACATCCCAAACCATTCAATGACGCATCATTGAAAATCACAAACTCTTTACCCGACTCAGGCTGACCTAAAACTGGTGCTTCAGTTAACAGTGGTTTCAAATGTTCAAAACTCTGTTGGCATTTCTCAGACCACTCAAACTTCACATCTTTCTATAACAATCGAGTTATCGGTGTAGCAATCATAGAGAACCCTTTTACAAAACACCGATAATAGCTAGCTAATCCCAGAAAACTTCTAACCTTGGATACATTTCTTGGTGGTTTCCAGTCAACAACTGCTGAAATCTTATTCGGATCAATTCTGATGCCTTCCGCCAAAACAATGTATCCCAAAAATCCAACTTCTTGGAGCCAAAACTCATATTTGCTGAATTTAGCAAACAGTTGCTTATCTCTCAATGTTTGTAACACAATCCTCAAATGCTCAGCATGCTCAGATTCGTCTCCGGAATACATTAGGATGTCATCTATGAATACAACTATGAATCTGTCTACATATGGTCTAAAGATTCGATTTGATAAATCCATGAATACTTCAAAAGCGTTAGGTAATCTGAACGGCATAACAAGAAATTCATAATGTCCATACCTGATTCTGAACGCAGTTTTCGACACATCTGAATCTTTAACCCGCAACTGATAATAGCCAGATCGCAAATCAATCTTTGAAAATATTGTTGCTCCTTTCAACTAATCGAACAAATCATCAATTCCCAGTAAAGAATATTTATTCTTAATCTTAACCTTGTTTAGTTGTAGATAGTCGATACATAGTCTCATCGATCCATCTTTCTTCTTTACGAATAGAATTGGTGCACCCTAGGGCGAAAAACTAGGTCGTGCAAAACCTCTATCTGTTAACTCTTGCAATTGAGCTTTCAATTCTTTCAATTCTGTTGGAGCCATTCTGTATGGAGCTATCGATATCGGTGATGTTCTCGATACTAACTCAATAGCAAACTCAACTTCTCTGACTGGTGGCAACCCAGTTAGCTCTTCTAGAAACACATCTGGATATTCACAAACAACTGGAACTGATTCAATCTTCGATTTAGACACTTTTGTATTAAGTACATAAGCAAGGTAAGCATCACAACCTTTCCTTACATATTTCTCAGCTAGCATCATCGATATCACAATAGGCAATCCACTCAAATCATCGGTTTTAATAAGAAGAATTTCACTATTATGCCATTTCAACTCAATAGTCTTTCATCTACAGTTTACAACAGCATCATGCAGAGTCAACCAATCCATACCCAACATCACATCGAATTCATCAAATAGTAAAAGCATCAAATCAGCCGGAAAACAGTAACCCCGAGTCATAAAGGGACAATTCTTGTAAACTTTATCAACTAGAACATACTGGCTTAAGGGGTTCGATACTTTAATCACAAATTCAGTTGACTCAACAGGTAAACTCTTACTAGACATTAAATTCATACAAACATATGAATGAGTCGATCCAAGATCAATCAAAGCAATTACATCATTGTCATAAAGAGAAAATGTACAGGTGATAACATCTAGTGCCGATGCATCTTCGCGAGCACGAATAGGGTAGGCTCTAGCTGGCACTCGAGCCTCTGATCTCATACCAGAATCCTTTGTTGCACCTTTACTACTAGTTACATTTCTAGTATTTCGAGGTGGTCTCCCTCTGGCAGTTGTATTACTCGACTTTCTATTCAGAAATGTCTTTCTCGGGTAACTCTGGACAATCACGAATAAAATAATCTTGTGGGCAGCATCTGAAACAGGCATTATTGTTCATCCAACAATCACCAAAATGTCGTCTTCCACATTGTTGACACTCAGGTTTGTTGGTTTTGACACTACAAACACTCGATACTAAAGTGGCTTAAGCTTTTGGACTTGTGTGTTGCTTCCCACGATCTCTGTTAGAATACCCCACTGAAGCAGTATAACGGTTATAAAAATCCCTTGATTTCTTTGAAGAAGAATGAGAAAGTTTACTCATTGACCTCTTTCTTGAGTCTCTAGCCTCAAAATCGGCTCTTCTTTTTTCTTTGCTAAGCCCTTCGACTTTGCAAGCTCTATCGACTAACACAACAAATTCTTTTAGTTTAAGAATCCCAGCTAGAAGTTTAATGTCTTCATTCAATCCGTCTTCGAACCACTTACACATAATTTCTTTAGTGGGAATGCATTCTCGAGCATACTTACTCAGTCTCACGAATTCTCTTTCGTACTCGGTCATAGTTATATGACCCTATTTCAACTCTAAAAATTCTTTGCGCTTTTGATCAATAAACCGCTGACTTATATATTTCTTTCTGAACTCAGTTTGAAAGAATTCCCACGTGATCCATTCTCTCGACACCACAGATATTAAAGTGTTCCACCACTGATATGCAGTATCTCTCAAAAGTGATACAGCACATTTAACACATTCCGCTGGAGTACAAGACAGTTCATCAATAACTCGAATTGTATTCTTAAGCCAAAACTCGACTCTCTCAGGATCATCGTCAACTGTAGCTCTAAACTCTTCAGCCCTATACTTTCAAATTTTGTCAACAAGTGGCTTACTCATACGCAAAGGTTCCAAACCTTGAGGAGCTACGGGAACAGGTTGGGCAATAGGTAGAGGTGGAGGTTGCTGAGTAGCCGGATTCATTCGGACAAACTCAGAGAACTACTTGTTCATCATTTGGAAGAAGGCTTTCTTCGCCTCTTCTCTACGACCCTTAGATACGGGTCTCGATTCAGACAACATAGCTCCATGAATAAAGGCTGGCGTATGACTTTCTATATCATCAGAAACTACTCGATTAGGATCCATAGCTATAAGAAAACATGTTTAAAGCTGTTAGGGGATATCACACTATCACAGGTTAAATATGGCATGTATAGCTAGACTCACACACACTATGTTAGTCTGAGAATCGACGAAACCGTAGCTCTGATACTAATAAATGTAACACCCCTAACCTGTATCTGTCATCAGAATAGTATTACACAACATTACCAGACTAAACTCATAAATAATCATACAATTCGAATATAGTTCTCATAATTAAAGACCATTCAAATAAATTCGAATATAGTTCTCATATCTATTAAAGACCATTCAAATACATTCATATAGTCCCTATTACAAGCCCTTAAGGCCCCAAATAAACATTAAAAGTAGTTCGGGATTAAACCGATAACTCAAGGAAATTTTGGAAAAACATGGAAAATTTTTAAAATACAGGGGACACACGCCCGTGTGGCCAGGCCGTGTGTCTCACACAGCCAAGAGACACGCCTGTGTCATAGGCCGTGTAGACATTAGAAATAGGATCACATGGCCATGTCCCAGCCAGTATCCTACCCCATGTAACTCCCTGACTTGAGTCACATGGCCAACCACACACCCTTATGACTAGCCCGTGTACCCTTCAAAATGGCCTCACACGACCACGTGCTAGGCTGTGTACTTGGCCGTGTGAAAACTAGAGGGTATATTAACTTGTGCCACAAGGCCAAGCCACACGCCCGTGTGTTGGGCCATGTGAAGCTACTGACTTGGCTTTTAAATAAACATCAAGGGACACATGGTCGTGTCACCTGACCATCTGTCACACACGCCCGTGTCTCTGCCCGTGTGGACAAAAATAGCCTATTTTCCAAGCCACATTCCTCGCCCAAATTTGCAACAACCTAAACACATCAAATAACATATGACTATATCATCAATGAGCATTCAAACCAACCACAACCAAGTCCTAATCATGCTATACCAATACCAACAAATAACAATGCTTATAAACATCACAATTGAGCATTCAAATCATACTAATACCACATCCAAAAATCACCTAATGGTCAATTTCATATATGCATTATCTTGCCTAATACTTAGCATGTTAACCATTCTCAATATCAACCATTTGCTACATTTAATACCAATTCTCAGCGAGGCATTCACATAGCAATTATAAACCACATATCAAATAGTCATATATATAGATATATACATAACCAAGTATATCAAAATAAGCCAACTCACATAGCTAAACACACATTTATACATACCAATACTAACCAAATCAAGCCATATTAAATGACTAATTACATAACCAAAATATATAGGCTTTCATTAGCCAAAAGACCTATACATGCCATTTAACCAAAAAACACTAAGTTCAAAAGTACCAAAACAATGGTTGGATAGTGTGATGAGATCTCCGACAAATTTCAATCTGAGCAATCTTCGAAATCACTATAAAACACGAAAAAGTAAATAAAGTAAGCTATTAAGATTAGTAAGCTCGTATAGCTAATAATTATAACTTACCATTTAATCATAATTTAAGTATTAAAACATAGCATAATGCAACTCAACTTAATCCACAAACTTAACACATATTCATCCATAAGGTTAGACATAAAATTCAACAGATTCAATGCTTATATAATTCATATACATACCTGTAATGATACGTATCAATCTCTCATTCTTTCATACATCAATATACCTATTGAACCATTTGGAATACTATTGGATACTTGAGAATCTCGCACACTAAGTGCCAATACATCGTCAAAACCATCTCTATCTCATATCTCGTATAAATGCTCACTCTCGAGCTATCACCGGATCTGCTCACACAAGCTGGCGATCAAGACGTAGCTACACCGTGCTACTCACAAAAGCTGATGAGTAACTGCAACACATGCCAGAAAACTTAGCCACCGATAGAACGTACGAACCAGTACCCAAAATGCAATAACCTCTAATGACATGTGATTTGCATCCAATCTATTCCTAAGGTTCAACCGGGATTTCATATGTCGCCAGATCTTCGTCAAATATTTTCGTGAAGTCCTATTCATCAATAATATAATAAAGCATTTAATACACAATTACATTAATGCTTATTAACATACGAACTTACCTTGACCACAAAAATGACAGAATAGGATCGACTAATCCAATACTTTATTTTTCCCTCGATCTAGATCCGTACGTTGCTTTTCTTAATCTATATAATCTAATTTAACTTATTCAAAATACATTTTATTCAATTCAATCCAAAAATCATGTTTTGGCAAAATTACACTTTTGCCCCTTAAATTTTAATTTTTTTACAATTTAGTCCCTAGCTCACAAAAATGTAAATTCATGCAATTTAATCGAAACCCATACTAGCTGAATTTCATACAAACTATTAGCAGCCCACACATTTTATTAATTCATACATTTCACCACATAATTTTCACATTTCTCAATTTAATTCCTAATTGACAATTTTATCAAAAATCACTTAACAAATGTTGTTTATCTAACAACAACCATCCATTTTCTATCATCAAACATAGAAACACATACACATTCATCAATGGTAAAACTCTGTACTTCTAACAGTTTTGCAAATTAGTCATTGGGCTAGCTAGATTAAGCTACAACGACTCCAAAAACATAGAAATTATTAAAAACGAGACAAAATTATACTCATATGCAATGAAAGAGCTTGGCCAAATGTTGAAGCTAAAGAAATTGTGAATTTTCTCCTTAAAATTTCGGCTAGAAGAAGATGAACAAAATAATTTGGTTTTGTTTTACCTATTTTAATTATTTACTTATTAAAGTACTTATATAACCTTACTAGTCACATTAATGATGTCCATAATTGTCCATTACCTTCATTAATGGTTTAATTACCATTTAAGTACTCATACACTTAAGTTCTTTAGCTATTTAATGCCTTTAGCCTATAGAACTCTAATGTTGCACCTTTTGTAATTTAGTCCTTTTTATCAAATTGAGTATTCAAGCGATTTAATTTCTTAACAAAATTTCATATGACTCAATTAACATGCTGTAAACACTAAAATAATAATAAAATAAATAGTTTGACCTTGGACTTGTGGTCTCAAAACTACTATTTCGATTGACTAAAAACATGCTGTTATAATAAGTATTCTGCACACTCAATTAAAGCATTAAAACCACCTTAAGGTTGGATTGGCCCAATAGGTCAACTAATCGAAATAATGCATAAAAATGTTCATTTTGCAATAATTTGAATCTAAGCTACGAAATGTGAAAATGCAATAAAATATATTAAAATGAATAGAAAACAAGTTCGTTAAGTGCCAAAAAGTACTTAAGTTGCCACTACAATTTGTGGCAGATCATCTAGCCCATTATAAAATGTTTGCAATTGTAAACAATCTTGCAAACCATGAGAAGGACACTTATGTAGCATTAACTTGAAGCACTCTCACGCTTCATAGAATGACTCTCCCTTGAGCTAGCAGAAGTTTGTGATATCCATTCGCAGCTTCATGGTCTTGCTTAGGGGGAATATTTAACGAGGAATCTATTGGCCAACTTATCCCACATATTGATTGAATCAACGGGTTGTGAATCTAACCAAATAGAGGCATCGCCGGTCAAAGAGAAAAGGAATAATCGAATACGTATGGTGTCATCAGATACCCCATTATACTTGAAAGTATCGTAAATGATTATAAAGTGCTTCGTTCATCAACCCTCAAAATTGAAGGTTTCCTTGTATCATTTGGATCATGGCCAAGTTTATCTCGAAGTTGTTACCACAATTAATGTTACCTTGGATTTCCTCTAAGTTGGGCATGGTGTAGTCTTGAAACATACATTGCTTCATCGATATTTCAAAATGTGGTTTTTCTCTCCCAGGATCTTCAATAGGAGGGTCAGCAAGTGTTGGGTTTGTCGGTGAAAGTGAGGCTCCTCTTAGTAGTTAACCCCTTCTAGTGTGTGTCAATATACATTTCGGCTCCGATTTGAATGGTACGATTTTATTGTTGATTCAAGTCATACACTAACCTGAAAAAAAAAAGAATGTAAACATATCAATAAAATATTTTCAAAAAAAAAAACAAATAAACACAATAAAAAAGAGTGTCGTATCTATATACCTAGTTTTTGCTAATTACCTCCCTAACTAGCATACAATAATCACACAAACCACTCAACCCAACAACGGCCAACAACTTGGCCACCTTAACTGCCAGCATGTGTGCATCAGGGCTAAGAATTAACACTAAAATAATCAATCTACGTGTGATGTACTACAAAGTGTGACAGGTTAATTATAATACTTTTAATGTTACAATTGAACACCCGAGTTTCCAAGGATCGAACGTAAGAGAGTTCCATGACTAAGTCATTTTAATATATATAACATGCAATTTGGGAGTCTAGCTAACTTCACAAGGTGTCATATTATGGTAAATCATAATTGAAGGTGAATTAAACTAATTAATTATCTAAACACAAAAAAGACCAAATTGTAAATCACACAAACTATGAATCTAGCAAATTTGATAATAGGTAGCGGTTGTTTAATTCTAGTATTGTTGGTTAACCTTTGAATTAAGGATCTAAAAAGACAATACTCCCAAATTGGCTCAATTTTACCTCTCGGCCTTAATTTTACCAAATTAGACAAATTAGTCCAGTTTATCTCTCAAGCACACCAAACTAACCTGAGACAATCAAATTGTTGCCCTTTAAGATTTCCTCTCAGTCTCACTTATCTAATTTTTTTCCTTATAGGCTTCAATCTTAAGTTTTGAATTCTATTCAATTTAGTCTCAATTTTGCGATTTAGCCCTTGACTCAAAAATCAACTACTCAACATTTCCATCAACCAACCACTTAGGATTTAGCTACTCATGCTCATATCTACACATACTAACAACAAATAATCAGTTAAAAAATGTATTAACTTAAACTCAAAGTAAAGCAATAAAAACCAAGCTTTCTTGCAAAAACTTGGAGAACAAACAATGGCAACAAGATAGATGAATAAAAACACCAATCAAATTATTTTTAAGTGGTAAAATAAAACAAAGTTGAATGAGATTAAGTTAAAGGATTAAAGTGTAACTACAAGGAAATTTAAGGTATTAAAAAGTAATTAACACCAAGCTACAATGTTAACAAACCAACTAACTAACTACTTAACGCTAAACTAGAAAAAGTAAAGGAAGAACCCTAAAAAGATGAAGAATGTAACAAAACCCTAAGCTAAAAAGATGTAAAAGATGAATAATCTAAAATCTCCTCTTTTCTCTCAATCAAAAGAAGGAATTTTGTTCTGATTACAACCAAAAAATTGTGCCCAAAATGCCCTTCAGCGTGTATTTTTTATTGATGTTGGAGTTGGGCAAAGGCTACACCTACAGTCATTTTTTGTCTCCTCTCGTTAGGGGTATCACGATAGCCATGGTTTGGTATTGGATATCCACGTCAGTCTTGGAAGAAGGGAGCCTTGGGAGGTTGGGTATGGTTGGTATCGCGATACTACTATAGATGGCCTCAATCCTCTTCGTTTTAGCACTATTAGGGATATCACGACTTCCATACTTCGATATTGCGATACCCCTCTTCTAAGTGATGTTTTTGTTCACGTTCGTGCCACTATTGACTCTCTACAATACTCAATCAACCGTTAGGTCCCTATGGTGTATTTGGTCAATTTGGGTCTCAAAAGTAGCATAAAACACACTAATTCACTTATTAAAGCAAAGAACTAAAACTAAGTAAAAACACAAAAAATAGCTTCAAATTGCTCGAGAGTAAGCTCATTAAGTGTAATGGAGAGTCTAATTTGACATATCAAATTACGGCAGACCAGTATCAAGACTTGCATGGTACCAAATCATTTTACATACATTTAACCTATGGAAACACACATTAAACATTTAAGATCATGACATGCATTACATTTCACCTTAACATGGATAAATAACTAACTTAGCATTTAAAAACAAGTATACACATGTTTAATTAAGCTTTTAACTTTACCAAATAAGATATTATAGGTTCAAATGTGACCAATAATACCAACTAACCTAAACAACTATGAGAATTCTTATAACTCCCCAACCTAAGTACATAACATATACATTCCAAGTTCAAAAGGGTAATACAAACATTGTATTAAGCTGAGAAACGCGTCTTGGATGCTGTTGGAGGTTCAAGATCAATCAAGAACCTAAATGATACTTGCACACAAGAACAAACTTATCCGCACATTGGGAGTTGGAAAATCAATAGTGCTCACATAATTTGAATTCAAAACATAAAAACATTGAAGAAAGGAAATATACTATATGAGCAACATGATGTAGATGTATATATACTTATCTAAATCGAGTTTCGGGATGGATAATGAGGATCATACATCCACAAGTTAGTATACCAATTCACCTTCAGGGTATTTATACAAAATTACCAACAATCTTGCTTATACGTAATAAAACTACTTTGAATCAGGAGAAAAATTAAAACGAGTAAAAGATTATAAACCTGAAGTCTGAAACTAAAACCTCTCTTGCTAGTTGTTGGTTGTCGTTGTCGTTGTTGTTTATGACTCATCGTTTGGCTATGGAAGGAATTGAAGCTAATACAGAGAACGGTTTAGGTAGAAGATGCTCTGATTTTCTTTTTGGTAAATGAAGACTCTTCAACTTTAATTTCCATTGAGCTTTGAAAAAAAAAATTCCAATAAGTTAGTGAATGATAGATTTTTTTTTTATATATATTTTCATGTTCAATTTATAATTTATGTTCGAGATTTATGGTTGCCCATCCCAACACAAATATTGAGTAATGTATTCCATGTTTCTAGACCGTTCTTTTTTTGACTTAATTATTTGTGTAAGCCATCCTCAACTGTTTCAATGATTCATTAATGAATTACTTTATTTCATAAAAAATTAGACTTATAGTATTCGTTGGTGTGTTGTAATATTATTTTTTTATTTTTTTAACATTTAATTGATATTATTTTTTTTAATTTTTGAATTGGTTGAACGTACAGACTCCATCTTGATCTGTTCATTAACACGTTCATCAAATCTTGGCCGTCAGTTTCTAATCCTGAAAATAAAACCGTGAAAGGGTTTTTCTCCTCCCTATAAAAGCATCGTTAAAGTCAGGCATTTTGGGATATCGGAAATCTGAAGCGAAAATAAGGAAAGGGAAAGAAATTTTTCTTTTCGGTTCTTAGATTAAAAAGAGGAGGAAACAAAAGATATTTACGGATCAAAAATTCGTTTGAATCTGGAGACAAATTTCAACTTTAAATCTTAAAATTTAGTGTTTCTTTTTACTTTTTAGATTTCTTTGTTTCTTTTTATATATTTATATTTCAAAAAATAAAATGAATGATCAGTCTCAGATGATCAATCAGCCACCACAAATGATGATGAACCCGATTCAGTCGCAGATGATGAATCAGTCTCATCAGTTGATGGCGGCGGCGGCTGCTCACTCTCAGGCGAGGAGCCAACTGGGGGCGGTTCAGTCGCAGCCGATGGGCTCTGGTCATCAGATGATGAATCAGCCTCCTCCGACGTTGAATAGAAGCTACATGCCTTGGCAATCTCAGGATCCAAACCCTAACCCTAACAAGAAGTTCCCTTCTTTCAGTCGTAATAACAATTGGAAAGGTAAAAAGGTTGGTGGGGGTAAAGATTCTAAAAAGTTCGATAGTAGGCCTTTACCCATAGGTTCTGTTTCCGCTGCTTCCGGTAGTAATACTCAAGGGTACAAACCTCCGACGCTTAACGAGCTCCAATCTCAGAACCGGTTAAAAGCTAGGAAATTCTACGGCAACAAGAAGAAATTCAATAACAAGAGCAACAATCGCTTTGCTCCTTACGCTCCGCGGAATACAACATCTTTTATAATCCGAGCGAAAAGGTCGGGAGGGGTAGCGTCCTTGGTGTCTCCATGTCCAGTGACGCCTGCAGTGCTTCCTACCCCTATATTTTCACCCTCGAGGGAGGTTCTGGGTGACATGGCCAAGGAAGAATGGGGTGTGGATGGTTATGGGTCCATGAAAGGGCTAATTCGGCTGCGAACACTGGAAGCTGGTCACGATGATGAGGAAGATGAGGATGTGGGCGATGGTGGCGGATCGAGTGAGAGTGATGTGGAAGAACATGTGGAAGTTGAGAGGAGGTTGGATCATGATTTGAGTAGGTTTGAGATGATATATCCAAGTTATGGAGGTGATTATAACAATGTATTGGAGAATAGAGTGGATGATCAAGATACTCATATAGCTCAATTGGAAGAAGAGAATTTGACGTTAAAGGAGAAGCTGTTTTTGATGGAGAGAGAATTAAGGGATTTGACTAGGAGGTTGCAGTTTCTAGAGAGGCGGAGTCAGGCAGCGGAAGATGCTAATGAAGAGGTTGTCGAGAATGGGTCTGATAATGAGAGTGAGGACGCCGGTTCTGATTTTAGGATGCGTGCTGCTTCTGCTTATCATAATAATGTGGAAATGGCTGTGTTTGCTGCTGGAAATAGCAGAGATGTTGGTACTGTTGTGGAGGATGATGATAATAATAATAATAGTGGACTGTTACGGAATGAAGGTCCAGATGACGTTTCTATGGATAGAATTGCAGAAGATAATATAAAGAATGAAGGAAAAGGAGATGATGAATTAAAGGGTCAAGTTTTGAGGGAAGGAGCAGTTCAAGACAAGGAAAACGAAGCTGAGGGTAATAAAGCAGTATGCAGTGAGTTTGTGGAGAAGATTGTTGCTGAAGGGGAAGATGAATTGAGGTTTTGAAGAACCTAGGAATGAGCCTGCTGGCAATAGACAGTGAAACAAAGAATGAGGGAGTGAAGAACATTGGCGCTGATACTAGTTTAACTGTCACTCTATGATGTAAGTCCTCTCTCTGATAGATGATGATGCTTGGGGATCTTTTGCTGGTGGATTGAAACATGCAACTTTTGGATAATATGCGGCCTAAGTAGATTTAATTTAGTATAGTTCTTAATGTTCTTTTGCATCTGTTGGTTTGATAGGGGAAAGAGAGGATGAACTGCTAAGTTCTCCTTTCTCTGCCCTCATATGATCTACAAAGTAGGCATCCACTCCTCCAGCTTTCTTTTCTTTTTCCATTTTGTTTATAGAGGGATAAAGAAGGAGAGGGTGGGGGTGCCTTGTATTTTATTTAGCTGGTAGATTGTCATCCATGAAGGTTCTTGTTGTTGCATGCGTTGATTTCAACTTCTTGAAAAAGAACCTTCTAGTAAGATAAATATATCCTGATTTACTTGTCTCTGTGGGAGCCTATTCACTTGTTAACTTTCAAAAAAGTTTTGGTCATTCTCTTTTCCTATTTAACAGACTCATTGTCAAATTAATTTGCCTTCTTGTTATGTGGTATTCTAAAAAGGAAAAAACAAGGCTGACTTCTTATTAGCTTATCATTTGTTATTATCATAAGAATTAAAAAGAAAAAAAAAATTATAATGTTCTTTCCTCTTAACAGGCAGAAGTTAACAATGTTCTTTCCTCTTAACAGGCAGAAGTTAACTCTTCATCATATGGTAGTAAGTTGTAAGTTGTTATCTATGCTTGTTTCCATTTAAAGGAGGATGTTTTGTTGGATTTTGATGCTTACTATGACATAGCTGAACTGAAATATACCTCTAGTTGGTTAATGTGTTTTACTATAGAGGTAATTTTTGCAAGCTTCTTTCCACTCGTCCTTGTGCACATTTATTTGGTTCATAGTTTAGCACTAAAAATGTTGCAGTTAAGTCTGCAACCCGAGAATAGTAATGCAATAACGTTCTCTCATCTGTTTATTTTTTAGGCTTTTGAAAGTAAGCTCTAA
Source organism: Gossypium anomalum (assembly GCA_025698475.1). Lineage (NCBI taxonomy): Eukaryota > Viridiplantae > Streptophyta > Magnoliopsida > Malvales > Malvaceae > Gossypium > Gossypium anomalum. Next base: position 19,612,415 of record CM046963.1, on the reverse strand, counting down.
ATTTTAGAGTTCTGGAGAGGTTCTTTGCATTGTTATTACTGTTGATCAGGTTTATGAGTATTGTGATTATGTAGTACTAAAATGGAATGGGTCTAATTCTAGCCCTTGCTGTTTGATTCTGAACTGATGAAAGGAATAGTTTGAATCGATGGGGCTCTGTTAATTTTGATGCATTTGCTTATAGAAAATATGCAGAGTTTGGGGGTTAGGCGTTGTTTTGTTGTATTTGTTGATTGAAGTGTTGCCCATTTATAAAAGCTGAGTCCTTTGAAATGCCATTTTGTATTAGGTCGTCAGAAATACAAACTTTTGTTTTTCATTTTTGGGTTCGTTTTTGTGCATTGTATCCAGCATTATCTTCTTAGGTCGTCATATTCATTCTGGTCGTTCTGTCAGTTTTATGATAAATCGAAGGCCAAGATGGTATTTTAAAGGGTATATATATATTTATATATACACACTAATAATAGAACCTCTGAGTTTGTCATGAATTAACTAAACACTGTATTAATTTAAATGGAAATTTTAATTTTTTTTGAAAAAAACCAAATATTTTAATGAAAATATTTGTCTATATAATATTTGACTATTCTTCTTTAATCACTAAAATAAAAAGCACTAAATTAATTGATTTTATAAAATCAAGATTGTGGCTATAACATAAATAATTTTTAACAAGCATTCACATTTATACAATGAAATATTGATTAGTGTTAAAAGTAATGTTTTAATCTTATTTTTAATTTAATTTTAGGTGATTATTCGATTTTAATTTTAAATTTTATGAGAGCCACTGGGGATGACCCATTTCATATGGGCGTGTCGATTTTATGAATTTACACTTTAAATTGTAGGAAATTACAATTTTTAAGTTGTTCTGACATTTTTAGACGTACGTATATATGACAAAAATAAGAAGAGAGAAAAAAGTTATCATAAAATATTCAAAAAAACAACTTAAAAAATACCATTGAAGTCGATTTTGAAGTAAATTTTTGTTGAGAGTGAAAACTCTTAGTTGATTTCTTAAGAGATTATCATTAGTTTTTTTTTATTTTTTATTATTAGTTTTATTTTTATTTTTTTGGTTATATTATATTTTGGATATTTTTATTTTCAGCACGAACTAATTTTCTAAATATTTAGGAGGATAAACCCTATAATGGATTCTGTCATTTGATTTTTATTTTATGCAATAAATATTTAGATTTTATTCTCAATTATATGTGCTTAATTCTTGGTTTGATATTTTTAAATTATTGATCCATGTTCGATGTGTTTAAATCAGAGGAGGAATAGACTTTGTTTAAGAGTATATCTTGTGTAATTGAGTGGAGTTATATGCAATCTTAAAAATAGAACGACATAAATTTATCAGATTAGAGTCAAATCTAATATGAGAATTTATAACTCGAGTTAATGCGATAATAGGGATTTTAATTAGAAAAAAGAAATTCAATTAATCAACTTAGAGTCAGCTATTCTTACTCTCGAAAGAGATATTAGCATAATTTAAGGCTTTCTACAGATCAAGATACTAAGTAAAGAAATTGCGTAATTTAGATTGATAATGACAGATGAAATTTAAGTAAATTCTTTCTTAAGTATTATTTCGCTTCTTGGTTGCTAATAATTTGTTTTCTTGTTTTGTTCTTTGCTGTGTTCATTAGTTAATTAATTTAGTTAATTTTAGTTTTTAATCAATCACTCGAATTTATCTATTAAATAATAGAAATATGGTAATTACTAGTACTTTTACTATTCGTGGGAACGATATTTTTGCTTACTGTAGCTATACTATTAATTGATAGGTGCGCTTGCTTTAGTCAAATTTTTAGTTAGTTTCGTGGATATCAAGTTTTTAGCGCCGTTGTCGAGAATTAAAACTTAGCCATTTTTTATTTATATTTTAATATTTTTGTTTTTAATTTAATTTTTCTTTTATTTGATTCTTACAAGTTCTATTAGTTTATGACTAGACGCAACCTGTTCGAACCAATAGTTTTTGACAGTGAGATCGAAAGAACTACTCGCAAAAATTGTAAAGAGGTTAGAGAAGCAAAGTAAGGTCATCAGGTTTTAATAAACGATCAAGAGGAAAAAGATATCATTGTGGAGATGGATGATAATCAAAATAATCAAATAGCCTCCTACACCTCCTGCTTCTCGTATTATATATGATTATGCTAAGCCTATTCTAATTGGGGTTGAATAGAGTATCGTTAGATCGACTATTGCTGCAAACATTTTTGAGATTAAGTTGAACATAATTCAGATAGTGCGGCAGTATGTTTAGTTTGATGAGTTGCAAGATGAAGATCTAAATGCTCATTTATATAATTTTCGAAAGATCTGCGATACATTTAAGATTAATGGTGTTATTGATGGTGGCATATGCTTACGGTTGTTCCCATTCTCTTTGAGGAATAAGGTGAAACAATGGTTGAATTCACTTCCACGGGGTTTTATCACTACTTGGGCTCAAATGACTAAAAAATTTCTATTGAAATCTTTTTCACTAGTCAAAATAGCTAAGTTGAGGAATGACATCTCTTCTTTTGTTCAATTTGACCTTGAAACACTTTATGATACATGAGAGAGATTTAAGGATTTATTGAAAATGTGTCCTCATCATGGACTACCTTTGTAACAGTCCAGTTTAGACCTTAATCGGAGCAGTGGTTTCGGGACCACAAATTCGAATCAAAAAAATATTTTAGTATTATTCTTAGTGTTTACAATATGTGAATTAATATGTGTGAAATTTTCGTGTGAAAATTTTATCGTTTGTGAGCTCAATTTTACAAAAAGACTTAATTGCGTTAAATGTAAAAGTAGCATGCCATAAGTTAAAAGTGTCTAAAAGCTATGGAACTTAAATTTAGGGTCCTTATGTGATAAATGGACCATTAATTAGTGAAAATGTTGGTTTGGCATCATTGAAATATTGAAATTGAAATAAGGTTATTTGAGTAATTTATGAATATATGTTAATATATTAATAAAATAAAAGTTAAATTATCATCTTTCATGGTTCTTTCAATCGAAAATGAGAAAAGAAAAAAGGTTCATGGAAGCCATTAGGGTTCGACAACTTCAAGCTAATTAGTAAGTGATTTTGACTCGATTTTTGATGATTTTTATGTTTTTGCGATCGTTGCTTCGAATGCTAGTAAACCCATGCTCCAATTTTCAGAATTTATGTTGATTTTGTGTTTTGCCATTGTTGAAAGTTTGATGATTTTTGTGTTTGATGATGAAAAATAAATATGTATTAATAGATTTTTCATGTTTTGGTTAAATAATGATTCGGTTGATGAATTTGTTTTCGGTTGTGGCTTAATTGGATAAGCTAAGTGATGAATAAATCATTGCTTGTATAATTAGATTTATTGGTGCATTTACGAAGACAAGAATATTCATGAATTATAGTTGATTTGTTAATTATTAAGTTAAGTTTAAGGTGTTTAGTTAATATGACTATTTGGTTATGAAATTGATATAAAATATTTTTTTTTATATTTTGCTAGCCGAATAGATGAAAAACAATTTGGTTTTGAAAATGACATTTTAGCATGATTCATAGCATGTAAATTTGACATATTTCGATTCGGCATTGGTACTTAGTAAATGACTATTAATAGTTAAATGAGTGGTGCATGAATTATTTTTAAATACAATGGAGATTCGGTCATTTGGTAATGCTTGTATGTACTTGTATAATTTTGTCTAATAATCCATGTGGAATAACTTGACCATTCAGTAATGGTTGCTAATATTTCATGTTTGGATGTTTTAATGTATGTGCATTATATGTGCTGAATCAAGTTGTAAATAAATATATATATATGTTACAGAATTGAATTGAGCTTTGGAGAATTTGTTCCGAGTGTGAAATAAATTGAATAAATGGGCTACTAAGGCTTAAGGTAAATTCGGTCTAACACGGGTTTGATGAGATTTTGTGTATTTTGTGCTATTTGGAAATAGGGATTAATTTGTGAAAATGTGAAATATTAGGGGTTAATGTACAAATTGCCCTTTTTATGTGTTTTTGGGTGAATTTGAGCATATGTGAGATTAAATAAGTTTAATTTATATTAATTTAGATCAAGAAAAGAGGAAATCAGAATTGGATCGGAAGATAAAAAAATCTAAATTTTTCGAATAGCAATCCCGGTTCATTCGTCTTCGTCCGTGGTAAGTTCATAAGTGAATAAAGGTTGTTTAATTGAAATGTAAATGTATTATATGTGTCGAATTAATTTGTATTTATATGTATACGGTCGAATGGAGCTATGCAATTGATGATTTATTTTGAACATGAGTGGATATAATTATGAGTTGAAAGTCCTATCAAATTTTAGGAGTTGTACAGAATATTGGTGTTATAACAGGTGAGCTTCTGAGATATATGATTTCGTGTAAGACCACGCTGGGACGTTGGCATCGATATATGTGATTTCGTGTAAGACCACGTCTGGGACATTGGCAACGATATATGTGATTTTCGCGTAAGACCACGTCTTGGACATTGGCAGCGATATATGTGATTTCGTGTAAGACCGTGTCTGGGACATTGACATCGATTTGTGATTTACGTGTAAGACCATGTCTAGGACAGTGGCATCAATATTTGATTACATGTAAGACCATGTCTGGGATGTTGGCATTATACGAGCTTCCAGAGATATCTGAGTATCCTCTTTGTTTTCGAAGGATTCAACTGGTATTCTGAGAAGTAAATGAATATATAAATGTGCATTCTATTCAGGTATGTTGCAATGTTTATGAAATTGAGTAATGAAAGTGAATATGATTATTGTAGGACCAAATTTATGCCCGGGACCAATAAGCAGAGCCCAGAACACTAACCATCCAATTAGCACCCACTAAACTGACCACTAACTCCTAAACTATCCCACTAACTCCATCACCCCACTAAGCCACCCCACTAACTCCATCACCCCACTAAGCTACCCCACTAACTCCATTACCTTACTTGCTACCATGGAAGGAGGCAATTAGTTGTAAAATTTGGCTATAAAAGCCATTCAAAACTATTGTACAGGGAGGTTGGTTTTTGGAGATTAATCAAAGATCAAAGCAAAAGAGTTTTTTTTGTCTATTCTCGTTTTAAGTCCTTTGTTTGCCTATTTTTTTCCATTTCAATTTTATTTTATTTTTTATACGAAAGTAAAAATAAAGGGAAGAAGCTTACCCATTTTAAAATTACCGAAAAAGGGTTTTTTTTTGAGGTTCGGCTGCCGTGTACGGTGGCGCCGACAGGGGCTCATGGGGATCCGGTGACCGGAGCAAGGTCGGACTGATGGCCGGATTTAGATGGGAGGGGGAGAGTGTTATTATTATTATTATTTTATTTATTTTATTACTGTTACTATTATTATATATATATTTATTACCATTATTTATTTATTATTATTATTAGTAACATATTGTTATTTTTATTATTTTATTATTATTATTTTATTATTATTATAATGGTACTATATTAACTAGTTTTGTACTGTTATTACTACTATTATTATATTTTTATTCTATTTATTTATTTACCTAAAAACCTTATATACCTTTATTTTATTTTACCATTTATTTATAACTTCTTATATAATATTTTTTCCCTATATTATTATTTTTATTAATATATTATTATTATTGTCTTCTATTTTGTTGTTGTTATATTATTTTAATTGTTATTATTATGTTTATGGTTACTGTTACCATTATTCTATTATTACAATTATTATTGTTAATTAATTCTATATTTTCATTACCTTATATATTTTCTTTTTATATTTGTTATGATTATTATTACTATTATTGTTTTTTTATTATTACTTACATACTTTCATCATCCTCATATACATATATATATATTATTTTCTATTTTTACCATTAATATTATTATTAACGTATTATTTTTTATTAATGTATTATTATTTGCTTTATTAACTATGTTATTTTATTATCATTTCTTTTGATTGTCTATGTTAGTTTTAAAATTGATCCATCTGGTAGTTTTTGTGAATTATTTTTTTAGTATTTGTGTTTTGTAATTTATTAGTGCGACATTTTATTCACAAATTATTGTTTAAAATAAAAATGCTTTTCGTTTAATTGTTTCTTTTTATTCGAAAGGTTTTTTTCAAAATAAAGGCAATGTTCGATATTTAAAGAATTCGAAGAATCGTGCCCTAACGTACTGGGTTTCGCTTTCTTTGTTTGTCTTGAATATTCGAATATCCTCTTACCAGTTCACTCTCAAAAATTTTTAAAATAAAGGCAATGTTCGGTATTTAAAGAATTCGAAGAATCGTGCCCTACCGTACTGGGTTTCGCTTTCTTTGTTTGTTTTGAATATCCGAATATCCTCTTAAGGCTAAAATGCACGTTTTAAAGGCAAGCTCACAATTGAGGGTCAAAAATGTTGTGTCTTAACGTACTGGATGTAATATTTTACCTTGAGGTGAGATGGTCTTTAATACACATTTGACTTACCTAAATTTTTTAAAAGCCAATAAAAGGAGGATCGTGTTTTGAACTCTGCCCAAATCTTTAATTTTTGACATTAAGGCACTAAATAATCAATCAAGTACCAATTTTGGGCGTGTCGAGGGTGCTAATCCTTCCTCGTACATAACTGACTCCCGAACCGGTTTTCTATTTTCGTAGACCAAAATCGTCATTTTAAAAAAATTATTTATTTATTAAAAACGACCGTGTTTTGAGGTGATCCAATCACACCCTATTAAAAACGATTGGTGGCGACTCTCAACTTTTCATTTTCAAAAGTCGATTTCCCGTTTTCCAAAAAAAGGTTTCGACAGCTTGGCGACGTCACTGGGGACCAATAAGAGAGTCGAGCTGTAAATTGATTATTTTCTGTCTTCTTGTCAAAATTTAGAAATTTGGTTTTTCTAAAAATACACGATCCTCGCTTTGCATTTCCTGTGTCCTTGTTGAGTTTGTTTTTTCGTTGAATTTCTCTAAGTACTCTCGCATCATATCTCATGACCGTTGTGGTCACACCTCTTAAGTGGGAGTGAGAAACTATGCCTTCGTGAGGTTTTCACCTCCGCATGGGCTAGGGGATCACTTCCGGAACACATTCGTACTTATGTCTTCGTGAGGTTTTCACCTCCGTATGGGCGTAGGGAAATGTATTCCCCTGAATCGAACTCGATCCACATAAGCCTATAATGGGTGAGGGTTGAAGAATCTGCTGGTTCAGGTACCCTTTTCTTAGAACCGAGCCACATATAGTGAACTCTAGGATCCCGCCCTAGGTAGAGCTATGTTGAATAGGTGTTTGATTATTTTCTATTTGCTTTGATTTTTATTTTTCGATACTAACTTGTTTTGTTTTGTTTCGTTTATAACCGCATTGCATTACATCATCATAGAAAAGAGGTGTTGATTCATATTCGATTGCTAAATAGAACAGTTTGTCATGAGAAACTAGATTTCTTGATAAAGTGAATTATAATACGGTTGTTAGAATATGGTCCAAGTAAGCACAACGAAAGAAAGCTGATAATTCGTGGAGGAAAACAAGACTTTACCCGAGGATTCAAGCTGATAAAGATTGTTCAAGAGCCGTCGCGTCCCGACTTTCTTAAAGGAGCTAATCAACATTGCGAGGATAATAAGTAACGGTCTGGATCAAGCAAAAAGGAGCTAGTGGAGGCATCTATTGGAAGTTTGGGAGATTTGACTTTTACGAAGAAAGGAAATTGGTGTCTTCACCTAGAACATGAGGGCAGGGCCGTATATGTAATCCGTTTTATGTAAAGGAATTTATTTTCTAGAAAAGTTTTTCCAATAGAATTGAATTCAGAATCAACGCCTTTCTTTCTTTTTCATTTGAATTCCATGCATTTGCATTACATTGCATCATTACATCATGTGCATTAGATTTTCACAAAAGGCCCCTAATTAATTGAAATCATTTCAGTTAATCTGGAAACCGATAAAAACTTACCAACCAAGCATCGCTACTGTACCCGTACTATGACAAAAGATATGGACAAAAGATTAGAAAGACTTAAACAACTTCAAAGAGAGATGCATGACCAGTTACAAATGCAATTGGAAGAGCAACTGATGAGGATACGGCAATATATGAGAGACCAAGTGCTAGAGTCTCAAAGGAATATGATGAACCAGTTGTCCCAATTGTTGACTAAGGGGCTAGAAAAGAGGGAAAGCTCCATGATTAGTGCTGGGGTGGATAATGAGGAGCCTCTCTATCCTCTGGGTTTCACTCCGACAAATGTACAAGCATGTTTGCAAGGTCTACCAATTATCAGAGCTCAGCAAAATCTGGCCAGTACCTCAGCTCCAGTGAATTATTTGATAGGCTCAGACTCCAATCCGGGGGGCAATCCAACTATCTTTGTAGTTCCTGATTTGAACAAAATAGGAAAAGTAAAGATAGAATTGCCAAAACAACTCGAGGATCGGTATCGGTGGTTGGAGGAAAAATTCAAGGCGATGAAAAATGCTGATGATTATCGCAGAATTGACGCTAGGGACCTAAGCTTGGTTCCAGACTTAATACTTCCCTACAAGTTCAAAATGCCTGAATTTGAAAAGTATAACGGGACTAGCTGTCCAAAAGCTCACATCACCATGTTTTGCAAACGAATGACTGGGTATGTCAATAATGACCAATTACTGATTCACTATTTCCAAGAGAGTCTGGTTGGGGTAGCATCCAAATGGTACACCCAATTGAGCCGTACCCAGATCAATTCATGGGAAGATCTAGCACAAGCTTTCATGAAACAGTATAGTCATGTGACGGATATAACTCCTGATAGGATTACTTTACAGAGCCTAGAAAAGAAATCGAATGAGAGTTTTCGACGATACGCCCAAAGGTGGAGGGAAGTTGCCATACAAGTTCAGCCACCTCTCCTAGAAAAAGAGACTACCATGTTTTTCATCAATACTCTTAAAGCCCAGTTTATTAACCATATGTTGGGAAGCACTACTCTGAGCTTTTCAGATATGGTAATGTCTGGTGAATTGATTGAAAATGCAATAAGGAGCGAGAAGATAGATGCGGGAGAAAGTGCCAAGAGGTCAACCCAAAAGAGAAATGAAAATAAAGTGAACATTGTGAACATGCCTTCCAAATTGGTCAATGTAGGCCAGCCGAGGGTTGTAACCACTAGCTGTCTATCACAATGACATATCGCTGGATCTGAATGATATTTCTCAAGAGGGAACCGGGAAATGAAAATTTCCAAACCCTTATGTACTTGGGAGTGTTTTGAATAATGGGATTGTGGAAGAGATCCCTGTATTTTTAGAGCTAATCTAAAGTAATGTTCAAAATACGCTTATTGCTTTAAGCCTAGGGGCAATAAGAACCCTTTTGTGAAATAGGCTTGTGTTCAAAGTCTTTATTTCAATCAAAATGCATCTTTTTGAGTAAATGTTTTTTCATTCGTGACATATTATTTTATTCTTTGGACTCTCTTTTGAATATGTTTTATTTTTCATTCATGATCATGCCATATCCATAACATCCTTAGAATCATTTATTCTTTGGGAATATGCCTTTGTACCTACAATAGGTCTTTAGATATCAACGACAGGGGCAACGCTGTAACTGACTCCCTTTTGGGGTGAGATATGTATTTAACCGGATCTCAGGACTTTGAAGATGACAGAGATTGTAGCTTATCTCTTGATTTTGTTAAGGATGGTAAAATATGAAAAATAGATCCTACTTTATGAAGAGTCAATTGACATTGCGAGCAGGAGGCAAAGATCGGAGTCTGAGTCACCGTAAAGACAAAGCGAATTGTCATTGAGCTATTTCAAAAATTCAAAGATGTTTTCTCATAACCATATCAAGATATACCTGGAGATGCAGAAAATGTCTATATGGGTGTTAGAAGAACATATGTTAATGGCTTCACGGTAGCCACACTAATCATAAGGTTTGGGTACTATTGAGACAAGATCCATATGCCTCATTTATTTCTTCACAGCCTTTCTCTATGTGGGGCATGGATGTTATCAGGTCATTCTCGACCAATAGACATTGATTCATATTGGCAGTCGTCGATTACGTCAAGAGGAGGGTAAAGGTTACTTCATATGCCAATGTTACAAAGTCATTAAACCCCCCCCAAAAAAGTGAAAGGCGACTGAAACTTATAAAGATTGACGTAAAAAAGTTATAATTTACCCTCTTTGTTTATCGAACATCGACCAGGACTCGTTAGGGCAACATATTGCTCATTGATTTATGGGATAAAAATGATATTGAAATCGAGATTCCTTCTCGCCAAGCTTTGATTGAGTCGAGAACTGGATGAAGCAGATGGATTCAATGAACATAATTGAAAAGAAGAGGGTGAAAGTTACCCGTCATGGCCAAAATATACAAAAAACAAATGATGCGAGCTTACGACAGAAAGGTTCGTCCTAGAGAACTCTGTGAGGGGGACCTGACATTGAAGATTTTTATACAAAAGGACTTCAGAGGAAAGTGGATCCCAAATTGGGAAGGACCTTATGTAGTAAAGAAAGCCTTTCCTAGAGGAGCATTGATATTGACCGAGACGGATGGCAAAAACTTGTCCAATCTGGTGAATTCAGATTTAGTCATAGTTAGCAGTTTCAAAAAAGAAAAAACACAAAAAAAAAAGAAAAAGAAACAGGAGAGGCCAAGGCGAAAATCTGCAAAGGGCGCCTTGAGACCAAAGGGGATTTGAGTTGAAAACCCAAAAAAGGCGACTCAAATTTGGATCAAAGTGGGGTATACAGTAGTCTTGCTATGCCTAAATTAACAATGAAGAAGTATGCTACGTCTGGGGGTATTGACAAAGTACTCTAGATTCTCTAAACATAGATTGAGCTCAAAATGGTCCTCAAGAAGTTGGTACAGAGAAGCTCAAGCTGCGATATCTGGGGCACCTAGTTTTCCATTTTACCCATTTTTGGATTTGATATCTTTGAATATCTTATTCTTTTCAAGATACATCCTAATAAATTTCCTTCTTAATTGCATTTTGCCATCATTGGTTAACTTACTTGCTTCGAGCTATGTTTCTAGTCCGTTGTTATGATATTTTTCAAGCATTTTGCATTGAAATAATGATTAATGGACTAGTAACACTTTCATAAAAGGAGTTTTGCATATTACTCTAGAAGTTTCTAAATAAGATAGGAACCTGAAACGGGATTATTATTTAAAACTCACCAAGCTTAATGGTTGGAAATATTTAAGCCCAAATTGAAATTATCTCCTTAGGTTTCCTATCAAAGACATTGGTTGACCAAAAAGAAAATTACATTGCTGTCGTAATCCTGGAAAAAAACGAGTAATGGGATTATTCTCAAGAAAAAGAAAATGGTATTCTGTATTCATGCAGATATCAGGCATATATATCTTTTCATTACACCCGGGGAATGGTGTAACAGATCAAATTGATTGAAGATGGTGTAAATCATGTACCTCTAAGTTGCAGCAGGATGGATAGAAGAAATCAAATAATTATTCCTTTGAAGTTGCGCTGGGAAGTATAAACTTTATGTCCCAGAAAGTACAGTGGAAGAGACTTTGAAACTGTAGTGGGGCAAGCCAGTTGAGCAAAATGAGTTGTTTCTCTGGGTTTTCGTTGGAAATGCTAGCCGAGCAAGAAGGCAGCATAATACGATAGTGATAAAACTCTAATGAATAACGAGTGATGTCACTTTAAGCATTTAAAAGGAATCATTCTCATGACATTTCTACATTCAGCATTCATACAAATGTCATTCATAATACATCTAGTTAGGGGAATCTAATTCATTTTGATCATAGCATCTTAATCATTTGGCATAAACATAGGCATATGAGACCGAGTCTATAAGGCATGTTTCCCAGAGGACAGTGTAGCGACATCGGTGAAGATACAAGTCTTATCTTTTTGAAGTTGTAGGAAGCAGACCGAAGATTTCAGACCTTATCTCTATTTATCGGCTATGGAGCAAATAAAAATGGCGAGTCTTATCTTCATGTATCGGCTATGGAGCAGATTTTAGCCACCAGCCTTATCTCTCTGAAGTCGCAGAGAGCAGGTTGAAGATACAAGTCTTATCTTTCTGAAGTTGCAGGAAGCAGACCGAAGATTTCAGATCTTATCTTCACTGAGCAGGAGTAAAGCAGATCAAATTTTGGCAAGTTTTATCTCCATGTATCAGCAATGGAGCAGATTTCAGCCACCAGTCTTATCTTCACTGAGCAGGAGTGGAGCAGGCTAAACATACCAGATCTTATCTTCGCTGAGCAGGAGTGAAGCAGATCAAATTTTGGCAAGTCTTATCTCCATGTATCGGCAATGGAGTAGATTTCAGCCACCAGCCTTATCTTCACTGAGTAGGAGTGGAGTAGCCTAAACATACCATATCTTATCTTCACTGAGCAGGAGTGAAGCAGATCAAATTTTGGCAAGTCTTATCTCCATGTATCGGCAATGGAGCAGATTTCAGCCACCAGCCTTATCTTCACTGAGCAGGAGTGGAGCAGGCTATATACTAGATTTTATCTTCGCTGAGTAGGAGTGAAGCAGATCAAATTTTGGCAAGTCTTATCTCCATGTATCGGCAATGGAGCAGATTTCAGCCACCAGCCTTATCTTCACTGAGTAGGAGTAGAGCAGGCTAAACATACCAGGTCTTATCTTTACTGAGCAGGAGTAAAACAGATCAAATTACAGCAGATTACATCTCCGTGAAGCAGCAACGGAGCTTTTTTGAAGCAATAAGGTGCAGTGGGTTGCGACAAAGAAGACAAGACTAGCCAGCCCAGGCAAATTTGGCCATTCTAAAATCTTTGCTCTATTCTCATTACACGACAATGAGCAAAGAGGGGCAGCTGTAGGACCAAATTTTTGCCCGGGACCAATAAGCAGAGCCCAGAACACCAACCATCCAATTAGCACCCACTAAACTGAGTTACCCCACTAACTCCATTACCTTACTTGCCACCATGGAAGGAGGCAATCAGTTGTAAAATTTGGCTATAAAAGCCATTCAAAACTATTGTACAGGGAGGTTGGTTTTTGGAGATTAATCAAAGATCAAAGCAAAAGAGTTTTTTTTGTCTATTCTCGTTTTAAGTTCTTTGTTTGCCTATTTTTTTTTTTCCATTTCAATTTTATTTTATTTTTTATACGAAAGTAAAAATAAAGGGAAGAAGCTTACCCATTTTAAAATTACTGAAAAAAGGGTTTTTTTGAGGTTAGCTGCAGGTACGGTGCAGTGTGAAGCCAGGGCTCATGGGGGTCCGATGACCGGAGCAAGGTCGGACTGATGGCCGGATTTAGATGGGAGGGGGAGAGTGTTATTATTATTATTATTTTATTTATTTTATTACTGTTACTATTATTTTATATATATTTATTACCATTATTTATTTATTATTTTTATTAGTAACATATTGTTATTTTTATTATTTTATTATTATTATAATGGCACTATATTAACTAGTTTTGTATTGTTATTACTACTATTATTATATTTTTATTCTATTTATTTATTTACCTAAAAATCTTATATACCTTTATTTTATTTTACCATTTATTTATAACTTCTTATATAATGTTTTTCCCTATATTATTATTTTTATATTATTTTTATTAATATATTATTATTATTGTCTTCTATTTTGTTGTTGTTATATTATTTTAATTGTTATTATTATGCATATGGTTACTGTTACCATTATTCTATTATTACAATTATTACTGTTAATTAATTATATATTTTCATTACCTTATATATTTTCTTTTTATATTTGTTATGATTATTATTACTATTATTGTTTTATTATTATTACTTACATTCTTTCATCATCCTCATATACATATATATATATTATTTTCTATTTTTACCATTAATATTATTATTAACATATTATTTTTTTATTAATGTATTATTATTTGCGTTATTAACTATGTTATTTTATTATCATTTCTTTTGATTGTCTATGTTAGTTTTAAAATTGATCCATCTGGTAGTTTTCGTGAATTATTTTTTTAGTATTTGTGTTTTGTAATTTATTAGTGCGACATTTTATTCACAAATTATTGTTTAAAATAAAAATGCTTTTTGTTTAATTGTTTCTTTTTATTCGAAAGGTTTTTTTTCAAAATAAAGGCAATGTTCGGTATTTAAAGAATTCGAAGAATCGTGCCCTTACTGGGTTTCGCTTTCTTTGTTTGTCTTGAATATTCGATTATCCTCTTACCAGTTCACACTAAAAAATTTTCAAAATAAAGGCAATGTTCGGTATTTAAAGAATTCGAAGAATCGTGCCCTAACGTACTGGGTTTCGCTTTCTTTCTTTGTTTTGAATATCCGAATATCCTCTTAAGGCTAAAACGCACGTTTTAAAGGCAAGCTCACAATTGAGGGTCAAAAATGTTGTGTCCTAAAGTACTGGATGTAATGTTTTACCTTGAGGTGAGATGGTATTTAATACACATTTGACTTACCTAAAATTTTTAAAAGCCAATAAAAGGAGGATCGCGTTTTGAACTCTGTCCAAATCTTTAATTTTTGACATTAAGACACTAAATAATCAATCAAGTACCAATTTTGGGCGTGTCGAGGGTGCTAATCCTTCCTCGTACGTAACTGACTCCCGAACCAGTTTTTTATTTTCGTAGACCAAAATCGTCGTTTTGAAAAATTTATTTATTTATTAAAAACGACCGTGTTTTGAGGTGATCCAATCACACCCTATTAAAAACGATTGGTGGTGACTCCCAACTTTTCATTTTTAAAAGTCGATTTCCCGTTTTCAAAAAAATGATTTCGACAATTATGATCTATGGATATATCATTCAGGTACGTGTGTTTCGATTATGAAATTCAGAAATGAAAGGTGATTATGTTTCAAGTGATAATATGTGAAATATATGACATCAAATGATGTGAATGTATAAATAAATGGTGTGATACATATATGTTTGTTATACAAATTGTGGTCCTATGTTTTGAGCATGGGAATTATGAAATGAGAAACATGGTCTTGGGAAATGGAAAGTAATATATATGTGTAAGATAATATGTGATTTATAAGAAAATGAAATGTGAATATGTGCTCTCTATATATATATGAAATTGAAATGTAGCCAAATGGATAAGTCATATATGAAGTGGTTAGTGAACCATTACATGTTTTGGTTATTCATGTAATGATTATGTGCAAACTTGATTTATATGATTGAGTTAATGGTTGTCTTTCGAATGTAAAAACATGATATATATATTCATTGATAAATAAGATAAGAGAAGCTACTTAATGTGGTTATATGAATTTACGAGTACAAGATTGTATAAGTGATTGAGGTTTGTTAAATTTGGTTTAATGATAATGATTTGTGAATATCATTGAAATGATTTATTTGCTTATGACTTACTAAGCTTTCTAAGCTTACTCTGTGTGCTTTTCCTATGTTCATAGAGTTTTGAAGACTTGCTCGGGTTAGAAGTCGTTGGAGACCACATCACACTATCTAGTTATCACTTCGGTAATTAAAAGCTTTAAGTGTTTGGTTATGTGGCATGTATAGGCTAAATTCAATGTGGTTCATTTTGATTTGTGTATGTAGCCATGCGAGAATGGCTTGTTAATGATGTTAATGTTTGTGTATATTCAGGCATGGTATAAGCTTATTTTTGAGAAATATGTCTTCATGGTATGAATGAATGTGTGAAAATTTTAAATTGTATGCAAGATTTATCTTTTGAACGTGAATGAACATTAAAATATAAGTCCGGTAATGCCTCGAACCCTATTTTGGCTTCAGATACGGGTAAGGGGTGTTACAACCTTTGTGGCTCCAAGTTCAAAATTTTTACAATGATTTGAACCCCTTGACTAGACAGATGATTGATGCAGCAGCTGGTGGAATATTGAATAACAAAATACTTGAGGCAACTCAAGAGTTTATTGAGTAGATGGCACTGAATAATTATCAGTGGCAAGTTACGAGAGTAAAACCTATTAATGTAGCCAGTCTTTTTGGTATTGATGCAGTTTTTATGTTGGTGAGTCAGGTTGAAGCTCTTGGTAAGAAAATTAAAGGTTTGAATTTTTCTAAGAACGTGAATCTAGCAATGCAATATGATGCAATTGGAGCGGGGATGATCAATCTAAAAAGTTTTCCCTTCAAGTCTAACATGAAGCATGATGAAGTAGATTTTATGGGTAATAATTCTAGACCTCAGAATAACTCTCATAGCAATAATCATAATCCAGGATGGAGGAATCATCCAAATTTCTCCTGGGATGGTCAAGGTAATCAAAGGTCACAACCCCTACCGGGTTTTAAGCAACCTTATCAGCAAGAAAAGAAACCAAACCTTGAGCAGATGTTAGCTAAATTTATTTCAGTGTCCGAAACTAGATTTCAGAACACTGAGACAACTTTGAAAAATCAACAAGCATCGATTAAAGGGCTTGAAAATCAAATTGGACAGCTTGCTAAACTAGTTTCGGAGAGATAGCAAGGTAGCCTACCTAATAACACTGAAACCAACCTAAAGGAGCAAGTCCACACAATCATTATTCGAAGCATGGAAGGGTTAGTCGAGCCTGAAAAGAAGTTGAATCTGGAAGTTGTTGAGAAAAAATGACGGGATTGAGGAGAACAAGAAAGAGTATAAGCTGGTGGTTAGAGAATACAAACCACAAATTACATATCCGACTAAAGTGAAAAAAGACTGCATGAACGAACAATATGGTAAATTTCTTGAACTTTTAAAAAAATTGTATATTAACTTACCTTTTGTTGAATCCCTTTTGCAGACGCCAAAGTATACAAAATTTTTAAAGGAGATGTTAAAAAATAAAAGGAAGTTAGACAACTTGTTAACTGTGGAGCTCAATAAGGATTGTTCGGCCATTTTCCAAAACAAACTACCCACCAAGCTTAAAGATCCAAAGAGTTTTACTATTCATTTTTTTATTAGTAGCTTAATGTTGAAAAAACTTTGGCTGATATGGGTGCTAGTATAAATCTAATGCCTTCTAAAATGTTTAAACAACCTGGTCTTGGGGAACCAAAATCCACTATGATGAGTATTGAATTAGCTGACAAATCAATTAAGTATCCTAGGGGCATTATTAAAGATGTACTTGTTAAAGTCGATAAATTTATATTCCTTATTGATTTTGTTATATTGGACATGGATGAGGATATTGAGGTACCCATGATCTTAGGTCGACCCTTTTTAGCCACTATTAGAACTGTTATTAATGTCGGTAATGGTGAACTTGTGCTGAGGGTAGGTGATGAAGAGGTTACTCTTCAATAACGTGAATTTGTCATAGTTTCTAACAAGCTAGATGATACTCGTTATTCTGATAATGTTAGTAATAGTACGACTCAAAATTCTTTGCAAGAAATCACTCTTGAATATATGTTAAAACTATATCATTTTCAAGGTGATAGAACTCTAAGGACAAGTGGAGAGCGAATGGTACAACTCGATGAATTAGATGGATGACGAACAAAGGCTGATAAGAACCCAAGAACGGTAAAAAACAAAAACAAAGCAACGTCATGATGTACATTTAAAGAGGACAAATCAATTCAAAGTTGGAGACAAAGTACTGTTGGACAATTTAGATCCACGAATGTTCTCTGCGGAGCTTAAGTCAAGATGGTCGAGTCCATTTGTGCTATAGAATATATTCCCGAACAGAACCTTTGAGGAAACACATTCTGATCATGAGAAATTCAAGGTAAACAAACATAAAGTCAAACTTTATCTTAGTGGTAATATTGTAAACAAAAGAGGGGAGCTTCGACTCCAAGATCCACCTTAACCGTGAGCTTAAAGAGGGAAGTCAAGCTTAGACTCTAAATAAACGCTTCTCAAGAGGCAAACCAAGTGTTTTGTTTTATTTATTTATTTACTTGACTTTCACTTAATTATATTGCATGCTTAGTATAATTATTTTTATTACTTTAAAAAATTAAAAAAAAATTAGTACATTTATTTTTACTACTTAAAAAATTAAAAAATTTAATAAATAAAAAAAGGGCCACACGATCTAGGGTGCTCCACACCCATGTGTGACACATGGCCTAGACACACGGATGTGTCTTAGGCTATGTAACATGGTCTCCCTTCGCTTGCCAGTTGTTCCTCGTCTCCAACCCCTCATCCTCTTTATCCCCAACTAAAGTGTAACACCCCTTAACTGTATTCAATGCCGAAATAGGGTTAAGGAGCATTACCAAACTTACAACACAATTATACAAACTTTTAGTAGACATTTCCTTAATTCAAACATTCATCATTCAATATGTCTCTAATACAAGCCTACGAGGCCTTAAACATGCATTGGAATTGGTTCAGGACTAAACCGATAACTTTTAAAACATTTGGATCACATAGAAAATTTTTCTCAAAATAGGGGACACACTCCCGTGTGACCAGGCCGTGTGTCTCACATGGCCACCAGACACGCCCATGTCACAGGCCGTGTGGACATTCGAAATGGGAGTACATGGCTGTGTCCCAGCCTGTGTCCTACCCCGTGTAACCCTCTAACTTGGGTCACACAGCCAACACACACGCCCGTGTGGCTAGCCTGTGTGCCCTAAAAAAGGCTACACACGCCCGTGTGCCAGGCCGTGTGCTAGGCCGTGCCACACCTGTAAGGTATACTGACTTATACCACACGACCAAGTCACACGCCCGTGTGTGAGGCCGTGTGGAGCATACTTACTTGATTTAATTTTTAACACTAGGGGACACACGACCGTGTAACATGACCGTGTGTCACACATGGCTGAGACATATGCCCGTGTCTCTACCCGTGTGGACATAAATTAGGCTATTTACCAAGCCAATTTGCCACCCCATTTGGTACACACTTTAACCTAAACATATGGCACAAAAAGAAAGCATAATAGGCAACCCAAAATTTACCAAATCAAATATAATTCCTACCATTTCATCTAAGCATTTCTTAGCCTAAACCTCAATCACAAACATCATCAATTCATCAATCACTTCCAAGTAACATTAAACACATTACAAAATGGCATTAGTACATCTAAAACATTTACCTAACATACATCATTTTGTTCGAATTAACAAACATGATACCAATTCCACAAACCTCATAATATAAGCCATAAGCACACTTATATATACATAACCAAACTAGCCAAATCAAGCTAAGTCTCACAACTATATATATACAAACCAAAACATAACCATTCACAAGACATCTCAAATGGCAAAACTCACTACCAAAACATAACCAACATGACCAATATCCTATACATGCCATATGACCAAACCATAAGCTCAAAAATACCAAAGTGATGGTTGGATAGTGTGACGTAGTCTCCGACGATTCCCAAATTTGAGCTAGCTTTGAAATCACTATAAGACATGGAAAATAAACAAAGTAAGCTTTATAGCTTAGTAAGCTCGTATGATATAAACTTAACTAATCACAAATACACTATTCATCAATTTAAACATATTAACATGAAATTCATTATTACTAACAAACCTTTCACATGCTTATTCACACGCTTATATGCAAATTTCGTAACTTTTTTGATTTAAAGCTCATACTATGCATGAACATACCTGTACCAATACATAACAAGCTCATATATATTCAGAATATCATTGAATACTCGATATCTCGCACACTAAGTGCCGTACTTAGCTAAAGCTATCTCAAATCGCACACTAAGTGCCATATATAGCCGAAGCTATCTCGATCTCGCACACTATGTGCCATTTATAGCCGAATCTATCTTGATCTCGCACACTAAGTGCCATATATAACCGAAGCTATGTCGAATCGCACACTAAGTGCCACATATAGCTGATTTGTCATCGAACATGACTATAGTCCCGTATATACAATTTGTGCAATATCAAAGCATTAAAAACATAATTATAACAGTACTTATTACATACGAACTTACCTCAGATATTAAAACGGCGAATCGAGTCGATTAGTCGATAACTTTTGTTTTTTCCCAATCCTGATCCGAATTCCCTTTTCTTAATCTAAAAATATTCAAAATTAACTCATTTAACATTCGATCTATTCAATTTAGCCTAGAATTTAAAATTTGGATAATTTACTCATTTGCCCCTAATGTTTCACATTTTCAAAATTTAGTACTTATCGCATAAAATTGCAAATTCATGCAATTTAGTACGAACCTGTGCTTATCCGAATTTAATACATGTTATTAGCAGCCCATATTTTCAATTTATTCACACTTTTAACCACCATATTTCACATTTTCTCAATTTAATCTCCTTTTTTGACATTTTTGTCAAAAATCACTTTACAAAAGTTATTATCTAACCTTAAACCTTCCAAATCTATCATAAATCATAAAATTACTCAAACATTCAATAATGGCAACATGATAAATCTTTAACACTTTCGAAATTTAAGGTACGAGCTAGCTAGAATACGAAGCAACGATCTAAAAAACATATAAATCATTTAAAACCGAGTCAAAATCACTTACCAATTTAACTTTGCAAGTGCTGAACCCTAAAACAACTTCTATGGCTTCTTCTTCTTTGTATTTTTGGCTAATGAAGATGAATGAATTAAATTTTATGCTTTTGTTTTATTAAAATATAACTTAATTTCTCATTTACTATTCTAACCTTATTATAAACCATTTAATATGATCCATTTAATGTCCATATATGTCCACTCATGCTATTAATGGTCTAATTACAACATAAGGACCTCCTCTTTGAAGTTCCATAGCTATTTGTCACCTTTACCTAATAGAACATAAATTTTTCACTTTACGCAATTTAGTCCTTTTTATCATATTAACTATTCAAACAATAAAATTCCTTCACGAAACTTTCACACATACATACTATCATATTGTAAACACTTAAAATAATATTAAAATAATTTTATGACCTTAGATTTGTGATCCTAAAATCACTATTCTGATTTAACTAAAAACGGGCTATTACAACTTTCCCTCTTGGGGATTTTCGTCCCCGAAAATCATACCAGCGAATAGGTTAAGGTACTATTTTCTCATAGCTTCCTTGGGCTCCCACATAGCCTCTTCCATACCATGACGTTGCCAAAGTACTTTCACAAGAACTATGCTTTTATTTCTCAACTGTTTAACCTCACGTGCTAGAATTTTGATTTAGTTATTCGTTGTATGTCATATCAGGTTGAATTTCAATTTTAGACGGAGAAATCACATGTGACGGATCCGATCTATATCAGTGAAACATCAATACATGAAACACATTGTGAATCTTTTCCAACTCTGATGGTAAAGCTAGTCGATATGCCACTGACCCTATTCTTTCGATAATCTCGTACGACCTGATGAAACGCGGACTCAACTTACGACCAAAACGAAGTATTTTCTTTCACGGAGATACTTTCAGAAACACTTTATCATCGATTTGAAATTCAATGTCTTTCTATTTTAAATTCGTATATGATTTTTGTTTGTCAGAAGCTGCTTTCAATCAATCACGAATTACTTTCACTTTTTCTTCGGTTTCTCTAACCAAATAAACCCCGTGAATCTGTTTCTCGCTAAGCTTGGTCCAATACAATGAAGTTCGGTATTTATGACCATATAATGCTTCATACGGTACCATCTTTATGCTCAATTGAAAGCTGTTATTATACGCAAACTCAATCAGAGGTAAATATTTCTCCCAATTTCCTTTGAACTCTAAAACACAACATCTGAGCATATCTTCAAGAATCTGAATTACTCTCTCAGACTGACTGTCGGTTTGTGAGTGAAAAGCTGTACTAAAATTTAACTTTGTGCCCAGAGCTTCTTGCAATTTCTTCCAAAACCGTCACATAAATCTCGGATCTCTATCCGAAATAATCGAAATTGGCACCCAGTGCAATCTAACGATTTCAAAAATATACAACTTAGCCAATTTATCAAGTGAAAAGTCATCACATACCGAAATAAAATGTGTAGATTTTTTCAATCGATCAACTACAACCCAAATTGTATCTTTCTTCTTAGGAGACAGGGATAATCCCGATACGAAATCCATCGTAACTCTATCCCATTTCCACTCAGGTATCATTACTGGCTGAAGTAGTCCGAAGGCACTTGATGCTTAGCTTTCACTTGCTGACAAATCAAACACTTCGATACAAATTCAAAAATGTCTCGTTTCATACCTGACCACTAATACTGTTGTTTTAAATCATTGTACATTTTAGTACTCCTAGGATGAACTGATAGGCAACCATTATGTGCCTCGTATAAAATTTTTTGAATCAACTACAGATTTTTTGGTACACATATTCTACCTCGAAACATCAAACAATCATCAGATCCAATTTGAAACTCTGAATCAGAAGTCGACTCGTATTGAACTCGTTTAACTTGTTATTCATTATCGTATTTTTGGGCTTCACAAATTTGCTAAAGAAATAACGGTCTTGCTTTCAACTCAGCTACAATCGAACTGTCATCAAACAAAGCTAACTGTGTATTCATCGTACGTACGGTAAATAATGACTTTCTGCTCAGAGTGTCAACAACTACGTTCGCTTTCCCGGGATGATAATCAATTACTAGCTCATAATCTTTCAGCAATTCAAGCCATCTTTATTGTCGCAAATTCAAGTCTTTCTGAGTCATTAAATATTTTAAGCTCTTGTTTTAACACCTCTTACCCGTATCCAAAGCTGGAACAGGGTTCGAGGCATTACCGAACTTACATCATAAGATTTATACACATTCGGGTCATAAATCTTGCATATAATTTAAAACTTTAATATTCATTCCTATTGTTCCTTATAAGGCTCTACGAGACCTTAAAACATGCTTGGAAAAGGTTCGAGACTAAATCGATAACTCAAGAAATTACTCTGAAACTTAAAAAATTTTCAACCCTGCAGGGGTCACATGCCCGTGTGCCCCGACCGTGTCACTCACACTGCCAAGAAACACGCCTGTGCCTTAGGCCATGTGGTAACAGGGCATACATACTGACTTACATCACACGACTGACCACACGCCTATGTACCAACCCGTGTGCTACACACGGCCATTAAACACGTCCGTGTGTCTAGGTTGTGCCAAGTCTGTAGGGTATAGTGGCTTAATTCGAAGGGCTACCCCAGGTGACACACGACCGTGTACCAAGGCCATGTGTCACACACGATCAAGCCACACGCCTGTGTGTTCGGCCATGTGGAGTGAAAATAGGCTTGGTTTAAGCCACAGTTCTCACCCTCCACAAGCATATCTAAACCTCATCATCTCATACCATTTCAATGCATTCAAAGGTAGCCAAAGCATGTTAATCCATACACATATCATGCCATCTAACCACAACCATTTCAACTATTAAATTCCATATTCAAAACATGCCAAATCATTATACCAAAATCATTATAAACTTAAATAACATCTTATTTCATTTTCTCACATTTCCATCAACTAAATCATGCTCCTCTAACATATCAATTCATCATTTATACCTCATACCAAAATATGCCAACACCAAAAGCATTATATGCATTACATATATCATTTATCAAACACATACTTTAGGCTAACTTAAATGGCCAATACACATCAACATTTACAAGCCAAATCGCATGGCTAAAATCACAACTCAAAACATACCATCTTAACACTAGCCTATACATGCCATATACCAAACCCCAAAGTGTAAAAATACCGAAAATCAATAGCCAGATAGTGTGATACAATCTCCGTTGACTTCCAACCTGATCAATCATCCGAAACACTACAAAACATAGAAAAATAACACAAAGTAAGCTTCACAACTTAGTAAGTTCGGAATTCAAAAAAATAAAGCTTATAACTTCAATTTATAAGCATAAACCATTTAAATCAATCCAACATGTCTTGGCCTTTGCCTAAAACAACATTAGCTTTTAAATTTTAAACATCACATGAACTACCAAATTATCATAAAACATTATGACATAAGTTTACATTACTTATGTGTATTCACATATCAAGTACATAGCTAAATATCTTTAAATCATCCAAAAACTCATTCTTTCCATACTTTCAATAGCAATTCAAATCTAAGAATTTGCCAATCTTTACCCTTTTCTCATAACCATTAAGCCACAATTTAAATGAGTAAAAATGGAGCATATCACAACTCATTTTGACCCAAAAGCCTAACACATAATCATCAACCAAATTTATTATTCAATCACTATTCAAGTAATATAACATAATATATTACCAAACCATTAATCACATTATTATTACATATTCATTCCACAATGATCATGAACTCACCATTTTCATAGATTCAATACTCAATTGAATTTTTGTACATACCTGTACCATATCGTACCAATTTTCGTACAAACCTGTATCATATCGTACCAATCTCATACTCAATCACATCTTTCATTTACCTGTTGAATATTCAATGTCTCGCACACTAGATGCCATACCCGATACCTTGCACACTAAGTGCCGTTCTGGATGTTTCACACACTAAGTGCCATCCTCGTTACTTCGCACACTAAGTGCCATTCTGGATGTATCACACACTAAGTGCCATCCCCGATACTTCGCACGTTAAGTGCCACATATAAATATTCGCTGTGTTATTCAACATAGTAATAGTCATGAATATATCATTTGTACAATTTCAACACATTAAATATTCAAATGTAATAATACTTAATGCATACGAACTTACCTCAATCGTCAAAACGTTGAAATGGATCGACTAGTCTGAAACTTTATTTTTGCCTCGATACAGACTCGTACGAGGGTTAACTTGATCTAATCAATCAAATTCAACTATTACAATTCATATTCTATTTATTTTAACTCAATTTCATATTTTGGTAAAATTACTATTTTACCCCTAAAGTTTCACACTTTTACAATTTAGTCCCTAAGCTTGTAAAATGAAATTCATTCAATTTTGGCCAAACCCAAGCCTAGCCGAATTTAATACAACTCCATAGCAGCCCATATTTTCATTTACTTCACTCTTTTAACATTTCATATTTTCTCAATTTAATACCTAATTGACATTTTTGTCAAAAATCACTTTATAAAACTCATTAATCTAACATCAAAGATTTATTTTCTATCATTAATCATCAAGATACTCAAACATTCAACAATGGAATCATCCAAATACTTTAACAATTTTGAAATAGGAGGTACGGGCTAGTTAGAACACAAAGCAATGATCTCAAAAACGTAAAAATTATTAAAAACCGAGACGAAATAGACTTACGAGCATAAACAACCACGGCCGAACCTTCAAATCTTTGAGAACATTATTTTCTTTCTCACATTATTGATGAAGATTATAGCATGTAATTTGGCTTTTGTTTTATTTTATTTTATTATAATTACCAAATGCCATATTTAACCTTAATAAACATTAATAATTTCCATTATACCAAGCCATGGAATTCTACTATCAACAATTATGGAATAATTACCACTTAAGGACTCCTACTATTTAGTTCCATAGCCATTTAATATCTTTAACTTATAGAACACAACTTTTACGCTTTGCGCGATTTAGTCCTTTTTGTTTAATTAACTATCGAAACGATAAAATTTTTCAATGAAACTTTAATACCATCTTATTGCCACTCCGTAAATATTTATAAAAATATTTATGACTCAGTTTATAGAAACGAGGTCTCGATACCTCATTTTTTAAACCCACTTGACCTTAGGGTCATACCACTTGAACTTAATAAATCTCTTATAAAACAAAAACCACAATATCAAAAACCTTTTTTAAACTCACAATTAACTCGTAAATATTAAATATGATATTTACAAACCTACTCGTTAGATTTGGTGGCCCCGAAACCACTATTTCGATTAACCTTAAAAACAGGCTGTTACACTTGTGATATGTAAAAATGTGGCATTTCTCACCAAACAAGTGATGTCGCCAAATTTTTAATGCAAACACAATCGCGACCAACTCTAAATCGTGCGTTGGATAATTCTTTTCATGCGACTTCAACTGTCTAGAAGCATAAGCTATTACTTTGCCTTCCTGCATTAATACACAACCTATACCGTTCAACGACGCATCACTGAAAATTACAAATTCTTTACCCGACTCAGACTGTACTAAAACTTTTGCCTTTGTCAATAATGCTTTCAACTGTTCGAAACTCTGTTGACACTTTTTAGACCATTCAAAATTTACATCTTTCTGAAGTAATTGAGTCAACGGTGCTGCAATCATAGAGAATCCTTTCACAAAACGTCAGTAATAGCTAGCTAGTCCCAGAAAACTTCAAATTTCAGATACATTTCTCAAAGGTTTCCAATCTATAATTGCATAAATCTTGTTCGGATCAATTCGAATACCATCCACCGAGATAATATTTCCCAAAAATCCAACTTCCTGAAGCCAAAACTCACATTTGCTAAATTTAGCATACAATTGCTTATCTCTCAAGGTTTGCAACACAATCCTCAAATGCTCAGCATGCTCAGACTCATCTCGTGAATAGATCAGAATGTCGTCAATGAACACAACAACAAATCTGTCTAAATACAGTGTAAAGATTCGATTCATCAAATCCATAAAAATGGCAGGAGCGTTAGTCAAACCAAAAGGCATAACAAGGAATTCATAATGTTCGTACCTCGTTCTGAATGCAGTTTTCTGCATATCTGAGTCTTTAACTCACAACTGATAACAACCAGATCTCAAATCAATATTTGAAAACACTGTTGTACCTTTCAACTGATCAAACAAATCGTCTATTCTCGGCAATGGATGCTTATTCTTTATCGTAACCTTGTTAAGTTTTCGGTAATCTATACACATTCTCATTGACCCGTCTTTCTTTTTGCTAAAAAATACTAGCACACCCTAGGGCGAAAAACTCGATCGTGCAAAACCTCTATTTGTTAATTCTTGCAACTAAGCTTTCAACTCTTTCAACTCTATCGGAGCCACTTTGTACGGAGCTATAGATATCAGTGAAGTTCTCGGTACTAATTCAATGGAAAAATCAACCTCTCAGACTGATGGCAACCGAGGCAGTTCTTCTGGAAATACATCCGGATACTTACAAACTACAGGTACCAATTTAATATTCTTTTTAGACGCTTTAGCATCTAAAACATATGCTAGATAAACATCACAACATTTTCTGACATATCTCTGAGCCGACATCAATGAAATCACTATTGGCAATCCACTCGACTCATCAGATTCAATTCAAAGAATTTCATTATTCTAACACTTTAATTCTATAGTCTTTCGTCTGCAATTCACAACGGCATCATGTAGAGTCAACCAATCCATACCCAGAATAACATAAAACTCATCAAACGGTAAAAACATCAAGTCAGTCAGAAAATAGTAACCCCAAGTCATTAAAAGACAGTTCTTGCATACCTTGTCAACTAGAACATACTTGCCTAAGGGGTTCGATAGTTTAATAAAAAACTCAATGGACTCAATAGGCAAACTCTTATTAGATACAAAATTCATACATATATACGAATGAGTTGATTCAGGATCAATCAATGCAATAACATTAGTGTCGTAAAGAGAAAACGTACCGGTAATAACATCTGGTGATGATGCATCTTCGCGAGCGCAAATAGCGTAAGCTCTAGCAGGTACTCTAGCCTCAGATCTCACTGTAGAATCTTTCGTTGCACCATGATTACCACTTGTATTTCCTGTATTTCTTGGCGGCCTCCCTTTAGTAGCTATATTGCTTGATCTTGCATTCTGAGATTTATCTTTTTCATTTAACTCAGGACAATCTAGGATAAAATGATCTTGCGAACCACAACTGTAACAAGCTCTATTATTATTTTTCATCCAACTATCTTCAAAATGCCGTCTTCCACACTATTGGCACTCAGGCTTAATGTCTTTCGCGTTACCAACACTCAATACCGATGTAGCTTGAGCTTTAGGACTGGTGTATTGCTTTTTGCGATCTCTATTGAAATATCCCGCTGAAGTAGTCGATCAGTTAAAATAATCTCTTGATTTCTTTGATGAGGATTAATAAGGTTTACTCATCGATCTTTTCCTCGAATCTCTAGCCTTTGATTCAACTTTCTTCTTTTCTCGGCTAAAATCTTCGGTTTTGCAAGCCCGATCAACTAACACAACAAATTCTTTCAAATCTAATATCCCGACTAAAATTTTAATATCTTCGTTCAACCCGTCAATAAACCACTTGCACATGATCTCTTCGGTAGAAACATACTCTCGAGCATACTTGCTCAATCGTACAAATTCTCTCTCGTACTCGGTTACAGTCATGCGGTATTGTTTCAGTTCTAAAAACTATTTATGCTTTTGATCTAGAAACTGTTGACTGATGTATTTATTTCGAAACTCGATCTGAAAGAATTCCCAGGTGACTCTCTCCCTCGACACCACCGATACTAATGTAGTCCACCACTGATACACGGTATCTCTCAAAAGGGACATAGCACACTTTAAACATTCAGCAGGCATGCAAGAAAGCTCGTCAAACACTCTAATTGTATTTCCAAGCCAAAAATCGGCTCTCTCAAGGTCATCATCAACATTAGCTCTAAACTCTTCAGCCCCGTGTTTACGAATCTTGTCAACTAAAGGTTTGTTCAATCTTAAAAGCTTGACTCTTTGAGGAGCTACAGGAACTAGTTGGGGATTAGGAGGGGTACAGGTTGTTGAGCAGTCGGTTTCATACGAACGTATTGAGTGAACCACTCATTCATCATTTGAAAGAAGGCTTCTCTAGCCTCTCCTCCCTGGCTGCCCGTTACAGGTCTAGAATCAGCTGGCGCTTTCCCTTGAGCGGGAACGGGCACATTACTCTCAACCTCATCAGCTATAGCTCGATTGGGATCCATTTACTCTATGAAAACACATTTTAAAATGTCAGGAGTCATCACACTATCACTATTTATTTATGGCATGTATAGCTAGACTCTCATATATGCTACGTTAGTGATCGTGATTACTCGTGATAAGTTTTATAAATTTATAATTAATCATTCTTGGAACTAACTATTATCACGATGAAGGCAAGTGTACCTATCGAACAGTAATATAGCTTTAGCAAGACCAGATTGTCGAACCCAAAAAAACTAAAAGTACTAGTATTAACTGTCTTTTTATTGTCTAGCCTAAAAATAAAATGGGTTTGTTTATCTAAACTAATTAACTAAACTAAGAAATCACAGAAAATAGGTTGGGGAATATACTTTTGGAAAAATGATTGATCTAAGACAATACCCAAGGAAAAATCCACCTAGACTTCACTTGTTATTTGACTGCGAATCGGACGATTTATTCATTTAACTTATTCTATAGAAATCCCTGAGTTATGTTATTATCCCTATTCAAGACTAATAACGTCTAACCCTAGGTTGAATAATTGAAATCTCTTTCTAATTAACACCCTAATGTTGTATTAACTCGATTTATGAATCCCCTTATTAGGTTTCACCCTAATCTGGCAAAATCTTATCACCCTATCTCTAGGCGCGCAATCAATTTCGCTTAATTATGACAAAGTTACTCTTAGATAAGGACTATTCCTCCTCCAAATAAGAGCATTAACTTGAATCAATATCCTAAAATACCGAAACAAGAATTAAGAACACATAATTAAGAACAAGTTAAATATTTATCATACAATTCAGATAATAATAACAAGATCCGTCTTAGGTTTCATTTCCCTTAGGTATTTAGGGGGTTTAGTTCATAACTAAATAGGAAAACATCTCAAAAGAGTAATGAATACAAAACATAAAGAAAACCTAAAACTCCTGAAGGGAAATTGAGGAGAGATCTTCAGTCTTGATGATGAATCTGACTTCTGAGATGGATTAATCGGTTTTCTTGGAATAATTCCTTGCTCCTTACTTTTCGTCCCCTCTTTAATCCTCCTTTAGGGTGTTTAAATAGGCTTTAGAATGCCTAAAAGCCCTCAAAAGTGGCCTTTTTCGAATAGGACTATACTTGGGCTCGACAGGGACACGTCCGTGTGACACGCCCGTGTGCGATTACTTCAGGCCGTGGTCAAGGCTGAGAAATAGGCACGCGCGTGTTGAGGTTGTTTTAGGCTGTGTTCGAGCCTGTTAGAATGGCACGGGCGTGTGTGCTGCCTGTGTGATGAAGTCCAGGCCGTGTTGTTTTCCCACGTCGGCCCATTTTCTCTATTTTTGGCCCGTTTCTTATTCTTTTTGCTCACCTAACTATAAAACATGAAATTAAAGGATTAGGAGCATCAAATTCAACAAATCTAAGGAAAAATCATTCATAAATGTGTTAAGTATGGGATAAAAATATGTATAAATTACGGTTTATCAGTTAGTCCTAGAATCAACTAAATTGTAACTCTGATACCACTAAATATAACACCCCTTACCCGTATTCAAAGCTGGAATAAGGTTAAGGAGCATTACCGAACTTACAACACAATTATACATACTTTTAGTATACATTTCCTTAATTCAAACATTCATCATTCACTATGTCTTTAATACAAGCCTACGAGACCTTAAACATGCATTGGAATTGGTTCGGGACTAAGCCGATAACTTTCAAAACATTTGGACCACACAGAAAAATTTTCTCAAAACAGGAAACACACGCCCATGTTACCAAGCCGTGTGTCTCACACGGCCACCAGACACGCCCGTGTCATAGGCCGTGTGGAAATTCGAAATGGGAGCACATGGCCATGTCCCAGCCCGTGTCTTACCCTGTGTAATTCTTTGACTTGGGTCACAAGGCCAAACACACGCCTGTGTGGCTAGCCCGTGTGTATAATAGTCTGATTTAAACCTTATTCAGAATAGTGGTTTCGGGATCATGAATCTGAGTCAGAAAAATATTTAAAAAATTATTTTTTGTGTTTATTATGTGTGAATTTATATGTGTGAAATTTTCGTGATTTAGTTTTGTTGTTTGAGTGCCGATTTAATAAATAGGGCTGAATCGCGTAAAATAAAAATTTGATGGTTAATTTTAAAAGGGCCGAATTGATTATGTCTTTATTGCATGAGGTATTTATGTTGTAATTAGACCATAATTACATGTTATGGACGGTAAAAAACCTTATGTTATAATGGTTTTATATTTATGTTTAAAGGTTATTAATGTAAAATGGTAAATAATATATGATATAATAAAACATAAAATAAAGACATAAGTGTTCATATTCTTTTGTATGACCGAAACTAAAGAAAATAAAAAGAAATAAAGAGTTTAAGGGTTCAGCCATTTGATAGCTTAATCAAGGTATGTATCTAGCTCGATTTTTGATAATTTTTACGTTTTTGAGATCGTTGTAGTGTAATGTACAAAGCCCATGCTTGAATTTTTTATTGTGATGAATATTTTGAGTTATGCCATTTATGAATATTTGAGTTTTGTGATGCTAGTTGATGAATTATGAAAGATATGTTTTGGATTAACATGTTTTGTATTGGAATTTTTGATGATTTTGAGTAATTAGGACTAAATTGAAAAAATAAAAAATTAAGGGACTAAAATGTGAAATAAGTGAAATGTATGGACTTGTATGAATACAAGGAACATTTGGCCTAAGCATAGTATGTGCAAATTTTGCATGTTTTGTGTTTTGTGCATTTTAGACTAAATTGTAAAAAGTGTGAAATGTCTGGGTAAAATGGTAATTTACCCATTTATGTGTTTTTGGACTAAATTGAGTGAAATTATGTTTGAATGTGTCTAATTTGAATATCTTTAGATCAAGAACCAAAGAAATCAGATTTGGATCGGGAAAAAACCAAAGTTGTCGATTAGTCATCCCATTCCGATTTTCGTTGTCCGAGATAAGTTTATAGGCAAATAGATGTTGTAAATTTCAATATATGTATATTATAAATGCTGAATTAAATTATTATAATTGTTTGAGAATGTGCCGAAATGATATATGTTTGAGAGCAATGGTTATGAGTTTGATTCGATCAAGTTACGACATCCGAAAGCCCCGTATGAGCCTTAGGAATAGATAGGATAAATATGTCATGGCATAGGATTCTGATATGTGATGTGTGAGTAAGACCGTGGAATCGATATATATGTTCAAGTAAGACCACATTTAATACGTTGGCATCAATATGTGATTTCGATATATGTGTGCAAGTAAGGCCACGTTTAATATGTTGGCATCGATATGTGATTCCGATATATGTGTGATTACATGTAAGACCACGAATGAGACGTTGGTATTGTACGATATGTGTGATTATCTGAGTATCCTATTCAATTCCGAATGGTTCAACAGGCAATGATAAGTTATGACCAAATGTGTAAAACGAGCTAAAAGGATCAGGTATGAGTTATTTGATTACCTATTTGAAAAAAAAAGGTAAGTTTGCTATTTGATATGTAATGCAAATTATACATGATACTAATGTAAATATATGTGCATTGGTGTAGTTTATTTGGCTATATGCTATGTATAAGTATGTGATGTTAAAGTTTGATTCATGAGTATATACATATGAGTTTATATATATATTTGGTTATATAATGATATTATGGATTTGAAATGGAATGATACTTTGATAATATATATATGTGTGTGTGTACATTTGGCCAAGATAAAGTCTATATATGGAAAGTATTTGTTATATATGAAATAGTAAGCTTGAGACTAAATGTGATTATGATAGTATAATTTGGTTTGGTCAAAATGAGTTGATAATGTCTTTGAGTTATTATTTGTTTATGACTTACTAAGCTATGATAGCTTACTGCGTGTGTATGTTTGTCTCTGTTTTATAGATTTTGGAATCAAGTTACGAGCTCAGGGATCGTCAGCAAAGTCTATCACACTATCGACTATTTTCGGTACTCTATAAGTTGAATTCGAACTTATGGCATGTATAGGCTAGCCTTTATGTTGGTCTATTTTGAATGAGTATATAAATAGCCATGCGAAAATGGCTTGATTATATTGCTAATCGTTGTGTAAATTTGGTCATGGTTTAAGCTTATATGGAAAGTAATCTCATGATATATATGTTATGGTGTTTGGTTTTGTGTTTCGGTAATGGGGTAAATGATGGATGTTTATTGAGTTATAATATGTAATATATTAGTTATGTAATATGCATGTCATATATATGTGGTGTGTTTGGTATATGTTTACAGTTTAAAGTAATGATATGTATGGCTTGTGATCATTCATTATGGTAAGCTTGTCATATTTGTAAGTTTTGTATTAGTTGAATTTTATGATTTAGCTCAAACGAGGTAAACATGGTTGATGGATATGTATATATATATATATTTCCGTTGTGGTTTAATAATGGCATAATTGGAATGTAAGATTTGTACTATAAATAGTTCAAGTTAATAAGCTTAATATAAGTATATATGTTTGTGATGTTGTTATACGATTCGGTAAAGGGAAAATGATAAGCAATGTATATTCGGCTATATTACTAAATTATTTTAGAAATGTGTTTATGGTATATTTAATGTGATAGAATAGTATGATTATTGTGTATATTTATATTTGATGATTGAAATTATGACCATTTGGATAGTTAAAAATGTTAAGTTAATGTTTATAATCGGTTAGACTTAATAAATAAGTGTACATGCTAATGATATGATCATGTGTACTTGGTTTTGTGAATATTATTAAAGTATGATATTTACCATGCGAATGGGGTGTAATATGATTTGTGTATTGTGTTCATTAAATGGTTCATATTATATATGTTGCATTTAAGTTATGTTCGGCTATATGTTATCGATATTTAGGTAGCATATGTGTTTGGACAATAATTAGTGTAATAGTTTGTCTGATTTTTGACATGCTCACATGTAGAGTTAAGGAAATGATATGTTTGATATCTGTTTAGTTAAATAGATATATTGGCATGTATTTGAAATATTTTTGAATGTCTTAATGTTTGCACACGGAATTTGTTATGTAATAATCTATGTTATAATTTGATTATTTGAACGATTCTCTTAAATTGTGTTTTATCTGGTAATGCCTCGTAACCCTATTCTGGCGACGAATACGGGTTAGGGGTGTTACAGTGTGCCCTAAAAATGGCCACACATGCCCGTGTGCCAGGCCGTGCCACACTTGTAAGGTATAATGACTTATACCATACAGCCAAGTCACACGCCCGTGTGTGAGGCCGTGTGGAGCATACTGACTTGATTTAATTTTCAACACCAGGGGACACACGACCGTGTAACATGACCGTATGCCATATACAGCTAAGACATACGCTCGTGTTTCTGCCTGTGTGGACATAAATTAGGCTATTTACCAAGCCAATTTGCCACCCCATTTGGTACACACTTTAACCTACACATATGGCACAAAAAGAAAGCATAATAGGCAACCCAAAATTTACCAAATCAAACATAGTTCCTACCATTTCATCTAAGCATTTCTTAGCCTAAACCTCAATCACAAACATCATCAATTCATCAACCATTTCCAAGTAACATTAAACACATTAAAAAATGGAATTAGTACATCTAAAACATTTACCTAACATACATCATTTTGTTCCAATTCACAAACATGATACCAATTCCACAAACCTCATAATATAAGCCATAAGCACACTTATATATATACATAACCAAACTAGCCAAATCAAGCCAAGTCTCACAACTATATATATACAAACCAAAACATAACCATTCACAAGACATCTCAAATGGCAAAACTCACTACCAAAACATAACCAACATGACCAATATCCTATACATGCCATATGACCAAACCATAAGCTCAAAAGTACTAAAGTGATGGTTGGATAGTCTGACGTAGTCTCCGACGATTCCCGAATCTGAGCTAGCTTTAAAATCACTATAAGACGTGGAAAATAAACAAAGTAAGCTTTATAGCTTAGTAAGCTCGTATGATATAAACTTAACTAATCACAAACACACTATTCATTAATTTAAACATATTAACATGAAATTCATGATTACTAACAAACCTTTCACATGCTTATTCATACGCTTATATGCAAACTTCGTAACTTCTTCGATTTAAAGCTCTTACTGTGCATGTACATACTTGTACCAATACATAACAAGCTTATATATATATATTCAAAATACCGTTGAATACTCGATATCTTGCACACTAAGTGCCGTACTTAGCCGAAGCTATCTCAAATAGCACACTAAGTGCCATATATAGACGAAGCTATCTCTATCTCGTACACTAAGTGCCATATATAGTTGAAGCTATCTTGATCTCGCACACTAAATGCCATATATAGCCAAAGCTATGTCAAATCGCACACTAAGTGCCACATATAACTGATTTGTCGTCAAACATGACTATAGTCCAGTATATACAATTTATGCAATATCAAAGCATTAAAAACATAATTATAGTAGTGCTTATTACATACGAACTTACCTCAAATATTAAAACGGGAAATCGATTCGATTAGTCGATAACTTTTGTTTTTCCTCGATCCTGATCTGAATTCCCTTTTTCTTGATCTAAAAATATTCAAAATTAACTCATTTAACATTCGATCTATCCAATTTAGCCTAGAATTTACAATTTGGTAAATTTACACATTTGCCCCTAATGTTTCACATTTTCACAATTAGTTCTTATCACATAAAATTGCAAATTCATGCAATTTAGTACAAACCCATGCTTCGCCGAATTTAATACATGTTATTAACAGCCCATATTTCCAATTTATTCACACTTTTAACCACCACATTTCACATTTTTTTAATTTAATCCCTTCTTTGGCATTTTTGTCAAAATTCACTTTACAAAAGTTATTAATCTAACATTAAACCTTCCAAATCTATCATAAATCATAAAATTACTCAAACATTCAATAATGGCAACATGATAACTCTTTAACAGTTTCAAAATTTAAGGTACGAGCCATCTAGAATACGAAGCAACAATCTAAAAAACATATAAATCATTAAAAACCGAGTTAAAATCAGTTACCAATTTAACTTTGCAAGTGCCAAACTCGAAAACAACTTCTATGGCTTCTTCTTCTTTGTATTTTCGGCTAATGAAGATGAATGAATTAAATTTTATGCTTTTGTTTTATTAAAATATAACTTAATTACTCATTTACTATTTTATTAAAATATACAACATAAGGACCTCCTGTTTTAAGTTCCATAACTATTTGTTACCTTTAGCTAATAGAACATAAATTTTGCACTTTATGCGATTTAGTCCTTTTTACCAAATTAACTATTCAAACGATAAAATTCCTTCACGAAACTTTCACACATACATGCTATCATGCTGTAAAAACTTAAAATAATATTAAAATAAATTTACGACCTTAGATTTATGGTCTCAAAACCACTATTCTAATTTGACTAAAAACGGGTTGTTACACAAAGTCCAATTATAACCTTTCTAACCGTCATCGCCCCACACCATTGAACTATCTAATTCCCTCCCCTCATTCGCTTGTCGACCCACCCCCAAACCTACACGCTACCATTAGTCGCCCCGACTTTAGACCATGAATTTTCACCTACGTCATTCCTTACCTCCTCTCTTTTACCCCATTCGCAAACCTCCTCTACTCCCTCCTCACCTCATCGCCGTTCAAAACTAAACCATCTCTCCTTACTTCATAAAGTGAAAATCTAGTTTCCTTTCTTTCTCCCCTAAAATCTCTGTTCCTCCTCATTTTTCATCGTCCGTTTCCCTTCACTGCCATTCACCGTTCACTGCCGTCTGCCACCCCTAACATAGTTTGACCCATCCCCTTCCTTATTATTATTATTAGTTTTTTTATATTTATTATATTTAGTTGTTTTATTATTATTATTAGATTTAGGTTATTATATTATTGTTATTAGTTTCAGTGATATTATTATTCATATTGTTATACTTATCTTTATTCTGTTTGTTTATTTTATTATAATTTTAGATTTTCTTTATTATTGTCTTTTGAATTAGTTATGTTTTATTTAGTGAATAAGTTTTCATTGTGTGATAAATTACACTTGGTCTATTGTGTTTCATATTCTAATTCATACATTTGCTTTATTAATTTGTTTTGATGTTGATACATTTTATTGTCATTCGTCTTTCAAGTACATGATGCCGAATACACAAGGCAAAAGCAAAATACCCTCTCAGTCCAAGAAGCAAAAGGCTACTGGGACTTTATCTTCCTCCTCTCTGACCGCAGCCACCCACCATTAATACCTCATATTTGACCATCCACCCCATGAGTAGAGGTACCAACATCTAAAGGAAAAAGCATTAGGTTTGGGTCAGTGTATCGATTGGGAAGCCCTACAGACTGTGGGTTTATTTGCACTGGTTCATTCGTTATTGGGAACAACTCCATAGAAATAGTTCTTCATAATTGTAGAGTCGACATATACGGAGCTTACTTTGGAGTTTTACTCTACTTTTTTCCTACAGACAATGCTATTGTCGGAGGATGAACCACGAGCGATCTCATTCTGTCTTAGGGGTATCACTTAGAATTTTAGTCTTGTGGGATTTGGAGTTGCGCTTGGCTTATATTCTGATGATTTCTAGGCCACACTCGAGTTCTCTACCCTCTAGAGGGACACCCATCGATCAATTTCTCTCTGCTGGTCTGACATCTCTAAGGTTGTCGCTCGGTACAACCCGAGCTAGTCCAAGGCTTGATGCCTACCTCTGGCCTTGTGCTACATTTACACAATTTTAGCTCACACTTTGATTGCTTGGAAGGAGTGTACGGGCATCGTAGGCACTTGAGATGCATACTTCTTATGAATACATGTGCTGGAAAATTTTTAATGGGGCTTTGATGAGGCTTGGAATAGGGAGTAATTTGCACAAGTTTCATTTTTCGAGTCTAGGGACAAAATTAAAATTTAGGGAAAAGTTAGGGGTAAAATGGTAATTTTACCTAAGATGTAAATTGAGTCCATTTAAATATGAAATGTGTGAAATTGATGATTAAATTCATTTATATAGATTCGGACAACACTAATTTGAGGTTAAATCGAGGAAAAGAAAAGATTTTGGATTAGTAGACTTTTACACGAACAACTGTCGATGTAAGTTTGTGTAACTTAATCTGGCATGTAAATATGTTTAATTGAGTGTTGTGTTGTATGGAATGTGATTTATATTGATGTATGTTACTTGAATGTTATGATGAGAAACTTAATACATGCTTGAAATAGTGATAAAGGGTTAAGTTCCGATTGAATGTTGAATTCCGATGATTGTATGCACTTTCCCGAAACAAATAGGGTCCTGTATTTGTTGCGGACGGGATTTAGCTCGGACGAGTAATCCCATTAACCTTGTTATAGAAAGGATTTAGCCTGGAAGGGTAATCCTAATATAATACCTCTCGAGCATACGTTATGATTAGGGTTTAGCCTAGACTAGTAATCCTGTTATACGATAAGTGGCTCGAGAGAGTGTTTCTTGGTTAAATGCCCTAAGGGGTACCCTTGAATAAGGAATTGATGGATTATTGAATTGTACACTTCGAGTGTACTATTTGAGCATCCATCGAAATTCAATGATTCAATGGACATAAATCTCTTGACATGGCATGAGAATCTTGAGATGGAATGATAATGACTTGGAAGAATATTGCTTGATGAGCTCATCTATGTTACTAGATTGATATGAATATTTTGGTGACTAACATGTTTGATTGAAGTGATTAGGCAATTTAGCCAAATGGATGGAAACATAACTTTGTATTCCTAGATTTTAATAAACAAGATTGGTAAGTTTAGTTTCTGTTATACGAACTTACTAAGCATTTAATGCTTACTCTATTTTATTTTTCCCTATTTTATAGTGCTCGAAAGCTCGTGAAGGTTAGACTATCATTGGAGCATCGTCACACTATCAACTAGCATTTTGGGTGTATATAGTGAAATCATTTTGGTATAATGGCATGTATAGGACAACTTGCCCAATAGTGCTTGAAAATGCTATTAGCCATTGGAATGCTAGAAATGGTTTATTTTGGCAGGGTTAAGTAAGTTATGATGTTATATTTATATGTGATATGCTATGTATGTGTGATTAAATGATGCTAATGCCTAAGTTATTCTAAGGTAAGTTTATAAGCACATATACATGTAGTGGTATGCCTTGTTGAATGATGAGGATTGCCCAATTTGAATGCTTGAATTGGTTGGTTTTGGATGTGTGTTTTAAGTGCAAGTCTTGGGTTAAAATTTAGGTGAGAAATGGAGCTAGAAATGGCTTCATTTTGTCCACATCAGTAGACATACGGGCGTGTGTCTAGACCGTGTGTGACACACGGCCTGGTAACACGGGTATGTGGTGAGGCCATGTGTCCCCTACACCTTAATTTTGAGAAACAAAATGCTTAGAATTGGGCACACGGGCAGAGAGACGGGCGTGTGTCTCAGCCGTGTGTGCCACATGGCCTAGAACACGGGCGTGTGTCTTGGCCGTGTGAAACTTGCGCCTAATTCTAATTGAATTAATTAACTACATGGCCTAGCACATAGGCGTGTGGCATGACCGTGTGTGCAATTCAGAGAGTTACACGGGGTTAAACATAGCCTCTAACATGAGCGTGTCCCTTGGACCACACGGGCGTGTGAGCCCTGCACCTTGGAAAAATTTTGTAATTTCGCAATAAATGAATAGTAATTTACGTAGTTTAATGGAAAAATGTTCTGAATGTTTTGGTAATGCTCTGAAACCTTATTCTAGCGACGAGTATGGGTTAGGGGTGTTACATTTAGTGGTATCAGAGCTACGGTTTAGCCGATTCTCGGATTTGACGTAGTGAACACGAGTTTAGCTATACATGCCATTATATAAATTGTGATAGTGTTTTGACTCCTGATCATTTTAAATGTGTTTTTCATATAGTAATGTCATCCAACCGAGCTAGAGTTGAATCTAGGGAAGCTGAGAGCGATGCTTCAGCTTTGGTTAAAAGAGTTGCATTTGCGTTTGGCAGTGACAGGTCCATGTTTTAGGGCCGAAGTGAGGAGGCAAAACAAACCTTCTTTCAAATGATGAATGAGTGGTTAACACAATACTTGAGAACAAACCTTACTATACAACGACCTCTCCCACCTACTCCCAAACCATTCTTGAGGTACCACAGGTTGCCAAACCTGTTAGAATTGGTAATCATCCAATAGTTAAAATTGGCAAACATGGGGTGGAAGAATTTAGAGCTACCACAGATGATGATCTATAAAAGGCTGAGTTTTGGCTAGAGAACACTATCCGGGTTTTTGATGAATTGTCTTGTACACCTGCTGAATGCCTGAAATGTGCGGTATCTCTACTAAAAGATACAACTTATCATTGGTGGAATACCATAACTTCAGTAGTATCGAGGGAGAATGTTACATGGGAATTCTTCCAGGCTAAATTAAGGAAGAAGTATGTTAGCCAGAGATTCATGGATCAGAAAAAGAAAGAATTTCTAGAGCTTAAACAAGGAAACATGATTGTATACGAATATGAACGGGAATTTGTTCGACTGAGTAAGTATGCCAAAGAATAGGTTTTAACCGAGGCTAAAATGTGTAAACGCTTTGAAGAGGGCCTAAATAAAGATATCAAGTTACTGATTGGGATTCTCGAAATAAGGGAATTTACGGCACTAGCCGACCGAGCACACAAAGCTGAAGGACTGAGTAAAGAGAAGAAACAAGCCAAAAGAAAGGCACAAGTTTCTGGATAAAGAACTATGAGTAAGTCACAATCATTTGCTTCAAAGAAATTAAAGGAGTATTATGATCGTGTGACCACCTCTACGGGATATTCTGGAACAGAGCAGGGCTCTCAGCGTTCTAACCCGAGGTCTTCATCTCCATCTGTGACCAGTGTGGGTAGTGTCAGTAATCCCAAACTGAAATGTAAACATTGTAACAAATTTCATCATGGGGAATGTGGGTCTAGAAGTGGAGCTTGTTTTGGATGTGGTTCGCTTGACCACTTTCTTAGGGATTGTCCAGAAAGAGTTGAAAAGGAGATAGAACCAGCTCCAAACCCGAGTAATCCTGTCTCGAGAGGTAGCCCACCTCGTCACCCCGGTAATATTGGTGGTAGTCGAGGCACTACCAAGGATACAATAGTTAGATTAGAGGCATAAGCACCTGCAAGAACCTATGCTATTCGTGCCAGAGAGGATGCCTCTGCACCAGACGTTATTACTGGTACATTTTCTCTACCTGATATTGATATTACTGCTTTAATTGATCTTGGTTCCACACATTCATTTATATGCACGAACCTAGTGTCTGTTAAAAATTTACCTGTTGAATTCACTGAATTTGTGGTTAAAGTTTCAAACCCTCTAGGCCAGTGTGTTATGGTGGATAAAGTTTGTAAGAACTGTCCATTGATGGTAAAAGGTTATCGTTTTTCGGCTAATTTGATGTTATTTTCATTTGATGAATTTGATGTGATCTTGGGAATGGATTGGTTAACTCGATATGATGCAGTGGTAAACTATAAACAAAAATATATTGTATTGAAATGTGAGAATGGTGAATTACTTTATGTTGAATCTGATAAACTGGATGGACTACCTAACGTGATTTCAGCAATACCAGCACATAAATATGTTAGAAAAGGGTATGATGCTTATTTTGCGTATGTGATGGACATTAAAGTATCTGAGTCAAAGATTCAATTAGTGCCAGTAGCATGTGAATTTCCTGATGTATTCCCAGAAGAATTACCTGGTTAAGCACCGGATAGAGAAGTGGAATTCTCTATAGATCTTATTCTTAGTATGACACCGATATCCATAGCACCTTATAGAATGGCTCCTACTGAATTGAAAGATTTGAAAGTACAGTTGCAAGAATTGATTGACAGAGGTTTTGCTTGACCTAGTTTCTCACCTTGGGGTGCACCGATCCTATTCTTAAAGAAGAAAGATGGATCGTTGAGGTTGTGCATTGATTACAGACAGCTCAAAAAAGTTACAATAAAGAACAAGTATCCATTGACTCGTATTGATGACTTGTTTAACCAGTTAAAATGTGCCACTGTATTTTCAACGATTGATCTCTATTCTGGATAGCTTTTAGAACCAGATATGGACACTATGAGTTTCTTGTAATGCCATACGGCTTGACAAATGGACCTGCAGTGTTTATGGATTTGATGAACATAATTTCCAGCCTGTATTTAGACAAGTTTGTGGTGGTATTTATAGATGATATTTTGGTTTACTCTCGAGAAGAAAATGAACATGCTAAACATTTGATGATAGTGTTGCAAACTTTGTAGGAGAAACAATTGTATGCTAGATTCAGTAAATGTGAATTTTGGCTATGGGAAGTTAGTTTCCTTGGGCATATTGTGTCTGCTGAAGGTGTCAGAGTATACCCGAATAAAATTTCAGTCATTGTTAATTAGAAGCCACTGAAGAATGTGTTTGAATTTTGAAGTTTCTTGGGACTAGCTAGTTATTATGGGAGACATGTAAAAATTTTTTCAAGGATAGCTTCTTCGATGACTTGTTCGTTACAGAAAGATGTGAAATTTGAATGGACTAAGAAATTCCAGCAGAGTTTTGACAGATTAAACGCTTTATTGATAGAAGCACCTATGTTTGTCTAGCCTAAATCGGGTAAGGAATTTACAGTTTATAGTGATGTGATTGTCACTCGCGATAAGTTTTAAAATTTATAATTGATCGTACTTGAAACTAACTATTATCACGATGAAGGCAAGTGTACCTATCGAACAGTAGTATAGTTTTAGCAAGATCGGATGTCAAACCCAAAGGAACTAAAAGTACTAGTATTAACTTTCTATTTATTATCTAGCCTAAGAATAATGGGGGTTGTTTTATCTAAACTAATTAACTAACCTAAGAATGCACAGAAAGTAAATTGGGGAAATACTTTTGGAAAATTAATTGATTTGGACAATACCCAAGGAAGAATCCACCAAGACTTCAATTGTTATTCGACTCTGAACCAGACGATTTATTCACTTGAATCGATCCATAGAAATCCCTAAGTTATATTATTATCCCTATTCAAGACTAATAACGTCTAAACCTAGGTTGATTAATTGAAATCTCTTTCTAATTAAAACCCCTAGTTTTGCATTAACTCGATCTATGGATTCCCATATTAGATTTGACTCTAATCTGGCAGATTTATGTCGTCCTATCTCTAGGATTGCATGCAGCTCCGCTTAATTATGAATGATCTACTCTTAGACAGGGACTATTCATCCTCTGAATAAGCACATCAATACTTGAATCAATATCCTGGAATATTCAAACAAGAGTTAAATCCATAATTAAGAACAAATCAAGTATTTATCATATAGTTCAAAAAATATTAACAAGATCCGTCTTAGGTTTCATCCCCCTTAGGTATTTAGGGGGTTTAGTTCATAACTATAAAAGACAACATCTCAGAAGAATAATGACAAGACATAAAGAAAATTCAAAAACCCCTAAAGGAATTCAATCTTAAAGGTAAATCTAGCTTTTGAGATGGATCAATCAGCTTTCTTCGAGTAATTCCTCGCTTCCTACATTGTGTGTCCTCTTTAATCCTCCTCTAGGGTGTTTAAATAGACTTTCCAATGCTTAAAATAGCCCAAAAGTAGCCTTTTTCGAATAGAACTAGACTTGGGCTCGACAGGGCCACAGCCGTGTGCCACGCCCGTGTGCAACTTGCTTCAAACCATGTTCAAGGCTGTGAAATAGTCATGCCCCTGTTGGGGTGACTTTAGGCCGTGTTCAAGCCTGATAAAATGACATGGGCATGTGTTCTACCCGTGTGACGAAGTCCAGGCCGTGTTGATTTCCCACGTCGGCCCATTTACTCCGTTTTTCGCTCGTTTCTTATTTTTTTTTAATTTTCCTATGCTCACCTAAGTATAAGATATGAAATTAAAGGATTAGAAGCATCAAATTCCATAAATCTAATGATAATTCACCCAAAAATGTGCTAAGCATGGGATAAAAATATGTATAAATTATGACTTATCAAATACCCCCACACTTAAGTGTTTGCTTGTCCTCATGAAAAATCCTCAATTCATAATTAAGAATTCATTTTTCTCAACTTGTAATTCCTATAAATAATATCTCAAAATAATCCATAAGTAATCATACATTGAGAATTCAACTAGAAGAATATTAAAGTTTCAAACATTCCAAGTTGAGCATTTTATCACGAAAAACATAGGCATCTCCCCTCATCTAAGTCATCACCTTTGATTCAAAATATCACAGAGTTTAACATCCTCACTAAAGATTCACTCAAATCACTCGAGGTGTTTAAGGACAATAAATTTAGCACTCGACAGTCAATATGAAAAGCTATTACGCTAGACTTGCGTGAGAATCAAATCTCCACCACTATTTATTGAGATGATACATCAATCAAAAGGTCTTTAGAGGGTTGTAACGTGGCTTTGGTTAGGGGTGTGGTCACAAGCTGAAAGAGAAGGTTAGAATCGAGATTGAATTGAAAAATTAATTAACTAGAAAAATAT
Source organism: Gossypium anomalum (assembly GCA_025698475.1). Lineage (NCBI taxonomy): Eukaryota > Viridiplantae > Streptophyta > Magnoliopsida > Malvales > Malvaceae > Gossypium > Gossypium anomalum. The sequence continues at coordinate 19,567,864 of CM046963.1, read as the reverse complement.
TAAAACTGACAAATTATCTTCCTAATTGAGCTTTTCTTCATGGATAGCATCGTTTAAACTAAAGCATTACATAAATTCATTTTTTTGAGAAAAAATCAAGTAACATAGCTAACTATCAGAAATAAAACATAGCTAAACAATTTATTCAAATCAAATCTTGACAAAAATAGGGATCAAATTAATTTAGGGGATTTCAACAATAATGGGTTATGGGTTAATATTGGGGGTAAATCAATGAATGGCTTGTTAGGCACAAGGGGGTTCACTACAGGTTAATTATGAAGGTAGCTTTTATGGAGTGAGTGGGTTAAACCTAAGTGCCTTTATCATCTTGATATAACAAATCAATGGTATGGTCTTGACATGCGTAATCGAGGCAAGTTCTAGAATAACAATTCAATATTAACTTACTCATAGCAACAATAAAAGTGAGTATGAAAGAAAAAATATATGCTCTAAAGGCTTAAGATCTCACAAAAATTATGACTTTTTAATGTTAACCTTGTGAATTTCAATTTTAAGATAATATCTAAACTTGGGGAAACAACCTAAAATTTTAAATTTTTAATACACAAAAATCAACTTATCATGCTTGATTCTTTAATTACTTAAAGTTTAAACCATCAGTGCATAAATACCTACGTTTTAATTCAAGACGTATAAATAAAAACCATAAATTAATCAAAATTTATTCTAATGGTGATATGAGTGATTCACAAGAGAATAAGAAAAAATTCAGGAATTTTTCTAATAGTGATATAATTGACCCCCCCCACACTTACGATGTACATTGCCCTCAATGTACAAAGATAAAGTTAATGGCAAATATAGATATAAGATCATAAGATAGGGAGAGAAGTGAAACTTCCTGAATGTTAAATGGATTCCTTGAATAGTAGTTATGGAAAGTGATCGGCTAAGGCAAGGAGGAGGATACTCCGGTGGTGGTAGAGGTTGGGTTCCAAAACCATAGTGTCCAGTGAAGAGGTTATCGTGGTGGTCGGGCAGGACATGGTAGTCGTGGAGGACTTTTCCAGTGGAGTTGCAATTTCCTAATAATATTGAGCTTTGGAGCTCTTTATAACTGCGATAAAATCAATAATTATTTAGGAATATAGAGAAACAGGATTACTCATAAAGAAATAATCAAAAATATAAAGTATTTAATAAAAATTATAAAATCCTAAAGATGAAATAAAAATAGTCTTAAAGGAAAATAAAATTAAAAAAAAAAGTTAAACAAATAAATAAAAATAAAAGAAAAAATAATAAATAAAAGTATCTTTAAAAATCGTCATCGCCAGATGGTTCGTGAGGTGGGGGTGGCAATGAGATGTGAAAATGCTGACAGATCTGATGTAGGGTCACATCAATGTGATCAAAATGCTGAAAACATTGCTGCTCGAATTGAGTAAGGCGCTTAGAAATGTTAGAAAGTGAAGCAGCCGCATGAACTGGACGGTGGGTGGGTGCTAGCTGAAATGGTGGAGGAACATCATCAGTAACGTCCTCAGGATTCTCCTACTCAGCGGACTGAACAAGGAGGTACTGAGGAGGGTCAAAACCACGTCGTCGCTCGATCATCCTCATGTGCAGCATACTAGAGATGCCCTGTGAGGACATCCGACCAAGGAGAGTGAGGGAGGATGATTGCGCCGCCATGTTAAGGAGGCCGAAGTACCTCGCCAGGTGAGTCACATTTGGGCTGATGGAGATGACCCCCTTCCTATGCTGCTTCGTCTCATAGCGTATGGCTAGGGCAATGAAATAGGCGAGGTCGAAGACGTGCCCATGTGCCATACTCCACAAAAAGTAGGCGTCATGAGTGTTGATGATGCCGGTGCTCTCTCACCGTCCGGTCAAAGTGTGAGCTAAAATGGCATGTAGGTACCTCAAAGGATGGGGCGAGAGCCGATGCCTTGGAGCAGCTAGGGCCATAGGTGGCTGAGACAGGGACTAAAGCACTCCAGCATCGTGAAGAGAATAATGGATGTGGCAATGGAGCGTGCCGAGGTCGTTCTCATCCATGAACTCCTCCGTGTATAGGCCCAATGCAATACCGAATTCTGGGACACTCAACTGGCGTACTAGACTGCCAAGACGGAACTGAATCATTCCAGGATCATCAAAGTTGGTCATAATGGTCTGTAGATAGAACGTTGAGCAAAGTTCCAACGTGAGCTCGAGATATGTCGGCTCGATGATATCAAAGAAGAGTCCCCATGGGTGGTGGTAAGGAGGGCCCGGATTACATCAGTAAGTTGTATTTGTTCTAGGGCAACCTAATCGATACAGCGGCCCACTTCTAAGGGTCGGGCCCGTAGGATCTAAAATAGTTCCTCCTAATTGCCTAGTGGAAATTGGAGGAAGGGGTGTCAGATTTTCAAAGTGGGGCCTGAAGAGGATGATGCTCCTTTTCGCTTCTTCGATGTGGGGACGGTGGTTTTCTTGCCATGTGGATTTGACATGGTATACTTATGAAAACAAGCCTAAAATTTAGTCGAAAGAAGTAACACAATAGGTAAATCCAAATATAGCTCAATCAAGCAACGAAGTAAGTGAAATATGAATACCTAGTGAATATAGATGTAAATTAACAATATTTAAGTAGAGAATACTATGACCCAAACAATACACACTAATGCCCATGTTAAAGACTAAATGGAGTGTAGGTGTGGGTTAATCAACCAATTTCAACTAAGCAACTAATAATCCATAAACAAGTAAAATACTAAATAGAATGTAATAATAACCAATGAAGATTAAAATAACTAAGTAAACATGGAGAAAAAGAGGGGAACCGATAATGGATGGTGATGGGTCGGTTAGGGGCGACGGTAACGGCTTGGGGCGTGTGCGTTGGGTTGAGCACGGGCGTGGAGGTGAGCCGTGTGGTGGTGGTGAAAGGGAGAAAAGAAATGGGAAAAAAAAGGGAAAGAAAGAGGTTGGTAGGAAGGAAGGGAAATGGGAAAAAGAGAGGAGAAAGTGAAGAAAAAGGGAAGAAAAGAGAAGGGGAAAGTGAGAAGAGATGGGAAAGGAGATACAGGAAGAGAGAAAAGGGAAGAAAATAGGGAGTTAGAGTGGCTGGCCAGTTGTCCACGGGCATGGGGAGAGGGCATGTGCGGCGGCTAGGGTTAGCTTTTGGAGAAGGGGATGATGAATAATGAGGGGTTTATATAGATATTGGGGTACACGGCCATGTGGCACGCCCGTGTGCCCTGATTTCAGCTTGTGTTTTTTGTGACTTTTAAATTTGGGCGCGTTTGAGATTTGACCCACGCCCATGTTACTTGGGCGTGTTGGTGCACACGGTCGTGTCACCTAGCCGTGTGCTATATCGTTCGCTTCTACCACGCCTGTGTTCCTATAAGCACGGCTGTGTTAATTGGACAGGATCGACCACGGGTGTTGGGCACGGGTGTGTCGCACGCCCGTGCTGATTTCTCAGTTTCAACCATGACTTCTAGGCATGGGCGTGTCGCATGCCCATGTTGAATTGGCAGGATTAACCACGGCCATGTCGCACGGCTGTGGAAAGTATCGCATCCCGTGTTTGGTGAAAATTTTGCTCTGTTTTCACACGGCCTAAGGCACGCCTGTGTGCTGGCGTGTGGGTCTGGAGAACCTGTGTTCGAGGACCCAGTTAGTGAATTAGATGTTAAACACTAAAATTAAAAGAAATTAATACTGCTAGTGCTCGAGTTGCCTCCCGAGAAGCACTTATTTATAGTCTAAGCTCGACTTACCTCAATTTCACGCGATCATGGTGGTTCGATAAGTTTACACTCCTCATTCCTGCTATCAGTTTTCTCAAAATAAGATTTTAAATGAGTACTATTTACCTTAAACGTACCGAATTTGGATTGAGTTACCTCAACTGTACCGTATGAAAGATGTTAAGTACCGTAAGAGGGATTGCTCCATTCAGTTTAGAAGTGGCAATACGAGGGTTTGTTGCATCTAATAGTTCTTTGTCTCCAACCTTAAGTTGATTTGGTGAAAAATCGAGTTCGTCATGGTGTGGTTTTGATTTATCATGTTTTTTCAATTTCTGTGTCCGCCATTCATCTAGTTCCTCGATCTGTAGCCTACGTTCTTCATAGATAGCTCCTTTGTTGTTACGTAAACATGGCTCATTTGCGCTCTTCGAGCGTGTTTCCTATAAAGAAGGTTGCACCACATGATCAGTATTAGTAACGTGATTTATACTATCACCCTCGTTACTCGAATTACGAGCTTGAAGAGTGATTGTTTCATCATTCACACGAAGTGTGTGTTCACCTGTATCAACATCAATAATGGTTCTAGCAGTCGCTAAAAAGGGTCTTCCTAAAATTAAAGGCACGTCATTGTCCTTTTCTATATCTAGAACAACAAAATCAACTGGGAATATAAATTTATCGATTTTTAGTAGTACATCCTCAATGATATCCCTAGGAAATCTAATGGTTTTATCTGCCAATTGAATGCTCATCCTAGTTTGTTTGGATTTCCCAAGACCTAGTTGTTTAAATATTTTATAGGGCATGACATTAATACTAGCCGCTAAATCAGCCAAAGCATTTTTAACGGTTAAACTACCAATTAAACAAGAATCGTAAAACTCCCTGGGTCTTTCAACTTGTTGGGTAGCTTATTCTTTAGAATGGCTGAGCAAACTGCGTTCAATTCCACATGTGACGTCTCATCCAACTTCCACTTATTCACTAAAAGCTCCTTGAAAAACTTCATTGCATTCGGCATCTGCGAAAGAGCTTCAATAAATGATAAGTTAATATGTAATTTCTTTAGCAGTTTAAGGAATTTACCAAATTGTTCGTCAGTGCTATCTTTCCTTGTCGCATTAGGGTATGGTACTCGAGGTTTGTATTCTTCACTTACTAGTTTTTACTTACCGTGGTCTACCTTATCCTTACCTTTACTTACCATAACTCCTTGTTTCGGTTCTGGTTTAGGCTCAACTAACCCTTCTTCATCTCGAACGTTAATCGCATTGAGATGTTCCCTTAGGTTAGATTTAGTATTACTTGGCAAGCTACATAGTGATCGTTCAGAAATTAATTTGGCAATCTGGCCTATCTGAGTTTCGGGCCCTTGGATTGACGCATGTTGAGTTTTAAGTGCTATCTCGGTATTCTGGAAATGAGTTTTTGACACTGAGATGAATTTTGTTAGCATATCCTCAAGGTTTGGCTTTTTTTCTTGCTGAAAAGGTGGTTGTTGAAAACTCAGAGGATTTTTTTGCCTTTGATTTCCTTGGCCACCTCACGAGAGATTGGGATGGTTCCTCCAACCTGTATTGTAAGTATTACTGTATGGGTTATTTTGAGGTCTAGAGTTATTATTACCCATATAGTGGATTTGTTCCTCCTCAGTGCTAAGATTGAAGGATTGATATTTTGTGTGTACGCCTCCTCCACTTGAATCACACATCATCACTGGATTTACCCGCGTAGAACCAAGTAAACCGTTAATCTTTTTATTCAAGAGTTCCACATGATTTGTCAGCATATTAACCGAGTAGACGATATAAACTATTTTGGTTGGCTTAGTCCTCATGACTTGCCACTGATAGTTATTCAATGACATTGCTTTGATAAATTCGTAAGCCTCTTCAGGTGTTTTTTTGTTGATGGTTCCACCAGCGACTGCATCAATTATCTGTCTCATTGAGGGGTTTACACCATTGTAAAATGTTTAAACTTACAGCCACAGGGGTAATCCATGGTGAGGCCACCTTCGCAGTAGGTCCTTGTATCTCTCCCATGCATCATAGAGAGTTTTTAAATCCATCTGCACAAAACAAGATATATCATTCCTTAGTTTAGCTATTTTAACAGGTGGAAAATATTTGAGTAAAAACTTTTCGGGTCATTTGTTCCCAAGTAGTGATTGACCCTCGTGGTAATGAGTTCAACCATTGTTTAGCCTTGTTCCTTAGTGTTAAGGGAAATAACCGAAGGCGAATGGCATCATCAGAAACGCCATTGATTTTAAATGTATCGCAGAGTTCCAGAAAATTGGCCAAATGAGTATTTGGGTTTTCGTCCTGCAAACCAAAAAATTGAACAAACTGTTGTATCATTTGAATTGTGTTAGGTTTCAGTTCAAAATTATTTGCAGCAATAGCAGGCCTAGCTATACTCGATTTAGTTCCTATTAAAGTAGGTTTAGCATAATCATGCATAGTACGAGGAGCAGGATTCTGATTTACTGGATTAGCAGCAATCACAGGACGTAGCGAATTTTCCTGATTTTCAGCCATCTCCTCGGTTGTAGTTAGAGTATCTTCCTCTTGCCCTTCCTCTATGTATTGTAAGCTTCTCCTAATTTCTCTTTGATTTTCATGAATCGTATGCTCAATCTCACTATCAAAGAGTAATGGTCCTGACGGGTTTCTTCTAGTCATAAACTATGAAAACCTACCAGAAGACAATAAAAGAAAATTTAGTAAAACTAAAAATAAAAAAATTGAATAAAATAAGAAAATAATGGCTAAAGCAATAAAAATTGAGTGTTCCTAATATCTTATTCCCCCAGCAACAGCGCCAAAAACTTGATTGTCACTCGCGATAAGTTTTAAAATTTATAATTGATCGTACTTGAAACTAACTATTATCACGACGAAGGCAAGCGTACTAATAAACCGTAATTTATACATATTTTTATCCCATGCTTAACACATTTATGAATGATTTATCCTTAGATTTGGTGAATTTGATGCTCCTAATCCTTTAATTTCATGTTTTATACTTAGGTGAGCATAGGAGAGCGAAAAGAACAAGAAACGGGCCAAAAACGGAGAAAATAGGCCGACGTGGGAAAACAACACTGCCTGGACTTCCTCACACGGGCAGAACACACACCCGTGCCATTCTAACAGGCTCGACCACAGCCTAAAATAGTCTCAACACGGGCATGTTGATCTCTCAGCCTCGACCACGGCTTGAAGTAATCGCACACGGGCGTGTCCCTACCGAGCCCTAGTTAAGTTCTATTCAAAAAAGGACGATTTGGAGGGCTTTTAGGCATTCTAAAGCCTATTTAAACACCCTAGAGGAGGACTAAAAGGGGGGACGGAGAATAGAGAGCAAGGAATTACTCCAGGAAAGCTGATTGATCCATCTCAAAAGTTGGATTCATTGTCAAAACTGAAGATCTCTCCTCAATTTCCCTTCAAGAGTTTTGGGTTTTCTTTATGTTTTGTATTCATTATTCTTGTGAGATGTTTTCCTATTTAGTTATGAACTAAATCCCCTAAATACCTAAGGGGAATGAAACCCGTCATAGAAATCGAAGAAATCGATTGCACCGCTCGTAGAAATCAACGAGAAATAAGGCGAAGTCTAAGAGACACAGAGGAAGAGCAAGAGGACGATATCTCAACTACAACCGAGGAGATGACTGAAAATTAGGAAAATCCGCTACCTCCTGCTGTACCTGCTATTTTAGTAAATCAGAATCCTGCTCCTCGTACTATGTATGATTATGCTAAACCTAATTTAACAGGAACTGAGTCAAGTATAGTTAAGCCTGCTATTACTGTAAATAATTTTGAACTGAAACCTAACACAATTCAAATGATACAGCAATTTGTTCAGTTTAACGGTTTGCAAGACGAGGACCCCAATACTCACTTGGCAAATTTTCTGGAGTTTTGCGAGACATTTAAAATTAATGGCATTTCTGACGATGCCATTCATCTTCGGTTATTCCCTTTTTCACTAAGGAACAAAGCTAAACAGTGGTTGAACTCGTTACCATGAGAGTCAATCACTACTTGGAAACAAATGACCGAAAAGTTTTTATTAAAGTATTTTTCACCGGCTAAGACGACCAAATTACGTAATGATATCTTTTCTTTTATGCAAATGGACTTAGAAACACTTTACGATGCATGGGAGAGATACAAGGACCTACTGCGAAGGTGCCCTCACCATGGGTTACCTCTATGGCTACAAGTTCAAACGTTTTACAATGGTGTAAACCCCTCGACAAGACTGATGATTGATCCAGTAGCTGGTGGAACCATCAATAACAAAACACCTGAAGAGGCTTACGAATCCATTGAGGAGATGTCACTGAATAACTATCAGTGGCATGTCATGAGGACTAAGCCAACCAAAACAGTAGGCGTTTATAACGTCGATTCAGTTACTATGCTGTCAAATCAGGTAGAACTTCTGAATAAAAAGATTGATGGTTTACTTGGTTCTACGTAGGTACATCTAGTGATGAGGTGTGATTCAAGTAGGGGAAGTGTACATACAGAATATCAACCCATCAATCCTACAACCGAAGAGGAACAAGTCCACTATATGGGTAACAATAACTTTAGATCTCAAAATAACCATATAGTAATACCTATAATGCAGGTTGGAGGAACCACCCAAATTTCTCTTGGGGTGGTCAAGGGAATCAAAGGTCATAGAATCCTCCGTATTTTCAACAACCACCTTACCAACAGGAAAAGAAATCAAACCTTGAGGAGATGCTATCAAAATTCATCTCGGTGTTAGAAACTCATTTCTAAAATACTGAGACGGCACTTAAAAATCAACAAGTATCGATCCAAGGGCTCGAAATTCAGATAGGCTAGTTCTCTAAATTAATTTCTGAAAGACCATCAGGGAATCTATTTAGTAACACCAAATCCAATCCAAAAGAGCATGTAAAGGCAGTTATACTAAGGAGTGGGAAAGTATTAGTTGAATCTGAAAAGAAGCTACCACAAAAAGCCGTGATAAACAAAAGAGAGGAGGAAAAACCTGAAGATAATGACAAGCCAGTGCCAAAAGAATATAAACCACCAGTTCCATACCGAGCAAAGTTGAAAAAGGACCGCATGGATGCACAATTCGATAAGTTTTTAAACTTTTTAAGCAATTACATATCAACTTACCTTTTGTTGAAGCCATCTCGCAGATGCCTACATATGCAAAATTTTTGAAGGAGCTTCTAACAAATAAAAGGAAGTTTGAGGACTTATCTACAATGGAACTCAACGAGGAGTGTTCGGCCATACTCCAAAATAAACTGCCAACCAAACTAAAAGACCTAGGAAGTTTCACTATCCCCTGCTTAATTGGTAATCTAAATGTTGAGAAAGCACTAGCTGATTTAGGCGCCAACATTAATTTGATGCCATATAAGATGTTTAAACAACTTGGTCTTGGGGAACCTAAACCCACTACGATGAGTATTCAATTATCTGACAGATCTGTTAAATATCCTAGGGGTATCATAGAGGACGTACTTGTAAAACTAGATAAATTTATATTCCCTGTTGATTTTGTTGTGCTTGACATGGATGAGGACGTTGGAGTGCCTTTAATTTTGGGTCGTCCATTTTTAGCCACTATTAGGGCTGTTATTGATATGGGAGATGACAAACTTGTACTTAGAGTAGGTGAGGAAGATATTATTTTTAAGACCTATGATGCTATGAGATTTTCTAGAGAGTAAGATGACTCATGTTATTTTATTGACTCTATTGATCATGCCACTCAAGATTCTTTTCAGGAGATTATACATGAAAACATGTTGAAACTGTGTCTTGCCCAAAGCAAGGAGGTAGATGATGATGATTCTGAGATAGGTGAGGTAAAAACAGAACAGAACTCCGATAAACCAGGCTCAAGACAAGCAGAATATGAGGGTATCAAGACAAACGATGAACTTAAGCAAAACCCTCTATTGAATAACCCCCCAAACTAGAGCCTAAACAATTGCCAAATCACTTGGAATATGCATACCTTGGAAATAATTCTACCTTACCAGTGATTATTTCTTCTAACTTACAACCCAAGGAAAAAGAGGAATTAATCCAAGTATTAAGAGAACATAAAAGGGTCATAGCTTGGAAAATTTCTGACATCAAAGGGATCAGCCCCTCTTTTTACACCTATAAAATTTTAATAGAAGATGAATATAAGCCATGTGTGCAAGCTCAAAGACGACTGAACCCCAACATGAAAGAAGTTGTTAAAGCTGAGGTAATTAAACTTCTAGATGTTGGAATTATTTATCCTATTTCTGACAGTTCTTGGGTAAGGCCTGTGCAGGTCGCTCCTAAGAAAGGAGGCATGACGGTTGTGACCAACAAGAAGAACAAACTAATTCCAACAAGAACAGTCACAGGTTGGAGAGTTTGTATTGACTATAGGAAGCTGAATGATGCGACAAGAAAAGAACACTTTCCCTTGCCATTCATTGACCAAATGTTGGAAAGATTATCCAGGCACATGTACTATTGTTTTCTGGACGGACTCTTTGGCTATTTCCAAATCCCAATAGCTCCTGAAGATCAAGAGAAGACAACATTTACATGCCCATATGGTATGTTTGCTTATTGTAGAATGCCTTTTGGATTATGTAATGCTCCTGCCACTTTTCAGCGCTGTATGATGGCCATCTTTGACAAACTCGTGGAAGACATCATGGAGGTATTTATGGATGACTTCTCGGTATACGGTAACTCCTTCCATCTTTGCCTCAAAAATTTAAAATGAGTTTTAATAAGATATGAGGAAACAAACCTTGTGCTTAACTGGGAGAAATGCCACTTCATGGTTCAAGAAGGTATTGTATTAGGGCATAAAATTTCTAGTAAAGGGATTGAAGTTGACAAATCTAAAATTAAGACAATCAAAAAATTACCCCTTCTAATTCGATCAAGGCTATTAGAAGCTTCTTAGGACATGCTGGTTTTTGTAGAAGATTTATTAAGGATTTTTCTAAAATAGCTAAGCTTTGACTAAATTACTAGAGAAAGATGTACTTTTTAATTTCGATCAGGAATGTTTAGAAGCATTTAATACCTTAAAGGATAAATTAATTATTGTTCCAATCATAATTGCACCTGACTGGAATTTACCTTTTGAATTAATGTGTGATGCGAGTGATTTTGCACTAGGTGCAATTTTGGGACAGTGAAGAGACAAGCACTTTCAACCTATCTATTATGCTAGCAAGACTTTGGCAGCCGCACAAGAAAACTACACCACCACGGAAAAAGAATTGCTAGTTGTGGTGTTTGCATTTGATAAATTTCGATCATATCTCATATTGTCTAAAGTTATCATTTTCACTGACCATTCTGCCCTTCGCTACCTTTTAACTAAAACTGATGCAAAACCTCGACTCACTCGATGGATTTTGTTATTGCAGGAATTTGACTTAGAGACTCAGGATAAGAAAGGAGCTGAAAATCTCGCGGCTGATCATCTTTCCAGGCTTGAGAACTCAAATACCAAAGAACTAGACGAAGCTGAAATAAATGATTCGTTTCTTGAAGAACAATTCTTTGCTATATCTGATTCTGAGGTAACTTGGTTTGCAAACATTGTTAATTTTTTAGCCGCTAACATCATCCCAAAAGGGTTGACACACCAGCAAAAGAAATGATTCTTTAATAATGTGAAAAACTACTTTTGGAACGACCCTTTTCTTTTCTGCATATGTGCAGATCAAGTTATTAGAAGATGTGTTACAAGGTCAGAAACATCAAAGATCTTGGAACATTGCCACTCAGGACCGACTAGAGGACACTACAGTGGAACTAAAACCGCACATAAAAGACTTGAATCAGGTTTTTATTGGCCCTCATTATTCAAAGACGCTAACAGGTACGTTACTGCTTGTGACAAATGCCAACGGATAGGTAACATCTCCAAACATGATGAAATGCCTCAAAACTATATGCTTTCATATGAAATATTTTACGTTTGGGGTATCAACTACATGGGTCCATTTCCTAGTTCATTTGGGAATCAATACATCTTAGTAGCAGTTGATTATATGTCTAAATGGGTGGAGGCCTCAGCTTTACCTACAAATGATGCTAGAGTGGTAGTACGATTCCTTAAGAAACTCTTCTCTAGATTTGGAACACCTAGAGCAATTATCAGTGACAGGGGTACTCATTTTTGTAACACCCAATTTGAGAAAACCCTTAAGAAATACGGAGTCCATCACAGAACAGCCACCCCATACCATCCTCAAAATAGTGGACAAGTTGAAGTGGCAAACCGAGAAATCAAAAGGATCCTTGGAAAGACAGTAGAGTCAAACAGGAAAGATTGGGCGATGAAAGTAGATGATGTTTTAGGGGCTTATAGAACTGCTTTTAAGACTCCCATAGGAACATCACCTTACAGATTTGTTTATGGAAAAAAGTTGTCATCTACCATTCGAACTAGAGCATCAAGCTTTTTGGGCTATTAAATTTCTAAACCTTGATCCCAAACTTGCAGGTAAAAACAGGTTGATATAGTTGAACGAGGTAGATGAGTAGCGAGCCAATGCATATGAAAACTCATGCTTATACAAGGAAGCAACAAAGCAGCGCCATGACGCTTGTTTAAAGCAACGGAAACAATTTGAAGTTGAAGATTTTGTATTGCTATATAATTCGAGACTCAAATTGTTTCCTAGGAAACTTAAATCACGATGGTCAGGACCTTTCATAGTTCAATTTGTTTTTCCATATGGCACAGTAGAGGTAAGTCACCCATCACAAGGAACTTTCAAGGTAAACGGCCATCGTTTCAAACTTTATAATGGTGAGAATTTTAAGGACAATGGAAAGGAGCTACGACTCCACGAACCTTCCTGAATACACCAACAAGGGAAAGTCAAGCTTAGACTATAAACAAGAGCTTCTCGGGAGGCAACCCGAATACTAACAGCATTTATTTATTTAAATTTTATTTAAACTTCAAAAATTTTAATATCTAGATCACTAACTGCATCTTTGAACACAGGTTCACAAAATCAACACGGCCATGCACACGGGCGTGCCTTAGGCCGTACCCGTAACACGAGAGGAGACACGACCGTGCGATACGGCCTTGTGAAAATAGACTAAAATTTTTCCCCAAAACATGGGATGCGATAAATTACCACGACCGTGTGAGTGGGCTATGGGCAAATCTGCAAAAATTACATGGGTGTGCGACACGCCCATGCCTAGCACCCGTGGTCGACACTGCCAAAATAACACATGCGTACGCATAGGCACACGGGCGTGGGAGAGGCGAACCACATCGCACACGGTCGTGCGATATGATCATGCAGTCACACGGCCTAGACACACTGGCATGTCTTCAGGCCATGCGACGAACTCTCAATTCGCGATAAACACGGGCGTGTGATACGGCCGTGCCACTTGAAAATTTAGATTATTTCTCTTATTTTATTTTTACCTTTATTTTTAGTTATTTTTAAAGATTCATTTGTTCTTATAAAGCGGCTTATGTTTTTTATTATTATCAGATTATTTCCTTAATTCTTCTTTAGAATCATGCTTTCTCTCTAGCTCTATTTTCATTTCTTGCTCTCACTAATCCAGGGATTCTATCCATTTATAACTCAGGAAGTTTAATTTCTCTCCCTATCTTATGATATTATATCTCTATTTGCCACTAACTTTATCTTTGTACATTGAGGGCAATGTACATCTTAAGTGTGGGGGGGTATTCATTTCATTATCAGAAAAATCCCTTAATATTGCCTTGTTCTCTTGCAAATCTATCATATCATTTTTAGGATAAATTTTGATTAATTTATGATTTTTATTGATATATCTTGAATTAAAACATAGGCAGTCACGCATTGATTATTTAAACTTTAAGACATTAGAGAATTAAGCATGATAAGTTGATTTTTAAGAATTTAAAATTTTAGGTTGTTTCCCCAAGTATAGGTATTATCTTGAATTGAATTATTCCACAAGTTAAACATCAAAAAGCCATAATTTTTGTGAGATTATTGATCATGCTCATTTTTATTATTGCTTTGAGTGTGTCAATATCGAGTTGTTATTCTAGAACTTGCGTGATTATGCATGTCATGACCACACCATTTGATTTGATATGTCAAGATGATAAAGGCACTTAGGATTAACCCATTCATGCCATGAAAAGCCTAGCTCCATGATTAACCCTTAACAAACCCCTTTGAGCATAACAAGCCATTCTTTGTATTACCCTTAATATTAACCCTTAACTCATTATTGTCGAAATCCCCTCGATTAATTTGATACCTATTTTTGTCGAGACTTGATCTGAATAAATTGCTTAGCTATGTCTTGTTCTTAGTAGTTAGTCTATGTTATTTGACTTGTTCTTAAAAAGAAAAGAAGACATGTATACATACTAGTAGTAGGGATCCTTTGTTTTTGAGCTTAAGTATTTAAATTCCATATTCTGAGAAGAAGCTCTGTTGTACGCAAGTGATGATTAAATATTTTTCTAGTTAAGTAATTTTTTAATTCAATCTCAATTCTAACCTTTTCTTTCAGCTTGTGACCACACCCCCTAACCAAGCCTCGTTACAACCCTCTAAAGACCTTTTGATTGATGTATCATCTCAATTTATAGTGGTGGAGATTTGATTTTCATGCAAGCCTATGGTAATAACTTTTCATATTGACTAATGAGTTCTAATTTCATTGTTCTTAAACACTTCGAGTGATTTGAGTGAATCTTTAGTGAGGATGTTAAACTCTGTGAGATTTCGAATCAATGGTAGCTACTTAGATGAGGGGAGCTGCCTATATTTTTCATGATTAAATGCTCAACTTGGAATGTTTGAAACTTTAATATTCTTCTAGTTGAATTCTCAATGTATGATTGCTTATGGATTAGCTTGAGATATTATTGATAGAAATTATAAGTTGAGAAAAAGGAATTCTTAATTGTGAATTGAGGATTTTTCTTGAGGACAAGCAAACGCTTAAGTGTAGGGGTATTTGATAAACCATAATTTATACATATTTTTATCCCATGCTTAACATATTTATGAATTATTTCTCCTTAGATTTGGTGAATTTGATGCTCCTAATCCTTTAATTTCATGTTTTATACTTAGGTGAGCATAGGAGAGCGAAAAGAACAAGAAACGGGCCAAAAATAGAGAAAATGGGCCGACGTGGGAAAACAACACGGCCTGGACTTCCTCAAACGGGCAGAACATATGCCCGTGCCATTCTAACAGGCTCGACCATGACCTAAAACAATCTCAGCATGGGCGTGTTGATCTCTCAGCTTCGACCACGGCCTGAAGTAATCGCACACGGTTGTGTCCCTGTCGAGCCCTAGTTAAGTTCTATTCGAAAAAAGGACGATTTAGAGGGCTTTTAGGCATTCTAAAGCCTATTTAAACACCCTAGAGGAGGACTAAAAGGGGGGACGGAGAATAGGGAGCAAGGAATTACTCCAGGAAAGCCGATTAATCCATCTCAGAAGCCGGATTCATCATCAAGACAGAAGATCTCTCCTCAATTTCCCTTTAGGAGTTTTGGGTTTTCTTTATGTTTTGTATTCATTATTCTTGTGAGATGTTTTCCTATTTAGTTATGAACTAAATCCCCAAAATACCTAAGGGGAATGAAACCTAAGATGAATCTTATTATTATTTTCTGAATTGTATGATAAATATTTGACTTGTTATTAATTATGTGTTCCTAATTCTTGCTTTGGTATTTCAGGATATTGATTCAAGTTAATGATCTTAATTGGAGGATGAATTTTCTGTGTCTAAGAGTGACTTTGTCATAATTAAGCAGAGTTGATTGCACGCCTAGAGATAGGGTGACAAGATTTTGCCGGATTAGGGTGAAACCTAATAAGGGGCTCCATAGATCGAGTTAATGCAACTTAGGGTGTTAATTAGAAAGAGATTTCAATTATTCAATATAGGGTTAGACGTTATTAGTCTTGAATAGGGATAATAACATAACTTAGGGATTTTTACGGGACAAGTTAAATGAATAAATCGTCCGATTCAGAGCCAAAATAACAAGTGAAGTCTAGGTGGATTTGCCCTTAGGTATTGTCTTAATCCAATCATTTTTCCAAAAGTAATTTTCGAATTCTATTTTCTGTGATCTCTTAGTTTAGTTAATTAGTTAATTAAAACAAACCTCATTATTCTTAGGCTAGATAATAAAAGGACATTCATTACTAGTACTTTTAGTTCCTTTGGGTTTGACAATCTAGTCTTGCTAAAGCTATACTACTGTTCGATAGGTACACTTGCCTACGTCGTGATAATAGTTAGTTTCAAGAACGATTAATTATAAATTTATAAAACCTATCACAAAAAATCACAATCACGTACCTATCGAATAGTAGTATAGTTTTAGCAAGACCGGATGTCGAATCCAAAGGAACAAAAAGTACTAGTATTAACTTTTTTTTATTATCTAGCCGAAGAATAATGGGGTTGTTTTATCTAAACTAATTAACTAACCTAAGAATGCACGGAAAGTAAATTGGGGAAATACTTTTGGAAAACTTATTGATTTGGACAATACCCAAGGAAGAATCCACCTAGACTTCACTTGTTATTCGACTCTGAACCAGACGATTTATTCACTTGACTCAATCCGTAGGAATCCCTAAGTTATATTATTATCCCTATTCAAGACTAATAACGTCTAACCCTAGGTTGATTAATTGAAATCTCTTTCTAATTAAAACCCCTAGTTTTGCATTAACTCGATCTATGGATTCCCTTATTAGATTTGACTCTAACCCGGCAGATTTATGTCGTCCTATCTCTAGGATTGCATGCAACTCCACTTAATTATGAATGATCTACTATTAGACGGGGACTATTCATCCTCTGAATAAGCACATCAATACTTGAATCAATATCCTGGAATATTCACACAAGTGTAAAAATCATAATTAAGAACAAATCAAGTATTTATCATATAGTTCAAAAAATATTAACAAGATCCGTCTTAGGTTTCATCCCATTTAGGTATTTAGGGGGTTTAGTTCATAACTATAAAAGACAACATATCAGAAGAATAATGTCAAAATATAAAGAAAACCCAAAAACCCCTGAAGGAAATTGAAGGGAGATCTTCAGTCTTAAAGGTGAATCCGGCTTCTGAGATGGATCAATCGGCTTTCTTCGAGTAATTCCTCACTTCCTACTCTACGTGTCCTCTTTAATCCTTCTCTAGGGTGTTTAAATAGACTTTTCAATGCTCAAAATAGCCCAAAAGTAGCCTTTTTCGAATAGAACTAGACTTGGGCTCGACAGGGCCACGGCCGTGTGCAACTGTCTTCAAACTGTGTTCAAGGCTGTGAAATAGACACGCCCCTATTGGAGTGACGTTAGGTCATGTTCAAGCATGCTAAAATGACACAGGCTTGTGTTCTACCCGTGTGAGGAAGTCCAGGCCGTGTTGATTTCCCACGTCAACCTATTTTCTCCGTTTTTGGCCCGTTTCTTGTTCTTTTTAATTTCCTATGCTCACCTAAGTATAAGATATGAAATTAAAGGATTGAGAGTATCAAATTCCATCAATCTAATGATAATACATCCAAAAATGTGCTAAGCATGGGATAAAAATATGTATAAATTATGACTTATCATGATGCGTCATTGAATGGTCTAGGCTATATTTTGATGCAAGATGGTAAGATAGTAGCCTATGCTTCACGACAACTAAAGCCACATGAAAGGAACTACCCGACACACGACCTTGAATTGGCAGCTATAGTGTTTGCATTGAAAATATGACGGCATTACTTGTTTGGAGAAAAATGTCACATATTCATTGATCATAAAAGTCTGAAATACTTGATGTCATAGAAAGATTTGAATTTGATACAACACAGATGGCTTGAGTTATTGAAAGATTATGATCTTATTATTGACTACCATTCGAGAAAAGTCAATGTAGTGGCTGGTGCTTTGAGCAAAAAATCCCTGTATACTGTAACAGCCCAGTTTAGACCTTAGTCAAAATAGTGGTTTCGGGACCACAAATCTGAGTTATAAAAATATTTTAATATTATTTTTCGTGCTTGTTATATGTGAATTAGTATGTGTGAAAATTTCGTATGAAAATTTAATTGTTTGTGTGCTTAATTTGATAAAAGGACTAAATTGCAGAAAATGTAGAAGTTGCATGATTTATGTTAAGTGTGCTTATTTATTATGGCTTTTTAATTGTGAGGTCCTTATGATGCAATTGGACCATTGATATGGTTAATGGACATTAATGGCCATATATATAATGGTTTATTAATGTTTTTAATACGAGGGTAAATTGGTAAACTAATTAATAATGTTAATTAAAATAAAACAAAGCATGGAAATAAGCCATTATGTTCATCATCTTGCCAAAATTGAAGAAATAAAAGCTAGGGTTTTGTATTTTAACATTCGGCCATTGAAGAACTTGATTGAGGTAGGTGTTTTGATCCGTTTTTGATAATTTGTACGTTTTTGTGATCGTTGCTTAGTGTTTTATCAAGCCCATGTCTGAATTTTGGAAATTGTTGATGATTTTGAGTTGAGCCATTGATGAAATTATGAGTTTTATGAAGTTCGATGATAGTAAATGAAAGATATGTATTGGGTTAACATGTTTTGTCTTTGAATTTTTGATGAATTTGAGTAATTTGGGCTAAATTGTGAAAATGAGATTTTGAGGGATTAAAATGTGAAATAAATGAAATGTTTGGGATTGTACAAGCTAAGTGAATATTCGGCCTAACTTGTGTAAAAGGGAAATTTATGTATTTTGTGATTTTATGAATTAGGGACTAAAGTGATAAAATGTAAAAATGTGAGGGCTAATTTGTAAAATGTCCTAAATATGTGTATATGGATTGAATTGAATGATTTTTTTTAATAAAAGGGTTAATTTTTAATATATATAGATCAATAAAGGATTTAGGTCGAGGGAAATCAAAGGTTATCGAGTAAACGATTCGAATTATCAATCCCGATACGAGGTAAGTTCGTATGTGATAAATGATGTTACATTTATGTTTTAATGCTTTGATAATGCATAAATTGTATATATTTGACTATGGTTTGAGCACAATGATAAATCAACTATGTTCAGCACTAAGTGTGCGATTTAAAATAGCTTCGGTTATAAATAGCACTAACTGTGCAAATTGGAATAGCTTCGGCTATATAAGACACTAAGTGTGAGATACTGAGATAGCTTCGGTTATTTGGGATGGCACTAAGTGTACAGAATCGTTCCAGCTTTGACTAACCATTAGAGCACTAAGTGTGCGGATTCTTAAAGCATGGAAAGACTTCTGAATGAATTAATGTATTCGAACGAGAGGTGAGAATGAAAATGAATAAATACGGGAAAGTTCAGGTATGTATGATACCTATGTGGTAGATGATATTATGTGTACGAAGTTTGATGAATTAGCATGAACATATTAATTGTGATGGAATAGAATTGATGGATGATATGAGAACTACTAAGTGTTTATTAGTTGATGTTTTGTATTATATAAATTGTTAATTATATTTAGCACGAACTTACTAAGCTTCAAAGCTTACTATGTGAAATGTTATCTGTTTTACAGTGTTATAAAGTTAGCTTGGATCCGGGGATCGTCAATGTTTCATTCACACTATCGGACATCTATTTTGGTACCATTTTGAAATTGTACATTTGGTATATGGCATGTATAGGTTAGAAGTATGTGAATATGTTTTGTAAAGTGTATATCATGCCATGTAATATGGCTAGATTATGGTTGAATTTATGGTTTGATTTGGTATTTAATATGTGATCCAAGAGTTCTATATTTGATGTATATATATGACCTATTGAGGAATGGTCAATTTGGTAAGTTAGTAATGTGGTTTGGTTATGGAAAAGGTATGATTTTGATATGAGAATGAATGTGAAACTTAGTGATAAGAACAAGTAAAATTGAATGTGTTTGGTAGGAAAATATAGTATGTTTTAGTTTGAATAATGAGCATGAATTTAGTTGATGAATATGTGATATGAATGATGAATGTTTTGTGGTTGATATTTGTTGGAAATATGATATATTTGATGCTTGAATGGTAATTGTAGGGATGACCCTAAAGGGGTGGCATCATGGCCTTGTAAATGGCCTATTTTTACCCACACGGGCAGGGACACGGGCATGCGACTTAGCCGTAGTGCTCAAAGGCCATTTTGAAATGAGCCTGGGCAGACCACATAGTCACACACATGGGCGTGTGCTAGGCCATCTGGCTAAGTCAGTTTCGAGCACGGGCTAGAAACACAGGCGTGTGACTAGCCGTGTGACCCAAGTTAGTAGCCTCCCTAATTTTCACACGGCCTGGGACACGGGTGTGTCTTATGGCCGTGTGGATAAGTCAGTATGTATGCCCTATTTTGCCACGACCTAGACACACAGGCATGTCTAATGTCGTGTGAGGTACACGGCCTGTTCACACAGGCGTGTGACCTTTATAACTTAGAAATATGTTTAAGTTTTGGAAAATTTTGTATGTGCTTGGTTTAGTTCCAACTCCATTCTAAAGCATGTTTAAGGTATCGTTGACTTATGTAAGGGACTCTGTATTGATGTATAACCTATGATGCTATGATGATTGTAAAATGAATGCCAAATGTTTCGATATGTGAGGTAATACCTCTTAACCCTAGTCTAGTAAAAGGTACGGGTTAGGGGTGTTACATATACTTTGTGAGCAATGAACACTTGATTTTCATTGTCTGATGATGGTTCAATCATAGCTAAGTTAAAAGCTAGGCCAATGTCTTTACAACATATTTCTAAAGCTCAGAAAAATGATAGCAAGTTGCAAGCCAAACGGGTACAAAGTGAATTGACTCATGACTCAGAATTTAAGACCGAGACTGATGGTTGTTTGTTATTCAAAGACAGAGTATGTGTACCGAAAGGTTCAGAACTAGTACAGAAGATTTTGAATGAAGCTCACAATAGTTACATGTCTATACATACTGGAAGTAATAAAATGTATAATGATTTGGAAAAGATGTACTGGTGGTGGGGAATGAAACGAGATATTTCTGAGTTCGTATCTAAGTGTTTGGTATGTCAGCAAGTAAAAGTTGAACATCAGTTGCCTTCTAGATTATTACAGCCAGTTACGATACCGTAATAGAAATGGAAAAGAATTACCATGGACTTTGTAACGGGATTACCCCTATCTCCAAAGAAGAAAGATGCCATTTGGGTAATTGTTGATCGATTGACAAAGTCTGCATACTTTATTCCAGTACGTATGGATTATTCCTTGGATAAATTGGCTGAATTATATGTTTTTGAGATTGTCAGATTGCATGGAGTGCCTGTCTCCATTATTTTAGATAGGGATCCTCGTTTTATGTCTTGATTCTGGAGTAAATTTCAAGAAGCTCTAGGTACTCAATTATATTTTAGCACTCATTTCATCCCCAGACAGATGGTCAATCTGAACGGGTAATACGGATCTTGGAAGATATGCTTCGATGTTGTACACTTGACTTTGAAGGTAGCTGGGAAAGGTATTTGGCTTTGGTTGAATTTGCTTATAATAAAAGTTATCAGTCTAGTATCAAAATGCAACCGTCTGAAGCCTTGTATGGATGCAAATGTAGAACTCTATTGTATTGGACAGAACTCAGTGATAAAAAGTTACACGGAGTTGACTTGGTCCAAGAGACCGAAGAAAAGGTGAAAGTAATTCGAGACAGTTTGAAAGAAGCCTCTGATCGTCAAAAGTACTACACTGATTTGAAGCGAAAAGAAATAGAATTTCAAGTTGGTGACAAAGTATTCTTGAAAGTATCGCCTTGGAAGAAAGTTCTCTGGTTTGGATGCAAAGGAAAACTGAGTCCACGATTCATTGGACCATATGAGATTACTAAAAGAATTGGACCGGTTGCATATTGGTTAGCTTTACCACTAGAGCTTGATCGGATTCATAATGTCTTTCATGTGTCTATGCTATGGCAGTATCGGTCCAATCCTTTACATGTTATCTCTCTGATAGAGGTAGAAATCTAACCTGATATGACATATGGTGAAAAACCAATCAAAATCTTAGCTCGGGAAACAAAAGGGTTAACAAATAAAAAGGTAGCTTTAGTAAAAGTTCTTTGGCAATGTCACAGTATTGAAGAGGCTACTTGGGATCCGGAGGATACTATGGGGAAGCAATACCCGAATCTTTTTACGGTAAGATTTTCTAGGAATAAAATCCTTAAAAGGGGGAGGTTGTAATAACCCATTTTTTAGTGGAATCGAAATAGTGGTTTCAGGACCACAAATCCAATCCAAAAATAAGGTTTATTTTTATTTTATTATATGGTCCGTAATATGGTAGATATGTAGTGTGAAAATTTTAGTACGAAAATTTTATCGATTTAGTGCTTAATTACAAGAAGGACTAAATCTCATAAAATGCGAAAGTTGAATTCTAGTAGCTATAAGGATCAAATAGCTATGGAATTCAAATCTGAAGGTCCTTATATGGTAATTAGACCATTAAGAAAAGTATGTAGATTTTTCTTGGTGACTCATTCATGAAATTATAGAAAAAGGGCAAGGACTAAATTGGAGATACCAAAATACTTAAGTGATTAAAAAGATGATAAAAGAAATCATCTTATTTTATGTCATCTTTAACCTAAAATTTTATGGAAACCCTAAGAGAGAGAGGGGAAACTTTCAAGACTTAATTGGGTAAGTTCTCTTGTCTCGTTTTTAGTAATTTTGGTTTTTTTGAAATCGAGATAGCTTAATCTCTCTATTTGAGGGATTAATTTGAAAAGTTATCATGGTATGAAAATGGTTCATGGATGTATTATGCTGGATATTAGAAAATCATTGTAGAAAATGAAAGATTATTGATAGATAAACAACTTTTACAAAGTGATTTTTGATGAAAACATGATTTAGGGACTAAAATGAAAAGTTGTAAAATTTGATAAAAAAGTCTGAAATTTTATGAATACATGTGGTAGAAAATTTGTAATGGGGCTTTGGTTAGGCTTGGAATAGGGAGTAATTTGCACAAGTTTCATTTTCCGGGTATAGGGACAAAATCAAAATTTATGGAAAAGATAAGGGCAAAATGGTAATTTTTCCTAAGACATAAATTGAGTCCATTTAAATATGAAATGTATGAAATTCACGGCTAAATTCATTTATATAGATTCGGACAACACGAATTCGAGGTTAAATCGAGGAAAAGAAAAGATTTCAGATTAGTAGACTTTTACTCGAACAAATGTCGAGGTAAGTTCGTGTAACTTAATTCAGCATGTAAATATGTTTAATTGAATGTCGTGTTGTATGGAATGTGATTTATATTGATGTACGTTACTTGAATGTTATGATGAGAAGCTTAATACATGCTTGAAATGGTGATAAAGGGTTAAGTTCTGATTGAATGTTGAATTTCGATGATTGCATGCGCTTTCCTGAAACAAATAGGGTCCTGCATTTGTTGCAAATGGGATTTAGCTCGGACGAGTAATCCCATTTACCTTGTTATAGAAAGGATTTAGCCCAGACGGGTAATCTCGATATAATATCTCTTGAGCATATGTTATGATTAGAGTTTAGCCTGGACTAGTAATCCTAATCGAACTCCTCTGAGCTTACGTTATATAATGGATTTAGCCTGGACTGGTAATCCTGTTATACGATAAGTGGCTCGAGAGAGTGTTTCTTGGTTAAGTACCCTAAGGGGTACCCTTGAATAAGGAATTGACGGATTATTGAATCGTACACTTCGAGTGTGCTATTTGAGCATCCATCAGAATTCAATGACTCAACGGACATAAAACTCTTGACATGGCATGAGAATCTTGAGATGGAATGATAATGACTTGAAAGAATATTGCATGATGAGCTCATCTATGTTACTAGATTGATATGAATATTTTGGTGACTAACACGTTTGATTGAATGTATGTGATTAGGCAATTTAGCCAAATGGATGGAAACATAACTTTGTATGCCTAGATTTTAATAAACAAGATTGGTAAGTTTAATTTCCGTTATACGAACTTACTAAGCATGTAATGCTTACTCCATTTTATTTTTCCCTGTTTTATAGTGCTCGGAAGCTCGTGAAGGTTGAAAGATCATTGGAACATCGTCACACTATTAACTAGCATTTTGGGTACATATAGTGAAATCATTTGGGTATAATGGCATGTATAGGACAACTTGGCCAATAGTGGCTTGAAAATGTTATTTTGTAACCTAGCCATTGGAATGGCTAGAAACGGTTTATTTTGGCAAGGTTAAGTAGGTTATGATGTTATATTTATATGTGATATGTTATGTATGTGAGATTAAATGATGCTAATGCCTAAGTTATTCCAAGGTAAGTTTATAAGCACATATATTTGTAGTGGTATGCCTTGTTGAATGATGAGGATTGCCCAATTTGAAAGCTTTAATTGGCTGGTATTGGATGTGTGTTTTAAGTGCAGGTCTTGGGTGAAAATTTGGGTGAGAAATAGAGCTAGAAATGACTTCATTTTGTCCACATGGGAAGACACACGGGCATGTGTCTAGATCGTGTGTGACACATGGCATGGTAACACGAGCATGTGGTTAGGCCCTGTGTCCCCTGCACCTTAATTTTGAGAAACAGAATGCTCAAAATTGGGCACAGGGGCGTGTGTCTCAGCCGTGTGTGCCACATGGCCTAGAATACGGGCATATGTCTTGGCCGTGTGAAACCTGCACCTAATTCGAATTGAATTAATTAACCATACGGCCTAGCACATGGGTATGTTGCATGGCCATGTGTTCAAGTCAGAGAGTTACACGGGGTTGAACACGGCCTCCAACAAGGGGGTGTCCTAGGGACATACGGGCGTATGAGCCCTACACCTTGGAAAAATTTTGTAATTTCGTAAAAAATTCTTAGAGGTCTTGATTAAGTCCTGATTCGATTCTAATGCTCGTATTAGGCCTCGAGGGCCCGATCAAAGGACATTATGGATGATCTCGCTAAATAAATAATAACTTACGTAGTTTAATGGAAAAATGTTCTGAATGTTCTAGTAATGCTCTGAAACCCTATTTCGGCGACGGGTACGGGTTAAGGTGTTACACTTCATATGTAAAACATTTACCTATAAAAGATCTTTTTTCACAAGAAGATGGAAAGCCAGTTTCATGAGGAAACTATTATTCAGGAATCCAATTTACAAAAACCCAAACCCCCACCATCCTAATTTTTACAAATATCCTTCTATTTCACAAGGTTAATTCCCTACTTCCCATTAGTGTGGCCCTAAATAAAGCTTTGGATAATCTTCTTTGTTCCTAAGCATACACCTTTTGGAATAACTATTGTCTACATAGCATATATAGGAATAGTAGCAAGGGCAGCTTTAGCTAGAGTGATTCGACCCTCCACAGATAAAGTACGTGATTTTCACCTTGCTATCTTTAATCAACCTCTGAACGATGTATTGGTATTTATCGTTAGTGACTAATTTATACAAGAAAGGTACACCAAGATATTTACTGAGGTAATCAACACTTTTAAAACCAAGTCCATTACTGATAGAAATCCTGAGGCTAGTCGAGACATTCTTGGAAAAGAATATCTGAGTCTTGACATTATTAACTTTATTCCTCGTTTCTTGCACACAAGTATTCAATGCTTGACTAATAACCTCCATTTGTTCAAATGTGACCTCCGCAAGGAGAATGAGGTCATCTACAAAAAAAGAGGTTTGAAATTACAAGTCCTCTACACAAGGGTGAAGGCAGAAAATCGCGAAGGTAAAAAATTATTTTAGGAGGTCGAAATTAATTTTTAATTTTTAATTTCACTATTTGAATGGCCTATATATTTATAATTTTTAAAGGATTAAATCAAAATTTTATCATTTTTAGGAAGGGTCAAAGTGTAATTTTACATTTATTAATTTAAATTTTTTTAAAAATTAAAGAAGCTAAATAGAAAGAATTCCATTTTAGGGGTGGTGAGGGCTTGCCAGCCTTTTGCTACGCACCTACCTCTACTTAGCTTAATTAGTTTCCACCTCAAAGCATTCCTTTTTGCAATGATGTTAGTTTTAATTATTTATGTTTATTCTTAACTTATTACAACAAGTTTTTCTATATTAATATGGTTCAAGATTATTCATCTTTTTAATCATTAAAAATTCTTTGGTCTCGTCCATTTCTAAATATTTATTATTGCTCATTCAATGTTATCAAAGTCAAACCCATAAACCATTGTTAACACAAGTAAAGTTTAGTAGGGTACTTAAAAAAACCAAAGCTTAACAAAAATATAGCTTTTCTTTTTCTTCTTTTATGGCTTTTTCCTTTCCTTTATTACACCCACCTTTCTCACCTTCAAATAACACGTATAATATCACAACCAACATATATTGACAATAACTTCAATATAACTATATATACTTTAAATGGAATATAAAATGCAAAATAAACCTTAAAATTCCTTACATTTCACCTTAATCAAGAGGTCTTTACAAGGTTATATTGAGACTTAGGTTAAGGGTATGGAAAAAGCTAGAAGAATTGGTTACAATTGAGAATCGAGTTGATAAATTACTAAACTAGAAAAGAAACATTTGTTGAATTAAAAGAATTTACATCAACAAGAAATAAAGAATAAAAATGAGCTTTTCAATAGAATATGAAACTAACGATTCAAACTCAATTAATTTTTTTATTTGTTTTTACTATTTTTTTCTTTGATTTTTTTTCATTTTTTTAACAGAGTAAAATTCAGCAATACAAATGATAGAACATATTTAGGCAACTAACAAAATTAAATCTCAATAAAAAGGGAGTCAATAAAAGGGATAATTTACAACATAGCTATGCATTATGTGTTAACATAAATGGGTGAGAAAAAAAATGTGTTGGAATCAACGAGGTTTACTAGGGGTTAATACAACAAGTAAGCTAATTAAATGTTAGGTGGGTTAAATCCTAAGTGCCTCTATCATTTCAATATATCAAATCAATAATGTGGTTTCAACATTGTGAAAAATAGAATGTCAGTAATGACAATATATCGCAAAGAAAAGAGAAATAAAAATAAATAACACAGAGATTTTTACGTGGAAAACCTTTCAGGAAAAAAACTACGGGCAGAGGAGAAGAAAATTCACTATGTCAAAATTCAAATTATTACAAGAGGAATAGACTATATCTATTTATAGGATTGTAGAACCATATTCTAATAGAAGTGTAGTCAGATTGAAACACCTTATTCTAATCAATATGAAATAGATAGAGTTTAATAAGGTTTAAAAAACCTTATTCTAAAATAAAATAAAAGAAGTGTAGTTCTATATGGATTCTACTTTTATTTTATTTTACCACTGTATTTTATTTAAATAAAGATTTAGGTCACTTAATTCTAACAATCTCCACCTTAACACGAATTCTCAATGAACAAGTTCTTCATCTCGAACTCTCAACGAACAAGTTCTCCACCTCTTCCATAAAACCCCTTAAGGGTTTAACTTCAACAATGAACACCAACCAAGTCTAAGCAATCCTCAAAATTGGTTATAGGAAGTGACTTAGTCATCATATCTTGTAACAGCCCGTTTTTTGAGTCAAATCGAAACAATGGTTTTGGGACCACAAATCTGAGGTTAAAATATTTATTTCATTAATTTTTTAAAGTTTACAGCATGATAGAATTATTACGTAAAAGTTTCGTAAAGAAATTTTACTGTTTGAATACTTAATTCGGTAAAAAGGACTAAATCGCGTAAAGCATAAAATTTGAGTTCTAATAGTTAAAAGTATTAAATAGCTATGAAATTAAATTGTGGGAGTCCTTATGTTGACATTATACCAATGGTTGTTAGAGGGGACATGTTTAGACATGTATTAGGTGAATTTTTATGTTAATTATTGAGGTTATTTTTGTAATTCATAAATTTATGTTATAATAAGTAAATAAAAAAAATTCTACCCATTATCATCATATTTGATAAACCGTAATTTATACATATTTGTAACCCAAGCTTAACGCCTTTTATGAATGATTTCTCCTTAGATTTGGTGAATTCGATACTCCTAATGTCTTAATTTCATTTTTATTCTCAGGTAGGCATAGGAGAACGACAGGAACGAGAAACGGGCCGAAAATGGAGAAAATGGGCCAAAGCATGAAATCAACACGGCCTGGAGCTCCTCACATGAGTAGATCACATGGCCGTGTCAATTTGGCAGAATTGAAGCACGATTCACACGGGTATAACACACGCCCATGTATGTAACGCCCCGACGCCCGAAACCGTCACCGGAGTCAAGCTTGAGGGGTTACTAAACTTATCTTACCTTTTAAACAACTCTAAACCACTTATTTTAATTTTCAGAATAAACTGTTTTTCTGCATCATGGTTTCTTAAAAATTCATTTCTTGAGTTTCAAAACTCGAAATTATGATCCGTAAATTTTTCCTGAAACTAGACTCATATATATATCCAATAATTTTTTTCTATAATTTTTTACTTAGCCAATTAGTACAGTTTATTAGTTAAAGTTACCCCTATTTCAGAATTCGACTGTACTGAGCTCTACTTACTACGAACCACTTTTCTCCCTATACAAAATTAATATAACTGTAACGTTTGTTTCTATTAAAACTAGATTCAATAAGGATTCTAACCATATAAATTACACCACCTAATTATTTTTGTAAAATTTATGGTGAATTTCTAAAGTTAAAACAGGGGATCCAGAAATCGCTCTGTCCCTATTTCACTAAAACTCAGATATCTTATAAAATACAAAACCTTTACCTATTTTGCTTATTCCATATGAAAATAGACACAATGAGTTTTATTTTCATATATTATTCACCATCAAAACATGTCTCTACGATTTTTAGTGATTTTTCAAAGTCATGTTATTTCTGATACTTGAATCCGTTTTTAAGTTACTTTCACATTTTTCATAGTTTTCATGTGATAGTTACTACTTAATTATACATACTATTAAACATGTATATCATCAGCCATTCTATTAGCTAATCACTAGCAAGTATTTACACATCATTCATTGATCATATCATATCAAAAGAAACCAAGTTCCTATACATGCCATAGACAAAACGAAACGTCTAACTATACCAATATGATTCCTTCGATAGTGTGATCGGGTCTCCGACGTTTCCTTCGATCCTCGAGTGGCTTGATAAAAACTATAAGAAAAAGAAAATAAAGAGAGTAAGCACTAGGCTTAGTAAGCTTACAAGCAAATAAATTACAACATTCAACATAATGAATAATTATACATAATGTCACCTAGCCTCATAAACTTTCTTTACTTCTCATTTTCTACCTTCTTCTTTACTCACTTACCTTCTTTCTTACCTGACCTTTCACTATTCATAAATATAATCTACCTTCCCTTTTGCTGATAATTCACTGTAATTTAACTTGTACAATGACCCATTGAACCACTCGGAATACTAAGGATACTGGGGTCGTTCCTGTCTATCAATATCCTGCCAATGCCATGTCTTCGACATGGACTTACATGAATTATTCCTGTCTCCAATGCCATATATATATATCTAATATGGGCTTACATGGCTCATTCCTGTCTCCAAAGCCATATATCTGATATGGACTTACATGGCTCATTTCTGTCCTGTCCTGTCCTATCAACCCCAATATCCTAACATTCCTAAGGTTCAAACGGGGCTTCCTAATGCTTTTTCTCTGTCACTTCGCCTTTAATTCGACTTTAAATATTCTCATAAAATAAGTATATAAATGCTGGAAATTGATGACAATAATGTAAAATAAAAGAATATTGCATTTATTTACTGTAAACTTACCTCGTATGCAAAAATAGCTACTTTTACCATTTCGTCCACAACTTGGTATTTTCTCCATTTTAGCCCGAATTTCAGTTTTCCTTGCTCTATCATTTAAAATATAGTCTAATTAGGACTCACATTATTCAAATTGACCCAAAATCATATTTTGGCAAAATTGCAGTTTTGCCCCTAAATTTTCATATATTTACACTTTTGCCCCAAAGCTCGTAAATTAAACTTCAGCCTATTTTCTTATGTTTCATGACATGCTGGTCATTTTTCCCTTCTATGGCAGCATCAAATTCATACTCTAACTTGCACTTATGGCTATTAGGTATTTTTACCAATTAAGTCCTTTTACTCGTTTTTGCTTAAAACCGAGTAGTACAAGTTGTCTAACATAATTTAAAACCTCATATTCTATCATAAAACACCAAAATACACAAATTTCACCTATGGGTATTTTTCCAAATATGAACCCTAGGTTGAATTATTGCTAGCATAAGCTTAATCGAGCTATCGGGACTCCAAAAACGTAAAAATCATTAAAAACGAGGCTAGAACGGACTTACAATCGAGCTTGGAAGCTTGAAAAACCCTAGCCATGGTCTCTCCTTGCTATATTCGGCCATGGGGTTGAAGATGAGCAAAATTGGCTTTTAATTTTGTATTTTAATTCATTTTACCCCCAAATGACCAAAATGCCCTTACTACTAAACTTTTCAAAAATTCCATCCATGTCCAATTTTTGTCCATAGACTTAGAAATTGGTAAAATTACTCTTTAAGGACCTCTAATTAATAATCTAATTCAATTTTATGCAAAATACTTCTAGAACACAAGTTTTGCAATTTATTCAATTTAGTCCCTAATTTCAAATTAAGCACTTTATGCATAGAATTTCTTCACGAACTTTTCACACAATCATGCAAACATATCATAGACCTCAAAATAATAATAAAATAAATTTTTCTACCTCAAATTTGTGGTTTCGCAACCACTATTCTGTTTAGGCCCTATTTCGGGATGTTACAATGTACCTCGAACACGGCCTAAAGTTATCACACACGGGCGTGTCCCTGCCGAGCCCAAGTTTAGTCCAATTTAGAAAAGACCACTTTTGAGGGTTCTTAGGCATTTCAAAGCCTATAAATACACCCTAAAAGAGGAAGAGAAGGGAGATGGAGAAGAGGGAGTAAGGAATTACTCCAAGGAAGCCGATTGATCCATCTCAGAAGCCGGAGCCATTATCAAGCTGAAGATCTCTCCTCAACTTCCCTTTCAGGAGTTTTGGGTTTTCTTGTTGTTTTGTATTTATTATTATTCTGAGATGTTTTCTTATTTAGTTATGAACTAAACCCTAAATACCTAAGGGGGATGAAACCTATGATGAAACCTTGATATTATATCTGAATAGTATGATAAATATTTGACTTGTTCTTAATTATGTGTTCTTAATTCTTATTTTGGTATTTCAGGATATCACTTCAAGTTACTACTCTTAGTTGGTGGAGGAATAGACCTTAACTAGGAATAACTTTGTCATAATTAAACGGAGCTGATTGCGCACCTAGAGATAGGGTAACAAGATTTTTCCAGATTAGGGTGAAACCTAATAAGGGAATCCATAGATCGAGCTAATGCAACATTAGGGTGTTAATTAGAGATAACTCTCGGTTATTCAACCTAGGGATTAGACGTTTTTAGTCTCGAGAGGGATAATAATATACAGTAGGGATTTTTACGGAACAAGTTAAATGAATAAATCGTCTGGTTCGGAGCCAGAATAACTAGTAAAAGTCTAGGTGGATTTTTCCTTAGGTATTGTCTCAATCAATCGCTTCTCCAAAAGTAATTCCCCAACTTCTATTTTCTACAAGTTCTTAGTTTAATTAATTAGTCAGTTAAAACAAATCTCTTTTCTTCGGCTAGATAATAAGAAGACAGTCATTACTAGTACTCCTAGTCCTTTGAGTTCGACAATCCGGTCTTGCTAAAGATATACTACTGTTCGATAGGTACACTTGCCTACGTCGTGATAATAGTTAGTTTCAAGAATGATTCACTATAAATTTATAAAACTTATCACGGGAAAATCACGATCAAGTTTTTGGTGCCGTTGTCGGGGACTAAGATATTAGGAACGCTCAATTTTTATTACTTTAGCCATTTATTTTCTTGCAATTTAACTTTAATTTTACTAATTTTCTTTCTTTTTCTCCTGGCAGGTTCTTGTAGTTTATGACTAGAAGAAACCCATCAGGACCATTGCTTTTTGACGAGGAAATTGATCGTACAGCTTGTAGAAACCGACGAGAAATTAGGCGCAACTTAAGATACACAAAAGAAGAGCAAGAGGACGACATCTCAACTGCAACTGAGGAGATGGCTGAAAATCAAGACAATCCACTACCTCTAGCCATACCTGCTGAATTAGCAAATCAGAATCCTGCTCCTCGTACTATGTATGATTATGCTAAACCTAATTTTACAGGAACTGAGTCAAGTATAGTTAGGCCTGCTATTGCTGCAAATAATTTTGAAATAAAACCTAACACAATTTAGATGATACAATAATTTGTTCAGTTTGATGGTTTGCAGGATGAGAACCCCAACACTCACTTGGCAAATTTCCTAGAACTGTACGACACTTTCAAAATTAATGGTGTTTCTGATGATGCCATTCACCTTCAGTTATTCCCTTTTTCATTGAGGAATAAAGCTAAACAATGGTTGAACTCACTACCACGAGGGTCTATTACCACTTGGGAACAAATGACCGAAAAAATTTTATTAAAATATTTTCCACCGGCAAAAACAGCTAAGTTGCGTAATGATATATCTTCTTTTGTGTAGATGGACTTAAAAACACTTTACGAGGCATAGGAGAGATACAAGGACCTTTTGCGAAGGTGCCCACACCATGGATTACCTCTATGGCTGCAAGTTCAAACATTCTACAATGGTGTGAACCCTTCGACAAGACAAATGATTGATGCAGCTGCTGGTGGGACCATCAATAACAAAACACCTGAAGAGGCTTCTGAATTTATTGAAGAAATGTCACTAAATAACTATCAGTGGCAAGTCATGAGGACTAAGCCAACAAAAATAGCAGGCGTTTATAACGTTGATTTGATCACTATGTTGTCAAATCTGGTAGAACTTCTGAATAAGAAAATTGATGGTTTACTTGGTTCTACGCAGGTACATCCAACGATGAGGTGTGACTCAAATGGAGGAGGTGCGCTTACAGAATACCCACCATTCAATCCTACAACCAAAGAGGAACAAGTCAGCTATATGGGTAACAATAGTTTTAGATCTCAAAATAACCCATATAGTAATACTTATAATGCAGGTTGGAAGAAACACCCAAATTTCTCTTGGGGCAGTCAAGGAAATCAAAGGCCACAGAATCCTCAAGGTTTTCAACAGCCACCTTGTCAATAGGAAAATAAGTCAAACCTTGAGGAGATGCTATCCAAATTCATCTTGGTGTCAAAAACTTATTTCCAGAATACCGAGACAGCGTTCAAAAATCAACAAGCATCAATTCAAGGACTCAAAACTCAGATAGGCCAACTATCCAAATTAATTTCTGAACGACCACAAGATAGTTTGCCAAGTAATACTAAACCGAACCCAAGGGAACAACTCAATGCAATTGATGCTCAAGAAGAATGCATTGAGACTGAGCCAGAACCAAGGCAAGAAGATGTGGAAAGCAAAGGTGATGGTGAGGTAAGTCATAATAAAACGGTGAATGTAGAATACAAACCTCGCGTACCGTACCCTAACGTGACAAGAAAAGACCGCTTAGATGAACAATTCGATAAATTCTTTAAACTTTTGAAAAAATTGCATATCAACTTACCGTTTATTGAAGCTCTGTCACAGATGCCAAATGCAATGAAATTTTTAAGAGAGCTTTTAGCAAACAAGCGGAAGTTGGACAAAGCATCGCATGTGGAGCTAAATGCAGTTTGCTCAGCTATTCTTCAGAATAAGTTACCCAACAAATTGAAAGATCCAGGGAGTTTTACAATTCCCTGCTTAATTGGTAGCTTAGATGTGAATAATGCATTAGCTGATTTAGGGCCAAGTATCAATGTCATGCCTTACAAAATGTTTAAGCAACTAGGTTTTGGGAAACCTAAACAAACTAGGATGATCATTCAATTGGCAGATAAAACTATAAGATTTCCTAGGGGTATCATTGAAGATGTACTAGTGAAAGTAGATAAATTCATATTTCCCGTTGATTTCGTTGTTTTAGACATGGAGGAGGAGACCAACACCCCTTTGATTTTAGGGAGGCCTTTTTTAGCAACTGCTAAAACAATTATTGATGTTGGCACAGGTGACCTTACACTTCGTGTGGGAGATGAAACGATCACCCTTCAAGCTCGTAATTCTAGCATCACATCGAACATGGAGGGTAATGATCCACACCATCCTACTAAAACTGATAATATGACACAATCCACTGTGCAGAAATTAAGTTTGAAAGAAGTACACGAGCCATGTTCCAACAACAATAGAGGATCCATTCATGAAGAACGAAGGCTACAGAGAGATGAGCTAGATGAATGGCGAGCACATAAATCGAGAACACCCGATAAATCGAAACTACGCCAAAACAAGCTCGATACCTCTCAAAATCAACTTAAGGTTGGAGATCAAGTCTTATTAGATGCCGCAAACCCTCACATTGTAACTCCCAACCTGGATGAAGAAACCTCTCTTATGGTACTTAGTATTTTCCCATTCGGTATAGTGGAGGTAAGTCATACCAAGTTCGGCACTTTTAAGGTAAACAATTCCCGGCTAAAGTTTTATTTTGGTAAGAATGATAGCAGGAATGAGGAGTACGAACTCCTTAAACCACCTTGACCATTCAACAGAGAGATAAGTCGAGCTTAGACTATAAATAAGCGCTTCTCGAGAGGCAACCTAATCACTAATTGCACTAACTTCTTTAAATTTTAGTGTTTAACACTTGCCATGACTAACAGAGCTCTTGAAAACAGGTTTACCACAAGGACACGGCCAAGCACACAGGCGTGTGTAAGACCATGTGGAAACAGGGCAAGATTTTCCCAAAACACGAGCGACAATAAACTGCCATGGCCGTGGGACATAGCCATGGGCGAACTTGCCAAAACAACACGGGCGTGTGACATGCCCGTGCCTTAGGACTGTAGTTGAAATGAGAAGCTAGAACGGGCATGCGACACGCCCGTGCCTAACACCCGTGGGCGAACCTGCCAATTTAACACGGGCATGGGGACTGCATACACGAACGTGGGAGAAGCAAACAAGGTAAAACAGGTGCAACACGTGCATGTGCAACAACACGCCCGATATACACGGGCGTGTGTCGAATTTCAGACACGCCAAAATAGGAAAAAATGCGAAACAAACAGCCTGAAATTAGGACACACGGGCGTGTCCCCTGGCCATGTGCCCCAAAATCTATAAATACCCTGCACTATTCATTGTCTTCCCTACTCAAAAAAACCCTAACCCTAGCCGCTGCAAGTCCACACGGTCTCCACGCCATGCCCGTGCATCACCTCCAACTTCATTTTTGATGCATTTTCTCCTCTTCCTAGTGTTTGTTTACTTCGTCTTTTTCTATTTTATTGATTTTTAGGCCTATTTATCATGATAATATGCAAGTTTGTGATTTTATTTCTATATTTTCATTATTTAAATATCATAATCTAGAATACCCATCATTTGTTTTAAGTTGTTGCATGTGTTCTTTACTCCATTCATTTAGTTAGAAGTAAAACTTTCATGATAATAGTAGTTGACATTTTTCATGCATTTTGTGTGTGGCCATTCTCTCATCCATTTAATATATTGCCTTACATTCTTTGTTATCTCTGCTTCATGCCACAATGCCTTAAAGAATGTGTTACTGAACTTTAAATTGTTGTGGCTGAAAATATCTATGCAACTTTCTTCTTACAATCTAGCTTCATTTTCTTATGTTTATGCTCCAAGGCAATTCAATGATTTTTATTACAGGTTTTCGATGTCGTCTTCACGAGGAAAGAAAGTTGCCATTCCCGCTTCCAAGAAAAGGAAAAGAGCATCATCCTCCTTGGGGTCTACCGCAGAAATTTGCCACCCATTCCTCCAATTTCTCAATGGGCCCCAAGAGGAACTTTTTCAAATATTACTGGTCCGACCCTTAACAGCAGGATGCTACATTGATTGGGCTACTATCGAACAAGTCCAGTTGGCTGATGCAATCCGGGCTCTCCTTACCACCGATCCATGGGAGTTATTTTTTGGGATCATCGAGCTGACGTACCTCGAGCTCACAATGAAACTGTGCTCGACATTCCATCTTCAAACTGTCATGACCAACTACGATGATCCCGGCACAGCCCAGTTTCGCTTAGGCAAATTAGTCCGCCAACTAAGCGTTCCCGAGTTCGGTGCTGCATTGGGTCTTTATACTGAGGAGTTCAGAGAGGAGAATGATTTACGCGCTCTTGACTGCCACATCCATCGTTCTCCCTCACGTTACTGGGACGCCTTCGTCCCATGTTCGGCCACCTACAACCCCAGTCGCACCAAAGCATCATCCCTCCCTCCGTCCCTGAGGTACCTCCATTCTCTCTTATCTCACACTTTGGCAGGATGGAGGGAGAGCACCGGCATCGTCACTACCCACGACGTCTATTATTTATGGTGTATGTCCAACGGGCACGTCATCGACCTCGCCTACTTCATTGCCCTTGCCATACGCCACCAGACGGAGTGACATCAAAGAGGGGTGATCTCCATTGGCCCTTACGTGACTCGACTGGCGCGACACTTCGGACTCCTCAACACCGCGGCTCAAGAATCATCCTTGACCCTTATTGGCCAAATGTCCCCACAAGGCATTTCGAGTATGCTGAGCATGAGGATGATCGAGAGGCGCCGAGGAACCTACCCTCCCCAATATCGTCTCGCTCAATCCATCGAGGAGGAGGTTCCTGAGGACATTACTGATGATGTCCCTACCCAACATGAGGACCCACCTTCTTACCCACCACCACCACTTCTTGGCCAGTTCATGCGACGGCTTCATACGCTGACATCTCTAAGCGTCTTAATAGATTTGAGCAGTAATGTTTTCACAGATTTAACAACATTGATGCTACTCTACAGCAGATTTGTCAGCACCTCCACATCTTATCGCCAGTCTCACCTCGCGAACCATCTAGCAATGAAGATGTTTAGAAATTTTTATTTTATTTTTTATTTTATGTTTTATTTTTATTTTCATTTAAGACAGCTTTTTATTTTTCTTTTATTTTATTTTTATAAGGATTTATAATATTTATCTAACAATTTTTAATCTTGGCTAATCTTTTACAAGTAAATCATTTTTCCTAATACCCCCTAAACAGTTCCTGCTTTTATCACAGTTATCAAAGAGCTCCAAAAGCTCGTAATCATTTAGGAACTTCAAACTTCGATGGAAAAGGTTCGCCACGGTTACCATGCCCTGCTCAATAAGGAGATATAATATTCTTTTGGCACAGCACTTGTGGCACCCAACCTCTACCACCACCGGAGTATCCTCCTCCACCCCCATAACTTCGAACTAGGACACTCATTCACCACTCAGGAAGTTTCAATTCTCTCCCTCTCTCATGATCTTGTATTTTCTTATATATCTAGCCTTGTATATTGAGGGCAATGTACATCTTAAGTGTGGGGAGAGTAATTATTTCATTATCTGAAAATCCCTGGATATTGCATTGTTCTCTTGTAAATCTCTCATATCATGTTTAAGATGAATTTTGATTGACTGATAATTTTGATTGATATATCTTGAATTAAAAGATAGGCATTCATACATTTATTGTTAAACTCTAAGACACTAGAAAATCAAGCATGATAAGTTAATTTTTAAGAATTTAAAATTTTAGGTTGTTTCCCCAAATTTAGGTATTATCTTGAATCAAATCCCACAGATTTAAACATCAAAAAGCCATAATTTTTTGTGAGATTTTTGAGCCGTTTGAGCATCTATTAATTCTTTCATGCTCACTTTTATTATTGCTTTGAGTGTGCCAATATTGAATTGTTATTCTAGAACTTGCCTGATTATGCATGTGAAGACCATACTATTTGATTTGATATATCAAGATGATAGAGGCACTTAGGATTAACCCACTCATTCCATGAAAAGCCTACCTCCACGATTAACCCTTAGTAAACCCCTTTGAGCCTAACAAGCCATTCCTTGTACCACCCTCGATATTAACCATTAACCCATTATTGTTGAAATCCCCTTAAATTAATTTCATCCCCATTTTTTTTCGAGAATTGATTTGAATAAATTACTTAATTATGTCTTGTTCTTAATAGTAATCTATGATATGTGACTTGTTCTTAAAAAAAAAAAAACCTGTATTCATGTCAGTAGTTATCTTTTGCTTGTAAGGCTCATTCCATAGTCAAAGAAGAAAGCTTTGTTGTACACAAGTGATGATTAAATATTTTTCTAGTTAAGAAATTTTTCAAGTCAATCTCGATTCTGATCCTTTCTTTCAGCCTGTGACCACACCCCCTAACCAAACCTCGTTACAACCCTTTAAAGACCTTTGGATTCATGTATCATCTCGATTTATAGTGGTGGAGATTTGATTTTTATGCAAGCCTATGGTAATAACTTTTCATATTGACTGATGAGTGCTAATTTCATTGTCTTAAACACTTTGAGTGATTTGAGTGAATCTTTAATGAGGATTTTAAACCCTGTGAGGTTCCGAATCAATGATAACTACTTAGAGGAGGGGAGATACCTAAGTTTTTCATGATTAAAATACTCAATTTAGAATGTTTGAAGCTCTAATGTTCTTTTAGTTGAATTCACAATGTATGATTACTTATGAGATGGTTTGAGATAATATTGATAGGAATTATAAGTTGAGAAAAAGGAAATTTTAATTGTAATTCGAGGATTTTACTTGAGGACAAGAAAACACTTAAGTGTGGGGGTATTTGATAAATCGTAATTTATACATATTTATAACCCATGCTTAACGCCTTTTATGAATGATTTCTCCTTAGATTTGGTGAATTCGATACTCCTAATGTCTTAATTTCATGTTTTATTCTTAGGTAGGCATAGGAGAACGAAAGGAACGAGAAATGAGCCGAAAACAGAGAAAATGGGCCAAAGCACAGCATGGCCTGGAGCTCCTCACACGGGTAGATCACACGGCCATGTCAATTTGGCAGAATTGAAGCACGATTCACACGGGTATAACACACGCCCATATACCTCGAACACGGCTTAAAGTTATCGCACACAGGTGTGTCCCTACCGAGCCCAAGTTTAGTCTAATTCGGAAAAGGCCACTTTTGAGGGCTCTTAGGCATTCCAAAGCCTATAAACACACCCTAAAAGAGGAAGAGAAGGGAGACGGAGAAGAGGGAGTAAAGAAGTACTCCAAAGAAGCCGATTGATCCATCTCAGAAGCTAGAGCCATTATCAAGACTGAAGATCTCTCCTCAACTTCCCTTTCAGGAGTTTTGGGTTTTCTTTTTTTTTGTATTTATTATCATTATGAGATGTTTTCTTGTTTAGTTATGAACTAAACCCCTAAATACCTAAGGGGGATGAAACATATGACGAAACCTTGTTATTATTTCTGAATCGTATGATAAATATTTGACTTGTTCTTAATTCTTGTTTTGGTATATCAGGATATCACTTCAAGTTACTACTCTTAGTTGGAGGAGGAATAGACCCTGACTAGGAGTAACTTTGTCATAATTAAGCGGAGTTGATTGCGCGCCTAGAGATAGGGTGACAAGATTTTTCCAGATTAGGGTGAAACCTAATAAGGGAATCCATAGATCGAGTTAATGCAACCTTAGGGTGTTAATTAGAGATAACTCTCGGTTATTCAACCTAGGGATTAGATGTTGTTAGTCTCGAGAGGGATAATAATATACAGTAGGGATTTATACGGAACAAGTTAAATGAATAAATGTCCGGTTCGGAGCCAGAATAACTAGTAAAAGTCTAGGTGGATTTTTCCTTAGGTATTGTCTCAATCAATCGCTTCTCCAAAAGTAATTCCCCAACTTCTATTTTCTGCAAGTTCTTAATTTAATTAATTAGTCAGTTAAAACAAATCTCTTTTCTTTGGCTAGATAATAAGAATACAGTCATTACTAGTACTTCTAGTCCTTTGGGTTCGACAATCTGGTCTTGCTAAAGCTATACTACTGTTCGATAGGTACACTTGCCTACATCGTAATAATAGTTAGTTTCAAGAACGATTCACTATAAATTTATAAAACTTATTACGGGAAAATCAAAATCAATATTCTTCCCGAAGCTAAGAAGAAAGAATAGCAAAACTTAAGTTTTCATTCGGCTAAGCTTTGAAGGCTAGATTAAGGTACGGTTTTAGCTCAGTTTTTAATTATTTTTACGTTTTTGAGATCATTGCTTCGTATTCTAGCTAGCCTGTACCTTAGATTTTGAAATTGTTAAAGATTTAACATCTTACCATTGTGTAATGTTTGAGTAATTTGATGGTTGATGATGGATTTTGAATATTTGTTGATAGTTAAACTAGTTTTGTAAAGTGATTTTTGACAAAAATGTCAAAAAATGGGTTAAATTGAGAAAATGTAAAATTAGGTGGGTAAAAGTGTGAATAAATTAAAAATATGGGTTGCTAGTGTCATGTGGTAAATTCAGCTAAGCAGTAATTGTACTAAATTGCATGAATTTGCAATTTCATGTGAAAATGACAAAATTGTAAAAATGTGAAAGCTTAAGGGCAAATGTGTAAAATAGCCCTAATATGTGTTTTAGACTAAATTGCATAAATATTTTATTAAATAAGCTGAATTTGATATTATATAGATCAAGATAAATCGAGATCGAGTTTAGATCAGGGAAAAGGAAAAGTTGGCGATTAGCCGATATTTGCTATCTGAGCAACTCGAGGTAAGTTCGTATAATTAGAATCGAACTTTTAAATACTTGAAATAATTGTAATGAATGTGTAAAATTGAATAGTTGGTATGTTTGGAATGTGAATGCCTTATCGATATAGTTTATTTGTTATTGAGCCCCGTTTGAGCCATAAGAATTCATAGGATACGAGTGACATGTCACTAGGGTAACCGTTTTGGTTGAGATCTTGCATGTGTTGCGGGCTCACCACAACTCGTAAGAGCTTATTATTCTCAACTCGTATGAGCTTACTATTTTAGCTCGTCAAAGCTTACTGTTTCAGCTCTATATAGAGCTTACTGTCCATCAGCTCAAGAGGAGCTTACTGTTCATAGCTCGAAAGAGCAAAAAATTATAATGAATTGACAGATTACTGATTTATATGTACTATATATCACCCGAGTATCCCTCGAGATTCTAATAGGTTCAATGGGCATAAATTTTGTGATATCGTGAAGTACTGTTTACATGAATGAGTTACTGTTTATACGATTGAAAGTAAAATGTTACAAATGATGCACATGATGTGTTTGAATTTAATATGGTACAATGTATTGAATATTTGCATTGAGATAATGGATGATTTCATTTATTTAGGTGACTAACTTGTCATGAATGTTTGTGTTTAGGCATTTGGTAATTGAATTGAATACACCTTGATTATTGCCTTGATCATGTATAAATGGTATGTTTAATTCTAAATTGTACGGGCTTACTAAGTTATAAATCTTACTCTGTTTCTTTTCCATGTTTTATAGAGGTTTGATAGCTCACTCGTTTCAGATAAGTCGAAGTTACACATCACACTATCCAGTTGCCGATTGGTACTTTTGAACTTGTAGATATATGTAAATATGGCATGTATAGGCTAGTTATTATGGTGATAATTATGGTACTTGAGATTGTGATTTTGGTACATTATGTGTTATAAGTCTAAGCCATGTGATTTGGCCAAACTTGATATTATGTTTTGGTATGTTTTGGCAAGTAGTTGATGGAATGAAAATATGCAAATGTGTTTTGTTATATGGTAGGCTTACGAATGGAAAATGTATGATATTAGCTAAGTATTTGAATACTATGAGGAAATGGTATCATATGTGTATGAAATTTTATGGAATGGCTGCCAATTGGGTTGTAAAATTGTTACCATTTATGCTTGTGTATACATGTGAAAATAGGGTGGCATAATGGCTTTGTAAATAGCCTATTTTTGTCTATATGGGCAGAGACAAGGGCATGTGTCTCAGTCGTGTGTGACACACGGTCATGTTACACGGCCGTGTGTCCCCTAGTGTTGTTATTTAGATAAAGTCAGTATGCTCCACACGGTCTCACACACGGGCGTGTGACCGGCCGTGTGGTACAAGTTAGATACCCCCTAATTTGGCACATGGCCTAGCACACAGGTGGGTGTGGCCATTTCGAAAGGCACATGGGCTAGACACATGAGCGTGTGGTTGGCCATGTGACCTAAGTTAGTATACTATCCAATTTTCACATGGCCTAGCACACGAGCGTGTATTCGGCCGTGTGATGCAAGTCAGTATGTATTCCCTGTTTCCACACAGCCTAAGACACAGGCGTGTCTACTAGCCGTGTGAGGCACCTATTCACATAGGTGTGTGGTCCCTGTATGTTTGAAATTTTTTCTAAGTTT
Source organism: Gossypium anomalum (assembly GCA_025698475.1). Taxonomy (NCBI): domain Eukaryota; kingdom Viridiplantae; phylum Streptophyta; class Magnoliopsida; order Malvales; family Malvaceae; genus Gossypium; species Gossypium anomalum. Next base: position 19,525,598 of record CM046963.1, on the reverse strand, counting down.
TCAAACTTTTCATATGTTATCGGTTTAGTCCCGAACCACTTCTAAAGCATGTTTAAGGACTCGTAAGCCTTTATAAGGGACAACATGTTTAGGTTGAATGGTATTTGGTTATGAATGCATAAATGTATGAATTATGTGTGTTAAGTGATGTATATTGATCGGTAATACGTTGTAACCTTACTCTGGCGACGGATATGGGTTAGGGGTGTTACATATCTGCAAGATTTTTTATGAGTACTAATTTTGCTCACAACAATATCGCCATGAGCAATAATATCACGAACAAAATGATACCAAACATCAATGTCTTTTTTTCTCTAATGAAACATTTGATCTTTTGTAAGGAAGATGACACTCTGACTGTCACAAAATACTGTACTAATTTGAAGGTCTTCATTGAGTTCACTAAAGAGTCCCTTCAACCAAATAGCTTCTTTACAAGCCTCAGTAATCGCCATGTACTCAGCTTCAGTGGTAGACAAAGCGACTGTAGTTTGTAAAGTGACTTTCCAACTGATTGCACAACCTCTGATTGTAAAGACATAACTTGTGAGAGATCTTCTTCTATCAAGGTCTCTAGCAAAATCAACATCAACATACCCAATGACTCCATCTCTAGTTCTTCCAAACTGTAACCAAACATCAGTAGTACCTCGTAAGTATCTTAAAATCCACTGAACTGCTTTCTAATGTTTTTTACTAGGATTCGCCATGTATCTGCTAACTGCACTAACTGCATATGATAAATCTGGACGTGAACAAACCATAGCATACATGAGAGATCCTACTACACTAGAGTATAGAACATGTGACATGTACTTAATCTCGTCATGTAATTGTGGGGACAAAGCCGATGAAAGTCTGAAATATGCTGCTAAAGGAGTACTAACAGGCTTAGCACTCTGCATATTGAACCTGCAAAGAACTTTCTCAATGTACCTATTCTTACTTAGGTGCAATTTACTTGTTTTTCTATCTCTGAGAATGTCCATACCAAGTATATTCTTTTCTGGTCCCAAATCTTTCATCTCAAATTCTTTACTTACTTGGGCTTTGACCTTTCTTATCTCTCCTTTATCATTCGCTGCTATCAACATGTCATCAACATAAAGGAGTAGATACACAAAAGAACCATCACTATTTTTCTTAAAGTAAACACAACTGTCAAAGCTACTTATTTTGAAATCATGAGAAGTCATAAAGGAATCAAACCTATTGTACCACTATCTTGGTGACTATTTCAAACCCGTAAAGGGACTTTTTCAGCAGGCAAACATAGCCCTCTTTTTTTGAGACTGTAAAACCCTCTATTTGTTGAGTGTAAATATCCTCCTCAAGTTATCCATACAAAAATGCAGTTTTTACATCTAACTGCTCAAGCTCTAAATCATGCATGGCCATAATACCAAGTAAAGCTCGAATCGAACTATGCTTCACAACTGGGGAGAACATATCTGTGAAGTCCACTCCTGGAAATTGACTGTAACCCTTTGCAAAAAGCCTTACTTTATATCTGGGTTTTTCAACTCCTGAAGTCCCTTCTTTCTTTTTAAACACCCATTTACAACGAACTACCTTTTTACCTTTAGGAAGTTTCACAAGATCTCATGTTCTATTTTTATGGAGTGATTTCATCTCCTCTTGCATAGCAAACATCCACTTTTCTAAGTCTTCATAGCTAACTGCCTCAGAATAATTAGATGGCTCTTGGTTTACATCTATATCTTCAGCTACATTTAAAGCATAAGCAACTAGATCAGCCTCAACATGCTTCTTTGGAGGTTTAATTTCTCTTCTAGTTCTATTTTTGGTGATAGAGTAGTGTGGTGAATAAGCAACTCAATTTCTAAATTTTTGTACTGGCTTGAGGAGTCGACTCTTTTGTAGATTCTGGATTAATCTGATGCTCCACCTGCTTTTCATTTTCTTTATCGGAAGAGTCTTTAAGTGCTAAGTTAGGTAACATAGCAGTTTCATCAAAAACAACATCTCTGCTAATCACAACTTTTCTATTTTCAGGACACCATAACTTATACCCTTTTACACCAGCTTTATAACAAAGAAAAACACATTTAATGGATCTCGGTTCCAATTTTCTATTATCAAAATGAGCATACACAGGACACCCAAAGATCCTTAAATCAGAATAGTCAGTAGGATTACCAAACCATACCTCTTGTGGAGTCTTTTTCTCAATGGCAACAGATGGAGATCGATTGATCAAAAAACATGCAGTAGAGGCTGCTTCCGCCCAAAATGACTTTGGTAAGTTGGTATTTGACAACATACATAGAACCTTCTCTATGATCGTTCTGTTCATTCGTTCTGCAACACCGTTTTGCTGTGGAGTATGACGAACTGTCAACCCTTCTGACTTGCACAGTTTATTAAATTCATCAAAACAAAACTCTATTCCATTGTCTGTGCGGAGGTATTTTATTTGTTTTCTCATCTATTTTTCAATTATAGTTTTCCAAAACTTAAATGCGAAAAACACATCACTTTTCTACTTCAGGAAGAAAGCCCAAACTTTTCTTGGAAAATCATCAATAAAAGTCAGTATATAATTAGCTCCACCTCTCGAAGGCACTCTTGATGACCCCCACAGATTAGAATGAATATATCCCAACATTCCCTTCGTGTTATGGATTCCTCTAATGAATCGAACTCTCTTTTGCTTCCCAAAAATGCAGTGCTCACAAAACTTCAGTTTGCAAATTCCTTGTCCATCAAGAAGTCCTCTTTTACTCAATTCTTCCATGCCATTCTCACTCATATGCCCTAGGCGCATATGCCAAAGTTTAGTAATATCATCATCTGACAAGGAAGAGGAAGTGACAGCTGCATCACCAGTAACAGTAGAACCCTGTAGGACATATAACTTGGCAGTCTTTCTTTGCCCTTTCATCACAACTAGAGAACCTTTGGAAATCTTCAAAACCCCACTTTTAGCTGTGTATTTGTACCCTTTTGAATCAAGAGTACTCAATGAAATTAAATTTCTCTTCAATTTTGGAACATGTTGCACGTCACTAAGTGTTCTTACAATTTCATCAAACATCTTAACTTTAATTGTTCCAACATCTGCGATTTTACATAAAGCATTATTTCCCATCAAAACAACACCTTCAAACACTATTTCGTAAGTTGTAAACCAATCTCAATTGGGACTTATGTGGAAGGTGTAGCCCGAATTAAGGATCCATTCCTTGCTCACTTTAAAATTGTTGACAGAAGAGACTAGAAGTTCACCATCGCTGTAGTCTTTTACAACATCAGCTTCACCAGAATTTTCTAGTGTTTCCCCTTTTGATTTGTAACCTCCCTTTTGATCTTGTTATGTAGCTTATAGCACTCAGATTTAATGTGTCATTTCTTCTTGCAAAAGTTACAAGTTTTACCTCTGTTTGACGACTTTGATCTACCCTTAGATTTACCGCGAGGATTCCGTTCTTGTGTCTTTCCACGATCATTATCAGTATTCTGATTTTATCTTTCACGAACAATGAGACCCTTTTCCTAAGAGTTGGTTTTAACCACAAGATGCTTCATCTTATCATACAAGGTTAAAGAATCATAAACCTCATCAACTGTGAGAGACTCGTGGCTATATAAAATAGAGTCTCTAAAGGTTGAATAAGAAGGGGGCAACGAATAAAGTAGAATCGACCTTAGATCTTCCTTATCATACTGAATCTCTATGGCCTCCAAGTTTGAGAAAATTTCTTTAAACACTGTTAAGTGTCCGTGCACAGATGCACCTTCCTCCAAACGATAAGCATAAAGACTCTACTTCATATGCAACTTGCTGGTTAGAGTTTTCGACATACGTATTTGTTTCAGCCTCTTCCATAATGCAGCGGCGGTCTTCTCCTTCATCACATCCTACAAAATTTCGTTAGACAAATGCAGATGTAATTGTGTTAACGCCTTTTGATCCTTACGCTTCTTTTTTTCATCCGTTAATGTCAAAGGTATCTTATCTATCCTTAGCAGGGCATCCTCTAGATCTATCTGTGCAAGAACTGCTTGCATGTTAATCTGCCAGAATGCAAATTTGGTGTTGCGATCCAACAGGGGAATTTCATACTTCAAAGACGTCATTATCGTGATCGAGATGAACAACCCAGAAGCCCGAATACCAATTTGTGAAAAATAGAATGTCGGTAATGATAATATATTGCAAAGAAAAGAGAAATAAAAATAAAGAACACATAGATTTTTACGTGGAAACCCTTTCGGAAAAAAACCACGGGCAGAGGAGAAGAAATTTACTATGTCGAAATTCAAATGATTACAATAGGAATAGACTATGTCTATTTATAGGCTTGTAAAACCATATCTAATAGGAGTGTAGTAAGATTGAAACACCTAATTCTAATCAATATCAAATAGATGGAGTTTAATAAGTTTTGAAAAACCTTATTCTAAAATAAAATAAAAGAAGTGTAGTTCTATATAGATTTTACATTTATTTTATTTTACCACTGTATTTTATTTAAATAAGGATTCGGGTCTATTAATTCTAATAGACATGTATAACTGAAGCAAGTTCTAAAATAATAGATTAAGTTGACATGCTCAACCAAAAATAAAATCAGCACGAAATAATAAATATGCTTTATAGGCTCAAAACCTTACAAAAATATTATGATTTTGATATCAAACTTGCAAATTTAAAATTTCAAAATAATTCTTCAATTCAGGAAGACAGCCTAAAACAATAGTTTCTAAAAAATAGCTTATCATATTTGACTCTTTCATGTTTTAAAGTATAAATCAAACAATGCGCAAAAATTCAAAAAGTATTCCAAAACAGAATCAATAAAAACTCTAAATTAAAAAAAAAATTAACTTCAATGATAGGTGTGCTAAAATTACTTAAACACAAACAACAATTTAGAGACTTCATCACATAAGCATATAAACATCCTCCCCATACTTAATATATACATTACCCTTAACATACAAACAGATATAAACAAAATAAGCAAAATATCATAAGGGATGGATAGAACTGAAACTGCCCTGAATTTGGATGAATTCGTCGGAATAGTAAAATTTGGAATTGTAGGAGATTCTAAATGAAGTACATGTTTCTGAGAAAACTAACAAGAAAATAGACAAAAATAAATAAGATAAAAAGATAACAAACTAAAAAAAAACAACTAACAAAATAAAAAAAATAACAATGCATAATAAACTAAAAACAAAACATAGAAGTTGTAATGATAATTGAATTAAGTTTGATATTTAAGAAATGATGAAAAATTGATATGATATTTTTGTTCATGGTGAATCTGTTGTGGATAGTGTTGAAGGTTAAGTGGACGAATGGATGATGTGTATTGAATGATTAATGAAATTATAACTAGCTGTAACATCCCGATTTTGGGTCTAGCCAGAACAGTGGTTTTGGGACCACAAATCTGACATAAGAAAAATTATTTTTATTGTATTTTTATGGTCTACGATTTCATGGAATGAATTCGTGAAATTTTCGTTTAAAAATTTTGACATTCGGGCACTTAATTTAGTCAAAAGGACTAAATCGTAAACAGTGCAAAATGTGAGTTCTAGATGTTAAAGGTGTCAAATTGTTATGGGCTTTAAATTAGAGGTCCCTATATAGTAATTTGACCATTGGACACTTGTTGGAAAAAAATAGGCATGAGATAGGTGAAATGAAAATTTTTTAAGTTGGGGGCATTTAGGTAACCTAGTAAATAAATGAATTAAAAGCCCAAAATAGCCAAAATTGGCTTCCATCTTCTTGCTCCAGCCGAAACCCCCATGGAAGCCATGGCTAGGGTTTTATTCAAGCTTCCAAGCTCAATAGTAAGTGATCCCTAGCCTCGTTTTCAAAGTTCTTTACATTTTTTATGTTCCCGTAAGTTGATTTCCCTATTTCTACCATTATTTTAAGCTAGAATTCATGTCTAAAAATTTACCCATGAATGGCATGCATGTTTTTTGATGCTTAATGGTAGAAAATGAAAGTTGGGTGTTAGATAAACATCTTTTGTTAAGAAATTTTTGGTGAAAATGTCCAAAAATATCGTTTTGAGAAAGTTATAAAATGTTTAGAAAGAGTGTGTTTTGATGAAAATTATGAGATGCTATAGTTATGAAAATGGTTCGGCTAGGCCTGGGTAACAAAGAAATTGAGTACATTTTATTTTACGAGCCTAGGGGCAAAAGTATAATTATGACAATATTTAGGGGCAAAAACGTAATTTTTCCAAAATATGATATTCGGACCACATTGAATAATGTGACTAATAATTAGGCTAAATGTGACATTATAGATTGAGAAAAATGAGGTTCAGACCTAGAACGGGAGAAAAACAAGGAATCAATGGTTAAGTCCCTTTTTGATAACCTTGGTATCGAGGTAAGTTCATGTGTAAATGATACTTCCTTATATTATGTATTTTATATTTCAATATTGCATGAATTGTACATTTCTTTCTATGAAATTTATCAATGATGATTTTGACGAAGTTCCGATGAATGAGAAATCCCGAATGAATCTTAGAGATGAATAGGGTACAAATGTCAAACCAATGAGGTTATTAAGATTCCGTATAAGACCATATCTGGGATATGGCCTCGGTATGTGATTTCGTATAAGACCACGTCAGGGACATGGCATCGATATGATATTTCATGTAAGACCATATCGGGGATATGGCATTGAAACAATACTATATGTTTGAGATTTCCAACCCTTGGTATTCCAAATGATCCAACGGGTACGTTTAAAACGAGAAGGTATGTGACCGTATTACGAGTGATACAGGTATGTACATATAACTCATGTGAAGTGAATCGGGTTTATGATGCATTATTGGTAAGGATACGAATGAGTAAGACATGTATTTATACCATGATGGTTGGAATGAATTGTAAAAGTGTTATTGACTTAGTTATCATTATTCTACCCTAAAACAGTTTTGGATAGCAGTAACAGTCTGACTTTGAAAATCCACCAAAAATTATGGAAATTAATTTAGAGGCTGAATAAAATATTATATTAAAGCTTAATGAGTCTTGATTCACATAGAAGAAGTGGTGTAAGCAAAAGAGTTTCATATTATGAAATATTTAAATTGTTGTGAGACAGAGTCAGAACAATTTTGAAATCCCCTATTCAGATTCGGGAAAATCATTAAAAATTTTACAAAAATAATTATGGATTATAATTTATATTCTTAGATTCTTTAATGAGTCTATTTTCAAAAGAAACAAACAGAAATGGCATTCGAATCCTGTATGAGGAGATAATTTATTGTTAGTGAAGAGGGGTCAGAACTGTTGAACAGCGAAAAAAGGGTAACTTTGAAGAATAAACTGAACTTATTGGATAAACCAAAAATTCTAAAATTTTATGGTAGGAAGATATGTGAGTCCAGTTTCAATTAAAATTAACGTATCTTAATTCAAAGCTCCATATCTCCAGATATAATTAATTTAGTGGCTGTGACTCGAGTAGACAGTTTGACTGAAATTTAAACAAATAGTGGAATAATATGCAATTATAATTATGATACCTTGAGAGCATGTTGTAAGATTTTGGCAAAAACATATTAATAAAATTTCTTATTATTTTCATATGAACTTCCCATCTCCTATAGGTTAATTTTTGCTAGCTCGGGTTGGAGATCTCGCCGGAGATGTCATCACACTATCAAGATATCACGTTGGGTAAAAACAGATGCAACCCTCTTAAGTTTATGGCATGCATAGGGACTAAGTCACTTTGTGTACATGTCATTATAAGTTAGTCAAATGAATTGGCTTGTAAATGTCAATAGATTGATGTTGTAGGCAGCCATGCAAATTTGCCTATGTAGCTTAAATGGTCGTAAATTAAATTCTGTATACATGCATGTGCCAATGCTTTAATGATGTGGATTTTGTTATAAGGCATGAATGCTTGAAGTTTTAAATTAGATTTGTTGGCATGTTCATAACTAAGATATAAATGGATAAATTGGAGGTAAACCAATTATATATATTACATGTGTTTTGGTAAGTTTGGCCTTGAATAAAAGAAAAGTCATGTGCATGCATGTGTTGTTGTGAGAATGCCATGCTTGAGCCTTGACTGTGGATGTATAATTGATCAATTAAGTATGTTAATTGCTATAGAGATGTACTTGTTTAGTGTTGAGTTGGGACCAAGACAACAAAAGTTCTTTCGCCGAAGAGGTCTATGCTTCCTTTGTTGAAGTAAGGACAAATGGTCTGACTCGAGATTTCCTAAGAATCGACTTAGTGAAATCTCATATTTTTTATATGAGAAAAAGAAATGATCCGTCAGGTTCAGAATTGATTTTTGATAATAGGTCAGATCGTACCAATAAAAATCCATTTTATTCCATTTATTCCAACGTAAGGATTCAACAATCGTTTAGCCAAAATCACGGAACTATTCATACACCCTTGAACAGAAATAAGGAATCCAATCTTTGCTAATTTTGTCATCATCTAATTGTTTTCGCATGGGCCTATTCAACGATGTAAAATATCACAATGTGATAAAATAATCAATTAAAAAAGATCCTCTAATTCCAATTAAGAATTTATTTGGTCTTTTAGGAACAGCCCTAAAAATTGCGAATTTTTATTCATCATTACCGCAGTAGAGTTTAACCACCAAGTTCGGGATGGATTGGTGTTGTTCCTCTACGCCTAGGACACCAATAGAGATGTATAAGTGTATGTGTACAACTAAGGGTGGCAAATGGCTTGGAAAATAGCCTTGTATTTGTCCAAACGGGTAGACACACGGGCATGTGTCTAGGCCGTGTGTGACACATGGCTTGCTCCCTTGGGCGTGTAGTCTGGCCATGTGTCCCCTGTATCTTGTACTTTAACCTTGAATTAGCCACACGGGCTGAGACACGGTCGTGTGTCTCGGCCGTGTGAGGGACACGGCCTTAGGACATGGGCGTGTACTTTGGCCGTGTGCCCCTAATTTGGTGATGATGTCATAAATAGAGAGTTACAAAGGCTGAGGAAACTGGCGTGTGTGACCACACGGCCTACCCACACGGGCGTGTGACCCTGTTTCATGGTGAAATTTTTTAAGTTTTCCTAGAGGTTTTTAAAGTTTCTGGTTTAGTCCCGAATCATCTTTGATGCGTGTATAGGGCCTCGTAAGCCTGTTTAAGGGACGCTATTCATTTGTATGAATGTTTTTTATTTGGATAAAATTTTATCGCCAGAATTTGTGTGATTATATATTTTTAAGTCCGGTAATGCCTCATATCCTGCCCCGGCCTCGGACACAGGTAAGGGGTGTTACACTAGCCCTAATAATTTGGTGGGAATTGGTTGAGATATGGCAAATTGATATGCGAATTGCTTATTGTTGAGGATAAATATAGATGATTTTAATATGAATTGATGAAATTTTATTAATCAATTTGTTTAAAGAATTACAAGTACAAATGATGAATAGGGCAATAAATCCTAACACTATTCCCTCTTAGCTATATTTCAATGGGCAAAAACGTTACTGAAAAATAAACTTCGAGAATACAATAAAGCTTAATGGCTAAGCATTGAGTGAAGTATAACAATAACAACAATTTTTTATAAAGAACAACTATAGTAATTATTTATAGGACAATACTTAAATATTAGAACATAGAGGACAGTAAAGAAACCTTTTCTTTTTCTAAATTTTTGGTGTCTACAGTAGATCCTAACACTATTCCCGCTTAGCTATATTTCAATGTGCAAAAAAGTTACTGAAAAATAAACTTTGAGAATACAATGAAGCTTGTTGGCTAAGCATTGGGCAAAGTATAACAAGAATAACAAATTTTTATAAAGAACTCCTAAATTAATTCTTTATAGAACAATACTTAAATGTTAGAACATGGAGGACAGTAAAGAAACCTTTTCTTTTTCTGAATTTTTGGTGTCTTAATATTCCTTGCAAATGAAATTTGCCTCCTATTTCTAGAAATTCTTATATTTTTTCATGGAGACATATCTATTCAAATGGATAATAATTTTTTTTTTAGCAATAAACAAAATTATTTAATGGATATCTACTTGAATAATTATGACTATTTGTTAATAATCAAGTAACATAATTTTTAATAACAACATACAACTCAACATTAGAAATAGTAAAAATTCCTAATTAGTAATCAAGTGACATAATTTTTAAATCACTTATTATAAATATTTTGAGAATGTTACACCATTCAATCTCATAATTCCATTTAAATTTCTTAATAAAATGCCTTTGTAATTTTTTCTTGGGTAAATTACACCAACAGTCACTTAACTTTAGGGTAACTGACAAAACAATCACCTAAGTTTCATTTCAGTCACTCAACTTTGGAAAAATAACAAAATAGTCACTAATGTTATTGAAAAGTGAAAAATTAGTCACTCATTAACATTTTCCGTCACAAGCTTAACGGGATAGCTGACGTAGCCAGTTAACTTGCCACGTCGGACGAGTAGTCAAAGGGTCAAAAAGAAAAGAACAGAAAAGATGATTGGTTCTTCTCTGTGTCTTTCTTCTTTTTCTTCTCATCTTTCTCTTCATCTTCTTCTCCTTCAACCTCTTTCTCCTTATGCTTCTTTTCTTTTTTTCTTGTTATTCTCTCCTTTCTCTTCATCTTCTTTTGTCCTCAACCTCATCTTTTACCATCTCCTGAATTTGGGTCTTTTTCTTTCAATCCAAATGAGTTGTTGCTTGACAAAAACCAAAAGGTCAAACCCATAATAGAATAATGGCTACAAATCAGCAGCCACAACAACAATAGTTGTTGAACAACCCCAAACCACCCGCATCCTTAAAAAACCAAGCACTCAAGCACCATGGAAGCTAGTGTTTCCAATAAAATATGAACAAACTATAGGATTCAAATAAAAAGAAAGGACTAATAATTGGTAAATGTAAATTTCAAAGCATTAGGTGACATAACATAGTACTAATTCAGATTTCAATTTCCAGCCCCAAAAATTTATTTCAAGTTAAATCTCTATAGAAATAGGTAAAGTAGGTCCATAATACAAAAATCCAAATGGATATTCAAAAGAAGAATGAACTCATGATTTCACTTTTGAAGTTCAATGGCAAACAATATAAATGGAGGTAAACAAGTAGGGGCTTGATTGTATTGCTGCATGAAACTTAGTTCATATTGTTAGTACAAATTTCCAATGAGAAAAATCTCGAACACATGAATAGAACTCGAACAGAAAAAAAAAAGAAATAGGACAAAGCTCCAAGGCGTGTATCAAGCCACTATCTTTAAGGTTATATTCGCCCCCACCTATCTTTGGTGTGCAAATGAGTTCCAAGCAAATTAACCTCGATGATATAATAAAGCCAATGACTATTTACGTTTTGCATTGACGAGAATAATCCACTAAGCACTAAGCAATGTATAGCAAGAAACTCAATTTCTACAAAGAATTTCTGCAGTAACTCTTTATAGAACAATCTAATAATATTAGAAAACGAGGAATGATAGAAAAAAAACTTTTAGAACTTGTTGGTGTGATTTCGAAATAAAATCTTATTCCTATTTATAGGAATTTTTATGTCTCTTCATAGGGACATCTTTCAATAGGTGTCTTTATGAATAAATAAATAATAATAATTTATTTAATTTTATAACTATTCAAATAATATTGTTTGAACAGTTATAGTTCTTTTTCAAAAATCAAATGATATAACTTTTGACCAATTGACCAAAAGATTTATCTTTTGATTAATTACACCTATTCATTTATAGTTATTGGAATGCTATAAATATTTAAAAATGTTCCAACACATATCTATAGGGATCTCACTTCTTCTTGGCAGCCTTTCCAGCCATGCTCTGCAATGTGGGCAAAGTCACAAATAATAGACAAAATAAATTCAAGAAAAAACAATTGAAAAAAAAACACCCTAATTACCTTCTTTACACCTTTGGCCCTGTTTTTCCTTTCCTTCATCTGCTTTCTAGACTTTTCAACCTTGGTATCAAATCCATTCTATCATCGGAAGGAAAAAACTTCAAAATCAATGCACAAACTGCCTATGTGCATTAGCACATGCACTCAACTTGTGCAGTGGAGAGCGTTGGCCATGGAGGCATCGGTGCCGTGGAAGAGTAGTCATCTTTGAGTTCCTGAATTTTGACCCTTGGAAATCGTTAGTATGAAGCTCATTCCATTTTATCTTCTTCTCCTCTTCTTCTTTTCCCCTTCTTCTCCATTCTTCTTTTTCCCTTCTTCTTCTTCTACTACCCAAGGCTCTTAAATGAGCTTAGGGTTAAAAAGGACTATTTAAATGACAGCTAGCCCACCGTTAAATGCCATGTCACTTTTCCGTTACATCTGTAACGGAAAATGGTTAAAAGGACTATTTTGTTATTTTTCTAAAGTTGGGTGACTAAAATGAAACCTAGGTGACCATTTTGTCAACTACCCCAAAGTTAAGTGACTGGTGGTATAATTTACCCTTTTTTTTTAAATTTATATATAGTTCCACCACTGACATAATTTTGATGCTTGGTTTAAATTTGAAAATGGAGGGCTAGGATTAGTTTCACGTTGTCACATCTATCACCAAATCAAAAGAATGATACAACAAAAGCAAGCATAAGTTGTATGGTTCAGTTTCAGACAGATTCAGTACTCCCCTGCTTTAATATTGTATAAAAAATAAATATAATTTTGGGTGAATAAATTGCACCAATTAAGATTCCATAATATTAAAGTTGTTAAATAGCCTATTACATTGAAATATAGTGTTGAGATGCATTAGATACAACCTAAAGGGACTCAAGAGTTGCCATAGAACACTAAAAGTATAGGTTGCTATTCACTTCTTCTTTATCTATTTTGACCCATCTGAAGCTCGAAGGTGGACAAACAAAATATTATTGTAGCCCTTGGAAATCCTGATCTTGTCATCATTATATCTGCAAATGCATATTTAGTAAAGGTAATTAATAACGCTACCAACTAGACATCCAACCAAGTAGCATATGTTATTTGAGTCATCTTACAGAAGCTCCATATTGATCTTGGTCTCCATTTCCAAAGGGTACCCAAATGGACCACCAATCAGGGCTGCATCGTCCATTGTAACATCATATGTTTTTGTGCCTGATTTGCTGCATCAAGCAATTTGTGTGATCAAGTTTTAGACTAATTAATTAAACGGTAATTCATTTCTATGTTACTCGAGCTCAAACTAGTAGTGCGTGTCAGATACATTAATGTGTGCTACATGGATATGTTCAGTTATTTCCCAAGTTTTTTCATGTATTTATAGGGTTCTTGAAGTGGTCGTATCCCCATACCAATAAAGTAAAAAATCTAAGTAAAACATTTCGATGAGAAAAAGACAAATAAATAAAACATTGATTCATTTCGATGAAGGGGGAACTACAGAACTTATAGTTCACAGAAGAAAGCAACAAAAAGACAAATAAATAAAAAATTTGAAACATATTTTACATCTAAATATCCAAGTCACATTAACTTTGCATTGTCGTTATCTTCGGCTTTTGTGTAAGATAGGTTGAATAATGCCTCAATGGCATATAACTGGGTGCTAAAATAGGGAATTTTGAAAAATAAAAAACTTCTGGCATAAATTGAAGAGTCTCTTAATGCAGTGTCAATTCAACATTTGAGAGTACAAAGATAAGAATCGATGAGCTAAATATTGGCGGGTGATATCTATTAGTTGATCAAAAATGGTTACCATACACGTCAAACATACCTGATGTCTCTATACGTATGGTCGCCTATCCACTTAACTAGGGTTTTCGAAATGCAGTTCGGAGTTGGAGACTTTTTTCTACTTTAATTTTCTTTATTTTTTTCTACATTTGGGTGTAGTAGAGTTTCTGAAGCTGGCTATCATATCGAATGAGATCTATATTATATTAGATGTTTATATTCCAAGGTCTTTTTCCAAAACCTTTTACTATTATCATGCTTTAAATTTTTTTGTTAGATCGTATATTATACATTCCTATTTGGTAATTTGCATAGCTAGGAAATATATATTCATGACCTACCTACAATTATGACAGGGCCGTGTATGTCCTGAGAGATATCAATCTTCATTATTTATCTTTGGCTAAACTAGTGAAGTAGAATGAAGTACAACTAACATGAATTTGGGAGTTAACGTTTATCCTTTTGAATTTGGACCAAAAAAGAATAAAAAATTATCCTTTCAACACTAAAGTAAAGTGAGAGACTTACACAAACTTGCCAATTATGGAGAATCTGATCCCAGGTAAGATGTTCACTAGAAACTTCATTTGTTCATTCTTGACAATCTAAAGCAGTTGCAATAAATGAGAGAGGAACTGAATTAATCTAATAAGGCAATTCTATAAAAGAGAGAACTACCAGCAATCAAGCCATCATCACAAAGCCAAAGTTATTAACATTTATACATCACTTACTTGACTGCCCATAAGACCGTTGCCAGCATTTTCTAGCCAACTATCTGTTTCTACCTGCAACAATATAGTCAGGGCTAAGGTAAGCAAAGAAAGAACAAGAAGCAATTATCCAAAGAAAGAACATGACTACCTTTATTTAATGAAGCATGCATACTATGGTGGGAGTGAACATATGAGGCAAAAGGGAAAGAAAAAACACTACTCATTATTTTAGGCCCTTCCAACAAATTTATGGCTTAGATGCTGGAGGCGTTATAAATAAACCTGTGAGCTCCATATCATCTGCCATTCTCCCTCTAAGAGTACTGGTTCATCTTTAGCCACACTCTTGCTTAAGTAGAGAAACTCATCAATTGCCTGCAAAGGTAGAGGCATGTAACAATTAGTAGAGGGAGGTTACACTACATGATAGTACGAGCTCTCTCTAACATTATTGGAAAATCCTAAAATTATTATTTTACCTCTTCAACTCCTGTTCCCATGGAAATAGCTGCTAACAACTTTTGCCTAGGATCAGTCTTCTTTTGAAGCACAAATGTAGTGCCCTGCACTACAGGGACATTGCTGGACTTCCTTAGTAAAAACTTGATCCATAACACTCACTTAGAAAAAGAACAGATGAAGATAAATAAATGTCGTCACCTTATTTCCTCTTGAAATACGGAGATTTCCAGAATAAGACAGATATGTAGTGTCTAACCAACCCTTGGCTTCATCTCCAAGAAGTCTAAATGGGATTGGATATGGTACCTTAAATGGTAAGAATTTAAATGAAAAGGCAGCTCTGTCAAACTGGAAGAGGATCCGTTTTCCATCTTTTATTGATGCTGCTGCCTGTAAAAGGAAAAAAAATGAAAAGTTAATCCATGAGAAAAGCTGAGGTCTGTCTGATTGAAACTTAACGTCTGCAATATTGCAGACAAGAGCACAAGAAATATAGAAAGTACCTTATGGCATTTTTATGGACAAATTGTTTTCAAGCAGCTCAAAAAGAAAGCAACTGAAGTTGCTTTCTCCGTTGATAAATTGTAATTTAGAATCCATAATATCCTAGAAGAGGCATGTAGTTACCAAAGGCTGATTCCGGTATCTGTTATATGAAATGTTATCAAACCAGTTTGATTTTGTTAGAGAATGGCCCTCTATGCGGCACATGCACCAGCAAGCAGATCGAGCAGCTCATGCCAAGCACGAAACTGTCGAGCCAAGTGTTGCAGCTATTTTTGTTTTTTTGTTTTTTTGTTTATTTTGTAACTTTAGTTAATGTAATGTCTTCTAGTTCATTTTTAATTTAGTTTACTTTGTAATTGATGTAACTTGATGGTGAAAAGCTGATTACCAGCTTTGCTTAAGTGTGTAAGTTAATTTCACCTAGTTCCAATGTATTAAGTGGAGTTAAGTAATGTTTAGGTGATGTATTTGTTGATTTTGACCAGCCATTGCCTGGTATATGTAATGGCAATATACCAATATTCAATTTCAATGAAAATTATTGTTTTTCACTCATTTTTCTCCATTGTTTTCATTGCTCTCGATTCTGTTCTTGTTTTTAAGCAATTTCAATGAAAATTATTGTTTTTCAGTCATTTTTCTCCATTGTTTTCATTGCTCTCGATTCCATTCTTGTTTTTAAGCAACATTTTTGCTCTTGTTTCTTCACTAAGCCACGAGGCTTGCTGCACAAGTCTAAGCTGAAGCATAGCTCAGCCTTGTTAAAAATACCAACAATTGGTATCAGAGCCATTGTCTTAGTGGACCTATTGCATTTGAATCATAACTCGAATGGCTTCTTCAAGTTTTTCTCCAGCAGCTCCACCAGTCTTTAATGGAGAGGGCTTTCATATATGAGTGGTTAAAATGAGGACTTACTTGCAAGCTTTTGATCTGTGGGAAGTTGTAAACACCGATGATAAGCCAGCACAACTTAGGGCCAATCCCACAGTGGCTCAGATCAGACAACATGCTGATGAAAGGACCAAGAGGCACAAAATAATGTCCTGCATTCAGAAATGTGTGTCAGATGTCATATTCACAAGAATTATGGCTTGTGAGACACCAAAACAAGCATGGAACAAGCTCAAAGAGGAGTTCCAAGGCACAGAGAGGACAAGGCAGTAGCAGCTGTTGAATCTGAGAAGAGATTTTGAAAATTTAAAGATGAATGAGGAAGAAACAGTAAAGCAATATTCAGATAGGATTATGGCTGTGGTGAACAACATGAGGTAAAAATCTCATCCCTTGAGGATTCGAGAGGCTTAGCAAGCATCTTATTAACTGAGCTTATTAATGCCCTCTATGCTCAGGAACAAAGGAGAGCTAGTAGGATGGAGGAGCACCAAGAAGGTGCTTTTCAAGCCAAGGCCAAAGTTACCTCGAGCACCACTGCCTACAAAGGCAAAAAGACTTGGAAAAACAGGTCTAAGTCTGATGCTGCAAGAAGAGGGGACCAACCCTGCAGGCACTGTAAAAGGCTTGGTCATCCAGAAGAAAGATGTTGGTTTAGACCAGATGTACAATGTCAACATTGCAAGAAAAATGGGGCATGTTGAAAGGGTTTGCAAAAACAAAGGCAGACCTAGGCAGAATCAAGTACAACAGAAAAATGTTGAAGCTCGAGTGGCTGAAGACAGTAGTGACTATGAGGAGCACGTCTTTGTTGTGTCATGCTTTGCTAGTCAGAAGAAGAGCTCAACAAGATGGCTATTGGACAGTGGTTGCACTAACTACATGTCACCAGATGCAACCATTTTCAAAACCTTGGACAGAAGCTGCAAAACTAAAGTGAAAGTTGATAATGGGCAGTTTATTAAGGCTGAAGGAAAAAGGGATGTGTTGATATGCACTCCCACAGGTGGCAAGGTCATCTCAAATGTGCTGTTGGTGCCTGAGATTGACAGGAACCTTCTCAGCATTGCTCAATTGCTTTAAAAAGGCTATTCAGTTGTGTTCAAAGGCAAGGAGTGCCAAATTGTTGATCTAAATGGATCAAGCTTCATGTTAGTCACTATGACTGATAAATGCTTTGAAGTCAACTGGCCAAGTGACTCACACTCAGCCTGTATTGCCTCTACTGAAGATTCCAAGCTTTTGCACCAAAGCCTTGGTCATGCCAACTTTAGATCAATGACTAAAATGGTCAGTGAAGATTTGGTTGAAAACTTTACCAACTCTGTTGAAAAAGATGAGGTTTGTCAACTTGAAAAACAGGCTAGACTGCCATTTCCTACCAACAAGGCCTGGAGAGCCTTAGAGAGATTGCAGCTGGTGCACACTGATGTGTGTAGCCCCATGAAGACTGAATCACTCAATGGTAACAGGTACTTCATTCTTTTAATTGATGACTGTACCAGATATTGCTAGATTTTCTTATTGAAATATAAGTTTGAGGTAGCTCAAGTGTTCTTGAAGTTTAAAGCTGCAGCTAAAATAGAAACAGAATGCAAACTCAAGACTATCAGGTCTGACAATGGAGCTGAGTATACCTCAGCTCAGTTTCAAGCTCTTTGCAATGATGCTAGCATCAAACATCAGCTGACTAATGTCTATACCCCTCAGCAGAATGGGGTTAGTGAAAGAAAAAACAGAAGTTTGATGGATATGGCTAGATGTCTTCTGTTTGAGAAGAATTTGCCCAAGAACATGTGGGCTGAAATAGTTAACACTGTTGTGTACATTCAGAATAGGCTTGCAACAAAGGCACTGGCTCACAAAACACCATTTGAGGCCTGGTTTGAGTTTAAGCTATCATTGCTTATTTGAAGGTCATTGGTTGCCTATGTTACAGCCATATACCAACTGTGAAGAGGGACAAACTATCCAAAAAGGCCCTGCCTAGTATTTTGGTGGGCTGCAGCATGGTCAAGAAAGGGTATAGGATCCTAGATCCTTCAACAAAAAAAATCCAAGTGAGTAGAGATGTGGTCTTTGATGAAAAAACATGTTGGAACTGGGAAAGAAATGAGCCAGAGGCTATTTCTGAAGAGCTGATGCCTGATCAGGTTGAGCCTGATCAAATTGGTCTTGAAATGAACATCGATGATATGCCAGTCAGGGACACAAAACCCTTGGCTGAGATCTATGAAAGAGCACAAGTTGCCATAGTGGAACCAAGCAGTTTTGAAGAAGCTGAAGCTCCTGAAGGGTGGAAGCAAGCCATGGTTGATGAAATCAAGATGATTCAGGAGAATCAGACATAGGAGCTAGTTGAAAAGCCTGTTAACAGAAAGACCATTGGTGTAAAATGGGTCTATCGAGCCAAACAAAATGCTGATGGCAGTTTAAACAAGCTGAAAGCTAGACTTGTTGTCAAGGGGTTTAGTCAAAGATATGGCCTGGAATACATTGAGACTTTTGCACTAGTAGCCAGGCTAGATACAATCAGATTGTTAGTTGCTTTGGCTGCACAAAAGCAGTGGATTATTCATTAGTTAGATGTGAAGTCTGCATTTCTCAATGGCTTCCTTGAATAAGAAATCTACATTGACCAGCCTCAAGGTTTTGTTGTGTCTAGCAAAGAACACATGGTATACAGGCTTAAAAAGGCCTTTATGGCCTGAAACAAGCTCCTAGAGCCTGGCATGCTAGATTTGGTAGCTACCTGGTTAGCTTGGGATTCGAGAGAAGCATCAATGAGCCAACACTGTATGTCAAGAAGGAACAAGCTAAAACATAGCTTATTGTGTCCCTTTATGTAGATGATCTCTTGGTGATAGGAGGAGACCAAATTATGTTGGCTGACTTGAAAGGCAAAATGAATGACATGTTTGAGATGTCTGATTTGAGGCACATGACATATTTCCTAGAAATGGAAGTGCTGCAAACACATTGTGGAATCTTCTTGGGACAAAAGACATTTGCTGTGAAGATCTTAAGCAAGTTCTCTATGGAGAATTACAAGCCAACAAGCACACCTATGGCTGTTGGAATGAAGCTATCAAGCCAAGGGGATCATGAACAAGTCTGTGAATCTGCCTATAGGAGTCTAGTTGGTTGTTTATTATACTTGATAGCAACTAGACCAGATATCATGTTTGCTGTAAGTATGCTATCAAGATTTATGCATTGCTATAACAAACAACATCTTCAAGCAGCAAAAAGAGTGCTCAGGTACATCAAAGCCACCTTGAGCCATGGATTGCAGTTTAGCAAAACTGAAAACTTGAAATTGGTAGGCTATACTGATAGTGATTGGGCTGGTTCAAAGGATGATATGAAGAGCGCTTCTAGTTATGCATTTACACTTGAATCAGCAATGTTTTGTTGGAGTTCAAAGAAGTAATCGATGGTGGCTCAATCAACAGCAGAAGCTGAGTATGTTACAACTACAAATGCTGTTAATCAAGCCATATGGCTCAGAAAAATCTTAACTGACTTGAACCTACACCAAAGGGAAGCAACAGAGATCTTTTGTGACAACAAATCTGCTGTTGCAATTGCAAAGAACCCTGTTTTCCATAGTAGAACTAAACACTTTAGCATCAAGCTACATGTGGTAAGGGAAATGGAGCAAGCTCGAGAGGTGGAGCTGATTCATTGCAATTCTGAAGAACAAATAGCTGACATCTTCACAAAGGCCCTTAATGTGTCAAGGTTCATTAAACTAAGGAAGTAGTTAGGAGTTAGCAACATGGAGACCAAGGAGGAGTGTTAGAGAATGGCCCTCCATGCAGCACATGCACCAGCAAGCAGATCGAGCAGCTCATGGGAAGCAAGAAGCTGTCGAGCCAAGTGTTGCAGCTATTTTTATTTTTTGTTTATTTTGTAACTTTAGTTAATGTAATTTGTTCTAGTTCATTTTGAACTTAGTTTACTTTATAATTGATGTAACTTGATGATGAAAAGCTGATTACCAACTTTGCTTAAGTGTGCAAGTTAATTTTACCTAGTTCCATTGTATTAAGTGGAGTTAGGTAATGTTTAGGTGATGTATTTGTTGATTTTAACCAACCATTGTCTGGTATATGTAATGGCAATATGCCAATGTTCAATTTCAATGAAAATTATTATTTTTCGCTCATTTTTCGCCATTGTTTTCATTTCTCTCGATTCTGTTCTTGTTCTTAAGCAACATTTCTGCTCTTGTTTCTTCACCAAGCCACGAGGCTTGCTGTACAAGTCTAAGTTGAAGCATAGCTCAGCGTTATTAAAAACACCAACAGATTTCTTTTTTTATTTCATTGTCATTTAACCTATTTTTAAGGACATAGGATTATATCTAAAGAGTAAGGGTTACGAGTGAGTCTCATCCACCTTATAATATCTATGTTAAATAACACTGGGGTGAGTGTCTGGTCCAAGTATTTGTCCGAAACAGATATACTTAACTTTTTCAAAGTTATATTTTTCATATATTTGGAGGATAATTCACTCATATCCATGTTTGAATGTGTTAGATGTGAGTATTAGGGAAAATGAAGAGTCTCTGTAACTTAGTATACTAACGAAGTTTGACTTAAGAGGGGGACGTGGCTATATGGTTATATATGCATCTAAGTTTACATGCACCGAACCCTACTCAAGTGCCCTTGGTACACATCTAACTACGAGAATATTAATAGCATTCCCCTTGTCCAAGGATGTTACATTAGCTGGAATATTGATATTTCAATTCAAACAAGGATTGAACAGATAACTAAGCGAATGTCGCTCCTTTATTTTGATATTTCTCAGCACCATCTATGCCAGTTTTGTGAAGTATGGATGGACAACGATTTTCTTTGTTAAGAAATAAATCTAAATTATCTGCCCTTTGTCAGGTCAAAAGTTAGTTTCATGAGAAAAATCTCTTTAAGCATCAAATAGATAGACATTATACAGAAAGCTTCCACAACTTGAGCAAGCCAGGGTACTAAAGAGCTACTTTTTTCATGTCTCATGACATTTCGTCTGCACATAAATAATTCAAAAAATGAGCTACCGTGATCACTAGAGATAATGAAACCATACCTCTACTTTTAGTTCACCTATCCAGTCAGAAAACTTTACGATGTTGGAAACTCGTGGATCATTTGTCCGGAGATAAACCTCTTGAAATACACTAAAAAAGTCAACCCCAACAAATGTTCTCTACAGCCAATAAAAATCACATCATTGAAAAAAAAATAGAAGAAAAATTAAGGGAAGACAGCCTAAACTAATTTGCATTATAGTATCCTCAATTACTGCATTTCAAAGAGAATAACTTTCATTTTGCTGCTAAGTCAAATTTGTTAATTAATAATAAAAAACTCATTACAAAGATGAGCCACAACCATTACAGGAAACAGGACACCTCAAATGCATCTCTTGCCTAAATAAATACAGAAAGGAAAGCTTAAAGCAAATCAGAAAAATACATATTAATGATCCAATCTATTAGCAAACACATGAATCAAAATAAGAGATAATTAATGGGCCCAACAACACACCAACTCCTAAACAAGATAACAAGCATAACCACCATACCATGAGCATTCCTCCTTGTCAATACCAACTTTTGCAAGAACATTCACCATTCAACTACCTTTTCACAGCATTTAAACAGAATTGATAAACAGAAACTTCATTGCAGTAAAAGTTATCTAAAATAGTTCACTTATCCCCCTTTCAAAATCCATGGCTGAAGCAACATTGGACTCCAATACAGCCACACCCAAGCAAACATTTGACAACCTCAATTCACAGAGTCATCATAAGAACACCCAAATTATTCATACTCCTATTATATCATATTATAGCTATCAATGCAACGCCATAAGCCTCCCTTCCCTTTCATTATTTTCAAAGTTTCTTCCCATAAGCTCAAAATCAGTTAACCACAAGAAAGTCTAAAGACAGTCATTTCTACAATTTTGGCAAGCATAACTGGACTTAATTTTTAAAGGTCAATTCCTGCCTTGGGAAGAATATAAGTATGCTATTTAAAAGCTTTATTGAAGTCTTTTCCCACTATTGATAAGAATTCTAACTTCACCAGTACAAAACAAAAGAAACTTATTTCTAAACATGTATAGACACAGAAG
Source organism: Gossypium anomalum (assembly GCA_025698475.1). NCBI lineage: Eukaryota > Viridiplantae > Streptophyta > Magnoliopsida > Malvales > Malvaceae > Gossypium > Gossypium anomalum. The sequence goes on along the minus strand of CM046963.1, from coordinate 19,503,142 downwards.
AATAGATGAAAATCTTCCAAGGGTTAAGCCGTGTTATCCCACATTAGTCAAATCTTGAGTTGCATGTGGTGTCATATTCAAGTTGGATCTTTCCATTTATAATCAATTGACTCTAAATTTGATTCTTAACAAGGTATTAGAGCCTAATTCTTATGTTGTTTTTACATGTTACACTTACGTGTATGCTTCTGTCTTTGCCTACGACTATGCTAAGGTGGTGTAAGGTTATTGGTTGGATGCTTAATATAAAGCGAATGAGTTATAGCTTGGATAATATAAAAATGAGTTATTGGGGAGCCGTAAAGCAGAGAGTTGACGACTAACCTGAATTGGGGAAGCTGTGCCAGGCCTAGTCGTAAACATCAACTGCCACCGACCTTCAATTAGATCAGAGCTTGTCTACAGGCAAGAAAGTAATCATAATCACAAGACCATATTAGAATTTTTAGTACTAAAATTATAAAAATCTAAACACTGTCCCAGCAAATACTGCATAAACAAGCGTCCATTTTAATTCCCCACTTAAAACCCAACATTTTTGGTCGATATTCAGATACGCCAATAATTTCGAAGAAGAAAACTGACGGGATCTCCCACGCCGTCTTGGCCTTCCAGAACTTGAACTGCACGCTCCACATCCTTCGGAAATCAAAACGAAAGTCAAATATAAGATTCTTAAAATTCAAAGTGATGCAGAGATTAAAGAGCAACATGGGTGGTCAAATGTTTTTTGTACATTGAGTTGCTGAGGAGAAGCTGATTTGCCTCGGCCTTGGATCCCAATGAGTGCGTCGATAAGCTGCTTTTCTTGGTCTGTAAAGGAAGCCTGTTGTTGCTGTTGTTCATTCACAAAAGAACAGCGACAAGTGTGGAGAGTCTTGCGGATCGAATGAGTTGCAGAAGGTTTGAAGTTGAAGAGCTTTGGCGGGGCGTTTAAAGCAAGGTTTCTCTGCAGGTTCGATGGAGGCCATAGGTTCAGATTTTCTATTAGAGCCATAAGTGTCTTAGTGTTGACACTGCCTGAGTCTGCCCTGAGCAGTTTGTTCCGTTTTGAGAGGTTGAGGTTTATTTATAATTTATCCATGCAGACCGGTTTTGCAGTTTACATTATACTTGGCTTATGCCCATTGGCCACGTGGAATTAAGCTGTCAGTTCCCTCTGATTTTCTTTATAGAATTAACAAAACTTTTCATAATCTCGCACCACCCTTTACATACAAGCATAAATCTGGTTGTGGTTAATTCAATGTTAATGTAAATTGAATTAGGTTTCAATTAATAATTTTCTCTGACTTTTTAATGTCACAGTCGAGTCTATTTTGAGAATTGATTCTGTAATTTCACTTGGACATTTGTATAGGTGGCCATCTGGCTGATTTAAGTAAATTCGAATCAAATTATTTTGGGTTAAGGTATTTTAGGTTTGGGTCTTTTCAGGTTTAATTTTTGTTTTTTTATTTTTTTATTTTATGTTTAGGCCTTTTCAAGTTTGAGCTATTTTAAGTTCAAGCCTTTTATTTTGAATTTAGTCTTGAGTTTGTTTCAATTTTAGATTTGGTTCGAGTTTATTTTTCTTTCAATGTAATTATATATATCTACATATTTTAAATGTTTACATCTCACTATAAATGATTGATTTATCATATTTTAAGTATTTTTTTAATATAACATAATATTTTTAATTATATTTTAATTAAAATTAAAATAAAAAATTTGTTAATGTCACTAAACCTGATTATAGGCTGAGTTAGGATGATGTAGAATTTTAGGCCCTCTTTCTAGGTCCAGGTTCGACCCGAAAAATGAGGCTAAATTTTTGTCCGAGCCTGATCTACATAAAAAATGCTAAACTTGAGCTTGACTTGGCTCGACCGTAATAATTTTTTTAGATAAAAATAAAATTAAAAATATAATACATTAAATATACTAAAAATATTAAAATAAATATTTTTCAAGAAATTGAAAATACAAAAAAAAAGTATAGCCATATGATTCGAGTTGGGTTGGGCCTTGGCAAAAAATTTTACCCAAGGTCTGACCTGTTTAGAAAACGAACCTTATTATTTGTCCAAGTCTGTTTTCAGGCTTATATATTTTCCCAAACACTCCCACTTTTCGGATGGGCCTTCAAACCTAGGCAGATGGCTCGACCTATGATCAAATCTAATTGTTACTTGTTATCATAAAAATTAAATAATATTAATTTATTATATAAAATCAATTGTGTTAAATAATTTTATTATAAATATATCAAATATTACAAGTTAATTATATTGTATTTTAAATTAGTTGATTAGATGAACTTGGTTATGAAATAATACATTATAATTTGTATTATTATTCAATATGAATAAAAAAATTTAACAAATCAAACGAGTTTCGCATAATGAAAAAAAAATTTATGTTTACAACAAAATATAACTTGAGATTCTATTTTTATTATCAAAGACGTTATAATTTGAATTCATATAAAATTTGAGAAGATATAATACTAAATAATAAAATATAATATATTACTGTAAATTTTAAAAGATATCATATTTTCACAGAGGCGGATATAAGGGGGCTGACAAAAGTTTAAACCCTGATTCTTTAAAAAACTCTAATTTTTCATATAATAACACAAAACTTTAAACTCTAATGTAACTTTTAGTCTTTATAATTTCTTTAATTTTTTTTATCAATAGTTGAAACAACTCGATAATAAATATATATTTCTTAGATCTAAATAATCTAAAATAGGAATTAATTATCAAATATAAATTTATATTTCAAAAATTAGAAGCTAAATACAAGGACAAATAATTAAAGAAAACTAATATCATAGAGCTTTTGGTATTTATTAAGAAAAAAAAAACATTTGAATAAAATTAATAATTAAATTTTTTATAAAAATATTTAATAAAGTTTGATTTTTTTATTACTAAATTCGAGTTCGAGTTTGAGCCAATCTTGAGTTTAGATTTTTTTCAAGTTCAGGGTTTTTACTTATTGATCAAATCGAGTTTAAAACGATTTTGAGCTTAGGTTTTTTGGTTCGAGTTCTCGAGCTGGGGCCCATTTTGCCTCCTATAGAATTAAGCATTTGTGCGATTTAGAAAAAAAACATTAAGGGTGGGGGCTTGTGTCACAGCCCATGCACAAAGTGCCTGAAAAAATCCGATTTGAAAATAATTTTCTTGCATAGCGGAAAAATAAAATTTTGAGAACCGACTTGGTTTGTGATATTTATAACAATAAACCTAAGACCAAAATCATACTTATGTTTTTGGATAAGTGAATCCTTGATTTTTTTAGCTTTGAACCAAACGACTTTCTCTACTATTCTCATACGACGAATTCCTTCGAGTGTGGCCTTGAACCAATTAAATCAAAATATAGAACTAAAAATAATTTTCTTTTCTTTTGGGGTGAAAACGAAAATTCTCTCTTCAAAATAAAAACCGACAGAATTGTTATTCTTGAAAAATTATATTTAATAGTTGGGAATAAATTCTCTCTATTTTTTTAGAGATTAACAATATCTTAAAGTTATGTATTTTTTGGACTTTTAATTCAACACTTTATAATTTAATCTAACCTAATACATATTTTTAAAATTTCCAAAGTAAACATTAGTTTTCCAATTAAATAATTTTTTATCCCAATTTTACCCCTGGTAAAATTATGAAGATTTTACCTTAGGTAAAATTTTCTAAAAAATATATTAATATTTTACAATTCAACTTGTTCTGTAACACCCCTAACCCATATCCGTCGCCAGAATATGGTTACAGAGTAATCCCAGACTTATCTCTTAAATAATCATACATTTCTTATTCTTCTCATAACCAAACCAAAAGTCATTCAAATTTAGTCATACAGTCCCTAACACAAGCCCTCGAGGCCCAAAACAAGCATAAAAAATAATTCGGGACTAAATTGAGAACTCAAGGAAATTTTGGGAAAACATTAGAAATTTTCAAAGTACAGGGGACACATGCCCGTGTGGCCAGGCCGTGTGAGCTCGTGTCTCAAGCCGTGTGGGCATTTGAAATTGGATCAAATGGCCGTGCCCCAGCCCGTGTCTGACCCTGTGTTACTCACTGACTTGGGTCACACGACCAACCCACACGCCCGTGTGCCAGGCCGTGTACCCTACAAAATGGTCTCACACGACCATGTGCTAGACCGTGTGCTAGGCCGTGTAAAACTACTGACTTGATTTCTATAGAAGTATCAAGGGACACTCGACCACTTCACCTAGCCGTGTGTGACACACGACTGAGACACACGCCCGTGTCTCTGCCCGTGTAGACAAAAATAGGCCAATTTCCAAGCCATATTCCTCACCCATATTGGTACCAACCTATACACATCAATTTGCATATAACCATGAATAAATAAGCACTCAAAACCAATCAATCTCAAGTTTATAACATATACTATCCACACATACAACATGGTATCCATAAGCACATACAAAGGATCACTTTAAAATGTACTAAATATACTTCCAAAATATACCTAAATGATCAACTCACATATGAGACAATGTGCCTAATTTCAACATGCATACCACATCTCAATTCCAATCATTTAATACCCAAAATATCAATTCATAACAAGGCATTCACATAGCAATTCAACACCTCATAACATAAGGTAATATATACATATTTACATAACAAAGTATATACCAAAATAAGCCAAATCACATGGCTAAATACATGACAAAACACATAGACTACCATTACCCAAAATAACCTATACATGCTATTATAACCAAAATGATAAAACCACAAATACCAAAATAGCCGATAGATAGTGTGATGAAATCTCCGCTAATTTCCAACCTACATGAGCTTCCAATATCTAAGCACAAAAAGAAATTAACACAATGTAAGCATATAATTCAAAGAAATAAAGCTTATAACTTCAATTTATAATCACAATCAATTTAAGTCACTCCAACATGTCTTGGCCTTAGCCTAAACAACATTAGCTTTCCAATTTTAAATATCACATGAACTAGCAAATTATTACAAAACATTATAACATAAGTTTGCATTACTTATGTGCATTCATATATCAAACATATGGCTAAATATATTTCAATCATCCAAAAATTCATACTTTTCCATGCTTTCATAGTAATTCTTATCGAAGAATTTGTCGATCTTTACCTTTTTCTCATATCTATTGAACCACAATTTCAGTGAGTAAAATGAAGCATATTACAACTGCATTTAGTCCAAAGGCCTCACACATAATCATCAACCAAGTTTAACATGTATTCATATATCATAAATATATATACCATTTCCACATACTTTGTATACATACCTGTACTAGTTCGTATTGAACTCACATATCCTCATAACTGAACTGTGCCCGTTGAACCATTTGGAATGTTATTGGATACTCGGGTACCTCGCACACTAAGTGCCAATACATGGTCGAAACCATCTCTATCTCATATCTCATAAAGATGCTCACTCTCGAGCCATCATTCAGTCTGTTCACACAACCTGACGAGAATCTACAAAACAAGCCGGAAAACTCAGCTACCGGTAGAACATACGGACCAGCACCCATAACATAATAACCCCTAATGACATGCCATTTGTATCCTATCTATTCCTAAGGTTCAACCGAGATTTCACATGTCATCAAATCTTCGTCAATCATTTTCGTAAAGTTGTATTCATCAATAATGTAATTATAAAGCAATTAAAACACAATTACATCAATACTTATTAACATACGAACTTACCTCGAATTAGTACGAAAGAAATTGACCGATAACTCCACTACTTTATCTTTGTCTTGATCTAATTCCAAATGTGGCTTTTCTTAATCTAAATAATCAAATTTAACTAATTTAATTCACATTTTACTCAATTCAATTCAAAATTCATACTATAGCAAAATTACCATTTTACCCCTATACTTTTAACCTTTTTACAATTTAGCCCCTAAGCTCGTAAAATGAAATTCATTAAATGTTATCCCTACCCAAGCCTAGCCGAATACTTAACATACTTATAACAGCCCATAAATTTCACATATTCACACTTTTACCACACAATTTATCACATTTCTCAATTTAATCCCTAATTGATAATTTTATAAAAAATCACTTAACAAAAATTGTTTATCTAACAACAACCATTCTTTTTCTACCATTAAAATTTAAAACCCTAATATATTTATCAATGGAAACACTCAAACAATTCAATAGTTGTGTAAATTAGTCCCCAGGATAGCTAGGTTAAGCTACAACGGTCTAGCTAGGTTAAGCTACAACGGTCTCGAAAACATAAAAAATCAATAAAAATGGAACAAAAATGCACCTACAAGCACAATAGCATAAGAGATGGCCGAATAACCTAGCTTCCATGGCTTTCTCTTCTTCCATTTTCGGTTGAAGAACATAAGAAACAAAAACCTTTTTAATTGTTATTTTTAACTTATTATATCTTTATTAACTAAATTACATAACTAACCTTTAAAAACATTATTTATTTCACAAAATGCCAAACCATCACAATCCACTATTTCTTTAATGGGTTATTTACCAAATAAGGACTTCCACATTAAAGTTTTATAGCTATTTAATACTTTTAACTAATAGAACACAACTTTCGTACTTTACGCGATTTAGTCCGTTTTATCAAATTGAACATGTAAACGTTAAAATTTCTTAAAATTTTTTTATATTATAAAATTATCATACTGTGGTCCCAAAACCACTGTTCTGATTTTATTGAAAATGAGCTGTTATAACTCTCCCCCCTCAAAAATTTTTGTCCTCGAAATTTTTTATCAAAAAATAGATTAGGGTACTATTTTTTCATAGTCTCCTCGGGTTCCCACATAGCTTCTTCTATACCATGACGTTGCCAAAGAACCTTCACTAGAGCTATGCTTTTGTTTCTTAATTCTTTAATCTCTCGAGCCAAAATTCTAATCGGTTCTTCGTTATACAACATATTGAGCTGAATTTCAATCTCTGCAGGAGAAATTATATGTGATGGGTCCAATCGGTATTGTCGTAACATTGACATGTTAAACACATTATGAATCTTTTCCATCTCTGACGGTAACTCGATAAGCTACTAGTCTAATTCTCTCGATAATCTTGTACAGTCTGATAAATTGCAAACTCAATTTTCCTTCGCGACCAAATTGAAGAATCTTCTTCCACGGTGATATTTTCAAAAACACTTCATCGCCGATTTGAAATTCAATGTCTTTACATTTCAAATCTGCATATGATTTCGGTCGAGCTGAAGTTGCTTTCAAACTGTCATGAATTACTTTCACTTTATCTTCAGTCTCCCTAATCAAATCAACCCTGTGAATCTTTTTCTTACTAAGCTCGGTCCAATATAGAGGGGTTCGACATTTACGACCAAATAAAACTTTATACGGTGCTATCCTTATGCTCGACTGAAAACTATTATTATGCGCAAATTCGACCAATAGAAATTTTTTTCCTATTTACCTTAAAACTCTAAAACACAATAACGAAGCATATCGTCAAAAATCTGAATCACTCTTTTAGATTGACCATCAGTTTAAAGGTGAAATGCAGTGCTAAAAATGCAACTTCATACTCAGAGCTCCTTATAGCTTTCTCCTAAATCGCGATATAAACCTCAGATCTCTATCCGAAATAATAGAGACTGACACTCTGTGTAAAATCTGACAACCTCAAAAATATATAACTCAGCCAATCTGTCTTGTGAGAAATTTGTATGTACTGGAATAAAATATGCATATTTCATTAAATGATCAACAACAACGCAGATAACATCTTTCTTTTTCGAAGATAGGGGTAACCCTGATACGAAGTCTATCGTAACTCTATTCCATTTCTACTCCGGTATCATCACTGGCTGTAATAGTCTTGAAGTTACTTGATGTTTAACTTTGACATGTTGACAAATCAAACATCTGAACAGAAAATTAGAAATGTCGCGTTTCATACCCGATCACCAGTACATCTGTCTCAAATCAATGTACATCTTATTACTCCTCGGATGAACAAACAAGTAACTACTGTGAGCTTCGTGCAAAATTTTCTGTATAAGCTCTGGATTTTATGGTAATCAAACTCTATCTCGAAACAATAAATAGTCATCAGGTCCGACTTGACATTTAAAATCAGAAGTTGACTCACATTGTACTCGTTTAGCTTGCAATTCACTATCACATTTCTAAGCCTCTTAGATTTGCAATAGAAACATCAGTTTAACTTTTAACTCAACCAAGATCGAACTGTCATCAGATAAGCTCAATCGTGTAACCATCGCCCGCTAAGTAAGCAAAGATTTTCTACTCGAGCATCTGAAACTATCTGAAACTATATTTACTTTTCCTAATGGTTAATCAATGACTAACTCACAATTCTTCAATAGCTTGAGCCATCTACACTGTCTCATATTTAGATCTTTCTGTGACATCATATACTTTAAACTCTTGTGATTAATAAGTATGTGACATTTTTCACCAAACAATGGTGTCGTCAATTTTTTTTAATGCAATACAATAGCGGCCAAGTCTAAGTCGCGTGTCAAATAATTCTTTTCATGTGGCTTAAACTGTCTGGAATCATAAGTTATCACTTTACATTCTTGTACTAAAACACATTCAAATCTGTTCAATGTCGCATCATTGAAAGTCACGAATTCTTTACCCGATTCACGCTGAACCAGAACTAGTGCTTCAATTAACAATGCTTTCAACTGTTTATAAATTTATTAACATGTATCAGACCATTCAAACTTCACAAGCATGATAACTTCATCAATCAGAACGACTTTAACTCATAATAACGTCTTTCGATTAGAACTAATCTAATAGATATATTTCTATATCATGTCTTCTAGAATATGAATTCTTCATTCAAACTATCCGTCTATTTACTCGTGAATGTACGAAACTTATTCTCAGACTCGATAATAGACTCAAACACATATAACTCAATCAACCTTTCAAACGAATAACTGTAATAGTCTGGTTTAGACCCTTATCAGAATAGTAGTTTCGAGACCACATACCCGGGTCAAAAAATGTTTTAATATTATTTTCCATGCTTTTGATATGTGAATTAGCATCTGTGAAAATTTCTTATGAAAATTTAATTGTTTGTGTGCTTAATTTGATAAAAGGACCTAATCGCATAAAAAGTAAAAGTTGCCTGCTATATGTTAAAAGTGCTTATTTGATTTGGCTTTATAAATGAGAGGTCCTTATTTGGTTATTATTCCATTTACATGGTTAATGGACATATATGGCCTTATTACAAATGATTTTTATATGTATTAATAAAGGACAAATTTGGTATTTGATTAATAAATATAAGTTAAATAAAACAAACCTTAAAATAAGCTCATTTTCATTCTCATCAACCAAAAATCATAAGTAAAAGAAAAGAAAAGGATAGCTAGGGTCCGGCTAAGGAAAATCTTGATTAAGGTATGGTTTTTTGTTCGGTTTTTGATAATTTTTACGTTTTTGTAATCGTTGCTTAGTATACTATTGAACCCATGCCTCAATTTTTGATTTTGTTAATGATTTTGAAATGTGCCATGGATGAATTCATGAGCTTTTTGATGTTATATGTTGAAATATGAAAGCTTGATGTTGGGTTTACATGTTTTGTCTTTGAATTTTTGATGAATTTGAGTAATTTGGGCTAAATTGTAAAAATGTTATTTTGAGGGACTAAAATGTAATATAAATGAAATGTACAGACTTGTATGAGAGCTATGAAAATTTGGCTAAGCTTGTGTATAAGAAAATTATGTGTATTTTATGATTTTGTGAATTAAGGACTAAAGTGTCGAAATGTGAAAATGTGAGGGCTAGTTTGCAAAATGCCCTAAATATGTGTCTATGGATTGTTTTGAATGATTTGGTGAATAAAATAGTTAAATTTGAATTTATATAGATTGAGAATTAAAGAATACGGAATTAGATCGGAGGAAGTCGAAAATCGTTCAATAGTCTACTCTGTTATTCAAATCCGTACGAGGTAAGTCGATATACAAATAAGCTTGTTTGAATTAAATTATTATTAATCATTTGATATTTAATTGTGATGAATAAATATCTGAGCTAAATACGAGCTATTAGAGAATGTATCAATAAAGTTTCGACATCCGAAAAGCCCCATACAAACCTTAGGAATAGTTAGGATACATATGTCATGACATAGGATTTTCGATACCTATCTTGCGTGTAAGACCATGTCTATGATGTTGGCATCGACTTCTATTTTACGTGTAAGACCATGTCTAGGTCATCGATATCATATCTGATTTCGTGTAAGACCCTGTCTGGGACAGTGGCATCGATATTTGATTACGTGTAAGACCATATCTGGGACGTTGGCATTGTATATGCTTTCTGAGCTTTTCACGTATTCTTACGTTTCTGAATGGTTCAAACGGGCATTCCGAGAAAAATGAATAACTTGTGAAATTATATCCAATTCAGGTATGTTCGCTTTGTATAGCCTATTTGAGAATGAAAGGTAAGTATATGAATATGAGAATTGTGATAGCATTTGTATACAAAGTATGAATGATTTGATGATACTTATTTGCTTTGAAAGATATGTTTATTTGTATATGGCTTACTAAACTTTTGGAAGCTTAATTTGTGGGTGTTTGCATTGTTTTATAGATATCGAAGCTACGGTGAGCTCGGGGATCGTTGAGGATTGTCACCACACTATCGAACCTTATTTTGGTATTTTGAAAATGTATATATTAAAGTATGGCATCTATAAGCTAGAAGTTATGGGATTATGTTTTGTGATGTATATATTTGGCCATGTGATATGGCTAGTTTGTGTTTGAACTTATAGTTTGATAATGGTATATGATATGTGATGCTAATAAGCAATTATGGTATGTTTTGGTTGGCCAAAAGAAATGGTAAGTGTTGAGATGTTTTCGTAAGTTTGAGCATAAGATTGAATGATGTATTGATCATATGTTTAGGTATGAGGTTAGTTTAAGTTTTGATATGAATTAATTGATGAATTAAGAATGAAAATGATTGGTAATGTTATAGCATCAATTATCTACGGTTTGGTACAGATATTGACTGTATTGGTTGTGCATATATGCTTGTTTCTTTGCTTGTAGGTTGACCCAAATTGGGGTGGCAAATTGGCTACTCAAATGGCCTATTTTTGTCCACACAAGCAGAGACATAGGGGTCTGTCTCAGCCGCGTACAACACACGGTCAAGTTACACGGCCGTGTGTCCCTTGGGGTACCCTACGAATTAAAGTTAGTATACTCTCCAGTTTTTACACGGCCTAGACATACGGGCGTGTCTATTGGTTATGTGTGGCACACAGGCTAGCACACGAGCTTGTGGTTGGCCGTGTAGCCAAGTCATTAGCCTCCCTAATTTTCACACGGCCTGGCACACGGGCGTGTCTTGTGGCCATGTGGACAAGTTAGTATGTATACCCTATTTTGCCACGACTTAGACACACGGGCATGTCTAATGCCGTGTGAGGCACACGGCCTGCTCACACGGGCGTGTGACCTTTGAAATGTTGAAAATTTTTCTAAGTTCTGGAACTTTCACATGTTATCAATTTGGTCCTGAACGCATGATTTAAACTTTGTATGATAGTTTAAATTTCATATTGAATACAAATGATCTATGTTTATTGAAATGAAATGACATCTGTTATGCGATTATTTTGATCTGAGTTATGAGTCCGGTAATACCTCTTACCTATTCCGGCGACGGTTATGGGTTAGAGGTGTTACAATAACCCACTCAAATTGAAAAACTAAGTTAATCTTAACTATCAAACAATAATATTTCATAGTAATCCTTTCTTCTTGTTACTAGGACAATTCAAACATATAACCTTTCATAATTTCTTCAAAACACTAGTAAAAAATCTTTACAAACTGCATTAACTCAAACGAAACATAACATCCCATTTTAACTCGTTAATAATAATCAAGATTACCTGAGGAATGGAAACCAATATACATATTTGAGCTTGAACTGTCACACTCTACACTTTTGCTGATATCAACCCATTCACGAAAACTAGAAAAAACAGAGATCAGTATCACCATGTTCCTATGATCAAACTAGAAATTATAACCGTAATAGACATAATTATCTTTGGCCAATGAATATCCTTTACAAATGAGCCATGTTTGAAAAATTAGACAATAAGAATAATAAGAAAACCGAGATAATGACATCCAAGATGTGAAGTTATACTAAATTTTTGAGAACATAACCCATATTGGATGATAGAGATCTTAATGATTCCTCAGAGAAAATCTAGAAGAAAACACCGCTCATACGTACTAAAATCAGTTGTGACAAAGACAATATACTTTTTATATATATAAAGCAAGGCAACAACCAATAGGAACCGAATAATAGCATCATATGTTTTACTGTTGACTTTTCTACCAAACGTAATGGAATAGAATACCAAAGAAAGATAGAGTAATGCCGATCATAAACCAACCAGACCAACAATGCTTTTGTCTAACATTATGTTTAGCTACCGTTATCATATGATAAGAATTTCATCTAAAAATGAACAGCTACATATACCTCTGAGAATAAATGAAAAAATAAAATACCCAAAAGAGATCGTCGTAAGCTACTTGACTATAACTGCTGCACTCATATATCTTTACAATCCAAACATTATTCCACTGACTATTTCTGTCATCAATAATCCCACATTATTCCATTCACTAATGAAATCAATTTAGAAAAAATTCCAGCTAATACCTTTTTTTTAACAGTAACGTTGCGTAATCTGAATGATCTTCAGAACAATCTGATATCTCTTCTGGAACTGTCTTTACCTACTGACCCAATCTCATATCTGACTGCATTATAAATCATTTAACCCTTGAACTCTTTGATTTCACACTTGTGAACTTATTCAGTCTAAATCTTGTGAATTTCATTGTATAACACTATACTGGTGAGGGGGTGAAGGTCATAAAGCCTCAAAATTTGACTCTCACATATACACACATATAACATAATGTAACACCCCCTACCTGTGTTCAACGCTGGGACAGGATACGAGGCATTACCGAACTTAAACATATGCACTCAACCAAAACTGGGCCATAAAATTTCGTTCTATTTAAAACTTTTCATTCACATGTACAACGTCCCTTAAATGGGCTTAAGAGGCCCAAGACATACATTGGGGGTGGTTCGAGACTAAACTGGGAACTTTGGAAATGTTTGAAGACTTAGAAAATTTTTATCATGAAACAGGGCCACGCGCCCATGTTGGTAGGTCGTGTGCTCTCACACACCCGTGTGGCTTGGGACACGCCCGTGTCCCTTGCCCGTGGAGCTCTCTATTCATGACATCATCATCAATTTAGGGGCACATGGCCAAGGCACACGCTCGTGTCTTTAGGCCATGCGGCAAATTAAATTTTTGAAATTAAGTGCAGACTTCACAGGACCGTGTCTCAGTCCGTGTGGCCAACACCTAGGCTATTTTTCAAGCCTTTATGTTACCCTTAATCTTTCACATCTTTATACACACCAAGGACACATATCATGACACCATTTTAATGGTTTAACATATCATATTAAGACACACTCATAACATTAACACCAACCATATATGGCCAAGAAGCATAATCACATCATCTCATCACAAGCATTAGAGCATAGCATAGATAGATAGGTTCACAAACCATAATCAATATGAGACACACCTCTTGGTCATATACCAATAACTCAATACCAATACATTAGGCTAATCATAATAACACATATCATAAAAAACTAGTCCCTATACATGCCACTCACTTGAACATGCTTAACAAATATCAATTTTTCAAAGATGATCGCTCGATAGTGTGATGCTGCCTCCGAGAATCTCCAATCCCGAGCTAACCTGACAACACTAAAGGGAAGGAAGGGAGTAAGCTTTATAGCTTAGTAAGACCGTATAAAAAATAATAAGCAATTATCAACTTGCTCCTCAAGGTAATACAACCATATTTGCACTTTTACTTATGTTCAGATCAAGTTGTTTCCTCGAGTCACAGTTACAAAATTATTTATATCTAGAGCTACGGAACTCTAAATTAAGATCCACTAATTTTTTTAGAAATTAGACTCACATATAGTCTTACCCTAAAATATTTAGAATTTTTGGTTGTGCCAGTTAGTACAGTTTATTCTTTAAATATACCCCTTTTTTTGCTGTCTGACAGTTTCTACCCCTCCTCATTAAAAATTAATTATCTCATAGTACGGGACTCAGATGATGTTCCTGTCTATTTCTCTTGAAAATAGGCTCATTGAAAATTATAATAATATAAGTTATAACCCATAAATATTTTTTTTTACAATGTGAAGCGAGTGGAGGTGGATCGAGTAATCCAGAATATCAACCCTATGGCCACAACATGGAGAACGAGCAATTAAATTATATGGGTAATAATCCCCGATCTCAAAATAATCCTTACAGTAATACCTATAACGCAGGTTGGAGGAATCACCCAAACTTCTCATGGGGAGGTCAAGGAAATCAGAGACCACCACCACCCTCAGGCTTCCAACAACCACCTTATCAACAAGAGAAAAAACCGAACCTTAAGGAGATGCTATCCAAATTCATCTCGATGTCAGAAACCCATTTCCAGAATACCGAGACACCACTTAAAAATCAACAAGCATCAATCCAAGGACTCGAAACTCAGATAGGCTAGCTGTCCAAACTAATTTCTGAACGACCACAAGGTAGCTTGCCAAGTAATATTGAACCTAACCCAAGGGAGCAACTCAACGCAATTAATGTTCAAGATAAAGAAGGATTCGTTGAGCCTGAGCCAGAATCGATGCAAGAAACTGTGGTGAGCAAAGGTAAAAGTGAGGTAAGTTATAATGAAAACAAAATGGTGAGTGTAGAATATAAACCTCGTATGCCATACCCTAACGCAACAAGGAAAAACCGTTCAGACGAACAATTTGGTAAATTTCTTAAACTTTTGAAAAAATTACATATCAACTTACCATTTATTGAAGTTCTGTCGCAGATGCCAAATGCAATGAAATTTTTAAGAGAGCTTTTAGCAAACAAGGGAAAGTTGGACGAGGCATCGCATGTGGAACTAAACGCAGTTTGCTCAGCTATTTTATAGAATAAGCTACTCCACAAATTGAAAGATCTAGGGAGCTTTACAATTCCTTGCTTAATTGGTACTTTAGATGTGAATAATGCATTAGCTGATTTAGGGGCTAGTATCAACGTCATGCCTTACAAAATGTTTAAGCAACTAGGTCTTGGGAAACCTAAACAAACTAGGATGAGAATTCAATTAGCAGATAAAACTATAAGATTTCCTAGGGGTATTATTGAAGATGTACTATTTAAAATAGATAAATTTATATTTCCCGTTGACTTCGTTGTCCTAGACATAGAGCAGGATAACAACACCCCTTTGATTTTAGGGAGACCCTTTTGAGCAACTGCTAAAACGATTATTGATGTTGGCACAGGTGAGCTCACACTTCGTGTGGGAGACGAAACAATCACCCTTCAAGCCCCCAATTTAGGCATCACATCAAACATTGAAGGTAATTGTCCACACCATTCGGTACAGTCGAGGTAAGTCATCCCAAGTTTGACACTTTTAAGGTAAACAACACCCGTCTAAAACCTTATTTTGATGTGATTGATAGCAGGAATGAGGAGTATAAACTCCTCCAACCACCATGACCATTCAACGGAGAGGTAAGTCAAGCTTAGACTATAAATAAGCACTTCTTAGGAGGCAACCCGAGCACTAATTGTATTAACTTCTTTAATTTTAGTCTTTAACACCTAACCTGCTAACAGAGCTCTTGGAAAAAGGTTCCTCACAGAGACAGGGCCAAGCACATGGGGGTGCTTAGGACTGTGTGGAAACAGGGCAAAGATTTTTCCAAAACACGTGCTACGATAAATCGCCACGGCCGTGCGACATGGCCGTGGGTGAACCTGTCAAAAAAACACGGGCGTGCGACACGCCTGTGCCTGAGGACCATGGTTGAAACTGAGAAACTAGCACGGGCGTGTGACACACCCGTGTCTAACAGCCGTGGTCGAACATGTCAAATTAACACGGGCGTGGGGCTTGCATACACAGGCGTGGGAGAAGCGAGCGAAGCTAGACACGGTCGTGCAACACGGCCGTGTTTACCAAGACACCCGAGGTACACGGGCGTGAGACGAATTTCAGACGCACCAAAATAGGAAAAACGCGAAACACACGGGCTAAAATTGGGGCACACGGGCGTGTCCCCTAGACGTGTGGCCCAAAATCTATAAATAGGTTGCACTATTCATTGTCTTCCCCACTCAAAAACCCTAACCCTAGCCGCTGCAAGTTTACAGGGCCTCCTTGCCACGCCCGTATGCCACCTCCAACTCTATTTTTGACACCCATTCTCCCATTTTTAGCATTTGTTCACTCTTTTCTTATCTATTTCACTGATTTATAATGATATTTATCATAGTAATCTATATGTTCCATGCTATTTTTCATCTTCTTATTATAGAACAAGTTTTAATCTTTTCCATGTTCAAAATTTTTACTCATTGCATGAATTCTCTACTCTATTTGATTAGTTAGAAGTGAATATTCATGATTAGGTTAGTTGAAATTTTCATACCTTTTGTGTTGACATTCTCTCATCTATATAATATATTGCATTCTATTCTTTGTCATTTTTACTCATACCATAATGCTCATGCTACAAAAATATACTATTAAACTTATTGTTTTAATTAAATTTAGTAATTGTGGCTGAACATATTCATGGCTTTTCCTCTTTGACTTTAGTTGCATTTTACCTTTTCCACTGATCAAGACAAATTAATGATTCCAATTGCAGGTTCACTATGTCGTCTTCGCGAGGGAAGAAAGCAGCCATCCTCGCCTCAAAGAAAAGGAAGGGAGCGTCATCTTCCTCTGGCCCTACCGCGAAAATTTGCCACTTGTTCCTACAGTTTCCCAACGGGCCCCAAGAAGAACTTTTTCAAATACTACGGGCCCAACCTTTAGCTCCGGGCCGCTGCATTGACTGGGCTGCGGTAGAACAAGTTCAATTGGCTGATGCGATCTGGGCCCTCCTTACCACCGACCCATATAACCTCTTCTTCGAGATCGTCGAACTGACGTATCTTGAACTCACAATGGAATTGTGTTCAACATTTTATCTCCAGACTATCATGACAAACCATGATGATCCCAGTACAGTCCAATTTTGACTTAGCGGTCTAGTCCGCCAATTGAGCATTCCAGAGTTTGGTCTGGCATTGGGTCTTTACACAAGAGGAGTTCAAAGAGGAGAACGATCTCGACACCCTAAATCGTCACATCCATTATTCTCCCTCGAAGTGCTGGAACGCCCTCGTCCTACGTTCAGCCATATACGACCCCAGTCGTTCCAAGGCATTATCTCTCCCTCCATCCTTGAGGTACTTACATTCTATTTTATCTCACACTCTGACAGGATGGAGAGAGAGCACTGGTGTCGTCACTACTCAAGATTTCTACTACTCATGGTGCCTGTCGCACAGGCACGTCATCAACCTCACATATTTTATTGCCTTTGCCATTCGCCACTAGACGGAGCAACATCGGAGGAGGGTCATCTCCATTGTCCCCTACGTGACTCGATTGGCCCAACACTTCTGACTCCTCTACACTGCAGCCCAAGAATCATCCCTGACCCTTATTGGCCAGATGTCTCCACAAGGCATCTCGAGCATGCTTAGCATGAGGATGATCGAGAGGCACCGAGGAACCTACCCTCCCCAATATTGTCTCGCCCAATCTACCGAGGAGGAGGCTCCAGAGGACATTGTTGATGATGTCCCTACCCAGCATGTAACACCACAAACCCGGCCTACACGTTATGACCGGATCCGACGTGCCACATCGAAGCGTTCAAAACATTTTATGCTTTTAATCAAAAACTTATTGAGGTGTTTAAAAGAAAAATACATTATAGATTAAAGTGAATGGAAGCTGTGCACCAGGTAGGAAACTGAAAAAAAGGAGGTGAGTCCATCGGACTGCTTAAGTACCAAGCTCCCTTCGGATCCAATCCTAGACATGCACACTGCCATTGCCACACCTTAACTTAGGATATATTTTCAGGAAACCAATTTGGTTAAGTCCTTTTTAGGAAAAGTGATTAATTTTGGAAAACATTTTCATTGCGGAAGCTTTGCTTGTTGTCGTGTTATTTTGAAGTCACTTACCGTTTTTGAAAACGTGCCCTAAAGCTATCCAATTTCGACAGTTAAATATAAGTAATACCTATCTTAATAAAACATATTAAAACTATAAAAAATAATTAAGCGGCCTTATTACATTTAAAAACCTAAAACCTTAAACGTAAATAAAAGGATGTCTAGTTCACCAGAAGAAAAACCAAATTTGCAGAACGTGTGGCCACTTCGAATCCCTCACAGCTCCAAGCCCACTATGGTTGGGGATTACCTGCGTGGATGAAAATAAAGGGGTTAGTTTAGGGAAACTCAGTGTGTAAATTAACCCAACCATAGCCTATATCGGCTCAAACCACAAAAACAGAATAAGTTGGCCTTAGCCCAGAACAGAATTCAGAATAAAGCCCATAGGCCCATAACAGAACAGAATAGATATCACATGATTATGCAGAAACCCAACCCATATCCAACCATATGCACCCCCATACCAGTCTTACGCCATGTGGGGAGACTACTAGACCCACCCAACCGCTACACGCCACAGAAATATGTAGCATGACTGCCAGAACAGATAATGTGACAGAGTCACCAGATACAGATAATCGTGGCAAAGCCACCAGAACAGATATTTGTGGTAGAGCCACCAGATCAGATATTTGTGGCAGAGCCACCAGGACACTTCCTCCATATTATAACCCATGTCCCCATGCAACAGATATACAATTATGGCATACATCATTCAAAATCAGATCAACATGCTTTTCAGTCAAAAGTAACCCTAGGGGTATAACGATAATTTTGCACCGAGGGGTATAATGGTAATTTTGCATACATAGGGGTATTCTAGTAATTTTACTATTCTTAGGGTTTTAATGCATATGATAACTGTTTACATACTAACAGAAACACTTACCGAGTGTTCTTACCGAATTGGGCTCGTTGGCCCATTATCCCGATTTTGGCCCATTAAGCCCAAAAATATCGAAATACATGAAATCATGCATTCTGTAGTCTTATCCCTTTATTATACCAAATACGTAAATCAATACATCTTACGAGTAATCGCACACTCGCAAGTTCTCAAAATATCGACTTTTCAGCATTTCAGTTTTTCGGCTTTTGCCGATCTAGTCTATGAGTGGGTGCAGTTACACACCTGTTTGTGACGAAACGCTAACGAGTTCCACTCACGAGTTGCCTACAGTCAGTTAGTAATATGTCAACTATGAATCCATAATAGCTTGAATACAAAACTCCTTACCCAAAAGTCGGCCATTAACACCTTGGCCACTTGAGATCCTACCTTTTTCCGAATTAGCGACTAGGTTTAGATCCAGTTGTTTCCCCTTGTCCAAGCCTCTGATCAGCAGCCTCTAGATCACACTATCATCATAATATAATATTTATCACAACCCTTAGAGCCATAGGGCCCAATCGATAGCCTTCCTAAGCCTTTAGGGGTTTTGATTTTTCTAAAACCCGTAATAAAGAATAGATTCGAAAACTTACAACCGGTTCCTTCGGTCAACGATCCCACTTTAATTCCTATTCGATTCTGATGCAGATCTAACCCTTCAAATGTTAGCAGAAATCAAATCTTTAAAGGTCTAAAGATTCGACTATGCCCCTATGACTATGGTGCCTTCGGCTTTTGAAACTGTGAAGTAGAAGAGGATTTAATAAGGAGGTTTTTGCAAGGTTATGGTCGACAGAGGTTGGGGTTTAGAGGGTGTGAAAATCGGTCAGGATAGTTGAATGAAAAATATGAGAAGTTGGCTAGGAGAAATCGACACAAGCAATAGGTTTTCGGGATTTTGGCTTTTATGGCAATCGGCTATAAGGTTTTAGAAACGGATGGAATGGAAAGGGAGAATGGTAGGAAGGTTTCAGCTAGAGAAGAAAAGAAAAAGAAAAGAAAAGAAGAAAAAGAAAAAAAACTGAATCCTATAGGCCAAAAATATGGCACTTATTAGCTATGGCCAAGTGAGTGTATTTCGGGCATAGGAATTCTTTCTAAATTCCAATTCCCGGAATTGCTCCTTAATTTTTGGCCACTTTCAATGTTTGAATTCCATTCAAACTCTTGACCGAATAGCCCACCGTTTGCACCGCTTCAGCACGTTGCCAAGAGTCCTGATTAAACCCCAATTCCTTCCCCATGTATGCAGTAAAAATCCCAGCCTTGCGTGCGCGAGATAAAGCTCGAACCCCAGACCTCTATCCACCTTGCGCCCTTGCGCCTTCGCCCGAGCTGCTAGCCACTACACCATGCTTTCTCCTTTACTAATATATGGTTACAATTAATTATAAACCTTACCTGCTGAAGCTTCGGTCCGCTTAAAAAAATAAAGGAGAATTTCACCTTCCACACGACTTGAACCTGCAACCTCCAGAAACCCAGCTACACTGCCTGCCGCTACGACACCACCTCTCTTTTGTTATAATACGACTGTGTTTAATTATAAGCCTTATTCGCTTCAGTCATGGGCTACTTAAAAATAAAACAGATTTCGCTGTCCCTTGCATTCAAACCCGCGACCACTGGGTCTCCTTAGCACGCTGCTGCCACTGCACCGAAGTCCCTTTCATGACATAATCTTCTCATAATTATTTATAAACCTTAACTGCTTCGGTTCTGGCCCATTTAAAAATAAAACAGAATTCGCCCGTGCAAGGACTCAAACCTACGCCCTCTTCGTGTGCCCAGCACGCTGCTGCCACTGCGCCACAGGCGCTCCTTGTGCTGGATTATGCTCGCTACACTTCTTAACCCCTATCTTAACCGTAACTTAAATAAATAAAAAAATAACATGTTGCGCACGCTGGAATCGAACCCAGACCTTCCTTCCCATCGCCCCAAAATGTGCCTAACCATCTGGGCAGAGCGTTCCTTCATGCTAAAACTCAGCCTAATTTATTAATAAGGCCTACTGCCTAGATTTCCTTAAGAGACCAAATTTAAGAATTTTGTGGGCTAAACCCTGGACTTTTCCCCCCACTATAAGCCCTTCGTTATTTATTTAATTACTAAATTTAAACATATTAAATAATAGTAATTAATAATAATAATCGACTAATTAGAACATCCAAATTATTCGGGCCATCTTCTACCTGAACCCAGACTCAAGGCCTACTACCTTCTAGGCCCAATTTTTGGGGCATTACACAGCACGAGGACCCACTTTCCCAGCCACCAGCACCCTCTCGTCCGGTTCATGCGGTGGCTTCATATACTGACATCTCTGAGTGCCTCACTCGATTCGAGCAGTATTGTTTTCAACGATTTGACAACATTGAAGCTACTCTACAGCAGATTTGTCAGCACCTCCACATCTCATCGCCAGTCCCACCTCGCGAACCATCTAGCGATGAAGATGTTTAAAAACTTTTATTTATTATTTTATGTTTCTACTTTTATTTTCATTTAAGACTACTTTTTATTTTTCTTTCATCTTATTTTTATTAGGATTTATAATTTTTATTTAACAATTTTGAATCTCGACTATTTCTTTATGAGTAATTATTCTTCCTAATATCCCCTAAACAGTTCCTACTTTATTACAGTTTTAAAGAGCTCCAAAGCTCACAATCACTTAGGAACTTCAAACTCCATTGGAAAAAGTTCTCCACGACTGCCATGCCCTACTCAATGACGAGATATAATATTCTTTTGGCACAACACTTGTGGTGCCCAACCTCTACCACCACCGAAGTATCCTCCTCCACCTCTATAACGCCAAACTAGGGAATTCATTCATTCAACACTCAGGAAGTTTCAATTCTCTCACTATCTTATGATTTTCTATTTTTCCATATATCTATCTTTGTACATTGAGGGCAATGTACATCTCAAGTTTGGGGGGGTAATCATTTCATTATCCGAAAATCCTTGAATATTGCTGTGTTCTCTTATAAATCTCTCATATCATGTTTAGGATGAATTTAGATTGACTGATGATTTTTATTGATATATCTTGAATTAAAACATAGGAATTCATGCATTGATTATTTAAACTTTAAGACATTAGAAAATTAAGCATGATAAGTTGATTTTTAAGAATTTAAAATTTTAGGTTGTTTCCCCAAGTTTTGGTATTATCTTGAATTGAATTCCATAGATTTAAACATCAAAAACCCATAATTTTTGTGAGATTTTTGAGCCTTTTGAGCATATATTAATTCTTTCATGCTCACTTTTATTATTGCTTTGAGTGCGTCAGTATTGAACTGTTATTCTAGAACTTGCCTGATTATACATGTCAAGACCACACTATTTGATTCGATATGTCAAGATGTTAGAGGCACTTAGGATTAACCCACTCATGCCATGAAAAGCCTACCTCCACGATTAACCCTTAGTAAACCCCTTTGAGCCTAACAAGCCATTCCTTATATTACCCTCAATATTAACCCTTAACCCATTATTGTTGAAATCCCCTAAATTAATTTGATCCCTATTTTTATCGAGATTTGAGTTGAATAAATTGCTTAGCTATGTCTTGTTCTTATAGTCTATGTTATATGACTTGCTCTTAAAAAAAACATGCATACATATTAGTAGTTATCTTTTGTTTGTAAGCTTCATTATTCAAATTCCATAGTCAGAGAAGAAGCTATGTTGTATGCAAGTGATGATTAAATATTTTTCTAGTTAAGTAGTTTTTCAAGTCAATCTCGATTCTAACCTTTTCTTTCAGCTTGTGACCACACCCCCTAACCAAGCCTCGTTACAACCCTCTAAAGACCTTTTGATTAATGTATCATCTTAATTTATAGTGGTGGAGATTTGATTTTCATGCAAGCCTATGGTAATAACTTTTTATATTGACTGATGAGTGCTAATTTCATTGTCCTTAAACACTTCGAGTGATTTGAGTGAATCCTTAGTGAGGATGTTAAACTCTATGCAATTTTGAATCAATGATAACTATTTAGATGAAGGGAGATGCCTAAGTTTTTCATGATTAAATATTCAATTTGGAATGTTTGAAGCTCTAATGTTCTTTTAGTGCCAATCTAACAGGCTCGAACACGACCTGAAGTAATAGCACACAGGCATGTCACACGAGCGTGTCCTTGCCGAGCCTAAGTTGAGTCCAATTCAAAAAAGGCCACTTTTGAGGGTTCTTAGGCATTCCAAAGCCTATAAATACACCCCAGAGGAGAAAGAAAAGGGAGACGGAGAATAGGGAGTAAGGAATTACTCCAAGGAAGCCGATTGACCCATCTCAGAAGCCGGATTCATCATCAAGACTGAAGATCTCTCCTCAATTTCCCTTCAAGGGTTTTGGGTTTTCTTTATGTTTTGTATTCTTTATTATTTTGAAATGTTTTCTTATTTAGTTATGAACTAAAACCCCTAAATACCTAAGGGGGATGAAACCTAAGACGAATCTTATTATTATTTTCTAAATCGTATGATAAATATTTGACTTGTTCTTAATTCTGTGTTCTTAATTCTTGTTTTGGTATTTCAGGATATCACTTGAAGTTAATGCTCTTAGTTGGAGGATGAATAGTCCCTAGCTAAGAGTGACTTTGTCATAATTAAGCGGAGTTGATTGCGCGCCTAGAGATAGGGTGATAAGATTTTTCCAGATTAGGGTGAAACCTAATAAAGGAGTCCATAGAGCAAGTTAATGCAACCCTAGGGTGTTAATTAGAGAAAAGTCTCGATTATTCAACCTAGGGATTAAACGTTATTAGTCTTGAATAAGGATAATAACATAACTTAGGGATTTCTACGGAATAAGTTAAATGAATAAATTGTCAGGTTTGGAGCCAGAATAACAAGTAAAAATCTAGGTGGATTTTTCCTTAGGTCTTGTCCTAAATCAATTGCTTTTCCTAAAAGTAATTTCCCAATTCTGGTTTCTGCAACTTCTTAGTTTAATTAATTAGTTAGTTAAAACAAACCCCTTTATTTCTTAGGCTAGATAATAAAAAGATAGTCATTACTAGTACTTTTAGTCCTTTGGGTTTGACAATCCGGTCTTGCTAAAGCTATACTACTGTTCGATAGGTACACTTGCCTACGTCGTGATAATAGTTAGTTTCAAGAGCGATTAATTATAAATTTATAAAACTTATCACGAAAAATCACGATCAATGTGGCCGATGCATGTCCCAGACATGTCTTACACTAGCACACATATCACCCAAATGTCATGGCATGAATATCCAATCTATTCTTAAGGTTCAACCGGGAGTTTATCACGTTAAGTCTCATTATACATTTCTCATAGCCACATGCAAACATTTTATGCAAAATTGACCATACAGTGCATAATAATGATAAATTTGTAATATTTACCCACAACTTAATCAGTTCAATGGAATATCGTATTCCATCAAATTTCCAATGTATTCAATCATCACATAAATGTTATTAACATTTGGCATCACTTTCTTATATTCAATATTATCAACATATAATTCAATACAATCATAGCAAGATAGATTTCAAGTATGTTAACAATAACATTGATATCATGCTTATTTAATCACACGGACTTACTTCGAATGCAATTTCAGCTAATTACTCTATTTTAGTCCATAACCTCGTACTTTCTGATTTAAGCCCGAATCTCATTTTTATTGATCTATAATGATAAAGTTCACTACTTTAATCATCATATTAACCAATACATTGCATAATTTATACTTTGGAAAAATGACCATTTTACCCCTAAACTTTTACAAAAATTATGATTTTACCCTTAGGCTCGTAAATCGATTTTAACCAAATTTTCTTATTACCCAAGCCTAGCCAAATTCCTTTTATACCTATAGCATCTCTCAATTTCAAACATTTCACACAATTACCATCCATTTAACAACATTACAAAAGGGTCCATTTTAGGGGTTTTTCATGAAAATCCTTTCACACAAGTTGTTTATTAGACAACCAAGACTCATTTTCTTCCATAAAAATTCAGCAAACAACATAAATGCTCTCATGACAAAACCCTAGACTTTTAACCATTTTGCAAAATAGTCCCCCCATTAGCTAGCTCATGCTACAAGGGTCCTAAAAATACAAAAATCATCAAGAAAGGTTATCAAAATCACTTACATGCAAGAGAACTAAGTGGTCAAAAGTTTAAGCTCTCAAAACCCCCATGTTTGCTGCCTTTTTCGGTGGTTGAAGAAGAAGAAATGAAAAAGATGACAACCTTTTTCTTTATTTTATTTTATTACCAAAAAAAAGTCACCTAATGTCCACCAAATTTTGAATTTTCAACTTTCTTGTCCCCTATGGCTGGCCATCCTATTTTTAAGGGTCTATTTGCTCTTTAAAGACCCCCAATTTTGGTTATTTCACTATTTAACATATTTAATAGCTTGATTTAGATCCTATTTGGAACGGTGGTTTCGAGACCACGGATCTTAGTCAAAAAAATATTTGAATATTATTTTCTGTGTTTATCATGTGTGAATTAATATCTGTGAAATTTTTGTGCTTTAATTTTGTCGTTTGAGTGCTCGATTTAATAAAAGGGCTTAATCGCGTAAAGTGAAAAGTTAATAGCTAAATATGAAAGTGCTTAATTGAACTTGTCTTATTAATATGAAGCACTTATAATGTAATTAGGCCATTGGAGTTAGTGATGGACGGTTGTGGCCTTAAAATATATGTTTTAGTTATTAAATATCAAAGGTTAAAATGGTAAATTATGAAATAAAATATGTTATAAGAAAACATAAAATAAAACAACCATGCATTTTGTTCATATTTTTGACCGAAAGTTGAGAAAGAAAGAAAAGAAATAAGCTTAGGGTATTCAGCCTTGTCCAAGCTTGATTCAATGTGAGTTTTAGCTCGATTTTTGATAATTTTTACATTTTTGAGATCGTTGCTATGTTACTATCAAGCCTATGCCTCAATTGTTGAATTTGATGAGGATTTTTTATTTTGCCATTGTTGAAAGCTTGTGATTTTTTTTGTTAGATGATGAAATATGAAAGATATGTTTTGGATTAACATGTTTTGTATTGGAATTTTTGATAAAAATCATAATTTGAGGGACTAAAATATGAAATAAATAAAATGTATGGACTTGTATGAACATAATGAAGATTTGGCCTAAGCATGGTATATTGAAATTTTGCATATTTTGTGTTTTGTGCAATTTGGACTAAATTGTAAAAAGTGTAAATGTCAGAGATAAAATGGTAATATGCCCATTTATGTGTTTTTGGACTAAATTGAGTGAAAATATGTTTAAATGAGTTTAATTTGAATATGTTTAGATCAAGTACCAAA
The DNA here is from genome assembly GCA_025698475.1 of Gossypium anomalum. Taxonomy (NCBI): domain Eukaryota; kingdom Viridiplantae; phylum Streptophyta; class Magnoliopsida; order Malvales; family Malvaceae; genus Gossypium; species Gossypium anomalum. The sequence continues at coordinate 19,476,617 of CM046963.1, read as the reverse complement.
GAAATCGAATTTGGATCGGGGGAAAACCAAAGTTGTCAATTAGTCGTCCCGTTTCAATTTTCGTTGCCCGAGGTAAGTTTATAAGCAAATAGATGTTGTTTATTTTAAATAAATATGAGTTTATTATACTGAAATGAATTATGTGAAGTATATATGTTGTTAGCCGAATGTGTATATGCTAGGGAGCTATATTGACAAATTCGTTTCGACTGAGTTATGACGTCCGAAAGCCCCGTATGAACCTTAGGAATAGCTAGGATACATATGCCATGACATAGGATTCCGATATGTGATGTGTGAGTCAGACCATGGCTTCAATATATGTGTACGAGTAAGACCATGTTTAATACGTTGGCATCGATATGTGACTTCGATATATGTGTGTGAGTAAGACCACGTTTAATACGTTGGCATCGATATGCGACTCTGATATATGTGTGCGAGTAAGAACCTATCTGGGATAGTGGCATCGATATGTGATTACATGTAAGACCATGTCTGGGATGTTGGCATTGTATGATATGTGTGATTATCCAAGTATCCTATTCAATTCTGAACAGTTCAATGGGCAATGATAAGTTGTGATCGAATGTGTAAAACGAGCTAAAACGATCAGGTATGAGTTAGCTTATTACCTATTTGAAATAAGGCAAGTTGGCTATTTGATATGTGATGTAAATTATACAAGTCACTAATGTAAACATATATGCATTTGTGTAGTATATTTGGCCATATACTATGAATATGTATGTGATGTTATATTTTGATTCATGGGTATATGTATATGGGTGCAAATATAATTGGTTATATAATGATATTATGGCTTTGAAATTGAATGATACTTTGTTAATATATATATGTACATTCGGCCATGAGTAAGTTTGTATGTGAAAGTATACGTTATACATGAAATTGTAAGCTTGAGATTAAATGTGATTATGATAGTATAATTTGGTTTGGTATAAATAAGTTAATTATGTCATTGAATTGTTTATTTGTTTATGACTTACTAAGCTATGATAGCTTACTGTATGTGTGTTTATGTTTACCTCTATTTTATAGATTTTGGAGATTAGTTATGAGCTCGAGAATCGTCAGCAAAGTCTATCACACTATTGTCTATTTTTGGTACATCATAAGTTTAAACTTGATACTATGGCATGTATAAGCTAGGTTATGTTTAGTTAAGTTTGAAGTTGTGTATATATTAAGCCATGCGAAAATGGCTAATATGCTATGAGGGTATATGAAACTTTTGTCAAGTTTATATGTGTTTTATGTATTGAGAATGGTTGGTGATTTTGGATGTGGTTTGACTGAATCGGCATGGTATATACATAAGTATGGTTGATACGGCTATGGTTCATACTAAGATAAAATATACATGTGAATTTGGTTGTTATGTTTAGTTAGGGTGTTATATGTGATTTGGCATTAAAGGTTATTTGGTTATATCCAAACATGGTAGGAGTTTATTTTGATATGCATATTATATGATGTGTTTTGTCTTTATAAATGGTTTATTGATTTAGTTTAGTAATAGAGTAAAATGATAATGATTTATATATAAATATTCAAATGTGTATTAGTTATTTTGATTTAGTTTGTAATGGCGATATAGTGTGCTTGGTATATGCTTATGGTTTAAAGTATTGATATGTATAGCTTATGACCGTTCATTTTGGTAAGCTTGATATATTGGCATATTTTGTATATATTTATTTTTATGATTTAGCTCAAATGAAGAAAACATGGTTGTTGGACACATATATATATTTCGGTTGTGGTTTAATATTGGCTTATTTGGAACGCATGATTTGTATTATAAATTAGTTCTAGTTAATAAGCTTAATACAAAGTACATATGTTTGTTATGTTTGTTAAATGATTCGGTAAAGGGGCAATGATAAGCATGATATATATTTGGCCATGTGTACTTGGTTTGTGAGTGCTATTTATGTATGATAATTAGCATGTGATTGGGGTGTACTATGGGTTGTATTCCGTGTTCATTTAATGGTTCATAGTGGTATACTAAAATGTGCATTATATATATTGCTTTAAAGTTATGTTCGGTCATATAGTAATAATATTAAGGTTGCATATGTGTTTGGACATTAATTGGCGTGTAATGGTATGTTTGGCTTTTAACATGCGCACATGTAAAGTTATTTAAATGATATGTTTGATATTTATTAAATTAAATAGATATATTAGGATGTATTTGATATTTGTGTCTGAATATTTTAAGGTATGCGCAAGAAATTTGTTATGTATTAAGATATGATGTAATTCAATCATTTGAATGCTATAAAGGAAATTTATATATGATTCGTATAATTGATTTTGTATTACCTTATGAATAGTAATGTTTAACTCTCTTAAGCTGTGTACGATTCGGTAATACCTCATAACCCCATTTCGGTGACGTATACGGGTTAGGGGTGTTACAAACATAATTTTAGCACTTTACGCAATTTAGTCCTCTTTCAAAATTAAGCAAGCAATCGCTAAAATTATTTCACCAAAAATTTTCATGCGCTCATATAATCATGCTATAACATCCAAAATAATATTAAAATAATTTCTCAACCTCGAATTTGTGGTTTCAAAACCACTGTTCTGATTAAACCCTATTTCAGGATGTTACAATTCTCCCCCTTTGAGGGGCTTTCGTCCCCAAAAGTCTTACCGAAAATGTGGTGGTATTCGCATAGGCTCTATTATTCACAACATTATTAGAGAACCCCCCACTAAGATTGAACTTTTAGTTCTTAACACTTCAATCTTTCGTACCAAAGTCATGAGTGGTTCTTCGTCATACAACACATCAACTGAATCTTGATCTATATCTGAGAACTCATATATGCAAAGGGTACGATCCATACCGTCATATCACAAATACACACAGCACACTTGAATCTTCTCAAATTCGCATGGTGAAGCCAGTCAGTACATCACTAGCCTTATACTCTATGACCTCGTACGACCCAATAGTTTACAAATTCAATTCTCAATTACTCTTAAATTCGAAAATACGGAAAGGAAACATATTTTCAAGAATCTAAACCGATCAAATCGAAAATGAAATGCGATGCCAAAACACAACCAAGCATTCAAAGCTTTCTATGAAATCTGACAACATCAAACATAAGCAATTCAATTACCCTGTTAAATGAGAATTCTGTACATACTGAAATAATTTGCAGATCTCATCAATTACTCAATAATAAACCCACATAACACTACTCTTTTCTAGAGACATGAATTATCTCGATAAGAATTCTATAGTACTCTTTCTCAACTCCATTCTAGTACCAACAATGGCTGAAGTAGTACTGAAGACACTTGATATTCAGATTTAGTCATGTTATTACTCCAAATATTCATGCACAAAATCAGAAATGTCGAGTCCCAAACTCGATCACTAATACATTATTTCTATGAGTTTTCTTGTAACATTTCTGCATAGGTTCTGGGTTTTCTGTTACACAAATCTTTACTCTAATATAATATCATTCATCAGGTCTGACCTGAAATTTACAACCAGATATCGACCCTCACTGTACTGTTTTAGCTTACAATTCACTAACACTTTTCTCAACTGCACATACTTGCAATAAAATTTCAGTTTTTGATCTTGAATTCAGCTAAGACCGATCTTGTCAACAATCAAATTCAACCGTGTAACCATTATTCTCAAAGTAAACGGCATTTTCTTAACCAAACACTTGTCACTTATGCTACCTCAGACTCAGATCTCTATCCATGACATTGGATATTTTAAACTATCATATTATCTTATAGTCTCAAAACACATTATAATCCACTTACTGACACATTATTGAAAAATCGAGAACTCTCTGCCCGAGTTAAGCTGAACTAAATTTAATACCTCAATTAACAACACTTCCAACCATTTAAAACTCTGCTAGCATATAATAGACCATTTTAATTTCCCATGAAAGCGATAAATTTTTCAATCTGAACAATTTTAACTCATGTCATGGTCTTCTAAAATATGCATTTTTTTTTATTCAGACTACCCGTCTTTTTACCATGAAGAAACAAAATTTCGTTCCCAGTCTTGAAAATAGACTCGGACATAAATATCTCATTTAACCTTTAAAGCAAGTAATCCACACAGATTGAACAACTAAATCGCCCTCAATCATCAATCACTAATAATTCAAGAAATCCATTAATGCTAATAACAGAATAAGTCAAACATACAACCCTTTTATGATTCTTTCATAACACAAATCAAAATTCTCTATGAACTGGTTTTGTTTAACCAGACCATATGGTCTTTTGCTAATCCCAATAGAAATCAAGATTACCAGTAAATGAAACTCATTACACAATCTGGACTTGAGCTACCAAAATCTATACGCTGGCAAATTTCAACCCTTTTTACAAAAACTAGAAAATGTCACATCAATATCACCTTATTTTCGTAATCAGGCTAAAGATATAATCGTAAAAAACACTTTTAAGTCTGACCCAAGAATATCCCATACAATGAACCATGTTTGATACATATTAACAACAGGAATGACCAGATATTCAAGACATTTACTTTCAAGATATGAAGACATACAAAATTTCCAAAATCATAGTCCAGATGAAATGAATAACAAAGATCTTAACGATCCCCCAGAGAAAAGAAATCCAGAAGAGGATACTACACAGACTCACTGGAATCAAATGCAACAAGGACCACATTTTGTTCATACATATGTACCGAAATAGAGTACCATCCAGAAAAAATAGGATCATAGCTTCACGCACATTTCCCTCATCAACTATTTCTGTCATCACAAATCCCATATTATTCTTTTCATTAAAGAAGATCAATTTTGAGAAGTTCTAAATCATTACATTTTCTCGACCTTGTACTTGAGCAATTCGATTTTCCAAAGTAAACTTCTTCTTTAACTGTGACAGTGCAATACTTAAATAATCTTTTTGTCAACCTAATACTTTTCTAGCGCTGGCTTACTTATCAACTCATTCTCAATCTCTAATCATATTTATAATTATTCCTCCACTAAACTCTTTGGTTTCACACTTGTGAGTTTATTCAATGCAAATCTCACGAAATTCCATCATAAAACACCACTCTGATAAGGGGGTGAGGTTATAGGGCCTTTGACTTGACTCTCATATACATATACATATGACACAACTTTCATCATCATAGCGACACCATCACAATCACATAAATCTATCCAAACAATTTAGCACATTTACTTTGTAAAACCCCTAACCCATGTCCGATCACCGGTTTAGGCTATGAGGTATTACTGAGCTAAACATTTAATTCTATTCCTATAATTTATCAATTGAGAACATCAATAGAGCTGAAAACATATAGATCTTTCAGTTATAAAAATATATACACCATTTTCACATGGCCAAAATATTTGCAAATACAAAACATAACTATTACCGGTCTAACCTATACATGCCATATCAAGGCCAAAATGCAACTATACCAAAAAGAGTCGATAGTATGATGAACTGCAGATGATCCCCAAGTCAGTGGCCGATATTGACAATCTATAAAACAAAGAAATAAAGAACAGAGTAAGCTTTCGAGGCTTAGTAAGTTTTAAGCATTTCAACAATTAAAGCATATCAATTAAAACGAACAACAAATATTACAAGACTCATATTCAATTTACAATCACTAGGCCGAATATACACAATTATACTACATATAAAGACTATTTGTCGAATATATGTATATACACAAAGAAATTTTTAACATATGCTTCACTTAACCTTATGGCTCAAACAACTGATTTAATTCACACATTTTCATATAATGACAGACATCGACCGAATAGGTCATTCTCTTATTCATAAATATAATAACCTTTCACACAATTATGTCGTTATTTGATATTAATCATTCACCTAGAAATCAATTCACATATATAAGTACGTGATACGTACCTGGACATTATCATATACCACACATAATCAATAATAGTTTGCTTTGAACATTCAAATTTGTAATCCCGCTCGAATCACCGACGTTAGGCCTGCTAGGTTTATAAACCCGAATCCAGTTGCTAGCACAAAGCCTGCGGAACTTTAAGTCCGGATATAGTACCAGCACGAAGCCTGCAGGATTTAACCCAGATATATATATTACCAGCACAAAGCCTTCGGGATTTAACCCGGATATATATATATATTACCAGCACAAAGCCTGCAGGATTTAACCCGGATATGTATTACTAAAGCCACGAAGCTCATGGATTTAACCCGGATATATATATTACATATCAAATGCTAAGCGTATTTATCCACATGATAACTCGGCTTACATAACATATCACATTTGTACTTCATTTGAATATAAGCACACAAAGAAACACACCTTCAATATAACCTCGGTTCATCACTTACACGCAATAACACATAACCATTTATTTGTCTCAGCTTAACTCTTACTATTCATTCAATCATATGCCATATACTCAATTTATTTATCATACTTATTTCATTATATCAATTATCTAATAACTGTAATTACTCAAAACTTACCTCGTATTTTTTCGAACAGTTGCGGATAGGCTATTCGATTACTTTCTCCTTTCCCCTATCAAATCTAGTTCCTCTTTGCTCTTGAGCTTGATTCAAACAAATGAATTTGTTTTAATCATTTCGAACATCAAAGGAAATTTTAAAGTACCTAACCCTTATACCCAATAAAGAAATCAAACTATATACTTAATTATTTTAACACATCACATTAAGCACACATATTAACTATCATACACCCATTTCACATGCCAAGTTACAAAGAATAGAGCTACAATCACATCAATAATTTAATTACCCATTTCGATCTTATAAGGTAACTTCAATGCATCATGTTTATACAATTCGCCATACATAGACGATTTGAAAATTTCCTTTAACCACATATACATTCGGCAATGGCCACAACAACTTAACAAGTCTTAGAAACCTTCTTTAACATTTTGACTTTATCTTATTACCCCCAAAGACCGAATGCACACATATAAAAAAATATAATGCCGAATGACATTAACTAATAAAGCCACACACACTACTTATATACAAAGTTCATCCTTACATAGCCTATAGTTCATTCGGTCATTCATCACTCAAACCTAACAAAATTTCATAACAAACTCCTATGACCGAGCACATATATACTTACATTCCAATACTCATAACATTCAAAATCACATTCTAAATAAAATAATCATGAGCAATGCCAAATCCTTAAGTGTTCAAACATCAAATTTTTACTCAATTCAAAACATATAAACAACATTTGTTCAAGACATCAAGCATTTTTATTTTCACTATTACTAATATAAACATTAACCATTCATATTTTTAGGAAGACCAATTTCTTTCCTCATCACATTCATCATCAAGACTTAAATGAAACAATCAAAATTCCTTCCTTTATAACCATAGCCAAATGCTCCATTCATCCATCAATATTGAAAATTTTAGCATGGGCTAAGTAAGAACCATGATGATTTACCTAAAACAAGTTAACATTTCACAAATTTAACACAATATACTAACCTCCCTAATGATTCAAGTGACCGAAATTCTTCCCCTCTTTTCTTCCTTCCATTCGGCCAAGATGAACAAAGATGGAGCTTTGTTTTCATCACCCATTTTTCCTTATTTTTATTTAAAGTATAAAACCATTTAACTAAAAATTAATACATATTTTAATATAACATCATTATCATGGCCGGCCACTACTAACAAAAGGAATATTTGACATGCAAGTCTAATTTTTTTATAACATGCATTAATAGACCCTTTTCAAAATTACCTAACACATTTTACAATTGATTCACATAAATCCTATTTAATAAATTTCACATTTAAATGACAAAATTAAGGTATGAAACTTTCACACATGCACGCTCTCATATAATAAGCATCGAATATGACAGTTAATTATTTTTACGACTCAGTTTTGTGGTCCCGAAACCACTTTCCGACTAAGGTCAACTTAGGGCTGTCACATACTCAAGCTATACGAGCTTGCAAATCATAATCATTCAATTAATTATACATGAACATTCCTTCTACCTGTATTTTTAGTAAGTTATCTAAACAGATGAAATCACTCGAACAAATCAATCATAGATAAGCTCATTATGCCATGTACACATTCTATTTCATGTTTCTCATATCACAAACATATACATATACATTTCACGAATTCTTGTTTGTACCTTTCTGAGTTTCAAATCCTCATAACTGCACTTTATTCAATACTTTAGTATCATTATCTACATGATCGAGTGTAGCTCGGTTGGAAAGTACCTTGCCCACACAAGATAGTTTTCATTCGCGTCGGGAGATATCACACTATCACAAATTTGTGGCATGTATAGCTAGACTCTTACACATGCTAGGTTAATCCGAGAACCAACTAGACCATAGCTCTGATACCACTAAATGTAACACCCCTTACCCATGTCTGACGTCGAGACAGGATACAAGGTATTATCGGACTTAAACATATGCACTCAACCAAAATCGGGCCAAAAAATTTCATTCTATTTAAAACTTTTCATTCACATGCACAACGTTCCTTAAACGGGCTTACGAGGCCCAAAACATACATCGGGGGTGGTTCGAGACTAAACTGAAAACTTTAGAAACGTTTGAGGACTTAGAAAAATTTCATCATGAAACAGGGCCACACACTCATGTTGGTAGGCCGTGTGCTCTCACACTCCCGTGTGGCTTGGGACAAACCCGTGTCCCTTGCTTGTGAAGCTCTCTGTTTATGACGTCATCATCAATTTCGGGGCACATGCCCATGTCTTCAGGCCATGTGATGAATTAAATTCTCAAAATTAAGTGCAGACTTCACACAGCCTCCAGGCCGTGTCCCTCACACGGCCGTGTCTCAGTCCGTGTGGCCAACATTTAGGCTATTTTCAAGCCTTTATGTTACCCTTAATCTTTCACATCTTTATACACACCAAGAAAACATATCATGACACCATTTTAATGGTTTAGCATCTTATATTAAGACACATTCATAACATTAACACCAATCATATATGGCCAAGAAGCATAATCACATCATCTCATCACAAGCATTAGAACATAGCATAGATAGATAGGTTCACAAACCATAATCAATATGAGACACACCTCTTGGTCATATACCAATAACTCAATACAGACCAATACATTAGGCTAATCATAATAACACGTATCATAAAAAAACTAGTCCCTATACACGCCACTCACTTGAACACTCTTAAAAAATATCAATATTCCAAAAATGATGGCTTGATAGTGTGATGCTGCCTCCGACGATCTCCAATCCCAAGCTAACCTGACAACACTAAAGAAAAGGAAAGAGAGGGAGTAAGCTTTATAGCATAGTAAGACCGTATGAAAAATAATAAGCAATTATCAACTTGCTCTTCAAGGTAATACAACCATATTTACACTTTTACTTATGTTCAGATCAAGCTATTTCGTCGAGTCATAGTCACGAAATTATTTATATCTAGAGCTACGGAACTCCAAATTAAGATCAGCTAATTTTTCCAGAAACTAGACTCACATATAGTCTTAGTATAAAATGTTTAGAATTTTTGGTTTAGCCAATTAGTACAGTTTATTCTTTAAAGATACCCCTTTTTTGCCGTCCGGCATTTTTGACCCCTCTTCAGTAAAAATGAATTATCTCATAGTACGGGACTCCGATGATGTTCCCATCTATTTCTCTTGAAAATAGACTCATCAAGAATTATAATAATATAAATTATAACCTATAAATATGTTTTTACAATTTTCAATGATTTTCTCAAACCAGAACAGGGGATTTTGAAATCGTTCTGACTCTATTTCACACAAATTCAAATATCTCATAATATGAAATTCTTTTGCTTACACTGCTTCCTTTATAAGAAACTAGACTTGGTTAGCTTTAATTTCATATTTTTCTCAATCTTTAACCTCTTTCCACTATTTTTGGTGTATTTTCCAAGTTGGACTACTGTGGCTTTCCCAAAACTGTTTAGTGTAAAATAATGGTAACTAAGCTTATAACACCTTTACAAACCATTTTAAACATTATGGTAAAAATACATATTGGTACATCATAAGCATAGAACCAGAATCATAAGGTCATCCATAGATTACTTATTTGTATCCTTACCAAATATGCATCATTTCATGATCATAATAGTATTTGAGCTTTGAGTACATACCTGTACCTTTTCAACATGCTCATATAGTTACCTTCTCGCTTTCATCACAAGCTTTGAACTACCCGTTGAACCACTTGGAATACTATTCGGATATTCAATAAGCCTCAAACATAGGGTAAGATGCCAACGCGATGTCCCGGACATGGTCTTACACTGGCTCACACATCAAAGTCGATGCCATGTCCCAAACATGGTCTTACAATGACACATATCAAGTCGATGCCATGTCCCAGACATGATTTTGCACTAGCTTTCATATCTCGAGGCCGATGCTATGTCCTAGACATGGTCTTACACTAGCTGTCATTTTAATGCTGATGCCATGTCCCAGACATGGTCTTACACTGAGACATATCAAGCCGATTACGTGTCCCAGACATGGTCTTACACTGGCTCTCATAATGTGGTTGATGCATGTCCCAGGCATGTTTACACTAGCACACATATCACCGAAATTTCACACTATCATAGGTTATATAATGGCATGAATAGCTAGACTCATATACGCTACGTTAGTCCAAGAATCAACTAAACTGTAGCTCTGATACCAATAAATGTAACACCCCTAACCCGTATTTGACGTCGAAATAGGGTTATAGAGTAATACCAAACTTATCTATTAAATAATCATACATTTCTTATTCATTTCTCATAACCAAACCAAAATTAATTCAAATTCATTCATATAGTCCCTAATACAAGCCTTCGAGGCCCAAAAGAAACATAAAAAACAATTCGAGACTAAATTAAGGACTCAATAAAAATTTGGGAAAATATTGGAAATTTTCAAAGTACAGGGGACACACGCCTGTGTCTCAGGCCGTGTGGGCATTCGGAATGGGATCACATAGCCGTGTCCCAGCCCGTGTCTGACCCCATGTAACTCACTGACTTGGGTCACACGGCCAACCCACACGCCCGTGTGCCAGGCCATGTTCTAGGCTGTGTGAAACTACTGACTTGATTTCTATAGAAGTATCAGGGGACACACGGTCATGTCACCTGGCAGTGTGTCACACACGGCCGTGTCACCTGGCCATGTGTCATACACGGCTGAGACACACGCCCGTATGGACAAAAATAAGCTAATTTCTAAGCCATATTCCTCACCTAAATTGGTACCAACCTATACACACCAATTTGCATATAACCATGACATAAATAGGCACTCAAAACCAACCAATTTGAAGTTTATAACATATACTATCCACACATACAACATGATATCCATAAGATGACCACTTTAAAATGTACTAAATATACTTCCAAAATATACCTAAATGATCAACTCACTTATGAGACAATGTCCCTAATTTCAACATGCATACCACATCTTGTAATAGCCCATTTTTTATAAAGTCGGAACAGTTGTTTCGGGGCCACAAATCTGAGTTCGAAAAGAAAAATTATTTTAATATTATTTTATGATCTACAATATGATAATAATATTGTGTGAAAATTTTGTAAAGAAATTTTATCGATTACATGTTTAATTTGAAAAAAGGACCAAATTGCACAAAGTGCAAAAGTTCAGTTCTAATAGCTAAAAGGATTAAATAGCTATATAACTTTAAAGTGGAGGTACTTATATGGTAATTAAACCATTAAAAATTCTTAGTTGTTAAGGATGATGATTATCCATGGAAAATAAAATAAAGAAAAGGATGAAATTGGAAAGATGAAAAATAAAAGGTGATGAATAAATTAAATAACAAAATATCATCATTTTGTGTCATCTTCTTCCCCAAAATGCATGGAAACCCTAGGAAAGAGAAAGAAAGCTTTCTTGGCTAATTAGGTAAGTATTTAAGTCCATTTTTTAGTAATTATTATATTTTTGAAATCGGGATAACATAATCTAGCTATTTTGGAGATCAATTTTTAAAGTTATCAAAGTATGAAAATTTTTCCATGGATGAATATGCTGAGATTTTGAAATTTATGGTAGAATATGAAAGGTTGTTGATAGATAAACAACTTTTACAAAGTGAATTTTGATGAAAACATGATTTAGGGACTAAATTGAAAAGTTGTAAAATTCATGGAAAAATTCTAAATTTTATGAAATACATGGGCTGCAGATGTTACATGTAAAAATTGGGTAGGCTTGGAACAAGGATTAATGTAACACCTATTTCAAATTTTATCGGATGCATGTACATGAATACATTCATAAATCATTCATTTTATCATCTTCCTATCATCATGTCAAACGTAAAAGCATTCTCTATTATCCATAGCCGAAACACATCATTAATCATCATCAAGTTTACAAGTGTATATATATATACATATCTAAGATAAAATACTTATCAAGTCAAATCCTAGTGCATAATAATTTATATAGTCAAACGCCAACTCACCAATTTAATTAAAACAATTAAATACGTTTTCATCTTACAACGAACATATTAAAACGATTTTATGTTATGCTTATACCTAACCAGATAACTTATAACGCTATCTCAAATTAAAAACTATGACCAACACATTAGCCATTTCCAAGAGGTAGATTCACAATTCACATATACCATTCATTAATAGCATATAACCATATAATCAAAAGAATTAAAGTATAACTAAACATAACCAAATTTAAACTTGATAGTTAAGCCACATTCGCATGGCTAAAATTTACATATGTAAGTTCAGACAAAATACATATTAGCCTATACATGCCGTAATGTTCACTTAAGTTCAACTAAGAGGAGGGTACCAAAACGTTGCAGGCTGGTGTGATGACTTTGACGATGGTCTCGAGCACACAAAATGGATCAAAGAAATCTAAATAGGAGACAAGTAAACACACCAAATGAGTATTCAACTCAGTAAGTCATAAGAAATATAATACAGACCATTAATATAAGATTATAAGAAGACTAATGTAAGATCAACTACTTCAGCCATACCGAACTATGCCACAATTACTTAGTTTATCGGTCCAACCACAAGCCAAGTCCTACTATCCAATCAAATGTCAAAACAACCAAATGATTTAGATCAATTCCTCCAAGTATGAAACAATGCTGAACTAGATGAATCCATGCACATACATTTCATGTCTCAAATTCGATATTTCAATTAATAGTTCTATCACTTTATTCTTTTCCTATACTTATTATATCATCAACCAATTTCGCACACATAATGCTAATCAAATTCCCACACATAGTGCCACGCTAAACCGCACACATAGTGCCTGTGAATTTCACTCATGTATTGAAATTCAAAACAGCACACATAGTGCCCTTCAATTTCCACACACTTAGTGCCAATGTGGAATCATTATAATAAGGCAATTTACTTAATTCAAATAGCATATACGGCCACATTTATAAATATGTATATCACTCCAAAAGGATACCCAACAAAAGAAATTCTTTCAAGATTCGCTAGTACTATTTATGTACAAACTAATCAACCTTACAAATGCTTAAGGACTTACCTTATGTCGGATGAAATGATTCCCAATCGAGTACTTAATATTCTTTGCTTTGCCCTTGCTTGATTCCCCTCCTTTGGGTTCTTGATCTAGAATAAATAAATTTGGCAGTTTAATTACCTTGCTAGATACTTATATATACAATTTAATGATTTTCACTTCATCTTACAACCATCCTTGTTCAAGACATTGAAACCTCAACTAATGCTCATCTAATGCCTCAAGGCCGAATGTATTATCACTACCAAAATAACATAGTTTTTTATATATATATGATTCCAATGTACATAATCATGAATCAACTCAACCTTATAAGCCAATATCACCCATTTAATTGATTATAGAGAAATAAAAAAAATAATATCATAATCGTATACACCTATATGGCCGAATATACAAAATCAAATTTAACATTACCTATGTATTTACTTATAAGGCCGAATATACATACTTCAATATAATATCATTTTCATTTCATTTAACACAAGATTTAACCTCATAAAAACTTTGACCGTATACTTCTAATCTGGCAAAAGCTCCCCATTTATTCATACCATTATTTATTTACTAATAAGTTCATATACTTCTAATTTCAAACATTCAACATCTTAATGCCCATTATGATCACTCTCATGATCTTAATTTAAATTCGGCAACTCTCATAGCCACTATTTTAACCGAATTCTCCACAACACCTAGACTAAAATACGTACCTTAAACTTAGTACATTTTCATTATGTCCTTTATAATTCATTCGGCCCTATCAAAGAATCATTTATCATACAAAGAAAATATCCATAAAAAATGACATTCCATCTAGACTCCATATGGCTGAATGTACAAGGTGCTACCCAACCACTTATTCAACAATTTCCACCCCATTCTATCATCCCCTTATTTAGCACAACATGAAAACAACCTCAATTCTAACACTTTGATTCACGGCATAGTGCCCAAACCACATAGAAGTTTCAAACTTTCTTGCCATTGCCAAGAGTGCATTTAGAAACTAACTTAACATATAACAAAACTTAATCAACAATTCAAAACTTACCTCCTACTAGCTAGAGAAGGTGCCGAATTGCCTTAGGGTAAATTTCCCTTTTTCTTCCCCTTTGTTTCTGCTTTGGAAGAAGAAGAAGAAGATGAACACCCTCTCTCTCCTCTAATTTCTTCTTTTATTCATCCATTTCTCAATAATTCATTTTTATTTGGATTATTTAATCATTTGTCAACATAAAATTATATTTAATTAGAATTAGTGGAGGAATATCATTACTTGGCCGGCCACTACGTGCATTATGGGCATTTTGACATGCAAACCCAAGCTTCACATTTTGTAGTTATTTGATCCTTACCAATTGCCATCATCTTTTCTAAGTTTCATAACTAAGTCCTTTCAAGAAAATTCACATTCCAAAGACTAAATTAAACATTAAATTTACAAACATACACTATCACACATAAAATATATGCAATTAAAATTAAAATAAAATTTTTATGATTCGATTTTGTGGTCCCGAAACCACATTCCGACTAGGGTCTGATTAGGGCTGTCACAATTAAATTGCATGAATTTTATTTTCCGAGCTTAGGGACAAAATTGTCATTAATTAAAAATTTAGCGGCAAAATGGTTTGCCTAAGATGTGAATTGGACTAAATTGAGTTTAAATTGTATTAAATTGATGTTAAATTTACTCGTATAGATCCAGATAGACCAAATTTGAAGTTAGAACTAGGAAAAGAGAAAAATGTCAGATTAGTATTTTTATGTACACGAACATTTATCGAGGTAAGTTCGTGTAACTAAATTGTGTATATTTATATGTTTGAATTAAATGTTGTCATTATGAATAGTATAAATATCATATATATAACATTGAAAACATATTTGACAAAGCCCGATAAGTGATAATTCCTGAAATAAATGATAATGCCTGATAAATGATAAATGATAAAAAAATGTTACTTTTATGCTTGAAATGAATGTAGAATGTGTTTATTTGAATTATATGAATATTGTAAATGTATGAAATAATCACATGCTTGATAGTGCTTGAAAGATATTAAATCCCATTTGAATAATTGAAAGTCGTTGGATAGAATATTTTCCTATACTAATATTAAGGTCCTGCATATGTTGCGGACGGGATTTAGCTCGGATGAATAACCCTGATAAAAGCCCTCTCAAGCATCCTGATGTATAGTTCATGCGAGCATCCTAATAGGTAGTGATTTAGCATGTGTTGTGCACTACTGCAACTCTTTGTGAGCGTCCTGTTGCATGATTCGATCGATTGTGATCCAGCATATAATGCGGACACAAACACAGCTGATAAACTGTAATTTATACATATTATTATCCCATTCTTAACACATTTATGAATGATTTCTCCTTAGATTTGGTGAATTTGATGCTCTAAATCCTTTAATTTCATGTTTTATACTTAGGTGAGCACAGGAGAGAAAAAAAAAAACAAGAAACAGGCCAAAAATAGGGAAAATGGGCCAACGTGGGAAATCAACACGGCCTGGACTTCCTCACACGGGTAGCACACACGCCCGTGCCATTCTAGCAGGCTCGAACACGGCTTGAAAAGACCTGAACACGGGCGTGTCTATTTCTCAGCCTTGACCGCGGCCTGAAGCAATCGCACACAGGCATGTCCTTGTCGAGCCCAAGTTAAGTTCTATTCGGAAAAGGGTGATTTGTAGGGCTTTTAGGCATTCTAAAGCCTATTTAAACACCCTAGAGGAGAATTAAAATGGACACGGAGAGTAGGAAGCAAGAAATTACTGAAAGAAAGCCGATCGATCCATCTCAGAAGCCGGATTCACCTCCAAGACTGAAGATCTCCCTTCAATTTCCTTCAGGGGTTTTTGGGTTTTCTTTATGTTTTGTTATCATTCTTCTGAGATGTTTTCTTTTCTAGTTATGAACTAAATCCCCTAAATACCTAAAGGGGATGAAACCTAAAACGGATCTTGTTAATATTTTCTGAACTGTATGATAAATATTTGATTTGTTCTTAATTATGACTTTAACTCTTGTTTCAATATTCCAGGATATTGATTGAAGTATTGATGTGCTTATTCGGAGGATGAATAGTCCCTGTCTAAGAGTAGATCACTCATAATTAAGCGGAGTTACATGCAATCCTAGAGATAGGATGACATAAATCTGCCGGATTAGAGTCAAATCTAATAAGGGAATCCATAGATCGAGTTAATGCAAAACTAAGGGTTTTAATTAGAAAGAGATTTCAATTAATCAACCTAGGGTTAGACGTTATTAGTCTTGAATAGGGATAATAACATAACTTAGGGATTTCTATGGATCAAGTCAAGTGAATAAATCAAATGTTCGTTGATGGAGTTAACAAGAGAAGTCTAGGTGGACTCTTCCTTGGGTGTTGTTTAAAATCAATCAGTTTTCCAAAAGTATTTCCCCAATCTATTTTCTGTGCATTATTAGATTAGTTAATTAGTTAGTTAAAACAACCTTCATTATTCTTAAGCTAGATAATAAAAAGAAAGTTAATACTAGTACTTTTAGTTCCTTTGGGTTCGACATCCGGTCATGCTAAAACTATACTACTGTTCGATAGGTGCGCTTTCCTTCATCGTGATAATAGTTAGTTCGAGTAGGATCATTTATAAATTTTAAAACTTATCGCGGGTGACAATCAACAGCTCTACGTGAGCGTCCTGATATAGGCTCTTATAAGCTTCCTAACATGGCTCGCTTGAAATCCCTAGTACTTTATCCGATGATCCCTGATATTATCTCTTCGGAGATATCTGATAAGCTCTATGAGCTTCTTGAGTGAAACGCTTATGAGTTTCCTATTTAGCCCGGATAAGTGTCCTGTTACATGGCTCATCTGAGCATCCTGATATGTGGCTCGAGAGTGTGCTCTCTGGTTATGTGCCCTCTCGGGTACCCCTGAATACGAATTGATAGATTCTGATTTGTACACCTCGAGTCTACTACCTGTATGTCCATCAATATTTCAGATAAATTCAACGGGAAAAATCCTGACATGAGAAGATATGAATAAGAAATGAGTTATTACACATACCTGTCTGAAATACATGAAAATGGTGATACATGATAATTGATATATAGAAATATGAGATGATGATATTTGTACATGGAATTTATTTGATGAATATGTTAATCCTTGATTATAGATTTGTACACCTTGAGTGTACTACTTGTGTAACACTGATATTTTGAATTATCTGTGTAACAGCCTATTTTTAGTTAAATCGGAACAGTTGTTTCAAGACCACAAATCCGAGCTGGAAAGAAAATTTATTTTTATATTTTTACATGGTTAGTATTTCGATAGGAATGTCACAAGAAAATTCTGATAAGAAAATTTTATCGATTTTGTGCTTAAATAAGGATAGGATCAAATTGTATAAAATGCAAAAGTTGGATTCTAGAAGCTAGAAGGATCAAATAGCTATAGAATTCAAAACTTAATGTAACAGTCCGTTTTTAGTCAAATCGAAACAGTGGCTTCGAGACCACAAATCTGAATTCAAAATATTTATTTTATTATTATTTTAATGTATACAACATGATTGATTGATTGTGTAAAAATTTAGTTAAGAAATTTTATCGTTTGAATGGTCAATTTGATGTAAAGGACTAAATTGCATAAAATGTAAAATTTGAGTTCTAATAGCTAAAGGTATCTAATAGCTATAGAACCTTAAAATTAAGGTACTTATGTTGTAATTAGACCATTATTATAGGTAATGGACATTTATGGACATAAAACAAGTGAATTTTAATGTTTTAAACCAAGGTTAATTTAGTAATTTATGAAATAAAGTTAATTAAATAAAACAAAATAAAAATCTATTCCATTATCATCATCCTTAGCCAAATTTTACAAGCTTTGAAGCCATTGTTAGGGCTTTTCAATCAGCCAAGCTTTCATTGTCTATTAAGGTACGATTTTTGTCCCGTTTTTAATTATTTCTATATTTTTGAGATCGTTGCAGCTGGTACTAGCTAGCCCAGGGACTATTTTGCAAGACTGTTAAAGATTTTTAATGATGCCATTGATGAATACATGTGTATTTTGAAGTTTCTTGATAGATTATGAATGCTTGTTGATAGATATACAAGTTTTGTTAAGTGGTTTTTAGTGAAATTACAAAATAGGAATTAAATTGAGAAATGTTGAAAATTTGTGGATAAAATGTGAAATCAATGAAAAATATGGGATGCTAGGGCCATAATAGTAATTCAAATAAGCATGGATGTTTTGAAATTTGAATGAATTTATGATTTTGTGTAATAAGGACTAAATTGTAAAAATGTGAAAGTTTAGGGGCAAATGTGTAAAATAGACCTAATGTGTGTTTTGGATTAAATTGAATAGAGAGATGATTAAATAAGTTAATTTTGAATATATTTAGATCAAGAAAAGTAGAATTCGAATCTAGATCGGGGAAAAATGAAAGTTATCGACTAAACGACTTATTTCGTTATTTCCACATTCGAGGAAGTTCGTGTGTGATAAATTTCATTATAATTGTATTTTAAATGCTTTGAAATACTATAAGTTGTGAATATGACACTTTGGATAAGTTCGACATTCGAAATCCCAGTTAAACCTTAGGAATAGTTTAGGATACTAGTGACATGCCATTAGAGGATACATTGAGTTGGTTTAGGCCATGATATAGCACTTCAGGTGAGAGTTATACCGATTTGGCTTTGGGCCATGCATATCGGCTGATTTAGCTTCGGGCCATGATATTAGTACTTCAGAGATAAGTTACCTTGATTTAGCTTCGGGCCATGGTATAGGTACTTATTGTTGAAAATCTTGAGTATCCAACTTCTATTCTGAATCATTCAACGGGTAAATGAAAGACAAGAATGTGTATGGGATTAGTACAAGATGGTACAGCTATGTGCATAAACCATATTAGCTTTGAATCGAAGAAATGGTGAAGAAAGTATATAGTTTTGTGAATGAGTAATTGAGAGATTTGTTAGTTGATGTGAATTCTTATACTTATGATCAATTATTGAATTATGTGTTTATGATTATATTGAATTTATGTCATACAAGCTTACTAAGCTTTACAACTTACATCGTTTATTTTTCTATGTTTTATAGTGAATTCAAAGCTAGCTTGGATTCGAGAATCGTCAGAGACATCGTCACACTATCCACCTATCTCTTGGTATATTTGAACTTTGCTATTTTAAGTATATGGCATGTATAGCAACTTTGGTCATTTTGGTATGACTTGATAATGATTTTGGCCAAATGAATTGGCTTGTAAATGTATATATTTTGGTTTGTATGAATAGCCATGAGTGATGGCATATTTTGGTCTATTTTGGCATGTTGAATCATGTACATATATATATGTTTATGTCTTGTGTAATGAGTTGGTTGATTGTTGTGTGATGATTGATGGTAATAGATTTCATGAGGGTTAAATGGATGATTTATGGACATTGGTTTGTTTGTGAGACTAAGCTAAAAGATGTATATTTAGGAGTGTTAGGTAATTGAATTGTATATGTGAATTTAAGTATGAAATTAGATGGCATATTGTGGT
The DNA here is from genome assembly GCA_025698475.1 of Gossypium anomalum. Classification (NCBI taxonomy): domain Eukaryota; kingdom Viridiplantae; phylum Streptophyta; class Magnoliopsida; order Malvales; family Malvaceae; genus Gossypium; species Gossypium anomalum. The sequence goes on along the minus strand of CM046963.1, from coordinate 19,456,320 downwards.
ATTTTGTGATTTGTATTGATGGGTAATGAAATGGTATGGAGTATGCTTGGTACGATATTGATTTAAGGCTTGTTATGCCTTAAGTTGGTGCCTTTGAATTGTGGTGTAGGTACATGAAATTTGGGTGGCAAAATTGGCTTGGCAAATAGCTTATTTTTGTCAACACGGGAAGAGACACAGGCTTGTGTCTTAGCCGTGTGTGACACACGGTTAAGTACATGGCTGTGTGTCCCGTGGTGTTGATTTTGAAATCAAGTCAGTCTACTCCACACGGCCTCACACACGAGCGTGTGACTTGGCCTTGTAGCATAAGTCAGTATACCCTACAGGTTTGGAACGGCCTAGCACATGGTTTGACACACGGGTGTGTATAGCCATTTTTAGGGCACATGGGCTAGCCACACGGGTGTGTGTGTTGGCCGTGTGACCCAAGTCAGAGAGTTACACGGGGTTGGGCACGGGCTGGGACATGGCCATGTACTCCCATTCCGAATGTCCACATGGCCTGGCCACACGGGTTTGTGTCCCCTATTTTGAGTTAAATTTTCAAAGTTTCTTAAGTTATCTGTTTAGTCCCGAACCACTTCCAAAGCATGTTTAGGGCCTAGTAGACTCGTATTAGGGACAAAATTGATTGAGATTGAATAATGATTGTATGAATTGATTAAATGTATATGAAAGGTATGTATAAATGTGTTGTAATTCTTGTAATGCTCCGTAACCCTATTTTGGCATTGAATACGGGTGAGGGATGTTACATTTATTGGTATAAGTGCTACGTTTTAGTCGATTCTAGGACTAACGTAGCGTGTGTGAGAGTCTAGCTATACATGCCATATATAAACTGTGATAGTGTGATGACTCCTGACAATTTAAACTATATTTTCCTATAATAAATGTATCTTAATCGAGCTATAGCAGATGAGGTTGAAAGTAATGCACCAGCTCCTTTTCAAGGGACAACGCCTTCTGAATCTAGACCCGTATCGGGTAGCCAAGGAGGGGAGGCTAGAGAAGCCTTCTTCCAAATGATGAACAAATGGTTCACGTAGTAAATCCAAAAAAATTCAGCTGCTCAACAACCTTCACCCCCTCCTAATCCCCAACTGGTTCCTGTAGCTCCTTAAGGAGTCGAGCTTTTAAGATTGAATAAGCCTCTAATTGATAAGATCTGTAAATACGAGGTTGAAGAGTTCAGAGCTAATGTTGATGATGATCCTGAGAGAGCAAAGTTTTGGGCTTGAAAATACGATTTGAGTGTTTGATGAGCTTTCTTACACACCAACTGAATGTTTAAATGTGCTATATCACTTCTGAGGGACACTGCATACTAGTGATGGAATACTCTAGTATCTGTTGAACCTAGAGAACGGGTTACCTGGGAATTCTTTCAGACCGAGTTCAGGAAGAAATATGTCAACTGTAACACCTCTAACCCGTGTCTGTTGCCAGAATAGGGTTACAAGGTATTACTAATCAAATCATATTAATAATACATACTTTAAACATTCACAGTCATAATTATGAAGAATACAATCATAATGTCCCTTACGAGGCTCTTCAAGGCCTTAAACATGCTTAGAAGTGGTTAGGGACTAACCCACTAACATTTGTAAAGTTTGAGAAACTTATAAAAATTTTCAAGCATTCAGGGTTCACACGCCCATGTGAACAGGCTGTGTGCCTCACATGGCCACCAGACACGCCTGTGTCACAGATCGTGTGAAAACAGGGCATACATACTGACTTGTACCACACGGCCGAGGATACGCCTGTGTGCCAGGCCATGTAAAATCTAGAGAGGTTATTAACTTGGCCACACGGCCAGCCACACACCCATGTACCAGTCCGTGTGCCACACGTGGCCAGTAGACACGCCCGTGTGTCTAGGCTGTGCCAAACCTGTAGGGTATACTGACTTAATTTCGAAGCGCTACCCCAGGGGACATACGACCATGTACCAAGGCCATGTGTCACACACGGTCAAGCCACACGCTCGTTTGCTCAGTCGTGTGGAGTGAAAATAGGCTTGGTTTAAGCCACATTTCTCACCCTGCTTATGCATACCTAAAACACAAAATTTTTGTACCATTTCAATACACTAATAGTCAGCCAAAACATATTATTTTGTGCGCCAAACATGTCATACCAGTTCCCTCCATTTCATCAACTCAAATCATAACCATTTCCTGTACAAAACACATACCAAAACTAGCATGATTCATTTCTCTTTTCACACCTATTCCATCACATACCAAAACACATATCACAATCATTAATTCAACCTATTTCAAATATGTATTTTATCATCATCAATCACACACAAAGCTTGACTTATAAATCATCTATTAACCATTCATTTATTAAGTCCAAATTCATGCTTTTCATAAGTAATCACTCAACATATACCAAATGACCAAATGTTCATCTTGAACCATCACCAACCATCCCATACTATGCCATTACACAAGGCAAATTACACATCAAACATAAGTCAATTACACATTTTATACCAACCATGCCAAAACTTAAGGCCACATTATAACTATCAACCAAAATCATTAATAAGCCATTTCAAATGACCATATACATTTCTAACAACCATATCGAAAAGACCATAGCCTATACATGCCATATAACCAAGCCACAAAGTGTAAAAATACTGAAAATCAATAGCTAGATAGTGTGATGCGATCTCTATTGACTTTTAACCTGAGAGAACTTTCGAAACACTATAAACATAGAAGAAAATAACACAAAGTAAGCTTCACAACTTAGTAAGTTCATATGTGAGCCTAAAATGATCACAACATTCATATAGCAATTCAAAATAGATAAATCATTAACATTTAAAGCATCAATTCATGAGCTAACATCAAATCATTTATGTCCTTATTCGCAAGTTCTCAACTACATATAACTCGATACTTGAGTAGTTTTTCGTACATGCCTGTACTGATACCTTTCTATTTATCACCCATACTTTTATCAAACCTCTCTGGTCTATAAGTGCTTATGATACAAATTCATCAATTTTTCAATGCCATACTCCAACTATGGTCTTACACATACATTACCAAGGCCCTGCTGTAGTCTTTCTTTCACATGCCATAACCCGGTTATGGTCTTAGTAGTCGATTGCCATATGTATATTTAGTTAAAGAAACTATAATTCATATCTCACATAGGTTCTGTACATACCTGTATTACTTATTCTGACCGTACTTTAATTCTAGTCTTGACTGTGCCCGTTGAACCCTTCGAAATTGCTAAGGATACTCGAATATCACATAAACCTCATACAATGCCATAGCCCGGATATGGTCTTATATGTTATCACATATCGATGCCAATACCCCAGACAGGGTCTTACACGAAATCATATAACGATGCCAATGTCCCAGACATGGTCTTACACATAATCATAATACAATGCCAATGTCCCAGACATGGTCTTACATGTAATCACATCTCGGAAATCCTAATGTCATGACATACGTATCCTATACTATTCCTAAGGTTCGTATGGGACTTTCAGATATAGTAACTTCATTTATTTTTGCTCGTATTTGCTCGTTCAACATTTGTAACAATTCAATGATAATGAAACATATATAGTTCAATCAATTCAATAATAAATAAGCATTTATAACACAATTTATATACGTTTATTAGCATACGAACTTACCTCATTTGCTGTAACGACGAATTAGGTCGACTAATCCGATACTTTATTTTCCCCCGTACTAGATCTGAATCTCATTTTCTCAATCTATATAATAACAAAATTTACTTATTTAATCATTAATTCATTTAATTTAACACAATTTACATATTTTGGTAAAAATACACTTTTGCCCCTATTATTTCACATTTTTGCAATTTAGTCCTTAGCACATAAAATTTCAAATTCATGCAATTAAGGACAAGCCCATGCTAGCCGAATTCTTCTCATTGCCTTAGCAGCCCATATTTTCTAAAAAATCACACTTTTAACCACATAATTTTAATATTTTACAATTTAATCCCCAATAGGCATTTTCATCAAAAATTACTTTATAAAATATGAAAATCTAACATAAAATATTCATATTTCACCATTAAACATCAAAGAACACATAAGCTCATCAATTGAAACTATCAAAATCTTTAAAAATTTTGAAATCAAAGACACGAGCTAGTTAGACTAAGTTGCAATGATATCAGAAACATAGAAATTATTAAAAAAAGATCAAAATCCATACCTAAATGAGCAAAACAATGTTGGCCAAACCTAGATTCTCCCATGGCTCCCATTATTTCTAATTTTTAATGGAGAAATGGTGAAAAGATGATGATTTTAATTTATTTTTATTAAACATTAACTTTATTAACTAATTAACAAAATATCCTTTAAAAACATTAGTAATTACACCATATGCCACTCTACTATCATCCACTAACTCATAAATGAACTATTTACCACATAAGGACCTTCGATTTTAAGTTCTATAGCTATTTGACACCTTTAGCTTATAGAACGCAACTTTTACACTTTACGCGGTTTAGTCCTTTTTACCGAATTAAGCCTTTAAACGGTAAAATTTCTTTATGAAATTTTCACACAATAATTATATCATGTTGTGAACCATAATAAAATATTAAAATAAATATTTTGACTTTGGATTGTGGTCCCAGAACCACTGTTTCGATTAACCCTAAAATCAAGCTGTTACATAAGCCAACGGTTTCTGGATCAAAAGCACAAAGAGTTTTTAGAATTGAAACAAGGTTGTATGACTGTAACCGATTATGAGAGAGAATATATGCGATTGAGTAAATATGCTCGGGAGTATGTTTCTACCGAATAGATTATGTGCAAGCGGTTTGTTGACGGGTTGAATGAAGATATTAAACTTCTTGTCAGGATTTTAGATTTGAAAGAATTTGTTGTGTTAGTTGATTGGGCTTGCAAAGCCGAAGACTTTAGCCAAGAAAAGAGGAAAGCTGATTCAGAAGGTAGAGATTCGAGGAAAAGACCGATGAATAAACCTTATCATTCTTCATCAAAGAAATTCTGAGATTCGCTTAGTCGATCGAATACATCAGTGGGATACCATAATAGAGATCGTGGAAATCAATATGTGAATCCTAAAGCTCAAGCAACTTCTGTCTCGAGTGTTAGTAGTGTGAAAAATAACAAACTTGGGTGCCAACAGTGTGGGAGGAAACATTTTGGAGACTGCTGGAATAAGAGTAGTAAAGCTTATTTCAAATGTGGATTGCCAGATCACTTTATTCAAGATTGCCCAGAGTTATCTGAGAAAGATAGATTCCAGAATGCAAGATCGAGTAATATGACTGCGAGAGGGAGACATTCGAGAAATACTAGGAATGTGTCTAGTGGCAGAGGTGTGACTAGGGATTCAGTTGTGAGATCTGAAGCTAGAGCACCAGCCAAAGCTTATGTTATTCGCGCTCAGGAAGAAGCGTCATCACCTGATGTTATTACCAGTACATTTTCTCTCTACGACACTAATGTGATTGCTTTAATTGATCTTGGATCGACACATTTGTATGTTCGTGAGAATTTAGTGTCTAGTAAGAAATTACCTATTGAGTCTACAAAATTTGTAATTAAAGTATCGAACCCCTTAGGCAAGTATGTTCTAGTTGACAAAGTATGCAAGAATTGTCCTTTAATGACTAGGGGTTACTGTTTTCCGGCTGACTTGATGCTTTTACCATTTGATGAGTTCGATGTGATTCTGGGTATGAATTGGTTGACTCTGCATGATGCCGTTGTAAACTATCGAATTGAGATGTTAAAATAATAAAATTTTTCGAATTGAATCTGATGAGTCGGGTGTATTGCCTATAGTGATTTCATTGATGTCAGCTCAGAGATATGTGAGAAAAGGTTATGACGCGTACCTAGCATATGTTTTAGATACCAAAGTGTCTGAAATGAAGATTGAATCGGTGCCTGTAGTTTGTGAATATCCGGATGTATTTCCAGAAGAATTGCTTGGGTTGCCACCAATCAGAGAGGTTGAGTTTGCTATTGAGTTAGTACCGGGAACTTCGCCTATATCTATAGCTCAATACAGAATGGATCCGACAAAGTTGAAAGGGTTGAAAGCTCAGTTGTAAGAGTTAATAGATAGAGGTTTTACAGGACCTACTTTTTCACCTTGAGGTGCACCTGTATTGTTCGTAAAGAAGAAAGATGGAACAATGAGAATGTGTATTGACTATCGTCAGCTTAACAAGGTTACGATAAAGAATAAATATTCGTTACCGAGAATAGATGATTTGTTTGATCAGTTGAAAGGTGCAACAATATTTTCAAAGATTGATTTGAGATCTGGTTATTATCAATTGTGAGTCAAAGACCTAGCTATGCCAAAAACTGCATTTAGAACAAGGTATGGGCATTATGAATTCCTTGTTATGCCATTTGGACTAACTAATTCTCCTGCCATTTTTATGGATTTGATGAATCATATATTTAGACCGTATTTAGACAGATTGGTTGTTGTGTTCATTAATAACATTCTGATCTATTCTCGAGATGAGTCTGAGTACGCCGTGTAATACCCTAAACCCGGCCCAGACGTTATGGCCGAATTCAGCATGCCACATGGAAAAAGTTACTATTCGTTTCATCAAGAATCTCTTTCTTAGGGTGTAAAAACATTAATGTTATAAGTTTAAGTGAATGGAAGTGTGTGCACCGGTAGGGAAGCTTAAAAGAGGAGGTGAGTCTGTTGGATCGCTTAAGTACCAAGCTCTTCCCGGATCTAATCCTAGACATGCACACATCCATTGCCACACTTAAAGCATGTTATGTGTCTATGACAAATAAATCGTGTTTAAGTCTGGTTTAGATATTTTTTCCTTTTCTTTGCCTTTGAAAACATTTGTATTGCGGAAGCTTTACACGTCAGAGACATTTTGAAAACATATAGTCTTTTTTTTAAAGCGCGCCTAGTGCTAACGGTTCAAAAATCCATAAATGAAATAATTTAATGAGCGGCCTTATTACAACCTTCAAACAAAACGAAAATAATTAAAAGTAAAGGAAGTGTGATCTAATTTAAAAACCAGAATTTGTTCTTCATGGCCACTCTGAATCCTGTCCAGCTCCAAGTCCACCATTTAGGGCTCACCTACAAGGATGGAAAGAAAATGGGTGAGTTTGGGGAAACTCAGTGTATACAGAAACCCATCCAAAGCCTAAACCAGCTCGAGCCCATTAGGCCTAAGCCCTACTCAGATAACAGTACACAATGGACCGAAGCCCTTTTCAGAATATAGTAACAAGGCCTTAGCCCTTTTTCGAGCAGTCATGCCCATAGGCCCAATTCAAAGAATGTCATGTAACAGAATAACCATGAATGCAATCCCGTTGGGGAGACTACTCAACCCACCAACCGCTACACTCCCGCACATCACCCTACACTCCATGTGGGGAATATCTCAACCCACCCGACCTACACTCCACGATTATAGCAATGCCGCTCGATTATCGTAAGATGAGGCAAAGCTCCAAAGACGTGGATGAACCACTTTAAACACTTCCTCCATCAATATCCCAATCCCATGCAACAGACATTAATGAAAGCATATCATGCGAATACGATTTTAATCAATCATGCATTTTAGTCAATATAAACCCTAGGGTATATTGGTAATTTTTGCCCTTTAGGGTACATTCGTAAAACTTACACATCTACACAAAAGTTATTTTGGTAACTTTTAACGATTAAAAGCAATTCGAGTCTACCAACTAACTAACAGCCGATTTGCCCATCTCTTACCCATATTGGTCCGTAAGCCCATTTGGCCCGATTTTGGCCCATCGAGGCCCACTTACCGATGTTCACGTATTTTACACACAACCAACTTACCACTTTGCGATGCCGAATCTAACCATTAGTCTATGACTTGATAGCATTTGCGTACTCACAAGCCCATGAAATATCGGATTTCGATTTTTGGCTTTTACCGACTTGAGCAGAGAAAGGGTGTTCAGGTACACACTGTTTTCGCGACAGTACTCATCGAGATCCTTTACGATGTCCTACAATTATTCATCACCATTTTTAGCGTACAAGTTATGCTTAACAAACTCAAAATCCACCTTACCTTATTCGGCCAAAGAACCCTTATTAACCATAAGTTGCTTACCTTCACAGGGTCCAATAATACGGTTCAAGCTTATCCAAGTCGATACTCCAAGCCTCGCTGCTCCTTCGAAGTTGTCTATATCACACAGTCCAAGTCAGTCACTTGCCCACAAGGGCAAAACAGTCATTTAACACCCTAGGGGCAAAATGGTAATTCTACCCTACAGGGGTATTTCGGTAATTCTACCCTACAGGGGTATTTCAGTAACTTTGAAATCCAAGGGTATTTTGGTAATTTTGCAAACCAGGGGTATTTTGGTAATTTTGCAAACTAGGGGCATTTTGGTAATTTTGCAAACCAGGGGTATTTTGGTAATTTTACAAACCAGGGGTATTTTGGTAAACTAAGTGTTCTAAACAATGATAACAATACGAATGGGCCTAAAGTCCTTTCTCGGCCCAAATGGGCCCACACGCTCGTGTGGCCCTTTTAGCCCAAATCTAGCCACAGATATGAAATTCACCAAGCCTAATCCAATATTTACTACACAATCAAACAACTTATCCAATTGGGCTCAGAGGCCCATTGGGCCCACATGGCCCCTTTCGCCCATCGCGCCCAAAGTAGCCATCCCTGACCACCCAGTAGTGAGAAATACACACACGATAGGAGATTGGAGTTAATCCGCACTCCGAGCACTTCTAGCCGATGCCCAACCCAAACGAGCACGCCATAACGCGAAAGGATCGACCAAGAAAGGTACCTTTGCTCTCCTCATGGTTCTCTCTATTTAAAGCCGACCGTATCCACTCTTATGTTAGCTTACCGATGTGGGATCCTCCATCATCGAGTTTAAATTCAACACCAACTCTTGCCATCCCAACATAGCAAAATAATCAACCTTTGCATGCCAAGGATTCGAACCAAAGTCCTCCTATATGCCAACTCACGCCACCACCACTAGGCCACCAACTCATTTGTGTCATAAATCCAGCACATTAAACTTTAAAGCGCACCTACTTGCTTCTAGATTTATTGAAAAGAAAAACCAAAATATATTGCAAGAGCCAAGACTTGAACCTTGGACCCCTTGCTTCCTCTATGGCGTCACTTCCTTGTCCCCTAAGTGGCGCCACCTTGCCACTACACCACACTTCTTTTTGTGTCATCTTTTCTCCAACAATATTCTTAAGGCTTACCTACTACTGACTAGGGTTTGATTCACCTTAAACCAAAATTTTTGCTAGAGTCGAGTTTGAACCCAAGACTTCTCCAACACTTCTCAAAGACAATTAACCACTAAAACAAGCCTTCATTAACGAAATTTACATGCACAACAAAATATTAAAATCTGCCTTCAACCGCTCCCATGCTCAAGGCCCAAAACTTCTAGGCCCACATTCAGGGTGTTACACGCCGAGCATTTAAGGATTATGTTGCAAACCTTGAGTGTAACAACTTGATTTTGGGTCTAGTCGAAACAGTAGTTTCGAGACCACGAATCCAACGTAGTAAAGTTTATTTTTATCATATTTTTCTGGTCTAAAAAGTGAAAAAGTTGAGTTCTACATGCTAGAGGTGTCCAATTGCTATGAGATTTTAAATTGGAGGTCCTTAAATGGTAATTAGACCATTGGTTAAGTTTTTGGACAAAAATGGACATGGTTGGGTATATTTCTAAAGTTTTTCATTAAGGGTATTTTGGTCATTTGGTTATTAAAATGAATTAAAACAAACTTAAAAGCCAATTTTTGTCCATCTTCAACCCATGGTCGAATTTCACAATGGGAAACCATGGCTAGGGTTTTTCAAGCTTCCAAGTTTGATTGTAAGTCCATTCTAGCCCCATTTTTAATGATTTTTACATTTTTGAAATCCTCGTAACAATATCTATCTATCTCTACCACTAATTTGAAGAGATCTCGAAGTTCAAAATTTTACGCATGTTGAATATTTGTGTATTTTGATGTTTATGGTAGAAAATGCATGTTAGTTGTTTGTTAAATGACTTTTACTAAGTGATTTTCAGTGAAAATGCCTAAAAGGACTAATTTGTAAAAGTTATAAAATATGTAGTAAAAGTGTGATTTAATGAAAACTGTAGGCTGTTATAGTTAATAAAATGATTCAGTTAGGATTGTATGTTAATGAAATTTAATAGATTTCATTTTTCGAGCCTAGGGGCAAAAATGTAAATATGTCAAACTTTAGGGGCAAAAATATAATTTTACCATAATGTGATTTTTGGGTCACATTGAATAATGTGACTAATAAATAAGCTAAATCTGATATTATAGATCAAGAAAAATAAAGTTCAAGTCTAGATCGGGGGAAAATGAATATTGGACAAATAGGTCCTTTTCGTAGTTGTCGCACTCGAGGTAAGTTCGTATGTAAATAATGCATCGTTATTTATGATTTAATTGCTTTAGTATTTGTATGAATTGTGATTTACTCTTTGAAAGTAATTCGACAAAGTTTTGACAAGTGGGAAATATCTCGGTTTAACCTTAGGAATAAATAGGATACAATGTCATGACATTAAGGTTAATTGAGTTTACGTGTAAGACCATATATGGGATATGGCTTCAAAATGAGATTTCGTGTAAGACCATAGCTCTGCTATTGGCATCGATATGAGATCCCATGTAAGACCATATTGGGATATGGAATTGGTATGGTATTGTGTGTACGAGATTCCCGAGTATCTTTTAGTATTCCAAGTGGTTCAACGGGAAAATTCAACGATTATGTCAAAGACAAGGATGAATATGAGATTTTGTTGAAACGGTACAGGTATGTACGTAAGGTTTATAATAAATGGTTTCATGATATTGTGAGTTTATGTTCATTAAAGGATGACTTTGTGATAACCTTGTGATTATTGGTATATACTTATGATCTATGAAATTCATGATAAATTCATTTGATGACCATGTGATTGGCTTTCGAGCCAAATGGAGTTATGATATAGCATGTGTTATTCATGCAAATTATGATTTATCGGATACGAGAAAAATGAAAGACATTAAGATATATGCTTGGAAATGTGAGTACACAAGATTAATGTGCATGTTTATTATGAGATTTGAAGTGGTATGTTAATTGCTGTAATATGTTATAAAAGAAAGATCATGGTTGTTAGGCTAAAGCCAAAATATGTTAAATTATGTTTGTAAGTTGATAGAGCAAACATTGTGTCTGAATAAAATCGTAACCGTGAGATTATGGTAGATTATCATAATTTGTGTTCACATCATTGAATATGATAAATACTTGGTAATATATGAATGAGTAAGTTATATTTATGAGATTTAAATGACATTCGTATGGATTTACATTATGTTGATAGTATAATATATCTATGGTTGAAGTTGCTCATGGTTTACATATGAACTTACTAAGCTATATACATAGCTTACCCCCCTTCCTTTCCCATGTCTTATAGGGTTATTAAGCCAGCTCAGGTTGGAGATTGCTGGAGATACTATCTCACTATCGAGTTATCATTTTTGGGTATAAATGAATTCAAGTATTTTTAAGTTTATGGCATGTATAGGAACTTGGTCATTTGTTATATGTGTCATGATTAATTTGGGCCATATGTGTTGGTTTGTAATTGTTAATGTTTCATCTTATATATAGCCATGAATGATAGCTTATGCTGATTTTAAGTTCATTCATATGTTAATACGCTCTTGTGAATATGAAATTAGTATGTTTTTAATGGGCTAGTATGATATTTTAAGCATTATAAATGATGGCATGAGAATGAAATGTTATTGACTTAGTTGGGAGTGTTTGGTTGCTTAAGTATGATATGTTTTGTACCTTTGAATTGATATGAGTGCATGTGTGAATAAGGGTGGCAAATGGCTTGGTAAACAGCCTTATTATTGTCCACACAGGTAGACACACGAGTGCGTGTCTAGACCATGTGTGACACAGGGTTAGCCCCATGGGCGTGTGATCTGGCCGTGTGTCCCCTGCACCTTAATTTTGGCAAAACAGAATGTCCAGAATTGAGCACACGGGTAGAGACACGGGCGTATGTCTCAACCGTGTGTGCTACATGGCCTAGCACATGGGCGTGTGACTTGGCCATGTGACTTAAATTTGATGATGACGTCATAAACAAAATGTCCCCTAATTTGAAGACGGCCTAAAGCACGGGTGTGTCTTAAGCTCACACGGGCTTGTCCCGAACCTACATGGGTGTATGACCCCTTTTAAGTTTCCCAAAAATTTCCAAAGTTCTTGGTTTAGTCTTGAACCACTCCTAATATATGTTTTGGGCCTCGTGGGCTCATTTAAGGGACGATATGAGTGCATATGAAAATTTTTAAATTTGGGTGGAAATCCATGTCTTGGTTTTGAATGTTTATTTGAGTTTAAGTCCGGTAATGCCTCGTACCCTATTCCAGCATTGAATACGGGTAAGGGGTGTTACATTGAGAGATAAGCAATTGTTCGATGAATTCAGGAAATGTGAGTTTTGGCTCCGAGAAGTCAAATTTTTGGGACATATTGTTTCCACAGATGGCGTTTGAGTTGATCCGAGTAAGATTTCTGCAGTTGTTGACTGGCAATCACTGAGAAATGTATCCAAAGTTAGAAGTTTTCTAGGATTAGCTGGTTACTATCGACGTTTCGTTAAAAGGTTCTCGATGATTGCTACACCGATGACCAGACTATTACAGAAAGATGTCAAGTTTGAATGGTCTGAGAAATGTCAACAAAGTTTCGATCAATTGAATGTACCACCCTTAACCCGTATCTGTCACCAAATTAGGGTTAAAGGCATTATCGGACACAGTGGAACAATATGCAAACAATTCAATATCATCATCCACAAACATAGTCAAACATCATTATAAAGTCCCTTATTTATGTCAACGAGATCGTAAACATGCATTAGAAAGGGGTCGGGACTAAATTGAGCTCATACGAAATTTTTGAAACTTAAAAAATTTCTAAAGTTGTAGAGGTCACATGCCCGTGAGAACAGGCCGTGTGCCTCACACGGCTTAAGACACGCCCGTGTGTCTAGTCCATGGCAAAACAAGGCATACACACTTACTTATTCACACGGCCACAAGACATGCCCGTGTGCCTTGGCCGTGGTCGAAACTGACTAGGTTCACACGGCTAGCCACACGCCTGTGTGCCTTGTCCGTGCTCAAGACTGACTTAAAATCGGAGGGTACCCCAGGGACACACAGCCGTACAACATGACCGTGTGTCACACAAGGCTGAGACACACGCCCGTGTCTCTATCCGTGTGGACAAAAAAAAAATTTGAAAAGCCAATTTGTCACTTAATTTAGGTCAAACCTACAAGCACCAAAACAAGCACATTTGCATAACAATTTCAGAAAATTTTCAATACCAAAACTTACATCATTCATGCCATATTATTGACAACAATTTCATGCTTGTAACACATATCAAAACATGTCATCATATATGTCCAAAATCATACCAAAACATATGGTTTCATAATCTCCAAACATACAATCAAATCTCATGCCAAAACCTTACCAATTTCCATAATAGACACATTCCAAAAACTTACCAAATTGACCAATTCTCTTGGCCATTCAAAGCACTTCATATAGGCACAACTTGTATCACATATCATATACTAAAATCAAACCATAATTTCAACCACAAACTAGCCATATCACATGGCATGTTACATACATTACAAAACATATCCAAATTCTCCTAGCCTATACATGCCATATTCTAAAATATACATTTTCAAAAGGTACCAATATATAGTTCGATAGTGTGGTGACGATTCTTGATGATCCCCGAGCTCCCAGTAGCTTTGATATCTATAAAATAGTTGAGAAACACATAGAGTAAGATTTCAAAAGCTTAGTAAGCCATATACAAATAAACTTATCATTCAAAACATGTAAACATCATCAAATTACATGTACTTTGTAGCCAATAACCAAAACAAACCTCTTGGTCATATACATATCACTAATAAGTCGTAATTTATACATATTTTTATCTCATGCTTAGCACATTTTGGATGAATTAACATTAGATTTATGGAATTTGATTCTCCTAATCTTTTAATTTCATATCTTATACTTAGGTGAGCATAGGAAAGTAAAAAGAACAAGAAACGGGCCAAAAACAGAGAAAATGGGCTGACATGGGAAATCAACATGGCCTGGACTTCCTCACATGGGTAGAAAACATGCCCGTGCCATTCTAGCAGGCTGAACACGGCTTAAAACGACCTCAACACGGGTGTGTCTATTTCTCAGCCTTAACTACACCCTGAAGTGATCGCACACGGGTGTGTCCTTGTCGAGCCCAAGTTGAGTTCTTTTCGAAAAGGGACAATTTTGAGGGTTAGAAAGCATTCCAAAGTCTATTTATAAGACCCTAAAGGAGGAGAGAAAAGGGACGGAGAGTAAGAAGCAAGGAATTACTCGAAGAAAGCCGATTGATCCATCTTGGAAGCCAGATTCACCTCCAAGACTGAAGATCTACCTTCAATTTCCTTCAGGGGTTTTTGGGTTTTTTTTATGTTTTTTCATTATTCTTCTGAGATGTTTTCTTTTATAGTTATGAACTAAATCCCCTAAATACCTAAGGGGGATGAAACCTAAGACGGATCTTGTTAATATTTTCTGAATTGTATGATAAATACTTGATTTGTTCTTAATTATGACTTTAACTCTTGTTTGAATATTCCAAGATATTCATTCAAGTATTGATGTGCTTATTCAGAGGATGAATAATCCCTACCTAAGAGTAGATCATTCATAATTAAGCGGAGTTGCATGCAATCCTAGAGATAGGACGACATAAATCTACTGGATCAGAGTCAAATCTAATAAGGGAATCCATAGATCGAGTTAATGCAAAACTAGGGGTTTTAGTTAGAAAGAGATTTCAATTAATCAACCTAGGGTTAGACGTTATTAGTCTTGAATAGGGATAATAACATAACTTAGGGATTTCTACGGATCAAGTTAAGTGAATAAATCGTCTGGTTCAGAGTCAATTAACAAGAGAAGTCTAGGTGGATTCTTCCTTGGGTGTTGTCTAAATCAATCAGTTTTCCCAAAAGTATTTCCCTAATTTACTTTCTGTGCATTCTTAGATTAGTTAATTAGTTAGATAAAACAACCTTCATTACTCTTAGGCTAGATAATAAAAAGAAAGTTAATACTAGTACTCTTAGTTCCTTTGGGTTCGACATCTGGTCTTGCTAAAACTATACTACTGTTCGATAGGTACGCTTGCCTTCATCGTGATAATAGTTAGTTCAAGTACGATCAATTATAAATTTTAAAACTTATCACGAGTGACAATCAAGTTTTTGGCATTGTTGCCGGGGAACTAAAATATTAGGAACACTCGATTTTTATTACTTTTGACATTATTTTCTTATTTTATTTAATTTTGTTTTATTTTTAGTTTTACTAAATTTTCTTTTATTTTCTTTTGGCAGGTTTTCATAGTTTATGACTAGAAGAAACCCGTCAAGACCATTACTCTTTGATAGTAAGATTGAAAGTACAACTTACAGAAACCAAAAAGAAATTAGGAGAAGCTTACAATACATAGAGGAAGGGCAAGAGGACGATATTCCAACTACAACTGAGGAGATGACTGATAATCAGAATAATCCGCTACCTCCTGCAATTGCTGCTAATCTAGTAAATCAGAATCCTGGTCCTCGTACTATGTATGATTATGCTAAACCTACTTTAACAGGAACTGAATCAAGTATAATTAGGCCTGCTATTGCTGCAAATAATTTTGAATTGAAACCTAACACAATTCAAATGATACAATAGTTTGTTCAGTTTGATAGTTTGTAGGATGAGAACCCAAATACTCATTTGGCCAATTTTTTGGAACTCTATGACACATTTAAAATCAATGGCGTTTCTGATGATGCCATTCGCCTTCGACTATTTCCCTTTTCGCTGAGGAATAAAGCTAAATAGTTGTTGAACTCGTTACCACGAGGATTAATCACTACTTGGGAACAAATGACCAAAAAGTTCTTACTTAAATATTTTCCACTTGCTAAAATAGCTAAACTAAGGAATGATATATCTTCTTTTGTGCAGATGGATTTAAAAACTCTCTACGATACTTGGGAAAGATACAAGGACCTACTGCGAAGGTACCCTCACCATGGATTACCCTTTTGGCTACAGGTTCAAACTTTTTACAATGGTGTGAACCCCTCGATGAGATAGATGATTGATACAGCCACTGGTGGGACCATCAACAACAAAACACTTAAAGAGGCTTACGAATTTATCGAGGAGATGTCACTGAATAACTATTAGTGGCAAGTCATGAGAACTAAGCCAACCAACACAGCAGGTGTTTATAACGTCGACTTAGTTACTATACTGTCAAATCAGGTAGAACTCTTAAATAAAAAGATTGATGGTTTACTTGGTTCCACGCAGGTACATTCAGTTATACAGTGCAATGCAAGTGGAGGTGGAATGAGCAATCCCGAATATCCAACCTATGACCATAACATGGAGAACGAACAATTGAACTAAATGGGTAACAACTCTAGACCTCAAAATAATCCTTACAGTAACAATTACAATACAGGTTGGAGGAACCACCCAAATTTCTCATGGGGAGGCCAAGGAAATCAAAGACCACCACCCCCTCCAGGTTTCCAACAACAGCCTTACTAGCAAAAGAAAAAGCCGAACCTTGAGGAGATGATGAAAAAATTTATTTCAGTAGCAGAAACCCATTTTTAGAACACTGAAACTGCACTAAAAAATCAGCAAGCATCGATTCAAAGGCTCGAGAATCAAATTGGACAACTGGCTAAGATGATTTCAGAGAGATCACCAGGATGTCTACCTAGTAACACTGAACCCAATCCAAAAGAGCATGTGAAAACAGTTACACTAAGGAGTGGGAAGGTGTTACCTGAATCTGAAAAGAAACAACCACAAGAAGCCGATAGAAATGAAGGAGAAGAGGTAAAACCCGAAAACAATGACAAACCAGTGCCAAAGGAATATAAACCACCAGCCCCATACCCAGCAAAGTTGAAGAAAGACTGCATGGATGCCACAATTCGGTAAATTTCTTAAACTTTTTAAGCAAGTACACATCAACTTACCTTTTGTTGAAGATATCTTACAGATGCCTACATACGCAAAACTTTTAAAAGAGCTTCTAACAAATAAAAGGAAGTTTGAGGACTTATCTACAGTAGAACTCAACGAGGAATGCTCGGCCATGGTCCAAAATAAACTGCCAACCAAACTGAAAGACCTAGGAAGTTTTACTATTCCCTATTTAATTGGGAGTTTGAATGTTGAAAAGGCACTAGCTGATTCAGGCGCTAGCATTAATTTGATTCCATATAAAACTTTAAACAACTTGGTTTTGGGGAACCTAAATCCACTAGGATGAGTATTCAATTAGCTGATAGATATGTTAAGTATCCTAGGGGTATCATAGAGGACGTACTTGTGAAAGTAGATAAATTTCTACTTCTTGTTGATTTTGTTGTGCTTGACATGGATGAGGATGTTGAAGTGCCTTTAATTTTAGGTCGTCCATTTTTAGCCACTGCTAGGGCTGTTATTGATGTGTGGGATGGTAAACTTATGCTTAGAGAAGGTGACGAAGAAATTATTTTTAAAATCTATGATGTCATGAGATTTTCTAGGGAGAAAGATGACTCATGCTATTTTATTGACTCTATTGATCATGCTACTCAAGACTCTTTTCAGGAAATCAAACATGACGACACGTTGGAACTATGTCTTGCCCAAAGCGAGGAGGATGATGATGATGATTCCGAGATGGGTAAGGTAAAAACTAAACTAAACTCCAATGAATTCATTTTAAGACAAGTAGAATGTGAGGGTATCAAGACAAGTGATGAACTTAAGCAAAAACCCTCTATTGAAGACCCCCCCAAACTGGAACTTAAACAGTTGCCAAATCACTTGGAATACGCATTCCTCGAAAATAATTCTAGACTGCCAGTGATTATTGCTTCTAACTTGCAACCCAAGGAGAAAGAGGAATTACTCCAAGTATTAAGAGAATATAAAAGGGCCATAGCTTGGAAAATTTCTGACATCAAAGGGATCAGCCCTTCTTTTTGCACCCACAAAATTCTAATGGAAGATGAATATAAACCATGTGTGCAAGCTCAAAGATGACTGAACCCAACATGAAAGAAGTTGTTAAAGCTGAGGTAATTAAACTTCTAGATGCTGGAATTATTTATCCCATTTCTGACAGTTCTTGGGTAAGTCCAGTGCAGGTTGTTCCAAAAAAAGGAGGCATGACTGTTGTAACCAACGAGAAGAATGAATTAATCCCGACAAGAACAGTCACATGTTGGAGAGTTTGCATTGACTACACGAAGCTGAATGATACCATGAGAAAATATCACTTTCCCTTGCCATTAATTGACCAAATGTTGGAAAGATTATCAGGGCACATGTACTACTGCTTTTTAGACGGACTCTCTGGTTATTTCCAAATCCCAATAGCTCCTAAAGATCAAGAAAAGACGAAATTTACATGTCCATATGGTATGTTTGCTTATCGTAGAATGCCTTTTGGATTATGTAATGCTCCTACTACTTTTCAGCAGTGTATGATGGCCATCTTTGAGGAACTCGTAGAAGACATCATGGAGGTATTTATAGACGACTTCTCGGTATTCGGTAACTATTTCCATCTTTGCCTTAAAAATTTAAAACGAGTTTTAATAAGATGTGAGGAAATGAACCTTGTGCTTAACTAGGAAAAGTGTCACTTTATGGTTCAAGAAGGTATTGTGTTAGGACATAAAATTTCTAGTAAAGGGATAGAAGTTGATAAATATAAAATTGAAACCATCAAAAAATTACCTCCCCCAAGTTCGGTCAAGGCTATTAGAAGCTTTTTAGGACATGCTGGTTTTTATAGAAGATTTATTAATGACTTTTCTAAAATTGCTAAGCCTTTAACTAAATTACTAGAAATAGATGTGCCTTTTAATTTCGATCAGGAATGTTTAGAAGTATTTAATACTTTAAAAGATAAATTAATTAATGCTCCAATTATAATTGCATATGATTGGAATTTGCCTTTTGAACTAATGTGCGATGCAAGTGATTTTGCCATAGGCGCAGTTTTGGGACAGTGAAGAGACAAGCATTTTCAACCTATATATTATGCTAGCAAAACTCTGACAGCTACATAAGAAAACTACACCACCACAGAGAAAGAGTTGCTAGCTGTAGTTTTGCATTCGATAAATTTTGATCATATCTAATATTATCTAATGTTGTCGTTTATACTGACCACTCTGCCCTTCGCTATCTTTTAACTAAAACTGATGCAAAACCTCGACTCATTCGATGGATTCTGTTATTGCAGGACTTTGACTTGGAGATTCAGGATAAGAAAGGAGGTGAAAATCTCGCAGCTGATCATCTTTCCAGGCTTGAGAACTCAAATACCAAAGTACTAGATGAAGTTGAAATAAATGATTCTTTCCTTAAAGAACAATTCTTTGCTATATCTGATTCTGAGGTACCTTGGTTTACGGACATTGTGAAAATTTTAGCAGCTAACATTATCCCAAAAGGGTTGACACACCAGCAAAAGAAGCGATTCTTTAATGATGTGAAAAACTACTTTTGGGACGACCCTTTTCTTTTCCGTATATGTGTAGATCAAGTTATTAGAAGATGCGTTACAAGGTCAGAAGCATCGAAAATCTTGGAACATTGCCACTCAGGACCGAATGGAGGACACTACAGTGGAACTAAGACTGCACAATTAAGTTTTTATTGGCCCATGTTATTCAAAGACGCCAACAGGTATGTTCTTGTGACAAATGCCAACGGGCAGGTAATATCTCCAAACGTGATGAAATGCCTCAAACATATATGCTTTCATGTGAAATATTTGATGTTTGGGGTGTCGACTTCATGGGTCCATTCCCTAGTTCATTTGGGAATAAATACATCTTAGTAGTAGTTGGTTATATGTCTAAATGGCTGGAGGCCCAAGCCTTACCTACTAATGATGCTAGAGTGGTACTACGATTCCTTAAGAAACTCTTCTCTAGATTTGAAACACCTAGAGCAATTATCAGTGATAGGGGTACTCATTTTTGTAACGCCCAATTTGAGAAAACCCTTAAGAATTACAGAGTTCATCACAGAATAACCACCCCTTACCATCCTCAAACTAGTGGACAAGTCGAAGTGGCAAACTGAGAGATCAAACGGATTCTAGAAAAGACAATAGAATCAAATAGAAAGGATTGGGCGATGAAAGTAGATGATGCTTTATGGGCCTATAGAACTGCTTTTAAGACTCCCATAGGAACATCACCTTACAGACTTGTTTATGGAAAAAGTTGTCTTCTACCATTCGAACTAGAACACAAAGCCTTCTGGGCTATTAAATTTTTAAACCTTGATCCCAAACTTGCAGGTGAAACCAGGTTGATGTAGTTGAACGAGTCAGATGAGTTGCGAGCTAATGCATATGAAAACTCATGCCTATACAAAGAAGCAACAAAGTGCCGCCACGACACTCGTTTAAAGCAACGCAAACAATTCGAAGTTGGAGATCTTGTCCTGTTATATAATTCAAGGCTCAAATTATTTCCTGGTATGCTTAAATCACGATGGTCAAGGCATTTCGTAGTTCAATCTGTTTTTCCATATGGCACAATAGAGGTAAGTCACCCATCACAAGGCACTTTCAAGGTAAATGGACATCATCTCAAACTTTATAACGGTGAGAATTTTAAATACAATGGTGAGGAGCTACAACTCCACGAACCTCCCTAAATAAACCTACAAGGTAAAGTCAAGCTTAGACTATAAATAGGCGCTTCTCGAGAGGCAACCCGAGTACTAACGGTTTTGATTTATTTAAATTTTAGTTTTAACATATGAATCACTAACTGAGTCTTTGAACACAGGTTTCCCAAAATCCACATGGCCAGGCACACGGGCGTGCCTTAGGCCGTGCACATAACACGAAAGGAGACATGACCGTGTGAAAATAGAGCAAGAATTTTTCCCAAAACATGGGATACGATAAGTTGCCACGGTCGTGCCACATGGCCGTGGGCAATCCTACCAAATCAACACGGGCGTGTGACATGCCCGTGCTCACCACCTGTGGTTGAACCTGTCAAATTAACACTGGCATGCGCATATATACACAAGCGTGGGAGAAGCGAACAAAGTGGAATACGGCCGTGCGACACGGCCGTGTGCACCAGCACGCACAAAGTTGAAAACCACGAAAAACACGGGCTGAAATAAAGGCACATGGGCGTGCCCCACGACCGTGTGCCCTAATATCTATATTTTTAATTTTATTTAAGACTATTTTTATTTCATTTTTAGGTATTACAATTTATATTACTTAATTAATGTTTTTGGCTATCTCGTTATGAGTAATCATGCTTCTCTATATTCCTAAAGAGTTATTGACCCTATCGCAGTTATAAAGAGCTTCAAAGCTCAATATTATTTAAGAAATTACAACTACAATGGAAAAGATCCTCCACGACTGCCATGTCCTGTCCGACCACCACGATAACCTCTTCGCTAGACACTGTGGTTGTGGAACCCAACCTCTACCACCACCGGAGTATCCTCCTCCTTGCCTTAGCCCATCACTTTCCACAACTACTATTCAAGGAATCCAATTAACATTTAGGAAGTTTCACATCTCTCCCTACTTTATGATCTTATATTTATATTTTCCACTAACCTTATCTTTGTACATTGAGGGCAATGTACATCTTAAGTGTGGGGGGATCAATTATATCACTATCAGAAAAATTCCTGAATTTTGTCTTATTCTCTTGTGAATCACTGTTATATGAATTTTGATTAATTTATGGTTTTTATTGATATGTCTTGAATTAAAACATAGGCATTCGTGCATTGATTGTTTAAACTTTAAGTAATTATAGAATCAAACATGATAAGTTGATTTTTGAGCATTAAAATTTTAGGTTATTTCCCCAAGTTTAGGTATTATCTTAGAGTCGAAATTCACAGGGTTAACATCAAAAAGCCATAATTTTTGTGAGATTGTGAGCCTTTAGAGCATCTATTATTTCTTTTATCCTCACTTTTATTGTTGCTTTGAGTGCATAAATATCGAATTGTTATTCTAGAACTTGCTTGATTATGCATGTCAAGACCACAACATTTGATTTGATATGTCAAGATGATAGAGGCACTTAGGTTTAACCCACTCACTCCATAAAAGCCTACCTTCACAATTAACCCTTAGTGAACCCCTTTGAGCCTAACATCTCATTTATTGATTTACCCTCTATATTAACCTATAAGTCATTATTGTTGAAATCCCCTCAATTAATTTTATCCGTATTTTTGTTGAGATTTGATTTGAATAAATTACTTAGCTATGTTTTATTTTTGATAGTTAGTCTATGTTATTTGATTTGTTCTTAAAAAAAAAGAAAAAAAAAGAGAGATGATGAAATTATATAATGCTTGTGTTAAAATGATGTTATCCAAAAGAAAAGCTCAATTATGGGTTATCTAAATGAGGGATGTAATTTGTCAAAATTTTAGCGTTTTTCTAGTTGAGTAATTCTTCAATTCAATCTCGATTCTAACCTTCTCTTTCAGCTTGTGACCACATCCCCTAACCATAGCTTCGTTACAACCCTCTAAAGACCTTTTGATTGATGTATCATCTCATTTTATAATGGTGGAGATTTGATTTTCATGCAAGCCTATGGTAATAACTTTTCATATTGACTGTTGAATGCTAAATTCATTGTTCTTAAACACCTCGAGTGATTTGAGTGAATCTTTAAGTGAGGATGTTAAACTCTGTGATATTTTGAATCAAAGGTGATTACTTAGATGAGGGGAGATACCTATGTTTTTCATGATAAAATGCTCAACTTGGAATGTTTGAAACTTTAATATTCTTCTAGTTGAATTCTCAATGTATGATTGCATATGGATTATTTTGAGATATTATTGATGGGAATTATAAGTTGAGAAAAATGACTTCTTAATGGTGAAGTGAGGGTTTTTCTTGAGGACAAGCAAACGCTTAATTGTGGGTGTATTTGATATGTCATAATTTATACATATTTTTATCCCATGCTTAGCACATTTTTGGATGAATTAACATTAGATTTATGGAATTTGATGCTCCTAATCCTTTAATTTTATATCTTATACTCAGGTGAGCATAGGAAAGTAAAAAAAGAAGAAACAGGCCAGAAATAGAGAAAATGGGCCGACATAGGAAATCAACACGGCCTGGACTTCCTTACACAGGTAGAATACACGTCTGTGCCATTCTAGTAGGCTTGAACACGGCTTAAAACGACCTCGACACGAGCGTGTCTATTTCTCAGCCTTGACCACGGCCTGAAGTAATCGCACACGGGCGTGTCCCTGTCGAGCCCAAGTTGAGTTCTATTTGAAAAGGGGCAATTTTGAGGGTTGGAAAGCATTCTAAAGCCTATTTAAAAGACCCTAAAGGAGGAAAGAAAGGAGACGGAGAGTAGGAAGCAAGGAATTACTCGAAGAAAGCCGATTGATCCATCTCGGAAGTCGGATTCACCTCCAAGACTGAAGATCTCCCTTCAATTTCCTTCAGGGGTTTTTGGGTTTTCTTTATGTTTTTTCATTATTCTTCTGAGATGTTTTCTTTTATAGTTATGAACTAAATCCCCTAAATACCTAAGGGGGATGAAACCTAAGAGGGATCTTCTTAATATTTTCTGAATTGTATGATAAATACTTGATTTGTTCTTAATTTTGGCTTTAACTCTTGTTTGAATATTCCAAGATATTCATTCAAGTATTGATATGCTTATTCAGAGGATGAATAGTCCCTGCCTAAGAGTAGATCATTCATAATTAAGCAGAGTTGCATGCAATCCTAGAGATAGGACGACATAAATCTACCGGATTAGAGTAAAATCTAATAAGGGAATCCATAGATCGAGTTAATGCAAAACTAGGGGTTTTAATTAGAAAGAGATTTCAATTAATCAACCTAGGGTTAGACATTATTAGTCTTGAATAGGGATAATAACATAACTTAGGGATTTCTACGGATCAAGCCAAGTGAATAAATCGTCTGGTTCAGAGTCAATTAACAAGAGAAGTCTAGGTGGATTCTTCCTTGGGTATTGTCTAAATCAATCAGTTTTCCCAAAAGTATTTCCCCAATTTACTTTCTGTGCATTCTTAGATTAGTTAATTAGTTAGATAAAACAACCTTCATTATTCTTAGGCTAGATAATAAAAAGAAAGTTAATACTAGTACTCTTAGTTCCTTTGGGTTCGACATCCGATCTTGCTAAAACTATACTACTATTCGATAGGTACGCTTGCCTTTATCGTGATAATAGTTAGTTCAAGTACGATCAATTATAGATTTTAAAACTTATCGTGAGTGACAATCAATCACATATTCACAAATCATTTGTACATATAACATATATTCACATGCTTAGATTATATATCATCATTTGCATATATATTTACCTTTCATTCTCAATCATAGTATACAATTAAAACATACTTGAATCGGATACACATCACATATAATTATTCATTTTCTTAGAATGCCCGTTGAACCGTTCAGAATCATAAGAATACGCGGATAGCTTAGAAAGTACATACAATGCCAACGTCCCAGATGTGGTCTTACATGTAATCAAACATCGATGCCACTGTCCCAGACAGTGTCTTACACAAAATCAAATACGATGCCAATGTCCCAGACATGGTTTTACATGTAAATCATAAGTCGATGCCAATGTCCCAGATGCGATCTTACACAATAACACATATCGGATCCTATGTCATGACATATGTATCCTAACTATTCCTAAGGTTCGTACGGGGCTTTTCAGACGTCGGAACTTTGTCGATACTTTCTCAGGTATCTCATATTCAACTCTCATATTCTCATTCATCATTGTTCAATAACATATTAGCATAAATAAACCATTTCAATTATATTTATTTGTATATAGACTTACCTCGTACAGATTCGAATAGACGGAATCAGCTACTCGACGACTTTCGACTTTCCCCGATCTAATTCCATTTTCTTTAATTCTTGATCTATATAAATTCAAATTCAACTCTTTTACTCACCAACTCAATCAAATCAATCCACAAACACATATTTAGGGCATTTTACAAATTAACCCTCACATTTTCACATTTTAACAATTTAGTCCCTAGTCACAAAAATCACAAAATACACCAAATTTCTTTATACATATGCTTGGCCAAATTCTCCTAGTACTTATACAAGTCCACACATTTCATTTATTTCACATTTTAATCCTTCAATTTATAATTTTCACAATTTAGCCCAAATTACTCAATTTCATCAAAAATACAAAGACAAAATATACTAACCCAAAATATATCTTTCATTTTCCAACAACTAACTTCACAAAGCTTATAATTTCATCAATGGCTCAACTCAAAATCATCAACAAAATCAGAAATTGAGACATGAGTTTGATAGTATACAAAACAACAATTACAAAAACATAGAAATTATCAAAAACCAAACAAAAACGAACCTTGAATTAAGCTTGGACCATGGTCAAATGCTTCAAACAGTTAAACCCTATCTTTTCATTCTATTTTCGGTGGAAGATGGATGAACTAAATGAATTTTAACCTTTGTTTTATTTAATATAACGTAATATACTACCCATTTTACCTTTTTATTAAACCATTTAATAAACCATTATAATAAGGCCATAATTGTCCTCTCATATGTTCAATGATCTAATTGCATCATAAGGACCTCTCTTTTAAAAGAAAAATCAAATAGGAACTTTTACAAACAGCAGGCAACTTTTACATTTTACGCGATTAGGTCCTTTTTGCAAACTAAGCACACAAATGATCAAATTTTCATACAAACTTTCACATATAATAAGCACGAAAATTAATATTAAAATATTTTTTTGACTTAGATTTGTGGTCATGAAACCAGTATTCCGACTAGGGTCTAAATCAGGTTGTTACAATTCTCCTCCCTTAGGGATTTTCATCCCCGAAAATCTTACCGTTGAACAGATTCAGATATTGTTGTCTCATAACATCTTCAAGCTCCCATGTAGCCTCTTCAACACCCTGTCGATGCCACATTACTTTTACTAATGAAATTTTCTTATTTCACAGTTCCTTAACCTCGTGAGCTAAAATACAAATCAATTCTTATTCGTAAGTCATATAGGACTGAATCTCAATCTCAGATGGAGGAATTACATGCAAAGGATCAGATTTGTACCGTCGAAGCATCGATACGTGGAATACATTATGAATCTTTTCTAGCTCAGGTGGCAACAACAATTTATAAGCAACCCGTCCTACACGCTCGATAATCTCATACAGTCCTATGAACCTCGGACTCAATTTGCCTTTTCAACCAAATCAGAGTATTTTCTTCCACGGTGAGACTTTCAAAAACACTTTGTCTCCGATCTCAAATTCAATGTCTTTTCGTTTCAAATCTGCATAAGATTTTTGACGATCAGAAGTTGCTTTCAAACTATCTCAGATCACCTTTACTTTCTGTTCAGTCTCTTTTATCAAGTCAACCCAATGAATCATATTCTCGCTGAGCTCAGTCCAATACAAAGGTGTACGAAATTTGTGACCATATAATGCTTCGTACGGTGCCATTTTAATACTCGATTGAAAACTGTTATTATAAGCGAATTCAATCAAAATAAAATACTATTCCCACATACTTTCAAACTCAAGAATGAAACAACTCAACATAGCCACTAGAATATGAATAATCCTCTCGGATTGACCATCCATTTGCGGGTGGACAGTAGTACTGAAATGTAATTTCATACCCAGAACATCTTGCAATTTCTTCCAGAATCGTGATGTGAATCATGGATCTCTGTCTGATACAATAGATAATGGCACACCGTGCAATCTTACAATATAATAAATGTACATCCCAGCTAACCTATCAAGCGAGTAATCGGATCGTACCGAAATAAAATAAGCTGATTTCGTCTATAAATCAACTACAACCCAAATTGCATCTTTCTTTCTCAGAGATAGGGGCAAACTTGAAACAAATTCCATTGTCACTCTATCATATTTCCACTCCGGAATCATAATCGGTTGTAACAAACCAGATGGCACCTGATATTTAGCTTTAATTTGCTGATAGATTAAACATTTTGAAACAAAGTCGGAAGTATCTCTTTTCATTCCAGTCCACCAGTAATGTTGTTTTAAATCATTATACATTTTCGTACTACCCGAATGAACAGATAACCGACTGTTGTGAGCTTCATTCAAAATTATCTGAATTAACTCTGGATTTCTCGGAACACAAATTCTATCTCAGAATCTCAAACAATTACCTCTTTCAACTCTGAATTCTGAATCAGAATCTAAACCACACTGAACTCGTTTTGCTAAAATCTCATTATCAATCTTCTGAGCTTCGATAATATGTTGAATGAATAATGGTTTTGCTTTTAATTCGGCTAAAACTAAACCATCATCGGACAAATCAAATGAGCATTCATTGCACGTAGAGCAAATATTAATTTTCCACTCAAAGAATCAGCAACAACATCTGCTTTACCCAGATGATAATCAATCACAAGCTCATAGTCCTTTAGCAATTCTAACTACCTTGTTTGTCACAGATTCATATCTTTTTGAGTTGTCAGATATTTCAAACTCTTATGATCAGAATAAATGTGACATTTTTCACCGAATAAATAGTGCCGCCAAATCTTTAAAGCAAATACGATCGCAGCTAACTCAAGGTCGTGCGTCGGATAGTTCTTTTCATGAGGCTTTAACTGTCTTGAAGCATAAACAATAACTTTGCCTTCCTGCATCAAAGCACATCCCAGACTGTTCAACGAAGCATCACTATAGATCACAAATTCTTTACTCGATTCGGGTTGTACTAACACTAGAGCTTCAGTCAATGGGGCTTTCAATTGATCAAAGCTTTTCTAACACTTTTTGGACCATTCAAACTTCACATCATTCTGAAGCAGTTTCGTTAATGAAGTTGCAATAATAGAAAAGCTTTTTACGAATCTTCTATAATAACTGGCAAGTCCCAAAAAATTGTGGACTTCAAAAACATTTCTCGGAGGCTTCCAATCTAAAATAGTTGAAATCTTGTTCGGATCAACTCGGATACCTGATGCTGATATAATATGACCTAAAAAACTGACTTTTCGCAACTAGAATTCACATTTGCTAAACTTCGCATATAATTACTTATCTCGTAAAGTCTATAGCACTATTCTCAAATGCTCAGCATGTTCGGATTCATCACGTGAATAAATTAATATGTCATCAATAAATAGGAAAACAAATCGATCTAAATATGGTCTAAAAATTTTGTTCATCAAATCTATAAAGACAACAGGTGCATTAGTCAATCCGAAAGGCATAACTAAGAATTCATAGTGTCCGTACCTCGTTCGGAAAGTAGTTTTCAGAATGTCTGAATCTTTTACTCGTAACTGATAATAACCTGATCTCAAATCTATCTTAAAAAATACAGTAGCTCCTTTCAACTGATCAAATAAATCATCAATTCGAGCCAGAGGGCATTTATTCTTGATAGTCACTTTATGCAATTGATGATAATCAATACACATTCTCATCGTACCATCTTTCTTTTTCACAAACAGAACAAGAGCACCCCAAGGTGAAAAAGTCAGTCTAGCAAACCCTCTATCGGTCAACTCTTGTAACTGAAACTTTAATACTTTTAACTCAGTCGGATCCATTCTATACGGAGCTATCAAAATCAGAGTAGTTTTGGGCACTAATTCAATGCCAAATTCAACTTTTCGTATCAGAGATAATCCCAAAAGTTCTTCAAGAAACACATCAAAAAATTCACAGATAATAGGCACTGATTCAACTCTCTTTTCTGACACTTTTGAATCAATCACATGGGCAAAGTAAGCTTCACCACCTTTTCTCACAATACTCAGAGCTTTCATCGAAGATATCACAGAAGGCAATCCATTCAAATCACTAGATTCAATTCGAACTATTTCATCATTCTTGTATCTCAAATCAATAGTTTTCCATGTGTAGTTCACAATAGCATCCTACAAAGTTAGCTAATTCATACCCAGAATTATATCAACCTCATCAAAAGGTAATAACATTAGATCAACAGGAAAACAAATGTCTCGAAACATTAACGGACAATTATTGCAAACTTTATCAACTAAAACAGATCTACCTAGGGGTTCGATACTTTAATTATGAATTCTATAGACTCTATTGGCAAAGTCTTACTATTCACTAAATTCATGCATATATAAGAATGTGTTAATCCAGGATCTATCAAAGCAATCACTGAAGTGTCATAAAGAGTAAATATACCCATTATAACATCGAGAGACAAAGCTTCCTCATGAACTCGAATGGCATAGGCTTTTACAGGTGCACGAGCCTTGGATCTAATAGCAGTGTCTTTTGTTCCCCTCTGACTACTACTCATATTTCCTATATTTTTGGAAGGTCTACCACAAGATGCATTGCCACTTAGCCTTGGATTTTGCACAATCTCTTGCTCGACAGATTCTGGGCAATCACGGATAAAATGGTCTAATGATCTACATTTGAAACAAGCCCGATCATATAGTCTACAATTACTAGGATTTTTTTTACCACAGTGTTTACACTCGATGTAGTCAGATTTAGCATTTCCAACACTAGCAACAGATGTAGCTGGAGCTCTGAAACTCGAATGGGATCTATTACGGTCTCTACTCGAATATCCCACATTAGCCTTTGAGCGGCTATTATCATCTCGAAATTTCTTTGATGTCGAATGAAATGACTTACTCGATGATCTTTTTCGCACTTCTTTAGCTTCTGAATCTTCTTTTCTTTTCTCTTTCCCGAGCTCTTCAGCTTTACACGCTCATCCAACATGTACAACAAATTTGTTTATCTCTAATATCCCAACTAACAATTTGATGTCTTCATTCAAGCCATCCTCGAATGTAACAGTTCGATTTAGACCCTAGTTAGAATAGTGGTTTTGAGACCACAAATCTGAGTCCAAAAAATATTTTAATATTATTTTCTCTGTCTATGATATGTGAATTTATATCTGCGAAGTTTCTGTGATTTAATTTGTTTGTTTCTGTGCTTAATTATGAAAAAGGACTTAATCGCAGAGAATGCAAAATTAGCCTTGTATTTGATTAAGTGCCTAATTTATTTGTCTTATTAAATATGAGGTATTTAAGATGCAATTAGACCATTGTTATATGGTATGGACAATTATGGACATTAGTGGATGGAAATTAATGTTTTATTAACAGGGCTAAAATGGTAAAAAGTGTATAAATGATATATTAAATAAAAACAAGCATGAAATGTGTCCACAATATGTTGTTCTTGCCGAAAATCAAAGAAAAAAAAAGAAATAAGCTTACCTAGGGTTCGACCCTTGTTCATCTTGATTAAGGTATGAATTTTTGTCCCTTTTTGATAATTTCTACGTTTCTGTGATAGTTGCTTCGTGTTCTTCAAAGCCCATATTTGAATTTCTGTTTCTGTTAAAGATTTCATAAAATGTCATTGTTGATATCATGAGTTTTGTGATGTTTTTGGATGAATTATGAAGGCTTGGTAGATTATTTATAAGTTTTGTCTTTGAATTTTGATGAAATAGAGCTATTTGGACTAAATTGTCAAAGTGTGATGATATAAGGGCTAAAATGCAAAGTGTCTTAAATATGTGTTCATGGATTATTTTGAATGAAATGAATGATTGAATGGTTGAATTTGAATTTTTATTAGATCAAAAACAAAGAAAATCAGACTTAGACCGAGGGAAGTCCAAAATAGGTGAATAGTCAATTCATTTTTGTCCGAAATTCATACGAGGTAAGTCAAATTACAATAACATGTTAAATTAGCTAAATTCTGTGTATCTAAACTGTAATTTGTATTGGACGGCCTTGAGATCCTGATGAATAAATTTTGAGTATACTCTGATAATGTGCTAGTATCTGAAAAAATCTTTGTACGCTTCTAAAAGAACATTGACATTGATCTGAGATATTGTGTAAGACCGTGTCTGAGACACAGGCCTCGGTTTGAGATTTCGTGTAAGACCCTGTCTGGGACAGAGGCATCGATACCGAATTACATGTAAGACCACGTCTGGGATGTCAGCATTGTACCTGTCTATGAATATCTATATAGTTTCTGAACGGTCTTGTGACAGTCCTATTTTGACCCTAGTCGAAAAGTGGTTTCGGGACCACAAAACCGAGTAATAAAAATAATTAACCGTTATAATCTATGCTTACTGTATGTGTACATGCACGTGTGAAAGTTTCATGTTTTAATTTGGTCAATTGTATGTGAAATTATTAAATAGGACTTATGTGAGAAAATTCTGAAATGTGATAGGTTAATCTTAAGTGGCCTATTAATGCATGTGACAAAGAGGATGGACTTGCATGTCAAATATTCATTTTATTTAGGTAGTGGCCGGCCATGATGATATGTTATATAGAATTTATATATTAATTAATTATAATGGCTTTATAATTTTAATTTAGTAATGAATTAATAAAAAGAAAATGGGTGATGAAAACAAAGCTTCACCTTGGTTCTTCTTGGCCGAAATGTAAGAGAGGAAAGGGGAGAAAATTTCATTCGGTTACCATAGGCTTAAATCAAGGTAAGAATTTTTATTAGTTCTTAAAATTTTAGTTGTTTTTAAGTTAGTTATTAAGTTCTTATTTCAACCCATGTTAAAATTTTGAGTTTTGGGAAGAATTTGAGCTTTCGGTCATGGTGGAAATAAAATAAAATACATGGTTGTCTTCTAGTTAAGGTACTTGTAAGTAGTTTGGATGAATGAAGAATAATAGTTTAACCATTTTGTGTACTAGTGTAATTACCGAATTTGAGTTAAGAATATCCTTGAGTGATGTTGTATTTAAATGTCAAATGGGGAGCAAATGCCGTTTGGATGATTGAATAAATAAATAGAGAATTAAGTAATAAAAGGTTCGGCATTGTATATGAATTAAGGGTATAATTTTGAATAAAATGAGTATATGTGTTAATTACCTTGTATTTGAAGTTTTGAAGAATAGGTAGTGATTAATTAAAATGATGAAGGTTAAATGTTTAAATTTAGTTGAATTTGAGCATTCGGCATTACCTATGATATTAGATATGAGTGTATGAAAGATTGATTTTGAGTAGTTATGTGTGTTAAAATAGTTGATGATTGGGTGATTCTTATGGTTGTTTCGATTATGGTCTTGGCATGAGTAAAAATTTACATATGGAAATAATTGTTATATTTTACGAAAGTGTTAATACATGCATTTATGCTAATGAATATTCAATTATGATACAATATATATGAGATGTTTATTATGGAATATATGTTAGAGTAATTTCGGTTTGTTAAGTATGCAGTACGTGTATGGCAAATTGTATATATAGAATGCATTGAAGTTACCCTATATGATCGAATAAGTAATTAGAATATTGGTGATATATATGTATTTCTATTCATGGTTAATTGGTATGTGAAATAGGTGTATGTTAGTTAAAAATATATATATATATACTTAAAGTGATGTGTTAAAATAATTAGTTATATAGTTGGGTTTCAATATTGAGTATAAGGGATAAAAGCTTTAAATTACCTTTGATGTTTGAAATGATTAAACAAATTTATTTGTTTAAATCAAGCTCAAGAGCAAAAGGGAACTAGATCCGATCGGGGAAAGGAGAAAGCAGACGAATAGCCTGTCTACAACTGTTCAAAAAAAATATCCGAGGTAAGTCTTTGAGTAATGGAACTTAGCTTATGATTTGATAAAGCAATGATATATATATATGAGCATAATATATAATTTGTGACCTAATGATTCTACTTGAATTACATATTGAAATAAATAAGTGGTGTATTTACTTGTAGCCGAATGGTTATAGAAATCATGTGGGATAGCGAAACGGAATCGTGTTATTTGTATGTGGCTATAGAACCGAAAGTGTAATGATTGATAAGCATGTTGTGCTTGTGTTTGAATAATGTAAATGAAATGTTAATGATTGTGAAGTATATATATATATTATGCATGATAATTGAGGAATATATCTGGGTTAAGTCCCGAAGGCATTCGTGCTGGTTGTTATATCCGGGTTAAGTCCCGAAGGCATTCGTGCTGGTTGTTATATCCGGGTTAAGTCCCGAAGGCATTCGTGCTGGTTGTTATATCTGGGTTAAGTCCCGAAGGCATTCGTGCTGGCTGTTATAACCGGGTTAAGTTCCGAAGGCATTCATGCTGGTTGATATAACCGAGCCAAGTTCCGAAGGCATTTATGTTTGGAACGGTGCGATCCTGTTGTAATAATTTCGATTAATGTGCTCACAATCCCTAAGATGATTAGGTATGTATCGTATATACATTGGAAAAGTTTGATCCTGTATAAGTTGTGAATATGTAATCGAATAGTGCTCTCCCGACCATTTCTTAGGGTTGTATGAAGTCTATAGCTTCCTCGAGTTACATGAAATTTGATTTAAGTGAAATTTAGTTATGTTTGACTTTGAGCGTGAAACTATATTGATAGAAGTGTGAAGTAAAATGAATATATGATTTTGTGCATATGTATTTATTCAGCCTTATGAATGCTATGTTTTAGTTTCAAATGATTTCCTTGCTTATAATCTTACTAAGCATCGAAATGCTTACTCTGTTGCTTTAATTCTTTATTTTGTAGATTTTGTTCATTAGCTATCAGACTCGGGAGTTTCAAAGTCAGAGTCGTCCATACTATCTAAGCCCTTTCGGTACTCTTGTAATTGAACTTTGATAATGGCATGTATAGGATTGACTTTTGATGGTAATTAAGTAACTTTTTGGTAATGTATTTATATATATCCATACAAAAATGGCTTGTTAAGTTATTGTATGTATTCCATATAACTAATGTGTATGTGTGGTCGATATTCGATTAATGCTTTAAATGTTTTGATGTGAATTGAACTTAGGAATTAGTGGAATATTATTAAATGAAATTTCGTGCTTGTTTTGTAATACTCCTTAATCCCTCCGGCGACGGGTACGGGTTAGGGGTGTTACAGGTCTGATGATAGAGTACGAGAAATTGAAATGAATATATGAAATGTATAAGTTATACAGGTACATTTGTATCGTACTAGATTCCTGAATATGAAAGACTTTGTTTCTGTGAAATAATGAAATACTCTGCAAAATGGTTGTGAATTATTGCTATTTACTTTTATTTTATGTGCTTTAATAGTCAAGATAGTTGTATTTGGCTTACTAAGCTCTTTATAGCTTACTCTGTGTGATTTTTGTCTGTTTTACAGTTATCGTAGCTACTGAAGTCTCGGGGATAGCCGAGGATTGTCACCACATTATCAAACTCATTTTGGTACTTTTGAAAGTGTAAATATTTTAAAGTATGGCATGTATAGGCTAGAATGTTTATGTTTAAGCTTTGATATGTATATATGTTATGCCATGAGAGATGGCTAACAAATAGCATATTTGTGATTAGTTTTTGGTAAATGGTTTGAAATGCTAAGTTGAAGAAATGGTAAGCTTAGGCATGAGTTATAAGGTGCCATAAGTGAGCTATGAAATGAGTATTTGGTATGTTGTTGAAATAAGATTCTTAGTATGCTTTGGTATGGATTTGAATAGGTTATTGAATGATGATGATTTAGCTATAATGAAGCATGTTTTGAACATTATATTGGCTAAAAATTATGGCATGAATGTTGTTTAATATTGCTTGTAGGAATGACCCAAAAAGGGGTGGCAAATTGGCTTAAACCAAGCCTGCATTGTGCCACACAGACAGGGACAACGGGCGTGCCTGGTGGCCGTGTAAGTTTGGCAGTAACCTCTTAAGATCACATGATTTAGACACATGGGCGTGTCATATGGCCGTGGGCTTAAGTCAGTAGCCAGTTAAGTATCACACGGCCGTGTCTGTTGGTCATGTGTAAAAGTCAGTATAGGAACTCTATTTTGGCACAGTTGGATCACATGGGTGTGTCTGCTGCCGGTGTGTGCCACACGGCCTAGTCACACGGGCGTGTGACTACAATAGTTTTGAAAGATTTTCTAAGTTTTAAAAATTTTGAATATATTCGGTTTAGTCTCGACCTTTCTAAAAGTATGTCTTAGGTATTTGAGACCTCCATGATGAATGAATTGTTGATTCGCTTATGTATTGATACTATGTGATATCAATGATTCTGTAATGATCTATAGTGTTCTGTCTGTCTGGTAATGCCCTTACCTATTCTGGCAACGGTTACGGGATATGGGTGTTACATTTTGTTGGTATCTGAGCTATGGTTTAGTTAGTTCTAGGACTACCATAGCGTATGTGAGTATAGCTATACATGCCATATATCTAAAACTGCGATAATGTGATGAATCCTGACATTGAATGTACTTTTATATAACAATGGATCCCAATAGAGCTGTAGCTGACGATGTTGAAAGTAATACGCCTGCTCTCGCGCAAGGAATAGTGCAAGATGATTCTCGACTGGCTATGAGTAGCCGTGATGGTAAGGCTAAGCAAGCATTCTATCAGATGATGAATGATTGGTTCACTCAGTATATTAGAACCAATCCGGCTGTACAACAACCTTCACCCCCAGTTAATCCTTCTCAAATTCTGGTTATGCCCTCAGTGAACTCGGTTCAGTTAAGTAGACCACCAGTTGATAAATTAGAAAGTATGGGGCTAAAGAGTTTCGAGCTACAACAAATGATGATGCTGAAAGAGCCAAATTTTGGTTAGAGAATACAATACGGGTGCTTGATGAAATGTCTCTGAATCCTGAGGAATGTGTAAAATGTGCCGTTTCACTTCTAAGAGATATGGCATACCATTAGTGGAAAAATTTAATATCTGTGGTTCTGAGCGAGCAGGTTACTTGGGATTTCTTCCAAGCTGAATTTTAGAAGAAATACATTAGTTAGAGATTTATCGATCAAAAACATAAAAAGTTTCTCGAGCTTAAACAAGGCCGTATGTCTGTTACTGAATACAAACATGAACTTGTGAGATTGAGCCAGTATACTCAGGAATATGTATCAAATGAAGTAATAATGTGCAAAAGGTTTGAAGATGGATTAAACGAAGGTAACCGTCTGTTAGTTTAGATTTTAGAGATTAAAGAAATGGTAGTGCTTGTTGAGCGAGCTTATAAAGCTGAAGAATTAAGTAAAGAGAAAAGAAAAGCTGATTTTGAAGCTAAAGATGCTAGAAAGAAATCTTCGAGTAGATCATTTTAGTCTGTGTCAAAGAAATTTTGAGATGATCATAGGCGTTCAAAGGCTGATAGAAGACATTTGAACCGAGATCGAGCTAGATCACATTTGAATTCTAGAGCTCCTGCTACTTCCGTTGCAAGTGTTTGGAATGTTCGATCTGAGAAATCTGAATGTAAACACTGTGTTAAAAATTGAATAGGTTATTAAAATAAGATTCTTAATGTGCTTTGGTATGGATTTGAATAGGTTATTGAATGATGATGATTTAGCTATAATGAAGCACGTTTTGAACATTGTATTGGCTAAAAATTGTGGCATGAATGTTGTTTTATATTGCTTGTAGGAATGACCCAAAAAAGGGTGGCAAATTGGCTTAAACCAAGCCTGTATTATGCTACACGGACAGGGACCACGGGCATGCCTGGTGGCCGTGTAAGTTTAGCAGTAACCTCTTAAGATCACACAGTTTAGACATATGTGCGTGTCATATGGTCGTGGGCTTAATTCAGTAGCCAGCTAAGTATCTCACAGCCATAGCACACAGTCGTGTCTGTTGTCGTGTGTAAAAGTCAATATAGGAGCTCTGTTTTGGCACGGTTGGATCACATGTGTGTGTCTGGTGTCCGTGTGTGCCACACGGCCTAGTTACATGGGCGTGTGACTTCAACAGTTTTGAAAGATTTTCTAAGTTCTAAAATTTTTAAATATGTTCAGTTTAGTCCCGACCTTTCTAAAAGTATGTCTTAGGTATTTGAGACCTCCATGATGAATGAATTGTTGATTCGTTTATGTATTGATACTATGTGATATCGATGATTCTGTAATGATCTGTAGTGTTATGTCTGTTTTGTAATGCCCTTACATATTCCGGCAACGGTTACGGGATAGGGGTGTTACATCAAATCTTTTACACATAATTGCTTCAGTTTTGACACATTCTCGTGTGTATTGACTCAGTCTTACACATTCTCATTCGTATTTTGTAGCAGACATATGACCTTGTTTAAGCTCAAGAAACTCTTTACGTTTCTGGTCGATAAATCTCTGATTGATATATTTCTTTCGGAGTTCAGTTTGAAAGAAATCCCAAGTGACTCACTCTCTTAGAACCACCGATATCAAAGTCTTCCACCAGTGATACGCCGTATCTTTCAGAAGTGAAATGGCACATTTTATGCATTCATCCAGATTCAGAGACAATTCATTAAACACTCATATCGTATTCTCTAACCAAAACTCGACTCTTTTAGCATCATCACTCGTAGTAGCACAAAATTTTTTGTCCCCATATTTTCTAATTTTATCAACTAGAAGCTTAATCAACTGATTCGAATTAGCTTGCAACATAGCAGGAACTTGAGGAGGATTAGCCAGGGTTGGGGGTTGTTGAACAACTAGATTAGTTCTAATGTATTGGGTGAGCCAATCATTTATCATTTGATAGAAGGTTTGTCTAACCTCTCCATCATGGCTACTCGCAGCTGGTCTAGAATCAGATGGCACTGTCCCTTAAGCAGGAGCAGACATATTGTTATTGACATTGTCAGCTACGGCTTGTTTGGGATTCATTTCCTATATAAAAACACATTTTTATTGTCAGGATTCATCAAACTATCGCAGTTCATAAATATAACATGTATAGCTAGACTCACATATGCTGTGGTAGTCCTAAAACCGACTAAACCATAGCTCTGATACCAATAAAATGTAACGCCCTTAACCTATATCCATTGTCAGATTAGGGTTGAAGGCATTACCAGACACATCGGAACAATATGAAAACAATTCAATATCATCCTCTACAAACATAGTCAAACATAATTATAAAGTCTTTTATTTATGTCAACGAGACCTTAAACATGCATTAGAAAGAGGTCGGGACTAAATTGATGAAACGCCCCAAAATTTAAGCATTTAAATCTATATGTTGTGTTGCATTTATGCTTACTTGCTTTAGTGGTTAAGTGCCTAGGAAGTGTGGGAAGTCCTAGGTTCAAACCTAGGCTTTAGCAAAAATTTTTGTTTTAATTGAATAAAACCCTGGGTTCTAGATGGTAGGCTTTTTAAATAAGTGTGGGGATATCAAGTCATAACAAGCCTACTGGTACAAGGGATAATGGCGTGTTACTAATGCTAAGGGACTTGAGTTCGAGTCCTACAGCGCGCAAGGGTGTCTTTTTGCTACTGTGCCGTGTAGGAAGTTGTATGTCAGTGGAATTCTGATGCTCATGGGTGGTTGGAGTGTTTTAGGGGAGTGGGGAGTGTGTAGCCGAATTCTAGGAGGATTTTGTGGAGAGATTTTAGGAGAGGATTAGGGGGAGTTGAGGTGAGAGATAGTCGAATTTGGACTTTAGGCACTCAAGGAAGTCGGTTTGGGGAAGAATTTGTTTTTAGGAGAGTTTTAGTTCGGTGGCTGTACACCTTTGGTTGTTTTCGCTCCTCACTTTTGTTTTTGTCAACTTTTGCTTTCGGGTTCTTTTCTGCACTATTTTGATAGCCGAATTTTGCTAGGGGTTCTTTATGGTACTTTGTTTTTGTTCTTCTACTCCTACTCATTAACAATCGTCCCTTGTTGTTCTTATTGGCCGAATATTGTTCTTTTTCTCTTAAACCCATTTTGTTTTTGTTGACCGAATCCTTTCTTCCTCTTTCTCTTTCCGATCAGTTTCTTATTGATCAGTTGCTCAGCTCCCTCTCTGTGCCATTTTTGCTTTGCCTTCTGTCGGCTTTGCTGGTAATGCAACTATTTAGTTTTTACTCTTCCTCTCCCTTTCTCCCTCTTTGTATTTTAGTCTTCCACTTATCATCTTCTTATGCTGCCAATTTCTGATAGGGGGTAGTTATGCCATTGTTGCCTCTGTCAAAGTGGATGCTTCAGATTTCGTGTTGGGTGTAGGCTGACTGCTCTTTTCTCCGAATTGGTTCTGCATTTTTCGGTAGGTCCCTACTTGGTTTCTGCTCTTTCATCTTTCTCTTACTTTCCCTCTCTGTTGTGTTAATCCTGTAGCTAATACCTCATTTTACTGTCGATTTGCTAGGAGTATTGGGTGATTCAATCTTAAGTGGGTTAGACCACTTTTGTTCATTCAAGGCAAGTATCTAATGTTTTTGGGATTAAGTATTAAAAAGGAGGTGATTTACCTTATTGTTAAACGACTAATTGAATGCCTTGAATGAATGTAGGATTGGTGCTCGTGGACTTCTAGCACTTTTCGTAAACAGGTGTGTAACCACACTGCTATAAACGTAGATCGACAAAAGCTGGAAAAGTATGACTATTGACGCTATACGAGCGTGTGCTCGCTCGTGTGGTAATCCGAACGTGTAAAACGTGGGTGTTTGATAGTAGAGGCCTCTATGAGCATTTTCATGGGCTTAGGCCGTTTTGGGCCACGTTAGGCCAAAATAGGTCGTGTGGGCCCTACAGGCTCGTGGGTCCCAC
Organism: Gossypium anomalum; assembly: GCA_025698475.1. NCBI lineage: Eukaryota > Viridiplantae > Streptophyta > Magnoliopsida > Malvales > Malvaceae > Gossypium > Gossypium anomalum. Next base: position 19,416,388 of record CM046963.1, on the reverse strand, counting down.
ATGGGTAAACCACACGGACGTGTGGAGATTATTGGGCCAGGCTGTGTAGTTCACACGACCAAGGTTATTTTTTGGCTTTATGGGCCACACGAGCATGTGGGCCCACATGGGCCGTATTATGGGCTTTGGGCCCATTTCACTGTTTGACTGTTAAGGTTGCACAGGTCGCCCGTGACCACTGTGGACTTACTGTTGGGTCAGTAAGTATACCCAGACTCTAACTTGATGAAATGACTGTTATAACCCTATAAGGTAAAATAACTAATATGCCCCTATGATATGTATGATTGTATTCGAGCATGACATGATTTGCATACACATATGATATTATGACATGACATGTTGCATGGGGATGGGTTATTATATTTGGAAGAAGTGTACTATACTGGCAGCTCTGCTGCAAATACTATTTAGTGCCGCAACCGATGCTATATTTTGGAGTGTAGGGGTGGGTGGGTTGATTTTATCCCCACATGGAGTGTAGGGCTAGACGGAATGGTGTGTAGAGGATGGATGGGTAGGATTTCTGATTGCAATTGCATTATCACATCTTTGAAATGGGCTAAGGCCTACACCGATCATCATTCATGAAATAGGCTAAGGCCCTAATCGAGATTGAATCACATTGAAATGGGCTTAGGCCTGCATCAGAATCGCCTAACGCATGACTGATTGTTGATAACGGATTACACACTGTGTTTTCATAAACTTACCCTTCTGCTTTTTTGCGCAGGCAATCCTTAGGCGGGCCGGTGTTGCGAGGGACTCGACGGTGGCCACATAACTGCACATGCTTTCACTTTGTAAACTTCTATTTTATAAATAATTTAATTTGGGTATTTATTATGTAATAAGGCCTCTTAAAGTTTTATTTTGATTTGGGATTTATTTACTTCGAATCATATCTGTTAGAAGTAGGCCGCGATTTTTCATAAAGATATATGCTTTCAAAACACCACGCTATTGCAACATATTTTAAAAAGCTTCCGCAAATAAACATTATTTTTATAGTGCAATAACAACCTAATATGATTAACACTTTGCTAAACCAACTTGAGTTTTAACAACGAACAAGATACTCTAAATTTTCATAAAGATCACAACGAGGTTTTAATATAGAACGGGTTTTTTTTTTCAACGGAACTATGTTTTCCAAAATACACTTTAATGTGACATCGCAGATTCAGCCATAACTTCTAGGCCAGGTTTGGGGTGTTATAATCGAGCTCATAGAAAATTTTTGAAACTTAAACAATTTCCAAAGTTGTACAGGTCACTCGCCCGTATGAACAGGCCATGTAACAGCCCGATTTATACCCTAGTCAAAATAGTGGTTTCAGAACCACAAATTTGAGGCCAAAAAATTATTTTAATATTATTTTATGTGTTTACAGTATGAGGTTAAGAATGAGTGAAAGTTTCGTTTGAAAATTTGATTGAATGTGTGCTTAATTTTGAAAAAGGACTTAATCGCGTAAAATGTAAAAGATGTGTTCTAATTGTTAAAGTTCTTAATTACTATGTCTCTTTAAATGAGAAGTTCTTATGATGCAAATAGACCATGGTTATGATTAAATGACATATATGGGCATGAGATAGTGGAATTATAATGAAAATAAAAAGGTTAAAAAAGTAAATGGCTTATTAATGTTAATTAAATTAAAACAAAACATGAAACAAAGCCATTATCATCTTATACTGCTGAAAATTCAAGAAAGAAAAGAAAAAGAACTAGATAGGGTTTCGACACTTTGAGCTTGGAATTAAGGTATGGTTTTGATTCGATTTTTGATAATTTTTACGTTTTTGGGATCGTTGCAGTGTAATGTACAAAGCCCATGCTTGAATTTTTGATTTAGAAGAATATTTTAAGTTATTCCATGGATGAATTCATGAGTTTTATGTTGTTAAATGGTGAAATATGAAAGCTTGATGTTAAGTTAATATATTTGGTCTTTGGATTTTTGAAGAATTTGAGTATAATGGGCTAAATTATGAAAATGAGAAATTGAGGGACTAAAATGTGAAATAAATGAAATGTGTGAGCTTGTATGAGATAAGTGAATATTCGGTCTAGTAAGAGTAAAAGGAAATTATGTGTATTTTGTGTTTATGTGAAATAAGGACTAAAGTGTCAAAATGTGAAAATGTAAGGGAAAAATTATAAAATGCCCTAAATGTATGTTGTGGATTGATTTGAATGAATTGGTGAATAAAAGGATTAATTTTGAATATGTATAGATCAAGAAAAGAGGAATTCAGACTTAGATCGAGGAAAGTCAAAGGTTATAGAGTAGACAATCCGAGTTGACAACTCTGAGTACGAGGTAAGTTCGTACGTGATAAATGATGTTACAATTTATGTTTTAATGCTTTGATAATGCTTAGACTTATATATTTGACTATGGTTTGAGCACGATGATAAATCAATTATGTTCGACACTAAGTGTGCGATTTGAAATAACTTTGGCTATAAATAGCACTAAGTGTGAGAATTGGAATAGTTTCAGCTATACGTGGCACTAAGTGTGCGATACCGAGATAGTTTTGGTTTAAAGTGATGGCACTAAGTGTGTGAGAACTTATAGCTTTGGCTAAATTGCTGGCGCTAAGTGTGCGATGTCCCTGTGCATTGTAAGATGATCTAACGAATTAGTGCATCGAGCATTGAAGTGGTAATGTAATAGATAAGTACGAGATAGTGCAAGTATGTAATGAATATTTGTGGTTGATAATATAGTGTATGAGATAGATGAACCTATGTGGTTGATATTATGGTGTATGAGTTAGATGAAAGATTATGTGAACTAAAATAAATGGTATGAAAATGAGTAATGGTAATGATTGAGGTTGAGTATTGATATGAATTGAACTGTGTGTTAACTAATATGTTTTATAGCTTTTAAATGTTGAGTTAAACATATTGTAGTACAAACTTACTAAGCTCTAAGCTTACTGTGTGAAATGTTCTCTGTCTTACAGTGTTATAAACCTAGCTCGGATTTGGGAATTATCAGTGACTCATTAACACTATTGGACATCTATTTGGTACATTTTGAGAGTTGTACATATGGTATATGATATGTATAAGCTAGGAGTATTTGAATATATTTTGTAATGTTTATATCCTGCCATGTGATATGGCTAGTTTGTGTTTAAACTTATGGTTGGATAATGATATATGGTATGTGATGCAAATGTGCCATTGTGATGTGTTTTTGGTTGGCCAAAAGAAATGGTTAATTAGTAAGGTTTTGGTATGTTTTTGGCTTATTGAATGATATGAATTGGTATGAGTTACAAGCTTGAATTTGTTGTTAATGGTATGACATGAATGATATATGTTTTGGTATTGAAATTGGCTAAAATTATAGTGGAAATATGCTAGGTTTGATGCTTGTAGGTTAGACCCAAGTGGGGTGGCAAATTGGCTATTCAAATGGCCTATTTTTGTCCACACAGGCAGAGACACGGGCATGTGTCTCAGCCATGTGCAACACATGGTCATGTTGCACAGCCATGTGTCCCCTGAAGTACCCTACGATTATAAGTCAGGCTCGAGCACAGCCAAGGCACACAGGCGTATGGCTAACCATGTAACCCAAGTCAATCTTGACCACGGCCAAGGCACACGGGCGTGTCTTGTGGCCGTGTGTGCAAGTCAGTATGTATGCCCTATTTTGACACGGCCTAGACACACGGGCATGTCTAATGCCGTGTGAGGCACACTGCCTGTTCACACGAGCGTGTGACCTGTACATCCTAGAAAATGTATAAGTTTCAAAAAATTTTGTATGAATTCAGTTTGGTCCCGACCCTTTTCTAATGCATGTTTAAGGTCTCGATGACCTATGTAAGGGACTTAATATTAATGGTTGATTATGTTTGTGAATGATGATGTTGAATTGTTGCGAATTGTTTCAATTTTTCTAGTAATACCTTTAACCCTAATTCAACGACGGATACGGGTTAGAGGTGTTACATTTTATTAGTATCAGAGCTATGGTTTAGTCGGTTCTAGACTACCATAGCGTATGTGAGTCTAGCTATACATGCCATATATATGAATTTCGATAGCGTGATGATTCCTGACAGTTAAAATGTGTTTTTCATATAGCAAATGGATCCTAAATGAGCAATAGCTGATGATGTTGAGAGCAATGCGCCTACTCTCGCTCAAGAGACAGCGTCGGCTGAATCTAGGCTGATGTCTAGTAGTCAGGGAGGAGAGGCTAAGCAAGCCTTCTTCCAAATGATGACTGAGTGGTTCACGAAATTCGGATGAACGAATTCAGCTGCTCAACAACCTCCTCCCCCACCTATTCCTCAACAAGTCCTGGTTGTGCCACAATTAATAGACCTAATTCGATTGAATAAGCCACCCATTGATAAGATTCATAAACATAGGGCTAAAGAGTTTCGGGCTAAGGTGATGACGATGCCGAGAGGGTTGAATTCTGGCTTGAGAATACTATTCTAGTATTCGATGAGTTGTCCTATACTCCAAAAGAATGTATTAAATGCGTAATATCATTGCTTAGAGATAATGCATATCACTGGTGAATAATGTTGACATCAGTGGTTCCTGGAGAACGGATTACCTAGGAATTCTTTCAGATCAAGTTTCAGAAAAAGCACATAAGCCAGAGATTGCTCGATCAGAAACATAAAGAGTTTCTAGAATTGAAGCAGGGATGAATGACTGTAACCAAATACGAAAGAGAATTTGTACTTTTGAGCAAGTATGCTCGAGAATAAGTGTCTACTGAGGAGGTCATGTGTAAAAGATTTGTAGATGGATTGAATGAATATATAAAACTATTAGTTGGGGTACTTGAATTAAAAGAATTCGTAGTATTGGTTGAGAGGGCTTGTAAAGCTGAAGATCTCAGCAAAGAAAAGAGAAATGCTATTTCAAAGGCAAGAGATTTGAGGAAGAGATCAATGAATAAAACTTATCATTCCTCGTCAAAAAAATTGAGAGATTTTATTGATCGATTGACAATTTCAGCGGGACATCAGAATAGAGATCGTGGAAAGTAATATACCAACCCTAAAGCTGAAACTACCTCAGTATCGAGTGTTGGTATTGCAAAGGATAAAAAGCCTGAGTGTAATCAATGTGGAAGACAACATTTCAGAGATTGCTAGGAAAAAAGTAATAACCGAGCTTGTTATATTTGTGGTTCTCGGAATCGCTTTATAAAAGATTGCCCAGAGTTAGTTGAAAAAGATAATGCTCAGAATCTTAGGACGAGTAATACTCCAGCTAGAGGTAGACCACCAAGAAACACGGGAAATGCGAGTGGTGGTAAAGGTGTGACGTGAGACACTGCAGTGAGATCTGATGCTAGAGTACCTGCACGAGCTTACTCTATTCGAGCACGAGAAGAAGCATTATCACCAGATGTTATTACCGGTACTTTTACTCTTTATGAGACTAAAGTTATTGCATTGATAGATCTAGGGTCTACTCATTCATATATATGTGTGAATTTAGTATCCAGTAAGACTTTTCCTGTAGAGTCTACTGAATTTGTAATTAGAGTACCGAACCCCTTAGGCAAATGCGTATTAGTTGATAAAGTGTGCAAGAATTGTCCATTGATGATTCGGGGTAATTACTTTCCGGCCGATTTGATGTCGTTACTGTTTGACGATTTTGACATAATCCTAGGTATGGATTGGCTAACAATGCATGACGCTATTGTCAATTGCAAACGGAAGATGATTGATTTGAGATTTCAAAATAATGAGATTATTCATATCGAATCAGATGATATGAATGGTTTACCAGTAGTGATATCTTCGATGTTAGCTCAGAAATATGTGAGAAAAAGTTATGAAGCTTACTTTGTGTATGTGCTTGATAGTAAAGTGACTGAAGGAAAGATTGAATCAGTACCAGTTGTATGCGAGTATCCAGATGTGTTTCCTGAAGAATTGCTAGGTTTACCACCTATCCGAGAAGTAGAGTTTGGTATTGAGTTAGTGCCGGGAACGACTCCAATATCAATAGCTCCGTACAGAATAGCACCTACTGATTTAAAGGAATTAAATGCTCAGTTGCAAGAGTTGACAGATAGAGGTTTTGTTTGACCGAGTTTCTCTCCCTAGGGTGCACCAGTTTTATTTGTGAAAAAGAAAGACGGAACTATGAGAATGTGTATCGACTATAGACAACTGAATAAGGTGACTGTAAAAAATAAATATCTGTTACCACGAATTGATGATTTGTTTGATCAGTTGAAAAGAGACATCGTATTTTCAAAGATAGATCTGAGATCGGGATATTATCAGTTGCAAGTAAAAGATTCAGACATTCCAAAAACTACTTTCCGAACAAGGTACAGACATTATGAGTTTTTGGTTATGCCTTTTGGATTAACAAATGCACCTACTGTGTTTATGGATTTGATGAACAGAATTATCAGACCGTACTTAGATCAATTTTTTGTCGTATTCATTGATGATATTTTGATTTATTCGCGTGATGAAACTGAACATGCCGAGCATCTGAGAATAGTACTACTGACTTTACGAGATAAGCAGTTATATGCGAAGTTTAGCAAATGTGAATTTTGGTTACGAGAAGTCAGTTTTCTTGGACATGTTGTGTCGACATCTGGTATCTGAGTTGATCCGAACAAGATTTCGGCTATTTTGGATTGGAAGCCTCCAAGAAACGTTTCTGAAGTCCGTAGTTTTCTGGGACTTACTTGTAACAGTCTGGTTTAGACCCTAGTCAAAATAGTGGTTTTAGGACCACATATCCAAGTTAGAAAAATAATTAAATATTATTTTTCCGTGCTTATGATGTGTGAATTAGCATGTCTGAAAGTTTCGTCCGAAAATTTAATCGTTTGTATGCTTAATTTGATAAAAGGACCTGATCGCGTAAAATGTAAAAGTTGCCTGCTATATGTTAAAAGTGCCTATTTGATTTGGCTTTATAAATGAGAGGTCCTTATGTGGTTATTATGCCATTTACATGGTTAATGGACATATATGGCCTTATTACATTTGTTTATTTATGTTTTAATGAAAGGACAAAATGGTAACATGTTTATTAAATGAATTAAAATAAAACAAATTTTTGAAATTATTGTCATTTGTTCATATATGACCGAAAAACACAAAGAGAAGAAAAGAAAAAGGCTTGCTAGGGTTCGACACTTTGATTTGGTGAATTAGTATGTGTTTTGCTCGATTTTTGATGATTTCTACGTTTTTGTAATCATTGCTTCGTATACTATCAAACCCATGCCTCAATTTCTAATTTTGATGATGATTTTGAAATGTGCCATTGATGAATTCATGAGCTTTATGTTGTTAATTGATGAAATATGAAAGTTTGATGTTGGGTTTATATGTTTTGTCTTTGGATTTTTGATGATTTTGAGTAAAATGGACTAAATTATGAAAATTATAAATTAAAGGACTAAAATATGAAATATATGAAATATATGGACTTGTATGAGAGCTATGAATATTTGGCCAAGCTTGTGTACAAGCAAATTATGTGTATTTTGTGATTTTTTAAATTAAGGACTAAAGTGTCAAAATGTGAAAATATGAGGGCTAGTTTGTAAAATGCCCTAATTGTGTGTATATGGATTGGTTTGAATGATTTGGTGAGTAAAATAGTTAAATTTGAATTGATATAGATCGAGAATTAAAGAATTCAGAATTAGATCAGGGAAAGTCGAAAGTCGTCAAGTAACCGATTCCATTCGTCCGAATCCCTACGAGGTAAGTTGATATACGAATAACCTTGTTTGAATAAAATTATTATTATTCATTTGATATTGAATTGTGATGAATGAATGTCTGAGCTAAATATGTGCTATCCGAGAAAGTATCGACAAAGTTCTGACGTCCAAAAAGCCTCGTACGAACCTTAGGAATAGTTAGGATACATATGTCATGACATAGGATTTTTTATATTTGTTCTGTGTCAAGACCAAGTGTATGACGTTGGCATCGAGTTTTTTTTTGCGTGTAAGACCATGTTTGAGACATTGGCATCATATCTAATTTTGTGCACGTCTGGGGCAGTGGCATCGATGTTTGATTACATGTAAGACCACGTCTGGGACGTTGGCATTGTATAAATGTTTTTTGATCTATCTGCGTATCCTTATGTTTTCGAACGATTCAAATAGGCATTTCGAGAAAATGAATAACTTTGAGAAATTATATCCGATTCAGGTATGTTTGCTTTGTATAGCTTATTTGAGAATGAAAGGTAAGTATATGAATATAAGACTTGTGCTGGCATTTGTCTACAAAGTATAAATGAATTGATGATGCTTATTTTCTTTGAAAGATATGTTTATTTGTATATGGCTTACTAAGCTTTTGAAAGCTTACTTTGTGTGTGTTTGCATTGTTTTATAGATATCTAAGCTACTGTGAGCTCGGAGATCGTCGAGGATCGTCACCACACTATCGAACCTTATTTTGGTACTTTGAAAATGTATATATTAAAGTATGGCATGTATAGGCTAGAACTTATGGGATTATGTTTTGTGATGTATATATTTAGCCATGTGATATGGGTAGTTTGTGTTTGAATTTAAAGTTTGATAATGGTATATGACATTTGATGCTAGTGTGCAATTGTGCTATGTTTTGGCTAGCCAAAAGAAATGGTAAATGTTGAGAAGTTGTGGTAAGTTTAAGCATAAGATTGAATGATGTATTGATTATATGTTTAGGTATGATGTTAGTTTAAGTTTTGGTATGAATTGATTGATGAATTGGGATTGGACATGATTAGTAATGTTATAGCAAGAATTATGTATAGCTTGGGATAGATATTGGTTGAAATGGCTTTGCATATATGCTTGGTTTGGTGCTTAGAGGTTAACCCAAATTGGGGTGGCATGTTGGCTATTCAAATGGCCTATTTTTGTCCACACAGGCAGAGACACGAGTGTGTGTCTCAGCCGTGTCTGACACACGGTCACGTGACACGGCCGTGTGTCCCCTGGGGTACCCTACACACGATCACGTGACACACACCCCTATCCCGTAACTGTCGCTGGAATAGGTAAGGGGCATTACCAGACAACTAGAACATTACAGATCAATACAGAATCATAGATATCACATAATATTAATGCATAAGCAAATCAATAATTAATCCCTTATGGAGGTCTCCAAGACCTAAGACATACTTTTAGAAAAGGTCGGGACTAAACCGAACACATTCAAAATTTTCAGAACTTGGTTTTTTGGGTGAATTCTGGCTGCGAGAAGTTGGTTTTCTGGGTGATATTGTATCAACATTTTGTATCCGAGTTGATCCGAGCAAAATTTCAACTATTCTGGATATGAAACCTCCAAGGAATGTCTCTGATGTCCGCAGTTTTCTGGGACTTGCTGGTTATTATAGAAAATTTGTAAAAGGCTTTTCGATGATTGCGACTCCGTTGACAAAGCTGCTTCAGAAAGATGTGAAGTTTGAGTGGTCAAAAAAGTGTCAGAACAGTTTTAATCAGTTAAAAACTTTATTGACTAAAGCTCCGGTATTGGTACAACCTGAATCGGGTAAAGAATTTGTGATATACAATGATGCTTCATTGATTGGTCTGGGATGTGTTTTAATGCAAGAAGGCAAAGTCATTGCTTATACTTTGAGACAGTTGAAGCCGCACGAAAAGAACTATCCGACACACGATCTTGAGTTAGCTGCAATACTGTTTGCTATAAAAATTTGGTGCCACTACCTGTTTGGTGAGAAATGTCACATATATTCTGATCATACGAGTTTGAAATATCTGATGACTCAGAAAGATTTAAACCTACGTCAGAGAAGATGGCATGAACTACTACAAGACTATGAACTTGTGATAGACTATCATCTGGGTAAGGCAAATGTTGTTACTGATGCGTTGAGTCAAAAATCATTGTTTGTTCTGCGTGCGATGAATGCTCATTTGGTTCTGTCCGATGATGGTTCAGTTTTAACTGAATTGAAAACAAGACATTTATTTTTACAGCAGATTATTGAAGCTCAGAAGATTGATAATGAGATTTTAGCTAAACGAGCTTAGTGTGATCTAGAGTCTAATTCAAAATTTAAAGTTGATAAATATGATTGTTTGAGCTTTCGAAATAGAATTTGTGTTCTAAGAAATCTAGAGTTAATTCAGATGATTCTGAATGAAGCTCACAGTAGTTGGTTATCTATGCATCCAGGTACTATGAAAATGTACAATGATCTGAAACAACATTACTGGTGGTCCGAAATGAAAATAGATATCTCTGATTTTGTTTCTAAATGTGTGATCTATCAGCAAGTTAAAGCTGAAGATTAGGTGCCATCTGGTTTGTTACAACCGATTATGGTTCCAGAGTGGAAATGGGATCGATTGACGAAATCTGCTCATTTTATTCCAGTACGATCTAATCATTTGTTTGATTACATGTAAGACCATGTCTGGGACGTTGGCATTGTATATATGCTTTTCGATCTATCCGCGTATCTTTATGTTTATGAACAGTTCAAACAGGTATTCTGAGAAAATGAATGACTTTGAGAAATTTTATCTGATTCAGGTATGTTTACTTTGTATAGCTTATTTGAGAATGAAAGGTAAGTATATGAATATATGATTTGTTTTGTAATTTGTCTACAAAGTATAAATGCATTGATGATGCTTATTTGCTTTGAATGATATGTTTATTTGTATATGGCTTACTAAGCTTTTGAAAGCTTACTTTGTGTGTTTGCATTGTTTTATAGATATCGAAGCTACTGTGAGCTCAGGGATCATCGAGGATCGCCACCATATTATCGAACCTAATTTTGGTACTTTGAAAATATATAAATTAAAGTATGGCATGTATAGGCTAGAATTTGTGGGTTTATGTTTTGTGATGTATATATTTAGCCATGTGATATGGCTAGTTTGTGTTTGAATTTATAGTTTGATAATGGTATATGATATGTGATGCTAATGTGCAATTGTGGTATGTTTTGGTTGGCTAAAAAAATGGTAAATGTTGAGAAGTTTTGGTAAGTTTGTGCATAAGATTGAATGATGTATTGATCATATGTTTAGGTATGATGTTAGTTTAAGTTTTGGTATGAATTGATTGATGAATTGAGATTGGAAATGATTGGTAATGTTATAGCATGAATTATGTATAGTTTGGTATAGATATTGGCTGAAATGGTTGTGCATATATGCTTGGTTTGGTGCTTGTAGATTGACCCAAATTGGGTTGGCAAGTTGGCTATTCAAATGGCCTATTTTTGCCTACACGGGCAGAGATGCGGGCGTGTCATGTCACACGGCCATGTGTCCCTTAGGGTACCCTACAAATGAAAGTCAGTATACCATCTAGTTTTGACATGGCCTAGACACACGGGCGTGTCTATTGGTCATGTGTGGCACACGGGTTTGCACACGAGCGTGTGGTCAGCCGTGTGGCCAAGTCAATAGCCTCCCTAATTTTCACACGGCCTGGCACATGGGCGTGTCCTGTGGCCGTGTGGACAAGTCAGTATGTATGCCATGTTTTGCCACAGCTTAGACACACAAGCGTGTCTAAAGCCGTGTGAGGCACACGGCCTGTTCACACGAGTGTGTGACCTTTGAAAAGTTGAAAATTTTTCTAAGTTCTTAAAAGTTTATATGTTATCGATTTAGTCCTGAGTGCATGGTTTAGACTTTGTATGCTCGGTTTAAAATTATATTGAATATCAATGACTTGTATCTATTGAAATGAGATAATATTTGATATTTAGTTGTTCTGATCTGAGTTACAAGTCCGGTAATGCCTCTTAACCTATTCCGGCGATGGTTATGGGTTAGGGGTGTTACATTGCTGGTTATTATCGATGGTTTGTAAAAGGCTTTTCTATGATTGCGACTCCATTGATGAAGCTACTTCAGAAAGATGTGAATTTCGAATGGTCTAAAAAGTGTCAGAAAAGTTTTGAACAGTTGAAAACTTTGTTGACTGAAACTCTGGTATTGGTACAACCTAAATTGGGTAAAGAATTTGTGATCTATAGTGATGCTTCATTGATCGGTTTGGGATGTGTTTTGATGCAAGAAGGTAAAGTCATTGCATATGCTTCGAGACAGTTAAAGCCGCATGAAAAGAACTATCTGACGCACGATCTTAAGTTGGCCGCGGTTGTGTTCGCTCTAAAGATTTGGTGCCACTATCTATTTGGTGAGAAATGTCATGTGCATTCAGATCATAAGAGTTTGAAATATCTAATGACTCAGAAAGATCTAAATCTACGACAAAGAAGGTGGTTAGAATTACTAAAAGATTATGAGCTTGTAATTAATTATCATCCGGGAAAAGTAAATGTTGTTGCTGATGCTTTGAGTCGAAAATCATTGTTTGCATTACGTACTTTGAATGCTCAATTGTGTATGTCTGATGATGGTTCAATTCTAGCCGAATTGAAAGCAAGACCATTGTTTTTACTGCAGCTTATCAAAGCCCAGAAGATTGATAACGAGATTTTAGCAAAACGTGCTCAGTGTGAAGTAGATTCTGATTTAGAATTCAGAGTTGATAATGATGATTGTCTGAGATTCAGAGATAGAATTTGTGTTCTGAGAAATCCAGAGTTAATTCAGATGATTTTGAATGAAGCTCACAATAGTCAATTATTTGTAATAGCTCGATTTAGACCCTAATTGGAATGGTGGTTTCGGGACCACGAATCCAAGTCAAAAAAATATTTTAATATTATTTCCTTTGTTTATTTTGTTTGAACTTACATCTGTGAAATTTTCGTGATTTAATTTTATCGTTTGAGTGTCCAATTAAATAAAAGGACTTAATTGTGTAAATTAAAAATTTAGTAGTTTAATTTATAAAGGGCCAATTTGTTATTGGCTTTATAAGTGGAAGCCTTTAAGTGGTAAATAACCCATTGATTTATTATATGGACGGCAATAGGCTTGCAATAGATGGTTTTGTTATAAGTTCATTAAGGGTAAATTAGTAAACAAATAATAAAAGTTAATATATTATAAAACATGTCATAAAACATTAGTGTTTATATTTTATTTCCACCATAGTCGAAACATAAATAAGAAAAGAAAAGAAAGGAAGCTACGGTTCAGTTGATTCTCAGCTCAATCAAGGTAAGTGTTTAGCTCGATTTTTTTATAATTTTTATGTTTTTGAGATCGTTGCTTCGAGTACTACAAAACCCATGCTTGAATTTTTTAGTTTGGTGAATATTTTGAGTTATGCCATTGTTGAGAGCTAGTGATTTTTGTTGTTTGATGATGAAAAACGAAAGATATGTTTTAGATTAACATGTTTTGTATTGGAGTTTTTGATGGTTTTGAGTAATTAGGACTAAATTGCAAAAATAAAAATTTAAGGGACCAAAATGTGAAATAAATGAAATATATGGATTTGTATGAGTATGGGTAAAATTTGGCCCAACATGGGTATATTGAAATTTTGTATATTTTGTGTTTTGTGCAATAGGGACTAAATTGAAAAAAAATGTAAATGTCAAGGTAAAATGGTAATTTCCCATTTGTGTTTTGGACTAAATTGAATGAAAATATGTTTGAATGATTAATTTGAATATGTTTAGATTAAGAACCAAATAAATCGGATTTGGATCGGGGGAAAACAGAAGTTGTCGACTAGCTGCCCTATTCCATTTTACATAGTCCGGGTAAGATTATAAGCAAATAGTCGTACTCAATTTTAAATAAATGCCACGTATATATGCTGAATTGATATGTATAAATTATTATATGCTATAGCCGAATGTGAATAAGCTTGATTACAATGTTTTTGAATTTGTTTTGACCGAGTTATGACGTTCGAAAGCCCCGATGAACCTTAGGAATAGTTAGGATACATATGTCATGACATAGGATTTCGATTTATGTGTGTGAGTAGGACCCTGTTTGGGACAGTGGCATCGATATGTGATTACATGTAAGACCACGTCTGGGACGTTAGCATTGTACAATATATGTGTGATTATCTGAGTGTCCTATCCAATTCTAAATGGTTCATCGGGCAAGGATAAGTTGTGTTCGAATAAGTAAAACGAGCTAAATGGCCAAGTATGAATTAACTTGTTACCTATGTGAGTTAAGTTAAGTAAGTACTTTGAATATTTGTTTAAAATCATGTATGATAGAAATTAAAAAAAAAATATGTGAGATTGGTATGTATATTCGGCTTTGTGATTAAATAATTTGAATATCAATGAAATGATTATTAACTATGTGCATATGTGTGACTATGTATATTCGGACATATAGGTAATATACATATGTGATGTTATATATGATCATGTGTATTCGGCCAAATAAGTGATGTAGGTATATGAAGTTAAATCTTATTTTGCGAGCTTGTGTAAATGAATGGAATAATATTTGAATGTATAATAATATCTGGCTTTGAAAGTTGAATTAAAAAAATTTAAAAATTTAACCTCATAAGTATTCGGCCAAAGTAATAGTTATGTTTAAAAAAAATGTGTGGTTTATGGAATGTATAAGTTGAGATTAAATGTGGCATTGATAATGTAAATTAGTTTAATTTAAATTTAACGAATTGACTATATTATTGAGATGTTATTTGCTTATGACTTAGTAACCTATGATAGCTTACCCTGTGTGTTCATGTTACTCTGTTTTATAGATTTTTGGATCAAGTTACAAGCTCGAGGATCGTCAGCAAAGTTCATCACACTATCTATAGCTTCGGTATTTAAATAATCGAACTCGAATTATGGCATGTATAGGCTGAAATGTGTTTTGAAACGACAAACTTTGGTTTTGTATAAAGGCTGTAACACCCCAAACCCGGCCCAGAAGTTAGACCCAAATCTGGCATGTCAAATTGAAGTATTTTTTGAAAACCATGTTTTCATTAGAAACCCTTCTTATTTAAAACGTAGTGCATTGAAAACTTCTTAATTTTATTTCTAAAATTCCTTTTTACTTTGCGGAAGCTAATTCTAAGAGTAACCGATTTACGACAAAGTGATGTTTAAAAGTTAAGTTGCAAAAACGTAGTGTTTTGAAGTTGTAGTTTTGGAAAACCGCAATCTACTTTTAACCATTATAAAACATAGTAATTAAAATCCCAAAGTTAAATAAAAACCAAAATCAAGAGAGGCCTTATTACAACCCAATTAAAAATAAATATGCAACAGTAATAACAAATGTGAAAACATAAACAGTGCGTGGTCATCTCCGAGTCCCTCGCAGCACCGAACCACCTAACGCTGGGAATTACCTGCACAATTAATAAACGGGGTGAGTTTATGAAAACTCAGTGTGTAATCCCCTCCTAAACTAAAGCAGTTAGTAAACCGGCTGCGAATCTGAATCGATGCGGGATAGAGCCCATTACGATAATAGTGCATACGAAGAACGGTCCAGCCCGAGCCCTATTCAATAATAGTGCGATGCGGGCCTAAGCCCTATGCAGTGATGTGATGTGGGCCTAAGCCCAAAATAGTATAATCACAATGCGGTATGCAACCCAACCCAATCCAACCAGTTCACCACCCGTACCAACCAACACACCATGTGGGGATTAAATTGACCCACCCAGCCAGCACACCAATATTGCAGTGTAGCTGCTAATAGTAACATAGCAAAGCTGCTGCTTTAAGCCTTCAGTAGCGGTCTTATTATTGGCATAAAGCCATCGGTAACTGTATTATGTTTGGCACATAGCCATCAACGACGATAATATAACCGGCACACAGCCTTCGGTAAATATGATCGACATAGGATCATCAATAAGTATGTTATGCACATAGCCACAGGTAACTACGTTTGGCACAAAGCCGTAGTCAACATAGCATAAAGCCACTTTTAGTTTGGCACAGAGCCATAATCAGAATAAGCGGCACTAAGCCGTCCATCGGTCCACAGTCGTCTCGTGCAACCTGTGCGATCCTATTAGAACAATACTTCCTCCTTATCAAAGTCCCAACCCCATGCAATATGTCGTGTATGTCATGCTTAATCATCACATGTGTATGCAGAATGGCCATACTCAATAACAGTCTTTTAAACATATAGTAAAAGCATATCTGTCATACAACCATTGTCAAGACAATTAATTCACAATCGTACAATCACAGTTAAAATAGTTAAATCACAGTCGTACAATCATAGTCAAATAAGTCAGATTCACAGTCCAAGTCATTCATTTACCCACAAGGGCAAAACAGTCATTTTACCCTTTAAGGCAAAATAGTCATTTTACCCTACAAGGGTATTTCGGTAATTTTACACTATAAGGGTATTTTGGTAATTTTATAAATTAGGGATATTTCGATAATTTTATAAACCGGGGGTATTTTGGTAATTTTACAAATCAGGGGTATTTCGGTAATTTTATAAATTGGGGTCTTAACGGCCCAACTGAAGGTCCATCGTCGCCTCGAGCGACTTAAGTAACCTAAACAGAGATAACGGTGCAAATGGGCCCAAGGCCCATTACTCGGTCCAAGTGGGCCCACACGCTCGTGTGGCCCATTTAGCCCATTTTAGATACGACTATGTGTACACCATAGCCCGTTTCATTAATAGTCACTTATGCCGTTTATTTCTAAAGAAACTAGACTCGACAAGGAATCTGTACATATAGGGCATGACTTCTAATTATCTCTAGTTAATTTATAGTAAATTTTCAAAGTCAGAATAGGGGATCCAGAAATCACTCTAGCCCTGTTTCACGAAAACCTAAATATCTCTTAAAATCCGACTCATTTGGCCGCTTCGTTTCTTCCATATGAAAGTAGATTCATCAAGGTTCGATTACCTAATTTATTCACTAATTAACTCCATTCCTACTATTTTTAGTGATTTTTCAAATTGACACTGCTGATGCTGTCAACATCTGTCTTTAGGGTAGACTTTACCTATTACTTAGTTTCCATGATTTAACTAACCCTTTAGTATATATAGCACAAAATAAGATTGTGATTAACCATCCCAATGGTCAATCATTGCCAAGCATATCCACACTTCTCAATAACCCTATACATACACGAAGATTATAACAATATACTCAAAACATATATATATAAAAGCCATTTTCGCATGACTATCAAATTTATACAAAACCGAAAGGTGTAAGACAAACATCAACAAGGGTAGTCCTATACATGCCATTTCAAAGTTCAACCAAAAGAGTACCGAAAGGGGCTTTGATAGTGTGGGCGACTTCAAATTCGACAATCCCGAGTCCGATGGTGATTTAACCAAAATCTATAAAAGCAGATTCAAGGAAAGCGGAGTAAGCATTTAATGCTTAGTAAGTTTTGAGCTATGAAATTAAACACAACTATAATGTAACATTGTATAGCTAAACGGATAATTTCATATGCACAAATTCTCAATATCATACTTATTCCATATTACCAACCTTTATATTCATACACAAAAGATTAACTTAACCAAAGACCGGTAGCTCATTTATCGACTGAGTGAGTACTATTTGCAAGGGATCAACTAAATCAATGCATATACGAAACATACCTCATCGCTGGGATTTCACGAGCATATTAATTGAAACTATGGCAGCAAGATCACTCATTCTCAAGCCAAGTACCTTCGGGGTTTAACCGGATATAGTTTCTCGCTCGAATGCCTTCGGGACATAGCCGGATATAGTAATTTGCAAAAATGCCTTCGGGACGTAGCCCGGATATAACAACTCGCACTAAAGCCTTTGGGACATAGCCCGGATATAGTAACTCGCACAAATGCCTTCGGGACTTAGCCCGGAACTAACAACTCGTACAAAAGCCTTCGGGACTTAGCCCGGTTAACATCCAAATATTCATGTACATATAAATAAATCATGACACATCTATTTTTCATTTTCGTAATAAGTTTCAAACACAATTCACGTATTAAGCAATCCTATTTTTGGCTCACTAGCCACGTACAAACAGCATGGTTTAGTTTGCTTTACGACACGATCTCTATACACATACGGCTACCCTTCATACGTATAGACTAAGTAACTCATCATATAATTCAAGTAGAATCATCATATCGCCCTATATTTGTTATGCTCATACAACATGACTTAATCAAATCGTAAACTAAGTCTCGTTACTCGAAAACTTACCTCAGATGTTGTCGAACGATTTCAACGGCTATTCGATCACTTTTTCTTTTCCCCTATCCAAGTTTGATCCTCTAAGCTCTTGAGCTAAATCAAAACAATTTACTTCCCAATCAAGCACAATTATATGGCATTCATATACATTTTTAGAACCATTTCACAAGAATTAATTGTTCACCTAAGTCTATCATCATTTCGTTTTCATAATTGTATACTTGGTAAGTTACATTAAACAATTATACTTATAGCTTTAATACACTTTATACTAGCCGAATTGTACCATCAAGATATGCTCTACTCAATTAGCTTACCTTGGCCGAATATTCAGGATAAATTTTAGTACCACAATAGCTCAATATTCCAACTCAATAGATCAACACCTATGACCGAAACTATGAATTACTTATATCCTTACATGTATTTAAATGCACATGTTCAATATAATTTCTTCTTTAATCACACATAATTGACTAGAACAATGGAAGTCTTTAGCAATACTTAATTTAATATCAAATCAAATCAATTATAACACATTTGGGCATTCATTTTATTTTTATAAACTCAACCACCCAAATCACTCAAATACAACATTTCATATTCGGCCTTAGCATCAAATATACTAGCTGATTCTTCACACTTTAAAGCTATACATCTATTTAAATCCTAGTTAGTTCAAGCACTCATCCACCTTTGTTTATCTAAAATTAACATGAGCAAACACCATCACCCATATTAATTATCATAGCCGAAAGCCTTAATCATTACCACAATCAAAAATTTAACATGGGTTACTAAAATAACTTAGTATCTCACTCAAGATTAAGCAAAATTTCAAGAATTAATATAATTTCTTACCTTAATGATAGCTTAAGATAGCCGAAAATCTTTCCCCCTTCTTCTTCTTTACATTCGGCCAAGGAGAAAGAAAATTTTAAGATTTGTTTTTCTCACCCTTCAATTTCTTATTTCCCATTATCTTTTTCCTTCTTTTATTTATTTACTTTATAAATTATAAAGCTTCCAACTAATATTTAATACATTTTATATGCATGTAATCCATCATGGCCGGCCACTACCTATCATAAATGGAAAATTGACATGCAAACCCATTATTATTATAACATGAACTAATAAATCCTTATAGATTAGCCTATCCCGCTTCAAAGTATCACACATAAGTCCTATTGACTAAATTCACATGCAATCGACTAATTCGAAGCTTAAAACTTTCACACATTCATTATTCACATTTTCGGACAATAATTATTATATTCAAATAATTCGGTGACTCGATTTAGCGGTCCCGAAACCACTTTCCGACTAGGGTTAAATTAGGGCTGTCACAACTCTCCCCCACTTAAGAAATTTTCGTCCCCGAAAATCTTACCAGTGAATAAATTTGGATATCGTTCCTTCATAGAGGTCTCAGTTTCCCAAGTAGCTTCTTTGATTCCGTGTTTGAGCCATAACACCTTTACTAAAGGAACCTTTTTGTTTCTCAACTCTTTCACTTCACGAGCTAGGATACGAATCGGTTCTTCTTCATAACTCAAATCAAATTTAATTTCAACCTCTGATGGATTAATTATATGCGAAGGATCAGATCTATAACGTCGAAGCATCGAAACATGAAAGACGTTGTGAATCTTTTCAAGTTCAGGGGGCAAAATCAATCTATACGCAACTGGACTAATTCGTTCGGATACTTCATATGGCCCTATGAACCTCGGACTCAGTTTGCCTTTACGGCCAAATCTAAGTATCTTTTTCCAAGGTGAAACTTTAAGAAACACTTTGTCTCCCACCTGATACTCAATGTGTTTTCGTTTCAAATCTGCGTACGACTTTTGGCGATCCGAGGTCGCCTTGGACTTTCACGGATTACTTTTACTTTGTTTAGCATCTTTAATCAAGTCAACTCAGAAAATTTTTCTTTCACTGAGTTCAGTCCAAAACAATGGCGTACGGCATTTACGCCCGTACAAAGCCTCGTAAGGTGCCATCTTAATACTTGATTGAAAACTATTGTTGTAAGCGAATTCAATCAAAGGTAAATATCGCTCCCAGAACCACTGAACTCGAGGATGCAACATCTCAACATATCCTCAAGTATCTGAATTACCCGTTCTGATTGACCATCGGTTTGTGGATGAAAAGCTGTGCTAAAATGCAGCTTGGTACCCAAAGCTTCTTGCAATTTCTTCCAAAATCGTGAGGTGAATCTCGGATCTCTGTCCGACACAATAGAAATCGGTACCCCGTGTAATCTCACAATCTGAGAAACATACAATTCAGCTAGTTTATCCAATGAAAAATCCATACTTACGGGGATAAAATGAGCCGACTTAGT
The DNA here is from genome assembly GCA_025698475.1 of Gossypium anomalum. Lineage (NCBI taxonomy): Eukaryota > Viridiplantae > Streptophyta > Magnoliopsida > Malvales > Malvaceae > Gossypium > Gossypium anomalum. The sequence goes on along the minus strand of CM046963.1, from coordinate 19,395,921 downwards.
CAGTCTATCAACAACAACCCAAATCGCATCTTTCTTACTTGTAGACAATGGCAACCCACATACAAAATCCATCGTGACTCGATCCCATTTCCATTCAGGTATCATGATCGGCTGAAGTAAACCCGTAGGCACTTGATGTTCCACCTTCACTTGCTGACATATTAAACACTTCGAAACAAAATCGGAAATGTCTCGTTTCATACCATGCCACCAAAACTGACGTCTCAGATCATTGTACATTTTCGTACTCCCCGGGTGAAGTGACATTCGACTACAATGAGCTTCGTTCAGAATCATCGAAATGAGTTCTGCATTTCTTGGAATACACAACCGACTTCTGAACCTCAAACAATCGTCCTCATCAAGTTGAAACTCCGATTCCATATTCGGGACACATTCAGCCCGTTTTGCAACTAATTCTTCATCGATTTTCTGAGCTTCACGAATTTGATGAATCAACAATGGTTTGGCCTTTAATTCTGCCACTAACACATTGTCGGATAGAATAGACAAGTGTACATTCATTGCTCGCAAAGCAAACAGGGATTTACGACTTAAGGCATCCGCAACCACATTAGCCTTTCCCGGGTGATAGTCAATGATAAGCTCATAATCTTTTAACAACTCGAGCCAACGTCTTTGTCGCAGATTTAAGTCTCTTTGGGTCATCAAATATTTGAGACTTTTGTGATCCGAAAATACATGGCACTTCTCACCAAATAGGTAATGTCGCCATATTTTCAAGGCAAATACGATGGCGACTAATTCGAGATCATGGGTCGGATAATTTTTCTCATGTGGCTTTAATTGTCTCGACGCACAGGCCACAACTCGACCTTCTTGCATCAATACGCAACCTAACCCAAGTAGGGAGGCATCACTATAAATGACAAACTCTTTGCTCGATTCTGAATTTTGCACTAAGATTGGAGCTTGATCAAATAAGTTTTGATTGATCAAAAATTTCTTCGACATTTTTCCGTCCATTCGAACTTAACATCTTTTTAGAGTAAGCCGTCATTGGTGTGGCTATCATTGAGAAACCTTTTACAAATCGTCGGTAGTAACCAAAGCCAAGTCCCAAAAAGCTCGAACCTCGTAATATTTCTCGGAGGCTTCCGGTTAAGTATGGCTGAAATTTTGCTCGGATCAACTCGAATACGATGCGGATACCACATGACCCAAAAAGCTAACCTTTTAACCGAACTCACACTTACCGAACTTAGCATATAATCGCTTATATCGTAAAATTCACAACACTAATCTCGGGTGCTCGGCATGTTCGGTCTCGTCTCTTGAATAGACCAAGATGTCATCAATAAACACAACTACGAACCGGTCCAAATCTTTGTCTCGAAGATCTCGATTCATCAAATCCATAAATACCGCGAGGGCATTAGTGAGCCCAAACGGCCTCACTAAGAACTCGTAACGGCCGTATCTCATTCTGAAAGCAGTTTTGGGTATATCCGAATCTCGAACTCGCAGCTGATAATAACCCAATCTCAAATCTATCTTTGAAAACACCGAGGCTCCTTGATTGATCAAATAAATCACCAATCTGCGAGTAACGGATATTTATTCTTTATCGTCACTTTATTCGGTGACGATAGTCAATGCACAACCTCATAGTTCCGTCCTCTTTTTCACAAAAATACTTGTGCACCCTAAGGTGAGAAACTTGGTCGAGCGAAACCTTTATCCGTCAACTCTTGCAACTGAACTTTCAATTCTTTTAATTCTGTTGGTGCCATACGATACGAAGTTATCGAAATCGGTGTAGTCCCAGGCACATTCAGGCTTCTTTTCTAACTCTTTGCCATCAAGTACGTACGCAAGGTATGTTTCACACCCCTTTCTTACACATTTCTGAGCCAGCATCGACGATATTATAGCTGGCAACCTATTCAAGTCAGTAGACTCGACTCGGATTATCTCGTTATTTTCACACCTCAAATCGATGGTTTTTCTTTTGCAATTTACAATTACGTCATGTACGGTCAACCAATCCATACCGAGGATAACATCAAATTCGTCAAACGGTAAAAGCATCAAATCACCGTAGGAAAACAGGAACCTCGGATTACTAGGGGCATTTCTTGCACACTTTGTCGCGACAGAAATACGAACGACCCAAGGATTTGACACGAATTACAAACTCGATGAGACTCAACGGTAGAGTCTTCTATCGGATGCTAAGGTTTCACATATATAAGAATGAGTAGAACAGGGGTCTATCAAAGCAATTACGTCGATTATCAAGGAGAGTAAAGTACCGTAATAACGTCGCGAAGAAGCATCCTCGCGTGCGTGTATAGCATAAGCTCTATTTGGAGCACGAGCCTCAGATCTGGTTGTAGCATCTCTAGATCCTCTCTGACCGCCGCTAGCATTCCCCGCATTTCTAGATGGTCTACCTCGAGTAGTAGTAGCACCCGGTTTCCCACTCTGCTTTACATTCTGCTCAGACAGTCTCGGGCAATCCTTGATAAAGTGGTCAGCTGATCCACACTTATAGCAGGAGCGGTCATGGAATCTACAACTCCCCGAATGCCATTTACCACAATACTGACACTCTGTCCTGTCCCGACGATCATTTCCCTACACGCGGCAAATCAAGTGACTCGCGTACTCACAGGGGGTCGATCGCGATCTCGTCTTGAAAAACCCGAAGTGTCTTTGGATCGGCCAGAATCATCTCTAAATTTCTTCGATGACTGTTGAAAGGGCTTTCCCGATGATCTCTTACGAAACTCTTTGGCTCCCATTTCAGCTTTTCTTTTCTCCTTACCGAGCTCTTCGACTTTGCAAGCTCGCTCGACAAGCACTACAAACTCTCTGATCTCTAAAATGCCAACATACAATTTTATATCTTCATTCAAACCATCTTCAAAACGTTTATACATTATAGCTTCTGAAGAAACGCATTCTCGAGCATACCGGCTAAGCCTCACAAACTTTCGTTCATAATCAGTAACCGTCATGGAACCTTGTTTAAGTTCAAGAAATTCTTTTCGTTTTTGATCAATGAATCTCTGACTGATATACTTTTTTCGAAACTCGATTTGGAAAAACTCCCAAGTTACCCGCTCTCTGGGCACAACAAAAATCAACGTATTCCACCAATAGTAGGCAGAATCACGTAGCAAAGAGATAGTACACTTTAGGCATTCCTCGGGTGTGCAAGATAGTTCATCAAGTACCGGATAGTGTTGTCCAACCAAAATTCAGCTTGCTCGGCATCATCATTGTATGTAGCTTTAAATTCGGTAGCCCGTGCTTTTGAATTCATCAGCCGGGGCTTGTTTAATCTCATCCGATCGGTTCTTTGGAGGTACGCGGGGTGCGAGGATGTATTAGTCGGGAGTGGGGGTTGTGGAACAGCTGTATTAGTTCGAATGTATTGGTTAAACCAATCATTCATCACATTATAAAAGGCTTATCTAGCCTCGTCATTCTGATTGCTTGCCACAAGTTGAGAGTCCATCGGCGCTGTCCCGTGCGCGGGAGCAGGCGCTACACTCTCCACATCGTCAGCTACCGCTCGATTGGGATCGGGATCCATTACTAACAAAAACACACATTTAAACTGTCAGAAATCATCACACTATCGTATTAACAATGAAATGGCATGTATAACTAGACTCACACATGCTACGTTAGTCCTAGAATCGACTAAACCGTAGCTCTGATACCAATAAAATGTAACACCCCGTACCCGAGACCGTTACCGGGGTTTAACACGAGGTATTTACGGACTTAATTCATTGACTTACACGGTTCATTTTTAAAATTTTAGACATGCTGGCTAACTGCATCACGGCCACTTTAAAAATCATATCTCGAGCTCCGAAGCTCAAAAACTTATTCCGTAAATTTTCCCTGAAACTAGACTCATATATCTATCTAAAAATTTTTTTCTAGAATTTTTGATCGGGCCAAACAGTACAGTTTATTAGTTTAAGTCTCCCCTATTACAGGGTTTGACTACCCAGACCTTCATGCATTGCAACTTAGTTATCTCCCTATACAGGACTTCAAAACTTATGCCGTTTATTTCTAAAGAAACTATACTCGACAAGGAATATGTACATATAGGGCATGACTTCTAATTATCTCTGGTTAATTTATAGTAAATTTTCAAAGTCAGAATAGGGGATCCAGAAATCACTCTAGCCCTGTTTCATGAAAACCTAAATATCTCTTAAAATCGGACTCATTTGGCCGCTTCGTTTCTTCCATATGAAAGTAGATTCATCAAGGTTCGATTACATAATTTATTCACTAATTAACTCCATTCGTACTATTTTTAGTGATTTTTCAAATTGACACTGCTGATGCTGTCAACATCTGTCTTTAGGGTAGACTTTACCTATTACTTAGTTTCCATGATTTAACTAACCCTTTAGTATATATAGCACAAAATAAGATTGTGATTAACCATCCCAATGTCAATCATTGCCAAGCATATCCACACTTCTCAATAACCCTATACATACACGAAGATTATAACAATATACTCAAAACATATATATATAAGCCATTTTCGCATGACTATCAAATTTATACAAAACCGAAAGGTGTAAGACAAACATCAACAAGGGTAGTCCTATACATGCCATTTCAAAGTTCAACCAAAAGAGTACCGAAAGGGGCTTTGATAGTGTGGGCGACTTCAACTCGACAATCCCGAGTCCAGATGGTGGCGAACCAAAATCTATAAAGCAGAGATTCAAGGAAAGCGGAGTAAGCATTTAATGCTTAGTAAGTTTTGAGCTATGAAATTAAACACAACTATAATGTAACATTGTATAGCTAAACGGATAATTTCATATGCACAAATTCTCAATATCAAACTTATTCCATATTACCAACCTTTATATTCATACACAAAAGATTAACTTAACCAAAGACCGGTAGCTCATTTATCGACGGAGTGAGTACTATTTGCAAGGGATCAACTAAATCAATGCATATCTGAAACATACCTCATCATTTGGGATTTCACGAGCATATTAATTGAAACTATGGCAGCAAGATCACTCATTCTCAAGCCAAGTACCTTCGGGGTTTAACCGGATATAGTTTCTCGCTCGAATGCCTTCGGGACATAGCCGGATATAGTAATTTGCAAAAATGCCTTCGGGACGTAGCCCGGATATAACAACTCGCACTAAAGCCTTCGGGACATAAACCGGATATAGTAACTCGCACAAATGCCTTCGGGACTTAGCCCGGAACTAACAACTCGCACAAAAGCCTTCGGGACTTAGCCCGGTTAACATCCAAATATTCATGTACATATAAATAAATCATGACACATCTATTTTTCATTTTCGTAATAAGTTTCAAACACAATTCACGTATTAAGCAATCCTATTTTTGGCTCACTAGCCACATACAAACAGCATGGTTTAGTTTGCTTTACGACACGATCTCTATACACATACGGCTACCCTTCATACGTATAGACTAAGTAACTCATCATATAATTCAAGTAGAATCATCATATCGCCCTATATTTGTTATGCTCATACAACATGACTTAATCAAATCGTAAACTAAGTCTCGTTACTCGAAAACTTACCTCAGATGTTATCGAACGATTTCAACGGCTATTCGATCACTTTTTCTTTTCCCCTATCCAAGTTTGATCCTCTAAGCTCTTGAGCTAAATCAAAACAATTTACTTCCCAATCAAGCACAATTATATGGCATTCATATACATTTTTAGAACCATTTCACAAGAATTAATTGTTCACCTAAGTCTATCATCATTTTGTTTTCATAATTGTATACTTGGTAAGTTACATTAAACAATTATACTTATAGCTTTAATACACTTTATACTAGCCGAATTGTACCATCAAGATATGCTTTACTCAATTAGCTTACCATGGCCGAATATTCAGGATAAATTTTAGTACCACAATAGCTCAATATTCCAACTCAATAGATCAACACCTATGACCGAAACTATGAATTACTTATATCCTTACATGTATTTAAATGCACATGTTCAATATAATTTCTTCTTTAATCACACATAATCGACTAGAACAATGGAAGTCTTTAGCAATACTTAATTTAATATCAAATCAAATCAATTATAAAACATTTGGGCATTCATTTTATTTTTATAAACTCAACCACCCAAATCACTCAAATACAACATTTCATATTCGGCCTTAGCATCAAATATACTAGCCGATTCTTCACACTTTAAAGTTATACATCTATTTAAATCCTAGTTAGTTCAAGCACTCATCCACCTTTGTTTATCTAAAATTAACATGAGCAAACACCATCACCCATATTAATTATCATAGCCGAAAGCCTTAATCATTACCACAATCAAAAATTTAACATGGGTTACTAAAATAACTTAGTATCTCACTCAAGATTAAGCAAAATTTCAAGAATTAATATAATTTCTTACCTTAATGATAGCTTAAGATAGCAGAAAATCTTTCCCCCCTTCTTCTTCTTTACATTGGCCAAGGAGAAAGAAAATTTTAAGCTTTGTTTTTCTCACCCTTCAATTTCTTATTTCCCATTATCTTTTTCCTTCTTTTATTTATTTACTTTATAAATTATAAAGCTTCCAACTAATATTTAATACATTTTATATGCATGTAATCCATCATGGCCGGCCACTACCTATCATAAATGGAAAATTGACATGCAAACCCATTATTATTATAACATGAACTAATAAATCCTTATAGATTAGCCTATCCCGTTTCAAAGTATCACACATAAGTCCTATTGACTAAATTCACATGCAATCGACTAATTCGAAGCTTAAAACTTTCACACATTCATTATTCACATTTTCAGACAATAATTATTATATTCAAATAATTCGGTGACTCGATTTAGCGGTCCCGAAACCACTTTCCGACTAGGGTTAAATTAGGGCTGTCACAACTCTCCCCCACTTAAGAAATTTTCGTCCCCGAAAATCTTACCAGTGAATAAATTTGGATATCGTTCGTTCATAGAGGTCTCAGTTTCCCAAGTAGCTTCTTTGATTCCGTGTTTGAGCCATAACACCTTTACTAAAGGAACCTTTTTGTTTCTCAACTCTTTCACTTCACGAGCTAGGATACGAATCGGTTCTTCTTCATAACTCAAATCAAATTTAATTTCAACCTCTGATGGATTAATTATATGCGAAGGATCAGATCTATAACGTCGAAGCATCGAAACATGAAAGACGTTGTGAATCTTTTCAAGTTCAGGGGGCAAAATCAATCTATACGCAACTGGACTAATTCGTTCGGATACTTCATATGGCCCTATGAACCTCGGACTCAGTTTGCCTTTACGGCCAAATCTAAGTATCTTTTTCCAAGGTGAAACTTTAAGAAACACTTTGTCTCCCACCTGATACTCAATGTGTTTTCGTTTCAAATCTGCGTACGACTTTTGGCGATCTGAGGCTGCCTTCAGACTTTCACGGATTACTTTTACTTTCTGTTTAGCATCTTTAATCAAGTCAACTCCGAAAATTTTTCTTTCACTGAGTTCAGTCCAAAACAATGGCGTACGGCATTTACGCCCGTACAAAGCCTCGTAAGGTGCCATCTTAATACTTGATTGAAAACTATTGTTGTAAGCGAATTCAATCAAAGGTAAATATCGCTCCCAGAACCACTGAACTCGAGGATGCAACATCTCAACATATCCTCAAGTATCTGAATTACCCGTTCTGATTGACCATCGGTTTGTGGATGAAAAGCTGTGCTAAAATGCAGCTTGGTACCCAAAGCTTCTTGCAATTTCTTCCAAAATCGTGAGGTGAATCTCGGATCTCTGTCCGACACAATAGAAATCGGTACCCCGTGTAATCTCACAATCTGAGAAACATACAATTCAGCTAGTTTATCCAATGAAAAATCCATACTTACGGGGATAAAATGAGCCGACTTAGTCAGTCTATCAACAACAACCCAAATCGCATCTTTCTTACTTGCAAACACCATCACCCATATTAATTATCATAGCCGAAAGCCTTAATCATTACCACAATCAAAAATTTAACATGGGTTACTAAAATAACTTAGTATCTCACTCAAGATTAAGCAAAATTTCAAGAATTAATATAATTTCTTACCTTAATGATAGCTTAAGATAGCCGAAAATCTTTCCCCCTTCTTCTTCTTTACATTCGGCCAAGGAGAAAGAAAATTTTAAGCTTTGTTTTTCTCACCCTTCAATTTCTTATTTCCCATTATCTTTTTCCTTCTTTTATTTATTTACTTTATAAATTATAAAGCTTCCAACTAATATTTAATACATTTTATATGCATGTAATCCATCATGTTAGCCACTACCTATCATAAATGGAAAATTGACATGCAAACCCATTATTATTATAACATGAACTAATAAATCCTTATAGATTAGCCTATCCCGTTTCAAAGTATCACACATAAGTCCTATTGACTAAATTCACATGCAATCGACTAATTGAAGCTTAAAACTTTCACACATTCATTATTCACATTTTGGACAATAATTATTATATTCAAATAATTCGGTGACTCGGTTTAGCGGTCCCGAAACCACTTTCTGACTAGGGTTAAATTAGGGCTGTCACACTTAATGATGCCACAACCTACACCACTACACTCCCGCTGCGCACTTTAATTCCAAACTACACCTATACACTTTTAACTTAATCTTAAAACCTCTCACACTCTAATTCCAAACTTTCAACGGACTGTCATCCCTCTTCTTATTGCACTCCAAGCGCCTAGCCTGAAGTGTTTCACCATACGCCTTAACTCTTGCCTCGAACACCTTTTCTAGGACCTCCCTTACAAACCGGGTCAATGCCTCTATACCAAACTCCAGGTTATTGTTACCTAAAGTTGGCAAACATACCTCGACTACCGTTTCCTGAACCATCTCATGTTTCGGGCAGACAAGCAACTCGTCGCAACCTTGCTTGCCTTCAGAATCCATCACAGTACCATTGTTAACTAAAAAAATCTGATTTCCAGAACATACACTGAATAAATACAAAATTTAACTTTAAGTACAGTCTAACAGAAAACTTACGGATTCGGTGCCAGAGACTCGATAACCACACGTTCAGTAAAATCTTCAGAAAAACATTTCAAATACTTCAAATGTTTTCAAACCTTTTTGAAATAATTATTTCAAAAATTCAATTTTAAAACCCATTCCACAGCCGAGTTTTGAAACCTAGCTTTGATACCACTAAATGTAACACCCCAAACCTGGCCTAGAAGTTAGACCCAAATCTGGCGTTTCAAATTGAAGTTAGACCCGAATCTGGCGTTTCAAATTGAAGGTTTTTTTGAAAACCATGTTTTCATTAGAAACCCTTCTTATTTAAAACGTAGTGCATTGAAAACTTCTTAAATTTATTTCCAAAATTTCTTTTTACTTTGCGAAAGCTAATTCTAAGAGTAAGCGATTTGCGACAAAATGATGTTTAAAAGTTAAGTTGCGAAAACGTAGTGTTTTGAAAATAGTTGTAGTTTTGGAAAACCACGATCTACTTTTAACAATTATAAAACATAGTAATTAAAATCCCAAAGTAAAATAAAAAACAGAATCAAGAGAGGCCTTATTACAACCCAATTAAAAAGAAATACGCAACAGTAATAACAAATGTGAAAACATAAACAGTGTGTGGTCATCACCGAGTTCCTCGCAGCACCGAACCACCTAACGTTGGGGATTACCTGTACAATTAATAAACGGGGTGAGTTTATGAAAACTCAATGTGTAATCCCCTCCTAAACTAAAGCAGTTAGTAAACCGGCTGCATCTCGTGAACGATGCGGAATGGAGCCCATTACTGAACGAGTGCATCTGATAGCAGTGCGGGGCGAGCCCTATTCAATAATAGTACAGTCTTGGCCTAAGCCCTATGCAGTGACAGTGTAGGCCTAAGCCCAAAATAGTATAATGACAATGTAGGTATGCAACCCAACCCAATCCAACCAGCTCACCACCCGTTCTAACCAACACAGCATGTGGGGATTACATCGACCCATCCAGCCAGCACACCAATATTGCAGCGTAGCTGCTAATAGTAACACAACAAAGCTGCTAAAATATATATGGCTTCAAGCCCTTAGTAGCGGTCTTATTATTGGCACAAAGCCATCAGTAACTGTATTATGTTTGGCACATAGCCATCAACGATGGTAATATAATCAGCACACAGCCTTCGGTAAATATGATCGGCACAAGGTCATCAATAAGTATGTTAGGTACATAGCCACAGGTAAATACGTTTGGTACAAAGCCATAGTCAACATAGCATAGAGCCACTTTTAGTTTGGCACAGTGCCATAATCAGAATAAGCGGCACTAAGCTGTCCATCGGTCCACAATCGTCTCGTTTGACCCATGCGACCTTAACAGATCAATACTAGATCCACAGTCGTCTCGTGCGACCCGTTCGATCCTATCAGAACAGTACTTCCTCCTTATCAAAGTCCAGCCCCATGCAATATGTCGTGTATGTCATGCTCAATCATCACACGTGTATGTAGGATGGCCATACTCAGTAACAGTCTTTTAAACATATAGTAAAAGCATATCAGTCGTACAACCACCGTCAAGATAATTAATTCACAATCGTACAATCACAGTCCAAACAGTTAAATCACAATCGTACAATCATAGTCAAATAAGTCAGATTCATAATCCAAGTCAGTCATTTACCCACAAGGGCAAAACTGTCATTTTACTCATTGAGGCAAAATGGTCATTTTACCCTACAAGGGTATTTTGATAATTTTACACTACAAGGGTATTTTGGTAATTTTACAAATTGAGGGTATTTCGGTAATTTTATAAACCAGGGGTATTTTGGTAATTTTATAAATTGGGGTCGGTAATTTTATAAATCGGGGTCTTAACGGCCCAACTGAAGGTCCATCGTCGCCTCGAGCGACTTAATAACCTAAACAGACATAACGATGCAAATGGGCCCAAGGCCCATTACTCAGTCCAAATAGGCCCACACGCTCGTGTGGCCCATTTAGCCCAATTTATATACGACTGTGTACATTATAGCCTGGTTCATTAATAGTCACTTACCGCAGATTTTGTCTGTGTGGGCCCACGAGCCCATTGGGCCCACACAACCCATTTTGACCCATCGAGGCCCAAAATAACCTAAGTCACGTGCGCAACATGACAAGTCTATCTGCTTCTCGCTTAACAAAGAAATTTACCCACGTGAGCCCACGGGCCCATTGGGCCGATACGGCCCATTTAACCTAGAACTATTCACGGTCATCCGAACGATGTAACCCAGTCCAAATCCTAGCACATAACATGCATTTTATTCGTGTGGGCCCACAAGCCCATTGGCCCCACACGACCCAATTCGGCCCAGATCTATCTATGCTATGTACGCGACATGACAAGCCCAACCATATTCCACCTAGTAGTTAGATTTACACAAGCGGGCCCACAGGCCCATCGAGGCCCAGAATGGCCCTAGCACACGAGATCGTTCGTGGCGGCCTTCTACAGTCTATTGCCCATGGTTTGTGGGCTCAATTCGCCCCACATGAGCTCGCACGCTCGTGAGGCCCCGAATGTCGAGGCCCCACTGTCAGACATGTTTTACAGAACAAAGCTCAGTCATCTGAGAACTAGAATCCTTCCTCTTCTTACACTTCAAGCACCCTGCTTGTAGCGTTTCCCTAATTTCCTTAACCTTGGTCTCCAATACTTCTTCTACCACTTTTCTTACTAACTCAGCCAGTGCCTCAGTCCCAAGCTCCGAGTTACCGCTACCCAAAGTTGGCAGAGCAAAATCCATATCAACACTCTACATTATCAGCATGCATAACAATAACTACCAAGATCTCGATTCAAAAATTTTAGAACTTATTCATATGTTTTATACAGAGATAGTATTTTAAAGTTTCTATTTTCACAGAATCTTAGCCTAGCTATAGTCTCAGTATTCTAGGGTTTTTAGTATTGCCCTAACTATAATGTCGTGATATGGTCTCAGTTCTATCTACAGTAATATCTTAATACAGTGTAGTATGAGTAACAGAAATACTTACAGACTTGGTGCCGAGGATTCAGTGTGCCACGTCATTATCAAATTTTAGAAACCCAGAAAAACTTAAACCATTTTAAGATTTGAACCATAGAACATGTATACCTTGTAAAATATCTTTGAAAAGAACTTTCCAAAATCGTTTCCAAAATACCCTTCTTGGGCCTAAGTTTAGCAAATTTTTTTCGAAAAGCTTTTCAGACCCAATCCACAGTCGAGTTGTTACAAATTGGCTCTGATACCACTAAATGTAACACCCCAAACCTAGCCTAGACTTTACGAACAAATCTGGTGTGTCACATCAACAAAAGTTTAGCCACGTTCCTTAGTTACTGCAATTAAGGTGTGGTTTGCGAAAACGTTATTTAAGTTGATTGGAAAACTTCCGGTTAATTTGTGAGCATCCTATTTACTAGATCATGTTTGTCATTTTGTTATCCATTTGTTACGAGTGTTTCGTTTAAAAATGTTGTTTTGTTTTACAAAAACCCGCGTAGCCTAATTCTATCAGTTTCACACAAGTATTAATAAATAAATTTAATAAAACTTAGGAGCAGCCTTATTACAAATTAAAAACCCGAAAACATAAAGGAAATAATCTAAAATAAAAGTGAAGGTATAAATACTTATTCTAAACAATCCACATGGCCACTCTGAATCTCTCCAGCTCCAAGTCCACCGATCTAAGGCTCAACTGCAAGATGGAAAAAATAAAGGGGGTGAGTTTGGAAAACTCAGTGTGTAAAATAAACCCAACTAGAGCCTATATCGGTTCAAGCTTTACTGGGCCTAAGCCCTATCCAAAAATAAAATTAACTGGGCCTTAGCCCTATTCAGAAATCAGTGTGGCCCTTAAGCCCATTACAGTAACAGGACATATATTATGCATGTATGCAGAAACCCAACCCATGTCCAGCCGCATACATCCCCATACCAACCTTACACCATGTGGGGAGACAACTCGACCCAACCATCCGCTACACACCACAGAATTTGCAGCATGGCTGCCAGAACAGATAATGTGACAGAGTCACCAGATATAGATATTTGTGGCATAGCCACCAGAACGCTTCCTCCATCAATATAACTCATATCCTATGCAACAGATATACATGTCATGGCATACAACATACAAAATCAGAATATCATGCTTTCAGTCAAAATTAACCTTAGGGTATAACGGTCACTTTGCACCTAGGGGTATAATGGTAATTTCTATACTTAGGGGTATTCTAGTAAATTTACTATTTTAGGGTTTTCATGCATATTACAGCTATTAATGTATTAACAGAAACACTTACCGAGCATTTTTATCGAATTGGGCCCATTGGCCCATTAACCCTATTTTGACCCATTAAGCCCGAATATATTGAAGTGCACGAAATTGCGCACTCTGCAATCTTACCGCTTGAGATTACCAGGATTAACAAACAACTATCTCACGAGCGCTCACACGCTCGCTGTAACACCCCTATAACCCATATCCGTCGCCGGAGTGGGTTATGAAGAGTTACCAATCCAAAACACTACATTTGTACATTCACATTTACATAAGTTCATTAACAATTATATGCCTAGCCAACCAAAATCAAGATCGAAATTCAGACTTATACCGACATTCAAAAGTTACCATATTCACATGGCTTATGTACAACAACATCTCAAAATATCATTCACTTAAGTCTATTCTATACATGCCATACAAATTCCAAAACGTAATAGTACCAAAACGATAGATAGTGTGACAAGTTGCTGACGATCCCTGAGCAAGTGGCTAGAGTCAACGATCTAAAAACAGAGAATCATAACAAACGGAGTAAGCTTCCATAAGCTTAGTAAGTTTTAAGCAATGCAAACAATTAAATTCAATTGTAAATCGATCAATCAAATTCTCAAGTGACATTTCTTAGGTATATTGCCATTTGGCCGAATATATACAAACATTTAACGTATATTTAGCATATTAACTTCACTTGAATCTGAATTTATATAACATAAGTAAATCAAATATTTTCACATAACTTCACATTTTGGCCGAATGTATCAAGATCATATACATATAGTCTTAATACTTATTCACATATACATTATATTACATACTTGGGATTCAATCCCAAGCAAGCTCATATAAGTACAAGATACATACCCGGCCAAATTAAGGTATTATACAATTTCAATTGTCGTTTTATCACGAAGTCTCAAAATCTTAGATTTATACCAAATCACCGGCAATTAGCATGCTAAGTTTAATACCCGAATTCATCACCAGCACGAAGCCTGCTAGACTTTAAGTCTAAACTCGTTCACCGGCATTACGCCTATTAGGCTCGAAGCCTGATAGTAACTCACCGGCATTATAGCCTGTTAGGCTCAAAGCTCGATATTAACTCACCGGTATTATTGCCTGCTAGGCTCGAAGCCCGATATTAACTCACCGGCATTATAGCTTGCTAGGCTCGAAGGCCCAAATAGTACTGTACGATAATCAAATCAACAAGTTCCATATAACATAATCATATCAATTAGGTACTAGCATCATTTGAACATATATAATCATACATCTCAAACACTTTTCTTTCATCTCATTTTCACACTTAGCATTCGATAGCTTATGCATAACATTTCGCTTACATTCATTTCAAACTTATCATTCGATTATAAAAGCACATTGCATATTTATCAACATGTTATACTTGCTATTAGGCCATATAAGCATTATATAATACACCATCATTTCATCTTTAACATTCGGCTAAATCCATACCATACAAGGAATACCTAATTCACATAATATATTAGATTATAATCAATTGTTATTTACATTTGATTACTTAAAACTTACCTCGAATGTTGTCAAACGATTACAACGGCTATTCGATTACTTTCTCCTTTCCCCTATCCAACTTTGGTCCTCTAAGCTCTTGAGCTAAATTAAACAAATTTACTTCTCAATCAAACACATACACATGGCAACCATATACATTTCAAAACCAATTCATTCGTATCATTTGTCCACTTAAGTCTATTATCATTTCATTTTCAAATTTAATTAAACAATGCCGAATGCTATTAACTACTAATGCCACACACACATATGCATAAAATTCATCCATACATAACCTATAGCTCATTTGGCCATTCATCACTCAAACCTATCAAAGCTTCATATCAAACCTCCTTGGCCGAACACATATAAGCACATAATGCACATTTAGCATTTTTATTTACTTCATGATACATTCGGCCTTGGAAAAATTTCACAAAACAAATCCTTATTAGCCACTTCACAAATCAATTATATCATCTACTTAATATTTCATAACTTATCATGCTAGCCGAATATTATTTATTCAAGTTCTTATTCGGCCATAGCACACACATGTTAGCTGATTTTCCCACTTAACATCTAATGCACATATATGCTCATTTGTCTAGCTCAACTTCACCTATCTATCATTACTCATAAAAAGAACATGAAACAACAACCATTTCCTTCAATTCAATTCATGACCGAATGCTCACAGCACAACAATTTTCAAATTTTAAACATGGGTTAACTAAGCAATGCTTTGACCATGCTAATTTCGCAAGAATATCAAGAAAATACATGGAACATACCCTTGAATTATGCTAAGTAAATGACCGAATGTGCTTGAGCTTTTTCCTCTCTTTTTCTCTTAATTTCGGCTATGAAGAACAAAGATGAACAAGCTTTGTCCTTTTCATCATTTTGTTATTTTATTTATCTTTATTTTATAATATAAAACCATTAAATATTTTAATACTAATTTAAAATGCATATATTGTTTATCATCATCATTATGGATGGCCACTACAAATTAAAGTGGGAAATTTGACATGCAATTCCACCTATTTTAAACCATAAAATATTTGGCCACTACAAATTAACCTATCACATTTTTAAAATTTCTCACGTAAGTCCTATTTAATAATTTCACATACAAATGACAAAATCAAAGCATGAAATTTTCACATATGCACTTTCACATATAATAAGCATAGAATATAACATTCAATTATTTTTATGACTCAGTTTTGTGGTCCCGAAACCACTTTCCGACTAGGGTCAAATTAGAGCTGTCACAACTCTCCCCCCTTAGAAATTTTCATCCCTGAAAATCTTACCAGCGAATAAATTAGGGTATCGTTCTTTCATGCAGTCTTCAAGCTCCCAAGTAGCTTCTTCAACCCTGTGTTTGACCCACAACACTTTCACTAACGAAATTGTCTTATTCTGTAATTCTTTCACCTCGTGAGCCAAAATACGAACCGGTTCTTCTTCATAACTCAAATCAGACCGAATTTCTATGTCTGATGGACTAATCACATGAGAAGGATCGGATCTGTACCGATGGAGCATCGAAACATGAAAAACATAGTGAATCTTTTCAAGTTCAGGTGGCAAAAGTAGTCTATAAGCAACCTGCCCAATCCGTTTTGTAATTTCGTATGGTCCGATAAATCTCAGGCTCAATTTGCCTTTACGGCCAAATCTGAGTACCTTTTTCCACGGTGAAACTTTAAGAAACACTTTGTCTCCGACTTGATACTCTATATCTTTCCATTTCAAGTCCGCATACGATTTCTGACGATCTGATGCTGCTTTCAGACTTTCACGGATCACTTTTACTTTCTTTTCGGCCTCTTTAATCAAATCAACTCCGTAAATCTTATTATCACTGTGTTGGGTCCAAAACAAATGTGTATGACATTTACGACCGTACAAAGCCTCGTAAGGTGCCATCTTGATGCTCGATTGAAAACTATTGTTATATGCAAATTCAACCAAAGGCAAGTATCGTTCCCACGAGGCACTAAACTCAAGGATCCAACATCTCAACATATCCTCGAGTATCTGAATAATTCACTCGGGTTGACCATCGGTCTGGGGATGAAAAGCGGTTCTAAAATGCAACTTAGTACCCACTGCTTCTTGCATTTTCTTTCAAAACCGCGATGTGAATCTCGGATCTCTATCCGACACAATAGAAGTAGGTACCACGTGTAACCTTACAATCTGAGAAACATACAGTTAAGCTAACTTATCAAGTGAATAATCCGTACGTACGGGAGTAAAATGAGCCGACTTTGTCAATCTATCAACAACAACCCAGATCGCATCTTTCTTGCTCGAAAACAATGGCAACCCAGATACAAAATCCATCGTGACTCGATCCCACTTCCACTCGGGTATCATGATTGGCTGAAGTAATCCTGAAGGCACTTGATGTTCTGCTTTCACTTGTTGACATATTAAACACTTCAAAACAAAGTCAGAAATGTCTCGTTTCATACCGTGCCACCAATACTGACGTTTCAGATCACTATACATTTTCGTACTACTCGGGTGAACTGACATTCGGCTGCTATGAGCCTCGTTCAAAATGATCGGAATAAGCTTTGAATTTCTTGGAACACATAATCAATTTCTGAATCTCAAACAATCATTGCTATCAATTAAAAACTCTGAATTCTCTTTCGAAACACATAGTGCTCATTTTGTAATTAAATCATCATCACCTTTTTGAGCTTCATGGACTTGTTGCATCAAT
This sequence comes from Gossypium anomalum, assembly GCA_025698475.1. NCBI lineage: Eukaryota > Viridiplantae > Streptophyta > Magnoliopsida > Malvales > Malvaceae > Gossypium > Gossypium anomalum. The sequence continues at coordinate 19,378,275 of CM046963.1, read as the reverse complement.
AACGGTTTTGCTTTTAACTCCACTACTAACACATAATGAACGGACACAGACAGGTGCACATTCATTTCTCGCAAAACAAACAGTGATTTACGGCTTAAAGCATTAGCAACCACGTTAGCCTTTCCCGGATGGTAATCAGTGACAAGCTCATAATCTATCAATAATTCTAGCCAACGTCTTTGTCTCAAATTAAAATCTCTTTGAGTCATCAAGTATTTGAGGCTTTTGTGATCAGAATACACATGGCATTTTTCCCTGAACAAGTAGTGGCGCCAAATTTTTAAAGTGAAAGCAATAGCAGCTAACTCGAGATCATGAGTCGGATAGTTTTTTTCATGTGGCTTCAATTGTCTCGAAGCATACGCTACAACTCTACCCTCATGCAGCAACACACAACCCACACCATTTAGAGACATATCTCTGTAGATCACAAATTCTTTACCAGATTCTGGTTGAACTAACACTAGAGCTTCGGTCAAAAGAGTTTTCAATCGATCAAAACTTTTCTGGCACTTTTCTGACCACTCAAATTTGATATCTTTTTGAAGCAACTTTGTCATCGGTGTTGCTATCATCGAGAAACCTTTCACAAACCATCAGTAGTACTCGGCAAGTCCCAAAAAGCTTCGAACTTTCAAAATATTTCTCGGAGGTTTCCAATCGAGTATAGCTAAAATTTTACTCGGATCAACTCGGATACCCGATGCGGATACAACATGCCCCAAAAAGCTGACTTCCCTCAACCAAAACTCACATTTACTGAACTTCGCATATAACTGCTTGTCTCAAAAAATCTACAATACTAACTTCAAGTGTTTGGCATGCTCGGTTTCATCGCGTGAATAGATCAAAATGTCATCTATAAACACAACTACAAACTAATCCAATTACTATCTGAAAATTCAATTCATTAGATCCATAAAAATAGCAGGGGCATTAGTGAGCCCAAACGGCATCACTAGGAACTCATAGTGTTTGTACCTCGTTCTGAAAGTAGTTTTAGGCATATCAGAGTCTCTAACTCGTAACTGATAATAACTCGATCTCAAGTCTATCTTTGAAAATACTGAGGCTCCTTTCAGTTGATCAAACAAATCATCGATTCACGGCAACGGATATTTATTCTTTATTGTTACCTTATTAAGCTAATGATAATCAATGCACATTCTCATGGTTCCGTCTTTCTTTTTCACAAACAACACTGGTGCACCTCAGGGAAAAAAACTGGGTCGAGCAAAACCTCTATCTGTCAACTCTTGCAACTGAGATTTCAATTCTTTTAGTTTGATTGGTGCCATACGATATGGAGCTATCGAAATAGGTGTAGTCCCTGGTACTAGTTCAATACCAAACTCTACCTCCCAAACAGGTGGTAATTTAGGTAATTCTTCGGGAAATACATCTGGAAACTTACAAACTATCGGCACTGTCTCAAGTTTCTTTTCTGATTCTTTACTATCCAATACATAAGCAAGATAAGCTTCACACCCCTTTTTCACATATTTTTGAGCTAACATCGAAGATATTACTACCCGTAATCCATTTAAATCAGTATACACAACTCGGATTATCTCATCATTCGAACATCTCAAGTCAGTTGTCTTTCATTGGCAATTTACTACCGCATCGTGCATAGTTAACCAATCCATACCGAGAATGATATCAAACTCGCCAAACGGTAATAGCATTAGATTAGCTAGAAAGCAAGAATCTCATATCATCAGGGGACATTTCTTACACACTTTATCAACTAGCACATAACGGCCCAAAGGATTCGATACTCGAATCACAAACTCAGTAGACTCAACAGGTAGAGTCTTACTGGATGCCAAAGTTTCACACACATACGACTGAGTAGAACCTGGGTCAATTAAAGCAATAACACCAGTATTAAAAAGAGTAAAAGTACCGGTAATAACATCTGGCGAAGAAGCATCCTCGTACGCTCGTATAGCATAGGCTCTAGTAGGAGCACGAGCCTCAGAATGTACAGCAGTATCTTTGGTCCCTCTCTGATTTCCACTAGCATTACCCGCATGTCTAGGTGGTCTACCTCGTGTTGTAGTGTTACTAGATCTCCCACTCGGATCAGTATTCTGTTCAGCTAATTTTGGACAGTCTCAGATATAATGATCAGCTAATCCACACTTGAAACAGGAGCGGTCACGAAATCTATAGCTTCCTGAATACCATTTGCCACAATGCTTGCACTCAGATCTGTCCTGACAATCATTGCCGACACTGGCAACAGAGGTGGCTCGCGTACTCACAGGGGGTCGATCAAGGCCCTGTCTAGAAAAACCCGAAGTATTCTTAGATCGGCCTGAGTCATCTCTAAATTTCTTCAATGACTGATGAAAGAATTTTCCCGAAGATCTTTTACAGAACTCTCTAGCTCCATCATCAACTTTTCTTTTCTCTTTACCGAGCTCTTCGTCTTTACAATCTCGCTCGACAAGCACTACAAACTCTTTGATTTTCAAAATACCCACCAACAGTTTGATGTCTTCATTCAACCCATTCTCGAAGCGTTTACACATGATAGCCTCAGACGAAGCACATTCCTAAGCATATCTACTAAGTCTGATAGACTTTCGCTCGTAATCTGTAACTGTCATAGAGCCCTGTTTGAGCTCGAGAAATTCCTTCCATTTTTGATCGATGAATCTTTGACTGATATATTTCTTGCGAAACTCAGTTTGAAAGAATTCCCAAGTAACCCATTCTCTAGGCACAACTAAAATTAAGGTATTCAACCAATAGTAGGCAGAATCACGTAACAGAGATATAGCACATTTTAAGCACTCATCGGGTGTGCACGATAATTCATCAAACACTCGAATGGTATTATCGAGCCAAAACTCAGTCTGCTCAGCATCATCACTGTTAGTAGCCTTAAACTTAGTAGCCCTATGCTTTCAAATTCTATCAACCGAGGGCTTGCTCAACCTCAACGGGTCAACTACAGGAGGTACCACAGGTGCAGGGGTTGTATTAGTCGGGGGTGGGGGATATAAAACAGCCAGATTAGTTCGAACATATTGGGTAAACCAATCGTTCATCATAGCATAGAAGGCTTGCTTAGCTTCATCATTCTGATTACTAGCATTTGGTTGAGAGTCCAACGGCGCTGTCCCGTGCATGGAAGCAGGAGCTACGCTCTCACATCATCAGCTACCGCTCGATCAGGATCGGAATTCATTACTATACAAAAAATACATTTCAACTGTCAGCAATCATCACACTATCGTATTAACACTTTATGGCATGTATAGCTAGACTCACACGCGCTACATGTGATAGCCTTATTTTGACCCTAGTCGGGAAGTGGTTTCGGGACCACAAAACTGAGTCATAATAATAATTAACCATTATATTCTATGTTTATTGTGTGTGTACATGCATGTGTGAAAGTTTCATGCTTTAATTTTGTCATTTGTATGTGAAATTTTGAAATGGGACTTATGTGAGACATTTGTGAAATAGGTTAGGTAAATTTAAAGTGATCTATTAATGCATGTAATCAAAAATGTGGACTTGCATGTCAAAATACCCATTTTTGGGATAGTCGTCGGTCATGATATTGATTTATATATATAATATGTATTTTTGATTTAACATTTTATTTACAAATGAATTAATGAAAAAAAAAAGAAATTAAATAATAGTTAGTGGGAGGAGAAACCAAAGTTGGTTCATCCTTGTCCTCCATTGCCGTAGCTTGAAGTGAGGGAGAAGAAAAATTTCTTGTTTGATTTTTGGCTTAGATGATGGCTAGAATGAGGTATGTATTGAATAATTCTTGAAAATTTATGCATAATTGAGATGATTAGTTCAAATTTTACCTATCCCATGGATTAAACTTAGGTTTTTGAGGTTAGAAATTCGGCCAATAAACTTGAAACTCTTAGTAGATATATTTTTTTATATGTCATTAAGATGGTTGGTAATATAGGATTTGATGAATAGTAAATTGTTTTTAACTTGAAAGTTGAGATTAGTGTGTTTACAGAGAGGTGCCAAATGTGGTCATTGAAGATGTTTTAATGAATAAAACGTGTGGTTGAGTTTATAACATTCGGTTAAGGATTAAGTGTGCTAGCAAGTTTGGTATAATGTATAGTTGTAAATCACCTTGTATTTGATGTTTTTGAAGGATAGGAAACGACTAATTAAGATGTTGTTGGGTAAAATTCTAGTTTAGTTATGTTAAAGCATTCGACATTTCTTATAGTAATGTATACGAGGGTGGGAAAAGATTAGGAATTATTCTAAGTGAGTTATGATCTTAATAGGAGCAAGATAGAATCGGCTATATTTGTGATGGAGCGATTCGGTCATTGTTTAGCATAGGTGAAACCAATATGAAATTGCTACTTTGATCTTGGAATGGAAATTTTAAATGGAGGTTAAATTTGTTTGGTTAGGGCCGAATGGGGTTTATAAGTTAATGGCATACTATATTTATATGAGTGAATACGTGGTTGTGCATAAAACAAGTAATCGATTGAATTGTGATAGTCACACATAGGTATAGATATATGAATGCCTTATGTACGTACCTTGAGTCATAGAGACATTTGGATATACATATATATAGTTAAATTTGTGTATATGAAAGCATGGTAAGTTATGTGAATTTTTGTTTGCGCATGCGAATTAAGTATTGGTATAATAAGCATAAAAGCTAGTCATGGCATATTTTATAAAACATATTATGCATTGAGGTTATATGATTGTCAAATATGACTATTAAAGGAGTAATATTGAATAAGTAATTAAACAAATTCATTTATTTAAATTAAGCTCAAGAGCAAAGAGGATCTAAATCAGATAAGGGAAAGGAGAAAGCAATGGAGTAGCCTATCCGCAGCTGTTCAAATAAATCCAAGGTAAGTTTTGAGTAATCACATTTACTAAATGATTAATGATACTTGGATAAGTGTAAAGTGGGATCTTTTAGTCTTACTTGAATTAAGTTGTATGATAAATAACTTATTTACATGATTTATAGATGATTGATCATTATAGGATAAGTTGAATGATAGAAGGAGTATGTGAGAATTATCTATGATGTTTGAACCGTAATGTTAACAATGGTAATCGTATGAAGCTTATTTCGAATGTGGAAATGACTACTATTGTGATATGTAGAATGAGATGTGGTAAAATACGACTATATATGCTTGATATATGGTGATTATATCCGGACTTAAGGTCCGCAGGCTATATGCGAGAATTATATCCGGACTTAAGGTCCGCAGGCTATATGCGGGAATCATATCCGAACTTCAGGTTCGCAGGCTATGTGCGGGAATTATATTCGGGCTTAAAGTCCCGAAGGCTTTGTGCTAGTGATCGGACTCGGGTTTTAAACCTAGCAGGCTTAACATCGGTGATTCGAGTAAGATTATGAATTAAAATGTTCGAGGTGACTACTATTAATTTTGTATTATATAGTAGGATGGACAGGTACGTATTTTGTACACATAAGTGAATCGATTTTTAATTAAATTAGTATTAACAAAGAACGATTTATATATACATGTATAAATATATCTATGGATGATTACCGTATCTACGAACATGAGAATAGCCATTTTAGACGACGTCCATTATTATGTGATAGCATATGACATAAAATAATTGTATGAACCATGTTGATGATTGAAGTATGTGTTGTAAATTTCATTGTGTTTTCATATATATGTACATTCGGTCAAATGGTATAAAGATGATTACGAGTTTGGTGATTCATAATGTTGAATTACATGAAAAGTTTTATTTTTTTGAATTACTTAAAACTTACTAAGCCTCAAAAGCTTACTCTATTTGTTTTTTGTTTCTCTGTTTTATAGATTGTTGATTTTGGCCACCGACTCAGGGATCGTCAGCGGTTCATCATTCTATCTATCATTTTGGTATAGTTATATATTGGTCTCGATATGGCATGTATAGGCTAGGCCGTTGACAAATATGTTTTGTAATTGTAAATGTTTTGGTCATATGAAAATGGCTTTTATAACTCAAATATTAGTATGTATTCAGCTCGATTTCTGCTTTTGTTGATAAATTATGTGAATGAAAAATTAAATGTTTAGCTCGGTAATACCTCATAGCCTAAATCGACGATCAGACTCGGGCTAGGGTGTTACATTTTATTAGTATCAGAGCTATGATTTAGTCGATTCTAGGACTAACGTAGAGTGTTTGAGTCTAGCTATACATGCCATATAGTATTAATACGATAGTATGATGAATTCTGACAGTTAAAAATGTGTTTTCGTATAGTAATGGATCCTGATCCCAATCGAGCGGTAGCTGATGATGCAGAGAGTGTTGCGCCTGCTCCCGCGCATGGGACAGCGCCGATGGACTCTCAACCTATCGCAAGCAATTAGAACGATGGGGCTAGACAAGCTTTTTATAGTGTGATGAATGATTGGTTCAACCAATACATTCGAACTAATGTAGCTATTCCAGAACCTCCACTCCCAAATAATACACCCCCTGCACCTACGATACCTCTAGAAACTGATCAGATGAGGTTAAACAAGCCCCCTGTTGACAAAATTTGAAAGCACGGGGCTACTGAATTTAAGGCTACAGATAGCGATGATGCTGAGCAAGCTAAATTTTGGTTAGACAATACTATTCGAGTACTTGATGAACTATCTTGCACACCCGATGAATGCCTGAAGTGTGCTATATCTTTGCTACGTGATTCTGCATATTATTGGTGGAACACTTTGGTTTTTGTTGTACCCAGAGAGCGGGTGACGTGGGAATTCTTCTAGAATGAATTTCGAAAAAAATACATCAGCCAGAGGTTCATCGATCAGAAATGAAAGGAATTTCTTAAGCTTAAACAGGGTTCCATGTCAGTTACTGATTATGAACGGAAGTTTGTCAGACTTAGTAGATACGCTCGGGAATGTATATCGTCTGAGGCTATTATGTGTAAACATTTTGAAGATGGGCTTAATGAAGAGATAAAAATGTTTGTTGGCATTCTTGAAATACGAGAGTTCATAGTACTTGTCGAGCGAGCTTGCAAAGCTGAAGAGCTCAGTAAAGAGAAAAGAAAGGCTGATGTGGGAGCAAGAGAGTTCTGTAAGAGATCTTCGGGGAAGCCCTTCCAGCAGTCACCGAAAAAATTTAAAGATGATTCAAGCCGATCTAAAGACACTTTGGGTTTTTCCAGACGAGACTGTGATCGACCCCCTATGAGTACGTGAGTCACTTTGGTTGCCAGTGCTGGAAACGATCGTCAGGATAGGACTGAGTGCAAGTATTGTGGGAAATGGCATTCGGAAAGTTGTAGATTTCATGACCGCTCCTGTTATAAGTGTGGATCAGCTGACCACTTTATCAAGGATTGCCCAAGACTGTCTGAACAAAATGTAAATCAGAGTAGGAAACCGAGTGCTATTACAGCTCGAGGTAGACCATCTAGAAATGCGGGGATGCTAGTGGTGGTCAGAGAGGGTCTAGAGATGCTACAACCAGATCTGAGGCTCGTGCTCCTGCTAGAGCTTATGCTATACGCGCTCGCGAGGATGCTTCTTCGCCTGATGTTATTACCGGTACTTTCACTCTCATTGATACTGATGTGATTGCTTTGATTGACCCTGGTTCTACTCATTCATATGTATGTGAGACTTTAGCATCCAGTAAGACTTTACCTGTTGAGTCTACTGAGTTCGTAGTTTGAGTGTCAAATCCCTTGGGTCGACATGTGCTTGTCGACAAGGTGTGTCAGAAATGTCCCCTAGTAATCTAAGGTTCTTGTTTTCCGGTCTATTTGATGCTTTTACGATTTGATGAATTTAATGTTATTCTCGGTATGGATTGGTTGACCGTACATGATGCAGTTGTGAATTGCAAAAGAAAGACCATTGATTTGAGGTGTACAAATAACGAGATAATCCGAGTTGAGTCTACTGACTTGAATGGATTTCCAGCAATAGTATCCACGATGTTGGCTCAGAAATATGTGAGAAAGGGGTGTAAAGTATATCTTGCGTTCGTACTTGATAGCAAAGAGTTAGGAGAGAAACTTGAATCGGTGCCAATAGTTTGTGAGTATTCAGATGTTTTTCCTGAGGAGTTACCGGGATTACCACCCGTTCGAGAGGTAGAATTCGGCATCGAACCTGTACCTGGCACCACACCAATTTCGATAGCTCCGTATCATATGGCACCAACGGAATTGAAAGAATTGAAAACTCAGTTGCAAGAGTTGACGGATAGAGGTTTTGCTCGACCGAGTTTCTCACCTTGGGGTGCACTAGTATTGTTTGTGAAAAAGAAAGATGGAACTATGAGAATGTGCATCGACTATTGTCAATTAAATAAAGTGAAAATAAAGAATAAATATCTGTTACCGCGTATTGATGATTTGTTTGATCAGCTGAAGGGAGCTTCAGTGTTTTGAAAGATAGATTTGAGATCGGGTTATTATTAGTTGCGAGTTCGAGACTCTGATATACCCAAAACTGTTTTCAGAACGAGATACGGTCACTAGAAGTTCTTAGTGATGCCGTTTGGGCTCACTAATGCCCCTGCGGTATTTATGGACTTGATGAATCGAATTTTCAGATAGTATTTGGACCGGTTTGTAGTTGTGTTTATAGACGACTTCTTGATTTATTCACGCGATGAAACCGAACATGCCGAGCACCTGAGATTAGTGTTGCAGATTTTATGAGATAAGCAATTATATGCTAAGTTCAGTAAATGCGAGTTCTGGTTGAGAGAAGTTAGTTTTTTAGGACACGTGGTATCCGCATCGGGTATTAGAGTTGATTCGAGCAAAATTTTAGCCATACTCGATTAGAAGCCTTCGAGAAATATTACTGAAGTTCAGAGCTTTTTGGGACTTGCTGGTTACTACAGATGGTTTGTAAAGGGTTTCTCGATGACAGCCATACCAATGACGAAACTACTTCAAAAAGATGTTAAGTTTGAATGGTCAGAAAAATGTCAGAAAAGTTTCGATCAATTGAAAACTTATTTAACTCAAGCTCCAGTGTTAGTGCAGCCCGAATTCGGTAAAGAGTTTGTCATTTATAGTGATGCATCCTTACTTGGGCTGGGTTGTGTATTGATGCAAGAAGGTCGAGTTGTAGCTTACGCGTCGAGGCAATTGAAGCCGCATGAGAAAAACTATCCGACCCATGATCTCGAGTTGGTTGCCATTGTTTTCGCTTTGAAAATATAGCGACACTACTTGTTTGGAGAGAAATGTCATGTATATTCGGATCACAAAAGTCTCAAATATTTGATGACTCAAAGAGATTTGAAACTGTGACAAAGATGTTGGCTTGAATTGTTGAAAGATTATGAACTTGTCATTGACTATCACCCGGGAAAGGCTAACGTAGTTGCCGATGCTTTAAGTCGCAAGTTACTATTTACTTTACGAGCAATGAATGTATACCTATCCGTGTCATCTGATAATATGTTAGTAGCAGAATTGAAAGCCAAACCATTGTTGATTCATCAAATATGTGAATCTCAGAAAGTCGACGATGAATTGGTTGCTAAGCGAGTTGAATGTGCTTCTAATATGGAAACAGAGTTTCAAATAGACGACAATGATTGTTTGAGGTTCAAAAGTCAATTGTGTGTTCCAAGAAATTTAGAACTTATTTCGATGATCCTGAGCGAGGCTCATAGTATTCGAATGTCTATTCACCCGGGTAGTACGAAAATGTACAACGATCTGAAACGTCAGTTTTGGTGGCCTGGTATGAAACGAGACATTTCTGACTTTGTTTCGAAGTGTTTGATATGTCAACAAGTGAAAGCGGAACATCAAGTGCCTTCAGGGTTACTTCAGCCGATCATGATACCCGAATGGAAATGGGATCATGTCACGATGGATTTTGTATCTGGGTTGTCATTATCGCCAACAAGAAAGATACGATTTGGGTTGTTGTTGATAGACTGACAAAGTCGGCTCATTTTATTCCTGTACGTACGGATTATTCACTTGACAAGTTAGCTGAATTGTATGTTTCTCATATTGTAAGGTTACACGGGGTACCTATTTTTATTTATCGTATAGAGATCTGAGATTCACATCGTGATTTTGGAAGAAATTGCAAGAAGCATTAGGTACCAAGTTACATTTTAGCACCGCTTTTCATCCCCAGACTGATGGTCAATCCGAGCGAATAATTCAGATACTCGAGGATATGTTGAGATGTTGCATCCTTGAGTTTAGTAGTTCATGGGAACGGTATTTACCTTTGATTGAATTTGCTTACAACAATAGTTTTCAATCAAGCATAAAGATGGCACCTTATGAGGCTTTGTATGGTCGTAAATGCCGTACACCGTTGTTTTGGACGGAGCTTAGTGAAAGTAAAATTTTCGTGGTTAATTTGATTAAAGATGCTGAACAGAAAGTAAAGGTGATCCGTGAAAGTCTAAAAGCAGCTTCAGATCGTCAGAAGTCGTATGCGGATTTAAAGCGAAAACATTGAATATCAAGTCTGAGACAAAGTGTTTCTTAAAGTATCACCTTGGAAAAAGGTGCTCAGATTTGGCCGTAAGGGTAAATTGAGTCTGAGGTTCATCGGGCCGTATGAGATATCTGAACGAATTGGACCAGTCGCATACAGATTGATTTTACCCCCTGAACTTGAAAAGATTCACAAGTTTTTCATGTCTCGATGCTTCGACGTTATAGATCCGATCCATCGCACATAATTAATCCATCAGAGGTTGAAATTCAATCTGACTTCAGTTATGAAGAAGAACCGATTCGTATCCTAGCTCGCGAGGTGAAAGAGTTTCGAAACAAAAAGGTTCCGTTAGTAAAGGTGTTATGCTCAAGCACGGGATCGAAGAAGCTACTTGGGGACCCGAGAACTCTATGAAAGAATGATACCCAAATTTATTTACTGGTATGATTTTCGAGGATGAAAATTCCTAAAGGGGGGAAGAGTTGTGACAGCCTTATTTTGACCCTAGTCGGGAAGTGGTTTCGGGACCACAAAACTGAGTCATAATAATAATTAACCTTTATATTCTATGTTTACTGTGTGTGTACATGCATGTGTGAAAGTTTCATGCTTTAATTTTGTCATTTGTATGTGAAATTTTGAAATGGGACTTATGTGAGACATTTGTGAAATAGGTTAGGTAAATTTAAAGTGATCTATTAATGCATGTAATCAAAAATGTGGACTTGCATGTCAAAATACCCATTTTGGGATAGTGGTCATGATCTTGATTTATATATATAATATGTATTTTTGATTTAACATTTTATTTACAAATGAATTAATGAAAAAGAGAAATTAAATAATAGTTAGTGGGAGGAGAAACCAAAGTTGGTTCATCCTTGTCCTCCATTCTTAGTAGCTTGAAGTGAGGAGAAGAAAAATTTCTTGTTTGATTTTTGGCTTAGATGATGGCTAGAATGAGGTATGTATTGAATAATTCTTGAAAATTTATGCATAATTGAGATGATTAGTTCAAATTTTACCTATCCCATGGATTAAACTTAGGTTTTTGAGGTTAGAAATTCGGCCAATAAACTTGAAACTCTTAGTAGATATTTTTTTTATATGTCATTAAGATGGTTGGTAATATAGGATTTGATGAATGGTAAATTGTTTTTAACTTGAAAGTTGAGATTAGTGTGTTTAGAGAGAGGTGTCGAATGTGGTCATTGAAGATGTTTTAATGAATAAAATGTGTAGTTGAGTTTATAACATTCGGTTAAGGATTAAGTGTGCTAGCAAGTTTGGTATAATGTATAGTTGTAAATCGCCTTGTATTTGATGTTTTTGAAGGATAGGAAACGGCTAATTAAGATGTCGTTGGGTAAAAATCTAGTTTAGTTATGTTAAAGCATTCGACATTTCTTATAGTAATGTATACGAGGGTGGGAAAAGATTAGGAATTATTCTAAGTGAGTTATGATCTTAATAGGAGCAAGATAGAATCAGCTATATTTGTGATGGAGTGATTCGGTCATTGTTTGGCATAGGTGAAACCAATATGAAATTGCTACTTTGATCTTGGAATGGAAATTTTAAATGGAGGTTAAATTTGTTTGGTTAGGGCCAAATAGGGTTTATAAGTTAATGTCATACTATATATATATATATGAATACGTGGTTGTGCATAAAACGAGTAATCGATTGAATTATGATAGTCACACATAAGTATAGATATATGAATGCCTTATGTACGTACCTTGAGACATAGAGACATTTGGATATATATATATATAGTTAAATTTGTGTATATGAAAGCATGGTAAATTATGTGAATTTTTGTTTGTGCATGCGAATTAGGTATTGGTATAATAAGCATAAAAGCTAGTCATGGCACATTTTATAAAACATATTATGCATTGAAGTTATATGATTGTCAAATGTGACTATTAAAGAAGTAATGTTGAATAAGTAATTAAACAAATTCATTTGTTTAAATTAAGCTCAAGAGCAAAGAGGATCTAAATCAGATAAGGGAAAGGAGAAAGCAATCGAGTAGCCTATCCGTAGCTGTTCAAATAAATCCGAGGTAAGTTTTGAGTAATCACCTTTAGTAAATGATTGATGATACTTGGATAAGTGTAAAGTGGGATCTTTTAGTCTTACTTGAATTGATTTGTTTGATAAATAACTTATTTACATGATTTATAGATGATTGATCATTATAGGATAAGTTGAATGATAGAAGGGGTATGTGAGAATTATCTATGATGTTTGAACCGTAATGTTAACAATGGTACTCGTATGAAGCTTATTTCAAATGTGGAAATGACTACTATTGTGATATGTAGAATGAGATGTGGTAAAATACGACTATATATGCTTGATATATGGTGATTATATCCGGACTTAAGGTCCGCAGGCTATATGCAAGAATTATATCCGGACTTAAGGTCCGCAGGCTATATGCGGGAATCATATCAGAACTTGAGTTCGCAGGGCTATGTCTTTGGAATTATATCAGGGCTTAAAGTCCCGAAGGCTTTGTGCTAGTGATCGGACTCGGGTTTTAAACCTAGCAGGCTTAACATCGGTGATTCGAGTAAGATTATGAATTAAAATGTTCGAGGTGACTACTATTAATTTTGTATTATATAGTAGGATGGACAGGTACGTATTTTGTACACATAAGTGAATCGATTTTTAATTAAATTAGTATTAACAAAGAACGATTTATATATACATGTATAAATATATCTATGGATGATTACCATATCTACGAACATGAGAATAGCCATTTCAGACGACGTCCATTATTATGCGATAGCCTATGACTTAAAATAATTGTATGAACCATGTTGATGATTGAAGTATGTGTTGTAAATTTCATTTTGTTTTCATATATATGTACATTCGGTCAAATGGTATAAAGATGATTACGAGTTTGGTGATTCATAATGTTGAATTACATGACAAGTTTTATTTGTTTGAATTACTTAAAACTTACTAAGCCTCGAAAGCTTACTCTGTTTTTTTTTTGTTTCTCTGTTTTATAGATTGTTGATTTTGGCCACCGACTCGGGGATCGTCAGCGGTTCATTATTCTATCTATCGTTTTGGTACAGTTATATTTTGGTCTCGATATGGCATGTATAGGCTAGGCCATTGACAAATATGTTTTGTAATTGTAAATATTTTGGTCATATGAAAATGGCTTTTATAACTCAAATATTAGTATGTATTCAGCTCGATTTCTGCTTTTTTTGATAAATTATGTGAATGAAAAATTAAATGTTTATCTCGGTAATACCTCATAGCCTAAATCGTTGATCAGACTCGGGCTAGGGTGTTACACTACGTTAGTCCTAGAATCGACTAAACCGTAGCTCTGATACTAATAAAATGTAACACCCCTATCCGTCGCCGGAGTGGGTTATGAAGAGTTACCAATCCAAAACACTACAGTTGTACATTCATATTTACATAAGTTCATTAGCAATTATATGTATAGCCAAACAAAATCAAGATCGAAATTCAGACTTATACCGACATTCAAAAGTTACCATATTCACATGGCTTATGTACAACAACATCTCAAAATATCATTCACTTAAGTCTATTTTATACATGCCATACGAATTCTAAAACGTAATAGTAGCAAAACGATAGATAGTGTGACGAGTTGCTGACGATCCCCGAGCAAGTGGCTGGAGTTAACGATCTAAAAACAGAGAATCATAACAAACGGAGTAAGCTTCCATAAGCTTAGTAAGTTTTAAGCAATGCAAACAATTAAATTCAATTATAGATCGATCAATCAAATTCTCAAGTGACATTTCTTAGGTATATTGCCATTTGGCCAAATATATACAAACATTTAACATATATTTAGCATATTAACTTCACTTGAATCTGAATTCATATAACATAAGTAAATCAAAGATTTTCACATAACTTCATATTTTGGCCGAATGTATCAGGATCATATACATATAGTCTCTTATTCACATATACATTATATTACATACTTGGGATTTAATCCCAAGCAAGCTCATTTAAGTACAAGATACATACCTGGCCAACTTAAGGTATTATACGATTTCAATTGTCATTTTATCACGAAGTCTCAAAATCTTAGATTTATATCAAATCACCGGCAATTAGCCTGCTAGGTTTAAAACCCAAATTCATCACCAGCACGAAGCCTGCTAGACTTTAAGTCTGAACTTATTCATCGTCATTACGCCTGCTAGGCTCGAAGCCTGATATTAACTCACCGGCATTATAGCCTGCTAGGCTTGAAGCCTGATATTAACTAACCAGCATTATAGCCTGCTAGGCTCGAAGCCTGATATTAACTCACCGGCATTATAGCCTGCTAGGCTCGAAGGCCCAAATAGTACCGTACGATAATCAAATCAACAAGTTCCATATAACATAATCATATCAATTAGGTACTAGCATCATTTGAACATATATAATTATACATCTCAAACACTTTTCTTTTGTCTCATTTTCACACTTAGCATTCGATAGCTTATGCATAACATTTCGCTCACATTCATTTCAAACTTATCATTCGATTATAAAAGCACATTGCATATTTACCAACATGTTACACTTTCCATTAGGCCATATAAGCATGATATAATACACCATCATTTCATCTTTAACATTCGGCTAAATTCATACCTTTCAAGGAATACCTAATTCACGTAATATATTAAATTATAATCAATTGTTATTTACATTTGATTACTTAAAACTTACCTCGGATGTTGTCGAACGATTACAACGGCTATTCGATTACTTTCTCCTTTCCCCTATCCAACTTTGGTCCTCTAAGCTCTTGAGCTAAATCAAACAAATTTACTTCTCAATCAAACACATACATATGACAACCATATACATTTCAAAAACCAATTCATTCGTATCATTTGTCCACTTAAGTCTATTACCATTTCATTTTCAAATTTAATTAGACAATGCCGAATGCCATTAACTACTAAAGCCACACACACATATGCATAAAATTCATCCATACATAACCTATAGCTGATTCGGCCATTCATCACTCAAACCTATCAAAGCTTCATATCAAACCTCCTTGGCCGAACACATATAAGCACATAATGCACATTTAGCATTTTTATTTACTTCATGATACATTCGGCCTCGGCAAAATTTCATAAAAAAAATCCCCATTAGCCACTTCACAAATCAATTATATCATCTACTTAATATTTCATAACTTATCATGCTAGCCGAATATTATTTATTCAAGTTCTCATTCGGCCATAGCACACACAACATGTTAGCCGATTTTCCCACTTAACATCTAATGCACATATATGCTCATTTGTCTAGCTCAACTTGACCTATCTAACATTACTCATAAAAAGAACAAGAAACAACAACCATTTCCTTCAATTCAATTCATGACCGAATGCTCACAGTACAACAATTTTCAAAATTTAAACATGAGTTAACTAAGCAATGCTTTGACCATGCTAATTTTTCAAGAATATCAAGAAAATACATGGAACATACCTTTGAATCATGCAAAGTAAATGACCGAATGTGCTTGAGCTTTTTCCTCTCTTTTTCTCTTAATTTCGGCTATGAAGAACAGAGATGAACAAGCTTTGTCCTTTTCATCATTTTGTTATTTTATTTATCTTTATTTTATAATATAAAGCCATTAAATATTTTAATGCTAATTTAAAATGCACATATTGTTTATCATCATCATTATGGCCGGCCACTACAAATTAAAGTGGGAAATTTGACATGCAATTCCACCTATTTAAAACCATAAAATATTTGGCCACTACAAATTAACCTATCACATTTTCAAAATTTCTCACATAAGTCCTATTTAATAATTTCACATACAAATGACAAAATCAAAGCATGAAATTTTCACACAAGCACTTTCACATATAATAAGCATAGAATATAACATTTAATTATTTTTGTGACTCAGTTTTGTGGTCCTGAAACCACTTTTTGACTAGGGTCAAATTAGGGCTGTCACACTCGCAAGTCTACAAAATGCCGGCTCTTTGGCTTTTCAGCATTTTGGCTTTTACCGATCTAGTCTATAAGTGGGTGTCGTTTACACACCTGTTTGTGACGACTGCCAACGAAATCTTCCACGGTATCTTACAATTGATCACTATGCTATTAGTTTACAAATCGATGATAACCTTACGAAACAACCACTTACCACATTCGGCCACAATTGGCATCCTTAACCACTTACCTTCATTAATCCTCAACTACTAGATCTAGTCTTTCCAAAGATCTTAACCTCCAACTACTCCTTGATTGACAGCCTTTAGTCCACCTTACTCATAACAGAATAATAAACAAAACCAATAACCCTTTAGTCTAAGTCAATAGCCACCCTATGTAAAGAGGGGTTTTCGGCTTTTCTTAATTCCTGAAATAAGGAGCAGAGAGATAAGACCTGAGCACTTACCGAAGATTCACTTTCCAGAAACATTCCTAAGTACCTTCCTATTCCCGATCTAATGTAGATCAAATCCCTAAAATTACGAGTAGAGAACAGATCTAATGATTCGGCTTCTAGAACCTATTTTGAGGTATGCTTAATTCGGTTTAAGAAGAAAATAGAAGAATGGGTTACCAAAATAGAAGAGATTATCGGCAGATGAAAGGTTAAGGTTTGACTTTAATATAAAAGAGATGAAAAGAAGTTTTATGAAGAAGAGGAAATAATCGGTAATGGATGAGAGAGTTGAAGGTTTTCGGCTCTTGAAAGATTGGAATAAAGAGGGTAAAAGATTCAGCCAAGAGGAACAATCGGCTTTCAAGAAAATTCAGGTTTTGGCTTTTAAGGGTAATAGGCTATCTTTAATCGAGAGAAAATATGAGTAAAAAGAGAAGAGAAGAGTAGAAGAAGATAGGTTCGGTTCTTGATGAAGAAGAGATGAACAAAAGGAAACAAGTCATAAAAGCCCAAAATTAAAAGAACAATTTCGGCACAATTCCTTCCTGACTTAAATTCCATGTTTGGCTCCTTGATTCTTGGCCAAATTCAATGTTTGAATTTTATTTAAACTCCTAACCGATCAGCAACCTTATCCACCACTTCATCATGCTACTAAGAAGAGTTTCGGTCTAATTCTACTACTCTCCCTCACGCATGCAGCAAAAAGAGAGTCCTTCGTGCGCACAGCAGCTCGAACTCCAGACCTCCTCCTGTCCTTGCATTCCACATCCTGCTGCTACCCACTGCACCAAGCTTTCCTATACACTATAATAGGGTCACAATTAATCTTAATCTATTCTACTGAAGCCTCGGTTACTTGCAAAATAAAAAGGAAATTTCGCCTGCTATACATCTTGAACCTGTAACCTTCTAAACACACACATACGCTACTTGCCACTGCACCGAAGTTCCTTTCATGACATAATCTTCTCACAATTAATTTTAAGGCTTAACTGCTGCAGTCACGACAACTTAAAAAGAAATTAAAATTTTGCCTTCCCCTGAAATCGAACCCCAGCCTTCCTTCCTGCTGTCCAGCGTGCCTAAGCACTAGGCGAGGCACTCCTTTATGCCCAGTTTCTGCCCAACTTATTTTTAAGGCCTTATGCCCAGATTTCCTTAAGAGGCAAAATTTAAGTATTTCGCTAAAGCTACGGGCCGAGCCCCAGACGTTTTTCCCACACCATAAACCATTCATAATTTATTTAATTACTAAACTAAACATACTAAATAATAATAAAAATTAAATCATCCCATTTATTCGGGCCGTCTCCTACTCGAACCCAAACTCAAGGCCCAATACTTCCAGGCCCAAAAATCGTGGCGTTACAACTCTACCCTCCTTAAAGAAATTTCGTCCTCAAAATTTCAAACTATCAACTAACCGTATTACTCAAGTCAAACCACTATGTTTTCACTTCTCACTCTGATTAAAAATAATTCTTAGTACGACCCAGAACATCTAATTACCAAAGTAAAGAAACATTTACCAAGCATGCATACAACTCGTAACACACATTTAAATAGAATAAGTTTGGCAATCCTGAGCTCGATGCTCCTTGGACCCACATCTAAATCATGCTCCTGTCTTCCTATAGCATTCACCCAGATGACGCCTGTTGCAGTTCTTGCAGGTTGGAAAGTTTGGTCGTGTCTTAACATGTTTTATGGAACGAGGCTTGGTCGTCTGAAAACTAGAATCCTTTCTCTTCTTACACTCCAAGCACCTTGCTTGAAGCGTTTCCCTAATTTCCTTAACCTTGGTCTCCAATACTTCTTCTACCACTTTTCTTACTAACTCGGCCAGTGCCTCAGTCCCAAGCTCTGAGTTTCTGCTACCCGAAGTTGGCAGACTCCGCTTACACTTAGAATCCATATCAACACTCTACATTATCAACATGCATAACAATAACTATCAAGATCTCGATTCAAAAATTTTAGTACTTGTTCATATTTTTTATACAGAGATAGTATTTTAAAGTTTCTATTTTCACAGAATCTTAGCCTAGCTATAGTCTCAGTATTCTAGGGTTTTTAGTATTGCCCTAGCTATAATGTCGTGATATGGTCTCAGTTCTATCTACAGTAATATCTTAATACAGTGTAATATGAGTAACAAAAATACTTACAGACTTGGTGCTGGGGGTTCAGTGTGCCACTTCTTTGGTTATCAAATTTCATAAACCCAAAAAAAGTTAAACCATTTTAAGATTTGAACCTTAGAACATGTATACCTTGTAAAATATATTTGAAAAGAACTTTCCAAAACCGTTTCCAAAATACCCTTCTTGGGCCTAAGTTTAGCAAAAAATTTTTGAAAAGCTTTTCGGACCCGATCCACAGCCGAGTTGTTGCAACTTGACTCTGATACCACTAAATGTAATACCCTAAACTCGTCCTAGACATTACGGCCAAATCTGGTGTGTCACATCTACAAAAGTTTAGTCACGTTCCTTAGTTACTGCAATTAAGGTGTGGTTTGCGAAAACATTATTTAAGTTGATTAGAAAACTTCCGGTTAATTTGTGAGCATCCTATTTACTAGATCATGTTCGTCATTTTGTTATCCATTTGTTACGAGCGTTTCGTTTTACTAGATCATGTTCGTCATTTTGTTATCCATTTGTTACGAGTGTTTCGTTTTAAAACGTTGTTCAGTTTTACAAAAACCCGCGCAGCCTAATTCTATCGGTTTCAAACGAGTATTAGTAAAGAAATTTAATAAAACTTAGGAGCGGCCTTATTACAAATTAAAAACCTGAAGACATAAAGGAAATAATCTAAAATAAAAGTGAAGGTATAAATACTTTTTCTAAATAGTCCACATGGCCACTCTGAATCCCTCCAGCTCCAAGTCCACCGATATAAGGCTTACCTGCCAAGATGGGAAAAAGAAAGGGGGTGAGTTGGAAAACTCAGTGTGTAAAATAAACCCAACTAGAGCCTATATCGGTTCAAGCTTTACTGGGCCTAAGCCCTATCCAGAAATAGAATTAACTAGGCCTTAGCCCTATTCAGAAATCAGTGTGGCCCTTAAGCCCATTACAGTAACAGAACATATATTATGCACGTATACAGAAACCCAACCCATGTCCAGCCGTATACATCCCCGTACCAACCTTACAGCATGTGGGGAGACAACTCGACCCACCCATCCACTACACACCACAGAATTTGCAGCATGGCTGTCAGAACAGGTAATGACAGAGTCACTAGATACAGATATTTGTGGCAGAGCCACCAGAACAGATATTTGTGGCATAGCCACTAGAATAGATATTTGTGGCATAGCCACCAGAACGCTTCCTCCATCAATATAACCCACATGCCATCCAAAAGATATACATGTCATGGCATACAACATACAGAATCAGAATATCATGCATTTCAGTCAAAATTAACCCTAGGGGTATAACGGTAATTTACACCTAGGGGTATAATGGTAATTTCCATACTTAGGGGTATTCTAGTAAATTTACTATTTTAGGGTTTTCATGCATATTACAGCCATTAATTTATTAACAAAAACACTTACCGATCATTTTTACTGAATTGGGCCCGTTGGCCCATTAACCCGATTTCGGCCCATTAAGCCCGAATATACCAAAGTGCATGAAATTGCGCACTCTGCAATCTTTCCACTTGAGATTACCAAGATTAACAAACAACTATCTCACGAGCACTTGTACACTCACAAGTCCACAAAATGTTGGCTCTTCGGCTTTTCGGCTTTTCGACTTTTGCCGATCTAGTCTATAAGTGGGTGTCGTTTACACACCTGTTTACGACGACTACCAATGGAATCTTCCACGGTATCCTACAATTGATCACTATCCTATTAGTTTACAAATCGATGATAACCTTACGAAACAACCACTTACCACATTCGGCCACAATAGGCATCCTTAACCACTTACCTTCGTTAATCCTCAACTACTAGATAACCTCCAACTGCTTCTTGATTGACAGCCTTTAATCCACCTTACTCATAACAGAACAATAAACAAAACCAATAACCCTTTAGTCTTAGTCGATAGCCACCCTATGTGAATAGGGGTTTCCGGCTTTTCTTAATTCCTGAAATAAGGAATAGAGAGATGAGATTTGAGCACTTACCAAAGATTCACTTGCCAGAAACATTCCCAAGTACCTTCTTATTCCCGATCTGATGTAGATCAAATCCCCAAAATTATGAGTAGAGAACAGATCTAATGATTTGACTTCTAGAACCTATTCTGAGGTATGCTTAATTCGGTTTAAGAAGAAAATAGAAGAATGGGTTACCAAAAGAGAAGAGATTATCGGCAGATGAGAGGTTAAGGTTCGGCTTTAATATAAAAGAGATGAAAAGAAGTTTTATGAAGAAGAGGAAATAATCAATAATGGATGAGAGTGTTGAGGGTTTTCGGATCTTGAAATATTAGAATAAAGAGGGTAAAAGATTCGGCCAAGAGGAACAATCGGCTTCCAAGGAAATTCAGGTTTCGGCTTTTATGGGTAATAGGCTATCTTTAATCGAGAGAAAAGATGAGTAAAAAGAGAAGAGAAGAGTAGAAGAAGATAGGTTTGGTTCTTGATGAAGAAGAGATGAACAAAAAGGAAACAACTCATAAAAGCCCAAAATTAAAAGAACAATTTCGGCACAATTCCTTCCTGACTTAAATTCCATGTTTTGCTCCTTGATTCTTGGCCAAATTCAATGTTTGAATTTCATTCAAACTCCTAATCGATCAGCAGCCTTATCCACCGCTTCATCATGCTACTAAGAAGAGTTTCAATCCAACTCTACTACTCTCCCTCACGCATGCAGCAAAAAGAGAGTCCTTCGCGCGCACAGCAGCTTGAACTCTAGACCTCTTCCTGTCCCTGCATTCCACATCCTGCTGCTGGCCACTGCACCTAGCTTTCATCTACACCATAATAGGGTCACAATTAATCTTAATCTATTCCTGCTGAAGCCTTGGTTACTTGCGAAATAAAAAAGAAATTTCGCCTGCTATACATCTTGAACCTGCGATCTTCTAAACACACACATACGCTGCTTGCCACTGCATCGAAGTTCCTTTCATGACATAGTCTTCTCACAATTAATTTTAAGGCCTAACTGCTGCAGTCACGGCTACTTAAAAGAAAATCAAAATTTTGCCTTCCCCTGGAATCGAACCCTAGCCTTCCTTCCTGCTGTCCAGCGGGCCTAACCACTGGGCCAGGCGCTCCTTTATGCCCAGTTTCTGCCTAACTTATTTTTAAGGCCTTATGCCCAGATTTCCTTAAGAGGCAAAATTTAAGAATTTCACTAAAGCTACAGGCTGAGCCCCGAACTTTTTCCCACACCATAAACCATTCGTAATTTATTTAATAACTAAACTAAACATACTAAATAATAATAACAGTTAAATCATCCCATTTATTCGGGCCGTCTCCTACCTGAACTGAAACCCAAGGCCCAATACTTCCAGGCCCAAAAATCGAGGCGTTACAACCCAAGTCAGTCTCAACCACGGCCAAGGGACACAAGCGTGTCTTGTGGCCGTGTGTACAAGTCTGTATGTATGCCTTATTTAGACACGGCCTAGACACACGGGCGTGTCTAATTCCGTGTGAGGCACACGGCCTGTTCACTCGAGCGCGTGACCTGTACATCTTGGAAAAATGTTTAAGTTTCAAAAAAAATTTCTAATGCATGTTTAAGCTCACAATAGCTTCGATATCTATAAAACAATGCAAACACACACACAAAGTAAGCTTTCAAAAGCTCAGTAAGCTTGTACCAAAAACGTTAACAGTATATAAAATATGAAACATCAACACATAAGTACTTATAAATTCTCAACTCATCCATCAAGTCCATGCCCACATCATCCATATGTTTATACCAATTCAATAAACTTTTTATGCATTTTACAATCTACCACATAGGTATTATACTTACCTAAACATTCTCGTATTCATTCGTTTTCATTCTCACCTCTTGTTCGGTTATTTTAAGACTTTCTGAAGATCACCAATGCTTTAAACATCTGTACACTTAGTGCTTTAAAGATTAACCGAAGCTATAATAATTTCGCACACTTAGTGCCATCTCAATTAACTGAAGCTATTTCGGTATCATACACTTAGTGCCTCATATAGCCGAAGTTAATTTAAATCTCACACTTAGTACGAAATACCATTGGTTTATCATCGTATTCATCCAAACCAAATATATATATATAATCTATGCATAATCAAAACAGCGAAATATACTTATAATATCATGTTTTATGTACGAACTTACCTCGTACTCGGAATTGTCGACTCGGATTGTTTACTCTACAATCTTCTACTTCCCTCGGTCTAAGTCTAAATTCCTCTTTTCTTAATCTATATGTATTCAAAATTAACCCTTTTTATTCACTAAATCATTCAAACCAATCCATACACACAATTAGGGCATTTTGCAAAATAGCCGTCACATTTTTACATTTTGACACTTTAGTCCCTAATTCACAAAATTGCAAAATACAAAAAATTTGCTTGTACACAAGCTTAGTCAAATTTTCCTAGTTCTCAAACAAGTCCGTACATTTCATTTATTTCACATTTTAGTCCCTCAAAATAACATTTTTATAATTTAGCCCAAATTATTCAATTTCATCAAAAATCCAAAGACAAAACATGTAAACCCAACATTAAGCTTTCATATTTCAACATATAACATCACAAAGCTCATGAATTCATCCTTGGTACATTTCAAAATCATTAACAAAATCAAAAATTGAAGCATGGGTTTGATAATATACGAAGCAACGATTACAAAAACGTAGAAATAATAAAAAATCGAGCAAAACACATACCTAATTCACCAATTCAAAGTGTTAAACCCTAGGTGAACTTTCTCTTTTCTTTTTGTTTGTAATTTCAGTGGAATAGCATGAACAAATGGCTAACTTCATGCTTTTGTTTTATTTTAATTAACATAAAATCTAAATGACAATTTTACCCTTTTATTAAACCTTTATAAATTCACATATATGAAGGTTATAATTGTCCATTATACATATAAATGACATAATAACCACATAAGGACCTCTCAATTATAAAGCCAAGTCAAATAGGCACTTTTAACAACTAGCACACAGCTTTTACATTTTACGCGATTAGGTCCTTTTATCAAATTAAGCATACATACGATTAAATTTTCAGACGAAACTTTCACACATGCTAATTCACACATCATAAAAATAGAAAATAATATTAAAACATTTATCTGACTCAGATTTGTGGTCTCAAAATCACTATTTCGACTAGGGTCAAAACCAGACTATTACGATTCTCCCCCCTTAGGGATTTTCGTCCCTAAAAATCTTACTGTTAAATAGATTCGGATATTGCTGTCTGATAACATTTTCAGATTCCCACGTGGCCTCTTCAATACCGTGTCGATGGTACTTCACTTTAACTAATGGAACTTTCTTATTTCGTAGCTCTTTAACCTCTCAAGCTAAGATACGGACCGGCTTTTCTTCGTAAGTCATGTCAGACTGAATCTCAATCTCAGACGGAGAAACTACATGCGACGGATCAGATCTATATCGTCAAAGCATTGATACATGAAACACATTATGAATCTTTTCTAGCTCTAGTGGCAACAATAGTCTATACGCTACCGGCCCAATACGCTCAGCAATCTCATACGGCCCAATGAACCTCGGACTCGATTTGCACTTTCTACCAAACCAAAGTACTTTTTTCCACGGAGACACTTTCAAAAACACTTTATTGCCGATCTCAAACTCAATGTCTTTTATTTTCAAATCCGCATATGATTTCTAACGATAGGAAGCTATTTTCAAACCATTTCGGATCACTTTCACTTTCTGTTCAGTTTTTTTTATCAAATCAACCCCATGAATCTTATTTTCGCTGAGCTCAATCAAATACAAAGGTGTACGACATTTACGACCATATAAAGCTTCGTAGGGTGCCCTTTTAATGCTCAACTGAAAACTGTTATTATAAGCGAATTCAATCAAAGGTAAATAATGTTCCTACGTGCCTTCAAACTCAAGAATGCAATATCTGAACATATCCTCGAGTATCTGAATAATCCGCTCAGATTGACTATCCATTTGCGGATGAAAAGCAGTACTGAAGTGCAATTTAGTACCTAGAGCATCTTGTAACTTTTTCCAGAATCGTGATGTGAATCTCGGATCTTTGTCTGACACTATAGACAATGGTATACCATGTAACCTCACGATATCAGAAATGTATAACTCAGCTAATTTATCAAGCGAGTAATCATATCAAACTGGAATAAAATAAGCTGATTTCGTCAAACGATCAACTACAACCTAGATTGCATCTTTCTTTCTCGGAGACAGGGGCAAATCCAAAACAAAGTCCATGGTCACTCGATCCCATTTACACTCTGGCACCATAATCAGTTGTAACAACCGCGATGGCACCAGATGTTCAGCTTTAAGTTACTGACAGATCAAATATTTAGAAACAAAATCAGAGATATCTCTTTTTATTCCGGACCACCAATAATGTTATTTCAGATCATTATAAATTTTAGTACTACCCGGATGCACAAATAACCGACTATTATGAGCTTCGTCCAAAATCATCTAAATTAACTTTGGATTTCTCAGAACACAAATTCGATCTCAGAATCTTAAACAATCATCTTTATCAACTCTAAATTCTGAACTAGTCTCTACATTACACTAAGCTCGTTTAGCTAAAATCTCATTATCAATCTTTTGAGCTTCGATAATCTACTGTAAGAACAAAGGTCTCGCTTTTAATTTAGCTAAAACTAAATCATCATCAGATAGAACCAAATGAGCATTCATCACACACAAAGCAAACAATGATTTTCGACTCAAAGAATCAACAACAACATTTGCTTTACCCGGATGTTAATCTATCACAAGTTCATAGTCTTTTAGTAATTCTAACCATCTTCTCTATCGCAGATTTAGATCTTTCTGAGTCATTAGATACTTCAAACTCTTATAATCAGAATATATGTGACATTTCTCACCAAACAGATAGTGGCGCCAAATCTTTAGAGCAAACACAATCACAGCTAACTTAAGATCTTGTGTCAGATAGTTCTTTTTGTGTAGCTTCAACTGTCTCGAAGCATAAGCAATGACTTTTGCTTCTTGCATTAAAACACATCCCAGACCGATCAATGAAGCATCACTGTAGATCACAAATTCTTTACCCGATTCAGGTTGTACCAAAATTGGAGCTTCAATCAACAAAGTTTTCAACTAATCAAAGCTGTTCTGACACTTTTCAGACCACTCAAACTTCACATCTTTCTGAAGCAGTTTTGTTAACGGAGTCGCAATCATAGAAAAGCCTTTTGCGAACCTTCTATAATAACCAGTAAGTCCCAAAAAATTGTGGATTTCGAAAACATTCCTCGGAGGTTTCCAATATAGAATAGCTAAAATTTTGCTCGGATCAACTCGGATACCAGATGTTGATACAATATGACCTAGGAAACCAACTTCTCGCAACCAAAACTCACATTTACTGAACTTCGCATACAACTATTTGTCTCGCAGAATCTGTAGCACTAATCTCAAATGCTCGGCATGTTTAGATTCATTACATGAATAAATCAATATGTCATCAATAAATACCACAACAAATTGATCTAAATACGGTCTGAAAATTCTATTCATCAAATCCATAAAGATAGCAGGTGCGTTAGTCAATCCGTAAGGCATAACTAAGAATTAATAGTGATCGTACCTCATTCGAAAAGTAGTTACCGGAATGTCTGAATCTTTCGCTCGTAATTGATAATAACCTAATCTCAAATCTATTTTCAAAAACACAGCAGCTCCTTTCAACTGATCAAACAAATCATCAATTCGGGGCAAGGGATATTTATTCTTGATAGTCACTTTGTTCAACTGATGATACTCTATACACATTCTTATCGTACCATATTTCCTTTTCACGAATAGAACCAGAGCACCCCAAGGTGAGAAACTCGGTCTGGCAAATCCTCTATCGGTCAATTCTTGCAATTGAGACTTTAATTCTTTTAGTTTAGTCGGAGCCATTCTATATGGAGCTATTGAAATCGAGGTAGTATTAGGTACGAATTCAATGCCAAATTCAGCTTCTCTAATCGGAGGTAAACCTGAAAGTTCTTCAGGCAAAACATCAGGGAACTCACATACAATAGGCACTGATTCAACTTACTTTTTTGACACTCTTGAATCAATCACATATGCTAAATAAGCTTCACAACCCTTTCTCACAATTCTTAAAGCTTTCATCGAAGATACCACTGCAGGCAATCCACTCAAATCACTAGATTCAATTCTGACTATTTTATCATTCTTACATCTCAAATCAATAGTTTTCTGTTTGCAGTTCACAACAGCATCATGCAAAGTTAATCAATCCATACCCAGAATCATATCAAACTCATCAAAAGGTAATAACATCAGATCAGCCGGAAAACAAATGTCTCAAAACATTAACAGACAATTCTTGTAGATTTTATCAACCAAAACACATCTACCTAAGGGGTTCGAGACTCTAATTATAAATTTAGTAAACTCTATAGGAAAAGTCTTACTATTCACTAAGTTCATACGTATATACGAATGTGTCGATCCAGAATCTATCAAAGCAATCATAGAAGTATCATAGAGAGTAAATGTACCCGTAATCACATCTGGCGATGAAACTTTTTCGCGAGCTCTAATAGCATAAGCTCTGGCAGGTGCATGAGCCTCAGATCTAATAGCTGTGTCTTTTATTTCTCTTTGACTACCGCTTACATTTCTCATATTTCTGGGAGGTCTACACGATAAGCCTTACCATTCTGCCTTGGATTCTAAACATTATCTTTTTCAGCTAAATCTAGGCAATCTTTTATAAAATGATTTCTTGAACCATAACTGTGTCAAGCTCAGTTATTACTCTTTCCCCAGCATTCACCAAAATGTCGTCTTCCACATTGATCACACTTAGGTTTTTCATTCTTTGCATTATCAACACTAGCAACAGACGTAGCTGGAGCTTTAATGTTCGATTGCGATCTAGCATGATCTCTGTTCGAATGTCCCACACTAGCCTTTGAACGGCTATTATCATCTCTGAATTTCATTGATCCAGATTGAAATGACTTCCCCGATGACCGCTTTCTTACCTCTCTAGCTTCAAAATCAGCTTTTCTTTTCTCTTTCCCGAGATCTTTAGCTTTACATACTTATCAACAAGCACCACAAATTCTTTGATTTCCAGAATCCCAACTAACAGACGAATATCTTTATTCAAACCATCTTCAAATCTTTTGCACATTATTGCTTCCGTAGATACATATTTACGAGCATACTGACTCAACCTTACAATTCCTGCTCGTATGCGGTGACAGACATACGACCTTGTTTAAGCTCGAGAAACTCTTTCCATTTCTAATCAATGAATCTTTGACTGATATATTTCTTCCAAAATTCAGCTTAGAAGAAATCCCATGTAACCCATTCACTCGGAACCATAGATGTCAAAGTCTTCCACCAATGGTATACCGTATCTCTCAGAAGGAAAACGACACATTTTATGCATCCTTCTAGACTTAAGGACAATTCATCAAACACTCTTATCGTGTTCTCTAACCAGAACTCAGCTTTTTCGGCATCATCACTTGTTGTACCTAGGAACTCTTCAACCCCATATTTTCTAATCTTATCGACTGGTGGTCTACTTAACTGTACTGGATTCACTGGTGGCATAACAGGAGCTTGAGGAGGATTAACCAGGGGTGAAGGTTTTTATAGCCAGATTGGTTCTAATATATTGCATGAACCAATCATTAATCATCTGATAAAAGGCTTGTCTAGCCTCACCATCGCGACTACTCGTAGCTGGTCGAGAATTAGCTTGCATCGTCCCTTGCGGGGGAGCAAGCGCATTACTTTTGACATCATCCGCTACGGCTCTTTCGGGATCCATGTGCTATATAAAAACACATTTCAATGTCAGGATTCATCATACTATTGCAGTTCATAAATATGGCATGTATAACTAGACTCA
The DNA here is from genome assembly GCA_025698475.1 of Gossypium anomalum. Classification (NCBI taxonomy): domain Eukaryota; kingdom Viridiplantae; phylum Streptophyta; class Magnoliopsida; order Malvales; family Malvaceae; genus Gossypium; species Gossypium anomalum. The sequence continues at coordinate 19,349,241 of CM046963.1, read as the reverse complement.
CATATGTTATGGTAGTCCTAGAACTGAGTAAACCATAGCTCTGATACCAATAAAATGTAGCACCCCTAACTCGTAACCGTCACCGAAATAGGTTAAGAAGCATTACTTAACCCGTAACTCAATTCAGAATAATCGAATATCAAATATCAATTCATTACAGTAAATGTCATTCATTCACATTCATTAAGAACATAAAATCGAGCATAGGATACTTAAACGTGCATTCGAGACTAAATTGATAACATATAAAAGTTTAAAAACTTATAAAAATTTTCAACTTTCAAAGGTCACACGCCCGTGCGAAAATGGCTTGTGCCTCACAAGGCCTTAGACATGCCCGTGTGTCTAAGCCGTGGCAAAACAGGGCATACATACTGACTTGTCCACATGGCCACAAGACACGCCCGTGTGCCAGGCCGTGTGAAAATTAGGGAGGCTACTGACTTGGCCACACGGCCGACCATACGCCCGTGTGCCAGCCCGTGTGCCACACACGACCAATAGACATGCCTGTGTACCAGGCCGCGTGAAAACTGGAGAGTATACTGCCTTTAATTCGTAGTATACCCCAGGGGACACACGGCCGTGCATCGTGATCGTGTGCCGCACACGGCTGAGACACACGCCCTTGTGGACAAAAATAGGCCATTTGAATAGCCAATTTGCCACCCCAAATTGGGTCAACCTACAAGTAAAGAAACAAGAATATTTGCACAACCAATTCAGCCAATTTCCACACCAAAACATAAGCTATTCATCTCATATAATAGTCACCCAAATCCATACTCATAAGCCATACTAATCTTTGTAGAAACATATATTAAAAGCATATCAAAGCATTTCTTTCCATGCATCATTCAATCTCATGCCAAAACTCACCATAGCTTACCAACATTTACCATTTTTTTTGACTAGCTAAACACATACCACAATTGAACATTGGCATAACATATCATATACCATTATCAAGTTATAATTTCAAACATAAACTAGCCAAATCACATAGCTAAATATACATCAAAACATAATCTTTTAACTACTAGCCTATACATGCCATACTTCAAAATATACATTTTCAAAGTACTAAAATGAGATTCGATAGTGTGGTGATGATCCTTGACGATCCATGAGCTCACAGTAGCTTCGATATCTATAAAACAATGCAAACACACACACAAAGTAAGCTTTCAAAAGCTTAGTAAGCTCGTACCAAAAACAATAACAGTATATAAAATATGAAACATCAACACATAAGTACTTATAAATTCTCAACTCATCCATCAAGTCCATGCCCACATTATCCATAAGTTTATACCAATTCAATAATCTTTTTATGCATTTTACCATCTACCACATAGGTATTATACTTACCTAAACATTCTCGTATTCATTCGGTTTCATTCTCACCTCTTGTTTGGTTATTTTAAGACTTTCCGAAGATCACCAATGCTTTAAACATCCGCACACTTAGTGTTTTAAAGATTAGCTAAAGCTATAATAATTTCGCACACTTAATGCCATCTCAATTAACCAAAGCTATTTCGGTATCGCACACTTAGTGCCTCATATAGCCGAAGTTAATTTAAATCGCACACTTAGTGCCAAATACCATTGGTTTATCATCGTATTCATCCAAACCATATATGTATATAATATATACATAATCAAAACAGTGAAATATACTTATAACATCATATTTTATGTACGAACTTACCTCGTACTTGGAATTGTCGACTCGAACTGTTTACTCTACAATCTTTGACTTCCATCGGTCTAAGTCTGAATTCCTCTTTTCTTGATCTATATGTATTCAAAATTAACCCTTTTTATTCACTAAATCATTCAACCCAATCCATATACACACAATTTGGGCATTTTGGAAAATAGCCCTCACATTTTCACATTTTGACACTTTAGTCCCTAATTCACAAAATCGCAAAATACACAAAATTTGCTTGTACACAAGCTTAGTCAAATTTTCCCTGTTCTCATACAATTCCATACATTTCATTTATTTCATATTTTAGTCCCTCAAAATAACATTTTTACAATTCAGCCCAAATTACTCAATTTCATCAAAAATTCAAAGACAAAACATGTAAACCCAACATCAAGCTTCCATATTTCAACATATAACATCACAAAGCTTATGAATTCATCCATGGTACATTTCAAAATCATTAAAAAAATCAAAAATTGAAGCATGGGTTTGATAATATACGAAGCAACGATTACAAAAACGTAGAAATAACCAAAAATCGAGCAAAACACATATCTAATTTACCAATTCAATGTGCCAAACCCTAGGTGAGCTTTCTCTTTTCTTTTTCTTTGTAATTTCGATGGAATAGCATGAAAAAATGGCTAATTTCATGCTTTTGTTTTATTTTAATTAACATATAATCTAAATGACAATTTTGCCCTTTTATTAAACCTTTATAAATTCACATATATTAAGATTATAATTGTATATTATACATGTAAATGGAATAATAACCACATAAGGACCTCTCAATTATAAAGCCAAGTTAAATAGGCACTTTTAACAACTAGCACACAGCTTTTACATTTTACGCGATTAGGTCCTTTTATCAAATTAAGCACACAGACGATTAAATTTTTAGACGAAACTTTCACACATGCTAATTCACACATCATAAACACAAAAAATAATATTAAAACATTTATCTAAATTAGATTTGTGGTCCCAAAACCACTATTTTGACAAGGGTCAAAACTGGATTGTTACAGTCTTGATGACCTATGTAAGGGACTTAATATTGATGGTTGACTATGTTTGTGAATGATGATATTGAATTGTTGTGATTTGTTCTGATTTGTTCAGTAATACCTTTAATCCTAATCTGGCGACGGATACGGGTTAAGGGTGTTACAGGTCGTGTGCCTCACATGACTTAAGACATGCCCGTGTGTCTAAGTCGTGGCAAAACAGGGCATACATACTGACTTATTCACACAGCCACAAGACATGCCCGTGTGCCTTGGCCGTGGTCGAAACTGACTAGGTTCACACAGCTAGCCATACACCCGTTTGCCTTGATCGTGCTCAAGACTGACTTAAAATTGTAGGGTACCCCAGGGGACACAAGGCCGTGCAACATGACCGTGTGTTGCACACGGCTGAGACACATGCCCGTGTCTCTACGCGTGTGGAGAAAAATAGGTCATTTGAAAAGCCAATTTGCCACCTAATTTGGGTCAAACCTACAAGCACCAAAACAAGCACATTTGCATAACAATTTCAGCAAATTTTCAATACCAAAACTTACATCATTCATGCCATATTATTGACAACAATTTCATGCTTGTAACATATATCAAAACATGTCATCATATAAGTCCAAAATCATACCAAAACATATAGTTTCATAATCTCTAAACATACTATCAAATCTCATGCCAAAACTTACCAATTTCCATAATAGACACATTCTAAAAACTTACCAAATTGAACAATTCTCTTGGCCATTCAAAGCACTTTATATAAGCACAATTTGCATCACATATCATATACTAAAATCAAACAATAATTTCAACCACAAACTAGCCATATCACATGGCATGTTACATACATTACAAAACATATCCAAATTCTCCTGGCCTGTACATGCCATATTCTAAAATATACATTTTCAAAAGGTACCAAAATATAGTTCGATAGTGTGGTGATGATCTTTGATGATCCCTGGGCTCCCAATACCTTCGATATCTATAAAATAGTTGAAAAACACACAGAGTAAGCTTTCAAAAGCTTAGTAAGCCATATACAAATAAACTTATCATTCAAAACATGTAAACATCATCAAATTACATATACTTTGTAGCTAATAACCAAAACAAACCTCTTGCTCATATACATATTACATATTCTCAAATCATTTGTAACATCTCGAAATAGGGCCTAAATGGAACAGTGGTTGTGAAACCACGAATCTAAAATAGAAAAGTTTAGTTCGATTAAATTTTATGATTTACCGAGTGATTAGGTGCATGTGTTAGAGTACCGATCAGAAATTTCAGTGATTGCATGTCCGATTTGCATATTAGGGCCTAATTGCAAAAGTTGATAAATATGAGTTCTAAATGTTAAAGGATTAAATTGAAGTACATAATTGAAGTAGAGGTCCTTAAATGGTAATTAAATAATTATATTTTCATGGACAAAAAAAGATATACATAGGTAGAAATAACAAAAAAAATTAATGAATGGTATTTTAGTCATATGATAATTAAAAGAATGAAAAAAGGGAAAAAGATGGGAAAATATGCTCATCTTCTTCCTTAGGACGAATATCAAGGGGTTCTCCATATCTAGGGTTTGTTTCAAGCTTCCAAGCTCCATAGTAAGTGATTCCAAGCCTCGTTTTTAATGTTCTTTACGTTTTTGGAGTCCCAGTAACTTGCTTAAGCTTATTCTAGCAATAATTTAACTTAGGGTTTGTATTTGGAAAAATACTCATAGGTGAAATATGTTTATTTTGATGTTTTATGGTAGAATATGAATCTTGAATTTATGTTAAACAACTTTTGCTAAGCGATTTTAAGCAAAAACTAGTAAAACGACATAATCGGTAAAAATACCTAATGTTCATAAGTACATGTTAGAGTGAGAATTTGATGTTTCCATAGAAGGGGAAAATGATCAGCATGTCATAAAACATAAGAAAATAGGATGAAGTTTAATTTTTGAGCCGTGGGGTAAAAGTGTAATTTTGCCAAAGTTTGAGTCAAGGACTGTTTTGATAAATGTGAGTATTAAATAAGCTAAATTTATTATTATAGATCAAGAAGAAAGAAAGAAAGAGGTAGACCGGGGAAAGAAAAAGATAGAGGACTAAATCGATATAGTTGATTGTATTTTGTTTCGAGGTAAGTTTGCAGTAAATAAATATAATTTTCTATTATTTTATGTTACTGTTGTTAATTTTCCAGCATGTGTATATTTATTTCATGGAATTATTCAAAGAAGACTCCAACATGAATTGAAGGAGAAGTAATTTCAGATAGTCTCGGTTGAACCTTAGGAATGTGTAGGATACAAATGTCATGACATTAGGGTTTAAGGTTACCATGTAAGCCCATGCCAAGGCATGGCCATTGGTAAGGTTCTAAGGCAAGGATACCATGTCAAGACATGACATTAATAAGTTACTATAAGAAAAAGGTCCCATGTAAGACCATGCCAAAGCATGGTATTGGTGAGTTCATCAGGCAAGGATACCACATAAGACCATGACAAGTCATGGCAATGGTAAGGTACCCGTATATCCTTAGTATTCCAAGTCGTTCAACGGGGAAAAATTTAAAGAGAACATCAAGGTAAGGTAAGGTAAGATGAGTTATACATCAAAAGGTAAGATAAGCTAATGATAAAAGAACAAAGGTAAGTATATAATGCTCATGTATGTTTGATAAGGAAAAAGATAAGTAAAATAATTCTTATGAAAGTTGATATTTATCTGCTTGCAAACTTACTAAGCTTAATGCTTACCCCTTTATTTTCCTTCTCTTTTATAGTTTTGACAAGCTATCTCGGGGATCATAAAGCACGTCGGAGATCCGGACACACTATCATCAAGAATTATTTTGGTATAGCTAGACGCTTAATTTTGAGTATGGCATGTATAGCGTAGCAATCATTTTGAGTGTATAATATTATGATATGGCTTATGGATGGTATGAAAATGCTTGATGATGGTTAGCTATTGGATTGGCTAATCAAAGACATGTTTGGTTTTATGTATGCATAAATGCTAGTTATTCCATGGAAATCATGAAAAAGGATGAATTTAGCTTTATAATAGTATTGATCAGTAGCAATGACGTGGATTTGAAAATTCACTAAAAATAGTAGAAATGGACTTAGATAGTGAATGAGAGATAGAATCAAATATTATTGAGTCTATTTTCATATGGAGGAATCAAAACAGGTAAATGAGTTGTATTTTATGAGATATTTTAGTTTTAGTGAAACAGGGTCAGAGTGATTTCTGAATCCCCTATTTTGACTTTAGAAATTCACCATAAATTGTACAAACATGATTATAAGTCATACTATATATGTATAGATTTCTTGTTGAGTATATTTTTAAGAGAAATAAACAGAATAATCATTGGATTTCTGTATGGGAAGAAATTTGATTTGTAGTACATAGAGGTCAGATTAGCCGAACCTTTGAACAGGGGAGACTTTAACTAATAAACTGTACTAATTGGCCTGACCAAAAATTCTATAAAAAAAATTAGTAAGTAGATATATGAGTCTAGTTTCAGGGAAAATTTACGGATTTCGATTTTGAGTTTCGTAACTCGAGATATGATTTTGTTTTAGCAACTTTAACGCAGACAGACAGTTTATTGAGGGAAATAAAATAAATTGTTTGAACTTGATTAAGTTGTAAGGTAAGTTTAGTAACGCCTCGTGCTCGATTCAGGCGACAGTCTCGGGTAAAGGGGCGTTACATCATTTGCACATATAGCATATATTCACATGCTTAGATTATATATCATCATTTTCATATATTTTTACCTTTCATTCTCAAACATAGTATACAATTCAAACATACCTGAATCGGATACACATCTCATATAATCATTCATTTTCTCAGAATGCCTATTAAACTGTTTGGAATCATAAGGATACGTGGATGGCTCAGAAAGTACATACAATGCCAACGTCCTAGACGTGGTCTTACATGTAATCAAACATTGATGCCACTGTCCCAGACAGGGTCTTACATGAAATCCAATACGATGCCAATGTCCCAGACATGGTCTTACATGTAAATCATAAGTCGATGCCAATGTCCCAGACATGGTCTTACATGATAACACATATTGGATCCTATGTCATGACATATGTATCCTAACTATTCCTAAGGTTCGTACGAGGCTTTTCAGATGTCGAAACTTTGTTGATGCTTTTTTGGGTATCTCATATTCAACTCTCATATTATCATTCATCATTGTTCAATAACATATTAGCATAAATAAACCATTTCAATTATATTTATTTGTATATAGACTTACCTCGTACGGATTTAGATAGACGGAATCGGCTACTCGATGGCTTTCAACTTTCCCCGATATAATTCTGTTTTCTTTAATTCTTAATCTATATAAATTCAAATTTAACTCTTTTATTCAGCAACTCAATCAAATCAATCCAAAAACACATATTTAGCGCATTTTACAAATTAGCCCTCACATTTTCACATTTTAACAATTTAGTCCCTAATCACAAAAATCACAAAATACACCAAATTTCTTTAAACATATGCTTGGACGAATTCTCCTAGTACTTATACAAGTCCACACATTTCATTTATTTCACATTTTAATCCTTCAATTTACAATTTTCACAATTTAGCCCAAATTACTCAATTTCATCAAAAATTCAAAGACAAAATACACTAACTCAAAACATATCTTTCATTTTCCAACAACTAACTTCACAAAGCTTATAATTTCATCAATGGCTCAACTCACACATCAAAAAAATTAGAAATCGAGACATAGGCTTGATAGTATACAAAGCAACGATTACAAAAACGTAGAAATTATCAAAAACCAAACAAAAACGAACCTTGAATTAAGCTTGGACCATGGCTGAATGCTTTAAAAACTTAAACCCTATCTTTTCATTCTATTTTTGGTGGAAGATGGATGAACTAGATGAATTTTAACCTTTGTTTTTATTTAATAAAACATAATATACTAAATACCCATTTTGCCATTTTATTAAACCATTTAAAAAACCATTATATTAAGGCCACAATTGTCCTCTCATATGTTCAATGATCTAATTGCATCATAAGGACCTCTCTTTTAATAAGACAAATCAAATAGGCACTTTTACAAATAGCAGGCAACTTTTACATTTTACGCGATTAGGTCATTTTTGGAAATTAAGCACACAAATGATCAAATTTTCATACAGAACTTTCACACATGTCAATTCACATAAAATAAGCACGGGAAATAATATTAAAATATTTTTATGACTTAGATTTGTGGTCCCAAAACCAATATTCCGACTAGGGTCTAAACTAGGTTGTTACATTGAAAGCATTGTTAACTGAGGCACTAGTGTTGGTTCAACTTGAGGCAGGTAAAAAATTTGTGATTTTTAACGACGTGTCAAAGAATGGTCTGGGTTGTGTGTTAATGCAAGAGGGAAAAGTTGTAGCTTATGCCTCTAGACAGTTGAAACCGCATGAAAAGAACTATTCTATACACGATTTAGAGTTGGCCACTATAGTTTTTGCATTAAAAATTTGGCAACATCATTTGTACGGTGAAAAATGCCACATCTTTAGTGATCACAAGAGCTTGAAGTATATTATGACTCAGAAAGATTTGAATTCGCGACAACGGATATGGCTCAAGCTACTTAAAGACTATGAGTTAGTAATCGATTATCATCCGGGGAAAGTGAATGTAGTCGCAGATGCTTTGAGCAAAAAATCGTTGTTTGCTTTGAGAATAATGAATACACAGTTGACATTATCTGATGATGGTTTGATTTTAGCTGAGATAAAGGCTAAATCGTTTTTTCTTCAACAAAGCGAAGCTCAAAAGTGTATACTGAATTACAAACTAAAAGAGTGTAATGCGAGTCGAATAGTGATTCATTGTACCAAATCGGATCCGATGATTGTTTGATGTTTCGAGATAAAATTTGTGTACCGAAAAATCCAGAGTTGATTTAAAAAATTTTGCATGAGGCACATAGTAGTAGTTTATCTGTTCACCCGGGGAGTACCAAAATGTTCAATAATTTGAAGAAGTCATTTTGGTGATCAGGTATGAAATGAGTCATTTCTGAGTTTGTATTGAAGTGTTTGATTTATCAGCAAGTGAAAGCCAAGCATCAAGTACCTTCGGGCTTGCTTCAGCCTGTGATGATACCGAAGTGGAAATGGGATAGAGTGACTATGGATTTTGTATCGAGATTACCCCTATTTCCGAAGAAGAAAGATGCAATTTGGGTTGTTGTTGATTGATTGACGAAATCTACATGTTTCATTCCGGTATGTACTAACAAAATCTCAATTGTACTGGACCAAACTTAGTGAGAAATAGATTCACGGGGTTGTTTTGGTTAGAGAAACTAAAGAGAAAGTGAAAGTAATTCGCGACTGTTTGAAAGCAGCTTCAAATCATCAAAAATCATACGCGGAATTGAAACGAAAAGATAGTGAATTTCATATCAGTGATAAAGTGTTTCTAAAAGTATGTAACACCCCAAACCCAGCCCGGACATTATGGTCGAATCTGGCACGTCACATTGAAATGTTTTATCGAAAACCTTCTTTTCATTGAAAACCCTTCCTTAAAATGATAAACCTTCATTAACTTATCGAAACTCCTCTCGATCGCGAAATTATGAAAACTTTTCATTTTAATAAAACTTAGTTGCGAAAACGTAGAAAACAAACTTTGATTTAGGAATCCTATGTTCAACTTCTCATAACTACAACGCATAAAAATAATAATCCAAATAATAACAAAAGGGAAGGCCTTATTACATTACAGTCTAAAATTACTTAATAAACTAGAAACTATATGTTTTTTTTAAAAAAACAAGTCCAAGTCGTCTTGCTAGCTGGCCACCTCCGAGTCCCTCAAAACATCGAACCTTCTACTGAGCATCACTTGAGAAAAATAAAAGAGGGGGTGAGTTTTCGAAAACTCAGTAAGTACAACCCTCGACGAGTAACTAGTATTCATCAGTCACCATAAAATCATACATGCAATGCAATGAAGTGCAACCCACCCTATTAATCCATCCGCTATACACCAACTCCATCCCCCGGTACACATTATGTGGGGATATAAATATCGACCCACCCAACCGATACACATCAATGGTAGCCCGATTGATGAACTACCTTCATTGTAGCAAGCTACCAATCACATATTGGGCTTAAAAGCCGTCGGTGGATCCATGGTTGTCAAGCAACCATGCGATCCTCATATACTTCCTCCGTTCCATAATCCCCAACCCAGATGCAACCTAAATAGAATATCGTATGTATGCAACAGATATACATGTAACATCCATAAATCTTACATTCAACACATAGGGTTATTTTGGTCATTTTTGCCCTCAGGGGAATTTCGATAATTTTCCTTTATAATGAGTTTTTACTTACCTTGGCCGGTTAACAAATCCTGTGAGCTAAGATGAACGAATACAATACACCAGGTAGGATTCCGGAGAAGAGGTGAGTCATTAAGATCGCTTAAGTACCAAGCTCTCCCTAGATCCAATCCTAGACATGCATATACCTGATGCCACACCTTAACCCTATGACTTGTCCACGGTCTCAATAAATGAATTAAGATTTATGTATGTTTAAGCAGTTATTGGATACTAGGCCCAAAACCCTTACAAAGCCCTAACAAGTCTACATACATACATATGGCCCACTAGGCCCAATCTCATTCATATGGCCCATTAGGCCCAAATCACATTCGTAAGGCCCATTAGACCCAAATCACATTCATATGGCCAATTATGCCCAATCAATTTCACAGCCATGCTCTCATACGATTTTTCATCAGATGGTTTTTCAGCATTTTGGGATTTACCGATCTACTTGTGTATGTGCAGTGTATGTACACACCTGGTAATAAAGCGTGCTGCGATCCCCTTAGCCACAAACCTACAATCGATATCATTCAAGGATTAATCTCACATACTTATCGAATGCTTTACCCAAAAGCCGAAGTCTCACCTTAACCTTACCTGAAACACCAAGCCTTAATAGCTTTTCCTTAATCACTAATCACGAGTACGTCCCAGATCTGTATTAACCTTTATCGTTAAAAACATAATGGGTAACTTGTATCCAACATATGTCACCCTTCTCTACTAAAGCCTATTCGGCCCTCCCTTATCGAAGTGAAGAACACTTACCAAAATCTCACACCTAAGGAGCAAATCGACAGGGATTCAAAAGACTGAGATTCGATACTACTCCTAGCAAAACTGATTAGAAGAAGTGAGGGACAGAGTAATCGATACTAGCAAAACCGATTGAGAGAACAAAACACTTACACTAGATTTGGCCGGGTGGAAAGGGTAGTGGCAGCATAGAGGATATTCGGCTCTTGAGACTTGTATGGTAAAAGAGGTTATTTGGCACAAAGAGAAGTAGAAATCATTAAAAACCAAAGGTGAATCAAAAAGAGAACTTGAGTAGGAGAGAGTGGAAAATCGGCACAAAGAAAAATAAGGAAGAACAAGCAATTTCAGCTTTTAAAACATTGGAGAACAAAATGTTTTCTAGCAACAAGGTGAGGGAGAATTCGGTATTAGCCTGGCAACCTCAGATTCGACACCTATATATAGCCTCTAGCCGAATTTCCTATCCCCTAATTCCCAATTCGGCTCTACCTCTTTACACTCCTCATCCCCTAATTTTTTCCCTGATAACTCCTTAATTCCCTCCTCAAATTTCTCCTCTTATCACTCCCTATAGAGTTCATATCCAATGCCACCACTGTCTATCTCTTAAGTAAAAAAAACTAAATCCTTCTTTTAGGCAAGAAGGGATTCGAACCCTAAACCTCTTTGCCATGCATGTGATGCCATCTTTAAGCCCCACATGTGACGCTACTTGCCACTCAAACACAAGGCTCCTTGTGTCCAATTCTTCCTTCATTTATTCAAAAACCCGCCTACTTGCCATCAAGGTTCTTTTATTTATTAACCTATAATTTCCTTCACCCCTAAGTTCAAACTCAACCCTTAACCAAGACCTACTGTCACATAATTAACACTTGAATATGAATGTTAAGCACAATTTTTTTCGAAACAAAAAAAAAAGAAATTCAGGATTTCAGGATTTCTAGGGCGTTACAACTTTATCCCCTTAAAGAAATTTCGTCCACGAAATTTCCAACTAATAACACAGGCTACTACACCACACTCCTACTACACACTCTATTTCCAACTTAGGTAAATAGCACACTATGGGTAAGTACATACCAGTATTCACCTCTGGAGCCTCTCCATCCTCTTGATGACGTGCTGCATAAACCAAAGCTAGCTGCCTCACCTCAGCATGACTAGCACCTCTGCCCAGTGCTCCTCGACCCAAACTGTTTCCACCCTTGGCCTGATCACGGCCTCTCGGCTGTTGTTGACCACCCATCGGTGGCTGCACACCACCTCGGTCTACGACTGGCACTTGACCTGACATTCTAGGGCAACTCTTGATCCTATGCTCCATAGATCCAGAAGCTATACAAGCTCCTGTTCTCTTCCAGCACTCTCCCGCATGACCATTTTCATAAGTAGCACATGGTGGTGTACCCATAATAGAAACAGGGGGCCCTACTTTGACTGGCCCAACCACTTTGGCCCTTCTCTTAGCCCTCTGATCGCAATTGGAGGGCTCAGAATCCCTTTTATTTCTTCCCCTTTCTCTTTCTCAGTTTAGGCGCTTAGTGTGCTTTACCTCTTTAGTGATTTTTGCTTTCTCTACCAATGCTGCAAAATCTCGTTCCCTTTGAGGAGTAATCAATACTCGAAGACTATCTCTAAGGTCGTATTCGAACCGAACACAACGTTCATAATCTGTTGCCACCATTACTCTTGCATACCTACTAAGGCGTAGAAATTCCGCTTCATACTCCGCCACAGATTTGTTTCCCTGGGTCAAGTTCAGGAACTCCTTCCTTCTAGTGTCCACATAACTCGCACCCACATACTTCCCTTGAAATGCAGTTTTGAAGGACTCCCAAGTGACCTGCTCAGGTTGGGTGCGCTCTTTCACTGTTAGCCACCACTAGTAAGCTTCTTCCCTAAGCAGTGACACCGCCCCTTTCAAATTTTGTTTAGGTGAACATTCCAAGTGCTCCATTATCCTTTCAGTAGCCTCCAACCAGTATTCAGCCACGTTAGGAGCCACATCAGCCACGCCCTTAAAAATCTCAGCCCCATTTAATCGAAGTCGCTCTGAAATTGACCCTCGATTTCTCGAGCCATTATTGGGCCCTACAATCCTTTCCAAAATCCTCAGTGTTGCTTACGACAATGCATCATCCCCCGTGACCCGATCATACGGTTCAGTTCCAGCCACGGGTAAGGCCAGAGGCTCTTCTACTCTAATATTGGGCATATGGCCTGATGCCGATGATCCAACCCTAACACTTCCGCGGCCTCGGTCACGGCCTCTTGCACCTCTTTTAGCACTCATCGTTGATTCACGTATTATTTGGATTAAAAATTTTATGAAGTTTTAGTTTCAATAATTATGTCGATGTTTTATGAAAGTATTAAAAATAAAGTTATTTTCGTAAGTCCTCTATAGTTCCAAGGTCCTACGGGCTTCAGTTCCACTCTAACTAAAAACCTCAACATAATTATCTAAAGTAGCCCACTAACTATCTACTGTATATTAAATTAAACAGGCTTAAGAATAAAAGAACTTACTTGGTTCGACGTCGGAGACTCAGTGTACCGCACAGTAAGATTTCTCTTTTTCCAAAACATTGTGATCCAAAAATTTTTTTAAAAAAAAATCCAAATAATAAGGCCCACTTCACAACCTGAGTTTTGCAACTGGGCTCTGATACCACTAAATGTAAGACCCCAAACTCAGCCCAGACATTATGGCTGAATCTGGCACGTCAAATTAAAGTGTTTTATTGAAAACCTTATTTTTATTGAAGACCCTTCCTTAAAATGATAAACCTTCATTAACTTATAAAAACTCCTCTCAATCGTGAAATTATGAAAACCTGTCATTTTAATAAAATTTAGTTGCGGAAACGTAGAAAACAAACTATGATTTAGGAATCTCATGTTCAACTTCTCATAACTACAATGCATAAAAATAATAATCCAAATAATAACAAAAGGGAAGGCCTTATTACATTCCAGTCTGAAATTACTTAATCAACTAGAAAACTATATTTTTAAAAAAAAAACAAGTCCAAGTCGTTTTGCTAGCTGGCCACCTCCGAGTCCCTCCAAACATCGAACCTTCTACTGAGATCACTTGAGAAAAATAAAAGAGGGGGTGAGTTTTCAAAAACTCAGTGTGTACAACCCTTAACGAGTAACTAGCATTCATCAGTCACCATAAATCATACATGCAATGTGATGCAGTGCAACCCACCCCATTAATCCATCCGCTATACACCAACTCCATCCCCCGGTACATATCATGTGGGGATATAAATATCAACCCACCTAACCGATACACATCAGTGATAGCCCGGTTGAGGAACTACCTTCATTACAGCAAGCTGCCAATCACATATTGGGCTTAAAAGCCATCGGTGGATCCAGGTTGTCAAGCAACCATGTGATCCTCAGATACTTCCTCCGTTCCATAATTCCCAACCCAGATGCAACCTAAACAGAATATCGTATGTATGCAACAGATATACATGTGACAGCCCTAATGACCTTAGACGGAATGTGGTTTCGGGACCACAAAATCGAGTCAAAAATTATTTTAAATTTAATTTGTATATCTTTATGTGTGAAAGTGCATGTGTGAAAAATTTGAGGTTGTTAATTTAGTCTCATGAATGTGAATTTCATTTGATTTACTTAGTTGAGAACTTATGAAAATATGGTAGGTGAATATGTAAGGACCAAATAGTATTAAAATAGGAAAACTTGGGTTTGCATGTCAAAATGCCAAGTTTTTAATAAATGGCCGGCCAAACAATGATTTCTTCCACTAAGTTATATTATTTATAATTTAATATTGGTAAGTGATTTAAAATATATGCTAAATAAAGATGAATAAAAGAGAAAAAGGAAGGGGAGTGTTCATCTTCTTCTCCACCTTGCCAAAATCGAAACAAAAAGGAAAGAAATAGGGAAATTCACACTAAGGCAATTCGGCAACCCTTATTCTAGTTGGAGGTAAGTTTTGAAATGTTGGTTTTAACTTCTCCTATATATTAAGCTAATTGTTAAATGCATTTCGGTAGTGTCATGAAAATCAATTTTTTTTATGGTGGTTTGGGGCATTAAGCCGTATATCAAGAGGTTAGGAGTAGAGGTTGTTTTCATGTTATAGTGAATAAGTAGAGATTATTATGAGGTTGAAATTTGTTGAATTATTAGTTAGGTAATGTTTGGTACATTCGGCCATATGGGTTTAATGGAATGTTCATTTTAATTGTTCATTCCTTTTAAAAGAAATGGGTCAATGTTGAAGCCGAATGAGTTATGATGGATAGGAGAGTGTAAAATTCATGTTATGTGATAAATTAACTAGTTGACCGAGACATAGAAGAAGGAATGTGGTTAATATTTTTATGTCTTAAGAGTGAAAGGCATAATGAGGATATAGTAAATTTAAATGCATATTTTAGTTTAAGTGTTAAGTAAAATTTGGTTAAAATAGCTTGATATATGTGTGAGTTTGCCGATTATTTTTTTTTCCAAGATAGCTTGAGTAACCAAATTTTTGTATTTGAAATTTTGTTTGAGTAATTACAATGGGCATTAGGATGTTGAACTCATGAAATTTAAAGTTTACGAGCTCGATAGATGTTAAATGATTGCTAACCGAAAATGAATTTAGCTAATAAAATATGGAAACGTGAATTGTCGAAGTTGAACTTGTAATGTATCGAATTATTAGAATAGATGAAAAGTATGTTTGGATATGCATTAAGTTTAAAGGTTAAATTTTAAATTATGTATGGGCAAATACTAAATCTCTATGTGTGAATATGAGGAAGAAGTATAAATTGGGGTTAAGATTATTGAGTCATTTTATTTGCTTAGCTGGAGTTGAAGTTCAAGATCAAAAGGAGCCAAGTTTGGCCAAAGGGAAAGCGAAAGCGGTGGAGTAGCCGATCGGAGTTGTTCATTCAATTAAAAAGGTAAGTCCTTAAGCATTTGTAAAATTGATTAGTTGGTATAAAAATAATACTATTGGATCATGAAAGAATTTCTTTTGCTAGATATATTTTTTTTAGTGTTATGCATATTTATTAATGCGGCCATATATGCTATTTGGATTAAGTAAATAGCCATCTTATAATGAGTTAAAATTTGCGCTATGTGTGCAGAATTGAATGGCACTAGGTGTGCTGATTTGAATGGCGATACATGAGGGGAATTTCTAGGCACTATGTGTGCGGTCTAGTATGGCACTATGTGTGCGAATTTGATTAGCACTATGTGTGTGAGTTTGATTGATATTATAATATGTGCAGGAAAAGAATAAAGGGATAGAATTATTAACGAAAGTATCGAATTTGTGACATAAAACGTTAATGCATGAATTAGTCTAGTTCATCATTATTTCATACTTTGAGATATGAATCTAAATCATTTGATTGTTTTGATTTTTAATTGGATAGTAGGACTTGGCTTGTGTTGGACCGATAATCTAAGTAATTGTGGCATAGTTCGGCATTGCAGGAGTGATTGATCTTACATTATTTTCTTATAATCATATATTAGTGGCCTGTATTATATTGCTTATGACTTACTGAGTTGAATACTCATTTGGGGTGTTTACTTGTCTCCTATTTAGATTTCTGTGATCCATTTTGTGTGCTGGGGATCATCGTTGAAGTCATCACACCAACCTGCAACGTTTTGGTATCATTTTCTTAGTTGAACTTAAGTGAACATTACGGCATGTATAGGTTAATATGTATTTTGTCTAAACTTATATATATAAATTTCAGCCATGCGAATATGGTTTAACTACTAATCTTAAATTTGGTCATGTTTAGTTATGGTTTAATTCATTTTGGTTATAAGGTCATCTGCTACTAATGAATGTTACCTATGATTTGTGATTTCATTTTTTTTTGAAATTGGCTATTGTATTTAGTCATAGTTCTAATTTAAGTTAGCGTTATAAGTGGTCTTGTTAATTATAAGCATAACATAAAATCGCTTTGATAATTTGTTATAAACTAACAACATGTTTAGTTGTTTTAATTAATTTGTGAGTTAGCGTTTGACTATATATTATGTATATGTATTTGGCTAATAGGGGATAAATCACTAAATGAAAAGAAGAGTTTTATTTGAATCTTGTTATACGAACCTACTTCAGTAATAGACTCGGTCATATGGGTGTTACATTTTATTGGTATCAGAGCTACGGTTTAGTTAGTTCTAGGACTACCGCAGCGCGTATGAGTCTAGCTATACATGCCATAATGTTAGTATATGTTAGTGTGATGACTTCTGATAGTTGAAATTATTGTTTTGATTAGTAAATGGAACCTAATTTAGAGAGAGCCTTAGCGGATGATGTTGAAAGTGTAGCGGCTGCTCCTGCACAAGGGACACCACCTGTTGAACCTCAATCATCTGCGAATAATCAAGATGATGGGGCAAAACAAGCCTTCTTTACCATGATGAACGAGTGGGTCGCACAATATGCCCGAACTAACCCGGCTGCTCAACCATTTCTGAATTTAAATAATTCACCTCAGGTGCCTATAATACCAGCAACTACTGATCCTTTGAGGCCGAGTAAACCTCCTGTGGATTTGATTAGGAAGCGTGGGGCCGAGGAATTCTGAGCCATAGCTACTGATGATGCTGAAAGGGTCGAGTTTTGCCTAGATAACACCATCCGTGTCTTTGAAAAGCTGTCTTGCACACCTGATGAGTGTCTAAAGTGTGCCATATCCTTGTTACGGGACTCGGCCTACTATTGGTGGAGAACCCTGGTTTCTATTGTTCCGAAGGAATGAGTTACTTGGGACTTCTTTCAGGCGGAGTTTCGTAAGAAGTATATTAGTCAAAGATTCATGGATCAAAAGTGTAAAGAATTTTTGGAACTCAAACAAGGTCGTTTGACAGTATCTGAATACGAACGAGAGTTTGTAAGACTCAGTCGATATGCTCGGGAGTGTGTGGCCGGTGAAGTTGCCATGTGTAAAAGATTCGAAGAAGGATTGAATGAAGATTTAAAGCTATTAGTAGGTATTTTGGAAATAAAAGAATTTGTAACACTAGTTGAACGGGCTTGCAAGGCTGAAGAGCTTGGAAAGGAGAAAAAGAAAGTTGAATCTGAAGCCAGAGACTTTCGTAAAAGATCGGCGGGTAAAACTTCTTTCCCGGCTGGAAAGAAATTTAGAGATGATATTAATAAATCGAAGACTACTGCAGGAATTTCTATTAGGGAGTGACCATCAGCAGAATCTCGAGCTACTTCGGTTGCTAGTGTTGGTAACAATCGACAAGAAGAACCTGGATGTCTACAATGTGGAAGACGACATGTAGGTGAATGTTGGGGTAAGTCGATTAACAGAGCCTGTTATAGATACGGATTGCGGGATCATTTTATTCGAGATTGTATGGAACCTGATGAAAAGAATAAGGTGCAAGGTACGAGTTCAAGTGGCGCAACGACTAGAGGTAGACCATCGAGAAATACAGAAGGTCGGGGTGGTAGTCAGAGAGGGGTTTCTGATACGGTTGTTCGATCTGAGACTCGTGCTCCTGCCCAAGCTTATGCCATCCGTGCACGAGAGGAGGCATCTTCCCCTGATGTTATCACTGGTACTTTCACTCTCTTTGATACTAGCGTGATTGCATTGATTGACCCTGGTTCTACTCATTCATATGTATGTGAGACTTTAGCATCCAGTAAGACTCTACCAGTTGAGTCTACTGAGTTCGTAATTCGAGTGTCAAATCCTTTGGGTCGATATGTATTTGTCGACAAAGTGTGTAAGAAATGCCCCTTGAGAATCCGAGATTCCTGTTTTCCTGCTGATTTGATGCTTTTACCGTTTGATGAATTTGATGTTATCCTTGGTATGGATTGGTTAACCGTACATGATACAGTTGTGAATTGCAAAAGAAAGACCATTGATTTGAGGCGTGCAAATAATGAGATAGTTCGAGTTGAGTCTACTGACTTGAACAGAATGACAGCAATAATATCCTCAATGATCGCTCTGAAATATGTGAAAAAGGGGTGTGAAGCCTATCTTGCATACGTACTAGATAGCAAGGAGTCAGAAAAGAAAATTGAATCAGTACTAGTGGTTTATGAGTATTCAGATGTTTTTCCTGAGGAGTTACCGGGATTACCACTCGTTTGAGAAGTAGAATTTGGCATCGAACTTGCACCTGGTACCATACCAATTTCAATAGCTCCATATCGTATGGCACCAATGAAATTGAAGGAATTGAAAACTTAGTTGCAAGAGTTGACAGATAGAGGTTTTGCTCGACCGAGTTTCTCACCTTGGGGTGCACCACTATTATTCGTGAAAAAGAAAGATGGAACCATGAGGATGTGTATCGATTATCGTCAATTGAATAAAGTGAAAATAAAGAATAAATATATGTTACCGCGTATTGATGACTTGTTTGATCAGTTGAAGGGAGCCTCAGTGTTCTCAAAGATAGATTTGAAATCGGGTTATTATCAGTTGCGAGTTTGAGACTCAGATATACCTAAAACTACTTTCAGAACGAGATATGGTCACTACGAGTTTTTAGTGATGCCGTTTGGGCTCACTAATGCCCCTACGGTATTTATGGACTTGATGAACTAAATATTTAGACAGTATTTGGATCGGTCTGTAGTGGTGTTTATAAATGACATCTTAATTTATTCGTGTGATGAATCTGAACATGCCGAGCACCTGAAATTGGTATTACAGATTTTACGAGACAAGCTGTTATACGCGAAGTTCAGTAAATGTGAGTTTTAGTTGAGAGAAGTTAGTTTTTTGGGCCATGTGGTATCCGCATCGGGTATTCGAGTTGATCCGAGCAAAATTTCGGCCATAATTGATTAGAAGCCTCTGAGGAATGTTACTGAAGTTAGGAGCTTTTTGGGACTTACCGATTACTACAGATAGTTTGTAAAGGGTTTCTCGATGATAGCCACACCGATGATGAAACTACTTCAAAAAGATGTTAAGTTTGAATGGTCGGAAAAATGTCAGAAAAGTTTCGACCGACTGATAACCTGTTTAACTGAAGCTCCAGTGCTAGTACAGCCAGAATCCGGTAAAGAGTTTGTTATTTACAGTGATGCATCTTTACTTGGGCTGGGTTGTGTGTTGATGCAAGAAGGCCAAGTTGTGGCTTACGCGTCGAGGCAATTAAAGTCGCATGAGAAAAACTATCCGACCCATGATCTTGAATTAGCGGCCATTGTTTTCGCTTTGAAAATATGGAGACACTACTTGTTTGGAGAGAGGTGTCATGTTTACTCGGACCATAAAAGCCTCAAATATTTGATGACTCAAAGAGATTTGAATCTGCGACAAAGATGTTGGCTTGAGTTGTTGAAAGATTATGAGCTTGTCATTGATTATCACCCGGGAAAGGCTAACGTGGTTACCGATGCTTTAAGTCGTAAATCACTGTTTGCTTTGAGAGCGATGAATGTTCACTTGTCCGTTTCGTCTGATAATGTGTTGGTAGCAGAATTAAAGGCCAAACCATTATTAATTCATCAAATACTTGAATCCCAGAAGGTCGACGATGAATTGGTTGCTAAACGAGCTGAATGTGTTTCGAATGTGGAATCAAAATTTCAGATTGACGATAATGAATGCTTGACGTTTAAGAATCGATTATGTGTTCCAAGAAATCCGGAACTTATCTCGATGATTTTGAGCGAAGCTCATAGTAGTCGAATGTCAGTTCACCCGGGTAGTATGAAAATGTACAATGATCTAAAACATCAATTTTGGTGGCCTGGTATGAAACGAGACATTTCTAACTTTGTTTCAAAGTGTTTGATATGTCAACAAGTGAAAGCAGAACATCAAGTACCTTTGGGATTACTTCAACCGATCATGATACCCGAATGGAAGTGGGATCGAGTCACGATGGATTTCATATCTGGTTTGCCGTTGACGCAGAGTAAGAATGACTCAATCTGGGTTATTGTTGATAGATTGACTAAGTCTACTCATTTTATTCCTGTCCGTAAGAATTTCTCACTTGATAAATTGGCAGAATTATATGTCTCCCAAATTGTTCGATTACATGGAGTGCCTATTTCAATTGTGTTGGATAGGGACCCGAGATTCACATCACGATTTTGGAAGAAATTGCAAGAAGCTTTGGGTACCAAGTTGCATTTTAGCACCGCTTTTCATCCCCAGACTGATGGTCAATCCGAGCGGATAAATCAAATACTTAAGGACATGTTGAGATGTTGTATCCTAGAGTTTTGTGGTTCATGGGAAAGGTATTTGCCTTTGGTTGAATTCGCTTACAACAATAGTTTTCAATCAAGCATTAAGATGGTACCTTATGAGGCTTTGTATGGTCGTAAATGCCGTACACCGTTATTTTGGACCGAGCTTAGTGAGAGTAAAATCTTCGGGATTGATTCGATTAAAGATGCTGAGCAGAAAGTAAAAGTAATCCGTGAAAGTTTGAAAGCAGCTTCAGATCGTCAGAAGTCGTATGCGGATTTAAAAAGAAAAGACATCGAATATCAGGTTGGAGACAAAGTATTTCTTAAAGTCTCACCTTGGAAAAAAATACTCAGATTTGGCCGTAAGGGCAAATTGAGTCCGAGATTCATTGGGCCGTATGAAATATCCGAACGAATTGGGCCGGTCGCATATAGATTGATTCTACCCCCTGAACTTGAAAGGATTCACAACGTTCTTCATTTATCGATGCTTCGACGTTATAGATCCAATCCATCACATGTAATTAATCCATCAGAGGTTGAAATTCAATCTGATTTAAGTTATGAAGAGGAATTGGTTCGTATTTTAGCACGTGAAGAAAAAGAACTGCGAAACAAGAAAATTTCATTAGTGAAAGTACTGTGGCTTAAGCACGGGGTCGAAGAAGCTACTTGGGAACTTGAAGACACTATAAAGGATTGATATCCTAATCTATTCGCTGGTAAGATTTTCGGGGACGAAAATTCCTTATGTGAGGGAGAGTTGTGACAGCCCTAATTTGACCTTAGACGGAATGTGGTTTCGGGACCACAAAACCGAGTCAAAAATTATTTTAAAATTTAATTTGCATATCTTTATGTGTGAAAGTGCATGTGTGAAAAATTTGAGGTTGTTAATTTAGTCTCATGAATGTGAATTTCATTTGATTTACTTAGTTGAGAACTTATGAAAATATGGTAGGTGAATATGTAAGGACCAAATAGTATTAAAATAGGAAAACTTGGGTTTGCATGTCAAAATGCCAAGTTTTTAATAAGTGGTCGGCCAAACAATGATTTCTTCCACTAAGTTATATTATTTATAATTTAATATTGGTAAGTGATTTAAAATATATGCTAAATAAAGATGAATAAAAGAGAAAAAGAAAGGGAGTGTTCATCTTCTTTCTCTACCTTGCCAAACCGAAACAAAAAGGAAAGAAATAGGGAAATTCACACTAAGGCAATTCGGCAACCCTTATTCTAGTTGGAGGTAAGTTTTGAAATGTTGGTTTTAACTTCTCCTATATATTAAGCTAATTGTTAAATGCATTTCGGTAGTGTCATGAAAATCAATTTTTTTTATGGTGGTTTGGGGCATTAAGCCGTATATCAAGAGGTTAGGAGTAGAGGTTGTTTTCATGTTATAGTGAATAAGTAGAGATTATTATGAGGTTGAAATTTGTTGAATTATTAGTTAGGTAATGTTTGGTACATTCGGCCATATGGGTTTAATGGAATGTTCATTTTAATTGTTCATTCCTTTTAAAAGAAATGGGTCAATGTTAAAGCCGAATGAGTTATGATGGATAGGAGAGTGTAAAATTCATGTTATGTGATAAATTAACTAGTTGACCGAGACATAGAAGAAGGAATGTGGTTAATATTTTTATGTCTTAAGAGTGAAAGGCATAATGAGGATATAGTAAATTTAAATGCATATTTTAGTTTAAGTGTTAAGTAAAATTTGGTTAAAATAGCTTGATATATGTGTGAGTTTGCCGATTATTTTTTTTTCCAAGATAGCTTGAGTAACCAAATTCTTGTATTTGAAATTTTGCTTGAATAATTACAATGGGCATTAGGATGTTGAACTCATGAAATTTAAAGTTTACGAGCTCGATAGATGTTAAATGATTGCTAACCAAAAATGAATTTAGCTAATAAAATATGGAAATGTGAATTGCCGAAGTTGAACTTGTAATGTATCGAATTATTAGAATAGATGAAAAGTATGTTTGGATATGCATTAAGTTTAAAGGTTAAATTTTAAATTATGTATGGGCAAATACTAAATCTCTATGTGTGACTATGAGGAAGAAGTATAAATTGGGGTTATGATTTTTGAGTCATTTTATTTGCTTAGCTAAAGTTGAAGTTCAAGATCAAAGGGAGCCAAGTTCGGCCAAAGGGAAAGCGAAAGCGGTGGAGTAGCCGATTGGAGTTGTTCATCCGATTAAAAAGGTAAGTCCTTAAGCATTTGTAAAATTGATTAGTTGGTATATAAATAATACTAGTGGATCATGAAAGAATTTCTTTTGCTAGATATATTTGTTTTAGTGTTATGCATATTTATTAATGCGGCCACATATGCTATTTGGATTAAGTAAATAGCCATCTTATAATGAGTTAAAATTTGCACTATGTGTGCGAAATTGAATGGCACTAGGTGTGATGATTTGAATGGCGATACATGAGGGGAATTTCTAGGCACTATGTGTACGGTCTAGTATGGCACTATGTGTGCAAATTTGATTAGCACTATGTGTGCGAGTTTGATTGATATTGTAATATGTGCAGGAAAAGAATAAAGGGATAGAATTATTAACGGAAGTATCGAATTTGTGACATGAAATGTTAATGCACGAATTAGTCTAGTTCATCATTATTTCATACTTTGAGATATCTAAGTCATTTGATTGTTTTGATTTTTAATTGGATAGTAGGACTTGGCTTGTGTTGGACCGATAATCTAAGTAATTGTGGCATAGTTCGGCATTGCAGGAGTGATTGATCTTACATTATTTTCTTATAATCATATATTAGTGGCCTGTATTATATTGCTTATGACTTACTGAGTTGAATACTCATTTGGGGTGTTTACTTGTCTCCTACTTAGATTTCTGTGATCCATTTTGTGTGCTCGGGATCATCGTCGAAGTCATCACACCAACCTACAACGTTTTGGTATCATCTTCTTAGTTGAACTTAAGTGAACATTACGGCATGTATAGGTTAATATGTATTTTGTCTAAACTTATATATGTAAATTTCAGCCATGCGAATATGGTTTAACTACTAAGCTTAAATTTGGTCATGTTTAGTTATGGTTTAATTCATTTTGGTTATAAGGTCATCTGCTACTAATGAATGTTACCTATGATTTGTGATTTCAATTTTTTTTGAAATTGGCTATTGTATTTAGTCATAGTTCTAATTTGAGTTAGCGTTATAAGTGGTCTGGTTAATTATAAGCATAACATAAAATCGCTTTGATAATTTGTTATAAACTAACAACATGTTTAGTTGTTTTAATTAATTTGTGAGTTAGCGTTTGACTATATATTATGTATATGTATTTGGCTAATAGGGGATAAATCACTAAATGAAAAGAAGGGTTTTATTTGAATCTTGTTATACGAACCTACTTCAGTAATAGTCTCGGTCATATGGGTGTTACAATACATGTAACATCCATAAATCTTGCATTCAACACATAGGAGATTTTGGTCATTTTTGCCCTCAAGGGCATTTTGGTAATTTTTTTATGACGAGTTTTTACTTACCTTGGCCGGTTAACAGATCCCGTGAGCTAAGATGAACGAATACAACACACCAGGTAGGATTCCGGAGAAGAGGTGAGTCTTTAAGATCGCTTAAGTACCAAGCTCTCCCTAGATCCAATCCTAGACATGCATATACCCGTTGCCACACCTTAACCCTATGACTTGTCCATGGTCTCAATAAATTAACTAAGTTTAATGTTTGTTGAAGCAGTTATCAGATACTAGGCCCAAAACCCCCTACAAAGCCCTAACAAGTATACATACATGCATATAGCCCATTAGGCCCAAATCACATTTATATGGCCCAATACGCCCAATCACTTTCACAGTCATGCTCTCATACGTTTTTTCATCACATAGCATCAATTACCAATTTTGCCTATTATGGGCCCTATAGCCCATCGGGCCCATTTAGCCCAAGCAGGCCCGGTTGGCCAACTCACAGCCCAAGTCCATGGAATCACCCATGGGGCCTCAGATCACTTATCGGTTTCCCTCTTACGAGTGTTTGCGTACTCGCAAGACTACCGTAGCCAAACTTTTAACTTTTCGACATTTTGGCTTTTCGACATTTCAGGATTTGCCAATCTACTTGTGTGTGTGCAGTGTATGTACACACCTGGTAATAAAGCATGCTGCGATCCCCTTAGCTACAAACCTACAATCGATATCACTCAAGGATTAATCTCACATACTTATCGAATACTTTACCCAAAAGCCGAAGTCTCACCTTAACCTTACCTGGAATGCCAAGCCTTAATAGCTTTTTCGTGATCACTAATCATGAGTACTTCCCAGATTTGCATTAACCTTTATCGTTAAAAACATAATAGGTGACTTGTATCCAACATATGTCACCCTTTTCTACTAAAGCCTATTCGGCCCACCCATTCCGAAGTGAAGAACACTTACCAAAATCTCACACCTAAAGAACAGATCGACAGGGATCCAAAAGACTGGGATTTGAAGAAGTGATTAGAAGAAGTGAGGGATAGGGTAATCGATACTAGCAAAACTGATTGAGAGAACAAAACATTTACTCTAGATTTGGCCGGGTGGAAAGGGTAGTGGCGGCACAGAGGATATTCGGCTCTTGAGATTTGTATGGTAGAAGAGGTTATTCGACACAAAGAGAAGTAGAAATCGTTAAAAACTAGAGGTGAATCAAAAAGAGAACTTGAGTAGGGAAGAATGGAAAATCGGCACAAAGAAAAAGAAGGAAGAATAAGTAATTTCAGCTTTTAGATCTTTGGAGAACAAAGTGTTTTCTGGCAACAAGGTAAGGGAGAATTCGACATTAGCTTGGCAACCTCATATTCGACACCTATATATAGCCTAGAGCCAGATTTCCTATCCCCTAATTCCCAATTCGGCTCCACCTCTTTACACTCCTCATCTCCTAATTTTTCTCCCTGATAACTCGTTAATCCCCTCCTCAAATTTCTCCTTTTATCACTCCCTATAGAGTTCATATCCAACGCCACCACTGTCCATCTCTTAAGTAAAAAAAATAAATCCTTCTTTTGGGCAAGGATGGATTCGAACCCCAAACCTCCTTGCCATGCATGTGATGCCACCTCTAAGCCCCACATGTGATGCTACTTGCCACTCCAACACAAGGCTCATTGTGTCTAATTCTTCCTTCATTTATTCAAAAACCCGTCTACTTGCCATTAAGGTTGTTTTATTTATTAACCTATAATTTCCTTCACCCCTAAGTTCGAACTCAACCATTAACCAAGACCTACTATCACATAATTAACACTTGACTAGGAATGTTAAGCACAATTTTTATCAAAACTGAAAAAAAAGAAAGTTTAAGATTTCAGGTTTTTTGAGGATTTACAAAGTATCTCTGTAACAGTTCGGTTTTAACTAAATTAGAACAGTGGTTTTGGGACCACAAATCTGAGGTCATAAAATTATTTTAGTATTACTTTTGATGTTTATAGCATGATTGAATGTATGTTTGAAAATTTTGTGAGCTAATTTTATCGTTTAATAGCTCAATTTGAGAAAAAAATTCTAAATCGTGTAAAATGCAAAAATTGCATTCTACTTGTTAATGGTGTTACATTTAATTGGTATGAAAGCTACAGTTTAGTCTATTCTAGGACTAATATAGCGTGTGAGAGTCTAGCTATACATACAATATATATAATTCCTGACAGTTAAAATGTGTTTTCATATAGTAAATGAATCTTGATCGAGTTGTAGCTGGCGATATAGAAAGTAATGCGCCCGCTCTCGCTCAAGG
Organism: Gossypium anomalum; assembly: GCA_025698475.1. Lineage (NCBI taxonomy): Eukaryota > Viridiplantae > Streptophyta > Magnoliopsida > Malvales > Malvaceae > Gossypium > Gossypium anomalum. Next base: position 19,322,284 of record CM046963.1, on the reverse strand, counting down.
GGCAGCGTCGGTAGATTCTAGGCCTATTTCTAGTAGCCAAAGGGGAGAGGCTAAGCAAGTCTTCTTCCAAATGATGAGTGAGTGGTTCACAGAATTTACACAAATGAATCCGGCTACTCAACAACCTCCACCCCCACTTGTTCCTCAATAAGTCCCAGTTATGCCGCAAGTGTTATATCCAATTCGATTGAGTAAGCCGCCAGTAGATAAGATACGTAAACACGGGGCCGAAGAGTTTCGGGCTACAGTTGATGATGATACTGAGAGGGCTGAGTTCTGGCTCGAGAATACAATCAGAGTGTTTGATGAATTATCCTGTACTCCTGATGAATGTATCAAATGTGTGGTATCTCTGTTAAGAGACAATGAGTATCATTGGTGGAAAATGTTGATATCAGTAGTTTTGAGGGAACGTGTCACCTGGGAATTCTTTCAATCTGAGTTACAAAAGAAGTATATAAGCCAGTGATTTCTTGATCAGAAACATAAAAAGTTTTTAGAGTTGAAACAAGGTCGGATGATAGTGACAGAATATGAAATAGAATTCGTACGTTTAAGCAAATATGCTCGAGAGTATGTATCGACTGAAGAGATTATGTGCAAATGATTTGTTAATAGGTTGAATGAAGATATAAATTTATTAGTTGGGATACTTGAATTGAAGGAATTTGTAGTACTAGTTGAGAGGGCTTATAAAGTCGAGGATCTCAGCAAAGAAAAGAGAAAGGTAGATTTAGAGGCAAGAGATTTGAGGAAGAGATCGATGAGTAAATCTTATCATTCCTCGTCGAATATCTAGAGACTATTTTAACCAATCAATAGCTTCATTGAGATATCAGAATAGAGATCGCGAAAAGCAATACACCGACCCTAAAACTCAAGCCACAGCAGTATCGAGTGTTGGCAACATAAAAGATGTTAAACCTGAGTGTCAACAATGTGGAAGACGGCATTTTAGAGATTACTAGGTGAAAAATAATAATAGAACTTGTTACAGTTGTGGTTCACGAGATCATTTTATCAGAGATTGCCCAGAGTTAGCTGAAAAAGATAATGTTCAGAGTACGAGGCCAAGTAACACAACAACTAGAGGTAGACCACCCAGAAACACAAGAAATATGAGTAGTGGTAGAGGTGTGACACGACACACTGCTGCGAGATCTGATGCTAGAGCACCTGCACGAGCCTACGCTATTCGCACTTTCGAAAAAGCGTCATCTCCAGATGTTATCACTAGTACTTTTACTCTTTATGATACTAAATGTATTGCATTGATAGATCCAGGATCAACTCATTCATATATATGTGTGAATTTAGTATCCAGTAAGACTTTGCTTGTAGAGTTTACTAAATTTGTAATTAGAGTATCGAACCCCTTAGGCAAGTGTGCATTGGTTAATAAAGTATGCAAGAACTGTTAGTTGATGATTCAAGATAATTACTTTTCGGTTGATTTGATGTTGTTACCATTTGACGAATTTGATATAATTCTGGGTATGGATTGGTAACGCTACATGATGTTGTTGTGAATTACAAATAAAAGATGATTGATCTGACATGTCAGAATAATGAGATTATCTGAATTGAGTCAGACGATTTGAATGGCTTACCAGCGGTGATTTCATCGATGTTAGCTCAGAATTATGTGAGAAAGGGTTGCGAAGCTTATTTTGCTTATGTGCTTGATACGAAAGTAACTGAAAAGAAGATTGAATCAATGCCAATTGTGTGTGAGTATCTAGATGTGTTTACTGATAAGTTACCGGGTTTACCACTGATCTGAGAGGTTGAGTTTGGCATTGAGTTAATGTCAGGTATAGCACCGATATCGATAGCTCCATACAGAATGGCTTGGACAGAGTTAAAAGAATTGAAAGCTCACAACTGACAGATAGAGGATTTACACGATCGAGTATCTCACCCTAGGGTGCTCCTGTTCTGTTTGCGAAAAAGAAAGACGGTACTATAAGAATGTGTATAGACTATAGACAGCTCAACAAAATAACAATCAAGAAAAAATATCCTTTGTTGCAAATAGATGATTTGTTTGATCAATTGAAAGGGGCTATAGTGTTTTCAAAGATAGATTTGAGGTCGGGTTATTACCAATTACAAGTTAAAGACTCTGATGTACTAAAGACTGCTTTTAAAACAAGGTACGGATATTATGAATTTTTAGTTATACCTTTCGGACTAATGAATGCACCTGCTATTTTTATGGACTTAATGAACCAAATTTTCAGACCATACCTAGATCGATTTGTCGTTGTATTCATTGATGACATTTTGATTTATTTCGTGATGAAACTAAGCATGTCGAGCATCTGAGAATTGTACTATAAACTCTTTGTGATAAACAATTGTATGCAAAGTTTAGTAAATGCGAATTTTGGTTGCATGAGGTTGGTTTTCTGAGGCATATTGTGTCAGCATCGGGTATTCAAGTCGATCTGAGGAAGATTTCTGCAATAATGAATTGGAAGTCTCTGAGAAATGTTTCTGAGGTCCTCAGTTTTCAGGGACTTGCTGGCTTTTACCAACGATTTGTGAAAGGCTTTTCAATGATTGCGACTCCATTGACGAGATTGCTTTAGAAAGATGTAAAGTTTGAATGGTCTGAGAGATGTCAAAAAAGTTTCAATCAGCTGAAAGCTTTTCTGACTGAAGCTCCAGTGTTAGTACAACCAGAATCAGGTAAATAATTTGTAATTTATAGTGATGCATCATTAAATGGTCTGGGCTATGTTTTGATGTAGAAGGACTTATGCCTCAAGACAGTTGAAGCTGCATAAAAAGAATTATCCAACTCATGATTTAGAGTTAGCAGCCATTGTATTCGCGTTGAAGATTTGGCATCATTATCTGTTAGGTGAGAAATGTCATGTTTACTCGGATCACAAGAGTTTAAAATGTTTGATGACTCAGAAAGATTTGAATTTACGACAGCGGAGATTGCTAGAATTAATAAAAGATTATGAATTAGTTATTGACTACCATCCGGGAAAAGAAAATGTTGTTGCTGATGCTTTAAGCTAGCAATCTTTATTTGCTTTGCATGCGATCAATACTCAGTTGACTCTATCTGACGATGGCTCGATTGTAGCTGAGTTGAAAGCAAGACTGTTGTTTTTGCAGCAGATTTGTGAAGCTCAGAAAGTTGATAATGAAATGTTAGCAAAACGAGTTCAATGTGATTTGAACATTGATTAAGAATTTCAAGTTGATACAGATGATTGTTTAAGATTCAAAGGCCGAATATGTGTTTCGAGAAATTTAGAATTGATTCAGATGATTTTGAACGAAGCACATAATAGTCGTTTATATGTTCATCCTGGAAGTACAAAAATGTATAACAATTTGAAACATCTCTATTGGTGGTATGGCATGAAACGAGATATCTCAAAGTTTGTTTCTAAATATTTTATTTGTCAGCAAATCAAAGCTGAGCATCCGGTACCGTCTGGTTTATTATAGCCGATTATGATTCCTAAGTGAAAATGGGATAGAGTGACTATGGATTTTGTTTTGGGTTTACCCCTATCTCCGAGTAAGAAAGATGCAATATGGGTTGTTGTTGGCAAGTTGACAAAATCGACTCATTTCATTCCGGTACTAATAGATTATTCGCTTGAAAAGTTAGCTGAGTTGTATATCTCCAAGATTGTGAGATTACACGAAGTACCTATTTCTATTATTTCAGATAGAGATCCGAGATTTACATCGAGGTTTTGGAAGAAATTGCAAGAGCACTGGGTAAAAAGTTACATTTCAGTACCGCGTTTCACCCGCAGACGGATAGTCAATTCGAGCGAGTTATACAGATACTAGAGGATATGTTGAGATGTTGCATTCTTGAGCTCGAAGTTACATGGTAAAAATATTTGCCATTGATTGAATTTGCGTATAATAATAGTTTTCAATAGAGCATTAAAATGACACCATACGAAGCTCTATACAGTCGTAAATGACAAACACCGTTATCTTAGACCGAGCTTTGCGAGAATAAGATTCATGGGGTTAATCTGATTTGAGAAACAGAAAAGAAAGTGAAAGTAACTCGAGATAGTCTGAAAGCAGCTTTGGATCGTCAGAAATCATATGCAGACTTGAAAAGAAAAGATATTGAGTTTTTGTAACAGTTCAGTTTAGACCTTAGTTGGAATAATAGTTTCAGGACCACAAATCCGAGTCAAAAAAATATTTTAAATATTACTTTATGTGTTTATAATATGTGAATTAGCATGTGTGAAAGTTTTGTATGAAAATTCGATCATTTGTGTGCTTAATTGTGAAAAGGATCTAATCACGTAAAATGTAAAAGTTGATTGCTATTTGTTAAAGTGTTGAATTGGCATGGCTTTTTAAGTATGAAGTCCTTATGATGCAATTTGACCATTAAAAGTTTGAATGGACATATATGCCAAAGGTTAGTGGAATTTGAATGTGTATAATAAGGCTATTATGGTAAAATGTATATTATGTTAACATTAATGAAATAAAACATGATAATTTCTTCATTCTTTCATCATATGGCCGAATATATCAAGGAAAATAAGAGAGAAAACATAAGTTAGGGTTTTGAAACTTTGATTGATGATTGAGGTATGTATTTTGTTCGATTTTTAATAGTTTTTACGTTTTTGTAGTCGTTGCTTTGTATCCAATCAAGCCCATGTCTCAATTTCTGATTTTGATGATGATTTTGAAATATGCCATGGATGAATTCATCAGTTTTGTATTGTTAAACGATGAAATATGAAAGCTTGATGTTGGGTTAATATCTTTTGTCTTTGGATTTTTGATGAATTTGAGTAAAATGGGCTAAATAGTTAAATTTGTAAATTGAGGTTCTAAAATGTGAAACAAATGAAATGCGTAGACTTGTATGAGTACTATGAATATTCGGTCTAGCACATGTCTAAAGAAATTATGTGTATTTTATGATTTTGTGAAATAAGGACAAAATGTGAGGGTTAATTTGTAAAATACACTAAATGTGTGTTTATGGACTGTTTTGAATGAATGTGTGATTGAATAAGTCAAATTCCGACATATATGCCAAAGGTTAGTGGAACTCAAATGTGTATAATAAGGCTATTATGGTAAAAATGTGTATTATGTTAACATTAATTAAATAAAACATGAAAACTTCATCATTCTTTCATCATATGGCTAAATATATCAAAGAAAATAAGAGAGAAAACACAAGTTAGGGTTTCGACACTTTGATTGATGATTGAGGTATGTATTTTGTTCAGTTTTTGAGAATTTCTACGTTTTTGTAATCGTTGCTTTGTATATAATCAAGCCCATGTCTCAATTTCTGATTTTGATGATGATTTTGAAATATGCCATGGATGATTTCATCAGTTTTGTGTTTTTAAATGATGAAATATGAAAGCTTGATGTTGGGTTAATATCTTTTGTCTTTGGATTTTTGATGAATTTGAGTAAAATGGGCTAAATTGTTAAATTTTTAAATTGAGGTACTAAAATGTGAAATAAATGAAATGTGTGGACTTGTATGAGTACTATGAATATTCAGCCTAGCACATGTCTAAAGAAGTTATGTGTATTTTGTGATTTTGTGAAATAAGGACTAAAGTGTCAAAATGTGAAAATGTGAGGGCTAATTTGAAAAATGCCCTAAATGTGTGTTTATGGACTGTTTTGAATGAATGTGTGATTGAATAAGTCAAATTTGAATTTATATAGATCAAGAGTTAAAGAAAACGGAATTAGATCAGGGAAAGTCGAAAGTTGTCGAATAGCCGATTTTGTCCATTCAAATCCGTACGAGGTAAGTTTATATACAAATAAACGTGTTTGAATTGAATTATTATTATTCATATGATATTGAATTGTGATGAATGAATATTCGAACTATATATGTGTTATCTGAGAAAGTATCGAGAAAGTTTCGACATCCAAAAAGTCCTGTACGAACCTTAGGAATAGTTAGGATACATATGTCATGACATAGGATTCCGATATGTGTTATCGTGTAAGACCACATCTGGGACGTTGGCATTGACTTATGATTTACATGTAAGACCATGTCTAGGACATCTGCATAGTATTTGATTTCGTGTAAGACCATGTCTGGGATAGTGGCATCGATGTTTGATTACATGTAAGACCACGTCTAGGACGTTGGCATTGTATATGTTTTCCAAGCTATCTGCGTATCCTTATGTTTTCGAACGGTTCAACGGGCATTCCGAGATATGAATGATCATATGAAATTCATATTCAATTCAGGTACGTTTGAATTGTACATTATGTTGATAATGAAAGGTAAGTGCATGTAATTATGTGAACATATAATATAATCATAAGAAAATATGTTATATGAGCAAATGGATTGGAAATATATAAATTATATGTGAACTATGTGGTATATGTTAGTATTTTGGTCATGAAGTATATGTATTTTCTGATGTTTATATGCTTAAGTTGATAAGTTTATTTGTATATGACTTACTAAGCTTTTGAAAGCTTACTCTGTGTGTTTTTCAACTATTTTATAGATATCAAAGCTACTGTGAGCTTGGGGATCATCGAGGATCATCACCACACTACCGAACTATATTTTGGTACCTTTTGAAAATGTATATATTGAAGTATGGCATGTATAGGCTATAAGTACTTTGGATATGTTTTGTAATGTATATATCATGCCATGTGATATGGCTAGTTTGTGTTTGAACTTATGGTTAGGTAATGATATATGATAGGTGATACAAATGTGCTAATGTGATATGTTATTGGTTGGCCAAAGGAAATGGTCAATTTGGTAAGGTTTTAGTATGATATTTGGTTATATGTTTGGAGATTACCAAATCATATGTTTTGGTATGTTTTTAGTTTATGGAATGACATGAATTGGTATGAGTTACAAGCATAAATTTGTTGTCAATGATATGATATGAATGATATATGTCTTGGTATTGAAACTGGCTGAAAATATAGTGCAAATGTGCTTGTTTTAGTACTTATAGGTTTGACCCAAATTGGGTGGCAATTGGCTTTTCAAATGGCCTATTTTTGTCCACACAGGCAGAGACACGGGCGTGTGTCTCAGCCGTGTGCGGCACACGGTCATGTTGCACGGCCTTGTGTCCCCTGGGGTACCCTATGATTTTAAGTCAGGCTCGAGCACGGCCAAGGCACACGAGCGTGTGACATGTATCATTTGGAAAAATGTTTAAGTTTTGAAAAATTTTGTATGTATTCGATTTAGTCCCGGCCCCTTTCTAATGCATGTTTAAGGTCTCGATGACCTATGTAAGGGACTTAATATTGATGTTTGAATTATGATGCTATGATGTTTATGAAATGAATATTAATGTTTCGATTTGTTCGATAATGCCTTTAACCCTAGTCTGGCAACGGATACAGGTTAGGGGTGTTACAGTTTTAAATCGGGGATGAGTGTTTTTAAAAGTGTCACTGTGGAAGAAAATATTTTCATTTGGTCGTAAAGGAAAACTGAGTCTGAGATTTATCGGACTGTATGAGATTATCGAGCGAGTTGGACCAGTGGCTTATCGGCTAACATTTCTGTCTAAGTTATTAAATATTCCTAACGTATTCCATGTATCGATGTTATGAAGATACAGATCTGATCCTTCGCATGTTATTTCCCAGACCGAAGTTGAGATTCAATTAGATTTATCGTACACTGAAGAACCGATCAGAATTCTAGCCCATGAGATCAAAGAGTTGAGAAATAAGAAAACTGCATTAGTGAAAGTATTATGGCATCGACACGGGGTTAAGGAAGCTACATGGGAACCCGAAGATGCTATGAGAAAGCAATATCCAAACCTATTCATTAGTAAGATTTTCAGGGACAAAAATCCCTAACGGGGGAGAGTTGTAACAGTCCGGTTTTAACTAAATCAGAATAGTGGTTTTGAACAAATCTGAGGTTGTAAAATTATTCTAATATTATTTTCAATGTTTATGGCATGACTGAATGTATGTGTGAAAATTTTGTGAGCTAATTTTATCGTTTAATAGCTCAATTTGAGAAAAAGGACTAAATCGCGTAAAATGCAAAAATTGCATTCTACTTGTTAAAGGTGTCAAATAGCCATGGTTTATTAAAGTTAAGGTGCTTATGTTGTAATTAGACCATTTGAATGGTGAGTGGACATATTTGGACATTAAATGGATGATATAAATGTTTTATTATTAAGGATAATTTGATAATTTGTCAAATTAAGTTAAATTAAATGAAAGAAAAATAAAATATGTTCATAATATCATCTTCCACCATCGAAATTACATGTTTTGAGAAGCCATTGAATCTTTCTAGGGTTTGGCACTTGTGAGCTTTAATTGGTATGTGTTTTGAACTCGATTTTTAATAATTTCTACGTTTTTGAGATTGTTGCTTCGTATTCTAGTTAGCTCGTACCTTAGATTTTGAAACTTTTAAAGATTTTGAGAGTTTCCATTGTTGAATCTATGTGTTCTTTTTGAGGTTTGATGATAAATTATGAAAGTTTAATGATAGATTTTCATGTTTTGTAAAGTGATTTCTGGTGAAAATGCAAATTAAAGGCTAAATTGAGAAATGTTGAAAATGTGTGGTTGAAATGTGTAATAAATGAAAGTTTAGGGCTACTAAGGACCCTATAGAAATTCGGCACTCATGAAATTAGAAAGAAATTGTGTAATTTGTGTTTTCTATCTAATAAGGACTAAATTGTAAAAATGTGGAACTTTAGGGGCTAAAGTGTAAAAATGCCTAAATATGTGTTTGTGGACTGAATTGATTGACTTGATGAATAAATGAGTTAATTTTGAATACATTTAGATCAAGAAAGGAGGAATTCAGACCTAGATTGGGGTAAAACAAAAGTTATCGAATAATAGACTCAAATCGTTATTTTAACGTCTGAGGTAAGTTCGTATGTGATAAACATTGTTACAATTATGTTTTTAATTCTTTAATAATGCATAAATTGTATATATGCATTAAATGAGACTGACTTGGTTGTTAAATCGGTATTAGTTATTGTTTGAAAGATTAAATGAGATATTAATGTCTAAGAATAAGATTTTATTTCTTTTCTTTTCGGGTAAAGGACCGATAGTCTAAATGAAGAAAGTATATATCTTAGAAGACATCGATATGATTTAAAGCTACTTTGAATGATAAAATTTTCATCTTCTGAAATTCGAAAGGTCTATTACATGTTAGTAAAGCTTTGAATAGATGAGAACATTGTTAACCGAAACCTTTGAACTAGTTCAGTCTGCACTGGGCAGGGGCTTTTGGATTTTCAGCAATATGTTGCTACATGGTTTATGATGTGTTATAAAACAAAAAGGTAATGTGATAGCTCAAAGTATCCGATGTTATAGCCAGATCTGAGTTTGAGATAGTGTAGACAACTTGAGTTAGTTATTGTATGATCTTTGAGAAAAAAAAATGTGGTTACAAGTGCTTGGGCAGAAAATCTAGAGCTTATGTAGAGAATTTGTGAGAAAACTCACAAGAGTGATATATTGGTGCTTGAGTTTGGAACTCGACATTTCTGATCTTTGTGTTTGGATATATGATTTGTTATCAGGATTATTCTTATCCTTGAAAGAGAAAGATGTTTTGTGACTTGTTGTTAAATGTTTGATGAAATCTATAAATCATTTTGGTATGTGTTGAATTCTCGCTTAACGGATCAATGGAATCATGTACCTCCAAAATTGTCAGATTTCTTAGTATGCTAGTTCTCTTTAAGTGAATAGAGACCAAGATTCAGTTGGTGTGTCGTATGGTAAAGAATTGCTCATGACTCTAGTATGAGAAATTAAAGAACGAAGTGTTAAGCATAGCATGAGTAAAATTTCTTTAGCAATGATTATGAGATAGTGAAATTTATGTGAGAACCAAACCATTCTTCTGGTAAGATTTTCGGGGACGAAAATCCCTAAGGGGGAGAGTTGTAACATCCCGAATTAGGGCATAATAGGAATGGTGGTTTTGAGAACACAAATCCAAATTAGAAATAATTATTTTATGATTATTATAAGGCCTATGATATGTTTATATGACGGTGTAAAAATTTCATGAAGAAATTTTATGTGAAAAGTGCTGAACTTGACTTTAAGGACTAAATTGAATAAATTGTAAAACTTGAGTTCTAGAAGCTTTAAGCATGAAATTGAATTGAATTATTAATTAGAGGTCCTTAAAGAGTAATTTGACCAACTTATTAAAATTTGGACAAAAAATGGGCTTGTGTGGTAAAAATTTCAAGGAAAGGTTAAAATGGCAATTTGGTTATTTTGTAAATAAATGAATTAAAAAGGGAAATTAAGCCAAAATCTTGTTCCCCATCTAGTCGAATTTCAGAAGAATCCATGCCTAGGGTTTGTGTTCAAGCTTCCAAGCTCATTTGTAAGTGATCCTGAGCCTCGTTTTTAATGTTCTATGCATTTTTGTAGTCCTCGTAACATGATCTGTTCGTTTCTACCTATATTTTGAGCTAGGGTTCATGTTTAAAAATTTACCCATGAGTGATATGCATGTGTTTTGATGTCTAATGGTAGAAAATGAATGTTGGGTGTTAAATAAATGACTTTTGCTAAGTGATTTTCGGTGAAAATGCTTAAAAAGGACCGTTTTGTAAAAGTTATAAAATTTGTAATAAAAGTGTGATTTAGTAGAAATTGGGGGCTGCTACAGTTATGAAAATGGTTTATCTAGGCTTAAAGAACAAAGAAATTAAATGAAATCATTTTACGAGCCTAGGGGCCAGATTGTAAATATGTGAAAGTTTAGGGGTCAAAATGCAAATTTGTAAAAATATGATTTTTGGACCGATATGAATAATGTGACTAATTAGTAAGCTAAATGTGATATTAGATATCAAGGAAAATGAGATTCGGGCATAGATTGGAAATGAATAAGATTATGGACTAAATCGAAATAAATTGCCGTGCTCGCATTTGAGGTAAGTTTGCATGTAAATAATAATGCAATAATATCATTGTTTATGCTTGAACTTAAATTGATGTGTTAGCATTATGTGGTGAATATTTATATAGTTAATACGATGATTGTATTATGTGACAAATGCCTAAATGTAATTATGAGTAATGCCATGTTTGTTTCATGAATATAAAGATGGTGAATTTGTAAGCATGAATGATATTATGGTCATTGTTCACGACATGACAAGCAAGTGCAATAAGGATGCTATGTGCAAGTGTGGAAAATCCCGTTTGAACCTTAGGAATAGTTTAGGATACAAGTGACATGTCGCTAGGAATTAAGAAATCTGAGCAATTTGAGCGGTCCGAGTTCGTGATATATGTAAGAATTCGAACTTGTTGAGTGGTCCAAGTTCGTGATATATGTGGCATTCGAGCTCGCTGAGTTGGTCTGAGTTTATTCTGGATGTGAGCATCCGAGCTCGCTGAGTTGGTTCGAGTTCATAATGGATGCGATACGTGTAACCTTCAAGCTCGTTGAGTTGGTTCAAGTTCATTATGGATGTGTTACATGTTATGAGGTGGCTTTGGCTACGTATGTTTATGTGGCACTTATGTGCAAGTTTTCGTGTATCCAATATTATTCCAAGTGTTCAACGGGTATTCTATTGTATGATGCGATGAAAGTCCAGAGATGGGCATGGTAATGAAGGTAAAGTTATTTGATATGCTACGAATTCGTACAGGTACGTATGTTATACTCATGAGTAATGCCTTGTTACAGGATGATATATGATGAAAAGGTATATTCATGTATATATATATATGAATATTTGACTAATGAGCTATTGAATGATGAATAATCTTGGTGATCATATTATTATGTCATCCTATGATAGTCATCATAATATTACACTAAAATAGTGCTAGACAGCAGCAGTTGTGTGACTTCTAAAATCCACCAAAAATATCAAAATCCAACTAGAAATTGAATGAAATATGAAATGAAAGCTTATTGAATCTAGTTTAACATAGAGGAAATGGTGTAAGCAAAAGAGTTTCATATTATGAGATATTTGAACTGTTGTGAAATAGAGTCAGAGTGATTTCGGGCTCCCCTGTCTCAACTTTGGAAAATCATTAAAAATTGTACAAAAATTATTATGGGTTAGAATTTATATGACTAAATTATTAATGAGTCTATTTTCAAGAGAAATAGATGGGAATATCATCCAAGTCCCGTACTAAGAGATACTAAATCTTTATTAAAGAAAGGTCAAAGCTATCAAACAACGAAACAGAGGAGAATTTAAAGAATAAAATGTACTTATTGGCTAATCTAAAAATTCTGAAAATTTTATGATAAGAAGATATTTGAGTCTAGTTTTAGGTAAAATTAGAGGATGTTGATTTTGAGTTCCATAGCTCAAGATATAAATAATTTAGTGACTATGACTTGATAAAACAGCATGACCAGAATATAAGCAAAAGTATAATTATGGTTATATTACCATGGAATCATGTTGATAATTTGCTTATTATTTTCATATGGACTTACTAAGCTTTAAGCTTACTCTCTCCTCTCCATTTCTTTAGTGTTGTCAGGTCAGCTCGGGGTTAGAGATTGTCGGAGGCAGCATCACACTATAAAGCTACCTCATCTGGAGTATTGATGAATCTTAATGTCTTCAAGTGAGTGGCATATATAGGGACTTAATTATTGATATGTGTTCTTTTGTTTTGGTCAAGATGTTGGCTTATATTAGTACATTGTATATAGCCATGAGATGTGGCTTATGATGGTTATGACTTGTAAGCCTAATTATCCAAGTTATGTGATATTATCTTGTGAAGTGGTTATATGATTTGGCTTGATTGCTATGATTAGATGATATCATGATATGTATGCTTGCTGTTTTTGTTGAGAGTAAATGGTATGTTATTGGACATGGTATAAGGGTATAAAGAGTGGTTAAAATGGTAAAGCCAAAGAATATGAATGGGTGTGTTTAGACTAGGTATTATACGAGTATGTGATTCACATGTATGTAATCATAAAAATATTACTTTGGGTATTAATAAAGGATATGAAACCATCAAATTGAAGTTATAGTATGCATCTATGAAGTGTTTAGCATGTGAAGGATTAAACCAACTAAAAGGCTTGGAAAATAGCCTAAGTGTTAGTCACACGAGCAGAGACACGGCCATGTGCATCAGCCGTGTGAAGGACACAGCCTAGCACAAATAGAGAGTTACACGGGTGTGTGGCCTAGCCATGTGGTTAAAATTGTTTTGCTGACGTCACAAATAGAGAGTTACACGGGCAGAGGACAAGGGCATGTGTGACCATACGGCCCAACCCACACGGGCGTGTGACTCTCTAAAGTAAGAAAATTTGTTAAGTTGCCCAGAGTTTATCGAAAGCTCTTGGTTTAGTCCTGAACCATCCTGATGTATGTTTAGGCCTCGAAGGCCCGTATAAGGGACGATATGCATGTTTTTGAAAATTTTTAATTTGGACAAGATTTTGTGGCCCGGTTTTGCATGTTTGTGAATGTTTGTGTCTGGTAACGCCTCGAACCCTGGCTCAACGTCGAATATGGGTAAGGGGTGTTACAAGTACATACTATACCTATGTGGTGGTTGATACTATATGTATAAAGCCGATGAATTTGTATATACACGATAAATGGTCATGAATTAGAATTGAATGATGATATGGGAACTACTAAGTGTTTATTAATTGATGATTTGTATTTTATGAACTATTGAATATTGTTGGTATGAACTTACTAAGCTATGAAGCTTACTGTGTATTATTTATCTTTGTTTTATAAATTATTGAAGCTAGCTCAGACTCGGGGATTGTTAGGAATACGTTATCACACTATCGATCATCTTATTGGTACTTTTGGATGCTTGTAAATATGGTATATGGCATATATAGGCTAGTGAGTTGATGATATGTTTTGAATTATGATTTAAGCCATGAGATTTGGCTTACTTTTGGTTGTAATTGTTGGTATGTATTTGGTCATTTAAGTTGACCTAAATGATGTATATAATTCTTATGTGATGGCTTGATTATGGGATGTTAAAATGGTAAGTTTTGTGGTTTGAAATAGGTGATAAGATGATGATGATGAAATGCATTTAGAAGTTATGCAAGTTTGATTGTTTTGGCGTGATTGTGGTTGAGAATTTTAGTAGTGAAATGGTTGATTATGCAATGACATGAGTTATATGTGATTTGGTATGTTTTGGCTACCCATATATGTGATGAATATACCATTTTGATGGCTAGGTGAACATGAGAAAAAAGGTGGCAAATTGGCTTTGCAAATGGCCTATTTTTGTCCACACTGGAAGAGAAAAGGGCATGTGTCTCAACCGTGTGCGACATACGGTCATGCTATATGGCCATGTGTCCTTTGGGGTACCCTTCGAATTAAAGTCAGTATACCCTATAGTTTTGACACGGCCTAGACACACGGGCATGTCTACTAGCCGTGTGTGGCACACGGGCTGGCATATGGGTGTGTAGTCGGCTGTGTGACCCAAGTCAGTAACCCCCATAGATTTCACAAGGCCTGGCACACGGGCGTGTCCTCAGCCGTGTGGTATAAGTCAGTATGTATGCCCTATTTTCACACGGCTTGTGACACGGGCGTGTCACACGGCCTGTCCACACGAGCGTGTGACCCTGAAAGCAAAAAAAAAATTTTAAGTTTTCTAAAGTTTGCAAACGTTATTACTTTAGTTCCGAACCTCTTCTAAGCATGTTTTAAGGCCTCGTAGGCCCTCTTAAGGGATGATGTGGTTATGTATGATTGATGTTTATATGAAAATACTTAATGTATGTTAAATGTATGCTTTTGTGTTGTGATTGATTAGTAATACCTCATAGCCCTATTCCGGCAATGGATAAAGGTTAGGGGTGTTACAATCTCCGTGGAAGAAATCCTTAGATTTGATCGCAAAGGCAAGTTGAGTCTGCGTTTCATCGTGCCGTACAAGATCATTGAATGAATAGGGCCGGTGGCATATCGGCTAGCTTTACCGATTGAGTTAGAGAAAATCCATAATTTTTTTTATGTATCGATGTTGCGCCGATATAAATCTGATCCATCACATTTGATTTCTCTGTCTGAGATTGAAATTCAACCCGATATGACATACAATGAAGAACCGATCAGAATTTCAGCTCGAGAAATTAAAGAGTTGATAAATAAACATATAGCTTTAGTGTAAGTTTTGTGGCAATGACATGGTGTTCAAGAGGCTATGTGGGAGCCCAAGGAAGCTATGAGAAAACAGTACCCTAACCTATTCACTAGTAAGATTTCGGGGACGAAAATCCCTAAGGGGGGAAAGTTGTAACAACTCGTTTTTAGTCAAATCGAAACAGTTGTTTTGGGACAAAAATCCAAAGTCAAAATATTTATTTTATTATTATTTTAATGTTTACAGCATGATTGAGTGATTGTGTAAAAATTTCGTTAAGGAATTTTATCGTTTGAATGGTCAATTTAATGTAAAGGACTAAATTGCGTAAAGCGTAAAACTTGAGTTCTAACAGCTCAAGGTATCTAATAGCTATAGAACCTTAAAGTTAAGGTCCTTATGTTGTAATTAGACCATTATTATAGGTAATGGACATTTATGGACATTTTTAAGGACTAAATTGTAAAGTTGTAAAAATTGAAGAAAAATTCTGAATTTTATAGAATATGTGTGCTGTAAATTCTATATTGAAATTTTGGTTAGGATTGGAATAAGAAGTAAATTGCATGAATTTCATTTTCCGAGCCTAGGGACAAAATTGGAATTTATGGAAAGTTTAGGGGCAAAATGGTAATTTTGCCTAGGATGTAAATTGGGTTCAATAGAATATGAAATGTGAGAAATTGATGATTAAATTCATTTATATAGATCCAGAAAACATAAATTCAAAGCTAGATCGAGAAAAAGATAAAGTTTTAGAATATTAGATTTTCTTGTACGAATTATTATCGAGGTAAGTTCGTGTCACTTATTTATGCATATTAACATGTTAAATTGATTGTTTAATATGATATATGTTTATGTGATTTATGGAATGTTATAAATACATGAAATGATTTCATGATTGGAAATGTGTTTAAAATGTTAAGTTCTGTTGGAATAATGAAAATCGATGGATACATATGATTTCCCGTATGAGAATGTGATTCTGCATAGGCTACAAAAGGGATTTAGCTCAGACGAGTAATACCGATATAGTCTCTCAAGCATACTAATATAAATATAGTTCCTGTGAGCATCCTGATCGGTAGCGATCTTGCATTTGTTGCACACTACCCCAGCTCTTTGTGAGCTTCTTGATATACTATCGATTGTGATCCTGCATTTAATGCGGACACAAAGGTAACTCTTCATGAGCATCTTATTAAGCTCGTTTGAACTCAAGCTCCCTAATATTATCTCTTCAGAGATATTTGAAAGGCTCTATGAGCTTCCTGAGTAAAAACTCTTATGAGTTTCTTTATTAGCTCGGATAAGTGTCCTTTTACATGAGTACATGGCTCATTTGAGCATCTTGACATGTGGCTCGAGAGTGTGCTTCCTAAATAAGAATTGATGGAATATAGATATGTACACCTTGAGTATACTATTTGATTATCCATTGATATTTTAATAATTCAACGGATAGAACTCTCGATATAAGAAAAATGATGAAATAAATAGAAATATGCCTTGAATGCTTTTGAATTATTTGTTGAAGTGTTTCGTATGAGCTCATCTACGCTTATTTGATATACATGAGACTTATGTAACTAACTTGTTTGATTTAGTGCATGTGATTAGGTAATTTGCCAAGTTAATGGAAAACATGTTATTGTATGCTTAATTTTAGTAAGTGAGATTGGTCAGTTTAATTCCTGCTATACGAACTTACTAAGCATATAATGCTTACTAGGTTTTATTTTCTCTGTTTTATAGTGCTCAGAAGCTCGCGAAGGTTGGAGATCGATTGGAGCATCATCACATTATCCATTAGCTTGTTTTGGTATAAATAGTAAACTTATTTTGGTATAATGGCATGCATGGGTAACTTGGCCTTTGTTGGCATATGTATGTGGTTTGTAAGCTAGCTATTGGAATGTCTAATAATGTGTTGTTTTGATATACGTACAAGGTTGAAATATGGTAAATATCCATGTGTTAAGTAAATTGTAAGTGGTTAATGAAGTTGTGCTTAACATAAAAGTTAAACAAAGGTAAGATTATAATTATGAATGCATATGATAAAATATCATATTAAATGTTAGAATTGGCTTGGATATAATGCTTGAATTGGCTGGTATATACTTGTACATTTTGATGTAGGTTATTGGAAAAATTTGTGCGAGAAATAAAGCTAGGAAATGAGTTTATTTTGTCCATAGGTGTAGATACACGGGCGTGTGTCATGACTGTGTATGACACACGGCCTGATACATGGGCATGTGGTTAGGCCGTGTGTCCCCTGTATCTAAAATTTGAGAAATAGAATGCTGAAAATTGAACATACGGGCAGAGATACGGGCCTGTGCCTCAGCCGTGTGTGCTACATGGCCTAGAACACGTGCGTGTGGCTGGTCGTGTGGCACAAGTTAGAGAGTTACAAGGGGTCAGACACGGCTTGCAACACGGGCATTGTAACACCCCAAAAGTATGGGGTCTGTAATTTTGCTTGGCGTTACATGAATTCCATGTTTGCTTAAATGATTAGCTTATTTAAGTGTGTTTGGGGGGTGTTTAAGAAGTCCTAGATTCAAGCTTCTGTTTTTGTAGCATTTTCTGTTTTGCTCTTGGAAGAACCTGAGCACTGGTACTTAGGCTTGAAAAATGATGGTGCCAGAATGTTAGCGAAAAAAGCCTTGTGGCTTGGTGGCCTGTGGCGTGGTTTGGCAGTAGGAGGGTAGGGGTTCGAATCCCAGGGAAGGCGATGAATGATAATTTTGCTGCTTGGGACGGCAGGAGTTTGTAGTGAAGTTAAACTCTGCTGGTGGAAGTTTGAACTGGTCTTGGTTGTTGGGAGAGGATTAGGGAGAGATAAGGGGAATGATTTGTGGAGATTTTCTAGGAGCTGGAGGGGAGGAGTGTTGCAGCCGAAGTGGGCATCTTGCTTAGGCAAATTCGGCTAAGGGAAAAGCACTCTGGCATTTGCGGCATTTTGGGTTTTTGGGAGAGAAGTCAAAATCTCTTTTTGTTCCATCCTCGGGTTTTTGTGCGTCTTTTGGTTCTTTTGGTTCATTTCGGGGTACCTTTTTCTCTTGTGCCGAATTCATTTTCTTCTTTTCTTATTTCATTACGTTTCATCTTGGCCAGATAACTCCATTCTTTTCCTCAAGTCGAACATCTTCTTAAATTGTTTTCTTTCTCTACTCGTTCTTAAATGCATCTTCTGTCTTGGGGTTTTAGCCGAACTCCTTTGGTTCTCCTCCCTCTCGACTTAGTTGGGTGGTTCTTTGGGCTAACCGAATATTCTTCTGTCTGACCGAAGCTCTCGTGTTCTTGGCTTTGTGCGCTAGTCAGTGGTGGTTGTTGGGGTTAGGCCAGATACTGCTGCCCTCCTCTTCTAGTCTTCGTTTTGCGTATGGCTATCGGGAGGGGGTGATTGGAGGTTGAAGAGTTTTGAAACATACTTGGGATATCAAGGTTGGGTGTGCAAAGTTCGACGTGTTTCTCTCATTCCTGTTACTGATCAAAAGCCGAAAAGTTGGCATTTGTGATCTCGCGAGCGTGCGAACGCTCGTGAGATGATTTGAGCCACAAGCTTTGGGCGACGGATGTTAAGGCCACCGCGAGTGCTCTTGTGGGCTCAGGCCGTTATGGGTCACTTGGGCCGAGTAATGGGCCTTAGGCCCATATGCACTGTTTTAGTCACATAGGCTGTCTGAGCCGTTCGTGACGACTGTAAACCTCCTAAAGAGTAGCTGTCGGTACTGAGATCCCAGAATCAGTTAAATGACCGAGATACCCCTGAGGGGTAAAAATTACTATTTTACCCCAGATTCACGAAACGACCTCTATAATGCTAGCTGTAGGTTAATTTAATGGGTGAATGACATTTGCATGACTGGTTATGAGCATGATATACTGCTTGCATATTATTTACGACACGACGTCTGCATGGGGTGGGTTATGATATGGAGGAAGTACTATACTGGTGACTACTTCACATATGCTATTACTGGTGGCTTGCCACACTTACTGTCTTGGCGAGCTCTGACTGCGTTCATCGATATTACTTGCGGCTTGGTTTGTGATTTTGTGTATCTTGGTTGGGTGGGTCGATTGATATCCCCACAGTTGTGTTGGTTGGTACGGGTGGTGTGCTGGATGGTTATGGGATAGGCTGCATCTTGCAATGTCTTTGCACATTGTAATAGGGCTTGGCCTGCATCGCATACTAATCTTGTATTGTTCTTCGTTTGATTGTTTTGGGGTTACACACTGATTTTACGCAAACTCACCCCGTTTCTAACTGTGCAGGTGATCCCTAAGCTTGGTGGTTTGGAGCTGCGAGGGACTCGGTGGCGGCCACACTATTGTTTATGTTCCTGTTTATTCTAATTGCAATTAGATTTCGTTTTGGGCTTTTAATTTATGTAATAAGGCCGTTGGAGGGTTTTAGCTTTAAATTTGGATTATTATTTCTTATGCTAAGCTGCTAGTCTAGGAAGATACGAATTTTCAAAATGGCATGCTTTCCCTAAGGAACACGAGCTTCCAACAACAATATTTTTAAATGCTTCTGCGATTTTTAAATGATAAACTATACTTAACTTTGGTAAACTAACCGGTAAACGTTTTGACGAGAACTCTTGTTAAATAGTAATAAAAAGGGTTTAGATTCAATAATAGATTTCTGCTCTAAGGATCAGTTTTGGAAAGCGATATGATGTGACACGCCAGATTTAGCCGTAATGTTTAGGCCGAGTTTGGGGTGTTACATTTAGTGGTATCAGAGCCAGATTACAAAACTCGGCTGTGGTGTGGGTATCTAAGATTGGGGTAAAAAATTCTTTTTCTGAAATTCAGTTTTGTAATTTTCAACGGTACTTGATTTGCTTCCAAAATAATGTTACTGAAAGTGTGGCATACTGAGTCACCGCCGCCAAATCTGTAAGTTCTCTGCTAGTATTTACCATTTTAAGTTGTAGTGTAATACTGGGAAACTGTTATAGATGATAGCATTAAATCTCTGGTTAGAGTAAAATGAGACTGCAGAAGACTGATATTGGTAGTGGCACCTCAATCTACGAAAACAAACTCTAAATGTTGTTTATCATAAAATATCTTTTAATAAACTAAAATTATAAATTGATAGCATAAAATTTTTTAAACACAGATAAAGCAAATATCGATATGAGCACTAGAGGTACTCGTGGAAGGGGTACACGAGGCCGTGGTAGAGGCCGAGGTGAGTGCTGGAGTGGGTCTTTGACATCGGTCACATGCTCTTTGGGAACACCAGCTTCACGATGAATCGAGACTGGGTCTCATGATCGAGCAATTGGGGATGATGCCCTGTCTCAGGCTATGCTGCGAGTTCTTGAAAGGGTCGCTAGAGCGAGTACGGGATTAGTGGCCCGGGGGTCAATTTCTGAGCGACTCCAGTCCAATGGAGCGGAGATTTTTAGGGGTGTTTCTGGAGTAGCCCCGAACGTGGCAGAATATTGGTTAGAGGCTATAGAGCAGATAATGGATGATCTAGACTGTACCGTGGAGCAGAAATTGAAGGGGCAGTGTCGTTGCTGCGAGATGAAGTTTACCAATAGTGGCTCACTGTGAGGGAAGATACACAAGCTGACCGTCTGACATGGGATTTCTTTAAGGTGTCCTTTCAAGGGAAGTATTTGGTCGCAAGTTATGTGGACGCCCGAAGGAAGAAATTCCTGAACTTGACTCAAGGGAATAGGACTGTGGCGGCATATGAGGTAGAGTTTCTGCGGTTAAGTCGTTATGCTCATGGGATACTAGTGACGGAGTATGAACGCTGTGTGTATTTTGAGGATGGCCTTCGTGATGAGTTGAGAGTTTTGATAACTCCGCAGAGGGAGCGGGATTTCACTGCTCTTGTTAAAACAGTAAAGATTATTGAGGACGTGAAGCGCTCTGAGCGCTTGAATCGGGAGAAAGATAGGGGCAGAGGTAAAAGGGATTTTGGGTCCTCAGGTTCAGCAGGTAGACCTAATAAGAGTGTCAGATTTGATGGGCCACCCCCATTTGGAGATCCACGTGGTGCCGCGAGATCATGACCCTATCTTTGATTGTCAAAGATCTCATTTGGGTGAGTGCTAGAAAAGGATTGGGGCATGTTTCAAATGTGGGTCCACAGAGCATCAGGTTAGGACTTACCCTCGGAGGCCTACTCAGATGCAAGCTACAAGACAGGGTCATGTTCAGCCAGGGAGAGGTGGTCCGCCACTGAGAGGTCGTGGATAGGCTAGAGGTGGAAATGGGTTTGGAAGAGGACATGGAGCACCGGGCAGGGCCACAAGTAATACTGAGATGAGACAACCAGTTTTGGTCTATGCCGCTCGCCGTCGAGAGGATGGTGACACCCCTGATGTCATAACTAGTACGTTTTTTATATATAATCTACCATATGTTGCTTTAATTGACATTGGATCTACGCATTCGTATGTTACGTGCGCTGTGTCCGAGTTATGGGGTATTCAGTTTGAGAACACTGCGAGTGAAATGACAGTGTTGAGTCCACTAGGGCATTCAGTTAGGGTGGATAAGTTATTCAAGGACGTGCCTCTGGAAGTTCAAGGGGTCGTTTTTCCTGAAAATTTAATGGAACTGCCATTCGGGGAATTTGATATTATTTTAGGCATGGATTGGCTAGTGAAGCATTGTGCAAATTTGGACTGTACAGCTAAGCGGTTGGTTTTGAGGACTTCGGAGGATGGGGAGGTGACTGTAATAGGGGAGCAAAGAGATTTTTTTGTCTAATGTGATATCAGCGTTAAGAGCCGAGAAGCTGGTTCGCAAGGGTTGTGAGGCCTTCTTGGCTTATGTTAGCAATTCTGATATTAAAAGTCTCTCTGTTGGGGATGTTAGAACTGTTAAGGAGTTTTTAGATGTTTTTCCAGAAGAGCTTCCGGGCTTACCTCTAGACCGTGAGGTCGAATTCAGAATTGAGCTTCTACGAGGAACAGCTCCAGTGTCCATCGCCCCTTACAGGATGGCACCAAAGGAGTTAGTGGAGTTAAAGGCTCAAATTCAAGAGTTGTTAGATCGGGGATTCATTCGGCCGACTGTGTCTCCGTGGGGGGGCACCGGTATTGTTTGTAAAGAAGAAGGATGGGTCAATACGCATGTGCATTGACTACCGTCAACTGAATAAGTTGACAATCAAGAACAAGTACCCTTTACCGAGGATTGACGATCTATTTGATCAGTTACGAGAAGCTGCGGTCTTCTCCAAAATAGACCTTCGGTCTGGGTACCATCAGCTGAAGGTTACGGAAGCTGATGTGTATAAGATAGTCTTTAGGACACGTTATGGTCATTACGAGTTTCTAGTAATGCTGTTTGGGTTAACGAATGCACCAGCTACTTTCATGGACATGATGAACCAAGTATTTCAACCTTATCTAAATCGTTTCGTAGTAGTGCTCATAGACGATATTTTAGTGTATTCGAAAACCGAGGAGGAGCATGACAAACATTTGTGGATTGTTCTTCAAATTTTGAGACAAAAGCAGTTGTACACAAAATTCAGTAAGTGTGAGTTTTGGTTGCGAGAGGTGACATTTTTGGGTCACGTGGTGTCTGCCGAGGGGATTAGGGTCGACCCTCGAAAAATTAAAGCTGTTTTGGGATGGAAACCACCAAAGACTGTATCTGAGATTCAAAGTTTTCTGGGTTTAGCTGGGTATTAAAGACGCTTTGTAGAAGGGTTTTCAGTGATAGCCGCACCTTTGACTAAATTGCTGTGTAAAGGGGTGCCGTTTGTTTGGTCGGATAAGCAGGAAGAGAGTTTTGAGAAGTTAAAGAAAGTTTTAACTGAGGCTCCTGTTTTGATTCAGCCTGAGTTTGGGAAGGAATTTACTGTTTACAGTGATGCATCATACGTTGGTTTAGGTTGTGTGTTGATGCAGGAAGCTTAAACCTCACGAGGCAAATTATCCCACTCATGATTTGGAGTTGGCGGCAGTGGTATTTGCACTAAAAATTTGGAGGCATTATTTATATGGGGAAAGAATGATTATTTTTACGGACCATAAAAGCCTCAAGTATCTCCTTATTCAAAAGGAGTTGAATCTTAGGCAACGAAGATGGGTTGAGTTGCTTAAAGATTACGACTGTTCAATTGAGTATCACCCAAGCAAGGCAAATGTGGTAGCTGACGCACTGAGCCGTAGAGTTGTCGCTAACTTAAGAGCAATGTTTGCTTGCCTTAGTTTATTCGATGATGGTAGCTTGTTAGCTGAACTGCAAGTGAGACCGTCTTGGACTGATCAAATTAAGGAGAAATAGTTGTTGGATGGGTCGTTAGTTCCTCATTTTAGCAAGTGGAAAAAGGTGAGACTTTAGATTTTGGACTGAATGGGGAAGGGGTATTATGTTTTTGTGGCAGAGTGTGCATACCGAGGGATTCTAGTCTGAGGCAGTCTATTCTACGTGAGCCGCATGGTAGTCCTTATGCCATGCATCCTGGTGGGAACAAGCTATATCAAGATCTTTGTGAGTTGTACTGGTGGCCTGGTTGAAACGTGAAGTTACCGATTATATAAGTAAGTGCTTGACGTGCCAGTGGGTTAAGGCTGAGCATCAGTTACCTTTTGGGTTACTGTAGCAAGTTCAAATCCCACTCTGGAAGTGGGAGAGGGTGACCATGGATTTTGTAAGTGGGTTACCCTTGACACCTTCTAAGAAGGATTCGGTTTGGGTAATTGTAGACCGACTAACTAAAACTGCTCATTTTATACCAGCCCGCACTGATTATTCGTTATAGAAGTTGGCCAAGTTATATGTGGCTGAGATTGTAAGGCTGCATGGTGTGCCAGTTTTATCATATCTGACAGGGATCCTAGATTCACATCTCAGTTCTGGAAAAAATTACATGAGGCTTTGGGTACACGACTGGATTTTAGTACTGCATTTCATCCTCAGATAGATGGGCAATCTAAGAGAGTAATTCAGATATTGGAAGACATGTTAAGAAGTTGTGTATTGGATTTCAGGGGCAGCTGGGAGGATTATTTACTGCGTTGGCGAGTTTACGATAATAACAACGACTACCATCCAAAGATTTGAATGGCACCATACGAAGCGTTATATGGCCGTAGGTGTCGTACTCCCACTTGATGGACTGAACTGGGTGAGCGACGAGTTCTGGGGCCAGAGCTAATTGCTGATACTGAGGATAAGGTAAAGTTGATTCGAGGTCGGTTAAAAGAGGCGTTTGATAGGCAGAAGTCCTATGCAGACTTGAAGCGTAAAGAGATTGAATACTCTGTGGGGGATTATGCCTTTCTTAAGGTATCACCGTGGAAGAAAATTATGAGGTTTGGACGAAAGGGCAAGCTGAGCCCTAGATTTATTGGGCCTTATCAGATACTTAGGTAGGTAGGACCGGTTGCTTATCAACTTCAATTACCTCTGGAGTTGGAAATAATTCATGACGTGTTTCACGTTTCCATGCTTAGACGGTACCGATCTGATTCCTAACACGTTATGTCGGTTGAAGAAATTAAAGTTAGGCCTGACCTAACCATTGAGGAATAACCTGTGCAAATATTGGAGTGTGGCGTTAAAGTATTGAGAAAGAAGTCTGTTCCACTGGTCAAAGTACTGTGGTGCAATCACGGCACGGATGACGCCACTTGGGAACTGAAAAAGACGATACGGCATCAGTACCCTCATTTATTTTAACCAGGTAAATTTTGAGGCCGAAATTTCTTGAAGGGGGTAGAATTGTAACGCCCCAAAAGTATAGGGTCTGTAATTTTGCTTGGCGTTACATGAATTCCACGTTTGCTTAAATGATTAGTTGATTTAAGTGTGTTTAGGGGTGTCTGAGTAGTCCTAGATTCAAGCTTCGGCTTTTGTAGCATTTTCTATTTTGCTCTTGGAAGAACCTGAGCACTGGTACTTAGGCTTGATAAATAATGGTGCCAGAATGTTAGAGCAAAAAGCCTTGTGGCTTGGTGGCATGTGGCATGGTTTGGCAGTAAAAGGGCAGGGGTTCGAATCCTAGGGAAGGCAATGAATGATAATTTTGCTGCTTGGGATGGTAGGAGTTTGTAGTGAAGTCGAACTCTGCTGGTGGAAGTTTAAACTAGTCTTGGTTGTTGGGAGAGGATTAGGGAGAGATAAAGAGAGTGATTTGTGGAGATTTTTTAGGAGTTGGAGGGGAGGAGTGTTGTAGCCGAAGTGGGCATCTTGCTTGGGAAAATTCGGCTAAGGGAAAAGCACTCTAGCATTTGCGGCATTTTGGGTTTTGGGGGGAGAAGCCAAAATCTTTTTTTATTTGATCCTCAGGTTTTTGTGCATCTTTTGGTTCTTTTGGTTCATTTCGGGGTACCTTTTTCTCTTGTGCCGAATTCATTTTCTTCTTTTCTTGTTTCATTACGTTTCATCTTGGCTAGATAACTCCACTCTTTTCCTCAAGTCAAACATTTTCTTGAATTGTTTTCTTTCTCTACTCATTCTTAAGTGCGTCTTCTGTCTTGGGGTTTTAGCCAAACTCCTTTGGTTCTCCTCCCTCTCGACTTAGTTGGGTGGTTCTTTGGGCTAACTGAATATTCTTCTGTCTGACCGAAGCTCTCCCTGGTGATCTAAGGGTTGTGTTCTTGGCTTTGTGCGCTAGTCAGTGGTGGTTGTTGGGGTTAGGTCGGATACTGCTGCCCTACTCTTCTAGTCTTCGTTTCGCGTGTGGCCATCGGAAGGGGATGATTGGAGGTTGAAGAGTTTTGAAACGTACTTGGGATATCAAGGTTGGGTGCGCAAAGTTTGACGTTTTTCTCTCCAAAAAGGTGTGTAACAGTACGCCATTCCTGTTACTGATCACAAGCTGAAAAGTCAGCATTTGCGATCTCGCGAGCGTGCGAACGCTCGCGAGATGATTCGAGCCACAAGCTTTGGGCGACAAATGTTGATGCCACCGCAAGCGGTCTCGTGGGCTCAGGTCGTTATGGGTCATTTGGGCCGAGTAATGGGCCTTAGGCCCATATGCACTATTTTAGTCACATGGGCTGCCTAAGCCGTTCACGACGACTGTAGACCTCCTAAAGAGTCGCTGTCGGTACTGAGATCCCAGAATCAGTTAAATGACCGAGAGACCCCTGAGGGGTAAAATAGTATTTTTACCCCGGATTCACGAAACAACCTATATAATGCTAGCGGTAGGTTAATTTAATGGGTGAATGACATTTGCATGACTGGTTATGAGTATGATATACTACTTGCATATTATTTATGACACGACGCCTGCATGGGGTGGGTTATGATATGGAGGAAGTACTGTACTAGTGACTACGTCACATATGCTATTACTGGTGGCTTGCCACACTTACTAGTACTGGCAGCTATGCTGCGTTACTGATATTACTAGCAGCTTGGCTACGATTTTGGTGTGCTGGTTGGGTGGGTCGATTGATATCCCCACAGGTGTGTTGGTTGGTACGGTTGGTGTGCTGGATGGTTATGGGATGGGCTGCATCTTGCAATGTGTATCGCTCATCGTAATAGGGCTTGGCCTAGATCATCATCGTCATTGTATTGTTCACTGTTTGATTGTTTTGGGGTTTACACACTGAGTTTACGTAAACTCACCCCGTTTCTAACTGTGCAGGTAATCCTTAAGCTTGATGGATTGGAGCTGCAAGGGACTCGGTGGCGGCCACACTACTGTTTATGTTCATGTTTATTCTAATTGCAATTAGATTTCATTTTGGGCTTTTAATTTATGTAATAACACCGTTGGAGGGTTTTAAGTTTGAATTTGGATTATTATTTCTTATGCTAAACTGCTAGTCTAGGAAGATATGAATTTTCAAAATGGCATGCTTTCCTTAAGGAACACGAGCTTCCAACAACAAAGTTTTTAAATGCTTCCGTGGTTTTTAAATGATAAACTATACTTAACTTTGGCAAACTAATCGGTAAACATTTTGACGAGAACTCTAGTTAAATAGTAATAAAAAGGGTTTAGATTCAATAACAGATTTCTACTCTAAGGATCAGTTTTGGTAAACGATATGATGTGATACGCCAGATTCGGCCGTAACGTCTAGGCAGGGTTTGGGTTGTTACAGGCATATCCTATGGTCACACGAGCATGTGCCCTAACCACACGGGCGTATGCCCTGACCACACGGGCGTATGCCCTGACCACACGAGTGTGTGTGCCTGTATCTAGGAAAAATTTTGAAATTTTTGTGAAAAATTTTCTGAGATTCTGATTTAGTCCCGACTCGATTCTAATGTCATTTTTGGACCTTTAGGGCCCATCCAGGGAACAATAAGACCACTTACAAATATAGAATGGTAACTAACCTGAATTATTTGTAATTATTCTATAAACTCCGTTGATACTCTGTAACCCTATTCCAGCGACAGATACTGGTTAGGAGTGTTACATTTATTGGTATCAAAGCTACGGTTTATTTGATTCTCGGATTGAACGTAGCAAGTATAAGTTTAGCTATACATGCCATTATATAATTTATGATATCGTGATATCTCATAACCATTTTTAATGTGTTTTTGATATAGTAATGTCATCCAACCAAGCTAGAGCTGAATCCGAGAAAACTGAGAGCAATGCTTCAGCTTCGGTTCAAAGAGCTGCATCTAGTAGTGGAAGGCCTGTATCTGAGGGCCAAAGTGAGGAGGCAAAACAAGCCTTCTTTCGAATGATGAATGAATGGTTTACTCAGTATATAAGAACAAATCCTGCTATACAACAACCTCCCCTACCTACTCCTCAACCTATTCCTGAGATGCCACAAGGTGCTGAACCCGTTAGAACTGGTAAGCCTCTGGTCGATAAAATTCATAAGTATGGGGTAGAGGAATTTAGAGCTACTGCAGATGATGATCCAGAATGGGCTGAGTTTTGGTTGGAAAATACCATCCGGGATTTAGATGAATTATCTTGCACACCAATTGAATGTTTGAAATGTATAGTATCTTTATTAAAATACACAGCTTATCATTGGTGGAATACTATAACTTCTGTGGTACCAAGAGAAAACATTACACGGGAATTTTTCCAGACTGAATTCAGAAAGAAGTATGTTAGTCAGAGATTTTTGGATCAGAAAAAGAAAGAATTTTAGAGCTCAAATAGGGAAACATGACTGTATCTGAGTATTAGCGAGAATTTGTTCGATTGAGCAAGTATACTAAAGAATGAGTTTTAACTGAGGCTGATATATGCAAAAATTTTGAAGAGGGCTTAAATGAAGACATTAAGCTATTGATTGGTATTCTTGAATTGAGGGAATTTGTGGGGTTAACCAATCGAGCACATAAAGCTAAAGCATTAAGTAAAGAAAAGAAACAAGCTGAATTAGAGGTGCAAAAGTTGAGTTCTACATGCTAGAGGTGTCCAATTGCTATGAGATTCTAAATTAGAGGTCCTTAGGTGATAATTAGACCATTTGTTAAGTTATTGGACAAAAATGGACATGGTGAGATAGAATTTTAAAGAAAGGTAAAAAGGAGATTTTGGTTATTTGGTAAATGAAAGAATAAAAAGGGAAAATAAAGCCAAAATTGGTGTCCATCTTCTTCACCATAGCTGAAATTCTCAAGCTCGCAATAGCTAGGGTTTCTTCAACTTTCAAGCTTGATAGTAAGTGCATCTTAGCCCCGTTTTTAATGCTCTTTACATTTTTGAAGTCGTATTCACCTGATCTTTCCATTTCTACCATTATTTTGAAGTAGGGTTCGTGTTTAAAATTTTAACCATGTGTGACTTGCATTTATTTTGATGTTTAATTGTAGAAAATGAAAGTTTGATGTGTAATAAACAGCTTTTACTAAGTGATTTTTCATGATAATACCTAAAAAGGACCTATTTGTAAAGAGTGGTAAAATAGGTAGTAAAAATATGATTTGATGAAAAATGTGGGCTGATATGAGCATAAACATAGTTTGACTAGGCTTGGGTAACAAAGAAATTGACTGTATTTCATTTTACGAGCCTAGGGACAAAAATGTAAATATGTCAAAATTTAGGGGCAAAAGTGTAATTTTTCCATAGTATGATTTTTGGACTGAATTGAGTAATGTGAATAATAAATAAACTAAATTTTCTATTATAGATCAAGAAAAACAAAGTTCGGACCTTGATCAGGGGAAAAGCAAGGTTATTGACGATTAAATCCATTTCTCCTATTTTTGTACCGAGGTAAGTTCGTATGTAAAAATGCATTATTATTTATGCTTTAATTGTGTTATTACTGTATGATTGTGATTTATTCTTTGAATGACTTTGACAAAGTTTTGACAAGTGAGAAATATCCTGGTTAAACCTTAGAAATAGATAGGATACAAATGCCATGACAATAGGGTCACTGAGATTACGTGTAAGAACATATCTGGGATATGTCATCGGTATGAGATTTCGTGTAAGACCATAGCTGGGCTATTGGCATCGATATGAGGTCCCATGCAAGACCATATCTAGGATATGGCATTGGTATGGTACTATGTATGTGAGATTACCCGAGTATCCTTTAGTATTCCAAGTGGTTCAAAGGGAAACGTGACGGAAATGTGATGATTTCCCTCGGTAAGGTTATGATTGTGCAAGTTATGATGCTAAGGCTTTATATAATAACCATATCAAGTTAGACAATGGAATTCTTAATGATATTTATGTTAATTTACTTCATGTTAAATGTACATGTTACAATGTGTTTATGATGCCTATTATTTGCATAGGAACTTACTAAGCTTTAAAGCTTACCCTTTTTTATTCTTTTTCCCTTGTCTTATAGTGTCACCTAGCCAGCTCGATTATCAAAGACAGCCGGAGATCCATTCACACTATTAAATTATCATTTTTGGTACTTATGATTACATTATTTTTAGTTATGGCATATATAGGAACTTGGTCATTTTATTTTGTGTTATATTCAATTTAGCCAAATGTTTTGGCTTATAATGGTTGATAATTCATTTTGTAAATGGCCATTGAAGTTGGCTAATATTGGCTTAAGTATATATACATATGATGATGTCCTTCATGGATGTGGATATTGCATGGTTTGAAAGGATAAGTATGAGATGTTGTATGTGATAGAAAATAGCATGTAATTGATATATAGATGACTTGGATGCTTGGATTGGTGTTGCTTGTTGTTGTGTAGGTTGGTGCAAGTAAGGGTGGCAAAATGGCTTGGTAAATTGCCTTATTTTTGTCCACACAGGTAAACACACGGGCGTGTGTCTAGGCCGTGTGTGACACACGGTTTGCCCTATGGGTGTGAGATTCGACCATGTGTCCTTGCATCTTGAATTTTAGCTTCGAATTGGCCACAAGGGTAGAGACACGGCTGTGTGTCTCAGCCGTTTGAAGGACACGGCCCAGGGACATGGGTGTGTGAAGTCTGCACCTATTTTATTAAAAAATTATGAAAATTAAACTGGCCACACAGCCTAAGCACACGGGCGTGTGCCTTGGCCGTGTTACTTCAATTTGTTGATGACATCATAAATAAAGAGTTACATGGGTTAGGGACACGAGCGTGTGACCCTTATTTTGATGAAAATTTTTCTAAGTGTTGGGAAGTTTTCTAAAGTTCTCGGTTTAGTCCTGAACCATTCCTAATGTATGATTTGGGCCCCATAGGCTCGTTTTAGGGACGATATGAATGTTTATGAAAAGTTTTAAATTTGAGTAGAAATTTAATGTCTTGTTTTTGCATGTTTGTTTAATTTTAAGTCTAGTAATGCCTCGTACCCTATTCCAGCGTTGAATACGGGTAAGGGGTGTTACATTTAGTGGTATCAGAGCTGTAGTTTAGTCGATTCTTAGACTAACGTAGCATGTGTAAGAGTCTAGCTACACATGCCATAAATGAATTGTGATAGTGTGATGGCTCCTGACGATTTTAAATTGTGTTTTCATATAGTAAATGGATTCCAATCGAGCTGAGGTTGATGAAGTTAAAAGTAATACGCTGGCTACCGCTCAAGGGGCAGCGTCTTCTGATAGTAGACCACCTATGGTTAGTCAGGGAGAAGGAGACAGGGAAGCCTTTCTCTACATAATGAATGAGTGGTATACGAAATTTGTTCGAACAAATTCGAATGCCCAACCTCCTCCACCCCCACCTATTCCTCGATCGATTCCCGTAGCTCCTTAAGGTATGCATTTTATAAGATTGAATAAGCCCCCGGTTGATAAGATCTGAAAGCATAGGGCTGAATATTTTCGAGCTAATGTGGATGATGATCCTAAGAGAGCTGAATTTTTGCTCGAAAACTCCATCAGGGTATTTGATGAGTTGTTCTACACACCAGATGAGTGTTTAAAATGTGCTATCTCACTTTTGAGAGATTCTACATACCATTGGTGGAATATACTGGTATCGGTTGTACCGAGAGAGAGGGTTACCTGGGAATTCTTTCAAGAAGAATTCCAAAAGTAGTATATTAGCCAATGGTTCATCGACAATAAACGTAAGTAATTTCTTGAGCTGAAACAGGGTCATATGAATGTAACACCCCTCACCCATATTCAATGTCGAAATAGGTTTTTGAGGTATTACCGATTAATTCATAATATATAGCATTCATTTACACAATAATAATCATTTATTCTCATAAATCATTCAACACAATCACATTATCCCTTGTAAGGGGCCTACGAGGCCTTAAACATGCCTTAGAAGTGGTTTGGGACTAAACCAATAACGTACGAAAATATTGAAAACTTAGAAAAATTTCAATCATACAGGGGTCACACGCCCGTGTGTGGCTCCAGAAATGCCCGTGTCTCAGACCGTATGGAAACAGGGCATACATACTGACTTGGGTCACACGGGCGACCACACGCCTGTGTGTCTAGCCCGTGTGCCCTTTGAGATGGCGACACACGCCCGTGTGCTAGGCTGTGTGCTAGGCCGTGCCAAAACTGTAGGGTATACTGGCTTATGCAACATGGCCAAGTCACACGCTTGTGTGCCAGGCCGTATGCAAATTAGGGGGTATACTGACTTGTACCACACGACCAGTCACACGCCCATGTGTAAGACCGTGTGGAGCACACTGACTTCAATTCAATTTCAACACCAGGGGACACACGGTCGTGCAACATGACTGTGTGTCATACACGGCTGAGACACATGCTCGTGTGGACAAAAATAGGCTATTTGCCAAGCCAATTTGTGACCCTTACTCATGCTCACCTAGACAACCAAAATGGTACCAATCCATAGTATAATTAAACATCCAATTTAACCACAAAACAAGGTTAATTCATATCATTTTCAATGATATCAACTAACATGCTTATACCATAAGTTTCACCCAATCAAAACATACCAAAATATATATACAACCAACTAGTTTAACCTTTACCTAACATACATCATTTTGCACAAATTCAAAAGCTTCATACCAATTCAGCATACCTCATATTATAAGTCATTCAGAAATCCATATATGAACTCAAATACCAACCATATATACACATAATCAAGTCAACCAAATTAAGCCAACATTAATGTCCATATATATACAAACCAAACACAACCATTTACATGGTAAAGTTCAATACCAAAACATAATCAAAATGACCATAATCCTATACATGCCATATGACCAAACTAAAAGCTCAAAAGTACCAAAGTGATGGTTGGATAGTGTAATGTAATCTCTGACGATTCCTGAATCTAAGCGAGCTTTGGAATCACTATAAGACATAGAAAAATAAACAAAGTAAGCTTTATAGCTTAGTAAGCTCGTATGATAAAAACTTGACTAATCACAACTACATATTCATCAATCTAAACATATTATCATGAAATTCAAGATTACTAACTAACTTTTCACGTGCTTATTCATAAGCTTATATACAAACTTTGTAACTTCTTCGATCTTAAGCTCATAATATACATATTCATACCTGTACCAATCCATAACAAGTTAATACATACACAGAATGCCGTTGAATACCTGATATCTTGCACACTAAGTGCCATACTCAATGTCTCACACACTAAGTGCCATTTTCAATGTCTCGCACACTAAGTTCCATATTCGATGCCTCGCACACTAAGTGTCGTACATAGCCGAAGCTATCTCAAATCGCACACAAAGTGCCATATTTAGCCAAAGCTATGTCAAATCGCACATTAAGTGTCATATTTATCTGATATGTCATTGAACATAACTGTAGTCCCGTATATACAATTTATGCAATATCAAAGCACTAAAAACATAAGTATTACAATGCTTAATACATACGAACTTACCTCGTATGCTAAAACAGTGATTCGAGTCGATTAGTAGATAACTTTATCTTTTCCCCTATCCAAGTCCATATTCCAATTTTCTTGGTCTAATTTCATTCAAAATTAACTTATTCAATCATCTACTCATTCAATTTAGTCCAAAATATACATTAGGGCTATTTTACATATTTGCCCCTAAACTTTCACATTTTTCACAATTTAGTCCTTATTTCACAACATCACAAATTAATGAAATTCAAGACTAACCCATGCTAGCTGAATTACCATAGTGCACCTAGCAGCCCATAATTTTCATTTATTTCACATGTACAAAGTTTCAACATTTTTCAATTTAATCCCTATTTTGCATTTTCACTAAAAATCACTTAACAAAACTTATTTAGCTATCAATAACTATTCAAAATGCATCATCAAACGTCAAAATTCATACATATTCATCAATGGCATCATTCAAAATCTTTAACAGTTTTGCAAAATAAACCCTGGGCTAGCTAGTACTAGTTGTAACGATCTCAAAAACATAGAAATCATTAAAAACCAAGCTAAAACTATACCTTAATCAAGCAATAAGTGTGCTGAATCTTCAAGCAATTTTTATGGTTTTTCTAAGCCCTAATTTTCGGCTAGGAAGATGAATATAAGGCTAATTTGGCTTTTGTTTTATTTAACATATAATAATTATACTAATTACCATTTTAACCTTAATGAAAAACCATTTAAAACATCCATTAATTGTCCATATATGTCCACTCATACTATTAATGGTCTAATTACAACATTAGGACCTCTACTTTAATGATCCATAGCTATTTAATACCTTTAATTATTAGAATCAAATTTTATAGTTTATGCTATTAAGTCTTTTTTCTCAAATTGACCATTTAAACGATAAAATTACTTCACGAAATTTTCACACATACATGCTATCATGCTATAAACATTAAAATAATAATAAAATAAATATTTCAACTTTGGATTTGTTGTCCTGAAACTAGTGTTCCGATTTGACTAAAAACAGGCTGTTAGAACTCTCCCCTCCTTAGGGATTTTCGTCCCCGGTGAATAGGTTACGGTACTATTTTCATATAGCATCCTCGAGTTCCCACGTAACTTTTTCAACCCCGTGTCAATGCCATAATACTTTCACTAATGCTCTCGAGCTAAAATTCGAATCAATTCTTCAACATGTGACATAGCAGACTGAATTTCAACATCGATCTAGGAAATGACATGTGAAGGATCAGATCGGTATCGTCAAAGCATCGACACATGAAACACATTATGTATTTTCTCTAACCAGACGGCAAGGATAGCCGATATGCCACTGGCCCAATTCGCTTAGTAATCTCATACGGTCCGATGAATCGCGGACTCAATTTTCCTTTCCAGCCAAACCATAATATGTTTTTCCATGGTGACACTTTTAAAAACACCTTATCCCCGATTTGGAACTCAATATCTTTAAGTTTCAAATCCGTATACGATTTCTATCAATCCGAAGCTACTTTCAAACTATCGCGAATTACTTTCACTTTTTCTCCAGTCTTTCTGATCAGATCAACCCCGTGAATCTTGTTCTTGCTAAGCTCAGTCCAGTATAACGGTGTTCAACATTCATGACTGTATAGAGCTTCGTACGATGCCATCTTTATTCTCGATTGAAAGCTATTATTATAACCAAATTCAATCAGCAGTAGATATTTCTTCTAGCTACCTTCAAACTCAAATTGCAACAACGCAACATATCCTCAAGTGTCTGAATAATTCATTCAGATTGACCATCCATTTGCGGCTGAAACACAGTGCTAAAATGCAACTTTGAACCTAAAGCTTCTTGCAATTTCTTCCAATTTGGCGAAGTAAATCTTGGATCTCTATCCGAAACAATAGATAAGGGAACACCATAGAATCTCACAATTTTAGAAATATATAACTTAGCTAATTTATCAAGAGAGAAATCTGTATGTACCGGGATGAAATGAGCTGATTTTGTCAATCTATCAACAACAACCCAGATTTCATCTTTCTTTTTCGAAGATAAGGGCAAACCCGATACAAAATCGATTGTTACTCTATCCCACTTCCACTCAGGAATCATAATAGATTGTAATAAACCTGACAACACTTGATGTTCAGTTTTGACTTGCTGACAAATCAAACATTTCGAAACAAATTCTGAGGTATCTCATTTCATGCCATACCACCAATAAAGTTGTTTCAAATCGTTATACATTTTCGTGTTTCTTGGATGTACTGATAAACAACTATTGTGTGCTTCTTTTAGAAGCTTTTGAATGAGCTTAGAATTTCATGGTACACATATTCTATCACGAAACATCAAACAGTCATCAGGCCCTATTCGAAACTCTGAATCAAAAGTCGACTTGCACTGAGCTCGTTTTGTTTGCAAATCATTATCAAATTTTTTGAGCCTCACAAATCTACTGTAGAAATAACGGTCTCGTTTTCAACTTGGCTACTATCGAACCGTCGTCAGACAAAGATAATTATGTGCTCAAAGCACGTAAACCAAATAAGGACTTTCGACTGAAAGCATCAGCAACTACATTCACTTTCCCCAGATGATAGTCAATCACTAATTCATGGTCTTTTACCAATTCTAACCATCTCCGCTGTCATAAATTCAAATCTCTTTGAGTCATCAGATATTTCAAACTTTTGTGATCAGTATAAATATGGTATTTCTCAGCAAACAAGTAATGACGCCAAATTTTCAATGCGAACACTATCACGGCTAACTCTAGATCATGCGTCGGGTAATTTTTTCGTGCGGATTTAGCTGTCTCGAGGCATAAGCTATAATTTTCCCTTCCTGCATCAAAACACAACCCAAGCCAATTAACAATTCATCACTGAAAACTACAAATTCTTTACCCGACTCAAGTTGAACTAACACTGGTGCCTGTGTCAATAATGCTATCAACTGCTCAAAGCTCTGCTAACACTTTTCTGACCACTCAAATTTGAAGCAATTGCGTTATCGGAGTCGCAATCATCGAGAAACCTTCCACAAATCGTTTATAATAGTCGGCTAATCCTAGAAAACTACGGACTTAAGATACATTTCTCGGAGGCTTCCAATCTATAATCACAGAAATTTTGCTCGGATCAACTCGAATACCATCTGCCAAGACTATATGTCCCAAAAATCCAACTTCTCGTAGCCAGAACTCACATTTTCTAAATTTAGCTTACAGTTGCTTATCTTTCAAGGTTTGCAATACAATCCTCAAATGCTTGGTATGCTCAGATGTAACACCCCCAACCTGTATCCGTTGTCGAAGCAGGGTTACAAGGCATTACCAAGGAGTACAAAACACATACAGATCATTTAAATCATTTATCATTAAAATATTGAGATTGATTATAAACATTCCTTTAACAAACCTTAGAGGTTCAAATAGTGCATTAAGATCAGGTCTAGACTAAATTGAATTCTCAAGAAAATTTTTCGCAACTTTTAAAATTTTTTTCATGTATAAGGGTCACACTTTGTGTGGACTGGGACACGCTTTGTGTGGGTAGGCCGTATGGTCACACACGCCCATGACCCAAGCTTGTGGGCTCTCGACTTGCATTCAAGAAGAAACTTGAGTCACCTACTGAGCACTGCGCCCCGTGATGCTAGGGGCCGTGTGCCTAAATCTGAACATTTTGTTTCTCATTTTATGTACACAATTTCATGTTATGTAATCATAACATATATCAATATATATCTTTGTAATTTAAATATATTTTCATATCGACTTGTCTTGATTTCATACTATTTCATATTTGAGTTTTACTCACCAAAGTGTTTGAAATATCATATTTATGCAAATAGTACACATGAGATACATAATTCCATAATTATGAATGAACACATTTATCAAACATATTCCATATTCATAATTCATATGTCATAATCTCATGCTTTCATATATCAATAACCATTATTTTCTTGTATTTCAGGTAAATACTTATAACAATTCATAAGCATATAATTCGCTATCTCTTCTTGTCGATCACAATCTCGATTAACAAATGTATATAAGTGAGCTCAATATTATTAACTACTTAAGTGCTATCACTTTACTTCACATGTCATTTATCACCTTTTTATCAAATTAGCGAATGTCTTATGAAATTGATTATGTCATTTCCTTGTTGCCATAGTGTAACTATGGTCTTACACATCATCACATGTCACTTACTGAACTTCAAATATCAATTTAATAAACATGTAATTCGCTAACACATCCTGCCATACACAATATCTAATTGATGAAATCATTTAACTGAGCTCAATTTCATGTTCACTACAAATTTATCTTTTAAATCCATAAACTCTTTCACTTGCCACACTTTGTCAAATTAGTGAACGTCTTACGGAATTGAGTACTTCGTTTTCTTGATGCCATAGTTCAAGTATGGTCTTACATATCTTCACATGATGCCATAGCCCAGCTATGGTCTTACACATATTCACATATCACATGTTGCCATGGTCCAACCATGGTCTTTTCCGTCAATTCGTTTTAGCCACTGAACGAAAGTACTCAACCCTGCGTTCCACTCAATTTGAACATTTAGTTCAATTTTCATACTTTTTCAATATTTACAATTTAATAATGAACATATGAAATAAAACATTATATCATTACTAATTCAACGTTTATTGTTTATAATCAGGCATGTAATCAATTTATACACAAGTCATTCATATATTTCTCCTCCTCCTCCTCTCTATTCACATCCTTGGTATAAATAACACATTTGTAAGTAACCTTATCCATAATTTTCACTAATTACTTATGTGAATATTCAAGCTATCCACCCATGTCATAGTCACTAAATTATTTATATTTGGAGATACGAAACTATAAATTAATATCTGCTAACTTTCCCTAAAACTAGACTCACATATCTTCTTACCATAAAATTTTCAAAATTTTTGGTTTAGCCAATAAGTACATTTTATTCTTTAAATTCACCCTTGTTCTGTTGTCTGACATTTCTAACCCTTCTTCACTAAAAATTAATTATCTCTTCATACAGGATTTGAATGATGGTCTTGTTTATTTCTATTGAAAATAGACTCATTCAGAATTCTATACATATAAATTTAATTCCCTAATTATTTTTATTCAATTTGTTATGATTTTTCAAAGTTAGAACAGGGGAACCCCAATTCATTCTGACCTTGTCTCACAAAGTTCATTATATCTCATGATTTACAAATCTACTGCTTACACCATTTCTTCTATGAGAAACTAGACTCAATAAGATTTAATTGCATACTTTGTTCATCTTCTAATTCAATTTATACAATTTATGGTGATTTTTCAAAGTTATCCTACTGCTGCTATCCAAAATTATTTTAGCGCAAGCTGTTTATTACCATTTTTCCCCTAAGCTTTTAATAAATAGCAATTTCGTCCCTATTCAATTAGCCTCTCAATTGAGCTAATTTTTCTCAATTAACAGTTCATTTATTCATTCTAAGCTACTACAAAACCTTTGAAAATTAAAATTTCGGCACCAAACCTTAATTCACAACTTTTTCACAATTAGGTCCTAAAATCAATTTCTATCAAAATTACTTAATAAAATCATCATATAATAAAATAAGAACTTCAATTCCATAATAATTCACCATAATCATACAACAATTATTCATGGTAATTTTTAAAGTCACCCATAAAATCAAAAACTAATGAATTAGATAGTTGGACCTAATTGTAAAAGTCATAAAAACATAAAAATTACTAAGAAAAAGTAAAAATTCAAGTCACATATGTCAAAATATGAAAAACCAGCAACTTCCAGACCTCCCATGGCATTTTTGCTGAAGAAAAATGACGATATCTCTAGATTTTTTAATTTTGTCTTTATTTTATATGTTTAATTTGTAAAATTTCCAATTTTACCCTTATTTCTCCTTGTCTTTTTGCTGATTTTCTTGCCCAAACCGTCCGGCCCATATACTTTGGGTCTATTTGCCTTTTAAATCTCTCCTTATTAGTCGCTTAAACTATTTAATCACTTTACCAAATTTTGCACTATTTTCAATTTAGTCCTTTTTAATTAATTGACTAACCAAACGTTAAAATTTTCTAACGAAACTTTAATACTAAATTAATAACACTTCGTAAATATTTATAAAAATATTTATGGCTCAGTTTATGAATCTGAGGTCTCGATACCTTGTTTTCAACCCGATTTACCTGATTAATTCTTTTAAATCACAAAATTCACTAATTAAAAAAAATACTTCAATAATCACACTTGACTCATAGGTATTAATTTATTAAATTTTCAACTCACTCGTCGGATTTAGTGGTCTCGAATCACTATTACCGACACTACTGAAAATTAGGCTGTTACATCAGACTCATCTCGTGAATAGATCAGAATGTCATCAATGAACACAATAACAAATCTATCTAGATATGGTCTAAAAATATGATTAATCAAATTCATAAAAATACCAGGAGCATTAGTCAAACCAATAGGCATAACAAGGAATTCATAATGTCCGTACCTCGTTCTGAATGTAGTTTTTGGCACATCTGAGTCTTTAACTCACAATTGATAATAACCCGATCTCGAATCAATCTTTGAAAACACTGTTGCACCTTTCAACTGATCAAACAAATCATCTATTATCAGCAATAGTTACTTATTCTTTATCGTAACTTTGTTGAGCTGACGGTAGTCTATACACATTCTCATTGACCCATCTTTCTTTTTAACAAACAATACTGGTGCACCTCAGGGCAAAAAACTAGGTCCTGCAAAACCTCTATCCGTTAACTCTTGCAACTGAGCCTTCAGTTCTTTCAACTCTGTCAGAGCCATTCTGTACAGAGCTATCGATATCGACGTTGTTCCCAATACCAATTCAATACCAAACTCAACCTCTCTGATAGGTGGTAAACCCAGTAACTCTTCAAGAAATACATCCAGATATTCACAAACAACTGGCACTGATTCAACCTTCTTTTTAGATACTTTAGTATCTAAAACATAAGCGAGATAAGCTTCGCAACATTTTCTCACATACCTTTAAGCTGACATTGATGGAATCACTATTGGAAACCCACTCGACTCATCAGATTCAATCCGAAGAATTTCATTATTCTGACATTTCAATTCTATAGTCTTTCGTCTACAGTTCACAATGGCATTATGTAGGGTCAACCAATCTATACCCAGAATCACATTGAACTCATCAAGTGGTAAAAGTGTAACACCCTTAGTCGTATCCATCGCCGGATTAGGCTATAAAACATTACATTAATATACCATAAACATATTCAGAAACAATTAATAGCTTAAATACATGCATATGATAAAACCAATTATATCTTATTACCTAACTTAACTAACAATCTCATATGCAACTTAACATGACCGAACATGCTATTAAGGTATATATATAAATATATTTAACATGCACTTACTCTAAATTCAAGGCCACATTTAACATTTAAATTCATACCAAAATAATTGACTAAAATCATCATGTAACATTTTATTTTCTTTAATACTTTGCATGATCGAATCTTATTACCTAAAAACCACATTCACATCAAAAATTTCCACCACCAAATTGCTAAGATTAAACTTCTTAAACATTATATCTAATAAAATATCAAAACAAGTCTAAGTATAATAAATAAATTTCGCATACACCTTGTCTTAATATAAAACATATCCCAAATCAACCATTTAATGCTATATGACCGAATCACATAACAAGCTTCACAACATCATACAATTTGGATACATTCTCGATATAAACTCATGCCAAGATCAAACATATATAACATAACCATTTCATCAATACCACCTCTGAATACGAGACACATAACATAACTTATAATCAACCTTGGCACATGGCTTGATAATCAAAATAGACTTAAACTACAGTTTAACCAACACCGAACTCAAGCATAGAAATTAAGCCATTTTCGCATGGCTCCCATTACACACAAACCAAAATACAATATTCCAAAACATAACCTAGCCTATACATGCCATATGTTCAAAAATTCGTTTATTAAAAAAATACCGAAGACATCGATAGTGTGATAGACTTGGCTGACGATCCCCGAGCTCGTAACCCGAATCCAAAATCTATAAAACAGAATCACACATATACACAGAGTAAGCTTTTATAGCTTAGTAAGTCATAAGCAAATATCAACTCAATAATATATTCAACTTCTTAAAAATCTAAAATAAACTAATTTATTATATCAATGTCATATTCATTTTCAACTTAATCAATTCATAACCACACATGTTCAACATAACTATCATTTTGGCCGAATACTTATAAGGTTAACATTTTAAAAATTTTCATTCAACTTTCAAAGCCAAATACCATTATATATTCAAATATACTCCCACACATTTACACTAGCTCACAAAACAAAGATTAACTTCATATACCAACAAGATCAAATATAAGATCACATAAGTACATACCTATATGGCCGAATATACAAGATCAAATATAAGATCACATAAGTACATACCTATATGGCTGAATATACAAGTTCATTTAGCTCAGTTTACTTGCTCAATTATCACATCAACATAAAGTCTTATAGGCATAGTGTAACACCCTAAACCCGGCCCGAACGTTATGGCCTGATTTGACGTGTCACATTGAAGTGTTTTAGCAAAAATAGTGTTTTCATTGAAAACCTTTCTTAAAATAAGAGAGAATCTTAACTAAAAACTTGTTCAAACATAAGATTTGATGAAAATAACGCACTTAGAAATTTTAATTGCGGAAGCGTAGAAAACATACTATAACTTAATAAATCCATGTTCAATTTCTCGTAGATACAATGAAAATAATAATAATAATTCAAGTAATAATAACATAATGAAAACCTTATTACAATCTGGTCTGAGCATACTTAAAAAGAAATAAAAACTTAAATGCTTAAAAAAAAAAACCAAGTTCGACTTATCTTACTAGCCAGCCACCCAGAGTCCCTCCTGACATCGAACCTTCTACTGAGCATCACCTGAAAATAAAATAAAAGAGGGGGTGAGTTTTCGCAAACTCAGTGTGTACAACCCTCTATGAAGAAAAAGCAAGCATTCAAAGAAGAATCATCAAACATGCAATACAAACCCATCCAAATTATCCATCCGCTACACACTGGCTCCGTCCCCCATCACACCATGTGGGGATATAAATATCGACCCACCCAGCGCACACACCAATGGTAGCCCGGTTGCGAAACTACCTTCATTTACATATTGGGCTTTAAAAGCCATCGGTGGATCCACGATTGTCAAGCAACCATGCGATCCTCATATACTTCCTCCGTTCCATATTTCCCATCCCATATGCAACCTAAACAGAATATCATATGTATACAAC
Organism: Gossypium anomalum; assembly: GCA_025698475.1. NCBI lineage: Eukaryota > Viridiplantae > Streptophyta > Magnoliopsida > Malvales > Malvaceae > Gossypium > Gossypium anomalum. Next base: position 19,279,444 of record CM046963.1, on the reverse strand, counting down.
AAAAAGGCATGTCACATTCAATAAACTTACATTTAACACATAGGGGTATTTTGGTCATTTTTGCCCTTAAGGGCATTTCAGTAATTTTTCCTTAATTATGGTTTTCACTTACCTTAGCCTGTTAACAAGTCCCGCGAGCTAAGATGAACGAATACTATGCACCAGGTAGGATTCCAGAGAAGAGGAGGTGGGTCATTAAGACCGCTTAAGTACCAAGCTCTCCCTAGATCCAATCCTAGACATGCATATACCCGTTGCCACACCTTAACCCTTTGAGTTGTCCACGGTAGCAAATTTTAATTAAGTCTTATGTAGTTGTCATATACTAGGCCCAAAACCCCTTACAAAGTCTAAACAAATTCACATACCTATATCTGGCCCATTAAGCCCAATCATATTCATATGGCCCATTAGGCCCAAATCACTTGTATATGGCCTATTAGGCCCAAATCACATTTATATGGCCCGTTAGGCCCAGATACATTTTTATGGCCCGTTAGGCCCAGTCACATTCATATTCATGCTCACATACAAATTCCTATCACATAGCATCAATATTCAGTTTTTGCCTATTGTGGGCCCAACAGCCCATCGGGCCCATTTAGCCCATTCCAACCTGTATGGCCAAATCACAACCCAAGTCCATGGAATTGCCCGTGGGTCCCAAGAAACCTATCGGTCTCTCCCTTACGAGTGTTCACACACTCGCAAGACCACCGTAGCCAAACTTTCGGCATTTCGGCTTTTCGGCTTTTGCCGATTCATAGTGTGTGTGCAGTGTATGTACACACCTGGTAAGCAAGCGTGATGCAATCTCCTTAGCCCAAACCTACAATTGATATCACTCAAAGATTAATCTTACATACTTATCGAATACTTTACCAAAAGCCGGAATCTCACATTAACCTTACTGTAACGCCAAGCCTTTACTAACTTTTACTTTGATAACTAAACACGCATATTTCTCAGATTTGAAGAGCAAATCGACAGGAATCCAAAACTGAGATCTAACACTAATTCCACTAGATTTGGTTAAAGAGTATTCAGCCCTTAAGAGATTCGGCTTTTCAGCTTTTCAAATTTAGTATGGTAAATAAGGTTTATTTGGTACAGATTAAAGAAGAAGAGTAGAATAAGAAATTGGCTAAGTGAAACAAAGAAAATTGTGTACAGAAGAATAAAAATTGATAAGGAGAAAAGAAAGAAAACAAAAGGGTTTTTGGCTTTTTGGATCTTGAAAAGAAAAGGGTTTTCGACTTTTGGGGAAAGGGGTTTCTGGCAACAAGGTAAGAAGAATTTCAGCAGTAGCCTGGCAACCCTGTATTCGGCCCCTATTTATAGCCCTTATAGCTGAATTTTCCATGCCCAATTCCCAATTTAGCTCCATCACTTCTCCCTTCTTATCTTCTCATTTTTCTCCCTGATAACCCCTTAATCTTTTCTTTAATTTTCTCTCCCGAACACTTCCCTTGGAGTCCTCTTTCACGCCACTACCATCCTTCTAGAAGGCCAAAATTAAACTTCTAAAAATACTAAGCTAGGATTCGAACCTTGGATCTCCTTGCTAGCTACTAATGCCACCTCCATGCTCTCTAAGTGGCGTCACTTAGCTACTCCTCCACAAGGCTTTTTGATGATATTTTTCCCCTATTTTTATTTAAAAGCCCAACTACTTGCCAACCCTAATTCTTTTAATGATTAAATTATAATTTCATTTATTCCTAGGTTCGAACTCAAACCTTAATTAAGACCTACTATAATTATCACATGGCTAAGAACATAAAACACAATTTTTATTAAAACCGAAAACAAAGAAATTTTAGGATTTCAGGATTTTTGGGATTCGAGATTTTTAGGGCGTTACAACTCTATCCCCCTAAAAGAAATTTCGTCCTCGAAATTTCCAACTACCCAATAGTTGCACCGCCTAGGTTACACCACTACGCTTCTGCTGCGCACTCTATTTCTAATTTCAAAATAGATAGATCGCACACCATGGATAAAGTACGTACCAGTATTCGCTTCTAGAGCGTCTTCATCCTCTTGATGACATGCTGTATAGAGTACCTCTGCCTGGTGCTCCACGATCTAAACCGTTTGCGCCCCTGGCCTGATCACGGCCTCTCGGCGGCAGCTGTCCATCCCTTGGTGGCTGAGCATCACCTTGACCTACTGCTGGCTCTCGACCTAGCGTTCGAGGGCAATCCTTGATCCTATGCTCCATAGACCCACAAGAAAAACAAGCTCCCGTCCTCTTCCAACACTCGCCTCTATGGCTTCTCCTACAATCAGCACAAAGTGGCATCTCTGGATTAACAGCAGGGGCCCTACTCTAACTGGCTCAACAACTCTGGCCCTAGCCCTAGTCCTCTGATCAACACCAGGAGTCTCAGCCTCCCTTTTTGCATAGACTAAAGCTGGCTGCCTTGCCTCAGCATGACCAGTACCTCTGCCTGGTGCTCAACGATCTAAATCGTTTCCACCCCTGGCCTAATCACGGCCTCTCGACGGCAGCTATCCACCCCTTGGTGGCTGAGCACCACCTTGACCTACTGCTGGCTCTCGACCTAGCGTTCGAGGGCAATCTTTGATCCTATGCTCCATAGACCCACAAGCAAAACAAGCTCCCGTCCTCTTCCAACACTCGCCTTTATGGCTTCTCCCACAATCAACACAAGGTGGCACCCCTCGATTAACAGTAGGGGGCCCTGCTCTAACTGGCTTAACAACTCTGGCCCTAGCCCTAGTCCTCTGATCAACACTAGGAGTCTCAGCCTCCCTTTTATCCTTACCCCTTTCTTTCTCCCGATTTAAGTGTTCAGTGCACTTAACCTCCTCCGCTCTCTTTGCTTTCTCCACCAATTCTGAGAAAACTCGATCCCTTTGTGGAGCTATCAATACCCTAAGACTGTCTCTCACTCCGTCCTCAAACCTAACGCAACGCTCATAGTCTGTTGCCACCATTGCTCTTGCATACCTACTAAGGCGTAGAAACTCTGCCTCATACTCTGCCACCGATTTGTTCCCTTGAGTCAAATTCAGGAACTCCTTCCTTCTAGCATCCACATAGCCTACACCCACGTACTTCCCTTGGAATGCAGCCTTGAAAAACTCCCAACCGACTCGCTCCGGTTGTGTGCCCTCTTTCACTGCCAGCCAACACTGGTAGGCTTCTTCCCTAAGTAGTGACACGGTTTGATCTTTTGCTAAGGTGAGCAGTCCAGGTCCTCCATTATCCTTTCAGTAGCCTCCAACCAATATTTTGCCACATTAGGAGCCACACCAGCCACGCCCTTAAAGATCTCAGCCCCGTTCGAACGAAGTCGCTCCGGAATGGACCCCCGATTTTTGCTGCCTTTATTGGGCCCAGCGACCCTTTCCAAAATTTTCAGCATTGCCTGCGGTAATGCATCTTCTCCCGCGGCCCGATCATACGGTCTATTCCTAGCCACAGGTGAGGCCGGAGCCTCTTCTACTCTAACATCGGGCATATGGCCCGATGCCGACGATTCAGCCCTAAAACTTCTGCGGCCTCGGCCACAGCCTCTTGCACCTCTTCTAGTACTCATCGTCATTCGCGTATTATGTGGATTAGAAATTTTTATGAAGTCTTGGTTAGTTTTAATAATTAACCCAATGTTTTATGGAAGTAATTAAAGAGAAGATTGTTTTCGATATCCTCGACGGTTTCAAGTTCCTGTAGGCTTTGGTTCCATTCTAACAAAATCATCTAAAGTAACCCTCTAACTCTATACTGTTTAACAATTTAAACAAACTTTAGAATAAGAATACTTACTTGGTTCGACGTCGGAGACTCGGTGTGCCGCTCAGCAAGACTTTCTTTTTTCCAAAACATTGTAAAAAAAACACAAAAAGAATCCAAGTAATAAGGCTCAATTCACAGCTCGAGTTTTGTAACCTGGGCTCTGATACCATTAAATGTAAACCCCAAACCCAGCCTGGATGTTACGGCCTGATCCAGCGTGTCACATTGAAGTGTTTTAGCGAAAACCGTGTTTTCATTGAAAACCTTTCTTAAAATAAGAGAGAATCTTAACTAAAAACTTGTTCAAACATAAGATTTGATGAAAATAACGCACTTAGAAATTTTAGTTGCGGAAGCATAGAAAGCATACTATAACTTAATAAATCCATGTTCAACTTTTCGTAGATACAATGAAAATAATAATAATAATTCAAGTAATAATAACATAATAGAAACCTTATTACAATCTGGTCTGAGCATACTTAAAAAAGAAATAAAAACTTAAATGCTTAAAAAAAACTAAGTCCGATTTATCTTGCTAGCTGGTCACCCAGAGTCCCTCCTGACATCGAACCTTCTACTAAGTATCACCTGAAAATAAAATAAAACAGGGGGTGAGTTTTCACAAACTCAGTATGTACAACCCTCTATAAAGAAAAAACAAGCATTCAAAGAAGAATCATCAAACATGCAATGCAAACCCATCCAAATTATCCATCCGCTACACACTAGCTCTATCCCTTGTCACACCATGTGGGGATATAAATATCGACCGACCCAGCCCACACACCAATGGTAGCCCGGTTGCGAAACTACCTTGATTTATATATTGGGCTTTAAAAGCCATCGGTGGATCCACGATTGTCAAGCAACCATGCGATCCTCATATACTTCCTCCGTTCCATATTTCCCATCCCATATGCAACCTAAGCAAAATATCATATGTATGTAGCAAATAGGCATGTCACATTCAATAAACTTACATTTAACATATATGGGTATTTTAGTCATTTTTGCCTTTAGGGGCATTTCGGTAATTTTCCCTTAATTATGGTTTTCACATACCTTGGCCCGTTAACAAGTCCCGCGAGCTAAGATGAACGAATACTATGCACCATGTAGGATTCCAGAGAAGAGGAAGTGGGTCATTAAGACCGCTTAAGTACCAAGCTCTCCCTACATCCAATCCTAAACATGCATATACCCATTGCCACACCTTAACCCTTTGAGTTGTCCACGGTCGCAAAATCTAATTAAGTCTTATGTAGTTGTCATATACTAGGCCCAAAACCCCTTACAAAGTCCAAACAAATTCACATACCTGTATCTGGCCCATAGGCCCAAATCACATTTATTTGGCCCGTTAGGCCCAGGCACATTTATATCGCCCGTTAGGCCCAGTCAAATTCATATTCATGCTCACATACAAATTCCTGTCACATAGCATCAATATTCAGTTTTTGCCTATTGTGGGCCCAACAACCAATCGGGCCCATTTAGGCCATTCCGACCTGTATGGCCAAATCACAACCCAAGTCTACGGAATCGCCTGTGGGTCTCAAGAAACCTATCGGTCTCTTCCTTACGAGTGTTCGCGCACTTGCATGACCACCGTAGCCAAAATTTCGGCATTTCGACATTTCAGTTTTTGCGGATTCATAGTGTGTGTGCAGTGTATGTACACACCTGGTAAGCAAGCATGATGCGATCTCTTAGCCCAAACCTACAATCGATATCACTCAAAGATTAATCTTACATACTTATCGAATACTTTACCAAAAGCCAGAATCTCACCTTAACCTTACCTGAACGCCAACCTTTACTAACTTTTACTTTGATCACTAAACACACGTATTTCTCAGATCTGAATAGCAAATCGGCAGGAATCCAAAATCTAGATCTGACACTAATTCCACTAGATTCGGTCAAAGAGTATTCAGCCCTTGAGAGATTTAACTTTTCAGATTTTCAAATTTAGTATGGTGAATAAGGTTTATTTGGTACAGATTAAAGAAGAAGAGTAAAAGAAGAAATTGGCTAAATGAAACAAAGAAAATTGTGTAGAGAAGAATAGAAATCGGCAGGAAGAAAAGAAAGAAAACAAAAGGGTTTTCAATTTTTTGGATCTTGAAAAGAAAAGGGTTTTCGGCTTTTGGGGAAAGGGGTTTTTGGCAACAAGGTGAAGAAGAATTTCGGTACTAGCCTGGCAACCCTGTATTCGGCCCCTATTTATAGCCCTCATAGCTGAATTTTCCGTGCCCAATTCCCAATTTAGCTCCATCACTTCTCCCTCCTCATCTCCTCGTTTTTCTCCCTGATAACCCCTTGATCTTTTCCTTAATTTTCTCTCTTGAACACTTCCCTTGGAGTCCTGTTTCACGCCACTACCATCCTTCTAGAAGGCCAAAATTAAACTTCTAAAAATACTAAGCTAGGATTTGAACCTTGGATCTCCTTGCTAGCTACTAACGCCACCTCCCTGCTCTCTAAGTGACGTCACTTAGCCACTCCTCCACAAGGCTTTTTGATGCTATTTTTCCCCTATTTTTATTAAAAGCCCAATTACTTGCCAAGCTTGATTCTTTTAATAATTAAACTATAATTTCATTTATTCCTAGTTCGAACTCAAACCTTAATTAAGACCTACTATAATTATCACATGGCTAGGAACATAAAACACAATTTTTATCAAAACCAAAAACAAAGAAATTTCAGGATTTCGGGATTTTTAGGTTTCGAGAATTTTGGGGCATTAAACGTAGGCTTAAAAATAAATCACCGGCATAAAACCTGCTAGGAATAAGCCTAAATAGCACACCGGCACAAGCCTGCTAGACTTAAAGTCTGATTTTTTATTCACCGGTAATAAGCCTGCTAGGCAGCAGTACAAGGCTTGCTAGGCTCAAGGCCCGAATATCACTATTATAAAGTTGTTTCATACACAATTCATGTAACAAAAACTCCAGATATTTCATATCAATCATACGGACTTTCAAATGATATAACTTAGTAAAATTAAACTCAAATACAGTATTTCTATATTTAAACACATTTTGCTAGCTCTTTTATGAATCTATAGTTTCCAAAACAGTATATTAAACTAAGTTAGATTCAAGATAAATAATGTTTAATTGCTTAAAGACTTACCTCGGATATTGACGAACGATATAAATCAACTATTCGACTATTTTTGCTTTTCCCCGATCCAAGTCTGATTTCTTTTGTTCTTGATCTATACAATTTGAAATTAATCTTATTCAAACCCAATTTCATTCAATTTACTCCAACAACACATAAATGGACAAATTACCATTTTACCCCTAATATTTCATACTTTTACAAATTAGTCCTAATTGCATAAAACACAAAATACACAAAATGTCACAACAATATAGTTGGGCCAAATTTTCCATATACTCATACTAGTCCATATAGTTCATCTATTTCACATTTTAGGGTCCCTCAATTTATTATTTTTGCAATTTAGTCCTAATTACTCAAAATCTTCAAAAACTCTAATACAAAATATGTTAATCTAAAACATATTTTTGATATTTCATCATCAAACATCACAAAACACAAATATTCATCAATGGCATAACTCAAAATATGCATCAAAATCAGAAATTTAAGCATGGGTCAGATAGTACTCGAAGCAACGATCTCAAAAACGTAAAAATTATCAAAAATTGAAACCAAACTAACCTTGAATTTGGATCAACAATGGTCGAATATCATGTGCTTTCTTTTTTTTTCTTTTCTTTTACTAGTTTCGGTCAAAACAATATGAACTTATGCATGTTTTATTTTATGTTTTATTATTATAACTTATAATGTTTTATTAAATTACTTTAATAACCTTTAATAACAAATATTTAACCTATATAAAACATGGCCACTACCGTCCATATAATTTAATATGGTCAAATTGCCACTTAAATGCCTCAACTTACAAAGCCATTAACAATTTGGTCCCTTATGCTTTTAACTATCAAGTTTTCAACGTATGTGATTAAGTCCTTTTTATTAAATTAAGCACACAAACAATCAAATTTTTATACGAAACTTTCACTCATGCAAATTCACATATAATAAACACAAAAAATAATATTTAAATATTTTTTTGACTCAGATTCATGGTCCCAAAACCATTGTTCGATTATGGTCTAAATCAAGCTGTTACAAAAAGCATCAAGTCAGCCAGAAAACAGTAACCCTGAGTCATTAAGGGAACGTTCTTGCATACTTTATTAATTAGAACATACTTGCCTAAGAGATTCGGTACTTTAATCACAAATTCAATAGACTCGACAGGCAAACTCTTATTAGGCACCAGATTCATACATATATATGCATGAGTAGATCCAAAATCAATTAATGTAGTAACATTAGTGTCGTAAAGAGAAAATGTATTGGTAATGACATCAAGTGATGACGCATCTTCGCGAGCACGAATAGTGTAAGCTCTAGCAGGTACTCGAGCCTTAGATCTCATTATAGAATCTCTTGTTATACCACGATTACTACTTGCATTTCCCATATTTCTTGGCGACCTCTGTAACAGTCCAATTTAGACCCTAGTCAGAATAGTGGTTTCGGGACCACATATCTGAGTCAAAAAAATATTTACATATTATTTTCCATGTTTATGATACGTGAATAAGCATATGTGAAAGTCTCGTATGAAAATTCGAATGCTTGTGTTCTTAATTTCAAAAAAGACCTAATCGCGAAAAATGTAAAAGTTGTCTACTGTATGTTAAAAGTGCCTATTTGATTTGTCTTTGCCTACGAGAGGTACTTATGTGGTTATTATGCCATTTACTTGTATAATGGACATTTATGGCCTTAATATGTATGAATTTGTAATGGTTTATAAAACGGTAAATTAGTAAATGGTGAGTTAAAAGTTATTAATTTAATAAAACATGAAAATAATCTCATTTCATGTTCATCTTGGCCAAAACTAAAAGAAAAAGAAATAGAAAAGTCTAAGCTAGGGTTTGGCTCCTTTTGATTGTGTTTAAGGTATATTATTTGATCCGTTTTTTATAATTTCTACGTTTTTGTAATCGTTGCTTCGAATACTATCAAGCCCATGTCTCAATTTCTAATTTTATGATGATTTTTAAATATTCCATTGATGAAACTGTGAGTTTTGTGAAGTTAGTTGTTGATAAATGGAAGATATGTTTTGGGTTACATGTTTTGTCTTTAGATTTTTGATGAATTTGAGTAAAATGGGCTAAATTGTGAAATTTGTAAATTGAGGGACTAAAATGTGAAACAAATGAAATATATGGACTTATATAAACCTTATAGAAATTTGGCTAAGCTTGTGTACAAGCAAATTATGTGTATTTTGTGATTTTGTGAATTAGGGACTAAAGTGTCAAAATGTGAAAATGTGAGGGCTAGTTTGCAAAATGCCCTAAATGTGTGTTTGTAGATAGTTTTGAATGAATTTGTGATTGAATTATTTAAATTTGAATTTATATAGATCGAGAATTAAATAATATAGAATTAGACCGGGGAAAGTCAAAAGTCGTCGAGTAACCGATTCCATCCATCCCAATCTATACGAGGTAAGTCGATATACAAATAAGCTTGTTTGAGTTGAATTATTATTATTCATATGATATTGAATTGTGATGAATGAATATTTGAGATGTGTTATCTGAGAATGTATCGACAAAGCTTCAACGTCTAAAAAGCCCCGTACAAGCCTTAGGAATAGTTAGGATACATATGTCATGACATAGGATTTTCGATATCTATTCTGTGTGTAAGACCACGTCTGAGACTTTGGCATCGATTTTTGTTTTATGTGTAATACTATGTCTGGGACATCAGCATCGTATTTGATTTCGTGTAAGACCCTGTTTGGGACAATGGCATCGATATTTGGTTACATGTAAGCCCATGTCTGGGATGTTGGCATTGTATGTGGTTTCTGAGCTATCTGTGTATCCTTATGTTTCTGAACAGTTCAAATGGGTATTTGGAGAAAATGAATGACTTTGTGAAATTATATCTGATTCAGGTACATTTGCTATAACGCCCCAATTTTCAGGATTTTTAGGATTTCTGTAAATTTTGAGGAATTTTAGAATTTCTGTGTTTTGACTGTATAATGTAGGTCTGAGTATGTTAGTGGGCCTTTAGAAGGCCTAAGAGTAAATTTAACCCAAAGCAATTTCAGAATTTTCAATTTTAGAGAGAGGGTTCTAGTATTATGGGCTTTCAAAATAAATGTGGTAAAATAAGCCACAAGAAGATCTGTGGTAAAGTGCCATGTGACGTCACATAGGTGTTTGGGGAGTGGCGTATGGATGTTTAGGGGGAGCCAAGGTTCAAGTCGCAAGGTAAGTTAATTAGGGTATTTATTTTTGTGAACAGGAAAGGTAGGTATTGAAACATAGGTTGAACTTTATGAGGAAGAGTTTGAGCTGTTCAGGAGATTGGGTAAGGGAGAGATAAAGGAGGAAATTTAGGAGCTGATCAAGGAGCTTGGTGTTGGCCGAATGTTGGATCTTGAGGAGCAAGAGTTGGCTGGCCAAGGGTCTCTTGTATAGGCAAATTCGGCTAGGTCTCTGAAGTAGCAATTTTAAAATTAGGGAAGTTTTGTGCAGTTTCTTTGTAGCTTTTCCTTTGGGTTTCAGTTTAGTCTTCTTTTGGCTTGTTGAAATAAGGTATTGTGCTTAGGGTTTTTCTCTTTTCCCTTCCATTTTGCTAGTATCCAAAACTTGGAACACCTTATAACTCTCTGTGTCATTTTCCCTCTCTTTTGTCTCTTTCATCATTTTCTTTCTCCATTGTTCCTCAATTGGCCAAATCTACCATCCCTTTCCTTCTATTCTCCTCTTCATTTATTCCCCCACATCTAGGAGGCCGAATCTCACTATAGCCGAACCTCTTTCCCTTTTTCTTTAAAAAGACAAAACCTTCATACCTGTGGTATAGGAAGCCGAATCTTTGGCTACTTGAACCTGTTTCTTCTCGTAACTACGGTAGATCGGGGTTAATATCATAGATAGGAACACATAATTGGTAAGTATTTAAACAACTTTCGTTAGTTACTTATGCTTAAATGAAAAGCCAAAACCCCTTAAGGGTGGCTAATGTTTGGACTAAGGGCATATTGGTCTCTTTCTTTTGGTTTTGTATGCAATAGTGTGGACAAGGGGGCGTACAGCAAAGGGCTTTGAAGGCTAACATGGTTGGACATCTAGATCTAGTCCATATTTTAGTAGAAAGGTAAGAACTTTAGGGACTAAAACAATGTTGGCCGAATATGGTAAGGAGATTAGTACGTATTTCATTTTTGACATGTAGTCTGGCGTTTTAGTAACTCAATTGTAGGCAACTCATGTGTGGATCTCGCCAACGTATCGTTACAAATCAGGTGTGTAAATGACACCCACTTATAGACTAGATCGGCAAAAGCCGAAAAGCCGAAATGTCAAAGAGCTGGCATTTTGTAGACTTGCGAGCTTGCGAGCGCTCGTGAGATAGTTGTTTGTTAATCTTGGTAATCTCCAGTGGTAAGATTGCAGAGTGTGCAATTTTGTACACCTCGATATATTTGGGCTTAATGGGCCGAAATCGGGTTAATGGGCAAACTAGCCCAATTCAGTAAAAACGCTCAGTACGTGCTTCTATTAATGCATTAATAGTTGTAATATGCATGAAAACCCTAAAATGGTAAATTTACTAAAATACCCTTGAGTATGAAAATTACCATTATACCCCTAGGGTTAATTTTGACTGAAATGCATGATATTTTGATTCTGTGTGTTGTATGCCATGACATGTATATCTGTTGCATGGGACATGGGTTATATTGATGGAGGAAGCGTTCTGGTGGCTATGCCACAAATATCTGTTCTGTGGCTCGCCACAATATATCATATCCGTGACTCTGTCACAATATTCGCTCAGCGACCATGCTGCAAATTCTGTAGTGTGTAGCGGATGGTTGGGTCGAGTTGTCTCCCCACATGGTGTAAGGTTGGTACAGGGGTGTATACGGATGGATATGGGTTAGGTTTTCTGCATACATGAAATATCTATTCTGTCTTTGTTATAGGCCTATGGGCTTCATTCTAAATTCCGTATAGGGTTAAAGCCCAAGTTAATCTATTTTTATGGTTTGATCTGAGTTGGACTATGGTTGGGTTATTTTACACACTGAGTTTTCCAAACTCACCCCTTAATTTCATCCATGCAGGAAATCCCCAACCATAGTGGACTTGGAACTGTTAGGGATTCAGAGTGGCCACATGTTCTGCAAATTCAGTTTTCTTCATGTGATTTGACCAACCTTTACTTATTTTAAATGTTTTGGGGTTTAAGTTGTAATAAGGCTGCTCGTAAATTTTATGGTTTTATTTATTGTTTCACGTATACTCGATTTAAACTGTTAAATTCAGGCTGTGTAGGTTTTTGTTCAAAATTAACAAAAGATTTCAAAACACACGAACGTAACAAATAGATAACCTAAAGATTTAATTAATCGGTGTTTTTCGTTCTTAGTCAACAATTAACCATCGTTTTACAAACTCATCCTCGTTACCATAAACAAAGAACACAATCAACCGTAAGTCAATGTGACACGTCAGACTTGGCCATAACGTCCAGGCTAGGTTTGGGGTGTTACATTTAGTGGTATCAGAGCCAGGTTACAACAACTCAGTTATGGAATGGGTCTAAAAAAATGTTTTCAAAAATCGCTTTGGGAATTTATTTTTTTAAGATTTTCTTTCTACAATAAATGATTTTAAAGATTGCGAATTCGGTTTTCTAAAATTTAGATTCTGAGAAGGTGGCACACCGAATCTCATGCCCAAGTCTGTAAGTATTATTCTAAATGTTTTTGAATTATCAGCTATATGCCTGTACTGAAACCCTATTATGATACTCTAGTTAGGGTGATACTGAAACTGTAGGAATTTTGATAAGTAGACTGAGACTGTAGCTAGGCTACGATTCTGCGAAAAATAAACTCTGAATTACTGTCTGTTCATAAAACATCTGTAATAAACACTGAAATATTTAATTGACGCATAAAATTCGTAATCAGATAATATGATATGAGTACGAGAACAGCTCGTGGAAGAGGCCGTGGACGTGGCTGAGGTAGTGCACGGGCTGGATCTTCGTCTTCAAGACATATGCCGGAGGCAGATGCACCAGTACCACTGGCAACAGAAGTGGAGTCTCATCTCGGGGTGTCAGGGATGACGCTCTATCTCAGGCAATTCTTCGTGTTCTGGAAAGGGTTATCGGGGCAAGTACAGGTAACAAAATTCGAGGATCTATTTTTGAGGGACTCCGGGCTAATGGAGCAGAGATCTTTAGGGGCGTATCTGGTGTAGCCCCAAATGTGGCTGAATATTGGTTAGAGGCCATGGAACGGATTATGGATGATTTGGACTGTTTCGTGGAGCAGGAGCTGAAGGGATCCATATCATTGCTACGAGATGAGACTTATCAGTGGTGGCTCACTGTGAGAGATGGGACCCCAGCTGACAGGGTGACTTGGGAGCTGTTTAAGACGACCTTCAAGGGAAAATATGTTGGGGCGGGTTATGTAGACGCCCGCAGGAAAGAATTTCTGAATCTGGTTTAAGGAGGTAAGATAGTTACTGAATACGAGGCTGAGTTTCTAAGGCTGAGCCGGTATGCCGTTGGGATAGTCGCTATAGAGTATGAACGTAGTGTACGCTTCGAGGATGGTCTTAGAGATGAACTTAGGGTGCTGATTGCTCTGCAGAGGGAGCGTGACTTTGCTGCTTTAGTGGAGAAAGCTAAGATAGCTGAGGAGGTGAAGCGTACTGAATGGAAAAATCGTGAAAAGGATCGGAACCATTTTCAGAGGGATTCAGGACCTTTGGGTGGTGCAAATAGGAATGTTAAAAGAACAAGAGTGGAAGAGCCAGTTCGAGCAGTTCCGATGAATATTGTTAAACCGCAAGGCTGTGGGGACTATGGTAAGGTACATCTGGGCGACTATAGGAGATGTTCTGGTACTTGTTTCTGGTACGGATCTATGGAGCATAAAGTCAAGGACTGTCCTTAAAAAATAGATTAGGTTCAAGTTACAGAACAGAGGGTTGCTCAACCAGTGAGAGGTGGACCGCAACCACCGAGAGGATGTGGACAAGGTAGGGGTAGTAATAGAAATGGCCGGGGTCGAGGAGCACTTGGCCGGGGTGCTGAAAATGCTGAGGCTCGTCAGCTAGCGTTGGTGTATGCAGCTCGTCATCGAGAGAAGGGTGATGCACCCGACGTCATAACTGGTACGTTCTTGATTTCTAGCATGCTGTACACTGCTTTGATAGATATCGGATCTACTCATTTGTATATTGCATGTGCCATATCTGGGTCATTGGGTGTACACTCTGAGGAGACTGTGAGTGGGGTATCAGTACTAAGTCCTTTGGGCCACTCAGTTAGGGTAGACAAATTGTATAGAGACGTGCCTTTAGAAACTCAAGGTAAGATTTTCTCTAGAGACTTGATGGAGTTACCGTTCAGAGAATTCGACCTCATTCTGGAATGGACTGGCTTGTTAAGCATAGGGCAACTCCGGATTATGCTGCTAAGCAAATGGTGTTAAAGACCGAAGAGGGTGAGGAGGTTATGGTGATAGGTGAGCGAATGGATTATTTGTCCAATGTGGTGTTGGCGTTGAGAGCCGAGAAGTGGATTTGTAAGGGTTGTGAGGCTTATTTGGCATTTGTAAGGCAGTTAGAGGCTGAGGGACTAACGGTGGATAAGATTAAAACCGTTAAGGAATTCCAAGATGTTTTCCAGAAGAGCTTCCAGGGTTGCCTCCAAACCGAGAAGTCGAGTTTGGAATCGACTTGTTGCCTAGAACAACACCAGCGTCCATCGTACCGTACAAGATGGCACCGAAGGAGTTAGTGGAGCTGAAAGCACAGATTCAAGAGTTGCTGGATAGAGGCTTTATTAGGCCGAGTGTGTCTCCGTGGGGAGCACCAGTGTTGTTTGTGAAAAAGAAGGATGGGACGATGCAGATGTGCATCGATTATCGGCAGTTGAATAAACTAACGATTAAGAATAAGTACCCTCTGCCAAGAATAGACGATTTGTTTGACCAACTTAGAGGAGCTTTGATATTCTCCAAGATCAATCTTTGATCTGGATATCATCAGTTAAGGGTCAAGGAGGTAGATATTCATAAGATGGCATTCAGGACTCGGTATGGTCATTACGAGTTTCTAGTTATGCCATTTGGAATAATAAACGCTCCTGCAACATTCATAGATCTGATGAACTGCGTATTCCAACGATTTTTGGATCAATTTGTAGTTGTTTTTATTGACGATATTCTGGTATATTCTGAAACTGAAGAGAAGCATGTTGAACATCTACGCATTGTGCTGCAAGTGTTAAAGGGGAAGGAACTTTTATGCGAAATTCAGTAAGTGTGAATTCTGGTTGACGGAGGTAACCTTCTTAGGTCATGTTGTCTCTGCTGAGGGGATCAAGGTGGACCCTCGGAAGATTGAAGTGATTCTAGAGTGGAAGCCATCTAGGTCGGTGTCAGAAATTTAGAGTTTCCTGGGCTTGGCAGGGTACTATTGAAGGTTTGTGGAAGGTTTTTCTGTGTTGGTAGCACCATTGACAAAGCTTATAAGGAAAGGAGCACCATTTGTTTGGACCAAGAAGCAGCAGGAAGCTTTTGAGAAATTGAAGAAAGTTCTGACCAAGGCACCTATATTAATTCAGCCGGAGTCTGGGAAGGATTTTACTGTGTACAGTGACGCATCACAGGTGGGTTTGGGCTGTGTACTAATGCAAGAGGGTAAGGTGGTTGCTTATGCATCGCGATAGCTTAAGCCTCATGAAGTAAACTATCCAACTCATGATTTAGAATTGGCAGCAGTAATCTTTGCACTTAAGATTTAGAGACACTACTTGTACGGAGAAAGGTGTGTCATATACACAGATCATAAGAGTCTTAAGTACTTGCTGACTCAGAAGGAGCTGAACCTTAGGCAACGAATATGGATAGAGTTGCTTAAGGATTATGACTGTTCGATTGAGTATCACCCATAAAGCTGTATCTAATCTAAGAGCAATGTTTGCTCATCTGAGTCTGTATGATGATGGTAGTTTGTTGGCTAAGTTACAAGTAAAGCCAACCTGGATGGATCAGATTAGGAAAAAGCAGTTGAGGGATGAGTCTTTAGTTTCTCGATTCCAACAAGTTAAGAAAGGGGAAATTTCTGAGTTTGGGTTGAATAGTGAAGAAGTTCTGTGTTTTCGAGGAAGAGTTTGCATTCCGAAGGACTCTAACTTAAGGCAGTCAATACTGAAAGAAGCTCATGGAGGACTTTGTGTATTCATCCTGGAGAGAATAAGTTGTATCGCGACTTGCGAGAATTGTATTGGTGGCCTGGGCTTAAACGAGAAGCAATGGAGTTTGTGGGGAAATGTCTGACATGCCAGCAAGTGAAAGCTGAGCATCGACTACCCTCCGGAATTTTACAGCCAGTGAAGATACCACTCTGGAAGTGGGAGAGGGTAACCATGGAATTTGTAAGTGGGCTACCCTTGACACCGACGAACAAGGACTCGATTTGGGTGATTGTGGATAGGCTGACCAAGTCTGCTCATTTCAAACCTGTCCGCACTGATTATTCACTTCAGAAGTTAGCTAAGTAGTATGTAGCAGAGATCGTTCGACTTCATAGAATCTCAGTCTCAATTATTTCTGACCGAGATCTTAGGTTTACATCTCGGTTCTGGCAAAAGTTGCATGAGGCGTTGCGAACGCGATTGAACTTTAGCACGGCTTTTCATCCTTAAATTGATGGTCAGTCAGAAAGGGTTATTCAGATTTTGGAAGACATGTTGAGGGGATGCGTTATTAACTTCCGAGATAGTTGTGAAGATTACTTGCCATTGGTAGAGTTTGCGTATAACAACAGTTATCAGGCGAATATCCGAATGGCACCATATGAAGCGCTGTATGGACGTAGGTGTCGTACACCTAGTTGTTGGACTGAATTGGGAGAAAGACAGGTTCTTGGACCTGAGTTGGTAGCGAATACTAAAGATAAGGTCATAATAATCAGAGATCGGTTAAAAGAAGCATCTGATAGGCAAAAGTCGTATGCAGATTTGAAGCGTAAGGAGATTGAGTACTCAGTGGGTGATATGGTCTTCTTGAAAGTTTCTCCTTGGAATAAGATATTAAGGTTTGGTAAGAAGGGCAAGTTGAGTCTGCGGTTCATCGGGCCTTATCGGGTTCTTAAGTGAGTAGGTCTAGTGGCTTACCAATTGGAATTACCTCCGGAGTTAGATAGGATTCACGATGTTTTTCACGTCTCCATGTTAAGGCGATATCGTTCTGACCCTACTCATGTCGTGCCAGTTGTAGAGATTGAAGTGCAGCCTAATTTGACTTTCGAGGAAGAGCCTATGCAGATATTGGATCGAGATGTTAAGGTTCTAAGAAGGAAGTCAGTTCCATTGGTAAAAGTGCTTTCACGTAATCATGGCAGGGAGGAAGCTACTTGGGAGCCAGAAGAGGCGATGCAACAATAATACCCTCATCTATTTGAATCAGGTAAATTTCGAGGACGAAATTTCTTTAAGAACAGTAGAGTTGTAACGCCCCAATTTTTGGGATTTTTGTAAATTTTGAGGAATTTTAGAATTTCTGTGCTTTGACTGTATAATGTAGGTCTGAGTATGTTAGTGGGCCTTTAGAAGGCCCAAGAGTAAATTTAACCCGAAGCAATTTCAAAAATTTCAATTTTAGAGAGAGAGGGTTCTAGCGTTATGGGCTTTCAAAATAAAAGTGGTAAAATAAGCCACAAGAAGATCTGTGGTAAAGTGGCATGTGACGTCACATAGGTGCTTGGGGAGTGGCGTGTGAATGTTTAGGGGGAGCCAAGGTTCAAGTCACAAGGTTAGTTAACTAGGGTATTTATTTTTGTGAACAGGAAAGGTAGGTATTGGAACATAGGTGGATCTCTGTTAGGAAGAATTTGAGCTGTTCAGGAGATTGGGTAAGGGAGAGATAAGGGAGGAAATTTAGGAGCTAATCAAGGACATTGGTCTTGGCCGAATGTTGGACTCTTGAGGAGCAAGAGTTGGCCAGCCAAGGGTCTCTTGTATAGGCAAATTCGGCTAGGTCTCTGAAGTAGCAATTTCAGCATTAGGGAAGTTTTGTGCCGTTTCTTTGTAGCTTTTCCTTTGGGCTTCGGTTTAGTCTTCTTTTGGCTTGTCGAAATAAGGTATTGTGCTTAGGGTTTTTCTCTTTTCCCTTCCATTTTGCTAGTATCCGAAACTTGGAACACCTCATAACTCACTGTGCCATTTTCCCTTGCCATAATCGAATACTACTTTCCCTTATCACCTTTCTTTCCTTCATCTTTTCCTTTTCCCCATAGTCGAACCTATACTATCCTCTCTTTTGTCTCTTTCATCATTTTCTTTTCTCCATTGTTCCTCAATTGGTAGAATCTACCATCCCTTTCCTTTTCTTCTTCTCTTTATTTATTCCCCTCACAATTAGGACGCCGAATCTTACTATAGCCGAACCTCTTTCCCTTTTTCTTTAAAAAGCCGAAACCTTTATACCTGTGGTATAGGAAGCCGAATCTTTGGCTACTTGAACCTGTTCCTTCTCGTAACTATGGTAGATCAGGGTTAATATCATAGATTGGAACACTCTTTAGGGCAGAACAATGATTGGTAAGTATTTGAACAACTTTCGTTAGTTACTTATGCTTAAAGAAAATGCCAAAACCCCTTAAGGGTGGCTAATGTTTGGATAAGGGCATATTGGTCTCTTTTTTTTGGTTTTGTGTGCGCTAGTGTGGACAAGGGGCGTACAGCAAAGGGCTCTGAAGGCTAACACGATTGGACATCTAGATCTAGTCCATATTTCGGCAGAAAGGTAAGAACTTTAGGGACTATGGCAATGTGGGCCGAATATGGTAAGAAGATTAGTATGTATTTAATTTTTTATGTAGTCTGGCGTTTTAGTAACTCGATTGTAGGCAACTCATGTGTGGATCTTGCCAACGTATCGTTACAGATCAGGTGTGTAAACGACACCCACTTATAGACTAGATCCGCAAAAGTAGAAAAGCTGAAATATCGAAGAGCTGGCATTTTATGGACTTGCGAGCGTGCGACCACTCGTGAGATAGTTGTTTGTTAATCTTGGTAATCTTAAGCGGTAAGATTACAGAGTGCGCAATTTTGTGCACCTCGGTATATTTGGGCTTAATGGGCCGAAATTGGGTTAATGGACCAACGGGCCCAATTCGGTAAAAATGCTCGGTAAGTGCTTTTGTTAATACATTAATGGTTGTAATATTTATGAAAACCTTAAAATAGTAAATTTACTAAAATACCCTTAAGTATGAAAATTACCATTATGCCCCTAGGGTTAATTTTGACTGAAATGCATGATATTCTGATTCTGTGTGTTGTATGCCATGACATGTATATCTGTTGCATGGGACATGGGTTATATTGATGAGAGAAGCGTTCGGTGGCTATGCCACAAATACCTAATCCCGTGGCTCGCCACTATATCTCATATCTCGTGACTATGTCACAATATCGCTCCGCGACCATCGTCGTAAATTGCGTGGTGTGTAGCGGATGGGTGGGTCGAGTTGTCTCCCCACATGGTGTAAGGTTGGTACGGGGATGTATACGGATGGATATGGGTTGGGTTTTTTACGTACATGAAATATCTGTTCTGTCTTTATTATGGGCCTATGGGCTTCATTCTGAATTCTGTATAGGGCTAAGGCCCAACTTAATCTGTTTTTGTGGTTTGATCTAATTTGGACTATGGTTGGGTTATTTTATACACTGAGTTTTCCAAACTCAACCCTTAATTTCATCTATGCAGGAAATCCCTAACCATAGTGGACTTGGAGCTGTGAGGGATTCGGAGTGGCCACATGTTCTGCAAATTCGGTTTTCTTCATGTAATTTGACCAGCCTTTACTTACTTTAAATGTTTTGGGGCTTAAGTTGTAATAAGGCCGCTCGTAAATTTTATGGTTTTATTTATTGTTTCATGTATACTCGATTTAAACTGTTAGATTCAGGCTGTATGGGTTTTTGTTCAAAATTAACAAACGATTTCAAAACATATAAACGTAACAAATGGATAACCTAAAGATTTAATTAATCAATGTTTTTCTTTCTTAGTCAACAATTAACCATCATTTTACAAATTCACCCTGATTACCATCAACAAAGAACACAATCAAGCGTAAGTCAATGTGACACATCAGACTTGGCCATAACGTCCAGGCTGGGTTCGGGGTGTTACATTTGCATTGTATAGTATATTTTAGAATGAAAGGTAAGTATGTGTACAATTGTTGAACTATGATCTAAGTATATGAACATGAGTTTTGTATTAGCATTTGGATATAAAGTATAAACAAATTGATAATGTTTATATGCTTTAAATGAAATGTTTATTTGTATATGGCTTACTAAGCTTTTCAAAGGTTACTTTGTGTGTGTTTGCATTGTTTTATAGATATTGAAGCTACTGTGAGCTCAGGGATCATCGAGGATCGTCACCACATTATCGAACCTTCTTTTGGTACCTTTTGAAAATGTATATGGTAAAGTATGGCATGTATAAGCTAGAAGTGTTTAGATTAATGTTTGTGATGTATATATTTAGCCATGTGATATGGCTTAGTATGGTTGTGTTTGTGACATGGTTTTGGTATATGAATTATGAGGCAATATGATATATTTGGTGTGTGTATGTATGGATATCAGAAATGGTAAGATTGATAAGCTTTTGGCATATGTTAGCTATGGTAATGGATAAGTTTTGATCACAAAATTGAAACATATATTTAGGTATGATTTTGGTTTAAGTTTTGGTATGATTTGATTGATGAATTGAGATTGGAATTTGTTGACTATGTTAAGTCATGAAATATGTATGTTTTGGTATTGAGATTGGCTAAAATTGGTATGCAATTATTCTTGTTTCATTAATTGTAGGATTGACCCATTTGGGGTGGCAAGTTGGCTATTCAAATGGCATATTTTTTTCCACACTGGTAGAGACACGGGCGTGTGTCTCAGCCGTGTGCAACACACGGTCACGTTACACGGCCGTGTGCCCCCTGGGGTACCCTACGAATGAAAGTCAATATACCCTCCAGTTTTGGCACGGCCTAGACACACAGGCGTGTCTATTGGTCGTGTGTGGCACACGGGTTGGCACACGGGCATGTGGTTGGCGTATGGCCAAGTTAGTAGCCTTTCTAATTTTTACACGGCTTAGCACACAGACGTGTCTTGTGGTTGTGTGGATAAGTCAATAAGTATGCCCTGTTTCAGCACGGCTTAGACACACAGGCGTGTCTAATGCCATGGGAGGTACACGACCTGCTCACACGGGCGTGTGACCTTTGAAAAGTTAAAATATTTTCTAAGTTCAAAAACTTTAATATGTTATCAATTTGCTCCTGAATGCATGGTTTAGACTTTGTATGCTCGATTTAATTTCATATTGAATATGAATGACTTATATTTATTGAAATGATATGATAATTGATATTTGATTTTTCTGATCTGAGTTACGAGTCCGGTAATGCCTCTTAACCTATTTTGACGACGATTACGGGTTAAAAGTGTTACATTTTTTGGTATCAGAGCTATGATTTAGTCAGTTCTAAGACTACCATAGCATATGTGAGTCTAGCTATACATGCTACATTTATGAACTGTGAAGTGTGATGAATCCTGACATTGTAATGTGCTTTTATATAGCAAATGGATCCTGAACGAGTCGTAGCAGACGATGTCGAAAGTAATGCACCTACTCCCTCGCAAGGGACGACACCATCTGATTCTTGACCGGTTACGAGTAGCCGTGATGGTGAGGCTCAACAAGCCTTCTATCAGATGATGAACAATTGGTTTAGCCAATATATTAGAACCAATCCGACTGTACAACAACCTCCACCCCCTGTTAATTTACCAGAAGCTCTTGTTATGCTATTTATGAACTCGGTTCAGATAAGTAAGCCTCCGGTAGATAAGATTAGAAAGTATGGGGCTAAAGAGTTTCAAGCTACAACGAATGATGATGCTAAAAGGGTCAAGTTCTGGTCAGAGAACACAATACGAGTGTTCGATAAGTTATCTTTGAATCCTGAGGAATGCATAAAATGCGTTGTTTCACTCTTAAGAGATACAGCGTACACTACAGCAAAATAGACTTTTAGCGGCACTTTTTTTAGCCTTTAGCGGCGCTTCTAAGCGCCACTAAAACCTTTTGCGGCGCTTTTGAAAACGCCGCAAAAAACGCCGCTATAGGCGACGCCGCAAAAATCAGTGGCGTTTTATTAAAAGAAACGCCGCTAAAAGTCATGGCTTTTAGCGGCGTTTGAAAGACAAGCGCTGCTAAAGGTCATGACTTTTAGCGGCGCTTGAAAAAAAGCGCCGCTAAAGGCCATTACTTTTAGCGGCGCTTGAAAAAAAAGCGCCGCTAAAGGCCATGGTGTTTAGCGGCGTTTGAATAAAAAGCACCGCTAAAGGCCATGGCTTTTAGTGGCGTTTGAAGAAAAAACGCCACTAAAGGCCATGGCTTTTAGCGGCGTTTGAAGAAAAAGCGCCGCTAATTTTGGCAGATTTACAATACATTTTTTCCACCAATATTCAATTTCTCCCGCATTAAAATCCAACCAAATACAACAAATATAACATAAAATGCAGCCAAAAATAGCAAATTTATCATAAAAAATACAACCAAAAATATTAATTCTAAATAATACTTAAAATTTAACGAAAGATATATAATTTAACTAATAAAGTATGATTTAAAATATGCTTACAATAATGTTAAATGTGACAAAGTTAAAAATATTCTTACTTGAGAAAACTAATGTCTAAGATGGCGGCTTTTTGCATTTCTTTAAAACATCTGCATCATCTCTTTGAAGTCAGAGTGAAGGTCATTATACTTTTACTCTGCTCTGCTTTGCCATCATTTGTTGCCTCCGCCTCCCTTCTTTGCTGTCGCTACCTCCTCCTGCCGCTTGCAGCCTCCTCTCTCGCGCCTCCGCTCTAAGTTGTTGCTGGAGTTCTTCATATTTTCGTTGAACCTCGGCAATTTGCTCAACCGTCTTCGCTTGCATCCGAGCTATCTCGATCTCTTAACTTCGAACTTGACTTTAGCTTGACTTACGGAAGGCATGTATTCTTTGGGAGCCGGATCCAAAATATTGGGTTGGGTAACACCAAATCCTTGAAATCAAACCCGACTGCACCTTTCAGGACCCAAACTTGGTGATAATTACGTTATCAATGTTCTCAAGATTAACTGAACTATCAGTCGAAGCAGTCGCTTCATATTCCACCTTCTTCTTCTTTAGTTTCTCCTAAAAAATAATTAAAGAGTTAGAAACGAAATATATAATAAAAATGAATGCAACATAACTTAACATTATTTAAAACTACTAATGATGAATTGAATAAAACAATTATAATTAAACATTATAAATATTTAGAATAGATCAAATATTATTAAGTAAATATACCATAATTTCTCCAGCTTCGGATGTCATAGGAGATCCATCTTTCTTCCTATGCGTAATCTCAAAAAGTTGAAGGCGTCCAACTTTTTGTCCAGATTTGACTTCCTACAAAATAGTAGTAAAAATATTATTTAATATTAGAAAGTTATTAATATTTGAAAGAATTAATAAAATTATAATACCTCGGCCTCAGCTACAGAAGCAAAACTTCTCGACCCTGCCATGTGCATGAATTTTTGTTTGTGCCTGCTGCTTATTCCAACTCGCTCACGGTCCTACATAATGAAATTATTATTACGTATATAGTAAACACTATATATAAGAGTTTGGAAATACGTAATACCTCTCCTTTCTTTGAATTCCAGAATCTAACAGCATCTTCCCATTGGTACCTCAGCATTCCCGGCGGGACATTTCTCAATTTTTCCTCGAGGCTTATGTCTTTCTTAAAATATTGTTTTTTTAAAGTACTTTTATTGTCTCTCCATTTTTTACCCAATGTCTTCTTGATATAATCATCGGAGACCTCTAAAGTAAATCTATCCTAAAAAAACACAAGTTTAGAACGTAAATATAAATAAAACTTAAACCAAAGTATTATAAATTACATTCACAGTTTGTTACCTTAATATTAGCGAGAGCCTGATTTTTGTTGCTATCAGGCATCTGATGCCATGATTCGTAGTTGATGGGCAACATATTGGCATTTCGTGCTAAAATGCCCAAATAGCCTGCTAAAAGTCGAGCTTCAGTTCCAACAGGCTGGCCATAAGTATTTCTACTTACTTTGACACTCTCGACAGGATCTAAGTTGTATAAATCACTAAGTAACGTACGTCCTCGAACTCTGTGCGTCCCACCATTTTCAGCTGAAAAATGATATACTATTATTATATTAAAATTTACAAATAAATCAATAATAAAAGTCAACACATGGAAAATGAACTTAACATTACTTTGAAATTCTTCAGGCTCGTCAAGTGTCTCCAGCACATTCGAAGATCCAACAACTGTTTGTTGTTCACTATTTGCTTCTTTCGAATTTGGAGTATTCTGGACAATATTTAAATCTCGTAATCTTCTTCTACGCATTTTTCCTGCAATACACATAAAATAATTAAAGTTTTAGTGACAAATTACAACAACAATAGTATATATAAAATAGTTAAATTATATAACATGACCAAGATTAAAATTATAATAGTAAATATAATTAAAAAATCGTAAAATCTTACTACATCATTATTCGTAAATATCTTCATCCACATCATGTCGAACCCATTGATGTTGTGTACTAGTACTATGGATATTTTCATCTAAGTTTTGTTCTGGAAAATGTAATGTTTCTGATCTTTCGACGATGTCATCTCTACTTCCATTACCCATGTCAAACAAGTCTCTAGGGGTGTTCCGGAGTACAACATACCAACCCTCATCAGTTGGATCTTTCGAATAAAAAACTTGTTTCACTTGAGAGGAAAATACATATGGCTCGTCCATCAATTGTTGTCCAGTGTGAATCAAGCGAGAGAAATTCACCATTGTAAAACCAAATTGATCTTTTTTAATTCCTCGAGCAGTATTAACATCAGCCCAATCACACCGAAATAAGAAAAATTTCCATCTGCCATAGTAATCCAACTCAATAATGTCGGTAAGAAGTTCGTAATACTCCACATTACCCTCAACCGGATTACTGTCCCTAGCACTAGCATAACTTGTAATTGAAGAATTGACAACAACTCCACAATTTTGAGTTCTCCTCATTCTCTCGCGATACTTTGTATGAAATCTGTATCCATTGATGAGGAAGGCACTATATCTTTTTACTCTGTTTGGACCTTGGGAAAGCCATTTAACTTCGTCATTGACGCACTCCAAACCTATTGAATTGAAAGTAAATTGAATACTTATAAATGTATTATGTAAAAACATTCTTATTTGATTAACTAAATTTTGCAATTATATGTAACTTATTAACTTTAGTTACATACCGTTTGGCTTAACCATTCATGAAAAGATTCTGTGAATAACTTATTAATCTCTCGATGTTGTAATCTTCGAGAGTGTACACGAGATCTCAAAATTTGTTTGTACTCACTATGTTAAAAACAAGTTTAATTGGTTAGAAGATAAACAAATAAAAAAGACGAAGATGTGAGGAAATTTTAGAACTTACTTGTATAACGGTTCAACTAAATCATGGTGAAAAAGTACATATCGATGTGCTTGTATCCACGATATATCATCTAATTCTTTAATTTCAACTTTGCAGATTGGTTCTCCATAACTTTGGAATAAATAAGTTTCGGCCAAGTTATGATCATTGAGCCCAGCATTTCTAGTTGTTCTATTTAATCGTGTTTCAACATCTTCTAAATATCTAGAACAGAAGGTCATGCACTCCTCTCGCTTAAGTAGCCTTCAAAGAATTGATCATACGGATAACGCTTATTGCGACAATAAGATTTCAATTTGCTTAGGAACCTAAACACGATATACAATATTTATCAAAAGTTGTAACTAAATGTATAGAGGTGAATGAATAAATACTTGACAAATAAATTAGCACCTTTCTATAGGATACATCCATCGATAAAAAATCAGTCCACCAAGTATTGCTTCGTGAGGGAGATGGATTACCAAGTGCACCATAATAGTGAAGAAGGAAGGTGGAAAGATCTTCTCCAAATTGCATAAAGTCAAAGCAGCTCAATCCTGTACTTTCTTAAGTTCTTCAACATCCAAAACTTTTCCACAAATAGCTTTCATTATATTGAATAGTTCAATTATATAGGACGTTACATTTTTTGACATGCAGCATCGCAAAGCAACTGGGAGTAAATCTTGCATGAAGATGTGGTAATCATGTGATTTTAATGAATATAATCTTCGATCTTTAAGACTCACACATCGAGATATATTTGACGCATACGCATCTGGGACCTTTATATCCTTCAACACCATGCAAAACACCTCTTTCTTTTTCTTTGACATTGAAAAAATAGAAGGCGGCAACTGATATTTCCCATTCGGAAGTACTTGAGGATGAAGATCACGCCGAATTCTCATATCAACTAAATCAAGTCGACTCTGAAGATTGTCTTTTAATTTTCCATTGACATTTAAAATTGTCCCAACTATGTTCTCACAGACATTCTTCTCAATATGCATGACATCAAGATTGTGGCGTAAAATGTTGTGCTCCCAATAAGGCAACTCAAAAAAAATACTCCTTTTTTTCCACAAGTCTGCCTCATTAGGATCATCCTCTTCGTTAGATTCATCATCAGATTCATCCATCGATCTTCTCCTTGTTTGCATGGTAGGTGGTTGATTCATCTTCCCGTAACTAAAGTTGATATCTTTTAACATAAACAAGATTTCAGATCCAACGGTCTGCTCAGGAGCTCCTCTGTACTCTTCAGTACCGTCAAATAGAGTCCTCTGAAATGTAAATTTATGATTTCCATCTAACCACCGACAATGGCCCATGTAAGAGAACTTCTTCCCATTATACAACCACTTCGAACAAGTTTGCGCAGCACAACAAGGACAGGCATAACGTTCTTTAGTACTCCAACCCAATAAATTAGCATAAGCCGGGAAATCATTAATTGTCCACAATAAAGCTGTACGTAAATTAAAGTTCTCCTTTCTTAATACATCATATGTCTCAACACTCGACCATAACTGTTTTAACTCTTCAATAAGTGGCTGCAAATAGATGTCAATATCATTTTCGGGACCTTTCTCTCCAGGGATAATCATTGATAAAATAAATGAAGATTGCTTCATGCAAATCCATGGAGGCAAATTGTAAGGAACAAGCACTACGGTGCCAAGTAATCGTATGAAGTACTCATGATTTTAAAAGGATTAAAGCCATCAGCTGCTAGCCCAAGCCTCACATTCCGAGGATCGCTTGCAAAGCTTGGAAATTTACTGTCAAACGATTTCCAAGCTAAAGAATCAGCAGGATGCCTTAATAATCCATCATCGGTTCGTTGATCATTATGCCATATCATAGAATCGGCCGTCTTTGACGACATTAAAAGCCTTTGAACTCTTGGTATTAAGGGAACATATCGCATAACCTTGACTGGCTTCTTTCTTAAATGTGCCCCACCTTTATCCCCATTCACATCTTTTGTATTCTTATTCATCCAACAAGACTTACCGCAAACATGACAAGACTGTTGGTTCTTGTAACGCCCCATGCCTGAGATTGTTACCGGAGTCAAACACAAGGTAATAACGGGCTTGATTCTTTTCCTAACACGGTTCATTTTAAAATTTTCCAGACAGGCTGGCAAACTGCATCACAGTTACCTCAAAAATCATATCTCGAGTTTGGAAACTCAAAAACTGATTCCATAAATTTTTTCTAAAACTAGACTCGTATATCTATCTACACATTTTTTTCTAGAATTTTTGGACAGGCCAATTAGTACAGTTTATTATCTAAAATCTCCCCTGTTTCAGGGTTCGACTACTCTGACCTTTATCCAATACGACCTATATATCTCCCTGTACAAGGCTCCAATACATATGCTGTTTGTTTCTAATGAAACTAGACTCAAAAAGGAATCTATACATATAAGGTATGTCTTCTAGTTATTTCTGGTTAATTTATGGTAAATTTTCAAAGTCAGAACAGGGGATCCAGTATTTGTTCTGGCCCAGTTTTACAAAAACTTAAAAATCTCATAAAATACTGCTCATATGGTCGCTTCGCTTCTTCCATATGAAAATAGACTCATCAATATTCGATTATATATTTTATTCATTATTTAATTACATTTCTACAATTTTTAGTGATTTTTCAAACTCACACCACTGCTGTTATCAACATCTATTTTAAGGCCAAATTCACCTATTTCCTAGTTTTCCATAGTACAACTAACTATTGACATACATGGCATCAATTAAGATCGGAATTAACCATTGCCAACATTTCCACACCTCTCTATAACCAAGTATAAACAAAAGATTATAACACTATGTTTAAAATATATAAGCCATTTTCGCATGGCCTCACCGAAATATATATATATATACACATTACCAAAAGGGACTTAGTTAATAACAAAGTTAGTCCTATACATGCCGTTTATCAAAATAGAACCGAGAGAGTACCAAAAAGTGGCTTAGATAGTGTGAATGACTTCGACCTTGCCCTTCCCAAATCCGATAGCTGACGAACAAAATCTATAAAACAGAGAAATCAAAGTAACGAAGTAAGCATTTAAATGCTTAGTAAGTTCAAGTAATAAAACTTATTTATGATTCTGATTATAACATTCTTATAACTAAATGAATATTTGCATATACACTCATTCCCGAAATCATGCTTATCTCACACACCAACCAATATAATCATACATATGGGATTAAACCTAACTAGAGGCCGGAAGTTGTCAATCAATCACGTAAGTACTATCAAAAAGGAATTTACCTTCTCGATACATATTTAAACATACCTTATCATTGGATTTGTATGAATGTGTAAACTACAAATTTTACAGCAAGATTGATCATTTCCAAATTCAAGTACTTACGGGATTTAGCCGAATGTAGCAACTTGCGTAAAAGCCTTCGGGTTCTAGCCCGGATGTAGCAACTCGCGTAAAAGCCTTCGGGTTTTAGCCCGGATGTAGCAACTCGCGTAAAAGCCTTCGGGTTTTAGCCCGGATGTAATCACTAGCACAAATGCCATCGAGCCTTAGCCCGGATAAAACCACTAGCACAATTGCCTTCGGGTCTTAGCCCGGTTGTCATTCGAATAATCGTACACATATGTCATTTAATCGTGATACATCCACATTTAATTGTTCATTACTGAAACTCACACACAAAACATTTATCAAACATTACTAATTTCGGTTAAATAGTCACATACAAGAACATGATTTTATTTGACTTTATAACCTGATTTTTATACACATTTGGATACCCATCATAGGTATAAACTAATCTCCTCATTAAACAATTCAAAAGAATCATTATATCGCTATTTATTTGATATGCTTATATGTTATAACTTAATCAAGTCATAAACTAAGTTCATTGCTCGAAAACTTACATTATACTTTTCTCAACAACCTCGGTTTAGCTATTCGCGACTTTAGCTTTTCCTCTATCTCGATGTTGCCCTTTATGCTCTTGAGCTATGTTAAATGAGTTTAGTTATATTAGACCTTGTCAATATTTATTTAAGCATTAAAAACAACTCCTTGATTATTAAACACTCATTCGGCAAGAACATAGGTAGCTCATGCTACAAAAATTTTAATTCATTAACCGAATACTCAAGTATCTATAATGAACTCTTATGACATCTTCTTCAAGACACATTCGGCTATGACCAATTTCTTCTTAAGGCTCTCAATCAAACCACCATCAAATGTATCATCACAAGGTTCCACACTTAGCAATGCTAATGACATTAAAACCATTCATCTTAACCGAAACTTAACTCATACACAACCTATATTCTAACCATAAAATGAGTAGAATTTTAATCAATCATCCAAACACCTTCGTGCCTAAACATCATTCCAACCTACTCTCATTTTACATCTATAAAATTTCAAACCGAATATGCCTATACTTACATCATGTAAACATCAACCTTAAATTCCTTTCACAAAGCATGCTTCCGAAAATGATAAGGCAATATAACAACCCTTAACTAAACTTATAATTCCTACATATCACATTCCAAGTATTAACCTTATTATATCATTTAATATACAAACTTTACTCAACAACTTCATAGCTCAAATTCGGCAATTTCATCAACTTACTAGATGCATTATTTTTATTCATTGATTCAAACTACATACAAATAATAACTACTTGCAACTTAGTCATTAACATGAAAACAACTATTTATCCCATCCCTTTCTACTATAGCCGAAGGTTCAAGTTATCACACCATTCCAATTTAGTCATGGGTTAAGCAAGAAAACTAAATGACAACTCAACCATGTTAAAAAATCCATGAATTATCAATGAACTTACCTTAAATCTAGAAAACACACCATAGCCAATTTCTCCAAGTTCTTCCTCTTCTAACTACTAAGTAATGAGAATCAAGGATGGAGAAACTTTGGTTTCTCCTCCCACTAATTCATTATTCTATTATTATTTTCCATCTTTTACTTTATTATTTTTTTTTAACACTAACATATAAATAACAAATAATTATTATGTGATTTAATTCATGACATGGCCGGCCACTATCCAAGTTTTGGTTAATTTGACATGCAAATACACCCTTTTGACATTATGCACTATTAGGTCCTTATAGATTAACCTATCACATTTCAAAAGTGTTACACCTAAGTCCTATTGAACAAATTCAATGCAAATGACCAAATTAAAGCTTGAAACTTTCACACTTGTATTTAATCACTTCATAAACATGAAATATAGCTTATAATTATTATTATTATTATTTTATAGCTCGGTTCTGTGGTCCCGAAACCACTTCCCGATTAGGGTCAAATTAGGGCTGTCACAGTTCTTCTGGTCACCCCAGTACAACATGCAGTCATTTGGGCAACTATGAATTTTATCGTACCCAAGGCCCAAATCTTTTATTAGTCTCTTCATATCTTGACAAGACTGGGGGATTTTTGCAAACGGAAACATCTCTCTCAGAAACTCTAGCAGCATTGTAAAAGAGTTTTCAGTCCACCCTCCTTAACATTTTAAGTGAAATAGACGAATACAGAAGGACAATTTCGAATATTTTGATCCCTCGTAAAGTTCTTCGTTCATTTCGTTAAGTAAATTGTAGAACTTCGCCACTTCTTCATTTGGCTCCTCATCAGGTGCACTTGTTCCCGTTTCGCAAAAAACATTTCCACCAATATTACAATCGTCGGATGCAATAAAGTTAGGTGGAAACGATTGCTCACCATGACTGTGCATATTAAACGCATCCCGCAACATACCTTCCATGTCATATTGTCTAACATACTGGTGGTAATCAGCATCAGGATAAGTTGGATTAATTGTTGAAGAAGTTCCACTATATGTACACTCTCCATGGAAATTCCATTTTTTATACCCCTGAATAAAGCCTTCAACAATTAGATGCTCGTAGACAACTTCACGAAAATGCCAATTGATGTTGCCACACTTCTTACACGGGCAAAGAATCATATTCTCTTGGCTTGCATTTTGAAATGCAAAATTTAGAAAATTTTGTACTCCATTTCGATAAGCATTGCTTACCCTTGACAATTTCATCCAACTCCTATCCATTTCGTAGTTCTTGAAATCTAAAGTTGACAATAAAAGGGATTATCTTATGTAAATTATGTAAGATATGATATATATTTATGTATTATGTAGGTTATGTAAATTATGTAAGTTATTTATCTTATGTAAATTATGTAAGATATGATACGTCATTATGTATTATGTAAGATATGTAAATTATGTAAGTTATTTATCTTATGTAAATTATGTAAGATATGATACGTCATTATGTATTATGTAAGTTATGTAAATTATGTAAGTTATTTATCTTATGTAAATTATGTAAGATATGATATATATTTATGTATTGTGATTGTTTTGATGGAAAAACACAAGGGAAGTGAAGAATTGGTTATTGGATTAAATTTACAAGTTTAGGGTTAATTATTTATTTTGAATTAAGTTCATCATATGTGGTCAATAATGATTATTTAATTAGGTAATTTAAAAATAAAATAAAAGTAGACAAAATATTTTTCGTGATTAAAATAAAATAAAATAAAATTTTAAATACAATTTAATTTAATTAGGTAATTTAAAAATAAAATAAAAGTAGACAAAATATTTTTCGTGATTAAAATAAAATAAAATAAAATTTTAAGTACAATTTAATTTAATTAGGTAATTTAAAAATAAAATAAAAGTAGACAAAATATTTTTCGTGATTAAAATAAAATAAAATAAAATTTTAAATACAATTTAATTTAATTAGGTAATTTAAAAATAAAATAAAAGTAGACAAAATATTTTTCGTGATTAAAATAAAATAAAATAAAATTTTAAATACAATTTAATTTAATTAGGTAATTTAAAAATAAAATAAAAGTAGACAAAATATTTTTCGTGATTAAAATAAAATAAAATAAAATTTTAAATACAATTTAATTTAATTAGGTAATTTAAAAATAAAATAAAAGTAGACAAAATATTTTTCATGATTAAAATAAAATAAAATAAAATTTTAAATACAATTTAATTTAATTAGGTAATTTAAAATTAAAATAAAAGTAGACAAAAATTTTATCGTGATTAAATTAAAATAAAATAAAATTTTAAATACAATTTAATTTAATTAGGTAATTTAAAATTAAAATAAAAGTAGACAAAAATTTTATCGTGATTAAATTAAAATAAAATAATATCTTAAAAATAAAACTTTAATTACAATTTAATTTAATTAATAAGGTTAATTAGCCTTTTATACATAGTAAGCGAAATTAAATGTATATAATAATAAGCGAAATCCATTACAGTTGAATATAAAATTATTTAATTTTACAATATTAAAATTTATAAATTTCAATTCAAGCACACCTAACTTTGATAGTATGGTTAAATCCAAGCAGTGGGCGTAGACATCAAATCACACTGCGCCTACCATTGAAAAACTTGTTTGAATTAGGGGGTCAAATAATAGAGACAGAAAATTAGTCAATTACAAATTAAAAGGTAGAAACGAATGTAGAATTTTTAATGTTATATTAAAAGACATTAATTGTTGGGTTTTAAACATTATGATTTAAAGACATTAATTTTCTACTCATTCTAGGGGCCATGTCCGGTCATACTGGTTGGGTTTGCCCAAATTTAAAAATAATCAAGTTCACCATCAATTTGAAAAGTGAAAACAGTTAAAATTACAGGGCAATTGATAGCATTGGATCCTCGAAATTCAATTTGAATGTTAGTGCAAACTTTTCCCCAAATTTTAAAAATCCAAATCCACAAGTAAAAATGAAAGGCGGAAGGTGAATTCATATTGCTAAGAATTAGATAATTGAAATTACCTTTGATGAAATACTCGGAAGAAGGCCAACCTCAAATGCGGTGGTGGTGGACAAGGACTCCTCGGGGTCAAACGATTAGCCAATTTGAGCAAGGCCGTATGATTGACGTGGATGAGGATTTTAGAAAGAGTAATTCTTCAAAAGAAAATTACAAGCACAATTAGTGTTGGATGTCATTCATTCTATCCATAGAAAATAAGGAAGCACCCAATTCTAAGAAGACACGCACCTTTGAGGAAACACTTAAAAATCCCACACTTCATGTTGTTCACCACATTGGGTATAGACAACAGATCCTATAAAGAGGTGGCTTAGTTGAAGAAAGCAGTTCAAAAGTAACCATCCTAAAAAAATGAAAGACTAGGACATAAATTACTTGTGGATATTTGTCGGGATGAATGCACATTGATGAACAAAAGGATCCTATGTGCTTGATGAAAATATCCTTTTGGGGGGCAAATGTAATGAATAATTGGGAATTTCTTTCAGATGTCGATGCAACCGTTCAAAATTTCTATATCTGCAGTTTAAAAAGAGAGAGAGAAGATTAACTATTAAAGAAGAAAAAATCAAATTCTCAGAGCTTCATTTTGTTCTCCTGAGATCAATACATTGCGGTTTAAACTTTGGCACATAACGGGGACACTATCCAACAAAATAGCTTTGGCACATAAAATATCTTAAATATGCAAACATTTCGACCTTTTTCTTTTTTCCCGAAACTTACTTAAACATACACTAAGCTTACTTAAATATGCATGTCCTATTTTGTTTTTCTAACTTAGTTATTTACTATATTGATTTATTCTTTTATTCTATAAAAAGGCATGCCAATTTTTATTTTGGAATTTATAAATTAGTGTACAAAATAATAATTCAGCATCAAATCTTCTCACAAAAGAAAGAAAAAACAAAATGCTAATAGTAAAGCCTTAATTCCTTCATGCCTTTTTCTTTAATTATTATACTTAGGGTAAAAAAATAATAATTATACTAAAAATCCATTTATACTGATAAGCTAGAGTAGTCCACTTGTACAGAACTATACGTATATACTATTCATTCAATCTAAAGAAATAAGAATAATATAAGTTTCAAACTTCTACAATCAGGTACTCCAAAAAAAACTAATGATTCAAGTAAACAAATAACATGATATGAAAGAAGACCAAAAAGACCAGCAAGTAAAAGGGTGAGTATCCAAAATATCAAAAATACCGAAAGAAACGACTTCAAGGAAATAAATTACATGCTTTTTAAGACACTTGGCCTAAAAGGGTAACTTAACATGCAAGAACAATCAGGAACCAAACAAAAGAATTCACCTTGCTACAAAGTAATAATGAAATTATACAGAGCGAGTTAGCATAATATCCTAATACACTAATTACACGATTAAGAATAAGAATTTCCAAACAAGGAATAATCGGACACATTTCGATTGCAATGATACTGATGATCATAACATATGGAACTAACATTCTATCTAATCCTTAGTAATATCACGATTTCTACTATGTCCATCTCAATACAACAACAAATCATATATATATTTAGTCATTTAAGTAGCAAAACAAAACGAGAACATATACGGAAGATTAACAAAAAGCAAGTCTTTATGGTACACAAGAAGAAATAATCCAAAAAGCGTACCCTTAAATCTTTTAAGTTAAATGGTTACATAAAGCGTACATATATATTTTGATTTTTTATGTTTATTTTGCTTATCCTATATATAATACTTGAATGCTTATGTTTTTTTCCGATATTGGAATACTAATGTTTCTGAGAAAGAAAAATATTTGTATATGAATACCATATATATTATTAAAGAAATTGAAAATAACCTATATACACGAAAATTTGGGGAAAAATTCAAAATGATAATGCAAAAACATATTATTAGCATCATATAACAATACCAAGACAAAATTAACATAACTACCGATATACTATTGATTATCCTAAAGCAATGGTTTTGTGCATTAATTTATCAAGGATTAAAGAATGAAAATGACGGACTCTATACATATTCTTCTCGAAAGCGCTTGATTTTAGAAGCTAATCGCTTTCTTTGATAATGAACACGCTAAGAACTTATCCCCCCAAAAAATCTTTGAATAAAAATTGCAGAGCAATGAAAATCAAGGGGAAAAAACGTGTTTAAAGGAAAGAAAAAGGAATCATGATGAACCAAACTATATTACTTGCCCTTGAATGGTTGATTTCTTGAAACAAGGCGCCTTGCAGTGAGCATATCATCGATTTTAACAGAGCATTGTTAACAGCCCCAAACAGCCCAAAAACCTGAAAAGAGAGAGAAGCACAACAATCTAAGATTACCAATGTCAGCATGCTAAAGTCTAGGGTTCAAAAGAACAAGTAAATGAGAGTACCTTAATTTGATGGACTCGCCAAAGGTAGCCTTCAATCGGGTTTGATTTCAAAATGAAATCCCTTAATCTTTCTGCTTGCTGTAAAAATAAAACAGAAGTGAAATCGAAGTCGAAATGAAATCGAAAATAAACGGCTTGCTTGCTGCAATGAAATCGAAATGAAAGAAGGAGCTTTGGGTTTGATTAGAAAATTATAAATCCTGTCGATCGAAAAGAGAGACGGAGACGGAAAATGGGTTTGATTTGGGGAAATTTTAGGGTTTAAGGGAAACTATGATTTGGGGGAAAATGAGGGTTTCAGGTTTGCAATGGGGTGAAATGGCTTAGGCTGAGAAAGAAAAGGGAATTGGGAAAGAAAAGGGAATCGGGGGAGAGACAGGCTGAGAATGGCTGAGAAAGAAAGTGGAATCGGGAAAGAAGGGAATTGGGGGGGGGAGGGGAGAGAAATAAAACGGCGTCGTTTCAATCAAAACTAAAATTTAGCCGCTATATCAAAACAGCACCGTTTTATTTAAAATGAATTACTTTTTTTGCGGCGTTTTTGATTAAAACGCCGCTATTGCTTGTCTTTTTTATAATTTTTATATTGAATTATTATATCTTTTATATTAATTTTAAATAATTTTTCTAAAATATTTAAGTAATATTTAAAATAATTAGATAAAATTTGAAATTTTTTATGTATTTTTATATATCAAATTGTTTAGATTAAATATTTTTAAATATAAAAGCATTAATTGATTACATAAAATTTCATCATTTAACAAATCTCAAGTTAAATCCTAAATATAAATAAAATTTATCTATTATCTCTTAAATAAATTAAACTATAATCATAATTTTAATATCTTAAATTTAATATTATCTCTTTTACGAATATATAAGAAATTATTTAATATATAAATTAAAAAATACTAATTAATCTAAACCTAAACCCCTAACTTTTATCCCCTAAACCCTAAATCATACAACATAACCCCTAAACCCATAACCCATAACCCATAACCCCTAACCCCTAACACCTAAACCTTAAACCCCAACCCTTAAACCATAAACTATAAACCATAATCTATAACCCCATAATCCATAATCCATAAACCTTAAAATAGTAACTCTTAAATTTTAAACCCTAAATCATATACCCTAAGCCATAAATCTTAAACTATAATGATAATTAATTCAATATTTTAAAATTAAGACTATCTCTTTTACTATTATAAAAGAATTTATTTAATATATAAATTAAAAAACAATAAGTTATATACCCAAAAAACTTTAAAATTATTTTAAATAATAGTATTTTAATTTTTTTCATTTTTAACAAATATTTTTCTATAATAAAAATTCGAAACACAATTAACTTTATGATTATAACCAAAATAACAATTAATTTTTATATAAACTTTTAATAAATATACGAGTTAAATAATATCTTTTCGCATATGAGTGTTAAATTTTAAAAAAGAAAAAGTAATTCTCTTAATGTACTTTAACAAATTGAATACTAAACCAATTAATCTGTAAAAGCTAAAATATGAGATAAGTATTTGTACTTTTCGTAAGATTAAAATTTAGTCATTATATTTCTATTCTTAAGAATTTAATTCCTCTATGTTTCAATTTTTTGAATTTAAGTTTAATTGTTAAAATTACTTTTTTATTATTATTAAATTCATTAGGGATTTGGATGTCGAATTTGGGAATGGGTGATAATACTTTAGGGATTTAGGATAAGGAAGAAGGGGGAAATAGAACTGGGGAAAAATGGAGAAAATGTTAAGTGTATCATGTGTGGGTAAAAAATAAGACAGCTAAACGACGAAGTTTTGAACAAAATAATTTAACATTTTAGGGGCGTTTAGGGTTTTAAGGGTTATAGTTTAGTGTTTAGGGTTTGTTAGGATTTAGAGGTTTACTATTTTTAGGGTTATAAAGTAGTGTATATAATTTTTTTGGGGTTTAAGATTTTAAGAGTTATATAACTTTTCGCGGCGTTTTTCCAAAAGCGCCGCTATTGCTCTGTCTTTTAGCGGCGTTTTGCCAAAAGCGCTGCTACTGATCTGTCTTTTAGCGGCGTTTTGCCAAAAGCGCCGCTATTGCTCTGTCTTTTAGCGGCGTTTTGCCAAAAGCGCCGCTATTGCTCTGTCTTTTAGTGGCGTTTTGCCACAAGCGCCACTATTACTCTGTCTTTTAGCGGCGTTTTACCAAAAGCGCCACTATTGCTCTGTCTTTTAGCGGCGTTTTGGCAAAAGCGTCGCTATTGCTTTGTCTTTTCGCGGCGTTTTATCAAAAGCGCCGCTAATTCTCTGCTTTTAGCAGCGTTTTACCAAAAGCGCCGCTATTGCTCTGTCTTTTAGCGGCGTTTTGCCAAAAGCGCCGCTAATTCTCTGTCTTTTAGCGGCGTTTTGCCAAAAGCGCCGCTATTGCTCTGTCTTTTAGTGGCGTTTTACTAAAAGCGCCGCTATTGCTCAGTTTTTAGCGGTGTTTTTGGTAAAACGCCACTATTGCTTTGTGTTTTACAATTTTTGCAGCATTTTTTGATAAAACACCGCTAAAGCCCTATTTTCCTGTAGTGGTACCACTGGTGGAAAGCTTTAATATCGGTAGTTTTGAGTGAGTGAGTCACTTAGGATTTCTTCCAAGCTGAATTTCGAAAGACATACATTAGTCAAAGATTCATCGATCAAAAATGTAAAGAGTTTCTTGAGCTTAAACAAGGCCGTATGTCTATTACAGAATACAAGCGAGAATTTGTAAGACTGAGTCAGTATGCTCATGAATGTGTATCAACTAAGGCTATAATGTGCAAAAGATTTGAAGAAGGTCTGAACGAGTATATTCATCTGCTAGTCGGGATTCTAGAAATTAAAGAATTTTTTATGCTTGTTGAACGAGCATGTAAAGCTGAAGATCTAGGAAAAGGGAAAAGAAAAGCTAATTCTAAAGCTAGAGGAGTGCGAAAGAGATCATGGGCAAATCATTTCAGTCTGCATCAAAGAAGTTCATAGATGATAATAGTCGTTCAACAGCTACTGTGGGACATTCGAGTAGAGATCATTCTAGACCGCAGTCGAACTTCAAAGCTCCAGCTACATCTGTTGCCAGTGTTGGAAATGCTAAATCCAATCACCCTGAGTGTAAGCATTGTGGTAAAAGACATCTCGGTAATTGTAGATTGTATGATTGGGCTTGTTTCAGATATAGATCATTAGATCATTTTATCTACGATTGCCCTGAATCCGTCGAGCAAGAAAGTGTGCAAAATCTGAGGCCAAGTGGCAATACTTTTCGTGGTAGACCTCCCAAAAATACTAGAAATGTAAGTGGTAGTCAGAGAGGGACAAAAGACACAGTTTTTAGATCTGAGGCTCGTGCACCTGCCAGAGCCTATGATATCTGAGCACGTAAGGAAGCTTCATCGCCAGACATGATTATGGGTACATTTACTCTTTATGATACTTCTGTGATTGCTTTGATAGATCCTGGATCAACACATTCGTATATATGAATGAATGTAGTGAATAGTAAGACTTTGCTTGTAGTGTCTGCTGAGTTTGTAATTAGAGTTTCGAACCTCCTAGGCAGATGTTGATAAAGTCTGCAAGAATCGTCCATTAATGTTTCGAGACACTTATTTTCCAGCTGATCTGATGCCGTTACCTTTTGATGAATTCGATATAATTCTAGGTATGGATTGGTTAACTTTGCATGATGCTGTTGTAAACTGCAAACGGAAAACTATTGATTTGAGATGCAAGAATGATGAAATACTCAGAATTGAATCTAGTGATTTGAATGGATTGCCTGTTGTGATATCTTCGATAAAAGCTTTAAGTATTGTGAGAAAGGGTTGTGAAGCCTGTATAATCGATTCGAGAGTATCAGAAAAGAAAATTGAATCAGTGCTTCTTGTGTGAGAGTTTCCTGATGTATTTCCTGAAGAACTTCCGGGATTACCTCCGATACGAGAAGTTGAATTTGGTATTGAACTAGTGCCTGGAACTACTCTGATTTCGATAGCTCCGTATAGAATGGCTCCGACTTAATTAAAAGAATTAAAGTCTTAGTTGCAAGAATTGACCGATAGAGGGTTTGCTAGACCGAGTTTCTCACCTTGGGGCACTCCGGTTCTATTTGTGAAAAAGAAAGACGGTACGACGAGAATGTGTATCGATTGTCGTCAGTTGAACAAAGTGACTATCAAGAATAAGTATCACCTGCCCTAAATTGATGATTTGTTTGATTAGTTGAAAGGAGCTGCTGTGTTTTCAAAAATAGATTTGAGATCAAATTATTATCAGTTGCGAGTGAAAGACTCAGACATTCCGAAAACTGCTTTCCGAACGAGGTATGGACACTATAAATTCTTAGTTATGCCTTTTGAATTAACTAATGCACCTACTATCTTTATGGATTTGATGAATAGAATTTCCAGACCTTATTTAGATCGATTTGTTGTCATATTCATTGATGACATATTAATTTATTCATGTGATGAGACTGAACATGCCAAACATCTGAGAATAGTGTTATTGACTCTGCAAGATAAATAGTTGTATGCGAAGTTCAGTAAATGTGAATTCTTGTTGAGAGAAGTTGGTTTTCTGGGTCATATCGCATCAGCATCTGGTATCGGAGTAGATCCGAGCAAAATTTCAGCTGTTCTAGATTGCAAACCTCTGAGGAATGTCTGAGACTTGCTGGTTATTATAGAAGATTAGTAAAAGGCTTTTCTATGATTGCAACTCCGTTAACGAAACTGCTTCAGAAAGATGTAAAGTTTGAGTGGTCTGAAAAGTGTCAGAACAACTTTGATCAGTTTAAAACTTTGTTGACTGAAGCTCCGGTATTGGTACAACCCGAATCGGGAAAAGAATTCGTAATCTACAATGATGCTTCATTGATCTGTTTGGGATGTGTTTTAATACAAGAAGGTAAAGTCATTGCTTATGCTTCAAAACAGTTGAAGCCGCATGAAAAGAACTATCCGACGCACGATCTTGATTAGCTGCGATTGTGTTTGCTTTGAAAATCTGGTGTTACTATTTGTTTGGTGAGAAATGTCATGTATACTTTGATCATAAGAGTTTGAAATATTTGCTGACTTAGAAAAATTTGAATCTGCGAGAGAGAAGATGGCTTAAAATAGTCAGTTATTTGTGCATCCGAGTAGTATAAAAATGTATAATGATCTAAAACAACATTATTGGTGGTCCAGAATGAAAAGAGATACCTCTGACTTTGTTTCTAAATGTTTGATCTGTCAGCAAGTTAAAGCTGAACATCAGGTGCCATCTGGTTTGTTACAACCGATTATGGTTCCAAAGTGGAAATGAGATCAAGTGACAATGGCCTTTGTTTCGGGTTTGCCCTGTCTCCAAGAAAGAAAGATGATATCTGGGTTGTAGTTGATCGATTGACGAAATTAGCTCATTTTATTTCGGTACGATCTGATTTCTCGCTTGATAAATTAGCTGAGTTATACATTTCCGATATTGTGAGATTGCATACTGTGCCATTATCTATTATGTCAGACAGAGATCCGAGATTTACATCACGATTCTGGAAGAAATTACAAGATGCTCTGGGTACGAAATTGCATATTAGTACTGCTTTTCATCCGTAAACGGACCGTCAATTCGAGCAGATTATTCAGATACTCGAGGATATGATGAGATGTTGCATTCTTGAGTTTAAAGGTACGTAGGAACAATGTCTTCCCTTGATTGAAGTCGCTTATAATAACAGTTTTCAGTCAAGCATTAAAATGGCACCGTACGAGGCTTTATATGTTCGCAAATGTCGTACACATTTGTATTGGACTGAGCTCAGCGAAAATAAGATTCAAGAAATTGATTTGATAAAAGAAATTGAACAGAAAATAAATTTGATCTGAAATAGCTTAAAAATAGCTTCCAATCGTTAGAAATCTTATGCAGATTTGAAAAGAAAAGACATTAAGTTTGAGATCGGAGACAGTGTTTTTGAAGGTGTCTCTGTGGAAGAAAGTACTTCGATAGAAAAGGCAAATTGAGTTTGAGGTTCATTAGGCCGTATGAGATTACCGAGCGTATTGGGCAGGTAACATATAGATTATTGTTGCCATCAGAGCTAGAAAAGATTTGTAATGTGTTTCATGTATCGATGCTTCGAAGATACAGATTTGATCCTTCGCATGTGATTCCTTCATCTGAGATTGAGATTCAGTCTGATATGACTTACGAAGAAAAGTCAATCTGTATATTAGCTCGCAAGGTTAAAAAACTAGAAAATAAGAAAATTTCACTAGTAAAAGTGATGTGGCATCGGCATAGTATTGAAGAGGCCACGTGGGAGCCTAAAGATGCTATGAGGCAGCAATAATTGAATCTGTTAAACGGTAAGATTTTCGGGGACGAAAATCCTTAAGGGGGAGAATTGTAGCAGTCTGGTTTAGACCCTAGTTGAAATAGTGGTTTCGAGACCACATATCCAAGTAAAATAATATTTAAATATTATTTTTCGCGTTTATGATATGTAAATGAGCATATGTGAAAGTCTCGTATGAAAATTCGAATGTTTATATGCTTAATTTTGAAAATGACCTAATCGCGTAAAATGTAAAAGTTGCCTACTGTATGTTAAAAGTGCCTATTTGATTTTTCTTTGCCTATGAGAGGTCCTTATGTGGTTATTATGCCATTTACTTGTACAATGGACATTTATGGCCTTAATATATATGAACTTGTAATGGTTTATAAAAGGGTAAATTAGTAAATAGTGAATTAAAAGTTATTAATTTAATAAAACATGAAAATAAGCTCATTTCATGTTCATCTTGCCCGAAAATAAGAGAAAAAGAAAAAGAAAAGTCTAAGCTAGGGTTTAGCTTCTTTTGATTGTGATTAAGGTATGTTCTTTGATCCGTTTTTTATAATTTCTATGTTTTTGTAATCGTTGCTTCAAATGCTATCAAGCCCATGTCTCAATTTCTGATTTTGATGATGACTTTGAAATATGTCATTGATGAAACTATGACTTTTGTGAAATTATTTGTTGATAAATGGAAGATATGTTTTGGGTTAACATGTTTTGTCTTTGGATTTTTGATGAATTTGAGTAAAATGGGCTAAACTGTGAAATTTGTAAATTGAGGGACTAAATGTGAAATAAATGAAATACATGGACTTATATGAACCTTATAGAAATTTGGCTAAGCATGTGTACAAGCATATTATGTGTATTTTGTGATTTTGTGAATTAGGGACTAAAGTGTCAAAATGTGA
Organism: Gossypium anomalum; assembly: GCA_025698475.1. NCBI lineage: Eukaryota > Viridiplantae > Streptophyta > Magnoliopsida > Malvales > Malvaceae > Gossypium > Gossypium anomalum. Next base: position 19,236,373 of record CM046963.1, on the reverse strand, counting down.
AAATGTGAGGGCTAGTTCGTAAAATGCCCTAAATGTGTGTTTGTGGATATTTTTGAATGAATTTGTGATTGAATTAGTTAAATTTTAATTTATATATATCGAGAATTAAAGAATACGAAATTAGATCGGGGAAAGTCGAAAGTCGTCGAGTAACCGATTCCATCCATCTCAATCTGTATGAGGTAAGTCGATATACATATAAGCTTGTTTGAATTGAATTATTATTATTCATATGATATTGAATTGTGATGGATGAATATTCGAGATAAGTATGTGTTATCTGAGAACGTATCGACAAAGCTTCAACGCTAGAAAAACCCAGTATGAACCTTAGGAAGGGTTAGGGTACATATGTCATGACATAGGATTTTTTATATCTGTTCTGCACGTAAGACCACGTATGGAACGTTGGCATCGATTTCTATTTTACGTGTAAAACCATGTCTGAGACATCGCCATCATATTTGATTTCGTGTAAGACCCTGTCTAGGATAGTGGCATCAATATTTGATTAAATGTAAGAACACATCTGGGATGTTGGCATTGTATGTGCTTTCTGAGCTATCCGTGTATCCTTATGTTTCCGAACGGTTCAAATGGGTATTCTAAGAAAATGAATAACTTTGCAAAATTATATCCGATTCAGGTACGTTTGCATTGTATAGTATATTTGAGAATGAAAGGTAAGTATGTGTACAATTGTTGAACTATGATCTAGGTATATGAACATGAGTTTTGTATTAGCATTTGGCTATAAAGTACAAATGAATTAGTAATGTTTGTATGCTTTAAATGAAATGTTTATTTGTATATGGCTTACTAAGCTTTTGAAAGCTTACTTTGTGTGTGTTTGCATTGTTTTATAGATATCGAAGCTATTGTGAGCTCGGGTATCGTCGAGGATCGTCACCACACTATCAAACCTTCTTTTGGTACCTTTTGAAAAAATATATAGTAAAGTATTGCATGTATAGGCTAGAAGTGTTTAGATTGTTTTGTGATGTATATATTTAGGCATGTGATATGGCTTAGTATGGTTGTGTTTATGACATGGTTTTGGTATATGAATTATGAGGCAATATGATATATTTGGTGTGTTTATGTATGGGTATAAGAAATGGTAAGATTGGTAAGCTTTTGGCATATGTTAGCTATGGTAATGGATAAGTTTTAATCATAAAATTGAAACATATGCTTAGGTATGATTTTAGTTCAAGTTTTGGTATGATTTGATTGATGAATTGAGATTGGAATTTTTTGATTATGTTAAGTCATGAATAATGTATGTTCCGGTAGTGAGAATGGATGAAATTGGTATGCAATTATGCTTGTTTCATTGATTGTAGGATTGACCCATTTGGGGTAGCAAGTTGGCCATTCAGATGGCCTATTTTTGTTCATACGGGTAGAGGCACAAGTGTGTGTCTCAGCCTTGTGCGACACACGGTCACGTTTCACGGCTGTGTGTCCCCTGGGGTACCCTACGAATTAAAGTCAATATACATTCCAATTTTGACACGGCCTAGACACATGGGCGTGTCTATTGGTCATGTATGGCACACGAGTTTGCACACGGGCGTGTGGTCGGCCATGTGGACAAGTTAGTAAGTATGCCCTGTTTCACCATGGCTTAGACACACGAGCGTGTCTAATGCCGTGTGAGGCACACGGCCTGTTCACACGGGCATGTGACCTTTGAAAAGTTGAAAATATTTCTATGTTCGAAAACTTTCATATGTTATCAATTTGGTCCTGAATGCATGGTTTAGACTTTGTATGCTCGTTTTAAGTTTATATTGAATATGAATGACTTGTATTTATTGAAATGATATGATAATTGATATTTGATTGTTCTGATCTAAGTTATGCGTCCAATAATGCCTCTTAACCTATTCTGGCGACAGTTACGGGTTATGGGTGTTACAACCTCCCTCGAGTAGCTATATTGCTTGATCTTACATTCTAAGATTTTTCTTTTTCATTTAGTTCAGGACAATCTCTGATAAAATGATCTCGTAAACCACAACTATAACAAGCTCTATTATTATTTTTCATCTAGCACTCTCCACAATGTCGTCTTTCACACTGTTGACACTCGGGTTTAACATCTTTCACATTGCCAACACTTGATATCGAGGTATCTTGAGCTTTAGGGTTGGTATATTGCTTTCCATGATCCCTAATAGGATATACTAAAGCTGTCGATTGATTAAAATAGTCTCTAGATTTCTTCAACGAGGACTGATAAGGTTTACTCATTGATCTCTTTCTCATATCTCTAGCCTCTAATTTAACTTTTTTCTTTTCTCGACTGAAGTCTTTGGATTTGCAAGCTCATTCAACTAACACAAAAAATTCTTTTAAATCTAAAATCCTGACCAGAAGTTTAATATTTTCGTTCAGCCCATCAACAAAATGCTTGCACATAATTTCTTCAATAGAAACATAGTCACGAGCATTGTAACACACCTACCCATATCCGTCACCGAATTAGGGTTACGAGGCATTACCAATCAATCACAACATATATCATACTCATACGCATTCATAATTAAAATCCATTCAAATCATTCACATTGTCCCTTATAAGGCCATACGAGACCTTAAAACATGCTTAGAAGTGGTTTGGAACTAAACCGATAACATTTTCAAATTTTTAGAAACTTAGAAAATTTTCTTACATTCAAGGGTCACACATCCGTGTAAATAGGTCGTGTGCCACATACGGCCACTAGACATGCGCATGTCATAGACCGTGTGAAAATAGGGCATACATACTGAATTGCACCACACAACCAAAGACACGCTCGTGTGAAACCTAAGGGGGTTACTAACTTGGCCACACAGTCGACCACACGCCCGTGTGTCTAACCCGTGTACCACACACGGCAAGTAGACAGGCCCGTGTGTCTAGGCCGTGTCAAAATTGTAGGGTATACTGACTTAAATTCGAAAGGCTACCCCAGGTGACACACGACCGTATAACATGACCGTGTGTCACACATGGCTGAGACACACGCCCGTGTCTCTGCCTGTGTGGACAAAAATATGCCATTTGAAAGGCCAATTTGCCACCCTTCTCTCAATCACACATAGCAACCAATTTGGTACCATTTCCATGCATCTATAAGCAACCAAAAACATGCCAATTCATACACATATCATGCCATCTATCCACAACCACTTCAACTACTCAATTCCATATTAAAACATACCAAACCATTATGCTAAAATTATCACAACTTGAATAAGTCCCAAATGTATTAACTTATTATCTTATCATCTATTCCATATCACATAACACATCATATTATCATCTCAAAATCAAACTACATTATGCCAACTTTCAAGCCATAATTCTTCATCTAAAAATCATACCAAACAAGCCAACACATAAGACATTATATACATCACATATATATATATCACTTAACAAACACATAATTCAAGCCAACTTAAATGACTATACATACTAACATTTACAGGCCAAATCTCATGGCTATAATCATAACTCAAAATATATCATCAACATAATAGCCTATATATGCCATATACCATATTTACAAGCATCCAAAAATACCAACAACTGGTTGATAGTGTGATGATGGTTCCCGATGATCCCCGACGTCTGAGCTAGCTTTGATAATCTATAAAACATGGAAAGAACACACAAGTAAGCTTTAAAAGCTTAGTAAGTCATATACAAGTAAAGTCAACACATGGATATTTGCATATCAAATCAAATATGCTAAACATAGCTAATTACATTCAAATTCACAAACCTTTCTCATTGAACATATATTCAATGTCTTAATCGAGTTCATAAAATACTTCCCCTTTTTAATACTCGTATTAATTTCATACATACCTGAGTCACTCAGCTCATTCACATATTCTTTCTCAATTTGTTTTTGCCCGTTGAACCATTCGGAATCATTAAGGATACTCAGAAATCACATAAGCTCGTACAATGCCATATCCCAGATACGATCTTACATGTTATCACACATCGATGCCACTGTCCCCGACAGGGTCTTAGACGTAACCGATTAATGGTGCCAGTGTCCCAGACATGGTCTTACACGTAATCACAATATAATGCCAATGTCCCAGACATAGTCTTACATGTAATCACATCTTAGTAACCTAATGTCATGACATTCGTATCCTATACTATTCCTAATGTTCGTACGGGACTTTTGGATGTCGTAACTCTACCGATTCTTGGTCGTAAGTACTCGTTCAAAATTCATAGAAATTCAATGACAGTTAAACACATATAATTTAATTTAAAGACATTTATTTGCATATGAACTTACCTCGTAGTCGGTATAGAGGGATTGGATCAACTATTCGATAACTTTCAATTTCCCCCGATCTAAGTTCTGTCTACTTGACCATTAAAATTAAATTTCATACATTTAAATACTTTACAATTTAATCATTGTACCAATAATCCATATATTTATATATTCTCTATCTTTAATACATGTAACATATTTCAAAATTCACTAGTCATTCGTAATTTATTGATGATTTTAGTAGTCAGTTGCACAGTGGTAAAATGGAAAAGATATCTGACTGCAACTGTTATGATTATATATCTTACAACAATCTTTTCTAGGTATTCTACATGATTTGCATATATATAGAAATCTATGTAATTGTTCATTTTCAAATGTGATTACTATTTTATAGAAAGGTTGGCTGATCATGATGTTAAATGGAATTGTTGAAAGTCTGATTAAAATATGAGTGGTACTGCTTATCTCTTCTCTATTTTTCTAATCAATTATACTTGAGAGAAGATTTCATAAAAATATTCATATGATGTTGTTTTCTACTTCTATTGATTGAAGCTCTGAATTGTAAATATACTATAATATATATATTCGAGAAAGATATTTATTAGTCGGAGACCATTACATTTACTGTTATAATGTAATGCCCCAAATCTTTAGTAATTTAATTGCGTGTTATGTTGCATGTTGGCTTACTTGCTATGATGGTTAACGGTCCTGAGTAGTGTGAGAAGCCCTGGGTTCAAACCTAGGCTTTAGCAAATTTTTTGTCTTCTTGTTGAATAGAACCTTACATATTGGTAATGGACTTTTAAATTAAAATGAGTAAACATGGCAATGTAACGCCTGTTAGCTTAATGGTAAGTGGCATATGGGTGTGCCTAGGGGTCTTGAGTTTGAGCTACCCTATGCGCAAGGGAGTTATTTTTTGTTGCTCACGCAAGGTAGGTAGTTGGGGTTGACCGAAAGTCTGATGGTTGGAGTGTTTGAAGGAGATTGGTGTGTGTGGTCAGTTGTTAGGGGAAATTTTCAAAGGAGTTTGAATAGATGTTTGAGGGATTTAGGGAGAGATAAAGTGTAACACCCCTTACCCGAGACTGTTGCCAAAATCGAGCACGAGGCATTACTAAACTTAATCTATCACTTAAATAGTTTTAAAATTTTTTTTATTTAAACTTTTTGAATGTCTGTTGTCATTCTGCGTCGTAGTCGCCTAAAAATTCATATCTTGAGTTTCAAACTCAAAATTTAGATCCGTAAATTTTTCCTGAAACTAGACTCATATCTATCCACAAATTTTTTTCTAGAATTTTTGACTTAGCCAATTAGTACTGATTTATTAGTTAAAGTTACCCTGTTTGAGAAGTTGACTCAGATTGACCTCTACTTACTACGAACCACTTTTCTCCCTATAAAAAATTAATACAACTATAAAATTTGTTTCTACTAAAATTAGATTCAATAAGGATTCTAAACATATAAATTACACCACCTAATTATTTTTTTACAATTTATGGTGAATTTCCAAATTTGAAACAGGGGATCTAGAAATTGCTCTGACCCTGTTTCACTAAAACTCAGATATCTCATAAAATATAATACCTTTACCTGTTTTGCTTATTCCATAAGAAAATAGACATAATAAGCTTTAATTTCATATATTATTAATCTTAAAAATATGTTTACACAATTTTTAGTGATTTTTCAAATTCACGTCATTTCTGTTATTTGAATCTGTTTTTAGGTTACTTTCACATTTTTCATAATTTTCATGTGATAACCACCATTCAATCATACATATTAATAAACATGCATATCATCGGCCATTTTATTAGCTAGTCTCTAGCAAGCATTTACACATCATTCATTGTTCATATTATACTAAAGATAGCTAAGTTTCTATACATGCCATACACAAAACAAAACGTCTAATTATACCGAGTTATTTCTAGGATAGTGTGATCGGCCTCCGACGTTTCCTTCGATCCTCGAGTGGCTAGATAAGTACTATAAGAAGAAGAAAATAAAGAGATTAAGCACTAGGCTTAGTAAGCTTACAAGCAAATAAATTACAACATTCAACATAATGAATAATTATACATAATGTCACCTAGCCTCATAAACTTTCTTTACTTCTCATTTTCTACCTTCTTCTTTACTCACTTACTTTCTTTCTTTACGACCTTTCACTATTCATAAATATAATCTACCTTCCCTTTTGCTGATAATTCACTGTAATTTAAAGTGTACAATGACCCATTGAACCACTCGGAATACTAAGGATCTTTGGGTCGTTCTCATCGATCAATATCTCGCCAATGCCATGTCTTCGACATGGACTTACATGAATTATTCTCGTCTCCAATGCCATATATATGTCTAATATGGGCTTACATGGCTCATTCCTGTCTCCAAAGTCATATATCTGATATGGACTTACATGGCTCATTCCTGTCCTGTCCTGTCCTGTCAACCCCAATATCCTAACATTCCTAAGGTTCAAACGGGGCTTCCTAATGCTTTTTCTCTGTCACTTCGCCTTTAATTCGACTTCAAATATTCTCATAAAATAAGTATATAAATGCTGGAAATTTACAATAATAATGTAAAATAAAAGAATATTGCATTTATTTACTGTAAACTTACCTCTATACAAAATGTGACTAAACTTTACAATTTAATCCTTTACTTTTTCTTTTCCCCGATCTACTCCCGAATTTCACTCTTCTTGATCTATAATAGCAAATTTAACTTATTTAATATCAAAATTTATCAAAACAGTCCTTTACTCAGACTTTGGAAAAATTACATTTTTGCCCCTAAACTTTTGCATATTTACACTTTTGCCCCAAAGCTCGTAAATTAAACTTCAGCCTATTTTCTTATGTTTTATGACATGCTGGTCATTTTTCCCTTCTATGGCAGCATCAAATTCATACTCTAACATGCACTTATGACTATTAGGTATTTTTACCGATTAAGTCCTTTTACTCGTTTTTGCTTAAAACCGAGTAGTACAAATTGTATAACATAATTTAAAACCTCATATTCTATCATAAAACACCAAAATACACAAATTTCACCTATGGGTATTTTTCCAAATATGAACCCTAACTTAAATTATTGCTAGCATAAGCTTTATCGAGCTACCGGGACTCCGAAAACGTAAAGAACATTAAAAGCAGGGCTTGGAATCACTTACTATGGAGCTTGAAAGCTTGAAACAAACCCTAGCTATGGAGAACCCTTGAAATTTCGTGCTAATGAAGAAGATGATACAATTTTGTCATCTTTTACCTTTTTATTAATGTTAATAACCAAATGACCAAAATGCCCTCCTTACTAAACTTTCAAAAATTCCTTCCATGTCCTAATTTTTTCCATGAACTTAAAATTGGTCAAATTACCCTTTAAGGACCTCTAATTAATAATCTAATTCAATTTTATGCAAAATACTTCTAGAACACAAGTTTTACAATTTATTCAATTTAGTCCCTAATTTCAAATTAAGCACTTTATGCATAGAATTTCTTCACGAACTTTTCACACAATCATGCAAACATATCATAGACCTCAAAATAATAATAAAATAAATTTTTCTACCTCGGATTTGTGGTTTCGCAACCACTATTCCGTTTAGACCCTATTTCGGGATGTTACATAAAGGGAGGGATTTTAAGAGAAATTAGGGGAGATGAGGGGTGAGGTAGTTGTCTGCCAAAAGTAGAACTCTCTAGTGCCAAAATCAGTCATAGGCAAGTAAGTGCCGAAATTGGTTGTGGTTTTTTTTCTTTTCAGTTTCTGCCAAAGTTTGCTCTTTTGGTTTTCTTACACTTTCTGATAGAGGTCGAATATTGCTTGTTGTTTAGTTAATTCTGATTCTTTCCCCTTTGGCTGAATTCACTCTTTTTCCCTCTTTGGCAACAGTGTCTTTTGGGACCGATTTCTTATTGCGTTTTCCCCCTTTCTTCACCTTAATTGAGATAGCCAAAATATTGTGTTCTCTTCTATTCTTCGGTTGCTAGCCCTTGCCTTAAGTCGATTCTCTTCTTCTTTTCTCTCCCATTCGAGTATTGTTCTCTAAGCCGAATATCTTGCCTTCTTTCACCCTCACGATTTCTCATTTTTCTTTTTGTATCTTGTGGCTAAGTTGTATACTTCTTTTGTTTCGACAGTTCTGGGCTATTGTTCGATCGGTGCGGGTAAGTAGCAACTCTTCTTCTCTTTCAGTCACGTTAATAGTTTTATCTAGCATCTCCCTGTTTTGTCGTTCCTGATAAAGGTGTAACCTTTTCGTTTTGCTCAGTTATTCTAGGTATTCAACTTATGTGTGGATAGGCCGATTACTCCCCTCATTTATTTCTAGACTACGTGGTGGTAAGCATTTTAAGTTCTAGATATGTCTATGTGGAGTTTAGATGCTTACGAATCCATTAACTATTTTGTGAAGGTTAAAGCATTGGAGGGATTGCGTTAGTTCTGGTTCAAGAGTGGGTTTTGCTATTGTTCGATTGGTAAGTGGTGATGAATAGGGTTAGGTATCTCCAATGCCATGGTTTGGATTAATCATGAATATGAACTAATGATGGGGTTGTTGTTACCATAGGTGTTTGATCTCGGATGCGTTTCAACTACAAATCCATAACAAGTGTGTAATCACACTGCACTGTTGTTAATAGGCAAAAGCCAAAAAGCATGTTCTTACGCACTATATGAGCGTGCGCTCGCTCGTATGGTGAATCGAATGCATAAAACACGTGCATTTGACAGTAGAGGCCACCAGGAGTGATCGTGATTTTTCATGATAAGTTTTATAAATTTATAATTAATTGTTCTTGAAACTATATATTATCACAATAAAGGGAAGTGTACCTATCGAATAGTAGTATAGCTTTAGCAAGACCGGATTGTCGAACCCAAAGGAACTAAAAGTACTAGTATTAACTGTCTTTTTATTATCTAGCCTAAAAATAAAAGGGGTTTGTTTATCTAAACTATTTAACTAAACTAAGAAATCACAGAAAGGAAATTGGGGAAAATTCCTTTTAGAAAATTCGATTGATTAAGACAATACCCAAGGAAAAATCCACCTAGACTTCACTTGTTATTTGACTCTGAATCGGATGATTTATTCATTCAACTTGTTCCATAGAAATCCCTAAGTTATGTTATTATCCCTATTCAAGACTAATAACGTCTAACCCTAGATTGAATAATTCAAATCTCTTTCTAATTAACACCCTAGGCTTGCATTAACTTGATCTATGGATCCCCTTATTAGGTTTCACCCTATCTCTAGGCGTGCAATCAACTCTGCTTAATTATGATAAAGTTCCTCTCATACAGGGACTATTCAATCTCTGAATGAGAGCATTAACTTGAATCAATATTCTGAAATACTGAAACAAGAATTAAGAACATATAATTAAGAACAAGTTAAATCTTTATCATACAATTCAAATAATAATGACAAGATCCGTATTAGGTTTTATTCCCCTTATGTATTTAGGGGATTTAGTTCATAACTAAAAACGAAAACATCACAGAAGAATAATGAATACAAAACATAAAGAAAACCCAAAACTCCTGAAGGGAAATTAAGGAGAGATTTGCAGTCTTGATGATGAATCCGGCTTCTGAGATGGATTAATCGGCTTTCTTCGAGTAATTCCTTACTCCCTACTCTGTGTGTCCTTTTTAATCCTCCTCTCAGGTGTTTAAATAGGCTTCTGAATGCCTAAAAACCCTCAAACAAGCCCTTTTCCGAGTAGAACTAAACTTGGGCTTGACAGGGACACGCCCGTGTGCCACGCCCGTGTGCGATAACTTCAGGCCGTGGTCAAGGCTGAGAGATCAACACGCCCATGTTGAGTTTTGTTTTAAGCCGTGTTTAAGCCTATTAGAATGGCATGAGCGTGTGTGTTGCCCGTGTGATGAAGTCCAGGCTGTGTTGTTTTCCCACGTCGGGCCATTTTCTCCGTTTTTGGCCCGTTTCTCGTTCTTTTTGCTCTCCTATGCTCACCTAAGTATAAAACATGAAATTAAAGGATTAGGAGCATCAAATTCACCAAATCTAAAGAGAAATCATTCATAAATGTGTTAAGCATGGGATAAAAATATGTATAAATTATGGTTTATCAAATACCCCCACACTTAAGCGTTTGCTTGTCTTTAAGCAAAATCCTCAATTCACAGTTAAGCATCCTTTTTTCTCAACTTATAATTCCTATCAATAATATCTCAAGCTAATCCATAAGTAATCGTACATTGAGAATTCAACTAGAAGAACATTAAAGTTTCAAACATTCCAAGTTGAGCATTTAATCATGAAAAATATAGGTATCTCCCCTTATTTAAATAATCACCTTTAATTCAAAATCTCACAGAGTTTAACATCCTCACTAAAGATTCACTCAAATCACTTGAAATGTTTAAGGATAATGTATGTAGCACTCAACAGTCAATATGAAAAGTTATTACCTTAGGCTTGCATGAAAATCAAATCTCCACCACTATAAATTGAGATGATACATCATTTAAGAGGTCTTTAGAGGGTTGTAACGAGGTTTGGTTAAGGGGTGTGGTTACAAGCTAAAAGAGAAGGTTAGAATCGAGATTAAATTGAAAATTTACTTAACTAGAAAAATATTTACTCATCAGTTGCGTACAAAAGAGCTTCTTCTCGGAATATGGAATTTAGATACTTGAGCTCAAAAATGAAAGATCACTACTAATATGTATTTTTTTTAAGAACAAGTTAAATAACATAGACTAACTATTAAGAACAAGACATAGCGAAGCAATTTATTCAAATCAAATCTCGACAAAAATAGGGATCAAATTAATTGAGGGGATTTCAACAATAATGAGTTAAGGGTTAATATTGGGGATAAATCAAGGAAGTGCTTGTTAGGCTCAAAGGGGTTTACTAAGGGTTAATTGTGAAGGCAGGCTTTTCATGGCATGAGTAGGTTAAACCTAAGTGCCTCTATCATCTTGACATATCAAATCAAATGGTGTGGTCTTGACATGTATAATCAAGCAAGTTCTAGCATAACAATTCGATATTGATGCACTCAAGCAATAATAAAAGTGAGCATGAAAGAAATAATAGATGCTCTTAAAGGCTCAAAATATCACAAAAATTATGGCTTTTTGATGTTTAAAACTGTGGATTTCAATTCAAGGTAATACCTAAACTTCGAAAAACATCCTCAAATTTTAACTTCTCAAAAATCAACTTATCATGCTTTATTCTCTAATGTCTTAAAGTTTAAATAATCAATGCATGAATGCCTATGTTTTAATTCAAGATATATCAATAAAAATCATAATTTAATCAAAATTCATCCTAAAAATGATCTGAGATATTCATAAGAGAACCAGGAATTTTTCTGATAGTGATATAATTTACCCCCCCAAACTTAAGATGTACATTGCCCTCAATGTACAAAGTTAATGTTAGTGGCAACTATATATATCATAAGATAGGGAGTGAAGTGAAACTTCCTGACTGTTAAGTGAATGAACTCCCTAGTTGGGAGTTATGTAGAGTGGAGGAGGATACTTCGGTGGTGGTAGAGGTTGGGTTCCACAAGTGCTGCACCAAAAGAATATTATATCTCGTGGTCGAGTAGGGCATGGCAGTCTTGGAGAACCTTTTCCAGTGGAGTTTGAAGTTCCTAAGTAATTGTAAGCTTTGTAGCTCTTTATAATTGTGATAAAATCAGGAACTTTTTAGCAATATAGTGAAGAATAATTACTCTTAATAAAATAGTCGAGAATAAAATTTGTTTATAAATCCTAAAAATAAAATAGTATCAAAAAGAAGGAAAATGAAAAGTTAAAAGTGGAAATAATAAGAAAAATGACAAATAAAAATAAAGATAAAATAAAATAAAATATTTAAATATCATCATCGTCGGATGGTTCGTAAGGTGGTGGTGGCGCTGAAATGTGGAGGTGTTGACAAATCTACTGTAGAGTAGCATCAAACTTATCAAATCGTTGAAAACATTATTGCTCAAATCGAGTGAGGCACTCAGAGATGTCAGAATATGAAGCCGCCGCATGAATTGGCCAATAGGTGGGTGGTGGCTGAGACGGTGGGTCCTTGTGTTGTGGAGGGACATCATCAGTAATGCCCTTGGGAGCCTCCTCCTCGGTTGATTGGGCGAGACAACATTGAAGAGGGTAGGTTCCATGGCACTTTTTGATCATCCTCATACTTTGCATACTCGAGATGCCTTGTGGAGGCATTTGGCCAATGAGGGTAAGGGAGGATTCTTGTGCAACGGTGTTGAGGAGCCCAAAGTGTCGAGCCAACCTAGTCACATAGGGGCCAATAGAGATGATCCCCTTCCGATGCCGCTCCATTTGATGGCGAATGGCGAGGGCGATGAAGTAGGCGAGGTCGAAAATGTGCCCATGCGACATACACCATATGAAATAGACATCGTGAGTATTGATGATGCCGGTGCTTTCTCGCCTCCCTGTTAGAGTGTGAGCCAAAATAGAATGTAAGTACCTCAAGGATGGAGGGAAAGCTAATGCCTTGGAGCAGCTGGAATCGTAGGTGGCCAAGCGAGGGACGAAGGCGTTCCAGCACTTCGAGGGAGAATAATAGATGTGACGGTTGAGGGTATCGAGGTCATTCTCCTCTTTGAACTCCTCCGTGTAAAGGCCCAATGCTATACTGAACTCTGGGACGCTCAACTGGCGGACTAGACTGCAGAGGCAAAATTAGACCGTGTCAAGATCATCAGTTGGTCATTATGGTCTGAAGATGGAATGTTGAGCATAGTTCCATCGTGATCTCGAGATACGTCGACTCGATGATCTCAAAGAAAAGGTCTCATGGGTCAATGGTGAGAAGGTCCCGAATCGCATCAGCTAATTGGATTTGTTCTAGCACGGCCCAGTCGATGCAACGGCCCACACCTAAAGGTCGGGCCTGAAGTATCTGGAAAAGTTCTTCTTGGGGTCCAATGGGAAACTGCAGGAAGAGGTGGCGAATTTCAACGGTAGGACCCGAGGAGGATGATGTTCCCTTCCTTTTCTTCGAAGCGGGGACAGTGGCCTTCTTTCCACGTGAGGCTGACATGGTATACCTGCAAGCAAAACCATTATTCCGTCTTGATGAATGGACATGGTAAAATATAAGCAAATTCAAAAAGGAAAAATTCATAAATTAAAACTAATAATTTTAGCCACAACTACTAACACTAACAAACCTAACCAAAATAATCAATTTTATGGCATAATTTCGTGTCATTAGCATGATAATAGTATGAGTTTCATAAAAATGGCAAAGAACTCTATGGAAACAAAGAATGGATGAATGTAACATATTTTATTGATGAAAAATGTCAACACAACAGGCATGAGTATTTCTATTATCCTAACCATGAATATTCACTTTAAACTAGTCAAATGGAGCAAAGAAATCATGTAATGAGTAAAAACTTCAACATGAAATAGATGATAACTACTCTAGACATGAAATTTGAGTGATAGAAAAATGGAAATAGTATGAAAAGTGTAGAGTATTATGATAAATAGCATTAGGAATAAGTAAAATAAAAGAGAAAAGAGTAAACAAACTCTAGAAAGAGGAGTTTGGGCATCAAAAATTGAAGTTGAAGGTGGCGCACGGGCCTAGCAAAGGGGCATGTGGAGTTGCAGTGACTAGGGTTAGGAATTTTGGGTGAAGAAGATGATGAATAGTGAAGGGTATTTATATATTTTGGGGCACACGAATAGGGGACACGCCTGTGTGCCTTAATTTTAGACCGTGTGTTTCGCGTTTTTTTAAATTTCGACGCGTCTGACATTCGCCCCACGCCCGTGTACCTTGGGCGAGTTGATGAACATGGCTGTGTCGCGAGACCATGCCTCGCTTCGTTCGCTTATCCCATGCCCGTGTGCCCTAATTTTAGCCCTTTTGTTTCTCATTTTTTCAAATTTCAGTGCGTCTGACATTCGCCCCACGCCCATGTACCTTGGGCGAGTTGATGAACATGGCTGTGTCGCGAGACCATGCTTCACTTCGTTCGCTTATCCCACGCTCGTGTATATAGGTCCACGCCTGTGTTCTTTTGGCAGGTTAGACCATGGGTGTGTCACACACCCATGCTGTTTTGGCAGGATCGACCACAGTTTCAAGACATGGGCGTGTCGCTGATAAATCGTAATTTATACATATTTATAACCCATTCTTAACGCATTTTATGAATGATTTATCCTTAGATTTGGTGAATTTGATGCTCCTAATGCCTTAATTTCATGTTGTATCCTTAGGTAAGCATAGGAGAACAAAAAGAACGAGAAACAGGCAAAAAATGGAGAAAATGGTTCAAAGCACGAAATCAACACGGCCTGGACCTCCTCACACGGCCGTGTCAATCTGGCAGAACTAAAGCACGGTTTACACGGGCAGCTCACACACCCGTGCCAATCTAACAGGCTCGAACACGGCCTGAAGTAATCGCACACAGTCGTGCCATATGGGCGTGTCCCTGCCAAACTCTAGTTAAGCTTCATTCAGAAAAGGGCAAATTTTAGGGCTTCTTCGGCATTCCAAAGCCTATAAATATGCCCTAAAGGAGGAAGAAAAGGGAGACGGAGAATAAGGAGTAAGGAATTACTCCGAGGCAGCCAATTGATCCATCTCAGAAGCCGGAGCCACCATCAAAACTGAAGATCTCTCCTCAACCTCCCCTTCAGAAGTTTTGGATTTTCTTTTTGTTTTGTAATTTTTATTATTCTGAGATGTGTTTTTGTTTAGTTATGAACTAAACCCCTAAATACCTAAGGGGGATGAAACCTATGACTAAACCTTGTTATTATTTCTGAGTCGTATGATAAATATTTAACTTGTTCTTAATTACGTGTTCTTAATTCTTGTTTTCGTATTTTAGGATATCACTTCAAGTTACTACTCTTAGTTGGAGGAGGAATAGACCTTGACTAAGAGTAACTTTATCGTAATTAACCAGAGTTGTTTGCATGCCTAGAGATAGGGTGACAAGATTTTACCGGATTAGGGTGAAACCTAAAATGGGAATCCATAAATCGAGTTAATACAACCTTAGGGTGTTAATTAGAGATAACTCTCAGTTATTCAACCTAAGGATTAGATGTTGTTAGTCTCAGAAGGGATAATAATATACATTAGGGATTTCTACAGAGCAAGTTGAATGAATAAATCATCCGGTTCGGAGCCAGAATAACAAGTAAGAGTCTAGGTGGATTTTTCCGTAGGTATTGTCTCAATCAATCATTTTCCACAACAGTAATTTCCTAATTTCTATTTTCTACAAGCTTTTAGTTTAATTAGTTAGTCAAAACAATCCTCTTTTATTCGGCTAGATAATAAAAAGAAGGTCATTACTAGTACTCATAGGCCTTTGGGTTCGACAATCAGGTCTTGCTAAAGCTATACTACTATTCGATAGGTACACTTGCCTACGTCGTGATCATAGTTAGTTTCAAGAATGAGTCATTACAAATTTATAAAACTTATCACACGTAAAATCGACGATCAAGTTTTTGGTGCCGTTGCCGGGGACTAAAATATTAGGAACACTCTATTTTTATTACTTTAGCCATTTATTTTCTTGCAATTTAACTTTAATTTTCACTTTACTAATTTTCTTTCTTTTTATCCTGGCAGGTTCTTATAGCTTATGACTAGAAGAAACCCGTCAGGACCGTTGCTTTTTGATGAGGAAATTGATCGTATAGCTCGTAAAAACCAATGAGAAATCAGGCAGAGCTTAAGATACACAGAAGAAGAGCAAGAGGACGATATCTCAACTACTATTGAAGAGATGGCTGAAAATCAAGACAATCCGCTACCTTCAGCCATACCCGCTGAATTAGCAAATTAGAATCCTGCTCCTCGTACTATGTATGATTAGGCTAAACCTAATTTTATAGGAACTGAGTCAAGTATAGTTAGACCTGCTTTTGCTGTAAATAATTTTGAACTGAAACCTAATACGATCCAGATTATATAGTAATTTGTTCATTTTGATGGTTTGCAGGATGAGAACCCCAACATGCACTTGGAAAAATTCCTAGAACTGTGCGACACTTTCAAAATTAATGTTGTTTCTGATGATGCCATTTGCCTTCGCTTATTCCCTTTCTCACTGAGGAATAAAGCTAAACAGTGGTTGAACTCTTTACCACAAGGGTCAATTACCACTTGGGAGCAAATGACCGAAAAATTTCTATTAAAATATTTTCCACCAGCAAAAATAGCTAAGTTGCGTAATGCTATTTCTTCTTTTGTGTATATGGACTTAGAAATGCTTTACGATGCATGGGAGAGATTCAAAGACCTTTTGCGAAGGTTCCCACACCATGGGTTACCTCTATGGCTGCAAGTTCAAACGTTCTATAATGGTGTGAACCCTTCAACAAGACAAATGACTGATGCAGCTACCGGTGGAACCATCAATAACAAGACACCTGAAGAGGCTTCTGAATTCATTGAGGAGATGTCATTGAATAACTATCAGTGGCAAGTCATGAGGACTAAGCCAACGAAAACAGCAGGCATTTATAACGTCGATTCAGTCACCATGTTGTCAAATCAGGTAGAACTTTTGAATAAAAAATTGATGGTTTACTTGGTTCTACGCAGGTACATCCAGCGATGAGGTGCGATTCAAGTGGAAGAGGTGTGCCTACAAAATACCTAACATTCAATCCTACAACCGAAGAGGAACAAGTCAACTATATGGGTAACAATAATTTCAGATCTCGAAATAATCCATATAATAATACTTACAATGCAGGTTGGAAGAACCACCCAAATTTCTCTTGGGGCGGTCAAAGAAATCAAAGACCACAAAATCCTCAAGGTTTTCGACAGCCACCTTATCAATAGGAAAAGAAGCCGAACCTTGAGGAGATGCTATCCAAATTCATCTTGGTGTCAGAAACTCATTTCCAGAATACTGAGACAGCACTGAAAAATCAACAAGCATCAATTCAAGTGCTCGAGACACAGATAGGTTAGCTGTCCAAGTTAATATCCGAACAGCCACAAGGTAGTTTGCCAAGTAATACTGAACCAAACCCAAGGGAACAGCTCAATGCAATTGATGCTCAAGAAGGATACGTTGAGACTAAGCCAGAACCAAGGCAAGAAAATGTGGAAAGCAAAGGTGATGGTGAGGTAAGTCATAATAAAATGGTGAACGTAGAATACAAACCTCGTGTGCCATACACTAAAGCAACAAGGAAAGACCGCTCAGATGAACAATTCAGTAAATTCCTTAAACTTTTGAAAAAAATTACATATTAACTTACCATTTATTGAAGCGCTGTCACAGATGCTAGATGTAATGAAATTTCTAAAAGATCTTCTAGCAAACAAGCGGAAGTTGGATGAAGCGTTACACGTGGAGCTAAACGCAGTGTGCTCGGCTATTCTACAGAATAAGCTACCCAATAAATTGAAAGATCCAGGGAGTTTTACAATTCCTTACTTTATTGGTAGTTTAGATGTGAATAATGCATTAGCTGATTTAGGGGCAAGTATCAATGTCATGCCTTACAAAATGTTTAAACAACTAGGTCTTGGGAAACCTAAACAAACTAGGATGAGCATCCAATTGGCAGATAAAACTATAAGATTTCCTAGGGGTATCATTGAGGATGTACTAGTAAAAAGTGGATAAATTCATATTTCCCGTTGATTTTGTTGTTTTAGACATAGAGGAGGAAACCAACACCCATTTGATTTTAGGGAGCCCCTTTTTAGTAACTGCTAAAACAATTATTGATGTTGGCACAGGTGAACTCACCCTTTGTGTAGGAGCCGAGACAGTCACCCTTCAAGCTTGTAATTCTAGCATCACATTGAATATGGAAGGTAATGATCCATATCATCTTACTAAAACTGACAATACGACGTAACCTACTGTGCAGAGATTGAGCCTGAAAGAAGTACATGAGCCATGTTCCAACAACACTAGAAGACCTATTCATGAGGAACGAAGGCTACAGATAGAGGAGCTAGACGAATGGCGAGCACATAAACTGAGAACACCCGATAAACAGAAACTAGGCCAGAATAAGCTCGATACCTCTCCACATCAACTTAAGGTTGGATATCAAATCTTATTAGATGTCGCAGACCCTTACATTATCACTCCCAAACTGGATGAGGAAACCCCTCTTATGGTACTTAGTATTTTCCCGTTCGGTACAGTGGAGGTAAGTCATCCCAAGTTCGGCACCTTTAAGGTAAATAATTCTCGGCTCAAACTTTATTTTGATAAGAGTGATAGCAAGAATAAGGAGTATGAACTCGTTAAACCACCTTGACCATTCAACAGAGAGGTAAGTCAAGCTTAGACTATAAATAAGCGCTTTTGGGAAGGCAACCCGAGCACTAACTGTATTAACTTATTTAAATTTTAGTGTTTAACACTTTCCATGACTAACGTTGCTCTTGAAAACAGTTTACCATAGGGACACGGCCAAGCACACAGGCGTGTGTAAGACCGTGTGGAAACAGGGCAAGATTTTCCCAAAACACGGGTGATGATTAAACACCACAGTCGTGTGACATGGCTGTGGACGAACCTGCCAAAACAACACGGGCGTGTGACACGCCCGTGCTTGAGGACCGTGGTCGAAACTGAGAAACTAGCACGGGCGTGAGACACGCCCGTGTCGACCACTCGTAGGTGAACCTGTCAAATTAACATGGGCATGGGGATTGCATACACGGGCGTGGGAGAAGCGAACAAGGCAAAACACGGTCGTGCGACACAACCGTGTTAAACAACACGCCCAAGGAAAACGGGCGTGTGCCAAATTTCAGACGCGCCAAAAAGGGAAAAACGCGGAACACAGGGCCTAAAATTGGGACACACGGGCGTGTCCCCTGGCCGTGTGCCCCAAAATCTATAAATACCCTACACCATTCATTGTATTCCCCACTCAAAAACCCTAACCCTAGCCACTGCAACTCTACACAACCTCCATGCCACGCCCGTGCGCCGCCTCCAACTTCGTTTTTGATGCATTTTCTTCTCTCCCTTAGCGTTTGTTTACTCTTTTCAACTCTATTTTTCTTAGTTTTTAATGTTTATTCTTAAAATAGTTGTTATTTTCATCATGCTATGACCATTTTTTTTATTTTTTTCCATATTATTGGATTATTTATCATGCATTTCTTGTTAAATTAAGTTGTTAGGAAAGCTTCATCCTTTTGTTATTCACATGCCATTACCATGCCTACCCTCATACATTTACAATGATAAGGACAAAAGGATTTTGTTGGTTGTGTTTTGGTGCATGCTAATAATTTTTACTGAAATTGGAAGTTTAAATTCATGGTTTTTCAAATTCATATTTACATACTATTATTCTTCTTCATATATGGCAGGTTCACAATGTCATCCTCACGAGGCAAGAAAGCCACTATCCCCACTTCGAAGAAAAGGAAAGGAGCATCATCTTTCGCGGGCCCTACCGCAAAAATTTGCCACCCATTCCTCCAGTTTCCTAACGGACCTTAAGAGAAACTATATCAGATACTACGGGCCTGACCCTTAGTAGCGGGCCGCTGCATAGATTGGGCTTCTATCGAACAAGTCCAGTTGGCTGACGCAATCTGAGCTTTCCTTACCACCGACCCATGAGAGTCATTTTTTGGGATTATCGAGCCGATGTACCTCGAGCTCACAATGGAACTGTGTTCGACATTCCATCTTCAAACCGTCATGACCAACTACGACGATCCCGGCACAGTCCAGTTCGGTACCACCTTGGGTCTCTATACCGAGGAGTTTAGAGAGGAGAATGACTTACACGCCCTTGACTGCCACATCCATTATTCTCCCTCATGGTCTTGGGGACGCCCTCGTCTCACGATCGGCTACCTACGACCCCAGTAGTACAAAGGCATCGTCTCTCCCTCCATCCCTAAGGTACCTCAATTCTCTTTTATCTCACACTTTGACAGGATAGAGGGAGAGCACTGGCGTCTTCACTACTCACGTCTACTACTTGGGTGTATGTCCAACGGGCACGTCATCGACCTCGCCTACTTTATCGCCCTTGCCATACGCCACCAAATAGAGCGACATCGGAGGGGGGTCATCTCTATTGGCCCCTACGTGACTCGATTGGCGTGACACTTTAGACTCCTCGATAACGCGGCCCAAGAATCATCCTTGACCCTCATTGGCCAGATGTCTCCACAAGGCATCTCGAGATGCTTAGTATGAGGATGATCGAGAGGCGCCGAAGAACCTACCCTCCCTAATATCGTCTCACTCAATCCATCGAGGAGGAGGTTCCCGAGGACATTACTGATGATGTCCCTACCCAACACGAGGACCCGCTTTATTGCCCACTACCACCACCTTCTCGGCCAGTTCATGCGGCGGCTTCATATGCTACATCTCTGAGCGCCTCAACCGATTCGAGCAGCAATGTTTTTAATGATTTGACAACATTGATGCTACTCTACAGCAGATTTGTCAGCACCTCCATATCTCATCGCCAGCCCCACCTCGCGAACCATCTAGTGATGAAGATATTTAGAAATTTTAATTTTATGTTTTTATTTTGATTTAAAGACATCTTTTCATTTTTCTTTCATTTTATTAGGACTTATAATATTTATCTAACAATTTTTACTATCGGCTAATCTTTTACGAGTAAATCACTCTTCTTAATATCCCCTAAATAGTTCTTACTTTTATCACAGTTATCACAGAGCTCCAAAGCTCGCAATCATTTAGGAACTTCCAACTCTGATGGAAAAGGTTCGCCACAGTTACCATGCCCTGATCAATAAGGAGATATAATATTCTTTTGGTAGAGCACCTGTGGTACCAAACCTCTACCACCACCGGAGTATCCCCCTCCACCTCCATTTCGCCAAACTAAAGAACTCATTCATCCAAAACTCATGAAGTTTCAATTCTCTCACTATCTTATGATCTTATATTTTTCTTATATATCTAACCTTGTACATTGAGCGCAATGTACATCTTAAGTGTGGGGGGTATTTATTTCATTATCTTAAAAATCCCTGAATATTACTTTGTTCTCTTGTGAATCTCTCATATCATGTTTAAAATGAATTTTGATTGACTGATAATTTTGATTGATATATCTTAAATTAAAACATAGGCATTCATGCATTGATTGTTAACTTTAAGACACTAGAAAATCAAGCATGATAAGATGACGTTTAAGAATTTAAAATTTTAGGTTGTTTCCCCAAATTTAGGTATTATCTTCAATTGAATCCCACAGATTTAAACATCAAAAAGCCATAATTTTTGTGAGATTTTTGAGCATTTTGAGCATATATTAATTCTTTCATGCTCACTTCTATTATTGCTTTGAGTGTACCAATATTGAATTGTTGTTCTAGAACTTGCCTGATTATGCATGTTAAGACCACACTATTTGATTTGATATATCAAAATGATAGAGGCACTTAGGATTAACCCACTCATGCCATGAAAAGCCTACCTCCACAATTAACCCTTAATAAACCCCTTTGAGCCTAACAAACCATTCCTTGTATTACCCTCAATATTAACCCTTAACCCATTATTGTTGAAATCTCTTAAATTAATTCGATCCTCATTTTTTGTCGAGAATTGAGTTAGATAAATTGCTTAGCTATGTCTTGTTCTTAATAATTAGTTATGATTATTTAACTTGTTCTTAATTAAAAAAAAAAAACATGTATACATATTAGCAGTTATCTTTTGTTATAAGCTCCATTATTCAAATTCCATAGTAAAAAAAAAAGCTATGTTGTATGCAAGTGGTGATTAAATATTTTTCTAGTTAAGTAATTTTTTAGTTCAATCTCGATTCTAACCTTTTCTTTCAGTTTGTGACCACACCCCCTAACCAAGCCTCATTACAACCCTTTAAAGACCTTTTGATTGATGTATCATCTCGATTTATAGTGGTGGAGATTTGATTTTCATGCAAGCCTATGGTAATAACTTTTCATATTGACTAATGAGTGCTAATTTCATTGTCCTTAAACACTTCGAGTGATTTGAGTGAATCTTTAGTAAGGATGTTAAACTTTGTAAGGTTCTGAATCAATGAAAACTACTTAGATGAAGGGAGATGCCTAAGTTTTTCATGATTAAATATTCAACTTGGAATGTTTGAGGCTTTAATGTTCTTATAGTTGAGTTCTCAATGTATGATTACTTATGAGATGATTTGAGATAATATTGATCAAAATTATAAGTTGAGAAAAAGGATATTTTAACTATGATCCGAGGATTTTGCTTGAGGACAAGCAAACGCTTAAGTGTGGGGGTATTTGATAAACCGTAATTTATACATATTTATAACCCATGCTTAACGCATTTTATGAATGATTTATCCTTAGTTTTGGTGAAATCAATGCTCCTAATGCCTTAATTTCATGTTGTATCCTTAGGCAAGCATAGGAGAACAAAAGGAATGAGAAACGGGCCAAAAACAGAGAAAATGGGCCAAAGAAAAAAATCATCACGGCCTGGACCTCCTCACACGGGCAGATCACACGGCCGTGTCAATCTGGAAGAATTGAAGCATGATTCACATGGGCAGCTCACATGCCCGTGCCAATCTAACAGGCTCGAACACTGCCTCGTACATGGCCGTGCCACACGGGCGTGTCCCTGCCGAACCCTAGTTAAGCTTCATTCGAAAAAGGCCAAATTTTAGGGCTTCTTAGGCATTCCAAAGCCTATAAATACACCCTAAAGGAGGAAGAATAGGGAGAATGAGAATAGGGAGTAAGGAATTACTTCTAGGAAGCCGATTGATCCATCTCAGAAGCCGAAGCCACCATCAAGACTGAAGATCTCTCTTCAACCTCCCCTTCAGGAGTTTTTGGTTTTCTTTATGTTTTGTAATTTTTATTATTCTAAGATGTGTTCTTGTTTAGTTATGAACTAAACCCCTAAATACCTAAGGGGGATGAAACATATGACTAAACCTTGTTATTATTTCTGAATTGTATGATAAATATTTAACTTATTCTTAATTACGTGTTCTTAATTCTTGTTTTGGTATTTTAGGATATCACTTCAAGTTACTACTCTTAGTTGGAGGAGGAATAGACCCTGACTAAGAGTAACTTTGTCGTAATAAACTGGGATTGTTTGAACGCCTAGAGATAGGGTGACAAGATTTTGCCGGATTAGGGTGAAACCTAATACGGGAATCCATAGATCGAGTTAATACAACTTTAGGGTGTTAATTAGAGAAAACTCTTGGTTATTCAACCTAGGGAGCTAGTCTCAAAAGGGATTATAATATACATTAGGGATTTCTACGGAACAAGTTGAATGAATAAATCGTCTGGTTCGGAGCCAGAATAACAAGTAAGAGTCTAGGTGGATTTTTCTTTAGGTATTGTCTTAATCAATCGTTTTCCACAATAGTAATTTCCCAATTTCTATTTTCTGCAAGCTCTTAGTTTAATTAGTTAGTCAAAACAATCCTCTTTTATTCGGCTAGATAATAAAAAGACGGTCATTACTAGTATTCATAGTTCTTTAGGTTCGACAATCCGGTCTTGCTAAAGCTATACTACTGTTTGATAGGTACACTTGCCTACGTCGTGATCATAGTTAGTTTCAAGAACGAGTCATTACAAATTTATAAAACTTATCACATGAAAAATCGATGATCAGTCATACGTCCGTGTTATTTTGGCAGTATCACCCACGGCCATGTTGCACGGCCATGGTGATTTATCACAACCCGTGTTGGGAAAAGTCCTTGCCTTGTTTTCACACGGTCTAAATCATGCCCGTGTGCCTGGCCGTGTGGGTATGGAAAACCTGTATTCAAGAGCTCAGTTACTAGGTTAAGTGTTAAATACTAAAATCTAAAGAAGTTAATACCGTTAGTGCTCAGGTTACCTCCCGAGAAGTACTTATTTATAGTCTAAGCTCGACTTACGTGTCAATTGAATGGTCATGGTGGTTCGAGGAGTTTACACTCCTCATTCATGCTATCAATCTCATCAAAATAAGGTTTTAGACGAGTAATATTTACCTTAAATGAGCCGAATTTGGAATAATTTACCTCGACTGTACCATATGAAAAGATGTTAAGTACCGTAAGAGGGTTTTCTTCATTCGGTTCAACAGTGGTAATGCGAGGACCTGCGGTATCTAATAATACCTTATCTCCAACCTTAAATTGATTTGGTGAGGTATTGAGCTCGTCTTGGCATAGTTTTGGTTTATCGTGTGTTCTCAGTTTATGTATTCGCCATTCATCTAGCTCTTATTTTTGTAGCCTTCATTTTTCATGGATAGGTCCTTTATTTTTGCTGGAACATGGCTCATGTATGTCCTTCGAGCTTATTTCCTGTAAAGTAGGTTGCATAATATTGTCAGTTTTAGTAGAATGGTTTATACAATCACCTTCAATTTTTGATGTGTTGTCAAAATTGCAAGCTTCAAGGGTGATTGTTTCGTCCCGCACACGAAGTGTGAGTTCACCAGTGCCAACATCAATAATCCTTCTAGCAGTTGCTAAAAAGGGCCTTCCTAAAATCAAAGGTGTGTTGTTATCCTCCTCTATGTCTAGAACAATGAAATCAACTGGGAATATAAATTTGTCAATTTTAACTAGTACATCTTAAATAATACCCCTAGGAAATCTGATAGTTTTATCTGCTAATTGAATGCTCACCCTAGTTTGTTTGGGTTTCCCAAGACCTAGTTGTTTAAACATTTTGTAAGGCATGACGTTGATGCTAGCCCCTAAATCAACCAATGCATTATTAACATCTAAGCTACCAATTAAGCAAGGAATTGTAAAACACCCTGGATCTTTTAATTTGTTGGGTAGCTTATTCTGTAGAATTGCTGAGCAAACTGTGTTTAGCTCTACATGCGACGCCTCATCCAACTTCTGCTTATTTGCTAAGAGCTCCTTTGTGACCTACCTTACCTTTATTATTACTTACCACAGTTTCTTACTTTGGCTCTGGTTCAGATGCAGCTAACCCTTCCTCATTTCTAACGTTGATTGCATTGAGCTATTCCCTTGGGTTAGGTTCAGTATTACTTGGCAAGCTACCTCATGGTCATTCAAAAATTAATTTAGACAGCTGGCCTATCTGAGTTTTGAGCCCTTGGATTAACGCTTGTTGATTTTTAAGTGCTGTCTCGGTATTCTAGAAATGAGTTTCTAACACCGAGATGAATTTGGATAGCATCTCTTCAAGGTTCAATTTCTTTTCCTATTGATAAGGTAGTTGTTGGAAACCTAGAGGGTTTTGTGGCCTTTGATTTCCTTGACCACCCCATGAGAAATTCGGGCCTATATTGTAAGTATTACTGTATGGGTTATTTTGAGGTCTAGAGTTGTTGTTATCCATATAGTGGACTTGTTCCTCTTTGGTTGTAGGATTGAGGGGTTGATATTCTGTATGTATGCCTCCTCCACTTGAATCACACCTCATCACTAGATGTACCTGCGTAGAACCAAGTAAACCATCAATCTTTTTATTTAGAAGTTCTACCTGATTTGACAGCATAGTAACCGAGTCGACATTATAAACACCTGCTGTTTTGGTTGGCTTAGTCCTCATGACTTGCCATTGATAGTTATTCAGTGCCATTGATAAACCATAATTTATACATATTTTTATCCCCTACTTAACACATTTATGAATTATTTCTCTTTAGATTTGGTGAATTTGATGCTCCTAATTTTTTAATTTCATGTTTTATACTTAGGTGAGCATAGGATAGCGAAAAGAACAAGAAACGGACCAAAAATAGAGAAAATGGGCCGACGTGGGAAAACAACACAGCCTGGACTTCATCACACGGGCAGAACACACGCCCGTGCCATTCTAACAGGCTCGACCACGGCCTAAAACAACCTCAGCATAGGGGTGTTGATCTCTCAGCCTTGACCATGGCCTGAAGTAATCATACACGGGCGTGTCCCTGCCGAGCCCTAGTTTAGTTCTATTCAGAAAAGGACGATTTAGAGGGCTTTTAGGCATTCTAAAGCCTATTTAAATACCCTAGAGGAGGATTAAAAGGGGGACAGATAGTAGGAAGCAAGAAATTACTCCAAGAAAGCCAATTGGTCCATCTCAGAAGCCGGATTCATCATCAAGACTGAAGATATTTCCTCAATTTCCCTTCAGGAGTTTTGGGTTTTCTTTATGTTTTGTATTCATTATTCTTCTAAGATGTTTTCCTATTTAGTTATGAACTAAAACCCCTAAATACCTAAGGGGAATGAAACATAAGATGAGTCTTGTTATTATTTTCTTAATTGTATGATAAATATTTGACTTGTTCTTAATTATGTCTTCTTAATTCTTGTTTTGGTATTTCAAGATATTGATTCAGGTTCATGCTCTTAGTTGGAGGATGAATAGTCCCTATCTAAGAGTAACTTTGTCATAATTAAAAGGAGTTTATTACGTGCCTAGAGATAGGGTGACAAGGTTTTGCCGGATTAGGGTGAAACCTAATAAAGGGATTCATAGATAGAGTTAATGCAACCTTAGGGTGTTAATTAGAAAGAAATTTCAATTATTCAATCTAGGGTTAGACGTTATTAGTCTTGAATAGCGATAATAACATAACTTAGGAATTTCTACGGAACAACTTAAATGAATAAATCGTCCGATTCGGAGTCAAAATAACAAGTGAAGTCTAGGTGGATTTTTCCTTAGGTATTGTCTTAATTCGATCATTTTTCGAAAAGTAATTCCCCAATTCTATTTTCTGTGATTTCTTAGTTTAGTTAATTAGTTAATTAAAACAAACCCCTTTATTCTTAGGCTAGATAATAAAAAGACAGTCATTACTAGTACTTTTAGTTCCTTTGGGTTCGACAATCCGGTCTTGCTAAAGCTATACTACTGTTTGATAGGTACACTTGCCTACGTCATGATAATAGTTAGTTTCAAGAACGATTAATTATAAATTTATAAAACTTATCACAAAAAATCATGATCAAGTTTTTGGCACTGTTGCCAGGGAGCTAAAATATTAGGAACACTCAACTTTTATCACTTTAGCCACTTACTTTTACTGCAATTTAATTTTTCTTTTGACTTTATTTTTATTTACTAAATTTTCTTTTCCTTCCTCCTGGAAGGTTCTTATAGTTTATGACTAGAAGAAACCCGTTGGGACCATTACTTTTTAACGAAGAAATCAATCGCACCAATCGTAGAAACTGACGAGAAATAAGGTGAAGCCTAAGATACATAGAGGAAGAGCAAGAGGACGATATCTCAACTACAACCGAGGAGATGGCTGAAAATCAGGAAAATCCACTATCTCCTTCGATACCCGCTATTCTAGTAAATCAAAATCGTGCTCCTCGTACTATGTATGATTATGCTAAACCTAATTTAACAGGAACTGAAACCTAACACAATTCAAATGATACAACAATTTGTTCAGTTTGATGGTTTGCAGGATGAGGACCCCAACACTCACTTGGCAAATTTTCTGGAGTTTTGCGACACATTTAAAATTAATTGCATTTCTGACGATGCCATTCGTCTTCGGTTATTCCCTTTTTCATTGAGGAACTAAGCTAAACAATAGTTGAACTCGTTACCACGATGGTCAATCACTACTTCGGAACAAATGACAGAAAAGTTTTTATTAAAGTATTTTTCACCGGCTAAAACGGCCAAATTGCGTAATGATATCTCTTCTTTTGTGCAGATGAATTTAGAAACACTTTACGATGCATAGGAGAGATACAAGGACCTACTGCGAAGGTGCCCTCACCATGGGTTACCTCTATGGTTGCAAGTTCAAACATTCCAGAATGGCCTGAATCCCTCGACTAGAAAAATGGTTGACGCAGCCGTTGGTGGAGCCATCAACAATAAAACTCCTGAAACAGCTTACAAATTTATTGAGGAGATGTCATTGAATAACTATCAGTGGCAAGTTGTGAGGACTAAGCCAACCAAAACAGTAGGCATTTATAACATTGATGCGGTTAACATGTTATCAAATCAGGTAGAACTTCTAAATAAAAAGATTGATGGTTTACTTGGTTCTACGCAGGTACATCCAGTAATGAGGTGTGATTTAAGTGGAGGAGGCGTACATAAAGATTATCAAACCTTCAATCCTACAACTGACGAGAAACAAGTTCACTATATGGGTAACAAAAACTCTAGATCTCAAAATAACCCGTACAATAATACCTATAATGCAGGTTGGAGGAACCACCCAAATTTCTCATGGGGTGGTCAAGGAAATCAAAGGTAACAAAATCCTCTGAGTTTTCAACAACCGCCTTACCAACAAGAGAAAAAGCCAAACCTTGAAGAGATGCTAAAGAAATTTATCGCAATATCAGAAACTCACTTCCAGGATACCGAGACGGCACTTAAAAATCAACAAGTACCAATCCAAGGGCTTGAAACTTAGATAGGCCAGTTGTCCAAACTAATTTCCAAAAGACCACAAGGTAGCTTACCAAGTAACACTGAACCTAACCCGAGGGAACAGCTCAACACAATTAATGTTCAAGATAAAGAAGGATTCGTTGAGCCTGAGCCAGAACCGAGGCAAGAAACTGTGGTAAGCAAAGGTAAAGGTGAGGTAGGTCATAATGAAAACAAAACGATAAGTGTAGGATATAAACCTCGTGTGCCATATCCCAAAGCGACAAGGAAAGACAACTCAGATGAAAAATTTGGTAAATTCCTTAAACTCATAAAAAAATTACATATCAACTTACAGTTTATTGAAGCTCCCTCGCAGATGTCGAACGCAATGAAATTTTTAAAGGAGCTTTTCGCAAATAAGCAGAAATTAGACGAGGCATCCTATGTGGAGCTAAACGTAGTTTGCTTAGCTATTCTACAAAATAAGCTACCCAACAAATTAAAAGATCCGGGGAGTTTTACAATTCCTTGCTTAATTAGTAGTTTAGAGTTAATAATGCACTAGCAGATTTAAGGGCTAGCATTAACGTCATGCCTTACAAACTGTTTAAGCAACTAGGTCTTGGGAAACCCAAACAGACTAGGATGAGCATTTAATTAGTAGATAAAACTATCAGAATTTCTAGGGGTATTATTGAAGATGTGCTAGTTAAAATCGATAAATTTATATTTCCCGTTGACTTCATTGTTTTAGACATAGAGGAGGATAGCAACACTCCTTTAATTTTAGGAAGGCCCTTTTTAGCAACTGCTAGAACAATTATTGATGTTGGCACAGATGAACTCACACTTCGTATGGGAGACAAAACAATCACCCTTCAAGCTCGCAATTCTGGCAACACATCAAAAATTGAAAGTGATTGTATAAACCATTCTATTAAAACTGACAATATGGTGCAACCTACTTTATAGGAAATGAATTCGAAGGATATACATGAGCCATGTTCAAGCAACGGTAGAGAACCCATTCTTGAAGAACGAAGGTTACAAATCGAGGAGCTAGATGAATGGCGAACACATAAACTGAGAACATACGATAAACCAAAACTACGCCAGAACGAGCTCAACACCTCACCAAATCAACTTAAGGTTGGAGATAAAGTTCTATTAGACGCCGTAGATCCTCACATCGCCACTGCCAAACCGAATGAAGAAATTTCTCTTATGGTACTTAGCATTTTCCCATTCAGTACAGTCGAGGTAAGTCATCCTAAATTCGACACTTTTAAGGTAAATAATACCCGCCTAAAACCTTATTTTGATGAGATTGATAGTAGGAATGAGGAGTATAAACTCCTCGAACCACCATGACCTTTCAATGAAGACGTAAGTCAAGCTTAGACTATAAATAAACGCTTTACGAGAGGCAACCTGAGCACTAACGGTCTTAACTTCTTTAAATTCTAGTGTTTAACACCTAACATACTAATGGAGCACTAACAGGCTTACCATACTCACACGGCCAAGTGCACGGGTGTGCTTAGGACCGTGTAGAAATAGGGCAAAGATTTTTCCCAAACACGGGCTGTGATAAATGACCACGACCGTGCGACATGGCCGTGGATGATCCTGCCAAAACAGCACAGGTGTGCGACACGCCCGTGTCATAGAACCGTGGGTGAACCTGAGAAAATAGCACGGGCGTGCGACACATCGGTGTCTAGCACTCGTGGTCAAACTTGTCAAATTAACACGGGCGTGGACCTACATACACAGGCTTGGGAGAAGAAAACGAAGCCACATGGCCGTGTGCATCAACACGCCCAAGGTACACGGGCGTGGGGCGAATGTCAGATGCACCAAAAATTGAAAAAATACGAAATAGACGGGCTAAAATTAGGGCACACGGGCGTGTCCTCTGGCCGTGTTCCCCAAAATCTATAAATACCCTACACTATTTATTGTCTTCTCCACCCAAAATCCCTAACCCTAGCCACTACAAGTCCAGACGCCCTCCCTGCCACGCCCTTGCTCTGCTTCCAACTCCATTTTTTACGCTCATTCTCCCATTTCTAGTGTTTGTTTACACTTTTCTCTTTTATTTTACTTACTTCTAACGCTATTTATCATAATAATCTACATTTTTTTCATATTATTTCTATTTTTCTATCACTCAAATTCCATGTCTAGGGTAGTTATCATCAATTTCATGTTGAAGTTTTCACTTATTCCATGATTTCTTAAGCTCCATTTACCTATTCTAAGTTAATATTCGTAGGTCGCACTTGCTTACTATTCTTTGCCATTTTAACCCATGCATTGTGATACATTCATGCTTTTTATGTTTCCTTAAAGTTCTTTTGCACTTTTATATTCATGCTACTACCATACTAATGCCACAAAAGTATGCCATAAAATTGATTAG
Organism: Gossypium anomalum; assembly: GCA_025698475.1. NCBI lineage: Eukaryota > Viridiplantae > Streptophyta > Magnoliopsida > Malvales > Malvaceae > Gossypium > Gossypium anomalum. Next base: position 19,205,235 of record CM046963.1, on the reverse strand, counting down.
TTTGGTTAAGTTTGTTAGTGTTAGTAGTTGTGGCTAAAATTATTTATGACTTTTTCCTTTTTAAATTTGTTTTTGTTTTACCTTGACCATTCATCAAGACGAAATAATGTTTTTCTTCATATTCACGAGGGAAGAAAATCACCGTCCCCGCTTCAAAGAAAAGAAAGGGAGCGTCATCCTCCTCGGGTCCCACCGCTGAAATTCGCCACCCCTTCCTGCAGTTCCCCATTGGGCCCCAAGAAGAACTTTTCCAAGTACTCTGGGCTCAACCTTTAATTCCGGGCCACTGCAATGACTGGGCTGTAGTAGAACAGGTCTAATTGGCTGATGCAATTCAGGCCCTCCTCACCTCTGACCCATGGAACCTCTTTTTTGAGATCGTCGAGCTGACGTATCTTGAGCTCACAATGGAACTATGCTCAACATTCCATCTTCAAACTGCAATGACCAACTATGATGATCCCGTCACGGTCCAATTTCACCTTGGCGATCTAGTTCACCAGTTGAGCGTTTCAGAGTTTGGTTCAGCACTGGGTCTTTGCACGGAGGAGTTCCAGGAGAAGAACAACCTCGATACCCTCAACCGCCACATCCATTACTCTCCCTCGAAGTGCTAGAGCACTCTCGTCCCTCGCTCGGCCACCTACGACCCTAGTCACTCTAAGGCATCAGCTCTCTCTCCTTCCTTGAGGTACTTACACTCTATCTTAGCTCATACTTTGACAGGGAGGAGAGAGAGCACCGGCGTCGTCAACACTCACGATGTCTATTTCTTATGGTGTATGTCGCATGGGCACATCTTCGACCTCGCCTATTTCATCGCCCTTGCCATTCGCCATCAGATAGAGCAACATCGGAAGGGGGTTATCTCCATTGGCTCCTACGTGACTCGACTGGCCCGGCACTTCGGGCTCCTCAACACCACGGCACAAGAATCATCTTTTACCCTCATTGGCCAGATGTCTCCACAAGGTATCTCGAGTATGCTAAGCATGAGGATGATCGAAAAGCGCCGAGAAACCTACCCTCCTCAATATCGTTTCGCCCAATCAACCGAGGAGGTGGACCTCAAAGATATTACTGATGATGTCCCTCCACAGCATGAGGACCCACTGTCTCAGCCACCACGTTCCCATCACCCAGTTCATGCGGCGGCTTCATATGCCAACATTTCTAAGCGTCTCACTCCATTCGAGCAGCAGTGTTTTCAGCGATTTGATAACATTGATGCTACTCTACAGCAGATTTGTCAACACTTCCACATCGCATTTCCACCACCACCTCGCGAACCATCTGGCGATGATGATATTTAATTTTATCTTATTTTATTTTTATATTTATTTATCAATGTTTTTATTAATTTCACTTTTAAATTTTAATGTTATTTCCTTTTTGCTATTGTTTTATATTTAGGTTTTATAAACAAATTTTAATCTCGACTAATTCTTTATGAGTAATTATTCTTCCTTATATCCCCTAAAAAAGTTCCTAATTTTATCACAGTTATAAAGAGCTACATAGCTCACAATTACTAGGAACTTCAAACTCCATTGGAAAAGGTTCTCCATGATTGCCATGCCCTGCTTGATCACGAGATATAATATTCTTTTGGTGCAGCACTTGTGGAACCCAACCTCTACCACCATCGGAGTATCCTCCTCCACTCTACATAACTCCAAACTAGGGAATTCATTCATTTAACACTCAAAAAGTTTCATTTCTCTCCCTATCTTATGATATTATATCTCTATTTGCCACTAACTTTATCTTTGTACATTGAGGGCAATGTACATCTTAAGTGTGGGGGGTATTCATTTCATTATCAGAAAAATCCTTGAATAATGCCTTGTTCTATTGCAAATCTATCATATCATTTTTAGTATGAATTTTGATTAATTTATGATTTTTATTGATATATCTTGAATTAAACATAGGCAGCCACGCATTGATTATTTAAACTTTAAGACGTTAGAGAATTAAGTATGATAAGTTGATTTTTGAGAATTTAAAATTTTAGGTTGTTTTTCCCAAGTTTAGGTATTGCCTTGAAATGAAATCTACAGTTTTGAACATCAAAAAGCCATAATTTTTGTGAGATTTTGAGCCTTTAAAGAACATCTATTATTCCCTAAATGCTCACTTTTATTATTGCTTGAGTGCGTCAATATCGAATTGTTATTCTAGAACTTGCTTGATTATGCATGTCAAGACCACACTATTTGATTTGATATGTCAAGATGGTAGAGGCACTTAGGATTAAAACACTCATGCCATGAAAAGCCTACCTCCACGATTAACCCTTAGTAAACCCCTTTGAGCATAACAAGCCATTCCTTCTGTTACCCTTAATATTAACCCTTAACTCATTATTGTTGAAAGCCCCTCAATTAATTTGATTCCTATTTTTGCCTAGATTTGATTTGAATAAATTGCTTAGCTATGTCTTGTTCTTAGTAGTTAGTCTGTTATTTGACATGTTCCTAATTTAAAAAAAATGTATACATATTAGTAGTAGTGATCTTTTGTTTTTGAGCCTAAGTTTTTAAATTCTATATTCTGAGAAGAAGCTTTGTTATATGCAAGTGATGATTAAATATTTTTCTAGTTAAGTAATTTTTCAATTCAATCTCGATTCTAACCTTTTCTTTCAGCTTGTGACCACACCCCTTAACCAAGCTTCGTTACAACCCTCTAAAGACCTCTTGATTGATGTATCAACTCAATTTATAGTGGTGGAGATTTGATTTTCATGCAAGCATATGGTAATAACTTTTCATATTGACTGATGAGTGCTAATTTCATTGTCCCTGAATACTTCGAGTGATTTAAGTGAATCTTTAGTGAGGATGTTAAACTCTGTGAGATTTTGAATCAATGGTAACTACTTAGATGAGGGGAGATGACTATGTTTTTCATGATTAAATACTCAACTTGGAATGTTTGAAACTTTAATGATCTTTTAGTTGAATTCTCAATGTATGATTACTTATGGATTAGTTTGAGATATTATTGATAGGAATTATAAGTTGAGAAAAAGGAATTTTTAATTGTGAATTGAGGATTTTGCTTGAGGACAAGCAAACACTTAAGTGTGGGGGTATTTGATAAATTGTAATTTATACATATTTTTATCCCCTGCTTAACACATTTATGAATGATTTCTCCTTAGATTTGGTGAATTTGATGCTCCTAATCCTTTAATTTCTTGTTTTATACTTAGGTGAGTATAAGAGAGCGAAAAAAACAAGAAACGAACCAAAAACGGAAAAAATGGGCCGGCGTAGGAAAACAACACAGCCTGGACTTCCTCACACTAGTAGAACACACGCCCGTGCAATTCTAACAGGCTCGACCACGGCCTAAAACAACCTCAGCACGGGCGTGTTGATCTCTCACCCTCGACCACGGCCTGAAGTAATCGCATATGGGCGTGTCACATGGGCATGTCCCTGTCGAGCCCTAGTTAAGTTCTATTCAGAAAAGGATGATTTGAAGGGATTTTAGGCATTCTAAAGCCTATTTAAACACCCTAGAGGAGGACTAAAAGGGGGACAGAGAGTAGGGAGTAAGGAATTACTGTTCGATAGGTACACTTGCCTATGTCGTGATAATAGTTAGTTTCCAGAACGATTAATTATAAATTTATAAAACTTATCACAGAAAATCACGATCAGACATCTCCTCAATAAATTCGTGAGCCTCTTCAGGTGTTTTGTTATTGATGGTTTCACCAGCTGCTGCATCAATCATCTGTCTTTTTGAGGGGTTCACACCACTGTAAAATGTTTGAATTTGCAGCCATAGAGGTAACCCATGGTGAGGGCACCTTTGCAGTAGGTCCTTATATCTCTCCCATGCATCGTAGAGTGTTTCTAAATCCATCTGCACAAAGGAAGAAACATCATTACGTAATTTAGCTATTTTAGCCGGCGGAAAATACTTTAATAAAAAGTTTTCGGTCATTTGTTCCCAAGTAGTGATTGACACTCGTGGTAACCACTGTTTAGCTTTATTTCTCAATGAAAAAGGGAATAACCGAAGGCGAATGGCATCATCAGAAACGCCATTAATTTTAAATGTGTCGCAGAATTCTAGAAATTTTGCCAAGTGAGTGTTGGGATCCTCATCCTGCAAACCATCAAACTGAACAAATTGCTGTATCATTTGAATCATGTTAGGTTTCAGTTTAAAATTTTTTGCAGCAATAGTAGGCCTAACTATACTTGATTCAGTTCTTGTTAAATTTGGCTTAGCATAATAATACATAGTGTGTGGAGCTTGATTCTGATTTACTTGATCGATGGCATCGCAGGAGGTAGCGGGTTTTCTTGATTTTTAGCCATCTCCTCGGTTGTAGTTGAGATATCATTCTCTTGCTCTTCTTCTATGTATCTTAGGCTTCGCCTTATTTCTCTTCGGTTTCTGGAGTTGTACGATCGATTTCTTCGTCAAAAAGTAAGGGTCCTGATGGGTTTCCTTTAGTTATAAACTATAAGAACCTGTCAGAAGAGAGAAAAAGAAAATTTAGTAATGAAAATTAAAACAAAATTTAAATTGCAATAAAAGTAAATGGCTAAAGTAATAAAAATCAAGTGTTCCTAATATCTTAGTTCCCCAGCAACGGTGCCAAAAACTTGATCGTGATTTTTCATGATAAGTTTGATAAATTTATAATTAATCATTCTTGAAACTAACTATTATCACGATGAAGGCAAGTATACCTATCGAACAGTAGTATAGCTTTAGCAAGACCGAATTGTCGAACCCAAAGGAACTAAAAGTACTAGTATTAACTGTCTTTTTATTATCTAGCCTAAAAATAAAAGGGGTTTGTTTATCTAAACTAATTAACTAAACTAAGAAATCACAGAAAGGAAATTAGGGAAAATAATTTTTAGAAAATTCGATTGATTAAGAAAATACCCAAGGAAAAATCCACCTATACTTCACTTGTTATTTGACTCTGAGTCATACGATTTATTCATTCAACTTGTTCTGTAGAAATCCCTGAGTTATGTTATTATCCCTATTCAAGACTAATAACGTCTAACCCTAGATTGAATAATTGAAATCTCTTTCTAATCAACACCCTAAGGTTGCATTAACTCGATCTATGGATCTCCTTATTAGGTTTCACCCTAATCCGGTAAAATCTTGTCACCTTATCTTTAGGCGTGCAATCAACTCCACTTAATTATGACAAAATTGCTCTCAAACAGGGACTATTCATCCTCCGAATGAGAGCATCAACTTGAATCAATATCCTGAAATACCGAAACAAGAATTAAGAAAACATAATTAAGAACAAGTTAAATATTTATCATACAATTCTGATAATAATAACAAGATCCGTCTTAGGTTTCATTCCCCCTAGGTATTTAAGGGATTTAGTTCATAACTAAAAAGGAAAACATCTCAAAAGAATAATGAATACAAAACATAAAGAAAACCCAAAACTTTTAAAGGGAAATTGAGGAGAGATCTTCAGTCTTGATGATGAATCCAGCTTCTGAGATGGATCAATCGGCTTTCTTCGAGTAATTCCTTGCTTCCTACTCTGTGTCTCCTCTATAGTCCTCCTCTCGGGTGTTTAAATAGGCTTTAGAATGCCTAAAAGCTCTAAAAATCACGCTTTTTAAATAGAACTTAACTAGGATTCGGTAGGTACACGCCCGTGTGACACACCCATGTGCGATTACTTCAGGCCATGGTCAAGGCTGAAAGATCAACACACCCATGTTGAGGTTGTTTTAGGCCGTGTTCGAGCCTGTTAGAATGGCACGGGCGTGTGTGCTGCTCGTGTGATGAAGTCCAGGCCATGTTGTTTTCCCACGTCGGCCCATTTTCTCCGTTTTTGGCCCATTAAAGGATTAGGAGCATCAAATTCACCATATCTAAGGAGAAATCATTCATAAATGTGTTAAGCATGGGATAAAAATATGTATAAATTACGGTTTATCAAGGAGCGAACTCATGGGTTCAGGCCGTTTTGGGCCACGTTGGGCTAAAATGGGCCGTATTGGCCCCATTAGCTCGTGGGCCCTGCACGGGCAAACCGCACAGATGTGTGGAGATTATTGGTCTGACTGTATTGTTTTCACAGCCAAGGCCATTGTTTGGGCTTATTAGGCCACATGAGCAAGTGGGCCCACATGGGCCGTATAAGAGGCCTGGGCCATCTTCGCTATTTAAACTACTACGGTTGCACAGGTCGCATGAGACAACTGTAGACATACTGTCGGGCCGATAAGTATACCTAGACCCTAATCTATGAAATGACTGTTATACCCCTATGAGGTAAATGATGGATATACCCCTATATGTTTTATGACTGTTGAGCATGTTATTTTTATTATATGAACATTTATATTATGTTGCATTGTATGGGGTGGGATATATAATATTGGAGGAAGTGTACTAAAAGGCTATAAGCCTTTACTGGTAGCTCTACTGCAAATACTGTTAGTACCGAAACCGGTACTTTATTCTAGAGTGTAGGGATGGGTGGATCGATTTAATCCCTACATGGAGTGTGGGCTGGACAGAGTGGAGTGTAAAGGATGGTTGGGTAGGACCTCTGTATGCATCTCTGGTACTGTACTGTAATGGGATAAGGCCCACACTGATATTGCTACTGATATGGGCTTAGTCCCAAACTATTCAACACTGTATGTTTGACTATTTGATATATAGGGACTACATACTGAGTTTCATAAACTCAACTTTTCTGCTAAAACCGTACCTTAATCAAGCTTCTAAGTGCCGAAACCTCAAGCCCTAAAACGGTGATATTTTTCTTCTCAAATTCGACAAAGATGATGATAATAAAGCTAATTTTTTTTGCTTTATTTTACTTTATTAACATTAATAACCATTTTACAAATTTAACCTTAATTAAACCATTTAAAAACAACTTAATGGATGCCCATTTATGTCAGATTCCACTATCAATAGTCTAATATCATCATAAGGACCTTTCATTTAATAAGCCATAGCAATTAGACACCTTTATCAAATAGAATGCAACTTTTTCATTTTATGCAATTTATTCCTTTCGCCAAATTAAGCACTCAAATGCTAAATTTATTTCATGAAACTTTCATACATACCTAAAAATATGTTGTAGACATTAAAAATACTATTAAAATAATTTTACAACCTCAAATTTGTGGTTCAAAAACCACTGTTCTGATTTAAGCTAAAACCGGGCTGTTACAAGCATAATTGCTCAATCATACAAATTCCCTCTCGTACTTGGTTACAGTTACGCAGCCTTGTTTCAATTCTAAAAACTCTTTATGCTTTTGATCCAAAAATTGTTGACTGATGTATTTCTTTCGGAATTCAGTCTAGAAGAATTCCCAGGTGTCTCTCTCCCTCGGCACTGTTGATACTAATGTATTCCCCCATTGATATGAGGTATCTCTTAAAAGAGATATAGCACAGTTTAAACATTCCACTAGCGTACAAGAAAGCTCGTCAAACACTCTAATCGTATTTTCAAGCCAAAATTTGGTTCTCTCACGGTCATCATTAACATTAGCTTTGAACTATTCAGCCTCGTGTTTACGGATCTTGTTAACAGGAGGCTTATTCAATATTAAAAGCTTGACTCCTTGAGGAGATACAGGTACGGGTTAGGGATTAAGAGGGGGTGGAGGTTGTTAAGCAACCGAGTTCGAACAAATGTATTGAGTGAACCACTCGTTCATCATTTGGAAGAAAGCTTCTGTAGCCTTTCCTCCCTGGCTACTTGCCACAGGTCTAAAATCAGATGGCGTTGTCCCTTGCATGAGACCAGGCGTATTACTCTCAACCTCATCAGCTAGAGCTCGATTGGGATCCATTACTATATGAAAACACAGTTTAAGACGTCAAGATTCATCACACTATCACAGTTTATTTATGGCATGTATAGCTAGACTCACACACATGCTATGTTAGTCTTAGAATCGACTAAACTGTAGCTCTGATACCAATAAATATAACACCCCTCACCCGTATTCAACGTCAAAATAGCGTTATGAGGTATTACCGATCAATTCACAATATATAGCATTCATTTATGCAACAATAATAATTTATTCTCATAAATCATTCAGCACAATCACATTGTCCATTGAAAGGGCCTACGAGCCATTAAACATGCTTTAGAAGTGGTTCAGGACTAAATTGATAACGTACAAAAATTTTTGAAACTTAAAAAAATTTCAATCATACATGGGTCACACGCCCGTGTGAATAGGTTGTGTGCCTCACGCGGCTCTAGACACGCCCGTGTCTCAGACCGCCTGGAAACAGGGCATACATACTGACTTGAGTCACACGGCCGACCACACGCCCGTGTGTCTAGCCCGTGTGCCTTTGAGATGGCCACACACGCCTGTGTGCCAGATCATGCCAAAACTGTAGGGTATACTGACTTATGCAAAACGGCCAAGTCATGCTCCCATGCGCTAGGCCGTGTGCGAATTAGGGGGTATACTAACTTGTACCACACGACCAGTCACACAGCTGTGTTTGAGACCAAGTGGAGCACACTGAATTCAATTCAATTTCAGCACCAAGGGACACACGGCCATGCAACATGACCGTGTGCCACACATGGCTGAAACACATGCCCGTGTGGACAAAAATAGGCTATTTGCCACCCTTACTCATGCTCACCTGAACGCCCAAAATGGTACCAATCCATAGTATAATTAAACATCCAATTTAACCACAAACAAGGTTAGTTCATGTCATTTTCAATGATAGCAACTAACATGCTTATACCATAAGTTTCACCCAATCAAAACATACCAAAATATATGCACAATCAACTAGTTTAACCATTACCTAACATACATCATTTTGCACCAATTCAAAAGCTTCATACCAATCATATTATAAGTTATTCACAAATCCACATATGAACTCAAATACCAACCATATATACACATAATCAAGTTAAGCCAACATTAATGGTTATATACAAATACGGGGGTAAGGTTGGTACGAGGGTGTATACGGATAGATTGGGTTGGGATTGCATTCACATTCTGATTCTGATTCTGTTACCTGATACTGATTTTGATTCTGTCACCTAACTCTTATTCGGATTCTGATTCTGATTCTATCACCTGATTTTGATTCTGATTTTGATTCTCATTTTGATTCTAGTTCTGATAATGTTTCTTATTCTATAATGGGCTAAGGCCCGTCTGGTACTGCCTGTTATAATGGGCTAAGGCCCAATTGATTCAACCGTAAGTAGGGTCAGGGCGGACTTTTAATTCTTTTATATGACTGACTGTTCCTTTTATATAGTAGGGGATTTCACACAGAGTTTTCGCAAACTCACCCCGTTTATTAACCTTTCAGGTAATTTTCAGCCTTAGACGGATCGGAGCTGCGAGGGACTCGGAGGGAGCTACACACACTGTTTAAGTTATAGTTTTGATTATTGCTTTAAAAATGTTTTTATGTGAGTTGTAGTAAAGCTGTTGTAATTTTTTGGATTTCTAATTTGGAATTTTATTTATTATTGCTAGTATTAGAACACGATTTTTTAAAGCAACTACTTTTTTCAAAACATCACGTATCCGCAATTGTTTTAAATTAAGCTTCCGCAACTGCCAAGTTTTTTTTACAAAGTTGTTTAGAATGTTATTTAGCTGAGGTTTTCTAACAAGGTTTAAAAAGGGTATAAGTTTTTAATTATTAAGAAGGGTTTTTAATGGAAACATGGTTTTCGAAAAACACTTCAATGTGACACGCCAGATTCGAGTCAAACATTTAGGCGTGGTTTGGGGTGTTACATTTAGTGGTATCAGAGCCTGGTTGCAACAACTCGGCTGTGGATTGGGTTTTCAAAGGTTGAATTTCAAAAAATTATTTTCAACCACGTGGTCTGTTTGAAGTATTTCTCTTAAAAAGTGTGCTGCTTTGAGTCTTCTCGTGTAGAATCCGTAAGTCTTCTAAATACTTTTGACTGTTTAGAAATTGAAATACTGTAGATTCCTTAGATACTGGACTGAATTTAAATTTGGTATTTGTTTTATGTGGATGTGATGTTTAGAGATAGAAATTGTATATATGTGTGATAAATATGTGTTTGCTTCAGTGAATAAGCGGTGTATGTAAGAGATGTTTCAAGTTCTAGTTGAAGTGTGATAGTGATAGTAGGATCAGAGTGCGCAGCAGTAGCGTAGTGGGGTAGATGTTACACGACTACCCTGTTAGATGGAAATTTCGGGGACGAAATTTCTTTAAGGGAGGTAGAGTTGTAACACCCTAAATTTAGGCCTAGAAGTTTTGGGCCTTGAGCATGGGAGCGGTTGAAGGTAGCTTATAATATTTTGTTGTGCATGTAAATTTCATTAATGAAGGCTTGTTTTAGTGGTTAAGTGTGTTGAGAAGTGTTGGAGAAGTCTTGGGTTCAAACCTGGACTCTAGCAAAAATTTTGGTTTAAGGTGAATCAAACCCTGGGTGTAGTAGGTAGGCCTCAAGAATATTGTTGGAGAAAAGATGACACAAAAAGGAGTGTGGTGTAGTGGCAAGTTGGCGCCACTTAGGGGATAAGGAAGTGACGCCATAGAGGAAGTAAGAGGTCCAAGGTTCAAGTCTTGGCTCTTGCAATATATTTTGGTTTTTCTTTTCAATAAATCTGGAAGCAAGTAGGTGCACTTTAAAGTTTAATGTGTTGGGTTTATGACACAAATGAGTTGATGGCCCAGTGGTGGTGGCGTGAGTTGGCATGTAAGAGGACTTTGGTTCGAATCCCTTGGCGCAAAGGTTGATTATTTTGCTATATTGGGACGGAAAGAGTTGGTGTTGGTTTTAAACTCTAGTGATGGAGGGATCCCACATCAGGAAGCTAACATAAGAGTAAATGGAGAGCTAGCTTTAAATAGAGCAAACCATGAGGAGAGTAGGCATACCCTTCTTGGCTGATCCCTTTCGCTTTATAGCGTGCTCATTTGGGTTAGGCGTCGGCTAAGAGTGCTCGGAGCGCAGATTAACTCCAGTCTCCTATCAGGTGTGTATTTCTCACTACTCTAGTTGTAGGATGGCTACTTCGGGTCGCGATGGGCCAAAATGGTCCATGTGGGCCCAATAGGCCTACTGGGCCAATTGGATAAGTTGTTTGATTCTGTAGTAAATATTGGATTAGGCAAGGTGAATCTCATATCTGTGGCTAGAATTGGGTTAAAAGGGCCACATGAGCGTGTGGGCATATTTGGGCCGAGAAAGGGCTTTAGGCCCATTCGTATTGTCATCCTTGGTTAGAATACTTGGTTTGTAAAATTACCAAAATACCCCTAGTTTGCAAAATTACCAAAATATCCCTGGTTTGCAAAATTACCAAAATACCCCTAGTTTGCAAAATTACCAAAATACCCTTGGTTTGTAAAATTATCGAAATACCCCTGTAAGGTAGAATTACCGAGATACCCTTGTGGGGTAAAATTACCAATTTGCCCCTAGGGTGTTAAATGACAGTTTTGTCCTTGTGGGCAAGTGACTAACTTGGACTGTGTGGTTGACGGATCAGATTGTGAATATATGTTGATGATATGAATGACTTGATTGTGATTGTTTGATTCAAATATGGGCATGATATTTTGTTTTTGTATACGTATGCCATGACATATTATTTCCATTGCATGGGACATGGGTTATATTGATGGAGAAAGCGTTCTAGCAGCCTCGCCGCAATCTGGTGGCCTCGCCACATATATCTGTTCTAGTGACTTCGTCACAATATCTGGCAGCCTTGCTGCAATCTGGTGGCTTCACCACATATATATATATATATATATATATATATATATATATGTTCTGGTGGCCTAGCCACAATAGCTATATCTGGTGACTTCGTCACAATATCTGGCAGCCTCGCTGCAATTTCTGTGGTGTGTAGCAGTTGGGTGGGTCGAGTAGTCTCCCCACATGGTGTAAGGCTGGTACGAAGGTGTATACGGATGGATTGGGTTGGGATTGCATTCACATTGATTCGATTCATTACACGATCATGATTTCGATTCTCGTCACCTAACTCGATTCTCGATTCACACCGATTCTAATTCTGATTTTGTTTCTTATTTTGATTCTAGTTTTGATAATGTTTCTTATTCTGTAATGGGCTAAGGCCCGTCTGGTACTGTCTGTTATAATGGGCTAAGGCCCAATTGATCTGGCTGTAAGTAAAAAAGGTGGGCGGACTTTTAATTCTTTTATATGACCGATTGTTCCTTTTATATAGTAGGGGATTTCACACTGAGTTTTCGTAAACTCACCCCGTTTATTAACCTTTCAGGTAATTTCTAGCCTTAGACGGATCTGAGCTGCGAGGGACTCAAAGGGAGCTACACACTGTTTAAGTTATAGTTTTGATTATTGCTTTAAAAATGTTTTTATGTGAGTTGTAGTAAAGCTGTTGTAATTTTTTGGATTTCTAATTTGGAATTTTATTTGTAATTGCTAGTATTAGAACACGATTTTCTAAAGCAACTACTGTTTTCAAAACATCACGTATCCGCCATTGTTTTAAATTAAGCTTCCGCAATTGCCAAGTTTTTTTTACAAAGTTGTTAAGAATGTTATTCAGCTGAGGTTTTCTAACAAGGTTTAAAAAGGGTATAAGTTTTTAATGATTAAGAAGGGTTTGGAATGGAAACATGGTTTTCGAAAAACACTTCAATGTGACATGCTAGATTCGAGCTAAACTTCCAAGTTGGGTTTGGGGTGTTACAGTGTGGCTATTTAAATTCCAAAAATCAGGTGCATACTTTACATGGCCTGGGCACATGCCCATGTCCTGAGGTCATGTCCTTCACATGGCTGAGACACACGGCCGTGTCCCTGCCCATGTTTTTACTACTAGGCATTCTATTTGAGTTACTTAGGGTGCAGGGGACACACGATCGGATCACACGCCCATGGGGCATACCATGTGTCGTACACGGTCTAGACACACGCTTGTGTTTCTACGCGTGTGGAAAATTTTGAGGCTATTTTCCAAGCCTTTTTTCACCCTCAATAACACATGCACACTTACATATCTCAATGACATCTTACATGGCATAATGAGCACTTACTCATTCATAGATATGGCTCATGCATATCAACTTCTTATGAATTTATACTTGCTTACGACTCCATATTTTATTTAGACCAAGCTTACCAGATCACATGCAATATGTTACATCAATTTACTTCCATTTCATACATTCATGCCTTAGATGTTATTATGCCATTTATTCACAATTCTATCATCAAACATCCATGAACATATCCCCAATTCATCCATGCCAAATGAATTTAGCCACATCATGAGTGACTTTAGTACATGCATGCATATATGAATATGGTTACATCCCCATAATTAATATGAGCCATATCTCATGGCCATATACAAAATGAATCATCAAATCATTATCAACCAATACATTTGGATAAACCAATATGACATTGTAACAGTCTGGTTTTAGGTAAATTAGAATAGTGGTTTTGACATCACAAATCTGAGGTCGTAAAATTATTTTAATATTATTTTTTGTGTTTACAGCATGTGACTATATATGTGTGAAAGTTTGGTGAGCTAATTTTATAGTTTAATAGATCAATTTGAGAAAAAAGACTTAATCGCGTAAAATGCAAAAGTAGCATGCTATAAGTTAAAAGTGTTAAATTGCTATGGCTTATTAAATGTAAGGTCCTTATGTTGTAATTAGACCATGATTAGTGGAATTTGATGTAAATGGCCAACCATTAAATGTTTTGTTAATGTTTTAATTAAGGTTAAAATAGTAATTTAGTTATTAAGGTTAATCTTAATTAAAACAAAAGCCAAATTTTAGCTCATTTCTTTCTTCCTTAGCCGAATATTAGAGAAAGAAAATTGGGTTTTGAGCTTTCATCTATTTAGCCATGGTTAATTTTGATTAAGGTACGATTTTAGCTCAGTTTTTGATGATTTCTACGTCTTTGAGATCGTTGCTTCCTGTTCTAGCTAGCCTATGCTTTAATTTTTGAAAGTGTTGATGAATTTGTGAAATGCCATTGATGAAGGCTTGAGTTTTTGATTGTTTGATGATGGAAAATGAATTATTGTTGTTAGATTAATTGTTTTGTTAAGTGTTTTTAGAGAAAATACAAATTAGGGATTAAATTGAGAAAATGTGAAATGTTGTGGTTAGAAGTGTGAAATAAATGAAAATATGGGTTGCTATGAAGCTATACAAAATTTGGCTAGCATGAGTTATCTTTGAATTTCATGAATTTGTAATTTTATGAAATAAAAACTAAATTGTAAGAAGTGTGAAAGTTTAGGGCCAAAGTGCAAATTGGCTTAAATATGTGTTTGTGGATGAAATTGTTTGAGATGGTGATTAAATGGGTTAATTTTGAATACATATAGATCAAGAAAGAAAGAATCCGTAATTAGATCGGAGGAAAGGTAAGCTTATCAAGTAATTTACTCATTTCACCATTTTCATACTCAACATAAGTTCGTATGAGGTAATTTCATTATAAATGCATGTTAAATGCTTTGATATCACATAAACTGTGACTATGAGATTTCAGATAATGTTTGAATTGTGATTACGACTCTACGGAGGTGTTTGAGATGAAATCAACAAGTAAAACTTCCCGATCGAACCTTAGAAATAGATAGAATGCTAATGAAATGTCATTAGGTTAATGTATTAGCTTTGGGCCATGATAGCGGCACTTTGGGTGTGAATAATACCTTTATTTGGCTACGGGCCATGGTATAGGTATGTTATAGGTACTCCGAGATAAGTTACCTTGATTTGGCTTCGGGCCATGGTATAGGTACTTATCAATTGAGATCCTTGAGAATTCTAATTCTATTTTGAATCGTTCAACGGGTAAAAGAAAGACGTGGTTGAGAAAGAGGTTAGTATGATGTGATACATGTACGTACGAAACCTACTGGAGTATTATATTGAAAAAGTTTAATGAGATGGTATTTAATCATGTTTTGAGACATGAGAAAGGTTTGTGAAAATGAGATGTTGATTTGGTAACGTGTAAATGCTTGTGTTATATTTGTATGATGAATTGAGTTACTCATTTACGAACTTACTAAGCTATGAAGCTTACTGTGTGTTATTTTGAAGCTTGTATATATGGTATATGGCATGTATAGGCTAGTGTCATTTTGGTATGTTTTGAGCTATGAAATTAGCCATGTGATTTGGCTTGTTAATGATGTAAATGTTAATGTGTTTTTAGCCATTTAAGTTGGCTTGAATTATGTGTTAGATGAATAATATATGATGTATAAATTGCCTTATATTTTGATATGGTTATATGGTTGCTTAAGTAGCTAGTTGCCATTTCGTAAGTTAATGCTTGAAAGATGATATGTTGTGGGTTTTGAGTGCGTCAATATCGAATTGTTATTCTAGAACATGCTTGATTATGCATGTCAAGACTACACCATTTGATTTGATATGTCAAGATGATAGATGCACTTAGGTTTAACCCGATCGTGCCATGAAAAGCCTACCTTCACAACTAACCCCTAGTAAACCCCTTTGAGCCTAACAAGCAATTCCTTGATTTATCCCCAATATTAACTCTTAACTCATTACTGTTGAAATCCCTTCAATTAATTTTAACCCTATTTTTGTTGAGATTTTATTTGAATAAATTGCTTAGCTATGTCTTGTTCTTAATAGTTAGTCTATGTTATTTAACTTGTTCTTTAAAAAAACATACATATGTACCAATTAGTAGTGATCTTTCATTTTTGAGCTTAAATATTTAAATTCCATACTCTGAAAAGAAGCTATGTTGTACGCAAGTGATGATTAAATATTTTTCTAGTTAAGTAATTTTTCAATTCAATCTCGACTTTAACCTTCTCTTTCAGTTTATGACCACATCCCCTAACCAAGCCTCGTTACAACCCTCTAAAGACCTTTTGATTGATGTATCATCTCAATTTATAGTGGTGGAGATTTGATTTTCATGCAAGCCTATGGTAATAACTTTTCATATTGACTGTTGAGTGCTACATTCATTATTCTTAAACACTTCGAGTGATTTAAGTGAATCTTTAGTGAGGATGTTAAACTCTGTGAGATTTTGACTCAAAGGTGATTACTTAGATGAGGGGAGATGCCTATATTTTTCGTGATTAAATGCTCAACTTGGAATGTTTGAAACTTTAATGCTCTTTTAGTTGAATTCTTAATGTATGATCGCTTATGGATTAGTTTGAGATATTATTAATAGGAATTATAAGTTGAGAAAAAGGAATTCTTAGTTGTGAATTGAGGATTTTGCTTGAGGACAAGCAAATGCTTAAGTGTGGGGGTATTTGATAAACCGTAATTTATACATATTTTTATCCCATGCTTAACACATTTATGAATGATTTCTCCTTAGATTTGGTGAATTTGATGCTCCTAATCCTTTAATTTCATGTTCTATACTTAGGTGAGCATAGGAGAGCAAAAAAACAAGAAACGACCTAAAAACGGAGAAAATGGGCCAACGTGGGAAAACAACACGGCCTAGACTTCCTCACACGGACATCACACAAGCCTGTTCTATTCTAACAACATGGGTGTGTTGATCTTTCAGCTTTGACCACGGCCTGAAGTAATAACACATGGGCATGTCACACGGGCGTGTCCCTACCGAACCCTAGCTAAGTTCTATTCAGAAAAGGGTGATTTTTAGGGCTTTTAGGCATTCTAAAGCCTATTTAAACACCGAGAGGAGGACTAAAGAGGAGAAACAGAGTAGGAAGCAAGGAATTACTCGAAGAAAGCCGATTGATCCATCTCAGAAACCGAATTCATCATCAACACTAAAGATCTCTCATCAATTTTCCTTCAGGAGTTTTGGGTTTTCTTTATGTTTTGTATTTATTATTCTTCTGAGATGTTTTCCTTTTTAGTTATGAACTAAATCCCCTAAATACCTAAGGGGAATGAAATCTAAGATGGATCTTGTTATTATTATCTGAGTTGTATGATAAATATTTAACTTGTTCTTAATATGTGGTCTTAATTCTTGTTTCGGTATTCCAGGATATTGATTCAAGTTAATGCTCTCATTCAGAGGATGAATAGTCCCTATCTAAGAGTAACTTTTTCATAATTAAGCGGATTTGATTGCGCGCCTAGAGATAGGGTGACAAGATTTTACCGGATTAGGGTGAAACCTAATAAGGGGATCCATAGATCGAGTTAATGCAACCATAGGGTGTTAATTAGAAAGAGATTTCAATTATTCAACCTAGCGTTAGACATTATTAGTCTTGAATAGGGATAATAACATAACTTATGGATTTCTACAGAACAAGTTGAATGAATAAATCGTTCGATTCAGAGTCAAATAACAAGTGAAGTCTAGGTGGATTTTTCCTTGGGTATTGTCTTAAATCAATCGTTTTTCCAGAAGTATTTTCCCCAATCTAGTTTTTGTGATTTCTTACTTTAGTTAATTAGTTTAGATAAACAAACCCTTTTATTTTTAGGCTAGATAATAAAAAAAAAAACTTAATACTAGTACTTTTAGTTCCTTTGGGTTCGATAATACGATCTTACTAAAGCTATACTACTGTTCAATACGCATAATTGCCTTCATCGTGATAATAGTTAGTTTCAAGAACGATTAAGTATAAATTTATAAAACTTATCACGAAAAATCATGATCAAGTTTCTGCTATTTGATAAACCGTAATTTATACATATTTTTATCTCATGCTTAACACATTTATGAATGATTTCTCCTTAGATTTGGTGAATTTGATGCTCCTAATCCTCTAAATTCATGTTCTATACTTAGGTGAGCATATGACAGAAAAAAGAACAAGAAACGAGCTAAAAACGGAGAAAATGGGCCGACATGGGAAAACAACACTCCCTAGACTTCCTTACACGGGCATCACACACGTCCGTGCCATTCTAACAGGCTCGAACATGACCTAAAACAACCTCAACATGGGCGTGTTGATCTCTCAGCCTTGATCACGGCCTGAAGTAATCGCACACGGGCGTGTCCTTGCCGAACCCTAGTTAAGTTCTATTCAAAAAAAGGCAATTTTTAGGGCTTTTAGGCATTTATCGTGATATTCCGTGATAAGTTTTATAAATTTATAATTAATCATTCTTGAAACTAACTATTATCACAATGTAGGCAAGTGTACCTATCGAACAGTAGTATAACTTTAGCAAGACCGGATTGTCGAACCCAAAGGAACTAAAAGTACTAGTAATGACTATCTTTTTATTATCTAGCCTAAGAATAATGGAGTTTGTTTTAATTAAATAATTAACTAAACTAAGAGATCACAGAAAATAGAATTGGGGAATTACTTTTGGAAAACTGATTGAATTATGACAATACTTAAGGAAAAACCCACCTAGACTTCACTTGTTATTTTGGCTCCAAATTCACTCTTAGACAGGGGCTATTCATCCTCTAACTAAGAGTATTAACTTGAATCAATATTCTAAAATACTGAAACAAGAATTAAGAACACATAATTAAGAACAAGTCAAATATTTATCATACAATTCAGAAAATAATAACAAGATTCGTCTTAGGTTTCAATCCCCTTAGATATTTAGGGGTTTTAGTTCATAACTAAATAGGAAAATATCTCAGAAGAATAATGAATACAAAACATAAAGAAAACCCAAAACTCCTGAAGGGAAATTGAAAAGAGATCTTCAGTCTTGATGATAAATCCGGCTTCTGAGATGGATAAATTGACTTTCTTGGACTAATTCCTTGCTCTTTATTCTCTGTCCCCATTTTAGTCCTCCTTTAGGGTGTTTAAATAGGCTTTAGAATTCCTAAAAGCCCTTCAAATCGTCCTTTTCTGAATAGAACTTAACTAGGGCTCAACAGGGACATGCCGTTGTGACACGCCCATGTGCGATTACTTCAGGTCGTGGTCGAGGCTGAGAGATCAACATGCTCGTACTGAGGTTGTTTTAGGCCGTGGTCAAGCCTGTTAGAATGGCACAGGCATGTGTTCTGCCCGTGTGAGGAAATCCAGGCCATGTTGTTTTCCCACTTCGGCCCATTTTCTCCGTTTTTGGCTCATTTCTTGTTCTTTTCGCTCTCATATGCTCACCTAAGTATAAAACATTAAATTAAAGGATTAGAAGCATAAAATTCACCAAATCTAAGGAGAAATCATTCATAAATGTGTTAAGCAAGGGATAAAAATATGTATAAATTACAGTTTATCAATACCCCACACTTAAGCGTTTGCTTGTCCTCAAGAAAAATCCTCAATTCACAATTAAGAATTCCTTTATCTTAACTTATAACTCGTATCAATAATATCTCAAACTAATTCATAAGTAATCATACTTTGAGAATTCAACTAGAAGAGCACTAAAGTTTCAAACATTCCAAGTTGAGTATGTAATCATGAAAAACATAGGTATCTCCCCTCATCTAAGTAGCTACCATCGAATCGAAATCTCACAGAGTTTAACATCCTCACTAAAGATTCACTCAAATCACTCGAAGTGTTTAAGGATAATGAAATTAACACTCATCAGTCAATATGAAAAGTTATTACCATAGGCTTGCATGAAAATCAAATCTCCACCACTATAAATTGAGATGATACATCAATCAGAAGGTCTTTAGAGGGTTGTAACGTGGCTTGATTAGTGGGTGCGGTCACAAGCTAAAAGAAAAGGTTAGAATTAAGATTGAATTAAAAAATTACTTAACTAGAAAAATATTTAATCATCACTTGCGTACAACAGAGCTTCTTCTCAGAATATGGAATTTAAATACATAAGCTCAAAAACAAAAGATCACTACTACTAATATGTATACATGTATATATATATATTTTAAGAACAAGTCAAATAACATAGATTAACTACTAAAAACAAGACATAGCTAAGTAATTTATTCAAATCAAATCTCGACAAAAATATGGATCAAATTAATTAAGGGGATTTCAACAAAAATGAGTTAAGGGTTAATATTAAGGGTAATACAAGGAATGGCTTATTATGCTCAAAGGGGTTTACTAAGGGTTAATCGTGGAGGTAGACTTTTCATGGCATGAGTGGGTTAATCCTAAGTGCCTCTATCATCTTGACATATCAAATCAAATGGTGTGGTCTTGACATGCATAATCAAGCAAGTTCTAAAATAACAATTCGATATTGACGCACTTAAGCAATAATAAAAGTGAGCATGAAGAGAATAATAGATGCTCTTTAAAGGCTCAAAATCTCACAAAAATTATGGCTTTTTGATGGTCAAAACTGCAGATTTCATTTCAAGGTAATACCTAAACTTGGGTAAAACAACCTAAAATTTTAAATTCTTGAAAATCAACTTACCATGCTTAATTCTCTAACGTCTTAAAGTTTAAATAATCAATGCGTGACTGCCTATGTTTTAATTCAAGATATATCAATAAAAATATAAATTAATCAAAATTCATCCTAAAAATGATATGATAGATTTGCAAGAGAATAAGGCAATATTTAGGGATTTTTCTGATAATGAAATGAATACCCCCCACAATTAAGATGTACATTGCCCTCAATGTACAAAGATAAAGTTAGTGGCAAATAGAGATATAATATCATAAGATAGGGAGAGAAATGAAACTTCCTGAGTGTTAAATGAACGGATTCCCTAGTTTGGAGTTATGAAGAGTGGAGGAGGATACTCCGGTGGTGGTAGACGTTGGGTTCCACAAGTGCTGCGCCAAAAGAATATTATATCTCGGGATCGAGTAGGGCATGGCTATCGTGGAGAACCTTTTCCAATGGAGTTTGAAGTTCCTATTAATTGTGATTTATGTAGCTCTTTATAACTGTGATAAAATCAGGAACTTTTTTAGGGGATATAAGGAACAATAATTACTCATAAAGAATTAGCCGAGATTAAAATTTGTTTATAAAACCTAAATATAAAACAATAGCAAAAATGAAATAACATTAAAAGTTAAAAGTGAAATTAATAAAAACATTGATAAATAAAAATAAAAATAAAACTAAAGATAAGAAAAAATTAAATATCATCATCGTCGGATGGTTCACGAGGTGGTGGTGGCGATGAGATGTGGAAGTGCTGACAAATCTGCTGTAGAGTAGCATCAATGTTATCAAATCGCTGAAAACACTGCTGCTCAAATCGAGTGAGACGCTCAGGAATGTCAGCATATGAAGCCGCCGCATGAACTGGGTGATGGGAACGTGGTGACTGAGACGGTGGGTCCTCGTGCTGTGAAGGGACATCATCAGTAATGTCCTCGGGGACCTCCTCCTCGGTTGATTGGGTGAGACGATATTGAGAAGGGTAGGTTCCTTGGCGCTTTTCGATCATCCTCATGCTTAGCATGCTCGAGATGCCTTGTGGAAACATCTGGCCAATGAGGGTAAAGGATGATTCTTGTGTCGCGGTGTTAAGGAGCCCGAAGTGCCGGGCTAATCAAGTCACATAGGGGCCAATGGAGATGACCCCCTTCTGATGTCACTCCGTCTGATGGCAAATGGCAAGGGTGATGAAATAGGCGAGGTCAAAGATGTTCCCGTGCGGCATACACCATAAAAAATAGACATCATGAGTGTTGACAACGCCGGTGCTCTCTCTCCTCCCTGTCAAAGTATGAGCTAAGATAGAGTGTAAGTACCTCAAGGAAAGAGGGAGAGCTAATGCCTTGGAGCGACGAGGGACGAAGGTGCTCCAGCACTTCGAGGGAGAGTAATGGATGTGGTGGTTGAGGGTATCAAGGTCATTTTCCTCCTGGAACTCCTCTGTGTAAAGGCCTAGTGCTGAACCAAACTCTGGAATGCTCAACTGGCAGACTAGACCTCCAAAGCAAAATTGGATTGTGCCGGGATCATCATAGTTGGTCATTACGGTCTGAAGATGGAATGTTGAGCATAGTTCCATCGTGAGCTCAAGATACGTCAGCTCAACGATCTCAAAGAAGAGGTTCCATAGGTCGGTGGTAAGGAGAACCCGAATCACATCAGCCAATTAGACCTGTTCTACTGCAGCCCAGTCGATGCAACGGCCCGTAATTAAAGGTTAGGCCCGGAGTATTTGGAAAAGTTTTTCTTGGGGCCTAATGCGGAACTGCAAGAAGGGGTGGCGAATTTCAGCGGTGGGACTCGAGGAGGATGACGCTCCCTTCTTTTTCTTCAGAGTGGGGACGACAGCTTTCTTTCCTCGTAAAGATGACATGGTATACCTGCAAGCAAAACCATTATTTTGTCTTGATTAATGGTCAAGGTAAAACGAAAACAAATTCAAAAAGGAAAAAAGTCATAAATAATTTCAATCGCAACTACTAACACTAACAAACTTAACCAAACTAATCAATTTTATGGCATAATTTTGTGGCATTGGCATGGTAGTAGCATGAATAGAAAAGTGGCAAAGAACTTTATGGAAACGTAAAAATCATGAATGTATCACAATGCATGGGTTAAAATGGCAAAGAATAGTAAGCAAGTGAGACCTACGAATATTAACTTAGAATAGTTAAATGGAGCTTAAGAAATCATTGAATAAGTGAAGTCTTCAACATGAAATAGATGATAACTACCATAGACATGGAATTTGAGAGATAGAAAAATAGAAATAATATGAAAAAAAAAACGTATATTATTATGATAAATAGCGTTAGAAGTAAGTAAAATAAAAGAGAAAAGAGTAAACAAAAGCTAGAAAGGGGAGAATGAGCATCAAAAATGGAGTTGGAAGCAGCGCACGGGGCTGGCAGGGAGGGCGTATGGACTTGCAGCAACTAGGGTTAGGGATTTTAGGTGAAGAAGACAATGAATAGTGCAGGGTATTTATAGATTTTGGGGCACACAGTCAGGGGACACGCCTGTGTGCCCCAATTTCAGCCCTTGTGTTTCGTATTTTTTCAATTTTTGGCGCATCTGACATTCACCCCACGCCTGTGTACCTTGGGCGTGTTGATGCACATGGCCATGTGGCTTCGTTCGCTTCTCCCATGCCTGTGTATGTAGGTCCACGCCCGTGTTAATCTGACAAGTTTGACCACGAGTGCTAGACACTAGCATGTCGCACGCCCGTGCTATTTTCTTAGGTTCACCCACAGTTCTATGACACGGGCGTGTAGCACGCCCGTGTTGTTTTGGCAGGATCGTCTGCGGCCATGTCGTACGGCTGTGGTCATTTATCGCAGCCCGTGTTTGGGAGAAATCTTTGCCCTGTTTCCACACGGCCCTAAGCACGCCCATGTGCTTGGTGGTGTGAGTGTGGTAAACCTATATTCAAGAACTCCGTTAGTAAGTTAGGTGTTAAACATTAGAATTTAAAGAAGTTAAGACCGTTAGTGCTCGGGTTGCCTCTCGAGAAGCACTTATTTATAGTCTAAGCTCGACTTACCTCTCCATTGAATGGTCATGGTGGTTCGAGGAGTTTATACTCCTCATTCCTACTATCAATCTCATCAAAATAAGGTTTTAGGCAGGTATTGTTTACCTTAAAAGTGCCGAATTTAGGATGACTTACCTCGACTGTACCGAATGGGAAAATGCTAAGTATCGTTAGAGGAATTTCTTCATTTGGTTTGGCAGTGACGATGTGAGGATCTGCGGCGTCTAATAGAACTTTATCTCCAACCTTAAGTTGATTTGGTGAGGTGTAGAGCTCGTTCTGGCGTAGTTTTGGTTTATCGTATGTTTTCGGTTTATGTGTTCGCCCTCGATTTGTAATCTTCGTTCTTCAAGAATAGGTTCTATACCGTTGCTTAAACATGGATCATGTATATCCTTCGAATTCATTTCCTGCAAAGTAGGTTGCACCATATTGTCAGTTTTACTAGAATGGTTTATACAATCACCTTCAAATTTCAATGTGTTGCCAGAATTGCGAGCTTGAAGGGTGATTATTTCATCTCCCACACGAAGTGTGAGTTTGTAACACCCCCGTACCCGAGACCGTCACCGGATTCGAACACGAGGTGTTAACAGACTTAATTCATTACTTAAACCGCTCAAACAATTTATTTTTTTTAAAAATTTCCAGTCAAGCTAGCAATCTGCGTCACAGTCGCTTAAAAATTCATATCTTGAGTTACGAAACTCAAAATCCAATTCCATAAATTTTACCTGAAACTAGACTCATATATATATTTACTAATTTTTTTCTAGAATTTTTGGTCAAGCCAATTAGTACAGTTTATTAGTTGAAGTCTCCCCTGTTCCAGGGTTTGACTGCTCTGATCTCTGTTCACTACAAACCACTTTTCTCTTTGTACATAATTAAAAAGACTATTATGTTTGTTTCTATTAAAACTAGACTCAATAATTAATCTTTACATATAAAGCATGACTTCTAATTATCTTTATACAATTTTTAGTGAATTTCCAAAGTCAGAACAGGAGATCCAGAAATCACTCTGGGCCTGTTTCACAAAAATTTAAATATCTCATAAAATATAACTCATATACCTGTTTTGTTCCATCCATATGAAAATAGACTCATAATTATTAAATTCCATATGTTATTCATCATCTAGTTATATCTCTACTATTTATAGTGATTTTTCAAACTCACGTCACTACTGCTGTGAAATTCTGTTTTATAGCCAATTTCACTTTACTATAGATTTTCATGGACTAAATAGCATTTTAAACATACATGACATCAAATATGATTTAGATTGGTCATTCCAATGGCTAATCATTTACAAACCCTTTTCTTACCAAACCATAACCATATCATAAGATCGTTTACACAAAGTGAGTATAGTGCTATACATGCCACATTCAAAGTATACAAGCCATTTTACCAATTTAAGTCTTCGGATAGTGTGAACGAGTCTTCGACCTATCCCGGTTCTCAAGCCGGCTTGTCAAAACTACAATGAAAGAAAAGGAGGGAGTAAGCACAAATGCTTAGTAAGTTCACATGCAAATAGCAAGTAACATAATCACACAATCCCACAAAAACATTATTTGCATAAACAACACCAAGACATTCATGTTTCATTTGTATTTAATATCTTTCTACGATTTCATCATACCAAGTTCTCAACCTGAGGGTTTAAGCACATACCTATCAAATTTTCTCATTTACCACACTTACCAACATGTCACCTTCATTTTAGGCCTTCTTTTTATTCACTTAAGATTCACCCGTTGAACACATCGGAATATAATTCGAATACGCAGATCTCATGAACATAAGAGCCATACCCGCAGCTAGACAAACTCAATAGTCTACGGAACTTATATAGCCAAGCTACCATGTAACCCGCCCATAAGTGAACTCGGACTCAACTCAACGGGCTCGGGCATTCACATCCATAAGTGAACTCGAACTCAACTCAACGAGCTCGGATGCCTAGTTACATCACATGAACTCGGACTCAACTCAACGAGTTCGGAACTCAACCATCCTAGTGACATGTCACTTGTATTCTAATCTATTCCCAAGGTTCAAACGGGCTTTTTCCTCAATCACACATCTTTGCCGTCTTCCACGGAATATCGAAATCGATACTCGGTAGCAATTCATATTTAACAAGTAATAAACATAATTTGCATATTACTCAACAATAACCACAAAGAATAATATTTCATAATAATAATCATCATATCATATAAATATCATTAAGTTAATTAAAATTACAATTATGTTACTACATTTACACATGAACTTACCTCGGTACAAAATTATTAGCAATCGAGCCTATTCTTCGTAAACTTTATTTTTCCCTCGATTGCGACTTGAATCTCGTTTCTCTTGATCTATAATACCAAATTAATCTTATTTAATACATACATTCATCAAAACAGCAGTTAATACAAACTTTGGCAAAATTACATTTTTGCCCCTAAACTTTTGCATAATTACACTTTTGCCCCTAGGCTCGGGAATTAAACTTCATCCCTTATTCTTATGTTTGATGACATGCTGATCATTTTTCCCTTCTATGGTAACATCAAATTCACACTCTAACATGTACTTATGACTATTAGGTATTTTTACTGATTAAGCCCTTTTACTCGTTTTTGCTTAAAACCGAGTAGTACAAGTTGTCTAACATAATTTAAAACTTCATTTTCTATCATAAAACACCAAAATACACAAATTTTACCTATGGGTATTTTTCCAAATACGAACCCTAGGTTGAATTATTGCTAGCATAAGCTTAATCGAGCTACCGGGATTCTAAAAACGTAAAGAACATTAAAAACGGGGCTTGGAATCACTTACTATGGAGCTTGGAAGCTTGAAACAAACCATAGCTATGGAGAACCCTTGAAATTTCGGCCTAATGAAGAACATGGACAAAAATTGGCTTTTAATTTTGTTTTTAATTCATTTTAATAACTAAAAGACCAAAATGCCCTTACTACTAAACTTTCCAAAAATTCCATCCATGTCCAATTTTTGTCCATAGACTTAGAAATTGGTCAAATTGCTATTTAAGACCTCCTCATTAATATTCCAAAACAATTTCATACTAAAAACTCCTAGAATGCAAGATTTACAAATTATTCGATTTAGTCCCTAATTTCAATCTAAGCAATTTAGGCATAGGATTTCATCACGAAATTTTCACACAATCATGTAATCATATCATAAACATCAAAATAACTATAAATTAATTATCTCTATCTCGGATTGTGGTCACAAAACCACTATTCTGATTAGGCCCTAATTTAGGATATTACAGAGTTCACCTGTTCCAACATCAATAATCATTCTAACAATTGCTAAAAAGGACCTTCCTAAAATTAAAGGAGTGTTGCTATCCTCCTCTGTGTCTAGAATAACAAAGTCAATGTGAAATATAAATTTATCGATTTTAACTAGCATATCTTCAATAATACCCCTTGGAAATCTGATAGTTTTATCTGCTAATTAAATACTCTTCCTAGTCTGTTTGGGTTTCCCAAGACCTAGTTGCTTAAACATTTTATAAGGCATGACGTTAATGCTAGCCCCTAAATCCGCTAGTGCATTATTAACCTCTAAACTACCAATTAAGCAAGGAATTGTAAAACTCCCTGGATCTTTTAATTTGTTGGGTAGCTTATTCTGTAGAATAGATGAGCAAACTGCGTTTAGGTCCACATGCGACGCCTCGTCTAATTTGCACTTATTTACTAAAAGCTCCTTTAAAAATTTCATTGCGTTCGGCATCTGCGAGAGAGCTTCAATAAACGGTAAGTTGATATGTAATTTTTTTAAGAGTTTAAGGAATTTACCAAATTGCTCATCTGAGTGGTCTTTCCTTGTTGCTTTGGGATATGGCACACGAGGTTTATATCCTACACTTACCGTTTTGTTTTCATTGTAACCTACCTCACCTTTACCTTTGCTTACCACAGTTTCTTGCCTCGGTTCTAGCTTAGGCTCAACGTATCCTTCTTTATCTTGAACAATAATCGTGTTCAGCTGTTCCCTGGGTTAGGTTCATTGTTACTTGGCAAGCTACCTTGTGGTTGTTCAAAAATTAGTTTGGACAATGGCCTATCTGAGTTTCGAGCCCTTGGATCGATGCTTGTTGATTTTTAAGTGCCGTCTTAGTATTCTGGAAGTGAGTTTTTGATACTGCGATAAATTTCGTTAGCATCTCTACAAGGTTTGGCTTTTTCTCTTGTTGGTAAGGTGGTTGCTGAAAACCCAGAGGATTTTGTTGCCTTTGATTTCCTTGACCACCCCATGAAAAATTTGGGTGGTTCCTTCAACCTGCATTATAGGTATTACTGTATGGGTTATTTTGAGATCTAGAGTTATTGTTACCCATATAGTGGACTTGATCCTCAACTGTTGTAGAATTGAAGGTTTGATAATCTGTATGTACGCCTCCTCCACTTGAATCACACTTTATTACTAGATGTACCTGCGTAGAACCAAGTAAACCATCAATCTTTTTATTTTTAATCTCCACCTGATTTGATAACATGTTGACCACATTGATGTTATAAATGCCTACTATTTTGGTTGGCTTAGTCCTCATGACTTGCCACTGATAGTTATTCAGTGACATCTCTTCAATAAATTCATAAGCTGCTTCAGGTGTTTTGTTGTTGATGGTTCCACCAGCAGCTACATCAACCATTTTTCTAGTCGAGGGATTCAGGCCATTGTGGAATGTTTGAACTTGCAACCATAGAGGTAACCCATGGTGAGGGCACCTTCGCAGTAGGTCCTTGTATCTCTCCCATGCATCGTAAAGTGTTTCTAAATCCATCTGCACAAAAGAAGAGATATCATTACGTAATTTGATCGTTTTAGCCGGCGAAAAATACTTTAATAAAAACTTTTCAATCATTTGTTCCAAAGTAGTGATTGACCCTTATGGTAACGAGTTCAACCATTGTTTAGCTTTGTTCCTCAATGAAAAAGGGAATAATTGAAGACGAATGGCATCGTCAGAAATGCCATTAATTTTAAATGTGTCTCAAAACTCCGGAAAATTTGCCAAGTGAGTGTTGGGGGCCTCGTCCTGCAAACCATCAAACTGAACAAATTGCTGTATCATTTAAATTGTGTTAGGTTTCAGTTCAAAATTATTTGCAGTGATGCAGGCCTAACTATACTTGACTCAGTTCCTGTTAAATTAGGTTTAGCATAATCATACATAGTGCGAGAAGCAGGATTCTGATTTACTAGAGCAGCGGGTATCACAAGAGGTAACGGATTTTCTTGATTTTCAGCCATATCCTCGGTGGTAGTTGAGATATCGTCCTCTTGCTCTTCCTCTGTGTATTTTAGGCTTTGCCTTATTTCTTGTCAGTTTCTACGAGCGGTGCGATCGATTTCTTCGTGAAAAAGTAATGGTCCCGACGGGTTTCTTTTAGTCATAAACTATAAGAACCTACCAGAAGGGAGGAAAAGAAAATTTAGTAAATAAAAATAAAGACAAAAACAAAATTAAATTGTAGTAAAAATAAATGGCTAAAGTAACAAAAGTTGAGTGTTCCTAATATTTTAGCTCCCCGGCAACGGCGCCAAAAACTTGATCGTGATTTTTCGTGATAAGTTTTATAAAATTATAATTAATCATTCTTGAAACTAGCTATTATCACGATGTAGGCAAGTGTACCTATCGAACAGTAGTATAGCTTTAGCAAGATTGGATTGTCGAACCCAAAGGAACTAAAAGTACTAGTAATCACTGTCTTTTTATTATCTAGCCTAAGAATAATGGGGTTTTTTTTAATTAACTAATTAACTAAACTAATAGATCACAGAAAATAGAATTGCGAAATTACTTTTGGAAAAACGATTGAATTAAGACAATACCTAAGGAAAAATCCACCTAGACTTCACTTGTTATTTTGGCTCCGAATCGGACAATTTATTCATTTAACTTATTCCGTAGAAACCCCTAAGTTATGTTATTATCCCTATTCAAGACTAATAACGTCTAACCCTAGATTGAATAATTGAAATTTCTTTCTAATTAACACCTTAGGGTTGCATTAACTCGATCTATGGATCCCCTAATTCAGTTTCACCCTAATTCGGCAAAATCTTGTCACCCTATCTCTAGGCGTGCAATCAACTCCGCTTAATTATGACAAAGCCACTCTTAGACAGGGACTATTCATCCTCCAACTAAGAGAATTAACCTGAATCAATATCTTGAAATACCGAAACAAGAATTAAGAACTCATAATTCAGAACAAGTCAAATATTTATCATACAATTCAGAAAATAATAACAAGATTCGTCTTAGGTTTCAATCCCCTTAGGTATTTAAGGGTTTTAGTTCATAACTAAATAGGAAAACATCTCAAAAGAATAATGAATACAAAACATGAAGAAAATCCAAAAATCCTGAAGGGAAATTGAGGAGAGATCTTCAATCTCGATGATGAATCCGGCTTTTAAGATGGATCAATCGACTTTCTTGGAGTAATTCTTTGCTCCCTATTCTCCATCCCCTTTTTAGTCCTTCTCTAGGGTGTTTAAATAGGCTTTAGATGCCTAGAAGCCCTCCAAATTGTCCTTTTCCGAATAGAACTTAACTAGGGCTCAGCAAGGACACGCCCGTGTACGATTACATCAGGCCATGGTCGAGGTTGAGAGATCAACACGCCCGTGCTGAGCTTGTTTTAGGCCATGGTCGAGCCTGTTAGAATGGCACAGGCATGTGTTCTGCCCGTGTAAGGAAGTCCAAGCCGTTTTGTTTTCCCACTTTGGTCCATTTCCTCCGTTTTTGGCTCGTTTCTTGTTCTTTTCGCTCTCTTATGCTCACCTAAGTATAAAACATGAAATTAAAGGATTAAGAGCCTCAAATTCACCAAATATAAGGAGAAATCATTCATAAATGTGTTAAGCAGGGGATAAAAATATGTATAAATTACGGTTTATCAGGCATTCTAAAGCCTAGTTAAACACCCGAGAGGAGGACTAAAGAGGAGACGTACAGAGTAGGAAGCAAGGAATTACTTGAAGAAAGCCGATTGATCCATCTCAGAAGCTGGATTCATCATCAAGACTGAAGATCTCTCCTTAATTTTCCTTTAGGAGTGTTGGGTTTTCTTTATGTTTTTTATTTATTATTCTTCTAAGATGTTTTCCTTTTTAGTTATGAACTAAATCCCTTAAATACCTAAGGGGAATGAAACCTAAGACGGACCTTGTTATTATTATCTGAATTCTATGATAAATATTTAACTTGTTCTTAATTATGTGTTCTCAATTCTTGTTTTGATATTCCAGGATATTGATTCAAGTTAATGATCTCATTTGGAGGATGAATAGTTCCTATCTAAGAGTAACTTTGTCATAATTAAGTGGAGTTGATTGCGCGCCTAGACATAGGGTGATAAGATTTTACTGGATTAGGGTGAAACCTAATAAGAGGATCCATAGATCGAGTTAATGCAACCTTAAGGTGTTAATTAGAAAGAGATTTCAATTATTCAACCTAGGGTTAGATGTTATTAGTCCTGAATAGGGATAATAACATAACTTAGGGATTTTTACGGAACAAGTTGAATGAATAAATCGTCTGATTTAGAGTCAAATAACAGGTGAAGTCTAGGTGGATTTTTCCTTAGCTATTGTCTTAAATCAATCGTTTTTCCAAAAGGATTTTCCCCAATCTAGTTTCTGTGATTTCTTAGTTTAGTTAATTAGTTTAGATAAACAAACACTTTTATTTTTAGGCTAGATAATAAAAAGACAGTTAATACTAGTACTTTTAGTTCCTTTGGGTTCGACAATCCGGTCTTGCTAAAGCTATACTACTGTTCGATAGGTACACTTGCCTTCATCATGATAATAGTTAGTTTCAAGAATGATTAATTATAAATTTATAAAACTTATCACGATTAAGTTTTTGGCGTCGTTGTCGGGGATCGAAGATATTAAGAACAATTTATTTTTTTTACTTTATCCGTTTACTTTTGAATTTTATTTTTATTTTTTTATTTACTAAATTTTTCTTTTATTTTCTTCTGGCAGGTTCTTATAGTTTATGACTAGAAGAAACTCATCAGGACTATTACTTTTTGACGAAGAAATCGATCGTACAGCTCGTAAAAATCGAAGAGAAATAAGGCGAAGCCTAATATACACAGAGGGAGAGCAAGAGGATGATATTACAAATACAACCGAGGAGATGGCTAAAAATCAGGAAGATCCGCTACCTCCTACGATTGCCGCTGATCAAGTAAATCAGACTCAAGCTCTACGCACTATGTATGATTATGCTAAACCTACATTAACAGGAACTGAGTCAAGTATAGTTAGGCCTGCTATTGCTGCAAATAATTTTGAACGAAAAGCTTACATGATTCAAATTATACTGCAATTTGTTCAGTTCGATGGTTTGCAGGATGAGGATCCCAACTCACTTGGCAAATTTTCTGGAATTCTGCGACACATTTAAAATTTGATGACGCCATTCGCCTTCGGTTACTCCCTTTTTTGTTAAGGAATATAGCTAAACAGTGGTTGAACTCGTTACCACGAGGATCAATTACTACTTGGGAACAAATGACCGAAAAATTTTTATTAAAGTATTTTTTGCTGGCTAAAACGGCTAAATTATGTAATGATATTTCTTCCTTTGTGCAGATGGATTTAGACACTCTACGATGCATGGGAGAGATACAAGGACCTACTGCGAAGGTGCCCTCACCATGGGTTACCTTTATGGCTGCAAGTTCAAACATTTTACAATGGTGTGAACCCCTCAACAAGATAGATGATTGATGCAGCAGCTGGTGGAACCATCAACAACAAAACACTTGAAGCAGCTTACGAATTTATTGAAGAGATGTCACTAAATAATTATAAGTGGCAACTCATGAGGACTAAGCCAACCAAAACAGTCAGTGTTTATAATGTCGATGCAGTTAATATGTTATCAAATCAGGTGGAGATTCAAAAGAAAAAGATTGATGGTTTACTTGGTTCTATGCAGGTACATCCAGTGATGAGGTGTGATTCAAGTGGAGGAGGCATACATACAGAATATCAACCCTTCAATCCTACAACCGAAGAGGAACGAGTCCACTATATGGGTAACAATAACTTTAGATCTCAAAATAACCCATATAGTAATACTTACAATGCAGGTTGGAGGAACCACCCAAATTTCTCATGGGGTGGTCAAGGAAATCAAGGGCCACAAAATCCTCCGGGTTTTCAACAACCACTTTATCAACAGGAAAAGAAACTGAACCTTGAGGAGATGCTATCTAAATTTATCGCGGTTTCAGAAACTCGTTTCTAAAATACCAAGACAGCACTTAAGAATCAACAAGCGTCGATCCAAGGGCTTGAAACTCATATAGGCCAGCTGTCCAAACTAATTTTCAAACGACCACAAGGTAGCTTGCCAAGTAATACTGAACCTAACCCGAGATAACAGCTCAACACAATTAATGTTCAAGGTGAAGAAGGATTAGTTGAGCTTGAGCCAGAACCGAGGCAAAGAATTGTGGTAAGTAAAGGTGAGGTAGGTCACAATGAGAAAAAAATGGTAAGTGTAGAATATAAACCTCGTGTGCCATATCCCAATGCGACAAGAAAAGACTGCTTAGATGAACAATTTGGTAAATTCCTTAAACTCTTAAAGAAATTACATATCAACTTACCATTTATTGAAGCTCTCTCGCAGTTGCCAAACGCAATGAAGTTTTTAAAGGAGCTCTTAGCAAATAAACGGAAGTTGGACGAGGCGTCGCATGTGGAGCTAAACGTAGCTTGCTCAGCTATTCTA
Source organism: Gossypium anomalum (assembly GCA_025698475.1). Lineage (NCBI taxonomy): Eukaryota > Viridiplantae > Streptophyta > Magnoliopsida > Malvales > Malvaceae > Gossypium > Gossypium anomalum. The sequence goes on along the minus strand of CM046963.1, from coordinate 19,172,029 downwards.
CAGAATAAGCTACCCAACAAAAGATCTAGGGAGTTTTACAATTCCTTACTTAATTGGTAGCTTAGATGTTAATAATGCATCGACTGATTTTGGGGCTAGCATTAACTTCATGCCTTACAAAATGTTTAAGCAACTAGGTCTTGGGGAACCCAAACAAACTAGGATGAGCATTCAGTTAGCAAATAAAACTATTAGATTTCCCAAGGGTATTATTGAAGATGTACTAGTTAAAATTGACAAATTTATATTCCCAGTTGATTTCGTTGTTCTAGACATAGAGGAGGACAGCAACACTCCTTTGATTTTAGGAAGGCCCTTTTTAGCAACTGCTAGAATGATTATTGATGTTGGCACAGGTGAACTCACACTTCGTGTCGGAGACGAAACTATCACCCTTCAAGTTCGCAATTCTGGCAACACATTGAAAATTGAAGGTGATTGTATAAACCATTCTACTAAAATTGACCATATGTTGCAATCTACTTTGCAGGAAATGAGTTCAAAGGATATACATGAGCCATGTTCAAGCAACAATAGAGGACCTATCCATGAAGAACAAAGGCTACAAGTCAAGGAGCTAGATGAATGGCAGACACATAAATTGAGAACACACAATAAACCAAAACTACGCCAAGACGAGCTCAATACCTTACCAAATCAAGTTAAGGTTGGAGATAAAGTATTATTAGATGTCGCAAATCCTCGCATTACCACTGCCAAACCGAATGAAGAAATTCCTCTTACAGTACATAGCATTTTCTCATTTGGTACAGTCGAGGTAATCCATCCCACATTCGGCACTTTTAAGGTAAACAATACTCGTCTAAAACCTTATTTTGATGAAATTAATAGCAGGAATGAGGAGTGTAAACTCCTCAAACCACCATGATCATTCAATGGAGAAGTAAGTCGAGCTTAGACTATAAATAAGCATTTCTCGAGAGGCAACCCGAGCATTAACAGTATTAACTTCTTTAAATTTTAGTATTTAACACCTAACCTACTAAATGAGCTCTTGAATACAGGTTTTCCACACCCATACGGCCAGGCATATGGGCGTGCTGTAGAACGTGTGAAAACTGGGCAAGGACTTTTCCCAACACGGGCTGTGATAAATGGCCACGACCGTGTGACATGGCCGTAGGTGATCCTGCAAAAATAACACAGGCGTGTGACATGCCCGTGTCATGAAATCATGGTCGATCCTGCCAAAACAGCACGGGCGTGCGACACGCCGCTGCCTAGCACCCATGGTTGAACCTGTCAAAATAACATAGGCGTGGACCTAAATACACAGTCATGGGAGAAGCAAACAAAGCTTGGCACCGCCATGCGACACGGCCGTGTGCCTCAACACGCCTAAGGTACACGAGCGTGGGCTATATGTCAGAGGCGCCGAAGTTTAAAAAAATGCGAAACACATGGGCTAAAATTAGGGCACACGGGCGTGTCCCCTGGCCGTGTGCCCCAAAATCTATAAAAATCCCTCACTATTCATCATCTTCTTAACCCAAAATCCCTAACCCTAGCCGCTGCAACTCCACGCGGCCTCTCTGCCACGCCCGTACGCTGCTTCCAACTCCATCTTTGATGCCCAACTCCATCTTTGATGCCCAAATCCCTCTTTTTAGCATTTTTTACTCTTTTCTCTTTTATTTTACTTATTTCTAATGCTATTTATCATAATAATCTTCATTTATCTCATACTATTTCCATTTTTCTATCATTTAAATTTCATTTTTAGAGTAGTTATCATCTATTTCATTTTGAATTTTTTTTTCTTACTTATTTCATGATTTCTCAAGCTCCATTTACCTATTCTAAGTTAATATTCATAATTCTCACTTGCATATTATTCTTTGCCATTATAATCCATACATTGTGATACATTCATGCTTTTTACGTTTCTATAGAGTTCTTTGCCATTTTTATATTCATACTATCACCATGCTAATGCCACGAAATTAGGCTATAAAATTGATTGTTTTGGTTAGGTTTGTTAGTGTTAGTAAGTTGTGGCTGAAATTATTTGTTTTAATTCATGAAATTTTCCTTTTTGAATTTTTTTACATTTTACCTTGTCCATTCATCAAGATGGAATAATGGTTTTTCTTGCAGGTATACCATGTCATCTTCACATGGAAAGAAAGTCGCTGTCCCCACTTCGAAGAAAAGGTAGGGAGTATCATCTTTCCCGAGTCCTACCGCTGAAATTCGCCATCCCTTCCTACAGTTCCCTATTGGACCCCAAGAAAAACTTTTCCAGATACTTTGGGCCCGACCTTTAGTTGCGGGCCGTTGCATCGACTGTGCTGCTGTAGAACAAGTCCAACTGGCTGATGCTATTCGGGCCCTCCTCACCACCGACCCTTAAGACCTTTTCTTTGAGATTGTTGAGCTGACGTATCTCGAGCTCACGATGGAACTATGCTCAACATTCTATTTGCAGACCATAATGACCAACTATGATGATACCGGCACGATCTAATTTTGCCTCAACGGTTTAGTCCACCAGTTGAGCATCCCAGGATTTGGTACTGCACTGGGCCTCTACATGAAGGAGTTGAAGGAGGAGAACAACCTCGATACTCTCAACCGCCACATCCATTATTCTCCCTCAAAGTGCTGGAATGCCGTCGTCCCTCGCTCAGCCATCTACGACCCTAGCCGCTCTAAGGCATCGGCTCTCCCTTCATCTTTGAGGTACCTCCACGCCATCTTGGCCCACACTCTGACAGGGAGAGGGGAGAGAACCGGCATCGTCAACACTCTCGACACCTATTTCCTATGGTGTATGTCGCATGGGCATATTTTCGACCTCGCCTACTTTATCGCCCTCGCCATTCGCCATCAGACGGAGCAGCATCGGATGAGGGTCATCTCCATCGGCCCCTATGTGACTAGGTCGGCTCGGCACTTCGGGCTCTTCAACACAGTGGCAGAAGAATCCTCCCTTACCCTCATTGGCCAGATGTCTCCACAAGGCATCTCGAGCATGCTAAGTATGAGGATGATTGAAAAATGTCGCGAAACCTACCCTCCTCAATATTGTCTCGCCTAATCAACTGAGGAGGAGGTTCCCGAGGACATTACTGATGATGTCCCTCCACGACACGAGGACCCACCGTCTCAGCCACCACCCACCCATCGTCCAGTCTATGCGACGGCTTCATATTCTGACATCTCTGAGTGCCTCAATCGATTTGAGCAGTAGTGTTTTCAGCGATTTGATAACATTGATGCTACTCTATATCAGATTTGTCAACACCTCCACATTTTATTGCCACCACCACTGCGCGAACCATCCGGCGATGATGATGTTTAAATATCTTGTTTTATTTTATCTTTATTTTTATTTATATTTTTATTTATCAATTTTCTTATTATTTTTAATTTTAACTTTTCATTTTATATCCTTTTGATATATTTTATTTTTAGGTTTTATAAACAATTTTTAATTTTGGTTATTTCATTACGAGTAATTCTTCTTCTTTATATCCTCTAAAAAGTTCCTGATTTTATCACTATTATAAAGAGCTACAAAGCTCACAATTACTTAGGAACTTGAAACTCTATTGGAAAAGGTTTTCCATGACTGCCATGCCCTACTCGACCATGAGATATAATATTCTTTTGGCGCAACACTTGTGGAACCCAACCTCTACCACCACCGGAATATCCTCTTCCACTCTACATAACTCCAAACTAGGGAGTTCATTCATTTAACATTCAGGAAGTTTCACTTCTCTCCCTATAATTGAGGGCAATGTACTCCTTAAGTGTGGGGGGTAAATTATATCACTATCAGAAAAATCCCTAAATTTTGTCTTGTTTTCTTGTAAATCTCTCATATCATTTTTAGGATTTTGATTAATTTATGATTTTTATTGGTATATCTTGAATTAAAACATAGGCATTCATGAATTGATTATTTAAGCTTTAAGACATTAGAGAAGTAAGCATGATAAGTTGATTTTTGAGAATTTAAAATTTTTGGTTGTTTTCCCAAGTTTAGGTATTATCTTTAATTGAAATCCACAGGTTTAAACATAAAAAAGCCATAATTTTTATGAGATTTTGAGCCTTTAAGAGCATCTATTATTTCTTTCATGCTCACTTTTATTGTTGCTTTGAGTGCGTCAATATCGAATTATTATTCTAGAATTTGTTTGATTATGCATGTCAAGACCACACCATTTGATTTGATATGTCAAGATGATAGAGGCACTTAGGTTTAACCCGCTCATGCCATTAAAAGCCTACCTTCATAACTAACCCCTAGTAAACCCCTTTGAGCCTAACAAACCATTCCTTGATTTATCCTCAATATTAACCCTTAACTCATTATTGTTGAAATCCCCTCAATTAAATTGAACGCTATTTTTGTCGGGATTTGATTTGAATAAATTGCTTAGCTATGTCTTGTTCTTAATAGTTAGTCTATGTTATTTAACTTGTTCTTAAAAAAAAAACATCCATATGTACATATTAGTAGTGATCTTTCGTTTTTGAGCTTAAATATTTAAATTCCATACTCTGAAAAGAAGCTCTGTTGTATGCAAGTGATGATTAAATATTTTTCTAGTTTTGTAATTTTTCAATTCAATCTCAACTTTAACCTTCTCTTTCAGCTTATGACCGCACCCCCTAACCAAGCCTCTTTCCAACCATCTAAAGACCTTTTGACTGATGTATCATCTCAATTTATAGTGGTGGAGATTTAATTTTCATGCAAGCCTATGGTAATAACTTTTCATATTGACTGTTGAGTACTACATTCATTATCCTTAAACACTTCTAGTGATTTGAGTGAATCTTTAATGAGGATGTTAAACTCTGTGATATTTTGAATCAAAGGTGATTACTTAGATGAGGGGAGATGCCTATACTTTTCGTGATTAAATGCTCAACTTGGAATGTTTGAAAATTTAAGGCTCTTTTAGTTGAATTCTCAATGTATGATCACTTATGGATTAGTTTGAGATATTATTAATAGGAATTATAAGTTGAGAAAAAGGAATTCTTAGTTGTGAATTAAGGACTTTGCTTGAGGACAAGCAAATGCTTAAGTGTGGGGGTATTTGATAAACCGTAATTTATACATATTTTTATCCCATGCTTAACATATTTATGAATGATTTCTCCTTAGATTTGGTGACTTTAAAGCTTCTAACCCTTTAATTTCATGTTCTATACTTAGGTGAGCACTGGAGAGCAAAAAGAACAAGAAACGAGCCAAAAATGGAGAAAATGGGCCGATGTGGGAAAACAACACGGCCTAGACTTCCTCACACAGGCATCACACACGCCCATGCCATTCTAATAGGCTCGAAAACGGCCTAAAACAACCTCAACATGGGCATGTTGATCTCTCAGCCTTGACCATGGCCTGAAGTAATCGCACACGAGTGTGTCCCTGTCGAACCCTAGTTAAGTTCTATTCAGAAAAAGTGCAATTTTTAGGGCTTTTAGGCATTCTAAAGCCTATTTAAACACTCTAAAGGAGGACTAAAGAGGAGACACACAAAGTAGGAAGCAAGGAATTACTCGAAGAAAGCTGATTAATCCATCTTAGAAGTCAAATTCATCATCAAGACTGAAGATCTCTCCTCAATTTTCCTTCAGGAGTTTTTGGTTTTCTTTATGTTTTGTATTTATTATTCTTCTGAGATGTTTTCCTTTTTAGTTATGAACTAAATCCCCTAAATACCTAAGGGGAATGAAACCTAGGACGGATCTTGTTATTCTTATCTTTATTGTATGATAAATATTTAACTCGTTCTTAATTATGTGTTCTTAGTTCCTATTTCGGTATTCCAGTATATTGATTCATGTTAATGCTCGCATTCGGAGGATGAATAATCTCTGTCTAAGAGTAAATTTTTCATAATTAAGAGGAATTGATTGTGCGCCTAGAGATATGGTGACAAGATTTTGCCGTATTAGGGTGAAACCTAATAAGGGGATCCATAGATTGAGTTAATGAAACTTTACGGTGTTAATTAGAAAGAGATTTCAATAGGTATAATAACATAACTTAGGGATTTCTACGGAACAAGTTGAATGAATAAATCGTCTGATTCAGAGTCAAATAACAAATGAAGTCTAGGTGGATTTTTCCTTGAGTATTGTCTTAAATCAATCATTTTTCAAAAAGTATTTTCCCCAATCTAGTTTTTGTAATTTCTTAGTTTAGTTAATTAGTTTAGATAAACAAACCCTTTTATTTTTAGGCTAGATAATAAACGACAGTTAATAATAGTACTTTTAGTTCTTTTGGGTTCGACAATCCGGTCTCGCTAAAGCTATACTACTGTTCGATAGGTACACTTCCCTTCATCGTGATAATAGTTAGTTTTAAGAACGATTAATTATAAATTTATAAAACTTATCATGAAAAGTCACGATCAAGTTTTTTATTTGATAAATCGTAATTTATACATATTTTTATCCCATGCTTAATACATTTATGAATGATTTCTCCTTAGATTTGGTGAATTTGATGCTCCTAATTCTTTAATCTCAAGTTCCATACTTAGGTGAGCATAGGAGATCAAAAAGAACAAGAAACGGGCCAAAAACGGAAAAAATGGGCCGACGTGGGAAAATAACACGAACTGAACTTCCTCACACTAGCATCACACATGCCTGTGCCATTCTAAAAGGCTTGAACACGGCCTAAAACAACCTCAACATGGGCGTGTTGATCTCTCAACCTTGACCACGGCCTGCAGTAATCGCACACGGGCATGTCACACGGGCGTGTCCTTGCCAAACCCTAGTTAAGTTCTATTCAAAAAAGAGTGATTTTTAGGAATTTTAGGCATTCTAAAGCCTATTTAAACACTCTAGAGGAGGACTAAAGTGAGACACAAAGTAGGAAGCAAGGAATTACTCACAGAAAGCCGATTGATCCATCTCAGAAGCCAGATTCATCATTAAGACTGAAGATCTCTCCTCAATTTTCCTTCAGGAGTTTTGGGTTTTCTTTATGTTTTGTATTTATTATTCTTCTGAGATGTTTTCCTTTTTAGTTATGAACTAAATCCCCTAAATACCTAAGGGGAATAAAACTTAAGACGGATCTTGTTATTATTATCTGAATTGTATGATAAATATTTAACTTGTTCTTCATTATGTGTTCTTAATTCTTCTTTCGGTATTTCAGGATATTGATTCAAGTTAATGCTCTCATTCGAAGGATGACTAGTCCTTGTTTAAGAGTAACTTCATCATAATTAAGCAGAGTTGATTGTGCGCCTAGAGATAGGGTGACAAGATTTTTTCGGATTAGGGTAAAACCTAATAAGGGGATCCATAGATCGAGTTAATGCAACCTTAGAGTGTTAATTAGAAAGAGATTTCAATTATTCAATCTAGGCTTAGACGTTATTAGTCTTGAATAGTGATAATAACATAACTTAGGGATTTCTACGGAAAAAGTTGAATGAATAAATCATCCTATTCAAAGTCAAATAACAAGTGAAGTCTAGGTGGATTTTTTCCTTGGGTATTGTCTTAAATCAATCGTTTTTCCGAAAGTATTTTCCCCAATCTAGTTTTTGGGATTTCTTAGTTTAGTTAATTAGTTTAGATAAACAAACCCTTTTATTTTTAGGATAGATAATAAAAAGATGGTTAATACTAGTACTTTTAGTTCCTTTGGGTTGGACAATCTGGTCATGCTAAAGCTATACTACGGTTCGATAGGTACACTTGCCTTCATCGTGATAATAGTTAGTTTCAAGAACGATTAATTATAAATTTATAAAACTTATCACGAAAAATAATAATCAAGTTTTTCGCACCGTTGCCGGGGAACTAAGATATTAGGAACACTCGATTTTTATTACTTTAGCCATTTAATTTTATTGCAATATAAATTTTGTTTTTATTTTTTTTATTTACTAAAATTTTCTTTTATTTTCTTCTGGCAGGTTCTTATAGTTTTTGACTAGAAGAAAACCGTCGGGACCACTACTTTTTGACGAAGAAATCGATCGCACAGCTCGCAGAAACTAAAGAGAAATAAGGCAAAGCCTAAGATACACAGAGGGAGAGCAAGAATACTATATTCCAAATACAACCGAGGAGATGGCTGAAAATCAGGAAAATCCGCTACCAACTGCGATTGCCGCTGATCAAGTAAATCAGAATCAAGCTCCACACACTATGTATGGTTATGCTAAACCTATATTAATAGGAACTGAGTCAAGTATAGTTAGGCCTGCTATTGCTGCAAATAATTTTGAACTGAAACCTAACACGATTCAAATGATACTGCAATTTGTTCAGTTTGATGGTTTGCAGGATGAGGATCCTAACACTCAGGAAATTTTCTAGAATTCTGCGACACAGTTAAAATTAATGGCGCTTCTGATGATGCTATTTGCCTTCGGTTATTCCCATTTTCGTTAAGGAATAAAGCTAAACAGTGGTTGAACTTGTTACCAGGAGGATCAAGCACTACTTGAGAACAAATGATCAAAAATTTTTTATTAAAGTATTTTTCGCCGGCTAAAATGGCTGAATTACGTAATGATATTTCTTCCTTTGTGCAGATGGATTTACAAACACTCTACGATGCATGGGAGAGATACAAGGACCTACTGCGAAGGTGCCCTCACCATGGGTTACCTCTATTGCTACAAGTTCAAACATTTTACAATGGTGTGAAGCCCTCAACAAGACAGATGATTGATGCAGCAGCTGGTGGAACCATCAACAACAAAACACCTGAAACAGCTTACGAATTTATTGAAGAGATGTCACTGAATAACTATCAGTGGCATGTCATGAGGACTAAGCCAACAAAAACAGTCGGCGTTTACAATGTCGATGCAGTTAATATGTTATCAAATCAGGTGGAGATTCTAAATAAAAATATTGATGGTTTACTTGGTTCTACGCATGTACATCCACTGATAAAGTGTGATTCAAGTGGAGGTGGCGTACATACAGAATATCAACCCTTCAATCCTATAACCGAAGAGGAACAAGTCCACTATATGGGTAACAATAACTCTAAATTTTAATATTTAACACCTAACCTACTAAATGAGATCTTTTATACAGGTTTTCCACACCCACACGGCCAAGCAGACGGGCGTGCTGTAGACTGTGTGAAAACAGGGCAAGGACTTTTCCCAACATGGGCTACGATAATGGCTACGGCCGTGCGATATGGCCGTGGGCGATCCTGCTAAAATAACACGGGCGTGCGACACGCCCGTGTCATGAAACTATGGCTGATCCTACCAAAACAGCACGGGCGTGCGACACGCCCGTGCCTAGCACCCGTGGTCGAACCTGTCAAAATGACACAGGCTTGGACCTAAATACACGGGTATGGAAGAAGCGAACGAAGCTGGGCACGACCGTGCAACACAGTCGTGTGCCTCAACACGCCCAAGGTACATGGGCATGGGCTGTATGTCAGAAGCGCTGAATTTCGAAAAAACAGAAAACACAAGGGTTAAAATTAGGGCACACAGGCATGTCCCCTGGCCATGTGCCCCAAAATCTATAAAAACCCCTCACTGTTCATCATCTCCTTCACCGAAAATCCCTAACCTTAGCTACTGCAACTCCACACGGCCTCTCTGCCATGCCCGTACGCCGCTTCCAACTCCATCTTTGACACCCAAATCCCTCTTTTTAGCATTTGTTTACTCTTTTCTCTTTTATTTGACTTATTTATAATGCTATTTATCATAATAATCTTCATTTATCTCATACTATTTCCATTTTACTATCATTTAAATTTCATTTTTAGAGTAGTTATCATCTATTTCATGTAGAATTTTCTTTTTACTTATTTCATGATTTCTCAAGCTCCATTTACCTATTCTAAGTTAATATTCATAGTTCTCACTTGCTTATTATTCTTTGCCATTATAATCCATGCATTGTGATACATTCATGCTTTTTACGTTTTCATAGAGTTCTTTGCCATTTTTATATTCATACTATCACCATGCTAATGCCACGAAATTAGGCCATAAAATTGATTGTTTTGGTTAGGTTTGTTAGTGTTAGTAAGTTGTGGCTGAAATTATTAGTTCTAATTCATGACTTTTTCCTTTTTGAATTTGTTTACATTTTACCTTGTCCATTCATCAAGACGGAATAATGGTTTTGCTTGCAGGTATACCATGTCATCTTCACGTGGAAAGAAAGCCGCCATCCCCGCTTCGAAGAAAAAGAAGGGAGCATCATCTTCCTCGGGTCCTACCGCTGAAATTCGCCACCCCTTCCTGCAGTTTCCCATTGGACCCCAGGAAGAACTTTTCCAGATACTTCGAGCCCGACCTTTAGTTGCAGGCCGCTGCATTGACTGGGCTGCAGTAGAACAAGTCCAACTGGCTGATGCGATTCGGGCCCTCCTCACTACCGACCCTTGGGAGCTTTTCTTTGAGATCGTCGAGCCGACGTATCTCGAGCTCACGATGGAACTATGCTAAACATTCCATCTTTAGACCATAATGACCAACTATGATGAACCCGGCATGGTCCAATTTCACCTCGGTAGTTTAGTCCACCAGTTGAGCATCCCAGAATTCAGTACTGCACTAGGCCTCCACACGGAGGAGTTCATGGAGGAGAACGACCTCGATACTCTCAACCGCCACATCTATTATTCTCCCTCGAAGTGCTGGAATGCCCTTGTCCCTCTCTCAGCCACCTACGACCCTAGCTGCTCCAAGGCATCGACACTCCCTTTATCTTTGAGGTACCACCACTCCATCTTGGCCCATACTCTGACAGGGAGACGAGAGAGCATCGGCGTCGTCAACACTCATGATGCCTATTTCCTATGGTGTATGTCGCATGGGCACGTCTTCTACCTCGCCTACTTCATCGCCCTCACCATTCGCCATATGACGGAGTGGCATCAAAAGGGGGTCATCTCCATTGGCCCCTATGTGATTAGGTTGGCTCGGCACTTCGGGCTCCTCAACACAGTGGCACAAGAATCTTCCCTTATCCTCATTGGCCAGATGTCTCCACAAGATATCTCGAGCATGCTAAGTGTGAGGATGATTGAAAAGCGCTGCGGAACCTACCCTCCTCAATATTATCTCGCCTAATCAATCGTGGAGGAGGTTCTCGAGGACATTACTGATGATGTCCCTCCACGACACGAGGACCCACCGTCTCAGCCACCACCCACCCATCGTCCAGTTCATGCGACAGCTTCATATTGTGACATCTCTGAGCGCCTCACTCGATTTGGGCAGTAATGTTTTCAGCGATTTGATAACATTGATGCTACTCTACAGCAGATTTGTCAGCACCTCCACATTTCATTGCCACCACCACCTCACGAACCATCCAGCGATGATGATGTTTAAATATTTTATTTTAGTTTATCTTTATTTTTATTTTTATTTATCAATTTTCTTATTATTTTTACTTTTAACTTTTCATTTTATTTCCTTTTGATACTATTTAATTTTTAGGTTTTATAAATAATTTTTAATTTCGGTTATTTCATTACGAGTAATTATTCTTCTTTATATCCCCAAAAAAATTCCTGATTTTATCACAGTTATAAAGAGTACAAAGCTCACAATTACTTAGGAACTTCAAACTCCATTGGAAAAGGTTTTCCATAACTGCCATGCCCTGGTCGGCCACGAGATATAATATTCTTTTGGCACAACACTTGTGGAACCCAACCTCTACCACCACCGGAGTATCCTCCTTCACTCTACATAACTCTAAACTAGGGAGTTCATTCATTTAACATTCAGGAAGTTTCACTTCTCTCCCTATCTTATGATCTTTTTTCTATAATTGCCACTAACGTTATCTTTATACATTAAGGGCAATGTACATCTTAAGTGTGGGGGGTAAATTATATCACTATCAGAACAATCCCTGAATTTTGTCTTGTTCTCATGTAAATCTCTCATATCATTTTTAGGTTGAATTTTGATTAATTTATGATTTTTATTGATATATCTTGAATTAAAACATAGGCATTCATGCATTGATTATTTAAACTTTCAAACATTAGAGAACTAACCATGATAAGTTGATTTTTGAGAATTTAAAATTTTAGGTTGTTTTCCCAAGTTTAGGTATTATCTTGAATTGAAATCCACAGGTTTAAACAACAAAAAGCCATAATTTTTGTGAGATTTTGAGCCTTTAAGAGCATCTATTATTTCTTTCATGCTCACTTTTATTGTTGCTTTGAGTGCGTCAATATCAAATTGTTATTCTAGAACTTGCTTGATTATGCATGTCAAGACCACACCATTTGATTTGATATGTCAAGATGATAGAGGCACTTAGGTTTAACCCGTTCGTACCATTAAAAGCTTACCTTCATAACTAACCTCTAGTAAACCTCTTTGAGCCTAACAAGCCATTCGTTAATTTATCCTCAATATTAACCCTTAACTCATTACTGTTGAAATCCCCTCAATTAATTTAAACCCTATTTTTGTCGAGATTTGATTTGAATAAATTGCTTAGCTATGTCTTGTTTTTAATAGTTAGTTTATCTTATTTAACTTGTTCTTAAAAAAAAACATACATATATACATATTAGTAGTGATCTTTCATTTTTGAGCTTAAATATTTAAATTCCATACTCTGAAAAGAAGCTCTGTTGTACGCAAGTGATGATTAAATATTTTTCTAGTTAAGTAATTTTTCAATTGAATCTCGACTTTAACCTTTTCTTTCATCTTATGACCACACCCCCTAACCAAGCCTCGTTACAGCTCTTTAAAGATTTTTTAATTGATGTATCATCTCAATTTATAGTGGTGGAGATTTGATTTTCATGCAAGACTATGGTAATAACTTTTCATATTGACTGTTGAGTGCTACATTCGTTATCCTTAAACACTTCGAGTGACTTGAGTGAATCTTTAGTGAGGATGTTAAACTTTGTGAGATTTTGAATCAAAGGTGATTACTTAGATGAGGGGAGACGCCTATATTTTTTGTGATTAAATGCTTAACTTGGAATGTTTGAAACTTTAATGCTCTTTTAGTTGAACTCTCAATGTATGATCACCTGGATTAGTTTGAGATATTATTAATAGGAATTATATGTTGAAAAAAGGAATTCTTAGTTGTGAATTGAGGATTTTACTTGAGGACAAGCAAATGCTTAAGTGTGGGGGTATTTGATAAACCGTAATTTATACATATTTGTATCCCATGCTTAACACATTTATGAATGATTTTTGCTTATATTTGGTGAATTTGATACTCCTAATCCTTTAATTTCATTTTCTATACTTAGGTGAGCATAGTAGAGCAAAAAGAACAAGAAACAGGACAAAAACAGAGAAAAAGGGCCGAGGTGGGAAAACAACACGGCCTGGACTTCCTCATACGGGCATCACACACGCCCGTGCCATTCTAACAGGCTCGAACACTGCCTAAAACAACCTCAACACGGGCATGTTGATCTCTCAGCCTTGACCATGGCCTGAAGTAATCGCACACGGGCATGTCCCTGCCAAACCCTAGTTAAGTTCTATTCGGAATAGGGCAATTTTTAGGGCTTTTAGGCATTCTAAAGCCTATTTAAACACCCGAGAGGTGGACTAAAGAGGAGACACAGAGTAGGAAACAAGGAATTACTCGAAGAAAGCCGATTGATCCATTTTAAAAGCCAGATTCATCATCAAGACTGAAGATCTCTCCTTAATTTTCCTTCTGGAGTTTTGGGTTTTCTTTATGTTTTGTATTTATTATTCTTCTGAGATGTTTTCCTTTTTAGTTATGAACTAAATCCCCTAAATACCTAAGGGGAATGAAACTTAAGATGGATCTTGTTATTATTATCTAAATTGTATGATAAATATTTAACTTGTTCTTAATTATGTGTTCTTAATTCTTGTTTCGGTATTTTAGGATATTGATTCAGGTAAAAGCTTTCATTCAGAGGATGAATAGTCCCTGTCTAACAGTAAATTTGTCATAATTAAGAGGAAGTGATTGCACGCCTAGAGATAGGGTGACAAGATTTTGCCAGATCAAGGTGAAACCTAATAAGGGGATCCATAGGTCGAGTTAATGCAACCCTAAAGTGTTAATTAGAAAGAGATTTCAACTATTCAATCTAGGGTTAGACGTTATTAGTATTGAATAGGGATAATAACATAACTTAGAGATTTCTACGGAACAAGTTGAATAAATAAATCGTCTGGTTCAGAGTCAAATAACAAGTGAAGTCTAGGTGGATTTTTCCTTGGGTATTGTCTTAATCAATCGAATTTTCTAAAAACTATTTTCCCCAATTTCCTTTCTGTGATTTCTTAGTTTGGTTAATTAGTTTAGATAAACAAACCCTTTTATTTTTTAGGCTAGTTAATAAAAAGACAGCTAATACTAGTACTTTTAGTTCCTTTGGGTTCGACAATCCGGTCTTGCTAAAGCTATACACCTGTTTGATAGGTACACTTGCCTTCATCGTGATAATAGTTAGTTTCAAGAATGATTAATTATAAATTTATAAAACTTATCATGAAAAATCACGATCAGGGATGTTACAGATATGCCAAAGACTACTTTAGAACTGAGTTGAAAGTAAGACCGTTGTTTTTACAACAATTTTGTAAAGCTCAGCATGTTGATGATGAAATGTTAGCAAAAAGAGCTCAATGTGATTCGAACTCTAATTCAGAGTTTCAAGTTGATTTCAAGGATTGTTTAAGATTCAGAGGTAATGTGTTCTGAAAGATTATGAGTTGATTAAGATGATTTTGAATGAAGCACATATGATTTTGAATGAAGCACATAGTAATCATTTCTCTGTTCATCCGGGAAGCCCAAAAATGTATAATGATTTGAAACAGCTTTATTGGTGGCCTGGTATGAAACATGATATTTCAAAATTTATTTCGAAATGTTTGATTTGTCTGCAAGTTAAAGCTAAGCATCAGGTACCGTCTGGTTTATTGTAGCCGATTATGATTTTCGAGTGGAAATGGGATAGAGTGATTATGGATTTTGTTTTGGGTTTACCCCTATCTCTGAGTAAGAAAGATGCAATCTAGGTTGTTGTTGATAGATTAACTAATTCGGCGCATTTCATTCCAGTATGAACAGAGTATTAGCTTGAAAAGTTAGTTGAATTGTGTATATCCGAGGTTGTGAGATTACATGGAGTACCTATTTCTATAGTTTCGAATAGAGATCTGAGATTCACATCTAGGTTTTGGAAGAAATTATAAGATGCACTGGGTACAAAACTACATTTTAGTACTGCATTTCACCCACAGATAGATGGTTAATCCGAGCGAATTATTCGGATACTCGAGGATATGTTGAGATGTTGCATTCTTGAGTTCGAAGGCACGTGGGAAAAGTATTTATCATTGATTGAATTCACATGTAACAATAGCTTTCAATCGAGTATAAAGATGGAACCATGCGAAGCTTTATACGGTCGTAAATGTAGGACACCGTTGTACTAGACTAAGCTTAGTGAGAATAAGATTCACGGGGTTGATCTGATTAGAGAAATAGAAGAAAAAGTGAAAGTAATTCGTGATAGTCTGAAAGTAGCGTCAGATCGACAGAAATCTTATGCAGAGTTGAAGTGGAAAGATATTAAATTTTAGATCGGGGATAAAGTGTTCTTGAATGTATCTCCGTGAAGGAAAATACTTCAGTTCAGTCGTAAAGGCAATTTGAGTCCTCGATTCATCGTACTGTATGAGATCATCGAGCGAGTTGGACTAGTGGCTTATCGGTTAGCATTGCCATCTGAGTTATAAAAGATTCATAATGTATTTCATGTATCGATGCTTCGAGATACCGATATGACCTTTCACATGTCATTGCCCCGACTAAAGTTGAGATTCAGTCAGATTTATCATACAGTGAATAACCGATCCGAATTCTAGCTCGTGAGATCAAAGAGCTGAGAAATAAAAGAATGGCATTAGTGAAAGTATTATGGCATCAACATGGGGCTGAAGAAGCTACGTGGGAACCCAAAGATGCTATGAGAAAGCAATATCCAAACCTATTCGCTGGTACGATTTTCAGGGACGAAAATCCCTAAGGGAAGAGTTGTAACAGCCCAGTTTTATCTAAATCGAAAGAGTGGTTTTAGAACCACAAATTCGAGGTCGTAAAATTATTTTAATATTATTTTTGGTGTTTACAGCATGTGAATATATATGTGTGAAAATTTCGTGAACTAATTTTATCGTTTAATAGCTCAATTTGAGAAAAAGAACTTAACTGCGTAAATTGTTATGGCTTATTAAATGAAAGGTCCTTATGTTGTAATTAGACCATGATTAGTGGAATTTGACATAAATTGCTAACCATTAAATGTTTTGTTAATGTTTTAATTAAGATTAAAATAGTAATTTAGTTATTAAGGTTAATCTTAATTAAAATAAAAGCGAAATTTTAGCTCATTTCTTTCTTCTTTAGCCGAATATTAGAGAAAGAAAAGAGGGTTTTGAGCTTTCATCCATTCATCCATGATTGAGCTTCTTTAAGATACGATTTTAGCTCAGTTTTTGATGATTTCTACATTTTTGAAATCGTTGTTTCGTGTTTTAGCTAGCCCATCTTTAAGTTTTGAAAGAGTTGATGATTTTGTGAAATGCCATTGATCAAGGCCTATGTTTTTGATTGTTTGATGATGGAAAATGAATTATTGTTGTTAGATTATTATGTTTTGTTAAGTGATTTTTAGAGAAAATACAAATTAGGGATTAAATTAAGAAAATGTGAAATGTTGTGGTTAAAAGTGTGAAATAAATGAAAATATGGGCTGCTATGGGGCTATACAAAATTCGGCTAGCATGAGTTGTCTTTGAATTTCATGAATTTGTAATTTTATGAAATAAGGACTAAATTGTAAGAAATGTGAAAGTTTAGGGCCAAAGTGCAAATTGGCTTAAATATGTGTTTGTGGATGAAATTGTTTGATATGGTGATTAAATGGGTTAATTTTGATTACATATAGATCAAGAAAAAAAGAATCCAGAATTAGATCGGGGGAAAGGCAAGCTTATCGAGTAATTTACTCATTTTGTCGTTTTCATACCCGAAGTAAGTTCGTATGAGGTAATTTAATTATAAATGCATGTTAAATGCTTTGATATTGCATAAACTATGATTATGAGATTTCGAATAATGTTTGAATTGTGATTTCGAGTCTACAGATGTGTTCGAAGATGTAATCAACAAGTAAAACTTCCTGATCGAACCTTAGAAATAGATAGAATGCTAATGAAATGTGTAATAGCCTGATTTAGGGCCTAATCAGAATAGTGGTCTCGAGACCATAAATTTAAAGTCAAAAAAAATTATTTTATTATTATTTTGAAGTTCTAGCATGATTGTATTAGTGCATGAAAATTTTGGTAAGTTTATTTTGACGTTTATGAGCCTAATTACGAAAAAGGACTAAATTGCATAAAGTACAAAAGTCCTAAATTGATAGCTAAAGGTGTTAAATAGCTAGAGAACCAAAATTAGGGGTCTTTAAAGGGCAATTAGACCCTTAGGCAATAGCTTGGCCGTCCATGGGGAGACAAATTAGAGAGAAGGTCAAAATTAGGTGAAGCTTAGGTCATCAATTTTGACAAGTTGTATTTTTAATAAAACAAAAAAGGAAAAAATATCATCTTTTCTCTCTTCTTAGCTAAAAATATCCACCATTTTAGGGGTTTGAAATCTTCAAAAGTTTCAGCAACTTTGAGCCCTCTCAATTAATTTATTTTGATAGTTTCTCTTAATGATTTTACATTTTTTAGACCTTAGAAGCATGAACATTCAAATGAGGGGTCTATTTTGCAAAATAATTAAAAGTTTAGGGTTTTGTCATGAATGGATTTGTGATGGTTGCTGAGTTTTTATGGAAGGATATGAGTCATAGTTGTGTTATAAACAACTTTTGTGAAAGGTGTTAGCATGAAAACACCTAAAGAGACTATTTTGCATAAGTTGTGAAATAGTTGATAAATGTGCGAAATGGTGGGATTTTAAGTAGCTTTAAGAGTGAAAAAGGTTCAGCTAGGCTTGAGATACAAATAAATTCGATAAAAATCAATTTTTGAGCATAGGGGCAAAATGGTCATTTTGTCAAAGTATAGGGGTAAAATGGTCATTTTACTAAAGATGTGAATTTATGATTGCCTAATTGTAATTAGTGACTAAATGAGTGTATTTTTCTATTGTAGATCAAGATTTTCCAAATCCAAACCTAGACCGGGGAAAACCAAGCAAATCGACTAAACTGACTAGTCGAGTACATTTTGTAATCCAAGATAAGTTGTATGTAAATAATACAACTACATTGTTAATGTATGTATTTGAGTTGTATTTGAATTAATATAGCATGAATTGCTTGATTGTGGAATTGAGAAAGTATGGTGATGATAGAGATAGTAGAGTTTTCGTATGAACCTAGGAAATAAATCGAATATTCATGCCATGACATATGGGTTATTGTGAGCTATTGTAAGACATGTCTGAAACATGCATCGGCCACATTATGAGAGCAGTGTAAGACCATGTAGGGGACATGGCATCGGCATTGAGACGAGTGCTAGTGTAAGACATGTCTGGGACATGCATCGGCCTCAAGACGTAAGCCAATGTCAGACATGTCTCGGACATGCATCAGCTACGAGATGTGTCAGTGTAAGACCATGTCTGGGACATGGCATCGACCTCGATGATGATAACCAGTGTAGGACCATGTTTGGGACATGGCATCAGCACCTTACCCCATGTTGAGGCTTATGGAATATTCAGTATTATTTCGAATGGTTCAAAGGTGAAAGTTGTGATTGTGATTTAATAAGGAAAGTGTAATCGTGTTGTGAGTGGTACAAGTACCTAATTGGTACGTATGAGAAATAAGCTCAGTATAGTATATGTGACTTGTATGGATGGTAATGAGTAAGTTATGCTTATGCTTACCTTTGTGATTGAGCATGATGATCATTGATGAATTTGTTGCTGTATAATTATTTATATCCAACTTACGAAGCTTTATGTTTACTTCCTCTCCTTTCCTTTTTCTTATAGTGCCGCCCATCTAGCTCAAGGATCACCGGAAGTCAGAGATATCGATTACACTACCAGTCGAAGCATTCGGTATAGTTGGATTTATATTTTTGAATATGGCATGTATAGGGCTTAGATTTTATTATTTTGTGTCTTTAAGAATTGGCCAATTGTGATGGCTTGGGTTGGGCACCCTTCATTTTGTATTAAGCCTTGAATGATGGCTAACATTCATTCTGATTTATAAAAGATGTATTTCATGGTTGAATGAATGTCTATTGTGGCTAATTTGGTTATTTGTATTGTGAGTGTTTTGGTATTGGTTGGTATTTGTATGAATCTAGGTAGGTAAGGGTGGCAAAGAAGCTTGGTAAATAGCTTTATACTGTCCACACGAGTAGGTATATGGGCGTGTGTCTAGGCTGTGTGTGACACACAGTCTGCCCCATGGGTGTGTGGTTCGGCCGTGTGTCCCCTGCACGTAAAAATTCCAATTAAGAATACATTGTAATAAACACACGGGTAAAGACACGACCGTGTGTCTCAACTATGTGGAGGACACGGTCTAGTACACAGGCGTGTGCCATGGCTGTGTGACATTTTGGGGATGCTGACGTCAGAAACAAAATACCCAGGTTTTTGCACATTGGCTAAGACACAGGTGTATCGTGGTCATGTGAGGGACACGGGCCATGACATGGACATGTGTCTGGCCGTGTGAAAACCCCTATAGGTGTGAATTTGAAATTAATTCTACACGAGTGCAAGACACGAGCGTGTCCCAGGGTGCTTAGGCCATGTGAGACACACGGGCCATCAGCACGATCATGTCGAGTTGGTCACACGGGCGTGTTGCCCTTCCACACGGGCGTTTGCTTGTTTTAAAGGCAAATTTTTTGTAGCTGGTTTAAGGACCCGGCATGGTCCCGAATAGATTTCATTGGTCAATTTGGGGCTCGTAGGCCCATAATAAGAAGTTTGAAATAGAAATTGGAAAAGTTTTTATTTAGGACCGAGTCTTGGTGACTTGAGGTTGTTTGTGTACATGAGATTAAGTTAGGTAACGCCTTGTACTCCACCTCGGCGTGGGTTACGGGTATGGGGTATTACATTTAATGGTATCAGAGTTATGGTTTAGTTGGTTCTAGGACTAACCTAGCGGGAGTATGAGTCTAGCTATACATGCCATAATTGTATATTGATAGTGTGACGATTTTAATGATTATAAATTATGTTTTTATATAGTAAATGGATCCTGATAGAGCCAGGGCGGATGATGTGGAAAGTAATACGTTGACTCCTACTGAAGGGACCGCGCTAGTTGAGAGTGAGCCCGTGAATATTGGCCAAGGCAGAGGGGCTAGAGAAGCCTACCTTCGAATGATGGACGCTTGGTACACAGAGTTCGTTCGTGCAAATCTGAACACTCCACCTCCCCCACCTCCTCTGATTCCTCAGTATGCCCCGGTAACTCTGCAAGGTGCGGACATGTTTAGAAGAGAGAAGCCTCTGGTAGACAAGATTTGGAAATAAGGGGCCGAGGAATTCCAGGCTAGTATAGGTGATGACCTGGAGAGGGCAGAGTTTTGGCTACAAAATACCATAAGGGTATTCGATGAACTGCCATGCACACCTAAAGAGTGCGTGAAGTGTGTCGTGTCACTCCTGTGGGACTCTGCTTATCAGTGGTGGAACACTCTCGTGTCAGTGGTACCAAAAGAGAGGATTAATTGGGAAATTTTCCAAAAGGAATCTAGGAAAAAGTATATTAGACAAAGATTCAGAGACCAAAAGAGGATGAAATTCCTAGAGCTAAAGCAAGGCCGATTGTCAGTAACGAAATACGAGCGCGAATTTGTGAGGCTCCGCAAATATGCACGAGAATACGTGTCTACAGAAGCCACGATGTGTAAGAGGTTTGAGGACGGTCTAAATGAAGACATTCGAGTGTTTGTTGGCATCTTAGAGCTACGAGAGTTCATAGCACTTATTGAGAGAGCCTGTAAGGTAGAAGAGCTAACTAAAGAGAGGAGGAAAACAGCTTTTGAATTGTGGGATTCAAAGAAGAGACAGATGGGGAAATCACATCAGTCCTCATCTAAGAGATCAAAGGAATTCTCTACCCGATCGAATGCTTCGGTGGGGTATTCGAAGAGAAACAAGAACTAGCAGAACACAGCATCTAGAGCCCAGACCACTTCGGTTGCGAGTGTCGGCAGTGCTCGGCCAATTAAGCTAGAGTGTTCGCAATGGGGAAGACGTCACTTTGGCCAGTGTCGAGGAAATGAGAGGGGCTGCTTCAAGTGTGATTCATTATACCACTTCATCCGTGATTGTCCCAAATAGGGTGAAAGAGAGAAAACAAGATGTGAAGGCAAGTAGTGCTCCCCTGAGGGGTAGGCTACAAAAGAACCCTAGGAGTGGGGTTAGCAGTAGAGGCACGCCAAGAGACACTGTGGTGAGGTCCGAGAGTAGAGCGCTAGCAAGGACTTATGCTATACGTTCCCAGAAAGAAGCAGAGTCTCCTGATGTGATCACAGGTAATTTTTCTATCTATGATATATCAGTTGTTGCATTAATTGACCCGGGATCTACCCACTCTTATATTTGTATGGAACTGGTACCTCGTATGAGCATGCTAGTAGAGTCCACTGAGTTTGTGATCAAAGTGTCTAACCCTTTAGGTAGATATGTACTAGTGGACCAAGTGTGTAGAAATTGTCCTTTGACAATTAAAGGTCATTGTTTTCTGGCTAAGTTGATGTTATTTCCATTTAATGAGTTTGATGTAATCCTTGGGATAGATTGGTTGACTTCTCATAGTGTTGTAGTGGGCTGTGCGAGGAAGGTAATTGAGTTGAAATGTGAAGACATAAATCTTCTTCGGGTTGGACCAAATGAGTCGGATAATTTCCTATAATAGTATTGTCGTTAGCTACTGAGAAGTATTTGAGAAAAGGATATTAGTCCTACTTAGCTTTCATGCTGAATACTTAAGTGTCTGAGTTAAAGATTGAATCAGTACCGGTAATTTGTGAGTTTACAAACGTGTTTCCAGAGGAGTTACCTGGATTACCTCCAGCGAGGGAAGTTGAGTGATTGTCACTCGTGATAAGTTTTAAAATTTATAAATGATCGTACCTAAACTAACTATTATCACGACGAAGGCAAGCGCACCTATCGAATAGTAGTATAGTTTTAGTAAGATCGGATGTCAAACCTAAAGGAACTAAAAGTACTAGTATTAACTTTTTTATTATTATCTAGCCTAAGAATAATGGGGGTTTTAATTAACTAATTAACTAATCTAAGAATGCACAGAAAATAAGTTTGGGGAAAATACTTTTTAGAAAATTCGATTGATTAAGGCAATACCCAAGGAAAAATCCACCGAGACTTCACTTGTTATTTGACTCTGAATCGGACGATTTATTCATTCAACTTGTTCCGTAGAAATCCCTAATTTATGTTATTATCCCTATTTAAGAGTAATAATGTCTAACCCTAGATTGAATAATTGAAATCTCTTTCTAATTAACACCCTAGGGTTGCATTAACTCGATCTATGGATCCCCTTATTAGGTTTCACCCTAATCCGGTAAAATCTTGTCACCCTATCTCTAGGTGTGCAAGCAACTCCGCTTAATTATGAAAAATTTACTCTTAGACAAGGACTATTCATCCTCCGAATAAGCGCATTAACTTGAATCAATATCCTGAAATACCGAAGCAAAAATTAAGAACACATAATTAAGAACAAGTCGAATATTTATCATACAATTTAGATAATAATAACAAGATTCGTCTTAGGTTTCATTCCCCTTAGGTATTTAGGGGTTTTAGTTCATACTAAGAAGGAAAACATCTCAGAAGAATAATGAATACAAAACATAACGAAAACCCAAAAACTCTTGAATGGAAATTGAGGGGAGATCTTCAGTCTTGATGATGAATCCGGCTTTTGAGATGGATCAATCGGCTTTCTTCAAGTAATTCATTGCTTCCTACTCTATGTCTCTTTTAGTCCTCCTCTAGGGTGTTTAAATAGGCTTTAGAATGCCTAAAAGCCCTCAAAATTGCCCTTTTCCGAATAGAACTTAACTTGGGCTCGACAAGGACATGCCCGTGTGCGATTACTTCAGGCCGTGGTCAAGGCTAAGAAATCAACATGCCCATGTTGAGGTTGTTTTAGGCAGTGTTCAAGCTTGTTAGAACGGCACAGGCGTGTGTGCTACCCGTGTAAGGAAGTTCAGGCCGTGTTGTTTTCCCACGTTGGCCCATTCTCTCCGTTTTTGGCCCGTTTCTTGTTCTTTTTGCTCTCCTATGCTCACCTAAGTATAAAACATGAAATTAAAGGATTAGGAGCGTCAAATTCGTTAAATCTAAGGAGAAATCATTCATAAATGTGTTAAGTATAGGATAATAATATGTATAAATTATGGTTTATCATCTATATTCTGAGAAGAAGCTCTTTTGTATGCAATTGATGATGAAGTATTTTTCTAGTTAAGTAATTTTTCAATTCAATCTTGATTCTAACATTCTCTTTCAGCTTGTGACCATACCCCCTAACCAAAGCCTCGTTACAACCCTCTAAAGACCTTTTGATTGATGTATCATCTAAATTTATAGTGGTGGAGATTTGATTTTCATGCAAGCTTCTGGTAATAACTTTTCATATTGACTATTGAGTGCAAATTTCATTATCCTTAAACACCTCGAGTGATTTGAGTGGATCTTTAGTGAGGATGTTTAAACTCTGTGAGACTTTAAATCAATGGCGATTACTTAGAAATTATTGATAAATGTGTTAAGTATGGCCCATTTTCTCCGTTTTCGGCCCGTTTCTTGTTCTCAGCTTTGACCATGGCCTGAAGTAATCGCACACAGGCGTGTCACACGGGCGTGTCCCTGCCGAGCCCTAGTTAAGTTTTATTTGGAAAAGAGTGCTTTAGAGGGCTTTTAGGCATTTAAAAGCCTATTTAAACACCCTAGAGGAGGATTAAAAGAGGACACACAGAGTAGGAAGCAAGTAATTACTCGAAGAAAGCCGATTGATCCATCTCAGAAGCTGGATTCATCATCAAGACTTAAGATCTCTCCTCAATTTCCTGTCAGGTGTTTTGGGTTTTCTTTATGTTTTGTATTCATTATTCTTCTAAGATGTTTTCCTTTTCAGTTATGAACTAAATCCCCTAAATACCTAAGGGGAATGAAACCTAAGATGGATCTTGTTATTATTATCTGAATTGTATGATAAATATTTAACTTGTTCTTAATTATGTGTTCTTAATCCTTGTTTCGGTATTTCAGGATATTAATTCAAGTTAATGCTTTCATTCGGAGGAGAATAGTCCCTGTTTAAGAGTAACCTTGTCATAATTAAGCGGAGTTGATTGCGCGCCTAGAGATAGGGTGACAAGATTTTGCCGGATTAGGGTGAAACCTAATAAGGGGATCTATAGATCGAGTTAATGCAACCCTAGAGTGTTAATTAGAAAGAGATTTCAATTATTCAATCTAGGGTTAGACGTTATTAGTCTTGAATAGGGATAATAACATAACTTAGGGATTTCTACAAAACAAGTTGAATGAATAAATTGCCTGATTCAGAGTCAAATAACAAGTGAAGTCTAGGTGGATTTGTCCTTGGGTATTGTCTTAATCAATCAAATTTTCTAAAAAGTATTTTCCCCAATTTCCTTTCTGTGATTTCTTAGTTTAGTTAATTAGATTAGATAAATAAACCCTTTTATTTTTAGGCTAGATAATAAAAAAGACAATTAATACTAGTACTTTTAGTTCCTTTGGGTTTGACAGTCCAGTCTTGCTAAAGCTATACTACTGTTCGATAGGTACACTTGCCTTCATCGTGATAATAGTTAGTGTCAAGAATGATTAATTATAAATTTATAAAACTTATCACAAAAAATCACGATCAAGTTTTTGGCGTCGTTGCTGGGGAATTAAAATATTAGGAACACTCGATTTTTATTGCTTTAGCCATTTACTTTTACTGTAATTTAAATTTTTGTTTAGTTTTCGTTACTAAATTTTCTTTTTCTTTCTTCTGGCAAGTTCTTATAGGTTATGACTAGAGGAAACCCGTTAAGGATTAAAGCTAAACAGTGGTTAAACTCGTTACCACGAGGGTCGATCACTATTGGGAACAAATGACTGAAAATTTTTTGTTAAAGTATTTTTCGCCAGCTAAAACAACTAAATTACGTAATAATATCTCTTCTTTTGTCCAGATGGATTTAGAAACCCTTTACGATGCATGGGAGAGATACAAGGACCTACTGCGAGGGTGCCCTCACCATGGGTTACCTCTATGGCTGCAAGGTCAAACATTTTCCAATGGTGTGAACCCCTCGACAAGACAGATGATTGATGCAACAGCTGGTGGCACCATCAATAACAAAACACCTGAAGCAGCTTACGAATTTATTAAAGAGATGTCACTGAATAACTATCAGTGGCAAGTCATGAGGACTAAGCCAACAAAACCTGCAAGAACAATTATTGACGTTGGCACAGGTGAACTCACACTTCGTGTGGGAGACAAAACAATCACCCTTCAAGCTCGCAATTCAAGTTACACATCAAAAGTTGAAGGTGGTTGTATAAATCATTCTACTAAAACTGACCATATGGTGCAACATACTTTGCAGGAAGTGAGTTCGAAGGATATACATGAGCCATGTTCAAGCAATAATAAAGGACCTATTCATGAAGAACGAAGGCTACAAATCGAAAAGCTAAATGAATGGCAAACACATAACCCGAGAACACACGATAAACCAAAACTACGCCAGGACGAACTGAATACCTCACCAAATCAACTTAAGGTTGGAGATAAGGTATTATTAGATGTCGCAGATCCTCGCATTACCACTACTTAACAGAATGAAGAAAATCCTTTTACGGTACTTAAAATCTTCCTATACGGTACAGTCAAGGTAAATCATTCCAAATTCGGCTTATTTAAGGTAAATATTACTCGCCTAAAACCTTATTTTGATGAGATTGATAGCGGGAATGAGGAGTGTAAACTCCTCGAACCACCATTCAATGGAGAGGTAAGTCGGGCTTAGACTATAAATAAATGATTCTCGGAAGGCAACCCGAGCACTAATGGTATTAACTTCTTTAACTTTTAGTATTTAACACCTAACCTACTAACTGAGCTCTTGAATACAGGTTTTCCACACCCACATAGCCAGGCACACGGGCGTACTGTAGACCATGTGAAAACAGGGCAAGGATTTTTCCCAACACAAGATGCGACAAATTGCCACGGCCCTGCGACATGGCCGTGGACGATCCTGCCAAAATAACATGGGCGTGCGACACGCCAGTGTCCTGAAACTGTGGTCGATCCTGCTAAAACAGCATGGGCGTGCGACATGCCCGTGCCTAGCACCCGTGGTCGAACCTGTCAAATTGACACGGGCGTGGACATACATACACAAGCATGGGAGAAGCGAATGAAGCAGACCACGGCCGTGCGACACAGTCGTGTGCATCAACACGCCTAAGGAACACAGGCGTGGGCTATATGTCAGAGGTGCCAAAATTTGAAAAAAGGTGAAACACATACGCCTGTGTGCTCACTATTCATCATCTTCTTCATCCAAAATCCCTAACCCTAGCCGCTGCAACTCTATATGCCCTCTTTGTGACGCCCGTGTGCCGTTTCCAACTCCCTCTTTGATGCCCAAACTCTTCTTTTTAGTGTTTATTTACTCTTTTCTCTTTTATTTTACTTATTTCTAATAATTATTTATCATAATAGTCTTCATTTATCTCACACTATGTCCATTTTGCTATCATTCAAATTTTATTTTTAGAGTAGTTATCATCTATTTCATGTTGAATTTTTTTTTTACTTATTTCATGATTTCTCAAGCTCCATTTACCTATTCTGAGTTAATATTCATAGTTCTCACTTGTTTATTATTCTTTTCCATTATAATCCATGCATTGTGATACATTCATGCTTTTTACGTCTCTATAGAGTTCTTTTCCATTTTTATACTCACACTATTACCATGCTAATGGCACAAAATTATGCCATAAAATTGATTATTTTGGTTAGGTTTGTTAGTGTTAGTAGTTGTGGCTGAAATTATTAGTTTTAATTCATGACTTTTTCCTTTTTTAATTTAGTTACATTTTAACTTGTCCATTCACTAAGACAGAATAATGGTTTTGCTTGCAGGTATACCATGTCATCTTTACGCGGGAAGAAGGCCGTCGTCCCGACTTCGAAGAAAAGGAAGGGAACGTCGCCTTCCTCAGGCCCTACCGCTGAAATTCACCACCCCTTCCTGTAGTTTCCCATTGGACCCCAAGAAGAACTTTTCCAGATACTTCGGGCCTGACCTTTAGTTGCAAGCCACTGCATCGACTTGGCCGCAGTAGAACAAGTCCAACTGGCTGATACGATTCGGGCCCTCCTCACCATCAACCCTTGAGAGCTTTTCTTTGAGATCGTCGAGCCGACGTATCTCGAGCTCACAATGGAACTATGCTTAACATTCAATTTTTAGACCGTAATAACCAACTATGATGATCCAGGTACGGTTCAATTTTTCCTTGGCAGTTTAGTCCGCCTGTTGAGCGTTCCAGAATTTGGTACAGCCCTGGGCCTCTACACGGAGGAGTTCAAGAAGGAGAACGACCTCGATACTCTCAATCACCACAACCATTATTCTCCCTCGAAGTGCTGGAATGCCCTCGTCCCTCGCTCGGCCACCTACGACCCTAGCTGCTCCAAGGCATCGGCTCTCCCTTCATCTTTGAGGTACCTTCACACCATCTTGGCCCACACTCTGACAGCGAGACGAGGGAGCAAAAGCATCATCAACACTCACGACTCTTATTTCCTTTAGTGTATGTCGCATGGGCACGTCTTCGACCTCACCTACTTCATCGCCCTTGCCATCTGCCATCAGACGGAGCGGCATCAGAAGGGGTCATCTCTATTGGCCCCTATGTGACTTGATTGGCTCGGTACTTCGGGCTCCTCAACACAGCGGCACAAGAATCCTCCCTTACCCTTATTGGCCAGATGTCTCCACAAGGTATATTGAGCATGCTAAGTGTAAGGATGTTTGAAAAGCGTCTTGGAATCTAACCTCCTCAATATCGTCTCGCCCAATCAACTGAGGAGGAGGCTCTCGAGGACATTACTGATGATGTCCCTCCATGACACGAGGACCCACCGTCTCAGCCACCACCCATCCATCGTCTAGTTCATGCAGCGGCTTCATATTCTGACATGTTTGAGTGCCTCACTCAATTTGAGCAATAGTGTTTTCAGCGATTTGATAACATTGATGCTACTCTACAGCAAATTTGTCAGCACCTCCACATCTCATCGCCGCCAACACCTCGCGAACCATCCGGCGATGATGATGTTTAAATATTTTATTTCATTTTATCATTATTTTTATTTTTATTTATCAATTTTATTATTATTTTTACTTTTATCTTTTCATTTTGTTTCTTTTTGATACTATTTTATTTTTAGGTTTTATAAACAATTTTTAATTTCGGTTATTTCATTACGAGTAATTATTCTTCTTTATATCCCCTAAAAAGTTCCTGATTTTATCATAATTATAAAAAGCTACAAAGCTCACAATTACGTAGGAACTTCAAACTCCATTGGAAAATGTTCTCCACGACTGCCATGCCCTGCTCGACCATGAGATATAATATTCTCTTGGCACAGCACTTGTGGAACCCAACCTCAACCAACACCAGAGTATCCTCCTCCACTCTACATAACTCCAAACTAGGGAGTTCTTTCATTTAACATTCAGGAAGTTTCACTTCTCTCCCTATCTTATGATTTTTTTATAATTGCCACTAACTTTATCTTTGTGCATTTTGGGTAATGTACATCTTAAGTGTGGGGGGTAAATTATATCACTATCAGAAAAATCCCTGAATTTTGTCTTGTTCTCTTGTAAATCTCTCACATCATTTTTAGGATGAATTTTGATTAATTTATGATTTTTATTGATATATTTGGATTTAAACATAGGCATTCATGCATTGATTATTTAAACTTTAAGACATTAGAGAATTAAACATGATAAGTTGATTTTTGAGAATTTAAAATTTTAGGTTGTTTTCACAAGTTTAAGTATTATCTTGAATTGAAATCCACAGGTTTAAACATCAAAAAGCCATAATTTTTCTGAGATTTTGAGCCTTTAAGAGCATCTATTATTTCTTTCATGCTCACTTTTATTATTGCTTAAGTGCATCAATATCAAATTGTTATTTTAGAACTTGATTGATTATGCATGTTAAGACCACACCATTTGATTTGATATGTCAAGATGATAGAGGCATATAGGTTTAACCCACTCGTGGCATGAAAAGCCTACCTTCATAACTAACCTTTAGTAAACCTCTTTGAGCCTAACAAGCCATTCCTAGATTTATCCCCAACATTAACCCTTAACTCATTATTGTTGAAATCCCCTCAATTAATTTGATCCCTATTTTTGTCGAGATTTGATTTGATTAAATTGCCTAGCTATGTCTTGTTCTTAATAGTTAGTCTATGATATTTAACTAGTTCTTAAAAAAAACATACATATTTACATATTAGTAGTGATCTTTCGTTTTTGAGCTTAAGTATTTAAATTCCATATTTTGAAAAAAAGCTATGTTGTACGCAAGTGATAATTAAATATTTTTCTAGTTAAGTAATTTTTCAATTCAATCTTGATTCTAACCTTCACTTTCAGCTTGTGACCACGCCCCCTAACCACGCCTCGTTACAACCCTCTGAAGACCTTTTGATTGATGTATCATCTCAATTTATAGTGGTGGACATTTGATTTTCATGCAAGCCTATAGTAATAACTTTTGATATTGACTGTTGAGTGCTACATTCATTATCCTTAAACACTTCGAGTGATTTGAGTGAATCTTTAGTGAGGATGTTAAACTCTATGAGATTTTAAATCAAAGGTGATTACTTAAATAAGGGGAGATGCATATATTTTTCATGATTAAATGCTCAACTTGGAGTGTTTGAAACTTTAATGTTCTTCTAGTTGAATTCTCAATGTATGATTACTTATGGATTAGCTTAAGATATTATTGATAGGAATTATAAGTTGAGAAAAAGGAATTCTTCACTGTGAATTGAGGATTTTACTTGAGGCTGTGGGGGTATTTGATAAAGCGTAATTTATACATATTATTATCCCATGCTTAACACATTTATGAATGAATTCTCCTTAGATTTGGTTAATTTGATGCTCCTAATCCTTTAATTTCATGTTTTTTACTTTGGTGGGCATAGGAGAGCAAAAAGAACAAGAAACGGGCCAAAAATAGAGAAAATAGGCCAACGTTAGAAAACAACACAGCCTGGACTTCCTCACATGGGTAGCACACATGCCCGTGCCATTCTAACAGCTCGAACACGGCCTAAAACAACTTCAACACGGGCGTGTTGATCTCTCAGCTTTGACCACGGCCTGAAGTAATCGTACACGGGCATGTCCCTACCGAGCCCTAGTTAAGTTTTATTTGGAAAAGAGCGATTTGGAGGGCTTTTAGGCATTCAAAAGCCTATTTAAACACCCTAGAGAAGGATTAAAAGAGGACACACAAATTAGGAAGTAAGGAATTACTCGAAGAAAGCTGATTGATCAATCTTAGAAGTCAGATTCATCATCAGGACTGAAGATCTCTCCTCAATTTCCTTTTAGGAGTTTTGGGTTTTCTTTATGTTTTGTATTCATTATTCTTCTGAGATGTTTTCCTTTATAGTTATGAACTAAATCCCCTAAATACCTAAGGGGAATGAAACCTAAGATGAATCTTGTTATTATTATCTGAATTGTATGATAAATATTTAACTTGTTCTTAATTATATGTTCTTAATCCTTGTTTCGGTATTTCAGGATATTGATTCAAGTTAATGCTTCCATTCAGAGGATGAATAGTCCCTGTTTAAGAGTAACCTTGTCATAATTAAGCAGAGTTGATTGCGCGCCTAGAGATAGGGTGACAAGATTTTGCCGGATTAGGGTGAAACCTAATAAGGGGATCCATAGATCGAGTTAATGCAACCCTATAGTGTTAATTATTACGAGATTTCAATTATTCAATCTAGGGTTAGACGTTATTAGTCTTGAATAGGGATAATAACATAACTTAGGGATTTCTATGGAATAAGTTGAATGAATAAATCGCCCGATTAAGAGTCAAATAACAAGTGAAGTCTATGTGGATTTGTCCTTGGGTATTGTCTTAATCAATCGAATTTTCTAAAAAGTATTTTTCCCAATTTCCTTTCTGTGATTTCTTAGTTTAGTTAATTAGTTTAGATAAATAAACCCTTTTTTTCTAGGCTAGATAATAAAAAGACTGTTTGATAGGTACACTTGCCTTCATCGTGATAATAGTTAGTTTCAAGAACTATTAATTATAAATTTATAAAACTTATCATGAAAAATCACGATCAATGGACTTCAAATACTTAAGCTCAAAAACGAAAGATCACTACTAATATGTAAATATGTATTTTTTTTTTGGTTTAAGAAAAAGTTATATCATAGACTAACTATTAAGAATAAGACATAGCTAAGCAATTTATTCAAATCAAGTCTCGACAAAAAATAGGGATCGAATTAATTGAGGGGATTTCAACAATAATGAGTTAAGGGTTAATATTGGGGATAAATCAAGGAATGGCTTGTTAGGCTCAAAGGGGTTTACTAAGGGTTAGTTGTGAAGGTAGGCTTTTCATGGCATGAGTGGGTTGAACCTAAGTTCCTCTATCATCTTGACATATCAAATCAAATGGTGTGGTCTTGACATACATCATCAAGCAAGTTCTAGAATAACAATTCGATATTGACGCACTCAAAGTAACAATAAAAGTGAGCATGAAAGAAATAATAGATGCTTTAAAGGCTCAAAATCACACAAAAATTATGGCTTTTTGATGTTCAAAACTGTGGATTTCAATTCAAGGTGATACCTAAACTTGGGGAAAATAACCTAAAATTTTAAATTCTCAAAAATCAACTTATCATGCTTAATTCTCTAATGTCTTAAAGTTTAAATAGTTAATGCATGAATGTCTATGTTTTAATTCACGATATATCAATAAAAATCATAAATTAATCAAAATTCATCCTAAAAATGATATGAGAGATTTACAAGAGAATAAGAAAAAATTCAGGGATTTTTCTGATAGTGATATAATTTATCACCCCACACTTAAGATGTACATTGCCCTCAATGTACAAAGATAAAGTTAGTGGTAATTATAGATATAGGATCATAAGATAGGGAGAGAAGGAAAACTTCTTGAATGTTAAATGAATGAACTCCCTAATTTTGAGTTATGTAGAGTGGAGGAGGATACTCTGGTGGTGGTAGTGGTTGTGTTCACAAGTGGTGGTCGTGGAGAACCTTTTCTAGTGGAGTTTCAAGTTCCTAGGTAATAGTGAGCTTCAGAGCTCTTTATAACTATGATAGAATCAGGAATTTTTTAGGAATATAGAGGAATAGGATTACTCATGAAGAAATACTCGCAGATATAAAGTACTTAATAATAATAAAAATCCTAAAAAAATGGAATGAAATAGTTTTAAAGAAAGATAAAATTAGGAAAAAAATAGGTATTTGGGGCACACGGTCATGGGGCACGCCTGTGTACCTTTTATTTAGCACATGTTTTTTGTGGGTTTTGAATTTTGAGCGTGTTGGTGCCCACGACCATGTCGCATGGCCGTGTCTTACTTCATTCGCTTCTCCCACGCCTGTGTTAATTTGGCAGGTTCAACCACGGGTGCTAGGCACGGGTGTGTCGCACGCCCATGTTATTTTGGCAGACTTGTCCACAGCCAGCTCACACGGCTGTGGCAATTTATCGCATCCCGTGTTTTGGGAAAAAGTTTGCTCTATTTTCACACGGTCGTATCACACGGTCGTGTCTCTTCTTGTGTTATGGACACAGCCTAAGGCATGCCCGTGTGCCTGGCTGTATGTATTTTGGGAACCTGTGTTCAAAGACTCAGTTAGTGATCTAGATATTAAAACTTGAAATTTAAATAAAATTTAAATAAATTAAAACCGTTAGTACTCGGGTTGCCTCCCGAGAAGCGCTTGTTTATAGTCTAAGCTCGACTTTACCTTGTTAGTGTATTTAGGAAGGTTTGTGGAGTCATTGCTCCTCTCCATCGTCTTTAAAATTCTCACCGTTATAAAGTTTGAGACGATGTCCATTTACCTTGAAAGTGCATTGTGATGGGTGACTTACCTTTATTGTGCCATATGGAAAAATAGCTTGAACTACGAAAGGTCCAGACTATCGTGATTTAAGTTTCCCAGGAAATAATTTGAGTCTCGAATTGTATAACAGGACAAGATCTCCAACTTCAAATTGTTTTCGTTGCTTTAAACGAGCGTCATGGCGTCGCTTTATTGCTTCCTTGTATAGGCGTGAGTTTTCGTATGCATTGGCTTGCCACTCGTCTAGCTCGTTCAACTACATCAACCTGTTTTCACCTGCAAGTTTGAGATCAAGGTTTAGAAATTTAATAGCCCAGAAGGCTTTATGCTCTAGTTCGAATGGTAGATGACAACTTTTTCCATAAACAAGTCTGTGGGGTAATGTTCCTATGGGAGTTTTAAAAGCAGTTCTATATGCCCATAAAGCATCATCTACTTTCATCGCCCAATCTTTCATGTTTGATTCTATAGTCTTTTCAAGAATTCGTTTGATCTCTCGGTTTGCCACTTCAACTTGTCCACTAGTTTGAGGATGGTATGGGGTGGCTGTTCTGTGATGAACTCCGTATTTCTTAAGGGTTTTCTCAAATTAGGCGTTACAAAAATGAGTACCCCTGTCACTGATAATTGCTCTATGTGTTCCGAATCTAGATAAGAGTTTCTTAAGGAATCATACTACCACTCTAGCATCATTAGTAGATAAAGATTGGGCTTCCACCATTTGGACATATAATCGACTACTACTAAGATGTATTTATTCCTACATGAACTAGGGAATGGACCCATGAAGTCGATACCCCAAACGTCAAATATTTCACATGAAAGCACATAGTTTTGAGGTATTTCATCACGTTTGGAGATATTACTTGTCCGTTGGCATTCGTCACAAGAAGTAATGTACCTGTTGACATCTTTGAATAATGTGGGCCAATAAAAACCTGATTAAAGTGTTTTATGTACGGTCTTGGTTCCACTGTAGTGTCCTCCAGTCGGTCCTGAGTGGCAATGTTCCAAGATCTTTGATGCTTCTGATCTTGTAAGCATCTCCTAATGACTTGATCTGCACATATGTGAAAAAGAAAAGGGTTATCCTAGAAGTAATTTTTCACATCATTAAATAATCGCTTCTTTTAATGGTGTGTCAACCATTTTGGGATAATGTTAGCGGCTAAAAAAATCGCAATGTCTGCAATCCAAGGTACCTCAGAATCAAATATAGCAAAGAATTGTTCTTCGGGAAACGAATCATTTATTTCAACTTCATCTAGTTCTTTGGTATTTGAGTTCTTGAGCCTGGAAAGATGATCAGCCGCGAGATTTTCAGCTCCTTTCTTATCTTGAATCTCCAAGTCAAATTCCTGCAGCAACAGAATCCATCGAATGAGTCAAGGTTTTGCATTAGTTTTAGTTAAGGGGTAACGAAGGGTAGAATGATCAGTGTAAATGACAACTTTAGAAAATATTAAATATGAACGAAATTTATCAAATGTAAAAACTACAGCTAGCAACTCTTTCTCCGTGGTGGTATAGTTTTCTTGTGCAGCTGTTAGAGTTTTGCTAGCATAATAGATAGGTTGAAAATGCTTGTCTCTTTGCTGTCCCAAAACTGTACCTACTGTAAAATCACTCGCATCACACATTAGTTCAAAAGGTAAATTCCAGTCAGGTGCAATTATGATTGGAGCATTAATTAATTACTCCTTTAAGGTATTAAATGCTTCTAAGCATTCCTGGTCGAAATTAAAAGGTACATATTTTTCTAGTAGCTATTTTAGAAAAATCCTTAATAAATCTTCTATAAAAACCAGCATATCCTAAAAAGCTTCTAATAACCTTGACCGAACTAGGAGGAGGTAATTTTTCTATTGTTTCAATTTTAGATTTGTCCACTTCAATCCCTTTACTAGAAATTTTATGTCCTAATACAATACCTTCCTGAACCATAAAGTGACATTTCTCCCAGTAAAGCACAAGGTTCATTTCTTCACATCTTATTAAAACAAGTTTTAAATTTTTAAGGCAAAGATGGAAAGAGTTATCGAATACCGAAAAGTCATCCATAAATACCTCCATGATGTCTTCTACGAGTTCATCAAAGATGGCCATCATACAGCGCTGAAAAGTGGCAAGAGCATTACATAATCCAAAAGGCATTCTACGATAAGCAAACATACTATATGGGATTTGGAAATAACCAGAAAGTCCGTCTAAGAAGCAGTAGTACATGTGCCCTTATAATCTTTCCAACATTTGGTCAATAAATGGCAAAGGAAAATGATCTTTTCTCGTGGCATCATTCAGCTTCCTGTAGTCAATGCAAACTCTCCAACCTGTTATTATTCTTGTTGGGATTAATTCATTCTTCTCGTTGGTTACAACCGTCATGCCTCATTTCTTAGGAACAACCTGCACTAGACTTACCCAAGAACTGTCAGAAATAGGATAAATAATTCCAGCATCTAGAAGTTTAAATACCTCAACTTTAACAACTTCTTTCATGTTGGGGTTCAGTCGTCTTTGAGCTTGCACACATGGCTTATATTCATCTTCCATTAAAATTTTGTGGGTGCAAAAATAGGAACTTACCCAAGAACTGTCAGAAATAGGAACTTCTTTCCTGGTGGTCTTTTAGAAATTAATTTGGACAGCTGGCCAATCTGAGTTTCGAGTCCTTGGATCGACACTTTTTGATTTTTAAGCGCTGTCTCGGTGTTCTGAAAATGAGTTTCTGACACTGCAATGAATTTGGATAGCATCTCCTCAAGGTTCAGTTTCTTTTCCTGTTGATAAGGTGGTTGTCGAAAACCCAGAGGATTTTGTGGCCTTTGATTTCCTTGACCACACCATGAGAAATTTGGGTGGTTCCTCCAACCTGCATTATAAGTATTACTGTATGGGTTATTTTGAGGTCTAGAGTTATTGTTACCCATATAGTGGACTTGTTCCTTTTCTGTTGTAGGATTGAAGGGTTGATATTCGGTATGTATGCCTCCTCCACTTGAATCACACCTCATCACTAGATGTACCTGCGTAGAATCAAGTAAACCATCAATCTTTTTATTTAGATGCTCCACCTGATTTGATAACATATTAACCACATCGACATTATAAACGCCTACTATTTTGGTTGGCTTAGTCCTCATGACTTGCCACTAATAGTTATTTAGTGACATCTCCTCGATAAATTCGTAAGCCACTTTAGGTATTTTGTTGTTGATGGTTCCACCAGCTGCTGCATCAATCATTTGTCTTGTCGAGGGGTTCACACCATTATAAAATGTTTGAACTTGCAGCCATAGAGGTAATCCATGGTGAGGGCACCTTCGCAGTAGGTCCTTGTATCTCTCCTATGCATCGTAAAGTGTTTCTAAATCCATCTGCACAAAAGAAAAGATATCATTACGTAATTTAGCCGTTTTAGCTGGCAGAAAACACTTTAATAAAAATTTTTCGGTCATTTGTTCCCAAGTAGTAAATGGCCCTCGTAGTAACGAGTTCAACTACTGTTTAGCTTTATTCCTTTACGAAAAAGGAAATAACCAAAGACGAATGGCATCGTCAGAAATGACATTGATCTTAAATGTGTCGCAAAACTCCAGAAAATTTACCAAGTGAGTGTTGGGGTCCTCGTCCTGCAAACCATCAAACTGAACAAATAGCTGTATCATTTGAATCGTGTTCGGTTTTATTTCAAAATTATTTGTAGCAATAGCAGGCCTAACTATACTCAATTCAGTTCCTGTTAAAGTAGGTTTAGCATAATCATACATAGTACGAGGAGCAGGATTCTGATTTTCAGCAGCAATAGCTGGAGGCAGCAGGTTTTCCTAATTTTCGGCCATCTCCTCGGTTGTAGTTGGAATATCATCCTCTTTCTCTCCCTCTGTGTATCTTAAGCTTCGCCTTATTTCTCTTTGGTTTCTATAAGCTGTGCAATTGATTTCTTCGTCAAAAAGTAATGGTCCTGATTGGTTTCTTCTAGTCATAAACTATAAGAACCTCCCAGAAGAAAGCAAAAGAAAATTTAGTAACAAAAATCAAAACAAAATTAAAATTGTAATAAAAATAAATGGCTAAAGTAATAAAAATTGAGTGTTCCTAATATCTTAGTTCTTCGGTAACGGCGCCAAAAACTTGATTGCCACTCGCGATAAGTTTTAAAATTTATAAATGATCGTACCTAAACTAACTATTATCACGACGAAGGCAAGCGTAACTATCGAATAACAGTATAGTTTTAGCAAGACCGGATGTCAAACCCAAAGAAACTAAAAGTACTAGTATTAACTTTCTTTTTATTATCTAGCCTATGAATAATGGGGGTTTTAATTAACTAATTAACTAATCTAAGAATGCACAGAAAATAGGTTTGAGGAAAATACTTTTTAGAAAATTTGATTGATTAAGATAATATCCAAGGAAAAATCCACCTAGACTTCACTTGTTATTTGACTCTAAATCGAACGATTTATTCATTCAACCTGTTCCGTAGAAATCCTTAATTTATGTTATTATCCCTATTCAAGACTAATAATGTCTAACCCTAGATTTAATAATTGAAATATCTTTTTAATTAACACCCTAGCGTTGGATTAACTTAATCTATGAATCGTCTTATTAGGTTTCACCCCAATCTAGCAAAATCTTGTCACCCTATCTCTAGGCGTGCAATCAACTCCGCTTAATTATGACAAATTTACTCTTAGATAGGGACTATTCATCCTCTGAATAAGCGTATTAACTTGAATCAATATCCTGAAATACCGAAGCAAGAATTAAAAACACATAATTAAGAATAAGTCGAATATTTATCATACAATTCAGATAATAATAACAAGATTCGTCTTAGGTTTCATTCCCCTTAGGTATTTAGGGGGTTTAGTTCATAACTAAAAAGGAAAACATCTCAGAAGAATAATGAATACAAAACATAAAGAAAACCCAAAAACTCCTGAAGGGAAATTAAGGGGATATCTTCAATCTTGATGATGAATCCAGCTTCTGAGATGGATCAATTGACTTTCTTCGAGTAATTCCTTTTTAGTCCTCCTCTAGGGTGTTTAAATAGGCTTTAGAATGCCTAAAAGCCCTCAAAATCGCCCTTTTCTAAATAGAACTTAACTTGGGCTCGATAGGGACACGCCCGTGTGTAACTGCTTCAGGTCGTGGTCAAGGCTGAGAAATCAACACACCCATGTTGAGGTTGTTTTAGGCAATGTTCGAGCCTGTTAGAATGGCACGGACGTGTGTGCTACCCGTGTGAGGAAGTCTAGGCTGTGTTGTTTTCCCTCGTCAGTGTATTTTCTCTGTTTTCAGCCCGTTTCTTGATCTTTTTGCTCTCCTATGCTCACCTAAGTATAAAACATGAAATTAAAGGATTAGGAGCATCAAATTGATCAAATCTAAGGAGAAATCATTCATAAATGTGTTAAGGATGGGATAATAATATGTATAAATTACAGTTTATCACTGAGTTTGGAATTGAGTTGGTCCATAGAACGGCACCTATCTCGATCACTTCGTATAGGATGGCTACAATGGAGTTGAAAAATTTGAAAGCACAGTTGCAAAAGTTGACGGACAAGAGTTTTGCGAGACCGAGCTATTGCCTGTGGGGTGCTCCGGTACTCTTTGTGAAGAAGAAAGATGGGTCGATGAGGTTATGCAATGACTATAGGCAACTCAACAAGGTAACAGTGAAGAACAAATATCCTTTGCCAAGGATCGATGACCTGTTTGATCAGTTAAAGGGGGCCACTGTATTTTCAAAGATCGTTCTGAGGTTTGGCTACTATAAACTAAGGGTTAAAGAGCAAAATGTGCCGAAAATTATGTTTCGGACAAGGTACGAGCATTATGAGTTCCTCGTCATGCCTTTTGGTTTGACTAATGCCTCAATGGTTTTTATGGATCTGATGAACTGCATTTTCAGGCCGTATCTGGATAAGTTTCTCATCGTCTTTATCAATGACATATTGATCTATTCGGGTGATGAGGGGAGCACACGAAGCATCTGAGAGTTGTGTTGCAAACCTTGAGAGACAAGCAGTTATATGCCAAATTCAGTAAGAGTGAATTTTGGCTTAAGGAGGTCAGATTCTTAGTACACATTGTGTCGGGTGACGAGATTCGAGTTGACCCAAGAAAGATCTCGACTATTGTTGAGTGGAAACCGCTGAGGAATGTGATCGAAGTACGAAGCTTTTTGGGCTTGGCCAGATATTATAGATGGTTTGTAAACGAATTCTCTATGATAGCTATGCCGATAACAAGACTATTGCAAAAAGATGTCAAGTTTGAATGGACAGAAAAGTGCCAGCAGAGTTTCGAGAAACTAAAGGCTTTGCTAACTGAAGCCCTAGTGTTAGTGCAACCGGAGTCGAGCAAGGAGTTTGTATTATATAGCGACGCCTCCTCAAATGGTTTGGGGTGCGAGCTTATGCAAGAAGGTAAGGTCATAGCTTACGCTTCTAGGCAACTAAAGCCACGTGAGAAGAACTACCCGACGCACGACTGAGAGTTGGCTGCCATCGTGTTCACGTTGAAAATTTGGAGACATCATTTGTATGGTGAGAAATACCAAGTATTCACCGATCATAAGAGCCTAAAGTACTTATTAACTCAAAAGGAGTTGAATTTGCGGCAACGCTGATGGTTAGAGTTGATAAATGATTATGAGTTGATTATTGACTACCATCAGGGAAAGGCAGACGTGGTCGCTGATGCATTAAGTAGAAAATCACTATTTACGTTGAGGGCAATGAATGCCAATTTGGCTTGGTCTGATGATGGTTCAATTCTAGTAGAGTTAAGAGCTAGACTGTCATTTTTAAAAGAGATATGTGAAGCTTAGAAAGGTGATAAGAAATTGCAAGCTAATATGGCTCAGTGTGAGACGAAAAATGAATTCTAGTTCCGTATTGGTACCGATGGATGTTTAATGTTTAGACAGAGTTTGTGTACCCAAAGACAATGAGCTTATTCAAAAGATTCTAAGAGAGGCACATAGTGGTTATTTGTCTGTCCACCCAGGTAGTGTGAGAATGTACAATGACCTAAAGAAAATGTATTGGGGTCGGTTATGAAGAGAGATATTTCAGAATTTGTGTCTAGGTACCTGCTGTGTCAGTAAGTAAAGGCTGAACATCAAGTACCTTTGGGTCTACTTCAGCCTATCATGGTCCCCGAGTGGAAGTGGGACCTAATCACTATGGACTTCATGATGGGTTTGTCGGTAACCCTGAAAAAGAAAGCTGCAATATAGATTGTTATGGATAGGCTAACGAAGTCGGCACACTTTGTACCAGTGTGTACCGACTACTCCCTTGAGAGATTAGTCGACTTGTATGTTTCTAAGATTGTTAAACTTCATGGAGTGCCGTTATCGATTATCTCAGACCGAGAGCCGAGGTTTACCTCGAGGTTTTGGAAAAAGTTACAAGAGGCAATGGGAACAAAGTTGAGCTTTAGCATGACATTTCACCAATAAACTGATAGACGGTCAGAAAGAGTGCTTTGTACGGGCAAAAGTGTCGAACGCCCTTATACTGGACTGAGTTGAAAGAAAATCAAATTCACAGGGTCAATTTAGTCAAATAGACTGAGGAGAAAGTTAAAGTGATTTGTGACTGCTTGAAGGTCGCCTCTGATAGATTAGACCCTTCGCATGTAATTGAGCCAACAGAGGTTGAAATTCATCCGGACATGACTTATGGCAAGAACCGGTCAAGATTTTGGCTTGGGAAGTCAAATAATTAAGGAATAAGAATATAGCACTTGTGAAGGTTTTGTGGCATAGACATGGAGCCAAGGAAGCCACATGGGAACCCGAGAAAGCTATAAGAGATCAGTACCCGAACTTATTCAACAGTAAGATTTTCAGGGATAAAAATCATTAAAGGGGAGAATTGTAACAGCCTGATTTAAGGCCTAATCAAAATAGTGGTCTCGAGACCACAAATCCAAAGTCAAAAAAAATTATTTTATTATTATTTTGATGTTCTAGCATGATTATATTAGTGCATGAAAAATTTGGTAAGTTAATTTTGACGTTTGTGAGCCCAATTACAGAAAAGGACTAAATCGCATAAAGTGCAAAAGTCCTAAATTGATTGGTAAAGGCGTTAAATAGCTAGAGAATAGAAATCGGGGGTCTTTAAAGGGCAATTAGACCCTTAGGCAATAGCTTGGCCGGCCATGGGGAGACAAATTGAAGAGAACTTCAAAATTAGGTGAAGCTTAGTTCACCAATTTTGACTAGTTGTATTTTTAATAAAACAAAAAGGAAAAACTATCATCTTTTCTCTCTTCTTAGCCAAAAATATCCACCATTATAGGGGTTTGAAAGCTTCAAAAATTTTAGCAACTTTGAGCCCTCTCAAGTAAGTGATTTTGATAGTTTCTCTTAATGATTTTTACATTTTTAAGACACTAGAAGCATGAGCTTTCAAATGAGGGGTTTATTTTGCAAAATGATTAAGAGTTTAGGGTTTTGCCATGAATGGATTTGTGATGGTCGCTGAGTTTTTATGGAAGGATATGAGTCATAGTTGTGTTATAAACAACTTTTGTGAAAGGTGTTAGCATAAAAACACCTAAAGGGACTATTTTGCATAAATTATAATATAGTTGATAAATGTGCGAAATGGTGGGAATTTGAAGTAGCTTTAAGAGTGAAAAAGGTGCGAAATGGTAGGAATTGTAGAATGGCTGAAGTAGCTTTATGAGCCAGTGTAAGACCATGTAGGGGACATGGCATCAGCATTGAGACGAGTGCTAGTGTAAGACATGTCTGGGCATGCATCAGCCTCGAGACGTAAGCCAGTGTAAGACATGTCTGGGACATGCATCGGCTACGAGATGTGTCAGTGTAAGACCATGTCTGGGACATGGCATCGGCACGGATATGCGAGAGCTAGTGTAAGTCCATGTCTGAGACATGGCATCGGCCTCGATGATGATAGCTAGTGTAAGACCATGTCTTGAACATGGCATCGATAGCTTACCCCATGTTGAGGCTTATGAAATATCTGTAATTATTCTAAATGGTTCAAAGGTGAAAGCTGTGATTGTGATTTAATAAGGAAAG
Source organism: Gossypium anomalum (assembly GCA_025698475.1). Lineage (NCBI taxonomy): Eukaryota > Viridiplantae > Streptophyta > Magnoliopsida > Malvales > Malvaceae > Gossypium > Gossypium anomalum. The sequence goes on along the minus strand of CM046963.1, from coordinate 19,129,644 downwards.
TATAATCGTGTTGTGAGTGGTACAAGTACTTAATTGGTTCGTATGAAAAATGAGCTCAATATAGTATATGTGACTTGTATGGACGGTAATGAGGAAGTTATGCTTATGCTTACCTTTGTGATTGAGCATGATGATCATTGATGAATTTGTTGTTGTATAATTATTTATATGCAACTTACTAAGCTCTATGCTTACTTCCCCTCCTTTCCTTTTTCTTATAGTGCCGCCTAATTAGGTCAAGGATCACCAGAAGTCAGAGATATCAATCACACTATCAACCGAAGCATTCAGTATAGTTGGATTTATATTTTTGAATATGGCATGTATAGGGCTTAGATTTTATTATTTTGTGTCTTTGAGAATTAGCCAATTGTGATGGCTTGGGTTGGAAACCCTTCATTTTGTATTAAGCCTTGAATGATGGCTAACATTCATTCTAATTTATAAAAGATGTATTTCATGGTTGAATGAATGTATAGTAGCTAATTTGGTTATTTGTATTGTGAGTGTTTTGGTATTGGTTGGTATTTGTATGAATCTAGGTACGTAAGGTTGGCAAAGAGGCTTGGTAAATAGCCTTATACTGTCCACACGGGCGTGTGGTTCGGCCGTGTGTCCCCTGCACATAAAAATTCCAAGTCAGAATGCATGGTAATAAACATACGAGCAGAGCCAAGGCCATGTGTCTCAGCCGTGTGGAGGACACATTCTAGTACATGAGTGTGTGCCATGGCCATGTGACATTTTGGGGATGCTGACGTCAGAAATAAAATACCCAGGTTTTTGCACACGGGCGTGTCATGGTCGTCTGAGGGACACGGGCGTGTATTTAGCCGTGTGAAGACCCCTGTAGGTGTGAATTTGAGATTAATTCTACACAGGTGCGAGACACGGGCGTGTCCTAGGGTGCTTAGGTCTTGTGAGACACACGGGCCATCAGCACAATCATGTCAAGTTGGTCACACGGGCGTCTTACCCTTCCACACGGGCGTGTGCCCTGTTTTAAAGGAAAAATTTTTATAGTTGGTTTAAGGACCCGGCATGGTCCTGAATAGATTTCAATGTTCAATTTGGGGCTCGTAGGCCCATAATAAGAAGTTTAAAATAGAAATAGAATTTTTTTTTATTTGAGACCTAGTCTTGGTGACTTGAGGTTGTTTGTGTGCATGAGATTAAGTTAGGTAACGCCTTGTACTCCACCTCGGCGTGGGTTACGGGTATGTTATAGGTTTCGTACATACCTGTACCATTACGTTCTTATCTATCACATTTATCATTCTAATGCTTGAAACACTGATTCTTTAGACTGTCCTTGAACATCCAACAAGCTCGCATACTTAGTGCCAATTAATTATCTGAAACTATAATTGTATCCCACACTTAGTGCCAATTAATTAGCCGAAGCTACAATTGTATCGCACACTTAGTACCATTTTAATAGCCGTAGCTATTTCATTTATTGCACATTTAGTGCCTCAAATTCAATTCACATTTTATATACTTCAACTTCACAATCATATTTCTTTACAACTCAATTCAACACATATAATTCACATACATTTCAATTTAACAACATTTATTTACTTATTACCTTACCTCGTACTAACACGAATGGACCGGAATGACTATTCGATAATTTTTTACTTTCCCCGATCCAAATTCGATTTCCTTATTTCTTGATCCAAATTAAGCTTTCATATTGCCAAAACCCTAAATGGCCATAAACCTTTTTCTTTCTTCTTATTTCGGCAAGAATGAAGAAATAATAAACAAATTTTCTGCTTTGGTTTTATTATATTATCATTAACTCACATTTTACCTTTTTACCCTTAATGAAATAATATACTAACTTAATAATGGTTGTCCATTTTTGTCCATGCATATTTCCAAAGGTAGAATTATAACATAAGGGCTTTTCGTTTAATAAGCCATGGCAATTAAGCATATTTAACATGTAGAACGCAACTTTTACATTTCACGCAATTTAGTCCTTTTACTAAATCGAGTACACAAACGATAAAATTAAATCACAAAATTTTCATAGATATCAATTCACTTATTATAAGCATGAAAATTAATATTAAAATTTTATACTGACTCAGATTGGTGGTCTCGAAACCACTATTCCTACTGAGGTCTAAATCGGGCTGTTACAGCCTACCCACACGAGCGTGTAACTCTTCCAAACATGAAAATTTTCTCAGTAATCCTAGAGTCTTGAAAGTTCCCAATTTAGTCTCGAACCGCTCCCGATGTATGTTTTGGGCCTCATAGGGTCTTAAAACGGACAAGTTGTATCTGATTAAAAAGTTTTAAACTGTGTTAAAATTTTATGGTCTGGTTTTGTATGAATGTGTATGTCTAAGTCCAATAATGCCTCGTACGCTGTTCTGACATCGAACACGGGTAAGGAATTTTAAATTTAGTGGTATCAAAGCTATAGTTTAGTTGATTCTCGGACTAACATAGCGTGTGTACGAGTCTAGCTATACATGCCATAAGTAAATTGTGATAGTGTGACCACTCCTAACGTTTTAAATTGTGTTTTCATATAGTAATGGATCCTAATAGAGGTATGGCGGATGATGTGCAAAGTAACGCGCCTGCTCTCGCTGAAGGAGCAGTGCCGTCTGAGAGTAGACCCAAAACTATTAGTAGAGGAGAAGGAGGCAAAGAAACCTTCCTTCATATGATAGATGCATGGTATACGGAGTTCGTTCGCATGAACCCGGATGATCAACCTCCTCCACCCTATCTAAATCCTCAACCCGTACCCCAAGTGCCTCAAGCTATGGATTTTATGAGATTTCATAGAACCCCAGTTGACAAAATTCAAAAGCAAGGAGCCGAGGAATTTAGGGCTAAGGCTGATGATGACCCCGAAAAAGTAAAATTTTGGCTCAAAAATTCTATTCGAGTATTCGATGAACTATCTTACACACCCGAGGAGTGTTTGAAGCATGATATATCTTTGCTAAGAGACTTGGCATACCGTTGGTAAAAGACACTAGTTTCAGTGGTTCCGAACGAGAGGGTCACGTGGGAATTCTTTCAAGAAGAATTTTGAAAGAAGTACATTAGTGAACACTTTATCGATCGAAAGTGTAAAGAATTTCTTAATTTGAAACAAAGTCGCATGTCAGTTACTGAGTACGAAAGAGAGTTTGTCCGGCTTAACAAATATGCTCAGGAGTGTTATCCTCCGAGGTAAAAATGTGTCAAAGATTTGAAGATGGGATTAATGAGGATATAAGAGTGTTAGTGGGTATTCTCAAATTGAGGGAATTTGTGGTACTTGTTGATCGGGCTTGTAAAGCTGATGAACTGATCAAGGAAAAGAGAAGGACCCAGGCTGAGGCTAAAGATATAAAGAAGAGATCGACGAGCAATTCATTTCCATCTCAGTCTAAGAAATCCAGAGATATGCATTCTCGTTCTCATTTTTCGACTGGCATTCATATAAAGATCATAAGAAGCAAAATTTGGGTTTTAGATCTCAGGCTACATCTGTGGCTAGTGTGGGTAACACTAGACTTTTTAGACCCGAGTGCCAACAATGTGGTAGAGGTCATTTTGGTAAGTGTAGGGTGAGCGATGGATCTTGCTTCCAGTGTGGTTCTCAAGACCACTATATCAAGGACTGTCCTGAGATGGCCGAGAAGGAAAAATTTCAAAGTACAAGACCGGGTAGTACGGCTACCAAAGGGAGACCCCAGAGAAATGCTGGTAGTGGGGCTAGTGGCAAAAATATAATGAGGGATAAAATAGTGAGATCTGAAGCTAGAGCTTCGGCCAGAGCCTACGCCATACGTGCGCGAGAGGAAGCATTTTCTCCCGATGTGATTACGGGTACTTTTTCTCTTTATGAAACTTCTATTATTGCCTTGATTGATCCAGGTTCTACTCATTCATATGTGTGCATGAAATTGGTATCTAGCATGAATATGCTTGTTTAGTCTACGAAATTTACGATTAAAGTGTCAAATCCATTAGGCAAACATGTTTTAGTTGATAAGGGGTGCAAGAAATGTCCCTTGATGATTAGAGGTCATTGTTTTCCGGCTGACTTAATGTTGTTGCTGTTTGATGAATTCGATGTTATTTTGGGGATGGATTGGTTGACACTTCATGATACTATAGTTAATTTTGACAAAAAGTTATTGAATTGAAATGTGAAAATGGAGAAGTTCTCCTAGTTGAATTAGGTGAGGCAGATAGGTTGTCTGTAACAGTTTAATTTTGACCCCAGTCGAAATAGTGGTTTCAGGACCATATATCTGAGCCAAAAAAATATTTTAATATTATTTTTCGTGCCTATTATAAGTGAATTGATAAGTGTGAAAGTTTCGTGTGAGAATTTAACTGTTTGTGTGCTTAATTTGCAAAAAGGACTTAATCGCGTAAAATGTAAAAGCTGTGTGCTAGATGTTAAAAGTGCCTATTTGACTTGACTTTATAAAGGAGAGGTCCTTATGTGGTTATTATGCCATTTGTATGGTTAATGGACATTTATGACCTTGATAATTATGTTTTAATAGTTTTATAATAAAGGGCAAAATGGGTATTTATTTAATAATCATATTTTAAATAAAACAAATGCTTAAAATAAGGCCATATTCATCTTCGTTGGCCGAATTTAGTGAAATAAAAAGAAATAAAAACATAATCTAGGGTTCGACACTTTAATTTGGTGATTGAGGTATGTGTTTTGATCGGTTTTTGATAATTTCTACGTTTTTGTAATCGTTGCTTCGTCTACTATCGAACCCATGCCTCAATTTCTAATTTTGGTGATGATTTTGGAATGTGCCATTGATGAAACTATGAGCTTGGTGATGTTAGTTGATAAATTTGGAAGCTTGATATTGGGTTTAAATGTTGTCTTTGGATTTTTGATGAAATTGAGTATTTTTGGGCTAAATTGTAAAAATGTTATTTTGGGGGACTAAAATATGAAATAAATGAACTATATGGATTTGTATGAGAGCTAGGAGAATTAGGCTAGGCTTGTGTACAAGAAAATTTTGTAATTTTGTGTATTTAGTGATTTTGTGAATTAGGGACTAAAGTGTCAAAATGTGAAAATGTGAGGGCTATTTTGTAAAAATACCCTAATTTTGTGGATATGGATTGTTTTGAATGATTTGGTGAATAAAAGGGTTAATTTTGAATACATATAGATCAAGAAAAGAGGAATTTGGACTTAAACCAAAGGAAGTCGAAGACTATAGAGTAAACGGTTCTAATCGAAAAATTTCGAGTACGAGGTAAGTTCGTACTTAAAACATGGTGTTAAGTATATTTTGATGTCTTGACTATACATAGATTGTATAAATGTCTGGTTGGATGAATAAGATGATGAATCAAAAGTATTTGGCACTAAATGTGTGATTTAAACTGGCTTCGGCTACATGAGGCACTAAGTGTGCGATACTGACTTAGCTTCGGTTAATTGAGATGGCACTAAGTCTGCGAAATCGTTCTAGCTTCGACTAACCTTTAAGCACTAAGTGTGTGGACGTTTAATGCATTGGTGATCTTCGAAAAGTCTTAAAGTATTCGAACAAGAGGTGAGATTGAAAACAAATGAATATGAAAATGTTTCGGTAAGTATAATACCTATGTGGTAGGTGGTAAAATGCAGTAAAGTTTAATGAATTATAAGTACTTATAAGTACTTGATGGATGAGTGTTGGCATGGACTTGATGGATGAGTTGAGTAATTATAAGTACTTATGTGTTGATGTTTCATATTTTATATACTGTTGATGTTTTTGGTACGAGCTTACTAAGCTTTTGAAAGCTTACTTTGTGTGTGCTTGGATTGTTTTATAGATATCGAAGCTGCTGCAAGCTTGAGGATTGTCAAGGATCGTCATCACACTATCGAACCTCATTTTGGTACTTTTGAAAATGTATATTTTAAAGTATGGCATGTATAGGCTAGTAGTTGTGGAAGTATGTTTTGTGATGTATATACTTAGCCATGTTACTTGGCTAATTTGTGCTTAACTCATAGTTGATAATGTTTTATGGTATGTAATGGCAATATGCAATTGTGGTATGTTTTAGTTGGTAAGTTTTGTTAAGTTTAACTTGAGATTGAATGATGTATGGAAGGAAATGTTTTGGTATGATGTTACCTTATGTTTTGGTATAAATTGGTAAAGTTCATGAGTATGGATTTGGGTGACTATTAGTTGATATGAATGGTTTATGTGTTGGTGATGAAATTGGCTGAAATGGTGGTGCAAATATGCTTGTTTTCATTGCTTGTAGGTTAACCAAATTGGGGTGGCAAATTGGCTATTCAAATGGCCTATTTTTTTCCACACAGGCGTGTGTCTCAGCCGTGTGTGACACACGGCTATGTTGCACGGTTGTATGTCCTCTTAGGTACCCTACAATTGTAAGTCAGGCCAGGGCACGGCCAAGGCAGACGGGTGTGTTGCTAGCTGTGTGGCCCAAGTCAGACTCAACCACGGCCAAGGCACACTGGCGTGTTTTGTAGCCGTGTAGGCAAGTCCGTAGCTATGCCCTATTTTACCACGGCTTAGACACACGGGCGTGTCTACACGGCCTATTCCCACGGGCGTGTCTACACGGCCTGTTCACACGGGCGTGTAACCTTTTAAAAGGTGAAAATTTTTAGAAGCTTTGAAATTTTTATATGTTATCAAATTGGTTCAGAATGTATGTTTAAGTATTGTATACTCGATTTTATGTGAATGAATAATTTTTATTCGTAATGAGATGATATTTGATCTGTGATGGTTCTGATATGAAATAAAAGTCTGGTAATGCCTCTTAACCTATTCCGACAACGGTTATAGGTTAAGGGTGTTACATTGTCAAATGTGATTTCTTCGATGCTTGGCTTATTTGGCTTATGTGTTGAATCCAAAAGAGTCTGAATTGAAGATTGAATCAGTGCCTATTGTATGTGAGTACCCGGATGAATTCCCAGAAGAGCTACATGGATTACCTCCCGTTAGGGAGGTTGAGTTTGGAATTGAATTAGTCCTTGGTAAAGCACCTATCTCGATTACTCCATATAGGATGGCCTCGACTGAATTGAAAACTGAAGTCACAGTTACAAGAATTAACTGACAAGGGATTTGTGAGACCGAACTTTTTACCATCGGGTGCTCCGGTATTATTCGTGAAAAAGAAAGACGGATCTATGAGGTTGTGTATAGATTACCGACAGCTCAATAAGGTAACAATTAAGAACAAGTATCCCTTGCCAAGGATTGATGACTTGTTTGACAAGTTGAAAGGAGCGACCTGGTTTTCTAAAATAGACTTGAGGTCCGGTTACTACCAGTTGAGAGTGAAGGACTTGGATGTGTCGAAAACTGCTTTCCGGACGAGGTATGGTCACTATGAATTTCTTGTCATGCCTTTTGGTTTAATGAATGCTCCTGCCGCATTTATGGACTTAATGAATCGTATTTTTTTATCGCATTTGAATAAATTTATGGTTGTTTTTCTTGATGACATATTGATTTATTCTCATGATGAATTTGAGCATGTCGAACACTTGAGAACAGTTTTGCAAACCTTAAGAGACAAGCAGTTGCATGCTAAGTTTAGTAAAAGTGAGTTTTGGCTCTGAGAGGTTGGATTTTTGGGCCACATTGTTTTAGTTACTGGTATTAGAGTTGACTTGAGTAAGATCTCGGCTATTGTTGAATGGAAACCGTCGAGGAACGTAACTGAGGTTAGAAGCTTTCTAGGCTTGGCTGGTTATTACAGATGGTTTGTTAAAGGATTCTCCATGATTGCTACTCCGATGAAGAGGTTGTTATAGAAAGATGTCAAGTTTGAATGGACAGAAAAATGCTAGCAGAGTTTTGAGAAATTAAAGGCATTGTTGACTAAGGCTTCGGTCCTAGTACAACCCGAGCCAAGTAAAGAATTTGTGATTTATAGTGATGCTTCCTTAAATGGTTTGGGATGTGTACTTATGCAAGAAGGTAAAGTCTCACGAGAAGAACTATCCGACACACGACTTAGAGTTGGCCGCCATAGTGCTTGCTTTGAAGATTTGGCAACATTATTTATTTGGTGAAAAATGTCATCTCTATACCGACCACAAGAGCCTTAAGTACTTAATGACTCAAAAGGATTTTAACTTGCGGCAACGAAGATGATTGGACTTATTAAAAGATTATGAACTTGTGATTGATTACCATCCTGGTAAGGCAAATGTAGTTGCCAATGCCTTGAGTAGGAAGTCATTATTTGCCTTGAGGGCTATGAATACACAACTAAATTTGTCTGATGATGGTTCGATTCTAGCCGAATTGAGAGCTAGACTGACTTTTCTTCAACAGATTGGTGATGCTCAGAAAGTTGATAAAGAGTTGCAAGCTAAGAAAATTGAGTATGAGTCTAGCAGTGAACAGGATTTTTTGAGAGATTCTGATGGTTGTTTGAGATTCCGTGGTAGGATTTGTGTTCCGAAGGACACTAAGTTAATTCATAATATTTTGCATGAGGCACACAACGGTTGTTTGTCAATTCACCCAGGCAACACAAAAATGTATAATGATGTGAAGAAAATGTATTGGTGGAATGGTATGAAAAAGGATATCTCAGAGTTTGTATCAAAATGATTAGTTTTTCAGCAAGTAAAGGCTGAACACCAAGTGCCTTCGGGTTAGCTCCAGCATATCATAATTCTTGAATGGAAATGGGACTGGATTACTATGGATTTTGTGATAGGTTTACCTTTAACTCTGATAAAGAAAGACGCCGTTTGGGTTGTGGTTGATCAGCTTATGAAGTCAGCTCATTTTATCCTGGTACGTACTGATTTCTCACTTTATAAGTTAGCTAACTTGTACATCAGTAAAATTGTTAGACTTTATGGAGTACCTATATCGATTGTATCAGATAGAAATTTGAGATTTACTTTACAGTTTTAGAAAAAGTTATAAGAAGCTTTGGGTACAAAATTGAATTTCAAAGATCTTTTCATCCTGGTGATCGATTCGATCACCTGAGTAGGTAATTTAGATCTTGGAAGATATGCTCCAATGTTGTGTATTGGAATTCCAAGGTAATTGGGAAAAGTACTTACCGCTGGTGAAGTTTGCTTATAATAACAATTATTAGTCGAGTTTAAAAATGGCGCCCATGAGGCATAATATGGGAGTAAGTGCCGAAAACTTCTGTATTGGATTGGACTAAGAGAAAATCAGATTCACGGGGTTGACTTAGTCAAAGAAACAGAAGAAAAAGTGAAGATAATTTGTGAATGTTTGAAAGCCACTTTGGATAGACAAAAATCCTACGCGGATCTAAAGCGGAAAGAAATTGAGTATCAAGTCGGTGATACGGTATTTTTGAAAGTGTCACCATGGAAAAAGGTTTTGATATTTGGAAAGAAAGGCAAGTTGAGTCCTTATTTTATAGGGTCGTATGAGAGCACCGAGAGAATAAGGACGGTTGCCTATCGGTTGGCTTTACCATCAGGGTTGGAAAAGATTCACGATGTGTTCCATGTGCCTATGTTGCGCTGTTATCGATCATATCCTTCACATGTGATTACACCAACAGAAGTTGAGATTCGACTGGATATGACTTATGGTGAGGAACCGGTTAAGATTTTGGCTCGAGAAGTCAAACAATTGAGAAATTAAAGCATTGCCTTAGTGAAAGTGTTATGGCAAAGGAATGGGGTTGATGAGGCTACATGGGAGCCCAAGGAGGCCATGAGAAACCAATATCCGAACCTTTTCAATGGTAAGATTTTTAGGGACGAAAATCCCTAAAGGGGGGAGAGTTGTAACATCTCGATTTAGGGTCTAGTTAGAATACTATTTCAAGACCATAAATTTGAAGTAGAAATAATTATTTTATGATTATTTGATGGTCCATGATATGAATGCATGTTTGTTTGAAAATTTCATGAAGAAATTTTATGCCTAAAGTGTCCAATTTAAAGTTAGGGGCTAAATTGAATAAGTTGCAAAATACATGTTCTAGAAGCTTTGAGCATGAAATTGCATTGGATCATTAATTTGAGGTCCTTAAATAGCAATTTGACCAAGTTCTAAAATTTTGGATAAAAATGGGCATGACTAGGAAAAATTTGAAAAAAAGGCCTTAAGGACATTTTTGTCATTTGGTTAATAAAAGAATTAAATGGGAAAAATCAAGTAAAAAATGGTGTCCATCTTCTCCAAGGGGTGCCCAAAATTCCATGCTCTCCATAGCTAGGGTTTTGAACATTTCAAGCTTGATTGTAAGTGCTCCCTACCCCCGTTTTTTATGTTCTTTCCCTTTTTGAGATCCATAAAGCATGATCCATCCATTTCTAGCCATATTTTGAGATAGGGTTCACGTATGAAACTTGACCCATGTGTGACATGTTTGTATTTTGATGTTTAATGGAGGAATATGAAAGTTTGATGTGTGTTTAACATCTTTCACTAAGTGACTTTTTGTGAAAACACCTAAAAAGGACTTATTTGTAAAAGATGAAGAAATAGGTAGTAGAAATGTTATTTAATGAGAAATATGGGCTGATATGAGCTAGTGTATGAATCGGCTAGGCTTGGGTAACTAAGAAAATGCATGTATTTCATTTTACGAGCCTAGGGACCAATTTGTAAATAAGTGAAAAGTTAGGGGTAAAATGTTAATTTTACCAAAGTATGTGTTATAAGTCGATTTGACCAATATATGTATTGAACAAGTTAATTTTGGCATTATAAATCAAGAAAAATGTGATTCAGGTCTTGATCGAGGGAAAACCAAAGTTTACGAGTATTAGGCTCGTTTTTATCATTTTGTACCGAGTTTCATTTGCAAATAATGCAACATGTACCATACTTTAAATGCCTTAATATTTCATGTATGGTAAGTGTATACCTATTTAATATGATGTTGTATCATGAGTTTATTGCTTACATTTTACCATGAATTATACTTTGATTATTCTATGAATAAGTGATTGGTACTATGAGTATTGAAATCAATGTTACGAGCAAGTTCAATAGAAATATAGTATCAAAGAATCCCGTTTGAACCTTAGGAACAGTTTAGGATACAAGTGACATGTCACTAGGAATTATGTGATCTGAACTCATTGAGTTGTGGTCTGAGTTAATGATAAATGTGACATCCGAACTCATTGAGTTGTGTCTGAGTTCGTGATATATATAACACATGTTTTGGTGTCCGGGTACTGGTCTATATATTCTACCGGTGGCGGGGTAGTCCGACATGTGTTGCAGATACCTGAAAGCCTATATGAAATGATGAATAAGTATGAAATTGGTGTGGAATTCCATTAAGAAGCATGATGATTGACGTATGTGATATGTCCATACTATGAAGTTATAGATTGAACATGATCGTGCTTGTTCTTGAGTAGCCAAATGTGCCATGTTGCATGCTATGAAGTAGGATTGAGATTGTGAATATTTAAGGGTGGCAAATGGCTTGGAAAGTAACCTAGAATTTGTCCACACAGGTAGACACACGGACATGTGTCTAGGCCATGTGTGACACACGGTCTGCCCTATGGGCGTGTGATCCAACCTTGTGTCCCCTGCACTCTAATTATGCAAGTTAGTATGCCTACTAGTAAACACATGGGCAGAGACACGACCTTGTGTCTCAACCGTGTGAAGGACACGACTTCAGGACATGAGCGTGTGCCTAGGCCGTGTGAAGTCTGCACTTAATTTTTGGAATTTAATTCGACACACGGCTTAAGCACACGGGCGTGTGACTTGGCCGTGTGACCTTATTGAGTTGATGATGTCATAGTCAGAGAGTTACACGGGCTGAGGACACGGGCGTGTCCCAAGTCACACGGGCGTGTGACTCTTCCAAACATGAAAATTTTCTAAGTTATCCCGGAGTCCTAAAAGTTCCTGGTTTAGTCTCGAAGCACTCCCGATGTATGTTTTGGGCCTCAAAGGCTCTTAAAAGGGACAACTTGTATGTGATTGAAAAGTTTTAAATTGTGTTGAAATTTTATGGCCTGGTTTTGTATGAATGTGTATGTCTAAGCCCAATAATGCCTCGTACCCTGTTCCGGCGTCGAACACGGGTAAGGGGTGTTACAAATTATGTGTTAGATGAATAATATATGATGTATAAATTACCTTATGTTTTGATATGGTTATATGGTTGCTTAAGTAACTAGTTGCCATTTGGTAAGTTAATGCTTGAAAGATGATATGTTGTGGATTGATTATGAGGCATAAAATAGATGACAAATTGTTGAATAAATGTATTTAGAAGTTATGTCAGTTTTGATGATTTTGGCATAATGACTTGGTATGTTTTGATTATGAAATTGAGTAGTTGTAATAGTTAGGACTAGATGGCATGAATGGTATATGAATTGACATGTTTTGGCTGCCTATAAATGTGTTGAAATGGTGTCATTTTGGTTGCTAGGTGAGCATGTGAAAAGGGTGACAAATTGGCTTTGCTAATAGCCTATTTTTTTCCACATAAGCAGAGACACGGGCGTGTGTCTCAGCCATGTGTCCCCTGGAGTAGTCTTACGAATTAAGTCAGTATACCATACAGGTTTGGCACGGCCTAGACACACGAGCATGTCTACTGGCCGTGTGTGTCACACGGGCTCACACACGGGTGTGTGATTGACCATGTGACATAAGTCTGTATACCCCCTTAATGGCACATGACCTAGCACTTGGGCGTGTATGGCCATTTTGTAGGGTATACGGGCTAGACATGTAACGGCCCGATTTAGGGCCTAGTCAAAATAGTGGTCTCGGGACTACAAATTCGAAGTTAGAAAAATTATTTTATTATATTTTATGAGGTTATAGTGTGATTTCGGTGAGCTAATTTTAATGTTTTCAAGCCCGATTGCGAAATAGGACTAAATTGCATAAAAGGTAAAAGTTACATTTTTGTACCCAAATGTCTTAAATAGCTAGAGAATCAAAATTTTGGGTCTTTAAAAGGCAATTAGACCTTTGTGATATAACATAGCCGGCCATGGGTAATGATGAGGTCATCAAATTTGACTAGTTTTAAATTAAATAAAACAAAGGCCATTTCTTCTCTTTTTTTCTTCTCTCCACTTATTTTTATCAGCCATTCTTGGGGTTTTGAGCTTCAAAAATTTGCAGCAACATTACGCCTCTCAAGTAAGTGACTTTGATAGTTTCTTTTAATGATTTTTGTGTTTTTGAGACCCTTGAAGCATGAGCTTTCAAATGAGGGTGATATCTTGCAAAATGGTCAAGAGTTTAAGATTTTGCCATGGATGTATTTGAGATGTTTATTGAGTTTTTATGGAAGAATATGAGTCCTATTTGGGTTATAAACAACTTTTGTAAAAGGTGTTAGGATGAAAACACCTAAAGAGACTATTTTGCATAAGTTGTAAAATAGTTAATAAGTATGTGAAATAGTGATATTTTAAAGTTGCTATAAGAGTAAAAATAGTTTGGTTAGGCTTATGATACAAAGAAATTCGATGAAAATCAATTTTCAGGCATAGGGGTAAAATGGTCATTTTGTCAAAGTTTAGGGGCAAAATGGTCATTTTACCAAAGATGTGAATTTATGATTGCTTAATCCTAATTATTGACTAAATGAGTGCACATTGTCATTATAGATCAAGATTTACCAAATTCGAACCTAGATCGGGGGAAGGCCAAGCAAACTAACTAAATCGAATAGTCAAGTACTTTTTGTAAACCGAGGTAAGTTGTATGTATATAATACAACTACACCGTTAATATTTGTATCCATATAGCCATTGAATTGATATTGTATGAGTTGTTAAGTTATAAGTTGAGAATGCATAGTAATATTTGAGATAATAGAAGTATCGCGTTGAAACATTAAGATACGAACTGGATATTCGTGCCAAGGCATTGGGTGATTTGTGCGCCCGTGTAAGATGCTTAGGCCACATTCTGAGAGCCAGTGTAAGACCATGTCTGGGACATGGCATTAGCTTCTAGACAAGGGCTAGTGTAAGACATGTCTGGGACATGCATCAGCCATACTATGATAGCCAGTGTAAGACCATGTCTGGGACATGGCATCGGCACAGAGATGAGTGCCATTGTAAGACATGTCTGGGACATGCATCAGCCTTGACAGAGATAGCCAATGTAAGACGTGTCTGGGACACGCATCGGCTAAGAGTTGTGCTAGTGTAAGACATGTCTGGGACATGCATCAGTACGTATATATGAGAGCCAGTGTAAGACCATGTCTGGGACATGGCATCGTCAATATATCCCATGTTGAAGGTTCATAGAATATCCAGTAGTATTCCAAATGTTTCAATGGTGAGAGTTATAGATCAATTTTGATAAAGAAAGAATAATCATGTTGTGAGTGTTACAGGTACCTATATGGTAAGCATGAGTAACGAGCTTAATTTAGAAAATGTGACTCAAGTAGAGGGTAATGAGTAAGTTAAATTATGTTTATCTTTGAGCTATAAGTATGATGACTACTGGTGAGATTGTTGCTGTATATTTATTTATGTGCAACTTACTAAGCTTTATGCTTACCCTCTTTCTTTTCCCTCTTCTTTCAGTGTCGCCAAGCTAGCTTAAAGATCCATTAAAGTCAGAGATATCGATCACACTATCGGCCTCAATATTCGGTATAGTTTGATTTATATTTTTGAAGGTGGCATGTATAGGGCTAGACTAGGATGTGACATCATGAGAATTGTTTATGTATTTTGGCTTAAGTCAAAAGCCCTTTATTTTGTATCAAGCCTAGAATAATGGCTATTATTCATTTTGATGAATGCGTATGATGTTCTTTCTATAGATGAATTAGTGTCCATTGTGATGAGATTTGTATATTGAAATGATCTTGTGTAGGTTGTGCAAAAAGGGTGACAAATAGGATTAGGAAATAGCCTAGTTTGTCCACATTGTAAGACACACAAGGCGTGTGTCACAGCGCAGTGTGACACACGGTTCACGCCCATGGGTGTGTGTTATGGCCGTGCGTTCCCTGCACTTAAAATTTTGAAGTCATTTTAGCACATGGGTAGGCTACACGGGCGTGTGTCCATGCCGTGTCATAAAGTCAGTATACATGCTAGTATACACGGGTAAGAGACACGACCATGTGTCTCGGGCGTGTAAAGGACATGGTTATAGAACACGAGTGTGTGCTTGGGCCGTGTGGTTTTGGCAGAATGCCTAAGTTTTCAAACACGGGTACAGGACATGGGCATGTCCCAAGTACATGGTCATGTGCTCTATACCCACACGGGCATGTAGAGCCTTGTTGCATGAAATTTCTCTAAGTTTTAAATGAGTTCTCAGTTGGGCTCTGAACCACTCCGGATCTAGATTTTGGGTCTCGTAAGCCTATGTTTGGGACAGATTACATGAGAAAGGAAAAGTTTTTAAATTATTTGAGATTTCATGGCCTGATTTATATAATGGTTGAGTTTAAGTCAGGTAATACCTCGAACCCTATTCCGGCATCGGATACGGGCGAGGGGTGTTACAAGACACATGGACGTGTGGTCGGCCGTGTGACCCAAGTCAGTATGTATGCCCTATTTTCACATGGCCTGTGACACGAGCGTGTCTAGTAGCCGTGTGCGGCAACGGCCTGTTCACGGGGGCGTGTGACCCCTGAATGCAAGATAATTTTCTAAGTTTCAAAAATTTTTGTATGTGATCGGTTTAGTCCCGAACATCTTCTAAGCATGTTTTAGGGCCTCGTAAAGCCTTATAAGGGATAATATGAATGTATTAGCTTGATAATTATGTGAATTAGAATTATGTATGAGAAATGTATAATATATGTTGTGCTTTGTTCGGTAATGCCTCGTAACCCTATTTTGGCTACAAATACGGGTTAGGGGTGTTACAAGCATATAACAAAAAGACCAAGTCCCTCACATGCCATACTCAAAATACTTGAATTCACTATACCCAAAAGATTAGTTTGATAGTGTGGATCGAGCTCCGACATCCTTCGATCCTCGAGCTAGCTTGGCGATACTATAAGAAAATGGAAAAGAAAGGGGAGTAAGCAAAAAGCTTAGTAAGTTTGCATGTAAATAATTAACAACATTAACCAGGCATTATTATACACGTAACATAATAATACTTATCACAATGTCATCAAGTATCATAGTTACATTTTAAGTCATGTCATTTACATAATGCACAATAAGTCTCATGATTATAATTCATTCATTCACTTCTTACTGAGGTCTTATCGATTCATAATCTCAATATTTATGAGCTTTATGTACATACATGTACCTTTTCAACATGATCATACCTTGTCATCTCTTTGACGCAATCTCTGGACTACCCATTGAACCACTTAGAATACTAAAGGATACCCGGGGAAAATCTCAAACACATAGTAAGATGCCAATGCCATATCCTGGATATGGTCTTACATGGGATCACATAACGATGCCAATGCTATGTCCCAGACATGGTCTTACATGGGATCACATTTCGATGCTGATAGCTCAGCTATGGTCTTACATGAAATTACACATCGATGCTAATGCCATGTCCCAGACATGGTCTTACATGGGATCTTATATTGATGCCAATTCCATGTCCCAGACATGGTCTTACATGGGATCACATATAACCCTAATGTAATGACATTTGTATCCTATCTATTCCTAAGGACAATTACACAATTCATGCAATATTAAAGTAGTAAAAACATAATAGTGTAATGTTGCATTATTTACACACGTACTTACCTCGGTACCAAAATATGACTAACTATTCAATTTAGTCCAGAACCTTGTTCTTTCCTCGGTTTAGGTCCAAACTTCGTTTTTCTTGATTATTGAGCTTGAAAGTTGAAAAAAACCTAACTCTAGAACCCTTGAAATTTTCAGCCAACGTTGGAGAAGATGGACTCAATTTTTGACTTATTTTTCGTTTTTATTCTTTTATTAACCAAATGACAAAAAAGGCCTTAAGGCCTTTCTTTCAAAATTTTCCTATTCATGCCATTATTGTCAATAAAAATAGAAATTGGGGAAATTAATATTTAAGGACCTCTAATTAATAACCCATGGAAATTTCATGCTTAAAGCTTCTAGAGCTCATATTTTGCAACTTTTGCAATTTAGTCCTAGATGTCAAATTGGACATTTTATCAATAAAATTGCTTCATGAAATTTTCACACAAGCATAAAATCATGTAATAGACCTCATAATAATCATAAAATAATTATTTCTACTTCAGATTTTTGGTCTCGAAACCACTGTTCTGACTAGACCTTAATTTGGGATGTTACACATATTCATACCTGTACCAATCCATAACAAGTTTATACATACACGGAATGTTGTTGAATACCTGATATCTTGCACACTAAGTGCCATACCCAATGTTTGGCACACTAAGTTCCATTTTCTATGTCTCGCACACTTATTGCCATATTTGATGTCTCGCACACTAAGTGTCGTACATAGCTGAAGCTATCTCAAATCGCACACAAAGTGCCATATTTAGCCAAAGCTATGTCGAATCGCACACTAAGTGTCATATTTAGCTGATATGTCATTGAACATAACTCTAGTCCCGTATATACAATTTATGCCATATCAAAGCACTAAAAACATAAGTATTACAGTACTTAATACATACAAACTTACCTCGGATGCTAAAACATTGAATCGAGTCGATTAGTCGATAACTGTATCTTTTCCCCGATCCAAGTCTGTATTCCACTTTTCTTGATCTAATTGCATTAAAAATTAACTTATTCAATCATCTATTCATTCAATTTAGTCCAAAATATACACTAGGGCTATTTTACACATTTGCCCCTAAACTTTCACATTTTTTACAATTTAGTCGTTATTTCACAAAATCACAAATTAATAAAATTTAAGACTAACCCATGCTAGCCGAATTACCATAGTGCCCCTAGAAGCTCATAATTTTCATTTATTTCATATTTAAACCATAAAGTTTCAATATTTCTCAATTTAATCCCTATTTTGCATTTTCACTAAAAATCACTTAACAACTATTTAAAATCCATCATCAAACTTCAAAACTCATACATATTCATCAATGGCATCATTCAAAATCTTTAACATTTTTGTAAAATAGACCCTGGGCTAGCTGGTACTAGTTACAACGATCCCAAAAACATAGAAATCATTAAAACTCGAGTTAAAATTGTACCTTAATCAAGCTATGAGTGTGTTGAATCTTCAAGAAATTTTTATGGCTTTTTTAAGCCCTAATTTTTGGCTAGGAAGATGAATATAAGGCTAATTTGGCTTTTTTTTATTTAACGTATAATAATTATGCTAATTACCATTTTAACCGTAATGGAAAACCATTTAAAACATCCATTAATTGTCCATATATGTCCACTCATACTATTAATGGTCTAATTACAACATTAGGACCTCTATTGTAATGATCCATAGCTATTTAATACCTTTGACTATTAGAATTCAAATTTTGTAGTTTACGAAATTAAGTCCTTTTTCAGAAATTGACCATTTAAACGATAAAATTACTTCACGAAATTTTCACACATACATGGTATTATGCAGTAAATATTAAAATAATAATAAAATAAATATTTCAACTTTGAATTTGTGGTCCCAAAACCACTGTTCTGATTTGGCAAAAAATAAGCTATTATAATGACAGTGACAAAGTATGAAAGAGAATATGTTAGACATAGTAAATATGCTCGAGAGTGTGTCTCTATAGAAGCTATCATGTGCAAGAGACTTGAGGATGGATTGAATGAAGACATTCGTGTGTTAGTTGGGATCTTAGAGTTGAAAAAGTTTGTGGTATTGGTTGAATGGGCTTGTAGGACCGAAGAACTGAATAAAGAGAAGAGGAAAGCTGATCTTAAAGTTAGAGATTCAAAGAAAAGACAGATGAGTAAGTTGTTTCCATCTCAATCAAAGAAATCTAAAGAAATGTATTCCCGTTCAAAATTTTCTGTGGGATATTCACGCAGAGATTGTGAAAAGCAGTATTCGAGTTTTAAATCTTTGGCTACTTCTATGGAAAGTGTGGGTAATGTAAAGTCTAATAGGCCGAATGTTAACAATGTGGAAGAAGACATCCCAGTGAGTGTAGAATGAATGATCGAGCTTGTTTTAAGTGTGGTTCTCAAGATCATTTTATTAGAGAAAGACAAATTTCAAAGTGCAAGGCCTAGTAATACTACTTCTAGAGGAAGGTCCCCGAGGAATACTGGAAATAGAGCTAGTAGTAAAGGTGTGACTAAAGATACAACCACGAGATCAGAAGCGAGAGCACCGACGAGAGCCTATGCCGTCCGTGCTCGCGAAGAAGCGACGCCTCCCGATGTTATTACGGGTACTTTTTCTTTTTATGATACTAACATTATTGCATTGATTGAACCTAGATCTACCCATTCGTATGTTTGTATGAATTTGGTAAATAATAAGAAATTGCATGTTGAGTTTACCGAATTTGTGATTAAAGTGTCAAACCCTTTAGGCAAGCATGTTTTAGTTGACAAAGTATGTAAGAAATGTCCTTTGATGATTAGAGGTTACTATTTTTCGGCTGACTTGATGTTGTTGCCATTTGATGATTTTGATGTTATTTTGGGTATGGATTGGCTGACGTTGCATGATGCTATAGTAAATTGTAGATAGAAAGTTATTGAACTGAAATGTGAAAATGGTAAAATTCTTAAGGTTGAATCAGATGAGTCAGATAGATTGCCTATGCTGATTTCTTCAATGTCAGCTAAAAAATGTATAAGAAAAGGGTGTAAAGCTTATCTAGCTTATGTGTTAAACAGGAAAGAGTCTGAATTGAAAACCAAATCAATGTCGGTGGATGTGTTCCCTAAAGAGTTGCCTGGGTTACCACCAGTAAGAGAAGTTGAGGTTGGCATTGAGTTAGTCCCTGGTACGTCACCGATATTTATTGCTCCGTATAGGATGGTGCAGACTAAATTAAAAGAATTAAAAGATCAATTGCAAGAATTGATAGATAAGGGTTTTGTGAGACCAAGTTATTCTCCCTGGGGTGCTCTAGTGTTATTTGTAAAGAAGAAAGACAGATCCATAAGATTGTGCATTGATTATCGACAGCTTAACAAGGTTACCATAAAGAATAAGTATCATTTGCCAAGGATTGATGACTTATTTGATCAGTTGTAAGAAGCAATAGTGTTTTCCAATATTGATTTGAGATCCGGGTATTACCAGTTGAGAGTTAAAGAGTCAGATGTGCCAAAAACTACTTTTAGAACAAGGTAAGGGCACTATGAATTTCTCGTTATGCAATTTGGATTAACTAATGCCCTTGCTGTTTTCATGGACTTGATGAACCAAATTTTTTGATCATATTTGGATAAGTTTGTAGTTGTTTTTATTGATGACATACTGATTTATTCTCGTGATGAGACCGAGCATGCCGAACATTTGAGTACTATTTTACAAATATTGAAAGACAAACAGTTGTATGCTAAGTTCAGTAAAGGTGAGTTTTGGCTCAGAAAAGTTGGATTTTTGGGCCATATTATCTCAAGTGATGGTATTTGGGTTGATCCAAGTAAAATTTTGATAATTATTGATTGGAAGCCACCGAGAAATGTGTTCGAAGTCAGAAGCTTTCTAGGCTTAGCCAGTTATTACCGATGATTTGTTAATGGATTTTCCACGATTGCTACTCCTATGATGAGATTGTTGCAAAAAGTCATCAAGTTTGAATGGTCCGAAAATGCAACGCCCTAAATTTTGGGCATAGAAGAATTGGGCCTTGGGTTTTGAGCACCTAAAATTATTGACAGTAAGAAAACGACACAATTTCATGTTAGTCCTATTGGGTTAGTGGTTTAGGATGTTAGGGGGGGCCTCTGTGAAGTCCTGGGTTCAAGCCTTGGTATAGGAAAAAATTTGGTTTTTAGCATTAAGGGAACCCTAATGCTAGGTTGAATGCTTCTTAAATTTTGAATGGTAAAAATTGATAAAAGAAGCATGGTGGTTTAGGTGGTAAGTGACGCCTCATAAGAGAGTGAGGACTGAGGTTTGAGGCTGCGAATGAGCACTGGATTTTTTTCTTCAAGGACATGTAGGTGGTAGAGTTTGATCAAAACTCTACAGGATAAAGGTTGAATGAGCCTTAGAGGGATATGAGGAGGAAGTTAAGGGATAGAGTTGATTGTTGGAGGAAATTAAAGAGGATTTGAATTAGGAGGAAGTCTAGCCGAATGGGGACTTTGGGTTGCACAAGAATTTGGCAGGGGGAGATTTGGTTCATTTTTGACATTTGGGGTATTATTTTGGTATAGCCGAATCCTGCTAGAAGTGTGACAACCCTAATTTGACCCTAGTCGGAAAGTGGTTTCGGGACCACAAAACTGAGTTATAAAAATAATTATAAATTATGTTTCATGATTTCGAAGTAAGCAAATACGAGTGTGAAAATTTCAAGCTTCGATTTGGTCATTTGCATGTGAATTTTTTTCAATAGGACTAAAATATGACACTTTTGAAATGTGATAGGCTAATTTTGAGTGAGTAGATAATGCATGTGTTTAAAGGAATGGTTTTGCATGTTAAATTGCCCATTTTGAGGTAGTGGCCGACCATGTACTAATCATGTTATAAAATATGAATTTTATATTGGTTTTATTTAGCTAAGTGATAAAATAACATGAAGTAATGAAATAAAATAAAGAATTAAAATAGCTAGTGGGTGAAAATAACAAAGTTAACACCTTGTTCATCCCAAAACCGAATGTGAAGGAGAGTTGGGGAGAAGAACCATTCGGTCACTAAAATCATCTTCAAGGTATGAGATTCATGTGATTTTTTTGAATTGCTTGATAAATTTGAACTATTGCCAAGTTCTTTAGGTAACCCATGTTATAGATTTTGATATTAGGATGTCTAGCACATTCGGCCATGATAGTTGAGGATTAGGGATTTTTATTTCTTGTTGAATTGGATGATTCTTGGTGTGTGAGTGTTTGAACTAGCTAAGGATCAAAAGAAAAGATGCAAGGTACAAGAAGAAAGGATCGGCTACTATGGTTGATGCTAATGCCGAATGTGAAAATGATATATGTGGATAATATATGTGATTTGAGTTAATAATGTGAAAAGAATATGAAGTTATATTATAATTGATTAGGTATTAAGTTAAAAATTGCTAAAATTTCCATTTCTTTAGTTGAATATGTGAATGATCATTGAAGAGTTTGTGGATGGATATAGGTGAACTTGGTAAGAGCATTGGCATAGTGTATAATGATATAAAGATGTTAGAAATTATTTTTGATTAGGAGTATGTATAATTAAGCATATAATAGGCCTCAACATGGAAATGCATATTCGGCCATAGGAGGGAAAAAATTTGGTGTTGCATACATTCGGTTAGGGGCAAGCATATTGATGCTTTTGTCTTGGCCTACACAATCGGCTAAAGGAGAGTATGGGTTAATATGTTGAATTGATTCGTGGTTTCATATATAGGTGACCCTAATGTCTAATGTATATATATACATATATATATGGGCTAAATGCCTTGAGTTCCTCTTTTTCGATACTTAAGCGACTAAATCAATTTATTTGTTAAATTAAGGTCAAGAGCAAAGGGAGCTAAATCAGATAAAGGGAAGGAAAAAGTGGTCGAATAGTTATCTGAGTCGCATGCGACAACATCCGAGGTAAGTTTTTGAGTACTTGAGACTTAGCTTATGATTTGATTAAGTCATAATGTATGAGTATAACAAATATAGGCGATATGATGATTCTACTTGAATTATTTGATGAGTTACTTAGTCTATACATTATGAAGGGTATTTTGTATGTGTATGGAGATCGTGTTGTAAAGCAAACTAAACCATGCTATTTGTATGTGGCTAGTGAGTAGAAAATGGGATTGCTTGATACGTGAATTGTGTTTGAAACTTATTATGAAAATGAATAATAGATGTGTCGTGAATTATTTATATGTACATGAATATTTGGATGTTAACAGGGCTAAGTCCCGAAGGCTTTTGTGCGAGTTGTTAGTTAGGGCTAAGTCCAGAAGGCATTTGTGCGAGTTGCTATATCGGGCTATGTCCAGAAGGCTTTAATAATGCGAGTTGCTATATCAGGGCACTCCCGAAGGCATTTGTGCAAATTACTATATCCGGTTATGTTCCGAAGGCATTCGAGCGAGAAACTATGTCCGGTTAAACCCCGAAGGTACTTGGCTTGAGAATGAGTGATCTTGCTGTCATAGTTTCAATTAATATGCACGTGAAATCCCAGTGATGAGGTATGTTTCGTAGATGCATTGATTTAGTTGATCCCTTGCAAATAGTACTCACTCAGTCGATAAATGAGTTACCGGTCTTTGGTTAAGTTAATCTGTTGTGTATGAATATAAAGGTTGGTAATATGGAATACGTATGATATTGAGAATTTGTGCATATAAAATTATCCGTTTAGCTATACAATGTTACATTATAATTGTGTTTAATTTCATAGCTCAAAACTTACTAAGCATTAAATGCTTACTCCGTTTTTCCTTGAATCTCTGTTTTATAGATTTTGGTTCGTCAGATATCGGACTCGGGACTGTCGAAGTTGAATTCCCACACTATCAAAGCCCCTTTCGGTACTCTTTTGGTTGAACTTTGAAATGGCATGTATAGGACTACCCTTGTTGATGTTTGTCTTACACCTTTCGGTTTTGTATAAGTTTGATAGTCATGCGAAAATGGCTTATATATATATGTTTTGAGTATATTGATATAATCTTCGTGTATGTATATGGTTACTGAGAAGTGTGGATGTGCTTGGCAATGATTGACCATTGGGATGGTTAATCATAATCCTATTTTGTGCTATATATATATATATACTAAAGGGTTAGTTAAATCATGGAAACTAAGTAATAGGTAAAGTCTACCCTAAAGGCAGATATTGGCAGCATCAGTAGTGTCAATTTGAAAATCACTAAAATTAGTAGGAATGCAGTTAATTAGTGAATAAATTATTAAAACAAACCTTGATGAATCTACTTTCATATGGAAGAAACGAAATGGCCAAATGAGTCAGATGTTAAGAGATATTTAGGTTTTCATGGAACAGGGCCAGAACGATTTCTGGATCCCCTGTTCTGACTTTGAAAATTTGCTATAAATTAACCAGAGATAATTAGAAGTCATGCCCCATATGTACAGATTCCTTGTTGAGTCTAGTTTCTTTAGAAACAAACGACACATGATTTGAAGCCCTGTATAGGAAGATACCTAAGTTGCAATGCATGAAGGTTTGTGTAGTCGAATCCTGTAACAGGGGAGACTTAATCTAATAAACTGTACCGTTTGGCCCGATCAAAATTCTAGAAAAAAATGTGTAGATAGATATATGAGTCTAGTTTCAGGGAAAATTTACGGAATAAGTTTTCAAGCTTCGGAACTCGAGATATGATTTTAAAAGTGGCCGTGAGGCGATTAGCAAACATGTCGAAATTTAAAAAAAAAAAAAAAAGAAAATGAACCATGCAATCAATGTAATAAGTCCGTAATTACCTTGTGTTCAACCCCGTAACGGTCTCGAGTCTGGTGTTACATTTTATTGGTATCGAGCTACGGTTTAGTCGATTCTAGGACTACCAGTAATATGTTTGGGTCTAGCTATACATGCCATTTTGTGATTATTTGATAGTGTGGTGATTTTCGACAATTGAAAATGTGTTTATTATAGTAATGGATCCCGATCCCGACCCGAGCAAAGAGTCGATGACCTTGAGAGTGTAGCGCTGCTCCCGCACTAGGGGCGACTCGGTGAACTCTCAACCTATTGCTAGTAATCAGAATGATGAAGCTAGACAAGCTTTCTATAGCGTGATGAATGATTGGTTCAACCAATACATTCGAACTAATACTGACTATATACCACAACCTCCATTCTCGACTAATGCCACCCCGTACCTACAATACCTCGAACAGAATCGACCAAATAAGGTCAAGTAAACCCCCATTGACAAGATTCAAAACACAGGGCTCTTCGAATTTAAGGCTCTGAGATAGCGGCGATGCCGAGCAAAGTGAATTTTGGTTGGATAATACTATCCAGGGTACTTGATGAACTATCTTGCACACCCGAGGAATATCTAAAGTGTACTATCTCTCTGCTATGTGATTTCGCCTACTATTGGTGGAATACGTTGATTTTCTGTTGCCCAGAGAGCGGGTAACTTGGGAGTTTTTCCAAACCGAGTTCGGAAAAAGTATATCACCAGAGATTTATTGATCAAAAGCGAAAGGAATTTCTTGAACTTAAACAAGGTTCTATGGACAGTTCATCGATTATGAGCGAAAGTTTGTGAGGCTTAGCAGAAGACGCTCGAGAATGTGTTTCTTGAAGCTATAATGTGTAAACGGTTTGAAGATGGTTTGAATGAAGATATAAAATTGTATGTTGGCATTTTAGAGATCAGAGAATTTGTAGTGCTTGTCGAGCGAGCTTGCAAAGCCAAGAGCTCGGTAAAGGAGAAAAGAAAAGCTGAATTGGGAGCCAAAGAGTTTCGTAAGAGGTCATCGGAAAGCCCTTTCACGATCATCGAAGAAATTTAGAGATGATTCTCGGCGATCCAAAGACACTTCGGTTTTTCAAGGCGAGATCGCGATCGACTCTCCTGTGAGTACACGAGTCACGCCGGTTGCGCGATGGGAAATGATCGTCGGACACAGTCGAGTGTCGCATTGTGGTAAATGGCATTCGGGAGTTGTAGATTCCATGACCGCTCTCTGCTATAAGTGTGGATCGGTGACCACTTTATCAAGGATTGTCCGAGGCTATGCGGAAGCGCGAATGTAAATCGAGTGGGAAACCGTGGTGTTACTACTGTTCGTGGTAGACCATCTAGAAATGCGGGAATGCTAGCGGAGGTCGAGAGGATCTAGAGATGTCACAACCAGATCTCGAGGCTCCTACTCCGGCTAGAGCTTATGCTATACGCGCACGCGCGAGGATGCCTCTTCGCGCGGATGTTATTACGGGTACTTTTACTCTCTTTGATCTTCGATGTGATTGCTTTGATAGACCCCGGTTCTACTCATTCATATGTATGTGAAACCTTAGCATCCAGTGAAGACTCTACACCGTTGAGTCTCATCGAGTTTGTAATTCGGTGTCAAATCCCTTGGGTGCGTTGCGTGCTTGTCGACAAAGTGTGCAAGAAATGTCCTCTAGTGTCTGAGGTTTCTGTTTTCCAGCCGATTTGATACTTTTTACCGTTTGACGAATTTGATGTTATCCTCGGTATGGATTGGTTGATCAGTACATGACGCAATTGTAAATTGCAAAAGAAAAACCATCGATTTGAGGTGTGTAAATAACGAGATAATCCGAGTCAAGTCTCATCGACTTGAATAGGTTGCCGGTTGTAATATAAATCGATCTTTGGCTCAAAATGTGTAAGAAAGGGTGTGAAACATACCTTGCGTATGTCTTGAATGACAAAGAGTTAGAAAAGAAGCTGAATCTGCATGCGGTGGTTTGTGAATACTCGATGTTTTTTCCGAAGAATTCTGGGTTTACCACACTGCTCGGGAGGTAGAGTTTGGCATCGAGCTTATACAGGACTACACCGATTCGATAGCTCCGCATCGTATGGCACCAATGGAATTAAAGGAATTGAAAGCTCAATTGCAGAGTTGTGAGATAAAGGTTTCGCTCGACCAAGTTTCTCACCTTGGGGTGCACAGTATTGTTTGTGAAAAAGAAGGACGAAACCATGAGGTTGTGCATTGATTATCGTCAGCTGAATAAAGTGACGATAAAGAATAAATATCCGTTACCGCATATTGATGATTTGTTTGACCAACTAAAAGGAGCCTCGGTGTTTTCAAAGATAGATTTGAGATCGGGTTATTATCAGCTGCGAGTTCGAGATGCGGATATACCTAAAACTGCTTTCAGAACGAGATACGGCCACTACGAGTTTTTAGTGATGCCGTTTGGGCTCACTAATGCCCCTGCGGTGTTTATGGATTTGATGAATCGAATCTTCAGACAGTATTTGGACCGGTTCGTAGTTGTGTTTATTGATGACATCTTGGTCTATTCGAGAGATGAGACCGAACATGCCGAGCACCTGAGATTAGTGTTGCGAATTTTACGGGATAAACAGTTATATGCTAAGTTCAGTAAGTGTGAGTTCTGGTTAAGAGAAGTTAGCTTTTTGGGTCATGTAATATCTATATCGGGTATTCGAGTTAATCCGAATAAAATTTCAGCCATACTTAACTGGAAGCCTCCGAGAAATATTACTGAGGTTCGAAGCTTTTTGGGACTTGCCGGTTACTATCGACGATTTGTAAAAGGTTTCTCGATGATAGCCACACCAATGACGAAGCTACTTCAAAAAGATGTTAAGTTCGAATGGACGGATAAATGTCAGAAAAGTTTTGATCAACTGAAAGCCTATTTGACTGAAGCTCCAATCTTAGTGCAGCCCGAATCAGGCAAAGAATTTGTCATTTATAGTGATGCTTCCCTACTTGGATTGGGTTGCGTATTGATGCAAGAAGGTCGAGTTGTGGCATATGCGTCGAGACAATTAAAGCCACATGAGAAAAATTATCCGACTCATGATCTCGAATTAGCTGCCATTGTATTCGCCTTGAAAATATGGCGACATTACTTATTTGGTGAGAAGTGCCATGTGTTTTCGGATCACAAAAGTCTCAAATATTTGATGACCCAAAGAGACTTAAATCTGCGACAAAGACGTTGGCTTGAGTTGTTAAAAGATTATGAGCTTGTTATTGACTATCACCCGGGAAAGGCTAATGTGGTTGCGGATGCCTTAAGTCGTAAATCACTGTTTACTTTACGAG
Organism: Gossypium anomalum; assembly: GCA_025698475.1. Classification (NCBI taxonomy): domain Eukaryota; kingdom Viridiplantae; phylum Streptophyta; class Magnoliopsida; order Malvales; family Malvaceae; genus Gossypium; species Gossypium anomalum. The sequence continues at coordinate 19,101,794 of CM046963.1, read as the reverse complement.
CAATGAATGTACATTTGTCTATTTTATCCGACAATGTGTTAGTGGCGGAATTAAAGGCCAAACCATTGTTGATTCATCAAATTCGTGAAGCTCAGAAAATCGATGAAGAATTGGTTGCAAAACGGGCTGAATGTGTTCCGAATATGGAATCGGAGTTTCAACTTGATGAGGACGATTGTTTGAGGTTCAGAAGTCGGTTGTGTGTTCCAAGAAATGCAGAACTCATTTCGATGATTTTGAACGAAGCTCATTGTGGTCGAATGTCACTTCACCCGGGGAGTACGAAAATGTACAACGATCTGAGATGTCAGTTTTGGTGGAATGGTATGAAACGAGACATTTCTGAATTTGTTTCGAAGTGTTTAATATGTCAGCAAGTGAAGGCGGAGCATCAAGTGCCTCACGGGTTTACTTGGTAGATCATGATACGAATGGAAATGGGATCGAGTCACGATGGATTTTGTATCCAGGTTGCCATTGTCGACAAGTAAGAAAGATGCGATTTGGGTTGTTGTTGATAGACTGACTAAGTCGGCTCATTTTATCCCCGTACGTACGGATTTTTCATTGGATAAACTAGCTGAATTGTATGTTTCTCAGATCGTGAGACTACACGGGGTACCGATTTCTATTGTGTCGGATAGAGATCCGAGATTCACCTCACGATTTTGGAAGAAATTGCAAGAAGCTTTGGGTACCAAGCTGCATTTTAGCACCGCTTTCCATCCACAAACTGATGGTCAATCCGAGCGGATAATTCGGATACTTGAGGATATGTTGAGATGTTGCATCCTTGAGTTCGTGGTGGCTCATGGGAGGCGGTATTTACCTTTGATTGAGTTCGCACAACAATAGTTTTCAATCAAGTATTAAGATGGCACCTTATGAAGCTTTATACGGCGTAAATGCCGTGACGCCATTGTTTTGGACCGAGCTCGGTGAAAGCAAAATTTTCGGAGTGGATTTGATTAAAGATGCTGAACAGAAAGTAAGAATAATTCGTGATAATCTGAAGGCAGCATCAGATCGTCAGAAATCGTATGCGGACTAAAAACGAAGAGATATTGAGTATCAGGTGGGAGACAAAGTGTTTCTTAAGGTCTCACCTTGGAAAAAGATACTTAGATTTGGCCGTAAAGGCAAACTGAGTCCGAGGTTCATAGGGCCATATGAAGTATCCGAACGAATTGGTCCAGTTGCGTATAGATTGATTTTGCCCCCTGAACTTGAAAGGATTCACAATGTTTTTCATGTATCAATGCTTCGACGTTATAGATCTGATCCTTCGCACATAATTACTCCATCAGAGGTTGAAATTCAATCTGATTTGAGTTATGAAGAAGAACCGATTCGTATCCTAGCTCGTGAAGTGAAAGAGTTGAGAAACAAAAAGGTTCCTTTAGTAAAGGTGTTATGGCTCAAACACGGAATTGAGGAAGCTACTTGGGAAACTGAAACATCTATGGAGGAACGATATCCAAATTTATTCATTGGTAAGATTTTCGGGGACGAAAATTTCTTAAGTGGGGGAGAGTTGTGACAACCCTAATTTGAGCCTAGTCGAAAAGTGGTTTCGGGACCACAAAACCGAGTTATAAAAATAATTATAAATTATGTTTCATGATTTCGAAGTAAGCAAATACGAGTGTGAAAATTTCAAGCTTCGATTTGGTCATTTGAATGTGAATTTTTTTCAATAGGACTAAAATATGACACTTTTGAAATGTGATAGGCTAATTTTGAGTGAGTAGATAATGCATGTGTTTAAAGGAATGGTTTTGCATGTTAAATTGCCCATTTTGAGGTAGTGGCCGGCAATGTACTAATCATGTTATAAAATATGAATTTTATATTGGTTTTATTTAGCTAAGTGATAAAATAACATGAAGTAATGAAATAAAATAAAGAATTAAAATAGCTAGTGGGTGAAAATAACAAAGTTAACACCTTGTTCATCCCAAAAACCGAATGTGAAGGAGAGTTGGGGAGAAGAACCATTCGGTCACTAAAATCATCTTCAAGGTATGAGATTCATGTGATTTTTTTTGAATTGCTTGATAAATTTGAACTATTGCCAAGTTCTTTAGGTAACCCATGTTATAGATTTTGATATTAGGATGTCTAGCACATTCGGCCATGATAGTTGAGGATTAGGGATTTTTATTTCTTGTTGAATTGGATGATTCTTGGTGTGTGAGTGTTTGAACTAGCTAAGGATCAAAAGAAAAGATGCAAGGTACAAGAAGAAAGGATCGGCTACTATGGTTGATGCTAATGCCGAATGTGAAAATGATATATGTGGATAATATATGTGATTTGAGTTAATAATGTGAAAAGAATATGAAGTTATATTATAATTGATTAGGTATTAAGTTAAAAATTGCTAAAATTTCCATTTCTTTAGCTTGAATATGTGAATGATCATTGAAGAGTTTGTGGATGGATATAGGTGAACTTGGTAAGAGCATTCGGCATAGTGTATAATGATATAAAGATGTTAGAAATTATTTTTGATTAGGAGTATGTATAATTAAGCATATAATAGGCCTCAACATGGAAATGCATATTCGGCCATAGGAGGGAAAAAAAATTGGTGTTGCATACATTCGGTTAGGGGCAAGCATATTGATGCTTTTGTCTTGGCCTACACAATCGGCTAAAGGAGAGTATGGGTTAATATGTTGAATTGATTCGTGGTTTCATATATAGGTGACCCTAATGTCTAATGTGTATATATATATATATATGGGCTAAATGCCTTGAGTTCCTCTTTTCGATACTTAAGCGACTAAATCAATTTATTTGTTAAATTAAGCTCAAGAGCAAAGGGGAGCTAAATCCGATAAAGGGAAGGAAAAAGTGGTCGAATAGTCATCGAGTCGCATGCGACAACATCCGAGGTAAGTTTTTAGAGTAACGAGACTTAGTTTATGATTTGATTAAGTCATAATGTATGAGTATAACAAATATAGGGCGATATGATGATTCTACTTGAATTATTTGATGAGTTACTTAGTCTATACGTATGAAGGGTAGCCGTATGTGTATGGAGATCGTGTTGTAAAGCAAACTAAACCATGCTGTTTGTATGTGGCTAGTGAGCCGAAAATGGGATTGCTTGATACGTGAATTGTGTTTGAAACTTATTATGAAAATGAATAATAGATGTGTCGTGAATTATTTATATGTACATGAATATTTGGATGTTAAGGGCTAAGTCCCGAAGGCTTTTGTGCGAGTTGTTAGTTAGGGCTAAGTCCAGAAGGCATTTGTGCGAGTTGCTATATCAGGGCTATGTCAGAAGGCTTTAATGCGAGTTGCTATATCAAGACACGTCCGAAGGCATTTGTGCAAATTACTATATCCGGTTATGTTCGAAGGCATTCGAGCGAGAAACTATGTCGGTTAAACCCGAAGGTACTTGGCTTGAGAATGAGTGATCTTGCTGTCATAGTTTCAATTAATATGCACGTGAAATCCCGGTGATGAGGTATGTTTCGTAGATGCATTGATTTAGTTGATCCCTTGCAAATAGTACTCACTCGATCGATAAATGAGTTACTGGGTCTTTGGTTAAGTTAATCATTTGTGTATGAATATAAAGGTTGGTAATATGGAATACGTATGATATTGAGAATTTGTGCATATAAAATTATCCGTTTAGCTATACAATGTTACATTATAATTGTGTTTAATTTCATAGCTCAAAACTTACTAAGCATTAAATGCTTACTCCGTTTTTCCTTGAATCTCTGTTTTATAGATTTTGGTTCGTCAGATATCGGACTTGGGACTGTCGAAGTTGAAGTCGTCCACACTATCAAAGCCCCTTTCGGTACTCTTTTGGTTGAACTTTGAAATGGCATGTATAGGACTACCCTTGTTGATGTTTGTCTTACACCTTTCGGTTTTGTATAAGTTTGATAGTCATGCGAAAATGGCTTATATATATATGTTTTGAGTAATTGATATAATCTTCGTGTATGTATATGGTTACTGAGAAGTGTGGATATGCTTGGCAATGATTGACCATTGGGATGGTTAATCATAATCCTATTTTGTGCTATATATATATATATATACTAAAGGGTTAGTTAAATCATGGAAACTAAGTAATAGGTAAAGTCTACCCTAAAGGCAGATATTGGCAGCATCAGTAGTGTCAATTTGAAAAATCACTAAAATTAGTAGGAATGGAGTTAATTAGTGAATAAATTATGAAAACAAACCTTGATGAATCTACTTTCATATGGAAGAAACGAAACGGCCAAATGAGTCATATGTTAAGAGATATTTAGGTTTTCATGGAACAGTGCCAGAACGATTTCTGGATCCCCTGTTCTGACTTTGAAAATTTGATATAAATTAACCAGAGATAATTAGAAGTCATGCCCCATCTGTACAGATTCCTTGTTGAGTCTAGTTTCTTTAGAAACAAACGACACATGATTTGAAGCCCTGTATAGGAAGATACCTAAGTTGCAATGCATGAAGGTCTGTGTAGTCGAATCCTGTAACAGGGGAGACTTAATCTAATAAACTGTACCGTTTGGCCCGATCAAAAATTCTAGAAAAAAATGTGTAGATAGATATATGAGTCTAGTTTCAGGGAAAATTTACAGAATAAGTTTTCGAGCTTCGGAACTTGAGATATGATTTTAAAAGTGGCCGTGAGGCAGTTAGCCAGCATGTCTGAAATTTAAAAAAAAAAAAAAGAAAATGAACCTTGCAGTCAATGTAATAAGTCCGTAATTACCTCGTGTTCAACCCCGGTAACAGTCTCGGGTACGGGGTGTTACAAGAAGAATTCTTGGTCTTTTCTTTTGTTTTGTTTTGTTCACTCGTTTTGGTACCTTTGCCTTTTGTTTTCATGACTCTCTGACTCCGGGTTGTCCACTGTTTTGTTTTAGCCAAAAGTGCATTACCATTTAGGCCATCTATTAGTCGATTTCTTCCCCATTTCTCATCTTCTAGTCCTCTCCCTTCTTTTCTAATCCTTTTACCTCTCTTATTTCCTTCTGGCTTGAGTCGAATGCTAAGTCTCTCATAACTGAAATCCCTTTTCTCTCAACCATTTTCTTGTGAGCCAGTTTCCCTTTTTGCAACTCTATTTTCTTTGATCTTAAGGTGTGTAAAGTCGAATACTCCCTACTCTCTCTCTATCAGCTATTGTTGAATTAGTCTCCCTTCTATTTTCCTATCATAAGGCTGCGTTCTTCTTCTCTTTTGTCTGGATCAAGTGTAAGTCGTGGTGACTCATTTTCTTTATTTTTGTTTTCATTGTTGGTGTTCTTCTTTTTCTTGTTGCCAAATCTTCCCTATCTCTCTTAGTCTGATGTTGGTTGGTACCTAGGTTCACTCGATGGTTGATAGTGGGACAAGTGATGTGAAGCAATCGACATCCCACTTCTATTTTTGATCAAGTAAGTGTTTTTGCCAAGTGTGGATTGAACCACATGTTTTAACAATCCCTTTTAACAAGGCTTTTGTAAACACAGATCTGTCTAGGGGTATAAACTTTGATATCGAATAGGGAGATTAGCAAGGCTTTATCATTTAAGGTTCATTACTAGGGGATTCGTACCACGTTTCGTAAACCAGGTGTGTACATACACCACCTTAACTCTAGATCAGCAAATCTCGAAATGCCGAAAAGCTGAAAGAATGGCAACGGTTACTACACGAGCGCGCAAACGCACATGTGAAAAATCTGATGCGATAGTAGAGGCCACCATGAGTGAACTCATGGGCTGTGGCCTTGGGCCCGTAGGCCCTAGATGTCCAAAACACAACAATAGGTGGGAAAGACGTTGGATCGACCGTGTCACTCACATGGCTTGGATCGAATTCGGGTTTGGTGGGCCAATAGATCGTGTGGGCCTAAAGGCCTGTTTAAATGGGCTTGGGCCCAATCACACTGCTTGTTTGCTAAAGGTTACACAGGTCGCGCGAGACGATTGTGAACCTACTGAAGGGTCAGTAAGTGTACTTAGACCCCAATTTACGAAGTGACCGTTATGCCCTCGAAGGGCAAAATGACTAAAGTGCCCCTACATGTTATATTTTTTATTATTGTATGCCATTTATGATATGTTTGCATTCATATGATATTATGCTACATGGCGGACGGTATCATTGGTTTGGAGGAAGTATATGATTTGTTAGGGTTACATGGTCGCTTGACGACTGTGGATCCACCGACGACTTAAAGCTATTATGTGATTGGCAGCTCTGTTGCGAAATTGGTTAATGCTGTAACCGGTGCTACAATAGGAGTGTAGGGATGGGTGGGTCGATTAAATCCCCACAGGAGTATAAGGTTGGATGGGATACGGAGTGCAGGGTTGGTTGGGTATTTGTGCATTGCATAATCTGATTCTGATTGCGACATGGGCTCAGGCCCAACTGAGGCTACTATGGGATAAGGCCCAAGTGCCACCGTTATTGTAATGGACTGAGGCCCAAATTGATGTGATGTATACTTTATGGTTGATGAGGGTTGTATACATTGAGTTTTTGTAAACTCACCCCCTCTCTTAAATTTTTTTCAGGAAATCCTCAGTAGGGGATTCGACGTATGGAAGAACTCTGAGCTGGCCACACTATGAACATCTTTAAATTTTTGTATCTTCTTTTATATTACTTAAATTACTTTCTCCTTGGGTTTTTGATGTAATAAAACCTTTTCTCATATTTTTCTAGCTTTTAATTTGGGGGTTTTTAACTATTATGATTTATTTTTATTAAAAGTAGAGCGTAGTTTTCCAAGAAGATATCTGTCTTCAAAACATCACAGTTTCGCAACATTGTTGAAATGCTTCCGTAGCAAACATGTTTAAAAAGTAAGGCTGGTTTAAAATGGTTAACAAATAATTAAGTTGACTTTAGAATTAAACAAAGGGGATTCTATCTTTCAAGCGAGATTTATTAATAAGACAAAGCTTTTCGAAAAAGCATTTTAATGTGACACGTCAGATTCAACCATAATGTCTAGGCCGAGTTTGGGGTGTTATAGAAAAATATCAGTAAAGTTTTGAGAAATTGAAAGCTTTATTGACCGAGGTACCAGTTTTAGTGCAACCTGAACTGGGAAAAGAGTTTGTGATTTATAGCGACGTGTCACTGAATGGATTAGGATGTGTGTTGGTGCAAGAGGGTAAGGTGATAGCCTATACCTCGAGACAATTTACGGTGAGAAATGTCATGTTTTTACCGACCATAAGAGTTTAAAGTATTTGATGACTCAGAAGGACTGGAACTTACGGCGACGAAGATAGCTTGAGTTGTTGAAAGATTATGAGTTGATGATTGACTACCACCCGGGTAAAGCGAATGTAGTCGCAGATGCCTTGAGTAGGAAGACTTTGTTTGCTTTGAGAGCAGTAAACACGAGATTGACTTTATCTGATGACGGTTCTATTTAGCTAAGTTTTGAGTTAGGCCAATGTTTATTCAGCAGATTTGTGAAGCAAAGAAATATGACAGTGATTTGCAGGCCAAGAGAGCTCATTGTGAATCTGTTAGTGATTCAGATTTTCATGTCAGATCCGATGATTATTTGATGTTCCGAGATAGGATTTGTGTACTGAAAAATGATGAACTTATTTAGAAAATTCTTCATGAAGCACATAACGGTTGTTTATCTGTGCATCCGGGTAGTATGAAAATGTATAATAATTTGAAGAAAATGTACTGGTAGTCAAGCATGAAAAGAGATATCTCCGAGTTTGTTTCAAGATGTCTGATCTGTCAACAAGTGAAAGTCGAACACCAAGTGCCTTCAGGTTTACTTCAGCTAGTGATGGTGCCCAAGTGGAAATGGGATAGGATTACGATGGATTTCGTAATGGGTTTACCTTTGACTCCGAAAGGGAAAGATGTCATTTGGGTTATTATGGATAGATTGACGAAATCGGCTCATTTTATTCTGGTACATATTGACTACTCACTTGATAAATTAGCTGAATTGTATATTCTTGAGATTGTGAGATTGCACGGGGTGCCTATTTCTATTATTTCAGATAGGGATCCGAGGTTTACTTTGAGGTTTTGGAAAAATTTGCAAGAAGCCTTGGGTACAAAATTGAATTTTAGTACTGCATTTCATCTACAGACCGACGGTCAATCCGAAAAGATAATTTAGATGCTTGAAGATATACTTCAATGTTGTGTTCTAGAATTCGAGGGTAGTTGGGAAAAGTATCTACCATTGGTCGAATTTGCATATAACAACAGCTTTTAATCGAGTATAAAGATGGCGCCTTATGAGGCATTGTATGGCCGCAACTGCCGAACACTTTTGTATTGGACTGAGCTTAGTGAAAAATAGATTCACGGGGTTGATTTCGTTAGAGAAATTGAAGAAAAAGTAAAGGTAATTCGTGATTGCTTGAAAGCATCTTCAGACTGACAAAAGTGGTATGCAGATTTGAAAAGAAAAGAGTTCAAATTTCAAGTCGGTGACAAAGTGTTTTTGAAAGTATCTCCGCGAAAAAAGGTTCTAAGATTTGGCCGTAAAAGCAAGTTAAGTCCACGTTTTATTGGGCTGTATGAAGTTACTAAAAGAATAGGGCTAGTGGCATATCGGTTAGCCTTACTGACAGAGTTGGAAAGGATTCATAATGTGTTTCATGTGTCGATGTTGCGACGATATCGTTCCGATCTTTCACATGTGATTTCTCCATCAGAGATTGAGATCCGATTGGATATGACATATGATGAAGAACCAATTTAGATTTTAGCTCGAGAGGTTAAACAATTGAGAAATAAAAGTATAGCCCTATGAAAGTTTTGTGGCAAAGACACAGTATTGAAGAAGCTACGTGGGAACCTGAGGAGGCTATGAGAAAATAGTACCCAAACCTATTTTCTGGTAAGATTTTTGGGGACGAAAATCCCTAAAGAAGGGAGAGTTGTAATAGCCCGATTTTGGGCCCAGTCGGAACAGTGGTTTCGAGACCACGAATCTGACGTAGAAAAAATTATTTTTATTACATATTTATGGTCTATAGTTTTACAAAATGATTTCGTGAAAATTTCGTTCGAAAATTTTGACGTTTGGGCACTCAATTTAGTCAAAAGGACTAAATTGTAAAAAGTGCAAAAGTTGAGTTCTACATGCTAGAGGTGTCCAATTGCTTTGAGATTTTAAATTAGAGGTCTTTATATGATAATTAGACCATTTTTTAAGTTAGTGGACAAAAATGGACATGGTGAGATAAAATTTTAAAGGTAAAAAGGGCATTTTGGTCATCTGGTAAATAAAAGAATAAAAAGGGAAAATAAAGTCAAAATTGGTGTCCATCTTCTTCACCATAGCCAAAATTCTCAATCTCTCCATAGATAGGGTTTCTTTAACTTTCAAGCTTGATAGTAAGTGCATCTTTGCCCCATTTTTAATGCTCTTTACATTTTTGAAGTCATATTCACCTGATCTTTCCATTTCTACCATTATTTTGAAGTAGGGTTCATGTTTAAAAATTTACCCATGTGTGACATGCATGTTTTTTGATGTTTAATGGTAGAAAATGAAATTTTGATGTGTAATAAACAACTTTTACTAAGTGATTTTTCATGAAAATACCTAAAAAGGACCTATTTGTAAAAAGTGGTAAAATAGGTAGTAAAAATATGATTTGATAAAAAATGTGGGCTCATATGAGCATAAACATGGTTCGACTAGGCTTGGGTAACAAAGAAACTGAGTGCATTTCATTTTACGAGCCTAGGGACAAAAATGTAAATATGTCAAAGATTAGGGGTAAAAGTGTAATTTTTCCATAGTATGATTTTTGGACTGAATTGAATAATGTGAATAATAAATAAGCTAATTTTTCTATTATAGATGAAGTAAAACAAAGCTCAGACCTTGATTGGGGGAAAAACAAGGTTACTAACGATTAGATCCATTTCTACTATTTTTTTACCGAGGTAAATTCGTATGTAAATAATGCATTATTATTTATGCTTTAATTGTGTTATTATTGTATGAATTGTTATTTACTCTTTGAATGAATTCGACAAAGTTTTGACAAGTGAGAAATATACCGGTTGAACCTTAGGAATAGATAGGATACAAATGTCATGACATTAGGGTCACTGAGATTACGTGTAAGACCATATCTAGGATATGACATCGGTATGAGATTTCGTGTAAGACCATAGCTAGGCTATTGGCATCGATATGAGATCCTATGTAAGACCATATCTGGGATATGGTATTGGTATGGTACTATATATGTGAGATTACCCAAGTATCCTTTAGTATTCCAAGTGTTTCAACGGGAAACGTGACGAAAATGTTAATATTATGAAAGAACATGGTATGTTGCAAGTTGGCACAGGTATGTACGTAAAACTTACGCTTAATGAGTTCGATATGTGAGGCTTTCTATAATAACCATATCAAGTTAGACAATGGAATTCTTAATGATATTTATATTAATTTACTTCAAGTTAAATGTATATGTTACAATGTGAAGCCTATTATTTGCATAGGAACTCACTAAGCTTTAAAGCTTACCCTTTTTTTTTCTTTTTCCTTCAAGTTAAATGTATAAGTACTTGGTCGTTTTGTTGTGTGTCATATTCAATTTGGCCAAATGTGTTGGCTTATAATGGTTGATAATTCATTTTGTAAATGGCCATTGAAATTGGCTAATATTGGCTTAAGTATATATACATATGATGAGGTCCTTCATGGATGTGGATATTGCATAGTTTGAGAGGACAAGTATGAGTTGTTGTATGTGATAGAAAATTGCATGTAAGTGATATGTGGATGACTTGGTTGTGGCTGATTTAGTTGTATGTATATTCTTGGATTGGTGTTTCTTGTTGTTTTATAGGTTGGTGCAAGTAAGGGTGGCAAAATGTCTTGGTAAATAGCCTTATTTTTGTCCACACGGTTAGACACACGGGCATGTGTCTAGGCCATGTGTGACACACGATTTTCCCTATGGGTATGAGATCCAGCTATGTGTCCCCTGCATCTTGAATTTTAGCTTCGAATTGGCCACACGAGTAGAGACACAGCCGTGTGTCTCAGCCATGTAAAGGACATGGCCCAGGGACAAGGGCGTGTGTTTAGGGCATGTGAAGTCTGCACCTATTTTATGAAAAAATTATGAAAATGAAATCACCCAAACGGCCTAAGCACATGGACGTGTGCCTCAGCCATGTGACTTCAATTTGTTGATGACATCATAAACAGAGAGTTACATGGGTTAGGGACATGGGCGTGTGTGGCCACACGGCCTACCCACACGGGTGTGTCCCAAGCCATACAAGCGTGTGACCCTTGTTTTAATGAAAAAATTTCTAACTATTGGGAAGTTTTCTAAAGTTTTCGGTTTAGTCCTGAACCATTCTTAATGTATGATTTGGGCCTTGTAGGCTTGTTTTAGGGACGATATGAATGTTTATGAAAAGTTTTAAATTTGAGCGGAAATTTCATGTCTCGTTTTTGAATATTTGTTTGACTTTAAGTATGGTAATGCCTCGTACACTATTCTAGCGTCAAATATGGGCAAAGGGTGTTACAATTCAGAGGCAGAATATATGTACCGAAGAATTTAGAGCTAGTACAGAGGATTTTGAATGAAGCTCACAATGGTAACATGTCTATTCATCCTGGTAGTAATAAAATGTACAATGATCTGAAAAAGATGTACTGGTGGCCGGGAATGAAACGGGATATTTCTGATTTTATATCAAAATGTTTGATATGTCAACAAGTAAAAGTTGAACATCAGTTACCTTCAGGATTATTACAGCAAGTTACAATACCAGAATGGAAATGGGAAAGAATTACCATGGACTTTGTATCGAAATTACCCCTGTCTCCAAAGAAGAGATCGGTTGACAGAGTATGCATATTTTATTCTGGTACGTATAGATTTTTCCTGGGATAAATTGGCTGAATTATATATTTCTGAGATTGTCAGATTGCATTGAGTACTAGTCTCCATTATTTCATATAGATATCCTTGATTTATATCTCAATTCTAGAGCAAATTACAAGAAGCTCTGGGTACACAGTTACATTTCAGTAATGCATTCCATCCTTAGACTGATGGTCAATCTAAATGTGTGATACAAATTTTAAAAGATATGCTTCGGTGTTGCATTTTAGAATTTGAAGGTAACTGGGAAAAATATCTGCCTTTAGTTGAATTCACTTACAATAATAGTTATCAGTCCTGTATAAAAATGGCACCGTATGAAGCTTTGTATGGCCGAAAATGTAGAAGACCGTTGTATTGGAAAAAGCTTAGTGAGAAAAAGATACATGGAGTTGACTTAGTCCATGAAATTGAAGAAAAGGTAAAAGTAATTCAGGACAGTTTAAAAGCAACCTCTGATTGTCAAAAGTCTTATGCTAATCTTAAACGAACAGAAATAGAATTTCAAGTTGGTGACAAGGTATTCTTGAAAGTATCACCTTGGAAGAAAGTTCTCCGGTTTGGCCGTAAAGGAAACTTGAGTCCACGGTTTATTGGGCCATATGAAATCATAGAAAGAATAGGACCTGTTGCATATCAATTAGCCTTACCACAAGAACTTGATCGAATTCATAATGTTTTTCATGTGTCTATGTTACGATGGTATCGATTAGATCCTTCATGATCGTGATTTTTCGTGATAAGTTTTATAAATTTATAATTAACCGTTCTTGAAACTAACTATTATCACGATGTAGGCAAGTGTACCTATCGAACAGTAGTATAGCTTTAGCAAGACCAGATTGTCAAACCCAAAGGAACTAAAAGTACTAGTAATGACTGTCTTTTTATTATCTAGCCTAAGAATAAAGGGGTTTGTTTTAATTAACTAATTAACTAAACAAAGAGATCACACAAAATAGAATTTGGGAATTACTTTTGGAAAAACGATTGATTAAAGACAATATCTAAGGATAAATCCACCTAGACTTCACTTGTTATTTTGACTCCGAATCAGATGATTTATTCATTTAACTTGTTCTGTAGAAATCCCTAAGTTATGTTATTATCTCTATTCAGGACTAATAACGTCTAACCCTAGATTGAATAATTGAGACTTTTTTCTAATTAACACCTTATGGTTGCATTAACTCAATCTATGGATCCCCTTATTAGATTTCACCCTAATCCAGCAAAATCTTGTCACCCTATCTCTAGGCGCGCAATCAACTCCGCTTAATTATGACAAACTTACTCTTAGCCAGGGACTATTCATCCTCCAACTAAGAGCATTAACTTGAATCGATATCCTAAAAAACCAAAACAAGAATTAAGAACACATAATTAAGAACAAGTCAAATATTTATCATACAATTCAAAAAATAATAACAAGATTCGTCTTAGGTTTCATCTCCCTTAGGTATTCAGGAGTTTTAATTCATAACTAAAACAGAAAACATCTCAAAAGAATAACGAATACAAAACATAAACAAAACCCAAAACCCCTGAAGGGAAATTGAGGAGAGATCTCCAGTCTTGATAGTGAATCCGGCTTCTGAGATGGATCAATCGACTTTCTTGGAGTAATTCCTTACTCCCTATTTTCCGTCTCCCTTTTAGTCTTCCTCTGGTGTGTTTAAATAGGCTTTAAAATGCCTAAAAGCCCTCAAACTTGCCCTTTTTCGAATGGAACTTAGCTAGGGCTCGACAGGGACATGCCCATGTGACACGCCCGTGTGTGATTACTTCAGGTCGTGGTCAAGGCTACAAGATCAACACACCCGTGCTGAGGTTGTTTTAGGCCGTGGTCGAGCCTGTTAGAATGGCACGGGCATGTGTTCTGCCTGTGTAAGGAAGTCCAGGCCGTGTTGTTTTCCCATGTCGGCCCATTTTCTCCATTTTTGGCCCGTTTCTTATTCTTTTTGTTCTCTTATGCTCACCTAAGTATAAAACATAAAATTAAATGATTAGGAGCATCAAATTCGCCAAATCTAAGGAGAATTCATTCATAAACGTGTTAAGCATGGGATAAAAATATGTATAAATTACGGTTTATCAAATACCCCCACACTTAAGCGTTTGTTTGTCCTCAAGCAAAATTCTCAATTCACAATTAAGAACTCCTTTTTCTTAACTTATAATTCCTATCGATAATATGTCAAACTAATCCATAAGTAATCATACATTGAGAATTCAACTAAAAGAACATTAAAATTTCAAACATTCTAAGTTGAGCATTTAATCATAAAAAATATAGGCATCTCCCCTCATCTAAGTAGTCACCATCGATTCGAAATCTCATAGCGTTTAACATCCTCACTAAAGATTCACTCAAATCACTCGAAATGTTTAAAGACAATGAAATTAGCACTCATTAGTCAATATGAAAAGTTATTACCATAGGCTTGCATGAAAATCAAATCTCCACCACTATAAATTGAGATGATACATCAATCAAAAGGTCTTTAGATGGTTGTAACGAGGCTTGGTTAGGAGTTATGTGAAAGAAAAGGTTAGAATCGAGATTGAGTTGAAAAATTACTTAACTAGAAAAATATTTAATCATCACTTGCGTACAACAGAGCTTCATCTCAGAATATGGAATTTAAATACTTGAACTCAAAGACAGAAGATTTATACTACTAATATGTATAATAATTTTTTTTAAGAACAAGTCAAATAACATAGACTAACTATTAAGAACAAGACATAGCTAAGCAATTTATTCAAATCAAATCTCGACAAAAATAGGTATCAAATTAATTGAAGTGATTTCAACAATAATGGGTTAAGGGTTAATATTAAGGGTAATATAAGGAATGGCTTGTTAAGATCAAAGGGTTTACTAAGGGTTAATCATGGAGGTAGGCTTTTCATGGCATGAGTGGGTTAATCCTAAGTGCCTCTATCATTTCGACATATCAAATCAAATGGTGTGGTCTTGACATGCATAATCAAGCAATTTCTAGAATAACAATTCGATATTGACGCACTCAAAGCAATAATAAAAGTGAGCATGAAAGAATTAATAAATGCTCTTAAAAGCTCAATAATCTCACAAAAATTATGGCTTTTTGATGTTTCAACTTGTGGATTTCAATTCAAGATAATACCTAAACTTGGGGAAAAAACCTAAAATTTTAAATTCTTAAAAATCAACTTATCATGCTTAATTTTCTAATGTCTTCAAGTTTAAATAAGCAATGCATGAATGCCTATGTTTTAATTCAAGATATATAAATAAAAATCATAAATCAATCAAAACTCAATCTAAACATGATTTGAGAGATTTACAAGAGAACAAGGCAACATTTAGGGATTTTTCTAATAATGAAACGAATATCCCCTCACACTTAAGATGTACATTGCCCTCAATGTGCAAAGATAGCGTTAGTGGCAATTATAGATATAATATCATAAGATAGGGAGGGAAATGAAACTTCCTAAGTTATGAATGGATGGGATCCCTGGATTAGCGAGAGCGAGAATTGAAAATAGAGCTGGAAGTAAGGCATGATTCTGAGGAAGAAATAATCTGATAATAATCATAAAGATAAGTCGCGTTTAAAGAATATGTGAATCTTTTAAAAATAACTAAAAATAAAAGTAAAAATAAGAGGAATAATTTAATTTTGTAAGTGGCACGGCTATCTCACACGCCCATGGGGTTCGTGTCCAGCCCGTGTTGTCGCAAATTGAGAGTTCGTCACACGGCCTGAAGACACGCCCGTGTGTCTTGGGTGTGTGGCTCCATAATCGTAACACACGACCATGTGCGATGTGGTTCGCTTTTCCCACGCCCTTGTACCTATGCGCACGCCCGTGTTAATTTAACAGGTTCGACCACGGGTGCTAGACACGAGTGTATCACACGCGCGTGCTATTTTCTCAGATTCATCCACGGTTCAATACCATGGGTGTGTCGTACGCCCGTGTTGTTTTGGCAGGATCACCCATGGCCATGTCGTACTGTCGTGGCCATTTATCGTAGCCCGTCTTTGGGAAAAATCTTTGCCTTGTTTCCAAACTGTCTTAAGCACGCCCATGTGCTTGGCCGTGTGAATGTGGTAAACCTATATTCAAGAGCTCCATTAGTAGTTTAAGTGTTAAACATTAAAATTTAAAGAAGTTAATACAGTTAGTGCTCGGGGTTACCTCCTGAGAAGTGCTTATTTATAGTTTAAGCTCGACTTACCTCTCCATTGAATGGTCATGGTGGTTCGAGGAGTTTATACTCATCATTCCTGCTATCAATTTTATCAAATTAAGTTTTTAGACGGGTATTGTTTACCTTAAAAGTGCTGAACTTGGGATGACTTATCTCGACTATACCGAATGGAAAAATGCTAAGTACCATAAGAGGGCTTTCTTCATTCGATTTGGCAGTGACAATGTGAGGATCTGTGGCATCTAATAAAACTTTATCTCTAACCTTAAGTTGATTTGGAGAGGTATTGAACTTGTTTTGGCGTAGTTTTGGTTTATCGTGTGTTCTCGGTTTATGTGTCCGCAATTAATCTAGCTCTTCTATTTGAAGAATTCATTCTTCATGAATAGGTCCTTTATTGTTGCTGGAACATGGTTCATGTACTTCCTTCAAACTCATTTCCTGCAAAGTAGGTTGCACCATATTCTCAGTTTTAGTAGAATGGTTTATACAATCATCTTCAATTTTTGATGTGTTTCTAGAATTACGAGCTTGAAGGGTGATTGTTTCGTCTCCCACTCGAAGTGTGAGTTCACCTGTGCCAACATCAATAATCGTTCTAGCAGTTGCTAAAAAGGGCCTTCCTAAAATTAAAGGAGTGTTGTTTTCCTCCTCTATGTCTAGAACAACGAAGTCAACGGGAAATATAAATTTATCGATTTTAACTATCACATCCTCAATAATACCCCTAGGAACTCTGATGGTTTTATCTGCTAATTGAATGCTCATCATAGTTTGTTTGGGTTTCCCAAGACCTAGTTGTTTGAACATTTTGTAAGGCATGACGTTAATGCTTGCCCCTAAATCAGCTAATGCATTATTAAAATCTAAGCTACCAATTAAACAAGGAACTGTAAAACTCCCTGGATCTTTTAATTTGTTGGGTAGCTTATTCTGTAGAATAGATGAGCAAACTGCGTTTAGCTCCACATGCAACGCCTCGTCCAACTTTCGCTTATTTACTAAAAGCTCTTTAAAAATTTCATTACGTTTGGCTTCTGCGAGAGAGCTTCAATAAACGGTAAGTTGATATGTAATTTTTTTAAGAGTTTAAGGAATTTACCAAATTGTTCATCTAAGCGGTCTTTCCTTGTCACTTTGGGATATGGCACACGAGGTTTATATTCTACACTTACCGTTTTATTTTCATTGTGACCTACCTCACCTTTACTTACCACAATTTCTTCTCTCGATTCTGGCTCAAGCTCAACTGATCCTTCTTCACCTTGCACATTAATTCTGTTGAGCTGTTCCCTTGGGTTAGGTTCAGTATTGCTTGGCAAACTACCTTGTGGTCTTTCAGAAATTAGTTTAGACAGCTGGCTTATCTGAGTTTCAAGCCCTTGGATTGATGCTTGTTGATTTTTAAGTGTTGTCTCAGTAATCTGGAAACGAGTTTTTGACACCGAGATAAATTTGGATAGCATCTCCTCAAGGTTCGGTTTCTTTTCCTGTTGATAAAGTGGCTGTTGAAAACCCAGAGGATTTTGTGGCCTTTGATTCCCTTGACCACCGTAAGAGAAATTTGGGTAGTTCCTCCAACCTGCATTATAAGTATTACTGTATCGGTTATTTTGAGATCTAAAGTTATTGTTACCCATATAGTTGACTTGTTCCTCTTCAGTTGTAGGATTGAGTGGTTGATATTTTGTATGTAAACCTCCTCTACTTGAATCACACCTCATCACTGGATGTACCTACGTAGAACCAAGTAAACCATCAATCTTTTTATTTAGAAGTTCTACCTAATTTGACAGCATAGTAACTGAGTCAACGTTATAAGCGCCTGATGTTTTAGTTGGCTTAGTCCTCATGACTTGCCACTGATAATTATTCAATGACATCTCCTCAATAAATTCATAAGCCTCTTCAGGTGTTTTGTTATTGTTGGTTCCACCAGTGGCTGCGTCAATCATTTGTCTTGTTGATGGATTAACACCATTGTAGAACGTTTGAACTTGCAGCCATAGAGGTAATCCATAGTGAGGGCACCTTTGCAGTAGGTCCTTGTATCTCTCTCATGCATCGTAAAGTGTTTCTAAATCCATCTGCACAAAAGAAGAGATATCATTACGTAATTTGGCCGTTTTAGCCGGCAGAAAATACTTTAATAAATTTTTTTCGGTCATTTGTTCCCAAGTAGTGATGGACCTTCGTGGTAATGAGTTCAACCACTATTTAGTTTTATTCCTCAATGAAAAAAGGAATAACCGAAAACCAATGGCATCATTAGAAACGCCATTAATTTTAAATGTGTCGTAAAACTCTATAAAATTTGCCAAATGAGTGTTGGGATCCTCATCCTGCAAACCATCAAACTGAACAAATTGCTGTGTCATTTGAATCGTGTTAGGTTTTAGTTCAAAATTATTTACAGCAATAGCAGGCCTAACCATACTTGACTCAGTTCCTGTTAATATGGGTTTAGCATAATCAGACATAGTACGAGGAGCAGGATTCTGATTTGCCAGATCAGCGGGTATCGCAGGAGGTAGCTGATTTTCCTGATTTTCAGCCATCTCCTTGGTTGTAGTTGAGATATCGTCCTCTTACTCTTCCTTTGTGTATCTTAGGCTTCGCCTTATTTCTCGTCGATTTTTACGAGCTGTGCGATCGATTTCTTCGTCAAAAATCAATGGTCCTGACGGGTTTCTTTTAGTCATAAACTATAAAAAACTACCAGAAGAAAGAAAGAAAAATTAATTTGCAAGAAAAATAAATGGCTAAAGTAATAAAAATTGAGTGTTCCTAATATTTTAGCTCCCTGGCAATGGCGCCAAAAACTTGATTGTGATTTTCTGTGATAAGTTTTATAAATTTATAATTAATCACTATTATCACGATGTACGCAAGTGTACCTATCGAACAGTAGTATAGCTTTAGCAAGACCAGATTGTCGAACCCAAAGGAACTAAAAGTATTAGTAATGACTGTCTTTTTATTATCTAGCTTAAGAATAAAGGGGTTTGTTTTAATTAACTAATTAACTAAACTAAGAGATCACAGAAAATAGAATTTGGGAATTACTTTTGGAAAAACGATTGATTAAAGACAATACCTAAGGAAAAATCCACCTAGACTTCACTTGTTATTCTGGATCCGAATCGGACGATTTATTCATTTGACTTGTTCTGTAGAAATCCCTAAGTTATGTTATTATCCCTATTCAGGACTAATAACATCTAACCATAAATTGAATAATTTAGACTTTTCTCTAATTAACACCCTATGGTTGCATTAACTTGATCTATAGATCCCCTTATTAGGTTTCACCCTAATCCGGCAAAATCTTGTCACCCTATCTCTAGGCGGGCAATCAACTCCGCTTAATTATGACAAACTTACTCTTAGCCAGGGACTATTCATCCTCCAACTAAGAGCATTAACTTGAATCGATATCCTGAAATACCAAAACAAGAATTAAGAACACATAATTAAGAACAACTCAAATATTTATCATATAATTCAGAAAATAATAACAAGATTCGTCTTAGGTTTCATCCCCCTTATGTATTTAGGGGTTTTAGTTCATAACTAAAACAGAAAACATCTTAGAAGAATAACGAATACAAAACATAAAGAAAACCCAAAACTCCTGAAGGGAAATTGAGGAGAGATCTTTAGTATTGATGGTGAATCCGGCTTCTGAGATGGATCAATCGACTTTCTTGGAGTAATTCCTTACTCCCTATTCTCCGTCTCCCTTTTAGTCTTCCTCTAGTGTTTAAATAGGCTTTAGAATGCCTAAAAGTCCTCAAACTTGCCCTTTTCCAAATGGAACTCAGCTAGGGCTTGACAGGGACATGCCCGTGTGACACGCCCGTGTGCGATTACTTCAAGCTATGGTCGAGGCTGAGAGATCAACATGCCCGTGCTGAGGTTGTTTTAGGCCGTGGTCAAGCCTGTTAGAATGGCACAGGCGTGTGTTCTGCCCGTGTGAGGAAGTCTAGGCCATGTTGTTTTCCCACGTCGGCCCATCTTCTCCGTTTTTGGCCCGTTTCTTGTTCTTTTTGTTCTCCTATGCTCACCTAAGTATAAAACATGAAATTAAAGGATTAGGAGCATCAAATTCACCAAATCTAAGGAGAATTCATTCATAAATGTGTTAAGCATGTTATTTCTCTATCAGATGTAGAGATTCAGCCTGATATGACATACAGCGAAGAACTGATTAAAATCTTGGCCAATGAAACAAATGAATTAAGAAACAAAACGGTGGCTTTAATAAATTTTTTTGGAAACGACACGGTACAGAAGAAGCTACTTGGGAACTAGAGAATACCATGAGAAAGCAATATCCAAATATCTTTACTGGTAAGATTTTCGAGGACGAAAATTCTTAAGGGGGAGAGTTGTAACAACCAATTTTCAGTGAAATCGGAATAGTTGTTTCAAGAACACAAATCCGAGCCGAAAAGAAAATTTATTTTTATATTTTTGCATGGTTAGTATTTTGATAGGAATGTCATAAGCAATTTCTTATAAGAAAATTTTATCGATTTTGTGCTTAAATAAGGATAGGACCAAATTGCATAAAATGCAAAAGTTGGATTCTAGAAGCTAGAAGGTTCAAATAGCTATGGAATCCAAAACTTAAGGTCCTTATATGGTAATTAGACCATTAAAGAAAAGTCAGAAGATATTTTTGGTGATTCATCCATGGAAAAATTAGAAAAGGTTAAGGACAAAATTGGAAATCAAAATAATTAAAAGATGATAAATTAATAAATAAGAAATATCATCATATTATTATCATCTTCATCCCCAAATATTCCATGGAAACCCTAGGAAAGAGAAAACAAGCTTTCTAGGCTTAAATTGGTAAGTATTCTTGTCCCGTTTTTCGTAATTTTTATATTTTGAAAATCGAGATAGTCTAATCTATCTATTTTGGGATTAATTTGAAAAGTTATCAATGTATAAAAATTGTCATGGATGAATATGCTGAAATTTGAAATTTATGGTAGAAAATGAAAGGTTATTGATAGATAAACAACTTTTACAAAGTGTGATAATACTCTAGAACGGCATTTTTATGTGCTAATTGCATGTTTATTTTGAGTATGACCTTACTAATTTGAGCTAGTTATGGTATTTTATCTTTTAGGGACTAAATTGGAGGTAAAAGAAAATTTAAGGGCAAAAAGTAAAAATTTGAAGATACAATGGGCCAACATGCTACATAGGGAAAAAGGTGGTGCCAAAAATTCAAGTATGGAAGACATAAGGGAAAAAGTGCAAAAGAAGAGATTTTATAGCACAAGACTCTATTTAATGTTTAATTATATTAGAATAATTATTAAGGATTATTATTTAGATTTAATTTTAGGATTTATTTTCATTTATCTTTAATTCTCTTTAATTATCTTTATTTTGTATTTATCTTTTAGAATTTAATTAGGAGTAGGCTAGGTTTCTTAGTACTATAAATAGGGGATGAAGTGACACAAATTTCATCCATCTTTTTCTTATAACACTTTCTCCCCCATAAATTTAGTCTTTTTATTCTTTTCGTATTTCAATAAAAAAAATTTCCTCTCTATTATTTTTATTTTTTTCCCCAAAAATCATGAGCCACTAAATCTATCTAGCCAAAGGTTGTCAAAATTCCCCAAAAAGGGTTCATGAGGCTTAGGATCTGCACTTTGCCTTCTCGACGAATATTCACCGCTTCTCCACATTACGGGGCTGACACTTCTGTCTATGTCCCTTCAAAGGTGATCTTTTCAATGTGTGCAAAGGCGGCTGCTTTGTATGTTTTGGAAAGGTTGCACGGTCGGTTCATTAGCTTACTGCGTCAGAGGTTGGTGAGCCCAAGAGACAAAATGGCCTGGGATTCGCCATTAAGAAGTGATGATCTAGCATAGATAATCCCACAAAAGCGATTGTTGGCTAGAGTTAGGTTCCGCTAAATTGTGTGTCTAAATTCTTGGAGCTGGTGGTTGTAGGCATCCCCTTCCACTATAACTGGCTTATTCTGTTTAAGAATGATCACCTAAATGCTGAGGATTGAACCCAAGGCGGATCGAGACAACCAGAGGCTAGAATCTCTCTATAAGAGCACCTTTTCCTCAACTTTATTTATTTCTATTATTTTTAATTTTCGAAATCCCAATCAAAACTTTTAATTCTTTTTTTTTTTTCAGATCAAAACTTTTAATTATAATTTTTTATTATTTCTTTTCTAGGCACACAGGTTTTCTTGGGCACGATTCTGACCAGGATTCTGAGGAACAAGCAATTGTGCAAATCTGGTCCCTGAGGATTTGGCCCTACTTCCCTTATACTATTATTTTTTATTTTTAATATCTCATAGGGATAGGATATTTTGTTGCTCTCAACGACAGCATCAAATTTTGGCACCGTTATCGAGGATCAGTAACATACTAATCTTATTCTTTGTTTCTTATGACAAGATCTGCTCCAGGTACTCTCGCGTTTGATTCTGAGATAGAAAAGCCTGCGAGAGCCAATCGTAAGGAAACAAAGTTACGCAAAAAGCAGTCAGGAGTGGTTGGGATTCAAAGTAACCCACCACTAGAAATCGAAATCGACGACGAAGTAGAGTATAGAGTTAACGAAAACCCTACTCAAACATTTGAAAGTGAAAAAGTAGAAGTCAATTCCCCAGCAGAAGTGCTTAACGCTAGGGTTAACGAAAACTCGAATCTAGCACATCAACCAATGGCTCAAACAACTTGGCAACTGGCCAAAGCTCCGACAGAACAACCGCCATTATGCACTGTGTATCCTACTATGGATACTGATTTTGAATTAAAGTCTGGCTTAATCCAGCTGCTGCCAACTTTTCGTGGGTTGCAAAACTAAAATTCTCACAAACATCTGGAAGAGTTCCATATGGTTTGCCTTAGTATGAAACCTCACGGGGTAACTGAGGATCAAACTAAACTGTGTGCTTTCCCTTTTTCCCTAGTAGATTCAACTAGGGAATGACTATATTATTTAACTCCTGGATCTATTACAACTTGGGCTGATCTTTCTTGTTTATTTCTCAACAGGTTTTTTCCAACATCACGAGCAGCAGAGTTAAGAAGGGAGATAGTTGGAATAAGGCAAAAAGAAGCAGAGTCTTTTTACGACTACTGGGAGCGAAGAAGCTTTGTGCGAGCTACCCACAACACAATATAACAGAACAATCTCTTCTCCAATATTTTTATGAAGGCTTGAAACCTATAGAGATGAACATGGTAGATACCGCTAGTGGAGGAGCGTTGGTCAACATGACTCCCCAACAAGTAGGGGACTTGATATCCACAATGGCTGCAAATACTCAGCAATTTCGAGCCAATCCTGAGCCCTTTAAAAGGGTTCACCAGCTAAGTAATTGAACCTTAGAAGATAAATTTGATAGACTTGCTAATATTCTGAATTCTCTTGTTATAGAAAGAGCAAAACCAGCTTGACTATGTGGAATCTGTGCTGCACTTGAACATACAACAGATGCATGCCCTAGTCTATATGATGATACTATGGCTCATTTGGATGCTGTGGGAAACTTCCCTGGACCACGACAAAGGTGATATGACTCCTACGCTAATACTTATAACCCAAATGGAGGGACCATCCTAACTTGAGTTATGGGGCCAACCCACGATATAATCAGCCATACCAAAATCAGTTTCCACAACATGCACGAGATACAGGTACTTCTATAGAAACTATGGTCAATAAATTAGTAGCTAATGTCCTTGATTTCCAACACCAAACTCTTAATTTCCAAAAAAGAAACGAAGGCGTCTATAAGAGAATTGACCATATCAATTGAGAAATTGAACTCTCAAGGGAAGCTGCCATCACAAACAGAACCTAATCCAAGACAGTACTCAAATGCAGTAACGTTGTGAAGTGGAAAGGTACTGGAACCAATTCCTGACAGAAATCTTGGACAAGATTCCGCCCAAGAAAAGCCCGAGAATGATGAACAGGTCCGAACGAAACCTCCATTGCCTAAAATTCAACCTCCATTTCTAGGAAGGTTATGCCAGTGACGTAAAGGTAAAAAGGACAAAGAGATCCTTGAAACATTCAGAAATGTCGAGATCAACATACCACTGTTGGATGCCATCAAACAAATTCTGCGATATGCCAAGTTTCTTAAAGAGCTCTGCACCAACCAGCGAAAATTAACAGGTAATGAAAGGGTAAACGTTGGTGAGAATGTGTCCGCAGTGTTACAGCAAAAGATGCCAGCGAAATGCAAAGATAGGGGCATGTTTGCAATACCATGCAAAATAGGCCACTTGGGAATAAAAAAGGCTATGTGTGATTTAAGGGCCTCCATAAATGTCATGCCTTTTTCTATTTATGA
This sequence comes from Gossypium anomalum, assembly GCA_025698475.1. Classification (NCBI taxonomy): domain Eukaryota; kingdom Viridiplantae; phylum Streptophyta; class Magnoliopsida; order Malvales; family Malvaceae; genus Gossypium; species Gossypium anomalum. The sequence continues at coordinate 19,077,316 of CM046963.1, read as the reverse complement.
ATCACTGGACGCGGGTTTTTTGACGAAAATTGGTGTTATCATACAGTTGGTGGACAGGCCTATTGTGCATCCTGAAGGAGTCCTTAAGGACGTATTAGTGAAAGTTAACGAACTTATTTTCCATGCAGATTTTTATGTGATAAAAATGGAAGAGGATAAAGCTCCTGGGTCTTCAGACATCTTGTTGGGGCGACCTTTCCTTAGTACTCCAAATACTAAGATTGACGTGCATAGCGGAACCCTCACAATGGAGTTTGACGGAGAGATCGTGAAGTTTAATGTTTACGATACTATCAGTCACCCAAGTTGTAATACCCCAAACCCAGCCTAGACGTTATAGCTGAATCTGCGATGTCACATTGAAGTGTTTTTGAAATCTAAGACTCATCGATTAAAACCTTTTCTTTAACTAGCCTTTTCGTATAGATTGAAAAGCCGTTTTAAAGTCTTATTGCTCATTCATATTGTGGGTTGTATTTTTAAAGGTTGCTTTTAGTAAAACGTTATTAACTTTGAAAACAACTTGTTATTCGCGGAAGCTTCGAAAGTGAGTTATATATCTGTGGTGGTTATGAAAACATTTTGACTGTTTGGAAACTGTAACACCTCTAACCCGAATCTGATCAATGGATTAAGACTAAGAGGTATTACCGAACTAAACGTTTAATTATCTCATTCACATTGTCAATGAACATAAACAAAGATCGAGCTGAAATACATACTGATATTTAAGTTATACGCCATTTTCGTATGGCCAAAATATTTACAATTCAAAACATAGTTAACATCAGCCTAACCTATACATGCCATATCGAGTCCAAAATATAACTGTACCCAAAAAGATCGATAGTGTGATGAACTACTGACGATCCCCGAGTTGGTGGCCAAAATCTACAATCTATAAAATAGAGAAATAATGAACAGAGTAAGCTTTCAAAGCTTAGTAGGGTTTTTAAGCATTACAAACAATTTAAAGTCTTATCAAAAAACCAAAACATGCATTTAATCAGACTTATACTCAATTTAAATTTGTTTCATGGCCGAATACACATAAACGTATACATAGATTTCTCAGCACATATTTTTCTTCTATTTAAAGTTTATATGATGCATTTAAATCAAATAATCTCGTATACAAATATACCATGACCGATCAAATCATTTTCATTTTCACAAATATAACCATCAATCATAATCATATATATATTCTTCTTTGCTACTAAGCTTCACTTCGAAATCAATTCACCGATGAGTAAGTAATACGTACCTAAATGTCTTAAATGTATAACACCTACTTGACGATGGTTTACTGCGAACATTCAATTTGTAATCTTACTTAACTTACCGGCGTTAAGCCTATCAGGTCTTAGGATTTGAAATCAATACTAGCACAAGTCTATGGGAATTTAAACCCGATATAATATTAGCTCGAAGCCTGCGAGACTTTAGCCTGGACATAATTCTAGCATATAGCCTGCGGACCTTAAGTCTGGATATAATTCCAGCACATAGCCTACAGACCTTAAGTCCGGATATAATTCATCACTGAGTGTCATGCATACTTATTTGCAAGAGAATTCAAATCACATAACATCTCACAATCACAGTTCATTTATTCCATTCAAATAATAACGTAACATAGGCACCATTCATATAACCTTTGGTTCAATAACACACATGAGAATATATGTCCATTTTACTTTCCAAACTTATGTCATAATGTCTATTCGGCTTTAAGCCTTAAACATAAGTTATTTGACACACAATTATATTCGAATAGCATCAATAGATCTCAGTATAGTTATCATACATATATCAAGATATTATCAATTACGTACTAAATATGACTATTCAAAATTTACCTCGGATATACTTGAACGGTTGCGGAATGACTACTCAATTACTTTCTCTTTTCCCCTATCCGACTTCGACCATCTTTGCTCTTAAGCTTATTTTAAAACAAATAGATTTGTCTCATTACTTATCAAATAGGAAATTTAATTTAATACATGTATATCATATAATTAAGGTACAAATTACCTTACTAACTAGCTATTTAAACACCATACATATTCCCTACTCATGCACAACCGAACATATTACTAGGCTACAATCAACAATTACATTTATTCCCAAATAATAGACTAAAACTATCAGGGAACATTTTACCAACTTATTACCTTGCATATCCGAATTTCATAAACTAATTTACATACAACTCCAAGTATTTTATCATGGAGTAGGTGCCGAATTACAATTTGTAATAAAATCAAAACATAACTCTTATCATATTTCCATATACATCATGTCATTTATTCATTTATCTGCAGCAATTACATAACACAGATTCATATACGTATAATATCCTACGTATTACAAATTTAATATATCACCAAATTAATCCAATTCTGCTACTTAAATATTTGACCAATACTTTCAATTAATATACCATTTGAAGATCGACACAAAAGTCAGATGCATTACTCAAAATGACATAGTCCACCTAAGTTTACAATTATTCATTACTACAAATATAGCATTATCATATAAATAAACCTACAATGACCTAATATACATTCTTGCCGAACCACAATTAAGGCACAAACCTAACATTTTAGTCTTTTTATTAACGTACCTCATTAGCTAATCATTCCAATGTAAGATACGATCACATACATTGTTTATACATCTATTTCAATTGACTTCATTCATCAAGACATCAAATACAATATGCATAACACCTAAACATTTATACCAAATTTGCTAGCACCTAAAGTCTTTGGTCGAATGTTATTAAACTCAAGCCACCCTAATATTATTCCTTAAGACACATCCAAAAACCACATTCGGCACCTCTCATCAACAATTTTACCAATTCTCAAATTCACTTACAAGCACATTTATATAACATATAAAGCATTAAAAATTTTTCATCAAGAATCTATAACATGACCAAATACCTATTTTTTTTCTCCCTAAATTTAAATTCGGCAATCCACTAAACAAATACTAAACCTTAACTTTCAAGCCAAAATAACTAGCAAACTCAACACATCCAACATAACTCTCCACACTAATGACATCAAAACATCTACTAAGAATTTGAAACTTCTTGGCCGAATTTCAATCCTCCAAAATAACAAAAATTCAACCCATGAAATAGGTAAAATTCAAACTAACCATCCAAATTATACATAAATTTCTAAGAGTGGCACTGTACATACCTTATTCTAGCAATCTCCTTAGCCGAAATTTTTTAACAAGAATTTTCTTCTTCTTCTCTTCTAGCTACGGCAATGGAGGAACAAATATGAACCAACTTTGGTTTCTCCTCCCACTAACCCATTTTTTTATTACCCTTAAATCTATTATTCATTCTTTAATTCATTTAGTTGAAAATAATGTTAATAGAAAATACATATAATATATATTAAACAACAACATGGCCGGCCACTATCTAAAATGGATGAATTGACATGCAAGTCCATTATTTTTATAACATACATTAATAGACCATTTTAAATTAACCTATCACATTTCAAAAATGTCATACATAAATCCTATTTACTAAATTTCACATTCAAATAACAAAAATAAAAGTATGAAACTTTCACTCATGACTTTATACATATAATATGCTTAGAATATATCGGTTAATTATTTTATGACTCGGTTTTGTGGTCCCGAAACCACTTTCTGACTAGAGTCAAATTAAGGCTGTCACAGAAACTCACATTTTCCTATCACTAGCAGTTATAAACCAAAGCAACCAAAAACCCAAATTCAAAATATAAAATTAAAGAGGCCTTATTACATAATAAAACCCAAAAATAAAATCTCAATTATAATATTAAAAGAAAACTTCGTCGAGTGGCCACCTCTGAGTCCTCCGTCGCCTCGATTCGTCTAAGCTTGGGGATTTCTAGCACCGTTAACAGACGGGTGAGTTTACAAAAACTCAGTGTGTGAAATCCCATAAAAGCATATAGTCAGAGTAAAAACAATTTGGGCCTAAGCCCTCAGTTTCAATTAGGGCCTTAGCCCATTTTAGAATCAGAAATAGTGTGGGCTTGACCCCAATTCAGTAACAGTATTAGTGGGGCCTAAGCCCATTACAAAATCAACACAGTGTGCAAACAAAGAGTCCTACCCGATCCATCTACTACACACCATCTCCGTACCAGCCCTACACACCATGTGGGGATAATATCGTCCCACCCAACCCTACACACCAAGTCATACTGGTTATGGCACTAAAACAGTATTTGCAGCAGAGCTGCCAGTATTAAGCTTATAGCCTTTCAGTACACTTCCTCCAAAATCATATATCCCACCCCATGCAATGCGACATAATATAAATACACATACAGTAAAAATGGCATGCTTACACAGTCATACATCACATAGGGGTAAAACAGTCATCTTATCAAAATAAGGACCCAGGTATACTTACCGACCCAATAGTAGGTCCACAATCGTCTACCTTAACAGTTATGCAGTGATAATGGGCCTACAGGCCATATTGCGGGCCCATGTGGGCCCACGCACTCGTATGGCCCAAATAGCCCAATATGGCCTTAGCCGTGTGGTTCACACAGCCTAGCCCAAAACTAATCACACTTTTGTGTGATTCGCTCCATGTGGGGGCCTACATGGCCCAGTTTGGCCCAACATGGCCCAGTTTGGCCCAACATGGCCCAATACCAATTCGGCCCATGAAAACGTTCATGGCCATCTCATTGACCACACGACCATGTTTTGTTATACGGCCTGCCATACGGATGCCTACACGCCCGTGTGGTGTCAGTAACCCACTTTTCGGCTTTTCAGCCTTTCGGTTTTTTGGCTTTTACAGTTCCACATCTAATGGCAGTGTTACAAACACATGTTTGCGAAAGGAGTGAACAACCCACCACGCCAAAGCCTACATTCATTTAAGATTTACCGTCAGTTTTCCAATCGTTAGAGTTCTTACTACTAAAACCCATATCGTCACTCACTACTCACCTTGAACGAACAAAAATAGCTTATTGCCCTTAGATCGCTGATTAAGAATCGATCTCACGTCCTTACCGATTATCTGCTTTAGCAATGAAACTTATTAGACATGATTGTTCACCAAAAATAAGACTTAAAACCCACAACACTTAAAAACAATAGAAACATTTAGCCAAACAAGCCAACTTACCCCCAAATATTAGATTGAATGCCGAAAGGGGGATCCTGAATCACTTGAGTACCCTTCACTCCAAAATCAACCTATAGCATTCGGCCAAAATTAAAAAGGAATGGGAAGCAGAGATTCGACCAAACAAGAAACAAAATGCCAGGAAGAAATAATATTGAGAACCAGAGGGGGAAAAGATATTGTTTCAAGAGAAGGCACTTGAAAAGAAGCAGAAAAGTAAGGAGTCAACACAAAACTGCCCAAATGGCCTCAAGTGAATTCGGCTACAATTGCAAAAAAAGAAAAAGAAAGAATAAGTTGCATAAGAAGTCGGCTAACAATTATTGACCAAAAAGAGACCCAAAATAGCACAAAAAGCAGAGAAAACAGAATGAAAGGAAGAACAAAACAAACCTCGAAAGATCCCCAAAATGCTCTCAATTGCCAAAATGAAAACACACCCCTCCAAAGCTGAAACCATGAGTTTCCCCTTAGCAAATTCGGCACAAACTCACACACCCTCAAACTCCCCTTTTTCCTCTTAAAATCTTTCCATAATCCCCTCGTTGATTTTCTCCCCAATCCTCTCCTTGATTCCCTCCACATAACACTCCTTGACAAAGTCAAACTCCACTCAACAGAGTTTCGAACAACATCTGCGTCTTACACGGCAAGAGTAGCAAAATAAATACTCTTTTACATTGCCATGACTTGAACCTCAGACCTTCAGCAACTACCATAGGACCACAAGCTCATTTGTGTCACATTTCAACTACAATTATTTATAAGGTCTACATCCTAATGTCTAGATTCATTCAAGGTGCTAAAGTCCAGGTTTGAACTCAGAACTTCTCAGACACTTCCTAGAGCACTTAACCACTGAAATAAACATGCGTTTGAGTCACTTCCTTGCACCATTAGACATTTATGAGAAGTTTCCTAACTGCCCCAATGCTCAAGACCTAAAACTTCTAGGCCCAAAATTGGGGCGTTACAATTCACCCCTCCTTAAAGAAATTTCGTCCCTAAAATTTCCACCAATCAGATCAGTCGCACAACACAAACTACCCAACCACACTCTCGCTGCGCCCTCTAATTCCAAAACACTACCATATTTAACCCGAGGTCTCAGGTACAGTACATGATATAAAGGAATGCATAGACTCTACATCAATCGGTGCAGCGTAAGATACATTACGGATAAAGAATGTACCCATATCAACATTTGGGGCGTCTCCATCCTCTCGGTGATGTGCAGCATGCACCAGTGCTAGCTGCCTTGCCTCAGTATAACCAACACCTTTACCCTCCGCTCCATGACCACGACCCAGACCATTTCCACCTCTGGCCTGACCACGGCCTCTTGGTGGCTACTAACCACCCCACTGAACATTACCAAAACCAGTAGCTTGCACCTGTTCGGGCCTCCGTGGACAATCCTTGACACGGTGCCCCAATGATCCGCATCTCAGACATGCACCCATCTTTTTCCAACATTCGCCTTGGTAGCGTTTTCCACAATCAGCACAAAATTGCGGTCCAAAAGTAGCAGCAACAGGGGCCTCAACTCAGACCAGCCTATCAACTCTGGGCTTTTTCTTAGGCCCCTGAAATGAATTTGAGGGCTCAACATCCCTCTTCCCTTTGCCTTTCTCTTTATTCTGGCACTCAGTGCGCTTCACATCCTTGGCTACCTTCGCCTTATCCACTAAAGGAGCAAAATCTCACTCTCTTTTTGGAGCTATCAAAAATAGTAAACTATCTTTAAGGCTGTCTTCGAAACGAACGTAGCGCTCATATTGTAGGTTGTATTTTTAAAGGTTGCTTTTAGTAAAATGTTATTAACTTTGAAAATGGTTTGTTATTCACGGAAGCTTTGAAAGCGAGTTATATATCTGTGGAGGTTATAGAAACGTTTTGACTTTTTGGAAACTCACGTTGCCCTATCACTAGCAGTTATAAACCAAAGCAACCAAAATCCCAAATTCAAAATATAAAATCAAAGAGGCCTTATTACATAATAAAACCAAAAAATAAAATCTCAATTATAATATTAAAAGAAAACTTCATCAAGTGGCCACCTCTGAGTCCTCTGTCGCCTCAATCTGTCTAAGCTAGGGGATTTCCTGTACAGTTAATAGATGGGTGAGTTTACAAAAACTCAGTGTGTGAAATCCCATAAAAGCATACAGTCAGAGTAAACACAATTTGGGCCTAAGCCCTCAGTTTTAGTTAGGGCCTTAGCCCATTTCAGAATCAGAAATAATGTGGGCTTGAGCCCAATTCAGTAACAGTATCAGTGGGGCCTAAGCCCATTACAGAATAAACACAGTATGCAAACAAAGAGTCCTACCCAATCCATCCACTACACACCATCTCCGTACCAGTCTTACACACCATGTGGGGATAATATCGTCCCACCCAGCCCTACACACCAAGTCGTACTGGTTACAGCACTAAAATAGTATTTGCAGTAGAGATGCCAATATTAGGTTTATAGCCTTTTAGTACACCTCCTCCAAAATTATATATCCCACCCCATGCAATGTAACATAATATAAATGCACATACAGTAAAAATGACATGCTTACAAGTCATACATCACATATGGGTAAGATAGTCATCTTACCGAAATAAGCACCCAGGTATACTTACCGGCCCAACAGTAGGTCCACATCGTCTTGGGTGACCCGCGTAACCTTAACAGTCATTCGGTGATAATAGGCCTACAGGCCATATTACGGGCCCATGTGGGCCCACGCACTCGTATGGCTCACATAGCCCAATATGGCCTTAGCCCTATAGTTCACACAGCCTAGCCCAAAACTAGTCAAACTTTTGTGTGATTCACTCCATGTGAGGCCCACAGGCCCATTAGGCCTATATGGCCCAGTTTGGCCCAAAATGGCCCAATACCAATTCGGCCCATGAAAACGTTCATGGCCATCTCCTCGACCACACGACCATGTTTTGTCACACGGCCTGCCATACGGGCGCCCACACGCCTGTGTGGTGTCGACAACCCACTTTCTGGCTTTTCAGCCTTTGCAGTTCCACATCTAATGGCAATGTTACACACACCTGTTTGTGAAAGGAGTGAACAACCCACCATGCCAAAGCCTACATTCATTTAAGATTTACCATCAGTTTTCCAATCGTTAGAGTTCTTACTACTAAAACCCAATTCGTTACTCACTACTCACCTTGAATGAACGAAAAAAACTTATTGCCCTTAGAACGCTGATTAAGAATCGATCTCATGTCCTTACCAATTATTTGCTTTAGCAATGAAACTTATTAGACAGGATTGTTAACCAAAAATAAGACTTAGAACCCCCAACACTTAAAAACCACAGAAACATTCGACCAAACAAGCCAACTTACCCCCAAATATTAGATTAAGCCAAAAGGAGGATCCTGAATCACTTGAGAACCCTTCAGTCCAAAATCAACCGATAGATATGGAAGGATGATAGAACAGTCAGCCGGTTGTCAGAGAGTAGTTAAGAGATGCAGTATTCGACTTGGTACCTGAGAGGCCTATAGTATTTGGCCAAGATTGGAAAAGAGTGGGAAGCAGAGATTCGGCCAAACAAGAAACAAAATGCCAGGAAAAAAATAATATCATGAACTAGAGGGGGAAAAGAAATCGTTTCTAGAGAATGCACTTGAAAAGAAGCAGAAAAGTAAGGAGCCAACACAAAACTGCCCAAATGGACTCAAGTGAATTCGGCTACAATTGTAAAAGTAGAAAAAGAAAGAATAAGTTGCACAAGAAGTCAGCTAACAATTATTGACAAAAAAGGGACCCAAAGTAGCACAAAAAGCAGAGAAAATAGAATGAAAGGAAGAACAAAACAAATACCGAAAAACCCCTAAAATGCTCTCAATTGTCAAAATAAAAACACACCCCTCCGAAGCCGAAACCATGAGTTTCCCCTTAGCAAATTTAACACAAACTCACACACCCTCAAACTCCCCTTTTTCCTCCTAGAATCTTTCCATAATCCCCTCCTTGATTTTCTTCCTAATCCTATCCTTGATTCCCTCCACATAACACTCTTTGACAAAGTCAAACTCCACGCAACAGAGTTTCGAACAACATCTGCTTCTTACACGGCAAGAGTAGCAAAATAAATACTCTTTTACATTGCCATGACTTGAACCTCAGACCTCCAGAACTACCACAGGCCACTTACCATAGGACCACAAGCTCATTTGTGTCACATTTCAACTACAATTATTTATAAGGTTTACATGCTAATGTCCAGATTCATTCAAGGGAAAACCAAAAATTTTGCTAAAGTCCAGGTTTGAACTCAAGACTTCTCAGACAATTCCCAGAGCACTTAACCACTGAAACAAACATGCTTTTGTCTCACCTCCTTGCACCATTAAACATTTATGAGCAGCTTCCTACCTGCCTCTATGCTTAAGACCTAAAACTTCTAGCCCCAAAATCGGGGCATTACATAAGTCAAATGTTGAACGTAAATCGTATCAACATAATTGAGTCATTAGTAGAAAAAACTTTTGAGTCATCTTATGAAAGATAAATTTAAAATGATGTTTGATAATTTTTCTATTAATAAATTGTTGGCTTCTATAGATACTAAACTTCTACCTTCTTTTATGCAAGCACCAGATTTGAAATTAAAATCACTTCCCGAGCATCTCAAACACATATTTTTTAAGAATAATGAGACCATTGCCGACTTAAAAGAGATTAACCCCTTGACAGGCACACATAAGATTTTCTTGGAGGAAAACATGAAACCAAGGCGAGAGGCGCAAAGACGGTTGAATCCAAATATGGTGCATGTGGTAAAAAAAGAGAATTTCCAAGCCCATACGGATTAAAGAATTCAGCTGGAACTACCCCAATACTAGTTGAGGCATCAAGCTAGCGACGTTAAACAAGCGCTTGTTAGGAGGCAACCTAATAGTTATTTTTTTATTATTATTCTTTGTTTTTATTTTTTTATTTATTATTTTATTTTTTAAATATTAATAAATTTCTTTTCTTCTATCTACGTAAACCGGCAAAAAAAAAACTCAAGAATTGGCATACTTTAACAAACAGCCCTTATCCTATCCTTATTCCAACCAGGAATAGTGTGTCCCTGCCCAATGACTACCTAAAACCTGCCTCCAAACACTTACCCTGCAGCCAAACATCCTTCCTCTACACCTCAAAACCCTAACAATTTATCCCATTTTCACATAAACCCCTACTAGCCTCCGCACCTTCTTCCTCACCCCACCCACCATTGATTTTTCAAGCGCCATGGTAAGGACCCGCAGTTGAGCCACCGCCAAACCACCTTTCACCATCAACAACCGCTTCTCGATGCCCCAACACGTCAACTTAGCTGACGAACGCCTTTCCCTCCTTCCTCTCCTCCACGCGACGCTGAATCTTCTCCTCCTTCTAGCTATGCATGAACGACAGTGACTACATGGGGAGTTTTCCTAAAACCTTTTTTCTTTCAAATATTTGTTTTCCTTTTTTTTTCCAATCTAGGACAATGTGTTTTAAGTAGGGGGAGGCATTCCTCATTATTTCTGTCATTTATCTGTTGTTTTTAGTGTTTTGTTTTTGTTGTTGTTGCTGCTAACTTATGCTCATTTCTGCCCACATTTAATTTTTTAGAATATTCTGCCTCTTTTCATGCCCAAGATTTTTACCAGGAATTGCCCACTGTTTGACCTACAAGCATGATTTTTGTCTTCTGTGAAAATTATGATTTTGGTATAATTGTTTTCATCTCCACTGTTTTATTTATATTATGTTAAAATAATTATGATTAATAAAGTTAACCCTATTTTGCTTTTAGTAAATTTGATTAAGTCTAAATGAAAAAGGGACACTTAATACAATTGCAAGCTTAAAGTATGTTCATGACTATTAAGGTGGTTGCTGGAACTTATTTTTGACACTTGATTGTTGCTCCTAAGTCCTCCAAAATTAAAATTTCGTTTAATAATAATGTTTCTGTGGTTATGAGTGCAACTTAAGACGTGACTAGCTAAGTAGCCAGGGTAGAGTGCTTAGGTTGTCATCTTATTTCGCATCAAAAGGTTGTGTAATGTGTTAGGTAAAACTCCGCTAACTGGAATTAAATTTTAAGAATGTGTTAGGCTGAGTAACTGGGGTGAGTTGCTTAGCTGTCATCTCTTTTTGCATCAAAAGGTTCGATATGATCTTAAGAAAAATAAAAATGAGGAGTATGTTGGGCTGAGTAACCGGGGTGGGGTGCTTGGCTGTCATCTCTCTTCACGTCAAAAGGTTCAATATATTCTTAAGCGACAATAAATAAATAAATTAATTAAAAAAATAAATAGACAAAAAAAGAGATGTATTAATAAAATGTGGGGACTAAAGGTAGAAACAAATAGGATGTAACTCCCCGTACCCGAGACCGTCGCTGGATTCGAACACGAGGTGTTAATAGACTTAATTCATTACTTAAACCGCTCAAACGATTTATTTTTTTACAATTTCCAGTCAAGCTAGCAATCTGCGTCACAGTCGCTTAAAAATTCATATCTCGAGTTCGAAAACTCAAAATCCAACTCTGTAAATTTTACCTAAAACTAGACTAATATATCTATTTAATAATTGTTTTCTAGAATTTTTAGTCAAGCCAATTAGTACAGTTTATTAGTTAAATTCTCCCCTATTTCAGGGTTCGACTGCTCTAACCTCTGTGTATTACGAATCATATATCTCTCTGTACAGAATTTCAATGTCTATGAAGTTTGTTTCTATTAAAACTAGACTCAACAAGAAATCTGTACATATAAATTATGACTTCTAATTATTTTTTTACAATTTATTATGAATTTTTACATTCAAAACAGGGTATCCAGAAATCACTCTGGCCCTGTTTCACAAAAATTCAAATATCTCATAAAATATAATTCATATACCTGTTTTGTTCAATCCATATGAAAATAGACTCATTAATATTCAATTTCATAACTTACTCATCATTTAATTTAATTTCTACTATTTTTAGTGATTTTTCAAATTTACATCACTGCTGCTGCCAGATTCTGTTTTATGGCAAATTTCACTTTACTAAGGATTTTCATGGACTAAATATCATTTTAAACATACATAACATCAAATATGACTTAGATTGGCCATTCCAATGGCTAATCATTTACAAACCCTTTTCTTGCCAAACCATAGCCATATCATAAGATCATTTACACAAAGTGAGTATTTTGCCATACATGCCACATTCAAAACACACAAGCCATTTTACCAATTTAGGCCTTCGGATAGTGTGAACGAGTCTTCGACCTATCCCGATTCTCAAGCCGACTTGTCAAAACTATAATGAAAGAAAAGGAGGGAGTAAGCACAAATGCTTAGTAAGTTCACATGCAAATAGCAAGTAACATAATCGCACAATCCCGCAAAAACATTATTTGCATAAACAACACCAAGACATTCATATTTCATTTGTATTTAATATCTTTCTACGATTTCATCATACCAAGTTCTCAACCCGAGGGTTTAAGCACATACCTGTCAAATTTTCTCATTTACCACACTTACCAACATGTCACCTTCATTTTAGGCCTTCTTTATATTCACTTAAGATTCACCCGTTGAACACATCGGAATATAATTCGAATACGCGGATCTCATGATCATAATAGCCATACCCGCAGCTAGACAAACTCAATAGCCTGCGGAACTTATGTAGCCAAGCTACCATGTAACCCGCCCATAAGTGAACTCGGACCCAACTCAACGAGCTCGGGCGTTCGCATCCATAAGTGAACTCGGACTCAACTCAACGAGCTCGGATGCCTAGTTACATCTCACGAACTTGGACTCAACTCAACGAGTTCGGACATTCGCATCCATAAGTGAACTCGGACTCAACTCAACGAGTTCGGATGCTCAACCATCCTAGTGACATGTCACTTGTATCCTAATCTATTCCTAAGGTTCAAACGGGATTTTCCTCGAACTCACATATCCTTGCCATCTTCCGTAAAATACCGAAACCAATACTCGGTAGCACTTTATATTTAACAAGTATTAAACATAATTTGCATATTACTCAACAATAACCACAAAGCATAATATTTCATAATAATAATCATCATATCATATAAATATCATTAAGTTAATTAAAATGACAATTATGTTACTACATTTACACATGAACTCACCACGGTACAAAATTATTAGCAATCGAGCCTATTCTTCGTAAACTTTGTTTTTCCCTCGATCGCGACTTGAATCTCGTTTCTCTTGATCTATAATGCCAAATTAATCTTATTTAATAAATACATTCATCAAAACAGCATTTAATACAAACTTTGGCAAAATTACATTTTTGCCCCTAAACTTTTGCATAATTACACTTTTGCCCCTAGGCTTATGAATTAAAATTCATCCCTTATTCTTATGTTTTATGACATGCTGATCATTGTTTCCTTCTATGGTAACATCAAATTCACACTCTAACATGTACTTATGACTATTAGGTATTTTTACCGATTAAGCCCTTTTAATCGTTTTCGCTTAAAACCGAGTAGTACAAGTTGTCTAACATAATTTAAAACCTCATTTTCTATCATAAAACACCAAAATACACAAATTTCACCTGGGTACTTTTCCAAATATGAACCCTAGGTTGAATAATTGCTAGCATAAGCTTAATCGAGCTATCGGGATTCCAAAAACGTAAAGAACATTAAAAACGGGGCTTGGAATCACTTACTATGGAGTTTGGAAGCTTGAAACAAACCCTAGCTATGGAGAACCCTTGAAATTTCGTCCTAATGAAGAAGATGGACAAAAATTGGCTTTTAATTTTGTTTTTAATTCATTTTAATAACTAAATGACCAAAATGCCCTTACTACTAAACTTTCCAAAAATTCCATCCATGTCCAATTTTTGTCCATAGACTTAGAAATTGGTCAAATTACTATTTAAGACCTCCTCATTAATATTCCAAAACAATTTCATACTAAAAACTCCTAGAATGCAAGTTTTACAAATTATTCGATTTAGTCCCTAATTTCAATTTAAGCACTTTAGGCATAGGATTTCATCACGAAATTTTCACACAATCATGCAATCATATCATAAACATCAAAATAATTATAAAATAATTATCTCTATCTCGGATTTGTGGTCACGAAACCACTATTCCGATTAGGCCCTAATTCGGGATATTACAACTCTCCCCCCTTTAAGGATTTTCGTCCTCGAAAATCTTACCGGTAAACAGGTGTGGGTATTGGTTTCTTATAGTTTCTTTAGGTTCCCATGTAGCCTCTTCTACCCTGTGCTTTTGCCATAATACTTTCATGAGAGCGACACTTTTATTTCTTAGTTGTTTGACTTCTCGAGCTAAAATCTTAATCGGTTCTTCTTCGTAAGTCATATCCGGTCGTAGTTCAATTTCTGTCAGTGAAATTATATGTGAAGGATCTGAACGATATCGACGTAACATAGATACGTGGAACACATCATGAATCTTCTCTAATTCAAGTGGCAATGCTAGCTGATATGCTACCGGTCTAACTTTTTCAATTATTTCATACAGTCCAATAAAACGCGGACTTAACTTGCCCTTCCGTCCAAATCTATGGACTTTCTTCCATGGAGACGCTTTCAAAAATGCCTTATCACCAACTTGAAACTCGATTTCCATTCGTTTCAAATTCGCATAAGATTTCTGTCTATCTAAAGCAGCTTTCAAACAATCTCGAATCACTTTCACCTTTTCTTCGGTTTCTTTTATTAGATCAACTCCATAAATCTGATTTTCCTTGAGTTCAGTCCAATACAATAGCGTCCGGCATTTACGACCATACAATGCTTCATAAGGTGCCATCTTCAAACTCGTCTGATAACTATTATTATAAGCAAATTCTACCAACGGTAAGTACCTTTCCCAACTACCTTGAAATTTCAATACGCAACATCTGAGCATGTTTTCAAGAATCTGAATTACTCTCTCTGATTGTCCATCAGTTTGTGGATGAAAGGCAGTACTGAAATTTAACTTTGTACCTAATGCCTCTTACAACTTTTACCAAAACCGTGAAGTAAATCTCGGATCTCTATCCGAAATGATTGACAAAGGTATTCCATGAAGTTTAACAATCTCACGGATATACAATTCAGCCAACTTATTAAAAGAATAATCCGTACGTACCGGAATAAAATAAGTTGATTTAGTCAGTCTATCAACTATTACCCAGATGGCATTTTTCTTCCCCGGAGTTGATATAAAATCCATAGTAATCCGCTCCCATTTCCATTCAGGAACCATGATAGGCTGGAGTAATCCCGAAGGTACTTGGTGTTCAGCTTTCACTTGTTGACAAACTAAGCACTTTGATACAAACTCGGAGATATCTCTTTTCATTCCACTCCACCAGTATATTTTCTTCAAGTCATTATACATTTTCGTACTGCCTGGATAAACCGCCAAACAACCATTATGTGCTTCATGCAAAATCTTTTGAATCAACTCATCATTTTTCGGTACACATCTGATTTTTAAACATCAAGCAACCATCAGAACCGATCTGAAATCTGATCCCGTATCATCTTTACACTGCTTTCTCTTGGCTTGCAAATCTTGATCATTTTTTTGAGCTTCAGAAATCTCTTGTAAAAATATCGGTCTTGCTCTTAACTCTGCTAGAATTAATCCATCATTTAATATCTTTAACTGAGTGTTCATAGCTCTCAAAGCAAATAGCAATTTTCTCGCTTAAAGTATCCTAAGCAACCACATTCGCTTTTCCGGATGGTAATCAATAACAAGCTCGTAATCTTTCAATAACTCCAACCATCTTTCTTTGTCTCAAATTCAAGTCTTTTTGTGACATTAAGTATTTAAGACTTTTGTGGTGGTATATATATACTCGGCACTTTTCACCATACAAATAATGTCGCCAAAATTTCAAAGCAAACACTATAGCAGCCAATTCCAAATCATGAGTCGGATAATTTCATTCGTGAGATTTTAACTGCCTCAAAGCATAAGCCACCACTTTTCCTTCTTG
This sequence comes from Gossypium anomalum, assembly GCA_025698475.1. Classification (NCBI taxonomy): domain Eukaryota; kingdom Viridiplantae; phylum Streptophyta; class Magnoliopsida; order Malvales; family Malvaceae; genus Gossypium; species Gossypium anomalum. The sequence goes on along the minus strand of CM046963.1, from coordinate 19,061,093 downwards.
CATAAGTACACATCCTAAGCCATTTCGAGAAGCATCACTATACACCACAAATTCTTTACCTGATTCGGGTTGTACCAATACTGGTGCTTCAGTTAATAACTTTTTCAATTCTTCAAAACTTTGTTGACATTCTTCCGTCCATTCAAATTTAACATTCTTTCGGAGTAGTCTAGTCATAGGAGCAGCAATTATAGAAAATCCATTTACAAACCGCCGATAATACCTAGCTAGCCCCAAGAAACTTCTAACCTCGGTTACATTTTTTGGTGGTTTCCAATCAACAATGGCTGAAATCTTACTAGGATCAACCCGTATACCATCACCTGAAACAATATGACCCAAAAATCCAACTTCCCGAAGCCAAAATTCACTTTTACTAAACTTGACATATAACTGCTTATTTCTCAAAGTTTGCAAAACTATCCTCAAATGCTCAGCATGCTCTGTCTCATCTTTTGAATAAATTAAAATATCATCTATAAACACCACAACAAATTTGTCCAAGTATGGCGAAATATGCGATTCATTAAATCCATAAACACAAATGAGAGCATTTGTCAACCCGAATGGCATAACTAAAAATTCATAATGATGTACCTTGTTCTAAAAGCGTTTTAGGCACATCCAGACTCTTTTACTCGCATGTTGGTAGTACCCGGATCTCAAGTCAATCTTTGAAAACCATGTCACTCCTTTTAGCTGATCAAATAAATCATCAATTCTTGGCAATAGATATTTGTTTTTGATTGTCACCTTGTTTAACTGCCGATAGTAAACACACAACCTCATAGAACCATCCTTCTTTTTCACAAATAACACAGAAGCACCCCAAGGTGAAAAACTCGGTCTCACAAAGCCTTTATCAGTCAACTCTTGCAACTGCGACTTTAATTCTTTCATCTTTGCTGGTGCCATTCTATATGGAGCAATCGAGATCGGAGCTGTTCTCGGTATCAACTCAATACCAAACTCTACTTCCCTGACTGGAGGCAGACCCGGTAATTCTTCTGGAAATACATCCACAAATTCACACACAACCTACGCTGATTCAACTTTCTTTTCAACTTCTTTTGTATTAATTACATACGCTAAATAAGCTTCATAACCCTTTCTCAAATATCTCTGAGTCGACATTGAAGAAATCATACTAGATAATCCCTCTGATTTGTCTAGTTCAACCCGCAAAATTTTACCACTTTCACACTTTAATTCTATAACCTTTTCTTTGCAATTTATTATAGCATCATGCAATGTCAACCAATCCATACCCAAAATAACATCAAATTCATCAAACGGCAACAACATCAAGTCGGCCGGAAAGTAATGACCCCGAATCATTAAAGAGCATTTCTTGCATACTGGATCAACTATCACACATTTGCCTAATGGATTCGACACTCTAATCATAAATTCAGTGTTCTCAACAGGTACATTCATACTAGACACCAATTTCATGCACACATATGAATGAGTAGAACCGGGATCAATCAAAGCAATAACATTAACATCATAAAGAGAAAATATGCCAGTAATCACATTGGGTGATGAAGCATCTTTGCGTGCCTTTATAGCATAAGTTCTAGCTAGAGCCCTTGCTTCAGATTTAGCTGCTGAATCTCTGGCTACATTTTTGCTGCTTGCTTCATTTCTAACTTTTCTCGAATATCTTCCCCTCGAGTCTGCACCACTAGCCTTTACATTCTGAAATTTTTCTTTTTCAACTCTCTCTGAGCAGTCTCTAATAAAATGATCCAGCGAACCACACCGAAAACATTAATTCGCTCTACATGGGCCAAAATAATTTCTGCCACACCGCTTGCACTCAAGCTTAACAAATCTCGTATTTCCCACACTAGCTGCAGAAGTAGCATGAGATTTAAGACCCACATTTTGCTTCTTAAAATTTCCATATGATTGTCCAGCCGAAACCTGTGAACGAGGATTCATATTTCTAGATTTTCTAGATTGCTGTAAGAATGAACTGCTCGTCGGTCTTTTCTTCCAATTTCTAGTCTCAGCCTCTACCTTTTTCTTCTCTTTAAGTAATTCTTCAGCCTTGCAAGCTCGACCAACTAGTACTACCATTTCTTTTAATTCAAGAATCCCAACAAATACTTTGATGTCTTAATTGAGTCCGTCTTCAAATCGTCTACACATTTTAGCTTCTGTAGGAATATATTCTCTAGCATACTTACTCTACCTGACAAACTCCCTTTCGTATTCAGTAACTGTCTTGTTCCCCTGTTTTAATTCAAGAAACTCTTCCACCAATGATAAGCTGAATCCCTCAACAATGATATAGCACATTTCAAGCATTCTTCAGGTGTACAAGACAATTCACCAAATACTCGAATAGAATTCTCGAGCCAAAACTCTACTTTCTCGGCATCATCATCAATATTTGCCCTGAATTCTTTGGCCCTTTATTTACGAATTTTGTCAACTGGAGTTCTGTGAAATTTCATCAGATCTACACCTTAAGGTATCAAGGGTACAGGTTAAGGAATCGAGGGAGGTGGGGGAGGTTGTGCATTCGAGTTCGTACGAACGAACTCAGTATACCAGGCACTCATCATCTGAAGAAAGGCTTCCCGAGCCCCTTCTCCTCCTCCTTGACCGACAGTAGGAGGTGGATTTTCAGTTGGCACGCCCTGTAACACCCTAAACTCGGCCTAGATGTTATGACCGGATCTAGTGCGCTACATCGATGCGTTCAAAACATTCCGTATTACTTAATTTGGAAAACTTAGTTGGTTTTTGTAAAAGACACTTTTGAAAGTAGGTTAAAGTGAATAGAAGCTGTGCACCAGGTAGGAAACCGGAAAAGAGGAGGTGTGTCTGTTGGACTGCTTAAGTACCAAGCTCCCTTCGGATCCAATCCTAGACATGCACACCGCCATTGCCACACTCTAACAACTCGTATGATTTTGAGAAAACTATTTTGGTTAAGTCCATCTTAAGAAAATGATTAAGTTAAAAAAACTATTGGTTTAGCGGAAGTCTTACTCGTGATTGCGTTATTTTGAAATCATTTTATGCTTTTGAAAATGCACCCTAGAGCTAGTCCATTTTGCCAATTATCATAAATCATTCCTAACCTAACAGAATATAAATCAAACCTTTAAAACAATAATTAAGCGGCCTTGTTACACTTAAAACCCATAGAAAACGTAAATGAAATAAAAGACGTCCAGTTCATCAGGAAGAAACTGAATTGCGGAAACAAGTGGCCACTCCGAATCCCTCACAGCTCCAAGCCCACTATGGTTGGGGATCACCGCAAAGATGAAAATGGAGGGTGAGTTTGGGAAAACTTCGGTGTGTAAATATCCCAACCATAGCCTAAATCGGTTCAAACCACAGAGAGAGAATAAATTGGCCTCGGTGAGAAACGATTTCAGATTAAAGCCCATAGGCCCAGAACAAATCAGTACAGATTCATATCATGCTTATGCAAAAGCCCAACCCATATCCAACCACATACTTCCCCATACCATCCTTTCACCATGTGGGGAGACTACTCGACCCACCCAACCGCTACACGCCACAGAAATACGCAGCATGGTCGCAGATCTGAAAATGTGTGAGTCACGGATGCAGATATATGTGGCAAAGCCACCAGAACAGATATATATGTGGCAAAGCCACCAGAATAGATAATTTGTGGTATAGCCACCAGGACGCTTCCTCCATAATATAACCCATGTCCCCATGCAACAGATATACATTCATGTTATACATCATACAGAATATCGTCAACATGCTTTTCAGACATAATTTAACCCTAGGGGTATTTAGGTTATTTTACACCTAGGGGTATAACAGTAATTTTCATACATGTGGGTAATCTAGTAATTTATCTATTCTTAGGGTTTTCATGCATATTTTCACTATTTACGTATATTCAGAACCACTTACAGCACATACTTACCGAGTTGGGCCCGTTGGCCCATTAATCGACTTCAGGCCCATTAAACCCAAAATTTCCAAAACGCACGGATTGGTGCACTTTGCAGTCTTACCATCACAGAATACCAGAATTAATAACCCCTTTCCTCTTACGAGCATTCGCACACTCGTAAGTTCCCAAAATACCGGCTTTTCGGTATTTTAGCTTTTCGGCTTTTGCCGATCTAGTCTATAGAAGGGTATAGATTACACACCTGTTTTGCGATTTCCTCGACAAGCTCTACACACGAACTGCCTACAATTGAGTCACTAAAATATTACTCTAAATACCAAAGTAACACCAAATACTTAGTCCCTTACCACATTCGGCCAAACATGCTTAAAACCTCTATTGCCCTCACCTTGATGCCGAGAGATGGTTAGCTCCAATGATCCGATTGTTCCACTCGTCCAAGCCCTTGATCAACAGCCTCTTAATCACACTACTACCAAAATAACACTGTCATCACAACCCCTAAGGGCTATAAGTCAAAAAATGAAAAACGACAACCTCCCTAACCTTTTAGGGATTCCAGTGTTTTCTTAAAATATGCAAGATAGACTAAGTTGGGATGGACTTACCACCGATTCTTCGGACAACGTTTCCCCTTTGTTCCTACTTGATTCTGACGCCGTTCCAAGCCCTCAAACGATAACAAAAGTCGAGCCCTCAATGATCTCAGTATTCGGCTATGTCCCTAGGATGGTGTGGGAGTTTCAGCTTTTTGTAACAATGAAAGAAAATACGGTATGGTAGGTTTTGTAATGACTTTTTCAGCAGAGGTTATAGATTTAGAAAAAAAGAATCGGCATATAAGACGGTGAAAACCACGGGTTTTGGGCTAGGAGAAATCTACACGTAAAAACTATAGGATTTGGGGTTCGGCTTTGTGTATAAGGCTTAAAAACAAATGATGGAAATGTGAAGATGAATAGAATAATGGTAGGATTCGGCTATGGGGCAAGAAGAAGAAAAATAGATGGAGGGAAAAAGAAAGAAAGAACAGAGGAGAAGGAAAGATGGTCGGAGAATCGGTCACCACACACCTAAATGCCGAAATTCCTAATACTGCACTACCTAGCCGAATTTCCCAAGCTAAAGTCCCTTGGCCGGCCACCTCTTGCTCCTTGATCAGCTCCTAGATTTCCTCCCTTATCTTTATCCTTATTCAATCCCCTTAGCAACTCAAACTCCCAGCGACAGGACTTTCACTTAAGTTCCACCACCTACCTTTTACATTCATAAAAATAAATCCATTATTTTCTTCAGCATCGTGGCTTGAAACAGGTCCTCCTAAGCTCACACACGCCACCTACATCCTTCCTAGTGGCGTCACTTAGCCACTTTACCACATGCTTCCTTGTGATCCATTTTACACAATTAATTCCTATAAGCCTAATTTAATGAACCCCTTTCTCCTATGGAATTAAAATTAATTAAAACTACCGGGTTTATATCTAAGCTTGGGCCTTCTAGAGGCCCACTATCATAATAAATCCTACACATAACAAGCAGAACACAAAATTTTAATTTTTTTTTTCAGATTTTACAAAGTTCCCAAAAATTAGGGCGTTACAACTCTACCCTCCTTAAAGAAATTTCGTCCTCGAAATTTACCTGGTCTGAACGGATGAGGGTATTGTTGCTGCATTTTCTCCTCTGGCTCCCAAGTAGCTTCCTCTCTGCCATGATTACGCCAAAGTGCTTTCACTAATAGGACAGATTTCCTTCTCAGAACCTTAACGTCTCGATCCAATATTTGCACAGGCTCCTCCTCAAAGGTTAAATCAGTTCGCACCTCAATTTCGATGAAATCGCACGACATGAGTAGGGTCAGAACGATAACGCCTTAGTATGGAGACGTGGAAAACATCGTGAATCCTATCTAACTCTGGAGGCAATTCCAACTGATAAGCCACTGGGCCTACTCGCTTCAAAACCCGATAAGGCCCAATGAACCGCGGACTCAACTTGCCCTTCTTACCAAACCTTAGTATCTTCTTCCAAGGTGAAACCTTCAAGAAGACCATATCACGTACTGAGTATTCAATCTCCTTACGCTTCAAGTCCGCATATGACTTTTGCCTATCAGACGCTTCCTTTAACCGATCTCTAATCAACTTGACCTTATCCTCAGTATCTGCCACCAACTCAGGTCCAAGAACTTGTCGCTCCCGGTTCGGTCCAACAACTAGGTGTTCGACACCTTCGCCCATACAGTGCTTCATACGGTGCCATTCGAATACTCGACTGATAGCTATTGTTGTAGGCAAACTCTGTCAAAGGCAAGTAATCCTCCCAACTACCTCGGAAATCAATCACACATGCCCTCAACATATCCTCCAGAATCTGAATAACTCTTTCCGACTGACCATCAGTTTGGGGATGGAAAGCCGTACTAAAGTTCAACCACGTTCCCAATGCCTCATGCAACTTTTGCCAAAATCATGATGTAAATCTAGGATCTCGATCAGAGATAATCGAAACTGGAACTCTATGAAGTCGTACAATCTCTGCCACATACAACTTGGCTAATTTACGTAGTGAAAAGTCGGTGCGAACGTGTATGAAATGTGCCGACTTAGTCAACCTATCCACAATCACCCATATCGAGTCTTTCTTCGAGGTGTCAAGGGTAACCCACTCACAAAGTCCATGGTTACCCTCTCCCACTTCCAAAGTGGTATTTTTCTTGGCTGCAGTAATCCGAGGGTAATTGATGCTCACTTTCACTTGCCGGCATGTCGGACATTTCCCACAAATTGTCATTACCAGCGTTTAAGTCCGTGCCACCAATACAGGTTCTCGCAAGTCGTGATACAACTTATTCCTTCGGGATGCATAGCACACACGGTCCCCATGAGCTTCCTCAAAATTGACTGTCTCAAGTCGAGTCCTTCGAACACAAATTCTACCTCAAAAAACACGTAATCCCCGTCATTTAACCCAAACTCGAAGTTCCCCTTCCTTAACTTGTTGAAAGTGAGCGACCAAAGACTCATCCTTCAATCGCTTCTCTCTAATCTGATCCACCCACGTTGGCCTTACTTACAATTCACCAACAGACTTCCATCATCAAGCAGACTTAGACGAGCAAACATTGCTCTCGGATCGGATCTGACTCTACGACTTAGAGCATCGGCTACCACATTAGCCTTACGGGTGGTATTCGATTGAACAATCGTAATCCTTTAGCAACTCAATCCATCTCCTTTGCCTAAGGTTCAGCTCCTTTTGAGTTAACAAGTACTTAAGACTCTTATGATGCGTGTATATGATACACCTTTCCCCATACAAGTAGTGTCTCCAAATCTTAAGCGCAAAGATCACACGCCAACTCCAAATCATGAGTAGGATAGTTCCTTCGTGAGGCTTAAGTTGTCATGACGCATAAGCAACCACCTTACCCTCTTGCATCAACACACAACCCAAACCTACGTGTGATGCATCACCTTACATGATGAAGTCATTTCGGACTGGTTGAATTAACACAGTGCTTGATGAACTTTCTTCAACCTCTCAAAAGCTTCCTGCTGTTTCTCACCCAAACAAACGGTACTCCTTTCCTTATGAGTTTTAAATCGGAGGCGCCGCCATCACGAAAAACCTTCCACGAACCTTCTGTAGTAACCTGCCAACCCAAGGAAACTTTGAATTTCTGACACCGACCTAGGTGGCTTCCATTCCAGAATTGCTTCAATCTTTCGAGGATCCACTTTAATCCCCTCTGCAGAGACCACATGCCCCAAAAAGGTTACTTCCTCAACCGAACTCACACTTCTTTGAACTTTGCATAAAGTTCTTTCTCCCTTAACACTTGCAACACAGTGCGCAGATGCTCATCATGTTTTACTTCAGTCTCAGAATATACCAGAATATCGTCAATAAAAACGACCACGAACCGATCCAGAAATGGTTGAAACACACGATTCATCAGGTCCATAAACGCTGCAGGAGCATTTGTCAGTCCAAATGGCATAACCAGAAACTCGTAATGACCATAACGAGTTCTGAATGCTGTCTTATGAATATCTGCCTCTTTGACCCTTAACTGATGATATCCAGATCGAAGATCGATCTTGGAAAATACAGAAGCCCCTTTAAGCTGATCGAACAAATCGTCAATCCTTGGCAGAGGGTACTTATTCTTAATCGTCAGTTTGTTCAACTGGCGATAATCAATGCACATGCGCATCGTCCCATCCTTCTTCTTCACGAATAGCACCGGTGCTCCCCATGGAGACACACTTAGCCTAATAAAGCCCCTATCCAACAACTCTTGAATTTGCGCCTTTAACTCTACCAACTCCTTCGGTGCCATCCTATATGGTGCAATGGACACTGGTGCTGTCCCAGGCAACAGGTCGATTCCAAATTCGACTTCTCGGTTTGGAGGCAATCCCGGAAGCTCCTCCGAAAAAACATCTTGGAACTCTTTTACAGTTCTAACTTTATCCACTGTTAGCCCCTCTTCATCTGTTTGACTTACAAATGCCAAATAAGCCTCACATCCTTTTCGAATCCACTTTTCAGCCCTCAAGGCTGATATCACGTTAGACAAATAGTCCCTTCGCTCACCTATCATCATAATCTCATCACCTTCCGTGGTCCTTAGCACCATTCGCTTAGCGACACAGTCCAAAGTCGCCTTATGCTTAACAAGCCAGTCTATTCCCAGAATGAGATCAAACTCTCCAAACGGCAACTCCATTAGATCACCAGAAAAGATCCTTCCTTGAGTTTCTAAGGGTATATCCCTATACAACTTGTCTACCCTAACCGAGTGACCCAAAGGACATAGCAAAGATACCCCACTCACTATCTTCTCAGAATGCACTCCCAATAACCCAGATATGGCACACGCAACATAAGAATGAGTAGATCCAATATCCACCAAGGCAGTAAACGGCATATTAGAAACCAAAAACGTACCAGTTATGACATTAGGTGCGTCGCCATCCTCTCGACGACGAGTGCGCATATACCAACGCTCGGGTGGTGTCGAGCCTCAAAGATGTCCGGCCCGCCAGCGCCCTCAACCTCGACCATTTCCATTTCCATTACCGCCCCTACCTTGTCCACGTCCTCTCGGTGGTTGTGGTCCACCTCTCGCTGGTTGAGCAACCCTCTATTCCGTAACTTGAACCTGATCGGCTTTCTGAGGACAGTCCTTAACTTTATGCTCCATCGATCCACATCGGAAACAAGCACCAGAACGTTTCCTACATTCACCCAAGTGCACCTTACCACAATCCCCACATATTGGCGGTCTAACCACATTCATCGGAACAGCTCTAACTGGCTCCTCTACTCTCGCCCTTTTGACATTCTTGTTTGCTCCACCCGAGGGTCCAGAATCCCTCCGAAAGCGGTTTCGATCTTTCTCACGGTTCTGCCTCTCAGTACGCTTTACCTCCTCAGCTATCTTAGCTTTTTCCACCAGAACTGCGAAGTCACGCTCCCTCTGCGGAGCAATCAGCACCTTAAGGTCATCTCTGAGTCCATCCTCAAAGCGAACGCTACGTTCAACTCCCGTAGCAACTATTCCCACAAAGATACCCGCTCACCTCGAAAACTCACCTCGTACTCGCCATGATTCGCCTCCTTGGACTAGATTCAAGAATTCTTTCCTACGGGCATCCACATAGCTTGCCCCAACATACTTCCCCTTAAAGGCCGTTTTAAACAGCTCCCAAGTGACCCTGTCAGCTGGGGTTCCATCCCTCACAGTGAGCCACCACCGCGATAAGCCTCATCTCGCAAAGCAACGACACGGCTCCCGCCTTTTACGCTCCACAGAATAGTCCAAGTCATCCATAATTTGTTCTGTGGCCTCCAACCAATATTCAGCCACATTCGGAGCTACACCAGATACGCCCCTAAAGATCTCCGCACCGTTAGCCTGGAGTCGTTCAGAAATCGATCCTCGAATTCCGTTGCCCGAACTTGCCCCGACAACCCTTTCCAGAACTCGGAGCATTGCCTGCGATAGGGCATCATCCCCGGCACCTCGATCGTGTGATTCTACTTCCGTTGCTGATGGTACCGATGTTTCTGCCGTTGGCATATGTCCCGAAGATGAAGATCCCGCTCGGGCTCTTCCTCGGCCTTGTCCACGGCCTCTACCTCGAGCTGCTCGCGCACTCATATCGTATTATCTGACTACAAATTTTATGTATCAATTTTAGCATTCAGTGTTTATTACAAATGTTTTATGATTGATGTAAATTTGAGTTGGTTTTCATGAGTCGATGTCTAGCTATCTTTTTAGTCTTTTATCAAGTCTTCCTACGGTTTGATAGTATCCTATCTAGAGTATCCTAGTAGGGTTCTACTCTGCATGATAATTCAAAATATATATTGAAATATTTAGAATTACTTACAGGACTTGGTAGGAGATTGAATTCCACCTTCTAATCGAATTTCATAAAAATCTTATTGTTGAAAATCGTTGTTTTGTAAACCCATTCCACAGTAGAGTTGTTGCAACTGGCTCGATACCACTAAATGTAACACCTAAACCCGGCCTAGGCGTTATGACCGGATCTAGTGCGCCACATCGATGCGTTTGAAACATTCCGTATTACTTAATTTAGAAAACTTAGTTGGTGTTTGTAAAAGACACTTTTGAAAGTAGGTTAAAGTGAATAGAAGCTTTGCACCAGGTAGGAAACCGGAAAAGAGGAGGTGAGTCTGCTTGATTTCTTTGAAGTACCAAGCTCCCTCGGATCCAATCCTAGACATGCACACCGCCATTGCCACACTCTAACAACTCGTATGATTTTGAGAAAACTATTTTGGTTAAGTCCATCTTAAGAAAATGATTAAGTTAAAAAAATATTGGTTTAGCGGAAGTCTTACTCGTGATTGCGTTATTTTGAAATCGTTTTATGCTTTTGAAAATGCGCCCTAGAGCTAGTCCATTTTGCCAATTATCATAAATCATTCCTAACCTAACAGAATATAAATCAAACCTTAAAAACAATAATTAAGCGGCCTTGTTACACTTAAAACCCATAGAAAACGTAAATGAAATAAAAGACGTCAGTTCATCAGAAGAAACTGAATGCGGAAACAAGTGGCCACTCCGAATCCTCACGACTCCAAGCCCACTATGGTTGGGGATTACGCAAAGATGAAAATGGAGGGGTGAGTTTGGGAAAACTCGGTGTGTAAATATCCCAACCATAGCCTAAATCGGTTCAAACCACAGAGACGAATAAATTGGCCTCGGCCCGAGCAGATTTCAGATTAAAGCCCATAGGCCCAGAACAAATCAGTACAGATTCATATCATGCTTATGCAAAAGCCCAACCCATATCCAACCACATACTCCCCCATACCATCCTTTCACCATATGGGGAGACTACTCGACCCACCCAACCGCTACACGCCATTGTAAATACGCAGCATGGTCGCGGATACTGAAAATGTGATAGAGTCACGGATGCGGATATATGTGGCAAAGCCACGTAGCAGATATATATGTGGCAAAGCCACGAGCAGAGATAATTTGTGGCATAGCCACCAGGACGCTTCCTCCATAATATAACCCATGTCCCCATGCAACAGATATACATTCATGTCATACATCATACAGAATATCGTCAACATGCTTTTCAGACATAATTTAACCCTAGGGGTATTTAGGTCATTTTACACCTACGGGTATAACAGTAATTTTCATACATGTGGGTAATCTAGTAATTTATCTATTCTTAGGGTTTTCATGCATATTTTCACTATTTACGTATATTCAGAACCACTTACCGCACATACTTACCGAGTTGGGCCCGTTGGCCCATTAACCGACTTCAGGCCCATTAAACCCAAAATTTCCAAAACGCACGGATTGGTGCACTTTGCAGTCTTACCATCACAAAATACCAGAATTAATAACCCCTTTCCTCTTACGAGCATTCGCACACTCGTAAGTTCCCAAAATACCGGCTTTTCGGTATTTCAGCTTTTCAGCTTTTGCTGATCTAGTCTATAGAAGGGTATAGATTACACACCTATTTTGCGATTTCCTCGACAACCTCTACACACGAACTGCCTACAATTGAGTCACTAAAATATTACTCTAAATACCAAAGTAACACCAAATACTTAGTCCCTTACCACATTCGGCCAAACATGCTTAAAACCTCTATTGCCCTCACCTTGATGCCGAGAGATGGTTAGCTCCAATGATCCGATTGTTCCACTCGTCCAAGCCCTTGATCAACAGCCTCTTAATCACACTACTACCAAAATAACACTGTCATCACAACCCCTAAGGGCTATAAGTCAAAAAATGAAAAACGACAACCTCCCTAACCTTTTAGGGATTCTAGGTTTTCTTAAAATATGCAAGATAGACTAAGTTGGACAGACTTACCACCGATTCTTCCAGACAACGTTTCCCCTTTGTTCCTACTTGATTCTGACGCCGTTCCAAGCCCTCAAACGATAACAAAAGTCGAGCCCTCAATGATCTCAGTATTCGGCTATGTCCCTAGGATGGTGTGGGAGTTTCAGCTTTTTGTAACAATGAAAGAAAATACGGTATAGTAGGGTTTTTGTAATGACTTTTTCAGCAGAGGTTATAGATTTAGAAAAAAAAGAATCGGCCATAAGACGGTGAAAACCACAGGTTTTGGGCTAGGAGAAATCGGCACAGAAAAACTATAGGATTTCGGGGTTCCGGCTTTGTGTATAAGGCTTAAAAACAAATGATGGAAATGTGAAGATGAATAGAATAATGGTAGGATTCGGCTATGGGGCAAGAAGAAGAAAAATAGATGGAGGGAAAAAGAAAGAAAGAACAGAGGAGAAGGAAAGATGGTCAGAGAATCGGTCACCACACACCTAAATGCCGAAATTCCTAATACTGCACTACCTAGCCGAATTTCCCAAGCTAAAGTCCCTTGGCCGGCCACCTCTTGCTCCTTGATCAGCTCCTAGATTTCCTCCCTTATCTTTATCCTTATTCAATCCCCTTAGCAACTCAAACTCCCACTGACAGACTTTCACTTAAGTTCCACCACCTACCTTTTCTGTTCATAAAAATAAATCCATTATTTTGCTGTTACTGTGGCTTGAACCTGGGTCCTCCTAAGCTCACACACGCCACCTACATCCTTCCTAGTGGCGTCACTTAGCCACTTTACCACATGCTTCCTTGTGATCCATTTTACACAATTAATTCCTATAAGCCTAATTTAACAGAACCCCTTTCTCCTATGGAATTAAAATTAATTAAAACTACCGGGTTTTATCCTAAGCTTGGGCCTTCTAGAGGCCCACTATCATAATAAATCCTACACATAACAAGCAGAACACAAAATTTTAATTTTTTTCATATTTTACAAAGTTTCTGAAAATTGGGCGTTACACGCCCTTCAAATGAGTGAGCTGGTGCATTACTCTCTATCATCACCAGAATCTTGGATCGGGATCCATTTACTATAAAAAATCATTTAAAAAGTCAAGTCGTCGCACTATCACAATTTATATATATGGCATGTATAGACAAAACCGTACATACAACACATTAGTCCGAGAACCGACTAAACTCGCTCACGATACCACCAAATGTAACGCCCGCACTCCGAGACCGTCGCGCATTCGAACATGAGGTGTTAACAGACTTAATTCATTACTTAAACCGCTCAAACGATTTATTTTTTTAAAATTTCAATCAAGCTAGAAATCTGCGTCACGATCGCTAAAAATTCATATCTCGAGTTACGAAACTCAAAATCCAATTCTGTAAATTTTACGAAACTAGACTCATATATCTATTTACTAATTGTTTTCTAGAATTTTTCGTTAAGCCAATTAGTACAGTTTATTAGTTAAATTCTCCCCTGTTTTGAGGTTTTTGACGCTCTCGACCTCTGTGTATTACTGAATCATATATCTCTCATGTAATTTAAATGTCTATGAAGTTTGCTTCTCTTAAAACTAGACATAAATCTGTACATATAAATCATGACTTCTAATTATTTTTTACAATTATTATGAATTTTTAAATTGCAAGCAGGGGATCCAGAAATCACTCGCCCCTGTTTCACAAAAATTCAAATATCTCATAAAATATAATTCATATACCTGTTTGTTCAATCCATATGAAAATAGACTCATTAATCTTCAATTTCATAACTTACTCATCATTTAATTTAATTTCTACTATTTTTAGTGATTTTTCAAATTTACATCATCTTCTTCGCTTTGATTCTTTTTATGGCAAATTTCACTTTACTAAGGATTTTCATGGACTAAATATCATTTTAAACATACATAACATCAAATATGACTTAGATTGGCCATTCCAATGGCTAATCATTTACAAACCCTTTTCTTGCCAAACCATAGCCATATCATAAGATCATTTACACAAAGTGAGTATTTTTCCATACATGCCACACTCAAAACACACAAGCCATTTTACCAATTTAGGCCATCGGATAGTTTGAACGAGTTTTCGACCTATCCCGATTCTCAAGCCAGCTTGTCAAAACTATAATGAAAGAAAATGAGGGAGTAAGCACAAATGCTTAGTAAGTTCACATGCAAATAGCAAGTAACATAATCACACAATCCCACAAAAACATTATTTGCATAAACAACACCAGGACATTCATATTTCATTTGTATTTAATATCTTTCTACGATTTCATAATACCATGTTCTAAACCCAAGGGTTTAAGCACATACCTGTCAAATTTTCTCATTTACCACACTTACCAACATGTCACCTTCATTTTAGGCCTTCTTTATATTCACTTAAGATTCACCCGTTGAACACATCAGAATATAATTCGAATACGCGGATCTCATGAACATAATAGCCATACCTGCAGCTAGACAAACTCAATAGCCTGTAGAACTTATGTAGCCAAGCTACCATGTAACCCGCCCATAAGTGAACTCAAACTCAACTCAACGAGCTCGGACGTTCGTATCCATAAGTGAACTCGGACTCAACTCAACGAGCTCGGATGCCTAGTTACATCTCACGAACTCGAACTCAACTCAACGAGTTCGGACATTCGCATCCATAAGTGAACTTGGACTCAACTCAACGAGTTCGGATGCTCAACCATCCTAGTGACATGTCACTTGTATCCTAATCTATTCCTAAGATTCAAACGGGATTTTCCACGAACACACATATCCTTTCCATCTTCCGTAAAATACCAAAACTAATACTCGGTAGCACTTTATATTTAACAAGTATTAAACATAATTTGCATATTACTCAACAATAACCACAAAGCATAATATTTCATAATAATAATCATCATATCATATAAATATCATTAAGTTAATTAAAATGACAATTATGTTACTACATTTACACATGAACTTACCTCGGTACAAAATTATTAGCAATCGAGCCTATTCTTCGTAAACTTTATTTTTCCCTCGATCGCGACTTGAATCTCGTTTCTCTTGATCTATAATGCCAAATTAATCTTATTTAATACATACATTCATCAAAATAGCATTTAATACAAACTTTGGCAAAATTACATTTTTGCCCTTAAACTTTTGCATAATTACACTTTTACCCCTAGGCTCGGGGATTAAACTTCATCCCTTATTCTTATGTTTTATGACATGCTGATCATTTTTCCCTTCTATGGTAACATCAAATTCGAACTCTAACATGTACTTATGACTATTAGGTATTTTTACTGATTAAGCCCTTTTACTCGTTTTCTCTTAAAACCGAGTAGTACAAGTTGTCTAACATAATTTAAAACCTTATTTTGCTATCATAAAACACCAAAATACACAAATTTCACCTGTGGGCGTTTTTCCAAATATGAACCCTAGGTCGAATTATTGCTAGCATAAGCTTAATCGAGCTACCGGGATTCCAAAAACGTAAAGAACATTAAAAACGGGGCTTGGAATCACTTACTATGGAGCTTGTGTAACATCCCAAAATAGGGCCTAAACGGAACAGTGGTTGCGAAACCACAAATTCGAGGTAGAAAAATTTATTTTATTGTTATTTTGAGGTCTATGATATGTTTGCCTGATTGTGTGAAAAGTTCGTGAAGAAATTCTATGCATAAAGTACTTAATTTGAAATTAGGGACTAAATTGAATAAATTGCAAAACTTGTGTTCTAGAAGTATTTTGCATAAAATTGAATTAGAATATTAATTAGGAGGTCTTAAATAGAATTTGACCAATTTTAAGTTCATGGACAAAATTAGGACATGGAAGGAATTTTCGAAAGTTTAGTAGTAAGGGCATTTTGGTCATTTAGGGGTAAAATGAATTAAAAACAAAATTAAAAGCCAATTTTTGTCCATCTTCTTCATTAGGACGAAATTTCAAGGGTTCTCCATAGCTAGGGTTTGTTTCAAGCTTTCAAGCTCCATGGTAAGTGATTCCAAGCCCGTTTTTAATGTTCTTTACGGTTTGAGTCCCAGTAGCTCGATAAAGCTTATGCTAGCAATAATTTAAGTTAGGGTTCATATTTGGAAAAATACCCATAGGTGAAATTTGTGTATTTTGGTGTTTTATGATAGAATATGGGGTTTTAAATTATGTTAGACAACTTGTACTACCTCTGGTTTTAAGCAAAACGAGTAAAAGACTTAATCAGTAAAAATACCTAATAGTCATAAGTGCTTGTTAGAGTATGAATTTGATGCTGCCATAGAAGGGAAAAAATGACCAGCATGTCATGAAACATAAGAAAATAGGCTGAAGTTTAATTTACGAGCTTTGGGGCAAAAGTGTAAATATGCAAAAGTTTAGGGGCAAAATTGTAATTTTCTTGTAAAATATGATTTTGGGTCAATTTCAATAATTTGAGTCCTAATTAGACTATATTTTAAATGATAGAGCAAGGAAAACTGAAATTCAAGCTAAAATGGAGAAAATACCAAGTTGTGGACGAAATGGTAAAAGTAGCTATTTTTGCATACGAGGTAAGTTTACAGTAAATAAATGCAATATTCTTTTATTTTACATTATTATTGTAAATTTCCAGCATTTATATACTTATTTTATGAGAATATTTAAAGTCAAATTAAAGGCAAAGTGAGAGAAAAAGCATTAGGAAGCCCCGTTTGAACCTTAGGAATGTTAGGATATTGGGGTTGACAGGACAGATGAGACGAGAAATGAGCCATGTAAGTCCATATCAGATATATGGCTTTAGAGACAGGAATGAGCCATGTAAGCCCATATTAGATATATATATATGGCATTGGAGACAGGAATAATTCATGTAAGTCCATGTCGAAGACATGGCATTGGCGAGATATTGATGAGCAGAACGACCCAAGATCCTTATTATTCCGAGTGGTTCAATGGGTCATTGTACACGTTAAATTACAGTGAATTATCAGCAAAAGGGAAGGTAGATTATATTTATGAATAGTGAAAGGTCAGGTAAGAAAGAAGGTAAGTAAGTAAAGAAGAAGGTAGAAAATGAGAAGTAAAGAAAGTTTATGAGGCTAGGTGACATTATGTATAATCATTCATTATCTTTGAATGTTGTAATTTATTTGCTTGTAAGCTTACTAAGCCTAGTGCTTACTCTCTTTATTTTCTTTTTCTTATAGTTTTATCAAGCCACTCGGGGATCGAAGGAAACGTCGGAGACCCGATCACACTATCGAAGAAATCACATTGGTATAGTTAGACGTTTAGTTTTGTGTATGGCATGTATAGGAACTTGGTTTCTTTTGATATGATGTGATCAATGAATGATGTGTAAATAATTGCTAGTAATTAACTAATAGAATGGCTGATGATATACATGCTTAATTGTATGTATGAATAAGTAGTAACTATCACATGAAAACTAAGAAAAATGTGAAAGTAACTTAAAAATAGATTCAAGTATCAGAAATAATGTGATTTTCAAAAATCACTAAAAATCGTAGAGACATGGTTTGATGGTGAATAATATATGAAATTAAATCTTATTATGTCTATTTTCTTATGGAATAAGCAAAACAGGTAAAGGTATTATATTTTATGAGATATCTGAGTTTTAGTGAAATAGGGTCAGAGAAAATTCTAAATCCCCTATTTCAACTTTGGAAATTCACCATAAATTGTAAAAAAATAATTAGGTGGTGTAATTTATATGGTTAGAATCCTTATTGAATCTAGTTTTAATAGAAATAAACTGTATAGTTATATTAATTTTGTATAGGGATAAAAGTGGTTCGTAGTAAGTAGAGGTCAGTGCAGTCAAATTCTGAAATAGGGGTAACTTTAACTAATAAACTGTACTAATTGGCTAATTCAAAAATTCTATAAAAAAATTTGTAGATAGATATATGAGTCTAGTTTTAGGAAAAATTTACAGATCTTAATTTCGAGTTTTGAAACTCGAGAAATGAATTTTTAAGCAGCTATGGCGCAGAAAAATAGTTTATTCCAAAAATTAAAATAAGTGGTTTAGAGTTGTTTAAAAGGTAAGATAAGTTTAGTAACACCTCAAGCTTGACTCCGGTGACGGTTTCAGGCGTGGGGGCTTTACATTTATTGGCATCAGAGCAGGTTTAGTCGGTTCTCGGAACAGTTAGTGTGAGTAAATGTCTAGCTATACATGCCATACCTGTATTTTGATAGTGTGACGACACCTGACGATTTTTAAATATTTTGTTTTATTGGAATAGATCCCGAGCGAGCTGGTGATGATGATGTAGAAAGTAATGCGCCTGCTCCCACGGAAGGGGTAGCGCCATCTGAGAATAGGCCGATGAATGATTAATCGGGGAGGAGTGACTCGAGAAGCTCTCTTCCAAGCTTTGAATAATTGGTTTGCCGAGTTCGTCGCATTTAATCCCAGAGTTAGACCTCCACCCCCTCATGACTCTCAAAGCTACCCATGTAGCTCAAGCTTCCCCATTCACAGGTACAATGATAAGAGAAAAGCCACTAGTTGATAGAATCGGGAAACAAGGGGCAGAAGAGTTCCGAGCAACAAAACATGATGATGCAGAAAGAGCAAAATTTTGGTTAGAAAATACTATCAGAGTCTTTGATGAATTATCTTGTACACCCGAGGAATGTATGAAATGTGTAATATCACTTCTTAGAGACTCAGCCTACTACTGGTGGAAGACACTTGTATCAGTTGTACCAAAGGAGAGGATCCTTGGGATTTCTTTCAGGAGGAATTTCGTAAAAAGTACATCAGTCAGGGGTTTATTGACTGTAAGAGAAAGGAATTCCTGGAATTGAAACAAGGGAGCTACTGTGTTCTCCAAGATAGATTTGAGATCCGGATACTATCGGTTGCGAGTTAAAGAGTTAGATGTATCAAGGCGCTTTCCGGACTAGGTATGGTCATTATGAGTTCCTTGTGATGCCATTTGACTTGACTAATGCTCCTGCCATTTTCATGGACTTAATGAACCGAATTTTCAGACCGTACTTAGATAAGTTTGTAGTTGTGTTCATTGATGATATCTTGATTTATTCTCATGATGAGATTGAGCATGCAGAGCATTTGAGAACAGTTTTACAGATTCTGAGAGATAATCAGTTGTATGCCAAGTTTAGCAAAAGTGAGTTCTGGTTACGAGAAGTTGGTTTTCTTGGACATATTGTTTCATGTGAAGGTATTAAGGTTGATCCGAGCAAGATTTCAGCCATTGTTGATTGGAAGCCTCCTAGAAATGTATCAGAAGTTAGAAGTTTTCTTGGTCTTGCCGGATATTGTAGAGCGATTTTCCATGATAGCTACCCCGTTGATAAGATTTCTGCGAAAGGATATCAAGTTTGAATGGATTGAGAAGTGTCAACAGAGTTTTGACAAGTTAAAAGCATTATTGACTAAAGCTCCTGTTTTAGTACAACCAGAACCAGGTAAGGAGTTTGTGATTTACAATGATGCGTCCATGAATGGACTTGGTTGTGTACTTATGCAGGAAGGGAAGGTAATTGCTTATGCCTCTAGATAGCTAAAGCCACATGAGAAGAAAATCCGATACATGATTTAGAGCTAGCTGCCATTATTTTTGCGTTGAAGATTTGGAGACATCATTTGTGCGGTGAGAAGTGCCACATATTCACCGATCACAAAAGTTTGAAATTGAAGCAAAGAAGATGGTGGAGTTGATTAAAGATTATGAGCTAGTGATTGATTATCACCTGGGTATGTGTACCAAAGAATGATGAGCTTATTCGAAAGATCTTACAGAAGCACATAGTAGTTTTTTTGTCTATTCATCCAGGTAGTACAAAGATGTATAATGATTTGAAGAAAATGTCTTTGGTGGGTAGGAATAAAAGGGACATTTTAGAGTTTGTTTCTAGATGTTTGATCATGCACAGTAAAGGCCGAACATCGGTACCTTCAGTTTATTGCACTGTGCTAGTCCCTCGAGTGGAAATGGAATCAAGTTATTATAGATTTTGTGACAGGATTGCCGTTTACACCGAGAAAGAAAGATGCAGTATGGGTTGTGATTGATAAGTTAACGAAGTCAGCTCATTTTATCCCAGTTCATATGGATTTTTCACTTGACAAGTTGGCCGAGTTGTATATTTCAGAGATAGTCAGACTACATGGGGTAGACGAGGCTACATGGGAACTCGAAGAGGCTATGTGAAAACATTACCCAAATCTCTTCATGTGTAAGATTTTTGGGACGCAAATCCCTAAAGGGGGGAGAAATGTAACATCCCGAAATAGGGCCTAAACGGAACAGTGGTTGCGAAACCACAAATCTGAGGTAGAAAAATTTATTTTATTATTATTTTGAGGTCTATGATATGTTTGAATTATTGTGTGAAAAGTTCGTGAAGAAATTCTATGCATAAAGTACTTAATTTAAAATTAGGGACTAAATTGAATAAATTGCAAAACTTGTGTTCTAGAAGTATTTTGCATAAAATTGAATTAGAATATTAATTAGGAGGTCTTAAATAGAAATTTGACCAATTTTAAGTTCATGGACAAAATTAGGACATGGAAGGAATTTTTGAAAGTTTAGTAGTAAGGACATTTTGGTCATTTAGGGGTAAAATGAATTAAAAACAAAATTAAAAGCCAATTTTTGTCCATCTTCTTCATTAGGACGAAATTTCAAGGGTTCTCCATAGCTAGGGTTTGTTTCAAGCTTTCAAGCTCCATGGTAAGTGATTCCAAGCCCTGTTTTAATGTTCTTTACGTTTTTGAGTCCTGTGAGCTCGATAAAGCTTATGCTAGCAATAATTTAAGTTAGGGTTCATATTTGGAAAAATACCCATAGGTGAAATTTGTGTATTTTGGTCTTCTATGATAGAATATGAGGTTTTAAATTATGTTAGACAACTTGTACTACTCGGTTTTAAGCAAAAACGAGTAAAAGGACTTAATCGGTAAAAATACCTAATAGTCATAAGTGCTTGTTAGAGTATGAATTTGATGCTGCCATAGAAGGGGAAAAATGACCAGCATGTCATGAAACATAAGAAAATAGGCTGAAGTTTAATTTACGAGCTTTGGGGCAAAAGTGTAAATATGCAAAAGTTTAGGGGCAAAATTGTAATTTTGTGAAAATATGATTTTGGGTCAATTTCAATAATTTGAGTCCTGATTAGACTATATTTTAAATGATAGAGCAAGGAAAACTGAAATTCAAGCTAAAATGGAGAAAATACCAAGTTGTGGACGAAATGGTAAAAGTAGCTATTTTTGCATACGAGGTAAGTTTACTGATAAATAAATGCAATATTCTTTTATTTTACATTATTATTGTAAATTTCAGCATTTATATACTTATTTTATGAGAATATTTAAAGTCAAATTAAAGGCAAAGTGACAGAGAAAAAGCATTAGGAAGCCCTGTTTGAACCTTAGGAATGCTAGGATATTGGGGTTGACAGAGACGGGGACAGAGAGAAATGAGCCATGTAAGTCCATATCAGATATATGGCTTTGGAGACAGGAATGAGCCATGTAAGCCCATATTAGATATATATATATGGCATTGGAGGAGACAGGAATAATTCATGTAAGTCCATGTCGAAGACATGGCATTGGCGAGATATTGATAGACAGAGCGACCCGGTATCCTTAGTATTCCGAAGAGTGGTTCAATGGGTCATTGTACACGTTAAATTACAGTGAATTATCAGCAAAAAGGGAAGGTAGATTATATTTATGAATAGTGAAAGGTCAGGTAAGAAAGAAGGTAAGTAAGTAAAGAAGAAGGTAGAAAATGAGAAGTAAAGAAAGTTTATGAGGCTAGGTGACATTATGTATAATCATTCATTATGCTGAATGTTGTAATTTATTTGCTTGTAAGCTTACTAAGCCTAGTGCTTACTCTCTTTATTTTCTTTTTCTTATAGTTTTTATCAAGCCACTCGGGGATCGAAGGAAACATCGGAGACCCGATCACACTATCGAAGAAATCACATTGGTATAGTTAGATGTTTAGTTTTGTGTATGGCATGTATAGGAACTTGGTTTCTTTTGATATGATGTGATCAATGAATGATGTGTAAGTACTTGCTAGTGATTAGCTAATAGAATGGCTGATGATATACATGTTTAATTGTATGTATGAATAAGTAGTAACTATCACATGAAAACTAAGAAAAATGTGAAAGTAACTTAAAAACAGATTCAAGTATCAGAAATAATGTGATTTTGAAAAATCACTAAAAATCATAGAGACATGGTTTGATGGTGAATAATATATGAAATTAAATCTTATTATGTCTATTTTCTTATGGAATAAGCAAAATAGGTAAAGGTATTATATTTTATGAGATATCTGAGTTTTAGTGAAACAGGGTCAGAGAAAATTCTAGATCCCCTGTTTCAACTTTGGAAATTCACCATAAATTGTAAAAAAATAATTAGGTGGTGTAATTTATATGGTTAGAATACTTATTGAATCTAGTTTTAATAGAAATAAACGGTATAGTTATATTAATTTTGTATAGGGAGAAAAGTGGTTCGTAGTAAGTAGAGGTCAGTGCAGTCGAATTCTGAAATAGGGGTAACTTTAACTAATAAACTGTACTAATTGGCTAAGTCAAAAATTCTAGAAAAAAATTAGTAGATAGATATATGAGTCTAGTTTCAGGAAAAATTTACGGATCTTAATTTCGAGTTTTGAAACTCGAGAAATGAATTTTTAAGCAGCTATGACGCAGAAAAATAATTTATTCCGAAAATTAAAATAAGTGGTTTAGAGTTGTTTAAAAGGTAAGATAAGTTTAGTAACACCTCAAGCTTGACTCCGGTGACGGTTTCGGGCGTGGGGGCGTTACAGCTTGGAAGCTTGAAACAAACCCTAGCTATGGAGAACCCTTGAAATTTCATCCTAAGAAGAAGATGGACAAAAATTGGCTTTTAATTTTGTTTTTAATTCATTTTAATAACTAAATGACCAAAATGCCCTTACTACTAAACTTTCCAAAAATTCCATCCATGTCCAATTTTTGTCCATAGACTTAGAAATTGGTCAAATTACTATTTAAGACCTCCTCATTAATATTCCAAAACAATTTCATACTAAAAACTCCTAGAATGCAAGTTTTACAAATTATTCGATTTAGTCCCTAATTTCAATTTAAGCACTTTAGGCATAGGATTTCATCACGAAATTTTCGCACAATCATGCAATCATATCATAAACAAAAAAATAATTATAAAATAATTATCTCTATCTCAAATTTGTGGTCACGAAACCACTATTCCGATTAGGCCCTAATTCGGGATATTACATAGGATGTCTTGATAGGTTTGGTAAATTACCTAATTTTCACGAAATAATCCAAGTTGATCTTAATTTTTGTTTGTGTTAATTATAATACTTTTTCAAATTTAGTTAAAGCCAGCTAAGGGTTCTCTTTATTTTTCATATGCATTTTGACTTATTTTTATAAAACTTTGGAGTGGTACTTCTTTCATGGCAATTTCTAAACTTCACAGTGGATAGGAATCATACTTGAGGGAAAGCATGGGCTAAGTAGGGGGAATTTGATAATACTCTAGAACGACATATTTTTATGTGCTAATTGCATGTTTATTTTGAGTATGACCCTACTAATTTGAGCTATTTATGGTCTTTTATATCTCATGGACTAAATTGAAGGAAAAAGGAAATTTAAGGGCAAAAAGTGTAAATTTGAAGATACAATGGGCCAACATGCGACATAGGGAAAAAGGTGGTGCCAAAAATGGAAGTATGGAAGACATAAGGACAAAAGTGCAAAAAAAGAGATTTTATAGCACAAGATTCTATTTAATGTTTAATTATATTAGGATAATTGTTAAGGATTATTATTTAGATTTAATTTTAGGATTTATTTTCATTTGTCTTTAATTATCTTTAATTATTTGTATTTATCTTTTAGAATTTAATTAGGAATAGGCTAGGTTTCTTACTACTATAAATAGGGGATGAAGTGACACAAATTTCATCCATCTTTTTCTTATAACACTCTCTCCCTCATAAATTTAGTCTTTCTGTTCTTTTCATATTTTAGTAAAAAAAAAATTTCCTCTCTATTATTTTTATTTGTTTTTCCCCAAAAATCATGAGCCACTGAATCTATCTAGCTGAAGGTTGTCAAAATTTCCCAAAAAGGGTTCATGAGGCTTAGTATCCGTACTTAGCCTTCTCAACAAATATTCATCACTTCTTCGCATTTCGGGGTTGACGCTTTTGTCCATATCCCTTCAAAGGTGATCTTTTCAACGTGTGCAAAGGCGGCCGCTTTGTATGTTTTGGGAAGGTTGCACAGCCGGTTTGTTAGCTTACTGCGTCAGAGGTTGGCGAGCCCAAGAGACAAAATGGCGAGGGATTCGCCATTGAGAAGTGATGATCTAGCATAAGATAATCTCACAGAAGCGATTGTTGGCTAGAGTCAAGTTCTGCTAAATTGTAAGTCTAAATTCTTGGAGCTAGTGGTTGTAGGCATCCTCTTCCACTATAATTGGCTTATTCTGTTTGAGAAGGATCACCTAAAAGCCGAGGATTGAACCCAAGGCGAATCGAGACAACCGGAGGCTGGAATCTCTCTATAAGAATAGTTTTTCCTCAACATTATTTATTTCTATTATTTTTAATTTTCGAAATCCCAATCAAAACTTTTAATTCTTTTTTTATTTTATTTTTCCATATCAAAACTTTTAATTCTATTTTTTTATTATTTCTTTTCCAGGTATGCAGGTTTTCTTGGGCATGATTCTGACCAGGATTCCGAGGAACAAGCAATTGTGCAAATTCGGTCCCTGAGGATTTGACCCTACTTCCCTTATACTATTATTTTTTATTTTCAATATTTTATAGGGATAGGATATTTTAGGTGCTCTCAATGACCGCATCAAAGTGAATTTTGATGAAATTGTGATTTAGGGACTAAATTATAAAGTTGTGAAAATTGAAGAAAAATTTTAAATTTTATAGAATACATGTGCTGTATATTTTATATTGAAATTTTGGTTAGGATTTGAATAATGAGTAAATTGCATGAATTTCATTTTTTGAGCCTAGGGACGAAATTGGGACTTATGAAAAGTTTAAGGGCAAAATGGTAATTTTGCCTAGGATGTAAATTGGGTTCAATAGAATATGAAATGTGAGAAATTGATGATTAAATTCATTTATATAGATCCGGAAAACACAAATTCAAAGCTAGATTGAGGAAAAGAGAGAGTTCCGAAATAGTAGATTTTCTTGTACGAATTATTATCGAGGAAAGTTCGTATAACTTATTTATGCATATTAACATGTTAAATTGATTGCTAAATATGATATATGTTTATGTGACTTATGGAATGTTATAAATACATGAAATGGTTTCATGATTGGAAATGTGTTTAAAATGTTAAGTTCTATTGGAATAATGAAAATCGATGGATACATATGATTTCCTGTATGAGAATGTGATTCTACATATGTTGCAAAAGGGATTTAGCTCGGATGAGTAATCCCGATATAGTCTCTCGAGCATACTGATATATATATAGTTCCTATGAGCATTCTGATCGGTAGTGATCTTGCATTTGTTACACACTACCACAGCTCTTTGTGAGCGTCCTGATATACGATCGGTTTGATCCTGCATTTAATGCAGACACAAATGTAACTCTTTATGAGCGTCCTGTTAAGTTCGCTTGAACTCTCTATTACCTTATCTGAAGCTCCCTGATATTATCTCTTCGGAGATATCTAAAAGGCTCTATGATCTTCTTGAGTAAAAACTCTTATGAGTTTCCTGATTAGCTCAAATAAGTGTCCTGTTACATGAGTACAGGGCTTGTTTGAGCATCTTGACATGTGGCTTGAGAATTGACAGAATATAGATATGTACACCTTGAGTGTACTATTTGAGTGTCCATTGATATTTCAATAATTTAACAGATAAAACTCTCGATATGAGAAAAATGATAAAATAAATAGAAATATGCCTTGAATGCTTTTGAATTATTTGATGAAATGTTTCATGATGAGCTCATCTATGCTTATTTGATATACATGAGACTTATGTAACTAACTTGTTTGATTTAGTGCATGTGATTAGGTAATTTTCCAAGTTAATGGAAAACATGTTATTGTATACTTAATTTTAATAAGTGAGATTGGTAAGTTTAATTCCTGTTATACGGACTTACTAAGCATATAATGCTTACTAGGTTTTATTTTCTCTGTTTTATAGTGCTCGAAAGCTCACGAAGGCTGGAGATCAGTTAGAGCATTATAACACTATCCATTAACTTATTTTGGTATAAATAGTAAACTTATTTTGGTATAATGGCATGTATAGGTAACTTGGCGTTTGTTGGCATATGAATGTGGTTTGTAAACTAGCTATTGGAATGTCTAATAATGTTTTGTTTTGATATACTTATAAGGTTATAATATGGTAAATATCCATGTGTTAAGTATATTGTAAGGGGTTAATGAAGTTATGCTTAACATAAAAGTTAAACAAAGGTAAGATTATAATCATGAATGCATATGATAAAATATCATATTAGATGTTAGAATTGGCTTGGATTTAATGCTTGAATTGGATGGTATATACTTGTACATTTTGATGTAGGTTATTGGCAAAATTTGGGTGAGAAATAAAGCTAGGAAATGGATTTATTTTGTCCACACGGGTAGACAGATGGGCCTGTTTCATGACCGTGTGTGACACACTACCTGATACATGGGCATGTGGTTAGGTCATGTGTCCCTTGCATCTAAAATTTGAGAAATAGAATGCTCAAAATTGAGCACACGGATAGAGATACAGACGTGTGTCTCAATTGTGTGTGCTACACGGCCCAGAACACGGACGTGTGTTTTGGCCGTGTGAAACATGCACTTAATTTTGAATAATTGAATTAACCGCACGGCCTAGCACATGGGCGTGTGGTTGGCTGTGTGGCATAAGTCAGAGAGTTACATGCGGTCAGACACGGCTTGCGACACGGGCATGTCTTGTAGTCTCACAGGCATGTACCTTGACCACACGGGCGTGTGTGCCCTGTATCTAGGAAAATTTTGAAATTTTTGTGAAAAATTTTCTGAGATTCCGATTTAGTCCCGACTCGATTCCAATGTTATTTTTGAACCTTGAGGGCCATGCAAGGGACAATAAGACCACTTACAGATATTGAATAGTAATTAACCTGAATTATTTGTAATTGTTCTATAAACTCCGATAATACTCTGTAACCCTATTCCGATGATGAATACGGGTTAGGGGTGTTACAATATGAGTAAAGTTTTGATATGAAATGATTTGAACTTGAGATGAATTACTATGAAAATATACTTGTAATATAAAGATATAATTTATACATGTTAAATGAATATGTGATGTGGAAAGCATATATGCCTAGAAATATGATTATTGTGAAGCCCATATATTTTTCTTGGTGATATTGTGGAATGTATGACTAAAAAGGGCAATGAGAATATGTGTAGGGTTTGAGATCAAATTGATTGAATGTGCCTTCCATGTTTATCTTGAAATAGAATGAATGGCAAGTTAAGTACCACGTTATACGAACTTACTAAGCATTAGCTTACTTATTTTTATTTTCCTGTTTTATAGTAAATCAAAAGCTCATTGGATTGGAAGCTTGGTGGAGATCACTCACACTATCCATCGACCCATTTCGGTACATATGGTATATCAATTATGGTTATAATGGCATGTATTGGTTAATTGGCTATATTGGCATGTAAATGTAAATGGTTAATGTAATCTAGCCATTGGAATGGCTAGAATGATTATGTTTTGGTATATATATATCAAGATTATTTCATGATGATAACATAAGTGTTTATTATTGATTGATTGAGATAGGTTAAACGAGTATGCTTATAAAAGGTAAGATTAAAAGCATGAATGCATGTAATAATATATCATGTTAGATAATAAAATTATCTTGGTTATCATACTTGAATTGGTTGATATATGTGTGTAAGTGATTTAGAAGGTTGATGACAAGGTTTGGGTGAGAAATAAAGCTAGGAAATAGCCTTATTTTGTCCACACGGGTAGACACACAGGCATGTGTCTTGACCGTGTGTGACACACGGCTTGGCACATGTGCATGTGGTTTGGTCGTGTGTCTCCTGTATCCTAAAATTTAGAAATAGAATGCTCAAAATTTGGCACACGAGTAGAGACATGGGTGTGTGTCTTAGCTGTGTGAAACCTGCACCTTAATGTTTTGCAAGTCAGAGAGTTACACAGCTGGGGACACGGCCGTGTGACCTATTTCATACACCACACGGCCTAGGACATGGCTGTGTCATTTGACTGTGTGAGCCACACAGCCTATCCACATGGGCGTGTGATGCTTGTATATGAGAGAAATTGTGAAATTTTGTGAAAAATTTCCTGAGTTCCCAGTTTAGTCCCGACTTAATTCCAACATTTATAATGAGCCTCGAGGCTCCATTGAAGGGACAATATGACTAGTTTCGGAAATGAATAGTATTTAACATGAATTATCTGTAATTATTCTGTAAACTTTGGTAATACTTTGTAACCCTATTTCAACGACGGATACGAGTTAGGGGTGTTACACATCTCAATTCCAATCATTTAATACCCAAAATACCAATTCATAACAAGGCATTCACATAGCAATTCAACACCTTATAACATAAGGTCATATATACATATTAACATAACCAAGTATGTACCAAAATAAGTCAAATCACATGGCTAAATACATGACAAAACACATAGACTACCATTAGCCAAAATAACCTATACATGCCATTATAACCAAAATGATAAAACCCCAAATACCAAAATAGGCGATAGATAGTGTGATGAAATCCCCACTAACTTCCAACCCGCAGGAGCTTCTGATATCTAATCACAAAAAGAAATTAACACTAAGTAAGCATAAAATGCTTAGTAAGTTCATAATTCAAATAAATAAAGCTTATAACTTCAATTTATAAGCATAATCCATTTAAGTCACTCCAACATGTCTTGGCCTTAGCCTAAACAACATTAGCTTTTAAATTTTAAATATCACATGAATTAGCAAATTATTACAAAACATTATAACATAAGTTTGCATTACTTATGTTGAATTCATATATCAAACATATGGCTAAATATATTTCAATCATCCAAAAACTCATACTTTTCCATGCTTTCATAGCAATTCTTATCGAAGAATTTGTCTATCCTTACCTTTTTCTCATATCTATTGAACCACAATTTAAGTGAGTAAAACGAAGCATACTACAACTCCATTTAGTCCAAAGGCCTAACACATAATCATCAACCAAGTTTAACATGTATTCACATATCATAAATATATATACCATTTCCATGTACTTTGTATACATACCTGTAGTAGTTCGTATCGAACTCACATATCCTCATAATTAAACTATCGCTGTTGAACCGTTTGGAATATTATAGGATACTTGGGTACCTTGCACACTAAGTGCCAATACATGGCTGAAACCATCTCTATCTCATATCTCATATAGACGCTCACTCTCGAGCTATCACTCGGTCTATTCACACAAGCTAAAGGTCAAGACGTAACTACACGGTGCTGCTTACACAAGCTAACAAGAATCTGCAACACATGCTGGAAAACTCAGCCACCGGTTGAACGTACGGACCAACACCCATAACATAATAACCCCTAATGACATGTCATTTGTATCCAATCTATTCCTAAGGTTCAACCGGGATTTCACACGTCACTAAATCTTCGTCGAACATATCTGTAAAGTCGTATTCATCAATAATGCAATTATAAAGCATTTAAAAGACAATTACATTAATACTTATTAACATATGAACTTACCTCGAATTAGGACGAAGGAAATTGACCGATAACTCCACTACTTTATCTTTGCCTCGATCTAATTCCAAACGTGGCTTTTCTTGATCTAAATAATCAAATTTAACTAATTTAATTCACATTTTACTCAATTCATTTCAAAATTCATACTATGACAAAATTACCATTTTGCCCTTATAGTTTTAACCTTTTTACAATTTAGCCCCTAAGTTCGTAAATGAAATTCATTAAATTTTATCCCTACCCAAGCGTAACCGAATACTTAACATACTTACAGCAGCCCATAAATTTCACATATTTACACTTTTACCACACAATTTATCACATTTCTCAATTTAATCCCTAAATGATAATTTTATAAAAAATCACTTAACAAAAATTGTTTATCTAACAACAACCATTCTTTTTCTACCATTAAACTTTAAAACCCTGATATATTCATCAATGGAAACACTCAACCATTTAATAGTTTTGCAAATTAGTCCCCAGGATAGCTAGGTTAAGCTATAACGATCCTAAAAATATAAAAATCAATAAAAATAGAACAAAAACACACCTACAAGCACAAAAGAGAGATGGTCGAATAACCTAGCTTCCATGCCTTTCTCTTCTTCCATTTTTGGTTGAAGAACATAAGAAATAAAATCCTTTTTAATTGTTATTTTTAACTTATTATATCATTACTAACTAAATTACAAAACTAACCTTTAAAAACATTATTTATTTCACAAAATGCCAAACCATCACAATTCGCTATCTCTTTAATGGGTTATTTACCAAATAAGGACTTCCACATTGAAGTTCTATAGCTATTTACTACGTTTAGCTAATAGAATAGAACTTTCACACTTTACGCGCCGTTTTATCAAATTGAACATGTAAACGTTAAAATTTCTTAACAAAATTTTTATATTATAATATTATAATGTTGTAAACCTCAAAATAATAATAAAATAAATTTTTAACTTCTAATTTATGGTCTCAAAACACTGTTTTGATTTTACCAAAAATAGGCTATTATATGTCCGCTAAGACTGAATGGTTTATTTTCATTTTAGAGCTTTAAAATAGTTTAAAAACATAAACTCATTGTTCTGATCATTTTCAACTAATTCATCTACATTTGCAAATGAATCATTTCTCATTTTTATTTCCATTTTGAGAAAACCACGTTCATTTCCAAATGATTCCATTTCTCTATTTCGAATAAAACCATAACCATTTCTGAATGTTTTTCATTTCTCCATTTATGTTCATTCTGTTCATTTTGATTCAAACATGCAATTCATTTTTGGTTTCAATAAGCTAGCAGAGGGACTGATTGAACATGCGTAATTAAGGCTCAAACGATTTAAAATTGAGTTTCAATTTTTCATCTATTAATTATAAACTTATTTAGTCACGAAGTCATGCAACTATAGTATTGTGACCGAGCTATCCCTAATGAGATACCATTACGAAAGCAGCTATTGAGTGCTCTTCCATTGACCTTGTCATAAGTGTGTTACCCTGTAACACCCCAAACCCTATCGCCGAATCTGGCGATGTCACATTGAAGTGTCTTTCAAAAAATGTACTTTCGTTGAAAAACCCATTTCATAGTAAAACTCTTTGTGATATTAATGAAGATTTAAGAAGTCTCGTTCATTGTTAAAAACTCAAGTCATTTGGAAAAAGGTTAATCCTATTAATTTGTTATTCCATCTTAAAACATTGTTCGTTGCGGAAGCTATTAAAAACATGTTACGTAAACATGATGTTTTGAAAAGCATTTATCTTTTGAAAACCTGTGTCCTACAACTAGCAGATATAAATCAATACAAATAAAACCCCAAATTAAAAGTTAAAACTTTAAAGAGGCCTTATTACAGAATAAAATACCCAAACTAAACTATTTATAAACTATAAGTCAAATATGGAAGTGTAAGCTATTGTGTGGCCACCTTCGAGTCCCTTGCAGCACCGATTCGCCTAAGGATTACCTGCACAGATACGCAGAAGGGTGAGTTTATGAAAACTTAGTGTGTAATCCCTTAATAAACAGGCAGTCATACATTCAGTGAGCAAATAAGTTTGGGCCTAAGCCCATTTCAGTAACATTGAACAGTGCAGTAATAGTAAATGGTGCAGAAACAGTAAACAATATGCAAGTCCTACCCATCCAGCCTCTACACTCCATCTTTGTCCAACCTTACACTCCATGTGGGGACATAATCAACTTACCCATCCATACCCTTCAAAATTAGCACCGGTTGCATGCACTAAATGATAATATGCAAACTGTTTGAAAGTGCGCGATTATAATAGGCTTAAATCATCGGTGATTTCTGTGCAGAGCTGCTAGAACAATACACTTCCTCCAATCATAATAAACCCATCCCCTTGTAGTGCAACATAATATTAAACATGGATGTGACATACATATAACGTAGCATGCTCAAATACAGTCATACACATCGTAGAACAAATTAGTCATTTTACCTTATAGGGGTATTACAGTCATTTTACCCTATAAGGGCATTTCGATCATTCTACCCTATGGGGGTATTTCGATTAGTTTACCCTATGAGGGTATTTTGATTATTTTATCGTATGAGGTATTTCGGTCATTTTACCCTATAAGGGCAAAACAGTTATTTTAACACATTAGGGTCTAGGTATACTTACCGACCCAATAGAAAGTCACAGTCGTCTGGCGCGACCCGTGTAACCTTAACAGTCCAACAGTGATAATGGGCCCATAGCCTATATTATGGGCCCATGTGAGCCTAGACGCTCGTGTGGCCCACATAGCCCTAAATGGCCTTGGCCATGTAGATTACACAGCCTGGCCCAATATTCTCCACACGTTCGTATGGTTTACCCATGTGGGGCCTACAAGTCCGTGGGGCCCACACGGCCCATTTCGGCCCAACAAGGCCCAAAACGGCCTAAACCCATGAGATCGCCTATGATGGCCTTTCGTAATCCAGTACTCACGTTTATGCATTTAGGGTTACCACACGAGCGATTGCACGCTCATGTGGCATCGACGGTCCTATTTTCTGGCTTTTGTTGATTTAAGGTTAAGTCAGTGTTTTACACACCTGCTTACGAGAACGCGTCGAAAACTCCACGAGTACTCCAACCTACAGTCATTCACAAGATCTAGCTATTCTCATACCAATCGATCTATCCAAAACTCCCACCAAGATAACTTGCCCAAAAACTTACCCCTTATTAGAACCAATCAACCGGTTATGGCTTACTCCCCGCATCTGCTGTAAAAGACCAATCAAAAGGCCTTAGGCTATTTGCATTCCAAACCACACATATCAATTATCAATCTATGAATAGTTTTCGCTAGTTGAGAAGTCACTTATCGAAAACACAATGTCTAGATACGAGAGAAAGAGCAATCGGCTCCACTCACCCAATGCCGAAACTACAGAGAGTAATAGAGGCGAAGTGTAACAATCATTTCCTCTATCAACAATAGCAGAAAGAAACAGATGCTTAAAAGAAAAGATCTCAATGGTAGACAAAAGCAGAAAGGGAAACATTGAGCACTCACCGCTTGTCAGAAGACTCTTACAAACTGAAAGCAAAACCCCAACACAAGGGGATAGAGTATTCAGCTAACTGAATCAACAAAAGAAGTGATGTTTGAAGAAAACCGCATAAGAGGAGAAGAAAGGTATTCAGTCGAGAAACAACAACTGATTGGAAAAGCAAAGAAGAAAAGGTTCGGTCTTAAGCCAAGGGCTAGCAAACAAAAGAATAGAAGAAGGGCAATAGGGTATTCGGTTACAATAGCCATAATGAAGAAAGGGATAGGTAAGAAACAATCGATCTA
The DNA here is from genome assembly GCA_025698475.1 of Gossypium anomalum. Classification (NCBI taxonomy): domain Eukaryota; kingdom Viridiplantae; phylum Streptophyta; class Magnoliopsida; order Malvales; family Malvaceae; genus Gossypium; species Gossypium anomalum. Next base: position 19,027,043 of record CM046963.1, on the reverse strand, counting down.
TAAAGAGCACAGTTGTGAAAGAGAGGGAAAAGAGAGAGAGTTCGAACCAAAAAAAGGGGACCCAATCACATGTGAAGAGAAACAATGCCAATTTCGAATAAGCAAAACAACAAGAAACCCGTATGGCACCCCTACCATATTCGGCCTTCAGCAGAAAAGAGCAGCAAAGCTGCAAAATGAGAGGCATACCCCAAAGTCGAATTCACAAGTACCTACATTCCCAGTTCGTCTCCAACACTCTCTCCACTTTCCAAACCCTTGATTTTCTCCTAAATCTCCTCCTGTCCACCAATTCAAACAATCGAAATCCCCCGAAAACCTCTCCTCAAATTCGGCTAGCAACAAACTTATTCAAACTCTTGGTGTTTCGATCAAACACAACTTCCTCCCATGGCCAACAGCAAAAATAACCTCCATTTGCACAAGAAGGGATTCGAACCTTAGACCACTAGCACACTCCACATGCCACTTACCACTAAACTAGCAAGCTCTCTGTGTCATACTTTACCAAATTTTATTTATAACCCTACTAGCCAAAGATAGGGGTTTTATCCTTAAAAAACAAAAATTTTGTGGAAGCCAGGGCTTGAACCCATGACTTCCCAGACACTTCCAGAGCATACAACCACTAAACCAAACACTCAATTGTGTCACTTTCTTGCACAACCAAATATTTATGTGCAGTACTGCACCCCTGCTCAAAGCCTAATACTTCTAGGTCCAAATTTGGGGCGTTACATACCCTCATAGGATATCATTGATCTCTTTGGGATAATATCCGCTACATCTTCCTTCATGAAAAGCTAATCATTATCAAATAGTGATCAAGTCATTCATCATAAAGATGAACAACTTGTGGCCACGTTTACTTTTCATCAACCATTTATTGCTAATAAGAGGATATCATGTACCCATGTCTCAGGCTATGAATTCCATAGTAGTGAATGACGGTACATACTTGACATGCCGTCAAATGTAGTAGTCAATTCATGTCAATTTCGAACTTAAAGAGCTTGTTTTCTATGTAATTTAGGATTTTATGTTTCATTTTCAGTACTTAGGCATTGGGATAGAATATTAATAAAATAAGTGTTTTTTAACACATTTTGTAAGTGTTGTTAATAAGAGCTTAAAGTAACATACTTTAACCTCATTTTTAATGCATTTTTGGGTCATTATTTTTTGTTGATTGCGAATTTTATGCTTCTAGTCCTTTAAGTTCATGTTTTGATGCTTTATAGAGCACCTGGGAGAAAAAGGAGCGAAAAATGAGTGAAAATCAGAAAATCAGAGGAAGCTACAAGTTTCATACGAGCTGGCCCATTCTACACAACCATGTAACCCATACGGGCTACCACATGGCCATGTGGTAGGCCATGTTGATTTTGCGAATTTGCACCCTAAACTACGGTAAAATCACGTTTTTAAAGTTTTTCGATCATTCTAAGACTTGTATATGAAAAAATAAGAAGATAAGAGAGAGTCATCATAAAATACTCAAGAAAACAACTTAAAAAACATGTTGAAGCTGATTCTGAAGCAGATTTCCGTTAAGATTAAAGATTCTCAATTGATTTCTTAGGAGATTATCATGAGTTTCTTTATTTCTTTCGGTTATATCGTGTTTTGGATGCATTTATTTTCAAGCTTGAACTAATTTTCTAAATACCTAGGGGAGATGAACTTGTAGGTTTAGCAAAACGTAAATCATCTTAGATTGTTATTACCCTTTTTAATTGAGAAAATAGTGCTTGTTGCGGAAGCGTGACAGTTGAAAATCGTTTATCTTTTGAAAACTCGACTCCTACTGCTAATAGGTATAAACCAATATAATTAAATTCCCAAATTAAAATAAATTTAAAGCGGCCTTATTACATAAAATTTACCCAAAATAAACTCTAATTATAATTTTAAAGAGTAACCAAATCGAGTGGCCACCACTGAGTCCTCCCTCGCATTGACTCGTCTAAGTTTGGGGATTTCCTGCACAATAAACGGATAAGTGAGTTTACGAAAACTCAGTGTGTGAAACCCCACATTAGCAATCAAACAGAGAATACACAATTTGGGCCTAAGCCCATTCAGTCCCAGTTAGGGCCTTAGCCCTTATCAGTAACAGTAGCAGTCTGGGCTTGAGCCTATCTCAATAACAGTATCAGTGGGGCCTAAGCCCAATACAGTATCAATATAGTATGCAGTCAGAGATTCCTACCCAAGCCAGCCTCTACACACCATCTCCGTACCAACCCTATACACCATGTAGGGATAAAATCGACCCATCCATCCCTACACTCCAAGTAGTACCAGTTACGACACTAAAATAGTATAATTGCAGCAGATCTACCAGTAATAGGCTTATAGCCTTTCAGTACACTTCCTCCAAAATCATATATCCCACCCCATGCAATGCAACATAATATAAATGGATGTACAGTAAATATAGCATGCTCATACAGTCATACATCATATAGGGGTAAATCAATCATTTACAAAAAAGGGTCCGGGTACACATATTGGCCCAACAGTAGGTCCACAGTCGTATTGGGCGACCCGTGCAACCTTAACGGTCAAATAGTGATAATGAGCCTACGACCCATATTACGGCCCATGTGGGCCCACACGCTCGTATGACACACCCAACCTAGAAATGGCCTTAGCCGTGTGGTACACATAGCCTAGCCCAATAGCTACCACACTTCTGTGTGATTCTTTCCGTGTGGGCCCGCAGGCCCATTAGGCCCACTTGGCCCAGTTCAGCCCAAAATGGCCCAATGTCATTTCGGCCCATGAAAACGCTCGTGGCCCTCTTGCTGACCACACGGTCGTGTTTGGTTACACGGCTTGCCACACAAGCGGCTTGTAACACCCCTTACCCGTATCCAAGGCCGAAACAGAGTACGAGGCATTACTAGACTTAACAATACACATAGACGAAAACCGGGCCATAAAATTTCATTTAATTCAAAACTTTTCAAACACATGCATAACAAACAAAGCTAACTATATCATTACATCAAAACATAGGACATAGTACGATTAATTAAACTTATAAACCATAATGGATAAGGACCACATCTCATAATCATATACGATAACTCAAAGTAAACTGATGCGTATGGTCAAAATCATAATAAAAATATATATCACAAACCAGCTGCCTATACATGCCACTCACTTAATATTTCTAATATTTGAATTAATTCTCCCAAAAATGATAGTTTGATAGTGTGATTTTGCCTCCGACGATCTCTAACCCCGAGCCAACCTGCCAATACTAAAGAAATGGAGAGGATGGGTAAGTTTACGCTTAGTAAGTTTATATGAAAATAATAAGCAATTACTACCATGCTTTTCAAGATAAAACACTATAATTGTACAATTACACATATTCAGGTTAAGCTGTGTTATCGAGTTACAGTTACTAAATCATTCATATCTGAAGCTAAAAAACTCCAAATTTAGTTTTGTTAATTTCATTGAAACTAAGTTCATATATATTTCTCCCATTAAATTTCCAGAATTTTTAGTTTATCCAATTAGTACAGTTTATTAGTTAAAGTCTCCCCTGTTTCAGAGTACGACTACTCTGACCTCTGTGCACTACAAACTAAATATTTCTCTGTACAGAATTCCAACGACCATGCCGTTTCTTTACCTTAAAAATAGAATCAATAAGGAATCCATTCATGTAAACTATGACTCTTAATAATTTTTCTACAATTTATGGTGAATTTCTAAAGTCAGAATAGGGGATCTCGAATTCATTCAGACCCTGTTTCACAAGAATTCAAATATCACACAATATAGAATTTTTTTGCTTTTTCTGTTTCTTTCATGTGAAAATAGACTCATTAAGATTTATTTTCATATATCATTTGCATTTTTATTCAACTTCCACAATTTTTAGTGAATTTTCAAAGTCAAGCAACTGCTGCTGTCCAACACTATTTTACTACTAAAATTCATTCTTACATAATTTCACTTAATCTGTTTTGTCTTATCAAAGTTCACCCAACTATCGAGTACATTGCTCATAATTTTCATAAACATATACCTGCACTTATTTATCACAAAACTCACAAAGCAGTACATAGTAAGTCTCCCGTTGAACACTTCGGATCAATCCTCGATACTTGGTGGTTTCAGCACATAGCTCCACCCATCATAAAGTTCGGCTCTCTTGTACACATGGTGAACACTTAGTATCACCCATGTGACCTAGCCAGTTTATCTCGTAGCTCTCTTGTCTACATGGTGTCCTTCACCTGGAACCACGCATGCAACCTAGCTACATATATCCCGTAGCTCTCTTGTCTATATGGTGTACACATAGTATCACCCATGTGACCTAGCTACATCATAATGTCTCGTAGCTCTCTTGTACACATGATGTGCACTCAGCACCATACATGTGACCTAGCTACATACCATCTGTATCATCCAATGTTTTCGAAGGTTCAACCGGGATTCCTCTCTCTTTTCCAACAATTTCAATCAAGTAATTATCAGCAAACATATTTCCAATATGTTACAAATTTATTCATAGTCCTTTTTCAATTTTCAATTTACAGCAAATAGTCAATCTATAGGTAGCCACATTTCATATAATAAAAAAATATAATAAAATAAAAAGAATCGATAAATTATTTAAGTACAAACTTGTCAAAATCTCATCAGGTACAACCGTGCAACAATTCATACAACCCAGGTAATAGTAATTTAACACTCAATTCTTGTAACAATAATTTTCCATTCAATTTCACATGACACAACTAGAATTACATTTTTTTTATATCATACATACCATCCATCAACTTCTCTTAAACATATTAAATCATACAATTTATGCCATATCAATAGAGAATTACAATTCATGCATGGTATTGCATTATTATTAACACACGAACTTACCTCGATCCACAAACGGCAATGTACTATTTAGTCCATAATCTTGTATTTTCCTGATTTAAGCCCGAATCTCGATTTCCTTAATCTATAATATCACATTTAGCCTAATAATTAGTCACATTATTCATACGGGTCCAAAAATCATATTTTTACAAAATTTCATTTTGACCCCTAAACTTTTGCATATTTGCACTTTTGCCCCAAGGTTCGGGAATTAAACTTCATCCTATTTTCTTATGTTTTATGACATGCTGATAATTTTTTCCCTTCTATGGCAACATCAAATTCTCACTCTAACATGTACTTATGACTATTAGGTATTTTTACCGATTAAGCCCTTTTACTCGTTTTCACTTAAAACCGAGTAGCACAAGTTGTTTAACATAATTTAAAACCTCATATTCTATCATAAAACACCAAAATACACAAATTTCACCTATGGGTATTTTTCCAAATACGAACCCTAGGTTGAATTATTGCTAGCATAAGCTTTATCAAGTTACCGAGATTCCAAAAACGTAAAGAACTTGAAAAACGGGGTTAGAATGGACTTACTATTGAGCTTGGAAAGCTTGAAAAACCTAGCCATGGCTTCCCCCATGCTAATTTCGGCCTCTATGAAAAAGATGAGTCAATTTTGGCTTTATTTTCCCTTTTTATTTCTTTTAATTACCAAATGACTAAAATGCCCTTACTACTAAACTTTTCAAAAATTCCATCCATGTCCAATTTTTGTCCATAGACTTAGACATTGGTAAAATTTCTATTTAAGACCTCCTCATTAATATTCCAAAGCAATTTCATACTAAAAACTTCTAGAATGCAAGTTTTGCAAATTATTCGATTTAGTCCCTAATTTCAATTTAAGCACTTTATGCATAAAATTTCTTCACGAAATTTCACACAATCATGCAATCATATCATAGACCTCAAAATAATAATAAAATAATTATTTCTATCTCAGATTTGTGGTCACAAAACTACTATTCCGATTAGGCCCTAATTCGGGATATTACAACTCTTCCCCCCTTTAGGGATTTTTCGTCCCCAAAAATCTTACCGGAATAGTGGTCTTGACTTAGATTCATAAATTTCACATTCGGTGCTGAAGAACTTTCACTCAAGCGGTGCCTCCAATATATCTCTTTAATTTTCTCATATATTCTGAAAGCTTACGGACTCATCTCTCAATTGTTCTTAAATTTTCAACCCTTCTCCGTTTCCCTTGTCATCTTGACATAAAACCAGATCTCAATTTGGTTAATGGAGACTAGAATTCAAGAAGTCCAACAATCAAAGGGACCTACACTCTTCCGAAATAATCATTCAGATTTTTATCATCAATAAATCACAATCCAATAACATCTGAATCAAATTACAGTACACATCATTATTCTCTGAATGAATAGGCAAATTTACACGATGAGCTTCATACAATTCTTTCTGTATAAGCCTCAGAATAATAATACCATGAATCAGATCCAATCTGAAATTCAACATCAGAAGTCGATCCCCACTGTACTCTTTTAGTTTACTACTCACTATCACGTTTTCCTCTTTCTGCTACAGAAATAATTCTGATATAGCCTCGAAAATAATCCTTTCTTCTAGTTACAAAACAATTCATCATGCCATCCTTTACTATTCATTCCTTACGTTAATCAAAACTGTCTCAATTGCATTAGCTCAAGTAACCAAAATATCTCAATTGAAGACATTAACTATAATTGACTTACTTGAGAGAAGCAATCCACCATACCGATTGAAACTCGCACTTTTATCACTTATGCCTTTACTATTGTCAAACCTTACACGAAAATTAGAAAAATCCCAATACTGAAATCACCACATTACCCAAATCAAATCAGAAGTATAGTCATACTTGACATGACTATCACGAGCTGAAGAATGCACTCCAAACATGAGTCATACTTGACAAATTACGGAATAAAGATAACAAGAAAACCAAATAAAGAAATCCAAGATAGAGAAACCCAGAATAAAGAAATCCAGAATAAAGAAACCCAAGATACGATACTATGCTGGAAAATCAAAAACCAAACTCATAGGAAAATATAGAAGATCCCGATAATTCCTTAGAGAAAAGAAATCCAGTAGAAAACATCATTTAATCTCACTGGAATCAAATGCAACAAGAACAATGTATCTTCCCATATATACATATCAAATGGAGCATCAAGTAGAAGAAACAAAATCATAGTATCATACATATTCGAAGAAACAAAATCATAGTATCATACATATTCTCTTATCTTTTTTTTTAATCAGGCAGAATATAATAGAATGCCCGAAGGAATAGAGCAATACAAATTATAAACCAGTCAGGCTACCAATGCTTTCATCTAACATCAGGATTAGAAAACATCCCCATATAACAAGAATTTCTTCAAAAGATCAACAACCATAGAAATATTTCTGGGAACGGATAAACACATAGAACATCTTAGAAGAAACTGCTAAAATCTATCCAGCCGTAACTGTCACACTCAGATATTACACATTTCAGATATCATTTCCCCAACTATTTCTACCATCACAAATTTCATATTATTTTTCACTAAAGAAGACTAGTTCTGAATAAATTTTGATTTGCACTTTCCTCGACCTTGTACCTTAGTAATTCGATTTATCAAAATAAATTTCTTCTCTAACTAGAACAGTGCATAACTCCAATAATCCTTATGCCAATCTGATACTTTTCTAGCTTTGATTTTACTTATCAACTCATTCTTCAATCTCTAATCATATTTATAATTATTCTAGCACTGAACTCTTTCGTTTCTCAACCGAAAACTTATTCAGTACAAATCTCATGAAATTCCATTATAAAACACCACTTTGATAAGGGGGAAGGGGTCGTAGGGCCTCTGACTCAACTCTCATATACATATACATGTAACACAGTTTTCATCATAGCAATCATATCTCAATCATGTCATTCATTTCGAGTAACTAACATTCATATTGGTTTAATGTCCACTTTCTAGTTATCTCATTTAGTCAAGTATAATTATGCATGCATCCTATGTTTTTTTTTGAATAGCTTGACTTATCCATTCATCTACTCGAACAAATCATACTCATGACATCATATAAGGGTTAAACAGACATAGATATTTGCATCACAATCGCAACTTTCATTTCATGCATCATTATATACATATCATTACAATCACATAATTCAGTCCAAACAATTTAACATAGATAAATTCATTTCATTATAATCATTTATCTGATAAAAAAACATCATTGACATTCATCAACATTCAACGTTCAATCAAGACAATGACATTTTTATTCATATCATAATATTAGGAACTTTTACTCATACCTCTATGAATTTCTATTTATTTCATTCATCTTATCAAGTAAATCAAATACACTACATCATATGAGCATCAAGCATGTATGGATATTTATTACAACATGACCTTTCATCTCACGTGTTATCACTTATATATATATCATAAATTTTTATTCATACTTTTCTAAATCGAGACTCATCATAATCGTAATTTTATTCAAACACCTTCATATCACATTGAACATGGTCAGTACAACTCGGTTGGCGAGTACCCCTGTCTAAACAAGACGATGCTCATATGCGCCGGGAGACATCACACTATCACGAATCAGTGGCATGTATAGCTGGACTTTTACACATGCTAGGTTAGTTCGAGAACCGACTAAACCATAGCTCTGATACTATTAAATGTAACACCCCTTACCTGTATCCAAGGTCAGAACAGAGTACGAGGCATTACCAGACTTAACAATACACATAGACGAAAACTGGGCCATAAAATTTTATTTAATTCAAAACTTTTCAAACACATGCATAACAAACAAAGCTAACTATATCATTACATCAAAACATAGGACATAGCACGATTAATTAAACTTATAAACCATAATGGATAAGGACCACATCTCATAATCATATACGATAACTCAAAGTAGACTGATACGTATGGTCAAAATCATAATAAAAATACATATCACAAACCAGCTTCCTATACATGCCACTCACTTAATATTTCTAATATTTGAATTAATTCTCCCAAAAATGATAGTTTGATAGTGTGATTTTGCCTCTGACAATCTCTAACCCCGAGCCGACCTGCCAATACTAAAGAAATGGAGAGGATGGGTAAGCTTTACGCTTAGTAAGTTCATATGAAAATAATAAGCAATTACTACCATGCTTTTCAAGATAAAACACTATAATTGTACAATTACACATATTCAAAGTTAAGTTGTGTTATCGAGTTACTGATTACTAAATCATTCATATCTGAAGCTACAAAACTCCAAATTTAGTTTCGTTAATTTTCTTTGAAACTAGGTTCATATATATTTCTCCCATAAAATTTCCAGAATTTTTAGTTTAGCCAATTAGTATATTATTAGTTAAAGTCTCCCCTATTTTAGAGTACGACTACTTTGACCTCTGTGCACTACAAACCAAATTTCTCCCTGTACAGAATTCCAACGACCATGCCGTTTCTTTCCCTTAAAAATAGACTCAATAAGGAATCCATTCATGTAAACTATGACTCTTAATAATTTTTCTACAATTTATGGTGAATTTCTAAATTCAGAACAAGGGATCTCGAATTCATTCAGACCCTATTTCACAAGAATTCAAATATCACACAATATAGAATTCTTTTGCTTCCCCTATTTCTTTCATGTGAAAATAGGCTCATTAAGATTTATTTTCATATATCATTTGCATTTTTATTCAACTTTCACAATTTTTAGTGAATTTTCAAAGTCAAGCAACTGCTGCTATCCAACACTGTTTTACTAATAAAATTCATTCTTACATAATTCCACTTAATCCATTTTGTCTTATCAAAGTTCACCCAACTATCGAGTACATTGCTCATAATTTTCATAAACATATACCTGCACTTATTCATCACAAAACTCACAAAGTAGTACATACTAAGTCTCCCGTTGAACACTTCGGATCAATCCTCGATACTTGGTGGTTTCAGTACATAGCTCCACCCATTATAAAGTTCGGCTCTCTTGTACACATGGTGAACACTTAGTATCACCCATGTGACCTAGCCAGTTTATCTCGTAGCTCTCTTGTCTACTTGGTGTCCTTCACCTGGAACCATGCATGCGACCTAGCTACATATATCCCGTAGCTCTCTTGTCTATATGGTGTACACATAGTATCACCCATGTGACCTAGCTACATCATAATGTCTCGTAGCTCTCTTGTACATATGATGTGCACTCAGCACCATATATGTGACCTAGCTACATACCATCTGTATCATACAATCTTTTCAAAGGTCCAATCGAGATTTCTCTCTCTTTTCCAACAATTTCAATCAAGTAATTATCAGCAAACATATTTCCAATATGTTACAAATTTATTCATAGTCCTTTTTCAATTTTCAATTTACAGCAAATAGTCAATCTATAGGTAGCCATATTTCATATGATAAAAAAATATAATAAAATAAAAAGAATTGATAAATTATTTACGTACAAACTTGTCAAAATCTCATCAGGTACAGCCGTGCAACAATTCATACAACCCAGGTAATAGTAATTTAACACTCAATTCTTGTAACAATAATTTTCCATTCAATTTCACATGACACAACTAGCATTACATTTTTTTTATATCATACATACCATCCATCAACTTCTCTTAAACATATTAAATCATACAATTTATGCCATATCAATAGAGAATTACAATTCATGCATGGTATTGCATTATTATTAACACACGAACTTACCTCGATCTAGAAACGGCAATGTACTATTTAGTCCATAACCTTGTATTTTCCCGATTTAAGCCTGAATCTCGATTTCCTTCATCTATAATATCACATTTAGCCTAATAATTAGTCACATTATTCATACGGGTCCAAAAATCATATTTTTTACAAGTTTTCATTTTGACCCCTAAACTTTTGCGTATTTGCACTTTTGCCCCAAGGTTGAAAAATTAAACTTCATCCTATTTTCTTATGTTTTATGACATGCTAATAATTTTTTCCTTCTATGGCAACATAAAATTCTCACTCTAACATGTACTTATGACTATTAGGTATTTTTACCGATTAAGCCCTTTTACCCGTTTTCACTTAAAACCGAGTAGCACAAGTTGTTTAACATAATTTAAAACTCATATTCTATCATAAAACACCAAAATACACAAATTTCACCTATAGGTGTTTTTCCAAATACGAACCCTAGGTTGAATTATTGCTAGCATAAGCTTAATCAAGTTACCGGGATTCCAAAAACGTAAAGAACTTGAAAAACGGGGTTAGAATGGACTTACTATTGAGCCTGGAAAGCTTGAAAACTAGCCATGGCTTCCCCCATGCTAATTTCGGCCTCCATGAAAAGGCTGAGTCAATTTTGGCTTTATTTTCCCTTTTTATTTCTTTTAATTACCAAATGACTAAAATGCCCTTACTACTAAACTTTCCAAAAATTCCATCCATGTCCAATTTTTGTCCATAGACTTAGAAATTGGCAAAGTTGCTATTTAAGACCTCCTCATTAATATTCTAAAGCAATTTCATTCTAAAAACTTCTAGAATGCAAGTTTTGCAAATTATTCAATTTAGTCCCTAATTTCAATTTAAGCACTTTATGCATAAAATTTCTTCACGAAATTTTCACACAATCATGCAAGCATATCATAGACCTCAAAATAATCATAAAATAATTATTTCTATCTCAGATTTGTGGTCACAAAACCACTATTCTGATTAGGCCCTAATTCGGGATATTACACGGCTGCACGCCTGTGTGGTGTCGGCAACCACATTTTGGCTTTTTACCTTTTTGGCTTTTCAGCCTTTGTCGTTTCACATCTAGAAACAATGTTACACACACCTGTTTATGAGAACGCGATGAAGTCCATGACCACCAATCTATATTCAAACAGGACCCTCGATTAGTCCTATAATCAACAAGATTAAACACCTTCTTAAAACACTTATCACAAGGACACATCGATACTCGCCTTGATTGAATGAGTGTGGTTTCAACCCACCCAAAATGCTGATAAAGATTGCTAACAACCTCCTTTTTGGTTATCTGCACATAAAGTGGATTCATTACTCATGTTGTTTAAACTTATGGTTTGAATCCACATATAAGCCTATAGAAAATGCAAATCCCAAGTGGGAAAAGGGCATTCGGCCAATACTAACCCAAGCCAACATAATCTAGTTCGGATAAATCACGACTAGTAGTATTACCTTCGATCAAGAACGAGCAAAAAGGTTCCAATCTTAACTGCAGCGCTTAGAGAACTCCTTACTCTTCGAGGATTACTTAAACCCAAAAGAATACCATAATCAAGAAAATAAGAAGATAAGAATCCGCATTAGAGAAAAAGAGGAGCAAAGCCGATCAAAATAGAGACGTAGAGACTTACCAACGAATATCTAGCCAATGAAAGTCGATTGACGGAAAGGGAAGTGAGGATAGAATCGAGAGAGAGATGAGGGTCTGTAAATGAAAGAGGAAAAGAGATTGATAGAATCAAAGCAAAGTTCGGCTACGGAGGCAAAGGGGTATTCGGCTTAGACAAAAAAAGAGGAGAAAGTCGACCAACCAAACACATTATCGCAAAGCAAAACCAAAATAGGTCAACCTCGAAAAGTACTATTCGGCAACCAAACAAAAATATTCAAAAAGGAGAAAAGAACAAAAAGGGTAAAAGTTATCGAAATGGAGAGCAACTAGAGCACAATTTCAACACTATAGGAAAAGAGGTCCTATGACCGAATTTGCACAATGAGGAGCCCCACATTCGGCCAACTACTACCACTCCCCTCAACCTCCTATAATCCACTCCTACAATCTCTCAACCTACCGATTTGAATCTCTTTCAAACTCCTCAGAGTTTTGGCCAACCTAAAATACCTCTACCCCACCTACAACAAAATAAAAACACTCTACTACCCCTCATGGATTCGAACCTCTGCCCTCTAGCCTCATCAACACCCTACTTCCCACTGAACCAGTAGACCTTTCATGGAATTCCTTAACAAATTTTATTTCAGAGCTCTACTGACCAGAGACAGGTTTATTTCAAGCAAAGAACAAAATTTAGTACAAGCAGAGACTTGAACTCAGGACTTCTCCAATACTCCCCAGGACACTCGGCCACCGAAGCAGACATACAATTGTACATCACAACATGCAAAAATTAAATACTTATATTTTTAGGGTGTTACACAATCATTCGAAATTCACTCATCATGTTAATCAAAGACCATTTCACTTGCATTAGCTCAAATAACCAATATATTTCAACTGAAGACATTAGCTTTGATTAACTTACTTGAGAAAAGAGATCTATCATACAAATTGAAATTCAAAATTTTCACCACTTATGCCTTTGCCGATTTCAAATCCTTACACGTAAATTAGAGAAATTCAAATACTAAAATCATCGCATTACCATGATCAAATCAGGAGCATAGTCACACTTGACATGATTATCACAACTAAAGAACACATTTTGAGCATAAGTCATAATTAATAGATTATGGAACAAAGATAACAAGAAAACCAAGTAAAAAAATCTAGGATAGAGAAATCCCAAGATACGATACTATATCGGATGACCGGAAACAAACTCTTAAGGAAATATAAAAGACCTCAATAATTCCTCAGAGAGAAAAATTCCAGAAGAAAACATCATTTCATCCTACTGGAATCAAATGCAACAATTAAGGGAAATAGAATCATAGCATCATATGCATTTTCTCATAAGTTCCCAAAAAACTGAATATAACAGAATACCAGAGAGAAGTAGAGCAAAACAGATTATAACCCGATTAGACCGACAATGCCTTCATCTGACATTTAGATCAGATAGCATTCTCATATAACAAGAATTTCATCAGACGATAAGTAGCTACTATAGCACTTTCGAGAACAATGGTCTTTTAGAATATATCAAGAGAGGCAATCATCATTTGTTCACTGTAATTACCATGCTTAGACAATTCATATTACAAATATTATTCCTCTAACTATTTCTGTCATCACAAATCCCATATTATTCCTTTCACTAAAGAAGATCAATTTTGAGAAGGTCACAATCATTACATTCTCTCGACTCGTACATGAGCAATTTGATTTACTAAAGTAAATTTATTCTCTAACTGTGACAGTACATAATTCACATAATCTTTATGTCAACCTGATACCTTTCTAGCTCTAGCTTTACTTATCAACTCACTCTCAATCTCTAATCATGTTTATAAATATTTCTCCACCCAACTCTTTGGTTTTCGCACTTGTGAGTTTAGTCAGCGTAAATCTTATGACATTCCATTACAATACACCACTCTGGTAATGGGGTGAGGTCGTAGGGCCTCTAACTTGACTCTCATATACATACACATGTAACACAACTTCCATCATCATAGCAACATCATCAAAATCATATCATTCATTTAGACAAGTATACTTATGCATGCTGTCTATGAATTCTGAGCAACTTTACTTATCCCATTCATTTAATCGAATAAGTCATGTACATAACATCATACGAGAGGCAACAAACATGGATAAGTATATTCCAATCTATACTTTCATCTCACACATCATCATATGTATATCATTACAAGCATGTAAATCAATCCAAGCAATTTAACACTTATACTCAGACTATGTGAATTTGCCAACCATATTCATTCAAATAAGTATACATGAGCATTCATTCCATCGATATTTTTGATAAGTTGTCTAAACACATACTTTTGCCCGAGTAAATTGGCCATATACATCATAGAATCATCAACTAAACATGAATAAACTCATTACAATATAGTCATTTATCTCATTCCAAGGAACCATTGTAATCCGTTAAAATTTTAATGTCTAATCGAAATAATGTCATTTTATCCGTAGCATGATATTATGAACCTTGTTCGTACCTTTCCAGGTTTCAATTCATCACCACGGCACTTCATTCAAATACTTTGGTATTACTATCAGCGTAGTTGGGTATAGCTCGGTTCGGGAGTACTTTTGTCTGAGCAAGATAGCTCTCATTCGTGTCAAGAGACATTACACTATCATATATCTGCGACATGTATATCTAGACTCTCATACGTGCTAGGTTAGTTCGAGAACCGACTAAACCATAGCTCTGATACCACTAAATCTAACACCTCTTACCTGTGTCCAACGTCGAAACAGGGTACGAGGGATTATCAGACTTAATCATTCACAAACATGCAAAAATCAGGCTACAAAATTTCATTCTATTTAAAAACTTTCATACACATGCATAATGTCCCATACACTGGCCTACGAAGCCCTAAACATGCATTGAAAGTAGATAGGGACTAAACCGAGAACCTTAGCAAAATTTGAAAAAACTTAGAAATTTTTTTCCATGAAACAGGGTCACACGCCCGTGTGGACATAGGGACACGCCCATGTCCTCAAGCTATGTAACTCTCTGTCTATGACATCAACGAATAATTTGAACCACATGGCCAAGCCACACGCCCGTGTGCTAAGGCCGTGTCCCCCACATGGTTGAGACACACGACCGTGTCTTGACCCTTGTAGTCAACACTTAGGCTATTTTCCAAGCCTTCATGTTACCCATAAACTCTTACAACCTTATACATATTTAAACCACAAATCATGACATCCTTTTAGTGATTAAACACTCTTTATT
Organism: Gossypium anomalum; assembly: GCA_025698475.1. Taxonomy (NCBI): domain Eukaryota; kingdom Viridiplantae; phylum Streptophyta; class Magnoliopsida; order Malvales; family Malvaceae; genus Gossypium; species Gossypium anomalum. The sequence continues at coordinate 19,011,412 of CM046963.1, read as the reverse complement.
AAGTTATATTCATAACATTAACATGTCCTCTTATAAGCAATGCATCTACTCATGCAATACCAAGTCTAGATTCCTTAATTCACATTCATAAGACTTGTCATTTGATGATCACTTTTATCGTTATATTAGGGCTACCAACTTATCCATGAAGCACTCATGTTCAACCATTATTACGTTGTTTCTATAACGTGCAATTACTACATTTCTATGACCACCTCAATTGGTCATAGAGCATATATTCAACACACATGTCATATTACCAACCATGCATGACAAACAAACATAATCACATCATAAACATTAGACATGACATGAATAACTAGGTTTACAAACCATAATGAATATGAGCCAAATCTCATGGCCATATACATATAACTCAATATAAGCAATACATTTGGCCAAATCATAATAACATATGTCAATAAACTAGATCCTTATGCATGCCACCTACTTGAAATTTCTAATATATGCTTCATTATTCCAAAGGTAGTGACTTGATAGTGTGATGCTGCCTTTGATGATCTTCAACCCCGAGCTAACCTGTCAACACTAAAGAAAAGGAAAGGAAAGGAGTAAGCTTTATAGCTTTGTAAGACCGTATGAAAAATAATAAGCAATTATCAACTTGCTCATATTCATTCTTTACTAATCACACAACATGAATTGAATTCACATTTCATCAATTTCATATAAGTACATGTACAACTCACAACATAGCCATAAGCTCAATCATTTTGACTTAAACCTTAAATTTCCCGTTGAACCATTTGGAATGCTACAGGATAATCACTAAGCCTCAAACATAGGGTACGATGTTGATGCCATGTTCCAAACATGGTCTTACACTGGCTTACATATCTAAGTCGATGCCATGTCCCAGACACGTCGTACACTAACTTTCATATATCGAGGCCGATGCCATGTCCCAGACATGTCTTACACTAGCGCTCGTCTTAATGCCGATGCCATGTCCTAGACATGGTCTTACACTGGCTCTCATAATGTGGCCGATGCATGTCCTAGACATGTCTTACACTAGCATACATCCATATCACCCAAATGTCATGGCAAGGATATCCGATCTATTCCTAAGGTTCAACTGGGAGTTTTTACCACATTAAATCTCACCATATATTACTCATAGATACATTCAAGCATTATATACGTAATCAAATATTCAATGCATAAATATGACTAAGTTACATTATTTACGTACTTGTTTCTATGGGATATCATATTCCATCTAACTTCTAATGTATTCTATCATCACATGGATATTATTAATGTTTGGGATCACTTTCATCATACTCAATATCATCAACATATAATTCAATATAACCAAAGCAAGGTAGATTTCAAGTATATTAAAAATAACATAGATAACATGCTTATTTAGTCACACGGACTTACCTTGGATGTAATTTCGGCTAATTACTCCATTTTAGTCCTGAACCTTGTACTTTTTGATTTAAGCTCAAATCTCAGTTTTCTTGATCTAACATGATGAAATTCACTCATTTAATCATTACATTAATTAAAACATTCTATAATTCACAATTTGGCAAAATGATCGTTTTGCCCTTAGACTTTATAAAAATTACAATTTTGCCCTTAGGCTCATAAATCGATTTTTATCAAATTTCCTCCTTTACCAAGCCTAGTCGAATTATTTTTATAACTATAGCCACTCACAATTTCAATTATTTCACACATTTACAACTTATTTTACAACTTTACAAAATAACCCTTTTTAGGTGTTTTCATGCAAACTTCTTTCACAAAAGTTGTTTATTACACAACCAAGATTCATTTTCTTCCATAAAATTTTAGTTAACAACAAAAATTCCCTCATGGCAAAGCCCTATACTTTCATCCATTTTGCAAAATAGTCCCTTCATTAGCTAGATTATGCTACAAGGATCTCAAAAGTGCAAAACTTATCAAGAAAGGCCATCAAAATCACTTACTTGTAAGGGGTATTTTTGAGCTTTCAAAAGCCCCTCTTTGCTAGTATTTTCGGTGGATAAGAAGAACGATGAAAGATGATACCTATTATATTACTAGTCAAAATAGTCACTAACATTTCACCTAACTTTGACCCTACAATATGTTTGTCTCCTTGATCAGCCAACATATTTATGGTCTATTTACTCAATAAAGACCCCTAATGTAATGCTCTATAGCTATTTGACACCTTTAGCTAGCAAAACAAAACTTTTACACTTTATGCAATTTATGCAATTTCAAAATTAACCAAACAATCGCTAAAATTATTTCACCAAAATTTTCATGCACTCATATAATCATGATATAACACATAAAATAACACTAAAAATAATTTCTCCGGCCTCAGAATAGTGGTTCCGAAACCACTGTTCTGACTAGGCCTAAAATCGGGTTGTTACAGTGATGTTGACTTACTTGGCAATTCTAAGCATTGGAGTGTCTATTATCGTTTGTTTAAGTAATGTTGTAGCAATATGATTGAGTTTGGCTTCAAAAGTCTCCAAGTTCATTAAAAGATAGTTGCTATAGTCCAAAAATAATTGAGGTTAGGACATCTAATTTTTAGGACGTAATCATCAAGCAACGTAACCTAAGCTAAATTCTCCTAATCCCCTATCACATGTTCTAAGTGTATTGAAGAATTTAAGCACATCATCGAACATCATAAGTAAATATTGTACTACACATAGGCAAAATAGTACTTAGTAGTTACGAGGCAGTTGCAAAACAAATTTAATAAGACTAGAATGAGCAGACGTACTAGATATATAATGCAGCCTAAATGCACAATACACTTCCAAACTTAAAGGATGCATTGTCCTCAATACATGTACAAATATGTAACAGAAAAATAAAAATATAGATATGTACAGAAAATGTCATGGAAAAAGAAATAAATTGCATGAGGTAGGGAAAAAAAACTTCCCTGGCTTGGAATAGAGTGTATTACTTCATTCGGCCCTGCGAGTGGATTTACGGGCACTGACTTTATACCGCAATTTACGTGATCTCATCAATAAGATGATTGATGTCATGATCTTATGCAGTCATGGAAGTTGCTATTGTGGGTGGAACAGGGTCTTTGCCTTTCATGGTGGTAGTAGTAGAAGTGGTAGGTTCATCCTTTTCTTCTTCTTCTTTATTCTCAAAATTTAATGATGTCGTCTTGGCAGACTCCTCAACAACAGTTTCCCCTTCATCAGCAATGGTTCCTAAATTCACGAATTCAGTTCTCGCAGCCATAGTTTAAGCTAGCTCCTCTGCAACTTTAGGAATTGGGAGCAAAGAGGTGGGTAAGGAAGGGAACTCTAGTATTGACTTTGTAAAGTTCTTCTGCAGGTATCTTTCAAGAGCGAAATCTCAACTCCTCATATAAGTCCAATATTGAGCCTGCTGCTCCTGGGCCTTAGTCATCTCTTCAGCTAGTTGAAACTATTGAATCTCAAAGAGGGAAATCCTTTACTTTGCTTACTTTAAGGAGTGCAACATTTGCTATTCGAAGGAGCTGCGAGCAGAGCCCCCCTAAAATGTAAAATTTCTATTTAAGCCCTTTAATTTTTTTAAAAAATTTTTAATTAGTAAAGGTAAAATTGCACTTCAGCCCCCCTAAAATTATAAAAATTTGATTTAATCCTTTAAAAATTATAAATATATAGATTATAAAAAATTAAAATTTCATTTAGCCCTCCTAAAAAATTATTTTGGCTTCGCCCCTGGCTGTGAGATGCTAAGGGTGCTGCTGTGGTAAAATGCATAGTAATAAAAGTGGTAGCCTGACTATGCTGAGTTGATTTTGCAGCACCAATGCCTTGGACATTGGAAAAAGTGGCTCGGAACAGTCCACCCTTATTAAGGGTGACATCCTCATCAGTATTGAGAGGGACTCTAGTAATGCGACACAAAGTAATAATGAGGGAAGGAAAGTTTAGGCTGCTAGCATTTTTCTCGACACATTAGTGTGCCTCCTGAAAAATGATTTGGCCAATATTAATTCTTCTCCCCATGATGATGGAGTGTAATAAGAGTATCCTCTCCTTTGAATTAGTCGTATTGTGAGTCGATGGCATGAGGCTGCTCTTCAAAGAATGGTACCACACTTTTCCAGTAGGCTTTAAAGAAGCTCTCTCATTAGTATAACAATCTTGACTGGAAACAGTCCAATGCATACCTTTGACACATAAATCATTCAACACTTAAGTCAATCCATCAACAGTGACATTGTCAGCAAATGGTGTGTATTCATCTTGCACATCAACGATCCCAAATTAGATGATAATATGATCTTCATCGAACGTAACTGAAGGGTCACGAACATAGATAAAAGGAGAATCAAGTGAATTAAAATGTGCATAAAATTCACGAACAACCTTTCTGAAAATGTCCTCAGGGTGGAAACAGACAATACTCCACCCGTGCTTCTGTACGATGGAAGACACAGACTCGTCATAGCGCATGTATGGTTTGTCCTTGAACAAGAACCCTTGTTAAAAAAATGGCACTTTGAGATGTTATTGATGTATTTTGTGGCCGTGGCACAGCTGAAAAATGTTTTAGGTAAGGTTGTGCTAGCCCGCAATGATTCAGCAACCTTCAAAACAGTCTTTACGTGTGCCATTGAAGGAGGATGGAAAGAAATCTTAAAAAATATGATTAGAGGAAATGTAGGAGAAGTTGAAGAGAAAGAAACAGTAAAGATGGAAACTTTGTTAGAAACACAAGAAACGTGAACAGTTTAAAGAGGTGAGTAAAGGAGATAATGTTAACAGTTTAGAAAAATAAAATTTGCAGAGCAATCTTTGTGGTATGGAGGAGGGACAAATAAGGGGATTTCTGGGGGAAAATGTTTAAGATGACCTAGTCCTAAAATAAAAGTTTTGGCTTTTCCTCGAGCTACCCAAGTAACAGAATGGGCCCAGCTATCCAAAAATCTCTCACTTGGACTTTTTTATTCGGTCAACCTATGTTACCTTGTACCTCGACATTCATTCACTCAGTTTGTCGCGACATAATTTCCTTCTAAGATGCTGCAGCAAAGTCCCCTTAGTATTACAACTGATAATCCCACCCTTTTATTTTGTCTTCAAAATTCTAGAAAAACTACTCATTAATCAAAGATAAAAGCAGAAATGAAACAACACTAAAAAATTAATGATAACAAATAATAAGAACAAAATGAAAGTAAAACAATTAAAGAAAGGAAAAAAAAACTGCTAACTCAAACATCTTGGAGGTCAATGGATTGCTTGTTGTCCATTAACTTTGAATATGACCCCTATTTTCAAGTCTTTGATACTAACAGGTCCATGCAGGTATACTTGAGTTACTTCAAAGGGACTTGACTAGTGAGATTTTAATTTACCAGGGAAGAATTTGAGCCTAGAGTTGAACAGCAACACCTGTTGCCCTAGTTCAATTTGCCTTAGCATAATTCTATTATCATGCCAACGCTTGGTCTTCTCCTTGTACAGTTTAGCATTTTCATATGCTTGCGTCCTAAATTCTTCCATTTCATTCATTTCTAACAACCTTTTGTGGCCAGCAGTGACGCAATCCATGTTCAACTTTTTAATAGCCCAAAATACTTTGTGTTCGAGCTCAACAGTAGGTGACATGCCTTTCCATAAAAAAGCTTAAAAGGTGACATCCCCAATGATGTTTTGAATGCAGTACGATAGACTTACAAAGCTTCATCCATTCTTAAGGACAATCCTTATGAGTTGGGTTCACCACTTTTTCTAGAATCTTTTTAATTTCTCTGTTAGAGATCTCAGCTTGTCCATTTATTTGGGGATGATATGATGTGGCAATCCATTTATTTGGGGATGATATGATGTGGCAATCTTATGTTTCACCCCATACTGATGTAAGGCATTAGCCACTAGCTTGCAATAAATATGAGATTCTTAATCACTAATAATGGTTTTAGGCATGTCGAATCTTGTGAAATTGTTCTTGTGCAAGAACTTCATTATCGACTTTGCATCATTAGTAGGAAGCGCAACAACTTCCACTGCCAACAATATGTACAAGTTTCTCACTAATAGTGGAAATGGACCCATAAAGTCAATTCCCCATACATCAAACAACTCAATCTTTAGAAAATTTTGTAGTGGCATTTCGTGTCTTCTTGATAGATTTCCTGTCCTCTGACAACAGTCACACGACTGATAAAATTCATGAGCATCCTTAAATAAACTTGGCCAATAAAACCCAGATTGAAATACTTTGGCAACAATTCTCATTCCTCTAAAGTGTCCTCCGTAAAGAGCTGAATGACAATGCTACAAAATGCTATGTATTTCGTCATCAGGGACACACTTCCTAATTATCTGATCAGCACAATGCTTAAATAGGAAGGGTTGAAATCAGGTGACATCACACCATTTACTAAAAAGTTCACTATATCGGCATGCCAAGGTAATGCCATGGCAACAAACAACTGCTCACTTGGAAAGTCTTCTTTAATAAGTTTTTCATTGCCACATTCATTTCCAGATTCTAATCATGACAAGTGATCAACCACTTGATTTTTAGCTCCCTTTCGATCTCTAATTTCCAAGTTGAGCTCTTGCAACAAGAGTATCCACCTAATCAATCTTGGCTTGGCATCTTTCTTGCTTTCCAAGTAATTAATAGTAGAGTGATAGGCGTAAACTGTGACCTTGGTACCAACTAGTTCAGAGCAAAATTTATTGAATATGAACACCACAACTAAAAATTCCTTTTTGGTAGTGGTATAGTTAAGTTGTACATCTATCAGGGTTCTATTTGCATAATAGATTGCACGTTGTACTTTGTCTTTCCTTTGCCCCAACACTGCTCCTACAGCATAATTGTTGGCGTAACACATGAGTTCAAAACGTAGTGTCCATTCTGTAGCTATTACAATTAGTGCTGCTACCAGTTGTTTCTTCGACTTCTCAAAAGCTACCAAGCAATGTTCATTAAAATTGAAAGGTCTATTTTGCTTTAGCAAGGTGCACAAGGGTTTAGATATCTTCGAGAAATCCTTAATGAATCTTCGATAAAAGCCCACATGACCTAAAAAGCTTTTAATACCCATGACACTTGTGGGAGGTGGTAATTTTTCTATTTCTTAAATTTTTGCTCTGTCCAGTTCAATCCCTCGTTGTGATATCTTATGCCTTAGAACAATTCCTTCACGAACCATGAAGTGACGTTTTTTCCAGTTTAAAACAAGATACGTTTCTTTTCAATGACATAGAACCAATTCTAGATTTTTTAAGCAATTCTCAAAATTATTAGCCAACACAGAGAAATAGTCCATGAAGACTTCAAAGAAAATTTCCACCATGTCCAAGAATGTGTCCATCATACAACGCTGAAAGGTTACTGGGACATTACATAACTTGAATAACATTCGTCTAAATACAAAAGCTCCGTATGGACACGTGAAGGTGGTCTTCTCTTGGTCATTAGGAGCTATGGCAATCTGATTATACCCTGAACAACCATCCAAAAAAACATTAGAAAGCTTTCCGAACTAATCTATCTACATCTGATCAATAAATGGTAGGGGAATATCGTCCTTCCTAGTTGCCTTGTTAAGCTTGCAATAGTCCATGCATACTCTCCATCTCGTGACAGTGCGAGTTGGAATAAGCTCATTGTTATCATTACTCACTACTTTGGCACCTCCTTTCTTAGGTACACATTGTATAGGACTCACCCATGAGCTGTTTGAAATCAGGTAAATAATGCCAGCATCAAGCCACTTGATAATTTCCTTCTTGATAACTTCTTTTATGATTGGATTCAGTTTTTTTCCATTCAATAGAATTGCTATGGCAATGTAACACCCCTAACTCGTAACCGTCGTCGGAATTGGTTAAGAGGCATTACTAGACCTATAACTCAATTCAAAACAATCATTTAACAAATTATCTCTCATTTCAGTAACCAACTTTCATTCACATTCAAAATGTACTTAATTCAATCATACAAAGTCTTAATCATGCATTTGGGACTAAATTGATAACATATAAAAATTTTAGAAACTTAAAAAATTTTCAAATTTTCAAGTGTCACACGCCCGTGTGAACAAGACGTGTGCCTCACATGGCATTAGACACACCCGTGTGTCTAAGCCATGGCAAAACAGGGCATACATACTGACTTGACCGCACAGCCACAAGACACGCCCGTGTGCCAGGCCGTGTGAAAATTAGGGAGGCTACTAACTTGGGTCACACGACTGACCATACGCCCGTACGTCGCACACGGCTGAGACACACACCCTTGTCTCTGCTCATACAAAAATAGGCCATTTGAAAAGCCAAATACTGACTTTAATTCGTAGGGTACCCCAGGGCACACAAAGCCATGTAAAGTGACTGTACGTCGTACACAGCTGAGACACACGCCCTTGTCTCTGCTTATACAAAAATAGGCCATTTGAAAACCCAAATTTGCCACCCTAAAACCATAAGCATTTACATTCATATTTCACCACATTTAAGCAGCTCAATTGGCAACCAAATTAACCAATTCAATACACATTATACATCATATCCAAACTTATCATTTACATATCCATATACCTATATAACCACGTATACAATTCATTCATCTAACATCCATATATCAAGAATTCTTTTGCATAATTTCATTCAAATATTACTATACCAAAACATACCATCATTAAGCACATATAGGCAATGCAATATTATATGAAAATAAGCCAAATCACATGGCTTAACTTATATACAAATTCATTCTCAAACCATGATACCAAAACATAAGTATTACTATCAAACTAGCCTATACATGCCATATTTACATAAGCTCATAAGTTCAAAATACCAAATGGAAATTGGATAGTGTGATGTGCAACTCCACTTGTCCGAAACGAGCGAGCTAACGAACCTCTATAAGAAATAGAAATAGAAAGCATCAATTAAAATAATAGTTCATATCTTTCCAATATTGTACATCATATATATATAACTTTAATAACACATATAAACCGTAACTTGTCTGTATAACATTATTTGGGCCCGTTGAACCTATTAGAACTTCAAGGGATAATTGAGTGAACAATGTCAATAATCCATCAAGTCATCATCATACATGCTCTTTCGAGTTATGGTCGGTAAGCTCTTACTGAGCTGATAAACAGTAAGCTCTATTGAGCTAAAAACGGTAAGCTCTATTGAGCTAAACATTAAGCTCTTTCATGCTGAATCGGTAAGCTCCAATGAGCTAAAATAGTAAGCTCATACGAGCTATGATGAGTCTACAACAAATGTAGGAGCTCGACCATTACAGTAATTCCAGTAACACGTCGCTTGTATCCAATGAATTCACATAGTTCAAGTAGGGCTCAGTAATGAATAAAATTTATCATCAAGGCATTCATATTTCAAATATTTCAATTAAATACATTCAATTCAACAATTACAAGTATAGAAAAGTTCAATTCTAATTATATGAACTCATCTCGTGTTTGCTCGTATAACCGTCGTCTACTCGTCTACCTTTCGTTTCTCCCGATCTAATTTCGATATTTATTTATCTTGATCTATATGATATCAAATTAACTCATTTAAACTTTCATTCAATTCAATTTAGCCTAAAACATTAATTTTGGCTAAATTACAAATTTATCCCTAGCCTTTTTAACTACTTTGCAATTTAGTCCTTTTTACACAAAATGGCAAATTTATGCAATTTCTCCTTAACCCATGTATAGTTGAATTTCAAATAACCTCATAGAAACCCATATTTTCATTATATTCACATTTTCAACCACAACATTTCTATCTTTCACAATTTAATCCCTAATTCTCTTTTTTGTTAAAAATCCACTTTATAAAACCTGTATAACTATTAACAATCATCAATAATCTAACAAGAAACTTCAAAATACCCAAGTATTCAACAATTTCATATCTCAAAATCTATAATAGTTTCAAAAACAAAGGTACGGGCTAGCTAAATTAAGCTGCAGCGAGCTCAAAAACGTAAAAATCATTAAAAACTAAGCTAAAACGAACTTACATGCTCAAGGTAAAGTGACCGAATGTTTGAAGCTTTAAAAATGGCTATTCCTTGCCCTTGATTCGGTTGAGAAGATGAATGAAGAATAAAAATGTATTTTATTTTATTAAATTAAACTTTATTAATCCAATTACCAATATAACCTTATAATAAATAATCCATATATCATGTAATTCATGGAATGAATGTCCACTAACATTAACAAGGGTATATTATCAACTGAAGGACTTCTATTATAAATTTCATAGCTATTTGAGTCATTTAACTAATAGATCTCATATTTCACGCATTACGCAATTTAGTCCTTTTTACCAAATTAAGCATTTAAACAGTAAAATTTCTTCACGAAACTTTCACATAATTAATCTATCATGCTGTAAACCTTATTAAAATAATAAAATAAATATTTTGAATTTGGATTTGTGGTCCCAAAACCACTGTTCTGATTTGACCAAAAAACGGGCTGTTACAGGCAATCCTCCAACAAAATTTTATGCATGTAGAAAGTAGGGCTAATTCCCTTTATATCAGCAAGGGTCTATCTTAACGCCTTCTTAGATCACCGAAGGACTTCTAGCAACTTGACCTCTTGCTTGAGTGTTAACTCCGCAGAAATAACTATCGGCAAAGTGTTGTTCTCTCCCAAATATGCATATTTTAAATGCTACGATAAAGGTTTCAACTCCAGTGTGGGAGGTTCTTCTATAGTAGGTTTAGGAGGATTAAAAGAGTGATTTGATAAATCCAAGGACTCAAACTTCTTCCCTAGCCTGTCCATAAACTGCATTGTAACACCCCAAACCCGACCCGGACGTTATGGCCACATCCAGTGTGTCACATTGAAGTGTTTTATCGAAAACCTTGTTTTCATTGAAAACCCTTCTTTAAATAAAAACTATTCCTTCTTGTATGATAATAATTACTTTGTAAAATCTCTTTTCAGTTGCGGACGCTTTATTTAAAATAAATGATCTACGAAAACTTGTCATTTAAAAATTGAGTTGCGAAAACGTGGTATTTAGAAATAGTTATGGTTTAGGAAAACCATGTTCTACTTCCAATAAAAAAATATTAATCCTAATTTAAAATAATAACCAGAGGAAAGGCCTTATTACAATCTGGACTGAAATAACTTAAAATACTAGAAATTATATGCTAAAGAAAACAAGTCCAAGTCGTTCTGCTAGCTAGCCACCTCGAAGTCCCTCCTACCGTCGAACCACCTACTGAGGATCACCTGAGAAAAAAAATAAAAGAGGGGGTGAGTTTTCAAAAACTCAGTGTGTACAACTCTCGGCAAATAGAAAAGCATGCAATAGCAAGTCTTTTTGGGCCTGAGCCCAATTCAATATCAAAACAGTTGTAAAGCAATGAAATATGCACGGATCCCACCCATCCAACCGCTACACACCATCTCCATCCCCCGATACACACCATGTGGGGATATAAATATTGACCCACCCATCCGATACACTCTAATGGTAGCCTGGTTACAGTACTACCTAACGTTGCAGCAAAGCTGCTAATCATGTATTGGGCTTAAAAAGCCATCGATGGATCCACGATCGTCAAGCAACCATGCGATCCTCATGTACTTCCTCCGTTCCATAATTCCCAACCCATACACAACCTAAACAGAATATCATATGAATGCAGCAGGTATACATGTAACATCCATAAATCTTGCATTCAACACATAGGGGTATTTTAGTCATTTTCGCCCTTAGGGGCTTTTCGGTAATTTCTCTTTATTATGGGTTATTACTTACCTTGGCCCGTTAACAAGTCCTCGTTGGCTAAAGAGAACAGATACTATGCACTAGGTAGGAATCCAGAAAAGAGGAGGTGGGTCAATATGATTGCTTAAGTACCAAGCTCTCCCTAGATCCAATCCTAGACATGCATATACCCATTGCCACACCTTAACCTTATGGCTTGTCCACGGTCACAATTAATCAATTAATTAAGTTTTATGTTTGTTTAAGAAGTTATCAGATACTAAGCCCGAAACCCCTTACAAAGCCTAAACGAGTCTACATACATGCATATGGCCCACTAGGCCCAATCTCATTCATATGGCCCATTCGGACCAAATCACATTCGTATGGCCCGTCAGGCCCAATCTTATTCATAGTCATTCAATCATATGATTTTTCATCACTTAGTAACAAATTGCCAATTTTGCCTATTATGGGCCTTGCAGCCCATCGGGCCCATTTAGCCCATTCTGGCCCGGTTCGCCAACACATGGCTCAAGTCCACGGAACCGCTCATGGGGCCTCTGGTAACCTATCGGTTTCCCCTTATAAGTGTTCGTGCACTCGCAAGTCTATTGTAGTGAAACCTCTGGCTTTTTGACATTTCAGTTTTTCGGCATTTTGGGATTTACCGATCTGCCGTGTGTGTGCAGTGTCTGTACACACCTGGTACTAAAATGTGCTGCGATCTCCTCAGCCATGAACTTACAAATGATGTCACTCAATAATTAATCACACACTTATCAAATACGATCACCAAAAGACGAAAATCTCACCTTTGCCTTATCTTGAACGATAAGCCTTAACAACCCTTCCTTGATCACCAATCATGAGTATTACTTAAATCTAAAACCCTAAAAAGCCTAAGGAGCAATCCAGCACAGATCTAAAATCTGAGATTCGATACTAATCCCACAAGAATCAGTCGAAGTAGAGGGAGTAGCGGCGGCACAGAGGGTCTTCAGCCAAAGAGGTATTTGGCTTTTGAGATTTGCATGGTGAAAGGGGTTATTCGGCACAAATAAGAAGAAGAGAAGAAGGAATCGGCTAAAACCAAAGGTGAATCAAAAGAGAATTTGAGAAGAGAAAGGATGGAAAATCGGCAAGCAAGGAACAAGGAATCTAGCTTTTGAGCACTTAGAGAGAAAAGTGTTTCGACAACACAAAAATGAGGAATTCGGCTAAAGAAAGGGAAGCAATTTCGGTAATACCCTAGAATCCCCAAAAATTGGCACTTATATATACTATAGCCGAATTTGCCTATCCCCAAATTCCTTATTCAGCTTCACTTCTCTACAACCCTTATCTCCTAACTTTTCTCCCTGATAACTCCTTAATCCCTTCCTTAAATTTCTCCTCTGATCACTCCCTTCAGAGTTCACATCCAACGCCACTACTGGCCATTTATTAAGCAAAAATAAATCCTTCTTTTGAGCAATGAGGGATTCAATCCCTAAACCTCCTTTCCATGCATGTGACGCCACCTCTAAGCCCCACATGTAACGCTACTTGCCACTCTAACACAAGGCTCCTTGTGTCCAATTCCTCCTTCATTTATTTAAAACACAAACTACTTGCCATCAAGGTTCTTTTAATTATTAAACTATAATTTTCTTCACCCCAAAGTTTGAACTCAAAACTTAACCAGGCCTATTATCACATAAATAACACTTGACTAGGAATATTAAGCACACCTTTTATCAAAACCGAAAAAGAAAGAAAGTTCAAGATTTTTGGGGCGTTACATGCGTGGCTTCTATAAGTTCACCAATGTCGTCAAAAATTACTACGTCACTCCACTCAAATGAGTCTTCATCACTATCTAAATTGCTGTGGAAAAATTTTGCAAACTCTTCCCCTACCACTATTTCTAGTAACCCAATGGCGTGGCATTCTTCATTCTCATTAGCACATTTCAAGGCATCAAATATATTAAAAGTAATCTACTAATCATTTACTGTCATGGTCAGTTCGTCTTCTACAAATCAATTAAAGTCCTACCAGAAGCAAAATAAAAAGGTCTTCTAAGAGTAATTGGCACATCCTAGTCAGCAAAAGGAAACTTGTAGGAAAAATAAATTTATCTACTCTTACCAGCATGTCTTCAATTTTACTTTTTGGATGTGCATAGGATCGATCAGTCAGTTGCAATGTAACCGTAGCAGGTCTTGCTTTCTCAATTCCTAGCTTCATGAAAATAGACACAGGCATTCGACTTACACTCGCTCTTGAATCACATAATGTCTTACCAACATAATGATTTTCAATTGATCATGGGATAGTGAAACTCCTTGGGTCCTTCAACTTTTTAGGTAATTTACTCATCAACATTGTTGTGCACCCTTCAGTGAGAGCAATAGTCTCAAATTCTCCCAATCTGCGCTTCTTTAAGAGTTTATCTTTCATGAATTTCACATAATTGGGCATCTTCTCCAAAGCTTTTACTAGTAGCATGTTGATATGGAGTTGTTTCAAAACATCAAAAAATTATTTGAATTGAAAATCCTATTGACAATTATGGAATCATTGTGGAAAAGGTCAAAGCAGTCATCCAAATTTTTGATATTGTCCTTCCGGTTGCTGACATTGTTTTCCTGTGGAATTTTTGTTGGCAACATGATCTGATCTGCTGCAACATTTTTTTGTTTACTATTTTTAGGTGCAGTATGCTTTTCAGTTGATTCGAAATTCTTTTCGTGTTTGAGTCTGGAGTTGTCCTCTTCTATAATGGTGTCTTGAACAACATCATCCAACTGTGTCCCACTTCTAAGAGTGATGGCTTTTCACTATCCCTTCTCTTGTGTTCTTTAATTCCCAGTATCGCTTGGCAATGCTCCTTGTTGCCTCAAATTTAAAGCATTCACTGTCTGTCCCACTTAATTCTCGAGAGCTCTAAGCGACGCAACCTATCTCTAAATTACAGCATCATTCTTAGCCATATATTCTTTTAGCGAAGCTTCAATATAGGTAAAAGATGATGCTTGACCTTGTTAGACATTTTTCCACATCATAGGATTATTATCACCAGGTGATGCACTATTAGCATTATGTCTCACCACATTGTTTAAATTCCCCGCACCTTGATTATTCCAACTAAATTTCGGATGCTGCTTCCCCTCTGGATTGTACGTGTTAGAATAGGGGATATTTTTTCGGTTAAAATTACCCATTTAGTTGATAAACCATAAAAGTAACACATTCTAATCCCTTACTTAGCATATTTTTGGATAATTTATCATATAATTGAGTGAATTAGATGCTCGTAATCCTTTAATTTAATGTTTTATACTCAGGAGAGCATAGGGGAACAAAAGGAGCAAAAAATAGGCCAAAAATGGACAAAACGGGCTGATTGAGGAACCCACACGGCCAAGATGAATTCCACATGGATGGAGCACACGCCCGTGTGAGACACACGGGCTGGCCACACGCCCACGTGGCAGCCCGTGTCGATATAGCTCCAAGTTTCCCAAATACGCAGAAAAAGCCAATTTTTAAGGTTTCTAAGCATTCTAAAGTCTATATAAACACACTAGAAGTAGACCTAAGGGGACACGCAGAGTAGAACACATGAATTACTTGAAGAACGCCAACAGATTCAGCTCGGAAGCAGGATCTCCTTCAAGACTGAAGAACTCACTTCAATTTCTCTCAAAGTTTTTCAGTTTCTTTATGTTTTGTTATTTTCCTATTTTTGAGGTTTTTTGCTACTACATTATGAACTAAACTCCCTAAATACCTAGGGAGGATGAAACCTAAGATGGATCTTGTTATTTAAAGTTCTAAATTTAATGATAAATACTTGTTCTTATTCTTAATTATGAGTTATTAATTCTTGCCTTAATATTTTCAGGATATTATTACAAGTTTGATGTGCTTATTCAGTGGAGCAAAAGTTCCTGTTTAAGAGTAGATCTTGTAATAACCAAATTTGCCCGGCCCATAAATGAATAAATAAAAACAAAAACATAAATTTAAAAAATAATAAAGTTTATACAGTCCATGTACAAAGCCCAAAACTCATTAACATTTACAGCTCATTACCTGTTTACATTTGCACCCAAAGGTCTAAAACCCTTAGCCCAGATACCTAAAACTACCCAGTGCCCAATTACACCCAAGCCCGTATGCTACCCAAGATACACAAGGCCCAAGTGGCCCAATCTGTTAACGGAAGACAGAAAGGCCTAGGGTTTTAGAAACCCTAGGCACCGCAACCATCCCAAGTGTCACGCGTCTTCGACTCGCGTCATTCCAGTGGCCTTCCATTAGCGCCGTGACTCCAGTGCCATATCACACCGTAATTGGCGCATTCACCGACGGATTTCTCGCTGATACCTGTAAAAGAAAAAAAGAACCACAACAGCAAAGGAAACAAACATGGAAAGAAATCAAAGGATACTTTCCCAAAAATGTAACAGAGGGTTATAAAAACCCTTTTTGTTCCAATTTGTATACACGGTTTTTTTTACAGAGAGATTCAATAAAAACAGAGTACCCTTTTATACAGAAAATAGAATCATAGTCGATCGAGGAACACATAGGTGAATATTTTTTTCTTTTCTGAATATATATACAAATATTGTAACAATAAAAAATAAAATGGAAAAGGGGAACGCACCGTTTTGATCCGTGTGTGAAAAGGAATTTTTTCATTTCCCCGTCGTTACACATGGTGGGCGTTAGGCGGGCGCGTGAGCGCATGAAAGCCCTAGACGGAGTCTCGACAGAACTCCGGAGGCATCTTCCCCAACCCTCTCAGAGAGTTTTCTTTCTTTTTTTTAAAGACCAGGTTGTAAAATGATTTTAAAGTTAAAATTTGGTTTATATAGCCTAAAGAAAATGACGTCGTATAGCTTAAAACAATAAGTTTCAAAACGTCATCGTTTAGGCCAGGATCCGCGTGTTCACCCGATTACCCTGGGAGGATTCGCGTGTTTTCGTAAAATGGGATAATTTCCCAATTGGTCCTTCTGTGTTTTCTATTTTTTTCAATTTCACTTTATTTTATTATAATTTGGCCCTAACATTTTGATTTTATTTCAATTTAGTCTCAGTAGCTCTTTTGAGGCCTATTCTGGGAACGATGTCGTTTTGGGGTTTAAGGCTAATTGCCCAATGAGTCCCTTAACTTTTAACGCGCGTTCCAGAAGGCCCAAAATTTATTTTTTTATTATTATTTTTTTAAATTAGCCCTAAAGTTTTGATCATTGCTAATTTTAATTCTTTTTTCTTAAATTTATTTATTTTAAATATTATTTATTACTTATTTATACATATAAAAATTTATTTATTTATATATTAATTATTTTCAAGTATATTTATATATTATATTATTTATTAATATATATTATTTTATATTTTTATATTATTGTATATATGTTATATTATCTTATGTTTTAATATACATTATATATTATATTGTTTTATTTTATATTTATATCTTATTACATATTATCATGTATAATTTTAAAATTTTATAAATTATTATTAAACATTATTTTTTTATATATTATTATTAAATATTTAAAATTCATTTATCATTACATTATTTTATTATTTTATATTTTATACGTTATTTTATTTATATTATTATTATATATTATTACACTATTATGAAATTTATAAATTATTATTAAGTATTACATTTATGTGTATTAAACATGTAGTATGTGTGTTATTATAAAGTTTTATTATTATATATATATATATATATATATATATATACACATCGTTTTTAGTATGTACTAAGCACTTTAAAATTTTCCTTTATTATTCATTGTGCCAAATATGTGATTCTTCCTAAGTTTTATTTTTTTTTATATATGTTCATATGTTATTAATATATTTGTATTAATTGTTTAAATATGTAAATTCATTGCACGAGTTATTTCTTATCATTGATTTTATATGTTTACATGAAAATTATTTATTTATGTAAGTTATATTTTCATGAAGTATGATTATACATCTTATCCTCATTGTTTACTATGTTGTATTCTCGCATGAAATATTATTATATATGTTTAATTTGTACTGATATATTATTTTTTCCAGTTTTTATTTTTGCATGAAATAATGTGTATATTCATATTATTTGTGATTATATATGCTTGAAATGTTAAAGTATTGTGTGATTTATGTCGTAATTACCATTTACTACATTATATTTGCAAGAAATGTTAAAGTACGTAGTTTAATTAATCCAATATTGATCTTTTGTAATAGGTTAAATGCATCATCGTTTTTTAAAAAAAAAAGTTTCATTTAATTCAAAGGAATTTTAAAAAAAAAAAGGCAATGCCTTTTGTATTTAGGAATTCGGGGAATAGTGCCCTAACATGCTGGGTCGCGATTTCCCGTTTGTCTAAATGTTTAAAGTATCCTTTTTAATAGATTTTGAAAATATCAAGATGATTTTAGTTACAAAAGTTTAAAAATATCGTGTCCAAACATGCTAGATGTGATGTTTATATTCTTTTGAAGCAATGGAATCTTGATTCTTTTTAACTCAAATTATTACGGTTTTAAAAGAAACCTTATTTCTAAATTCTTTCAAACTTTTGACATTAAGACAAAATTATTCAATTTGGTACCAATTTTGGGCATTAAGAGGGTGCTAGTCCTTCCTCGTGCGTAACCGACTCCCGAATCTATTTTCTCGTAACTTCGTAGACCAAAACATTTGATAAAGTGATCCAATCACACTTTAAAAGACTGGTGGCGACTCCCGTTTTTCAAAATACCCTCCTAATTTAAAAAGAGGTTTTGACAGCTTGGCGACTCTGCTAGGGACTTAAGAGAGTCGAGCCAATGATTATTTTATGTCTTAATGTCAGAAGTTTGGAAATTTTAAAAATTGACCCTTTTTACATGTTTTTGCTGCATATGTTTGTTATCTTATTACCGTACATTGCAGTTGCATGACCGTTGTGGTCACACCCTTAACTGGGAGTGAGAAGCTACGCTTTCGTGAGGTTTTCACCTTCGAATGAGCTAGTGGATTGCTTCCGGGATACTGTACCTATGTCTTCGTGAGATTTTTATCTCTGTATGGCCATAGGGAAATGTGTCCCCCTGAACTGAACTTGGTCTATATGAGCCTATAATGGGTGAAGAACGAGGAATCTGTTGGTTCAGGTACCCTTGCTTTAGAGCTAAAACACATATAGTGAACTTTAAGTGTTTACCCTAGGGAAATAGAGATAGCCTTTAGTAAGCTACCCTTGTAAGTACTTGTTTATCATTTTTTTATATATGATATTGACTTATTTTATTTTATTGTTATTGCATGTCACTCAACATTTAAAGGTGTCGGTTCAAGGTTTGATTTCTAGATTAGAAAGTTTTGTAATGAGGAATGAATATCTTAAAAAAGTGGAGGACAATGCCTCTATTTGTACCTGGTCAGAAAAAACCCAGTTAGAGAAGGGAGATAGTGTCACCGAGGGGTATACATCATAGTTATGGGACTTCACTCGTATTAATTCGACACAGAATGAGTTTCAGGAGTTGAGAGACATTTGGGCCCAATGGGATGACGAGGATAAGCAGCTTTTCTATCAGGATTATGGAGACCTTCCCTATTTGCTAGACGTCAAAGTAGATAGGCACTTGTTTCGAGCTATAGTACAGTTCTGGAACCCTGCTTATAGTTGCTTTACATTTGGTGATGTTGATCTTGTATCTACTTTGGAGGAGTATACGACTTTACTGTGTTGCCCGAGGATTCAGGGTCACAAGGCTTATGTTAGGCCTGCTAGCCTTCCAACTTTTACGAAGAAGTTGGTAATGATTACCGGGATGAGTGAGCAGTGGGTTGTAGCTCGTGTGCAGCAAAAGGATGATAGTAAGTGCGTTCCATAGGCCGTTTTGAGGGATTTGATATCGACATATCCAGACGTAAAAAAGAGGGTTGATGTCTTGGCTTTAAGTATTTAGGGTTTAGTGATCTTCCCAAAGGCTTTGGGACACATAGATGAGGTAGTTGCGGATTTATTCGATTAACTTGGTAAACAGAACACACCTGTGCCTGCAATCCTAGCTGAGACGTTTAGATCTTTGAGCGCATGTCGAAGAGCTGGTGAAGGAAGGTTCATTGGATGTGTACAGTTGCTGTTGGTTTAGTTTCACAGCCATTTTTGGAAGGTTGATAAGGTTCCTTGCCGAGTGTTCTTCAAAGACTAATCTCCGCTAAAGAAAGTAGTAGACATGCCTAGGAGAGATGACATTTCAGAGGAGAGGTGGATAGACATTCTTCAGAATCTTCGTGAGGAGGATGTTATGTGGAAGGCTCCTTGGTTGGTTCCTAGTGAATTCCTTTACCGCTGTGGCAATTTTGATTGGGTCCCTTTGCTAGGAATTTGGAAAGTTGTTGGATATGCACCATTGCTTGTTCTAAGGCAATATTGAGCGAGGCAGTTCATACCGGCTACACGGGGTTTAGTTCAGAGTGATTTCACTTATAAAGGGGATCACTATAAGAAGAGGATGCGAGAGATTTTTGAGGCTTGGAAGAAGCCTTTCTGTATAAAAGTCTTGACTGAGGGCTCGATGTCAACCCTTGAGTATAAAGGATGGTTTAGTAGGAGAGTCAACGATAATGTCCCTAGGCCAATTTTAGGGGTGGCTCGATCATTAGAGGAGAGCTTACGAGTGATTCCATCAGAGTTGGAGGTTATGAAGCAAGAGTTCGAGAGAAAGAATTCAGAGCTTGAAAAGAGGATTGAAAAGCTCGAAGAGGAAAAAATATTCTTGAGTCTCGACGTCGATGTTCAAAAGATGGAATTCGAGAAGGTGAAAATGGAAAAGAAAAAGATTGAGGAAGATCGAGATGATTTAAAGACGCACTACAAGAAGGCCCGAGTAACGTTGAAAAGGGTCAGATTAAGGAGATCTTTAGAGCAGTGGCAAAAAGAGATTCAAGTGGAAAGAGCCAAAGCTGAGTATTGGGAGAAGAAGTTCCAAGAGAGACAGTCACGTAATCTGACCCTAGAGATGGAAAATCAAGAATTAAAAACCAAGGTGGCTGAACCTGGACGGTCTCTTCATCTTCAACGAGTCGAAGCTCTGCGGTCGAGATAAAAGAATTGGAGAGCAAGCTTGAAAGTTTGGATTTAGCTTTGCATAATAGTAGCCTCTGAATCAAACAGCTCGAGGCATGAGAGGGATATTGGAAAGGAGAATTCCACCAATCTCAAGGACGAGTTAGAGATAGAGATCATGTCATGGAAGAGGCCTTAGTTCAGATTCGAGAGGTTGCTGAACACTTGCAGGATTTGGCAATACAAGCTAGAACACTGAGTATAATATATGAGTCATCGTCAGACAGGGGACGAGAATTAGCATTGTTATTAGATAGGGTTAAGACTCTAGGCCTATGGGCGAAAGCATATTTGTAATCTGTTTTATGAAAAGATTTTTGTTCCTTAAATAACATTTTTTAAAATGAAACTGAATCAGAATCGACATCTTTTTTTTGCATTCATGCATTTGTATCTCATCACATCGTATCCATTCAGGTTTATAGAAAGACCCTAATTAATTAAAATTATTAGGGAGAAAGAGAGTAAGAGAAAGAAAATCTGGAAGCAACACATCCTTACAGTACATGCGCTAAGTCAAAAAATATGGACCAAAGATTTGAACAGCTACAAAAGGACATGCAGGACCAATTGCAAGAGCAATTGGCAAAAATGCAAAACGACATGAGGGAGAAAATGTTGGAGGCTCAAAGGAACATGATGGCTGAGATGGCACAACTACTGAGGGCCACTGATAAGGGAAAGGCTCCTATGACAACTACTGGCGAGGATGGTGAGGATCATCCTCCGGGTTTTACCCCACCTCACGTACAAACTCAACCTGAGGCATATCCCCGAGGGCCGTCTGTCACAATAAGGCCTCAACAGGGTCAAGTCGATGCTGGAATACCCATGAACTTTCAAACTGGTTCGGGATTCAATCCTGGAGACAATCCTGCCAATCTGGTTATCCCTGATCTAGATGTAGCTGAGAGGGAAGAAATGAGACTCAAATTACCAAGGCAATTAGAGGAACGTTGCAGATGGTTAGAGAAGAAATTTAGGGCACTAGAAAACGCTGATAAATGCCAAGTAGTATAATTAGCTGAACCGGGCCAAAATAAGTTCATGGAGGGATCTTGCACAAGCCTTCATGCAGTAGTACAATCATGTGATTGACATGACTCCGGATAGGATCACGCTGCAAAACATGGAGAAAAAGCCTAATGAAAATTTTAGGCAATATGCACAGAGATGGAGAGAGGTGGCAATGCAAGTTCAACCAACATTGTTGGAGAAGGAGACTACCATGTTGTTCACCAACACTCTAAAGGCTCCATTCATCACTCACATGATTGGGAGCACCACTAAAAGTTTTTCGGATATAGTCATGGCGGGAGAGATGATCGAGAATGCTATAAGGGGTGGCAAAATCGAGGGGGAAGTGACCAAAAGATTGGCCCCAAATAGAAAGGATAGTGAAGTGAATAACACAAGCACCTTCAACACGAGGGCAATCATAGTTGGTCAACCTAAAACAGCTGCGGTTGAGCAACAGCATTCTCAAAGGCAGGAGTCGGGTACAAGGCAGAATTCTAAAAGGATGCAATTCACACCTATCCCTGTGACGTATCGTGAGCTTTATCAAAGCTTATACGATGCACATGCTATTTCTCCTTTTCACTTGAAACCACTACAGCCCCCATATCCCAAATGGTATGACGCAAACGCCAGATGCGAATACCATGCTAGAATACTGGGGCATTCGATCGAAAACTGTACTAGTTTTAAGAAGGCCGTAAAGAGGCTTATTAAGATGGGGGTAGTGAAGTTCGACAATACCCCTAATACTGAAAACCCGTTGCCAACTCATAGCGATTAAGGAGTGAATGCTATTGGTGAAGCTAGTGAGAGAAGAATGAAGGAAGGCGTGGCTGAGGTGAGAACGCCGATGAAGATGATTTGGGAAGAGATGGTGAAAAGAGAAATGATAATCTCTAAAGAGAGGAATGAAGGAGCAAGGGACTACTGTGAGTTCCATGCCAAAGAGGGGCATAAAATCCAGGAATGTGACGAGTTTAAGGCCTTGATACAAAGCCTTATGGACAACAAAGAGCTAGGATTTTATGAAGCTGGGCCAAATAAGGGATATATATGCACATTAGGTGGTGCACCGAATAATCAAAACCGGCCAAGGATCATTATTTCTTTACCAGGAAGTAATAAAGTTGAAATGCCGGCGGTACCGAAAGTCATCATTCATAAACCTGTTTGCTTTCCTTATAAGGATAACAAGAAGGTACCCTGGAATTATAATTGCTATGTGTCAATTCCAGAGAAGGAGGATATAGCTAGTACGTCTAAGGATGAACAAGTTGAGTGTTCCCATACACGGAGTGGGAAGCAGTATGATGCAGTGGGCATCAGAGAAAAGCCCACAAAAATAAAGAACGTTAGTACAAAGAAGGAGAAAGAGGCTGAAGTGCCTGTCAAGGAGCCAGTAAAGGAGGAAGAGGCTAAGGAATTTCTAAAGTTCCTTAAGCATAGCGAGTATAGCGCGGTCGAATAGTTGCGTAGGCAGCCGACTCGTATATCAGTATTGGCTCTACTTCTGAGTTCTGAGGCACATCGGGATGCATTGATGAAGGTGCTCAACGAAACATATGTCACTCATGACATATCCATTAATAAGCTGGACCGGTTGGTGAATAACATAAGTGCGGATAATTTCATCTATTTTAATGATGATGAAATCCCACCGGGAGGCGGGGGGTCAACTAAGGCCTTGCACATCACCACTCGATGCAAGGGGTACACACTCCCAAGTGTACTCGTTGATAATGGATCGGCCTTGAATGTTCTACCATTGTCTACATTGAACAGATTACCCATTGACGATTCTCACATAAAGACATGTCAGAATGTGGTAAGAGCCTTCGACGGTACAGAAAGGAAGGTGATGGGAAGGATTGACTTCCCTTTGGAAAATTAGGCCTGGTATATATGAAGTAGACTTCTTGGTGATGGATATCAAGCCCTCCTAAAATTGCTTACTAGGGAGGCCATGGATACACTTAGCGGGAGCGATGCCCTCATCGTTGCACTAGAAATTAAAGTTAGTGATGGACGGACGGTTAGTAACCATCAATGCGAAGGAGGACATTATAGTCGCAGTCACTAGTAAGGTCCCTTATGTCAAAACAAAAAAAGAGTCTATTGAGTGTTCCTTTCGCTCTTTAGAATTTGTGAATGCAACCTTCATTTTAAAAGGGAGTGAGCTACCTGTGCCAAAAATAGCAAGAGCTACGAGGATGGCTCTACAAATGATAGTGGGAAAGGGAGTCTTACCAGGAAGAGGGTTAGAAAAATACCTACAATGAGGGATTCAAATCCCAGAACTGAAAGAGAAGAGAGATCACTTTGGTCTGGGCTTTAAGCCAGACTATAAGCAAAGGAGGAAGGAAGTTGAGAAGCGCCAAGAAGGAAGAAGGGCGCGCCTTAATGGAAGAGAAGTGGAGTGGGAGCTGATGACATTCCCTCCAATATCCCAAACCTTCATATCGGGAGGGTTACTTATAGAAGGAAGTCATCAGATTAATGTTATACACGACGAAGGATCGGAGCATGGAAACCTTGAGGGCATTTGCCCTTACGAACTGGGAAGCTCTCTGAACAATTGCACTGCGGAGGAACTTCCTGTAGTCTTTAGGAACTTTTCAGAGTAATTTTCGAAACATTCTTGTTACTTTAGGGCCTAGGAGTAATAGGATTACATTTGTGAAATAGGCTTACAATCATCTATTATTATTTTTTAAATAAAACATAACTTTTATCAATTTGAACGAGTATTGTTTCATTTTTATCAACCAATATTCCGTTAAATTTTGGCAATTCTTATTCTTTCATTTATAGCACATAAATAATCATTCTTAAATTCATTCATTCTTTGTATATTCTTTATACTTCACAGATCCCTAGATATCAATGACATGAGCACTAATGTTACAAATCCTGATTTCTCTCGTGAGCAAGACATGTGTTTAGAGGAATCTCAGGATTTTAGAGATGTCCTAAATTGTAATGTGTCTCTAGATCTATTGAGGATGGTAAAATAGGAGGAGAAACAAATCATGCCCCATGAGAAAGAGGCAATAGAGAATGTAGCCCTAGAGGAATGGAAAGAGGTGAAAATTGGCACGCATATTGCCAAGAATACAAGGCAAGGACTGATTGAGTTGCTACATGAGTTTAAGGATATCTTCGCATGGTCCTATCAAGATATGCCAGGGTTAAATACCGATATTGTGGTGCATCATCTTCCAATAAGATAGGATTGTAAGCCAGTCCGACAGAAGTTGCAAAGAATAAGGTCAGATGTCGTATTAAAGATAAAGGACAAAGTCAAGAAGCAGTTCGATGCAGGATTCTTATAAGAGGTAAAGTACTCTGAATAGGTAGCTAACATTGTACCAGTCCCTAAGAAGGATGGGAAGGTATGGATGTGTGTTGATTACGCAGATCTGAACAAAGATAGCCCAAAAGATAATTTCCCTCTGCCACACATAGACACTTTGGTAGACAACACAGCGGGATATTCATTGTTCTCCTTCATGGATGGTTTCTCAGTGTACAATTAGATAAAGATGCATCTTGAGGACATGGATAAAACCACCTTTATAACATTGTAGGGCACCTTTTGTTACAAGGTAATGCCCTTCGGGCTAAAGAATGCAGGGGCAACATACCAAAGGGCTATGGTGACTTTGTTTCATGATATGATGCACAACGAAATTGAGGTGTATGTTGACGACGACATGATTGCTAAATCTTGAACAGAGAAGGAACATATTGAAGTTTTGAGAAAGTTGTTCCTAAGATTAAGAAAATTTCAGTTGAAGCTTAATCCGGCAAAGTGCATCTTCGGGGCTAGGTCAGGGAAGTTATTAGGCTTTATGGTCAGCGAAAAAGGGAATAGAAGTTGACTCAGACAAAGTTAGAGCCATATGAGAATTGCATCCACCACGAACTCAGAAGAAAGTTCAGGGTTTTCTTGGAAGATTGAATTATATTGCTTGGTTTATTTCACAATTAACCGAGAAATGTGATCCTATATTTCGCCTCCTTAGAAAACACAACCAAGGTACTTGGGATGAGGAATGCCAGAATGCTTTTGATAAGGTTAAGCAATACTTGTTAAATGCTCCAGTGTTATCTCCGCCTAGTCCAGATAGACCATTAATTCTGTACTTATTAGTGTTTAGTAATTCTATGGGATGTGTGCTTGGCCAACATGACGAGTCGGGAAGAAAGGAGAAAGCAATATACTACCTCAGTAAGGAATTCACAGAGTGTGAGATGAGATATTCGCCAATTGAAAAATTGTGTTCTGCTTTGATTTGGACAACTTGAAGGTTGAGGCAATATATGTTATATCATACGACTTGGCTAATCTCAAAACTTGATCCATTAAAGTACATGATGGAGTCAACAACCCTAAATGGAAGGATGGCAAGGTGGCAGATACTACTTTCAGAATTTGATATAGTCTATGTGAGTCAAAAGGCTATAAACGGAAGCGCGATAGCAGAATTTCTAGCTAGCAGAACTCTAGAAGATTACGAGCCGTTGAGCTTTGATTTCCCTAATGAGGAGTTGATGTATGTGGCAGTTATTGAAGAATATCCTTGGAAGCTAAACTTTGACGGCGCGTCAAACGCAGTAGGAAAAGGGATTGGGGCAGTTTTGGTATCCTCAAATGGTGATTATTATCCATTCACGTGCAAGTTGGATTTTGATTGCACAAACAATATGGCCGAGTATGAAGCGTGCATCATGGGACTCCGAGTAGCTATAGAGGGAGGAATAAGAACCTTGGAAGTATGTGGAGACTCTGCATTGGTAATTTACAAGCTTAAAGTTGAATGGGAAACAAGGGATCCTAAATTAATCAATTATCAAAAGGTAGTTTTGGGGTTACTTGAGGAGTTCGATGACATCACTTTCAATTATATCCCACGAGACGAAAACCAGATGGCAGATGCTCTGGCAACTTTGGCTTCAATGATTAAAGCGAATAAAGAGGAGGAGATGAGACCCATTCAAATGAGTATCTTTGAGGCTCCAGCTTGCTGTTGTAATATTGAGGAAGAAGAAAGGGATGATAATCCTTGGTATCAGGATATATTGCGATATGTAAGAGATCGTAAATACCCAGAACAGGCAACTGACAATGATAAGCGAACTTTTAGGAGATTAGCCTGCGATTACGTTTTGGATGGGGATATCTTGTACAAAAGAAGAAAGGACCAAGTACTGTTGAGATGTGTGGACGCCGTGGAAGCTACCTTAATCTTGGAAGAAGTTCACGAGGGTGTTTGTGGGACACACGCTAATGGTTTCACGATGGCTAGACAAATCATGAGGTTTGGATATTATTGGTCTACTATGGAAGGGGATTGTATCAACTATGCCAAGAAATGCCATAAATGTTAGATTTACAGAGACAAGATTCATGTACCACCTTCACCTCTATATGTTATGACTTCTCCATGGCCTTTTTCCATGTGGGGCATGGATGTCATTAGGCCAATATCACCAAAAGCTTCAAATGGGCATCACTTTTATTTTTATGGTCATTGATTACTTCACAAAATGGATAGAGGCTGCTTCTTATGCAAATGTTACTAAGTCGGCTGTAAGTCGATTCTTGAAGAAAGAGATCATTTGTCAGTATGGGATGCCTGAAAGGATCATATCAGACAACGCATTGAACTTGAACAACAAAACGATAGTAGAAGTTTGCAGTCAGTTCAAGATTAAGCATCATAACTCTTCTCTGTATCGTCCAAAGATGAATGGGGCAGTAGAAGCTGCTAACAAAAATATCAAGAAGATAGTGGGGAAAATGACTGAAACCTACAGAGATTGGCATGAGAAGTTACCAATTGCACTTTTAGCCTATAGAATGTTCGTCAGAACCTCTATTGGGGCAACTTCTTTCTCGCTGGTTTATGGGATAGAGGCAGTATTACCCATTGAAGTTGAAATACCTTCTCTTTGAATTTGGTCGGAGACAAAGCTGGATGAAGCAGAATGGATTCAATCACGGTATGACTAGTTGAACTTGATTGAGGAAAAGAGGCTAAGGGCCATTCGTCATGGTCAGATGTATCAAAAGCGAATGATGCGAGCTTACGAAAAGAAAGTGTGACCAAGAGAATTCCACGAGGGGGATCTTGTGCTAAAAAAGATCCTTCCCATTCAGAAGGACTTTAGAGGAAAATGGATGCCGAATTGGGAAGGGCCGTATGCTTGAAGAAGGCCTTCTCTGGGGGTGCATTGATATTAACAGAAATGGATGGGAAGAGTTTACCCAATCTAGTGAATTCAGACTCAGTCAAAAAGTACTTTGTCTAAAGCAGAGGAGAATCCAGGGTGAAAACCCGTAAAGGGCATCTTGGGTTTTCAAAAAAATATAAAAAAATAGAGAGACCAAGGTGAAAACCCACAAAGGGCGCCTTGTGACCAAAGGGGTTTTGAGTTGAAAAGACGAAAGGGCAGCTCAAATTTTGGAGAGCACATGGTAATCTTGCTATATCAGATTCAACAAAGAGCGAACCGCGTGGCATATTGGTCCATCAACAAAGTACTTTGGATCTTTTAAATACATGTTGAATTCAAGAAAGTATTCATAGAGCTGGGGTATAGACCCTCAAGCGGCAATATCTAGGGCATCTAACTTTTGTCCTATTTGCTATCTTTAGATTCTCTTTCTTCTCAAAGATAGGCTTCAAATTAATTTTCTTTGTATTTTTGACAAATTCATTCAAATCCAATTATTCTCAAGATTAAATTCATCTTCCATTATTCTTAAAGTATGTTGCATTAAAATATTGATAGATGAACTAAATAATTTTCACAAATGAAGTTTTGCTCATTACTCTGGAAATTTCTAGATAATACAAGAAACTAAAAACAGAACAATTTTCGAGGAATTCACGCAAGTGAGGTTTCAAAGAACTCGAGGAAATTCTTTCTTTAGTTCAAAATGATGATTGGACAAATCAAACAATTCGATCCTAGGAGAGGATCATCTTACAGACATTTTTGGTGAGTCATAGCATTTCAAGAATGGTACAAACCCACAGGATAAGTATCGAGAGAAATAAAAAACTTCAACGAAGGAATAAGTGGTGACGTCTGGAATAGGGGTCATATTCATAAACATTTTGCATTATAATAAGTTTAATTAGGAGCATTCGACTCTCTTAGGTCATAGCATCCTAATCATTAGACATGAACTCATAGACATTATACAGGTTATGTCCTTCAAGGGACAATGAAGATTGATGCGCCTTAACCCCCTAAGCAGTAGGGTAACAGGCTAAAACGTAGCAGATCTGAACTTCAAGTGTTTACGCTAAAGCAGATCTAAGTAGATTTGGTGTCTCTGTATTGTCAGAGAACAAATCGAAAAAATAGATTTGGCATCTCCATATTCGACGGAGAGCAGATCGAAGACATAGCAGATCTAACCTTCGGATGTTTTTGCATCGAAGAAGATCCAAGATGATTTGTCATCCTTGTGTTTACAAGGAGCAGATCGAAGATAGCAGATTTGGCGTCTCTGTATTGTCAGAGAACAGATCAAAGATAGTAGATTTGGTGTCTCTGTATTGTCAGAGAACAAATCAAAAAAACAGATTTGGCATCTCCATATTCGATGGAGAGCAGATCGAAGACATAGCAGATCTAACCTTTAGATGTTTTTACATCGAAGTAGATCCAAGATGATTTGGCATCCTTGCGTTTACAAGGAGCAGATCGAAGATAGCAGATTTGGTGTTTCTATCGAAGAAACAGATTTGGCATCTCCATATTCGATGGAGAGCAGGCATAGTAGATTTGGTTTTCACTTGTTTACGCTAAAGCAGATCTAGGATGATTTGGCGTCTCTATATTGTCAGAGAGTAGATCGAATATAGTAGATTTGGCATCTCTGTATTCTTAGAGAGCAAATTGAAGGTAGCAGATTTGGCGTCTCTGTATTATCAGAGAGCAGATCGAAGATAACAGATCTGGCGTTCCTGAGTTTGCAAGAAGCAGGTTGAAGGTAGCCAATTTGACACTCTTGAAGCTATCAGAATACCTCTGAGGAAGATGAAAATCAAGATTTCGAGACTTGGCCAGGTCGGACAAATTAGGTCCTTTTATAGTCTTTGCTCTATTCCTGTTACACAGTAATGAGCAAAGAGGGGCAGCTGTAATAACCAAATTTGCCCGGCCCATAAATGAATAAATAGAAACAAAAACATAAATTTAAAAAATAATAAAGTTTATATAGTCCATGTACAAAGCCCAAAACTCATTAACATTTACAGCCCATTGCCTGTTTACATTTGCACCCAAAGGCCTAAAACTTTTAGCCCAGATACCTAAAATTACCCAGTGCCCAATTACTCCAGCGCCATATCGTGCCATAATTGGCGCATTCACTAATAGATTTCTCGCTGATACATGCAAAAGAAAGAATGAACCACAACAGCAAAGGAAACAAACATGGAAAGAAATTAAAGGATACTTTCCCAAAAATGTAACAGAGGGTTATAAAAACCTTTTTTGTTCCAATGTGTATACACGGTTTTTTTTACAGAGAGATTCAATAAAAATAGAGTACCCTTTTATACAGAAAAGAGAATCACAGTCGATCGAGGAACACGTAGGTGAATATTTTTTTTTTCATTTCTGAATATATATACAAATATTGTAACAACAAAAATAAAATGGAAAAGGGGAACGCACCGTTTTGATCCGTGTCGGAAAAAGGGAATTTTTCCAGTTCCCAACTGTCGTAGATGGTGGCATTGGCAGGGGCGCGTGAACGCGTGCAAGCCCCAGACGGAGTCTCGATAAAACTCCGGAGGCATCTTCCCTAACCCTTTCAGAGAGTTTTCTTTCTTTTTTTTAAAGACCGGGTTGTAAAATGATTTTAAAGTTAAAATTTGGTTTATATAGCCTAAAGAAAATGACGTCGTATAGCTTAAAACAATAAGTTTCAAAACGTCATCGTTTAGGCCAGGATCTGCGTGTTGACCCGATTACCCGGGGAGGATCCACGTGTTTTTGTAAAATGGGATAATTTCCTAATTGGTCCTTCTGTGTTTTCTATTTTTTTCAATTTCACTTTATTTTATTATAATTTGACCCTAGCATTTTGATTTTATTTCAATTTAGTCCCAGCAGCTCTTTTGAGGCCTATTCTGGGAACGATGTTGTTTTGGGGATTAAGGCTAATTGCCCAATGAGTCCCTCAACTTTTAACGCGCGTTCCAGACGGCCCGAAATTCATTTTTTTTATTTTTTTATTTTTAAATTAGCCCTAAAGTTTTGATCATTGCTAATTTTAATTCTTTTTTCTTAAATTTATTTGTTTTAAATATTATTTCTTACTTATTTATACATATAAAAATTTATTTATTTATATATTAATTATTTTCAAGTATATTTATATATTATATTGTTTATTAATATATATTATTTTATATTTTTATATTATTGTATATATGTTATATTATCTTATGTTTTAATATACATTATATATTATATTGTTTTATTTTATATTTATATCTTATTACATATTATCATGTATAATTTTAAAATTTTATAAATTATTATTAAACATTATTTTTTATATATATTATTATTAAATATTTAAAATTCATTTATCATTACATTATTTTATTATTTTATATTTTATACGTTATTTTATTTATATTATTATATATTATTACACTATTATGAAATTTATAAATTATTATTAAGTATTACATTTATGTGTATTAAACATGTAGTATGTGTGTTATTATAAAGTTTTATTATTTTATATATATATATATATATATATATATACATCGTTTTTAGTATGTACTAAGCACTTTAAAATTTTCCTTTATTATTCATTGTGCCAAATATGTGATTCTTCCTAAGTTTTATTTTTTTTATATATGTTCATATGTTATTAATATATTTGTATTAATTGTTTAAATATGTAAATTCATTGCACGAGTTATTTCTTATCATTGATTTTATATGTTTACATGAAAATTATTTATTTATGTAAGTTATATTTTCATGAAGTATGATTATACATCTTATCCTCATTGTTTACTATGTTGTATTCTCGCATGAAATATTATTATATATGTTTAATTTGTACTGATATATTCATTATTTTTTCCATTTTGTATTTTTGAATGAAATAATGTGTATATTCATATTATTTGTGATTATATATGCTTGAAATGTTAAAGTATTGTGTGATTTATGTCGTAATTACCATTTACTACATTATATTTGCAAGAAATGTTAAAGCACGTAGTTTAATTAATCCAATATTGATCTTTTGTAATAGGTTAAATGCATCATCGTTTTTTAAAAAAAAAAATTCATTTAATCCAAAGGAATTTTTTTTTTAAAAAAAAGGCAATGCCTTTTGTATTTAGGAATTCGGGGAATAGTGCCCTAACATGCTGGGTTGCGATTTCCCGTTTGTCTAAATGTTTAAAGTATCCTTTTTAATAGATTTTGAAAATATCAAGATGATTTTAGTTACCAAAGTTTAAAAATATCGTGTCCAAACATGCTGGATGTGATGTTTATATTCTTTTGAAGCAATGGAATCTTGATTCTTTTTAACTCAAATTATTATGGTTTTAAAATAAACCTTATTTCTAAGTTCTTTCAAACTTTTGACATTAAGACAAAATTATTCAATTTGGTACCAATTTTGGGCGTTACGAGGGTGCTTGTCCTTCCTCGTGCGTAACCGACTCCCGAACCTATTTTCTCATAACTTCGTAGACCAAAACGTTTTATAAAGTGATCCAATCACACTTTAAAAGATTGGAGGCGACTCCCGTTTTTCAAAATACCCTCCCAATTTAAAAAGAGGTTTCCACAGATCTCACATAATTAAGCGGAGTTGCATGCAACCCTAGAAATAGGGCGACATAAATCTGTCGGATTAGAGTCAAATCTAATAAGGGAATCCATAGATCGAGTTAATGCAAGAATAGGGGTTTTAATTAGAAAGAGATTTCAATTAATTAACCTAGAGCCAGTTGTTCTTAATCTCGAAAGAGATATTAACATAAATTAGAGATTTCTACGGATTAAGAAAAGTGAATAAATCATTGGATTCAGAGTCGGAATAATAAGTGAAGTCTAGGTGGATTCTTCCTTGGGTATTGTCTTGATTATTGGTTTATTCGATTATTTTCTTCACCCTCTATCGTGCTTAGTAGTTAATTAGTTAGTTAATTTTAGATTAAAATGAATCTCCTATATTTTAGGCTAAATAATAGAAAAATAGTTAATACTAGTACTTTTAGTCCTTGTGGATACGATACTCTGGACTCACCGTAACTATACTACCATTCGATAGGTGCGCTTGCCTTAGCCATGATCGTAGTCTAGTTTAGTGTTCATAAAATGATCATCAAGTTTTTGGCGCCTTTGCCGGGGACTAAGATATTAGGAACGCTTGATTTTTATTTCTTTAGCCTTTTTTATTTTTATTGCAATTTATTTTTATTTTAATTACTAATTTTTCTTTTATTTGCTTCTGGTAGGTTTTTATAGTTTATGACTAGAAGAAACTCATCAGGACCTCTACTTTTTGATAGTGAAATTGAAAGCACAGCTTGCAGAAATCGTAGAGAAATAAGTCGAAGTGTACAGTATATTAAGGAATAGCACGAGGACGATACCAATACTACTGAGGAGATGGCTGAAAATCAGAATAAGCCGCTTCCTTCTGTGGTTACCGCGAATTCAGTAAATCAGAATCCTGCTTCTCGTACTATGTACAACTATGCTAAACCTAATTTAGCGGGGGCTGAATCGAGTATTGTTAGACCTGCAATTGCTGCAAATAATTTTGAACTGAAACCTAACACTCTACAAATGATTCAATAGTTTGTTCAGTTTGATGGTTTGCAGGATGAAGACCCAAATACTTATTTGGCTAACTTCTTAGAGTTCTGTGATACTTTCAAAATAAATGGCATTTCTGATGATGCCATTCACTTTCAGTTATTTCCTTTTTCATTGAGGAATAAAGCTAAACAGTGGTTGTACTCATTACCACGAGGTTCTATCACTACTTGGGAACAAATGACCGAAATTTTTTTACTAAAGTATTGTCCACCAACTAAAACAATAAAGTTGAGGAATGATATCTCTTCTTTTGTGCACATGGATTTAGAAACTCTTTACAATGCATGGGAAAGGTATAAGGACTTATTGAGAAGGTGCCCTCACCATGGGTTACCTTTATAGCTACAGGTTCAAACTTTTTACAACGGTTTGAACCCCTCAACTAGACAGTTAATTGATGTAGCTGCCGGTGGAACCATAAATAACAAAACACCTAAGGAGGCTTATGAGTTTATAGAGGAGATGTCACTGAATAACTATCAGTTGTAAGTCATGAGAACATAGCCAACAAAATCAGTTGTTGTTTTCAACCTAGATGTAGTCACCATGCTATCAAACCAGGTAGAACTCTTGAATAAAAAGATTAATGGTTTATGTGGTTCTATGCAGGTACATTCGGTGATGCAGTGTGACACGAGTGAAGGTGGAATGGGCAATTTAGAATATTTACCCTTTAGCCCCAGCATGGAGAACGAGCAAATATATTATATGGGTAATAATCCTCAATCTCAAAATAATCCTTACAGTAACACTTACAATACAGGTTGGAGAAACCACCCAAATGTCTCATGGCGAGGCCAAGGAAATCAGAGACCACCACCCGCTCCAGGATTCCAACAACAACCTTACCAGCAAGAGAAAAAGCTGAATCTTGAAGAGATGATGACAAAGTTTATTTCAGTGGCGGAAACCCATTTTCAGAACACTAAAATTGCACTTAAAAATCAACAAGCATCAATTCAAGGGCTCGAGAATCAAAGCTGGCTAAGATGATTTTAGATAGACCATAAGGGAGCATTCCTAGTAACACCGAACCCAACCTAAAAGAGCACGTGAAAGCAGTTACCCTAAGGAGTGGGAAAGTGTTAAGTGAATCTGAAAAAGAACTGCCACAAGAATCTGATAGGAAAGAGGATGAGGAGGTAAAACCCGAAATAAGCGAAAAACCAGTGCTGAGGGAATATAAACCACCAATCGCATATCCAGCAAAGTTGAAGAAAGACTGCATGGATGCACAATTCGGTAAATTTCTTAAACTTTTTAAACAGTTGCATATTAACTTACCTTTTGTTGAAGCTATTTCGCAGATGCCTACATATGCAAAATTTTTGAAGGAGCTTCTAACAAATAAAAGGAAGTTTGAAGAGTTATCTACAGTAGAACTTAACGAGGAGTGCTCAGCCATACTCCAAAATAAACTGCCAACCAAACTGAAAGATCTAAGAAGTTTTACTATTCCTTGCTTAATTGGTAGTTTAAATATTAAGAAGGCACTAGCTGATTCAGGCGCTAGCATTAACTTGATGCCTTATAAAATGTTCAAGCAACTTGGCATTTGGGGAACCAAAGCCTACTAGGATGAATATTCAAATAGCTAATAGATCTGTTAAATATCCTAGGGGTATTATTGAAGATGTACTTGTAAAAGTAGATAAATTCATATTCCCTGTTGGTTTTGTTGTGCTTGACATGGATGAGGATGTTGTGGTGCCTTTAATTTTAGGTCGCCAGTTTTTAGCCACTGCTAGGACTGTTATTGATGTGGGTGACGGTAAACTTGTGCTTAGGGTAGGTGACAAAGAGATTATTTTTAAAATTTATGATGCCATGAGATTTTCTAGAGAACAAGATGACTCCTGCTATTTTATTAATTTTATTGATCATGCTACTCAAGATTCTTTACAGGAAATCGTTCACAAGGACACATTGGAACTGTGTCTTGCCCAAGGAGAGGAGGTAAATGATGATGATGCTGCGTTAGGTAAGCCAAACGCTGAATTAAATTCTAATGAGTCTTCACTGAGATAAAAGAATTATGAGGGTATTGAGGTAACCAATGAATTAAAATTAAAACCCTCTATTGAAGAACCTCCTAAATTAGAATTGAAGCAATTACCAAATCACCTAGAATATGCGTTTCTAAGAAATAATTCTACATTACCAGTGATTATTACTTCAGATTTATAGCCAACCGAAAAGGACGAGTTACTTTAAGTGTTGAAAGAGTATAAAAGAGGTATAGCTTGGAAGATTTCTGGCATAAGAGGGATCAGTCATTCTTTTTGTACACATAAAATTTTAATGGAAGATAAATATAAACCTTGTGTGCAAGCTCAAAGAGGAATGAATCCTAACATGAAAGAAGTCGTAAAAGCTGAGATAATTAAACTTCTAGATGCTGGAGTTATTTATCCTATTTCTGACAGTTCTTGGGTGAGTCTTGTACAGGTTATCCCTAAGAAAGGAGGCATGACTGTTGTGTCTAATAAGAAGAATGAATTGATCCAAACATGAACAATCACGGGATGGAGAGTTTGCATTAACTATAGAAAGTTGAACGATGCCACGAGAAAGGATCACTTTCCCTTACCATTCATTTATTAGATGCTGGAAAGACTATCTGGGCATATGTATTATTGCTTCCTAGACGGACTCTCTGGTTACTTCCAAATCCCAATAGCTCCTGAGGACCAAAAGAAAACGACCTTCACATGTCCATACGGTACCTTTGCTTATCGACGAATGCCTTTTGGATTATGTAATACTCCTGCTACTTTTCAACGATGCATGTTGGACATTTTTGATGACCTTGTAGAAGATATTATGGAGGTATTTATGGATGACTTCTTGGTATTCGGTAACTCTTTCCATCTTTGCCTTAAAATTTTAAAATGAGTTCTAATGAGATGTGAGGAAACTAACGTTGTACTGAATTGGGAAAAATGTCACTTCATGGTTTGTGAAGGTATTGTGTTAGGCCACAAAATTTCTAGTAAAAGGATCGAGGTTGACAGGGTGAAAATTGAAACTATTGAGAAATTGCCTCCCCCAAGTTCAGTTAAGGCTATTTGAAGCTTTTTAGGACATGATAGATTTTATAGAAGATTTATTAAGGATTTTTCTAAAATAGCTATGCCTTTAACGAATTTACTAGAAAAAGATGTGCCTTTCAATTTTAATCAGGAATGTTTAGAAGCATTTAATACTCTTAAAGATAAATTAATTAATGCTCTGATTGTAGTTGCACCGTATTGGAATTTACCCTTTGAATTAATGTGTGATGCGAGTGATTTTGCAGTAGGTGCGGTCCTTGGACAGTGAAGAGACAAGTATTTTCAACTGATCTATTATGCTAGCAAGACATTGACAGCCACACAAGAAAATTACATGACGATTGTGAAAGAATTATTGGCTGTGGTTTTTGCATTCGATAAATTTAGACTATATTTAATATTATCTAAAGTTGTCGTCTACACTTACCA
Source organism: Gossypium anomalum (assembly GCA_025698475.1). NCBI lineage: Eukaryota > Viridiplantae > Streptophyta > Magnoliopsida > Malvales > Malvaceae > Gossypium > Gossypium anomalum. The sequence goes on along the minus strand of CM046963.1, from coordinate 18,974,128 downwards.
TTCAGCTCTTCGATATCTCCTTACTAAATCAGATGCAAAACCTCGACTAATAAGATGGATTTTATTATTGCAGGAATTCGATTTAGAAATTCAAGATAAGAAGGGAGCAGAAAATCTTGCAGCAGATCATCTGTCTAGATTAGAAAACCCATATCTTAAGGAGCTTAATGAACATGAGATAAATCACTCATTTCCTGAAGAACAACTCCTGCTTATAACTGACTCTAAAAGCCCTTGGTTTGCAGATATTGCGGATTATCTAGTTACTAATATCATTCCAGAAAGGTTAACACATCATCAAAAGAAGCGATTCTTTACCAATGTGAAAAATTATTTTTTGGAGGATCCTTTTCTTTTTCATGTATACGCAGATCAAGTAATTTGGAGATGTATTACAAAACCAGAAGCAAGTAAGATCCTGGAACACTGCCACTCAAGCCCAACAGGAGGACATTATAGTGGAACTAGGACAGCACATAAAGCGCTCGAATCAGGTTTTTATTGGCCCACATTGTTCAAAGACGCTAACAGGTATGTTTCTTCTTGTGATAAATGCTAGAGAATAAGTAATATCTTTAAACATGATGAAATGCCTCAAACATATATGCTCTCATGTGAAATATTTGATATTTAGGGTATCGATTTTATGGGCCCATTCCCTAGTTTGTATGGCAATAAATACATCCTAGTAGCAGTCGATTATATGTCGAAATAGGTGGAAGCTCAAGCTTTACCTACTAATGATGCTAGAGTAGTAGTTAGATTTCTCAAGAACCTCTTTTCTCGATTCAAAACACCTAGAGCAATCATTAGTGATAAGGGTACACATTTTTGTAATGCTCAATTTGATAAAGTACTTAAGAAATATGGAGTGCATCATAGGATAGCTACCCTTTATCACCCTCAAACCAGTGGACAAGTCAATGTCGCCAATCGAGAACTTAAATGCATCCTAGAGAAAATCGTAGAATCAAATAGGAAGGATTGGGCGAAAAAAGTAGATGACACTTTATGGGCCTATAGAACCGCTTTTAAAACTCCCATAAAAACCTTTCCTTACAAACTTGTTTATGGGAAAAATTGTCATCTACCATTCGAATTAGAACATAAAGCATTTTGGGCTATAAAATTCCTAAACTTTGATCTCAAACTCGTAGGTGAGAAGAGATTGATGCAGCTGAACGAGTTAGATGAATGGCGAGCAAACGCTTATGAGAACTCACGATTATACAAAGAAGTGACAAAGCGACGCCAAGACACTCGTTTAAAGTAGCCCAAACAATTCGAAGTCAGAGATCTTGTCCTCTTGTATAATTCAAGGCTCAAATTATTTCTTGAAAAGCTGAAACCAAGATGGTCGGGTCCATTCGTAGTGCAAATCATTTTCTCATACAGTATGATAGAGGTAACTCACCCAGAATTTGGCACATTCAAGGTAAACGGTCATCGACTTAAACTTTATAATGGTGAGGATTTAAAAAATGATAGGGAGGAGCTTTAGATCCTCGAAGCTTTGTAACCATACGCACAAGGTAAGTCTAGCTTAGACTTTAAATAAGCGCTTCTCGGGAGGCAACTCCAGTACTAACCCTACTAATTTTCTTAATTTTTACTTCATATTATACAGGTTTTTTGACCCATACGGCCAGGACACACAGGCATGTCCTGGGCTGTGTGGCTTAACATGGGGCAATAATGACATACACGGTCGTGTGATATGGCCTTGTGACACACATGGCCTTGACACACGGGCGTGTCTATGGCCATGTGGATTTTGAGACTTAGTTTTTAAATTTTGAAAAATTTGACAGAGAGTTACATGGCCTTGTGACACGGCCGTGTGGAGCACACAGCCTGGACACACAAGTGTGTCTAAGGCTGTGTAACGAGTAGACTATTATTTCCCTGAACGAACACAGGTTGGATTTCACACCACACGGGCTTGTGGCACGGTTGTGTGGCCCAACAAGGGGCTCACACGACCGTGTCCGTTTTTAAAAACCCCCAACCCTAATTTCTTTTTCCTTTTACTTTTTACTTTTTTCCCATCTTCTTCAACCCCTAGTCACTGTTCCTATTCCCCTCCTTTATTCTGGCCACCACCCTCCCCCTCCGCTAGCCTTACCCTCGCGACCCCTTCTCCTTCCTCCTTCCTTTTTTTTCCTTCCTTCCCCAATCCTTTTTCTTTTCCCCTCTCCCTTTCTCATCCTTTCCCTTTACCTTGTCCCGCTTACCACCCCGTCGCACGGCCCCTCCCTGACCGCCAGTCGCCCCCTTCCGACAACCACCACCCACCGATGGTTACCTTTTCCTTTATTTCTCATTTAGATTATTTATTTACTGTTTATTATTAATTAATATATTATCATCATTATTATTATTTATAATATTATTGTTATTGATTTTTACATACTTGCTTATTATGTTTCTTACCTAACTGATTCGATTTTATTCCTTCTTGAATTATGTACATTGTTCATATATGAATTGATTTGATTTTATCTTCTTCTTTTTTTTAGGAATTATTTGACATTTAGTTGTTTTAGTTAAATTCTCCTTTATTTTCTTTCTACTAGTCTTACTTAGTCAAATTTATTCTTGGCCATTATTCATTTATTCACTATCATTTAGTTTTTGGTAGCCAGCCTTCTGCTTATTACTGTCATTATGATTTTCTTTTGGAGCTGGACTTGAATATTGATTATTAGCTTGTGCTTATTATTTTGATTCGCCAAAATTGAATTATTCAATTGTTTTATTATAGATTCACCATGACGAACACTCGTGGCAAGTCCAAGGTAGCCGTCCCCACTTTGAAAAAACGGAAGGGCTCCAGATCGACCTCCACTTCGAGCGCATCTACCGAGACTCGCCATCCTTATCTTTTATTTTTAGCGGGCCCTCAGGAAGAACTATACCAGCTTCATCGAGTACAACCCTTCAGTGTAGGTCACTGCATTAATTGGACCGCACTAGAGCAAGTCCGTTTGGCTGATGATGTGCGCGCGATTATTGCCACAGTCCCATGGGATAGGTTTTTCACCATCATTGAGCCCACTTACTCGGAGCTCACCCTAGAGTTCGGTGCCATATTCTCGATCCAATAGGTCATGTCAATCCATGATGAGCCCAGCACCATCACCTTTCACCTTGGCCGACTGGTGCGGCACATAAGTGTCCCAGAGTTCGGTGCTACTTTGGGACTCTACACAGAGGAGTTCATGAGCGCTGAGGACTTTCTTTAGCTATATCGGCATATTCATCACTCACCTTTGTGCTGTTGGAATGCTCTTACAGGCGGCCTAACTACTTATGACGCGAGTCGCTCGAAGGCGATGCATCTCCCTCCAGCTCTACGATATATTCATGCCCTCCTAGCTCACACTTTAATAGGACAGAGAGAGAGCACCAGAGTGGTTAGTACCTATGACGCATATTTTCTGTGGAGCATGACTACTGGACATGTGTTCGATTTGGCTTATTTCATCGCGCTCGCTTGCCGCAATTAGACTGAACGCCATAAGAAGGGCTCCATCTGTCTCGGCCTTTACGTGACTCGCTTCGCTCGACACTTCGGTCTTCTCGACACACCGGAGCAGTCCTTCACCCTTACCCTTGGCAGTCAAATGTCCCCTCAGGGCATATCGACCATGATCCATATGAGGATGATCGAGCGGCGACGTGGAGTGGACCCCCTCAATACAGACTAGTCCAGTCTAATAGCCAACATGACCCAGAGGACTTCACTGATGATGTTCCTCTACATCATGAGGACCCACCACAGCCTCCACCATCGAGTCGCTGACATGCTCCCTCAGCTACTAGCTTTCTAGGAGTATCTTCCGAGGACTTTGCTAGTTTTTGTCAGTATTGTGCTTGAAGGTTCGACAGTATTGATACGACTTTATAGCAGATCTGTCAGTATCTTCATATCACTCCTCCAGCACCACAGGCTCGTGACACTAACTAGTCTGATGGTGAGGACCATTGAGTCCGATTATTTTTATGTTTATGTTTATGTTTATGTTTATTTTTATTTTTATTTTTATTTTTATTTTTATTTTTATCTTTATTTTTATTTTTATTTTTATTTTTATGATTATTTTGTCTTTATACTGTAAACTTTATTTTAAGTATTATGGTTGTTTCTTAACGAGTAACCATTTAATCTTCTTCAAGCATTGTGTTTATTTTCTTTACAGTTGCTTAGAATTTTGCACCACCCCTACATTTATCTACAACTCCTCTTTTCACTAGTCTGAGAAATTCATCCACCATTCAGGGCAGTTTCAATTATCTCCCTATCTTATGATATTTTGTCTACACTATGATTTATATTTGTTTGTACATTGAGGAAAATATACATCTTAAGTTTAGGGAGGTTAGGGAGGTTATTTATATGATTATTTGGAAATCCCTGAATTATGCTCTGTGTTTAAGTAATTTTCTCATACTACTATTAGATAGAATTCTTTTTGATTTTTGATTATCAATAAGGTGTTTTAGATTAAATTTACAGGTGATTGTGCATTGATTGTTTAAACTTTAAGACATTAGAGAATCAAGCATGAGAAGTCTATTTTTTCAGAATTAAAATTTTTAGGTTGTTTCCCTAAATTGAGGTATTACCTTGAAGTTTGAAATTTGCCAGATTGACATCAAAAGCCATAATTTTTGTAAGATTTTGATCCCTTAGAGCATACATTTTCCGTGCTCACTTTATTATTGGTAATGAGTGTGTCAATATTGAATTGTTATTCTAGAACTTGCCTCGATTATACATGTCGAGACCATAGACCTTTGATTTGATATACTGAGATGATAAAGGCACCTAGGTTTTAACCCACTTATCCCATAAAAAGCCTACGTTCACAAATTAACCCTTAGTGAACCCCTTTGAGCTTAAGAAACTGTTTCTTAATTTACCTAAATATTAACCTTTACATCATACTTTTTTATTTATTCAGAATTTTTCCTATTTTATTAACTCTCTTTTTTTTTCGAGATTTGATTTGGTTAATTGCCTAACTATGTTCTTTTATTTTAATTGTGTAATTTTCTCTCATTATTCATTCATTCAAAAAAAATTAAAAAAAATTAAAAAAAATATACATATATGTTGATTATTATTAGTTCTTTGTTTTGAGCTTAAGTATTTAATTCCATATTCCGAGAAGAAGCTCATGTTTCTCTTTAATAAATTCGATTGATGTAATTATTTAATGTTAGTTTATTTTTCTAGTTAGGTAATTTATTAATTCGATCTCGATTCTAACCTTCTTTTTCAACCTTTATCCACACTTTTAACTCAAGCCCCGTTATAGTCCTTTAAAGACCTTTTGATTTGTGTATCATCTCATTTATAGTGGTGGAGATTTGATTTTCATGCAAGCTTATGGTAATAATTTTTCGTGTTTGACTTTTGAGTGCTTAATTTTTGAACCTTAAACACTTTGAGTGATTTGAGTAAATCTTTAGTAAGGATGTCAATTATTGTTGATTTTTGAACTAAAGGTAATTATTTAGATAAGGGGAAATACTTATGTTTTCATGCTTTAAAAATGCTAGACTTTGATTGCTTGTACATTTAGTGCTCTTTTAGTTGAATTATTAATGTATGATTATTTGTGAAATTATGATAAAACATTATTGATGAAAATTATGAATTGAGAGAGTTTAATTTTAAATAACGAGTTGAGGATTTTGCTTGAGGACAAGCAAACGCTTAAGTGTGTGGATATTTGATAAACCATAAAAGTAACACATTCTAATCCCTTACTTAGCATATTTTTGGATAATTTATCATATAATTGAGTGAATTAGATGCTCTTAATCCTTTAATTTCATGTTTTATACTCAAGAGAGCCTAGAGGAACAAAAGGAGCAGAAAACGAGCCAAAAACAGACAAAATGGGCTGATTGGAGGACCCACACGACCAAGACAAATTCCATACGGGTGGAGCACATCCCTGTGTGAGACACATGGGCTGGCCACACGCCCATGTGGCAGCCCATCTTGATATAGCTCCAAGTTTCCCAATTACGCAAAAAAAGCCAATTTTTAGGGTTTCTGAGCATTCTAAAGTTTATATAAACACACTAGAAGTAGATTTAAGGGGACGCGCAGAGGAAAACATAGGAATTACTCAAAGAATGCCAACGGATTCAGCTCGGAAGTAGGATCTCCTTCAAGACTGAAGATCTCCCTTCAATTTCTCTCAAAGTTTTTGGGTTTCTTTATGTTTTGTTATTTTCCTATTTTTGAGATGTTTTCCTACTACATTATGAACTAAACTTCCTAAATACCTAGAGAGGAAGAAACCTAAGACGGATCTTATTATTTAAAGTTCTAAATTTAATGATAAATACTTGTTCTTATTCTTAATTATGAGTTATTAATTCTTGCCTTAATATTTTCAAGATATTTTCAAGAATTTTAAAGAAATCATGATTTAGGGACTAAATTGAAAAGTGGTAAAACCCATGAAAAATTGTAAATTTTTGTGAAATACAAGTGCTGTAAATGTTATATGAAAATTTCAGTTAGGCTTGGAATAAGGATTAAATTCCCTGAATTTCATTTTCCAAGCCTAAGGACGAAATTGAAATTTATGAAAAGTTTAAGGGCAAAATGGTAATTTTTCCTAGAGTGCAAATTGAATCTAATTGAATATGAAATGTGATAAATTGATGATTAAATTCATTTGTATACATCCAGATAACTCAATTTCGAACTAGATAGAGGAAACGAAAAGTTTTGAATTAGTAGATTTTCATACACAAACAAGTGTCGAGGTAAGTTCGTGTAACTAAATTGTGTTTATTTTATGTTTGAATTGAATGTGGTATGTGATTATATGAATTGTATGAATTGTATAAATGTTATAAATATATTAAATAATCATATGTCTGATCTTGTCCGAAAAATATTAAGTTCTGCTTGAATGATGAATTTCGATGGATACATATGTGATTTCCAGTATTGAGTGTGGTCCTACATATGTTGCAGACAGAATATAGTACAGATGAGCAATCCTGTTATAGCCCTCTCGAGCATCCTGTTAAATAGTTCTTGCGAGCATCCTGATCGGTAGTGATTTTGCATGTGTTGCACATTACCGCAGCTCTTTGTGAGTGTCCTGTTACATGATTCAATTGGTTGAGATCCAACATATATTGCAAACACAAACGTAGCTCTACGTGAGTGTCCTCATATAAGCTCTTATGGACTTCCTGATATGGCTTGCTTGAACTCCCTATTACCTTATCTGGTGCTCCCTTGAATAAAACTCTTGTGAGTTTCATATTTAGCCTGGATAAATGTCTTGTTACATTGCTCATCTGAGCATCTTGATATGTGACTTGAGAGTGTGCTCCCTGATTAAGTGCCCTAATGGGTACCCCTAATTATGATTTGACGGTTTATAGTTTTATACACCTTGTGTGTACTACCTGAGTATCCATCAAAATTTCAATGATTCAACGGATAAATTTTTAAAATGAAAAACTATGAGATTAACTGAATTATATCCTGAATGTTCCTGAAATACTTGAAAGTTTGTAACATGATAAGCTGATCTATGCTTACTTGATGTATATGCGAATTTTGTGACTAACTTGTTTATTTGAGTATATGTGATTGGGCAAATTTGCTAATTTGTTTGGAAGCATGATAATGTTATGCTTATTTAAATGAGTATGATTGGTAAGTTTAATTCTTATTATACGAACTTACTAAGCATTAAATGCTTACTAGGTTTTATTTTCTTTGTTTTATAGTGTTCGAAAGCCCGTTAGGGTTGGAGAACGGTCAGAGAATCATCACACTACCCTCCAGCTTGTTTTGGTATAAAAAGTAATCTTATTTTGATATAATGGCATGTACAGATTAACTTAGCCAATGTTGGCATGTGAATAGTTGTTTGTAACTTAGCCATTGGAATGGCTAAAAATGGATTGTTTTGGTATGTTATTATAAGGTTATATATCATGTTAGCTTATATGTATGTGGTTTGGTTAAATTGAATTAGGGTAAAATATAAATTATTATAAGAAGGTAAGTTTGATCATATGAATATGTGATACTATTTCATAAATGTTAATGATGTTTGCTTGATTTATATGACTTGAATTGGTTGGCAAATGTATGCAAATGTTGTTGTAGGTTAATGGCAAAATTTGGGTGAGAAATAAAGCTAGGAAATGGCTTTATTTTGTCCACAGGGGTAGACACACGGGTGTGTGTCTTGACCATGTGTGACACACAACTTGGCACATAGGCATGTGGTTTGGCCATGTGTCCCCTGCATCTTAAAATTTAAAAATAGAATGCTTAGAATTTGGCACACGAGCAGAGACACGGGCGTGTTTCTCAGCCGTATATGCTACATGGCCTAGAACACAGGCGTGTGTCTTAGCCATGTGAAACCTACACCTATTTGTGAAAAATTAATTTGCTACACGGTCTAGCACACAGGCATATTGTAAGCTGTTTGGCACAAGCCAGAGAGTTATACGGTTAAGGATATGGGCTGGGACACGGCCGTGTGCCTCACATCGAATGCCACACGGCCTAAGACATGGGCATATCACTTGGCCGTGTAAGCCGCACGGCCTACTCACACAGGCGTGTGACCCCTGTATATAAATTTTTTTTTTGAAATTTCATGAAAAATTCTCTGAGATCCTTATTTAGTCTCGATTTGATTCTAATATTTCAATTAGGCCTCGAGGGTCCATTCGAGGGATAATAGGATGAGCTTTAGATATGAAAAGTAAATGACATAAATTATATGAAATTACTCTGTAAACTTTAATAATGCTCCGTAACCCTCTTTCAGCAACAGATACGGGTTAAGGGTGTTACATTTATTGGTATCAGAGTTACAGTTTAGCCGATTCTCAGACTAACGTAGCAAGTATGAGTTTAGCTATACATACCATTATATAATTTTTGATAGTGTGATATCTTCTAACCATTTTTAAAAGTGCTTTTCATATAGTAATGTCATCTAGCCAAGCTAGAGCTGAATCTGAGGAAGTTGAGAGCACTGCTCAAGCTTCCACTCAACGAGCTGTATCTAGTAGTAGTAGAAGGCTCGTATCTAAGAGCCGAGGTGATGAGGTAAAAGAAGCCTTTTTTCAAATGATGGATGAGTGGTTCAGTGAATATTTGAGAACAAATCCTGCTGTACAACAACCTCCCCCACCTGCTCCTCAACCGATTCTAGAGATGCCACAGGGTGTTGAACATGTTAGAATCAATAAGCCTCTAGTGGATAAAATCCGTAAGTATGGGGTAGAGGAATTTAAGGTTATTGCTGACGATGATCCAGAGAGGGGTGAGTTGTGGCTGGAAAATACCATCAGAGTTTTATATGAATTATCATGTACACCAGTTGAGTGTGTAAAATGTGCAGTATCTTTACTAAAAGACACAGCTTATCATTGGTGGAATACCATAACTTTTGCGGTACCGAGAGAAAATGTTACTTGTTAATTTTTCCAGACTGAATTTAGAAAGAAGTATATCAGCCAAAGATTTCCAAATCAAAAAAATAAGGAATTTCTAGAGCTCAAATAGGGAAACATGACTGTATCTGAATATGAGCGAGAATTTGTTCGGTTAAGTAAATATGACAGAGAATGGGTTCTGACTGAGGCTGATATGTGTAAATGTTTTGAAGAGGGCTTAAATGAAGATATCAAACTATTGATTGGAATTCTTGAATTAAGGGAATTTGTGGTATTAGCTGATCGAGCACATAAAGTATAGGAATTAAGTAAAGAAAAGAAATAAGCAGAGAGAGGAGCCTAGATTTCTTGTAAAATATTTATGGGCAAGCCACAATCATCTGCTTCAAAGAAATCAAAGAAATACCATGATCATTTTACCACATCAGTGGGGTATTCTGGAAAAGAGCGGGGTTCACAATGCTCTAATCTGAGATCTTCGTCTCCATCTGTAACAAGTGTGGGAAGTGTTGGTAACACCAAACTAAGGTGTAAACACTGTAATAAATTTCATTTTGGGGAGTGTCGTTTGAGAAGTGGAGCCTATTATCGATGTGGTTCTCTTGATCATTTCCTCAAAATTGCCTGGAAAGAATTAAAAAAGATACTGATCAAGCTTTGATGCCGAGTAATCTCGCCTTGAGAGGCAGACTACCCCGTCACCCTAGCAATGTCAATGGTAGTTGAGGTACTACAAAAGACTTAACAATTAAATCTAAAACATGAGTACCGGCAAGGACATATGCTATTCATGCTAGAGAGGATGCCTCTGCACCAGACGTCATTACTAGTACATTTTCTCTTCTTGATACTGATATTACTATTTTGATTGATCTTGGTTCAATTTAGTCATATATATGCACAAATTTAGTGTCAGTTAAAAATTTACCTATTGAATTCATTAAATTTGTAGTTAAAGTTTCAAACCTCCTAGGCCAGTATGTTGTGGTGGATAAAATTTGTAAAAATTGCCCGTTGATGGTAAAGGGTTATTATTTTTCAGTTGATTTGATGCTATTTCCATTTGATGAATTTGATGTGATTTTAGGAATAGATTTGCTAACCCAACATGATGCAGTGGTGAATTGTAAATAGAAATACATTGTGTTAAAATGTCAGAATGGTGAGTTACTTCACGTTGAATCTAATAAACTGGATGGGTTATCTATTGTGATTTTAGCAATATCAGCACAAAAATATGTCAGAAAGGGTTATAATGCTTATCTTGCATATGTTTTGGATACTAAAGTATCTGAGTCGAAGATCCAGTCAGTGCTGATTGTTTGTGAATTTCCTGATGTATTTTTAGAAGAATTATCTGGTTTACCACCAATTAAAGAAGTAGAGTTCTCTACAGACCTTGTAGACCTTGTTCTGGGGACAACACCAATATCCATAGCACCCTACAGAATGGCTCCTATTGGATTGAAAGAACAATTGTAAGAATTGATTGACAGAGGCTTTGCTCGACTTAGTTTCTCACCTTGGGTGTACCGGTCCTGTTTGTAAAGAAGAAGGATAGACCATTGAGATTATGTATTGATTACAGGCAGCTCAACAAAGTCACAATAAAGAACAAGTATCCATTGCCTCGTATTGATGATCTGTTTGACTAGTTGAAAGGTGCCACTGCAGTCTCAAAGATTGATCTTTGTTCTGGTTATTATCAGCTACGGGTGAAAGAATTAGATGTTCCAAAGACAACTTTTAAAACTAGGTACGGGCATTATGAGTTTCTTGTGGTGCCATTTGGTTTGAAAAATACACCTGCGGTATTTATGGATCTAATGAATAGAATTTTTAGACTATATCTAGACAGGTTTGTGGTAGTATTTATTGATGATATTTTGGTATATTCTCAAGATGAAAATGAACATGCTGATCATTTGAGATTTGTGTTACAAACTCTGTGTGAGAAACAATTATACGCCAAATTCAGTAAATGTGAATTTTAGCTACGGGAAGTTGGTTTTCTCGAACACATAGTATCTACAGAAGGTATTCGGGTGGATCTGAACAAAATTTCAGCAATTGTTAATTGAAAGCCACCGAAAAATATGTCAAAAGTTAGAAGTTTCCTAGGACTAGCTGGATATTATCGGGGATTTGTTAAAGGGTTCTCAGTGATAGCTTCTCTGATGACTCATCTGTTACAAAAAGATGTGAAATTCGAGTAGTCTGATAAATGTCAGTAGAGTTTTGACAAATTGAAAGCTTTGTTGACTGAAGCACCCGTGTTAGTCAGCCTGAATCTAATTTACAGTGATGCATCATTAAATAGTTTAGGATGTGTATTGATACAAGAAGGTAAAATAATAGCCTATGCTTCAAGGCAACTAAAAACACATGAAAATAACTACCCGATACATGATCTTGAGTTGGGAGCCATCATGTTTGCATTGAAAATTTGGCGGCATTCATTGTTTGGTGAAAAATGTCACATCTTCACTGATCATAAAAGTTTGAAGTATCTGACGTCATAGAAAGACCTAAACTTAAGACAGCGCAGGTGGCTTGAGTTATTGAAAGATTATGATCTTGTTATTGATTACCATCTGGGAAAAGCCAATTTAGTTTCTGATGCTCTAAGCATAAAGTCTCTATTTGCTTTATGAGTAATGAATACTTAGTTATCATTGTTTGAAGATAGTTTTAGTTATAGATAAATGATAAAGTCTCTATTTGCTTTACGAGGGATTCAGAACTAGTACAAAAGGTTTTACGTGAAGCTCATAATGGTAATATGTTTATTCATCCTAGTAGTAATAAAATGTATAATGATTTGAAAAAGATGTACTGGTGGTCGGGAATGAAACGAGATATTTCTGAATTAGTATCTAAATGTTTGATATGTCAGCAAGTAAAAGTTGAGCATTAGGTGCCTTGGGGATTATTACAGCCAGTTATGATTCTGAAATGGAAATGGGAAAAAATTACCATGGACTTTGTATCGAGGTTACCTTTGTCTCTGGAGAAGAAAAATGCTATTTGGGTAATTGTTGATCAATTAACAAAGTTTGCACACTTTATTCCAGTACGTACGGATTTTTCTTTGGATAGATTGGCTTAATTATATGTTCCTGAGATTGTTAGATTGCATGGAGTGCCTATCTCCATTATTTCAAATAGAGATCCTCGGTTTACATCTCGATTTTGGAGTAAGTTGCAAGAAGCCTTGGGTATACAATTATATTTTAGTACCGCATTCCATCCTCAAACTGGTGAACAATCTGAACATGTTATACAGATTTTAGAAGATATGCTTCGGTGTTGTGTGCTTAAAGTTAAAGGTAACGGGGAAAAGTATCTGTCTTTAGTTGAATTCGCCTATAATAACAGTTATCAATCCAACATTAAAATGGCACCGTATAAGGCTCTATATGATCGTAAATGCAGAACTCCATTGTATTGGACAGAGCTCAGTGAGAAAAAGATACACGAAGTTGACTTAATTCATGAAACTAAAGAAAGAATAAAGGTGATTCAGGACAATTTGAAAACAACATTAGATCATCAAAAGCCTTATGCTGTTCTTAAACGAAAAGAAATAGAATTTCAGGTCAGTGATAAAGTATTTTTAGAAGTATCACCTTGGAAGAAAGTCCTCCCATTTGGCCGTAAAGGAAAACTGAGTCCACGGTTCATTGGTCCATATGAAATAACAGAAAGAATAGGACCTATTGTATACCGATTAACATTACCAACAAAATTTGATCGAATTCATAATGTTTTTCATATGTCTATGTTGCGACGGTATCGGTCGGATCCTTCACATGTTATTTCTCCAATAGAATTTGTGATTCAACCTGATATGACTTACAATGAGGAACCGGTCAAAATCTTGGCACATGAAACAAAAGAGTTAAGAAATTAAAAAAGGTAAAATTGGTAAAAGTTTTCTAGCAACGACATGGTATAGAAAAGGCTACTTGGGAACCAAAGGATATCATGAAGAAGCAATACACAAACCTCTTTACTGGTAAGATTTTTGAGGATGAAAATTCTTAAGGGGGAAAGTTGTAACAACCCATTTTCAGTGAAATCGGAACAGTGGTTTCGAGACCACAAATTTAAGCCGGAAAGAAAATTTCTTTTAATATTATTGCATGGCTTGCATTATGATAGGAATTCCATATGAAAATTTTGATAAGAAAATGTAACACCCCAAACTCGGCCTGGACGTTACAGCCGAATCTGGCATGTCACATAAGAATCTGAACTTAAGTTAAAACCCTTTCAATTCTTATTGCTTGAGAAAATTTGGCAAATTAAGTTATTACCAATTGAAATCGATTTGTCAGAACAGTTGCTATATTTATCTCCGTTGATCCTTTAAACTGAATAAAATCATGGAAGCTTTTAAAAACCTTGAAGTTTAAAATGCGTGTTTTTCCTGGAAACAGTTATTATTTTGAAAACTCGTCTTTTCCTAATCTAGTAGTTTAAAGTAAAAAAATCAAAGCCCAAATGGAAGTTAAAACCACAAATGGCCTTATTACATGACCAAAAACCCAATATGAAGTTTAAATAGATAAATTCAAAAGTAGAATATCAGCGATCGAGTGGCCACCTCTGAGTCCCTCGTAGCGCCAAATCGGCTAACGCTGGGATTACCTGTATAGTTGAAAAGAGAGGGTGAGTTTACGAAAACTCAGTGTGTAATCCCCTAACAATCAACAGTAAACAATGCATGCAGTAACAGTATGGGCCCGAGCCCTATTCAGTATCATTACTGTCTGGGCCTTAGCCTTATGCAATAACAGTGTGGGCCTAAGCCCAATTCAGTATCAGTACAGTGCAGTCATGTAACCCACCCCAATCCAACCAACACACCACCCGTACCAACCAACACACCATGTGAGGGAATAAATCGACCCACCCAACCAACACACCAATATTGCAGTGAAGCTGCTAACAGTAACATAGCAATGCTGCTAATAACAGTAAACGTGGCAAAGCCACCAGAGCAGTAATTACGTGGCAAAGCCACAAATACAGTACTTCCCCTAGATTAGGAATCCAACCCCAAGCAGTATGTTGTGTCATAAATATTACGTGTGTGCAGTATGCCATACTAAAAACCAGTCACATAAATGTCATACACACATCAATTAACCTACCGCTAGGGGTATAATGGTCATTTCATCGGTTAGGGATGAAATAGTAATTTTCCCCAGGGGTATTTTGGTCATTTAACCAACTTTGGGGTCTCGGTACAAATAACGGCCCTTCAAAAGGTCTACAGTCATCTTGAACGACTCAAATAACCCATAAGGCCAAAACAGTGTAAATGGGCCCAAGGCCCATTACTCAGCCCAAGTGGGCCCACACGCTCGTGTGGCCCATTTAGCCCAAATTCAGTCGCGATTGTGTGATCACCATAGCCAACTCCATTATTTGTCATTTACCGTAAATTTTTATCCGTGTGGGGCCCTCGAGCCCACTAGGCCACACGGCCCATCTCAGCCCAACGAGGCCAATAACGGCTCAAGCCCACGAGAATGCTCGTGGGAGCCTCTTTAGTCTATTGCCCATGATTTGTGGGCTCGATTCACCACACGAGCATTCGCATGCTCGTAAGGCCTCAAATGCCGAAATTTTGCCTTTTCGGCTTTTCGGCGATTCACAGTAGCATAGTGGTGTGACTACACACCTTTATCCAACGTTTTGACTGTAGCAACATTGGGTGTACGGTTACACACCTTTTCGCGAAAGCCTACGAACACCCCTTGAGAACCAACCTACAAGGATCAAGATACTACATTACTCACTTCCCAAAGACAATACTCAACTTATACCAAAACCAACATATCACCATATATTACCTTGACCGAACGAGAAGAGGTTTCCCATTTGAAATGATACCCAAGACTAGCAGTGATTTCCTCTTCCCCAAAACCCTGTATTTCCAAACACCATTAACGGACTCCAGTATACATACAAGTGCTGAAGTAAGGGCACAGTCACTTACCGAGATTAAAAGAGAACTAATCAGCCAAGGCATTTTTAGAGCACAAGAGTGTAATATTCAGCCTAACACCACTAAAACATTTGAGAAAGGAACAAGGGGAGTAGCATTCGGTCAGAGGAAGTAAAGAACAAGAGAATAGAAAATAAATGAATGATAAAGGAAAAGGAGATGGATTCGGCCTAGGTTGAGACAAGGGAGAAAGAAAGGAAATGATCAATAGAACTCAAAGAATGAATCAGGAAAGGTTCGGCCATAGGGAGGTAGACCGATAGCACTATGGGAAAAAAGAAATGAAAGGTTAGAGGAAAAGAGTAATGTGATTCAGCAAAAAGTAAAAGAAAAGAAATTAAAATAGGGATTTCGACACTAAGAACTTACACTAATCAAAACCCTAAAGAGCACGAAAGGTAACTTGCAAAATCGACACTAGGGAGAAAAGAAGCCAGAAATGATAAAAATAACAAAAATCCAAAATGACAGAGAGGAAATTTGGCACCCATTTACTCACCAATTGCCGAAAATGCACATAAAGGGACCCCCAGCTGAATTTGCATACTCCAAATCCCCTAATAGGCTACAACTCTCCCTACTTTGAACTCCTTAACTTTGTCCTAAAATCTCTCCACTTATCCCTCCTTGATTTACTCCTTGAATCACTCCTCATCACTCTCCACAACTCCTCCATTAGAATTTCACTGTAACACAACCACTGGCTGATACGAACTGCAAATTAAATACCCCAATTGTGCTGCTCCACGCTCGAACCTTAGACTTTGAACACCATTCCACAAGCCACTACCACTGAGCCACAGGCTCTTTCTGTGACATCAATCAGTCATAATATATATAAGCCCTATATACCAAAGTCCAGATTCAGTTGAGAGCAAAATTAAAATTTCTGCAAAAGCCAGGACTTGAACCCAGGCTTCTCCGACACTCCCTAACTCACCCAAATCATCTAACCACTCAATCAAACATGCAGTTTTGTTAGGTAACATAAAATTACAACCCCCTATTTTTGGGGCGTTATAGAAAATTTTACTGATTATGAGATTAATTATGGAAAGGACTAAATTGCATAAAATGCAAAAGTTAAATTCTAGTAGCTAGAAGGATCAAATAGCAATGGAATTCAAAACTTGAGGTCCTTATATGGTAATTAGATCATTAAAGAAAAGTTAGTAGATATTTTTGGTGATTCATCCATGGAAATATTAGAAAAGGCTAAGGACTAAATTGGAAATCAAAATAATTAAAAGATGATAATAGAAAAAATCATCTTATTTTTCATCATTGTAACACCCTTAAACCGTATTCAACGCCAGGAAAGGGTTACGAAGCATTACCGAACTTACAACACATTTATACATACTTTTATTATACATTTAACCAATTCATACAACCATCATTCAATCTCAATCAATTAGTCCCTAGTAAGAGCCTACGAGGCCTAAACATACATTTGGAGTGGTTTGGGACTAAACCAATAACTTTGGAAATATCTAAAACACTTAAAATTTTTTTTTCAAAACAAAGGACACATGCCTGTGTGGCCCGACCGTGTCTCTCACACAGCCAACAAACACGTCTATGTCACAAGACGTGTGGACATTCAAAATGGGAGCACATGGCTATGTCCCAGCCCGTGCCCGACACTGTGTAGCCGTGTGTGTAAGGCCTCGAATTTGGGCCTAGAAGTACTAGGCCTTG
Organism: Gossypium anomalum; assembly: GCA_025698475.1. Lineage (NCBI taxonomy): Eukaryota > Viridiplantae > Streptophyta > Magnoliopsida > Malvales > Malvaceae > Gossypium > Gossypium anomalum. Next base: position 18,956,934 of record CM046963.1, on the reverse strand, counting down.
AGCAAGGGAACAGTTAGGTGATTGAGTTTAAAAGTCCTAAGAGATGGCCTAAAATAATTGTCGGCTCTGATGGTTAAGGGATTTGGGAGTGTCTAGGAGTATTGGAGAAGTCCTGGGTGCAAACCTGGGCTTTAGCAAAAATTTTGGTTTTAAGTGAATAAAACCCTAGATGCTTGGAAGTAGGCCTTTTATAATATTGTGGGAAATAAATGACATAACGAAGTATGTGGTCTAGTGGTTGTGGCGTCATTAAGGTTGCAAGCGAGCCTGGGTTCATGTCTTGGCTCTTGCAATTTATTTTGGTATTTCTTTTAAAGGAACCTGGACTTTGGCTGTAGACCTTATAATTAATTAAGGCTAAATGGTGACACAGAAAGAGACTGTGGTGGAGTGGCAAGGTGGCGTGTTGTGTAACTGTGAGGTCTAAGGTTCAAGTCTTGGGATGCATAATGGAGTATTTATTTTGCTATTTGAGCTGTGTAGGAGGTGGAGTTGGACTGAAACTCTGTGGTTGAAGTGGTCAAAAAAACAAGGAATTTTCCTAATGGCTGAATGTAATCCCACATCGAGAAGCAAACATGAGAATTGGTGAGAATCTGCCTTTAAACAGAGCGAACTAGATGAATCGGTGATGAGGATTTAATGCAGGATGTGCCAAGGTTACTGATCGTGGACTTCGACGCGTTCTCATAAACAGGTGTGTATTCAGGCCCTTCTTTGTTGGAAGTCGAGAAAGCTGAAAAGCTGAAACTTCGGCATTTGAGGCCTCACAAACGTGCGATCACTCGTGGGGTAAATCGAACTTATAAATTATGGGCGACTGACAGTAGAGGCCGCCATGAGCGTTCTCATGGGCTTAGGCTGTTGAGGGCCTCGATGGGTCGAAAGGGGCCGTGTGGGCCCAATGGGCTAGTGCGCCCCACACGGATTAAATCTGCGGTAAGTGATAAATATTTGACTATGCTATGTAGGACACTTAGCCGTATCTGAATTTAGGCGAAATGGGCCACAAGAGCGTGTGGGCCCACTTGGGTCGAGTAATGGGCCTTAGGCCCATTTGCACCCTTATGTCTGTTAGGTTACTTAGGTCGCTTGAGGCAACGGTGGACCTTCTGTTGGGTCGTTAAGACCCTGGTTTGTGAAATTACCAAAATACCCTTGTAGTGTAAAATGATCGTATAGCCGTTGTAGGGAAAAATGACTGTAATACCCCAATATGGTAGAAGGACAATTATGCCTTATGTTCTGTATGATTGATGTGCTTATGATTTGCATATATGATTATACTGAGTATGACTTTGCATACACGTAATAGTTATGACATGACATACTGCATGAGGTTGGGTTATTATTGATAGAGGAAGTGTACGGCCTATAGTCGTTTTGTACAAGGCTTTCAGCATTTCTGCGATACATACAGTTTATAGTTGTTACATTGGCTGGCGACTTTCTTTGTGATATTCTGACCTTTAGCCATCTCGTCTACGGTGTTGAGCCGTTACGTCTACTGTATTGGTACATTGCATTTCGCGTGTTGAGTCGTCTTGTTGACTTAGTGCCGCAACTGGTGCTAAGCTTGGTGTGTTGGCTGGGTGGGTCGATTTTATCCCCACATGGTATTGGTAGGTACGAGTGGTGTGTTGGTTGGACTGGTCTGGGAATCTGTCTGCATATCTGCATCTGATATTAATTATGTATTGGGCTTAGGCCCACTTAATTCTGTTATTGGGCTAAGGCCCACTGATACTGTTTACTGATATGGTCTAGGCCCAATTGGTTCCGTTATGGGATGAGACCCAAGTGATTTGTATTCAGCTTCGGCCACCTATATTCTGAACTAAATTGTGCTGTTACTGTAATGGGCTCCTGCTCAGACTGATTCTGAATTCTGTATGTTCACGAACTGTTTTAGTTTAAGAGGGGATTGCACATTGAGTTTTCATAAACTCACCCCATTTATTAACAGTGCAGGTAATCCCCAGCGTTAGGTGGATCGGTGTCACAGAGGGACTCAAAGATGGCCACATAACTGCTATTGTTTCTGATTTTCTTTTACAGTTATCTACTTATAAGTAGTTATATTTTGATCTGGGTTGTAATATGGGTTTAAGTTTTAATTAGGCTTTTGATTTCTTATATTAAACTGCTAGTCTACGAAAAACTCGAGTTTTCAAAATATTCAGGGTTTTTTAAAGAACACGAGCCTTAAACACAAAGTTTTCAAAATGCTTCCGAGATTTAAGTTAAATTAATAATCCAAAGGCAAATATTTTGGAAAACGTTTGTGATGAGATGATTTTCTAACCCCGTACAAAAGGTTTTAATTTTAGAAATAAACTTTTAATGACAACTCGATTTTAGAACGACGCTTTGATGCAACACGCCAGATTTGGCTATAACGTCTAGGCCAGGTTTGGGGTGTTACATTTAGTGGTATCAGAGCCAAGTTACAAAGCTCTACTGTGGAATGGGTTTTCAAAATTTTGTATTTCATGAGGTTGTTTTCAAATATGTAAAGTGTCTTGAGGTATTTTTATAGAAGGTGTGGCACACTGAGTCTCTAGCGCCGAATCCGTAAGTTTCTGAAACTGATGTTTGTTTTCATTGAAAAGCAATAGATAGAAATACTGTGATTTCTTAGAGATTAGACTGTATTGTTACACTTAAAGTTAGAGCCTGTATTTATTCTCTGTGTGTTCTGGAAATGGTGCGCATGTGATATTTATCTGCTCCAACAGATAGATGGTTTGGTGTGTGCTTGTATTGTTAGGATCAGAGTGCGCAGCGAGAGCATAGTGTGGTAGGCTAGGTTGTGCGACTTTTCTGATAGTTGGAAATTTTGAGGAAGGAATTTCTTTAAAAGGGTAGAATTGTAACGCCCCGAATTTGGGCCTAGAAGTACTGGGCCTTGAGCAAGGGAACAGTTAGGTGATTGAGTTTAAAAGTCCTAAGATATGGCCTAAAATAATTTTCGTCTCTGATGTTTAAGGGATTTGGGAGTGTCTAGAAGTATTGGAGAAGTCCTGGGTGTAAACCTTGGCTTTAGCAAAAATTTTTGTTTTAAGTGAATAAAACCTTGGATGCTTGGAAGTAGGCCTTTTATAATATTGTAGGAAATAAGTGACACAATGAAGAATGTGGTCTAGTGGTTGTGGCATCATTAAGGTTGCAAGGGAGCTTGGGTTCAAGTCTTGGCTCTTGCAATTTATTCTGGTATTTTTTTTAAAGGAACCTGGACTTTGGCCTGTAGACCTTATAATTAATTGAGGCAAAATGGTGACACAGAAAGAGCCTGTGATGGAGTGGCAAGGTGGCGTGTTGTGTAATTGTGAGGTCTGAGGTTCAAGTCTTGGGATGCATAATGGAGTATTTATTTTGCTATTTGAGCTGTATAGAAGGTGGAGTTGGACTGGAACTCTGTGGTTGAAGTGGTCATAAAAAAATAAGGAATTTTCCTAATGGTTGAAAGTAATCCCACATCGGGAAGCTAACATGAGAATTGGCGAGAAGCTGGCTTTAAATAAAGCGAACCAGATGAATTGGTGATGAGGATTCAATGTAGGATGTACCAAGGTTGCTAATCGTGGACTTCAGCACGTTCTCATAAACAAGTGTGTATTCACGCCCTTCTTGTTGGAAGTCAACAAAAGCCGAAAAGATAAAACTTCGGCATTTGAGGCCTCACAAGCATTCGATTGCTCGTGGGGTAAACCGAGCTCATAAATCATGGGCAACTGACAGTAGAGGCCGCCACGAGCGCTCTCGTGGGCTTAGGCTGTTAAGGGCCTCGATGGGCTGAAAGGGGTTGTATGGGCCCAATGGGCTCGTGGGCCCCACACGGATTAAATTCGCGATAATTGATAAATATTGGACTGCGCTATGTAGGACACTTAGCCGTATCTAAATTTGGGCCAAATGGGCCACATGAGCGTGTGGGCCCACTTGGGCTGAGTAATGGGCCTTAGGCCCATTTGCACCGTTATGTCTGTTAGGTTACTTAAGTCGCTCGAGGCGATGGTGGACCTTCTTTTGGGTCGTTAAGACCCTGGTTTGTGAAATTACCAAAAGACCCTTGTAGTGTAAAATAACCATAATGCCCCTATAGGGTAAAATAACTGTAATACCCTAGTATGGTAGAAGGACGATTATGCCTTATGTTCCGTATGGCTGATGTGCTTATGATTTGCGTATATGATTGTATTGAGTATGACTTTGCATACACGTAATATTTATGACATGACATACTGCATGGGGTTGGGTTACTATTGATGGAGGAAGTGTACAGCCTGTAGCCGTTCTATACAAGGCTTTCAGCCTTTCTGCGATACTTACGGTTTATAGCCGTTCTGTTAACTGGCAGCGTTGCTGCAATATTTATAGCCTTTACCTGTTCTGTCTACGATGTTGAGCCGTTTTGTCTATAGTGTTGGGCCATTCTGTTTATGACACTGAGCCGTCCTGTTGACTTAGTGCCGCAACCAGTGCTAAGCTTGGTGTGTTGGTTGGGTGGGTCGATTTTATACCTACATGGTGTTAGTAGGTACGGGTGGTGTGTTGGTTGGACTGGGTTGGGAATCTGTAACACCCCATACCCATATTCTAGACCGAAATAAGGTACGGAGCATTACCGTTCACGAAAACATGAATTCACACATTAACCTGACCTTACTCAATTTACTTACTTTAGCTTAGACTAAAGTTGATAGCATTAACAGATATACATAGATACATGTAGATTTTAAAATTTAGAAAAGTGATACTTTAAAACAAATTAATTATGACATATAACAAAATGATTCGTCTCTCTCTATACATGCCATAATTCCAAAGTAGTGATTACAAAATACCAAAAAGTATTGATAGTGTAGATGAGTCTTCGACGATCTCCAAAACCCCGAGCTGGCTTAATAATTCTATAAAACAAGAAAAAGAAAAGATGGTAAACATATAGCTTAGTAAGTAAGTACTAAATTGATATATAATTTATCAAAGTAAAACAATCATACTAGTATATGGTTACATATATTGATGACAGGCTATTTTCTAGAGTCCCGGTTAAAACAAAAATCATATCTTGAGCTAAATATCTCAAAATTCAATTCCATAAATTTTCCTTGAAACTAGACTCATAATTCTATTTACTAATTTTTTTCTAGAATTTTTGGTAGGTCCAATTAGTACATTTTATTAGTTAAAGTCTCCCCTGTTTCAGGGTATGACTACTCTAACACCTGTGCATTACGAACAAAATTTCTCCTGGTACAAGATTCCAACGACCATGCCGTTTATTTCCATTAAAAATAGACTCAATAAGGAATCCATGCATGTATGGTATGACTCTTAATAATTTTTTTACAATTTATGGTGAATTTCTAAATTCAGAATAGGGGATCTTAAATTCATTCAGAACCTGTTTCACAAGAATTCAATTATCACATAATATAGAAGTCTTTTGTTTCCCCTGTTTCTTTTATATGAAAGTAGACTCATTAAGATTTAATTCCATAATTTATTTGGGATTTAATTCTACTTCCATGATTTTTGGTTAATTTTCAAAATTATGCAACTGCTGCTGTCCAACATTGTTTTACTACAAAAATTCACTTTTACATAATTCACTCAATCCTTTCCATTTTACCGAGGTTCGCTCACATATCGAGCATATTGCTCATAAATTCAAATAAACATATACTTGCACTTATTCATCACATAATCACTTTCACATGTATCTTCATTTAATCGATTGCCCGTTGAACTCATCGGAATAACAACAGATACACAACTACCTGAACATTTTCCCATTTACACACTTGTAGCCGAAGCTATATGATACGTATAGTAGCCTGCACTTAGTACTACACATGCGACCAATAATCTGGTACACGTAGTAGCTTTGCACTTAGTACTACACACGTGACCACGCTTTCGGAGCACGCATAGTAGCTCGCACTTAGTAGTACTACATGCGACCAATAATCGGTACACGTAGTAGCTTTGCACTTAGTACTACACACATGACCACACAATAGTTCATTTGTATCGTTTTTATTAGAAGGTTCAACAGAAATTTCTCACTTTTCCAACATTTTACTAAATTGTCCAAATCAATTTAAATTCATAACTTACATCAAATAACCATTTGATAGGCAGCCATATTTCACATGTTATCAAAATACAATAACATAAAAGAAATCGATGATTTATTTACGTACAAACTTACCTCGGTGCAAAATATAGAAATTTTACAGTTTAGTCCAAAGCTTTTTCTTTCCCCCATTCGAGGTCGATTCCACGCCTTTCTTGATCTATAACAACACATTTAGTTCATTTAACACTCGAACTATTTGTTTCAATCCAAAAATCACATTATGCAAAAATTACATTTTTGCCCCCTAACTTTTACAAAATTACGATTTTGCCCCAAGGCTCGGAGATTTAATTTCAGCCCTTATTCTTATGTTTAATGACATGTTGATCATTTTTCTCTTCTATGGTATCATCAAATTCTCATTCTAACACATAATTATGAACAATAGGTATTTTTATCGATTATGCCGTTTTGCTCATTTTCGCTAAAAATCGCTTAGAAAAGATCGTTCTCCTAACTTCAAACATTCATATTCTACCATCAAACATCAAAATACATGCCTATCATTCATGGGTAAATTTTTAAACATAAACCCTAACTCGAAATAATAGTAGAAATAGGTAAACCGAGCTACGAGGATTTCAAAAATGTAAAGAACATTAAAAACGGGGCTTGAAATCACTTACTATGAAGCTTGAAAGTTGAAGAAACCCTAGCTATGGAGGAGAGCAAATTTTGGCAGCAACTAGTGATGAAGATGACCAAATTTTGTGTTATTTTTCCCATTTTATTTCATTTAATATACAAATGACCAAAATGCCCTTACTACTAAACTTTCTAAAAATTCCTCCATGTCCAACTTTTGTCCATAACTTAGAATTGGTCAAATTGCTATTTAAGACCTCCTAATTAATATTCCAAAGCAATTTCATACTAAAAACTTCTAGAACACAAGTTTTGCAATTTATTCGGTTTAGTCCCTAATCTCAACTTAAGCGCTTAATGCATAGAATTTCATTACGAAATTTTCACGAAATCATGAAATCATATCATAAACCTCAAAATAAATATAAAATAAATAAAAAATAATTATTTCTATCTCGAATTTGTGGTCACGAAACCACTATTCCGATTAGGCCCTAAATCGGGTTGTCACAATTCTCCCCCCTTTAGAGATTTTCGTCCCCGAAAATCTTACCAGTAAAGAGATTTGGGTATTGTTTCCTCATAGCTTCCTCATGTTCCCACGTAGCCTCTTCCATTCATGTCTGTGCCACAATGCTTTCGCTAAGGCTATATTTTTATTTCTTAACTGTTTAATTTCCCGAGCCAAAATCTTTATTGGTTCCTCCTCATAGGTCATATCCTATTCGAATTTCAATTTCCGTCGGAGGAATTACATGTGAAGGATCGAGCGGTAGCGTCGCAAAGATTGACACATGAAACACGTTATGAATCTTTTCCAACTCGGTTGGTAAGTCTAGCCGATAAGCCACGGTCCAACTCTTTCAATAATCTTATAAGGCCCAATGAAACGTGGACTTAACTTGCCTAAAGGGTTTGACACTTTAATCACAAATTCGATAGATTCTACGGGCAAGCTCTTACTAGATACTAAATTCACACAAACATAAGAATGAGTAGATCAGGGATCAATCGGTGCAATAATGATAGTATCATAAAAGAAAATGTACCGGTGATCACATTAGGAGATGACGCCTCTTCCCGAAAGCACGTATGGCGTAAGCTCTAGCAGGTACTCTAGCTTCCAGTCTCCCAGTTAATTCCTTTGTCACACTTCTACTGCTAGCTACACTCCCAGTATTTCTCGGAGGGCTACCTCTATTAGCAACACTAATGCATGCGGTACTCAAATTTTTCTTCTTCAACCTTTTTGGACAATCCTTAATATAATGTTCTCGAGAACCACATTTGAAACAAGCCCGGCTAATCATCCAACACTCCCAAAATGTTGTTTTCCACAAAGGTCTTTGCACTCGGGTCTATTAGATCTCACATTACCTACACTCGCTATTGAATTAGCTTGGGCTTTAGAATCCGAATATGATCTTCCACGATCCCGTCACGAATGTTCGGTTGAAACGATCAACCGAGGATTCATTTCTTTAGACTTCTTTGGTTGAGATTGGAATGACTTACTAATTGGCCTCTTTCTTGCGTCTCGGCTTCTCTCACGACTTTTCTCTCTCGTTGTTGGTTCTTGACTTTACCATTTCGGTCAACCAATACCACAAACTCTTTCAATTCTAAAATCCCAACTAGTAGCTTGATGTCTTCATTTAACCCATCCTCGAACCTCTTACACATAATAGCTTCGGTGGACACACACTCACGAGCATACTTGCTAAGTCGACAAATTCACGTTCATATTCTCGCCACAGACATTTTTCCTTGTTTGATTCAAGGAACTCTTTCCGCTTTTGATCAATGAACCGCTGGCTTATATACTTCTTTCTAAACTCCTCTTGAAAGAAATCCCATGTAATCCTTTCTTTGGAACCATCGATATCAATGTCTTCCACGGTGATATGCCGAATCCCTTAGCAATGATACGGCACACTTCAAACATTCTTCGGGAGTACAAGAAAGCTCATCGAATACCTGGTAGAATTTTTAAGCCGAACTCGCTCTTTCGGGATCATCATCTATATTAGCTCTAAATTCTTCAGCCCCTTGCTTTCGAATTTTATCAACTGCGGGTTTGCTCGATCTTACCATTTCGGCACCTTGAGGAACTACAGGAACTGGTTGAGGAATAGGAGGAGGTGGAGGAGGCTGAGCGTTCGGATTTGCCCGAACAAATTCTGTATACCAATTACTCATCATATGGAGAAAGGCTTCCCGGGCCCTATCTCCCTAATCATGTGTCTCATGCCTACTCTCTACTAGCGCAGTCCCTTGAGCGGGAGCCGGCACATTACTTTCTACATCATCAGCTACAGCTCGGTCGGGATCCATTTACTATATAAAAAAAAACATGATTTAAAGTGTCAGGAGTCATCCCACTATCATAATATAATTATGGCATGTACAGATAGACTTCCACACACAGTACGTAGATCCGAGAACCTCCTAAACCAGGCTCTGATACCAATAAATGTAACACCCCATACCCATATTCTAGACCGAAATAAGGTACGGAGCATTACCGTTCACGAAAACATGAATTCACACATTAACCTGACCTTACTCAATTTACTTACTTTAGCTTAGACTAAAGTTGATAGCATTAACAGATAACATAAATACATGTAGATTTTAAAATTTAGAAAAGTGATACTTTAAAACAAATTAATTATGACATATAACAAAATGATTCGTCTCTCTCTATACATGCCATAATTCCAAAGTAGTGATTACAAAATACCAAAAAGTATTGATAGTGTAGATGAGTCTCCGACGATCTCCAAAATCCCGAGCTGGCTTAATAATTCTATAAAACAAGAAAAAGAAAAAATGGTAAACATATAGCTTAGTAAGTAAGTACTAAATTGATATATAATTTATCAAAGTAAAACAATCATACTAGTATATGGTTACATATATTGATGACAAGCTGTTTTCTAGAGTCCCGGTTAAAAGAAAAATCATATCTTGAGCTACATATCTCAAAATTCAATTCTGTAAATTTTCCTTGAAACTACACTCATAATTCTATTTACTAATTTTTTTCTAGAATTTTTGGTCTGTCCAATTAGTACAGTTTATTAGTTAAAGTCTCCCCTGTTTTAGGGTATGACTACTCTGACACCTGTGCATTACGAACAAAATTTCTCCCTGTACAAGATTCCAACGACCATGCAGTTTATTTCCCTTAAAAATAGACTCAATAAGGAATCCATGCATGTATGTTATGACTCTTAATAATTTTTGTACAATTTACGGTGAATTTCTACAGTCAGAACAGAGGATCTTAAATTCATTCAGAATCTGTTTCACAAGAATTCAATTATCACATAATATAGAAGTCTTTTGTTTTCTCTGTTTCTTTTATATGAAAGTATACCCATTAAGATTTAATTCCATAATTTATTTGGGATTTAATTCTACTTCCATGATTTTTGGTGAATTTTCAAAATTATGTAGCTCTTTGTTTGTCTAACAATGTTTTACTACAAAAATTCACTCTTACATAATTCGCTCAATCCTTTCCATTTTACCGAGGTTCGCTCACATATCGAGCATATTACTCATAAATTCAAATAAACATATACTTGCACTTATTCATCACATAATCACTTTCACATGTATCTTCATTTAATCGATTGCCGTTGAACTCATCGGAATAACAATAGATACACAACTACTGAACATTTTCCCATTTCCACACTTATAGCCAGAAGCTATATGATACGCATAGTAGCTTCGCACTTAGTACTACACATGCGACCAATAACTGGGTACACGTAGTAGCCTCGCACTTAGTACTACACACGTGACCCACGGTTTTTAGAATGCACGCATAGTAGCTTTGCACTTAGTACTACACATGCGACCAATAACTGGGCACACGTAGTAGCCTTCACTTAGTACTACACACGTGACCACACAATAGTTCATTTGTATCGTTTTTATTCCGAAGGTTCAACAGGAAATTTCTCACTTTCCCAACATTTTACTAAATTGTCCGAAATCAATTTAAATTCATAACTTACATCAAATAACCATTTGATAGGCAGCCATATTCCACATGTTATCAAAATACAATAACATAAAAGAAATCGATGATTTATTTACGTGCAAACTTACCTCGGTGCAAAATATAAAAATTTTGCAGTTTAGTCCAAAGCTTTTTCTTTCCCCCATTCGAGGTCGATTCCACGCCTTTCTTGATCTATAACAACACATTTAGTTCATTTAACACTCGAACTATTTGTTTCAATCCAAAAATCACATTATGCAAAAATTACATTTTTGCCCCCTAACTTTTACAAAATTACGATTTTGCCCCAAGGCTCGGAGATTTAATTTCAGCCATTATTCTTATGTTTAATGACATGTTGATCATTTTTCTCTTCTATGGTATCATCAAATTCTCATTCTAACACATAATTCTGAACAATAGGTATTTTTATCGATTATGCCATTTTGCTCATTTTCGCTAAAAATAGCTTAGAAAAGATCGTTCTCCTAACTTCAAACATTCATATTCTACCATCAAACATCAAAATACATGCCTATCATTCATGGGTAAATTTTTAAACATAAACCCTAACTCGAAATAATAGTAGAAATAGGTAAACGAGCTACGAGGATTTCAAAATGTAAAGAACATTAAAAGCGGGGCTTGAAATCACTTACTATGAAGCTTGAAAGTTGAAGAAACCCTAGCTATGGAGGAGAGAAAATTTTGGCAGCAACTAGTGATGAAGATGACCAAATTTTGTGTTATTTTTCCCATTTTATTTCATTTAATATACAAATGACCAAAATGCCCTTACTACTAAACTTTCTAAAAGTTCCCTCCATGTCCAACTTTTGTCCATAACTTAGGAATTGGTCAAATTGCTATTTAAGACCTCCTAATTAATATTCCAAAGCAATTTCATACTAAAAACTTCTAGAACACAAGTTTTGCAATTTATTCGGTTTAGTCCCTAATCTCAACTTAAGCGCTTAATGCATAGAATTTCATTACGGAATTTTCACGAAATCATCAAATCATATCATAAACCTCAAAATAAATATAAAATAAATAAAAAATAATTATTTCTATCTCGGATTTGTGGTCACGAAACCACTATTTCGATTAGGCACTAATTCGGGTTGTCACAGAATCTATCTGCATATCTACATCTGATGTTGATTTTGTATTGGGCTTAGGCCCACCTGATTCTGTTACTAGGCTAAGGCCCACCTAATACTATTTACTGATATGGGCTAGGCCCAATTGGTTCCGTTATGGGCTGAGACCCAAGTGATTTGTATTGAGCTTTGGCCACCTATATTCTGAACTAAATTGTGCTGTTACTGTAATGGGCTTCGACTCAGACTGATTCTAAATTTTGTATGTTTACTAACTGTTTTAGTTTAGGAGGGGATTACACACTGATTTTTCATAAACTCACCCCGTTTATTAACTGTGCAGGTAATCCTCAGCTTTAGACGGATTGGTGTCGCAGAGGGACTCGGAGATGGCCACATAACTGCTATTGTTTTCGATTTTCTTTTACAGTTATCTACTTATAAGTAGTTATAGTTTGATCTGGGTTGTAATAAGGCCATTGTGGGTTTAAGTTTTAGTTGGGCTTTTGATTTCTTATATTAAACTGCTAGTCTACAAAAAACTTGAGTTTTTAAAATATTCAGGGTTTTCTAAAGAACACGAGCCTTAAACATAAAGTTTTCAAAATGCTTCCGCGATTTAAGTTGAATTAATATTCCAAAGGCAAATATTTTGGCAAACATTTGTGACGAGATGATTTGCTAACCCTATACAAAAGGTTTTAATTTTAGAAATAAACTTTTAATGACAACTCGATTTTAGAATGACGCTTTAATGCAACACGCCAGATTCGACCATAACGTCTAGGCTGGGTTTGGGGTGTTACAGTGTGCCCCAAAAATAGGCTTTTTACCAAGCCATTTTGTCACAAAAAATTAGGCACACCTACACAACTCATATGGCACATAACATAGCATCAATAGACATATAATTCAATTCCAAATCAAGCATGACTTATGCCAATTCCAACACCAACCAATACAAAACATATATACCACATATTGCCATCTAAATTCATGCTAATCCTTGTCTTCTCAAATCATCAAAATGACCATTAACAAATATACATTTATATGCTCAATTCCACAAACATACCAATTCAGAAATCATCATCTATTGACATTCAATTTATCTATTCTCAACAAGAATCATGAATCCAGCCTTAATCATTTAACACATTTCACGAAGTATAGTCATATATATATGATTCAACCATACCAAAATAGACCAAAATAAGCCATTACTCATAACTATATATATACATACCAGAACATAAACATTTACAATGCCAATTCATATGGCCAAAAATCATTAACAAGTTATAACCAAAATGACCAAAGCCCCTATAAATGCCATATACTTAAAATCCCAAAGTTCATAGGTACCAAGAGATAGGTAGATAGTGTGAAGTGATCTTTGACGATCCCTGAATCCGAGCTAGCTTTGATAACACTATAAAGCACGAGAAAAATAAACAAAGTAAGCTACAAAGCTTAGTAAGCTCGTATGAAATAAACTCAATGTAATCTCACAAATATAATTCAATAATTTGAATATACCAACATATAGCTTACATTAACTAACAAACCTTTCAAATACTCAATTATGAGAGTATGCACTTCCTTCACAAGTTTCCTTGATTTGAAACTTATATAATTCATGTATGTACCTGTATCATCTAGCATCAATCTCATACTCATCCACATCTATCGTTTACCAGTTGAACCATTCAAAATAGAAGTCGAATACTCAAGGGTCTCACACGATAAGTACCTATACTATGGCCCGAAGCCAAATCAAGGTAACTTATATCTGAAGTACTAATATCATGGCCCGAAGCCAAATCAGCCGATATTCATGGCCCAAATCCAAATTGGTATATCTCACACTCGAAGTGTTAATATCATGGCCTGAAGCCAACTCAATGTATCCCCTAATGACATGTCACTAGTATCCTAAACTATTCCTAAGGTTTAACTGGGATTTCGAATGCCAAATTATCATCGAGTCATTGTTGAACTTATCCAAAGTATCGTAATCATGACATATACAATATTAAAACATTTAATGTATGTTTAAAATGAAATTTATCACGTATGAACTTACCTCGGGTTCAGAAACGATAAAATTGTTGATTAATTGAGTACTTTATCTTTTCCCCGATCCAATTCCAAATTCTGCTTTTCTTGGTCTATATAATATCAAATTCAAATCATTTAATCATTCATCTATTCAATTTAGTCCAAAACACACTTTAAATCACATTTACACTTTTGCCCCTAATATTTTAATATTTTTACAATTTAGTCCCTAGCTCATAAAATTCAAATTCATGTAACTTTAATCGTACCCAAGCTAGCTGAATTATCACTATCTCCATAACAGCCCCAAATACACTTGTTTTATGTCCATAAATGTCCTTAATTTTTATAATATTGAGATCGGGATAGTTTAATCTATCTATTTTAGGGATTAATTTGGAAACTTACCAAAGTAACAAAGCTTTTCCATGGTTGAATATGCTGAAATGTTTTAAATTTATAGTAGAAAATGAAAGATTTTTTTATAGATAAACAACTTTTACAAAGAGAATTTTATGAAATTATGATTTAGGGACTAAATTGAAAAGTGGTAAAACCCATGGAAAAATTTTGAATTTTTGTGAAATACAAGTGCTGTAAATGTTATATGAAAATTTTAGTTAGGCTTGGAATAATGATTAAATTGCATGAATTTCATTTTCCGAGCCTAGGGACAAAATTAGAATTTATGAAAAGTTTAGGGGTAAAATGATAATTTTGCCTAGAGTGCAAATTGAATCTAATTGACTATGAAATGTGATAAATTGGTTATTAAATTCATTTATATACATCCAAATAACTCAAATTCGAAGCTACATCGAGGAAAAGAAGAAGTTTCAGATTAGTAGATTTTCATACACAAACAAGTTTCGAGGTAAGTTAGTGTAACTAAATTGTGTTTATTTAATGTCTGAATTGAATGTGGTATGTGATTATATGAATTGTATAAATGTTATAAATATATGAAATAATCATATGTCTGATCTTGTCCGAAAAATATTAAGTTCCGTTTGAATGATGAATTTCGATGGATAAATATGTGATTTCTCGTATTGAATATGGTCCTGCATATGTTACGGACAGAATATAGCTCAAATGAGCAATCTTGTTATAGCCCTCTCGAGCATCCTGTTAAATAGTTCTTGTGAGCATATTGATTAGTAGTGATTCTGCATGTGTTGCACATTATCATAGCTCTGAGCGTCCTATTACATGATTCTATTGGTTGTGATCCAGCATATATTGTAGACACAAACGTAGCTCTACGTGAGCGTCTTAATATAAGCTCCTATGGGCTTCCTAACATGGTTCGCTTGAACTCCCTATTACCTTATCTGATGCTCCCTGATATTAACTCTCCGGAGTTATCTGTTAAGCTCTATGAGCTCCTTGAATAAAACTCTTATGAGTTTCCTGTTTAGACTGGATAAGTGTACTGTTACATGGCTCATCTTAGCATCCAGATATATGACTCGAGAGTGTGCTCCTTGATTAAGTGCCCTAATGGGTACATCTGATTATGAGTTAACGGGTTATAGTTTTGTACACCTTGTGTGTACTACCTGAGTATCCATTGAAATTTCAATGATTCAATGGATAAATTTCTGAAATGAGAAACTATGAGATTAAATGAATTATATCTCAAATGTTCCCGAAATACTTTAAAGTTTGTAACATGATGAGCTCATCTATGCTAACTTTATATATATGTGAATTATGTGACTAACTTGTTTATTTGAGTATATGTGTTTAGGCAAACTTACTAATTTTTCTGGAAGAATGATAATGTTATGCTTATTTAAATTAGTATGATTGGTAAGTTTAATTCCTATTATACGAACTTACTAAGTGTTAAATGCTTACTAGGTTTTATTTTCTTTGTTTTATAGTGTTCAGAAGCTCGTTAGGGTTGGAGAATCGTCACACTATCTGTAACACCCCTAACCGGTGTCTGTCCTTGTATTAGGGTTAAGAGGTATTACCAATCAACACAACATTTAACTAACATTTCACAACTCAATAAACATTCATTCACATACACATTGTCCCTAAAATAGGTGTATGAGACCTTAAAACATGCTTAAAAGAGGTTCGGGACTAAACCGATCACATACAAAAATTTCTAAAAACTTAGAAAATTTTCATTTTTTCAGGGGTCACACGCCCGTGTGAACAGGTCCTGTGCCTCACACGGGCACTAGTGTAATAGCCAGTTTTTAAGGTTAATCTGAACAATGGTTTCGGGACCACAATCTGAAGTCAAAATATTTATTTATTATTTTATTAAGGTTTACAGTATGATAGAATGTTCGTGTGAAAATTTCGTAAAGAAATTTTATCGTTTAAGTGTTTAATTCGGTAAAAAGGACTAAATTGCGTAAAGCGTAAAAGTTGTGTTCTATAAGCTAAAGGTGTCAAATAGCTATAAAACTTAAAAGTGAAGGTCCTTATGTGGTAAATAGCCCATTTATTGAGTTAGTGGAATGTGATGGCTTGGTGTAATGGAAATTTTAAATGCTATTAAAGGTTAAAATGGTAAATTGGTTAATAATGTAATAATAATTAAAACAAAGCCAAATTATCAACTTTATTCATTCATCACCACCGAATATGGAAGTGAAAAACCATGGAAGAAAGCTTGCTAGGGTTCGGCCATGTTGATGCTCAATCGAAGGTTCGTTTTTGTCTTGTTTTTAATAATTTTTACGTTTTTGATATAAGTGTAGCTTAATCTAGCTAGCCCGTATCTCTAATTTCAAAACTGTTAAAGGTTTTGCAAGTTGCCATTGATGAATATGTATATATTCTTTGATGTTTGATGATGAAATATGAAATCTTTTTGTTAGATACACAAGTTTTATAAAGTGATTTTTAGAGAAAATGTCAAAAAGGGGCTAAATTGAGACAATGTGAAATGTCGTGGTTAAAAGTGTGAATAAATGAAAAATATAGGCTGATAGTAATATATGAAAAATTCAGCTAGCTTGGGTTTTTGTTTAATTTCATGAAATTGTGATTTTATGTGATAAGGACTAAATTGCAAAAATGTTAAATAATAAGGGCAAAAGTGTAATTTTTCCAAAAATGTGTAAATTATGTTAAATTGAATGAATTAATGATTAAATAAGTAAATTTTGTTATTATATAGATTGAGAAAAATGAGATTCGGATCTAGAACGTGGGAAAACGAAGTATCGGATTAGTCGACCTATTTCATCGTTATAGCGAACGAGGTAAGTTCGTATGCTAATAAACGTACTTAAATTGTGTTATAAATGCTTATTTATTATTGAATTGAATTGAATGTTGAATGGTTATGATTAGAAGCAAGAATCGATAGAGTTATGACATCTGAAAGTCCCGTAAAAACCTAGGAATAGTATAGGATACAAATGTCATGACATTAGGATTACCGAGATGAGATTACATATAAGACCATGTCTGGGACATTGGCATCATTATATGATTTCGTGTAAGACCATGTCTGGGACATTGGCATCAATATGAGATAACATGTAAGACCATATCTGGGATATGGCATTGTATGAGCTTTATGTGATATCAGAGTATCCTTAGCGATTCCGAAGGGTTCAACAGGCATAGTCAACATGAGAATGAAAGTACGATGAAAATAAGTAATACAGGCATGTATAGAACCTATGTGAGAATCGAATGAAAGTAAATTGGTGAGTTCATATTGTATCATGTATATTAAATAAGAAAGAATTGTGTATAAGTATGTTTCATGCGAAAATGTGTTTATTTGGCTATAATGAGGTATGAATTGAATGATACGTCAGATATGAGTTATAGTTATTTTAACTAAATATACATATGGCACATAGTGTGTAAAATATAGTTATTTGATGATATTTCACATAATTCACTTGGCTAAAGAAAAGGTGATGAAAATTGAATTGAATAAAGTTTATATATATAATTGCTTATGCATATGAAGATGTGAATGAATTGATAAGAAGTATTCAAACCATATGTGTTTTGAATGAATAAACTCATGAAAATTTGGATTAACTATATGCATGAATTTGAGATAGAATGGTGCAAACATATGAATTATATCATATTTTGAATAATGGTTTTAAATGTTGTTATTTAATAATATGAGTTTATTACCATACGAGCTTACTAAGCTTTATAGCTTACTTTGTGTTATTTTTCTATGTTTTATAGTGATTCGTATGTTCGTTCGGGTTTGAAGTCGGCGGAGATTGCATCACACTATCCAGGTTTTGATTTCGGTATTTATACACTTGTGATTTGGTTATATGGCATGTATAGGCTTGAGTCTTTTTTATAAAGGTTTTGGTGATGTATTTGGCCATTTTATATGGCTTATCAATGATTTATGATTGATGTGTAATTTGGCTTGCGTAATGGCATAATTTAGTATGGTTGGTGATGGTTTAAGATGGTTGTAACACCCCAAACTCGGCCTAGACGTTATGGCTGAATCTGACATGCCACATCAAAGCGTTTAAAACATTTTTATCCTTTCAATCTAAAAAAACTTACTTAGTGTTTAAAAGATAACTTCATTACGGGTTAAAGTGAATGGAAGCTGTGCACTAGGTAGGATGCCAGAAAAAAGGAGGTGAGTCCATTAGACTGCTTAAGTACCAAGCTCCCTTCGGATCCAATCCTAGACATGCACACAACCATTGCCACACCTTAACTTAGTGGATGCTCTTAGAAAACCCATTTGTTTAAATCCAATTAAAAAGGTTATTAATTTTGGAAACGTTTTCATTGCGGAAGCTTTGCTTTGTTATCGTGATTTTCTAAAATCAAGTAATTATTTTTAAAAACGCGCCTACAAGCTATTCAAATTCAAAGTTTAAAATCATATCATATCTACCCTAACTAAACATATTAAAACCATTAAAATAATTAAAGCGACCTTATTACAATTTAAAACCAAAAACATTTAAGTAAACGGAAAGCTGTCCAAATCACCAGAAGAAAATCGAAATTTGCAGAACGTGTGGCCACTCTGAATCCCTCGCAGCACCAAGCCCACTATGGTTGGGGATTACCTGCATGGATGAAAATAAGGGGTGAGTTTGGAAACTCAGTATGTAAAATAACCCAACCATAGTCTAGGTCAGCTCAAACCACAGAAACAGATTAAGTTGGCCTTAGCCCAAAACAAATTATAGAATGAAGCCCATAGGCCCATAACAGAAACAAAACAGATATCTCATATATATGTAGAACCCAACCCATATCCAACCATATGCACCCCCGTACCAACTTTACACCCTTGTGGGGAGACTACTCGACCCACCCAACCACTACACGCCATAGAATTTACAGCATGGCTGCCAGAAACAGATTATGTGACAAAGTCACCAGAAACAGATAATCGTGGCAGAGCCACCAGAACAGATAATTGTTGTAGAGCCACCAGATCAGATAGTTGTGGCATAGCCACCAGGACGCTTCCTCCATAAATATAACCCATGTCCCCATGCAACAGATATACAAGTCATGGCTTACAACATACATAATCAGATCATCATGCATTTCAGTCAAAAATTAACCCTAGGGGTATAATGGTCATTTTGCACCTAGGGGTATAATGGTAATTTCCATACTTAGGGGTATTCTAGTAATTTAACTATTTAAGGGTTTTCAAGCATATTTTAGCCATTTACGTACTAACAGAAACACTTACCGAGTGTTCTTACCGAATTGGGGCCGTTGGCCCACTATCCCGATTTTGGTCCATTAAGCCTAAATATATCGAAATGCACGTACTCGCGCACTCTGCAGCATTATCACTTTAGATTACCAAATATGTTAATCAATCTATCTCACGAGCATTCACACTCGCAAGTTCACAAAATACCGGCTTTTTGGCATTTCAGCTTTTCGGCTTTTGCCGATCTAGTCTATGAGAGGGTGTCAGTTACACACCTGATTTGCGACGAAACACTGACGAATTCCACACACGAGTTGCCTACATTCAATTATTAATACGTTAACAATGGAACCATAACAACTTATATACAAATCTCCTTACCATAAGTCGACCATTAACACTTTAGGCACTAGAGATCCTACCTTTGCCGAAACTAGCAATTAGATCTAGATCCAGTCATTCCGCTTGTCCAAGCCTTCGATCAGCAGCCTCTAGATCACTCTAACATCATAACAAAACAATTGTCACAACCCTTAGAGCCAAAAGGCCCAATTGACAGCCTCCCTAAGCCTTTAGGGATTTTGGCTTTTCTAAATCCCGTAATAAAAATAGATTTGAATACTTACCACCGGTTCTTTCAATCAACGATCCGACCTTAGTTCCTATTCAAATCTGACGCAGATCAATCCCTCAAATATTATCAAAAATTGAATCTTTAATGGTCTAAAGATTCGGCTATGCCCCTGTGACTATGGTGTTTTCGGCTTTTTGAAACAGTGAAGAAAAAGATGATTAGATATGCGAGTTTTGCAATGGTTCTGTCGATAGGACTTTTGGGGTTCAGAAGATGAAAGAATCGGCCAAAAAGATGAAAGAAGATAGGAGAAGTCGGCTAGGAGAAATCGACACAAGAAATAGGTTTTCGGGATTTCGGCTTTTATGACAATCAGCTATGGAGGTTTAGAAAGATTGGGAATGGATGAGTAGAGTGGTAGGGATAGTTCGGCTAGAGAGGAAAAAGAAAAAGAAAAGAGGATGGAAGAAGAGAGGAGAAATAATGAAGGTCGATCTCAAAAATAACAGTAGATATGAATGGCCCCAACCTAAATTGACTAATCACTTAAAAATACCCAAAACTAAACAAAAAGAAAAACAACCCATACACCAAAATTTTAAGAGTTTTTTGGCATTTAATTACCTATAGCCGAATTAGTACTGCCATGAATCCTATTTCGGCATAAAATCCTTCCCAAGCTCAAATTTCATATTTTCCTCCTTAATTTCAGCCACCGCCAATTTAAATTCCATCCAACTTCTTTGCACCACCAGCAGCAATCCACCGCTTGACCGACTCAAGCCACTGCTAGGAGAGTTTCGGTCAAACTCTGACTCTCCCCCACGTGAGCAGCAAAATTTGGCCCTTTGCGCGCACAGTAGCTCGAACCCCAGACCCCCTCCTGTCCCTGCGCTCCACTGCTAGCCACTGCACCAAGTTTTCCTCTACAACATAATAGGGTCACAATTAATCTTAATCTATTCCTGATGAGGCTTCGCCATTTTGCGAAATAAAAGGAAATTTACTTTGCTACACCCTCGAACTCGCGACCTTCTAAACCCACACATACGCTTCTTGCCCATCGCACCAAGTTCCTTTCATGTCACAATCTTCTCATAATTATTTATAAACCTTACCTACTTCAGTTCTGGCCCGTTTAAAAATAAATCAGAATTTGCCTTCCCCTAGAATCGAACGCATAACCTCTTGGCAGGCCTAGCACGCTGCTGCCACTGCACTAAAGCTCTTCTCATGATATAATCTACTCACAATTAATTTTAAGACTTATCTGCTGCAGTCCCTATTCGTTTAAAAATAAAACAAAATATGCTACTTACCAGACTCGAACCCCTAACCACATGCACACTCTTAACGCTTCCTTGCCACTTGACCACGTGCCTCTATTGTGTCACCTTTCCTCCCGAGATATTTATAAGGCCTCCTTACGAAAATTCTTGGTTGTAAAAAAAACAACCATTTGCGCACGCCGTGCCTTGAACCCAGGCACCTCCCACGCCTTCCTAACGTGCTTAGCCACTAGGCCAGGTGCTCCTTTATGCTAAAACTCAGCCCAAATTATTAATAAGGCCTACTGCCTAGATTTCCTTAAGAGGCAAAATTTAAGAATTTTGCTAAAGCTATAGGCTGAGCCCAGACTTTTTCCCACATTATAAGCCCTTCATATTTAATTTAATTACTAAACTAAACATAATAATAATAATTAATAATAATTAATTAATTAGAACATCCAGATTATTCGGGCCGTCTTCTCCCCGAACCCACACTCAAGGCCCAATACTTTATAGGCCCAATTTCTGGGGCGTTACAATGGTCATTTGGTTAATTGGTATATGATAAGTATTTACTTATGAAAAGCATGAATTTGGACTTAATAACTGAATGACTAATAGATAATTTATGAGTCAAGCTTTGTGTGTGAGTGATGGTAGTAAAAATACATGTTGAAATAGGTTGTATTGATAAGTATGATGTGTACTCTGGTATATGATTGAATAGGTGAGTAATGAGGAATGAATCATGCTAGTTGGTATGCGTTTGAATGTATAAATAGTATTGATTTGAGTATATAAATGCTTGGTTTTGAAATGTCTTACAATGTATATTGAAATGGATATTTTGGCTGCCTATAAATCTATTTGAAATGGTACCATTTTGGTTGCTAGGTGTGTATGAGAAAATGCTGGCAAATTGGCTTTACAAATAGCCTATTTTTGTCCACACGAGCAGAGATGCGGGCGTATGTCTCATCCGTGTGCGACACACGGTCATGCTACATGGCCGTGTGTCCCCTAGGGTAGCCCTTCGATATTAAGTCAGTATACCTTACAGGTTTGACATAGTCTAGACACACGGGCATGTCTATTGGCCGTGTTTGACACACGGGTTGGTACATGGGCGTGTGATAGGCCATCTGACCTAAGTCAGTAACCCCTCCAGATTTCCCACAGCCATGGCATACAGGCGTGTCCTTAGCCGTGTGGTGCAAGTCAGTATGTATGTACTGTTTTCATACGGTCTATGATACGGGCGTGTTTGATGGCCGTGTGAGGCACACGGCCTATTCACAGGGGCGTGTGACCCTTGAAAGCTCAAAATTTTATAAGTTTCCCAAAGTTTTCAAATGTTATTAGATTAGTCCCGAACCTTTTCCAAGCAAGTTTTAAGGTCTCGTAGAGCCTTATAAGGGACAATGTGATTATGTTAGATTGATATTTATGTGAAATTAAATCATGTATGAGAAATGTATATTATATGTTGTGCTTTAATCGGTAATGCCTCGTAACCCTATTTCGGTGACGAATACGGGTTAGGGGTGTTACAACTAGACACGCCCGTGTCATAGACTGTGTGAAAATAGGGCATACATACTGACTTAGGTCACACGACCGACCACACGCCTGTGTGTCTAGCCCATGTGCCCTTCGAATTGGCCACACACGCCCATATGCCATTTAAAGGGGGTATACTGACTTGTGCCACAAGACCAATCACACGCTCGTGTGTGAGGCTGTGTGGAGCATACTGACTTCACTTTAATATCAACACCAGGGGACACACAGCCGTGTAGCATGATCGTGTATCACACACAGTTGAGACACACGCCCGTGTCTCTGGTCGTGTGGACAAAATAGGCCATTCGCAAAGCCAAATTGCCACCTTTTTTGTACATACCTACTGAACTCATATAGTATCATTTTAAGACACAATTATGTAGCCAATGTTCATCAACTAATACACAATCATACCAAATTCATTTCAACCATTTCAATACTCAATCCAATGTTATTTACCTATTCAAATATGAACCAACTTATCATGCTTTACTAAGCATAATTCACATATATAATTAATATAGCAAAACATACCAATTCATCATCTCAAAACCAAGCCACAACACGCCATAACACAAGGCTATATATATATACATCATATTTCACTTATCAAACTCATGAATTAATCCAACTTAAATAGCCAATTATACACCAACATTTATAAGCCAAGTCTCATGGCTAAAATCATAACTCAAAACACATAACCACATAACTCAAGCCTATACATGCCATATAACCAAGTCACAAGTGTATTAAAAAATCGGATAGTGTGATACGATCTCCGCCAACTTCTAACCCGAGCAAACGTTTGAATCACTATAAAGCATAGAAGAATAACACAAAGTAAGCTATAAAGCTTAGTAAGCTCGTATGATATTAAACTTATCTTATTGAATAAACACATATTAAACATTTACATATACTAAAATATAAATCCATTTGATTTCATCTGTATACCATAATTCCAATCACATAATTAACAAAGCTTTACAAGTTTATTTATTTCTATGCTCATACGGATCAAAAACTTTCCTATTAGTTCTATCACATTTACATATACAAAATCACTATCTATATAACTTCATTCAAACCAACATTTCCTTACATTTTCTTTAGCGAAGGTGAATCATGTTAATATCACCAAGTAACATTATTTCGTACGTTATATACCTTATGTATATATAGTTGAAACAAACATCACTCATGCCTCATTTAACATCCAATTCATACCTCCATATAGCCAAATGAACTCATTTTGGCATAAAACATATTTATTCACAAATCTTTTTCATTTCATATATATGGTACAATATGAACTCACCACTTTCATTCGATTCTCACATAAGTTTTTGTACGTACCTGTATTACTTATTTCAATCGTACTTTCATTCTTGTCTTGATTATGCCTGTTAAACCATTTGGAATCGCTAAGGATGCTTGGAAATCTCGTATAACTCATACAATTCCATATCCCATATATGGTCTTACATGTTATGATATATCGATGCAAATAGCCCAACTATGGTCTTACACGAATCTCATTCTGATAATCCTAATGTCATGACATTTAGATCCTAAGCTATTCTTAAGGTTCGTACGAACTTTCAGATGTCGTAACTCTGTCGATTGTGCTCGTACTCATTTCCAATCAGCATTACAATTCAATTAAACAATAAAAACAAATTTATAACACAATTTAATATCATTTAATAACATACAAACTTACCTCGATCGTTAAAATGACGGATCGGATCGACTAGTCTGATACTTTATCTTTTCCTCGATCTAAACCCGTATTTCACTTTTCTCAATCTAGTTATAAACAAAATCAACTTATTTAATCATTAATTCATTCAATTTAACACAATTTACACATTTTGTCAAAAAATATGCTTTTGCCCCTATTATTTCACATTTTTGCAATCTAGTCCTTATCACATAAAATCACAAAATTCATGAAATTTCATCCTACCCATGCTTAGCCAAATTCTTCTTATAGCCTTAGTAGCCCATATTTTCCAAATAATCACACTTTTAACCACATAATTTTAATATTTCACAATTTAACCCCTAATTTGCATTTTCATCAAAAATCACTTTATAAAATATGAAAATCTAACATCAAATATTCATATTTCACCATTAAACATCAAAGAACACATAAACTCATCAATGGCAACTATCAAAATCTTTAACAGCTTTGAAATTGAAAACACGGGCTAGTTAGTACTAGTTACAACGATCACAAAAACATAAAAATCATCAAAAACCCAGTCAAAATGGACTTACAATTGAAACATCCATGAACTGAATGCTCAAAGCTCCCAAACTCATCTTTTTGTTTTCATATTCGGCTATGGAGAAAGATGATAGTAGAAAAAATGTTTTTTCTTTTATTTGTTTTGTCATTATTAACCAATTTACATAAATAACCTTTATATACATTATTTATGACACAAAATTCCAAGCCATCATATTTCACTATCTCTTTAATGAGATAATTACTAAATAAGGGCTTCCACATTAAATTCTATAGCTATTAAATACCTTTAGCTAATAGAGCTCAACTTTTACGCTTTACGCAATTTAGTCCTTTTCACCGAATTAAGCATTTAAACAATAAAATTTCTTTACGAAGCTTTCACGTAATTAATCTATCATACTATAAACCTTATTATAATAATAAATTAAATCTTTTGACTTCAAATTTGTTGTCCCTAATCCACTGTTTCGATTTGACCCAAAAACAGGCTATTACAACTCTCTCCCCCTTTAGGGATTTTCGTCCCCGAAAATCTTACCAGAAGAAGTTGTTTTCTACTATTGTGAATCACTTTCACTAATTTCTCGGAATCACAAATTGATTTTAGCCTCATATATCTCTTTCCAATAACCTTTGAACTTTAGCACACAGTGCCAGAGTACATCGTCAAAATCTGAACTACTCTTTTAGACTTATCATTGATATAAAAACAAATTACTGTGCCAAAATGCAACTGCATACTTAGAGTTTCTTGTAGCTTATCCCATAATTGTGATATAACCTCCGGATCTCTATCCGGCATAATGGAACTGGCACTCAGTATAATCAAATAATTTCGGAAACACATTACTCTCTCAGGAACACATAGCTTAGTTGATATGTCAAATAAGAACTCTATACATACTGAAATGATCATATGGATCTTTAACAAATGATGAATCCACAGTCCAATTAACCTCTTCCTTTTTGAAGATAAAGGAAATGTAGATACGAAATCTATAGTAACTCTATCTCATATCACACCAAGATTATCACTAATTGTGATGGTCCCAAGTACTCTTGATATTCGGGTTTAAACTCATTGATTAATCAATATCCGAACACAACTTAAAATATTATACTACATACCTAATCACCAAAACATTTATTTTAAATAACTGTATATTTTGTTACTCTCCGAATGAATAAACGAGTTACTGTTGAGCCTCTTATAAACTTTTTTCAATAATCACTGGATTTTTCTATACGCAAATTTTTATCTCAGAACAATGATTATAATGATGGGAATCAGGTCCAACCTAAAATTCAGAATAGGAGGTCACTTCACATTGTACTCGTTTAGCTTTCAATTCACTAACACATTTCTGAGCTTCTCAAACTCGCAAAGAAAACATCGCTTTAGCTTTTATTTCAGTCAGAATCAGACCAACATCAGATAAGATTAGTCATGTAACTAACACTTACAAAATAAAAAAGGATTTTCCATTTAGACATCTGTACTATATCTGCTTTTCGAAAGGTAAATCGATAACTACACATACTCTTGCAATAACTTAAGCCATTAACACTGTCTTAAATTCAGATTTTTCTGCAACATTAAATACTTTAAACTCTTAGAATCATGGGTCATATGACATTTTTCGTCGAACAAACTATATCTTCAAATTCTCAACACAAACATAATAGTGGCCTTCTCTAAATCACTAGTCGAACAATTCTTTTTAATGTGACATTAACTGTCTAAAAACATGAACCATCACTTAACATCCTAGCAATAAAACACATTCCAAATCCGTTCAATAGTGCATCACTAAAAAATCATAAATTCATACTCAATTGAGACTAAACTTAGAATTAGAACTTCGTTTAATAATACCTTTTACTGTTTCAACTTTGCTAACATGCAACAGACCAATCAAACTTTCACAAATGCAATAACTTATCGTTCAGAACAACTTTAATTCGTATAACATCATCCAGTTGGAACAAATCTAATTGGCATACCTCAGTATCATACTCTCTAGAATATCAATTCTTCATTCAGACTGTACTTCGATATACTAGTGCATGCACAAAATCTATTTTTCTTATCTGAGGATGTACTTGAATACATATAACCCAAATCACACTTCAACTGACTAGCTTATTCTTGACTAAACAACTGTGTCGATCTCAACTATCAAATAACAACGTATCAAAATGCTCTTTTCTTCATGCTATTAAAACAATTCATACATACAGTCTTTCAAAATTCTCTTATCATGCTATCGAAGTCTTTTACAACCACATTAGTTCAAAGAAACAAAAATATCCCGATTGAATGCATTGAGTTTAATTAACTTACCTGAGAAAAGAAGTCCATCATATAAATTAGAGCTTGTGATTTCACCACTTATACTATTGCCGATATCTATTCCTTTCACAAAATTAAAGAATTCTAGATGCCAGAATCACCACGTTTCTATGATCGAACCAGAAACATGATTGTAATAGACATAGTTATCATAAGTCAATGAACATACTTCAAAAATGAGCCATGATTAATAATTTATGAAGTATGAATAATAGGAAAACCAAGATATGGAAATCCAAGATACGATACCATATCGAAACATAATAATTCATAAGAAAAATAATAAATTCCTGATGATTCCTTAAAGAAAACAAGAAGAAAATACCGCTCATAAATCGATCAGACCAACAGTGCTTTCATCTAGTATTAGCGTTAGCTAACACTCTCACACGATAGGAATTTCATCAGAAAACAAACAATCACATATATCTCTGAGAATAACAATTTCATAGAATACTCAGAAGAGGTCATCGTAGTTTATTCAACTATAATTGTCACACACAAAGACATCTTTACAGCTCAACTATTATTTATCTGACTAATTTTGTCATCATAAACCTTGTATTATTCTATTCACTAATGAACATCAATTCGAGAAAAAATTTCAGTAAATACATACTTTAGTCATTATTCTTGAATGAGTTGAATAGCCGACACTAACTTCTTTTTTATACGTGACATTGCATAACTTGTATAATCTTTAAAACATTTTGATATTCTTTCCGAGACTGTTTTCACCTTCCCAACTATTGTCATCTCTGTTCACATTACTAGATATTTCACCACTGAACTCTTTAGTTTCACACTTATGGACTTATTTAACATGATTCTCGTGAATCTTCATTGTAAAGCAACACTAGTAAGGGGGTGAGGTCATAAAGCCTCTACTTGACTCTCATAAATATACACACATAACTTAGCATTCATCATTAATAGAATATCATCATAATCACATAATTCACTCCTGGCAAATTAACACACTTATTTATTTTACAATTGTTTTCTGTCATTCACAATTTTAAATAATGAATTTATTTACTAATATTTGTGTAACACCCTAAAAATTCTAAGTATTTATTTCTGTATGTTTGTGTTACACAAATACATGTCTGCTTCAATGGTTAAGTGTCCTGGGAAGAGTCTGAGAGTCTTGGGTTTGAGCCTTGGCTTGTGCAAAAGTTTTGTTTTTAAAAAGAATAAACCCTATCTCTAGTCAGTAGGCTTTTAAAAATAAATTTAGGTAAAGCATTACAAAATAGCCTTGCTGGTCTAAGGGATAGGTGGCATGTTGTTGTTGCTTGAGAACTGAGTTCGAGTCCTGGTGGGTGCAGTGGAGTGTTTTATTTTGATACTGTGCCGTGAAAGTGTTGTGGTTTGACTGAAACACTGAAGTGTTTAAGGGGAATTTGAATTAGGTAGTTTAGGGAGGAGTGGTAGGTTTTGAGTGATTTAAAGAGGAATTTGTGGGATTTTCAGAGGAGGAAAGTAGTGTCGATTTTGAACTCTTGCTCAGAGAGTTTCAGCTGAGGTTGGAAAGGTTTGAGGAGTCAAGTGAGGGGATTGTTTAGAGGTCTTGTTCATTTAGGAGTCTATTTTTTTGTCAAAATCGGTCATAGCTCACCCCTTTTTCTCTTTGGTGTCAAACTTTTGCTTCTGGTTTTGCTTCACTCGTCAGTTTCTAGTTGCGTTTTTCTTTGCTGGAAGCCAAATTTTACTGGGGACTTTGAGTATCATTCGGTTCTGGTTTTGTTCTCAATTTTTCTCTTCCTTTCAAGTGCCTTACCCAGTGGTTTTCCTTCTTCTCCCCCTTTTTCCCATCAATTTTCCCTCTTGACTGATTACTTCTTTTTCTTCTATTTCTTCCGTCTCTCAATCAATCTGCTTTGGCCGAATACTCTCATTCTCTTTCTTTCTCTCGATTCTTTTCTCCTTTTGCGTGGTTACTGCATACTTCTTCTCTTCCCCTCTCTTGCCTTTTGATTTTTCTCTGAAAAGTGGTAAAGTTGGCATTGGTTACTTCTGTTCATAGTGGATTGCTTTCGGTTGGTAAGTCTTTTGGTAAGGTGGGAAAAGTGTGTCCCAATTGACTTGGAATATTTCATTCATTAATTGTGCTAAGTTCTTAATCCTCTGTGGTGTCGAATGTTGATTTGATAGCATCAAATCGCGTCGAACTCGGTTTGCCAGCGGAATCGTAGGCTATATTTTTTTGGATCAGTAGGGGAAAGTAACATAACTGAAGTTTGATTGTTGCTTTATTGGTATTGGTTCTAAGTGTGACTAATGTTGGGCATGGAATTGCCATTTGTTTTAGGTGTGGTTTATCTCAGGATCGTTGCATATCAAAGATTAGATCAGATGTGTAAACACAATCCTAACTATGGAAATTGCCAAAAGTCAAAATAGGTGAACGAGGACACTACACGAGCGTGCGCTCACTCGTGTGGTAGTGTATATGATTAAACATGGACGTATGATCGTTGAGGCCGGCCATGAGCAATTTCATGGCTGAGGTCATTTTGGGCCTTATTAGGACGAACTGGGCTGTGTGGGCCTCACAAACATGTGGGCCCCACATGGGTGAATCACACGAACGTGTGGGAAAATTTGGGCCAGGCTGTGTAATACACACGGCCAAGGCCATTTCTGGGTTATGTGGGCCACACGTGCATGTGGGCCCACATGGGCCCGCATTATGGGCCTTGGACCTATTTTCACTGTTTGACTGTTAAGGTTGTACGGGTCGCTCGGGACAACTGTGGACCTACTGTTGGGTTGGTAAGTGTACCTAGATCCCTAATCGATAAAATGACTGTTATGCCCTATAAGATGTATGATTATATTTCAGTATGCCACCTTAAACATATTGATTACACGTATGATATTATGACACGACATGACACGATGCATGATATGTTGTAGGGGGATGGGTTTTATTATGATTGGAGGGAGTGTACTGTACTGGCAGCTCTGCTGTAAATACTGATTAGTACCGCAACCGATACTACTTGGAGTGTAAGGATGGGTGGGTTGATTATATCCCCACATGGAGTGCAGGGTTGGACGGAGGTGGAGTGTAGAGGCGGGTTGGGTAGAATCTATTGATTTCATATCATATCCAGCATCTTGCATCACACCGAGATGGGCTTTGACCCAAATCGACATCGATCATTGTAGTGGGCTAAGGCCCTAAGCGACATCGAATGTCACTAGATGGGGCTTACACCCAGACTATGTTCACTATTTGTCTTTTTGATATGGGATTACACATTGAGTTTTTTATAACTTACCCATATATTTATCTGTACAGCTAATCCCCAGTCTTAGGCGGATCGGTGCTGCGAGGGACTCAAAGGTGGCCACACAACCGTATGTTTTTCCGTATTTGATTTTGAAATTATAAGTAATTTTATTTTGGGTATTTTTATTGCAATAAGGCCTCTTTGGATTTTATCTTTAATTTGGGATTTTAATTTGCTTTGGTTATAACTGCTTGTATTAGGAACTCGAGTTTTAAAAAGAAACAACATTTTTACAAAGTAAATGCAGGAACGCAATTGTTTTAGAAAGCTTCCATTTTTAAATGATATCTTGACATTCAAATAGTCTTTAAAGTAAATACGTCTTGATTGGGACGCAAGTTTAAAATGAACAACACGTTTTAAAATTGTTATTAAGATCACTCAACGAAAATAAATACAGTAAAGGTTTTTCAATGATATCACACTTTGCGAAAAACACTTCAATGTGACATCGCTAGATTCAGCCATAACGTCCAGACCAGGTTTGGGGTGTTACATTTAGTGGTATCAAAGCCTGGTTGCAAAACTCAGCTGTGGATGTGGGTTCTTCTAAAACTTGGAATTTGCAAAAAGAATTATTTTCAAATGATTTGAAAGTATTTTGAAATGTTTTACTAAATGTGTGGTACATCGAGCCTCCAGTGCTGATTCTGTAAGATTTCTAAAATTGCTGACTGTTTAAATTGAAATACTGAGACTACTATAGGTAGTAGACTGTAGTAAAATACTCTAATTAGGGTAAGCTAAAAACTGTAGTAAGACTGCGATCTGCGAAAACGAGCTCTGAACTACTGAGGCTGTTTTCCATAAAATATCTATTAATAAACACTGGAACTGTAACACTGATACATAAAACTATTAACACAGATAAAATGTAATTCGATAATGAGCACCAGAGGCACTAGTGGACGGGGTACAAGAGGTCGCGGCAGAGGCCATGGAGGTGCCCAAGCTGGGTCCTCGTCATCAAGCCATATGCCTAATGTTGAAGCTAGGGAGGCATTGTCTTCACCTGTGATTGAGACTAGGCCTCATGATTGTGCGACTGGGTATGATGCTGTGACAGCCCTATTTTGACCCTAGTCAGGAAGTGATTTCGGGACCACAAAATCGAGTCATAAAAATAATTAACCATTATATTCAATGTTTATTGTGTGTGTACATGCATGTGTGAAAGTTTCATGCTTTAATTTTGTCATTTGTATGTGAAATTTTTGAATGGGACTTGTGTGAGACATTTGTGAAATGGGTTAGGTAAATTTAAAGTGATCTATTAATGCATGTATTCAAAAATGTGGACATGCATGTCAAAATACCCATTTTTGAGATAGTGGCCGGCCATGATATTGATTTATATATATAATATGTATTTTTCATTTAACATTTTATTTACAAATGAATTAATGAATAAAGAGAAATTAAATAATAATTAGTGGGAGGAGAAACCAAAGTTGGTTCATCCTTGCTCCTCCATTGCCGTAGCTTGAAGTGAGGGAGAAGAAAATTTCTTGTTTGCTTTTCGGTTTAGATGATGCCTAGAATGAGGTATGTATTAAATAATTCTTGAAAATTTATGCATAATTGAGATGATTAGTTCGAATTTTACCTATCCCATTGATTAAACTTAGGTTTTTGAGGTTGGAAATTCGGCCAATAAGCTTGAAACTATTAGTAGATATTTTTTATGTCATTAAGATGGTTGGTAATATAGAATATGATGAGTGGTAAATTATTTTTAACTTGAAAGTTGAGATTAGTGTGTGCTTAGAGAGAGGTACCGAATGTAGTCTTTGAAGATGTTTTAATGAATAAAATGTGTGTTGAGTTTATAACATTCAGTTAAGGATTAAGTGTGCTAGCAAGTTTGGTATAATGTATAGTTGTAAATCGCCTTGTATTCGATGTTTTTGAAGGATAGGAAATGGCTAATTAAGATGTTGTTGGGTAAAATTCTAGTTTAGTTATGTTAAAGCATTCGGTATTTCTTATAATAATGTATATGAGAGTGGGAAAAGATTAGGAATTATTTTAAGTGAGTTATGATCTTAATAAGAACAAGATAGAATCGGTTATATTTGTGATGGAGTGATTCGGTCATTGTTTGGCATAGGTGAAACCAAAATGAAATTGCTACTTTGATCATGGAATGGAAATTTTAAATGGAGGTTAAATTTGTTTGGTTAGGGCTGAATGGGGTTTATAAGTTAATGGAATACGTGGTTGTGCAAAAAACGAGTAATCAATTAAATTGTGATAGTCACACCTAGGTATAGATATATGAATGCCTTATGTATGTACCTTGAGACATAGAGACATTTGGATATATATATATAGTTAAATTCGTGTATATGAAAGCATGGTAAGTTATGTGAATTTTTGTTTGTGCATGCGAATTAGGTATGGGTCTAATAAGCATAAAATCTAGTCATGGCATATTTTATAAAACATATTATGCATTGAAGTTATATGATTGTCAAATGTGACTATTAAAGAAGTAAAGTTGAATAAGTAATTAAACAAATTCATTTGTTTAAATTAAGCTCAAGAGCAAAGGGGATCTAAATCAGATAAGGGAAAGGAGAAAACAATCGAGTAGCCTATCCGCAACTGTTCAAATAAATCTGAGGTAAGTTTTGAGTAGTCACCTTTAGTAAATGATTGATGATACTTAGATAAGTGTAAAGTGGGATCTTTTAGTTTTACTTGAATTAAGTTGTATGAGAAATAACTTATTTACATGATTTATAGATGATTGATCATTATAGGTTGAGTTGAATGATAGAAGGAGTATGTGAGAATTATCTATGATGTTTTGAACCGTGATGTTAACAATGGTACTCATATGAAGCTTATTTTGAATGTGGAAATGACTACTATTGTGATATGTAGAATGAGATGTGGTAATGTACGACTAAATATGCATGATATATGGTGATTATATCTGGACTTAAGGTCCGCAGGCTATATGCGGGAATTATATCCGAACTTCAGGTTCGCAGGCTATATGCGGGAATTATATCCAGACTTAAGGTCCGCAGGCTATATACGGGAATCATATCCAAACTTCAGGTTCGCAGGCTATGTGCTGGAATTATATCTGGGCTTAAAGTCCCGAAGGCTTTGTGCTAATGATCGGGCTCGAGTTTTAAACCTAGCAGGCTTAACGTCGGTGATTCGAGTATGATTATGAATTAAAATGTTCGAGGTAACTACTATTAATTATGTATTATATAGTATGAAGGCAGGTACATATTTTGTACACATAAGTGAATCGATTTTTAATTAAATTTGCATTAACAAAGAATGATATATATATACATGTATAAATATATGTATGGATGATCGAAGTACGTGTTGTAAATTTCTTTGTGTTTTCATATATATGTACATTCGGTCAAGTGGTATAAAGTTGATTACAAGTTTGGTGATTCATAATGTTGAATTATATGACAAGTTATATTTGTTTGAATTACTTAAAACTTACTAAGCCTCGAAAGCTTACTCTATTTCTTATTTCTCTATTTTATAGATTGTTGATTTTGGCCTCCGGCTCAGGGATCGTCAGCAGTTCATCATTCTATTTATCGTTTTGGTACAGTTATATTTTGGTCTCGATATGGCATGTATATTTGTTTTGTAATTGTAAATATTTTGGTCATATGAAAATGGCTTTTAAAACTCAAATATTGGTATGTATTCAGCTCGATTTCTACTTTTGTTGATAAATTACGTGAATGAAAATAAAATGTTTAGCTCGGTAATACCTCATAGCCTAAACCGGTGATCAGACTCGGGTTAGGACGTTACATTTTATTGGTATCAGAGCTACGGTTTAGTCAATTCTAGGACTAACGTAGAGTGTTTGAGTCTAGCTATACATGCCATGTAGTATTAATATGATAGTGTGATGAATTCTGACAGTTAAAAATGTGTTTTCGTATAGTAATGGATCCCGATCCCAATTGAGCGGTAGCTGAT
This sequence comes from Gossypium anomalum, assembly GCA_025698475.1. Taxonomy (NCBI): domain Eukaryota; kingdom Viridiplantae; phylum Streptophyta; class Magnoliopsida; order Malvales; family Malvaceae; genus Gossypium; species Gossypium anomalum. The sequence continues at coordinate 18,922,053 of CM046963.1, read as the reverse complement.
GATGTAGAGAGTGTAGCACCTGCTCCCGTGCATGGGACAGCGCCAATGGACTCTCAACCTATCGTAAGCAATCAGAATGATGAGGCTAGACAAGCTTTTTATAGTGTGATGAATGATTGGTTCAACCAATACATTCGAACTAATGCAGCTATTCCACAACCTCTACTCCCGAATAATACACCCGCTGCACCTACGATACCTCTGGCAACTGATCAGACGAGGTTAAATAAGCCCCCTGTAGAAAAAATCTAAAAGCACAGGGCTATGGAATTTAAGGCTACAGATAGCGATGATGCTGAGCAAGCTGAATTTTGGTTAGACAATACTATTTGAGTACTTGATGAACTATCTTGCACACCCGAGGAATGCCTGAAGTGTGCTATATCTTTGCTACGTGATGCTGCATATTATTGGTGGAACACTTTGGTTTCTGTTGTACCCAGAGAGCGGGTGACATGGGAATTCTTCCAGACTGAGTTTCGAAAAAAATACATTAGTCAGAGGTTCATCGATCAGAAACAAAAGGAATTTCTTGAGCTTAAATAGGGTTCCATGTCAGTTACTGATTATGAACGGAAGTTTGTCAGACTTAGTAGATACGCTCGGGAATGTGTATCATCTGAGGCTATTATGTGTAAACATTTTGAAGATGGGCTGAATGAAGATATAAAAATGTTTGTTGGCATTCTTGAAATACGAGAGTTCGTAGTACTTGTTGAGCGAGCTTGCAAAACCGAAGAGCTCAGTAAAGAGAAAAGAAAGGCTGATGTGGGAGCATGAGAGTTCCGTAAGAGATCTTCGGGTAAGCCCTTCCAGCAGTCACCGAAGAAATTTAGAGATGATTCAAGCTGATCTAAAGACACTTCGGGTTTTTTCAGACGAGACTGTGATCGAACCCTTATGAGTACGCGAGTCACTTCAGTTGCCAGTGTTGGAAACGATCGTTGGGATAGGACTGAGTGCATGTATTGTGGGAAATGGCATTTGGGAAGTTGTAGATTTCATGACCACTCCTGTTATAAGTGTGGATCAGCTGACCACTTTATCAAGGATTGCCCGAGACTGTCTGAACAAAATGTAATTCAGAGTGGGAAACCGGGTGCTATTATAGCTCGAGGTAGACCATCTAGAAATGTGGGGAGTGGTAGTGGCAGTCAGAGAGGGTCTAGAGATGCTACAACCAGATTTGAGGCTCGTGCTCCTGCTAGAGCTTATGCTATACGCGCACGCGAGGATGCTTCTTCGCCTGATGTTATTACAGGTACTTTCACTCTCTTTGATACTGATGTGATTGCTTTGATCGACCCTGGTTCTACTCATTCATATGTATGTGAGACTTTAGCATCCAGTAAGACTTTACCTGTTGAGTCTACTGAGTTTGTAGTTCGAGTGTCAAATCCCTTGGGTCGACATGTGCTTGTCGACAAGGTGTGTAAGAAATGCCCCCTAGTAATCTGAGGTTCTTATTTTTTGGCCGATTTGATGCTTTTACCGTTTGATGAATTTGATGTTATCCTCGGTATGGATTGGTTCACCATACATGATGCAGTTGTGAATTGCAAAAGAAAGACCATTGATTTGAGGTGTACAAATAATGAGATAATCTGAGTTGAGTCTACTGACTTGAATGGATTTCTAGCAATAGTATCCGCGATGTTGGCTCAAAAATATGTAAGAAAGGGGTGTGAAGCATATCTTGCATTTTTACTTGATAGCAAAGAGTCAGGAGAGAACTTGAATCGGTGCCAGTAGTTTGTGAGTATCCGGATGTTTTTCCTGAGGAGTTACTGGGATTACCACCCATTCGAGAGGTAGAATTCGGCATCGAACTTGTACCTGGCACCACACCAATTTCGATAGCTTCGTATCGTATGGCACCAATGGAATTGAAAGAATTGAAAACTCAGTTGCAAGAGTTGACGGATAGAGGTTTTGCTCAACCGAGTTTCTCACCTTAGGGTGCACCAGTATTGTTTGTGAAAAAGAAAGACGAAACTATGAGAATGTACATCGACTATCGTCAATTGAATAAAGTGACAATAAAGAATAAATATATGTTACCGCGTATTGATGATTTGTTTGATCAGCTGAAGGGAGCCTCAGTGTTTTCAAAGATAGATTTGAGATCGGGTTATTATCAGTTGCGAGTTCGAGACTCAAATATACCCAAAACTGCTTTCAGAACGAGATACGGTCACTACGAGTTCTTAGTGATGCCATTTGGGCTCACTAATGCCCCTGCGGTGTTTATGGACTTGATGAATCAAATTTTCAGATAGTATTTGGACCGGTTTGTAGTTGTGTTTATAGACGACATCTTGATTTATTCATGCGATGAAACCGAACATGCCAAGCACCTGAGATTAGTGTTGCAGATTTTGCGGGATAAGCAGTTATATGCTAAGTTCAGTAAATGCGAGTTCTGGTTGAGAGGAGTTAGTTTTTTGGGACATCCGCATCAGGTATTAGAGTTGATACGAGCAAAATTTTATCCATACTCGATTGGAAGCCTCCGAGAAATATTACTGAAGTTTGGAGCTTTTTGGGACTTGCTGGTTACTACAGACGGTTTGTAAAGGGTTTCTCGATGATAGCCACACCAATGACGAAACTACTTCAGAAAGATGTTAAGTTTGAATGGTCGGAAAAATGTCGAAAAGTTTTGATCAGCTGAAACTTATTTGTTTGAAGCTCGATGCTAGTGTGCCCAAATCCAAATCCGAGAAAGAGTTTGTCATTTCTGATGATGCATCCTTACTTGGGCTGGGTTGTGTATTGATGTAAGAAGGTCAAGTTGTAGCTTACACGTCGAGGCAATTCAAGCCGCATGAGAAAAATTATCCGACCCATGATCTCGAGTTGGATGCCATTGTATTCGCTTTGAAAATATGGCGACACTACATGATTGGAGAGAAGTGTCATGTAAATTCGGATCACAAAAGTCTCAAATATTTGATGACTCAAAGAGATTTGAATTTGCAACAAAGACGTTGGCTTGAATTGTTGAAAGATTATGAACTTGTCATTGACTATCACCCTGGAAAGGCTAACGTAGTTGCCGATGATTTAAGTCACAAGTCACTGTTTACTTTACGAACAATGAATGTATACCTATCCGTTTCATCTGATAATATGTTAGCAACAGAATTAAAAGCCAAACCATCGTTGATTCATCAAATACGTGAATCTCAGAAAGTCGACGATGAATTGATTGCTAAGTGAGCTAAATGTGTCTATCCACCCGGGTAGTACGGAAATGTAAAATGATCTGAAACGTTAGTTTTGGTGGCCTGGTATGAAACGAGACATTTCTGACTTTGTTTCGAAGTGTTTGATATGTCAACAAGTGAAAGCGAAACATCAAGTGCCTTCAGGGTTACTTTAGCCGATCATGATACCCGAATAGATTTTGTATCTGGGTTGCCATTATCGTCAAACAAGAAAGATGCGATTTAGGTTGTTGTTGATAGACTGACAAAGTCGGCTCATTTTATTCCTGTACGTATGGATTATTCACTTGACAAGTTAGCTGAATTATATGTTTCTTAGATTGTAAAGTTACACGGGGTACCTATTTCTATTATATCGGATAGAAATCTGAGATTCACATCGCGATTTTGGAAGAAATTGCAAGAAGCATTGGGTACCAAGTTACATTTTGGCACTGCTTTTCATCCTCAGACTGATGATCAATACGAGCAAATAATTCAAATACTCGAGGATATGTTGAGATGTTGCATCCTTGAGTTTAGTAGTTCATGGGAATGGTATTTACCTTTGATTGAGTTTGCTTACAACAATAGTTTTCAATCAAGCATTAAGATGGCACCTTACGAGGCTTTATATGGTCGTAAATGCCGTACACCGTTGTTTTGGACGGAGCTTAGTGAAAGTAAAATTTTCGGGGTTGATTTGATTAAAGATGCTGAACAGAAAGTAAAGGTGATCCGTGAAAGTCTAAAAGCAGCTTCAGATCGTTAGAAGTCGTATGCGGATTTAAAGCGGAAAGACATTGAATATCAGGTCGGAGACAAAGTGTTTCTTAAAGTTTCACCTTGGAAAAAAGGGCTCAGATTTGGCCGTAAGGGTAAATTGAGTCCGAGGTTCATCGGGCCGTATGAGATATCCGAACGAATTGGACCAATCGCATACAGATTGATTTTACCCCCTAAACTTGAAAAGATTCACAACGTTTTTCATGTCTCAATGCTTCGACGTTATAGATCTGATCCATCGCACATAACTAATCCATCTGAGGTTGAAATTCAATCTGATTTGAGTTATGAAGAAGAACCAATTCGTATCCTAGCTCGCGAGGTGAAAGAGTTACGAAACAAAAAGGTTCCGTTAGTAAAGGTGTTATGGCTCAAACACGGGATCGAAGAAGCTACTTGGGAACCCGAGAACTCTATGAAAGAATGATACCTAAATCTATTTACTGGTATGATTTTCGGGGACGAAAATCCCTAAAGGGCGGAAGAGTTGTGACAACCCTATTTTGACCCTAGTCGGGAAGTGGTTTCGGGGACCACAAAACCGAGTCATAAAAATAATTAACCGTTATATTCAATGTTTATTGTGTGTGTACATGCATGTGTGAAAGTTTCATGCTTTAATTTTGTCATTTGTATGTGAAATTTTTGAATGGGACTTATGTGAGACATTTGTGAAATGGATTAGGTAAATTTAAAGTGATCTATTAATGCATGTATTCAAAAATGTGGACTTGCATGTCAAAATACCCATTTTTGGGATAGTGGCCGGCCATGATATTGATTTATATATATAATATGTATTTTTGATTTAACATTTTATTTACAAATGAATTAATGAATAAAGAGAAATTAAATAATAGTTCGTGGGAGGAGAAACCAAAGTTGGTTCATCCTTGCTCCTCCATTGCCGTAGCTTGAAGTGAGGGAGAAGAAAATTTCTTGTTTGATTTTTGGTTTAGATGATGGCTAGAATGAGGTATGTATTAAATAATTCTTGAAAATTTATGCATAATTGAGATGATTAGTTCAAATTTTACCTATCCCATGGATTAAACTTAGGTTTTTGAGGTTGGAAATTCGGCCAATAAGCTTGAAACTATTAGTAGATATTTTTTTTATGTCATTAAGATGGTTGGTAATATAGAATATGATAAGTGGTAAATTGTTTTTAACTTGAAAGTTGAGATTAGTGTGTGTTTAGAGAGAGGTGCCGAATGTAGTCTTTGAAGATGTTTTAATGAATAAAATGTGTAGTTGAGTTTATAACATTCGGTTAAGGATTAAGTGTGCTAGCAAGTTTGGTATAATGTATAGTTGTAAATCGCCTTGTATTCGATGTTTTTAAAGGATAGGAAATGGCTAATTAAGATGTTGTTGGGTAAAATTCTAGTATAGTTATGTTAAAACATTCGGCATTTCTTATAATAATGTATATGAGAGTGGGAAAAGATTAGGAAATATTTTAAGTGAGTTATGATCTTAATAGGAACAAGATAGAATCGGTTATATTTGTGATGGAGTGATTCGGTCATTGTTTGGCATAGGTGAAACCAAAATGAAATTGCTACTTTGATCATGGAATGGAAATTTTAAATGGAGGTTAAATTTGTTTGGTTAGGGCCGAATGGGGTTTATAAGTTAATGGCATGCTATATATATATGTGAATACGGCATAAAATGAGTAATCGATTAAATTGTGATAGTCACACCTAGGTATAGATATATAAATGCCTTATGTATGTACCTTGAGACATAGAGACATTTGGATATATATATATATATATATAGTTAAATTCGTGTATATGAAAGCATGGTAAGTTATGTGAATTTTTGTTTGTGCAAGCGAATTAGGTGTGGGTATAATAAGCATAAAATCTAGTCATGGCATATTTTATAAAACATATTATGCATTGAAGTTATATGATTGTCAAATGTGACTATTAAAGAAGTAAAGCTGAATAAGTAATTAAACAAATTCATTTGTTTAAATTAAGCTCAAGAGCAAAGGGGATCTAAATTAGATAAGGGAAAGGAGAAAGCAATCGAGTAGCCTATCCGCAACTGTTCAAATAAATCCGAGGTAAGTTTTGAGTAGTCACCTTTAGTAAATGATTGATGATACTTAGTTAAGTGTAAAGTGGGATCTTTTAGTTTTACTTGAATTAAGTTGTATGAGAAATAACTTATTTACATGATTTATAGATGATTGATCATTATAGGTTGAGTTGAATGATAGAAGGAGTATGTGAGAATTATCTATGATGTTTTGAACCGTGATGTTAACAATGGTACTCATATGAAGCTTATTTTGAATGTGGAAATGACTACTATTGTGATATGTAGAATGGGATGTGGTAATGTACGACTAAATATGCATGATATATGGTGATTATATCCAGACTTAAGGTCCACAGGCTATATGCGGGAATTATATCCGAACTTCATGTTCGCAGGCTATATGCGGGAATTATATCCGGACTTAAGGTCTGCAGGCTATATGCGGGAATCATATCTGAACTTCAAGTTCACAGGCTATGTGCTGCAATTATATCCGGGCTTAAAGTCCCGAAGGCTTTGTGCTATTGATCGGACTCAGGTTTTAAACCTAGCAGGCTTAACGTCGGTGATTTGAGTAAGATTATGAATTAAACTGCTCGAGGTAACTACTATTAATTATGTATTATATAGTATGAAGGCCAGGTACGTATTTTGTACACATAAGTGAATCAATTTTTAATTAAATTAGTATTAACAAAGAACGATATATATATATACGTGTATAAATATATGTATGGATGATCGAAGTACGTGTTGTAAATTGCTTTGTGTTTTCATATATATGTACATTCGGTCAAGTGGTATAAAGTTGATTACAAGTTTGGTGATTCATAATGTTGAATTACATGACAAGTTATATTTGTTTGAATTACTTAAAACTTACTAAGCCTCGAAAGCTTACTCTGTTTCTTATTTCTCTGTTTTATAGATTGTTGATTTTGGCCACCGACTCGGGGATCGTCAGCAGTTCATCATTCTATCTATTGTTTTGGTACAGTTATATTTTGGTCTCGATATGGCATGTATAGGCTAGGCCGTTGACAAATATGTTTTGTAATTGTAAATATTTTGGCCATATGAAAATGGCTTTTAAAACTCAAATATTAGTATGTATTCAGCTCGATTTCTGCTTTTGTTGATAAATTACGTGAATGAAAAATAAAATGTTTAGCTCTATAATACCTCATAGCCTAAACTAGTGATCAGACTTGGGTTAGGATGTTACAGATGCGCTATCCCAAGCTGTGTTAAGGATTCTGGAGAGGGTCGTTGGGCCCAATACTGGTGTTGTGGGCTGTGGGTTGGTTATGGAACGACTCCGGTCTAATGGACCTGAGATTTTTAGGAGTATAGCTGGAGTTGCCTCTAATGTGGATGAGTATTGGGTTGAGGCCACAGAGAGGATCATGGACGATCTCGACTGCACCCCCGAGTAGAAACTAAAGGGTGCAGTGTCACTACTGATAGATGAGGCTTACCAGCGGTGGCTTACAGTTAAAGAGGGCACTCAACTTGATCGACTGACTTGGGAATTTTTCAAAATTGCTTTTCGGAGTAAGTATATGGGTACTAGTTATCTGGATGCTCGAAGGAGAGAGTTTCTGAATCTTACTCAGGGGGATAAATCAGTGGCTGAATATGAGGCTAAATTTTTGAGATTAAGCCGCTATGCATGAGGGATGGTGGCAACTGAGTACGAGCGGTGTGTTCGTTTCGAGGACGGCCTCAGAGATAGTCTACGGGTTTTGACAGCTCCATAGAGAGAGCGAGATTTTACTGCATTAGTTGATAAGGCAAAGATCACTGAGGAGGGGAAACGCATTGAGCTCTAGAACCGTGAAAAGGAGAGAGGGAGGAACAAGAGGGATTCAGAGTCCTCAAGTTCTTTCCTGAGGCCTAAGAAAAAGGCTAGAGTTGATGGGCCGGTTAGAGTTGGGGCCTCTGTTGCTGCTACGGGACCGCAGCCCTATGCTAATTATAGGAGACACCATCAGGGCGAGTGCTGGAAAAGGATTAGGGCTTGTCTGAGGTGCGAATCTATGGAGCACTGATCGTGATTTTCCGTGATAAGTTTTATAAATTTATAATTAATCGTTCTTGAAACTAACTATTATCACGATGTAGGCAAGTGTACCTAACGAATAGTAGTATAGCTTTAGCAAGACCGGATTGTCGAACCCAAAACAACTAAAAGTACTAGTAATTACTGTCTTTTAATTATCTAGCCTAAGAATAATGGCGTTTTTTTTAATTAACTAATTAACTAAACTAAGAGATCACAGAAAATAGAATTGGGGAACTACTTTTGGAAAAATGATTGATTTAAGACAATACCTAAGGAAAAATCCACCTAGACTTCACTTGTTATTTTGGCTCCGAATCAGGTGATTTATTCATTTAACTTGTTCTGTAGAAATCCCTAAGTTATGTTATTATTCCTATTCAAGACTAATAACATCTAACCCTAGATTGAATAATTGAAATCTCTTTCTAATTAACACCCTAAGGTTGCATTAACTCGATCTATAGATCCCCTTATTAGGTTTCACCCTAATCTGGTAAAATCTTATTACTCTATCTCTAGGCGCGCAATCAACTCTGCTTAATTATGACAAAGTCACTCTTAGACAGGGACTATTCATCCTCCAACTAAGAGCATTAACTTGAATCAATATCCTGAAATACCAAAACAAGAATTAAGAACACAAAATTAAGAACAAGTCAAATATTTATCATACAATTCATGAAATAATAACAAGATTCATCTTAGGTTTTATTCCCCTTATGTATTTAGGGGATTTAGTTCATAACTAAATAGGAAAACATCTCAGAAGAATAAAGAATACAAAACATAAAGACAACCCAAAACTCCTGAAGGGAAATTGAGGAGAGATATTCCGTCTTGATGATGAATCCGGCTTCTGAGATAGATCAATCGGCTTTCTTAGAGTAATTCCTTACTCTCTATTCTCCGTCTCTCCTTTAGTCCTCCTCTAGGGTGTTTAAATAGGCTTTAGAATGCTTAAAAGCCCTCAAAATTGCCCTTTTCTGAATAGAACTTAACTAGGGCTCGGCAGGGACACGCCCGTGTGACATGCCCATGTGTGATTACTTAAGCCATGGTCGAGGCTGAGAGATCAACACGCCCATGCTGTGGTTGTTTTAGGCTGTGGTCAAGCCTGTTAGAATGGCACGGGCGTGTGTTCTACCTGTGTAAGGAAGTCCAGGCCATGTTGTTTTCCCACTTCAACCCATTTTCTCTGTTTTTGGCCTGTTTCTTGTTCTTTTCACTCTCATATGCTCACCTAAGTATAAAACATGAAATTAAAGGATTAGGAGCATCAAATTCCCCAAATCTAAGGAGAAATCATTCATAAATGTGTTAAGTAGGGGATAAAAATATGTATAAATTATGATTTATCAAATAGCCCCACACTTAAGTGTTTGCTTATCCTCAAGTAAAATCCTCAATTCATAATTAAGAATTCTTTTTTCTCAACTTATAATTTCTATCAATAATATCTCAAGCTAATCCATAAGCAATCATACATTGAGAATTCAACTAGAAGAACATTAAAGTTTCAAACATTCCAAGTTAAGCATTTAATCATGAAAAGTATAGGCATCTCCCCTTATTTAAGTAGTTACCATCGATTCAAAATCTCACAGAGTTTAGCATCCTCACTAAAGATTCACTCAAATCACTTGAAGTGTTTAAGGACAATGAAATTAGCACTCATCAGTCAATATGAAAAGTTATTACCATAGGCTTGCGTGAAAATCAAATCTCTACCACTATATATTGAGGTGATACATTAATCAAAAGGTCTTTAGAGGGTTGTAATGAGGCTCGGTCAGGGGGTGTGGTCACAGGCTGAAAGAAAAGGTTAGAATCGAGATTGAATTGAAAAATTACTTAACTAGAAAAATATTTAATATTACTTGCGTAACATAGGGCTTCTTCTCAGAATATGGAATTTCAATACTTAAGCCCAAAAACAAAAGATCACTACTACTAATATGTATACATGTATTAATATTTTTTTTTAAGAATAAGTCAAATAACATAGACTAACTACTAAGAACAAGACATAGCTAAGAAATTTATTCAAATCAAATCTCGACAAAAATAGGGATCAAATTAATTGAGGGGATTTCAACAATAATGAGTTAAGGGTTAATATTGAGGGTAATACAAGGAATGGCTTGTTAAGCTCAAAGGGGTTTACTAAGGGTTGATCGTGGAGGTAGGCTTTTCATGGCATGAGTGGGTTAATCCTAAGTGCCTCTATCATCTTGATATATCAAATCAAATGGTATGGTTCTTGACATGCATAATCAAGCAAGTTCTAGAATAATAATTCGATATTGACACACTCAAGCAATAATAAAAGTGAGCATAAAGGAAATAATAGATGCTCTTTAAGGCTTAATAATCTCATGAAAATTATGGCTTTTTGATGTTTAAACTTGTGGATTTCAGTTCAAGATAATACCTAAACTTGGGGAAACAACCTAAAATTTTAAATTCTCAAAAATCAACCTATCATGCTTAATTCTCTATTGTCTTAAATTTTAAATAATCAATGGGTGACTGCCTATGTTTTAATTCAAGATATATAAATAAAAATCATAATTTAATCAAAAGTCATCCTAAAAATGATATGATAGATTTGCAAGAGAACAAGGCAATATTCAGGGATTTTTCTGATAATAAAATGAATACCCCCCACACTTAAGATGTACATTGCCCTCAATGCACAAAGATAAAGCTAGTGGCAAATAGAGATATAATATCATAAGATAGGGAGAGAAATGAAACTTCCTGAGTGTTAAATGAATGAACTCCTTAGTTTGGAGTTATGTAGAGTGGAGGAGGATACTCCAGTGGTGTTAAAGGTTGGGTTCCACAAGTGTTGCGCCAAAAGAATATTATATCTCGTGATTGAGCAGGGCATGGTAGTCGTAGAGAACCTTTTCCAATGGAGTTTGAAGTTCCTAGTAATTGTGAGCTTTGTAGCTCTTTATAACTGTGATAAAATTAGGAATTTTTTAGGGAATATAAGGAAGAAAAATTACTCATAAAAAATTAGCTGAGATTAAAATTTATTTATAACACCTAAATATAAAATAGTAGCAAAAAGAAAATAATATTAAAAGTTAAAAGTGAAATTAATAAAAATTAAAAATAAAATTAAAAATAAAGATAAGATAAAATTAAATATCATCATCGCCGAATGATTCACGAGGTGGTGGTGGGATAAGATATAGAAGTGCTGACAAATCTATTGTAGAGTAGCATCAATGTTATCAAATCGTTGAAAACACTACTGCTCGAATCGAGTGAGGCGCTCAGTAATGTCAGCATATGAAGCCGCCACATGAGCTGGGTGCTGGGGGCATAGTGGCTGAGACAGCGGGTCCTCATGCTGTGGAGGGACATCATCAGTAATGTCCTCGGGGACCTCCTCCTCGGTTGATTGGGCGAGACAATATTGATGAGTGTAGGTTCCTCGGCGCTTTTCGATCATCCTTATGCTTAGCATGCTTGAGATGGCTTGTGGAGACGTCTGGCCAATGAGGGTAAAGGATTCTTGTGCCACGGTGTTGAGGAGCCCGACGTGCCACGCCAGTCGAGTCATGTAGGGGCCAATGGAGATAACCCCCTTCAGATGTCGCTCCGTCTGATGACGAATGGCAAGGGTGATGAAATAAGTGAGGTCAAAGACATGCCCGTGCGACATACACCATTAGAAATAAACGTCGTGAGTGTTAACGACGCCGGTGCTCTCTCTCCTCCCTGCCAGAGTATGAGCTATGATAGAGTGTAAGTACCTCAAGGAAGGAGGGAGAGCTGATGCCTTGGAGCGACTGGGTTGTAGGTGGCCGTGTGTGGTACTAACACATCCCGGCACCATGAAGGAGAACAATGAATGTGGCGGTTAAGAGCGTGGAGGTCATTCTCCTCCTTGAACTCCGTGTAGAGACCCAGTGCAGTACCGAATTCTGGGACGCTTAACTGGTGGACTAATCTGCCGAGTCAAAATTGGACCGTACTGGGATCATCGTAGTTTGTCATTACGGTCTGAAGATAGAATGTTGAGCATAGTTCCATTGTGAGCTCGAGATACGTCGGCTCGACGATCCCAAAGAAAAGCTCCCAAGGGTCGGTGGTTAAGAGGGCCCAAATCGCATTGGCCAGTTAGACTTGTTCTACTGCGACCCAGTCGATGCAGCGACTCGCTCCTAATGGTCGGGCCCGAAGTATTTGATAGAGTTCTTCTTGGGGTCCAATGGGAAATTGCAGGAAGGGGTGGCAGATTTTAGTGGTAGAACCCAAAGAAAATGACGCTCCCTTCCTTTTCTTTGAAGCTCGGACGGTAGCTTTCTTTCCACGTGAAGATGACATGTTATACTTACAAGCAAAACCATTATTCCGTCTTGATGATTGGACTAGGTAAAATGTAAACAATTTCAAAAAGGAAAAATTCATAAATATTTCCAGCCACAACTACTAACACTAACAAACTTAACCAAACTAATCAATTTTATGGCATACTTTTGTGGCATTGGCATGGTAGTAGCATGAACATAAAAGTGGCAAAAACTTTTTTAGAAATATAAAAAGCATGAATTTATCACAATGCATGTATTATAATGGCAAAGAATAATAAACAAGTGAGAACTATGAATATTGACTTAGAATAGGTAAATAGGGGATGAGAAATCACAAAAATATGTCACATGGAATGAATGATAACTAATCTAAAAGTGAACTTTGAATCATAACAAAATGAACATAGTGTGAGATAAATGAAGATTATTATGATAAATAACATTAGAAATGAGTGAAATTAAAGGGAAAAGAGTAAACAAACGCTAAAAAGAGGAGAATGAACGTCAAAAATAGAGTTGGAAGCGGCGCACGGGCGTGGCAGGGAGGTCGCATGAACTTGCAGCGACTAGGGTTAGGGATTTTTGGGTGAAGAAGACAATGAATAGTGCAGGGTATTTTAGATTTTGGGGCACACGGCCAGGGGGCACGCCCGTGTGCTCTAATTTTAGCCCGTGTGTTTCGCGTTTTTCAAAATTCAGCGCATCTAACATTCGCCCGATGCCCGTATACCTTGGGCGTGTTGTTACGCACGGTCGTGTCACATGGCCGTGTCTGGCTTCGTTCGTTTCTCCCACGCCCGTGTTTATATGCCCACGCTCGTGTTAATTTAATAGGTTCGACCACGGGTGCCAGACACGGACGTGTCTCACGCCCGTGCTATTTTCTCAGGTTTACCCACGGTTTAATAACACGGGCGTGTCACACACCCTTGTTATTTTGGCAGGATCGCCCACGGCCATGTCGCACGGCCATAGCGATTTATCGCAGCCTGTATTAGGGAAAAATTTTTGCCCTGTTTTCACAAGGTCTACAGTACACCCGTGTTCCTAGCCGTGTGGGTATGAAAAACCTGTATTCAAGAGCATAGTTAGTAGGTTACGTGTTAAGTACTCAAATTTAACGAAGTTAATCTTGTTAGTGCTCGAGTTACCTCCCGAAAAGCGCTTATTTATAGTCTATGCTCGACTTAGCTCTCCATTGAATGGTCATGGTGTTTCGAGGAGTTTATACTCTTCATTCCTGCTATCAATCTCATCAAAATAAGGTTTTAGGCGAGTATTTTTTACCTTAAAAGTGCCGAACTTGGGATGACTTACCTTAACTATACTGAATGGGAAAATGGTAAGTACCGTAAGAGGGATTTCTTCATTCAGTTTGGCAATGACAATGTGAGGATCTGCGGTATCTAATAAAACTTTATCTCCAACCTTCAGTTGATTTGGTGAGGTATTGAGCTCGTTCTGGCATAGTTTTGGTTTATCGTGTGTCCTCGGTTTATGTGTCCACCATTCATCTAGCTCCTTTATTTGTAGCCTTCGTTCTTCATGAATAGGTCCTCTATTGTTGCTGGAACATGGCCATATACTTCCTTCAAACTTATTTCCTGCAAGGTAGGTTGCACCATATTGTCAGTTTTAGTAGAATGGTTTATACAATCACCTTCAATTTTCGATGTGTTGCCAGAATTGCGAGCTTGAAGGGTGATCGTTTCGTCTCCCACACGAAGTGTGAGTTCACCTGTGCCAACATCAATAATCGTTCTAGCAGTTGCAAAAAAGGGCCTTCCTAAAATTAAAGGGGCGTTGCTATCCTCCTCTATGTCTAGAACAACGAAATCAACAGGAAATATAAATTTATCAGTTTTAACTAGCACATCTTCAATAAGACCCCTAGGAAATCTGATGGTTTTATCTGCTAATTGAATGCTCATCCTAGTCTGTTTGGGTTTCCCAAGACCTAGTTGTTTAAACATTTTGTAAGGCGTGATGTTAATGCTAGCCCCTAAATCAGCTAATGCATTATTAACATCTAAACTACCAATTAAGAAAGGAATTGTAAAACTCCCTGGATCTTTTAATTTGTTGGGTAGCTTATTCTGTAGAATAGCTGAGCAAATTGCGTTTAGCTCCACATGCGACACCTCGTCCAACTTCCCTTATTTGCTAAAAGCTCCTTTAAAATTTTCATTGCTTCGGCATCTGTAAGAGAGCTTCAATAAACTGTAAGTTGATATATAATTTTTTAAGAGTTTAAGGAATTTACCAAACTGTTAATCTAAGCGGTCTTTCCTTGTTGCTTTGGGATATGGCACATGAGGTTTATATTCTACACTTACCATTTTGTTTTCATTGTAACCTACCTCACCTTTACCTTTGCTCACCACAATTTCTTGCCTCGGTTCTGGCTCAGGCTCAACTAATCCTTCATGACCTTGAACATTAATCACGTTGAGTTGTTCCCTCAGGTTAGGTTCAGTATTGCTTGGCAAACTACCTTGTGGTCATTCAGAAATTAGTTTGGACAGTTGGCCTATCTGAGTTTCGAGCCCTTGAATCTACGCTTGTTGATTTTTAAGTGCTGTCTCGGTATTTTGGAAACGAGTTTCTGACACTGAGATAAATTTAGATAGCATCTCTTCAAGGTTTGGTTTCTTTTCCTATTGGTAAGGTGGTTGTTGAAAACCCAGAGGATTCTGTGACCTTTGATTCCCTTGACCACCCTAAGAGAAATTTGGGTGGTTCCTCCAACCTACATTATAGGTATTACTGTTTGGGTTATTTTGAGATCTAAAGTTATTGTTACCCATATAGTGGACTTGTTCCTCTTCGGTTGTAGGATTAAAAGGTTGATATTCTGTATGTACACTTCCCCCACTTGAATCACACCTTATCACTGGATGTACCTACGTTGAACCAAGTAAACCATCAATCTTTTTTATTTAAAAGTTCTACTTGATTTGATAGCATGTTAACCGCATCGACATTATAAACGTCCGCTGTTTTGGTTGGATTATTTAGTGACATTTCCTCAATAAATTTGTAAGCCTCTTTAGGTGTTTTGTTATTAATGGTCCCACCAGCTGCTGCATCAATCATCTGTCTTGTTGAGGGGTTTACGCCATTGTAAATGTTTGAACTTGCAGCCATAAAGGTAACCCATGGTGAGGGCACCTTCGCAGTAGGTCATTGTATCTCTCCCATGCATCGTAAAGTGTTTCTAAATCCATCTGCATAAAAGAAGAGATATCATTACATAATTTGGCCGTCTTAGCCGGCGGAAAATACTTTAATAAAAACTTTTTGGTCATTTGTTCCCAAATAGTGATTGACCCTCGTGGAAACGATTTCAACCACTGTTTAGCTTTTTTCCTTTGTTAAAAAGGGAATAAACGAAGACGAATGGCATCGTCAGAAACACCATTAATTTTAAATGTGTCACAAAACTCCAGAAAATTTTCCAAGTGAGTGTTAGGGTCCTCGTCCTGCAAACCATCAAACTGAACAAATTGTTGTATCATTTGAATTGTGTTAGGTTTCGTTTCAAAATTATTTTCAGCAATAGCAGGCCTAACTATACTTACTTAGTTCCTGTTAAATTAGGGTTAGCATAATCATACATAGTACAAGGAGCAGGATTCTGATTTACTAGAACAGCGGGTACCGCAGGAGGTAACGAATTTTCCTGATTTTCAGCCATCTCCTCAGTTGTAGTTGAGATATCGTCCTCTTGCTCGTCCTCTGCGCATCTTAGGCTTTGCCTTATTTCTCGTTGATTTCTATGAGCAGTACGGTCGATTTCTTTGTTAAAAAGTAGTGGTCCTGACGGGTTTCTTCTAGTCATAAACTATAAAAACCTGCCAGAAGAAAGAAAAAGAAAATTTAGTAAATAAAAATAAAAACAAAATTAAATTGCAATAAAAGTAAATGGCTAAAGTAATAAAAATTAAGTGTTCCTAATATTCTAGCTCCCCGAAAACGGTTCCAAAAACTTGATCATGATTTTTCATGATAAGTTTTATAAATTTATAATTAATCGTTCTTGAAACTAACTATTATCACAATGTAGGCAAGTGTACCTATCGAACAGTAGTATAGCTTTAGCAAGACTGGATTGTCGAACCCAAAGGAACTAAAAGTACTAGTAATGATTGTCTTTTTATTATCTAGCCTAAGAATAATGGGGTTTGTTTTAATTAACTATTTAACTAAACTAAGAGATCACAGAAAATAGAATTGGGGAATTACTTTTGGAAAAATGATTGAATTAAGACAATACCTAAGGAAAAATCCACCTAGACTTCACTTGTTATTTTGGCTCCGAATCGAATGATTTATTCATTTAACTTGTTCCGTAGAAATCCCTAAGTTATGTTATTATCCCTATTCAAGACTAATGACGTCTAACCCTGGATTGAATAATTGAAATCTCTTTCTAATTAACACCCTAAGGTTGCATTAACTCGATCTATGGATCCCCTTATTAGGTTTCACCCTAATCCGACAAAATCTTGTCACCCTATCTCTAGGCGCGCAATCAACTCCTCTTAATTATGACAAAGTCACTCTTAGACAGGGATTAGTCATCCTCCAATTAAGAGCATTAACTTGAATCAATATCCTGAAATACCAAAATAAGAATTAAGAACACATAATTAAGAACAAGTCAAATATTTATCATACAATTCAGAAAATAATAACAAGATTCGTCTTAGGTTTCATTCCCCTTAGGTATTTAGGGGATTTAGTTCATAACTAAATAGGAAAACATCTCCGAAGAATAAAGAATACAAAACATAAAGGAAACCCAAAACTCCTGAAGGGAAATTTAGGAGAGATCTTCAGTCTTGATGATGAGTCCAGCTTCTGAGATGGATCAATCATCTTTCTTGGAGTAATTCCCTACTTTCTATTCTTCATCTCCCCTTTAGTCCTCGTCTAGGGTGTTTAAATAGGCTTTAGAATGCCTAAAAGCCCTTAAAATCTCCCTTTTCCGAATAGAACCTAACTAAGGCTCGGCAAGGACACGTCTGTGTGACATGCCAATGTGCAATTACTTCAGGCTGTGGTTGAGGCTGAGAGATCAACACGCTCGTGCTAAGGTTGTTCTTGGTCGTGGTCGAGCCTGTTAGAATGGCATGGGCGTGTGTTCTGCCCGTGTGAGGAAGTCCAAGCCGTGTTGTTTTCCCACTTCAGCCCATTTTCTCTGTTTTTGGCCCGTTTCTTGTTCTTTTTGCTCTCCTATGCTCACCTAAGTATAAAACATGAAATTAAAGGATCAGGAGCATCAAATTCACCAAATATAAGGAGAAATCATTCATAAATCTGTTAAGCAGGGGATAAAAATATGTATAAATTATGATTTATCAAGCACTGTATCAAAGAGTGTCCACGGAGGCCCGATCAGGTGCAAGCTATAGGTTTGGGTACTATATAACCATTGAGGGCTGTTCAGCAGTCACCGAGAGGCCGTGGTCAGGCCAGAGGTGGTAATGGTTTGGGCTATGGTCAGAGGGCACCTGGCAGAGGCGCTAGGCATACTGAGGCGAGGCAGCCAGCTCTGGTTTATGCTGTACGTCGCCGAGAGGATGTTAATGCTCCAGATGTTATTACGAGTACATTCTTTATCTATGATCTACCTTATATTGCACTGATAGATATAGGATCTACGCACTCCTATATAGCTTGTACTATGTCTAAGACTCTAGGCATCTAGTGGAGAGCACTATGAGTGAAGTTACTGTGTTGAGTCCATTAGGGCAGTCAATAAGGGTAAATAAATTGTTTAGAGATGTACTTTTGGAAGTTCAAGGAGTTATCTTTTTGACGAATTTGATGAAACTTCTTTTTGAAGAATTTGACTTAATTCTGGGAATAGACTCGCTGGTTAAACATCGGGTGAGCTTAGACTGCACTACCAAACGGATGGTACTGAGAACTGCGGAGGGTGAGGAGAAAGTTGTAATTGGGGAGCGTCGGGACTATTTGTCAAATGTTCTCTCTGCACTGAGGGTGGATAAGTGTTGCGAGGCGTACCTGGCCTACATTAGTGTTTCATATTCTGGGGCTTTATTTGTTAAAGAAATCAGAATAGTTAAAGACTTTTCAGATGTTTTTCCTGATGAGCTACCTGGGTTACCTCTAAACCGTGAAGTAAAGTTTGGGATTGAGCTCCTGCCTGGTACAGATCCGGTGTCCATCACCCCTTATAAAATGGCACTGGAGCAGCTTGTGGAGTTTAAAGCTCAGGTTCAAGAGTTGTTAGATCGTGGGTTCATCCGCCCTAGTATGTCTCCGTGGGGAGCACCAGTTTTGTTTGTATAAAAAAAGGATGGATCCATGTGTACATGCATCGATTATCGGTAATTGAATAAATTGACTATTAAGAATAGGTACCCCCTACCGAGGATAGATGATCTGTTTGATTAGTTTCGTGGAGCTTTAGCTTTTTCTAAGATCGATCTCTAATCGGGGTACCATCAATTGAGGGTTAAAGAGACTGATGTTTGTAAGACAATGTTTAGGACTCGTTATGGTCATTACGAGTTCCTAGTGATGCCGTTTGGACTGACAAATGCACTAGCAGCTTTTATGCATCTGATGAACAGAGTGTTCCAGCCCTATCTGGATCGGTTCGTGGTGGTTTTTATTGATGACATTTTGGTGTATTCGAGAATTGAAGATGAACATGATGCACATCTCTGAGTTGTTCTACAGATTCTGAGGGAGAAACAACTATACGCCAAGTTCAGTAAGTGTGAGTTCTAGTTACAAGAGGTAACATTTCTAGGCCATGTAGTATCTGCTAAGGGGATAGGGTTAATCCTCGAAAAATTGAGGTGGTTTTGGATTGGAATCCTCCTAAGACTGTATTTAAGATCCGCAGTTTTTTGGGACTGGCAGGGTATTATCGGCGATTTGTAGAGGGATTTTCACTGATTGTAGCTCATTTGACTAAGTTGTTGCGTAAAGGGGTGCCGTTCAACTAGACTGATACACAGTAAGATAGCTTCAAGAAGCTTAATAAAGTTTTGACTGAGGCCCCTGTATTGATACAACCAGAGTCTAGGAAAGAGTTCACTATTTACAAGGATCCATCACATTTTGGGTTCGGATGTGTGTTGATGCAAGAGGGTAAGGTGGTTGCATATGCATCCCATCAGCTTAAAACTCACGAGGTGAATTATTCGACGCACGACATAGAGTTTGCTGTGGTGGTATTTGCACTGAAAATTTAGAGGCATTATTTGTACGGTGAGAAGTGTATCATTTACATGGATCACAAGAGCCTCAAGTATCTCCTCACTCAGAAAGAGCTAAATCTTAGGCAGCGTAGATGGATTAAGCTGCTTAAGGACTATGACTGTACGATCGAATACCATCCTGGGAATGCCAATGTGGTGGCGGACGAATTGAGTCATAGAGCTATGACTAATCTGAGGGCAATGTTTGCTCGCCTCATCTTATTTGATGATGGTAGCTTGTTGGCCAAGCTCCAAGTTAAATCAACGTGGATTGAGTAGATTAAGGGTAAATAGTTAGAGGATGAGTCATTGGGTCGTCGTTTCCATTAGGTTGAGAGTGGTGATACTGTGGATTTTGGACTGAATAGCGAAGGGGTACTCTATTTTTATGGGAGAATCTGTATACCAAGGGATACTGATTTGAGGCAGCCTATATTGCTAAGGCGCATAGTCCTTGTGCTATACATCCTAGTAGAAATAAAATGTACCGAGACCTTCATGAGTTATATTGGTGGCCCGGTCTTAAGCGTGAGGTTACCGACTTCGTGGTTAAATGTTTGACATGCCAGCAGGTTAAGGCTGAACATCAGTTGCCTTCAGGTTGCTTCAGCTAGTTAAAATTCCACTTTGGAAGTGGGAGAGAGTAACTATGGACTTTGTTAGTGGGATACCCCTAACGCCTACTAAGAAGGATTCAGTATGGGTCATCGTGGATCGATTGACCAAATCTGCCCATTTCATACCAATTCTACTGATTACTCTTTGCAGAAGCTGGCTAAACTGTATGTATCAGAGATAGTGAGACTGCATGGGGTACCGGTTTCAATAATGTCTGATAGGGATCCTCGCTTCACGTCTCAGTTCTGGAAGAAGTTACATGAAGCTCTGGGTACGAGATTGGACTTCAGTACTGTGTTCCATCCCTAGACAGATGGTCAGTCAGAGTGGGTGATTCAGATACTGGAGGACATGTTAATGAGTTGCGTGATTGATTTCTGAGGTAGTTGGGAGGATTACTTACCACTAGCAGAGTTTGCTTCTAACAATAGCTATCAGTCTAGTATACAGATGGTACCTTACGAGGCATTATATGGTCGTAGGTATCGCACTCTTTCGTGTTGGACAAAGTTGGGCAAGCGGCGTGTTCTGGGCCCTGAATTATTTTTTGATACCAAGGATAAAGTTAGATTAATTCGAGATCGACTGAAGGTAGTATCAGACAAACAAAAATATTATGCAGATCTGAAGCGCAAAGAGATTGAGTATTCTGTGGGGGACTTCATTCTTCTCGAGGTCTCGCAATGGAAGAAGGTATTGAGGTTTGGATGTAAGGGCAAGTTGAGCCCTAGGTTTATTGGACCTTACCACATACTGAAACGTGCTGGACCAGTGCCTATCCATTAGAATTACCTCCAGTGTTAGACTAGACTCACGATGTGTTTCACGTCTCAATGCTGAGGCGCTACCGCTCTGATCCCACGCATGTGATTTCAGTTGAAGAGGTTGAGGTTAGGCCAGATCTGACTATTGAGGAGGAACCGGTTCAGATATTAGATCGCGATGTAAAAGTCTTAAGGAGGAAGTCTATTCACTGGTTAAGGTTCTTTGGTGTAATCACAGATCTGAGGAGGCCATGTGGGAACCTGAGGAGGCGATACTACAACAATACCCTCATCTGTTCTGATCAGGTAAAATTTCGAGGCCTAAATTTTCTTTTAAGGGGGTAGAGTTGTAAAGCCCCAAAAGTTTTAAGTATTTATTTTAGTATGTTTGTGTTACACAAATACATGTTTGCTTTAATGGTTAAGTGTCCTGGGAAGAGTCTGAGAAGTCTTGGGTTCGAGCCTTGGCTTGTGCAAAAGTTTTGTTTTTAAAAAGAATAAACCCTGGCTCTAATTAGCAGGGTTTTAAAATAAACTTGGGTAAAGCATGACAGAATAGGCCGCTGGTCTAAGGGATAGGTGGCGTGTTGTTGTTGCTTGAGGACTAAGGTTCAAGTCCTGGTGGGTGCAGTGGAGTGTTTTATTTTGTTGCTATGCCGTGGAAGTGTTGTGGTTTGACCGAAACACTAAAGTGTTTGAGGGGAATTTGAATTAGGTGGTTGGGGGAGGAGTGGTTGGTTTTGAGTGATTTGAGGAGAAATTTATGGGATTTTGAAAGAATAAGGAAAATAGTGTCAATTTTAAACTCTTGCCTTTCAGTTTTTCTCGAAAAAGGGGTAAAGTTGGCATTGGCTACTTCTGTTCATAGTGGACTGCTTTCGGTTGGTAAGTCTTTTAGTAAGGGGAAAAAGTGTGTCGCAATTGACTTGGAATATTTCATTCATTAATTATGTTAAGTTCCTAATCCTCTGTGGTGTTGAATGTTGATTTGATAGCATCAAATCAAATCAGACTCGGTTTGCCAGCCGAATCATAGGCTATATCTTTTTGGAGTAGTAGGGGTAAGCAACATAACTGAAGTTCGATTATTGCTTTATTGGTATTGGTTCTAAGTGTGACTAATGTTAGGCATGAAATTGCCATTTATTTTAGGTGTGGTTTATCTCAGGATTGTTGCATATCAAAGATTAGATCAAATGTGTAAACATAATCCCAACTATGGAAATTGAGAAAAGCCGAAATAAGTGAACGACGACGCTACACGGGCGTGTGTTCGCTTGTGTGGTAGTGCATATGATTAAACATAAAACGTATGATCATTGAGGCCGGCCTTGAGCGATTTCATGGTTGAGGTCATTTTGGGCCTTATTGGGCCGAACTGGGCTGTGTGGGCCTCACAGGCCTGTGGGCCCCACATAGCTTAATCACATGAATGTGTGGGAATTTTGGGCCTGGCTGTGTAATCCACATGGCCGAGGCCATTTCTGGGTTATATGGGCAACACGTGCGTGTGGGCCCATGTGCCCGCATTATGGGCCTTAGGCCCATTTTCACTGTTTGACTGTTAAGGTTGCACGGGTTGCCCAAGACGACTGTGGACCTACTGTTGGGTCGGTAAGTGTATCTGGACCCCTAATTGATAAAATGGCTATTATGCCCCTTTGTGATAAAATGACTGTTATGCCCTATGAGATGTATGATTATATTCGAGCATTTCATTATAAACATATTGATTACACGTATGATATTATGACATGACATGACACGGTGCATGATATGTTGCATGGGGATGGGTTTTATTATGATTAGAGGAAGTGTACTATATTGGCAGCTCTGCTGCAAATACTGATTAGTGCCGCAACCGGTACTACTTGGAGTGTAGGGATGGGTGGGTTGATCATATCCCCACATAGAGCGCAGATCATATCCCCACATAGAGTGCAGATTATATCCCCACATGGAGTGCAGGGTTGGATGGAGGTGGAGTGTAGAGGCTGGTTGGGTAGGACCTCTTGATTGCATATCTGTACTGTACTGTCACTGAGATGGGCTCTGACCTAAACTGATACTAATATTGTAGTGGGCTAAGGCCCTAACTGATACTGTACTGTCCCTGGATTGGGCTTAGGCCTAGACTGTGTTCATTGCTTGTCTTTTTGATATGGGATTACACACTGAGTTTTTCATAACTCACCCATCTGTTTATCTTTACAGGTAATCCCCAGTCTTATGCGGATCGGTGTTGCGAGGGACTCAAAGGTGGCCACACAACCCCACGTGTTTCCGTATTTGATTTTTAAATTATAAGTAATTTTATTTTGGGTATTTTTATTCTAATAAGGCCTCTTTGGATTTATCTTTAATTTTGGATTTTAATTTGCTTTGGTTATAACTACAAGTATTAGGAACTTGAGTTTTAAAAAGAAACAACGTTTTTACAAAGTAAACGCAGGAGCGGAATTGTTTTAGAAAGCTTCCATTTTTAAACGATATCTTGACATTCAAGCAGTCTTTAAAGTAAATACCTCTTGATTGGGACGCAAGTTTAAAATGAACAACACATTTTAAAATCTTCATTAAGATCACTCAACGAAAATAAATACGGTAAAGGTTTTTCAATGATATCACACTTTGCGAAAAACACTTCAATGTGACATCGCCAGATTCAGCCATAACATATTTGTCAAATTAGAGAACGCCTTACGAGTTTGAGTACGTCGTTTACTTGATGCCATAGTCCAACTATGGTTTTACTCAAACACAATGCCATAGCCCAGCTATGGTCTTACATGTCGTCACGATGCCATAGCCCAGCTATGGTCTTACACGAAATCAAATATCGATGCCAATGCCATATCCCAGATATGGTCTTACATGGGATCACATACCGATGCCAATGCCATGTCCCAGACATGGTCTTACATGGGATCATATGCCGATGCCATACCCCAGATATGGTCTTATACGGGATCACATGTACTATTATAATATTTGTAGTTCCATAACAAGGTCATTAAACAAAACATTATATATTCTCTAATTTAACAGTCAAACATGAAATTCAACTATATGGACATACTGGTACATACACATACATTCCGTCTATTGGGTAAGCCCATGTGCCAAGCCGTGTGCCATTTAAGGGGGTATACTGACTTGTGCCACACAGCCAATCACACGTCCGTGTGTGAGGCCGTATAGAGCATACTGACTTCACTTTAATATCAACATCAGGGACACACGGTCGTGTAGCATGACCGTGTGTCACACACGGCTGAGACACATGCCCGTGTCTCTTCCCGTATGGACAAAATAGGCCATTTGCAAAGCCAAATTTCCACCCTTTTTGCACATACCTACACAACTCATATAGTATCATTTTAAGACACAATTATGTAGCCAATGTTCATCAGCCAATACATAATCATACCAAATTTATTTCAACCATTTCAATACTCAATCCAATGTTATTTACCTATTCAAATAGCAACCAACGTATCTTGCTTTACTAATCATAATTCACATATATAATTCATATAGCAAAACATACCAATTCATCATCTCAAAACCAAGCCACAACATGCCATAACACAAGGCCATATATATATACATCATATTTCAATTATCAAACTCATGAATTAATCCAACTTAAATAGCCAATTATACACCAACATTTACAAGCCAAATCTCATGGCTAAAATCATAACTCAAACAACATGACCACATAACTCAAGTCTATACATGCCATATAACCAAGTCACAAGTGTATAAATACCGAAGTCAAAAACCAGATAGTGTGATGCGATCTCCGCCAACTTCTAACCTGAGCGAACATCCGAATCACTATAAAACATAGAAGAATAACACAAAGTAAGCTATAAAGCTTAGTAAGTTCGTATGATATTAAACTTATCTTATTGAATAAATACATATTAAGCATTTACATATACTAAAATATAAATTCATTTGATTTTATCTTTATACCATAATTCCAATCACATAATTAACAAAGCTTCACAAGTTTATTTATTTCTATGCTCATACAGAACAAAAACATTCTTATCAGTTCTATTACATTTACATATACAAAATCACTATCTATATAACTTCATCCAAACCAACATTTCCTCACATTTTCTTTAGCCAAGGTGAATTGTGTTAATATCACCAAGTAACAGTATTTCGTACTTTATATACCTTATGTATATATAGTTAAAATAAACATCACTCATACCTCATTTAACATCCAGTTCATACCTCAATATAGCCAAATGAACCCATTTTGGCATAAAACATATTTATACACAAATCTTTCTCATTTCATATATATGATACAATATGAACTCAACACTTTGATTCAATTCTCACATAAGTTTTTGTACGTACCTGTATTACTTATTTCGGTCGTACTTTCATTCTTGTCTTGATTATGCCCGTTGAACCTTTCAGAATGATACTTGGAAATCTCGTATAACTCATACAATGCCATATCCTAGATATGGTCTTACATGTTATAATATATAGATGCCAATAGCCTAGCTATGGTCTTACACGAATCTCATTCCGGTAATTCTAATGTCATGACATTTAGATCCTAAGCTATTCCTAAGGTTCGTACAGAACTTCTAGATGCCGTAACTCTATCGATTGTGCTCGTACTCATTTCCAATCAGCATTATAATTCAATTCAACAATAATAACAAGTTTATATCACAATTTAACAGCATTTAATAACATACGAACTTACCTCGATCGTTAAAACGACGGATCAGATTGACTAGTCCGATACTTTGTCTTTTCCTCAATCTAAACTCGTATTTCTCTTTTCTCAATCTAGTTACAAACAAAATCAGCTTATTTAATCATTAATTCATTAAATTTAACACAATTTACACATTTTGGCAAAATTATACTTTTGCCCCTATTATTTCACATTTTTGCAATTTAGTCCTTATCACATAAAATCACAAATTTCATGAAATTTCATCCTACCCATGCTTAGTCGAATTCTTCTTACTGCCTTAGCAGCCCACATTTTCTATATAATCACACTTTTATCCACATTATTTCAATATGTCACAATTTAATCCTTAATTTGCATTTTCATAAAAAATCACTTTCTAAAATATGAAAATCTAACATCAAATATTCATATTTCACCATATCAAAGAATACATAAGCTCATCAATGGCAACTATCAAAATCTTTAACAGTTTTGAAATCAAAAACACGGGCTAGCTAGTACTAGTTACAACGATAAAAAAACATAAAAATTATCAAAAACTGAGTCAAAATGGACTTACAATTGAAACATCCATGAACCAAATGCTCAAAGCTCCCAAACTCATCTTTTTCTTTTCATATTCGGCTATGGAGAAAGATGATAGCATAAAAAATGGATTTTATTTTATTTGTTTTGTCATTATTAACCAATTTACATAAATAACCTTTATATACATTATTTATTACACAAAATGCCAAGCCATCATATTCCACTATCTTTTTAATGGGCTAATTGCTAAATAACGGCTTCCACATTAAATTCTATTGTAACACCCTTAACCCGTATCTGTCGCCAAGATAGGGTTACGAGGCATTACTGATCAATACACATCATTCACATACATTTATGCATTCAATATCAAAATCCATTCATCTCAATCATATTGTCCCTTCTAAGGTCCTATGAGACCTTAAAACATGCTTAGAAGTGGTTCAGGACTAAACCGATAACATATGCAAACTTTGAGAAACTTATAAAATTTTCTAACATTTAAAGGTCACTTTGTGTGTGCAATAAAGCAGTGTGCCTCACACGGCTACAGACACACCCTCGCACATGCGTGCAAAAAGAGGGCATACATACTAACTTGTACCACAAGGCTGAAGACACGCCCGTGTGCTTTGGCCATGGGAAAACTTGGGAGGTTACTGCCTAGGTCACACGGCTGGCCACACGCCCATGTACCAGCCCATGTGTCACACACGACTAGTAGACACATTCGTGTGTCTAGGCCATGTCAAAACTGTAGGGTATATTGCCTTAATTCGAAAGGGTACCCCATGGGACACATGGCCGTGTAACATAACTGGGTGTCACACACGACTGAGGCACACGCCTGTGTCTCTGCCTGTGTGGACAAAAATAGGCCATTTGAAAAGCCAAGTTGCCACCCTTCACTCATGTACACATAGTAATCAATTTGGAACCATTTCCATACACTTATAAGCAGCCAAAACATACCAAATCCACACACTTATCATACCATCTATCATCAACCATTTCAACTACTCAATTCCATATTCAAAACCTACCAATTCATTATGTCAAAATCATTACAACTTGCATAAGTTCCATATACATTAATTCATCATATTATCATCTATTTCATATCACAAAACACATCATTTAACTATATTAACAACTAAGACCAACATATCCAAAACAGGCCAATATATACAAGACATTTTGCACTTCACTTAGGCCAACTTAAATGACCAATTACATACCAACATTTTCAAACCAAAAGTAAGCCAAATCTCATGGCTTAAATCATAATTCAAACATATCATCAATTCACTAGCCTATACATGCCATATACCATATATACATATCTCAAAAGTACCAACTTAGGTGTTTGATAGTGCAATGATGTTCCTGATGATCCCAAAGTCCAAGCTAGCTTTGATTCTCTATAAAACATAGATAAATAACACACAGTAAGGTTCATAGCTTAGTAAGTTCGTACTAAATAAAATCAACAGTTCATAATATTCAAATTGTCAATTAATAAACACTTAATAAATCCCATATCATCACTCAATTCTAACCCATGACCATTTATCATATATATACAAAATCCATCAAGTTCCATACACATAGTATCAACTACCACATAGGTATCATACATCTCTCTCGTATTTATTTATTACATTTTCACCTCTTTGTTCAATATGTTACTTCCTCTGGAATTCTTTCAATACTCAAGAAACTCGCACACTTAGTGTAAAAATGATTAGCTGAAGCTATAACGATATCACACAGTTAGTGGCATCACATTAAACCGAAGCTATCTCGATATCGCACACTTAGTGCCACATATAGCCGAAGCTATTCCAATTCGCACACAAAGTGTTATATATATATAGCCAAAGATATCTCGAAACGCACACTAAGTGCCAAACATAGTCGATTTGTCGTCGAACATTACTGTAGTCTCATATTTACAATTTATATAATATCAGGGCATCAAAAAATATAATTATAATAATATCTATCAAGTACGAACTTACCTCAAACGTAAAAACGACGAAACTAGTCGATTAGTCGAGTACTTTATTCTTACCTTGATCTAAGTCCGAGTTCCTCTTTTCTTGATCTATATTATAACAAACTCAACTCATTTAATCACGTTATCATTCAATTTAGTCCACAAACACTTATTTGGGAATTTTTTCACTTTAGCCCCTAATGTTTCACATTTATTCAATTTAGTCCCCGTTACACAAATACACAAAATTCACCAAATTTCATGACACCCAAGCCTAGCCAAATTTCATGTAAGTCCCTAGCAGCCCAAAACTTTCATTTCTTTCACAATTTAACCCCCAATTTACACTTTTCTCAATATAATCCTTAATATGCATTTTTACTCAAAATCACTTTACAAAACATATGCATCAAGCACCAAGCTTTCATAATTCATCATAAAACATCATAAAACTCATGAATTCATCAATTAAAACTTTCAAAATCATCAATTCTTTCAAAACTTAAAGCATGGGCTAGCTAGTACTCAAAGCAATCATCACAAAAACATAGAAATCACAAAAAACCGAGCTAAATGGACTTACCTATTTAATCATGCAACGGTCTAATGTTAGAAAGCTTCAATGGCTTCTTCTTCTTTTGTTATTCGGTTGAAGAAAGATGAATGAAACCATATTTTTATGTTTTTGTTTTATTAATAATACATTAATACATAGTTTACATTTTTACCCTTGGTTATTAAACCATTTAATCATCAAACATTAGGCCATTTATGTCCATTAACCTTATCAATGGCATATTATCATCATAAGGACCTTTAATTTAATCAGCCATGGCAATTAAGCACTTTTAACAAGTGGAATGCAACTTTTTCATTTTACGCGATTTAGTCCTTATATCAAATTGAGCTATTAACGATAAAATTAGCTCACGTAATTTTTACACATATATATTCACATGCTGTAAACACATAAAATAATATTAAAATAATTTTATGACCTCATATTTGTGGTTCTGAAACCACTATTCTGATTTAGCTAAAACTGTGTTGTTACATCTATAGCTATTTAATACATTTAGCTAATAGAACTCAACTTTTACGCTTTACGTGATTTCGTCCTTTTCACCGAATTAAGCATTTAAACGATAATATTTCTTTACGAAACATTCACGTAATTAATCTATCATGCTGTAAACCTTATTATAATAATAAAATAAATTTTTTAACTTCGAATTTGTGGTCCCAAAACCACTATTCCGATTTGACCCAAAAACGGGTTGTTACACTATCCTCCAGCTTGTTTTGGTATAAAAAGTAATATTATTTTGATATAATGGCATGTACAGATTAACTTAGCCAATGCTGGTATGTAAATTGTTGTTTGTAACTTAGCCATTGGAATGGCTAAAACTGGATTGTTTTGGTATGTTATTATAAGGTTATATATCATGTTAGCTTATATGTATGTGGTTTGGTTAAATTGAATTAGGGTAAAGTATAATTTATTACAAGAAGGTAAGTTTGATCATATGAATATGTGATACTATTTCATACATGTTAATTATGTTTGCTTGATTTATATGACTTGAATTAGTTGGTAAATGTATGCAAATGTTGTTGTAGGTTAATGGAAAATTTTAGGTGAGAAATAAATCTAGGAAATGACTTTATTTTGTCCACACGGGTAGACACACGGGCATATGTCTTGACCGTGTGTGACATACGACTTGGCACATGGGCATGTGGTTTGGTCGTGTGTCCCCTGCATCTTAAAATTTAAAAATAGAATGCTCGAAATTTGGCACAAGGGTAGAGACATGGGCATATGTCTCAGCCGTGTGTGCTACACGGGTGTGTGTCTCAGCCGTGTGTACTACACAGGCGTGTGTCTCAGCCGTGTATGCTACACAGGTGTGTGTCTCAGTCGTATGTGCTACATAGCCAAGAACACGGGTGTGTGTCTTGACCGTGTGAAACCTGCACCTAATTTGTGAAATTTTAATTGACCATACAGTCTAGCACACGGGTGTGTGGCAGGCTGTGTGGCACAAGTCAGAGAGTTACACGGGTAAGGACATGGGCTGGGACACAACTGTGGGCCTCACATCTCATGTCACTTGGCTGTGTGAGCCACACAGCCTACACACACGGGTGTGTAACCCCTGTATATAGGAAAAATTTTGAAATTTAACAAAAAGTTCTCTAAGATCCTGATTTAGTCCCGATTTGATTCCATTTTTTAAGTTGGACCTCGAGGGTCCATTCAAGGGACAATATGATGAGTTTCAGATATGAAAAGTAAATGACATGAATTATATGAAATTATTTTGTAAACTTCAATAATGCTACATAACCCTCTTTCGGTGACGGATACGGGTTAGGGTTGTCACATTTAGCATAATACGCTGCACTGTTCTATTTTCTTTCTGTATGAACGTTGTTCTATGTCTAGAGGCTGCTTGTCCAACCCACATTCCAGTGATGCAGTGTCCTATGGTGGCTAAGTGGGATTGCCTTCATCTTCCTCTTCCCATCTCTACTTAGTCGTTACCCTCTATTTTTGTCCTAAGGATCTCCTTTTTTTCTCTTTTTGTTTTTTTTGCCCCCTTTAGGGTTTCCTCCTTTGGATTTTATAATCATTTTCCCTAGGGTAAATCCGACAGCCCATGATTTTCTTCCTTCTTTTTCAGGTAAATATATCT
This sequence comes from Gossypium anomalum, assembly GCA_025698475.1. NCBI lineage: Eukaryota > Viridiplantae > Streptophyta > Magnoliopsida > Malvales > Malvaceae > Gossypium > Gossypium anomalum. The sequence continues at coordinate 18,891,008 of CM046963.1, read as the reverse complement.
TGTACAAGTTCAAATGGGCCTAAGACCGGTATGCTTTGAGTGCTGTTTGGACATCTTCCTCACATTGCCACAACATTTGTGTTGACAAACTATCCAAGCCATTTCCTTAGCAAACCTTCACTCCTTTACTTCTCGTTCCTTATCTTGCACCTACCAATCCACCTTGTAAACTCGAAATTATATAGGATTTTTCTACCAATTTTTACCACCTTTTGACTTAATAATATATTAATCTTGATTAATTGTTAATAAATTAAGTGGACTTTGTTGAAATGTTAATATTGGACATGAATTTATAAAGTATGTGAAATTATGTTTTATCACATGATTTTTGTGCATAAATTTTATTATTTTCATGTTAATTATTAATATATTAATTTTTATTATGTAGTGGGTCCATGGAAGATGAGGTTACCATAATGTTGCATGGACATGATGTAACACCCCTTACCCGTGTTTGACGCCAGAACAGGGTACAAGACATTATCAAACTTAATCGTTCACAAACATGCAAAAAACGGGCTACAAAATTTCTTTTAATTCAAAACTTTTCATATAAATGCATAATGTCCCATACACGGGCCTACGAAGCCCTAAACATGCATTGAAAGTAGTTAGGGACTAAACTGAGAACCTTAGCAAATTTTGGGAAAACTTAGAAAATTTCTTTCCATGAGACAGGGTCATACGCCCATGTGAACATAGGGAAATGCCCGTGTGCCTTTGACATGCCCGTGTCCTTAGGCCGTGTAACTCTCTGTCTTTAATGTCAGCGAATAATTTGAACCACACGGCCAAGCCACATGCCCATGTGCTAAGGCTGTGTCCCCCACACGGTTGAGACACACGATCGTGTCACGGCCCGTGTAGTCAACACTTAAGCTATTTTCCAAGCCTTCATGTTACCCATAAACCCTTACAACCTTATACATATTTAAACCACAAATCATGACATCATTTTAGTGATTAAACACTATTTATTAAGACATATTCATAACATTAACATGTCCTCTTATAAGCAATGCATCTACTTATGCAATACCAAGTCTAGATTCCTTAATTCACATTCATAAGACTTGTCATTTTGATGATCACTTTTACCATTATACTAGGGTTACCAACTTATCCATCAAGCACTCATGTTCAACCATTATCATGTTGTTTTTATAACATGCAATTACTATATGGCTATGACCACCTCAATTGGTCATAAAGCATATATCCAACACACATTTCATATTACCAACCATGCATAACAAACAAACATAATCACATCATAAACATTAGACATGACATGAATAGCTAGGTTTACAAGCCATAATGAATATGAGCCACATCTCATGGCCATATACATATAACTCAATATAAGCCAATACATTTGGCCAAAGCATAATAACACATGTCAATAAACTAGATCCCTATACATGCCACTCACTTGAGATTTCTAATATATGTTTCATTATTCCGAAGGTAGTGACTTCATAGTGTGATGCTGCCTCCGACGATCTCTAACCCTGAGCTAAACTGTTAACACTAAAAGAAAGGAAAGGAAGGAGTAAGCTTTATAGCTTAGTAAGACCGTTTCAACCTAGACTCACATATCTTCTTACCATAAAAGTTTCAAAATTTTTTGTTTAGCCAATTAGTACAGTTTATTCTTCAAAGTCACCCCTATTTTGCTATTTGACAGCTTCAACCTTTCTTTACCAAAAATTAATTATCTCCTCACACGGGATTTGAATATTCCTGTTTATTTCTTTTGAAAATAGACTCATTAAGGATTCTAATCATATAAATTTTAACCCATAAATATCTTTGTATAATTTTTAATGATTTTCTCAAATGAAAATAGGGGTTTTCAAAATCATTCTGACTCTGTCTCACAAAAATTTAAATATTTCATAATATGAAACTCTTTTCCTCACACTGTTTCTTCTATGTGAAACTATACTGCCTCTAACTCAATTTCCACAATTTTTGGTGGATTTTCAAAGTCGGACTACGGTTGCTGTCCAAAACTGCTTTAGTGTAAATTAATGATACTAAGTTTATCACACCTTATTAATTTATTTTCACCACATTGGTAAAGATACATATTTATACATCATAATTATAGACCTATAATCATAAGGTAATCACAAAATCATTCTCATAGGCATGAATTACCTACTTACATCTTCACCAAATGTGCATCATGAACTGAAATCATTTCTCATGAGCTAGGCATACATACCTGTGTTACTCAACATGCTCATATTCATTCCTTTCTAATCATACAACATGAATTGAATTTGCATTTCATCAATTTCATGTAAGTACCTGTACCACTCACAATATAGCCATAAGCTCTATCATTTCGACTTAAACCTTAAATTTTTGGTTGAACCATTTGTGTAACACCCCAAATTTGGGCCTAGAACTATTAGGTTTTGGGCATGGGAACAGTTAAAAGGCTGCACATAGATATTAAGTTGTGCAAGAAAGTAACACAATTGCATGTTTTTTCAGTGGTTAAGTGCTATAGGAAGTGTTTGAGAAGTCTTGGGTTCAAGCCTTGGCTTATGCAAAAGTTTTGTTTTTATGTGAATAAACCCATATCTCTAGTTAGTAGACTTTTAAATTATTGTGGGTAAAATATGTCATAAAATGCCTGCTAGTCTAGGGGATAGAGGCGTGTGGAGTGTTTGTAACACCCCAAACCCAGCCTAAAAGTTAGGCCCGAATCTGGCATGTCACATTGAAGTGTTTTTCGAAAACTATGTTTTCATTAAAAACCCTTCTTATTTAAAACATAGTACATTGAAAACTTATTATTATTATCCCTGAAATTCTTTTTAGGTTGCGAAAGCATTTCAAAAAGTGTTGTGAAAACTTAGTGTTTTGAAAACAGTTATCGTTTTGGAAAATGCGATCTATTTTTAATAGATAGAAAACATAATAAACTAAAAATCCCAAATTAAAAATCAAAAACTAAAAGAGGCCTTATTACAACCTAGATCAAAATATAAGTACTTATAAGTAGATAACTGTAAAAGAAAATCAGAAACAATAGTAGTTGTGAGGCCATCTCCAAGTCCCTCGAAGCACTGATCTAGCTAATGCTGGGGATTACCTGCACAGTTATTAAACAGGGTGAGTTTATGAAAACTCATTGTGTAATCCCCTTCTAAATTAAAACGGTTAGTAAACAGACAAAATTCAAAATCAATTTGGGCCGAAGCCCATTACAGTAACAGAACAATGTGTGTGGGCCTAAGCCCAGTACAATTTCACCTGGGTCTCAGCCCTCGTCAGAATCAATTGAGCCTAGCCCATTCTCAATATCAGTAATAGTTAGGCCTAGCCCATATCAGTAACAGTTCCATATGCATAATGTGTGATGCATGCTAACCCATCCCATCCAACCCTACACTTGCCTCAGTCCAACCCTGCACTACCTACGGGGAATAAAACACCCACGCCATCCCTACACTTCCAATGTTAGCACCAGTTGCGGCACTAGCTAAAATCGTAGCAAAGCTACCCGTAAACAGAATGGCCAAGAGCCATATACAAAATAGTTATAAACCATAATCAGGATGGCACAGGCCATAATCAGGATGGCACAAGGCTATCGATAACTGTAATAAGTTTGGCACATAGCCATCAGTGACGGTAATATAATCGGCACACAGCCACGGGTAAATATGATTGACACAGAGTCATCAATAAATATGATAGGCACATAGCCACAGGTAAATACGATTGGCACAAAATCATAATCATGATTACGCGGCTTTAAGCCATCTGTCGGTCCACAGTCGTCTCGTGGAACCCAAATTTAGTCACAGCTATGCGAGCACCATAGCCCAGTTCATTATTTGCCACTTACCGCAGATTTTGTCCGTGTGGGGCCCACGAGCCCATTGGGCCCCACGGCCCATTTCAGCCCAACGTGACCCAGAACGGCCTATGCCATGTACATAACATGACAAGGCCAACTACTTCACACATACAATTAAATTTACACAAGCGAGCCCACAAGCCCATCAGGCCCATTCGGCCCATCTAGGCCCAGAATAGCCCTAGCACACGAGAACACTCGTGGCAGCCTCTACAGTCTGTAGCCCATGGTTTGTACGGTCGGATCGCCTTACGTGCATTCGCGCACTCGTGAGGCCTCGAATACCGACGTTTCAGCTTTTGTCGACTTTCAACAAAGTAGGGCGTGAATACAGACCTATTTATGAGAACGCGTCGAAGTCCACGATCACCAACCTTGGCTAAGCAGGTATGAAATAATCTTTCCTAAAACCAGTGATCACCAACTCATCTTGTTCGCTCTATTTAAAGCCAGCTTCTCACCAATTCTCATGTTAGCTTCCCAATGTGGGATTACTTTCAACCATTAGGAAAATTCCTTAATTTTTTATGACCACTTCAACCACAGAGTTCCAGTCCAACTCCACCTCCTACATAATTCAAACAACAAAATAAATACTCGATTGCGCATCCTAAGACTTGAACCTTAGACCTCACAGTTACACAACACGTCATATTACCACTCCACCACAGGCTCTTTCTGTGTTATAAATTCATCAAAAATATTCTTAAAGCCTACCTACTAACATCAAGGCTCCTTTAAGAGAAAAACATAAATTTTTGCTAAAGCCCAGGTTTGAACCCAGGACTTCTCCAACACTCCCAAACACACATAATCACTTAACCACTGCAGTAGACAATCAACTGTGTCATCCACTTGCACAGCTAAATTCTAATTCCTCTGATACACGAAGCCAACTCTACCCCCTTAAAGAAATTTCATCCTCGAAATTTCTAACTATCAGAAAAGTCGCACAACCTAGCCTACCACACTACTCTCACGCTGCGCACTCTGATCCGAACAATATATCCATCGGAGTGGATAAATATCACACGCATACCATTTTTAGAACACACACAGAGTAAATATAAGCTCTAAATTTAAGTGTAACAATATAGTCTAATATCTAAGAAATCACAGTATTTCTATCTACTGCTTTTCAATGAAAACAAACACCAGTTTCAGAAACTTACGGATTCGGTGCCAGAGACTCGGTGTGCCACACAATCAACCAAACAATTTCCATTCTTCAATTTGAAACAGTTCCTTCAAAATTTCAAAATTTCAAAAACTCATTCCACAGTCGAGTTTTGCAACTCGACTCTAATACCACTAAATGTAACACCCCAAACCCGGCCTAGAAGTTAGGTCTGAATCTGGCGTATCACATTGAAGTGTTTTTCAAAAACCATGTTTTCATTAAAAACCCTTCTTATTTAAAACGTAGTACATTGAAAACTTATTATTATTATTCCCGAAATTCTTTTTAGGTTGCGAAAGCATTTCAAAAGTGTTGCGAAAACGTAGTGTTTTGAAAACAATTATCGTTTTGGAAAATTGTGATCTATTTTTAACAGATAAAAAACGTAATAAACTAAAAATCCCAAATTAAAAACCAGAAATTAAAAGAGGATTTATTACAACCCAGATCAAAATATAAGTACTTATAAGTAGATAACTGTAAAAGAAAATCAGAAACAATAGTAGTTGTATGGCCATCTCCGAGTCCCTCGCAGCACCGATCTAGCTAATGCTGGGGATTACCTGCACAGTTAATAAACGGGGTGAGTTTATGAAAACTTAGTGTGTAATCCCATCCTAAATTAAAATAGTTAGTAAACAGACAGAATTCAGAATCAGTTTGGGTCGGAGTCCATTACAGTAACAAAACAATGTGTGTGGGCCTAAGTCTAGTACAATTTCACCTGGGTCTTAGCCATCATCAGAATCAATTAGCCCTATCCCATTCTCAATATCAGTAACAGTTTGGCCTAGCCCATATCAGTAACAGTTCCATATGCATATTGTGTGATGCATGCTAACCCATCCCATCCAACCCTGCACTTGCCTCCGTCCAGCCCTACACTACCTGCGGGGAATAAATCACCCACATCATCCCTACACTCCTAATGTTAGCATCGGTTGCGGAACTAACTAAAATCACAGCAAAGCTGCCAGTAAACAGAATGGCCAAGAGCTATATACAGAATGGTTATAAACCATAATCAGGATGGCACAAGGCTATCGGTAACTGTACTAAGTTTGGCACATAGCCATCAGCGACGGTAATAAAATTGGCACACAGCCATGGGTAAAAATGATTGACACAAAGTCATCAATAAATATGATAGGCACATAGCCACAGGTAAATACGATTGGCACAAAGCCATAATCATGATTACGCGGCTTTAAGCCGTCCGTCGGTCCACAGTCGTCTCGTGCGACCTGTGCAACCCTATCAAAACTTCCTCTGTATCAATGTCCCAACCCCATGCAATATGTCGTGTATGTCATGCTCAATCATCACACGTGTATGCAAAATAGCCATGCTCAGTAACAGTCATTTAAAAATATATTAAAAGCATATCAGTCATATGACTACAGTCAAGACAGTTAAAACACAGTCATATGATCACAATCAAATCAGTGAAATTCACAGTCTAAGTCGGTCATCTACGCATAAGGGCAAAACAGTCATTTTTCTCTATAGGGGTATTTCGGTAATTTTACAATTTGATATCTTAACCACCAAACAGAAGGTCCACCGTCGCCTCGAGCGACTTAAGTAACCTAAACAGACATAACAATAGAAATGGGCCTAAGGCCCATTTCTCGGCCTAAGTTATCCCACACGTTCGTATGGCCCATTTGGCCCAAATTCAGTCACGGCTATGCGAACACCATAGCCCAGTTCATTATTTGCCACTTACCGTATATTTTGTCCATGTGGGGCCCACGAGCCCATTAGGTCCACATAGCCCATTTCGGCCCAACGTGGCCCAGAATGGCCTATGCCATGTACACGACATGACAAGCCCGACTACTTCTCACCTACAAGTTAAATTTACACAAGCGGGCCCACGAGCCCGTCAAGCCTATTCGACCCATCGAGGCCCAGAATAGCCCCAACACACGAGAACGCTCGTGGCAGCCTCTACCTATTGCCCACGATTTTTGGGCTCGAATCGCCTCACTTGCATTCGCACGCTCGTGAGGCCTCGAATGCCGGTGTTTCGGCATTTTAGCTTTTGCCAACTTCCAACAAAAAAGGGCGTGAATATAGACCTATTTATGAGAACGCGTCGAAGTCCACGATCACCAACCTTGGTTAAGCAAGTATGAAATAATCCATCCTAAAACCAGTGATCACCAACTCATCTTGTTCGCTCTATTTAAAGCCAGCTTCTCACCAATTCTCATGTTAGCTTCCTGATGTGGGATAACTTTCAACCATTAGGAAAATTCCTTCTTTTTTTATGACCACTTCAACTGTAACACCCCTATAATTAGTATCCGTCGCCGGAATGGGTTATGAAGTATTACCAACCCAAATACCACATTTGTACAATCACACAGATATATGAACATTAACTTTTATATGCATTCAAAAATTTTATACAAACATTCAAAAGATGCCATATTCGCATGACCCATATATAACAACATTTCAAAAATACCATTGACTTAAGTCTATTCTATACATGACATACTAGCTTCAAAACATAGTAATACCAAAATGATAGATAGTGTGACGAGTTGTTGACTTGATCCTTTTAGAAGCGGTGTGTTGGAGTCAACAATCTATAAAATAGAGAAACATAACAAACGAAGTAAGCTTTCAAAAGCTTAGTAAGTTTTAAGCAATGCAACAAATAAACTCAATTATACATCGATTATTCAATTTCTCAAGAGGCCATTTTCTAAATATACTGTCACTTGGCCGAATATACACAAGCACATAATACACATTTAGCATTCTTATCTCATTTAATCTAAATTCATATAACATACATAAATCAATTACTTTCACATACTTTTACACCTTGACCGAATGAATCATGATCATAGATATAGTTATAACATTTATTCACATATATATATATCACATTATACACTTATGATTCAATTCAAATCAAACTCACATTTAAGTACGTAATATGTACCTGGACAACTTAACGTATTGAATGTATTCATTTGTCATTCTAACACGAGGTATCTTAGTTTTAGACTTTTATCAAATCACCGACATTTAGCCTGCTAGGTTTAAAACCTGAATTCAATCACCGATATTTTGCCTGCTAGGCTCGAAGCCCGATATCATTTCACCGGCATTATAGCCTGCTAGGTTTAAAACCCGAATTCATTCACTGGCATTTCGCCTGCTAGGCTTGAAGCCCGATATCATTTTACCGCCATTATAGCCTTCTAGGCTCAAAGGCCCGAATAGTATCTATACAATATTCAAATCAACAAGTTTCATATAACACAATCACACCAAATTAGGTACCAACATCATTTGAACATATTATCCCACATTTTATTCACTTTTATTTCATTTCATCACTCACATTTATCATTTGATAGTTTACACGTAATCTGTCCTTTATAAATGCCATTCGGCCATATACATATATGACAAGTAATACTTAATTCTCATAATCTGTCCTGTCATTATCGAATATTATATATATTTAACTACTTAAAACTTACCTCGAATATATTCGAATAGTCTCGGATCGGCTATTCAACTACTTTCTCTTTTCCCCTGTCCAACCTTGGTTCTCTATGCTCTTGAGCTAATTCAAACAAAATTTAACTTATTAAAGTCCCATCATGATAGGTTATGGCCGAATATGACAAGAAATTTAATAGGCCATATGGCTACTTTTAGTTCAAATGCAAAATGGTCATACACATTTTTAATCACATAAAGCAATTTAATACAATTAATTTAACACTTCCTCATGTACACCTTTAGTACATATACAAAGTTTATATTGATTTATACACACACCATTAACCTAGTATCAATTAACTAAATACTTTAAAAATTTTCTTTAACTAAGTAACTTATCCAGAATTATTAAGAGAAAATTTAACAAGCTTAACTAAGTAACTTATCCGAAATTATTAAGAGCAAATTTAACAAGCTTAACATCAAAGCATTTAACATCACTTCATCATAATATTTCATCATGGCCGAATGCTCCTTTTAAACCATTTAAAACATCTAACACTAAACTTTCTTTGCATTACACTCTAATAGCCGATTACCATCTATCTATCTAACCACAACTATCCTTATTCATTAAACTCAACTCTTCTATCACCACATTTAATACCAAAAACATCAAACACCTTCAAAGACACCCAAGCAACTCATAGCTGAATGCATCATTTCAAACCAATAACAAAAATTAAGTCATGGGTTATGAAAGGAGCTTAGCAATTAACTCAATTCCACATAAATTATCAAGAAATAAAATCAAGCATACCTCAAATTAGAAACACCAAGGCCGAATATCCAAGAACCTTTTGTTTTACTCGTTCTTTAAATTTTGGCAAAATGAAAGAGAGAATGGATGAAAACTTTGTTTTTCTCACCTATTTACTTTTAATAATTTATAAATTTCCTCTTATAAAATCATTAAATATTATAATACTAATATGGAATGCATATAATATTCATTAGGTTATTATTTTACAATACAAAATACATATTTTTCTTACCATCTAACACCATTGTCGTCCACTAATTCAATAGTGGTCCATTTGGCATGCAAGTCCTCCTTATAATATATCATGCACTATTCGGCCCTCTAAATTCTACCAATCACATTTTTAAGTTTTATCACACAAGTCCTTTTTAGCAAATTCCACATTCAAATGACAAAGTTAAGACACGATACTTTCACACATGCACTTTCACATATAATAAGCATAGAATATAACATTTAATTATTATCGTGACTCGATTTTGTGGTCCCGAAACCACTTCTTGACTAGGGTCAAATTAGGGCTGTCACATCAACCACAGAGTTCCAGTCCAACTCCACCTCCTACACAGCTCAAACAACAAAATAAATACTCCATTGCGCATCCAAGACTTGAGCCTTAGACCTCACAGTTACAGAACACACCATCTTGCCACTCCACTACAGGCTCTCTCTGTGTTATAAATTCATCAAAAATATTCTTAAAGCCTACCCACTAACATCAAGGCTCCTTTAAGAGAGAAACATAAATTTTTACTAAAGCCCAAGTTTGAACCCATGACTTCTCCAACACTCCCAAACACTCCTAACCAGTTAACCATTGCAACAGACAATCAACTGTGTCATTCACTTGCACAACTAAATTCTAATTCCTCCGATACGCGAAGCCCATTTCTTCTAGGCCCAAAATTTAGGGCGTTACAGTATTTCTTGGGGTGTAATGTTCGAGGCGTGGCATTGAAAAAAGAGCATATTATTTTGTTGTAGGTGCCATGGAAGTGTTTGAGGTGGACGAAAATTGAGCTATTTGAATGGACTTTGAATTGGGTGGTTGAGAGGGAGTGGATGGCATAGAGAAATTGTAGGAGGAAAAAAGGGGATTTGGATAGAGGTGTGGGCGGTTGGAGTGTTTGAAGGGTGTGGGGATTATGTAACTGAATTTTAGGAGGGATTATAGGAAAAAAACAAGGGAAGTGAGAGAAGAGGAAGAAGTGTGCAGAAATTAGACTGTGGCACTTAAGATTTCGGTTAGGGGTTGAGTTGAGTACTCTACTTTGAGTTTGTGAATTTTCTGAATACTCTCTTCTCATTTTCGGCTTCTATTGTGCTTTTGGGTTCTTTTCATTCCTTGTTTTAGGGCAGTCAAATTTGGCTATTGACCATTTGGGTATTTCGTAGGGTTTTCTTTGCTTCTGCCGAATAGGCAACTTTCTCTTTATTCTCCAATTGGTTTTCCTCTTGGTTGGTTACTTCTTCTTCTTCTTCTCTCGACTATTTCTCTTTTTGACCGAATACTCTTCTGTTACCTCCATAACCCTTACCGAATCTCTACTAGCTCTCTTTCATTTGGTTCTGAGCTGACACCATTCCCTTTATTGCTAGCCGAATATCCTCTTCTCTTGAAGTCGAATCTCCCTGCACTCGATTAAGGTAACTTGGTTCTTCATGGCTTATAGCCGAACCTTGTTGTTGCTGCCACCACTATTTTGGTTCTCGGTTGTTCTTTTTCCCTTTCTTTTCTTTATGTCGTAATAAGCTTTCCCCTCTAACACCATCTTTTGTCTGTCGTTTCTGACAGAGGTGTGATTGTTCATCTCGTGCCTCAATTTTAGGGTGTGCTATTGTAGGTCGAATACTTCTATCTACCTTTCTTAGTTTCATATTTCGGTAAGTTGTTTCACTTTGTTCAAGTTATTCGCGTATATGGTATTGGTTAACAAGATTCAGCGATAATGTAGAATTTTGCCAATGATCATGAAGTTCATCTTAGTTAGCGGTTTAAGGCGTATAAATCACTTTCATTCAAATCAAGGCAAGTAATAATTATCATTTTGGGATTAAGTGTTAATAAGAGGGTGTTAACCTTAGTGATTAAGAGACTGATGGAGTGTTGTAATTGAATATAGGTTGGTGGTCGTGGGCTTCTGCTCGTTCTCGCAAACAGGTGTGTAACCACACTGCTATAAACGTAGATCGGCAAAAGCCGAAAAAGTATGACTATTGACGCTATACGAGCGTGTGCTCGCTCTTGTGGTAGTCCAAACGCATAAAATATGGGCGCTTCATTGTAGAGGCCATCATGAGTGATTTCATGGGCTTAGGCCATTTTGGGCCACGTTGGCCCGAAATGGGCTGTGTGGGCCCCACGATCTTATGGGCCCTACATGGGTAAACCACACGGACGAGTGGAGACTATTGGGCCAGACTGGGTAGCTTACACGGCCAAGGCCATTTTTAAGCTTTATAGGCCACACGGGCGTGTGGGCCCACATGGGCCGTGTTATGGGCTTTGGGCCTATTTTCACTGTTTGACTGTTAAGGTTGCACGGGTCTTCCAAGACGACTATGGACCTCATGATGGGTCGATAAGTATACCTAAACCCCAAATTGATGAAATGATAGTTATACCCCTATGTGGTAAATTGACTGATATACCCCTATGATATGTTTGATTGTAATCGAGCATGACATGATTTTCATACACGTATGATATTATGACATGACATATTGCATGGGTATGGGTTATTATATTTGGAGGAAGTGTACGGTACTGGCAGCTCTACTGCAAATACTATTTAGTGCCGCAATCTGTGCTATATTTTGGAGTGTAGGGATGGGTAGGTCGATTTTATCCCCATATGGAGTGTAGGGCTGGACGGAGTAGAGTGTAGAGGATGATGGGTAGGACTTCTAATTGCATCTCTATTACTATTACTAGAATGGGCTAAGGCGCATAATCGACATCGAGCATCGACATCTTGCATCTTGTCATAGGCTAAGGCCCTAACTGTTACTGGATTATTACTAAAAAGGGCTTAGGCCCAAACTGTATTTGCTTACTGTATGTTTGACTGTCTGTTGATTAAGAGATTACACAATGAGTTTTCATAAACTCACCTTTCTGTTTACTTGCGCAAGTAATCCTTAGGCGGATCGATGTTGCGAGGGACTCGAGGGTGGCCACACAACCGCTCATGCTTCCATATTTATCTTTTAATTTATAAGTAGTTTAATTTGTGTATTTTTACATAATAAGGCCTCTTTAAATTCTTACTTTAATTTTGGGTTTACTTATTTGGATTTATATCTGATAGTAATAGGAAGCGGGTTTTCAAAAGATAAATGTTTTTCAAAAATACCACGAATACGTAATTGATTTTAAGAGCTTCCGCAAGAAACAGCGTTTTTACAAAGTAAACGTGAGTACGCAACTGTTTTAAAAATCTTTCGCTATAAACGAGATTTTGAAATTAATAACATTTTTAAGAAAAATACTTTTTGATAATAATGTAGGTTTTTTTTTTAATTATCTTTTAGATTACACAAAGAGGCTAAATAAAGATTGGGCTTTTCAAACGAGATCACACTTTACGAAAAACACTTCAATGTGACGTCTCTAGATTCGGCCTTAACGTCTACGCCAAATTTGGGGTGTTACAATTTGGAATACCACAGGATAATCACTAAGCCTCAAACATAGGGTACGATGCTGATGCCATGTTCCAAACATGGTCTTACACTGGCTTACATATCTAAGTCGATACCATGTCCCAGACAGGGCACTGACTTCCATATATCGAAGTCGATGCCATGTCTCAAGTAGGTCTTACACTGACACATGTCAAGCCGATGCCATGTCCCAGACAGGTCTTACACTAGCTTGCATATCTCGAGGTCGATGCATGTCCCAGACATGTCTTACACTGGCTCTCATCTTAATGCCGATGCCGTGTCCCAGACATGGTCTTACGCTGGCTCTCATAATGTGGCCGATGCATGTCCTAGACATGTCTTGCACTGGCACATAACTGACCCAAATGTCATGGCATGAATATCCGATTTATTGCTAAGGTTCAACTAGGAGTTTCTACTACATCAATTCTATTCATACATACTCATATTCACAATCAACAATTTATGCTATAACAAATCAATCGCATATGATAACAATGTAGTTGTGTTATTTAATCCCAACTTACTCGTTTCAATGGAATATCATATTCCATTAAATTTCCAATGTATTCAATCATCACCCAAATGTTATTAACATTTGGCACCACTTTCTCATGTACAATATCATTAACATATAATTCAATACAATGATAGAAAGATAGATTTCAAGTATATTAACAATAACATGGATATCATGCTTCTTTAATCACATAGACTTACCTCGGTAGCACAATCGGTGAAAAGGACTTATTCGTCATACTTTGTTTTCCCCCCATTCTAAGTCCGAATATCGTCTTCCTTGATCTATAACAACACATTTAGTTTATTTACTCATCATGCTACTCAAATTAGACCAATTTCACATTTTTGGTAAAATTACATTTTTACCCCTAAACTTTAGCATATTTACACTTTTGCCCCTAGGCTCGTAAAGTGAAATTCATTCAATTTCTTTGCTACCCATGCCTAGTCAAACCTTTTTCCATGCTTATAGCAGCCTACATTTTCATTTATTTAACATTTCAGCCACTAAATTTACAAATTTCACAAATTAGCCCCTAATTTGCATTTTCATTAAAAATCATCTAACAAAATTTGTATATCTATCAACAAGCATTCATAATCTATCAAGAAACTGCAGAATACATGCTTATTCATCAATGGAATCTTTTAAAATCTTTAAAAGTTCAGAAATCGAAGATACAGGCTAACTAGATTAAGCTGCAACAGTCTCAAAAACGTAGAAATTATTAAAATTGAGCAAAAATGACTCACCAATTAAAGCACAAAGCTTGGCCGAATGTAGCTTTCTCTATGGCTGCCTATTTTCTTTCACATTCAGTTCAAGAAGAAAAGAGAAAAAGATGATGCCTTTTTTACTATTTTTGTCTTATTATACTTATTAACTTAATTACCAAAATACCCTTTGATCAAAACATAAAAAACAAAATTCACTATTTCATGTTCTGCCTAACCGTCCACTCACAATATCAATGGGCTTATTGCCGTGCAAGTACTCCACACTTCCTTTTAATAGCCATTGAACACTTTTAACAAATAGAATGCAAATTTTGTATTTTACGCGATTAAGTCCTTTTATCAAATTAAGCACTCAAACGGAAAAATCACTTTACGAAATTTTCACATAATAATTCCATCATGCTGTAAACCTTAATAAATTAATAAAATAAATTTTTTGACTTTGGGTTTGTGGTCTCGAAACCACTATTCTGACTAGACCCAAAATCGGGCTGTTACAACTCTTCCCCCTTAGGGATTTTCGTCCTCGAAAATCTTATCAGCAAATAGATTAAAGATTTGCTTTCACATAATAATTTCAAATTCTCACATACCTTCAAATCTCATAATTCCTTAAATTTTTGAACTAAGATTCTGATCTGCACTTTACTCTATGACATAACAGATTATTTGATAAGTCGTAATTTATACATTTTTTTATCCCATGCTTAGCACATTTTTGGATGAATTAACATTAGATTTATGAAATTTGATGCCCCTAATCCTTTAATTTCATATCTTATACTTAGGTGAGCATAGGAAAGTAAAAAGATCAAGAAATGGGCTAAAAAGGGAGAAAATGGCCCGACATGGGAAATAACATGGCCTGGACTTCCTCACACGGGTAGAACACATGCCCGTGCCATTCTAGCAGGCTTGAACACTACTTAAAATGACCTCAACACAGGCGTGTCTATTTCTCAGCAACCGCACATGGGCGTGTCACAAGAGCATGTCCTTGTCGAGCCCAAGTTGAGTTCTATTCAGAAAAAAGGGTAATTTTAAGGGTTAGAAAGCACTCTAAAGCCTATTTAAAAGACCCTAAAGGAGGAGAGAAGGGAGACAGAGAGTAGGAAGCAAGGAATTACTCGAAGAAAGCCGATTGATCCATCTCAGAAGCTGAATTCACCTCCAGGACTGAAGATCTCCCTTTAATTTCCTTTAGGGACTTTTGGGTTTTCTTTATGTTTTGTCACTATTCTCCTGAGATGTTTTCTTTTATAGTTATGAACTAAATCCCCTAAATACCTAAAGGGGATGAAACCTAAGACGGATCTTGTTAATATTTTCTGAACTATATGATAAATACTTGATTTGTTCTTAATTATGATTTTAACTCTTGTTTGAATATTCCAGGATAATGATTCAAGTATTGATGTGCTTATTTAGAGGACGAATAGTCCCTGTCTAAGAGTAGATCATTCATAATTAAGCCGAGTTGCATGCAATCCTAAAGATAGGACGACATAAATCTACCGGATTAGAGTCAAATCTAATAAGGGAATCCATAGATCGAGTTAATGTAAAACTAAGGGTTTTAATTAGAAAGAGATTTCAATTAATCAACCTAGGGTTAGACGTTATTAATCTTGAATAGGGATAATAACATAACTTAAGGATTTCTACAAATCAAGTCAAGTAAATAAATCGTCTGGTTCAGAGTCGAATAACAAGTGAAGTCTAGGTGGATTCTTCCTTGGGTATTATCTAATTCAATCAGTTTTCCAAAAGTATTTCCCCAATTTACTTTCTGCATTCTTAGATTAGTTAATTAGTTAGATAAAACAACATTCATTATCCTTAGGCTAGATAATAAAAAAAAGTTAATACTAGTACTCTTAGTTCCTTTGGGTTCAACATCTGGTCTTGCTAAAACTATACTACTGTTTGATAGGTATGCTTGACTTCATCGTGATAATAGTTAGTTCAAGTACGATCACATTATGAGAGCCAGTGTAAGACATGTCTGGGACATGCATCGTGACATTAGCAACCTTTAAGGGTTACACGGCCAAGGCACATGCCCGTATGCTAGGCTGTGCCCTTCACACAGCTGAGACACATGGCTGTGTCTCTGCCCGTGTGTTTAATACCATGCATACTGACTTGAAATTATTACGTGCAGGAGACACACGACCGGATAACACGCCCATGGGGCTGGCCGTGTGACACATACGGCCTAGAGACATGCCCATGTGTCTACCTGTATGGACAATATATGGCTATTTACCAAGCCCTTTGCCACCCTAAAACACAAAATAAGAACATCCATCATGCTAAAAATCATCATAATATGATTCCTCAATCCAACAACCACATCTAAGGCCTTTACACATTTCAAATTTACTAGAAAAAACCAACAAATTTCCCATTCATGAAATAACTTCATGTATTTATATAACAACTTTCAACTTTAGCCATTTCTGTGGCTTTATACAAAATAAATCAAATTACTAAAGTAAGCCAACACATTTCGCCAATTAACAATGACACGAAATTCTAAAGTCAGGGTCCTATACATGCCATAATCAAAATAAATAGGTATGACTATACCAAGTACTTCGATTGATAGCGTGATCGATGCCTCCGACGTCCGTTGATCCAGGAGCTAATTAGGCAGCACTATAAGAAAATGGAAAGAAATAGGGTAAGCATAAATCTTAGTAAGTTGCATGAAAATAAATATAAGGATAACTTTACCATTCATCATCATGCTCATAATACTAAAATAGGTATAAGCACAACTTACTCGTCACTATCCAACACAATTCACATAGCATATACTAAGCTCGCATCTCATACATTTCATTTAGGTACCTATATCACTCACAACATAGTTATACTTTTCTCGTTTAACTTAAACTATGACTCTCACCTTTGAACCATTTGTAATACTATCGAATAGTCACTAAGCCTTAAACATAGGGTATAATATCGATGCCATGTCCTAGACATGGTCTTACACTAACTCTCACGTTAAATCAATTCCATGTCCCAGACATGGTTTTACACTAGCTCTCAAGTATCTGTGTAACACCCCTTACCCGTACCCATGCCCGGGGACAAGTACGAGGCGTTACCAGATAGACATACAGGCGGAACCAAAAAATACGGGTCATAAAATTTCTTTTCAACCTTATGTTGATTTATTTGCATGGGCCTACGAGACCTTTATTTAATACCAAAAATAAATTGGAACAAAATCAGATTTTCAGCATGAATTCCTTGAACAATACCCCACATGCCCGTGGGTAGGGAAACACGCCCATGGCCCCAAGCTGTGGGGCTATACTGACTTATGGACACGGCCATGGTACACGCCAGTGGGTTCACCTCGTGTCCATAACTTGAGCATCCTGTTAAATTAACACGGCCAAGACACACACCTGTGTCTCTAGTCCATGCTTGATGCTAACTTAAAATTTTAGGTGTAGGGGACGCAACCTTGTTCTAAGTCCGAATCTTGTTTTCCTTGACCTATAATATCACATTTAGCCTACTAATTAGTCACATTATTCATGGGGGTCCAAAAATTATACTTTTACAAATTTGCATTTTGACCCCTAAATTTTTACATATTTGTACTTTTGCCCCAATGCTCGGAAATTAAACTTCATCCTAGTTTCTTATGTTTTGTCACATGCTGATCATTTTTCATAACTATGACAGCCCCCAATTTCTACTAAATCACCCATTTATGACCAATTGTACAACTTTTACAAAACGGTCCTTTCGGAGGTTTTCATCGAAAACCGCTTAATAAAAGTCGTTTATTAAACACCCAACACTCATTTTCTACCATTATACATCCAAATACAAGCATTTCATTCATGGGTCAATTTTTAAACACAATCCCTAGCTCAAAATAAGGGTAGAAATAGCTAGAGCATGTTACCGGGATTTCAAAAATGTAAATAACATTAAAAACGGGGCTTAGAATCACTTACTATTGAGCTTGGAAGCTTGGCCAAACCCTAACCATGGATGCTCTAGGTAAATTCAGCTGAATCAAGAAGAAATGGATACATTTGGCTTTTAAAATTTGTCTTTTAATGAATTTTTACCCCTAAATGACCAAAATGCCCTTTTTGCCTTTCTTTGAAATTTTATCCATCTAAGGCCATTTTTGTCCAACAAGTTATACAATGGTCTAATTACCATTTAAGGACATCCCATTTAAAATTTCATAACAATTTGACACCTCTAACATGTAGAACCCAACTTTTGTACTTTTTACAATTTAGTCCTTTTGACCAAATTGAGTGCCCAAACATCAAAATTTTTAAACGAAATTTTCATGAAATCATTTTATGAAATCGTAGACCATAAAAATATTATAAAAAAATAAATTTTATAACGTCAGATTTGTGGTCCCGAAACCAATGTTCGGATTAGGCCCCAATGCGGGATGTTACAATCCGTGCTGATGCCATGTCCTAAACATGGTCTTACACTGGCTTACATCTCGAGGCCGATGCATGTCCCTAACTTGTCTTACACTAGCTCTAATCTCAATGTCGATGCCATGTCCCAGACATGGTCCTACACTAGCTCTCATAATGTGGCCGATATGACCCAAATGTCATGGCATGAATATCCAATTTGTTTCTTATGGTTCGAATGAGAGTTCTACTATCTCAATATTCATCGTACATAATCATTTCCACAAACAAGCAATTTATGCTATATTAATCCAAACACATATAATAACAATGTAGTTGTATTATTTACATACAACTTACCTCGGATTACAAAATGTGGATGACTAGCTCGACTTAATCCACTTGCTTCGCTTTTCCCCGATCTAGGCTCGAATTTTGTAATTCTTGATCTATAATGAAAAAAATTCATGAATTTAATAATTTTATTAATCTAAGTACTCAACAATTTAAAATTAGGCAAAATGATAATTTTACCCCTAGACTTTGGCAAAATGACCATTTTACCCCTAGGTCCAAAAATTAATTTTTATCAAATTTCTTCATATCCTAAGCCTAGCCGATTACTTTTTATGCTAGAAGCAGCCCAAAATTCTCTATATTTAACACATTTATTACCCATTTTACAACTTATGTAAAATGGCCCTTTTTAGGGTTTTCATGAGAAATCTCTTCATAAAAGTTGTTTATTTCACAACCATGATTTATTTTCTTCCATAAAATTTTAGAAAACAACTTAAACACTCTCATGGTAAAACCTTAGACTCTTAACCATTTTGCAAAATAGTCCCCTCATTAGCTAGCTCATGTTACAAGGGTCTCAAAAATGTAAAAATCATCAAGAAAAATCATCAAAATCACTTACTTGTGAGGGAACTAAGCGGCTAAAAATTTCAAGCTTTCAAAACCCCTATTTTTACTGGTATTTTTAGTGGTGAAGAAGGTGAGAAAAAGATGATATCTTTTTCTCCTTATTTTATTTTTATTTTATTCAAAATAGGTTACCAACTCACCTAATTTTGACCAATTTCTCTTTCTTTTGTCTCCTATGGTCGGCTATCACTTATCTAAGGGTCTATTTTCTCTTTAAAGACCCCCAATTTATGAGTTCTGATAGCTCTACAGGGGGAGTGAGATTTTGCTATGTTAGTGGAAAAGGTAAAAATCGCCGAGGATGTGAAGCGCGCTGAGCGTCAGAACCATGAGAAGGAAAAGGGTAGGAGGGAGCCCTCAAGTTCAGCTGTGGGACCTAAGAAAAATGCCAGATTTGATGGGCCAGCCAGAGTTAGGGCTCTTGTTGCTATTACTGGACCACAAGCTTGTGCTGATTGTGGGAGATGCCATCAGGGAGAGTGCTGGAAAAGGTTAGGGGCATGTTTGAGGTGCGGATCTATGGAGCACCGTACCAGAGATTGTCCATGGAGGCCCGATCAGATGCAAGCTACTAGTATGGGTACTGTTCGATCGTTGAGAGGTCTTCAGCAGCCATCGAGAGGCCATGGTCAGGCTAGATGTGGAAATGGTATGGGCCGTGGACGGGGAGCACCGGGCAGAGGTGTTGGTCATACTAAGGCACCGGCACTGGTTTATGCTACACATCACAGAGAGGATGGAGACGCCTCGGATGTTATTACGGGTGCATTTTTTATCCATAGTGTACCTTATACTGCATTAATTGATGTTTGATCTACGCACTCTTATATAGCATGCACTGTGTCTAAGACTTTAGGTGTGATGTTTGGAAACACTACGAGTGAGGTTACTGTGTTAAGTCCATTAGGGCAGTTAGTGAGAGTGAATAAACTATTTAAGGATGTACCTTTGGAGGTTCAAGGAAGGATCTTTTTGGCGGATTTAATGGAGCTCCCTTTTGGAAAATTTGACTTAATACTAGGCATGGAGTGGTTGGTTAAGCATCAAGTGAACTTGGATTGTGCTACTAAATGGGTGATACTGAAAACTGCAGAGGGGAAGGAGGTACTAGTAATCGGGGAGCGTCGAAATTATCTGACAAATGTGATTTCTACACTTAGAGTTGAGAAGTTGGTTCATAAGGGGTGCGAGGCATATCTAGCCTACATTGGAGTTTCTGATTCTGAGGTTCCTTCTATTAAAGATATCAAAATAATTAAGGATTTTCCTGATGTTTTTCTCGATGAACTGCCTAGGTTACCTCCTAACCGTGAAGTTAAGTTTGGGATAGGGCTCCTACCTGGTACAGCTTCGGTGTCCATCGCCCCTTATAGAATAGCACCGAAGGAGCTTGTGGAGCTTAAAGCTCATATCCAAGAGTTATTGGACCGAGGGTTCATCTGCCCTAGTGTGTCTTTATGGGCAGCACCAGATTTATTTGTGAAAAAGAAGGATGGAACCATGCATATGCGCATTGATTATCGGCAACTGAACAATTTGACTATTAAGAATAAGTACCCCCTACTGAGGATAGACAATCTATTCGACCAGTTCTGAGGAGCTTCAGTCTTCTATAAGATTGATCTTCGATCGGGGTACTATCAACTGAGGGTCAAGGAGACTGATGTTTACAAGATAGCATTTAGGACTCGTTACGGTCATTATGAGTTCCTAGTGATGCCGTTCGGACTGACGAATACACAAGCAACTTTTATAGATCTGATGAACCGAGTATTCCAGCCCTACCTGGATCAGTTCGTGGAGGTGTTTATAGATGACATTCTGGTGTGTTTGAGAACTAAGGATGAACACGATTCACATCTCCGAGTAGTTCTACAAATTCTGAGGGAGAAACAATTGTACGCTAAATTTAACAAATGTGAATTCTGGCTACTTAGCTAGATTTTCTAGGACATGTGGTATCTACTGAGGGGATTAGGGTTGACCCTCAGAAATTGAAGCTTTCTGGATTGGAAGCAGCCTAAGTCAATATCTGAGATTTGAAGTTTTTTGGGTTAGGCAGGATATTATAGACGGTTTGTTGAGAGGTTTTCATTGATGCTGCACCTCTAACTAAGTTGTTGCGTAAAAGGGTATCGTTTAACTAGACTGATAAGCAGCAGGAAGGTTTTGAAAACCTTAAGAAAGTTCTGACTGAGGCCCCTGTCTTGGTTGAGCCAGAGTCTGGGAAAGAATTCACTGTCTACAGTGATGCATCACATGTTGGTTTAGGATGTGTGCAGATGCAAGAGGGTAAAGTAGTGGCATATGTGTCTCGTTAGCTTAAGATGCATGAAGCGAACTATTCGACACATGACTTGGAGTTGGTTGCAGTGGTTTTCTCACTGAAAATTTAGAGGCATTATTTGTATAGTGAGAAATTGATCATTTACATATATCACAAGAGCCTCAAGTATCTCCTCACTCAGAAGGAGCTGAATCTTAGGCAACATAGATGGATTGAGGTTCTTAAGGATTATGACTGTTCGATTGAATACCATCTTGGTAAGGCTAATGTGGTAGCCGACGTATTGAGCCATAGGGTTGTGATTGACCTAAGGGCGATGTTTGTTCGTCTCAGTTTATTCGATGATGGTAGTTTGTAGGCCAAACTTCAAGTAAAACCGAGGTGGATTGAACAGATTAAGGGTAAACAATTGGAGGATGAGTCACTGGATCCTCGATTTCAACAGATAGAGAGTGGGGAAACTTTAAAATTTGGACTGAATAGTGAAGAGGTACTTTGTTTCCGTGGGAGAGTCTGCATATCGACAAATACTGATTTGAGGTAGTCTATACTGCAAGAGGTGCATAGTAGTCCTTACGCTACGCATCCTGGAGGGAATAAGATGTACCAAGACCTTCGTGAGTTATATTGGTGGCTGGGTCTTTAGCGTGAAGTTACCGAATTTGTGAGTAAATGCCTTACTTGCCAACAGGTTAAACATCAGTTACCTTCAGGGTTACTTCAGCCAGTTAAGATTTCGTTGTGGAAGTGGGAGAGAGTGACTATGGACTTCGTTAGTGGGCTACCCTTAACGCCTGCTAAGAAGGATTTAGTATGGGTCATTATGGATCGATTGACCAAGTCTGCCCATTTTATACCTGTTCGTACTGATTACTCATTGCAAAAGCTAGCTAAGCTGTGTGTCTAAAATAGTGAGACTGCATGGGGTACCGGTTTCCATAATATCTGATAGAGATCATCGTTTCACGTTTCGGTTCTAAAGGAAGTTACATGAGGCCCTGGGTACAAGGTTGGACTTTAGTACTGCGTTCCATCCTTAGACAGATGGTCAGTCGGAGAAGGTGATTCAAATACTTGAGGATATGTTAAAGAGTTGTGTGATTGATTTCTAGGACAGTTGGGAGGATTACTTGTCATTAGCAGTGTTTGCGTATAACAATAGCTACCAGTCTAGCAGGCATTATATGGTCGTAGGTGTCATACTCCTACGTGTTGGACTGAGTTAGGCGAGCAGCATATTCTGGGCCTTGAATTAATTTTTGATACTAAAGATAAAGTTAGAATGATTCGGGATCGATTGAAGGCAGCATCTAATAGACAGAAGTTATATGCGGATTTGAAGCGTAAGGAGATTGAGTATTCTGTGGGGGACTTAGTGTTTTTCAACCATGGAAGAAGGTACTAAAGTTTGGTCGGAAGGGCAAGTTAAGCCCTAGGATCATTGGGCCTTATCGTATATTGAAGTGTATGGGATTGATTGCCTATCAGCTTGAGTTACCTCCAGAGTTGAACCAGATTCATGATGTGTTCCATGTCTCTATGCTAAGGCGATATCGCTCTGATCCTACACATATCGTCTCAACTGAGGAGATTGAGGTTAGGCCAGATCTGACTTTTGAGGAAGAGCCGGTTTAGATTTTAGACTAGGATGTAAAGGTTCTGAGGAAGAAGTCTGTTCGACTGATTAAGGTGCTTTGGCATAATCACAGTTTTGAGGAAGCCACGTAGGAACCCGAAGAGGCGATGCGACAACAATACCCTCATCTGTTTTGATCAGGTAAATTTTGAGGCCAAAATTTTCTTTTAGGCGGGTAAAGTTGTAACGCCCCAAAATATAGGTACTTATTTTCTATGTGTGGTGTAACTCAAATGCATGCTTGTCTCATTGATTGAATGTCTCGAGAAGCGACTGAGAAGTCTTGGGTTCTAGCTTGGGGTTTTGTAAAAACTTTGTTTTTAGGAAATTAACCCTTGCCTTTAGTTAGTAGACTTTTAAATTAAGGTAGGTAGAACATGACAAAAAGCGTCTGCTAGCATAGTGGTAAGTGGCATGTGGAGTGTGGAGTGTGCCTTGGAGTCTGAGGTTCGAGGCATGGTGATGCAGAAGGAGTATTTATTTTGTTGCAAGTGCTGAGGAAGTTTCCTAGGTTGATCAAGATTGAGGTGTTTGGAGAGTGTTTGAATGGGCAGTTGAGGAGATAATGGAGGAGGGATTTTAGGAGGATTTTGTGGGATTTGAAAGTGAGGGAGGTTGTGCCGAATTTAAACTCTTGATTAAGAGAGTTTCGGCTAAGGTGGAAAAGGGTTGGTAAGAGTCAAGTGTGGGGGTTTTATAGGTTGCCAAATTAGGAGTTCCTTTTTGAAAAATCGGCATTATTTCCTCTCCTTGCCTTTGGTGCCGAATTTGACTATTTTTCAGTTTGGTCTTTTTGTTGTGGTGGCCGAATAGTGCTTATTATTTTCGGGTCTTTCTCTCTTTTGTGCTTTGCAGTTTTATGCTCCCTTTCTGACCTCTTTTTCTTTTGGTTATTGACTTCCTTTCCCCTCTTTCTCAGTTCGTTTTTTTCTTTTCCTCATGGCCGATTTCTACTGTCTTCCCCCTCAACATGTTTAGTTTTGATTCCACCTTATCCCTCCCACAATCGATTGTAGTGTCTAGGTCGATTACCTTATCTCTTCTCCTCTCTTTCCTTTTGCTTCTCTGCTCTCTATCAATTCTTTCCCTTCTCACTGGTGGGTGGCTGAATACTGATTGGCAAGTCTCTGTTTGTCTCTATTCTTTTGACTTTTCTCTTTTTCTCCCTAAATGCTGATTCTTATCTTTTTCTCTCTTGGTCATAGTGTTCTTTCGGGTTTTAGTACTACTCGAGGAGTGAAGGAGTTCACTAGTATTTCAGAAACGATCGAAATCTTCCTCTCGTCTCTAGTTCGAAGGTAACACTGTTGTTGGTATTTTATTGAACTGAGGCATTTCAGTCTTGGCCAAATGTTCTTTACATTATTGTGGGTTTGCATTTTCTATGGGTTGGTATGCGTTGTTCAACCCTTGTGTATAAGCAACTTGAATAATAGATCTGCTTATCATGCAAATAATCATTAAGGAGTCTGTTATCAACTTTAGTCAGCAATCTAAGCGGGATATAACCACGCTAATTCAAGCAAGGTGATAGTAAGTAATATTTTGATCAGGTTTCGGTTAGGGTTTCTTTCAACTCGTGTGTTAGGTTTATAACCGAAGCTTCTATTGTAATAGGTTGGAGTGTACGTGGGCTAATTCGCTTGTTTTCACAACCAGGTGTGTAATCACACTGTAATAGTTGTTAATCAGCAAAAGCCAAAAAACTTGTCTATAGACGCTATACGAGCGTCCGCTCGCTTGTGTGGTGATCCAAACACATAAAACGTGGGCGTTTGACAGTAGAGGTCACCATGAGCAATTTCAAGGGCTTAGGCCAATTTGGGCCACATTGGGCTAAAATGGGTTGTGTGGGCCCCACGGGCTCATGGGCCGTACACGAGTAAACCACACGAATGTGTGGGGATTAATAGGCCAGGCTGTGTAGTTCGCACAGCCAAGGCCATTTTTGGGCTTATTGGGCCACACGGGCTGTATTATGGGCTTTGGGCCCATTTCCACTGTTTGACTGCTCAAGTCACACGGGTTGCCCGAGACGACTGTGGACCTACTGTTGGGTCGGTAAGCACATTTAGACCCCTACTGATGAAATGATTGTTATACCCCTAAAAAGTAAAAAGACAGAGATACCCCTTATGATATGTTTAATTGTACTCGAGCATGACATTTTGCATACACGTATGATATTATGATATGACATGTTGCATGGGGGTGGAATTAATATATTTGGAGGAAGTGTACTCTACTAGTAGCTCTGCTGCAAATACTGTTTAGTGCTGCAACTGGTGTTATATTTGGAGTGTAGGGACGGGTGGGTCGATTTTATCCCCATATACAATGTAAAGTTGGACGGAGTGGAGTGTAGAGGATGGATGTGTAGGACTTCTATTTGCATTTCTGATACTGCTACTGTAATGGGCTAAGGCCCACACTGATACTATTACTGTAATGGGCTAAGGCCCACATTGATGTTGGACTGTCACTGAAACGGGCTTAGGCCCAAACTGTACTTGCCTATGGTTTGACTGATTATTAAAAAGGGAATTCACACTGAGTTTTTCATAAACTCACCCTTCTGTTCTCCTTTGCAGGTAATCCCTAGGAGGGTCGGAGCTGTAAAGGACTCGATAGAGGCCACACCACTTCTTTTGCTACTGTTTTGGACTTTTAACTTTTAAGCTATTTAATTTGGGTATTTGCTATGTAATAAGGCCTCTTTAATTTTTACGTTAATTTGGGGTTTACTTACTTTGATTTATATTTGCTAGTAGTAGGACACGAATTTTCAAAAAGATAAATGTTTTCAAAACACCACGCCATTACTATATCTTTGAAAAGCTTCCATAACAAACTATGTCTTAAAAGTGTAATAACAACCTAAAATAATTAAGCCTACTTGAGTTTTTATTTTCAAGCAAGATACTTAAAGATTTTATAAAAGATCACTACGAGGGTTTTAATATAATAAGGATGTTTTGAATAGATCAATGCTTTTCAAAACACATTTCAATATGACATCGAAGATTCGGCCATAACGTCTAGGCCGAGTTTGGGATGTTACAAGGCTAGCTAGATTAAGCTATAATGATCCTGAAAACATAAAAACCATTAAAAACGGGACAAAATTACTTTTACATGCAATGGAAGATCTTGGCCAAATGTTTAACCCTAGCTATGGCTTTCTCCTCTCCAAATTTAGGTGAAAACTTAAACTAAAGAAGATGATAACTTTATTTTATGTTATTTTACTTTACTTAATTTTTAAATTACTTTAATAACCTTGATAATTAACTAAAAAAGACTTAATTCATGCCCATCTTTGTCCATTAATATTATAAATGGTTTAATTACCATGTAAGTCCACTCACATTTAAGTTTCATAGCTATTTAACCATCTTAACAAATATAACTCCATTTTTGCACCTTGTTCTATTTAGTCCTTTTCACTTAATTAAATATGCAAACGTCAAAATTTCAAAACGAAAATTTTGTACTACCTTGCTAACATTCCATAGAAAGGTCTATCAATTTTGGGAAGATTATTCTCAAGGAGATCCACAATTGTGCTAGAAAGAAGACAAGAAGTGCCTACTTTCCATCACTGATAACTTCACTTTGCTTAAGGGCCCAAGTTAAAACAAAAGCAAACCCGAAGGGCCTGTTTGTTCAAAGTTGCATCGTAGCCCATGATCTTGAAAGGTTAGTGGAGAATGTCCATGAGCTAAACCCAATTAAATCAAGTGAACCAACCAAACCAGAAACTGACGAGTCATCAAACAAATCTAAACTGAAAGTGACTTAGTTGATAAGACAGAAGAAATAGAATCTAAAGAAGAACCAAACAATCCATAACTGATAAAGGAACCGTAAGTTTCTAAACCATGTAAGAAGCTGAATGCTGATGAGCTCATTGAACCAAGTGTTGATCCTGAGTTGACCATTCCTATGCCCACTTCTTCAAATACTATGAAGAAATTAGAATTTTTAATTATGATGGATATGATGAAACTTATGCATAACCAACAACAAGCTTATTGGAAATAGGTGAAGATTACAGATGATTCTGTAAGAAATACTTTCAAAAATATCTCTAACAGTTTTGTTCCTGAGTTCCCAGATTATATCTTCGACTCATGGAAGGAAGAGGATGAGGATGAAAGCGAGGATGAAGCATCAAAGGAAGAAGATAAGGGGAATTAAACATGGGATTACTAGGTGTGAGAACATAGCTCGATTATGGAAACAAATAAATGTTAGCCTGGACAGTGAACCAGGAAGTTGACAAGATAAGGAAAAGAAGATCGTTTTATGACTCATGTGGACCCAAAGAAATCAATACGAATATGGTGTAGAAAATAATAGTAATATATGAATGAAAGGAACCAAGGTCTATTAAAGCATAAATAGGTGCAGAAAATAACAGAAATATACCTTCTACACCATTGGTACCATCACCTTCTTTTCGATTTCTAACCATATAAGCTTGTGCCAGAGCTCTGACCACTAACTAAAACTATTAATACCACTGGTGCAGATCTCTGGGTAAGAACAGGTGCAACATTTTCTTCTTTAAGACAATCACAAGTGAAGTGTTCCAACGATCTGCATCAGAGACAAGTATTCAATAACTTCCAACATTTTCCCCAATGTTTTCTTCCCACAATTCTTGCAACTCGGTACTTTAAGAACTCTAGTCAAGCCTTTTACACTACCAACTGAAACTGTCAGTTGATGACCGCCTTCAAACGTACAAACTTATAGGGTAGAAATCCTACACAAAATATGTTAAACAGGTGGTATCCACAAGTATATGGGTCAGGCTATAATATAGTTACAACAAATAGGTAAGTACTTTGAGGATCATACCCAAGGAAGGCGAGAACTAAATTAATCCTAACCTAAGCACAAATAGAGCTAATTAGTACTTTAAAGATGTTATATTGCGACTAAACATAACGAGAGAGATTTCAATAACTAAATAAATAATATAATATAAATGGAAAAACTTTTTGGGAAAGTTGTTATGGGAGCTTAATCAAATCTAAACATGGTTGACTAGCTGCTTTTGAAATCATAACTAACTATTGTTTCGGGTTCCCTATTCAATCAACTAGTCGTTACCCTAGCATGCTCTCTCGATCTTCCACTAGAATAATGAGTTAGCAAGAACTACTTATCTTTCAACCTCACAGTCTAGACTGGTTTGGGGTAAGGGTGTTCACAGATAGACCATACCAATTTTGGGTTAATTCTCACCTAAATGACTTCCTAGGGTTGACAAGCCTAGGGTTTAAATTCTTTCTTTTCCAAACAACTGATCTGCTAAGAAAACCCTGCAGAATAACCAATTAATCATACCTCCACTCGCTAATCCCCCAAAAGAGGATTAGTTCCTCATGGATATCAAAAATATAACAAACTTGATATAAAAGATGAACATGAATAGTAAATCAAGATACGAAGGTTTAAGAGAAGCCTAAATTGTATTTAATTGAAGCACGAAATGCACAAAGAGTTTATTAGATTCAACAAATTAGATCTCCCGAAAAATGCAAAAATGAAAATAACCTAAAGCTTAAGAAAATGGAAAAAGTAAAAACTGAAACTATAAAGAAAATTATATAGTATGAAATGTTATCAATAAGAACTGTTAAATAAACCTATTTATAGAGTTCAGGTTGTCGTCGTCTTCAACCCTAAGTCAGCTGACGCTCTCATGTTTAATATTAGATTCTGTAGACCAAAACTGTAATGCCCCAAACCCGACCTGGTTGTTATGGCCAAATTTGGAAAGCTATATTGGCCACCAGAATGGCCAAGAAAAACTTCCGCAACTTCGAACGTACTTTTTAAACCATTTATGTAGTTCATTCAGTACTAGTAAAATCAAATGTTCAACTTAATTTTCAAATCTCATTTCAAAACCATTGGTCCACAAACATGGCTGAAATAAACTTTTGAAATATTTGAAAAAAAATATTTGAAAACTATTTGCTATCAATTCAAAACAAATGAAATAAAACGTTTATTTTAATTTTGTAAAAATCATGCAAATTTCAAGAATAGAAATAAATAATATCTCAATTGTAAATATTCAATCATTTACTCAAAACTATTTTGGATTTTCAACCATACTTCTAAATCATTTGTCATTTTATTCAAAATTTAGAAAAACTTGGTTATTCGTCATTATTTCGAAAATAGAAACATATTAACTCCATAAATCAAATGTCGTTAGAAAACTCATTTGTAAACATTAATAATTTTGAAAACTAAGTCTAAATTTATTAAAAACTCATTTTTTAGAAATGTAGCAGAAAAATATATTATTGACATATTATTTTAAAAATCGAGTTTCATACGAAATCTTATGAAATACTAACTTATGTAGTTTTCATAACTTAATGTCATGAAATCAAGGCATGCAAATCAGAATAAAATCCCCAAAGTAAATTCCCATACCACAGTACCATAATGTAACATGAAAAGTCCCAAATAGTAATAAAGTCCATAAAAATCCAAATCATAAATAAAAGCCCATATTTATTTAAAAACCATTTTCGAGAGCATCACCGACGACTGCATCTGAGTTCTAACCACGAGGATTATTTGAAACACATGAGTAAAGTGGGTGAGCTTTAAAGAGCCCACTGTAAGATAAACACAAATATAATCGCATACATATCAAAATATCAATCTCAACATATCAATCATCATAATAGTCACAAGTTCTAACACTGATACTTATGCATGAACATGTCGATGCATATTTTAAAACGATGCACATTTTATAAAATTTCCTACCCATCTCTGCTACACAGCAGTATTGAGTTCCCTAGAACTCGTCCATCTGAAACACCATTTGTGGACAAGCCACCACTGATTTGTAGATATACTACCACTAAAACACTTTGTGAACAAGCCACCGTAAATTTGTAGATAAACTGCCACTTACTTCCACCTTTCATAAAATCCCACCCCATGCATGTGATATGACAATTTCACTTTTTAACACATATGAATCATTTTTAAACTTAGGCATGTAGACATGCTCACATAATAACATATCAATTAGTAATCACTTTAACATGTTTAACATGCTTTTCACATTAGCTCATAGATCTCAATATTAACATGCTCATTTGTAGATATCACATGTTTAAATCACCAAACATATCACATAAGCCATGCATCGCATATCATGAGGATAACATCTACATATACATCAATATCATAGCAATAATCACATCATATGTCATACGTTTCATAAAATGTACTCGGTGAGAGTCACTTACTTGGGTACCTTTTGATGAGTTTTTCAACTCCTCTTTGAACACTTAATGTACTCACAGTTAATAATAATTAAATTAATAATATAGCAAAAAAAATTACAAACAACTAATCGTATTGAACCCACACCTTTTTCGTAGATCCAAAATGTCACAATCCCCTAGTATTGATTCTGCTTGGATCTAAACACAAAAGTGATCTCTATTGGTTAGAATTCATCCAAAAAGATTTATTATTAATAGATTGACCACTAAAAATCTCACCATAACACTTACCCCATAGTTTACACACTCAAATCTGCGATCTCTAATCTAAAGTTAAGGATCTCTTCTATTATTATCAATTGGACATTCACAAAGCATAGGATAGTATTAATACGTAAATAATTAAATAAGAATAATTACTATGGCCACTATACCATTCAGCCAAGAAAGGAAATCACTAACAGGAGGAGTTTATGATCAAATAATCCACACTTACACTCTTGATCAATTCGAGATGAATGGTGGATCGATATAGACATGAGATTGGAGAGTTGGGTGATCTAAAAGAATTATTAAAGCGAGAGGGTAAAAGATTAATCATAATAAAGGAATGGCAAAGAAACGTGGAGAAAAATAGGAAAACTCAACCACTGACGGCGACAGCGATAGTAACGACGGCAATCCGGCGAAAGCTGTAGTAAAAGAAATGGTGAAGGTTCGACAAAAAAAAGGTGAAATATTGAAATGAAAGAAAGAGGAATGGAGGAGAAAAGAAAATGGTTGCAGTGGTCACAGAGGCGATAGGCGGTGACGGGGAAGAGAAAGATGGGGCGCGGTGGCCACGAGGAGCAGTGGTTGGTGGTGGAGGGCTCGGTCACGATGGAGAAAGGTAGCAAAAGTGAAAAGAGGAAAGGGTGGTGGTGTTGCAAAAAAGAGAGGAAAAATAGGTGAGAATGGAGAGAGAGAGAGAAAAAAAAAGAATATGGAGGATAGGGAGGAAAGGTTGGAGGTTCAATGAATCTCAACTATGGTAAGGGTGAGATGAAATGGCAAGAGAGGGAGACATGGAGTAAAAATAAGGATCATGCTCCATAAACTTATGGTAAGTTCTCTTAACTTATGGTAAGTTTGACCCATAATGGAGGAAAGGAATCCCCCTATTCATGAAAGCTATGGGGCGGACAGCAAGCTTAATAATCACATGGGTTTTTGTGTTAAAAATTAAATAAAAAGATGAGAACATGGGACTTTAACTTAGGACCTCTAGGATAGCTTAGGAGCACTTAACCACTTGACCACTTCACTTCCTTGTTTTTATTTTACTAGAAAATATTTTAAAACATGAGATGACATTTGCTAAGGGTTTAAAACAAATTTGCACCAAAAATAAATTAATGAGAGGGAAAGGATTCGTACTTAGATCATCAAGGACAGCTCTACCATTACTCAATCACTATGATTGATATTTATTTATTATCAAATAAGTAAAAGATTATCTAAATAAAAATTTAGTCATGACAATTCTTGGTTCATTAACCCAATATCTACTAACCTGGTTTTTGGGGTGTGACAAAAATGCCTCTAGCTCGTATGTATTTTTCGTACAGGACCGGTGTCGCGACATCCCCTGGTGGTGTCCCGACACTGAAGGTAGTCTTGAAATTCTTGCTCTCTGCTCCCTATGATGCGACATCAAACTCCCCATGTTGCAATACGATGACCAATATTGAATTGGTATACCTTTTAATAATCTCATGCACAATCACAAAGTATGTTAGCTCACCCTTAGGCCTTATTCGATCCTTAAGGTCAATAAAATACTGAAATTACACTTTTTATTTACTGTAAATGAAACTAAGAAAACTTGATTAAAGCATAATAAAAATTATTGTATTCAAGCTCTTCAAATGTGAAAACTAGTTTAATCTACTACACCGAATTATGACAGATCAAACTCTCCCACACTTAAGTAATTGCTTGTCCTCAAGCGAAGCAAACAAAATCAGTAAGTAAAAGATGACCTTTGAGCAAATATGGTACAAATGTTAGTTTTGGAGCAAATGATTGGGCATTTCACATTTACACATAATCTTGGCATGATATATAGGTGACTTACCACTTTTGATATCAAACACCTAAGTTCAGTATATTACAAAGCATATAAACATTAAGGGTTTCAAATGTAGGGATCCATCAATAAGTTAAATACGTAATTTGATTATCCTAGCATAATACAAAAATTCGTAAATGCAATTATTTAGTATGATGTTAATTCATAAATAAGTCTACTTAGATCACATAGGGCTTTTCGACTTGTAACGTTCTGAGGCTTAGGATAGGTATAGAATTCAAGAAAAATAAGTGTCAAATAGTTTCAAGCACGAAAATATTTTAGCACATCGTATTGCTCCCTAGTCTCCATCCTCAGCAATCCTTACCCGCTCACCACCTTATTTCTCCTTCTCTCACCTTTCTTATTTCTCCATATAGGAAATCATAGCATAATACAACAACTATGGCTAGCTCACGAGTTTTTGTGCACTACTGAACGAGTCTTTCTATTTTCTGTGACTTTATCAATTTTCTTTCTTATTTTTCAATACATTTCTCATTTATGAATGCTTTTACTTTCAAAAACTTTTTCTACCCATTTTTATTTTCTTTCTTAATTTTTATATTCTTTTTGCATGTATTGGCTAAACTATAATCACTCTATCACATTGACCCTACCTATTTCACTCTATTTTTACAAAATTCTATCGTAATGTATCCATTTAACCCTCAATACGTATGGCCAGACGTCTATAGTTGTGCAGTTTAGGACTAAAGAAAAAGGGTAAATACAGATTAACATTTTTTTTGCTTGGATTTTGCATGAAGTTTCATCAAGAAGTGTTTTTTGGCTCAAATATAGATACTACAGATGAATAAATAGGGTTAGCTTTTTTTTTTTTTTGCTCTAAGTGCATACAAATCATTGCCTCAGTTCATCCCTAAGTATCTTAATATTCACAAATTTAGTCAACCAAATAATCACAAATTCAACAATTTATCAGACATATTAGCATACTTGTTTCCTTGTATTTCCTATATCATATGGTACATTCCATTGATCAATGCCTATTTATAGTGTAATATATAGAAGTTAGAAGTCTAATAATAAAAAATTTAAAAATCATCTACTATTATGCCAAATTTATAGTAAATACAATCAACCTATATACATGCTCCTAACAATTCACTTGTATTTCTATAAGCTCAAACACACAATTAACAAAAAAAAAAAAAAACATAAAAATTGAAATTTTTTTTCTATTTACCCCCCACACACTTTAGAAAACACATTGTCCTCAATGTGTAGCCCTAAAAAGATAAGGAAATAAGTTACTCAATTGATCATGATACTTTCGTAAGCTATTGGTGGATGCTGCCTCCTTTGATCGTCAAAAGTTTAGATTTGTTGTGCTTCCTCATGTAAGGTTCCTACAAAGAAAAATTCTGATACAGCAAAGGAAAGCAAACAAAAATCTATTGTTAATCCTACTCCAAAAAAAATTAAAGATTATACCAAATTAATACAATCCTAGAAAATGAAAATGCAAAAATTATTTTAATCATTGTCCGAATCATCAAAATGATGTGAGTGCCCCTTTTCCATTGGTGCTTTTCCTTTTCCCGAGCCATATACTTGGTGGGAGCTCCCACCCTTCAAAGATACATGTCGAGTTGGGCTTCATATGATGGGCCCTTTTGGTGTGGAATACTGCGATTAGGAAGTTGTCTCATAATCGTCCTCATCCCTTTAAAAATCTTGCTCGGGAGCCTCGTACTCATCCTCTCCTCCTTCTTTATTCCTTGTCTTCTCAAATCCAATGTTGAATGATTTGGATATATCTAAATTTAGAGGGTAGCTTGGTTTTCTACTATTGTTTTGCCGTGCAAATTCTTGAATTACTGGTCTTGTTTCTTGCATCTAGCGGATCATCCAATCTATTTTGCGACCTCACTCATTTCTTTCTAAGCTCTTGTTGTTGCTTTCTTTAATGATGCCAGAACATCCATTGTATGTTTTGTTCTTTGGTTCCACTCTGTAATTTGTTTTCTCTGAAGCTTGACATATTGAGTGTATAGGGAATCTCTGATTCAACACTTTGTCAGCTTTATGAATTGTTCATGGTCTTCCATTGGAACTTTAGCCTTTCTAGATAAAGCTGTCACAAGATGAGGAAAGAAGACCCTAGCTTTTTTGTTACAAATGCATTGCTTCATATCTCGATGGATCCATTTTCTGACACATCTATTTTTTTTGCAGAATACTGTACAACAAAATAGCTTAAAAAGCATTTACATTAGAGACATTTAATGCAGGAGTTATTCTAGTACTAATTAGTTACATCCACACCTTAGCTACTGTGAACATAATTTTCTAATTAAAGTTATTCGGTAACTTAGTATCCGGTCTATGGTTCCATACAACTCTTCTTTGAGTTAAATAGTTTACGATGTCATCCATTTCTATGTTCCTAAAAATGTTCAAATTAGTGTTATCTAAAAAGATTTTTTGCAGAGAATGAGACAATGTAAAATTCACATATTTCTCGAGGTGTAACCTGTACTTCCTTACCTCTTACCGTAACGGTTTCCCATATTTCAACATATGGTCTCCTCGCCTTTTGATCTCTAAAAGAGGCATAAAATTCTTGAACTATCAGAATTATTGCATTTTCTTTAAGAGTGACACAAAAACACTCCATACAATGGTACCAAACTAATGATTAAATATCATTACACGAAACCATTGATGGTTTAAATCCTCGTTCTTGAATAAAAGTTTTCCCTTGTAATTCGAGAAAGTATTTCTCAGCATTTGGATTTTGAAATTTTTAAGGACTTGAAACCATCAAAGTTTTATGCACGTTGGGTTTTCTAGTTTTCCTAGGAGGCATATTTGTTAAAATGTTCACTAGTAATACTAAAAACAACAAACAATATTTCAAAAGTAATGGAACAATAAATTTTTATGTTTTGGAACTTTTAACCTTCAATTGGAATCTTGGTTGCTTCCCTTCCAATGATAATTATGATTTCCCTTGTTGCATTTTCCACCTAAAAGAAGGTTTGTAGTTTTAGGATTTAATGGAAAAGGGAATTTTTGAGTTTATGAAAGTTGAGAGGGTTTTAAGAGATTTAGGGTGTCACAAAAAGTTAATATGTTAGGTTAAGATGTTTTTGAGCTTCAAAGGAAGGGTTATGAGGTCAAAAATTAGGTAAAAGTAAGATTTAAATGGCTGGGTTACACAATCAGGTTAGGTCCACCCTGTTGAAAATTGTAGCGATGTTACGACTGAGGGGTTCCGTGTCGCGACATACCTGGTAGTTTGTCATTGTCATGACATTAGAGCTCGATGTTGTGACACACTTTGAAATTCTGAAAACCTAGGTAGTTTGTCTTCTATGTCACAACACCAACTCTATTTTGAGCCAAATTTCTACTTCCAAGATGTCTCAATTTCTATAAAGCACAATGTTAATAAAAACTAAATTCTAAGCCAAGTAGTTAGTTAAATATACAATAATATACACAAGATTAAAATGTAATTAAAAATATCAAACCTTGCTACCGGATTCATCCGTCAGCTCGAAAAATGTTGGTCCAACATCTATCATGCCATTCTATTTTTCTTCGTTTATCCCACTCTTTAATTCTATTCTTACATCCTGCATTTACCACAGAGAAGACCTTTCTCAAATCAAAATGCTTATGCAGAGGTATGAGAAATTTGTAACTTAGCAACCCCACGAATCTCTTGTATTCTTGCTTCTGCAATTATCCTCATGGTACATTTTACATTTGCTCTTAATTTTTCTCTCCTTAATAATCTTTGAAAGATCTAGAAAGTATTCTAATACCAGCGACCTTTAAAGTTTACTTTAAAATTTATATTTTCAATTGACACCTTATACCTAGGCTGATGGGTTAATCTTTCTCCTAACATTTCTTTTAATTGGCTAATGCTCTCATTGTAGAGTTCGAGTAATAAATAAGTCCCTTCTAGTTTCCTTAACTCAGACTCCGTCCTTTGCGTAGCTATTGATTAAAGATGACTTTTGATTCACTTGAAGCTTCATTAATATGTCTGATCCCTAAATTAGTAAATATCCTAAAAGTCTGGAGATTTTTAAAGTCCTGAGGTGACGAATTAAGGATTATTATTTGGGAAAAAAGTATTAACTTTGGTTAGAGTTTCCTTTTTAAAATTCTCATACTCTTTTAAAACTTATTGATCTCACATGCGTTATCAAATTACAAGATAATTGAGATCAGTTAACGCTACTTACCTCGTTAGTTATATCTCGAAATCGATCATATTCCTGTTGAGATGAACCTCATATTAGCAATAGAGAAAATTTAGAACTTGACTTTCCGCATTCAAATGTCAATTCTATTTTTGGCTCTGTCTTAGTTAGGATGCTTTCTTGTAACATTATTCCTTTCTTGTATCCATTAAACTTTTCTTTGTCATTTCCCAAACTTAAAGTTTCTAGGCTACTTAAGATTTCGCTTCCCTTTACATTTATCACTGTTAATTTCTCCCTTTCATTTTTGTCTTCAGTTTGGTTGAAACTGTTATAAAATTCCTCTATATCGATGCTTTTGTTCTTATCCTCAAGAACTGTTCAGCTTGACCTTTAAGCTGGCTCATTCTAGCATTAGTAATATTTGATTTTCTTGTATTTCCCATTCTTCATAGACTCTTTCTTCCTAAATGTCATTATCATAATCTATTTCACCATCTAACCACATGTAATTGAAATAGTCCATGATATTTGCTAATTTCATCTTACTGTCTATTATCGCAAGTGTCTTCCATTTTGCAAATGTGTCTAGGACTTGCAAAGGAAAGAAAAGAGTTACTAATGTACAATAAATAAGTTTTGAATATGAAGTAAAAATTGTATCTATAATTTAGGATTTCCTAATTATTTTGTTAACTACAAAATTCAATCTCAATCTAGTGACGTTGCCTTTTAGGCAACAACACCAACAACTTGACCTCCTCCAGATATACCAATGTCCAGAGTAGAAGTCCTACACAAAATATGTTAAATAGGTGGTATCCGCAAGTATACAGGTCAAGTTGTAATATAGTTACAACAAGTAGGTGAGTACTCCAAGGATCGTACCCAATGAAGGCGAGCACTAAATTGATCCTAGCCTCAGCACAAATAGAGCTAATTAGTACTTTAAATAAATTATGTTCGACTAAACATAAAGAGAGAGTTTTTAATAACTAAAGAAATAAAATAATATAAATGGAAAAACTTTGGAAATTTGCTATGGAAACTTAATGTAACGCCCTAAAAATCCCGAAACCCAAAAATCCCAAAACCCAAAAATCCTGAAATCACAAATTTTTCTTTTTGTGCTTAGTAATCCCGGTTAAGTGTTAATTACGCATTGGTAGGTCTTGGTCAAGGTTTGAGTTCGAATCTAGGGGTAGAAGAAATTAAAGTTTAATAATTAAAAGGGCCCTATTGTCAAGTAGTTGGGCTTTTAAATAAAAAAAGGGGAAAATGGCATCAAAAAGCCTTGTGGTGGAGTGGCTAAATGATGCCACTTAGAGTGTAGGGAGGTGGCATTAGTGGCTAGAAAGGAGATCCTAGGTTCGAATCCTAGCTTAGTATTTTTAGAAGTTTAATTTTGGACTTGTAGAAGGTTGGAAGTGGTGTGAAGATGGACTCTAAGTGGAGTGTTTATGAGAGAAAATTAAGGAAATGATCAAGGGGTTATCAGGGAGAAAAACGAAGAGATGAGAAGGGGGAAGTGATGGAGCCAAATGGGGAACTGAGGGCCAGGTAATTCGGCTATAAGGGTTATAAATAAGTGCAGAATGCAGGGTTGCCAGGCTAGTGCCGAATTTCCTTCACCTTGTTATTGGAAACCTTTTTCCCTAAAAGCTGAAAACCCTTTTGTTTTCTTCTTTTTCTTTCTGCCAATTTCTCCAAAAGCCGTAAACCCTTGTTCTCCTTTTATTTTTCTTGCGCTGATTTCTTTGTTTCACTTTTGGGTTTAGCCGGTTCTTCTTCCTCTCTCCCTTTGTGCCAAATAAGCAATTGTGCCATTCAGATCTCTAGAGCTGAATACTCTTTGACCAAATCTAGTGTAAGTGTTACTCTTCCAATCGGTTTTCTTTGCTAAGTATCGAATATTGTTCCTTAATCTTTCTAATCAACTGTGGTAGGGAATTAGTATCGGATCTCGGATCTTATCTCTCTGCCGAAATTGCTCTTTAGGTGTTTGCGATCTTGGTATGTATTCCTCTCCATTTGGCTAAAGTGGCCGATTGTTCAAAGTTAAGGTAAGGGGACTTGTGTTGGATACGAGTCACCTATTATTCTATTTTAATGGTTAAGATTGATGCAGATTTGGGAGTTGATCATGGTTAGGTATTTAAAAAGGGGTTGTTATACTTATCACGCAAGGTTTGGGGCTAAGGAGATCGCATCACGCTTGCTTACCAGGTGTGTACATACACTGCACACACACTATGAATCGGCAAAAGCCGAAATGCCGAAAAGCCGAAATGCTGAAAAGCCTAAAGTGTGGCTAAGGTAGTCTTACGAGTGCGCGAATACTTGTAAGGGGGAGACCGATAGGTTGCCTGAGGCCCATGGGTGATTCCATGGACTTGGGTTGTGAATAGGCCAAATGGGTCGGAATGGGCTAAATGAGCCCGATGGGCTGTTGGGTCCATAATAGGCAAAATTTGATAAGCGATGCTATGTGATAGGAAATTTGTATATGAGCATAAATATAATGTGATTTGGGCCGAATGGGCCAAATAAATGAGATTAGGCTGAATGGGCCATATGAACGTGAATTGGGCCTAATGGGCCATATGAATGTGATTGGGCCAAGTGGGCCATATGCATGTATGTAGGGTTTTGCGCCTAGTATATTATAACTACGTAAAACTTA
The DNA here is from genome assembly GCA_025698475.1 of Gossypium anomalum. Classification (NCBI taxonomy): domain Eukaryota; kingdom Viridiplantae; phylum Streptophyta; class Magnoliopsida; order Malvales; family Malvaceae; genus Gossypium; species Gossypium anomalum. The sequence goes on along the minus strand of CM046963.1, from coordinate 18,851,191 downwards.
ATTAATATATTGCGACCGTGGACAAGTCATAGAGTTAAGGTGTGGCAATGGGTATATGCATGTCTGGGATTGGATCTAGGGAAAACTTGGTACTTAAGCAGTCTTAATGACTCACCTCCCCTTCTTTCGAATCCTACCTGGTGCATAGTATTCATTCATCTTAGCTCGCGAGACTTGTTAACGGGCCAAGGTAAGTGGGAACCATAATTAAGAGAAAATTACCAAAATGCCCCTAAGGGCGAAAATAACCAAAATACCCCGATGTGATGAATGTAAGTTTTATGGATGTGACATGCATACATATGATGTTCTGCTTAGGTTGCATATGGGGTGGGAATTATGGAATGGAGGGAGTATATGAGGGTCGCATGGTTGCTTGACAACCGTGGATCCACCGACGGTTTTTAAGCCCAATATGTGATTGGCGACCATCGCAACTTGGGTAGTTCAAACCAGGGCTACCATTGATGTGTATCGATTAGGTGGGTCAATATTTATATCCCCACAAAGTTGTGAAAAAGGGACAAAAAGAAGTGTGTACCGGTTGGATTATTGGGGTGGGTTGCACTGCATTGCATTGCATGTTTGATGTATGATGACTTTTGAATGCTTGTTTTCGTCGAGGGTTGTACACACTGAGTTTGCAAAAACTCACCCCCTCTTTTATTTTATTTTCAAGTGATGCTCACTAGAAGGTTCGATGTTTGGAGGGACTCTAGGTGGCCAGTTAGCAAAATAATTTGGACTTGTTTTTCTTTTTAAAGCTTATCAGTTTTTATGTTATTAAATACTGCTCAAATAAGATTGTAATAGGGCTTCCACTTTATTATTATTTGGATTATTATTTTTTTATGTGATGTAATTATAAAAAGTTGAACACGGTTTCTTAAACTATAGTATGACTTTTCTACGTTTCCGCTACTACATTTTAAAATGACATGTTTTCATAAAATTATATATTTTAAACAAGTGATTGAAAGGAGTTTTTTTTAAGGATAGTTAAGGTTTCTTTTATTTTAAGAAAGGTTTTTACTGAAAACACGGTTTTCGCTAAAACACTTCAATGTGATGCGCCAGATTCGGCCATAACATCCAGGCCGAGTTTGGGTTGTTACACTTAATCAAATTTGAGCATGGGTGACTAGCTCATTTATGTAATCATAACTAACTGTTGCTTCAGGTTCCCTGTTCAATCAACTAGTTGTTACCCTAGCAAGATCTCTCGATCTTCCACTAGAATAACGAGTCAGCATGAATTACTTATCTTTCGACCTCACATTCCAGACTGGTTCGGGGTGACGGTGTTCACAGATAGGCCATACCAATTTTGTGTTAATTAAAACCTAAATTACGTCTTAGGGTCGTGAAGCCTAGGGTTTACATTCTTCCTTTCCCAAATAGCTAATTCGTTAAGAAAATATAATAAACTTGATATAAGAGATGAACATGAATAGTGAATCAAGATATGAAGGTTTAAGAAAAGCCTAAATTTTATTCAATTAAGGCACGAAATCAACAAAGAGTTGAGTGAGTTCCACAAATCAGATATCCGAACAAATGTAAAACTGGAAATAACTTAAAGCCTAAGAAAAGGGAAAAACTAAAAATTGGCACTATAAAAAAAATTATACAGTATGAAAAGTTTTCCATAAAAAGTGTTCAATGAGCCTATTTATAGAGTTAGGGTTGTCGTCGTCCTCAACCCTAAGTCAGCTGACGCTCTTGTATTTAATATTTATAATGCAAAACAAAATGCCCCTGGCTCTTAAGTATTTTTTGTGTAGGATCGGTGTCGAGACACTTAGTGCCTATGGTGCAACATCGAAGGTAATATGCTCATATTCAAGGTAGCTTCAGGGGTATGTCGCAACATCCTTTAGTGGTGTCATGACACTGGAGGCAATCTTGAAATTCTTGCTCTCTGCTTCTTATGTTTCGTGCTGCAACACAACAAATAGTATTGAGTTGGTACACCTTCTAATAACCTCCTACACACTCAAAAAGTATGTTAGCTCACCATTAGGCCTCATTCACCCCCTAAGTCCAATAAAAGACTCAAATTACACTTTTTATTGAATGCAAATGAAACTAAGAAAACTTGATTAAAACATAATAAAAATGCTTGTATTCAGGCTCTTCAAATGTGAAAACTAGTTTAATCTACTATATCAAGTTACGATAGATCAGTTGAAAATCTCGCACTCTATTCAATGTTACTGAACTCGCAAGTGCTCTCTAGGGGTCTCAAGATTCCCTAGTTCATTTGGACATTGGATGTGAACTAAAGTTTCCAAATAGCCTTCCTGTAACATGAAGAGCTCTAGATTTCTTATCCAATCCCATTGACCATCTTTTCCCGTTCCAAAAAATTAACAAATTCTTTTATCTTTAATGCCATTAAATGAGTTCTTAATTCCTCACATAACCCACGCAAAGAACATTTACAGCTTGCTTCTTTAGTCGATATAAGTTCTAAGGCATACTTGCTAAGTCATAGTTCTTCTCATTTGTAATTCACCATGGATAATTCACCCTATTTCAGCAGAAGAAACTCTAATTTTTGGTCTTTCAGATATAATTCCTTGACACACTTTTCTAAAACTCTTACTGGAAGAATTCTCAATAAATAGAGTTAGCAGGAACGTAACGTGTAACAATCTACCACTAGGGAAAAGCCTAACCTTGTAACAAAGAAACAGAGTAAGTAACACTCTCATAGGAGTTACATTCTAGTTGTTGTAATAATTGGTTTGTTTATTTTGCTACATCTCAAAGGTTAAAGGATTGATTCCTTTTAATTCCCCAAATTCAATAATACCTTATTTTTGTAATTATTCTATTGGTGCTCAATAGGTTACTGGTACTAGTATCATTGCTAGAGTAGCTGTCATTCTTTGAATAGCCTCAGTAATAACTTGGAGTAATTTTTTGTCACTTCGCCTTTTACTACTGTGCCTACTAGATCTAGATTGACTAGCACCCATTAAATCTGTACTTTGTACATTATGTATCATTCTATTTTCATTTTTAGTGGAATGGTCATTGTTAAGCATCTCATTATCCAGCTTGTTTCTAGATTCGCCAAACATCTTTAGCTATAAAAATAAAGAAATTTTATGTCAACATCCAAATATCGACTTTAAATCGACTCAACTTTGGCAATTACCTTTAGACTCATTTTTTAGCTCAATTTAGTTCAAGAATCGGGTAAACCTATCGCTCTCATACCACTAAATTTAACACCTATCACCCAGTCTGATCGCTGGCCTGAGTAACAAGGTGCTACAAAAGATTACAAAATAGTTACACTCAAAGCATAATTCAGAAATTCAATTAAACATTAAAAAATACATATACGTTTAGATATATTATGCAATCCAACCAAAACTGGGTTTAATTTGAGCTTACAAAAGCTTTGAAATTAACCCGGCATCAACCAAGGATCATTTTGAAACAATTAGAAAAAAAAGGGAAAATTTGCAAACTAGGGGTCACACGGTCGTGTACCCAGGTAGTGTGGAAGGTTGTACCCTTGTGGGGTAGAGTCATACAACTGTATAGCTGGACCGTGTAACAAATAGTGAGCATGCACAATTGGAGTCACACGACAGCGTAATCAGACCACGTAACTCTTTGTGGCTGTGTGAGCCAAAGATGCAACTATTCAAAATTAGTCTCACGATCGTGTCGCTGGCCGTGTAACAAGATGAGGCCATGTGAAACCAAGTGACCATACCAACAACTAGTCACACAGGAATGTAGCCAACCCATGTAACAATCTGAGACCGTGTGCAATTTATACATGCTATATTTCAAAGTCACATGGTCGTGTCACAGATCAGCGTGTGACACACGACCATGTGGCCAAACTGTATGGTACAAAATGTCATCTAATGGCCTACTTGATGTCTATCCAAATTCATGCTTAACCTAGCTCCAAAACATAATCATACCTACTATTAACATACATAATTTCATGAGAAAAACATACCAAAAGACACGTTCTGTAACAACTTGTTTTCAGTGAAATTAGAAAAGTGGTTTTAGGGCCATGAATCTAACGTTTAAATATTTATTTTATTATTATTTATTTCCTACAACATGATAGTAATATCGTATAAAAATTTCATTGAGAAATTTTACCGTTTACATGCTCAATTTGATAAAAAAGACTAAATCGCGTAAAGTGCAAAAGTTGAGTTCTAGTAGCTAAAAGTATTAAATAGCTAAAGAAACTTAATGTAAGAGTCCTTATATGATAACTAGACTACTAATGAATATAGTGGAATGTGATGGCTCGGCATTTGCGTAATTCATAATGTTTTTAAAGGTTAATTAAGTAATTTGGAAATTAATGATAAATAAAATATAACAAAACAAGCCATCATCTTTTTGTGCTTATTCCACTAAAATTTTAGGGTTAGGAAGCCATGGGAGAAGCTTCAACATTAGGCTAAGCAAATTACCTTGCTTGGTAAGTGAACTTTGTCCCGTTTTTAATTATTTCTATGCTTTTGGGATCATTGTAGCTTAATCTAGCTAGCCTAGGGACTAATTTGTGAAATTGTTAAACTATTAGGGTTTTTCCATTGATGAATGTCTAAGATTTTTGATGTTTTATGGAAGAAAATGGTTAGTTGTTGATAGATAAACAACTTTTGTTAAGTGATTTATTATGAAATGGTCAAATGGGGGTTTAGTTAAAAAATAAAAAATTATACATGGTGAAATTGTGAAATAACAGAAATATAGGGCTTTCTAGGGACCTAATTGATATTTGGCTATGAGGGGTTATGGTTAAATTGCATGAATTTCCATTTTTATGGGGTTAAAGACTAAATTGAAAAGAAGTCAAATTGGTAAGGGCAAAAGTATAATTTTGCTAACATGTGAATTTGGATTGAATTGAATATAATAGTTATTAAATTGGTTGAGTTTATTTATTTAGATCAAGATAGATCTCAATCGGATTTAAATCGAGGGAAGGCGAAAGTCGTGGATTAGCCGATCGTACTCCTTTGCGATAGTGTCGATATAAGTTCATAGTAATTAAATTATATCATTAGATTTCCTTATGTATTTGTATTTTATAATCAAGTAGTTAATTATTATAAAATTATGCCCCTGATCGCACTTACGTGCCCCTGTTGTACTTCGGTACCCCTGATCGCACTTACGTGCCCCTATTGTACTTCGGTACCCCTAATCGCACTTACGTGCCCCTATTGTACTTTGGTTCCCCTGGTCGCACTTACGTGCTCCTCTTGTACTTTGGTACCCTTAGACGCACTTACATGCCCCTGTTATATTTTGGTACTCCTAGTAGCACTTTTATGTCGTGGTTACGTTTCGGTAACATTAATTAAAAAAATAATAGTTCATTCATTTAATTTTAAGTTAAATAAATTTCTATTTACTTACTAAGCTTTATAAGCTTATACGTATTTGTGTGTCATTTTGTAGATTACTTTTGCTCACTGGGGACGCATCGAAACTTCGGCTTACACTATCCATCACTGTTAGTAGCTTTTGAACTCTTTTAGGATTGTGGCATGTATATGTAGCTATATGTATTTATGTCTAGATAATTTTGGGTATAATAATGAACTACTAAGTTACATGTGTCTAGGCCGTGTCTAAGCCGTGTCAAAACTGTAGGATATATTGACTTAATTTGAAAGGGTATCCCAGGGGACACACGGCTGTGTAACATGAATGTATGTCGCACACGGCTGAGACACACGCCCGTGTCTCTGCCCATGTAGACAAAAATAGGCCATTTGCAAAGCCAATTTGCCACCCTTCACTCATGCACACATAGCAACCAAATTGGTACCATTTCAACACATATTTTAGTAACCAAAACATGCCAATTTATACACATATCATGCCATCTATCCATAACCATTTCAACTACTTGATTCCATATTAAAAAACATACCAATTCATCACAACTTACATAACTTCTAAATGTATTTTTATCACCTTTCCATAAACTAAATCATGCCTCTCAAACGTATCAATTCCTCATTTATAAATCATACCATAATATACTATCCTTCAAGAATTAATACTAACCAAATGAGCAACCATTTAATCATATCAACAACCATAGCAAACAATGCCAAACCATAAGGCATTATATACATTATATATATCATTTATCATACACAATTCAAGCCAACTTAAATGACCAAATACATACCAACATTTACAACAAAAGTAAGCCAATCTCAAGGATACACCATATCTCAAAACATATCATCAACACAATAGCCTATACATACCATATACCATATTCACAAGTATCCAAAAATACCAACAAGTAGTTGATAGTATGATGATGGTTCTCGATAATCCCCGATGTCCGAGCTAGCTTTGATAATCTATAAAATAATGAAATAACACACAAAGTAATCTTCAAAAGCTTAGTAAGCCATATACAAATAAATTCACTACATGAATCACAACATTTTTATCAATAGGCCAAATACAAGTAAACACATACACAAAGCTTTCTCAATGAATGTATATTCAAATACACCTGTAATTTTATCAACCACTTCTTTTTCAAATTCTTGTCTAAATCTTGTACGTACCTGAGTCGTTTAACTCATACTCATTCTTTCTTGAATTGTCTTTGCCCGTTGAACCATTCGGAATTGTTAAGGATACTCGGAATCATATAAAGCTCGTACAATGCCATATCCCAGATTTGGTCTTACATGTTCTCACATATCAATGCCACTATCCTAAACAGGGTCTTACACAAAATTAAATAACAATGCCAATGTCCCAGACATGGTCTTACACATATTCACAATATAATTTCAATGTCCTAGACATGGTCTTACATGTAATCACATCTCGATAACTTAATGTCATGACATTCATATCCTATACTATTCCTAAGGCTCGTACGGGACTTTCAGATATCATAACTCTATCAATTCTTGCTCATAAGTTATCGTTCAAAATTTATAACATTTCCATGACAAGTAAACACATGTAATTCAATTTAAGACACTTATTTGCATATGAACTTACCTCGTATTCAGGATAAATGAACTGGATCTACTATTCGTCAACTTTTGATTTTCCTCAATTTAAATCTGTTTTCTTTCGTTATTGATCTATATACATTCAAAATTAATCCATTTAATCACCAACTTATTCAATTTCATCAACAAATACATATTTGGGCATTTTTTCACTTTGGCCCTTAAAGTTACACATTTATTCAATTTAGTCCCTATTTCATAAATGTAACACCCTAAATTTTGGGCCTAAAAGTAGCCTTGAGTGGGTGCAGTTAGGAGTTAGCACATAAATGTTTAGTTGTGAAAGGAAGTGACACAAATATATTTCTGCTTTAGTGGTTAAGTGCTCTAGGAAGTGTCTGAGAAGTCTTGGGTTCAGGCCTTGCCTTATGCAAAATTTTTGTCTTGAGTGAATAAAACCCTTGGCTCTAAACAATAGGGTTTTAAATAATTGTGGGGAAAACATGTCATAAAATGCCTACTGGTCTAGGGGTAAGTGTTGTGTGGAATGTTCCATCAGGTCTAAAGTTCGAATCTTACAATGCGTAAGGGAGTGTTTTATTTTGCTGTGAGTACATGGGAGTGCCCTAGGTTGACCGAAACTTTAAGGAGTTTGAAGGGAGTTCAAATTAGTAGGTTGGAGAGATTCAAGGAGCGGATCAAGGGATTGGTGGATGATTTGAGTAATTTTAGGAGGAAAATTCAGAATTTGGAGTGGAGTGGGAGAGTTGTGCCGATTTTGGAATTCCAGCAGTCAAAGAATTTGACTCTGGTTAGTATTACCCTCTCCATTTTGGTTGCTATCTTTTGTTTTGGGATCTTTTCACTTCTTTGTTTAGGCTGAACATTTCCTTAACCATTTAGGTTTTCTGTATTTTGTGGTCGTGTTTTTCCTTTCGGTCGTTCTTTTGTTAAGCTGACTCCCTTTCTTACTCAACTTTTCCACCTAGCGTAGTCTCCCTTGTGATCTTTGGCCGAATACCCTACTTTAGTGTTGGCCGAATGTTTCCTTTCCTCTTCTCTTCTCTTCTCTCTCAATCTTTTTCTCGTATAACCTTTTCTTTTGGATACTTAAGTCGATTACTTAATATCTCTTTCTCTCTATTTTGTTTTTAGTTTTGACAATTAATAATCAACCAATCGGTGGGTGCACTTGGTTCTTCTCTATTTTCTCTTCCTCTCCCTACCATAATAATTTGTCCTTCTAATAATTTCCTTGTTGCCACTTATTGCTAGGGGTGTGGTGTTGCTAACCTTACTTTTAGAGTATCATGTAACTGATTGGGGATAGACTAATTACTTCCTTACCCCTACGCTTGGGGTGCATTTCGGTAAGTGATTATTCGTTTGGATTCAATCTGATCATGGGAATATATGTTAATCGATGTTGATTAGAATACAGGTTATCTTTAAGGAGCAAGTAATTAGTCTCTTGCAACGAGTTAGGTGTGCAAACCCCAATCGATTGAGTTAGGCAAGTGATAAGATACCGTTTTGTTAAGTGGTAAGATAGGAATTGCTAATCCTATTGTTAAAGAGATTAACGGTGTTTTGTGTTTGAATATAGGTTGGTCTACTCGGGAACTATTCGCACGTCTTTGAAAACAGGTGCGTAAACACTGTTCAAATCTTAGGTTAGCAAAAGTCAAAAACTGTGACCATTGAGGCCACCCGAGCTTGCGCTCACTCGTGTGGTAATACAAACGCATAAATGTGGGCGTTATATTGTACAGGCCACCATAAGCGATTTCATAAGCTTAGGCCGTTTTAGGCCATGTTAGGTCGAAATGGGCCGTTTGGGCCCCACGAGTCTATGGACTCCACACGGGTAAACCACACAGACGTGTGGAGATTATTGGGCCAGGCTGTGTAATTCACACGCGAAGGCCATTTGTGGGCATTGTAGGCTACACGGGTGTGTGGGCCCTCATGGGACCACATTATGGGCTTTGGGCCCATTTTCACTATATGACTGTTAAGGTTGCATGGGTTGCCCGAGACGATTGTGAATCGACTATTGGGTCGGTAAGTATACCTAGACCCTAATTTGATGAAATGACTGTTATACCCGTTATGTGGTAAAATGACTTTTGCCCTTATGTGGTAAAATAACTATTTTGCCCTTATATGGTAAAATGATTGTTTTGCCCTTATGTGGTAAAATGACTATTTTGCCCTTATATGGTAAATGACTATTTTGCCCGTATATGGTAAGATGACTGTTTTGCCTCTATGTGATGTATGTTTATATTTTAGCATGCTATTTGTAACTGTATTAAGTACTTGTATAATATTATGATATGACTTGACATGTATCATGATGCATTACATGGGGATGGGTTTATATATGATTGGAGGAAGTGTACTGTACTGGCAGCTCTGCTGCAAATCATTGAAAGGCTTTGAGCCTAAATTACTAGCAGCCCAGCTGCATATTATTGTTTAGTGCCGCAACCGGTGCTAATTCTGGTGTGTAGGGATGGGTGGGTGGGTTGATTTTATCCCCACATGGTGTGTAGGGTTGGACGGAGATGGAGTGTAGTGGCTGGATAGGTAGGACTTGCATACTGTTTATTATTTTTGCACTGTTTACTGTTACTGCAATGGGCCAAGGCCCGAACATATGACTGTTTCTGTATTGAGATGGGTAAAGCCCAAACTGATATTGCCATTGTTACTGATATGGGCTCAGGCCATTTGCTCACTATATGATTGACTGTATGTTTATTAAGGGATTACACACTGAGTTTCATAAACTCACCCTTTCAAAGATCTCGCGAGGTAATCCTTAAGCGGATCGGTCTTTGCGAGGACTTGAGGGTTACCACACAACAGCTTACGCTTCCTTATTTAGCTTTTGATTTATAAATAATTTTAGTTTGGGTATTTTTGGTGTAATAAGGACTCTTTAAAGTTTTAACTTTGAATTTAGGGTTCTTACTTGCTTTAATATAAACTGCTACTTGTAGGAAAAATACAGGTTTTCAAAAGATAAATGCTTTTCAAAAGACAAAGTTTTTACAAAGTAAATGCAAGCACGCAAATGTTTTAAAAAGCTTCCGCTATAAAATGATATTTCAGAAATGAATAACGATTTTAAAGTAAATACTTTTGGATAGTGACACAAGTTTTGAAATGAATGAGACATCTTAAGAGTCTCCATTAGAAACACATAAAGAGATTAATTATAGAATAAGTTTTTTAATGATATATCGCTTTACGAAAAACACTTCAATGTGACATAACCAAATTCAGCCATAATGTCCAGGCTGGGTTTGAAATTTAGTGGTATTAGAGTCAGGTTACAAAACTTGGTTGTGGATTTGGGTTTCTTTTAAAACTTGGATTTTTGAAAAAGAACTGTTTCAAATGGTTTGAAAGTATTGTGAAATGTTTTTTTTGAATGTGTGGTACACCGAGTCTCTGCGCCGGTCCTATAAGTTCCTTCTGAAAACTGTATTTCGATTTTGACTAAAACTGTCATAGGTAGGATTATTGAGATTACTGTAGATAGTAAGACTGCACTGAAATAATCTATTTAGGGTAAACTAAAAAACTGTAGTAAGATTGCGATCTGCAAAAATGAACTCTGTATTACAACTGTCTCCATAAAGCATCTATTAATAAACACTACAACTGTAAACTGATGCATAAAACTATTAAAAAAGATAAAACGCAATTCAAATATGAGTACCAGGGGTACTCGCGGAAGGGGCACAAGAGGCCGTAGCGGAGGCCATGAGGATGCTCGAGCTGATTTTATGATTGTGTGGTTGGGAACGGCACATTGTCCCAAACTATATTACAGATTGTTGAGTGGGTCGCTGGACTCAATACTGGTGATGTGGGCCGTGGATCAGTTACGAAACGACTCTGGTCTAATGAAGCTGAGATTTTTAAGGGTATTGCTGGAGTTACCCTAAGGTGGCTGAGTATGGGATTGACGCATTGTCCCAGTCTATCTATAGACTGTACTTAAATCACTCAGGTTAAGGTGGTAATGTTTTGGAATTAGAGTGCACAGCGAGAGTGTAGTGGTGTAGTCAGTGTTATGCGACTAATCTGATAGTTGGGAAATTTCAAGGACGAAATTTTTTTAAGGAAGGGTGAATTGTAACGCCCCGAATCTTGGGCCTAGAAGTATTAAGCCTTGAATGGGTGTAGTTAGGAGTCAGGACATAAATTTTTAGTTGTTGAAGGAAGTGACACAAATATATGTCTGCTTCAGTGGTTAAGTGCTCTAGGAAGTGTCTGAGAAGTCTTGGGTTCAAGCCTTGACATATGCAAAATTTTTGTCTGAAGTGAATAAAACCCTTGGCCCTAGATAGTAGGGTTTTAAATAATTGTGGGGAAAACATGTCATAAAATGCCTACTGGTCTAGGGTTAATGGCGTGTGGAGTGTTCTATGAGTTTTGAAGTTCGAATCTTACAATTCACAAGGGAGTGTTTTATTTTGCTGTGAGTACATGGGAGTGCCCTAGGTTGACCGAAACTCTAACAAGTTTGAAGGGAGTTCAAATTAGTAGGTTGGAGAGATTCGAGGAGGGGATCAAGGGATTGGTGGATGGTTTGAGTAATTTGAGGAGGAAAATTCAAGATTTGGAGAGGAGTGGGAGAGTTGTACCAATTTTGGACTTCCAGCACTCAAAGAATTCGGCTCTGGTTAGTATTATCCTCTCCATTTCGATTTCTGTCTTTTGTTTTGGGATCTTTTCACTTCTTTGTTGAGGCCGAACATTTCCTTGACCATTCGGGTTTTCTTCATTTTTTGATCGTGTTTTTCCTTTCTATCATTCTTTTGTTAAGCCGACTCCCTTTCTTACTCTACTTTTCCACCTAGCATGTTCTCCCTTGTGATCTTTGGTCGAATACCCTGCTTTAGTGTCGGCCGAATGTTTCCTTTTCTCTTCTCTCTCTCAATCCTTTTCTTGTATCACCCTTTCTTCTGGATACTTACTTCATATCTCTTTCTCTCAATTTTGTTTTCAGTTTTGACAATTGATAATCGACCAATCAGTGGGTGCACTTGGTTCTTCTTTTTTATCTCTTCCTGTAACGCCCCCACGCCCGAGACCGTCGCCGGAGTCGAGCATGAGGTGTTACTAAGCTTAATTTAACATTTTTAGAACTTTGGATTATTTGTTTCTGCATTCACAGTTTTTAAGATACTTGCGTCATAGTCACAAGAAAAATCATATATTGAGTTACGAAACTCAAAATTAAGATCTGTAAATTTTCTTCGAATCTAGACTCATATACCTATCTACTAATTTTTTTCTAGAATTTTTGGTTGAGCCAATTAGTACAGTTTATTAGTTAAAGTTACCCCTGTTTCAGGACTTGACTGGTTTGACCTCTGTTTACTTCAAACCATGTTTCTCTCTGTACAAAATTCATATGACTATGAGGTTTGTTTCTAATAAAACTAGACTCAATAAGGATTCTGAGGATATAAAATAAACCACCTAATTATATCTTTACAATTTATGGTGAATTTCTAAAGTTGGAATAGGGGATTCAGACACTGCTACGACCCTATTTCACTAAAATTAAAATATCTTTTAACATATAATTCTTTTACCTGTTTCATTTGTTTCATATGAAACTAGACATAATAAGATTCAATTTTATATATAGTCCATCACTAGATTCAATTTCTATGATTTTTAGTAAATTTTCAAACTCATGTCAGTGTTGCTGCAGTACTCTGTTTATGGCAAATTTCATCCCTTTTATGAGTTTTTATGCACTAAGTATCTTAATAATTTTCCTTAACATCAAACATAATCTAAACTAACCATTTTCATAATTTATCATTATCAAACATTTTCTCAACCATTCCATCACCATATCATAAGATCATTTACACAAAATAGGTATATTGCTATACATGCCATACTTAAATTTACAAACCATTTACCAAAAGTCTTCCGCATAGTGTGATTGAGCCTTCGACCTATCCCGACTCCTGAGCTGGCTTGTCCAAAACTACAATGAGTAAGAAGGAGGGAGTAAGCATAAATGCTTAGTAAGTTCATATGCAAATAATAAGTAACATAACAAACGGTCATACCAATCAACATTAGCATGCATCACTAAAACACATATCACATTTCTAATCATTTTTCATCATCTTATTACCTTATCGTGATTGTATCAATACTCAACCTGAGGGTTAAATACATACCTGTCCAAAATATCCATTTCACATCACTTACCAATACGTCTCTGTACATCTCGAATATTCCTCCATTTGAGTATAACTTTACCCGTTGAACACATCGAAATATAATTCGGATACATGGATAACTTGCACATAAGTGCCATATATGCAATCAAGCAATCATGTAACCCGCCCATAAGCGAACTCGGACTCAACTCAATGAGCCCGGGCGTTCGCATCCATAAGTGAACTCGGACTCAACTCAACGAGCTCGGATGCCTAGTTACATCTCACGAACTCGGACTCAACTCAACGAGTTCGGACATTCGCATCCATAAGTGAACTCGGACTCAACTCAACGAGTTCGGATGCTCAACCATCCTAGTGACATGTCACTCGTATCCTAATCTATTCCTAAGGTTCAAACGGGATTTTCCTCGAACACATATCCTTGCTATCTTCCGTAAAATACCGAAACCAATACTCGGTAACACTTTATATTTAACAAATAATACAAATAATTTGCATTTTATTTCAAGATAACCACAAAGCATATATTTCATGATAAAAATCAGCATATCATATAATTAATATCAATAATTTAAAAAAAACAATTATACTATATTATTTACACATGAACTTACCTTGGTACCAAAATACAAAGATTTTGCAATTTAGTCCACAATCTTTTCTTTTCCTCGATTGAGGTCAATTCCACGTCTAAAATAACACATTTAGCTTATTTAATACTCAAATTATCAAATTAATCCTTAACTCAAATTTTGGCAAAATTACAATTTTACCCCTAAACTTTTACATATTTACATTTTTGCCCCTAGGCTCGGGATTAAACTTTATTCCTTATTCTTATGTTTTACGACATGCTGATCACTTTTCTCTTCTATGGCAACATCAAATTCTCACTCTAACATGTACTTGTGACTATTAGGTATTTTTACCGATTAAGCCCTTTTACTCGTTTTTGCTTAAAATCGAGTAGTACAAGTTGTCTAACATAATTTAAAACTTCATATTCTATCATAAAACATCAAAATACACAAATTTCACCTATGGGCATTTTTCCAAATATAAACCCTAGGTTAAATTATTGCTAACATAAGCTTAATCGAGCTATCGGGATCTCAAAAACGTAAAGAACATTAAAAACGGGGTTTGGAATCACTTACTATGGAGCTTGGAAGCTTGAAACAAGCCCTAGCTATGGAGAACCCTTGAAATTTCGGCCTAATGAAGAAGATGGACAAAAATTGGCTTTTAATTTTGTTTTTAATTCATTTTAATAACTAAATGACCAAAATGCCCTTACTACTAAACTGTCCAAAAATTCCTTCCATGTCCTAATTTTGTCCATGAACTTAAATTAGTCAAATTGCTATTTAAGACCTCCTAATTAATATTTCAATGCAATTTCATACTAAAAACTTCTAGAATTCAAATTTTGCAACTTATTCGATTTAGTCCCTACTTTCAATTTAAACACTTTAGGCATAGAATTTCTTCACGAAATTTTCACACAATCATGTAATCATATCATAAACCTCAAAATAATTATAAAATAATTATTTCTATCTCAAATTTGTGGTCACGAAACCACTATTCCGATTAGGCCCTAATTCGGGATATTACAACTCTCCCCCCTTTAAGGATTTTCGTCCTCGAAAATCTTACAGATAATGAGATGTGGGTATTGATTTCTCATAGTTTCTTGATTCCCATGTAGCTTCTTCTATTCCATGCCTTTGCCACAACACCTTCACAAGTGCAACATTTTTATTCCTTAGTTGTTTGGCCTCTCGAGCTAAAATCTTAATCGGTTCTTCTTCGTAGGTCATATCTAGTTGTAGTTCAATTTCTGTTGGTGAAACTACATGTGAAGGACCCGAACAATACCGACGTAAGATAGATTCGTGGAACACATCATGAATCTTCTCTAATTCAGGTGGTAATGCTAGCCGATATGCTATCGGTCCAACTTTTTCAATTACTTCATACGGCCCAATAAAACGCGGACTTAATTTGCCCTTCCGTCCAAATCTAAGGACTTTCTTCCACGGGGATACTTTCAAAAACACTTTGTCACCAACTTGATATTCAATCTCTTTTCTCTTCAAATCTGCATACGATTTCTGTCTATCTGAAGCAGCTTTCAAACAATCTTGAATCACTTTCACCTTTTTCTTCAGTTTCTTTTATTAGATCAACTCCATAAATCTGATTTTCCTTGAGTTCAGTCCAATACAAAGGCGTTCGACACTTACGACCATACAATGCTTTATAAGGTGCCATTTTCAAGCTCGTCTAATAACTATTGTTGTAAGCAAATTCTACCAATGGTAAATATCTTTCCCAACTTCCTTGAAATTCCAATACACAACATCTGAGCATGTCTTCAAGAATCTGAATTACTCTCTCTGATTGTCCATCAGTTTGTGGATGAAAAGCAGTACTGAAATTTAACTTTGTACCTAACGCGTCTTGCAATTTTTGCCAAAACCGCGAGGTAAACCTTGGATCTCTATCTGAAATAATCGACAATGGTATTCCATGTAATCTAACAATTTCTCTAATATACAGTTCAGCCAACTTGTTAAGAGAATAATCCGTGCGTCTAGGAATAAATTGAGCCGACTTAGTTAATCATCAACTATTACCCGGATGGCATCTTTCTTTCCCGAGTCAATGGCAATCCACGAAACAAAATCCATAGTAATCCGATCCCATTTCCATTCGGGAACCATAATAGGTGAAGTAATCCAGAAGGCATTTGGTGTCAAACTTTCACTGTTGACAAATTAAGCATTTGGACACAAACTTTGATATATCTCTTTTCATTCCATTCCACCAATACATTTTCTTCAAGTCATTATACATTTTCGTACTACCCGGGTGAATCGAGAAATAATTACTATGTGCTTCCTGTAGGATCTTTTAAATCAATTCCTCATTATTTGGTACACAAATCCGATCTTTAAACATTAAGCACCCATCAGAACCAATTCTGAAATCTGACTCTGTATCAACTTCACACTATTTTCTCTTGGCTTGCAAATCTTGATCATCTTTTTGAGCTTCAGAAATCTCTTGTAAAAACTTCGGTTTTACTCTTAGCTCTGCTAGAATCGAACCATCATCTGACACTTTCAATTGAGTGTTCATAACTCTCAAAGCAAACAACAACTTTCTGCTCAAAGCATCAGCAACTACATTCACTTTTCGGATGATAATCAATAAAAAGCTCGTAATCTTTCAATAACTCCAACCATCTTCATTTGTCTTAAATTCAAGTCTTTTTATGACATCAAGTACTTAAGACTTTTATGGTGGTATATACCAGCACTTTTCACCATACAAATAATGTCACCAAATTTTCAAAGCAAACACCATCGCATGACCAATTCCAAATCGTGAGTAGGATAATTCCTCTCATGAGGTTTTAACTGCCTCGAAGCATATGCCACCACTTTTCCTTCTTGCATGAGCACACACCCCAAACCATTTAGAGAAGCATCACTATACACCACAAATTCTTTACCTAATTGGAAATTTGTACTAACATTTGGTGCCTCTGTTAATAACTTTTTCAATTCTTCAAAACTCTGTTGACATTCTTCCGTCCATTCAAATTTAACATCCTTTCGAGAGTAATCTAGTTATAGGAGCAGCAATTATAGAAAATCCATTTACAAACCGCCGATAATACCAGCTAGCCCCAAGAAACTTCTAACTTGATTTACATTTTTGGTGGTTTCCAATCAACAATGGCTGAAATTTTACTAGGATCAACCAGTATACCATCACACGAAACAATATGACCCAAAAATCCAACTTCCCGTAGCCAAAATTCACTTTTACTAAACTTAGCATACAATTTGCTTATCTCTCAAAGTTTGCAAAACTATCCTCAAATGCTCAAAGCATGCTCTGTATCATCTTTTGAATAAATTAAAATATCATCTATAAACACCACAACAAATTTGTCCAAGTATGGTCGGAATATGCGATTCATTAAATCCATAAACACAATGAGAGCATTTGTCAACCCGAATGGCATAACTAAAAATTCATAATGACCATAACTTGTTCTAAAAGCGATTTAGGCACATCCGACTCTTTTACCCATGATTGGTAATACCCGGATCTCAAGTCAATCTTTGAAAACCATGTCGCTCCTTTTAGTGATCAAACAAATCATCAATTCTTGGCAACGGATATTTGTTTTTGATTGTCACCTTGTTTAACTAGCGATAATCAACGCACAACCTCATAGAACCATCCTTCTTTTTCACAAATAACACGGGAGCACCCCAAGGTGAAAAACTCGGTCTCACAAAACCTTTATCAGTCAACTCTTGCAAGCTGCGACTTTAATTCCTTCAACTCTGCTTGGTGCCATTCTATACGGAGCAATCGAAATCGGAGTTGCTCACGTATCAAATCAATACCAAATTCTACTTCACATTTGGAGGCAAACCCGGCAATTCTTCGGAAATACGTCCGCAAATTCACACACAAAGCCTTGATTCAACTTTCTTTTCAACTTCTTTTGTATTAATTCAATACGCCAAATAAGCTTCATAACCCTTTCTCAAATATCTACGAGCCGACATCGAAGAAATCACACTAGACAATACCTCGATTTATCCGATTCAACCATGAGTTTCACTATTTTTACACTTTAATTCTATAACCTTTTCTTTGCAATTTATTTTAGCATCATGCAATGTCAACCAATCCATACCCAAAATAACATCAAACTCATCAAACGGCAACACCATCAAGTCTGCCAAAAAGTAATGATCCCGAATCATTAAAGGACATTTCTTACATACTTTATCAATGATCACACATTTGCCTAACGGATTCGACACTCTAATCATAAATTTCGTGTTCTCAATGGTATATTCATACTAGACACCAATTTCATGCACACATATGAATGAGTAGAACGGGATCAATCAAAGCAATAACATTAACATTATAGAGAGAAAATGTACAGTAATAACATCGGTGAGGAAGCATCTTCACGTGCTTTAATAGCATAAGTTCTAGCCGGAGGCCTTCCTTCAGTCTAAGCTGGTGCATCCCTGGCTACATTCTTACTGCTTGCTTCGCTCCCAGCTTTTCTTGGATATCTTCCTCTCGAATTCGCCCCACTTGTTTTTGTATTCTGAAATTTTTCTTTTTCAGCTCTCTCTGGGCAGTTTTTAATAAAATGATCTGGAGAACCACATCAAAAACATTCATTTGCTCTACACGGACCAAAATAATTTCTACCACACCGCTGGCACTCAGGTTTAACAAATCTCGAGTTCCCTACTTTGTTGCCAAGTAGTCCGGGATTTAGGACCCGCATTTTGCTTCTTATAATTCCCATATGATTGCCCAGTGAAGCTTGGGAACGAGGATTCATATTCCTTGACTTTCAGTTCTTTGTGAAAATGAGCGCTCATCGGTCTTTTCTTCCAATTTCTAGTCTCAGCCTCTACCTTTTTCTTTTCTTTAAGTAATTCTTTGGCCTTACAAGCTCGATCAACCAATACTACCATTTCTTTTAATTCAAGAATTCCAACAAATACCTTGATGTCTTCGTTGAGCCCGTCTTCAAATCGTCGGCACATCTTGGCCTCTGTAGGAACATACTCTCTGGCATACTTACTTAATCGAACAAACTCTCTTTCATATTCTGTAACCGTTATATTACCTTGCTTCAGCTCAAGAAATTCTTTACGCTTCTGATCAATAAATCTTTCACTAATATATTTCTTCCGAAACCTTCTTGAAAGAATTCCCAAGTTATTTTCTCTTTCGGTACCACCGAAATCAAAGTCTTCCACCAATTATAAGCTGAATCCCTCAACAAAGATATAGCACATTTCAAACATTCTTCAGGTGTACAAGATAATTCGTCAAATACCCGGATAGAATTTTCAAGCCAGAACTCTGCTTTCTCGGCATCATCATCAATATTTGCTTTAAATTCTTCGGCCCCTTGCTTGCGAATTCTATCAACTGGAGTTCTGTGAAATTTCATCAGATCCATACCTTGAGGCGTCGAGTGCAGGTTGAGGAATTGGGGAGGTGGGGAAGGTTGTACATTTGGGTTGATGCGAACAAAGTCGGTGTACCATGCACTCATCATTTAGAGAAAGGCTTCCCGACCCCTTTCTCCTCCTCCACGACCAACGAGTAGGAGGTGGATTTTCGGTCAGTCTTTGCTCCTTCACCGAGCTGGCACATTACTCTCTACTTCATGCCACACATTTGGATCGGGATCCATTTACTATTAAAAAAAATCATTTAAATGGTCAGAAGTCGTCACACTATCACAATTTATACATATGGCATGTATAGCAAAATCCGTACATACAACACGTAGTCCGAGAACTGACTAAACTTGGCTCTGATACCACTGAATGTAAAGCCCCCACGCCCGAGACCGTCGCCGGAGTCGAGTATGAGGTGTTACTAAGCTTAATTTAACATTTTTAGAACTTTGGATTATTTGTTTCTACATTCATAGTTTTTAAGCTACTTGCGTCACAGTCACAAGAAAAATCATATCTCGAGTTACGAAACTAAAAATTAAGATCTGTAAATTTTCTTTGAATATAGACTCATATATCTATCTACTAATTTTTTTCTAGAAATTTTGGTTGAGCCAATTAGTACAGTTTATTAGTTAAAGTTACCCCTGTTTTAGGACTTGACTGGTTTGACCTCTGTTTACTTCGAACCACATTTCTCTCTGTAAAAAATTCATATGACTATGAGATTTATTTCTATTAAAACTATACTAAATAATGATTCTGAGGATATAAAATACACCACCTAATTATATCTTTACAATTTATGGTGAATTTCTAAAGTTGGAATAGGGGATTCAGAAACTGCTACGACCCTGTTTCACTAAAATTAAAATATCTTTTAACATATAATTCCTTCACCTATTTCATTTGTTTCATGTGAAACTAGACATAATAAGATTCAATTTGATATATAGTCCATCACCAGATTCAATTTCTATGATTTTTAGTAAATTTTCAAACTCGTGTCAGTGTTCTTTGCAGATTACTGCATTTATGGCAAATTTCATCCCTTTTATGAGTTTTTATGCACTAAGTATCTTAATAATTTTCCTTAACATCAAACATAATCTAAACTAACCATTTTCATAATTTATCATTATCAAACATTTTCTCAACCATTCCATCACCATATCATAAGATCATTTACACAAAATAGGTATATTGCTATACATGCCATACTTAAATTTACAAACCATTTACCAAAAGTCTTCCGGATAGTGTGATTTGAGCCTTCGACCTATCCCGACTCCTGAGCTGGCTTGTCCAAAACTACAATGAGTAAGAAGGAGGGAGTAAGCATAAATACTTAGTAAGTTCATATGCAAATAATAAGTAACATAACAAACGGTCATACCAATCAACATTAGCATGCACCACTAAAACACATATCACATTTCTAATCATTTTTCATCATCTTATTACCTTATCGTGATTGTATCAATACTCAACCCGAGGGTTAAATACATACCTGTCCAAAATATCCATTTCACATCACTTACCAATACGTCTCTTTACATCTTGAATATTCCTCCATTTGAGTATAACTTTACCCGTTGAACACATCGGAATATAATTCGGATACATGGATAACTTGCACATAAGTGACATATATGCAATCAAGCAATCATGTAACCCGCCCATAAGCGAACTCAGACTCAAATCAACGAGCTCGGGCGTTCGCATCCATAAGTGAACTCGGACTCAACTCAACGAGCTCGGATGCCTAGTTACATCTCACGAACTCGGACTCAACTCAACGAGTTCGGACATTCGCATCCATAAGTGAACTCGGACTCAACTCAACGAGTTCGGATGCTCAACCATCCTAGTGACATGTCACTTGTATCCTAATCTATTCCTAAGGTTCAAACGGGATTTTCCTCGAACACATATCCTTGCCATCTTCCGTAAAATACCAAAACCAATACTCGGTAACACTTTATATTTAACAAATAATACAAATAATTTGCATTTTATTTGAAAATAACCACAAAGCATATATTTCATGATAAAAATCAGCATATCATATAATTAACATCAATTATTTAAAAAAAAAATTATACTATATTATTTACACATGAACTTACCTTGGTACCAAAATACAAAGATTTTGCAATTTAGTCCACAATCTTTTCTTTTCCTCGATTGAGGTCAATTCCACGTCTTTCTTGATCTAAAATAACACATTTAGCTTATTTAATACTCACATTATCAAATTAATCCTTAACTCAAATTTTGGCAAAATTACAATTTTACCCCTAAACTTTTACATATTTACATTTTTGCCCCTAGGCTCGGGATTAAACTTTATTCCTTATTATTATGTTTTACAACATGCTGATCACTTTTCTCTTCTATAGCAACATCAAATTCTCACTCTAACATGTACTTGTGACTATTAGGTATTTTTACCGATTAAGCCATTTTACTCGTTTTTGCTTAAAATCGAGTAGTACAAGTTGTCTAACATAATTTAAAACTTCATATTCTATCATAAAACATCAAAATACACAAATTTCACCTATGGGTATTTTTCCAAATATAAACCCTAGGTTAAATTATTGCTAACATAAGCTTAATCGAGTTATCGGGATCTCAAAAACGTAAAGAACATTAAAAACTAAATGACCCTTGAAATTTCGGCCTAATGAAGAAGATGGACAAAAATTGGCTTTTAATTTTGTTTTTAATTCATTTTAATAACTAAATGACCAAAATGCCCTTACTACTAAACTTTCCAAAAATTCCTTCCATGTCCTAATTTTGTCCATGAACTTAAATTAGTCAAATTGCTATTTAAGACCTCCTAATTAATATTTCAATACAATTTCATACTAAAAACTTCTAGAATGCAGATTTTGCAACTTATTCGATTTAGTCCCTACTTTCAATTTAAACACTTTAGGCATAGAATTTCTTCATGAAATTTTCACACAATCATGTAATCATATCATAAACCTCAAAATAATTATAAAATAATTATTTCTATCTCAGATTTGTGGTCATGAAACCACTATTCCAATTAGGCCCTAATTCGGGATATTACACTTCCTCTCCCTACCGTAATAATTTGTCCTTCTAATAAGTTCCTTGCTGTCATTTATTGCTAAGGGTGTGGTGTTGCTAGCCTTGCTTCTAGAGTATCGTGTGACTGGTTGGGGTTAGACTGATTGCTTCCTTTCCTTTACGCTTGGGGTGTATTTTGGTAAGTGATTATTCGTTTGGATTCAATCTGATCGTGGTAATATATGTTAATCGGTGTCGGTTGGAATGCAGGTTATCTTTAAGGAGTAAGTGATTAGTCTCTTGCAATGGGTTAGGTGTGCAAACCCCAATCGATTGAATTAGGTAAGTGATAAGATATCATTTTGTTAAGTGATATAGATCGGATTGCTAATCCTGTTGTTAACGAGATTAATGGTGTTTTGTGTTTGAATATAGGTTGGTCTACTCAGAAACTATTCACACGTTTTCGAAAATATGTGTGTAAACACTGTTCAAATCTTAGTTCGACCAAAGTCAAAAACTGTGACCATTGAGACCACATGGGTGTGCGCTCGCTCGTGTGCTAATCCAAATGCATAAAGGTGGGCGTTGGATCGTAGAGGCCACCATGAGCGATTTCTTGGGCTTAGGCCGTTTTGGGCCATGTTAGGCCAAAATGGGCCCTGTGGGCTGATTGTCACTCACGATAAGTTTTAAAATTTATAACTGATCATACTTGAACTAACTATTATGACGATGAAAGCAAGTGCTCCTATCGAACCGTAGTATAGTTTTAGCAAGACCGGATGTCAAGCCCAAAGGAACTAAAAGTACTAGTATTAACTTTCTTCTTATTATCTAGCCTAAGAATAATGAAGGTTGTTTTATTTAACTAACTAACTAATCTAAGAATGAACAGAAAATAAGTTAGGGAAATACTTTTAGGAAAACTGATTAATTTTAGACAATACCCAAGGAAGAATCCACCTTGACTTCTCTTGTTAATCGACTCTGAACCAGACGATTTATTCACTTGACTTGATCCGTAGAAATCCCTAAGTTATGTTATTATCCCTATTCAAGACTAATAACGTCTAACCTTAGGTTGATTAATTGAAATCTCTTTCTATTTAAAACCCCTAGTTTTGCATTAACTCGATCTATAGATTCCCTTATTAGATTTAACTCTAATTAGGCAGATTTATGTCGTCTATCTCTAGGATTCCATGCAACTCCACTTAATTATGAACGATCTACTCTTAGACAGGGACTATTCATCCTCTGAATAAGCATATCAATACTTGAATCAATATCCTGGAATATTCAAACAAGAGTTAAAATCATAATTAAGAACAAATCAAGTATTTATCATACAGTTCAAAAAATATTAACAAGATCCGTATTAGGTTTCATCCCCCTTAGGTATTTAGGGGATTTAGTTCATAACCATATAAGGAAACATCTCAGAAGAATGGTAACAAAGCATATAGAAAACCCAAAAACCCTTGAAGGAAATTAAAGGGAGATCTTTAGTCTTGGAGGTGAATCCGGCTTCCGAGATGGATCAATCGGCTTCCTTCGAGTAATTCCTTGCTTCCTACTCTCTGTGTCTTCTTTCTCCTCCTTTAGGGTCTTTTAAATAGGCTTTAGAATGCTTTTCAACCCTCAAAATTCCCCTTTTCTGAATAGAACTCAACTTGGGCTCGACAGGGACACGCCCGTATGCGATTACTTCAGGCCGTGGTCAAGGCTGAGAGATAGACACGCCCGTGTTCAGGTTGTCTTAAGCCGTGTTCAATCCTGATAGAATGGCAGGGGCGTGCGTTCTAACCGTGTGAGGAAGCCCAGGCTGTGTTGATTTCCCACGTCGGCCCATTTTCTTCCGTTTTCAGCCCATTTCTTGTTCTTTTTGCTCTCCTGTGCTCACCTAAGTATAAAACATGAAATTAAAGGATTAGGAGCATAGAATTCACCAAATCTAAGGAGAAATCATTCATAAATGTGTTAAGCATGGGGCAATAGTATGTATAAATTATGGTTTATCAAATACCCCCACACTTAAGCATTTGCTTGTCCTCAAGCAAAATCCTCAATTCACAATTAAGAATTCATTTTTCTCAACTTATAATTCCTATCAATAATATCTCAAACTTATCCATAAGTAATCATACATTTGAGAATTCAACTAGAAGAACATTAAAGTTTCAAACATTCTAAGTTGAGCATTTTATCATGAAAAACATAGGCATCTCCTCTCATCTAAATAATCACCTTTGATTCAAAATCTCACAGAGTTTAACATCCTCACTAAAAGATTCACTCAAATCACTCGAGGTGTTTAAAGACAATGATTTTATCACTCAACAGTCAATATGAAAAGTTATTACCATAGGCTTGCATGAAAATCAAATCTTCGCCACTATAAATTGAGATGATACATCAATCAGAAGGTCTTTAGAAGGTAGTAAAGTGGCTAAGGTTAGGGGGTGTGGTCACAAGCTGAAAAATAAGGTTAGAATCGAGATTGAATTGAAGAATTACTTAACTAGAAAAAATTTAATCATCAATTGCATACAAAAGAGCTTCTTCTCAGAATATGGATTTAAACACTCAAGCTTCAAAAGTACTACTTACTGCTAATATATAGATATGTATGTATGTTTTTTTTTAAAACAAATCAAGTAACATAGACTAACTAATAAAACATAGCTAAGCAATTTATTCAAATCAAATCTCGACAAAAATAGGGATAAAATTAATTGAAGGGATTTCAACAATAATGAGTTATGGGTTAATATTGATGGTAAAATCAATAAATGGGATGTTAGGCTCAAAAGGGTTTACTAAGGGTTAATTGTTAAGGTAGGCTTTTATGGAGTGAGTGGGTTAAACCTAAGTGCCTCTATCATATTGACATATCAAATCAAATGGTGTGATCTTGACATGCATAATCAAGCAAGTTCTAGAATAACAATTCGATATTGACGCAGTCAAAGCAATAATAAAAGTGAGCATGAAAGAAATAATAAATTATCTAAAGGCTCAAAATCTTACAAAAATTATGGCTTTTTGATGTTTAAACTTGTGGATTTCAATTCAAGATAATACCTAAACTTGAGGAGAATAACCTAAAATTTTAAATTCTCAAAAATCAACTTATCATGCTTGATTCTCTAATGTCTTAAAGTTTAAATAATCAACGCATGAATGCCTATGTTTTAATTCAAGACATATCAATAAAAATCATAAATTAATTAAAATTCATTCTAAAAATGATATGAGGGATTTACAAGAGAACAAGACAAAATTCAAGGATTTTTCTGATAGTGGTATAATTGACCCCCCACTTAAGATGTACATTGCCCTCAATGTACAAAGATAAAGTTAGTGGTAATTATAGATATAAGATCATAAGATAGGGAGAGAAGTGAAACTTCCTAAATGTTAAATGAATGAACTCCTTAGGTTGGAGTTATGTAGAGTGGAGGAGAATACTCCGGTGGTGGTAAAGGTTGGTTTCCACAAATGTTGCGCCAAAAGAATATTATATCTCGTGGTAGCTATGATCGTGATCGAGCAGGGCATGGTAGTCGTGGAGAATCGTTTCCAATCGAGTTTCAAGTTTCGAAGTAATAGTGAGCTTTGGAGCTCTTTATAACTACGATAAAAGCAGGAACTTTTTAGGGAATATAAAGAAGGATAATTGCTCGTAATGAAATAGCCAAAATTAAAAATTGTTTATAGAACCTAAAAATTAAATAGTATCAAAAAGAAATAAAATGAAAAGTTAAAAGTGAAATTATAAGAAAAATGATAAATAAAAATAAAATAAACAGAGAATCTTTAAATATCATCATCGCCGGATGGTTTGCGAGGTGGTGGCAGCAATGAAATGTAGAGGTGCTGACAAATCTGTTGTAGAGTAGCATCAATGTTAACAAAGCGTTGAAAACACTGTTGCTCAAATCGAGTGAGGAGCTCAGAGATGTCAGAGTATAAAGCCGCCGCATGAACTGGACGATGGATGGGTGGTGGCTGCGACGGTGGGTCCTCGTGCCGTAGAGGGACATCATCAGTAATGTCCTCAGGGGCCTCCTCCTCGGTTGATTGGGCAAGGCGGTACTGAGGAGGGTAAGTTCCACTTCATTTTTTGATCATCCTCATATGTAGCATGCTCGAGATGCCTTGTGGAGACATCTGGCCAATGAGAGTAAAGGAGGATGCTTGTGCTGCTATGTTAAGGAGCCCAAAGTGCCGAGCCAGTCGAGTTACATAGGGGCCAATGGAGATGACCCCCTTCCGATGCCGCTCCGTCTGATGGAAAATGGCGAGGGCAATGAAGTAGGTGAGGTCGAAGACGTGCCCATGCGCCATACACCATAGAAAGTAGGTGTCATGAGTGTTGACGACGCCAGTGCTTTCTCGCCATCCTATCAAAGTGTGAGCTAAAATGGCATGAAGGTACCTCAAGGATGGGACGAGAGCCAATGCCTTGGAGCGGCTAGGGTCATAGGTGGCTGAGACAGGTACTAAAGCATTCCAGTACCGTGAAGGAGAATAATGGATGTGGCGGTTGAGAGTATCGAGGTCGTTCTCCTCCATGAACTTCTCCGTGTATAGGCCTAGTGCAGTATCGAACCCTGGGACACTCAACTGACGAACAAAATCGCCGAGGCAAAATTGAACCGTGCTGGGATCATCGAAGTTGGTCATGAAGTCTTGAAGATGGAAGATCGAGCAAAGTTTGAGTGTGAGCTCAAGGTACGTCGGCTCAATAATCGCAAAGAAGAGTTCCCATGGATCAGTTGACAGAAGAGCTCTGATCGTGTCAGCCAGTTGGACTTGTTCAAGTGCAGCCTAGTCAATGCAGTAGCCCGCACTTAAAGGTTGGGCTCAAAGTATCTGAAAGAGTTCTTCCTAGGGTCCCACGGGAAACTGAAGGAAGGGGTGACGAATCTCTGCGGTAAGACCGAGGATGACGTTGCTCCTTTTCTTTTCTTCAAAGTGGGGACAGCGGCCTTTTTACCACGTGAAGTTAACATTGTATACGCAAGAGGGAGGATCTTGGCATCAAAAATGAAGTTGAGGGCGGCGCACGGGTGTGGCAGGAGGGCGTGTGGAATTGCAGCAGCTAGGGTTAGGGATTTTGGGGGAAGGGGATGATGAATAGTAAGGGGTTTTTATAGATTTTGGGGTACACAGCCGTGGGACACACCTGTGTGCCCTAATTTTAGCCCGTAAGTTTCGCATTTTTCAAATTTTGGCGCATCTGACATTCAGTCCATGCCCGTATACCTTGGGCGTGTTGGTGCACATGACCGTGTCGCATTGTCGTGTCCGGCTTTGTTCGCTTCTCCCACGCTCGTGTTAGTTTGACAGTGTCGACCACGAGTGCTAGGCATGGGTGTGTCGCATGCACGTGTTACTTTCTCAAGTTCAACCACGGTTCTAGGCCACGGGCGTGTCGCACGCCCGTGTTGTTTTGGCAGGATCGCCCATGGCTATGTCGCACGGCCGTGGCAACTTGTCACATCCCGTGTTGGGGAAAAATTTTTCCCTGTTGTCACACGGTCTAAAGCACTCCCGTGTGCCTAGCCATGTGGGTGTCGAAAACCTATATTTAAGAGCTCAGTTAGTAAGTTAGGTGTTAGACACTAGAATTTAAAGAAGTTAATACCGTTAGTGCTCGGGTTGCCTCCAGAGAAGCACTTATTTAGAGTCTAAGCTTGACTTACCTCGGTTTCATGTGGTCATGGTTTTTTGAGGAGTTTACACTCCTTATTCCTGCTATCAGTTTTATCAAAATAAGGTTTTAAACGAGTAATATTTACCTTAAACGTACTGAACTTGAAATGAGTTACCTCGACTGTATTGTATGGGAAAATGTTAAGTACCATAAGAGGGATTTCTCTATTCGGTTCAGAAGTGGTAATACGAGGATCTGTTTCATCTAATAGTACTTTGTCTCCAACCTTAATTTGATTTGGGGAAAAATTTAGCTCATCAGGGCGTGTTTTCGATTTATCTGTCTGCCGTTCATCTAGCTTCTCAATTTGTAGCCTTCGTTCTTCATGGATAGGTCCTTTGTTGTTGCTTGAACATGGCTCTTGTATGTTCTTCGAACTTATTTCTTGCAAAGTAGGTTGCAACATATAGTCAGTCTTAGTAGAATGTTTTATACAACCACCTTCAATTTTTGATGTGTTGCTCGAATTGTAAGCTTGAAGGGTGATTGTTTCATCTCCCACATGAAGTGTGAGTTTGCCTGTTCCAACATCAATAATTGTTTTAGCAGTTGCCAAAAAGGGCCTTCCTAAAATTAAAGGAACGTTACTATCCTCCTCTATGTCTAGAACAACGAAATCCACTGGGAATATAAATTTGTCAATTTTAACGAGTACATCTTCAACAATACCCCTAGGAAATCTGATAGTTTTATCTGCTAATTGAATGCTCATCCTAGTTTGTTTGGGTTTCCCAAGACCTAATTGCTTAAACATTTTGTGAGGCATGGCATTGATACTAGCCCCTAAATCGGCCAACGCATTGTCCACATCTAAAATACCAATTAAACAAGGAATTGTAAAACTCCTTGGATCTTTTAATTTATTGGGCAACTTATTTTGTAGAATAGCTGAGCAAACTGCGTTTAACTCCACATACGACACCTCATCCAACTTTCACTTATTTGCTTTAAAAACATCATTGCATTTGGCATCTGCGAGAGAGCTTCATTAAATTGTAAGTTGATATGTAATTCCTTTAAAAGTTTAAGGCATTTACCAAATTATTCATCTGAGCAGTCTTTCCTCATCGCATTGGGGTATGGCACACGAGGTTTATATTCTACACTTACCGGGTTCTGCTCATTGTGGCCTACCTCACCTTTTCCTTTGCTTTCCACAGTTTCTTGCTTTGGTTCTGATTCAGATGTAAACCATTCCTCATTTCTAACATTAATCGCATTGAGCTATTCCCTTGGGTTAGGTTCAGTATTACTTGTCAAGCTACCATGTGGTCGTTCATAAATTAATTTAGACAACTGGCCTATCTGAGTTTCGAGCCCTTGGATCGATGTTTGTTGATTTTTAAGTGCTGTCTCGATATTCTGGAAACGAGTTTCTGATACCGAGATGAATTTTGTTAGCATCTCCTCAAGGTTCGATTTGTTTTCTTGTTGATAAGGTGGTTGTTGAAAACCCAGAGGATTTTGTGGCCTTTGATTTCCTTGACCACCCCATGAGAAATTTGGGTGGTTCCTCCAACCTGCATTATAAGTATTACTGTATGGGTTATTTTGAGATCAAGAGTTGTTATTACCCATATAGTTGACTTGTTCCTCTTCAGTTGTAGGATTGAAGGGTTGATATTCTGTATGCATGCCTCCTCCATTTGAATCACACCTCATCACTAGATGTACCTGCGTAGAACCAAGTAAACCATCAATCTTTTTATTTAGAAGTTCTACCTGATTTAATAATATATTAACCGCATTGACATTATAAACGCTTGCTATTTTGGTTGGCTTAGTCCTCATGATTGCCACTGATTGTTATTCAGTGACATCTCCTCAATAAATTCGTAAACTGCTCCAGGTGTTTTGTTATTGATGGTTCCACCAGCGGTTGCATCAATCATCTATCTTGTCGAGGGGTTCACACCATTATAAAACGTTTGAACTTGCAGCCAAAGAGGTAACCCATGGTGAGGGCACCTTCGCAGTAGGGCCTTGTATCTCTTCCATGCATCGTAAAGTGTTTCTAAATCCATCTGCACAGAAGAAGAAATATCATTCCTTAGTTTAGCTGTTTTAGCAGGTGGAAAATATTTAAGTAAGAACTTTTCGGTCATTTGTTCCCAGGTAGTGATTGATCCTAGTGGTAAAGAGTTCAACCACTGTTTAGCTTTAGTGAAAAGTGAAATAGTCGAAGGCGAATGGCATCGTCAGAAATGCCATTCATTTTGAATGTGTCGCAAAGCTCCAGAAAATTTACTAAATGAGTATTCGGGTTTTCATCCTGCAAACCATCAAACTGAACAAACTGTTGTATCATTTGAATGGTGTTAGGTTTTAGTTCCATTTGCAGCAATAGCAAGCCTAACTATACTTGATTTAGTTGCTGCTAAAGTAGGTTTAGTATAATCATACATAGTACGAGTGGTAGAATTCTGATGTACTGGGTCAGCAGCAATCGCAGGAGGTAGCGGATTATTCTAGTTATTAGCCATCTCCCTAATTGTAGTTGGAGTATATTCCTCTTGCCCTTCCTCTGTGTATTGTAAGCTTCTCCTAATTTATTTTCAGTTTCTGCAAACTATGCTTTCAATCTCACTATCAAATAGTAATGGTCCTGGTTGGTTTCTTCTAGTCATAAACTATGAAAACCTATCAGAAGAAAAGAAAATTTAGTAAAAAATAAAAACAAAGTTTAATTGCAATGAAAGTAAATGGCTAAAGTAATAAAAATCGAGTGTTCCTAATATCTTAGTTCCCCGGCAACGGTGCCAAAAACTTGATTGTCACTCGCGATAAGTTTTAAAATTTATAATTGATCATACTTGAACTAACTATTATCACGATGAAGGCAAGTGCACCTGTCGAACAATAGTATAGTTTTAGCAAGACCGGATGTCAAACCCAAAGGAACTAAAAGTACTAGTATTAACTTTCTTCTTATTATCTAGCCTAAGAATAATGAAGGTTGTTTTATTTAACTAACTAACGAATCTAAGAATGCATAGAAAATAAGTTGGGAAATAATTTTAGGAAAACTAATTGATTTTAGACAACACCTAAGGAAGAATCCACCTAGACTTCTCTTGTTAATTAACTCTGAACCAGACGATTTATTCACTTGACTTGATCCGTAGAAATCCTTAAGTTATGTTATTATCCCTATTCAAGACTAATAACGCCTAACCCTAGGTTGATTAATTGAAATCTCTTTCAAATTAAAACCCCTAGTTTTACATTAACTAGATCTACGGATTCTCTTATTAGATTTAACTCTAATCCGACAGATTTATGTCGTCCTATCTCTAGAATTGCATGCAACTCCATTTAATTATGAACGATCTACTCTTAGACAGGGACTATTCATCCTCCGAATAAGCACATCAATACTTGAATCAATATCCTGAAATATTCAAACAAGAGTTAAAATCATAATTAAGAACAAATCAAGTATTTATCATACAGTACAAAAAATATTAACAATATCCGTCTTAGGTTTCATCCCTCTTAGGTATTTAGGGGATTTAGTTCATAACTATATAAGAAAACATCTCAGAAGAATGATAACAAAACATAAAGAAAACCCAAAAACCTGAAGGAAATTAAAGGGAGGTCTTCAGTCTTGGAGGTGAATCCAGCTTCCGAGATGGATCAATCGGCTTCCTTCGAGTAATTACTTGCTTCCTACTCTTCGTATCCCCTTTCTCCTCCTTTAGGGTCTTTTAAATAGGCTTTAGAACGCTTTCCAACCCTCAAAATTCCCCTTTTCTGAATAGAACTCAACTTGGACTCGACAGGGACACGCCCGTGTGACACGCCTGTGTACGATTACTTCAAGCCGTGGTCAAGGCTGAGAGATAGACACGCCCTGTTCAGGTTGTCTTAAGCTGTGTTCAATCCTGCTAGAAGGGCACGGGTGTGTGTTCTACCCGTGTGAGGAAGCCCAGACCGTGTTGATTTCCTACTTCGGCCCATTTTCTCTGTTTTCAGCCCGTTTCTTGTTCTTTTTGCTCTCCTGTGCTCACCTAAGTATAAAACATGAAATTAAAGGATTAGGAGCATTGAATTCACCAAATCTAAGGAGAAATCATTCATAAATGTGTGAAGCATGGGACAATAATATGTATAAATTATGGTTTATCATGGGCCCCACGGGTCTGTGGGCCTCACATGGGTAAACCACACGGACGTGTGGAGATTATTGGGTCAGGCTATGTAATTCACACGACCATGGCCATTTTTGGGCATTATGAGCCACAAGGGCGTGTGGGCCCACATGTGCCCGCATTATGGGATTTCGGCCCATTTTCACTGTATGATTGTTAAGGTTGCATGGGTCGCTCGAGACGACTGTGAACCTACCGGTGGGTCAGTAAGTATACCTAGACCCTAATTTAATGAAATGACTGTTATACCCCTTATGTGGTAAAATGACTATTTTGCCCTTATGTGGTTCAATAACCGTTTTGCCCTCATATGGTAAATGACTATTTTGCCCTTATATGGTAAGATGATTGTCTTGCCCTTATGTGATGTATGTTTATATTTTAGGATGCTAATTGTAACTATATTAAGTCAATGTATAATATTATGATATGACATTACACGTCGCATGATGCATTGTATGGGGATAGGTTTATATATGATTGAAGGAAGTGTACTGTACTGGCAGCTCTGCTGTAAATAACTGCAAGGGTTCAAGCCTAAATTACTGGCAGCCCAGCTATATATTATTGTTTAGTACCGCAACCGGTGCTAATTCTGGTGTGTAGGAATGGGTGGGTTGATTTTATCCCCACATGGTGTGCAGGGTTGGACGGAGATGGAGTGTAGTGGCTGGATGGGAAGAACTTGCATACTGTTTACTGTTTCTCCACTGTTTACTATTACTGCACTATTTACTATTACTATAATGGGTCAAGGCTCGAACATATGATTGTTTCTGTATTGAGATGGGCTAAAGCCCAAACTGATATTGCCACTATTACTGATATAGGCTTAGGCGCAGACTGTATTTGCTCACTGTATGATTGACTGTATGTTTATTAAGGGATTACACACTGAGTTTCATAAACTCACCCTTCTTCGTATCTGCGCAAGTAATTCTTAGGCGGATCAGTGCTGCGAGGGACTCGAGGGTGACCACACAATAGCTTATGCTTCCAAATTTAGCTTTTGATTTATAAATAATTTTAGTTTGGGTATTTAACTTTGAATTTGGGGTTTCTACTTGCTTTAGTATAAACCGCTAGTTGTAGGAAAAAGATGGGTTTTCAAAAGATAAATGCTTTTCAAAAGATAACGTTTTTACAAAGTAAATGCAAGCACGCAACTATTTTAAAAAGCTTCTGCTATAAAATGATATTTCAGAAATGAATAACGATTTTAAAGTAAATACTTTTGGATAGTGACACAAGTTTTGAAATGAACGACACATCTCAAGAGTCTCCATTAGAAACACATAAAGAGATTAATTATAGAATGAGTTTTTCAACGATATAACGCTTTACGAAAAACACTTTAATGTGATATCGCTAGATTCGGTAACGTCCGGGCTGGGTTTGGGGTGTTACAATAAATACACAAAATTTACAAAATTCAATACCCATGCTTAGCCGAATTCTCTATAGGTCCCTAGGAGCCCATATTTTTCATTTATTTCACAACTTAACCCCTCAATTTACATATTTCTCAATTTAATCCCTAAATGACTTTTTGTCAAAAATCACTTTACAAAACATGTATATCAAATACCAAGCATGCATAATTCATCATCAAACATCATAAAACTCATGGATTCATCAATGGCATTTTTGAAAATCATCAACAATTTCAGAAATTAGGGTACGTGCTAGCTAGTACTCAAAGCAACGATCACAAAAACGTAAAAATCACCAAAAACCGAGCAAAAACATACCTTAATCAAGCCACACAAGTGCCAAAATTTTCAAAGCTTCAAACCCTATTTTCTTTTCTCAATTTTGGTTGCCAAAGATGAATGAACACAAATTTTTTATTTTGTTTTGTTATAATTATAACTTAAAAATCAATTTACTAATATAACTTTATTACCCCTAACCTGTATCCGTCATTGAAATAGGATTACGAGGCATAACCGGATCATATACGTTATTTAAATACATTTATGCAATCATAATCAAAATTCATTCATCTCAATCACATTGTCCCTTACAAGGTCCTACGAGACCTTAAAACATGCTTAGAAGTGGCTCGGGACTAAACCAATAACATTTGCAAACTTTGGGAAACTTAGAAAATTTTTAAACATATAAGGGTCACACGCTCGTATCAACAGGCCATGTGCTTCACATGGTCACCAGACGCGCCCGTGTCACAGGCCGTGTGAAAACAGGGCATACATACTGACTTGCACCGTATGGCTAAGGTTACGCCCATGTGCCAGGCCATGTGAAATCTAAAGGAGGTTACTGACATGGGCACATGGTCGACCACACGCCCGTGCGTAAAACCCATATACCATTCGAAAAGGCCACACACACCCATGCGCCAAGGATGTATGTCTCACATGGCCAATAGACACGCCCGTGTGTCTATGCCGTGTCAAAACTATAGGGTATACCAACTTAATTCGATAGGGGACACTAGGGGACACACAGCCATGTAACATAACCGTGTGTTGCACATGGCTGAGATAGACGCCCGTGTTTCTACTCGTGTGGACAAAAATTGGCCATTTGTAAAGCCAATTTGCCACCCTTTCCATAAGCACATATAGCAACCTATTTGATACAATTTCAATACAATTATAAGCATCCAAAACATACCAATTAATACACATACCATGTTATTTATCCATAATCCTTTCAACTTCTAAATTCCAAATTCCAACATACCAAACCATTATGCAAAATTCATCACAACTTACATAAGTTCCAAATATATTAATTCATTATCTTATCATCTATTCCATATCACATAACACATTATAATATCATCCCAAAATCAAACCACATTATGTCAACTTTCAAGCCATATTTCTTCATCTTTAAATCATACCAAACAAGCCAACACATTAGACATTATATATATCACATATATATCACTTAACAAGCACATAATTCAAGTCAACTTAAATGGCCATACACACCAACATTTACAAACAAAATCTCATGGATATTCCCTATCACAAAACATATCATCAACACAATAGCCTATACATGTCATATACTATTTTACAAGCATTCAAAAATACAAACAAGTAGTTGATAGTGTGATGATGGTTCCCGATGATCCTTGATGCTCGAGCTAGCTTCAATAATCTATAAAATATAGAAAGATCATACAAAGTAAGGTTTAAAAGCTTAGTAAGCCATATACAAATAAAGCTATCATTTAAACCTTTGTATATCAATTCAAATATGCTAAACATAGCTAATCACATTCAAAATTTACAAACCTTTCTCATTGAACATATATTCAATATCTTAAACCAATTCATCAATTACCTTCTCTTCTCAAAGCTCGTACGAATTTCGTACTTACCTGAATCACTTAGCTCATTTACATATTCTTTCTCGACTTGACTTTGCCCGTTGAACCTTTCAGAATCAATAAGGATACTCAGAAATCACATATGCTCGTACAATGCCATTTCCCAGATATGGTCTTACATGTTATCACATATCGATGCCACTATCCCAGACAGGGTCTTACACGAAATCGATTAATGATGCCAGTATCCCAGACATGGTCTTATACATAATCTCACTACAATGCCAATGTCCCGGACATGGTCTTACATGTAATCACATCTCGATAACCTAATGTCATGACATTCGTATCCTATGTTATTCCTAAGGTTCATACGAGACTTTCGAATGTCGTAACTTCATCGTTTCATGCTGTAATTGTTCTTTTGACATTCAAAACAATTCAATGACAAGAATACACAGATAATTCAATTTAAAGGCATATATTTGCATATGAATTTACCTCGTAGTCGAAATTAACGGACGGAATCAACTATTCGTCAACTTTCGATTTCCATCGATCTAAATCTGATTTCTTTCGTTCTTGATCTATATAAATTCAAAATTAACTCTTTTATTCCTCAATTCATTCAATTTCATCCAAAGCACACAATTAGGGGCACTTTGCACATTAACCCCTAGAATTTTACATTTTTTCAATTTAGTCCCGATTTCATAAAAACACAATATACAACAATTTCAACTAAACCCAAGCTAGTCGAATATCTATAGGCTACATAACAGCCCATATTTATCAATATTTCACACATTTAAAAACACATTTTATATTTTTCACAAATTAGTCCCTTTTATGACATTTCACTAAAATCAGTTTACAAAACTTCAATATCTATCATCAAGCTTTCAAAATTCATCAACAATCATTCAAAAGCTCAAGCATTCATCAATGGAAACTCACAAATTCATAAACAATTTTAGAAATTAGGGTACGGGCTAGCTAGATTACCATGCAATGATCACAAAAACATAGAAATCATAAAAAACAAAACAAAAACAGACCTTTAGTTGAGCTTCAATATGGACGAACCCTAAAACATCATCTTTGGCTTCTTTTTTCTTGATTTTTGGTTAAAGATGAATGAAAATAAGATGAATTTTGGCTTTTATTTTATTTTAATTATCATTAATACATAGTTTACCAAAATACCCTTAATTTATAAAATCATTTAATACATGCCCATTTATGTCCATTCCCACTATCAATGGTTTATTTACAACATAAAGACCTCACATTTAATAAGCCATATCAAATAGACACCTTTATCAAATAGAATACAACTTTTGCATTTTATGTGATTTAGTCCTTTTTCTCAATTTAAGCTATTAAACGATAAAATGTACTCACAGAATTTTCTCACATATATATTCACATGCTATAAACACCAAAAATAATATTAAATTAATTTTACGACCTTGGATTTGTGGTTCCAAAACCACTATTCTGTTGTAGCTAAAATCAAGTTGTTACAACTCTCCCCCCTTACAGATTTTCATCCCCGAAAATCTTACAAGCAAATAGGTTTGGATATTGCTTTCTCATTGTAATAGTCTAATTTTAACCCTAGTCGAAATAGTGGTTTCGGGACCACATATCCGAGTCAGAAAAATAATTTAATATTATTTTCTATGCTTATTATAAGTGAATTGACATGTGTGAAAGTTTCATGTGAAAATTTAACTGTTTGTGTGCTTAATTTGCAAAAAGGACTCAGTCGCATAAATTTTAGAAGTGGCTTTCTATTTGTTAAAGTGCTTATTTTCTATGCCTTCTTAAGTGTGAAGTCCTTATAATATTAATAGACCATTAGATGAGTAAGTGGACCATTATAGCAATTTAATTTATGTTTATAAATGAAATTCATTAAGGATATAATAGTAATTAGTATAATTATTATGTATTAAATATAGTAAAATCAAAAAATTGGCTTCATTATTCTATTGTTGGCCGAATATTAAGAAAGAAAAGAAAGCTTCCATGGTGTTTTAGGGATCGGCTAAGTTGAAGCTTAATTAAGATCAAGAAAAGAGGAATTCAGACTTAGACCGAGGGAAATCGAAGACTATAAAATAAACAGTCCGAGTCGACAAATTCTGAGTACGAGGTAAGTTCATACTTAAAACATGATGTTAAGTAGGTTTTAATGCGTTTATTATACATGGATTTTATATAATTGAATTAGATGAGTATAATGAAGAATCGAAAGTATTTGGCACTAAGTGTGCGATTTAAACTAGTTTCGGCTATTAAAGGCACTAAGTGTGCAATATTGACTTAGCTTCGGTTAGTTGAGATGGCACTAAGTGTGCAAAATCGTTCTAGCTTCGGTTAAGCTTTAAGCACTAAGTGTATGGATGTTTAAAGCATTGGTGATCTTTTAAAAGTTTTAAAGTATTCGAACAATAGGTGAGATTGAAAATGAATAAATATGAAAGTGTTCCGGTAAGTATAATACCTATGAGGTAGGTGGTAAAATGCTCAAAAGTTTATTGAATTTGTATAAACATATAGCTGGTGTTGGCATGGACTAAGTAATGCCTCTTAACCTATTCTAGCGACAGATATGGGTTAGGGGTGTTACACTCATAGCATCCTTGGGCTCCCATGTAGCTTCTTTAACCCCGTGTCGATGCCATAAGACTTTTACTAATGAAATTTTCTTATTTCCCAATTTTTTAACCTCGTGATCTAAAATTCAGATCGGTTCTTCTACGTAAGTCATATCAGATTGAATCTTAATCTCGGATGGGGAAATCACATGTGAGGGATCGAATCGATATCGTCGAAGCATTGATACATGAAATACATTATGAATCTTTTCCAACTCAGGTGGCGACGATAGTTTATAAGTAACCAGTTCAATACGCTCGATAATCTCATACGGCCCAATGAATCTCGGACTTAACTTGCCTTTTCTGCCAAATCTAGGTATTTTCATTGACAGAGACACTTTCAAAAACACTCGATCCCCGATCTGAAACCCAATATCTTTTCATTTTAAATTTCTGATGATCTGATGCTGCTTTCAAATTTTCACGAATCACTTTCACTTTCTGTTTAGTCTCTTTAATAAAATCGATCCTATGAATCTTATTCTCACTGCGCTCAGTCCAATACAATAGTGTTCGGCATTTACGATAGTACAATGCTTTATAAGGTGCCATTTTTATACTCGATTGAAAGCTATTATTATACGAAAATTCAATCAATGGCAAGTATTTTTCCTACGTACCTTCAAACTCAAGAACGCAATATCTCAACATATCCTCGGGTATTTGAATAATCCACTCTGATTGACCATCTGTTTGCGGATGAAAAGTAGTACTAAAGTGTAGCTTTGTACCCACTGCATCTTGTAATATCTTCCAAAAAGGTGATGTAAATCTCGGATCTCTATCTGAAACAATAGAAATAGGTACCCCGTGTAATCTCACCACCTCGGAGATATACAACTCAACAAGCTTGTCAAGTGAATAATCTGTATGCACAGAATGAAATGAGCTGATTTTGTCAACCGGTCAACAACAACCCATGTAACAGCCCTAATTAGACCCTAGTCAGAATGTGGTTTCGGGACCACAAAACCGAGTCATAAAAATTTTATTTTTGATTTAATTGCATATATTATGTGTGATAACGTATGTGTGACAAATTAAATGCTTTAAAATTAGCCTTAGGCATGAGAATTTGCTTGAAATGACTTAATTGAGAAATTTAGGAAAGATGATAGGCCAAATTGGAAGGCTTAAATGACAATAAAGTGGAAGGCATGGAGTTGCATGTCAAATGTCCATTTTTATATTTAGTGGTAGTACCAAGCAATAATGCAATCCACTAACTTAAATTAATTTAGTATATTTAAATTGTAAAGAAATAAAATATGGATAATAAAAAGATTAATAAAAGAAAAGATGAAAAGGGAGGTGTTCATCTTCTTCCTTGAGTGAAAACCGAAACAAAAAGTGGGGAAATTCATTAGGGCAATTCGGCATGCACTCATGGTCAATTGAAGGTAAGATTTGAGATGTTTTTGGAAATTTCTTTCTAAATGCTTAAGTTAATTGGAAATGCACTTCTTGGCCATGTCTAAAGAAATCTAATTCTATGGTATTTTGAGGCACTAAATCGTATATCATAATAGTAGAAATGGGAGGTTGTCTTTCATGTTGTTCTAAAATTTTTATGAGAAAATGAAGTTGAATTTGTTGAATGATTAGATGAGTAGCACATTTTGTATAATCGGCTATATGTGGTCTTGAATGAAATATTCATTGTGGTTGCTATTTTATTTTATAGGAATTAGTTCAATGCAAGCCGAATAAACCATAGTAGATAAGCTAAAGAAATGCATAATGAAAACATAGAAGGTTAAGTGCATATTTTAGTTTAAGTAATAAGTAGGATTTAGTTAAATTAGCTTGAGATGATATATGTGTGTGTGGTTGCCGAATTTAAATTTGGTTAGATAGAGTAATCACATTGGTCATTGAGATGTAGAGTTTATGAAATTAAAGAAATACTAGTTTGATAAATTTAAATGGATAATAATGTGAAATTGCTGAAAGTGATCTTGAGGTATAGTGAATTATTGGAGTAGATGAGAAGCATGTTGGATAAGCATTAAATTGAGAATTTAATTTAAAGTTTATGTTTAAGCAAATGTCGAATCATTGTGTGTGTGTGTATATGAGGTAGAGGTATAAATTGGGGTTACGATGATCAAATTATTTTATTTGTTTAACCGGAGTACTTAGCCAAGTGTGGTTGCCGTATAGATATATGCATATGTATATAAATGTATTTCAAGGAAGTACTGATTGGTTATCGATAGTAACTAAATAATAGGTGATCAATAAGCCGAATGGCTTGGTTTTGATAAAAGCATAAGGAGAGTAAAAATTAAATTGATGTCGGGTGATTCTTGTTATGTGAAACTATTTATAGTATAGGATATAATTAACTAACAAGGTGATTAAAATATTAAATTTATTTATTCTAGCTCAAGAATCCAAAGGAGGGGAATTGAACAAAGGGAAAGCAAAGGAGATTGAGTAAGCGATCGGGT
Source organism: Gossypium anomalum (assembly GCA_025698475.1). Lineage (NCBI taxonomy): Eukaryota > Viridiplantae > Streptophyta > Magnoliopsida > Malvales > Malvaceae > Gossypium > Gossypium anomalum. Next base: position 18,810,566 of record CM046963.1, on the reverse strand, counting down.
ATCGTTTCATCCGACATAAGGTAAGTCCATAGGTTTCTTTTGTATGAGATTGATGATATACTTATATCTATATATGTATTCGAACTTGTGGACATATATATATATATATATATATGCAAATGAAGTTAATTAAGTTGTCTTATTATAAGCAATCGATACTAGCACTATGTGTGCGAAGTAGAAGGGCAATATGTGTGCTGAATTGAATACTAATTCGTGATTGAGTTTTGAGGCACTATGTGTGCGATATATCTTGGCACTATGTGTGCGGAAAAAAAAAATCTTTGTGCACTATGTGTGCGAATGTGATTAATGGTCTAAGCAGTATACGGAAGACACATGGTGTTGTACTATTATTCGAGGTATCAATTTGAGATGTAAAATGATTATGCGCGTATGTATACGAGTTGATATTGTTAAATATATATTGAGTGATGCTTTAAAGTTATTGGTTGGTTAATAGATGATTGATAGTCGTCCTTGGCCTGTGGATAGTTTAGTAAAATTATACGATTGTAATATGGTTCGGCATGACCTAGACAAGTGAATTTTATGCATTTTCTATTCTTATATCAATGGTATGTGTAAAAATTGCTTATGACTTACTGGGTTGAATACTCATTATATCTTTCTTTGTGTTTTTGTTGCTCTCCACATAGATTTCCTGAATCCTTTTGCGTGTTCGGATCATCGTCAAAGCCATCACGTCCGCGTGCCACATTTTGGTATCTTTTCTTAGTTACTTAGGCGAATATTACGGCATGTATAGGCTTGAATATGCGTTTGAAGTGTATATTTTGTTTATGTAATTGAAGCCATGGGAAAATGGTTTGATATATATATTTAGACTCAGTTTTACATGTAATCAAATGTGAAGTTTTATACTTATGTAACTATTGTTTAACGAACATGTCTAGGGTATGATAATACGAAATCATAATGATAGTTTCGAAAGTATAAATAGGTATTTATGTAAGTGATTATGAAGGGGTGGTTCGGCCGTTTGAGTATAGTAAATGGATGGTGGTATATGTGTATGTGTGACGTACCATCCTAGCGATTTTATTATTATTTTTTTTAAAATGGATTCTTTTTCTTATAGCTCACTCGTGAATAAGGAACTTATACTTTGGTCAGTATAATTGCCAAATTTTCTGTATGCTACATGGGTGTTACATTTTATTGGTATCAGAGCTACGGTTTAGTCGGTTCTAGGACTACCGTAGCGCGTACGAGTATAGCTATACATACCTTAATGTTAGTATATGATAGTGTGATGGCTTTTGACGGTTGAAATTATTGTTTTGATTAGCAAATGGAACCTAACCCTGAGAGAGCCTTGGCGGATGATGTTGAAAGTGTAGCGTTTGCTCTGCACAAGGGAACACGCTTTCTTGAACCTCCATCCTCTGCAAATAATCAAGATGATGGGGCAAAACAAGCCTTCTTTTCTATGATGAACGAATGGGTCACACAATACGCCCGGACTAACCCGGCTGCTCAACAGTTTCTGAACTTAAATAATCCACCTCAGATTCCTATCATACCAACGACCATTGATCCTTTGAGGCTGAGTAAGCCTCCCGTAGATTTAGTGAGAAAGCGCGGGAGCGAGGAATTTCGAGCTCTGACTCATCGATGATCTTTGAAAGGGTCGAGTTTTGGCTTGATAACACCATTCGCGTTTTTGAAGAGCTTTCGTGCACACCAGAAGAGTGCCTAAAGTGCACTATATCCTTAATGCGGGACTCGGCCTACTATTGGTGGAGAACTCGATTTCTATTGTTCAAGGAACGTGTTACTTGGGATTTCTTTCAGTGAATTTGAAAGAAGTATATTAGTCAACGATTCACCGACCAAAAGCGTAAAGAATTTCGGAGCTCAAACAAGGTCGTTTGACAAGATCTGAATACGAGCGCGAGTTTGTAAGACTCATCGATATGTTTCGGGAGTGTGTAAATGATGAAGTCGCTATGTGTAAAAGATTTGAAGAAGGATTGAATGAAGATTTAAAACTACTTTGGTGGGTATTTTAGAAATAAAGGAATTTGTAACACTGGTTGAACGGGCATGCAAGGCTGAAGAGCTCAGGAAGGAGAAAAAGAAAGCTGAATCTGAAGCCAGAGACTTTCGTAAAAGAAAGGCGGGTAAAACTACTTTTTCGACTCTAAAGAAATTCAGGGACGATACTAACAAATCAAAGGCGGCCACAGAATTTCTATTAGGAGCGGCGAGTCAACGGATTCTCGAGTTACTTGGTTGCTAGTGTTGGTAATAGCCGACAAGAAAAACCCGAATGCACACAATGTGGAAGACGACATGTAGGTGAATGTTGGGGTAAGTCTATTAACCGAGCTTGTTATAGATGCGGATCGCGGGATCATTTTATTCGAGATTGTACGGAACCTGATGAGAAGAATAAGGTACAAGGTACAAGATCGACAGGTATAACACTAGAGGTAGACCATCGAGAAATACCGGAGGTAGAAGTGGTGGTCGAGAGGATTCGATAGGTGATCGATCTGAGATTCGTGCTCCTGCCAGAGCTTATTCCATCCGTGCACGAGAGGAAGCATCTTCTCCTGATGTTATCACTGGTACATTTACTCTCTTTAATACTGATGTCATTACTTTGATTGACCCTGGTTCTACTCATTCATATATATGTGAGACTTTAGTATCTAGTAAGACTCTACCTGTTGAGTCTACTGAGTTCGTAATCCGAGTGTCAAACCCCTTGGGTCGTTATGTACTTGTGGACAAAGTGTGTAAGAAATGTCCCCTAGTAGTCAGAGGCTCCTGCTTTCCAGCTGATTTGATACTTTTACCGTTTGATGAATTTGATGTTATCCTTGGTATGGATTGGTTGACTGTCCATGATGCAGTAGTGAATTGCAAAAGAAAGACTATTGATTTGAGATGTGCAAACGATGAGATAATCCGAGTCAAGTCTACTGATAGGATCGGGTTACCAGCAGTTATATCCTCGATGATGGCTCAAAAACATGTGAGAAAGGGGTGTGAGGTATACCTGGCATACGTGTTTGACGACAAAGAGTTAGAAAAGAAGCTTGAATCAGTGCCAGTGGTCTGTAATTATCCGAATTTTTTCCTGAGGAACTACCGGGGTTACCACCTGTTCGAGAGGTAGAGTTTGGCATTGAACTTGTACCTGGGACTACACCGATTTCTACAGCTCTGTATCGTATGGCACCAACGGAATTGAAAGAATTGAAAATTCAGTTGCAAGAGTTGATGGATAGAGGTTTCGCTCGTCCAAGTTCCTCACCTTGGGGTGCACCAGTGTTGTTTGTGAAAAAGAAAGATGGAACCATGCGATTATGCATCAACTATCGTCAATTGAATAAAGTGACAATAAAGAATAAATATCCATTACCGCGTATTGATGATTTATTCGATCAACCGAAAAGGGCCTCTGTATTTTCAAGATAGATTTGAGATCGGGTTATTATCGATTCTGAGTTAGAGACTCAGATATACCAAAAGCGCTTTCAGAACGAGATATGGACACTATGAGTTCTTAGTAATGCCGTTTGGGCTTACTAATGCCCCTGCGGTATTTATGGATTTGATGAATCAGATTTTTAGACCATATCTGGATCGGTTTGTAGTTGTGTTTATCGATGACATTTTGGTCTATTCGAGAAATGAAACTGAACATGCGGAGCACCTGATATTAGTGTTACGGATTTTACGGGAAAAACAATTGTATGCTAAGTTCAGTAAATGTGAGTTCTGGTTGAGAGAAGTTAGTTTTTTGGGTCATGTGGTGTCTGCATCGGGTATTCGAGTTGATCCGAGTAAAATTACAGCTATACTTAATTGGAAGCCTCCGAGGAATATTACTGAAGTTCGGAGCTTTTTGGGACTTGCTGGTTATTATAGACGTTTTGTAAAGGGTTTTTCAATGATAGCCACACCAATGACAAGACTACTTCAGAAAGATGTTAAGTTTGTTTGGTCGGAAAAATGTCAGAGAAGTTTCGACCAACTGAAAACTTATTTAACTGAAGCTCCAGTGCTAGTACAACCCGAATCCGGTAAAGAATTTGTTATCTACAGTGATGAGTCTTTGCTTGGGTTGGGTTGTGTGTTGATGCAAGAAGGTCGAGTGGTAGCATATGCATCAAGACAGCTGAAGCCGCATGAGAAAAACTATCCGACTCATGATCTCGAGTTAGCCGCAATTGTTTTCGCTTTGAAAATATGGCGACATTACTTGTTTGGAGAGAGGTGTCATGTATACTCGGATCATAAAAGCCTCAAATATTTGATGACACAGAGAGAACTGAATTTGCGACAAAGACGTTGGCTCGAGTTGTTGAAAGATTATGAGCTGGTCATTGACTATCACCCGAGAAAGGCCAACGTAGTTGCTGATGCGTTAAGTCGTAAATTACTGTTTGCTTTAATGAATGTACACTTGTCTGTTCTATCCGATAGTGCGATAGTAACAGAATTAAAGGCTAAACCACTGTGGATTCATCAAATTAGTGAAGCTCAAAAAGTAGATGGTGAATTGGTTGCTAAACGAGTTGAATGTGCCACGGGTATAGAATCAGAATTTCAAATTGACGACGACGACTGTTTAAGGTTCAGAAACCGATTGTGTGTTCCAAGAAATTCAGAACTTATCTCGATGATTTTAAATGAAGCTCATAATAGTCGAATGTCGATCCATCCTGGTAGCACGAAAATGTACAACGACCTAAAATGCCAGTTTTGGTGGCCTGGTATGAAACGAGACATTTTCGATTTTGTTTCGAAGTGTTTGGTATGTCAACAAGTGAAAGCGAAACATCAAGTACCCTCAGGATTACTGCAGCCAATCATGATACCCGAATGGAAATGGGATCGAATAATGATGGATTTTGTATCTGGGTTGCCATTGTCGTCAAGCAAGAAAGATGCGATCTGGGTTATCGTAGATAGATTGACAAAGTCGGCTCATTTTATTTCAGTGCGCATGGATTATTCACTTGATAAACTAGCCGAGTTGTATATTTCTCAAATTTTGAAGTTGCATGGAGTACCTATTTCTATTGTGTCGAATAGAGATCCAAGATTCACATCGCGATTCTGGAAAAAGCTACAAGAAGCTTTGGGTACTAAGTTGCATTTTAGCACCGCTTTTCATCCCCAGACTGATGGTCAATCGGAACGGACTATTCAAATACTCGAGGATATGTTGAGATGTTGCATCCTTGAATATGGTGGTTCATGGGAACGATATTTATCCTTGATTGAATTTTCTTACAACAATAGCTTTCAATCAAGCATTAAAATGGCACCATACGAGGCCTTATATGGTCGAAAATGCCGTACTCCATTGTTTTGGACCGAACTTAGCGAAAGTAAAATCTTCGGGGTTGATTTGATCAAAGATGCTGAGCAGAAAGTAAAGATAATCAGTGAAAGTTTGAAGGCAGCTTCAGATCGACAGAAGTCATACGCAGATTTGAAAAGAAAGGACATTGAATATCGGATCGGAGACAAGGTATTTCTTAAAGTCTCGCCTTGGAAGAAAGTACTCAGATTTTGCCGTAAAGGCAAATTGAGTCCAAGGTTTATCGGACCGTATGAGATATCTGAACGAATTGGACCGGTCGCATACAGATTAATTTTACCCCCTGAACTTGAAAAGATTCACAACGTTTTTCATGTTTCAATGCTTCGATGTTATAGATCCGATCCATCGCACATAATTAGTCCAGCAGAGATTGAAATTAAATCCGATTTGAGTTATGAAGAAGAACCGATCCGTATCCTAGCTCGCGAAGTAAAGAGTTGCGAAACAAAAAAGTTCCTTTAGTAAAGGTGTTATGGCTCAAACACGGGATCGAAGAAGCTACTCGAGAAACCGAGAACTCTATGAAAGAACGATACCCGAATTTAATCATTGGTAAGATTTTCGGGGACGAAAATTCTCTAAGAGGGGGAGAGTTGTAACAGCCCTAATTGGACCCTAGTCGGAATGTGGTTTCGGGACCACAAAACCGAGTCATAAAAATTTTATTTTTGATTTAATTGCATATATTATGTGTGATAACGTATGAGTGACAAATTAAATGCTTTAAAATTAGCCTTAGGCATGAGAATTTGCTTGAAATGACTTAATTGAGAAATTTAGGAAAGATGATAGGCCAAATTGTAAGGCTTAAATGACAATAAAGTGGAAGGCATGGAGTTGCATGTCAAATGTCCATTTTTATATTTAGTGGCCGGCCAAGCAATAATGCAATCCACTAACTTAAATTAATTTAGTATATTTAAATTGTAAAGAAATAAAATATGGATAATAAAAAGATTAATAAAAGAAAAGATGAAAAGGGAGGTGTTCATCTTCTTCCTTGAGTGAAAACCGAAACAAAAAGGGGGGAAATTCATTAGGGCAATTCGGCATGCACTCATGGTCAATTGAAGGTAAGATTTGAGATGTTTTTGGAAATTTCTTTCTAAATGCTTAAGTTAATTGGAAATGCACTTCTTGGCCATGTCTAAAGAAATCTAATTCTATGGTATTTTGAGGCACTAAACCGTATATCATAATAGTAGAAATGGGAGGTTGTCTTTCATGTTGTTCTAAAATTTTTATGAGAAAATGAAGTTGAATTTGTTGAATGATTAGATGAGTAGCACATTTTGTATAATCGGCTATATGTGGTCTTGAATGAAATATTCATTGTGGTTGCTATTTTATTTTATAGGAATTAGTTCAATGCAAGCTGAATAAACCATAGTAGATAAGCTAAAGAAATGCATAATGAAAACATAGACGGCTAAGTGCATATTTTAGTTTAAGTAATAAGTAGGATTTAGTTAAATTAGCTTGAGATGATATATGTGTGTGTTTGCCGAATTTAAATTTGGTTAGATAGAGTAATCACATTGGTCATTGAGATGTAGAGTTTATGAAATTAAAGAAATACTAGTTTGATAAATTTAAATGGATAATAATGTGAAATTTTCGAAAGTGATCTTGAGGTATAGTGAATTATTGGAGTAGATGAGAAGCATGTTGGATAAGCATTAAATTGAGAATTTAATTTAAAGTTTATGTTTAAGCAAATGCCGAATCATTGTGTGTCTGTGTATATGAGGTAGAGGTATAAATTGGGGTTACGATGATCAAATTATTTTATTTGTTTAATCGGAGTACTTAGCCAAGTGTGGTTGCCGTATAGATATATGCATATGTATATAAATGTATTTCAAGGAAGTACTGATTGGTTATCGATAGTAACTGAATAATAGGTGATCAATAAGCCGAATGGCTTGGTTTTGATAAAAGCATAAGGAGAGTAAAAATTATATTGTTGTCGGGTGATTCTTGTTATGTGAAACTATTTATAGTATGGGATATAATTAACTAACAAGGTGATTAAAATATTAAATTTATTTATTCTAGCTCAAGAATCCAAAGGAGGGGAATTGAACAAAGGCAAAGCAAAGGAGATTGAGTAAGCGATCGGGTATCGTTTCATCCGACATAAGGTAAGTCCATAGGTTTCTTTTGTATGAGATTGATGATATACTTATATCTATATATGTATTCGAACTTGTGGACATATATATATATATATATATATATGCAAATGAAGTTAATTAAGTTGTCTTATTATAAGCAATCGATACTAGCACTATGTGTGTGAAGTAGAAGGGCAATATGTGTTTGAATTGAATACTAATTTGTGATTGAGTTTTGAGGCACTATGTGTGCGATATATCTTGGCACTATGTAAAAAAAAAAAAATCTTTGTGCACTATGTGTGCGAATGTGATTAATGGTCTAAGCGATATACGGAAGACACATGGTGTTGTATTTGTTATTCGAGGTATCAATTTGAGATGTAAAATGATTATGCGCGTATATGTATACGAGTTGATATTATTAAATATATATTGAGTGATGCTTTAAAGTTATTGGTTGGTTAATAGATGATTGATAGTCGCGTCCTTGGCTGTGGATAGTTTAGTAAAATTATACGATTGTAATATGGTTCGGCATGACCTAGACAAGTGAATTTTATGCATTTTCTATTCTTATATCAATGGTATGTGTAAAAATTGCTTATGACTTACTGGGTTGAATACTCATTATATCTTTCTTTGTGTTTTTGTTGCTCTCCAAATAGATTTCCTGAATCCTTTTGCGTGTTCGGATCATCGTCAAAGCCATCACGTCCACGTGCCACATTTTGGTATCTTTTCTTAGTTACTTAGGCGAATATTACGGCATGTATAGGCTTGAATATGCGTTTGAAGTGTATATTTTGTTTATGTAATTGAAGCCATGGGAAAATGGTTTGATATATATATTTAGACTCGGTTTTACATGTAATCAAATGTGAAGTTTTATACTTATGTAACTATTGTTTAACGAACATGTCTAGGGTATGATAATACGAAATCATAATGATAGTTTCGGAAGTATAAATAGGTATTTATGTAAGTGATTATGAAGGGGTGGTTCGGCCGTTTGAGTATAGTAAATGGATGGTGGTATATGTGTATTGTGACGTACTATCCTAGCGATTTTTTTTTTTTAAAAAATGGATTCTTTTTCTTATAGCTCACTCGTGAATAAGGAACTTATACTTTGGTCAGTATAATTGCCAAATTTTCTGTATGCTACATGGGTGTTACAACCCAGATTGCATCTTTCTTACTCGGATATACAGGCAAACCCGAAATAAAATCCATCGTGATTCTGTCTCATTTCCACTCAGGAATCATAATCGGTTGCAATAAACCAGACGGTACCTGGTGCTCAACTTTAACTTCCTAACAAATCAAACATTTAGATATGAACTCTGAAATGTTACGTTTCATACCATGCCACCAATAGAGTTGTTTCAAATTGTTATACATTTCTGTGCTTCCCGAATGAACAGACAAATGACGATTATGTGCTTGGTTCAAAATCATCTGAATTAACTCTGAATTTTTCAAAACACATATTCGGCCTCTGAATCTTAAACAATCATCTGAATCAACTCAAAACTCAGAATCAGGGCTCGAATCACATTGAGCTCTTTTAGCTAACATTTCTTTATCAAATTTTTGAGCTTCACAAATCTACTATATAAATAACGGTCTCGCTTTCAACTCAGCTACAATCGAGCCATTATCTGAAAGAGCCAACTGAGTATTCATTGCACGTAAAGCAAACAAAGATTTTTGGCTTAATGCACCAGCAACAACATTTGCTTTTCCTGAATGATAGTCTATCACTAGCTCATAATCTTTTATCAATTCTAACCATCTTCGTTGTCACAAATTTAAATCTTTCTTAGTCATCAGATATTTCAAACTCTTATGATCTGAATAAACATGGCATTTCTCACCGAACAGATAATAGTGCCAGATCTTCAACGCAAACAAGATAGCTGCTAATTCCAAATTGTGTGTCGAGTAATTCTTTTCATGCAGCTTTAACTGTCTCGAGGTATAAGCTATGACTTTGCCTTCCTACAACAAAACACAGCCTAGACCATTCAATGATGCATCACTATAAATTACAAATTTTTTACCTGATTCAGGCTGAACTAACACTGGAGCTTCGGTCAATAAAGCTTTTAATTGATTAAAACTTTTCTGGCACTTGTCCGACCACTTGAACTTAACGTTTGAAGTAGTCTCGTTAACGGAGTTGCAATCATTGAGAAACCTTTTACAAATCGTCAGTAATAGCCAGCTAACCCCAGAAAACTGCTGACCTCAGAAACATTTCCTGAAGGCTTCCAATCCATTATTGCAAAATCTTACTCGGATCGACTTGAATACCCGATGCTGACATAATATGCCCTAGAAAACCAACTTCACGCAATTAGAATTCACATTTGTTAAACTTCACAAATAACTGCTTATCACACATAGTTTGCAATACAATTCTCAAATGCTTGACATGCTCAGTTTTATCTCTCGAATATATCAATATATCAACAATGAACACAAAAAAAGTTGATCTAGGTACGGTCTAAAAATTTGGTTCATTAAGTCCATAAATATAGCAGGTGCATTCATTAATCTGAAAGGCATTACTAAAAATTCATAGTGACCATACCTTATCTTGAATGCAGTCTTCGAAACATATGAGTCTTTAACCCGTAACTGATAATAACCCAATCTCAAATCTATCTTTGAAAACACTGTAGCCCCTTTTAACTGATCAAACAAATCATCTATTCTGCGCAGAGGATATTTATTCTTGATCGTCACTTTGTTAAACTGTTGGTAGTCTATACATATTCTCCTTGTGCCATTTTTCTTTTTCACAAACAACACAGGAGCACCCTAAGGCGAGAAACTTGGTCTAGCAAAACCTCTATTGGTTAATTCTTGCAATCAAAATTTCAATTCTTTTAACTCTGTCGGAACCATTCTGTACACAGCTATCGATATCGGAGTTGTACCAAGCACTAAGTCAATGCTAAACTCAACCTCTCGTATCGGTGGTAATCCTGGTAACTCTTCAGGAAACACATATGAATACTCACACACAACTAGTACTGATTTGATTTTCTTTTCAGTCACTTTCATATCTAGCACATAAGCCAAGTAAGCTTCGCAACCCTTTCTTACATATTTCTGAGCCAACATCAATGAAATCACAGCTGGTAAACCATTTAGATCATCTGACTCAATCTAGATAATTTCATTATTCTAACATCTCAAATCAATCACCTTTTGTTTGCAATTCACAATAGCATCTTGCAGTGTTATCCAATCTATACCCAAGATTATATCAAACTTGTCAAATGGTAACAACATCAAATCAGCCAGAAAGCAATTATCCGGAATCATCAATGGACAGTTTTTGTACACTTTATCAACCAACACACACTTGCCTAGGGGGTTCGATACTCTAATTACAAATTCAATAGACTCTACAGGAAAAGTCTTACTAGATACTAAATTTACACATTCATATGAATGGGTTGATCCTAGATCTATTAATGCAATAACTTTAGTATCATGGAGAGTAAAAGTATCTATAATGACGTTTAGAGGTGACGCTTCTTCGCGAATGCGAATAGCGTATTCTTGTGCAGGTGCTCTGGCCTCTGACCTCACAGCAGAGTCTTTAGTCACTTTCTGGCTACCACTCACATTTCCCATGTTTCTAGGAGGTCTACCTCTAGCTGAAGTGTTACTTATTCTCACATTATGTACTATATCTTGTTCAGCCAACTCTGGACAATCACGGATAAAATGATCCAAAGATCCACATTTAAAATAGGCTCGATCACTCAATCTACAATCATCGGGATGCCTTTTACTATAATGTTTACATTCAAGTCGATTAGGTCTCATACTGCCAACACTAGCAATTAAAGTAGATGGAGCTTTGAAGCTTGACTATTGTCTCACTCGATCTCTGTTTGAATGCCCCATAGATGTATTAGAATGATTAAATGAGTCTCAAAATTTCTTCAAAATAGACTGATAAGATTTACTAGCTGATCACTTTCTCGAATCTCTTGTTTCAAAATAAGCTTTTCTCTTTTCTTTGCTGAGATCTTTGGCTTTACAAGCCCTTTCAACTAAAACAACGAATTTTATGATTTCCAGAATCCCAACTAATAGTTTTATATCTTCGTTCAGTCCATCAGTGAATCACTTACACATGACCTCTTCAATGGAGACATATTCTCAAGCATACTTGCTTAATCGTACAAATTCTCTTTAGTACTCAGTCACAGTCATTCAACCCTATTTCAATTCTAAAAACTCTTTATGCTTCTGATCGAGGAAATTCTGACTTATATACTTCTTTCGAAACTTGGATTGAAAGAATTCTCAGGTGACACATTCCCTTGGAACTACTGATATCAATGTTTTCCACCAATGATACGCATTGTCTCTTAACAAAGATACTACACATTTGATACATTCTTCAAGAGTACAGGATAATTCATCAAACGCTCTGATTGTATTCTCGAGCCAAAATTCAGCCCTCTCAGCATCATCATCAACTGTAGCCCAGAACTCATTGGCCATGTGTTTACGTATCTTATCTACTGGCGGTTTACTTAATCGAATCAGATCTAACACTTGCGGTACAATTGGGACTTGTTAGGGAACAAGTGGGGGTAGAGGTTATTGAACAGCCGAATTCGCTAGTACAAATTCTGTGAACCACTCACTCATTATTTGGAAGAAGGCATGCTTAGCCTCTCCCCTCTGGCTACTAGAAATAGGACTAGAATCGGACGGTGTTGCCCCTTGAACGGGAGCGGGTGCATTACTTTCCACATCATCAGCTACAACTCGATCGAGATCCATTTACTATATAAAAACACATTTTTAACTGTCAGGAATCATCATATTATTACAGTTTTTATATATGGCATGTATAGCTAGACTCTCACTCGCTATGTTAGTCCTAGAATCGACTAAATCGTAGCTCTGATACCAATTAAATGTAACACCCCTAACCCGTATCTGTCGCTGGAATAAGGTTACTAGGCATTACCAGATAATATATGTTATTTAAATACATTTATACAATCATAATCAAAATTCATTCATCTCAATCACATTGTCCCTTATAAGGTCCTACGAGACCTTAAAACATGCTTAGAAGTGGTTTGGGACTAAACCAATAAAATTTACAAACTTTGGGAAACATAGAAAAATTTTAAAAATATAAGGGTTACACGCCCATGTGAATAGGCCGTGTGCAACACACGGCCACCAGACACGCCCGTTTGAATAGGCCGTGTGCCTCACATAGTCACCAGACACGCTCGTGTCACAAGCCGTGTGAAAACAGGCCATACATACTGACTTGCACCACATGGCCGAGGACACGCCCATGTGCCAGGCCGTGTCAAATCTAAGGGTGGTTACTGACATGGCCACACGGTCCGCCATACGCCCGTGTGTCAAACCCGTATACCATTCGAAAAGGCCACACATGCCTATGCACTAAGGATGTGTGTCTCACACGGCCAATAGACACATCCGTGTGTCTATGCCGTTTCAAAACTGTAGGGTATACTGACTTAATTCGATAGGGTACCCTAGGGGACACATGGCCATGTAACATAACCGTGTGTTGCACACGGGTGACACACACGCTTGTAACACCCCAAACCCGGCCTAGACGTTATGGCTGAATCTGACGTGCCACAGAGAAGTTTAAAAATCCATGTTTCATTTTATTATCTAAAACTGACTATTGTTGAGCTAACCAGAGTGAATGGAGGCTGGGCACCAGGTAGGTATCCGTAACAGAGGAGGTGAGCCATGAAGGCTGCTTAAGTACCAAGCTCTTTGATGGGATCCAATCCTAGACATGCCCACAACCATTGCCACACTTGGTTATATCGAGTTTGAAATTAATTTAAGTGGTTATCTTTGACAAATCGAATACTCGTGGCGTGGTGTTATTTTGAAATCAAATATCGTTTTGAAAACACGTCCTAAGTCTAGCCCTTTTGAATTATTATTCACCAGTTTTTGAGGTTATTAAAAATAATAACAATCCTAGAAAAAGAAAGAAAGAAAAAAGTTAAAATGGCCTTATTACAACCCAAAAATAAATAATAAATAAAGTAAACTTAATAAAAACCAAACACTTATTCAAAGCCCAAAGGCAATCGCCGTGGCCACTCTAAATCCCCTCCGACTCCAAGTCCCCACATCAAGGCTCACCTGCAAGGTTAAGGAAAGGGGGTGAGTTTGAAAACTCAGTGTGCAACAAGCCCCTTTCAGAGCCCAAAACAATATCAGCCTGCTGGGCCTAAGCCCAAATCCAATCTCAACACATATTGGGCCGAAGCCTTTTCATATTTCATAACACTGGGCCGAAGCCATCATATTTCATATTACTGGGCCGAAGCCTTTGCTGTAAACGGAATGGCCCATAGGCCCATTTCAATAACACATGTAATGTCAATGAAAGAATGCAAACCCATTTGGGGAGACTACTCAACCCACCATCCGCTACTCTCCACCCGTACCAACCAAGCTCTCCATGTGGGGAATAACTCAACCCACCCAACCAAAACTCTCCACTGGCAGCATAGCTACTTTATCATATAACTGGAGGCCTAGCCTCTTTTAATAACTGGGGCAAAAGCCCTTTTTGGTAAACTGGGGCATAAGCCCGGTAAACTAGGGCATAAGCCCTTTTTGCACTTCCTCCATCCATATAAAAACCCAACCCAATGCATTTATGAATACATCATGTGCATATCAAACTTATCATGCGCACATCATACATATCATGTGCATATCATATGAATCATGTATATCAAAATCTTATATATCAAATTCATAACTAAACCCTAGGGGTATAATGGTCATTTTTACCTAGGGGCCAAATAGTCATTTTCATATTATAAGGGTAATTCCGTAATTTTACCAAATATTAGGGATTTTCCATGCTCATTATCAGTTACTAACTATTCATTTGTTTGAACAGCATTTGTGGCCTATTTTTAGCGAAATCGAGTTATTAGGCCTAAAACCTCTAATGGGCCCTACATAGTCAGTTTTGTCATCTAGGCCCATTTAGTCGATAATCCATAATGGTGTCAACATTCTGAACACGCAATTTAACAGGTTTTCATTTTCTACCAAATTTACCCAAATGGGCCCAAAAGCCCATTGGGCCCGATTTTAACCCCTCGAGGCCCAACTTACCGTGAATGCCAAAAATCATGCTCTTACCTTTTCCAACGTTCCCGATCATCAACTTAGAGGATCTAATTAACCAATGAGCGTTCGCTTGCTCACAAGTCCTCGAAATGCCAGAATTTTGGCATTTCAACTTTTCGGCAAATATCGAGTTAAGCTACGAAAGAAGGTTCGTTACACACCTGATTTGCGATATTCCTTGATGAGATCTCCTACACGATTTCTCCTATAATCAACCACTTATAGATCAGTCCACAATAATTAAACCAAAACGAGAACCATCTATTATCAACACTTACACATTCGGCCACCATTCATAATGGCCTTAGAATCCATACTTTTGCCGAAATTGATGACTAGATCTAGTCACTCCGATGATCCAAGCTAACCCAAGTTGACCCTATGCCTTGCTGCTCCTCCACTATACAAACCATAAAAAGGTAAAAAGAAGAACCCAATAGAGCCTATACCCATATTCGGCCACCTCCTAAACTATAGGGGTTTCGGCTTTTGTCAATAGTTATCATAGGAATCGTTTAGAGTTTGAGCACTTACCACAGTCTCCTCTTCTTCAATCCGTCTATGCCTAGAAGATAAGAGAATTGACCACCAAAAAGTGAGAAGAAAAAGAGGGTTGCTGGTCAACAAAGAATCAGCACCACCTAGTCTCCACAGATTTCGGCTTTTTGCGGTATTTCGGCAGAAGTGGTGGTAAGGGAAGGAACAATGGATGAATGGAGGGGAGTAGCGGGCTGGTTTGGAAGAGGGAAAAGAAAGAAAAGATGAAAGGAAGAGGGATGGATTTGGCTGAAAAAGAAAAAGAGAGAAAATACTAAACAAAAGGAGGAAAACGGCACAACCTAGACCCTAATGCCTAAAATCCCCAACTAAAACCCCTCTGCCGAAATCCCCTCTCTAATCCCTAATATTCGGCCAACTCTATCCCCCTCTCAAATCCCTAAAATCTCTCCCCTTATCCCCTCCTTAATCCATGCATTTGACTGATTCAAACTCTCTCCCATAGAGTTCCATTCAGCTTTAAACTCTAGCATGCACAAAGCATAAAAATTAGCATCATATCTGCCAACACAGGGAATCGATCCCAGGTCTTCCCAAACCACTTACATGCCACCCTTATAGCTCCCTAGTGGCGTAACTTAGCCACTTTACCAGAGGATTTTTTTTGTGATGCATTTTACCCACAAATTTTAATAAGACCACCTATCCAAAGCCCCTAACTTCATAAGTCCAAAATTTAAAAATTCTACCGGGTTTTGGCCAAAACATGGGCCTTCCATAAGCCCATTTACATACTTAAATTATGAATTCCACAACCAAAAACCAAATTTTTTTTAAACTTTACCAAAATATCGAGAATCGCAAAAAAACCCGAAAATCAGGATGTTACAACTCTACCCTCCTTAAAGAAATTTCGGCCTCGAAATTTTACCTGATCCAAACAGTTGAGGGTACTGTTGATGCATCGCCTCTTCGGTCTCCCCAGTAGCTTCTTCCTGGCCATGGTTCCTTCAAAGTACTTTCACTAATGGGACTGACTTCTTTCTCAACACCTTGACGTCGCGATCAAGTATTTGCACCGGTTCTTCTTCGAAAGTCAAATCTGACTGTACTTCAATTTCCGCAACTGGCACGATATGAGTTGGCTTAGAACGATATCGCCTTAGCATGGACACATGAAAAACGTCGTGAATACGATGCAGATCTAGTGGTAACTCTAGCTGATACGCCATCGGCCCTATCCGTTTAATAATTTGATAAGGCCCAATAAACCGTGGACTCAACTTGCCCTTCTTACCAAATCTCAATATCTTCTTCCAAGGCGAAACTTTCAAGAAGACCATGTCCCCTACAGCATATTCAATATCCTTACGCTTCAGGTTAGCATAAGACTTTTTTCGATCCGCTGCCTCTTTTAACCGATTCTTGATTACTTTAATCTTGTCTTCGGTATCTGTTACCAACTCTGGCCCAAGTACTTGCCTTTCCCCCAATTCTGTCCAACAAGTAGGCGAACAACACCTTCACCCATATAGTGCCTCATAAGGAGCCATCTGGATACTTGCTTGGTAACTGTTGTTATACGCGAACTCTGCCAATGGCAAATAGTCCTCCCAGCTGCCCCTAAACTCAATAACACAACCTCTCAAAATGTCTTCTAAAATCTGAATAACCCTCTCTGACTGCCCATCTAATTGAGGGTGAAAAGCCATACTGAAATCCAATCACGTTCCCAATGCCTCATTGAACTTTTGCCAAAATCGAGATGTAAACCTTGGGTCTCGGTCTGAAATTATCGATATTGGCACTCCATGCAAGCGCACTATCTCTGCCACATACAACTTGGCCAGCTTCTGAAGTGAGTAATCGGTTCAGACGAGTATAGAATGGGCAGATTTCGTGAGCCTATCCACAATTACCCAAACCGAATCCTTCTTAGAAGGTGTCATCGGCAACCCACTTACAAAATCCATAGTTACCCTTTCCCACTTCCAAAGTGGTATCTTTACCGGCTGTAACAATCCCGAAGGCAGTTGATGCTCGGCCTTCACTTGTTGACATGTCAAACATCTCCCCACAAATTCGGTCACTTCCTGCTTAAGCCTAGGCCACCAATATAGCTCCTGCAAGTCTCGATACAACTTACTCCCTCCTAGATGCATAGCACAAGGTCCATTATGTGCCTCTTTCAAAATCAGCAATCTCAAGTCAGAGTCCTTCGGCATACAGATTCTTCCTCTAAAACAAAGAACTCCATCGTTATTTAACCCAAAGTCTGGATTCTCCCCCTTCTCAACTTGCTGGAACTGAGAAGCCAACACTCATCCTCAAATTGTTGCTTATTAATCTGCTCTACCCAAGTCGGTCTCACTTGTAACTTTGCCAATAAGCTTCCATCGTCATACAAACTTAGACGAGCAAACATTGCCTTCAACTCCGCCACAGTCCTATGGCTTAATGCATTAGCCACGACATTTGCCTTACCTGGATGGTACTCAATCGAACAATCATAGTCCTTTAACAACTCTATCCACCTTCGCTGTCTAAGATTCAGCTCCTTCTAAGTCAGCAAGTACTTAAGATTCTTGTGATCTGTATAGATGATGCATTTCTCCCCATACAAGTAATGCCCCTATATCTTAAGCGCGAAAATCACCGCTGCCAACTCTAAGTCATGCGTAGGATAGTTCACCTCGTGAGGCTTAAGCTGTCGTGAAGCATAAGCGACCACTTTACCCTCTTGCATCAACACGCAGCCCAAACCTACATGTGACACGTTGCTGTACACAGTGAATTCCTTACCAGATTCTGGCTGAATCAGCACTAGCGCTTGTGTCAAAACCTTCTTCAGCTTCTCAAAAGCCTCTTGCTGCTTATTCGTCCAAACGAAAGGTGCTCCCTTCTTTATAAGTTTCATTACTGGTTCTGCCAACACCGAAAATCCTTCCACGAATCTCTAATAATAACCTGCCAACCCCAGAAAACTTTGGATCTCTGTTACCAACTTCGGTGGCTTCCATTCCAGAATTGTCTCAATCTTTCGAGGGTCCACCTTGATCCCTTCAGCAGACACAACATACCCCAAGGAAGTGACTTTCTTCAGTCGAAACTCGCACTCATAAAGTTGTTTCTCCCTTAACACTTGCAGCACAACACGAAAATGCTCATCATGCTTCTCTTCCATTTCTGAATACACCAAGATATCATTAATAAAAACGACTACGAACCGATCCAAGTATGGTTGGAACACTTGATTCATTAAATCCATGAATGTTGCCGGTGCATTAGTCAAACCAAAAGGCATCACCAGAAACTCGTAATGACTATATCGAGTCTTGAATGCCGTCTTATGAATATCCACTTCTTTGAATCTCAACTGATGATATCCTGACCGAAGGTCGATCTTAAAAAATACCAAGGCTCCTTTTAATTGGTCGAACAGATCGTCAATTCTTGGCAGAGGATACTTGTTCTTGATCGTCAGTTTGTTCAACTGGCGATAATCAATACACATTCGCATGGTCCCATCTTTCTTCTTCTTTACGAACAACCTTTGGTGTACCTTACGGAGAAATCACGGGTCTTATAAACCCTCTGTCCAACAGTTCTTGAATCTGAGCTTTCAGTTCCACCAACTCCTTTGGTGCCATCCTATAAGGCGCAATGGACACAGGAGCTGTACCAGGTAACAAGTCGATTCCGAACTCGACTTCTCTGTTTGGAGGTAATCCAGGAAGTTCCTCCAGAAATACATCTTGAAATTCCTTAATGGTCCTAACCGATTCCACAGTTATTCCCTCAGGTTCAGCTTAACTTACCAATGCCAAGTACGCCTCACAACCTTTCCGAATCAACTTCTCGGCCCTTAAAGCTGAAACAACATTGGACAAATGATTCCTTCGTTCCCTTATGACCATTATCTCCTCATCTTCGGCAGTTCTTAGTACCATTCTCTTTGCAGCACAATCCAACATCACCTTATGCTTAGTTAGCCAATCCATTCCCAAGATAAGATCAAAATCCCCAAATGGCAGCTCCATCAAATCTCCTTTAAAAATCTTATCTTGTGTCTCTAAAGGCACAGCCCTAAAAAGTTTATCTACCCTGACCGAGTGTCTTAATGGGTTTATCACCAATACCCCACTCACAGTTTCCTCAGGAAGCACACCCAAAGCCCCAGATACAACACAAGCAACATATGAGTGAGAGGAACCCACATCAATCAAAGTAGTGTACGGCGTGCTATGAATGAAAAACGTACCGGTTATAACATCAGGAGCATCACCCTCCTCACGACGCTGTGCATCATAAACCAACGCCAGCTGTCGAGCTTCAGCATGTCTAGCACCCCTGCCAGGTGCCCCACATCCTCGTCCATTTCCATTGCCACCTCTACCTTGCCCACGACCTCTCTGTGGTGGTGGCCCTCCTCGCTGTGATTGGACATCCCTTTGCTCCCCTGCTAGTTCCTGAGCTGTTCTTCGAGGACATTCTCTAAACTTATGCTCCTTTGACCCACATCGGAAACATACTCCCGTTCGTTTCCAGCACTCCCCATATGTACCCTACCACAGTCCCTGCAAGCCTGCGGTCTATAGGTATTCACTGGAACTGCTCAAATCGGTTCCTCTATTCTAGATCTTTTAAAATTCTAATTCGTAGCACTCGAGGGTCCAAAATCCCTCTTAAATCTGGGTCGATCCTTCTCACGATTCTGCCATTCAGTACGCTTTACCTCCTCGGCTATGTTAGCCTTCTCTACCAATGCAGCAAAATCACGCTCCCTCTGTGGAGCTATCAATATCCTAAGCTCATCGCAGAGGCCATCCTCAAATCGAACACTACGCTCATATTCAGTTGCAACTATCCCGCTGGCATATCGACTCAGCCTCAAGAATTCTTCCTCGTACTCCGTGACAGTCTTATTACCCTGAGTCAGATTCAAAAATTCCTTCCGACGAGCATCCACATAGCTAGCTCCAACATACCTCCCCTTAAAAGCAGTTTTGAACAATTCCCAGGTTACTCGTTCATTTGGGATACTCTCCCTTACGGTTGATCCACCATTGGTATGCCCCGTCTCGTAACAGCGACACAGCCCCCTTCAGCTGTTGCTCTACAGAGCAATCTAGGTCGTCCATGATTCGCTCTGTTGCCTCTAACCAATATTCAGCCACATTTGGGGCTATTCCAGATATGCCCCTAAAAACTTCTGCTCCGTTAGCCCGGAGTCGCTCCGATATGGATCTTCTATTCACTGTCCCAGTGCTAGCCCCAGCAACTCTTTCTAAAACCCTTAACATGGCTTCGGACAAGGCATTATCCCCATGGCCGATCATAAGACCTGTCTCGCGTTGCGTGGCACTGATGCCTGCCTCTCGGTGGTCTATGCCCTGAGGATGAAGATTCTGCTTGCACCCTTCTGCGACCACGTCCGCGGCCTCGTCCACGAGTTCCTCTTGTACTCATATCGACTTATCTAATTACAAATTTTATGATGTTAGTACAATGTTCAACTGTTTATTAGGAGATGTCTTATGAAAATATAGCAGTTCATGGATTGTTTTCATATCGTCGTAGCCTAGCTACAGTCTCATTTCTACCATTTTCACAGCTCTACCCTATCTAAAGTATCATAGTAGGGTCTCAGTTCTATTCATAAAATCATATCATTATCACATAATGTAAAGAGAATGTACTTACAGACTTGGTACCGGGGATTCAGTGCGCCACTTCTTTATCAGTCCATTTAAAACTAAAAAACCATGTTTTTGATCACCGAAAATAGAAATTTAAAAATTTTTATTTGAAAACACCTTTATTTTGAAACTCTTGATTTTAACCCCGTCTAAAAACAGAAAAACTTGAACATCTTTGAAAAAAAACTTCCCAATACCATTTCCAAAAATACCCTTCCTACGCCTAAATTTTTTAAAAGATTTTTAGACCCAATCCATAGCCGAGTTGTTGCAACCAAGCTCTGATACCACTAAATGTAACACCCCAAACCTGGCCCAGACGTTATGGCTGAATCTAACGTGCCACATAGAAGTTTAAAAATCCATGTTTCATTTTATTATCTAAAAACCGACTATTGTTGAGCTAACCAGAGTGAATGGAGGCTGGGCACCAGGTAGGGATCCGTAACAGAGGAGGTGAGCCATGAAGGCTGCTTAAGTACCAAGCTCTTTGATGGGATCCAATCCTCCATTGCCATACTTGGTTATATCGAGTTTGAAATTAATTTAAGTGGTTATCTTTGACAAATCGAATACTCGTGGCGTGGTGTTATTTTGAAATCAAATATCGTTTTGAAAACACATCCTAAGTCTAGCCCCTTTGAATTATTATCCACAAGTTTTCATATTTCATAACACTGGGCCGAAGCCTTCATATTTCATATTACTGGGCCGAAGCCTTTGCTGTTAACGGAATGGCCCATAGGCCCATTTCAATATCACATGTAATGTCAATGAAACAATACAAACCCATTTGGGGAGACTACTCGACCCACCATCCATACTCTCTCACCCCACGTACCAACCAAGCTCTCCATGTGGGGAATAACTCAACCCACCCAACCAAAACTCTCCACTGGCAGCATAGCTGCTTTATCATATAACTGGAGGCCTAGCATCTTTTAATAACTGGGGCAAAAGCCCTTTTCGGTAAACTGGGGCATAAGCCCTTTTCGGTAAACTAGGGCATAAGCCCTTTTTGCACTTCCTCCATCCATATAAAAACCCAACCCAATGCATTTATGAATACATCATGTGCATATCATACTTATCATGCGCATATCATACATATCATGTGCATATCATACATATCATGTGCATATCATATCAATCATGTATATCAAAATCTCATATATCAAATTCATAACTAAACCCTAGGGGTATAATAGTCATTTTTACCTAGGGGCAAAATAGTCATTTTCATATTATAAGGGTAATTCCGTAATTTTACCAAATATTAGGGATTTTCCATGCCCATTATCAGTTACTAACTATTCATTTGTTTGAACAGCGTTTCTGGCCCATTTTTAGCGAAATCGAGTTATTGGGCCTAAACCTCTAATGGGCCCTACATAGCCAGTTTTGTCATCTAGGCCCATTTAGTCCATAATCCATAATGGTTTCAACAGTCTTAACACGCAATTTAATAGGTTTTCATTTTTTACCAAATTTACCCGAATGGGCCTGAAAGCCCATTGGGCCCGATTTTAACCCATCGAGGCCCAACTTACCGTGAATGCCAAAAATCATGCTCTTACCTTTTCCAATGTTCCCAATCATCAACTTAGAGGATCTAATTAACCAATGAGCGTTCGCTTGCTCACAAGTCCTCGAAATGCCAGAATTTCGGCATTTCGGCATTTCGACATTTCGACAAATATCGAGTTAAGCTACGAAAGAAGGTTCGTTACATACCTGATTTGCGATATTCCTTAACGAGATCTCCTACACGATTTCTCCTATAACCAACCACTTATAGATCAGCCCACAATAACAACACTTACACATTCGGCCACCATCCATAATGGCCTTAGAATCCATACCTTTGCCGAAATTGATGACTAGATCTAGTCACTCCGATGATCCAAGCTAATCCAAGTTGACCCTACGCCTTGCTGCTCCTCCACTATACAAACCATAAAAAGGTAAAAAGAAGAACCCAATAGAGCCTATACCCACATTCGGCCACCTCCTAAACTATAGGGGTTTCGGCTTTTATCAACAGTTTTAATAGGAATCGTTTAGAGTTTGAGCACTTACCACAGTCTCCTCTTCTTCAATCCGTCTATGCCTAGAAGATAAGAGAATTGACTACCAAAAAGTGAGAAGAAAAAGAGGGTTGCTGGTCAACAAAGAATCGGCACCACCTAGTCTCCATAGATTTCGACTTTTTGCGGTATTTCGGCAGAAGTGGTGGTAAGGGAAGGAACAATGGATGAATAGAGGGGAGTAGCGGGCTGGTTTGGAAGAGGGAAAAGAGAGAAAAGATGAAAGGAAGAGGGATGGATTCGGCTGAAAAATAAAAAGAGAGAAAAGACTAAACAAAAGGAGGAAAACGACACAACCTAGACCCTAATGCCTAAAATCCCCAACTAAAACCCCTCTGCCGAAATCCCCTCTCTAATCCCCAATATTCGGCCAACTCTATCCCCTCTCTCAAATCCCTAAAATTTCTCCCTTATCCCTCCTTAATCCATGCATTTGACTGATTCAAACTCTCTCCCATAGAGTTCCATTCAGCTTTAAACTCTAGCATGTATAAAGCATAAAAATTAGCATCATATCTACCAACACAGGGAATCGATCCCAGGTCTTCCCAAACCACTTACACGCCACCCTTATAGCTCCCTAGTGGCGTCACTTAGCCACTTTACCAGAGGCTTTTTTTGTGATACATTTTACCCACAAATTTTAATAAGACCACCTATCCAAAGCCCCTAACTTCACAAGTCCAAAATTTAAAAATTCTACCGGGTTTTGGCCAAAACATGGGCCTTCGATAAGCCCATTTACATACTTAAATTATGAATTCCACAACCAAAAACCAAATTTTTTTTAAACTTTACCAAAATATCGATAATCGCAAAAAACCGCAAAAATTAGGATGTTACACGCCCGTGTTTTGGCACGTATGGACGACAATAGGCCATTTGTAAAGCCAATTTGCCACCCTTTCCACAAGCACACATAGCAACCTATTTGACACCATTTCAATACAATTATAAGCATCCAAAACATCCCAATTAATACACATACCATGCTATTTATCCATAATCCTTTCAACTTCTAAATTTCATAATCCAACATACCAAACCATTATGCAAAATTCATCACAACTTACATAAGTTACAAATTCATTAATTCATTATCTTATCATCTATTCCATATCACATAACACATTATAATATCATCCCAAAATCAAACCACATTTTGTCAACTTTCAAACCATATTTCTCCATCTATAAATCATACCAAACAAGCCAACACATTAGACATTATATACATCACATATATATCACATAACAAACACATAATTCAGGTCAACTTAAATGGCTATACACACCAACATTTACAAACCAAGTCTCATGGCTATTCCCTATTTCAAAACACATCATCAACACAATAGCCTATACATGCAATATACTATTTTATGAGTATTCAAAAATACCAATAAGTAGTCGATAGTGTGTTGATGGTTCCCGATGATCCTCAATGCCCGAGCTAGCTTCGATAATCTATAAAACATAGAAAGATCACACAAAGTAAGGTTTAAAAGCTTAGTAAGCCATATACTAATAAAGCTATCATTTAAACCTTTGCATATCAATTCAAATATGCTAAACATAACTAATCACATTCAAAATTTACAAACCTTTCTCATTGAACATATATTCAATATTTTAAACCAATTCACCAATTACCTTCTCTTCTCAAAGCTCGTAGGAATTTCGTACTTACCTGAATCACTTAGCTCATTCACATATTCTTTCTCGACTTGACTTTGCTCGTTGAACCATTCGAAATCAATAAGGATACTCAAAAATCACATAAGCTCGTACAATGCCATATCCCAGATATGGTCTTACATGTTATCACATATTGATGCCATTGTCCCAAACAGGGTCTTACGTAAAATCGATTAACGATGCCAATTTCCCAAACATGGTTTTACATGTAATCTCACTACAATATCAATGTCCCAGACATGGTTTTACATGTAATGATGTCATGACATTTGTATCCTATGTTATTCTTAAGGTTCGTAAAGGACATTCAGATGTCACAACTTCGTCCTTTCATGCTCGCAATTGTTCTTTCGACATTTGAAACAATTCAATGACAAGAATACACATATAATTCAATTTAAAGTCATATTTGCATATGAACTTACCTCGTAGTCGATATTAACGGACGGAATCAACTATTCGTCAACTTTCGATTTCCCTCGATCTAAATCCGATTTCTTTCATTCTTGATCTATATAAATTCAAAATTAACTCTTTTATTCCTCAATTCGTTCAATTTCATCCAAAGCACACAATTTGGGATATTTTACACATTAGCCCCTATAATTTCACATTTTCTCAATTTAGTCCCTATTTCATAAAAACACAATTTACAACAATTTCAACTAAACCCAAGCTAGCCGAATATCATATTTATAAATATTTCACACATTTAAACATACATTTTACATTTTTCAAAAATTAGTCCCTTTTATGCAATTACACTAAAAATCACTTTACAAAACTTCAATATCTATCATCAAGCTTTCGAAATTCATCAACAATCATTCAAAAGCTCAAGTATTCATCAATGGCAACTCACAAATTCATCAACAATTTTAGAAATTAGGGTACGGGCTAGCTAGATTACTAAGCAACGATCACAAAAACATAGAAAAAATAAAAAACGGAACAAAAACAGACCTTCAATTGAGCTTCAATATGGCTGAACCCTAAAACATCATCTTTGGCTTCTTTTCTCTTGATTTTTGGTTAAATATGAATGAAAATAAGATGAATTTTGGCTTTTGTTTTATTTTAATTATCATTAATACATAGTTTACCATTTTACCTTTAATGAAACCTTTATAAAATCATTTAATACATGCCCATTTATGTCCATTCCCACTATCAATGGTTTATTTACAACATAAGGACCTCACATGTAATAAGCCATATCAAATAGATATATTTATCAAATAGAATACAACTTTTGCATTTTACGCGATTTAGTCCTTTTTCTCAAATTGAGCTATTAAACAATAAAATTTTCTCACGAAATTTTCACACATATATATTCACATGCGATAAACACCAAAAATAGTATTAAATTAATTTTATGACCTCAAATTTGTGGTTCTGAAACACTGTTATGATTTACCTAAACTTGGGCTACTTCAACAACCATTTAAAAACATCATATTAATGTCCATTTATGTCAAATTCCACTATAAAAGGTATAATTACAACATGAGGACCTTTCATTTAATAAACCATGACAGTTAAACACTTTTAACTTATAGCATGCTGCTTTTGCATTTTACGCGATTAAGTCTTTTTTCTCAAATTGAGCTATTAAACGATAAAATTAACTCACAAAATTTTCACACATACATATTCACATGTTATAAACATCAAAAATAATATTAAAATAATTTTATGAACTCAAATTTGTGGTTCCAAAACTACTATTCTGATTTAGCTAAAACCGGGATGTTACAATTCTCCCCCCTTAGGGCTTTTCGTCCCCGAAAATCTTACCAGCGAATAGGTTTGGATATTGCTTTCTCATAGCATCTTCGGGTTCCCACATAGCTTCTTCAACCCCATGTCGATGACATAATACTCTCACTAATGCAATTTTCTTATTTCTCAACTCTTTGATCTCACGAGCTAAATTTTGATCTATACGATAAATCTGGTTGAATTTCAACCTTAGTCGGGGAAATGACATGTGAAGGGTCGAATCGGTATCATCAAAGCATCAATACATGAAATAGATTATGAATCTTTTCTAACTCAGACGACAATGCTAGCCGATAAGCAACTGGTCCAACTCACTTGATAATCTCATACGGCCTTATGAATCTCAGACTCAATTTGCCTTTACGACCAAATCAAAGTATTTTCTTCCACAAATAAACTTTCAAAAATACTTTATCCCTGATCTGGAACTCAATATCTTTCTACTTCAAGTCTGCATAAGATTTCTGTCGATCCGAAGCTGCTTTCAAACTATTACGAATCACTTTCACTTTTTCTTTAGTCTCTCTGATCAGATCAACCCCGTGAGTCTTATTCTCGCTTAGCTTAGTCCAATACAAGGGTGTTCTACATTTACGACCATATAAAGCTTCATATGGGGCCATCTTTATACTCGATTAGAAGCTGTTGTTATATGTAAATTCAATCAATGGTAAATATTTTCCCCACGAACCTTCGAACTTAAGAGTACAACATCTCAACATATCCTTGAATATCTGTATAATTTGTTTGGATTGACCATCCATCTGCGGATGAAATGCAATACTGAAATGTAGTTTTGTACCCAGTGCATCTTGCAGTTTCTTCCAAAACCTCGATGTAAACCTCGGATCGCTATTTGAAACAATAGAAACAGGTACTCCATGTAATCTTACAAACTCGGAGATATATAACTCAACTAACTTTTCAAGCGAATAATCTATTCGTACCAAAATGAAATGGATCGATTTTGTCAATCTATCAACTATAACCCAAATTGCATTTTCTTACGCGGAGATAAGGGCAAACTTGAAACAAAATCCATAGTCACTCTATCCCATTTCCACTCGGGAATCATAACCGACTGCAATAAACGAGACGGTACCTGATGCTCAACTTTAACTTGCTGACAAATCAAGCATTTAGAAACAAATTCTGAAATATCACGTTTCATGCCATGCGACCAATAAAGTTATTTCAAATCATTATACATTTTCGTGCTTCCCAGATCAACAGATAAACAACTACTATGTACTTCTTTCAAAATCATCTGAATCAATTCTGAATTTCTCGAAACACATATTCGGCCTTTAAATCTTAAACAATCATCAGAATCAACTTGAAACTCTGAATCAAAGTTTGATTCAGATTGAGCTCATTTTCTTAACATTTCATTATCGACTTTCTAAGCTTCGCAAATCTACTATAAAAACAACGGTCTCGCTTTCAACTCAGCTATAATCGAACCATTATTACACAAAGCTATTTGAGTGTTTATCGCACGTAGAGTAAATAGGGATTTTCAACTCAAAGCATCAGTAATGACATTAGCCTTTCTCGGATGATAATCAATCACTACCTCGTAATCTTTTAGCAATTCTAGCCATTTTCGCCGTCTCAAATTCAAATCTTTCTGAATCATCAAATATTTCAAACTCTTGTGATCTGAATAAACATTACATTTCTCACCAAATAGATAATGACACCAAATTTTTAACACGAACACAATTGTAACACCCCTAACCCGTATCCGTCGCTGAACTAGGGTTAAAAGGCATTACCGAACAAAATGAAATAATTCACATTCATTTCATAACCAATATAGCATCAAAGTTACACATCATTATAAAGTCCCTTACGTAGGTCAACAAGACCTTAAACATGCTTTAGAAAGGGGTCGGGAGTAAACCGAGCTCATATAAAATTTTTCAAAACTTAAACATTTTTCAAAGTTATAAAGGCCACACGTCCGTATGAGCAGGCCATGTGCCTCACACGGCTTTAGACACGCCCGTATGTCATGGCCTTGGCAAAACAGGGCATACATACTGACTTGTCCACACGGCCACATGACACGCCCGTGTTCCAGGCCGTGTGAAAATTAGGGAGGCTATTGACTTGGGTCCTCAACCAGTCACACGCCCGTATGTCTAGCCCGTGCTCGAAACTAACTTGGCCACACAGCCTAACACACACTCGTGTGTGCAACCGTGTGGTTTTCCCAAGCTCACTTCGAAATGGCCATTGAGTAACACAGCTGAGACACACGCCCGTGTCCCTACCCGTATGGGCAAAATTTGGCCATTTACAAGGCCAATTTGCCACCCAATTTGGGTCATCCCTACAAGTATAAAACCAAGCACATTTCATACCAATTTCCCAACCAATTCACAACTAAAATATACAACAATCATACCATATCATTATCAACCAACCTCATGCTTAATAACCAGACCAAATTATGGCAAATCATAAGATAAAATCATATCTAAACATTTGTTTCATAACCTCATTTTACTTCATTAAATTTCATGCCATAAACTTACCAATTCCTCAAATAAGCACATACCAAAACTTACCAAAATTGACCATCTCATTTGGTCATCCAACAGCACATCACATGGGCATAATTTGCATCACATATCATATACCAAAATCAAACCATGAATTCAACCATAATTAAGCCATATCACATGGCTAAATATACACTTGACAAAACATATTCAAACATCTCTAGCCTATACATTCCATACTCCAATATTTCCACTTTCAAAATGTACCAAAATAATGTTCGATAGTGTGGTGATAGTCCTCAACGATCCCCGAGCTCCCAGTAGCTTCGATATCTATAAAACAATGCAAACACACACAAAGTAAGCTTTCAAAAGCTTAGTAAGTCATATACAAATAAACTTAACAAATAATAACAATCTAGATCAATTCAATCATATAATTAAATTTAAAATACATTCACATAACCATATATCTCTTATAGTTCATTTGAACATGAATCACATATACATATCATAACTCATTCTCATAGCAACTCATACTTATAACATATGTTCACCAAGGTACATATACTTACCTTTCATTCTCAAACGTGATATACAATTCAAACGTACCTGGATCGAATAAAAATTTACATAGTCATCCATTTTCTTGGAATGTCCGTTGAACCTTTCAAAATCAATAAGAATACTTGAATAGCTTAGAAAGCTTGTACAATGCCAGCGTCCCAGACGTGGTCTTACAAGTAATCAAATATCGATGCCACTATCCCAGACAGGGTCTTACACGAAATTAAATATGATGCCAATGTCCCAGACATAGTCTTCCACGTAAATCACAAATCGATGCCAGCGTCCCAGACGTGGTCTTACACGAAAGCACATATCGGATCCTATGTCATGACATATGTATCCTAACTATTTCTATGGTTCGTACGGGGCTTTTCGGACATCGAAACTTTGTCTGTACTTTCTCGGATATCTCATTCTCAACACATATAATCATTCAACATTGTTCAAAAGCATATAATCAATAATAATTCAATTCAAAATACATTTATTAGTATATCGACTTACCTCATACGGATTTGAACGAACGGAGCCGACTACTCAACGACTTTCGAGTTTCCCTGATCCAATTTCATTTTCTTTTGTTCTTAATCTATATAAATTCAAATTTGACTTGTTCAATCACACATTCATTCAAACCAATCCATATATACATATTTAGTGCATTTTACAAATTAACGCACACATTTTTACATTTTGACATTTTAGTCCCTAATTCATAAAATCACAAAATACACCAAATTTCCATACACACTTGCTTAGCCGAATATACATGGTGTTCATATAAGCCCATATGTTTCATTTATTTCACATTTTAGTCCCTCAAAATCTCATTTTTACAATTTAGCCCAAATTACTCAAATTCATCAAAAATTCAAAGACAAAACATGTTAACCCAACATCAAGCTTCCATATACTATTATCAAAATTCATAAAACTCATAGTTACATCAATGGCATAACTCAAAATCATCAACAAAATCAGAAATTGAGACATGGTCTTGATAGATTACTGAGTAAAGATCACAAAAATGTAGAAATTATAAAAAACGGATCAAAACACATACCTTAATCATAAATTTCCTTAGCCAAACCCTAGCTTCAGTTTTTCTTTTCTTTTTCTTTGATTTTTCGACAATGGTGATGAATATAACACCAAATTCATGTTTTTGTTTTATTAAATTAACATAATATACTAAATTACCACATTAACCTTTATTATCCATTATAATATCACATATATTAAGGCCATTAATGTCCATTAACCATGTCAATGGTTTAATTGCATCATAAGGACCCCACAATTAGAAAGCCACAACAAATAGGCAGTTAATCAAATAGAATGCCACTTTTACATTTTATGTGATTAGGTCCTTTTTGCAAATTAAGGACACAAATGATCAAATTATCATACGAAATTTTCACACATACTAATGCACAAATAATAAGCACGAAAAATAATATTAAAATATTTTTTAGACTCAGATTTATGGTTTTGAAACCACTATTTTGACTAGGGTCTAAACCGAGCTGTTACAACAATTGCAACTAACTCCAAATCATATGTTAGGTAATTCTTTTCATACGGCTTCAACTGTCTTGAGGCATAAGCTATGAATTTACCTTCCTGTATCAAAACATAGCCTAAACCATTCAATGATGCATCACTATAAATCACAAATTCTTTACCCGATTCTGGTTGTACTAATACTGAAGCTTCTGTCAAAAAAGTTTTCAACTGATCAAAACTTTTCTAACATTTTTCTGACCATTCAAATTTTACATCTTTCTGAAGCAATCTCGTCACGGAGTTGCAATTGTCGAAAAGCCTTTTACGAACCGTCTATAATAGCCAGCAGTCCTAGAAAACTACAGACTTTAGATACATTTCTTGGAGGTTTCCAATCCATTATTGTAGAAATCTTGCCCAGATCAAGTCGAATACCCGATGCTGACACAATATGCCCTAGAAAACCAACCTCACACAACCAAAATTCACATTTGCTAAACTTTGCAAATAACTGTTTATCTTTTAAAGTCTGTAGCACAATTCTCAGATGCTCGGCATGTTTGGATTCATCACGTGTATAAATCAATATGTCGCCAATAAATACAACTACAAATCGATCTAAATACAGTCTAAAAATTTGGTTCATTAAATCCATAAAGACAGTAGGTGCATTCGTTAGTCCAAAAGGCATAACCAAAAATTCATAGTAACCATACCTCGTTCTAAATGCAGTCTTTGGCACATCAGAGTCTCCAACCCGCAACTGGTAATAGCCTGATCTCAAATATATTTTCGAAAACACTGTAGCCCCTTTCAATTGGTCAAATAAATCGTCAATTTGCAGTAGAGGGTATTTTTTTTTTATCATCACTTTGTTAAGTTGTCGGTAGTCTATACACATTCTCATCGTGCCATCTTTCTTTTTCAAAAACAACACAGGAGCACCCTAGGGCGAGAAACTCGGTCTTGCAAAACCTTTATCTGTTAATTCTTGCACCTGAGCTTTTAATTCTTTTAACTCTATCGGTGCCATTCTGTATAGAGCTATCGATGTCGGCATTGTACTCGACATTAACTCAATGCCAAATTCAACCTCTCGGATTGGTGGTAAACCTGGTAACTCTTCAGGAAACACATCTGGATACTCACACACAACTGGCACTGATTTAATCTTCTTTTTTGTCACTTTCGTATCAAGCACAAAATCCAAGTAAGCTTCGCAACCCTTTTTCACATATTTCTAAGCTAACATCGATGAAATCACTGCTGGCAAGCCAGTCAGATCATCTGACTCAATTCGGATAATCTCATTATTCTGACATCTCAGATCAATCGTCTTTTGTTTGCAATTCACAATAGCACCATGTTACGTTAGCTAGTCCATACCAAGAATTATATCAAATTCTTCAAATCACAATAACATTAAATCGGCCGAAAAGTAAAAATCTCGAATCATCAACGGACAGTTCTTGGACACTTTATCAACCAGCACACACTTGCCTAAGGGGTTCAATACTCTAATTACAAATTTAGTAGACTCTACAGGCAAAGTCTTACTGGATGCTAAATTCACACATACATATGAATGGGTTGATCCTTGTCTATCAATGCAACAACTTAAGTATCATAGAGAGTAAAAGTACCGGTGATAACATCTAGAGATGATGCTTCTTCGCGAGCGTGAATAGTGTAGGCGCGTGCAGGTGCTCTAGCTTCAGATCTCGCAGTAGTGTCTCGTGCAACACCTCTACCACCACTCACATTTCCCGTGTTTCTGGGTGGTCTACCTCTAGCTACAGTGTTACTCGGCCTCATATTTTGAAGATTATTTTTTTTAGCTAACTCTGGGCAATTCTTGATAAAATGATCTAACGATCCACATTTAAAACAAGCCCTAACATTCAATTTACAATAATTGAGATGCCATTTACCACAATGTTTATATTTAGGTCAGTTAGGTCTTGCACTCCCAACACTAACTATCGAAGTAGCTAGAGCTTTGAAGCTCGACTGTTGTCTTACTCGATCTCTATTTGAATGTTCAACAGTTGCATTAGAACGATTAAACGAGTCTCAAAATTTCTTTGATGTAGACTGATAAGATTTACTAGTTGATCTCTTTCTCGAGTCTCTTGCTTCAAAATTAGCTTTTCCCTTTTCTTTGCTGAGATCCTCAGCTTTACAAGCCCTTTCAACTAAAATGACAAATTCTTTCAACTCAAGAATCCTAACTAATAGTTTTATATCCTCGTTCAATCTGTCAACGAACCTTTTGCACATGATCTCCTCAGTAGATGCATATTTTCGAGCATACTTGCTCAAACATATAAATTCTCTTTCATATTTTATCACAGTCATTCGACCCTGTTTTAACTCCAGAAACTCTTTATGTTTCTGATCGAGAAATCTTTGACTTATGTACTTTTTTCAAAATTCAGTCTGAAAGAATTTCCACGTAACCATTCTCTACGAACCACAGCTGTTAATGTTTTCCACCAATGATATGCATTATCTCTAAGCAAAGATATTACACATTTGATACATTCTTCTGGAATACAGGACAATTCTTCGAATACTTTGATCATATTCTCGAGCCAAAACTCAGCTCTCTCAGCATCATCATTAACTGTAGCTCGAAACTCCTCAGCCCCATGCTTACGAATCTTATCCACTAGCGGTTTACTTAATCGAATCAGATCTATTACTTATGACACAACTGGGACTTGTTGAGGTACAGGTGGGGGTGAAGGTTGTTGAGTAGTCAGATTCATTCGAACTAATTCCGTGAACCACTCATTCATCCTTTAAAAGAAGGCTTGCTTAGCCTCTCCCTCGTGGCTACTAGAAATCGGCCTAGAATTAGCCAAAAATGCCCTTTGAGCGGGAACAGGCACATTACTTTCAACATTATCGGCTACGGCTCGATCGGGATCCATTTGCTATATGGAAACACATTTTAACTGTCAGGAATCATCACACTATCATAGCTTATATTTATGGCTTGTATATCTAGACTCTCATACACTACATTAGTCCTAGAATCGACTAAACCATAGCCCTGATACCAATTAAATGTAACACCCCTAACCCATGTCCGTCGCCAGATTAGGGTTAAGAGATATTATCGATCAACGTAACATTTCACAACTCAATATCATACATTATTGCATATCATTCATTCATATACACAATGTCCCTTAAATAGGTCTACGAGACCTTAAAACATGCTTAAAAGAGGTTCGGGACTAAATAGATAATTTTTTCAAACTTTGGGAAACTTAGAAGATTTTTAAACATATACGGGTCACATGCCCGAGTGAATAGGTCGTGTGCCTCACATGGTCACCAGACATGCTCGTGTCACAGGCCATGTGAAAACAGGTGTAACAGCCTGATTTTGGGCCTAGTTAGAGCAGTGGTTTTGGAACCACTAACTCGAGGTTAGAGAATTGTTTTTAATATTATTTTATGTGTGATGGCATGTTTATAAAGGTGCATGAAAATTTTGGTGAATTAATTTTAGCGTTTGTGAGCTTAATTGCGGAAAAGGACTAAATTACATAAAGTGCAAAAGCCCTATTTTGATAGCTAAAAGTGTCAAATAGCTAGAGAACCTAAATTGGGGGTATTTAAAGGGAAATTAGAGCCTTTATAGAGGCTTGGCCGGCCATAGGAGACAAAATTGGTCAAAAAGTCCAAATTTGGTAGGTTTGGTTGCTAAATTGAATAAAATAAGGGGAAGATGATATCACCTTCTCATCTTCTTCACTACCACCGAAATTATCAGTAAAATAAGGGTTCCTAGAGCTTTTAAAATTTCAGCCAAGCTATCCCCTTACAAGTAAGTCAATTTGAAGGTTATTTTTGCTAATTTTTGTACTTTTAGAACCCCTAAAGCTTAATCTAGCTATTGAGGGGACCATTTTTGAAATGGTTGATAGTCTAGGGACTTACCATGGTAGAGATTATGATGTTTAATGAGGTTTTATGGAAGAAAAAGGATCATGGGTGTTAAATAAACAACTTTGGTGAAAGGATTTTTCATGAAAAACCCTAATGAGACCATTTTTTAAAGTTTTTGAAATAGATAGTAATGTTGTAAAATATTGGGAATTTGGGGTTTCCATAAGAGTAATAAATGGTCAGTTAGGCTTGAATAATAAGGAAATTTGATAAAAATCGATTTTCAGACCTAAGGGTAAAATGGTCATTTTACCCAATTATGAATTTTTGAGTGTCTAGATTAATATGCTGATGAAATGAATGAATTTCTATCATTTTAGATCAAGAATTACAAAATTCAGGCCTAGACCTAAGAAAAGCAAAGCTAGTGGACTAAGCCGAACTAGTCGCTTACATTTTGTATACTAAGGTAAGTTGTATGTAAATAATACAACTACATTGTTATTATATGTGTTTGAAATAATATAGCATAAAATGCTTATTTTTGGAAATGGTTATGTATAATGAATATTGATATAATAGAACTCATGTTTGAACCTTAGGAAATAAATCGAATACTCATGCCATGACATTCGGGTTATTTGTATGCTAGTGGAAGACATCTTTGGGACATGCATCAGCCACATTATGGGAGCCAGTGTAAGACCATGTCTGGGACATGGCATCGACATTGAGACGAGAGCTAGTGTAAGACATGTCTAGGACATGCATCGGCCTCGATATGTAAGCCAGTGTAAGACATGTCTGGGATGTGCATTGGCTACGAGATGTGTTAGTGTAAGACCATGTCTGGGGCATGGCATCAGCACATATAGAGGTGCCAGTGTAAGACCATGTTTTGGACATGGAATCGGAGCGTATAGAGGTGCTAGTGTAAGACCATGTTTGGGACATGGCATCGCCATTATACCCTATGTTTGAGGCTTAGTGGATATCTGATAGCATTCCAAATGGTTCAACGGCGAGAGTTATAGTTTAAGATAAACGAGAAAAGTATAACCATGTTGTGAGTGGTATAGGTACCTATTTGAAATGTATGAGATGTGAGCTCAATATATGTTATGTGAATTGTATTGGACAGTGATGAGTAATTTGTGCTTATGCCTACTTTTGTATTATGAGTATGATGATGAATGGTAAAGTGGTTGTCATTGTAACAGTCCAGTTTTGACCCTAGTCGAAATAATGGTTTCGAGACCACATATCTGAGTTAGAAAAATATTTGAATATTATTTTTCATGCATATTATAAGTGAATTTACATGTGTGAAAGTCTCGTGTGAAGATTTAACTGTTTGTGTGTCTAATTGGTAAAAATAACTTAATTGCGTAGAATGTAAAAGCTGTGTGCTAGTTGCTAAAGTGCCAAATTGCCATGTCTTTATAATTGTAAGGTCCTTAAGTTATAAATGGACCCTTGGAATAATGTATGGACAAAGTTAGATATGATTTTATGAATTATTAATGTTATAAGTAAGGGTAAATTGGTAAAACATGTATTAATGTATGTTTAATAAAAAAAACTTAAAAATAGGCCATTATGTTCATTTTTGCCCAGAAATTAGCAAAGAAAAAGAAAAAAGAATACAAGCTAGGGTTTCGGCACTTTGAGCTTGAATTAAGGTATGTTTTAGTTTTAGTTTTTAATGATTTTTATGTTTTTGTAATCGTTGCTTCGTATACTATCGAACCCATGCTTCAATTTCTAATTTTTGTGATAGTTTTGAAATGTTCCATTAATGAAACTATGAGCTTGTGGTGTTAGATAATGAATTATGGAAGCTTAATGTTGGGTTTAAATGTTTTGTCTTAAGATTTTTGATGAAATTTAGGAATTTGGGCTAAACTGTAAAAATGTTATTTTGAGGGACGAAAATGTGAAATAAATGAAATGTATGGACTTGTATGAGAGTCATGAAAATTCGGCTAAGCTTGTGTACAAGCAAATTTTGTGTATTTTTTGATTTTGTGAATTAGGGACTAAAGTCTCAAAATATGAAAATGTGAGGGCTATTTTACAAAATACCCTAATTATGTGTATACGGATTGTTTTGAATGATTTGGTGAATAAAAGGGTTAATTTTGAATACATATAGATCAAGAAAAGAGGAATTTCGACTTAGACCAAAAGAAATCAAAGATGGTAGAATAAACAGTCCGAGTCGACACGAGTCACCTACAATCGAGTTACTAAAATGTCAGTATACATATCAAAACAAACTACGTACTAATCCCCTTACCATATTCGGCCAACATTGCCTTAGACCCTAGAGTTCTTACCTTTCTGCCGAAATATGGACTAGATCTAGATGTCCAACCGAGTTAGCCTTCAAGCCCTTCATTGTACGCCCCCTTGTCCACACTAGCGCACACACAAGCAAAAGAAAGAGGCCAAAATACCCTTAGTCCAAACGTTAGCCACCCTTAAGGGGTTTCGGCTTTTCCTTAAAGCATAAATAACTAACGAAAGTTGTTTGGAAACTTACCAATCGTTGTTCTTCCCAAAAGAGTGTTCCTATATTATGATATTAACCCCGATCTACTGTAGTTACGAGAAGGAATAGGTTCAAGTAGCCAAAGATTTAGCCTCCTATACCACAGGTATGAAGGTTTCGGCTTTTTGAAGAAGAAAAGAAAGAGGTTCGGTGTATAGCAAGATTCGGCCTAGTGAGGAACAATGGAGGAAAGAAAATAAGGGAAGAGACAGAAGAGAGGAGAGTATGGGTTCGGCTATGGGGAAAAAGAAAAGATGAAAGAAAAGAAAGGTGAGAAGGGAAGTAGTATTCAGTTATGGCAAGGGAAAACGACACTGAGAGTTATGTGGTTTCCAAGTTTTGGCTACTAGCAAGAATGAAAGGGAAAAAAAGAGAAACCCTAAGCACAACCCTATTTCGGCAAGCCAAAAGAAGAAAGAATTACAAAGAGATGGCACAACACCTCCCAAATACCAAAATTTCTCCTTCAAAGACCTAGCCGAATTTACCTATACCAGAGACCCTTGCCCGGCCAACTCTTGCTCCTCAAGAGTCCAACTTTCGGCCAACACCAAGCTCCTTGATTAGCTCTTAAATTTTCTCCCTTATCTCCTCCTTACCCAAATTTCTGAACAGCTCAAACTCTTCCTGGTAGAGTTCCACTTGAGTTCCATCTCATACCCTTTCTGTTCACAAAAATAATACCTTAATATTCTTACTTTGTGACTCGACCCTTAGCTCCCCCTCAACATGTGACACACCACCTTTTTAGCGCCTCAGTGGCGTCAGCCTTCCACTTTACCACAGGTCTTCTTGTGGCCTATTCTATCAATTTAATCTTAAAAGCCCATTACACTAGAACCCCTTCTCCATCAAAAATTAAAAATTCTGAAATTGCTTCGGGTTAATTTTACTCTTGGGCCTTCTAAAGGCCCATTAACATACTCAGACCTATATTATACAATCAAAACACAGAAATTCTAAAATTCGTCAAAAATCACAAAAATCCTTAAAATTGAGGCTTTACAACTCTACCCTTCTTAAAGAAATTTCGTCCTTGAAATTTATCTGATTCAAATAGATGAGGGTATTGTTGTCACATCGCTTCTTCTGGCTCCCAAGTAGCTTCTTCTCTGCCATGATTATGCCAGAGTACCTTTACTAATGGAACTGACTTCTTTCTTAGAACCTTAACATCTCAATCCACTATTTGTACAGGCTCTTCTTCGAAAGTCAAAACAAGCTGCACCTCAATCTCTGCAACTGGCACGACATGAGCAGGGTCAGAACGATATCGCGTTAACATGGAGACATGAAAAACATCGTGAATCCTGTCTAACTCCGGAGGTAATTCCAATTGGTAAGCCACTGGACCTACTCGCTTAAGAACCCAATAAGGTCCAATGAACCGCGGACTCAACTTGCCCTTCTTACCAAACCTTAATATCTTCTTCCAAGGAGAAACCTTCAAGAAGACCATATCACCCTCTGAGTACTCAATCTCCTTACGCTTCAAATCTGCATATGACTTTTGCCTATCAGATGCTTCTTTTAACCGATCTCTAATTACTCTGACTTTATCTTCAGTATCCGCTACCAACTCAGGTCCAAGAACATATCGGTCACCCAATTCCGTCCAACAACTAGGTGTACAACACCTGCGTCCATACAATGCTTCATACGGTGCCATTCAGATACTCGCCTGATAACTGTTGTTATACGCAAACTCTACCAACAGCAAGTAATCCTCCCAACTACCCCAGAAGTCAATAACGCATGCCCTCAACATGTCTTCCACAATCTGAACAACCCTTTCCAACTGACCATCAGTCTGGGGATGAAAAGCTGCACTAAAGTTCAATCTCATTCCCAACATCTCATGCAACTTTTGTTAGAATCGAGATGTGAACCTGGGATCCCGTCAGAAATAATTGAAATAGGGATTCCATGAAGTCGAATGATCTCCGCCACATACAATTTGGCTAACTTTTGAAGTGAATAATCAGTGCAGACAGGTATGAAATGAGTAGATTTGATCAACCTATCCACAATCACCCAAATCGAGTCCTTCTTTGTTAGTGTCAAGGGTAGCCCACTCACAAAGTCCATGGTTACCCTCTCCCACTTCCAAAGTGGTATCTTCACTGGCTGTAAAAGTCCAGAAGGTAATTAATGCTCAGCTTTCACTTGCTGGCATGACAGACATTTCCCCACAACCTCCGTTACTTCTCGTTTAAGCCCAGGCCACTAATACAATTCTCGTAATTCGTGATACAACTTATTCCCTCTAGGATGCATAGCACAAAGTCCTCTATGAGCTTCTTTCAGTATTGACTGCCTTAAGTTAGAGTCCCTCGGAACGCAAACTCTCCCTCGAAAACACAGAACTCCTTCACTATTCAACCCAAACTCAGAAGTTTCCCCTTTCTTAACTTGCTGGAATCGAGCAACCAAAGACTCATCCCTCAATTGTTTTTCCTTAATTTGATCCACCCAGGTCGGCCTTACTTGTAACTCAGCCAACAGATTACCATCATCATATAGACTCAAACGAGCAAACATTGCTCTCAGATCAGATACAGCTCTACAGCTTAGGGCATCGGCTACTACATTAGCCTTGCTTGGGTGATACTCAATCAAACAGTCATAATCCTTAAGCAACTCTATCCATCTTCGTTGCCTAAGGTTCAACTCTTTCTGAGTCAGCAAGTACTTGAGACTCTTATGGTCCGTGTATATAACACACCTTTCTCCGTACAAGTAGTGTCTCCAAGTCTTAAGTGCAAAGATTACTATTGCCAATTCTAGGTCGTGAGTAGGATAGTTTACTTCGTGAGGCTTAAGTTGTCGCGATGCATAAGCAACCACCTGACCCTCTTGCATCAACACACAGCCCAAACCCACATGTGATGCGTTACTGTACACGGTAAAATCCTTCCCAAACTCTGGATGAATTAATACATGTGCCTCGGTCAGAACTTTCTTCAATTTCTCAAAAGCTTCCTGCTACTTCTCGGTCTGAACAAATGGTTCTCCTTTCCTTATAAGCTTTGTCAATGGTGCTGCCATCACAGAAAAACCTTCCACAAACCCTTTGTAGTATCCTGCCAAACCCAGGAAACTCTGAATTTTCGACACCGGCCTAGGTGGCTTCCACTCCAGAATCACTTCAATCTTTCGAGGGTCCACTTTGATCCCATCAGCAGAGACTACATGACCTAAGAAGGTTACCTCCCTCAACCATAATTCACACTTACTGAATTTCGCATAAAGTTCCTTCTCCCTCAACACTTGCAGCACAATGCGGAGATGCTCATCATGCTTCTCTTCAATTTCAGAATATAACAGAATATCGTCAATAAATATGACTACGAATCAATCCAAAAATGGTTGGAATACACGATTCATCAGATCCATGAATGCTGCAGGAGCTTTCCTCAATCCAAATGGCATAACCAAAAACTCATAATGACCATACCGAGTCCTAAATGCCGTCTTATGAATGTCTGCCTCTTTGACCCTTAACTGATGATATCCAGATCGAAGATCGTTCTTGGAGAATACTAAAGCTTTTCTAAGTTGGTCAAACAGATCATCGATGCTTGGCAGAGGGTACTAATTCTTAATCGTCAGTTTGTTCAACTGCCAATAATCGATACACATCCGCATCGTCCCATCCTTCTCTTTCACAAACAACACTGGTGCTACCCACAGAGACACACTCGGCCTAATAAAACCTCTATCCAACAACTCTTGAATCTGTGCCTTCAGCTCCACTAACTCCTTCGGTGCCATCCTGTACGGTGCGATGGACACTGGTGCCGTTCCAGGCAACAAGTTGATTCCAAACTTGACTTCTCGATTCGAAGGCAATCTTGGAAGCTCCTCTAGAAAGACATCTTGGAATTCTTTAACAGTTCTAACCTTATCCACTGTCAGTCCCTCAGCCTCTGACTGACTTACAAATGCCAAATAAGCCTTACAACCCTTACGAATCCACTTCTTGGCTCTCAATGCCGACACCACGTTGATTAAATAATCCCTTCGTTCACCTATCACCATAACCTTCTCACCCTGCATGGTCTTTAACAGCATTCGCTTCGCAGCACAATTCAGAGTTGCCCCATGCTTAACAAGCCAGTCCATACCCAGAATGAGGTTGAATTCTCTGAATGGTAACTCCATCAAGTCTCCAAAGAAAATTTTACCTTGAGTTTCTAAAGGCACGTCTCTATACAGTTTGTCTACCCTAACCGAGTGGCCCAAAGGACTTAGTACCGATACCCCACTCACAGTCTCCTCAGAGTGCACACCCAACAACCCTGATATGGCACATGCAACATACGAATGAGCAGATCCAATATCTATCAAAGCAGTGTACGGCATGCTAGAAATCAAGAACATGCCAGTTATAACGCCGGGTGCACCACCCTCCTCTCGATGACGAGCTGCATACACCAACGCTGGCTATCGAGCCTCAGCATTTCCAGCACCCCTGCTAGGTGCTTCTCGGCCCTGACCATTTCCATTACCACCCCTACCTTGTCCACGTCCTCTCAGTGGTTGTGGTCCACCTCTCACTAGTTGAGCAATCCTCTGTTCTGTAACTTGAACCTGATCCATTTTCGGAGGACAGTCCTTGACTTTATGCTCCATAAACCCCTATTGGAAACAAGCACTAGAACGTCTCCTACACTCGTCCAGATGTACCTTACCACTGTTCCTACAACTTACGGTCTAACAACATTCATCGGAATTGCTCGAACTGGCTCTTCCACTGTCGCTCTTTTAGCATTCTTATTTACACCACCCGAAGGTCCTGAATCCCTTTAAAAACTATTCTGATCCTTCTCACGATTCTATCTTTCAGTACGCTTCACCTCTTCAGCTATCTTAGCTTTCTCCACCAAAGCAGCAAAGTCACGCTCCCTTTGCGGAGCGATCAGCACCCTAAGTTCATCTCTAAGACCATCCTCAAAGAGTACACTACGTTTATACTCTGTAGTGACTATCCCAATGGCATACAGGCTCAACCTTAGAAACTCGGCCTCGTACTCAGCAACCGTCTTGCCCCTTTGAACCAGATTCAAAAATTCTTTCCTGCGGGCGTACACATAACTCACCCCAACATATTTTCTCTTGAAGGTCATCTTAAACAGCTCCTAAGTCACCCTGTCAGCTGGGGTCCCATCTCTCACAGTGAGCCACCACTGATAACCTTCATCTCATAGCAATAATATGGCTCCCTTCAGCTTCTACTCTACGAAACAATCCAAATCGTCCATAATCCGTTCCGTGGCCTCTAACCAATACTCCGCCACGTTCGGGGCTACACCAAATACGCCCCAAAAGATCTTCGCTCCATTAGCCCAGAGTCGCTTAGAAATAGATCCTCGAAGTTCGTTGCCCGTACTTGCCCCAGAAACCCTTTCTAGTACACGAAGCATTGCCTGAGATAGAGCGTCATTCCCGGCACCTCGATCATGGGACTCCACTTCTATTTTTGGTGGTACCAGTGCATCTGCCACTGGCATATGTCCTGAAGACGAAGATCCAGCCCGTGCACTACCACAGCCACGTCCACGGCCATTTCCTCGAGTTGCTCTCGTACTCATATCGTTTTATCTGATTACGAATTTTATGCATCAATTAAATATTTTAATGTTTATTACCGATGTTTTATGAACAGACAATAATTTAGAGTTTGTTTTTCGCGGAATCGTAGTCTAGCTACAGTCTCAGTCTACTTATCAAAATTTCCTACAGTTTTAGTACCACCCTAACTAGAGTATCCTAATAGGGTTTTAGTACAGCCAGACAATTCAGAAGCATTCAGAAAAATTCAAAATGATACTTACAGACTTGGGCCGAAGATTCGGGGTGCCACCTTCTCAGAATCCAAATTTTTGAAAACCAGATTTTGCAATCTTTGAAATCATTTATTGTAGAATTATTTTTTTAAACCCATTCCACAGCCGATTTATTGTAACCGGGCTTTGATACCACTAAATGTAACACCTCAAACCCGGCCTAGATGTTACGACCGAATTCGGCATGTCACATTGAAGCGTTACTAGAAAAGTCATGTTTTATCTAAAGTCTTTCTTAGTGTTTTAAGAATATCTTCTTTATAGATTAAAGTGAATGGAAGCTGTGCACCAGGTAGGATGCCAGAAAAGAGGAGTGAGTTAATTAGACTGCTTAAGTACCTAGCTCTCCGCGGATCCAGTCCTAGACATGCACACAACCATTGCCACACTTTAACTGAGTGATTGCTCACGAAAAACCAATTCGTTTAAAACCATTTGAAAAGGTTATTAATTTTGAAAACATTTCTATTGCGGAAGCTTTGCTTTGTTATCGCGATATTTTGAAATCAAATAACCTTTTTAAAACGTGCCCTAAAGCTATTCAATTTCAAACAATTACAACAATATCATATCTAAGATAACAAAACATACTAACAACCATTAAAAATAATTAAAGCGGCCTTATTACAACTTAAAACCCAAACTACTAAAGTAAATAAAAGCTGATCAAATCACAAGAAGTAAAAAACAAATTTATAGAACATGTGGCCACTCCAAATCCCTCACAGCTCCAAGTCCACTATGGTTGGGGATTACCTGCATGGGTGGAAATAAAGGGTGAGTTTGGAAAACTTAGTGTGTAAAATAACCCAACCATAGTCCAAATCAGCTCAAACCACAGAAATAGATTAAATTGGACCTTAGCCTTATACAGAATTCAAAATGAAGCCCATAGTCCCATAACAGAGACAGAACAGATATTTAATGTATGCAGAAACCTAACCCATATCCATCCGTATACACCCACGTACCAATCTTACACCATGTGGGGAGACAACTCGACCCACCCATCCGCTACACACCACATAATTTGCAGCATGGCTGCCAGAACAGATAACGTGACAGAGTCCAGATACAGATATTTGTGGCAGAGCCACCAGAAACAGATATTTGTGGCAGAGCCACCAGAAACAGATATTTGTGGCATAGCCACCAGAACACTTCCTCCATCAATATAACCCATATCCCATGCAACAGATATACATGTCATGGCATACATCATACAGAATCAGAATATCATGCATTTCAATCAAACTTAACCCTAGGGGTATAACGATAATTTTGCACTTAGGGGTATAATGGTAATTTTCATACTTAGGGGTATTCTAGTAAATTTACTATTTTAGGATTTTCATGCATATTATAGCCATCAACGTATTAATAGAAACACTTACCGAGCA
Source organism: Gossypium anomalum (assembly GCA_025698475.1). Lineage (NCBI taxonomy): Eukaryota > Viridiplantae > Streptophyta > Magnoliopsida > Malvales > Malvaceae > Gossypium > Gossypium anomalum. The sequence goes on along the minus strand of CM046963.1, from coordinate 18,765,816 downwards.
TTATTATCGAATTGGGCCTGTTGGCCCATTAACCAGATTTCGGCCCATTAAGACCAAATATACCAAAGTGCACGAAATTGCGCACACTGCAATCTTACCGCTTGAGATTAGCAAGATTAACAAACAACTATCTCACGAGCGCTCACACGCTCGCAAGTCCACAAAATACTGGCTCTTCGACATTTCAGCTTTTTAGCTTTTGTCGATCTAGTCTAAAGTGGGTGTCGTTTACACACCTGATCTGTAACGATACGTTGGCGAGATCCACACACAAGTTGCCTACAATCGAGTTACTAAAATGTCAGTCTACATATCAAAACAAACTACGTACTAATCCCCTTACCATATTCGGCCAACATTGCCTTAGACCCTAGAGTTCTTACCTTTTGGCCGAAATATGGACTAGATCTAGATGTCCAACCGAGTTAGCCTTCAAACCCTTTACTGTACACCCCTTGTCCACACTAGCACACACACAAGCAGAAGAAAGAGGCCAAAATGCCCTTAGTCCAAACGTTAGCCACCCTTAAGGGGTTTCGGCTTTTCCTTAAAGTATAAATAACTAACGAAAGTTATTCGGAAACTTACCAATCATTGTTCGGCCCAAAAGAATGTTCCTATCTTATGATATAAACCCCGATCTACTGTAGTTACGAGAAGGTACAGGTTCAAGTAGCCAAAGATTCGGCCTCCTATACCACAGGTATAAAGGTTTTAGCTTTTTAAAGAAGAAAAGAAAGAGGTTCGGCTTATAGCAAGATTCGGCCTAGTGAGGGACAATGGAGGAAAGAAAATGAGAGAAGAGACAGAAGAGAGAAGAGTATGGTTTCGGCTATGGGGAAAAAGAAAAGATGAAAAAAAGAAAGGTGAGAAGGGAAGTAGTATTCGGTTATGGCAAGGGAAAACGGTACAGAGAGTTATGAGGTTTCCAAGTTTCGGCTACTAGCAAGAATGAAAGGGAAAAAGAGAGAAACCCTAAGCACAAACCTATTTTGACAAGAGAGAAACCCTAAGCACAACCCTATTTCGACAAGCCAAAAGAAGAAAGAATTACAAAGAGATGGCACAACACCTCCCAAATACCAAAATTTCTCCTTCAAAGACCTAGCCGAATTTACCTATACCAAAAACCCTTGGTCGGCCAACTCTTGCTCCTCAAGAGTCCAACTTTCGGCCAACAACAAGCCTCTGATTAGCTCCTAAATTTTTTCCCTTATCTCCTCCTTACCTAAACTCCTGAACAGCTCAAACTCTTCCTGGCAGAGTTCTACTTGAGTTTCATCTCATACCCTTTCTGTTCACAAAAATAATACCTTAATTTACTTACTTTGTGACTCGACCCTTAGCTCCTTCTTGACATGTGACACGCCACCTTTTTAGCACCTCAGCGGCGTCACCCTGCCACTTTACCACAGGTCTTCTTGTGGCCTATTCTATCAATTTAATCTTAAAAGCCCATTACACCAGAACCCCTTCTCCCTTAAAAATTAAAAATTCTAAAATTGCTTCGGGTTAATTTTACTCTTGGGCCTTCTAAGGCCCACTAACATACTCAGACCTATATTATACAGTCAAAACATAGAAATTTTAAAATTCGTCAAAAATCTCAAAAATTGGGGCGTTACATCGTATGTCAAGAATAATGCAATAATATCATTGTTTATGCTTGAACTTAAATTGATGTGTTAGCATTATGTGGTGAATATTCATATAGTTAATATGATGATTATATTATTTGACAAATGCCTAAATGTAATTATGAGCAATGCCATGTTTGTTTCATGGATATGAAAATGGTAACCTTGTAAGTATGGATGATATTGGTCTTTATCCTCGACTTTCTGAGCAAGATGGAGATGCTATGTGTATATGAGAAACAATACCGTTTGAACCTTAGGAATAGTTTAGGATACAAGTGACATGTCACTAGGAATTAAGAAGTCCTAGCTTGTTGAGTGGTCCGAGTTCGTGATATATGTGGCATCCGAACTTGTTGAGAGGTTTGAGTTCGTTATGGATACGAGCATCCTAGCTCGTTGAGTGGTCCAAGTTCATAATGGATGTGATACGTGTAACATCCGAGCTCGTTGAGTGGTCTGAATTCATTATGGATGCATTACATGTTATGAGGTAGCTTTGACTACGTATGTATATGTGGCACTTATGTGCAAGATTCCGTGTATCCAATAGTATTCCGAGTGTTCAACGGGTAATGCAATAGATAATGTGATGAAAGACCCAAGGAGGGCATGTTAAAGAAGGTATGGTTATGTGATATACTACTAGTGAGCATAGGTATGTACGCTAAACTCATGAGCAATGCCTTGATGAAGAATGACTTATGGTGAGAAAGTTTATGTATATGTATACATATGAACATATGATAAGTATGCAAAGAAGGCTTAAATGATGAATATTCTTTATGGTTATGTTATTATGTCTTTGCGTAATTGAACGTGGAATCCATGAAATGGTGAGTTCATGATTAGTTGAAAATGAACTTATGGTAGTCATCATCATATTGCACTAAAATAGTTTTGGACAGCAGCAGTAGTCCAAATTTGAAAATCCATAAAAAATTGTGGAAATCAAATTAGAGACTGAATAAGATATGAAATTAAATCTTATTAAGTCTAGTTTTACATAGAGGAGATAATGTAAGCAAAAGAATCTCATATTATGAGATATTTGAATTTTTGTGAGACAGGGTCAGAGTGATTTTGGGCTCCCCTATCTTAACTTTGGAAAATCACTAAAACTTGTACAAGAATAATTATGGGTTAGAATTAATATGAGTAAATACTTAATGAGTATAGTTTCAAGAGAAATAGATGGGAACATTATCTGAATCCCGTACTATGAGATAATTAATATTAAGTAAAGAAAGGTCGAAGCTGTCAAACAGCAAAACAGGGGAGAATTTAAAGAATAAACTGTACTTATTGGCTAATCCAAAAAGTCTTAAAATTTTATGAAAATAATATATGTGAGTCTAGTTTTAGGGAAAATTAGTGGATCTTGATTTGGAGTTCCATAGCTCGAGATATAAATAATTTAGTGACTATGACCTGAGAAAATAGCATGACCAAAATATAAGTAAAAGTATAATTATGGTTATATTACCATGGAATCATGTTGATAATTTGTTTATTATTTTCATATGGAATTACTAAGCGTAAAGATTACTCCCTCTTTTTCATTTCTTTAGTGTTGTTAGGTTAGCTCGAGGTTGGAGATTGTTGGAGGCAGCATCTCACTATCAAATTATCATGTTGGGGTATTAATAAAGCTTAAGTGTTTTCAAATGAGTGGCATGTATAGAGACTTAGTACTTTATGATATGTGTTTCATGATTTGGCCAATTGAGTTGGTTTATAATGATTCATTTGTATAAAGCCATGAGATATGGCTTATATTTTATCATTGGGTTGTAAACCTAATTGATTTTGCATGACTATTTAAATGTCTTAATGATGTGCATGTTGTGATGGATTGTTATCGATGGATGTATGATATGGTATGCATATTTGATGGATGAACTTTGATCAATAGATGTGGCCATATTCTTAGTATAAAAGTATAAGTGATATCATAATAGACAAGGCCTAATGAGTGTGTAAAACACATGAATCATGACATGTAAATGCTATGTTTGTGGCCTAAATGAAGATGTTTAATCATTAAAGGAGGCCATGTTATATGTCCTTGATGTTGTATAAATGTGTGAGGGTCTATGGTTGACCAAGGCTTGGAAAATAGCCTAAGTGTTGGCCACACGGGCAGAGACACAGCCGTGTGTCTCAGTTGTGTGAGGAACACGGCCTTAGCACACGAGCGTGTGACTTGGTCGTGTGACCCCATTTCGTTGCTGACGTCATAAATAGAGAGTTACACGGGCTGAGGATAGGGGTGTGTCCCAAGCCACACCGGCGTGTGTAACCACACGACCTAATCCGCACGGCGTGTGACTCTCTAAACATGAAAAATTCCCTAAGTGTTGTAAAATTTTCGGAAGTCCTTGATTTAGTCCCGAACCACCCCTGATGTATGTTTTGCGCCCCATAGGCCCGTATAAGGGACGATATGCATGTATTTGAATGTTTTTAATTTAGACAAAATTTTGTGGCCTGATTTTGCATGTTTGTGAATGTTTGAGTCCGGTAACACCTTGAACCCTGTCCCGGCGTCAGATATGGGTAAGGGGTGTTACACGAGGATATGCTTCGTTGTTGCGTATTAGAGTCCTGAGGCAACTGGGAGAAATATTTGTAACACCCCAAACTTGGCCTGGACGTTATGGCCGAATTTGGCGATGTCACATGAGAGTGTTTTTGGAAACGCATTGACCTTCAAATCATTCTGATTATTAACTTTTAATTAATTCGAAAAAACGTGTTCTAATTGATTTGATTCAAAACATTTCTTTTACACGGAAGCTTTTGAAACCCAAATAATTTTTGAAAACTATTTCATTTACAAAAAACTTTAGTTCATTTTAGGAAAACCATACTTTGTTGTGTTTCAGTTTATAAATCCATAATCAACAGTGCAAAATCCCAAATTAAACCCAAACAGTCCCAAGTCCATAAATACCAATAAGAAAAAAGCAATGCAACAGCAAAAAAAGCTTTAAATAAGCAGTTCGATTGTGGTGGTCACCATTGAGCCCTCCCCTGCATCGATCCGTCAAGTCTGGGGATTACCTACACAGATTAAATAGAAAAGGGTGAGCCTTCACAAACTCAGTGTGTAATCCCCACAGAAAATGTACACAGTAGCAGATGTCAGTCATATATCCAAATAACATGTAATTTGAGCCTGAGCCCTTTACAGAATCGGTGTTAACCTTAGTCCACTCAGATACAGAATCAATACGAACTGGGCCTTAGCCCATCTCAGATATAACATGCATAACAGAGAAGAATAACAGAATCATACCCACCAGCCCTGCCCACCAACTTCATCCAACCTAACACACCATGTAGGGATAAAATTGACCTATCCATCCCAACACACCGTGTTGTACCGAAATACGACACATAATTAGATAATTGCAGTTGTGCTGCCAGATATCAATCTTAAGAGCCTTTCAGAACACCTCCTCCATCATAGCACCAACCCCACCCCAATGCAATGCATCATACAAATATGGCATGCTATAATGCAACTTAACAGATCATACAATCGGTCAGATACACATGCTAAGAGTAACATGCTTAGTACATACATCATCTAATCAGATTACAGAATCAGGGGTCTAAGTAATGCTTACTGACCCTACGGTAGGTCACAGTCGACTTGGGTGACCTGTGCAACCTTACAGATAATTCTAGAAAAATGGGCTCACACACCCATGTGGCCTGCCCGTGTGGCCCACACGGCCCAAATTGGCCTTGGCCATGTGGATCACACGGCCTGGCCTAGAATTCCACATGCCAATATGGTTTATCTGTGTGGGCCCACACGCCCATGTGGCCCATACGACCCAATTAGTCAAGCCTGTGTCTCGCACACAGCCTCACCGGCCATCACATGGCCGTGTCATGTGCCCATGTCTTGCGCGTACGGCATGGCTCGTCGATCACACACCCGTGTACTGCCACACGACCTACCACACGGGCGACCACGCGCCAGTGTGGCGTCGACAGAATCATTTTTTAGCTTTTGTCAATTCTCATTTTCTATGTAATAGAGTACACACCTGGTTCGTTTTCGCTCCCAAGCGCAATTCTGAGGCTCCAGAACATAGAATTAACCATATTTCACTCAATGAGACACTCCATCAAAAGAATTACACTGTACCCCAAAATGGATTAGACAACTTTCGAGCAAAAACCCTTACCTTGCGAACTACGAACGCCTTCTAACACAATTTGGCACTAGAACAGCCCCTCACGCTAGATTTTCAGTTGTCAAAACAATTAAACATAGATTCCCCATTAATAACTTAAAAACCGTGATTCCAAAACACCAAAATCACTTACCAAATGATCGTGAACAAACGTGGGTTGCAAAAAGATAGAATGGAGAAGAAATCATGAAGAAAAGAAGGTGAGGGAATATAGGATTTTGGCAGAGAGTAAGAAAAAAAAAGGGGTTGTCAGAATTGAGAAAGCAATCAGAATTTCGAAAAAGATTGAAAAGGTCACAATGGGATTCTGACAGCTCCATAAATCCCTCTAATTACTCTCCCAATCCGACTAAACACTCCCACTACCCCTCGCTTCCCTAAAATCATCCAACACACCAACCATCCTTAGAATTTCAACTTCATTTAACCACTTCCAATCCCTCGAGGTAAAAATATAAACCCTTGCTTACACCTCGATTCGAACACTAAACCTTCAGTGCACTAGCACACCACATAACCACCAGACTAGCAGGCTCATTCTGATATGGACTTACCCACTATTAAACATAAGCTTACCGAACAAGTGTAAGGCTTTATTCATAAAAATGCTAGATTTTGCTCAAGTCAAGGCTTGAACCCAAGACTTCTCAAACACACCCAGAACACTTAACCACTAAAGCAGGTACATAGTTATGTCTAATAATCACCAAAAATAAAAACATAAAATTTGGGACGTTACAATTTTGTCATTGGTTGAATTCGTGTATAATAATAGTTATCAGTCTAGCATAAAAATGGCACCGTATGAAGCGTTGTATGGTCAAAAATGCCGAACTCCGTTATACTGGACTGAGCTCAGGGAGAAAATATATACGGAGTTGATTTGATTCGTGAGACTGAAGAAAAAGTAAAAGTGATCCAAGATAGTTTGAAAGTAGCTTCAGATCATCAAAAATCATATGTGGATCTTAAATGTAAAGACAAAGAATTTCAAGTCGGGGACAAAGTATTCTTGAAAGTATCACCCTGGAAGAAAGTGCTTCAATTCGGTCGCAAAGGAAAGCTAAGTCTGCGATATATCGAGTCATATGAAATTATTGAAAGAATCAGACCTATTGCGTATCAATTAGCTTTACTATCAGATCTAGAAAAGATTCATAATGTCGTTCACGTGTCTATGTTATGAAAATATCGATCTGACCCTTCACATGTTATCTGCTCGACGGATGTCGAGATTCCGCCTGATATGTCGTACAGTGAGGAATCGATCAGAATTCTGGCACGAGAAGTGAAAGATTTGAGAAATAAGAACATAGCTTTAGTAAAAGTTCTCTGGCAATGACATAGAATAGAAGAAGTTACCTGGGAACCTGAGGAAGCTATAAGAAAGCAATATTCGAACCTCTTTTCTAGTAAGATTTTCGAGGACGAAAATTTCTTTAGGGAGAGAGTTGTAACAGCCCGTTGTTAGTGAAATCAGAATAGTGGTTTTGAGACCACAAATTTGATGTTAAAATATTTACTTTATTATTATTTTATTGCCTACAACATGATAGCAATATCGTGGAAAATTTTTCGTTGAGAAATTTTACTATTTACATGCTCAATTTGATAAAAATGACTAAATCGCGTAAAGTACAAAAGTTGAGTTCTAGTAGCTAAAAGTATTAAATAGCTAAAGAACCTTAAATTAAGAGTTCTTATATGGTAATTAGACCACTAACGAAGATAGTGAAATGTGATGGCTTAGCATTTGTGTAATTAATAATGTTTTTAAAGGTTAATTGAGTGTTTGGAAATTAATGATAAATAAAATATAACAAAACAAGACATCATCTTTTTGTGCTTAGTCCACCAAAATTTTAGGGTTAGAAAGCCATGAGAGAAGCTTCAACATTAGGCTAAGCAAATTACCTTGCTTGGTAAGTGAATTCTGTCCCTTTTTAATGATTTCTACATTTTCGGGATCGTTGTAGCTTAATCTAGCTAGCCCGGGGACTAATTTGTGAAAATTTTAAACTATTAGGGGTTTTCCATTGATTATTGTGTAAGATTTTTGATGTTTTATGGAAGAAAATGGTTAGTTTTTGATAGAAAAATAACTTTTGTTAAGTGATTTTTTATGAAATTGTCAAATAGGGGTTTAATTGAAAAATAGAAAATTATACAAGGTGAAATCATGAAATAAAGGAAATATAGGGCTTGATAGGGACCTAATTGATATTTTACTATGATGGATTGTGGTTAAATTGCATGAATTTCCATTTTTATGGGTTAAAGACTAAACTGAAAAAAAGTCAAATGGGTAGGGAAAAGTGTAATTTTGCTAACATGTGAATTTGGATTTAATTGAATAGAATAGTTTTTAAGTTGGTTGAATTTATTTATTTAGATCAAGATATATCTCACCCAGATTTAAATCGAGGGAAGGCGAAAGTCATGGATTAGCCGATCGTACTCCTTTGCGATACTTTCGATGTAAGTTCATAGTAATTAAATTATATCATTTGATTTCCTTATGTATTTATATTTTATAATCGAGTAGTTAATTATTATATAATTATACCCCTGATCGCACTTACATGCCCCTGTTGTACTTTGATACCCCTAATCACACTTACATGCCCCTATTGTACTTCGATACCCCTGAACGCAGTTACGTGCCCCTGTTATATTTCATTACTCCTGATAACACTTTTGTGCCATGGTTACGTTTCGGAAACATTAATTAATAAAAATAAGATTTCATTCATTTAATGTTAAGTTAAATAAATTGTTATGTACTTACTAAGGTTTATAAGCTTATACATGTTTATGTGTCGTTTTGTAGATTACTTTTGGTCACTAGGGACGGATTGAAACTTCAGCTCACACTATCCATCATCATTAGTAGCTTTTGAACTCTTTTGGGATTGTGGCATGTATATGTAGCTATAAGCATATATGTATATGTGTCTAGATAATTTTAGGTATAATAATGAACTCTAAGTTATGTGTTTGGACACTTTGTTTTCTAGGTTGTATATATGTATCTTTTGACTTGATAAAATCATATGGATGCAATTACTTGTGATATGATGAATTTGTGGTGAATTGGTATATATTTTACTAAGTATGACTTAAATGGTTATTTGGTGCTAGCTTAGAATGGAATTTTTAGTGCTAAATGCTTTATGCTTGCTTGGTAAATCAAATGGCATGTGAAGATTTAAACTTAGTTTGTGATTGTGATTGTATATGAAATGATATTGTATATGAAATGTATCTAATTGTATATGAAATGATATTGTGATTGAGGTGCCTATGGGTATATTGGTTAGATATGTTTATATCATGCTTGGTTAGTTTGATTATGCACGAATTTGGTGTCTTATGATGGTTTGAAAATTCGTGCAAAAGTGCTTATAGGTACATGCTAGTTTAGATGAGAAAAATGGCTTGTAAATGGCCTATTTTTGTCTACACGGGCATGTGTCTCAGCCTGTGTCAGGTGACATGGCCGTGTGTCTCTTGTAGCTTTCAAAGGGTTACAAGTCAAGCCATTATAAAGCCTAGCACACGGCCTGACACACGAGTGTGTGAGGTTACTTCGAAGGGTACAAGACCTGGCACATAGGCCTGTGGCTTGGCCGAGTGACCCAAGTCAATGAGTTACACGGGCACAGACATGGGTTGGGACATGGCAGTGTGTCGCTACTTTGAATGCCCACACGGCCTAGCTGCACGGCTGTGTGACCCTTGAAATGTTGAAAATTTTCAATGTTTTTTGAAAAATGCTCTAAGTTTCCAATTTAGTCCCGACTTGTTTCTAACACATATTTAAGGCCTCGAGGGCTTGTACAAGGGACAATATACAAATTTTGAATTTGTTTTAAAGCGTTTATTGATATGATTTGAAAAGTTTAAAATTTATGCTTGTTTGATTTGAAAACTCTGGTAATGTTTCGTAACCCTATTCTAGCGACGGATATAGGTTAGGGGTGTTACACGTTTATATCACATATGCTCAAACATCCATATGCCTTAATTACCACCCAAAACATATCCGTCCAATCTTACTAATATTAGCTAACTCAACCTTATTATTCAAATATGTGTTCAATCAATCAACAAGGACTATTTCATTCTAACAATACCAACATTTTCTTACAGAATCCATACTAACCATGTCATACTATCTACCTAACCATGTCCACATTACAACATAACCTAGAGCACACCCACAAGCTAACTATCAAGCTTATCAAAACATTCAAGTTCCACAGACTGTACTAGCTAATCCATCACATAAACCAATTAACAAGAATACTTATTCTACTCAACAAGAATTTCATCATCCAATATGCATGTTCAATTTCCTTTGTCTATTAATAGTAATATTAACTTACTATATTAGTTATTCAATTCACATATACTATTCAATCAATTCACTTCCAAGCATTAGCACTACATAATTAACATTTACAAGTTTCATATCACTATAAAACAACTAAGATTAGTGTATATACCATATCAAAATATCACAATACCAAACCATCATCTTATAATATAACATTTAATGATCAAAGGACTCCCCAAGGTACATGCTATTAACTAACAAAAGACATTACCAACATGTTAAGTTCGAGATCGTAGCTGGATGTTGATTTCGACAAACGTACAAGGTCAAAACCTAATATACGTACGGGAACAAAACCATACACTGACTATGAACTTAGCGGTATTTCTATAATCTGAAATTAATTCATAATATAAATCATAATAGAGTATCGATTAAAAATCATAAGATGAACATACCATTTAATATTATCCTACACTATCTCATAATTATTCCAACATGATTCAACATTAGATAAATTTATCTCGTAGTTGTTATTTTAACAATATAGTGTCACATTTCTCATTCAATTCTGAAATTTCTATATCAATAAGCACAGTTAATTTTCATTAATGAATCTCTTCTCAATTCATTTATTTCATTTGCATATTTTAACTCCCTATTAACCTGACATAGACTCGAACGGATAAATCTGGCACCCAGTGCCTACCGAATAAATCTGAAAATAAAAAGTTGTGCCCTACACTTGTCGATATAACTGAAAAATAGATGTGCCCAGCACTGGTCGATATAACCAACAAATGGGGTGCCCAGCACTCCCTGAAACATAGTCGTGTAACCCTAAACTCTTTCTATCCTATAGCATGCCAATTATACCTGACCCTACCCGAATAGTTAATAGGGTAACAAATTTCTCACATTCATTTATAATCAATTTCAATTTCCATATCATAATCCCAATCAATCCATCAACGATTCCCATGTATAACAATATAACTCATCACAACATTTATGCAATTTCATAATTCAAACAATATTTAATATTTTCTAATCTATGTAATTCGGTCATTATCATGGACTACCAATTCATATTAACTCATTTTAACCCATTTTATCAATTATAACAAACCTTATGATCTTACCATATAATGTAGTTCATAAATGCAATGTAATGCCCTATACCAAGCCCGGTCACTGAGCCAAAATATCAGGATGCCATACCACCGTCTTAATGTTTTTCATATTATCAATCATATAGGTTTTAACTTACTCGTACTATTTAATTGTCATTGTTACATGCTAAATACACATTAGATAATCTTACAATAATAGTTTAACATGCATAAGGTCTATTTAGCAAAATCTCAAAATTGACTACATAGGTATCGATACTATAAAATGGGTATCGATATTTCTCTCAAGTGGTATTAGTACCATTTCGAAAATCAGTACCAAATCAGCATTCTGTTTCTCATCTAAAATCCAAAGTCATGAAAATTATTAGTACCTTTCAGAAAGTATCGATTGTTTTACCTCGAGTATCGATAGTCGTGATAAGGTATCGATACCAAATTATGTTACAAACTTCTTACACTTTCAAAAACATGGGAGTATTGATATTAAAACTTGAATATTGATACCTTTACTTCAGACATAAAAAATACATCAATCACAAGCATATAATTCATACCAACTACTGTCTAACCATCATGTACCATACACTTCATCAAATGGTTACTAAAATGTCCAAAGTAACAGTCCAAAACATCATAATCATGACCGAGCAAGGAGCCAATAATTCAAACTGAAAGTCCATAAGTCCTAAGCAAAATAACCATGTAAACAACTTAAAAATCATATCAAAAACCAGCATATAGTCTACCACATTGCCTTTAGTTCCCAAAACATAAATAAGCAAATAAACACCTATGAATAACTACTAAATTTTTGGCTTGGATCACCCCTCGGAAACAACACTGCTCACATCAATACACAACTAATCTGCAATGGTTTTAGAAGGGAGTACGTGAGCTTAACAAGTTCAATAAATGTCTAGAATAAGTACCATGCAAATAGTTCATGAAGCATTAATAAAACATATATGTAGCATAATTATAGCAGCCTTAACTTAGTTGTTATATTTTTCTTCATATGCATATTCGATAGTTTATTTACAGAGTCAATACATACATATTCATGTAAACGTCACAATACACACAATCACATTAATAAATAACTTGGCACTTAAGCTATGAAATGTAAAAGTAGGCACTATCACCACTCATCAGATACATGGATCTCCAGCACACCACACAGACTCATAGAGTCAAACATGTCCTGTAAGTGAAGCGTTAAGCTAACACTCTCCAATCACACCAAACATGTTTCACTGAATGGAGCTAAGTTCACATTCCTTTATCTCTCCTAACATGTCCTAGAACCTCAACGCCCATATCCAATATAACATATATGTGAGTGCTCACAATCCTATGGCATGCCAACTATATCCAATGGTCTCAAGTATCATAAGGCTAAAATATTTGTATTTGCACACACATTACTTACTAATTTCAGATTACTTTCACTGCACATTTGTATCATGAACATATATACTCTTAGCATGCATGTATCATCACTATCACTTAGCATGCATGACATGCTTACAGATATACTCTTTCACAATAGTAATCATGAACATATAACACATGTATATCATCTCATTTCAGTTCACAATTTTACAATAACGCAAGCACATCTCTCACAAGATAAACATGGGTACAAGAAAGCTTACACTCGAAATTTAGAGTAGGGGTTTAGGCTACCACTAAATTCTCAAATAACACATATCGTGCCTACAAGAAGTTAATCTAAACACTCAACACTATGCATTCGTCTAAATGCTGAAAGCTCAAACTAGTCTTTCCTAGCTCGTATATGGTCCTAGCAAATTTGGAACTATAACAGCCTATTTTTCAGTGAAATGGAACAGTGATTTCGGGATCACAAATCTGACCCAAAAATAAAATTTATTTTTATTTTATTAGATGGTCTGTATTATGATAGACATGTCGTGTGAAAATTTTGATACGAAAATTTTATCAATTAAGTGTTTAATTACGAGAAGGACTAAATCATATAAAATGTGAAAGTTGAATTATAGTAGCTATAAGGATAAAATAGATATGGAATTCAAAACTAGAGGTCCTTATATGGTAATTAGACCATTAAAGAAAAGTATGTAGATTTTTGGTTACTCATCCATGGAAAAATTAGAAAAGAGTAGGGGTTAAATTGGAAATTGAAATAATTAATTAATTAAAAGATGATAAAAAGAAAATATCATCTTATTTTGTCATCTTCAACCCCAAAATTTTATGGAAACCCTAGGAGAGAGAGAAGAAACTTTCAAGGCTTAATTGGGTAAGTTTCCTTCTCCCGTTTTTAGTAATTTTGATATTTTTAAAACAGGGATAGTCTAATCTATCTATTTGGAGGATTAATTTAAAAATTTATCAAATTATGGAAAATGGGTCTTGGATGTATATGCTAAAAATTAGAAATTTATGGCAGAAAATGAAAGGTTGTTTGTAATAGCCGGATTTAGACCCTAATCGGAACGATGGTTTTAGGACCATGAATCTGAGTCAAAAAATATTTTAAAAATATTTTATGTGTTTATTATGTGTGAATTTATATGTGTGAAATTTTCGTGAATTAATTTTGTCGTTTGAGTGCTCGATTAAATAAAAGGGCTTAATCGCGTAAAATAAAAATTTGAAGGTTAAATGTGAAAGTGCTTAATTGTTGTTATCTTTATAATATGAAGCATTTATAATGAAATTAAACCAAAATTATATGTAGTGTATGGTTGTAACCTTATGATATAATGGTTTCATATTTATAATAAAGGTTAAATATGTAAATTAAATAATATGCTAATATATGTTATAATATAACATAATTAAAAACCATTTGTTCATTATTTCTCTTATGACCGAATAACATAAAGAAAGAAAAGAAAAGAAAGCTTAGGTATTCGGCATTATTGAAGCTTGATTAAGGTATGTAACTAGCTTAGTTTTTGATATTTTTTACATTTTTGAGATTGTTGCAGTGTAATGTACAAAGCCCATGCTTGAATTTTTGATTTTGATGAATATTTTGAGTTATGTCATTGATAAATATTTGATCTTTGTGATGTTAGTTGATGAAATATGAAAGATATGTTTTAGATTAACATGTTTTGTATTGGAATTTTTGATGATTTTGAGTAATTAGGACTAAAGTGCAAAAATAATAAATTGAGGGACTAAAATGTGAAATAAATGGAATGTGTGGACTTGTATTAACACATGGAACATTCAGCCTAAGCATGTTATGTGCAAATTTTGCATATTTTGTGTTTTGTGCAATTTGGACTAAATTGTAAAAAGTGTGAAATGTTAGGGGTAAAATGGTAATTTTCCCATTTATGTGTTTTTAGACTAAATTGAGTGAAAATATGTTTGAATGAGTTTAATTTGAATATGTTTAGATCAAGAACCAAAGAAATTGGATTTGGATCAGAAGAAAACTAAAGTTATCGATTAGCCATCCCGTTCCGATTTTCATCGTTCGAGGTAAGTTTATAAGCAAATAGATATTGTTAATTTTAAATAAATATGAATTTTATATGCTGAAATGAACTATGTGGAAATCTATATGTGTTAGTCGAATGTAAATAAGCTTCGGAGCTATGTTTATGAATTCGTTTCGACCGAGTTACGACGTCTAAAAGCCCCGTATGAACCTTAGGAATAGTTAGGATACATATGTCATGACATAGGATTCCGATATGTGATGTGCGAGTAAGACCATGGCATCGATATATGTGTACGAGTAAGACCACATTTTATACGTTGGTATCGATATGTGACTCCGATATATGTGTGCGAGTAAGACCCTGTCTGGGACAATGGAATCGATATGTGATTACATGTAAGACCACGTCTGGGACGTTGGCATTGTACGATATATGTGATTATCCAAGTGTCCTATCCAATTACAAATGGTTCATCGGGCAACGATAAGTTGTGATCGAAAGTGTAAAATGAGCTAAATGATCAGGTATGAGTTAGTTGATTTCCTATTTGAAAATAAGGTAAGTTAACCATTAGATATGTGATGCAAATTATATAAGTTACTAATGTGAACATATGTGCATTTGTGAAGTATATTCGGCTATATGCTATGTATATACATGTAATGTTATATTTGATTCATGAATATATGTATATGTGCGTAAATGTACTTGGTTCTAATAATATTTTGGCTTTGAAATTGAAAGATACTTTGTTAATATATATATGTACATTCGGCCATGAATAAGTTTATAGGTGAAAGTATATGATATATATGAAATCGTAAGCTTGAGATTTAATATGATTATGATAGTATAGTTTGGTTTGGTTTAAATGAGTTGATTATGTCATTGAGTTGAATATTTGCTTATGACTTACTAAGCTAAGATAGCTTACTGTGTATGTGTTTATGTTTGTCTCTATTTTATAGATTTTTTGGAGATTAGTTACGAGCTCGGGGATCGTCAGTAAATTCCATCACACTATCGACTATTTTTGGTATTTTTATAAGTTTAAACTCGAACCTATGGCATGTATAAGCTAGGTTGTATTTGGTCAAGTTTTTGATATGTATATATTAAGCCATGCAAAAATGGCTAATATGTTATTTGAGTATATGAAACTTTAGTTAAGTTTACATGTGTTATATGCTTTTGAAATGGTTGTTGATTTTAGATGTAAATGTAGTTGATTCGGTTATGGTTTAGGCATAGATAAAAGTATATAAAAATTTGGTTGTTATGTTTGATTAAGGTGTTATTATGTGAATCGGCATTAAACGATATTTGGTTGTGTTCGAACATGGTAGGAGTTTATTTTGGTATGTTTATTATATGGTTTGTAAGTTTTGTGTTTTGGATATATATATATATAAATATTTGGTTAATGACTTGTAGTTGAGATGTATAATTTGTAATATGAATTGGTTACAAAATTGTTTATAATGTACTTGTGTATTCGGTTATATGATGAAAATATATGTGATGATTATAATCAACTTTGTGATTTGGCAATGATGGATATGTATATGATTCAATATTTTCTTTATATGTTTGGTTATTAAATGGTAAGTAATGAATATATTATATAATTGTTTTGGTTGATTATATGTGGTATTATTGATGTGCATTTGTTATGTTTAGACCAAATGTGGAAATAATGTTTCATGGTATACATGTGATGTTTTATATATGTATTTCGGTTTGAGGAATGACATAACTTGATATAATCACATTGAACTTATATTTTTTTTAATGATCGAATGATGGCTTATAGTTTAATATTAAATAAGTAATTTATAAGCATTGTAATAAGCATGCAAAATAAGTATACATGATAATGAAATGATCATGTGTACTTGATTATGTGAGTTTTACTTATGTATGGTTTTTAGTATGCAAAAGAGGTGTAATATAGTTCATATGTTTTGCTCTTTTGATGGTTCATAATGATATGTCAAAATGTGCATAAGGTTTCTATTGTTAAATGAAATATATATGATCATTTAGTGAAGTTGTACATGTCGTATATGCTACTGGACAAAATGTTATGTGAATTGATTTATTTGATTTAATATGTGCATGTAAAGATATATGAAATAAAATGTTTGCTTTTTTTATTAGGTATTCAATTACCATTAAAATGTTGAATATATGATTTGTATATGTATTATGTTTAATAAAATCATGCTTAATATTTAATTAGACATATGCTTTATATATATATAAACATGACTTGTGTTAACGTGTGAATGTTCGGAACTGTGCTTTGGTTCAGTCATATCTCGTGACCCTAATCTGGTGACAGATACAGGTTAGAGGTGTTACAATGTTGATAAACAACTTTTACAAAGTGATTTTTGCTGAAAACATGATTTAGGGACTAAAATGTAAACTTGTGAAATTTGATGAAAAATTCTGAATTTTTTTGAATACCTGTGCTATAAATTTTGCAATGGGATTTTGGTTAGGCTTGGAATAGGGAGTAAATTGCACAAGTTTCATTTCCGAGCCTAAGGACGAAATTGGAATTTATGGAAAAGTTAGGGGCAAAATGGTAATTTTGCCTAGGACGTAAATTGAGTCCAATTGAGTATGAAATATGAGAAATTAACAATTAAAGCTATTTATATAGATATGGACAACTCACATTCGAGGTTAGATCGAGGAAAAGAAAAGGTTTCAGATTAGTAGATTTTATACGCGAACAAGTGCTGAGGTAAGTTTGTGTAACTTAATCAAGCTTGTAAATATGTTTATTTGAATGTTGTGTTTGTATGGAATATGAATTATATTGATGTACATTATTTGAATGCTATAATGAAAATTTTAATGCATCCTTGAAATGGTGAAAAAGGGTTAAGTCCCGATTGAATATTGGATTCCGATGATTATATGTGCTTTCCCAAAACAAATAAGATCATGCATCTGTTGTGGATGGGATTTAGCTCGGATGAGTAATCCTATTGACCCTGTTATAGAAAGGATTTAGCCCAGACGGGTAATCCTGATACAATACCTCTCGAGTATACGTTACGATTAGGGTTTAGCATGGACTGGTAATCCTAATTGAACTCTTTGAGCATACGTTATATAAAGTATTTAGCCTGGACTGGTAGTCCTATTATATGATATGTAGCTCAAGAGTATGTTCCTTGAATTAAGTGCCCTAATGGGTACCCTCGAATAAGAATTGACGAATTATGGAACCATACACCTTGAGTGTACTACTTGAGCATCCATCTGAATTTCAATGATTCAACGGACATAAAACTCTTGACATGGTATAAGAATTTTGAGATGAAATGTTAATGATTTGAAAGAACATTGCATAATGAGCTCATCTATGTTTACTTGATTGTTATGAAGGTTTTGGTGACTAACATGTTTGATTGAATGCGTGTGTTTAGGAAATGTTGCTAATGAATGGTAAAGATGATTGTAACACCCCTATCCCGTAACCGACATCGAAATAGGTAAGTGGAGTCACTAGACAAACAAAGCATTATAGAACAACACAGATTCACCGATATCATAACATTAATACATTTGTATTCATCCATAATTCATCCATTAAGATAGTCTACGAGACCTAAAACATACATTTAGGGAAGGTTGGGACTAAACCAAACCCATTCAAGATTTTCAGAACTCAAATAAACTTTTCAAAACTGACAAAGTCACACACCCGTGTGACTAGGCTATGTGACTCACACGAGCAAAAGACACGCCCATGTGGTCCAACCGTGCCAAAAATAGGTCCTATACTAACTTTTTAATGCGGCCAACAGACACGGCCGTGTGCCATGACCGTGCAAAATTTAGCTAGCTACTGACTTTTTCACACGGCCACAAGGCACGCCCGTGTTCCCTGACTGTGTGGCACAATGTAGGCTTGGTTTAAGCCAATTTGCCACCCATTAAGGGTCCAATCTTGCAAGCATTATTAAGCAACAATTACACCAACATTTCTAGCCAATTCCATGCTTAAAGATGACCAAAACACCTTAGAATATAACACATTTCAAAACATACATCAAAACTAAGCACAAACATATCATTTGTTAGCCAAATTCAAATGGTATAACATTTACATACATATCAACTAACCCAATCTGGCCTATACATGCCATACTTAAGAATATGTACATTTCCAAAGTACCAAAACGAGTTCGATGGTGTGATGACAATCCTTGACTATCCCGAGCCTTCAGTAGCTACGATAACTGTAAAATATACAGAATTCATACAGAGTAAGATACAAAGAGCTTAGTAAACCAAACACAATTGGTCTAATTACTAAAGCATATATAGTCGAAAACAACCATAAGAATTCATAGCTATTTCTTATAGTAGTTCATAAACTTAACCATGCTCTTTTGCTTGTATGCATATCATTTTCATTTCCATGATTCTGAACCTACTTTGCATTCGCTATTTCACAGAACTGAGTCTTTCATATTCAGAAATTAAGTACGATACAAACGTAGCTATATAGATTATGCATTTCACATATTTATTTTCATAACTCATACCTTGTCATCAGATGGTTCAGAAACGATATAGATATTCATAAACGGGTACAATGCTAACGTCCCAAACATGTTCTTACATGTAATTCAGTATCGATGCCTCTGTCCCAGACAGGGTCTTACACAAAATCAGATACGATGCCGATGTCCCGGACATAGTCTTACACGTAAATTTAAAATCGAAGCCCGTGTCCCAGACACGGTCTTACATGATAATTTAAATTAATACCAACGTTCTTTTATCAAGCTCTCAAGGCCATCCAATGCAGATAACAGTTTATAAACACAAAATTTAATCAACCTAACACATAAGTGTAGTTTGACTTACCTCAGACAGATTTCGGATAAAACGAGTTGACTATTCAACTATTTTGGGCTTTCCCCGATCTAAGTCTGATTTTCTTTGATCTTGATCTAATACAATACAAATTCAACCATTCAATCATTCAATTCATTCAATTTAATCCATATACACATATTTTGAGCACTTTTCATTTTAGCCCTTACATTTTCACACTTTTACAATTTAGTCTATTTTTTCACAAAATCATCAACATGTAAAATTTCTTTGCAACAAAGGCTAGCCGAATTTTCATGGCTTCTATATAAGCCCATACAACATTTTTAATTCATAATTTAGTCCTTTGAAACCTCATTTTCACAAATTAGCCCAAATAGCTCATTTCACCAAAAATTCAAGAACAAAAAATATTACCCATCTAACAAGCCTTCACAATTCATCCAAAAACATCGCAAAACTCATGATATCAACAATGGCATTTCATGAAATCTTTAACAGAAACAGAAATTCAGACATGGGCTTTGAAGAACACGAAGCAACGATCACAGAAACGTAGAAATTATCAAAAACGGAACAAAAACAAACCTTTAATCAAGCTTGAATCATGGCCGAACCCTAGCTTAAGTTTTCTTTTCTTTTTCCTTTGAATTTCGGCAAGAACAATGTGATAATGGCCATTTTCATGTTTTGTTTTATGTATATTAACATTATTAAACCTTTTACTAAAATACCCTTGCATTTAAACATTAATAAACCATTTACTAATGTCCAACAAGGTCATTTAACACATTACATGGTCAAATAACCACGTAAGGACCTATTAGTCCAAAGCCATTTCAAATACATACATTAAACATGTAGCATGCTAATTTCACCTTTTATGCAATTAAATCCTTTTTCATAATTAAGCACAGAAACAGACAAATTAAACCACAGAAACTTCGCAGATATAAATTTACATATCACAGACATGAAAAATAATATTAAAATATTTTTCACACTCGGATTTGTGGTCCTGAAACCACTATTCTGACTAGGGTCAATCAGACTGTTACAATGATATTGTATGCTTAGATTTAATAAACGGTATTGGTAAGTTTAGTTTCCATTATACGAACTTACTAAGCATGTAATGCTTAGTCCGTTTTATTTTCCATGTATTATAGTGCTTGGAAGCTCACGAAGGTTGGAGATCAGTGGAGCATCGTCACAGTATCAACTAGTTATTTTGGGTATACATAATAAAATCATTTTGGTATAATGGCATGTATAGGAAAAACTTGGCCATTAGTGGCATATTAATGATGCTTGTAATCTAGCCATTGGAATGGCTAGTAATGGTTATTTTGGTATGATTAAGTAGGTTATTATGATATGTCATATTTGTTATGTTAAGTGTATGTGTTCAAATGATGTTAATGCCTAAGTTAATCCAAAGTACGGTTATGAACACATATGCATGTAATGGTATTCCATGATGAATGATGGAATTGTTTAATTTGAATGCTTGAAATGGTTGGCATTGAATGTGTGTTTCAAGTGCAAGTCTTGGGTGAAATTTTGGGTGAGAAATGAAGCTAGAAATGGCTTCATTTTGTCCACACGGGCGTGTCTTGACCATGTGTGACACACGGCCTGGTAACATGGGCATGTGGTTAGGCCGTGTGTCCCCTGCACCTTAATTTTGAGAAACAGAGTGCTCATAATTGAGCACACGGGCAGAGACACATGCGTGTGTCTCAGCTGTGTCTGCTACACGGCCTAGAACACGAGCGTGTGTCTTGGCCGTGTGAAACCTAGACCTAATTTTGAATTTTATTAATTAACCACAAGGACGTGTGGCATGGTCGTGTGCACAAGTCAAAGAGTTACACGGGGTCGAACACGGCCTCTAGCACGGGCGTGTCCCAGGGTCACACGGGCGTGTCCTTTGGACCACACGGGCGTGTGAGCCCTGCACCTTGGAAAATTTTGAAAAGTCACAAAAAATTCTTAGAGTTCCTGATTAAGTCCCGACTTGATACTAATGCTCGTATTGGGCCTCGAGGGTCCAATTAAGAGATATTTTGAATGATTTCGATTAATGAACAGCAATTTACATAAATAATTTGTAAAATGTTCTAAAAGTTTTGGTAATGCTCTGAAATCATATTCTGACGACGGATACAAGTTAGGGGTGTTACAGGAACTTCAATACAACAATTCACACAATAATACATTAAAAAATCAGCCAAGGACTCACCATAGGCAATAAAAAGACATAAGCCTAACTAAGTTCTCATATAACTGAAACATTTAACATAACAAATTTTAAGTTCAAATATTTTGGTCTATACTCAGTCTTTTCGCCTAAAATCAATTTCGTTCATCTTTCAATTCACCTACGACTACTTCTTAACCTTTAAACTACACTAAAATACTCAGTTCAGAGTTTCGAATTTTTTGACATGTTTATGGTTATTTTTTCAAAAATTCAATAAAACCCAAGAAATCCTTAACGGTACTTCAAAACAAGTTTAGAAACCTTTGAATCATATCAAAACCTATTGATTAACACTTTGAAATCATATTTTTACTCGAAAATTTCAAATTCACCATTAATGACTATATTTTTGGTTTTTAATCAAAACATGCGATTTAACGGCTAAAAATTTAGTTTCAAAGGCCTAATAACATTAGAAACTAATAAGAAAGTGAATGGTTACCTTTGATGGTAGAATAAACGAGTTTTTTTTATACAAATTTAAGAAACCCACAAGTGAAGAAGATGAAAAAATTAATGATATTTTAGGATGTTTTCTTGAAGACTTATGGAGGTTTAATATAGTAATATAGTTTGGGAATCAAACATCAATTGGAAGAGTAAGGGAGAGCAACGGACAACAAAGCTTTATGTTGGGGAAAAACCTATTGTGAAAACAAAACTAGAAATGGGGGTTTTTAAGTTGGTTTTTAAAATTTGGTCTAACTGCAACATAAATGCATTAAATTTTGACCATGTTACAATTTAGTCCTTTTTCTAAAATTAAAGGTTTTTAAAACTCATTCTTAAAACTCATTTTTTAAAAATTAATTTGATTTTATAAAAGCCACAGTCTGAAACACTATCGATAAGTCACAAAATTCCAAACACTCTAACGCTAAAATTCCTAAAATACCCCTAAAACCCATAGGCCTTATTTTGGGGTGTTACATGCAACAACTGAAATAGTTTGGATTATAGAAACACAAACCATAAACTTTGAGCTATTCGTTGACGACTTATTTTTTCGAGGAATTTGGGTCGACATTAGATGCGGGTTAACTCAAACATACCAATTCATCAATACAAAAGCAATTTCACGTTGAATTGCAAATTTATACAAATTTTACATTTTATTCAATTTTGTCCCTAAAATCGAGACTAACATAACTTTAAATCTAAAACTCAATATGTCAAGTTGTTTTCACTATAGTCTTTCTGGGGCTTCCTATTTCTCATTTCTAACATAAATTTCAAATTTTATGCATTTTAGTCCCTATTGTACCAAACTATAAATTAACTTCACAGTTCAATCCTTTGTCACTTCTAAGCTTAAAATCTATAATTTAGTATCTAAATTTATAAGAAAACATAAAAATTAACACAAGGGTCAACCAACTCAAGCTCCCGGGATTCCGAAAACATATAAATTACGAGAAAATGACAAATTTGCACTAACCAATTTGGAGCTTTGAAAATGAACCCCTAAGGTCGAAACAAGCTTCCTTTCTTTCAAGGTTTTCAATTTTTCATGAGGAAAATGGTGAGATATGTTTTGTTTCTCAACTAACATGTTTTATTAATTATAATATATCATTTTATTTTTATGATTTATAAATTAATCAAATTTTATAACACATTTTCTTAAGCCACTAACTATCCACCTTCCCTTAATTTCCTAGTGGTATAATTACCACTTAAGTCCCTAGCCTAAGATTAAATCATAAATCCTATAGTAATTAAAATTTTACCGACTTTACAATTTAGTCATTGAACTTAAATTAATCACTAATTTGATAAAGTCATTTATCAAAAATCCATTTCACCTATACTATAACTTCCGTAAATATTTAATAAAATATTCACGAGTTCGATTTATGAAGGTGAGGTCCTGAAACCATGTTTTTCGACACCACTAACTTTTGATTCGTTACATAAATGAAGTTTGAAAATGGAAGTAAATCATTTGGTTATAGTAAACTCGCTGAATGTAGAAATATTAAATGTAATTTCTCATAGATTCTTTTACGGTAAAGTCTTCATGATTTTAACAGAATTAAAATTAATTTGAGAAGAATTTAATTAGAAATATATTGATATGTTTATTTTGGGAAATAGAAAAACAAATATCGGGTTGGATCCAATTATAAAGTACTAGGTTAAAAGTCTGGGAAGTACTTGTAATTGGACCCGATATGGGAGAGGATCAAAAGTCACTCATGTAAAAGGGTAGGATAGCAAACCCTAGTATTATTAACTAGGGTTGCCACCACATATACTTCTAATTAGACTAGTAGTTCATTTTTCTAGTTGAAATAAGCTTCTACAATTTAACAAGGGTTTTAATTATTCTTCTTCTCAATAGATCACACCGTTAGGGCAAAATAAAGAACTTTAAGATATTGTTACTTAGCCGAAAATAGAGACTTTATTCTCAACTATTAAATTGATTTTTTTGAATAACATTTTTTGTCAGTTTCTATTGAAAAGAGATCTTTTGTTTTCACACTTAAATAAAGAAAATTATTACTTGCTTTGTGTTTGATTCGAAATGTTTGAGCCCACACTCGAAGTAGCTCTTGGTATGAGAATAGCAGAGAAGGTCGTACGGTTGAAAGTTAGGAACGACAAAGATCCATCTAGCCGAAAATATAGGTGTGAATTTGATTTAGGGTTTATTGCTATAAATATCACAAACCGGCTCAGTTTTCAAAAATTTTATTTTCTATTGTGCAAGAAAAAAAATTTTCAACCACATTTTTTCCAATAGTGTCTGCATGAAATACCTCATTCCATTGTTTCCAATCGTGATGTGAAATTTCTAAGTCACTTTTGAAAAGTCTTATGGGGAAAAATTGGAACTAAATTCTTCTTTTCTACTACATGTAACTTTCAACAAATGGACAAACCGAGGTGGTGAACTAAATTTTAGCTGTTCTTGGTAAAAATCTCCATAACTAGGAGGAATGTTTACTGTTTGTAAAATTTGATTATAATATTTCTATTCACTCTTCTACTGATTATTCCCCTATTTAGATTGTTTATAGTTTTAACCCCTTAATTGTACTTGATCTTGTGCCTTTACTTGATGCTATCACTAGTTTAGATGGCGAAAAGAACACAAAATTAGTTAAGATTATACACAAAATAGTGAGAAAACAAATAAACAAGAAAAACCAAACCAATGCAAATAGAGCCAAAAAAGAGCATAAACATGTGGTCTTTAAACCTGACGATTGGATTTGAGCCCATATGAGAAACAAATGATTTCCTACTAGATGCAAGACGAAATTAGACCTAGGTGGTGATGAGTTTTTTCAAGTACTCAAATGGATCAACAATAATACATATCAAATTGATCTTCCCACTAAGTATAAAGTTAGTTTCATTTTTAATTTTACTAACCTTTCTCCCTTTGATATTGCAAATTCGATGACAAATCCTTTTGAGGAAGAAGGAATGATACGAGTAGCCCGGCCCAATTTAAGGTTCATGATGGAGATGGGTTTATTTTACCTCAAGGCCAAATCATAAGATCCAAATTCAAGCAATTGAAGTAAAAACTCAATTTATTCGTTTAAGACTTGATCAAGAAGAAATTTTAAAAAGAATAGTTGAAGCTTCAAGCCGATGGACTTTGGAGTTCAATACGAAGTGATGATGAATTAGAAGGGTCAAATTTTATTTGTGGACTTAAAATATCAATCCATGATTACAAGCTCATGTGGAAGATGTTAACAAGTTTAGACGTTACACTTCAAGGACCCCAATCAACCCACATACCTAGCCATGTTATAATCAATTGACTTGCGGTGCATTTTTGAAAGGAATCCAAGAATTTCTAGGATAATATGTTTGCATATCGACTGAAGGTATGTCTCTTATATTCACGATGCACTTTGAATCACTCAATTTTGATTTCTGGAGCTCAAGTTATGATCGTTTAAGTGAAGACTACGCGAGGAAAATTTCTGGATAGGATTATTACAAAATTTATAAGTTTCAAGCTTTAATTTGAGTTTAAATCATAATGGGTTCTATTTTTAAGCTTAATTTTTATTATATATGAGTTTAATATTTTATTTATTAGGTATTATTATTTTATTATTTATTTGTTTCAAATTTTAGGATTTTTTAAATATTTTAAGTTGTTTAGGAGTTTTATGTTTCTTAGTAAGAAAGTTTAGTGTAAAACTACTTCTTGTTCTTGTTTAGATTAATTAAAATTCAATTTTACTTGACAATTTTTGGTAACAACCCTAACCCGTATCTGTCGCCAGAGTAGGGTTACGAGGTATTACCAATCAATACACAACATATACCATACATTTATCAAAATTAAGCATTCATTCTCATACATTATTCAATACAACCACATTGTCCCTTATAAGAACCTACGAGGCCTTAAACATGCTTTAGAAGTGGTTTAGGACTAAACCGATAACATACAAAAATTTTGGAAAACTTAGAAATATTTCATCTATACAGGGGTCACACGCCCGTGTGAATAGGCCGTGTCCCTCACACAGCTTTAGACACGCATGTGAGCCAGGCCGTGTGGAAATAGGGCATACATATTGACTTGCATCATGCGGCAAAAGACACGCCCGTGTGCCAGGCCATGTGAAAACTAGAGAGTTTATTGACTTGGGTCACACGGCTAACCACACGCCCATGTGTCTAGCCCGTGTGCCCTTCAAAGTGGCCACACATGCCCGTGTGCCAGGCCATGTGCTAGGCCGTGCCAAAACTATAAGGTAACTGACTTATGCAGCACGGCCAAGCCACACACCCGTGTGTGAGACCGTGTGGAGCATACTAACTCCAATTCAATTTAATCACCAGGGGACACACGGCTGTGTAACATGACCGTGTGTCACACACAGTTCAGACACACGCCTGTGTCTGCCCATGTGGACAAAAATAGGTCATTTGCAAGGCCAATTTGCCACCCTTATTCATGCTCACCTAAACAACCAAAATGGTACCATTTCATCATATAATTAGGCAGCCAAAATCATCAACCAAATGCACAATTCATGCCAATATAATTTCATCTATTCCAAATCTTAAATCACTACCATTTACTTAGCCAAATACATGCCAAAACAATATCAACCTATATAGTCCATTTACCATAATTCACACTCACATAACTTCTAAAATCATACCTCATCAAGGCATTTCTCATGCATTTTATACTCCATAATTCAAATAACCATTTGAGCAACTATAAAACCATAACCACATTCATACCAAACATACCAAAATAAGCCATCACTGATGGCTATATATATACAAACCAAAACATATACAATTTACAAGCCAAATCTCATGGCTATAATCACAACCAAAATACCACATCTAGCTATACATGCCATAAGCCAAATTAGATGTTTAATAGTGTGATGAAGTTCTCGAAGACTCCCAGATCTGAGCTAGCCTTTATTCACTATAAAACATAGAAAAATAACACAAAGTAAGCTTCATAGCTTAGTAAGCTCATATGATATAAACTTAACTAATCACAAATACAACATTAATCAATCTAAACATATTATCATGTACTTTATGATTACTATCAAACCTTTCAACTGCTTATTCATAAGCTTTGTAGTAGCCCAAATTTGACCGGGCTTAAACAGGGGAAAATAAATGGTCAAATAAATATTAATTTATTAAAGAGTCCATATACAGAGTCCAGAAATAAAACCCAGTAGTCCAAATACCATTAACTCGTAAGCCCAAACTTATCAGACTCGTTTACACCCCAAAAATAACCTAACCCCTTTTGGACCCAGATTTACACGAAGCACAAAAGGCCCAAAACTGTAAAAATAGACAAGGAAACCCGAGGGTTTCCTGAGAACTCAGTGCCGCAAGGAGTTTCTAGATGCTTCGAGCACTCCAAATGACGTGGCCTTTCAATGGCTCAATCGTCGCCAACAAGCACGCCGTGATTTCTCGACTCTGCCATCATACATCGCGCCACCATCAATGCGCAAATCATGCCAGGATCATCGGATCTACTCGCACTACGGTACGGCATTGGCTCCATTAGCACGCAAACATCAGCGATCAGGCAAGATCCTCGCGGTTACCTGCGAGCAAAAAAGAATCAACAGCAGTTAGGAAATAGATTTAGAAAGAAATCAAATGATTTCTTTTCCTAAAATGTAACGAAGGGTTATAAAAACCCCTTATTTTTCTAATCTGTAACTTTTTTTTTGAGGAAATATACAAAAAAAAATCAGCAAACAAACAGAAGAACAGAGGTGATATTTTATTTCTTTCTTTTCGATATTTATGGTCTTTTGGTACGATATATGACAAAATACTTTTAAAAAAATAGGTAAAAGGTTACCTTTTGATTCGCCGCAAAAAGAAAAGGGTTTTGAAAGCCCTAACCACCGGGCATGGTGGCCCAGACAGTGGCTCGTGAGGCGCGTGGGGCCGAAGGAGATGGTGCTCCAGGACGAGCCAGGATGGCCACAGGCCAGAGCTCTAAGTGAATTTAGGTTTCTCTCTTTGTTTTTTTAGACGAATGTTTAAAAATGAAATTTTTAAGTTTTTTTTTTCCTTTTATAATATTGGTAAAACGACGTCGTTTTAGTTTAAGTCAATAAGCTTAAAATGACGACGCTCCAAGGCTCAGGACCCACATGATGAGCCGTACCCAGGGAAGGATCCGCGTGTTTTTGGAAAACGGGCAAATTGCCCAATTGATCCTTCCGTTTATTTGATGTTTTTCAATTACATTTTATCTTTATTTTAATTTGGCCCTAATCTCTTACATTTGTTTAAATTTAATCCAAGCGGCCTTTAAATTTCATTCTAAAAACGGTGTCGTTTTTAGGATCAGGGTTTAATTACCCAATAAGTCCTTCGATTTTCGGTGAGCATTTTAATTAGGTCCAAATATTTTTATTATTTCTCAAATTAGCCCTAAAATCCTTAATTAATTTTAATTTTAATCCTTATATACCTTTAATTTAATTTATTTAAGATACCTTATATATATATGTATTTTATAAACATTAATTATATATGGAAATATATTATTTTATTTACATTATTTATGATATTCTATACCTTCACAAATCTCATTATATATATTATATATTTAAATTTTATTATTTATTTAATTATATCTTTATATATTTATTACGTTATTATTATATATACACTATATTATATTTTATTATAATTATTTATGTATTTCTATTACATACCATATTATATTATTTAATATTTCTTATAATATTATCTTACTTATATATCTTTATATTTTATTATACAAATATATTTTTTTATGTTATATATCCTATATTAATTATTTTATCATATTTTACATGCAAAATACTTATTATATTATCATTTTACATTATATTTCCTTATATTTTATTCATATTATATTGTTAGACATGACTTATTTTAAATATTATTTTTAATTTTAGGTATATTTCATTAATAATCGCTCACTTTATTTTATATTTTAATACGAACTAAATCTTTTACATAACACTATATTTTATGTCATTTATATATATATTAGATGATTGGTTTCATAATATTATTAAATGTTGTTTGATTAATATGCATATGTTGCTACATTTTATTATCGCATTTATTTTTTTATATATGTGTCAAATTGTATATCATGCATCATTTCTTATTATTAATATGTCTAAATATATGTCGAATTACATGATTATGTGTTTTTACCTATTCTTCTTAAATATATATATTGTGCTTTATGTATATTTTACTTATTTAAAATTTGCCATGTTTTATTTCTTATACATATGTTAATTAATATATGATATTTATGCTATCTTGCTTTTATTTACCTATTATTATAACGTGTTGTCTCGAATATTATGTTAATATGCTCCCTCATGCATCAATTTTAAAAACGAAACTATAAAATTTTTTAAAAAAAAAAGGGCAATGCTTGGTGTTTGGAAATTTCAAGAAAGGTAGTGCCCTAACTTATTGGGTTGCAATTTTTTCTCATTAAGTTCAAACAATCAAGCACCCTTCTAAGTTTTTTAAGGTTTTCAAAGTACAAGCAACTGTCTCGAAATTTCAAGACGTTATGTCCTAACTTACTGGATATGGCGTTTTGTTGTTTCGAGATAGGGATTTCCAAAATGGCTGACATAGTGTCAAATATCTTAAAAATATTGTGTCCCAACTTATTGGATGTAATATTTTGATCCATTTGATACAAGTGATCCATAATTTTTAAAATCAAAAATATTAAAAGAGGATTGTATCTTAAAATTTTCAAATCTCCGACATTAAAGACATTTTGATAATCAATTAGGTACCAATTTTTGGGCGTTACGAGGGTGCTAACCCTTCCTCATACGTAACTGACTCCCGAATCTGTTTTCTCAACTTTCGTAGACCAAAATTAATGTTTTAAAACAAAACATTTTATAAGGTGTTCCAATCACACCTAAAAAGATTGGTGGCGACTCCCGTTTTCATTTTTCTTAAAGTCGATTCCCATTTTCCAAAACCCAATTTTAAAAATGGTCTCGACAGCTTGGCAACTCCACTGGGGATTAATAAGAGAGTCAAGCCGTGTAATTGAGTATCTCTTGTCTTAATGTCGGAAATTAAAATTTTAAAATTTAATCCTCTTTGCACTACATGTGTTTGTATTATTGCATGTGTTGCTTTATTCTGGTACGCATTGCATTTGCATGACCGTTGTGGTCACACCCTTAAGTGGGATTGAGAAACTACGCCTTCGTGAGGTTTTCGCCTCTGTGCAGGATAGTGGATCACTTTCGGGATACATCCGTACCTATGGTTTTGTGAGATTGTCATCTTCGTGTAGTCATAGGGAAATGTATCCCCCTGAACTGAACTCGATTCAAATGAGCCTATAATGGGTGAGGATCGAGGAATCTACTTTTTCAAGTACCTTAAACTTTAGAACCAACTGCATATAGAAAAAACCGTAAGAGCCCAACTTAGTTTTAGATATCACCCTTATAAATTATCGTTGAGATTTATTGATATCATGTGATACTGACTATTTCTTTTGTTTTGTTTGCATGACATTTTGCATTCACAAAGGTATCGATTCACGGTCAGTTTCTAAAGTTAGGAAGTTTTATTATGGAGAACGAACTTCTTGATAGAGTGGAGGGCAACGTCGATGTTCATAGATGGTCAGAGCAAACTCATCTAGAAAAGGGAGACAGCATAACTATCGGATACGTGTCAGAGTTGTCAGATTATACTCGTATTAGTGTCACACAGAATAATCTCTAAGAGCTTAAGGAAATTTGGGATCAATGGGGCAATGAGACTAAGCGGTTATTCTATGATAATTATGGAGATTTACCTTACTTGCTTGATATTCAGGTAAATGAGCACTTGTTCCGAGCCCTTGCCCAGTTTTGGAATCCGGCGTACAGTTGTTTCACTTTTGCGAAAATATACTTGGTACCTACCGTGGAGGAGTACACTGCCTTACTTCGTTGTCTCAGGTTTCAGAGTGACAGGATTTATTCTCGAGCTTCTTGTGTCCCTACCTTTTGGAAAAAATTAATGACCATTACGGGGATGAGTGAGTAGTGGATCACAGCTAGAATTAAAGAAAAGGGTGAGTGCAAGTGCATTTCGTGGGATGCTTTGAAATATTTAATTTTGACACACCCCGATGAGACAAAGAAGGTAGACATTTTTGCCTTAAGTTTGTATGGATTGATGGTTTTTCCTAGGGCTTTGGGATATGTAGACGAGGCGACCACAGATCTTTTTCATCGACTCAGTAAAAGGGTCACTTTCGTTCCTGCGATTTTGGCAGAGACATTCAGGTCTTTAGGTGCGTGTAGGAAGACTGGTGCAGGCAGGTTTATAAGGTGTGCTCAGTTACTCATGGCTTGATTCTACAGTCACTTCTGATTGATCGATGGGATTGTTTGTCGGGTTTTCTTCGAGAACTACTCCCCATTGAAAGATATAGTAGCATCATTTAGAAAAGTGGATGTGCAAGAAGAAAATTGGATAGCGTTGCTTCGAAATCTTCAGTCGGGGGATGTTGAGTGGAGAGCTCCATGGATGGTTCCCGGTGAGATACCTTATCGATGCGGTAGCTTTGATTGGGTTCCCCTGTTGGGAATTTGGGGTGCCATTGGTTATGCCCCTTTGCTCGTATTGAGGCAGCATGGATTAAGATAGTTTGTACAAGCAACTCATGGGTTGGCTCAAAGTGAGTTTGTATACAGAGGAGCCGATTACAAGAGGAAGGTTAGCGAGGTTTCTAGCGGTTGGAACAAGACTTGTCGGTTGAAGAGAGTGGCCATTGGTCCTGTTACGACTCCGAAATATGTTGAGTAGAGGAAACGAAGGATCAATGATAATGTCCCTATGACAAAAATAGAGGAAACTCGACCAATGGAAGAATACTTGCAAGCGATACCCTCGGAGCTTGATATCATAAAGTGAGAATTTAAGAGAAAGAATTTAGAACTCGAAAAGAAGATAGAAAAGCTTGAGGAGGAGAAGATGTACCTGAGTCTAGTTGTTGACTTGCAAAAGAAGGAGGTTGAAAAAGTTAGGAAGGAAAAGAGGAAGGTGGAGGAAGACCGAGATGATTTAAAAGAGGAGTACAAGAAAGCACAAGTATCTTTAAAGTGAGTGGGGTTAGAAAAGTCTTCAAAATAGTGGCAGAAAGAAGTTCAAGAGGAAAAAGCTAGAGCCGAGTATTGGGAGAAGAAGTTTCAAGAGATACGATCGCAGAATTTGGCATTAGAGAAAAAGAATAAAGGGTTGAAGACTAAGGTAAATGAGCTGGGAAGATCCCTTTGTTGGCACCGAAACCATGATCCTACGGTCGAGTTAAAAGAGCTAAAAAGTAAGGTTGAAGATTTGGAAGTGGCATTGCATGACAGTGAACTTCGGAGAGCAGCTCGAGGCACAAGAAGATTATATAAAAAGAGAGCTCCATCACGTTAAAAGTCAAGTCATGGATAGGGATTACATAATTGGGGAAGCTATAGCCCAGATTTGAGAGATTGCTGAATATGTTCGAGACCTAGTGGTACGAGCTGGTGTGTTGAGTATGATGTATGAGTCAGCATCTGATAAAGGTCGAGAGTTAGCCCTTTTATTAGATAAAGTTAGAACTTTGGGCATTAGGGCAAAGTCGTATATGTAATCCATTTATATGTAAAGATATTCTTTTTCTAAATAAATTTTTCTAAATGAGATTGAATCGAGATCGATGCCTTTTGCATTCATGCATTTGTATTACATCACATCATATGCATTCAAAGTTATAGAAAGACCCTAATTAGTTAAAGTTTACTTCCAAAGGTAGAAAAGAAAATCTGGAAATCACACATCCTTACGGCACCCACACTAAAAATAAGAGTATGGATCAAAGGTTCGAGCAATTTCAAAAGGATATGCAAGACCAATTGCAAGAGCAGTTGGCCAAGATGCAAAATGACATGAGGGAACAAATGTTAGAGGCTCAGAGGAATATGATGGCGAAAATGGCTCAGCTTCTAAGGGCCACTGATAAAGGGAAGGCCCCCATGGCTATCACTGATGAGGAGGGTGAGGATCGTCTTCCGGGTTTTACTCCGCCTCATGTGCCACTGCAAACTGAAGCACCTCCTAGAAGACCATCTATCACTGTGAAGCCTCAACATGGGCCAATTGATGCTGGGATCCATATGAATTACCCAAATGGCTCGGGGTTCAATTTGGGTGATAACCCTACTAATCCTCTCGTTCCTGATCTAGATATGGTGGAAAAGGAAGATTTGAAAGCCAAGCCGCAAGCGCGATTGGATGAACGCTGCAGATGGGTGGAAGAAAAATTCAAGACTTTGAAAGCGCGCGGCAATCATCATGGGATAATGCCAAAGACTTAAGTTTGGTCCCAGACTTAGTATTGCCTCACAAATTCAAGATGCCAGAGTTTGAGAAGTACAATGGTACTACTTGCCCAGAGGCCCACATCACAATGTTCTGTAGAAGGATGACTGGGTACGTAAACAATGATCGATTGTTGATCCATTGTTTTCGTGACGATTTAGTGGGAGCGTGTAGCGGTGGTATAATCGGTTGAGCGGACTAGAATAAATTCATGGAGGGATCTTGCGCGCAAGCCTTCATGCAAAGCAAAGACAATCATGTGACTGACATGACCCCTGATAGGATCACTCTGCAAAACATGGAGAAGAAGCCTAATAAGAATTTTAGGCAATACACACAACGTTGGAGGGAGGTGTCAATGCAGGTTCAACCACCATTGTTGGAGAAAGAAACCACCATGTTGTTCATCAACACTCTGAAGGCTCCATTCATCACTCACATGATTGGAAGCACTACCAAAAGTTTTGCGGACATAGTTATGGCAGGAGAGATGATAGAGAATGCCATAAGGGGCGAAAAAATTGAGGGGGAAGCGGCCAAAAGATCTGCCCCAAAGAGAAAAAACAATGAGGTGAGCAATACAAGTAGTTTCAACTCGAAAGTAGTCACGATTAGTCAGCCCAAAGTGGCCACAATTGGGCAACAGGGCTCTCAAAGGTAGGAATCTGGCACCAAGCATGGAGGATGCAATTTACGCCTATACCTGTGAGGTATCGTGAGCTTTATCAAAGCTTATATGATGCACATGCTATAGCCCCTTTCCACTTGAAACCATTACAGCCTCCGTATCCTAAATGGTATGATGCAAATGCCAGATGCGAGTACCATGCTAGAATATCAGGGCACTCAATTGAG
Source organism: Gossypium anomalum (assembly GCA_025698475.1). Taxonomy (NCBI): domain Eukaryota; kingdom Viridiplantae; phylum Streptophyta; class Magnoliopsida; order Malvales; family Malvaceae; genus Gossypium; species Gossypium anomalum. The sequence continues at coordinate 18,731,168 of CM046963.1, read as the reverse complement.
AATTGTACTGGGTTTAAAAAAGTCGTAGAGAGGTTGATCAAGAACGGGGTTTTAAAATTTGATAGTACCCCAGATACTGAGAACCCTTTGCCAAACCATGATAATCAAGGAGTGAATGCCATTGATAAAAATAGGGAAAGGATAATCAAGGAAAATGTTGCTGAGGTGAGAATGTCTTTGAGGGTCATTTGGAAAGAGATGGTGAAGAGAGGGATGATAACCTCTGAGAAAGAAAGAGAAGAAATGGGGAACTACTGTGAGTTCCATGGAAAAGAGGGTCATGAGACCCGAAATTGTGAAGAATTCAGAGCCTTGGTACAAGGCTTTATAGATAATAAGAGCTACAAGTTTTTGAAGGTAGCTCTTATAAAAGAGAAATAAGTGCGTTGGAAGATGAAAAACAAGGAACCAACCGGCAAGAATTATTATTTCCTTGCCAGGGAATAATGAAGTGGGAGCGCAAAACAGGCCCAAAGTTGTCATCCATAAACCCACTCCTTTCCCTTACAAAGATAACAAGAGAGTGCCGTGGAGTTACGATTGCAGTGTAACAGTACCCAAGGGGGAGAGTATTGCCAGAGCATCTAAGGATGTGCAGAACAAAGGTTCCTATACAAGAAGTGGGAAGCGTTATAATGAGGGGTATTAGAATAGAGCCCACGAAAACAAAGGATGTTGATGTCGAGAAGAAGAAAGAGACTGAAGTACCCATCAATAAACCGGTAAGGGAGGAGGAGGCTAAGGAATTTTTAAAGTCCCTTAAGCATAGTGAATATAGTGTGGTCAAGCAGTTGCGTAAGCAGCCGGCGCGTATATCAGTATTAGCCCTACTTCTGAGTTTTGAGGTGCATCGGGATGCATTGTTGAAAGTACTTAACGAAACATATGTCACCCACGACATATCTGTTAACAAGTTGGATCGGTTGGTAAATAACATTAGTGCTGACAATTTCATCTACTTCAATGATGATGAAATTCCATATGGGGGCATAGGGTCAACCAAAGCCTTACATATCACTACTCGGTGCAAAGGATACACGTTTCCAAGTGTACTCGTTGATAACGGGTCTGCTTTGAACGTCCTTCCATTATCCACTTTGAACAGGTTGCCCATTGATAGTTCACATATGAAGACATGACGCAATGTGGTAAGAGCCTTCGATGGAACTGAAAGGAAAGTGATGGGACGAATTGATATCCCTTTGAAAATTGGGCCAAATACGTACGAAGTTGATTTCTTGGTAATGGATATCAAACCCTCCTATAATTGCTTATTGGGGAGACCATGGATACACTCGGCAGGAGCGGTGCCTTCCTCATTGCACCAAAAATTGAAATTAGTGACAGATAGATGGTTAATAACCATCAATGCGGAGGAGGACATTATAGCAATAGTCACTAGCAAGGCCTCTTATGTCGAGACCAGTGAAGAGGCTATTGAGTGTTATTTCTACTCTTTAGAAATTATTTACGCAACATTTATTCTAGAAGGAAGTGAGGTTATAGTACCCAAAATGTCTGAAGCCACAAGGATGGCCTTGCAAATAATGATAGGGAGGGGAGCATCACCAGGAAAAGGACTAGGAAGATAGTTGCAAAGAGGGATTAAAATCAAAAAACTGATGGAGAAGAAGGATTGCTTTGGTTTGGGCTTTAGGCCAGACCATAAGCACAAGAGACAAGAGATTGAGAAGCGCCAAGCAAGAAGGAAGGCGCGTTTGAACGGAGGAGAAGTGGAGTGGGAACCTATGATATTCCCACCGATATCTAAATCCTTTGAGTCAGGAGGATTATTGATGGAAGAAAGTCATCAGATCAACGTTGTACATAATGAGAGATTGGAGCAAGAAAACCTTGAGGGTATTCGCCCTTACGAACCAGGGAGCTCTCTGAATAATTGGACTGCGGAGGACCTTCCTGTAGTCTTTAGGAAATTTTCAGAGTAATTCTCGAAACATGTCTATTACTCTAGGGCCTAGGAGTAGTAAGATTACATTTGTGAAAATAGGCATATGTTCATCTATTATTATTTAAATAAAACATAAGTTTTATTAATTTAAACGAGTATTGTTTCACTTTTTATCAACCAATATTCCTTTAAATTTTGGTAATTCTTATTCTTTTATTCATAGCACATAAACAATCATTCTTAGATTCATTCATTCTTTGTATATTCTTTCATACCCCCACAGGTCCCTAGATATCAATGATATGAGCACTGATACTGCCGCTCCTGATTTTTCTTGCGAGCACGACATGTGTTTAGAGGAACCTCAGGATTTTGAAGATGTTCAAGATTGTGACGTATCTCTCGATCTGTTGAGAATGGTAAAACAGGAAGAGAAACAAATCATGCCAAATAAGAAAGAGGCAATAGAGAATATAGTCCTAGAGGAAGGGAAGGAGTTGAAAATTGGAACATTGATTACCAAGGACACAAGGCATGGTCTGGTTGAGTTACTTCGAGAGTTCAAAGATATCTTTGCCTGGTCATATCAGGATATGCCCGGATTGAGTACTGACATTGTAGTACATCGTCTTCCGATAAAACAGGATTGTAAGCCAGTCCAACAGAAGTTGCGAAGAATGAGGTCAGATATTGTTCTGAAAATAAAGGATGAAGTCAAGAAGTAGTTTGATGCAATATTCTTGCAAGAAGTGAAGTACTCTGAATGGGTAGTTAACATTGTGCCTATTCCTAAGAAGGATGGGAAGGTACAAATGTGTATTGATTACAGAGATCTGAACAAACCAAGCCCAAAGGATAATTTTCCTTGGCCACACATTGACACTTTAGTAGACAACACAGCGGGATATTCATTGTTCTCCTTCATGGATGGCTTCTCAGGATACAATCAGATAAAGAAGCATCTAGAGGACATGGATAAAACTACCTTCATAACCTTGTGGGGCACCTTTTGTTACAAAGTAATGCCATTTGGACTGAAGAACGTAGGGGCAACATACTAACAAGCCATGGTGAACTTGTTTCACAACATGATGCATAAGGATATTGAGGTGTATGTTGATGATATGATTTCCAAGTCGCGTACAGAAAAAGAGCACATTGAGGTCTTAAGAAGACTATTCTTGAGGTTGAAAAGGTTTCGGTTGAAGCTTAATCTAGCAAAGTGTACCTTTGGAGCCAGATCGGGAAAGTTATTAGGCTTCGTAGTCAGTGAAAAGGGAATTGAAGTTGACTCAGACAAGGTTAGAGTCATACGAGAGTTACCTCTACCACGTACTCAGAAGGAAGTTCGAGGATTCCTAGGAAGGTTGAATTACATTGCCCGGTTCATTTCACAATTGACCGAGAAATGCAATCCTATCTTTCGCCTCCTCAGAAAGCACAATCAAGGTACTTGGGATGAGGAATGCCAGAATGCTTTTAAAAAGGTCAAGTAGTATTTGTTTAATGCTCCGGTATTATCTCCACCTAGCTCGAAAAAATCGTTAATACTGTATTTGTCAGTGTTCAGTAATTCTATAGGATGTGTGCTTGGTCAACATGACGAGTCGGGGAAAAAGGAGAAGGTAATTTAATATCTCAGTAAAAAATTCACTGACTGTGAAATGAGATATTCACCAATTGAAAAGTTGTGTTGTGCGCTGATTTAGACCACTTGGAGATTAAAACAGTACATGTTATACCATACCACTTGGCTCATCCCAAAGCTAGATCCACTGAAATAAATGATGGAGTCAACGGCTCTAAATGGGAGAATGGCGAGATGGCAAATTTTGCTTTTAGAGTTTGATATAGTCTACGTAAGTCAGAAGGCTATAAAAGGAAGTGCGGTAGCTAACTTCTTGGCCAGTAGAGCTCTAGAGGATTACAAGCTATTGAACTTTGATATTCCAAATGAGGAATTAATGTGTATAGCGATGGCCGAAGATTCACCATGGAGACTCAATTTTGATGGGGCTTCTAGTGCAGTTGGAAACGGAATTGGGGCAGTCTTGGTATCCCCCAAAGGCGATCATTACCCATTCATGTGCAAGTTGGACTTTGATTGCATAAATAATATGGCTGAGTATGAAGCATGCATCATGGGACTTCAAGCAGCAATAGAGCAAGGTATAAAAACCCTAGAAGTATATGGAGATTCTGCGTTGGTAATTTATCAGCTCAGAGGTGAATGGGAGACAAGGGACTCTAAATTGATCAATTATCGAAACATAATTTTGGGGTTACTTGAGGAGTTTGATGACATCACCTTCAATTATCTCCTACGAGACGAAAATCAGATGGCAGATGCTTTAGCAACCTTGGCCTCAATGATTAAGGCAAATAAAGAAGAAGAGGTGAGACTAATTCAAATGAGCGTCTACGAGGCTCCAGCTAGCTATTGCAACATTGAAGAAGAAGAAAAGGATGATAACCCTTGGTAACAGGATATATTGTGATATGTAAGAGATCATAAATATCCAGAACAGGCAATTGAAAATGACAAATGAACCTTGAGAAGGTTAGCTTGCGACTATGTCTTAGATGGGGATATCCTGTACAAGAGAAGGAAAGACCAAATAATTTTGAGATGTGTCGATGCTGTGGAAGCTAAGCTAATTTTAGGAGAAGTTCATGAAGGGGTTTTTGGGACACATGCAAATGGGTTCACGATCGCAAGACAAATCATGAGGTTTGGCTATTATTGGGCCACCATGGAAGGGGACTGTATCAACTATGCCAAGAAATGCCATAAGTGTCAGATTTATGGGGATAAAATTCATGTACCACCTTCACCTTTACATGTTATGACTTCTCCATGGCCTTTCTCTATGTGGGGCATGGATGTTATTGGACTAATATCGCCGAAAGCTTCAAACGGACATTGGTTTATCTTCGTGGTAATTAACTACTTTACAAAATGGGTAGAGGCCGCTTCTTATGCAAATGTTACTAAGTCTGCTGTAAGTCGATTCTTGAAGAAGGAGATTATTTGTCGGTATGGAATGCCTGAGAAGATCATATCTGACAATGCATTGGATTTGAACAACAAAATGATAGCAGAGGTTTGCAACCAGTTCAAGATCAAGCATCACAATTCTTCTCCCTATCGTCCAAAAATGAATGGGGCAGTGGAGGCCGCCAACAAGAACATTAAGAAAATAGTTGGAAAGATGACTAAGACTTATAGAGATTGGCATGAGAAGCTACCGTTTGCACTCCTGGCTTATCGAACATTTGTCAGAACCTCTACTGGGGCAACCCCATTCTCGTTAGTTTATGGGATGGAAGCAGTGCTACCTATTGAAATAGAAATACCTTCCCTTCAAATTTTGACGGAGATAAAGTTAGATGAAGCTGAATGGGTTCAATCCCGATATGACCAGTTAAACTTGATTGAGGAAAAGAGGCTAAAAGCCATCCGATAGGGTCAGATGTATCAGAAACGCACGATGTGAGCTTATGATAAAAAGGTTCGTCCAAGGGAATTCCATGAGGGTGACTTGGTGCTAAAGAAGATACTTCCTATTCAGAAGGACTTTAAAGGGAAATGGATGCCAAATTGGGAGGGGTCATACGTCGTGAAGAAGGCTTTCTCTGGAGGAGCATTGATTTTGACAGAAATGGATGGGAAGAGTCTACCCAACCTAGTGAAATCAGACTCAGTTAAAAAGTACTTTGTCTAAAGGAGAGGAGAATCCAAGGTGAAAACCCACAAAGGGCGCCTTGAGACTAAAGGGATTTTGAGTTGAAAACTCGAAAGGGCAGCTCAAATTTTGAAGGGCATACAGCAATCTTGCTATATCTGACTCCATCAAAGAGTGAAGCACGTCACATATTGGGGCATCAACAAAGTACTTTAGATCCTTTAAACACATGTCGAACTCAAGAAAGATTTCATGGAGCTGGTGTATAGACGCTCAAGCGGCGATATCTGGAGCATCTAACTTTTATCTTGTTTGCTATCTTTAGATTCTATTTCTTCTCAAAGATATGCTATCAGATTTATCTTTTTTGTATTTTGACAATTCATTCAAATCTGATTATTCTTAAAGATTTATTCATTTTCCATCATTCTTTAAGTATGTTGCATTGAAATAGTGATAGATGAACTAAAATATCTTCACAAACGAAGTTTTGCGCATTACTTTGGGAATTTCTAGATAATGCAAGAAACTAAAACAGGACAATTGTTCAAGAAATTCATATAAGTAAGGAACGAAGGAACTCGAGGAATTTCTTTCTTCCAGTCCAAAAGGAAAATGGACAAAACCAAAGATTCAATTCTAGGGAAGATTATTTTGCAGACGTCCTCAGTGGATCATAGCATTTGAGGAAGGGTACAGGCCTACAGGCTGAGCAAGAGTAATACTTTGAAGGAATGAGTGATGACATTTAGGATAGGGGTCATATTCATAACATTTTTGTATCATAGCATGGTTAATTAGGAACATTCGACTTACTTCAATCATAGCATCCTAATTATCAGGCATAGTCATACTACAGGTTATCAAAGATGGCGCGCCTTAATCCCCTGAGCAGTAGGGTAATAGGCTGCAACATAGCAGATCTAATCTTCAGATGTTTATACTGAAGTAGATCCAAGATGATTTGGCATTCTTGTGTTTACAAGGAAGAAATCGAGAACATAGCAGATTTGACTCTCAGATGTTCTCAAACAAATCCAAGATGGTTTGGCATCCTTGTGCTTACAAGGAACAAATCGCAGACATAGCTGATTTGGTGTTCACGTGTTTAACGTTGAAGCAAATTTAAGATGATTTGGCATCTCTGAATTGTCAGAGAACAAATCAAAGTTTGGCATCTCCATGTTCAACGGAGGGCAGACACGTAGCAGATCTAATCTTCAGATGTTTATACTGAAGTAGATCCAAGATGATTTGGCATTCTTGTGTTTACAAGGAGCAAATCGAGAACATAGCAAATTTGACTCTCAGATGTTCTCAAACAAATCCAAGATGGTTTGGCATCCTTGTGCTTACAAGGAACAAATTGAAGACATAGCTGATTTGGTGATCACGTGTTTGACGTTGAAGTAAATCTAAGATGATTTGGCATCTCTGTATTGTCAGAGAACAAATTGAAGTTTGGCATCTCCATATTCGACGGAGGGTAGAGACATAGCAGATCTAATCTTCAGATGTTTATACTGAAGTAGATCCAAGATGATTTGGCATTCTTGTGTTTACAAGGAACAAATCGAGAACATAGCAGATTTGACTCTCAGATGTTCTCAAATAGATCCAGGATGATTTGACATCCTTGCGCTTACAAGGAGCAAATCAAAGATATAGTTGATTTGGCTTTCGCTGAAGTAAATCTAAGATGATTTGGCATTTCTGTATGGTCAGGGAACAAATCGAAGAAGCAGATTTGGCGTCTCTGTGTTCGATAGAGAACAGATGAGGACATCAACATGACAATCTTGAGTTTGCAAATGAGCAGATTAAGGACCATGATCCGATAAGGCCGAACAAATTTGGTCTTTCTATGAGTCTTTGCTCGATTACTGTTACACAGTAATGAGTAAAGAGGGGCAGCTGTAGTAGCCCAAATTTGACCGGGCTTAAACGGGGGAAAATAAATGGGAAAATAAATATTAATTTATTAAAGAGTCCATATACAGAGTCCAGAAATAAAACCCAGTAGTCCAAATACCATTAACCCGTAAGCCCAAACTTATCAGACTCGTTTACACCCCAAAAATAACCTAACCCCTTTTTGACCCAGATTTACACGGAGCCCAAAAGGCCCAAAACTGTAAAAATAGACAAGGAAACCCTAGGGTTTCCTGAAAACTCAGTGCCGTAAAGAGTTTCTAGAAGCTTCGGGCACTCTAAACGACGTGGTCTTTCAATGGCTCAATCGTCGCCACCAAGCACGCCGTGATTTCTCGACTCTACCATCATACATCGTGCCACCATCAATGTGCAAATCATGCCAAGATCGTCGGATCTCCTCGCACTACGGTAAGGCATTGGCTCCATTAGCATGCAAACATTAGCGATCGGACAAGATCCTCGCAGTTACCTACGAGCAAAAAACAATCAACAGTAGTCAGGAAATAGATTTGGAAAGAAATCAAATGATTTCTTTTCCTAAAATGTAACGAAGGGTTATAAAAACCCCTTCTTTTTCTAATCTGTAACTACGTTTTTTTTTTGAGGAAATATACAAACAAAAAAAAAATTAGCAAACAAACAGAAGAACAGAGGTGATATTTTATTTCTTTCTTTTCGATATTTATGGTCTTTTGGTACGATATATGACAAAATACTTTTATAAAAAAAGGAAAAAGGTTACCTTTTGATTCGCTGCAAAAAGAAAAGGGTTTTGAAAGCCCTAACCGCCGGGCATGGTGGCCCAGACGGTGGCGCGTGAGGAACGTGGGGCCGAAGGCAGTGGTGCTCCGGGACGAGCCAGGATGGCCACAGGCCAGAGCTCTGAGAGAATTTAGGTTTCTCTCTTTGTTTTTTTAGACGAATGTTTAAAAATGAAATTTTTAAGTTTTTTTTTTTCCTTTTATAACATTGGTAAAACGACGACGCTCCAAGGCTCAGGACCCACATGATGACCCGTACCAGGGGAAGGATCCGCGTGTTTTTGGAAAACGGGCAAATTGCCCAATTGATCCTTCCGTTTATTTGATGTTTTTCAATTGCATTTTATCTTTATTTTAATTTGGCCCTAATCTCTGACATTTGTTTAAATTTAATCCAAGCGGCCTTTAAATTTCATTCTGAAAACGGTGTCGTTTTTTAGGATCAGGGTTTAATTACCCAATAAGTCCTTCGATTTTCGGTGAGCATTTTAATTAGGTCCAAATATTTTTATTATTTCACAAATTAGCCCTAAAATCCTTAATTAATTTTAATTTAAATCCTTATATACCTTTAATTTAATTTATTTAAGATACCTTATATATATGTATTTTATAAACATTAATTATATATGGAAATATATTATTTTATTTACATTATTTATGATATTCTATACCTTCACAAATCTCATTATATATATTATATATTTAAATTTTATTATTTATTTAATTATATCTTTATATATTTATTACGTTATTATATATACACTATATTATATTTATTATAATTATTTATGTATTTCTATTACATGCCATAGTATATTATTTAATATTTCTTATAATATTATCTTACTTATATATCTTTATATTTTATTATACAAATATATTTTTTTATGTTAAATATCCTATATTAATTATTTTATCATATTTTACATGCAAAATACTTATTATATTATCATTTTACATTATATTTCCTTATATTTTATTCATATTATATTGTTAGACATGACTTATTTTAAATATTATTTTTAATTTTAGGTATATTTCATTAATAATCGCTCACTTTATTTTATATTTTAATACGAACTAAATCTTTTACATAACACTATATTTTATGTCATTTATATATATATTAGATGATTGGTTTCATAATATTATTAAATGTTGTTTGATTAATATGCATATGTTGCTACATTTTATTATCGCATTTATTTTTTTATATATGTGTCAAATTGTATATCATGCATCATTTCTTATTATTAATATGTCTAAATATATGTCGAATTACATGATTATGTGTTTTTACCTATTCTTCTTAAATATATATATTGTGCTTTATGTATATTTTACTTATTTAAAATTTACCATGTTTTTTTTCTTATATATATGTTAATTAATATATGATATTTATGCTATCTTGCTTTTATTTACCTATTATTATAACGTGTTGTCTCGAATATTATGTAATATGCTCCCTCATGCATCAATTTTAAAAACGAAACTATAAAATTTTCAAAAAAAAAGGGCAATGCTTGGTGTTTGGAAATTTCGAGAAAGGTAGTGCCCTAACTTATTGGGTTGCAATTTTTTCTCGTTAAGTTCAAACAATCAAGCACCCTTCTAAGTTTTTTAAGGTTTTCAAAGTACAAGCAACTGTCTCGAAATTTCAAGATGTTATGTCCTAACTTACTGGATATGGCGTTTTGTTGTTTCGAGATAGGGATTTCCAAAATGGCTGACTTAGTGTCAAATATCTTAAAAATATTGTGTCCCAACTTATTGGATGTAATATTTTGATCCATTGGATACAAGTGATCCATAATTTTTAAAATCAAAAATATTAAAAGAGGATTGTATCTTAAAATTTTCAAATCTCCGACATTAAAGACATTTTGATAATCAATTAGGTACCAATTTTTGGGCGTTACGAAGGTGCTAACCCTTCCTCGTACGTAACCGACTCCCGAATCCGTTTTCTCGACTTTCGTAGACCAAAATTAATGTTTTAAAACAAAACATTTTATAAGGTGATCCAATCACACCTAAAAAGATTGGTGGCGACTCCCATTTTCGTTTTTCTTAAAGTCGATTCCCATTTTCCAAAACCCAATTTTAAAAATGGTCTCGACAAGCTTATATACAAACTTTGTAACTTCTTCCATTTTAAGCTCATAATATACATGTACGTACTTGTACCAATCCATAACTAGTTCATGCATACACGGAATGCTGTTGAATACTCAATGTCTCGCACACTAAGTGCCACACTCGATATCTTGCACACTAAGTGCTGTACATAGCCGAAGCTATCTCAAATCACAAACTAAGTACCATATATAGCTGAAGCAATGTAGTATTGCACACTAAGTGTCACAAATAACCGATTTGTCATCAAACATATCTGTAGTCCCGTATATACAATTTATGCAATATCAAATCACTAAAGCATAATTATTACAGTACTTAATACATACGAACTTACCTCGTATTCGAAATTGATAGATCGGGTCGACTATTCGATAACCTTGCTTTTCCTCCGATCTAAATCCGAATTCTTTCTTTCTTGATCTATATGAATTCAAAATTAACTTATTTACTCATCCATTCTTTCAATTTAGTCCAAAACATACATTTAGGCCTATTTGCACATTAGCCCTTAAACTATCACATTTAATCAATTTAGTCCCCAAGCTTGGCCAAATTTAATACGTATTACTAGTAGTCCATATTTTCAATTTATTCACACTTTTAACCATTACATTTCACATTTTCACAAATTAATCCCTTTTTGACATTTTTGTTAAAAATTACTTTACAAAACTAATTTAACTATCAACAACTATCCAAAATCCATTATCAACCATCAAATTACTCAAGTATTCAAAAATGGTAACATGTTAAATCTTTAACAATTTCAAAATCTAAGGCAAGGGCTAGCTAGAATACGAAGCAACAATTTCAAAAACATAAAAGTCATAAAAAAGGATAAAAAAATGTACCTTAATTGCTTGAATATGCCTAGCCGAATGATGAACCCTAGTTTTTCTTGTTCTTCTTCTAATTTCAGTTAAAAAGATGATAATGAACCATGATTTTACTTTGTTTTATTTAATTAAACCTTTAATAACCAAATTACTAAACTAACCTTGTTATAAATCATTTAATATCATTCATTTTATGTCCAAATAAATCCAGTAATATTTAAAATAGTCAAATTACCATTTAAGGCCATCATATTTAAAATCCAAAGCTATTTGACACTTGTAACAAGTAGAATGCAACTTTTGCATTTTACGCGATTTAGTCCTTTTTTCTCAAATTGAGCAATTAAATGATAAAATTAGCTCACGAAATTTTCACACATACATGCTATCATTGTAACACCCCAAACCCAGCCTAGAAGTTAGGCCTGAATCTGACGTGTCACATTGGAGTGTTTTTCGAAAACCATGTTTTCATTGAAAACCCTTCTTATTTGAAAACTTGAGTAAAATCCCAGTTACGTTAGTTTATTTTATAAAGTGGTACATTGAAAAGTTATTAATTCTATTCCCAAAATTTCTTTTAAGTTGCGAAAACGTAGTGTTGTTTAAAAACAGTTATAAATTGAAGTAAATAAAACCCAAAGTTAAAATCCAGAAACTTTAAGAGACCTTATTATAAAAGTTGAAAACCCAAAATGGAATCTAAAACATAAATAAAGTCCAAAGGCAGTCGTGTAGCCATCTTCAAGTCCCTCGAAGCATTGATCCTCTTAATGCTGGGGATTATCTACACAGTTAATAAACGGGGTGAGTTTATGAAAACTCAGTGTGTAACCCCCTTACTAGAGTAACAGTCAGTATACCGAAATAGAAACATAAACAGTCTGGGCCAGAGCCCTTTAATAGGAACAGTACTGTCCTATTCAGAGCATACATGGGCCAAATCCCATTACAATATCATTTGGGTCACAGCTCATAATAGAATCAATTGGGCCTAGCCCAAACCAATAACAGAACAAGTGGGCCTAAGCCCAACTATAGTGACAGATCTCATAAATAGATATGCAACAGTATGAGGATGCATCCCATCCCGATCCAGCCAACACACCACCCGTACCAACCCTACACTTACGTCGGGATAAAATCGACCCACCTAGCCAGTACACCAATGTTAACACTGGTTGCGGAACTAACCGAAATCGCAGCAAAGCTGCTAGTATATATGCGGCTCTAAGCCTTCAGTAGCGGTATTATAATTGGCACAAAGCCATTGGTAACTGTATTATGTTTGGCACATAGCCATCAGTGACGGTAATATAATCGGCACACAGCCTTGGGTAAATATGATCGACACAAAGTCATCAATAAGTATGTTAGGCACATAGCCACGGGTAAATACGTTTGGCACGAAGCCATAGTCAAGATGGCACAAAGCCATTTTTAGGTTGGCATAGAGCCATAATCAGATTACGCAGCACTAAGCCGTCCATCGGTCCACAGTCGTCTCGTGCAACCTGTGTGACCTTAACAGATCAATACTAGATCCACAGTCGTCTTGTGTGACCCGTGCGATCCTATCAGAACTTCCTCCGTATCAATGTCCCAACCTCATGCAATATGTCGTGTATGTCATGCTCAATCATCACACGTGTATGCAAAATGGCCATGCTTAGTAACAATCATTTAAGCATATAGTAAAAGCATATCAGTCGTACAACCACCGTCAAGTCAGTTAAAACGCAGTCATACAATCACAGTCAAATCAGTCAAATTCATAGTCTAAGTCGGTTATTTACCTACAATGGCAAAACAGCCATTTTACCCTACAAGGGTATTTTGATAATTTTACATTACAAGGGTATTCCAGTAATTTTACAAACTGAGGTATTTCAGTAATTTTACAAATCAGGGGTATTTCAATAATTTTATAACCAGGGGGTATTTCAGTAATTTTAAAAATCGAGGGTATTAACGACCCAATCGAGGGTCTAATGTCACCTCGAGCGACCTAAGTAACCTAAACAGACATAACGGTGCAAGTGGGCCTACACGCTCGTGTGGCCCATTTAGCCTAAATTTAGATACGGCTATGTGTACACCATAGCCCAGTTCATTAATAGTCACTTATCGCAGATTTTATTCATTTGGACCCACGAGCCCATTGGGCCCACATGGCCCATTTAACCCAGAACTATTCACGGCCGTACGAACGATGTAGCCCAGTCCAAAACTTACCACATAACATACATTTTATCCGTGTAGGCCCACAAGCCCATTGGGCCCACACGACCCAGTCCGGCCCAACGTGACCCAGAACGGCCTATGCCCTGTACGCGACATGACAAGCCCAACCATATTCCACCTAGCAGTTGATTTGACACAAGCAGGCCCACAGGCCCATTGGACCTATTCGACCCATTTCGTGGCTCAAGTGGCCCACTACGCGATTGTACACTCGTGTGGCATCATACGCCATATTTCTAGCTTTTTGGCATTTTGCCGATCTACAGTCATAGCAGAGGAAACAACACACATATTTTTTACTTTTCAGCCGATTATCAAAACAAGGCATACGGTTACACACATATTTACAGCCTTTACGCCTATTACCGCTTACAGAGTACGGATACACACCTGTTTGTGATAAGTGAGCAAATCCCACGACGCTAAACCTAGATTCAATCATAACCCCACGTTAGTCCTTTAATCGTTAAAATTAACACCCTTACATAGCACCTGATTCCAAAATGGTACTGACTGCCTACCTTGAATAGAAACCAATTCCTCTCTTTAACCACCAATCAAAGCTACCTTCCAAAACTTGACAAAATCTGTATAACATTACCACCTTGTTAACTAAGACCGTGAATGACAAAGATTAAAAACAAAAGAACAACAACTTACCACTACTTAGGAGTATTCGGCCTCTTAAGGTACACTCTAGGATTTGAGTCCTACGAAAAATAGTCACACTCATATTGGAAACGATGGATAAAGATAGTGTTAAGGAGGAAACTTATATCGACAAAAAGAGAAAGAGGGAGAAGAGTAGTCGTGAACCCAAACAAAATCAATTACCTTACTTAAGTGTAGAGAGACTCGGCTCTAAATAGAAAGACAAAAGGCTAGCCAAGAAAAACCGAATGAGTGGAGAGGGAGAGGAGGCAAGTGCTATTCGGCTAAACCACAAAGAAAGAAAACACAATTGAGAGAAGGAAGAAAAGAGAAGAAGAGACCAAAACCTATACGGTCACTCAAAACAAATGAGAGAGGAAGAGGGTGGAGAAGTTCGATTCAGAAATGAAAGAAAAGAATAGCCACAAACACGTAAGAACAACTTTTATATTTGACCTTTCAATTCTATACTAAAACGGCAAAGAGGTAGAAAGGTTGCACGAATTGTAAAATTCAGAATATGCACAGCAATACAGAGAAAAGAGGAAAAAAACTGAAAACAAAGAAAACTCGAAATGGCACAAAAGAATTCGGCACTCTGGGAAAAAAAAAGGTCCTATGACCGAATTTGCACAATGGGGAATTCAAATTTCGGCAACCAACCCTTCCCATTTCAAATTCCCTGATTTTCTCCTTGATTAAGCCACCAACCGAGTTTGAATTACAAACAAACTCCTTCATCCAAATCTTCTTCCCTTGAAACACTCCCTTAAATCACGCAACCTTTAATTCAAATTTCCTTGAAACACTCATAACCAAGTCATCCACAGAGTCTCAGTCCAACTCCACCTCCTTCCATGGCCATCAGTAAAAATAATCTCTATTTGCACAAGCAGGGATTCGAACCTTAGACCATTAGCTCACTTGTAACGCCACTTCCACTAGACCACATTGCTCATTGTGATATAAATTCATCAAAAATATTCTTAAAGCCTACCCGCTAACATTAAAGCTCCTTTAAGAGAAAAACATAACTTTTTACTAAAGCCCAAGACTTCTCCAACACTCTCAAAAAGTCCTAATCACTTAACCACTGCAGCAGACAATCAATTGTGATATTTCTTCCACACATAAACTTTTATGTGCAATCTCCTAGCGGCTGCCACGCACAAGGCCCAATACTTCTAGGCCTAGAAATTCGAGGCGTTACAATCATGCTGTAAACACCAAAAATAATATTAAAATAATTTTCTGACATCGAATTTGTGGTTTCAAAACCACTGTTCCGATTTAGCTAAAACCGGGCTGTTACAGTTTTATTTAGATGTAATTAGTTAGCTTATATAAAGGTCTCTTCATTGTTCATTAGAAAAACAATGGTTTTTCATTAATAAAATTTTCAAATATGAGAGTTAATTTCCTTTGTGGAAGATTATTTTTTTGGATTTTTAAAATCAATTTTTCTTCTCGATTTTCTTTAAGGAGTTGTGGGAATTCATTTCTCATCCTTCAATTTGCCAATGATTATTTCTTAGAGGGTTGATTAGAGCCATTAATTGAATTTGTTAAGAATTATATATTAAAAGGTTCAATTGGATACTTATCCTTATATACATCATATCATCGGTTTATTCAATCCATCTTTCACGTTTTAATCTATCGTTTATTTATTTATTTATTGTTTTGAATATTTAATATTTGTTCTTAAATTTCATATTTTAGTTTTTTTTTTTTCTTTGTTTTCTTATATTTGTTTGGTTTCCTCTTTTTAGGTCAAATCTGAATCTTTCTTTTCTCGAGTTGAACAATTTGGATACGATCTTCTTCCTACGCTCCCTCTATCAATATCTATAAATATTTGGCTCACACCTTATTTAAAAAAATAAGCCCAATAAACTCTAACCATATTAGATATTTTAATTTGGACTAATATTTTTATGATAATAAATAATAAATAATTATTTTTATTATATATTACAAATCATCCAGCATTCTCCACTTCCTTCAAAAATGTATCGAAACATGCACTTAAAAGTTCACTTATATGAAGCAAATTCTTCCGTTTGTAGACTGCGGAAAAGGAAAAGCAAACCAGCTCCAACTCAGTCTAGCCCAAAGCAACAAAGATGATTGCTATTGGAATCTTTCCACTAATATTTTTTTAATTAAGAAGGAAAAGAGGAAACGGATTTTATTCACGAAATCTTAAATTATAACCTGCTTGCTTAATGACTTACACATCATTCATAAAGTCAACACCTGTCAACGTCAACCTACAACTCTAATTGGTTACTCAAGAATATGCCAACCGAACTCACTTGCTGTCATCAAACAACTCAATAATGTTGAATTGAAGGGATAAAATCAACGTGTAAATATGAATCCGTGGCCAACTCTCTAAAGTTATCTGATTGCTAATGCTTTTGGAAGATAAAGTTTGAACCTTTTAAATATGCATGTGCATGCGCCCAAGTGGTAGCAGAAAGGTAGCACTATGCTTATTGCTTTTTGATTAATGCAGGAACTTGTTGCATGCAAAGCAAAGCCTTCATTATAATATATATTTGCTAAGATTATTATACACTTATAATAATATAGATAAATAATTGTTGTAAATTTATTATAGTATTTATATCGTAAATTTTCATCAAATAAAAAAAAGTTATGTTAAAAAAAAGAAAGAAAATGTAAATCAAATCAATAAGATTAAAAAACGTATAACATGTGCATGTATTTTGCTTTAATGCATCTTTTATTTTATATTCTTTCACATGATTAATTATAAAGTTAATAAATCTAACAAGTTTAACTAACCAATGAGTTATCAAATTAATTAATTAATTTATCATGAGTTACTCAATTCAAGTAATCAATTTATAAGTTTATAATATTCTAAATTCGGAGTAGAATATTTAATTAGAAACTAAATAGTTTATTGAATTGATATTTTTAATTCCACTCATAGGAGATTAATGAAAATTATTTTCATTTAATAAAATATGATTAATAAATTTCTTCACATGAAATATAATCATGCTTATATGAAATAGCTATAATTTTACTTAAAAATTTAGATCATATATTGTTATAGAGAATTAATTTAATAAAGAACGTAATTTATAACTATAAATATTGCTATTATAAGTGAAAATATTTTTATCTTTTATAAATTAAAGTATAATTTTACGATATATAAACTTTTATTTTCATCATTTACAATAACACTAAAAAAAAATTTTCATTTTGGGGCCTTACCCACTTGTATTTGCTTATACAATCAAATGATCTGTTATCACCTCAACACCAAAGGACACTTTAACTATATTTATGTGTATATATATATACATATATATCCTATTAGTGGTAGAGCCACATACATGATTCGGTCCCCACAATTTAAAAACAATAATTTATATAATTGAAATTGATATAAATTTCTTTTTTGAAAAGAATGATTTATGAAAAATTTGTAAAAGAAATTATTTCACAAAAATAATTAAGTTATGCAAAATAAATTAATTTCCTCCCTTCACTAAAATTAAAATATCTCTCATCTTTTTATTTTCTTTCAACATTTATCATTTTTTTTTAAATTTCTCTTATTCTCACCCAAAATTTCTATACAACTTTTACAATATAAATATAAATGATCTGTTATAAATATCTTATTAAGTGGATGTCCATCATAATCAAGATAAAGTTTTAATATACTTTAAATTCTAATAGTTATTAGAATTAGATCTCTACTTCTTTACTTCTTATGCCTATAAATAGAGACTCTGATAAAGCACTGTAATCACCCCTTTTGATCAATAAAGTACATTCTCTATTACTTTCATATTTTCTTTGTTCTTTATTCTCTCGATCTCTCTTTATTTTATAACATGTTATCAGCACAATCTTGCTTATAGTGATAGTTCCTTTTATCGATGATAAAATTTATCCTTCATGATTTTCAATATATTTAACAGCAAGATGCAAAATTTTTACAGGAAGTTTCTTTTATTTAATGTATCATATCTGATTATTATTTTTCATTCTTCTTTCATTATACATAATCATTGTTTTGATTAACTTATTTTACTTTTTGTTCTTAAGGATGGTGAAAGATTTGATATCGTTATCTATATGAAATCGAGAAGTAAGATCCACTCTCAAAGTTTACTTTTTTTATATTTGCTTAGGGATGATCTCTTTCTCTTCATTACAAAGGATGTTTATAATCACAACTTCTCATCCATGGTAACGTAAGTCAATCTAATCAACTTCTTTTGAAAATTGATTTGGTTTCTATTTAAAAGTTCAATTTATATAATTCACTATTCGTATATCTATGAATTTATAAAACCCTTCACACATTTAGTTATTAAGATTTTTATGTGGAGATAAATAGTTTTTCATTTTTAATGGAATTGATTGCTTTAATTTTAATCTTGATTAAGATATATGATTATTGCAGAATGAGAGTAAAAATACTTACTTGTCATGAACTTTGGGATATTCACTCTGTATGTGATAATTTCATATCATTGTAAGATTTGAGATGAAATTATGTCATAAGAGATGGAGGTTAGAAAATGTTTATGTTTAAATTGTTATAGCTGTAAAGTTATTTTAATTTGACATTATAATATGATATATAAAATATATATTATCTAACCACAAAGATTTATTAGTAACATGAATTTATTATTTGTTACATTTAATATATGTTTTATTTATACTTATTCATTTTATTTTTATATGAATAAATAAAATTTTATTTAAAATAAATTAAGCATTCATTAAGGTTATACAATAAAATGGTTATATGCTCCTGAAGAGCTAATATTGCATCAAACTGTAAAAAGCTCTTTAAGAGCTTATATTTTAGCTCCTTGTGATGCAAAATTTTGTAAAATGTAATATTATTTTTTAGATTAAGAAGATATATGTTGAATAAAACCTCCATGTGTTTTATATTAAAACCATATATATAAATAACATGAGATATTCATGTATTTGTATTATATATTTTTCCCAAAGGAATACATTACACTATATGATTGAAATATCTAATGTGCTCCTACAATAGCAATATTGTGAAAATGACTTTAACAATATTTTCGAACGATCTCATACCTTCTAGTGACTAAGAAAAATTATAAGTTACTAATGAAAAACTATGAAATTATTTCCACTAGTTTTGCTTCATTCCCTGAAGTGAATGTAGCAGTACATAACAATTATGAAAAATGAAAATATAGAGATCATGATTGTTGTTGTAATTGAGGATGTAATTGGAGACTAATCATGACAACATAAATAGATAGATTTTGATTTGAAATTCACGTATGTTTTTCGATGGTGATTATGAAATAAAGAATTACTGGAGGCGTTTAGAAGTCTATCCTACTAGATTTATTGCATTCCCTGAAGTGAATGCAAATGTAACACCCCGAATTTTAGAGTTAGAAGTTTTTGGATTTTGTGGTTAGGGTCTGAGAGAAAGGTGTGCTTTTGTGTTGGACGCTTAAGTGTCAGAATGAGCCTATTAGTCTGGTGGTTGAGTGAGTGATAGCGAACCTCTAGGTTCCGGGTTCGATTCCTTATGTGAAATTTTTGGAGGAATATTTTTGTTCTGTTTTGTTTGTTTTAATTTAATTTAATATATAATTATTTTCTTATTTTTTTTATTTTTTTCTCTGGGACGTTCTTTTCTTCTTCTCTATTATTTTATTTTCTTTTTATTTTGGTCTTTGCTTTCTCTTTTATTTTTCTTTCTTGCCCTTGGGAAACGGTTTTCGTTGCGCATATATCGAAGAATTTCGCTCATCCGTCGTCGAATCAGGTGTGGGATTCGAATCTTGTCATTTTTTTTATTTTTGCAAATTATTGTTTCGACAATTCTTGAGTGTGCCCTAAACTGTTGATTTTGGGTGTTAGTTGTTGAAAAAGGTATGGGAATACTACATATCCCGATCTACTCCTGTCTTTACAGAGGTTGGGGCTGTTTTGATGGCTGAAACGACATTTTTGGCTTGTTCCGAAGTGGTTTTGTGACCACATGGGTAGCCACACGAGCGTGGTCTAGTTCATACGGTGGTGTGCTTTTAGGAATTAGGGTTTTGGGGATAATTTAGGTGTCACACGGCTGTGTGGCCGATTTGGAAATTTTATCATTTTTCACACGGCCGTGTCTTCTGGGCACACGAGTGTGTGTGATTGAGAATTAGGATTTAAGTATTTTGGTGCCACACGACTTGGCCACACGGCCATGTGACTAATTTAGAGATTTAGGGATCCCACACGGGCATGTGTTTTGGACACATGGTCGTGTCTGGTGGGCATACAAGCGTGTGAGACCCTCATACGGTCGTGCCTACCCTGTACTCTTTTTTGGCTCAATTGGATAGTGAGTTACATGGCCTGTTCCCACGGCCATGTTCCTAGTCTAGACGGGCGTGTGCTTCTCTTCTCACGAGAATGTGCTCAGCCATACGGTTGTGTGCCTCTCTTTACATGGGCGTTTGACTTTCCACATGGCCTGGACAGTTTCACATGGCCGTGTGGTCCTAAGTCACTAGATTTTTAGTTTGTGAAGGTTTTTATCTGAGAATGTTTCAATGTTTTTCGACCTTTGGCTAGGCTTAGGTGGGGGTATTTAAGTTTCTATATCCGTGGCCATGTGTTCCACTTACTGTCTAGTGAAATGTTTGATTCTGAATTTGGTCTGTTGGGCGTTTGTGTTTATCTATCTCTGTCCGATTGTTTGTTGATGTGTTCACTATTTCTGTGAGATTGAATACATTCACGTACTTGCATAAAGTGTTTTAGATGGGACTGCGAAGAGAAGGGAGACTGATTCTGATTTGATCTGGCAGTTTTACTGTAACTTATACATACCATGATTTATCACATTGTACCGCATGTGCGTCAGCTTTGCTGCGCACTATTATCTGATCTGGCAGTTTAAACTGCAACATATATGTACAGCAGATTACCGCATTGCACTGTACAGCTCATACGTCAGCTCTATTGCGTATCGATATCTGAGTGGCTTAGTCCACATATGTTGTGTGTAAGGTTGGATGGGCCCTCGAGGTCCTATGTGGTGTGTTTTGGTTGGATGAGATTAAACATGTCTAATGGGGTGCGACCGGGGCGCGGAGAGTTGTGTTGCCTGGATGGGTGGGTTTTATTTGACTACATTACACATACATCTACTTGTGTCTCCTAGGTGCTAGACTAGCTGACTATATTCTGTTGGTCTATGTGTGATTTGGCGTGCTTAAGTGTTATGTTCTGTTGGGTCGCTAGTTTCAAGGTTTCGTTTTGTCTCTGTGAATATTCATACGTCTGATGAATTAAATT
Source organism: Gossypium anomalum (assembly GCA_025698475.1). NCBI lineage: Eukaryota > Viridiplantae > Streptophyta > Magnoliopsida > Malvales > Malvaceae > Gossypium > Gossypium anomalum. Next base: position 18,709,648 of record CM046963.1, on the reverse strand, counting down.
CAGTGATTCTATTATTAGTCTCGTTTTGAACTCACACTGAGCTCGAGTAGCTCATCCTCTCTTAGTGTTTTCCTTTCAGGTACCTTTGTAGAATTTTTGATACTGGACTCAGTGCTTGGAGGTCTCATATAGTCTTAGAGAAAAATTCAATATAAGTTATATTTTCAGCCATTTTGTCATTCAGATTTTAAACTGTAAGGTTTTATAAAATTTTGGTACAAGTTTCATTTTAATTTTTATTCGTTCATTTTATTTCGATTTTATAATAAATTTATCTGTAACTATTTACGGACTAAATTTAAACGATTAAATGTTTCGATTAGACATGACAACTTATTTTTGCAAAAATTCACCTACGATCACTTTAGTGATCAATGTAACATCAGGAATTTGGTCTAAATTTTTAGGCTGAGTTTAGGGTGTTAAGTTTAGTGATATTAGAGCCAAGTTTGCAAAAACTCGGCCTTTGTTATTACGTATCTGTGTGTGCACGGGGTTGTTTTAAAATTTGTTTTAAGGAACTGTACCATAGTAAGTTGAAATAATTTGTCTTTTGGGAAAAATTTTTACGAAAAAGAACTGTTTGAGACACCGATGCTAGTCTAGGTAGAAATTTAAAACTGTACGATTAGAAATGTAGAATTCTGTATTTATTCTGTGTTTGTTTTCTAAAAATGTAGATATTCTACGTTAGCGACAAGACTGATATGGATTCCGAAGGTAAGTAAAATTGCGAGGAGTTGTCTACTTCTCTGGGACGTATGTTTGTTCAGGAGTCAGGGGTCAGTGCGATTTCGTCAACTACGGGTAGCGATAATCCAGAGCTTGGTACCGAGGCATTGACTCGGGTAGTGAGGGAAGTGCTAGAGAAAGTGTTTGAGGATAGGATAAGGGAGACTAGTGAAACGCTTCAAGCTAGGTGCATAGATTGTGGGAAGAAAAGAGATCGCAGTCCTTTGAGGTTGGAGCCTCGTTCTGCGAAGCATGTTAGAACACATGTGAGTGGTAATAGTGGTTGTACAGAGGGTGCTGGTAGTGGTGCAAGCGCTTCATTTTGTGAGCACTGTAAGAAGTGTCATCCGGGCAATTGTTGGAAAAAGGCGGGAGCATGTTTCCGATGCGAGTCCATAGAACATCGGACCCGAAAGTGTCCCCGACAATTTTGAGACATGTATGGTTATGAATGTTTTGACGTTTAGATTAGAGTATTGAAATTTTGTGTGATAGGAAAACTGTGTATCTGCTTCAGTGGTTAAGTGTTCTGGGTGTGTGTATGAGGTCTTAAGTTTGATTTGGTTCTGTTCGGGCTAGAGTGCGTAGCGAGAGCGTGGTGGTGTAGCTTGTGTTATACCACTATTCTGTTAATTGGAAATTTCGAGGATGAAATTTCTTTAAGAAAGGTGAGTTGTATGTAACACCCTGAATTTTGGAGTTAAAAGTTTTTGGGTTTTGTGGTTAGGGTCTAAGAGAAGGGTGTGCTTTTGTGTTTCGTTGGGCGCTTAAGTGTCAGAATAGGCTTGTTGGTCTAGTGGTGGAGTGAGTGATAGCGAACCTCTGGGTCCGGGTTCGAGTCCTTATGTGAACTTTTTGAAGGAATATTTTTGTTTTGTTTTGTTTGTTTTGTTTTAATTTAATATATAATTATTTTCTTTTTTATTTTTATTTTTTTTCTTTAGGACGTTCTTTTCTTCTTCTCTATTATTTTATTTTCTTTTTATTTTGATGTTTGCTTTCTCTTTTATTTTTCTTTCTTGCCCTTGGGAAATGGTTTTCGCTGTCCACATATTGAAGAATTTCACTCCTTCATCGTCGAATCAGGTGTGGGATTCGAATCTTGTCATTTTTTTTTTAATTTTGCAAATTATTGTTTCGACAAATCTTGAGTTTGCTTTAAACTGTTGATTATGGATGTTAGTTATTGAAAAAGGTATGGGGAATATTACATATCCCAATATACTCCCGTCATTGCGAAGGTTGGGGCTGTTTTGATGGTTGAAAAGACGTTTCTGGCTTGTTTCGAAGTGGTTTTGTGACCACATGGGTGGCCACATGGGTGTGTGCCAATTCACACAGCTATGTGCTTTTGGGAATTAGGGTTTTCGGGCTGATTTGGGTGCCACACGACCTGGCCACATAGCCGTGTGGCTGATTTAGGGATTTTGTTATTTTTTACACGGGCGTGTGTGATTGGGAATTAGGGTTTTAGTGTTTTGGTGCCACACGGTCGTGTGGCTAATTTGGAGATTTAGAGATCTCACACGGGTGTGTGTTTTTTACACATGGTCGTGTCTGGTGGGCACACGGCCATGTGAGATCCTCACACGGCCGTGCCTGCCCTGTACTCTATTTTGGCTCAATTAGAAAGTGATTTATAGGGCCTGTTCCCACGGCCATGTTTCTAGTCCACATGGGTATATGCCTCTTTAGACAGGCGTGTGCCAAGCCACACGGCCATGTGCCTCTCTTTACACGAGCATTTGACTTTCCATACGGCCTGGACAGTTCTACATGGCCGTGTAGTCCTAAGTCACCAGATTTTTAGTTTGTGGAGGTTTTGATCTGAGAATGTGTCAGTGTTTTCCGACCCTTGGCTAGGCTTAGGTGGGGGTATTTAAGTTTCTGTATCTGTGGCCATGTGTTCCTCTTATGTGTTGTTGCGACTATCTAGTGAAATGTTTGATTCTGAATTTGGCCTGTTGGGCATGTGTGCTTATCTGTCTTTGTCTGATTGTCTGTTAACGTGTTCACTATTTCTGTGATATTGAATGCATTCATGCGCTTGCATAAAGTGTTTTAGGTGGGATTGCAAAAGAGAAGGAGATCGATTTCGATTTAACCGCAATTTTATCGCAACTTATACGCATAACAATTTATCGCGATCAGATCGTGATGTGCGCTACTTTGCTTTGTACATTATTATCTGATCTGGCAGTTTAAATTGCAACATATCTGTACAGCGAATTACCGCATTGCACTGTACATCTCATACGTCAACTCTGCTGCGTATCGATATTTGAGTGGCTTAGTCCACATATGTGGTGTGTAGGGCTAGATGGGCCCTTTAGGTCCTATGTGGTGTGTTTTGGTTGGATGAGCTTAAACAGCTCTAATGAGGTGTGATCGAGGGACGAAGAGGTGTGCTGCCTGGATGGGTGGGTTTTATTTGACTGCATTACACACGCATCTACTTGTGTCTCCTGGGTGCTAGACTAGCTGACTATATTCTATTGGTCTGTGTGTGATTTGGCTTGCTTAAGTGACATGTCCTGTTGGGTCGCTAGTTCCAAGGTTTCGTTCTGTCCCTGTGAATATTTGTAAGTTTAATGAATTAGATTCTATGATTCTGTTGTTAGTCCGTTTCGAACTCACACTGAGCTCGAGTAGCTCACCCTCTCTTACTGTTTTCCTTTCAGGTACCTTTGTAAAATTTTTGATGCTGGACTCGATGTGCAGAGGTCTCGGACAATCTTGGAGAAAAATTCAATATAAGTTATATTTTCAGCTTCTATTTTGTCATTTAGATTTTAAATTATAAGGTTTTATAAAATTTTGGTACAAGTTCCGTTTTAATTTTTATTCTTTCATTTAATTTCGATTTTATAATAAATTTAGCTGCAACTATTTGTGGACTGAATTTAAATGATTAAATGTTTCAGTTTGACGTGATAACTTTTTTTTTGCAAAAATTTACCTACGATCACTTCGGTGATCAATATAACATCCGGGATTCGGTCTAAACTTCTAGGTCGAGTCTAGGGTGTTATAGCAAACATAAAAAAAATAAAAGATATAATCATGAACCACTAAAAGTGGGAACATAGTAATAAATAAGAAAACAATGAGAGTTCTCAAGATAACTTTTCAAAGGGTAAAGATAACTTATGTTATCAATGTGATATGAAAAATTATTGGCCACATATGTGGCATATGCACAAATATTTTGTTTCTATTAATATTCTTTGAGGAGGATATGAGAATGTAGCTATAAATTCTATTATATTATATATAGAAAATATTTATCTTATTTGGTACTAAAACAAACAAATATTATTCCAATATTTGATAGTAAAAAATTAGTCGAAAGCTCTAGAAGAGCTAATATATTAATATCTTGTGGTGGTTAATCTATTGGTTTTAAAAGATATTTATAATGGATCTTATATTAAGATTGTGAATGAGGAAAACTTTATATTTCATATGAATAACTATTGCTATAAATATCTATTTTGAAAGGATAAAAAAGAGAGGATTGAGTTATTAATTTATATTTATTTTATAATTTTTGTAATCTTCTTTTGTCATCATCCCCATTAAGGGGTTGGAAGCAAAATATTTGACTTTGAAAGATCTATTTATGAGCAATAAAATATGATAATTCTATCTAAAGCTTGTTATGGTTAGATGCACCTGAAGTTGCAATTTTTTTAGATATTTGAAGATTTTGACATATTCCCTGAAGCGAATATTGCATATAATTGTTTGGAAATTATATTTATTTTGTTAACTTAGTGACATTATAATATTCACATTGATTTGGATATTTTCAGTAGTAAATGTCACAATAGTACTTATATGTGGATACAAAGTAAAAGGATTGATAGTAAAATTATTAATTTGTTACAATTTAGTACAATTGAAACACATGTAAAAGTAAACCAGAAGTTTACTGATACAAATGCATTTACTACTTGGTGTGACTAGATAGACTATCCTAGATCATATATGATGTGAAAATTAATTAAGAATTCATATAAACATTCATTAAAGAACCAGAAGATTCTTTAATTTAAAAAAATTCTCATATGTTGCTTGTTCTCAATGAAAATTGATTATTAGAAACTCACTAGCTAAAGTTGAGATTTAATGTCTTGCATTTCTTAAACAAATATGGGCTCATTCATCCACCATGTGGATGGTTTTGATATTATATGATTTTAGTAGATGCATCTACTAAAGAATCACATGTGTTATCAACTCGCAACCTATCGTTTGCGAGATTGCTTGTTTAAATGATTAATTTCAGATTATGCAATTAAAACAATTCATGTTGCTAATGTTGGTTAGTTTACATCCCAAGTTTTCAATAATTATTGCATGTCAAATGGGATAAAAGTTGAACATAAGCTAACATCTTGTAGCTTATGTTCACAGACATAATGATTTAGCTTAATTGTTTATCAAAAGCCTCTAACTAATAGCTAAATCATTACTTATGAGAACTAAACTTCCTATTTGAACATGAGATTATGTTGATTTACATGTTGTACGCATTAAGCCAATAAGTTGTAAATTCTCTCTATTACAATTGGTTTTTGATCAAGAGTTAAATATTTCTCATCTTTGAATCTTTGTATGTGCGTATATGTTCCAATTGCTCCACCACAACTTACAAAGATGAGTGAATCCTCAAAGAAAGTTGGGAATATATATTAATTACAAGTTTCTTTGTATTATTAGGTGTTTTGAATGTATTGGAGATTCAATTGTGACATGATTTGTGATTACAATTTTGATTCGATAGTTTTCCCGACATTAGGGGAAGAGAAATAATAACTTGTAATGAGTTAGGGGGAGAGTAATTTGAACCAGAAGTTCAATAATGATAACTCATTGCAAGGTAATTGTCAGATGTATTTACAAACTTAATGAGAATAACCAAATAATATTTTATTTTGAATCAAAGTCCTAGTTGGACAATCAGTTAGAATAAATAATAGATTGATCGGTTCCAAAGATAAAAATTCTTCTAGATGGTCATATAGTAGAAACGAGTGCTCTAGAAGAGACCCAAGACATAATTAATAAATAAAACTCTAGAAGAGATTCAGGCACCTGAAACTGAATTTTAAAATAATAAAAATAAGAGATCTCGATAAGTTTTGTCAATTCGAGAAAATGTAGAACCGAATAATAAAAGTAGTTGACAATGATTTTGCATGCAATATTATTATTGAAATAATGAAATAAAATGAGGATCTTGAATAAATCTATTGAGAAATATAGATATGAAATAAATTGATCAAAATAGAAAGACGTAGCTCAAGTACAATTAAATTCCTGGAGTTTTTGGACCAGCAGTCCAAATATCTAAAGGTATAAAGCTAGTGAGGGTGCAAATGAAGTAGTTTTGCAAAAGCAGAATAAAAATATGAAGTCTTTCTCTAAGTATTGACATTGATTACGAAAAGATATAATATTCTTTTGTGGTAGATGCAATAACCTTTAGACATTATTTTGACAATTCATAAAAGATTTAACTTGCATCTAATGATTGTCATTACAACCTTTTATAAATCACCATATAGTAAAGTTTATATTAAAATCCTTGAAGGATTTAGGATGCTATAAGCATATTGAAATTCTCGAGAAATTGTTCATTTATATAAATTGAAATAATTTGAACATATGTGGTAAATTTGACTTAGTGAATAGTAGTTGAAGGAGGATTATAAAATAATCCAAAAAACCTATTTGTGTTTTTGTAAAAGAATCATGATTAAAGTTTGTTATGATTATTGTTGAATCCCCTAAAGAGATCAAAATATATTTCCCCCAAATTTCCCTCACTCATGATTTTTAAAGAAAGGTAATATAAATGTTTAACAATACATTCAAATAGTCATTTGAAAACTAATATTCAAGATTGAATACGTAGAATATGATAAAGTAAATGATGTTTTCTTGAGGGGGACTAAATACGCGTTGTACTCTTTTTCCCCTAACCGAGGTTTTGTCCCATTGGGTTTTCTTGGCAAGGGTTTTAATGAGCCAGCATATTATGTGTATTATAAATTGTGTACTCTTTTTCCTTCATTAGGTTTTTATCCCACAAGGTTTTTCCTAATAAGGTTTTAAATAGGCACATTATCTACCAATGGACATTCAAGGGGGAGTGTTATGAATATCTTATTAAGTAGATGTCTATCATGATTAAAATAAAGTTTTAATGTACTTTAAATTCTAATAAATATTAGAATTAGATCTCTACTTCTTTTATACTTCTTATGCTTATAAATAGAGACTCTGATGAAGCATTGGAATCACTCCTTTTTATCAATAAAGTACATTCTCTATTGCTTTCATATTTTCTTTGTTCTTTATTCTCTTCATCTCTGTTTATTTTATAACATGATCAATATTTTAATACTTTTAAGTGGATGACATTAATTTGGCAACAATTTTTCTTTTCTTTTCTTTTCGATCTTTTTTCCATTACTTTCTAAAAAATTAAGACCAGGGCTTTTATTGTGATAATTAGTTTTATAATATTTAATTTTTATTGGTTGAATATTTTTGGGATATTAATTTTTTTTGTTTGGATAAGAATTTTTAAAAGTTTATTAATCTAAACCATTGAAGAAATTAGAATCAGTTGTCTTTGTAATCTAAAATTTTGTTAATATTGATTAGAAATTTAACATTTTTATTTATAAATTGTTGTTACTATTGTGATTATTGTGAATTTTGTATTTGCGTTCATCTTATGTTAATATATTGCATTTTAACGATACCAAGAAGTACTTAAGTGCTCTTTATTTTTGTGATACAAAATTACTAGTTGTATTTTGGTTTATAAAAAAATTTATGTGTTTTGGAGAGAGTCAAGTTGAGGTTAGCGTATTTTTTTTATAATTGGGGTGGAGAATGGGGTTGTTCGGATTGAACAGAAGCTATAATACTTACAACATAATATACTCGGACTTGTTTAGTGTTGAGTTAAGACCAAGACAACAAAAATCCTTCCGTTGAAGAGGTTTGTACCTCCTTTGTTGAAGCAATGACAAATAGTATGATTTGAGATTTCTTAAGATTTGATTTAGTAAAATATCATATTTTTTTTATATCAAACAAAAGAAATAGTCATCATATTAAGGGTTGATCTTTTTACAATAAATAGATCGTACCCAAAAAAAATTACTAGACAAAGATGTTGTTAGGGTTAACCGTATTTTGATTGGTTTATAATAATTTTATAGTTAACCATATTATATATTAATTTTATTCCTTGAGACAGTGCTTGGTCTGAGGGATAAAAAAGAATGAGATGAAAAATTTCTCAATCTAATAGTTAAACTGCAAAGTAAGAAAGTGGCAGTTATAAATCACCATTTAATTAATAAATTTCTCACTCCATTCAAATTTATTATCTCTAACCCTGTATGATGTCTCATCCGATGACTATTAAGGCACGATTCTTGGTTATTATCTGCAATGTTTGCAATATTAAATGGGTTAATCTGTCAGGTTTATGCAAATATATATCAGATTCACGGCATCTTCGTGAGCATCAGCAGCACTGCAGAAGCCGCCATACATTGCATTAACACCACTTATCCATAAAGTAATATAAATTTTGTTACTAATAATTGAATTTAAAATAACAAATTCATTCATCATACCGTTTATAAATAGAGCTTCAAAGATTTCTGATTAATATCACCCTTGACCCTTAAGCGTATTAGCATTAGGATTCCACTGAGTGCTATAACATACTTAAAATTGCTGTGGGGGAAAATTGATATATATAATATAGCATTAATGATGAAGAGTCAAAACAACTTTAAGGGTTATTATTATTCTCTGTTTATGATCAGCTTGATGCTTTGTTTAGGTGCGAGGTCCCAACTAACCACTGATTTCTATTCACAAACATGTCCATCTCTCCTTTCAACAGTACGGAAACATGTTCAGAGTGCGATCAAGACCGAAATGCGAATGGCGGCCTCTCTGCTCCGGCTTCATTTCCATGATTGCTTTGTGAATGTGAGCTTTGAAAATGCAGATGCTTTTTTATCAATTTGATTATTAAACCATCATATATAAATCGTACAAGTTGGACCCTTTTATTTTCACAGGGTTGTGATGCATCAGTTTTGTTGGATGGAGACAATAGTACTGAGAAGTTTGCACTTGCAAATGTCAATTCGGCAAGAGGATTTGAAGTCATCGACGCAATAAAAAGCGCCGTAGAGAGTTCATGCAATGGAGTTGTATCATGTGCTGATATATTAGCCATCGCTGCTCGCGATTCTGTTGTCTTTGTAAGTTAACACACACTCGCATATATATATACCAAGCCAACTTTTTTTTGTGGGGTTAATTGGAAATTAATCATTGGTAGAGTGGAGGTCCAAACTGGAGAGTTTTATTAGGAAGGAGAGACGGACTAGTTTCCAACGGGACACTAGCAAACGCTGCACTTCCTTCTCCATTCGAGGCATTGGATGCCATCATTCAAAAGTTTGTCGATGTTGGTCTCAACATAACAGATGTAGTCTCTTTAACAGGTAACCTACTGTTGAGAGGGAATCAGCTCCCTTATTGGAAGAAAGTTTTGAAGTATGGTTCTCTAAGAAGTCGGTCTAGATCTCAAGCAGTAGGATATTGTTTTCAAGGTGTTTATACTAGATTTTAAATGTAAAATTTTGTCTCCCAACTTTAAAGAGAACTCAAAAGGGTTCATGAAGATTATCAAGAGCCCCTAAGATCCATTAAGGTAATATTTTATCATTTTGATAGTGTCTTACCCTTTAAGAGCATGGGTTCGAAACTCATCAAAGTCAAAATGATAAAATATTTCTTTGGTGGACTTTAAACGTTCTCCAATAAATTTCATAAACTTTGTTAGGTTCTTCTCAAAATCAAGAGACAAAATTTCCAAAGTAAAATCAAGTATAAATACCTCAAATATACTACTTTTACTGTTCGAAGTCTAAATTGACTGTTCAAAATGTGGCACGATTTCTCCCAATAATAAAGTGAAACCCCTCAACACCTGCCTAAAGAGTTGTAAGCATGGTTCCTACTTAAAGAATGTTATTGCGACTAAACTGGGCAACAAATATTTGTTATTTTAGGTGGCCATACAATTGGATTGGCAAAGTGTGCCACCTTCGACAATAGATTATTCAACTTCTCAGGAACTGGTGCTCCCGACAGTACGATGGAGGCGACCATGTTGGCGGATCTGCAAAGCTTTTGTCCGGTTAACGGTGACAGTGACAGGTTCACTGCTCTTGATAGGAACTCAACTGATCTATTTGACAACCATTATTTCAAGAACTTGTTAAATGGGAAGGGCTTATTAGGTTCGGATCAGATTTTATATTCTAGTGATTTGGCCGTTTCCACAACTAAAAGCCTTGTTGAAAGTTACAGCAGCAACTCAAAACTTTTCTTCAGTGACTTTGTCAACTCCATGATCAAGATGGGGAATATAAGTCCACTTACTGGGACTAATGGAGAGATTAGGAAGAATTGCAGGGCTGTTAATTCTTAGTTTGCAGTTTAACTGAAACAGGATTTGCTCAAATAATTATAGTCAAGTTTGGTGGTCAACTGATAGGAGATTGAAGGAAGTACTTATGTGAGACATGATTGCTGTAAATATCAGCTTATGTAATAATGTTCATGATTTCTGTGTGTTTGTTTTACGAGCTATATGCCCCTATTTATGCCCCCGACAATATATTTATGACACGTGTTACAGTTTAATGCTACACTAATTAGTGTTTAGTCAAATTCGCAGCTAATTTGATTGTCTTTTCCCTATTTCAAGAAAGATAAGAGGTTGGGTATTTATATTTTTTGAATTATTTGAATCTTTTTAAAAATATAAATTTATTTAATATCTGTAAAATTATTCAAGTATTGTTATTTCAATTCAATTTTGAATTAAATATTATTATTTTTCTGATCTTTAAATTCACAAAATAATCCTATATCTAATTTGTTAAAATTCAAATTTAAATCCGCTAAAATTCTTTCTTTTCGCATGTATATCTAATTTTTTATTGAATATATAATTAGACAAATAATTATATACAAAAATAGTTTATATAAATTAAATACTAATCTTTAAGAAAATTATATTTTTCTAGACAAAATTAAAACCAAGGCAAAAACCAAAAACAAAGTAAAGAAATATAAGGACTCAACTTATGTTTTTTAATTTTTTAAAGAATATTATGTTTCTAAAGCTTTTTTATTCCTTAAATTTTCTAAAAAGATAGCTTTTTATTTTTTTTATTTTCTATTAAAATGTATATTTTTGTTCAATTTTGTTAAGAACATAATTATTTTTCAAGGTTAATTTTAACATGTACTCGCTTTATTTAATGCATCTCAAGTAAAAAATTAGAAAGGGATGCAAAATAACCTTATCAAACCATTTTTATTGTTTTGTTTTTTTTAAATATATTTTTTATACCATAGTGAAGCTTAAATAATCAAAGCAAGGCATCAATGTCTATTAGAGGGTTTCGATTCTGACTTTCGATTATCTCAAATATATATTTTATTGCTTTTAAAAAATAAATTTTTATGATTAAATAAAAAATTACTGAATTAACCGTGAATCTGAACGCCCTTTAATGAAACGTTAATGTAAAACACGTGTGATAAATATTGGGTGAGGCACAACTCGGGTCGAATTGTTGGGTTAGAGGAATTTTGTTGCAGAGAAGTAAAATAAAAGTTAATGATGAGTTTTAAATCCAATAAAAATAAATACTAATATATATATATTTGTATATAGTAATGAGTATGTAGTATTCACAAGAATTGATAATTATTTCATTTTTTAGTAAAATAGAATAATAGAAAATAAATATTTTGAAATTAAAAATTAAAAATACCAAAACAACAATAGTAAATAGAATTTGGCCATCAATGTAAAGATATATATATTTTTTAATCTTTGAAGTTCCCAGCAACAAATCCTTCTTTACTTTATTTCGACAACGAAAATGAATCTTGTTGATTATTTTTCATATTGACAAATACAATATAACGAAATATCTTGAATTCAATCTTTCAATAATATTAAAAACTAGAAATACCCAATTATATTTAACAAACACATAACTGGAGTTCAATGAAGCTAAATTCTATACACAATATACTTTGACATACACAACTATTTTATTTATCACAAGTATTAAAAAATTTAAATAATTACAGATTTAATATTTTAATTGACAAGTTACATATTCTATGCTATTAAATACGAATTCAAATATTTTAACAAAGTTGAAGTAGAAAACATACTACAGAACAGGGAAAAAAAAACCCAGTTAAATCTCACAAACTTAAAAATTCAAATCCTCAAAATTCTTTTGGTTAAAAGAAAAAGTTTAGCGACTCATGTTTAGAGAAAGTACAAATAAAATTTTTTAAAATTTTCCATCTCTTATTTTTTTATGTTAAAAATCCTATATATATTTATATATAAACTAAAACCTTGGAATAGCATAAATATAAATATATAAAATAATATTTATCTCCCTAAAATAAATATATAAAATTAAAAATATATATAAAAGGAAAAGAATCCTACGAACTAAATACATCAAAATCTTAAGGTTATCCACTTTCCTCAATTTTTCTCAAAATTTTTGCACATAGACATGATTTTAAAGTGTGACCACGTCTTAAGCAAAGAGCAGTTTTTACTTCAAATTTCAAATATTTTCCAAGTTGTGTTAAAACTCATCTCCAACCACCTTTTGCTTCAAATCTCCAATCTCTTCATAAAAATTGTAATGTAAGTAACAATCTTAAAATTAAGCATTTATAACCATAAAACTTTAGAGGGAAAAAAAATCATTTCCCAATGTCAACACTACAGTACTATTATTATTGTAGAAAAGTCAGTATGCGCGTTACACGTTACCAATGGAGCAAAACAATAACGAGAGCCCTATAAATTCAATTCCACCACTTGGTTACAAGGGCGCTCATCTAGATTCATCGCCCTCCGTAGCTGCATGGCTAATCTTATCCTAATCCAATGAAAATCACTTTCACTGATATTCGACAACTGAATACAACAAGAACGTCATTAAAAATATGGGAAAATGATTTGACAAAATAAATTTCATTGCTAATTGGTTTGTAAGTGGTAACCTTGTTACTTTATACTCTTTGATGCTTAGCCAAAAAAACAAGGATTTGCATAATATCATTGAGATTATCCAATTATTTTTATTTCAGTTTTCCCAACTTAGTGAATGATTTGTCAAAGTCGAAAATCAAGAAATGGTCTCTAACAAGAAACTTCAGCGCAGCAAGTCATGTGGGGTTGATTTTTCTTTGTTAATAAATATCTACTAATTATAAGTTTGAAGGAAAGCAGCTGTTTACGTATTAACTATTAAGTACACACACTATACGTGGAATCAATGCCAAATTAACTCAACCGAATCCATATAGTTGGGTATTATAAGAAAAACATACAGTACAATTACACGGATATTTTAAGCTTAATTTATAAATTGGTACTTAAATTATTTTTTTGTTTCTATTTTGATACCTAAATAATTTTTTCCCAAGTTGATACATTCCTTAGTCAAATCATTAAATTTATTTTAAAAAAGGACTTAATCCACAAATTAGTACTTAAACTTTACCCTTTTTCCCAAGTTAGTACCTAAACTTTATTTTTTATCATAGGTGGTACTTAAATTATTTTTATGTTACCCAATTTATGCCAAAATGTTATATTCATTAAAAAACATTTCAACCAATAATAAACCTACACATCATATAAACTTAAAAATTTTATTTTTTAATTCTTTTATTTTCCTTTTACATGATTTATCTATTTTATTTCTTTATTTTTACCTGATAATGTCTAGCAATACCAACAATACTTCAAATTTTCCTCCAGAGGTCAAGACACTAGTGATTAATTCTATTTTCGAACTTCATCACTTGCCTACCTGACGGGATCAAAAAAGTTATTTCATCGGTCGAAATCAATATTTTCAGAATTAGACCGAGAACCAATCAAGGTACTGATCCAAATATATGGGTTTAACCGATTGACCCGTGAATCGATATAGACCGATTAAACTAAGTTAAAAAGTCAAGACACTAGCGATTAATTCTATTTTCGAACTTCATCACTTGCCTACCTGACGGGACTAGAAAAGTTACTTCATCGATCAAAATCAATATTTTCAGAACTAGATCGAGAACCGATCAAGGTATTGGTTCAAATATATGGGTTAAATCAATTGACCCGCGAATTGATACAAACCGATTGACCTAAGTTAAAAAAATCAATTGGACCTATTTTCTTTTTTTTAATAATTCTATTTTATTAATTTTTAATAAATTTTTTGATCGAACCAAACGAATTGATCAAATCGGGAACTAGTAGCTTGACCAGTACGACCACCGGTCTAGTTCTAAAGAAAGAAGAAAGATAACAAATAAAAAATATATAAGAGAAAATAATAATGTTTGTCTTTTTTTGCCACATGTCAAATTGTAATTGGTTATTTTTTAAATAGACTTAATGGTTTAACTAATGATTGAACTAACAGAGACACCAATTTGGAAAAAAAAAAGTTTAGGTACCACTTGTGACCAAAAAAGGCTTAGGTATCAAAATGGGAAAAACGACATAGTTTAGGTATCAATTTGTAGGTTAAGCCTATTTTAAAATAGTTTGATTAATGGAGGTACCAACTTGTTAAAAAAAAGTAGTTTATGTACTGTTTATGACTAAAAACAAAGTTTAGATACCAAGATGGAAAAATGGTATAGTTTAGGTACCAATTTGCAGGTTAAGTCGATAACTTATATAATAGAATAAGGTAGGATGAATTTATTAGACTAATATTTTTAACTTCAATATTAACTTCATAAGATGTTCACCAAGACTTATTTATCAGCATCATCAATACTCATGTGAGACACATGTTAATAGTGTGTTAGACTATTAATTTTGATTTTCGAAGTTTGATAAGCTGTAAAAGTAAAATATTTTAATTCCATTCTTAATGTGTTTTTGGATGATTAATTATGCAAATTAGTGAATTTGATGCTCCTAATCCTTTAAATTCATGTTTCTATAGTTAGGAGAGCATTTGGAAGTGAAAAGATTGAAAAACGAGCCAAAATCGAACAAAAAGAGTTATTTTTAGGATCCACACAGCCTGGGCACGCTCACACGGGTTGGCCACACACCCATGTGCCAGCCTGTGTTGATTTCGCACCCTGCTTCCCAAATACTCAAAAAAACCTAATTTTTAGGCTTTCAGAGCATTCTAAAGTTTATAAATACCAATTGGAAGAAGACATAAGGGAGTAATTAGAGAAGATCGAAGATAATACTCGAAGAACACCATCGAAACCAACTCGAAAGCGGATCCCCATCAAGATTGAAGATCTCTTTTTAATTTATTTTGATATTTTATTGAGTTTCATTATATCTTGTGGTTTTTTTAACTTTGAGATGTTTTCATTTAGGATTATAAACTAATCCCCTAGATACCTAGGGGAGATGAAACCTATGATGAGTTCTATCATTTAATTTCTAATTTATGTGATAAATACTTGATTCTTATTCTCAATTATGTATGCTTATTTCTTGTTTTAATACTTTTGGGATATTAATTCATATTTAAAGTGCTTATTTCAATAGAGTAGAAGTCCCTGTTTAAGAGTAGATCTAGCATAATTGAGCGGAGTTTCATGCAATTCTAGAAATAGGACAACATAAATCTACCGGATTAGAGTCAAATCTAATAGGGAATTCATATGTAATATCCTGAATTAGGGCCTAATCGGAATAGTAGTTTCGTGACCACAAATCCGAGATAGAGATAATTATTTTGATGTTTATGATATGATTGCATGATTGTGTGAAAATTTCGTGATGAAATCCTATGCCTAAAGTGCTTAGATTGAAATTAGGGACTAAATCGAATAATTTGTAAAACTTGCATTCTAGGAGTTTTTAGTATGAAATTGTTTTGGAATATTAATGAGGAGGTCTTAAATAGAAATTTGACCAATTTCTAAGTCTATGGACGAAAATTGGACATGGATGGAATTTTTGGAAAGTTTAGTAGTAAGGGCATTTTGGTCATTTAGTTATTAAAATGAATTAAAAACAAATTTAAAAGCCAATTTTTGTCCATCTTCTTCATTAGGTCGAAATTTCAAGGGTTCTCCATAGCTAGGGTTTGTTTCAAGCTTCCAAGCTCCATAGTAAGTGATTCCAAGCCCCGTTTTTAATGTTCTTTACGTTTTTGGAATCCCTATAGCTCGATTTAGCTTATGCTAGCAATAATTTAACCTAGGGTTTATATTTGGAAAAATACCCATAGGTGAAATTTGTGTCCTTTGGTGTTTTATGATAAAATATGAGGTTTTAAATTATGTTAGACAACTTGTGCTACTCGGTTTTAAGTGAAAATGAGTAAAAGGGCTTAATAGGTAAAAATACCTAATAGTCATAAGTACATGTTAGAGTGAGAATTTGATGTTGCCATAGAAGGGAAAAATGATCAGCATGTCATAAAACATAAGAAAATAGGCTGAATTTTAATTTACGAGCTTTGGGCCAAAAGTGTAAATATGTGAAAGTTTAGAGGCAAAACTGTAAATTTGCCAAAATATGATTTTGGGTCAATTTGGATAATGTGAGTCCTAATTAAACTATATTTTAAATGATAGAGCAAAGAAAACTGAAATTCGGGCTAAAATGGGGAAAATACCAAGTTGTGGATGAAATGGTAAAAATAGCCATTTTCGCATACGAGGTAAGTTCATATGTAAATGTTGGTAACATAGTTATTATTTTAAATGTTTTTATGTTATTTAAATAATATGATAATTATTATGAAATATTATACTCGTGATAATTGTTTGATAATATGTCAAATTATGTGATATACTTGGAAAATGTGAAATACTACCGAGTATCAGTATCGGCAATCCGTAGGAGATGGTTGAGACACATAATTGGGAAAATGGTCCCGTTGAACCTTAGGAATGGATTAAGATACAAGTGACATGTCACTAGGATATTTGGGCATCCGAACTCGTTGAGTTGAGTCTGAGTTCACTTATGGATGCGAATGTCCAAACTCGTTGAGTTGAGTCTGAGTTCGAGAGATGTAAATAGGCATCCGAGCTCGTTGAGTTGAGTCCGATTTCACTTATGGATGCGAACGCCCGAGCTCGTTGAGTTGAGTCCGAGTTCACTTATAGGCGGGTTACATGGTAGCTTGGCTACATATGTGGCACTTATGTGCAAACTTTCCATGTATCCGAATTATATTTCGATGTGTTCAACGGGTAAAATTCTACTCAAATGGAGGAATACTCGAGATGAAAGGGACATATTGTTAAGTGTTGTGAAATGGATACTTTGAATAGGTATGTACTTAACCCTCGGGTTGAAAACTCGATATAACAACAATATGGTAAGATGATAAATGAAAATGTGATATGAATGTCTCGGTGATGATTATGCAAATGATGTTTTATGTTTGCTTATATAGTTGTGTTACTTGCTATTTGTATGTGAACTTACTAAGCTTTTATGCTTACTCCCTTCTTTTCATTCCTTGTAGTTTTGACAAGCCAGCTCAGAAATCGGGAACGGTCGGAGGCTCGCTCACACTATCCGTGTATCATCTTGGCATAATGGCTTGTATATTTCGAGCATGGCATGTATAGCATTATAATCATTTTGTGTATATGGTCTTATGCTATGGTTATTGAGTAGTATGGAAATGCTTGGTAATGATTAGCCATTGGAATGGCTAATCATGATCATATTTGGTGTTATGTATGCTAAATTGCTAGCTAATCCATGGAAACCATGAAATAGGTAAAATTTACCATAAAATAAATTCAGGCAAGAGTAGTGATGTGAGTTTGAAAAATCATTAAAAATAGTAGAGATATAATTAGATGATGAATAAAATATGGAATTTAATAATTATGAGTCTATTTTCATATGGATGGAACAAAACAGGTATATGAGTTATATTTTATGAGATGTTTAAATTTTTGTGAAACTGGGCCAGAGCGATTTCTGATCCCCTATTCTGACTTTGGAAATTCACCATAAATTTTACAAAGATAATTAGAAGTCATTCTTTATATGTACAGATTCCTTATTGAGCTAGTTTTATTAAAAACAAAACGGCATAGTCATTGGAACTCTCATACAGGAGATATCTAATTAAGTAATTCACAGAGGTTAGAGCAGTCAAACCGAAAACAGGGGATAGTTTAACTAATAAACTGTACTAATTGGTCTAACAAAAAATTCTAGAAAAAATTAGTAGATAGATATATGTGTATAGTTTCAGGAAAAATTTATGGATCTTGATTTTGAGTTTTGAAACTCAAGATATGAATTTTTAAGCGATCGTGATGCATGATTAGCCAGCTTGTATGCGAAATTTTAAAATAAGTTGTTTGAAATTTGTTTAAGTAATGAATTAAGTTTAGTAACACCTCAAGCTCGACTCGCGACGGTCTCGGGCGTGAGGGCGTTACATTTTATGGTATCAGAGCAGGTTTAGTCAGTTGTCGGACTAATTTAGCATGTGTAAAAGTTTAGCTATACATGCCACTGATCTGTGATAGTGTGATGTCTTCCGACGCGTATAAGTACCGTCTTATTTAGACAGGGTACTCTCCAACCGAGCTGCGCTGACCATGTTCAATGTTATGTGAAGGTATTTGAGTAAAGTTGTGATTGTGATACAAATATCTATGTTTGTTTGGCCTTATATGATGTCATGAGCATGAATTAATTTAATTAAATGAATGGATAAGTAAAGCTATCTAGAAAACATAGAATGTATGCATAAGTATATTGTCTAAATGGGACAATAGGAAAATTTGTGTAAGCCAACATGAATGTTGCATTGCCTAAATGAATGACATGATTTTGATGATGTTGCTATGATGATAGAAGTTGTGTCATATGTGTATGTATAAGAAAGTCGAGTCAGAAGTCCTACAACCCCTCCCCCTTACCGAAGTGGTACTTATAATGGAATTTCATGAGATTTGTATTGAATAAGTTTCCGGTTGAAAACCCAAAGAGTTCAGTGATAGAATAATTATAAGTATGATCAGAGGTTGAAAATGAGCTGATAAGTAAAGTCAGAGCCAGTAAAGTATCGGATTGATATAAAGATTATTGGAATTATGCACTATCCTAGTTAGAGAAGGAATTCTCTTTGGTAAATCGAATTACTCAGGTGCAAGGTCGAGAAAAGTGTAAATCGAAATTTATTCAGAACTGGCCTTCTTTAGTGAATGGTTTAATATGAAATTTGTGACGGTAGAACTAGTTAGGGAAATGATATTTGAAATGTGAACTATCTGAGTGTGATAGTTATGACTGGACTGATTTAGCAGTCTCTTTTGAGATGTTCTATGTGTTTACCTGTTCTCAAAAATATTTCTATGGCTATTGATCTTCTGAAGAAATTCTTGTTATATGGGATTGTCTTTTAATCCTAGTGTTGGATGAAAGCATTGGTAGTCTAACTGGTTTATAATTTATATTGCTCTATTTAATCGGGTATTCTATTTCATTTCGTCTGATAAGAATTGATGAGAGAATACGTATGATATTATGATTCTGTTTCTTCTACTTGATGCTTCATCTGATATATATATGTATGGGAAGATATATTGTTCTTGTTATATTTGATTCCAGTGGGATTAAATGATGTTTTCTTTTGGACTTTCTTTCTTTGAAGAATTATCGGGGTATTCTGTATTTTTTCTATGAGTTTGGTTTTCGATTCTCCGGCATAGTATCGTATCTTAGGTTTCTTTATCCTGGATCTCTTTATTCTGGATTTTTTTATGCTGGGTTTCTCTATCTTGGATTTCTTTATTCGGTTTTCTTGTTATCTTTGTTCCATAATTTGTCAATTACGACTCATGTTCGAAGTGCGTTCTTCAGCTCGTGATAATCATGTCAAGTATGACTATACTTCTAATTTGATTTGGGTAATGTGGTGATTTCAGTATTGAGACTTTTCTAATTTTCGTGTAAGGTTTGACAACAGTAAAGGCATAAGTGATAAAAGTGCGAGTTTCAATCGGTATGGTGGATTACTTCTCTCAAGTCTCTTTGATTGTTAGATTTCTTGGAATTCCGGTCTCCATTAAATCAAGTTGAGATCCGGGTTTTATGTCATGATATCATGGGAAACTGAGAAGGGTTGAAAATTTAAGAATAGTTGAGAGTTGAAGACATGCTCAGATGTTGCATATTGGAATTTCAAGGTAGTTGGGAAAGGTATTTACCGTTGGTAGAATTTGCTTATAATAATAGTTATCAGACGAGTTTGAAGATGGTACCTTATGAAGCTTTGTATGGACGTAAAAGTCGCACACCTTTGTATTGGACAGAGCTTAAGGAAAATTAGATTTACGGGGTTGATCTAGTTAAGGAAACAGAAGAGAAAGTAAAAATTATCAGAGATTGCTTGAAAGCAGCTTCAGACAGACAAAAATCGTATGTAGATTTGAAGAGAAAAGAGATTGAATATCAAGTTGGTGACAAAGTGTTTTTGAAAGTATCCCGGTGGAAGAAAGTTCTCAGATTTGGCAAGAAAGGCAAATTAAGTCCACGTTTTATTGGACCGTTTGAAGTGATTGAGAGAGTTGGACCAGTAGCTTATCGGTTATCATTGCCATCTGAATTACAGAAGATACATGATGTATTCCACGTATCTATGCTACGTCGGTATCGTTCGGATCCTTCACATATAATATCACCGACAGAAATTGAGCTACGGCTGGATATGACTTACGAAGAAGAACCGATTAAGATTTTACCTCGAGAGGTCAAGCAACTAAGAAATAAAAGTGTCGCTCTTGTGAAAGTATGGTGGCAATACCACGGAGTAGAAGAAACTACATGGGAACCTGAAGAAACTATGAGAAACCAATACCCACACCTGTTTACTGGTAAGATTTTCGAGGACGAAAATCCGTAAAGGGGGGGAGAGTTGTAATATCCCGAATTAGGGCCTAATCGGAATAGTGGTTTCGTGACCACAAATCTGAGATAGAGATAATTATTTTATAATTATTTTGATGTTTATGATATTATTGCATGATTGTGTGAAAATTTCATGATGAAATCCTATGCCTAAAGTGATTAGATTGAAATTAGGGACTAAATTGAATAATTTGTAAAACTTTCATTCTAGGAGTTTTTAGTATGAAATTGTTTTGGAATATTAATGAGGAGGTCTTAAATAGAATTTGACCAATTTCTAAGTCTATGGACAAAAATTGGACATGGATGAAATTTTTGGAAAGGTTAGTAGTAAGGGCATTTTGGTCATTTAGTTATTAAAATGAATTAAAAACAAATTTAAAAGCCAATTTTTGTCCATCTTCTTCATTAGGCCAAAATTTCAAGGGTTCTCCATAGCTAGGGTGTGTTTCAAGCTTCCAAGCTCCATAATAAGTGATTCCAAACCCTGTTTTTAATGTTCTTTACGTTTTTGGAATCCCGGTAGCTCTATTTAGCTTATGCTAGCAATAATTTAACCTAGGGTTTATATTTGGAAAAATACCCATAGGTGAAATTTGTGTATTTTGGTGTTTTATGATAGAATATGAGGTTTTAATTTATGTTAGACAACTTGTGCTACTCGGATTTAAGTGAAAACGAGTAAAAGGGCTTAATTGGTAAAAATACCTAATAGTCATAAGTACATGTTAGAGTGAGAATTTGATGTTGCCATAGAAGGGAAAAATGATCAGCATGTAATAAAACATAAGAAAATAGACTGAATTTTAATTTACGAGCTTTGGGGCAAAAGTGTAAATATGTGAAAGTTTAGGGGCAAAACTGTAATTTTTCCAAAATATGATTTTGGGTCAATTTGGATAATGTGAGTCCTAATTAAACTATATTTTAAATGATAGAGTAAGGAAAACTGAAATTTGGGCTAAAATAGGTAAAATACCAAGTTGTGGATGAAATGGTAAAAGTAGCCATTTTCGCATACGAGGTAAGTTCATATGTAAATGTTGGTAACATAGTTATTATTTTAAATGCTTTTATGTTACTTATATGATATGATAATTATTATGAAATATTATACTCGTGATAATTGTTTGATAATATGTTAAATTATGTGATATACTTGGAAAATGTGAAATACTACCGAGAATCGGTATCGGCAACCCGTAGGAGATGGTTGAGACACATAATTGGGAAAATGGTCCCGTTGAACCTTAGGAATGGATTAAGATACAAGTGACATGTCACTAGGATATTTGGGCATCCGAACTCGTTGAGTTGAGTCCGAGTTCACTTATGGATGCGAATGTCCGAACTCGTTGAGTTGAGTCCGAGTTCGAGAGATGTAACTAGGCATCCGAGCTCGTTGAGTTGAGTCCGATTTCACTTATGGATGCGGATGCCCGAGCTTGTTGAGTTGAGTCCGAGTTCACTTATGGGTAGGTTACATGGTAGCTTGGCTACATATGTGGCACTTATGTGCAAACTTTCCATGTATCCGAATTATATTCCGATGTGTTCAACAGGTAAAATTCTACTCAAATGGAGGAATACTCGAGATGAAAGGGACGTATTGGTAAGTGTTGTGAAATGGATACTTTGAACAGGTATGTACTTAACCCTCGGGTTGAAAACTCGATATAACAACAATATGGTAAGATGATAAATGAAAATGTGATATGAATGTCTTGGTGATGATTATGCAAATGATGTTTTATGTTTGCTTATATAGTTGTGTTACTTGCTATTTGCATGTGAACTTACTAAGCTTTTATGCTTACTCCCTTCTTTTCATTCCTTGTAGTTTTGACAAGCCATTTCCGTAAATCGAGGCAGTCGGAGGCTCGCCACACTATCCGTGTATCATCTTGGCATAATGGCTTGTATATTTCGAGCATGGCATGTATAGCATTATAATCATTTTGTGTATATGGTCTTATGCTATGGTTATTGAGTAGTATGGAAATGCTTGGTAATGATTAGCCATTGGAATGGCTAATCATGATCATATTTGGTGTTATGTATGCTAAATTGCTAGCTAATCCATGGAAACCATGAAATAGGTAAAATTTACCATAAAATAAATTCAGAAAGCAGCAGTGATGTGAGTTTGAAAAATCATTAAAATTAGTAGAGATATAATTAGATGATGAATAAAATATGGAATTTAATAATTATGAGTCTATTTTCATATGGATGGAACAAAATAGGTATATGAGTTATATTTTATGAGATGTTTAAATTTTTGTGAAACAGGGCTAGAGCGATTTCTGATCCCCTATTCTGACTTTGGAAATTCACCATAAATTTTACAAAGATAATTAGAAGTCATTCTTTATATGTAAAGATTCCTTATTAAGTATATTTTTATTAGAAACAAACGGCATAGTCATTGGAACTCTGTACAGGGAGATATCTGATTCATAATTCACAGAGGTCAGAGTATTCAAACCCTGAAACGGGGGATACTTTAACTAATAAACTGTACTAATTGGTCTGACATAAAATTCTAGAAAAAAATTACTAGATAGATATATGAGTCTAGTTTTAGGGAAAATTTACGGATCTTGATTTCGAGTTTTGAAACTCAAGATATGAATTTTTAAGCAAATGTGATGCAGTTAGCCAGCTTGTCTGGAAATTTTAAAATAAGTTGTTTGAGCTGTTTAAGTAATGAATTAAGTTTAGTAACACCTCAAGCTCGACTCTGGCGATGGTCTCGGGCATGAGGGCGTTACATCATAGGTCGAGTTAATGCGATAATAGGGGTTTTAATTTGAAAAGATTTCAATTAATCGTCCTAGAGTTAGTTGTTCTTACTCTCAAAAGAGATATTAACATAATTTAGGGATTTCTATTGATCAAGACACAAGTGAATAAATTGTTTAATTTAGATTCATAATAATAGGTGAAGTCTAGGTGGATTCTTTTCTAGGTATTGTCTATCTTATTGGTTAATATTCGATTATTTTCTTATTTCACTCTTTGTTGCGTTCTTAGGTAAATTAGTTTAGTAATTTTAGATTAAAACACAATCACTTCAATTTGCCGGTTAAATAATAAGAAGACGGTGATTATTAATACTTTTAGTCCTTGTGGATACGATATTCCCTACTCACCATAACTATACTATTGTTCGATAGGTGCGCTTGCCTTTGTCATATTTATAGTTAGTTTAGCGACCATCAAGTTTTTGGCGCTGTTATCGGGAAACTAAAATATTAGGAACATTTTATTTTTATTAATTTAGCCATTTTTATTTTTATTATAATTTTTGTTTTTAGTTTAATTTTTACTTTCTAATTTTTCTTCTACTTGCTTCTGGTAGGTTCTTTTAGTTTATGACTAGAAGAAACCCGTCGGGGCCATTGTTATTTGACAGTGAAATTGAAAGTGTTGCTCGCAGAAACCGTAGAGAAGCAAGGCAAAATAGACAGAATATTGTAACACCTTATACCCGTATTCGACGCCGGAACAGGGTACGAGGCATTACTGGACTTAACATGTAACAGACCAGTTTAGACCCTAGTCAGAACAGTGGTTTCGAGACCACAAATTCGAGTCAAAAAATATTTTAATATTATTTTCCATGTTTACAGGATGTGGTTAAGCATGTGTGAGAATTCCGTATGAAAATTTTATCGTTTGCAAGTCTGATTTGATAAAAGGACCTAATTGCGTAAAATGTAAAAGTGACTAGCTATTTGTTAAAAGTGCTTAAGTGTTATGTCTTATTAAAAGTAAGGTCCTTATTATGTTATTATACCATTGGTATATTAAATGGACATTGTTGGACATCCATTATAAGTTTAAATGGTTATATTAGTAAGGCTAAATTGGTAAAATGGCTATTATAATGTTTATAATAAAACATAATCAAATTTAAAGCTTTATTTTCACTTGCTTTGCCGAAAACAAGAAAAGAAAAAGAAAGAACAAGAGTTTTAGGGTTTGGCTATTGATTTTGATGATTAAGGTATGTGTTTTGGTCCGTTTTTGAGATCGTTGCTTTGTGTTTTACCAAGCCCATGCTTAAATTTCAGAATTTGATGATGATTTTGAAATATTCCATTGATGCTTTTATGAGCTTTATGATGATAGTTGATGAAAAATGAAAGATATGTGTTGGATTAATATGTTTTGTGTTTGGATTTCTGAT
Source organism: Gossypium anomalum (assembly GCA_025698475.1). NCBI lineage: Eukaryota > Viridiplantae > Streptophyta > Magnoliopsida > Malvales > Malvaceae > Gossypium > Gossypium anomalum. The sequence continues at coordinate 18,684,668 of CM046963.1, read as the reverse complement.
GAAATTGAGTATTTTGGGCTAATTTGTGAAAATGAGAAATTAAAGGGCTAAAATGTGAAATAAATGAAAGATATGAGCTTATATGAACTATATGAATATTCGGCCAAGCATGGGAAATATGAAATTATGTGTATTTTGTGATTTTATAAGTTAGAGACTAAATTGTGAAAATGTAAAATGTTAGGGTCTAAAGTGCAAAATGCCTTAAATATGTGTTTATGAATTGTTTTGAATGAATGTGAGATTGAATAAGTCAAATTTAATATCAATTAGATTGGCAAAAGCAGAATTCAGATTTAGATCGAGGGAAAGTCAAAGTATCAGATTAGTCGACTTAATTTGTCGTTACTGCAAACGAGGTAAGTTTGTATTTTAATAGACGTTACAAAATCATGTTATAAATGCATATTATTTGCATATTATCTGTGTGATTGAATTCAATGCCAAATGGTAATGTAAAAATATATGTATTTGGAATAAGTTATATATGTTATTATGATATTGAATTGTTCGATTAGCAGAATATATATATATATACGAGGAAACGTCGACAATGTGATGACATCTGAAAGACCCGTACGAACCATAGGAATAGTTAGGAACATATGTCATGACATAAGACTCCAATATGTGTTATCGTGTAAGACCATGTCTAGGACGTCGGCATTGTATATGATTCCGTGTAAGACCCTGTCTGGAACAGTGGCATCGATATTTGATTACATGTAAGACCATGTCTGGGATACTGGCATTGTACGAGCTTTTCAAGCTATCCAAAATATCCTATTTGATTCCGAACGATTCAACGGGCATTCCGAGAAATAAATGATTAAGTGAATGACATTTCGATTCAGGTACGTTGAATTGTATACAATGTTTGAAGATGAAAGGTAAGTATATGTGCAAAGAATGTTACGTGATATATGTGGAAATGAAATATGATTATGTGTCAATGAAACATAAATGAATGAATAAGATGTGATTTGTAAAATTGCATATGTGAAATTTTTAGATGCTATATGAATGAAAAGTGAATTTGAATATAAATGATGATATGAGATTCATATGAGAAAGATATATGATTAAATGTGTTATTTCCCATAATGTGCTCATTTAGCTATATGAAAGTGTGAATTGAATTATGTATGAAAATTGAATTGAATAAGCTTGTGAAGGCTAAAGTTGGTTAAGTGAGTAAGTATAATATTGAATGATGATAATTCGATATGAGAACATGTTATGAAATTTAGAAAAGTTGTGTGAGATAGCATATCATGCTTATGGCATTGTAATGAAAGTATTTGTTATGTTAAGTTTATTAGATACAAGCTTACTAAGTTTAAAAAGCTTACTCTGTGTGTTTTTCCTCTGTTTATAGAGTTTTAGAGAATTGCTCGGGTTGGAAGTTGTAGGAGACCTCATCACACTATCTTGTTATCACTTTGGTATATAAAAACTTTGAGTTTTTGGTTATGTGGCATGTATAGGCTAGTTTTGATATGGTTCATTTTGATTGTATATATGTAGCCATGCGAAAATGGCTTGTTATTGATATATTTGATGTATATATATATGGCCTTGTGTGAATGGCCATCTTAATATGTTTTGGTAGTTGAATTGGTAAGGTTTTGATATGATTTTAAGTTTGACTAAATGTTGTTTGAGACAATTGGTTTGTTATAATTTTGGTACATGAAATTTGTATGTTTTGATAGGAAATGGAGTATGATATTGATTGGTGATATTGCGGATAGAATTATGCATGTTTGAGTATGGTTTTGGTTGCCTTTTGGACATAAATATGTTTGGTTTAATGTTTGTAGGGATGTCCCAAATTGGGTGGCAAAGTGACCATGTAAATGGCCTATTTTTGTTCACACGGGAAGAGACACGAGCGTGTGTCTCAGCCGTGTGCGACACATGGTCATGTTACACGGCCGTGTGTCCCCTGGGGTAGCCTTTCGAATTAAGGAAATATACCCTATAGTTTTTACACGGCCTAGACACACGAGTGTGTCTAATGGTTATGTGTGTCACACGGGCTCACACACGGGCGTGTCACTGACAGTGTGACATAAGTCAGTATACCCCCTAAATGGCATATGGCCTAGCACACCGGTGTGTGTGGCCACTTCGAAGGGTACACGGGCTAGACACACAGGTGTGTGGTTAGCCGTGTGATCCAAGTCAGTTTCGACCACGGCCAAGGCACACGAGCGTGTCTCCGGTCGTGTGGGTGAGTCAGTATGTATGCCCTATTTTGCCGAGGCTTAGACACACGGGCGTGTCTATTGTCGTGTAAGGTACACGGCCTATTCACACAGGCGTGTGACCTTTATAAATTTGAAAAATCTTTATGTTTCAAAATTTTTTGTAAGAGCTCGATTTAGTCCCGAACCTTCTTCAAAGCATGTTGTCTCATAGACCTATTAAAGGGACTCATTGTGTATGATTTGAAATTATATGATGATGATGTATGATATGTTTGTGATATGATTGAAAAAGGTTCCGGTAAGTCTGATAACGCCTCTTAACCCTAGTTCGGCGACAGTTACGAGTTAGGGGTGTTACATAACACAATCATTCATGCAAAACTGAGTCACAAATTTTTACTCAAATTTAAAACTTTTCATGTACATTCATATCGTCCCTATTATGGACCTATGAGGCCCAAAACATTCGTTTGGAATGGTTCGGGACTAAACTGGGCATTTTCAAAACCTTTGGGAAACTTAGAAAATTTTCTTATTATGGAAAGTCACATGACCGTGCAGCTCTGGGACACGCCCATGTCCCTAGCCCGTGGAGCTCTTTGTTTATGACGTCATGCACAAATTGAGGTCACACAGCCAAGGCACACGCCTGTCTGCTTAGACCTTGTGGACAATTAAATTTCATAAATTTTTATAAAATAGGTGTAGACTTCACATGGCCTGGGCACACGCCCATGTCCTAGGGCCATGTCTTTCATACGGCTGAGACCCACGGCCTTGTCTCTGCCTGTGTGTTTACTACTAGGCATTCTGTTTTGCATTAGTTAGGGTGCAGGGAGCACACGGCCGGATCACACGCCCATGGGGTAGGTCGTGTGTCACACATGGCCTACACACATGCCCGTGTGTCTAACTGTATGGACAAATTCTAGGATATTTTTCAAGCCATTTGTCACCCTTAAACACTTACATACATAATCTCACTTCATGACATGCAACATGACATTTGATTACACAAGCATACACAATCATGATTAATCCATGACTTTATAATGTGGGCATATCACATACTCCAACCATCATGCTTTCATGTGGTATTCCACACCAATTTCATATTCATCCATCATTATAATTCTTCTTTCAATTCACTCAATTACACCATAAATATGGTCATACCTATTAGTCCCCATCCACTCATTAACCACATATGCTATTCATCTCACATATCATCTACAAGCAACCAACCACATCAAGCATAAACACATTTGCATGCATGCATAAATGATTAGGGTTACAACCTGATAATCACTATGAGTCACCTTTCTTGACCATTTACAAAATGAATCACAATACCATCATGAGCTAACACATTTGGCTCATCAATATGACAAATAACAAAAACAACAAGTCCGTATACATGCCATACTCAAAATAATAAGACTAACTATACCCAAATATCCAGTTGATAGTGTGATCGAGTCTCCGACGTTCTACGATTCTCGAGCTAGCTTGGCTACACTATAAGAAAAGGAAAGGAAAAAGGGGGTAAGCTTTAAAGCTTAGTAAGTTCACATGCAACTAATAAGCAACTTAAACAATAATTAATCATATATTTAACATATTGAACATAATTTTGTATTTTTATCAAACTTCTCAACCTTATTCTTCATATAAATATACATATGCAAATTCTTACGACAAGTTCATCATATGTCATGGTATTCTCATGAGTTCAGTGTACATACCTGTGCCCACTTGCACAAAATAACTTACTTTCTCATCTTTTCCATATTCATCAAGATTACTCATTGAGCTTCGCTTAGAACTACCCGTTGAAAACTTGGAATACTATCGGATACATCAGAATTTCGCACCTAAGTGCCCCATATGTAGCCAACGCTACCTCATATTTCAGATCACATGTTGCTCGCTTTCGAGCTACTCACGGGTCTATCCACAGCGGCCGTCAGGTATCTACAACACATGCCAGACTACCCAGCCATCGGTAAAACATACTAGACCAGAACCCGAAACGCCATAACATGTGTCAAATATATCATGAACTCAGACCACGACTCTTGAGCTCAGATCACATAGTTCCTAGTGACATGTCACTTATACCCTAAACTATTCCTAAGGTTCAAACGGGATTCTTTGATACCACATTTCTGTCGAACTTGCTCGTAGCGTCAATTTCAATACTCTTAGCACCAATCACATATTTATGGAATAATCAAAGCATATTACATAATAAAATTTAGGCATTAAACACATGATACAACATTACATTAATTAAATATGTACTTACCATACATTCAACATTAAAGCATTTAAAGTATGGTACATATTGCATAATTTACATATGAACTTACCTCGGTACAAAATGATAAAAACGAGCCTAATCCTCGTAAACTTTGTTTTGCCCTTGATTAAGACCCGAATCACGTTTTTCTTGATCTATAATGCCAAATTTAACTTGTTTAATACATACATTGGTCAAATCGACCCATAACACATACTTTGGTAAAATTACATTTTTACCCCTAACTTTTCACTTATTTCACTTTAGTTCTTGGGCTCGTAAAATGAAATGCATGCATTTTCTTAGTTACCCAAGCCTAGTCGAACCTATACCATGCTCCTATCAGCTCATATTTTCCTTTATTTCACATTTCTACTACTCATTTTTACAACTTTTACAAATAGGTCCTTTTTAACCATTTTTACTAGAAATCACTTAGTAAAAGATGTTAAACACATATCAAACTTTCATAATCTAGCATGAAACATCAAAATACATGCATGTCACACATGGGTCAAATTTCATATATGAACCCTAGCTCAAAATATGCCTAGAAATGGATAAATCATGCTTCAAGGACTTCAAAAATAGAAAGAACATAAAAAATGGGGCTTGGGAGCACTTACAATCAAGCTTGAAAAGTTGAAAACCCTAGCTATGGAGCCCCTTGCAATTTTCGGCACACTAGGAGGAAGATGGACACCATTTTTGACTTCATTTTTCCCTTTTTATTCTTTTATTAACCAAATGACCAAAATGCCCTTAAGGCTTTTCTTTCAAATTTTTCTTATTCATACCCATTTTTGTCCAAAATTTTAGAACTTGGTCAAATTGCTAGTTAAGGACCTCTAATTAATAATCCAATGCAATTTCATGCTTGAAGCTTCTAGAACACAAGTTTTGCAACTTATTCAATTTAGTCCCTAAAGTCAAATTAGACACTTTAGGCATAAAATTTCTTCATGAAAATTTCACACAAGCATGCAATCATATCATGGATCATCAAAAAATCATAAAATAATTATTTCTATTTTAGATTTATGGTCTCAAAACTACTGTTCCGATTAGACCCTAAATTAGGATTTACAAATATAGCAGATGAACAAGAAGATATTATTATTACCGAAGAGATGAGTGATAATCAAAATAATCAGCTACCTCCTACAGTTGCTGCAAATCTTGCAAATCCAAATCCTATTCCTCGTACTATGTACAATTATGCCAAGACCACTTTGACTGGGGCAGAATCGAGTATTGTGCGACCCACTATTGCTGCAAATAATTTCGAACTGAAGTCAAACACTATTCAGATGATACAACAGTTTGTTCAATTCGATGGTTTGCAAGAAGAAGATTCAAATACTCATTTGGCCAATTTTCTGGAAATTTGCGATACTTTCAAGATTAATGGCGTTACTGACGACGCCATTCGCCTATGGTTATTCCCTTTCTCGTTGAGGAACAAAGCTAAGCAGTGGTTGAACTCTTTACCACGAGGTTCTATTACTACATGGGTTCAAATGACCGATAAATTCCTTCTAAAGTACTTCCCATCGACTAAGACAGCCAAGTTGAGGAATGATATCTCTTCCTTTTTTTAGATCGACTTAGAGACCTTATATGATGCATGCGAGAGGTATAAAGACTTATTGAGAAGGTGCCTTCACCATGGATTTCTTCTATGACTACAAGTTCAAACCGTCTATAATGGCTTGAAACCCTCAACTAGGTGACACAGTAGGTGGTGGAACTCAAAATAATAAAACACCCGAAGCGGCTTATGAATTTATTGAGGAGATGGCACTGAATAATTATCAGTGGCAAGTTATAAGGACGAAGCTGATGAAAGCAGCCAGTGTTTTCAACTTAGATGCAGTCACCATGTTACCAAATCAGGTAGAATAATTAAATAAAAAAATTTATGGTTTATATGTTTCTATGCAAGTACATCCGGTGATGCAATGCGATATGAATGGAGTAGGAATGAATAATCCAGAATGTTTACCCTTCGTTCCTAGCATAGAGAACGAACAAATCAATTATATGGGTAATAATTCTAGGCCTCAAAATAACTCTTATAGTAATACCTATAATGTAGGTTGGAGGAACCATCCCAATTTCTCTTGTGGTGGTCAAGGAAATTAGAGAGCACAACCCACTCCAGGCTTTCAACAACAACCTTACCAGTAAGAGAAAAAGTCAAACCTTGAGGAGATGTTGACGAAGTTTATCTCGGTGTCAAAAACCCACTTTCAAAACATTGAAGCAACACTTAATTATCAAAAAGCATCAATTCAAGGGCTCGAGAACCAAATTGGTCAACTTGCTAAATTAATCTCAGAAAGACCACAGGTAGTTTGCCTAGCAATACTGAAACTAACCCAAGGGAACAGCTTCATGCAATTAATGTGCGAGATGAAAAAGGGTTAGTTGAATCTAAACCAGAACTGAGGCAAGAAATTATGGTAAATAACGATATTATTAAGGTAAGCTAGAAAGAGCAAAAGCCAGTTGTTAAGGAAAATAAACATCGAGTGCCATATCCTAAAATGATGAAGAGAGACCACACGAACGAACGATTTTGTAAATTCTTAAACTTCTAAAAAAATTACATATGAACTTACCGTTTGTTGAAGCTCTTTCGCAGATGCTCAATTGTGTTAAATTTTTAAAGGAGCTTTTGGCAAATAAAAGAAAGTTAGATTATTCATCAACTGTGGAGCTAAATGCAGTTTGCTCAACCATATTGTAAAATAAACTACATAACAAATTGAAAGATCCAGGGAGTTTTACTATTCTTTATTTAATTAGTAGTTTAAATATTGATAATGCTTTGGCTGATTTAGGGGCTAGTATTAATGTCATGCCGTATAAAATGTTTAAACAACTAGGTCTTGGGAAACCCAAACGGATGAGTATTCAGTTAGCGAATAGAACCATCAGATATCCTAGGGGTGTTATTGAGGATGTGCTTGTTAAAATAGACAAATTCATATTCCCTGTAGACTTTGTTGTTTTAGACATGGATGAGGACAGTGAGGTACCATTAATTTTAGGATGACCCTTTTTAGCAACTGCTAGAACTATAATTGATGTTGGTACCGGTGAATTAGTACTTCGTGTAGTTGATGAAATGATTACTCTCTAAGAACGTGATTTTGTGAGAGTCTTTAGTAATCGAGATTATTTTAAATGTTTTGTTAACGTGAGTAACCATGTGACTCAACCTTCCTTGCAAAAAATCCCTCGAGAGATCATAAAGGAGACACGTTTCAATCAGTGCGATAGAAATAGAACGACTTTTGAAGAACAAATATTATAAATTGATAAACTAGATGAATGACGAACACATGTTAAGGAGAAACTGAGAGAGCATGATGAAGAGCCAAAGAAACACCATGTTGAGCATGTGATGAGAACAAGCCAATTTATGGTTGAGACAAAGTACTACTGGAGACAACGGATCAACAAATCTCCCATTCAGAGCTTGAGTCGAATAGATCAACCTTATGCACGGTACTAAATGTCTTTCTCTACTGTATAGTTGAGGTAACTCATTCTGAATTTGGCACATCTAAGGTAAATAGTACTCGACTTAAACCTTATTTTGATAATAGAATTGATAGCGAGAAAGAGGAGCCTCGACTCCGTGAACCACCGTGACTGTACGAATACGAGGTAAGTCGAGCTTAGACTTTAAATAAGTGCTTCTCGAGAGGCAACCCGAATGTTAACACTCCTAATTCTTTTAATTTTATTTCATGTTATTTTACAACTAATTAATTTTAAAAAAATTAATTAAAAAAATGTGTTTTTGACCCACACGACCTGGACACACGGATGTGTCCCAGGTCGTGTGCACAATAAGGGGTTCGACAGTGAGTTACACGGCCTGGCGACATGGCCATGTGACACAAATGACCTGGACACACAGGCATGTACTTAGCCGTGTGGATACTGGACTTAAATTTTCAAAAATTCAACAGTTACACGGTCTAAAATAGTCCACATGGCCTAAAACACGAGCATGTCCTTGGCCATGTGAGCCTTAGAGCTATTATTTTGATTTTATTCCAAGTCAGAGAGATACACAGGCAAGAGACACGGCCAAGCCACACGGGTGTAAGAGAAGTAAAGGAGATCACACATGGCCTGGACACACGGGCGTGTCTAAGGCCGTGTGAAAACTAGGTTGAAAAATTTATCGCACACGAGCTGAGAAGGAACCACACTGTTGTGTGGCCCAACATAGGCCTCACACGACTGTGTCACCCTTAAAACCATAACCCCCATATTTTCATTTGTCTTCTTCCTCCTAATCTTTCCCACACAAACCCTAGTCACATCGTCACCCCTCTACAAATCTAGCCATCCTCGTCGTTCGTACTCTATCGCTGTTGTCGTCTCCCCGTCCCCTCCCATATTCCCTCATTCAAGTTACACGTCCATCTCATCCCCTCCCTCCGTGTCATACCTCCATCACACCCTAGCCACCCCAATCCCCACGCCCTCCAATCATCGACCACGCCTTTTTCCCTTCCCTTTTACCCCATGCCCTTCCCCTCTCTTCAACCCCCACCTTCTTCCTCGTCCCCCTTTCCTTCTTCCCCTCTTCCTCCTCCCTTGCCCATACACACCAGCCCCTTCCATTCACCCTCGTCATGCACCCACACACACTCCTTTCTGACGCCCTTCGCTGTCGAGCAGCCTACACGTGTGAACCGCCTCGCACCACCCCCTTGGCCTTCATTCAGCCTCGTCGCGCACTTCTGGCCACCGTTCGTCCTCTATTGGTCTGTTTCCCCATTTTTTTTATTTTATTTATTATTATTTTCTTACTTTATTGTATTTTATTTTTTTATTTTTTTATTTTATTTTATTACTCTTCTTATTTTTATATAATTTATTTATTTACCCCTTTTAGTAATTTTATTTTTATTGTTTGCTTATGGTTTTGACTGCTCTCTTTGTTTTATTTCTTATTATATTATTACTTTTCGTACTACTTTTATTTCTGTTTAGGTTACTATTATTATTGTAATTATTTCTTTATTTGTATTTTAGTTTCTTAATTAGTTTATTTTATTATTTTATTGTTGTTATTATCTTTAGTTTGATTCATACTGGTTTTAGTATTTGGTTTTTCCATGATTCGATATTCGTGCATGCTATTTTAAGAGTATAATTCTATTTTGATTGCTTGGATTTTGATTTGTTCGCCTTCTGTTTGCGTCTTTGGTCATGTTTTATTTATTTTTTTCCTAATTTTAAATTTTTTTCTTTTTAGGGACACCATGATGAACACACAAAGTAAGTCTAAGGTCATCGTTCCTGCTTCAAAAAAGTAGAAGACTCTGGGCGCGACCTCCTCTTCGAGTGTTTCTGCTGAGGCATGCCATCCATTCCTCCATTTTTCTTAGGGTCCCCAAGGGGAGTTATATTAGATTCTTTGACTTATCCCACTTGGTGTGGGCCGATGTATTGATTGAGCCACTTTGCAGATAGTCCAATTAGCTAATAATGTCGGCGCTATCATTGCTACTGCCCCATGGGACCGACTCTTTTCCATTATCGCACCCACATACGTGGAGCTTACTTTGGAGTTTTGTTGCACATTTACCCTTTAGCAGGTGATGTCATCCCATGATGAGCTGGGCACCACCACTTTTTGACTTGGCGCTATAGCATGACATGTGAGTTTCGTCAAGTTTGGAGCGATATTGGGACTCTACACTGTAGAGTTCGTGAGTGCTGAGAAGTTTCTCCACTTACACTGACACATCCACTGCTCGCTATCTCATTTTTGGGTAGACCTTACAGCGAGTACGAGACTTTATGATGCGAGCCGTTCGAAGGTGACTTCTCTCCCTCTAACCTTACGGTATATTCATGCCCTCTTGGCTCACACATTGACTGGTGGGATAGAGAAAACTAGAGTCATCGGTACCACCGATGTATACTTTCTATGGAGCATAGCCATAGGGTATATTTTTAATCTAGCCTACTTCATTGATCTTGCCTTTTGCCATCAGACAGAGCGTAGTAGGAAGGGTCTTATCTGTTTAGGCCCTTATGTGACTCGATTCGCACAACACTTCGGTCTCCTCGACACACCGGCACAGTCTTCTTCGCTTACACTTGTCGGCCATATGTCTCCGCAAGGATTATCGAGCATAACACATATGCGGATGATCAAGCAGCTTCGTGGAGTGGATCCTCCTCAGTATCAATTATTTCATTCTAACCCTCAGAATGAACCTGAGGACTTCACTGATGATGTCCCTTTCCATCACGAGGATCTACCTCATCATCCACCTTCGAGTTACCATCTTGTTTCTTCTGCTGCTACATTAGAGGACCTCTCCTAGTGGTTCACTCACTTTGAGCAACACTGCTTTCAGAGGTTCAACAGTATTGACGCGACTTTGCAACAAATCTATGAACACCTCCATATCTCCTCTTCAGCACCAGTAACTCAACCTATTGATGGCTCTGACGATGAGGATCATTGATTTTATTTGTTTTCTTTTTAATTTTAATTTTAATTTTTATGCTTATGTTTATTTCTATTTTTAGTTGTTTTATTTTATTTTTATTTTCTTGTACTTCTTTTAATTATTATCTTTTGAACTATATTTTTATAGTTGTTTCTAATCTAGTTATAACCCCTTAATCTTCTTTATTATTTGTGTTTATTTTCTTATTAGTTTGCTCAGAATCATGCGCTACATTTAGATTTGACTACAATTTTGCTTTCCACTATTTTGGGGATTTTATCCAATATTCAGGGCAGTTTCAGTTTTCTCCCTCTCTTATGATATTCTGCTTATACTATGATTATATCTATTTGTACATTAAGGACAATATACATTTTAAGTGTAGGGAGGTTATTTATATAATTATTAGAGAATCCCAGAACTATGTCTTGTGTTTAAATAATTTTCTCATACTTCAATTGGAATGAATTTTTGTCGATTTGGGATTCTTGTTGATGTGTTTTGGATTAATTTGTAGATGTTTGTGTATTGATTGATTTAAACTTTAAGACATGAGAGAATCAAGCATGATAAGTTATTTTTTTGAAATTAAAATTTTTAGGTTATTTTCCTAAATTGGAGTATTATGTTGAAGTTTGAGATTTGCAAGACTGACATCAAAAACCATTATTTTTTGTGAGATTTTGAACCTTTAAAGCATACATTTTTCTTGCTCATTTTATTATTGGTTATGAGTGTGACAATTTGATTTGTTATTCTAGAACTTGCTTCGTTTATACATGTTGAGACGACACCTTTGATTTGATATACTGAGATGATAAAGATACTTAGGTTTTAACCCGTTTATCCCATAAAAGCCTACCTTTTTAATTAACCCTTAATGAACCCCGTTAAGCCTAACACACTGTTTCTTGGTTTACCTATTAATGTTAACACATAACTCATTTTTTCTGTTGAGACTTTTTCCTATTTTATTGACTCCATTTTTGTCGAGATTTGGTTTGGTTAATTGCCTACCTGGTTGATCTGCTGAATTATTTCTGATCGTTCTCGATAAATAAAAAAATAAAATTGAAAAAATATAAATATTGATTATTATTTAGTTCTATGATTGAGCTTGAACAATTAAATTCATATTTGGAGAAGAAGCTCGTTTCCTTATTCTTGAATAGTTATTAATTTATGCACTTGTTTTTAATTCAATATTTGTTTTTTTTTCTAGTTTGGTAATTTTTCAATTCGATCTTGATATAACCAACTTTTCTGGCCTTTCTCCACACCCTTAACCTAAGCCCCATTACAACCTCTTAATGACCTTTTGATTTGTGTATCATATCATTCTATAGTGGTGGAGATTTGATTTTCATGCAAGCCTATGGTAATGACTTTTCTTGTTTGACTATTGAGTGCTTAATCTTGAACCTTAAAGATTTTGAGTGATTTGAGTGAATCTTTAGTGATGATGTCAATTTTTGTCAATTTTGAATTAAAGGTAATTACTGAGATAAGGGGAGACACCTATGTTTTTGTGTTTAAAAATGTTAGCTTGGATTGTTTGAGCTTTAGCGCTCTTTTAGTTGAATTGCCAATGTGTGATTATTTGTGAATGATTTTGAGACATTATTGATGGGAATTACATGTTGAGGAATATTAATTTTAATGTGAGTTGAGGATTTTGCTTGAGGACAAGCAAACCTTAAGTTTGGGGATATTTGACAAGCTATAAAAGTAACAAATTTTAATCTCATTCTTAATGTATTTTTGGATGATTAATTATGCAAATTAGTGAATTTAATGCTCCTAATCCTTTAAGTTCATGTTTCTATACTTAAGAGAGCATTTGGGAGCGAAAGGAGGGAAAAATGAGCCTAAATCGAACAAAAAAACTATTTTCAAGATCCACACAGCCTGGGCATTTCCACAGAGGCTGGGCACACGTCCATGTGAGCCATAAGGGCTAGCCACATGCCCATGTGCCAGCTTGTGTCGATTTTGCACCTTGCTTCCCAAATACATAGAAAAACCTAATTTTTAGGCTTTCTTATCATTCTAAAGTCTATAAATACCAATTAGAAGAAGATATAAGGGGGCAATCAGAGAAGATCGAAGAAAACACTCGAAGAACACAATTGAAGCCAACTCAGAAGTGGATCTCCATCAAGATTTAAGATCTCTTTTTAATTTCTTTCGAAGTTTTATTGAGTTTCTTTATGTCTTGTGGTTTTTCTAACTTTGAGATGTTTTCATTTAGGATTATGAACTAATCCCTTAGATACCTAGGGGAGATGAAACCTATGATGAATCCTATAATTTAATTTATTTACACGATAAATACTTGATTCTTCTTCTCAGTTATGTATACTTATTTCTTTTTTCTTTTTATTAAAAAAAATGAACCTAAGGCCAACCTCATTTTTTTACATCATTAATGACAATTTTATGTATGCTTATTTCTTGTTTTAATATTTCTAGGATATTAATTCATGTTTAATGTGCTTATTTTAGTAGAGCAAAAGTCCTTATTTAAGAGTAGATCTAGCATAATTGAGTAAAGTTGCATGCAATCCTAGAAATAGGATGACATAAATCTACCGGATTAGAGTCAAATCTAATGGGGGAATCCATAGGTCGAGTTAATGTGACAATTGGGTTTTTAATTAGAAAGAGATTTCAATTAATCAACCTAGAGTCAGTTGTTCTTACTTTTGAAAGAGATATTAACATAATTTATGGATTTTACTAATCAAGACACAAGTGAATAAATCATTTAATTTAGATTCGTAATAATAGGTGAAGTCTAGGTGGATTCTTTCTTAGGTACCTGTGCTGACGAATAACCAACCAGCAAGGAATAGGGAAGGTATAGTAATACTATGAATGACCCAGTATCGAATACTGGTAATAATATCAGCAAAATAATGTTCTCCTATACTTCCAAACATGCCAAGCTCCACATATTCTTGTAAGGGATCGATTCTGTAAAATATGGGATCAGTAAATGGGAATTCACCGAAACTCAATCTTTGTGAGATCGCCAAGTCTATCTCATTGGTTAATATTTGATTATTTTCTTATTTCACTCTCTATTGCGTTCTTAATTAAATTAGTTTAGTAATTTTAGATTAAAACACAATCACTCCAATTTTTTGGTTAAATAATAAGAAGACGGTGATTACTAGTACTTTTAGTCCTCATGGATACGATATTCCTTTCTCATCATTCCTATACTATTATTCAATAGGTGCAGTTGCCTTTGTCTTATTTATAGTTAGTTTAGTAAATTAATAAAAAAATTTAAAATTTTAAAATTTTAAACTAGAATTTATAACATGCAGTATCACCTGATTCACTATTAGTAGTATATAAATTTATAAACTAATGGTGCATTTATCAAGGAGAATGATAATAAACTATCTTGTTGGATGTCTTATCCAACTATTTAAGAATTTTTTTGTTGCATCTATTTAAAAACTTAAACTAGGATTTTGTTGTACATTTAGAATTCAACCTTGGTTGTCCTATCTTTGTAACCATTAAAAAGACCTTGCAAATGGTAAATCATTTTATGTGCCATTATAGTAAACATTGCTTCTCTTTGTGGTATTAGATTTGCCATACATGATTTAAACATCATATTTTTGTTTGATCCTTCTTCTGGCTACCCAATCATTATTGTCTTTTTTATTCTTTCTCCTCCTTCTGTCTCAAGGATCAGATTGTGTTAAGTTGGACAAAACATAAAGAGCATTGTGCACCAAAAAAATGACTTCATTGTCACAATAGCCCTCCCGACATAGATCATACTGATATTCTGTTGGCGTATAATTGAGTAAGCCAAAGTAGTATTGGGGTGAATTATCAGTTTAAGTGTTGGCTTGCTGCGTTTTATGAATTCTTCAGTACGTCTTTGTGAGGTACGCCTTGTTGGAATTCACCATTTGGCGAACTCTAAGGTTTGGCAGACTCTTTTATGAGACAATTCGCCAAACCCAAATGTTTTGAGTGAACTTGTTAGTATCATTAGAGTTCAGATGAGACCTAGTTAGAATTGAACTAGAGTATTGTAGATGAGAACATGATATGTTTAGGTAACCGAATGACATGTTTAGTTGGTTACTTAAGTGTGCAAGCAATGTTTTTCCACTTTGATTAGTGGTAGTAGTTACATTTGGTAAAAGGGTTAGATTTCAAATCTTACTAGGCAAGCTTAGTCTCTAAATTCAAGGTCAATAGTGGGGTCTCAGACTTCCCCACTAAGCTTATTTCCATTGTCTGTGCTATAAAAGGGTGTCTATAGCCAACATGTTTTACTTTTACTTCTCTTTTTTTGTTCTCTCCTACGTCTTTAAGAAATTTCTTTTATGTTATCTTATCTTAAGGAGACAAGGAAAGTTTATAGAAGCTTGTCAAATGCCACTAATAAGTACCAGTTGACTGGTAATTTCTAGAAACCCTTAGGATGTTGGCGAGGAAGTTTACGTCTTTGCATTAATGCATGCATAATCAATTTTCAGTAGATGAATGGTTTGATAATTATGATTGTTTCTTATTTAGCTCAAGAAACTAGAGAAGGTCCAAGCGATCAAGGCAAATGACCAATAGAGTATATTCTACCCTGAAGTTTTGCTAAGTTTCTTTTAATTCCTTTGAGTTATGAAAATTCTATGATATGTGGGATATGAAAGGTAAGTTGACCTTATTGAAGGTAGGTCGATGTGTCTTGTATTGAGGAATGTTTAATAAGTTCATGTTGTATGTGTGAGCATTGCCATGATCGAGGTAAAAATAATCACCTAGTGTGTGAGCCAAGTGCTAGACTATTTGTGATATATGAAAACATGGAAGAAGCTTTATTTGTGATGCCTTCGGTAGGACAACTTTATTGCAAACTGGGTTGGCAAATGACGACCCAACCTTGTAGGAGAACAGATGTTCAATCTAACAAGGAATATATGATTTGGCTGATATGCAATTCTGGATTCTAAAAATGGGCTCGAGGCCTACACAAGGTTGAGTTATAAGTAAACATACACAACTGTAAGAAGTGCGTATAAGTTGGCAGTATATGTTTGCCAGGGATACTGTGTGCATTGTTTTGGCTGAGTGTCGTTATCAGAAAACTGTACTGCTAACTTGGTGCAATGTGTCTGTATGATTGAGTTTAAAAAATGTCTTTATTTTTAGGCCATTTATCAGTAATCCGATAAAAATTATGTATCTACCTGGTACTCACTAAGTTCAAATGAACTTACTTTATTACCTTTCTTTCTCAGGAAATTGATTAGCAGAAAAAGATCTATAGAAGGGGACTACACTAGAGTTGTGTTTATAAGTGAGCCACATGTCAATTTTGTATCATGCATGGTTGTTCGGCGAAGGGCATATTCACCCATTTTGTATTTAACTTTTGCTTTTACTTCACAAATGTATTGTTTTGTTTTATAAAGCGTAACTAACCTTGTTTATCATTTGGACCGCCAAATTCCCCTTATTTGCAGTTTTCAAAACTATTTTTTCATAAGTGTATTCGAATTCGATGGCGGAGCCTGTTTAATAGGTAATTTATTAATTCCTTTTACTCTCCTTAAAGATACAAGGCTAAATGAGCAAGGAATCAATGTTTTAACGAAAAGGGGAAATCTTTATAACTATTTTCTCAAACTTTGAATCAAGTCAAGGTTTTGAATTGATCAGTAATGCCCCAGTCCATTGGGCGGATTGTTTGTACTGTTGATATACGCCATGTCTTCTTAACGGGCTAATGGGTGTTACAAGTTTTTGGTATCAAAGCCTAGGTTTAACCGATTCTAAAAAACTGAAAGTTAAGTCATGCCTTGCCATGCATGATATATTTTTGGCTTAGTCCTTGTGGTTTTGATTTATTTAAGTTTTATTGTTGCTTGGAAAAGTATCTGAAAGCTCAAGAGAAGTGAATGGAGAAAGATTGAGAGTCATGTACCACCAGCACAAGGACAAGGTTGATCGGCTGCTTAACATCACAGCAATAATGTGCAAGCGTACATTATCGATGCAAGTATAGTAGATAGATATAAGTCTATCGGATATCGATCCCATGAGGATGGTTGTCTTTTGTCTATCAATGTTAGTGATGCAATAACACTTCCGTGCTAAAAACATTCTAACCTAAAGATTAAATAGTAGAAGCAAGATTGAACAAAATAATAGTTAACCCAGAAATCATGTATACTTCCATACAAACATGGAATAGAAAGTAATCACCAGCGTTTAGAAAAGACTCCTCGTCTAGAGCTAATCTACATCCCTTTCACATCGATTTACCCGTAGGAGGCTTAAGCCGCCATAGCCAAAAAACTTCAAAAGATAGGTTAAAGAAGATGATACCCCAGAAAAAAGCCTCATTTTTTTCTTTTCACGTGAATATTTATATTCTTCCAAATAGTACATGTGTCCTTTCATCAGAATCATGCTGCCTCTGTACGTACAAGTTGGTTATACCAGACTGGACAGCCTACATTTTTGTTATTATCTGGATAGCTGTCAGATGTGACGACAATTCTGGGCACAATATGGAAATACTCATGTAACGACATCAATACCAAAACATGACGAAATTAAGGGTAAATAGGCTAAGATCCAATGAGTTATAAAATGTAATTTACTGAACTAAAAGATGCTAAAATATGTGCTAAAGATAACTAAATGGGTACAAATTAACCAATAAGTAGGGAGAAAACATATGTTCTTTCTAGTATTATCACACCCCTCAAACTTGAGTTTTTACTTGTCCTCAAGTAAAATAGAAACTAGCAAGGCTACACAAGAATTCACAAAGGCAAATGATCATTCTAGAAAATTGAATCACCTAAAATCCTAATGAATGAGTACCATTCAGATGACAGAATATTGCATCGACAATACATAAGTATGAATAAATAAGGTTGCAACTTCATCAAAACCAACATCATGCTTTGAAGCCTAAATTCTAACTACTAATACAATATTTATTGTACAATTTATGTCTTTTTTTTTGTGAATAAGGGATATCGTTGCCTTATTATACCCTTGTTCCTAAAAAGTAACGATGGAGTGCAACAAACCCCAAGGGAGTACATAATTATGCCGACATACACTCGTGTAGCGATAATCTTTGGCCAAATTCTTTTTTCTAACGCTTGCATTGGAGTGCTCCTTCTTTAACATTTCACAATACACCCACTTTGGAGTGTTTCTTATTCATAACTATATATATAAACAAATGTAAAAGGAAAATTCATTCAAGATTCAAGGAATACTACTAGTCATCCATTACTAATGCAACCTAAATCATTCATCAAAGAATTGAAGATACAACATTCAATCAAATTTATCTAACTTATTCATTGATAGTTCACATGATTCAAGAATTAAGCATCGGATGTAACAAAAATTTTCAAACACATTTGTATTAACCACAAATAAACCTTGCATGTTTCATTAAAAACTTTCTTTTTTTGAAATATGGGTGTATTTCCAAAACCCATATGCATTCCCCCAAACATAAAGTTTACATTGTCCCCAATACACTAACACTAAAATGCAATGATAATAAAAATGCAACAACAATGTTCACTAACAAAATGAGAATTGCAGCTACATGCAATGTATGAATAGTATAGCTAAAACTTAAAATAAACTAACTCAGTTTTCCTCGGCCATCAATGTGGCTGCACGATGTTTCTTCTTCCTCCTCCTTTTCTCCTCCTTCTTGCGCTTTTTGTCTTTGGAGCACTTTCTATTCTTTTTTTTGGGCTTCACATAGTCCTCGTGTAACACCTCTTACCCATATTCGATGTTGGAATAGGGTACGAGGCATTACCAGACTTAAACTTTAACAAACATTAAAAATCGAGACATGAATTTCCACTCAAATTTGAAACTTTTCATATTCATCTATATCATCCCTTAAACGAGCCTACGAGGCCCAAAACAAACATTAGGAACAGCTTAGGACTAAACCGAGAACTCAGGTAAAATTTACAAAACTTAGAAAAATTTCATCATAAAATAGGACCACACGCCTATGTGGCATATCACACGCCTATGTAGGTAGGCCTTGTGGTCACACACGCCTGTGCTTCACGCCGTATCCATCTTAGTCTGCATTCTGTTTATGATGTCATCATCCAATTGAGGTCACACGGCCAAGTCACACGTCTATGTGCTTAGGCCGTGTCCTCCATAAGGTTGAGACACACACCCGTGTCTCTGCCCATGTGCTCAATTCTGGACATTCTATTTTCCAAAATTAAGGTATAGGGGACACATGGCCGGATCACACGCCTATGGGGGCAGACTGTGTGTCACACAGGACCTAGACACATGCCCGTGTGTCTATCCGTGTAGACAAATACAAGGCTATTTTCCAAGCCATTTTGCCACCCTCACTTGCATACATTCACACATCACATGGTATATTATTAAGCATATAAATGCAATCAAGCCAGCCACAATCATGAAATAACATGTCATTTACAACTTGTATCCATCTTTCTAATAGCACTATGCTTTACCAATGCTATTCATGCCAATTTCAGATTCATAAAGACATTAACCCATACCTTGAACCCATAAACATTATTAGCCAACTTAACTAGTCAACAATGAGGCTATTAACCACATCCATCACTTATCAAGTAAACATAAACCACATTACAAGTCATTGGCATATGTACATGAAAAATCATATAATCAACACAAGCCATCATTCATGGCCATATACAAATTGGACCATAAACCATTCTAGGCCAACATATTTGACCACATTAACAATGACATAATTAATCGAAAGACAAAGTCCCTATACATGCCATAAACTTAATATACATGCATTCACTTATACCCAATGATAGCTTGATAGTGTGATAGCGTCTCCGGCGATCTCCAACCCGAGCTAGCTAAATTAACCTATAAGAGGATGGAAAGGAAGGGGAGTAAGCTTCAAAGCTTAGTAAGTTCCTATGCAAATGATAAACAACTATATAAATTCATTTAATTTACTCATCCATAAGAATATTATTAATACAATTTGCATTAAATCTCATGATTACCACTTACTCATTCATAATGCTTACTCTTTTATCTTATAACCACTAATTGCATGTCTTAGCATTTGACTAGCAACCATAATCTCCCCATTATAGCATATCATATTATTTAACAAGTTATTTCAACTCTCTTAACAACATGCACATCATTTACGAGTAATCATAATTTCAACATATAGCTTAACAATCTTTCACTTATCTATAGCTCATATCTCTCTATGTTTTCATAATGACTTTAATCGGTGATTATGCAAATCTTTCCTTTTTCACACATGTCCAATGAATCATAAATCAAGTGAAACAAACATCTTATCTCTCAATTTGATATGGTTCAAAAGTCTAACACATGATTCTCAACTTAATTTACCATGAATTTACACATCATAAACATGAACACTTAATCACAAGATTTCATAAATACTTTTAATAGGCATTAATATCTATCTTTCCTTCATTTCATATTCATTGAGTCATAATCAAGGAAATAAAACATTTCATATCTCAATTCCATTTGGCCTAAAAGCCCTTCTCGTTTGTATTAATCAACCTTACCATAATTTATACATTATACACATAAACCAAAAATCATAATATTAACTTAAAGTCACATTCATAATGATCATGAACTCATAATATCATGAAGCCAATGCTAATAAACTTTTCGTACATACCTGTACTAACTCTTAACATAATTATACCTTTCATATCTTTGTCATAGTCTTTGAATTACTCGTTGAACCACTTGGAATACTAAAGGATACTCGGGAATCTCATACACATATGATCGTACAAAAGCCATATCCCAGACATGGTCTTACATGGAATCTCATTTCGATGCCAATAGCCCAGCTATGGTCTTACACGTAATCTCATATCGATGCCATGTCCCAGACATGGTCTTATACGAAATCTGAAATCGATGACATATCCCAGATATGGTCTTACACGAAATCACATGTCGATGCCATATCCCAGATATGGTCTTATACGAGATCTCAATAACCCTAATGTCATGACATTTGTATCTTATCTATTCCTAAGGTTCGGGATTCTCATTCTTCTATTCTTCGCCAAATCATCATCAATCGAATCCGTAAAAAAAATATATAAAATTCATGCAATATAAAAATATTAAATATATAATATAATGTTGTATTGTTTACACAAGAACTAACCTCGATACCAAAAATGGTGAAAAATGACTTATTCGTCAAATACTTGTTTTTCCCCGATTTAGGTCTGAACCTCGTTTTCTTGATCTAAAACATCACATTTAACTTATTTTATCAACATACTATTCAAATCAGTCCAAAATACATTTTAGCAAAATTTACATTTTTGCCCCTAAACTTTGTCATATTTATAATTTTTCCCCTAGGCTCGAAAAATGAATCTATTCAATTTCTTCGATTCCCAAGCCTAGCCGAACCTCTTTTATACTTATAGTAGTCCACATTCTTCATTAAAATAGATTTTTAACACATATTTTATAACTTTTACAAATTAGTCCTTTTTGACATTTTTACCGAAAATCACTTAGCAAAAGTCATTTCTCACACATCAAACATATATAATCTACCATTAAACATCAAAATACGCACATATTCATCATGGGTCAAAACCCTAGACTTTAACCATTTCTCAAATTAATGGTAGAAATAGATAGATCTCGTTATGAGGATTTCAAAAAAGTAAAAATTATTAAAAACAGGGCTAGAACGAACTTACAATCGAGCTTGGAAGCTTGGAAAATCCTAGCCATGGTTTCTTCATGTAAAATTTGGCCAAGGAAGAATATGGACAAGAAATTTTGGCTTTTATTTTGTTTATTAAGTCATTTAATTACTAAATGACCAAAATGCCCCTAACTTAAAAATATTTTATTTCACCTATTTCATGTCCATTTTTGCCAAAAAAATTATCCAATGGTATAATTACCATTTAAGTACCTCCAATTTAAAATTTTTAGCATTTAAACACCTCTAGCTTCTAGAACTCAAGTTTTGCACTTTTTACGATTTAGTCCTTTTGACTAAATTGAGTGCCCAAACGTCGAAATTTTCAAACGAAATTTTTATGAAATCATTTTGTGAAATCGTAGACCATAAAAATATAATAAAATAAATTTTATTACGTTGAATTTGTGGTCCCGAAACCATTGTTCCGACTAGGCCCAAAAATGGGCTATTACACCTCGGATCGCTCTTCAGTTTCCAGCATTGCCCTGGCATCATCGGCTGCTTCTTGTGTAGGAGGGGCCACCTGGAGTGGTTCAATATAGACCACTATCTCTAATGAGTTGTGGTGCTCCTCACTAGTTTCCTTTGCAACTTTCGCCTGTCTAGCTCCATCTCGCTCCAAATTTTAAATAGTTGCACCAATAAACTTGGATACATTGACAGTGTTCTTAGCAGATTCTTTCTCAGCAGCGTCTTTCTCAGTATTTTCTTCCTCGACCTTTTCATTTAAAACTGCAACACGGACTTCCTTCTATCCCATATCAACTTCCTCTCCAACAGCAGGCGTCTCTTGACTAATAATGAAGTCACCCTCTACCAGGCTATCAATCCTTCATATGCACTCCTCAGGTCCCTTGAGTCCTCTTTTTTCTCAACATTAGAGACGTGCACAATGGGAGGGGATTCCACCGATCTGTTTCAGTCTCCTAAGTCATCTTCCTCGGATGAGGGTTCATAATCTCAGATGATCAGTAGGAACACTGGAAATTCTAGGAGTGGGGCCAAGCTTAACTGACTTAATGTGGCTACAATAAAGTTTTTATAGGCCTTGGTATAAGTGTAGAACAAATTTTGTGATCTGTCCATATCTTCTATTGTAGCGACAAGCCTAATCTGCTTATCGTTGATGGAATTGGCCAACTTCTCGATAACCTTCATTCTATGCAACAATGATGTCTCTGTAATTAAGTTTGTTCCCTTACTGTTTGCCTTAGTTTTACCCTTCCTTGTCTTACTGGTCTCTGCCTCCTTCATTGTCAGTGTATTCTTGCCATAATTTATTATTTTAATAGAGGCTTTATTTATCGGTCCCTTATTCTCTAGGACCTTTTTATCATCACGGGGTACGATCCCTTTCTGTTGGCACAGTAGCATCACCAACGATGGGAAAACCAAAATTCCAGTTTGTCTTGTGGCACAGTCATCAATTTCCTGTGGAGTATTGTGTCGACATCAATATTTTTACCCTTGTCAATTGAATGTATCAGGCACATTCTATCGAGGTTGACAGTGGTGCTGTGAGTAGAGGGCGGTAGTCTGCAGTTGACAAAATAAAGCCAGACTTTTACTTTGTAGTGTCAGGAAGCGGCGATGCATTGTATAATTCTTTTGGTGTGAAACCATCCACAATGCTCCTTCGACACATAGATCCTTCACCAATAGGTCCCTTTTGTCGTCTGTGATATCCTCAATAAACTCGGAATGTTCACCTACATCCACTTTAGTGTTGTAAAGCTCATTAAAATTTTTTTCATCCCATGTGTGTAACACCCCTAACCCATATCCGTTGCCAGACTAGGGTTAAAGGCGTTACCAGACAAATCTAAACATTTTACACACAATTCATATACATCATCCACAACCATAGTAAAAAATAACCATAGTGTCCCTTATATAGGTTATCGAGACCTTAAACATGCCTTAGAAAGGGGTCAGGACTAAACCTAGCTCATACAAAATTTTTTTCAAAACATAAATATTTTTCAAAGTTGTACAGGTCACACTCTCGTCTGAACAGCCCGTGTGCGTCACACGGCTTTAGACATGCCTGTGTGTCTAGGCCGTGTCAAAACAGGGCATACATACTGACTTGTCCACACGGCCATAAGGCACGCCTGTGTGCCAGGCCATGTGGAAAATTAGAGAGGCTACTGACTTGGTCACACAGCTGACCACACGCCCGTGTGTCTAGCCCGTGGTTGAAATTGACTTGGCTGCACAACCTAGCACACGCCTGTGTGTGTGGCCGTGTGGTCTGCCCAGGCTCATTTCGAAATGGCCCTTGAGTAACACGGCTGAGACACACGCCCGTGTCTCTGCCTATGTAGGTAAAAATAGGCCATTTTCAACGCTAATTTTCCACCCATTAAGGGTCCTCCCTACAAGCATCAAAAAGGCATCTAAAGCATCATATTTTCAACCAATTTCAAACCTAAATCATTCATCATTCATATCATATATTCATCAATCTATTTCATTCATAATTCACAAATTAAAAGATAACATTCATAAACCAAAGACATACCAAAACATATGATTTGTAACATCAATTTACCCCGTTCATTCTCATGCCAAATTCTTGCCAAATTCTTACCAAATTCACAATCAAACATATATAAAAAACTTAACAAATTGACCATTACTTTTGGACAACCAAAAACACCTCATAATAGCAACATTGCATCACATATCATATACCAAATTCAAACCATAAGTTTAACCATAATCTAGCCATATCACATGGCATGGTATACACATTACAAAACATATTCTAATACTTCTAGCCTATACATGCCATACTTCAATAATTACACTTTCAAAAGGTACCAAAATATAGTTCGATAGTGTGGTGACGATCCTCGATGATTCCTGAGCTTTCGGTAGCGTCGATATTCATAAAACAATTGAAAACGCACACAAAGTAAGCTATCAAAATCTTAGAAATCATATACAAATAAACTTAACAATATAAACATATAAGTATCATAATATACATATACTCCTTAGCCAAATGCCATCACAAACCACATAGCTCAAATACATTTCACATATTCCCCATTCATTGGCACATATAGCATATTTTCTCAGACTTTTGTCACATATAATCACTTGATCACAAATATACATATACTTATCTTTCAACATCAAATATGATATACAATTTCAAACGTACCTAAATCGTATACACATTTCATATAATCATTCATTTCTCGGAATGTCCGTTGAATTATTTAGAATCATAAGGATATGCGGATAGCTCAGAAAGCTCGTACAATGCCAATGTCCCAGACGTGGTCTTACATGTAATCAAATATCGATGCCACTGTCCTAGAAAGGGTCTTACACGAAATCAAATACGATGTCAATGTCTTAGACATGGTCTTACACGTAAAGCATAAGTCGATGCCAATGTCCCAGACGTGGTCTTACACGAAAACAAATATCGGATCCTATGTCATGACATATGTATCCTAACTATTCCTATGGTTCGTAGGGGGCTTTTCAGACATCGAAACTTTGTCGTTCCTTTCTCGGATATCCCATTATCAACACATATAATCATTCAACATTGTTCAAAAGCATATAATCAATAGTAATTCAATTCAAAATACGTTTATTTGTATATCGACTTACCTCATACGGAAATAAACGAAAATGAGCGACTATTCAACGGCTTTCATTTTCCCCTAATCTAATTTTGTTTTCTTTAATTCTTAGTCTATATAAATTCAATTTTAACTCTTTTATTTACTAAATCATTCAATTCAATCCCAAAACACATATTTAGGACATTTTACAAATTAGCCCTCACATTTTCACATTTTGACACTTTAGTCCTTAATTCACAAAATCACAAAATATACAAAATTTCCTTACACATATGCTTAACCGAATTTTCATAGTATTCATATAAGTTCATATATTTCATTTATTTCACATTTTAGTCCCTCAAAATCTCATTTTTACAATTTAACCCAAATTACTCAAATTCATCAAAAATTCAAAGACAAAATATACTAACCCAACACATATCTTTCATTTTTCTATCATCAAACTTCATAAAGCTTACATTATCAACAATGGAATAACCCAAAATCATCAACAAAATTAGAAATTAGGGCATGGGCTTGATAAATTACTAAGTGACGATTACAAAAATGTTAAAATTATCAAAAATCGAACAAAATACATACCTAAATCACCAAATCTCTTAGTCAAACCCTAAGCTTGAGTTTTCTTTCTTTTTCCTATGATATATTCGGCCAAATGATGAATAAATGAAGCCAACATTATGTTTTGTTAATTAATAAACATTAATACACAATTTACTATTATAACCTTATAATATACATTTAAAATTCCACCAACTAATGTCCATTAATGTTATTCAATACATTCCATGGTCAAATAACCACATAAGGACCTCACAATTAAAGAGACATAGCAATTAGGCACTTTAACAAATTGAATGTTAATTTTTGCATTTTACGTGATTAGGTCCTTTTATCAAATTAAGCACATAAACGTTTAAATTTTCATACGAAACTTTCACACATGTCAATTCACATATTATAAGCACAGAAAATAATATTAAAATATTTTTTGACTTGAATTTTTGGTCCCGAAACCACTATTCTGACTAAGGTTTAAAACGGGTTGTTACAACTCTCCCCCTTTAGGGATTCTCGTCCCCGAAACTCTTACTGTTGAACAGATTCAGATATTGTTGTCTCATAGCATCTTCGGGCTCCCACGTAGCCTCTTCAATACCGTGTCGATGCCACATCACTTTTACTAATAAAATTTTCTTATTTCGTAGTTCTTTAACCTCGTGAGCCAAAATACGGATCAGTTCTTCATCGTAGGTCATGTTAGACTGAATCTCAATCTCAGACGGAGGAATCACATGCGAAGGATTGGATCTGTATCGTCAAAGCATCGATACATAAAATACATTATGAATCTTTTCTAACTCAGGTGGTAACAACAATCGATATGCAATCGGCCCAATACGCTCGAAAATCTCATACGGCTCGATGAGCCTCGGACTCAATTTGCCTTTTCTGACAAATCGAAGTACTTTTTTCCACGAAGACACTTTCCGAAATACTTTGTCACCATTCTTAAATTCAATGTCTTTTCGTTTCAAATTTGCATAAGATTTATGACGATCAAAACCTGTTTTCAAACTTTCTTAGATCATTTTTACTTTCTGTTCAGTCTCTTTTATTAAATCAACACCGTGAATCTTATTTTCGCTGAGCTCAGCCCAATAGAAAGGTGTACGGCATTTTCTACCATATAAGGCTTCGTACGGTGCCATTTTAATGCTCGATTGAAAACTATTATTATTTGAAAATTCAATCAATGGAAAATACTATTCCCACGTACCTTTAAACTCAAGAATTCAACATCTTAACATACCTTCAAGTATCTGAATAGTTCGCTCGGATTGACCATCCGTCTGCGGGTGAAAAGTAGTACTGAAATGCAATTTTGTACCTGATCGTCGATTTTCCTATGATAAGTTTTATAAATTTATAATGAATCGTTCTTGAAACTAACTATTATCACGACGTAGGAAAGTGTACCTATCGAACAGTAGTATAGTTTTAGCAAGACCGGATTGTCGAACCCAAAGGACTATGAGTACTAGTAATGATTGTCTTCTTATTATCCAGCCGAAGAAAAGAGATTTATTTTAACTAACTAATTAATTAAACTAAGAACTTGCAGAAAATAGGATTTGGGAAATTACTTTTGGGGAAAGTGATTGATTGAGACAATACCTAAGGAAAAATCCAGCTAGACTTTTACTTATTATTCTGGCTCCGTACCAGACAATTTATTCATTTAACTTGGTCCGTAGAAATCCCTACTGTATATTATTATCCTTCTCAAGACTAACAACATCTAATCCCTAGGTTGAATAACTGAGAGTTATCTCTAATTAACACCCTAAGGTTGCATTAACTCGATCTATGGATTCCCTTATTAGGTTTCACCCTAATTCGGCAAAATCTTGTCACCCTATCTCTAGGCGCGCAATCAACTCCGCTTAATTACGATAAAGTTACTCTTAGCTAGGGTCTATTCCTCCTCCAACTAAGAGTAGTAACTTGAAGTGATATCCTGAAATACCAAAACAAGAATTAAGAACACATAATTAAGAACAAATCAAATATTTATCATACGATTTAGAAATAATAACAAGGTTTTGTCATAGGTTTCATCCCCCTTAGGTATTTAGGGGTTTAGTTCATAACTAAACAAGAAAACATCTCAGAATAATAATGATTACAAAACATAAAGAAAACCCAAAATTCCTAAAGGGGAAATTGAGGAGAGATCTTCAGTCTTGATAGTGGCTCCGACTTCTGAGCTGGATCAATCTGCTTCCTTGGAGTAATTCCTTACTCCCTATTCTTCATCTCCCTTTTTCTTCCTCTTCTAGGGTGTATTTATAGTCTTTGGAATGCCTAAGAACCCTCAAAAGTGGCCTTTTCCAAATTAGACTTAACTTGGGCTTGGCAGGGACACGCCCGTGTGCGATAACTTCAGGCCGTGTTCGAGGTACACGCCCGTGTGTTATACCCGTGTGAATCGTGCTTTAATTCTACCAAATTGACACGGCCGAGTGGTCTACCTATGTAAAGAGGTCCAAGCCGTGTTAATTTCGTGCTGTGGCCCATTTTTTCCATTTTCGACCCGTTTCTCGTTCCTTTCATTCTCCTATACCTACCTGAGAATAAAACAAGAAATTAAGGCGTTAGGAGCATCGAATTCACCAAATCTAATGAGAAATTATTCATAAAATGCGTTAAGAATGGGTTATAAATATGTATAAATTATGGTTTATCAAATACCCCCACACTTAAGTGTTTGTGTAACGCCCCCACGCCCGAAACCGTCACCGGAGTCAAGCTTGAGGTGTTACTAAACTTATCTTACCTTTTAAACAACTCTAAACCACTTATTTTAATTTTCGGAACAAACTATTTTTCTGCGTCATAGCTGCTTAAAAATTCATTTCTTGAGTTTCAAAACTCGAAATTAAGATCCGTAAATTTTTCCTGAAACTAGACTCATATATCTATCTACTAATTTTTTTTAAGAATTTTTTACTTAGCCAATTAGTACAGTTTATTAGTTAAAGTTACCCCTGTTTCAGAATTTGACTGCACTGACCTCTACTTACTACGAACCACTTTTCTCCCTATAAAAAATTAATATAACTATAACGTTTGTTTATATTAAAACTAGATTCAATAAGGATTCTAAAAATATAAATTAAACCACCTAATTATTTTTTTACAATTTATGGTGAATTTCCAAAGTTGAAACAGGGGATCTAGAATTTTCTCTGACCCTGTTTCACTAAAACTCAGATATCTCATAAAATATAATACCTTTGCCTGTTTTGCTTATTCCATAAGAAAATAGACATAATAAGATTTAATTTCATATATTATTCACCATCAAACCATGTCTCTACGATTTTTAGTGAATTTTCAAAATCACATTATTTCTGATACTTGAATCTGTTTTTAAGTTACTTTCACATTTTTCTTAGTTTTCATGTGATAGTTACTACTTATTCATACATACAATTAAACATGTATATCATCAGCCATTCTATTAACTAATCACTAGCAAGTATTTACACATCATTCATTGATCATATCATATCAAAAGAAACCAAGTTCCTATACATGCCATACACAAAACTAAACGTCTAACTATACCAATGTGATTTCTTCGATAGTGTGATCAGGTCTCCGACGTTTCCTTCGATCCCCGAGTGGCTTGATAAAAACTATAAGAAAAAGAAAATAAAGAGAGTAAGCACTAGGCTTAGTAAACTTACAAGCAAATAAATTACAACATTCAACATAATGAATAATTATACATAATGTCACCTAGCCTCATAAACTTTCTTTACTTCTCATTTTCTACC
The DNA here is from genome assembly GCA_025698475.1 of Gossypium anomalum. NCBI lineage: Eukaryota > Viridiplantae > Streptophyta > Magnoliopsida > Malvales > Malvaceae > Gossypium > Gossypium anomalum. The sequence continues at coordinate 18,654,895 of CM046963.1, read as the reverse complement.
TTCTTCTTTACTTACTTACCTTCTTTCTTACCTGACCTTTCACTATTCATAAATATAATCTACCTTCCCTTTTGCTGATAATTCACTGTAATTTAACATGTACAATGACCCATTGAACCACTCGGAATACTAAGGATCTTTGGGGTCGTTCTGCTCTATCAATATCTCGCCAATGCCATGTCTTCGACATGGACTTACATGAATTATTCTGTCTCCAATGCCATATATATATATCTAATATGGGCTTACATGGCTCATTCCTGTCTTCAAAGCCATATATCTCGATATGGACTTACATGGCTTATTTCTGTCTCTGTCTGTCTCTGTCAACCCCAATATCCTAACATTCCTAAGGTTCAAACGGGGCTTCCTAATGCTTTTTCTCTGTCACTTTGCCTTTAATTCGACTTTAAATATCCTCATAAAATAAGTATATAAATGCTGGAAATTTACAATAATAATGTAAAATAAAAGAATATTGCATTTATTTACTGTAAACTTACATCGTATGCAAAAATAGCTACTTTTACCATTTCGTCCACAACTTGGTATTTTCTCCATTTTAGCTTGAATTTCAGTTTTCCTTGCTCTATCATTTAAAATATAGTCTAATTAGGACTCAAATTATTCAAATTGACCCAAAATCATATTTTGGCAAAATTACAATTTTGCCCCTAAACTTTTGCATATTTACACTTTTGCCCCAAAGCTCGTAAATTAAACTTCAGCCTATTTTCTTATGTTTCATGATATGCTGGTCATTTTTCCCTTCTATGGCAGCATCAAATTCATACTCTAACAAGCACTTATGACTATTAGGTATTTTTACCGATTAAGTCCTTTTACTCGCTTTTGCTTAAAACCGAGAGTAGTACAAGTTGTCTAACATAATTTAAAACCTCATATTCTATCATAAAACATCAAAATACACAAATTTCACCTATGGGTATTTTTCCAAATATGAACCCTAACTTAAATTATTGCTAGCATAAGCTTTATCGAGCTCTGGGACTCAAAACGTAAAGAACATTAAAAGCGGGGCTTGGAATCACTTACCATGGAGCTTGAAAGCTTGAAACAAACCCTAGCTATGGAGAACCCTTGAAATTTCGTCCTAATGAAAAAGATGGACAAAAATTGGCTTTTAATTTTGTTTTTAATTCATTTTAATAACTAAATGACCAAAATGCCCTTACTACTAAACTTTCAAAAATTCCTTCCATGTCCTAATTTTGTCCATGAACTTAAAATTGGTAAAATTACTCTTTAAGGACCTCTAATTAATAATCTAATTCAATTTTATGCAGAATACTTCTAGAACACAAGTTTTACAATTTATTCAATTTAGTCCCTAATTTCAAATTAAGTACTTTATGGATAGAATTTCTTCACGAACTTTTCACACAATCATGCGAACATATCATAGACCTCAAAATAATAATAAAATAAATTTTTCTACCTCGGATTTGTGGTTTCACAGCCACTGTTCCGTTTAGGCCCTATTTCGGGATGTTACAGTTTGCTTGTCCTCAAGCAAAACCCTCGGATCACAGTTAAAGTTTCCTTTTTCTCAACTTATAATTCCGATCAATATTATCTCAAATCATCTCATAAGTAATCATACATTGAGAATTCAACTAAAAGAACATTAGAGCTTCAAACATTCTAAATTGAGTATTTTAATCATGAAAAACTTAGTTCTCTCCCCTCCCCTAGGTAGTTATCATTGATTTGGATCCTTACAGCATCCTCACTAAAGATTCACTCAAATCACTCGAAGTGTTTAAGGACATTGAAATTAGCACTCATCAGTCAATATGAAAAGTTATTACCATAGGCTTGCATAAAAATCAAATCTTCACCACTATAAATTGAGATGATACATCAATCCAAAGGTCTTTAAAGGGTTGTAACGAGGCTTAGTTAGGGGTTGTGGTCACAAGCTAAAAGAAAGGGTTAGAATTGAGATTGACTTAAAAAATTACTTAACTAGAAAAAATATTAAATCATCACTTGCGTACAACAAAGCTTTCTTCTTTGACTATGGAATGAGACTTACAAGCAAAAGATAACTACTGATTTATATACATGGGTTTTTTTTAAGAACAAGTCAAATATCATAGATTACTATTAAGAACAAGACATAGTTAAGCAATTTATTCAAATCAATTCTCGACAAAAATTGGGGATCAAATTAATTTAGGGGATTTCAACAATAATGGGTTAATGGTTAATATCGAGGGTGGTACAAGGAATGGCTTGTTAGGCTCAAAGGGGTTTGCTAAGGGTTAATCGTGGAGGTAGGCTTTTCATGGCATGAGTGGGTTAATCCTAAGTGCCTCTATCATCTTGATATATCAAATCAAATAGTGTGGTTTTGACATGCATAATCAGACAAGTTCTAGAATAATAATTCAATATTGGCACACTCAAAACAATAATAAAAGTGAGCATGAAAGAATTAATAAATGCTCAAAAGGCTCAAAAATCTCACAAAAATTATGGCTTTTTGATGTTTCAATTTATAGGATTCAATTCAAGATAATACCTAAATTTGGGGAACAACCTAAATTTTTAAATTCTTAAAAATCAACTTATCATGCTTGATTTTCTAGTGTCTTAGAGTTTAACAATCAATGCATGAATGCTTATGTTTTAATTCAAGATATATCAATCAAAATTATCAGTCAATCAAAATTCAACTTAAACATGATATGAGAGATTTACAAGAGAACAAAGCACTATTTAGGGATTTTCAGATAATGAAATGATTACCCCCCCCACACTTAAGATGTAAATTGCCGTCAATGTACAAGGTTAGATATATAAAAAATATAAGATCATAAGAAAGGGAAAGAATTGAAACTTCCTGAGTACTGAATGAATGTCCTAGTTTGGCGAAAGCGAGAATTGTTAATAGAACTAAAGGTAAAGCTTGATTCGGAGGAAATAATAACCATAAAGGTAAGCCGCATGAATCAATTAAAAAAAAGAACTAGGAATAATAATAAAAATAAGAGAAATAGTCTAATTTTGTAGGTGGCACAATCGCCTCACACGCCAGTGTGGGTTGTGTCCAGCCCGTTTTTGTCGCGAGTTGAAAGTTTGTCGCACGGCCTTGAGACACGCCCGTGTGTCTTGGCCGTGTGGCTTTATGATCGTAACACACGACCGTGTGCGATGTGGCTCGCTTCGCCCACGCCCGTGTAACTATGCACACGCCCATGTTGTTTTGGCAGTGTCGACTACGGGTGATAGGCACAGGTGTGTCGCACACCCTTGCTAGCTTCTCGCTTAGACCACGGTCCTGAGGCACGGGCGTGTCGCACGCCCGTGTTGTTTTGGTAGGTTCGTCCGCGGCCATGTCCCATGACCGTGGCAGTTTATCATCGCCCGTGTTTTGAAAAAATCTTACCCTGTTTCCACACGGTCTTAGACACGCCCGTGTGGTTGGCCGTGTGGGTTTTGTGGACCTGTGTTCAAAGATTCAATTAGTAGTCTAAATATTAAGAATTTTGAAATATAAATAAAATTTAAATAAATGAAAACTGTTAGTAGTCGGGTTGCCTCCTGAGAAGCGCTTATTTATAGTCTAAGCTCGACTTACCTCTCTATTGAATGGTTAAGGTGGTTTAAAGAGTTCGTACTCCTCATTTTGGCTATCATTCTTATCAAATTAAAGCTTTAACCGAGAAATGTTTACATTAAAAGTGCCGAACTTGGGATGACTTACCTCCACTGTACCGAATGGGAAAATACTAAGTACCGTAAGAGGGGTATCTTCATCCGGGTTGGGAGTGACAATGTGACGGTCTGCGGTATCTAATAAGACTTGATCTCCAACCTTAAGTTGATTTGGAGAGGTATCGAGCTTGTTTTGGCGTAGTTTCAGTTTATCGGGTGTTTCTGGTTTATGTGCTCGCCATTCGTCTAGCTCCTCTATCTGTAGCCTTCGTTCTTCATGAATGGGTCCTCTATTGTTGTTGGAACATGGCTCGTGTACTTCTTTCAAACTTAATTTCTACACAGTGGATTGTGTCATATTATCAGTTTTAGTAGGATGGTGTGGATCATTACCTTCCATGTCCGATGTGACGCTAGAATTATGAGCTTGAAGGGTGATCGTTTTCTCTCCTACGCAAAGTGTAAGTTCTTATTCAGAAGTTCTACCTGATTTGACAACATAGTGACCGAATCGATGTTATAAACGCCTGCTATTTTTGTTGGCTTAGTCCTCATGACTTGCCATTGATAGTTATTCAGTGACATCTCTTCAATAAATTCAGAAGCCTCTTCAGGTGTTTTGTTATTGATGGTCCCACCAACAGCTGCATCAATCATTTGTCTTGTCGAAGGGTTCACACCGTTGTAGAATGTTTGAACTTGCAGCCATAGAGGTAACCCATGGTGTGGGCACCTTCGCAAAAGGTCCTTGTGTAAGAGTATGCCCAAAGATCAATCACGAGATGGTTGTAATAACATACTTGGTTTATCATGTTTATTAATATAAGGCGTTGCCATTATTATTCCAGTTTCTTTTCTGTGTGCATAAATAAATTGTTTTATAATAATATCTTGAAAATAATATGATTATTCTTAAAAGATCCTTAGTCAAGTATTGTTGTTGGCTAGGACAATAATAATGCATTAAGACTAACATGTAGTTGATTGATGATAAAGAGTTGTCATTGATATGGAGTGTCAGAATTAAAGCATGAATATGTGTGTTAGAGAACAACATATTGGACTGACCCGCTATGAGTATGTTTCTTGGATTATTATGTAATTGTCACAACATTACTCATAGTGATTAATATGTATATGATCCTCATACTTGAGATCATCTTTATCCCAACATCGTGAGTTGTATATTTTGATACAGTCAAACAAACACCGTAACTGGTTGTTCTATAAAGACTGATGTTGGATATACCATAATCTATGTTAAGGGATATAGTTGATCAATATAGGATAAGTCCCTCATACATAATGGGAGTAATATCTCAGGCCACTTGATTGAGTGAGGCTAGAAATGCATGGTCATGCTCAAATAAGTTGATATGAGATGCCATACTTATTTGTGTCTCATAGTCTACTCAAGGTATCAAGAAACATGGGATGGACTATGCAAGTGTGACTATTCCATGACTTGTGTCCATTCCAAAGATATAGGACTTAAGGATCACAAAAGGTTATGTCGAATCATGACTTCTTGTAACTTAGGTAGTATTGATGCATTGCTAGATGCCACTCATTGTTTGTAACAGTAGAATCGTTCTAATATTACTACTAACGTTACAAGAACCTATAGGGTTACACCCTATGGTTGAAATGAATGAGGTAAAACATAGTTGGTATATTGCTTGGTTGTCACATGAATTAAATTAATTATAGAATTAATTTAATTGGGCAATCAAATTGTTGAACATACTATATGTACAAGGATGTTGTACACATAATCAGAACATAATTTTATTGATATATGAATTTAGTTCGTATATAAGTTTAAATAAATATAGTTTACTGAAATCTTTATTATAATTAATGTAATTATAATTTTTTGATTAAACATTATTATATTTATTTGAATGATAATTATTATGTTTGGATTAATTTTAATGAATTAAAATTCGTTATAAATATATACCAATTAAGAGGGAGTTATATATAGCAAGGGTAAAAACCCTAAAAAGCATATATAAAAACTAGCCCAAAAATATGCAAAGTGGTCTAGCAGCCGTTTAGCGAAATACTCTCTGAAAATAGTTTTCTGGGATTTCTACCGTTCATTGTCTATCGGGTGGACTACGTAGAGGCCGACATTGGAAAAGGTTGCGGCTTGGTTCGATAGTGGTTCAGCATTCCTGTTGCCTAGGCGTCGCTGTCTACTCAGATTGAAGTTTCGGTAATTTCAAAACCTTTTTATCACCCCGATTTGTTCCTTACACATGGATCCTTGGTTTGTATCGTTGGAATTTATTTTTTTAATTTTTTGCTGCGCCTTGGTGGCACCAATGTTCCAACAGTGGTATCAGAGCCACTTGTGTAATACGGACTCGGGCTTAAATACTTGGATGATGCAATTGGATGAGATGCATGTTTCAATTTTATTATGTTATTCCTGTTTAAATCGTTTAAATAAAATCTGATAATTGTTCCTTTCGATAAGCGATTAAATGTTAATCATGATGTTATGGCCTATTCGGTTTTATGTTTTTACTGTTAAAGAAATCTATGATGAAGCAGGGGTGGCATTTACGATTTCCAGTAACAGATTACTAGCCAGTGGAACAAGGGTTGTTCCGATATGAAACCTCAAGGATTAAAATCCTAAAAAAAACACGATTCTGTTGATAAAAGTTATCAAATCGTGAGGTTTCATTTGACTGGGGTTCGTGGTTCGTACCGCAGGGCTCCGCCCCTGCCTTCAGATCCCCATCATCTTCCAGTATGTTTTGTAATAAATAAACTTAATGGCCATAAAAGGTTGAAAGGATATTTTATAATTCACTTAGTAAAACATTGTATAAAGTATGTTATTTTTTTAAATGCACGGTGTTTGAAATGCATAGTTATAGCTCGATGACCCATTTGATAAAAGCTTGTAATTTTATAAATACGGCTTGCATGTTGTGCCTTACTACTATTCTTCTGTATTTCTCTTCTCATCTTACTCCCTTGTATGTAAAACGAGTTTCTAAATTTTGTAATTTGTAAAAGTTGCTGTGGACTAGACGAGAAGGAAGATGGGCCGACCAGTGTGGATCGACATCTTGTGAAACGGCTTACACCTTTAGGTTCCCTTTTGGTTCTCCCATTGGCTTGGGTTGAACCATCATAGTTTATGGGCTATAACTATTGCATTTATTTATTTCTTTACTTATTCATGTATGAGATGCTATGGATGTCTAAAGCATTAAAATTTGGTAATAATAAACCTCATTAATTAATGAGATCAATTAAAAGATTAAATGGACTAAAGTAGACCATAATTGGTGAGATGTAACACTCTAATAAAATCCCTCTATTAAAATATTAAGTCAACATGGCCTTCCAATTTATGCCCTCGTTAAGGCCTTGATCAATACTATGTAGGTTTTGCCAAAGTGAAGTACTAGTATTTATATTGGTTAAACGCGAAGAATAAACAAGTGATATTCGCCGGTTAAAAATTGGTTAATGTCTTAACTAGGTTACTCTAATAGGATTAGAAACCTAGAGGCAAGTAATTGGATAAATCATAAGATGATTAGAACAAGAGTTGTTCACCAAATTGTAGGAGTTACATATGATGTAATTAGCAAGTGTTGCTTACCTAATAACCATAATCTTGAGAGTAAAGCCAAAGCTGACTTAAGAGGAGGTGAAATATGGATCCTTAACCCACTAGAAATACTTTCAAGAAAGTCTTTCCGAAATTAATATATGAGGGTTATTAATTTTGAAATAAAATAGTGGGAACATCATTTAATAAAGTCCTTTTAATGATTGATATAAACTTGGTAAATTTATTCACACGCATATTTTATTGTTGTAGATATATTATGGCTGCAAACATTAATACACTCTCATTACGATCGGTCCTTGATAAGGACAAATTGAATGGTTTGAATTTTCTTGACTGGTTCTGTAACTTGAGGATTGTCCTCAAACAAGAACAGAAATTATATGTCATTGAAAAACCACTTCCTGATGAACCACCGGCTAATGCCTCGAGGGCTGATAAAGATGCTTACAAGAAGTATCTCGATGAAATGGTAGACGTTGGATGTCTTATGCTTGCCACTATGAATCCTGAGCTTCAAAAGCAACATGAGGATATGGTTGCTTATGATATGATCGAGCATCTGAAAGAACTATATCAAGGGCAAGCAAGGCAAGAGAGGTTCGATATCTCTAAGGCCCTATTCCAATGTAAACTGGCTGAAGGAAGCCCAGTAGGACCTCATGTTCTTAAGATGATTGGTTATATTGAAAGCCTATCTAAGCTTGGTTTTCCATTGAGCCAAGAGTTGGCCACTGATGTTATTCTGCAATCGTTGTCGGATAGTTACAGCCAGTTTGTCCTCAATTTCAATATGAATGAAATTGACAAGACTGCCACATGATTGCTCGGTATGTTACGAACTCATCAAGGCAACATGAAAAAGGTTGGACCCAAGCCCATACTCGATGGTCCGTAACAACAAGGGCAAGGGAAAGGCTAAAGTCCCGACAAAGCCTAAAGGCAAAGGTAAGCCCAATCTTGGAAAGGGAAAGGCTACACTGAAACCTAAAGGTGGGGTGTCTAAGAAAGGAAACTATTTTCATTGTGGTGTGACTGGACATTGGAAGCGGAAGCGCCTGTCTATCTTGAGGAAATCAAGAAGGCCAAAGCAAGCGAACGTGCGCTTCTGGTATTTATGTTATTGATATTAATTTATCAACTACTACTTCTTGGGTATTAGATACTGGTTGTGGTTCTCATATTTGTACTTCTGTACAGAGACTACAAAGGAGTAGGACTTTGGCTAGAGGATATGTGGACCTACGAGTTGGAAATGGAGCAAGAGTTGCTGTATTAGCTGTGGGAACATATACTTTATCTTTGCCTAGTGGACTTGGTTTAATTCTAGAGGATTGTTATTTTTTGCCCAGTTTGACTAAAAACATTATTTCAATTTCTTGTTTAGACAAAATTGGTTTTGAGATAATAATTAAGAATAATTGTTGTTCCTTTTATCTCAATAATGTTTTCTATGGTTTGGCACAATTGATTAATGGCCTTTATATTTTAGATCAAATGAATCCCATTTACAACATAAATACTAAAAGATCTAAAATAAATGACTCAAATCAAACTTATCTTTGGCATTGTCGTTTGGGCCACATAAGTGAGAAACGCATATCCAAACTCCATAAAGATGGTCTCTTGGATTCATTTGTTTTTGAACAATTTGAAGTATGTGAATCTTGCTTATTAGGAAAAATGACTAAATCTCTTTTTACTGGTAAAAGTGTACGAGCTAGTGATTTATTGGGCTTAATACATTCAGATGTATGTGGACCAATAAATACACAAGCCAGAGGTGAATTTCACTACTTCATTATATTGACTGATGATTTCAGTAGATATGGGTATGTTTATCTCATGCGCCATAAATCTGAGGCCCTTGAAAAGTTCAAGGAATTCAAAAATGAAGTACAAAATTAACTAGGCAAAACTATTTAGACACTTCAATCTGATCGAGGTGGAGAGTATTTGAGCCTAGAGTTTGATGACCTTTTGAAGGAATGTGGGATTGTCTCACAACTTACTCCTCCTGGTACTCCTCAATGGAATGGAGTTTCTGAGAGAAGAAATCAAACTCTATTAGACATGGTTCGATCCATGATGAGTCATGTTGATCTACCGACTTCCTTTTGAGGACATGCACTTGAAACAGCTATTTTCACACTAAATCGTGTTCCATCTAAATCGGTTCAAAAGACGCCATATGAGATGTGGACTGAGAAACGTCCCAGTATGTCTTTTATGAAAATTTAGGGTTACGAAGCTTATGTTAAACGTCAGATGTCTACAAAGCTTGAACCCAAATCTGAAAGGTGTATCTTTGTGGGTATCCGAAAGAAACCAAAGGATATTATTTCTTTAATCCCATTCAAAACAAAGTGTTTGTTGCTTGGACTGGTGTCTTTCTAGAGAGAGAATTTGTTTCTAGAAAAGGAAGTGGGAGAAAGATTGAACTTGAAGAAATTTGAGAATCACAAGATACCACTGAGCCAGAGATAGAACAATAGCAAATTCCACAAGAAATTGAGGAACAAATAACTGCTGTCGAAACACAACCACCGCGTAGATCTTTAAGAGAACGCCAAGCACCTGAGAGATATGGATTTCTCATTACAACACATGGTGACATTCTTCTTATAGATCAAGATGAGCCTAAGACTTATCAAGAAGCGGTGGCGAGCTCAGACTCTGAGAAATGGCTTGAGGCCATGAGATCTGAGATGGATTCCATGTATGAAAACCAAGTTTGGACTTTGGTTGACCCACCCGAAGGGGTTAAACCTATAGGGTGCAAGTTTTCAAAAAGAAAACCGACATGGATGGTAATGTGCAAACATACAAGGGGCGATTAGTCGCTAAAGGTTTTCGCCAAATTCATGGTGTTGACTATGATGAAACCTTTTCTCCTGTAGCTATGTTTAAATCCATCAGGATCTTGCTCGCCATAGCTGCATTTCATGATTATGAAATCTGGCAGATGGATGTCAAAACAGCTTTCCTTAATGGGAAACTTGAAGAGGATGTGTATATGACACAACCTGAAGGTTTTGTCGATCCAAAGGATGCTGGAAAGATATGTAAGTTACAAAGATCCATTTATGGATTAAAGCAAGCTTCTCGAAGTTGGAATCTTCATTTTAACAATGTAATCAAAGAGTTTGGTTTTATCAAAAATGAAGATGAGCCATGTGTTTACAAGAAATTTAGTGGGAACACAATCACATTCTTGGTACTGTATGTGGATGACATACTTATCATGGGCAATGACATACCTACCTTACAGTCTATTAAGACTTGGTTAGGAAGTTGTTTTTCTATGAAGGACTTGGACGAAGCCACTTACATCTTAGTAGTCAAGATCTATAGAGATAGATCAAGACGACTACTAGGTCTAAGTCAAGGTACATATATAGATAAAGTATTGAAAAGGTTCAATATGGAAGAATCTAAGAGAGGATTCCTACCTATGAGACATGGTATTTCACTCTCGAAGGAAATATGTCCTTCAACTCCACAAGAGAGAGAACGCATGAGTAAAATTCCGTATGCTTCTGCTATTGGATCTATCATGTATGCCATGTTATGCATCCGTCTAGATGTCTCATATGCCTTAAGTATGACGAGTAGGTACCAAGTAGATCCCGGTGAAGGTCACTAGACCACAGTCAAGAATATCCTTAAGTACTTAAAAAGAACTAAGGATACGTTCCTAATATATGGAAGTGAGGAAGATTTAAGTGTAAAAGGTTACACTGATGCCAGCTTCCAAACCGACAAGGATGATTCTCAATCGCAATCAGGTTTTGTGTTTTGCCTTAATAGTGGTGCTGTGAGCTGGAAGAGTTCAAAGCAAAGTACAGTAGCTGACTCTACAATAGAGGCTGAGTATATTACAGCTAGTGAGGCAGCAAAAGAAGCAGTTTGGATCAAGAAGTTCATTACTGAACTAGGGGTTGTGCCTAGCATATCAGATGCTCTAGAACTTCGATGTGATAACAATGGAGCCATTGCACAAGCAAAAGAACCTAGATCTCACCAACGGCCCAAACATATACTTAGGCGCTACCATCTTATTCGAGAGATTATCGACCAAGGGGATGTAGAGATATTCAGAGTACCTACAGATGATAACATTGCTGATCCCCTGACCAAGCCTCTGACACAGCAAAAGCATGATCGTCACACTAAGTCACTTGGTATTAGATATATAAGTGATTGGTCTTAGTGCTAGTGGGAGATTGTAAGAGTATGCCCAAAGATCAATTACGAGATGGTTGTAATAACATACTTGGTTTATCATGTTTATTAATATAAGGCGTTGCCATTATTATTCCAGTTTCTTTTCTGTGTGCATAAATAAATTGTTTTATAATAATGTCCTGAAAATAATATGATTATTCTTAAAAGATCCTTAGTCAAGTATTGTTGTTGGCTAGGACAATAACAATACATTAAGATTAACAAGTAGTTGATTGATGATAAAGAGTTGTCATTGATATGGAGTGTCAGAATCAATGCATGAATATGTGTGTTAGAGAACAACATATTGTACTGACCCACTATGAGTATGTTTCTTGGATTATTATGTAATTGTCACAACATTACTCATAGTGATTAATATGTATATGATCCTCATACTTGAGATCATCTTTATCCCAACATCGTGAGTTGTATATTTTGATCTGATCAAACAAACACCAGAATCTGGTTGTTCTATAAAGGCGATGTTGGATATACCACAATTTATGTTGAGGGATATAGTTGATCAATATAGGATAAGTCCCTCCTACATAATGGGAGTAATATCTCAGGCCACTTGATTGAGTGAGGCTAGAAATGCATGGTCATGCTCAAATAAGTTGATATGAGATGTCATACTTATTTATGTCTCATAGTCTACTCAAGGTATCAAGAAACATGGGATGGACTATGCAAGTGTGACTATTCCATGACTTATGTCCATTCCAAAGATATAGGACTTAAGGATTAATGCATGAAAGGTTAATCACAAAAGGTTATGTCGAATCATGACTTCTTGTAACTTAGGTAGCATTGATGCATTGCTAGATGCCACTCATTGTTTGTAACATTAGAATCGTTCTAATATTACTACTAACGTTACAAGAACCTATAGGGTCACACCCTATGGTTGAAATGAATGAGGTAAAACATAGTTGGTATATTGCTTGGTTGTTACATGAATTAAATTAATTATAGAATTAATTTAATGGGCAATCAAATTGTTGAACATACTATATGTACAAGGATGTTGTACACATAATCAGAACATAATTTTATTGATATATGAATTTAGTTCGTATATAAGCTTAAATAAATATAGTTTACCGAAATCTTTATTATAATTAATGTAATTATAATTTTTCAGTTAAACATTATTATATTTATTTGAATGATAATTATTATGTTCGGATTAATTTTAATGAATTAAAATTCGTTATAAATATATACCAATTAAGAGGGAGTTATATATAGCAAGGGTAAAAACTCTAAAAAGCATATATAAAAACTAGCCCAAAAATATGCAAAGTGGTCTAGCAGCCATTTAGCAAAATACTCTCTGAAAATAGTTTTCTGTGATTTCTACCGTTCATTGTCAATCGGGTGGACTACGTAGAGGCCGACATCGAAAAAGGTTGCAGCTTGGTTTGATAGTGGTTCAGCATTCCTGTTGCCTAGGCGTCGCTATCTACTCAGATTGAAGTTTTGGTAATTTCGAAACCTTTTTATCACCCTAATTCGTTCCTTACACATGGATCCTAGGTTTGGATTGCCGGAATTCATTTTTTTTTTAATTTTTTGCTGCGGGTTGGAGGCACTGGTGTTCCAACACCTTGTATCTCTCCCATGGACCGTAAAGTGTTTCTAAGTCCATCTGTACAAAAGAAGATATATCATTACGCAACTTAGCTATTTTTGCCGGTGGAAAATATTTTAATAAAAAATTTTTGGTCATTTGTTCTCAAGTGGTAACGGACCCTCGTGGTAGTGAGTTCAACCACTGTTTAGCTTTGTTTCTCAGTGAAAAGGGGAATAACCGAAGGCGAATGGCATCATCAGAAATGCCATTAATTTTGAAAGTGTCGCACAGTTCTAGGAAATTTGCCAAGTGAGTGATGGGGTTCTCATCTTGCAAACCATTAAACTAAACAAATTGCTGTATCATTTTAATCGTGTTAGGTTTCAGTTCAAAATTATTTGCAGCAATAGCAGGCCTAACAATACTTGACTTAGTTCCTATAAAATTAGGTTTAGCATAATCATACATAGTACGAGGAGCAGGATTCTGATTTGCTAATTCAGCGGGTATGGCTGGAGGTAGCGAATTGTCTTGATTTTCAGCCATCTCCTCGGTTGTAGTTGAGATATCATCCTCTTGCTCTTCCTCTGTGTATCTTAAGCTACGCCTGATTTCTCGTCGGTTTCTATGAGCTGTACGATCAATTTTCTCATCAAAAAGCAATGGTCCCAACGGGTTTGTTCTTGTCATAAACTATAAGAACCTTCCAGGAGAAAAAAAGAAAGAAAATTAGTAAAATAAAAGTTGAAGTTAAATTGCAAGAAAATAAATGGCTAAAGTAATAAAAATTGAGCGTTCCTAATATCTTAGTCCCCGGCAACGGCGCCAAAAACTTAAACGTTGATTTTCCTATGATAAGTTTTATAAATTTATAATGAATCGTTCTTGAAACTAACTATTATCACGACGTAGGCAAGTGTACTTATCGAAAAGTAGTATAGTTTTAGCAAGACCAGATTGTCGAACCCAAAGGACTATGTGTACTAGTAATGACTGTCTTCTTATTATCTAGCCAAAGAAAAGAGATTTGTTTTAACTAACTAATTAATTAAACTAAGAACTTGTAGAAAATAGAATTTGGGAAATTACTTTTAGGGAAAGCGATTGATTGAGACAATACCTAAGGAAAAATCCACCTAGACTTTTACTTGTTATTCTAGCTCCGAACCGGACGATTTAGTCATTTAACTTGTTCCGTAGAAATCCCTACTGTATATTATTATCCCTCTCGAGACTAACAACGCCTAATCCCTAGGTTGAATAACCAAGAGTTATCTCTAATTAACACCCTAAGGTTGCATTAACTCGATCTATGGATTCCCTTATTAGGTTTCACCCTAATCCGGCAAAATCTTGTCACCCTATCTTTAGACGCGCAATTAACTCCGCTTAATTATGACAAAGTTACTCTTAGCCAGGGTCTATTCCTCCTCCAACAAAGAGTAGTAACTTGAAGTGATATCCTGAAATACCAATACAAGAATTAAGAACTCATAATTAAGAACAAGTCAAATATTTATCATACGATTCAGAAATAATAACAAGGTTTTGTCATAGGTTTCATCCCTCTTAGGTATTTAAGGGTTCAGTTCATAACTAAACAAGAAAACATCTCAGAATAATAATGATTACAAAACATAAAGAAAACCCTAAACTCCTGAAGGGGAAATTAAGGAGAGATCTTTAGTCTTGATAGTGGCTCCAACTTCTGAGATGGATCAATCGGCTTCCTTGGAGTAATTCCTTACTCCCTATTCTCCGTCCCCCTTTTCTTCCTCTTCTAGGGTGTATTTATAGGCTTTAGAATGCCTAAGAACCCTCAAAAGTAGCCTTTTTCGAATTGGACTTAGCTTGGGCTTGGCAGGGACACGCCCGTGTGCAATAACTTCAGGCCGTGTTCAAGGTACACGGCTGTGTGTTATACCCATGTGAATCGTGCTTCAATTCTTCCAAATTGACAAGGCCGTGTGATCTGCCCGTGTGAAGAGGTCCAGGCCTTGTTGATTTCGTGCTTTGGCCCATTTTCTCCATTTTTGGCCCGTTTCTCGTTCCTTTTGTTCTCCTATGCCTACCTGAGAATAAAACATGAAATTAAGGCATTAAGAGCATCGAATTCACCAAATCTAATGAGAAATCCTTCATAAAATGCGTTAAGCATGGGTTATAAATATGTATAAATTACGATTTATCAGTACCTAATGCCTCTTGTAGTTTCTTCTAAAACCATGAAGTAAATCTCAGATCTCTATCTGACACAATAGATAATGGAACCCTGTGCAATCTCACAATATCATAAATGTACAACTCAGTTAATTTATCAAGCGAGTAATCGGATTGTATCGGAATAAAATGAGCTAATTTCGTCAATCGATCAACTACAACCCAGATCGCATCTTTCTTTCTTGGAGATAGGGGTAAACTTGAAACAAAATCCATCGTTACTCTATCCCATTTCCATTCAGGAATCATTATCAGCTGTAACAAACTAGATGGCACCTAATATTCAGCTTTAACTTGATGACAGATTAAACATTTCGAAACAAAGTTAGAGATATCTCTTTTCATTCCAGACCACCAGTAATGCTATTTCAGATCATTATACATTTTTGTACTACCCAGATGTACAGATAAACGACTGTTATGGGCTTCATTCAAAATCATCTGAATCAACAGTGGATTTCCCTGAACACAAATCCGATCTCAGAATCTCAAACAATCATCATTATCAACTTGAAATTCATAATCAAAATTCAAATTACACTGAGCTCATTTTGTTAAAATCTCATTATCAACCTTCTGAGTATCAATAATTTACTGTAAGAATAAAGGTCTCACTTTTAACTCCGCTAAAACCGAACCATCATTAGACAAAGCTAAATGAGCATTCATGGCACTTAATGCAAATAATGATTTCTAACTTAAAGTATCAACAACAACATTTGCTTTTCCCGGATGATAATCGATCACAAGTTCGTAGTGTTTTAGCAGTTCTAGCCATCTTCTCTGTCGCAGGTTCAAATCTTTCTGAGTCATCAGGTATTTCAAAGTTTTATTATAGGAATAAACGTGACATTTCTCACCGAACAGATAATGGCGCCAAATCTTGAAAGCAAACACAATAGCCGCAAATTTCAGATCATGTGTTGGATAGTTCTTTTCATGAGGCTTTAACTGTCTTGAGGCATAAGCTATGACTTTTCCTTCCTGCATCAAAACACACCCAGACTGTTCAACAAAGCATCACTGTAAATCACAAATTTTTTACCCAATTCTGGTTGTACTAACACTGGAGCTTCAGTCAATAGGGCTTTCAACTGATAAAGCTTTTCTGACACTTTTCAGACCAATTAAATTTCACATCTTTCTGAAGTAGTTTCGTCAATGGAGTCACGATCATCCAAAATCCTTTTACAAAGCATCTATAATAATCGGCAAGACCCAAAAAACTGCAGACTTTAGAAATATTTCTCGGAGGCTTCCAATCCAGAATAGCTGAAATCTTGCTCAGATCAACTCGAATACCTAATGCTGACACAATATGTCTCAGAAATCCCACTTCACGTAACCAGAACTCAAATTTACTAAACTTTGCATACAACTACTTATCACGCGAAGCCTGTAACACTATTCTCAGATGTTCCACATGCTCAGATTTATCAAGCGAATAAATCAAAGTGTCATCAATGAATACAAAGACAAATCGATCTAAATATGATCTGACAATTCTGTTCATCAAATCCATAAAGATAGCAGGTGCATTCGTTAATCTGAAAGGCATAACTAAAAACTCATAGTGTCCGCACCTCGTTCGGAAAGTAGTTTTCGAAATGTCTGAATCTTTTACTCTCAACTGATAATAACCCGATCTGAGATCTATCTTCGAAAATATGATTGCTCCTTTCAACTGATCAAATAGATCGTCAATTCTGGGTAGAGGATATTTGTTCTTGATAGTCACTTTGTTCGACTAATGATAATCAATACACATTCTCATCGTGCCATCTTTCTTTTTCACAAACAGAACAGAAGCACCCCAAGGTGAGAAACTCGGTCTTGTGAATAATCTATCAGTCAATTCTTTTAACTCGGTAGGAGCCATTCTATACGGAGCTATCAAAATCGGAGTAGTTCTTGGTACTAACTCAAGGCCAAATTTAACTTCTCGGATCAGAGGTAATCCTGGAAGTTCTTCAGGAAACATATCAGGGAACTCACAGACAACAGGTACTGATTCCACTTTCTTTTCTATTACCTTCAAATCAATCACATAAAAAAAGCAAGCTTCACAACCTTTTCTCACCATACTTAGAGCTTTCATTGACGAAATCACAGTCGATAATCCATTCAAACCACTAGATTTAATTCAGACTATTTCATCATTCTTGCATCTCAAAAGGTAATAACATCATATCAGTCGGAAAAAATATATATGGAAACATTAACGGACAATTCTTGCAGACTTTATCAACTAAAACACATCTGCCTAGGGGCTTCGATACTCTAATCACTAATTCAGTAGAGTCTACAAGCAAAGTCTTACTGTTTACTAAGTTCATGCATATATAAGAATATATTGATCCAGGATCTATTAAAGCAATCGCAGAAGTATCATAAAGAGTAAATGTATGTACCCGTAATCATATCTGGAGACGAAGCTTCCTCACGAGCTCGGATAGCATAGGCTCTGGCAGGTGCTCTAGCCTTGGATCGAACAGCAGTGTCTTTAGTCCCTCTTTGACTACCACTCACATTTCCTGTATTTCTAGGAAGTTTACCTCTAGCTGAAGTGTTACTAGGTTTCAAATTTTGCACAATCTCTTACCCAACAGACTCGGGGCAATCTCAGATAAAATGATCTAAATATCTATATTTGAAACAGGCCCGATCATACAGTCTACAATTACCAGGATGTCTTTTGCCACAACGTTTACACTCAGGTTGATCAGATCTAGCATTTCTAACATTAGCAACAGAAGTAGCTGGAGCTCTGAAGCTCGAATGCGATCTAGCATGATCTCTACTCGAATGCCCCAAATTACTCTTTGAATGGCTATTATCATCTCAAAATTTCTTTATTGCTGAATGAAATGACTTGCTCGATGATCTTTTTCGTACTTCTCTAGCATCTGAATCAGCTTTTCTTTTCTCTTTCCCAAGTTCTTCAGCTTTACACGCTCGTTCAATAAGCACAACAAATTTTTTTATTTCTAAAATCCCGACTAACAAACGGATATCTTCATTCAAACCATCCTCGAATCTCTTACACATGATTGCTTCCATCGAAACACATTCTTGAGCATACTGACTCAGTCTCACAAATTCTCGCTTGTATTCCGTAACAAACATGCGACCTTGTTTAAGCTCAAGAAACTCTTTGCATTTCTGACCGATAAATCTCTGACTGATATATTTCTTCCAGAATTCAGCTTGGAAGAAATCCCAAGTAACTCGTTCTCTCGAAACTATGACTATCAACGTCTTCCACCAATGATACGCTGTATCTCTCAGAAGTGAAACAACATATTTTATGCATTCGTCTGGAGTCAATGATAATTTATCGAACACTTATATCGTATTCTCTAACCAGAATTCAGCTCTTTCGGCATCATCATTAGTAGTAGCACGGAACTCTTTGGCCCTATATTTCCTAATTTTATCCACCGGAGGCTTATTCAACTGAATCGAACTAGCTTATGGCATAACAGGGACTTGCAGAGGATTTACAAGGGGTGGAGGTTGTGGCACAGCCGGATTAGTTCAGATATATTGGGCGAACCAATCGTTCATCATTTGATAGAAGGCTTGTTTAGCTTCTCCCTCGTAGCTATTTGTAATCGGTCTAGAGTCGGATGGCGCTGTCCTTTGAGTGGGAGCAGGCACATTACTTTCTACATCGTCAGTGACGGCTTGTTCGAGATCCATTTACTATATTGGAACAAAGAAAAAATGTGCAAATGTACACAATCGCAACAAGTAATAAAGTAACAAGTAAATGTCGAGTTATCGTACCCACAGGGACTGTAAAAAGAATTATTTATGAAATCAATTCTAAAACACTTTGGTGAGGTTAAAATAATTTGGTTTTAAAAGATGGTCAAAAACTATTTAAAAACTAAGTAAATAATTAAAATAAAACAAAAGAGTTCTAATGCATGATTTCAAATAAGATTTAATCAAGGTAGCATACTTGTGTTGGATTAATTATATTTCTTTAACTTAGAATTATTAAACTCATGTTGATATTGTTACAAATAAATTCACAGCAACCCGGTAATTTGCTAACTTATGAACAAACTTACATACAAAAATCCATTCATCTCTTGACATATCCTTATGTCAATTCAATCGACTAAACAGATTCTAATAAGCAAACATGTTATTGCACATTCATACTCATTAAATTGAACTAATCTCTTGCATATCCCTATGTCAATTCAAACGATTAATTAAATCTAATAAGCATATAAAAGACTATGTGAGGTAACAAGGCATCCCTACCTTGAAACAGTTTAATCACAATAATCTTGCAAGTTATGCAAGACAATAATATCACTAGATACATTGCTAATTTAACCTTCAGCTACCTTAGAAGAATAAACATGCACTGATTAAGTATTGTGTCAATTAATTATAATTTCAATCCTTTTAAATAATTAATTCAATAGTTATTTAACAATTATAATGCAAAAATAACTTAGGCATGATTTTACTTAACCAAGCAATTTACTGAGGCCTATAACAACATAAACATCATTTTAACAATTCAAGCAGGAAGAATATAATCAACCCAACACAAACTTAAGTTTAAGCTTAATTGATTAAAATAGCTATTTCAATAGCATAAATATTCATAAACATGTTCGTCAAAACAACAACAAAAATTAAAGAGATAGGGAACAAGAAGCAAATTCGGTGTTTCTCCGTGGCTTGACTAGTTGCTCTGTTCTTCGTTCTTCGTTGCCCTTGACTATCAAGGTGGCTTATGAACACCTAATTGCTGCTCCAAAATGGCTGATGAGAGCCTCTTTCCCAAGTGAAGAAAGCGACAATTTAACAATAAGGGAAATGGGACGGATAAAATGAGAGAAAAGTGAGAGAGGAGAAGGGAGAATGAGAGAATGTTGTGGAATAAGGGATGGTTTGAATGATCAACAAAGGGTGACTTTTATAGCTGAATATGGCAGCTAAAAATAGCAAAAAGAATCAGCCTAAGAGACCTCCCTTGGCCGGCCACACACATGGCAAAGTTGAGAGTTTCAACTTTGCTATTTTAGGCTTGGGGTAATTTCATAAAGCCACAATTAAAGGGAGGGTTTGAATGCATGTTGAAAGTTCTTCAAGGGCCTTTTTGCAAGCTCGTTTAATCAGCTAAAAATGCTGATTTGGGTTAGCATATGGACTGTTCTGGGTTGCCCAAATAGTGGCTGGTTCGGTTCACTCAATATGGTTCGACCAGTGCGGTTCAACTAAACCCTTTCTCCATAATTAATTAAAAATAATTTATTTAACCCAAATTAAATGGGGAATAAAATAAAATTAATTAAATTATGAATTAAAACACATTTCTTGACCGTCTTAGGCTGGAAATTAATGTGCCTCGACACTTCAAATTAGTTCTCAGTTTTGTGCTTTTAGTAGTGTCAGCCGAGCCAATTTTTGCCCTTTGCGTGAATCTGTCGAAAATAGTCAAATTTAGTCAAAATTAAGTATAAAATTAACTAAATCCACCATGTTAATGTTTTAAACACAATTTAATTATTTTATAAAATTTAATTATTTTTCGACAAGAATTTAACCGGGTTTGCATGAATTTAAGTAAAAATGGGTATGAAAAAGTATATAAATTTTTGTGTTTCCATATATAAAAACACATTTTCATTGTCAAGATTTATCACACTATCGCAGTTCATAAATATGACATGTATAGCTAGACTCACATACACTATGGTAGTCCTAGAACTGACTAAACCATAGCTGTAATACCAACCAAATGTAACACCCCTAACCCGTATCCGTCGTCGGACTAGGGTTAAAGGCATTACCAGAAAAATCAGAACATTTTACACACAATTCATATAAATCATCCACAATCATAGTCAAACATTACCATAGAGTCCCTTCTATAGGTCATCGAGACCTTAAACATGCATTAGAAAGGGGTTAGGACTAAATTGAGCTCATACAAATTTTTTTCAAAACTTAAACATTTTTCAAAGTTGTACAGGTCACCCGCCCATGTGAACAGGCCATGTGCCTCACACGGCTTTAGACACGCCTGTGTGTCTAGGCTATGTCCAAACAGGGCATACATACTGACTTGTCCACACGGCCACAAGACACACCCGTGTGAAAAATTAGGGAGGCTACTAACTTGGCCACACGGCTGACTACACGCCCGTGTGTCTAGCCCATGGTCGAAACTGACTTGGCCACACGACCGTGTGTGCGACCGTGTGGTCTGCCCAGGCTCATTTCGGAATGGCCCTCGAGCAACACGGCTGAGACACACAACCGTGTGGGTAAAAATAGGCCATTTATAATGCTAATTTTCCACCCATTAAGGTCCTCCCTACAAGCATCAAATAGGCATCTAAAGCATCATATTTTCAACCAATTTCAAACCCAAATCATACATCATTCATATCATATATTCATCAATCTATATCATTCACAATTCACAAATTAAAACATAACATTCATAAACCAAAGACATACCAAAACATATGATTTGTAACATTAATTTACCCCGTTCATTCTCATGCCAAATTCTTACCAAATTCACAATAAAACATATATCAAAAACTTAACAAATTGACCATTACTTTTGGCCAACCAAAAACACCTCATAATAGCAACATTGCATTACATATCATATACCAAATTCAAACCATAAGTTTAACCATAATCTAGCCATATCACATGGCATGGTATACACATTACAAAACATATTCTAATACTTCTAGCCTGTACATGCCATACTTCAATAATTACACTTTCAAAAGGTACCAAAATATAGTTCGAGAGTGTGGTGATGATCCTTGGCGATTCTGGAGCTTCTGGTAGCTTCGATATCTATAAAATAATTGAAAACAGACACAAAGTAAGCTATCAAAAGCTTAGTAAGTCATATGCAAATAAACTTAACAATATAAACATATAAGTATCATAATATACATACACTCCTTAGCCAAATGCTATCACAAACCACATAGCTCAAATACATTTCACATATTCCCTATTCATTGGCACATATAACATATTTTCTCATACTTTTGTCACATATAATCACATGATCACAAAGATACATATACTTATCTTTCAACATCAAATATGATATACAATTTCAAACGTACCTAAATCGTATACACATTTCTTATAATCATTCATTTCTCAAAATGCCCGTTGAACTATTCAGAATCATAAGGATATGCGATAGCTCAGAAAGCTCATACAATGCCAATGTCCCAGACGTGGTCTTACATGTAATCAAATATCGATGCCACTATCCCAGATAGGGTCTTACATGAAATCAAATACGATGCCAATGCCCTAGACATGGTCTTACACGTAAATAATAAGTCGATGCCAACGTCCCAGACGTGGTCTTACACGAAATCACATATTGGATCCTATGTCATGGCATATGTATCTTAACTATTCCTATGGTTCGTATGGGGCTTTTCAGATGTCTAAATTTTGTCGTTACTTTCTTGAATATCCCATTCTCAATACATATAATCATTCAACATTGTTCAAAAGCATATAATCAATAGTAGTTCAATTCAAAATACGTTTATTTGTATATTGACTTACCTTGTACAGAAATGAACGGAAACAAGCGGCTATTCAACGACTTTCGTTTTCCTCCAATCTAATTCTGTTTTCTTTAATTCTTGATCTATATAAATTCAAATTTAACTCTTTTATTCACCAAATCATTCAATTCAATCTGAAAACACATATTTAGGATATTTTACAAATTAGCCCTCACATTTTTACATTTTGACACTTTAGTCCTTAATTCACAAAATCACAAAATACACAAAGTTTCCTTACACATATGCTTAGCCGAATTTTCATAGTAGTCATATAAGTCCATATATTTCATTTATTTCACATTTTAGTCCCTCAAAATCTCATTTTTACAATTTATCCTAAATTACTCAAATTCATCAAAAAATTCAAAGACAAAATATACTAACCCAGCACATATCTCGTAAAGCTCAATTATTAACAATGACATAACCCAAAATCATCAACAAAATAAAAAATTAGGGCATGGGCTTGATAGATTACTAAGAAATGATTACAAAAACATAGAAATTATCAAAAACCAAACAAAATACATGCCTAACTCATCAAATCTCTTAGCCAAACCCTAAGCTTGAGTTTTCTTTCTTTTTCCTTTGATATATTCGGCCAAATGATGAATAAATGAAGCCAATATTATGTTTTGCTAATTAATAAACATTAATACACAATTTACTATTATAACCTTATAATATACATTTAAAATTCCACCAACTAATTTCCATTAATGTCATTCAATATATTTCATGGTCAAATAACCACATAAGGACCTCACAATTAAAGAGACATAGCAATTAGACACTTAAACAAATAGAATGCAAATTTTTGCATTTTACGTGATTAGGTCCTTTTATCAAATTAAGCATACAAACGTTTAAATTTTCATACGAAACTTTCACACATGTCAATTAACATATTATAAGCATAGAAAATAATATTAAAATATTTTTCTAACTCAGATTTGTCGTCCCAAAACTACTATTCTGACTAGGGTCTAAACCAGGTTGTTACAATGGGATTAAGCCTTCTCGAACAAAGATAAACTCTAACTCATGGTCATAAAGGTTACCGTAAAACTCACGTAACAATAAAGGAGAATAGCTTCCAGGATACGTGCGGAAAGTCTCCCACTTCAGCTTGGAGATGGTTTTGTAGACTTGCTTGCCCAAGTCTTACTGTTGCGAGAGGAAAATGCCCTATTTTGGGTGGAGGTTTTGCTTCAAAATGTTCTCTTGAAACTGGGCCTTGGCCACTTTTGTTAAAAAGATTACCAGCTCCTTTTTCTCCATTGGCATGGAGGATTCCGATTCACAAGCTACAGTTGCAGAGGATGAGTGTCCTTCAACAAGCTTGGTGGCTTTCTTAACTGATCCTTTCATTCTTTCCATATTTTGTTTATTTTGTGGAGTGAAGATGATTTAAAGTTGTAAAGATACAAGCTTGGAGAAGAGAAAGTGAATAAAAATGGTTGCTTTGTATGTGTTGTAGTTGGCATAGAGAAGAGGGGATTTATACCGAGTGAAAGAAGAAGATGGAAAGGCGTGACTTTTGTGAAGGGAAACAAAGCTGGCGGGAATAAATATGTCGAATGAGAATTGCTCCCGCTTAGACAGATCGAAAAGCTAGATGACTTTTGATCAAACGGTGGGATCTGGAATTTCTGATATTCCCTCACTCTTGATGAGTCATAAGTGTCTGTACAATAGTACGAATTGCGTTGACAATAAAGCCTAGGTGCTTCGATAATGGTACCTAATTATTCTACAAAAATAAAAATAAAAGAATACAAAAATAAAACAAACTTGAACAAAAACAAAAACAAAATAAAATTACATAATAATAAATTTCATAAGAATTAAAATTTTTCGACCAACTTAATGGTCTTTGCCTACTTTGAATTGGTGTCCATCATGTAAATCTTTGATTGTAACCACACCATGAGGAAATACTTCGACAATTTCGAAAGGTCCAGACCAACGAGAGCGCAATTTACATGGGTGCAGTTTCAGTTCGAATTGAATAATAAAACTTGTTGGCTCGCGATAATTTTTTGCTACAAAATAATTCTGTCATGCCATCATTTGGTCTTTTCCTTGTAAATTGCAGCGTTTTCATAGGGATTTTGCCTAATCTCCTCTAGTTCAGTGATATCTAAGAGCCTTTTCTTTCCAGCAACTTCATAGTTCATGTTTACTTGCTTAATTGCCCACATTGCTTTGTGCTCCAGTTCAACTGGCAAGTGACATGCTTTCTGAAAAACCAATTAATATGGTGACATCCTTAATCAAGATTTGTATGCTGTCTGCAATGCCCATAAAGCGTCATCTAGTCTGGAAGACCAATCTTTCCTCGAAGGGTTCACATGTAACACCCTGAATTTTGGGCCTAGAAGTAATGGGCCTTGAGTTTGGGATCGATTAGAAGGCAGCTTAAATAAATGAAATGTGTTTAAATATTTTATAATTGCATGTTTAGTTTAATTGTTAAGTGAGTTAGGAAGGGTTAGTAGTGTGGAAAAAGTTCTGAGTTCGATCCAGGGCTTTAGCAAAATTTTACATTTTTTTCTAAAAAGGACCTGAGCATTAGGTGGAAGGCTTATTGATAAGGCTTGGTAAATTTTAACACAAGGAAATGCTTGGCCTAGTGGTAAGGGGCGTTGGTAGCAAGCAGGAAGTCTAAGGTTCGAGTCCTGGCCTTGGCAAAAATTTTTATTGCGCACATGAGTACTAGGAAAGCTAGCCTTTAGGCTTTATAAATGTGTTTGGTGGGATTCAACACAAAAGGATGCACTTGGCCCAATGGTGTGATGGCATTAGGAGTAAGGAGAGGTGCTGGGTTCAAGTCACAGCATGAGCAAAAGTTGTGGGTTTTTTTTAGACAACCTGGAGATAACTTGGTTGTGGGTTAATAGGCTTTAAAAATAGTTAGGTATGGAATATGGCACAAGAGCGCCAGCGATGCAGTGGCGAGAAGCATGCTATGGATATGAGAGGTTACAGGTTCAAATCCTAGGCCTGGCAAAGTTTAAATTTTTATTCTTTAAGAAACCTGAGGCTTTAGGCATATAAGCCTTATAGTTAATTGTGACCGAATGTTAGCACAAGATAGGTAGCGGTGCAGTGGCCAGCAGCGTGTTGGAAAGTTGGAGGGCAAGAGTTTGAGTGGTTCTATGCGCAAAAAGGGGATATAATTTTGCTACTCAATGCAGGGAAGGATGGCCAGTCGGTGGAAGCAATTTGAATGCAATTCAAATTGGAGTTGTTGGCTAAAATCAAGGAGATAAGGATGAGGATTAAGTGTGGATATGATGATATGATAAAAATTGGAGAATTTGGAGGGAATTTAACTAGTTTAAGTCAATGAGGGAGTGTAGGGTTGTATTTTATTTGTTTAGTTATTTTTTTAGTATATATATGAGCGTCGTATGGGCAAGTAACGACATTTGTTGTTTTTTTTTTGTGTGCTTCAGTCGCATATCATCTCCTTTTTTCTTTAAGCCAAACTCTTGATTTTTTCTTCCCTATTTTAATTGAATCAATCTCTTCCCTCTTCAACTTAGCCGACTATTTCTTTTTCATTTAAAAGCTGATTCATACACTTTGGGGTTTGATTTCTTATTGGCAAGCGATCTTGCAATCGATAAGTGAATTAGATCTTCTTCGACTTTTGTTAAATATTTCTAAGTTCTTTCGTTTCTACACTCTTAAAAGCCAATTGTTCTTTGTCCTTTCCAAATACCATTACTTTCGTAACCTATGGTTTCTCCATTTATTTCTCTTTTTCCCTCTTATTCAAGAGTGTTATCAAGGGCTATGTATTAGTTGATAAAAAAAGGGGTTCTAGCAGAGAAGTTGGGACAGAGGCTTTCAAGTTTAAGTGACGTAAGTTGTCAGCCGTTTGGGACTTTTCACCTGGATGCGGAAGGGGGACTACTTCAGATTTCGAGTTACATAGGCAGATCATAGCTGATCAATCTAGTCAAGGCAAGTATAGGTTGTTCTTCAGTAAGTAATGGATTTATGTTGAATTAATGGCATGTGACTAATGGAGTATAATGCTGAATATAGGTTCGGGTGATTATGAAGACTTAGTACTCCAGGTGATAAGGTGTGTCCTTATACCCTATGATAGCTTGATATAAAGCTGATGGTGTTTACATACACTACACATAAGTAGATCGGCAAAAGCCGAAATGCCGAAATCCTGAATTGCCAAAAAGTTAAAAGTTTGGCTACAGTAGTCTTACGAGTGCGCGAACACTCGTAAGGGGGAAACCGATAGGTTATCAGAGGCCCCATGGGCAATTCCATGGACTTGGGTTGTGAGTTGGCCAACCGAGCCAGCTTGGGCTAAATGGGCCTGATAGGCTGTAAGGCCTATAATAGACAAAATTGGTAATTGATGTTGTGTGATGGTAAATCGTATGAGAGCATGACTTGAAAGTGATTGGGCTTAGTGGGCCATATGAATGTGATTTGGGCCTAATGGGCCATATGAAAGAGATTGGGCCTAGTGGGCCATATATAGGTGTGCGGTTTTGCCTGGGATTCGTAAGAAGTTTTAGGCCTAGTATATGATGTTTGCATAAAACTTAATTAATTTATTGAGATCGTGGACAAGTCATAGGGTTAAGGTGTGGCAACGGGTATATGCATGTCTTGGATTGGATCTAGGGAGAGCTTGGTACTTAAGAGGTCATAATGACTCACCTCCTCTTCTCTGGAATCCTACCTGGTGCATAGTATTCGTTCATCTTACTCACGGGATTTGTTAACGGGCTAAAGGCCACCGTTATTGAATTGGGCTCAGGCCCAAAATGATTGATGATTGCTTTATACTTGCTGAGGGTTGTACACACTGAGTTTCCAAAACTCACCCCCTCGTTCTATGTTTTTCAGGTGATCCTCAGTAGGCGGTTCGACGGATGGAGGGACTCGAAGGTGGCCAACTAGCATAAAAAGTTTAGACCTAGTCTTTATGTAATTTTTAATATTTTGATTTTAAATTATTTCTTTTTGATTTGGGTTGTAACAAGGCCTTTCCTCTGGCTAATATTTCAAATTAGGATTGTTATCATTTTTTATGCTTTATATTTATTAAAAGTAGAACGCGATTTTTCTAAACCATAACTATTCTTTTTAAATACTACATTTCCGCAACTAAATTTTTAAATGACAAGTTTTCATAAATCATATGTTCTAAATAAAGCTTTCGCATCTGAAAAGAGATTTTACAAAGTAATTAAGGTTTTTCATTTTTAGAAAGTGTTTCCAATGAAAACAAGGTTTTCGAAAAACACTTCAATGTGACACACTAGATTCAGCCATAACGTCTAGGCCGAGTTTGGGGTGTTACATTTAGTGGTATCAAAGCCAAGTTCAAAACTCAGGCTGTGAAATGGGATTTGTTTTGGGACTTTTAAAATTAGTTCTGAAAGATTCTATTGTGGCACACCGGGTCTTTGACGTCGAGCCAAGTAAGTCTCTTACTATTGAATTATGTTGAACTGTTATATTGCAATACGTTTTAAGCTATTTATCGTGTATATTCAATAGGATTTCCTTAGTTATCAGATCGTATTAAAACATTTGAATCTAAATTCGATACTTATTTTGTGTATATTTGAGAATGTTTATGATAGGTGGATGTTTTGAATATGTACTAAAATTATTAGGATTAGAGTGCGCAACGGTAGCATAGTGGGATAGTTGATACATGACTACGCTATTATTTAGAAATTTCAAGGACAAAATTTGTTTTTAGGAAGGGTGAATTGTAACACCCTAAATTTTAGGCCTAGAAGTAATGGGCCTTAAGTTTGGGACGGTTAGAAGGCGGCTTAAATAAATGAAATATGTTTAAATATTTTATAATTGCATGTTTAGTTTAATTCTTAAGTGAGTTAGGAAGGGTTGGTACTGTGCAAAAAGTCCTGGGTTTGATCTAGGGCTTTAGCAAAATTTTGCATTTTTTTTCTAAAAAGGCCCTGAGCATTAGGTGGAAGGCTTATTGATAAGGCCTGGTAAAATTTGACATAAGGAAACGCTTGGCCTAGTGGCAAGGGGCTTTGGTAGCAAGCAGGAAGTCCAGGGTTCGAGTCCTGGCCTTGGCGAAAATTTTTATTACGCACATGAGTACTAGGGAAGCTAGTATTTAGGCCTTATAAATGTGTTTGGTGGGATTCGACACAAAAGGATGCGCTTGGCCCAGTGGTGTGATGGCGTTAGGAGTAAGGAGCGGTGTTGGGTTCAAGTCGCGGCATGAGCAAAAGTTGTGGGTTTTTTTTTAGACAACCTGGAGATAACTTGGTTGTGGGTTAATAGGCCTTAAAAATAGTTAGGGACGAAATATGGCACAAGAATGCCAGCAGTGCAATGGCGAGAAGCTTGCTATAGATGTGAAAGGTTGCAGGTTCGAATCCCAGGCCTGGCAAAGTCTAAACTTTTATTCTTTAAGAAAACTGAGGCTTAGGCATATAAGCCTTATAGTTAATTGTGACCAAATGTTAGCACAAGATAGGTAGCGGTGCAGTGGCCAGCAGCGCATTGGGAAGTTGAAGGGCAGGAGTTCAAGTGGTTCCATGCGCAAAAAGGGGATTTAATTTTGCTACTCAACGCAGGGAAGGATGGCCAGCCGGTGGAAGCATTTTGAATGCAATTCAAATTGGAGTTGTTGGCTAAAATCAAGGAGATAAGGATGAGGATTAAGTGTGGATATGATGATGATAAAAATTAGAGAAATTGAAGGGAATTTAACTGATTTAAGTCAATGAGGGAGTGTAGGGTTGTATTTTTATTTATTTATTTTTTTTTAGTATATATACGGGTGTCATATTGGCAAGTAAGGGCATTTTTTTTTTTTTTTTTTTGTGTTCTTCAGTCGCATATCATCTTCTCTTTTCTTTAGCCAAACTCTTGATTTTTTCTTCCCTATTTTAATTGAATCAATCTCTTCCCTCTTCAACTTAGCCGACTATTTTTTTTTTCATTTAAAAGCTAATTCATACACTTTAGGGTTTTGATTTCTTGTTGGCAAGTGATCTTGCAATCGGTAAGTGAATTAGATCTTCTTCGACTTTTGTTAAATATTTCTAAGTTCTTTCATTTCTACACTCTTAGAAGCCAATTGTTCTTTATCCTTTCCAAATACCATTACTTTCGTATCCTATGGTTTCTCCATTTATTTCTCTTTTTCCCTCTCATCCAAGAGTGTGATCGCGGGCTAAGTATTAGTTGATGGAAATAAAGGGTTCTAGCAGAGAAGTTGGGATAGAGGCTCTCAAGTTTAAGCGACGTAAGGTGTCAGCCGTTCGAGACTTTTCGCCTGGATGCGAAACGGGGACTACGTCTTATTTTGAGTTACATAGGCAGATATCAGCCGATCAATTTAGTCAAGGCAGGTATAGGTTATTCTTCGGTAAGTAGTGGATTTATGTTGAATTAATGGGATGTGACTAATGGAGTATCATGTTGAATATAGGTTCGGGCGATTATGAATACTTAGTACTCCAGGTGATAAGGTGTGTATTTCTACCCTATGATAGCTTGATATAAAGCCGAAGGTGTGTACATACACTGCACACACAAGTAGATCAGCAAATGCCGAAATGTCGAATTCCCGAAATGCAGAAAAGTCAAAACGCCAAAATGTCAAAAGTTTGGCTACGGTAGTCTTGCGAGTGTGCGAACACTCGTAAGGGGGAAACCGATAGGTTATCTGAGGCCCCATGGGCGATTCCATGGACTTGGGCTTTGAGTTGGCCAACCGGACCAGCTTGGGCTAAATGGGCCCGATAGGCTGTAAGGCCCATAATAGGCAAAATTGGTAATTGATGCTGTGTGATGGAAAATCGTAGGAGAGCATGACTTGAAAGTGATTGGGCCTAGTGGGGCATATGAATGTGATTTGGGCCTAATGGGCCATATGAATGTGATTTGGGCCTAATGGGCCATACGAATGTGATTTGGGCCTAATGGGCCATATACAGGTGTGTGGATTTGCCTGGGCTTCCTAAGAAGTTTTAGGCCTAGTATATGATGTCTGCATAAAACTTAATTAATTTATTGAGGTCGGGGACAAGTCATACGGTTAAGGTGTGGCAACGGGTATATGCATGTCTAGCATTGGATCTAGGGAGAGCTTGGTACTTAAGAGGTCTTAATGACTCACCTCCTCTTCTCTGGAATCCTACTTGGTGCATAGTATTCATTCATCTTAGCTCACGGGATTTGTTAAGGGGCTAAAGGCCACCATTATTGAATTGGGCTCAGGCCCAAAATAACTGATGATTGCTTTCTACTTGCTGAGGGTTGTACACACTAAGTTTTCGAAACTCACCCCTTCCTTCTAAATTTTCCAGGTGATCCTCAGTAGGCGGTTCGACTGATGGAGAGACTCAGAGGTGGCCAACTAGCATAAAAAGTTTTTTCCTAGTCTTTATGTATTTTTTAATATTTTGATTTTAAATTATTTCTTTTTGATTTGGGTTGTAATAAGACCTTTCCTCTGGCTAATATTTCAAATTAGGATTGTTATCATTTTTTTATGCTTTATATTTATTAGAAGTAGAACGCGATTTTCCTAAACCATAACTGTTCTTTTTAAATACTACGTTTCCGTAACTAAATTTTTAAATGACAAGTTTCCATAAATCATATGTTCTAAATAAAGCTTCCACATCTGTAAAGAGATTTTACAAAGTAATTAAGGTTTTTCATTTTTAGGAAGTGTTTCCAATAAAATCAAGGTTTTCGAAAAACACTTCAATGTGACACGCCAGATTCGGCCATAACGTCTAAGCCGGGTTTGGTGTGTTACATCACAACTTTCTCAAGAATGTTTTTAATTTGTCGATTCAATACTTCAGCTTGTCCATTAGTTTGCGGATGATATGTAGTAGCCATTCTATGAATAACTCCATATCTCTTCAGTGCGACTGCCACTTGGTTGCAATGGAAATGTGTACCTTAATCACTAATCAATGCCTTTGGTGTGCCAAAGCGAATGAGTATATGCTTGTGAAAAAATTTAAGCACTGTTATTGTATCATCCTTTGGGACTGGAACAGCTTCAACCCACTTCGAGACGTAGTCAACAACTACTAATAGATAAAGATTTCCAAATGAACATGGAAATGGTCCCATAAAATCCATACCCCAAACATCGAACAATTCAACCTCCATAATTGGCTGCTGTAACATTTCATTGCGTCAGAATATAGAACCAGTGCACTGACACCTATTGCATTGATTCACAAAATTGTGGGCATCTTTGAATAATAACGGCCAATAGAATCCTGATTGGAGAACCTTAGCAGCAGTTTGCATGCCACCAAAATGACCTCCATAAGGAGCATCATGACAGTGCTTTAGGATTGAAAGCATCTCCTCTTCTGGATCACAATACCGAATAATGTTTTCATTGCATACCTTGAAGAAATCTTTCTTTTTTACGGCCTGTGACACCCAATGGGAGTTTTTTACATACTAGATAATTAACCAAATCCACATACCAACGGGTTGCATCTACAGCAAATAACTTCTCATTTGAGAACACGTCAAAAATTTGAAGTATGTTTCCATCATCGCTGCCAACTTCCGATCGAGACAAATGGTCTGCAACTTGATTTTTTGAACCCTTGCAGTCTTTTATCTCGATATGAAATTCTTGCAATAATAAGATCCAACGTATCAGTCTTGGTTTTGCATCTTTCTTTGCAAAAAGATAACATCAAGTGATCAGTAAATACGGTAACCTATGTGCCGAAAAGATAAGAATGAACTTGTCAAAAGTAAAGACTACAACCAACAATTCTTTCTTTGTAGTGGTATAATTGATTTGAGCCTCTATAAGATTTTTGCTAGCATAGTTGATAGCGTGAAATATTTTTCCCTTACATTGTCCTAGAACAACACCCCAACAAAGTCTCTTGCATCGCACATAACTTCAAAAGGTGGAGACAATCTGGTGCAACGACAATGGGTGCATTTACTAGCTACGTCTTTAATTGAATGAATGCATCCAGACATGTCTCTTCAAAGAGGAATTTTTTATTCTATTCCAGTAATGAGCATAAGGGCTTTGCACTTGTCAAGAAATCTCTAATAAATATGCGGTAAAACCCTACATGCCTAAGAAAACTATGAATACCTTTCACATTTGTTAGTTGAGGTAATTTCTTAATGATTTCCACTTTATCTTTGTCTACTTCAATGCCTTAATGAGAGATGCAATGGCCTAACACAATGCCTTAAGTTGCCATGAAATGGCATTTTTCCCAATTTAAAACAAGATGTGTGTCTTTACATCACTGCAATACTTTATCCAAATTGTCAGCGCAGTGATCAAAATCATTTTCATAGACTGAGAAATCATCCATAAAAACCTTTAAAGAATCTTCAATCATATCCAAGAATATTGCCATCATGCACCTTTGAAATGTGGCTGGTGCATTGCAAAGACTGAAAGGCATACGACAAAAAGCAAAAGTACTAAAGGGACAGGTGAAAGTTGTTTTCTCTTGATCCTCCAGTGTAATAGAAATTTGATTGTACCAGAATAATCGTCTAAGAAATAGTAATAGGCTTTTCCAGCAAGCCTGTACAACATTTGGTCAATGAAAGGAAGTGGGAAGTGGTCCTTCCTTGTGGCAGCATTAAGTTTGTGATAATCCATACAAACTCGCGATCTCATAGGAATGCTTGTAAAAATTAATTTATCTTTTTTGTTGCGAACCACCGTGATGCCACTCTTTTTAGGAACGCATTACACTTGACTTACCTAATTACTATCAAGAATAGGGTAAATAATTCCAGCATCAAGCCATTTTATAATTTCTTTCTTAATAACTTCTGTCAACTTCTCGTTTAACCTTCTTTGGTTCAATCTATTACTTGCCTTTATCTTTCAACTTGATCTTGTGCATGTAAAAAGATGGACTAATGTTGCATATATCAGTAATACTCTAACCAATATCTCGTTTATGCTACTTAAGAATATGAACCAATTTTTCTTCTTGAATTACATCCAGTGTTGCGGAGACAATAACTGGGAGAGTATTGTTATCGCCAAGAAAGATGTATTTAAGATGAGTAGGTAATGGTTTCAATTCCAGAGTAGGAGCTTCATCGATAGATGGCTTGAAAATTGGAGTTGTTATGTTGGCTATGTTTAAGGATTCAATCCGCAATCTATGCCTGAGTTCAATATTATTAGCTTCAACCATGTTGTCACAATTATCTAAGAAGTCATCATCAGATGTCACTACAAACTCCTCAGAAAGTATTGTGCTTTGGTAATTGAATTCTTCCTCGATTAGATCATCTAGAACATCAAACGTATGGCATTGTTCCTTGTCCTTGCATTGAATAGATTCGAAAACACTGAAGGTAACGTGCTCATCATTAAGTCGCATGGTCATTTCACCTTTGTGAACATCAATAAGAGTTCGTCTGATGGCTAAAAATTGTTGTCCCAAGATTATAGGAACCTCCTTGTCTGCTTTGCAGTCAAGTATGATAAAATCAGATGGAAAAATAAATTTATCCACACGAACTAAGATACCTTTGATTTGCCTTTTGGATTGAGCCAAGGATCGATAAAGTAGTTGCAATGTTACTACAATACATTTTATGTGACCAATTCCTAACTTTCTGAAAGTAGACAGTGGCATTAGGTTGATGCTAGCTCCCGAGTCACATAGAGCCTTGCCCAAAAAATGGTTTCCAGTTGAACATGGGATAGTAAAACTCCCAAGATCCTTCATCTTGGGGGACAACTTATTTGTCAAAACAGCACTACAGTCTTCTGTGAGCGCAATAGTTTCCATATCAGTGAGCTTCTTCTTCTTGGAAAAGAGCTTATTCATGAATTTCCCATAATTCAAAATTTGCACAATAGCATCTACTAACGGAATATTGACCTGAAGTTGCTTTAGTGTGTTTAGGAACTATAGGTACTGCTTATCCTACTCATTCTCCTTGAATCTTTGTGGAAAAGGTAAAGGTGGAGATACATCTGATTGTGCCGACACTTTGATTGTGTTTACAGTTTCAAGGGTCGGACATTAGGCATATGATTGACAATTTATGGAACTTATTTGTCTAGTACATCAAAAAGCTCTTCATATTCAACCTTCTCACCAGGGATCACTTCACTAGTATATTGAGGTGATACAGTAGAGTCTGTAATCGGCTCGCCAGTATGTTTACCACTCCTGAGAGTGATAGCCTTGCAATGTTTTTTCCCTTTCAGACTGTGATTTGCTGTGTCACTAGGTAGTGTGCCCTGTGGTTGAGTATTCAGATTTGAAGCATGTTGTCCTAATTGTGCCTCTAACGCCCGAATAGTAGATGAATTCCTTTCCATAATAGCTTCTGTGCAAATCATGTGCTCTCGCATTAAAGCTTCAAGAGCTGCTAATGGGTCAGAAGGAGAAGCTTGCGTGTACTGTTGTTGTCGATGTTCTTGAACATGCTGATTTGACATTTAAGAGTGTTGTGGTTTCATATGATTCTGGTGTGGATGCATCTAAGTGTGTTGATTGTAGTTTTTCTATTATTGATTGTAATTCTCTTGTCTTGAATTATAATTTCCTTGAGTAGATATATTCCCATATTGGAATGTCACAACATTTTTTCCAACATTTTGATTTCCCCAAGACTGTTGACTGCGTGCAGAATTATTATAAGAGGTGCCATAAGAATTGTTGTGGATGATGCTGACATAAAAGACATTCTCTGCATGTTGTGGACAATCTTCATAACCGTGGTTGTAACTGCAAATCTCACAACAAAAAGTAGGAACATCAACTTGTTAAGCGATTTGTATAGGTGCAACGTCACTAGTCCCTTACATATTTTTTATCATATTGGAAATAGAAGAAACTTGAGCACTAAGTGTAGATATTGCGTCCAATTCAATAATGCCCAGAGTAGTTTTTACTTCTGCAGCTCTAGAGATAGGATATTGATAATCATTCTGAGCAATTCTCTCAAGAATTCCAACAGCTTCATTATAAGTACAATCCAACAAAGGACCATTGGCTGATGCATCAACAATATTCCTCGTGTGTAAATTTAGCCTATTTAAAAAAATCTCAATTTGTGTTTCCTGTTGAATGTCATCCATGGGACAACATCGAAGCAAAGATTTACAACGTTCCCATGTGGTGTGAAGATTCTCATTGTCCAACTGATGATAAACTGTAATACCATTTCGGAGACAAGTGTTCATTCTCGGTGGGTTAAATCGTAAAACAAACCTTGTTGCTAGTTCATTCCAAGAAGCAATTGATCCAGAAGGTAGCCTAAGGAACCATGTACGAGCTCACATTCCAAGAAGTAATTGATCCGGAAGGTAGCCTAAGGAACCAAGTATGAGCTCTTCCCTATAAGGAAAAAGCAAATAATTGCATCTTCAAAGCGTCATGAAGAACGCCTTCTTGAGTAAAGGAAGCACAAATCAATAAAAATGATTTAAGATGTTCTTGTGCATCTTCATGTGGTAGTCAAGCAAATTGCCCATTAGAATTTAGCATTTGAAACATTATTTGCTTTAGTTCAAAATTTCCAACTTGGATTGCTGGCCTAACAACTCCTGGTTGTAAGTCATCCAAGACAGGTACTACAACGGTGGGTCATTAGCATTTTGTTGCTGCATCGGGGTATGACTTCATAGATTGTTGGTAAAGCCATATTCTTTTATTCTCGAAGTCTCATCTGAACGGTTCTTTCAATTTCTGGATCAAAATTGACAATAAACTTTGAATTGTTTCGAGTCATGCAACACCTAAAATAAAATGTGAAAATAGCGAGAAAAAGAAAACAAGTTAGTAACAACTAAATATTATGAAATAAAAACAACCAAAAACAAACATCAAACAAACACCATCCCCGACAACGACGCCAAAACTTGATCGGCTGTTTAACGTCACAGCAATAACGTGTAAGCTTACACTGTAGGTGCAAATATAGTTGATAGATATGAGTCTGTCGGATATCGATCCCATGAGGGTGGCTGTCTTTTGTCTATCAATGTCAGTGCAATAAATAGATAGAAACGAGATAAATTGTGAGAGTAGTTGTCGAAGCAATAAGTTGAAAACAATAAGATAAAATATGATAATAATAAACTAAGATCCTCAACATGAATATTCAACGGAATACTAAGTGCTCACAAGGTATAAAATGATAGATGATTGTCGATGTATTACATTGCAATGAGTATCTTACCAGGCTTAACTTCTATATTTAATCTAAGACTTAAACATGCACATTAACCACACCTTCCAGTGATGGCAATGGAACACTATTATATTAATCAATTCAATTTACTTTATCATGCTTAACAATTTTTGAAAATACTTCTACGAAAGCTCGATCTTTCATGATTTTGGAAATCAAATTAAGTCCTTTCAGAGTCTTTTACTTAGTTAAATATGCATTTTACTAATCATATTAACTAAGGGTTTCTTAGTATTCGTGTAAGGTCACAGGGACATTGTAACACCCCTATCCCGTATCCGTCATCGGACTAAAGTTAAGAGGCATTATCCGACATATCAGAACATTTCATAATCAAAAGTCATACATCGTCATATCATAGTCAAATATCAACATAAAGTCCCTTTCTTTGGTCAACGAGACCTTAAACATGCTTAAAAGAGGTTCGGGACTAAACTGATAACATTAATAAACTTTGAGGTACTTATAAAATTTTCAAACATATAAGGGTCACACGCTCGTGTGAATAGGCCGTGTGTCTCACACAGCTACCAGACATGCCCGTATCACAAGCCGTGTTAAATTAGGGCATACATACTGACTTGCACCATACGACTGAAGACATGCCCGTGTGCCTTGGCCGTGGTTGAAACTAACTTGGGTCCCAAGGCTGACCACACGCCCGTGTGTCTAGCCCGTGCACCCTTTGTGTAACACCCCCTAACCTTTATCCGTCCCCAGAACAGGATTACGAGGCATTATCAGTCAATACAGTTCAATTACAGACATTAATTAATATAATTGTTTACACTTATCCTAAATTTAATGTATCGTCCCTTTAATGGGCCCTCAAAGTCCAATATGAACAGTAAAATTAATTTGGGACTAATTTAAAATCACTACGAATTTTTCTCAAAATTTCAAAAATTTCCTATCGAATAGTACCCACACGCCCGTGTGGTCTAGGGGACACGCCCATGTCCTTTACCCGTGTAACTCTCTGACTTATTACTTATGAACAAATTAGTTTTACACGGCCAAGGCACACGCACGTGTGCCAGGCCGTGTGGACTCAAAATGAGTCTTACAATTCAAATTTACTAACCTTGCAAATCATAAACCACAAACAACATAATTTCTAATCTTTTAACTTACTCAAATTACGATCAAACACATCTAAAACATATTAAATCGACCATCTTAAGTGTCTAACCAATGTACCTTCATTGGTACCACAATTTTTATCAACAAAACCTAGCGATAATTTACTAATCAAACCTATTTGTAATTATTCCCAAGTTTGCATCTTTATACCAAACTTAATTAAGCTATGTGCTCAACCATTATCATTTATAACAACATTTACAATAATTTACCAAAATGACTACTTTGACATCCTAGTTACATGCCATTACCAATAATTAACATAAATCTCCACTTACAGTTTGGGATCGGCCTGGGATGCTGATTCAACGATCTGACTTTAACTTATCCTGCGCACGAAAGCAAACCGTACGCTGAGTATGAACTCAGTGGTATTTCTATAATTTGAACACTTAATAACATAACATACACTTAAAATCATATAATGATCATAAATATTCAATTATTCATTTCATGGATAAATTCTTTATAACTCATTCAATCTTTATCATCTATTAACCCAATTAACTTTTCAAAATAAATTCACAAACCATTTAAAACAATAATATTTTCCATTCACATGTCTCACTTATACTTCTGTTCACTATTCAATTTCAGTAAATAATATTCAACTATTACATTTCATTCAGTAACTCGTATCATTTGCTCAGTAGCAATCAGTTATTCAGTAACGATCAATTATTCAATAACAGTCAATCATTCAGTACTTTTATTTACCCCTATTAACATGACTTGGACACTGACGGATACACGGATCCAACCATCACACCAGTACAGTATGGCACATAGTGCCTCATCGCCAAGCAAGTAAGTAGCGAATAGATGACGGCATGCAGTACCTCATCAGAATTAATCCGGAACAGTAATAGTAATAGTAACAGTATGACACTTATAGTGCCTCATCGACTCAAGGTCGAAGTATCCCTGAACGCTTCCAATCCTATGGCATGCCAACTATATCCGACTTAGCCCGAATACTATTAATAGGGTTTTCAATTTCATTTTCATTTTTTTTTGAACCAATACACATTTCAATTAATCACATATATTCTCAAATCAATACAATTCACTTTACTTTTCAATAACAAATATTTCAATTTCATAATAATCACATATTCATAATTAATTTCATTACATTCCCAATCAATATATTTTTCAAATATAACATACATCCAATATTCAATTTTCATATCAACCACATATATCCATATAAATTCAATTCAATAACAATTACTAATACTTACCTTAATTTCTTACAATAACATATAAACCAAAATATAACAATTAATAATTAAAATTCAGATTAATTACCAATTCAATTTAAATTCAATACCAATGCTCAAATATCATATAAATTATAATCTCACGAATACTCAATTCAATATCAAATATATTACACTTACCTTAATTTTTTTACCATAAACATTTAAATTAAAATATAACATAATAATTAAATTCGGATTATAGAAATACAAACCGTAATTTTTGAGCTAACCCCCGTCGAATTTGCCTTTTTCCTTGTTTAGCTGAGGTTTTTGGCACAATGTTAGCTACGAAAATCAATTAAAAATTATCAATACACTACCATTTAATTTCACATTGAGTATTTCAATTTTTATTCAACTTTTGTCTAAATTCCAATTTAGTCACTAAACCGAAACTAACTTTTATTCTTCACATTTAACTCAATACTTGCATTCATTTCCCACTTTAAACTAACTTCAACTCTCTAATTTCATCATAAAACCATAATTTTGAAATTCTTTCAATTTAGTCCCTACTATTCAAATCTTATAATTTTCTTTACAATTCAATCCTTACTTCACAACTAACTTGAAATTCTATCAATTTAACCCTTAATTCTTCAATTTATTCAACATGAACCATATCTAGAAATCTAATATCTTTCAAAATATAAATTAATTTCACCAAAACCTTATTCCAAAGCTTCTAAAACATCAAAATTAAGTAAAAAGGGCTAAATTGACTTACCTATTAAAGTTTAAAGCTTCAAAACCTCAATTTCTCCCTTTTTCTTTCTTTCCCCTTTCTTTCCTTCTTTTCTTCTTTGTTTTCGTTTCATATTCTATTACTTTGTTTCTTTTCTATTTCTTTATTTCTTTTTATTTCATTTGTTTCATTTGTTTTATAATAATATTATAATAATATAATTTAATAATATACTTATACAATAAGTAAACATATATATATTTTACAAATGTATGTATACTAGTATTACACATGTCACAAAATTTACCATACATTTGTTAAGATTTAGTTAAATATTACATAATATAATAATACAATATAATATAATATAATATAACATAATAATTAAATAATATATTTAAAACACAAAAAAAATCTAAGATTTTATCATACTTATGCCGCCTCATTTATGGGACTTGGTAGATTTACCTATTTAGTCCCGTTAACTTTTCTTCAATTTATAATTAAGCTTCTACACTTTATTCAATTTAATCCTTATACATAATTAATCTTAATTTAAGCTAAATTCACTTAATTAAAGCCAAATTAACCACTCGATTAACTTTATAAATATTTTTAATAAATATTTACGAATTCATTTTTCAGAAACAGAGACCCGAAAATACATTTTTCGATAACCTTAAAATTCGGGTCGTTACACTTCGAAATGGCCACACACGCCCATGTGCTAAGGCTGTGTGCCTCAAATGGCCGTGTGTTGTACACGGCTGAGACACACGCCCGTGTCTCTGCCCGTGTGGACAAAAATAGGCCATTTGTAAAGCCAATTTGCCACCCAATTTGGGTCATCCCTACAAGCATCAAACCAAGCACATTTCATGTCCCAAAGGCAGTCAAAAACATACCAAATCAAGCATCATTCATGCTTCAATATCATTAATCATTTACATACACAATTCCAACTCAAACATACTAATTACATGTACCTAATTCATACCATAAACATATGATTTATACCATTTCAACCATACAACTAACTTACCAAAAAGATCATTTCATTTGGCCATATATATACACCAATATACCCTTTTTGCATCACATAACATATACCACAATCACTATAAGTTCAACTACTATCAAGCCATATCTCATGGCATGATATACTCATCTCAAAACATACCACATTAGCCTTAGCCTATGCATGCCATACTTTGATATATACATTTTCGAAAGGTACCAAAATAACGTTTGATAGTGTGGTGACAATCCTCAACGATCCTCGAGCTTCTAGTAGCTTCGATATCTATAAAACAATGCAAACACACACAAAGTAAGCTTTCAAAAGCTTAGTAAGTCATATACAAATAAATTTATCATTTTAAGCATATAAGCATCATAAAATACATATACTCCATAGCCAAATACTATCACAAACCTCATAGTTCATATACATTTCAAATATTTCCAATTCATTTGGACATATGGCATATTTTCTCATACTTATATCACATATCATCACTTGCACATGTACTTACTTCACATTAACAATTGTTGAACACATTTCAATGTACCTGAATTGGATATTCATTCATTCAATCACATACTTCTCGGAATGCCAGTTGAACTATTTGGAATCAAATAGGATACGCAGATA
Source organism: Gossypium anomalum (assembly GCA_025698475.1). Taxonomy (NCBI): domain Eukaryota; kingdom Viridiplantae; phylum Streptophyta; class Magnoliopsida; order Malvales; family Malvaceae; genus Gossypium; species Gossypium anomalum. The sequence continues at coordinate 18,613,004 of CM046963.1, read as the reverse complement.
GCTCGGAAAGCTTGTACAATGCCAACGTCCCACACGTGGTCTTACATGTAATCAAATATCGATATCACTGTCCCAGACAAGGTCTTACATGAAATCAAATACGATGCCGATGTCCCAGACATGGTCTTACACGTAAATCTCAAATAGATGCCAATGTCCTAGATGTGGTCTTACACGAAATTACATATCGAAATCCTATGTCATGACATATGTATCCTAACTATTCCTATGGTTCGTACGAGACTTTTTAGACGTCGTTACATTATCAGAACTTTCTCAAATTTCTCATATTCAACTCAAAATAGCCATTCATCATTATTCATTAACATATATGCAACAATAATTCAATTCAAACACATTTATTTGTATATCGACTTACCTTGTATGGAAATGAACGAAAACGAACGGCTATTCAACTACTTTCGATTCCCCCCGATCTAATTCCATTTTCTTTGGTTCTTGATCTATACACATTCAAATTTAACTCTTTTATTCACTAAATCATTCAATTCAATCCATATACACATATTTAGGGCATTTTAAAAATTAGTCCTCATATTTTCATATTTTGACATTTTAGTCCCTAATTAACAAAATCACAAAATATGCATAATTTCATATTACACATGCTAGGCCGAATTTTCCCTTAGCTCATATAAGCCCATATATTCCATTTATTTCACATTTTAGTCCCTCAAAATCTCATTTTCACAATTTAGCCCAAATTACTCAAATTCATCAAAAATTCAAATACAAAACATATTAATCTAACACAAAGCTTTTGTAACATCCCGAAATAGGGCCTAGTCAGAACAGTGATTTCGAGACAAAAAATTTGACATTGAAATATTTATTTTATGATTATTATGAGGTCTTGAATATGGGAATATGCATGTGCTAAAGTTTCATGAAGAAATTCTTTGAGTAAGGTGTCCAATTGGAAAATATAGACCAAATTGAATAAATTGCAAAACTTGGATTCTAGAAGTAATTTGTATAAAATTGCTTTAGATTATTAATTAGAAGGTCTTAAAGAGCAATTTTCCCAATTTCTAGGTTTTTGGACAAAAATGGGCATGTATGGTGAAATTTGAAAGAAATGGCTTAAGGGCATTTTGGTCATTTTGCTAATTAATGAAATAAAATGGGAAAAAGAAGCCAAAAATCAGCCATTCTTCTCCCTCATCTAGCCAAAATTCTCAAGCTCTCCATAGCTAGGGTTTTCAACATTTTCAAGCTCAATAGTAAGTGCTCCCAGGCCCCGTTTTTATTGTTCTTTATATTTTTAAAATCCCTGTAACTTACTCTCTCTATTTCTACCCATATTTCATGCTAGGGTTCATGTTTAGAAATTTACCCATGCATGATTTACTTGTATTTTTATGGTTTATGGTGGAATATAAAAGTTTAAAAGATGGTAAACAACTTTTACTAAGTGATTTTTTCATGGAAATGGCTTTAGGGACCATTTTGTAAAAGTTGTAAAAATGGGTAGATAGATGAGGAATAATGGAAAAATGTGGGCTACCATAAGAAGAAAGAACATTCAACTAGGCTTGGGTAAGGTAGAAATTGCATGCATTTCATTATACGAGCCTAAGGACTAAATCGTAAAAATGTGAAAAGTTAGGGGCTAAACGGTCATTTAGACCGGGGGTGAAATCTAGACTCGAAAAGTATAATGTGAGCTATTACTGATTCATTTTTATTATTATAGACCCCTAGGAACAAATTCCGGAGGTCGATCGAGGAAAACGAAAGGTTTCGGAATAACCGAAAACAATACCGAAACGAGTACCAGGTAAGTTCAGATAACTTAAACTCATAATATGCCTAATTGCACGGTTTATGAATGTATGATAATTGCATTTGATGATGGCATGAAAATCCATGAAATGTATCCTTACTAATGACATGTTGATAAATGTCCCGGTTGAGGTTAAAGAAGGAAATTTGATGGATAAACCATGATTTACATGTGACTTGAGATCCTGCATGTGTTGTAGAAATGATTTAGCTCAGATGGGTAATCCGTTGATCTCAAATACAGAAAGGATCTAGCCCAAACAGGTGTTCTTTGAGTGATCGAGCCTCTCGAAGAATATGTGTGCATTTTGGATTCAGCCCAAACGAGTAATCCAATTAGGGTCTGAATTTAGCCTGGACTAGTAATTCAGATCTGAGCTCATTAAGGGTGCTTGTCGCCATAAGGGATTTAGCTTAGACTAGTAATCCCAACATCACTCCATGAGTTTATATTACGAGGGATTTAGCCTGGACTGGTAATCCTACCGTAAGATGTGAGGTTCGCGGGAGTGCATACATGGAATGATCACTCTTATGACTTGATGGTAAATGGATAATCCATCGAGATTTTTGAGAAACTTAACGGGATAATATGAGATATGTATAAATGGAAATGCTGAATGATGAGCTCATCTAAGATTAATTACATGGTGCATTGTTACGTGATTAACTTGTTGATTGAGTGCATGCGATAGGGAAACCATTCCATTCTTGTTGGTTTTATTGCCTAATATGGTTGTATGCTAATTAATCAGTAAGTTACTTTCCAGTTATTTAGGCTTACTAAGCATGTAAATGCTTACCCCTCTCTTCTCCCTATCTTACAGAGCTCAATGACTCGTAAAGATTGGAAGACAGTTGGAGAGTGAACACACTATCAACTAGTCCAGCTTTGGTATATAGACACTTTTATTTTGTTCAACGGCATGTATAGGGCTTTTTTTTATTTTGTTATACGTGTCATTTGATATGCCAAAATGAAGGCATGTAAAGGTATGCATATTCACTTGCATATGGCCATGGAGGTTGGCTCATTTTGATGTAGGTTATGACCTACAAATTTGTGCATGTTTATGTTTAAATGTTCTTGTGATATTTAAATGTGGCATATCACAATTAGGCTTAAGTAATGTGACCAAATTACATTGGATGGCTTGGCCATAATTGGCAATGAGTTATAATAATAAGCCAATCTTAAAAGATTTATAAGACATAAAAACCCTTAATACAAAAAGGGAATAACCTAGCATGAGTAAAACCGGTGAGATGAGGTTTACATGAAATGACGTTTACTAAGGCCATTTAAGAGATTAATTAGGCCATGTTGGATATTATAGGAGTCTACAAGTGTGAGTGGATATTAGAGGGTGACCAAAGGCTTGGGAAATAGCCTAAAAAGGTCCACACGGGTAGACATACGGGCGTGTGTCTAGACCATATGTGACACACGGATCGCCCCATGGGCGTCTGGTATGGTCGTGTGTCCCCTGTACCTAAAAATTTTAAGTCAGAATGCATGGTAGTAAACACACGGGAAAAGACACGGCCGTGTGTCCTAACCGTGTAGAGGGCACGGCCTAGCACATGGGCGTGTGTCTTGGCCGTGTGCCCCTAGATGCATGCTGACGTCATAAATATAATGCTCGAGTTTTTGGACACGGGTGACCATACGGGCATGTCTAGGCCATGTGAAGGACATGGGCGTGTGCTTGGCCGTGTGAAAACCCTTGTAGGTTCGAAATAGAAAATAAATTCAATTAATTTCACACGAATAGGGGACATAGGCGTGTCCTAAAGCACACGGGCGTGTGAAGCTTTACCTAGAAAAATTTTTATGAACTCTCGTAAGTTCTCGGTTTAGTCCAAGATCATTCTTAATGTGTGTTTAGGGCCTCGTAGGCCCATAATAGGGACACGAAGATGTTAGTTGATTGGTTTCAAGTTGAAATGAAATTTTATAACCAGTAATTCCTAAAAATGTCCAAGTACATGTCTAGTAATGCCTCGTGCCTAGTCCCGGTCTCGGGTATGGGTAAGGGGTGTTACAACTTTCATATTTCACCATTTAACATCACAAAGCTCACAAAATCAACAATGGAATCTCATAAAATCATCAACAATTTTAGAAATTGAGGCATGGGCTTAATAGAACACAAAGTAACGATCACAAAAACATAGAAATTACTAAAAACCGAATCAAAATGGACCTTTAATCAAGCTAGATGTTGGATGAATGCTTCAAACACAGAAACCCTATCTTTTCTTCTTGAATTTCGGCAAAACAAGGATGAATAAAGCACTAATTGATGTCTTATTTTATTATTCATCATTTAATAACTAGTTTACCATTATATCCTTGCTTTATAACATTAATAATCCACTAACTCATGTCCAACTTTGTCCATGCATTAATCCAATGGTCTAATTACAACATAAGGACCTTTCATTTAATAAGCCATGGCAATTAAGCACTTTAAACAAGTAGAATATAACTTTTGCATTTTATGCGATTTAGTCCTTTTCTCAAATTAACCACTTAAACTTATCACACCAAACTTTCACACATATCTGATCTCATATCATAAACACACAAAATAATATAAAAACAATTTCTAACCTCAGATTTGTGGTCCCAAAACCATTGTTCTGACTAGGGTCTAAACCGGGCTATTACAGACATTTATGTTTGCAACAGTTTAATTACATAAACCTAAAAACCATGCAAGATAATAGAGCTAACTAAATATATTATGAACCTCAACTTAGTCGGGTTTAATGACCTAAATTGAGCATTGCACTTTTCAATTATGTGTCTACTACTCGTCGTTGGGTTAAGATCGCTCAGCTAATCTGAGTGCACCCAATCACATGTGAATGAAAGCATCACAATATTAATCGAAAACATAATCGACTGAGGCACAAAACATGTTAACATGAATTAATTAAATCTTATTAAATTAATAAAATCATCAGATAGGAATTAAAACTTCATAATTGATGTCAAAAACATAAAACTCAAAGCAAACATGTTTAAAATGAATAACAAGAGGAAATAGTAAAATCTATTCAGTTCAGTAGCCTTTTGGATCTATTTTGACTAACTCAGTTCAATAGCCTTTTGGATCTATTCTAATTAAGGTGCTCCTCCGTTCTGATTTATCCTTTATTTGTTAAGTGTTTAAGGGGTAGCCAGCTAAAGAGTGCTTTTGGAAAAACTTTTCAGGCTAAAGAATGAAGGAGGGATGGACAACTATGGAACAGAAAAAAGGGAAAATTAATTGAAATGAAAACTAGTGAGAGTGAGAGAGGAATGTTGAGAAACAAGGGATGATCTTAGAACTGAAGGATGGCAAGGTATTTATAGGTGAAGGTAAGGGTTTGAGTTTACTAAAAATAGGTTTAAATTTACTTCCTTCCCTCTCTCATGTGGCCGGCCATGCTTCAAGGAACAATTGATGACCAAGTCTTCTTAATTTGAATTTCAAATTCAAGCTAAAAATAGCTATAGAGTGGATGGTTTCAACAGAGAAGTTGTTGGGTTGAATTTTGATTATTTTCCAACTGTAAGGACCTTCAATTAATTATCCCAAAAACATATTTTGGGCAACCACCTTTAATTTCTGAATTTAGGCTCTTAGTTCCCCTTATTGGATGGTTCTTTAGTCCAAAACTTAGTAGACATATCCATCTTTTATCACCTTCTTTATTGGGTCAAGTAGTAAACCTCATGCCCCAATTTGAATGGTCTTACAGTCCACATGGATAACTTGTACATGTCCATGTTTTATTTATTGAAATCATGTCTCCAATGGACCTCCTACATAGTGAAAATTACATACATTAATAAATTAACATGAATTAATATAAAATATGCATGAAAATCATGTAATTAAGCATAATTTCACAAACTTTCTAAATTCATGACTAAAATTACTAATTAAGTAAAATTCACTTATTTCATTAATAATTACTCAAGATGAACAAATTTATTATGTAAAAAGGTGGTAAAAATATATAGAAAAACCCTATATAATTTCAAGTTTACACACCCCCAAACTTAAATCATTGCTTGTCCCGAGTAATGTTCATGCACAACACGATTTTTGCTAAAGGTAATTTTGCAAAATAATAAAGTAGCATCAATCTTCACACATAATCATACATCTACAAAATCATGCTAAAAAATATTCTTTATTAATAAATAGCTCAAATGCAAATACTATTTCTAACTTTATACTAAGCACATTATAATATCAACATGAATCATAGTTTGCATGCATTTTCAAAGTCATACATAACATTCACCAATCAATATGCTTTCTTTATCAACTAAACATAGTTATCCCAAGGTTTACTGAGCGGTATTCATAAGTTGAGCTTAGTAATTCCTCTCCACTAATGTAGTTTATATAATCATCCAATCAATAGGTCTTGTATTAGGTTATAATGGGGCTAGGCTAAAGGTAGAGATAAAGAGAAGTGATTTTTAGGTTCAAAACATCTTAGCCCTAACTTTGTCTTGGATTCTTTTCGTGTCACAACCTTCATGTAATTGGGTCTTTAGAACACCCCAAACTTATTTGGAGCTCATGCTATACTTTTACTTTTTTTTAGAATTTGAGCAAACTTTTCTCTTTATATTTGAGATTTTTTTTTAGCAAACTTTCTTTTCTTTTCATTCTTTTGAACAAACTTACATTCGTTTTTTTTAATAAAATGAAGAGCATGTACATCTTTTCATATCTTTTCTCAGGCTTTGATCACCAAGACAAATTCAGTTAAGATATGTGCAAAAGAATAGGATAAAATAAAATAAAAAGATGATAATGTGGCTTATAATGTAGGTAATGTAATATCCTGAATTAGGGCCTAATCGGAATAGTGGTTTGTGACCACAAATCTGAGACAGAGATAATTATTTTATAATTGCTTTGATGTTTATGATATGATTGCATGATTGTGTGAAAATTTCGTGATGAAATCCTATGCCTAAAGTGCTTGATTGAAATTAGGGACTAAATCGAATAATTTGTAAAACTTGCATTCTAGGAGTTTTTAGTATGAAATTGTTTTGGAATATTAATGAGGAGGTCTTAAATAGAATTTTACCAATTTCTAAGTCTATGGACAAAAATTGGACATGGATGGAATTTTTGGAAAGTTTAGTAGTAAGGGCATTTTGGTCATTTAGTTATTAAAATGAATTAAAAACAAAAGTAAAAGCCAATTTTTGTCCATCTTCTTCATTGGGCCAAAATTTCAAGGGTTCTCCATAGCTAGGGTTTGTTTCAAGCTTCCAAGCTCCATAGTAAGTGATTCCAAGCCTCGTTTTTAATGTTCTTTACGTTTTTGGAATCCCGGTAGCACGATTAAGCTTATGCTAGCAATAATTCAACCTAGGGTTCATATTTGGAAAAGTACCCATAAGTGAAATTTGTGTGTTTTGGTGTTTTATGATAGAAAATGAGGTTTTAAATTATGTTAGACAACTTGTACTACTCGGTTTTAAGCGAAAACGAGTAAAAGGGCTTAATCGGTAAAAATACCTAATAGTCATAAGTACATGTTAGAGTGTGAATTTGATGTTACCATAGAAGGGAAAAATGATCAGCAGTTCATAAAACTTAAGAATAAGGGATGAAGTTTAATTCCCGAGCCTAGGGGCAAAAGTGTAATTATGCAAAAGTTTAGGGGCAAAAATGTAATTTTACCAAAGTTTGTATTAAATGTTGTTTTGATGAATGTATGTATCAAAAAAGATTAATTTGGCATTATAGATCAAGAGAAACGAGATTCAAGTCGCGATCGAGGGAAAAACAAAGTTTTCGATGAATAGGCTCGATTGCTAATAATTTTGTACCGAGGTAAGTTCATGTGTAAATGTAGTAGCATAATTGTCATTTTAATTAAATTAATGATATTTATATGAAATGATGATTATTATTATGAAATATTATGCTTTGTGGTTATTGTTGAGTAATATGCAAATTATGTTTATTACTTGTTAAATATGAATTGCTACCGAGTGTCGGTTTCAATATTCCATGGAAGACGGCAAGGATATGTGATCGAGGAAAAATCCCGTTTGAACCTTGGGAATAGATTAGAATACAAGTGACATGTCACTAGGATGGTTGAGTTCCGAACTCGTTGAGTTGAGTCCGAGTTCGTGAGATGTAACTAGGCATCTGAGCTCGTTGAGTTGAGTCCGAGTTCACTTATGGATGCGAACGCCCGAGCTCGTTGAGTTGAGTCCGAGTTCACTTATGGGCGGGTTACATGGTAGCTTGGATACATAAGTTCCGCAGGCTATTGAGTTTGTCTAGCTGCGGGTATGGCTCTTATGTTCATGAGATCCGCGTATTCGAATTATATTCCGATGTGTTCAACGGGTGAATCTTAAGTGAATAAAAAGAAGACCTAAAATGAAGGTGACATGTTGGTAAGTGTGGTAAATGAGAAAATTTGACAAGTATGTGCTTAAACTCTCGGGTTGAGAACTTGGTATGATGAAATCGTAGAAAGATATTAAATACAAATGAAGCATGAATGTCTTGGTGCTGTTTATGCAAATAATATTTTTGTGGGATTGTGTGATTATGTTACTTGCTATTTGCATGTGAACTTACTAAGCATTTGTGCTTACTCCATCCTTTTCTTTCATTGTAGTTTTGACAAGCCGGCTTGAGAATCGGGATAGGTCGAAGACTCGTTCACACTATCCGAAGGCCTAAATTGGTAAAATGGCTTGTGTGTTTTGAATGTGGCATGTATGGCAAAATACTCACTTTGTGAAAATGATCTTATGATATGGCTATAGTTTGGCAAGAAAAGGGTTTGTAAATGATTAGCCATTGGAATGGCCAATCTAAGTCATATTTGATGTTATGTATGTTTAAAATGATATTTAGTCCATGAAAATCCTTAGTAAAGTGAAATTTGCCATAAAACAGAATCTGGCAGCATCAGTGATGTAAATTTGAAAAATCACTAAAAATATTAGAAATGGAATTAAATGATGATAAGTTATGAAATTGAATATTAATGAGTCTATTTTCATATGGATTGAACAAAATAGGTATATGAATTATATTTTATGAGATATTTGAATTTTTGTGAAACAGGGCCAGTGTGATTTCTGGATCCCCTGTTCTGACTTTAAAAATTCATAATAAATTTTAAAAAAATAATTAGAAGTCATGATTTATATGTACAGATTTATTATTGAGTCTAGTTTTAAGAGAAACAAACGTCATAGACATTGAAATTCTGTAAAGAGGGATATTTGATTCGTAATACACAGAGGTCAGAGCAGTCGAACCCTGAAACAGGGGAGAATTTAACTAATAAAATGTACTAATTGGTTTGACCAAAAATTATGGAAAAAAATTAGTAAATAGATATATGAGTTTAGTTTTAGGTAAAATTTACAAAATTGGATTTTGAGTTTCAGAACTCGAGATATGAATTTTTAAGCGACTGTGACGCAGATTGCTAGCTTGACTGAAAATTTAAAAAAAAAATAAATTGTTTGAGCGGTTTAAGTAATGAATTAAGTCTCTTAACACCTCGTGTTCGAACCCGGCGACGGTCTCAGGTACGGGGCGTTACATTTGGTGGTATCAGAGCAGGTTTAGTCAGTTCTCGGGCTAATGTGTTGTATGTACGGATTTTGCTATACATGCCATATATATAAATTGTGGTAGTGTGACGACTTCTGACCTTTTAAATGATTTTTTTTATAGTAAATGGATCCCGATCCAGTTGCGGCTGATGATGGAGAGAGTATTGCACCAGCTCCGGCTGAAGGGGCGGTGCCAACTAAAAATCCACCTCCTACTGTCGGTCAAGGGGGAGGAGAAGGGGCTCGGGAAGCCTTTCTCCAGATGATGAGTGCTCAGTATCATCGAGTTCGCTGCACGAACCCGAATGCACAATCTCCCCACCTCCCGATTCCTCAACCTGTACCCCCGATGCCTCAAGGTGTAGATCTGATGAAATTTCACAGAACTCCAGTTGACAAAATCCGTAAACAATGGGCCAAAGAATTCAGGGAAAATATTGATGATAATACCGAGAAAGCAGAGTTTTGGCTCGAGAATTCTATTCGAGTATTTGATGAATTGTCTTGTACACTTGAAGAATGCGTGAAATGTGCTATATCATTTTTGAGGGATTCAACTTATCATTGGTGGAAGACATTGACTTTGATGAGTACCGAAAGAGAAAGTAACTTGGGAGTACTTTCAAGAAGAATTCGAAAGAAATATATCGATGAAAGATTTATTGATCGAAGCGTAAAGAGTTTCTTGAATTAAAGCGAGGGGAACATGTGATTCATTGAATAATGAAAGGGAGTTTGTCGAGGTTGAGTAAGTATGCTAGAGAATATATTCCCTCTGAAGCTAAAATGTGCAAACGATTTGAAGACGGACTCAATGAAGACATCAAAGTATTTGTTGGGATTCTTGAATTAAAAGAAATGGTAGTACTGGTTGATCGAGCTTGCAAGGCTAAAGAACTACTTAAAGAGAAGAAAAAGGTAGAGGCTGAGACTAGAAATTGGAAGAAAAGACCGACGAGCAGTTCATTCTCACAGCAATCCAGAAAATCTAGAAATATGAATCCTTGTTCACAGGTTTCGGTTAGACAATCATATGAAAATTTTAAGAAGCAAAATGTGGGTCCTAAATCTCAGACTACTTCAACAGCTAGTGTGGGAAATACGAGATTTGTTAAGCCCGAGTGCCAACGGTGTGGCAGAAATCATTTTGGCCCATGTAGAGCGAATGAATGTTTTTGGTGTGGTTCTCCGGATCATTTTATTAGAGACTGCCCAGAGAGAGCTGAGAAAGAAAAATTTCAGAATGTAAAAGCTAGTGGTGCAGACTCGAGGGGAAGATATTCGAGAAAACTGGAAATGAAGCAAGCAACAAAAATGTAACCAGAGATTCAGCAGCTAAATCTGAAGAAAGGGCTCCAGCTAGAACTTATGCTATAAAGGCACGTGAAGATGCTTCATCACCCGATATGATTACTGGTTGAACCAGACAAATCAGAGGCATTATCTAGTATGATTTCTTCAATGTCGGCTCAGAGATATTTGAGAAAGGGTTATGAAGCTTATTTGGCGTATGTAATTAATACAAAAGAAGTTGAAAAGAAAGTTGAATCAGTGCCGGTTGTGTGTGAATTTGTGGACGTATTTCCAGAAGAATTACCGGGTTTGCCTCCAGTTAGGGAAGTAGAATTTGGTATTGATTTGATACCAGGAACAGCTCCGATCTCAATTGCTCCATATAGAATGGCACCAGTAGAGTTGAAAGAATTAAAGTCGCAGTTGCAAGAGTTGACTGATAAAGGCTTTGTGAGACCGAGTTTTTCACCTTGCGGTGCTCCTGTGTTATTTGTGAAAAAGAAGGATGGTTCTATGAGGTTTGTGTTGACTATCGGCAGTTAAACAAGGTGAAAATAAAAAAAAAATATCCATTGCCAAGAATTGATGATTTATTTGATCAGCTAAAAGGAGCGACATGGTTTTCAAAGATTGACTTGAGATCTGGGTACTACCAGCTGTGAGTAAAAGAGTCGGATGTGCCTAAAACTACTTTTAGAACAAGGTACGGTCATTATGAATTTTTAGTTATGCCATTCAGGTTAACAAATGCTCCTGCTGTGTTTATGGATTTAATGAATTGCATATTTCGGCCATACTTGGACAAATTTATTGTGGTGTTTATAGATGATATTTTAATTTATTCAAAAGATGAGACAGAGCATGCTGAGCATTTGAGGATAGTTTTGCAAACTTTAAGAGATAAGCAGCTGTATGCTAAGTTTAGTAAAAGTGAATTTTGGCTTCGGGAAGTTGGATTTTTGGGTCATATTGTTTCAGGTGATGGTATACGGGTTGATCCTAGTAAGATTTCAGCCATTGTTGATTGGAAACCACCGAAAAATGTAACCGAGGTTAGAAGTTTCTTGGGGCTAGCTGAGTATTATTGGCGGTTTGTAAATGGATTTTCTATAATTGTTGCTCCTATGACTAGACTACTCCGAAAGAATGTTAAATTTGAATGGACGAAAGAATGTCAACAAAGTTTTGAAGAATTGAAAAAGTTATTAACTGAAGCACCAGTGTTGGTACAACCCGAATCAGGTAAAGAATTTGTGGTGTATAGTGATGCTTCTCGAAATGGCTTAGGATGTGTACTTATGCAAGAAGGAAAAGTGGTGGCTTATGCTTCGAGGCAGTTAAAATTTCACGAAAGAAATTATCCGACTCATGATTTGGAATTGGCTGCTATAGTGTTTGCTTTGAAGATTTGGCGACATTATTTGTATAGTGAAAAGTGCCGAGTATATACCGACCACAAATGTCTTAAATACTTAATGTCACAAAAGGATTTGAATTTGAGACAGCGAAGATGGTTGGAGTTATTGAAAGATTACGAGCTTGTTATTGACTACTATCCGGGAAAAGTGAATGTGGTTGCTGATGCTTTGAGTAGAAAGTTACTGTTTGCTTTGAGAGCTATGAGCACTCGGTTAAAGGTATCAGATGATGGTTCGATTCTAGCAGAGTTAAGAGCAAGACCGATTTTTTTACAAGAGATTTGTGAAGCTCAGAAAAATGACCAAGATTGCAAGCTAAGAGAAAGCGATGTGTAGAAGGCGTCACAGGATCGATTTGAGAATCGATTCGATGATTGCTTGATGTTTAAAACCAGATTTATGTACCGAAAAATGATGAGTTGTTTCAAAAGATTTTGCATGAAGCACATAATGGTTGCTTGGCAGTTCACCCGGGCAGTACGAAAATGTATAATGACTTGAAGAAAATGTATTGGTGGAATGGAATGAAAAGAGATATCTCCGAGTTTGTATCAAAGTGCTTAATTTGTCAACAAGTGAAAATTTGAACACCAAGTACCTTCGGGATTACTCCACCTATCATGGTTCTGAATGGAAATGGGATCGGATTACTATGGATTTTATATCGGGGTTGTCGTTAACTCAGGGAAGAAAAATACCATCCGGGTAATAGTTGTGATCGACTAAATTGGCTCATTTTATTCCGGTACGTACGGATTATTCTCTTAATAAGTTGGCTGAATTGTATATTCGTGAGATTGTTAGACTTCATGGAACACCTTTGTCAATCATTTCGGATAGAGATTCGAGATTTACTTCACGGTTTTGGAAAAAGTTGCAAGAGGCATTAGGTACAAAGTTAAATTTCAGTACTGCTTTTCATCCACAAACTGATGAACAATCAGAGAGAGTAATTCAGATTCTTGAAGACATGCTTAGATGTTACGTATTGGAATTTCAAGGTAGTTGGGAAAGGTACTTACCGTTGGTAGAATTTGCTTATAATAATAGTTATCAGACGAGTTTGAAGATGGCACCTTATGAAGCATTGTATGGTCGTAAATATCGGACGCCATTGTATTGGACTGAACTCAAGGAAAATCAGATTTATGGAGTTGATCTAATAAAAGAAACCGAAGAAAAGGTGAAAGTGATTCGAGATTGTTTGAAAGTGCTTGAGATAGATGAGAAATCTTATGCGGATTTGAAACGAAGGGAAATAGAGTTTCAAGTTGGTGATAAGGTATTTTTGAAAGTGTCTCCATGGAAGAAAGTCCTTAAATTTGGACGGAAGGGCAAGTTAAGTCCGCGTTTTATTGGACCGTATGAAATAATTGAAAAAGTTGGATCGGTAGCATATCAGCTAGCATTACCACCTAAATTAGAGAAGATTCATGATGTATTCCACGTATCTATGTTACGTTGATATCATTCAGATCCTTCACATATAATTTCACCGACAGAAATTAAACTACGACATGATATGACTTACGAAGAAGAACCGATTAAGATTTTAGCTCGAAAAGTCAAAAAAGAAATAAAAGTGTTGCTCTCGTGAAAGTATTGTGGCAAAAGCACAGGGCAGAAGAGACTACATGGGAACCTTAAGAAACTATGAGAAACTAATACCCACACCTGTTTACCGGTAAGATTTTCGAGGACGAAAATCCTTAAAGGGGGGAGAGTTGTAATATCCTGAATTAGGGCCTAATCGGAATAGTGGTTTGTGACCACAAATCTGAGATAGAGATAATTATTTTATAATTATTTTGATGTTTATGATATGATTGCATGATTGTGTGAACATTTCGTGATGAAATCCTATGCCTAAAGTGCTTAGATTGAAATTAGGGACTAAATCGAATAATTTGTAAAACTTGCATTCTAGGAGTTTTTAGTATGAAATTGTTTTGGAATATTAATGAGGAGGTCTTAAATAGCAATTTGACCAATTTCTAAGTCTATGGACAAAAATTGGACATGAATGGAATTTTTGGAAAGTTTAGTAGTAAGGGCATTTTGGTCATTTAGTTATTAAAATGAATTAAAAACAAAATTAAAAGCCAATTTTTGTCCATCTTCTTCATTAGGTCGAAATTTCAAGGGTTCTCCATAGGTAGGGTTTGTTTCAAGCTTCCAAACTCCATAGTAAGTGATTCCAAGCCTCGTTTTTAATGTTCTTTACGTTTTTAAAATCCCGGTAGCTCGATTAAGCTTATGCTAGCAATAATTCAACCTAGGGTTCATATTTGGAAAAATACCCATAAGTGAAATTTGTGTATTTTGGTGTTTTATGATAGAAAATGAGGTTTTAAATTATGTTAGACAACTTGTACTACTCGGTTTTAAGCGAAAACGAGTAAAAGGGCTTAATCGGTAAAAATACATAATAGTCATAAGTACATGTTAGAGTGTGAATTTGATGTTACCATAGAAGAGAAAAATGATCAGCATGTCATAAAACTTAAGAATAAGGGATGAAGTTTAATTCCCGAGCCTAGGGGCAAAAGTGTAATTATGCAAAAGTTTAGGGGCAAAAATGTAATTTTGCCAAAGTTTGTATTAAATGTTGTTTTGATGAATGTATGTATCAAAAAAGATTAATTTGGCATTATAGATCAAGAGAAATGAGATTCAAGTCGCGATCGAGGGAAAAATAAAGTTTTCAAAGAATAGGCTCGATTGCTAATAATTTTGTACCGAGGTAAGTTCATGTGTAAATGTAGTAACATAATTGTCATTTTAATTAACTTAATGATATTTATATGATATGATGATTATTATTATGAAATATTATGCTTTGTGGTTATTGTTGAGTAATATGCAAATTATGTTTATTACTTGTTAAATATGAATTGCTACCGAGTGTCGTTTCGATATTCCATGGAAGACGGTAAGGATATGTGATCGAGGAAAAAGCCCGTTTGAACCTTGGGAATAGATTAGAATACAAGTGACATGTCACTAGGATGGTTGAGTTCCGAACTCGTTGAGTTGAGTCCGAGCTCGTGAGATGTAACTAGGCATCCGAGCTCGTTGAGTTGAGTCCGAGTTCACTTATGGATGCGAACGCCCGAGCTCGTTGAGTTGAGTCCGAGTTCACTTATGTTCGGGTTACATGGTAGCTTGGTTACATAAGTTCCGCAAGCTATTGAGTTTGTCTAGCTGTGGGTATGGCTCTTATGTTCATGAGATCCGCGTATTCGAATTATATTTCGATGTGTTCAACGGGTGAACCTTAAGTGAATAAAAAGAAGGCCTAAAATGAAGGTGACATGTTGGTAAGTGTGGTAAATGAGAAAATTTGACAAGTATGTACTTAAACCCTTAGGTTGAGAACTTGGTATGATGAAATCGTAGAAAGATATTAAATACAAATGAAACATGAATGTCTTGGTGCTGTTTATGCAAATAATGTTTTTGTGGGATTGTGTGATTATGTTACTTGCTATTTGCATGTGAACTTACTAAGCATTTGTGCTTACTCCCTCCTTTTCTTTCATTGTAGTTTTGACAAGTCGGCTTGAGAATCGGGATAGGTCGAAGACTCGTTCACACTATCCGAAGGCCTAAATTGGTAAAATGGGTTGTGTGTTTTGAATGTGGCATGTATGGCAAAATACTCACTTTGTGTAAATGATCTTATGATATGGCTATAGTTTGGCAAGAAAAGTGTTTGTAAATGATTAGCCATTGAAATGGCCAATCTAAGTCATATTTGATGTTATGTATGTTTAAAATGATACTTAGTCCATGAAAATCCTTAGTAAAGTGAAATTTGCCATAAAACAGAATCTGGCAGCATCAGTGATGTAAATTTGAAAAATCACTAAAAATAGTATAAATGGAATTAAATGATGAGTAAGTTATGAAATTTAATATTAATGAGTCTATTATCATATGGATTGAACAAAACAGGTATATGAATTACATTTTATGAGATATTTGAATTTTTGTGAAACAGGGCCAGAGTGATTTCTGGATCCCCTATTCTGACTTTAAAAATTCATAATAAATTGTAAAACAATAATTAGAAGTCATGATTTATATGTACAGATTTATTATTGAGTCTAGTTTTAAGAGAAAGAAACTTCATAGACATTGAAATTCTGTAAAGAGAGATATCTGATTCGTAATACACAGAGGTCAGAGCAGTCGAACCCTGAAATAGGGGAGAATTTAACTAATAAACTGTACTAATTGGCTTGACCAAAAATTATGGAAAAAAATTTGTAAATAGATATATGAGTTTAGTTTCAGGTAAAATTTACATAATTGGATTTTGAGTTTCAGAACTCAAGATATGAATTTTTAAGCGACTGTGACGCAGATTGCTAGCTAGACTGGAAATTTAAAAAAAATAAATTGTTTGAGTGATTTAAGTAATGAATTAAGTCTGTTAACACCTCGTGTTCGAATCCAGCGACGGTCTCGGGTACGGGGCGTTACAGGTAATTTGTAGTAAACATGCCATTAAGCTCAAAAATTAAGTCTCAAGGGTTAAATTCATAAGGTCGACTTGAAAGGTTCAAACGATCCAAAGAAAGTATTCCTATATCATATTAGATTCTTCTACCTCCTAGGATTTTGCCTCAAGAAAGTTACTAAGTCAATTCTAAAGACTTAAACCTTTAGAAATGTCTATTTCTAAAGAAAAAAAATTTCATGGCAAATATTACATAAGACTAAAGATCATACAAGCATTCCATCACATAAGATGTAACACCTCTAACCCGTATCCGTTGCTAGAGTAGGGTTACGAGGTATTACCTATAAATTCACAACATATAGCATACATTTATCAAACATAAAGCATTCATTCTCATAAACCATTCAACACAATCACGTTGTCCCTTATAAGGGCCTACGAGGCCTTAAACATGCTTTAGAAGTAGTTCGAGACTAAATCGATAACATAAGAAAATTTTGAAAACTTAGAAATTTTTCATGTAAACAGAGGTCACATGCCCGTGGCGCAGGACCACTAAACATGGCCGTGTCACAGGCTGTGTGGAAACAGGGCATACATACTGACTTGCATCACACAGCCGAGGACACGCTTGAGTGCCAGACCGTGTGAAAACTAGAAGGTATACTGATTTGGGTCACACGGCCAACCACACGCCTGTGTGCCCAATCGAAATGGCCACACACACCCATGTACCCAGGCTGTGTGCTTCACACGGCCAGTTGACACGTCCGTGTGTCTAGGCTGTGTAACCCAATGACTTGATTTTAAAGAGTGCTTTAGGGTACACATGGCCGTATACCATGGCGTGTGTCACACACGGCTGAGACACACGCCCGTGTCTCTGTCCGTGTGGACAAAAATAGGCCCTTTGCAAGGCCAATTTGCCACCCCAACTTCAAAGTACCTACACAAGGCAAAATGTACAATTTCCATACACAAAGGGCAGCCAAATCAATCCCAATTGATGTACAATTCATACTATACAAATACAACCATTTAATTTATTCAAATATATACCAAAACACCATGATCTTTAACCTTAATTCATACAATGTGTATATATATACCAACTTAATTTTCACAACCGAAAACCATCCTCAACTCAATCAATTCATTCACTGTATTACATACCATTTAACTACCAATTTGACATACAAATTCATGCCATAATAAGACCTTTCTCAAGCTTTCATCCATCATAGTTAAAATAACCATTTTAATTTCCATAATGTCTTGGTTACAACCATGCCAAAACAAACCATCTCACAAGGCAATATAAACATCTTACAAAAGTCATTAACGACCATTTTTTATAGCCAAACACATATCAATATTAACATCATTTACAAGCCAAATCTTATGGCTATGATCACAACCAAAATACCACATCTAGCCTATACATGTCATATACCATAAATGTATAATTCAAAAGTACCAACTTAGATGTTTGATAGTGCGATGATGTTCCTGACGACTCTTGGATCCAAGCTAGCCTTAATTCACTATAAAACATAGAAAAATAACACGAAGTAAGCTTCATAGCTTAGTAAACTCGTATGTGAATAACTTAATTCATCTCATAAATGCAAATCAACCAATTACACATGACAAAACCATATACACATTAACTACAAATCTTTCTCATGTCCCAAAACATGATCAAATACAAACTCATCGAACTTTCGCTATTTAATACTCGAATAGGTTCTACACATACCTTTATCGCCTCGTACTAACCTCTTTCTCAACCACATCATTCGTTTACTCGTTGAACTATTCAGAATAGAAATCAAATACTCAGGAGTCTCATACGATAAGTACCTATACCATGGCCCATAGCCAAATCAAGGTAACTTATCTGAAGAACTATTATCATGGCTCGAAGACAAATCATCCGACATGCATGGCTCGAAGCCAAATAGGTAAAATACGCACCCGAAGTGCTAATATCATGGCCTGAATCCAACTCAACGTATCACTTACTGACATGTCAATAGTATCCAAAACTATTATTAAGGTTCAACCGGGCTTTCATACTTTTCGTTTCTATCATCAAATGCATTCCTAGAGTCGTTTTCATAATTCATACATTATCCATAATCCCGTTTTAACACTTTATGCAATATTAAAGCATTTTAACATACATTTATAATATAATCATCACATAAGAACTTACCTCATATTCGAAATTGACGGATCGGGTCGACTACTTGATAACCTTGCTTTTCCCCCTATCTAAATCTGAATTCTTTCTTTATTGATCTATATGAATTCAAAATTAACTTATTTCTTTATCTACTTATTCAATTAATCCAAAAATATACATTTGGGAAGTTTTACACATTAGCCCCTAAACTTTCACATTTAATCAATTTAGTCCCTATTTCACAAATACACAAAATTTACACAATTCAACAAAATTCACACTTGGCCGAAATAAATATATATCCCTAGTAGCCTAAAACTTTAATTTATTTCACATTTCAACCTCACAATTTTCACATTTCACAATTTAATCCATTTTTGACATTTTTGTCAAAAATCACTTTACAAAAACTATTAATTTAACATTAAACCTTCTAAATCTATTATCAATCATCAAATTACTCAAACATTCAACAATGGCAACATGTTAATTCCTTACCAGTTTCAAAACCTAAGGTACCGGCTAGCTAGAATAAGAAGCAACGATCTCAAAAACATAAAAATCATCAAAAATTAAACTCAAAACACTTACCAATTAAGCTATGAAGATGCTGAACCCTAATATGCATAAAAATTGTGTTTTTCACCTTGGAATTTTTGCAATGGCAAAAAGGATGCAAAAAAATCATGTTTTGTTATATTTTTATTAACTTAATTACATAATTACTTATTTACCCTTAATGAATAAACATAATAATTCATAATGCATGTCCATTAATGTCCACTCATACTAATAATGGTATAATTGCCACCTAAGGGCTTCCACATTTCTATTTCATAGCCATTCGGCTCTTTAATCAATGAGAATATTACTTCTTCATTTTATACGATTTAGTCTTTCTTATCAAATTAAACAACCAATCGATAAAATTAGCTCACGAAATTTTCACACATATCAAATAGCATGTTGTAAATACCAAAAATAATATTAAAATAATTTTTTGACATCGAATTTGTGGTTCCAAAACTACTGTTCTAATATAGCTAAAATCGAGCTATTACACAAGATAACATACGAATAACTTAGATAAAATAAAAAATCATGCTTGCATTTGAAGATTCTTATGAAAAAATTTCTTTCTGAACATTCGTTTATATCAGCATATTTAGGTAAAAAAAAATTGAAAACATACTTTAAAATTCATGCGAAATGCCTTACCCCCTTTAATAAGAAGCAATGTCCTCATTGCGAAAATAAAGTAATGAATGAAAACCTAACACCAGGTAGGGTTGCAGGAAAAGAGAGGTGAGTTATAAAGACTGGCTAAGTACCAAGTCTTTCTCCATAATCCAACCCTAGATGTGTTTATTCCCATTACCACATCACTTTTTTTTTCTCTATTGAAGAGGCATTGGGCTTATTTTATTCATGCTTGCTATTTATTATGCGAAAGCAAAATTCTAACTAAGAAATAAAAATAAACACCTAAAAAGAAATAAAAACTAAAGGAAAATAATTTCCCACCTTTTTATTTATTTGATTCATCCTCCTCGTCTTCCTCCTTTGATGCTTCGTCCTCACTTTCTTTATCATCTTCCTTCCATGAATCGAAGATATAATCTAGGAACTTAGGAACAAAATAGTTAGAGATGTTTTTAAAAGTATTTCTTACAGAATTATCTCTAACTTTTGCATATTTCCAATAAGCCTATTGTTGGTTATGCATAAACTTCATCATATTCATCATAACTGACAATTTTGATTTCTTTATAGTGGTTGAAGAACTGGGCATTGGAATAGTCAACTAAGGATTAATACTTGGTTCAACTGGCTCATCAACATTTGGCTCATCTCTTGGTTCAGAAACTTTTGGTTCCTTTATCGATTTAGGCTCATTCAGTTCTTCCTCTAATTCTACCTCTTCTGTTTTAGTAACTAAGTTAGCTTCTATTTTAGATTTGTTCGATAACTCATCAGTGTTTGGTTCTGTCAGCTCACTTGGTTCAATTGATTTTAGTTCATGGAAATTTTTTACTAATTTTTCAAGATCATGAGCTGTGATGCAACGTTGAACATATGGGCCCTTCATGTTTGCTTTTATCTTCGCTTTGGCCCATAAGAAAAGTGAAGTTATCAAGGATGGGAAGTAAGCACTTCCAGTCTTTTTTCTAGCATAATCATGGATCTCTTTAAGAATAATCTTCCCAACATTAATGGACCTTTCTATCATAATTTCATACAACAAAAGTATTCACTCCATCGAGAAGGTTGAACTATGTGAGATAGGCATGAAACTATATCGAACAAAGTAAAACCATACATTAGCCAACTACTTTAAAAATTCCCTTTGGCAAGAATTACTACCATACTTCTTTAGCATCCATTAGGATCCCTAATTTGTCACAACATTAAGTACTTGTTGAAGAAAATCCCAATTTATATTTCTCATCATGGCAAAATATTTATCTTCTTTAACATCAGGTAGGCTAAACAAATCATTAATGGACTTAGAAGTTAGGGGTACCTTTTTCTTGAAAACAAGAACTTCAATAGTATCCAAATTAGTCAAGTTGACGTAGAACTCTCGAACTAACTCCTCATTGGGCAATGATCTTGCATCAAAAAAATAATTCCAATTTAAGGCATCACTTGTCTTTCGAATCGACAAAGGCAGAACCATCTTATCATTTTTTTCCAAGTTGAAACCTTTTTCTGACATCATAAGTTGATTTTTGAAGATGGAATCAAAACTTTCTTGTACTTTTTCATCTTGAATCATAATGGGATTTTCGGCAGAGGACTTGGAAGTTCTAGTTCTTTTGTGAGATATGGACATTTTTCCAAAAAAATTAAGCAAAATTTTGGCAAAATAAATGAAAAACAAATTGGCAAAGGTTTAGAGCAAGATTTTGCAATGATGATTACTTTGTGGTAACGACGATCTTGCGATGGCGTGAAGCTTGCAACAACAATAGAATGTGATGGCGATAGGGATGCAATGGCGAAAGGGTTGCTTCGGCAAAAGTCATACGATAGCAGTACTAGGGGCTTACAACAAGGAAGAAATTTGGGGAGAACTTTTGGGGTTTAGGCCGATAGCTAAGAGGAAAAAGAATGATTGGTTTAGGGTTTAAGCTAATAGCTTGAAGGGTTGTGAAAATTATAAAGGTAGAGAGGGGTTTATATAGTGATGAATTAGGGCAATTTTGTAGATAAAATTTAGCTAATTTAAGTGACTTGGATGACAAGTAAGATGGAGGGAAAATATGATGGCAAAATTTACTGTTTTAGGGAACCCTATAAATGACAGCATGGGTTAAATCTCTTCTCTTTACTGTTTAGGCCTCGAGCCCAATTGTATTTACAAACCAGACTACTTAAAAATAAATAAACTGATTAGTACTTGGGCCAATTTGTCCCCCATTATTAAACATAAACAAATTAAATTAAAAAATTAAAATTAAAGGAAACAGATAAAAATAAAAATAAAAATTTGAAAATTGAAAATTAATTAGAAATTTTCTCAAAAAATTACATTAAATTAATCCCTGGGAAAGATTGAGGGGTCACAACGGTCCTGCTTAAGTTCCAATCTCCTTAGATAGAATTAATTAAATGTACTAATTTAAGAAAATAGTTTCTATCTTCTCATGAAAAAGTAGGTTTATAAAAAATTAAGGGGTCTCTTAGTTCAAACGTGGTTTTAATTTGCTCATTTCACCATCCCAATAGTGCTTGAGATGTTGACCATTAACTTTAAACGTACCTCCATGGTTAATGTACAATTCTACAGCTCCATATGAATAAACTTCGTGGTTGGTATAAGGTCCTTTCATGTTCATGGAAGTAAGGCATAAATTGTAAGTTTTGAGTGTGTTAAGAGTAAGAATTTGGTTAAACATAAGAATTCCTTGAAAACGTTTATAACGCCCCAATTTTGGCAGACACAAAGTCTGGCATAATATTTGAGAGGTGCAATAGGTGAATTGGTATTCGTCTGAATGTAATTGTGGTGTAAGGAGTGGCCAAACTTTGATATGAAAATAAGTAAATAAGGGTCCACGTTAGACTGTTACAACTGAGGAATAATATTTGGGGTCAAGAAAAATGATTTTAAGGATATGAGTTACACTAGTGGTATAGTGCCCCTATAACTATGGTCATGTGATAGTTAAGTTACAAGATAAGATGCTTAGTAACTAACTAGACGTGAACCAAGATAGTTAATAGAGAAAAGGAAACACTCTATTAGGTTTCTTGGGAGTTGTAGACTTTGATAAGATAAATAAGTAAAGAGGTATCACTTGTCAAATTTCAATAAGGCCATAGGTTATGCAAATGATACACTTGATAAGATAAGAAAGCCCTTCTTTTCTCTTCTAAAATTTCTATTTGGAGACTGGAGGAACAAGAAAAGGATTTCTTCATGCTAGGGTTGAAATTCGAGATTTTTTACCAGCCATTTCTCCACATCAAAGTAAGATTTATGATTCTTTTGTTGAAAGAACATAGATCTGTAAGGGTACTTGGGAAAGATAGGACCAATTGGGGTTTCTGTAACACCCTGAATTTGGGCCTAGAACTTTTAGACCTTGAGTGGGAGCGGTTGAAGGCAACTTGTAATATTTTGTTGTGCATGTAAATTTCGTTAATGAATGCTTGTTTTAGTGGTTAAGTGTGCTGAGAAATGTTGGAGAAGTCCTGGGTTCAAACTTGGACTCTAGCAAAATTTTTGGTTTAAGGTGAATCAAACCCTGGGGTAGGTAGGCCTTAAGAATATTGTTGGAGAAAAGATGACACAAAAAGGAGTGTGGTGTAGTGGCAAGGTGGTGCCACTTAGGGGACAAGGAAGTGACGCCATAGAGGAAGCAAGGGGTCCAACGTTCAAGTCTTGGCTCTTGCAATATATTTTGGTTTTTCTTTTCAATAAATCTGGAAGCAAGTAGGTGCGCTTTAAAGTTTAATGTGTTGGGTTTATGACACAAATGAGTTAATGGCCTAGTGGTGGTGGTGTTAGTTGGCATGTGAGAGGACTTTGGTTCGAATCCCTTGGCACGCAAAGGTTGATTATTTTTCTATGTTGGGACGGCAAAAGTTGGTGTTGGTTTTAAACTCTGGTGATGGAGGGATCCCACATCGGGAAGCTAACATAAGAGTAGATAGAGAGCTGGCTTTAAATAGAGTAAACCATGAGGAGAGTATGCATACCCTTCTTGGCTGATCCCTTTCGCTTTATGGCGTGCTCGTTTAGGTTGGGCGTCGACTAAGAGTGCTCGGAGCGCAGATTAACTCCAGTCTCCTATCAGGTGTGTATTTCTCACTACTCTAGTTATAGGATGGCTACTTCGGGTCGCAATAGGCTAAAATGGGCCATGTGGGCCCAATGGGCCTATGGGGCCAATTGGATAAGTTGTTTGATTCTGTAGTAAATATTGGATTAGGCTAGGTGAATCTCATATTTGTGGCTAGAATTAGGCTAAAAGGGCCACATGAGCTTGTGGGCCCATTGGGGCCGAGAAAGGGCCTTAGGCCCATTCGTATTGTCATCATTGGTTAGAATACTTGGTTTACAAAATTACCAAAATACCCCTGGTTTACAAAATTACCAAAATACCCCTGGTTTGTAAAATTACCAAAATACCCCTGGTTTGTAAAATTATCGAAATACCCAAGTAAGGTAGAATTACTGAGATACCCTTGTGGGGTAAAATTACCAATTTGCCCCTAGGGCGTTAAATAACTGTTTTGCCCTTGTGGCAAGCAAGTGGTGACTTAATTTGTGTGGTTGTGGATTTGATTGTGAATATATGTTGGTGATATGAATGACTTAACTGTGATTGTTTGATTCAAATATGGGTATGATATTCTGATTCTGTATACGTATGCCATGACATATTATTTCTGTTGCATGGGACATGCGTTTATATTGATGGAGGAAGCGTTCTGGCAGCCTCGCCATATATATCTATTCTGGTGACTTCGTCACAATATCTGGCAGCCTCGCTGCAATCTGGTGGCTTCGCCACATATATATATATCTGTTCTAGTGGCCTAGCCACAATATCTGTATCTAGTGACTTCGTCACAATATCTGGTAGCCTCGCTGCAATTTCTGTGGTGTGTAGCGGTTGGGTGGGTCGAGTAGTCTCCCCACATGGTGTAAGGTTGGTACGGGGGTGTATATGGATGGATTGGGTTGGGATTGCATTCACATTCTGATTCTGTCACCTAATTCTGATTCTGATTCTCATTTTAATTCTCGCTCTGATAATGTTTCTTATTCTGTAATGGGCTAAGGCCCATCTGGTACTCTCTGTTATAATGGGCTAAGGCCCAATTGATACGAAACTGTAAGTAGGGCTGGGGCCAGACTTTTAATTCTTTTATATGACTGACTGTTCCTTTTATATAGTGGGGGATCTCACACTGAGTTTTCGTAAACTCACCCGTTTATTAACCTTTCGGGTAATTTCCACCTTAGACAGATTGGAGTGCGAGGACTCGGAGGAGCTACACACACAACTGTTTAAATTCTGATTTTGATTATTGCTTTAAAAATGTTTTTATGTGAGTTGTAGTAAAGCTGTTGTAATTTTTCAGATTTCTAATTTGGAATTTTATTTATAATTGCTAGTATTAGAACACGGTTTTCTAAAGCAACTACTGTTTTCAAAACATCACGTATCCGCAATTGTTTTAAATTAAGCTTTCGCAACTGCCAAGTTTTTTTTACAAAGTTGTTAAGAATGTTATTTAGCTGAGGTTTTCTAACAAGGTTTAAAAAGGGTATAAGTTTTTAATTATTAAGAAGGGTTTTTAATGGAAACATGGTTTTTTAAAAAAACACTTCAATGTGACACGCCAGATTCGTGCCAAACGTCCAAGCCGGGTTTGGGGTGTTACAGTTTCTAGGTTGAAATAAGGTTAATGGTTACCCAGATGTGTTTTAATGATATTTCT
Organism: Gossypium anomalum; assembly: GCA_025698475.1. NCBI lineage: Eukaryota > Viridiplantae > Streptophyta > Magnoliopsida > Malvales > Malvaceae > Gossypium > Gossypium anomalum. Next base: position 18,587,247 of record CM046963.1, on the reverse strand, counting down.
CCATTCTAGAAAGCAATGGTTGCTGCAATATCTTGTCAATTATTGGATCTGGAGTGTAAGTTGTTACTTATAACCATCAGGTGAGTTCCTAAATTGACATTTGCATGTGTGTTATACCTTCTAGAAAGGTATGATGTGACGATTCTGATGAGGAATGTAAGATTTATGAACTTGCATGTATAGATTGCATGAACATTAATAGTCTAAGTACATGACATGAATCTGAAGGATAATGAATGTTTGAATCTGAATAATTTTGGTGCATATGTGTGTATAGAAACATAAATGTGTCTATGATGAGTGAGTCAATATATGGTTAGTCTGTATCTGTCTTCGGAGTCGTTTAAAGGGGTCCGTCAGGAATTTAAATACAAAACTCTAAAGGAAAAGTCCATGGCCATGGCACCACAACGAAAAGGACCATATTGTGTAAAACTAGAGCTAGGATATGACATCATATGGAAGACTTAAAGGAAGGTTATTTATTACCAAATGGGGTTCTCTGTGTGTCTTAGGATGATGAAGGGCAAACCTCACAAAATATGAGTTTAAGCAAATCCCTATCAACTAAAACACTATAAAGGAAGTCTTTGTGGTGATCTCTATTAAAGGAAGCCTTTGTGGCTATATCTGTTAAAGGAAACCTTTGTGGCTATCTCTGAAAAGGAACACCTTCATGGTGTAGTCTAAAAAAAGGACTTTTGTGGAAACCACTAAAGGGAATGCCTCTGTGGTGGACCCTGCACGGAAAGAAAGGAAGTCTTGGCGATCACTGAAGGAACTGTAACACCCCAAACCCGGCTCGGATGTTATGGCCGAATCCAGCGTGCCACATTGAAGTGTTTTAGCAAAAACCTTGTTTTCATTGAAAACCCTTCCTTAAAATGAAAACCTCAATTACTTTGTAAAATATCTTTTCAGTTACAAAAGCTTTGTTTAAATTATTTGATTTAAGAAAACTTATCATTTAAAAATTTAGTTGCGGAAACATAGAAAACATATTATGATTTAGAAAACTGTGTCCAAGTTCTCGTTATTACAACGCATAACAATAATAATCCAGATAATCAAAATGGAAGGCCTTATTACAATCCAAACTGAAAATCACTTAAGAAACTTATATGTTTTAAAAGAAAAACAAGTCCAAGTTGTCTTGCTAGCCGGCCACCTCAGAGTCCCTCCAAACATCAAACATCCTATTGAGCATCACCTGAGAAAAATAAAAGAGGGGGTGAGTTTACGAAAACTCAGTGTGTACAACTATCGACGAGAAACAAGCATTCATCAATCACTATACAACATACATGCAATGCAATGCAGTGCAACCCACCCCAATAATCCAACCAGTACACTTCTGCTCCGTCCCCCGATACACATCCTGTGGGGATATAAATATCGATCCACCCAACTGATACACATTAATGGTAGCTCGGTTGTAGAACTACCTTCGTTGCAGTAAGCTACCAATCACATATTGAGCTTAAAAGCTGTCGGTGGATCCATGGTTGTCAAGCAACCATGCGACCCTCATATACTTCCTCCGTTCCATAATACCCAACCCATATGAAACCTAAACAGGATATCATATGAATGCATATGAATGCAGCAGGTATACATGTAACATCCATAAATCTTACATTCCACACATAAGGGTATTTTAGTCATGTTCGCCCTTAGTGGCATTTCGATAATTTTCCTTTATTATGGGTTTTTACTTACCTTGGCCCGTTAACAAATCCCGTAAGCTAAGATGAACGAATACTATGCACCAGGTAGGATTCCAGAGAAGAGGAGGTGAGTCATTAAGACTGCTTAAGTACCAAGCTCTCCCTAGATCTAATATTAGACATGCATATACTTGTTGCCACACCTTAACCCTATGACTTGACCACAGTCTCAATAAATTAATTAAGTTTTATGCAGTCATCATATACTAGGCCTAAAAACTCTTATGAAGCCTAGACAAATCCACATACTTGTATGTGGCTCACTGGGCCCAATCTCTTTCATATGGCCCATTAGGCCCAATCACATTTATGTGGCCCATTAGGTGCAAATCACATTCCTATGGCCATTAGGCCCAATTCACATTTACAGTCATGTTCACATACAATTTTCCATCACACAACGGCCCATCGACCTCATTTAGCCCATCTTGGCCCGGTTGGCCAATTCACAGCCCAAGTCCATGGAATCACCCATGGGGCCTCAGACAACCCATCAGTTCCCCCCTTACGAGTGTTCGCGCACTAGCAAGACTACTGTAGCCAAACTTTTGGCTTTCGACATTTCAGTATTTCGGCATTTTGGCTTTTACCAATCTACTTGTGTGTGCAGTGTATGTACACACCTGATAAAAAAATATGTTGCGATTTCCTTATCCCCAAACCTACAATTGATATCACTGATAAACCGTAATTTATACATATTTTTATCCCATACTTAACACATTTATGAATGATTTCTCCTTAGATTTGGTGAATTTGATTCTCCTAATCCTTTAATTTCATGTTTTATACTTAGGTGAGCATAGGAGAGCGAAAAGAACAAGAAATAGGCTAAAAATGGAAAAAATGGGTCAATGTGAGAAAACGACACAGCCTGGACTTCCTCACACGGACAGAACACATGCCCATGCAATTCTAACAGGCTCAACCACGACCTAAAACAACCTCAACATGGGCGTGTTGATTTCTCAATCTTGACCACGGCCTGAAGTAATCGCACACGGGCATGTCCCTACCTAGCCTTAGCTAAGTTCTATCCAGAACAGGGCATGTTTGAGGGCTTTGAGGCATTCAAAAGCCTATTTAAACACCCTAGAGGAGGACTAAAGAGGACACAAAGAGTAGGGAGCAAGGAATTACTCCAAGAAATCCGATTGATCCATCTCAGAAGCTGGATTCATCATTAAGACTAAAGATCTCTCCTCAATTTCTCTTCAGGAGTTTTGGGTCTTCTTTATGTTTTGTATTCATTATTCTTCTGAGATGTTTTCCTTTTTATTTATGAAATAAATCCCCTAAATACCTAAGGGGAATGAAACCTAAGACGAATCTTGTTATTATTTTCTGAATTGTATGATAAATATTTAACTTGTTCTTAATTATGTGTTCTTAATTCTTGTTTCGGTATTTCAAGATATTGATTCAAGTTAATGCTCTTATTTGGAGGATGAATAGTCCCTGTCTAAGAGTAACTTTGTCATAATTAAGCGGAGTTGATTGCACGGCTAGAGATAGGGTGACAAGACTTTGCCGGATTAGGGTGAAACCTAATAAGGGGATCCATAGATCGGAGTAATGCAACCCTAAGGTGTTAATTAGAAAGAGATTTCAATTATTCAATCTAGGGTTAGAAATTATTAGTCTTGAATAGGGATAATAACATAACTTAGGGATTTCTACGGAACAAGTTGAATGAATAAATTGCCCGATTCGGAGCCAAATAAAAAGTGAAGTCTAGGTGGATTTTTCCTTAGGTGTTGTCTTAAATCAATCATTTTTCCAAAAGTAATTCCCCAATTCAATTTTCTGTGAATTCTTAGTTTAGTTAATTAGTTAATTAAAACAAACCCCATTATTCTTAGGCTAGATAATAAAAAGACAGTTAATACTAGTACTTTTAGTTCCTTTGGGTTCGACAATCCGATCTTGCTAAAGCTATACTACTGTTCGATAGGTACACTTGCCTACGTCGTGATAATAGTTAGTTTCAAGAACGATTAATTATAAATTTATAAAACTTATCACGAAAAATCACAATCAATTTTTTGGAGCCGTTGCCGGGGAACTAAGATATTAGTAACAGTCAATTTTTATTACTTAAGCCATTTATTTTTCTTGCAATTTAATTTAATTTTTATTATTTTTATTTATTAAATTTTCTTTTTCTTTCTTCTGGCAGGTTTTTATAGTTTATGAATAGAAGAAACCTGTCAGGGTTACTACTTTTTGACGAAGAAATCGATCGCACAGCTCACAGAAACCGAAGAGAAATAAGGTGAAGCCTAAGATAAACAGAGGAAGAGCAAGAGGACGATATCTCAACTACAACCAAGGAGATGGCTGAAAATCAGGAAAATCCGGTACCTCCTGCGATTGCTGTTGATCCAGTAAATCAGAATCCTGCTCCTCGTACTATGTATGATTATACTAAACCTAATTTAACAGGAACTGAGTCAAGTATAGTTAGGCCTACTATTGCTGCGAATAATTTTGAACTGAAACCTAACATGATTTAAATGATACAGCAATTTGTTTAGTTTGATGGTTTGCAGGATGAGGATCCTAACACTCACTTGGCAAATTTTTTGGAGTTCTGCGACACTTTTAAAATTAATGGCATTTCTGATGATGCCATTCGTCTTTGGTTATTCCCGTTTTCACTGAGGAACAAAGCTAAACAGTGGTTGAACTCGTTACCACGAGGTCCAATCACTACTTGGGAACAAATGACCGAAAAGTTTTTATTGAAGAATTTTCCACCGGCTAAAACAGCCAAATTACGTAATGATATCTCTTCTTTTGTGCAGATGGATTTAGAAACACTTTACGATGCATGGGAGAGATACAAGGACCTACTGCGAAGGTGCCCTCACCATGGGTTACCTCTATGGCTACAAGTTCAAACATTTTACAATGGTGTAAACCCCTCAACAAGACAGATGATTGATGCAGTAGCTGGTAGAACCATCAACAACAAAACAGCTGAAGCGGCTAACGAATTTATTGAGGAGATGTCACTGAATAACTATCAGTGGCAAGTCATGAGGACAAAGACAACAAAAACAGCTGACGTTTTTAACATCGATTCAGTCGCCATGCTCTCAACCCAGGAAGAACTTTTGAATAGAAAAATTAATGGTTTTCTTGGTTCTTCACAGGTTCATCCAGTAATGCAATGTGAAGCAAGTGGAGGTGGATCAAGCAATTCAGAATATCCACCCTATGGCCACAACATAGAGAACGAGCAATTAAATTACATAGTTAATAATCCTCGATCTCAAAATAATCCTTATAGCAATACTTATAACGCAGGTTGGAGGAATCACCCAAACTTCTCATGGGGAGGTCAAGGAAATCAGAGACCACCACCACCCTCAGGCTTCCATCAACCACCTTGCCAACAAGAGAAAAAGCTGAACCTTGAGGAGATGCTATCCAAATTCATCTCGATGTCAAAAACTCGTTTCCAGAATACCGAGACAACACTTAAAAACCAACAAGCATCGATCTAAGGGCTCGAAACTCAAATAGGCCAGTTGTCTAAACTAATTTCTGAACGACCACAGGGTAGCTTGCCAAGTAACACTGAACCTAACCCGAGGGAACAACTCAACGCGATTAATGTTCAAGGTGAAGAAGGATTCGTTGAGCCTGAGCCAGAACTGAGGCAAGAAACTATGGTGAGCAAAGGTAAAGGTGAGGTAGATCACAATGACAACAAAATGGTAAATGTAGAATATAAACCTCGTGAGCCATATCCCAAAGCGACAAGGAAAGACTGCTCAGATGAACAATTTGGTAAATTCCTTAAACTATTAAAAAAATTACGTATCAACTTACCGTTTATTAAAGCTCTCTCACAAATGCCGAACGCAATGAATTTTTAAAGGAGCTTTTAGAAAATAAGCGAAAGTTGGACGAGGCGTCGCATGTAGAGCTAAAAACAGTTTGTTCAGCTATTCTACAGAATAAGCTACCCAAAAAATTAAAAGATCTAGGGAGTTTTACAATTCCTTGCTTAATTGGTAGCTTAGATGTTAATAATGCATTAGCTGATTTAGAGGCTAGCATTAACATCATGCCTTACAAAATGTTTAAGCAACTAGGTCTTGGGAAACCCAAACAGACTAGGATAAGCATTCAATTAGCAGATAAAATTATCAGATTTCATAGGGGTATTTTTGAAGATGTGCTAGTTAAAATCGATAAATTTATATTTCCCGTTGACTTCGTTGTTCTAGACATAGAGGAGGATAGCAACACTCCTTTGATTTTAGGAAGGCCCTTTTTAGAAACTGCTAGAACGATTATTAATGTTGGCATAGGTGAACTCACACTTCGTGTGGGAGACGAAACAATCACCCTTCAAGCTCACAGTTCTGGCAACACATCAAAAATTGAAGGTGATTGTATAAACCATTCTACTATAACTGACAATATGGTGCAACCTACATTGTAGGAAATGAGTTCGAAGGATATACAAGAGCCATGTTCAAGCAACGATAAAGGACCTATTCTTGAAGAACGAAGGTTACAAATCGAGGAGCTAGATGAATGGCGAACACATAAACTGAGAACATACGATAAACCAAAACTACGCTAGAACGAGCTCAATACCTCACCAAATACACTTAAGGTTAGAGATAAAGTTCTATTAGACGCCGTAGATCCTCACATTGCCACTACCAAACCGAATGAAGAAATTCCTCTTACGGTACTTAGTATTTTCCCATTCAGTACAGTTGAGGTAAGTCATCCCAAATTCGGCACTTTTAAAGTAAACAATACCCGCCAAAAACCTTATTTCGATAAGATTAATATCAGGAATGAGGAGTGTAAACTCCTCGAACCACCATGACCATTCAATGGAGAGGTAAGTCGAGCTTAGACTATAAATAAGAGCTTCTTGGGAGGCAAACCGAGCACTAACGATATTAATTTCTTTAAATTTTAGTATTCAACACTAACCCACTTACTGAGCTCTTGAATACAGGTTTTCCACAACCACATGACTAGGCACACGGGCGTGCTCTAAACCGTACGAAAGCAGGGCAAAGATTTTTCCAAAACACGGGCTGTGATAAATGGCCACAGCAGTGCAACATGGCCGTGGGTGATCCTGCCAAACAACACAGGCGTACAACACGCCCGTGTCTTAGAACCATGGTTGAACCTGAGAAAATAGCACAGGTGTGAGACACGCCCGTGTTCAGCACCCGTGGTCGAACCTGTCAAGGCAACACAGGCGTGGGCCTACATACACGGGTGTGGAAGAAGCGAACGAAGCCAGACACGGCCGTGTGCATCAACACTCCCAAGGTACACTGGCGTGGGGCGAAGGCCAGATACGCTGAAATTTGAAAAAATGCAAAATACACGGGCTAAAATTGGGGCACACGGGCATGTCCCCTGGCTGTGTGCCCCAAAATCTATAAATACCCTTCACTATTCATCATCTTCTTCACCAAAAATCCCTAACCCTAGCCGCTGTAACTCCACATGCCATGCCTACCATGCCTATGTGCCGCTTCCAACCCCATCTTTGATGTCCAAACTCTTTTTTTTAGCGTTTGTTTACTCTTTTCCCTTTAATTTAACTCATTTCTAATGCTATTTATCATAATAATATTCATTTATCTCACACTATGTTCATTTTGTTGTCATTCAAATTTCATTTTTAGATTAGTTATCATTCATTCCATGTGACATATTTTTTTGATTTCTCATGCCCTATTTACCTATTCTAAGTCAATATTCATAGTTCTCACTTGCTTATTATTCTTTGCCATTATAATCCATGCATTGTGATAAATTCATGCTTTTTATATCTCCATAGAATTCTTTGCCATCTTGATATTCATACTAATGCCACGACATTCTGCCATAGAATTTATTGTTTTGGTTAGATTTGTTAGTGTTAGTAGTTGTGGCTGAAATTATTTATGACTTTTTCCTTTTTGAATTTAGTTATGTTTTACCTTGTCCATTCATCAAGACGGAATAATGGTCTTACTTGTAGGTATACCATGTCATCTTTACATGGAAAGAAAGCTATCGACGTCGCTTTGAAGAAAAAGAAGGGAGCGTCATCTTCCTCGGGTCCTACCACTGAAATTTACCACCCCTTCCTGCAGTTTCCCATTGGACTCAAAGAAGAACTTTTCCAGATACTTCGGGCCCGGCCCTTAGGTGTGGGCCGATGCATCGACTGGGCAGTGCTAGAACAAGTCCAATTGGCTGATGCGATTCGGGCCCTCCTCACCACCGACCCATGCGACCTTTTCTTTGAAATCGTCGAGCCAACGTATCTCGAGCTCACGATGGAACTATGCTCAACATTCCATCTTTAGATTGTAATGACCAACTATGATGATCTCGGCACGGTCCAATTTTTCCTTGGCAGTTTAGTCTGCCAGTTGAGCATCCCAGAGTTTGGTTCAACATTGGGCATTTACACGGAGGAGTTCAAGGAGGAGAACGACCTCGATACCCTCAATCGCCACATCCTGTAATAGCCCGATTTAGACCCTAATTAGAATGGTGGTTTTGGGACCACGAATCAGAGTTGGAAAAATATTTAAAAATTATTTTCTATGTTTATTTTGTGTGAATTTATATCTGTGAAATTTTTGTAATTTAATTTTGTCGTTTAGGTGTCTGATTAAATAAAAGGACTTAATCGCGTAAATTGAAAAATGGGTAGTTTATTTTGTAAAGGGCTTAATTGTTGATGGTTTTTTAAATAGGAGAAGTATGATGAAATTAGCCCAATTATATGGTGTTGGACGGTAATGGGTAAGATATAAATGATTTTATAATTCTTTAACTAAGGTTATTTTTGTAAACTAAAATATTATACCATATATAATATAAAACATAAAATAAAGCTTAAATACTTGTTTTAATTATTCTTCATTGCTGAATATAAACTAAAATAAAAATAAAAGAAAGCAAGTTAGGGTTCGGCCTATTTGGAGCTCAATCAAGGTTCGTTTTTTTGTCAATTTTTGATAATTTCTACGTTTTTGAGATCGTTGCATCGAGTACTACAAAACCCAAGCTTTAATTTTTGATTTTGATGAATATTTTGAGTTGTGCCTTTGTTGATAGCTTGTGATTTTTTTGGTTTGATGATGAAAAATGAAAGATATGTTTTAGATTAACATATTTTGTATTGGAGTTTTTGATGATTTTTAGTAATTAGGACTTAATTAAAATAATAATAATTTGAGGGACTAAAATGTGAAATTGATAAAATATATGGACTTGTATGAGCATGGGTACTATTCGGCCTAACATGGGTGTTGTGAAATTTTGTGTATTTTGTGCTTTGTGCAATAGGGACTAAATTATAAAAATTATAAATTTTAGGGGTAAAATGGTAATTTGCCTATTTATGTGTTTTTGGACTAAATTGAATGAAAATATATTTGAATGATCTTAATTTGAATATGTTTAGATCAAGAACCAAAGAAATCAAATTTGGATCAGGGAAAAACGAAAGTTGTCGACTAGCTGGCCGATTCTATTTTGCGACGTCCGAGGTAAGTTTATAAGCAAATAGACGTATTTATTGGTAGTTTAATGTTATAATTACTTGCTATTATGAAATATTAGAAACAAAATATATTGTGGCCGAATGTGAATAAATGTGGCTACTACACTTTCGAGTCCGATTCGACCGAGATACGACGATCGAAAGCCCCGTATGAACCTTAGGAATAGCTAGGATACATATGTCATGACATAGGATACCGATATATGTGTGCGAGTAAGTCCATGGCATCGATTTGTGATTCTGATATGTGTTTACGAGTAAGACCCTATCTGGGATAGTGGCATCATTTGAGGTTACATGTAAGACCACGTCTGGGACATTGGCTTTGTACGATTTATGTGATTATCCGAGTGTCCTATCCAATTCCGAATGGTTCATCAGGCAATGATAAGTTGTGTTTGAAAAGGTAAAATGAGCTATGTGTCAAGTATGAATTAATTTGTTATCAAGGCAAGGTAAGTAAATAAGTAATTAGTATTTGTTACAATGTCTTATTGAATAAGTGCGGATGGTGAAATTATATTATAATAATCAAAATTGATAAGGATGTACATAAATGTACTTTGTTTGTTTTCGAATGATATGTGGTATGTTTATTAATGGTACCAACTATATTCAGTCATTTGGACAATGTACATACGATGGTACATATTATGATGCTTGAGTAGAAGTTATGAATATATGTGTGAATTCGATCGTTTAATGATGTCTTGGCCTGTAAATGAAACATGAATTATTTAAGTTGGTTTTATAGGTATTCGGCCAAGGTAAGAATTTTGTATAAAATGAAATGTCATGAATGAATGTGGTAGTTTGAGACTAAGCATATTCACATTAGTATAGTTTGGTTAAATTTACTATGAGATAGTTATATTATCAGCTTGTTTATTTGCTTATAGCTTACTAAGCTATAATAGCTTACCGTGTGAATATTTGTTTCTGTTTTATAGATTTTGAAATCAAGCTACAAGTTCGAGAATTGTCAGCCAAGCTCATCACACTATCTACAGCATCGGTATTTAAATAATCAAACTTGTATTATGGCATGTATAAGCCGGAACATATGTCTTGAAGTGTTGATTTTGGTTATGTATTAAAAGCCATGCGAAAATGGCTTGTTATATATATGTTTAGATTCAGTTTTATGTGTGTTTAGTTATGATGTTTTTATTCTTGGTTTGATATGTGCGATTATGTTTGATGATGATTTGTGTTGAGGTAAGTATTTTGTGTAATGGAGATGACTTTATTATTTAGGTCTGAATTCGGTTTTTAGTTGAATTATTGCTTGAATCTTTTGATAAATATACCCTATGATATGGTAGTTTAAAATCCTTGTAATATTTTGGAAGTGTATTTAAGTGTTTAAATAGCTTGTAAGGTATTTGTGGTTCAGCCGTTTGTATATAATTGATATTATTTATGCTAGTGTTACCATGAGTTTGTCATGTAAAAATTATGACTTATGTTTGCAGTAAATGGATGACTATCAAAACTTATGCTAGAACGTGTGTACATGTGATGTTCGGCCACATTGTTTTAATTGAATTTTATTTATAACTTACTTGCGTATAAGCTACATATACTTCGATTATTATGATAGTTAAATTTTTGCATGTTATATATGTGCTTATATATGAGCTTATATTATGTTCGATAAGTACACGTGCTTAGTCATATAAATCCATTTGATATTTGTAAAATATTAGATATGAAAAAATGGATTAAGTTAGTCAAGTAGACCCTGAAATGAAATGGGTTACTTATAATTGGATGCTTGTCATTCATTGAGTTAATAGATATATGTATGAATTTCACATAGATTAACGTAGTAAACCGCAACATGAAATAAATGAGTAGTAACAAAACCTAGTTCAATTGTTATATAACTGGTGTTTTCTTTGCAGTACCTAATTAAAATATAATATAAGGATATCAGTCAAAAAAATGAAAATGTTGATATGATAAATGTTTTGTATATGTATTTGAATTAAGTCATAAGCATTAATGCGATTTAAATCTCGAACGGTTTTCAATGTATAATTTATACAGTAAAGAATATTCGCTTATGACTTGAATTGCTATGAAATATTCAGAACTGTACACTTATTTAGTAATGCCTCGTAACCCCATTCTAGCGACAGAATACGGTTTAGGGGTGTTACACATCAATTATTCTCCATCAAACCGCTGGAACGCCCTCGTCCCTCACTCGGCCACCTACGACCCTAGTCGCTCCAAGGCATCAGCTCTCCCTCCGTCCTTGAGGTACCTACATTCTATTTTATCTCACACTTTGACAGGGCAGAGAGAGAGCACTAGCGTCGTCAACACTCACGACGTCTACTTCTTATGGTGTATGTCGCACGGACACCTCTTTGACCTCACCTATTTCATTGCCCTTGCCATTCGCCATCAGACGGAGTGACATCGGAAGGGGGTCATCTCCATTGGCCCCTACGTGAATCGACTGGCTTGACACTTCAGGCTCCTCAACACCGCGGCACAAGAATCATCCTTTACCCTCATTGGCCAGATGTCTCCACAAGGCATCTAGAGCATGCTAAGTATGAGGATGATTGAAAAGCGCCGAGGAACCTACCCTCCTCAATATCGTTTCACCAAATCAACTGAGGAGGAGGCCCTTGAGGACATTACTGATGATGTCCCTCCACAGCACGAGGACCCAACTCTCAGGCACCACCCACATATCGGCCAGTTCATGCAGCGGCTTCATGTTCTGACATATCTGAGCACCTCACTCGATTTGAGCAGCAGTGTTTTCAGTGATTTGATAACATTGATGCTACTTTATAGCAGATTTGTCAGCACCTCCACATCTTATCGCCACTACCACCTCGCGAACCATCCGTCGATGATGATGTTTAAATACTTTATTTTACTTTATCTTTATTTTTATTTTTATTTCTATTTATCAATGTTCTTATTATTTTCACTTTTAACTTTTCATTTTATTTCCTTTTTGCTACTATTTTATTTTTAGGATTTATAAACAAATTTTAATCTCGGCTATTTCATTATGAGTAATTATTCTCTATACTCCAAAAAAGTTCATGATTTTATCACAGTTATAAAGAGCTACAAAGCTCACAATTACTTAGGAACTTCAAACTCCACTGGAAAAGGTTCTCCACGACTACCACGTCCTAGTCGATCACGAGATATAATATTCTTTTGGCGTAGCACTTGTGGAACCCAACCTCTACCACTACTGGAGTATCGTTCTCCACTCTACATAACTCCATACTAAGGAGTTCATTCACTTAACACTCAGGAAATTTCACTTCTCTCCCTATCTTATGATCTTATATATATAATTGCCACTAACTTTATCTTTGTACATTGAGGGCAATGTACACCTTAAGTGTGGGGGGGTAAATTATATCACTGTCAGAAAAATCCCTGAATTTTGTCTTGTTCTCTTGTGAATCTTTCATATCATTTTTAGGATGAATTTTGATTAATTTATGATTTCTAGTGATATATCTTGAATTAAAATATAGGCATTCATGTGTTGACTATTTAAACTTTAACACATTAGAGAATTAAGCATGATAAGTTGATTTTTGAGAATTTAAAATTTTAGGTTGTTTTTCCCAAGTTTAGGTATTACCTTGAATTGAAATCTACAGTTTTGAACATCAAATAGCCATAATTTTTGTGAGATTTTGAGCCTTTAAAGAGTATCTATTATTTCCTTCATGCTCACTTTATTATTACTTGAGTGCGTTAATGTCGAATTGTTATTCTAGAACTTCCTTAATTATGCATGTCAAGACCACACCATTTGATTTGATATGTCAAGATGATAGAGGCACTTAGGATTAACCCACTCATGCCATGAAAAGCCTACCTCCATGATTAACCCTTAGTAAACCCCTTTGAGCATAACAAGCCATTCATTGTATTACCCTTAATATTAACCCTTAACTCATTATTGTTGAAATCCCCTCAATTAATTTGATCCCTATTTTTGTCGAGATTTGATTTGAATAAATTGCTTAGCTATGTCTTGTTCTTAGTAGTTAGTCTATGTTATTTAACTTGTTCTTAAAAAAATACATGTATACATATTAGTAGTAGTGATCTTTTGTTTTTGAGCTTAAGTATTTAAATTTCATATTCTGGGAAGAAACTCTGTTGTACGCAAGTGATGATTAAATATTTTTCTAGTTAAGTAATTTTTCAATTCAATCTCGATTCTAACCTTTTCTTTTAGCTTGTGACCACACCTCCTAACCGAGCCTCATTACAACCCTCTAAAGACCTTTTGATTGATATATCACCTCAATATATAGTGGTGGAGATTTGATTTCCATGCAAGCCTATGGTAATAACTTTTCATAGTGACTGTTGAGTGTTGATTTCATTATCCTTAAACACTGTGAGTGATTTCAGTGAATCTTTAGTGAGGATATTAAACTCTATGAGATTTTGAATTAATGGTAACTACATATATAAGGGGAGATGCCTATGTTTTTCGTGATTAAATACTCAACTTGGAATGTTTGAAACTTTAATGTTCTTCTAGTTGAATTCTCAATGTATGATTAGTTATGAATTAGTTTAAGATATTATTGATAGGAATTATAAGTTGAGAAAAAGGAATTCTTAATTGTGAATTGAGGATTTTGCTTGAGGACAGGAAAACGCTTAAGCGTGGGGGTATTTGATAAACCGTAATTTATACATATTTTTATCCCATAATTAACACATTTATGAATGATTTCTCCTTATATTTGGTGAATTTGATGCTCCTAATCCTTTCATTTCATGTTTTATACTTAGGTGAGCATAGGAGAGCGAAAAGAACAAGAAACGGGCCAAAAACGAAAAAAATAGGCTGACTTGGGAAAACAACACGGCCTGGACTTCCTCACACGGGCAGAATAGATGCCCATGCCATTCTAATAGGCTCGACCACAGCACGACCGTGTTGATTTTTTAGCCTTGACTACGGCCTGAAGTAATCACACACAGGCATGTCACACGGGCGTGTCCCTGTCAAGCCCTAGCTAATTTCTATTCAGAAAAGGGTAAGTTTGAGGGCTTTGAGGCATTCAAAAGCCTATTTAAACACCCTAAAGGAGGACTATAGAGGACATAGAGAATAGAGAGCAAGTAATTACTCCAAGAAAGCCGATTGATCCATCTCAGAAGCCAGATTCATCATCAAGACTGAAGATCTCTCTTCAATTTCCCTTCAGGAGTTTTGGGTTTTCTTTATGTTTTGTATTCATTATTCTTCTGAGATATTTTCCTTTTTAATTATGAACTAAATCCCCTAAATACCTAAGGGGAATGAAACCTAAGACAAATCTTGTTATTATTTTCTGAATTGTATGATAAATATTTACCTTGTTCTTAATTCTTGTTTCGGTATTTCAGGAAATTGATTCAAGTTAATGCTCTTATTTGGAGGATGAATAGTCCCTATCTAAGAGTAACCTTATCATAATTAAGTGGAGTTGATTGCGTGGCTAGAGATAGGGTGACAAGATTTTGCCTAATTAGGGTGAAACCTAATAAAGGGATCCAGAGATCGGATTAATACAACCCTAGGGTGTTAATTAGAAAGAGATTTCAATTATTCAATCTAGGGTTAGACGTTATTTGTCTTGAGTAGGGATAATAACATAACTTAGGGATTTCTACAGAACAAGTTGAATGAATAAATCGTCCGATTCAGAGCCAGATAATAAGTGAAGTCTAGATGGATTTGTAACACCACTCGCCCGCATCTGACGCCAGGACGGGGTTCGAGGTGCTACCTGACTTTAACTCAATCAACTATGTAAAATAGGGCCATGAAATCTCAAACAATTTAATACTTTTCCTTTCCCATGTAATATGTCCTTTATGCGGGCTTACGAGGCCCTAAACCTACATTTGGGATGGTTCGGGACCCAATCGGGAACTCATTTAAAACTTAGAAAAATCTCTTGCATCAAAGCTCCACACACCCGTGTGGGGATAGAACACATGCCCATGCGCTAGGGACACACCCGTGTCCCAAGCCCGTGTCTAAAAACTTGGCATTCTGCCAACATAACACAGCCCAAGCACACACTCGTGCCATGCAACCGTGTCCTTCACACGGCCGAGAAACATGGCCGTGTCTCTTGCCCATGTGCTACTAGCATACATACTGACTCTATGGCACGGCATGGACACATGCCCGTATTGCCTGCCCGTGTCCTAGAATGACTTTAAAGTTTTAAGTGCAAGGGACACACGACCATAACACACACCCGCGGGCATGAACCATGTGTCACACACGGCCTAGACACACGCCAGTGTGTCTTACCCGTGTGGACAAATTAGGCTATTTTCCAAGCCCTTTGTCACCCATCTTGCACAACCTACACAAGATCTTTTTAGTATACCCATCTCATCACAATGAACATTAATTCAACCATAGAAAGAACATCGTATGCATTAATCAAAATGAATAATAGCCATTACTCTCGGCTTAATACAAAATAAAGGGCTTTTGACTTAGGCCAAAATACATAACCAATTCTCATGATGAATATCCTAGTCTAGCCCTATACATGCCACCTTCAAAAATATAAATCAAACTATACTGAATGCTGCGGATGATAGTGTGATCGATATTTCTGACTTTAAGGGATCCTCGAGCTAGCTAGATAACGCTAAAAGAAGAGGGAAAGGAAAGTTGGTAAGCATAAAGCTCAGTGGGTTGCATATAAATAAATATACAACAACAATCTCACCATTTCTTATCATGCTCAAATGTAAACATAACTTAACTTACTCTTTGTCACCTACTCGAGTCACATTTTCTAAATGAAGCTCGATACTCATGCTTACCATATAGGTACCTGTAACACTCACAACATGGTTATTCTTTCTTTATCAAGATTTATCTATAACTCTCAAAATTGAAATGTCTGGAATACGACTAGATATTCACTGAACCTTTAACATGGGATATATTTCCGATGCGTGTCTCAGACACGTCTTACACTGGCTATCTCTGTCGAGGCCGATGCATGTGCCAGACATGTCTTACACTGGCACTCATATGTGCGTACTGATGCATGTCCTAGACATGTCTTACACTAGCACAACTCTTAGTCGATGCGTGTCCCAGACACGTCTTGCACTGGCTATCTCTGTATCGATGCCATGTCCCAGACATGGTCTTACACTGGCTGTCTCTGTATGGCTGATGCATGTCCTAGACATGTCTTACACTTGTCCTCGTCTAGAAGCCAATGCCATGTCCCAGACATGGTCTTACACTGGCTATCAGAATTTGGCGGAAGCATGTCCCAGACATGTCTTACACTGGCGCACAATTCACCCAATGCCTTGGCATGAATATCGAGTTCGTACCCTAATATTTCAATGGGATACTTTTATTATCTCAAACATTACTAGGCATTCTCGATTCATAACTTAGTAACTCATTCAATATCAATTCAAAGGCAATATGAATGCAAGCATTAATAGTGTAGTTGTATTATTTACATACTACTTACCTCGATTTACAAAAAGTACTTGACTACTCGGTTTAATCGGTATGCTTGGCCTTCCCCCGATCTAGGTTCAGATTTGGTAAGTCTTAATCTATAATGAAAATATGCACTCATTTAGTCACTAATTAGGATTAAACAATCACAAATTGACACCTTTGGTAAAATGACCATTTTACCCTTAGACTTTGACAAAATAACCATTTTACCCTTATGCTCGAAAATTGATTTTTATCGAATTTATTTGTATTTCAAGACTAGATAAACTCTTTTTACTACTATAGAAATCCCAAATTCTCAATATTTTACACACTTATCATCTATTTTGCAATTTATGCAAAATAGCCCCTTTAGGTGTTTTCATGCCAACACCTTTCACAAAAGTTGTTCATAACCCATCTAGGACTCATATTCTTCCATAAAAACTCAATAAACATCAAAAATGCATCCATGGCAAAACTCTAAACTCTTAACCATTTTGCAAGATTTTACTCTCATTTGAAAGCCCATGCTTTAAGGGTCTCAAAAAATCAAAAATCATCAACAAAGGGTGTGAGAATCACTTACTTGTGAGGGCTTTAAGTTGCTGAAATTTTTCAGCCTTCAAACACCATTCTCTTGCTGATATTTTAGGTGGTAGAGAAGAAGATGAGAAGGTGATATTACCTTTTCTTATTTTATTTCTATTTTAGTCAAATTAGCCACCTAACCCAACCAACTTGGACTTTTTGACCAATTTTGTCTTCCATGGCCGGCCAAGCATCCTAAAAAGGGTCTAATTTCCCTTTAAAAACCCTCAATTTAAGTTCTCTAAGCTAATTAATAAATTTGGGTACTAAAATACAACTTTTGTCTTTTACGTGATTTAGTCCTTTTTCAAAATTGGACTAGAAAACATTAAAATTAGCTCACCAAATTTTTCATGCACCAATAAAATCATACTATAACCTCATTAAAAATAATAAAATAATTTTTCTAACTTCAAATTTGTGGTCCCGAGACAACTGTTTCGACTAGGCACTAAATCGGGCTGTTACATTTCTCCCTCCTTTAGGGATTTTCGTCTTCGAAAATCTTACCAATAAATAAGTTTGGGTACTGTTCTCTCAGAGATTCTTCGGGTTCCCATGTAGCTTCTTCGACTCCATGTCTATGCCACAAAACTTTCACAAGTGGTATATTCTTATTTCTTAACTGTTTAACCTCTCGAGCTAATATCTTAACTGGTTCTTCCCCATAAGACATATCTGGAAGAATTTCAACCGATGAGGTGCAATTACGCGAAGAAGGGTCAGATCTATATCGGCGTAACATAGACACGTGAAACACGTCGTGAATCTTCTCTAACTCTGGCAGCAAATTCAATCTGTAGGCAACAGGCCCTATTCTCTCAGTAATTTCATAAGGTCCTATGAATCGAGGACCCAGCTTGTCTTTTCTACCAAATCTGAGGACTTTCCTCCAAGGGGAAACTTTCAAGAATACTCTATCACTGACCTCAAACTCGATCTCCTTTCGTTTCAAATCCGCATAGGATTTCTGCCTATCCAAAATGGCTCTTAGGCATTCTCGAATCACTTCAACTTTTTCCTCAGCCTCTCTGACTAATTCAACCCCGTGAATCTGACTCTCTTTCAACTCTATCCAGTATAAGGGCGTTCAGCACTTTTGCCCGTACAAGGCCTCATAAGGTGCCATTTTCAGACTTGAGTGATAGCTGTTGTTGTAGGAAAATTCAACCAATGGTAAGTATTTTTCCCAGCTTCCTTGAAATTCGAGAACACAACATCTTAGCATGTCTTCTAAAATCTGTATCATTCTTTCCGATTGTCCATCCTTCTGTGGATGAAAAGCTGTACTGAAACTTAACTTGGTTCCTAGAGCCTCTTGTAACTTCTTCCAAGGCCTCAAGGTGAATCTCGGGTCTCGGTCTGAAATAATTGACAAGGGTACACCATGTAGCCTCACAATCTCAGAAACATACAAGTCAGTTAATTTCTCGAGAGAGTAGTATGTACGCACTGGCATGAAGTGGGCTGACTTAGTTAATCTGTTGACGATAACCCATACAGTATCTTTCTTTTTCGAGGTTAATGGCAAACTGGTCACGAAGTCCATAGTGATACGATCCCATTTCCACTCTAGAACCAAAATAGGCTGAAGTAGCCCAGAAGGTACTTGGTGTTCAGCCTTTACTTGCTGACACACTAAGCACTTGGAAACATACTCCGATATATCCCTTTTCATTCCTGACCACCAATGCATTTTCTTCAGGTCATTATATATCTTTACGCTACCGGGGTGGAAGGATAAACTACCACTATGTGCTTCTCGTAAAATATTCTGGATGAGCTCACTATCTTTAGGCACACAAATTCTATTTTTGAACATCAAATATCCGTCGATACCAACCTGAAAATCTGATTCAACACCCGACTCACACTAATTTTTCCTGACTTGAAACTTCTCATCATTATACTGAGCTTCTTGAATTTCATGAAGAAAAGTCGGTCTAACTCTCAGTTCTGCTGAGATCGAACCATCCTCAAACACGGTCAACTGGGTATTCAAAGCTCTCAAGGCAAACAACGATTTTTTACTCAAGGCATCGGCGGCTACATTCGCCTTTCCCGGGTGGTAATCAATGATTAACTCAAAATCTTTTAATAGTTCTAACCATCGACGTTGCCTCAAATTCAACTCCTTTTGAGTCATCAAGTACTTTAAACTCTTGTGGTTGGTAAATACTCTACATCTCTCTCCGTACAAATGGTGTAGCCAAATCTTCAAGGCAAACACTACAGCTGCTAGCTCTAAATCGTGGGTCGGATAATTCTTCTTGTGAGGTTTTAGCTGTCTCGAGGCATAGGCCACAACCTTGCCTTCTTGCATAAGTACACACCCTAAACCATTCAAGGAGGCGTCACTATAAATCAAAAATTCTTTACCTGACTCCAGTTGCACTAAAATTGGGGCTTCGGTCAACAAAGCCTTTAACTTCTCGAAACTCGACATTATTTTGTCCATTCGAACTAGACGTCTTTCTGTAATAATCTCATTATCAGAGTAGCTATCATAGAAAATCCATTTACAAAGAGTCTGTAATACCCCGCTACCCCAGAAAACTACGAACCTCTGTTACATTCCTCGGCGGTTTCCACTCCAGAATAGCTAAAATATTAGTTGGGTCAACTCTGATCCCATCGCCCAACACAATGTGTCCTAGGAATCCAA
This sequence comes from Gossypium anomalum, assembly GCA_025698475.1. Classification (NCBI taxonomy): domain Eukaryota; kingdom Viridiplantae; phylum Streptophyta; class Magnoliopsida; order Malvales; family Malvaceae; genus Gossypium; species Gossypium anomalum. The sequence continues at coordinate 18,567,205 of CM046963.1, read as the reverse complement.
CTTCATTAAGTCAAAACTCGCTCTTACTAAACTTAGCATAAAGCTGTTTATCTCTCAGAATCTGTAACATAGTCCTCAAATGTTTCGTGTGCTCACTCTTATCACGCGAATAAATCAGTATGTCATCTATGAAGACAACGATGAACCTATCCAAGTATGGCCTGAAGATGCGGTTCATCAAATCCATAAACACTATTGGGGCATTCGTTAATCCAAAAGGCATAACAAGGAACTCGTAATGCCCATATCTCGTCCGAAAAGCAGTCTTTGGCACATCTTGTTCCTTGACCCTTAACTGGTAGTAACCTGATCTCAAGTCCATCTTGGAGAATACCGTAGCTCCCCTCAGTTGATCGAAGAGATCATCGATCCTCGGCAAAGTATACTTGTTCTTTACTGTCACCTTGTTAAGCTGTCTGTAGTCGATACATAACCTCATCGACCCATCCTTCTTTTTCACAAAAAGTACTGGAGCACCCCATGGTGAATAACTCGGTCTAGCAAAACCTTTATCTGTTAACTCTTGCAACTGTACTTTTAACTCCTTTAACTCGGTGGGGGCCATCCTATACGGTGCAATTGAGATTGACGTTGTACTTGGAGCCAACTCGATACCAAACTCGACCTCTCTTTCTGGAGTTAACCCTGGTAACTCCTTTGGAAAGACATCGATGAACTCACAAACCACCGGTACTGACTCAATCTTCGACTCAGATACTTGAGTATTCAGCATAAAAGCTAAATAAGATTCATAACCCTTTCTCAAATATTTTTCCGCCGTCAAAGACGATATTACTACAGGCAGATTATCTGACTTATCTGGCCCAACCCGTATAACACTACCATTCTCACATCTTAACTGAATTACTTTTCTTCCACAATCTATTACAACGCTATGGGAGGTCAGCCAATCCATCCCAAGAATTACATCGAATTCATTAAAGGATAACAATATCAAGTTGGCCGAAAAACAACGGCCTCTAATCGACAAAGGACAATTTCTACATACTTGGTCCACTAATACATGCTTGCCTAACAGGTTAGACACTTTCATAACAAACTCGGTGGACTCTATAGGCATGTCTATACGAGGTATTAAATCCATACATATGTAAGAGTGGGTAGATCCCAGGTCGATTAAAGCGACAACATTTATATCATGAATAGAAAAGGTACCCGTGATCACATCTGGAGACTCTGCCTCTTCTCGGGCTCGTATAGCATAGGTCCTCGCTGGCGCCTTGCCTACAGACCTCATCGCAGTATCTCTCGGTGCACCTTTACTACTAGTCCCACTCCCGGGGTTCCTTTAAGGCTTACCTTTCAAGGGAGCACTGCTTGCTTTCGCATCTTATTTTCTCTCTCTCTCATCCATCTCAGGACACTCGCGGATAAAGTGGTCAAGTGACCCACACTTGAAACAACCCCTCTCATTTACTTGGCATTTGCCCAAGTGACGTTTTCCACATTGCGAACACTGCGGCCTATTTGGCCGAGCGCTACCAACACTTGCAACTGAAGTAGTTTGGGCTCTAGATGCCACGTTCTGCTAATTCTTATTTCTCTTCGAATACCCTACCGAAGTATTCGATTGGGTAGTAAGTTCCTTTGACCTTTTGGAGGTGGACTGATACGCCTTCCCCATCTATCTTTTCTTGTAATCTCGTGACTCACTGGCAGCTTTCCTCCTTTCTTTCAGTAACTCTTCTGCTTTACACACTCTCTCAACGAGCACTACAAACTCCCTTAACTCTAGGATGCCCACGAATACTCGAATGTTTTCATTGAGGCCATCCTTAAACCTCTTACACATGGTAGCTTCACTGGATACGCATTCTCGCGCGTACTTGCTCAGTTTCACGAATTCCCTCTTATACTCTGTCACAGTCTTATTACCTTGCTTCAGCTCTAGAAATTCCTTCCTTTTCTGATCTATAAACCTCTGGCTAATGTACTTCTTTCGAAACTCTCCTTGGAAGAATTCCCAAGTTACTCTTTCTCTCAGTACTACTGACACAAGAGTGTTCCACCACTGATAATCTGAGTCTCGTAGAAGTGACATGGCACATTTCACGCACTCTTCAGGCGTGCATGATAGCTCATCGAATACTCTCAGGGTATTCTCTAGCCAAAACTCCGCTCTCTCTGGGTCATCATCTACACTTGCCCGAAATTCCTCGGCCCCTTGCTTTCGGATCTTATCTACCGGAGGCTTCTCTCGCCTGAACACATCTGCACCTTGCAGAGCCGCCGGGGCATATTGAGGAATCGAAGGAGATAGGGGAGGTGGAGTGTTCAGGTTTGCACGAACAAACTCCATATACCAAGCATCCATCATTTGGAGATAGGCTTCCCTAGCCCCTCCGCCTTGGCCCATACTCACGGGTTCACTCTCTACTGGTGCAGTCCCTTCTGCGGGAGTCGATGCATTACTTTTAACGTCATCCGCCGTGATTCTATCAGGATCCATTACTATAAAAACACAATTTATAACTGTCAGGAATCGTCACACTATCAATATGCATATATGTGGCATGTATTGCTAGACTCGTACTCTAACTAGTTTAGTCCTAGAACTAACTAAACCATGTTCTGATACCACTAAATATAACACCCCTCGCCCGCATCTGACGCCAGGGTAGGGTTCGAGGTGCTACCTGACTTTAACTCAATCAACTATGTAAAACAGGGCCATGAAATCTCAAACAATTTAAAACTTTTCCTTTCCCATATAATATGTCCTTTATGCGGGCTTACCAGGCCCTAAACATACATTCGGGGTGGTTCGGGACCCAATCGGGAACTCATTTAAAACTTAGAAAAATCTCTTGCATTAAAGCTCCATACACCCGTATGGGTATAGAGCACACGCCCGTGCGCTAGGGACACGCCCGTGTCCCGAGCCCATGTCTGAAAACCTAGGCATTCTGCCAACACAACACGGCCCAAGCACACATCCGTGCCCTGCAACCGTGTCCTTCACACGGCCGTGTCTCTTGCCCGTGTGCTACTAGCATACATACTGACTTCATGGCACGGCATGGACACACGCCCGTGTGGCCTGCCCGTGTGCTAGAATGACTTTAAAGTTTTAGGTGCAGGGGACACACGACCATAACACACACCCGTGGGTGTGAACCGTGTGTCACACACGGCCTAGACACACACCCGTGTGTCTTACCCGTGTAGACAAATTAGGCTATTTTCCAAGCCCTTTGTCACCCATCTTGCACAACCTACACAAGATCTTTTCAATATACCCATCTCATTACAATGAACATTAATTCAACCATAGAAACAACATCATATCCATTCATCAAAATGAATAATAGCCATTATTCTAGGCTTAATACAAAATAAAGGGCTTTTGACTTAGGTCAAAATACATAAACAATTCTCATGATGAATATCCTAGTCTAGCACTATACATGCCACCTTCAAAAATATAAATCAAACTATGCCGAATGCTGTGGACGATAGTGTGATCGATATCTCTGACTTTAAGGGATCCTCGAGCTAGCTAGATAACGCTCAAAGAAGAGGGAAAGGGAAATGGGTAAGCATAAAGCTTAGTATGTTGCATATAAATAAATATACAACAACAATCTCACCATTTCTTATCATGCTCAAATGTAAACATAACTCAACTTGCTCTCTGTCATCTACTCTAGTCACATTTTCTAAATTAAGCTCGATACTCATGCTTACCATATAGGTATCTGTAACACTCACAACATGGTTATTCTTTCTTTATCAAGATTGATCTATAACTCTTACCATTGAAACGTTTAGAATACGACTAGATATTCACTGAACCTTTAATATGGGATATATTACCGATGCGTGTCCCAGACACGTCTTACACTGGCTATCTCTGTCGAGGCCAATGCATGTCCCAGACATGTCTTACACTGGCACTCATATGTGCGTGCTGATGCATGTCCATGTCTTAGACTAGCACAACTCTTAGCCGACGCGTATCCCAGACACGTCTTACACTGGCTATCTCTGTGTCGATGCCATGTCCCAGACATGGTCTTACAACGGCTGTCTCTGTATGGCTGATGCATGTTCCAGACATGTCTTACACTAGTCCTCGTCTAGAAGCCGATGCCATGTCCCAAACATGGTCTTACACTGGCTATCAGAATGTGGCCGAAGCATGTCCCAGACATGTCTTACACTGGCGCACAATTCACCCAATGCCTTGGCATGAATATCGAGTTCGTACCCTAATATTTCAATGAGATACTTATATTATCTCAAATATTACAAGGCATTCTCGATTCATAACTTAGTAACTCATTCAATATCAATTCAAAGGCAATATGAATGCAAGCATTAACAGTGTAGTTGTATTATTTACATACAACTTACCTCGATTTACAAAAAGTACTTGACTATTCGGTTTAATCGGTATGCTTGGCCTTATCTATAATGACAATATGCACTCATTTAGTCACTAATTAGGATTAAACGATCATAAATTCATACCTTTGGTAAAATGACCATTTTGCCCTTAGACTTTGACAAAATAACCATTTTGCGGCTATGCTCGAAAATCAATTTTTATCGAATTTCTTTGTATTTCAGGCCTATCTAAACTCTTTTTACTACTATAGCAATCCCAAATTCTCAATATTTTACACACTTATCATCTATTTTGTAATTTATGCAAAATAGCCCCTTTAGGTGTTTTCATACCAACACCTTTCACAAAAGTTGTTCATGACCCATCTAAGACTCATATTCTTCCATAAAAACTCAATAAACATCAGAAATGAATCCATGGAAAAACTCTAAACTCTTAACCATTTTGCAAGATTTTACTCTCATTTGAAAGCCCATGCTTCAAGGGTATCAAAAATGCAAAAATCATCAACAAATGGTGTGAGAATCACTTACTTGTGAGGGCCTTAAGTTGCTGAAAGTTTTTAGCCTTCAAACACCATTTTCTTGCTGATATTTTCGGTGGTAGAGAAGAATATGAGAAAGTGATATCATCTTTTCTTATTTTATTTCTATTTTAGTCATATTAGCCAACTAACCCAACCAACTTGGACTTTTTGACCAATTTTGTCTCCCATGGCCAGCCAAGCATCCTAAAAAGGGTCTAATTTCCCTTTAATAACCCTCAATTTAAGTTCTCTAAGCTAATTAGCACATTTGCGTACTAAAATACAACTTTTGCCTTTTATGCGATTTAGTCATTTTTCAAAATTGGACTAGAAAACAATAAAGTTAGCTCACCAAATTTTTCATGCACCAATAAAATCATACTATAACCTTATTAAAAATAATAAAATAATTTTTCAAACTTCAGATTTGTGGTCCCAAGACCATTGTTCTGACTAGGCCCTAAATCGGGCTGTTATAGTATTTTTCCTTAGGTGTTGTCTTAAATCAATCGTTTTTTCCAAAAGTAATTCCCTAATTTTATTTTCTTTGAATTCTTAGTTTAGTTAATTAGTTAATTAAAAAAAACCCCATTATTCTTTGGCTAGATAATAAAAAGACAATTAATACTAGTACTTTTAGTTCCTTTGGGTTCGACAATCTGGTCTTACTAAAGCTATACTACTATTCGATAGGTACATTTGCCTATATCGTGATAATAGTTAGTTTCAAGAACGATTAATTATAAATTTATAAAACTTATCACGAAAAATCACGATCAATCACCCTTCAATTAATCGCATGCTTAATACATATCTTTACCAAAACCAAAACCTCACCCTTCACCTTACCTTGCGCGACAAGTTATAACAATCCTTCTTTAATCACTAACCACAATCAACTCCTAGATCTGCACCAATCTTAACTATTAAAACCATAATAACAAGTGACTTCTATCCAACACAAGTGCCCCTTCCCTTAACTATGACCATTCGGCCAACTAAGGTCAAGAACACTTAACAAAGTCTCTCACCTGAGGAGCAAATCGGCAGGCATCCAAAAGACTGAGTTTCGATGACTAATCCTACCAAAATCGATTAAAAGAAGTGAAGAACTGAACACTCGATACTTAGCAAAAACTGATTGGGAGAGAAAACACTTACACTAGAATTGACTGAGTGGAAATGGTAGTGGCGGCACCAAGGGTATTTGGCCAAAGAGGTGTTTGGCCCTTGAGTTTTGTGTGGCAAACAAAAGGTTATTCGACACCAAGGGAAAAGGGAAGAAGAAGTCGGCTAAACAAAAAGTGAATCAAAGAAAATTAAGTAGAAGAAGAAGGGAAAATTGGCACAAGAGAAGGAAAGAAAAACAAGGGTTTTCGACTTTTAGATCTTAATGAGAAAAGGTTTCTGGCAACAAGGTGAAGGAGAATTTGGCATTAGCCTGGCAACCACACATTCGGCACCTATATATAACCTCTATAGCCGAATTTCCTATGCCTAAATTCCTATTTCGGCTCCACCACTTCTTCACTCCTCATCTCTTAGTTTTTCTCCCTGATAACTCCTTTATCCCCTCCTCAAATTTCTCCTCTTATCACTCCCTACAGAGTTCATATCCAACACCACCTCTGTCCATCTTTCAAGCAAAAATAAATCCCTCTTTTGAGCAAGGAGGGATTCGAACCCCAGAACTCTGACACTAGCAACATGCCACTTATCCATTGGGCCAGGAAGCTTTTTTCTGTCCAATTCTTCCTTCATTTATTCAAAAGCCCACCTACTTGCCATCAGGGTTCTTTTAATAATTAAACTATAATTTCCTTCACTTCTTAGTTCTAACTCCAAAACTAACTGAGACTTACTATCACATAATTAACACTTAACCGGAAATACTAAGCACATATTTTTTATCAGAACCGAAAAAAAAGAGAATTTAGGATTTTGAGATTTTTGGGGCGTTACAGGAACGTTATATATGGTAATCCCTAATAGAATAATGGGTATGGCAAATTCTGAAAGAAAAACTCCATGTGGAATGGTATGGTGAATCATGCCTATTAATAAGGGATGAAAACTGAAGCTAGAATGCACCAGAGCATGTAAAGAATCAAGAGTATTCAGTGTATATGTTACTCTAAAATAGGAGTGATTAAAGAATCAGTGGGAGAAAGGTGAAGAACGTGAATGAGGTGATGGATATGTGAAAGATAAGTTAGGATCCTAGCATAAGGTATAACTTCCATGACATAAGAAATGGAACCTTAATGATGTACTTGCTAGAGTCAAGGATTAGAACAATGAGATAGATTTGGAGTCCTCGAATATGGCTCAGGTAGTTGAGGGATTATTCACTAAGTTCTATTATACTTACTTGTAACACCCCTAGCCCGAGTCCGATCACCGGTTTAGGCTATGAGGTATTACAGAGCTAAACATTTAATTTCATTCACATAATTTATCAACTAAAACAGAAATCAAGCTGAAAACATACTGATCTTTAAGTTATATATATATGCCATTTTCACATGGCCGAACTATTTACAATTACAAAACATAACTAACACTGGTCTAACCTATGCATGCCATATCAAGTCCAAAATATAACTATACCGAAAGGTCGATAGTATGATGATCCGCTGACGATCCCTAAGTCGGTGGCCAAAATCAACAATCTATAAAACAGAGAAATAAGAAACAGAGTAAGCTTTCGAGGCTTAGTAAGTTTTAAGCATTTCATACTACAAAAGCTTGTCATTTAAAATGAACATTAAGTAAACAAACCTCGTATTCCAATTTTAATTCACTTGGCCGAATATACACAAGTACACTAGTTATAAATCCTATTGGCCAAGTATGTATTTATGTATACACAAGAAGATTTCTAGCATATGTTTCATTATCTACATCGCTTAAACAATTACTTTTAGTCACATATTTTCCTATAATGACTTACATTGACCGAGTACGTCATTGTCTTATCCTCAAATACTAAAATTCATCCACACATATATATATACATACATCGTTCTTTGATACTAATAAATCATTTTGAAATCAATTCATATATGAGCACATAATACGTACCTTAACATGCAAAGTATATATATTACTTACTCGACGATGGTTACCACGGACATTCATTATCGTAGTCTTACTTAACTTACTGGCCTCGTTCCGTCAAGTCTTAGCACTCGAAACACATTTATAACACAAGTTCACGGGTCTTTAACCCGGATACCATTCCAGCACGTAGCCTGCGGACTTCAAGTCCGGATATATTTCCAGCACATAGCCTGCGGACCTCATGTCCAGATATATTCCCAGCATATAGCTTGCGGACTTCATGCCTGGATATATTTCAAATACCATGCATACTTAATCATATTTTAACACATTTCATTCAACCTATCACTTTAGTAGTCATTTAATATGTTCGGATATAAGCTCAATATGCACATCATCATTCACATTTCGGCTCAAAAGTTAAACCTAATATCACACATTCATTTCACCATTCAAGCTTAAACTCAAAGTGACCATCAAACTATAAGTTATATACACGCATTATTTAATAAACAGCTTTATTCAAGTGTAAACCAAAGATCGCAATTCACCTATTATACTCTTATAAGGCATCATCAATTATATATACTAGAGGAGAGTACTCAAATCTTACCTCGGATATTTTGAACAGTTGCGGATAATCTACTCGACTGCTTTCTCCTTTCCCCTATCTTATTTAGACCCTCTTTGCTCTTGAGCTTAATTAAAACAAATAGATTTATTTAAATTACTTACTCGACTTTACTTTTTAGTAGTCACATTTGACAATCATATAAAACTCCAATACATATTATATTTTATAAAATATGTCATGAATCAATTTCATACTTATTTAATCAATATCTAATTCGCATACACAAATAAAGATTCACATAACTTATCATGCTTTCATATGCATGAATTCAACCATACATTCGATTGTCACTATAAGTACATGGTACATGCATAAGACATATATATATTCGTACCTATATATGACTATTATCATTTAATCATTTACTCCTAATTATGCACAACCGCATATACACATGCATATATATATATAATGCATGCTTTAATATTATATACTTTTATTTTCAAATTACAGTATAGCTCCAAAACATATAGCTAACTCCGAATGTCAACTTATCAACATTTACCACAATACCAATTTCCATTTATCTTCAATGCTGCACACACAAATACCTACACTCTCATATGCATACAATCCATTTAAGATCATTATATGACCCATTTAGCCCTAACTACTCAAGCTTACTTTCATACACTCTTATCCATTGTCATAAGTAATGCCGAATGTCCAATTTAACCAAACTTAAAATTTTAACCTTCATCACTTTAACTGATCACTACCTATTCTTCACAACTTCAAATACAAAGTAATTAACACCTATACTTTTATACCGAATTAACTAACACTTATAGTCCTTAGCCGAATGTTATTAAACTTTTTTCATCATAGTATTTTTACTTATCACTTTACACAATATTATCAAAATGAACTAATTAAACTTATATAAATGCTATCAAAGCCGAAACCTATGCATAACACTACTCACATTATTCAAAATTATACCCTTAAAAATTCATATACAATGCCAAACCTCTAATTCATTCATTTCTATCACCCAAACGGCATTTGCTCACATTTTAACATTTAAATACCAAACATTTGTTCAAGTAACTAAACAAGTCCAAATTCATCCATTTCACATATAAATACTAACAGCTAAGTATTAACTAGCTCAAACTTCATTAAAATATGAGAACAACAATCTATCCCCTTTAATTTCTCCCATGGCCGAATGCTCAAATCCTTCCCAAAAATTAAAAATTTAATATGGGTTGAATAAAGAACTTGGTAACTAACTTAAAATTAACAAAAATTTTAAGAATTAATTAGAAGTCTTACCTTGATTCAAGCCTAAGGTAACCAAATAGAGCTTTCTCCCTTTTCCTCTCTTACAATTCGGCCAAGAATAACAAAGATGAAGCTTTGTTTTCATCACCCATTTTCTTTTATTTATTCATTAATAATATAAAATTATAAAGCCATTATAAGTAAATTTTAGTATCTATTTTTAATATAAAATCATCATCATGGCCGGCCACTATAAGCAAAAAGGGTCATTTGACATGCAAGTCCAAGCATTTTATAACATGCATTAGTAGACCACTTTTACATTTGCCTATCACATATCACAATTATCTCACATAAGTCCCAACTAATAAATTTCACATACAAATGACAAAATTAAAGTATGAAACTTTCACACATGCATATTCACATATAATAAACATAGAATATGACGGTTAATTATTTTTATGACTCGGTTTTGTGGTCCCGAAACCACTTTTCGACTAGGGTCAAATTAGAGCTGTCACAACCCTCCCCCACATAAGGAATTTTCGTCCCCGAAAATCTTACCAGTGAATAAGTTAGGATATCGATCCTTCATAGTGTCTTCAAGTTCCCAAGTAGCTTCTTCAACCCCATGCTTAAGCCACAATACCTTTACTAATGAGATTTTTTTATTTCGTAGTTCTTTTAACTCACGAGCCAAAATACGAACCGGTTCTTCTTCGTAACTCAAATCAGATTGAATCTCAACCTCAGAGGGATTAATTATGTGCGATGGATCAGATTTATAACGTCGAAGCATTGAGACATGAAAAACATTGTGAATCTTTTCAAGCTCAGAGGATAAATCAATCTATATGCGACTGGCCCAACTCGTTCGGATATTTCATACGGCCCGTTGAACCTTGGACTCAATTTGCCTTTACGACCAAATCTGAGCACCTTTTTCCAAGGTGAAACTTTAAGAAACACTTTGTCTCCGACCTGATATTCGATGTCTTTTTGTTTTAAATCCGCATACGACTTCTGACGATCCGAAGCTGCTTTCAGACTTTCACGGATCACTTTAACTTTCTGCTCAGCATCTTTAATCAAATCAACCCTGAGAATTTTATTTTCACTAAGCTCGGTCCAAAACAACGATGTACGGAATTTACGACCATACAAAGCCTCGTAAGGTGCCATCTTAATGCTTGATTGAAAACTATTATTGTAAGCGAATTCAATCAAAGACAAATACAGTTCCCATGAACCACTAAACTCAAGGATGCAACATCTCAACATATCCTCGAGTATCTGAATTATCCGCTCGGATTGACCATCAGTCTGGGGATGAAAAGCGGTGCTAAAATGCAACTTCGTGCCCAAAGCTTCTTGCAATTTCTTCTAAAATCGCGATGTGAATCTCGGATCTCTATCCGACAGGATAGAAATAGGTACTCCGTGTAACCTTACAATCTGAGAAACATACAATTCAGCTAGTTTGTCCAGTGAATAATTCGTACATACGGGAATAAAATGAGCCGACTTTGTCAGTCAATCAACAACAACCCAAATCGCATCTTTCTTACTTGACGACAATGGCAACCCAGATACAAAATCCATCGTGATTCGATCCCATTTTCATTCGGGTATCATGATCGGCTGAAGTAATCCCGAAGGCACTTGATGTTCCGCTTTCACTTGTTGACATATCAAACACTTCGAAACAAAATCAAAAATGTCTCGTTTCATACCAGGCCACCAAAACTGACGTTTCAGATCGTTGTACATTTTCGTACTTCCCGGGTGGACTGACATTCAGCAACTATGAGCCTCGCTCAAAATCACCGAAATAAGTTCTGAATTTCTTCGAATACACAATCGAATTCTGAACTTCAAACAATCATTGTCGTCAATTTGAAACTCTGATTCTACATTTGAGACACATTCGGTTCGTTTAGCAACCAATTCATCATCGACTTTCTGAGCTTCACGTATTTGATGAATCAATAATGGTTTGCCTTTAATTCTGCTACTAACACATTGTCGGATGAAACAGACAGGTGTACATTCATCGCTTGTAAAGCAAATAGTGATTTGCGACTTAAAGCATCGGCAACCATGTTAGCCTTTCTCGGGTGATAGTCGATGACAAGCTCATAATCTTTCAACAACTCAAGCAAACATCTTTGTCGCAGATTCAAATCTCTTTGAGTCAACAAATATTTGAGGCTTTTGTAATCCGAATATACATGACACCTCTCTCCAAACAAGTAGTGTCACCATATTTTCAAAGCGAATACGATGGCAGCTAATTCGAGATCATGGGTCGGATAGTTTCCTTCATGCAGCTTCAATTGCCTCGACACGTAAGCTACAACTCAACCTTCTTGCATCAACACACAACCCACCCTAAGTAAGGATGCATCACTGTAAATGACAAACTCTTTATCAGATTCGGGCTGCACTAGCACTGGAGCTTCAGTTAAATAAGTTTTCAATTGATCGAAACTTTTCAGACATTTTTCTGACCATTCAAACTTAACATCTTTCTGAAGTAGTTTCATCATTGGTGTGGCTATCATCGAGAAACCCTTTACAAATTGTCTATAGTAATCGGTAAGTCCCAAAAAGCTCTGAACTTCAGTAACATTTCTCGGAGGCTTCCAGTCAAGTACGGCTGAAATTTTGCTCGGATCAACTTGAATTCTCGATGCGGATACCACATGTCCCAAAAAGCTAACTTCTCTCAACCAGAACTCACATTTACTGAACTTAGCATATAACTGCTTATCCCGTAAAATCTGCAACACTAATCTCAGGTGCTCAGCATGTTTAGTTTCATCTCGCGAATAGACCAAAATATCGTTGATAAACACAACTACAAACCGGTCCAAATACGGTCTAAAGATCCGATTCATCAAGTCCATAAATACTACAGGGGCATTAGTGAGCCCAAACGGCATCACTAAGAACTCATAGTGACCGTATCTCGTTCTAAAAGTAGTTTTAGGTATATCTGAGTCTCGAACTCGCAACTGATAATAACCCGATCTCAAATCTATCTTTGAAAACACTAAGGCTCCCTTCAACTGATCAAACAAATCATCAATACGCGGTAACGGATATTTATTCTTTATTGTCACTTTATTCAACTAACGATAGTCGATGCACAATCTCATGGTTCCATCCTTCTTTTTCACAAATAATACTGGTGCACCTCAAGGTGAGAAACTCGATCGAGCAAACCCTCTATCCGTCAACTCTTGCAACTGAGTTTTCAATTCTTTCAATTCTGTTGGCGCCATACGGTACGGAGCTATCGAAATTGGTGTAGTCCCAGGTACAAGTTCGATGCCGAATTCTACCTTTCGAACAGGTGGTAATCCCGGTAACTCTTCAAGAAAAACATCTAAATACTCACAAACCACTAGCACTGATTCAATTTTCTTTTCTAACTCTTTGTCATCAAGTACGTACGCAAGATATGCTTCACACGCCTTTCTCACATACTTTTGAGCCAACATCGAGGATATTATTGTTGGCAATCCGTTCAAATCAGTAGACTCAACTCGGATTATCTCATTATTTGCACATCCCAAATCAATGGTTTTACTTTTGCAATTCACAACTGCATCATGTACGGTCAACCAATCCATACCAAGAATAACATCAAATTCATCAAACGGTAAAAGCATCAAGTTGTCCAGAAAATAGAAACCTTGGATTATTAGGGGGCATTTCTTACACACCTTATCAACAAGCACATATCGACCCAAGGGATTCGACACTCGAATAACGAATTCAGTAGACTCAACAGGTAAAGTCTTACTGGATGCTAAAGTCTCACATACATATGAATGAGTAGAACCAGGGTCAATCAAAGCAATCACATCAGTATCAAAAAGAGTGAAAGTACCGGTAATAATGTCAGGCGAAGAAGCATCCTCGCATGCACGTATAGCATAAGCTCTAGCAGGAGCACGAGCCTCGGATCTGGTTGTAGCATCTTTAGACCCTCTCTGACCGCTGTTAGCGTTCCCCTTATTCCTAGGTGGTCTACCTCGTGCTGTAGTAGTACTCGATTTCCCACTCTGGTTCACATTTTGTTCGGATAATCTCAGGCAATCTTTGATAAAAAGGTCAGCTGATCCGCATTTATAATAGGAGCGGTCATGAAATCTACAGTTCCCCGCATGCCATTTTCCACAATACTTGCACTCGATCCTATCCCTTCGATCATTTCCAACACTGGCAACTGAAGTGGCTCGTGTACTCACAGGGGGTTGATCGCGGTCTCATCTAGAAAAACCCGAAGTGTCCTTTGATCAGCCCAAATCATCTCGAAATTTCTTCGATGATTACAGAAATGACTTTCCTGAAGATCTTTTACGAAATTCTCCAGCTTCGACATCAGCTTTTCTTTTCTCTTTACTAAGTTCTTCGGTTTTGCAAGCTCGTTTGACAAGTACTACGAACTCTTGTATTTCAAGAATGCCAATAAACATTTTTATATCTTCATTCAGCCCATCCTCGAAACGTTTACACATAATAGCCTCAGACGATACACATTCCCGAGCATATCTACTAAGTCTCACAAACTTCCGTTCATAATCAGTAACTGACATGGAACCCTGATTAAGTTCAAGAAATTCTTTTCGTTTCTGATCAATGAACCTCTGACTGGTATACTTTTTTCGGAACTCAGTATGGAAGAATTCCCACGTCACCCATTCTTTGGGCACAACAGAAACCAATGTATTCCACCAATAATAGGCAGAATCACATAGCAGAGATATGGCACATTTCAGGCATTCATCAGGTGTGCAAGATAGTTCATCGAATACTCGGATAGTATTGTCCAACCAAAACTCAGCTTGCTCGGCATCATCACTGTCTGTAGCTTTAAATTCAGTAGCCTCATGCTTTCTAATTCTATCTACCGGGGGCTTATTTAACCTCGTCTAATCAATTACCAGAGGTATCATAGGTGCAAGGGGTGTATTATTTGGGAGCGGGGGTTGTGGAACAGCCGTATTAGTTCGAATGTATTGGTTGAACCAATCATTCATCACACTATAAAAAGCCTGTCTAGCCTCATCGTTCTGATTGCTAGCGATAGGTTAAGAGTCCATCGGCGCTGTCCCATGCGTGGGAACAGGCGCTACACTCTCAACATCATCAGCTACCGCTCGACTGGGATCGGGATCCATTACTATACCAAAACACATTTTTAACTGTCAGAATTCATCATACTATCGTATTAATACTATATGGCATGTATAGCTAGACTCAAACACTCTACGTTAGTCCTAGAATTGATTAAACTGTAGCTCTGATACCAATAAAATGTAACACCCCTAGCCCGAGTCTGATCACCGGTTTAGGCTATGAGGTATTACAGAGCTAAACATTTAATTTCATTCACATAATCTATCAACTAAAACAGAAATCGAGCTGAAAACATACTAATATTTAAGTTATATATATATACCATTTTCACATGGCCGAACTATTTACAATTACAAAACATAACTAACACCGGTCTAACCTATGCATGCCATATAAAGTCCAAAATATAACTATACCAAAAGGTCAATAGTATGATGATCCGTTGACGATCCCTGAGTCGGTAGCCAAAATCAACAATCTATAAAATAGAGAAATAAGAAACAGAGTATGCTTTCGAGGCTTAGTAAGTTTTAAGCATTTCATACTACAAAAGCTTGTCATTTAAAACGAACATTAAGTAAACAAACCTCGTATTCCAATTTTAATTCACTTGGCCGAATATACACAAGTACACTAGTTATAAATCCTATTGGCCGAGTATGTATTTATGTATAGACAAGAAGATTTCTAGCACATGTTTCATTATCTACATGGCTTATACAATTACTTTTAGTCACATATTTTACTATAATGACTTACATTGACCGAGTATGTCATTGTCTTATCCTCAAATACCAAATTCATCCACACATATATATATACATACATCGTTCTTTGATACTAATAAATCATTTTGAAATCAATTCACATATGAGCACATAATACGTACCTTAACATGCAAAGTATATATATTACTTACTCGACAATGGTTACCACGGACATTCATTATCGTAGTCTTACTTAACTTACTGGCCTCGATCCGGTCAAGTCTTAGCACTCGAAACACATTTATAACACAAGTTCACGGGTCTTTAACCTGGACACCATTCCAGCATGTAGCCTACGGACTTCAAGTCCGGATATATTTCCAGCACATAGCTTGCGGACCTCATGTCCGGATATATTCCCAGCATATAGCCTGCGGACTTCATGTCTGGATATATTTCAAATACCATGCATACTTAATCATATTTTAACACATTTCATTCAACCTATCACTTTAGTAGTCATTTAATATGTTCAGATATAAGCTCAATATGCACATCATCATTCACATTTCGGCTCAAAAGTTATACCTAATATCACACATTCATTTCACCATTCAAGCTTAAACTCAAAGTGACCATCAAACTATGAGTCATATACACGCATTATTTAATAAACAGCTTTATTCAAGTGCAAACCAAAGATCGCAATTCACCTATTATACTCTTATAAGGCATCATCAATTATATATACTAGAGGAGACTATTCAAAACTTACCTCGAATATTTTGAACAGTTGCGGCTAATCTACTCGACTGCTTTCTCCTTTCCCCTATCTGATTTAGACCCTCTTTGTTCTTGAGCTTAATTAAAACAAATAGATTTATTTAAATTACTTACTCAACTTTACTTTTTAGTAGTCACATTTGACAATCATATAAAACTCCAATACATATTATATTTTATAAAATATGTCATGAATCGATTTCATACTTATTTAATCAATATCTAATTCGCATACACAAACAGAGATTCACATAACTTATCATGCTTTCCTATGCATGAATTCAACCATACATCCGATTGTCACTATAAGTACATGGTACATGCATAAGACATATATATATATATATATTCGTACCTATATATGACTATCATCATTTAATCATTTACTCCTAATTATGCACAACCGCATATACACATGCATATATATATATATAATGCATGCTTTAATATTATATACTTTTATTTTCAAATTACAGTATAGTTCCAAAACATATAGCTAACTCCGATTGTCATCTTATCAACATTTACCACAATACCAATTTCCATTTATCTTCAATGCTGCACACACAAATACCTACACTCTTATATGCATACAATCCATTTAAGATCATTATATGACCCATTTAGCCCTAATTACTCAAGCTTACTTTCATACACTCTTATCCAATGTCATAAGTAATGCCGAATGTCCAATTTAACCAAACTTAAAAATTTAACCTTCATCACTTTAATTTACCACTACCTATTCTTCACAACTTCAAATACAAAGTAATTAACACCTATACTTTTATACCAAATTAACTAACACTTATAGTCCTTAGCCGAATGTTATTAAACTTTTGTCATCATAGTATTTTTACTTATCACTTTATACAATATTATCAAAATGAACTAATTATACTTATATAAATACTATCAAAGCCGAAACCTATGCATAACACTATTCACATTATTCAAAATTATACACTTAAAAATTCATATACAATGCCAAACCTCTAATTCATTCATTTCTATCACCCAAACGGCATTTGCTCACATTTTAACATTTAAATACCAAACATTTATTCAAGTAACTAAACAAGTCCAAATTCATCCATTTCACATATAAATACTAACAACTAAGTATTAACTAGCTCAAACTTCATTAAAATATGAGAACAACAATCTATCCCCTTCAATTTCCCCCATGGCCGAATGCTCAAATCCTTTCCAAAAATCAAAATTTTAATATGGGTTGAATAAAGAACTTGGTAGCTAACTTAAAATTAACAAAAATTTTAAGAATTAATTAGAAGTCTTACCTTGATTCAAGCCTAAGGTAACCGAATGGAGCTTTCTCCCCTTTCCTCTCTTACAATTTGGCCAAGAATAACAAAGATGAAGCTTTGTTTTCATCACCCATTTTCTTTTATTTATTCATTAATAATATAAAATTATAAAGCCATTATAAGTAAATATTAATATCTATTTTTAATATAAAATCATCATCATGGCCGGCCACTATAAACAAAAAGGGATATTTGACATGCAAGTCCAAGCATTTTATAACATGCATTAATAGACCACTTTTACATTTGCCTATCACATATCACAATTGTCTCACATAAGTCCCAACTAATAAATTTCACATACAAATGACAAAATTAAAGTATGAAACTTTCACACATGCATATTCACATATAATAAACATAGAATATGACGGTTAATTATTTTTATGACTCGGTTTTGTGGTCCTGAAACCACTTTTCGACTAGGGTCAAATTAGGGTTGTCACATTACTTTTGTGTTTTTATGTCACAAGTAAGCTGATTGAGACTATGCTAGAAGAGACGATGCCAGGACTATGATAATGAATGGCGAGACGAGCTAGTATGCATACAGAGCAAGGTTGGATTGGCGTGATTATGAATACAGACCATGTCAGTATTACTATTTAGTTAGTAATAACAGTTAGAAGTAAATGAATAGAATAATGTAATTAAGTTATGGTTGTTCATTTGTAAATCCTCACACTTGTAAATTCTATTGTAAACAACGTAATTTCATAGCTTGTTTCCATATAAAGTTTAGTATGAAAGGTAATACTTAATAGGGATGAAAATTTGTGTGAATAAATTGAGTGTGAATTTGTATTAGAGCGGTAACACCTAAGATCTGAATCCAGCAAATTATATCGGGTTGAGGACATTACAAGTTTTTGTATCAGAGCACGATTTAGTTGACTCTTGAAAGTAAAAATAAAGGGGATGGTCAGTTTGGTGGGTGCCAACGGTGACGTAGGGGGAATGGTCGACAGTGGAGCGAGGGGAAATGGGGACGATTAGTGAGAAATGGTGAGGCTACAACCAACAATAGCATTAGGAAAGAAATGAAGGAGGGGGAGGGGATGTTCACGGTTGGGGTGTTCGGTGGTTGTTAGTGGGGGAAGGGAGAAGAGGAGATGACTGACGGTGTTGTGAGCAAAAGGCAACGGGAAATGGATAGAGTGGGGACCAGTGGTGAGGAGGGAGAAGGGAGAGATATGGTGGTAATTGGGAAAAGGAAGGGACAGTTGTGAGAGGGCTGAATGGTGCTGTGTAGGATGAGGGTGCGCTTGAAGAAGGTGGCAGTATGATAGAATACAATCGGCGGTGGAAAGAAAGGGGTTTTTGAGTCTGTGATGATGGTGTGCTCAGTTGGCATTTGTGAGGTTGGTGAATATAGTTAAGAAGAAACAAAAGACAAAAACTAAAAACGCTAGCTTCAAAAGATGGTACACAACCATGTAGGCCACACAACCATGTACCCAGACTGTGTATCTCTCTAAGGTTGTGTGGCCTATTTAAAACTTTTTAAAAATTTGTCTAGCATTCACACGGTTTGGGAGACGTCCACGTGTCATTACCTAGACCTTATGTTGTTGTTGTTCACTTCTCCCACGATCGTGTATGAGGACGTATGGGTCAGACAGTTGTGTGACTTCATCCAAACCGTGTGTGTCATAAAAAAATTTAAAAATTGCCCTAGTATTCATACAGTCCATAACACGTCTGTGTGGCTAGACCGTGTGTACCAGAAGGTCGTGTCACTAGACTGTGTGGTCTATCCTTGACCCTATATACCACTTGTTTTTGAGTGAATAAAAATATAAGTTAGGTAACTAAGAAACTAAACATGCAACAAAATTAAATGAAATTAAAGGGAAAAAAAACAACACTTGGGTTGCCTATTAATAAGCACTTATTTTGAGTCTAAGCTCAGTTTTCCCTTTCAAGCACATGATTAATTTAGATTTTGGAGCTGAAACTCCTCTCTTTTGTTGTCAATATCACCACCAAGATAAAGTTTGACATGATGAAGGATGTGTTACCTTTATTATGCCATATAGAAAGACGATTTTTACCACAGATGGGCATGACCATCTTGACTTTAACTTTCTAAGAAATAGTCTGAGCCTCGAATTGAATAAAAACACTCGGTCTCCAACTGTAAATTGCTTTGGCTACTTTAAACGAGCGTCACAGCATCGCTTTGTTACTTTTTTGTACACTCTTGAGCTTTCATAAGATTTGCTCGCCATTCATCTAGCTCATTGAGCTACAACATTCTCTTTTCACCTACAAGTTTAGGGTCACAGATAAGAAATTTTATTGCCCAAAATGTTTTATTTTTGAGTTCTAATGGTAAGTGACAAACCTTCCCATAAACAAGTCTGTATGGAGATGTTCCTATGGGTGTTTTATACGCAGTCCTATAAGCCCATAAAGCATAATCTAATTTTCATGCTCAGTCCATCCAATTTGTCTCTATGATTATTGTAACACCCCTTACCCGTGTCCAATGCCGGGACAAGGTTCGAGGCATTAGCGGACTTAAACATAAACATTCATACAAAATCGAGCCATAAAATTTCATTCAATTTAAAACCATTCATACACATGCATATCATTCCTTATACGGGCATACGAGGCCCAAAACATACATCAGAGATGATTCAGGACTAAACCGAGAATTTTTAAAAATTTTACATCACTTATGAAAATTTCCATTTTTAGAGAGTCACACACCCGTGTGGAGTAGGCCGTGTGGTTACACACGCTCGTGTGGCTTGGGACACGCCTGTGTCCTCAGCCCACGTAACTCTCTGTTTATGACTCATCATTCATTTAGGGGCACACGGCAAAGACACACGCCCGTGGGGGCGGACCGTGAGTCACACATAGCCTAGACACACGCCCGTGGGTCTACCCGTGTGGATGATTGCAAGTTTATTTTCCAAGCCATTTTGTCACCCTTACTTGCACAATTTCATATCACATCACATGGCACATTATCAAGCATATAAATGCAATTTAAACTGACCACATTCATGCAATAACATGTCATTTACATATGATTAAGCATATGATCATCATAAGCCATCATTTATGGCTATGCATATTCAATTTGAATCATAACTCATTATAGGCCAACACACTTGGCCCTAATAGCAATGACTAATATAACAAAAGACATAATTCCTATACATGCCATAAACTCGAGTACTTGAATACTTATACCCCAGATGGTAGCTTGATAGTGTGATAGCATCTCCAACGATTCCAACTCGAGCTAGCTAAATAAACCTATAAGAGATGGAAAGGAAGGGAAGTACGCTTAAAGCTTAGTAAGTTCATATGAAAACAATAAGCAATTTATTTACATGCTTTTTCCAAATTCTTATAACATGTTCTCAAGGTATCACAATCATATTTGCACATTATTCTACTATTTGCTCAAATTCTAGTTAAGCTATCTACTCGAGTCACAGTCACTAAATTATTTATATATTGAGCTACAGAACTCTAAATTAAGTTCTGTAAATTTTCCCTAAAATGAGACTCACATATCTCCTTACCATAAATTTTTTGAAATTTTTGGTTAAGCCAATAAGTACAATTTATTCTTTAAATTTGTCTCTATTATGCTGTCTGACAGTTCTGACTCTTCGTCACTCTAAATTAATTAACTCCACAAATAGGATTTAGATGATGTTCCCATTTCTTTCTTTTGAAACTAGACTCATTAAGGATTCTAATCATATAAATTATAACCCATAATTATTTTGGTAAAATTTTTGATTAATTTCTCAAATCAGAACAGGGGATGCCGAAATCATTCTGACTCTGTGTCACGGAAATTCAAATATCTCATAATCTGATATTCTTTTTCTTAAACAATCTCATAATCGCATATCTCATGAGCTCATAATCACATAGTTCCTAGTGACATGTCACACTATATCCAAATCTATTCCTAAGGTTCAAACGAGATTTCTTGTCTAACTCAATGTCGCCGCACTTGCTCATAATGTCATTTATCCTTACATCATTCATGATAACAATAAAACAATTAAGCACATATATTATCAAGGCATTAAAATAAGCTACAATATCACATTATTTGCATATGTACTTACTTGTCAAACCTTCATCGAGTACATCCGTATAGTCAATCACACACTTTATATAATAATAACAATAAAGCATTAAAATTCAATTATAACATTGCATTATTATTATTACACGAACTTACCTTGACACAAAATTGGCAACTGGACATAACCGTCATATTCTTTAATTTCCCTAGTTCTAAGTCTGAATCTTGTTTTTCTTGATCTAAAATATCACATTTAGTCTAGCTATTAGTTACTTTAATAAATGTGATCCAAAAATCATATTTTAGCAAAATTACATTTTTGCCCCTAAACTTTGTCATAATTACACTTTTGCCCCTAGGATCGTAAAATGAAATGCACTCAATTTCTTTGTACTTTAAGCCTAGCCGAACCATTTTCATAACTATAGCAAACTACAATTCTCATCAAAACACACTTTTATACCATTTTTGCAACTTTTACAAAATGGTCGTTTCGAACTTTTTACCCAAAATCACTTAGTAAAACTCGTTTATTTAACAAGGATGAATTTTCCATCATCAAGCATCAAAATACACATATATTCATCAATGGAAAATTTTAAAAACTTTAACAGTTTTGAAAATGAAGGTACGAGATAGCTAAATTGAGTTACCATGACTCCAAAAATGTAGAAATAATTAAAAACGGGACAAAAACCGTACCTAGATGAGCCATAGAAGCTTGACCAAATGTTTTCTCATTCATGGCTACCCATTTTCTTCATAGACAGTTGAAGAAGAAATAAGAAAAGATGATAGCTTTTAAATTTTTGTCTTATTATGTCGTTATTAACTTAATTACCAATTTGCCCTTTTCTTTTCAAACAAATCTTAAAAATACCAAACAAATATCTTCCACTAACTTATTAATGGGCTAATTATCACATAAGGACTTCTACTAAAAATTCTATAGCTATTTAATACCTCTAGCTTCCAGAACTCAAGTTTTGCACTTTTTACGATTTAGTCCTCTTTACTAAATTGAGTACCCGAACGTCGAAATTTTCGAACAAGATTTTCATGAAATCATTCCGTGAAACTATAGACCATAAAAATATAATAAAAATAAATTTTTCCTAGTCGAATTTGTGGTCCTGAAACCACTGTTCTGACTAGGCCCAAAATTGGGTTGTTACAACTCTCCCCTATTTAGGGATTTTCGTCCCCAAAAATCTTACCAGGAGAATTTACTTTCAACTCTCATGAATCACTTTCACAATTTTTCAGAATCACAAATCCAATAAACCTCATATACTTCTTATCAAACACCTTTGAACTTTAATGCATAATATCGAAGCATATTATCAAAGATTCGATTTACTTTCTCAATCTCACCATCGGCTAAAGACGAACCACAGTGCCAAAATGCAACTGTGTACTCAGAGTTTCCCGTAGCTTTTACCATAATGGTGATGTAACCATCGTATCTCTATCCGAAATGATAGGAACGATCACTCTGATCATCAGGACATCCACCGCATATAACTGTACATTTTGTTATTCCCTTGGGTGAACAAAAAATTTACTTTTGAGTCCTGCACAAAATTTCCACATAATCACTGGATTCTTCTATACACAAATTTTATATCAAAAGAATAATAACAGAAATTAGAATCAAAAGTCAACTCACTCTGAACTCGTTCATATCATCACTCATTAACACATTTATAAGCTTCTCAAACATTGCAGAGAAAATATTACTTTAGCTTTTAACTAGCTAAAATTAGGCCATCATCAATAAGATTAGTCGTGTACTAGTACTCACAAAAATAAACAAAGATTTTCCATTCGGGCATCTGCAACTACTCGCAGTCTTTCAATAGTTTAGGTCTTCAATGCTGTCTTAATCTCAGATCTCTCTTTAACATTCAATACTTTAACTCTTAAAATCAGAAAGCATATAACATTCTTCGTCGAACAACTATTTCATCAAATTCTCAATACAGACATAAAAACCCATCGAACAAATTCTTTAAATGAGACTTTAACCATCTGAAAACATCAATCATCACTTTATATTCTCGTGTTAAAACACATTTCAATGCGTATAATAGTGCATCGGTGAAAATCAGAAATTCCTCACTCAATTCAAACCGAACTCAAAACTAGAATTTTGATTAATAATACCTTCAACTGTTTTCAAATTTGTTAACATGCATCAAATGATTCAAACTCCACAGATGTAGTCACTCTATAAATCAGAACAACTTAGCTCATAAAATCATCTTTCAATCAAGAGAAATCTAACATATATGTCTCTGTATCATGCTTTCAAGAATATACATTCTTCAATCAAATAATCGTTTGTTTATAGTCGTGAATGCATAGAATTTACTCCCTTAACTGAAAGGCCCGCTCAAATGCACATAGCTCAAATCATGTCTCAACAAATCAGTTTACTCTAATATGAACCACGAAGTTAATTTCAACTACCAGAAAATGACATATTTGAATACTTTTTTCTTTCATGCTGAGAGAAACAACTCAAGTTCATAATCTTTCAAATTTCTTTTAACATACAAATCAAAATCTTTGCAATCACATTAGCTCAAGGAGGCAAAACATCCAATTTAGCTCATTGGTTGTAGTCAACTTACCTAGGAAAAGAAAACCACCACAAAATTTGAGCTTATGCTTTCATCATTTATACTTTTGTTGATGGCAATTTTTCACACGAAAATCAAAGAAATCTAGATAACAGAATCACCACGTTTCTATGCTCAAATCGAGAAATACCATCATAATAAACATAGTCATTACAGTTCAAGGAACAAGCTTTAAAGATGAACCATGTTAGATAATCCACATCATAAGGAAGGTAAGAAAACCCAGATACGATGTCATAACAGAAATCTGAGAACATAACTTGAAAGGAAATAATTATAAAGATTAGTATGATTCCCTAGAGAAAATCAAAAGAAAACCTCTACTTATACGCTCTGAAATTTCATTGTAACCAAGATATCATATTTTCCATATATATACACATGAGACATAGCAACATGCAACATCCAAAAGAAGCAGAAGTGTATCCTCACATTATCATTTACCATTGTCTTTATTCTATCATAATAGAACAAAATCCTGGAGAAATAAGAAATGTCGATTATAGTTCAAACAGACTCACAATGCTTTCATCTAACATTAGAGTCAGTCAACATACTCATACAATAAGGTTTTCTTCAGGAACGAACATTTATATGAATCTCAAAGGATGAATGAATATATATACAAAACACTCAGAAGGGGTCATCATAATTTATTCAATTATAACCGTTACACACAGACATCTTCACAATTCAAATATCATTTCTCTAACTAATTATGTCATCATATAATCTGTACGATTCCATTCACTAACAAAAACTAGTTTGGAAAAATTTTCAGTAAACACATCTTTAAATTTCATACCTGATAGAATCAAATAGTTGAGACCAATTTCTTCTTTAACCGTGACATTGCGTAATCTAAATAACCTTTAAAACAATCTGATATTTCTTCCGAAACTATTTTCACTTTCTAAGCTATTTTCATCTCTGTATACTTTACTACTTATTTCACTACTGAACTTTTTAGTTTTACACTTATGAACTTATTCAGCATAATTCTCATGAAATTTCGTCATAATTACAACCCTGGTAAGGTGGTGAGGTAGTAAAGCCTCTAACTTGAATGACAACTCTGGTAAGGGGGTGAGGTCGTAAAGCCTCTAACTTGACTCTCATATATATATATACACACGTATGACTTAGTATTCATCATCAAAACATAACACATTAACAGTCATGCAATTTATTTTAAATAAATCAACATACTTATATATGTCCCACAGATTTACTGATTGTATTTATTCAAATAAGCGTTCACAAACACATTCGGTTAACTTAAGTAAATTTACTTATCACATTCATTTAATCAAATATGTTAGGTACATAACATCATAGGAATACCAAACAAACACGGATAGGCTTATCGTAATATAAGCTTTCATTTCATTTCACTTTTTCATATTTCAATTTATGGTTATCTCATTGCGTACATTATCACATCCGTATCATGAACTTCTATTCATACCTTTCTAAGTTTCATCTTATCATAAACACATTTCAATCATCTCAATATCATTTTCAGCTTTATCAAAAGTAGCTATGTTGGAAGTCATCTCTGCCTTCACAGAACAATTTCGTTAGAGTTGGGAGATATCACACTATCACGAGTAACAATATGGCATGTATGGCTAGACTCACATATGCTAGGTTAGTCTGAGAATCGACTAAACCATAGCTCTGATACCACCAAATGTAACATCCCTTACCTGTGTCTGATGCCGGGACAGGTTTCGAGGGATTACCGGACTTAAACATAAACATTCATACAAAATCGAGCCATAAAATTTCGTTCAATTTAAAGCCATTCATATACAAGCATATCATCCCTTATACGGGCCTATAAGGCCCAAAACATACATCGGAGATGATTTAGGACTAAAGTAAGAATTTTTGGAAATTTTACGACACTTAAGAAAATTTCCATTTTTAGAAAGTCACACGCCCGTGTGGAGTAGGCCGTGTGGTTACACACGCCTATGTCCTCGGCTCGTTTAACTCTCTGTTTATGACATCATCATTCATTTAGGGGCACACGGCCAAGACACACACCTGTGAGGGCAGACCGTGCATCACACACGGCCTAGACACACGCCCGTGGGTCTACCCGTATGGACGATTTAAAGGCTATTTTCCAAGCCATTTTGTCACCCTTACTTGCACAATTTCATATCAGAACACATGGCACATTATCAAGCATATAAATGCAATTTAAACTAACCACATTCATGCAATAACATGTCATTTACATATGATTAAGCATATGATTATCATAAGCCATCATTTATGGCTATGCATATTCAAATTGAATCACAACTCATTATAAGCCAACACACTTGGCCCTAATAGCAATGACTAATATAAAAAAAAGACATAATTCCTATACATGCCGTAAACTCGAGTACTTGAATACTTACACCCCAGATGGTAGCTTGATAGTGTGATAGCATCTTCGGCCATTCCAACCCGAGCTAGCTAAATAAACCTATAAGAGATGGAAAGGAAGCGAAGTAAGCTTAAAGCTTAGTAAGTTCATATGAAAACAATAAGAAATTTATTTACATGCTTTTTCCAAATTCTTATAACATGTTCTCAAGGTATCACAATCATATTTGCACATTATTCCACTATCTGCTCAAATTCCAGTTAAGCTATCTACTCGAGTCGTAGTCACTAAAATATTTATATCTTGAACTAAGGAACTTCAAATTAAGTTCCTAGTGACACGTCACATTGTATCCTAATCTATTCTTGAGGTTCAAACGGGATTTCTTGTCTAACTCAATGTCATCGCACTTGCTCATAATGTCATTTATCCTCACATCACACTATTTATACTTACATGGTAACATATAAGAATATCATTCATGATAACAATAAAAAAATTAAACACATATATTATCAAGGAATTAAAATAAGCTATAACATCACATTATTTGCATATGTACTTACTTGTTGAACCCTCATCGAGTACATCCGTATAGTCAATCACACACTTTATATAATAATAACAATAAAGCATTAAAATTCAATTATAACATTGCATTATTATTATCACACGAACTTACCCTGACACAAAATCGGCAATTGGACATAACCGTCATATTCTTTGATTTCCCTCGTTCTAAGTCTGAATCTTGTTTTTCTTGATCTAAAATATCACATTTAGTCTAATTATTAGTCACATTATTCAATGTGATCCAAAAATAATATTTTGGCAAAATTATATTTTTGCCCCTAAACTTTATCATAATTACACTTTTGCCTCTAGGCTCGTAAAATAGAGTGCACTCAATTTCTTTGTTCTTCAAGCCTAGCCGAACCATTTGCATAACTATAGCAAACTACAATTCTCACAAAATACACTTTTATACCATTTTTACAACTTTTACAAAATGGTCGTTTCGGACTTTTTACCCAAAATCACTTAGTAAAAGTCGTTTATTTAACAACAAGGATGCATTTTCCATCATCAAGCATCAAAATACACATATATTCATCAATGGAAATTTTTACAAACTTTAATAGTTTTCAAAACAAAGGTACAAGATAGCTAAATTGAGTTACCACGACTCCAAAAATGTAGAAATAATTAAAAACTGGACAAAAACTGTACCTAGATGAGCCATAGAAGCTTGGCCGAATATTTTCTCATCCATGGCTGCCCATTTTCTTCATAGACGGTTGAAGAAGAAAGAAGAAAAGATGATAGCTTTTAAATTTTTGTCTTATTATGCATTTATTAATTACCAATTTGCCCTTTTCTTTCCAAACAAATTTCAAAAATACCAAACAAATATCTTCCACTAACTTATTAATGGGCTAATTATCACATAAGGACTTCTACTAAAAATTCTATAGCTATTTAATACCTCTATCTTCTAGAACTCAAGTTTTGCACTTTTTACGATTTAGTCCTTTTTACTAAATTGAGTACCCGAACGTCAAAATTTTCGAACGAGATTTTCGTCAAATCAATTCCGTGAAACTGTAGACCATTAAAATATAAAAAAAATAATTTTTTCCTTGTCGGATTTGTGGCCCCAAAACCACTATTCCGACTAGGCCCAAAATCGGGTTGTTATAATCTTTTCTAGGTTGTTTTCAATTCTCGGTTTGACACTTTAACTTGACCACTAGTTTGAAGGTGATATGGGGTAGCTATTCAATGATGTACACCGTATTTCTTAGGAATCTTATCAAATTGAGTGTTACAAAAATGTGTACCCCTGTCACTAATGATTGCTCTAGGTGCTCCAAAACGAGAGAATAATTTCTTAAGAAATCTAACTGCCACCCTAGTAACATTAGTTGGTAAAGCTTGAGCTTCAACCCATTTCAACACATAATCCACAGCTACTCGTATGTATTTATTACCATAAGAAACGATCCCATGAAATCAATAACCCAAATAACAAAAATTTCATAAGAAAATATATAAGTTTGAGGCATTTCATCATGTTTGGAAATATTACCTATCGTCTGGCATATATCATAAGAAAAAATATACCTATTAGCATACTTAAACAATGCGGTCCAATAAGGACCTGATTCAAGGACTTTATGTGTTGTTCTAACCCCATTGTAATGTCCTCCCGTTAGTCCAAAGTGACAATTCTCCAAAATTTTATTCCCTTCTGGTAATAAAACACATCATCGAATCACCTAATCTGCATAAAAAAAAAGAAAAGAAATGGATCCTCCCAAAAATAGTTTTTCACATCAACAAAGAATTATTATTTTTTATGATAAGATAAACCTTTTCGTAGAATATTAGCAACCAAGGAATTTGCAATATCTACAAACCAAGGGACTTTGGAATCAATTATCGCATAAAGTTGCTCTTCAAGAAACCAGTCATTTATCGCATCTTCATCAAGCTTTTCAAGATGTGGATTCTTGAGTCTTGAGAGGTGGTCTGCTGTAAGATTTTCAGCTCCTTTCTTGTCTCTAATCTCCAAAACAAATTCCTACAACAATAAAATCCATCTTATAAGTCTAGGTTTTGCATCCAGTTTAGTAAGAAGGTATTGAAAAGTAGAGTAGTCAGTATACACAATAATTGTAGACAATATTAAATAAGGTCTAAATTTATCAAATGCAAAAACCATAACTAGCAATTCTTTTTCTGTAGTTGTATAATGCTCTTGTGCATCTGTCAAAGTCTTACTAGCATAATAGATTGACTGAAAATGCCTGTCTCTTAACTGCCCAATAACTGCACCTACTGCAAAATCACTCACATCACACATTAGTTCAAAGGGTAAATTCTAATCAAGCGCAACCATAATCGGGGCATTAATTAATTTTTCCTTAAGAACCTTAAATGCCTCTAAACATTCTTAACCGAAATTAAGTGCCACGTCTTTTTCTAGAAATTTAGTTAAAGGCTTCGCTATTTTGGAAAAATCTTTAATAAATCTCCTATAGAACCTAACATGTCCTAAAAAACTTCTGATAGCCTTAACTAAACTAGGAGGTAATATTTCAATGGTTTTAATTTTTTCTCTATCAACCTCAATCCCTTTACTACAAATTTTGTGACCCAAAACAATCTCTTCCTGAATCATGAAGAGACACTTTTCCCAATTAAGCACAAGCTTCGTTCCCTCACATCTCATTAAAACTTGTTTTAATTGTTTTAAGGTATAGATTGAAAGAATTACAAAATACCGAGAAGTTGTCCATAAATACCTCTATGATGTCTTCCACGAATTCATCAAAGATGGCTAACATGCATCGCTAAAAAGTATCATGAACATTACATGATCCAAAAGGCATTCTTCAGTAAGCAAATGTATCATATGGACATGTAAATGTCATCTTTTCTTTATCTTTGGGAGCTATCGAGATTTGAAAATAGCCAGAAAGTCCATCCAGAAAATAGTAGTACATGTGACCAAACAACCTCTCTAGCATTTGATCTACAAATGGCAGAGGAAAATGGAAAATGGTCTTTCCTTATAGCATCATCCAGCTTTATGTAGTCAATGCAAATTCTCCACCTAGTGACTATTCTTGTTGGAATCGACTCGTTTTTCTTATTAGCCACAATAGTCATTCCTTATTTCTTAGGAACAACCTGCACAATACTCACCGAAGTACAATCAGATATTGGGTAAATAACTCCAACATCTATAGGTTTAATTACCTCATCTTTTACAACTTCTTTCATGTTAAGATTTAACCTCTTTTGAGCTTGCACACATAGCTTATAATTGTCTTCCATTAAGATCTTGTGAGTGAAAAAAGAATAACTGATCACTCTAATGTCGGAAATCTTCCAGGCTATAGCTCTTTTGTGTTCCTTTAGCACTTGGAGTAACTCATCATTTTCATGGGCTTTAAGTTTAAAGCTATAATTATTGACAATATAGATTTTTCTCCAAGGAATGCATACTTCAAATGAATTGGTAGTTGTTTCAACTCCAATTTAGGAGGTTCTTCAATAGAGGGTTTCAACTTCAATTCCTTACTTACCTCAATGGTCTCAAACTATTTTTGTCTTAGTGAAAACTCTTTAGCAGCCAAATTGACTCTCACTTCACTTGTCACTGAATTATCTCCATTGACCTCCACACCTCAAATAATACACAGTTCCAATGAGTCCATATGAATAATTTCCTATAAGGAATCTTGAATTGCATGATCAAGAGTATCGATAAAATAACATGAATCATTTTGCTCACTAGAAACTCTCATGGCATCATGTATTTGAAAAGCAATTTCCTTATCACCTACCCAAAGCACAAGTTTACCATTACCCGCATCAATAATATCTCTTGCACTGGCTAAAAAGGGTCGACCTAAAATTAAACGCACCTCAATATCCTCATCCATCTCAAGTATAACAAAATCAATAGGGAAAATGAATTTATCTACTTTCAAAAGTACATCTTCAATAATTCCCCTGGGATATTTACCAGATCTGTCAGCTAATTGAATACTCATCCTAGTGGGTTTTGGTTCCCCGAGACCAAGTTGCTTGAACATCTTATTATACATTAAATTTATACTAGCACCCAAATCACCTAATGCTTTTTCAATATTTAAAATACTAATAAAACAAGGGATAGTAAAACTCCCCGAATCTTTCAACTTAGTGGGTAGTTTTTTTTGCAGAATGGCCGAGCACTCCTCATTCAGTTCTACAGTGGATAACTATTCTAACTTTCTTTTATTTGTTAATAAATCTTTTAAAAATTTTATATATATGGGCATCTGCAAAATAACTTCAACAAAGTATAAGTTAATATGTAGTTGTTTAAAAAGTTCAAGAAGTTTACCCAATTGTTTGTCCATGCGATATTTCTTCAACTTTGTCAGATACGAAAGTGGTGGTTTGTATCTTCTCGTTCTTTGCCACCCCATTATCTTTCTCATCAGTTTCTTTTCAAGTTTGGACAACACTTTCCCACTCCTCAACGTAACTGTATTTACGTGCCCTTCTGGGTTCAATGTTACTAGGTAACCTACCTTGCTATCTCTCTGAAACCATTTTAGCAAGCTATCCAATCTTGTTTTCCAGTCCTTGAATTGATACTTGTTAATTTTTTAAAGGTGTCTTAGTGTTTTGAAATCTAGTTTCAGACACTGAAATAAATTTAGCTAACATATCCTCAAGGTACAATTTCCTTTCTTTCTAATAAGGTTGTTGAAAACCTAGAGGGGTTGTAACCTTTGATCTCCTTGACCACTCTAACAAAAATCCAAATAATTCCTCCATCCTAGATTATAATTATTACTATAGGAGTTATTTTGAAGTCTAGAATTATTACCCATAAAGTTGACTTGCGCATGCTCCATGTGAGACTTGAAGGGCAGACATTTCAGATTGATCATCCCCACTTCTGTCGCGTCACATTGTATTACCGAATTCACTTGCTTAGCTAAACTCAAACCATCAATTTCCTTACCAAGAGCTTCAACCTAACTTGCCAACATAGAAACTGCATTAATATAAAAAACTCCAGCTACCTTAGCAGGCTCTGCTCCTATAACTTGCCACTAATAATTATTCAGTGTCATCTCCTCAATAAACTCTTGGGTTGCCTCAGGTATTTTGTTATTTAGTGTTCCATCAACTACTACATCAATCATCTGCCTAGTTGAGGGGTTCAAACTATTGTCAAAAGTTTGAACTTGAAGCTACAAAGGTAATCCTTGATGAGGACACCTTCTCAATAGATCCTTAAATCTCTCTCATATACTGTAAAGTGTCTCAAGATCAAATTGAGTAAAAGACGAGATGTCATTCCTCAACTTAGCTATTTTGGCTGGTGGAAAATACTTCAACAAAAACTTTTCATTCATTTGTGCCCAAGTAGTGATGGGACCCCGCGGAACTGAATTCAACCACTTTTTTGCCTTGTTCCTAAAAGAGAATGTGAACAATCGTAAGAATTTGACAACATCAATAACACCATTGATCTTAAATGTGTTGCAGATATCCAAAAAGTTAGCTAAATAAGCATTCAAATCTTCATCTTGTAACCCATCAAACTGAACATACTGTTGTACCATCTAAATTATGTTTGATTTAATCTCTAGATGATTTGTAGCCATAGTCAATATCATAATACTTAATTTAGCCCCAATTACAGTGGGCTTAGCATAGTCATACATAGTTCGAGGAGCAGGACATACAAGAAGTTACTGATTACCGGAATTATTATCCACCTCCACAGTAATGTCCTTTTGCTCTTGATCGTCTATTGAAATATGTTGACCTTCCCTTGCTTCTCTAACTTCTTTTCGCTTTTTGCAAGCAATTTTTTTTCGATCTCGCTGTAAAAAAGTAAAAAAATTAATGATTCCAACGGGTTGCCTCTAGTCATAAACTAAAGGAACCGGTAAGAATCAAAGAAAAGAAAAATCATAATTTAAAAATTAAAGTAAAAAAGTATTATAATTGAAATAAAAATGGCTAAACTAATAGAAATAAAGTTTTCCTAATATTCTAGTCAACAATGCCAAAAATTTGATGTGTCATGAGACTAGCTAAAAATTTTACTAAAGGTAAGGGTACCTATCAATTAATAGTATAGCTACGATGAGCAAAGATATCATTCCCATGAGAACTACAAGTTCTAGTAATTGCAGTATTTCTATTATTTAATCGAACAATTCGAGTATCAATTAGAAAACTAAACTCAACTAATTTAATTACTAACGACCACGAAAAAGAACAAATAACAAAAATAATCAAATTACAACCAAGAAATGAAACAATACCCAGGAAGAAGCCGCCTAGATTTCATTTGTCTCTATCAATCTAAATTATGCAATTTCTTTACTTAGCACATTGATCCGTAAAAATCCCTAAATTATGCTAATATCTCTTTCAAGAATAAGAGCAACTGACTCTAAGTTGATTAACAGCCCATTTTTAGTCAAATCAGAACAGTTGTGTGAAATTTTCGTTAAGAAATTTTATCGTTTGAATGGTCAATTTGATAAAAAGGATTAAATCGCGTAAAGTGTAAAACTTGTGTTCTATTAGCTAAAGGTATTAAATGACTATGAAATTAAATAGTGGAGGTCCTTATGTGGTAATTAGACCATTTTTAATGTTAGTGGACATTTATGGACATATATTAAGTGATTTAATGGTTTATTAACAAGGTTAAATATGTAATTTCGTAATTAAGGTAATTTAAATAAAAAAAATTTATATCATCCATTATCATCTTCTTGAACCGAAAATTTACAAGGAGAAAAGCCATTGTTAAGGCTTCCATTTGGCCAAGCTTCTCTTACTCATTTAGATCAAGAAAAGCAAAATACAGATTTAGATCAGAGAAAGAATAAGGTTTTGGACTAATCGACTCGCTTCGTCATTTTTGCATTCGATGTAAGTTCGTATGTAACAAGCATTTTTATATTTGTGTTTTAAATACTTTGATATTGTATAAATTGTGAAAACAACCTTATGGACATATTCAACGACGATTCAGCAAATATGAAATCCCGATTGAACCTTAGGAATAGATTAGGATACGAATGACATGTCATTAGGGATTATGTGATTTAGGTGCTGGTCCGTACATTCTACTAGTGGCTGAGTTATTTGGCATGTGTTGTAAATACTCATCAACTTGTGTGAGTAGCACTGTGTAGCTTCATCATGACCGTCAGCTTATATGAGCAGACCCGTTGATAGCTCGAGAATGAGCATTATATGTAATATAAGATTGAGATAGCTTCAGCTATATATATGTGGCACTTAGGGTGCGAGTTTCCTGGGTATCCGATAGTATTCTGAATGGTTCAATAGGTATATAAAAGATTTGGATGTGTAAGATTGATACGAGATGGTACAGGTATGTACATGAACTGTATAAGCTTTGAATCAAAGAAATTTGTGAAATTCTCATTTAACCTTGTGATGGAATGTATGATAGGTTTGTGTATTCATTTGAGTTGTATATTGGTATGATTAATTATTTAAATTGTGTTTGTTGTAAAGTGATTTATTTTTATACGAACTTACTAAGCTTTATAGCTTACATTGTTTATTTTTTCGTGTTTTATAGTGAAATCAAAGCTAGCTCAGATTTGGGAATCGTCGGAGACCTCATCACACTATCAAGCTATCACTTGGGTACTTTTGAATCTATGTTTATGGTTATATGGCATGTATAGGAACTTTGGTCATTTTGGTATATGTGCTGGTAATGAATTTGGTCATTTGAATTGGCTTGTAAATGTTAAGTGTTTGGTTTTGTTTATAGCCATGAGAATTGGCTTATTTTGGTATGTTGGTGGTGAATGTATATATATATGTGTGCATATGGCTTTAGTTATGTGTTTGATGAGGGATATGAGATGCTTGTTGATAGTTGGCAATTAGGGATACTATATGGTTGAGATTTGCATTGGGTATGTTTGTGAATTTAGGTCAAATAATACATGTTTGAAAGTGACCATAATGATGTTTTGAGAATGTGAATTATTGGTGTTGAAATGGTAAGAATTGTGCTTGGTTGAGGTTAGATGAAAGCCTAATTATGCCTTGTTTTTTGTGTCAATTGGGTTGGTATTTGTATGTGCAAATTTGGGTGGCAATATGGCTTGGTAAATAGCCTATTTTTGTCCACACAGGCAGAGACACGAAATTGTGTCTAAGCCGTGTGTGTTACACAGTTAGGTTACACGGTCGTGTGTACCCTGGTGTTGAATTATAAATCAAGCCAGTGTGCTCCACACAGCCTAGCACACGGGCGTGTGACTTGGCCGTGTGGTATAAGTCAGTATACTCTACAGGTTTGGCACGGCCTAGCACATGGCCTGGCATACGGGCGTGACTGGCGATTTCAAAAGGCACACGGGCTGGTCACATGGGCATGTTGTTGGCCGTGTGACCCAAGTCAGAGAGTTACACAGGGTCGAACAAGGGCTGGGACATGGCCATGTGATCCCATTTCGAATGTCCACATGGCTTGTGACACGGCCGTGTCTTTGGCCATGTGAGAGACACAACCAAGCCACATGGGTGTGTGTCCCCTGTAGTTTGAAAAACTTTCTATGTTTTCCAAAAATTTCAAAAGTTATCGGTTTAGTCCCAAACCACCCCAAATGCATGTTTAGGGCCTAGTAGGCTCATATTAGGGACAACGTGAATGTTGTTGAATGATGATAACATGAAGTTTGTAAATGTATGTGAAATGTATGTTTAATTGTTTAATAAGTCCGGTAATGCTCCGTAAGCCTATTCTGGCATTGAATACGGGTGAGGGGTTACAGTTGATTAATTGAAATTTATTCCTAATTAAACCCCCTATTATTGCATTAACTCATGCTTTGGATTCCCCTATTAGATTTGACTCTAATCCGGTAGATTTATGTCGTCCAATTTCTAGGATTGCATACAACTCCACTCAATTATGCAAGATCTACCCTTAAACAAGGTCTATTCAACCACCGATTTAAGCACATCGAACATGGTTCAATAATCTAGAAATATTAAACCAAGAATTAAACACACATAATTAAGAACAAAAAACAAAGTATTTATTGCGTAAAATAAAAATCAAACGACAAAATCCATCATAGGGTTCATCTCTCTAGGTATTTAGAAAATTAGTTCATACTTGAAAATAAAAACATCCAAGATATAGTCTAACCAAAAGAAATAAAGAAACTCATGATAACTTCCTAAGAAATCAATTAGGAATCTTCAATCTTGACAGAAATTTGCTTCAAAGTCGGCTTCAAAATTTTTTTGAGTTATTTTCTTGAGTATTCTTTGACGGCTCACTCCTATCTTCTTAATTTTGTCATATATACATCTACCCATGCCCGAAAACCTAAAAATCATGATTTTTCATTGTTTGATATGCAATCCTATGAAATTGACATGGCCTACCAAATGCCCGTATGGGTCACACGGCCATATGGTCTAGCCGTATGGAATGGTTCAACTCATGTGGGTCTTGTAGCTTGCTTCGATGTTCCGGTTTTTGCTTGTTTTTCATTTCTTTTCTCTAAAGTGCTCTATTAAGCATTAAAACATTAATTCAAAGGACTATAAGCACAAAATTCACAACTAACATCGGGTAATCACCCAAAAATGTATTAAGAATGAAGTTAAAACATGTTACTTTTAGCTCTTATAAATTACATTCAACTATGATCCTGAGACTCCGCCTCTTGGTTGGCCCCTTGTATGCATATTACAACTAAGAATCAAAGTCACCAAACTCGAAAACTTCTAGCTTGGTCCCTCCTCGAATCCTTGTATCAATCATCATACTTGCAATCTATAACAAATAATTGGTATGTTCAAATGAACCTAGTGAGATGACCATACCTTGTATCTACATAATGTTACTAATCTTGCTCTTCGTGGTTTTGGATTTATGTTTTGCTTCATCTACTAGGTTAGTTTGGTAATCTTACTGGCGTAGTCTTGACATTTTATAAATTTACTTAGCTTGTACATGACACATTATCTTGATGGCACCTTCACTCATTTTTAGTATATTTTAGAGAACAATTTAGCTTGTTTGACCGCCCCGGAGCTATTACAAATGACTCAAAAATAGGAGATTTCACATTTGTATGGTCTTTCCCATATAAGGCTTCCTCTTATGAAATTTC
Source organism: Gossypium anomalum (assembly GCA_025698475.1). Lineage (NCBI taxonomy): Eukaryota > Viridiplantae > Streptophyta > Magnoliopsida > Malvales > Malvaceae > Gossypium > Gossypium anomalum. Next base: position 18,529,596 of record CM046963.1, on the reverse strand, counting down.
GTATGATCAGAAATACAAATTTATAGAAATTTAACATTGTAGTGGATAATACCCACGAATTTTTTCTTCAATAGAGGTCTTTGCAGACTCTTAAGCAATTATTACCTTAAGAGATCATCCTTGTAGATTTTTACTTGCGTATTTATATAAAAAAAACCCATAGATAATTCCCATAGCATGTCTTGCACCAATAAATACAAATAACCATTAAAAAAGATCTTATCAAATAGTTCCTTATGCTAAATGCTATTAGTAGCTTGTCCTAATGGACTTAGATTCTTAGTATGATCCTTATGGACTCATGTCTCAGACCCAAGTATGTGGATTCATACGTTGCGAAACATATACAAGTGAATTCATGAAAGAAAACCCCTTTAGAAGGTTGGATTCATAGACAATTAGCCCTACTATGAATGCAAATACATTCCGTGTGGAATCTTAGATAGATACATGTGTAAATCAACATCTCACTTATTACGGATTAATAAGGAAAATACACTCATGTTGGTCAAATAGACAAATCTAATAGACCATCATATCTTACATATGACTCCCATAAACAAATAGTTTGTACCTTCGATTATCACGTAGACATAAGCTACAAAGTAAACAAACTTATTACTAGTGGATTTATAAGGATGGATCTAATATCCTTGCGTAATCATAAATGTACAGTAGTCCTAAAGGACTTCCACATATTCAATGGTTTTGACGGACTTCCACTAGATTATGCCATAATGATTGTAACACCCCTCACCTATATTTAACGCCGAAATAGGGTTACAGAGTATTACTAAACATTTTATATAATTACACATACATTCCATGTACATTTTCAAAATTCATATAATCATCAATCAATAACATTCATATCATCCCTAATACAAGCCTACGAGGCCCAAATCATGCATTCGGGGTGGTTTAGGGCTAAACCAATAACTTTAGAAATTTCTTGAACACTTAGAAATTTTTTCCAAAAATAGGGGACACACACCCATGTGGCCCGACCGTGTGTCTCACACGGCCAAAGACACTCCCATGTTACAGGCCATGTAGACATTCGAAATGGGATCACATGGCTGTGTCCCAACCCGTGTCCGACCCCGTGTAACTCTCTGACTTGGGTCACATGGCCAACACACACACCCATGTGGCTAGCCCGTGTGCCCTAAAAATTTGCACAAAACACAAAACATGAAAAATTTGCACACATCATGCTTAGGCCGAATGTTCCATGTGTTCATACAAGTCCATACATTTCATTTATTTCACATTTTAGTCCCTAAATTTATTATTTTTGCAATTTAGTCCTAATTACTCAAAATCATCAAAAATTCCAATACAAAACATGTCAATCCAAAACATATCTTTCATATTTCATCAACTAACATCACAAAACTCAAATATTCATCAATGGCATAACTCAAAATATTCATCAAAATCAAAAATTCAAGCATGGGCTTTGTAGATAACATATCAACGAACTCACAAACGTAAAAATAATCAAAAATCGAGCTAGTTACATACCTTGATTGAGCTTAACAAATGGCTGAACCCTTAAAGCTTTCTTTTCTTTCTTATTTTCTTTAGTTTCGGTCAAGCAAAATAATATGAACACTAATGTCTTTATTTTATGTTTTATGATATTATAACTTATTAATTAATTTACATATATAACATTTATAATAAAATGTAAAACCATTATAAATCATGATCATTACCGTCCACTCATTTAATTATTGCCTAACTGCATTCTAAGTGCTTTATATTATAAAGCCAACAACAATTAGGTACTTTCACATTTAACCTTCAAATTTTCATTTTACGCGATTAAGCCCTTTTATTTAATCGGGCACTCAAACGATAAAATTAAAGCACGAAAATTTCACAGATATAAATTCATACATAATAAACAAAGAAAATATTTTTAAAATATTTTTTTGACTCAGATTCGTGGTCCCAAAACCACTGTTTCGAATAGGGTCTAAATCGGGCTGTTACAACTCTCCCCTTTAGGGATTTTCATCCCCGAAAATCTTACCGGTGAATAGGTTTGGATAACGTTCTTTCATTGTATCCTATGGCTCCCACATTGCTTCTTCAACTCCAGGTTTAAGCCACATTACTTTCACTAATAGAATTTTCTTATTTCGCAATTCTTTACCTTCGCGAGCCAGTATACGAATGGGTTCTTCCTCATATGTCATATCAGACTTAATCTCAATCTCTAACGGATTAATCACATGTGAGGGATCAAATCGATATCTACGAAGCATTGAGACATGGAATACATTATGAATCTTTTCTAACTCATGTGGCAACAACAGTCTGTACGCAACCAGTCCAATACGCTCTATAATCTCATACGGCCCAATAAATCTTGGACTCAATTTGCCTTTACGACCAGATCTGAGTATTTTCTTCCACGATGAGACTTTCAAAAATACTTTATCCCCGATCTAAAACTCTATATCTTTTTGTTTCAAATCCGCATACGATTTCTGACAATCTGACGTTGTTTTTAGACTTTCACGGATTACTTTTACTTTCTATTCAGTCTCTCATATCAAATCGACCCCATGTATCTTGTTTTCACTTAGCTCAGTCCAATACAATGGTGTACGACATTTACAATCGTATAAAGCCTCGTAAGGTGCCATTTTGATACTCGATTGAAAGCTATTATTGTAGGTAAATTCAATCAGAGGTAGGTATCGTACCTTCGAACTCGAGAATGCAACATCTCAATATATCCTCAAGTATCTGAATGATTCATTCGGACTGACCGTCTGTTTGCAGATGGAAAGTAGTGCTGAAATGTAATTTTGTACCTAGAGCATCTTGTAGCTTCTTCCAAAATCGCGATATAAACCTCGGATCTCTATCTGAAACAATAGAAATAGGTACTCTGTGTAATCTCAAAATCTAAGAAACATACAATCCAGCTAGCTTATCAAGCAAGTAATCTGTGTGCACTAGAATAAAATGAGCAGATTTAGTCAATCTATCTACAATAACCCAGATTGTATCTTTCTTGCTCAGTGTCAATGGTAAACCGGATACAAAATCCATAGTGACTCTGTCCCATTTCCACTCAGGTATCATGATTGACTGAAGTAATATAGAAGGTACCTAATGCTCGGCCTTTACTTGCTGACAAACTAAGCATTTTGAAACAAATTCAGAAATATCTCTTTTCATACCATGCCACCAGTAAAGCTGTTTCAGATCATTATACATCTTCGTACTACCTGGGTGAACAGATAACTGGCTGCTATGAGCTTCGTTCAAAATCATTTGAATTAACTCTAGAATTCTCGAAACACATATTCAGTTTTTGAACCTCAGACAACCTTCAGCATCAACTCGAAACTCTGAATCAACATTCGAATCATATTGACTCTACTTTGCTAACAATTCATTATCAACTTTCTGAGCATCACAAATTTGTTGAATAAATAATGGCCTTGCTTTGAATTCAGCTATTATCAAACCATCATCAGACATAGCCATATGTGAATTCATTGCATGCAAAGAAAATAGTGATTTTCAGCTTAGAGCATTAGCAACAACATTAGCTTTTCCAGGATGGTAGTCAATCACAAGCTCGTAATCTTTTAACAGCTCTAACTATCGACGATGTCTCAAATTCAGATATTTTTGTGTCATCAAATATTTCAGGCTTTTATGATAAGAATAAACGTGACATTTCTCACTGAACAGATAATGACGCCATATCTTCAATGCAAACACAATTTCTGCCAATTCTAGATCGTGTGTCGGATAATTCTTTTCATGCGGCTTTAACTGTCTAGAGGCATAAGCTATGACTTTGCATTCCTGCCCCAAACCATTTAAAGATTCATCACTATAGATAACAAATTTTTTACCCAATTCTATCTGAACTAGCACTGGAGCTTTAGTCAAAAGGGCTTTCAACTGATCAAAACTTTTCTGACACTTTTCGGACTACTCAAACTTAACTTCTTTTTGTAATAGCTTCATCATCGGTATTGCCATCACAGAGAAACCTTTCACGAACCATCTATAGTAACCAGCAAGTCCCAGAAAACCTCAGACTTCAAAAACATTTCTCAGAGGTTTCCAATCAAGTATAGCCTAAATTTTACTTGAATCAACCCAAATTCCCAATGCTGATACAACATGATCCAGAAAATTGACTTCACTTAACCACAACTCACATTTACTGAACTTCGCATACAACTTTTTATCTCGTAAAGTCTGTAAAACATGTCTCAAATGTTTGGCATGCTCAGTTTCATCATGAGAATAGATCAATATGTCATCTATAAACACTACCACAAATCGATCCAGATACTATTTAAAGATCCGATTCATCAAATCCAAGAAAACAGCATGTGCATTAGTAAGTCCGAAAGGCATAACTAGAAATTCATAGTGTCCGTACCTTGTTCGGAAAGCAGTCTTTGGCACATCAGAGTCTTTAACTCGTAACTGATAGTAGCCTGATCTCAAATCTATCTTCGAAAATACTATAGCCCCTTTAAGTTGATCGAACAAGTCATCAATCTGTGGCAATTGATATTTATTCTTTATAGTCACCTTATTGAGCTGTTTATAGTCAATACACATTCTCATAGTTCCATCTTTATTTTTCACAAATAAAATTGGTGCACCCCATGGAGAGAAACTCGGTCACGCAAAACTCTTATCTGTCAACTCTTGCAACTGAGCTTTCAATTCTTTTAATTCAGTAAGCGCCATTCTGTATGGAGCTATCGGTATCAAAGTCGTCTCTGACATTAACTCAATATCAAATTCTACCTCTCGGATAGGTGGCAAACCCAAAAATTCTTTAGGAAACACATCCGGATACTCGCACACAACTGGTACTGATTCATTCTTTCTTTCAACCACTTTACTATCAAGCACATATGCAAAGTAAGCTTCACAACCCTTTCTCACATATTTCTGAGCTAACATCGAAGATATCACTGCCGGTAAACTATTCAAATCATTAGATTCAACCAGAATAATCTCATCATCCTGGCACCATAAATTAATAGTCTTTCTTTTACAATTTATGATAGCATCGTGCAAAGTCAACCAGTCCATACCTAGAATTATATTGAACTCGTCAAATGACACTGTGGAACCAAGCTAACAGTAACTGCACACACCCTATAAATCTGCCCTCGCTGGCTCTCCTACATGCATTCAAAGATCTAAATGTCTCTGCCAAGATTGCAGGAACAGTTGTGACTCCTTTGTCAAGTCGGTCAAGGAGATCTGAGACTGCCTCATCTACATACCTTAATACCCTAGGGAAAATCATTAAACCATATATGCTCAAAGCAAAAACGTCAATTCTCTTCTTCGTATCAAGATGCACTAGAATCAAATCCCTCAAATTCCTCCATAGGATGCACTTACATTCCCCCTTTTGTTGACCCTTGCTGTAATCTACTGCTCACTCATCCCTGTAATATTCATCAATTTCTTCAAAAAGGCGGGAACATACGTGGCTCTCGAATAGGCCTTATCGACTTGGATCTTTGGACAATGAAGTAAAGCTGTATATTCTTCTACGGTAGGTACCAAATCTACCCTCCTAAAGGTAAAACAACTATAGGAAAGATTCCAATACTGAGTGAGGGCCCGGAATAAATGCTCGTCTACCTTGATGTCAAGTAAGTAAGGCAAATCCCCATAACTACCATAGAACAACTGCTTGGTCTCTTCATCCCACTGGTCCCATATCTCCTTTAATTCCTGAAGGTTATTTTGCATCACACTAATGCGGGTGTAATCACACAATTCTGATGTATACCCCTCGGCTAGACTATCCCCTTTCTCTAATTGCATTTTCTCTTACCATATACGGACAGTTGCATTATCTTCCACTTTATCAAGAAATTCGTTTTACATGACCAAGCTCCCTAAATTAGTAATCAAACGTGAATCAACACCTCCTTAAAATGAAATAACATGCAATCATGGCCAAAATAAAACATAAGAAGTCGTATCATATACCAAAAATAAAAGTCAAAGCAAATGAAAAAATAAACAAGCATCTATTTGGGTGATTGCTAGGGTTTGGCGTAGTTCTACCTAGGATAAGCTCCTAAGACTCACTATATGTGGTTTGGTTCTAAAGAATAGGGTACCTGAACCGGAAGATTTCTCAATCCTCACCCATTATAGGCTCATATGGATCCAGTTTAGTTCAGGGGAATACATTTCCCTATGGCTACACAGAGGTGAAAACCTCACGAAGACATAGGTACGAATGTATCCCGAAAGCGATCCACTATCCTGTACGGAGGTGAAAACCTCACGAAGGAAATAGTTTCTCACTCCCACTTAAAAGGTGCGGCCACAACGGTCATGCAAGATGATGCAAGGGGATATAAAAACTAAAAATACAAAACATGAATAAAATGATGAACCGTAAAACCAATAAAATGTAATGAAAGGATCATATGTTAAAAACCAAATTTTAAATTTTTGACAAAAGGATAAAAAATAATCAATTTTACGGCTTGACTCTCTTATTGGTCCCCAGTGGAGTCGCCAAGCTGTCGAAACCATTTTAAATTTGAAAAACGGGAGTCGATTTAAAAACAAAAAATGGAGTCGCCACCGATCTTTTCCGAGGTGTGATCGAATCACCTTGAGTTTGATCATTTTAATAAAACATTTTGATTTATTAAAATGATGATTTTGATCTACGAAATTTGAGAATAAAGGTTCGAGATTCGGTTACGCACGAGGAAGGGTTAGCACCCTCGTAATGCCCAAAATTGGTACCGAATTAATTAATTAATGTCTTAAAGTCGAATGTTTGAAAAGATTTTAGAATACGATCCTTTTATTTAAAAGAACACTTGAGTAAATTAAATTGGATGCTAAGACCTTCCTATCTTGAAGAAATAAAATGTCACACCCAGTGAGTTAGGATACCATATTTCAAACCCTCGAAATTAAGCTTGTCTTTTAATTTTCAAAATTCATGCATTTAAATTTAAGAAGGATATTCGGTTATTTGGGTCAAATGAAAAATCAGAACCCAGTAAGTTAGGGCACGATCTCTCAAATTTTCAAATGCAGAATAATGCCTTTAGTTTTAGAAACCCTTATCTCAAGATACAAAGGGTCATATCCTGTGAGTTAGGATACAACATTTCAAATTCCCGAGAATAAGCTTTTATTTTAAACTTGCCCGTTTTGATAGAAAAGGATACTCAGTTACTTTAGATTCATTGAGGAAAATCGGTACCCAGTAAGTTAGGGCACAATCTTCTCGAAAATCTCAAATACCGAGTATTGCCTTATTTTGAAAATTTATGAATAAAATGTGGCAATGCTTTTTATTAAAACGATGATTTGGGAATAAAATCATTACACTAATAAATTACAAAATATAAATACTAAAAACAATTCATGAGAATTACAGGATTGACCAATTACAAAACTATTATAGTCAACCAAAAGAAAGAATAATAGAACATAATTAATAGCACAAATAATACAATGTCAATGCTAAGATCAATATGAAAATAATAATAATAATAAAGGAGATAAAACAGCAAAATCCAATTTTGAAGAGATGAACAAATCAATAAAAAATAATAAAGCAAATAATGATAAATCAAAATATATATACCAAAAAATAAAACTAAGAAATCAAATAAAATTTTATAAAGAGGAGATCGAATATAAAACAAAGTAAAAATATATAAAATAAATGATATAAAAATAATAATAAACAAACTTGTGGCAAGATTTGAAATGGATAATATATGTAATAGTATGAAAAAATAATGATAATAACAATAAAATAAAGAATAATAATAATAATACATAAAAAATAATAGTAAAGAAAATAATAGCAATAATAATAAATAATAATAATAATAATAATAATAATAGTAATAATATTAAACTTAATTAATGTGAAAATTAGCAAAAATAACTAAAAAAGGACTGAATTGGACTTAAAACGGAAGTTCTGGGCCAATTTTAAAATAATAAAAGAACAAGGCCAATCTAAGGACCCAATTGGAATGCGCGTCATAGAGGAGGGGCTCACTGGGCAAATATACCCTATTCCCAAACGGTGCCGTCTCAATACTCACCTTTAAAAGACCTAAGGATCAAATTAAAACTGAAGTAAAATTTCGGGGCCAAATTCGAAATAACAAAAATTTAAATTGCAAAGCTCTAAAAAAGCGGAGGGACTAAAGTGGCAAATAGCCCATTAACAAAAACACGCAGATCCTCCCCGAGTCCAGTCACGTGCGCGGGCCGTGTGTCTAAACGGCGCCGTTTTGGCGCCTGGGCTTGTGGCACAAAACGGTGCCGTTTTGGCCTTCTATAAAGGCCAGATTTTTTTTTTTAAATTTCATTCTTCTCCTCAGTTTCAAAAAAAAAAAAAAGAAAAAAAAACCCTATTTCCTCTGAAGGGTTCCAGAATCCAGCCAGGGGACCGGTGAGCCTCCGTCGCATGCGCCATTGTACGCGCTGTCACCAGCACCGCTGTGTAGGTAAAATTTTCCCTTTTTTAAAATTTCTGTTTCTTTCCCTTTTTTAAAAAAATGAAAATAATAATAATAATAATAATAATAATAATAATAATAATAATAATAATAATAATAAACGAAAAAAAAAAACAAAAGAGAAAAAATAAAAGAACACCTTTAAAAAGTTTCTCTGCTTTGATTGCTCTCTATTTCGTGTATCAAAAAACCCCCTTACAATGAGTTTTTATGAGGCTTTTATAGCCTTTTTTTAACATGTTTGTAGGTTCATGGGCGTGCACGTCTCTGATGTGGCGTGGTGGAGCGGCGCACGTTGCGGGAGGAGGCGGCTGGCGCAAGCAGTGCGGCGCTCAAGGTGGCTTGCGGCGCGAGGGCAAAAGCTAGGATTTGTTTGGCTAAAACTGTTTAAGACTTTGGGCCATAGGATTGGGCTTTGGGTTAGTTTGGGATTTGTATTAGGTTTGAGTTTAATTTTTAAGGGTTTTGGGCTGCTTGGATAGTGTTTTTTTTTCTTGTATTTGGTTTTGGTTTTCTAATAGTTTGGGCGGGCAATTTTGAGCTATAACAAGAATTATTGATTATTTTTTATTTACTTGAAAATAAATAATTTTGAATTTTTACCAAATAATATCCCAAATAATATTATTTTATTAAATTAAGTTAAAATCTAAATATTAATATAAAAAATTAAGAATCCAACTAAATTTTATTATCATAAAGAACTCAAAAAATTGAAAAAATAAAAAAAAACTCCGTCTCAATTAAAACCCATTAAAAATAGCAAATATAACTTCATTCTAAATAAATTTGGAAAGTCATTTTAAATAAGAAGCCCAAACCGGCATTAAATTATATCAACAACCAAATCTCGGGACGGCCTTCCATCACTTTTGGAATTGGATTTAGATGTTATTGTTTGTAATTATATAAAGATAGTATATCTGGATAATTATTGTAATTGATAGGCTCCATAAAATTAAGTGTATTTGGAGTATCCTGATTACGTTTTCTAATATTTAGGAGAAGATAAGAATTGAAATAATTAAGCAACCCAAATCTAATTTTTTAAAAATTTTATTTTTATACAAGTTATAAAATTATATTATAAGTATGAACACGTATGAGTGTTTCAGATGATTATGACTCAGATTTTCTTATATTTTAAATCCTAAAAGAAATTCTATTATAAAATAAGTTATGTATTTTATAAAGTTATAACCTAAAATTAAATTATTTTAAATCCTAAAAACATTCTAAAATTGTGTTCAGAAAGTTTACTACAAAAAAATAACCTACATGTTATAAAAGTATTATAATATATTTATTTAAAAAAAGTTATGATCAAGAAGTATCGACATATCTTATTTATGTGTACATGTTATATATTACAAAAGTAATATACTGATTTATAAAAAATTTGTTATAGGCTTTTTATCACAATTTATTTATAAAAAAACTTTCTAAATTTATGAAAAATATATTATTTATAAGAACTTAAACTTCTTTTATAAAGTTTATATTATTTTTTTACTTAATTTGCGTGTTATAAAAAGTTATATAATATAGTTTAAGTCTTTTCCCAAATTAAGTTTATATAATTAAAACTATATACTATTTAGACTGTGAACTCAAATATTATAAGGTTGATATTAATTATGCAAATAAAAAAAAAGTTTTTTTACATCATATCATGGAATATGATATCATTTGAGAGAATAGTGTGAGACACAAGTATCATAAATAGCTCTCGAAGTATTTAATTTGAGACATTTAAGGCTTTAAAATGTGGTTGAGAAGTCATTTATTCTAAAAAAAATTATTTATCATATTAACAATATCACCTTAGTATAACACAAAATTACAGGGGGTACTGTAGAACATGTACGAGCCCCTTTTAATGGAAAAATCAAATTCAATGCGGATTTGGTTCATCCTACACGCACACGTCACGGGCATCTTGCTTTTTTATGTTATCTGGACTTGTATGTAATTATTGAGAGTGAAGATATTATACATAAGGTGGCCATTCCACCAAAAAGTTTTCTTTTAGTTCAAAACTATCAATATGTAGAATCAGAACAAGTGATTGTTGAGATTCGCGCAGGAACATACATTTTAAATTTGAAGAAGTTTTTTTGTGGGAGAAAGTGTAAAATATTTAAGGAAAAGTCACATCGTTTTATCTATTATTGTATTTATTATTGTATTAATTTTTTTAGTAATTTACTATTTTATTTTATTTTAATTTTATGCAATTTATATATTAATATTTATTTATTTATTTTAAAATATTAAAAATTTATTATTATATAATTAGATTAATAATTAAATTTAATATTTCTTTTTTACCTGACCATAACGAGCATATTGCATATTTCATATATTCAATCATAGGTACAATTGTGATGATCATACTTCGAAGAGTATATAAAAGAATGAGATCTTGATTATTTTAATGACATTGGTTCAAATTCAAATGATGGTAATAAACTCAGTTAATGACTAACAGATGATAATAAAGAGCATATGTTAAATATTAAAGAGAGAATAATCCAAAAAATGTGCATTTGATAAATTAGATAAAATTGTATATGATATTTATTTTTCTTATAATTTTTATCAATAATCATATTTCCAACTATTTTTAAGACTAACATAATACATATGATAATTTAATTTTAATTTTTTAAAATTATTTTTATCATACTAACAAAATTTTAAGAACAAAGAATTACATTATAATTACAAGCGAAACACGTCTAAAAAAAATTACAATTCTCAACAATTAGAAGAAAATGTCATTAACGGAAGTGCTGTACAAATGTACCCTTAAAAAAACCAAGAGATGGTGATTTCCAGAACTCAACCCCTAAACAATGTTGAAGCCCCAAGTTTACAGCCTTCCCTCCTTCAAACCTTCACTCCCACTCCAAAACCAATTCATCCATGGCAGTGGCAGTGGTAGTGGCCGTCCTTTGCTTCCTCATAACTCTTGCCTTCCTTTCTACAATCCCCGCAAGCCCTTCCGATTTAGCTCTTCCCCCACCACTATCAAAGCAACAGCAACAGCTACCGAGAAATCTCTTCGTGTAAAGGACACTGTCAAAGTTAAAGAGACTGTTGGTGACGTTCTCACTCACATTGGGCTAAACCGAGGGCTGGATAATATACAAGATTTGCTGGGTAAATCTATTCTACTGGAGCTGGTTAGCAGGGAGTTAGATCCCTGTAAGTTTGTAACTACGTCTGCAATTATTAATAAAAGAAAATCAAGCATCCATGCATATTTACGTTGAGAGATTGGTTGATTGTACAGCGACAGGATTAGATATGGAGAGGGTGGAAGCATTTGCACACAGGGTAGGTCACAAGGGTGAGGATATAGAGTACGAAGCAGAGTTCCAAGTGGGAAGAGAATTTGGAGAGATAGGAGCAGTCTGTGTGGAGAATGAGCACCATGAAGAGATGTACGTGGATGAAATACTCATCCATGGCTTCCCCAAGGGTCCGGTTAACGTGAAATGTGCTTCTTGTGTTCACTCCAAATATGAGGATCCTCATAACAGAGTCTTCTTTACAAACAAGGTCTGCTCTTTCTTGACCTTCTATTTTCTTTTCTTTTTCATATATTTGAGATCATCACTTAACCTTATCATTTTTCTTAAATCTCAGCCAATTAAGTTTTTTATTAATATAAAACATATAATATGTTTTTTTGTTGAATAAAAACTATTAAGGCCCGCTCGTAAAATGGGAGGGTTCGGATAAAAATATAGGCCCGAAATATGAATTTGGGTAAAAAAATGAGGTCCATTTAGAAAACGGGCCGGACCTCAAGTAAAACTTTTTTGGCCCGGACTAGGCCTGACCAAGCCCGAATTATATACTAAATATATTTATTTTTTATTTTTAATCATATTTACATTTTAATTTTAATTTTAATATAACCACTTTTTATTATATTTTCAATTTGTGTATTATTTTAAGAATTGTTTTAGTCTATTATTTATTTATTTTTTGTTTTAATATTTGTTTTAATATTTTTAAATATATTTGATTTATTATATTTTAAAATTTTTTATTTAATGAAATAAGCTAAAAAAAATTATTATGAGTGAAGTCGGGCTGGCTCAGAGCTTAACAATTTTATTTGAAATGAGCTTAAACAAATTTTTAGGCCCATATTTTTGAAAATTTGGACAGACCAGCACCTAGAAAATGAGTTTAAAATTTTATCTGAGCCCGGCCCGGCCCATACACACCTCTAATCATATCTATTACCAATGGAAAACATTTGATTTTCAAATCTAAGAAACAAAACAAACAAAGCAGTGCGATAATATAATTTTGATGATTGGTTTCCAGGAAGTGTTGTGGCATTTTTACAAAATATTTATGATTTTCATTTTTTTTCTTCAATAATTTTTTTTTAAAACAACAAATTAAAAACTCAATATATTTTTTTGAATTAAATTCTGCACAACTTGAGAAGGTATGGAAGACATCTTAATACTTGTGAATTGTATAGCATCATATTTGACCATAAAATCTGCAAGTTCATTAGTGTGACGGATATGAACTTTTCAATTCCTATGTAACAGTTTATAAATAGCCCGTAATTCTACAATATGACTATTAATAGATTCACCAGCTAACATTAATTCCACTAATAGAGCATTATCAGGCTCAAGCTTAATAAGAGAATATTTGATGTACTGTGCAAAATATTTATAAATAAATACTAATAAATTTATTTAAACATAATTAATTATAAATAAGTATTAAAACTCTAAAATCTAAATCTTAAACCAAGATTCTAGGTTTTATATCCTAAACTCATAGATCTAAGATCCAAGATTCAAAATTCGAGAGTTATTAATATTTATTTATAATAGTTACAATTATTATTTAAATAAAATTATAATATATTATATTATTATTGATAATGTTGTATCAAATATTATTTCAATATGTATTAATCTGTATTATGATGCGTATCTGAATTTGGTGTCCAAAAGTTCTCGTTCTCTCAAGAAAATTCCATCAAATTAATATCCACACTAGAATGCTTTGCCCACTTCCGCTGGGCTTCAAATTTTTAAATTTAAATCTAATTATATTATAATTATTTATTAGATGTTTATAGAAAATTTGTAGTATATATTTATTAAAATAATTATGATAGGAATTATTTATTTACTAATTAAAAATGTTAATTAAAAATATTTTTTAAAATTAAAATTTTTATTAAAGAAAACGACATATGATTGTCTTAGGTATAGATTGTTTTATATCAAAATATGATTATGCTCCTTCTATTATGTTTAAATTTAAGATTTAATATCTACATTTTAATTTAACATGATCTGGTTCTTTCACTTTTAGTTAGTCTAAATAGTTGACACTCTTAATGATATCAATTAAAAGTACCATTCCAAACTTATCATACCGAAATAGATTTTTTTTTACATGTGTTAAAAAGGTGTATTTACCATACTAAAATAGATTTTTTTTTTTTTTGGTGTGTGTTAGAAAAGTTAAGAAAAATTCACAACATTTTAATCGGATAGTTAAGGATGTTAACTATTTGGACCAACTAAAGTTATTGATAAAGTAGATGACGTCAAATTAAAATACGAAGACTAAATTCTAAACATCAACATAGTGGAGGGATCCATACTAAAATTTCTCCTCTATCTTATAATGGCAAAAAAAAAAAAAAAAAACATAATGATAAATTTATCCATCAACGTTTATAACTTTTGTCAATTTGACTTTTATATATATATTTTTAGTTAAGTTTGACAATTAACTTTTTTAAAAAGAATCAAATCATTTTTTAATCGCTAATTAAAACATTAGTTTTTTAACAATGCTAATGTGGCAACTCACAAGACAGTCCACATATATTTAATGTTGATATCACATTATATGTCTTGTATGCCACATCAATAAATAATTTAAAGCTATAAAAATATTCAAAAATAAAAATAAATTCATAATTCAAGAAAATATAAATGTCTATAAAATAAATAAAAAAGCATGAAGTACACGTGGGTTGTCATACGGGATGTCATGTTTAAAAATTTAACATTTTAATCAATATTTTCGTACATAAATAGCAATATGATTTTTTAAAAAGGTTAATAGTCAAATTTGACCTTTTTAAAAAGTTGAGGGCCAAATGTAACTAAAAATGAATAAGGATCAAATTGATAAAAGATGTAAACGTTAACGAATTAATTTGTCATTATGTCAAAAAAAAAATGTGACGTGATAAAAAAAGCTCGGGACCTACTTATATATCAAGACTAAATTATAAACATTAACATAACAGGGGGATCGATGCTGAAATTTTACCTCTATAAAAAAAGAACACATGCCACGGAAGAAATGCTTGGGACCTTCTTTTATAATTAAGCATGATTATGAGATTTAAATTTGTATATATTATTTATTAAAAAAACCTTGCGACTCACTGAAAAGATATAATATCCCCTTTAAAAATTACTTATGCTTTATTTCACTATTTTCTTAAAATATTTAATCATATATACATACTAATACGTGATATCATAAGCCTTTCACATGAATATATGCGTTTTCAGTTTTTATTATTTATTATTTATAATATTAAAAAAGTATATATTTACAATGTATAAAAGATCACATATCTCGCAGATCTATACTTTTTATTTTTACAATTTTGATATAAATAAAATAATAATATATTGTTTATTGATTAAATTAAATAGTTTAAATTAAAATAAAAATATAATTAAAATGAATTACTTCAACCCTTACTGTGAGTGTTTTTTTTTTTACAAAACATTTATTATGAGTTTGAACTAGGGGTGAGCGTTCGGTCGAATCGAATGAAAAAATTTCGAGTTAATCGAGTTGACAAATCATATTTTGTCATCCTAATTTGATTTGAGATTTTCTCGAATCGAGTCGAGTGAGATGGAATTCGAATCGAATATATTTGTTCGAGTTAAATTTTAAAAAATAATTTTGGGTCCTTGTAACCACTGTCACCTATTATAATAAAATTTGTCCACCTTAATCAAATTATTTATTAACTTTTATCACCTCATAATTTATTTATTAATCTTTTATATATGGGTTAGCTTCTTCGCTTGCTTAGTTGTTTCAAGTATCTTTAGATTCTTGTTACTATGTATTTTAGAATTAAAAAATATATTAAATGTAAAAATGTGATTTTTTAATAAAAGTTATTTTAAATATAAAATGTGAAATTGATACTAATATAAAATTTTAGCACGAATATTTTATGGCATAATTAATAATTCAATTTTAATATAGATATTCAATATGACTAACAATTCAATAATATAAATAATATAAAATGTGAAATTTAATTTAATAATATAAATAGTATATATAAATAAAATTATTACTATTTATGTTTAGTGATATTTTTTGGATAATTTTGATTTTTTATTTTAGAGTAAAGGGTGAGAAGTAAAAGTTTAGGAGGAAAACAAAAAGTTTTGGGGAATAAAAGTTTGAGGCAAAGTAAATGGAGGAATAAAATTTTGGAGGGAAAATATTAAAAAAATATTTTTTTTGGGGGGGGGAGGGGAGGGGATGGGTTTGGGGTAGATGGGAGGTGAGATGGGAAGGGAGTAAAAATTTTAGAAGGAAAGTGGGAGAGAGTAAAAATTTTAGGGAATAATAAAAAGTTTTGAGGGTTTTTGGGAGTAAAATTTTGAGAAAAAGTAAATGGGAGAGTAAAATTTTGGTGTGAAATGAATTTTGGGTAGATTGGGGGGTTGGGATGGGAGGGGAGTAAAAGTTTTTGGGAGAAAGTGGGAAGGAGTAAAAGTTTTGAGAGAAAAGTAAAAAGGTTTGAGAGTTTGGGATAAAAATGTAAAATATTATAGTTTGATATTCGAATTATTCGAGTTATTCAAATTTGAAAACTCAACTCGATTCGAACTCGAAATTTGAAAAAAATTCGAGTTGACTCGACTAACTCGATTAACTCGAATAACTCGATTCGTTTAACTCAAAATTCGAGTTTTTTTTCGATTTTTTCGAGTCGAATCGAATTTTGCTCACCCTTAGTTTGAACAAAGGTAAAAGAGCAATTTTATCTCAAAAATTTATGTAAGAGATAATTTAAATTTTGATCCCTGATCTTGATAACTAGGTTCACTTTGGTACTTGTATTTTTTTTTGCCTATTTTGTATTTAAACTTGACAACTGGGTTTATTTTAATCATTGAACTTGAAAAAATATAAAAGTCAAAGATCGTACCACATCATTACTTCAGAAATTCATATAATTTTTTTAATTTTCAAGTGATGATGTGGCACAGTCTCAACGTGTTACATTCAATGTTTTAATAACTGAACTAATTGTTGAATAAGTTAGACCACTAATTCGTTTTTCAACTAGTTAGATCGGTTTGACCGTTAGACCAACAATAATTAAATAAATAATTAAAAATTCATAAAAATATTAAAATAATTTAAAATAAAAAATTTATTAAATCAGTTCAACTATCTTTTTTCGTCCCAATTTTCTATTTTTACCAATTTCAACCAATTTTTGAGTTAGTAGGTTCAACCCCTTCATTTGAACCGTCATATCGATCGGTTTTTGATCCATCTGCTTCGATCTTATTCTAGTAACACTAATCACATCATCAAATCTTGATATAATTCAAGTTTAGGGGCCAAAATAGATCTAGTTGTCAAGTTTAAGGATTAAAGTGGACCTAAAAAAAAGTACAAGTACCAATGTGGACCTAATTGCCAAGTTAATGGACAAAAAATTTATATTATCCTTTATGTAAATATATTAAAAATTAAATTTTAAAAATAAAAACAATTTTGAAAATTGATATCAAAGTTTATTTTAATTTATGTGTGTACAATAAAATTAATTATGGTTTTAATATATTAAAATTATCGAATTAATTATTAATTTTTAAAATTTATTAACTATTTTAATGATTTCCCCCTCTCATTATTAGTTCATACCCCGCCCTCAAATTTTATTTATTTAATTTTATTTTATTTTTCCAGTTCTCTTTTACATTTTTTTTTCTTATCCATATATTTTCCCATTCAAGTAAACATGTTCTTAAACTTCCTTTTCTTTTCCAATTCAAAAATTTCAATATTTTTTTAACATTAATCTAGTTAGTTAAGATTCTTATAACATCAACTCTTTTTGATACGATACATGAAATTATTCATAGTCCTTCATCCTTTAAATAAGAGGATAATGCACTTTAATGCACTCAAATTCAAGTCGTAATATCTTAATACTTACTTCGAATTCCTCATATTTTAAATTAATTTTTTATTTATAATATATATTTATTTCTTTTTAATTAAATTAAAATCTTTTATGTAAATTTGGAATTGAATCTGAACTTGAAGTTGAGCATAAAATTGAGCTTTTTTTTTTTTTTTTTAGTTTGTGGTATGGTCTCTAATAGTTCATCTTTTATGTTGAATTCAACTTCAGAGTCGAAAATGAATCCAATAAAATTTGATCAAGATTGATGGACAAAATTATATCCCTAGTTTAGTAAATGATTATTATATAAAATTAATAAAGTAATATATATCCATACTAAGAATGGATTGTATGAAACTGTAATTTCACGTCATTCCTATCATTTTCTAATAGGAGAATGACAAATCAGATTTTTTCTCTTAATTTCTTTTTCCTCCTGAAAAATTTTAAAGCCAACTAAAAATATTAAAAATCAATAGGAAAAATCTAATTTGTCATTCTCCTATTGAAAAAGGTTAAGGATAACGTAGAATCACAGTTTCATACAATTCTTTCTCATATTCACATATTCAAATGTTATAATAACCCTTATTTTTTTTCAGCTAAAAATAAAATAATACCTATTTTCACCTCATTGGAGGCAATCAAATCCCTCTTAAAAAATTTAAAAACCACCAAACCATGAGTCTATTCAAACAATCAAACCTATATTCAATCCATTTGTCACATTAAATATATCTATAATTTCCATGGTTAAGATGAATCCCCACACCCCGACCTTAACGCTTAAACACCGCTCATGGCTCCAACAAAACATCAATTAATTCTGACAAACACCAAATATCTAAACCTCATCTATACACCCAAAAGGCTAAGTTGTTTTTTTCAAAACACCCAAGGCTTTAAGATTGGGATTTTGAAAATTTGAGATTTATCCAATGTAAATATGTGAGTTCTCCTTTAAATTTATTTAAATTATAGCTAGTTTATTAGTTATTGAATTAATTATTTAGTTTAGTACTTGTAATTAGTTTTAATTGAAATTAATATAATTGTAACTTTTAGGAAAAAAAACTCAAAAATAAAACAATTCAAACACCTAAACCTGTCAAGTGCTTTGGCCCAAAAAGGGAAAAAATACACTACACAATGTATATGGAGTGGATCCTAATTTAGAATTTTGTAAATTCAAGTCACTCAAATTTAAAGGTTTGTTCGAAACTTGTAAGAGTTCGGATAAAAATATCATAACCGAATAATGAGTTTAAACAAAAAAAAAAAAAAAATTAGACTCACTTAAGATATAACTAGTTTAGACTTCAATATTCAAAGCCTGAACTCAGCCCAAACTAATTCGTCTTCAAGTTTATGATATATTTATTTTATTTTATATATTTATGTAATATATCCTCTGAAAATTAAATATAAATATTAAAAATAATTTTAAATTGTGTATATTTAGATCTAATAAAAGAAAAAATATAGTGTAAATAATATATACAAAATTGCTAAATATTAAATAAAAATTATATTTAAAAAATAATGATATGAGCAGACCTAAACAAATTTGGATTAGTCATTTAAAAATATAAATGAACTTCAGTAAAATTTGAGATCCATATTTCAAATTGAATCAGATTTAAATAGTTATACATAATATTGATATCATGTATAAATTCAACCCGGTTTTAGCCATAAACATCTCACAAACCTGTTATTATTAAGTTGAACCGCAAGTGTTATTACTAGATTTTATCCATTTTTATATTGGTTTTATCTTGTTAAACATTTCTTGTTTGTCTGTTTTATTTGAGTAATTAATCATATTTGATAGTTGTAACTATTACAAATGCTTTCATAGATCAAAAACGCAGTTGTATGATAACGTAATATTTGGGATAGTGTACAACTAAAACATTTCATGACTTTCTGAAATATTTTAATAATTTAACTTGAATTTATTGTTATATACACAAAGTAATAATAGCATCATTAGCAATACATAACAATTGAAAGTATTTTATATTAAAGAAATAATTTACTCATATGTATATGATTTATGTTAGTAAAACATGAAATATAACAATTAAGTTGTTAAAATTTTCTATCTTAATCATACAATAAGATATGAAATCATGTGAAACTACTTTAATTATGTATGAAGCAGTCATATTTACCATTGGAGACTCCAAATAGATTGAAGAAACTAAGAAAGAAAGAACTTATGTATTTACGAGGCAATGGCACGGGAGAGCGCAAAAATTTTGAAAGGATATATGATTACGATGTTTACAATGATTTGGGTGACCCTGATCATAACCTCAAGCATAAAAGATTTGTTCTGGGTGGTAAACATTTTCCCTACCCTCGACGTTGTAGAACTGGAAGATCGCATTGTGAAACAGGTAACAAACACATACCAATACTAGCAAAATTGTACAATCCACCAACCAACTTGTAAATCACATATTTGTACGCATGCACTACAGCAAAATAGGTTTTTAGCGACGTTTTTAGCGGCGTTTGAATGAAAAACACCGCTAAAGATCGAGTATTAGCGGCGCTTTTCTAAAAACGCCACTATATGTACACCTTTAGCGGCACTTTTTAGAAAACGCCGCTAATGCTTGATCTTTAGCGCCGCAAAAAAATTAACACAACGCCGTCGTTTTGTATGGAGCCTTTAGTGGCTTTAGCGGTGCTTTTTAAAAATGCCGCTAAAGATCGAGTATTAGTGACGCTTCTTTAAAAACGCCGCTATATGTACACCTTTAGTATTGAGCTTTTAGTGGCTTTAGCGACGCTTTTTGAAAAACGCCACAAAAAATGAAAAAAATTAAAATACTATTGTTTAAAATAATTTTAAAGATTTTTTGTATATGACTAATTGTTTTTTAATTTATATGTTAAATAGTTTCTTATATAATTGTAAAAGAGATAGTATTAATTTTAAAATATTGAATTATTTATCATTATAGTTTAGGGTTTACGGTATATGGTTAAGGGTTTAATGTTTATGAGTTACTATTTTAAGGTTTATGGATGATGGGTTTAGGGATTATGGTTTAAGGGTGGTTTAAGGGTTATGGTTTAAGGTTTAGGTGTTAGGTGTTAAGGGTCAGGGGTTCATGGTTTAGGGTTTATGTTTTAGGATTTATGGTTTAAAGTTTAGGGATTAAGAGTTTAGGGTTTAGATTAATTAGTGTTTTTTAATTTATATGATAAATATTTTCTTATATAATTATTAAAGAGATAGTATTACTTTTAAAATATTGAATTAATTATCATTATAATTTAGGGTTTATGATTTAGGGTATATAATTTAGGGTTTAAAGTGTATGAGTTACTATTTTAAGGTTTATGGATAGGTAACTATATAGTTAGAGATTAGGGTGTAGGTTTATGGTCTAAGATTTAGGGTTTATGGTCTAGGATTTCGGGTTTATGTTTGGGTTTTAGGATTTAATTTTTAGTGTCTAGGGGTAAATATGATGAACTACTTAACTTGTGTATCTTGGATTTTTTTATAATATAAATCTAAATAAGATAAATATAAATTATTATTTTTAAAAAATATATATCAAAATGGGTTAAATCCCAAAAGCATACATAAACAATGGTTTAGTGTGCAATTGTATACATGAACTTTAATTTAATCTAGTTCTTGTAAATTATTAACACAGTTATTGATATAACATCATTTTATATTTATATATTGCATGCATAAATATTTATATTTATTCAATATAAAAATATATTGATGTATTTATTTTTTAAAATATGTATGATTAAATCAAAATTAAAGTTTCAACTATACATTTAAACTACAATTAGAATTTCAAGTCTACAATTACACATTAAACCGAAATTCATATATAATTCTGAAATATATCGCTGTCAAAATTTAGGTGTATACATATAATTAAATGCCATTTATATAAAAATCTAAACAACTAATGCGAACTATACTTAAAAGAATAGTGCTTGTATTGCTGTGTCATTTTGTATTTTTTTTAATTCATCGATTCCATTTTATTTCTGTTAAAGTTTTCTTTTGTATTTTCTATGTTAATTTAAAAATTATAAAAATCTCCAAAATAAAATTTAAAATTTAAAAATAAAAAACTTAAATATTTAATATTTAATATTTTAGTCCATATTTCAGTTAAAAAGTTAAATATTCAAAATTAAAAAAAAAATCTAAAAGATGATAATCTCAGCACAAAAATTTTGAAAAAAAAATAGAAAAAATATTTTAAAAATGAAAAAAAATCAAAATTGAGTAATAGTAGCGTTTTTGGGTAAAACGCCACAAAAAGTTGAACTATAGTGGCGTTTTTACGTAATAAATCGAGCTTTAGTGGAGACAAAAAATGCCACAAAAAACCATTATTTTTATACCAAAAAATAAAAACGGAAAATCAAAATCCCGCTCACAACCCAAAAAATAATTTTGGTTACCCGCTCGTTACTCCCTCTTCTTCTCATCTTCTTCTCATCTCCTTTTACTCTCAAAATTTGCCCCCAAATTTCCCATTTCCAGCAACACCAAGTCAATACACCTACATCACACTTCTTTTTCCTTTTCATTTCACTGCACCGAATTCACCCGCCATAGCTACTTCTTTTCATTTTTGCACTGAATTCACTTTCCTACTCTTCGATTTAGAGCTTTCAATCAAAATTACTTAAATAAAAAGCCAAATTTTGTATCCCTAATTTAAAGAAAAATCTTAATTATTTGCTTAAAAAAAGTATAGCCTCCGCCATCGAATCTTGTTTGTGATTCATTGAAGGTATATTATTTCTATATACTCACATTCTTTGATTACAAGCTCTAGGGTTTTCTTTTTTTAAAAAAAATTGTTCACTGTTTTTTTTTTTAATTTTTGTTTGATTGAAATTTCAGTTTATTTTATGATATTCATTTGGTTTAGTTTTTAGGGTTTTTCTGCCATTTTTTTTCTTGCAAGGCTCGTATGTCTTTTTCTTACTCTTCCTTCGCTTTTGTGCTTAAGGATATGCTTTTTCCCCTTTCTTTTTGCCTGTTTTATCATAAATTATTGATGTACCTGTTTAATATGGATCAGTTTTATGAAGTTGAGACTAGATTGTCTGTGAAGAGGTGTAGAGCAAAAAACTTATATTGATGAGAGTTAAAAAATGATAATCATGGAGGACATGGTTACCATCATGATTTGGATAGTTGTTTAAGTTTGCTTTAGAAATGCTAACCAGGCATTCTTTTAAATGAAAAAAGCTCTCTCTTTGATACTATTGTTGCATAGGAGTCTTTTATTAATCTAATTCCATTGTTGAATTTTCATGTAAAGTTCTTGAATGTTTCTGTTCGAGCCTATGCTAGAAGACTGCTAGCACATTTGATTGATGAATCTTTGCTACAACATGTGCTTAAGCATGTCAACTTGTATTTGGTGTTTAAGGGCGTTCCTCATTTCATGTTTTAGAAGCTTGACATTCCTCGAGCTAAAGAGCCCTTTTCCACTTAATTATTGAATTAATTTTATATCTTTTAGAAGGAAACAGGTCATGCGTGTGAGTTTCTAGAATGTTGGCATGTGGAAATTCATTTGTAGTTATGGATAACACTATAGTTTCCTGGTGACAAACTTGGACCATTAGCTCATTACGTACTTGGTGTATGTTTAATCCTTTTAGCTTGCTATCAAGTAATGTTAGGCTTGGATTAATAGCTGAACCTGAAGAACTGGTGTCTGTTGGCCACTTTTTGGCATTTTTAACTGATAGTCCTTAATGAAGGAATTCATACGATCCCACTCTTCAAGGGTTCATTGGAAAGCTTTTAATAAAAGCTATTATACATATAAAGGATTATACTATAGAATGTCAAACACATATCACATATACCAAACACAAGTACTTTATATACATGACAAAGAAAGTTTATGCATTTTTCAGTTTGAGTTTCATTTTTTTATCTAATGAATTTAAATGTGGCAATTAAATTTGTGTGTTTTATAGGCTCATGTTTTGAAGGAGAATGGGAACTTCTTGGAATTGGTTGATACAAGGATTGGCTCAAATTGCAACATAGATGAAGTGATGGATATGATCAACATTGCACTATTGCGAACTATGATTCTATCAGATAAAACAAGGTAAATTATTTAATATATATAATTTTTCATGATGAGGTGATGTGTGCACCCTCATGAATCAAGGTGAGATAGTTAATAAAGCCAGCCCCGTATTTTTACGATCATTTATTTTCTTTTCCATATTTGTTAAATTAGTTCTAATTTGATAATGTAAGGTTTTAAAAAATTTTCCAGAACTTACACTCTGATTTGTGTGTGTGCACATAGCTATGATAAATGATACATGATGTGGCTGTTTTTCTACTTGCACTCCATAAAAGATTTATGGCACAGGCTGTTGAAGGTGATGAATGCCATTTTAGTTCCATGGCTAGTGATATTTCTTTATAACTACTGGGGATTACTTTATGACTTAATTTTAAACTACTGCTTCTAGTTGTACTTTTACATGTGCATTATCCATAAAAAAACATGAATTTTGAAGTAGTATTCAGTGGATTTGGGATCTAATACAAAATTTTGGGTTTTTTTTCTTTCAAAATGTTCTTATTTTTTATTGGGGTGGTGTATAGGTACTGAAGCAGCACCAAGAAAGAACATGTGTTCTTTTATAGGGAAACTGGACCTAGGAACATGCAAAACTTAAAGCTAGAATGCAGACTTTACAAAGAAACCTGAGGTACCCTCAATGGCTTCAAATTTCAGATACATTCAAGGCATGCATCTTTCTCTTTTAATAAATAATTAATTATATTTCTAGGCATTACGAAGGAGAATATATCTAGAATTTGAGTCTTAGAGAGCTTCAAAATTTGGAGCAACAACTTGATTCTATCTTTAAACGCATAAGATCCAAAAAGGTTTAAATCACTCCAACAATATATATACCAAAACATTATTTTCCTTAGTGTAAAAGATTTTCATGATTTATATTTTAAATCACTCATTGATCACCATGTTTGCCAAAGGTAAAGTCATTGATTATATACATAAATTCCTCAAAAGATAAAAGAATATCAATATTCAGCTTGCTTTTTTCTTTTTCATGTCATGAACAGACAAGAAATGTGATGAAGATGATTATATTCTCACTACCAGGACAAAGAAGGAGAATGGCTGATTGCAGGCGATATTCCATGGCAGTAAGAATATTTTTCCTTACTTTTCTTGGTTAATGAATCCTAAAATTATATATTAGTAGTAAATGTTGCAAATTGAAGTGTTTAAGTACTGCAAATTAAAGTGTTTTGTAACACCCCTAGCCAAAGTCTGATCGCCGGTTTAGGCTATAAGGTATTACCGAGCTAAACATTTAATTTTTCATTCTCAAAATTTAGCAATAAAAGCAAAAATCAAACTGAACACATACCAATCTTTGAGTTATATACATGCCATTTTCATATGGCCAAAATATTTACAATTTCAAAACATATTTTGTCAACAGCCTAACCTATACATGCTATATCGAGTCCAAAATATAACTGTACCAAAAAAATTGATAGTATGAAGAACTGTTGACGATCCCCGAGACGGTGGCCAAAATCAACAATCTATAAAACAGAGAAATAAGAAATAGAGTAAGCTTTCGAGGCTTAGTAAGTTTTAAGCATTTCAACGATTAAATCATGTCATTTAGATCGAACAATGAATATTACCAAATTGGTATTCTAATTACAATCGCTAGGCCAAATATACACAAGTATACCACATATAAAGACTATTGGCCAAATGTAAATACTCAAAGAAATTTTTAGCACATGCTTCACTTTACTTTATGGTTCAAACAACTAATTTAATTCACATATTTTCATATAATGCCAAACATCGATCGAATAGATCATTTCTCTTATTCATAGATCCATTAATCATTCACATAACAGTATATAATACGTACCTGGTCATTACCATGTATCATACATACTCGATAGTAGTTTACTTTGAACATTTAAATTTGTAATCTCATTCGAATCACCGGTATTAAGCCTGCTAGGTTTCAAAACCCGAATCCAATTACTAGCTCAAAGCCTGCGGAACTTTAAGTCCGGATATAGTACCAGCACTAAGCCTGCGGGATTTAACCCGGATATCTCTTACCAGCACAAAGCCTGCGGGATTTAACCCGGATATATATTACCAGCACGAAGCCTGCGGGATTTAACCCGGATATATATATTATATCGAGAGCTAAGCATATTTACCCACATGATAATTCGGCTCATATAACATATCACATTTGTACTTCATTTTCTTTATTCGAGTATGAGCACCCAACGAAAACATACTTTCAATATAACATCGGTTCAACACTGATACGCAAGAACACATGACCATCTATTTGTCTCAGCTTAACTTCTACTATCCATTCGGTTATATGCCATATACTCAATCTATTTATCATACTTATTTCATTATATCAATTATCTAATAATTGTCATTAATCAAAGCTTACCTCATATATCTTTGAACAGTTGCAGATGGGCTACTCGATTGCTTTCTCCTTTCCCCTATCTGAATTAGTTCCTCTTTGCTCTTGAGCTTAATTTAAACAAATGAATTTGTTCAATTACTTATCAATTAATCAATTTAATTTAATACATATATATATATATATATATCATATATTTAAGGTACAATGACCTTACTAAACTAGCTATTTAAACATCATTCATATGCCCTACTCATGCATAATTGAACATATTACTACGCTACAATCGACAATCACATTTATTCCCAATTAATAAACTAAACTATCAAGGAATATTTTACTAACTTATTACCTTGCCTATTCGGATTTCATAAACTAAATTTGCATACAATTTCATGTATTTTATCATGGAGTAAGTGCTGGATTATAATTTGTAACAAAATTAAAATATATCTCTTATCATAATTCCATATACATCATTTCATTTTTTTATAGTATTTATAACATAGTTGAATATTCTTTAGCATATATGCACATAATAACACTTTACTCATGCAAAGACCATAACCTAATCAACCATAGGTAATACTCAAATCATTAACTATTTTAATGTACTTAACTACTCAAACTTAATCTTTCATACACTCATGTCCGATGTCATAAGTAATGCCGAATGCCCAATTTAACCAAACTTAAAAAATTTTACCTTCATCACTTAATTAAACCCTACCTATTCTTCAAAACTGCAAATACAAAGTAGTTGTCACCTATACTCTTATGCCAAATTAGCTAACATTTATAATCCTTAGCTGAATGTTATTCAAATTAAGCCACCATTATATTTTACTTATCAAAGCCGAAACCTATGCATAACATTACTCAAATCATTCAAAATCACATTCTAAAAAAAAAATCATAAAAAATGCCGAATCCTTAAGCGTTCAAACATCTAATTTACTCAATTCAACACATCAAAACAACATTTGTTCAAGACATCAAGCATTTTTTTATTTTCGGCTATTACATATATGAGCATTAAAAATTCATATTTTTAGAAAGATCAATTTCTTTCTTCAATACATTTTTCATCAAAATTTAAAGAAAAATAATCAAATTCCTTCTTTAATAACCATAGCCGAATGCTCCATCCATCCATCAAAACTTAAAAATTCAGCATGGGCTAAGTAAGAACCATGATAATTAACCTAAAACAAGCTAAAATTTTACAACTTTAACATAATATACTAACCTTCTTAAGCATTCAAATGACCGAAAGTCTTCCCCTTTTCTTTCTTCAATATTTTCTTTCCCCAAATTCGGCAATCAAAAAGAAAGATGAACATCCACTTTTTTTTTGTCAACTTTTTTTGTTTTACTAATTAATTTATTTAAAAAAAATAAAGCCATCACTTATTATAATACTAAAATAAAGCATATATTATACATCAACCATCATTTATGGCCGACTACTAGACAAAATTGGTCCATTTGACATGCAAGTCCCTCATGTCATCATTTCATGCATTATTTGATACTTTAAAATTTACCTATCACACTTTCAAGTTTTATCACATGAGTCCTATCTTCTAAATTTCACATACAATTGACCAAATCAAAGCATGAAACTTTCACACATGCATTTACACATATAATAAACACAGAATTTAACAGTTAATTATTTTTATGACTTGATTTTATGGTCCTGAAACCACTTTCCGACTAGGGTCAAATTAGGGCTGTCACCACTCTCCCCCACATAAGAAATTTTCGTCCCCGAAAATCTTACTAGTGAATAAGTTAGGATATCGTTCTTTCATAGAGTTCTCGGGTTCCCAAGTAGCTTCTTCGATCTCGTGCTTGAGCCATCTCGTGCTTGAGCCATAATACCTTTACTAACGGAACTTTTTTGTTTCGCAACTCTTTCACCTCGCGAGCTAGAATACGAATCGGTTCTTCTTCATAACTCAAATCAGATTGAATTTCAACCTTTGATGGATTAATTATGTGCGATGGATCAGATCTATAACGTCGAAGCATCGAGACATGAAAAACGTTGTGAATCTTTTCAAGTTTAGGTGGTAAAATCAATCTGTATGCGACTGGTCCAATTCGTTCGGATATTTTATACGGCCCGATGAACCTCGGACTCAAGTTGCCTTTACGACCAAATTTGAGCACCTTTTTCCAAGGTGAAACTTTAAGAAACACTTTGTCTCCGACCTGAAATTCAATGTCTTTTCGTTTTAAATCGTGATATCGACCGACGACGATCCAAGTCGCTTTGGACTTTTACGGATTACTTTTACTTTCTGCTCAGCATCTTTAACCAAATCAACCCCGAAGATTGTACTTTCACTAAGCTCGGTCCAAAACAACGGTGTACGGCATTTACGACCGTATAAAGCCTCGTAAGGTGCCATCTTAATGCTTGATTGAAAACTATTGTTGTAAGCGAATCCAATCAAAGGCAAATATCGTTCCCATGAACCACTAAACTCAAGGATGCAACATCTCAACATATCCTCGAGTATCTGAATGATCCGCTCGGATTGACCATCAGTCTAAGGATGAAAAGCGGTGCTAAAATACAATTTGGTACCCAATGCTTCTTGCAACTTCTTCCAGAATCGTGATGTGAATCTCGGATCTCTATCCGACACAATAGAAATAGGTACCCCGTGTAATCTCACAATCTGAGAAACATACAACTTGGCTAGTTTTTCAAGTGAATAATCCATACGTACGGGAATAAAATGAGTCGACTTTGTCAGTCTATCAACAACAACCCAAATTGTATCTTTCTTACTTGACGATAATGGCAACCCAGATACAAAATCCATCGTGATTCAATCCCATTTCCATTCGGGTATCATGATCGGCTAAAGTAATCCCGAAGGCACTTGATGTTTCGCTTTCACTTGTTGACATATCAAACACTTCGAAACAAAATCAGAAATGTCTCGTTTCATACCAGGCCACCAAAACTGACGTTTCAGATCATTGTACATTTTCGTGCTACCAGGATGGATCGACATTCGGCTATTATGAGCTTCGTTCAAAATCATCAAAATAAGTTTTGAATTTCTTGAAACGCACAATCGAATTCTGAACCTCAAACAATCGTTGTCGTCAATTTGAAACTCTGAATCCACATTCGAAACACATTCAGCTCGTTTAGCCACCAATTCATCATCAACTTTCTGAGTTTCACATATTTGATGAGTCAATAACGGTTTGGCTTTTAATTCTACTACTAACACATTATTGGATGAAACGGACAAGTGAACATTCA
Source organism: Gossypium anomalum (assembly GCA_025698475.1). Lineage (NCBI taxonomy): Eukaryota > Viridiplantae > Streptophyta > Magnoliopsida > Malvales > Malvaceae > Gossypium > Gossypium anomalum. The sequence continues at coordinate 18,500,000 of CM046963.1, read as the reverse complement.
TCACTCGCAAAGTAAACAGTGATTTGTGACTCAAAGCATCGACAACCACGTTAGCCTTTCCAGGGTGATAGTCAATAACAAGATCATAATCTTTCAACAATTCAAGCCAATGTCTTTGTCTCATATTCAAATCTTTTTGAGTCATTAAATATTTGAGACTTTTGTGATTCGAATATACATGACACTTCTTTCCAAACAGGTAGTGTCGCCATATTTTTAAAGCGAAAATAATGTCAGCTAATTTAAGATCATGGGTCTGATAGTTTTTCTCATGCGGCTTCAATTGCCTCGACGCGTAAGCAACAACTTGACCTTCTTGCATCAACACACAACCCAGCCCAAGAAAGGATGCATCATTGTAAATGACAAACTCTTTCTGGGACTCGAATTTTGTACTATTAGCACTGAGCTTGATCAAATAAGTTTTCAATTGATCGAAACTTTTCTGACATTTTTTTGACCATTCAAACTTAACATCTTTCTAAAGTAGTTTCGTCATTGGTGTGGCTATCATCGAGAAACCTTTTACAAATCGTCTGTAGTAACCGGTAAGTCCCAAAAAGCTACGAACTTCAGTAACATTTCTCGGAGGCTTCCAATCTAGTATGGCCGAAATTTTGCTCGGATCAACTCGAATACCCGATACGGATACCACATGTCCCAAAAAGCTAACTTCTCTCAACCGGAACTCACATTTATTGAACTTAGCATATAACTGCTTATCCCGTAAAATCTACAACACTAATCTCAGGTGCTCGGCATGATCGGTTTCATCTCGCGAATAGACCAAAATATCGTCAATAAACACAACTACAAACCAGTCCAAACACTGTCTGAAGATCCGATTCATCAAGTCCATAAATACTGCAGGGGCATTAGTGAGCCCAAACGGCATCACTAAGAACTCGTAGTGACCGTATCTCATTCTAAAAGCAGTTTTAGATATATCTAAGTCTCGAACTCGCAACTGATAATAGCCTGACCTCAAATCTATCTTTGAAAACACTGAGGCTCCCTTCAGCTGATCAAACAAATCATCAATACGCGGTAATGGATATTTATTCTTTATTGTCACTTTATTTAATTGACGATAGTCGATGCACATCCTCATGGTTCCGTCTTTCTTTTTCACGAATAAAACTGGTGCACCCCAAGGTGAGAAACTCGGTCGAGCAAAACCTCTATCTGTCAATTCTTGCAACTGGGTTTTCAATTCCTTCAATTCTGTTGGTGCCATACGATACGGAGCTATCGAAATTGGTGTGGTACCAGGTACTAGTTCGATGCCGAATTCTACCTCTCGGACAGGTGGTAATCCCGGTAACTCCTCAGGAAAACCATCTGAATACTCACAAACCACTGGCACTGATTCAAGTCTCTTTTTTGACTCTTTGCTATCAAGTACGTACGCAAGATATGCTTCACACCTCTTTTTCACATATTTCTGAGCCAACATCGAGGATATTATTGCTGGCAATCCGTTTAAGTCAGTAGACTCAATTCGAATTATCTCAGGATTTGCACACCTCAAATCAATGGTCTTTCTTTTGCAATTTACAACTGCATCATGTACGGTCAACCAATCCATACCGAGAATAATATCAAATTCATTAAACGGTAAAAGCATTAAATCGGTCGAAAAACAGGAACCTCGGATTACTAAGGGGCATTTCTTACACACCTTGTCGACAAGCACACAATGACCCAAGGGATTCGACACTGAATTATTTAACTCGATGAGACTCAACAGGTAGAGTCTTACTAGATGCTAGAGTCTCACATACATATAAATGAGTAGAACCAGGGTTAATCAATGCAATCACATTAGTATCAAAGAGAGTGAAAGTACCGGTAATAACATCAGGCGAAGAAGCATCCTCGCATGCGCGTATAGCATAAGCTCTAGCAGGAGCACGAGCCTTGGATCTAGTTGTAGCATCTCTAGACACTCTCTGACCGCCACTAGCATTCCCCGTATTCCTAAGTGGTCTACTTCGTGCTGTAGTACTCGGTTTCCCACTCTGATTCATATTCTGTTCAGACAATCTCGGGCAGTCCTTAATAAAATGGTCGGCTGATCCGCATTTATAACAGGAGCGGTCATGAAATCTACAACTCCCCGAATACCATTTACCACAATACTTGCACTATGTCCTGTCCCGACGATCATTTTCAACACTAGCAACTGAAGTGGCTCGTGTACTCATAGGGGGTTGATCGTGATCTCGTCTGGAAAAACCCAAAGTATTCTTTGATCGGCCTGAATCATCTCGAAATTTCTTCGATAATTCCTGAAAAGACTTTCCTAAAGATCTTTTACGAAATTCTCCAGCTTCAACATTAGCTTTCTTTTTTTCTTTACTAAGTTCTTCGGCTTTGCAAGCTCGCTCGACAAGTACTACGAACTCTCGTATTTTAAGAATGCCAACAAACATCTTTTTATATCTTCATTCAGCCCATCTTCAAAACGTTTACACATAATAGCCTCAGACGATACATATTCCTGAGCATATCTACTGAGTCTGACAAACTTCCATTCATAATCAGTAACTGACATGGAACCCTATTTAAGCTCAAGAAATTCTTTTTGTTTCTGATCAATGAACCTCTGACTGATATATTTTTTTTGGAATTCAATTTGAAAGAACTCCCACGTCACCCGTTCTCTGGGTACAACAGAAACCAATGTGTTCCACCAATAGTAAGCAGAATCACGTAGCAAGGATATAGCACATTTCAGGCATTCATCGGGTGTGCAAGATAGTTCATCAAGTACCCGAATAGTGTTGTCTAACCAAAATTTAGCTTGTTCGGCATCATCACTATCTGTAGCTTTAAATTCAGTAGCCCCATGCTTTCTAATTCTGTCAACCAGAGGCTTATTTAACCTCGTCTGATCAATTACAGGAGGTATTGTAGGTGCCGGGGGCATATTATTCGGGAGTGGGGGTTGTGGAACAGCCGTATTAGTTTGAATGTATTGGTTGAACCAATTATTCATCACATTATAAAAAGCCTGTCTAGCCTCGTCATTCTGATTGCTTGCAATAGGTTGAGAGTCCATCGGCGCTGTCCCATGCGCGAAAGCAGGCGCTACACTCTCAACATCATCAGCTACCGCTTGATTGGGATCAGGACCCATTACTATACGAAAATACATTTTTAAGTGTCAGAATTCATCATACTATCGTATTAATACTATATGGCATGTGTAGCTAGACTCATACATGCTACTTTAATCCTAGAATCGACTAACCCGTAGCTCTGATACCAATAAAATGTAACACCCCTAGCCAAAGTCTGATCACCGGTTTAGGCTATAAGGTATTACCGAGCTAAACATTTAATTTTTCATTCTCAAAATTTAGCAATAAAAGCAAAAATCGAACTGAACACATACCAATCTTTGAGTTATATACATGCCATTTTCATATGGCCAAAATATTTATAATTTCAAAACATATTTTGTCAACAGCCTAACCTATACATGCCATATTGAGTCCAAAATATAACTGTACCAAAAAGATTGATAGTATGAAGAACTGCTGACGATCCCCGAGACGGTGGCCAAAATCAACAATCTATAAAACAGAGAAATAAGAAACAGAGTAAGATTTCGAGGCTTAGTAAGTTTTAAGCATTTCAACAATTAAATCATGTCATTTAGATCGAACAATGAATATTACCAAATTGGTATTCTAATTACAATCGCTAGGCTAAATATACACAAGTATACCACACATAAAGACTATTGGCCGAATGTAAATACTCAAAGAAATTTTTAGCACATGCTTCACTTTACTTTATGGCTCATACAACTAATTTAATTCACATATTTTCATATAATGGCAAACATTGATCGAATAGATCATTTCTCTTATTCATAGATCTATTAATCATTCACATAACAGTATATAATACTTACCTGGTCATTACCATGTATCATACATATTCGATAGTAGTTTACTTTGAACATTTAAATTTGTAATCTCATTCGAATCATCGGTATTAAGCCTGTTAGGTTTCAAAACCCGAATCCAATTACTAGCTGAAAGCCTGTGGAACTTTAAGTGCGAATATAGTACCAGCACTAAGCCTGCGGGATTTAACCCGGATATCTATTACCACCACAAAGCCTGCGGGATTTAACCCGGATATCTATCTATTACCAGCACAAAGCCTGCGGGATTTAACCCGGATATATATTACCAGCATGAAGCCTACGGAATTTAACCCGGATATATATTACCAGCACGAAGCCTGAGGGATTTAACCCGGATATATATATTATATCGAGAGCTTAGCATATTTACCCACATGATAATTTGGCTCATATAACATATCACATTTGTACTTCATTTTCTTTATTCGAGTATGAGCACACAACGAAAACATACTTTCAATATAACATCGGTTCAACACTTATACGCAAGAACACATAACCATCTATTTGTCTCAGCTTAACTTCTACTATCCATTCGGTTATATGCCATATACTCAATCTATTTATTATACTTATTTCATTATATCAACTATCTAATAATTGTAATTACTCAAAACTTACCTCATATATCTTTGAACAGTTGCAAATGGGCTACTCGATTGCTTTCTCCTTTCCCCTATCTGAATTAGTTCCTCTTTTCTCTTGAGCTTAATTTAAACAAATGAATTTGTTCAATTACTTATCAATTAATCAATTTAATTTAATATGTATATATATATATATATATATCATATATTTAAGGTACAATGACCTTACTAAACTAGCTATTTAAACATCATTCATATGCCCTACTCATGCATAATCGAACATATTACTAAGCTACAATCGACAATCACATTTATTCCCAATTAATAAACTAAACTATCAAGGAATATTTTACTAACTTATTACCTTGCCTATTCGAATTTCATAAACTAAATTTGCATACAATTTCATGTATTTTATCATGGAGTAAGTGCTGGATTATAATTTGTAACAAAATCAAAATATATCTCTTATCATAATTCCATATACATCATTTCATTTTTTTATAGTATTTATAAATAGTTGAATATTCCTTAGCATATATGCACATAATAACACTTTACTCATGCAAAGACCATAACCGAATCAACCATAGGTAATACTCAAGTCATTAACTATTTTAATGTACTTAACTACTCAAACTTAATCTTTCATACACTTATGTCCGATGTCATAAGTAATGCCGAATTCCCAATTTAACCAAACTTAAAAAATTTAACCTTCATCACTTAATTAAACCCTGCCTATTCTTCAAAACTGCAAATGCAAAGTAGTTGTCACCTATACTCTTATGCCAAATTAGCTAACATTTATAATCTTTAGCCGAATGTTATTCAAATTAAGCCACCATTATATTTTACTTATCAAAGCTGAAACCTATCCATAACATTACTCAAATCATTCAAAATCACATTCTAAAAAAAATATCATGAACAATGCCAAATCCTTAAGTGTTCAAACATCTAATTTACTCAATTCAACACATCAAAACAACATTTGTTCAAGACATCAAGCATTTTTTTATTTTCGGCTATTACATATATGAGCATTAAAAATTCATATTTTTAGCAAGATCAATTTCTTTCTTCAACACATTTTTCATCAAAATTTAAAGAAAAATAATCAAATTCCTTCTTTAATAACCATAGCCGAATGCTCCATCCATCCATCAAAACTTAAAAATTCAGCATGGGCTAAGTAAGAACCATGATAATTAACCTAAAACAAGCTAAAATTTCACAACTTTAACACAATATACTAACCTTCTTAAGCATTCAAATGACCGAAAGTCTTCCCCTTTTCTTTTTTCAATATTTTCTTTCCTCAAATTCGACAATCAAAAAGAAAGATGAACATCCACTTTTTTTTATCAACTTTTATTATTTTACTAATTAATTTATTTAAAAAAATAAAGCCATCACTTATTATAATACTAAAATAAAGCATATATTATACATCAACCATCATTTATGGCCGGCCACTAGACAAAATTGGTCCATTTGACATGCAAGTCCCTCATGTCATCATTTCATGCATTATTTGGTACTTTAAAATTTACCTATCACACTTTCAAGTTTTATCACATGAGTCCTATCTTCTAAATTTCACATATAATTGACCAAATCAAAGCATGAAACTTTCACACATGCATTTACACATATAATAAACACAGAATTTAACAGTTAACTATTTTTATGACTCAGTTTTGTGGTCCCGAAACCACTTTTCGACTAGGGTCAAATTAGGGCTGTCACATGTTTAGTTGCTGGAAATTGAGATGTTTTATCACTGTAATTGAGGTGTATAAATGTTGTTAATTGAAATGTTAAAGTGCTACAAATTGAAGTGTTTTAATGCTGTAAATTGAAGTGTTAAAGTGCTGCAAATTGAAATGTTTGAATGCTATAAATTGAAGTGTTTAAATGTTGTTAATTGAAATGTTAAAGTGCTACAAATTGAAGTGTTTTAATGCTGTAAGTTGAAGTGTTAAAGTGCTGCAAATTGAAGTGTTTTAATGCTGTAAATTGAAGTGTTAAAGTGCTGCAAATTGAAGTGTTTGAATGCTGTAAATTGAAGTGTTTAAATGTTGTTAATTGAAATGTTAAAGTGCTACAAATTGAAGTGTTTTAATGCTGTAAATTGAAGTGTTTTAATGCTGTAAATTTAAGTGTTAAAGTGCTGAAAATTGAAGTGTTTGAGTGCTGTAAATTGAAGTGTTTAAATGCTGTAAATTGAAGTGTTAAAGTGCTGCAAATTGAAGTGTTTGAATGCTGTAAATTGAAGTGTTTAAATGCTGTAAATCGAAGTGCTTAAATGTTGCAAATTGAAGTGTTTAAGTACTGCAAATTGAAGTGTTTAGTTGTTGGACATTGAGATGTTCTATCGATGTAATTGAGGTGTTAAATGTTGTTAATTGAGATGTTAAAGTGCTGCAAATTGAAGTGTTAAAGTGCTACAAATTGAAGTGTTTGAATGCTGCAAATTGAAGTGTTTAAATGTTGTAAATTGAAGTGCTTAAATGTTGCAAATTGAAATGTTTAAGTACTTATTTTGGGTTTTTTAACTTGTGTGATTATTTGTGTTTCTAGGTGTTGGTTTCAATTAGATGAGGCTAACATCTCCATGACCGGTGTACAGAGGTATCTTCGCCACGTTCCTCGCAGGTTCAAGACATGTTTCAGGGAAGGTAGGAAAATGCTAATGTCCTTAGGCTCATTGCTTTCTGGTTTTAGTTCCATTGCGTATTTCTGTTCTCGTAAGAAATTTTGGGTTTTTTTTCTTTCAAAATGTTATTTTTGATTGGGGGTGATGTATAGGTACTGAAGCAGCACCAAGAAAGAAGGTTGCAGCAGCTTCTGCTTAAAAGGCAAATTGTAATGGTATGAGGTTTTGTTTTGGATGAAGCCATGTTTATGAGGAAACATTTAGTGATGAAGAGTGAAATTATGTTCCATTGGATGCTTTAGTTGTTATTCATTGAAGAAATTATATATATTTGAATAGTAGAATATAAATGATGAAATCCAAGAAATTTGGAGAAGTAGCGTAACATAAATTTATTGTATATTTTCATAGAAAAGTGCTCAATGGTAGGTTTCAATAAAATTAAAATAAATTAACAAATTTGACATTCGATTATCATATAATGAAAAGTTCGCCTTAATATCTTCTTTTCCATTTGTATGCCTTTATCCCACTACATTTTTTATTCTGTTTTCGTGTTTATATACATAACACTTTTGATTTATTTTTTTCTTCTTAAAGAATTTTCATCATTCAATATAAATTAATTAATCATTCGCATCCATATTATCAATTTGTTTCAAGAAATTCTGTCGGTTTATCCGTTGTCAACTTTAAAATTATTTTGTTATATTCATGGAAACCTGCTAAGTTAGAGCTGGACTTGAAAGGCTAAGAAGGTTAACTAATTAACTTTTTGATGTTATATTGTAGCCATGTATAAACTTATACTACAAGGGTGATGATGCAGATCCATTTTCAGAGAAAAGAATGGTCATTTCTATGTGCCGAGAGATGAATGCTTCTCAGAGATAAAGCAGTTTACTTTTTCAGCAAAAACTGTATACTCATTGATGCATTGCTTGATACCAACGGTTCAGAGCACAATTGCCGACCCCAATAAGCCATTTCCACACATTGGGGCAGTCGACTCACTTTTCAGCGACGGAATAAACTTGCCTCCTCTCAAGGAACAAGGCCTTTGGAATAATGTCCTTCCTAGACTTTTCACGGCTATCACTGAGGGAGGTGAAGATGTGCTGCGGTTTCAGGCTCCTGATACCATGGCTAGTGAGAACTCTCTCTACTACTCATGTATATCTTCATAGACTAGTTATATTGATTGCAGAGCTAATATGTTGTTTGTTGTAATTGCAGGGGACAAATTCTTTTGGTTTAGGGATGAGGAGTTTGCTCGCCAAACACTTGCTGGTCTAAATCCACATAGCATTCGACTAGTTACGGTATGATTACAAAAAATTGTATATATACGGCACTCTTCTGTGATGCATACATACATTGCTCTTTCAACACATCTTCACTTGTTGCAGGAATGGCCATTGAAGAGCAAACTGGATCCTTCAATTTATGGCCCGGTAGAGTCTGCAATCACCGATGAAATGATCAATCAAGAAATCGGAGGTATCATGACGGTGGAACAGGTGCAAGACAAGGCTCATTCACCATTACCATATATCATGAATTAATTCGTACCTAAAATTTTCGTATCGGTTTCATGCAGGCATTAAGACAAAAAAGGTTGTTTATCCTAGATTACCATGACTTGTATTTACCATATGTCAAGAAAGTCCGAGAGATTAATGGCACAACACTGTATGGATCGCGAACATTATTTTTCTTAAACTCTAATGACACGTTGAGGCCATTAACCATCGAGTTGACTCGGCCACCAATGGATGGAAAGCCACAGTGGAAGCAAGTGTATGTACCGTCTTGGGATTCCACGGCCCATTGGCTCTGGCGGTTTGCGAAAACACATGTCCTTGCACATGATGCAGGCTATCATCAACTTGTTAGTCATTGGTAGGTATATTTCTTTCCTTTGAATGGGATATCTTTATCTACTCACGGAATTGCAAGTCTTTTGATATCTATATGCAGGTTAAGGACTCATTGTGTTACCGAGCCTTATATTATCGCAACCAATAGGCAACTCAGCGTAATGCACCCAATATACAGGCTGTTACATCCTCACTTTCGATACACAATGGAGATCAATGCAGTAGCTCGAGAATCACTGATCAATGCTGATGGGATCATTGAGAACTCATTCTCGGCCGGCAAGTACTCGTTGGAGCTTTGTGCTGTTGCCTATGACTTGGAGTGGCGATTTGATCATCAAGCTCTACCGGCAGATCTAATTAGCAGGTAATCAATTGCAAATTCAGGTGCCTAACAATATTTTCTCAAATGTTTATTTATCTCATCATAATCGTTTCGTTGATGGTAGAGGGATGGCTGAGGAAGATCCAAATGCTCCTCATGGTCTAAGACTAACCATCAACGACTACCCTTTCGCCAATGATGGTCTACTTATAAGGGATGCCCTCAAGCAATGGGTTTCTGCTTATGTCACCCATTATTATCCAAATTCAAGTGTTGTGGAGTCGGATAAAGAGCTTCAAGAATGGTGGGAAGAAATTCGTACAGTGGGTCATGGTGACAAAAAGGATGAACCATGGTGGCCTACTCTCCGAACCCAACCCAACAAGACCTTATTGATATTATCACAACTATAATCTGGGTAGCATCGGGACACCACGCAGCAGTGAATTTTGGGCAATATGCATATGCAGGCTACTTCCCTAACAAACCTACCATTGCTAGAACCAAAATGCCGAGCGAGGACCCTTCAGACCAAGAATGGAAGTTATTTGTGGAAAATCCAGAATCTTCACTCCTTCAATGCTTCCCTTCTCAAATGCAAGCTACTAAAGTGATGGCGGTTTTGGATTTGTTATCGAATCATTCACCAGACGAGGAGTACATAGGAGAGGAAATGGAACCATCATGGGGTGAAGATCCAGTTATAAAGGCAGCATTTGAAAAACTTAATGGGAGATTGAAGGAGATTGAAGGGATTATTGATGAAAGAAACACAAACAGCAATCTGAAGAACAGAAATGGTGCTGGGATTATGCCCTATGAGCTTTTGAAGCCATATTATGGGCCTGGTGTTACAGGGAAAGGAGTTCCCTGGAGTATATCAATATGAAATGTGATACTTTTATTAAGAGAGAATAAGACGGTAGATAGTATGTTTTTTCGAAACTGCAATTAACCGTTCAAAATCTTTCTTTTTGGATAATAGAAATCGTTGTCTAGTATTTCAACTTAAATCGTTTATCATTGTTGGTTCACACTTGAAAATCTTTAATAATTTGGACGAGCATTCAGATTTCTGCTTTCCAACATATTTTTATTGTAGTTTCAAGCAAATCTGTTTACATGAATTTGTTTAAAGCAAATAAAATAACCAGGCAAATTTTGTCCAACCTCATAATTCACTATAAAACAACTTCACACAAGGAAATCTCAAGTTTAGATATTGCACTTAGGAGCATCATCGTATTTACCCTCAAGTCAATCTGCGTCAAAATTTTATTGCTGCTAAATTATATCATTAAATACTAAGTTTTCATTTTAGTCAATTAATTCGACCCGATTTTTTTTTTGTTTAAAAAGTAGATGCTGGGCAAGGTGGGGTGGGGTGGACTTTTTCTTTTGGATAGTATATTTGGAGTGATTAAGGTAATTCCTTATACCGCTTTGACCTATTCCACTATATACACTTACCATTTTATCTTTGTATATATAGACTATTAAAAGGGTACAAATGTAATAACATAATATAGAAAAAATTAGATATTTTATGTTTAAATATTTATTTGACTTTAAAAATATTGAAAACATTAAAGATAAGTAGCAACAATTAAATTGAAGCGGAGCAGGGTGAGTGGAGATGGATGCATCCAATATCCATGGAGGTGGTAGTGGATTTCAAAATTATACATCTATAGTGAAGTGGAGCGGGTGGTGGAGTAAAATGTGCTAATTGTGGAGTGGTAGTGGGTTTAGCAATATCCACCCCCACCCCGCCCTATTACCATCCCTTATGTCTGCACCAATCGAAAGCTCTCTTTTCTCTTCTCTTCTACAGTCCGTTTTTTTTCGTGAAACATCTTTAGGCATCATGAATCTGTAGACAATAATTCAAACAACTTTTTTCTTAGATCTCTGATGCAGACGTCAGATTGACTTGGATCTAAGATATGTTCTTTTACTTGTCAATGGTACTACTCTACCGTACTGATCGTTGAATCGTTGCTTAGAGCTCGATAGCAAAACTTTAAAAAAAAAAACTTAACATCATAGTGATTTGAATAAAAACTTTTGAATAGTATAGCGACTTAAATGAACACTTTCGAATAGTTCAGTGACCAAATTGTAACTCTTTTTACTTAAGTGACCAAAATAAAAACTTACCTATAATTTAGTGATTAATAGTGTAATTTAAAATTTTTATATTAATATTTTGCTCCTACAATATTTGTTTTGAAAAGTGCTGCAATAATATTATTGATAAAATAATAGTTTTGAGATTATATTAAAGTATAACAGACGTCGCAAGATGGGTGGGAGAGGATATTTTAGGATAGTTCTTAACCTAACTGATATTTTATAGAGGGATCTTGAGATAGGTAGATTTAGGTTAAACTCGAATTTATTTTGACTATTTAAAAAAAAATCTAATCTTATCGGTCAAATTGATTTGGAACTCGCCAATTTTGAATTATTTTCCATCCTTACTCAAGTTCATCTTTTAATTATTAGAATATGGGGCGTTTTACCCAAATATGCCCTTTAAATAATATAATTATAGAAATGGGCGAGTTTTTGCATTATTTACTGGACTAGGCTGTTTCCCACGAAAACGCGTCCACTAAGCACGATTTCATAGTACGTGTTAGTAAAACGCTCCGCTGGGGGAGCGCTTTGTCCACATCAGCAAAAAACACCTCCTTGAGGGCGCGCTTTGCTGACGTGGACAAAGCGCTCCCCCAGAGGAGCGTTTTACCTATTTTTTAGGGTTAGGGTTTTTTTATTTAATTAATTTAGGGTTAGGGTTAAGGTTTTGTAAGGGTTTAGGGTTTTAAGGTATTAACTATTAATTTTAAATACAAAATATTAAATTAGAGTTTAGAGTATTAGGGTTAATTGATTAAATTTAAGGTTAATTGATACATACAGGAAAAAAATTTCTCAAAGATAATATGATTGCAGCATATATACATACTGGCGCTATGCTAAGTTTAGGGTTTCGAGAAAAAATAATTGAATTAGGATTTAGGGTTTTAAGGTTAATTCATTAAATTAACTATTAATTTTAAATACTAAATACTAAATTAGAGTGTATTAAGGTTAATTCATTAAATTAGGGATTAGGGTTTAGTTTTTTAAAATAAATTTGTGTTTAGGGTATTAGAAAAAACATATAAGCAATATAAATTTTTTTTGTCATAAGTTTTAAGGTTTAGGGTTTCTGCAAGAATAATTCTGAGCAGACGTTTCTAGAAAAATAGTGTTGGAAAACGCTTCAAGCAGGATGCACTATCAGCAAAATTTCTGGAAAAAGCTCCCACGTGGACGCTCTTTTGCTACAGTAGTTCGTAGAAAAATAATTCTGAGTAGACGTTTCTGAACAAATAGTGCCGAAAACGCTTCAAGTAGGATGCACTGTCAGCAAAATTTCTGGAAAAAGCTCCCACGTGGATGCTTTTTTGCTACAGTAGTTCGTGGAAAAATAATTCTGAGTAGACGTTTCTAGATGCACTGTCAGCAAAATTTGTGGAAAAAGCTCCCACGTGGACGCTCTTTTGCTACAGTAGTTCGTGGAAAAATAATTACGAGTGAGCGTTTACGAACAAATAGTGCCGAAAACGCTTCAAGTAGGATGCACTGTCAGCAAAATTTCTAGAAAAAGCTCCCACGTGGATGCTCTTTTGCTATAGTAGTTCGTGGAAAAATAAGGCTATAAATTAGCCAAATTTTATTCTCAGGTTGCATAACTTACAACAAAAAAATTAGAGAGGCTAAAAAGAAAAGAAATTGAAGATGAGTGAACGTATTAGTGCTGTTATTTACTATGATGGTGAGGTCTGTAACACCGAGAACGGTCCATTTTTTTATCGGAGAACACAACAAGACTGGTTTTTAACCAGAACATAGATTTGACAGAACTTCGTAAAAGAATTAGGCGCAAAATCTTCGAAACAACGCCAATGAAAGTTTTGTCTATTAAGTATCGATTTTGTGCTTCAGTTAATCCTGTGACATATGACTCATTCGACATCAAAGGCGCTCATAGCTTGGAAGAAATGGTGCAGACTCATCTCGCTAGTGGATCACCCTATCTTGAGTTGTATGTACAATTTTTATCGCCAAATGATGCATTTGCAGCTTCAACATTTACTACTGGTCGAGAGGAATACACGACCCCTGTCTGACACTTCGTTAGTGGGTGGCAAAACACGGAAGTGCCCATGTTTAGTAGCAGTATGGAATACTCAACTCCTGCACGACACTCTGTTAGTGGATGGGACATGCACCTCAGTGGGTCGATGTTTGATGCTGAAAATACGTACTGGGGAATGACATCAACTTCTAGTGGTTAGCAATCCACATCTGATTAGAGACATTGTGAAACGTCTATAAGGAGGAATGATGTACTCCCTACGACATCCACCGGCAAGGGGACCTTTTACGTTGCACATGATGATGGGTCAGATAATGAGTTCGATAAGGATCCACCTCGAGAGGCCGGCCCCGATGGTGCAGAAGTTGCATTATTTTCTGAGCTAGAACCTGTTCCAACCATACCTGAAGATGTTGAAGGGGGTTCAGATGATGAAGAAGAAGATCCACGATTCAGGGCGTACTCGCTTCCAGTCCACATGCATAATGTTGATCTATCTGAAGATGATGCGTTAGAGTTTCTAGATCTACCACACAGAAGGCGTGACCGTACAAGTTCCTCATTGGATTCAGGTGAATTAGAAATTGGTAAGGAGTTTTCCAATAAAGATAGTTTTCTTGGTGTATTAAAATAACATAGCATCATGAACAGGGTTAACTATAACGTGGTTAAATCCAAATCTAATAAGTTTGAGGCCAAGTGTTCAGTGCAAGACGGTACATGTTCATGGAAAATCATGGCCTCATTGAGGAAAAAGATAGGCTTGTGGGAGATAAAAAAGTACAAAGGTCTACATACATGTGCTGTCGGTATAGTATCACTAACCATTTAGATTTTTTTAATGGCACTGTTATTACGTACTGTTGCATTTTTTAACGTACTTCGTTGACAGGTGTTTCAGAAGATCATCCCAAGATGAATTCAGATATGTTAGCTACCTTAATACTACCGACGGTGAAGGCCGATCCCAGAACTTCAGTGCCGATCTTAATTGCCAATATTCATAGCCAGTTGAGGTACACACCCTCTTACCGCAAGGCTTGGATAGCTAAGCAGAAGGCATTGGAAAAGATTCATGGTGGGTGGGATGCTTCATATAATGAAGTGTGGCAGTGGTGTCAGGTGCTGGAGAGATATGTCTCAGGTTGCGTAACAAACCTTGAAACTGAACCTATGTACTACAATGACTGATTGCTCCATGGATGCCAAGTATTTAAGTGTCTGTTCTGGACATTTAAGCAATGCCAAGACATATTTTTATATTGCAAGCCATTGGTACAAATTGACGGTACCTTTATATACGGTAGATATACCTATCGGCCATTGCTAGCTGTGACACAAGATGGTAGTGGGAGAATCCTTCCACTTGCATTTGCAATAACACCGGGCGAGTCAGCTGATGACTGGGAGTTCTTTCTTTCTAGGTTAAGGAGGCATGTCTGCCCCCAACCTAATATCTGCGTCATATCGGATCAAGGCACCGGAATACTAGCCGCAATTGAGTGACAGGGAAGCCTATGGTATCGCACACACCACCGGTATTACCTAAGGCACGTTGCGTCCAACTACTACGGATAATTTTGATTTATAAGTGAAAAACGAAAAGTGACCAATATGGGTATTTACTATTTATTAATGTAATTTCGTTTGTAGTCTTGGATTTATTTTAAATGGAAAAGTGGTATGTAATTTTCGCTATCAACTTATATTAGCAGGGTATGAGATAAGTAAGGACCGTTTTCATGAGATGTTGGCGGTTTTGCGTTCAGTTAATGAAGAAGGCGCAGATTACCTCTGTAACATACCTTTCGAACAGTGGACACAAGCATACGACAACGGCCTACGATATGGTCATATGACCTCAAACCTGGCTGAATGCATAAATTCTATTCTAAAAGGAACACGTCATTTGCCGATAACATCGGTTGTTCGAGAGACATATTTTCGTTTAGCGGCACTATTTTTGAAGCGAGCAGCGAGTTATAAAGGCCAAATGCAAGGAGGCCGTGTATGGTGCACAAAGTTATTGCAAGAAATCAACAAGGCGAAGGCACGGGCGAACACCATATACACAGTCTGTCATGACCGAGACAACCTATGGTTTCGTGTAACAGAGTTTGACAGACCGCATGAAGGTATTATTGTCGGGCAATATTGTGTACACTTGAGAAATAGGACTTGCTATTGTGGGAGGTTTGATGCACTTCGTTATCCATGCGCTCATGTAATTACAGCTTGTCAGAATCTCTATCTAGATCCCATGAGCTACGTCGACGAAGTGTACAAACTAGAAACCATGTACAACATGTGGAGACACGTATTCCCATCTATCCCAGATGAACGTAACTGGCCGCCTGTATCGCTTACTCCGTTTAAACTGCTACCGGATAGAGAATTGCGTCGCAAACCGAAAGGTCGACCTTACTTGACTAGAATATGTACCAATATGGATATCCGAGAAATAACCAATAATCAGAAGTTGTGCGGATGGTGTAGGAACCTAGGCCATACAAGTAGATTATGTCCAAATCGAAATAGTTGATAGTTGTCGTAAAAAGCTATGTTGTATTATTTATATTTTATTAAATGAAACTATGTTGTATTACAATTGTCTTATTCAAAAGAACTTTTATTTTTATTAAATGAAACAATATAAAAAAGTTTGTACAAATATATTAAAAAAATCAATATTCGTGGCGGTCGGAATCAGTGCGACATGGGGGTCGTCGTTGGGTCCGTGGTGGATTCCTCCTTCAATCAGCTTTCGACGAGGGTTGTGGTTCCTCCGGCAGGAGATCTAGTTATGACTGTTGGGAGGATGAACCACCTTGATAGAATAATGATTGCGGCGATGTTTACGTCACCCATGGCGGAGGTGTTTGAATCTCGTAAGGTGATAGAGATTGGTAAAAAGAAGAGCTCCCCGATGGTGCCTCGTGCGATCCCTGATGCGACGGCGACCTATAGATTGAAGGTTGACTCGGAGTAATTGGGAACGGAGATGATCTGGGCCATGGATTCCAACCTGCCATAGGACTAGGAAAAGGAAACATATAAGGGTTAGGATACATATAAGGGCTAGGATGCGCACCTGGCATGATCTGAAAAGGCTGTGATGTGGGTGTCGTCCGCTGAACTGTTGGGCCTGTTGATTGTGTGGGTGCTGTTGATGGGCCTGCATCGTCGTCCCTTCTTCTTGGATTTAAAGGGCCCCGTCGTTCCCTTTGGGCACGAATTTGTCGGCGCCTCTCCTCTTCCGACAATAAATATGGCTTACTATGGATCCTAAACCATGGCATGTATTCTGCTATGCATGCTAACTCTGGAACGATGATTGGTTCCCGAGTAGGTATATAATCATACCGATTTTCCCACATTTTGATATAGTGTGACCAAAATCTAGGCCAATCTGTATGGAGTTACCGTAAGTCGACTTTGTGCTTGTCATCAAACACCTCGGGTGCCACGGGGATCAGTTGTTGGAATCCAAATTACCGCAATACTCTATCTAACTGGTGCATCTCCATAGTGGCATAGTTCACCAATGGGACCTTCACATGCCAAACGTTTGGGTTTTGAAAGAATTCATCCGGAATTACTGCCTGAATTGCCGGATCCTCGTATGGTGTTCATTGAAACTATATGAACATGATAAAAATATTACTTATATACATAATACATAATACTAAATACGAAACGACTATTTTATTATGTATATATATTTTATTTAATACTTACTTCTACTTCCGATCATTGGTCTAATAGAAGTCGTATATCTTCGAGAGAGGTAGGTATTCTGACATAACTCGCCGAATGGTTCCACCTAATTAAATAAATTTTTAGCATAAAATTATATTCTAAATCTACATAATAATTGCAAAATCTAATATAAAACTTACCTCGTTATGAGTGAAAATGTATATGGGCGGTCGACTCGAGGACGTAAAAATGGAAAGCGAAACCATGCCCATGATTGCAGTAGTGATAGGCAACCTCCTATTTTGGCTTTGTTCGGTCGCGTCGCCCCGCACATTTCCTTGTACAATGTTACCAACACGGCAGACCCCTAACTCAATTCACCGACTGCTCTAAAATCTACGAGTTTCAGCAGCCATCTCAGATGTACGAGGTTTCTTGACAAGTCCGGCATCAAATAACCTCCAATCATCTCAAGAATATATGCCCGAGCAGCATCGTCGTATTCTTCGAGTTGATCGAATCATTATCCGGCTCTGGGAATGTGTCTCGTAACCATCCTATCTCGATCCGACCTCCGTTAATTTTATCCGGTATAGCACCCAAAAGCTCGTAGCATATGGCTCCCCAATCAGTAGATGATGCGGACCCGGTGACTGCGTACCCATCCACTGACAATCCCAATTGCAAATGCACGTCTTCCAGAGTGATAGTACACTCTCCGCATGGAAGATGAAAAGTGTGCATCTTGGGTCTCCACCTCTCTATCAATGCACTAATTAGTTTCGGATCCAACTTGCACCCCTGGCCTATCGTGACCATGTGCCAAAATCCTGCTTCTCGCAAGTAATTCTCGATCAACGGCGATGGAGGACCAAACATATTACGGATGTAGCATTGCAACACCCGATCTACAGACTATTATAAAAATTTATAAAACAAAAATTAATTAAAATTGCATAAATTAATTAATGCAAACATCATAAATGAAAAAAAAATCAAGTAGTATTGAAATTGTAATTATAATTGCATAAATGAATAAAATATCAAATAGTGCAAATTTAATTAAATTTGCATAAATTAAAATAATATCGAATAATATTGAAAATTTAAAATTATCACTTACCATTGTCATTTGATCAACAAAGATGTGCTTATTATCGAGACGGATTAATTCTCCGGCCATTGCTAACATGATCGGATTTTTTTAATTTAAAAAAATTAAATTCAAAAAAAATTTAAACAAAGAATTTTGATAGAAATTTGATAGAATTCTGAGAAAATTTCAATGAAATTTGATAGATTTTTGAAGGAAATATTGAAAGAATGTTGAGAATTATGAGAGAATTGTGTGAAAAATAATTAAAGGGAAAGGAATTTTGAGAGAATTATAGAAATTTGAGAGATTTGTGTGAAAAAATGATTTGGGGGGGGGTTTATAGTTTTTTTTTTTGGGATCATTGGAGCCAAGCGGTCAAAAATTTGAAGCGTTACAGGTAAAAGCGCTCCCTGGGGCGCTTTGTCCACGTCGAAAGCGCACCCTCAAGGAGGTGTTTTTCTTGGCGTGGACAAAGCGCCCCTAGGGAGCGTTTTGCTGACACATACTATGAAATCGCGCTTACGTAGACGCGTTTTTGTGAGAAACGGCCTAGTCCGGTAAATAATGCAAAAACCGGCCCATTTTCGTAATTATATTATTTAAAGGGCATATTTGGGTAAATCGCCCTAGAATATGCCTTGATTGCATTTTTGAAAATTAAAATAACAATTTTGAACATAACATTTATAGGGTTAGTAATTTTTGGTACATTGACAATATATTTATTTTTATTTCACAGGAAGACTTAAAAAATTGTTGTATTTTTAAAAATATATATTTATTTTTAATATTTTACTATACTTCTATAGAATATTTGTCAACCTTTTAACCTAGTTGTGGAATATAAAAATTTCAAAAGCAATGTACCAAATATTATTATATATTTATATCGTGGGGCAAGTGTTATACATAATTTATATAATAAATAAATTAACATAAACAACAAAAATGAAAAAAAAACTTGTGAAACACAAAATAACAAAACCACAATACAAATGCATAAACTTGTTAAAATTTACATAAAAATAAAATATAATAAATAAAATTTTCTATTATTTATAATACTTTCAACATAGGGAAAGATGACACCATCATATATAACTTTTAAACAATTATGTAAAATATAAGATATATTGAAATAGAAATCGATACAAACATAAATAATTTTTATGATAAATTATATAAAATATTTATAACACAAAAATTAATATAAATACAAAAGCATTCAAAAATATATAGAAATTTATTGTAAAACAAATTGAAAATGACCTTTGTTATAATATTATTGTTGAATAAATTGTTATAATAAGGAATAAAATAATGGTTCGTTGCAAGATAAACAAGAAAAGGAGAGCCAACTACTAAGTTTATTAACATAGTTTGGATTCAGTAATCTTACTTTTATGAATCTTAACTTAAAAATAAATTTACTCAATAATTTAGTAAGGTACAAAAATTGATTTAAACTCAATCTACCTTTGCACAAACAAATGATTGTAGTCTCAAAATTATCCCCAATTATTAGATTCGCTCTCTCAAATTCTTTACCTTACAAACCAAATAACTTTCCAAAAAAAAAAAGAATAAAGAATACCAAACAGCCCAAATAAAAAAACTCTCTAAAATGTGAGTTTCAACAGCCCATAAATAAGCTCCAAAATAATCCATCTCAATTCAAAAATAGGAGAGACAAGCTTTTTAAAATTCAAATGAGGTCAATTAAAATATCTTCAAATATTATTCATTCAATTTGGAAATACTTCGACCATTGAATAAGCTTCACACCCTTTAAGATACTAAAATAAAGTCTAAACAAAATTGAACTCTTCCATTCTCTTTAAAATTACCGCAAATGGGTAAAGCTTAAACCTCCTTATATCTATTTCTCTTTGTACATAAAACGTCCCACTTTTGTTGCCTAATTAAAACCTTAATTAAATATATTAATCATATATAAGAAAAAATTACCAACACATGAAAACCACTTTGACTATTATAGAAATATTGTTGTGTTGGATGTTATAACGGAAAGTTTAACGGTTAAAGTTTCCAACAATCTCTCTTTTGACATTTTCACAAAATCTATAATAATTGATAACTCACAAATTCATACAATGTTATAAATAAAGGAACTAGATTATTATTGTTGGAAAACTCAATTTAAAAAATTGTGTTTTTAAATATAACGAAAGTTTAAAATTTTCTTTAAAATTGAGTTGTTGTGTTATTTATAACAATAAATTTTATAAAATTATACATGTGCTTTGTATGAGGCAGTTTAAAGTCGATCTCGACTTTTTATCGAACGACCTTCTCTACTCTTCTCAAACCACGAATTACCTTGAGTATGGACTCGAATAACACAAACCAAATCACAGGATGAAAACTTTTATTTAACATTTAGTAGGAAAGTTAATTCTATTTATAACAAAAAACTATGCCTTTTTTTTCTAGAAAATATAATTTATTCTGTAAAACAAAATTT
This sequence comes from Gossypium anomalum, assembly GCA_025698475.1. Lineage (NCBI taxonomy): Eukaryota > Viridiplantae > Streptophyta > Magnoliopsida > Malvales > Malvaceae > Gossypium > Gossypium anomalum. The sequence continues at coordinate 18,479,173 of CM046963.1, read as the reverse complement.
CACTATTTTCTATCAGAATAACAACATATGTGAAGTGTGTAAATTGTTCAACACATAGTTCCTATTTGTAGTGAATCAATACAAGAGTTTTGTTAGAAAAAACACTGTTTAAATAATAATATTTTAATAGAAAATACAACTTCTACTCTAAGTAGAAGATTAAGGGGAATTGGCACACCCTAATGGCAGAGCCCTTATTATGTATTATGGCCCTTTTGGGTATTTCATGTATTGAGTCCAACTATATGTGTTATTTGAACTTTTATCCAACACTTATAATTTATCCTAGCCCAAGATTTATTTTTTATTTCCAAAACATTATTTATTTAATCAATTAATTAAATTAACTAAATTAATTTCTCAATTAAATTATTTTCTTAAAATAATTCTAATTCCATTAAAGTCATAACAATTTTATCGTAATAGAATATATGAAGAAATTATATTTAATTGTCTTATTCAACAAATCCATAATAACTTAATTAATTTAATTCTCGCTTCGAACTTCAATTATTTAATTATAATCTAATTAAATAATAATTGAAAGAACTTAAATTAATTTCTAGGTTATCTTTTGTACTTAGTGATAAACACATCCATTACGGATAGTTCATTGTTTTCATTCATTTCATATTTGTTAGTTCTACATGCAATTTATTGCTGGTTATCTCGAGCTAGTGGAGGGATCAATTGGATAAATATAATTAGAGCTCAAAAATTTGTAATTAAGTTTCAGTTTTTCGCCTATTAATTACAACATTATTTAGTCATGAGGTCATTCTATTAAAGTATTATAACTGAGCTCTCTTTTATTATATACCATTACGAAAGCTATTGAATAAGTACACGTCCAATGACCTTGTCATCAACGTGTTACCCTCATAGGATATCATTGATCTCTTTAGAATAAATCTGTTCTCCCAATATGATCCTATTTTACCTCATGGTAACTATTATATGTTCCTTCATAAAAAGTTAATTACTATCATATAATCATTAAATCATTTATCACAAAGACAAATTACCTAAAACCATGTTTACATTTTATCTATCATGTAATACCAATAAGAGGATATCATTTACCCTTTATTGGACTATGAATTTCGCTATTAAAGAATGATGTTGTATACTATAGAACTTGTATACACAATGTACCAGCTTTCGATTCTTTATATATTTAAACTTAGACTTTTATTTAGATCAAAGTATACGAGTCACACATGCATAGTTCATCCTCCACTCACGATTAATGTATGTCACACTATGAATGTCACAAGAGACTAAATCCATAAACATATCTAGGATCTATTCTAATTAGATCTTACCCGATGCGGTGTTAGTCCAATCAGTCACATACATATCTCTATCTTCTCAGAGTCACCGCTCTAATACCAAAGACAAGATATCTTCCTAATTGGAGTTGATAGAAGACATATTAGTCTTTAAATTAATTTGTTCAATTTCAATCAATTCTTGTGGATTATATGCTCTCGATGTCCGAAAATCGCTCTAATTCACACTCTTTGAGTCTCTCACTCGACCCATTTTCAATGGGAGTTGCAATAACCAGCATGGATAGCTCCTGTACATGTCATACGCTCTGACATGGGTTCTCCCACACTCCCATTCACAGTGTCACGATTGAGTAAACGTCCACAGGTCTAGGCAGAATCATTGTTATTGACATTTTCCAGTAAAACTATTACTTCTCGTGTGGTTTTGTCCAAATGCTCCCCTAGAGATGATATCAAACTGCTTTATGATGTTCTTACCCAATCTAACATAGAAGTTGTAACAGCCCATTTTCTAGTGAAATTGGAACAGTGGTTTCGAGACCACAAATCTGACCCAAAAATATAATAGACATGTAGTGTGAAATTGTTGATAGGAAAATTTTATCGATTAAGTGTTTAATTACGAGAAGGACTAAATCGCATAAAATACAAAAGTTAAATTCTAGTAGCTATAAGGATCAAATAGCTATGGAATTCAAAACTTAAGGTCCTTATATGGTAATTAGACCATTAAAAAAAGTATGTAGATTTTTCTTAGTGACTCATCCATGGAATTATAGAAAAAGGGTAAGGACTAAATTGAAAATAATAAAATACTTAATTAATTAAAAAGATCATAAAATAAATCATCTTATTTTATGTCATCTTCAACCTAAAACACATTGAAACCCTAGGAGAGAGAAAAGAAACTTTCAAGGCCTAATTGAGTAAGTTCTCTTTTCCCGTTTTTAGTAATTTTGGTATTTTTGAAATTGGGATAGCTCAATCTCTCTATGTGAGGTATTAATTTGACAAGTTATTAAGGTATGAAAATGGGTCATGGATGTAAATGCTAAAAATTAGAAATTTATGGTAGAAAATGAAAGATTATTGATAGATAAATAACTTTTACAAAGTGATTTTTGATGAAAACATGATTTAGGAACTAAAATGAAAAGTTGTAAAATTTGATGAAAAATTCTGAAATTTTATGAATACATGTGCTAGAAAATTTGTAATGAGGCTTTGGTTAGGCTTGGAATAGGGAGTAATTTGCACAAGTTTCATTTTCCGGGCCTAGGGACAAAATCAGAATTTATGAAAAAGTTAGGGGCAAAATGGTAATTTTGCCTAGGACGTAAATTGAGTCCATTTGAATATGAAATGTGTGAAATTGATGGTTAAATTCATTTATATAGATCCGGACAACACTAATTCGAGGTTAGATCGAGGAAAAGAAAAGGTTTCGGATTAGTAGATTTCTAACACGAACAAGTGTCGAGGTAAGTTTGTGTAACTTAATCGAGCATGTACTTATGTTAACTAAATGTTGTGTTTGTATGTAATGTGATTTATATTGATGTACTTTAATTGTATACTATGATAAAAAATTTGATATAATGCTTGAAATGGTGATAAAGGGTTAAGTCCCAATTGAATGTTGAATTTCGATAATTATATGCGCTTTCCCGAAATTAATAAGGTCTTGCATTTGTTCTGGATGAGATTTAGCTCAGACGAGTAATCTCATTGACCTTGTTATAGAAAGGATTTAGCCTGGATAGGTAATCCTGATAAATACCTCTCAAGCATACGTTATGATTAGGGTTTAGCCTAGACTAGTAATCCTAATCAAGCCCTCTAAGCATACGTTACATAAAAGATTTAGCCTGGACCGGTAATCCTGTTATACGATATGTGGCTCAAGAGAGTGTTTCTTGGTTAAGTGCCCTAATGGGTACCATTGAATACGGAATTGATGGATTATTAAATCATACACTTTGAGTGTACTACTTAAGCATCCATTGGAATTCAATGATTCAATGGACATATAACTCTTGACATGGCATGAAAATCTTGAGATGATATGATAATGACTTGAAAGAGTATTGCTTGATGAGCTCATCTATGTCACTTGATTGATATAAAGATTTTGGTGACTAACATGTTTGATTGAATGTATGTAATTAGGCAATTTAGCCAAATAGATGGAAACATAACATTGTATGCCTAGATTTAATAAGCAAGATTGGTAAGTTTAATTTTTGTTATACTAAAGCCTGTAATGCTTACTCCATTTTATTTTACCTGTTTTATAGTGCTCGAAAGCTCGCGAGGGTTAGAGATCACTAGAAAATCGTCACACTATCAACTAGTTATTTTGGGTATTCTTAGTAGAATTCATTTTGGTATAATGACATGTATAAGATAACTTGGCCAATAGTGGCTTGAAATGTTATTTTATAACCTAGCCATTGGAATGGCTAGTAACGGTTCATTTTGGTATTACTAAGTAGATTATCATGATATATATTTACTCATGAGATATGTTAAGAATATGTGATCAATATTGTGTAATGCCTAAGTTCATCCAAGGTAAGTTTACAACCACATATGCATGTAACTATGATTAATGATAGAATTGTCTATTTTGAATGCTTAGATTGGTTGGTATTGGATGTGTGTTTCATGTAGGTCTTGGGTGAAAATTTGGGTGAGAAATGGAGCTAGAAATGGATTCATTTTGTCCACACGGGCAGATACATCGGCGTGTGTCTAGACCATGTGTGACACACGGCCTGGTAACATGGGCATATGGTTTGGCCGTGTGTCCCCTGCACCTTAATTTTGAGAAATAGAATACTCATAATTGGGCACACGGACAGAGACACGGGTGTGTGTCTCAGCCGTGTGTGCCACACAGCCTAGAACACGGGTGTGTGCCTTGGCCGTGTGAAACCTGCACCTAATTTTGAATTAAATTAATTAACCACACGGCCTAGCACACGAGCGTGTGGCATGGCCGTGTGTGCAAGTGAGAGAGCAGCACGAGGTCAAACACGGCCTCCAACACCGGCGTGTCCTTTGGACCACACGGGCGTGTGAGCCTGCACCTTAGGAAAATTTTGTAATTTCGCGAAAAATTCTTAGAGGTCCCGATTAAGTCCCGGCTCGATTCTAATACTTGTATTGCCCCTCGAGGGCCTGATCAGAAGACGTTATGGTTGATATCGGTAAATGAATAGTAATTTACATAGATTAATAGAAAAATGTTTTCAATGTTCTGGTAATGCTCTGAAACCTTGTTTTGATGATGGGTACGGGTTAAGGGTATTACATTTAGTGGTATCAGAGCTACGATTTAGCTGATTCTTGAATTTGACGTAGCAAACACGAGTTTAGTTATACATGCCATATATAAATTGTGATAGTGTGATGAATTCTGATCATTTTAAATGTGTTTTTCATATGGTAATGTCATCCAACTGAGCTAGAGTTGAATTCGAGAAAGCTGAGAGGAATGCTTCAGCTTCAGTACAAAGAGTTGCGTCTGCGTCTAGTAGTGAAAGACCCGTGTCTGAGGGCCGAAGTGAGGAGGCAAAACAAGCCTTTTTTCAAACGATGAATGAATGGTTTACCCAGTACTTGAGAACAAACCCTGCTGTACAACAACCTCTCCCACCTGCTCCCTAACCGATTCCTAAAGTACCACAGGGTGCCAAACTTGTTAGAATTGATAAGCCTCTAATAGATAAAATTTGCAAGCATGGGGTAGAAGAATTTAGAGCCACCGCAGATGATGATCCGGAAAGCGCTGAGTTTTGGTTAGAAAACACTATCCGGGTTTTTGATGAACTATATTGCACACCTGTCGAATGTCTGAAATGTGCAGTATCCTTACTGAAAGATATAGTTTATCATTGGTGGAATACCATAACTTTAGTAGTATCGAGGGAGAATGTCACATGGTAATTCTTTCAAGCTGAATTCAGGAAGAAATATGTGAGTCAGAGATTTATGGATCAAAAAAATAAAAAAATTCTAGAGCTCAAACAAGGAAACATGACCGTATTTGAATATAAATGGGAATTTGTTCGACTGAGTAAGTATGCTAGAGAATAGTTTTAACCAAGGTTGAAATGTGTAAACGCTTTGAAGAAGGCCTAAATGAAGATACCAAGTTATTGATTGGGATTCTCAAAATAAGGGAATTTGCGGCGCTAGCTGACCTAACACACAAAGCAGAGGAATTGAGTAAAGAAAAGAAACAAGTCGGAAAAGAGGCTCAGGTTTTTGGAAAAAGAACTACGAGTAAGTCACAATCATTTGCTTCTAAGAAATTCAAGAAGTATTATGATTGTGTGACCACCTCTACGAGATATTCTGGAAGAGAGCGGGGCTCTCAACATTCTAACCCGAGGTCTTCATCTCCATCTATGACCAGTATGGGTAGTGTTGGTAATCCCAAACTGAAATGTAAACATTGTAACAAATTTCATCATGGGAAATATCAGTCTAGAAGTGGAGCTTGTTTCGGATGTGGTTCACTTGAGCATTTTCTTAGAGATTGTCCAAAAAGAGTTGAAAAGGAGATTGAACCAGCTCCAAAGTTGAGTAATCCTGTCTCGAGGGGCAAACCACCCCGTCACCCCGTAATGTTAGTGGTAGTCGAGGTACTACTAAGGATATAAAAGTTAGATCTGAGGCACGAGCACCTGCAAGGACATATGCTATTCGTGCTAGAGAAGATCCCTCTGCACCAGACGTCATTACTGGTACATTTTCTCTACTTGATACTGATATTACTGCATTGATTGATCCTGGTTCCACACATTCATACATATGCACGAACCTAGTGTCTGTTAAAAATTTACCTGTTGAGTTCACTAAATTTGTGGTTAAAGTTTCAAACCCCTTGGGCCAGTGTGTTATGGTGGATAAAGTCTATAAGAACTGTCCGTTAATGGTAAAAGGTTATTGCTTTTCGGCTGACTTGATGTTATTTCCATTTTATGAGTTTGATGTGATCTTGGGAATGGATTGGTTAACCCGATATGATGCAGTGGTAAATTGTAAGAAGAAATATATTGTATTGAAATGTGAGAATGGTGAATTGCTTCGTGTTGAATCTGATAAACTAGATGGACTACCTAATGTGATTTTAGTAATATCAGCATAGAAATATGTCAGAAAAGGTTATGACGCTTATCTCGCATTTATGTTGGATACTAAAGTATCTGAGTCAAAGATTCAGTCAGTGCCGATTGTATGTGAATTTTCTGATGTAGTCCCAGAAGAATTACTTGGTTTACCACCAGATAGAGAAGTAGAATTTTCTATAGATCTTGTTTCGGGTACAACATCTATATCTATAGCACCTTACAGAATGGCCCTTACTGAATTGAAAGAGCTGAAAGTACAATTTCAAGAGTTGATTGACAAAGGTTTTGCTCGACCTAGTTTCTCACCTTGGGGTGCGCCGGTCCTATTTGTAAAGAAGAAAGATGGATTGTTGAGGCTGTGCATTAATTACAGATAGCTCAACAAAGTTACAATAAAGAACAAGTATCCATTGCCTCGTATTGATGATTTGTTTGACTAGTTAAAATGTGCCACTGTATTTTCAAATATTGATCTCCGTTCTGGTTATTATCAATTACAGGTAAAATAATTAGAAGTACCAAAGACAGCTTTTAGAACCAGGTATGGACACTATGAGTTTCTTGTGATGCCATTTGGTTTGACCAATGCACCTGCAGTGTTTATGGATTTGATGAACATAATTTTTAGACCGTATTTGGACAGGTTTGTGGTGGTATTTATAGATGTTATTTTGGTTTGTATTTATAGATGATATTTTGGTTTACTCTCAGAATGAAAATTAGCATGCTGAGCATTTGAGAATAGTGTTGCAAACTCTACGAGAGAAACAATTGTATGCCAAATTCAGTAAATGTGAATTTTGGCTACGGGAAGTTAGTTTCCTTGGGTATATAGTATCTGCTGAAGGTGTCAGAGTAGACCCGAATAAAATTTTAGCCATTTTTAATTGGAAGCCATCGATAAATGTGTTTGAAGTCCGAAGTTTTATGGGACTAGCTGGTTATTATCGGAGATTTGTAAAAAGTTTTTCAATGATAGCTTGCCCGATGACTCGTTTGCTACAAAAAGATGTAAAGTTCGAGTGGATTGACAAATACCAACAGAGTTTTAATAGATTAAAAGCTTTATCGACAGAAGCACCAGTGTTATTCAGCCAGAATTGAGTAAGGAATTTACAGTTTACAGTGATGCGTCATTGAATGGTTTAGGCTGTGTTTTGATGCAAGAAATTAAGGTAGTAGCCTATGCTTCACGATAGCTAAAGCTACATGAAAAGAAATACTCGACACATGATCTTGAATTGGCAGCTATAGTGTTTGCATTGAAAATCTGGCGGCATTACTTGTTTGGGGAAAAATATCACATATTCACTGATCATAAAGGTTTGAAATACTTTGTAACAGCCCGATTTTGGGCCTAGTCAGAATAGTGGTTTCGGGACCTTGAATCTGATGTAGAAAAATTTGTTTTTGTTACAATTTCATCTAAAAATTTCGTTCGAAAATTTTGACGTTTGGACACTCAATTTAGCAAAAATGACTAAATTGTAAACAGTACAAAAGTTGAGTTCTACATGCTAGAGGTGTCAAATTGTTATGAAATTTTAAATTGAAGGTCCTTAGATGGTAATTAGATCATTTGTTAAGTTAGTGGACAAAAATGGACATGAGATAAGAGAAATTTCATGTTTTAAGTTAGGGGCATTTTGGTCATTTGGCTAATAAATGAATTAAAAATAAAATTAAAAGCCAATTTTTGCTCATCTTCTACCCTTGGCTGAAAATTTCAAAAGGGAACCATAACTAGGGTTTGTTCATCTTCCAAGCTCAATTGTAAGTCCATTCTAGCCCCGTTTTTAATGATTTTTATGTTTTTGAGATTTTTGTAACCTAATGTAGCTATTTCAAGGATTAATTTGAAAGAAAATCAAAGTCTAAAATTTTAACCATGAATAATATTTGTGCATTTTGATGTCTAATGGTAGAAAATGTATGTTAGATGTAAGATAAACAACTTTTGCTAGGTGATTTTTAATAAAAATGTCAAAAGGACCAATTTGTAAAAAGAAAGTTATAAAATGTGTAAAAGTGTGATTAAATGAAAAATATGAGCTGTTATAAGCATTAAAGAGGGTTGGCTAGGCTTGGATCTTGATGAAATTGAATAGAATTCATTTTACGAGCCTAGGGACTAAAATGGAAATATGTTAAAGTTTAGGGGCAAAAATGTAATTTTTCCATAATATAAGTTTTTGACTGAATTGAGCAATGTGATTAATAAATGAGATAAATTTGCTATTCTAGATTAAGAGAAACGAGGTTCGGACCTAGATCGGGCGAAAAATAAAGTATTTGACGATTAAGTCCATTTCCCACTATTTTTGTACTGAGGTAAGTTCTTATGTAACTAATGCATTTTTTAATTATGTTTTAAATGCTTTACCATTATATGAATTATGATTGACCATTGAGCGTATTCGACAAAGTTACGACAATAGTGAAATCCCGATTAAACCTTAGGAATAGATATGATACAAATGGAATGACATTAGGGTTACCGAGACTGTGTGTAAGACCATATCTGGGATATGGCATCATTATGAGATTTCATGTAAGACATATCTGGGATATGACATCGATATGATATTTCGTGTAAGACCATAGCTGGGCTATTGGCATCGATACGAGATCTCATGTAAGACCATATCTGGGATATGACATTGGTGTGGTACTATGTGTACGAGATACCCGAGTATCCTTAAGTATTCCAAGTGGTTCAATGGGAAATGCAACGGGAATGTTAAAGTTGTGAAAGACTATGGTATGTGGTAAATTGGTACAGGTATGTACATAAAACTCATGCTCGTGAGTTCGATATGTGATGAATCATTCGGTAAGGTTGTGATTGAGTAAGTTGGATTATGAGATTTCTAATGACATTTATGTTAATTTGCTTCGAGTTAATTGTATGTTAAATGTGAGTTTAGAATGCTTATTATTTGCATGGGAACTTACTAAGCTTTATAGCTTACTCCCTCTCTTTTCCCTTGTCTTATACTATCACCAAGCCAGCTCGGGGATCGGAGATTGTCGGAGATCCAGTTACACTATCAACTTAATATTTTGGGTACCAATGATTTCAATATTTTGAGTTATGGCATGTATAGGGACTTGGTTATTTTATTATGTGTCATAATTGATTTGGCCTAATGTGTTGGCCTATAGTGGTTGATAATTCATTTTGTAAATGGCCAAACGAAATTGGCTAATATTGGTTTAAGTATTTATGCATATGATGAGGTTTTCATGGATGTGGAAGTTTGCATGATTGAAGTTGATAAGTATGTGATGTTTGTATGTGGTAAATGGTAGCATGTGAATGATGTATGGATATCTTGATTGTGGCTGAATTGGTTGATTGTAATTGCTTGGATTGGTGATATGTTTTGTTGTGTAGGTGTATGCATAAAAGGGTGACAAAATGGCTTGGTAAATAGCCTTGTTTTTTGTCCACACGAGTAGACACGCGAGCGTCTGTCTAGGCCGTGTGTGACACACAGCTTGCCCCATGGAAGTGTGCTCTGGCCTTGTGTCCCTTCCACCTTAATTGTTGCAAAACAGAATGCTTAGAATTGAGCACACGGGCAGAGACACAGGTATGTGTCTCAACCGTGTGGATGACACGGCCTCAGGCACGGGCGTGTGCCCTGGGCAGGTGAAGTCGACATCTATTTTATGAAAAATCATGAAAATTAAATCGACCATATGGCCTAAGCACACGAGCGTGTGCCTTGGCCGTGTGACTTCAATTTCTTCATGGGTGACAAATAGAGAGTTATACGAGTTAGGGACACGGGCGTGTGTGTCCACACAGCTTGCCTACACGGGCATGTGTGTCCACATGGCCTACCCACATAGGTGTGTGGCTCTTAAAACATGAAAATTTTCTAAGTGTTGTTAAATTTTCTAAAGTTCTTAGTTTAGTCCCGAATCGCTTCCAATGTATGTTTTGGGCCTCATAGGCTCGACTTAGGGATGATATGAATGATTATGAAAAGTTTCAAATTTGGATGGAAATTTACGTCTCAATTTTGTATGACTGCTTGTGTATAAGTTCGGTAATGCCTCGTACCCTATTTCGGCGTTGGATACGGGTATGGGGTGTTACATACTTGATGTCATAGAAAGATTTGAATTTGAGACAGCGCAGATGACTTGAGTTATTGAAAGATTTTGATCTTGTTATTGACTACCATCTTGGAAAAGCTAACGTAGTGGTGGATGCTTGAAGAAGAAAATCTTTGTGTAATTTGCAAGCAATGAATACTCGATTATCGTTGTCTGATAATGGTTCAATCTTAGCTGAGTTAAAAGCTAGACCATTGTTTTTCGACAGATCTCTAAAGCTCAGAAAAATGATAGTAAGTTACAAGCAGAACAAGTACAAAGTGAATTGACTCTTGACTTAGAATTTCAAATCAGGACTGATGGTTGTTTATTATTCATAGGCAGAGTATGTGTTTTGAAAAGTTCAGAACTAGTACAGAAAATTTTGAATGAAGCTCACAGTGGTAACATGTCTATTCATCCTGGTAGTAATAAAATGTATAATGATCTGAAAAAGATGTACTGGTGGCCGGGAATGGAATAAGATATTTTTGAGTTCGTATGTAAATGTTTGATATGTTAGCAAGTAAAAGCTGAACATCAGTTGTCTTCTGTACTATTACAGCTAGTTATGATATCGGAATGAAAATGGGAAATAATCAATATGGACTTTGTAACGGGACTACCTCTATCTCCAAAGAGGAAAGATGGCATTTGGGTAATTTTTGATCAGCTGACAAAGTCGACACACTTTATTCCAGTACATATGGATTATTCTTTGGATGGATTGACTGAATTGTACGTTTCTAAGATTGTTAGATTGCATGGAGTACCTGTCTCCATTATTTTAGATAGAGATCCTCGGTTTACATCTCGATTCTAGAGTAAATTACAAGAAGCTCTGGGTACTCAGTTACACTTTAGTACTGCATTTCATCCTTAGACAGATGGTCAATCTGAACGGGTAATACATATCTTGGAAGATATGCTTTGGTGTTGTGAAGGTAACTAGGAAAGGTATTTGCCTTTGGTTGAATTTACTTATAATAATAGTTATCAGTCTAGTATTAAAATGGCGCCGTATGAAGCCTTTTATGGTCATAAATGTAGAACTCCATTGTACTGGACAGAACTCAATGAGAAAAAGTTACACAGAGTTGACTTGGTCTAAGAGACCGAGGAAAAAGTAAAAGTAATTCGAGACAGCTTGAAAGCAGCCTCTGATCGTCAAAAGTCTTATGCTGATTTGAAGCGAAAAGAAATAGAATTTCAAGTTGGTGACAAAGTATTCTTGAAAGTGTCGCCTTGGAAAAAAGTTCTCCAATTTGGTCGCAAAGGAAAATTGAGTCCACGGTTCATTGGACCATATGAGATTATTGAAAGAATTGAACCAGTTGCATATCGGTTAGCTTTACCGCCAGAGCTTGATCAGATTCATAATGTTTTTCATGTGTCTATGCTACGACAGTATTGATCTGATCCTTCACATGTTATGTCTCTGACAGAGGTAGATATCCAGCCTGATATGACATATAGTGAAAAACCAATCAAAATCTTAGCTCGGGAAACAAAAGAGTTAAGAAATAAAAAGGTAGCTTTAGTAAAAGTTCTTTGGCAACGACACGGTATAGAAGAGCTACCTAGGAGCTCAAGGATACTATGATAAAGCAATACCCTAATCTTTTTACTGGTAAGATTTTCGAAGACGAAAATCCCTAAAGAGGGGAGAGTTGTAATAACCCATTTTTTAGTGAAATCGGAACAGTGGTTTCGGGACCACAAATTCGACCCAAAAATATAATTTATTTTTGTTTTATTATATGATCCATATTATAATAGGCATGTCGTGTGAAATTGTTGATAGGAAAATTTTATCGATTAAGTATTCAATTACGAGAAATACTAAATCACATAAAATGCAAAAGTTGAATTCTAGTAGCTATAAGGATCAAATAGCTATGGAATTAAAAACCTAAGGTTCTTATATGGTAATGAGACCATTAAGAAAAGTATGTAGGTTTTTCTTGAAGACTCATCCATGGAATTATAGAAAAAGGGCAAGGACTAAATTGAAAATAACAAAATACTTAATTAATTAAAAAGATGATAAAAGAAATCATCTTATTTTATGTCATCTTCAACCTAAAACATATTGAAACCCTAGGAGAGAGAAAAGAAACTTTCAAGGCCTAATTGGGTAAGTTCTCTTATCCCGGTTTTAGTAATTTTGGTATTTTTAAAACTGGGATAGGTCAATCTCTCTATTTGAGGGATTAATTTGAAAAGTTATCAAGGTATAAAAATGGGTCATGGATGTATATGCTAAAAATTAGAAATTTATGGTAGAATATGAAAGATTATTGATAGATAAACAACTTTTACAAAGTGATTTTTGATGAAAACATGATTTAGGAACTAAAATGAAAAGTTGTAAAATTTGATAAAAATTCTGAAATTTTATGAATACATGTGTTGGAAAATTTGTAATAGGGCTTTGGTTAGGCTTGGAATAGGGAGTAATTTGCACAAGTTTCATTTTCCGGGCCTAGGGACAAAATGGTAATTTTGCCTAGGATGTAAATTTAGTCCATTTAAATATGAAATGTGTGAAATTGATGGTTAAATTCATTTATATAGATTCGGACAATACTAATTCGAGGTTAGATCGAGGAAAAGAAAAGATTTCGGATTAGTAGATTTCTAATGCGAACAAGTATCGAGGTAAGTTCGTGTAACTTAATCGAGCATGTATATATGTTAATTGAATGTTTTGTTTGTATGTAATGTGATTTATATTGATGTACTTTAATTGTATACTATGATGAAAAAATTGATATAATGCTTGAAATAGTGGTAAAGGGTTAAGTCCCGCTTAAATGTTGAATTCCAATAATTATATGCACTTTCCCGAAACTAATAAAGTCCTGCATTTGATGCGGATGAGATTTAGCTCGGACGAGTAATCTCATTAACCTTGTTATAGAAAAGATTTAGCCTGGATGGGTAATCCCGATATAATACCTCTCGAGCATACGTTATGATTTGGGTTTAGCATGGACTAGTAATCCTAATAGAGTCCCTCTGAGCATACGTTATGTAACATCCCGAAATAGGGCCTAAAGGGAATAGTGGTTGCGAAACCACAAATTCGAGGTGGAAAAATTTATGTTATTATCATTTTAAGGTCTATGGCATGATTGCATGATTATGTGAAAATTTCGTTTAGAAATTTTATCGATAGAGGGTCCAATTTGATATTTAGGACTAAATTGTAAAAGTTGTAAAATGTGTGTTTTAGTCCACGAAGGTACTGAGTACTTGTGAGTAATGGGTTTTTAAAGTGGAGGTCCTTGAATAGTAATTAGACCATTATACTAGTTTGGATAAAAATACCTAATGTTCATAAGTTCATGTTAGAGTGAGAATTTGATGTTGCCATAGAAGGGAAAAATGATCACCGTGTCATAAAACATGAGAAAATAGGATGAAGTTAATTTCCGAGTCATGGGGAAAAAGTGTAAATATGTAAAAGTTTAAGGGCAAAAATATAATTTTGCCAAAGTTTGAGTCAAGGACTATTTTAATAAATGTGAGTATTAGATAAGCTAATTTTTTTTTATTATAGATCAAGAAGAACGAAATCCGGAGTTAGTTCGGGGAAAGAAAAAGATAGTGGACTAAATCGATATAGTTGATCGTATTTTGTTTCAAAGTGTGCGGTAAATAATTCCAATATTCTATTATTTTATGTTAATGTTGTTAATTTCCAACATGTGTATATTTATTTTATGAAATTATTCAATGAAGACTCAAGCATGAATTGACGGAGAAGTAATTTTAGAAAGTCCCGGTTGAACCTTAGGAATGTGTAGGATACAAATGTCATGACATTAGGGTTTAAGGATTACATGTAAGACCATGCCAAGGCATGAAAATTGGTAAGGTTTCTAGGCAAGGAAATCATGTAAGACCATGTCAAGACATGGCATTGATAAGTTACTATAAGGCAAAGGTCCCATGTAAGACCATGCCAAGGCATGGCATTGGTGAGTTCATAAGGCAAGGATACCATGTAAGACCATGTCGACACATGGCAATGGTAATTTTCAAAAGGATACCACATAAGACCATGACAAGTAATGGCAATGGTAAGGTACCCGTGTATCCTTAGTATTCCAATTGGTTCAACGAGAAAATTTAAAGAGAATATCAAGGTAAGGTAAGGTAAGACGAGTTATACTAGAAAGGTAAGTATATAATGAACCTAGGCTTAGCGTCTTCCATTAAATTTCTGAGTCAGGGCCTAGGTAAGGAAGCCTAGCAGCTCAATTGAATTAGGCGCAAGAAGCTTCAGTTACGCCGCTTGACCTAGTCATCGCAGGGGCTCAGCGCTTAGTTGAAAGACACTGTGCAAGGTAAGTATATAATGTTCATGTATGCTTGATAAGGAAAAAGGTAAGTAAAATGTATTAATAAATTTGATTAATTAAGTAAGTATTTAAGTAAGTGAGTAAGTGAAGAAATTTAAAATATGTCTATGACAATTAATGAAGTTGCATTAAGTAGTATCATGCCAAGTAGTAAGATAATTCTTATGAATGTTGTTATTTATTTGCATGCAAACTTACTAAGCTTAATGCTTACCCCCTTTATTTTCATTATTTTTATAGTTTTGTCAAGCTAACTCAAGGATCGTAAAGTACATCGGAGGTCCGAGCACACTATCACAAGGATTATTTTGGTATAGCTAGACGTTTCATTTTGAGTATGGCATGTATAGCATTGTAGCAATTTTGTGTGTATGATCTTATGATTTGGCTACTGAATGGTGTGTAAATGCTTGATAATGATTAGCTATTGGAATGGCTAATCAAGGACATGTTTGGGGTTATGTATGCCTAAATGCTAGTTATTCCATGGAAATCATGAAAAATGTGAAATTAGCTTTAAAACAGTATCAAACAGTAGTAATAATGTGAATTTCAAAAATCACTAAAAATAGTAGAAATGGATTTATATAGTTAATGAGATATAGAATTAAATCTTATTGAGTCTATTTTCATATGAAAGAAACAGAGTAAATAAAAGAGTTGTATTTTATGAGGTATTTAAATTTTGGTGAGATAGGGTCAAAGTGATTTCTGAATCCCCTGTTCTGACTTTATAAATTCACTAAAAATTGTACAAAAATAATTATGAGTTATACTTTATATGTATATATTACTTATTGAGTCTAATTTTAAAAGAAATAAACGACATTGTTATTTGAATTCTTTACATGGAGAAAATTACTTCGTAGTGAACAGAGGTTAGAGAAGTCAAACACTAAAATAAGATAGACTTTAACTAATAAACTGTACTAATTGGATAGACCAAAAATTTTGAAAAACATTTAGTAAGAATATATATGAGTTTAGTTTCAAAGAAAATTTACAGATTTGGATTTGGAGTTTCGTAGCTCAAGTTATGATTTATTTAGTGACTATGACGCAGATGGACAGTTTATTTATAAAAGATGAAATAAATTGTTTTGATTTGTTTAAGTTATCGAAAATTTTTTATTGATTCTGGTTTGTTCCCGAACCGTTTCAATTTCATGTTTTATGGTATCGAGGACCGTTTTTAAGGACATATTGAATGGATGAAACTAAATTAATTTTAAAAGTAAATTTTTATGCCCCGAATTAGTAAGCTAAGTCAGGTAACGCCTCGTGCTCAACTCCGGCGACGGTCTCGGGTAAGGGGTGTTACATTTATTGGTATCAGAGCAAAGGTTTAGTCAGTTCTCAGAATATTTAGTGTGAGTAAGACTCTAGCTATACATGCCATACTTATATGTTGATAGTGTGACGACTCTTGACGATTTTAAAATGTTTTCTTTTATAGTTATGTATCCCGAACAAGCTGGTGCAGATGATGTAGAGAGTAACGCTCCCACTCCCGCAAAAGGGACGGTGCCACCAAATAGTAGTGAAAGGCCCGTTACAGTTAGTTAGAGAGGAGGGGCTCGAGAAACCTTCTTCCAAGCTATGAATGAATGGTTTGCCAAGTTCGTTCAAACGAATCCGGCTGTTAGACCTCCACCCCCTCATGATCATCAGACCACCCATGTAGCTCCCCCAGTCACAGGTACGATTATAAAAGAAAAACCACCAGTTGATAAAATCAGAAAACAAGGAGCCGAAGAGTTTCGAGCTACAAAAGATGATGATGCAGAAAATGCAGAATTTTGGCTCGAGAATACTATCAGAGTCTTTGATGAGTTATCCTACACACCTGAGGAATGTATGAAATGTGTTGTATCACTTAGAGATTCGACCTACCATTGGTGGAAGACACTTGTATCAGTTGTACCCAAAGAGAGTGTCACTTAGGATTTCTTTTAGGAGGAATTACGTAAAAAGTACATCAGTCAGAGGTTTGTTGACCAGAAAAGAAAAGAGTTTCTAGAGTTGAAACAGGGCAATATGACAGTGACTGAATATGAGAGCGAGTTTGTTAGACTCAGTAATTATGCTCGAGAGTGTGTGTCTACAGAGGCTATTATGTGCAAAAGATTTGAGGATGGGCTTAATAATGAGATCCGATTGTCGGTTGGTGTCCTGGAAATAAAAGAGTTTGTTGTCCTAGTTGAGAGAGCCTGTAAGGCAGAGGAGCTGTTAAAAAGAAAGGGCAAAGTTGAAATTGAGACGCAAGACACGAAGAAAAGACTAATGAGTAAGTCATTTCAGTCTACATCCAAGAGGCCTAGAGAGTTCTCCACTAGATCTAATTTTTCAGCTGGATATTCTAGCCGAAACAGAGGCAGAAGATTTATGAGTCCAAAAGTTCAGACCACTTCGGTTGCAAGTGTTGGCAGTGTTCAGCCTGATAGGCCAGAGTGTCCCCGATGTGGTCTATGTCACCTAGGTCAGTTCCGAGCAACTGAGATAGGTTATTTTTGATGTGGTGTACCAGACTATTTTATTCGGGAGTGTCCCGAGATGATTAAAAGGGGAGCAATACCGAGTGTAAGATCAGACAACGCTCCTATCAGAGGCAGACCACTGAGAAATCTGGGAGCTGCGACAAGTAATAGAGGTGTATCTAGAGATTCAGCAGTAAGGCTAGATGTTAGAGCACCTGCGAGGACCTATGCTATCTGTGCTTCCGAAGAGGCATCCTCCCCCGATGTGATTACGGGTACATTTTCTCTCCATGATACTAGAGTTATTTCTTTGATTGATCCAAGTTTGACCCATTCATATGTTTGCATGAAATTGATGCCTAGTATGAGTATGCTTATAGAATCTACAGAATTTGTGATTAAAGTATCGAATCCATTAGGCAATCATGTATTAGTAGATAAAGTATGTAGAAATTGCCCTTTGATGATTAGAGGCTACTGTTTTCTAGTCGATCTTATGCTATTGCCATTTGATGAGTTTGATGTGATTCTTGGTATGGATTGGTTGACTACACATAATGTGATAGTGAATTGTGGAAAGAAATTCATTGAGTTGAAATGTGAAAATGGTGAAATTCTTCGGGTTAATTTAAAAGAGTTAGATAGTTCATTTGCCATGATTTCTATTATGTCTGCTCAGAAATGTTTGAGAAAAGGGTATGAAGCTTATCTTGCTTTTGTGTTGAACACTAAAGATCTAGAATTGAAAATTGAATCAGTGCCTGTGGTATGTGAGTTTCCCTATGTGTTTCCAGAAGAACTACCAGGTTTGCCTCCTGTTAGAGAAGTTGAGTTTGGTATTAAGTTGATTCCAGGTACCACACCCATTTCTATTGCTCCTTATAGAATGGCCCCGTTGGAATTGAAAGAATTGAAAGCTCAGTTGTAGGAATTAACAGATAAAGGCTTTGTAAGACCCAGTAGTTCACCATGGGGTTGCTCTTTGTGAAAAAGAAAGACGGATTGATGAGATTATGCATAGATTATCGGCAGCTTAACAAGGTAACAGTAAAGAACAAGTATCCAGAAAGAAAAAGATAATGGGCTAAATCGATATAGTTGATCATATTTTGTTTTGAGGTAAGTTTGCGGTAAATAAATGCAATATTCTATTATTTTATGTTAATGTTGTTAGTTTCCAGCATGTTTGTATTTATTTTATGAAATTATTCAAAGAAGACTCAAGCATGAATTGACGGAGAAGTAATTTCAGAAAGTCCTGGTTGAACCTTAGGAATGTGTAGGATACAAATGTCATGACATTAGGGTTTAAAGATACCATGTAAGACCATGCCAAGGCATGGCAATTGGTAAGGTTTCTAACGCAAGGAAATCATGTAAGACCATGTCAAGACATGGCATTGATAAGTTACTATAAGGCAAAGGTCCCATGTAAGACCATGCCAAGGCATGGTATTGGTGAGTTCATAAGGCAAGGATACCATGTAAGACCATGTTGAGACATGGCAATGGTAAGTTTCAAAAGAATACCACATAAGACTATGACAAGTCATGGCAATGGTAAGGTACCCGTGTATCCTTAGTATTCCAATTTGTTCAACAAGAAAATTTAAAGAGAATATTAAGGTAAGGTAAGGTAAGACGAGTTATACTAGAAAGGTAAGACAAGTTCATGCTAGAAGAGCAAAGGTAAGTATATAATGTTCATGTATGCTTGATAAGGAAAAAGTTCAGTAAAATGTATTAATAAATTTGATTAAGTAAGTAAGAATTTAAGTAAGTGAGTAAGTGAAGAAATTTAAAATATGTCTATGACATAATGAATGTTGTTATTTATTTGCATGCAAACTTACTAAGCTTAATGCTTACCCCCTTTATTTTCCTTCTTTTTATAGTTTTGTCAAGCTAACTCGAGGATCGTAAAGTACATCGGAGGTCCGGGCACACTATCACAAGGATTATTTTGGTATAGCTAGACATTTCATTTTGAGTATGGCATGTATAACATCGTAGCCATTTTGTGTGTATGATTTTATGATATGGCTACTGAATGGTATGTAAATGCTTGATAATGATTAGCTATTGGAATGGCTAATCAAGGACATGTTTGGTGTTATGTATGCCTAAATGCTAGTTATTCCATGGAAATCATGAAAAAGGTAAAATTAGCTTTAAAACAGTATCAGATAGCAGTAATAACGTGAATTTGAAAAATAACTAAAAATAGTATAAATGGATTTGGATAGTTAATGAGATATAGAATTAAATCTTATTGAGTTTATTTTCATATGAAAGAAACAGAGTAAATAAAGGAGTTGTATTTTACGAGATATTTAAATTTTGGTGAGACAGGGTCAGAGTGACTTCTGAATCCCCTGTTTTGACTTTATAAATTCACTAAAAATTGTAGAAAAAATAATTATGAGTTATAATTAATATGTATAGATTCCTTATTGAGTCTAATTTTAAAGGAAATAAACGTCATGGTTATTTGAATTCTGTAAAGGGAGAAAATTACTTCGTAGTGAACAAAGGTCAGAGAAGCCAAACACTGAAATAGGGGAAACTTTAACTAATAAAACGTACTAATTGGATAGACCAAAAATTCTGAAAAAAATTTAGAAAGAAGATATGAGCCTAGTTTCAAAGAAAATTTACGGATTTGGATTTTGAGTTTTGTAACTCAAGTTATGATTTATTTAGTGACTATGACTCAGATGGACAGTTTATTTATGAAAGATGAAATAAATTGTTTTGATTTGTTTAAGTGATCGAAAAAATTTTATTGATTCCGGTTTGTTCCCGAACCATTTCAATTTCATGTTTTAAGGTCTTGAGGACTCTTTTTAAGGACATATTGAATGAATGAAACTAAATTAATTTTAAAAGCAAATTTTTATGCCTCGAATTAGTAAGCTAAGTCAGGTAACGCCTCGTGCTCGACTCCGGCGACGTCTCGGGTAAAGGGTGTTACACGTTACATAAAGGATTTAGCCTGGATTGGTAATCCTGTTAAACGATATGTGGCTCACGGGAGTGTTTCTTGGTTAAGTTCCCTGATGGGTACCTTTGAATAAGGAATTGATGGATTATTGAATCGTACACTTCGAGTGTACTACTTAAGCATCCATCAGAATTCAATGATTCAATGGACATATAACTCTTGACATGGCATGAAAATCTTGAGATGATATGTTAATGACTTGAATGAGTATTTCTTGATAAGCTCATCTATGTTACTTGATTGATATGAAAATTTTGGTGACTAACATGTTTGATTGAATGTATGCGATTAGACAATTTAGCCAAATGGATGGAAACATAACATTGTATGCCTAGATTTAATAAGCAAGATTGCTAAGTTTAGTTTTTGTTACACGAACTTACTAAGCATGTAATGCTTACTCCGTTTTATTATCCCTATTTTATAGTGCTCAAAAGCTTGTGAGGGTTGGAGACCACTGGAGCATCGTCACAATATCAACTAGTTATTTTGGGTATACTTAGTAGAAACTATTTTGGTATAATGGCATGTGTAGGATAACTTGGCCAACAGTGGCTTGAAATGTTATTTTGTAACCTAGCCATTGGAATGGATAGTGATGGTTCATTTTGGTATTACTAAGTAGATTATCATGATATATATTTACACATGAGATATGTTAAGAATATGTGATTAATGTTGTGTAATGCCTAAGTTCATCCCAAGGTAAGTTTACAACCACATATCCATGTAATGGTATGCTATGATGAATGATAAAATTTTCTATTTTGAATGCTTGGATTGGTTGGTATTGGATGTGTGTTTTTTGTGTAACACCCCTAATCCATAACCATCGCCGGAATAAGTTAAGAGGCATTACCAGGCCTGTAACTCAATTCAAAACATTCATTTAACAAATTGTATCTCATTTCAGTAAATATTAATCAATCACATTCAAATGTAATTAGAACAATCATACAAAGATTTAATCATGCATTTGGGACTAATTTTATAACATATAAAAGTTTCAGAAACTTAGAAAATTTTTAACTTTAAAGTATCACACGCCCGTGTGAATAGGCCATGTGCCTCACACGGCAATAGACACACCCGTGTGTCTAAATCGTGGCCAAACAGGGCATACATACTGACTTGCTCGCACGGCAACAAGACATGCCCGTGTGCCTTGGCCGTGGTCGAAACTGACTTGGGTCATACGGCTAGCCACATGTCCGTGTGTCTTGGCCATGCTCGAGCCTGACTTACAATTGTAGGGTACCCCAAGGGACACATGGCCGTGCAACATGACCGTGCGTAGCACATGACTGAGACACACGCCCGCGTGGACAAAAATAGGCCATTTGAAAAGCAAAATTTGTTACCCTAAAAAATGAGCATATACATTCATATTTGACCATATTTAAGCAACTCAATTAGCAACCAAATCAACCATTTTAATACATATTATAAGCCATAATCAAACTTACCATTCACATGTCCATATACCTATATAACTACATATGCAATTCATTCATCTAACATCCATATATTAAGACTTACCTTTCATAATTTCATTCAAACATTACCATACCAAAACATATCATCACTAAGCACATATATGCAATCCAAATGATACCAAAATAAGCCAAATCACATAGCTTAACTTATATACAAATTCATTCTTAAACCATGATACCAAAACATAACTTTTACTATCAAAATAGCTTATACATGCCATATTTACATAAGTTCATAAGTTCAAAATACCAAACGGAAATTTGGATAGTGTGGCGTGCAACTCCGACTTGTCGGGAACGAGCTAGCTAACGAACATCTAAAAGACATAGAAATTGAAACAAAGTAAGCTTTCAAGCTTAGTAAGCCTGTATAATTTAGAATTAAACTTACCATTTAAAGTAATCAAAGCAATAATAAAGTGCCAACAATTAATCTAATCATCACCTAATTACACATAATCATCACATGTTAGTTAATTAACTAATACATAAACTATAATTTGTCCATATAACATTAATTAGGCCCGTTGAATCTATTAGAACTTCAAAGGATAATCGAGTGAACAATGCCAATAATCTGTCAATTCATCATCATACCTGCACTTTCGAGACATGGCCAGTAAGCTCTTCATGAGCTAATAAACTGTAAGCTCTATTGAGTTGAAAACGGTAAGCTCTATTGAGCTGAACAGTAAGCTCTTTCGAGCTGAATCAGTAAGCTCCAATGACCTGAAACAGTAAGCTCTTATGAGCAATGGTGAGTCCGCAACAAATTCAAGAGCTCGACCATTACGGTAATTCCAGTAACATGTTACTCGTATCCAATGAATTCACATGGTTCAAACAAGGCTCGGTAATAAATTTGATATATCATCGAGGTATTCATATTTAAAATAATTCAATTAAATACATTCAATTCAACCATTACAAGTATAGTAAAGTTCAATTCTAATTATACGAACTTACCTTGAGTTGCTCGGATGAAAACTATCGTCTACTCTTCTGCCTTTTGTTTCCTCCGATCTAATTCCGGTATTTGCTTATCTTGATCTATATGATATCAAATTAACTCATTTAAATTTTCATTCAATTCAATTTAGCCTAAAACACTCATTTTGGCTAAATTACAAATTTACCACTAGACTTTTAACTACTTTGTAATTTAGTCCTTTTTACACAAAATGGCAAATTTATGCAATTTACCCTTAACCTATGTATAATCGAATTTCACATAATCACATCGCAGCCCATATTTTGATTTTATTCACATTTTTAAACACAACATTTCTATCTTTTACAATTTAATCCCTAATTCTCATTTTTGTCAAAAATCACTTTATAAAACTTGTATAACTATTAACAACCATCAATAATCTAACAAGAGACTTCAAAATACCTAAGTATTCAACAATGGAATTTCTCAAAATCTATAACAGTTTTGAAAACGAGGGTACGGACTAGCTAAATTAAGCTGCAACGAGCTCAAAAATATAGAAATTACTAAAAACCGCGCAAAAGTCGTACCTAGATGAGCACAAATAGCTTGGCCAAACCTTAAAGCCTTAAATGGCTATTTCCTTTCCCTAATTTTGGTGATGAAGAGATAATGGAAGAAGATGGTACCATTTTACTTAATTAAAATTAAACTTATTTACTAATTTACTATATTAACCTTTTAAACATTTGATAATATCAAAAATACCAAGCCAACAACTTCCACTATGCTATTTAAGGTCTAATTGACATGCAATGACTCCCATATTAATAAACTATAGCAATTAAACACTTTTAACTATAGAATTCAACTTTTACGCATTATGGAATTTAGTCCTTTTTCCCGAATTAACCATTTAAACGGTAAAATTTCTTTACGAAACTTTCACGTAATTAATCTATCATGCTGTAAACCTTATTAAAATAATAAAAAATATTTTGACTTTAGAATTGTGGTCCTGAAACCACTATTTTGATTTGACCTAAAAACGGGCTATTACAACTCTCCCCCTTTAGGGATTTTTGTCCCCGAAAATCTTACCGGTAAAGAGGTTAGGTTACTATTTTTGCGTAGCTTCTTCGGGTTCCCACGTAGCTTCCTCAATTTTGGGTTTTTGCGAAAGAACTTTCTCAAGAGCTATATGTTTATTCATCAATTCTTTAATCTCCTGAGCCAGAATCCTGATTGGTTCTTCGTTATATGATAAATCAGACTGTATCTCTACATCAACTAAAGAAATCACATATGACGGATTTGAACTATACCGACGTAGCATCGAAACTTGAAAAACATTATGTATCTTTTCAAGTTCTGACAGTAAAGCAAGTCAATAACGTAGCTTCCTCAATTCCGTGTTTATGCCAAATAACTTTCACAAGAGCTATATGTTTATTCCTCAATTCTTTAATCTCCCAAGCCAAAATCCTGATTGGTTCTTCGTTATACGATAAATCAGACTATATCTTTACATCAACTGGAGAAATCACATGTGACGGATCCGATCTATACCGACGTAGCATCGAAACATGAGAAACATTATGTATCTTTCAAGTTCTGACGATAAAGCAAGTCGATATGCTACAAGTCCTATTCTTTCAACAATCTGATATGGCCCGATAAATCGTAAAGTTAACTTTCCTTTACGATAGAACCGAAGAACCTTTTTCCACGGTGACACTTTTAGAAATACTTTGTCTCCGACTTGAAATTTAATCTCTCTTCGTTTCAAATCTGCATAAGATTTCTGTCGATCTGAATTTGTTTTTAAACTATTATGATTTATTTTTACTTTTTCTTTTGTTTCTCTAATTAATTCAACCCCGTGAATCTTTTTCTCACTCAATTTAGTCCAGTAAAACAATGTTCGACACTTGCGACCATATAAAGCTTCATACGGTGCCATCTTTAAACTCGTTTGAAAATTTTTGTTATACACAAATTCAATCAGAGGCAAGTATTTCTCCCTGTTACCTTCGAATTCGAGAATGCAACATATCTTCAAGTATCTGTATAACTCTTTCGGACTGACCATTTTTTGTTTCAAGAGTTTCCTGTGATTTCTTCCAGAATCTTGACGTAAATCTTAGGTCTCTATCGGAGATAATAGATAGTGGTACACCATGTAATTGTACGATTCTTGGAACTGAACTTTCTGCTCTTTTAATTCTGTTGGAGCCATTCTATATGGAACTATCGATATAGGAGTTGTTCCCGGTACTAACTCAATACCAAATTCGACTTCTCTGATCAGCGATAATCCCTGTAATTCTTCTGGAAATACATCTGAGAATTCACAAACAATAGGTACGGATTCAATACTTGATTCTGACACTTTCGTATCCAATATATATGCAAGAAATGCATCATAGCCCTTTCTCAAGTATTTCTGAGCTAACATAGATAATATCACAGTGGGTAATTCATTCGAATTATTAGAATCAATCCGAAGGATCTCACCATTTTGACATTTCAATTCTATTATCTTCTATATAAAATTCACAACTGCATCATGCATAGTCAGCAAGTCCATACCCAGAATCACATAAAACTCATCAAACGGTAAAATCATCAAATTAGCCCGAAAACAGTAATCTCGAATCATTAGAGGACAATTCTTACTAATTTTATCAACTAAAACAAACTTGCCTAAGGGGTTCGATACTTTAATTACAAATTCTGTAGACTCAACATGTAAACTCTTTTTAAATACTAAATTCATACAGATATATGAATGGGTTGATCTAGGATCTATCAAGGCAACTATATCAGTATCAAAAAGAGAAAAAGTACTGGTGATAACGTATGGTAATGATGCTTCCTCTCGTGCATGTATAAAATAAGCCCTGACAGGTGCTCATGCCTCGGATCTTACAGTTAAATTTCTCGTAGTACCTCGATTACCACTCACATTTTCAGTGTTTCGGGGGCGGTCTCCCTCTAGTAGTCGTGTTACTTGTTTTCATTGGTTGTTCTCTTTCAGCTGTGAACTTTTCTAGACAATCACGGAAAAAATGATGCAAAGATCCACATTTAAAACAAGCTCCACTCACTAATCTGTATTAACCGTAATATTGCTTATTGCAAGGTTTACATTCAAATCTAGCGTTTCCAACACTTCCCACCCTGGCCACATATGTTGCTTGAGGTTTTAAACTTGATTGCCTCGCATTTCTGTCTTTGATAGAAATTCTCGCAGAGGCTGTAGAACGAGGGTGATATTCTTTAAATTTCTTTGATGCTGACTGATGTGATTTGCTTGTAAATCTTTTTCTGGACTCTCTAGCCACAGAATCAGCTTTTTTTTTTCTCTTTACAAAAATTTCAGCCTTACAGGCTCTGTCAAACAGAACAACAAACTCTTTCAGCTCAAGAATTCTAACCAACACTCTGATTTTTTCATTCAATCCATCTTCGAATCATTTAAACATTATAACTTCAGACAATACACATTCACGGGCATATTTGCTGAGTCGTACAAACTCTCTTTCATATTCAGTGACTGACATATGACCCTGTTTCAATTTAATGAATTCGTTTCTCTTCTAGTCGATGAATCTTTGGCTAATGTATTTCTTTCTAAATTCAACTTGGAAGAAATCCCAAGTGACTCGCTCTGGTGGAACACGGATATCAAGGTATTTCACCACTGATATGCAGTATCTCTCAATAACGATACAACACACTTCATACATTCTTCGAGTGTTCTCAAGCCAAAATTCAACCATTTCAGGGTCATCATTAGTAGTAGGTCTAAATTCCTCAGCTCCATGTTTTCGTACTCTATCAATAGGTGGTTTATTTAATCTCAAAGGATCGATACCTTAAGGACTACTGGAATCGGGTGGGAAACATGTGGGGGTGGAGGTTGCAAAATAGTCAGCTTCGTGTGTATATACTGTGTAAACAACTCATTTATTATCTGAAATAAGGCTTCTTTAGCCTCACCCGCGTGACTACTCGTCATAGGTATAGATTCAGTAGGCGCTGCTCCTTGAGCGGGAGCTGGCGCGTTACTTTCTATGTCATTCGCTACTGCTCGTTCAGGATCCATTACTATATAAAAACACATTTAAGAACGTCAGGAGTCATCACACTATCACAGTTTTATATAAGGCATGTATAGCTAGACTCACATACGCTATGTTAATCCCAGAACTGACTAAACCGTAGCTCTGATACCAATAAAATATAACACCCCTAACCCGTAACCATTGCCGGAATAGGTTAAGAGGCATTACCAGTGTAACATCCTAAAATAAGGCCTAAACGGAACAGTGTTTGCGAAACCATGAATTCAAAATAGAAAATTTTAGTTCGATTAAATTTTATGATTTACCGAGTAATTAGATGCATGCGTTAGAGTACCGATCAGAAATTTCAGTGATTGCATGTCCGATTTGCATATTAGGGCCTAATTGCAAAAGTTGATAAATATGAGTTCTAAATGTTAAAGGATTAAATTGCAGTGCATAATTGAAGTAGAAGTCCTTAAATGGTAATTAAATCATTATATTTTCATGGACAAAAAAAGATATACATAGGTAGACATAACAAAAAAATTTTAACGAAGGGTATTTTAGTCATATGATAATTAAAAGATTAAAAAAGGGAAAAAAGATGGCAAAATATGCTCATCTTCTTCCTTAGGATGAATATCAAGGCTAGGGTTTTTTTCAAGCTTCCAAGCTCCATAGTAAGTGATTCCAAGCCCTGTTTTTAATGTTCTTTACGTTTTTGGAGTCCCGGTAACTTGCTTAAGCTTATTCTAGCAATAATTTAACTTAGGGTTTGTATTTGGAAAAATACCCATAGGTGAAATGTGTTTATTTTGATGTTTTATGATAGAATATGAAGCTTTAATTTTTGTTAAACAACTTTTGCTAAGCGATATTGAGTGAAAACGAGTAAAACGACATAATCGGTAAAAATCCCTAATGTTCATAAGTACATGTTAGAGTGAGAATTTGATGTTGCCATAGAAGGTAAAAATGATCAGCATGTCATAAAACATAATAAAATAGGATGAAGTTTAATTTCCGAGCCTTGGGGAAAAAGTGTAAATATGTAAAAGTTTTGGGGTAAAAGTGTAATTTTGCCAAAGTTTGAGTCAAGGACTGTTTTGATAAATGTGAGTATTAAATAAGCTAAATTTATTATTATAGATCAAGAAGAATGAAATATGGAGGTGGACCGGGGAAAGAAAAAGATAGAGGACTAAATCGATATAGTTGATTGTATTTTGTTTTGAGGTAAGTTTGCGGTAAATAAATATAATTTTCTATTATTTTATGTTACTGTTGTTAATTTTCCAGCATGTGCATATTTATTTCATGAAATTATTTAAAGAAGACTTCAACATGAATTGAAGAAGAAGTAATTTCAGATAGTCCCGATTGAACCTTAGGAATGTGTAGGATACGAATGTCATGACATTAGGGTTTAAGGATACCATGTAAGCCCGTGCCAAGGCATGGCCATTGGTAAGGTTCTAAAGCAAGGATACCATGTCAAGACATGGCATTAATAAGTTACTATAAGGCAAAGGTCCCATGTAAGACCATGCCAAAGCATGGCATTGGTGAGTTCTTAAGGCAAGGATACCACGTAAGACCATGACAAGTCATGGCAATGGTAAGGTACCCGTGTATCCTTGGTATTCCAAGTGGTTCAACGGGGGGAAATTTAAAGAGAACATCAAGGTATGGTAAGGTAAGACGAGTTATACATCAAAAGGTAAGATAAGCTAATGATAGAAGAACAAAGGTAAGTATATAATGAGCATGTATTTTTGACAAGGAAAAGATAAGTAAAATAATTCTTATGAAAGTTGTTATTTATCTGCTTGCAAACTTACTAAGCTTAATGCTTACCCCTTTATTTTCCTTCTCTTTTATAGTTTTGACAAGCTATCTCGGGGATCATAAAGCACGTCGGAGGTCCGGACACACTATCATCAAGAATTATTTTGGTATAGCTAGACGCTTCATTTTGAGTATGGCATGTATAGCATAGCAATCATTTTGAGTGTATACTATTATGATATGGCTTATGGATGGTATGAAAATGCTTGATGATGGTTAGCTATTGGATTGGCTAATCAAAGACATCTTTGGTTTTATGTATGCCTAAATGCTAGTTATTCCATGGAAATCATGAAAAAGGGTGAATTTAGCTTTAAAACAGTATTGATCAGTAGCAATGATGTAGATTTGAAAAATCACTAAAAATAGTATAAATGGACTTAGATAGTGAATGAGAGATAGAATTAAAAATTATTGAGTCTGTTTTCATATAGAGGAATCAAAACAGGTAAATGGGTTGTATTTTATGAGATAATTTAGTTTTAGTGAAATAGGGTCAGAGTGATTT
The DNA here is from genome assembly GCA_025698475.1 of Gossypium anomalum. Taxonomy (NCBI): domain Eukaryota; kingdom Viridiplantae; phylum Streptophyta; class Magnoliopsida; order Malvales; family Malvaceae; genus Gossypium; species Gossypium anomalum. The sequence goes on along the minus strand of CM046963.1, from coordinate 18,449,920 downwards.
CTAAATCCCCTATTCTGACTTTAGAAATTCACCATAAATTTTACAAAAAAAAATAGAAGTCATATTATATATGTATAGATTCCTTATTAAGTCTATCTTTAAGAGAAATAAATGGAATAATCATTGGATTTATGTATAGGAAGAAATTTGATATGTAGTGAACCCTGAAACAGAGGAGAATTTAACTAATAAACTGTACCAATTGGCCTGACCAAAATTTCTATAAAAAAATCAGTAAGTAGATATATGAGTCTAGTTTCAGGAAAAATTTATGGATTTCGATTTTGAGTTTCGTAACTCGAGATATGATTTTTTTAGAGACTTTAATGCAGACGGACAGTTTATTGCGGGAAATAAAATAAATTGTTTGAATTTGATTAAGTTGTAAGGTAAGTTTAGTAATGCCTCGTGCTCGATTCCGGCGACGGTCTTGGGTAAGGGGGCGTTACATTTATTGGTATCAGAGCTTAGGTTTAGTTAGTTCTCAGAATATTTAGTATGAGTAAGAGCCTAGCTATACATGCCATACTTATATGTTGATAGTGTGACGGCTCTTGATGATTTTGAAATGTTTTTTTTTATATAGTTATGGATCCTGAGCAAGTTGGTGTAGATGAGGTAGAGAGTAACGCGCCTATTCCCGCAGAAGGGATGGCGCCACCAGATCGTAATGAAAGGCCCGCTACAGTTAGTCAGGGAGGATGGGCTCGAGAAGCCTTCTTCCAAGCTGTGAATGAATGGTTTGCCGAGTTCGTTTGTACGAATCCGGCTGTTAGACCTCCACCCCCTCATGATCCTCAAACCACCCATGTAGCTTCCCCAGTCATAGGTATGGTTATAAGAGAAAAGCCACCAGTTGATAAACTCAAAAAACAAGGAGCCGAAGAGTTTCGAGCTCCAAAAGATGATGATGCAGAAAAGGCAGAATTTTGGCTCGAGAATACTATCAGAGTCTTTGATAAGTTATCCTGCACACCTGAGGAATGTATGAAATGTGTTGTATCACTTCTTAGAGATTCGGCCTACCATTGGTGAAAGACACTTGTATTAGTTGTGCCGAAAGAGAAAGTCACTTGGGATTTCTCTCAGGAGGAATTCTGTAAAAAAATACATCAGTCAGGGATTTGTCAACCAGAAAAGAAAAGAGTTTCTAGAGTTGAAATAGGGTAATATGACAGTGACTGAATATGAACGCGAGTTTGTTAGACTCAGCAACTATGCTCGAGAGTGTGCGTCTACAGAGGCTATTATGTGTAGAAGATTTGAGGATGGGCTTAATGATGATATACGATTGTCGATTGGTGTTCTGGAAATAAAAGAATTCGTTGTCCTAGTTGAGAGAGCCTGTAAGGCAAAGGAGCTGTTAAAAAAAAGGCCAAAGTTGAAATTGAGACGCAAGACACCAGGAAAAGACAAATGAGCAAGTCATTTCAGTCTACATCCAAGAGGCCTAGAGAGTTCTCTACTAGATCTAATTTTTCAGCTGGATATTCTAGCCGAAATAGAGCCAGAAGATTTATGAGTCTAAGAGCTCAGACTACTTCGGTTGCAAGTGTTGGTAATGTTCAGCCTGATAGACCAAAGTGCCCCCGATGTGGTTGACCTCACCCAGGTCAGTGTCGAGCAACTGAGACAAGTTGTTTTCGATGTGGTGCACCAGACCATTTTATTCGAGAATGTCCCGAGATGATTAAAAGAGAAGTGATACCAAGTGAAAGATCAGGTAACGCTCCTGTTAGAGGTAGACCACCGAGAAATCCGGGAGCTGGAGCAAGTAATAAAGGTGCATCTAGAGATTCGGCAGTGAGGCCAAATGTTAGAGCACTTGCGAGAACCTATGCTATTTGTGCACGCGAAAAGGCATCCTCCCCCGATGTGACTACGGGTACATTTTCTCTTCATGATACTAGAGTTGTTGCTTTAATTGATCCGGGTTCGACCCATTCATATGTTTGTATGAAATTGATACCTAATATGAGTATGCCTATAGAATCTACAGAATTTGTGATTAAAGTATCAAATCCATTAGGCAAGCATGTACTAGTAGATAAAGTATGTAGAAATTGCCCTTTGATGATTAGAGGTCACTATTTTCCAGCCGATCTCATGCTATTGCCGTTTGATGAATTTGATGTGATTCTTGGTATGGATTGGTTGACTACACATGATGTGATAGTTCATTTGCCATGATTTCTATTATGTCTGCTTAGAAATGTTTGAGAAAAGGGTATAAGGCTTATCTTGCTTTTGTGTTGAACACTAAGGATCCAGAATTGAAAATTGAATCAGTACCTGTGGTATGTGAGTTTCCTAATGTGTTCCAGAAGAACTACTAGGTTTGCCTCTTGTTAGAGAAGTTGAGTTTGGAATTGAGTTTCCTGATGTGTTTCCGGAAGAACTACTAGGTGCACTAGTGTTATTTGTGAAGAAGAAAGATGGATCGATGAGATTGTGCATAGATTATCGGCAGCTTAAAAAGGTAACAGTAAAGAACAAGTATCCACTGCCTAAAATTGATGATTTGTTTGATCAATTAAAGGGAGCCACTGTGTTCTCCAAGATAGATTTGAGATCCGGATATTATCAGTTGTGAGTTAAAGATTCAGATATTCCGAAGACTGCTTTCCGGACTAGGTATGGTCATTATGAGTTTCTTGTGATGCCATTCGGCTTGACTAATGCTCCTGCCATTTTCGTGGATTTAATGAACTAAATTTTCAGACCGTACTTCAAGTTGTGTTCATTGATGATAACTTGATTTATTCTCATGATGAAACTGAGCTTCCAGAGCATTTGAGAACAGTTTTAAAAATTCTGAGAGATAATCAGTTGTATGCCAAGTTCAGCAAAAGTGAATTTTGGTTACGAGAGATTGGTTTTCTTGGACATATTGTCTCAGGTGAAGGTATCAAGGTTGATCCGAGCAAGATTTCAGCCATTGTTGATTGGAAGCCTCCTAGAAATGTATTAGAAGTTAGAAGTTTTCTTGGTCTTGCTGGATATTATAGATGATTTGTAGAGGGATTTTCCATGATAGCTACTCCACTGACAAGATTGCTACGAAAGGATGTCAAGTTTGAATGGACTGAGAAGTGCCAACAGAGTTTTGACAAGTTAAAGACATTGTTGACTGAAGCTCCTATTTTAGTACAACCAGAACCAAGTAAGGAGTTTGTGATTTACAGTAATGCGTCCTTGAATGGACTTGGTTGTGTACTTATGCAGGAAGGAAAGGTAATTGCGTATGCCTCTAGACAACTAAAGCCACATGAGAAAAACTATCCGACACATGATTTAGAGCTAGCAACAATTGTCTTTGCACTGAAAATTTGGAGACATCATCTGTACGGTGAGAAATGCTGAATATTCACTGATCACAAAAGTTTGAAATATTTGACGACTCAAAAAGATTTGAATTTAAGGCAAAGAAGATGGCTAGAGTTGATTAAAGATTATGAAATAGTGATCGATTATCACCCCAGTAAGGCAAACGTTGTTGCTGATGCTTTAAGTAGGAAATCTTTGTTTGTATTAAGAGCTTTGAATACTAGTCTAACCTTATCAGGTGATATCTTAGCTGAGTTGAGATCTAAACCAATGTTTCTTGAAGGAATTTGTAAAGCTCAGAAAAATGACAGTAAGTTGCTAACCAAAAGAGCTCAGTTGAATATAGAGTCAGATTTTTAGATCAGTTCTAACGGTTGTTTGATGTTCAGAGACAGGGTATGTGTACCAAAGAATGATGAGCTTATTTGAAAGATTTTACAGGAAGCACATAGTAGTTCCTTATCTATTCATCCAGGCAGTACAAAGATGTATAATGATTTGAAGAAAATGTACTGGTGGACAAGAATGAAAAGGGATATTTTAAAGTTTGTTTCTATATGCTTAATCTGTCAGCAAGTAAAAGCCGAACATCAGGTACCTTCAGTTTTATTGCAGCCTGTGCTAGTTCCTGAGTGGAAATGGATCGAGTTACTATGGATTTTGTGACAGGATTGCCATTGACATCGAGAAAGAAAAATGCAGTATGGGTTGTGATTGATAAGTTAACAAAGTTGGCTCATTTTATCCCCATTCATATGGATTATTCACTTGACAAGTTGACCGAGTTGTATATTTCAGAGATAGTCAGATTACACGGAGTGCCATTATCGATTATTTCAGACAGAGATCTGAGATTTACTTTACGGTTTTGGAAGAAGTTACAGGAAGCTTTGGGCACAAAGTTAAGTTTTAGTACAGCTTTCCATCCTCAGACCGATGGTCAGTCAGAGAGAGTTATCCAAGTACTTGAAGATATGCTTAGATGATGTGTATTAGAATTCCAAGGCAGTTGGGAAAAGTACTTACCATTAGTGGAATTTGCCTACAATAATAGTTATCAGTTGAGTTTAAAGATGGCACCTTATGAATCTTTATATGGACGTAAATGTCACACGCTTTTGTATTGGACAGAGCTTAAAGAAAATCAGATTTACGGAGTTGATTTGGTCAAAGAAACCGAAGAGAAAGTAAAAGTCATCAGAGATTGCTTAAAAGCGACTTCAGCATGCATGTAAGTCGTATGCAGATTTGAAGAGAAAAGAGATTGGGTATCAAGTTGGTGACAAAGTGTTTTTAAAAGTATCTCTGTGGAAGAAAGTTCTCAGATTTAGCAAGAAAGGCAAACTAAGTCCACGTTTTATTGGACCGTTTGAAGTGATTAAGAGAGTCGGACCATTAGCATATCGGTTAGCTTTGCTGATTAAGCTAGAAAAGATTCATAATGTATTTCATGTGTCTATGCTATGTCGTTATCGTTCAGATCCGTCACACGTGATTTCTCGACATGAGGTTGAGATTGACCGGACATGACTGACGGTGTGAAGAGCGGTAAAGGTTCTAGCTCGAGAGGTAAAGCAATTAAGGAACAAAAGTATTGCACTTGTCAAAGTATTATGGAATAGGCATGGGATAGACGAGGCTACATGGGAGCCCGAAGAGGCTATGCGAGAACAGTACCCAAATCTCTTCACAAGTAAGATTTTTGGGGACGAAAATCCCTAAAGAGGGAGAAATGTAACATCCCGAAATAGGGCCTAAACGGAACAGTGATGGCGAAACGATGAATCTGAAATGGAAAAGTTTAGTTCGATTAAATTTTATGATTTACCGAGTAATTAGATGCATGCGTTAGAGTACCGATCAGAAATTTCAGTGATTGCATGTCCGATTTGCATATTAGGGCCTAATTGCAAAAGTTGATAAATATGAGTTCTAAATGTTAAAGGATTAAATTGAAGTGCATAATTGAAGTAGAGGTCTTTAAATAGTAATTAAATCATTATATTTTCATGGACAAAAAAAGATATACATACGTAGAAATAACAAAAAAAATTTTAATGAAGGGTATTTTAGTCATATGATAATTAAAAGATTAAAAAAGGGAAAAAAGATGGCAAAATATGCTCATCTTCTTCCTTAGGACGAATATCAAGGGGTTCTCCATATCTAGGGTTTGTTTCAAGCTTCCAAGCTCCATAGTAAGTGATTCCAAGCCTAGTTTTCAATGTTCTTTACGTTTTTGGAGTCCCGGTAACTTGCTTAAGCTTATTCTAGCAATAATTTAACTTAGGGTTTGTATTTGGAAAAATACCCATAGGTGAAATATGTTTATTTTGATGTTTTATGATAGAATATGGAGCTTGAATTTATGTTAAACAACTTTTGCTAAGCGATTTTGAGTGAAAACGAGTGAAACGACATAATCGGTAAAAATACGTAATGTTCATAAGTACATGTTAGAGTGAGAATTTGATGTTTCAATAGAAGGGAAAAATGATCAGCATGTCATTAAACATAAGAAAATAGGATGAAGTTTAATTTCCGAGCCTTGGGGAAAAAGTGTAAATATGTAAAAGTTTTGGGGTAAAAGTGTAATTTTGCCAAAGTTTGAGTCAAGGACTGTTTTGATAAATGTGAGTATTAAATAAGCTAAATTTATTATTATAGATCAAGAAGAATGAAATATGGAGGTAGACCGGGGAAAGAAAAAGATAGAGGACTAAATCGATATAGTTGATTGTATTTTGTTTCGAGGTAAGTTTGCGGTAAATAAATACAATTTTCTATTATTTTGTGTTACTGTTGTTAATTTTCCGCATGTGCATATTTATTTCATGAAATTATTCAAAGAAGACTCCAACATGAATTGAAGGAGAAGTAATTTCAGATAGTCCCGGTTGAACCTTAGGAATGTGTAGGATACGAATGTCATGACATTAGGGTTTAAGGATATCATGTAAGCCCGTGCCAAGGCATGGCCATTGGTAAGGTTCTAAGGCAAGGATACCATGTCAAGACATGGCATTAATAAGTTACTATAAGGCAAAGGTCCCATGTAAGACCATGCCAAAGCATGGCATTGGTGAGTTCATAAGGCAAGGATACCACGTAAGACCATGACAAGTCATGGCAATGGTAAGGTACCCGTGTATCCTTAGTATTCCAAGTGGTTCAACGGGGGAAAATTTAAAGAGAACATCAAGGTAAGGTAAGGTAAGACGAGTTATACATCAAAAGGTAAGATAAGCTAATGATAGAAGAACAAAGGTAAGTATATAATGCTCATGTATGTTTGATAAGGAAAAGATAAGTAAAATAATTCTTATGAAAGTTGTTATTTATCTGCTTGCAAACTTACTAAGCTTAATGCTTACCCCTTTATTTTCCTTCTCTTTTATAGTTTTGACAAGCTATCTCAGGGATCATAAAGCACGTCGGAGATCCAAACACAGTATCATCAAGAATTATTTTGGTATAGCTAGACGCTTCATTTTGAGTATGGCATGTATAGCATAGCAATCATTTTGAGTGTATAATATTATGATATGACTTATGGATGGTATGAAAATGCTTGATGATGGTTAGCTATTGGATTGGCTAATCACAGACATGTTTGGTTTTATGTATGCCAAAATGCTAGTTATTCCATGGAAATCATGAAAAAGGGTGAATTTAGCTTTAAAACAGTATTGATCAGTAGCAATGATATAGATTTGAAAAATCACTAAAAATAGTATAAATGGACTTAGATAGTGAATGAGAGATATAATTAAAAATTATTGAGTCTATTTTCATATGGAGGAATCAAAATAGGTAAATGGGTTGTATTTTATGAGATAATTTAGTTTTAGTGAAACAGGGTCAGAGTGATTTCTGAATCCCCTATTCTAACTTTAGAAATTCACCATAAATTGTACAAAAACAATTAGAAGTCATAGTATATATGTATAGATTCCTTATTGAGTATATTTTTAATAGAAATAAATGGCATAATCGTTGGATTTATATGTAGGAAGAAATTTGATATGTAGTGCACAGAGGTCAGATTAGCCGAACCCTAAAACAGGGGAGACTTTAACTAATAAACTGTACCAATTGGTTGGACCAAAAGTTCTATAAAAAAATAAGTAAGTAGATATATGAGTCTAGTTTCAGGAAAAATTTACGAATTTCAATTTTGAGTTTCGTAACTCACGATATGATTTTTTTTAGCAACTTTAACGCAGGCAGATAGTTTATTGCGGGAAATAAAATAAATTGTTTGAACTTGATTAAGTTGTAAGGTAAGTTTAGTAACGTCTCGTGCTCGATTCTGGCGACGGTCTCGGGTAAGGGGGCGTTACAACCAGACCTGTAACTTAATTCAAAACATTCATTTAACAAATTGCATCTCATTTCAGTAAATATTAATCATTCACATTCAAATGTATTTAAAAAAATCATACAAAGCTTTAATCATGCATTTGGGACTAATTTGATAACATATAAAAGTTTTAGAAACTTAGAAAATTTTCAACTTTAAAGTATCACATGCCCGTGTGAATAGGCCGTGTGCCTCACACGGCATTAGACACGCTCGTGTGTCTAAACCGTGGCCAAACAGGGCATACATTCTGACTTGCTCACACAGCCACAAGACACGCCCGTGTGCCTTGCCCGTGGTCGAAACTGACTTGGGTCACACGGCCAGCCACACGGCAGTGTGTTTGGCCATGCTCGAGCCTGACTTACAATTGTATGGTACCCCAAAGGACACACGGCCATGCAACATGACCGTACGTCGCATACGGCTGAGACACACCTCTGTGTCTCTGCCCGTGTGGACAAAAATAGGCTATTTGAAAAGCCAAATTTGCCACCCTAAAACATGAGCGTATACATTCATATTTGACCACATTTAAGCAACTCAACTGGCAACCAAATCAACCATTTTAATACATATTATAAGCCATAATCAAACTTACCATTCACATGTCCATATACCTATATAACTACATATGTAATTCATTCATCTAACATCCATATATTAAGACTTACCTTTCATAATTTTATTCAAACATTAACATATCATCACTAAGCACATATATGCAATCTAAATGATACCAAAATAAGCCAAATCACATGGCTTAACTTATATACAAATTCATTCTTAAACCATGATCCCAAAACATAACTTTTACTGTCAAACTAGCCTATACATGCCATATTTACATAAGTTCATAAGTTCAAAATACCAAACGGAAATTTGGATAGTGTGATGTGCAACTCCGACTTGTCGGGAACGAGCTAGCTAACTAACATCTAAAAGACATAGAAACAGAAACAGAGTAAGCTTCCAAGCTTAGTAATCCCGTATAATTCAGAATTAAACTTACCATTTAAAGTAATCAAAGCAATAATAAAGTGCCAATAGTTAATCTAACCATCACCTAATTACACATAATCATCACATGTTAGTTAATTAACTAATACATAAACTATAATTTGTCCATATAACATTAATTAGGCCCGTTGCATCTATTAGAACTTCAAAGGATAATCGAGTGAACAATGTCAATAATCCGTCAATTCATCATCATACATGCTCTTTCGAGACATGACCAGTAAGCTCTTCATGAGCTGATAAACAGTAAGCTCTATTGAGCTGAAAGCTGTAAGCTCTATTGAGCTGAGCAGTTAGCTCTTTCGAGCTGAATCAGTAAGCTCCAATAAGTTGAAATAGTAAGCTCTTACGAGCTATGGTGAGTCCGCAACAAATTCAAGAGCTCGACCATTACGGTAATTCCAGTAACATGTCACTCGTATCCAATGAATTCATATAGTTCAAACAAAGCTCGGTAACAAATTTGATATATCGTCGAGGCATTCATATTTCAAATAATTCAGTTAAATACATTCAATTCAACCATTACAAGTATAGTAAAGTTCAATTCTAATTATACGAACTTACCTTGAGTTGCTCGGATAAAAACTATCGTCTACTCGTCTACCTTTTGTTTCCCCCGATCTAATTTCGATATTTGCTTATCTTGATCTATATGATATCAAATTAACTCATTTAAATTTTCATTCAATTCAATTTAGCCTAAAACACTCATTTTGGATAAATTACAAATTTACCCCTAGACTTTTAACTACTTTGCAATTTAGTCCTTTTTACACAAAATGACAAATTTATGCAATTTACCCTTAACCCATGTATAGCCAAATTTCACATAATCACATAGCAGCTCATATTTTCATTTTATTCACATTTGTAAACACAACATTTCTATCTTTTACAATTTAATCCCTAATTCTCATTTTTGTCAAAAATCAATTTATAGAACTTGTATAACTATTAACAACAATCAATAATCTAACAAGGGACTTCAAAATACCTAAGTATTCAACAATTGCATTTATTAAAATCTATAACAGTTTCAAAAATGAAGGTACGAGTTAGCTAAATTAAGCTGCAACGAGCTCAAAAACATAGAAATTATTAAAAACCGAGCGAAAATCATACCTAGATGAGCACAAATAGGTTGGCCAAACCTTAAACCCTTTAATGGCTATTTTCTTTCCCTAATTTCAGTGATCAAGAGATAATGGAAGGAGATGATACCATTTTACTTAATTAAAATTAACCTTATTTACTAATTTACTATATTAACCTTTAAAACATTTGATAATATCAAAAATACCAAGCCAACAACTTCCACTATGCTATTTAAGGTTTAGTTGACATGCAAGGACTCCCATATTAATAAACCATAGAAATTAAACACTTTTAACAATAGAATTCAACTTTTACGCGTTACGTGATTTAGTCCTTTTTACAGAATTAACCATTTAAACGGTAAAATTTCTTTACGAAACTTTCACATAATTAATCTATCATGCTGTAAACCTTATTAAAATATTAAAATAAATACTTTGACTTCAGAATTGTGGTCCTAAAACCACTGTTCTGATTTGACCTAAAAACAAACTGTTACATCTTGGGTGAAAATTTCGGTGAGAAATGGAGCTAGAAATGGCTTCATTTTGTCCACACGGGCAAACACATGGGCATGTCTCTAGACCGTGTGTGACACAAGTCCTGGTAACATGGGCATGTGGTTAGGCCGTGTGTCCCCTGCACCTTAATTTTGAGAAACAGAATACTCAGAATTGGGCACACGGGCAGAGACACGGGTGTGTGTCTCAGCCGTGTGAAACCTGCACCTAATTTCAAATTAAATTAATTAACCACAGGGCCTAGCACACGGGTGTGTGGCATGGCCGTGTGTGCAAGTCAGAGAGTTACACGGGGTCGAACATGGCCCCCATCACGAGCGTGTCCCAGCGTCATACGCGCGTGTCTTTTGGACCACCCGTGCGTGTGAGCCCTACACCTTGGAAAAATTTGTAATTTCACAAAAATTTCTTAAAGGTCCCGATTAAGTCTGACTCAATTCTAATGCTCGTATTGGGCCTCGAGGGCCCGATCAAGGGACGTTATGGTTGATATCGTTAAATGAATAGTAATTATGTAGATTAATGGAAAAATGTTTTGAATGTTTTGGTAATGCTCTAAAACCTTGTTCTGGCGACGGGTACGGGTTAGGGGTGTTACAGAAGTATTGTAACTTGGCTGTACTCTCAATACAATTTCCAATCAAGCTTTACAATATTCTCTTGAACCTCTCCTAAACTTGACCAAGTATTTCCATGCTTCATTGTTTAAATTCGAATAGTTTCTCATAAGCAATGAGCACAATAGTCATTGAAATATTCCACTTCAAAAATAGTTGAAAAAGTTCTTCCCAAGAAGTGATGGTGTTCGGAGGTAACATATCCAACCATTCCTTCGCTTTTCCTCTAAGAGCAAGCAGAATCATCAACAATCTTATTGTCTCGTTCAGAACCCCTTCATAACTAACAGCTTTATGTATGTGCTCGAGTTTACAAAAAAACCCATTGGATCTTCGTGTATTGTGTCACACCTTGGTTTGACGAACTAGATTGGTTCCAGAGACTACGCTGACAAAAATTGCCTAAATTGCGAGACTTAAACTGGATAAGGTGAGTAACTTGGTGGTAGAGTTCTTCGTAGAACTTCTCCAACACTATGAAATTCCACTTTGTGGGGTAACGAGTTCTAGCTATGGCAATAACCTGATTAGGCAGACTTTCTCACTAATAAGATCGACACTTGTGTTTTTAGTGTCGCTACTAAAGTAAATATGATAGCTTGTGGGATATGTATAAGTCACTTGGTATTTTAGTGAAGTCAACATGTCAAAAATTTAGACACTTGGAGAGCCTCTTAGGATGTGATTAATTAGTGGAAATATACGAAAATGAGTAATAATTAGAGATAATCCTGATTGAGATTTGGATATAAGTTATCTACAAATAAGATAGCGTGATAGTGGAAAGAAGATTTCTGATTCATATTTTCTATTAGACATTGTTATCATTGAAGAAACTAGGAGAGTTCTTCTTTGCTAATGAAGGTGTTGACTGTTAAAGCTTATGAGAGCTTTTATGCTAGTTGTCTACTAGTAAATCATTAAACCTTCTTTTGAGCTTTACCAAATAGATAGGATTTGGTAGGATTTCTTTGGATACTGGGTAGAAAAGAAACTTCTATCCAAAAACTGTTTTCATGTCTACAGATTCTTGCTATATCACAAAGTTTTGGTCATTTTTTTTATGTTTAAAGAAGTTGTTTTGTTGTTTTATTGTTTTAGCTAAAGAAATAGGTGAATTCCCAGTATTAAATGGAATAAACCAGTAGAGTAGATAAAGCTCTAAGTAAAGTATTCTGGTGAGTTTCTTTGTACCTTGAGTTTGGTATCTGTGTTAATTTGTTTTAATCCTTTTCACAGGACAATCAGGTAAGTGGCTTTGTCCTTTGTTTCTAGTGTTCTTGTCTAAGGAGACATATTTAAAAAGTCAATGATGCATGGTTATATACGGTTAAACAAACCAAGACAACCTGATATATACATGGTATGAGTACTCTTTCCTTGGTGCACAAGCTCCATATCCAGACTGGTGTAAGGAGGCAATTGATGGATGTTGTGTATAATGATAAAGAAGACATATGATAAAATGTTTTCCCTCTAGTATGACACTTTGATGCAAATTGTGATTGGTGAAAACTCGGCCTTGCGGAGGAACACCTATGTGTTCAAACAAGGAGAGAAGTTAAAAGCATGTAGAGGTGATGTTTGTTAAACAGCTCTGATGAGCGGATATGAAGATACAAGAAAAATGGGTTCTTTGGAACCAGGATTAGAAGCTAGCATAAGGAAGGGAGTACATGAGAAAAAGGGTGCATGTGGTAGTGCACGTTGCATGAAAAGTAAATAGTAAGCCTTTCATTCATGAAAGAGTAGTCCATGTCGGAGGCGTATCAGCAGAGCAGTTGTGCCCGTGCCCATCATATTTGAGTTTAGAAACCAATGTTATCTGACAAAAGATTGAGTTAGATCACGATACTATCCGTTACATGATCTACGAATTCAAGTAATGTATCAGCCAAATATGACGAACTAATCTGTCACCTTGAGTCCCATTTCTTAATGTTTTTTTTTCAGGAACTCACTAAGTTCTCACAAACTTACCCAGTTTCTTCTTACTTTTTGGTTCTTAGGTTGAGCGTGGTGATCAAAGGGATACAACCAGATTTACGGTCATTTGTGAGCCTCCTATTTTAATGGTTAACATGTATTTGATGGGGGTGCTATGACAACTTTTAGATACCGTCATTTTGAAACTATTAATCTGCACTTGAAATGTTATTTTGAATATTTTGAATATTGATCGGTAGCCTCTTTGGCATATCGTTATTTGTGTTTTATAAATGTTATTTAACCAGCTGCCAAAGGCTATTTCTTGTATCTTTAAACCCTTAAGTGTGACAGGATACCATTTTATAATTTTGCTCCCAAATAAATATAGTTTTAAATTAACAGAACACCATGCTAGTAAAAAAGGGGTACCTGCGAAAATGAATAGTTATATTAAAAGGAGGAATGGTGTGTTTCCAATGGGTCGACCTGCGGTGCTTCATACCCAGATCCGACGATCGAGTCAGGCATGAGGTGTTACATATTGAGTCCAAATATATGTGCTTCCTAGACTTTTAACCCAGAACTTTATAAATTGATCCAACCCAATATTTGTTTTCTATTCCAAAAATAAATATTATTTAATAAATTAATTGAACTAACTAAATTAATTTTCTAATTAAATAATTTTCTCAACCAAATTCTAATTCTGTTAAACTCATGACAACTTTATCGTAAAAAAATCGATAAAGGAATATATTTAATTTTCATATTCAATGGATTCATAATGACTAATTAATTTAATTTCATTTTCGAACTGTAATTATTTAATTATAATTAATAATTTGAAAACCTTAAATTAATTCTCAAGTCATTTCTATACTTAGTAAGAAAACACATTCATTTGTGAATGCAACCCATTTCTCTAACTTCATCATTTCTATTCATTTGGCTCTACATGCAATTCATTTATGGTTTCAACAAGCTAGCGGAGGGACCGATTAGACATAAGTAATTAGGACTTGAATAATTTATAATTCTGTTCCAGCCTTTTTCCTATTAATTATAAACTTATTTAGTCACAAAGTCATTTCACTATAATATCGTGATTGAGCTCTCTCTAATTACATACAATTATGAAAGCTACTTAATCACTATTCGTCCAATGACCTTGTCATTAGTATGTTACCCTAAATATCCTTAATCTTTTTGGGATACATTTGTTCTCCCAATATACTCCTATTTTATCTTATGGTAACCATTGCATCGGCTTCCATAAAAAATCAATTACTACCAAATAAAAATTAAGTCATTTATCACAAAGACAAACGACCCATAGCCATGTTTACTTTTCATCTATCAAGTAATGTTGATGAGAGGATATCATTTACCTATTAGTTGGGCTATGAATTATACTATTGTGAATGATGATACATACTTTAGAAGTCGTATACCCAGTAAACCAACTTTTGGTTCTTTATCTATTTGAACTCAGGCTTTTACTTAAATTAAAGTATACGAGTAAAGCGTATATAGTCCATGTAACACCCCTAACCTGTATCTGTCACTAGAATAGAGTTACGGAGCACTACTGACGTTTACAATTTAAACCAACAGAAAAATTCAAACATTTCATAAAATATCAATAAGCATATTAAAACCAAGTCAAATCATACATATTGTCCTTTATACGAGCCTTCGAGGCCCTAAATACGTGTTAGAAACAAGTCGGGACTAAATTGGGAACTTAAAGAATTTTTCAGAAAATAGTAAAAATTTTCAATACAGCAGAGGTCACACGGCCATGTGGCCAGGCCGTGTGGGCATTCGAAATAGGGACACACGGCCGTGTCCCAGCCCGTGTCTGTGCTCGTGTAACTTACTAACTTGGGTCACATGACTACGTATCAGGCCGTTTGCTAGGCCGTGTAATAGCCAGACTTGTACCCCTTTGAAAGTTATAGGGGACACACGGCCGTGTGCCACACACGACTGAGACATACGCCCGTGTCTCTGCCCGTGTGGATGAACATAAGCTATTTTGCAAGCCATATTTCTCACCCAATTAGTCATGTACTTATAACCAACTTGCATATATATCCAAGCCATAACAAGGCATCCAAATCAAGCATAAACAAGATATATACATATGGTATAGTTTCATACAACCAATATGCCCTTAGGCACCTCAAATGACAACATGTAAATATGTTCAATCATGCACTCTATTTATCCAAAACACTTAACTAACTTTTAGGTACATTAGCATCAATACATTAAATTTGGTTACCATTACCAAAGCATACCAAATGGTACCAAATAACCAATCAACTACTAGCCTTAACATATATATATGTCTTCTATAGCAAAATACCAATTCACAACAAATTATAAGACATATATAATATGCATATTCAACTATCATTTCCCTTTTCATCATTCCAACACATCAAGCAAATTATCAACCATATTAAGACTAATATTTACATGCCAAAACTAAGCTCATAACACCATCAAGTGCCAAATCACAAGCCAAACCAAATGGTCATATTCATAACCAAACATATAGGCCAACATTAGCCAAAATAGCTATACATGCCATTATAACCAAAATCAAACATCTGAATGTACCAAAAGAGCTAATGGATACTGTGATATAGTTCTAACAAGCTTTCAACCCGAATGAGCTTCCGATTTACTAAAAAACACAGAGTAAGCATTTAAGCTTAGTAAGTTTGTATAATTTAGAATATAACTTACCATTTAGTCTTATAATAGTTAAATAAACAAAGCATATCCCAACACAAGTTTGGCCAATTGCCTAAGCACATATATACCAACCATGTTAGCCATGTAAATACATATATAAGCCAATACACATGGATGAACATAACAATTGATCAATTTCTATATACATGTATCATCCATTTCATGTTTCTATATACCATGTAATAAGATTTCCATGTAATTCATATGTCTCAGTAATGGTCTGTATTGAAATCTTACCACTTCGTATCAAAATATTGCCCATTGAATCATTTAGAATACCGTTGGATACCCAGAATAGCTCACACATAGTGTGCTAGCTCATATAACTGTAATTCATCAATTCATGTACATGTATGCTTGTATGAGCTGTAAATCGATATGCTCATTTGAGCTATAGATCGGTAAGCTCTCACAAGCTATAAATTGGTATGTTCTCATGAGCTATTGAGTATTCGCAACACATGCAGGACCTCAGCTAAATCGGTAACCCTAACGACATGTCATTTGTATCCTACGGATTTCTAAGGTTCAAATAAGACTCAGAATTTGTTGAACTTTGTTGGATATGCAACCATGTAAATTTATAACAATTCACAAATCATAAATAATTCAATATAAAACATCTAAGCATAGTTTAATAACACGAACTTACTTCGACGAGTATACGTAGATATGGAGGTGACTAATTCGAGATTTTCTCTTTGCTCTGATCTAACTTTATACGAGGTCTAACTGGATCTATATGGATAAATTTAACTCAATTCAACATATAATTCATTCAATTTAATCCAAAACATATTTTTGGAAAAATTACTATTTTACCCCTATACTTTTATTTTCTTTGCAATTTAATCCCTAGGCTCGGGAAATGAAATTCATGCAATTTTACCTCTACCCAATCCTAGCTTATTATAATACAAACTTATAGCAGCCCACGTATTTCATAAATTCACAAATTATGCCATGAATATATCACATTTTTCAATTTAACCCCTAATTGACAATTTCATCAAAAATCACTTAACTAAAGTTGTTTATCTAACAACAACCAATCATTTTCTTCCAAAAATCATCAAAAATCATACACATTCATTAATGGCAAGACGCTAATACTTTAACAGTTTCACAAATTAGTTCCCTGACTAGCTAGATTAAGCTACAACAACTCCAAAAACATAGAAATCATTAAAAATAGGACGAAAAATACTCACATGCAAAGGAATGAATATTGGCTAATGTTGAAGCTTTGTTAGTGGCTTCCTTAGGTGAAATTTTGGCAATGATGAAAGAAAGAAAGATGATATATTTCTTTTACTTATTTTATTATAAGTTGTTTTATTAAATTGCAAAATTAACCTTAGTAATTAAATTTAAAACCATTAAAAAGATGATCATCTTTTTCCACTATTAATATTAATAGTCTAATTACCACATACGGACTTCCACTTTAAAGTTCTATAGCTATTTAATACATTTAGCTATTAGAACTCAACTTTTACACTTTACGCGATTTAGTCCTTTTTATCAGATTGAGCATGTAAACGGTAAAATTTCTTAACGAAATTTTTATACGGTACCACTATCATACTGTAGGAAATAAAATAATAATAAAATAAAGTTTTTGACTTTGAATTGTGGTCCCGAAACCGCTATTTCGATTTCACTAAAAACGGCTTGTTACAGTCCATCATCCATTTTAGGTTAAGGTATGTCACACTATGAATGTCACAAGTGAATAAATCTATAAATGAATTTAGGATCTATTCTACTTGGGTCTTTCCCGATATACACTCAATCCAGTCAATCACATCTATGTCTCTACCTTCTAGGAGTCATCCGCTTCAAGACTCAAGATAAAGTATTCCCTAATTTGACTTGATAGATGGCATATTAGTGTTTCAATCGCTTTGCTCATTTCCAATTAGACTAAGGACATGTTTAGGTTCATCTACTAATACAATTTATATTTTTTTATTACGATCTAATCATGTATACCATTTAGTATCAGTTAAACATTAGATAACCAAGGAAACAATATTTTCTTCCATTTTGCTTCACATGCAAAAACATTGACTATAATATACAAAAGGGTATTAATGTAATTAATGAATGTTATTAATAAACCAACTTATTCAAAAAATATAAGTATACAAAAATAAATATGCTATACTTAAAGCATTATATCGAACACCATGTTCAAAGTTGCAATTCTCTTTATCTCGCCATTCTCATTCTTTGTCACATCCCATGTTTTATTTTGTTTTTTTTTTTTTGTTAAGTTGAGAATAAGGAGTAAATATGGCCTAGTGGTTAGGAGTTTTAAAAATATCCTAAGGGTCTAAGGTTCAAGCCTCCAAACTCTCCACTTTTTAATTTAATTTTTTTTTGACAATTTTAGCATGTGTCAACCCCTCTTGCTATCCATACATGTTGCCTTGCATGGAGAAGATTCTTTCCCTTTTTGTCAAGTCAACATGCCTTAATTTTTAAAGCATGATCCCTTTTTTGCTCATTTTTCCCCTCAATATACCTTCTTCACCACCCTTACCTTATGTGATGTTCATTGAACCTAGACAAGATGAGTAAACACCCTTTTGTTTTATCTTTCATCTTTGTTTTGGTTATCCTTCCTCTACCTTTGCTTCTAGTTCTTCTCCTCTCCTTTACTACTCCTTTGCGTTGAACCACCATCATCACACCACCGGACCTCCTTCTTGTCGTTGCTCATCTTCTTTGTTTTGCTCCAATGCTACCCTATCACTACCGTGGCCACCACCTTGCACCACCACCGATTTTTCCATCTCCTCTCTTCATTTATTTATTATTTCTTCTTATTTTTCTTTAAATATTCTCGTCCTCTCAAGTGTCACATCCCTTATGTACTCACTTCCTCCATGTTATTTTGCATACATAGTGAAATTGTGACAAACAAATATTAACTCATTGATTGTCTATGTTCAAACTGAAGATAAATGGCATCGAAGATCATTTACATTGCAAGAAAGACAACTTACTTTAGTAGATAATCTAAATAAGTTTGTAATCTCGTAAAAGAAATGAAAAGAACATTTGATTAAAATGCTGAGAAGATTATTATGTCATCTACAATTTCAATTGGGGAGATGGCTAGTCTTGGCTATCGGAGCAATTGGCTCCAAGGGTAGAGACATAGATGTATTCATTGGTATAATGATACATTGGACTGAACCCATTTGTGAATTAATTCACTTGTGACGTTCATGGTGTGATTTACCTAAATCTTGAGTTAGTCACTGACCGTGCGTATGCAACTCATGTGCTTTGATATAAGTGCAATCTTATGCTCTAAAGATGATCAAGCCCATAGTAGGTATGTTGGGTACATAACTTGTGTATGGCATGGCTTTATTAGCAATAGTGGAATTCATAGCTCAATTAAATACTTAATAATATCCTCTCATTGGCATTGTGTGGATTGATAAATATGAAACGTGGTCACGAGTTGCTTATTCTCGAATGAGCAATTTATCGTAGTCATTTGTTGGCAGTGATCATATTAATCATTAAGAAGACACAATAGTAACAATAAGATAAAATAGGATTATATT
The DNA here is from genome assembly GCA_025698475.1 of Gossypium anomalum. Taxonomy (NCBI): domain Eukaryota; kingdom Viridiplantae; phylum Streptophyta; class Magnoliopsida; order Malvales; family Malvaceae; genus Gossypium; species Gossypium anomalum. The sequence continues at coordinate 18,430,692 of CM046963.1, read as the reverse complement.
GAGTGAACAGATTTAACTCAAATGAATCAATGATATCATATGAGGGTAACACACAAATGACGAGGTCATTGGACAAAACAGATGGATGAATTATTTTAGTAAAGAGTATACAATAAGGAGTTTTCAATCATAGTACTTCTTATAGAGTGACTACATGATTAAGTAATTGTGAATTATTAGAACAATGTTTCTGGACATAATTGCAATTATTGGAGCCTAATTGTATATGTTCGATTGGTCCTTCTGCTAGCTTAACAAAAGCTCAATCGGACTGCATTTGAATTAGAAGAAAATTCTAGGACTTTGGAAATAATTTAATTGAGTTGATTTATTCGACATGGAATTAAATTAGGTGGTGTGAGAATTATTCAACTAGAGAATTTGATTAAATAATTTTCTTGCAAAATTAATTTGGAAAATCTAAGTATTTTTGGGAAATTTAATTTTGATTAAGTAAAATTAAATTAATCAAATTAATTAAGACCAATATGATATTTTTGGGAATTAATTTTTAAGTCAGACAATTGGACCAATGGGTAATTAAACTTGAAAATTGGACCTGAGATCATAAATTGGTTCTGGGAGCCCAAAATTGAAACCAATACCCAAAAACTAATTGAACTAGGCCTGATAGGTAACACCCCTAACCTTTATCCATCGCCGGAATAGGGTTACGAAGCATTACTGGACTTTATGGATTAAATACAAACATTTCACAACCATTAACATATATATCAAAATTCATTCATTTATCACTCATATTGCCCCTTATATGGGTCCTCGAGGCCTAAAATATGCGTTAGAAATAAATGAGACCAAATCGAAAACTCAGAGAATTTTTCCCTAAATTTCAAAATTTTTCTTAGGAGCAGGGGACACACGCCCGTGTGGCTCACACGGCCAGGAGATACGCCCGTGTCTTAGGCTGTGCGGGTATTCGATGTGAGGCACACGACCGTGTCCTAGCCTGTGTCCAATTTAGGGTAGCTACTAACATGGGTCACACGGCCAACAGACGCCCATGTGCTAGGTCGTGTGCGTAGTGCAGGGGTCACACGGCCAAGTCACATGCCCGTGTGCCAAGCCGTGTGCAAAAACCTAGGCATTCTATTTTAAAATTTTAATGTGTAGGGGATACACGGTCGGACCACATGCTCATATGCCGAGCCGTGTGTCACACACGGCTGAGACACACGCCCGTGTGGACAAAAATAGGTCATTTTAAGGCCATTTTTCTCACTTTTTTAGACATCAACCTGCACACAACATTTTCATATACCAATATATCCCAACCAAGTAACCATTACAAGCCAAAAATCATGTTTAAATGCAATATGTAATCACAAGACTCATTTGCATAAACTTACCATAATAACTCCATCCATTGATTACTAAAAATTACTACTACATACATGCATACAAACATATATATATATATATATATATATATATATATATGCATTATTCACATTCATAATTCAAGTTTAATTCTTTTCTATCCAACCCTATACATGCCATATAAACCATAGAATTGGATTACAAAATCTACTGGAGAAATCTAGATAATGTGGCTCGATGTGTTGATTCGATCCTCCAATCTCACGTTAATCTACAAGAAACCATAGAATTGTATTACAAAATCTACCAGAGAAATCTAGATAGTGTGGCTCGATGTGTTGATCCGGTCCTCCAATCTCACGTTAATTTACAAGAAACATTAATAACATGAGTAAGCTTAATGAAGCTTAGTAAGTTCATTGGTTTTAAAGTTAAATCTTACTGGACATACTATAACAAATCATAAAACATGCAATTCACTAACACTTCCTGCCAATCACAATTTCAAATGATGAATTCACTTGATTTAGCTCAATATCAACAACCACTTAAATTCTATCACTTTAACCCATATGATACTTACCAATCTTTGTCAAATTACAGAACGTCTTATAGAATTGAGTACATCGTTTTCTTGATGTCATAGTCCAACTATGGTTTTACACGTATATTGCCATGGCCCTGCCATGGTCTTACACTCGTAATGCCATAACCCAGTTATGGTCTTATCATCAAGATTCCATAGCCTAGCTATGGTCTTACACTTATACATATATTGCCATGGTCCAACCATGGTCTTACGTTCACGGTGCCATAACCCAGTTATAGTCTTTTCACTAAAATGCCATAGACCAGCTATGGTCTTACATTTAAACATTGCCATGGTCCAACCATGGTCTTATCCATCAATCATCTTTTGTCATGGAACGATCGTACTCAATCCTGCGTTCCACTTAATTTGAACATTCAATTTGATTTTCATATTATTACAATAATCATAAATCAATAAAAAAGATATGAAATAATACATTATATCATTTTTAAATCAACAATTTATCATGAAAGTTCAACCATATGAACTTACCTGGGATAGATTGTAAAAGTTGTACAAATTCAGAGACTAATCTGTTAATTTCTCTTTTCCATATTTATCTTCAGGATATTGATCTATAATATAAAATTATTCATTCATCAGCATCTAATTCAATTCTAATTCACTTCACAATTTATGCCCTTAAAATTTTGAAATTACATATTTACCTCAAATTTTACAATTTTTACAATTTAATTAACCCATCAATTGAGTTAATTTTTCTAAATTAACACTTACCTAAATATTATAGGCTATTTCACAGCTTTTGACATTCAGAATTTCAACATCAAACCCTAGTTCATAACCTTTTCATAATTTAGTCCTAAAAATCAATTTCTACTAAAATCACTTGATAAAACCATTATATAATAAAATTGTTCAAATCCATATTAATTCATCATAAACTTTTGGCACTCATTAATGGTAATTTTCAAAATTACCCATGAAATCGAAAACAGAACATATAGTTGAACCTAGTTGTAAAAGTCTCAAAAACATAAAAATTTCACGAAAAGAACAAGAATTGAACTTACATGGAGTAAAATAAATAAATCATCTTAAAACCTTCTCCCATGGAGTAAAAGTGAAGAGATATATAAAAATTTTAATTTGGTCATTGTTTATTTAGTTAATTTGCAAAATTTTCAATTTTGCCCTTATTTCACTCAATTTCCTGATTTTTTTTCCTGCACATGTTGTTTCAACCTTTTAATAGGGGTCTAATTGCCTTTTTGGTCCTCTCTTATTCATCACTTAAGCTATTTAATCACTTTAACAAATTTTGCACCTATTTCAATTTAATCCTTTTTAATTAATTAACTATCAAAACGTTAAAATTTTCTAATGGAACTTTAATACTAACTTACTAACACTCCGTAAATATTTATAAAAATATTTACGGCTTGATTTATGAAATTGAGATCTCGATATCTCCTTTTCGACCCAATTTACCTAATAAATTCTTTTAAATCACAAAATTCACTAATTCAAGAATATTTCTAAAATCACACTTGACTCATAAATATTAATTTATTAGATTTTCAAACTCACTCATCAAATTTAGTGATCTCGATTCACTGTTTCTGACACCATTAAAAATTGGACTGTTACACAATATGTGAAACTGGGCCGACAGTCAAGCCGGTGGTTAGACTGGACCTATTGGGTAGTCACTAACCTGGACCGAACCGAAAGTAACTGAACCAACTTAGGGTGTCGTAAAAGTGTTGCACCTGCATCACCAGACACAATTGTACCAAATAGCTATGACAATGGTGTCCCGATGAGTCGTTTGTGGCGGCGTGTGTCGATGGTCACTTACGGTTGGTCTTCAATGGTTAAGTAGTGGAAGAGTTATACTCCTACTGTGACTAACAGAGAATTTAATTTCAGATTAACTATTTCAAAAATAATATTATTTTAATAATTTAATAGTTTAATATTAAATTAAATTTAATACTTATCTTAATAGTATTTTATTAATTTAATATTAAAATGATTATCTTAATATTAAATTTAATTTAATGTTTATCTTGTAGGTAAACATTTTATTATTTTAATAAGATTTAAATTAAATCTAATCTAATATTTATCTTGATAAATATTATATTAATTTAATATTAAAGTGATTAAGTTCAATTATAATTGAACTCTCTAAACTCTCCCTATATAAATAGATCCTTGGGTTATTATTTTACACACACTTGAATTCAAGAGAAAGTTGTAGAGAAAAAAATTCTCTGAAGAAATTATTTCAGAAAATTTCTAGAGATATTTTTCTAATTTATAACTTGACCCAAAAGTTTAGAGAAATTGCAAAATTATCCCACTGGTAATTTTTGTGATTTTTTTTATTTGAAGCGAGCCCACACTTGGTAGACATGAGCTTGAGGATAGCGGAGAAGACTACTCAGTTGAAGTGCTCATCCTAAACGAATAAAAAAGGTACAAATTTGGTTAACTGTTTATTACTTTATATATCACAACCAAGATCTCGTTTTGGAAAACTTTTAAAACTCTATTTTCCCTAAATTTATTTTCTGCTACGTTTTTCAAACTCATTTTTCTTAACGCTCAACCGAATTCTCGTTGGACCGCCATCGCCACCGCTGCGCCTCCTCTAGCATTGGTGATTCCTTTTCTTTTCTTCTCCATTTTTCGATCTCTGTCATCCTTTTAGTAATCGAAATCCTATATCCCTATTTCCCTTAGTTTTAAACTTTTATGTTGTATCTTGACTCACTCTTTCAAGTGATTTTTCTCTAGACTCAATCCCCTCTTCGACTTAAGACCCCAGTGATCCAACATCCCTTTCGATTTAATCAAGTTAGGCTAAGTATGGTAGTGGAATGAAATACCACTCATTCCTCTCTTCTTTTCCTTTAGGGTGAATGTATATAGAGGCCATAGTATATTTTCAATCAAATGTTAACATATCATATACTACTCTATGTTGAAGGGTCGATCGATACCAACCTGGAGAATCATTAACGTTGAGAATGATATCATAGTTCGATTGATTTCTATAAGAGTAAGTGTTGATCAGAGTGTTGTTAAATGGCTTATGCCATAAAACATTTAAAACAACCTCCCTAATGAAAGATTACTTTTGTTGATAAGTAGGTAACTTATCGATTAGATCCAAGGGTGGGTGTTCTTAGAGTGGTGTACTGCTTTGGATCTACAACTAGGTGTGGGTTAACTTACTAGAAAAATTATATATGAGATTTGTTGCCAAATAAAATATATTTATTTATAATTGAAACCTTGTTAAAAATCTTCATAATATGAAATGTTGAGAATACACTATGTATTCAAAAAGGGATGCTAAATCCATAAAAAGGGTGATACTCTAGTAAGTCCCTCAAACTGATCGTTTAGTGATCGTATCTGTTAATTGATGTGATTGATGATTGTTGTGAAATTATGTGTATATTCCCATTTCTCATGACGTGTGATATGATGACATTATATGATAGGCATAATATATAAATCATGCCACCGATATTGAAGTTGAGATTTAATTCACGTGTTAAACATGCCCTACATGATATTATCTAATTTGCATGTTTCAACATGCCCAATGTGACAGGTGATATCTTGAAATGAGCAAAATGTTTATATATGTTCATTATGGCCATATCACATGCATGGGGTGGGATATTGTAATGAGGAAGAATTGGTGGCTTCGTCCACAACCTACATGGCAGCTTGTCTACGAATATTGGTGGCTTCATCCACATTGGAGTGTTTAGATGGATGAGTTCTGGGGAACTCTTTTTGGAGTGTAACAGTGACGGGTAGGATGTTTTATAAAAACTTGCATAATTATTTTACAAAATTACACTGCCATGATCATGTGCATCAAATTTGATTATGGTATATGATGAGTATGCGTTTACTGTTATATAACTAATTGTTATTTAACTTGTTATAAGACCCACACTAGACTTTAAAAGCTTATCCCATTAGTTTTATAACCTTTTATGTAATACACGGACTTAGGGCTTGGACTCGACATTCGGAGGAGCCTCTCGGTTGGATGTTTTTAATAATGGGTTTATGAACTATTTTTGGATGTTATTTTGGACTTCGGGACATTGGACTTTATAATTGAGTTGTTTCTTTATTTTACCATTTTAAACTGCCATGCATGCATGATTGATGAGTTCACAGATATTTGAAATTATTGAAATCCTTTAGATTATTTATGATTTTTAATTGCTTTTAAACAAGCTTATAAATTTGTGATTTTTTTAAATATTTTCAAAAGTCCGCTACTAAAGATTTTTATCAATATCATTTTAAAGAAACTATTAAAAATATTAGAAAACCTTTGCTGAAATGATTTAAGACAATATTTTGATATGATAATAAACTTCTCAGATATTCATGTTTTAATAAGTGTTTTTTAAAAACAAAATTAGTCGATATTTAAATTTAGAGATTTTTGTAAAAATAACTGCAACCTAGTTGCATTCAACAAGTAAATGTTTTCAACAATTTTAATGTGATTTCCGAGATTCGGCCATAACATCTAGACCAGATTTAGGGTGTTACATTCTTCATCTCGTAAATCAGGGTTGTTGGCCTCTTTGATCATCATGCCAACCAAAGAAATCACAACCAACAAATTTGTAATTTGAGCAACCATAGAACCTATGCCCAACATTCGGCCTCTTCCATGTGGTCCATCTTGGGCGCTTCAAACTGTTGTAGCATACTACTCCATGATATGTAGATTACATCAACATATGGTGATATCGACGGTTACAAATTGAGGATGAAGATCCTGACATTTTCCTAGTAGTTGAACAAAAATGAATGAGAGAAGAAATTTGTTTAAACCAACCATATAAAAATATAAACCCAAAACATAACTCTTAACCCCACTACTCATTCCCAGCCAAATCAATACAAAACGAAGGAATGATTGGTATGAAAAAAACTCTTGTTTCTTGGATTACAGTGGTTTTGTTACTTGTTTTTGTTTCAAAAGACTAATTGGAAGGGGAAAAAAATCAAATTTGTTTTTAGGTTTTCAGGAGGATGAAGACAGACCATTTTATTGGTGTTTTTTTTTTTCAATTTCAGAAATATTAGTAAAATCATATTTTAATGAGACAAGAAAAAAGGTGGAGACTAATCGCGTTTCGATATGTGAAATTTTAAATTCATTAGCAACACTTTAACGGGTTATGACAATTTTGAAACTCTAATTGATTGTACTTTTCTGAATTAGTTTTTATAAAATTTTTAGTGCTCCACTTTTTCTAATACTAAACTAAACAGACTAACCTTAAAAAACTCAGATTCGACATTCCTATTTTTCTTGAACGACTGTAATATGAGTTAAAATTCCAAATGTATAATATGGGAAGAAAAGACAGCCGTATGTTTGCAATTGGTAGGTGAAAGGCAGAAAAATGCATAGCAAGTGTAACGCCGCCAACCATACCAATTATAAATTTAGAAAAGGAATGACTTCCACCCAGCTTGAATCATTCCAACTGCTTATTCTTGCCTTTCTTCGCTCTTGTTTCAGATTTCTGGTTGAAATGTGTAAAGACGTAAACATATTTTGAATGTATTTTTTTTATTAATTTAAAATAAATTATTTGTTAAATTTCAATTGTTAATCTTCACTTCATAAGCAAAACAAAAACGACAAGCCAATGCACAAACAAACCACATGATTCACTCCATCATTCTCCTTTCCGTTACTCTTTAATTTTTCGCAAAATTCCAGCAAGAACAATTCTAGCCCGATAATTCATGGGAGGATCAAATCACCTAAATAAATGGCATGAACGACCAAACCGAGACCCATATTGTTGGCAGCCAAAAAACCTTCTCTTTGGGCTATCCTTTGACCATGAAGTTGGCAATCCACAACAACAACAGTAATTATGTTGGGTTATTCACTTCTTGCCATTGATGATGACTACTCTTCCATACATCCGTTCCTTCCTTGCGTTTTCCCTTCCCGATTTCTACTCTTCGTTGCTGCAACAGACAAAAGAAGCTTCAGCATTCAATATGTTCCCCAAATGTTAGAGCTTAGGGTTATTTATACTAAATGATTTTTATTGACTAAAATGAAAATAAATTATTTGAATGTAAAATAATAAGGTGGATATTAATATCCTAGGCGGAAAACAGAAAAATATGCTTGAATGGCAGCTTAGAATTCTGTTTACAAATTTAACGGGAGTGATCAAAATGATCAAATTATATAACGTAAGTGTCTATTTTGTAATTTTTTTTCGGGTGTCTAAAATAAAAACTGTTAAAAGTTAGATGATCATCTGTATAGTTTACCCTTAAAAACAGTTAAAAATGGTTGAATTACCCTATTTGCATTTAACTATACTATTACCTAAATTTGATTTACTTAAATTTTTTTTATCTAAATTGGTGTTCGATTGAATTGTAATACTAACTCATCAGGTGCCAAAATCATAATGCTATATTTGATAGGAGTATTGTTTTTTTCCAGAAGTTTTAGTACATTAGTTTGCAACAAATTAATTTAAATTGATAATTTCTAACCATTCACATGATTTGTTGGTGGCAAAGAGAATGATTTTTTTTTTTTTATTGTTGCTTCTTTTGAAGATGTCTTGTTTTTTACAAGAAATTTATTATCTTTAAATTTATACTAATTGTATTTTCATTTTATATATGAACATTTTAAGAAATAAATACTAATTAAATCTCTGGTTGAGACCTCAAATATTAGAGGTTCAAATCCTGTGATGGTTATCCCCTTCCTCCAATTTTATGTACTAAAAAATATTAACTTGTTTTATAATTAAGGATCATTTATAAAAATAAAATAAACATAAAAAACTATATATTTCTACTAATTTAATCAAATCTTAATGTATTAAATCAGTAGAATATTTAATTCACTACATTCTCAATTTCTTTTTTATACTAAATTAGATAAACAATCTCTTATTAATTAAAAAAGACTCATAGATTCGACATTCTTTTTTGTTTTATTGAACATGAGCTAAAATTCCAATAAAATTTTCCAATGTACGCCTAACCGTCCACCGAAATGGGCATCAACTAATTACTACTATACATTAACGGAAGAAAAGACGGCTGTATGTTTGCAAATGATTGGCCAAAGGCAGACAAATGCAAAACAAGTGTAACGCCGCCAGTCACCCAGGGGGAACGCAGCAAATTCTTTTATGGTCTGAAATTAAATTTTAATTTTAATAATAGTAAAAATATAATTTTATTATTTAAATAGTTTATATTTTTATAATTTTTAAAGGGTTAGATTAAAATTTTATTATTTTTAGGGAGATTAAAGTGTAATTTTATCTTTTTTAATTTAAAATTTTAAAAAATTTAAAGGGCCTAAATAGAAAATTTTCTATTTTAGGGGAGTCGGGACCCCTACCATCCCCCTAGCTACGCCCCTGGAGAATGTCTATCCCCGTAATTAGATATAAAATTCGAACCGATTCATTTCGAATAGTGGATCTTTTTTTTTATTTAAAAAGTGAATGCAAGGTAGGACAGGATGAATTTTCTCTTTTGAATAGTAGATTTGGAGCGATTATAATAATTGCTTGTCTCGCTCCACTATATACATTTACCATTTTATTCTTCTATATATAAACTATTAAAAGGATAAAATTGTAATAATGTAATATAAAATAAATCATATATTTTATGTTTAAATAATTACTTGGTTTTAAAAAGATTAAAAAAATTAAATATAAATAGCAACAATTAAATTAAAGCAAAGTGGAGTATGGTGAAAATGAATGTATCCGACGTCCATAAAAATGATAATAAATTTTAAAATTATACATCTATAATAAAACGAGATAAGTAGTAAAATAAAATATACTACTTATAAAACGATAATGATTTTAAAAATATCCATCATATCGTGAGTCATTGCCATCTTATATGTGACAGTAGCATGTATGTGTAGATGGCTTATAATCTCATTACCTACTAAACTCTCCCTCCCTTCTATTTCTCCTTTTATGGCTATGAGTATATATATATATATATATATATATGATTATTTGATTATAAATTTAGACTTCCACGCAGCTTGAATTTTGATGGTTGGATCTCAACTTACAACTATTAACCACTTCAACTAATTCTCGCCCTTCTTTTCTCTTGTATTATATCTCTTGCAAAAATATATCCTCAGAGGCGAAGATAGAATAATTTTTTAGAGGTCGAATGAAATTTTAACTTTTTATAGTCTATATTTTTATAAAATTTAAAGGATTAAATCGAATTTTTATAATTTTAAGGGGCCAAAGTACAATTTTATCTTTACTAATTTAAAATTTTAAAAAAAAAATTGAAGGCTTAAATAACAATTTTAGATTTTAGGAGGGCTGATTAAATTCGCCACCGTATATCCTCTCATTTGAAATTTTATATTTACTTTTATAAATTTACTTTTTTATTTTTTTAGGTTTTAAAATTTAAATTTAATTATTAATATTATTAAAAATTTTCTATTAAATTTATTAATGTTATATTTTGAATTAAAAAATGATACTTACTTAATAATTATGTAAAAAAAAACCCGATGTTGTAATAAACTTGATTTTAACAGACAAAATTTAATGATGTTAAAAATTAGATTTGTGTTTTTAAATTTAAAAAAAGTAAAAAGGCTAAATTTAAATTAAAGTAGAGGACTAAAATACAAATGTATAAAAAGTAGTACATGAACTTGGAGCATATTTTAACCTAAACATATTATAAGATAAATCAATTGTATTTTTAAACATCACAAATAAAGTACTATAAACCCCTCCGTACTAGGAGTCAAATTACATTTTGGTCCCTATCTTCAATAAATGGGAAAATTAATCCTTATATGTTAGATTAAATAGCAAATTGGTCATTTTTATTAAAAATTTCATCTCTTTATACTGTTAAAAAATGGTGTGGTTGACAAAACAATAAGACAGTGGTGTTTGGCGTGCCACGTGTACCTCATGCTGACATATAATGACCATTTTTTAACAATAGAAATAGATATAATCTTTAATAGGAGTACTAGTTTGCTTTTAGATCTAATTTATAGGGATTAATTTACCTATTTTTAATAAAAAATAAAATATAATTTAACCCTTAATATAAAGACGTTGATAATACTTTTATCCATATTTATTTATTAATATGGGTATTGATAATCTTAGACCGCATTAATAAATAAAACACGACACATAAATCAGTAAGTAAAAATAAATAAAAATAGAGGACTTGTAATGAATATTATTTTATATATTTTTGGCATTTAGGTTATCATTTTTATCCATGTCATGCATATATTACACTTTGGGTCTCTGTTTCAGTGCATACAAAAGGGTTTATCATTTGTAAGCTCCTTCCAAAGAATGGCGTCCATCTTCAGGGCTTTCCAAACGATTCTCATCATTCTAATTCTAATGCCTTTTCTCCATTCCTCTTCTCGCATCACTACCAGTAAGCTTCTCTCTTTCTCTCATCTTTCTTCTTCTTCTGCTTGTCAAAATGACATCTTTAACAAATTTGGCATGCAGAAACAACAATGGCAGAAGAGACCTCCACAGCCACACAGGTAAACAAAAACCCATCCTAAAAACTGAAAAAAAAAAAAGCCTTTCTTTTACATGGAAACTTGAAAAACCATAGCTTTCTTCAGATTTTGAGAAATATGGTAAAGTTGACCCTTTTATGTATTGGAAAAATAGGAGCTTCAAAGGAATAAGCAGTTGAATAGATTAGGGGGAGGAGGTCCGGTTCTGATTGTAGAAGAGAAAAGAGAAGTTCCAACTGGACCAGACCCACTTCACCATAACTGTGAACCTACAACACCTTAATCACCTTTTCTATTCAACACACTGGTGCCAATGGCATGCGGGTTTCCATCAAGTTTGTCCATCTCTATTCCTTATTTAGCTATGGCTTTTATTGTTCACTGAACTTTTTGTCTTTGTAAGAATTGGTCAGTTTTGTATATATTCTAATGTTGAAAGTTCTTTCTCTATTCTCCTTTTTGTGAAACAAGATATATATATTTCATTTATAGCTTGATTTCTTTGGTCCAACTTGTTTGTTTGAAATTGAATATCAGAAAAAAAAATTGCCAAATAGAAATACAAATCAACACAAATAAATATATTTAATTAACATAAATGTGATATTTTCATCTTTGATGTTTTTCAAAAGAAAATGCTGAAGGTATACTATATTTTTTACTTCTTTTTTTTCTCCAAAAATGGTTAATTTCTTGATTAATTTTGATGAATACAATATTGGCCAGTTTTTCACTGCATTTCGTTTCCTTGTATAAATTGTTTTGGCTCAGTTTTTATTTTTAGTTTATTATTTCCCAGAAACTATTGATAGGATAGAATAAATTTCAAGAATATTAATGAGAATAATTTTCTGGAATTTGATCAGTAGTAGTACTACTATACGTTGTACTGAAAAAATATTAGTACTATTTTGGCTAATTGACAACGAAAGAATTCACTCCCAATTTTGCCTACCTCTATCTAATTTTTCTACTCCATCTGTATATATGTATAAGCCAAAGCTGTACAGAAATTTGTGAAATATGCATCATTTGAGTTGTTAGAGTATAACATTATCGATCAAGTTAAATTTGTAATAGACTTTTGTTTAAATTTCCATGTTAAAATATTTATAATCATGCTTATTTTCATATAAAAAAATATTCTGAGATTTTATAAATATTTAACATTTATTTCGTATAAAATCTAATATTTTAAGTTTGTGTATATATTGAAAGGTGGTTGAATTAATAAAATTGAATTTGAATTGGGTTGAGTTGTCTCGATTAAAGGTTAAAAATGATAAAAAGAAAAGTATATTGTTTGATTATGATAATAATAAAATGACAAAACTTTTAAATATTCTCGGAAAATTTGAAAATTTTTGTCAACTTAATTTTGGTGCTTAATTTATGCATAATTAAGTAAATGTGCATGTTATTATTGTATTAATGTTCATAATCTTCTCTAAAGGGGTGAACGAAGATTCAGTAGGACATGTTTGTGATATGTTTGGTTTTCGTAAGGTCCATAATTTAGGATCATAGTTGGGAATCCCTCTTTTCCACAAAAGAGTAGCTAATAGCTCCTTGAGGTTCGTGGTAGAAAAAGTTAAAGCTAGGTTGCAAAGATGGGATGCGAAGCAATTGTCTCTAGCTGATATAGTTACTTTAGCACAACCGGTCATACTTTCAATTCCTAGCTATTTTATGCAGTCCTTGAGGATTCCACAAGGACTATTTGATGAGATTGAAAGTATCATCAAACAGTTTATATGGGGATCAAATGGAGGTGATAAAAAGATGGCGCTTTTAAGTTGATAATCGTTATGTCAGCCAAAAGTGCGTGGAGGGCTGGGATTCGACAACTAAAAGATTAAAACACCTATTTCTTGTTGAAATTGGGTTTAATTATTTTGGCGAATCCAGAGGCTCTATGGGTTCGTGTCTTGCGTTCGAAGTATGGAGAAGAATGGTATACCCTTTAGTATCTCTCATAGCAATTCTTCCTTCCGCTGGAGAGCTTTATCTAAGGTATTACCTTCGCTTCTAGAAAATATATTTTGGTTAGTTGGAAATGGTAACATCATTAAATATTGGAGGGACAGTTGGATTTTGGAGATTGGTCCCTTGATTAATCTAATTCCAGCTAGAGCCACTATTGTCATGGATTGTTTTCTCAAAGAGATGATTACAGATGAAGAACTATGGAATCTGGGGATCTTTCGGGTTTGTTTATCCGAAGATATTATTGGGCGTATTACTAGTATTCCACCACCACATCCATCAACCAACACTAACAAGATTGCTTGGGTGGGGACTTAATCAGGCTTCTTCTCTATTAAAAGTGCTTATCAGATGGTTAAGGAGAGTTTGTGGAATCCTAGGAAGTTTGGAAATTACCATGGAAGGTTCAAGGCCCTCAAAGGATTCAAATATTTCTTTGGCTGGCTCTCAAACAACGATTGCTTATTCAAGTAGAGTGACTAAAGTGTGGAGTTGGTAGTGATGCAAGTTGCTCAATTTGTGGACATGAACTAGAGGATGTACTTCATTCTATTAGAGATTGGAATGTAGCGAAGGATATTTGGTCTTGGATCATCCCACCCTAGAAGCAAGACTATTTCTTTTCAAGTAATTTACAGAGATGACATGAGTCTAATTTGCAGAATCGACATAATTTCATTATGGGGAATGTCGTTTGGTTGTGTTTCTTTGGTATAGTTACTTAGTGTATTTGGAAGAACAAGAATACATGTATCTTCTAAGGTTTTCCATGAAGTGCAGAGGAGATTATCAAAGGTGCATATAGTTAAGCCAAACAATTTATTTCTACTCGTAAAGGAAGAGGTTCAATAAGGCAAGTCTCGAGGGAAGGGATGGTGGAAACAGAAGGGTGGATTCGTTTAAAAACTAATAGAGTTGTTAAGATTAACACATGATGTGCTACTATAGGAAGATTTTTGAGAGATCATAATGGGAATTGGATCCTTGGGTTTAATTGTAGATTGGAGAGTTGTTCGGTATTTGAAGTTGAATTGTGGGACATTCTCGATGGTGTGACGTTGGTGCAAAGAAGGCAACATGACAGGATATTGGTACAGACAGATAACATGGAAGTTATTGGAGCTATCAAGAAAGGTGATCGAAGTGGTTAAATTTAACAATAATTAGGCGCATAACTCAGCTTTTGTAGAGTGTAGAGAATTGGTCAATTGAACATGTCCTTAGGGAAAAAAATATTGAAACTGACTGAATTGCCAAGTTGGACTTTGATAGAAGGGAATGTTTATATTTATGTAGATTCTCCTTTTGAATCTTTCTAACTTTTTGTAAAGTGTTTTAATTTATTCACCAAATAAAATTTTTACTAATTAAATCGTAGCCACATCTTTAATTATTTTTATATTACATATTAAGCACTTTTAAATAACATATAGTAATATAATGTCAATTGTGATTAATAACATGAAATATAATAAATTTGAGGTATAATGATCAATTTAGCACTCAACCTTTACAAATTTTGTTGATGTGACTCTTATTTTTTTTTAGCTAAAATTGACCATTAACGTTTAAAAAAAGTCGAATTATTGTTTAATGAAAATGATAACTAAAACATTAATTTTTTAACGGTATTGGCATGGTTACCTACATGGCAGTGCATGTATACTTCATGCTGACATAACACTATTTATCCTATATGTCATGTCAACAAATATTTTAAAAATATTCAAAATATTCAAAATTTTAAAAATAAAATAAAGATCATAAATATTAAAAAATTAGCATGGTATATGTGGATTATCATGCATGATGCCATGTTAAAAGTTTAACGTTTTAGCCAGTATTTCTATTTAAAAAAACCAACAATTCGACTCATTCTAGAAGGTTGATCGTCAAAATCGAATATTTTAAAAGGTTGAGGGCCAATTTTAGCTTAAAAAATATTAAGGGCCAAATTGAAAAAAGATGTAATCATTGAGGGCCAAAAAATTACATTATGCCTAAATTTTATCCCACATAATTTTTAGGCATAATGACTTATTTGGCCCTCCAACTTTACAGGAAAAGTCATTTTAACTCTCCATTTAATTTGTCGTCTCTTTTAGCCTTTGAACTTATAATATTTGTTAAATCACCTCAAAATGGATAAAAAAGTCAACATTTGTTAACTTTGCTGATGTGGCATCCTCTTGTATGCCAAGTT
Organism: Gossypium anomalum; assembly: GCA_025698475.1. Taxonomy (NCBI): domain Eukaryota; kingdom Viridiplantae; phylum Streptophyta; class Magnoliopsida; order Malvales; family Malvaceae; genus Gossypium; species Gossypium anomalum. The sequence continues at coordinate 18,414,990 of CM046963.1, read as the reverse complement.
AGTAATTAATTTTTTTTGAAAAAATTTAAAAATATTTTTATAATTTTAATAGTTTTAATTTTTTTAAAAATAATTTTTATAAATGTTTTGAATTAAAAAAATAATTAATTGGTGACATTGCATCCACATGACAATCCACATATATGTCACATCAGTAAAGTTAATAGACGTTAACTTTCTATCTATTTTTGAGTAATTTGACAAACAATGCAAGTTTAAGAACTAAAAAAATGAAAAAGTAAATAAAGGGCTAAAATGATAATTTTTTTTGTAAAGTTAATGTAAAAAGTACATAAAAAAATTCAGTTAACATCAATTGGTATAGCGTAATTAATCCCCCCTCTCTCTTTGTTTTAGAAAGAATAAGTGAATAATAAAACCAGGTTAATTACTGGATTTTCTTTATACTTCATCGCAAAATTAAAGTATAGCTTTTACTATAGCTTATCTTAATTCTATTGTTAATTATGTTTGATGACACCTTAACTTGTGGTTAATCTTTTATGCAAGTATAACATATCTTTTCCTAATTTATAACCCCTGAAAATGGGAGATTAATTCTATTAAAATCCATGCCAAATACAATCCCAAGAATGTAATTAATTTAAATTCATACTCCAACGTATTTCTTGCAACTACAATAAAGATCTTGGCTCCACTGCCCATTGGGTTTGCAATGCTCTTGGTTCATTTGGCCACTATTCCCATCACTGGAACTGGTATTAACCCAGCCAGGAATCTTGGGGCTGCCATCATATACAACAAAGACTCTGCTTGGGATGACCATGTTAGTATCATTTCCCCTTTCCCAATGCTCTTAGTTGGCATTGTTAAGAGAGATTTGAGTGAAGTGTTTTTTTTCTTTTTTTTGTTTGCTTGCAGTGGATCTTCTGGGTTGGACCTTTCATAGGAGTTGCACTTGCTGCAATTTACCACCAGATAATTATCAGGACTTGTCCATTTAAGACTAGAGGTTGAAATGATTAAATCTTTTGTGTGTATGTGTTGAGTTTTAAGTCAAAACTAAAGATAAAAAAACAACTAAAACTTGTGTTGAAAGATAAAAAATAGAAGCAAGAATCGGATGTTGAAGGAGAAAAGAAGTTGAGTAATCTCATTACTTCATTAAGCAAAATAACATGTAAATATATGGTTCTATTACATTGAAAGAAAATAAATCTTGCTTGTGCAAGTAACTAAGCTGTAAAATCAGCTTAATGATAATCTAAAACCTACTAAAACTACTGAGTACATGGCTAACCTTAGCTAATCAAAAAGTTACAATCAAATCAAACACAAGTCACATGTTACAAAAGGTCAATGACCGAAATACACCATGGACATTTGCATGCTGCTTCATTATTGCTTGGACACTTGCATGCTGCTGGTATGTTGCCAACTTCCAACACTCCTCCTTGGTTACAAAGCAGCAGACTCCAATTTCCTTCATCAAGTCCTCGAAACTTGTGGCAGCCAATGGCTTGGTCAAAATGTCTACAAGTTGAACCTCCGAGTAGCAATGGATCAAGTTGATTTCATTTGACAATTCTGCCTCTCTCACAAAATGATACTTGATCTTGAAATGCTTGCTCTTGCCATGAAACACAGGATTCTTGGCAATTACAACAGCTGATTGATTGTCAACTTTGATCTCTGTTGCTTCCACTTGATCATCATTCAAGTCACTCAAAAAGTTTCTTGAGCCAAATGGCTTAATTGACACACTACAGCAAAACAGACTTTTAGCGGCGCTTTTTTTAGCCTTTAGCGGCGCTTCTAAGCGCCACTAAAACTTTTTGCGGCGCTTTTGGAAACGCCGCAAAAAACGCCGCTATAGGCGGCGCCGCAAAAATTTGTGGCGTTTATTGAAAAAATGCGCCGCTAAAAGTCAAGGCCTTTAGCGGCGTTTGAAAAAAACGCGCCGCTAAAAGTCAAGGCCTTTAGCGGCGTTTTAAATAAAGGCGCCGCTAAAAGTCAAGGCCTTTAGCGGCGTTTGAAATAAAGGCGCCGCTAAAAGTCAAGGCCTTTAGCGGCGTTTGAAATAAAAGCGCCGCTAAAAGTCAAGGCCTTTAGCGGCGTTTGAAATAAAAGCGCCGCTAAAAGTCAAGGCCTTTAGCGGCGTTTAAATAAAAGCGCCGCTAAAAGTCAAGGCCTTTAGCGGCGTTTGAAATAAAAGCGCCGCTAAAAGTCAAGGCCTTTAGCGGCGTTTGAAATAAAAGCGCCGCTAAAAGTCAAGGCCTTTAGCGGCGTTTTAAATAAAAGCGCCGCTAAAAGTCAATGCCTTTAGCGGCGTTTGTTAAAAAGCGCCGCGAACAAACGCCGCTAATTTTGGCAGATTTGCAATACAGTTTTTACACCTATATTCAGCCCTTCCTGCATTAAAATCCAACCAAATACAACAAATATAACATAAAATGCAGCCAAAATAGCAAATTTAGCATAAGAAAATACAACCAAAAATATTAAATCTAAATAATACTTCAAATTTAACGAAAAATATATGATGTAATTAATAAAGTATGATTTAAAATATTCTTAGAATAATGTTAAACGTGACAAAGTTAAAAATATTCTTACAACGAGAAAACTAATGTCTAAGATAGCGGCTTTTTGCATTGTTGAAACATTTGCATCATCTGCTGAAGTCAGAAATGTTTGGAGGTCATCGTATTTTTCCTATGCTCTCTGCCTCTCCCTGGCCGCCGCATTGCCTCCTCCTGCCGCTTGCCGCCTCCTCTCTCTGCCGTTGCCTCCTCTCACTGCCTCCGCTCTAAGTTGTTCTTTGGAGTTCTTCATATTTTCGTTGAACCTCGGCAATTTGCTCAAGCGTGTTCGCTTGCATCCGAGCCATCCGATCTCTTAACCTCACGAACTTCACTTTAGCTTGACTTAGGAAGGCATGTATTGCTGGGAGCCGGATCCAAAATATTGAGTCGGGTAATACCGGATCCTTGAAATCGAACCCGACCGTACCTTTCAGACCCAAAACTTGGTGATAATTACATTATCAATGTTCTCAAGATTAACAGAACTATCGATCGATGGCGATCGCTTCATATTCCGCCTTCTTATCCTTTAGTTTCTCCTAAAAATCAATTAAAAAGTTAGAAACAAAATATATAATAAAAAGGAATGCAACATAGCATTATTTAAAACTACTAACGATGAATTGAATTAAACAATTATAATTAAACATTATAAATATTTAGAATAAATCAAATAGTATTAAGTAAATATACCATAATTTCTCCAGCTTCGGATGTCATAGGAGATCCATCTTTCTTCCTATGCGTAATCTCAAAAAGTCAAGGCGCCCAACTTTTGTGTCAGATTTAACTTCCTACAATATAGTAGTAAAAATATTATTTAATATTAGAAAGTTATTAATATTTGAAAGAATTAATAAAATTTTGATACCTCGGCCTCGCTCTGAAGCAAAACTTCTCGACCTCGCTGTAATGCGTGAATTTTTGTTTTTGCTCACGCTTATTCCAACTCGCTCACGGTCCTACATAATGAAATTATTATTACGTATATAGTAAACACTATATATAAGAGTTTGGAAATACGTAATACCTCTCCTTTCTTTGAATTCCAGAATCTAACCGCATCTTCCCATTGGTACCTCAGCATTCCCGGCGGGACATTTCTTAATTTTTCCTCGAGGCTTATGTCTTTCTTAAAATATTGTTTTTTAAAGTGCTTTTATTGTCTCTCCATTTTTACCCAATGTCTTCTTGATATAATCATCTGGAGACCTCTAAAGCAAATCTATCCTAAAAAAACACAAGTTTAGACTGTAAATATGAATGAAACTTAAACCAAAATATTATAAATTACATTCACATTTTGTTACCTTAATATTAGCGAGAGCTCGATTTTTGTTGCTATCGGGCATGTGATGCCATGATTAAGTAGTTGATGGGCAACATATTGGCATTTCGTGCGTGCTAAAATGCCAATATAGCCTCGCTAAAAGTCGAGCTTCAGATCCAACAAAGTGGCCATAAGTATTTCTACTTACTTTGACACGGTTGGCGGGGATCTAAGTCGTATAAATCACTAAGCGATTGTACGTCCTCGAACTCTGCGCGTCCCACCATTTTCAATTTGAAAAATGATATACTATTATTATATTAAAATTTACAAATAAATTAATAATAAAAGTCAACACATGTAAAATAAACGTAACATTACTTTGAAATTCTTAGGCTCGTCAAGTGTCTCGGCACATTCGAAGATCCAACGGTATCTGTGTGTTCACTATTTCCTTCTTCCGAATTTGGAGTATTCTCGGACAATACTTAAACCACGTAATCTTCTTCTACGCATTTTTCCCCGCAATACACATAAAATAGTTAAAGTTTTAGTAACAAATTACAACAATAATAGTACATATAAAATAGTCAAATTATATAACAAGACCAAGATTAAAATTATAATATTACATATAATTAAAAAAACGTAAAATCTTACTACATCATTATTCGTAAATATCTTCATTCACATCATCTCGAACCCATTGATATTGTGTATTAGTACTAGGGATATTTTCATCTAAGTTTTGTTCGGAAAAGGTAATGTTTCGATCTTTCGACAATGTCATCTCTACTTCCATTACCCATGTCAAACAAGTCTCTAGGGGTGTTAGAGTACAACATACCAACCCTCATCAGTTGGATCTTTTGAATAAAAACTTGTTTCACTTGAGAGGAAAATACATATGGCTCTCGTCCATCAATTGTTGTCCAGTGTGAATCAAGCGAGAGAAATTCACCATTGTAAATCCAAATTGATCTTTTTAATTCCTCGAGCAAGATATTAACATCAGCCCAATCACACCGAAATAAGATAACTTTCCATCCGCCATAGTAATCCAACTCAATAATGTCGGTAAGAAGTCCGTAATACTCCACATTACCCTCAACGGATTACTATCCCTAGCACTAGCATAACTTGTAATTGAAGAATTAACAACAACTCCACAATTTTGAGTTCTCCTCATTCTCTCGCGATACTTTGTATGAAATCTGTATCCATTGATGAGGAAGGCACTATATCTTTTTATTACTCTGTTCGGACCTTGGGAAAGCCATTTAATTTCGTCATTGACGTCCTTCCCACTCCAAACCTATTGAATCGAAAGTAAATTAAATAATTATAAATGTATTATGTAAAAACATTCTTATTTGATTAACTTAATTTCGCGATTATATGTAACTTATTAACTTTAGTTACATACCGTTTGACTTAACCATTCATGAAAAGATTCTGTGAATAACTTATTAATCTCTCGATGTTGTAATCTTCGAGAGCGTGCACGAGATCTCAATATTTGTTTGTACTCACTATGTTAAAAACAAGTTTAATTGGTTAGAAGATAAACAAATCAAAACGACGAATATGTAAGACAATTTTATAACTTACTTGCGTAAACGGTTCCATTGAATCGTGGTGAAAAAGTACATATCGATGTGCTGTATCCACGATATATCATCTAATTCTACAATTTCAACTTTGCCGATTGGTTCTCCATAACTTTGAAATAAATAAGTTTCGCCAAGTCATGATCATTGAGCCCAGCATTTCTACTTGGTCTATTCAATCGTGTTTCAAAGATCTTCTAAATATCTAGAATGAGAAGGTCATGCACTCTTCGCGGTGTAGCCTTCAAAGAATTGATCCTACGGATAACGCTTATTGCGACAATATGACTTCAATTTGCTTAGGAACCTAAACACGATATACAATATTTATCAAAAGTCAGTAACTAAATGTATAGAGGTGAATGAGTGAATACTTGAGAAATAAATTAGCACCTTTCAATAGGATACATCCATCGATAAAAAACCGGTCCACCAAAGATTGCTTCGTGAGGGAGATGGATTACCAAGTGCACCATAATAGTGAAGAAGGAAGGTGGAAAGATCTTCTCTAAATTGCATAAAGTCAAAGCCGCTCGATCCTGTACTCTCTCAAGTTCTTCGACATTCAAAACTTTGCCACAAATAGCTTTCATTATATTGGATAGTTCAATTATACAGGACGTTACATTTTTTTGACATACAAAGACCGTAAAGCAATTGGGAGTAAATCTTGCATCAAGATGTGGTAATCATGTGATTTTAATGAATATAATCTTCGATCTTTGAAACTCACACATCGAGATATATTTGACGCATACGCATCTGGGACCTTTATATCCTTCAACACCATGCAGAAAACTTCTTTCTCTTTCTTTGACATTGAAAAAATAGAAGGCGGCAACCGACATTTCCCATTCGGAAGTACTTGAGGATGAAGATCACGCCGGATTCTCATGTCAACTAAATCAAGTCGGCTCTGAAGATTGTCTTTTGATTTTCCATCGACATTTAAAATTGTCCCAATTATGTTTCATGAGACATTCTTCTCAATATGCATGACATCAAGATTGTGGCGTAAAATGTTGTGCTCCCAATAAGGCAACTCAAAAAAATACTCCTTTTCTTCCACAACTCCGCCTCATTAGGATCATCCTCTTCGCCGATTCATCATCGATTCATCCTCGATCTTCTCCTTGTTTTGCGTGATAGGTGGTTGATTCATCTTCCGTAACTAAAGTTGATATCTTTTAACATAAACAAGATTTCAGATCCAACGGTGCGCTCAGGAGCTCTCTCGTACTCTTGATGCAGTCAATAGAGTCCTCTGAAATCTAAATTTATGATTTGCATCTAACCACCGACGGTGGCCCATGTAAGAGAACTTCTTCCCATTATACAACCACTTGAACAAGTTTGCGCAAAGACAACAAGGACAAGCATAACGTCCTTTAGTACTCCAACCCGATAAATTGGCATAAGCCGGAAATCATTAATTGTCCACAATAAAGCCGCACGTAAATTAAAGTTCTCCTTTCTCAATACATCATATGTCTCAACACCCGACCATAATTGTTTTAACTCTTTAATAAGTGGCTGCAAATAGATGTCAATATCATTTAAGGACCTTTCTCTCCGAGGATAATCATTGATAAAATAAATGAAGATTGCTTCATGCAAATCCATGGAGGCAAATTGTAAGGAACAAGTACTACTGGCCAAGTCATCGCATTTGAAGTACTCATGATTTTAAATGGATTAAAGCCATCACCGCTAGCCCAAGCCTCACATTCCGAGGATCGCTTGCAAAGCTTGGAAATTCTATGTCAAATGATTTCCAAGCTAAAGAATCTGCAGGATGTCTTAATAATCCATCATCGGTCCGTTGATCATTATGCCACGCCATAGATTGGTGTCTTTGAGGACATGAAAAGCCTTTGAAGTCTTGGTATCGGGAAAATATCGCAAGACCTTGATCGGCTTCTTTCTTAATCGTGCCCCACCTTCATCCGTATTCACATCTTACAGATTACTATTCATCCAACGAGACTTACCGCAAACATGACAAGATTGTTGGTTTTTCCGATCACCCAAGACAACATGCGATCATTTGGGCAACTATGAATTTTATCGTACCCAAGGCCCAAATCTTTTATTAGTCTCTTCATATCTTGACAAGACTGGGGAATTTTTGCAAACGAAAACATCTCTCTTAGAAACTCTAGCAGCATTGTAAAAGAGTTTCCGGTCCACCCTCCCAAACATTTTAAGTGAAATAGACGAATGCAGAAAGACAATTTCGAATATTTTGATCCCTCGTAAAGTTCTTCATTCATTTCATTAAGTAAATTGTAGAACTTAGCCGCTTCTTCATTTGGCTCCTCATTAGGTGCACTTGTTCCCGTTTCGCAAAAAACATTTCCAGTAATATTACAATCCTCAGATATAATAAAGTCAGGTGGAAACGATTGCTCACCATGACAACGCATATTAAATGCATCTCGCAACATATCTTCCATGTCATCTTGTCTAACATACTGATGGTAATTAGTATCAGGACAAGTCGGATTAATCGTTGAAGAAGTTCCACTAGATGTACACTCTCCATGGAAAATCCATTTTTTATACCCCCGAATAAAGCCATCAACAACTAGATGTTCGTAGACAACTTCACGAGAATGCCAGTAGATGTTGCCACACTTCTTACACGGGCAAAGAATCATATTCTCTTGGCTTGCATTTTGAAATGCAAAATTTAGAAAAGTTTGTACTCCATTTTGATAGGCATTGCTTACCCTTGACAATTTCATCCAACTCCTATCCATTTTGTAGTTCTTGAAATCTAAAGTTGACAACATATTACAGTTACTTAAATGTTCTCAATTGATTTAAATCATATCATTATACTAAATATCAAGTCTCTAATGGGTATAAACTAATTCAGGCAAGTTGCGAGATTTTCAACTATAGATTTATGTATTATGTAAGTTAAGTAAATTTCGTAAACTAGTTATGTATGATATGATATATATCTAAGTATTATGTAAGTTATGTAAGTTATGATATGATATATATTTATGTAAATTATATATTTATCTAAGTTATATAAGTTATGTAAGTTATGTAAATTATGATATAAAATATATTTAAGTATTATGTAAGTTATGTAAGTTATATATTTATCTAAGTTATATAAGTTATATAAGTTATGTATGTTATATAAGTTATGTAAGTTATGTATGTTATATAAGTTATGTATGTGATATAAGTTATATATTTATCTAAGTTATATAAGTTATGTACGTTTTGTAAGTTATATAAATTATGATATCAAATATATTTATGTATTATGTAAGTTTTTTATATCACGATGTGGAAAATCACATGGATAATACATATCAAGTATGAAGTATCCATTATTTAAGATTCATCGTACGTGGCGTTGTTACACCTAGGGAGGATCCATTATATCTTGCAGCTCGATATAAGGCAACCCGTCAGGTTTCCAGCCTATATACTTTGAATCTTTAAAACATTTAAACTTTGTCATAGGTGTTAAAATTGTTGCCATTTTGATAAAAATTAGTTATAACTTTCAAAGACATTTAAAAATATTAAATATTAAAATCAAACATTATTAATATAAAAAAATAGTAATATGAATATAATAATATAAAAAAAATCGTAGTTTAATTTTGATAAGTCAATTGGAAATAAATTAAGGTTATATAAATATTCGATAGTAGATGAGCTCGATAGAATTTTTTTTCTTTTTGTTTTATAATTTATTTAAGATTCATCAGACGTGGCGTTGTTACACCTAGGAGGATCCATTATATCTTGTACTCGATATAAGGCAACCCGTCAAAGTTTCAAACCTATATACTTTGAATCTTTAAAACATTTAAACTTTGTCATAGGTGTTAAAATTGTTGCCATTTTGATAAAAATTAGTTATAACTTTCAAAGACATTTAAAAATATTAAATATTAAAATCAAACATTATTAATATAAAAAAATAGTAATATGAATATAATAATATAAAAAAAATTGTAGTTTAATTTTGATAAGTCAATTGGAAATAAATTAAGGTTATATAAATATTCGATAGTAGATGAGCTCGATAGAATTTTTTTCAAGTCTTTTTTAATTTATTTAAGATTCATCATACGTGGCGTTGTTACACCTAGGGAGGATCCATTATATCTTGCAGCTCGATATAAGGCAACCCGTCAGGTTTCCAGCCTATATACTTTGAATCTTTAAAACATTTAAACTTTGTCATAGGTGTTAAAATTGTTGCCATTTTGATAAAAATTAGTTATAACTTTCAAAGACATTTAAAAATATTAAATATTAAAATCAAACATTATTAATATAAAAAAATAGTAATATGAATATAATAATATAAAAAAAATTGTAGTTTAATTTTGATAAGTCAATTGGAAATAAATTAAGGTTATATAAATATTCGATAGTAGATGAGCTCGATAGAATTTTTTTCAAGTCTTTTTTAATTTATTTAAGATTCATCGTACGTGGCGTTGTTACACCTAGGGAGGATCCATTATATCTTGTGCACTCGATATAAGGCAACCCGTCAAGTTTTCAAACCTATATACTTTGAATCTTTAAAATATTTTAAATAAGGTTGGAGAGAAGGTCAGCTATTGTTGTAATTTTAATGGACAAGCAAGCTACATGGTAATAAAATTAATTCATACATATTCATACTTAAGTTGAATCAAATAATAATTAAGTTGAACCAAATATTTAAAATTAATTTGGAAATAAAATAGTTCTACTCCAAACAGAATGAGCAATTAAATCTTTACAAAATCGCAACCCCAAAATATTAAATTTTCAAAAATCATAATGATAAAACTATTATTGATTAGAATTTTGAAATAAAACGTACCTTAATAAAACTTACCTGGTCTACTCCACTCTCACCAGCAAACAGAGGCTGGAGTCAGAAAAGTAATATTTGTTAAGTAGGTTAAAGTGAAAATGCATAGAAATAAGGAAAAAAATTTAGCAACGAAACACCTGACGTACCTAGAACAAATGTCAATGGCTGTGGTGTATTTAGTTGCACCAAATATTAATTCAGGTGCTCGATAGTACCTAGAACAGATGTAAGATTATAAGAGTAGCACCAAATATATTTCAGTTTAAGCAAATATAAAAACTTTACCTATATCATTTTGCAAGTGCCCACTTGTACAGGATCAAAGACACATCGCCAATGAAGCTGTACACCTTAGCAAAATATGGCAAAAGCTGCAATGCAATAAACACATAAGTTGGATAGAAACATGAAACAGACCAAAAGAACATCTAAAAAACAAAAATGGAATCACCATTAGTATGTAAACATGAAAATGCACAGCTTTAAACAAACCAACTTTGCATGTGCAGAATCATACTCCACAAAACTCATAAACATTAACTTCTCCTAACCAGAATACCAACTTTATGTTTACAGAGGCCTTGATCAAAACTAACATAATCAAGTTGATTTATAACCTATCTAATAAGAATCACAGTAATATCTGAGAAAGTACCTCAAAGATTTAGTTTCAAGAGAACCATGTATTCGAAGGAAAAGAGCCAGAAAATGATCAATGTATGCAAAACCTGGTCTATATTTCAAAACTGGAGTAAAGCTTTCATCTAGTACCAAATACATACATATATAGAGACACAAACACACAAACACACAGGCATACATCTTCCATTACCTAAATCTGTTTCTTGCAAATAAAAGATAAGTAACCTTCTACATGATTCATACTAGATTGCTGATCCTAGCAGAAAAAATGTATGATTCAGTTTCTAGAGATGTTGAATCTTTCATCATAAACATAAAAAACATAAAAGGAAAAACATGTTGAAAGAAACATAAATGTTAGGGAAGATAATGTTTACCTTGATTGAATTGGAAATGTTTTCTTGAGGGTTTATTTGGAGATGCTTGGGATTGATCTCTAATAATGTCGATAGACTTCCCTACTCATTGCATTTGAAGAACATAAGTCTGTTTCTGGTCGACAAAACAATCAAATGAGTTCTAAAAATAAACAATATTTAATGATTGGTATAATATTAATTATATTTGCTAATAACAAGTGGGAATAAACAAATAAAATGATAAAAAAAAATAGAAGGTACAAGAATTACTAAAATAAAGCTACGTCAACAATGGTATCATGAGAACGAAAATTAAAAATCCGAATTAAGTAAAAAAACAGAGAAAAATATAAAAGAGAGATAAAGAAGGGGACAAAGGGCTGGTTTTGTTGGAATAACCGAAGTTGCTGGATTTTCCACTAAAAATCATAGTTAAAATTCTAGGAAAGACAAGAAGTAAATGTGATCACCCTAATGAAGACCATTGTGAGGAGAAATATGACCAAGCTCAATACCATTAAAACACAGTAAGTTACATTGTATACATATTATCATTGCAATTTGGTATAAATATTTCCTATTATGAATGCAATGACTACTGATAGGAATTTTTAAAATAAAATTAATTTAATATAAAATTTTAATCATTGGAATTGTTTTTCCAACATTTTGATAGGACAAATATAAATAATTTACTTTCCTCTATTTTAAATATTGATGCTAATATCCCACAAAATATACAACTACTATCAATTAATTCAATCAATATTAAGGTCCTTATTTGTCATAGGTGGTATGCTGATCATGTATTAAGCACATACTAAGGCAATATATCAGATTCCTATCATACTTGGATAGAGAATTGAAAGCATTTAATTTTTCATGTCAACCTCATCAAAACAATATGCTTCTATTACGGAGTGGCCCTTTTGACGTATGGGTCTCCTCATCCTCACAATAGGAGTGCACTTTGAGCTACTCAAATTTTGGGATTCTAAAATTTTCTGCTTTGTCTGCAGTGGCCTAATAAAGACAAGAAGTAAGTTTGCAATCTATGATTTCAATTAAGCAAAGCAAGAACTGCAAAATGCGACCAAGAGAAGGAATGGTTTTGAACAAATAACTTTGACAACTCAACATACAACCAAACTCGGCTAAGATTGCTCTTCAGTTGACTATTACTAGACATCTACAAAAGAATATTAATCCCATTCAAACAACTTATCGAACATCTACCCTGCAAAAGGAAAAATCCGAATCCATAACCCACGATAGTACACCTGATTCAGAAATCTAAATCTAGTTATCTACAAAAGGAAATTGAATTCTATAAATCTGAATCCATAAAAAAACAAATAAAATATCCACTTGTATTTGAATTTGCACGATTCATCGTCCATATCTCACAATTTAAAATGAACAGATTATAGCAAAGAAGCTAATTAATGTCGGTGTTTAGATTTATAGAGCAAGGAGACCTTATTTTCATTTAATCGGGAAAAGAAATATAGACCATATTTTCAATCAATAAGTTAAAAACAAAGACTAGAAACACTGGACCGGTATTGGGTTTACTTAAAACAAGGGTATAACCATCGAGATCAAACCCATTTCGAACCATTTCAAACCAAATGAAATACTGTTGAAGCTTCAAGGACCCAACGAATAAAGTGAAAGAAAAAGCGATATGGCTTAGCAGTTACCTGAAAGTTTGGGATCGATCGGTGAATAGTTGACGTATGAAGAGTTGGCTCTCTGGTTTTGGTTGAGATTTAAATCGAGTGAGAGAGAAGTGCTTTGCTAATTTTTCATAACATCACCGTCGATTTAGAGGAAAGGGAAAATGATTAGGATTTGGGGATGGGGAGCAGATTAAGGGAAAAAAAGGGGACTTGGGAAAAATTTTAGGGATTTCGGGTTTGGGGAATTAGGGGATGATTTGGGGAAAAAGAAATAGGGGTTTTCTGTTTTAGGGATTTAGGGAAGGAAGAGACGAGGGGAAAATTACTTAGCAAAAATTGAAACTGATTTCGGGTAAAGGGATAAACCACGGGGAGAGAAAAACGACGCTGTTTCAAATAAGGAAATTTTGTGGCGTTTTGAGAAAACGCGCCAAGATAATGAGCCCTTTGCATGTTTCAAGAAAGCGCCACTAACGCCCTTTTATCTACACTACAAAACGACGCCGTTCTAATACGAGTTCTGGCGTTTATATTAGAAACGCTGCTAAAGCCGCTACTATTCAGAGTAAACGACACCGTTTTACTCTAATGTATGTTGAAGTTTTATGGCGTTTTCTAAAAAAACGCCGCTATTTCCTATCTTTTGCGGCGTTTTATGTATAAACGCCGCTAATACGTGAATATTTTATAAAAATTGATCAAAATTTAAAACTATATATATTTAGAATTTCTTTTAAATTATATCTAAATAATGTTACTGTGATGTACAAAATATATATTTCAATCTTCAATATATTAGGTTTAGTACAAATTCGCAAGAATATCATAAAATTCTAAATATTGGCCCAACTTCAATAATAATATACCTTAAACTAATTTAAACCTCAAACTATAAACTTACACTCTAAACCCTAACTATAGTTAAAATTTTAATTTTGATTTAATACACATTTTAAAATACATATTATGTATGCATATAAATTAATTAAATAAAAACATGATGCTATTTATTATATCAATAACGTGTAAATATTTTACAAGATCTAGATCGATCAAATTTACAGTTCATGTACACAATTGCACACTAAACCACTTTTCATATATATTTTTATATATTTTTAAAATAATAATTTATATATATTTATCTTATATATATACATTTATATCTTCTACATTAAAATCCAAAATTATACTCTAAATTTTAAACCCTAAACTTGAGACTCTAAACCCTAATCCTTGGACCACAAACACAAAACCCCTAACCCCAAACGTTAAACCCCAAAACCATTTGGTAACCTCTAAACCAACCATAACTCCTAGACCATAAAGCCCAAACTATAAATTGTACTTTAAAAACTGTTAACCCTAAACCATAATCGTAGACATATTTTTTGGAATTCGTGTGGCCAATGTTGGTGTAGTACAAATTAAAACACACATATATATATGTTTATATTCTTATATTAAATAATATGAGTATATACAAAATAGCTTGAATCTTAGTAAAATCCAAATGTTCTTCAGTTAATTTCTAGCTAGCTAGCTAATAGTATCATTTTCTTAAACCCCCTTAACCTAAACTTACACCCTAAATATATATTATAATTAATATTAATATATATTAGAAGTTTAATATATATATATATATATAACAAGGGACAAAAGTAATTCAAATAGGATCTTAATGCTTACCAAAACTCTAAAATAAATTATTTTTTTTATCATTAATCATAACCTCTAATCCCTAATAGCATAACCCCTAAATTAAAAACATATATATATACCTATTTTTTAAAATAATAATTTATATTTATCTTATTTAGATTTATATTATAAATTAAAAAAAATCCATGATACACAAGTTAAGTAGTTTATCATATTTACCTCTAAATTCCAAACCCCAAATTCCAAATCCTAAACTCTAGGCCCTAAATACTAAACCATAAACCCATAAACTAAATCACTTTTTTGCGGCGTTTTTTCAATAGCGCCGCTTAAAATCAGATATATATAGCGGCGTTTTTATCAAAGCGCCGCTAAAACCTTGACCTATAGCGGCGTTTTTATCAAAGCGCCGCTAAAAACCTTGACCTATAGCGGCGTTTTTCACAAAGCGCCGCTAAAGCCTTGACCTATAGTGGCGTTTTTCACAAAGCGCCGCTAAAACCTTAACCTATAGTGGCGTTTTTCACAAAGCGCCGCTAAAACCTTGACCTATAGCGGCGTTTTTATTAAAGCGCCGCTTAAAACTCTCGACCTATAGCGCGTTTTTTGAAGCGCGCTATTGTTCGATTTGTAGCGGCGTTTTGGCTGAAAACGCCGCTATTGCTCAGTTTTTAGCGGCGTTTAGTTCAAAAACGCCACTATTGCTCTATTTTTTGCGGCGCTTTATTGCAAACGCCACTAATGTAAAACATTTGCAGCGTTCTTTGCTCAAACGCCACTAAAAACGCCGCTAAAGCCCTATTTTCCTGTAGTGACAGCAGTAGCAGCTGCAATATGCTCTGCTTTTGTAGTGGATTGAGCTACTGTCTGTTCCTTCCTAGAACTCCAATTAAAAACACCTGAGCCTAGAGTGAAGAAGTAGCCCGATGTGCTCTTCATATCATCAACTGAACCAGCCTAATCACTATCTGAATAGCCAACCAGCTTTAGTTCTTCATCTTTCTCAAACTTCACACCATGGACTAAGATTCCTTTGACATACCTTAAGACTCTTTTAGCAACCTTGAAATAAGCTACATTGCAGTAGTGTATGAATCTCGATAGAAGGCTAACTGCATACATAGTGTCTGGCCTTGTTGCTGTCAAATAGAGTAGGCAACCAACTAAACTTCTGTAACTCTTCTCATCAACTCAAGCATGGTCACTATTGCTGGATAGTTTTTCTCCTTGTGCCACAGGAGTACTAGCAGGTTTGCAATTTGTCATGCATAACTTAGAACCTTCAATGCAAATGCTTGTTGGCTTATGAAGATGCTATGTTCATTTTGATTCACCTCCATACCAAGGAAGTAGGTCATCAATCCTAGATCAGTCATCTTAAAAACATCTTGCATTTACTTCTTCAAATCTTCAATCAATTCACTTCTACAGCCAGTAACCAACAAGTCATCCACATACAGAGACATAATCAACAAGGTTTCCTTTTCCACCTTTTTCACATAGAGTGTAGGTTCACTAATGCTCTTCTCGAACCCCATCCTTGACAAGTATGCATCAATCCTGTCATACCAGGCCCTTGGAGCCTGTTTTATGCCATACAAGGCCTACTTGAACTTGTAGACCTTGTGCTCTTCACCAAAAACCTTGAATCCATCAGATTGTTCAACAAAGATCTCTTCCTTGAGAAATCCATTCAGAAAAGCTGACTTGACATCTAGTTGATGCACTTTGCACTACTTCTGAGCAGTCAAGGCAAACAATAGCCTTATGGTGTCCAACCTTGCAACTGGTGCGAAGGTTTCAAAGAAATCGATGCCATGCTACTAACTGTACCCCTTCACAACCAACTTAGCTTTGTGCTTGTTCAGTGACCCATCTGCATTGTGTTTGGTCCTGAACACCCATTTCACACCAATAACATTTTTGTTTGCTGGTCTATCAACTAGCTCCCATGCGTCATTTTTATGGATCATCCTCAATTCAGCCTCTATAGCTTCTTTCCAACAGCCCTCCCTTGCAGCTTAATCAAACCAGGAAGGCTCAACAATGGCCATACCACACCTTTCATATATGTCCATTAAGGTTCTAGTGCCTTTGACAAGTGCATCATCAAAATCATCATCAGTTTCAGCTTCAATTTCAGCATGTTGTAGCTTAAGATCATGCTAGTCTTGCTCTGACAAGCTTGCATCTATTTCATCCCATTTCCAACAACTCCCTTCATTGAATTTCACATCCCTGCTCACAACAATCTTCTTAGTAGAAGGATCAAAGACCATGTACCCTTTCTTCACACAACTGTAGCCAACAAAGACTCCAGGCATGGAACTTTTTTCCAGTTTAGTTCTTTTCTCAGTTGGCACTAGTGTATAGTATAAGCAGCCAAACACCTTCAAGTGTGAGACAATTGGTTTTTGTCCAAACCAGGCTTTAAAAGGTGTTTTGCCTTTGATTGCATTGGTTGGCAGCCTATTTAGCAAATACAAAGAGGTATTTACTGCCTCAACCCAAAAATTGTTAGGCATCTTGCCTTCAAACAATAGGCACCTGGCCATATCAAGAACAGTCATGTTCTTCCTCTCACAAACATCATTCTATTGTGGTGTATAAATGATGGTTAATTGATGCTGAATTCCAGCTTCATCACAAATCTTCTAGAACCTTTGAGGCACATAGTCAGTCTCATTATCAAACCTCAATGTCTTCAACTTGCAACTGACTTGATTATCAACCAATGCCTTGAACTTGCAAAAAAACTCAGCCACATCTAACTTTTGTTTCAGAAAGCTCACCCAACAGAATCTGGTACAATCATCAATGAACAATGCAAAGTACTTACTACCATTTAAATAGGAGGTCTTCATAGGTCCACAAATGTCTATATGGACCAATTAGAGACTCTCTTGAGCCTTCAAGCTTTGTTAACAGGAAAAGGTAGTCTAGTCTGCTTGCCAAACTGACAGACTTCACACACATCTTTCCTAGGCTCGATCTTAGACATGTCTTCAACTAGGCTTATCTTGTGCAGTGGACTTAGTGACTTATAGTTCGCATGCCCCAGCCTCTTGTACCACAAACATGATTCATCAGCCAGAGCTGTATGTGCCTTTGCTTCTAACTAATTCACATTCAAGGTGAATGATCTGTCATGCATAGCTACTGTCACTAGCACTTGATGAAAAACATCCTTGATCATTCAAGTCTTTCCTTCAAAGACTATGGAGTAACCCTTCTCAAACAATTGACCAACACTAAGTAGATTCTGGTCAATATTAGGTACAAAAAGAACTTCTGAGATAGTTTTGCTACCTGACTAAGTGTAAATCACAGCCTTGCCCTTGCCTTTGGCCTCGATGAACTCACCATTCTCAATTCTAACTTTGGACACAAAGCTAGTGTCTAGCTACTTGAATATGCCTTACTCTGAAGCCGTGTGATAAGTGTAGCCACTGTCAATTAGCCAATTTTTCCTGACTTTGCTCAAACTTGCAAAACAAGAGGTAATAAAAACATGCTCCTCTTGAGCTTGAACATCCTTAGCAGCCTGAGCTTGATTCTGCTACTGTGGTTGTGTTTTTTCCTTGCTCTTGTAACTTTCTCAATGTGGCCAAGTTCTTTACAGCTTCTACATTGAATGTCAGTCCTGTACCAGTAATATTTTTCCAAATGAGTGGACTTCTTGCAGTAAATGCATGGTGAAAACTTCTTTTTGGGAGCATCCTTCTTCCCTTTCTCTTTTTTTTCTAGCCAAGGCTTCCTTCCTTTGTAACTTGAGCTTGAGCTTGAGCTCTCTCTACTCCTGGCGTGAAAGGCTCCCTCAGAATGCTCCTCCATTTTATTTTCTCTTCTTTGCTCTTATGCATAGAGAGCATTTATTAACTCTGTCAATGGTATAGCTGATACGTCCCTCGAGTCTTCCAAAGAAGAGATTTTTGACTTATACTTCTCTGGTAGAGTTTTAATGACCTTTTCAACTATCCTATTGTCACTAAACTCATCTCCAAGCAGTCTTATGTTGTTGAATGTGGCCATAATCTTGTCAGCATACTGCTTGATGGTTTCAGACTCCTTCATCCTTAGATTCTCGAAGCCCCTTCTCAAATTGATCAACTGCTGTTGCCTGGTCTTGTTTGACCCTTGAAACTCTTCCTTGAGTCTGTCCCAAGTCTACTTTGGAGTGTCACATGCCATTATCCTTGTGAAGATCACATCCGAAACTCCATTTTAAAGGCATGACATAGCCTTCTACTTTTTTGCAGTGTCCTCATTATGCTGCCTAATTTGAGCTATGGTCGGATTAGCTCTCAAAGGTGGTGGCTCTATGTCAGCTAGAACAACACTCCATAGATCATGAGCCTACAGATATGTCTTCATTTTCGCAGCCCAGTGTTGTAGTTCTCACCAGCAAAGACAGATGGTGGTGCTGGTGAAAAACTTATCCTTTTGCAGTAACTAAATAAGCCAACAAAGATAGCTTCTATTTCTTTTCTTTTAAGCACGAATCACTCAAAGAATCAACACAAACCAATACACAGCAAAGGCCCTCAAAGATGATAGACTCTTGATACCATTTGTTGAGTTTTAAGTTAAAACTAAAGATGAAAAACAACTAAAACTTGTGTTGAAAGATGAAAAACAGAAGCAAGAATTGAATGTTGAAGGAGAAAAGAAGTTGACTAATCTCATTACTTTATTAAGCAAAATAACATGTACATATATGGTTCTATACATTGGAAGAAAATAAATCTTGCTTGTACAAGTAACTAAGCTGAAAAATTAGCTTAATGATAACCTAAAACCTACTAAAACTGCTAAGTACATGACTAACCTTATCCAATAAAAAAAGTTACAATCAAATCAAACACAAGTCATATGTTATAAAAGGTGAATGACTGAAATACACCATGGACATTTGCATGCTGCTTCATTGTTGCTTGGACACTTGCATGCTGCTGGTATGTTGCCAACTTTCAACAGTATGTTGGATCTTCTTCTAGAACCTAACAGTTATCTTTTTGTGTTCCTACTCCTAGTCCTATGCTGTGTTGAATTGCATTTTGAATTATGGCGTTAATGTGTGTAAATTATCCTAGAGTTGTGTTGTATTCAGCTTATATTAATAGAGGATTCTTTTTTTCTGCACTCCCATTGCCCCAACATTTGCCTTGTGAAATCATGGTTATGTATATGTTACAAACTACATATAATGAGGAATAAAGTTGCTTTGTTTGTGGATGTATAAGATTCTGTTTCGAGATGTCCAAGTGATTGCCTACTTTTCGTTCTTCTTAGTACAGTTTCCTTTAGATTTTGAATGGCAAGAAGATAAGTAGAACATTGGGTTTTAGTTACAGTAGCTTCCATATCATTTTAAAAACTTGGGCCTCTCAGTGGTGTATCATTTTAGTAGTCATTACGTGATTGTTGAATATGTTTGTGTTTGACAATTGATGGTTAGAAAGTTTGTTTGAATTGTTTTTTGTATATGCTTCATATTAAGATTCTTACTGTAGTATAATAACTTGGCTTTTATCTCTTTACTATAGTGACTTTTTCATCAACTTCATGATATATCTACTTGTGCTCCTTTCAATTTTCTTTTGTCTTATTTTGCAATTGGATACTGATCTTTGACAAAAAAAAAAATGGATACTAATATTCCAGGATGGCATATGACAATAAGAAAGCTTTTCAAGTCTAATTTTCTTCTTCTGTATTAATTATTTAGTATATATTCAAGCCATAATTTTTCCCTGCAGAAATGGGTTTTGCGAGTGGATACTGATATTCTTTGTTGGCACAAAACAATGCATCTCTATGCAAGGTGTGTGTTTCATTGAATTTCTTCTCTCTTTCTTTTTTCTGTTGAATTAGTTTGTAGTTTTATCAAGTGTAACATTCAACATTAATGTTAGGATCGACTCGATTAAGCAACAACTAACAAAAAATAGCGGAATAAATTAAGAAATTGAACACACAAATTTAACGTGGAAAAATACCTCCAAAGAGGATAAAAAACCACGGGTAAAGACAATATAATGGCAAAAGAACGAAGAGTACAAAATATGGAGATAAAAAATAAACCTCAAAAAACCTAAAAATAAAGAACTCTCAAAATGTAAACACAAAATTCTCTAAATGTGTTTTGAGTTTTAATCTCTAATGGGTGTATTTTCTAAGGTTGTAAAAGAATCTATTTATAGGCTAAATTAGTAGGTCAAATAAATTATGCTAATAAATGCTAAATATATTATACTAATAAATACTAAATCTTCTAGAAAGAAAATATATTTTGTTTAACTTGACTTGCAAGCAATCTCTTAGAATTTGGGTCACACAACTCTAACAATCTCCACCTTAACACGAATTTTTACAATGCCATCTTTGCCAAAGCCCGCTACGGGCCTATCTTGAACTATGTAGGGAATTAATTGAGTCAAATCTGTGCTTAGAAGCTAGAAGACTTCTAGCCTTCAACTTGTGCACTGCCAAATCAAAACTAACCTGGATTTGATTTTCACGAACACAGTGCCCTAACTTTTCAAAACCTGCATCCAAAAGAGAACCTCTCTTCAACAAAATAGTTAATACATTTTTCCCTCCTATGACCAAGTTGCCTCCGCTCCAAACAAGTTGACTTCGACTCCGTAACGGACGAGGGACGTTCGATTTCACCGATCACTATAGAACCTTCCAGAATATAAAGACCACCGGTTCTTTTACCTTTTAACAAAACGAGAGCTCCACGAGATACTTTAATGTTGCTCGACTCGATGTTGATTCTACATCCTTTCAAGTCTAAAATACTTAAGAAGATGAGATTCTTTCGTAAATCAGATACATACCTGACTTTTGAGAGTGCCCTAATCGTCCCATCGTATATCCTAATTTTAACAGTACCAATACCAATTACCTTACTAGATAAACTGTTTCCCATGCGCAGAACTCCTCCTTCAACCGAACTGTATATGGAGAACCATTCTCTATTGGGACACTTGTGAAAAGAAAATCCCGAATTTAGGATCCACCGGTTCTTTTACCTTTTAACAAAACGAGAGCTCCACGAGATACTTTAATGTTGCTTGACTCGATGTTGATTCTACATCCTTTCAAGTCTAAAATACTTAAGAAGATGAGATTTTTTCGTAAATCAGATACATACCTAACTTTTGAGAGTGCCCTAATCGTCCCATCGTGTATCCTAATTTTAACAGTACTAATACCAATTACCTTAGTAGATGAACAGTTTCCCATGCGCACAAATCCACCTCAACCGAACTGTATGTGGAGAACGATTCTCTATTGGGACACTTGTGGAAAGAACATCCCGAATTTAGAATCCATCCGGATGTGAGCTTGGAGTTATCTCTCATTGACACTAACAAGAAATCATCACCACTTTCATCGGCCAAATTAGCACCAGCTACATCTTCCTCGTTACTCTCAGCAGCTTTTTTATTTCGCAGTTTATAATAATCTGCTTCGACGTGACCTAACTTTTTACAATAGCGGTACCTTTTGTCTCGTTTCTTTGATACTACCAAAACGGAAGCTTGCCTATCTGCCTTGCTATCCAAACCACACTCATTGTTGAGTTTGTCTCTACTCAACAAATAACCCTTCACATCTTCGAATAAGAGTTTGTCTTTACCATAAATCAGGGTCTCATTGAAAGACTTGTATGAAGAGGGTAAAGAGCACAATATTAGCATAGTCTGATCTTCATCGTCAATATGAACCTCAATGTTCTTTAAATCATTTAAAAGAGTAATGAATTGACTTATATGATCTTTAAGAAGCCCACCTTCGTTCACGCGAAACGTAAATAGGTGTTGTTTTAACACTAAACGGTTAGCCTGAGACTTAGTCAAATAAAGAGTTTCTAACCTTTTCCACAAGGCATATGAGGTCTTCTCCATCAATACCTCTTACAATACCGTATTCGCGAGGCACAACTGGATTGCGAACAAGACCTTTTCATCAAGCTCTGCCCATTTTGTTTGTTTTAGATTCTCAGGCTTTTTCCCGGTAACAACCTTTTTCAATCCGATTTGAAATAGAATTGTCATCCTCCGAACTTGTCACAGATTGAAATTTGTCTCACCATCAAACTTTTCAAGTTCAAACCTTGTTGTTACTATCTCTAAACGGACTAATCTATGAAAATTGAACTAGCTCTGATACCAGTTTTTAGGATCGACCCAATTAAGCAATAAGGAACAAAAAATAGAAAAAAAAATTGAGAAATTGAACACACAAATTTAACGTGGAAAAACCCCTCCAAAGAGGATAAAAAAAACCACGAGTAAAGACAATTTTACTATAATGGCAAAAGAACGAGAGTACAAAAAATGGAGATAAAAAACTAAACCCCGAAAAACCCAAAAACAAAGAACTCTTAAAACATAAACACAAAATTCTCTGAATGTGTTATGAGTTCTAATCTCTAATAGGTGTGTTTTCTAAGGTTGTAAAAGAACATATTTATAGGCTAAATTAGTAGGTCAAATAAACTATGCTAATAAATGCTAAACATATTATACTAATAAACACTAGATCTTCTAAAAAGAAAATATATTTTGTTTAACTTGACTTGCAAACAATCTCTTAAAATTTGGGTCACACAACTCTAACAATTAATACATTCACAAGGCAAGCTTATATTTCTAGAAAAATAAAACCTATGCTACAGTTGAGGTTTCTAGGAAAAGTTGAAGCAAATGGAGCTCAACTTTGCTGGTATATAATCGAAAACAATTTTTTATATGTATGTAAGAATCATCTTTTTGTGTAATAGTGAATATTCATCGCCCCGAAAATGCATTCTAATTGTGTAAGAACCATCTTTTAGTTTTTCCTCAGATTGCTCATGCTCTAATTGTGCCTTTTGGCATTATAGGACTATATAAGCTGCAGTAGGAGTCTTTGGTGCTGAGGAGTATAAGGATGGGATAGATGTTACTCCACTAATGATGTAGCTGTTGAACTTTGTGGAGAACATTTGGTATGTCTTTCAACTTGTAGGAGCCTGAATTTTTAGGTTATTTAATGCCTTAAATAAAAGTAGAAAATGCATGTAGTGTATGGCAAATTCTTATATTGAGATCTAACTATAGTCATTCTTTATTTTGCTGTTGGTGTTCATGGAGATCAATCATAATCTTATCCGACGCATGCAAGAATGAGAGCAGGCAAATCCAAGAACAACTGACTTTTTTTAAAACATTCATATTGATGCTTTATTATTCATAATTGTCACGCTAAATTCAACCTTTATGTCTTTTTAAAATTATGTCTATTTCTTGACTTTGATGTAGGTTCTTGATATATATTTTTAATTTAGATACTAAATTTTATGTTTATTTTTATTTTGGTCACTCACGTTTAAATTGATAAGGGAAATTTTTTTTTCTAATCGGTATAATAACACATTTAGTCTTCAATACTTACATATTCTATCTTTTAACCCTTCACATTTACAAGTTCTATCAATTTGGTACTTAAACTTTCTAACTAAAACTTTTAGTTTTTAAAATAGAGGCATTTCGCATCCATAAATTTGTAAAATCCAAAAAAGAAAAAATAAAAAAACCTTTCTCCAATATACTTGTAATATAAATATTTGCAACGCATAATTCCATGTCCATTTCTCCATCACTCAGATAACATCTCTTGTTAATGAAGAATTCTGTGCATTTTTTGTCCATTAAGATTTTCTAATCTAAAACTATTCAAGAGCAAATTATAATAATAAGAATAAATCAATAAATTGTAAAAGGTAAGTTATAATATTTCCACTACACAAAACATTAAATTAAGATGATAAAGTTTTCTATTTCAATGCAATTAATCTTAATGTGAATTTTTTATAAATGTGAACTTGTTATAAACTTTATTTTCATTTATGGTATTTGGATATTAGATTTTAGATTTAAAAAACAAAATAAAAATATTAAATTAAAGATTATTATTGAGTTTAGTATTTTCAAAAATAAAAAAGATAATTGTATAAATATATTTAATAAAATAAAAAGTAAATTGAATGTACGATATTTTTTTTAAACCTCACTTAAAAAAAGTTTTTTATAAACATATTTGATAATAATCCTTGAATAAAAAAAAAGCATATTTGGTAGAACTGGAAAAGTTTCTTTTTTTTTTTTTTTGAGGTTTTACAAATTTATAAACATGAAATGTCTCTATTTTAAAAGCTGAAAGTTTTTGTTATGAAGTTTGAGGATCAAAATGATAAAATTTATAATTGTAAAGGGTTAAAATTGAATGACTAAAACAAAAACGCAACATAATTAATTAGGTCACTATTTGTTTAGTTTATGTTTATTTATTTTATATTAAAATAATTATTTACATAATCCAAATCTATTGATCATTACACTAAAAGTATTCAAATAATATTTCACATATAAAATTTTACTAATTTCATTCTATATTATTATATAAATATTTATTTATTTTATATCTATAATATTTATAAAGCAACTAATCGATATACGTTCTTTTTTCATTACTACTAATTTCACAATTTTAAATATGTTTTTTTTATCATTTATAAAGATTTATGACATTTATAAATAATAGTTTAATTTTATTAAAATATTTTTCTAAATTTATTTAATAAAAAATTTATCATACTTAGAAATAAGAATCCTAATTATGTTAAAAGATGTTGATTTCTTTTTAAGTTTTAAAGATATTTATTAAACAATTTATTAATAACAAATAACAAATAAAAATTTTAAATTTTATATTGAATTATTTATATTTAAACTATTTTTTATTAACAAGAAAGGTGAAAAGAAGGAACATTATATTATTTTATATTAAAATATTAAAATATAATCATTTATACAATAACTTTATGTAACACTCCCTACCTGACCAGATTACTGGATCCGGGTATGGTATGCCACAACTTAAAAATCATATGAAATTAACAAAAGTATTTGAAATTTATAAAAGCTTGAGGTTTTGGCTTAACCTCAATATGACAATGACAAAACAATCAAATTAGTAATGTGCCAAGTAAAATATTTTAGACAAAACATTTAACAGGAGCTTATACAATTTGCCAGGTTAACAAAACGTGGAAGAATTATTTTCCTTACAAAAGTTTCAAGTGCATCATTGGCAGTTAGTTATCATTCAAAACAGTTTGACATACATGCCTAAACGATATTTTCATAAACCATAGTTCATCGGATCAAACACATATACTTCTAGAGTTTATAAAAGAACTTATAATACAGTGTTTAACAAAGCCTGTAAATTATTACAAAAGTTGTTTACAAAACATATCTACACGCCACCCTTCCAACTGTCATACATGATACAGAAATTAACAGATGGCTCTCAATCAACAGTACTCTAGCATAGTCCCTTCAAGATTATTTTCCTTCAATCAACACTCCTAAGAAGGAAAAGATAACAAAGTAAGTTCAGACAAACTTAGTGAGTTTTAATAAAAAGAAGGCACATATAAACCATACGCATTAATACCTATGATGATACCAAACCTTTGAAAGGGGTTTAAACAGCATAACTATAATACACCTAACGACGTACATCGAATACAAACAAACTCAATATATCAACTTAGCACGACACTGGGATGGTCACTATCTACCAATTTAACCATAACAAAATATACAATCGATCCTTATACCAGTATTGTATCTCGAATTGAAAATCAGAAGCATATCAATCAATCGTATTCATACGCATATGTCACAGGGCTAGAACTTTAGTCTCGCATTCCGTGCGACCTTAGGCAATCCTTTTGATACAGACACGCCTACGTTAGCCTAACCACCATAAAGTGAGGATTAAACTAGAATCCCTCCAATGTACCAATTTATATAGCAGAAACAACACTAGCCAAAAGAAGACACAAAAGAACAAAAAGCCACAAAAAACTATGCATGAGAGGTGTTTAAGTAAATTCTCTCAATTGTATTACTTTCTCTTAAAGAATACAAGAAATAATAAAGAATAGAATGAGTTACAAGTGAGGGGGAGGCTCTCTATTTATAGTTGAGCTCCCCCACAATCGACGGTCAAGATCAAGTTACATCGACGGATGAGATTAGCCTATCCCTTAAATAAAGGGATTTACAGGATTACATAATAAATTTGCACAATCAAATCAAATCAAATCTTACAAGATATGATTCCCCTCAATCTTCTAAGATTAATTTCCCTATTTTCCAAGGTTGCCTATGTTGTCATATCTTCATCATTGAGCCACCCAGGCTTCAATTTGGTAGGCTTCTCTAACAGCTTATTGAATCGGACCAGTTCTTATGGGCCAAATGATTCCCATGTCAATGATAAACCTTTATGGGATGCACTATGTGTGATGGTCACGAGCTTTGAACTACAACCTATGACATTCTCCTCCACCCATTTTTGCAATACCCTCGTTGTGCCTTCAGAATGGCACTAACTTGATTTGCCTCGGTCTCGTCTCGATGCCTTAGCTTCTTTCTTCCTTCAAAACTTTTGCCTCGGCTTTCATACGGAATCCTCTTGATTTACACAACTTGGCTTCGAATTGCCCACAATCTTTCAGCCTCCTTGCTTAAAAACTTTAAAAGGGCCCTTACATTCTTGCCAAGTCAACAAGTTAGAATGCAATACACTACCAAAGTGTTCGGAATGTACCTTACTCGTCACATTTACTCGGGTCAACTGTCTAACTTGCATCACCACTTTCTCAAAGTTTGATGCACAACCCACCTTACTTAAAGGTGGTAGCTCATCCAATATGTCAACAGAAGTGAGCCTTATTGATCCTAGCTTCAAATTTTCCATTGCTACTTCTTCTTCTAAGTCTGATGCCAAACTCACCTCTTTCATTGATGGAAACCTCGCTAGTGACTCGACTAATTTCGTCATTTTACTTGAATTGAGCTTCATTATTCCTAGCTTCACTGTTTTCATCACCATATTTTCCCCTAAGTTCGATGACAAACTCACCTCTTTCGTAGGTAGAAGCCCTTCCGATGACTCAACAAGCTCTGATGTTTCCTTTTCCTTGACCAAAACTTACTTTGGACAGTTTCGCAACTCATGCGGACTACGACATAAGAAGTATTTTACTCGCTTCTTCTTGATCATCTTTGCCTTCTTGGCTTTGACTTTTCCCTTGCTCAAACCAAGCTTTTTGGGCTCCTTGTCTGACGCATCGCCCCTTTTGATGGGAGACTTCCTCAAACATTTCCACAACCTATGCAAACCATGATACAAGAAGCACTCTATTGGTTTCTTCTCACTTTTGGCCTCATTAGCTACGACAGCTCTTACACTCAAACCAAGTCTCACGGCCTTACCTTTCGACTTGTCATTCTTAGAAAGCACGAATTTATTCAGACATTTCTTTAACAAATGTGAACCATCATAAAGAAAGCATTTGATCTTGCCCTTCTTTTTGTTGGGTTTGTTCTTCCAACTTGTGGTTTCCCATTACCATCATCATTGTTGGTGCCATTGCCACTATCATCCTCGTGGTTCCCTTGACATATGCCCTTTTCCTTAGACTTGGAAGACTAAAGCTTGTATTTCCCTAGACTAAGCTTGACCATAGACCCTACTACCGTAATGGCTTTTAACAACTTTTGGACACTTTCTCGTTCCACTTCTTGTCTGACCCATGGCTTTAAACTATTATTGAAAGCAAGCAATGCCTCTATCTCGGTCACATTTGAAATTTGGAGCATGAGTTCCTTCAACTCTCGAACATACTCCCCCTACTGTGCCTCGTTACGTTAGCCATTGCAACTTTTCTCGAGCTTCCTCCTCGGTAAATTCTAGATATAACTGCTCGTTCAACTCATGTTAGAACTCTTCCCATGTCCCAATCTCACTATGCATTTTATCTGTGGACCTGTCTCATCACTGTAAAAGCGTAAAATTAGTAAGAAACATGAAAGCAATATTTACCTTACTCGTATCCTCCATGATGCCTTTGGCACGTAAGTAGTGGTTCATCCTCCACAAAAATTTATCCGTATAGCGTGTAGACTTTGTCCCCAAAAAATCTTTCAGTTTTGGGATGTCCTCGTAATTAAGTACTGCACTTGATACTACATTCCTCATGACTACACAAGGCAAGCTCTCCCTCGAGCTTCCCTATTTTTGTGCTCAAAGCCTTTGTCGTGGCTATTGTTTTCTTTTTTAAAGCCATCACCATGGCTTCGGGAGCATCGTTCCTCTTCGTCATCTTCTTTTTATGGGAATTCAACAACTCTTGCACACTATCCCTATTAGAAGTGAGAGTTATGATCACAAAGTCCCTGGACTACTCCCTTAAGTCATCTATGCATTCACCAAGCACATTGTGTGACTCCTTCGCATCCTTCATAGACTCGTTAAATTTATCCACTCGTTCCTCTACTACCAATAACATATCTTTCAAAATGATTGATTTTCTGGCCCATTCTTGATAGGTAACTTCTTTCGATATCTTGACGATGCCTTCGCTACCAAAGTTCGGATACCACTTGTCACAAGGCTAGAACTTTAGTCTTGTGGTCCATGCGGCCTTAGGCAATCCTTTCGATACAAATATGCCTAAGTCAGCCTAACCACCACAAAGTGAGGATTCAACTAGAATTCCTCCAAGGTATCAATTTATATAGCAGAAGAAACATTAGCCAAAAGAAAGCACAAAAGAACAAAAAGCCAAAAAAACTATGCACGAGAGTTGTTTGAGTAAATGCTCTCAATTGTATTACTTTCTCTTAAAGAATACAAGAAACAATAAAGAATGGAATGAGTTACAAGTGAGGGGAAAGCTCTCTATTTATAGTTGACCTCCCCAAAAACTGACAGTCAAGATCAAGTTACAACGATAAACGAAATTAACCTATCCCTTAAATCAAGGGATTTACAAGATTACATAATCAAATCAAATCTAATCTTACAAGATATGATTCCCTTCAATCTTCTAAGATTAGTTTTCCTATTTACCAAGGTAACCTATGTTGCCATATCTTCATCATTGGGCCACCTAGGCTTCAATTTGATAGGCTTCTCCAACATCTCTTTGAATCGACTAGTTCTTGTGGGCCAAATCATCCCCATGTTAATGATAGACCTCGATGGGATACATTGTATGTGATAGTCACAGACTTTGAACTGTGACCCGTGACACATACACCCATTAACTCCTTATATCATTTGTATTCAGTTAAGCATGTTTTCTCATGATCTACTAGTCCGATTTGCAATATAGCTATCCTATTGGAGGCATCACAAACATATCCCCTTTCTTTATCACCATGTATTACACCTCACATGTCACATATAAATGTTACTAACTCGTACAATAATAAGGGTATTATATCGTATCTTAACCAGACCATACCTATACTGGTAATGTTGGTGAACCACCATAACCTAGACACTACTCATACATTCTTGAGAAAGAGTACTTACCTTACACAGTCCATACAACAATGAAATTTCAAACATAAGGAAGAAAGAAGGAACTCACCAGAAAATTAGTACAGTGATCTACTCAGTAGGTCTTTTGCCTTTGTTACTAGGACCTTTGTTAGCTTCTTGATCTAAAAGAAAGACAAATATCCTTATCAGATCATTAAACTATTGAAAATTAACATGCATGCAAGAATCGGTATCAAATAACCTAAAATTAGGAAGTTTCCTTCCTCACGAACAGTTTTAATGTCTATGCATGCATTACTATAAATGCGTGAATTTTTTCGATAATAATCTAAGAGTTTACCAGGAATTACTAATAAGCTGGTACAAATGATGAAGCTAACTAACCACTGAGAACCTTCTTCGATAAAGCCTTCTACCTAATGTTTTTCAAAAACTTATAGGATAATTCAGGGAATAAAAAGATGTAAAGATAACTGATGATGGCAAACGATATCCTTATATACTCATGCAATGGAGACAAGGCTTAGTGGGATAATCAGATAATCTCACTATCACCCTTAATTCCTATGATTAAACGCACTTAACCAGTTTCAAGTCTAATAATCTATTGTATTATAGTTCAATTCTAACTAGGTTTCAACTAAACTCCAACATTACTAACTAAGTCATCATAACATGCACTAAGTACAGAAACAAACCTATTAAAACTATGAACTTTATGAGTCTGCCCAAAACATCTAGGGCGGGTAGATAACTTAACTAGAATTCTAGAGTTCACCAAATCTGGGTGTTCGCTAGATGGCAAATCCTACAAACTACGCCACTTAGCCAAAACAAACACTTCGCTTACTCATTCTACCCTTAACTTAACCAACTTACATGTCATACAATAACTTGCTATAGAGTCTTTACCGAGCGGGCTGTTACACTTTATATTTCATATATATATATTTATAAATAATACTTTTTATATAACTCAATATGTTGTATTTATATTAATTATTATTCATGAATTATTATAGTTAATTTATTGATTAAGAAAATAATAAAAAAATGAAAATGGAAGATGAATGAGTATTAATTTATGTCATGTTAAAAATTTTTGTAATGGACTTTCTTGATTGGTCTTGTGCTAAATGCTATTCACCCATAAAATTCATTTGGGTTCTAACCTTTGGGGAAGTAGTGGTAGGCCTTTGGATGTAGTGTGTACGTGTATGTGGTGTGAGTATGTCCTTACCGTAGGTGCATGAGTACTAACCATTTAATTGTATATTAAAAATGTAAAATATATATATTGTAGAATATTTAATTGTTATTTATAATGTAAAGGTATATTGACTAATAAATTATAAAATTTAAACATATATAATTATGTGGAATGTATGTGATGGTCCATGAACACAAAAATAAAGGTAAGGTTAAATTCAAACGACCAATGTGATCTGATGGAAATATTTTAAGTAGGGAGTCTTTTTTTTTTGGTAAAATTATGTATTAGTCTTTGTATTTTGTAAAAATTATGAATAATATCCCTATATTTTATTTGGTATTTTTAGACTTTTTACTTTTTAAATTTTAAAATTTTAATCCTTACCAAACAATAATTGTTAAATTTATTAAGTCAAGTTCTGTTATTTCTAAAATTTGTTGAACTAAGCATATTATCATGTATAATGTCATGTTAGTTTATTATTTCCACATATGACTCACTAAAAAGTCAGTTAATGGACTGACGATTGTCATTTGCGCACGTTTGGAATTTCAAAATTCAAAAAGTATAGGGATTTAGAATGATCTAATTAGAGAAAATGGACTTAATCTATAACTGTACGCATAGTACATGATGAGTAATTGAATTTAACCAAACAGATTTAGTTGTTACTATTTGGGTCAATACTAAAATTTTAAAATTAAAAAAGTACAGGGACTAACAACAAAATTTAACATTTTCCTGTAGGTAACGTAACATATAGCAGTACAAGTCAAAATTAAATAGTTGTACAAGCCAAAAGCAACATACATTGTCTATTGTTTTTTTGTGAATTATAAGAGAAAAGTAAAACCCTAACAGCAACGCAATTAAGTCACATTTGGAATAATAAACACTCTAACCATCATACTAACACGTGAAATTTTCAATTATCTTTCTTTTTTTTCATAAAAGAACATATAATGTGATTTTAAATAAACAATTAGGGTGAAAATGTGAATTTTAATTCATTGGAGCTTTCATGATGAGTGAAAAATTAGAATTGTGATTG
The DNA here is from genome assembly GCA_025698475.1 of Gossypium anomalum. NCBI lineage: Eukaryota > Viridiplantae > Streptophyta > Magnoliopsida > Malvales > Malvaceae > Gossypium > Gossypium anomalum. The sequence continues at coordinate 18,382,677 of CM046963.1, read as the reverse complement.
TTGAATTTCACTCAGTTGAAACTCTTTATACATAAAAAGGCGTAAAATGCAGTTAATTTTCAATTCGAAGGGTCTGGAGCAATCAAGTCTTTTGGTGAAATCCCTCAAGGTCTATTTTGTTTAACCTCTTCACTTGGATTTCTCAACCTTAATATCAATAATTTCAGTGCTCAAATTCCGAGTGGTTTCATTTTCGGCACAATATGTTTTAGAGGGTTGTTGGATTTTCGGTAAAATTATCGATATGCATTGATTTTTTTTTAATTATTTAGGAGAATAGTTCGTTTCGCTTTTGAAAAGGGTTTTATACAATAAGTTTTTTTTTTATTAACATATTATAGTTTTGGTGAGATGATTAAATTTTTTATTTTCATACATGTGGCTCGAGTTTGGTACTTCTCTTCAGCATTTTGGGTTTTTTTTTTTTCATATTGTTTGGAGGCTTTTTTTTTATTTTAATTTTTAATTAATGCTTTCAATTAATTTAATCCATGTATGCAACACCAGCGTTGTTACGGTAATCGAGCAAACTAAATTTGCGAGTACAAGCGTCGTACCAATTGTCAATTAATTATTATTTAATTATGATACGTAGAAAATATCGGAAAAGTGGCATATGGACTAATTTGAGAGAGAGTTTGAAAAATGACATGTCACTTGAGAAGAGAAAGAAATAATGGAATTTAATGGAGGGAGACTTGTTAAGTAATTAACCATGGCCTTAGTGTGCTATTAAACCAAAATTAAAATTACTTAGTGGAAGACAATGATAATGGCCATGGATTTCCACTAAATCATGACCTGACAAAGGAAATTAAAGTGATGGAGATTTGATCGTTAACTAATTTATGACTATAAAGATTTAACTAGAATGGTAGTGGGTTGATGTTCAGACTATCGGTGACCACCGTTGAGCCGTGATAGATTGGTGGTGATCTCTGCACGATTTAGTCTGAGACCTAAAATAATTAGGGCACAAAATAGAAAAAGGGGAAAAGTAATATGAAAATAACTTCTATTAATCGGGAAAAAAGGTCATTTTAACTTACAGTCATGCTACTTTTTATACAACTTTGATTCAATCCCTAACTAATTAACCAACTAACAATTTCTAGTTTAAGCTACCAACTAAACACTAACCAACTAATAACTAACTAACCCTTCAATACTCCCCCTCAAGTTGGAGGGTGATAAAGATTCTTAACCCGCAACTTGGGTATCAAATACTTATGTTGTTGGACACCAAGTGCCTTTGTCATGATATTTGCAAGTTGCTCATTAGTGCGCACATGTCGAGTCTGAATTAACCCATCTCGTATTTTTTCTTTGATAAAGTGACAATCTATTTCGATGTGCTTTGTTCGTTCATGAAACACATGATTTGCTGCGATTTGAAGTGCTGCGATTTGATGTGCTGTTTGGCTATCAGAAAGTAACAAAGTTGGACCAAATTTGTCAAAACAGATTTCTTTTAACAAACCGTCCAACCAAATTATCACAACAGCTGTTGATGCCATACTCATATATTTAGCCTCAGCTGATGAACATGAAATTGTACTTTGCTTATTCTATTTCCAAGAAACAAGTGAACACCCAAGTTTAATACAAAATCCGGTGATAGGCCTTTTTGACATAGGGCACACGGCCCAATTAAAGTCACAATAAGTAATAATTTGTGCTTTGTTTTCAGTTGCTAATAAAACCCCTTGCCCCAGGCTCTTTTTTATGCACCGAACAATACGAAGCGCTGCTTCGTAATGGGATTTATTGGGTTTTAGCATAAAGGGTTTTAGCATAAACTGACTCAAATGCTGAACCACCTATGAGATAACTAGCCGAGTGTTTGTTAGATACAACAACCTACCCATAAGCCTCTAATACGTCAATACATCTGATAGCAACTCACCATCACTATCTACCAAATGCACAAGCTCATCGACTCGGCTGTGGTGAATTTCTTATTTTGCTCAAGCGGTGTGCTAGTTGGTTTTGTTTTTCCCAGCCCAGCATCCATTATCAACTCCAAGGCATACTTTCGCTGACTTAAAACGATGCCCTTGCTTGACCGTGATATCTCAATATCGAGAAAATATTTTAGTTCTCCCAAGTCTTTCATTTTGAAGCTATTATGAAGAACATTCTTTAACTCATCAATCATCCCAACATCATTTCTTGTAATTAGCAAGTTATCAATATAAACAAGCATCACAACAATCCTATCACCTTGGTTTTTTGTGAACAAATAATAATCATGCTTGCTCTGAATATATCCACTATGTACGAGGGCCTCAATTAACTTCAAATTCCACCGTCGAGATGCTTGTTTCAAACCATAAAGAGACTTGAGTAAACGACAAACCTAATGCTCCCTTTGTTTACGAAAACCCTTCGGAAGATCCATGTAAACTTCGTCATACAAGTCACCTTGAAGAAATGCATTATAAACCATCTGAAAGAGTGGCCAATTACGCATGGCAGCAATACTAATGACAGCTCGAACAATTACTTGTTTCGTAACCAAGGAAAAAGTCTCTTGAAAATCTACCCCAGCTTTCTATCGATAACCTTTACCAACAAACCAAGCCTTGAACCGCTTAACTGAGCCATCAGAACTATACTTCACTTTATAAACCCTTTTACAGCCAATGGGAACCTTACCAGAAGGCAACGACACCATTTCCCATGTGTCATTTTCTTCCAAAGCTCGAATTTCCTATTTCATAACATTAATCCATCTTGAATACAAAATGGCCTCTTGATAAGTTTGGGGTCCAATGACAGAAGAAACATTAGCAGAAAAAAACAGGTATATATGGTAAATAAGAAGTAGAATAAAATCTGGAAATAGCATACTGACCTAATTCAAGTGTAGCAGTGGATTGGTTAGAACAAACATAGTCCTTCATCCATTGTGGTTGTTTAGGAAGGTGGGAAGTACGACGTAACAAAGGTGTAGGTGTCATTGACACAATAGGTGTCTCAGAAGATGATGATAAAGGTGGTATAAAGGAGGAATGAGGTGATGGAGAATCAAGTGGGATAGGTGAAGAATCAGGTGGTAAAGGCAGGTTATTAGGTGAAAAAGAAAATGAAGTACCAAGCTCAAGAAAAGTATTACTATTTGTTGTAGGGAAGAAAAAAGGAGAATGGATAGGAAGTTTAAAAGGAAAAATTGTTTCATGAAAAATGACATCCTGGCTTACAAAAAAACTTTTCGTGTTGAGGTTGAATAAAATGTATCCCTTTTGGACAGTAGAATATCCCATGAAAATCGGTGGTATTTCTCTTGGTGAAAATTTGTCACAGTTATGAGGCGTAGTGGTGTAGCAAAGACAACCAAACACTGGTGTTGGTGTAACACCCTTAACCCGTATCCATCGCTGGACTAGGGTTAAAGGCATTACCGGACAAATCGGAACATTTAACATTCATTTCATAAATATTTTAACATCAGAGATCAAACATCAATATAGAGTCCCTTATATAGGTCATCAAGACATTAAACATGCATTAGAAAGGGGTCGAGACTAAACCAAACACATTCAAAAATTTTCCTAAACTTAAACAATCTTCAAAGTTATACAGGTCACACGCCTATGTGAATAGGTAGTGTGCCTCACACGACATTAGACACGCCCGTGTGTCTAGGCCATGTCAAAACAGGGCATACATACTGACTTGTTCACATGGCCACAAGACATGCCCATGTGTCTTGGCCATGGTCAACACTGACTTGGGTCACACTGCTAGCCACACGCCCGTGTTGTTTGGCCGTGGTAAAGCCTGACTTACAATTGTAAGGTACCCCAGGGGACACACGGCCACGCAACATAACCGTGTGTCGTACACAGTTGAGGCACACGCCCGTGTCTCTGCCCGTGTAGACAAAAATAAGCCATTTGAATAGCCAATTTGCCACCCCAATTGGGTCAAACCTACAAGCACCAAACCAAGCATATTTTAACATAATTTCAGCCAATTTCAATATCAAAACATACATTATTCATGCTATTACATTATCAACAAATTCCAATCTCAATTCATCAACCAAATCATACTAAATCTAAACTAAAATCATACTAAAGCATATGTTTCAATACTTCATTCAATCTCTTGATCAAAACTTACCAAATTCTCAAATATTCACTTACTAAAACTTATCAACATTGACCATTTCTTTTGGTCATTCAAAACATATCATATTGTTCATAATGCATCACATATCATATAACATTTCCAACCATAAGTTCAAACACAAGCTAGCCATATCACATGGCATGATATATACATTACAAAACCTAACCAAAACATTTCTAGCCTATACATGCCATACTTTAATATATACATTTTCAAACAGTACCAAAATAAGGTTCGGTAGTGTGGTGACGATCCTCGACGATCCCCAAGCTCTAGCTACGATATCTATGAAACAATACAAACACACACAAAGTAAGCTTTCAAAAGCTTAGTAAGCCATATACAAATAAACTTATCATTCAAAACATATAAGCATCATCAGTTTACATATACTTTGTAGCCAAAAACTAACACAAACCTCTTGCTCATATGCATGTTACATAATCTGAATTCATTTACATATATAACATATGTTCACATACTTAGATCATATATCATCATTTGCTTGTATACTTACCTTCCATTCTCAAATATCATATATAATTCAAACGTACCTGAATCGGATACAAGTTCACAAAGTCATTCATTTTCTCGAAATGCCCGTTTGAACCGTTCGGAAACATAAGGATACGCAGATAGCTCGGAAAGCATATACAATACCAATGTCCCAGACGTGGTCTTACATGTAATCAAACATCGACGCCACTGTCCCAGATAGGTTCTTACACGAAATCAGATACGTTGGCAATGTCCCAGACATAGTCTTATACGTAAATCAGAAGTCGATGCCAACGTCCCAGACATGGTCTTACATGATAACACATATCAGAATCCTATGTCATGACATATGTATCCTAACTATTCCTAAGGTTCGTACGGGACTTTTCAAACATCGAAACTTTGTCGATACTTTCTTGAATAGCACATATTTAGCTCAAACATTCATTCGTCACAATTCAATATCATATGAATAATAAGAATTCAATTCAAACACTTTTATTGTATATTGACTTACCTCGTACGAATTCGGATAGACTGAATCGGCTACTAGACGACTTTTGACTTTCCTCGATCTAATTTCGTTTTCTTTGATTCTTGATATAAATAAATTCAAATTTGAGTTATTCAATTACATATTCATTCAAATCAATCCAAAAGCACATATTTAGGGAACTTTACAAACTAGCCCTCACATTTTCACATTTTGACACTTTAGTCCCTAATTCACAAAATCACAAAATATACATAATTTCTTTAGACATGTACATGGCCTAATATTTGTAGCACTCATACAAGTCTACACATTTCATTTATTTCACATTTTAGTCCCTCAATTTACAACTTTCACAATTTAGCCCATTTTACTCAAATTCATCAAAAATCCAAAGACAAAACATGTTAACCCAAAACATATCTTCCATTTATCAACAACTAACTTCACAAAACTCATAGTTTCATCAATGGCTTAAATTGAAATCATAATCAAATTCAAAAATTGAGGCATGGGCTTAGTAAAACACAAAGCAAGGATCACAAAAACGTAGAAATTATCAAAAACTGATCAAAAATATACCTCAATCACCAATTAAAGTGACGAAACCCTAAGAGCTCTTATTCATTTTTTTGTTTGATATTTTCAGCCAAAATTTGGAAAAATGAAACAAATATCATGTTTTATTTTATTATAATACGTTTATTTACCTATTTACAAATTTAACCTTTATTTAAACATATAATAAACATATATCAAATGGTCATTAATATCCATTAACCATGTAAATGGCATATTAACCACATAAGGACCTCTCATTTACAAAGCCATATCAAATAGACACTTTTAACATATAACAGACAACTTTCACATTTTATGTGATTAGGTCCTTTTATCAAATTAAGCACACAAACGATTAAATTTTCATATGAAACTTTCACACATGCTAATTCATATATCATAAGCAAAAAAAATAATATTTAAATATTTTTTGACTCGGATTTATGGTCCCGAAACCACTACTCCAACTAAGGTCTAAACCAGACTGTTACAATTGGTAAGCGATTAATAAGAAAACAGGTTGCTAGGACACACTCACCCCAAAACTTGCTAGGTAAGTTAGACTAAAATTTTAAAGCCCGGGCTGCTTCAAGTAGATGTCAATGTTTACGCTCGGCCACCCCATTTTGTTGTGGAGCGTATGTACAAGAAATTTGATGTACGATGCCCACAGTATGGAAAAAATTAGTACACTCGCTCTGAAAAATTTCCCATCCATTATCACTCCGTACAGTTTTGACACTTGCTGGAAATTGATTTTTAATTATGACAAAGAATTGCTTGATTTGTACAAGAACATCACTTTTGAAACGTAAAAGATAAACCCAAGTCATATGGCAGAAATCATCCACAATGGTCAAGAAATACCTATTCCCACTATGGGATGAGACCTTTTACGGACCCCAAAAGTCTAAATGAAGAAGAGAAAACACTACCTGTAATAACCCGTTTTCAGTGAAATCGGAAAGTAGTTTTAAGACCACAAATTCGCATCTAAAAGAAAATTTATTTTAATATTATTTTATGGTCTATATGATAGGAATATCATATAAAATTTTCATTAAGAAATTTTTTACCAATTTCATGATTAATTGAGAAAAGGACCATATTGCATAAAATTCAAAAGTTGAATTCTAGTAGCTAAAAGGATCAAATAGCTATGGAATTCAAAATTTGAGGTCATTATATGAAAAATAGACCATTAAGAGGAGTTAGCAGATAAGTTTGATGATTCATCAATGGAAAATTAGAAAAAAAAGGATAAAATTGGAAAGATAATAAATAAAGATGATAAATAATAAAATAAAGAAAATATCATCATTTATCATCATCTTTCCCAAATAAATTATGGAAAACCTAGCCATAGATAATTGAAGAAAGAGAACTTATCTGGCCAAATTAGGTGAGTATTCAAGTCCCGTTTTTAGTAATTTTTATATTTCTGAGATCGTAATAGCTTAATTTAGCTATCTCAGGGATTAACTTGCAAAGTTATTAAAGTACTAGGGTTTTTCCATGGATGGATATGCATAAATTATGAAATTTGTGGTAGAAAATGAAAGGTTGTTGACAGGTAAACAACTTTTGTAAAGTGAATTTTCATGAAATTGTGATTTAGGGACTAAATAGTAAAGATGTAAAATTCATGAAAAATTTCTGAATTTTATGAATTACATGGGCTAAAAATGTCATATTTAAAAATTAATTAGGCTTGGAATAAGGATTAAACTGCATGAATTTCATTTTTCAAGCCTAGGGACGAAGTCATTATTAATTTAAAAGTATAGGGGCAAAATGGTAATTTTTCCTAGAATGTAAATTGAATTGAATTGAATATGAATTGTATTAAATTGAGCTAAATTTACTCGTATAGATCTTGATAGATCAAATACAAAGCTAGATCGAGGTAAAGAAAAAGTATCAGATTAGTACCATACAAACACAAACATTATCGAGGTAAGCTCCTGTAACTAAATTGTGTAATATTTATATGTTTGAATTGAATGTTGTATATATATGAATTTTGTAATTTCCATGTACATTAAATTGATTACACATATGACAAAGGCCGATAAATATTAAGTCCGCTTGAATAAATGAAATTCGGTGGGATATAAAATTTCCCATATTGATTGTGATCCTACATATGTTGTGGACGCATTATAACTCAAAAGAGTGTCCCGTTTATTAGCCCTCTTGAGCTTCCCGTTAATAGCTCTTCCGATTGGTTGTGATCCTGCATGTGTTGTGGACACACCATAGCTCTTATGAGTGACCCGTTATATGGCTTTTCGTGAGCTTCCCGATTAAAGGCTCTTTGTGAGCTTCCTGATTAATGGCTCTTCGGAGCTTCCTGATATGACTCGCTTAAACTTCCTAATACATGGTTATCCGGAGCTTTTTGTTTAATGGGTCTTCGGAGCTACCCATTATTGGCTCGTATGAGCTTCCCGATTATAGCTCTTATGAGCTTCTTGTTATATAGCCCGGATAAGCTTCTTGTTATACAGCTCATATGAGTTTCCTATTATATGTCTCGAGAGAGGGCTTCCCGATTATGTGCTCTAAAGAGCACTCCCAAATATGTATTGATGGATTACAGTTTGTACATTTCAAGTGTACTACCTGTGTATCCATCGATATTTCTAATAAATTCAACGAGCAAAGTTTCTGACATGGGATAATCTGAATTTGAGATAAAATATTATGAAAATGTATATGTTATATGAATATATGATGTGGAAAACATATGTAAATGAAAATTGATTACATGATGAGCTCATCCCTGATTTTTGATATTCACACGAAATACTTGACTAACTTGTTGATGAAGTTGTGTGTTTAGGCTGTTAGTCAAATTGCTTGGATGCATTTTGTATGCTTACCTTAAATGTAAATGAATGGTAAGTTTATTTCATGTTATGCAAACTTACTAAGCATTAATTGCTTACTTTATTTTATTTCCTCTATTTTATAGTACTTGGAGGCTCGTAAAGGTTGGAAGTTGGTCGGAGCTACATCACACTATCCTACAGCTTGTTTCGGTATAAATAGCAAAAATTTCTTTTGAATATAATAGCATGTAGAGGCTAAAGTGGTCAAGGATGACATATATGTGTTTGGCTGGGATTAGCCATTGGTGTGGCTTGTAAATGGTATGTTTTGATAAATAAAATGGTCTTAATATGCTTAATGTGTGTTTGAAATGGATGATTAATGAAAATCATATAGGCATATTGATTATGATAGTAAAATCGATAGAACATGCCTATATGTACATATGATATTTTGGTAAGTATAGATACTTGAACATATGTGTTGATATGTATTACATAAAAATTATTTTGGCTTGATTTGAATGATTTATATTAGATTGGGAATGTGTTTAAATGTTATTGTAGGTGAAAGACAAGTTTGTGTGAGAAATAAGGCTTGAAAATGGCATTATTTTGTCCACACGGGTAGAGACACGGGCGTGTGTCTCAACTGTGTGTGACACACGGCCATGTGCACGGGTGTGTGGATCGACCGTGTTCCCTGCATCTTTAAAATTTCAAAACAGAATGCTCTGATATTTTCACACGGGTAGAGACACGGGCGTGTGTAGCATACGGCCTGGCACACGGGTGTGTGACTTAGCCGTGTATCCCCTGCACCTAATTAATGTAAATTAAAATGTTTACACAGCCTAGCACACGGGTGTGTAATTTGGCCGTGTATCCCCTGCACCTAATTAATGCAAATTAAAATGTTCACACAACCTAGCACACGGGTGTGTAATTTGGCCGTGTGACCCAAGTCAATAACCACCCTAATTTGGACACGGGCTGGGACACGGTCGTGTGTCCCTATTTTGAATGTCCACACGGCCTGACCATAAGGGCATGTGTCCCCTGCACCTTGAAAAAATTTTGGGATTTTGCAAAAAAAATTTTGAGTACCCGGTTTAGTCCCGACTTGTTTCTATTGTTAATTTTGGGCCTTTAAGGCCCTATTTAAGGGAAAATATCATTGATTTCAGATATGAATAGTAAATTATATGAATTAACTATATTTGTTCTGTAAACTCCGGTAATACTCTATAACCCTATTCCGGCAATAGATATGGGTTAGGGGTGTTACACTGCCTTAGCTCGAGCTTTGCTTATTAGAAAGGGAAATCTAGTTTACTTAGCTAAAGGAAAAACAAAACACTGAAGTAAGGAGTACTATCCGAAAAGTTACATAGTTGTAAGGGAATTTTACTCAACCTCGAAATAGAAGCATGACCAAGCCGAGAATGCCAAAGTAAGGATGAATCAATAGTAGCAGTTGAGTGAAATGAAATGTTACCCTTGGTTAATGCTGAACTTGATAAAGAAGTAGGTTGAGAAGGCCGAAGGACATACAGACCACCCTGTTCTTTACCAACCCCTATCATCTTGCCACTTGAGAGGTCCTGAAATATGCAAAAGTTAGGATAAAAGGAAACAAAAAAATGTTAGTCTTTAGTGATTTTAGAAATTGAAAGTAAATTGTAACGAAATTTTGGTATATACAACACATTGGATAATTTAATACTAGGAGAAACAATGCAAGAACCAATATGTGTGATTAGCAAAGATGATCCGGTAGGTGAGCAAACACAATATAGAGATAAACATGGAACAACAGATTCCAAACAGTGAAAGTTGGATAGCATTTGGTCTGTGGCACCAGTGTCTAGAATCCATTCACAAGGTAAGACCATACCTATCAAGCTAGATTCTGCCAAAATCGCAACAGGTACTGACGAAAAGTCTTTGCTCAATAAATTCAATGGTTCTTGATATTGAGCTAGCGTGAACATCGGTGTTTGCACTTGAGGATCACTTGATGAACCAACTTCAACAACCTCACCTACAGGTTCAACTACAACCACACTATTCACAGAGCCAACTGAATTATTTACCTTATTCCTAGTGAACTTAAAATCAGAAGGATACTCAATTAGTCTGTAACAACTCTCTCTTTTGTGTCCCTTGATTTTTCAATGGTCACAAACACTATTATACCACTTCTTGTGAGTTACATCAGTTGAATACACCAATGTTGGATCCAAGGCTACTGGTCTTGAAGCATGAAGTCTTTGAGACTCTTCCTACACCGACATGGAATATGGCTGATTAACGGTGGTCAATGGGTTCATTAGCAAAATTTAACTCCTAATAACTCCATAGGTATCATTTAGACCCATCAAAAATTGGAACAACCGCTATTGCACAATATGGTCAGCGTTCTACTTTGAGTGTCCACAACAACCACAAGAGGAAATAGGAACTAGCACATCATACTCGTCCTATAACAGTCTCAATTTACTGAAATACACAGATATAGACATTGTCCCTTAACAATAGGAGGCAATCTCACGATGTAAGAAGAAAACTTGAGAGCTATTGACCTTGTTGAAATGTTCACCAAGGTCTGTCCAACCTACTTCAACACTTGAAGCAAAGACAACCCCTGGCGAAAGATCCTTGCTAATAGTGTTTAAAATCCAAAAACAACACAATGGCATTGCATCAATCCCATTGCGGATGCAATTCAGCTAGCACTGAGTCTCTAGAACAAGTACCATCGACAAGACCTAGCTTATTCTTTGCCAACAATGTTAGTCGCATAGCTCGACTCCAAATAGTGTAATTTTTAGACCCAAGAAGATGATAAGAGACTAACTATGTACCTGGAGTATTAGATGAAATCAACATTGAAATCTGGTGGAGTCACCATTCTTCCTCAAGTAGAAAAGACTAATAGCAGAGAAGCGAAAAAGTCAACGAACAAGGAGAAATATCCTTGCAACAGACGCTACTGAACAATGGTTAAAGAAGAGACATGCAACTGTCGAAGAAAGCCAATCGCCGGTGGCTCTAATACCATGTTGAGACCATCGGTGGCTGCTGTTGAGCCATGACAGATTGGAGGTGATCTCTGCATGATTTAGTCTAAGGCCCAAAACAATTAGGGCACGAAATAGAAAAGGGGAAAAGTAATCTGAAAACAACTTCTACTAATTAGGATAAAAGGTCATTTTAACTTACAACTTCGATTCAGTCCCTAACTAATTAACCAACTAAGAATTTCTAGTTTAAGCTACCAACTAAATATTAACCAACTAAAAACTAACTAACCCTTCAACAATTGAGAAGGATTAAGGTGCAAATTTCCCTACAAGGTAATAAGGGACTTAAATTGCAATTAAGCCATGAAATAAAATTGGACAAAAATTCGGTGGGGGCTAGAATTTAACTAAGTTAAATTAAATCATTAAATAAGTTTTAAGTGCATAGAGGTAAATTGTCATTTAAGGAAGGTGGGAAATAAATGTTAAATGTTTTGATTATATTGATTTATTCATAATTTTAAAAGAGATTAACCTCAAAAAATTTACAAGTGATCTCAAATCTTAATTGTATAAAAATATAAAAATATTTAATATTAATATAATTATTTTTATTTAATATTAATATTAATATTAATATTAATATTAATATAAAATTTAAATTTAGTATTATATTTTTTGAAAATATATGTGTATTTTTATATATTTCTTTGAATTTTTTTTTAAAAAAATTGAGACCAGGGTTAATTTTTTAAAATTATGACTAAATTGATATAACATGTAAAATTTGAGGGCTAAATTTGTTATTTTATTGATTTTAACTGACACATCAACTTGTCATTTGTGATTTTAACGAGAGTGATCAAAATGGTTAAACTATGTAACCTGGGTGCTTAAATTGCAAATATTTTATTATGGATGCTTAAAATATTTTTTTTAATAATTTGGTGACTATATACGTAGTTTACTCTTATTTCAAGTATCATTATTCTTAGTAAACATAATTTTGTTATGTTAAATATTTATTTTTTTCATCCTTACTAACAATGCAGAAGAAAATATAATAATATTTGAAATAACTTATTAAAATATTTTTCATATAAAAATAAATATTTATTAAAAATAATTATATTTGAAATAAATAAATAATTTTATAATATTAGAATTTATCATATCCACTATGTAAGTGGGAAACAATGATATTTGAAATAATTATTTGATTTTATAATATTAGAATTTGTCATACCCACGATGTAGGTTAAAAAATAAATATTTGATATATAAAAATTATAAATCAAGAAAATATATAAAAAATAGTTGATGTTTTTAAAAGTATATATTTAGCATGATAATATCTATCCAAAATATACTTTTTAAATTATATAATTACATAATTATAATTGTATTTATATAAATAAAGGAGTTATTAATTAGAAATATTTTTAACATAATGATATATATTGAAAAATATATTTTTTAATTATATAATTATTATTTTATTTATATAAATAAAAGAGTTATTAATTAAAAATATTATTTAAAAATAAAATTAGAAAAATTTAAAACATGTTTATTAACTTAAAAACATTAATTATAAATTATAAACAAAAAATTTAAACAACATAAATTAAATTAATTAAAAAATTAAAATTAAAATTAAAAAAAAACTTGAAACAAAATTAAAATAGAAAAACTTCAAACAACATGAGTAAAAGAAAACCTAAAATACTAGAAAAGAATTAAACTCGAGCCACAAGTACGAAAGCACTAATATTTAACCATTTGCCTAATGATGGTGATGGGTTAATACAAATCATTTTTTTTATAAAGTACTTTTCAAAAGTGCATCACATGCTTCTGCATCACATAAGCTAAAACGATCTATATTTGGGCTAAATTAACAATATATGTCGTTTTTTATTTAGCCTTTTAGGACGATTTTTTTTTTTTGAAAATTAGGAAAATAGGTCGATAGTTGGATGCACTTTCCCACACTCTCTCCTAGGGTTAGTGTTTTTTAATTTTGTTAAGGTTAGGGTTTTTTTATTAAGGGTTTAAGTTTAGGGTTTAAGGGTGAAATCGTGAAATTTTATAGGTAGATATGAGGGATCGAGGATGTGATAACGTGTCTCAGAACACATATATTTCATATGTCATGGCGGGATAGGACCATTACCTCAGAGTCCTAAGGAAGTCGTGTTTTGGGGTAACAGTGGTTGATATGGTCACAAGTTGAAGTCTAGGTGGAGGTCCCATTTGGCGGTTGTGATGTGGTCACGAGTTCGAGTATAACCGAGGGTCAATTGATGGTCGTTATGCAGTCACGAGTTCAAGCTTTTCGGATACCTACAAATGATGTCTTATATATACCATGCATAAGATTGAGGTCATAATCATAGGGAAAAATGAAGAAATTTTCAATTTAATCAACATATTTTTTTTTCTTTATTTCCAAGCAATCGGTATCTTTAACATTTCATTCTTATCCAAAGACTAACACCAAGGTGGACATAAGAGGACTCTTATAAGAAAAGCGGATGTTTCAGTGGAAGTAAAGGTCAAACTCGAGTCAATTATTAATAAGTTGTTTAATAAAGGCAACCATCATCACCTCGAAAGGCACATCACCTTTACTCCATTGAAATAGTCATTCCCTACCTAAGAGCCCTCCCGCCTTCATGATAGTGCCAGCCTTTGGATAAGAAGGAAGGTTAAAGATACCGATTGCCTGGAAATAGAGAAAAAAATTACACCGATTATAGCTGGAAGCCCACATTTTTTCGTATGATTATAAGCCGTACAAAAATCACCCTAGAACCCGACTTCCACAAGATAGTTTTCAGAGGTAATGGTCTTATCTCGTCAAAATATATGAAGTTTGTGTGTCTTGGAGTGATATTGCATCATTGATGACTCAAGAATACCTTGAACGGTCGAAATTTTATTAGCGACCGAAATTTTTAACACTAAGAAATATTGTATAGTGGAAGGATGGAGTTTGGGAGAGATGATATTTGAGGGATAAAGTATGGAGTGAGAGCCCTCTTTTATAGGTGCGGGGGAAGGGTGAGATTGCAAAGTAGAAAACTTCCATGATCGAAAACGTGTTACAGGACTAGCATCTTCATTGAATATATTCAAAATATGCTTAAAATCTACAAAAAAAAAAAAATTCAAAAGGTCAGGTACTTTTACTTTTCAAGCTTTCAAAATGTTAAACTCGCCCAACTAGACGAGCCTTCACTAACATTTTCAAAGTCTAAAAAATAAAAGAACATGACCTTGAGAATCACGGTTAAATCTGATGCATGTTCTGAGGCATTGAATACCCTCTGAAGCACGCTTCTGATGAAATTTACGTGATTTGTGGAACAGATTTTGAGCACCGAATAACTTTTCATTATCATTATTCGGTGAAAGTGCGTTATGAGAAACGAACTTTGAAGCACGCATTCCCTCTCTCATTGTTATGTTTTCCTATTAAAGTAATGAAATATTCATAACTTAGATACGTAGCAAATTCCTATCAAACATCGAATAGTTGAGTTGCGAGAGTCATCTGCATTTCTTTGGATAATCGTCTGAAGATTTTCTTGCTTATGCTCATCCAATTCGTAATTGATATTAAATGAGTAGGAGAGTGAAGTTCATCATTTACTATGATGGTCAAATTTGTAATACAGAAGTCGGGTGGTATTTACAGGTACCCAGTCCGTGGAATTGGAGTTTAACCATGTCATTCCATTACGTGAGCTACGGACTAGAATTAGGGGGAAAATGGGAGGTTCAAGCCAGGGAAGAATTTCAAGCTTGCAATGTAGATTTCTTGCTTCTGTTGACCTCTATAAGTATGAGCTGTTTGATGTGAAAGGCGAGCTCAAGCGCGAGGCGATCATATCATCGCACTACTCAAGAAAAAATGTTGTAAAGGAGTTATATGTCAAGTTTGTCGAGGCTGATGGTGTTGGTCCATCTTCGATAACCGTTGTAGTTAATGTTGGTACCGAAAATGAAGCAGAAAGTTCTACTACACAGTTCTGTGGTGGGTTTACTGGCTTGTTATAGAGCTCTTACTATGATGTCCCTGAAATGTCTATGGTTAGACATTCTTCGGTTTTTGGCACGAATTAAAACTTCAAAGCCCACTACCAGTTGAAGTATGAGTGTAGAACCTTGACACTTGAGCTCGACATTCAATATTACATTCAATTTCAACTTTGATGGATCGATGTCCTAGGACGGAAGTACTTATACTAGGAGGCATCGACCCATATCGACCACCAATTTGCTACAGATTTTAGTGGGTACATATGGTACAGAGGAACTGATGACTGAATCTTTACGATCAAGTTCGACGAGGGTACATTGAACCTCTGCTCCACATGACCAACATCAACCTCTCAGCCGATGGTGGTTTAGAGTTTCGATAGCTACCGCATAGAACACTTGGTCATGCAAGCTCATTGTCAGATGTACGAGTATTGGAAGCTGGAATGGAATACCTTAAATCGTAAACCCTAAACCTTAAACAAAGATATTTTCTTTGTTACACTAAAGCGATACAATTTCAAGAACAATGTGAACTATCACGTTAGAAGTTTCATTCGAAGAAATTCTAGGGAAATTACGGGAGGTGCAAATGGAAAATCATGGCATTTTTGTGGAAGAAATCGGATTGTGGACGATAAAGAAGTATTTTGGTTCACATAATTGTGCTACGACAGGTGCGCAGTGCGATCACTATAATTTCTGACATAATGTGACCTGGTCGGGGTCTTCATTCTTATCAATTACGTAACTTTACCTCATAGTTTTCAAGTGTAAGTTAGGGTCATCCCAAGCTTGACTCGGACATGATTTTTGGCATATTCTATCGATGGTGAATGTGAGTCCCAAGATTCCCGTCCTAGTGTTGATTGCCAACATCTGTAATCAGCACGATTATACACTATTATACTACAAAACTAAGGTCTCTAAAGAAAAGAATTACAGCTAAGACAGTTCGTACAACTATTTATGGCAATGGTGTCAAGTACTAGATCGGTACTGTAATAGCCCAATTTTAATGAAATCGAAACAGTGGTTTCGGGACCACAAATTCGATTCGAAAATAAAGTTTATTTTTATTATATTATATGGTTCGTATTATGATAGATATGTCGTGTGAAAACTTTGATACGAAAATTTTATCAATTAAGTGTTTAATTACGAGAAGGACTAAATCGCATAGAATGCAAAAGTTGAATTCTAGAAGCTATAAGGATTAAATAGCTATGGAATTCAAAACTAGAGGTCCTTATATGGTAATTAGACCATTAAATTAAAGTATGTAGATTTTTGGTGACTCATCCATGGAAAAGTTAGAAAAGAGTGGGGACTAAATTGGAAATCACAAAAATTAAAAGATGATAATTAATTAAAAAGAAATTATCATCTTGATTTCAAGTCTTCTTCCCCAAAATTTCTATGGAAACCCTAGGAGAGAGGAAGAAAACTTTCCAAACTTAAAAAGGTATGAAATCAAGTCCCATTTTTAGTAATTTTTATATTTTGGGAATCGGGATAGTCTAATCTATCTATTTGAGCGATTAATTTGAAAATTTATCAAGGTATGAAACTTGGGCCATGGATGAATATGCTAAAAATTAGAAATTTATGGTAGAAATTGAAAGGTTGTTGATAGATAAACAACTTTTACAAAGTGATTTTTGATGAAAACGTGATTTAGGGACTAAAATGTAAAGTTGTGAAATTTGATGAAACATTCTAATTTTTTATGAATACATGTCCTGTAAATTTTTTAATGGGATTTTTGTTAGGCTTGGAATAGGGGGTAAATTGCACTAGTTTCATTTTCTGAGCCTAGGGACAAAATTGAAACTTATGGAAAAGTTAAGGGCAAAATGGTAATCTTGCCTAGAATGTAAATTGAGTTCAAATGAGTATGAAATATGAGAAATTGATGGTTAAAGCTATTTATATAGATTTAGACAACACAAATTTGAGGTTAGAACGAGAAAAAGAAAAAGTTTCGGATTAGTAGATTTTATATGTGAACAAGTGTCGAGGTAAGTTTGTGTAACTTAATCGAGCATGTAATTATGTTAATTGAATGTTGTGTTTGTATGTAATGTGACTTATATTGAAATGTATTACTTGAATGCTATAATGGAAAATTTAATACATGCCTGAAATGGTGAAAAAGGGTTAAGTCCCAATTGAATATTGAATTCCGATGAATATACGTGCTTTCCCATAATGGATGAGGTCCTGCACTTGTTACTGACGGATTTAGCTCGAACAAGTAATCCTATTGACCTCATTATAGAAAAGGTTTAGCCCGAATGGGTAGTCCTGATGTAAACCCTCTCGAGCATATGTTACAATTAGGAATTAGCCTGGACTGGTAATCCTAATTGAGTTCCTCCGAGCATACGTTGCATAAAGGATTTAACCTGGATTGGTAATCCTGTTATACATCATGTGGCTCGAGAGTGTGCTCCTTGATTAAGTGCCTTAATAGGTACTTTTGAAAAAGAATTGACGAGTTACAAAATTGTACACCTCGAGTGTACTATTTGATCATTCATCGGGGTTTCGATGATTCAACGGACACAACTATCGACATGGTATGAGTATTATGAGATGAAATGATAATGTCTTGAAAGAATATTGCATGATGAGCTCATCTATCCTTACTTGAGGTATATGAAGATTTTGTGACTAACATGTTTGATTGAATGTATGTGTTTAGGAAACTATGCCAAATGGATGGAAAACATGATATTGTATGCGTAGATTTAATAAACGAGATTGGTAAGTTTAGTTTTCGTTATACGAACTTACTAAGCATGTAATGCTTACTCTGTTTTATTTTTCCTTATTTTATAGTGCTCGAAAGCTCGTGAAGGTTGGAGATCATTGGAGCATTGCCACACTGTCAACTAGCTTATTTTGGTTATACTTAGTAAAATCATTTTGGTATAATGGCATGTATAGGAAAACTTAACCATTAGTGGCTTGATAAGGATACTTGTAATCTAGCCATTGGAATGACTAGCAATAGTTGTTTTGATATACTTGTAATGTCATGCTATGGTATGCCATTATGAATGATGGAATTTGTCTAATTTGAATGCTTGGAATGTTTGGTATTGGATGTGTGTTTCAAGTGCAGGTCATGGGTGTGATTTTGGGTGAGAAATAAAGCTAGAAATGGCTTTATTTTGTCCACGTGGGCAGAGACACGGGTGTGTGTCTAGACTGTGTGTGACACATGGCCGGGTACATAGGCATGTAGTTAGGCTGTGTATCCCTTACACCTTAATTTTGAGAAACAGAATGCTTAGAATTGAGCACACAGACAGAGACACAGGCGTGTGTCTCAACTTTGTGTGCTACACGGGCATGTGTCTTAGCCATGTGAAACTTGCACCGAATTTTGAAATGAATTAGTTAACCAGACGGCCTAGCATATGGGCATTTGGCATGGTCGTGTGTACAAGTAAGAGAGTTACACAAGGTCGAACACGGTCTGCAGCACAGGCGTGTCCCTTTGACCACACGGGCATGTGAGCCCTGCATCTTGGAAATTTTTTTTGAAATCTTGCGAAAATTTTTTAAAGGTTCCGTTTAAGTCCCGACTCGATTCTAATGCTCGTATTGGACCTCGAGGGTTCAATTAAGGGACGTTTTGAATGATCTTGATTAACGAATAGTAATTTACATAATTTATGTGTAAAATGTTCTGCAAGTATTGGTAATGCTCTGAACCCCTGTTCTAACGACGGATCCGGGTTAGGGGTGTTCCAGTTAATTGTATCAGAGTTGCGGTTTAGCCAATTCTCGAATTTAACATAGTAAACACGGGTTTAGCTATACATGCCATTATATAATTTGTGATAGTGTGATGACTCATGATCATTTTAAATGTGTTTTTCATATAGTAATGTCATCCAACTGAGCTAGAGCTGAATCCGAGGAAGCTAAGAGCAATGCTTCAGCTTTAGTTCAAAGAGTTGCGTTTGCGTTTGGTAGTGAAACGCCTGTGTCTGAGGGCCAAGTGAGGAGGCAAAACAAGCCTTCTTTCAAATGATGAATGAATGATTTACACAGTATCTGAGAACAAACCCCGCCGTACAACTACCTCCCCCACCTGCTCCTCAACCGGTACTTGAGGATCCATAGGGTGTTGAACCAGTTAGAATAAGTAAGCCTCCGGTAGATAAAATCTGTAAGCATGGGTAGAAGAATTTAGAGCTGCCGCAGATGATGGTCCAAAAAGGGCTAAGTTTTGGCCAGAAAATACTATCGGGTTTTTGATGAATTATCCTGTACACCTACCGAATGTCTGAAATGTGCAGTATCCCTACTAAAAGATACAACTTATCATTGGTGGAATACCATAACTTCAGTTGTACCAAGAGAGAACGTTACATGGGAATTCTTCCAAGCTGAATTCAGAAAAAAATATGTTAGTCAGATATTCATGGATCAAAAAAAAGAAAGAATTTTTAGAACTCAAGCAGGGAAACATGACTGTATCCGAATATGAACTAGAATTTATTCAGTTGAGAAAATATGCCAGAGAATGGGTTCTAACCGAGGCTGAGATGTGTAAAAGCTTTGAGGAGGGTTTAAATGAAGATATCAAGTTACTGATTGGAATTCTCAAAATAAGAGAATTTACAATGTTAGCCGATCAAGCACACAAAGTTAAGGAATTGAGTAAAGAAAAGAAACAAGCTGAAAGAGAGGCTCAGGTTTCTGGAAAAGGAACTATGAATAAGTCACAATCATTTGCTTCTAAGAAATTAAAGAAGTATTATGATCGCGTGACCACCTCTACAGGATATTCCAGAAGAGAGCGGGGCTTTTAACGTTCTAACCTGAGGTCTCCATCTGTGACCAGTGTGGGTAGTGTTGGTAATCCCAAATTGAAATATAAACATTGCAACAAATTTCATCATGGGGAATGTCGGTCTAGAAGTGGAACTTGTTTTGGATGTGGTTCGCTTGACCATTTTCTCAGGGATTGTCCCAAAAGAGTTGAAAAAGAAATAGAACCAGCTCCAAAGCCTAATAATCCTGTTTCGAGAGGAAGACCACCTCATCACCCTAACAATGTTAGTGGTAGTCGAGGTACTACCAGGGATACAACAGTTAGATCTGAAGCATGAACACCTACAAAAACATATGCTATTTGTGCTAAAGAAGATGCCTCTGCACTAGATGTCATTATTGGTACATTTTCTCTACTTGATACTGATATTACTGCTTTGATTGATCCTGGTTCCACACATTCATACATATGCACGAACTTAGTGTCCGTTAAGAATTTACCTATTGAATTCACTGAAATTGTGGTTAAAGTTTCAAACCCCCTGGGCTAGTGCGTTATGGTGGATAAAGTTTGTAAGAACTGTCCGTTGATGGTAAAATGTTATTGCTTGTCGGTTGACTTGATGTTACTGCCATTCGATGAATTTTATGTGATTTTGGGAATGGATTGGTTAACCCAATATGATGCAGTGGTGAATTATAAACAGAAATATATTGTATTGAAATGTAGGAGTGGTGAATTACTTCATGTTGAACCTGATAAACTGGGTGGATTACTTGATGTGATTTTAGCAATATCAGCACAGAAATATGTTAAAAAGGGTTATGATGCTTACCTTGCATATGTACTTGATACTAAAGTATCTGAGTCAAAAATTTAATCAGTTTCGGTCGTATGTGAATTTCCAAATGTATTCCTAGAGGAATTACCACCGGATAGAGAAGTGAAACTCTCTATAGATCTTGTTCCGGTATAATACCTATATCTATAACACCTTATAGAATGGCTCCTACTGAATTGAAGGAATTGAAAGCTTAGTTGCAAGAATTGATTGACAGAGGCTTTGCTCGACAAGTTTCTCACCTTGGGGTGCACCGGTTCTATTTGTAAAGAAGAAGAATGGATCGTTGAGGTTGTGTATTGATTACAGATAGCTCAACAAAGTTACAATAAAGAACAAGTATCCTTTGCCTCGTATTGATGACCTGTTTGACCAATTAAAATGTGCCACCGTATTTTTTAAGATTGATCTCCATTCTGGATACTATCAACTAAGGGTAAAAGATTTAGATGTGCCAAAGATAGCTTTTAGAACTAGGTATGGACACTATGAATTTTTTTGTGATGCCATTCAGTTTGAAAAATGCACTTGCAGTGTTTATGGATCTGATGAATCGATTGTTTAGCCCATATTTAGACAGGTTTATAGTGGTATTTATAGATGATATTTTGTTTTACTCTCGAGATGAAAATGAACATGCGGAGCACTTGAGAATAGTGTTGCAAACTATGCAAAAGAAACAAATATATGCCAAATTTAGTAAATGTGAATTTTGGTTGTTGGTTTTCTCAGGCATATAGTATCTGCTGAAGGTGTCAGAGTAGACATGAATAAAATTTTAGCCACTGTTAATTGGAAGCCACCGAAGAATGTGTCTGAAGTCCAAAGTTTTCTGGGATTAGCTGGCTATTATCGGAGGTTTGTAAAAAGTTTTTCAATGATTACTTCTCCGATGACCCGTTTGTTGTAGAAAGATGTAAAGTTCGAGTGGACTGATAAATGCCAGCAAAGTTTTGACAAATTAAAAGCTTTATTGATAGAAGCACCAGTGTTAGTTCAGCTAGAATCGGGTAAGGAATTTATAGTTTATAATGGTGCATCATTGAATGGTTTAGGCTATGTTTTGATGCAAAAAGGTAAAGTGGTAGCTTATGCTTCACGACAGCTAAAGCCACATGAAAAGAGCTACCCGACACACGATCTTGAATTGGCAGCCATAGTGTTTGTATTGAAAGTCTGGCGACATTGCTTATTTGGTGAAAAATGTCACATATTCACTTATCATAAAAGTCTGAAATACTTGATGACAAAGAAAGATTTGAATTTGAGACAGTGTAAATGGCTTGAATTGCTGAAATATTATGATCTTGTAATTGACTATTATCCGGGAAAAGCTAATGTGGTGGTAGATGCTCTGAGTAGAAAATCCTTGTATATTTTGTGAGCAATGAATACCTGATTGTTACTATCTGATGATGGTTCAATCATAGCTAAGTTAAAAGCTAGACTAATGTTTTTACAACAAATCTCTGAAGCTCAGAAAAATGATAGTAAGTTGCAAGCAAAATGGATACAGAGTGAATCGACTCTTGACTCAGAATTTCAGATCGGGACTGATGATTGTCTATTTTTCAGAGGCAGAGTTTGTGTACCGAAGGGTTCAAAACTAGTATAGAAGATTTTGAATGAAGCTCATAATGGTAACATGTCTATACATCCTGGTAGTAATAAAATGTATAATGATCTGAAAAAAATGTACTAGTGGCCAGAAATGAAACGAGATATTTCTGAGTTTGTATCTAAATGCTGATATGTCAGCAAGTAAAAGCCGAACATTAGTTGCCTTTTGGACTATTACAGCCAGTTACGATACCAGAATAGAAATGGGAAAGAATTACTATAGACTTTGTATAGGGGTTACCCTTATCTCCAAATAAGAAAGATGTCATTTGGGTAATTGTTGATCAGTTGACAAAGTCTGCACACTTTATTTCGGTGTGTATGGATAATTCGTTGGATAAATTGGCTGAATTATATGTCTCTGAGATTGTCAGGTTGCATCGAGTGCCTGTCTCCATTATTTTGAGATAGAGATCCTCAGTTTACATCTCAATTATGGAGCAAATTGTAAGAAGCTCTAGGTACTCAGTTACACTTTAGTATTGCATTTCATCCTCAGACAGATGGTCAATTTGAATGGGTAATACAGATCTTGGAAGATATGCTTCGGTGTTGTATACTTGAGTTTCAAGGTAACTGGGAAAAGTATTTGCCTTTAGTTGAATTTGCATACAATAACAATTATCAATCCATCATTAAAATTGCACCGTATGAAGCTTTGTATGGTCGCAAATGTAGAAATCCATTGTACTGGACAAAACTCAGTGAGAAAAAGTTACACGGAGTTAACTTGGTCCTAGAGACCAAGGAAAAAGTGAAAGTAACTCGAAACAGTACAAAAGCAACCTCTGATCAACAAAAGTCCTATTGTGATCTGAAACAAAAAGAAATAGAATTTCAAGTCAGTGACAAAGTATTCTTGAAAGTATCACCTTGGAAGAAAGTTCTCCGATTTGGTCGCAAGGGAAAACTGAGTCCACGGTTCATTGGACCATATGAGATTACAGAAAGAATTGAACCGGTTGCATATCAGTTAGCTTACTCCTAGAACTTGATCAGATTCATAACGTTTTTCATGTGTCTATGCTACGATAGTACCAATCCAATCATTCACATGTTATTTCTCTGGCAGAGGTAGAGATTCAGCCTGATATGACATATAGTGACGAACCGATCAAAATCTTAGCTTGGGAAACAAAAGAGTTAAGAAATAAAAAGGTAGCTTTAGTAAAACTTCTTTGGCAACGACATGGTACAGAGGAAGCTACTTGGAAGCTGGAGGACACTATGAGTAAGCAATACCCGAATCTTTTTATTGGTAAGATTTTCGAGGACGAAAATTCTTAAGGGGGAGAGTTGTAACAGCCCAATTTTAGTGAAATCGAAACAGTGGTTTCGGGACCACAAATTCGATTCAAAAATAAAGTTTATTTTTATTTTATTATATGGTCTGTATTGATAGATATGTCGTGTGAAAATTTTGATACAAAAATTTTATCGATTAAGTGTTTAATTACGAGAAGGACTAAATCACATAGAATGCAAAAGTTGAATTCTAGTAGATATAAGGATTAAATAGCTATGGAATTCAAAACTAAAGGTTCTTATATGGTAATTAGACTATTAAAGAAAAGTATGAAGGTTTTTTGTGACTCATCCATGGAAAAATTAGAAAAGAGTGGGGACTAAATTGGAAATCACAAAAATTAAAAGATGATAATTAATGAAAAAGAAATTATCATCTTGTTTTCATGTCTTCTTTCTCAAAATTTCTATGGAAACCCTAGGAGAAAGGAAGAAAACTTTCCAAGCTTAAAAAGGTATGAAATCAGGTCCCGTTTTTAGTAATTTTTGTATTTTTAGAATCGAGATAGTCTAATCTATATATTTGAGAGATTAATTTGAAAAGCTATTAAGGTATGAAATTTGGGTCATGGATGAATATGCTGAAAATTAGAAATTTATAATATAAAATGAAAGGTTGTTGATAGATAAACATCTTTTACAAAGTGATTTTTGATGAAAACATGATTTAGGGACTAAAATGTAAAGTTGTGAAATTTGATGAAAAATTCTAAATTTTTAGGAATACATGTGCTATAAATTTTGTAATGGGATTTTGGTTAGGCTTGGAATAGGGAGTAAATTACACTAGTTTCATTTTTCGAGCCTAGGGACGAAACTGAAATTTATGAAAAAGTTAGAGGCAAAATGGTAATTTTGCCTAAAACGAAATTGATTTCAAATGAGTATGAATATGAGAAATTGATGATTAAATCTATTTATATAGATCCAGACAACACAAATTCGAGGTTAGATCAAGGAAAATAAAAGGTTTCAGATTAGTAGATTTTATACGCAAACAAGTGTCGAGGTAAGTTCGTGTAACTTAATCGAGCATGTAATTATGTTAATTGAATGTTGTGTTTGTATGTAATGTGACTTGTACTGAAATGTATTACTTGAATGCTATAATGGAAAATTTAATACATGCTTGAAATGGTGAAAAAGGGTTAAGTCCCGATTAAGTATTAAATTTTGATGAATGTATGTACTTTCCCGAAATGGATAAGGTCCTGCATTTGTTGTTGACGGATTTAGCTCGGATGAGTAATCCTATTGACCTTATTATAGAAAAGGTTTAGCCCGGACAGGTAATCCTGATGTAAACCCTCTCGAGCATATGTTACAATTAGGAATTAGCCTGCATTG
The DNA here is from genome assembly GCA_025698475.1 of Gossypium anomalum. Taxonomy (NCBI): domain Eukaryota; kingdom Viridiplantae; phylum Streptophyta; class Magnoliopsida; order Malvales; family Malvaceae; genus Gossypium; species Gossypium anomalum. The sequence goes on along the minus strand of CM046963.1, from coordinate 18,357,173 downwards.
GTAATCCTAATTAAGTTCCTCCGAGCATACGTTACATAAGGATTTAGCCTGGACTAGTAATCTTGTTATATGTCATGTGGCTCAAGAGTGTGCTCCTTGATTAAGTGCCCTAATGGTTACTCTTGAGAAAGAATTGATGAGTTATAGAATCGTACACCTCAAGTTTACCACTTGATCATTTATCGGGATTTCAATGATTCAACGGACACAACTCTCAACATGGTATGAGTATTATGAGATGAAATGATAATGTCTTGAAAGAATATTGCATTATGAGCTCATCTATCCTTACTTGATGTATATGAAGATTTTGTGACTAACATGTTTGATTGAATGTATGTATTTAGGGAATTATGACAAATGGATGGAAAACATGATATTGTATGCTTAGATTTAATAAACAGGATTGGTAAGTTTAGTTTTCGTTATACGAACTTACTAAGTATGTAATGCTTACTCCATTTTATTTTCCCCTGTTTTATTAGCTCAGAAGCTTGCGAAGGTTGGAGATCATTAGAGCATCGTCACACTATCAACTAGCTTATTTTGGTTATACTTAGTAAAATCATTTTGGTATAATGGCATGTATAGGACAACTTGACCATTAGTGGCTTGATAAGGATGCTTGTAATCTAGCCATTGGAATGGCTAGTAATGGTTGTTTTGATATACTTGTAATGCCATGCTATGGTATGCCATGATGAATAATGGAATTTGTCTAATTTGAATGCTTGGAATGTTTGGTATTGGATGTGTGTTTCAAGTGCAAATCATGAGTGTGATTTTAGGTGAGAAATGAAGCTAGAAATGGCTTTATTTTGTCCACGCGGGCAGAGACACGGGTTTGTGTCTAGACCGTGTGTGACACACTACCAGGTACATGGGCATGTAGTTAGGCCGTGTGTCCTCTACACCTTAATTTTGAGAAGCAGAATGCTCATAATTAAGCATACAGACAGAGACACAGGCGTGTGTCTCAACCGTGTGTGCTACACGGCCTAGAACACAGGCGTGTGTCTTGGCCATGTGAAACCTACATCTAATTTCGAAATGAATTAGTTAACCAGACGGCCTAGCACACGGGCGTTTGGCATGGTTTTGTGTACAAGTCAGAGAGTTACATGAAGTCGAACACGGTCTGCAGCACAGAAGTGTCCTAGGGTCACATGGGCGTGTCCCTTGGACCACACGGGTGTGTGAGCCCTGCACCTTGGAAAGTTTTTTTGGAATCTCGCGAAAAATTCTTAAAGGTTCCGTTTAAGTCTCGATTCGATTCTAATGCTCGTATTGGACCTCGAGGGCCCAATTAAGGGACATTTTGAATGATCTCAATTAATGAATAGTAATTTACATGAATTATGTGTAAAATGTTCTGTAAGTTTTGGTATTGCTTTAAAACCCTACTCTAATGATGCATACATGTTAGGGGTGTTACTGGTACATCCCAGGCTCCATAACTGATCTGGAAATGCACCGAGTGTACTTTGGTGATCATCTAGTCCTTGGGAAAAAAAAAGTATTCTACCGATTAGTTTGGAATTTCAATCAATGTAATGAAGCTTTCCAAGACTACAAGCTTTTTGTACAAATTAATGGCACTTGGTTGTACGAGAGGTTTCAGCATCAGTTGTTGATTATCGTTGTCTAGGATGGTAATTGGAAGTTTCTACCTATTATTTCTGCAATAACTCCCTTCGAAAAGATATATTACTGAGATTTCTTTCTTAGCCAATTACGCTGCCGCGTTTGCCTGTAACCTGACATATGTGTCATATCGGATAGGCGAACTGAAATCTTGTTCGCTATTGAGTGGCAGGATAGTCTTTGGCACCGCATTCACTATTGGTACAACATACGACACGTTGAATCCAACTATCACACAAAATGGCTTTTGAAAAGTGAGCAAGATCAAGTCATTGACATGGGTATATAGTTGCCCCTATTTCCACAATCATGCTATACAATATTTCGTTCTAATAAACCGTAATTTATACATATTTTTATCCCATGCTTAACACATTTATGAATGAATTCTCCTTAGATTTGGTGAATTTGGTGCTCCTAACCCTTTAATTTCATGTTTTATACTTAGATGAGCATAGGAGAGCAAAAAGAAAAAGAAACGGGCCAAAAATGGAGAAAATGGGCCGATGTGGGAAAACAACACAGCCTATACTTCCTCACACGGGCAGAACACACGCCCGTGCCATTCTAACAAGCTCAACCACGGCCTAAAACAACCTCAGCATGGGCGTGTTGATCTCTCAGTCTCGACCACGGCCTGAAGTAATCGCACAAGGGCGTGTCACACGGGCGTGTCCCTGCCGAGCCCTAGTTAAGTTCTATTAAGAAAAGGACGATTTTGAGCGATTTGAGGCATTCTAAAGCCTATTTAAACACCCTAGAGGAGGACTAAAGGAGAGATGGAGAATAGAGAGCAATGAAATACTCCAAGAAAGCCGATTGATCCATCTCAGAAGCCGGATTCATCATCAAGACTAAAGATCTCTCTTCAATTTCCCTTCAGGAGTTTTGGGTTTTCTTTATTTTTTGTATTCTTTATTCTTCTGAGATGTTTTCCTATTTAGTTATGAACTAAATCCCCTAAGTACCTAAAGGGAATGAAACCTGAGACGAATCTTGTTATTATTTTCTGAATTGTATGATAAATATTTAACTTATTCTTAATTTTGTGTTCTTAATTCTTATTTTGGTATTTCAGGATATCGTATCAAGTTAATGCTCTTAGTTGGAGGATGAATAGTCCCTGTCTAAAAGTGACTTTGTCATAATTAAGTGGAGTTGATTGCGCGCCTAGAGATAGGGTGACAAGATTTTGTCGGATTAGGGTGAAACCTAATAAGCGGATCCATAGATCGAGTTAATGCAACCCTAGGGTGTTAATTAGAAAGAGATTTCGATTATTCAATCTAGTGTTAGACGTTATTAGTCTTGAATAGGGATAATAACATAACTTAGGGATTTCTACGGAACAAGTTAAATGAATAAATCGTCCGATTCGGAGCCAAAATAACAAGTGAAATCTAGGTGGATTTTTCCTTAGGTATGGTCTTAAATCAATCGTTTTCCCAAAAGTAATTTCCCAATTCTATTTTCTGTGATTTCTTAGCTTAGTAATTAGTTAATTAAAATAAACCTCATTATTCTTAGGTTAGATAATAAAAAGACAGTCATTACTAGTACTTTTAGTTCCTTTAGGTTCGACAATCCGGTCTTGCTAAAGCTATACTACTGTTCAATAGGTACACTTGCCTACATCGTGATAATAGTTAGTTTCAAGAACGATTAAATATAAATTTATAAAACTTATCACGAAAAATTGCGATCACGTTTTTGGCGCCGTTGCCAGGGAACTAAAATATTAGGAACACTCAATTTTTATTACTTTAGCCATTTACTTTTACTGAAATTTAATTTTGTTTTTTTTACTAAATTTTCTTTTTCTTTCTTCTGGCAGGTTCTTATAGGTTATGACTAGAAGAAACCCGTCGGGACCATTACTTTTTGATGAAGAAATCGATCGCACCGCTCATAGAAACTGATGAGAAATAAGGTAAAGCCTAAAATACACAGAGGAATAGCAAGAGGATGATATCTCAACTACAACCGAGGAGATGGCTGAAAATCAAGAGAATCAGCTACCTCTTACGATACCCGCTGATCTAGCAAATCAGAATCCTGCTTCTCGTACTATGTATGATTATGCTAAACCTAATTTAATAGAAACTGAGTCAAGTATAGTTAGGCCTGCTACTACTGTAAATAATTTTGAATTGAAACCTAACACGATTCAAATGATACAGCAATTTGTTCAGTTTGATGGTTTGCAGGACGAGGATCCCAACACTCACTTGGCAATTTTTTTGGAATTCTGTGAGACTTTTAAAATTAATGACGTTTCTGATGATGCCATTCATCTTCGGTTATTCCCTTTTTTATTAAGGAACAAAGCTAAACAGTGGTTGAACTCATTACCACGAGGGTCAATCACTACTTTGGAACAAATGACTGAAAAATTATCAGAAAAATCCTAAATGTTGCCTTGTTCTCCTGTAAATCTCTCATATCATGTTTAGAATGAATTTTGATTGATTTATGATTTTTATTGAGATATCTTGAATTAAAACATAGGCATTCATGCATTGATTATTTAAACCGTAAGACATTAGAGAATTAAGCATGATAAGTTGATTTGTAAGAATTTAAATTTTTAGGTTGTTTCCCCAAGTTTAGGTATTATCTTGAATTGAAATCCACAAGTGTAAACATCAAAAAGCCATAATTTTTTGTGAGATCTTGAGCCTTCAAAAGCATCTATTAATTCTTTCATGCTCACTTTTTATTATTGCTTTGAGTGTGTCAATATCGAATTGTTACTCTAGAACTTGCTTGATTATGCATGTCAAGACCACACCATTTGATTTGATATGTCAAGATGATAGAGGCACTTAGGATTAACCCACTCATGCCATGAAAGGCCTACCTCCACGACTAACCCTTAGTAAACCCCTTTGAGCTTAACAAGCCATTCTTTGTATTACCCTTAATATTAACCCTTAACCCATTATTGTTGAATTCCCCTCAATTAATTTGACCCCTATTTTTGTCGAGATTTGATTTGAATAAATTTCGTAGCTATGTCTTGTTCTTAATAGTTAGTCTATGTTATTTGACTTGTTCTTTAAAAAAAATGTGTATACATATTAGTAGTAGCAATCTTTTATTTTTGAGCTAAAGTATTTAAATTCCATATTCGGAGAAGAAGCTCTGTTGTACGCAAGTGATGATTAAATATTTTTTCTAGTTAAGTAATTTTTCAGTTCAATCTCGATTCTAACCCTTTCTTTTAGCTTGTGACCACACCCCCTAACCAAGCCTCGTTACAACCCTCTAAAAACCTTTTGATTGATGTATCATCTCAATTTATAGCGGGGGAGATTTAATTTTCATGCAAGCCTATGGTAATAACTTTTCATATTGACTAATGAGTGCTAATTTCATTATCCTTAAACACTTTGAGTGATTTGAGTGAATCTTTAGTGAGGGGGTTAAACTCTGTGAGATTTTGAATCGATGGTAACGACGTAGATAAGGGGAGATGCCTATATTTTTCATGATTAAATGCTCAACTTGGAATGTTTGAAACATTAATGTTCTTTTAGTTGAATTCTCAATATATGATTACTTATGGATTAGTTTGAGATATTATTGATAGGAATTATAAGTTGAGAAAAAGGAAGTCTTAATTGTGAATTGAGGATTTTTCTTGAGGACAAGCAAACGCTTAAGTGTGGGGGTATTTGATAAACCGTAATTTATACATATTTTTATCCCATGCTTAACACATTTATGAATGATTTTTCCTTAGATTTGGTGAATTTGGTGCTCCTAACCCTTTAATTTCATGTTTTATACTTAGGTGAGCATAGGAGAGAAAAAAGAACAAGAAACATGCCAAAAACAGAGAAAATGGGCCGACGTGGAAAAACAACACGGCCTGGACTTCCTCACACGGGCAGAACATATGCCCGTGCCATTTTAACAGGCTTGACCACGGCCCAAAACAACCTCAGCATGGGCGTGTTAATCTCTTAGCCTCGACCACGGCCTGAGGTAATCGCACAAGGGCGTGTCACACGGGCGTGTCCCTGTTGAGTCCTAGTTAAGTTCTATTCAGAAAAGGGCAATTTTTGAGGGCTTTGAGGCATTCAAAAGCCTATTTAAACACCCTAGAGGAGGACTAAATGAGAGACGGAGAATAAGGAGCAAGGAATTACTCCAAGAAAGCTGATTGATCCATCTCAGAAACCGGATTCATCATCAAGACTGAAGATCTCTTCTCAATTTCCCTTCAGGAGTTTTGGGTTTTCTTTATGTTTTTTATTCTTTATTCTTCTGAGATGTTTTCCTATTTAGCTATGAATTAAATCCCCTAAATACCTAAGGGGAATGAAACCTGAGACGAATCTTGTTATTATTTTTTGAATTGTATGATAAATATTTGACTTGTTCTTAATTATGTGTTCTTAATTCTTATTTTGGTATTTTAGGATATCGATTCAAGTTAATGCTCTTAGTTGGAGGATATATAGTCCCTGTCTAAGAGTGACTTTGTCATAATTAAGAGGAGTTGATTGCGCGCCTAGAGATAGGGTGACAAGATTTTGTCGGATTAGGGTGAAACCTAATAAGGGTATTCATAGATCGAGTTAATACAACCCTAGGGTGTTAATTAGAAAAGATTTCAATTCTTCAATCTAGGGTTAGACGTTATTAGTCTTGAATAGGGATAATAACATAACTTAGGGATTTCTACAGAACTGGTTAAATGAATAAATCGTCCGATTCGGAGCTAAAATAACAAGTGAAGTCTAGGTGGATATTTCCTTAGGTATTGTCTTAAATCAATCGTTTTTCCAAAAGTAATTTCCCAATTCTATTTTCTGTGATTTCTTAGCTTAGTAATTAGTTAATTAAAACGAACCTCATTATTCTTAGGCTAGATAATAAAAAGACAGTCATTACTAGTACTTTTAGTTCCTTTGGGTTAGACAATCCGGTCTTGCTAAAGCTATACTACTGTTGGATAGGTACACTTGCCTACATCTTGATAATAGTTAGTTTCAAGAACGATTAAATATAAATTTATAAAACTTATCATAAAAAATCACGATCACGTTCATTGTGTGCATTCACAGGTATACTTTTATTGACAGGGTACGAGTTCGTCCAACGTCATTTCCATGTAATGTTGGAAAACTTACATGCCATCAACAGTTATGGTGCGGCGTACCATGCGAACATACCCTTCGAACAGTGGACACAATTGTATGACAGGGGTTTACGGTATGGGCACATGATGACAAACTTAGCCGAATGCATCAATTCTGTATTGAAGGGGACGTGCCATTTGCTAATAACCTCGATTGTCAAAGAAACATACTTTTGTCTGGTTATCTTATTACCAAAGTGGACAGCGACAAATGTTGGACAGATAGTGGGTGACCATGTTTGGTGCGAGGATGTAACGAAAGAAATTAGATGAAACACAGTTAGAGTGAACACTATAAATGTAGTATGTCACTTGCATCGAAACTTGGAATTTCAGGTCATGGAGTACGCTAGGATGGACCAAGACATGTCAGGGGCATCATATCGTGTCGATCTACTAGAAGGAACGTGGAATTGTAAGAGGTTCCAAGCACTTCAATTCCCATGAGTATATGTAATTGTCGTATGTGTGAACCTACGAATTGAGTACATGCCTTATATCAACAATGTGTACCATGCACAGTGTATGGAGTCCTAAATTCCCACCTATCCTAGATGAGAGAATTTGGCCACTAATGTCCAATGCGCTATACAAGTTAGCGCCTCAATGTGTACTACTATGGATACGCACTAATATGGATATTCAGGAGAGGGACAATCAGTAGAGATTATGTGGGTACTATAGAAAGCTAGGGCATACGAAGGCAACATATTTTGTATTAAAGGGTACATTGGGGCCTTATCGTCGCTGGCATTTATCTTAGGTATAAAAAAATTATTCTTTCTTTTTAACTTACATTTCAACTGTATTTGTCACAGTCTACTTGTTTGATAAAGGTACTTATGCAAAGTTACATATTTCATATCAAATATTAAATATATAAAAATTTACGTATAATATACATTAAAATTTAACAAAGACAAATATAAGTTGCAATAGAAATATATAAAAAAAAGCTGTTGCTTTATTGATTCATCTATATTTAAATTGCAATAAGCAAATAAAAATTATATCATTGATGTCGTAGGGCCAAATGTGTACTGCAGGGCGGTGGCAACAGGTACAAGCAAGATTTCTGCACACAACTAGTGATGTCGACTCCTCTATTTCATTGTCACCATCATCCTCATCTTCTTCGTTTTCACCTCTACACTCGTGCTCATCTACGCCTCTACCCTTGTGCTTATCTTTGACTCTATGAATACCTTCGGCTTCGACTTTGTCTTCATCTCCATCGCATTCCTCCGTGCTTGAGTGTGGTGTTGTCCTAACCTCACAGCATGTGCCCTCCACTCCATGATGTGTTGGTTGCGTTGGTGTCTATTACGTGTAAATATGTAATGCAAATGTGCAAGTATACAGGTCGATTCAAGTAATATAATAATGAGTGAGTATCGTCTCCATAGGGATTCGAAAGTTGATTATAATTAGTAAAGTACTATTGTAGATTTAACTAATTAAACTTTGCAAAAGAAACAAAGTATAAATTGATGAAGAAAATTAATGAATGAACTAGTAATATCAATTATAACTGAAAAAAATGATAAAACAATCTAAATGTCGTGGCAATTCACAAAGAATAAGTAGAGAGTATTTATGTTGTTGAATAATCAAGGTTGGAATTACTTAAGGAATATTTTCATAACATAATAATGCCATGATAAAATTTTGACTAACTACTGCCCAGAGAATTACTATTGCAGTCTACTTCTTTCGAAAGTAAGACTTTAGTTATTATCCTGAGTCTGTGTATGTCTACAAGACTCACGAATGATAACCACATTAACGTTCTTCACCTATACAGATCGTAACTTTTATGTCTAGAGTGTTGCAATTATTCTATAAAATACTCACTTGTATCAATCGATTCATAATCTGATGTATTTAATCCATTCAGATTTAAATCTATCTAAGAACATAGCATACAGTGAACTATGCCTAGAGCTTGCATGCATGCATTCAAAATAAGCATAAATCGAATGAAACAGTAATTTTAATAAAAATCATATCATGAGCATTACAGATAATTCAATATTCACCCAAGTAATTCCAACCCAAAGATAATTAGCTTATGGGTTGGACAATGAAATCTAAAATTAAATCATTTATCAACATTCTTCAAGTTTTACGAATCACAGAAATTAAAACCAAGAAAAACATAACAAAGGTAGATCTGCAGGAAGTTCTTGCTAAACTCCAGCTTCTTCTCAAGATTTTACACTAAACCTAGGGCAAATTTCTCTTCCTCTTATTCGCGTCTATGATCTCTTCTTTTTAGCTGCTACCCTTTTCTTCTCTTCTGAATTTTCCACGCAATTTCTTTACAGGATTCTGTTCCATCGCTCTCTTTCTTTTCTTTTCTCTTCACAATTCGTGTGTCATTCTTCTCTTCTCTCTCTCCTCCTTTTATAAGCTAGATATGTCCCTCCCAACACATATTTTACTTCTCTTTTTTAGGGTAATTTATCTGGTACACGTACAGCTGGCTGAGAGTGGCGTAGATTGAGTGCTGCATCATTTTCTTGGAATTGCCATGACATTTCTATTGGTAATCTATCCCACCATTTGCCATGGCAATGTTTCACCTCCTTCGTTCTCTTTTCCTTCTTCTTGCCTCTTTCATCCTACCTGCACCTACTACCAAAACTCTTTCCAGCAATTAAAAGTAACACAAATTTACAGTGAAAACACAATCCAACATCATGGCAATGTTTCACCTCCTTCGTTCTCTTTACCTTCTTCTTGCCTCTTTCATCGTACCTGCACCCACTACCAAAACTCTTTCTAGCAATTAAAAGTAACATAAATTTACAGTTAAAACACAATCCAAGCTTTAGTGTTTAATGTTCTAGTAATAAGTCTAAAATGCAAACATATTTTCTTAATTACAAGCAAATACTTCAGTTTAGAGGCTTGAAATATAACTTTTTTCAAGAGTTATCAATGCCCTACCTCAATAAAACAACAACGCGGTGGGTGTTTGTAACACTATTGGCCAATATCCATATGATGTCGTAAAACCTTGATGACGACATCTTTTTCAGTATTAGTGTCAATATTTGGCTCAACGTTTGCATTGGTATTGACGTCGAAATAGGAGCGTAAAATGTTGGGGATGGAGGTGCCCCAAAATATATACCTGCTGGACGGGTAGAAATAAGATGTTGTGGTGGTGTTTATGAAAAAAATTGGGTTAGTGAAATGAAAATAAAAAAATGGAGTGAACTGACCGGGATGTGGCACTAACATCGATGACGCTTGTTGGGTCAAAGCCGCTGACGAACCCGCGCGACAACTCTTCCCGACATACATTGTTAGGGGAGCTATCATTGCCTCTTATTAAAAAGTTGCCTAGTCCTCACCTACACGGATAGCAAATATGGCTTGTCGTTGACTTTGAACCACGATATATACTCTAAACAAGCCATCGTTTCGACTGAGAAAAAGGGTTTGCGAATGGGTAAGAATTTTATCCTACGATCTCAATGTACTCTTTGTGGTAGTCTTGCCAATTTTCGGCATTCTTCCCCCACAAGTCCAACTTGTGCTTCCATGTTTCGCAGTGGCGGCGAAATTTGTTGACTCCACCTGAACTATGACATCACTCAATCCGATTCGTGCATATTCATCGTCGTGTACACAATCAATGGCACATTCGCATCCTACATACTTCGATTGGCCAAAAATTCTGGTGGGATGCATTCTATGATATTCGACTCGGCATATGGCATTCATTCAAAATGTAGTGCAAAGTTGCAAATTCCATACATAACAAAATTTTATTTTACAAATCATTGCATAATTATTATAGGTTTGAAAGAATAAGTAACTAACCTCGGCTTCTGAACGTTGATCCAACAACAGTTTGATATCTTCAAGCTGCTCAGGTAGTCCCATGTAACGCGACCCATGGTTCTACTTATAAAAGTGACATGTTAATTTAAACGTATAATAAATAAGGAACATTTACTATACAAACTACATATTTTGTAAAGCCCCAAATTTTTGATTTTCGGCTTTTGTGATTATTGGGCTTGGAAGTGTCTGAATTTGTTCTTCAAGTTATTTTTGGTTTAAATATACGTTGGGTTAAGTGATAATGTGCTCTGGGGTGTGTTTGGGAGGTCCCAAGTTCGAGCTTTAACTTGGGCTAAATTTTGGTTTTATTGGAACAAAGCCTAACTTGAGGTCAGTGGGCTTATCAAGAATTGTTAGTAAAACTTAACAGAATAGGCCTGCTGGTCTAGTGGTTAAGTGGAAAGGGATTACGCTTAGGGTCAAGGGTTCGATTCCCTATAGTAGCGATGGGATTATTTTGCTACAAGTTCGTGTAAGCATTAAGCTTTAGTAAAATTATGTGTTTGGGCTTTAGGGAAAACCTAGGGTTTTCTTTTATTTTCTCCTTTTTGACAAAAGTTGTCTCTGTCGTTTTTCCAAAACCTCCTTTGATGCTGAAAATCATACTTTTCCCTCTCCTCTCCTTCGTTTTTCTTTCCCTCTCGTTTGGCTTAGTGCTTTGCTTGTGGTTTCATCGATTCGGTAAGTATCGCTTTAATCAAGTTAAGTGTTTTATGTGGGAGTTTTTTAAGAGAGATTTTGGTTGCTGTTTAAGGAGTGTTCAAGGATCCGTGAATCACTAGTTGGGATTCTAAACAGTAAAGAAACATCGTTCTTTGTCAAAGGTAAGTAGATCTCGCATTTCGGGTTTTGTCTATTCTTAGGTAAATCAATTTTAGTGACTGATTTGGGCTCGATTTTGTCAATCTTAGTCTTTAGAGTGCTCTTGGTTAGATTAGCAGTGAAAACGAACCAGGTGTGTAATATCCTGATTTTAGGCCTAGTCGAAATAGTGGTTTCGTGACCACAAAATCCAAGATAGAAATAATTATTTTATGATTATTTTGAGGTCTATGATATGATTGCATGATTGTGTGAAAATTTCGTGAAGAAATTTTATGCATAAAGTGCTTAAATTGAAATTAGGGACTAAATCGAATAATTTGCAAAACTTGCATTCTAGAAGTTTCTAGTATGAAATTGTTTTGAAATATTAATTAGGAGGTCTAAAGTAGAATTTTACCAATTTCTAACTCTATGGACAAAAATTGGACATGGATGGAATTTTTGGAAAGTTTAGTAGTAAGGGCATTTTGGTCATTTAGGGGTAAAATGAATTAAAATACAAAATTAAAAGCCAATTTTTCTCACCTTCAACCCCATGGCCGAATATAGCAAGGAGAAACCATGGCTAGGGTTTTTCAAGCTTCCAAGCTCGATTGTAAGTCCGTTCTAGCCCCGTTTTTCAAGTTTTTTACGTTTTTGGAATCCCGATAACTTGATTAAGCTTATTCTAGCAATAATTTAAGCTAGGGTTCATACTTGGAAAAATACCCATAGGTGAAATGTGTTTATTTTGATGTTTTATGGTGGAATATGAAGGCTGAAATTATGTTAAACAACTTTTGCTAAGCGATTTTAAGCAAAAATGAGTAAAATGGCTTAATCGGTAAAAATTGTTATTGTTCATAACTATGTATTAGAGTGAGAATTTGATGTTGTCATAGAAGGGAAAAATGTTCAGAATGTCATAAAACATAAGAAAATATGCTGAAGTTTAATTTACGAGCTTTGGGGCAAAAGTGTAAATATGCGAAAGTTTAGGGGCAAAACTATAATTTTGCCAAAATATGATTTTGGGTTAGTTTGAATAATGTGAGCCCTAATTAGACTATATTTTAAATGATAGAGCAAGGAAAACTAAAATTTGGGCTAAAATGGGGAAAATACCAAGTTGTGGACGAAATGGTAAAAGTAGCCATTTTCACATACGAGGTAAGTTCATATGTAAATGTTGGTAACATGGTTATTATTTTAAATGTTTTTATGTTATTTAAATGATATGATAATTATTATGAAATATTATACTCGTGATAATTGTTTGATAATATGTCAAATTATGTGATATACTTGGAAAATGTGAAATACTATCGAGTATCGGTCTCGGCATTCCGTAGAAGATGGTTGAGACACATGATTGGGAAAAAGGTCCCGTTGAACCTTAGGAATGGATTAGGATACAAGTGACATGTCATTGGGATATTTGGGCATCCGAACTCGTTGAGTTGAGTCCGAGTTCGAGAGATGTAACTAGGCATCCGAACTCGTTGAGTTGAGTCCGAGTTCGAGAGATGTAACTAGGCATCCGAGCTCGTTGAGTTGAGTCCGAGTTCACTTATGGATGCGAACACCCGAGCTCGTTGAGTTGAGTCTGAGTTCACTTATGGGCGGGTTACATGGTAGCTTGGCTACATATGTGGCACTTATGTGCAAACTTTCCATGTATCCGAATTATATTTCGATGTGTTCAACAGGTAAAATTCTACTCAAATGGAGGAATACTCGAGATGAAAGGGACGTATTGGTAAGTGTTGTGAAATGGATACTTTGAACAGGTATGTACTTAACCCTCGGGTTGAAAACTCGATATAACAACAATATGGTAAGATGATAAATGAAAATGTGATATGAATGTCTCGGTGATGATCATGCAAATGATGTTTATGTTTGCTTATATAGTGGTGTTACTTGCTATTTGCATGTGAACTTACTAAGCATTTGTGCTTACTCCTCCTTTTCATTCCTTGTAGTGTTGACAAGCCCACTCGGAAATCGGAAACGGTCGGAGGCACGCTCACACTATCCGTATACCATCTTGGCATAATGGCTTGTATATTTTGAGTATGGCATGTATAGCATTATAATCATTTTGTATATATGGTCTTATGATATGGTTATTGAGTGGTATGAAAATGCTTGGTAATGATTAGCCATTGGAATGGCTAATCATGATCATATTTGGTGTTATGTATGCTAAATTGCTAGCTAATCCATGGGAACCATGAAATGGGTAAAATTTACCATAAAATAGATTTAGACAGCAGTAGTGACGTGAATTTGAAAAATCACTAAAAATAGTGAATACGTTATGGAATTGAATCTTGATGAGTCTATTTTCATATGGATGGAACAAAATAGGTATATGAGTTATATTTTATGAGATGTTTAAATTTTTGTGAAACAGGGCTAGAGCAATTTCTGAATCCCCTGTTCTGAATTTGGAAATTCACCATAAATTTTTCAAAGATAATTAGAATTCATGATTTATATGTATAGATTCCTTATTTAGTCTAGTTTTATTAGAAATAAACGGCATAGTCATTGAAACTGCATGCAGGAGATATCTGATTAAGTAATACACAGAGAGTCGAGAGCAATCGAACCCTGAAATAGGGGAGACTTTAACTAATAAACTGTACTAATTTGCTTGAGCAAAAATTCTATAAAAAAATTAGTAAATAGATATATGAGTCTAGTTTTAGGGAAAATTTATGGAATTGGATTTCGAGTTTTGAAACTCGAGATATGAATTTTTAAGCGACTGTGACACAGATTGCTAGCTTGACTGAAAATTTTAAAAATAAATTGTTTGAGCTGTTTAAAGTAACGAATTAAGTCTGTTAACACCTCGTGTTTGACTCCGGCGACGGTATCGAGTACGAGGCATTATATTTGGTGGTATCAGAGCAGGTTTAGTCGGTTCTCAGACTAACTTAGCATGCATAAAAATTTAGCTATATATGCCACTGATCTGTGATAGTGTGATGTCTTCCGACGCATATGAGTACCGTCTTATTTAGACAAGGTACTCTCCAACCGAGCTGCGCCGACCATGTTCAATTTATGTGAAGGTATTTGAGTAAAATTATGATTATGATAAGTCTCAGTTTAGAAAAGTTTGAATAAAAGTTTATGAAACATATGTGATAAATATCCATATTTGCTTAATGCTCATATGACGTAGTGTATATGGCTTACTTGATAAGATGAACGGAATAAATAGAAAGTAGTAGAGGTATGAATAAAATTCATAATATTATAATATGAATGAAAATGTCCTTGTCTTGATTTGGACGACGAATGTTGATGAATGCTAATGATATATAATTTTTATGAGATAAAGGATTATAATGAAATGAACTTATCTATGTTAAATTGTTGGACTGAATTATATGATTGTAATGACATGTACATGATGCACGAAATGAAAGTTGTGATTGTGATGCAAATATCTATGTTTGTTTGGCCCTATATGATGTCATGAGCATGAATTAATTTAATTAAATGAATGGATAAGTAAAGCTATCTAGAGAACATAGAATGTATACATAAGTATATTGTCTAAATGGGACAAGAGGGAAAATTTGTGTGCGAACATGAATGTTGCATTGCCTGAATGAATGACATGATTTTGATGATGTTGCTATGATGATGGAAGTTGTGTCATATGTGTATGTATAAGAAAGTCGAGTCAAAGGTCCTACAACCCCTCCCCCTTACCGAAGTGATACTTATAATGGAATTTCATGAGATTTGTATTGAATAAGTTTCCGGTTGAGAACCCAAAGAGTTCGGTGATAGAATAATTATAAGTATGATCAGAGATTGAAAATGAGCTGATAAGTAAAGTTAGAGCCGATGAAAGTATCGGATTGATGTAAAGATTATTGGAGTTATGCATTTGTCCCAATTAGAGAAGGAATTCTCTTTGGTAAATCGAATTACTCAGTGCAAGGTCGAGAAAAGTATAAATCGAAATTTATTGAATGGCCTTCTTTAGTGAATGGTTTAATATGAAATTTGTGACGACAAAACTAGTTGGGAAATGATATTTGAAATGTGAACTATCCGAGTGTGTGATTATGATCTGGACAGATTTAGTGATCTCTTTTGAGATGTTCTATGTGTTTACCCGTCTCAGAGAAATATTTCTATGGCTATTGATCTTACGAAGAAACTCTTGTTATATGGGAATGTCTTCTAATGCGGTGTTGGATAAAAGGATTGGTAGTCCTGATTTGGTTTATAATTTATATTGCTCTATTTCATGGGTATTCTATTTCATTTTACTTTGATAAGAATTGATGAGAGAATACATATGATATTATAATTATGTTTCTTCTACTTGATGCTTCATCTGATATATATGTATGGGAAGATATATTGATCTTGTTATATTTGATTTCAGTGGGATTAAATGATGTTTTCTTTTGGATTTTCTTTCTTTGAAGAATTATCGGGGTATTCTATATTTTCTCTATGAGTTTGGCTTTCGATTCTCTGGCATAGTATCGTATCTTGGGTTTCTTTATCCTGGATCTTTTTATTCTGGATTTCTTTATTCCGGGTTTCTTTATCTTGGATTTCTTTATTCGGTTTTCTTGTTATCTTTGTTCCATAATTTGTCAATTACGACTCATGTTGAAGTGCGTTCTTGACTCGTGATAATCATGTCAAATATGACTATACTTCTAATTTGATCTTGGTAATGTGGTGATTTTAGTATTGGGATTTTCTTTTCTAATTTACGTGTAAGGATTTAACATCGAAGAAAGGCATAGGTGATAAAAGCGCGAGTTTGATCGGTATGGTGAATTATTTATTTGAAAGATTTCATGTGACAATTATGTCGGGATTATTTTTCAAGTCGATAATAGAATTTCATTTTTGTCTTGATAAAAGAGTAAATAGTCCGAGCGAGAAGTGTATATTTATTAGAAAGAGTTGGATATTAGTTAAAGTCACTACGAATGATAAGGTTTTCATCTTATGAAAGTGAAAAGTTTATTACATGTTGTGAGTTCGGATAGATGAGAATATTATTGGCAAGCGTGCGAACTAGACTAGTCTACATTGAGCAAAGACTTCGACTTTCGGTAATGTAATTGTTGTATGAATTGTGATGTGTTTCAAGACGGTGAGGTAATGTGATAGTTTAGAGCATTCGATGTTACATAAAATCGAGTTGTTAAAAAGGTTAAAGTGAGCATTGGGATCTATCAAAATTATCCTTGTCAATGTTGATATTGGGATGGAAATGAGAATGATTATTCTTGAGGCCATATCGAATTATTTCTATGGCGAAAGAGGAAAATGTGATGTATCATACTCTTAAATGTTTGGAGAAATCTATAAATCATATCGGCATTGAATGAATTCCTACTCATCGATTCATGGAATTTCGAGTCTCTTTGATTGTTGGATTTCTTGGAATTCGGTCTCCATTAATCAAGTTAAGATCCTGGTTTTATGTCATGATATCATGGGAAAGCGAGAAGGGTTGAAAATTTAAGAACAGTTGAGAGTTGAGACGTAAGCTTTTAGACCATATGAGAAATTAAAGAGATGTATTGGAGGTACAGCCTAAGTGAAAGTTCTTCAGCACCGAATATGAGATTAAAAGTGAAGACCACTTTTCCGGTAAGATTTTCGAGGACGAAAATCCCTAAAAGGGGGGGAGAGTTGTAATATCCTGATTTTGGGCCTAGTCGAAATAGTGGTTTCGTGACCACAAAATCCAAGATAGAAATAATTATTTTATGATTATTTTGAGGTCTATGATATGATTGCATGATTGTGTGAAAATTTCGTGAAGAAATTTTATGCATAAAGTGCTTAAATTGAAATTAGGGACTAAATCGAATAATTTGCAAAACTTGCATTCTAGAAGTTTCTAGTATGAAATTGTTTTGAAATATTAATTAGGAGGTCTAAAATAGCAATTTTACCAATTTCTAAGTCTATGGACAAAAGTTGGACATGGATGGAATTTTTGGAAAGTTTAGTAGTAAGGGCATTTTGGTCATTTAGGGGTAAAATGAATTAAAATACAAAATTAAAAGCCAATTTTGCTCATCTTCAACTCCATGGCCGAATATAGCAAGGAGAAACCATGGCTACGGTTTTTCAAGCTTCCAAGCTCGATTGTAAGTCCGTTCTAGCCTCGTTTTTCAAGTTCTTTACGTTTTTGGAATCCCGGTAACTTGATTAAGGTTATTCTAGCAATAATTTAAGCTAGGGTTCATATTTGGAAAAATACCCATAGGTGAAATGTGTTTATTTTGATGTTTTATGGTAGAATATGAAGGCTGGAATTATGTTAAACAACTTTTGCTAAGCGATTTTAAGTAAAAATGAGTAAAATGGCTTAATCGGTAAAAATTGTTATTGTTCATAACTATGTGTTAGAGTGAGAATTTGATGTTGTCATAGAAGGGAAAAATGTTCAGCATGTCATAAAACATAAGAAAATATGCTGAAGTTTAATTTATGAGCTTTGGGGCAAAAGTGCAAATATGCAAAAGTTTAGGGGCAAAACTATAATTTTGCCAAAATATGATTTTGGGTTAATTTGAATAATGTGAGCCCTAATTAGACTATATTTTAAATGATAGAGCAAGGAAAACTAAAATTCGGGCTAAAATGGGGAAAATACCAAGTTGTGGACGAAATGGTAAAAGTAGCCATTTTCACATACGAGGTAAGTTCATATGTAAATGTTGGTAACATAGTTATTATTTTAAATGTTTTTATGTTATTTAAATGATATGATAATTATTATGAAATATTATACTCGTGATAATTGTTTGATAATATGTCAAATTATGTGATATACTTGGAAAATGTGAAATACTATCGAGTATCTGTATCGGCATTCCGTAGAAGATGGTTGAGACACATGATTGGGAAAAAGGTCCCGTTGAACCTTTGGAATGGATTAGGATACAAGTGACATGTCATTGGGATATTTGGGCATCCGAACTCGTTAAGTTGAGTCCGAGTTCACTAATGGATGCGAATGTCTGAACTCGTTGAGTTGAGTCCGAGTTTGAGAGATATAACTAGGCATCCGAACTCATTGAGTTGAGTCCGAGTTCACTTATGGATGCGAATGTCCGAACTCATTGAGTTAAGTCCTAGTTCGAGAGATGTAACTAGGCATCCGAGCTCGTTGAGTTGAGTCTGAGTTCATTTATGGATGCGAACGCCCGAGCTCGTTGAGTTGAGTCCGAGTTCGCTTATGGGCGGGTTACATGGTAGCTTGGCTACATATATGGCACATATATGCAAACTTTCCATGTATCCGAATTATATTCCGATGTGTTCAACGGGTAAAATTCTACTCAAATGGAGGAATACTCGAGATGAAAGGGATGTATTGGTAAGTGTTGTGAATGGATACTTTGAACAGGTACGTACTTAACCCTCGGGTTGAAAACTCGATATAACAACAATATGGTAAGATGATAAATGAAAATGTGATATGAATGTCTCGGTGATGATAATGCAAATGATGTTTATGTTTGCTTATATAGTGGTGTTACTTGCTATTTGAATGTGAACTTACTAAGCATTTGTGCTTACTCCCTCCTTTTCATTCCTTGTAGTGTTGACAAGCCAGCTCGAAAATCGGAAGCGGTCGGAGGCACGCTCACACTATCCGTATACCATCTTGGCATAATGGCTTGTATATTTTGAGTATGGCATGTATAGCATTATAATCATTTTGTATATATGGTCTTATGATATGGTTATTGAGTGGTATGGAAATGCTTGGTAATGATTAGCCATTGGAATGGCTAATCATGATCATATTTGGTGTTATGTATGCTAAATTGCTAGCTAATCCATGGGAACCATGAAATGGGTAAAATTTACCATAAAATAGATTCAGACAGCAGTAGTGACGTGAATTTGAAAAATCACTAAAAATATTAGAAATGGAATTAAATAATGAATAAGTTATGGAATTGAAGCTTGATGAGTCTATTTTCATATGGATGGAACAAAACAGGTATATGAGTTATATTTTATGAGATGTTTAAATTTTTGTGAAACAGGGCCAGACCAATTTCTGGATCCCCTATTCTGACTTTGGAAATTCACCATAAATTTTTCAAAGATAATTAGAAGTCATGATTTGTATGTACAGATTCCTTATTGAGTCTAGTTTTATTAGAAATAAACAGTATAGTCATTGAAACTCTGTACAGGGAGATATCTGATTCGTAATACACAGAGGTCAGAGCAGTCAAACCCTAAAATAGGGGAGACTCTAACTAATAAAATGTACTAATTTGCTTGACCAAAAATTCTATAAAAAAATTAGTAAATAGATATATGAGCCTAGTTTCAGGGAAAATTTATGGAATTGGATTTCGAGTTTCGGAACTCGAGATATGAATTTTTAAGTGACTGTGACGCAGATTGCTAGCTTGACTTAAAATTTTAAAAATAAATTGTTTGAGCTGTTTAAAGTAATGAATTAAGTCTGTTAACACCTCGTGTTCGACTCAGGTGACGGTATCGGGTACGGGGCATTACAAGGTGTGTACTTCGATTACGCAGAAAATGAGCTTCGAGGAAAGCCGAAAAGCTGACTGTCGACGCCACATGGGCATGTGGTAGCCTTTGTTGTGAGACACGGGCGTGTGACAGACGAGCCAGGTCATGCGCGCGCCACATGGGCGCGACGGACATGGGCGTGTGAGGCTGGCTAGGCTGTGTGCGAGGCACGAGCTCGACCAATTAGGCCGTGTAGGCCGCATGGACGTGTGGGTCACACGAGTGAACCACACGAGCGTGTGATCTACACGGGCAAGGCACACGGGCGTGTGAGCCCAATTAATTTGAAACGTTCTGTAAGGTTGCACGGGTCGCCTAAGTCGACTGTGACCTGACTGTAAGGTCGGTAAGCGTTACTTAGACCCCATACTCTGATTGATTATTGAAATTTATTCAATAGCATGCTATTATAAGCATGTATATATGTCTGATTCTGTATATCTATTCTGCCATGATGTTGACGTGCTCTGATATCTGCATATAAGCCTGCCATGATATTTATGTTGCATTGCATTGGGTTGGGATTGTTGTGGAGAGAAGGGAGTCTGAAACGCGATTAGCCTGTTATATGGCAGCTACGCTACCTATACCTATTATGTATTGTTTTACGGTACTTTCTGGTGTGTAGGGTTGGGTGGGTTGATTATATCCCCATACTTGGTGTGTAGGGTTGGGTGGGTCGATTTTATCCCCACATGGTGTGATGGGTTGGACGGAGATGGTCTGCAGGGTTGGTGGGCATGATATTTCTGATATCTGATTTGTTGTGCTTGCGATATCTGTATGGCTAAGGCCGAATATCTGTATTCTGTTATCTATTGTATGCATACTGTTTGAGGGGATGTACACACTGAGTTTGCAAAAACTCACCCCTTTTTTCTTTGTCTGTCAGGTAATCATCAGCAGTAGATGGATCGGTGCGACGGAGGGCTCGATGGTGACCACTGTTGGACATTTATGGATTTTTGAGTAACATTCTATTTCGACTGATTTATTTTAAATATTTATTTGTGGGATTAAAATGTTTCCAAACTTGAACTATTTTTAAGTTATTATTGGATTTCAAATTAGTAAGTTATTGATTTATGAATTAATGATGTTTTAACTTCTACGATAATGCATTGTGTTCACCTAATAATCGGATTATTGATTTCACGATTTAAGTAAAGATAATGAACTGTACGATTTTTAACTTGCTAAGGTTTCCTAAAAGTACTCTAATGTGACGCCGCCAGATTCAGCCATAACGTCTAGGCTGGGTTTAGGGTGTTACATATTTATTAAGAAATGATTTTTACTTTGTCACAAATAGGAACATATATGGGCTATTCACTCGAGGACATAGAAATCGTAGTTGCCACCAAGCCCACGACTGCAGTAGGGGCAGACAACCGCCGATTGGCATACTATTCGATTCCATCGCTTGACACAACTCTCGTTACAATGTGGCCAACACAGTTGGTCCCCAAATCATTCATTTTTTTTGAATTTGACTAGGTACAGTAGCCACCTTATTGTGCACCAAATTTTGATATTTATCGGGCACTAGAATGCCCCCGAATAATCTTAGAATGAATGCTCAAGTGTATTATTCTCTGACGGCGTCGAGCTCGTTCGAAGGAACATTTTTTAAATTGGTTTCCCACCACTTCATCTCCATTCGACCACCGTAAAACTTATTTGAAACCTTCCCCAAAAATGCCGCACAAAGGTCCTCGTTACCGAGAATGACTACTGACCCCATGACGATTGTCCCACCCACCGGTAAATCGAGTTGTAAAGTTATGTCATCAAGTGTGATTGTACCTCACAGCATGGAATATGGAAAATGTGTGTATCAGGCCTTTATCTCTCCACCAACACTCTAATGAATGTAGGATCAATTTTGCAACCCTCAAGCATACAAGACGCACGCAAGAATCTCGTATCTTACAAGTAACCATGAATTTCGAGAGCTAGACTCTTTGACAAGTTATGGATGAACCCCTCCAAAACATGATCATCTACCTATCTATATCGACAATAAAATGTATTTGAAATATTTCAAAAATAAAATATTTTAAATTTAACTTAATTGAAAATAACAAAATTTAAAATATTGTCTTGCCATTATCGCTTGAGCGGCGAAAATGTGTTTGTCGTTGAAACAAATCAAGGATTTTGTCATTCGTGATAATTTAATCGAAAATAATAATATACGAAACAATTAAATAAAACAATAATATTTTTAAACAAGCATATCAGAAATTTAGAACAAAACTTAAGCAAATGGAAAGAAAACTTTAGAAAAAATTGAGAGGGTTAGATTTGAGTGAAAAGAATAAAGAATGGCCTAATCTGTATAGGATAAAAACTTACCGTTGGGCTCTTAAAGTATTTTATAGTTGTTGACGTTCAAAAAAATTATCGTTGGTGGAAAACGTATCCAATTGAGTGTATTTTCTCACACTTTCTCTAAAATCAATTTATTTTCTTAATTAAAAAAAACCTAAAAAGTCAAATAAAAAAATGATATATATTATTAATTTAGCCTTATATTTGAGCGGTAATTTTAACCTATATCCCTATTCCCCCCCCCCCCCCCCCAAAATTAGCATATACCGGTAATTTTAGCGGGTTTTCTATTTCCTATATATTTTGGATTTTCTATTTCATTTTATCTTTTCTCCAAAAAAAAAAAAAGAAATAAAAACATGACATTCATTAACTTTGGTAGGTAAAAAGGAGCTATTTTATCGTGACTAGTAATATCAAGCAACGTGGCTGTTCAGGGTACATTGTGCAAGCAAAAAAGAAAGTCAAGGTTGTATACGTGAGATAGGTAATTGCCAAAACATAATGTTTCTGTGATGGCGTTAAGCCTTAAGAATGGATTGATAGATGCAAGTATCAAATTGCAGTTTTTTGCACATTATGTGAAATTTGTACAGCCAAACGTGATATTAACTTTTCTTTAATTAAATACGCATAATTGTAAATAAATTTTCCTTTAATATCAAACAATTTAAACAATAAAATTTCCATTTATTCACTATAATTTTCATGATTAAATTTTTTTAAGTATAATTATAAATTTAGTCAGTATACAATTGTTTTATCAATTTAGTCTATAAATAATTTAAAAATTATAAAAATATTCAAAAATAAAAATAAGAATAGAAAAAATTATAAAAAAGTTTATAAAATTTTGATAAATTAGCATGAAGTACACGTAGATTGTCATGCAGATTTCCATGTTTAAAAATATAATGTTCTAATCAGTATTTTTATTAAAAAAAATTCAATTTTTTTCTTTTGAAATGTTGGTGAAATTTGATTTTTTTTTTTTAAATTGAGGGTTAAATTTAAAAAGAATAAGAGTAGAAAAATGCATGGCTTGTTATGAATATCTTATTAAGTGTATGTCCATCATGATTAAGATAAAGTTTTAGAGTACTTTGAATTCTAATAGGTATTAGAATTAGATCACTACTTCTTTTATACTTCTTATGTCTATAAATAGAGATTCTGATGAAGAATTGCAATCATCCCCTTGATTAATAAAGTACATTCTCTATTGTTTTCATATTTTTTTTGTTCTTTATTCTCCCCATCTTTCTTTGTTTTACAACAGGTTATCAACACGATCTTGATCAAAGTGATAGTTCCTTTTATCAACAATCAAATTTATCCTTCATGATTTTTAATATCTTTGACAGCAAGATGCAAAGTTTTTACAGGAAGTTTCTTTTATTTAATGTTTCATATCTGATTATTATTTTTCTTAAGGATGGTGAAAGATTTGATACCGTTATCTATATGAAATCGAGAAGTAAGATTCAATCTCAGAATGGATTATGGTTCTTATTCTCGATCTTTGATTTATTATACAAGCATGGGTAAAGTATAGATTTGGTAACAGACTTCTATTTTTCGACCTTATTTTATTTTTCAATTAAGGTATGACTACTATTAATTTTTATTTGACATAAATTTCACGTTCTGATGGTATTTGATTTTTGCCTTTCTAGGTCAATTTTTTTATGTAAAAGACATAATTGTTGATTAGATATGTTTGCTATTAATATGGTATGTTTTTTTTTTTTTTTTGGAAACCATTCTTTTTGAAGCTTTTTTTAATTAAATTATATTATGCATAATATGTAGATGTTTAAAAATTTTGATTATTAAATTCTTGTTATTAAATATTCTTGAAATTTTGTTAAAATTACAGTGAAAATTGTTATTAACCTACCATTGTTGATTAAAGGGAAATTTAATAGGATCTATTGAGTCTTATTAACTTGCTAATGTTGAATAATTGTATGATATCTTTTAAATTGAACTTATAAATATTTTATTAGAGCAATATAAGATCTTATAACATTTATGTGGTATTGAAATTTGGTACAATGTGTATCAGATAATTTTCAAGCGTCGTACATGAAAATTTTGATTATTTATTAAAGGATTTTTACTATTAGGTTATAAATGTTATTATGAAAAAAAAGTTGTTTTACTACTTGAAATAGTGCTCGTGATAATAGTTAGGGTGATGACAATGATGTTAAAGATCTTCAGGTATATTTTACTATATTTTATTTATTATATCATGTTTATTATCATTGGAGACTAATCATGACAATATGAATATATAAATTTTGATTTGAAACCTCACGTATGTTGGCGATGATGATTATGAAATAAAGAATCTATTGGGATGTTTGTAAGTCCATCCTACTAGATTTGTTGCATTCCTCGAAGTGAATATAAATATAAAGAAATTAAAAGATATAATCATGGACCACTAAAAGTGGGAACATAATAATAAATAAGAGAACAATGAGAGTTCCCAAGATAACTTTCATTATCAATGTGATAAGAAAATATTATTGGCCACATATGTGGCGTATGCCCAAATATTTTGTTTCTGTTAATATTCTTTGAGGAAGATATGAAAATGTAGTAATGAATTCTATCATTATAGATAGAAAATATTTATCTTATTTGGTACTAAAAAAAACAAATATTATTCTAATATTTAATAGTACAAAATTAGTCAAAAGCTCCAGAAGAGTTAGTATATCACTATCTAAAAAGCACAAATTTTGTGATGGTTAATACATTACTTTTAAAAGTTATTTGTAATGGATCTCACATTGAGATTGTGAATGAGAAAAATATTATATTTCATATGAATAAAAAAAGGGATTGAGTTATTAATTTATATTTATTTTATAATCTTTATGATATTCTTTTGTCATCATCCCTATTAAAGGGTTGAAAGCAAAACATTTGACTGTGAAAGATCTACTTATGAGCGATAGAATATGATAATTCTATCTAAAGCTTATTATGGTTGGATGCACCTAAAGTTGCAAGTTTTTTTTTAAAAAAACTGTGAGTATAACTCAATAGTATTTAGAATAAGTTCTCAATTAAAATTATGTGGTAAAATATTACTGATGAGAACTAGTAAGAGAGAAAACTTATCTACGAAAAGTCGTTGGCTATGTACCTGTTGTACACCTGGAAAATAAGATCCACTTTCAAAGTTTGCTATTAATAGATTTTTGGGCATTTGAAGATTTTGACATATTCCTTGAAGCGAATATTGCATACAATTATTTGGA
This sequence comes from Gossypium anomalum, assembly GCA_025698475.1. NCBI lineage: Eukaryota > Viridiplantae > Streptophyta > Magnoliopsida > Malvales > Malvaceae > Gossypium > Gossypium anomalum. Next base: position 18,331,526 of record CM046963.1, on the reverse strand, counting down.
AATTATATTTATTGACTTGGTGGCATTATAGACTTCACATTGATTTAGACATTTTCAGTAATAAATTTCACAATAGCACTTATACGTGGATACAAAGTAAAAGAAATGATAACAAAATTATCAATTTGTTACAATTTAGTACAATTGAAACACATGTTAAAGTAAACTAGAAGTTTACTAATACAAATGCATTTACTACTTGGCGTGTCCAGTTAGAGCATCCTGGATCGTATATGATGTGAAAATTAATTGAGAATTTATATGGATATTCAATTAAAGAACCAGAAGATTCTTTAATTTAAAGAATTCTCATTTATTGTTTGTTCTCAATGAAAATTGATTATTAGAAACTCACTAGCTAAAGTTGAGATTTAATGTCTTGCATTTCTATAATGAATATGGGCTCATTCATCCACCATGTGGATGATTTTGATATTATATGATTTTGGTAGATGCATCTACAATATAATCACATATGTGTTATTAATTTGCAACCTGTCATTTGCAAGATTGCTTGTTTAAATAGTTAATTTCAGATATGCAATTAAGACAATTCATCTTACTAATGTTGGTGAGTTTACATCCCAAGTTTCCAATGATTATTGCATGTCAATTGGAATAAAAGTTGAACATCCTATAGCTCATGTTCACACATAAAATGATTTAGCTGAATTGTTTATCAAACGCCTCCAACTAATAGTTAAATCATTACGTATGAGAACTAAACTTTCTATTTCAGCATGAGATTATGTTGATTTATATGTTGTAGGCATCAAGCCAATAAGTTATAAATACTCCTATTACAATTGATTTTTGGGCAAGAGCCAAATATTTCTCATCTTAGAATTTTTGTATGTGCGTATACGTTCCAATTGCTCCATCACAACGCACAAAGATGAGTGAATCCTCAAAGAAAGTGAGGAATATATACTAATGACAAGTTTCTTTGTATTATTAGATACTTTGAATGCATTGGAGATTCAATTATGACATTATTTGTGATTACAATTTTGATTCGATAGTTTTCTCGACATTAGGGGAAGAGAAATAATAACTTGTAATGAGTTAGGGGAAGAGTAATTTGAACCAGAATTTCAATAAGGATAACTCATGACAAGTTAAATATTAGATGTATATACAAACTTAATGAGAATAACTAAGTGTTATATAGATTAATCAGTTCCAAAGATGAAAAATTCTGCTAGATAGTCATATAGTAGAGGCAGGTGCTTCAGAAGAGACCCAAGACATAGCTAATTAGTAAAACTCCAAAAGAGATTCAAGTACCTCAAACTGAATTTTAAAATAATAAAAATAAGAGATCTCGATAAGTTATGCCAATTCGAGAAAATGTGGAACCGAATAATAAAAGTGGTCGACAATGATTTTGCATGCAATATTATTATTAAAATAATAAAATAAAGGGAGGATCCTGAATAAATCTATTGAGAAATATAGATATAGAATAAATTGATCAAAATAGAAAGACGCAACTCAAGTACAAATAAATTCGTGGAGTTTTTGGACTAGTAGTCCAAATATCTAAAGGTATAAAGCCAGTAAGGGTGCAATTGAAGTAGTTTTGCCAAAGTAGAATAAAAATATGAAGTATTTTGCTAAGTCCTGGCATTGACTATGAAATGATATAATATTCTTTTGTGCTGGATGCAATAACCTTTAGATATATTATTAAATTGACAATTCATAAAAGATTTAACTTGCGTCTAATGGTTATTGTTACAACCTTTTATGAATCACTATATAGTAAAGTTTATATTAAAATCTTTGAAGGATTTAGGATGCTAGAAGCATATTGAAATTCTCGATAAATTGTTCATTTATATGAATTGAAATAATTTGAATATATGTAAATTTGACTTAGTGAATAGTAGTTGAAGGAGGATTATAAAATGATCCAAAATATCTATTTGTGTTTTTATAAAATAATCATGATTAAAGTTTGTTATGATTATTGTTGAATCTCCTAAAGAGATCAAAATATATTTTCCCAAATTTCCTTCACTCATGACTTTTAAAAGAATAGTGATATAAATGGTTAGCAATACATTCAAATAGTCATTTGAAAAACTAGTATTCAAGATAGAATACATAGAATATGAGAAAGTATGTCATGTTTTCATGAGGGGTAGTAAATAAGCGTTGTACTCTTTTTCCTTTAACCGAGGTTTTGTCCAATTGGGTTTTCCTGGTAAGATTTTTAATGAGGCAGCATATTATGCGTATTATAGATTGTGTACTCTTTTTCCTTCATTAGGTTTTTATCCCACAGAGTTTTTCCTTATAAGGTTTTAACGAGGCATATTATCTATCAATGGACATCCAAAGGGGAGTGTTATGAATATCTTATTAAGTGGATGTCCATCATGATCAAGATAAAGTTTTGGTGTACTTTAAATTCTAATAGGTATTAGAATTAGATCTCTACTTATTTTATACTTCTTATGCCTATAAATAGAGACTCTGATGAAGCATTGTAATCATCCATTTGATTAATAAAGTACATTCTCTATTGTTTTCATATTTTCTTTGTTCTTTATTCTCCCCATCTTTCTTTATTTTATAACATGGCTAAATATTTTTTTAAAGATTTTCCTCATTTTGAGAACAAAACTTGAAGGGTTTTATTTATCTTTTGATCATTTGATATTTTTAGGCCGATTCTAAAATTGGCAGTTAACTTTTCTAGGTTGTGGTTTAATTGCTTATTTCTTTGCATTTTGAAATTTTAATTATATTTTTTAATATTAAAAATGTATTCTTTTTAATATATCAAACAATTTCAATAATGATTTCAGCTTGAGTTAACATTTACCTTCCTTTTCTCGTACTAACCTTTCTTCCTTTTGTTTTATTTGTTTGTTTAATGATAGATGGGTCTAGTCTTTCACAATGCAACTTTAATCAATGCTAGTTAAAACCCAAGTGACAGTTTAGTCAAAGAATTCATAGAATATATTTTTGGTAAACCCTAAACTTTATTTAAATTTACATTTCAATCACAAAATTTTTAAAAATTATTTCATAATCACTAGTGTTTTCAAATTGTTACATTTTAGTCACATGGTCTTAAATTCCATTAAAAAAAATGACGTAACATTTTTATTCAAAAGGTCAGTAACTAATCTGACTTGAACTATAACTAAAATATCATTTTAATATTTAAAAGAAAAACTCTTAAAAATAAATAAAAATTATATAAAAACTATTAAAATTACAAATATATTATAAAATTATAAACAATTTATGAAATATAAAAGAACAAAAAGCCATCGTCTACTTCTTCCTCTATCCTAGTAACTGCTTGCCCCTCCTATCGTCACGGCCAAGCTACCATTTGACCTTCGTTGACCATAAATCCAATTCATTGGCCTCTATTCTTTTTAACATATCTGTTGAGGAAAATGAGTTGATTGTTGTAGAGTGGCACTCGGTAGTGCCAACTACAAACTGCTATTGAGGTAGTTTATTACTTGTCTTATTTAGATTGACAATTGAATGAAGAAAATCTTTGGACCTATTAATGTATAGCGTTATTGAAGAAACTATGGTCCATCTATAGAAATCAATCATTCGCTTTTGAAGATTCGATTGGATTCGAGTGAATCCAATCAACCCTTGGAATGTAGAGGATCGATCAAGACTATGTTGCTGTTTTGGAAATCAAATCTTCAATTGATCGTGGTTTGAATGTTGTAATTATAATAGCTATTTTCAAGAAGTTACTTTGTATATTCACTTAGTTTTTATGTTAGCAAGCTGAAATTGATATATGCTTTAAGGCTTGCCTAGGTTTTCTATGAGAGCTTATTAAGTACATTTTAATTTGTTCATTAAGGAATTATTTTTGTGAACGAGTGCAAACTGATATTGTAAACATTGTTGAGTGTTTATTCCCAAGTTCTCAAAAGGAGGACTTGGAGGTAAGTGTTCTAGTCTTTAGGTGCAAAGGTGAGACCTCTATAATTAGGGAATGATAAAGCGTAAATCACTTATTGTATTTGTGATTAAAGATAGTGGAATTACTCACTGAGCTAGGCTCAATAGATACAGCAAAATTGAACTGCATAAACAAACCTTGGTGTTATTTTGTTTGCACAATTTTTGTAGTGCCAAGTCGTAGTGGCTACTGCAGTCTAGCACTTCTATTGCATTTTTCATTTTTAGGAAAATACCAACTTAAGGTAGCAACAATTGGTATCAAAGCAAACACTTCCCATATTTTGTGGTGAATCTTGGTGTTATTGGTTTTTAACAATAGAAGGTTCTTCGATTACCCGTCCCTTTATGCTTGAGAATGGTAATTATCCCTACTGGAAGGCTAGAATGAAAGCCTATATTAAGTCTATTTATTAGAGAGCATGGCATTCTACTTTCACTGGTAGGCAAGCCCCTATTGTTGATTCAAATGCGAGAAAGGTCCTTAGCTTGAGGTTGAGTGGACAACTAAAAAAAAGAGAGTTGCCAATACAAACTCTAAGGCCTTGTATGCCAATTTATATGGTATTGACATGCAAGAGTTCAAACTTATTTTCTAGTGCAAAGTTACAAAGAAAGCGTGGGAAATTCTTCAAACTACTCATGAGGGAACCAATATTGTCAAGCAATTCAAGATGCGAATGCTAACCACCAAGTTTGTAATTTTAAGAATGCAAGATTATGAGACTATTGGTGAGTTTTATGCTAAGTTGTTTAACCTATCTAATCATGCATTTTTCATTGGTGAAAAGTACTCCAACTCTAAACTAGTGAGAAAGGTCTGAAGATCACTACCTAAAAGGTTTGCAATCAAAGTGACTGCTATTGAAGAGGCTAAATATATGAAGAGCTTGAAAATTGATGAGTTGATAGGGTCTCTACAAACTTTTGAGCTAAATTTGGATGACTCCATGAGGGTTAAGTCAAAAGGAGAAAGAAGCATTAGACTCAAAATTGCTTATGAAGTACTAATTCCCAATGCCTCTACAATTAAAGAGCTTCAAGAGTAGATTGATCTACTTACTTATAACTTTAATAAAGCTTTTAAAAAGCAAACTAGGAGGTTTAAGAAGTTCGAGACATCAAAGAACATTCTTAAGATCATGAACAAAGGTATTGTTGTTCAAAAGGAAACTAAGAGAGAAAAGAAAAAAAGGCATCTAGTGTCATAAATGCCTTGGCTATAGACATATTCAAACTGAGTGTGCTAACACTAAGAAAAATATGGTGTTGTGCTCCTTGTGGAGTGACGAAAACACCTCTAGCAAATTTAAGTCTGATGAGGATCAAGTGAATAATTTCGTAGCCTTTACTTCAAGTTTGGTTTCCAGTTCTAAGGGTGGGACTAATGATGATTTTGATGAAGGTTCTAATAAGGATTTTCTAAATACATACAAGACCATGTAGAGTAAATGGAAATAAGTGTGTGAGTTGTGTAACAGCCTGTTTTCAGTGAAATTGGAACAGTGGTTTTGGAACCACAAATCTGATGTGGAAATATTTATCTTATTATTATTTTAAGGTTTACAGTATGTTGGCAAGGTCATATAAAAATTTCATTAAAAAATTTCGACGTTTGCATGCTTAATTTAGTGAAAAGGACTAAATTGAAAAATGTGCAAAATTAGAGTTCTATAAGTTAAAGGTACTAAATGGATATGAAATTAAATATTTAAGGGATATATGTGGTAATTATACCATTTTTATATTGAGTGGACAATTATGGACATTATTAATGTGTTTAGTAAAGGTTAAATAAGTAATTTAATAACCAAATTAACAAAAATAAGTAAAACAAAACAAATTTCCTTGTCCATCCTCTTCTAGCCGAATCTTAAAGGAGAAAAATCACCATTTTTGAATAACCAAGCATTCGGACAAGCTCTTCCATTGCATTTGAGTATAATTTTGTCCCGTTTTTAATTATTTCTATGTTTTTAAAGTCGTTGTAGCTTAATCTAGCTAGCCCAAGGACTAATTTGTGAAACTGTTAAAGTATTAGGGTTTTACCATTGATGAATGTGTATGTGTTTTGATGTTTGATGGTAGAAAATAAATGATTTTTGTTAGATAAACAAGTTTTGTAAAGTGATTTCGGTTAAAAATGTCAAATAGGGATTTAATTCAGAAAAATGAAAATTATGTGGTAAATGTGTGAAAAAATGAAAAATATGAGATGCTATGGGCTTAAGCTAGCATGGGTATAAGTTAAATTGCATGAATTTGCATTTTTACGAGCTAGGGACTAAATTGTAAAGTAGTCAAATGTTCAGGGGTAAAATGATAATTTTGCCATAATTTGAAATTTGATTGAATTGAATAGAATATATATTAAAGTTATTAAATTTTATTATATAGATTAAGAAAATCGACATTCGAAATTAGATCAGGGGAAAAATAAAGTACTAGATTGATCGGTTGATTTTCTCCGTATTAATTCGAGGTAAGTTCGTATGTTAATAAGAATTAAATTAATTGTGTTTTAAATGCTTTATTATTGCATTCCTGATGAATACGACTTCACGAGAATACTCAATGAAGATTTGGCATTATATGAGATCCCGATTGAACCTTAGGAATAGATAGGATAAAAATAACATGTCATTAGGGGTTACCGTGTTTTTGGGTGCTGGTCTTGTACGTTCTACCGGTGGCTGAGTTTTCTAGCATGTGTTGCAGTTACTCGTTAGCTTGTGTGAGCAGCATTGTGTAGTTACCTCTTGACCGTCAACTTGTGTGAGCAGACCCAGTGATAGCTCAAGAGCGAGCATTTATATGAGATATGAGATTGAGATGGTTTCGACCATGTATTGGCACTTAGTGTGCGAGATTCTTGAGTATTCGATTTTATTCCAAATGGTTCAACAGGTATATTGATGATATGATAGAATAAGAGGTTGATATGTATCAGTACATGTATGTTCATAAATTGTATAAGCATTGAATCTATGAGATTTGTGAATTCATGTCTAACCTTTTGATTGAATATGTGTTAGGCTTTTGGATTCAAATTAAGTTGCATTATGCTATGTTTATTTACTTAAATTGTGAATAAATGGTTAGACGTACTTTTTAGCCATACGAGCTTACTAAGCTTAATAGCTTACTCTGTTTATTTTTTCGTATTTTATAGTGATTTTGAAGCTTGCTCGGATTGAAAGTTGTCGGAGATCTCATTACACTATCCAGTAGTTGTTTTGATACTTTTGTACTTAATGTATTTGGTTATATGGCATGTATAGGCCATTTGGTTAATGAAAGCCTATATGTTTTGGTTATGAAATTAGTCATTTAATATGGCTTGATTTGGTATATGATGGTATGTAAACATGTGTGTTTAGCCATGTGATACGGCTTATTTTGATATACTCAGTTATATAAATATGTATAAATGATCCTTTTTGGGATGTGATGTATAGTTGCTTGATGAATTCCTTAATTGTGTATTTGGTATTTTGAGTGCCAATTGATTGAATTTGAAATGTGGTATGCATGTTGAATTAGGCACAAAGTCTATTAAGTGAGTTTGATCATTCGGTGACTTTTGGAAGTGATATTAGTAAGATTTTGAATGGCAAATTGTAATGTTTATGAGAATTGTTGTTGTTGGTATTGATATTGTATGATTTAGACTTGGTTGTGATTGGTTTGAATGCTTATTGATGTTATGGTGTAACGCCCCTATCCCGTAATTGACACCGGAATAGGTAAGAGCGTCACCGGACAGACAGAACATTACAGAATCACAGATTTTAAAGAACATTGATACATTGATAATCATCATCAATTCATTGATTAAGATGGTCTACGATGACCTAAAACATACATTTAGGAAGGGTCAAAACTAAACCGAACACATTCAGAATTTTCAAAACTTATCCAATATTTTCAAAACTGTTCACATGCCCGTGTGACTAGGCCGTGTGACTCACACGGGCACCATACATGCCCATGTGATCCAACCTTGCTAAAAAGAGTTCCTATACTGACTTTTTCACACGGCTAACAAACACTGCCGTGTGCCATGACCGTGTGATACTTAGTTAGCTACTGACTTAAGCCCACGGCCATAGGGCACGCCCGTGTTCCCTGACCGTGTGGGACAAAGCAAGCTTGGTTTAAGCCAAATTTGCCACCCCTATTTTGGTCAAATTCTACATACAATAATATACAACATTCATACTGTAACGCCCCAATTTTTGGGAATTCTGTGCTTTGGCGTAATCACGGCAGAGAGGAAGCTACTTGGGAGCCAGAAAAGGCAATGCAACAACAATACCCTCATCTGTTTGGATTAGGTAAATTTTGAGGACGAAATTTCTTTAACAAGGGTAGAGTTGTAATGCCCCAATTTTTAGGAATTCTGTGAATTTTGGAAAAATTTAAAATTTCTATGTTCTGTCTGCTTGGCGTAGGTTTAATTATGTTAGTGGGCCACTAGAAGGCCCAAGCTTAAGTTAAAACCCGATAATTTTAATTAATTTTAATTCTAGACGGAAAAGGGGGTTCTAGTCGACTGGGCTTTTAAGTATTAATTGGGTAAAATAAAACCCAAGGAAACATATGGCAAAGTGGCATGTGAAGCCACTGGGAAGGCTATAAAAGTGGCGTGTGGATGCTAGGGAGGCGAGGTTCAAGTCACAATGATGTGACATATTAAGGGAATTATTTTTATGAGTATGAAAGGTAAGTAATGAAACTCAAGTAAAAGTCTGTCAGGAGGAGTTTGAGTTGCTCAGGAGATTGAGCAAGGAGGGGATAAGGGAGAGAATTTAGGAGCTGATTAGGGAGAGCAGTATTGGCCGAATGATGGACTCTTGAGGAGCAAGAGTTGGCCGGCCAAGGGTTTCTTTAGGGGGCAAATTTCGGCTAGGTTAAATGCCAAGTATAAATTCGGCATTTGGGGTAGGTTGTGCCGTTTTTCCGACCATCCTTCCTCCTCCTCCTTTCTTTTCTTTTTCTCTCCATCTACCTTCTCCTCTTCCTTTCTCCATAGCCGAATTCTTCTACCACTCTACTCTACACCACTTTCTTACTATTATTTTTAAGCCTTACAGCCAAATATAACAAAAGCTGAAATCCCGAAAGTTCATATTGTCTGTTCTGAATTCTCCTAGCAAAACCTACTAACTTTTTTTCATCCTTTTTGATCAATTCTTTCTTTTTCTGAGCCCCAAACCTCTGTTGACAAAACCACTACAAAACCCTTATCTTCTCTTCATACAAAAAACCGAAAATGCATAGTCATAGGGACATAGCTGAATTTTAATATCACTAAAGGCTCAACTTTTGTTATCATTTGAGGGGCTAGATCTGCATCAGAATTGAGTAGGAGTTAACTAGAATCATTGACCGAAGGAACCGGTGGTAAGTCATTGAGCCTATTCTTTATTTCAGGTTATAGAAAAAGCTGAAACCCCTAAAAGTTAGGGAGGCTGTCGATTTGGGCTTATAGCTCTAAGGGTTGTGATAACTACTTTATTTTGATAATAGTGTGATCTAAAGGCTACTGATCAAAGGCTTGGACAAGTGGAACGACTGGATCTAAACCTAGTCGCTAATTTCGGCAAAGGTAGGATCGCTAGTGCCTAAGGTGTTATTGGCCGAATATGGTAAGGGGTTATTACGTAGTTCATTTTTGATAGTTAGATTAATGTGTTAGTAATCCAATTGTAGGCAAATCATGTATGGAACTCATCAGCATATCGTCGCAAACAGGTGTGTAACTGACACCCTCTCATAGACTAGATCGGCAAAAGTCGAAAAGCCGGTATTTTGGGAACTTGCGAGTGTGCAATTGCTCTTGAGATTGATAGTTTGATGTATATGGTAAACTAAAGTGATAAGACTGCAGAGTGCACGATTCTGTGCATTTTGATATTTCTAGGCTTAATGGGCCAAAATAAGGTTAATGGGCCAACGGGCCTAATATGGTAAGAACGCTCGGTAAGTGTTTCTATTAGTACGTAAATGGCTATGATATGCATGGAAACCCTAAGAGTAGTTAAATTACTAGAATACCCCTATGTATGTAAAATTACTATTATACCCTTAGGTGCAAAATGACCATTATACCCCTAGGGTTAATTTTGACTGAAAAGCATGATGATCTGATTCTATATAATGTATGCCATGATTGTTTATCTGTTGCATGGGGACATGAGTTATATTATGGAGGAAGCGTCCTGGTGGCTATGCCACAATTATCTGATCTGGTGGCTTTGCCACATATATCTGTTCTTGTGGCTCTACCACGAATATCTGTTTCTGGTGACTCTGTCACGCTATCTGTTCTGGCAGCCTTGCTGCATATTTCTGTGGCGTGTAGCGGTTGGGTGGGTCGAATAGTCTCCCCACATGGTGTAAGGCTGGTATGGGGTTCATGTGGTTGGATTTGGGTTGGGTTTCTGCATATACATGTGATATCTGTTCTGTTCTGTTATAAGCTTATAGGCTTTATTCTGAAATCTGTTCTGGGCCAAGGCCAACTTGATCTGTTTCTGTGGTTTTAGCTAATATAGGTTATGGTTGGGTTAATTTACACACTGAGTTTCCCCAAACTCACCCTTTTATTTTCATCCACGCAGGTAATCCCCAACCATAGTGGGCTTGGAGCTGTGAGGGATTCGGAGTGGCCACACGTTTCTGCAAATTCGATTTTCTTCTGGTGAACTGGACCTTCTTTTATTTACGCTTAAGGTGTTTTTGGGTTTTGAATTGTAATGAGGCCGCTTTAATTTTTTTTAATGGTTTTGATAGGTTTTATTAAGATGGATATGATTTATACTCAACTGTTGAAATTAATTAGCTTAGGGCGCGTTTTCAAAAATAGCATTTGATTTCAAAATAACACGACAACAAGCAAAGCTTCCGCAATGAAAATGTTTTCCAAAATTAATCATTTTTCTTAAAATGGACTTAATCGACTTGGTTTCCTAAAAATATACTCGACGTTAAAGTGTCGCAATAGCGGTGTGCATGTCTAAGATTGGTTTCGAGGAGAGCTTGGTACTTAAGCAGTCCGATGGACTCACCTCCTCATTTCTAGTTTCCTACCTGGTGCACAGCTTCCATTCACTTTAACTTATAATAACATTATCTTTTCAAACACTAAGTAAATTCTTCGAGATCAACGACATAAAATGTTTCGAACGCTTTGATATGGCACGTCAGATCTGGTCATAACATCCAGGCTGAGTTTGGGGTGTTACATTTAGTGATATCAGAGCCAAGTTGCAACAACTCGGCTGTAGAATGGGTTTACAAAAACAAAGATTTTCAAAAACAAAAAAAATTATAAAGATTGCAAAAAACTCAGTTTTCAAAATCTGGATCTTTAGAAGGTGGCATTCCGAATCTCCGGCCCAAGCCTGTAAGTATTATTTTGAGCTTTTTCGAATATTTTTCGAAAGTTATCATTTATACTCGATAGGATACTCAGTTAGGGTGATACTGAAAACTGTAGAAAATTTGATTGAGACTGTAGCTAGACTGCGATTCTGCGGAAACAAACTTTGAATCACTATCTATTCATAAAATATCTGAACAAACACTGGAATATTTAATTGATGCATAAAATTCATAATTAGATAATACGATATGAGTACGAGAGCAGCTCGTGGAAGAGGCTGTGGATGTGGCCGAGGTAGTGCTCGAGTAGGAACTGCATCTTCTGGGCATATGCCGACGATGGCAGAGGCACCAGTACCACTGGCAACGGAAGTGGAGTCTCATGATCATGGTGCCAGGGATGACGCCCTGTCGCAGGCATTGCTTCATGTTCTAGAATGAGTTGCCGGGGCAAGTACGGGCAACGAAATTTAAGGATCTATTTCTGAGCGACTCCGGGCTAACAGAGCAGAGATCTTCCGGGGCGTATCTGATGTAGCCCCGAATGTGGCGGAATATTGGTTAGAGGCCACGAAACGGATTATGGACGACTTGGACTGTTCTGTGGAGCAGAAGCTGAAGGGAGCCATATCGTTACTGCGAGATGAGGCTTATCAGTGGTGGCTCACTGTGAGAGATGGGACCCCAGCTGATAGGGTAACTTGGGAGCTGTTTAAGACAGCATTTAAAGGGAAATATGTTGGGGCGAGTTATGTAAACGCCCACAGGAAGGAATTCTTGAATCTGGTTCAAGGAGGTAAGACGGTTGGGGAATACGAGGTTGAGTTTCTGAGGCTGAGCCGATATGCTATAGGGATAGTCGCCACGGAGTATGAGCGCAGTGTGCGCTTTGAGGATGGTCTAAGGGATGAACTTAAGGGGTTGATTGCTCCGCAAAGGGAGTATGACTTCGCGGTTTTGGTGGAAAAAGCTAAGATAGCTGAGGAAGTGAAGCGTACTGAGAGGCAGAACAGTGAGAAGGATCAAAATTAATTCCGGAAGGATTCTGAACCTTCGGGTGGTGCAAATAGGAATGTTAAGAGAGCAAGAGTGGGGGAACCAGTTCGAGCAGTTCTGATGAATGTTGTTAGACCACCAATCTGTGGAGACTGTGGTAAGGTACACTTGGGCAAGTGTAGGAAATGTTCCGGTGCTTGTTTTCGATGCGGATCTATGGAGCATAGAGTTAAGGACTGTCCTCAAAGAGCTGATCAGGTTCAGGTTGCTGAACAGAGGGTTGCTCAACCCGTGAGGGGTTGACCACAACCACCGAGAGGACATGGACAAGGTAGGGGTGGAAGTGGAAATGGTCGAGGCCGAGGGGCACCTGGCAGGGGTGCCCGAAATGCTGAGGCTCTACAGCCAGCGTTGGTATATGTAGCTCGTCGTCGAGAGGAGGCGGCACGACCGACGTCATAAGCTGCACGCGTTTTGGTTTCTAGCATGCCGTATACTACTTTGGTGGATATTGGATCTACTCATTCCTATGTTGCATGTGCCATATCTGGGTCGTTGGGTGTGCACTCTGAGGAGATTGTGAGTGGGGTATCTGTACTAAGTCCTTTGGTCACTCGGTTAGGGTAGACAAACTGTATAGGGCTGTACCCTTAGAAACTCAAGGTAGGATTTTTCCTGGAGATCTGATGGAGTTACCGTTCCGAGAGTTTGACCTCATTCTGGGAATGGACTGGCTTGTTAAGCATAAGGCGACTTTGGATTATGCTGCTAAGCGGATGGTGCTAAGGACCACGGAGGGTGAGGAGGTTATGATGATAGGTGAGCGAAGGGACTATTTTCTAATGTGGTGTCGACATTGAGAGCTGAAAAGTGGATTCGTAAAAGTTATGAGGCCTATATGGCATTTGTAAGTCAGTCAGCAGCTGAGGGGCTGACAGTGGATAAGGTTAGGACCGTAAGGGAGTTCCAAAATGTTTTTTTGGAAGAGCTTCTGGGTTTGCCTCCAAACCGAGAAGTTGAGTTTGGAATTAACTTGTTGCCTAGAACAGCTCCAGTGTCCATCGCACCGTATAGGATGGCACCGAAGGAGTTAGTGGAGTTAAAGGCGCAAATTCAAGAGTTGTTGGATATGGGCTTTATTAGGCCAAGTGTGTCTCCATGGGGAGCACCGGTGTTATTCGTAAAGAAGAGGGATAGGACGATGCGAATGTACATTGATTATCGCTAGTTGAACAAACTGACGATTAATAATAAGTACCCACTACCGAAAATTAACAATCTGTTTGACCAACTTAGAGGAGCTTCTGTATTTTCCAAGATCGATCTTCGATCTGGATATCATCAGTTAAGGGTTAAAGAGGCAGATATCCATAAGACGACATTCAGGACTCGGTATGGTCATTACGAGTTTCTGGTTATGCCATTTGGACTAACGAATGCTTCTGCAGCATTTATGGATCTGATGAATCGTGTGTTCCAACCATTTTTGGATCGGTTTGTAGTCGTCTTTATTAATGATATTCTGGTATATTCTAAAACTGAAGCGAAACATGATGAGCATCTCCGTATTGTGCTGCAAGTGTTAAGGGAGAAGGAACTTTATGCGAAGTTCAGCAAGTGTGAATTCTGGTTGAGGGAGGTAACCTTCTTAGGACATGTTGTCTCTGCTGAAGGGATTAAAGTAGACCCTCGAATGGTTGAAGCGATTTTGGAATGGAAGCCACCTAAGTCGGTGTTAGAAATTTAGAGTTTCCTAGGGTTGGCAGGTTACTACAGAAGGTTTGTGGAAGGATTTTCTGTGATGGTAGCACCTTTGACAAAACTCATAAGGAACGGGGTACTGTTTGTGTGGACAGAGAAGCAGCAAGAAGCTTTTGAGAAGTTGAAGAAAGTTCTGACTGAAGCATCTATGTTAATTCAGCCGGAGTCTGGAAAGGATTTTACTGTGTACAGCGACGCATCACATGTGAGTTTGGGCTGTGTGTTGATGCAAGAGGGTAAGGTGGTTGCTTATGCATCACGACAGCTTAAGCCTCACGAGGGAACTATCCTACTCATGATTTGGAGTTGGCAGCAGTGATCTTTGCACTTAAGATTTGGAGACATTACTTGTACTGAGAAAAGTGTATTTTATACACAGACCATAAGAGTCTTAAGTATTTGTTGACTCAGAAGGAACTGAACCTTAGGCAAAGGAGATGGATAAAGTTGCTTAAGGATTATGACTGTTCGATCGAGTATCACCCAGGCAAGGCTAATGTGGTAGCCGATGCTCTAAGTCGAAGAGTTGTATTTAATCTGAGAGCAATATTTTCTCGTCTAAGTCTGTATGATGATGGGAGTATATTAGCTGAGTGGCAAGTAAGGCCAACATGGATGGATTAGATTAAGGAAAAGTAGTTGAGAGATGAGTCTTTGGTTGCTCGTTTCCAACAAGTCAAGGATGGGGAAACTTCTGAGTTTGGGTTGAATAGTGAAGGAGTTCTCTATTTTCGAGGAAGAATTTGCATTTCGAGGGACTCTGACTTGAGGCAGTCAATACTTAAGGAAGCTCATGGGGGACTTTGTGCCATGCATCCTAGAGGGAATAAGTTGTATCATGACTTGCGAGAGTTGTACTGGTGGCCTGGGCTTAAACGCGAAGTAATAGAGTTTGTGGGGAAATGTTTGACATGCCAGCAAGTGAAAGCTGAGCATCAATTACCTTCTGGACTGTTGCAGCCAGTGAAGATACCATTTTAGAAGTGGGAGAGGGTAACCATGGACTTTGTGAGTGGGCTACCCTTGACGCCATCAAAGAAAGATTCGATTTGGGTAATTGTGGATAGGTTGACCGAATCGGCCCATTTTATACCTATCCGCATGGGCTTCTCACTTCAAAAGTTAGCCAAGTTGTACTTGCAGAGAACGTGCGACTTCATGGTGTCCCAGTTTTGATTATTTCTGATAGGGATCCCAGGTTCACATCTCGATTTTGGCAAAAGTTGCATGAGGCATTGGGGACTCGATTGAACTTTAGTACGGCTTTCCATCCTCAGACTGATGGTCAGTTGAAAAGGGTTATTTAGATTCTGGAGGACATGTTGAGGGGATGTGTTATTGACTTCCAAGGTAATTGGGAGGATTACTTGCTATTGGCAGAGTTTGCATACAACAATAGTTATCAGGCGAGTATTCGAATGGCACCATATAAAGCACTGTATGGGCGAAGGTGTCGAACACCTAGTTGTTGGACCGAACTAGGAGAGCGACAAGTTCTTGGACCAGAGTTGGTAACTGATACTGAGGACAAGGTCAGAATAATTAGGGGTCGGTTAAAAGAAGCTGCTGATAGGCAAAAGCCGTATACGGATTTAAAGCGTAAAGAGATTGACTATTCAGTAGGTGATATGGTCTTCTTAAAGGTTTCTCCTTGGAAGAAGATTCTAAGGTTTGGTAAGAAGGGCAAGTTGAGTCCGCGGTTCATTGGGCCTTATCTGTAACACTCCTAACCCGTATCCGTCGCCGGAAGGATTAAGGAGTAATTACAACAAGTACAAGATTTCATTAAATAAATTATAAATTTTCCAGGTTCAATTCTCATGAAAACATTTAAAACCTTAATCGAATATCAACCATATATAAGCATTAACCATATGAAGCAAGTATAATAGCTAAACAAGCCATTTTCGCATGGCTATACATACATACATTACCAAAAGGTATTTAATTAACAACAAAAGCCAACCCTATACATGCCATTATCAAAGTTCAACTAAAAGTATACCAAAAGGGCTTAGATAGTGTGGACGACTTCGACTTTGACACTCCTGAGTCCGATAGCTGACGAACAAACTCAAATACAATTACATCATGTTTACTAACCATGCATCGTTCGATTCATTAATCCTAAACAAATAACATGATCCAGTTTCGTTAATCCACAAGATTTCCATAACCATTCGGCTACAAGTAAATACCTTATTTATTTATTTTGTCATGTAATTCAAGTAGAATCATTAGGTCACAAGTTAATTATTATGCTCATAGATAAATAATTGCCTTATTAAATCATAAGCTAAATTTCATTACTCAAAGACTTACCTTGAGTATAATTTGGGCAGTTACGGATAGACTACTCGACTGCTTTCTCCTTTCCTTTATCTGATTTTGATCCCCTTAGCTCTTGAGCTTAAATTTAAACAAATAAATTTATTTAATTATTTCTCACTTGGGCAATTCCATTCAATACATGTATGTCATACAATTTAAGTACAATGACCTTGTTCAATACTATTTAAACATCATGCATTATCGAATTTCATCAATACCATCTAACTTCATATAGAAACACATATCATCCTAAGTCGATACACAAGTCAAATGCATCATTTAAATTTCCAAAGTCCACTAAATCTACTATTATAGCCTTATAATATATATATATATATATTTATTACTAAGTTTAACAAAACATAACATACGACTAAGCAAGCATTCGTACATGAATCATTACTCAACTTTACCAATTGGATAATATGCTTAAGACACCATAAAATATTCCAAATTCTTTTCTCATCAATTCGACTAACTAATTAAATGTTATGACACATTATAAAATAACCTTACAACCACAAAGAAAGTTCGATAATAAGTCACAATTTAGTCATATCCCTCTATCATAATTTCTTCACTTAAACCGAATTAGCAAGCCCATATAGTCTTTGGCTGAATGCTATTTAACACAAGTCATCAAGAGTTTTATTATTTAACACCTTAGATATCAATAGCTAAATAGGTTAGTTGTACATATATATATATCGTCCAAAACCGAACATAAGAATTTTTCATATATCTAACATTAATTAAATTATTCAAAACCCCATTAGCAAAATATTATGTACTATACCGAACCTAAAAAAAATCAAACACCTAGCTTAACCATTTCAAAACACTTAACCGGCCTTTGATCAAGACTTTAAACAAAGTCTATGTTCGGCTATCACACATATGGGTATTATTAGTTTAAATTTTTAACAAGATTAATTTCTTTCATCAACAATCTTTTTGTTTCTTTTTCCATCAAAACTTAAGGGTAAAAATCAAGTTCTTCTCTTATATAACATAACCGAAAGTTCTATTCAACCATCTAAATTCAAAATTTTAGTATGGGCTAGGTAAAAAGCATGATGATTAACCTAAAACAACTAAGATTTCAAAAAAAATAACATAATTTACTAACCTTCTCTTGATTCAAAAGGCCGAATGTCCCCCCCTCTTTTTCTTCTTCAAGTACGGCTAAGAAGAACAAGGTGATGCTTTGTTTTCTTCACCATTCATTTCCTTATTTTAATTACTTTTCCTTTTTATTTATTTATGTTATAAAATATAAAGCCACTAACTAATAATTAATACATATTAAATGTATATAATTCCATCATGGCCGGCCATTACTTATCATAAATGGAAATTTGACATGCAAATCCATCATTTTTATAATATGCATTATTAAGCCACTTTGATATTGACCTATCATCTTACACAATTATCTCATATTAGTCCTATAAACAATTTCACATACAAACGGCAAAATTAAAGCATGAAACTTTCACACATGCATTTACACACTTCATAAACATGAAATATAATTTATAATTATTTTTATATCTCAGTTTTGTGGTCCTGAAACCACTTTCCGACTAGGGTCAAATTAGGGCTGTCACATTATCGGGTTTTGAAGTGAGTAGGACCAGTGGCGTACCAATTGGAGTTGCCTCCAGAGTTAGACAGGATTCACGATGTTTTTCACGTGTCCATGTTAAGGCGTTATCATTCTGACCATACTCATGTTGTGCCGGTTGCAGAAATTGAGGTGCAAACAGATTTGACCTTTGAGGAGGAGCCTGTGCAGATATTGGATCAAGATGTTAAGGTATTAAGAAGGAAATCTGTCCCACTAGTGAAGGTGCTTTGGCGTAATCACGGCAGAGAGGAAGCTACTTGGGAGCCAGAAAAGGCAATGCAACAACAATACCCTCATCTGTTTGGATTAGGTAAATTTTGAGGACGAAATTTCTTTAACGAGGGTAGAGTTGTAACGCCCCAATTTTTAGGAATTCTGTGAATTTTGGAAAAATTTAAAATTTCTATGTTCTGTCTGCTTGGCGTAGGTTTAATTATGTTAGTGGGCCACTAGAAGGCCCAAGCTTAAGTTAAAACCCGATAATTTTAATTAATTTTAATTCTAGACGGAAAAGGGGGTTCTAGTCGACTGGGCTTTTAAGTATTAATTGGGTAAAATAAAACCCAAGGAAACATATGGCAAAGTGGCATGTGAAGCCACTGGGAAGGCTATAAAAGTGGCGTGTGGATGCTAGGGAGAACTGAGGTTCAAGTCACAATGACAGCATATTAAGGGAATTATTTTTATGAGTATGAAAGGTAAGTAATGAAACTCAAGTAAAAGTCTGTCAGGAGGAGTTTGAGTTGCTCAGGAGATTGAGCAAGGAGGGGATAAGGGAGAGAATTTAGGAGCTGATTAGGGAGAGCAGTATTGGCCGAATGATGGACTCTTGAGGAGCAAGAGTTGGCCGGCCAAGGGTTTCTTTAGGGGGCAAATTTCGGCTAGGTTAAATGCCAAGTATAAATTCGGCATTTGGGGTAGGTTGTGCCATTTTTCTGACCATCCTTCCTCCTTCTCCTTTCTTTTCTTTTTCTCTCCATCTACCTTCTCCTCTTCTTTTCTCCATTGCCGAATTCTTCTACCACTCTACTCTACACCACTTTCTTACTATTATTTTTAAGCCTTACAGTCGAATATCACAAAAGCCAAAATCCCAAAAGTTCATATTGTCTGTGCCGAATTCTCCTAGAAAAACCTACTAAATTTTCTTCATCCTTTTTGATCAATTCTTTCTTTTTTTGAGCCCCAAAATTCTGTCGACAAAGCCACTACAAAACCCTCATCTTCTCTTCACTGTTACAAAAAACTGAAAATGCATAGTCATAGGGACATAGCCAAATTTTAAGATCACTAAAGGCTCAACTTTTGTTATCATTTGAGGGGTTAGATCTGCATCAGAATCGAG
The DNA here is from genome assembly GCA_025698475.1 of Gossypium anomalum. Lineage (NCBI taxonomy): Eukaryota > Viridiplantae > Streptophyta > Magnoliopsida > Malvales > Malvaceae > Gossypium > Gossypium anomalum. Next base: position 18,312,117 of record CM046963.1, on the reverse strand, counting down.
TAGGAGTTAACTGGAATCATGGTGAAGGGCAGGTGGTAAGTCATTGAACCTATTCTTTATTTCAGGTTATAGAAAAAGCCAAAACCCCTAAAGGTTAGGGAGGCTGTCGATTTGGGCTTATAGCTCTAAGGGTTGTGATAACTACTTTATTTTGATCATAGTGTGATCTAGAGGCTGCTGATCAAAGGCTTGGACAAGTGGAACGGCTGGATCTAAACATAGTCGCTAATTTCAGCAAAGGTAGGATCGCTAGTGCCTAAGGTGTTATTGGCTGAATATGGTAAGGGGTTATTACGTAGTTCATTTTCGATAGTTAGATTAACGTGTTAGTAATCCAATTGTAGGCAACTCGTGTGTGGAACTCATCAGCATATCGTCGCAAACAGGTATGTAACTGACACCCTCTCACAGACTAGATCGGCAAAAGTCGAAAAGCTGAAATGCCAAAAAGTCAGTATTTTGGGAACTTGCGAGTGTGCGAATGCTCGTGAGATTGATAGTTTGATGTATATGGTAAACTAAAGTGATAAGATTGCAGAGTGCACAATTCCGTGCATTTCGATATTTCTGGGCTTAATGGGCCAAAATAAGGTTAATGGGCAAGTGTTTCTATTAGTACGTAAATGGCTATGATATGCATGGAAACCCTAAGAGTAGTTAAATTACTAGAATACCCCTATGTATGTAAAATTACTATTATATCCCTAGGTGCAAAATGACCATTATACCCCTAGGGTTAATTTTGACTGAAAAGCATGATGATCTGATTCTGTATAATGAATGCCATGATTGTATATCTGTTGCATGGGGACATGGGTTATATTATGGAGGAAGCGTCCTGGTGGCTATGCCACAATTATCTGATCTGGTGGCTTTGCCACATATATCTGTTCTGGTGGCTCTACCACGAATATCTATTTCTAGTGACTCTGTCACACTATCTGTTCTGGCAGCCTTGCTGCATATTTCTGTGGCGTGTAGCGGTTGGGTGGGTCGAGTAGTCTCTCCACATGGTGTAAGGCTGGTATGGGGGTGCATGTGGTTGGATTTGGGTTGGGTTTCTGCATATACATGTGATATCTGTTCTGCTCTGTTATGGGTTTATGGGCTTTATTCTGAAATCTGTTCTGGGCCAAGGCCAACTTGATCTGTTTCTATCGTTTGAGCTGATATAGGCTATGGTTGGGTTAATTTACACACTGAGTTTCCCCAAACTCACTCCTTATTTTCATCCACGCAGGTAATCCCCAACCATAGTGGGCTTGGAGCTGTGAGGGATTCGGAGTGGCCACACGTTTCTGCAAATTCGATTTTCTTCTGGTGAACTGGACCTTCTTTTTTTTATGCTTAGGTTTTTTTGGGTTTTGAATTGTAATAAGGCCACTTTAATTATTTTTAATGGTTTTGATAGGTTTTATTAAGATAGATATGATTTATACTCAACTGTCGAAATTGATTAGCTTAGGGCGCGTTTTCAAAAATAGCATTTGATTTCAAAATAACACGACAACAAGCAAAGCTTCCGCAATGAAAATGTTTTCCAAAATTAATCACTTTTCTTAAAATGGACTTAATCGACTTGGTTTCCTAAAAATATACTCGACGTTAAAGTGTCGCAATGGCAGTGTGCATGTCTAGGATTGGTTCCAAGGAGAGTTTGGTACTTAAGCAGTCCGATGGACTCACCTCCTCATTTCTAGTTTCCTACCTGGTGCACAGCTTCCATTCACTTTAACTTATAATAATATTATCTTTTCAAACACTAAGTAAATTCTTCGAGATCAACGACATAAAATGTTTCGAACGCTTCGATGTGGCACGTCAGATCCGGTCATAACGTCCAGGCCGGGTTTGGGGTGTTACACATACCAAAATTTTCAACCAATACCATGCTTAAAGATGACCAAATCACATTAGAACATAACACATTACAAACATACACCAAAACTATGCAGAAACTTATCATTTGCTAGCCAATTCACATGGCATAACATATATACATATCAAGCTTAAACTTAATCATTCTAGCCTATACATGCCATACTTATAAATATGTACATTTCCAAAAGTATCAAAATGAGTTTGACAGTGTGGTGACAATCCTCGACTATCCCGAGCCTTCAGTAGCAATGATAACTATAAAACAGACAGAAATCACTCAGAGTAATCTACAAAGAGCTTAGTAAGTCAAAACAATTACCCAAACTAATATAGCATATAAGTAAAAGTTAATAGCCAGAATTCACAAATGTCTCATGGAATACTTCATTACTTTACAGAATTCAAGTCTCTTATATTCAGAAATCTAGTACGATACAAACTTACCTGTATGAATTATACATTTCATAAATTGATTTCCATATCTCATACTTCATCATTAGACAATTCAAAAATGAAATAGATGTTCATAGCTAGATACAATGCCGACGTCCCAGACGTGGTCTTACATGTAATTTGATATCGAAGGCCTCTGTCCCAAACAGGGTCTTACACAAAATCTCAAATCGAGGCCTGTGTCCCAGACATGGTCTTACACGATATCTCAAATCAATGTCAACATCCTTTCAGGAACATACAGAGCTGTTTTGACATCAACATATTATTAGAGTTTATTCATCAGGCTGTCAAGGCTGTCCAATATAGATTACAGTTTAAATACGCAGAGTTTAATCAATTTAACACATAATTGTAATTCGACTTACCTCGTACGGATTGCGGACGAAAACAAGTCGACTATTCAACTACTTTGGACTTCCCTCGGTCTAAGTCCGATTTTCTTTGTTCTTGATCTATTACAATTCAAATTCAACCATTCAATCATTCATTTCATTCAAAATAATCCATGAACACATATTTAGGGCATTTTGCATTTTAGCCCTTACATTTTCACACTTTGACAATTTAGTCCATTTTTCACAAAATTGCAAATATACAAAATTCACCAAGACTATAGCTTAGTCGAATATACATGGCTTCCATACAAGTCCAAATAACACATTTAATTCACAATTTAGTCCCTCAAAACTCATTTTCACAATTTAGCCCAAATAGCTCTGTTTCACCAAAATTCAAAGACAAAACTTATAAATCATTTTTTTCAAGCCTTCATAAATTTATAAATCATTTTCTTCAAGCCTTCATAATTCATCCAAAAGCATCATAGAACTCATGATATCAATAATGGCATTTCATGAAATCTTTAACAGAAATAGAAATTCAGACATGGGTTTTGAATAACACGAAGCAACGATCGCAGAAACGTACAAATTATCAAAAACGGACGAAAATTCATACCTTAATCAGGACTTAAGCTAGCCGAAACCTAGCTAATCTTTTCTATTCTTTTTCTTTCAAACAATCGGCCAACAAAGGTGAAAATGCATGGCCATTTTATGTTTTCTTTATTATTAAACATATTATTACACAAATGACTATTTTAACCTTAACTATTTCATTTTAAAATTCACCAACTAATGTCCATATTTGTCCACCATTAAAAAAAATGGTAAATTTGACATGCAAGGGCCTTTATTTTAAAAGCCAAGGCCAAATAGACACTTTAACAATTAGCATGCAACTTTTGCATTTTACACGATTAAGTCCTTTTTCATAATTAAACACAGAAACAGATAAATTAAATCATAGAAACTTCACAGATATAAATTCACATATCACAGACATAGAAAATAATATTAAAATATTTTTTGGACTCAGATTTGTGGTCTCGAAACCACTATTTTGACTAGGGTCTAAATCGGACTGTTACAATTCTCCCCATCTTAGGAATTTTCGTCCCTGAAAATCTTACCATTAAACAGATTCGGATATTACTGTTTCATTGCATCCTCAGACTCCCATGTTGCCTCTTCTACTCCGTGTCCATGCCATAACACTTTGACTAACGGAATTCTCTTATTACATAATTATTTAATCTCACGAGACAGAATACAAATAAGCTTTTCTTCAAAAGTCATATCAAAATGGATTTCAATATCAGACGGAGAAATCACATGTGAAGGGTCCGATCTGTATCGTCGAAGCATCGATACGTGGAATACATTATGAATCTTTTCGAACTCAGATGGTAGCCTCAATCTATAAGCAACCGGCCCAACTAGCTCAATGATTTCATACGGTCTGATGAACCTCGGACTCAACTTGCCCTTTTTACCAAATCGGAACAGTTTCTTCCACAGAGACACTTTCAAAAACATTTTATAACCGATGTTATATTCGATATCCTTTCGTTTTAAATCTGCATAAGACTTTTGACAATCAGAGGCAGCTTTCAGACTATCTCAAATTATTTTCACTTTCTGTTATGTTTCTTTTATCAGATCTATGCCGTAAATCTTATTCTCACTAAGCTCAGACCAGTATAACGGAGTTCTACACTTTCTACAGTATAATGCTTCATACGGTGCCATTTTAATGCTCGATTGAAAACTATTATTATAAGCGAATTCAATCAAAGGTAGATATTGTTCTCACGTACCTTCGAATTCAAGAATGCAACATCTGAATGTATCCTAAAGTATCTAAATAATCCGTTCAGATTGACCATTCATTTGCGGATGAAAAGCAGTGCTGAAATACAATTTAGTACCCAGAGCATCTTGCAATTTCCTCCAGTATCGCGATGTAAATCTCGGATCTCTATCTGATACTATCGACAATGGTACACCATGTAACTTTACGATATTAGAAATGTATAACTCAGCTAGTTTATCGAGTGAACAATCAGGTCGAATTAGAATAAAATGAGCTGATTTCGTCAACTGATCAACTACAACCCAAATTGCATCTTTCTTTCTCAGAGACAAAGGCAAACCCGAGACAAAATCCATGGTCACTGGATCCCATTTCCATTCCGGAATCATAATCGGTTGCAACAGACCAGATGGCACCTGATGCTCAGCTTTGACTTGCTGACAAATTAAACATTTAGAAACAAAATCGAAAATATCTCTTTTCATTCCCTGCCACCAGTATAGTTATTTCAAGTCGTTATACATTTTCATACTCCCTGGATGTACAGAAAATCTACTACTGTGAGCCTCACTCAAAATCATCTGAATTAACTCTGGATTTCTCGAAACACAAAGTCTATTTCTGAATCTCAAACAATCATCAACATCAACCCGGCATTCAGAATCACACAGAGCTCGTTTAGCTATCAATTTATTGTCAGATTTTTGAGCCTCGTAGATATGTTGTATAAACAAGGGTTTTGCTTTCAGTTCGGCACAGACCAAGGTATCATTAGACAGTGCTTAATGAGCATTCATCGTTCGCAATGCGGACAATGATTTTCGACTCAGAGCATTTGCTACCACATTTGCTTTGCCCGGATGATAATCAATAACTAGCTCGTAGTCTTTTAACAATTCTAACCATCTTCTCTGTCGCAGATTCAAATCTTTTTGCGTCATTAAATACTTCAGACTTTTATGATTAGAAAACACGTGAAATTTCTCACCGAACAGATAGTGACGCCAGATTTTTAAAGTAAACACAATAGCAGCTAGCTCAAGATCGTGTCGGATAGTTCTGGTAACATCTCGAAATAAGGCCTAAATGGAATAATGGTTGCGAAACCACAAATCTGAGATATAAAAGTTTATTTCAATTAATTTTTATGATTTACCGAGTGATTAGATGCATGTGTTAGAGTATTGATAAGAAATTTTATAGATTGTATGTTTAATTTGCCTATTAGGGCTTATTTGCAGAAGTTGCTGTAACAGCCCGATTTAGGGCCTAAACGGAATAGTTATTTTAGAACCATGAATTCAAAGTCAAAAAATTTATTTCGATTAAGTTTTAAGGTTTATTTATTGATTAAAATATTGTGTAAAAATATCGTTAAGAAATTTTACTGATAAAGTGCTTAATTGGACTTTTAGGACTAAATTGCAAAAGTTACAAAATATATGTTCTAATTCATAAGTACTTGATTGAAATGGGAGTTTAAAGAGGAGGTCCTTAAATGTTAATTAGACCATTATATTTCATTTGGACAAAAATGGGCATGAATAGGACAAAATTTTAAAGAAAGGCCTTAAGGGCATTTTAGTCATTTGGTAATTAAAAGAAATAAAAAGGGAAAATAAAGCCAAATTGACTCATCTATTTCATGGAGGCCGAAATTAGCATAGGGGAAACGATGGCTAGGGTTTTCAAGCTTTCCAAGCTCAATAGTAAGTCCGTTCTAGCCCCGTTTTTCAAGTTCTTTACATTTTTGGAATCTCGGTAACTTGATTAGGCTTATTCTAGAAATAATTTAAGCTAGGGTTCATATTTGGAAAAATACCCATAGGTGAAATGTGTTTTTTTTGATGTTTTATGGTAGAATATGAAGGCTGAAATTATGTTAAACAACTTTTGCTAAGCGGTTTTAAGCAAAAATGAGTAAACGGCTTAATTAGTAAAAGTTGTTATTGTTCATCACTATGTGTTAGAGTGAGAATTTGATGTTGCCATAGAAGGGAAAAATGACCAGCATGTCATAAAACATAAGAATAAGGGATGAAGTTTAATTCCCGAGCCTAGGGGCAAAAGTGTAAATATGCAAAAGTTTAAGGGCAAAATTGTAATTTTGCCAAAGTTTGAGTTAAGGACTGTTTTGAATAGTATATTGATTAAATAAGTAAAATATGATGTTTTAGATCCTGGAAAATGAGATTTGAATCTAGAATGGGAGAAAAATAAAAAATCGGGAAAGTTAGTAAAATGGCCGTTTTAGTATCGAGGTAATAAGCATTAAGTTATGCATGTTTCAATGTAATATCGATATAATTACTATGGTTTCCGAGGTGTTGAAAGTAAATATAATTATGATGAATTAAATGTTCAAAATTAATTTGACATGGAAATGAGAAAGTATGTAAGTTTCTATGTAAATATTACATTATCTTTATTTACGTTTCTATATTTCAGCATATTTTATGTATTGTAGCTGATTTTTGAATTATAATTGACTATTGGAAGAATGCAATAAAGTGTTAGATAGTGAGATACTTCCCATTTGAACCTTCGGAATCAAAAGATACGGATGGTATGTAGCTAGGTCACATGTGTAATACGGGATGTATACCATGTGTACAAGAGAGCTACAGGATATATGTAACTAGGTCACATGCGTGGTTCCAGGTGAAGGACACTATGTAGACAAGAGAGCTACGAGATAAACTGGCTAGGTCACATGGGTGGTACTAAGTGTTCACCATGTGTGCAAGAGAGCCAAAATTATGTGTACAATCGAGCTAGGTCACATGAGTGGTGCTAAGTGAAGGCCACTATGTGTACAAAAGAGCTTCGATTTTAAAGGTGGGCTGTGTGCGATACCATCGTGTATCTGTTATTATTCCGAAGCGTTCAACTGGGAAATTGATTAAATGAAATTGTGTATGACTTTGTGATGATAAGTGTAAGCATATACGTGTGTAACTTGGGAGCAATATGCTCGATATGTGATTGGAAATTGGAAAGATTGTTATGGGTAAGTGATGAATACAATTGAAGTGTGAAAGATCAAAATTGACAATAAAACTGTTCGGGATAGTTGCAGTGACGGAAATATAAAAATCTACCAAAAATAGTAGAAATTGATTCAGTGACTGAATGAGATATCAAATTAGAGCTTAATGAATCTATTTTCATATAACGGAAACAGAGCAAGCAAAGGAATTCTATATTATGAGATATTTAAGTTTTGAGAGACTGGTTCAGAATGACTACGTGATCCCCTGTTCTGACTTGGAAAAATCATTAAAAATTGTACAAAAATAATTATGGGATATAATTTGTATGCTTGAAATCCTTAATGAGTCTAGTTTAAAATGAAATAAATGAGAACATCCTTTGAATTCTGTACAAGGAGAAAATTTCTTCGTAGTGAAGAATGGTCAGGGTAGTTGAGCAGTGAAACAGGGGTAACTTCAATGAATTAACTATACTAATTGGCTAGACCAAAAATTCTGAAAATTTTATGGTCATAATATACATGAATCTAGTTTCAAGGAAAATTAATGGTTTGTAATTTGGAGTTCTGTATCTCCAGAGAGAAATAAATAATTTAGCTGCTAGTACTCTACTAGACAGCTTATTTTGAACCTGTTTATGATTGTAATAGTGAAAGTATGTGTGTTTGTGATGGTAATATTCCGGGAACATGTTGTGACTTTGTTTAAAGTATGATAATATTATTTATTAATATTTACATATTTACTTACTAGGCTATAATGCTTACTCCCTTCCTTTCCTTTTTCCTATAGTGTCACAGATGTTAGCTCGAGTTGGAGGTCGCCGGAGGTTAAATCACACTATCAAACTATTGATCGATATATAAAGGTTTTAAAGTATTTTTTTTAGTCTTTGGCATGTATGGGGACTCATTTAATTTTTATTGAGTTGCTAGGAGTTGGCCTAAAATACTAACCTATGTTAATTGAAGGTCTCTATTGTCAAAGTCATTAAATGAATATAGTCTTGATTATGTTATTAATTAAATGATGTAATTTATGAATGTGCATGCTTGCCTATGTGTGCAGTTGAATTAAAGCATGATATGGGCCTTGTAAGCTCTTTTTAAGGGACAGCTTGAATGTGTTTGAAAAAGTTTTAAATTAGAGTGAAATTATGAATCAATTTTTATACGATGATTAGTGATTAAGTCCGGTAATGCCTCGTACCCTGTTTTGGCGTTGAACACGGGTAAGGGGTGTTACAGTTCTTTTCATGCGGCTTTAACTATCTCGAAGCATAAGCAATGACTTTTCCTTCTTGCATTAAAACACATCTCAGACCAATCAACGAAGCATCGCTGTAAATTACAAATTCTTTACCCGATTCAGGTTGTACTAATATCGGAGCTTCAGTCAACAAAGCTTTCAGCTGATCAAAACTGTTCTGACACTTTTCTAACCACTCAAACTTCACATCTTTTTGGAGCAATTTTGTCAATGGAGTCTCAATCATCGAGAAACCTTTTACAAATTTTCTATAGTAACTAGCAAGTCCCAAAAATCTACGGACTTCAAATACATTTCTCGGAGGTTTCAAATCCATAATAGCTTAAATTTTGCTCGGATCAACTCGGATACCAGAGGCTGATACAATATGACCCAGAAAACCGACTTCTCTCAACCAAAACTCACACTTACTGAACTTTGCATACAACTGTTTATCTCGTAGTATCTGTAGCACTATTCTCAAATGCTCGGCGTGTTCAGATTCATTACGTGAATAAATCAATATGTCATCAATGAATACCATAAAAAATTGATCTAAATACGGTCTGAAAATTCTATTCATTAAATCCATAAAGATAGCAGGTGCATTCGTTAATCCAAAAGGCATAACTTAAAATTCATAATGTTCGTACCTCGTTCTAAAAGCAGTTTTTAGAATATCAGAGTCCTTTACTCACAACTGGTAGTAACCCGATCTCAGATCTATCTTTGAAAACACAGTAGCACCTTTCAACTGATCGAATAAGTCATCAATCCCGGCAGAGGATATTTGTTCTTTCTGATCACTTTATTAAGTTGTGGTAATCAATACACATTCTCATTGTGCCATCTTTCTTTTCACAAAGCGTAAGCAGAGCACCCCAAGGTGAGAAACTCAGTCTAGCAAATCCTCGATCGATCAATTCTTGCAACTGAGATTTCAATTCCTTTAATTCGGTCACAGCCATTCTATACAAAGTTATTGAAATTGGAGTAGTACCAAATACTAATTCAATGCCAAACTCAACTTCTCGAATTAGAGGCTGATCGTTATTTTTCGTGATAAGTTTTATAAATTTATAATTAATCGTTCTTGAAACTAACTATTATCACGACGTAGGCAAGTGTACCTATCGAATAGTAGTATAGCTTTAGCAAGACCGGATTGTCAAACCCAAAGGAACTAAAAGTACTAGTATTAACTGTCTTTTTATTATCTAGCCTAAGAATAATGGGGTTTGTTTTAATTAAATAATTAACTAAGCAAAGAATTCACAGAAAATAGAATTGGGGAATTACTTTTGGAAAAACGATTGATTTAAGACAACACCTAAGGAAAAATCCACCTAGACTTCACCTGTTATCTGGCTCCGAATCGGACAATTTATTCATTCAACTTGTTCCGTAGAAATCCCTAAGTTATGTTATTATCCCTATTCAAGACTAATAATGTCTAACCCTAGATTGAATAATTGAATCTCTTTCTAATTAACACCCTAGGGTTGTATTAACTCGATCTATGGATCCCCTTATTAGGTTTCACCGTAATCTGGCAAAATGTTGTCACCCTATCTCTAGGCGCGCAATCAACTCCGCTTAATTATGACAAAGTTACTCTTAGACAGGGACTATTCATCCTCCAAATAAAAGCATTAACTTGAATCAATATCCTGAAATACCGAAACAAGAATTAAGAACAAGTTAAATATTTATCATACAATTCAGAAAATAATAACAAGATTCGTCTTAAGTTTCATTCCCCTTGGGTATTTAGGGGATTTAGTTCATAACTAAAAAGGAAAACATCTCAGAAGAATAATGAATACAAAACATAAAGAAAACCCAAAACTCCTGAAGGGAAATTGAAGAGAGATCCTCAGTCTTGATGATAAATCTGGCTTCTAAGATGGATCAATCAGCTTTCTTGGAGTAATTCTTACTCCCTACTCTCTGTGTCCTCTTTAGTCTTCCTCTAGGGTGTTTAAATTGGCTTTAGAATGCATAAAAGCCCTTCAACTCACCCTTTTTCCAAATAGAACTTAACTAGGGCTCGGCAGGGACACGCCCTTATGACACGCCCGTGTGCGATTGCTTCAGGCCGTGGTCAAGGCTGAGAGATCAACACGCCCATGTTGAGGTTGTTTTAGGTCATGTTCGAGCCTGTTAGAATGGCACGGGTGTGTGTTCTGCCCGTGTGAGGAAGTCCAAGCCATGTTGTTTTCCCACATTAGCCTATTTTCTCTATTTTTCGCTCGTTTCTTGTTTTTTTTGCTCTCCTATGCTCACCTAAGTATAAAACATGAAATTAAAGGATTAGGAGCATCAAATTCACCAAATCTAAGGAGAAATAATTCATAAATTTGTTAAGCATGGGATAAAAATATGTATAAATTACGGTTTATCAAATACCCCCACACTTAAGTGTTTGCTTGTCCTCAAGCAAAATCCTCAATTCACAATTAAAAATTCCTTTTTCTCAACTTATAATTCTTATCAATAATATCTCGAACTAACCCATAAGTAATCATACATTGAGAATTCAACTAGAAGAACATTAAAGTTTCAAACATTCCAAGTTGAGCATTTAATCATGAAAAATATAGGCATTTCCCCTTATTTAAATAATCACCTTTGATTCAAAATCTCACAGAGTTTAACACCTCACTAAAGATTCACTCAAATCACTCGAAGTGTTTAAGGATAATGAATGTAGCACTCAGCAGTCAATATGAAAAGTTATTACCATAGCGTTGCATGAAAATCAAATCTTCACCATTATATATTGAGGTGATACATCAATCAAAAGGTCTTTAGAGGGTTGTAATGAGGCTCGGTTAGGGGGTGTGGTCACAACTGAAAGAAAAGGTTAGAATCGAGATTGAATTGAAAAATGACTTAATTAGAAAAATATTTGATCATCACTTGCGTACAACAGAGTTTCTTCTCAGAATATGAAATTTAAATACTTAAGCTCAGAAACAAAAGATCACTACTACTAATATGTATACATGTAATTTTTTTTAAAAACAAGACATAGCTAAGCAATTTATTCAAATCAAATCTCAACACAAAAAGGGATCAAATTAATTGAGGGGATTTCAACAATAATGAGTTAAGGGTTAATAATAAGGGTAATACAATGAATGACTTGTTATGCTCAAAGGGGTTTACTAAGGGTTAATTGTGGAGGTAGGCTTTTCATGGCATGGGTGGGTTAATCCTAAGTGCCTTTATCATCTTGACATATCAAATCAAATGGTGTGGTCTTGACATGCATAATCAAGCAAGTTCTAGAAAAACAATTCGATATTGACGCACTCAAGCAATAATAAAAGTGAGAATGAAGGAAATAATAGATGCTCTTTAAAGGCTCAAAATCTCATAAAAAATATGGCTTTTTGATGTTCAAGACTGCAGATTTCAATTCAAGGTAATACCTAAACTTGGGAAAATAACCTAAATTTTAAATTTTTAAAATTCAACTCATCATGCTTAATTCTCTAATGTCTTAAAGTTTAAACAATCAATGCATGAATGCCTATGTTTTAATTCAAGATATATTAATAAAAATCATAAATTAATAAAAATTCATCTTAAAAATGATATGATGATTTCCAAGAGAACAAGGCAATATTCAGGGATTTTTCTGATAATGAAATGAATACCCCCCACACTTAAGATGTATATTTCCCTCAATGTACAAAGATAAAGTTTGTGATAATTATGGATATAATATCATAAGATAAGGAGAGAAGTGAAACTTCTTGAGTGATAAATGAATGAACTCCCTAATTTGGAGTTATGTAGAGTGGAAGAGGATACTATGGTGGTGGTAGAGGTTGGGTTCCACAAGTGCTGCACCAAAATAATATTATATCTCATGATTGAGCAGGGCATGGCAGTCGTGGAGAACCTTTTCCAATGGAGTTTGAAGCTCCTAAGTGATTGTGAGCTTTGTAGCTATTTATAACTGTGATAAAATCAGGAACTTTTTAGGGGATATAAGGAAGAATAATTACTCATAAAGAATTAGCCGAGATTAAAATTTGTTTATAAAACCTAAATATAAAATAGTAGCATAAAGAAGGTAACATTAAAACTTAAAAGTGAAATTAATAAAAATATAAAATAAAAATAAAGATAAGATAAAATTAAATATCATCATCGCCGGATGGTTCGCGAGGTGGTGGTGGCGATAAGATGTGGAAGTGCTAACAAATCTACTGTAGAGTAGCATCAATGTTATCAAATCGCTGAAAACACTACTGCTCGAATTGAGTGAGGCGCTCAGAGATGTTAGTATATGAAGCCGCCGCATGAGCTGACTGATATGTGGGTGGTGGCTGAGATGGTGGGTCCTCGTCCTGTGGAGGGACATCATCAGTAATGTCCTTAGGGGCCTCCTCATCGGTTGATTGGGAGAGATGATATTGAGGAGAATAGGTTCCTAGGCGCTTTTCGATCATCCTCATACTTAGCATGCTCGAGATACCTTGTGGAGACATCTGGCCAATGAGGGTAAAGGATGATTCTTGTGCCGTGGTGTTGAGGAGCCCAAAGTGCTGAGCCAGTCGAATCATGTAGGGGCCAATGGAGATGACCCCCTTCCGATGTCGCTCCTTCTAATGGCAAATGGCAAGGGCAATGAAATAGGCGAGGTCGAAGAAGTGCCCATGCGACATACAACATAAGAAGTAGACGTCGTGAATGTTGATGACGTCGTTGCTCTCTCTCTGCCCTGTCAAAGTGTGAGATAAAATAGAATGTAGGTACCTTAAGGACGGAGGGAGAGCTGATGCCTTGGAGCGACTGGGGCCGTAGGTGGCCGAGCGAGGGACGAGGTGTTCCAGCACTTCGATAGAGAATAATGGATGTGGTGGTTGAGGGAATCTAGGTCGTTCTCCTCCTTAAACTCCTCCGTGTAAAGGCCTAGTGCTGAACCAAACTCTGGGACGCTCAAATAGCGGACTAAACCACCAAGGTGAAATTGGAGCGTGCTGGGATCATCATAGTTGGTCATTACAGTCTGAAGATGGAATGTTGAGCATAGTTCCATTGTGAGCTTGAGATACGTCGGCATGACGATCTCAAAGAAAAGGTCCTATGGGTAGGTGGTGAGGAGGGCCCGAATCGCATCAGCCAGTTGGACTTGTTCTAGTGCGACCCAGTCAATGTAGCGGCCCACACCTAAGGGTCGGGCTCGAAGTATCTAGAAAAGTTCTTCTTGGGGTCCAATAGGAAACTGCAGGAAGGGGTGGCGAATTTTAGCGGTAGGACCCGAGGAAGATGACGCTCCCTTCCTTTTCTTCGAAGCGAGGACGGCGGCTTTCTTTCCACATGAAGATGACATGGTATACGCTAAAAAGAGGAGTTTGGGCGTCAAAGATGGGGTTGGAAGTGGCACACGGGCGTGGCAGGCAGGGCGTGTGGAGTTGCAGCGGCTAGGGTTAGGGATTTTGGGTGAAGAAGATGATGAATAGTGAAGGGTATTTATAGATTTTGGGGCACACGGACAGGACACGCCCGTGTGCCCCAATTTTAGCCCTTGCGTTTCGTGTTTTTTTGAATTTCGGTGCGTTTGGCCTTCGCTCCACGCCTGTGTACCTTGGGCGTGTTGATGCACATGACCATGTCGCATGTCCGTGTCTGGCTTCGTTCGCTTCTCCCACGCCCGTGTATGTAGGCCCACGCCCGTGTTGCCTTGACAGGTTCGACCATGGTTCTAAGACATGGGCATGTCGTACGCCCGTGTTGTTTTAGTAGGATCACCCACGGCCATGTTGCACGGCCGTGGCCATTTATCGTAGCCCATGTTTGGGAAAATTACTTGCCTTGTTTTTGCACGATCTAGAGCATGCCCGTGTGCCTGGTCGTGTGGTTGTGGAAAACATGTATTCAAGAGCTCAGTTAGTAGGTTAAGTGTTGAATACTGAATTTTAAAGAAGTTAATACCGTTAGTGCTCAGGTTTTCTCCCGAAAAGTGCTTATTTATAGTCTAAGCTCGACTTACCTCTCCATTGAATGGTTATGGTGGTTCCAGGAGTTTACACTCCTCATTCCTGATATCAATCTTATCAAAATAAGGATTTAGGTAGGTATTGTTTACTTTAAAAGTGCTAAATTTAGGATGACTTACCTCGACTGTACCGAATGGGAAAATGCTAAGTGTCGTAAGAGGAATTTCTTTATTTGGTTTGGCAGTGGCAATGTGAGGATCTGCGGCGTCTAATAGAACTTTATCTCCAACCTTAAGTTGATTTGGTGAGGTATTGAGCTCGTTCTGGCGTAGTTTTCATTTATCGTATTTTCTCGGTTTATGTGTTTGCCATTCATCTAGCTCATTGATTTGTAAACTTCGTTCTTCAAGAATAGTTCCTCTATCGTTTCTTGAACATGGCTCATGTATATCTTTCAAACTCATTTCCTGCAAAGTAGGTTGCACCATATTGTCAGTTTTAGTAGAATGGTTTATACAATCACCTTCAATTTTCGATGTGTTGCCAGAATTGCGAGCTTGAAGGGTGATTGTTTCGTCTCCGACACGAAGTGTAAGTTCACCTGTGCCAACATCAATAATCATTCTAGCAGTTGCTAAAAAGGGCCTTCCAAAAATCAAAGGAGTGTTGCTATCCTCCTCTATGTCTAGAACAACGAAGTCAACGGGAAATATAAATTTATCGATTTTAACTAGCACATCTTCAATAATACCCCTAGGAAATCTGATAGTTTTATCTACTAATTGAATGCTCATCCTAGTCTGTTCAGGTTTCCTAAGACCTAGTTGCTTAAACATTTTGTAAGGCATGATGTTAATGCTAGCCCCTAAATCAGCTAATGCATTATTAACATCTAAGCTACCAATTAAGCAAGGAATTGTAAAACTCCCTGGATCTTTTAATTTGTTAGGTAGCTTTTTCTATAGAATAGTTGAGCAAACTGCGTTTGGCTCTACATGCGACGCCTTGTCCAACTTCCGCTTATTTGCTAAAAGCTCCTTTAAAATTTTCATTGCGTTCAGCATCTGCGAGAGAGCTTCAATAAATGGTAAGTTGATATGTAATTTTTTTAAGAGTTTAAGGAATTTACCCAATTGTTCATCTGAGCGGTCTTTCCTTGTTGCTTTGGGATATGGCACATAAGGTTTATATTCTACACTTACCATTTTGTTTTCATTGTGATCTACCTCACCTTTACCTTTGCTCACCACAGTTTCTTGCCTCGGTTTTGGCTCAGGCTCAACGAATCCTTCTTCACCTTGAACATTAATCGCGTTGAGCTATTCCCTTGGGTTAGGTTCAGTGTTACTTGGCAAGTTACCTTGTGGTCGTTCAGAAATTAGTTTAGACAATTAGCCTATCTGAGTTTCGAGCCCTTAGATCGATGTTTGTTGATTTTTAAGTGCTGTCTCGGTATTCTGGAAATGAGTTTCTGACACTGAGATGAAATTGTATAACATCTCCTCAAGGTTCAGCTTTTTCTCTTGTTGGTATGGTGGTTGTTGGAAGCCTGAGGGTGGTGGTGGTCTCTGATTTCCTTGACCTCCCCATGAGAAGTTTGGGTGATTCCTCCAACCTGCGTTATAAGTATTGCTATAAGGATTATTTTGAGATCGAGGACTATTACCCATGTAATTTAATTGCTCGTTCTCCATGTTGTGGCCATAGGGTGGATATTCTGAATTGCTTGATCCACCTCCACTTGCTTCACATTGCATTACTGGATGAACCTGTGAAGAACTAAGAAAACCATCAATTTTTCTATTAAAAAGTTCTATCTGGGTTGAGAGCATGGCGACTGAATCGATGTTAAAAACGCCGGCTGCTTTTGTTGGCTTTGTCCTCATGACTTGCCACTAAAAGTTATTCAGTGACATCTCCTCGATAAATTTGTAAGCTGCTTCAGGTGTTTTATTGTTGATGGTTCCACCAGCTGCTGCATCAACCATCTGTCTTGTTGAGGGGTTTACACCATTGTAAAACGTTTGAACTTGCAGCCATAGAGGTAACCCATGGTGAGGGCACCTTCGCAGTAGGTCCTTGTATCTCTCCCATGCATCGTAAAGTGTTTCTAAATCCATCTCCACAAACGAAGAGATATCATTACGTAATTTGGCCATTTTAGCCGTCAGAAAATACTTTAATAAAAAATTTTTGGTCATTTGTTCCCAAGTAATGATTGACCCTCGTGGTAATGAGTTCAACCATTGTTTAGCTTTATTCTTTAATGAAAAAGGGAATAACCGAAGGTGAATGGCATCATCAGAAACGCCATTAATTTTAAATGTGTCATAGAATTCCAGAAAATTTGCCAAGTGAGTGTTGGGATCCTCATCTTGCAAGCCATAAAACTGAACAAATTGCTGTATCATTTGAATCGTGTTAGGTTTCAGTTCAAAATTATTTGCAGCAATAGCAGGCCTAACTATACTTGACTCAGTTCCTGTTAATGTAGGTTTAGCATAATCATACATAATGTGAGGAGCTTGATTCTGATTTATTGGGTCAGCAACAAGCGCAGGAGGTAGCGGATTTTCTTGATTTTCAGCCATCACCTCGGTTCTAGTTGAGATATCGCCCTCTTACTCTTCCTCTATGCATCTTAGGCTTCGCCTTATTTCTCTTCAGTTTCTGCGAGTTGTGCGATCGATTTCTTCATCAAAAAGTAATGGTCCTGGCGGGTTTCTTCTAGTCATAAACTATAAAAACCTGTCAGGAGGAAGAAAAAAAAATTTAGTAAATAAAAATAATAAAAATTAAATTAAATTGCAAGAAAAATAAATGGCTAAAGTCATAAAAATTGAGTGTTCCTAATATCTTAGTTCCCTGGCAACGACGCCAAAAACTTATTCGTGATTTTTCGTGATAAGTTTTATAAATTTATAATTAATTGTTCTTGAAACTAACTATTATCATGACGTAGGCAAGTGTAGCTATCGAATAGTAGTATAGCTTTAGCAAGACCGGATTGTTGAACCCAAAGGAACTAAAAGTACTAGTATTAACTGTCTTTTTATTATCTAGCCTAAGAATAATGGGGTTTGTTTTAATTAAATAATTAACTAAACTAAGAATTCACAGAAAATAGAATTGGGGAATTACTTTTGAAAAAATGATTTATTTAAGACAACACCTAAGGAAAAATCCACCTAGACTTCACTTGTTATCTGGCTCCGAATCGGACGATTTATTAATTCAACTTGTTCCGTAGAAATCCCTAAGTTATGTTATTATCCCTATTCAAGACTAATAATGTCTAACCCTAGATTGAATAATTGAAATCTCTTTCTAATTAACACCTTAGGGTTGCACTAACTCTATCTATGGATCGCCTTATTAGGTTTCACCCAAATCTGGTAAAATCTTGTTGATCGTGATTTTTTGTGATAAGTTTTGTAAATTTATAATTAATCGTTCTTGAAACTAACTATTATCATGACATAGGCAAGTGTACCTATCGAACAGTAGTATAGCTTTAGCAAGACCGAATTGTCGAGCCCAAAGGACTAAAAGTACTAGTAATGACTGTCTTTTTATTATCTAGCCTAAGAAATAAAGGAGTTTGTTTTAACTAACTAATTAATTAAACTAAGAAGTTGCAGAAAATAGAATTGGGAAATTACTTTTGGGAAAAAATGATTGATTTAGGATAATACCTAAGGAAAAATTCACCTAGAATTTTTACTTGTTACTCTGGCTCCGAACCGGATGATTTATTCATTTAACTTGTTTCGTAGAAATCCCTAAGTTATGTTATTATCCCTATTCAAGACTAATAATGTCTAATCCCTATGTTGAATAATCGATACTTTTCTCTAATTAACACCCTAGGGTTGCATTAACTCGATCTATGGACTCCCTTATTAGGTTTCACCCTAATCTGGCAAAATCTTGTCACCCTATCCCTAGGCGCGCAATCAACTCCGCTTAATTATGACAAAGTCACTCTTAGCCAGGGACTATTCATCCTCCAACTAAGATCACTAACTTGAAGTGATCTCCTGAAATACCAAAATAAGAATTAAGAACACATAATTAAGAACAAGTCAAATATTTATCATACAATTTAGAAAATAATAACAAGGTTCGTCTTAGGTTTCATCCCCCTTAGGTATTTAGGGGTTTTAGTTCATAACTAAATAAGAAAACATCTCAAAATAATAAAGAACACAAAACATAAAGAAAACCCAAAACTCCTAAAAGGAAAATTGAGGAGAGATCTTCAGTCTTGATGGTGAATCTGACTTCTGAGATGGATCAATCGGCTTCCTTGGAGTAATTCCTTACTCCCTATTCTCCGTCCCCCTTTTAGTTTCCTCTAGGGTGTTTAAATAGGCTTTAGAATGCCCAAAAGCCCTAAAACTTACCCTTTTTCTGAATGGAACTTAGCTAGGGTTCGGCAGGGACACGCCCGTGTGGCACAGCCATGTACGAGTACTTCAGGCCGTGGTCAAGGCTGAGATATCAACACGCCCGTGCTGAGCTTGATTTGGGCCGTGGTCGAGCCTGTTAGATTAGCACGAGCGTGTGTGATGCCCGTGTGAGGAAGTCCAGGCCATGTTGTTTTCCCTTGTCGGCTCATTTTGTCCATTTTTGTCCCGTTTCTTGTTCTTTTCGTCCTCATATGCTCACCTAAGTATAAAACATGAAATTAAAGGATTATGAGCATCAAATTCACCAAATCTAAAGAGAAATCATTCATAAACGTGTTAAGCGAGGGTTAAAAATATGTATAAATTACGGTTTATCAAATACCCCCACACTTAAGCGTTTGCTTCTCCTCAAGCAAAATCCTCTCGTCATAATTAAGAATTCTTTTTTCTCAACTTATAATTCCTATTAACAATATTCTCAAACTAAATCCATAAGTAATCATATATTTAGAATTCAACTAAAAGAACGTTAAAGCTTCAAACATTCCATGTTGTGTATTTAATCATGAAAA
The DNA here is from genome assembly GCA_025698475.1 of Gossypium anomalum. Taxonomy (NCBI): domain Eukaryota; kingdom Viridiplantae; phylum Streptophyta; class Magnoliopsida; order Malvales; family Malvaceae; genus Gossypium; species Gossypium anomalum. Next base: position 18,292,444 of record CM046963.1, on the reverse strand, counting down.
ACTTAGGTATCTCCCCTCATCTAAGTAGTTACCGTCGATTCGAAATCTCACAGAGTTTAACATCATCACTAAAGATTCACTCAAATCACTTGAAGTGTTTAAGGATAATAAAATTAGCACTCATCAGTCAATATGAAAAGTTATTACCATAGGCTTGCATGAAAATCAAATCTCCACCATTATAAATCGAGATGATACATCAATCAAAAGGTCTTTAGAGGGTTGTAATGAGGCTTGGTTAGGGTGTGTGGTTACAAGCTAAAAGAAAAGGTTAGAATCGAGATTGATTTGAAAAATTACTTAACTTGAAAAATAATTAATCATCATTTGTGTAAAACAAAGCTTCTTCTCTGACTATGAAATTTGAATACTGAAGCTCAAAAAGATCACTACTAATATGTATTCATGTTTTTTTTTTTAAGAACAGGTCAAATAACATAGATTACTATTAAGAATAAGACATAGCTAAGCATTTTATTCAAATCAACTCTCGACAAAAATAGGGATCAAAGTAATTTAGGGGATTTCAACAATAATGGGTTAAGGGTTAATATTAGGGGTAATACAAGGAATGGCTTGTTAGGCTCAAAGCGGTTTACTAAGGGTTAATTGTGGAGGTAGGCTTTTCATGGCATGAGTGGGTTAATCCTAAATGCCTCTATTATCTTGACATATCAAATAAAATGGTGTGGTCTTGACATGCATAATCAAGCAAGTTCTAGAATAACAATTTGATATTGACACTCTCAAAGCAATAATAAAGGTGAGCATGAAAGAATTAATAGATGCTCTTGAAGGCTCAAAATCTCACAAAAATTATGGCTTTTTGATGTTTAAACATGTGGAATTCAATTTAAGATAATACCTAAACTTGGGGAAACAACCTAAAATTTTAAATTCTTAAAAATCAACTTATCATGCTTAATTTTCTAATATCTTAAAGTTTAAATAGTCAATGCATGAATGCCTATGTTTTAATTCAAGATATATCAATAAAAATCATAAGTCAATTAAAATTCATCCTAAACATGATAGGAGAAATTTACAAGAGAACAAGACAATATTCAGGGATTTTTTAGATAATGAAATGATTACCCCCCCACACTTAAGATGTATATTGCCCTCAATGTGCAAAGATAGATATATAGAAAAATATAAAATTATAAGATAAGGAGAGAAGTGAAACTTCCTGAATGTTGAATGAATGAACTCCCTAGTTTGGAGTTATGTAGAGTGGAGGAGGATTGACAATAGCGCTGGAAGTAAGGCATGATTCTAAGGAAGAAATAATCTGATAGTAATTATAAGGATAAGCCGCGTTTAAAAACGGGAATAAAAATAAAAGTAAAAAAATAAGAGAAATAATCTAATTTTGTAAGTGGCACGGTCATCTCACACGCCCGTGTGGTTCGTGTCCAACCCGTGTTTGTCGCGAATTGGGAGTTCGTCACACGCCCTTAAGACATGCTTGTGTGTCTTGGCTATGTGGCTGCATGATCGTAACGCACGACCGTGTGTGATATGGTTTGCTTCTTCCACGCCGTGTTCGTATGCCCACACTCGTGGTAATTTAACGAATTTGACCACGGGTGCTAGACACAGGCGTGTCACTCACCCGTGTCAATTTGGTAGGTTTGCCCACGGCCTACTCACACGATCGTGGAAATTTATTGCATCCCGTGTTTTGGGAAAAACTTCTACTCTATTTTCACACGACCGTATCGCACGGCTATGTCTATTCTCGTGTTACGGGCATGGCCTACGACATGCCTGTGTGGATTTTTTGGACCTGTGTTCAAAGATTCGGTTAGTGGTCTAAATATTAAAATTTTTGAAATTTTAATGAATTTTAAGTAAATGAAAACTGTTAGTACCCAGGTTGCCTCCCGAGAAGCGCTTGTTTATAGTCTAAGCTCGACTTACATCTCCGTTGAATGTTCATGGTGGTTTAAGGAGTTCATACTCCTCATTCCTGCTATCAATCTCATCAAAATAAGGTTTTAGACGTGTGTTGTTTACCTTAAAAGTGCAGAACTTGGGATGATTTACCTCGACTGTACCGAATGGGAAAATACTAAGTACCGTAAGAGGGATTTCTTCATTCAGTTTGGCAGTGACAATGTGAGGATCTGCGGCATCTAGTAAGACTTTATCTTCAACCTTAAGTAGATTTGGGGAGGTATCAAGCTCATTCTAACGTATTTTTGGTTTATCGTGTTTTCTCGGGTTATGTGCTCGCCATTCATCTAGCTCCTCGATTTGTAGCCTTCATTCTTCATGAATGGGTCATCTATTATTGCTTGAACATGGCTCATGTAGTTCTTTCAGACTCAATTCCTACAAAGTAGGTTGCGTCATATTGTCAGATTTAGTAGAATGGTGTGGACAATTACCTTCAATGTTCGATGTGATGCCAGAGTTTCGGGCTTGAAGGGTGATTGTTTTGTCTCACACACAAAGTGTGAGCTCACTTGTGCCAACATCAATAATCGTTTTAGCAGTTGCTAAAAAGGGCCTCCCTAAAAGAAAAGGGGTGTTGTTATCCTCCTCTTTGTCTAGAACAACGAAGTCAACGGGAAATAAAAAATTATTTATTTTAACTAGTACATCTTCAATAATACCTCTAGGAAATCTTATAGTTTTATCTGCTAATTGAATGCTCATCCTAGTTTGTTTAGGCTTCCCAAGACCTAGTTGCTTAAACATTTTGTAAGGCATGACGTTGATGTTAGCCCCTAAATTAGCTAATGCATTATTCACATCTAAAGTACCAATTAAGCAAGGAATTGTAAAACTCCCTGGATCTTTCAATTTGTGGGGTAGCTTATTCTGTAGAATAGCAAAGCAAACTGCGTTTAGTTCCACATGCGACGCCTCGTCCAACTTCCGCTTGTTTGCTAAAAGCTCTCTTAGAAATTTCATTGCATTTGGCATCTACGATAGAGCTTTAATAAACGGTAAGTTAATATGTAATTTTTTTAAAATTTTAAGGAATTTACTGAATTGTTCATCTAAGCAGTCTTTCCTCGTCGCGTTAGGGTATTGCACACGAGGTTTATATTCTACATTCACCATTTTGTTTTCATTATGACTTACCTCACTTTTACCTTTGCACACCTTAGTTTCTTGCATCCATTCTGGTTCAGGCTCAACGAATCCTTCTTTATCTTGAACATTAATTGCGTTGAGTTGTTCCCTTGGGTTACGTTCAGTATTCCTTGGCAAACTACCTTGTGGTCGTTCAGAAATTACTTTGGACAGCTGGCCTATCTGAGTTTCCAGTCTTTGGATTGATGCTTGTTGATTTTTAAGTGCTGTCTCAGTATTCTGGAAACGAGTTTCTGACACTGAGATGAATTTGGATAGCATCTCCTCAAGGTTTGGTTTTTTCTCTTGTTGATAAGGTGGCTATTGGAAGCCTGAGGGTGGTCGTGGTCTCTGATTTCCTTAACTTCCTCATGAGAAGTTTGGGTGATTCCCCCAACCTGCATTATAGGTATTACTGTAAGGGTTATTTTGAGATCGAGGATTATTAATCAAATAATTTAATTGCTCGTTCTCCATGTTGTGGCCATAGGGTTGATATCCTGGATTACTCGATCCACCTCCACTCACTTCACATTGCATTACTGGGTGAACCTGCGTAGAACCAAGTAAACCATCAATCTTTTTATTTAGAAGTTCTACCTGATTTGACAGCATAGTAACCGAGTCGAAGTTATAAACATCTGCTATTTTTGTTGGCTTAGTCCTTATGACTTGCTGCTGATAGTTATTCAGTGACATTTCCTCAATAAATTCGTAAGCCTCTTCAGGTGTTTTATTGTTGATGGTTCCACCAGCGGCTGCATCAATCATCTGTCCTGTCGAGCGATTCACACCATTGTAGAACGTTTGAACTTGCAGCCATAGGGGTAACCCATGGTGAGGGCACCTTCGCTGTAGGTCCTTGTATCTCTCCCATGCATCGTAAAGAGTTTTAAGTCCATCTGCACAAAAGAAGAGATATCATTACGTAACTTAGTCATTTTAGCCGGCGGAAAATATTTTAGTGAAAAATTTTCAGTCATTTGTTCCCAAGTAGTGATGGACCCTCGTGGTAACGAGTTCAACCACTGTTTAGCCTTGTTTCTCAGTGAAAAAGCGAATGGCTTCATCAGGGACGCCATTAATTTTAAAAGTGTTGCAGATTTCTAGAAAACTCACCAAGTGAGTGTTGGGATTCTCATCCTGCAAACCATCAAACTAAACAAATTGCTGTATCATTTGAATCGTGTTAGGTTTTAGTTCAAAATTATTTGTAACAATAGCAGGCCTAACTATACTTGACTCAGTTCCTGTTAAATTAGGTTTAGCATAATCATACATAGAAATGCACGGGGAGCGGGATTTCGATTTGCTAATTCAAAGAGGTATTCTTTGGAGGTAGCTGATTGTCTTAATTTTCAGCCATCTCCTCGGTTGTAGTTGAGATATCGTCCTCCTGTTCTTCTTCTGTGTATCTTAGGTTTCCCCTGATTTCTCGTCAGTTTCTACGAGCTGTAGGATCAATTTCTTCGTCAAAAAACAGTGGTCCTGATGAGTTTCTTCTAGTCATAAACTATAAGAACCTGCCAGAAGAAAGAAAAAGAAAACTAGTAAATAAAAATAAAAATAAAAATAAAAATTGCAAGAAAAATAAATGGGTAAAGTAATAAAAATTTAGTGTTCCTAATATTCTAGTCCCCGGCAATAGCGCCAAAAACTTGATCGTGATTTTTCATGATAAGTTTTATAAATTTATAATTAATCGTTCTTGAAACTAACTATTATCACGGCATAGGCAAGTGTACCTATCGAATAGTAGTATAGCTTTAGCAAGACTGGATTGTCGAACCCAAAGGACTAAAAGTACTAGTAATGACTGTCTTTTTATTATCTAGCCTAAGAAATAAAGGTGTTTGTTTTAAGTAACTAATTAATTAAACTAAGAAGTTGCAGAAAATAGAATTGGGAAATTACTTTTGGGAAAAAAACGATTGATTTAGGACAACACCTAAGGAAAAATCCACCTAGACTTGTGCTTGTTATTCTGGCTCCGAACCAGATGATTTATTCATTTAACTTGTTCCGTAAAAATCCCTATGTTATGTTATTATCCCTATTCAAGACTAATAACGTCTAATCCTTAGGTTGAATAACTGAGACTTTTCTCTAATTAACACCCAAGGGTTGCATTAACTTGATTTATGGACTCCCTTATTAGGTTTCACCCTAATCCGCAAAAATCTTGTCACTCTATCTCTAGGCATGCAATCAATTTCGCTTAATTATGGCGAAGTCACTCTTAGCTAGGGACTATTCATCCTCCAACTAAGAGCATTAACTTGAAGTGATATCCTGAAATACCAAAACAAGAATTAAGAACACATAATTAAGAACAAGTCAAATATTTATCATATGATTCAGAAAATAATAACAAGGTTCGTCTTAGGTTTCATCCCCCTTAGGTATTTAGGGGTTTTAGTTCATAAGTAAATAAGAAAACATCTCAGAATAATAAAGAATACAAAACATAAAGAAAACCCAAAACTCCTGAAAGGGAAATTGAGGGGAGATCTTCAGTCTTGATGGTGAATCTGACTTCTGAGATGGATCAATTGGCTTCCTTAGAGTAATTCCTTACTCCCTATTCTCCGTCCCCCTTTTAGTCTTCCTCTAGGGTGTTTAAATAGGCTTTAGAATGCCTAAAAGCCCTAAAACTTACCCTTTTTCGAATAGAACTTAGTTAGTGTTCGGTAGGGACACTCTCGTGTGGCCAGGCCGTGGTTGAGGCTGAGATATCAACACACCCGTGCTGAGGTTGATTTGGGCCTTGGTCGAGCCTGTTAGATTGGCACGAGCATGTGTGATGCCCGTGTGAGGAAGTCCAAGCCGTGTTGTTTTCCCTTGTCGGCCCATTTTCTCCGTTTTTGGCTCGTTTCTCATTCTTTTCGTCCTCCTATGCTCACCTAAGTATAAAACATGAAATTAAAAGATTAGAAGCATCAAATTTACGAAATCTGAGGAGAAATCATTCATAAACGTGTTAAGCGAGGGATAAAAATATGTATAAATTATGGTTTATCACTTGTCACCCTATCTCTAGGCGCGGAATCAACTCCGCTTAATTATGACAAAGATACTTTTAGATAGGGACTATTCATCTTCCAAATAAGAGCATTAAATTGAATCAGTATCCTGTAATACCAAAACAAGAATTGAGAACACATAATTAAGAACAAGTTAAATATTTATCATACAATTCAAAAAATAATAATAAGATTCGTCTTAGGTTTCATTCCCCTTAGGTATTTAGGGGATTTAGTTCATAACTAAAAAGGAAAACATCTCAGAAAAATAATGAATACAAAACATAAAGAAAACCCAAAACTCCTGAAGGGAAATTGAGGAGAGATCTTCAGTCTTGATGATGAATCTGGCTTTTGAGATGGATCAATCAGCTTTCTTGGAGTAATTCCTTGCTCCCTACTCTCTGTGTCCTCTTTAGTCCTCCTCTAGGGTGTTAAATAGGCTTTAGAATGCCTAAAAGCACTCCAACTCGCCCTTTTTTGAATAGAAATTAACTAGAGCTCGGCAGGGACACGCTCATGTGACACGCCCGTGTGAGATTGCTTCAGGCCGTGGTTAAGGCTGAGAGATCAACACGCCCGTACTGATGTTGTTTTAAGCCGTGTTCAAGCCTGTTAGAATGGCACGGGCGTGTGTTCTGCCCGTGTGAGGAAGTACAGGCCGTGTTGTTTTCCCACTCGGCCCATTTTCTCCATTTTTGGCCCGTTTCTTGTTCTTTTTGCTCTTCTATGCTCACCTAAGTATAAAACATGAAATTAAAGGATTAGGAGCATCAAATTCACCAAATCTAAGGAGAAATCATTCATAAATGTGTTAAGTATGGGATAAAAATATGTATAAATAACGGTTTATCAGAGGCAAACCCGGTAGTTCTTTACGAAACACATTAGAGAATTCACAGACAATAGGCACTAATTCAACTTTCTTATCATTCATTTTCGAGTCTAACACATAAGCTAAGTAAGCTTCACAACCTTTATTTACATATTTCCATGCTTTCATTGCAGATATCACAGCTGGTAGTCCATTCAGATCACTAGACTCAATTCGAATTATCTCATCATTCTTACACCTTAAATCAATGAATTTTTGTTTGCAATTCACAATAGCATCATGCAAAGTTAACCAGTCTATTCCTAGAATTATATCAAATTTTTCGAAAGGCAAAAGCATCAGATCAGTAGGAAAACAAATATCTCGAATCACTAACAGACAATTCTTGTAGACTTTGTCAACCAAGACACTTTTGCCTAAGGGGTTCGATACTTTAATTACGAATTCAGTAGACTCTATAGGAAAAGTCTTATTATATACTAAATTAATATAGATATAAGAATGAGTTGATCCAGGGTCTATCAATGCAATCACAGAAGTATCATAAAGAGTGAAAGTACTAGTAATCACATCTGGTGACGAAGCTTCCTCACGAGCTCGGATAGCATAGGCTCTGGCAGGTGCTCTGGCCTCAGATCTAACAGCAGTGTCCCTAGTAGCTCTTTGATCACCACTTGTATTTCTCATATTTCTGGAAGGTCTGCCTCTAGTTGAGGTGTTACTCGATCTCAGATTCGGTACATTCTCTTGCTCAGCAAGTTCAGAACAATCTCTTACAAAATGATCCAGAGATCCACATCGAAAACAGGCTCGGTCATTCAATCTACAATTTCCTGGATGTCTTTTACCACAATGTTTACATTCAGGTTTCTTAGATCGGGCATTCCCAACACTTGCAATAGAAATAGAAGGAGCTCTGGAATTCGAATGCAATCTAGATCGATCTCGGTTCAAATATCTTACATCAGTCTTTGAACGGTTTTGATCATCTTAGAATTTCTTTGACTTAGATTGAAATGCTCTACCCGAAGATCTCTTTCTAACATCTCTAGCTTCGGAATCAGCTTTTATTTTCTCTTTACTTAATTCTTCGACTTTACAAGCTCGCTCAACGAGCACTACTATTTCTTTAATCTCCAAAATCCCCACTAACAAACGAATATCTTCATTTAGTCCATCCTCAAACCTTTTGCACATTATTTCTTCATTTGATACACATTCCTGAGCATACTGGCTTAATCTCACAAATTCATGTTCGTATTTAGTAACAGACATACGGCCTTGCTTAAGCTCAAGAAACTCTTTACGTTTCTGATCAATGAATCTCTGGCTAATGTATATCTTCCAAAATTCAGCTTGGAACAAATTCCAAGTAACCCGTTCACTCAGAACCATAGATATTAAAGTTTTCCACCAATGGTACGCCGTGTCTCTCAGAATTGAAGCAATACATTTTACACACTCCTTAGGATTAAGAGACATTTCATCTAACACCGGTATCGTATTTTCTAACCAAAATTTGGCTCTTTTAGCATCATCATTCGTTGTAGCTCAGAACTCTTCAGCCCCATACTTTCTAATCTTATCAACTGGTGGCCTACTGACTGAACTTGATTCACGGAAGTCATAACAGGAATTTGAGAAGGATTAACTGAGGGTGGAGGTTGTTGTACAGCTGGATTGGTCCTAATATACTGAGTGAACCAATCATTCATCATCTGATAGAAGGCTTGCTTAGCCTCACTATCACGGCTACTCGTAGCCGGTCGAGAATCATCTTGCACCGTCCCTTGCACGGGAGCAGGCGTATTACTTTTAACATCGTCAGCAACGGCTCTATTGGGATCCATTGCTATATATATAAAAGTACATTTTAATGTCAAGATTCATCACACTATCATAGTTTCAGACATACGGCATGTATAGCTAGACTCACACACGCTATGATAGTCTTAGAACCGACTGAATTATAGCTCTGATACCAATAAAATGTAACACCCCTATCCCGTAACCGATGCCAGAATAGGTAAGGGCGTCATCGGACAGATAGAACATTACAAAACAATACAGAATGACAGATTTTAAACAACATTGATACATTGATAATCATCATCAATTCATTGATTAAGATGGTTTACGATGACCTAAAACATACATTTAGGAAGGGTCAGAACTAAACCGAACACATTTAGAATTTTCAAAACTTATCCAAAATTTTCAAAATTGTTAAAGTCACATGCCTGTGTGACTAGGCCGTGTGACTCACACGGGCACCAGACATGCCCATGTGATCCAACCGTGCTAAAAAGAGTTCCTATATTGACTTTTTTACACGACCAACGGACACGGTCGTGTGCCATGACCGTGTGATACTTAGTTAGCTATTGACTTAAGCCCACGACCATAGGGCACGCCCGTGTTCCCTGACCATGTGGCACAAAGCAGGCTTGGTTTAAGCCAAATTTGCCACCCCTATTTTTGGTTCCAATTCTACATACAACAATATACAACATTCATACCAAAATTTTCAACTAATACCATGCTTAAAGATGACCAAATCACATTAGAACATAGTACATTACAAACATACACCAAAACTATGCACAAACTTATCATTTGCTAGCCAATTCACATGGCATAACATATATGCATATCAAGCTTATAAACTTAATCATTCTAGCCTATACATACCATACTTATAAATATGTACACTTCCAAAAGTACCAAAATGAGTATGACAGTGTGGTGACAATCCTCGACTATCCTGAGCCTTCAGTAGCTACGATAATTGTAAAACAGACATAAATCACACAGAGTAAGCTACAAAGAGCTTAGTAAGTCAAAATAATTACCCAAACTAATATAGCATATAAGTAAAAGTTAATAGCCAGAATTCAAAAATGTCTCATAGAATACTTCATTACTTTATAGAATTCAAGTCTCTTATATTCAGAAATCTAGTACGATACAAATGTACCTGTATGAATTATACATTTCATAAATTGATTTCCATATCTCATACTTCATCATCAGACAATTCAGAAATGGAATAGATGTTCATAGCTAGATATAATGCCGACGTCCCAGACATGGTCTTACATGTAATTCGATATCGAGGCCTCTGTCCCAGACAGGGTCTTACACGAAATCTCCAATTGAGGCCTGTGTCCCAGACACGCTCTTACACGATATCTCAGATCAATGTCAACATCCTTTCAGGAACATACAGAGCTTTTTAGACATCAACATATTATTGGAGTTTATTCATCAGGCTCTCAAGGCTGTCCAATACAGATTATAGTTTAAATACGCAGAGTTTAATCAATTTAACATGTAATTGTAATTCGACTTACCTCGTACAGATTTCAGACGAAAATGAGTCGACTATTCAACTACTTTGGACTTCCCTCGGTTTAAATCCGATTTTCTTTGTTCTTGATCTATTACAATTCAAATCCAACCATATAATCATTCATTTCATTCAAAATAATCCATGAACACATATTTAGGGCACTTTGCATTTTAGCCCTTACATTTTCACACTTTGACAATTTAGTCCATTTTTTATAAAATTGCAAATATGCAAAATTCACCAAGACTATAGCTTAGTCGAATATACATGGCTTCCATACAAGTCCAAATAACACATTTAATTCACAATTTAGTCCTTCAAAACTCATTTTCACAATTTAGCCCAAATAGCTCTATTTCGTCAAAATTCAAAGACAAAACTTATAAATCATTTTTTTCAAGCCTTCATAATTCATCCAAAAGCATCACAAAACTCATGATATCAACAATGGCATTTCATGAAATCTTTAACAAAAATAGAAATTCAGACATGGGTTTTGAAGAACACGAAGCAACGATCACAGAAACGTAGAAATTATCAAAAAATGACGAAAATTCATACATTAATCAAGGCTTAAGCTAGCCGAAACCTAGCTTGATCTTTTCTATTCTTTTTCTTTCAAAAAATCTGCCAACAAAGGTGAAAATGCATGGCCATTTTATGTTTTTTTTATTATTAAACATATTATTACACAAATGACTATTTTAACCTTAACAATTTCATTTTAAAATTCACCAACTAATGTCCATATTTGTCCACCATTAAAACAAATGGTAAATTTGACATGAAAGGACCCTTATTTTAAAAGCCAAGGCCAAATAGGCAATTTAACAATTAGCATGCAACTTTTGCATTTTACGCGATTAAGTCATTTTTCATAATTAAACACTGAAATAGATAAACTAAATCACAGAAACTTCACAGATATAAATTCACATATCACAGACACAAAAAATAATATTAAAATATTTTTAGACCCAGATTTGTGGTCCCAAAACCACTATTCTGACTAGGGTCTAAACTGTGAGACACGCGGCCTGGCCACACGAGCGTGTGTCCTCTGCACTTTGAAAATTTTCTAAGTTTTTCTAAAAATTTATTAAGTATTCGATTTAGTCCCAAACTACTTCTAATGTTTGTTTTGAGCCTTGAGGGCTCATGTAAGGGACTATATGATTGAGATTGAATGACTTTTGTTTGGATATGAGAAATGTATAAGAAATGTATGATTGTTTAAGTGTTAAGTCCGGTAATGTTTTGTAACCTTATTCTAGTAACGGATACGAGTTAGGGGTGTTACAAGTTGAGCACTCAATTGCCACAATAGAATGCTCAACTGAAGGAAGAAGATAAGAAGTTGATTAAGTAGGTTGAGGATAAGAAGTCTTTGTTGACTGAGGAGTTGGACAATCTTGCTAACACCAATAACGAGTTAGTTGAAACTAAATTGTTTTTGGAAAAGTTTAATGTTGGGAGTAAAAAAATAACTGAAATGTTTTCCTTTAGTATAAGAGAACATAAAAGAGGTAGACTAGGATTTATTAATAAAGGAAAAGCTATTATAGAGAGTCTAGTTGTGTTTGTGAAATCATCCAAGCAAAATGAAGCTAGTGAATGCTCAACCAAGGTTATGGTAATCAAGACTGATAAATAGGTACATGCTTGTTCTAGAATAATTTACCATTACTATTGTAAGTCAGGGCATATTAGAACAAGGTGTTTCAAGATGTTACATGATTTGAGATGGAAAAGTTCAGTGCTAGTTGAAGGGCTAACTTCACACAGCCACTCAAATGCTAAAAGATAAAAATAGGTCTAGAGGAAGAAAGAACCAAAATGTCTACTTGTAGCTCATAGATCCCTGAAGGTTTCTCATGAGAATGTGTGGTATTTTCAAAATGGTTATTCCAAACATATGACAAGGAATCAAAATTTTCTTGTTGACTTTGAGGATTGTCTTGTGGTAAAGTTACCTTTGGTGATTAAAAGAAGGGTTATATTCTTGGGAAAGGTACTCTAGATGCTCTTAATTTTCCTAGGCTAAAAAATGAATTGCTGTTGGAATATTTGAAAGCTAATCTAGTAAGTATAAGTCAATTGTTTGATCAATGGATAATGATCAACTTCACCAAAAATGGATGTGATGTCTTTTTCAAGACAAAATAGAAGACCATAAAAAGAATCAAGACTTTTGATAACTGCTACAAGATGCTCCAATCTATGAAGTGAAGCAAGGCAAGTGTCTCTAAGTTAGAACTATGGCATGAGAAGCTTGGCCATGTGCACTAAAAAGGACTTCAAAGACTAATCTAGTTCGAGGTTGTCAAGGGTATTTCTAAACTGAACAGTGATGTTCCAAAAGTCTGCAGTAGTTGTTTGAAACGTAAACAACATAAGGAGAAGCATCAGAGAGTCTCACAAGTTTAAACATCTGAACCACTGGATCTGCTTCACATGGATTTGATATGCCTTATGCAAACAAAAAGTATTGGTGGGAAAAGATATGTTTTAGTGTATGGATGACTACTCACGGTACATTTGGGTGAGATTTCTGAGGGACAATTCTACCATTTTTAAAGCCTTCAAGAAGCTGCGCAGGACCTTGATGAATGAGACAGGTCGAGTGATAAGCATGATTAGAAGGATCAAATGCGACCATGGAAAGGAGTTTGAAAATGAGGATTTTGTTTCTTATTATTAGAACGAAGGAATCAACCATGAATTTTTTGCTCCAAAAAATCCATAGCAAAATGGAGTTGATGAATGCAAAAATAGAATAGTTCGAGAGATGGCTAGAGTGATGTTAAATAGTAAGGGTGTTGCTCACAAGTTTTAGGCTGAAGCAGTTAACACAACTACCTATATGATCAACAGGGTTCATTTAAGGCCTAAAACTCAAGTCACCTCTTATGAGTTGTGGAAAGGAAGAAAACCAAGTGTGAAATACGTTCCTACTTTTGGAAGTGCCTACTTTATTCTAAAAGATTGAGAGCATCAAGTGAATTTTAACTCTAATTTTGATGAATGTGTGTTTTTGGGATATGCTACAAACAATAGAGCTTATAGAGTCTACAATAAGAGAACACAAAAGGTGAAGTCCATAAATATAGTGATCGATGATGAAAGATCTTGTGAAAGCTATCAGGTAGAAAATGATCCTCTAAATTCCTCAGTGGAAGTTGTAATGCCAACTTCCAGTAACCACTCAAAGACAAATGACAAACTTGATGATGAGAGTAAGAAAAATGAAGATGAAATTGAGACAAAAGAGTATTGTAAAGATTTTGTCCAACCTCAACCCTCTTCAAGAGTCAGGAAGAATCACTATACTAGTGATATTAATTGTGACATCCATGATGATGTTCAAACCAGAGGGAAGCCTAGGCAAACTTATAAAGACATTGTGAGGTTTGCAAGTTATACATCTCAATTTGAACCCAAGTGAGTTGAAAAGGCATTGAAGGATGCAAAATGGATCCAAGCCATGCAGGATGAGCTCCAACAATTCGGGAGGAATGAAGTTTGGTAACTTGTGCTTAGACTTATTAATTACAATATAATTGGGATTAAATGGATCTTCAAGAACAAAACCAATGAATTGGGGAACATAATGAGAAACAAAGTAAGGTTGGTAACAGAGGTACATATAGGTAGAAGGAATTAATTTTGGTGAAACTTTTGCATCAGTGGTAAGACTTGAAGCAATCAGGATGTTGCTTGTTGTAGCCACTCACCTTGAAATTAAACCATATCAAATAGATGTCAAGAGTGTCTTCCTAAATGGTTACTTGAAGGAGGAAGTCTAACTAAGAGGTTTTGAAGACCCTACACATTTTGGCTATGTGTACAAAAGTGAGTAAAGTCTTGTATGGTCTCAAATAAGACCTTATGCATGGTATGAAAAGTTGACTCAGTTCCTTATTGGTCAAGGTTTTTAAAGAGGATTAGTTGATAAAACCTTGTTTATTAGAAGGCAAAAAAGGTAAACTATTTTGGCTCAAATTTAAGTTGATGATATAATATTTGGAGCCATTTCAATAGCAAGGACTACTTTGTAAAGCTTATGCAAGGAGAATTCGAGATGAGTATGATTGGTGAATTGAGTTATTTTCTTGGATGTTAGATTAAGAAAATGAAGGATGAAAGTTTTCTTTCACAAGAGAAGTATGCAAAAAAAAATCTGGTGAAAAAGTTTGGCTTGGAGAATGCTAAAATAGCTAGGACAACAATGATAATTGGAAAAAAAACTGTCCAAATATGATAAGGGAGTGCCAACTTCAGAGACCACTTATAAAAGCATGATAATTGGAGCAAACCTATTTCTATTCTATTTTTAGCTTTTGTTTCTTTTCATGTTTTTTTCAGTTTTCATGATGATCAAAACTTTTCTTCCGATGTGAAGACAATTACGAGTGGAGATTGTTTAGGATCGTGCTTTAATATATTTTATTCATGAGCATTCTCCTATCTCTTCTTTTTTTTTATTTTATTTATCTTTCATTAATTTGACCAATTAATCATTGTATAAATATTAGGATATATTATTGTGCTTATATCATATCTTGCATGATTCGATTATTAAACTAATTTATTTGTTAAGTAATTATTTATTTAAAATTGGTTGTTTATTTAAGAGTACTTAGTATATTAGGGAGTGACGTCCTTAATAGAATTGTCGGGGCAGGTGAGACTTGGAGGGTATCCTGTCGTGTATAACTTGTGTCAAGTAGTGAAACTGGAAGGGTACCTGTATGCCTATGAAGAAATCAGAAAGGTGACTCAGGTGGTAATCCTCAGTGAAGATGAATCGGGTGGGTAGTCTTAGTTAAGGGTGATAAATAACTCAATTTAGGATAATTAATTATTTAATTAGATAATTAGGGATTTAATCGATCGTAGGATAGAGGCTCGCATAATAGACACTAGGAATAGGAAATTCCATTAGGTTAATTTAGGTTAGTTAATTTAGTTTGTTTAATTAAAATATTAATTTGGATTCGCACTACTAATTCGTGACTCGATTATATTAGTAATTATTTACTGTAATTAATTTAATATTAATTTTCCAATTTGCAATCTCTTGGGTACAATCCTCGGAATACTTACTATTGTTTTGTTGTAAACTTTACTATATTACAATTTGAATCGTACGCTAACAAACACCGATATTCTAATTTTATATATTTTTGGTGTACAATTTTTACTATAAATAATAACATGTTTATAAACAGTCAAAATTGCCAAGGGAGATGATTATTGAGGCAAGATGAGTTGATTGTTGTTGAGTGGCACTCGATAGTGCAAACTATAGACTGCCACTAAGGTAGTTTATTACTTGCCTTATTTGGATTGACAATTTAATGAATAAAATCTTTAGACCTGTTATTGAAGATACTATGGTTTATCTATGGGAACTAATCATTGGCTTTTGAAGATTGGATTGAATTTGAATGAATCAAATCAACCCTTGGAATTTAAAGGATTGATCAAGACTATGTTGTTGTTTTGGAAATCAGATCTTCGACTGATTTTGGTTTGAATGTTGTAATTGTAATAGCTAGTTTCAAGGGGTTTTTTTGTATTCACTTTCTTTCTATGTTAACAAGATGAAATGATATATGCTTTGAGATTTGTCTAGGTTTTGTATGATAGCCTACTAAGTGCATTCTAATATATTCATTGAGGAACTATTTTCGTGAGAGAGTCTAAACTGTTATTGCA
The DNA here is from genome assembly GCA_025698475.1 of Gossypium anomalum. Classification (NCBI taxonomy): domain Eukaryota; kingdom Viridiplantae; phylum Streptophyta; class Magnoliopsida; order Malvales; family Malvaceae; genus Gossypium; species Gossypium anomalum. The sequence goes on along the minus strand of CM046963.1, from coordinate 18,276,426 downwards.
AACATTGTTGAGTTGTTCATTACCCAAGTTCTCAAGGGAAGGATTTGGAGGTGAGTGTTTTAGTTTTTAGGTATAAAGGTGAGACCTCTGTACTTAGGGACTGACAGAGTGTAAATAACTTGTATTTTTGATTAAAGATAGTGAAATTACTCAATGTGTTGCGCTCCACAAATGTAACAAACCTTGATGTTATATGTTATTTTGTTTGTACAGTTTTCACAGTATCAAGCCGTAGTAACCACTTCAGCCTAACATTTCTATTACAATTTTCATTTTTAGTAAACTAGAAACTTAAGGTAGGAAGAGTATCAAAAAAAATAAATGACGACTTCAGCTTAAGTTAACATTTGTCTCACATGTTTTGACTTTCACATACATTTTTATAAATAGTTATGTCTTTGTTATATTTTTTGTAGCTTTTTTACACTAATAATATAAAATAAATAATTATATTCTTAATTAGTATGTCAGCCAGATTATATATCAAAATGGTATACCAAAGGTAGTGGAAGGTAGTACATAGGTAACACCACCCTTTTTTTTCTGAAAAATATTTTTTAATGTTTAAAAAAATATTTTTTTATTAGTGGTGCCTTATTGGTAGGCGGCACCACAAAATAAACGGTTTTACACCAAACCTAGTATCAAGTACATAGCTAATAGGACAAGCACATTGGTAGGCGGCACCAGTCATGACTCCTTGACAGGTGGCACTGGTGCCAACGGCATGTCCTCTCCATTAGCCACGTAGATTCACTATAGATGCAGTGCTTAGTCCCGTCGAGGCACAAAAAAAAAAATGGGAGAGGAGAGGAGCAGATGGGGGAGAAGATCTGGAACAGAGGGAGAAAAAAAGAAAGGAAGAAATGAAAGGAATGAGAAGAAAGAAAAAGAAAAGAAAAGAAAGGGAAGGTATGTATGTTTGTAATTTTTTTTAACTTAAAGGGATTAGTTATTTTATATGTTGTTTTTAATTTATTGTAAAGTTTTTTTTTTAGTAATTATTTTAAATTTTTTGTGTTTAGTTTAGTGTTTATTATGATTTTTTATGAAAGTAATTTTTTTTGTTTTTTTAATTATTATAAAGTTATTTTGTTAGTAATTTATGATTAGATTATAAATTGTTTGTGTTTAGTTTAGTGTTTATTGTGATTTTTTATGAATGTAATTTTTTTTAAAATTATTTTAAAGTTATTTTGTTAATAATTTATGATTAAGTTATAAATTATTTGTTTAGTTTAATGTGTATTGTGATTTGTTATAATGTATTTTTTTTTTGTTTTTGATTTATTGAAATGTTGATTAAATTTGTTTTTATATATTTTTATAGGTTGTTTGAAAGAAACTAAACATGTATATTTCTATTCTAGTTTTTGCTCATTCATATGTTTTTTTATATTTAGATAATTTATGTTTATTTTAATTATATTATTATTGTAAGTTAACATAAATTTTTTTTTAGTAGGTAAAATATGGGAATTTATGATTTTTTTATTGTAATTATATTATTATTGTACTATATTTATTGTATTATTTACTGTATGTATAATATTAATGTATTTTGATAATTATTGAAAATGGATAGTGTGAGTGATCTCTGCCAAGCTTCCAATCCAACGAGCTTCCATTTTACTCTAAAATAGGGAAATAAAACTAAGTAAGCATAAAATGCTTTGTAAGTTCGTATAATATGGTACTTAACTTACCATTCATTCTATTTTGAGGTAACTATGTAAGGCATATTCAATCAATTTGACCTCAAGCCCTACACACATCCTCATACCCTTGTTAGTAATATATTCCATAATAACATCAAAACATATATGGGCTCAACAACAATCAAATTTCCATGCACATATGCTTTCCACAACATGTATTCATTAAACATGTATAAATCATCTCTTTATATTACAAGTATAATTTCATAATAGTTCATCTCGAGTTCAGATTATTTCATGTCTGAACTTTACTCATATCATTCGAAATATCAAGGTCACACAAGTAGTAGTACACTCAAGGCGTACAAGTCTATAATTAAGGATGAACATTCTCATCAAATAATTTCCATATACAAATATCATCATCTCATACTTCATATATCACTTGTCATGTATCATCATTTCGTTATATTTCAGTAGGATACGTGTAATAACTTATTTTATTATTCATATCTTCTCATGTCTGGATTGTCACCCTTTGAATTTATTTGAAATATCGATGGATACACAGGTAGTACACTCAATGTGCACAAATCAGGATCCGTCAATTCATATTCAATGGTACCCATAAGGTAGTATTTCTAAGTGTACACTCTCGAGCCACACATGTATACAACAGGATTACTAGTCCAGGCTAAATCCTTTTTATGACACATGCTTTAAGGAGCTTAATCTGGATTTCCCGTCTGGGCTAAATCTAATCCATAACATATACTCGAGAGGACTTATATCAGGATTACCTGTCCAGGCTAAATCCTTTCTGTAATGAGGTCAATAGGATTACTCATCCGAGCTAAATCCCGTCAGCAACAAATGTAGGACCTCATTCATTTCTAGAAATCACATGTCCATCGATTTTCCATTTATTCAATCGGGATTTAAGCATTTTTCAAGCATTATCAGGGATGTGGTTATTTCATACATCCATAACATTCATATATTTCAAGTAAACACATTCCACATTCATTTCAAGCATATAAGTAACATTTTTATCATTTATCATTTATTGGCATTATTATTGATCGGGCTTTGTCAAATATATTTTCAATGTCATATATATATATATATATATATGATATTTATACAATTCACAAACACAACATTTAATTCAAGCATATAAACATACACAATTTAGTTACACGAACTTACCTCGACAAATGTTCGTATACGTAAAATATACTAATCCGGCATTTTTCTCTTTTCCTAGTTCTAACTCCAATTTGGTCTATCCAGATCTATACGAGTGAATTTAACATCAATTTAATACAATTTAAACTCAATTTAGTCCAACTCACATCTTAGGAAAAATTACTATTTTGCCCCTAAACTTTTAATTAATGACGTTTTCATCCCTAGGCATGGCAAATGAAATTTATGAAATTTACTCCTTATTTCAAGCCTAACCAAAAATTCAATATAAAATTTACAGCACATGTATTCTATAAAATTTAGAATTTTTCTTCAATTTTCGCAACTTTACATTTTAGTCTTTAAATCATGTTTTCATTAAAAATCACTTTGTAAAAGTTGTTTATCTATAAACAACCTTTCATTTTCTACCATAAATTTCTAATTTTCAGCATCTAAGTCCATGACCTAATTTCCATACTTTGATAACTCTTCAAATTGATCCCTCAAATAGATAGATTAAGCTATCCCGGTTTTAAAAATATCAAAATTACTAAAAACGGGACAACAAAACTTACCCAATTTGGCCAAAAAAGTTTCTTCTCTCTCTCCTAGGGTTTACATGGAATATTTTTGAGAAGAAGATGATATAAATGATTTTTATTTCTATTTAATTATTTATCATCTTTTAATTTTATCACTTTCCAATTTAGTCCTTATCCTTTTTCTAATTTTCCATGAATGAATCATCAAAAATATCTAATAAATTTCCATTAATGGTCTAATTACCATATAAAGACCTCAAGTTTTCAATTCCATAGCTATTTGATCCTTATAGCTACTAGAATTTAACTTTTGCATTTTATGCAATTTGGTCCTTTTCACAATTAAGCACAAAATCGATAAAATTTCTTTGCGAAATTTTCACACAACATTACTATCATATTATAGACTATAAAATAATATTAAAATAAATTTTCTTTCTGGAATTGGATTTGTGGTCCCGAAAGCATTCTTTCGATTTCTCTAAAATTGGACTGTTACAACTCTCCCCCTTAAAAATTTTTGTCCTCGAAAATTTATAACTGTAAAGAGATTTGGATATTACTTTCTCATGTTTTCTTCTAGTTTTCCCAGGTAGCTTTCTCTACATCATATCATTATTAGAAAACTTTACCGAAACTACCTTTTATTTATCAGTTTTCTCGCTTCACGTGCCAGAATTCTGATCAATTCTTCACTATAACTCATGTCAAGCTGAATTTCAATATCCATCGGAGGAATAACTGATAATGTAACTGATTAATACCATCCGATAAGCAACACCTCCAACTCTTTCTGTAACACACCAAACCCGGCCTAGACATTATGGTCGAATCTGGCGATGTCACATGGAATGGGGTTTGAAATCAAGATTAACAAGTAAAAACTGTTCCAGTTAATTAGCTTTTATTTCATTCGAAAAAACGTGAATGATAAAAAATAATATATACATATTTTTACCTAATGCTTGGCATGTTTATGGATGCTTTTTCCTTGGTTTCATTGAATTTGATGCTCCTAATCCTTTAAATTGATGTTTTATACTTAGGTGAGCATAGGAAGGCGAAAAGAGCAAGAAACGGGCCAAAAACGGATCAAATGGGCCTAAATCAGTGCCTTACACGGCCTAGGCACTTCCACCCGGGTAAACCACACGCCTGTCTGAGGTACACGGGCAGGACACACGCCCGTGTGTCATGGCCGTGTCGACTAGAAACCAACTCAGGATTACACACGGCCTGAGCACTTGCACACGGGCGTGGCACACGGCCGTGTCCTTGTTAAACCTAAGTCTAATTCTATTTGGAAAAGGCTAATTTTGGGCAATTTCAGGCATTCAAAAGTCTATTTAAACACCGTAGAAGAGGATCAAGGGGGACATAGAGAGTAGAAGGCAAAAGATACTCAAGGACAGCCATCAGAATCAGCTCGAAAGTAGGATCTACCTCAAGACTGAAGATTTCCATCCAATTTCCTAAAAGTTCTTTGGGTTTCTTTATGTTTTATTGTTTTCCTAATTTTGAGATGTTTTCCATTATTATGAACTAAACTCCCTAAATACCTAAGGGAGATTAAACCTAAGACGGATCTTATTACTATTTAAATTATATGATAAATACTTGTTCTTACTCTTAATTGTGAGTTTTAAATTCTTATTTTAATATTCCAGGGAATTAATTCAGGTTTTGATATGCTTATTCAGTGGAGCAAAAGTCCCTGTTTAAGAGTAGATCCCCATAATTAAGTAGAGTTGCATGCAATCCTAGAGATAAGATAATATAAATCTGCCAGATTAGAGTCAAATCTAATAAGGGAATCCATAGATTGAGTTAATGCAATGATAGAGGTTTTAATTAGAAAGAGATTTCAATTAATCAACCTAGAGTCAGTTGTTTTTGGTCTCGAGAGAGATATTAACATAAATTAGGGATTTCTGCAGATTAGGTCAAGTGAATAAATCGTCTAATTTAGAAGTAATAAGTGAAGTCTAGGTGAATTCTTCCTTGGGTATTGTCTTCTTCATCAATTTTCCAAAAGTATTTTCCAGCTTTAATCTCTGTCATAATTTTAGTTAATTAAATAATTAGTCTTAGTTTAATACCCCTTTTAATTCTTAGTCTAGATAATAAAAAGATAGTAAGTATTACTACTCTTAGTCCTTGTGGATACGATATTTCCGGTCTCACCATAACTGTACTACTGTTTGATAGGTGCACTTGCCTTAGTCGAATTTTTAGTTAGTTTAGCGACCATCAAGTTTTTGGCGCCATTGCAGGGGATTAAGATATTAGGAACATTTGATTTTTATTACTTTCGCCACTTTTACTTTTATTGCAATTTACTTTTTGTTTAATTTTTCTTTTCTAATTTTTCTTTTGTTTGCTTCTGGCAGGTGTCTTTAGTTTATGACTATGAAGAACCCGTCAGGACCTTTCTTTTTTAACAGTAACATCAAGAGCACAGCTCGCAGAAATAGAAAAGAAATAAGGCGAAGCCTACAATACATAGAGGAAGAGCAGGAGGAAGATATCAATACTACAACGAAGGAGATAGCAGATAATCAGAATAATCCACTACCTCTTATGGTTGCTGTAAATCCAAAAAATCAGAATCCTACTCCTCGTACTATGTATGATTATGCTAAACCTAACTTAACTGGAGCTGAATCGAGTATCGTTAGACCTGCTATTGCCACAAATAATTTTGAACTAAAACCTAACACGATTCAAATGATACAACAGTTTGTTCAGTTTGATGGTTTGCAGGACGAGGATCTAAACACTCATTTAGTGAATTTTCTGGAACTCTGCAACACCTTTAAGATTAATGGCGTTTCTGACGATGCCATTCGCCTTTGGTTGTTTCCCTTTTCATTAAGAAATAAAGCTAAATAGTTGTTGAACTCGTTACCACGAGGGTCAATCACCACTTGGGAACAAATGACCGAAAAAGTTTTACTTAAATATTTTCAGCCGACTAAAACGGAGAAATTAAGGAATGATATCTCTTCTTTTATGCAGATGGATCTAGAAACTCTTTCTTATGTATGGGAGAGATACAAGACTTATTAAGAAGGTGCCCTTACCATGGGTTACTTCTATGGCTACAAGTTCAGACTTTTTACAACGGTGTGAACCCCTCAACAAGGCAACTTATCGATGCAGCCGCAGGTGGAACTTTAAACAACAAAACACCTGAAGAGGCTTACAAATTTATTGAAGAGATGTCACTGGATAACTATCAGTGGCAAGTCATGAGAACAAAGCCGACAAAAGCAGCTGGTGTTTCAACCTTGATGCGGTCACTATGCTATCTAATCAGGTAGAACTTTTAAATAAAAAGATTGATGGTTTGTATGGTTCTACTCAGGTACATCCAGTGATGAGGTGTGATTCAAATGGAGGAGGAGCGCACAATACAGATTATCCGTCCTTCAACCCTGGCACCGAGGAGGAACAAGTCCACTATATGCGTAATAATTCTAGACCTCAAAATAACCCGTATAGTAACACTTATAATGCAGGCTGGAGGAACCATCCCCATTTCTCTTGGGGTGGTCAAGGAAATCAAAGACCACAACATCCTCCAAGTTTTTAACAACCACCTTACCAGCAGGAAAAGAAGCCGAACCTTGAGGAGATGCTAACGAAATTCATCGCGGTATCCGAAACACGTTTCCAAAACACCGAAACAGCTCTTAAAAATTAGCAAGCGTCAATTCAAGGGCTCGAGAATCAAATAGGCCAGTTGGCAAAGATTATTTCTGAACGACCCCAAGGTAGCTTGCCGAGTAACACTAAAACTAACCCAATGGAGCAGCTTAATGCGATTACTGTTCGAAATGAATAAGGGCTAACTGAATCCAAAGCTGAACTGAGGTAAGAAACTGTGGTAAACAACGGTAAGGTTGAGGTAAACCAAAATGAGAAGAATTCAGTCATTAAAGAGTATAAACCTCGTGTGAAATACCCCAATGCGACAAGGAAAGACCACACAAACAAACAATTTGGTAAATTCCTTCAATTATTAAAAAATTTCATATTAACTTACCGTTTATTGAAGCTCTTTCGCAGATGCCGAACACAGTGTAATTTTTAAAGGAGCTCTTGGCTAATAAACGAAAGTTAGATGATGTGTCGCATGTGGAATTAAACGAAATGTGCTCAGCCATTCTACAGAATAGGCTACCCAACAAGTTGAAAGATCCAGAGAGTTTTACGATTCCTTGCTTAATTGGTAGTTTAACTGTTAACAATGCTTTGGCTAATTTAGGTACAAGTATTAATGTCATGCCCTATAAAATGTTTAAACAACTAGGTCTTGGGAAACCCAAACAAACTAGGATGAGCATTCAATTGGCAGATAGAACAATTAGATTTCCTAAGGGTATTATTGAAGATGTGCTTGTCAAAATTGATAAATTTATATTCCCAGTTGACTTTGTTGTTTAGACATGGATGAGGATAGTGACGTACCTTTAATTCTGGGAAGGCCCTTTTTAGCAACTGCTAGAACTATCATAGATGTTGGCACAGGTGAATTGATAATTTGTGTAGGAGATATGTGTAGGAGATGACACGATTAAACTTCAAGCTCGTGATTTTGCTAATATATCTAGTAATCGAGACAATTGTTTAAGTTCTATTAACTCAAGTAATGTTAAGGCGTAAAATTCTTTGTAGGAATCCCCTAGAAAGAACGTGATAGAGCCTCATTCTAATCTATGCAACAAAAACAGAGTGACTCACGAAGAACAAAGGCTTCAGATCGATAAACTAGACGAATGGCGAACACATGTCAAGGAGAAACCAAAAGCACACGATGAATCAAAACGACACAACGATAAGCGTAGGGATGAAACAAAGCAATTTAAGGTCAGGGACAAAGTATTGTTAGATGAAAAGGACCCTAGAATTGCTACTTCAGAGCTCAATACAAACGAAGCAACTCTTTTTACGATACTTAATGTTTTCTCATACGGCACAATTGAGGTACATCATTCTAAAGTCGGCACTTTCAAGGTAAATATTACTCGACTTAGACTATATGAGGATAATAAAATTGACAGTGAGAAAGAGGGGTCTCAACTCCTTGAACCACCATGACCGTGCAAATATGTGGTGAGTCGAGCTTAAATTTTAAATAAGCGCTTTTCGAGAGGCAACCCGAGCACTAACACCACCAACCCATTTATTTTATCTATTTTTCATGTTTTTATGCAGGAACAGTGACCCACACGGCCTGGACACACGGGCGTGTCTCAGGCCATATGAAAACTGGAGCCAAAATTTTCAATTTTCAAACAAGTCAGAGAGTTACATGGGTAAGGCACACGGCCGTGTGCTCGGACACACGGGTGTGTGGTATACCACACGGGTGTGGGAGAAGCAAACAATGAAGCACACAGCCGTACGATATGGCCGTGTGAAACACATGGCCTGGCCACACGAGCGTGTCCTAGGCCACATGGGCAATACTCAAGCCAAACGAGCATGTGACATGGCCGTGTGGCCCAATATGGGCCTCACACGACTGTGTCCCCTTTAAAACCCCCAACCCTAACTTTATTTTTGTCTTCTTCTTCTCAAATCTTTCCCCCCCAAGCCCTAGCCGCCACAGCCCTCTCGTCGACAGTCCCCTATTCCAGCCACCATCATCGCCGGCTGACTTCCCTTCTCCACTTCCTTGCCCTTTCTCTACCTTTCTTCCCTTCCCCTTTGATAAACCGTAATTTATACATATTTATAACACATGCTTAACGCCTTTTATGAATGATTTCCCCTTAGATTTGGTGAATTCGATGATCCTAATGCCTTAATTTCATATTTTATTCTCAGGTAGGCATAGGAGAACGAAAGGAATGAGAAACGGGCCGAAAATGGAGAAAATGGGCCAAAGCACAAAATCAACACGGCCTGGACCTCTTCACAAGGGCAAATCACACGGCCGTGTCAATTTGGCAGAATTGAAGCACGAATCACACGGGTATAACACACGGCTGTGTACCTCAAACACGGCCTGAAGTTATCGCACATGGGCGTGTCCCTGCCGAGCCCAAGTTAAGTCCAATTCAAAAAAGGCCACTTTTGAGGGTTCTAAGGCATTCCAAAGCATATAAATACACCCTAGAGGAGGAAGAAAAGGGAGACGGAGAATAAAGAGTAAAGAATTACTCTAAGGAATCCGATTGATCCATCTCAGAAGCCGGAGCCACTATCAAGACTGAAGATCCATCCTCAATTTCCCCTTCAAGAGTCCATCCTCAATTTCCCCTTCAAGAGTTTTGGGTTTTTCTTTATGTTTTGTATCTATTATTATTCTGAGATGTTTTCTTGTTTAGTTATGAACTAAACCCCTAAATACCTAAGGGGGATGAAACCTATGACGAAAACTTGTTATTATTTCTGAATCATATGAGAAATATTTGACTTGTTCTTAATTATGTGTTCTTAATTCTTGTTTTGGTATTCCAGGATATCACTTCAAGTTACTACTCTTAGTTGGAGGAGGAATAGACCCTGGCTAAGAATAACTTTGTCGTAATTAAGCAGAGTTGATTGCGCGCCTAGATAATAAGAAGACAGTCATTACTAGGTGGATTTTTCCTTAGGTATTGTCTTAATCAATCGCTTTCCCCAAAAGTAATTTCCCAACTTCTATTTTCTGCAAGTTCTTAGTTTAATTAATTAGTTAGTTAAAACAAATCCCTTTTCTTCAGCTAGATAATAAGAAGATAGTCATTACTAGTACTCCTAGTCCTTTGGGTTCGACAATTCAGTCTTGCTAAAACTATACTACTATTCGATAGGTACACTTGCCTACGTCATGATAATAGTTAGTTTCAAGAATGATTCAATATAAATTTATAAAACTTATCACAGGAAAATCGATGATCAAGTTTTTGGCGCTGTTGCCGGGGACTAAGATATTAGGAACGCTCAATTTTTATTACTTTAGCCATTTATTTTCTTGCAATTTAACTTTAATTTTTATTTTACTAATTTTCTTTTTTTTCTCCTGGCAGGTTCTTGTAGTTTATAACTAGAAGAAACACATCAGGACCATTGCTTTTTGACGAGGAAATTGATCGTACAGCTCGCAGAAACCGACGAGAAATTAGGCACAGCTTAAGATACACAGAGGAAGAGTAAGAGGATGATATCTCAACTACAACCGAAGAGATGGCTGAAAATCAAGACAATCCGCTACTTCCAGCCATACCTGCTGAATTAGCAAATCAGAATCCAGCTCCTCGTACTATGTATGATTATGCTAAACCTAATTTTACAGGAACTGAGCCAAGTATAGTTAGGCCTGCTATTGCTGTAAATAATTTTGAACTGAAACCTAACATGATTCAGATGATACAACAATTTGTTCAATTTGATGGTTTGCAGGATGAGAACCCCAAGACTCAGTTGGCGAATTTCCTAGAACTGTGCAACATTTTCAAAATTAATGGCGTTTCTGATGATGCCATTCGCCTTCGGTTATTCCCCTTTTCACTAAGGAACAAAGCTAAATAATGGTTGAACTCAATACCACGAGGGTCCATTACCACTTGGGAACAAATAACCGAAAATTATTTATTGAAATATTTTCCACCAGCAAAAACAGCTAAGTCGCGTAATGATATATCTTATTTTGTGCAAATGGATTTAGAAACTCTTTACGATGCATGGGAGAGATACAAGGTGCCCACACCATGGATTACCTCTATGGCTGCAAGTTCAAATATTTTACAACAGTGTGAACCCTTCGACAAGACAAATGATCGATACAGCTACTGGTGGGACCATCAATAACAAAACACCTGAAAAGGCTTCTGAATTTATTGAAGAGATGTCACTGAATAACTATCAGTGGCAAGTCATGAGGACTAAGCCAACGAAAATAGCAGGCGTTTATAACGTCGATTCAGTCACTATGTTGTCAAATCAAGTAGAACTTTTTAATAAAAAATTGATGGTTTACTTGGTTCTACGCAGGTACATCCAGTGATGAGGTGTGATTCAAGTGGAGGTGGTGTGCTGACAGAATGCCCACCAGTTAATCCTACAACCGAAGAGGAACAAGTCAACTATATGGGTAACAATAATTTTAGATCTCAAAATAACCCATATAGTAATACTATAATGCAGGTTGGAAGAACCACCCAAATTTCTCCTGGGATGGTCAAGGAAATCAAAGGCCACAAAATCCTCAGGGTTTTCAATAGCCACCTTATCAACAGGAAAAGAAGCCGAACCTTGAGGAGATGCTATCCAAATTCATCTCAGTGTTAGAAACTCGTTTCTAAAATACCGAGACAGCACTCAAAAATCAACAAGCATCAATTCAAGGACTCGAAACTCAGATAGGTTAGCTATCCAAATTAATTTTTGAACAACCACAAGGTAGTTTTCCAAGTAATACTGAACCGAACCCAAGGGAACAACTTAATACAATTGATGCTCAAGAAGGATGCATTGAGCCCGAGCCAGAACAAAGGTAAGAAAAGGTGGAGAACAAAGGTGATGATGAGGTAAGTTATAATAGAACAATAAACGTAGAATACAAACCTCGTGTGCCATGCCCTAGTGCAACAAGGAAAGACCGCTCAGATGAACAATTCGGTAAATTCCTTAAACTTTTAAAAAAATTACATATCAACTTACCATTTATTGAAGCTCTGTCACAGATGCCAAATGCAATGAAATTTTTAATAGAGCTTTTAGCAAACAAACGGAAGTTGGATGAAGCATCGCATGTGGAGCTAAATGCAGTTTGCTCAGCTATTTTACAGAATAATGTGCCCAATAAATTGAAAGATCTAGGGAGCTTTACAATTCCTTGCTTAATTGGAAGTTTAGATGTGAATAATGCATTAGCTGATTTAGGGGCAAGTATCAATGTCATGCCGTACAAAATGTTTAAACAACTAGGTCTTGGAAAACCCAAACAAACTAGGATGAGCATTCAACTGGCAGATAAAACCATAAGATTTCCTAGGGGTATTATTGAAGATGTACTAGTGAAAGTGGATAAATTTATATTTCTCATTGATTTCGTTGTTTTAGACATAGAAGAGGATACCAACACCCCTTTGATTTTAGGGAGGCCCTTTTTAGCAACTACTAAAATAATTATTGATGTTGGCACAGGTGAACTTACACTTCGCGTGGGAGACGAAACGATCACCTTCAAGCTCGTAATTCTAGCATCACATCGAACATGGAAGGTAATGTTCCACACCATCCTATTAAAACTGATAATATGACAAAATCCACTGTGTAGAAATTAAGTTTGAAAGAAGTTCACGAGCCATGTTCTAGTAACAACAATAGAGGATCCATTCATGAAGAATGAAGGCTACAGATAGAGGAGCTAGACGAATGGCTAGCACATAAACTGAGAACACCCGATAAACCGAAACCATGCCAAAACAAGCTTGATACCTCTCCAAATCAACTTAAGGTTGGAGATCAAGTCTTATTAGATGCCGCAGACCCTCACATTGTCACTCCGAACCCGAATGAAGAAACCCCTCTTACGGTACTCAGTATTTTCCCATTCGGTACAGTAGAGGTAAGTCATCCCAAGTTCGGCACTTTTAAGGTAAACAATTCTTGGCTCAAGCTTTATTTTGATAAGAATGATAGTGGGAATGAGGAGTACGAACTCCTTAAACCACCTTGACCATTCAACAGAGAGGTAAGTCAAGCTAAGACTATAAACAAGCGCTTCTCGGGAGGCAACCCGAGTACTAACAGTTTTCATTTATTTAAATTTTATTTAAATTTCAAAATTCTTAATATTTAAACCACTAACTGAATCTTTGAACACAGGTTTACCACAAGGACATGGCTTGGCACACGGATGTATGTAAGACCATATGGAAGCAGGGCAAGATTTTTCCAAAACACGGGTGATGATAAACTGCCACGACCGTGGGACATGGCTGTGGGAGAACCTGCCAAAACAACACGGGCGTGCGACACGCCTGTGCCTAACACCCGTGGGCGAACCTGCCAAATTAACACGGGCGTGGGGATTGCATACACGGGCATGGGCAAAGCGAGCCACATCACACACGGTCGTGCGTTATGATCATAAAGCCACACGTCTAAGACACACGGGCATGTCTCAAGGCCATGCGATGAACCTTCAACTCGCGACAAACACGAACTGGACATGACCCACATGGGCATGTGAGGCGACTGTGCCACCTATAAAATTAGACTATTTCCTTTATTTTTATTGTTATTCTTAATTTTTTTTATTTATTTGATTCACGCGGCTTACCTTTATGGTTATTTTCAGGTTATTTCTTCCTTCGAATCAAGCCTTACCTTCAGTTCTATTGTCAATTCTCACTTTCGCCAAACTAGGACATTCAGTACTCAGGAAGTTTCAATTCTTTCCCTATCTTATGATCTTATATTTTCTTATATATCTAACCTTGTACATTGAGGGCAATGTACTTCTTAAGTGTAGGGGGTAATTATTTCATTATCTTAAAAATCCATGAATAGTGTTTTGTTCTCTTGTGAACCTCTCATATCATGTTTAAGTTAAATTTTGATTGACTGATAATTTTGATTGATATATCTTGCATTAAAACATAGGCATTCATGCATTGATTGTTAAACTCTAAGACACTAGAAAATCAAGCATGATAAGTTGATTTTTAAGAATTTAAAATTTTAGGTTGTTTCCCCAAATTTAGGTATTTTCTTGAATTGAATCCCACAGATTTAAACATCAAAAAGCCATATTTTTTGTGAGATTTTTGAGCCTTTTGAGCATTTATTTATTCTTCCATGCTCACTTTTATTATTGCTTTGTGTGTGCCAATATTAAACTGTTATTCTAGAACTTGCCTGATTATGCATGTCAAGACCACACTATTTGATTTGATATATCAAGATGATAGAGGCACTTAGGATTAACCCACTCATGCCATGAAAAGCCTACCTCCACGTTTAACCCTTAGTAAACCCCTTTGAGCCTAACAAGCCATTCTTTGTACCACCCTCGATATTAACCATTATTATTGTTGAAATCCCCTTAAATTAATTTGATCCCCAATTTTTGTCTAGAATTGATTTGAATAAATTGCTTAACTATGTCTTGTTCTTAATAGTAATCTATGATATTTGACTTGTTCTTAAAATTAAAAAAAAGTATATAAATCAGTAGTTATCTGTTGCTTGTAAGTCTCATTCCATAGTCAAAGAAGAAAGCTTTGTTGTATGCAAGTGATGATTTAATATTTTTTTCTAGTTAAGTAAATTTTCAAGTCAATCTCGATTCTAACCCTTTCTTTCATCTTGTGACCACACCCCCTAACTAAGCCTCGTTACAACCCTTTAAAGACCTTTGGATTGATGTATCATCTCGATTTATAGTGGTGGAGATTTGATTTTTATGCAAGCCTATGGTAATAACTTTTCATATTGACTAATGAGTGCTGATTTCATTATCTTTAAACACTTTGAGTGATTTGAGTGAATCTTTAGTGAGGATGTTAAACTTTGTAAAGTTCCAAATCAATGATAACTACATAAAGGAGGGGAGATACCTAAGTTTTTCATGATTAAAATACTCAATTTAGAATGTTTGAAGCTCTAATGTTCTTTTAGTTGAATTCTCAATGTATGATTACTTATGAGATGATTTGAGATAATATTAATCGGAATTATAAGTTGAAAAAAAGGAAATCTTAACTGTTATCTGAGGATTTTGCATGAGGACAAGCAAACGCTTAAGTGTGGGGGTATTTGATAAATCGTAATTTATACATATTTATAACCCATGCTTAACGCCTTTTATGAATGATTTCCCCTTAGATTTGGTGAATTCGATGCTCCTAATGCCTTAATTTCATGTTTTATTCTCAGGTAGGCATAAGAGAACAAAAGGAACGAGAAACGGGCCAAAAATGGAGAAAATGGGCCAGAGCATGAAATCAACATGGCCTGGACCTCTTCACACGGGCAAATCACACGGCCGTGTAAATTTGGCAGAATTGAAGCACGAATCACATGGGTATAACACACAGCCGTGTACCTCGAACACGGCCTGAAGTTATCGCACACGGGCGTGTCACAACGGCGTGTCCCTACCGAACCCAAGTTAAGTTCAATTCGAAAAAGGCCACTTTTGAGGGTTCTAAGGCATTCCAAAGCATATAAATACACCCTAGAGGAAGAAGAAAAGGGAGACGGAGAATAGGGAGTAAGGAATTACTCCAAGGAATCCAATCGATCCATCTCAAAAGCTGGAGCCACTTCAAGACTGAAGATCCATCCTCTATTTCCCCTTCAGGAGTTTTGGGTTTTTCTTTATGTTTTGTATCTATTATTATTCTGAGATGTTTTCTTGTTTAGTTATGAACTAAACCCCTAAATACCTAAGGGGGATGAAACCTATGACGAAAACTTGTTATTATTTCTAAATCGTATGATAAATATTTGGCTTGTTCTTAATTATGTGTTCTTAATTCTTGTTTTGGTATTCCAGGATATCACTTCAAGTTACTACTCTTAGTTGGAGGAGGAATAGACCCTGGCTAAAAGTAACTTTATCATAATTAAGCAGAGTTGATTGCGCGCCTAGAGATAGGGTGACAAGATTTTACCAAATTAGGGTGAAACCTAATAAGGGAATCCATAGATTGAGTTAATGCAACCTTAGGGTGTTAATTAGAGATAACTCTCAGTTATTCAACCTAGGGATTAGACGTTTTTAGTCTTAAGAGGGATAATAATATACATTAGGGATTTCTACGGAACAAGTTAAATGAATAAATCGTCCAGTTCGGAGCCAAACTAACAAGTAAAAGTCTAGGTGGATTTTTCCTTAGGTATTATCTCAATCAATCGCTTTCCCCAAAATTAATTTCCCAACTTCTATTTTCTACAAGTTCTTAGTTTAATTAATTAGTTAGTTAAAACAAATCTCTTTTCTTCGGCTAGATAATAAGAAGACAGTCATTACTAGTACTCTTAGTCCTTTGGGTTCGACAATCTGGTCTTACTAAAATTATACTACTGTTCGATAGGTACACTTGCCTACGTCGTGATAATAGTTGGTTTCAAGAACGATTCAATATAAATTTATAAAACTTATCATAGGAAAATCGACGATCACCCTTCCATTCTTTTCTTTCCTTCCTACCCCCACCCCTTCTTTACCTTTCCTTTCTTTTTTCCCTTTCATCTTCTTCCTCTAGCCCCGAACTTCCACCTTCCTCACACGTGTACACTAGCTCTGTCCACCACCGTCTGCACCTCCGACCACTGCCGTGGTTTCCTCTTTTTTCCTCACCTCTATTTTTTTTGGTTTACTTATTTTCTTCTTTATTTCGTTGTTATTTCTTAATTGTTATTTCATTTTGATTTTAGTATATATTTTTTTAATTATTTAGTTTTTAATAGTCTTCATTATTATTACTATTACTATTCATTATATTTGTTAGGATTAGCTTTCTAGCTTTTTCAATTTTTGCTTTATTATATTTTATTATTGTTAGTATTGGCATCCATCTATTTTTGTTTTTTTGTTTAATGCTATTGGTATGTTCCTATTCTTCTCTATTTCTCTATTATTCTAGTCGTTATTATGATTAGTGTTAGGGAATATTCTTTTTAGGACTATATTTTTATTTTTACTACTTAGATTCTATATTATTATTTTTCCTTTGACTCGTAGTTAAATATTTGGTGTTGTTTTTGACTTATGCTATTTTCAGGTATATAATGACAAACACACGAGGCAAGAAGACTACTATCCCCACTTCAAAAAAGCGGAAAGGTCCTGGCGCAACTTCCTCCAGTGCCTCAACCGAAGCTTGTCATCCTCTGCTTCGATTCTCGTCAGGCCCACAGGATGACTTGTTTCAGCTTTTGCGCGTGCAACCGCTAGGTTTGGGCCGATGTATTGACTGGGCCGCATTGGAGCATGTCAGACTAGCTGATGAGGTCCGTGCTTTCATTACCACTGCCCTGTAGGATCGATTCTTTGCAATTATCGAGCCCACCTATTCAGAGCTTACCTTGGAGTTTTGCATTACGTTCCATCTACAGCATGTGATGAATGCCCATGACGAGGCCGGTATTATCACGTTCCGACTAGGTGGCTTAGTGCGACATATGAGCGTTCCTGAGTTTGGCGCGGCTTTAGGCATCTGCACTGATGAGTTTATAGGTGCCGATAACTTTCTTCACCTCCACCGTCACATCTATTACTCACCTTCATGTTGTTGGACCGATCTCACAGCTAGTCAGATCCGTTATGACCTGAGCCCCTCAAAGGTGACATCTCTTTCTCCAGCTCTATGATACATCCATGCCTTATTACTCACATATTGACTGGAAAGAGAGAGCACAGGAGTAGTTAGCACCACAGATGCTTATTTCTTATAGAGCATGGCAACTGGTCATGTATTTGATTTGGCATAGATGGACCGCCATAGGAGGGGTCCCATCTACCTTGGTCCCTAAGTGACTCATATCGCTCGGCTCTTCGGCATCTTCGACACTCCAGAGATGTCATCGACACTCACACTAGTAGGCCAGATGTCTCCTTAGGGAATTTCTAGTATGATCCACATGAGATTGATAGAGCGACGCTGTGGATTCGACCCCCCTCAATACAGACTCATTCACTCTGATGACCAGGATGAGCAAGAGGACATTATTGATGATGTCCCTCCCTCTCACGAGGACCCACACCCACCACCACCGAGTCACTGACCTCCTGCTGCCACTTTGATAGATATATCCGAGTGACTCACTCACTTTGAGCAGCAATGTTTTGAGCGATTCGACAGCATCGATGCCACTCTTCGACAGATTTGCCACCACTTCCACATCTCTCCTTTGTCACCGTCGACCCACGAGGCATCCGATGATGAAGACCTTTGAGTCCTTTTATTTTATTATTATTACTAATTTTAATTTTAATTTTAATTTTCCTCTATTTATTTTTGAAGACTTATGTTTTATATTTTGAACTATATTTATCTTTATGGTTATTATCGAGTACTCCCTTAATTCTCTTCCACGGCTGTGTTTATTTTCTTACTAATAACTGAGAATCATGCATTTCATTAGTTTTATCTACAATTCTAGCCTTCGCTATTCCAAGGATTTCATCCAAAAATTTAGGGTAGTTTTGCTTCTCTCCCTCTCTTATGATATTATACCTAATTTTTTATTATCTATCTTTGTACATTGAGGACAATGTATATCTTAAGTGTGGGGAGGTTATTTATATGATCGTTAGAAAATCCCTGAATTTTTATCTCGTTCTGAAATTTTTTTCTCATATTATTATTAGAATGAATTTTGATTGATTTATAATTTTCATTGATATGTTTTGAATTAAATCATAGGTAATTGTGCATTAATTGTTTCAATTTTAAGACATTAGAGGATCAAGCATGATACGTTGACTTTTGAGAATTAAAATTGCTAGGTTGTTTCCCTGAATTTAGGTATTATCTTGAAGTTTTAAATTTACAGGATTGACATCAAATACCCATAATTTTCATTAGATTTTGAGCCTTTTAGAGCATATATCTTTCTTGCTCACTTATTTTATTGGTCATGAGTGTGTCAACATTGATTTGTTATTCTAGAACTTGCTTCGATTATGCATGTCAAGACCACACCTTTGATTTGATATATTGAGATGATAAAGGCATCTAGGTTTTAACCCACTTAACCCACAAACAGTCTATCTTCATAATTAACTCTTAGTAAACCCCTTTGAGCTTAACAAACCATTCCTTAATTTACCCAAAATTTTAACCCCCTACATCATACTTTTTGATTCGTTGAGAATTTTTCCTATTTTATTGATTCCTTTTTTTTTTTCAAGATTTGATTTGGTTAATTGCCTAACTATTTTCTTTCATTATAGTTTTATAATTCTTTCTCATTATTCGTTCACTCAAAAAAAAAAAAAAGAAAGAAAAAAAATATTTATATATATACATATATGTTGATTATTATTAGTTCTTTGTTTGAGCTTAAGTATTTAATTCCATATTCTGAGAAGAAGCTCATGTCTATCTTTAATAAATTCGATTAATGTAATTATTTAATGTTAGCTTATTTTTCCAGTTAGGTAATTTATCAATTTGATCTCGATTCTAACCTTCTTTTTCAGCCTTTATCCACACCTTTAACCAAGCCCTGTTTGAAAGACCTTTTGATTTGTGTATCATCTCATTTATAGTGGTGGAGATTTGATTTTCATGCAAGCCTATGGTAATAACTTTTCATGTTTGACTATTGAGTGCTCAATTATTGAACCTTAAACACTTTGAGTGATTTGAGTGAATCTTTAGTGAGGATATCAACCCTTGTCGATTTGGAATTAAAGATAATTACTTAGATAAGGGGGGATACCTATGATTTTATGATTAAAATGCTCAACTTGGATTGTTTGAAACTTTAATGCTCTTTTAGTTAAGCTCTCAATGTATGATTACTTAGGGATTACTTCGATACATTATTAATGAGAATTATAAGTTGAAAAGGATTTATTTTAATTGTGAGTTGAGGATTTTGCTTGAGGACAAGCAAATGCTTAAGTGTGGGAATATTTGATAAACCATAATATATACATATTTTTACCCCATGCTTGGCATATTTATGGATGCTTTTTCCTTGGTTTCATTGAATTCAATGCTCCTAATCCTTTAAATTCATGTTTTATACTTAGGTGAGCATAGGAAGGTGAAAAGAGAAAGAAACGGGCCAAAAACAGACCAAATGTGCCTAAATCAGTGTTTCACACAGCCTGGGCACTTCCACACGGGTAAACCACACGCCCGTGTGAGGCACACGGGTAGGACATACACCTGTGTGTCATGGTTGTGTCGATTAGAAACCAACTCAGGATTACACACGGCTTGAGCACTTGCACACGAGAGTGCACACGACTGTGTCCCTATTAAACCTAAGTCTAATTCTATTCGGAAAAGGCTAATTTTGGGATATTACGGGCATTCAAAAGTCTATTTAAACACTGTAAAAGAGGATCAAGGGGGACACGGAGAGTAGAAGGCAAAAGATACTCAAGGACAACCATCGGAATCAGCTCAGAAGTAGGATCTACCTCAAGACTGAAGATTTCCATCCAATTTCCTAAAAGTTCTTTGGGTTTCTTTATGTTTTTTTGTTTTCCTAATTTTGAGATGTTTTCCATTATTATGAACTAAGCTCTCTAAATACCTAAGGGAGATGAAACCTAAGATGGATCTTATTACTATTTGAATTATATGATAAATACTTGTTCTTACTCTTAATTGTGAGTTTTAAATTCTTGTTTTAATATTCCAAAGTATTAATTCAGGTTTTGATGTGCTTATTCAGTGGAGCAAAAGTCCCTGATTAAGAGTAGATCCCCATAATTAAGTGGAGTTACATGCAATCCTAGAGATAGGACGACATAAATCTTCCGGATTAGAGTCAAATCTCATAAGGGAATCCATTGATTGAGTTAATGCGACGATAGGGGTTTTAATTAGAAAGAGATTTCAATTAATCAACCTAGAGTCAGTTGTTTTTGGTCTCGAGAAAGATATTAACATAAATCAGGGATTTCTACAGATTAGGTTAAGTGAATAACTCATCTAATTCAGAAGTAATAAGTGAATTCTTCCTTGGGTATTGTCTTCTTCATCGGTTTTCCAAAAGTATTTTCCAGCTTTAATCTCTGTCATAATTTTAGTTACTTAAATAATTAGTCTTAGTTTAAAACCCCCTTAATTCTTAGGCTAGATAATCAATTACAGTTTGGGGCCTAAGCCAATTACAGATTTAGTTTGGCCTTGGCCCATTCAGATACAGTCTCAGTTATAATTTAGGGCCTTGGCCCATCTCAGATACAATATGCAATAGCAGGAAATCAGAATCCTACCCACCAGCCTCTACACACTATCTCCGTCCATCCCTACAAACCATGTGGGGATTAAATCAACCCACCCATCCTTACACACCATGCTGTACCAAAATGCAGCACATATAAAAAATTTGCAGCAAAACTGCCAGATAACGGGCTTAATAGCCTTTCAAACACTTCCTCCAAATAAAAATAACCCACCCTACTGCAATGCAACATACAAAAGATGCCATGCTATTATGCAGTTACAGTACTTCAGATATCATAATTCATGCTCAGTACAGAAATTAGACAGACAAATCACTCATATAGGGGTCTAAGTTGGGCTTACTGGCCCTTCAGTAGGTCCACAGTCGACTTGGGTGACGCATTCAACCTTAGACAACTTTTCAGAGAAATGGGCTCACATGCCCATGTGGCCTGCCCGTATGGCCCATTTTTAATGTAACTGATGCTAGCTAAATATTCATATATGTTTTCACTATTTACTAATATGTTCCTTCAAAGCTGTCTACTTGAGTCATTGTTACAAAATAACTTATATCTTGAGCTACAAAATTACAAATTAAGATCCGCTTGATGTTTTTGAAACTAGACTAAATACCTTTCTACCATAAAATTTTCAAGATTTATAATTTATCAAATAAGTACAGTAAAATCTTCAAATTTATCCCAATTCTGCTATTTGACAGCTTCAACCATTCCTTACTAAAATTAGTTATCTCTTAGTATGGAATTTGGATAATGTTTCCATTTATTTCTCTTGAAAATAGACTCATTAACGATTTAAAAAAATAAATTTAAGCCCCTAATTATTTTTTTTTACAATTTTTGATGATTTTTAAAAGTTAGAACAGGGGAACCCAAAACCATTTTGACCTTGTCTCACAAAATTCATTATATCTCATAACTTACAATTCCATTGCTTACACTGTTTCTTCCATGAAAAACTAGACTCAATAAAATTTAATTTCATCTTTTATTCAACCTCTAACTCAATTTCCATTTTTTTTGATGATTTTTAAAATTTAGACTACTACTGCTATCCAAACTATTTTAGTGCAGAATATTGATTTCCAAGTTTATAACACCCTTATTTCCTTTCTCTACAATTTTTCGCATCATTTTCTCTTATTTCTCTTCTTCTCACGAGCAAGCAATTTCGGTTTTTCACTAAATCCCATTTTCTACATTTTTAGTACAAACTTGTACCGTTTTCACTGCTTCTACAATCTCGAGATCACCAAAAACCTATAATCGACAATCCCAACTTTAGAATCGGTCTTAAACTAAGATTAAACCGTATCCACATACCAAAAGGTCTAAGCTTGTCCGCTCATCACTTACCTTCTAACTTCGCTCAATTCCACCACTACTTAACACGAGGGAGATAGCAACTGAAAGGATAAGCATTCCTCATTAACGAAGAGTTCAACAAAGTTAAGAACGAATTCAAAGCCAAAACCACTCGCCTAAACAACACAAGAAAACACATACCTTATACGCTTACCAAATGATCACCACTTCGAGTCAAATCGATGAACGTTGATTCCAGCCTCACGATCGACTCCTAAAAAGTCAACAAAACACTCGTTAATCCCTTATCCAGAGTAACATTTGAGTTTAATAAGACAAAAACTTACTATATAACACAATTGCATGCTTGCACAAAGGGGAAAAGATGAAGAAAGACAACGAAAATGGAAGGGGAAATCAAAGGAAATTAGACAGCAAGGATTTATTATTTAGAAAAAAAGAGGAAAACCAAAAATTTAGAGTGGGGGAGAAGAGAGAAAAGTCAGAAAGGTGGAAAAGAGTCCGAAATTTGAAAATAAAAACTAAAGAAAAAGATAATGCCCAAAAATCTGGTAACTCATCTCCTTAATTCTCTCCCTAACCTCCCACAAAAACTCCACTACTCGAAATTTCAATTTGACTAGGACTCTACCACGCCACAAGGCCAAGCAACAAAAATAATTCCCTTACTCGTATAGGGACTTGAACTCCAGACCTCCCACCCACCAACACACACCTTAGCCACCAGACCAGCAGGCCCATTCTAATATATTTTTACCAACTTTTAACTATAAGCCTACTGACCAGAGATAGTGCTTTATTCATAAAAATACCAAAATTTTCCCAATCAAGACTTAAACTTGGGACCTCATACACACACCCAGAACACTTAACCACTGAGACAGATAGATATTTGTGTCATATTTTTACAAAAACAAAAATATTCATTTTTGGGGCGTTACAACTCTACCCCCTAAAAGAAAATTATGTCCTCAAAATTTTACCTGATTAGAACAGATGAGGATATTGTTGACACACCACATCCTTAGGCTCCCACGTGACCTCCTCAGTGCTATGATTACGCCACAAAACCTTCACTAAGGGAATAGACTTTTTTCGAAGGACCTTTACATCACGCTCCAAAATCTGAACCGACTCCTCCTCGAAGGCCAAGTCTGGCCTAATCTCAATCTTCTCAACAGAAACAATATGAGTGGGATTAGAGCGGTAGTGCCTCAACATCAAGACGTGAAATACATCATGAATGCGGTCCAACTTCGGAGGTAACTCTAACTGATAAGCGACAGGTCTTACACGTTTTAGAATGAAATAAGGTCCAATAAACCGAGGGCTCAGCTTGCCCTTGCGACTAAACCTCAGAACCTTTTTCCATGGCGAGACCTTGAGAAAAACTAAGTCCTCTACCGTAAACTCGATATCCTTCCTGTTTAGATCTGCATAGGACTTTTGCCTTTCAAAAGCCGCTTTTAAACGATCCCGAATCAGTCTAACCTTATCTTCAGTCTCAAACACCAATTCCGGACCTTGTACATGTCACTCACTCAACTCAGTCTAGCATAAAGGAGCGCAACACTTACGACCATACAGGGCCTCGTAAGGTGCAATCTGGATGCTAGACTAATAGCTATTATTGTAGGCAAAATCCGCTAACGGCAAGTACTCCTCCCAATTGCCTCGGAAATCAATAAAACAACTCTTCAACATGTCCTCTAGTATTTGAATCACCCTCTCCGACTAACCATCTGTCTGAGGATGGAAAGCAGTACTGAAGTCTAATCTTGAACCCAGAGCCTCATGAAGCTTCTTCCAGAACCAAGAAGTGAAACGAGGATCCCTATCAGAAATGATCAAGACATGTACCCCATACAGTCTCACTATTTCTGATATGTAGAGCTTAGCTAACTTCTAAAGAGAAAAGTTTATCCTTATCAGGATGAAGTAAGCAGACTTGGTCAATCGATCCACGATGACCCAGATAGAATCTTTCTTAGTGGGTGTTAATGGTAACCCACTAACGAAGTCCATCATTACTAGCTCCTATTTCCATAACGATATCTTAACCGGCTACAGCAAACCCGAAGGTAACTGATGCTTAGCCTTAACCTGCTGACAAGTCAAGCAGTGAGCAACGAAGTCAGTAACCTCACGCTTCAACCCTGGCCACCAGTACAATTCCCAAAAATCTCGGTACATCTTGGTCCATCTAGGATGCATAGCATAGGGACTACCATGCGCCTCTCTCAGAATCGACTACCTTAAATCCTCATCATCTGGTACACAAATATGACCGCAGAAACAAAGTACCCTATCACTGTTTATCCCAAAATAAGTAGTGCCACCATTCTCAACCTGACGAAAACGCAACCTGAGAGATTTATCCCCCAACTGTTTACCTCGAATCTGATCAATCCATGTCAGTTTGACTTAAAGTTCTGCCAACAGACTTCTATCATCGAATAGGCTAATTTGAGCGAACATCGCTCTTAAATTGGTCATAGCCCTATGGCTCTTTAACACATTTACCCGTATTCGACGTCGGAACAGGGTACGAGGTGTTACTAGACATAAACTCACACAAACATACAAAATCGAGTCATGAATTTTTGTCCAAATTTAAAACATTTCATTCACGTGCATAACGTCCCTTATACGGGCCCACGAGGCTTAAAACATACATTGGGTGTGGTTCGGGACTAAACTGAAAACTTTCAAAACTTTTGCAACACTTAGAAATTTTTCTTATTTTGGGGAGTTACACGCCTGTGTGGGAAGGCCGTGTGGTCACACACGCCCGTGTGGCTTGGGACACAACATCTCATATTTTGACAATCAATCATTCTTAATCAAGACTAATTCATGTCCATGTAACGTCACTATTTCACATACTTAAATTAACAAGTTTACTTAAGACATTCCACACCAATTTCATATCCAATCAACGTTATTAACCTACTCTCAATTCACACATTTGAACCATGATCATAGTCATACCAATTTTGTCATCATTCATTCATCATACCCATATGCTATCTAACACCATCCACCATCATCAAGACTTTGACACATGCATGCATAATTAATTAGGTTTACAACCCAATAATCAACATGAACCATAACTCATGGCCATATACAAAATGAATCACCAAATCATTATAAGCCAACACACTTGGCCAAATTAATAATGACATAATTAATCAATAGAAAAAGTCCTTATACATGCCCTAAATTTAAAATACTTGTGTTCACTTATACCCAAATGATAGCTTGATAGTTTGATGGCATCTCTGGCGATCTCCAACCCGAGCTAGCTAAATTAACCTATAAGAGATGGGAAAGGAATGGGGTAAGCTTCAAAGTTTAGTGAGTAGGTATGTAAATAATAAAAAAGTTATTAACATGCTTTTATAAATCCTCAAGATATGTTTTCAAAATAATACAATCATAACTACACATAGATCCACTATTTACTCAAGTTCAAAACAAGTTGTCTATTCGAGTCACAATCACTAAATTATTTATATCTAGAGCTATGGAACTCCAAATTAAGATCCTCTAATTTTTCCAGAATCTAGACTCGCATATATTCTTACCATAAAATTTTCAAAATTTTTGGTTTAGCCAATAAGTACAATTTATGCTTTAAAGTCACCTCTATTCTACTGTCTGATAGTTCTGACCCCTCTTCACTAAAAATTAATTATCTCCTCATATGGGATTCGGATGATGTTCTTGTTTGTTTCTTTTGAAAATAAACTCAATAATATTTAATTGAATATCTTATTTAACCTCTAATTTAATTTCCACCATTTTTGGTGATTTTTCAAAGTCACACAACTGCTGTTGTCCAAAACTATTTTATTACTAAATTTCACTCTTTCATATTTTCTTTGTAGTAACTTTCATTGTAACACTTACTCCATATCAATCTTACCAAAGTTCGATCACATATTGAGCACATTGGTCATAAGTTTACACACATGTACCTGCACTTATTCATCACATAGTCATATTCAATTACACCTAGTCATTTCCCATTGAACACATCAGAATAATAACGGATACCCGGTGGCCTGCACATAGTACCACCCTTGTATTCAAAGTTACCTTCTTCACAAAGTGGCCTTCACATAGTACCACACTAATGACCAAAGCTATCTTTCTTCACAAAGTGGTCTTCACATAGTACCACACTTGTGATCAAGCTATCTCTTCTCAATGTGGCCTTCACATAGTACCACACTTGAGTCACTACTGACATGTCACTTGTATCCTATTCTATTCCTAATGTTCAACCGAGAAATTTCTCACTTTTCGATACTTGTCAATTTCATTCAATATTCAGCCACATTTTATAAAACATAATAAAATGTGATAACGTAAGTAAAAACGATGCATTATTTACATACAAACTTACCTCGGTGCAAAATATGATGAATTTGCAATTCAGTCCACAACCTTTTCTTTTCCCAATCAAGGTCAATTACTCGTCTTTATTAATCTATAATAACATATTTAACTCATTTAGTACTCACATTATTCAATTTAGTCCAAAAATCACACTATAGAAAAATTACATTTTTGCCCCTAAAGTTTCACATATTTAAAATTTTGCCCCTAGGCTCGTAAGATGAAAAGCACTTATTTTTCTCAAATCCTAAGCCTAGACAATTCATATTCCCTCTTATAGAAACTCACATTTACACTAAATCACAATTTCTATACATGATTTTACAATTTTTACAAATAGGTCATTTTATGCAATTTCATCAAAAAGCACTTAGTAAAAGTTATTTATCACACCCCAAATTTTCTTATTCTTCCATAAAACATCAAAAAACATGCACTTCATCCATGGTTAAATTTTTAAACACAAACCCTAGCTCAAAATAATGGTGGAAATAGCTAAACTGAGCTACGAGGATCTAAAAAATGTAAAGAACATTAAAGATGGGGCTAAAACGGACATACAATTGAGCTCGGAAGCTTGAAAACTCCTAGCTATGTCTTTCTCATGTGAAATTCAGCCAAGGGGTTGAAGATGGACAAAAATTGGCTTTTAATTTTATTTTTAATTCATTTTAATAACTAAATTACCAAAATACCCTTAATGAAAAACTTTGGAAACATGCCTAACCATGTCCATTTTTGTCCACCAACTTAACCAATGGTCTAATTACCATATAAGGACCACCAATGTAAAATTTCATAACAATTGGACACCTCTAACATGTATAACTCAAATTTTGCACTTTTTACAATTTAGTCTTTTTGACTAAATTGAGTGCCCAAATGTCAAAATTTTCGAATGAGATTTTCACAAAATCATTCTGTGGAATTTTAGACCATAAAAACATAATAAAAATAAATTTTCTTACGTCAGATTTGTGATCTAAAAACCACTGTTCCGACTAGGCCCAAAATTAGGCTATTACAGGCTCAACGCATCGGCCACCACATTAGCCTTACCGAGATGGTACTCAATGGTACAATCATAATCCTTAAGCAGCTCCACCCATCTACACTGCCTAATATTTAACTCCTTGTGAGTGAGGAGATACTTGAGGCTTTTGTTATCGGTGTAGATAATACACTTCTCACCGTACAGATAGTGCTTCCAGATTTTCAAAGCAAATACAACGGCAGCCAATTCCAAATCATGCTTCAAATAGTTCGCTTCATGAGTTTTGAGTTGACAAGATACATATGCTATCACCTTACCATCCTGCATCAATACACACCCCAAACCGACATGTGAAGCATCATTGTAAACCACAAAGTCGTTATCGGGCTCAGGCTGTATCAGAACGGGAGCCTGAGTCAAAACAGTCTTAAGCTTCTCGAAGCTCTCTTGTTGCGCATCAGTCCAAACAAATGGAACTCCCTTACGCAGAAGTTTAGTCAACAGTGCTGCTGTAACACTCCTATCCTGTAACCGTCGTCGGAATAGGTAAGGGGAGTCACCGAACAGACAAAACATTACAGAACAACACAGATTCATAGATATCATATAACAATAATACATTTGCATTCATCCTCAATTCATCCATTAAGATGATCTACGAGACCTAAAACATACATTTAGGGAAGGTCAGGACTAAACCGAACCCGTTCAAGATTTTTAGAACTTTTCAAAACTGACAAAATCACACGCCCGTGTGGCTAGGCTGTGTGACTCACACGAGCACAAGGCACCCCATGTGGTCCAACCGTGACAAAAAGAGGTCATATACTGACTTTTTAACACGGCCAACAGACACGGCCATGTGCCATGGCCTTGTAAAATTTAGCTAGCTACTGACTTTTTCACACAGCCACAGGGCACGCCCGTGTTCCATGACCGTGTGGCACAATGCATGCTTGGTTTAAGCCAATTTGCCACCCATTAAGGGTCCAATCCTACAAGCAGTAATAAGCAACAATTATACCAACGTTTCTAGCCAATTCCATGCTTAAAGATGACCAAAACACCTTAGAATATAACACATTTCAAAACATACATCAAAACTATGCTCAAACTCATCATTTGTTAGCCAAATTCAAATGGCATAACTTATATACACATAAAGCTTACAAACTTAAACATTCTAGCCTATACATGCCATACTTAAAAATATGTACATTTCAAAAGTACTAAAAAGAGTTTGACAGTGTGATGACTATCCTCGACTATCCTGAGCCTTCAATAGCTATGATAACTGTAAAACAGATAGAAATTACACAGAGTAAGCTACAAAAAGCTTAGTAAGCCAAATACAATTGGTCTAATTACTAAAGCATATATAGTACAAAACAAACATAAGAATTCGTAGCTATTTCTCATAGTAATTCATAAACTTAACCATGTTCTTTTGCTTATATGCATATCATATTCATTTTCATGATTTCGAACTTACTTCGCATTCGCTATTTCACAGAAACAGAGTCTTTCATATTCAGAAATTAAGTACGATACAAACGTACCTGTATAGATTATATATTTCACATATTCATTTTCATATCTCATACTTTGTCATCGACGGTTCGTAAAACGATCTGAGATATTCATAAACGAGTATAATGCCAATGTCCCGGACATGGTCTTACATGTAATTCATTATCGATGCCTCTGTCCCAGACAGGGTTTTACACGAAATCAATTACGATGCTGATGTCCCAGACATGGTCTTATATGTAAATCTCCATCGAGGCCTGTGTCCCAGACACGGTCTTACACGATTTCTCCGACAGATGTCAACTTTTCTCAGAAGCATATAGAGCTTTTCAAATATAATCATAGTATCAGAGTTTACTCAAAATCTAATCATCAAGCTCTCAAGGCTGTCCAATACAGATTACAATTTATATACATAGAGTTTATTCAATTAACATGTAACTGTAATTTGACTTACCTCATACAGATTTTAGACGAATCGAGTCAACTATTCAACTATTTTAGACTTCCCTCGATCTAAATCCGATTTTCTTTGTTCTTGATCTAATACAATACAAATTCAACCATTCAATCATTAATTTCATTCAATTTAATCCATATTCACATATTTGGGGCACTTTTCACTTTAATCCTTACATTTTCACACGTCGACAATTTAGTCCATTTTTCACAAAATCATCAATATGTAAAATGTCTTTGCAACAAAGGCTAACCGAATTTTCATGGCTTCTATATAAGCCCATACGACATGTTTAATCCACAATTTAGTCCTTCAAAATCTCATTTTCACAAATTAGCCCAAATAGCTCATTTTATCAAAATTCAAGAACAAAACATGATAATCTAACATATATCTTTCATAATCCATATAAGAGCACTAACAAGCTCATATAATCATCAATGGCACATTTCATAATCTTCAATAAAAATAGAAATTTAAACATGGGTTTTGAAGAACACAAAGCAACGATCACAAAAACGTAGAAATTATCAAAAACCAAACAAAATGGACTAACCTATTTACTCATGCAAGGGTTGAAAGTTTTGAAGCTTCAATGGCTTCTTCTTTTTCTCAATTCGGCTGAACATGCATGAAAATGGCTTCATTTTCATGATTTCTTTTATTATAATTAACATATTTTACCTAATTACCTAACCATCCTTTAAAAATTTATCTATTTACTATATTGCCAAACCATGTCTCCCACTATCACATAATGGTCTTATTGACATGCAAGGGCTTCAACTTTAACCAACTATAGCACTTAGGCACTTTAGCAACTAGTAGGCAACTTTTACAACTTACGCGATTTGGTCCTTTTTGCAAATCGAGCACAGAAATAGACAAATTAAATCACAAAAATTTCACAGATGTAAATTCACACATCATAGACATAGATAATAATATTAAAATATTTTTTAGACTCTGATTTGTGGTCCTAAAACCACTATTCCGACTAGGGTCAAAATCGAACTGTTACAGCTGCGATCAAGGAGAACCCTTCCACAAAACGTTGATAATAACCCGCTAATCCCAGAAAGCTACAGATTTCAGATACATTCCTTGGATGTTTCCACTCTAAAACAGCCTCAATTTTACGAGGATCGACTCAGATCCCCTCAACAGAAACTACATGTCCCAAAAAGGTCACTTCACGTAGCTAGAACTCACACTTACTGAACTTTGCATACATCTGTTTCTCACAAAGAGTCTGTAGTACCATTCTAAGATGCTCACCATTCTCGTCTTCAGTCTTAGAATAAACCAGGTTATCATCGATGAACACCACCACAACCTGATCCAGATAGGGCTGGAACACTCGGTTTATCAAGTCCATAAATGTAGCTGGTGCATTAGTCAATCCAAAAGGCATAACTAGGAAATCATAATGCCCATACCAAGTCCTAAATGTCATCTTATGCACATCATCCTCCTTAACTAATGATAACTTAAATGTAGATCGATCTTGGAAAACACAGAAGCCCCTCTGAACTGGTCGAAAAGATCATCAATTCTCAGAAGTGGGTACTTATTCTTGATCATCAGCTTGTTGAACTGCCTATAATCGATACACATCCACATGGATCCTACCTTTTTCTTTACAAACAGTACCAGTGCTCCTCATAGAGACATACTCAGATGGATGAGCCCACGATCTAACAGCTCTTGAATTTGGGCCTTAAGCTTCGTAAGCTCTTTTGGTGCCATTCAGTAGGAGGCTATAGACACTGGAGCTGTACCAAGAAAAAGCTCAATCCCAAATTCTACTTCTCGGCTCGGAGGCAAACCTGGTAGTTTCTCAAGAAAGACATCTGAAAAATCCTTAGAATCTGAAACACTTATGTAGAATGCCTCACATCCCTTCCGAACCAACTTTTTCGCCACTAACGTCGAAATCAAATTAGTTAGATAATCCTGACGTTCCCCAATCACAACTACCTCGTTGTCCTCTTTGATTCTCAAAACGACCCTCCTAGCTGCGTAGTTCAGACTCACCCGGTGTTTGACCAACCAGTCCATTCCCAAAATCAAGTCAAACTCCTCAAACGGGAACTCCATCAAATCAACCAATAATACTGTCCCTTGAACCTCTAATAGGACATCTCTATACAATCTACCAACCAGGACAGATTGCCCCAAAGGACTCAATACGGTTACCTCACTATCAGTACTCTCAACTGGAGTCCTTAAAGTTTCAGACATAGTACTAGCTACGTATGAGTGTGTAGAGGCTATGTCTATCAGTGCAAGATAAGGTACATTATAAATTAAAAATGTACCTGTAATGACGTCTGGAGCATCTTGGTCCTCTCGGCGATGAGCAGCATAAACAAGAGCAGGCTGTCTCGCATCCGTATGTCCAATACCTCTACTCGGTGCTCTCTATCCATGGTCCATGCCGTTACCACCCCTAACCTGACCACGACCCCTAGGCGGCTGCTGAACTACCCTCGATTATTGTGTAGTACCAGAACTAGCAGCTTGCACCTGATCGGCCTTCAGTAGAAACTCTCGAACATGGTGCTCATAAGACCCACATCTTAAACAAGCCCTAGTCATCCTCCAACATTCACCCGGAGGGCGTCTTCCACAATGCCCACAAAGTGTGATCCCAGTAGGTGCAACAGGGGCCCCAACTCTAACTGGCCCATCAGATCTGGCCTTTTTCTTAGGCCTTATCGTAGAACTTAAGGGCTTCGAATCCCTCTTATTATTGCCTCTCTCTATATCCCAATTTTGGTGCTTAGTGCACTTCACCTCATTGACGATCTTTGCCTTCTCTACCAGTGTTGAAAAGTCACGCTCCCTCTGCAAAGCTATCAGAGCTCACAAACTATCTCTGAGTCCATTCTCAAAGTTAACACAATGCTCATATTTGGTCACCACGATGCCTCGCGCATAGCGGCTCAATCTCAGAAAGTCGGCCTCATACTCAGCCATTGAACAATCCCCTTGCGTGAGATTCAGAAACTCACGTCTCCTACATCGATATAGCTTGCCCCCATATATTTACCTTGGAAAGCATACTTATAGAAATCCCATGTCAGTGGTTCAGGCTGAGTGCCCTCATTAACAACCAGCCACCATTGGTATGCTTCATCACGAAGGAAACAACCCCATTCAATTTCTGTTCAGGGGTAAAGTTCAGATCATCCATGATCTTTTCCGTGGCCTCGATCCAGTACTCGACCACGTTAGGGGTGACTCTAGTGACACCCCTGAATAGCTCAGCCCTATTAGACTGGAGTCATTCCGTAACCGACCCTCGGCCCCCAAATCCAGTGTTAGGCCCAACGACCCTCTCTAATATCCTCAGCATAGCCTGGGACAAAGCGTCGTCCCCAGCCATGCGATCATGAGACCCAGTCTCTGTAGCATGTGAAACCGGCGTCTTGCTCGTATCTACATTCAGCATGCTGCCTAACGACAATGACTCAGCTCGAGCCCCTCTACGGCCTCTACCTCTACCTCTAGTACCCCGTCCCCAGATACCTCGTGCACTCATTGTAGAATTCATATCTTATCTGTGTTAACAGTTTTATAAACCAGTTATAGTTCTGATATTTATTACTAGATACGTTATGCAAAATAGTACCAGAAGTTTAGAGTTTGTTATCACGAATCGCAATCTTACTACAATTTTTAGTTTCGCTATTGTTTTCAGTATACACTATCTACAGTGTTTTCAGTACAATGTACTACCTATAGTAGTTTCAAAATATGCTAATCATATTTTCAAAAACTTATCAAGGTTTTCATAATACTTACAGGATCGGCGCTGGAGACTCTGTGTACCACATACTTAGTTAAAAATATTTCAAACAATTTAAAAATCATTTCTTTAAAACCAAGTTTTAAAACCAAATCCATAGTTGAGTTTTGCAACCTGGATCTGATACCACTAAATGTAGCACCCCAAACCTGGCCTAGATGTTATGGTCGAATCTGGCGATGTCACATAGAATGGGGTTTGTGTAACAGCCCGATTTAAACCATATTCGAAACTGTGGTTTTAGGACCACAAATCTGAGTCAAAAAATATTTTAATATTACTTTCTATTTTATTATGTGTGAATTTATGTGTGTGAAAATTTCATTCAAAAA
Source organism: Gossypium anomalum (assembly GCA_025698475.1). NCBI lineage: Eukaryota > Viridiplantae > Streptophyta > Magnoliopsida > Malvales > Malvaceae > Gossypium > Gossypium anomalum. The sequence continues at coordinate 18,242,285 of CM046963.1, read as the reverse complement.
TTTTATCGTTTGAGTGCCCGATTTAATAAAAGGGCTTAATCGCGTAAAATAGAAAATTTATAGTTTAATTTGTAAGGGCCAAATTATTGTTGTCTTTATTGCATGAGGTATTTAAGTTGCAATATTACCATATGAATTAGTGATGGACGGTTGTGGCCATAATATATAAGTTTTAGTTATTAAATATCAAAGGTTAAAAATGTAAAATGTTAAATAATATATATGTTAAAATAAAACATAAAATAAACACATGCATTCATCTTTTTCCACCATGACCGAATGCTAAAAGAAAAGAGAAAGAAAAAGCTTTGAAATTTTTGGCCATTGTTAAGCTTAATCAAGGTATGTAACTAGCTCGGTTTTTAATAATTTTTACGTTTTTGAGATCGTTACAGTGAAATTTACAAAGCCCATGCTTTAATTTTTTATTTTGACGAATATTTTGAGTTATTTCATTGATGAATAATTGATTTTTGTGATGTTAGTTGATGAATTATGAAAGATATGTTTTGGATTAATATGTTTTGTATTGGAATTTTTGATAAATTTGAGTAATTAGGGCTAAATTGTAAAAATAATAATTTGAGGAACTAAAATGTGAAATAAATGAAATGTATGGACTTGTATGAGCATAAGGAAGATTTCGCCTAAGCATGGTGTACTCAAATTTTGCATGTTTTGTGTTTTGTGCATTTGGACTAAATTGTAAAAAGTGTGAAATGTCAGGGGCAAAATGGTAATTTTCCCATTTTATGTGTTTTTGGACTAAATTGAATGAAATTATATTTGAATTAGCTTAATTTGAATATGTTTAGATCAAGAACCAAATAAATTGAATTTGGATCGGGGGAAAACCAAACGTCCTGTTTCGATTATTGTTGTCCGAGGTAAGTTTATAAGCAAATAGATGTTGTTAATTTTAAATAAATACGAGTTTTATATGCTAAAATGAATTATGTGAAAGTATATATGTGGTAGCTGAATGTGAATATGCTTGGGAGTTATGTTTACGAATTCGATTCGACCGAGTTACGACGTCTAAAAGCCCTATACGAACCTTAGGAGTAGCTAGGATACATATGTCATGACATAGGATTTCCGATATGTGTTCTCTTGTAAGACCATGCCTGGGACATTGGCATCGATATGTGATTACGTGTAAGACCCTGTTAATATAATGTTATTACGCATTCTTAGATATACATTTGCTTATGGCTTACTAAGCTGTGAAAGCTTACTGTGTGTATGTTTACTCTCTGTTTTATAGATTTTGGAGCTAGTAACGGGCTCGGGGATCGTCAGAGAAATCTATCACACTATCGACTATTTTTGGTACTTTATAATTTTGAACTTGAACCTATGGCATGTATAGGCTAGATTATATTTGGTTAAGTTTGAAGTTGTGTATATATTAAGCCATGCGAAGATGGCTAATATGTTATGTAAGTATATGAAATTTTAGTCAAGTTTATATGTGTCACATGCATTGAAAATGGTTGGTGATTTTGGATGTGGTTTGGTTGATTCAGGTAAAGTATATATATATATGTGTGTATTATGAATGGCTTGTTTATTTTATTAAGTTTGGTTCATATGCTTTGCTCAAGTGATGATTTTATTTGGTTTGATTGAATTGATTATGGTATATACATAAGTATGAATTATGCTAGTTATGTTATTCATGGTTTTAATGATTCGGTTATGTCTTGTATTTGAAAGTAATGGTTTAATTTGGTTGACGAGTGTATTCGGCTAAGTGTTGAATTTAGGTAATGGATATAATTGATTGATGATTCGGCCATACTATGTATAAATATGTGAAACATGATTTACTTAGTTTTGCCATGTATTTGGTTATGTGGTGTACAAATAGGACACAGATGTAAATGACTTAGTAATTCGGCAATAGATTAATTAAGAAATTAATGTTCATTCATAAATCGCTATGATTAATATTCAATTTTATGCATTTCGACCATGTTTATATTTTTATGTTTTATTGATATGTTTGTTTTTTATTTAATAGTTTGATTAAATTATGTATATATATATAAAAAAACTTTTGAAGTGCTTGACATGTAATGCAAATTATGGTTTTTGTATGGAATCTATTCTATGCAATGTCACATGCGTGTGATATGGTTGAGTAAAATGAAAGTGGACATTGAATAAGCATATATATTTAGCAAGTTTATATTCAGCTAAGGCATTGGAAAATGACCAAATGAATATTATGCTTATATCATGGTTGTAATTGTTTGATTTGGATTTTGATTTCATGGTTTAATTGTTAGCCAAATTGTTGATATGGAAACGGTAATGTTCAGACATGCTTTAAACTTGGTTAGTTAACCATTTAGATTATAAACCAACTTAATCATAGAATAAAAATGCATATTGTGCCGATTATGATGTGGTCAAAATGATATGTGTTTTAATTGTTTGATTTATATGATTCATGTATGAAATAATGGAATGAAATAATTATATTAGCTTAGATATGTGCACATGCTTATGTGGTAAAATTATATAAATGATATTTTTTGCTTATAAAATTATGTGACTACATATATGTTCGTTATATGATATGAAAAGATTTGTAAAGAGATTATGTTAGCTATAAGGTTTTAAAATTGAATGGCTTGAGTGATATGATGGAAATAATATATTAAGTATGAAATGAAATACATGTAAATTTCAAGTCGTGTTTTGTTAGGTAATGCCTCATAACCCCATTTCGACGATAGATATGGGTTAGGGGTGTTACATTGAAATCGAGATTGACAAGTAAAAACCGTTCTAGTTAATTAGCTTTAATTTCATTTGGAAAAACGTGAACTAATTGATTTTTCTTAAAACATGTCTTTTAAGCAGAAGCCTTTGCAACCAATCATTTTACGAAACCGAAAATCTTAGTTTTTAGTAAAATCATGTTTTGTTGAGTTGCAACAAAAAAATCCATAAAAACAGTATAAAATCCCAGATTCAAACCAAACGGTCCAAAGTCCCAACATTACAATAATAAATACACAAGAATAATATAAAAACAAAAGTTGTAATAAAGCAGTTCAATAGTGGGGGTCACAGTCGAGCCCTCCGCTGCGCCAATCCGCCTAAGTCTGGGGATAACTTGTACAGATTAAACAGAAAAAGGGGTAAGTTTTTGCAAACTCAGTATGTAATCCCCACAGAAAACATACATACAAATACACATTAGGAAATAATCAATTGCGGTCTGGACCTGAGCCCATTACAGATTCAATTTGGCCTTGACCCATTCGGATATAATATCAGATATAATTTAGGGCCTTGGTCCATCTTAGATACAATATGCAATAGTAGGAAATCAGAATCCTACCCACCAGCCTCTACACACCATCTCCGTCCATCTCTACAAACCATGTGGGGATTAAATCAACCCACCCATCCCTACACACCATGCTGTACCGAAATGATGCACATAATTAGAAATTTGCAGCAGAGCGGCCAAATAACAGGCTTAATAGCCTTTCAGACACGTCCTCCAAATAACAATAACCCACCCTAATGAATGCAACATACAAAAGATGTCATGTTATTAGGCAATTACAGTACATACATTCAGATATCATAATTCATGCTCGGTACAGAAATTAGACAGACAGATCACTCATATAGGGGTCTAAGTAGGACTTACTGACCCTTCAGTAGGTCCAGAGTCGACTTGGGTGACCCGTGCAACCTTAGGCAACTTTTCAGAGAAATGGGTTCACACGCCCATGTGGCCTGCTCATGTGGCCCATTTTTAATGTAACCCATGCTAGCTAAATATTCATATATGTTTTCACTATTTACTAATATGTTCCTTCAAAGCTTTCTACTTGAGTCATTGTTACTAAATAATTTATATCTTCAGTTACATAATTCAAAATTAAGATCCGCTTGATGTTTTTAAAACTAGACTCAAATACCTTTCTACCATAAAATTTTTTGAATTTATAGTTTATCAAATAAGTATAGTAAAATCTTCAAATTTATCCTGATTTTGCTGTTTGACAGCTTCAACCTTTCCTTACTAAAAATTAATTATCTCTTAGTACAGAATTTGGATGATGTTTCCGTTCATTTCTCTTGAAAATATACTCATTAAAGATTTAAAAATATAAATTTAAGCCCCTAATTATTTGTTTACAATTTTTGATGATTTTCCAAAGTTAGAATAGGGGAACCCAAAACCATTCTGACCTTGTCTAACAAAATTCATTATATCTCATAACTTACAATTCCATTGCATACATTGTTCCTTCCATGAAAAACTAGACTCAATAAAATTTAATTTCAATATTTTATTCAACCCCTAACTCAATTTTCACTATTTTTCATGATTTTTCAAAGTTAGACTACTACTACTGTCCAAACTATTTTAGTGTAGAATGTTGATTTCCAAGTTTATAACACCCTTAATTCCTTTCTCTACAATTTTTCGCATCATTTTCTCTTATTTCTTGCCAGCAAGCAATTTCGGCTTTTCGTCGAATCCCATTTTCTGCGTTTTGGGTACACACCTGTATCATTTTTGCTGGTTTCGTAATTCTGAGATCACCAAAAACCTATAATCGGCAATCCCAACTTTAGAATCGGTCTTAAACTAAGATTAAAACATACTCACGTACCTAAAAGTTTAAGCTTGTCTGCTCATCACTTACCTTCTAACTTCGCACAATTCCACCATTACTCAACACGAGGGAGATAGTAACTGAAACGATTCACTATTGTAAAAATAATCATTTCTCATTAACGAAGAGTTCAACAAAGTTAAGAACGAATTCAAAACCAAAACCACTCGCCCAAACAACACAAGAAAACGCATACCTTATACGCTTACCAAACGATCACCACTTCGAGTCAAATCGATGAACGTTAATTCTAGTCTCATGATTGACTCCTAAACAGTCAGCAAAACACCTCTTAATCCCTTATCCAGAGTAACATTCGAGTTTAATAAAATGGAAACTTACCGTACAACACAATTGCACTCTTGCACAAAGGGGAAAAGATGAAGAAAGACAATGAAAACGGAAGGGGAATTCAAAGGAAATTCGACAGCAAGGATTTATTATTTAGAAAAAAGAGGAAAACCAAAAATTGAGAGTGGGTGAGAAGAGAGAAAATGTCAGAAAGGTGGAAAAGAGTCCAAAATTTGAAAAAAAAAACTAAACAAAAAGATAATGCCCAAAAATCTGGTAACTCATCTCCTTAATTCTCTCCCTAACCTCCTACAACAACTCCACTACTTGAAATTTCAATTTGACTAGGACTCCACCACGCCACACGGCCAAGCAACAAAAATAATTCCCTTACTCGTGCAGGGACTTGAACTCCAGACCTCCCACCCGCCAATGCACACCTTAGCCACCAGACCAGCAGGCCCATTATGATATATTTTTACCAACTTTTACTATAAACCTACTAGCCAAAGATAGGGCTTTATTCATAAAAATACCAAAATTTTCCCAAATCAAGGCTTGAACTTGGGATCTCATACACACACTCAGAACACTTAACCAATGAAGCAGATAGATATTTGTGTCATATTTTTACAAAAACAAAAATATACATTTTTGGGGCATTACACTTTTAATAAATTTCATGTAGTTCAATAAATTAAGGACTTAATTTGCCTTTACAGTCAAACTGAAAAACTTTCTTCCGTGGAAAATTTTTAGAAACACTTTGTCACCAACTTGAAACTCTATTTCTTTTCATTTAAAATTCACATAAAATCTCTGACAATCAGAAGCTTCTTTAAACCTATCTCAGATCTCTTCCACGTTTTCTTCTATTTCACGAATCATATCACTCCAAGTATCTTTTCTTACCAAGCTTAACCCAAAAATATGTAATTTTGACTAACAACAATTATTTCCTTTCTGTTTGCCTTCAATTTCTAAAATACAGTATTAAAACATATCTTCAAGAATCATAATAACACCCTCGAACTGACCATCAGTCTGAAAACGAAATGCAGTTTCAAAAATTTGTAACTACTTACCCAGAGCTTCTTATAATTTATTCCAAAATTAGGAAGTGGACCATAAACTATGGACCTCTATCAAACATATTGAAGATTGACACTCCATATAGCTTGAAAATTTTAGAATCTTATATCTCATTCAATCTATCAAGTGAATAATCCATTCATACTGATTTAAAATGTATGAAATTTGTCAAATAATTGGTTATTACTGCAACACCCCTAACCCGTATTCATCACTGAATTAGGGTTATGAGGCGTTACCTAACTACAGGTCAGCACAGTCATATATCACTTTTCATACACCAAATTATAAATTATACCTTTTTAACACTTACAAACCCATACAACCACAATTCATTGATTTATTTAAAACAAATACGCATATTTGATTCTCAATATCAACCAAATACAAACATGCTTACTAATTATGGCTCATGCATAACCCATACTCTTATTTCATAATAACCAAGACTTACATTACAATTCATGCTTCGTAATTCAATTACATCATTACTCATAATCTATACAAGTTTCGGATCAAGCTTTCATGCATCAAAACCAAACTGCACATGTTTCATATTTTTTTTTTTTTACGTCCAAACCATATGACCATCAAATCTATAATATTCGAATATTTAAAATATATCCAAGCGTATATCATTACACTTCATATATCGAATATAAGTCAATACATCTATTTCATTAGTCGAATATCAATATATCATTGCACATGTGCACATTAAAACAAATAAACCCATATTATTCTACTAAATATCCATCTACATATGTGACATTAGTAACATTATAGCATAACCGAACATACTCAGAATGCTATTATAATATGCGCATATTCCCTAAAAATAATAAGCCATATTAAATCATAATTATCCAATCAACATTATCATATACTATTAACAAATTTTGTGACTATACCAATTCACAAGTTATGCACATCATTCTAAATTAAGTAATCCACACGACATAATATGCATTCATATATATATATATATATATATATATATATATTATACATAAGTAAGCATCTCCCTATAACCACATACAATTAAAATAATTTCTAATTTGCACACATTTCACCATAACCACATTAAATATTTATGGACACAAATATCATTTCATAGCATACCAAATTCGTATGCTCTATAACTAATCCAAAGTACATAAGTACAGCCGAATCCATTAACCATATATTCAGTCCTCAAATTTAATCTCCAATGATCAACCCAAAACATCCATAAAACATTTTCATTATTATTTTTTTTTACTTATAGAAATGTAAATCACAAGCCAAAAATGCATCCAACCTGTATCTCATTGAACAACCAAATCACATCATGATCTACCACACAAGATATACCTTGAGATATACTTTTAATATAAGCATAGATCATGACCGAATACACCCAACCATTAACACTGAAATCAAGCCATTTTCGCATGGCTATATATACATTTATACAATTTTCAAAACCAAATATATCAAAATTAACCTATACATGCCACATAACCAAATTTCAAAACATTAGTTACCGAAATGATAACCGGATAGTTTGATGACGTCTCCAACAACTTCCAAGTCGAGCAAAGCTCTGAAACTCTAAAGACATAGGAAAAACACACAGAGTAAGCTTCGAGAACTTAGTAAGTCATAAGCAAATAAATAACTCAATATTAATATCAACTTAATTTAATCAAACTAATTTATACTATCATGATCACATTTTTTTTCAAGCTCACAATTTCATATATAACATATACTTCTATGTACAAATTTTACCTTGACCTAATATACATGTGTCTGTTATCAAAATAACATACCCTTTCAAAGCCATATTATCAATGTATATATAACCGAATATTTAAACTCTTATATTCATATCTTCATAAATCAAACCATAATATCACATATTTATACATAATATGTGGCCGAATATACTTTACAATTGCCCAAATTTGAAAACACATACATTTCATTTACAAAATCACATATACTTTTCATTTGGCCAATTATAGATTTTCATATACATATATACTCTCATTTATGTCATGAATACATAAGTAAACTGAATGTATACTTTCACATATGCATACATATAATTAACATTAACATGTAACATTTATATCATCAATTCAAACATTCCACTTGCCATAATTCCATAACTCAGTATGAATACATACCTGAGCCTTTTAACTCGATTTTTCATGCGTCTTAACTTATTATTGCCCGTTAAACCATTTGGAATTGAATAAAATACTCGGATAATCACACATATCGTACAATGCTGACGTCCTAGACGTGGTCTTACATGTAATCACATATCGATGCCAACATACTAGACGTGGTCTTACTCGCACACATATATCAGAATCACATATCGATGCCAACGTATTAAACGTGGTCGTACTCGCACATATATATCGATGCCATGGTCTTACTCACACATCACATATTGAAATCCTATGTCATGACATATGTATCCTAGCTATTCCTAAGGTTCGTATGGGGCTTCCGGATGTCGTAACTCGATCAAATCGAACTCGAATACTTAGATTCCAAACTTGTACATATTCGGCTTTCACATTTATAATATCACATTATACATTACAGCATATATAGTTCATATTAATCAATTAAATAACATCTACTTGCTTATAAACTTACCTCGTACGGACACGAATGGATGAAACAACTACTCGATAATTTTCGACTTTCCCCGTTCCAAATCCAATTTCCTCATTTCTTGATCTAATTCAATACAAATTCAACTTATTTAATCATGTATTCAATAAAACTCATCTAAAAACACATAAATGGGCTAATTACACTTTTACCCTTGATATTTTATATTTTTTGTAATTTAATCCCTATTTCAAAACAACATAAAATACTCAGTTTCATTTAACCCATGTTTGGCTGAATATTCCTTAAGTCCTTAACAGCCCATTAATTTCATTTATTTCACATTTTGACCCCTAAATTTGCAAATTTCATAATTTAATCCTTAATAAGCATTTTTATCAAAAATCACTTAATTAAACATAATAATCTATCAACAAATATTTATTTTTCATCATCAAACAACAATAACATAAAGCTATCATCAATGGAAAATCACAAATTCATCATAAATTTCAAAACTTAGGGCATAGGCTAACTAGAATACGAAGCAAATATCTCAAAAACATAAAAATTATCAAAAACCGAGTAAAGAACATACCTAAATCAAGATTTAAAGGTGCTGAAATTCACCAAGCTTCAAACCTTATTTCTTTTCTCTATATTCGGTTGAACATGTAAGAATATAAGCATATTTTAACTTTTTTTATTTAATAATAACTTTATTTCTAAAATTACTTATTCAACCAACACTTACTGGATGGTCATTATTGTCCATTAACCACATCAATGGTCCATTTGCATAATAAGGACTTCATAGTTAATAAGCCATAGCAATATAGCACATTAACAAATAGCATACAACTTTTGCATTTTGCGCGATTAAATCCTTTTATCAAATTAAGCACACAAACGATCAAATTTTCATACGAAATTTTCACACATACTAATTCACATATAATAAGCACAAAAAATACGATTAAAATATTTTTTTGACTCGGATTCGTGGTCCCAAAACTACTGTTCTGACTAGGGTCTAAAACAGGCTATTACAACTCTCCCCCTTTAGGGATTTTCGTCCCCAAAAATCTTACCAGAAAGTAGATTAAGGATTTTCTTCCATACAGTACATTTCAAATTCACACATAGCTTTCGGTTACAATTTTTTTTTTAATTTCACAATTGAAATTTCGATCTGTATTTTGCTATACGTCATATCAAGCTGAAACTGATAATAACTATACTGAATTACTTTCATTTTCTACTCAATTTCATTGATGAATTCAAAACCGTGAATCCTTTTTCTCATAAAGCTCTGTCCTGAAACAATAGAGTTTGGTAATAGCAACCATACGATACCTCAAATAATGTCATTTTTATAATCACATGATAGCTTATCAAACAACCTCGTACTCACAGTTTACTATAGTTTCTCCCAAAATTACCATATAAATTTTTAAATTTTAATCTGAAACAATGATGATTGACACCATGTGCAAACTGACAATCTCTGTACTAATAACTCTGCTGATTTATCAAAAGAGAAATCCATGCATACGAAAGACTTATTTAGATAGTTAACAATAATTTAGATAACATCTATCTTTTTCAATGATAAGTGACAATCCCGATACAAAATTCATCAAAATTATATTTCTCCATTACTCAAATATCAAAGCATGCTGAAGTAGTCTTGAGGACACTCAATAATTAACTTTAACCTGTTGATAGCTCGGACATTTAAACGTGAGGTCAGAAATATTACATTTTATACTTATTTATCAATACTATTTTCTCATATTATCAAGCATCTTGTTACTTCTGTATGAACAATCGAACTAACACTGTGAGTCTCTTGCAACAATGGGTATACAATCTCAGAGCTTTTTGATATACACACTCTATCCCAATGCAACAAACAATCATCAATTCCACATCTGAAGTTCTGAATCAGAAATCAATTTATGCCGAAACCCTTTTTAACTTATAATTAGATAACTCATTTCTAAGTTCCACGAATTCACTTAGTAAGCATCAATTTAACTTCTAATCCAGTTAACATATAGTCATCTTCTGATAAATTCGTTCACGTATTCATCTTTAGTAAAGCACACAAAAGTTTCTTATTCAGATCATTCGAATCTACAATTATTTCTCTCAGATAATAATATTTACTTTAGACTCAAAAGTTTTTCAATGATTCAAGCTAGCTTTGCTGTGCCAAGTTCAGATCCTGTTCTGTAACGTCAAACATTTTAAACTCTTGTAATCATCAAATATGTCACATAACTCTTTTCATGCAGCTTTAACCGTATGGAATCACAAGATATCTCTGTACGCTTTATTTTTAGAACACACTTCAAACCGTTCATTGACGCATGACTGAAGATCATAAACATTTTCTTCAACTTAGGCTGAACCAAAACTGATGTTTCAGTTAATAATATCTCTATGCAAAAAGGAAAACTTCAACAATCAAACTAACTTTAATTTAGCAGAACATTTCTCAGATAGAATTGTTCCGATAGATATAATTCTGTATCAAGTCTTCAAGAATACGAATTCTTCTTCCAAACTATCCTTCATTTCACACATGTGCGTTCAAAGTTTATTTCCAATCCGGTGAATAGATTCAAACACATATAACCCAGTTAACTTTTCAATCAAATAGTTTCAAATCAGATTAAACTACTGAATCAGTCTTGTCGAAGAAATCTTTTATTCTCGTTAAAAAGGATAACCCATACATATCATTATACAAATGCCACATTCATCAAATAGAAATCATAATGTCATAATAAGACCGACGTCTCACCCGTAACAATATATAATATCCCGGCTGTTAATAAAGCAGTTGAACCCAAAAGAAAATCAAATATGATTTGAACAACAACTAATACAGAAGCACAACTTTTATAACTCTGATAACGGACTGCAGTACTCCCAAATTTCAGAATAGAAATTATGATTATAATAGATATAGTCATTTTCGTCAAATAGATATCTCTTATAGATAATCATATAGAATCATAAGAAAACCAGAATAGTGAAATTTTCAATATCTGAAGCTATACAGAATATCAGAAAGTTACAACCCATATAGAATGATACCAATTCCGATGATATCCCAGATCAGATCCAGAAAGAACAATATTACTCATAAATATTGGAATCCACAGTAATAGAAACGTTATAATCTTCACATATTTTGAACAGAACAATAACCAGCAGAAACAAAATATTAACATCATATAGATTTTACCGTCGATTTTCATATCCATACAAGAGAATAAATACCAGACAAAGATATAGCAATGTCGAACATAACCCAAACAGACCAACAATACTTTCATCTATTAGCATGTTTAGTTAATATTCTCATACGAGAAGAATTCCTTCTAAAATTAAATAGTCACATATACTTCTGAGGATAAATGTACACATAGAATTTCCAGAAGAAATCATAGTAATTGTCCGACTATAACCACTGCACTCAGCTATTGATACAATTCAAACATTATTCAACTGTCTAATTTTGTCTTTATTAAGTTCATATTATCCCATCAATAATAGAAATCAATTCAAAAGAACTTTCAATTAATACCTTTCTTTAGATATCATACCTGAATATTTTTATTTCATCGAATTCAACTTTTTCGTTAACAGTGACTTTGCATAATTTGAATAATCTTCAGAACTTTTCAATATCTTCTTTAGTACTATTTTCATTTGCTGGTTCATTCACTCCTCTGACCACATTATTAATCTTCCGAACACGGACTTCTGTAATTCCATAGTCGTAGGCTTATTCAACCCAAATCTTACAGATTTCATTGTAACATTTTACAGATAAGGGGGTGAGGGTAGTAAAGCCTCAAATTTAACTTACAGTAAAGGCTCAAATTTAACTTACACATAAATGCACATAACACATACTATCACAATTAACTAGTTCATTACTAATTTCACATTCTCAAATAATTTAATAAACTTTTGCTTTTAATCAATTTTGTTATTAACACATTGTTCATATGCCAACTCAAATTACTAATTCATGATCAAAATGTTTCATATAATAATCATAATCCAAATATCATAACTCATATGCTCATATAATTATAACATTTATCAATAACAAAATGTTACACTGTTTGATCCATACCTTTAGGAGTTCAACTCATAATCAACACATTTCCATTCAATCATTTGAGTATTTACTTCTGTACTATCAAAATTAGCTCAGTTGGACAAGCATATCTGTCTCATCAAAATAATTTTCGTCAGAGTTGGGAGATATCACACTATCGTAGGTTAAATGTGACATGTATAGCTAGACTCACATTAGCTATATTAATCCTAGAACTAATTAAACTATAGCTCTGATACCAACTAAATGCAACACCCTTAACCTGTATCCATCACCAGATTAGGGTTATGAGGCATTACCTAACTAAACATAGTTCAGCACGGTCATATATCACTTTTTATACACCAAATTATAAATTATACCTTTTTAACACTTACAAACTCATACAACCACAATTCATTTATTTATTTAAAACAGGTACGCATATTTAATTCTTAATATCAACCAAATACAAACATGCTTACTAATTATGGCTCATGCATAACCCATACTCTTATTTCATAATAACCAAGACTTATATTACAATTCATGCTTCGTAATTCAATTACATCGTTAATCATAATCTATACAAGTTTCGGATCAAGCTTTCATACATCAAAACCAAACTGCACATGTTTCATTTTTTTTTCCAGTCCAAACCATATGACCATCAAATCTATAATATTTGAATATTTAAAATATATCCAAGCGTATATCATTACACTTCATATATCGAATATAACTTAATACATCTATTTCATTAGTCGAATATCAATATATCATTGCACATGTGCATATTAAAACAGATAAACCCATATTACTCTACTAAATATCCGTCTACATATGTGACATTAATAACATTATAGCATAACCGAACATACTCATAATGCTATTATAATATGCGCATATTCCCTAAAAATAATAAGCCATATTAAATCATAATTATTCAATCAACATTATCATATTCTATTAACAAATTTTGTGACTATACCAATTCACAAGTTATGCACATTATTCTAGATTAAGTAATCCACACGACATAATATGCATTCATATATATATATATATATATATATATATATATTATACATAAGTAAGCATCTCCATATAACCACATACAATAAAAATAATTTCTAATTTGCGCACATTTCACAGTAGCCACATTAAATATTTATGGACAGAAAGATCATTTCATAGCATACCAAATTCGTATGCTCTATAACTAATCCAAATCCATTAACCATATATTCGGTCCTCAAATTTAATCTCCAATGATCAACCCAAAACATTCATAAAACATTTTCATTATTATTTTTTTTTACTTATAGAAACGTAAATCACAAGCCAAAAATGAATCCAACCTTTATCTCATTGAACAACCGAATCACATCATCATCTACCACACAAGATATACCTTGAGATATACTTTTATTATAAGCATAGATCATGACCGAATACACCCAACCATTAACACCTAAATCAAGCCATTTTCGCATGGCTATATATATATATATATACAATTTTCAAAACCAAATATATCAAAATTAACCTATACATGCCACATAACCAAATCTCAAAACATTAGTTACTGAAATGATAACCAGATAATGTGATGACGTCTCCAACAACTTCCAACTCAAGCAAAGCTCTGAAACTCTAAAGACATAGGAAAAACACACAGAGTAAGCGTCGAGAGCTTAGTAAGTCATAAGCAAATAAATAACTCAATACTAATATCAACTTAATTTAATCTAACTAATTTATACTACCATGATCACATTTATTTTCAAGCACACAATTTCATATATAACATATACTTCCATGTACAAATTTTACCTTGACCTAATATACATGTATCTGTTATCAAAATAACATACCCTTTCAAAGCCATATTATCAATGTATATATAACCGAATATTTAAACTCTTATATGCATATCTTCATAAATCAAACCATAATATCACATATTTATACATAATATATGGCCGAATATACTTTACAATTGCCTAAATATGAAAACACATACATTTCATTTACAAAATCACATATACTTTTCATTTGGCCAATTATAGATTTTCATATACATATATACTGTCATTTATGTCATGAATACATAAGTAAACTGAATGTATACTTTCACATATGCATACATATAATTCACATTAACGTGTAACATTTATATCATCAATTCAAACATTCCACTTGCCATAATTCCATAACTCAGTATGAATACATACCTGAGCCTTTTAACTCAACTTTTTATGCGTCTTAACTTATTGTTGCCAGTTGAACCATTCGGAATTGAATAGGATACTCGGATAATCACACATATCGTACAATGCCGACGTCCCAAACATGGTCTTACATGTAATCACATATCGATGCCAACGTACTAGACGTGGTCTTACTCGCAGACATATATCGAAATCACATATCGATGCCAATGTATTAAACGTGGTCTTCCTCGCACATATATATTGATGCGACGGTCTTACTCACGCATCACATATCGGAATCCTATGTCATGACATATGTATACTATCTACCTAAAGTTCGTACGGGGCTTTCGGACGTCGTAACTCGATCGAATCGAACTCGAATACTTAGATTCCAAACTTGTACATATTCGGCTTTCACATTTATAATATCACATTATATATTACAGCATATATAGTTCATATTTAATCAATTAAATAACATCTATTTCCTTATAAACTTACCTCATACGAACACGAATGGACCGGAACAACTACTCGATAATTTTCGACTTCCCCGGTCCAAATCCAATTTCCTCATTTCTTGATCTAATTCAATACAAATTCAACTTATTTAATAATGTATTCAATAAAATTCATCTAAAAACACACAAATGGGCTAATTACACTTTTACCTTGACATTTCACATTTTTCGCAATTTAATCCCTACTTTAAAACAACACAAAATACTCAAAATTTCATTTAACCCATGTTTGGTCGAATATTCCTTAAGTCCCTAACATCCCATTAATTTTATTTATTTCACATTTTGACCCCTAAATTCGCAAATTTCATAATTTAGTCCTTAATAAGCATTTTTATCAAAAATCACTTAATTAAACATAATAATCTATTGACAAATATTTATTTTTCATCATTAAATAACAAAAACATCAAGCTATCATCAATGGAAAATCACAAATTCATCATAAATTTCAAAAATTAGGGCATGGGCTAGCTAGAATACGAAGCAACGATCTCAAAAACATAAAAATTATCAAAAATCAAGCAAAGAACATACTTAAATCAAGATTTAAAGGTGCCAAAATTTACAAAGCTTCAAACCTTATTTCTTTTCTCTATATTCGGTTGAACATGCAAGAATATAAGCATATTTTAACTTTGTTTTATTTAATAATAACTTTATTTCTAAAATTACTTATTCAACCTTAATTAATATAATTATAAACACTTAGTGGATGGTTATTATTGTCCATTAACAATATCAATGGTCCATTTGCAAAATAAGGACTTCATAGTTAATAAGCCATAGCAATATAGCACATTAACAAATAGCATACAACTTTTGCATTTTGCGCGATTAAATCCTTTTATCAAATTAAGCACACAAACGATCAAATTTTCATATGAGATTTTCACACATACTAATTCACATATAATAAGCACAGAAAATAATATTAAAATATTTTTCTGACTCGGATTCGTGGTCCTAAAACCACTATTCTGACTAAGGTCTAAACCGGGTTGTTACAATTACCCAAATAACATCTTTCTTTTTCTGAGACAACGGGAATCCCTATATAAAATTTATAATAACTTTATCCCATTTCCGTTCCAGTATCATCACTTGCTGTAACAATTCTAAAAGTATCAGTACCTGATATTCAGCTTTAATCTGCTGGCACATTAAACATTTAAACATAATTTCAGAGACATCACATTTCATTCTGGTTTACCTATACATCTTTTTCAATTTATCATACTTCCCGGATGACAGATATATTACCATTGTGTGTTTCGTATAAAATTTTCTATACAAGTTTTAATTTCTTCAGTACACAGGCTCTATCTCGGAATAACAGACAATCATCAGATTCAAATCTTATATCCTGAATCAGTAATTATTTCACTCTGGACCCATTTAACTTATAACTCATTATCACTTTTCTAAGCTTCACCAGTCTATTGTAGAAACAACAACTTAGCTTTAAGCTCAGCTAAAATTAATCTTTCATCAGACAATAGCAATTAAGTATTTATTGCTCATAAAGCAAACAAAGATTTTCCACTCAAAGTATCAGCATCTATATTTACTTTTCCTAAATGATAATCAATTACTAAATCCGGGTCTTTCAATAATTCAAATCATCTACCCTGTTTCAGATTCAATTCTTTGCATACCATTGGGTGTTTTAAATTTATGATCAGTATCTATATGATATTTTCACCATGCAGATATTTTTACCAAATTCTCAGTGCAAACACAATAATTGTCAATCCAAGATCATATATCGGGTAATTCTTTTCCTGTAGCTTTATCTGGCTAGAAGTATAGACCATTACTTTACCTTTCTTCATCAAAATATAGTCTAATCCATTCAAGGATGTATCACTGTGATAATAAAATCCTTACCTGATTCAGACTGAACCAGAACTGATGCTTCGATCATCTGGGCTTCCAACTAATCAAAACTTTACTAACATTTGTCAGCCCATTCAAATCTTACATCTTTCTATAATATTCATATCATTGATGTAGCTATCATAGAAAACACTTTTACAAAAATTAAAAAGAATATCGAAGCTTTAAATTATTCTGATGTCACATTCATCAGATAGGTTAAAACCATAATGCTATAATAGATCTGACGTTTCCATAATATAAATGGAACAATACCTCAACCTCAATAATATTTTTCAAATAAAAGAGGAAAACATAGGGTGGCTCTAATATCAACCAGTGCAATAATACAGTTTCTATAACCTGTGTTCCATATTACCAAATTCCCATGCTCAAGTCAAAATTCATAACAGTAGTAAGTATAGTTACCACTAACCAATGAATATCTCTCACAGATAAACCATGTTTGAATAATAAAGAGATTGATAGTATCTCAGAGAAAATTCAGAAGAGTAATATCATGCATACTTAGTAGAAACAACTGTGACAAAGACAATATAATTTTGCATATTCACAATTCAGGGCTTCAATCAGTAAAAGTAGAAAATGATATCATATGAACCTTATCATCCAATCTTATATAAATCATGATGAATTAGAAAGCCCAAGTAAGATAAAGCAAAACCGCTCATGAATCAACTAGACTTACAGTAATTCCATCTAATATAATTAGTCAGCTTTCAAATATGATAAATATTTCATCTGAACATGAACAATTTCATATGCCTCTGAGAATAACAGAACTTATAGAGTACCCAGAAGATATTGTTATAATATCTGTGATTATAATAGCTGCATTCAAATATCTGTGCAATTTCATCACTATTCCACTGGCTAATAAAGTCATCAATAATCTTACATAGTTCAGTTCACTGAAAGAGTCAATTCGGAAGAATTTTCGGCTAATCTATTCTGTAAATATCATATCTGAATAAGTCGTTTACTCATGAATAACTTCTTCCTTTACAATGACATCACAATAACTTCTTCCTTTACAATGACATCACATATTCAGAATAATCCTCAAAAAAATCTGATATCTCTTTTAATACTGTCTTTACTTATTAACCCATTCTCAATTTTGACTACATTATTAATCATTCAGCCTTTGAACCCTTATTTCACACTTATGAACTTAATCAATATAAATCTTGTGAATTTCATTGTATAAAACTGTACTGGTGAGGGGGTGGAGATTGTAAGCCTCAAAATTTAACTTTCATATATATACTCATATAACATAACATTTATCATTCTCATGTACTATAAAACATTTATCCATACCTTTTCAAATTTTGTTTCATCATAAGTAACATTTTACTCAGATACTTGAGTATCTCTTTCGGAATCATCGAAATTAGCGTGATTGGAAAGCATCTCCGTCTATTTGTGAAACAATTTTCATCAAAGTTGGGAGATATCACACTATCATAGGTTATATAATGGAATGTATTTTTAGACTCCACATATGCTACGTCCAGTCTAAGAACCGACTAAACCGTAGCTCTGATACCACTAAATGTAACACCCTTAACCTGAATCCATCGTCGAAATAGGGTTACGAAACGTTACCAGAGTTTTTCAGAATGTTTACAGATAATTTAAGTCAAATTCTATTCGTTTACCGAGATTATTCATAACGCCCCTTAAATGGACCATTGAAACCCAAAGCAAGTATTATAAACGAATCGGGACTAAATCGGGAACTTAGAGAATTTTTCGTTAAGTTTCTAAAATTTTCCAAGATGCAGGGCTCACACGCCTGTGTGGTCCAAGGGACACGCATGTGTGACCCTAGGACATGCTCGTGTTGCAGGCCGTGTTCGACCCCGTGTAACTCTTTGACTTGTGCCACAAGGTCAGCCACGCGCCTGTGTACTAGGTCATGTAATACACAAGACTGAGACACACGCCCATGTCTCTACCTGTGTACTCAATTCTGAGCATTCTGTTTCTCAAATTTAAGGTACAAGGGACACATGGCCTAACCACACGCCCATGTACTAGGCCGTCTGTCACACATGGTCTAGACACACGGGGGACAAAATAAAGTCATTCCTAGCTTCATTTCTCACCCAAAATCATATCAAATTCCTGCATCAAACTTACATCCAAATACCAACCAGTCCAAACATTGAATTCAAGCAATTTATAACATCTAACATGATATTTGTTACATGCATTCATGCTTAAATCTTACCTTTCTCAACCAATCAATAAGAAACACTTATGTTATCTCCATAAAGTAAACTTAAATACATATATATACATGTATCAAAACATAATCATCACTAGCCATTCCAATGGCTAAATTACAATAATCATTTACATTTACACGCCAATATGAACAATATAACCTATACATGCCATTGTAACCATAATTGCTTTCCCATATTATACTGATATGGGCCGATGGATAGTGTGAGTGATCTTCGCCAAGCTTCCAATCCAACGAGCTTTCAATTTACTCTAAAACAGGGAAATAAAACTAAGTAAGCATAAAATGCTTAGTAAGTTCATATAACATGGTACTTAACTTACCATTCATTCTATTTTGAGATAACTATGTAAGGCATATTCAATCAATTTGACCCCAAGGCCTATACACATCCTCATTGCCCTTGTTAGTCATATAATCCATAATAACATCGAAACATATATCGGCTCAACAATAATCAAGTTTCTATGCACATATGCTTTCCACAACATGTATTCATTTAACATGTATAAAACATCTCTTTATATTACAAGTATAATTTCATAATAGTTCATCTCGAGTTTAGATTATTTCATGTCAGAACTTTACTCATATCATTCGAAATATCAAGGTCACACAAGTAGTAGTACACTCAAGGTGTACAAGTCTATAATCAAGGATAAACATTCTCATCAAATAATTTCCATATACAGATAACATCATCTCATACTTTCATATATCACTTGTCATGTATCATCATTTTCTTGTATTTCAGACGGATATGTGTAATAACTCATTTTATTATTCATGTCTTCTCATGTTTAGATTGTCACCGTTGAATCTATTTGAAATATAGATGTATCATCATCTTCTCATGTTTGGATTGTCACCTCATTACAGAAAGGTGTACAAATCAGGATCTTTCAATTCATATTCAATAGTACCCATAAGGTACTATTTCAGAGTGTACACTCTAGAGCCACACATGTATACAATAGGATTATCAGTCCAGGCTAAATCCTTTTTATGACATATGCTCTAAGGAGCTTAATCTGGATTACCCGTCCGGGCTAAATCCAATCCATAACATATGCTCGAGAGGAAATATATCAGGATTACCTATCCGGGCTAAATCTTTTCTTTAATTAGGTCAATAGGATTACTCGTCCGAGCTAAATCCCGTCAGCAACAAATGCAATACCTTATTCATTTCGGGAAATCACATATCCATCGATTTTCCATTTATTCAACCGTGATTTAAACATTTTTCAAGCATTATCAGGCATGTGATTATTTCATACATTCATAACATTTATATAATTCAAGTAAACACATTCCACATTCATTTCAAGCATATAAGTAACATTTTTATCATTTATCATTTATCGGCATTATTATTGATTGGGCTTTGTCAGATATATTTTCAATGTCATATATATATATATATATGATATTTATACAATTCAAAAATACAATATTTAATTCAAGCATATAAATATACACAATTTAGTTACACGAACTTACCTCAACAAATGTTCGTATACGTAAAATCTACTAATCCGACATTTTTCTCTTTTCCTCGTTCTAACTCCAAATTTGGTTTATTCGGATCTATACGAGTGAATAAAATCAATTCAATTTAAACTTAATTCAGTCCAACTCATATCTTAGGAAAAATTACCATTTTGCCCCTAAACTTTTAATTAATGACGATTTCGTCCCTAGGTTTGGAAAATGAAATTTATGCAATTTACTCCTTATTCCAAGCCTAACCAAAAATTCAATACAAAATTTATAGCACATGTATTCTATAAAATTCAGAATTTTTCTTCAATTTTCACACTTTACATTTTAGTCCCTAAATCATGTTTTTATCAAAAATCATTTTGTAGAAGTTGTTTATCTATCAACAGCCTTTCATTTTCTTCCATAAATTTCTAATTTTCAGCATATACATTGATGACCTAATTTCCATACTTTGATAACTCTTCAAATTGATCCTTCAAATAGATAGATTAAGTTATCTCGGTTTCAAAAATATCAAAATTAGTAAAAACAGGACAAGAAAACTTACCCAATTTGGCCAAGAAAGTTTTTTCTCTCTCTCCTAGGATTTACATGGAATATTTTTGGGAAGAACATGATATAAATGATTTTTATTTCTATTTAATTATTTATCATTTTTTAATTTTATCACTTTCCAATTTAGTCCTTAGCCTTTTTCTAATTTTCCATGGATGAATCATCAAAAATATCTACTAACTTTTCATTAATGGTCTAATTACCATATAAGGACCTCAAGTTTTGAATTCCATAGCTATTTGATCCTTATAGCTACTAGAATTCAACTTTTGTATTTTATGAGACCTGGTCATTTTCACAATTACGCACATAATTGATAAAATTTCTTTGCGAAATTTTCACACAACATTATTTTCATATTATAGACCATAAAATGATATTAAAATAAATTTTCTTTTCAGAATCGAATTTTTGGTCCCGAAACCACTATTCTGATTTTTCTAAAAATGGTTTGTTACATTACAGTTAAGTACACTTCGTGTGTACTACCCGTGTATCCAACAATATTCTAAATAGTTCAACGAGTACAATTCTGTTACAAGATTATATGAGTTCGATATGAACTATTACTAGTATTTACATGAAATACATGAAATATGATTATTTCATGAATCCAACCATGTGTGTTGGATCTTATATATGATTTTCATGGCTAATATGTTGGTGATCATGTGTTTAGGCTTTTGGCCAAATTGGTTGAGATGTGTTTTGTCTACTTACTTATTTTATGGATATATGGTAAGTTAAATTCTATGTTATACGAACTTACTAAGCTTAAATGCTTACTCTATGTTATTTTTCATGTTTTATAGTAATTCGAAAGCTTGTACGAGTTGGAAGCTGGTCGGAGCTATTTCACACTATCCATCGGTCCTTTTGGTACTTTCAGTAACTCAATTCCTGTTATAATAACATGTATAGGTTAATTTGGCCAATGTTGGCATATAATTGTTTTGTTGAGATTAACCACTTATATGGCTTGTGTTTGGTATATTTTGATGCATATATATATGTGGCCTTACCATATTTGATGTGTGTTTAATATAGTAGAATGATGAAAAGTAAAATGTGGTTTGAATATGCATATATGTATTTGGTCATTTAGGTAAGTTTGGATACTTGGTTAACATGTTTTTAAGTTGTCATTTGAGGTGCCTAAGGGCATATTGGTTGTATGTGGTGATATTTCTTGTTTAAGACTTGATTTTGGCTTGTTTTGAATGTCTTGTTATTGCTTATTAATATAAAAAAATGTTGAGTTAGGTTGGTGGCAAATTGGGTAAGAAATGTGGCTTGGAAAATGACCTATTTTCATCCACACGGGCAGAGACACGGGCATTTGTCTCAGCTGTGTGTGACACACGGCTAGGTGACACAACCGTGTGACCCTTGTATCTTTTAAATTGCACAAGTCAGTATTCTCACACGGCCTAGCACACGAGCTTATGGCTTAGTCGTGTGGCTCAAGTTAGGGAGTTACACAGGCACAGACACGGGCTAAGACATGATTGTGTATCGCTATTTAAAGTGTCCACACGGCATGGCCACATGGCCGTGTGACCCCTACAACTTTGAAAATTTTTAATGTTTTCTGAAAAATTCTTTGAGTACCCAATTTAGTCTCGACTTGTTTTTAATGCGTATTTTGGGCTTCGAGGGCTCGCATAAGGGACAATATGTTTAATTTTGATTTGTTTCTGACATGAATATTATATGATATGAAATGTCTATTTATTTGATCTGTAAACTTCGGTAATGCTCTATAACCCTATTTCGGCGATGGATACGGGTTAGGGGTGTTACATTTAATGGCAAATACGCACTCTTCCTTGCTTTCAAATCTTTGCTCCACGAATAACTCCTCAGGATCGGAATCTATGGCAAGTTAGTGAGCAGGCAGTATATCAGGGTACTTCGGGAACTAGGCTGCATTCCGCATCGGGATCTATGAGCGACATATGTGCCCCAGGATTATTGTGTATAATAATACATTGAATATGGTTCCCAACTGAAGACGCGTTAATGTTTCCATCGCCATTCACACCTCTGTCATCAATATAATCTCGGATCTTGTCTACATCGGGATCACTATCACTATCGACCTCGTGATCAAAAGAATCACTACTGTCATATCCATCATCACCAACCACATCAGTCTCGGATACAGCATTAAAATCGGTATCGATCCCGCGTACAGTCAATTGACTGTCAACGTACAATATCGAAACTACCATACACGGCTCTTAAGCTCCATGTTCTGCACCTAATGGAGTGGGATCTTTAGTTGGCTCTACACCAACTAACTCAGTAAATAACTGAATCGGTGATTTTGGTCGCTCTGATTCCCACAAAAAAGAGCAACCATTGTCTCCACATCTTCATTGTCTACAAGTTCTATCTCAGTGAATTTGACTGGATTTGTCAAAACTGGAAACTTGTAGAAATGTTTTGAGATCCTTCTCCCACAATGTCTAACAATTTTCGCACTAATCATTCCCTTCATATCATCAAACGAGACATTTCTATTAAATCTCATTACTATTTGTTGGCGACATTCAAATATACATCTAACTGTTGTTGCCAAAATTACTCCATTGAAATAAATGCGTACGCAAAAACTGATTATCCATCTTCAATACCAAATCTATTAAAAAAGAAATAAAAATTCTCAATACAATTTCAAACAACAAAAAAATTACTTAAATAAAAAATTTAATGAAAAAAAAAGACCAACATTATACCAATATGCAAAACTTTTCATTCATAAGCTCAAACTTTTTCAGTTCTTATTCTGTACAAGTACAACCATATTTACTCATTTTTTTCACATTCTCTACTCTCTAACATTTACTTTATCTTTACATTTAACCACTTAAACTCATTTTTATGTTTTTTTCCATCTCCGGTTCTATATCTTCCCCCGAGAAATTCTCTATATTAAATTCTGAATTCTTTTCAAATTCATCTTCTACAATCCAATTTGGAAATTCCTCAGGATCTTCTTCATCTTCAATCTTTATAGTGGGTCTTAAATTTATAAATTCTCTTAGTAATTTCTTAGCAACTAATTTATCCATCCATGGCATGTCAAAGACATTTTGCTTCCCAGTCAACTTTACCGAACCTACACTTTCTCTCACTATTTTCCTTATTCTATAAGAGATTATAAACTTCACGAAGTATATATGTATATTCTAATAGGTTTGTGGTACCAATGTCTTCCAAAGTTGGTCTAAAATGATTTGATGCTCCCATTCTATTAATGTCCCTCTAAAGGTCAAGTATTACAATTTATTCTTTCTAATCAGTTCATGACCCTTCCATAACACTTCTAGCATCTTTTGATTTATGATAATGAAGTGTTGAATGATGTCTTCTTCTGGTTTCATTTTATAATCTTGCAATCCTCTTATTATCTTATCAACTTTCTCTCTTTGTGCTGGAGTTGTTATCTCATCAGGCAAAATCATATTTATTGCATTTCTACCAATATTTATGTAAAAAAAAAATTCTTTGAATTTTAGTATTTATCTATTTTCCTCTGGTGTCATCACCAACTAACAATTAATTTATAATAGTTACTAGCAAAATAACTTTAAAATAAATTAAAAAATAATAAAAATTACATTCATAACCTAACAAATCACAATATACATTAAACTAAACAAACAATTAACCTAATCACAAAAATTACTAACAAAATAACTTTAAAATAAATTAAAAATTAATAAAAAAATTAAATCCATAACCTAACAAATCACAATAAACATTAAACTAAACAAACAATTTATAATAGTTACTAACAAGATAACTTTAAAATAAATTAAAAATAACATAAAAATAACAATAAACAGACTATATAATACTAATAAAATAATTTATCCTCATCATAATCCCTTCTATTTAAAAAAAAAAACACCTTATCCTTCTTTTTCTTCTCATTTCTTTTCTTTCTTTATTTTTTGTGAAAATACATTACCTATATTTTTTATGGTGTCGTATACCAATAAAGCATCACTAATATAAAATTATTATTTTTAAACATTAAAAAAATACTTTTCAAAAAAAAAAGATGGTGCACCTACGCACCACCTTCCACTACCTTTAATATGCTATTTTGATATATAATCTCGCTCACATATTATTTGAAAATATAATTATTTATTTTATATTATTAATGTAAGAAAGTCATTTTTTGTGGATTGTTTTTATATATTAAAGAAAGGCAAAAGAAAAGGCTTTCCTTTCTTGTACCAACCCCCTTTTTATCTTTTTCGTTTTCTTTGTTTGTTGTATGGTAGGTGAGTGTGAATAGATAGCCTAGCATTTCACGATGTAGCTTTAATCAATGCTGGTGACAACTTAAATGACAGCTTAGCCAAAGAATTCATGTAATATATTTTGGGTAAACCGGTACTTAAATTTTATTTAAATTTATATTTCAATTACTAAATTTTTAAAATTTATGTAATAATCACTATATTATCAAGCTATTATGTTATCAAGTCGCTACATTTTAATCACATGTTCTTAGTTTACATTAAAAGAAAGGTTATACGCAAAATAGCTGGCCAAAACATATAAACTTTCGAGATTAGGTACCTAAAATATTTTTTATCAAAATAGGTATATGAAATTTCATTCCCTTACACATTTAAATTTAAAGTTGATTTGCATTAAAGAAAATATGGACACATGACAAAATAAAATAAAAATTATTTTCTTCTAATATATAATTTAGAATAGTTTAATAACTTCAAATATAATTTTTATAATTCATGACTAGAGCTGATCATGGACTGGACGGCTCAGCCCGGCCCGAAGGCCCACCCGAAAAATGGGAGGGTTTGGGTAAAAATATAGGTCCGAAAAATGGGCTTGGGTAAAAAAACGAGGCCCGTTTAGAAAATGGGCCGGGCCCAGGTAAGAGTTTTTTGGCCCGGGCCCGGCCCGAATTATATATTAATATATTTTTTATTTTATTTTTAATTATTTTAAATTTTTAATATAACCATTTTTTATTATATTGTAAATTTGTGTATTGTTTTAAGAATTATTTTAGTATCAATTTTATTTGTTTTAATATTTATTTTTATGTTTTTAAATATATTTGATTTATTATATTTTTAAATTTTTTATTTAATGAAATAAGCAAAAAAAATTTTAATATGGGCCGGGCCGGGCTCGGGCTTAGCAATTTTATTTCGGGCCGAGTTTGGACAAATTTTTAGGCCCATATTTTGGGCCGGGTCGGGCCCAGGCCTAATAGACGGGCCTAAAATTTTGTCTGAGCCCGGCCCGAACCCAGCCCGGCCCATGATCACCTCTATTCATGACTAATAATTAAGACAGTAACATCATCAATGGTAACGTAAGCGGTGGCATCATCTTTTGTGAGAGAATAAAAAAGCAAGCTTTTGCCAACAGATTCAATTTGTAACGTTTACTTGGTTGACTGGAGACCATCGGCTGCTTCGTCTCAAAAATATAATATTTTTTTGACATGCCATGTTATATAAAATTATCTAAAATATTAACCAAATTAATTTTTTTTTAGTATATATTTGACATAAGTAATTCAAACAAAACTTGGTAAATATATTTAGACTTAATTGGAAATATAATTACTTTTGATATTTTTTGAAAATGAATAAACACAATTGCTTATTGTTATGTATTCCTAAGGGTACATGTGTATTTTATTGAAGATGATGATTCGATTGAGCCAAACTGATTGCCAATATCAACTTCGAGATTAGGTACTTAAAAGAGTACACGATCTATAATACGCATAATATGCTGCCTCATTAAAAACTTTACCAGGAAAACTCAATTGGACAAAACCTCGGTTAAGGGAAAAGAAGTACAACGCGTATTTACTCCCCCTCATAAAAGCATCACATACTTTCTCATATTCTATGTATTCAATCTTGAATACTAGTTTTTCAAATGATTATTTGAGTGTATTGCTAACCATTTATATCACCATTCTTTTAAAAGTCATGAGTCAGGAAATTTGGGGAAATATATTTTGATCTCTTCAGGAGATTCAACAATAATCATAACAATTTTTAATCATGATTCTTTTATAAAAACACAAATAGGTATTTTGTATCATTTTATAATCCTCCTTCAACTACTATTCACTAAGTCAAATTTACCACATATATTCAAATTATTTTAGTTCATACAAATGAATAATTTCCCGAGAATTTCAATATGCTTCTAGCATTCTAAATCCTTCTAGCATTTTAATATAAACTTTACCATATAGTGATTTATAAAGGTTGTAACAACAACAATTAGATGCAAGTTAAATCTTTTATGAATTGTCAATTTAATAATATATCTAAAAGTTATTGCATCCACCACAAAAGAATATTATATCTTTTCATAATCAATACCATTACCTAGCGAAAAACTTTATATTTTTTCCCCTTTTGCAAAACTACTTCATTTGAACCCTCATTGGCATTATACCTTTAGATATTTGGACTATTGTTCCAAAAACTCCATGAATTTAATTGTGCTTGACTTGCATCTTTCTATTTTGATCAATTTATTCCATATCTATATTTCTCAAAAGGTTAATTCAAGATTCTCCTTTTATTTCATTATTTCAATAATAATATTACATGCAAAATCATTGTCGACTACTTTTATTATTCGGTTCCACATTTTCTCGAATTGACATAACTTATTGAGATCTCTTATTTTCATTATTTTAAAATTCAGTTTCAGGTACCTGAATCTCTTCTGAAGCTTTACTTATTAGTTATGTCTTGGGTCTCTTCTAGAGCACCCGCCTCCACTATATGACCATCTAGAATAATTTTCATCTTTGGAACCGATCAATCTACTATTTATTCTAACTAATTGTCCTATTGAGACTTTGATTCAAATTAAAATATTAGATGATATATAACACATTGGTTATTCTCATTAAAATTGTAAATACATCTAACAGTTAACTTGTAATGAGTTATCCTTATTGAACTTCTGGTTCAATTACTCTCCCCCTAACTCATTACAAGTTATTGTTTCTCTCCCCCTAATGTTGGGAAAACTGACAAATCATGTCATAATTAAATCTCGAATTAATTGCTCAAAAATATTATAAGGAGACTCATATAAATCTACATTCCCAATATCTTATTATGACCTATGCGTTGTGGTGGAGTAGTTGGAACATATACCACACATCGAAAAATTGTAAAATGGGAAATATTTGGCTCTTGACCAAAAATCAATTGTAATGGGGAGTATTTATAATTTATTGGCTTGATGTGTACAACATGTAAATCAATATAAGCATGAATCTCATCCTGAAATAGAAAGTTTTGTTCTCATAAGTAATGGTTTAGCTATTAGTTGGAGGCATTTGATAAACAATTCAGCTAAATCATTTTGTGTGTGAACATGAGTTATAGGATGTTCAACTTTTATCCCAATTGACATGCAATAATCATTGAAAACTTGGGATGTAAACTCACCAACATTAGTAAGATGAATTATTTTAATTGCATAATCTGAAATTAATCATTTAAATAAGCAATCTTGCAAATGATAGGTTGTGAGTTGATAACGCATGTGATTATTTTGTAGATGCATCTACCAAAATCATATAATATCAAAACCATCCACATGGTGGATGAATGGGCCCATATTCATTTCAGAAATGCAAGGCATTAAATCTCAACTTTAGCTAGTGAGTTTCTGTAACACCCCAAACACAGTCTAGACTTTATGGCCGAATCTGGCGGCGTCACATGAGAATGCTTATAGAAAGCCTTAGCAAGTTTAAATTCGTTCTATTTATTATCTTTACTTAAGTCGTGAAATCACTATTCCAGTTATTACTAGAAACATTTCTTTACTGTGGAAGCTATGACATCATTCATTTATACGAAAACCTTAAATTAAGTTTCCAAAACGTATTTGTGGTGTCGCCGTTTTTAAATCAATAAAATTAACAATTTAAAATCCCGAAATAAACCTAAAAATAGTTAGAGCCTAAATACATAAATGATCCCAAAAATAAATATTAAAAGAGAGCAAATAAAATGTAACTCATAAAAACTAACACATGACTAGCGGTGGTTACCATCGAGCCCTCCGTCGCACCGATCCATCTACTGCTGGGGATTACCTGACAGATAAAATAAATAGAGGGGTGAGTTTTCACAACTCAGTATGTACATCCCCACAGACAGCATGCATACAAATAGTTAACAGAATACAGATAATTCGACCTTAGCCATTTCCAGAATCGGTGTGGACCTTAGCCCACTTAAATACAGAGTCAAAACAATCGGCCTTAGCCCATACAGACATCACATGCATAACATATCAGATTATTAGAGAACATGCCCACCAACCCTGCACATCATCTCAGTCCCACCCAACACACCATGTGGGGATAGAATCGACCCATCCAGCCCTACACACTAAGTATGGGGATATAATCAACCAATCCAACCCTACACACCAAACGGTACCGTAAATGGCACATTACAGATACATGCAGCATAGCTGCCAGATAACAGGCTAATAGCCTTTCAGTCTTCCTTCTCTTCACAACGATCCCAACCCAATGCAATGCAACATAAATAACATGGCATGCTTATATGCAGATATCATATCATTCCATCATCAAGTTAGAGCAGATATACAAAATCAGACAGATACACATGCTTAAATTAACATGCTTTTGCATACAATCCAGTAACAAATCAGCATATGGGGTCTAAATAACGTTTATCGACCCTACAGTCAGGTCACAGTCGACTTGGGTGACCTGTGCAACCTTGCAGAGCATTTCAAACAAGTTGGGCTCACACGCTCGTGTGCCCTACTCGTGTAGGCCCACACGACCCATATTGGCCTTGCCTGTGTGGATCACACGGCCTGGTCCAAAATTCCACACGCTCATGTGGTTCACCTGTGCGTCCCATACGCCCATGCGGCCTATATGGCCCAGCTGGTCAAGCCCGTGCCTCGCACACGGCCTCACCAGCCTTACACGCCTGTGTCGGTCACGTCCGTGTGGCACACGCATAGCCAGGCTCGTCAGTCACAATCTCGTGTATTGCAACACAAACTACCACACTGGTAGTCCATTCGCCCATGTGGCATCGACAGATAGCCTTTCGGCTTTCATCGAAACTTGTTTTCTGCTTAATCGGAGTACACACCTGGTTCGTTTTCGACACATAATCACTCCTGTGCATTCTAGAACCTTTAACAAGAAACGATGATCACTCACTGCTAAACCCGGAAAGTAGTCCACAGTAACTTAATCATCCCCAAATTGACAAAAATGATGATTGCACCCAAAGAGATGATTTGCAAGGGCTAAAGAAAACAAAAATAATGGGAACAAGGGAAGTAAAGTTTGGCTACGGAGAAAATATGGAGGAAAAGGGAAAGACTTCAGAAAAGAGGAAAATAACGTCAGTTACAGGAAGGATTTTAGGGAGACTGACTCAGAAAAATCTGATAAACCCTACCACTTCAGTGTTTTAATCCAACTCAAACACCCATCCAGCATTAACCGTAAAAAAAAATAATAATGCCTCCTTACAGACTTGAACCCAAGACCCTAAGCGTGATCCCTTGCCACTTAACCACTAGACCAGCAGGTCCATTCTGTTAAGTTTTTACCAACAAATACTTATAAGCCCACTAACCAAAAGTCAGGCTTTATTCAAATAAAACCAAAATTTAGCCCAAGTTAAGGCTCGAACTCGAGACCTCCCAAACACACCCCAGAGTACATAACCACTTCAACCAACATATATTTTATGCCAAAATAATACGAAACAAAAGTTCAGGTATTTCCATGTTCAACCATAACAAAAGCTGAATTTACAGAAATTTGGGGCGTTACAGTTTCTAAGAACCAATTTTTATTGAGAACAAGAAACAAATGAGAATTGTTTAAATTAAAGAATCTTCTGGTTCTTTAATGGATGTCCATATGAATTCTCAATTAATTTTTGCATCATATACGATCCAGGATAGTCTAACTGGTCACTCTAAGTAGTAAACGCATTTGTATTAGTAAACTTTTGGTTTACTTTAACATGTGTTTCAATTGTACTAAATTGTAACAAATTGATAATTTTATTATCATTTCTTTTAATTTGTATCCACATATAAGTACTATTGTGACATTTACTACTAAAAATATCTAAATCAATATGAAGCCTATAAGGCCACCAAGTCAATAAATATAATTTCCAAATAATTAAATGCAGTATTCGCTTCAGGGAATATGCCAAAATCTTCAAATGCCCAAAAATCTATTAATAGCAAACTTTGAGAGTGGATCTTATTTTCCATGTGTATAACAGGTAAATAACCAATGACTTTTTATACATAAGTTTTCTCTTTTGCAAGTTCTCATCAGTAATATTTTACCACGTAATTTTAATTGAGAACTTATTCTGAATATTGTAGAGTTATACTCACAGTTTTTAAAAAATACTTGCAACTTTAGGTGTATCCAACCATAATAATCTTTATATAGAATTATCATATTCTATTGCTCATGAGTAGATCTTTCACAATCAAATATTTTGCTTTCAACCCTTTAATAGGGATGATAACAAAAGAATATCATAAAGATTATAAATTAATAACTCAATCCCCTTCTTTTATTCATATGAAATATAATATTTCCCTCATTCACAATCTCAATATGAAAACCATTACAAATAACTTTTAAAAGTAATTCATTAACCATCACAAATTTTGTACTTTTTAGATAGTGATATATTAGCTCTTCTGGAGCTTTCGACTAATTTTGTACTATCAAATATTAGAATAATATTTGTTTGTTTTAGTACCAAATAAGATAAATATTTTCTGTCTGTAATGATAGAATTCATTACTACATTTTCATATCTTCCTTAAAGAATATTAACAGAAACAAAATATTTGGGCATACGCCACATATGTGGCCAATAATATTTTCTTACCACATTCATAATGAATGTTATCTTTACCCTTTGAAAAGTTATCTTGAGAACTCTCATTTTTCTCTTATTTATTACTATGTTTCCACTTTTAGTGGTCCATGATTATATCTTTTATTTTCTTTATGTTTACATTCACTTCGAGGAATGCAACAAATCTAGAAGGATAGACTTATAAACATCCCAATAGATTTTTTATTTCATAATCACCATTGCAAACATGCGTGGGATGTCAAATCATAATCTATCTATGCATGTTGTCATGATTAGTCTCCAATTATAATAAACAATAAATAAAACATAGTAAAACATACCTGAAGATCTTTAACATTATCTTCATCACTAGAAGGTATGAGATAGTTCGAAAATATTCTTGATTTCATATAAATAATGGTATCAAATCTTTCACCATCCTTAAGAATAAAAAGTAAAATAAGTTAATCAAAACAATGATAACATATAATGAAAAAAGAATGAAAAATAATAATCAGATATGAAACACTAAATAAAAGAAACTTCCTATAAAAACTTTGTATCTTGCCGTCAAAGAAATTGAAAATCACGGAGGATAAATTTGATCGTCGATAAAAGGAACTATCACTTTGAGCAAGATCATGCTGATAACGTGTTATAAAATAAAGAGAGATGGGGAGAATAAAGAACAAAGAAAATATGAAAGCAATAGAGAATGTACTTTATTGATCACAAGAGGTAATTACAATGCTTCATCAGAGTCTCTATTTATAGGCATAAGAAGTATAATAGAACTAGAGATCTAATTCTAATACCTATTAGAATTTAAAGTACATTAAAACTTTATCTTAATCATGATGAACATCCACTTTATAAGATATTCATAACAATTTGAATATTTAAAACATTTTTAATAATAATTCTAAAAATATTTTAATTTTAAAAAAATAAAATTATATAAAATTATTAATATATTATAAATATTATAAACAATTTTGAGAATTTAAAAAAATCCATCATTTATGATAGCAAGATAAATTCGTATTTTTAATATATTTATTTTTGGCTAATTATCGAATAAAATGCTATTAAATTTGGATTTTTCTTATCAAGAATGAAGTTGGTGTGCTAAATTCAAACTCTTACAAAAATGGGCTAAATTAGAACAAAAAGCAAAGAGGAAGGCTTGATTGAAATATTAAAGATTTAAATATGGTTGGATAAAGATTAAAGGGTTGAAGATTTTTAAAAAAAGTGGCTGGATAAAGATTAGAGGATTTTTTATATTGTTAAAATTTTGTAATTAGTTTAAATTTGATTCTTAAAATTTTGATTTATTTAGTGATAATATTTAAGAAAAATCTAACTAAATTTTAGCACTATAAGTGTGTATAAATACCTAGTGGCTACAGCCAATTAAATACACACTTGGCTCTTGCCGATTAAATAAAATTCTTTTTTTTCCCTTCGTGCATTTGTTCTGTTCTGCAGTTTCAATTTTTTTTTTCTTTTACTTTCAACAATTTTAGGTTATTTGCCTTCCAAGCCCCTTCCCCTTTCCACTTTCCACAATACATGATTAACTAAACCCTTTTTTAGCCTTAGTCTGGTTACCTCTCTAATAAAATAATCGTGAGATATGAACCCACACTAAATACTTTGTGACTCGGTATTCACTATCTCTCCGGTATATGGGATAGTACAAATTTGTCCCTTAAAGCTGATTTGATTTCAATTTAAGAAGTGCACGTTGAGTTGGAATCGTTTGGCTTATAGTTGGGAATTTGAGTCGGCCGTGCTGTCTTCAAAATCCCGTGAACAAATTTGTAACAACCCAGTTTTAGCTAAATCGGAGCAGTGGTTTCGAAGCCACAAATTCGATGTTAGAAAAAAAATATTCTAATATTATTTTATGTGTTTACAGCATGATAGAATTATTGTGTGAAAGTTTCATAAAGAAATTTTATTGTTTGAATGCTTAATTCGATAAAAATGACTAAATCGCGTAAAATGTAAAATGCAAAATGCATGTTCTATTAGTTAAGAGTGTTAAATAGCATTGAATTTTAAATATGATGGCCTTAAATGGTAATTAAACCATTTGAAAGGTGAGTGGACAATTTTGGACAACCATTAAATGATTTATAAGTTATATAATTAAGGTTAAAAATTTAATTCATTAAATAAAGGTTAATAAAATAAAACAAAATAAAAAAAATTGTTATCATCTTCATCTTATTGCTGAAATTAGAGAAGAAGAAAAGCCAAAAGCTAGGTTTTGTTTATTCGATCACTTGTGTTCTTAATTGGTAAGTGATTTTAGCTCAGTTTTTGATGATTTATATATTTTTTGTAATCGTTGCAGCTCAATCTAGCTAGCCCGTAGTTGTTAAAGATTTTGAAAGTTGTCATTGTTGAAGCCATGTGTTCTTTGATGTTTAATATTGAAATATGAAAGCTTGATGATAGTTTTACATGTTTTGTTAAGTGATTTTTTATGAAAATGCATAATAAGGATTAAATTGTGAAAAGTGCAAATTGTATGGTCGAAATGTAAAATAAATGAAATTTTTGGCTGCTAGGGACCTATATATAATTCGGCCAAGCATGGATTTTGTTGAATTATGTCAATTTTGTGTTTTGTGAAATAAGGACTAAATTGTTAAAAGTGTGAAAATTTAGGGGCTAATATGTAAATAGGCCTAAATGTATGTTTTGGAGTAAATTGAAAGAATGGTTAATTAAATAAGTTAATTCTGAATTCATATAGACCAAGAAAGAAAATTCAGATTTAGATCGGGGGAAAAGTAAGGTTATCGAGTAGTCGACCCAATCTGTCAATTTTGAATACGAGGTAAGTTCATATGTATTAAGCATTGTAATAATTATGCTTTAGTGCTTTGATATTACATAAATTGTATATACAGGATTACAGATATGTTCGACGACAAATCGGTTGTTTGCGGCACTTAGTGTGCAATACGACATAGCTTCAGCTATATATGGCACTTAGTGTGCGATTTGAGATAGCTTCGGCTATGTACAGCATTTAGTGTGCGAGATATCGAGTATGGCACTTAGTGTGTGAGAGATTGAATATTCAATGGCATTTCGTGTATGTATGAACTTGTTATGGATTGGTACAGGTATGTACATGTATGTTATAAGCTTAAAATTGAAGAGGTTACAAAGTTTGTATATAAGCTTATGAATAAGCAGTTGAAAGGTTTGTTAGTAATCATAAAGTACATGATAATATGTTTAGATTGATGAATGTTGTATTTGTAATTAGTTAAGTCTATATCATATGAGCTTACTAAGCTATGAAGCTTACTTTGTGTTATTTTTCTATGTTTTATAGTGAATCAAGGCTAGCTCGGATCTGGAAGTCGTCAGGAACATCATCACACTACCAAACATCTAAGTTGGTACTTATGGATTATACATTTTTGGCATATGGCATGTATAGGCTAGATGTGGAATTTTGGTTGTGATTATAGCCATGAGATTTGGCTTGTAAATTGTATATGTTTTGGTTTGTATATATAGCCATGAGTGATGGCTTATTTTGGTATGTTTGGTATAAATGTGGTTATGGTTTTATAGTTGCTCAAATGGTTAATTGATTTGTGAAGTATAAAATGCTTGAGAAATGCCTTGATGAGGTATGATTTTAGATGTTGTATGTGAGTGTGAATAATGGTAAATGAACTATATAGATTGATATTGTTTTGGCATGAATTGTGCATTTGATTGATGATTTTGGCTGCTTAATTGTATGATGAAATGTACCATTTTGGTTGTTTAGGTAAGCATGAATAAGAGTGGCAAATTGGTCTTGCAAATGGCCTCTTTTTGTCCACACGAGCAGACACACGGCCGTGTGTCTCAGCCATGTGTGACACACAGTCATGTTACATGGTCGTGTGTCCCCTGGTGATGAAATTGAATTGAAGTCAGTATGCTCCACACAGTCTCACACACGGGCGTGTGACTGGCTGTGTGGTACAAGTTAGTATACCCCCTAATTGGCACACGACCTAGCACATGGGCGTGTGACTTGGCCGTGTTGCATAAGTCAGTATACCCTCTAGTTTTCACATGGCCTGGCACATGGGCGTGTCTTCGACCGTGTGATACAAGTCAGTATATATGCCCTGTTTCCACACGGCCTGAGACACGGGTGTGTCTGGAGCCATGTGAGGTACACGGTCTATTCACACGGGCATGTGACCCCTGTATGGTTGAAATTTTTCTAAGTTTCCAAAATTTCATATGTTATCGGTTTAGTCCCGAACCACTTCTGAAGCATGTTTAAGGCCTCGTAGGCCCTTATAAGGGGCAATGTGATTATGTTGAATGATTTATGTGAATGAATAGTTTATGCTTGATAAATGTATGCTATATGCTGTGAATTGATCGGTAATACCTCGTAACCTTACTCCGGCGACGGATACTAGTTAAGGGTGTTACAAAATTGGCGTGTTCAATTGGAAAAAATCTAGTTGGATTCCATCAAAGGAGAAAGTGATCAAATTTAAACGGCCCACATGGTTGAGGCCATTAATTCGAGTTAGGCTTCTCAGATTGCAAGGTTATCAAGGTTTTAAATTACGAGTACGTGTCGCGTGGTTAGAAATTCGACAAGGGTCGATTTGCAAGTCATACTAGAATTGACTACGAGAAGAAGAGTTGGCTATTTGAGGCATTCTTGATTCCTATAACCAACTTATCGGTTGGAAGGGAAAAATAATTTTTCAAGGATCGATTCAAGTTCGGAGTATACCGAGGCTAAAGCTAAGCTTTAAAAATATTTTATTTACCAATTTATTTTATTTTGCTTAAATTATTTTGCAATCACATTTTTTGCTTTATTTTATATACATATATATTTCTTTTCTTTTAATATTATTATCTTTATCAACTAAAACCCCCTTTTTATTTTCCAGCATTGCAACGCACAGGTCATCGGCACGACTATTACCACGATAGTAATTTTGGTAATGAGAAAAGACAAAATTAGGTAACCAGTCCCTGTGGATTCGACCTTACTGCTCACATCCCGACTTTGAAGTAGAATCTTATATCGAAGATATTTTCTCATTCGAAGATTTAGACAAAATGGCAGATCAAACTATACGCCAACTTGCAGCTGCACTAGATGAATAACAACCACTATGCGTAACGTATCCGGTGGGTGAAACTTCATTCGAGTTAAAGTTGGGATTAATTCATTTATTGCCTACTTTTTACGGTTTGAAAAATGAAAACCCTCACACTCATCTAAAGGAATTCCACATGGTCTGTTTAAGTATGAAACCAGAAGGAATAACTGAGGATCAAATTAAACTTTGAGCTTTTCCCTTTTCATTAGTTGACTTTACTAAAGAATGACTATTTTATTTACCTCCAAGATCTATTAATACTTGGACTGATATGTCTCAGTTTTTTCTTGATAGGTTTTCCCCACCAGGTCGAGCAGTTGAATTAAAGAGAAGTATAGTCAAAATACAAAAAAGGGAAACAGAGTTACTATATGAATATTGAGAGAGATACAATAAGTTGTGTGCAAGTTGCCTACAACATGGCTTGTCTGAACAGTCGCTCTTATAGTATTTCTACTACGGGTACTCCCAATGGAAATGAATATGATTGATGTCGCTAGTGGAGGGGCTCTTGTGAACATGACTCTTTAAAGAGCTAGGGAATTAATTTCAACCATGGCTGCAAATTCTCAACAGTATCGACCACCTATGGAACCTACGAGAAGGGTTCATGAGCTAAGTACTTCTTCCTTAGTAGATAAGATTGATGAACTTACTAATATGGTTAAAAATGTGCTTACAGGAAAGATGAACCCAACTCGGGTATGTGGGATTTGCCAAATCTAATCATTCTACTGAATCGTGTCCAATTTTACTTGAGGACACAAGAGCACAAGTGTCGTTGGAAACTTCCCAAGGCCACCTCAACAGCGATATGATCCATATTCGAACACGTACAATGCAGGGTGGTGGGACCACCCAAATTTAAGCTATGGATCAAACCCTCAATACAATCAACCATATCAACCAAGACCACCTCTTCCTTAACAGTATCAACCTCCAAAGTTATCTCTTGAAACCATAGTATAGAGGTTAGCCGTTAGCACCAAAAAGTTCCAACAAAAGATTGAAGCGTATTTCCAAAATGAATCAGGAAATAAGTAAGCTAGCGCTCATGGTTAGTCATTTAGAGAACCAAGGAAAACTACCTTATTAGACTAAGCTGAACCTACGTCAAAATGCAAGTGCTATAACCGTAAAGGATGGTAGTGTCAGAACCAATACCTGGCACTAGTCATGACCACAACATTGAACAGGAAGAAAAAAAGCTGAACCAGCAGCTCTCACAGAGTCGGCACCACAAAAACCATTCATTATGCCACCCTCATTCCCTGGAAGGCTCGTCCAAATTAAAAAAGAGTGGAAAGAGAGAGAAATCCTTATGACATTTCAGAAGGTAGAAATCAATATTCATTTACTTGATGCAATTAAACAAGTTTCACGCTATGCAAAATTTTTGAAAGAACTGTGCATCGGCAAAAAGAAACTCCAAGGAAACGAATAGGTAAATGTGGGAGAAAATGTTTTTGCGGTGCTACAAAGGAAAATCCCGCCTAAGTGTAAGGACTAATGTATGTTTTCTATATCCTACAAAATAGGAAATATTGGCATAAAAAAAGCCATGTGTTATTTGAGAGCATCTATTAATGTAATGCCTTTATCAAATTTTAAATTGCTAAACACGGGTCCTTTGAAAGAAATAAGGGTAATTACTCAATTGGCAGACAGGTCATGTGTATATCCAGAAGAGGTGCTGGAAGATGTCTTCATAAAGGTAAATGAACTAATTTTTACTACAGACTTTTACATCATCGATATAGAGGATGACCACTCAAAAAATACTTCTGGTATTCTACTTGAGAGACCATTCCTAAGTACTGCATGTACAGAGATTAATGTTTGAAGTGGAACCATTATTATAGAATTCGACGGTGAGGTGGTAAAATTTAATGTTTATGAGGCGATGGGCCAACCCGACATAATGTCAAATATTTCTAGTGTTGATATTATTGAACTATTAACGAAATTTCATTTTGAATATCAAGAAGAGGATGAGTTACAAACAGTTCTTTGCAAGATTTTAGACCTCGAAACGATGGACAAATTGGAAGAGTTAATAACATTTAGAGAACCGATTTGGGAAACCGTTATTCTATTAGAGACTCTTCAATTTCCTAGAAGCCAAGGTAAATACCTTAAACTTTCTCCTTCTAAAACTAAATTGTTGCCTTTTATTTTGTAGGCCCTAGAGCTTAAACCATTGCCGGAACACTTGAAGTATGCCTACTTAGGTAATGGGAACTTTACTAGTAATAGTTTCTAGTAAACTTTCGATATTGGAAAAGGATAATTTAATTCGAGTCTTGAGAGACTATAAAGGGGCAATCAGATAGAAGATTGTTGACATAAAAGGGTTAAGTTGCTCGACCTGTATATATAGAATACTGATGGAAGAAAATGCAAGCCCAAAAAGAGAAGCTCAAAGATGTCTTAATCCACCAATAATGGAGGTTATGAAAAAGAAAGTTCAAAAGCTACTAGACGTCGGGATGATTTAT
The DNA here is from genome assembly GCA_025698475.1 of Gossypium anomalum. Taxonomy (NCBI): domain Eukaryota; kingdom Viridiplantae; phylum Streptophyta; class Magnoliopsida; order Malvales; family Malvaceae; genus Gossypium; species Gossypium anomalum. Next base: position 18,201,936 of record CM046963.1, on the reverse strand, counting down.
CCAATTTTTGACAGTAATTGGGTTAGCCCAATTCATGTGGTACCTAAGATAACTGGTATGACCATAATAAAAAATGAAATAGGAGATTTAGTTCCCACTCGAGTCCAAAATGGGTGGAGAGTATGTATAGATTACAGGAAGTTAAACTCTTTAACTCAAAAAGACCACTTTCCACTCCCTTTTATTGATCAAATGTTAGAATGTTTAGCGGGAAAAGATCATTATTGTTGTCTTGATGGTTATTCAGATTTTTTCCAAATTCCAATGGCACTAGAGGATCAAGAGAAAATAATGTTTATATGTCCCTTTGGCACGTTTGCCTATAGACGGGTGTCATTTGGACTTTGCAATGCATTCGCCACATTCCAGAGGTGTATGGTAAGTATATTTTCTGGCATAGTATATGGTAACTCTTTCAATGACTGTTTGTCAAACCTTGTTAAAATTTTGGAAAGATGCCTAGAATTTAATATAATTCTTAATTATGAAAAATGTCATTTTTTGGTAAATAATGGATTAATTTTAGGACATATTGTTTGCGCTGTAGGGATCGCAGTCAATAAGGCCAAAACTAATGTTATCAACTCACTTTCATACCCCACAGCTATGAGAGAAATTCGTTCTTTTTTTGGTCATGCAGGTTTTTACAGGCGTTTTATTCAGGACTTTTCTAAGATTTCGCGATAGCTCTGCAATCTCTTGCAAAAAGATAAAGTGTTCGAATTTGATCAAGCATGCAAAGACGCGTTCAACACTCTCAAACAAAAGCTTGTTTCAGTTCCTATAGTACAACCACCACATTGGGATTACCCTTTTGAGCTCATGTGCGATGCAAGTGACCAAAGTGTAGGAGCTGTCCTTGGGCAAAGAATTGGGAAGGAACCCCATGTCATATATTATGCATCCAAAACATTAGATGCTGCCCAAAGCAATTACTCAACTACTAAAAAAGAATTATTAGCCATTGTTTTTGCTTTGGAAAAATTTAGACCATATTTATTAGGCACTAAAGTTATTATTTTTTCTGTCCATGCAGCATTGAAATATTTTATCAGGAAAAAAGAGGCAAAACCTAGGCTGATTCGATGGATTCTCCTCTTACAAGAATTCAATCTTGAGGTTAATGACAAGAAAGGAAGCGAGAACTTAGTAGTTGATCATTTGAGTCGAGTTCCCTTTCCAAAAGATAACACTCCTCTTAAAGATGACTTCTCATATGAATATCTACTATCAATACAGATAGTTTAACCATGGTTTGCAAATATGGTAAATTACCTCGCTACAGGTATTGTGTCTTCCAACTTATCACGTTCTGAAAAAGACAAAATCAAGAGAGAATCACGATATTATATTTGGGATGACCCATACCTATGGAAACACTATTCCGATCAGGTAATCTGACGATGTGTCGTAGAAACCAAAGTACAATCTGTCCTATCTTTTTGTCATTCTTATGCTTGTGGAAGGCATTTCGAGCCTAAACGCACTGCACATAAGGTACTTGAATGTGGATTGTTTTGGCCATACATTTTTCATGACGCTTATTTATTTTGCAAAACTTGTGAAATATGCCAAAAAGTGGGAATTTAAGCCAAAAGAATAAGATGCCCCTAACACCTATACATGTATGCGAAATTTTTTATGTATGGGGTGTCGATTTCATGTGACCGTTTGTTTCATCATTTAATAATGTTTACATTATTCTTGCTGTAGATTATGTGTCTAAATAAGTAGAAGCTAAAGCCACCTATCATGTCGACGCTAAAACTGTAGTGAATTTTCTAACGAACTCTATCTTTTCCAGGTTTGGCACATCGAGAGTATTAATCAACGATCGAGGAACTCATTTTTGCAACAAGGTAATTGATACTCTATTGAAAAAGTATGGGTGACACTACGTGTGGCCACGCTTATCACCCACAAACAAACGGTTTAGCGAAAGTTACAAACCAAGAAATAAAGTTGATTCTAGAGAAGATCATGAAACTAGATTCGAAGGATTGGAGCTTGTGTTTAAACGATGCATTGTGGGCATACCACACTGCTTACAAGGGACCTATAAGAATCTCCTCCTACCAACTCATATTCGGTAAACCGTGTCATCTACCAATGGAGTTAGAACATAAGGCATTTTGGGTGGTAAAAAGATGCAACATAGAGTTGGACATTGCAAGTAATTATAAAAAATTAGACATTCAAGAGCTTGAATAGATCCGACGTGACACATATGAAAATGCCCAAATTTATAAATTCAAAACCAATGTATTTCATGACCAAAGAATATTTCACAAACAATTTTTAATTGGTCAAAAAGTTTTACTTTAAGACCTCATGTTGAGAATTTTTTTTGGATAAGCTTCGAACCAATTGGCTTGATCTCTTTATTATTACTAAAATATTTCCTCATGGTATAGTTGAAATTAAAAGCGAGGAATCCAGGAAATATTTTAAAGTCAATGGTCAAAGGTTAAAACCTTTTTATGAGAACTTTCAAGTACACGTGGTGGAAGAATTATTTTTTGAGCAGCTGAACGATTAAATCTTCATGTCGTCGAGCTAACGACGTTAAACAAAAGCGCTTTATGGGAGGCAACCCATATTTATCTTTATTTATTTAATTTAATTTTTAATTCTAGTTTAATTTGAGAATTAAATAAAATATTTTTTAATCCATTTTCTCACGTAATATTTTATGTACATGAACCGCTTGAAACAATAAAGTTTTTCGATGAAGACGTGATCTGACTACTAGAGAACAAGAGGAGCAATCACCTTCTACTGTAGATGAATAACTTCATCGCATTGAAGCTCGCATTGAAATAATGGAAGCCAACGTCTCAAGCATCCTCAACATACTACAAAGCAGTCCCTCCCACCGTCCTCCGACCCATTGAATATACACGGGGAGTACACTTTGCCTCAACTTTTATTATTTTTTTTGCACATTGTAGGCAATGTGGGCTAAGTGGGGGGGATCATGTCATACTTTCTTCTTTGCATGTGTTTTGTTAAGAATGATTTCTTAATTCATTTTGGAAATAAACCTCTAATTCTTATGTTTAGTTTATTTAAATAAGTGAGTGAATCATGAATAAATATTGCTTGCTTGATTAATGAATATTTTATAGAATTGAAAATGTTATGCTTAGTCAATATTTCATGAAAATTGTTGGCTCTTTTGGACTTGCCTAGTGAAAGTACTCATTTAAATAAATAAATAAATTTACTAATAGCTTGGTTAAGAGTGAAGATTCGGAAATGTTACCAAATTAAGTAACCGGGATGAAGTGCTTGGGTTGTCATCTCATTTCGCGTCAAAAGGTTTGGTGACGAACCGAAACTTGTAACACTCCTCTAACCGAGTTGCCTTAAGAAAGGAGAAATAAATGGATTAGGGATATGTGAAATTGAGTAACCAAGATGAGGTGTTTGGGTTGTCATCTCGTTTCACGTAAAAAGATTTGATTATGTCTCGAATTCTTTAAAATAAACAAATAAATAAAGAGAACTTGTCAAGTTGAGCAACCGAGGTGAGATGCTTGGGTTGTCATCTCACTTCACGTCAAAAGACTTGAATACGTTTGAAAAAAAATAAAAAATATAAATAAAAGTATATATTGGGTATGATCATTTCGCATGTTTGATTAAGCCTAAATCTAGTGAAATAGTTGAATTTGACATACTGTTCGAGATTTTATAAAATGCTTATTGATTGAGTTTAGTAATTATTTATTTTTTATTCACCTAATTGTTTGCAGTATGCTTAACTAGGAAAGGGGGTTTTGATTTTGAAAAGGATTGACGAGTTATTTTTAGTGGATATCATGCTTAAGGACAAGCATCGGTTAAGTAGGGAGAATTTGATAGGAAGATAATTTTGTATTTTTAATATATTTTTTTTTTGGCTAATTATCGAATAAAATGCTATTAAATTTGGGTTTTTCTTATCAGGAATGAAGTTGGTGTGTTGAATTCAAACTCTTACAAAATGGGCTAAATTGGAACAAAAAGTAAAAATGAGGGCTTGATTGAAAGATTGAAGATTTAAAGATGGCTGGATAAAGATTAAAAGTTGAAGATTTTTAAATAAAGTGGCTGGATAAAGACTGGAGGATTTTTTATATTGTTAAAATTCTGTAATTAGTTTAAATTTAATCTCTAGTTTAAATTTGATTTTTAAAATTTTGATTTATTTAGTGATAATATTTAGGAAAAAACTAGCTAAATTTTAGAACTAAAAGTGTGTATAAATACCTAATGACTACAGTCAATTAAACACACGCTTGGCTCCTGGCAATTAAATAATTTTTTTTTCCTTCCTACGTCTATTCTATTCTGCAGTTTCAATTTTTTTTTTTTTTTTACTTTCAACAATTTTGGGTTATTTCCCTTCCAAGGCCCCTCCCCTTTCCACTTTCCACAATTCCATTTAAATCACTTTTTTTCAAGCATGATTCTTTTCATGATTAATTAAACTCCTTTTTAGCCTTAGTCTGATTATCGTCCAACAAAATAATTGTGAGATATGAACCCATAGTAAATACTTTGCGACTCGGTATTCACAATCTCTCTAGTATATGAGATAGTACAAATTTGTCCTTTAAAGTTGATTCGATTTCAATTCAAAAAGCGCGTGTTGGGTTGGAATCATTTGACGTACAATTGGGAAGTTGAGTCAGTTGTGCTGTATTTAAAATCCTGCGAACAAATTGGCGTGTTCAATTAGAAAAAGCTAGTTGGATTCTGTCAAGGGAGATAGTGATCAGATTTAAACACCCACACGGTTGAGGATGTTAATTCGAGTTGGGCTTTTCAGATTGCAAGGTTGTCGAAATCTTAAATTACGGGTACGTGTTGTGTGGTTAGAAATTTGACAAGGGTCAGTTTGTAGGTCGTACCAAAATCAACTATGAGAGAAAGAGTTGGCGGTTTGAGGCTTACTCGATTACTATAACAAACTTATCAGTTGGAAGGGAAAAACCATTTTTCAAGGATCGGTTCAAGTTCGGAGTATAAACTAAGGCTAAGCTTTAAAAATATTTATTTACAAATTTATTTTATTTCGCTTAATTTATTTTGCAATTACGTTTTTTTTCTTTATTTTATATACATATATTTTTATTTTATTTTAATATTATTATCTTTATCAACTAAAACCCCCTTTTTACTTTCTAGCATTGCAACGCGCAGGTCGTGGGCATGACTGTTACCATGACAATAATTCTGGTCACGAGAAAAGGGGAAATTAGATAACCAATCCCTGTAGATTTGACATTACTACTTTATATTTTAATTTACTGTTATTTTGTCGTAAGAATTTATATTTGGTTATTTCGACGCCTATCAATTTACTTCTTCCACTTATTGTCACGGCCAAGCTAATGTACGACCTCCATCGACCATAAATTCGACACGGTTGACCTCCACTTTTGTGGAAATGGTGACCGTTACAAGAGGAGTAATTATATGAACATCAGAAGAGGGCAAGCAATTGCTTGAAGGGGTGCCCCACCCAAATTGGCCAGCACCTGTTTCAAATGGTTTTAATCCTTTCCGACTAAAGCTTCCATTGCCTGCAACTAGTGCTTTTGTATTTCAGGTACTTAGTGAAGCTTTTGTTGCTTGAATTTGTCTTGGGGGAAGGGAACACATAAACGATCTTATATGGTGGTGCTCTTTGTTTTGAAAACTGACTCTAAACTACAAATTAGTGCTTTCTGACTCGCAAAAAGCCATGGACCTCTATGAGAAATAGAGGCTACAAAGGGGTGCTATCCTAAATGTCAATGGTGGAATATGAGCATTTATTTTCATAGTGTATTTGGTTGGGTGGAAAAGTGGAGGGCAAGAGGGAGGGTGAAAAAGTGGAAAAAAATAAATTTTGAATATATTTAGTTAAGAAGAAAAGTGAGAGGAAAGAAAATAAGAGGATGATAACTTTTCATCCTAATCGTAAAAATTAATCTTTCTAAATTGGAATGATGAGAGGAGAGAAAATTAGAAAGATGTATATGTTATTTTAAAATTATACACTTTTCAAATATTTTATTTTCTTTACTCCCATTTTTCAACTCTATTAAGTTTTCTTTTCTTTTTTTTTTTTATCTCTTTTACAAACACATCCATGAAAAGAAAAATTATGCTTTTTTATATTTCTAATTTTCCATCCTTCTAATTTTCATTTCACTCTACCAAGCAAAGCATTAAGAAGAAATGGAAGGAGCAAAGTTTCGGTTATATTGCCAACGAAGTAGAGGAGCTGATTTTCTTTTCTAATGTAGAAATGGTGGATTCAACAATGTCGGATTTAGATCAGCGGAAAGGAGAAGTTGTTCCATCATCAAATTTATGGTTGACGGAGGCCAGACGGTAGCTAGGCGACAATAATAGGACTGGAGGAAGAAGTAGATGATGGGGGTTTTATTTTAGAAATTGTTTATATTTTTTATAATATATTTAAAGTTTTTAATAAGATTTTAGATACTTTAAATAATTGTTTATTTATTTTTTAAGGTTTTTTAAATTATAATTGAAATTTTTTTTATTATTAACCATTTGAATTAACGTGCAACGCAATTCTTTTAACCTAAGTTAAAATACTTTGAAAGTTAGGAGATCGAAATGTAATTTTTAAACAAAATTGAAGAACTATTGGTAGAATTTGCCCATATATTTTTTATGTTTTATTTTCCGGCAATTCATACATCAGTCGTTATTCATGCTACTTTCTTTTATTGTTCATGATTTACCTAATTTCTCCTTTTTATTTAATATATTTATCTAATTTCTCCTTTTTATTTAATATATTTTACAACATCTATAAAGAGTAAAATTTGATTTATTTAAAAATATAAAAAAATTTGAATTTTAAATTATTTGAATTATTTTAGTCAACTCGAATAACTCGATTCAAATTGAATTTCACAATTCAAATAATTAGAATAATTCGAATAACATATAGGTGTAAATATTTCTTTTGGTTCTTGTCAACTTTGAAAATAAGTAAATTACAAAAAAAATTCAAAATAATTTTCAAAAGTTCAAAACAATTTTTAAAATTCAAATATATATATTTAAAAAATTTTAAAAAATTCTAAAAACTATATAAAAAAAGTTAGAATTTTAAAAATTTTCTAAAATAATAATTTTGAGACCTAATTATTGATTCAAATTTATTATACTCAAGTGTCTTTTTTTTTTTTGAATTTTTTTTTTCAAATATATGGTTTCAAATTTATGTGCTTTAACATGAAATTAATTATACTGTAACAATATTTTTATTTGACATATTTAATTTTTTTAATTGAACGCGAACAATTTCACTCGATTCGATTCGACTCAACTCAATTCGAAAAAAATTCAAAGTGAGTTAAGATGATAAAATAGGCCTTGTGAATTCGAAATTTTATCACTCGATTCGATTGAACGCTCACCCTTATCTATTATATGTAAAATTTGTGTTTGATAAATAAATTTTATAACTATAAAAAATAAAATATGTCATTGCTAATAAATTTGGTTGGTCAATAAAGGTCAACATATCAATGTTAATAAAAGAGCTTTGACTACCCTCAATGTTTCAAGCTTGGATTTTGATATTATTGGTTTCTATAAATTTCATATATTTGGTTGGATTTCATTGGCTCCAAATCTTAGCTTAAACACATTATGTTTCAATAAAAAAAAAAAAAAGTGACGGGTATCATTTTTAAAAATAATTTTAATTGACAATTCTCAAAATTCTCATTTGGTCACAAATTTCATTGACTTGTCATTCAAAAATATCATTTTAGCAATAAAAAATTATATATTGTTTTAATAAATAATTATTTTGGTCACAAATTAAAATTAGATTTATATTATATATTTTCAATTTATCCTATGGGCTTGTTGGTTTGTATTGGAAAAGTCTATATCCACCATGCCATAAATTGAAAATGCACCATACAAACCTACAAGGAACTCTACAAGGTTTGTATTGGAAATTTGTTTTAACAAAGTACTTTTGATGGCAAAATGCACAAATTTCCTTGTGGGTCCGAAATGGAACAAAATAATTTGGAGAAAAAGTACTTTTGTGATGAACAGAAAGTAAGATTAAATCGTTCATAGGACGTAACCTAATACTATGGGCCCATCCATATTTAATTTTTCAGCCGACAAATACCTAAAAGTCATCTACTCGTTGAACTCTAGGTTGACTCGTACCATTTAGTTGGCTTGGGGTATGGGTCTGAAACCTCATCGTCCCGGCTGCGTGGAAGAAATCATCCATGGCTTTCACAGAAGAGCCCTTGAAACCTCCCTCATCATCATCTTTCATGGCACTCTCGATCATCTCCCTCACTTCACAAGCTCTCCTTCTCATTTCCTTTCCTTTCTCGCTATCGCTCATCAACAATTTAATCTTGGCTGCCACTTCTTCATGCTTCACTTCACAGGTTTTCCCTCTCGCAACTTCCACGCAAACCCCAACTTGTTCCACCAGCAATTTCACATTGAAAAACTGCTCCGCAGCCATTGCCCACCCAAGTAATGGTACACCATGACTCAGAGATTCAAGCACCGAATTCCATCCACAGTGGCTTAAAAAAACACAGGTAGATTTATGGGATAATATCTCTTGCTGGGGTGCCCATTTATTCACTAGCAACCCTTTTTCCGACTCTCTCATTCTCTCTTTAAACCCTTCGGGCAACCATTCATTGGCTTTGAATTCTGAGTTTATGTCGAAGCCTATTGGTGGCCTCACAACCCAAATAAAATGCCTCCCACTTAACTCCAAAGCTTTAGCTAACTCCATCATCTGTGATGGAGAGATAGTGTTCATTGATCCGAAAGAAACAAATAAAACTGAATTTTCAGGCTTTGAGTCTAACCATGCTTTGCAATACTCAGGTGTAGCTCCTCCCATGGATGCACGTATTCTGTTTTCGGTTGACAACAATATTGGCCCGACTGCCCAGACTGGCTTACTTAGCTTTCGCTTAAAGTACACCAATCCAATATCATCAAACTCCTCCACTGTGTTGAACAAAATCCCACCGGATTTAGTCCATTCCGGTAAATATTTATGATGGAAAATCGACCAAGAATCCCTCCCATCTGCCACTGACATAGTTAAAGGCAACTGGGTCAACTCTATTTTTGAAGCTTCTTGGAAATCTGGCAACAAAAAATGATCACCACCATCCTTCTTTACTTGCTTATGAGGAAGATTAAGCCAAATGGAGTAATAGCAAGCCAAACCGAACCCACCAGCCCCACTAAACACTGCATGAAACACCCCAAGCTCCTCAGCAACCCCCGCCATCCATCCAAAAAAGATGTCCCCGATTATACAAAGTGGGCGTTGACCATCTTGTTGTCGTATGATATCTTCAACAAGCTGTTTAAAAACAGGCCTCAGAGAAGCTGAAGCTTCGAGAAGCTGAACAACAAGGTGGTAAGGAACAACATCACAGTTCTCAGTGTTGGGAGGGAGATCATGGTCGGAGCTATTGAAAGGGATTTCAACGAGTTGAACACAAGAGTCGGAAGGCAGGGATGATCTTAGTTTCTTGATGTTAAAAGGGGTATTTACAAAGGTTATTTTATAGTTCCTAGTTTTTTCAATAAGAAGAGCTAAAGCCAAGAAAGGGATGATATGGCCTTGCGCCATGAAAGGGAACATCACCACATTTTCCCTCTTTTCAGCCATTTTTGTTTGTGTTGGTGGAGAGTTTCTTTTCTGATCTTTAAAATTTTGAGGATGCCAAAGAAGTTTAAATATCTTAAGAGTAGGACGCAAAAACATATTCTTTTAGCCTTAGTGCTTAATTATTTTATTATTTACTTTAATTTGCGTTTGGTAAAGTTGATGATTTCTTTTTTTCTTTTCAAAAAATACGTCGACGACGATTTCATGAAGGAAACAAGGCAGCAGAAGAATCTTGATAGAAGCATCCAAAATCCAATAATAAATTATTAAACTTGAGATCCCTATTCAAGAACCAAGGAAAATTACAATAAATTCATCTTTTTATTCATCTACTTGAAATAAAGAAAAAAATACATTTATATTTAATTGATACTAAATAATTAAACAAATTAAAAACATATAATTATTAAATTTGTGTTCATTATAAAAATTAAATTTATTATTTAGTTGATATTGTATATAAATTTTAAATTAATTGGCAAAGTTACCCTCTCGACCAATCATTTTAAATATATTACTTAAAAATATGAAAATATTTTTAATTAAATTTTATCATTAACCAAATAATTTTTTTAAACATCACTATTTATTAAAACATTAAGTTTTTTTAATAATGTTATTATGTTAATGTGGCAACCATGTGGGTATACTTCATGCTAGAGGTGTGCATGGGCTAGGCTACATGGCCCGGCCCGAAGGCCCGCTTGAAAAATGAGAGGGTTCGGGTAAAAATATAGGCTCAAAATATGTGTTTGGGCAAAAAACAAGGCTCATTTAGAAAACGGGCCAGGCCTTGGGTAAAACTTTTTTGGCACAGGGCTTGGCCCGAATTATATACTAAATATATATATATTTTTTATTTTTAATCATATTTACATTTTATTTTCAATTTTAATATAACCACTTTTTTATGATATTTTCAATTTGTGTATTGTTTTAAGAACTGTTTGTCTCATTTTTTTATTTATTTCTTGTTTTAGTATTTGTTTTTATGTTTTTAAATGCATTTGATTTATTATATTTTAAAAAATTTTTATTTAATGAACTAAGAAAAAAAATTAATATGGGCCGGGCTCGGGCTTAACAATTTTATTTTGGGTCGGACTTGGACAAATTTTTAGGCCCATGTTCGGGCCGGGCCTAATATTTTATCTGGGCCCGACCGGACCCGAACCTGGCCCGGCCCATGCACACCTCTACTTCATGCCCACATGATATTATTAATTTTATAGGTCACATCAATGAATAATTTAAAAATATAAAAAAAATTCAAAAAATTCAAAAAATTACTAGAAATTACACGTGAATTGTTATGTAAATTTCTATATTTAAAAATTTAATATTTTAGTCAATATTTGTGTTAAAAATTAATTTGACTTTTTTTTAAAAAAATTGATGGTAAAATCTAACTAAAATATTTATAAAAAAATGTATGGCTAAATTTTTTGAAAGATTAAAATATTAAAGGTTTTATGTATTTTTTGATTATTTGATATCTTTCTCCCTTAACTTTTCTAGGTTATGGTTTAATTGCATATTTGATTTTTAATTATTAATTTTAAAATTAGAAAATGAATTGAATTATTTTTAATATCAAAAAATAAATTTTAATGAGAATTTGAGTTTGAGTTAACATTTCTCTCGCATGTAAGAGCTCTAAACACAAGAATTAATATTAAACGCAAAAACTTTAAAATAATAATAAGAGGATAAAAACAATCTCATCCATGTTAAAGTCCAGATGTTGATGATATTGGATAACTGGGGATCTTTTAATTTTGAAATAATTAGCAAAATAAAGAAAATAATTCTTTATGTTGATAGCTATGCGTGGGAATATTCTATTTTTTCCACCATTGTCTGCAATTTTGTGGTGAATGAATAACATTAGTGGCCCCAAAATTTAAACTAAAATTTGGTCAATCTGATTTTTGTGGATGAGATTGTTGGGTTTTGAGAGCGAAATATAAGAGCAGGAAGAAAAAAAATTCCTAAAAAAAAGGGAAATAGAATAAATACAAATATAAAAATATTTATTTTATTTTGTGCCACATATTAATATATTATTGGGCTCAGATTTTATTTTTAACTGTCAACTTTAAACTTAAATGTATAATGGAATAAAACTTTAGGTAATTTAAGTGGAAATGTTGCATATTTTGGATACCTATGTTTTATATAAGTCTTAAAAGAATGAGTGATACGTTAATTCAAAGGGCCAATAATTAATTTTATTAGTTGAAATATCATCTTTAATATTTTAAAAAAATTAACAATATTTTTAAAAATATTTTTTAAAAAATTAAAAACAAATAAAAATTTTAAAAATTTTCTGAAATTAAAAGAAATACATCATCTACTTCTTCCTTTTATTGTCGCAGCCAAGCTAACACCCAACCTTCGTCGACCATAAACTTGACGCGATTGGCCCTCATTTTTTGTAAAATGGTGGTTGTTGCAAAAGGAGTAGTGATGTGAACGCTAGAAGAGGGCAAGCAGTTGCTTGGAAGGGTACCTCACCCAAACTGACTAGCAGCTATACCAAATGATATCAACCCTTTCCAATTAAAGCTTCCATTGTTGTGTTGTTGAGCCATGTTGGAACATTTTCAATATATATATAGTGTTTTAATAGTTGCAAATGAAAAGTTATAAGTAACCAAAAGCTATATCATTTAGTTATTAATAACTAGTCATAATTATTCAAGTAGATAATTATATGACTATCTATTTAGGTAGTTATGTCCCTACGAAGAGACATGAAGCCTCCTATTAATAGAAGTGAAGTTTCATTTGCATGATAACCTAAAAAAACATAGAAAAAAATTTTCGTTCTGATATCCCACCATCTTTTATATCCTTAGATTGTTCTATAAAGAATTACTACAAAAATTCTTTATAGAAATTGATATCCTTGCTATGCTCCACTCAATGCTCAGTGGACTGTTTCTGTTAGTGCAAAACATAGACAGTTATTGGGCTTCATTGTATCCTCGAGGTTTATTTTTCAATAACTTTTTTGCAGACCATAATATAGGTGGGGACAAATAGAACCTTAAAGAAAGTGACATTGATACACGCCTTAAAACATTCATTAATTTCTTATAAGTTTATTTTTATCCCCATGTACCAACAATTTTAAGGTTCTATTCTCATAATTTATGAGAAATTAAAGAAGACTTGTCTGTTCACCACTCTTTAACATGCCACTACAAGCATGGTACTATGAGGATGGATATCAACAAATGTGGTTGCATCAAGGCCAGAGATCTTGTCAAATTTTGATTTAAAAGAAATCTTTATCACAAGAAAATTTCATTTTATGCATGATTTTTTTTTTAGATGCATGATTCTGATTGGTATAAAATTATATAATATATATTGTATATCATGCAAGAAAGAAAGAAAGAAAGAAGATGGAACGAAAATGTACAGATGGAATGAAAATGCAAGTTTGGGAAATAGTCTATTAATGGATCAAAAAGTTACCTTCTTTTTGAATGGTGATGACATTGTTCAAAAATTAGTTGAACATGATTCTATTCTACAGAAGCATTATAACCATTTGGGTGAGCCTTCCCAAATCAAAAAGCTGTGTCACTAGGTCTAATGAATACTTTTAAAAGTTTGGATGAATGGTTTATTGAAACGAAAAAGTGCAACTTAAAAAGTGATATCTTTTTAAAGAATTACCTAGGCACCTATCAATGCATTATAAATAGAAAATCAGTTAGGAGAATTGAAATATAACTCATTCCATCTAATTTGTGAGTGAAACTCTTATTCTTTGTTTTTCTTGATATAGATTTAACTTGAGATATGAAATTATTTGTATAACTTGAGATATGAAATTATTTGTATAGCACCTCAATTTTATTAAGTTTGAATTGTTAAATTATATCAAATAATTTGATTTGTTTCGGTGGTTAAGTACATTAAATGTCTACTTTTGGTCTTGAGTTTGATTTCCTTGTTTTTGGAATTTTTCCCATTTATTTTGAATTATGCTAGACTTGAACCATAGGGCTTATCTTTTAATTTTGTAGGTTTGTTTACAAGAATAAGCCTAGTGGTTCAATGGTAAGGCTTTAACTTATCTAGGGTTCTTGAGTTTGAATCTTGTTGTGCACAAAAGTGGAATTCTTTTTTTTTCCTACCCATGTGTAGGTAGTTGGGTTAATTTCGAACTCTAAATAATCTGGTGGGTTAAGATATTATCATATTATTATTATAAAAAAATAATAGATAAAAGATGGCTATGAGAATATGAGGATTTCTATTGCATTATATAAATTTTCATCATATTTACAAGTAATATACACCACTATATATATATATGGAGATTGTACTTTTCATATTCTAATACATAAATAAGAAAAAAGTGTTACAAGGAGATAAAAGGTTAAATGTTAAAGAAGATAAAAGGTGGAATGTCAAGGGAGATGAAAGATGAAAGGTTGAACATCTATTAAATAACATTCATGTAACACCCCAAACCCAGCCTAGACGTTATGACCGGATCCGACGTGCCACATCGAAGCGTTCAAAACATTTTATGCTTTTAATCAAAAACTTATTTAGGTGTTTAAAAGACAAATCCATTATAGATTAAAGTGAATGGAAGCTGTGCACCAGGTAGGAAACCGAAAAAGAAGAGGTGAGTCCATCGGACTGCTTAAGTACCAAGCTCCCTTCGGATCTAATCCTAGACATGCACACTGCCATTGCCACACCTTAACTTAGGATATATTTTCAGGAAACCAATTTGGTTAAGTCTTTTTAGGAAAAGTGATTAATTTTGGAAAACATTTTCATTGCGGAAGCTTTGCTTGTTGTCGTGTTATTTTGAAGTCACTTACTGTTTTTGAAAACGCACCCTAAAGCTATCCAATTTCGACAGTTAAATATAAGTAATACCTATCTTAATAAAACATATTAAAACCATCAAAAATAATTAAGCGGCCTTATTACATTTAAAAACCCAAAACCTTAAACGTAAATAAAAGGATGTCCAGTTCACCAGAAGAAAAACCAAATTTGCAGAACGTGTGGCCACTCCGAATCCCTCACAGCTCCAAGCCCACTATGGTTGGGGATTACCTGCGTGGATGAAAATAAAAGGGGTGAGTTTGGGGAAACTCAGTGTGTAAATTAACCCAACCATAGCCTATATGGCTCAAACCACAGAAACATAATAAGTTGGCCTTAGCCTGCAATGCATCTGAATAAAGCCCATAGGCCCATAATGTAGCGTAAGCAGATATTACATGATTATGTAAAAACCCAACCTATATCCAACCATATGCACCCCCATACCAGCCTTACGCCATCTGGGGAGACTACTCGACCCACCCAACCGCTACACGCCACAGAAATATGCAGCATGGCTGCCAGAACAGATAATGTGACAAAGTCACCAGATACAGATAATCGTGGCAAAGCCACCAGAACAGATATTTGTGGTAGAGCCACCAGATCAGATATTTGTGGCATACCACCAGGACGCTTCCTCCATATTATAACCCATGTCCCCATGCAATAGATATACAATTATGGCATAAATCATTTAGAATCAGATCAACATGCTTTTCAGTCAAAAGTAACCCTAGGGGTATAACGGTAATTTTGTACCTAGGGGTATAATGGCAATTTTGCATACATAGGGTATTCTAGTAATTTTACTATTCTTAGGGTTTTCATGCATATCATAACTGTTTACGTACTAACAGAAACACTTACCGAGTGTTCTTACCGAATTGGGCCTGTTGGCCCATTATCCCGATTTTGGCCCATTAAGCCCAAAAATATCGAAATACACGAAATCATGCATTCTGTAGTCTTATCCCTTTAGTATACCAAATACGTGAATCAATCCATCTCATGAGCATTCGCACACTCGCAAGTTCCCAAAATACCGGCTTTTCGGCATTTCAGTTTTTCGGCTTTTGCCGATCTAGTCTATGAGAGGGTGTCAGTTACACACCTGTTTGTGACGAAAAGTTGACGAGTTCCACTCACGAGTTGCCTACATTCAGTTAGTAATATGTCAACTATGAATCCATAATAGCTTGAATACAAAACTCCTTACCCAAAAGTCGGCCATTAACACTTTGGCCACTTGAGATACTACCTTTTTCCGAATCTAGTGACTAGGTTTAGATCCAGTCGTTTCCCCTTGTCCAAGCCTCCGATCAGCAGCCTCTGGATCACACTATCATCATAATAAAATAGTTATCACAACCCTTAGAGCCATAAGGCCCAATCGACAGCCTCCCTAAGCCTTTAGGGGTTTCAGTTTTTTTAAAACCCGTAATAAAGAATAGATTCGAAAACTTACCACCGGTTCCGTCGGTCAACGATCCCACTTTAATTCCTATTCGATTCTGATGCAGATCTAACCCCTCAAATGTTAGCAGAAATCAAATCTTTAAAGGTCTAAAGATTCGACTATGCCCCTATGACTATGGTGCTTTCGGCTTTTGAAACTGTGAAGTAGAAGAGGATTTAATAAGGAGGTTTTTGTAAGGTTGTGGTCGACAGAGGTTGGGGTTTAGAGGGTGTGAAAATCAGTCAGGATAGTTGAAAGAAAAATAGGAGAAGTTGGCTAGGAGAAATCGACACAAGCAATAGGTTTTCGGGATTTTGGCTTTTATGGCAATCGGCTATAAGGTTTTAGAAACGGATGGAATGGAAAGGGAGAATGGTAGGAAGGTTTCAGCTAGAGAAGAAAAGAAAAAGAAAAGAGAATAGAAGAAGCAAAGAAAAGAAGAAAAAGAAAAAGAAAACTAAATCCTATAGGCCAAAAATATGGCACTTATTAGCTATGGCCGAGTGAGTGTATTTCGGGCATAGGAATTCTTTCTAAATTCCAATTCCCCGAATTGCTCCTTAATTTTTGGCCACTTTCAATGTTTGAATTCCATTCAAACTCTTGACTGAATAGCCCACCGTTTGCACCACTTCAGCATAATGCCAAGAGTCCTGATCAGACCTCAATTCCTTCCCTACTCATGCAGCAAAAATCCCAGCCTTGCGTGCACGAGATAAAGCTCGAACCCCAGACCTCCGTCCACCTTGCGCCCTTGCGCCTTCGCCTGAGCTGCTGGCCACTGCACCACGCTTTCTCCTTTACTAATATGTGGTTACAATTAATTATAAACCTTACCTGCTGAAGCTTCGGTCTGCTTAAAAAAATAAAGGAGAATTTCGCCTTCCACACGACTTGAACCTGCAACCTCCAGAAACCCAGCTACACTGCCTGCCGTTGCGACACCACCTCTCTTTTGTTATAATACGACTGCGTTTACTTATAAGCCTTATTCACTTCAGTCACGGGCTACTTAAAAATAAAACAGATTTATTGTCCCTCGCATTCAAACCCGCGACCACCGGGTCTCTTAGCACGTCTTTGCACATCGCACCAAAGTTCATTTCATGACACAATCTTCTCATAATTATTTATAAACGTTAACTGCTTCGGTTCTGGCCCATTTAAAAATAAAATAGAATTCGCCCGTGTAAGGACTCGAACCTACACCCTCTTCGTGTGCCCAGCACGCTGCTGCCACTACGCCACAGACGCTCCTTGTGCTAGATTATGCTCGTTACACTTCTTAACCCCTATCTTAACCGTAACTTAAATAAATAAATAAAATAACTTATTGCGCACTCTAGGAATCGAACCCCAGCCTTCCTTCCTACTGTCCAGCGTGCCTAGCCACTGGGCCAGGAGTTCCTTCATGCTAAAACTCAGCCCAATTTATTAATAAGGCCTACTACCCAGATTTCCTTAAGAGACCAAATTTAAGAATTTTGTGGGCCAAACCCTGGACTTTTCCCCACACTATAAGCCCTTCGTTATTTATTTAATTACTAAATTTAAACATACTAAATAATAATAATTAATAATAATAACCGACTAATTAGAACATCCAAATTATTCGGGCCATCTTCTACTCGAACCCAGACTCAAGGCCCAATACCTTCTAGGCCCAATTTTTGGGGCGTTACAATTCATAACACTACCCCTTGGATGTTCATTGTATAAAGGATATGCCTCATTAAAAACCTTACTAGGAAAAACCCTGTGGGACAAAAACCTAGTGAAGGAAAAAAGAGTACATAACCCTTTGATACACAATATGTCACAACATTAAAAGAACGAATTTACTCCCCCTCATGTAAGCATAACTTAAGATATTTAAAAATATGCAATCCAATGTTGAAAATTAACTCCTCAAATGTAGTAGAAGGAGCGCCTTAGTAAAAAAATCTACCAAATTCTCACTTGAACAAATCTGTTGAACATTATATCTCCAATCTTTTGTAGATCATGAGTGAAGAAATATTTTGGTATATATGTTTTGGTCTATCACCCTTAATATATTATTCCTTAAGTTGTGTAATACAAGCTTAGCCATACACATTCACGACTAGTGTAACACCCCTTGCCCGTATCCGACGCCGAGACAGGGTTTAAGGCGTTACTGGATTTAAATATAAACATTCACACAAAACCGAGCCATAAAATTTTATCTAATTTAAAACCATTCATACATATGCATATCGTCCCTATTACATACATTAACATCATACATGTACCAATTGAACATCTTTAGCCATTCCAATGGCTAAGTCACAAAATATCACTTACAAGCCTTAATCTATGCCAAATAGCTTATACATGCCATTATACCAAAATGAATCATTTAGCTATGCCAAAAGGAGATTTGTGGATAGTGTGATCTTGCTCCGACCGAATCCTCTGATCTTCGGGAGCCTTACGAGCACTATAAGATAAGGAAAAGTAAAACGGGGTAAGCATTTTCATCCTTAGTAAGTTCACGTAATAGATAGAAAACTTACCAGTCATAATTATTCAAATAAGCAAATATACGCATTCATTCCGTCAATAATTTTGACAAGTTACCTAAATACATTCACTCATTAAACAAGTTAGTTATACACATCATGAAGTTACCAAATCAACATAGATGAGCTCACCATAAAATAAACTTTCATATTATTTCACTTCTCCATTTTTTAGGATTTCTTTTCGTTGAACTATTGTAATTTCGATGGATACTCAGGTAATATACTCGAGGTATACATGTCTATCGCCTGTCAATTCACATCCAGAGTGCTCCTTAGGCATATATACATAGAGCACACTCTTGAGCCACACTCATATAATGAGATTATCAGTCTAGGCTAAATCTCGTCTTTAACATTCGCTCCCAAGAGCTTACTCTGGATTACCAGTCTAGGCTAAATCCTTTTAATAACATTAGCTCTGATGAGCCTACTATGAATTAGCCGTCTGGGCTAAATCCATTTCATAACATTTGCTCAAGAGAGTGTAGCTCAGGATTATCCGTCCGGGCTAAATCCTTTCTATATTACATTTTTTTTTGGTTCAAGAAAATTATTATAATCCATCGAAACACAATATTCAACCGGGACAATGACATTTTAATCATGTTTTTCATCTTGTGATTATTTCATAGTGTATATCATTATGTATATCTATCTCATTCATACAATTCAATCAAAACATAATAACATACCAAATTAAATCACACGAACTTACCTTGAGAATGGTTTGGATTTTTAACTCAACTAATCCGAGACTTTTTGTTTTCCTCGATCTAGTTTCGTAATCGGTTGTTCTGGGTCTAGATAAGCAAATTCAACCATCAATTCATCATTTTACACATACATTTTCACTAATTTGCATCCTAGGAAAAAGTACCATTTTGCCTCTAAAGTTTCACGTTTTTACAAATTGGTCCCTAGGCTCGCAAAATGAAATGTATTCGATTTCTTTGTTACCCAAGCCTAACCGAACCATATAAATGCTCATATTAGCCCAAATTTTTCATCAAATCAGATTTTTACTACCCATTTTACAACTTTTTACAAATAGGTCCTTTTTAGGTGTTTTCATGGAAAATCACTTAGTAAAAGTTGTTTATTACACATCAAACTTTCATTTTCTACCATTAAACATCAAAACACATGCATGTCATACATGGTTAAATTTTTAAACATGAACCCTACTTCAAAATAGTGGTAGAAATGGAGAGATCGGGTGAATATGACTTCAAAAATGTAAAGAGCATTAAAAACGGGTCTAAGATGCACTTACTATCAAGCTTGAAAGTTGAAGAAACCCTAGCTATGCAGAGCTTGAGATTTTCAGCCCTAGCTTGAAAAAGATGAGTAAATTTTGCTTCATTTTTTCCTTTTTAATCTTTTAATTACTAAATGACCAAAATGCCTTTTAAGCCTTTCTTTAAAATTTTATCTCTCCATATCTATTTTTGTCCATTAACTTAACAAATGGTCTAATTATCATATAAGGACCTCTAATTTAAAATCTCATAACAGTTGGACACTTCTAACATGTAGAACTCAACTTTTGCATTTTTTACAATTTAGTCCTTTTGACTAAATTGAGTGCCTGAACATCGAAATTTTTGAACGAAATTTACACAAAATCATTCAGTGAAATTGTAGATCATAAAAATCTAATAAAAATAAATTTTACTGTTTCAGATTTGTGGTCCCGAAACCACTGTTCCGACTAGTCCTAAAATCGAGCTGTTACAACTAGCATCATGGATTGCCAAAATCTCAGCATGATTAGAAGAAGTAGCAACAATTGTTTGTTTCATAAAACGCCAAGAAATTTCAATACCACCATATGTGAAAACATAACTAATTTGTGATCGAATACTATGAGGATCAGATAAGTACCCTGCATCTGCAAACCAACTAATTCTATTTTGGGTGGGTTAGGGAAAAACAAACCCATATCTCTTGTACCTTGAAGATAACAAAAAACATGCTTAACCCTATTCCAATGTCTTCGGGTTGGACATAAGCTAAATCTTGTTAATAAGTTGACAACAAATGATATATTAGGTCGTGTATGACTAGTAAGATACATCAATACACCAATAACACTTAATTATGATACTTCAGGACTAAGAAAATCTTCATCATTTTCTTGAAGACGGAAAAGGGTTTTTATTTACATCAAGTGACCTAACAACCATTGGGGTGCTCAATGGATGTGCTATATATGTTGATTGATACACAAGGATTCCATTATTTAAGTGCTCAATTTGTAACCCTAGGCAAAATATTATCTTTCCAAGGTCTTTCATTTCAAATTCTTTCTTTAAGCACTCCATTGTCACTAAAAGCTCTTCAAGAGTCCCAATGATATTTAAATCATCAACATACATAACAGTTATAACAAATCCTGATCCAAACTTCTTTATAAAAATTCATGGGGAAATAGGATCATTCTTATAGCCTTCCCTCAATAAGTATTCACTAAGGCAATTATACCACATATGCCTAGATTGTTTTAATCCATAAAAGGATATGTTTAATTTGATTGAGTAATGTTCTCGAGAACATCAATTAGCTGCTTCTGGCAGTTTAAAACCTTTTGGGAGTTTCATGTAAATGTTATTATCAAGTGGGTCATATAAATAGGATGTAACTACATCCATTAGGCATAAATCAAACCCTTTTCTTATTGCCAGACTAATCAAGAACCTAAAAGTAGTTGCATCCATCATAGGAGAGTATGTTTCTTAATAATTAATACCAGGTCTTTGTGAAAATTCTTATGCAACCAAATGCACTTTATATCTCATAATTTCTCCTTTTTCATTTCTCTTTCTCACAAAAACCCATTTATATCCCACAGATTTTACACCTTCAGATGTACGAACTACATGTTTGAATACATCTTTCTTCACAAGAGATTTTAACTTCGCCCCAATTGCTTCTTTCCATTTTGGCCAATCATCTCTTTGTCTACATTCTTCAATTGACATTGGTTCATGATCCACATTGTCATTCAAAATATCTAGTGCTACATTGCATGCAAATATGTCATCGGCCTCGATTTGATTTCGGTTCCATTTAATTCTTGACATGATATAATTTGTTGAGATCTCTTCATTATCAAGTACTTGAGATTTTTCTTGAACTTCAGTCATGTCTAAAATCTCTTATGGAGATCTTTTTAAAGTCATTGCTTCCTCAATTTGACCATCATCTATTTTTGCTCATTTTCCTTTTAGAGGATTCTTATCTCTGGAACCAACTGGTCTACCAAGCTTCAAACCTGTTTTAGACTCACTAGCAACTAGAGTTTGCCCTTCAAGGGCATCAATTTTAATTGGAGCATTTACAGCTGGTATATGTGATGTTGTCACTCTTTTTGGATCAGTAAATGCGTCTGACAATTGATTTGCTAAACTTTGTAAATAAATTATCCTCCGAACCTCCAATTCACATTGTTGTATACGAGGATCAAGATGTAACAATGATAATTCATTCCAATCTATTTCTTTTCTCAGCTATTTATTTTCTTCCCCTAATGTTGGGAAAACCGACTCATTAAAATGATAGTCAGCAAATCGAGTCGTAAATAAATTTCTCGTTGATGGCTTGAGATATTTAATTATTGATGAAGATTCATATCCAACATACATTCCTAACCTCCTTTGAAGGCTTCTCTTAAAGCGTTGTGGTGGAGCAATCGAAACATATACAACACATCCAAAAGTTCTCAAATGAGAAATATTTAGTTATTGACCAAAAACCATTTGTAACGGGGAGAACTTATGATAGATTATTGGCCTGACTCGAATTAGTGATGCTGCATATAGTATGGCATGCTCCTAAGCAGAAATTCGAAGTTTTGACTTCATAAGTAATGGTCTTGCAATCAATTGAAGATGTTTGATTAATGATTTAGCAAGACCATTTTGTGTATGAACATGTGCTACAGGATGTTCAACAATTATTTCAATAGACATACAAAAATCATTAAAAGCTTAGGAAGTAAATTCACCAACATTGTCAATATGAATTGTCTTGATAAGGAAATCTAGAAAATACGCTCATAATTTGATCAACTGAGCAAGTAACCTTGCAAATGCCATGTTTCGAGTTGATAACAATGATACATATGACCATCTAGTCGAAGCATCGAGTAAAACCATAAAATATCTAAATAGTCCACATGGAGGGTGTATTGGTCCACATATATCTCATTGTATCCATTCTAGAAAAGTGATAGATTCATAATTTAACTTGGCTGGTGATGGCCGAATGACTAATTTGCCTTGAGAGCAAGCATCACATGAAAAATTATTAGCTTCAAGAATCTGGTGGCTCTTCAATGAATGTCCACATGTATTGTCAATAATTTTTCACATCATAATTGAACCAGGATAGCCTAACCGGTCATGCCAAATAATAAAGTGATTAGTAAACTTATGATTTTTTATAGCATGTGCTTCAATTGTACTAATTCTTGTGTAGTAAAAACAAGAGGAAAGTGCAGGCAATTTCTCCAAAATAATTTTATTACGTTGAATTATACTCATAATTTGAAGATATTCATCATTTCCTTCACTTATTGTCTCAATATGATATCTATAATAGCCTGATTTTGGGGCTAGTTAGAACAGTGGTTTCGAGACCACCAATCTGAGGACAGAGAAAGTATTTTATTATTATTTTAGGGTTATAGCATGTTTACATTAGTGCATGAAAAATTTTGGTGAAGTAATTTTAGCGTTTGTGAGCTTAATTGCGAGAACGAACTAAATCGCATAAAGTGCAAAAATCCTATTTTAATAGTTAAAAGTGCCAAAATAGCTAGAAAACCTAAATTGGGGGTCTTTAAAGGGCAATTGAACCCCCTAGAGTGGCTTGGCTGGCCATAAGAAGCAATTTTGGTCAAAAAGTTAAAAGAAGGTTAGAGTTGGTATTTGATGACATTAGCAAATTGATTCTTAAAATAAAAAAATCAAAGGGGTCATCTTTCTTCTCCATATTTCCATCAAAAATAGTAGCCATTAGAGGGTTTTTGAGCTTCAAAATTTTCAGCCACTTAGTCTCTTTACAAGTAAGTGATTTTGATGATTTTTTCTTGATGATTTTTGCATTTTTGGACCCTTTAAATCATGAGCTTTCAAATGAGGGGACTATTTTGTAAAATAGTTAAAAGTTTAGGGTTTTACCATGAGAGTGTTCATGTAGTTTTCTGAAATTTTATGGAAGAATATGGGTATTAGATGTGTAATAAACAACTTTTGTGAAGGGATTTCTCATGAAAACCCTAATAGGGACTATTTTGCATAAGTTGAAAATTTGATGATAAATGTGAGAAATAATGGAAATTTTGGGTTGCTATAAGAGTAAAAAGGGTTCTTCTAGGCTTAATATATGAAGAAATTTGATAAAAATTGATTTTCGGGCCTAGGGGTATAATGGTCATTTTGTAAAAGCTTAGGGGCAAAATGTTTATTTTGCCCAATTATAGATTTGTAAGTGACTAGATCGATAAAATGATTAAAATTGTGAAATTTTGTTATTATAGATCAAGAAATTCAAAATCTGAACTTAGACCGGGGGAAGACCAAGCAAGTAGAATAGGCCGACTAGTCGCCATATTTTGTAACCTGAAGTAAGTTGTATGTAAATAATACAGCTACATTATCATTATATGTGCTAAATTATTATAGCATGAATTGCTTGATTGTGAAAATGAGAATGCATGATGATAATTGAGATAGTAGAATTCCTGTTTGAACCATAGGAAATAAATCGGATATTCATGCCATGATGTATGTGTTATTGTGAGCTACTGTAAGACATGTCTGGGACATGCATCTGCCACATTACGAGAGTCAGTGTAAGACCATGTTAGGGACATGGCATCAGCATTGAGACGAAAGCTAGTGTAAGACATGTCTAGGACATGCATCGGCCTCAAGATGTAAGCTAGTGTAAGACATGTCTGGGACATGCATTGGCTATGAGATGAGCCAGTGTAAGACCATGTCTGGGACATGGCATCGGCATCCTACACCATGTTTGAGGCTTATTGAATATCCGATATCATTTCAAATGGTTCAAAGGTGAGAGTTATGTTTTAACTTAATGAGAAAAGTATAACCGTGTGGTGAGTGATACAGGTACCTATTTGGTATGTATGAGACTTGAGTTCAATATATGCTATATGATGTGCATTGGACAGTGACGAGTAAGTTGTGCCTATGTCTATTTTCGTATTAAGAACATGTTGATGATTGGTTAAGTTGTTGTTATGTATTTGCATGCTACTTACTAAGCTTTATGCTTACTCCCTCTCTTTTCCATTTTCTTATAGTGTCGCCTAAATAGCTCGAGGACCAACAGACGTTAGAGGCAGCGATCACACTATCAGCTGAAGCACTCGGTATAGTTAGATTTTTTATTTTTCAGTATGGCATGTATAGGGCTTAGACTTTAATGTTTTACGGCCTTGAGAAATTAGCCAAATGTGTTGGCTTGGGATAAATTCCTTTATTTTGTATAAGGCCATGGATAATGGTCAATATTCATTTTGATTTATAAATAGAAGATGTTATTTTCATGGTTGAGTAAATTGCACAAATGAAATGTTGTTCATTGTGGTTGTTCTGGTTATATAATGTGTCCCTGAATTGGTATAGATTGATCTTGTATAGGTAGTGTAAATAAGGGTGGCAAAGAGGCTTGATAAATAGCATTATCTTGTCCACATGGGTAGGCACACGCGTATGTGTCTAGGCCGTGTGTGACGCACGGCTAGCCCCACGGGCATGTTGTCCGGCCGTGTGTCCCCTGCATGTAAATTTTGCAAGTCGGTATGCATGGTAGTAAACATACGGGAAGAGACACGGCCGTGTGGCCTTTAGGAATTGCTGACGTCAGAAATAGAATGTCCAAGTTTTTACACACGGGCTAGGACACGGGCATGTCATGGCGGTGTGAGGGACACGGGCCACGGACATGGGCATGTGTCATGGAAAACCCATGTAGGTTTGAATTTAGAATTAAATTTACATGGGTATGGGACACGAGCGTGTCCCTAGATGCTTAGGCCATGTGAACCACAGGGGCCAACAGCACAACCATGTCGAATTGGTCGCACAGGCGTGTTGCCCCTCCCATAGGAACGTGTGCTCCTGTGTCTAGTGATATTTTTCAGAGTCCGTGGAAGGACCCGAATTAGTCCCGATTGGTTTTTAAATAATTGTTTGGAGTCTCGTGGGTCCATATTGAAGAAGATTGAAAAAGTTCAAATTTGACCAAGTCTTGGTGACTCGGAAACGTATGAATGCATGTGTCCAAGTTAGGTAATGCCTCGTATTTCGTTTCGGCGTAAGGTACGGGTGTGGGTGTTACAATAACCATTATGCCGAATATCTTTAAAACTCAACAAATTTCTTTACGACTTAAGAGAGTATAACACATCATTAATTTGAAACGTAGTTCCTCTAGGCAACAATATATTTTCTCTTTCAGAGCCTTCTATGATTTTGGTACTACCAGATATATTACTTATACTAGCTTTTTGCATTGTTAAATGAGAAAAAATTTTCTTATTCTTAAATATAGTATGAGTAGTTGCACTATCTGCTAAGCACAAGTTTTCACCATTTGTCGCTAATTGAATTTGAGAGGTATTCATATTCTTCAAAAAAAATAAATAAATGTCACATAAATTTTAAAAATATATAAAATTTTCATGAATAGTTTAAAACATAATATAATAACCATGATGCTAAAAACATAACAAACTTGCATAAAAATTATTCTTTAAAACTATAATAATAAAATTAAAATATCAATTATTCCCTTCAAGGGTGGTGAAGAAATCAACAGCTTCCAAATGAGTTGTACCAACGATGCCATAATCATCTTTGCCATTCTCACAAACAAAATTTATCTCTATTTTCTTCCCTTTTATTCTTCAATGATTGTTGATATAGTTCTACAAGATACTTTGCTGTACAATAGGTGCGGGAACAATGGTTTTTACCTCTATAACGATAACACAAACTTTCCACTTTCTTAGTTGTATTTTTATCATCTTTTCCATCCTTATGATCCCACTTCTTGTGGTTATTCCTAAAATGACCACCTCGTTCATGTCCACGTCCTCGACTGTGACCACGACCATGGCCACGACCATGTCCTCGACCACAACTGCTAGTGTGGCCTTTATCTTTTCTGTTATATGATGTCACATTCACTTCAGAGAATGGAGTAGAGCCAGTTGGATGTGACTCGTGATTTTTCATTAACAGTTCATTATTTTGCTCAACTACAAGAACACAAGATATTAATTCAGAATATTTCTTCAACCTTTTTCACGATATTGTGTCTATAGGACAACAATATTTGCATGAAATGTGGAGTATGTTTTTTTCTAACATATCCTCATCAGTTATGTTCTCTCCATATAATTTCAATTGAGAAGTGATTCTAAACATAGATGAGTTATATTCACTCATAGAATTAAAATCTTGTAATCTCAAATGTAACCAATTATAGCGAGCTTCAGGAAGTATTATAGTTTTCTGATCATCATATCTTTCTTTTAGACTATTCCAAAGGACAAGTGGATCTTTAACAGTCAAATATTTAGTTTTTAGTCCCTCATGGAGGTGATGGCAGAGAAATATCATAGCTTTGGCCTTATCTTGACTAGATGCTTCATTTCCTTCATTAATAGCTTCACCAAGGCCTTTTGCATCTAAATGTATTTTACCATCTAACATCTAGGATAAATAGTTCTTTCTAGTAATATCAAGAGCCACAAATTCAAGTTTTGCAAGGTTAAACATTGATGATATTGCTACAATATAAATATAAATATAAGTAGTTCATTAACAAACATTCAAGCAAACATTAGTAGTCCCTTAACATGTAACAGCCCGCTTTTAGGGTTAATCGAAACAGTGGTTTTGAGACCACAATCTAAAGTCAAAATATTTATTTTATTATTTTATTACAGTTTACAGTATGATAGAATGTTCGTGTGAAAATTTAGTAAAGAAATTCTACCGTTTGAGTGGTTAATTCGGTAAAAAGGACTAAATCGCATAAAGTGTAAAAGTTGAGTTCTATAAGTTAAAGGTATTAAATGGCTATGGAATTAAATAGTGGGAGTCCTTAAGTGGTAATTATCCCATAAATGTTGATAATGGAATTCTATGGCTTGGTATTGTTGAAATTTATGATGTTATTAAAGGTTAGTTTTGTAAATTGGTTAATAAAGATTAAATAAATAAAATCAAAGTCATTATTTAGTATCCATCATCTTATTCAACCGTTTCTAGCCTAGAAAAGCCATGGATACATCCGGCCAAGATTTGGAGCTTGATAGGTGAGTGGTTTTTGCCTGGTTTTTAATAATTTCTACGTTTTTGAGATCGTTGTAGCTTAATCTAGCTCGCCCGTATCTCTGTTTTTGAAACTGTTATAGATTTTGAATGATGCCATTGTTGAATGCTTGGTTATTTAGATATTTTATGATAGTTTATTAATTTTTGAAGCTAGATATACAAGTTTTATAAAGTGACTTTTGACAAAAAGTGCGAATTAAGGATTAAATTGAGAAAAGTGTAAAATTCATAGTTAGATGTGTGAATAAACTAAAAATATGGGCTGCTAGTAGTATGGGTAAAATTCGGCTAGCATGGGCTTGTCTTTAATTACATGAATTTGCAATTTTATGTGATAAGGACTAAATTGGAAAAATGTGTAATAATAGTGGCAAAAATGTAATTTTGCCAAAATGTGTAAATTGTGTTAAATTGAATGAATTAATGATTAAATCAGTAAATTTTGTTATTATATAGATTGAGAAAAATGAGATTTGGATCTAGAATGAGGGAAAACAAAGTATCGAACTAGTCAATTTGTTCCGTCGTTTTAACGGTCGAGGTAAGTTTGTATGATAATAAATGTATTTAAATTGTGTTACAAATGCTTATTTATTATTGAATTGAATTGAAATATATATATGCTTATTTGTTATTGAACTGCTATGAATGTCAAATAAGCAACTACGAGCAAGAATTGATAGAGTTACGACATCCGAAAGTCCCGTACGAACCTTAGGAATAGTATAGTATACAAATGTCATGACATTAAGATTACTGAGATGAGATTACATGTAAGACCATGTCTGGGACATTGGAATTGTATGAGCTTTATGTGATATCCGAGTATCCTTAGCAATTCCGAAGGGTTCAACGGGCATAGTCAAGACGAGAATGAAAGTACAATAGAATTAAGTGATACAGGTACATACAGAACCTATATAAGAATCAAATGAAGGTAAATTGGTAAGTTCTTAGTGTATCATGTATATGAAATGAGAAAGATTTACGTATAAGTATGTTTTATGCCAAAATGCATTTATTTGGCTATAATGAGGTATGAAATGAATGATATGTGAGATATGAGTTATAGTTGTTTTAACTAAATATACATATGGTACATAGTGTGCGAAACATCGTTATTTGATGATATTTCACATAATTCACTTGGCTAAAGAAAAGGTGATGAATATTGAATTGGATAAAGTTTATATATATAATAGCTTATGCATTTGAAAATGTGAATGAATTGATAATAAGTATTCAAACCATATGTATTTTGAATGAATAAACTCATGAAAATATTGATTAACTATGTGCATGAATTCGAGATAGAATGGTGAAATCATATGAATTATATCATATTTTGAATAATTGTTTAAAATGCGGTTATTTAATAATATGAGTTTATCACCATACGAGCTTACCAAGCTTTATAGCTTACTTTGTTTTCTTTCCTATGTTTATAAAGTTTTGGAGATTTGCTCGGGTTAGAAGTTATCGGAGATCTCATCACACTATCCAGCTATGGTTTGGTACTTAAAAGCTTTGTGATATTGGTTATATGGTATGTATAGGCTTAAGTCTTTTTGATAAAGGTTTTGGTGATGTATTTGGCCATTTTATATGGCTTATTAATGAATTATGTTTGATGTGTAATTTGCCTTGTGTAATGACATAATTTGGTATGGTTGGTGATGGCTCAAGATGATCATTTGGTCATTTGGTATATGTTGAGTATTTACTTATGAAAAGCATGAATTTGGACTTAATAAATGAATGGTTAATAGATGATTTATGAGTCAAGCTTTGTATGTGATTTATGGTAGAAAAAATACACATTGAAATAGGTTGTATTGATAAGTGTGATATGTGCTTTGGTATATGATTGAATAGGTGAGTGATAAACGCCAAATTATACATATTGTTACCCCAAATACTTAGCATATTTATGGATATTTACTATTAGATTTGTGGATTTTGGTGCTCTTAATCCGGTTATTTCATGTTTTGTACTCAGGAGAGCACCAAGAGTTAAAAGGAGCCAAAAATGAGGTTAAAAGAGACAAAAAAGACCAAATCAAGAAGATCACACGGCCTAAGCCTTGCCACACGGGCTGCTCACACGCCCGTGTCTGTCGAGGGTGTCGTCCAAGGATTTCACGACTCACACGGCCTGGCCGTTAACCCACACGACCGTGTGAAATTTAGCGGAACGAACACGGCTTGGCAAATACGTCACATGGCTGTGGCACACGGGCGTGTCTTTTTTTCAAAGAGTTGTATTTTACACGGAAAAATGATGCTTAGGGAAGAAGAAAGCCAATCCAAAGCCCATATAAACACCCTAAGTATGACCTACTAAGGGGGGCTCTTCCAGAACTTTTCTGGAACACAGAACCATACATCGGGAATTACTTGAAGAAAGCCAGACGAGTCATCCCAAAAAGCCGGAGTTACTCCAAGAATGAAGATCTCTCTCAGAATTCCTTCAGGGGTTTTAGAGTTTTCTTTATGTTTTGTTATTTTCATACTTTTGAGATGTACTCTTATTTCATTATGAACTAAACCCCTTAGATACCAAAGGGGGATGAAACCTATGATGGATCTTGTTATTATTATCTAAACTATATGATAAATACTTGATTTGTTCTTAATTATGTGTTTCTAATGCTTGAGTTAATATTCCGGGTATTGAATCATGATTTAATGTGCTTATGCAGAGGAGGAATAGACCCTGCCTAAGAGTAGATTTGGCATAATTAAATGGAGTTGATCGAACGCCTAGAGATAGGGTTACGAGATTTTGCTAGATTAGGGTGAAACCTAATATGGGAGTCCATAGATCGATTTACTGCTTCCCTAGGGGTTTTAATTAGAAAGAGATTTCAATTAATTCAACTGAGTGTTAGGCGTTATTAGTCTCGAAAGAGATAATAATGTAGGTTAGAGAGTCTCACGGATCAAGTCAAGTGAATAAATCGTTTGGTTCAAAGTAAGATAACAAGTGAAATCTAGGTGGATTCCTCCTTGGGTGCCGTCTTTATCAATTGCTTCTCTTCAAGTCTTTTTCCATATTTTCTCTTCGCTTTAATTAAATTAGTTAATTAGTTTAGATAATTAGTTTAATAAACAAACCCTTTTATTCCTAGGCTAAATAATAAAAAGATAGTTATTACTAGTAGTTTTTGTTCCCTTGGGTACGATATCCCGGTCTTGCCATTACTATACTATTGTTCGATAGGTGCGCTTGCCTTGTCGTCGTGATAATAGTTAGTCTAGGTTTGATCTTTATTATAAATATTTATTACTTGTTACGAATCACGCGATTAAGTTTTTGGCGCCGTTGCCGGGGAACTGAAATATTAGGAACACTTAATTTTTATTACTTTAGCCATTTATTTTTCTTGCAATTTAAATTTATTTCTATTTTTATTTTACTAACTTTCTTCTTCTTTCTCCTGGCAGGTTCTTGTAGTGTATGACTAGAAGAAACCCGTCAGGACCGTTGCTTTTTGACGAGGAAATTGATCATACAGCTCGTAGAAACCGACGAGAAATTAGGCACAGCTTAAGATACACAGAGGAAGAGAAAGAGGACGATATCTCAACTACTACTGAAGAGATGGCTAAAAATCAAGACAATCCGCTACCGCCAGCCATACCCGCTGAATTAGCAAATCAGAATCCTGCTCCTCGTACTATGTATGATTATGCTAAACCTAATTTTATAGGAACTGAGTCAAGTATAGTTAGACTTGCTGTTGCTGCTAACAATTTTGAACGGAAACCTAACATGATTCAGATGATACAACATTTGTTCAGTTTGATGGTTTGCAGGATGAGAACCCCAACACGCACTTGGCAAATTTCCTAGAACTGTGCGACACTTTCAAAATTAATGGCATTTCTGATGATGCCATTCACCTTTGGTTATTCCCTTTTTCACTGAGGAATAAAGCTAAACAGTGGTTGAACTCACTACCACGAGGATCTATTACCACTTGGGAGTAAATGACCGAAAAATTTCTATTAAAATATTTTCCACCGGCAAAAATAGCTAAGTTGCGTAATGATATTTCTTCTTTTGTGCAGATGGATTTAGAGACACTTTACGATGCATAGGAGAGATACAAGGATCTATTGAGAAGGTGCCCTCACCATGGGTTACCTCTATGGCTGCAAGTTCAAACGTTCTATAATGGTGTGAATCCCTCGACAAGACAAATGATTGACGCAGCTACTGGCGGAACCATCAACAATAAGACATCGGAAGATGCCTATGAATTTATAGAGGAGATGTCACTGAATAACTATCAGTGGAAAGTTTTGAGGACAAAGCCAACGAAAATAGCCGGCGTTTATAACATCGGTTCAGTCACCATGCTCTGTAATCAGGTAGAACTTCTAAATAAGAAAATTGATGGTTTACTTGGTTCTACGTAGGTACATCCAGTAATGAGGTGTGACTCAAATGGCGGAGGCGTGCATACAGAATACCCACCATTCAATCCTACAACCAAAGAGGAACAAGTCAACTATATGGGTAACAATAATTTTAGATCTTAGAATAACCCCTATAGTAACACATATAATGTAGGTTGGAAGAACCACCCAAATTTCTATTGGGGTGGTCAATAGAATCAAAGGCCACAGAATCTTCAAGGTTTTCAATAGCCATCGTATCAACAAGAGAAGAAACCAAACCTTGAAGAGATGCTATCCAAATTCATCTCGGTGTCAGAAACTCCCTTCCAGAATACTGAGACAGCACTCAAAAATCAACAAACATCAATTCAAGGACTCGAAACTCAAATAGGCCAACTATCCAAATTAATTTCTGAACGACCACAAGGTAGTTTGCCAAGTAATACTGAACCAAACCTAAGGGAACAGCTCAATGCAATTGATACTCAAGAAGGATGCGATGAGACTGAGCCAGAACCAAGGCAAGAAAATGTGGAAAGCAAAGGTGATGGTGAGGTAAGTCATAATAAAATGGTAAGTACAAATTATAAATCTTGTGTGCTATATCCTAAAGCGATGATGAAAGACAGAATGGAAGAACAATTCGGTAAGTTCGTCAAACTCTTAAAGAAATTACATATTAACTTACCTTTTATTGAAGTTCTTCGCAGATGCCCAAATTTCAAAGCAAAAATTCTTAAAGGAACTTCTGACCAATAAAAGAAAATTAGACACTACATCGCATGTGGAACTCAATGCAGTCTACTCAGCTATTCTAAAGAATAAGCTACCTAACGAGTTGAAAGATCCAAGGAGTTTTACAATTCCTTGCTTAATTGGTAGTTTATCTGTGAATAATGCTTCAGCTGATTTAGGGGCAAGTATAAATGTTATGCCTTATAAAATATTTAAACGACTAGGTCTCGGTAAACCCAAACAGACTAGGATGAGCATACAATTGGCTGACAAAATAGTTAGATTTCCTAAGGGTATTATTGAAGATGTTCTCGTTAAAATTGATAAGTTTATTTACCCAGTAGACTTTGTCGTCCTAGATATGGATGAGGATAGCGAGGTACCTTTAATTTTAGGACGACCCCTTTTAGCAACTGCCAGAACAATTATTAATGTCTGCATAGGAGAGCTAACACTTCGTGCAGGTGGTGATGCAGTAACACTTCAAGCACGTGACTCAGTCAAAACCTCTAAGACTCAGGATAATGCTATAAAACCTGTCGATGATAAAACTAATATTCAATCGTCCTTGCAGGAACCTCCTCGAACCAAGACAACAGAGACAATGCGCTACTATCATGAAGAGAACAAAGACGTCTATAAAGAACGAAGGCTACGGATAGAGGAGCTAGACGAATGGCGAGAACACAAACCGAGAACACATGATAAACCAAAACTTCGCCAAAACAAGCTCGATACCTCTCCTAATCAAATTAAGGTAGGCGATAAAGTCTTACTAGATGCCACAGATCCCTACATTTTCACTACCACACCAAATGAGGAGATCCCTCTTACGGTACTCAGTACTTTCCCATTCAGTACGGTTGAGGTGAGTCATCCCAAGTTTGGCACTTTTAAGGTAAACAACACCCGATTAAAACCTTATTTTAAGATTGACAGCAGGAACGAGGAGTATGAACTCCTCAAACCACCATGATAAATCAACGGAGAGGTAAGTCAAGCTTAGACTATAAATAAGCGCTTCTCGGGAGGCAATCCGAGCACTAACATATTTTGATTTCTTTATCTTTAACTTCTCACACTTCGAATCAATTAATTTAGTCTTTGAATTACAAAGTTTTTCATCACATACAGCCAGGCACACAGGCGTGCCTATAGCCGTGGCCAAATAGGGGAAAGAGACACGATCGTGCGATACGGCCGTGTTGAAGCAGGACATTATTTTCCTAAAACACGGGGTGCGATAAATCCCCACAGCCGTACGACATGGCCGTGGGTGAACTTGATAGGAAAAACACGGGCGTGGGGATTAAAAAACACAGGCGTGGGGATGGAAAACCACGGGCGTGCCTAGGACAAGGCTCGATTCTGTTTCTTTGACACGGGTGTGTGACACGCCCGTGCCATTCCGCCGTGTACAACAATCCACGGGCGTGCTACCATCAAACATGGGCGTGGGAGAAGCGAACAAAGCTAGGCACGACTGTGTGACATGGCCGTGTTTGACACACGCCCAAGACACACGAGCGTGTGATAGTAGCTGAGCACGATCTAACTCGCAAAATTTGAAAAACACAGGCTCACCCTCAAAGTACACGGGCGTGGCCATAGGCTGTGTGCCCCTCCCCTATATAAACAAACCACTGTTCATCTTCTCCCCTCTTTCAAAACCCTAGTCGAAATTTACCACTCCCCAACACCTAATCCCTATTTCGTCCTCCATTCCCCAGATTCTCCATTCCCCAACCCCCAAACCACCTTCACTTTCACATCGCCACTCCAGCACCACCACCTGAGGCCCCCACTGACGAGGATCATTGAATCCTCCTATCTTTTTATCTTTATTTTTATCTTTCTTTTTTTTTTTATTCTTAATTTTTAATTTCATTTCAATTTTATTATTTTCTTATAAAAGACATATCTATATTAGTAAATTTTACTTTCTTCATTTGTTTTCTAGTATTTCTAACAAGTAATCCCACTACACTCTCTTCCACACCAACTCTTAATAAGCTCTTCATGATTCTACAATTTTGCAAGCAAGCTACTAGGAATATTTTACGAAATGAGGAAACAAACAGGGAACAATACAAAAGGAATGCCATGTTCAACGGCCCAATTTCTTCATCTAGCTAAGAACAATGGTAGCTACTACTTTCCCCAAGCACTACAGCCTCAGAATCAAGCTCCACACCCATATAACAGGGAGTTTCACCTCCTTCCCTCTTATGATTTTCTTTATTTTGAATAGTCTATCTTTGTACATTAAGGGCAATGTACATCTTAAGTGTGGGGGGTGAACATAAACATGAAACCTAACTTTTTGCATTATTCTCAAATCCCTGAATGTGGTCTTGTGTTTAAGTGATTTTCTCATAATATTGATAGAATGAATTCTAATTAATCTATAATTATCGTTGATATGTCATGAATTAGAACAAGGGAATTATGCATGGTTATTTGATTGTAGGACCTTAAAGAATCAAGCATGATAAGTTGATATTTTGAGAACTAAAATTTTTAGATTATTTTCCTGAATTGAGGTATTATCTTGAAATCTTAAGTATACAAGAATGACGTCAAAAACTCAAATTTTTGGTGAGATTTTTGAGCCTTTTTGAGTATATAGCTTTCCTTCTTGCTCAGTTCTTTTGTGGTTTGAGTGTGTCAACATTGAACTGTTATTCTAGAACTTTCTTCGATTATACATGTCGAGATCACACGTGTGATTTGATATACTAAGATGATAAAGACACTTAGGATTTAACCCACTTACTCCATAAAAAGCCTTCCCACATAATTAAACCCTTAGTGAACCCTCTTTGAGCCTACTAACCCTTTTTCTTTATTGATTAACCCTCACCATTAACCCATTAACCCATTATTATTGAAATCCCCTTACTTAATTTGATCCTTTTTATGAAGATTGATTTTAATATTATTACCTCACTATGATCACCAATTTTTGTTACTGAATCATGGAATATAACTTCTATATTGTATTGACTTAATTTGTTCTAAAAAAAACAAAAAAAAACTAACCTCAGTATTATTATTGTAATTCTTAGCAAGCTAAAGTTTTCATGAAAAAGAGAGCTCATGTAATATAGTTCTAGATATTTGTTGTCATTCAGTAATTAAGTTTTTGATAGTGGTGTGATATATTGAAATCATCTCGATTCTAACCCTTGTTTATTCAGCTTGTATCCATAACTGTAACCTAAACCCCGTTACAACCATGCAAAGACCTTTTGATTTGTGTATTATATCATTTACAAGTGGTGGAGAATTGATTTTCAGGCAAGCCTATAGTGATAACATCTCATGTTAGACAATCGAGTGCTTAATTTTGAACGTTAAACACTTTGAGTGATTTGGGTGAATCCTTAGTGAGGACGTCATCTCTTGTATATTTAAGACTAAATTTAATTACTTAGAGGAAGGAGATTACCTATAATTTTATTATGAAAATATTCGATTTAGATTGTTTGAGGTTTTCAATGCCCCTATGGTTGAATTCTCACTGTATGATTCTTCGTGGAATAATTTGTAACATTATCAGTGATGATTATGTGATTGAAAGGAATGAATTCTAGCAATAAATGAGAGTTTTACTTGAGGATAAGCAAATGCTTAAGTGTGGGGGTATTTGATAAACGCTAAATTATACATATTGTTACCCCAAATACTTAGCATATTTATGGATATTTACTATTAAATTTGTGGATTTTGGTGCTCTTAATCTGGTTATTTCATGTTTTGTACTCAAGAGAGCACCAAGAGTCAAAAGGAGCCAAAAATGAGCTTAAAAGAGACAAAAAAGACCAAATCAAGAAGATCACACGGCCTAAGCCTTGCCACACGGGCTGCTCACACGCCTGTGTCTGTTGAGGGTGTCGTTTAAGGATTTCACAATTCGCACGGCCTGGCCATTGACCCACACGGCCATGTGAAATTTAGCGGAATGAGCACGGCCTGGAAAACACGTCACACGGCCGTGGCACACGGGCTTTTACACGGAAAAATGATACTTAGGGAAGAAGAAAGCCAATCCAAAGCCTATATATACCCCATAAGTATGACCTACTAAGGGGGCTCTTCCAGAACTTTTCTGGAACACAGAACCATACATTGGGAATTACTTGAAGAAAGCCAGACGTGTCATCCTAAAAAGTCGGAGTTACTCCAAGACTGAAGATCTCTCTCAGAATTTCTTCAAGGGTTTTAGAGTTTTCTTTATGTTTTGTTATTTTCATACTTTTGAGATGTACTCTTATTTCATTATGAACTAAACCCCTTAGATACCTAAGGAGGATGAAACCTATGATGGATCTTGTTATTATTATCTAAACTATACGATAAATACTTGATTTGTTCTTAATTATGTGTTTCTAATACTTGAGTTAATATTTCGGGTATTGACTCATGATTTAATGTGCTTATGCAGAGGAGGAATAGACCCTGCCTAAGAGTAGATTTGACATAATTAAGCAGAGTTGATCGAATTGCTAGAGACAGGGTTACGAGATTTTGCCAGATTAGGGTGAAACCTAATATGGGAGTCCATAGATCGATTTACTACTTCCCTAGGGGTTTTAATTAGAAAGAGATTTCAATTAATTCAACTAAGGGTTAGGCATTATTAGTCTCGAAAGAGATAATAATGTAGGTTAGGGAGTCTCACGGATCAAGTCAAGTGAATAAATCATCTGGTTCAGAGTCAGATAACAAGTGAAATCTAGGTGGATTCCTCCTTGGGTGTCATCTTTATCAATTGCTTCTTTTCAAGTCTTTTTCCAAATTTTCTCTTCGTTTTAATTAAATTAGTGAATTAGTTTAGATAATTAGTTTAATAAACAAACAATTTTATTCCTAGGCTAAATAATAAAAAGATAGTTATTACTAGTACTTTTTGTTCCCTTGGGTACGATATCCCGGTCTTGCCATTACTATACTATTGTTTGATAGGTGCGCTTGCCTTTTCGTCGTCATAATAGTTAGTCTAGGTTTGATCTTTATTATAAATATTTATTACTTGTTACGAATCACGTAATTAGTGAGTAATGAGGAATGAATCATGCTAGTTGGTATGTGGTTGAATGTACAAATGGTATTGATTTGAGTTATGAAATGGTTGAAGATGAAATGACATGATTTATATATGAATTGGCATGTTTTGGTTGCCTATAAATGCATTGAAATGGTATGAAATGATGTGATTTAGGTATGCTTGAGGAGGGTGAGAACTGTGGCTTAAACCAAGCCTAATTTCACCCCACACGGTTGAGCACACCGGCGTGTGACTCGACCGTGTGTCTGTTGTAACTTAGTAAAACAAGTCAGAGAGTTACACAGCTTTGACACACGGGCGTGTCAACTGACCGTACGTAGCACACGGGCTAGCACATGGGGGGCATGTCAACTGACCGTGCATAGCACACGGGCTGGCAGATGGGCATGTGGCTGGCCGTGTGGCCAAGTCAGTATACCTTCCAGATTTCACACGGCCATGGCACACGGGCGTAACTCCAGTCGTGTGATGTAAGTCAATATGTATGCCCTGTATCCACATGGCCTATGACACGAGCGTGTCTAGTGGCTGTGTGAGGCACACGGCCTGTTCATACGGGCATGTGATCCCTGTATGCATGAAATTTTTTCTAAGTTTCCCAAATTTTTCAAATGTTATCGGTTTAGTCCTGAATATTTTCCATGCATGTTTAAAGGTCTTGAAGAGCCTTGTAAAGGACAATATGATTATGTTTGATTAATGTTTATGAGATATTGAATTCATGTATTTGAAATGTATGTTGTATGCTATAATTGATCGGTAATGCCTCGTAGCCCTATTTCGGAGACTGATACGGGTTAGGGGTGTTACATAACAAAACTTTCTAGCACAACATAATAGGAAAAAACCCCAAATAATTACAAAAATTTAGTTATAAAATAAATTACAAGTAATTTGACTATGTTAGAAGTTTTTAACAAAATTACGAGATTAGTAGAACACTTAAAAATGAAACAAATTATAAATATAAGTAATTTTGTCATAATGGACATCTTGATAAAATGTATTACATACGTTTATCCAAACTAATGAAAAACACAATACTCTTGGATTGATAAAAGCGGTCATGCTGATAACGTATTATAAACAAAACTAATAGATAAAATATGGATATGAGAATATGAGGATTTCTATTGCATTCTATACATTTTCATCATACTTACAAGTAGTATACTCCAATATATATATAAAGAGATTAGGCTTTTCATATTCTAATACATAAATAAGAAAAAAGGGTTACAAGGAGATGAAAGGTTTAAAGAATATGAAAGGTTAAAAGTTAAAGAAGATAAAAGGTAGAAGGTCAAGGGAGATGAAAGATGAAAGGTTGGCAATCCATTAAATAAAATTCATAACAATTATCTTATTTTTATTTTTTTTAAATTATCAAAACCTCCCTAATTTTTCTCCCCCACTTATCGTCCAATTTCCCATTCATTTGGCATGTTCTTTTCTTTTCTTTCTTTTTGTGTTTCTTTCTTATTCTTTTCTTCCCTGTTTTACTTTTTTCTTCACTGCCATTATTTTATTTTTGTCGTGCTGCCATCTGTTGCAATTGTTGCATGGCGTTGATTATGTCAATCATCATTCAAGCATAGTGTAAGTCTCGTAAGGGATT
This sequence comes from Gossypium anomalum, assembly GCA_025698475.1. Classification (NCBI taxonomy): domain Eukaryota; kingdom Viridiplantae; phylum Streptophyta; class Magnoliopsida; order Malvales; family Malvaceae; genus Gossypium; species Gossypium anomalum. Next base: position 18,162,151 of record CM046963.1, on the reverse strand, counting down.
TCTTTGTGGTAAGGTAAATTATTCCAGTGCATGGTTATTTTAGGAAATTTTAGATGATTGTAAATAGTTGATGTTAATGGTTTTGGGTTCTTCTAGGTAAAGTTCATGAGGCATAAACACTTCTAGTGGTGTGCGTTCGATTAAGGTTGTTGTCCTTTTTTTGAGGTAAATGAATTAAAGTTAAATTTGAGGACTAAATTTTTGGTGTTAAGCACTGATTTTGTGTTTTAGTTTCATATTATAGTGTTAGTTAATCTTAGTCATGAATTATGTGTTCAGGATCTTGTGGTTGTGTTAGTGTCATTATTCCAGCAGCATTTAGGTGTCTTCCTAACTTGAAACACCAAATTAAACTCAAAAATCTAAAAAAATAAGTGAATTTTGAAACTACAGTCTACATCACACAGTCGTGCAACACGCCGTGTGCACCATACGGGCGTGTGAGCCCATGTTGGTCATTTTGATAGGCCTATTTTGGGTTGGGTATGAGACTCTGAAAGCGGTTTTGTAACAACTCGATAAGCATGTAAGACGGTAAATTTATGTGTTTGTATGTTAGTAAGCATGATTATGAGTAACAACTTTGTATAAACTTTGTCTAAAATCTATAACTATGACATTGATGAAAACATGTCATATTTTTTATTCAATATGATTATATGTTCCATGGAATTTTAGTATGATAATGTATGTGCATTGGGGTGGGGTATGATATGTGTTGAAGAAATTGTGATTCTAACAGTATTACTGCATTTCTGGTGGTATATTCGTAATATCTGTCTGGTAGCTCACTTGTAAATTTTTCTTAGTAGCATACGACCACGACATGTTGTGATGGATGGATGGGCTCTTGTAGCCCTATTTGGTGTGATTGGTTGGACAAAGATGGTGTGTAGTGGTTGGGGGTAGGATTATTATGTTTAGACCTATCATATGATTATGAGTATGTGCGCATTCTTTTATGTTATTATGATAATTGCATATAAGCATGTTTTGTTGTGATTTCTGTTTGTGGGCCAAGACACACATTGGGCGTTTTAGCTCAGTTTGTTAATTTACCATTTTTTAGGTAATCCTCAGACTTAGGGTTTGGTGGCGATTCTGGATCTCGGTTCGATTATTTGAAATTTAATTTTGTTTTTGATCTTTATGAAGGACTTTTAAATTTTTTATTTTTAGAACATTTACTTTGGTTTTTGGAAATATACTACCAGTTGGTTATTTCAAGTCGGCATGATGTTATGATAATCTAAATCAATCAAACGATTTATGGAATTTAATATTTTTTGAAAAATAATAACTTTAAGATATTTTCGCTGCAAATATTTAATCAATACATGGTGTTTTTAGGAAATAATGAATGAAGTAAAATGGTTTCAATAAACTAATTTTATAAGCTAATATTTCAATACACTCATATGTTATTATGACAAACACTTTTATCAAAATCGAAAGGTTTTAAGAAAGATTTGTTTGGTATTGAACGATCACATTTTTGGATAATAGTGTAACCTTCATAATATGGCCATAACGTCTATGCCAGGTTTGAGGTGTTACATTTGGTGGTATCAGAGGCAAGTTTAAAACTCGGGCTATAATTGTTGGGTTAAAAATCTTTATGGAAAGTGTTTTAAATAAATTGTATTTTTTATTAATTCTGATAAATGAGTTTACAAATTTTTTGAGTCTTCAGTGCCGATCCAATTAAGTACTTTAGTCACTTTAGTTAAATGAAAACTGTAAAGACTATAGAGTAGAAACTCTTCTGCTTTAGAAAAAAGATTGTGATAACTTTGATAAACTTTAGACATAGGGTTTTTCCATAATAAACCTAAGCTAATGCATAAAATTTTGAATTATAGATAACTTAGCATAGTGAGTACTTGTGGAACCCCGGACATGGTACTCGTGGGTATGTAGGTGCCGTAAAGGGGTTCGAGCACTATGCTCAATTTAGATAAGAGTGAGACTATTGGAACACCTACTACTGAGACTGAGTCTCAAGTTTAGATTGCTGGGAATGACACGCTATCCCAAGCTATGTTGAGGGTACTTCAGAGGGTCGCTAGGGCCCAAAACTGGATCTATCAGCTAAAAGTCAGTAACTGAACGACTCCGATCGAATGGGGCTGAGTTATTTAGGGGTGTTACTCGAACTACCTTGACAGTGGCTGAGCACTGGTTGGAGGCCATCAAGAGAATTATGAATGATTTGGACTTCACCCCCGAGCAGAACTAAAGGGTGTCGTGTCCTTGCTTCGCGATAAGGCATACCAGTGGTGGCAATCGGTTGAGTGAGGCATCCAACCTGAGCGAGTGACTTGGGCTTTCTTTCTGAGCACTGTAAATTCTAATTTATATAGAGTTTTTATATTTGTTTTTAGCATATTTTTATTTAAAAATAATATTAATCCCAAGTATTTGATTACTAATTTGGTGAATTTTATTTATATTTTAATAATGAGCATGATTTAATGAAGAATGTGATTTTATGCTATTTTACATTAAATTTATACATAATTTAATTATTTTATGCTACATATTGATCTTGACAGTTTGAATGCAGTTGGACCAAGGAAATTATGCATGATTTATTTATCAAATAAAGTTACATGGACATGCCCAATTTCACTCCATATGGACGAAAAACACATACAAAATGGGTCAAAAAGAAGTTGATTTGATCTAATTGAAGAAAGGCCAATTCATGGACAAGTTTGGTAAATAATTGGGTCACGAAATCGTCCAAATAAGGGAGAACAAGCCCAATTCGACAAAGGCATTTGAACTGATCACACATTCACTTTTGGGAGATTTACTGGAGGTCCCTACGCTTGCAAATAAATAAGAAAATAGCACACCAACTTTGCCCAAGAAACCATCCACCCCTTGCTTGATGCAAGCATGATATCATGCATGAATCCAGCAGCCAAACAACTCCCTTCTCCACAAATTATGGCTGGCTATGGGAAGGAGAAACCTAAGGATTCATCATGCTATTTTTAGAAAACACACCTACCATCCTTCACTATAAATACCCACCTCAATTCCTCATTTCAATCATCCCTTAATCATTCCTCATTTCTCAAACATCAAACATCATTTATCCCTCACTCTCGCTTCATTTTCTTATTTTCTTTCTTTCTTTCCTTACATAAACATCCATATTTCCCTTAACTAGCAAATCCTTGAGAAATTACTCTCTTGGCCAGCCACCTTGAGGAGCAGTTTGTGGAAGAGCAACTGTGAGAATTGGAGGAAACCACCACGATTAGTCACCACACTTATCAAATAGTTTCTTCTTCCTATTTTGCTATTTCTTAATTACTCAATATGTTTGCAAATTGCTTTGTTGTTTTTTCATCAACAATGGAAGCATAATTCTGTTTACCTAGGATGATTGCATCAATTCAATTAAGTTTATTTAAATCATGTTATGATGTTCTGTGCCTCAATCTATCATGTTTTCAATTAAAATCATTCATATATTTCATTTATTAAAATGTGATTGAATGCATTAGAATTAGTTGCTTAATCCGACCCATATGGTGCCTAAGAGACACAGTAATTGAAAAGTGCATGCTTAATTTATAATTGAATGCTTTCTGCTAAAGTGCTTCTCACCTAGAAAAAAATGATAAGTTGCGAAATGAGATCACCACTTTTCAACAATTGGATGACGAGTCCTTATACGAGGCGTGAGAAAGATTCAAGGAATTACTTCATAGATGCCCTCACCGTGGGATTCCATATTACATCCAGTTAAAGACATTTTATAATGGTCTCAATGCACACTCAAGGTTGATGGTAGATGCTTTTGTGAATGGTGCTCTCTTGTCAAAATCTTACAATGAGGCTTACGAGATCATCAAGAGAATAGCCAGTAACAATCGCCAGTTGCTGAGAAATTGAGTAGCTGGAGCGCATAAAGTAGATGCCCTCACTTCACTTTTAGCTCAGGTATCTTCTATCTCTTCAATGCTGAAATAGTTTACTACTAATGGTTTTAATCCTGTTGCAACCGAACCACCAAGTCAATTCGATGTTGTTTCTTGCGTATATTATGGGGACGATCATTCTTTCAAGAATTGTCCATCAAATCCCATGCCAATTTATTACGTGGGGAATCAACATTAAAACAGAAGTGGACAAGGACCACAGTCCAACTTCTATAATAATTCCTGGTGAAACCATCCAAACTTTTCTTAGAGTAACCAAGGAGGAGGACTAAACAACACCTACATGCAACATAGACCAAATCAACCCCAAGGGTTCAATCAAAAAATTCCAAAACCACAATAAGCTGAATCATATAATAATTTGGAGAATTTGTTGAAGCATACATGGAAAAGAATGACGCCTTAATACAAAGCCAATCAACAACACTAAAAAAATTGGAGAACCAAATAGGTCAGTTAGGTATAGAGCTTCGTAATAGACTACAAGGAGCCTTGCCGAGTGATACAGAAAATCAAATATATGTGGGTAAAGAACATTTCAAGGTATTTACTTTATGAAGTGGTAAGAATTTGGAACCCAAGGAAGTTGAGGTTGAAGATGAACTTATTGAGAAAGAGGAAAGTCAACCAATAGTTGAAATTCTTGAACCAGAAGAGGCAAAACCTACAAATTTTAATGAGGTAAAATATAAACTAGTGAATTCGGATAAGCTAACATCTTCTCTAGATGTATATTTATCTCTTTAGAACAATTTTCCAGTCCATGCCAAAGTTTCAACACCTCTATATCCTCAAAAATTCCAACAACGTAAGCAGAAACAAGATGTGCAATTCAAGAAGTTTCTTAGATGTTCTAAAGCAACTTCACATCGACATCCCGTTGGTAGAGGCTATAGAACAAATGCCCAACTATGTCAAATTCATGAAGGACATTTTGTCCAAGAAGAAGAGACTCAGTGAGTATGAGACTCTAGCTTTAACGAAGGAGTGTAATGTGTTCTTATAGAACAGGCTACCTTCTAAACCAAAAGACCCTAGAAGCTTTACTATACCCTATAATATTAGAGAGTCTTACTATGCTAAAGCCTTGTGCAACTTAGGAGCAAGCATCAACTTGATGCCCAAATCTATTTTCAAGCTGTTGGGAATAGGTGAAGTAAGACCTACAACTGTGACACTTCAATTGATGGATCGATCTTTAGCATACTTAGAAGGAAAGATCGAGGATTTTTTGTAAGAGTTGATAAGTTTATTTTTCCTGCTAATTTTATTGTCTTAGATTTTGAAGCAGATAACGAAGTTCTAATCATCTTGGGGAGACTTTTCCTAGCTACAGGAAAAATGTTAATAGACGAACAAAAAGACGAACTCACCATGAGAGTTCAAGATGATTAGGTAACATTTATTTTTTTTAAAGTAATGAAGTTTCTCGATCCGGTGGAGAAATGTTTAGTGATAGAGGAGTTAGAAACCTTTGTTTCTATGGAATAAGAGAATAATTTTTTGAAGGACTTATTGGAGAACACTTTAGGGTTTGAACCATTAAAAGATGAAAAAAGTAATGAAAATATGGCTTTGATAGAAGCCAATTCGAGGAAATATGTTCAACTAGCTTGATTTGAACTGTTAGAGTTGGAAGTTCGGGAATACACACAATCGAAGTTGTCAATTGAAGAACTACCTAAACTTGAACTTAAGGTAATTCCTTGTAACAACCTGTTTTTGGATCAAATCAGGATAGTGGTTTTGGGACCACAAATCTGAAGTAGAAATATTTATTCTATTATTTTTTTAAGGTCTACAGCATGATAGAATAATTGTGTGAAAATTTTGTTAAGAAATTTTATCGATTGAGTGCTCAATTTGACTAGAAGGACTAAATTGCAATAGGGGTAAAATTTGAGTTCTATAAGTTAAAGGTGTCTAATTGCTATGAAATTTTAAATTGGAGGTCCTTAAATGGTAATTAGACCATTATACTGTAGGTTGGACAAAAATGGACATGGCTAGGTGAAATTTTAAAGTTATGCATTAAGGACATTTTAGTAATTTGGTAAATAAAGACAAAATTAACAAATAAAAGATGTCCATCTTCTTCAATTTAGGCCCCTATAGCCGAATTTTATAAGAAGCCATAGCTAGGGTTTTACCCAAGCTTTCAAGCTCGATTGTAAGTCCATTCTTGTCCCGTTTTTAATGATTTTTATATTTTTGAGATCGTTTTAGCTTGATCTAGCTATTTCAAGGACTAATTTGAAAGAAAGTTAAAGTCTAAAATTTTGCCCATGTTGAATATGCTTGTATTTTGATGTTTGATGATAGAAAGTACATGTTTTTTGTTTGTTAAACAACATTTGTAAAGTTATTTTCGGTAAAAAGTCAAATAGGGACTTATTTGTAAAAAATTATAAAATGTGTAGAAAAGTGGGTAAAATTATAGATCAAGAAAAACAATGTTTGGGTGTAGATCGGGAAAAAAACAAAGTAATTGACGAATAGATCCTTTTTATCATTTTTGTAACTGATTCGTATGTAAATAAGCTTTATTATAATTGTATTCTAAATGCTTTAATTTTGTATGAATTGTGTAAACGACTCTATGGACACGTTTGACGATGTTTTAGCAAGTAAGAAATCCCAATCGAATCTTAGGAATAGATTAGGATACAAGTGACATGTCACCAGGGTTTTATGTTATGTGATTTGGGTGCTGGTCCTGTACATCCTATCGGTGGCTGAGTATACCGACATATGTTGCGGTTACTTGATAGCTTGTGTGAGCAGCACCATTTAGCTACGTCTTGACTAATAGCTTGTGTGAGCAGGCCTGTTGATGGCTCAAGAGAGAGCATATATGTGTTATGAGATAGAGGTAGCAATGGCTACATATGTGACACCTTGTGTGCAAGGTTTCCCAAGTATCCGATATTATTATTCCGAGTGATTCATTGGGTATGTCAATGATGAGAATAAGTATGAAATTATGACGAGATGGTACAGGTACGTACATAAAGCTTATGATTATTAAATTTGTGAAATAATAATTTCAAGGTAAGTTTGTGATGGAATGAACTATGGTTATGAGATTATGGTAAATTACATCATCTTATATTTATTACTTGAATGTTAAATGTATAGTAAGATTTGCTTATTTCTTTCATATGAACTTACTAAGCTATATAGCTTACTCCATTTTATTTTCCATGTTTTATAGTGTCACCAAGCTAGCTCGGATTGGAGATCGTCGGAGATCACATCACACTATCAAATTGTCATTTTGGGTATCGATGATCTTAATATTTTGAGTATATGGAATGTATAGGGACTTGGTCATTTTGTTATATGTGTCATCATGATTTTGGCAAAATGTATTGGCTTGTAAATAGTTAAAGGCTTGATTTGGTATTTGGCCATGTAAATTGGCTCATTTTGGTTAAATTGATTGTAAGTTTATATATATTTATACCTATATGCATGTATGTGCCAATGCCCTTGATGATGTGGTTTATATTGATTTGCTAAATGTTGATTGTGGCTTATTGACTTGTTGTGAAATAGATGAGTTGGTTTATTGGTATGATGGATTATCTTGATAAGTTAATGCAAATTGAAAGAAGTCTTTGTGGTGTTTTGAATATGAAATTAGTATGTTTGATTAGGCATAATGGAATGTCATGAGCATGATAGATGTTGGCACTGCATTGACATGTGTTGGCCATGATTGTAGATGTATTGGCTGCCTAAGCATACCATGGTTTATGCCATTGAATTTGTGTATGTGTATGTGTAAATAAGGGTGGCAAATGGCTAACCTTTATTTTGTCCACACGGGCGTGTGTCTAGGCCATGTGTCACACACGACCTATCCTATGGGTATCTGTTTTGGCCGTGTGTCCCCTGCACCTTGATTTTGAGAAGCAAAATGCTCAGAATTGAGCATACGGGCAGAGACACGGGCATGTGTCTCAACCATGTGAAGGACATGGCCTCAAGCACAGACATCTGTTCTGGCCGTGTGAAGTCCACTCCTATTTTATGAAAATTAAATTAACCACACAGCCTAGCACACGGGCGTGTGACTTGGCCGTGTGACTTCAATTTGTTCATGCCTTGCAAAAAAGAAAGTTACACGAGTTAGGGACACGGGCATGTGTGACCACACGGCATGCCCACACAGGCATGTCCCAAACCACATGGGCGTGTGACCCTTGTTATAGCAAAAAATTTCTATGTTTTGTAAAAATTCCCTGAGTTATCGGTTTAGTCCCGAACCACTTTTGAAGCATGTTTTAAGCCTCGTAGGCTCGTATTAAGAACCTTATGATTGAATACAAATGGTTTTAATTTGGATGCAAATTGATAAGTCGATTTGTATGTTTGCTTACGATGTAAGTCTAGTAATGCCTCGTATCCTATTTTGGCGTTGAATACGGGTAAGGGGTGTTACATCCCTTCCTATTTGAAATATGTTTATCTGAGTAATTGTTTTACTTTGCCTGTGATGTTTCAGTAGAACTAACAGAACACTAAGAGGAGCAACTAATAGAATTTTTAAAGAAATTTAAAAAGGCGATTGGTTGGACAATTGTTGATATTCAAGGAATAAACCTATCCTTCTGTATGTATAAGATTATCTTAGAGGAGAGCGAAAGATGTAGAATAGATGGGAAAAGGAGACTCAATCCTTTCATGAAAGAGGTAGTTCGAAAGGAAGTTATCAAATGGTTAGATGCGAGAATTATCTAGCCCATCTCAGATAGTTCGTGGGTAAGTTTGGTACAATATGTACCAAAGAAAGGTGGAATCACGATTGTGAAGAATGAATGTAAAGGTGGAATCACGGTTGTGGAGAATGAATGTAACGACTTAATCCCAATGAGAATCGTCACGAGTTGGAGAATTTTCCGCTTGTAAGGATCATTTTCCGTTGCCTTTTATGGATCAAATGTTGGACTGATTGGCAGGTGACAAATTTTATTGTTTCTTAGATGGAAATTTGGGTTATAACCAAATACTAGTAGCCCCAAAAGACCAAGACAAAATGACTTTTACTTACCCATAGGATACGTTTTCCTTTCGGCGATATGGCAATATTGACTGATGCATGATGCATGATGGCAATATTGACTGATATAGTAGAAAACTTTGTTGAGGTTTTCATGGATGGTTTTTTGTTTGTGTTTTTGGTAATACTTTTGATGTTTGTTTGAGTAATTTGGCAAAGGTACTGAAGAGATGCGAAGAGATAAATCTTGTCCTCAATTGGGAGAAATGTCATTTTATGGTTAAGGAGGGGATTGTCTTAAGACATAAAATTTTAGAAACGGGATCAAAGTTGATAAAACAAAGGTGGATGTAATTGAAAAGTTACCACCATTAGTTAGTGTTAAAGGAGTTCGAAGTTTCTTGGACCATGTTGATTTTTACCGAAGGTTTATTAAAGATTTTTCAAAAATTTCCAAGCTTTTGTGTATGCTTTTAGAGAAAGACACCATTTTTTATTTTAACAAGGCATGTTTGGAAGCTTTTGAAGAGTTGAAAAATCGGTTAGTCTTAACCCTTATAATTGTTACACCTGGTTGGAACTCACCGTTCGAGTTGATGTATGACACAATTGATTTTGTTGTTGGAGCTGTGATGGGTCAAAGAAGAAACAAAGTGTTTCATTTGATATACTATGCAGGCAAAACTTTGACAGGAGCCCAGTTTAATTACACGGTAATTGAAAAATAACTCTTTGCTATAGTTTTTACTTTTTACAAGTTCCGCTCTTATCTTATAGGTACAAAAGTCAGTATTTATCGATCATGCGGCCATTAAATACTTTCTCACAAAGAAAGATGCTAAATCGAGGCTGAGTCGATGGAAACTTTTACTCGAAGAATTTGACCTTAAGATCCAAGACAGAAAAGGTGTTGAAAATCAAGTAGTTGATAATCTGTCGAGGTTAGAACAAAATGAGGTAACTCATTCACTCGTTCTTATCAATAAAAATTTTCCAGATGAGCATATCTTCGAGGTAAGCTAAATTCATGAAATACCTTGGTTTGTTGATTATGAAAATTATTTAGCATGTGTAATAATACCACGGAAAATGACATACCAAAAAAGGAAGAAATTCCTTCATGATAGTTGATATTATTTTTGGGAGGATCCATTTTTGTTTAAATAATGTGAAGATAACAAAATCAAGAATTGCGTAGCTGAAAGTGAAATTATGATATCTTGTATCACTACCATTCATCTCCAAGTGGGGGACACTTTGGTAGTTCTTGCACTGCACCGAAGATTTTACAAGCAGGATTCTTTTGGCCTACAGTGTTCAAGGATGCGTATGCATACGTAAAAAATTGTGATAGATGCCAAAGGACCGGAAACTTATCAAGGAGGAACGAGATGCCCTTAGCAAACATTTTTTAGGTAGAATTATTTGACGTATGAGACATTGATTTTCTAGGCCTATTTCCTTCTTCTTATGGTAATAGGTATATCGTAGTAGCTGTGCATTACGTATCCAAGTAGGTTGAAGCTGAAGCATACCCAACAAATTATGTTAAGGTTGTCATGTGATTCCTACATAAGCATGTATTTATATAATTAGCGATGGAAGATCTCACTTTGTAAATAAGTGGCTTAAATGGTTGCTTGACAAGTATGATGTGAAACATAAAATTACCACTACCTATCATCCACAGTCAAATGGGAAACCTGAATGGGTGAACCATGAGACCAAAGGTGTCCTTGAGAAGGTGGTGTGACCTAATAGGAAAGATTGGTCTTGAAGGCTTGATGATGCTTTATGGGCTTATCAAATTGCTTTTAAGATACCGTTAGGAATGACTCCTTATCAATTAGTCTTTGGAAAGACATGTCATTTGCTACTTGAGTTGGAAAATAAAGCTTACTAGGCCTTGAAACAATTAAATTTGGATTTAAAGCAAGCTGGTGATAGAAGAATGTTACAGCTTGATGAGCTTGAAGAGTTGAGGTTATTTTCATACGAGAATGCCAAGATGTATAAAGAAAAATATAAAATGGCATGAAAATCATATATAATCTCATGAATTCAGAAAATGATAGAAAGTGTTGTTGTTTAATTTGAGGCTAAGGTTATTTCATGGGAAGCTCAAATTTAGATGGACTAGACCTTTCTCCATTCACAAAGTCTATCCATATGGAGCAGTCGAATTACATGATGAAAAGGGAAGTATATTTAAATTTAATGGCTAACATATCAAACACTATTGAGATGGTTAAGTTGACCGAGTTGAAACCTCGTTCAATTTAGTAGACCTTTGATTTTTTTTCATGCTTTTATTTTTAATAAATGGCATAGTTAGAAATTATTTTTCTTAAGTTAGTACATTAAATTAAGTCTGTCTAAGAAGATTAGAACTTAAGCAGGACCATTTGTGACCCCTCCAACCTTTCCTGGCATATTAGTTTAATGTAATTAGTCGAGAAGAAATTTTCTAAGTGGGCCAAAAGAAATTTTTAATTTGCAATTTTAATTCTATTTGTTTATGATTAATAAGAGGGTCAATTTGGCCTAAGTACTGATTATTTTATTTTTCTAATTCAGTTTAATTTTTCAGTACAGCAAATAATTGCAATTTGGGCTTGAGGCCTAAAACAGTGAAGAAGAGAAAATTACCTATGCATGTGTCGTCCATACACCCCCCAAAAACCTTAATTTTTGCCGCCACTTTATTCCTTCCATATCTTGCCGCCCAAGCATCCTTTGTAGCTAATTTTTTGCTAAAATTTTACGCTAATTTACTACTATATAAACTGTAACACCCCTAGCCCATATCCGTCGCTGGAATAGGATTACGGAGCATTATCAAAACTTTCAGAACATTTACAAATAAATCACGTCAATCAATTTTCTTTTTTAGAGATTATTCATAACCTCTTTTAAATGGACCCTCGAGGCCTAATACGAGCATTAGAATCGAGTCAGGACTTAATCAGAGACTCTAAGAATTTTTCGCGAAATTTTAAAAAATTTTCCAAGTTACAGGGCACACACACTTGTATGATCCGAGGGACACACCCGTGTGACCCTGGGACACGCCTGTGTTACAGGCCGTGTTCGACCCCGTGTAACTCTCTAACTTGTGCACACGGCCATGCCACACGCCCGTGTGCTAGGCCGTGTGGTTAATTAAATTCTTTCGAAATTAGGTGTAGGTTTCAGACCACCAAGACACATGCCCATGTTCCAAGCCATGTAGCACACACGGCTGAGACACACGCCCGTGTGCTCAATTCTGAGCATTTTGTTTTTCTCGAATTTAAGGTGCAAGGGACACACGGCCTAACCACATGCCCATGTACCAGGCCGTGTGTCACACATGGTCTAGAAACACACTCATTTGTCTGCCCATGTGGACAAAATAAAACCATTCCTAACTTCATTTTTCACCCAAAATCATACCAAATTCCTGCACCAAACTTACATCCAAATACCAACCCGTCCAAGCATTGAATTCAAGCAATTTCTAACAATTGTTACTTGCATTCATGCTTAAATCTTACCTTTCTCAATCAATCAATAAGAAACACTTATGTTATCTCTATAAAGTAAACTTAAATACATATATATATGTACCAAAACATAATCATCACTAGCCATTCCAATGGCTAGATTACAATAATCATTTACATGCCAATATGACCAATATAACCTATACATGCCACTGTCACCATAATTGCTTTACCATATTGTACCGACATGGGCCAATGGATAGTGTGAGTGATATCTGCCAAGCTTCCAATCCAACGAGCTTCTGATTCACTCTAAAATAGGGAAATAAAACTAAGTAAGCATAAAATGCTTAGTAAGTTCGTATAAAATGGTACTTAACTTACCATTCATTCTATTTTGAGGTAACTATGTAAGGCATATTCAATAAATTTGGCCTCAATTCCTACACACATCCTCATTGCCCTTGTTAGTCATATATTCCATAATAACATCAAAACATATATGGGCTCAATGCTTTCCACGACATGTATTCATTTAACATGTATAAACCATCTCTTTATATTACAAGTATAATTTCATAATAGTTCATCTCGAGTTCAAATTATTTCATGTCAAAACTTTACTCATATCATTTGAAATATCAAGGTCACACAAATAGTAATACACTCAAGGTGTACAAGTTTATAATCAAGGATGAACATTCTTATCAAATAATTTTCATGTACCAATATAATCATCTCATACTTTCATATATCACTTGTCATGTATCATCATTTTCTTGTATTTCAGACGGATACGTGTAATAACTCATTTTATTATTCGTATCTTCTCATGTCTACATTGTCACCCGTTGAATTTATTTGAAATATTAATAGATACACAGGTAGTACACTCAAGGTGTACACATCAGGATCCGTCAATTCATATTCAATGGTACCCTATAAGGTATTATTTTAGAGTGTACACTCTCGAGCCACACATATATACAACAAGATTACCAGTCCAGATTAAATCCTTTTTACGGCATATGCTCTAAGGAGCTTGATCTGGATTACCCGTCCAGGCTAAATCCAATCCATAACATATGCTGAGAGGACTTATATTAGGATTACCTGTCCGGGCTAAATCCTTTGTGTAATGAGGTCAATAGGATTACTCGTCCGAGCTAAATCCTGTCAGCAACAAATACAGGATCTCATTCATTTCGGGAAATCACATATGTAATGCCCAATAAATCCCGAAACCTAAAAATCTCGAAATTGTGAATTTTTCTTTTTGTGTTTAGCGATCCTGGTTAAGTGTTAATTATGCATTGGTAGGTCTTGGTCAAGGTTTGAGTTCGAATCTAAGGGTAGGAGAAATTAAAGTTTAACAATTAAAAGGGCCTTGTTGGCAAGTAGTTGGGCTTTTAAATAAAGATAGGGGAAAATGGCATCAAAAAGCCTTGTGTTGGAGTGGCTAAGTGACGCCACTTAAAGTGTAGGGAGGTGGTGATAGTGGCTAGAAAGGAGATCCTAGGTTCAAATCTTAGCTTAGTATTTTTAGGAGTTTAATTTTGGCCTTCTAGAAGGTTGGAAGTGGCGTGAAGATGGACTCTAAGGGGAGTGTTCAGGAGAGAAAATTAAGAAAAGGATCAAGGGGTTATCAAAGAGAAAAATGAGGAGATGAGAGGGGGAAGTGATGGAGCCGAATGGGGAACTGAGGGCCAGGCAATTCAGCTATAGGGTTATAAATAAGTGTCGAATGCAGGGTTTCTAGGCTAGTGCCGAATTTCCTTCACCCTGTTATCGAAAACCCTTTTGTTTTCTTCCTTTTCTTTCTACCGATTTCTCCAAAAGCCGAAAACCATTATTCTCTTTTTATTTTCTTGTGTCGATTTCCTTGTTTCACTTTTAGGTTTAGCCGATTCTTCTTCCTCTCTCCCTTAGTGCCAAATAAGTAATTATTCCATTCAGATCTCTAGAGCCAAATACTCTTTGACAGAATCTAGTGTAAGTGTTACTCTTCCAATCTGTTTTCTTTGCTAAGTATCGAATATTGTCCCTTACTCTTTCTAATCGACTGTGGTATGGAATTAGTATCGGATCTCAGATCTTAGCTCTCTGCTGAAACTGCTCTTTAGGTGTTCGCGATCTTGGTAAGTATTCCTCTCCCATTGGCTAAGGTGGTCGATTGTTCATAGTTAAGGTAAGGGGACTTGTGTTGGATACGAGTCACCTATTATTCTGTTTTAATAGTTAAGATTGGTGCAGATCTCGGAATTGATCGTGGTTAGAGATTTAAGAAGGGGTTGTTATACTTATCGGGCAAGGTTTGGGGCTAAGAAGATCGTATCACGCTTGCTTACCAGGTGGTACATACACTGCACAGACTATGAATCGGCAAAAGTCGAAATGCCGAAATGTCAAAAAGTCGAAAGTGTGGCTACGGTAGTCTTGCGAGTGTACGAATACTCGTAAGGGAGAGACTGATAGGTTGCTTGAGGCCCATGGGCGATTCCATGGACTTGGGTTCTGATTAGGCCAAGTGGGCTGGAATGGGCTAAATGGGCCCGATGGGCTGTTGGGCCCATAATAGGCAAAATTTGATAAGCGATGCTATGTGATAGGAAATTTTCATGTGAGCATGAATATAATGTGATTTGGGCCAGATGGGCCATATAAATGAAATTGGGCCGAATGGGCCATATAAACGTGAATTGGGCCTGATAGGCCATATGTATGAGATTGGGCCAAGAGGGCCATATGCATGTATGTAGGGGTTTGGGGCCTAGTATATGATAACCACCTAAAACTTAATTAATATGTTGCGACCTTGGACAAGTCATAGAGTTAAGGTGTGGCAACGGGTATATGCATGTCCAGGATTGGATCTAGGGAGAGCTTGGTACTTAAGCAGTCTTAATGACTCACCTCCTCTTCTCTGGAATCCTACCTGGTGCATAGTGTTCGTTCATCTTAGCTCACGGGATTTGTTAACGGGCCAAGGTAAGTAAAAACTCATAATAAAGAAAAATTACCAAAATGCCCTAAAAAGGAAAATGACTAAAATACCCCTAAGTGTTGTGTGTAAGATTTATGATTGCTACATGCATTCATATGTATTCATATGATATCTTGTTTAGGTTGCATATGGGTTGGGAATTATGGAATGAAGGGAGTATATGAGGGTTGCATGGTTGTTTGACAACCGTGGATCCACCGACGGCTTTTAAGCCCAATATGTGATTGGCAGCTTGCTGCAACTTGGGTAGTTCTGCAACCGGGCTACCATTGATGTGTATCGGTTGGGTGGGTCGATATTTATATCCCCACAAGTTGTGAAAAGGGGGACAGAGTAGAAGTGTACCGGTTGGATTATTGGGGTGGGTTGCACTGCATTGCATTGGATGTTTGATGTATGATGGCTTTTGAATGCTTGTTTCCGTCGAGGGTTGTACACACTAAGTTTGCAAAAACTCACCCCTCTTTTATTTTATTTTTAGGTGATGTTCAATAGAAGGTTCGATGTTTGGAGGGACTTTGGGTGGCCAGCTAGCAAAATAATTTGGACTTGTTTTTCTTTTTAAAACTTATCAGTTTCTATGTTATTAAGTACTTTTCAAATCAGTTTGTAATAGGGCTTCTACTTTATTATTATTTGGATTATTTTTTTATGTGATGTAATTATAAAAAGTTGAACACAGTTTCTTAAACTATAGTATGACTTTTCTATGTTTCTGCTACTACCTTTTAAAATGACATGTTTTCATAAAATAATAATATTTTAAACAAGTGATTGAAAGGATTTTTTTTTTAGGATAGCTAAGGTTTCTTTTATTTTAAGAAGGGTTTTCAATGAAAACACGGTTTTCGCTAAAACACTTTCAATGTGATGTGCCAGATTCGGCCATAACGTCCAAGCCAGGTTTGGGGTGTTACGACATATCTATTTATTTTCCATTTATTCAGCCAGGGTTTAAACATTTTTCAAGCATTATCGAGCATGTGATTATTTCATACATCCATAACATTCATATACTTCAAGTAAACACATTCCACGTTCATTTCAAGCATATAAGTAACATTTTTATCATTTATCATTTATCATTTATCGGCATTATTATTGATCAGGCTTTGTTAGATATATTTTCAATGTCATATATATATATGATATTTATGCAATTTACAAACACATCATTTAATTCAAGCATATAAATATACACAATTTATTTACACGAACTTACCTCGACAGTGTTCGTGTACATAAAATCTACTAATCTGACATTTTCCTCTTTCCTCGTTCTAGCTTAGAATTTGGTCTATCCGGATCTATATGAGTAAATTTTACATCAATTCATCACATTTAATATTCAAGTGGACTCAATTTACATCATAGGAAAAAATACCATTTTGCCCCTAACTTTTCCATAAATTCCCATTTTGTCCCTAGGCTCAGAAAATGAAATTCATGCAATTTACTCCCTATTCCAAGCCTAACCAAAATTTCAACATAAAATTTACAGCACATATTTTCTATAAATTTCAGAAATTTTCATGAATTTTCACAACTTTACATTTTAGTCCCTAAATCATGTTTTCATCAAAAATCACTTTGTAAAAGTTGTTTATGTATCAACAACCTTTCATTTTCTACCATAAATTTCTGATTTTCAGCATATACATCAATGACCTAATTTCCATACTTTGATAACTCTTCAAATCGATCCCCCAAATAGATAATTAAGCTATCCCGGTTTCAAAAATATCAAAATTACTGAAAACGAGACAAGAAAACTTACCCAATTTGGCCAAGAAAGTTTCTTCTCTCTCTCCTAGGGCTTACATGGAATATTTTGGGGAAGAAGATGATATAAATGATTTTTATTTCTATTTAATTTGTAACGCCCCAAAAATCTAAATATTTATTTTTGTGTGTTGTGATGCATAAATGCGCGTTTGCTTCAGTGGTTGAATGTCCTGAGGGGTATTGGAGAAGTTCTGGGTTCAAGCCTTAGTTTGTACAAAATTTTGTTTTTGGCTTGATTAAACCTTGTCTCCTGACAGTGGGGTTCTTAAGTAAATATGGTTAGGATATGTCACAAAAAGCTTGTTGGTTCAAGGGATAGTGGCGTGTTACTTCTGCTAGGAGACCTGAGTTCGAGTCCTGTGGCATGCAAAGGGGGTTCTTTCTGCTGCTGTGCCGTGTAAGAGGTTGAATGATAGTGGGATACTAATGTGCATGGGCGGTTGAGAGTGTTGGGGGAAGTGGGAAGTGTATAGCTGAATTCAATGAGGGTTTTGGGAGAGATTTTAAGAGAGAATGAGGGAGGTTGAGGTGAGGTAGTTGTCCACCGAAAGTGGGACTCTCCTTGTGCCAAAAATCGGTCTTAAGCAAGTAGTGCTGAAACTGTTTAGTTAACAATCGCTCAGTTGTTCTCTTTGTTTTTATTTTGGTTGGTTGCACCTTTGATAGCTGATTATCTCATTGACCATTTGGGTTTCTGCCTTTTGTGATCGTGGTGCATTTTGGTTATTCTTTTGCTAAGACGGTTCTTTTCTTACTCTCTTGGCTGAATGTCTTCTGTCCCCTTCCCTGAGTTTCTTTGAGACTATTACTTCCCTTTGTTGTTAGCATACTTTGGCCGATTCTCTTTTCCTTCTTCCTCTCAATATTTCTTTCCTCTCTCAATCCGTCACTTCTAACCTTTTGCATCTTGGCCGCATACTGTATCTTCCCTTCATTCAAACACTCCCCCTTTGACCGAATATTGTCTGGTAAGTTTCTACCCTATTGTTTCCCTTTTCGACTTTACGTATGGGCACCATTTACTTCTTCTAATTTATTTTATAATCACTACACCCTTATTTACTGTTCCAGATTAATTCTTTCTTCCACCGATTTCTCTGTTCTTGATACTATTGGTTTTGCCCTATGTGAGTCAGAGTGGTAAGTTAGTTGGTAATGGTGGAAGTCTTGCCTCAATCAGTTGGGTTGTATTTATTTTCCTTAAGTTCTAACTTTTGGTTTCATCAATTATGGTTGGCAGTTACTAATCATAACGAAAGGGATCTATCTCGGGAGTATTAGATTATGTCTGTTTCAGAGCGATAAGGTAATCAACTCTTTTGTGAATGGAATGGCTTGGTTTAGGTATAAGAGGGATCTGACATGAGTTGTTGTATGGCCAATTGTTTTAGGTGCAGTTCGTTTTAGGAGGGGTTGCGTACCTAGAATCTGAACAGGTGTGTAACCACACTTCAATATTCATAAATCAGCAAAAGCCGAAAACTATGCTTGCTAACGCTATACGAGTGTACTTACGCTTGTGTTCATCTTTGAACACTCAAAATGAGGGCGTATGATCATAAGAGGCCACCATGAGCGATTTCATGGGCTTTGGCCAGTTTGGTCAGAAATGGGCCGTGTAGGCCCCACATGAGTAAACCACACGGACATGTGGATATTAGTGGACCAGGCTGTGTAGTTCATACAGCCAAGGTCATTTTTGGGCTTACAGGGCCACACGAGCATGTAGCCATCTTCCTCTGTTTGACCATTAAGGTTGCACGGGTCACCCGAGATGACTGTGGACCTACTAAAGGGTTGGTACGTACACTTAGACCCTTACTGATGAAATGACCGTTATACCTCTAGAGGTAAAATGACTGATATACCCTTATGCTATATTTGATTGTATTTGAGCATGACATTTTGCATACACATATTATATTATGACATGACATGTTGCATAGGGATGGGTTTGATATATTTGGAGGAAGTGTACTGTACTGGCAGCTCTGCTGCAATTTCTGATGGTGCCGCAACCGGTGCTATATTTGGATTGTAGGGATGGGTGGGTCGATTTTATCTCCACATGGAGTGTAAGGCTAGACGGAGTGGAGTGTAGAGGGTGGATGGGTAGGACTTCTTTTGCATTACTGATTCTGTTACTGTAATGGGCTAAGGCCCACATTGATATTGTTATTGCTATGGGCTAAGGTCCACATTGATACTGGACTGTCACTGAAATGGGCTTAGGCCCAAACTGTACCTGTCTGATTTTGTTAAGGGTTTACACACTGAGTTCTCATAACTCACCCTTCTGCCTTCTTGTGTAGGTAATCCTTAGGCGGGTCAATGCTGCGAGGGACTCGATGGAGGCCACACGACTATTTTGAAACTATTTTAAAATTTTACTTCTTAAGCTATTTTATTCGGTATTTGAAATGTAATAAGGCCTCTTTAAATTTTTACTTTAATCTAGGGTTTATTTACTTAAATTTATAATTGTTAGAAGTAGAATGCGAACTTTTAAAAAGATAAACATTTTGAAAACACTACGCCTCTACAACACCTTTCAAAAGCTTTCGCACTAAACAATGTTTTTAAAATGTAATAACAACCGAAAATTTCTTGACCTACTTAGGTTTAATAACAAATCAGATACTTAAAAGGTTTATTAAAGATCACTACGAGGGTTTTAAAATAGTATGCATTTTCGAACAAGTTAGTGCTTCCAAAACACACTTCAATGTAACATTGCAGATTCGGGCATAACGTCTACGCCGGGTTTGGAGTGTTACATAATTAATTTATCATCTTTAATAATTTTTATATCCAATTTAGCCCTTAGCCATTTTCTAATTTTCCATGGATGAATCGTCCAAAAATATCTACGAACTTTTTATTAATGGGCTAATTACCATATAAGGACCTTAATTTTTGAATTCCATAGCTATTTAATCCTTCTAGCTACTAGAATTCAACTTTTGTATTTTATGCGATTTGGTCCTTTCCGTAATTAAACACATAATCGATAAAATTTTCTTATCAAAATTTTCACATGAAATTTCTAACATATTATGGACCATGTAATAAAATAAAAATAAATTTTATTTTCAGATAAGATTTGTGGTCCCAAAACCATTTTTTCGATTTCACTAAAAAATGGGCTGTTACATAGACTCCTCACTATCATCATATTGTTCACAACATCCAAGCAATTAGCTTAAACCCTAGCCACCTACTTTTCTTCTCTTTTCCGTTGGCCTCAAATCCTAAAAGATCGCTCTAATTTTCCCTCCTTGTTTCATAACACTACTTTCATCGTCGTAAGCCTTACACCGAAGTAACCTTGTTGCCACTATAATCCTGTCATTGCCGCAACCCCGTTGCTATCGTAAATCCATCGCCATTGTAATTTTTCACTTTTACATCTTGTTAATTCCTTCTTCTTCCTTTACCAGAATTTTTCTTGTTTTTCAGGAAAAGTTACCATGCCTCGCAAAAGAACTAGATCTTCCAAAAATACTACCGAAAACCCAATTATGATTTAAGATTAGGAAGTGAGGGAAATATTTGATTCTATTTTCAAAAATCAACCCATGATGCCAAAAAAATGTTTCAATTTGGAGAGCAATGACAAGATGGTTATGCCACTGTCAATTCAAAAAATAGTTGATGCTTTAAATTGAATCAATTTTGTGATGTATGATCAATGCTTGACAAGGATTTAGTGCAAGTGTTCTATGCCAATTTGACCACACTAGAGGATAATGAAGTTCTTGTTCGTAAAAATAATGTACCCTTTACTTCTAAGTCAATTAATGATTTGTTTAACTTACCTGATGTTGAAGAAGATGAGTACTCTGCCATGATGACAAATATCAATTGAGATTTTCTTTAACAAGTACTTAATGTTGTCGAAAATCTGGGATCCCAATGGATTATAAGAAAGAACGGGAGTCATTATTGCCGAAGGGAATATTTAAATCTATTGGCTAAGGTATGGCTCTACTTTGTTCATATAGCTTCATGCCTATCTCACATAGTTCCACCATCTTGATGGAACAAATGCTTTTGTTGTATCTATCAATGTTGGGGAATTATTCTCGAGGAGATTCAAGATTGCGCTAGGAAAAAGGCAGGAAGTATTACTTTCCATCATTGATTACTTCACTTTGCTTGAGGGCCCAAGTAAGATCAAAAGAAAACTTGAAGAACTGTTATGTTTAAGGTTACATAACAAGGTATGACCTTGAAAGATTAGTGGAGAATGTTGAATTATTAAACCAAGTTGAGCCGAATGAACTAGAATTTGATAAGTTATCAACCAAATTTGAAGAAGAAGCTGACTTAGTAAATGAAACAGAAGAAGTAGAAACATAAGATGAACCAAACAGCCCTGACCTAGGGAGGAACCAAATGTTGCTGAACCAGTAGAGCCAAGTTTTAATCCTAAGTTGACCATTCCGACTTCTTCAAGCACTATTAAGAATTTAGAATGTTCAATTATGATGGATATGTGAAAATTCATGCATAATCAACAATAAGCTTACTGGAGATATGCAAAAGTTAAAGATGATACCATACAAAATAATTTTAAGAATATCTCTAACAGTTTTGTTCCTAAGTTTCTAGATCATATCTTCGAGACATGGCAAGAAGAGATTGTGGGATCAAGTGCAACAAAGAAGGGAAAAGGAAAAAGACATGGAGGATAACACGAGTTAAAAAAAGGGAAATTTCTTTTTCTTAAGTATTTATTTTAGACATTTATATTTCTTTCCTTAGTTATTATTTTGTTTCGCACAATAAAATTGAAAACATCAATAAATTAAGCTTAATGCCTCTTTATTATAAACAACAAAGTAGTGTGGTAATGGGAATAAACATGTCTAGGATTGGATTGTTAAGAAAGACTTGGTACTTAAGCAATCTTCATGACTCACTTCTCTTTCCTTGTAATCTTACCTAGTGTTCAGTTTTCATTCGTTACTTTGTTTATGCAATGAGGACATTGCTTCTTTTTAAAGAGGGGTAGGACAGTATTTGCATGAGCTTTAAATTTTGTTCTTAAGAACAATTCATTGTTTTCACATAAGTATGCTGAAATAAAATAATGTTTAGAGAAAATTTTTGTTCATAAGTTATCTCAAATACAAGTATGATTTTTGATTTTATCTCAGTTTTTTTATGCTATCTTAAGGTATGGAATGCTTGTATGTTTTTAGATCTTATGTAGTCTTTCACCATGAAAATGTAATTTCCCTAGAAATAGACATGCATGAAGGTTTTAGTCCTTAGAATTGTCTTACTAACTTTCTTGAGGAGAAATACTAGGAGCCATAAGAATCTAAATATGATTTAGGCACATTTTTCTTTAGATCATTTGAGCCTTTCAAGCCTACCTGTAACACCCCTATTTTTAGGGGTGACGAAATAGTGGTATCGAGACCACAAACTTCTGTCATATCGACTCATAAATATTATTTTTGAAATATTTATAGAGCCATTAGAATCGTATTGAAATTTGGTTAAGAAATTTTAGCATTTAGTTAATTGAAGATAAATGATTAAACTGAAAAAGGTAAACAATTTAGTAAATCTTGAATTACTATTGATTTGATAGTTTAATTTTGGAGCAAAAGGGACTTAAATAATAATCAATCCAATTGAATATTAATGGACCATAACAGGTTTTTAATTGGTGGTTTAATAAGGCTTTAATTAAGGGTAATTATGTAATTTGGTAAATAAATTAAAGTTTAATTAAACAAAAGCCAAAATCATCATCTTTTTCATGTTCTTACTGATAACACTAAGGCATTTGACCATTTTTGGAAGCTTCACATTTGGGTAGCATAGGAACCTCGCATGTAAGTCCATTTTAATCCCGTTTCTTATAATTTTTATGTTTTTAAGATCGTTGTTACTAGGTCTAGCTAGCTCGTACCTTCTTTTTTGATTATGTTAAAAATTTTGGAAGTTTTCACTAATGAATATTAAATTTTTTTTATGAATATCATGTATTTGAACCTTTGATTGTGTTGTTTAATGATTTTGTAAAGTGATTTTTGTTAGATTTTGATTTTAGGATTAAATTGTGAAAATGACAAAATTTTAGGGTTTGAAAGTGAATTTAGGATTCATTAGGGACTGTTTAAGGGCCTAGTGTTTTTGGATGAAATATTGACTTGAGAAAAATAGTTAATTTGATGAATTTGGGATTGACGGACTAAATTACAAAAACTATAAAAGTTGGGGTAAATGTGTAAATTCAAAAAATAAAAGGGTATTAATTGTAAAATAGATTGTAAAATGTGATAATTGATGAATTTTACATTTTAGATCAAAATCCCGTACATACTCGTGGAAAAAAAATAGCAGAATAGTCTCTAAACTTCTACAACTACTACAATTCAGTCCAGGTAAGTTCATATAGTTTAAAATTTAAAATTTATATGAATTGCTGAGTAGATTAACATGGTACAATTTATATTTTTTAATTTTTGATAATGAATGGTTATTTAAGATATATTATCGATTTTGATATTTAGTGTGGATTGAACGCGGGATAGAGTACAATCGTGATTCAATGTGTTAGGGGATGGAGATGGTATTGGAGAGATATATTTGCATATTACCCGAGTAAACCGAGGTTCAACATTTATTGTGAACTCCCGTGCTATACTCTCTGTTTGGTGTGCTTTAGTTGGACTAGCTCTTATGAGCATCGATGTGTTTTGGTTGGATTAGCTCTTATAAGCAGCAGTTTGTTTTGGAAGGACTGGCTCATATGAGCATATGTGTGTTTTGATTGATCTTACGATGTACTCTTATCCATAATTCGTTTGTCAGATTTAAAATCTCGGTAAGGCAACTTGTTGAGTAATTTTAATCAAATCGATATATCTGAGCTTTGAATTGATCGTTTATGATTTACCAACTGGGATTGTGGGTGACAGGAAACTTTCATCGTTGTTATTACTTTTGAATTATTATACTTACTTTGGTAAGATTTATCATTTTAATACGTCGAACTTACTATGCTTCATTAAGCTTACTATTTTTAATCTTTGATTTTGTAGATACTTGAAAGATTGGACGATCGAATCAACATTCAATTCATACTATCCATCTTAATTCGATAGTTTTTGGAATGTTTATTTCAAATTATATGGCATGTAATAGGTTTGAATGTTAATATTCATGTTTTGGATATGTAGAAACATAAGTTTGAACTTGGTTGTGTAAGTTGCTTAGATGTCACTTTTTTGGTACTTTTGATATCTTAACAATATGTATTAAGTGGCTATGTGATGTATGATAAGATGACCAAACTTGTATGCTATGAAGTGGTTATAGTATAGCTAAGATATAGTATTGAACCTAGAATGGTATGGTTGGAAATATGTTAGTTGATGAATGGTTAAAAATACTAATGTTTAGATATGTTTAATGTATATGTTTGAGGTGCCTATATGGAATATTGGTTGTATGGATTATTAGCTTATTGTATGGGTCATTTTATGCAGGTTTTAAGGATGTTTTGAAGCCTTGGTCATGTGTGCAAGTGTACTTAGGCTTATGCTTGTGAAGGGTGAAAGGAATGGCTTGATTTTGGCCATTTTCTTGTTCACACGGCCTAAGACATGTGTGTGTATCTCAACCATGTGTCCCCTATAGGTTTTGAAGGGTTGCAAGTCAGACAGTTACATGGCCTAGAACACCGCCGGACACACGGGCGCATGAGGCCATTTCGAAAGTTACACGGCTTGGCACATGGGCGTGTAGCTTGGACTTGTGACCCAAGTCAGAGAGTTACATAGTCATGGACGCGGGCTGGGACATGGATGTGTGTCCCTATTTCGATTGTTACATGGCCTGAGACACGAGCGTGTGCCTCAGCTATGTGAGTCACACAGCCGTGTGACCCTTATAGTCCAAAATTTTTAACTTTTTCCTAAACTTTCCAAATGATTCCAATTTAGATTCTATTGTATTATTAGGGCATTGAGGGCTCTATTAAGGGACGCTATGAATGTATTTGAATGAAATTAAGTTATGTTTGCATTGATTTATGATTTGAATGATTTATTGTTTAATTTGTTCGATAATGCTCTGTAACCCTGTTTCGTCGATAGATACGGGTTAGGGGTGTTACACTACCAAATGAATTTGACCCTTGAAACTTTAGTTTGAGCCTTTAAGCTTATTTCATTGCTATTCGCGTATTTCATAAGCCATATTACCATCTTTTTAAATTTTATCCTATTTTTGCATCTATTTTAACTATACCTGTCTTGGTGATCAAAATTTGAGGAAAAATTTAGAAAGATGTACATGTTCTTCGTATGCTAAAAAAAAAAGGAGATAAAAATCTCTGTTCAAATGTCAAAGCTAAAAGAGCAAAATAACTACTCAAAGTATTGAGAAATATTGTTGGGCATAAAGCTTCAAATTAAGTTTGGGAGAGGTAAAACCTGTTAGTTGGAAGGATGTACCTCGAAAAGATCCAAGGCAAAGTTGCAGTTAAGATTATTAAACCTAAAAATTCACTTCTCTTTATCCCTACCTTGAGCCTAGCCCCATTATAACCCTATAAACGATCTATTGATTTTGATAATTATGTTGATGACATTAGTGGAGAGGAATTGCTAAGTTTAACATATGAGGACCATTAATTAAACCTTGTGATTTTTTTGTTTAATTGATGAGGAAACTTTGATTGAATAGTGAATGTTATGTATGACCTTGAAAAGCATGCACTCTATGACTTATGTTAGCATTTTTCTGCACTTAGCATGAAATTATGAAATAATGTTTGCATGTGAGCAACTTGTCAACAAAAAGAGTTTGTGAACATGACTTTGTTGATGTATGTCTATGTGCAAAAGTTGTCTCTACTTAAGGATTCTATTTAAACTTATTGAAAGATTGTCTTATCTAAATTTTTTCTTTACATTACTCGTGACGAGCAATGAATTAAGTTTTAGGGTGTGTAAACTCTAATTTATATAGAGTTTTTATAGTTGTTTTTAACACCTTTTTATTTAAAAATAATATTAATCTCGATTATTTGATTACTAATTGGGCGAGTTTTATTTATATTTCAATAATGAGCATGATTTAATGAAGAATGTGATTTTATGCTATTTTGCATTAAATTTGTACATAATTATTTTATGCTACTAATTGATCTTGAAATTTTTAATGCAGTTGGACCAAGGAAATTATGCATGATTTTTTTATCAAATAAAGCTGTGTGGACATCCCCAGTTTCACTCCATATGGATGGCAAACACATACAAAATGGGTCAAGAAGTTGATTTGATCCAATTGAAAAAGGGTTAATTGATGGACAATTCTAGTAAACAATTGGTGTAACAGCCTAATTTTCAGTGGTGTCAGGAATAGTGATTTGAGATCACTAAATCCGACGAGTGAGTTTGAAAATTTAATAAATTAATATTTATTAGTCAAGTGAAATTTTAGAAGTATTTTTTAATTAGTGAATTTTGTGATATAAAAGAATTTATTGGGTAAATTGGGTTGAAAATGATGTATCAAGACCTCGATTTTATAAACAGAGCCATAAATATTTTTATAAATATTTACAGAGTGTTAGTGAATTAGTATTAAAGTTTCATTAGAAAATTTTAACATTTTGATAGTCTATTAAATAAAAAGGACTAAATTGAAAAAGGTGTAAACTTGCTAATTAAAGAAATTGTGACTAAATAGCTCAAATAATAAATAAAAAGGATTTAAAGAGAAGTTGGACCTAAAATTATATAGGCTGGATGGTTGTGACAAAGAAAATAGTAAGGAAACAATGTGAACAATGGGTAAAATTGGAAATTTTGTAAAATTAAACTTTAAAATTGAAATTTTATGAGAATTCTAGAGAATTTTCTTCTAAAACTTCATCAAAACACCATAGGAGGGTTTCTTAAGCTGATTTTCATATTTTTGCTTCAAGTAAGTTCAATTCTTGTTTATTTCTTGTGATTTTTTTGATTTTGATACTTTTACAACTAGGTCCAACTATTGAATTCATTAGTTTTTGACTCTATGAGTGGTTTTAAAAGTTACCATGGTTGAGTGCTCGAAGTTTATGATGAATTAACATGGATTTGAAGTTATAATTTTGTTTGTGTGATGATTTATTAAGTTATTTCAATAGAAATTGATTTTAGGACCTAATTGTGAAAAAGTTAAGAATTATGGCTTAGTATTGAAATTTTGATCATCAAAGGTTGTTTAGTAGTTTATAATGATGGAATAAAGTGTTAATTGAGAAAAAATAAGCTCAATTGTTAGGTTTATTGAATAAGGACTAAAGTGTAAGAACTATAAAATTTGGGGTAAATATGATATTTCAAAAATTTAAGGGAATAAACTATAAAATGAGTTAAAATTGAATTTGATGCTGATGAATGGAAATTTTGTATTATAGACCAAGAGCTCAAAGAAAGTCGTGGAAAAGAGAAAATAGTCGATTAGTCCCTGAATTTTTTACAACTTCTGTAAACTACCCCAGGTAAGTTCATATGGTTGAACTTTCATGATTAATTGTTAATTTAGGAATGATTTAATTTTTTATTTCATATAATTATTATTGAATTATGATTATTGTAAAAATATGAAAATTGAATTGAAAGTTCAAATTAAGTGGAATGTAGGATTGAGTACAAACGTTTCGTGTCACAAGATGAATTGATGGATAAGACCATGGTTGGACCATGGAAAAGTGATTAAATGTAAGACCATAGTTAGGCTATGACATTTCAATGAAAGGACCATAACTAGATTAAGCCACTGTGAACGTAAGACCATGGTTGGACTATGGCAGTATATGAATAAGAGTAAGACCATAGCCTAATGATAAGACCATAATTGGGTTATGGCACTACGAGTATAAAACCATGAAAAGAACATGCCATTATATGTGTAAGACCATAGTTGGACTATGGCATCAAGAAACCGATGTACTCAAATCCGTAAGACGTTCTCTAATTTGACAAGTATTGGTAAGTGTCATATGGTTTTATTGTGAAAGAATCTAAGAAGTATTTGATATTGAGCTCAACCAAGTGAATTATATTAATTGAAGTTGTGATTGGCAGGCAATGTTAGTGAAATGTTCTATTTAATATTTATTTATAAATTGTTTGGTAAGATTTATCTTTAAAGCCTATGAACTTACTAAGCTTCTATAAGCTTACTCTTGTGTGTTTAATTTTCATTGTAGATTAACGTGTGTTCGGAGGATTGGATCAACACATTGGGCCACACTATCCAAATTTCTCCGGTAGATTTTGTAATATAACCTATGGTTTATATGGCATGTATAGAATTAGATTAGAAATCAGTTAAACTTGAAATATGGTTGTGAATGATACACATGTCTATGATTGTATGCATATACTTTGTAATTGATTTTGGTATAACAATGAATGAGGTTACTTTGGTAAGTTTAGGTAAATGAGTTTTGTGATGATATATTTTGTGTACATTATGATTTTTGACTTGTATTGGTTTCTTGGTTGGGATATATTAGTATATGAAAGTGTTGTGTGCAGGTGGTTATCATAAAGGGTGAGAAAAGTGGCCTTAAAATGACCTATTTTCATCCACAAATGTAGAGACACGGGCATATGCCTCAGTCGTATGTGACACATGGCTATACACATAGATGTGTAGTTTGGCCGAGTGTCCCTTGCATTTTAAAATTGGGAAATAGAATGCTCAGAATTGAGCACATAGGCAGAGACATGGTCATGTGTCTCAACCGTGTGAGGTACACAATCTAACATATGGGCGTGTGACCTGGCCATGTGAAACCTGCACCTAATTTTTGAAAAAAATAAATTGACCACACGGCCTGAAGCACGGGCATGTCAAAGGGTTACACGGGAGTGTCCCTTGACCACACGGGCATGTGTGCCCTGTATTAAGGAAAAAATTTAAAATTTTGTGAAAAATTTTCTAAGTTCCTGATTTAGTCCCGACTCATTTCTAATCCTTAAATTGGGATTTAAAGGCCCATTAAAGAGAAGAGATGATTAGTTTTAATTATGAATAATAAATGACATAAATTGTGTGTAATTGATTTGTAAATTTTGGTAATACTCTGTAACCCTGTTTCGGCAACGGACACGGGTTAGGGGTGTTGCAATTGGGTCACCAAACCATCCAAACAAGGGAGAACAAGCCTAATTCAACAAAGGCATTTGGACTGATCACAAATTCACTTTAGGGATATTTATTTGAGGTCTCTACACTTCCAGATAAATAAGAAAATAGCACACCAACTTTGCCACAGAAACCGTCCACCCTTTGGTTGATACAAGCATTATATCATGCATTAATCAAGCAGCCAAACAACTCCCTTCTCCATAAATTACGGCCAGCCATGGGATGGAAAACCATAAGGGATTCATCATGTTATTTTTAGTAAACACCTACCATCCTTCACTATAAATACCCACATCAGTTCTTCATTTCAATAGTCCCTTAATCATTCCTCATTTCTCAAACATCATTCATCCCTTACTATCATTTCATTTTCCCATTTTCTTTCTTTCTTTCCACGTATAAACATCCATATTTCCCTTAGCCAACAAATCCTTAAGAAATTACTCTATTGGCCAGCCACCTTGAGGAGCAGTTTGTGGAAGAGCAGCTGTGAGAATTGGAGGAAGCCTCCACGATTAGTCACCACACTTATCACAGTGTTTCTTCTTTCTTTTTACTATTTCTTAATTATTAATATGTTTGCAAATTGCTTTGTTTTTTTTTCATCAACAATGGTAGCATAATTCTGTTTAGCTAGGACGATTGCATTAATTCAATAAAGTTTATTTAAATCATGTTATGGTGTTTTGTGCCTCAGTAGATCACGTTTTCAATTAAAATCATGCATGTATTTCATTCATTAAAATGTGATTGAATGCATTAGAATTAGTTGCTTAATTCGATCCATATGGTGGTTAAGAAACACAATAAGTGAAAAGTGCATGCTTAATTTATATCCGACCCAGTATAAATTATGGTTCGTAATAACTTGACCAAGCTCTATTAACTTGCATAGTTTTTATGTTTATGTGATTAAATTGTTTTAAACTTACCCAGTCCCTGTTACTTCACATGAATTCTAAGAAACCCTTAGTTAAATATGGTCATTAACATGAATATTTCTCTAGAACATTATTAACATGATAAGAGTAAACTAAGTTACTGAATGTGATTATCCTAGCCTATTCATGTTATTGTTGTTGAAATCTTGTGAATTCTGCTACTAAGTCCGTCTCATCCATTTTATTCATTCATCATACTTAAATTAATTTGCATTGCGGATTGTTTTGCATTTAGTTATTTATTTTTACATTACACTACTCAAAAATTATTGTGTTTTCTTCACCAAATTGTTAACTTTAATTTTATAATTAATTGATTAACATACAAAGTCCCTGTGGGGACGATAGCAGTTTTACTTACTTACTAGTTGATAACGACTGTGTACACTTGCAAAAGCCACGCGTTACAAGCACCTTCTTAAAAAAGCATGTGGGGGTGAGGTTTATTGAGGCTTAGGCGTTAGAGTTTATTGAGCTCACTCAGGGTGATAGGACTATGGCCGAGTTTGAGGACGAATTTTTGAGATTGAGCAGATATGCTTAGATTTTGGTAGAGATAGACTACAATAAGAGTGTTTGCTTTAAAAACGGATTGCGATATGACTTAAAAGTGTTAGTGGCTCCATAGCAAGACAGAGTCTTCGAAATGCTAGTTGAGAAAACGAATATCACCGAGGAAATTAAACTCATGAAGTGCAAAAGGAGAGATAAGAAGAGGGCTCAAAATAAGAATAAGAGGGTTTAGGTCCCTCTAGTTCAGCTCCATAGCCTAAGAAAACATGCTAGATTTGTTAGATCTCAGCAAGTCGAGTTAGCTTTCAGGGTTGAGCGAGTTTTGATTTTTGGGTATTGTGATAAACGCCATTCGAGTGAGTGTTGGAGGAAGATTGGAGCTTGCTTCAAATGTAGATCTACTGAGCATTGGATTATAAAGGATCCTTGTTTGGTTGAGTCGGTGCGAGCTCCAGTTTAGGATCAGGTTTAGCCTCAAAAGGAAATTCAGTAGCTTGTTAGGGGTTGTGGTCAGTTCAGGAGTTGTAATGGAAGTGGTGATGGATAGAGAGCACTAGGCCGAGGTGCAATTTAGAATGAGGAGAGATAGCCTACTTTGGTATATGCGGTGAGGCGCTGACCAACATGATAGATGTTATGTTTACTATGCACTCTCATTCTTATTTTGCTTTGATTGACAGTGGTTCCACGCATTCATATATTGTTAATAGTGTGTCTGGTAATTTGGGGATTTTGGTTGAGGATAATAGTAATGGGAGTTTTTTGATTAGTCCATTGGTTCGATCAGTGCAAGTTAATAAGGTGTACAAGAGATGCCCGTTAGAGATTTAAGGGTATGTATTTTTGGCTGATTTGATGGAGTTATCGTTTAGAGAGTTTAACCTAATATTGGGTATGGATTGGCTGGTGGAATATTGGGTCGGTCTGGATTGTATTTCTAGGAGGGTAACTCTAAAGGTGGGGGATGGTGAGAAAGTTATGATGGTCGATGAGCATCAAGATTACTCTCTAATGTGATCTTCACTATGGTAGCCAAGAAGTTGGTTTGAAAAGGGTGTGATGCGTATTTGGCTTATGTGCATGACACAAGTGTTGTTGGTTCAGCTGTGAAGGGAATTCAAACAGTTAAGGATTTTCTAGATATCTTTCGTAAGGAGTTACATGGGCTACCATAGGATAGAGACGTGTTTAGAATTCAAGTTTTGCTTAAAACAGCTCCGGTGTCCATCGCACCTTACTGTTTGGCATCGAAGGAGTTGAAATAATTGAAGGTACAATTTTAGGAACTTTTTGATAGGGGGATCATTCGATCTAGTGTGTCCCCGTGGGGTGCACCGGTTCTTTTTGTTAAAAAGAAAGATGGTACTATAAGGATGTGTGTGGATTACTGATAGTTAAACAATTTGACAGTAAAGAATAAGTACCCACTCTCGAGGATTAATGATTTGTTTGATCAGTTTCATAGGGCATCTATGTTTTCGAAGATTGGTCTTTATTCTAGGTACTTGATAGTCACAAAACTAACTATAAATACGAATAAGGTAAGTGTACCTATCGATAAATAGTATAACTATGGTGAGTAGAGATATCGTATCCATGAGGACGAAAAGTATTAGTCATTACCATTTTTCTATTATTTAGCCAGCAATTTGGAGTGATGGGCTTTAAGATAAAATTACTAAACTAATTTACTAAGAACTCAATAAAGAATAAAAAAGGAAAATAATCGAAAGATAACCAATGAGAGAGACAATACCCAAGAAAGAATCCACCTAGACTTCACCTATTATTTTAAATCTAAATTAAACGATTTATTCACTTGGTGTCTTGATCCATAGAAATCCCTAAATTATATTAATATATTTTTCAAGAGCAAGAAAAACCGACTCTAGGTTGATTAATTGAAATCTCTTCCTAATTAAAATCCCTATCGTCACATTAACTAGATTTATGGATTTTTCTATTAGATTTGACTCAAATCCTTTAGATTTATGTTGTCCTATTTCTAGGACTGCATCCAACTCCACTCAATTATGCTAGATCTACTCTTAAACAAGGACTTTTCCTCTATTGAATTAAGCACATTAAACATGAATTAATATCTCGGAAATATTAAAACAAGAAATTAGCACACATAATTGAGAACAAGAATCAAGTATTTATCATGTAAAACAAGAATCAAATTGTAACGCCTCAAAATATTTATTTATGTTTTTGTAATTGTTTGACACAAATATCTATCTGCTTTAGTAGTTAAGTGTTCTAGGAGTGTCTGAGAGGTCCTGGGTTCAAGCCTCATCTTCAGCAAATTCTATTATTTTTGGAATTAAGCCCTACCTTTGTTCAGTGGACTTATATTAAATTGTCTATAATTTTATATCAGAATGAGCCAGCTGGTTCAAATGGTAAGGGAATTAGTGTACCAAAGGTTCTATGTTCGAGTCCCAACATTAGCGTTTATTCTTTTAGTCAGCTGCGGGATGGAGTTTCGGTTGCATCAGAATTCTGAGTAGTGGGTGGCTAGGATGTAGTGGGATCATCAAAGATTAAATTTGATTTTTATATTTTTTTTTGTTTTCTCTCTCTCTACCGAAATTCTCTCTACTGTTTTTGATGTCCCCTTTTTCCTTTTCTCTTTTCCTTTTTGTTTCTCTCAAAATTTTACTTCATCCCTTATGCTTCCATCATTATTTCTATAATTGTAGTTCTTCCGTTGGGTTCCAGTAAGTAGGGTTTTAAAAGTGGTTTCGATTTCGTGTGATTTTGGAATTTAGTGTGGTAGTGTGGGTTGGGGGTTTTTGACCATTAAAGAATATGTTTTCGTAGGTAAAGGTGTGGAATCAGTGAACAATACTTCGAGGACGTGATTTGTGTGTGTAGCTGCTTCCTTTGGCGATAAGTTAGTTTGGTGTCGATTTCTTATTATCGAATTCGTTAACCAATCCACTAAATTGGTTTGGGGTACTCTGATTTTAGGTTTCGAAAGGCTCGGGATTACTTTAGCATTGGATCGATATGAGGTCTATACCTGAAACGCAGATAAATGAGATTCAACGAAAGCCAAAAGACACCACTGTCAACGCCACAGGCCGTGTGGTAGACCGTGTGCGACGATACGGTTGTATGATCGACGAAGGCCAGGCCATGAGTAAGACACGACTGTGTGATGGTCAGAGTGTGGCCATGTGAGCCACACGAGCACGCATATGGGCGTGTGGTACCCACACCGTGTGATCCACACAGGTAAGGCCAATTTGGGCGTCTGGGCCTACACGGGTAACCCACACAGGTGTATGGGCCCATATGTCTAAATTTTTCCCTCAGGTTGTACGGGTCATCCTAAACGACTGTGGGCCTACAGTAGGGTCGGTAAGGGCTAACAAACCCTAAACTGTATGATCTGTTTGACTGATATCCTATACTGAGTATGATAAATTGTGCCTGTATGATTATTGATATGGTTAATAGCATATTCAGCATGTTAAAGTGCATAACTATTTCTATATCTGTTACTATTATTGGGGTGGGATGATGTATATTGGAGGAACTGTTCTGGAAGGCAGCATGCCTATTATCTGGCAGCATGACTACGTTATATCTGTTATGTGTCGCATCGGTACAACATGGTGTGCAGGGTTGGGTGGGTGTTTTAAACCCGACATGGATTGTAGGGATGGTCAAAGATGGTGTGTAGAGGATGGAGGTAGGATACTTGATTTCTGAGTCTGATTTACATATCTGTATCTATATCTGTAATGAGCGTAATCCCGAATCTGTATCTAACTAATTTTGATTTTTTGTTTGTGAACACACTTAATTCTGTGGGGTTACACATTCAGTTTACGTAAACTCACTCTTTTTGTAACGTCCCAATTTTTGGGATTTCTGAAAATTAAATGAATTTTAGGATTTCTGTGTTCTGACTGCCTGGCGTAGGTCTAATTATGTTAGTGGGCCCCTAGAAGGCCCAAGTTTAAATTAAAATCCAGTAATTTTAATTAATTTAATTCTACAAGGAAAAAGGGGTTCTGGCATGTTGGGCTTTTAAAATTTTAATGGGTAAAATAAGCCACAAGGAAGCATGTGGCAAGGTGGCATGTGATGCCATTTGGGAGCTTTAAAGGTGGCATGTGGATGACTAAGGGGAACTAAGGTTCAAGTCACAGTGGGAGCATATTAAAGGAATTATTTTTATGAGTAGGAATGGTAAGTGATGGAATTTAAGTGAAAGTCTGTCAGGAGGAGTTTGAGCTGCTCAGGAGATTGAGTAAGAAGGGGATAAGGGAGAAGATTTAGGAGCTGATTAGGGAGTGCAGTGTTGGCCGAATGATGGACTCTTGAGGAGCAAGAGTTGGCCGACCAAGGGTTTCTGTAGAGGGAAAATTCGACTAGGGCTACTGAGAGTTGTTAATTTCGGCATTTGGAAGTGTTGTGCCGTTTTCTGACCATTCTTCCTCTTCTTCTTTTCTTTTCTTTTCTCTTCATATACTTTCTCTTCTTCTTTCCTCCATAGCCGAATCCTTCTACTATTCTACTCATCTTCACTTTCTTATCATTTGCTCCTAATCCTTAGACACAAAAGCCAAAATCCCGAAAGCCTATATTTTTCTGTGCCGATTTCTCCTAGTCGAACCCTTTGATTCTTCTCCATCTTTTGGCCGATTCTTTCTTCTTTTAAACCCTAAAGTTCTTTCAAAAAAGCCACTACAAAACCCTCATATCTCATCTTTTTCTTCATTGTTTCAAAAAGCCGAAACCCCCATATTCTTAGGGGCATAGCCGAAACTTTAGACCATTAAAGGCTCAATTTCTGCTAACATTTGAGGGGTTAGATCTGCATCATAATCGAGTAGTAATAAAGTGGAACCATTTGCTAAAGGGACCAGTGTGTGATTCAGAGGCTGCTGACCGGAGGCTTGGACAAGGGGAAACGACTGGATCTAAACCTATTCGCTAGATTCGGAAAAAGTAGGATCTCTAGTGGCCAAAGTGTTAATGGTCGACTTTTGGGTAAGGAGTTTTCTATACAAGCTATTATGGACTCATAGTTGACATATTAGTAACTGACTGTAGGCAACTCGTGTGTGGAATTCATCTGCGTTTCGTCACAAACAGGTGTGTAACTGACACCCTCTCATAGACTAGATCGGCAAAAGCCGAAAAGCTGAAATGCCGAAAAATTGGTATTTCGTGAACTTGCGAGTGTGCGAATGCTCGTAAGATAAGTGGATTAACATATTCAGGAATCTAAAGTGATAAGACTGCAATACGCGCAATTTCGTGCATTTCGATATTTTAGGCTTAATGGGCCAAAATCGGGATAATAGGCCAACGGGCCCAATTCGGTAAGAACACTCGGTAAGTGTTTCTATTAGTACGTAAATGGCTATGATATGCATGAAAACCCTAAAATAGTTAAATTGTTGGTATACCCCTAAGTATGGAAAATTACCATTATACTCCTAGGCGCAAAATGACCATTATACCCCTAGGGTTAATTTTGACTGAAAAGCATGATGATCTAATTCTGTATGATGTATGCTATGATTGTATATCTGTTGCATGCGGACATGGGTTATATTTATGAAAGAAGTGTCCTGGTGGCTATACCACGATTATCTGATCTTGTGGCTCTACCACATTTATCTATTCTAGTGGCTCTGCCACGATTATCTGTATCTGGTGACTTTGTCACATTATCTGCTTCTGGCAGCCATGCTGCACAATCTGTGGTGTGTAGCGATTGGGTGGGTCGAGTAGTCTCCCCATGTGGTGTAAGGTTGGACGGGGGTGTATATGGTTGGATATGGGTTGGGTTTATGCATTCTCATGGAATATCTGTTTTGCATCTGCTATGGGCCTATGGGCTTTATTCTCAAAACTGTTCTGGGCTAAGGTAAAATTAATCTGTTTCTGTGGTTGAGTTGATTTAGACTATGGTTAGGTTATTTTACACACTAAGTTTCCCCAAACTCACCTCTTAATTTCATCCATGCAGGTAATCCCCAACCATAGTGGGCTTGGTGCTACAAGGGATTCAGAGTGGCCACACGTTCTGCAAATTTTGGTTTTCTTTTGGTGAATTAGACAGATTTCCATTTTCTTAAATGTTTTGGGTTTTAAGTTGTAATAAGGCCTCTCTAACTATTTTTATGGTTTTGATAGGATTTGCTAGAGTAGATATGTTATTATTTTTAACTGTTGAAATTGAGTAACTTTAGGGCGCGGTTTTTTTTAAAAACAGTAATTGATTTCAAAATAACACGTCAATAAAGCAATACGTCCGCAACGAAAACGTTTTTCAAAATTAATCACTTTTCC
The DNA here is from genome assembly GCA_025698475.1 of Gossypium anomalum. Classification (NCBI taxonomy): domain Eukaryota; kingdom Viridiplantae; phylum Streptophyta; class Magnoliopsida; order Malvales; family Malvaceae; genus Gossypium; species Gossypium anomalum. The sequence goes on along the minus strand of CM046963.1, from coordinate 18,124,961 downwards.
TAACATGGACTTAATCGAATTGGTTTTCTATGAATATACACTAAGTTAAAGTGTGGCAATGGTGGTGTGCATGTCTAGGATTGGATCCGAAGGGAGCTTGGTACTTAAGCAGTCCGATGGACTCACCTCCTCTTTTCCGGTTTCCTACTTGGTGCACAGCTTCCATTCACTTTAATCTATAGTGAGATTAACCTTTAGAACACTAAGTAGGTCTTTCTAGAGCAATAATACAAAACGTTTTAAACGCATCATTATGGAACGTAGGATTCGGTCATAACGTCTAGGCCAGGTTTGGGGTGTTACGTTTAGTGGTATCAGAGCCTGGTTGTAACAACTCGGCTGTGGAATGGGTTTATAAAAATAGAGATTTTTCAAAAAGAAATTTTTACAAATATTGCAAAAAAACTCGATTTTTTTTAAAAATCTGGATCTTTAGAAGGTGCCATTCCAAATCTCCGGCCCAAGCCTGTAAGAATTATTTTGAACTTTTCTAAATGTTTTCCTGAATTATTTGTCTATACTGAATCTCTATTAGGATACTCTAGTTAGGGTGGTACTGAAAACTGTAGGAACATTTGATAATAGAATGAGACTGTAGCTAGACTACGATTTTGCGAAAACAAACTTTGAATTGCTGCCTATTCATAAAACATCTGAACAAACACTGGAATATTTAATTGATGCATAAAATTCGTAATCAGATAATACGATATGAGTATGAGAGCAGCTCGTGGAAGAGGCCGTGGACGTGGCCGAGGTAGTGCTAGAGCAGGAATTGCGTCCTCTGGGCATATGCTGATGGCGGAGGCACCGGTACCACCAGAAACGGAATTGGAGTCTCATGATCGTGGTGCCGGGGATGAAGCTCTGTCGCAGGCAATGCTCTGTGTTCTGGAAAGGGTTGCCGTGTTCAAGGATCTATTTCTGAACGACTCCAGGCTAACGGAGCGAAGATCTTTAGGGACGTATCTGGTGTAGCCCCGAATGTGGCAGAATATTGGTTGGAGGCCACGAAACGGATTATGGACGACTTGGTTTGCGCTCTGCGGGGGAGAGAAGGCTGAAAGGGAGCCGTATCGTTGCTGCGAGACGAGGCTTATCAGTGGTGGCTCACTGTGAGAGATGGGACCCCAGCTTGTAGGGTAACTTAGGAGCTGTTTAAGACAACTTACAAGGGGAAATATGTTGGGGCGAGTTATGTGGCTGCCCGCAGGAAGGAATTCTTAAATTTGGTTCAAGGAGGCAAGACAGTTTTGAATCACGGTGAGTTTCTGAGGTTGAGCCGGTATGCTGTAGGGATAGTCGCTACGGAGTATGAGCGTAGTGTGCACTTCGAGGATGGACTTAGAGATGAACTTAAGGTGCTGATTGCTCCGCAGAGGGAGCATGACTTTGCTATTTTGGTGGAGAAAGCCAAGATAGTTGAGGAAGTGAAGCGTCCTGAGAGGCAGAACCATGAGAAGGATCGAAAACATTTCTGGAAGGATTCAGGACCTTCGGGTGGAGCAAATAAGAATGTCAAGAGGGCAAGAGTGGAGGAGCCAGTTCGAGCAATTTCGATGAACATTGTCAGACCACCAATCTATGGAGACTATGGTAAGGTACATCTGGGTGAGTGTAGGAAACGTTCTGGCACTTATTTTCGGTGCGAATCTATGGACCATGGAGTTAAAGACTGTCCTCAGAAAACAGATTAGGTTCAAGTTGTTGAACAGAGGATTGCTCAACTAGTGAGAGGTGGACCGCAACCACCGAGAGGACGTGGACAAGAAAGGGGCGAAAATGGAAATGGTCGAGGTCGAAGGGCACCTGGCAGGGGTGCCGAAAATGTTGAGGCTCGACAGCCAACATTGGTGTATGCAGCTCGTCATCGAGAGGAGGGCGATGCACTCGACGTCATAACTGGTACGTTTTTAGTTTCTAGCAAGCCATATACTGCTTTGGTGGATATTGGATCTACTCATTCCTATGTTGCATGTGCCATATCTGGGTCGTTGGGTGTGCACTCTGAGAAGATTGTGAGTGGGGTATCTGTAGTAAGTCCTTTGGATCACTCGGTTAGGGTAGACAAACTGTATAGGGATGTGCCCTTAGAAACTCAAGGTAGGGTCTTTCCTGGAGACTTGATGGAGCTACTATTCAGAGAATTCGACCTCATACTGGGAATGGACTGGCTAGTTAAGCATAGGACGACTCTGGATTGTACTGCTAAGCGAATGGTGTTAAGGACAGCGGAGGGTGAGGAGGTTATGGTGATAGGTGAGCGAAGGGATTATCTGTCCAATGTGGTTTCGGCATTGAGAGCTGAAAAGTGGATTCGTAAGGGTTGTGAGGCCTATTTGGCATTTGTAAGCCAGTCGAGAGCTAAGGGACTGACAGTGGATAAGGTTAGGACCGTTAAAGAGTTCTAAGATGTTTTTTCGGAGGAGCTTCCGGGATTGCCTCCAAATCGAGAAGTTGAGTTTGGAATCGACTTGCTTCCTGGGATGGCACCAGTGTCCATCGCACCGTATATGATGGCACCGAAAGAGTTAGTGGAGTTAAAAGCACAAATTCAAAAGTTGTTGGATAGGGGCTTTATTAGGCCAAGCGTGTCTCCATGGGAAGCACCAGTGCTATGGGACGATGCGGATGTGTATCGATTATCGGTAGTTGAACAAACTGACGATTAAGAATAAGTACCCACCACCAAGGATTGACGATCTGTTCGACCAACTTAGAGGAGCTTTTGTATTTTCCAAGATCGACCTTCGATCTGGATATCATCAGTTAAGGGTCAAAGAGGCAGATATTCATAAGACGACATTTAGGACTCGGTATGGACATTATGAGTTCTTGGTTATGCCATTTGGACTGATGAACACTCCTGCAACGTTTATGGATCTGATGAATCGTGTATTCCAACCATTCTTGGATCGATTTGTAGTCGTCTTTATTGCCGATATTCTGATATATTCTAAAATGAAAGCGAAACATGATGATCATCTCCGCATTGTGCTGTAAGTATTAAGGGAGAAGGAACTTTATGCGAAGTTTAGCAAATGTGAATTCTGGTTGAGAGAGGTAACCTTCTTAGGACATGTTGTCTCTGCTGAGGGGATTAAGGTGGACCCTTAGAAAGATTGAAGCGATTTTGGAATGGAAGCCACCTAGGTCGGTGTCGAAAATTCAGAGTTTTCTAGGGTTGGCTGGATATTACAGGAGGTTTGTGGAACGTTTTTCTGTGATGGCAGCACCTTTGACAAAACTAATAAGGAAGGGAGTATCGTTTGCTTGGACTGAGAAGCGGTAGGAAGCTTTTAAGAAGTTGAAGAAAGTTCTGACTGAAGCACCTGTATTAATTCAGCCGGAGTTTGGGAAGGATTTTACTGTGTACAGTGACGCATCGCATGTGGGTTTGGGCTACGTGCTGATACAAGAGGGCAAGGTGGTGGCTTATACATCATGATAGCTTAAGCCTCACGAAGGAAACTATCCAACCCACGATTTGGAGTTGGCAGCAGTAATCTTTGCACTTAAGATTTGGAGACACTACTTGTACGGAAAAAGGTGTGTTATTTACACAGACCATAAGAGTCTGAAGTATTTGCTGACTCAGAAGGAACTGAACCTTAGGCAAAGGAGATGGATAGAGTTGCTTAAGGATTATGATTGTTCGATTGAGTACCACCCGGGCAAGGCTAATGTAGTAGCCGATGCTCTAAGTCGTAGAGTTGTATCTGATCTGAGAGCAATGTTTGCTCATCTGAGTCTGTATGATGATGGGAGTCCATTGGGTGTGAAATTTGCAAGTAAGGCCAACACAGGTGCATCGACAAGGAAAAGCAGTTGAATGATGAGTCTTTGGTTGCTCGTTTCCAACAAGTCAAGAAAGGGGTAACCTTTGAGTTTGGGTTGAATAGTGAAGGGGCTCTATGTTTCCAAGGAAGAATTTGTGTTCCGAAGGACTCTGATTTGAGGCAGACAATATTGAAAGAAGCTCATGGAGGACTTTGCGCTATGTATCCTGGAGGGAATAAGTTGTATCACGACTTGCGAGAATTGTATTGGTGGCCTGGCTGAAACGAGAAGTAATGGAGTTTGTGGGAAAATATTTGACATGCCAGCAAGTGAAAGCTGAGCATCAACTACCTTCTGGACTTCTGCAGCCAGTAAAGATACCACTTTGGAAGTGGGAGAGGATAACCATGGACTTTGTGAGTGGGTTACCCTTGACACCATCAAAGAAAGACTTGGTTTGGGTGATCGTCGATAGCTTGACCAAATCGGCCCATTTTATACCTGTCCGCACTGATTATTCACTTCAAAAGTTAGCCAAGTTGTATGTGGCAGAGATCGTATGACTTCATGGTGTTCCAGTTTCAATTATTTCTGATCGGGATCCTAGATTCACATCTCGGTTTTGGCAAAAGTTACATAAGGTATTAGGGATGCGATTGAACTTTAGTACGGCTTTCCATCCCCAGACTGATGGTCAGTCGGAAAGGGTTATCCAGATTCTGGAGGACATGTTGAGGGGAATGCGTTATTGACTTCTGAGGTAGTTGGGAGGACCACTTGCCATTGGCAGAGATTGCGTATAACAACAGTTATCAGGCGAGTATTCGAATGGCACTGTATGAAGCGCTATATGGACGAAGGTGTCGTACCCCTAGTTGTTGGACCGAACTGGGAGAGCGACAGGTTCTTGGACCAGAGTTGGTAGCTGATACTGAAGATAAGGTCAAAGTAATCAAAGATCGGTTAAAAGAAGCATCTGATAGGCAAAAGTCGTATGCGGATTTGAAGCGTAAGGAGATTGAGTACTCAGTAGGTGATATGGTCTTCTTGAAGGTTTCTCCTTGGAAGAAGTTATTAAGGTTTGGTAAGAAGGGCAAGTTCAGTCCGCGGTTCATTGGGCCTTATCGGGTTTTAAAACGAGTAGGACTAGTGGCATATCAATTGGAATTACCTCCAGAGTTAGACAGGATTCATGATGTTTTTCACATTTCCATGTTGAGGCGTTATCGTTTTGACCCTACTCATGACGTGTCGGTTGTAAAAATTGAGGTACAAATTGATTTGACTTTTGAAGAGGAGCCGCTGCAGATATTAGACCGAGAGATTAAGGTTCTGAGAAGGAAATCTGTTCCATTAGTGAAGGTGATTTGGCGTAATCATGGCAGAGAGGAAGCTACTTGGGAGCCAGAAGAGGCGATGCGTCAACAGTACCCTCATCTGTTTGGATCAGGTAAATTTTGAGGACAAAATTTCGTTAAGGAGGGTAGAGTTGTAACGTCCCAATTTTCAGGATTTCTAAAAATTTAACGAATTTTAGGATTTTTGTGTTCTGACTACTTGGCGTAGGTCTAATTATGTTAGTGGGCCCCTATAAGGCCCAAGTTTAAATTAAAATTCGGTAATTTTAATTAATTTTAATTCTACAAGAAAAATGGGGTTCTGGCATGTTGGGCTTTTAAAATTTTAATGGGTAAAATAAGCCACAAGGAAGCATGTGGCAAGGTGGCATGTGACGCAACTTAGGAGCTTTAAAGGTGGCGTGTGGATGACTAAGGGGAAGTAAGGTTCAAGTCACAGTGGGAGCATATTAAAGGAATTATTTTTATGAGTAGGAATGGTAAATGATGGAACTCAAGTAAAAATCTGTCAAGAGAAGTATGAGCTGCTCAGGAGATTGAGTAAGGAGGGGATAAGGGAGAAGATTTAGGAGCTGATTAGGGAGTGCAGTGTTGGCTGAATGGTGGACTCTTGAGGAGTAAGAGTTGGCCGGCCAAGGGTTTCTGGAGAGGGAAAATTTGGCTAGGTCTACTGAGAGTTGTTAATTTCGGCATTCGGAAGTGTTGTGCCGTTTTCTGGCCATTCTTCCTCTTCTTCGTTTCTTTTCTTTTCTCTTCATCTACTTTCTCTTCTTCTTTCCTCCATAGCTGAATCCTTCTACTATCCTACTCATCTCCACTTTCTTATCATTTGCTCCTAAGCCTTAGACACAAAAGCTGAAATCCCAAAAGCCTATTTTTTTCTGTGCCGATTTCTCCTAGCCGAACCCTTTGATTCTTCTCCATCTTTTGGCCGATTCTTTCTTCTTCTAAACCCTAAAGTTCTGTCGACAAAGCCACTACAAAACCCTTATATCTCATCTTTTTCTTTATTATTTCAAAAAGCTGAAAACCCCATAGTCTTAAGGGCATAGCCGAAACTTTAGACCATTAAAGGCTCAATTTCTGCTAACATTTGAGGGGTTAGATCTGCATCAGAATCGAGTAGAAATTAAGTGGAACCGTTGGCTGAAGGGACCAGTGTGTGATTTAGAGGCTGCTGATCGAAGGCTTGGACAAGGGGAAACGACTGGATCTAAACCTAGTCGCTAGATTCGGAAAAGGTAGGATCTCTAGTGGCCAAAGTGTTAATGGCTGACTTTTGGGTAAGGAGTTTTCTATACAAGCTATTATGGATTCATAGTTGACATATTAGTAGCTGACTGTAGGCAACTTGTGTGTGGAATTCGTCAGCATTTCGTCACAAACAGGTGTGTAACTGACACCCTCTCATAGACTAGATCGGCAAAAGCCAAAAAGCCGAAATACCAAAAAACTGGTATTTCGTGAACTTACGAGTGTGTGAATGCTCGTAAGATAAGTGGATTAACATATTCAGTAATCTGAAGTGATAAGACTACAGTACATGCGATTCTGTGCATTTCGATATTTTGGGCTTAATGGGCCAAAATTGGGATAATGGGCCAACGGGCCCAATTCGGTAAGAACACTCGGTAAGTGTTTCTGTTTGTACGTAAATGGCTATGATATGCATGAAAACCCTAAAATAGTTAAATTACTGGTATACCCCTAAGTATGGAAAATTACCATTATACCCCTAGGCACAAAATGACCATTATACCTCTAGGGTTAATTTTGACTGAAAAGCATGATGATCTGATTCTGTATGATGTATGCTATGATTGTATATCTGTTGCATGGGGACATGGGTTATATTTATGAAGGAAGCGTCCTGGTGGCTATGCCACAATTATTTGATCTGGTGGCTCTGCCACATTTATCTATTCTAGTGGCTCTGCCACGATTATATGTATCTGGTAACTTTGTCACATTATCTGTTTTTGGCAGCCATGCTGTAAAATCTGTGGCATGTAGTGGTTGGGTGGGTCGAGTAGTCTCCCCACATGGTGTAAGGTTGGACGGGGGTGTATATGGTTGGATATGGGTTGGGTTTATGCATTCTCATGGAATATCTGTTCTGCATCTACTATGGGCCTATGGGCTTCATTTTGAAATCTGTTTTGGGCTAAGGCCAAATTAATCTGTTTCTGTGGTTGAGTTGATTTAGACTATGGTTGGGTTATTTTACATACTGAGTTTCCCCAAACTCACCCCTTAATTTCATCCATGCAGGTAATCCCCAACCATAGTGGGCTTGGTGCTGTGAGGGATTCAGAGTGGCCACACGTTTTGCAAATTTCAGTTTTCTTCTGGTGAATTAGACAGATTTCCTTTTTCTTAAATGTTTTGGGTTTTAAGTTGTAATAAGGCCTCTCTAATTATTTTTATGGTTTTGATAGGATTTGCTAGAGTAGATATGTTATTATTTTTAACTGTTGAAACTGAGTAACTTTAGGGCGCAGTTTTTTTTTAAAAATAGTAATTGATTTTAAAAGAACACGACAATAAAGTAATACTTTCGCAACGAAAACGTTTTCCAAAATTAATCACTTTTCCTAAAATGAACTTAATTGAATTGGTTTTCTAAGAATATACACTAAGTTAAGGTGTGGCAATAGTGGTGTGCATGTCTAGGATTGGATCTGAAGGGAGCTTGGTACTTAAGCAGTCCGATGGACTCACCTCTTCTTTTTCAGTTTCCTACCTGGTGCACAGCTTCCATTCACTTTAATCTATAATGAGATTAGCCTTTAGAACACTAAGTAGGATTTTCTAGAGCAATAATACAAAATGTTTTAAACTCATCGTTGTGGCACGTCGGATTCGGTCATAACGTCTAGGCTGGGTTTGGGGTGTTACACTTTTTCGTTTATCCTGTACAGGTAATCAACAGTCTTTGGTAAATCGGTGCTGCGGAGCCCTTCAGTGACCACATGGTCAAACTGGTTATAGTTACAATTTAAATTTTTATGTTCTGGTTTATTCTGGGTTTATTTCATGTAATTGAGACTTTATGGACTGTTTTAGTTTAGCTTGGGTTAGATTGCGATTTTATGATTTTATAACTGCAAACTTAGATTTTACCAAAAGCAAGGGCTTTTTTTCTGTAAAATCTTAAACAATTTTCTAAACAAAATGATTCTAAAAGCTTCTGTTACAAACACATTTTACCTCTAAGCTATTAAATGAATGAGAGCTTCGAAATTGTTAATACCTATAAGGGTTAATGAACTGGTATGGTTTTAACTTAACGACAACAGTTTTCAACCCCATTTTATGTGACAATTCCAAATTCAGCCATAACGTTTAGGCCGGGTTTGGGGTGTTATATTTAGTGGTATCAGAGCCAGGTTACAAAACTCCACTGTGAATTTTGGGCTCCAAAATATGTTTAAAGAATTGGTTTTCAAATGGTTTAAAAATATTTTGATTAAGTATGTGGTACACCGAGTCTCCGGTACCGATCCTGTAATTATTCTGAAACTTTGATAGTTTATTTTGAAATACTGTAGATAACATACTCTGAAAACACTATACTTAGCATTCTCTGAAAGTGTAGTTGATCATCGATTTTCCTGTGATAAGTTTTATAAATTTATAATGAATCGTTCTTGAAACTAACTATTATCACGACGTAAGCAAGTGTACCTATCGAACAGTAGTATAGTTTTCGCAAGATCGGATTGTCAAACCCAAAGGACTATGAGTACTAGTAATGACTGTCTTATTATTATCTAGCCGAAGAAAAGAGATTTATTTTAACTAACTAATTAATTAAACTAAGAACTTACAGAAAATAGAATTTGGGAAATTACTTTTTGGGAAAGCGATTGATTAAGACAATACCTAAGGAAAAATCCACCTAGACTTTTACTTGTTATTCTGGCTTCTAACCGGATGATTTATTCATTTAACTTGTTCCATAGAAATCCCTACTGTATATTATTATCCCTCTCAAGACTAACAACATCTAATCCCTAGGTTGAATAACCGAGAGTTATCTCTAATTAACACCCTAAGGTTACATTAACTCGATCTATGGATTCCCTTATTAGGTTTCACCCTAATCCGGCAAAATCTTGTCACCCTATCTCTAGGCGCGCAATCAACTCTGTTTAATTACGATAAAGTTAATCTTAGCTAGGGTCTATTCCTCCTCCAACTAAGAGTAGTAACTTGAAGTGATATGCTGAAATACCAAAACAAGAATTAAGAATACATAATTAAGAACAATTCAAATATTTATCATACGATTTAGAAATAATAACAAGGTTTTGTCATAGGTTTCATCTCCCTTAGGTATTTAGGGGTTAGTTCATAACTAAACAAGAAAACATCTCAGAATAATAATGATTACAAAACATAAAGAAAACCCAAAACTCTTGGAGGGGAAATTGAGGAGAGATCTTCAGTCTTGATAGTAGATCCAGCTTCTGAGATGGATCAATTGGCTTCCTTAGAGTAATTCCTTACTCCCTATTCTCCATCCCCCCTTTCTTCCTCTTCTAGGGTGTATTTACCGGCTTTGGAATGCCTAAGAACCCTCAAAAGTTGAGCTTAACTTGGCCTGGGCAGGGACACGCCCGTGTGCAATAACTTTAGGCCATGTTCGAGGTACACGGCCATGTGTTATACCCATGTGAATCGTGTTTCAGTTCTTCCAAATTGACACGGTCGTGCGATCTGCCTGTGTGAAGAGGTCCAGGCCGTGTTAAGTTCGTGCTTTGGCCCATTTTCTCTATTTTTGGCCCATTTCTCTTTCCTTTCATTCTCCTATGCCTACCTGAGAATAAAACATGAAATTAAGGCATTAGGAGCATCTAATTCACCAAATCTAAGAAGAAAACATTCATAAAATGCGTTAAGCATGGGTTATAAATATGTATAAATTATGGTTTATCAAATACCCCCACACTTAAGCGTTTGCTTGTCTTCAAGCAAGATCCTCAGATCACAGTTAAAATTTTCTTTTTCTCAACTTATAATTCCGATCAGTATTATCTCAAATCATCTCATAAGTAATCATATATTGAGAATTCAACTAAAAGAACATTAGAGCTTCAAACATTCTAAATTGAGTATTTTAATTATGAAAAACTTAGGTATCTCCCCTCCCCTAGGTAGTTATCATTGATTTGGAACCTCACAGAGTTTAACATCCTCACTAAAGATTCACTCAAATCACTCGAAGTGTTTAAGGACAATGAAATTAGCACTCATAAATCAATATGAAAAGTTATTAACATAGGCTTGCATAAAAATCAAATCTCCACCACTATAAATTGAGATGATACATCAATCCAAAAGTCTTTAAAGGGTTGTAACGAGGCTTAGTTAGGGGCTGTGGTCACAAGCTGAAAGAAAGGGTTAGAATCGAGATTGACTTGCAAAATTACTTAACTAGAAAAAATATTAAATCATTGCTTGCGTACAACAAAACTTTCTTCTTTGACTATGGAATGAGACTTACAAGCAAAAGATAACTACTGATTTATTTACATGGTTTTTTTTTTATTTTTTAAGAACAAGTCAAATATCATAGATTACTGTTAAGAACAAGACATAGTTAAGCAATTTATTCAAATCAATTCTCGGCAAAATTGGGGATCAAATTAATTTAAGGGGATTTCAACAATAATGGGTTAATGGTTAATATCAAGGGTAGTACAAGGAATGGCTTGTTAGGCTCAAAAGGGTTTACTAAGGGTTAATCGTGGAGGTAGGCTTTTCATGGCATGAGTGGGTTAATCCTAAGTGCCTCTATCATCTTGATATATCAAATCAAATAGTGTGGTTTTGACATGCATAATCAGACAAGTTTTAGAATAATAATTCAATATTGGCACACTCAAAGCAATAATAGAAGTGAGCATGAAAGAATTAATAGATGCTCAAAAGGCTCAAAAGTCTCACAAAAATTTATGGCTTTTTTATGTTTAAATCTATGGGATTCAATTCAAGATAATACCTAAATTTAGGGAAACAACCTAAAATTTTAAATTCTTATCATGCTTGATTTTTTATTGTCTTAAAGTTTAACAATCAATGCATGAATGCCTATGTTTTAATTCAAGATATACCAATCAAAATTATCAGTCAATCAAAATTCATCTTAAAGTTTAACAATCAATGCATGAATGCCTATGTTTTAATTCAAGATATATCAATCAAAATTATCAGTCAATCAAAATTCATCTTAAACATGATATGAGAGATTCACAAGAGAACAAAATAATATTCAGGGATTTTTAGATAATGAAATAATTACCCCCTACACTTAAGATGTACATTGCCCTCAATGTAAAAGGATACATATATGGAAAAATATAAAATCATAAGAGAGGGAGAGATTGAAACTTCCTGAGTGGTGAATGAGTGTCCTAGTTCAGAGTTATGGAGGTGAATGAGGATACTCCGGTGGTGGTAGAGGTTGGGTACCACAAGTGCTGTGCCAAAAGAATATTATATCTCCTTATTGAGTAGGGCATGGTAACTGTGGCGAACCTTTTCCATCGGAGTTTGAAGTTCCTAAATGATTGCGAGCTTTTGGAGCTCTTTGATAACTGTGATAAAAGCAGGAACTGTTTAAGGGATATTAGGAAGAATGATTCACTCGTAAAAGATTAGTCGAAAGTAAAGATTGTTAGATAAATATTATAAATCCTAATAAAAATAAAATGAAAGAAAAATAAAAAGTTGTCTTAAATAAAAATAAAAACAAAAACATAAAATAAGGAAAATAAAAATTTCTAAACATCTTCATCGCTGGATGGTTCGCGAGGTGGGACTGGCGATGAGATGTGGAGGTGCTGACAAATCTGCTGTAGAGTAGCATCAATGTTGTCAAATCTTTGAAAACATTGCTGCTCTAATATGTTAAGGTGCTCAGAGATGTCAGTGTATGAAGCCACCGCATGAACTGGCCGAGAAGGTGGTGGTGGTGGGTGGTAAAGTGGGTCCTCGTGTTGGGTAGGGACATTATCAGTAATGCCCTCGGGAACCTTCTCCTCGGTGGACTGAGCGAGACGATATTGGGGAGGGTAGGTTCCTCGGTGCCTCTCGATCATCCTCATGCTCATCATACTCGAGATGCCTTGTGAGACATCTGGCCAATAACGGTCAAGGATGATGCTTGGGCCGCGGTGTTGAGGAGTCTGAAGTATCGCGCCAATCGAGTGACGTATGGGCCAATGGAGATGACCCCTCTCCAATGTCACTTCGTCTGGTGGCGTATGGCAAGAGCGATGAAGTAGGCAAGGTCGATGACGTGCCTGTTGGACATACACCATAAATAATAGACATCGTGGGTAGTGACGACGTCGGTGCTCTCCCTCCGTCCTGTCAAAGTATGAGATAAGAGAGAATTGAGGTACCTTAGGGATGGAAGGAGGGATGATGCCTTGGTGCGACTAGGGTCTTAGGTGGCCGAATGTGGGATGAGGGCATCCCAACACCGTGAGAGAGAACGATGGATGTGGCAGTCAAGAGCGTGTAAGTCATTCTCCTCTCTAAACTCCTCGGTATAAAGACCCAACGCAGTACCGAACTCGAGAACGCTTAGTTGGCGGACTAATCCGCCTAAGCAAAACTGGAATGTGCCGGGATCATCATAGTTGGTCGTGACGGTTTGAATATGGAATGTCGAGCACAATTCCATTGTGAGCTTGAGGTACGTCGACTCGGTGATCCCAAAGAATTGCTCTCAAGGGTCGGTGGTGAGAAGAGCCCAGATTGCGTCAGCCAACTAGACTTGTTCGATAGTAGCGCAGTCTATGCAACGGCCCGCTGCTAAGGGTCAGGCCCGTAGTATTTGATATAGTTCCTCTTGGGGTCCGTTGGGAAACTGGAGGAATGGGTGACAAATTTTCGCAGTAGGGCCCGCAGAAGATGACGCTCCTTTCCTTTTCCTGGAAGCGGGAACGGCAATTTTCTTGCCTCATGAGGACGGCATTGTGAACCTATACAAATGAAGAAAAAAAAATAATCAATAGGTATATAAATTTGAAAAGCCATAATTTTGAGCAAACAATTTCAGCCAAAATATGAACCAAGCACAACCAACCCAATTCCTTTTGACAGCATAATTTCGTGACATTATCAATGTGAGGACATGAGGATGGGCATATTAATGGCATGTAAATGAAAAAAGAATGAAGCTTTCCTAACAACTTATATGAACATAAAATGCATGAAAAAATTTTAACTACTCTTGATCATGAAGGTTTTATTTCTAACTAAATGAATGGAGTAAGGAATGCATGCAAGAACTTAAACTAAATAATGGGTGTGATATTTAAATGATGAAAACTATAGAAATAATGTCAAAAACTTGCATATTATTGTGATAACTAGGCCTAAAAATCAATAAAATAGAAAAGGAAGAAGTAAACAAACGCTAGGAAGAGGAGAAAAATGTGTCAAAAACGAAGTTAGAGGCGGCGCACGGGTGTGGCATGGAGACCATATGGACTTGCAACGGCTAGGGTTAGGGTTTTTGAGTAGGGAAGACAATGAATAGTGCAGGGTATTTATAGATTTTGGGGCACATAGCCAGGGGACACGCCCGTGTGTCCCAATTTCAGGCCGTGTGTTTCGCGTTTTTTCCCCTTTTGGCGCGTCTGAAATTTGCCACACGCCCGTGTTCCTTGGGCATGTTGTTTAACACGGCCATGTCGTACGACCGTGTTTTGCCTTGTTCGCTTCTCCCACGCCCATGTATGCAATCCCCATGCCCGTGTTAAATTGTCAGGCTCACCCACAGGTGTTAGGCACGGGCATGCCGAACGCCCGTGCTAGTTTCTCAGTTTCGACCATGGTCCTCAGGCACGGGCGTGATGTACGCCCGTGTTGTTTTGGCAGGTTCACCCACGGCTATGTCGCACGGCCGTGGTGATTTATCGTTGCCCGTGTTTTGGGAAAGTCTTGCCCTATTTCCACACGATCTTACACACGCCCATGTGAGTGGCCGTGTCCCTGTGGGAAACCTGTTTTCAAGAGCTCCGTTAGCATGTTAGATGTTAAACACTAAAATTAAAAGAAATTAAAAGAAGTTAATATAGTTAATGCTCGAGTTGCCTCTTGAGAAGTGCTTATTTATAGTCTAAGTCGACTTACCTCTCTGTTGAATGGTCAAGGTGGTTTAAGGAGTTTGTACTCCTCATTCTTGCTATCATTCTTATCGAAATAAAGCTTTAGCCGGGAATTGTTTACCTTAAAAGTGTCGAACTTGGGATGACTTACCTCCACTGTATCGAATGGGAAAATACTAAGTACCGTAAGAGGGGTTCCTTCATCTGGGTTGGGAGTGACAATGTGAGGTTCTGCGGCATCTAATAAGACTTGATCTCCAACCTTAAGTTGATTTGGAGAGGTATCAAGCTTGTTTTGGCATAGTTTCGGTTTATCAGGTGTTCTCGGTTTATGTGCTCACCATTCGTCTAGCTCCTCTATCTGTAGCCTTCGTTCTTCATGAATGGGTCCTCTATTATCGTTGGAACATGGCTCGTGTACTTCTTTCAAGCTTAATTTCTGCAAAGTAGGTTGTGTCATATCATCAGTTTTAGCAGAATGGTGTGGATCATTACCTTCCATGTTCGATGTGATGCTAGAATTACGAGCGTAAAGGGTGATTGTTTCGTCTCCCACGTGAAGTATAAGTTCACCTGTACCAATATCAATAATTATTTTAGCAGTTGCTAAAAAGGGCCTCCCTAAAATCAAAAGGGTGTTGGTCTCCTCCTCTATGTCTAAAACAACGAAATCAACGGGAAATATGAATTTATCCACTTTCACTAGTACATCTTCAATGATACCCCTAGGAAATCTTATAGTTTTATCTGTCAATTGAATGCTCATCCTAGTTTGTTTAGGTTTCCCAAGACCTAGTTGCTTAAACATTTTGTAAGGCATGGCATTGATACTTGCCCCTAAATCAGCTAATGCATTATTCACATCTAAACTACCAATTAAGCAAGGAATTGTAAAACTCCCTAGATCTTTCAATTTGTTGGGTAGCTTATTCTGTAGAATAGCTGAGCAAACTGCGTTTAACTCCACATGCGATGCTTCGTCCAACTTCCGCTTGTTTGCTAAAAGCTCTCTTAACAATTTCATTGCATTTGGCATCTGTGATAGAGCTTCAATAAACGATAAGTTGATATGTAATTTTTTAAAAGTTTAAGGAATTTACCAAATTGTTCATCTGAGCGGTCTTTCCTTGTCGTGTTAGGGTATGGCACACGAGGTTTGTATTCTACTTTCACCATTTTATTATGGCTTACCTCACCATCACCTTTGCTTTCCACATTTTCTTGCCTTGGTTCAGGCTCAGTCTCAACGCATCCTTCTTGAGCATCAATTGCATTGGGCTGTTCTCTTGGGTTCGGTTTAGTATTACTTGGCAAGCTACCTTGTGGTCGTTCAGAAATTAGCTTGGACAGCTGACCTATCTGGAATTCGAGTCCTTGAATAGATGCTTGTTGATTTTTGAGTGCTGTCTTGGTATTCTGGAAACGAGTTTCTGACACAGATGAATTTGGATAGCATCTCCTCAAGGTTCGGCTTCTTTTCCTGTTGATAAGGTGGCTGTTGAAAAGCCTGAGGATTCTGTGGCCTTTGAGTTCCTTGACCGCCGCAAGAGAAATTTGGGTGGTTCTTCCAACCTGCATTATAAGTATTACTATATGGATTATTTTGAGATCTAAAATTATTGTTACTCATATAGTTGACTTGTTCCTCTTCGGTTGTAGAATTGAATGGTGGGTATTCTGTAAGCACACCTCCTCCACTTGAATCACACCTCATCATTGGATGTACCTGCGTAGAACCAAGTAAACCATCAATTTTCTTATTCAGAAGTTTTACCTGATTTGACAACATAGTGACCGAATCGACGTTATAAATGCCTGCTACTTTCGTTGGCTTAGTCCTCATGACTTGCCACTGATAGTTATTCAATGACATCTCTTCAATAAATTCAGAAGCCTCTTTAGGTGTTTTGTTATTGATGGTCCCAATACCAGCTGCATCAATCATTTGTCTTGTCGAAGGGTTCACACCATTGTAGAATGTTTGAACTTGCAGCCATAGAGGTAATCCATGGTGTGGGCACCTTCACAAAAGGTCCTTGTATCTCTCCCATGCATCGTAAAGTATTTCTAAGTCCATCTGTACAAAAGAAGATATATCATTACGCAACTTAGCTATTTTTTCCAGTGGAAAATATTTTAATAAAAATTTTTCGGTCATTTGTTCCAAAGTGGTAATGGACCCTCGTGGTAGTGAGTTCAACCATTGTTTAGCTTTATTCCTCAGTCAAAAAGGGAATAGCCGAAGGCCAATGGCATCATCAGAAACACCATTAATTTTAAAAGTGTCGCACAGTTCTAGGAAATTTGCCAAGTGAGTGTTGGGGTTCTCACCCTGCAAACCATCAAACTGAACAAATTGCTTTATCATCTGAATTGTGTTAGGTTTCGTTCAAAATTATGTGCAGCAATAGCAGGCCTAACAATACTTGACTCAGTTCCTATAAAATTAGGTTTAGCATAATCATACATAGTACGAGGAGCAGGATTCTGATTTGCTAATTCAGCGAGTATGGCTGGAGGTAGCGGATTGTCTTGATATTCTACCATCTCCTCGGTTGTAGTTGAGATATCATCCTCTTGCTCTTTCTCTGTGTATCTTAAGCTGCGCTTGATTTCTCATTGGTTTTTACGAGCTGTACGATCAATTTCCTCATCAAAAAGCAATGGTCCTGACGGGTTTCTTCTAGTCATAAACTATAAGAACCTGCCACGTGAAAAAAGAAAGAAAATTAGTAAGATAAAAATTGTAGTTAAATTGCATGAAAATAAATGGCTAAAGTAATAAAAAATTAAGCGTTCCTAATATCTTAGTCCCCGGCAACGGCGCCAAAAACTTGATCGTCGATTTTCCTGTGATAAGTTTTATAAGTTTATAATGAATCGGTTCTTGAAACTAACTATTATCACGACGTAGGCAAGTGTACCTATCGAACAGTAGTATAGTTTTAGCAAGACTATTATCACGACGTAGGCAAGTGTACCTATCGAACAGTAGTATAGTTTTAGCAAGACCAGATTGTCGAACCCAAAGGACTATGAGTACTAGTAATGACTGTCTTCTTATTATCTAGCTGAAAAAAATAGATTTGTTTTAACTAACTAATTAATTAAACTAAGAACTTGCAGAAAATAGAATTTGGGAAATTACTTTTGGGGAAAGTGATTGATTGAGACAATACCTAAGGAAAAATCCACCTAGACTTTTACTTGTTATTCTGGCTCTGAACCGGACGATTTATTCATTTAACTTGTTCCGTAGAAATCCCTACTGTATATTATTATCCCTCTCGATACTAACAACATCTAATCCCTAGGTTGAATAACCGAGAGTTATCTTTAATTAACACCCTAAGGTTGCATTAACTCGATCTATGGATTCTCTTATTAGGTTTCACCCTAATTCGGCAAAATCTTGTCACCCTATCTCTAGGTGCGCAATCAACTCTGCTTAATTACGACAAAGTTACTCTTAGCCAGGGTCTATTCCTCCTCCAACTAAGAGTAGTAACTTGAAGTGATATGCTGAAATACCAAAACAAGAATTAAGAACACATAATTAAGAACAAGTCAAATATTTATTATACGATTCAGAAATAATAACAAGGTTTTGTCATAAGTTTCATCCCCCTTAGGTATTTAGAGGTTTTGTTCATAACTAAACAAAAAAACATCTCAGAATAATAATGATTACAAAACATAAAGAAAACCCAAAACTCTTGGAGGGGAAATTGAGGAGAGATCTTCAGTCTTGATAGTAGATCCGGCTTCTGAGATGGATCAATTGGCTTCCTTGGAGTAATTCCTTACTCCCTATTCTCCGTCCCCCCTTTCTTCCTCTTCTAGGGTGTATTTATAGGCTTTGGAATGCCTAAGAACCCTCAAAAGTGGTCTTTTCTGAATTAAACTTAACTTGGGCTGGGCAGGGACACGCCCGTGTGCGATAACTTCAGGCCGTGTTTGAGGTACACGGCTGTGTGTTATACCCGAGTGAATCGTGCTTCAATTCTGCCAAATTGACATGGTCATGTGATCTGCCCATGTGAAGAGGTCCAGGCCGTGTTGATTTTGTGCTTTGGCCCATTTTCTCCGTTTTCAGCCCGTTTCTCGTTCCTTTCGTTCTCTTATGCCTACCTGAGAATAAAACATGAAATTAAGGCATTAGAAGCATCGAATTCACCAAACCTAAGGAGAAATCATTCATAAAATTCGTTAAGCATGGGTTATAAATATGTATAAATTACGGTTTATTGGTAGTGAAATGAATAGAGACTGAAACTTTCAAAAACTTTACTAAACTTTTGCTATTTATTACATAAAATATCTGTTAATATATAATGAACTGATGCATAAAACTCATAATGTAGATAAACTCAAATTAGACAATGAGCACATGAGGTATCCGTAGACGTGGTACTCGAGGCTGAGGTAGAGGCTGTGGGGGGCTCAAGCTGAGTCCTCATCTCTGGGTAGCATGCCAAATCTAGACACCACTAAGACACTTGTGTCACCTGCTATTGAGACTGGGTCTTAGAGTCGTTCGGCTGCAGATGACACACTGTCCCAAGCTATGCTGAGGATACTAGAGAGGGTCGTTGGACCCAATGCTGAGGATACGCCCGTGTGTCTACCCATGTGGACAAAATGAAGTCATTTCCTAGCTTTATTTCTCACCTAAAATCACCCAAAAACTTGCATATAAAACACTCAACCAATTCTAACCAATTTAAGTATTTAAAGTAGGCAATTTCATCATTTAACAAGGCATACCAATTCATGCATATATGGTTACCAACTCACCTTAGCTTAACTTAGGCATTAATAACATTTGATTGCATGAACTTAGCATAACACATGTGGTGTAACACCCTAAACCCGGCCTGGACGTTATGGCCAAATCTGGCGCATCACATTGAAGTGTTTTAGCGAAAACCGTGTTTTCATTGAAAACCCTTCTTAATGTAAAAGAAACCTTAACTATCCTTTAAAACAACTCCTTTCAATCACTTGTTTAATATATATGATTTTATGAAGACATGTCATTTAAAAATGTAGTTGCGGAAACGTAGATAAGTCATACTATAGTTTAAGAAACCATGTTCAACCTCTTATGGTTTCATCACATAAAAATAATAATCCAAATAATAATAAAGTGGAAGCCCTTTTACAATCTGATTTGAAAAGTACTTAATAAAATAGAAACTGATAAGCTTTAAAAAGAAAAACAAGTCCAAATTATCTTACTAGCTGGCCACCCAGAGTCCCTCCAAATAATGAACCTTTTACTGAGCATCACCTGAAAATAAAATAAAATAAAAGAGGGGTGAGTTTTCGCAAACTCAGTAAAAAAAATCATCATACATCAAACATGCAATGCAATCCCATCCAAATTATCCATCCGCTACACACCAGCTCTGTCCCCCGTCACACCATGGGGGGATATGAATATCGACCCACCTAGCCCACAAATCAATAGTAGCCCGGTTACGGAACTACCTCCATTTACATATTAGGCTTTAAAAGCCGTCGGTGAATCCACGATTGTCAAGCAACCATGCGATCCTCATATACTTCCTCCGTTCCATAGTTCCCACCCCATATGCAACCTAAGTAGAACATCATATGTATGCATGCCACAACCATAAAACTTACATTCAACACCTAGGGGTATTTTAGTCATTTTTGCCCTTAGGGATATTTTGGTAATTTTCCCTTAAGTATGGTTTCCATTTACCTTGGCCCGTTAACAAGTCCCGCGAGCTAAAATGAATGAATACTATGCACCAGGTAGGATTCCAAAGAAGAGGAGGTGGGTTATTAAGACCGCTTAAGTACCAAGCTCTCTCTAGATCCAATCCTAGACATGCATATACCCGTTGCCACACCTTAATCCTTTGACCTATCCACGATCGCAAAATATTAATTAAGTCTTATGTAGTTATCATATGCTAGGCCCAAAACCCCTTACAAAGCCCAAACAAAGTCATATACCTGTACATGGCCCATTAAGCCCAATCATATTCATATGGCCCATTAGGCCCAAATTACCTGTATACGGCCCATTAGGCCCAAATCATATTTATATGGCCCTTTAGGCCCAGTCACATTCATATTCATGCTCGCATACAAATTCCCATCACATAGCATCAATATTCAGTTTTTGCCTATTATGGGCCCAAAGCCCATCGGGCCCATTTAGCCCATTCCAGCCCGTATGGCCAAATCACAACCCAAGTCCACAGAATCGCTCGTGGGTCTCAGGCAACCTATCGGTCTCTCCCTTACGAGTGTTCGCACACTCATAAGACTACCGGAGCCACGCTTTCAGCTTTTTGGCATTACGACATTTCGGTATTTCGGCTTTTGCCAATTCATAGTGTGTGTGCAGTGTATGTACACACCTGGTAAGCAAGCGTGATGCGATCTCCTTAGCTCCAAACCTTGAACAAAAATCTCAAATAGTTTTTCCTTGATTATGTACCCCTTAGATCAATACTGCAACACCTAAAGAGCAATTCGGCAATGAGCTAAGATCTGAGATCCAATACTCACTCCCTACCACAGTTGATTAGAAAGAGTGAGGGACAATATTCGATACTTAGCGAAGAAAACTGATTGAAAGGGTAACACTTACACAGATTCGGTCAAAGAGTATTCGGCTCTAGAGATTTGAATGGCACAATTACTTATTCGACACCAAGGGAGAGAGGAAGAAGAATCAACTAAACCCAAAAGTGAAACAAAGAAATCGACACAAGAAAAATAATAAAGAGAACAAGGGTTGGGTTTTCAGCTTTTGGAGAAATCGGCAGAAAGAAAAAGAAGAAAACAAAAGGTTTTCAGCTTTTAGGGAAAAGGGTTTTCGGTAACAGGGTGAAAGAAATTCAGCACTAGCCTGGCAACCCTGCATTCGGCACTTATTTATAGCCCTTATAGCCGAATTACCTGGCCCTCAGTTCCTCATTTGGCTCCATTACCTCTCCCTCTCATCTCCTCGTTTTTCTCCTTGATAACCCATTGATCCTTTTCTTAATTTTCTCTCTTGAACACTCCCCTTAGAGTCCATTTTCACGCCACTTCCAACCTTCTAGAAGGCCAAAATCAAACTCCTAAAAATACTAAGCTAAGATTCGAACCTAGGATCTCCTTGCTAGCCACTAACGCCACCTCCCTACACTCTAAGTGGCGTCACTTAGCCACTCCACCACAAGGTTTTCTGGTGCCATTTTCCCCTATCTTCATTTAAAAGCCAAACTACTTGCCAACAAGGCCCTTTTAATTATCAAACTTTAATTTCTTCTACCCCTAGATTCAAACTCAAACCTTGACCAAGACCTACCAATGCGTAATTAACACTTAACCGGGATTGCTAAGCACTAAAAGAAAAATTCACGATTTTAAGATTTTTTGGGTTTCGAAATTTTTGAGTTTCGGGATTTTTGGGGCATTACATGTGGAGATATGTGTATATACCATAATAGCTTGCTAAATCATATCCAAAATGAACCATCACTAGGCATTCCAATGGCTAGGTTACAAAATGACCTTTCAAGCCACTATTGGCCAAGTTTCCCTATACATGCCATTACACCAAAATGATTTCACTAAATATACCCAAAATGCTAGTTGATAGTGTGGCAATACTCCAATGATCTTCCAACCTTCACGAGCTTCCGAGCACTATAAAATAGGGGAAAATAAAAGGAGTAAGCATTACATGCTTAGTAAGTTCGTATAATAGAAACTAAACTTACCAATCTTGTTTATTAAAATCTAGGCATACAATGTTATGTTTCCATCCATTTGGCTAAATAGCCGAATCACATACATTTCATCAAACATGTTAGTCACCAACCATTCATATAAATCAAATAACATAGATGAGCTTATCAAGCAATGTTCTTTCAAGTCATTACCATTATATCTCAAGATTTTCATGCCAAGTCAAGAGTTATATGTCCATTGAATAATTGAAATCTTGATGAAGGCTCAAGTAGTACACTTGAGGTGTATGATTCATTAATACGTCAATTCTTCTCGTGGGTACCCCTTAGGGTACTTAACCAAGGAACACACTCACGAGCCACATGTCGTATATCAAGATTACCAGTCCAGGCTAAACCCTTTATATAACGTATGCTCACAATAGCTCGATTAGGTTACCAGTCTAGGCTAAACCCTAATCATAACGTGTGCTTGAGAAGTATTATATCGGGATTACCTGTCCGGGCTAAACCTTTATATAAAAATGTCATTGGGATTACTCATCCGAGATAAATCCTGTCCTTAACAAATGCAGGACCTCATTAATTTTAGGAAAGCATATACATTCATCGGAATTCAATATTCAATCGGGACTTAACCAATTTTTCACCATTTCAAGCATGTATCAATTTTTCATCATAGCATACAAATAAGTAAAGCCTCCCTAACATCGAGTTTGTGTTTTTTGGATATATATAAATGAATTTAATCATTAATTTCATACATTTCATACTTCGATAGACTTAATTTACGTCCTAGGCAAAATTGCCATTTTGCCCGTAACTTTTCCAAAAATTCTAATTTTGTCCCTAGGCCTAGAAAATGAAACTTATGCAAATTACTCCCTATTCCAAGCCTAACCAAAGCCCCATTACAAATTTTCCAGCACATGTTTACATAAAATTTTAGAATTTTTCCTTCAATTTCACAAGTTTACATTTTAGTCCCTAAATCAAGTTTTCATCAAATATCACATTGCAAAAGTTGTTTATCTATCAATAATCTTTCATTTTCTACCATAAATTTCTAATTTCCAGCATAGTACATCCATGACCCATTTTCATACCTTGATAACTTTTGAAATTAATCCCTCAGATAGAGAGATTAAGTTATCTCAGTTTTAAAAATACCAAAATTACTAAAAACGGGACACGAAAACTTACCCAGTTAGGCCTTGAAAGCTTATTTTCTCTCTCCTAAGGTTTTCATGTGTTTTAGGTTGAAGATGATGAAAATAAGATGATATAATTTCTTTTCGTCTTTTAATTAATCATGTATTTTGGTATTTTCAATTTAGTCCCTTGCCTTTTTCTATAATTCCATGGATGAGTCACCATAAAAATCTACATACTTTTATTAATGGTATAATTACCATATAAGGACCTTAAGTTTTGAATTCCATAGCTATTTGATCCTCATAGCTACTAGAATTTAACTTTTTCATTTTATACGATTTAGTCCTTCTCGTAATTAGGCACCAAATCGATAAAATTTTCATATCAAAATTGTCACACATCATTACTGTCACGCTACTAGCCATATGGTAAAATAAAAATAAAATATATTTTGGATTGGATTTGTGGTCTCGAAACCATTGTTCCGATTTCATTGAAAAATAGGCTATTACAAGTTACTGAGATTACCTCCTAATAGGGAAGTGGAGTTTGGGATTGAGCTTCTTCCGGGTATGGCTCCGTTGTCCATTGCTCCCTACCATATGGCACCGAAAGAGCTTATTGAGCTTAAGGCTCAACTGCAACAGCTTTTGGACCGTGGTTTCATCAGTCCTAGTGTGTCTCCATAGGGAGCACCAATTCTATTTGTTAAGAAGAATGATGGGACCATGAGGATGTGTCTCCATAGGGAGCACCAGTTCTATTTGTTAAGAAGAATGATGGGACCATGAGGATGTGTATAGATTATCGATAGTTGAACAAGTTGACTGTGAAGAATAAGTATCTGCTTCCAAGGATTGACAACTTGTTTGATCAATTCAGAGGGGCTTTTGTGTTTTCGAAGATTGATCTTCGATCTGGATATCATCAGTTGAAGGTTAAGGAAGCTGATGT
This sequence comes from Gossypium anomalum, assembly GCA_025698475.1. Classification (NCBI taxonomy): domain Eukaryota; kingdom Viridiplantae; phylum Streptophyta; class Magnoliopsida; order Malvales; family Malvaceae; genus Gossypium; species Gossypium anomalum. The sequence goes on along the minus strand of CM046963.1, from coordinate 18,100,865 downwards.
ACGAGTTTCTAGTCATGCCTTCTGGATTGACGAATGCTCCGGCTGCATTTATGGATCTGATGGATCGTGTGTTTCAACCTTATTTGGATAAGTTTATGGTGGTTATCATTGACGACATTCTGGTATACTCTAAGACGAAGGATGAGCATGACGAGCATCTTAGATTTGTGCTTCAGACTTTGCGTGAGAAGCAGCTTTATGCCAAGTTAAGAAAGTGCGAGTTCTGGTTGCCTGAAGTAACTTTTTCGGGGCATGTGGTTTCTGCTGAGGGGATTCGTGTAACACCCCTAACCCGTATCCGCCGCCAGACTGGGTTACGAGATATTACTGATCAAAACATGGATTCGAACAATCGTATGCATATACTTGTACAAACTTATAAACCAATCAATCTTACTATAAAAAGTCAATTTTATTAATTAACATCACCTAAACAGATGTAATATGGATACAACTTTTTAATTATACAAAATATTCAATCATGCCTCAAATGCAAAAGTCAAAGGTAAATAGAATTCACAAAATCAAGTATATCAATCCATTCCAACATTATCATGCTAAGATTGACTTTTTAATATGGTACATATTTTATCAAATTATACTATAATTAAAAGACATGCACACTGACTACTTAATATTTACGTACTATTGTACAAGTCATCTTTCAATTTGCCATTTTCATTTCATTTAGCTGAATTTAAAAGCATTATCCATGATGCTTAAAAATTATTCATTTCTAACCTTATTCACCAATTTTAAGAATCAATACTTATTTAATATGAATATTAAAACATATGCCGAATATATTTCTCCTATTCATAACCAGCATTTTAACTTATTAATGTAAAACTCGTTATAACACAATATACATATTATATAATAAAATATTCTAACATTTAACATGCTACAGTTGAATATAACATACTATAACCACCTATGTTAACCACATTTACTAAATTACATAATAAAATAAATTAATGACTCCATATAACATCCACAACTTGTCGCTATTGGATCAAACATTAATTAGCTATTACAACCGAATTTAAACAGTTTAAACTCATCCAAAAATATGCATGCATAACTCAACTAGTTGACCAAAATAAATTATTTACTAGAGAAGATTATTTCTATAATTTCAAAACATTTCCCACATATAGACATATACAAAATGTAAACATTTCATACTATGTATCAAATATATTAAGTCAATAACCTGTTACGTGAAGTCATAAATAACATATTATCCTAATACAACCACACATTCACATACATTTTAATTGATTCTTACCATAGCCGAATCAACCATATACTTACCCAAACTTATTTACCATTTCCAAAACCTAAAACACCTAACACGAACATCATTCAGTCATAGCACCTAATTTCATAAACGAAATAACCACCAACCAAACTAAATATAACTAAATTCAAACATAAAAGATTAAAGCCATTTTCGCATGGCTCAATTTATAGAAAACCAAAATCCAACATTTCAAAACACATTTTAGCCTATACATGCCATAATTTGAGTTTAACTTATAAAGGTACCAAAATAGTAGATAGTGTGATGAACTTGGCTGAGAATCCCCGAGCTTGTAGCTTGACTTCAAAACCTATAAAATAGAGTAAACATAACATACAAAGTAAGCTATCAAAGCTTAGTAAGTCATAAGAAAATAAACTACTCAATGATGTTATCAACTTAACTAAACTAAACCAAAGTATTATATCATTTCACAGTTAAATCCAGACACTTAAGTATTCATGTTACATACATATAACCATATATATATTTGTATTCAATTATATTATCACTTTAACCGAATGCTTATATAGCCAAAATTAACAAATTATTATTTAACCTTCAAGGCAGAATATTCATTGTATACCTAGTTCACATACTTATAATTACATAAACTCATAGATCATAATATAATTTCATGTACATATATTAGTCATTTGGCCGAATACACATAAACACACATACATGTAATTAAGACTCATTCAATAATGTGCAATAGGCCGAATACACTTACCTTATTTTTAGTAAATATCAAACTAATTCATACCTGGCCTTTTAGCTCGATTTACATACTCGAACTCAACTTATCTTTGCCCAATGAACCATTTGGAATTGGATAGGACACTCAGATAATCACATAAATCGTACAATGCCAATGTCCCAGACGTGGTCTTACATGTAGCCACATATCGATGCTACTGTCCCAGACAGGGTCTTACTCGTAAACACATATCGGAATCACAAATCGATGCCTTGGTGTTACTCGTACACATATATCGGGTCCTATGTCATGACATATGTATCATAGCGACTCTTAAGGTTCATACGAGGCTTTCAGACATCGTAACTCGATCGAAATGACTGCTCATACATGATTACCAAGCTTGTACATGTTCGGCAATTGCATTTATAATATCATATATTTCGATTCAGCATCTATACTTTAGATTTAATTAAAATTAAATACGTCTATTTACTTATAAACTTACCTCTGATAGCAAAAAATCGGTACGGATTAACTAGTCGACAACTTTCGTTTTTCACCGATCCAAATCTGATTTCTTTGGTTCTTGATCTAAACATATTTAAATTAAGCTCATTCAAACATATTTTCATTCAATTTAGTCCAAAAACACATAAATAGGAAAATTACCATTTTACCCCTAATATTTACAATTTTTACAATTTAGTCTTTATTGCACAAAACACAAAATATTCAAAATTTCAAGGTACTCATGTTTGGCCGAATATACCAAGTGTTCATACAAGCCCATATTTTTCATTTATTTCACATTTTAGTCCCTCAAATTATTTTTTTTGTAATTTAGTCCTAATTACTCAAAATCATCAAAAACTCCAATACAAAATATGTTAATCTAAAACATATCTTTCATTTTTCATCATCAAACAACAAAAATCACAAGCTATCAACAATGAAACAATTCAAAATATTCATCAAAATCAAAAATTAAAGCTTGGGTTTTGTATTACTCAAAGCAACGATCTAAAAAACGTAGACATTATTAAAAATCGAGCTAAGCATATACCTTAATTGAGCTTAAAACCACCCGAACCCTAGCTTCCTTTCTTTTCTTTTTTATTTTATTAAGTGTCAGCTATGGTGAATTAATGAAACAAAATGAATTTGATAACTTTGTTATTAACTAATATATGTTTATTTACTAAATTACTTAAATAACCTTAATGAAATAATAAATAAACTATATAATATATGTCTTTTACCATCCACTTATTAAGGCAATGGACTATTTAAAACTTAAAGACTTCCTTTTAATAAGCCAATAATAATTCGGTCCTTTATACTTTTAGCTACCAAATTTTTGTTTTACGCGATTAAGTCCTTTTATTTAATCGGACACCTAAACGATAAAATTAAATCACGAAAATTTCAAAGATATAAATTCACACAAAATACACACAGAAAATAATTTTAAAATATTTTTTTGACTCAAATTTGTGGTCCCGAAACCACCGTTTCGATTAGGGTCTAAATTGGGCTGTTACAACTCTCCCCCCTTAGGGATTTTCGTCCTCGAAAATCTTATCGGTGAATAGTTTCGGATAGTGTTCTCTCATTGCATCGTCTAGTTCCCACATTGCCTCTTCAACACCGTGTTTATGCCACATTACTTTAACTAATGGAATCTTCTTATTTCGTAACTCTTTAATCTCGTGAGCCAGAATACGAATCGGTTCCTCCTCGTACGTCATGTCGGGTTTAATTTCAATCTCAGACGGAGTAATCACATGTGAAGGGTTAGATCGATATCTACGAAGTATCGAAACATGGAATACATTATGGATCTTTTCTAACTCAGGTGGCCACAATAGTCTGTAAGCCACCGGCCCGATATGCTCTATAACCTCATACGACCCAATAAACCTCGGACTCAATTTGCCTTTACGACCGAATCTGAGTATTTTTTTCCAGGGTGAGACTTTCAAGAAGACTTTATCTCTGATCTGAAACTCTATATCTTTACGTTTCAAGTCCGCATAAGATTTCTGACGATCTGACGCTGTTTTCAAGCTTTCACGGATCACTTTCACTTTCTGGTCAGTTTCTATTATCAAGTCAACCTCGTGTATTTTTTTTTCACTGAGCTCAGTCCAGTACAATGGCATACGGCATTTACGACCGTACAAACCCTCATAAGGTGCCATTTGGATACTTGATTGTTAGCTGTTATTATACGCAAATTCAATCAGAGGTAGGTATCGTTCCCACGTACCTTCAAACTCGAGAATGGAACATCTCAACATATCCTCAAGTATCTAAATAATTCGCTTAGACTGGCTATCTGTTTGTGGATGGAAAGCAGTACTGAAATGTAATTTCGTACCAAGTGCATCTTGCAGTTTCTTCCAAAACCGCGATGTAAACCTCAGATCTATATAGGCACACCATGTAATCTCACAATCTGAGAAACATACAATTCAGCTAGTTTATTAAGCGAGTAGTCTGTACGTATCGGAATGAAATGAGCCGATTTAGTAAATCTATCAACAACAACCCAGATTGCATCTTTCTTGCTCGGTGTCAACGGTAAACCAGATACAAAATCCATCGTAATTCTGTCCCACTTCCACTCAGGTATCATAATTAGCTGAAGTAATCCGAAAGGCACCTGATGTTTGACTTTTACTTGTTGACAGACTAAACATCTTGCAACAAAGTCAAAAATGTCTCGTTTCATACCATGCCACCAGTAAAGTTGTTTCAAATCATTATACATCTTTGTACTACCTGGGTGAACAGATAATCGACTGTTGTGAGCTTCATTCAAAATCATCTGAATCAACTCTGATTTTCTCGGGACATATATTCGGTTTCTAAATCTCAAACAGTCATCAGCATCAACCTTGAATTCTGAATCAGCATCCGTCTCACACTAAGCTCATTTTGTGATCAACTCATTTTCAACCTTCTGGGCATCATAAATTTGTTGAATAAATAACGGTCTTGCTTTCAATTTAGCTACCATCAAACCATCATCAGACATGGCCATATGTGCATTCATTGCACGCAAAGCAAATAGTGATTTTCAGCTTAAAGCATCAACAACAACATTAGCCTTTCCCGGATGATAATCAATTACAAGCTCATAGTCTTTTAGCAATTCCAACCATCGGCATTGTCTCAAATTCAGATCTTTTTGGGCCATCAAATATTTTAGGCTTTTATGATCAGAATAAACATGACATTTCTCACTGAATAGATAGTGATGCCAAATTTTCAATGCGAACACAATGGCTGCCAATTCTAGGTCGTGTGCCGGATAATTCTTTTCATGTGGCTTCAATTGTCTCGAGGCATAAGCTATAACTTTGCCTTCCTGTATCAAAACACAACCCAAACCATTCAAAGATGCATCACTATAAATAACAAATTCTTTACCCGATTCTGGCTGAACTAGCACTAGAGCTTCAATCAAAAGGGCTTTCAACTGATCAAAGCTTTTCTGGCACTTTTCTGACCACTCGAACTTAACATCTTTCTGCAATATCTTTTCCCTCGGGGCTACAATCATAGAGAAACCTTTCACAAATTGTCTATAATAACCAGCAAGTTCCAGAAAGCTTCGGACTTTAGAAACATTTTTTGGAGGTTTACAGTCAAGTATTGTTGAAACCTTACTTAGATCAACCCGAATACCTGATGCTGAAACAACATGTCCCAGAAAGCTAATTTTGTGTAACCAGAACTCGCATTTACTAAACTTCGCATACAACTATTTTTCTCACAAAGTCTGTAATACAAGTCTTAAATGTTCAGCATGTTCAGCATGTTCAGCTTCATCATGAGAGTAGATCAAGATGTCATCTATAAACATAACCACAAACCGGTTTAGATACGGTCTAAAAATTTGATTCACCAAATCCATAAAAATAACAGGTGCATTAGTGAGTCTGAATGGCATAACCAAAAACTCATAGTGTCCGTACCTCGTTTTGAAAGTAGTCTTTGGCACATTTGAATCTTTAACTCGCAACTGATAATAGCCTAATCTCAAATCTATCCTCGAAAATACTGTAGCCCTTTTTAGTTGGTCAAACAGGTTGTCAATTTATGGCAACAGATAGTTATTCTTTATAGTCACCTTATTAAGTTATCTATAATCAATGCACATTCTCATAGTTCCATCTTTCTTTTCCACAAACAACACAGGTGCACCCCACGGAGAGAAAGTCGGTCGTGCGAAACCTCTATCTATCAATTCTTGCAGCTGAGCTTTCAATTATTTTAATTCTGTAGGTGCCATTCTGTACGGAGCTATGGATATCGAAGTCATCCCAGGCATTAACTCAATACCAAATTCTACTTCCCGAATAGGTGGCAAACTCGGTAATTCTTCACGGAACACATCTGGATACTCACGTACAACTAGCACTGATTCAATGTTTCTTTCTGCCACTTTACTGTCAAGCACATAGGCAAAATAAGCTTCGCAGCCCTTTCTCACATATTTCTGAGCTAACATCGAAGAAATCACTGCTGGTAACCCTTTCAAATCACTAGATTCAATCCGAATAATCTTATCATTCTGGCACCGTAAATCAATAGTCTTTCTCTTGTAGTTTACAATAGCATCATGCAAAGTTAACCAATCCATACCCAAAATTATGTCAAACTTATCAAATGGCAACAACATGAAATCAGCTGGAAAGCATGGATCTCGAACCATCAAGGGACAATTCTTACACACTTTGTTAACCATAACACACCGGCCCAAGGGTTTGACACTCTAATCACAAACTCAGTAGACTCAACAGGTAGACTCTTGCTGAATACTGATGTCTCACACACATAAGAATGAGTAGAACCAGGATCAATCAATGCAATTATGCTAGTATCATAAAAAGTAAATGTACCAGTAATGACATTTGAGGATGAAACCTCCTCTCGTGCGCATATAGCATAGGCTCTGGTAGGCGCACGAGCCTCAAATTTGTTTGCTATATTTTTAAATCCTCTCTGACTGCCACTCGTATTACTCGTATTTCTAGGTAGTCTTCCCTGAGTTACAGTATTACCCGATCTCGTGTTCTGCACTGGATGCTCTTCAGCTAACCCTGGGCAATCTCGGATGAAATGATTTGTTGATCCATATTTAAAACAGGCCCGATCATACAATCTGTAACTGTAGGGATGTCGTTTACCACAATACTTACACTTAGGTTAATTAGATCTAACTTTACCCACACTAGCTACTGGGGTAGCTCTCGAACTAGTAGGTGGTCTATTCTAATCCTGTCTGGAGTAACCCAAAGTGGCTCTAGAACGACTGAATCATCTTGGAACTTCTTTGGTACTGACTGGACTGACTTGCTGAATGATCTCTTATGCAAGTTTCTGGCTTCAAAATCAGCTTTCTTTTTCTCTTTCCCGGGCTCTTCAGCTCTGCAGGCTCGCTCAATAAGTATCACAAATCCTTTTATCTCAAGTATGCCAACTAACAATTTAATGTCTTCGTTTAGTCCATCTTCGAATCTTTTACACATTAAGGCTTCGGTAGAAACACACTCTCGGGCATACTGATTGAGTCTCACAAATTTTCACTCATACTCTGTTACGGTCATCCGACCCTGTTTCAACTCTAAAAATTCTCTACGCTTTTAATCAATAAATCTCTGGCTAATAAATTTCTTACGAAACTCAGTCTAAAAGAATTCCCATGTCACCCGCTCTCTCGGAACCACTAATACTAGGCTATTCCACCAGTGATATGCTATGTCTCGAAGCAAAGATATGGCACACTTCAAACATTCATCTGGGGTACAGGAAAGCTCATCAAACACAAAGATAGTATTATCCAGCTAGAACTCAGCCCGCTCAGCATCATCATCATCAGTAGCTTTAAACTCTTCAGCCCTGTGTTTTTTGATTTTATCAATAGGTGGCTTATATAATCTCAACGGATCACTTACTTGAGGTATAGCAGGCATCGAAGATGGATTAGTCAGGGCTGGAGGTTGTTGTGCAGCCAGGTTAGTCTAGATATACTGAGTAAACCAGTCATTCATCATTTGGTAAAAGACTTCAATCGGAACATGAAAACGTGACTAAATTTGTCCTAGTTACTCTTCGGGACAGAGTGGAAGAAGGGAAGAGGTTCTCGAATGAGGAAAAGGACCCAATGACTTCGAAAGAATTAAACGATAAGCCGTATGAGGTGAAAATCTAATATGCTGATTCAGCAGAGAGGCGAAGAAGGGTGACTTATCTATCAACTTTTCCACTATCACCCCCAAAAACCAAACTCGCTTTACGTAAAGTTGCCAGAGTATGATTAACCTCTGGGTTTGAAATCACTGCTTATATACCTGGTATTGGCCACAATTCACAAGAACACTTTGTAGTCTTAGTAAGAGGGGGAAGGGTTAAGGATTTACCCGGTGTGAGATATCACATTGTTCGAGGAACCCTAGATTCTGTCGGAGTAAAAGATCATCAACAAGGGCGTTCTAGTGCGTTGTAGATTCTTATCCAAGACTTGTATCATTTGATGATGCCATGTGAATCGCTAGAAACTTGTGAAGTGTATGGCTAACCCAATAACGAAAGTTTCGTAAGGGGACTGGAGCAGGCTACCATGAGACAAAAGATCTTCTTTCTAAAGAGATTCGATTCAGAACTATTATATGTCCAAGGTTCAATACTGAAATAATTTTAGATGTTTTCCCTGACTTTTCCGTGTCAACAAACAATTTGAAATGCCTCGACTCTTTTAGAACAGGTCCAGGTTAAATAGCTATGATTCGAAGCACTTCTTTTTACACTATTTCAGAAACCCGAGGACTCAATCGTATGGATATGTAAAATACAGCATTTTCAATCCTAGCAGGAAAGGGAGGGAAACGGATACTCAATTTAAAGTGAGTAAATAGAATTCCATACTCGATCTCTTAGATACATATGGAATTCTATGGAAAACCGTATTCGATGAAAGTCGTATGTACGGCTTGGAGGGAGATCTTTCATATCTTTCGAGATCCACCATACAATATGGGGTTAAAAAGCCAGAATAAATGATTTTAGCCCTTATAAAAAGAAAATGGATTCTTGAACCCCTTTCACGCTCATGTCACTCGACGTACTGCAGAAGAAAAAATAGCAAAATCCAATCCAATTTATCGTAATCGATTAGTTAACATGTTGGTTAACCGTATTCTGAGACACGGAAAAAAGTCATTGGCTTATCAAATTATCTATCGAGCCTTGAAAAAGATTCAACAAAAGACAGAAACAAATCCACTATCTGTTTTACGTCAAGCAATACATGGAGTAACTCCCGATATAGCAGTAAAAGCAAGACGTGTAGGCAGATGGACTCATCAAGTTCCTATTGAAATAGGATCCACACAAGGAAAAGCAATTGCCATTCGTTGGTTATTAGGGGCATCCCGAAAATGTCTAGGTTGAAATATAGCTTTCAAATTAAGCTCCGAATTAGTGGATGCTGCCATCCCCTAAAGGAACCAGACATGATAATTTTTCATCATCCGGCTCAAGCAAAAGTCAATCAAATCAAATGGATACAAATGGATACCTATAAAATAAATCTATATTCTATATGTTTAAAATAAATCTATATGTTATCCCCACATATATGAATGGTTCCATATGTAAGAAAAAGGTTACCCGATTCCATTTTACAGAGTTGCAATTATACATTCTAGCCTCTCCCTTCTGGTTACTAGGAATCGGTCGAGAATCAACCGGCGTTGTCCCTTGCGCGGGAGTAGGCGCTGCACTCTCAACATCATCAGCTACTGCTCTGTCGGGATCCATTTACTATATGAAAACACATTTCAAATGTAAAAAATAATCACACTATCACAGTATAATAATTATGTCATGTATATCTAAACTCACACACGCTACGTGAGTCCTAGAACCGACTAAACCGTAGCTCTGATACCAATAAAATGAAACACCGTTAACCCGTATCCATCGCCGAACTGGGTTACGAGATATTACCAATCAAAACATAGATTCGAACAATCACATGCATATACTTGTACAAACTTATAAACCAATCAATCTAAGAATAAAAAGTCAATTTATTAATTAACATCACCTAACCAGATGCAATATGGATACAACTTTTTAATTATACAAAATATTCAATCATGCCTCAAATGAAAAAGTCACAGGTCAATAGAATTCACAAAATCAAGTATATCAATCCATTCCAACATTATCATGTCAAGATTGACTTTTTAATATGATACATATTTTGTCAAATTATACTATAATTAAAAGACATGCACACTGACTACTTAAGATTTACTTACTATTGTACAAGTCATCATTCAATTTTCCATTTTCATTTCATTTAGCCGAATTTAAAAGCATTAACCATGATGCTTAACAATTATTATTTTCTAACCTTATTCACCCATTTTAAGAATCAATATTTATTTAATATGCATATTAAAACATATGCCGAATATATTTCTCCTATTCATAACCAGCATTTTAACTTATGTAAAACTCATTATAACACAATATACATATTATATAATAAAATATTCTAACATTTAACATGCTACAGTTGAATATAACATACTATAACCACCTACGTTAACCATATTTACCGAATTACATAATAAAATAAATTAATGATTCTATATAACATCCATAACTTGTCACTATTGGATCAAACATTAATTAGCTATTACAACCGAATTTAAACAGCTTAAACTCATCCAAAAATATGCATGCATAACTCAACTAGTTGACCAGAATTAATTATTTACTAGAGAAGATTATTTCTATAATTTTGAAACATTTCCCACATATAGACATATATAGAATGTAAACATTTCATACTATGTATCAAATATATTAAGTCAATAGCCTATTACGCCAACTCATATATAACATATTATCCTAATACAACCACACATTCACATATATTTTACGTGATGCTTACCATAGCCGTATCAACCTTATACTTACCCAAAGTTATTTACCATTTCCAAAACCTAAAACACCTAACACGAGCATCATTCAGTCATAACACCTAATTTCATAAACGAAATAATCACCAACCAAGCTAAATATAAATAAATTCAAACATAAAAGATTAAAGCCATTTTCGCATGGCTCAATTTATAGAAAACTAAAATCCAACATTTCAAATCACATTTCAGCCTATACATGCCATAATTCGAGTTTAACTTATAAAGGTACAAAAATAGTAGATAGTGTGATGAACTTGGCTGACAATCCCCGAGCTTGTAGCTTGACTTCAAAACCTATAAAACATAGTAAACATAACATGCAGAGTAAGCTATCAAAGCTTAGTAAGTCATAAGCAAATAAACGACTCAATGATGTTATCAACTTAACTAAACTAAACCGAAGTATTATATCATTTCACAATTAAATCCAGACACTTAAGTATTCATGTTACATACATATAATCATATATATGTTTGTATTCAATTATATTATCACTTTAACCGAATGTTTATATAGCCAAAATTAACAAATTATTATTTAACCTTCAAGGCCGAATATTCATTGTATACCTAGTTCACATACTCATAATTACATAAACTCATAGATCATAATATAATTTCATATACATATATTAGTCATTTGGTCGAATACACATAAACACACATACATATAATTAAGACTCATTCAATAATGTGCAATAGGCCGAATACACTTACCTTATTTTTAGTAAATATCAAACTAATTCATACCAAGCCTTTTAGCTCGATTTACATACTCGAACTCAACTTATCTTTTCCCAATGAACCATTTGGAATTGGATAAGACACTTGGATAATCACATAAATCTTACAATGCCAACGTCCCAAATGTGGTCTTACATGTAGCCACATATCGATGCCACTGTCCCCGACAGGGTCTTATTCGTAAACACATATCGAAATCACAAATCGATGCCTTGGTCTTACTCGTACACATATATCGGAATCCTATGACATGACATATGTATCCTAGTTATTCCTAAGGTTCATACGAGGCTTTCGGACATCGTAACTCGATTGAAACGAATGCTCGTACATGATTACCAAGCTTATACATGTTCGACAATTGCATTTATAATATCATATATTTCGATTCAGCATCTATACTTTACGTTTAATTGAAATTAAGTACGTCTATTTACTTATAAACTTACCTCAGACAATGAAAAATCGGTATGGATCGACTAGTCGACAACTTTCATTTTTCCCCGATCCAAATTTGATTTCTTTGGTTCTTGATCTAAACATATTTAAATTAAGCTCATTCAAACATATTTTCATTCAATTTAGTCCAAAAACACATAAATAGGAAAATTACCATTTTACCCCTAACATTTACAATTTTTACAATTTAGTCCCTATTGCACAAAACACAAAATATTCAAAATTTCAAGGTATCCATGTTTGGCCGAATATCCCTAGTGTTCATAAAAGCCCATATTTTTCATTTATTTCACATTTTAGTCCCTCAAATTATTATTTTTGGAATTTAGTCCTAATTACTCAAAATCATCAAAAACTCCAATACAAAATATGTTAATCTAAAACATATCTTTCATTTTTCATCATCAAACAAAAAAAATCACAAGCTATCAACAATGGCACAATTCAAAATATTCATCAAAATAAAAAATTAAAGCTTGGGTTTTGTAGTACTTGAAGCAACGATCTAAAAAACGTAGACATTATCGAAAATCAAGGTAAGCACGTACCTTAATTGAGCTTAAAACCACCCGAACCCTAGTTTCCTTTATTTTCTTTTTTATTTTATTAAGTTCTGGATATGGTGAATTAATGAAACAAAATGAATTTGATAACTTTGTTATTAACTAATATATGTTTATTTACTAAATTACTTAAATAACCTTAATGAAATAATAAATAAACTATATAATATATGTCTTTTACTGTCCACTTATTAAGACAATGGGCTATCTACAACTTAAAGACTTCCTTTTAATAAGCCAGTAACAATTCGTTCATTTATACTTTTAGCTACCAAATTTTTGTTTTACGCGATTAAGTCCTTTTATTTAATCGGACACCTAAACGATAAAATTAAATCACGAAAATTTCATAGATATAAATTCACACAAAATAAACACAGAAAATAATTTTAAAATTTTTTTTACCTCAGATTCGTGGTCCCAAAACCACCGTTCTGATTAGGGTCTAAATCGGGCTGTTACAATTCGTGTTGATCCTCGAAAGATCGAGGTTGTGTTGGATTAGGAATAGCCTAAGAATATATTTAAGATCCGTAGATTTTTGGGTTTGGCGGGATACTATCAGTGGTTTATTAAGAGGTTCTCTTTGATTGTTGCGCCATTAACTAAGCTTCTGCATAACGGTGTTCCATTAGTCTGGACCGTCGCGCAGTAAGAGAGTTTTGAGAAGCTCAAGTCTGTTCTTACTTAGGCCCCTGTTCTGATACAACCTGAAACTGGAAAGGAGTTTGTAGTATACAATGATACGTCGCATGTCGGTTCTGATGCAGGAGGGTAAGGTTATGGCTTATGTGTCTCGTCAGCTTAAGACACACGAAGGGAACTATCCGAAGCATGATTTGGAGTTAGCTGAGGTAGTCTTCGTGTTGAAGATCTAGAAACATTATTTGTATCATGAAAGGTGTATCATCTACACTAATCATAAGAGTCTCAAGTATTTCCTTACTCAGAAGGAGTTAAAACTTAAGCAAGTCATTGGATTGAGCTGCTCAAAGATTATGACTGCACCATTGAGTATCATCCTGGTAAGGCAAATGTGGTAGCCGATGCTCTAAGCCGAAAAACAATGTCTAATTTGAGGGCAATGTTTGCTCGCCTTAGTCTGTTTGATGATGGGAGTCTGTTAGCCTAGTTTGTAAGTTAAGCCAACTTGAATTGATCAGATTTGGGATAAGCAGTCAGGGGATGAGTCTCTGAGCTTGCGGTTCTAATAGTTTGAGAGTGGTACTACCTCAGATTTTGGGTTAAACAGTGATGGTGTGTTATGTTTTCGAGGACGGATCTATGTGCCGAATGATTCTGATCTGAGGTAGTCTATTCTGAGGGAGGCATATAGTAGCCCTTATGCTATGCATCCTGGCGGTAACAAGATGTATCGCGATCTTCATGAATTGTATTGGTGGTTGGGGTTGAAGCATGAGGTTACCGATTTTGTTGCTCGTTGTTTGACTTGTCACATGTTAAGGCTGAGCATCAGTTGCCTTCGGGTTTGTTGCAGGCAGTCAAGATTCCCTTATAGAAATGGGAACATGTAACGATGGACTTCATTAATGGGTTGCCCTTGACACCCACTAAGAAGGAATATGTTTGGGTCATTGTGGATTGATTAACCAAGTCTGCTCACTTCATTCCGGTTCGGATGGAATTTTCTCTTTAAAAGTTAGCAAAGCTGTATATCTTCGAGATAGTTAGACTGTATGAGGTTCCAGTGTCAATTATTTCTGATAGAGATCCTTGCTTTACGAGGCTCTGGGTTTAAGATCGGACTTTAGTACTACGTTTGATCCTCAGAACGATGGTCAATCTGAGAGAGTGATTCAGATACTGGAGGATATGTTTTAGAGTTGTGTGATAGATTTTCGAGGTAGTTGGGATAATTATCTACCATTAGCTGAGTTTGCCTACAATATCAGCTTCCAGTCTAGCATCCAGATGGCACCTTATGAGGCTCTATATGGGCGTAAGTTTCGTATACCTCTATGCTGGATTGAGTTGGGTGAACGTCAGATTTTGGCTCCTGAGTTGGTTTTTGAGACCGAGGATAAGGTCAGATTGATTCGAGATTGTCTAAAAGCGAATTCTAATAGGCAAAAATCGTATGCAGATCTAAAGAGGCATGAGTTTGAGTTTTCTATGAAGGACTTTGTATTTCTTAAGGTCTCTCTAGGGAAGAAGGTTTTGAGGTTCGATCATAAGTGCAAGTTGAGCCCTAGGTTTATTGGACTGTATCGAATTCTGAAGTGTGTGGGACCAGTTGCTTATAAGTTAAAGCTACCCCCTGAACTGGACCGTATTCATGATGTGTTTCATGTCTCGATGTTGAGGAGGTATCCTTCTGATCCATCCCATGTTGTCTCAGTTGGGGAGATCGAGGTTAGGCCGAACTTGCCTTTTAAGGAGGAGTCGATTCAGATTTTGGATCGCGATGTTAAGGTTCTGCAAAAAAAATCAATTCCATTAGTAAAGGTATTGTGGCGGAATCATAGCACTAAAGAGACCATGTGGGAACCTGAGGACTCGATGCGTCAGTAATATCCTCATCTGTTCTAATAAGTAAATTTCAAGGTCGAAATTTCTTTTAGGGGGTGGAGTTGTAACGCCCTAAAATATTTGTTTATGTTTCTGTAATTGTTTGACATAAATATCTGTCTGCTTTAGTGGTTAAGTGTTTTAGGAGTGTCTAAGAGGTCCTGGGTTTAAGCCTCATCTTTGGCAAATTCTATTATGTTTGGAATTAAGCCCTACCTTTGTTCAGTGGACTTAAATTAAATTGTCTATAATTTTATATCAGAATGAGCTTGCTAGTTCAAGTGGTAAGCGAATTGGCGTATCGAAGGTTCTGTGTTCGAGTACTGGCATTAGCGTTTATTCTTTTAGTCGACTGCAGGATGGAATTTCGGTTGCATTATAATTCTGAGTAGTGGGTGGTTAGGATTTAATGGGATCACTAAAGATTAAATTTGATTTTCATTTTGTTTTGTTGTTTTTTCTCTCTCTGCTAAAATTCTCTCTACTGTTTCTGACGTCCCTTTCTCCTTTTCTCTTTTCCCTTTTGTTTCTCTCAACATTTTGCTTCATCCTCTAAGCTTCCATCATTATTTCCATAATCGTAGTTCTTTCGTCGGGTTCCGGTAAGTAGGGTTTTGAAAGTGGTTTCAATTTCATGTGATTGTGGAATTTTGTGTGGTAGTGTGGGTTAGGGGTTTTTAACCATTAAAGAATCTGTTTTCATAGGTAAAGACGTGGAATCAGTGAACAATACTTCGAGGACATGATTTGTGTGTGTAGTTGTTTCCTTTGGCGATAAGTTAGTTTGGTGTCGATTTTTTATTATCGAATTTATTAACCAATCCACTAAATTGGTTTGGGGTACTTTGATCTTAGGTTTCAGAAGCCTCAGGATTGCTTTACTATTGGATCGATATAAGGTGTGTACACGAAGCATAGAAAAATGAGATTTGACGAAAGCCAAAAAACCCCACTGTCGACACCACACGGTCATGTGGTAGGCTGTGTGGGATGACACGACCGTATGATCGACGAAGGCCAGACCATGCGCAAGACACGGTCGTGTAATGGCCAGAGTGAGGCCGTGTGAGCCACAAGGGCGTGTGGTATCTGGGCCAGGCCGTATGATCCACATTGGCAAGGCCAATTGGGTGTGTGGGCCCACACGGGCAACCCACACGAGCGTGTGGGCCTAAATGTCTGAATTTTTCCCTAGGGTTGCATGGGTCATCCCAAACGACTGTGGGCCGACGGTAGGGTCGGTAAGGGCTAACAAGCCTTAAACTGTATGATTTGTTTGACTGATATCCTATACTGAGCATGATAGAATTGTGCATGTATGATTACTTATCTGGTTAATAACATGTTGAACATGTTAAATTGTATAACTGTTTCTGTATTTGTTACTATTATTAGGGTGGGATGATGTATATTGAAGGAAGTGTTCTGAAAGGTAGCATGCCTATTATCTAGCAGCATGGTTACATTATATCTATTATGTGTTGTATCGGTACAACATACTGTGTAGGGCTGGGTGGGTGTTTTAAACCCAACATAGTGTGTAAGGATGGTCGAAAATGGCGTGTAGAGGATAGGGGTAGGATATCTAATTTTTGATTTTGATTTACATATCTGTATCTATATCTGTATATGTAATGGGCATAAGCCCGAATCTGTATCTAAATAATTTTGATTTTCTATTTGTGAGCATGCTTAATTTTGTGCGAATCGATGTTGCGGAGCCCCTCAGTGACCACATGTTCGAACTGGTTATAGTTATAATTTAAATTTTTATGTTCTGGTTTATTCTAGGTTTATTTCATATAATTCGAACTTTATGGACCGTTTTAGTTTAACTTGGGTTAGACTGCGATTTTATGATTTTATAACTGCAAACTCGAATTTTACCAAAAGCAAGGGTTTTTTTTTCTCGAAAATCTTGAACGATTTTCTAAATACAACGATTTTAAAAGCTTCTACTGCAAACACATTTTACCTCTAACCGATTAAATGAATGAGATCTTTGAAATTGTTAATAGCTATAAAGGCTAATGAACTGGTATGGTTTTAACTTAACGACAATAATTTTCAACCCCATTTTATGTGACACTTCTGGATTAGACCATAACGTCTAGGTTGAGTTTATGGTGTTACACAAATAATAGAATTCATTATAGGTTTCATCTTCCCAAGGTATCTAGGGAATTAGTTCATAATCTTGAATAAAAATATCTCAAAGCCAAAATAACCACAAGAGATAAAGAAACTCATAAAAACTTCAGAAGAAATTAAAAGGAGGTCTTCAATCTTGATGGAAATCCATTTTAGAGTTGGCTCTAATGGTGTTTTCAAGTGTTTTCTTTGATCTTTTTTTATGGCCCCCATATCTCTTCTTCTATTTGGTATTTATAGACTTTAGAATTCTCAGAAAGCCTAAATAGTGAGTTTTCTGTGTGTTTGGGAAGCAGGTTGTGAAATTAACCTGGGCTAGCACATGGGCGTGTGTCCAGCCCGTGTGGCTCCTAAAATCTACTCCTTTTCTCTGATTTTCACTCATTTTGCTCCCAAATACTCACCTAAGTATAAAAACATGAATTAAAGGGGTTAGGAGCATCAAATCCACCAATTTGCATAAATAATCATCCAAAAACACATTAAGAATGAGATTAAAATATGTTAGTTTTATCATTTATTAGTACCGTCAATTAAAGGTAAAATAAGCTGATGTGCATAAGTCTACCTTTAGGGCTTGTTATGGTCACTACAAGTTTCTTGTCATGACATTCAACTTGACTAATGCTCCAGCTGTGTCCATGGATGTCATGAACTGGGTTTTTCAGTCGTATTTGGATCAGTTCGTTGTGTTTTTTGTTGACGACATTCTGTTATACTTTAAGATTAAGGTTGATCATGATGAGCATCTTAGAGTAGTTTTGTAGATTCTTCTTGAGAAGAAACTCTATGCCAAATTAATCAAGTGTGAATTATGGTTGAAGGAAGTCTTTTTCTGGGCACATAGTTTCTGTTGAGGGTATCCGTATGGTGCCTAAAAAGATTGAAGCTATTTTTGAGTGGAAACAACCTAAGAATTTGTTTGAGATCTGAAGTTTCCTCAGTTTAGTAGGTTATTATTGGAGGTTTGTCGAGGGGTTCTCGCTTATTGCAACTCTTTTTACTAAATTGTTACGTAAAAATGCCCTTTTATATGTTCAAATGACCAGCAATCGAGCTTTGAGAAGCTCAAATCTATTTTAACTCAAGCACCCGTTCTGATTCAACCCAAATCAGGGAAAAAATTATTGTGTATAGCAATGCATGTTACACTATTTTGGGTTGTGTTTTGATGCAAGAGGGTCAAGTGGTGGCTTATGCATCCAAATAGCTTAAGTTGCATGAAGGCAACTATCGCATGATCTTGAGTTAGCTACGATTGTCTTTGCAATGGAAATCTAGAGGCACTATCTGTATGGTGAGGAGTGTATCATCTACATTGATCACAAGAGCCTCAAGTACCTTTTTACTCAAAAGTAGTTGAATCTTGGGCAGCTAGTAGGTGCTAAAAGTAACATGATAGGAGTGAGCCATCATAGAATACTCAAGAAAACAACTTGAAAGCACCATCGAAGCAGATTTTGAAGCAGATTTCCATCAAGATTGAATATTCTCATTTGATTTCTTTAGATATTTTCATGAGTTTTTTTTTCTTGTGGTTATACTATGTTTTGATGTTTTTATTTGCAAGCATGAACTAATTTTCTAAATACCTAGGGAGATGAACCCTATGATGAATTCTGTTGTTTGATTTCTATTTTACGCAATAAAAACTTAAATCTTGTTTTCAATTATGTATGCTTAATTCTTGGTTTGATATTTCTAGACTATTGATCCATGTTTGGTGTGCTTAAATTAGAGAAGCAATAAAATCTGTTTAAGAGTAGATCTAGCATAATTAAGTGGAGTTGCATGCAATCTTAGAAATTGAACGACATAAATCTACCAGATTAAAGTCAAATCTAATAGGGGAATCCATAGACTGAGTTAATGCAATATTAAAGGTTTTAATTGGAAATAAATTTCAATTAATCAACCTAGATTTAGTTGCTCTTATTGTTGAAGAGAGATATTAGAATAATTTAGGGATTTCTATGGATGAAGATGAAGAAATTGCGTAATTTAGATTGATAGTGACAGCTGAAGTCTAGGTGAATTCTTTCTTGGGCATTTTTTCGCTTCTTGGTTGTTTACTTAATTATTTTCCTAATTTGTTCTTTGTCATGTTCGTAGTTAACTAGTTTAGTTAATTTTAGTTTAAATAAATCACTCGAATTTATTAGCTAAATAATAAAAGATGGTAATTACTAGTACTTTTAGTCTTCATGGGAATGATATCTTTGCTCACTTAACTATACTATTAATTGATAGGTGCACTTGCTTTAGTCAAATTTTTAGTTGGTTTCGTGGAAACCAAAAACGTAGATGGATTGAGTTGCTTAAGGATTACGACAGTGTTATTGAGTATCATCCTAGTAAGGCCAATGTTGTGGTCGATGCTCTTAGTCGGAGAGCGGTGTCTGATGTGAGGGTAATGTTTGCTCACCTAAGTTTATTTGAGAACGGTAGTTTGTTAACTAAGTTGCCAATGAAGCAAACTTGGATTGATCAGATTTAGGGAAAATAGTTGCTGGATGATTCTCTGGTTCTTCGGGTTCAGCAATTTGAAGAAGGTAAGACTTTTTTGTTTGGGTTGAATAATGAGGGTGTGTTGTGTTTCAGAGGTCAACTTTGTGTGTCGAATACCATGGAGTTGCGACAGTCTGTGTTGCGGGAACTGCATAGTAACCCTTATGCTATGCACTCTAGTGGGAATAAGATATACTGTGATCTCTAGGAGTTATATTGGTGGTTCAGTTTGAAACGTGAGGTAATTGATTTTTTTTCTCATTGTCTGATGTGCCAACAAGTTAAGGATGAGCACCAACTACTTCCAGGTTTGCTTCAACTCGTTAAGATTCCATTGTGGAAATGGGAACGAGTAACTACGGACTTTGTTAGTGGGTTACCCTTGACACTCACTAAGAAGGATTTTGTTTTGGTCATCATTTGGTTGACCAAGTCTGCTCATTTTCTTTCGGTTAGGATTGATTGTTCTCTATAGAAACTAGCAGAAATGTACATCTCCGAGATTGTTAGATTGGATAGGGTTCTGGTATAAATTATC
Organism: Gossypium anomalum; assembly: GCA_025698475.1. NCBI lineage: Eukaryota > Viridiplantae > Streptophyta > Magnoliopsida > Malvales > Malvaceae > Gossypium > Gossypium anomalum. The sequence goes on along the minus strand of CM046963.1, from coordinate 18,080,356 downwards.
TCTGATAGAAACCCTTGATTTACGTTTCAATTTTGAAAGAAGGTATATGAGGCTTTGGGTACTCGGTTAGACTTTAGTACTACGTTCCATATACAAACTAATGGACAGTCCGAGAGGGTGATACAGGTTTTGGAGGATATGCTATAAAGTTGTGTTATTAATTTTCGTGGTAGTTGGAAGGAGTTTCTACCATTAGCTTAATTTGCTTATAATAATAGTTTTTAGTCTAGTATTCAGATGCCACCTTATGAAGCTCTGTATGGTTGTAAGTGTTGCACTCTGCTTTGTTGGACCAGGCTGGGAGAGAAGAAGGTTTTGGGTCCGGATATGGTTGCTAAGATTAAGGATAAGGTCAGATTGATTCGAGATCAAATTAAGGCTACTTCTAACAGACATAAATCTTATGTGGATTTTTAGAGGAAGGATATCGAGATTGAGGTGGGGGATCAGGTTTTCCTTAAGGTTTCTCCGTGGAATAAGGTTTTGAGGTTCAGTCGCAAAGGTGAGTTAAGCCTAGGTTTATTGGCCCATATCAAATTTTGAGGCGTGTAAGGATGGTTGCTTATCAGTTAAAGCTACCTCTGAAATTAGATCGTATTATGACGCTTTTCATGTCTCGATGTTGAGGCAATATCGTTCTGATCCATTAGATGTAATTCTAGTTGAGAAGGTTGAGTTGAGACTGAATTTATCTTATGAGAAGGAGTCATATTCAGATTTTAGATTGTGAGGTAAGGTTTTGCGGAGGAAAAATATTCCATTAGCTAAGGTTCTATGGCGGAATCATGGTACTGAGGAAGCCATATAAGAGCCAGAAGATTCGATCCTTAAATAATATCCTCATCTATTTGAATCAGGTAAATTTTGAGGTCAAAATTTCTTTATGAAGGGAAGAGTTGGAGCACCCTAATTTTCTTCAGTTTGAATTGTTAAATTATGTCAAATAATTTGATTTGTTTTAGGTCATGAGTTTGATTCCCTTGTTTTTGGAAATTTTCCCATTAATTTTGAATTATGCCAGACTTGGGTCATAGGGCTTATATTTTAATTTCATGAGTTTGTTGATAAGAATGAACTTGCTGATTTAGTGATAAGGCTTTAGCTTACCCAGGGGTCTCGAGTTCGAGTCTTGTTGTGCACAAAAGTAGGATTCTTTATATTTCCCTACCAATGTGTTGGTAGTTGGTTTAATTTCAAACTCTAAATAATATAGTGGGTTAAGATATTATCAGATCATCTTATTCTATTCTTCTTTTTAAGTTATCAAAACCTCCCTAATTTTCCTCCCCCACTTATCGTCCAATTTTCCCCTCCATTTGGTACATTCTTTTCTTTTCTTTCCTTTTGTGTTTCTTTATTCTTCTTTTCTTCCTCGTTTTAATTTTTTCTTTCCTGCCATTATTTTGTTTTTGTAGTGCTGCCATCTGCTGCCATAAGGGTGTTCTTTGTGGTAAGGTGAATTATTCTGGTGCATGGTTACGTTAGGAGATTTTAGATGATTGTAAACAGTTGATGTTAATGGTTTTGGGTTTTTCTAGGTGAAGTTTGTGAGGCATAAACACATCTCGTGGTGTGCGTTTCTTTATGGTTGGTGTTGTTTTTAGGAGGTAAGTGGATTTATGTCAATTTTGGGGACTGAATTTGTAGTGTTAAGCATTGATTTCGTGTTTTAGTTTCATATTAGAGTGTTAGTTAATCTTAGTCATGAATGATGTGTTCAAGATCTTGTGGTTGTGTTAGTGTCGTTATTCCAGAAGAATTCAAGTGTGTGTTCCTAACCCGAAACACAAAATTAAACTCGAAAATCTAAAAAAGGAACCAAATTTTGAAACTACAATTTGAGTCACATGGTCGTGTGGCGTGGCGTGTGGTTGGCCGTATGGAGCACATGGGCATGTGTGATTACACAGACAATATAGGTAGGGTGTGTGGGCCATATAGTTTGGCTTGTTGGGGTGTGTGAGTCCATGTTGGTCTTTTTGATGGGCGCATTTTGGGTCCGGTATGAGACTCTAAAAGTGGTTTTGTAACAACTCTATAAGCATGTAAGAATGTAAATTTGTGTGTTTGTATGTTTGTAAGCATAATTATGAAGAGTAACTATGTATAAACTTTGTGATAAAATCTGTAATTATGACATTGATGAAAAAATGTCATATATTTTTATTCGATATGATTATATGTTCCATGGGATTTTAGTATGATAATGTATGTGCATTGGAGTGAGGTATGATATGTGTTGGAGGAAGTGTGATTCTAGCAGTAGTAATAAATTTCTGGCCGTATATCTGCAATATCTTTCTAGCAGTTTAGCTGTAAATTTTTTCGAGTGGCATACGACCACGACAAGATGTGATGGACGGATGGGCTCTTATAGTCCTATTTGGTGTGATTGATTGGACGCAGATGGTGTGTAGCAGTTGGAGGTAGGATTATTATGTTTTAACCTATCATATGAGTATGAGTACGTGAGCATTCTGATATGTTATTCTGATAATTGCATATAAGCATGTTATGGTATGATTTTTATTTCTGGGCTAAGGCACACACTGGGCTTTTTATCTCACTCTGTTAATTTACCAATTTTTAGGTAATCCTTAGACTTAGAGTTTGGTGGCAATTTTGAAGCTCGATTGAACTTTAATTTTGTTTTCGATATTTATTACGGGCTTTACAAACTTTTAAATTGTTTGTTTTGGAGACATTTACTTTGGTTTTTGGGTTTTGCAAAATATACTTTCAGTTGGTTATTTTTTACTTGTCAGCATGATTTATGATAATCTAAACCATTTGAACGATTTATGAAATTTAATAATTTTCCGAAAAAATAACTCTAAGAGATTTCTACTACAAATGTTTAATCGATAAATGGTATTTTATGAGATAAGAATTAAGGTAAAATGGTTTCAATAAACTAATTTCATATGTTATTATGACAAACACTTTTATCAAAATCGAGAGGTTTTTAAGAAAGATTTGTTTAGAATTGAACTATCAAATTTTTCGATATTAGTGTAACCTTCATAATCTGGCCATAATGTCTGGGCCGAATTTGGGATTTTATAATTTGTTTATTCAAATCGTGATATCAGTAACTGGACTTTGGATGATATTGATGAGACATTATTTTCATTGCTAAAAAAGAAAGTTTGTAGATGGTTATATAATATAAATAATGTTGATTGTTGTTTTTACTAAATAACCATAAGCTAAATGGGTTTTATATATGATTGCATATATTTTTATTCTATGTTATAAAGTTTGTGTAACATCCCTAGCCCATATCCGTCGCCGGAATAGGGCTACGAAGTATTACCAAAAGTTTACATCTCACAACGAACAATTATTCAACATATTCAAAATGTAACATAAATCATAGCAATATTATTCAAACTCATACTATTTGTCCCTTATACGAGCCCTCGAGGCCCTAAAAACACATTAGAAACGAATCAGGACTACGTCAGAAACATACATAATTTTTTTTGGAAAAATTTCAAAACTTTCATATTGCAGCAGTCACACGGCTAAGACACACGCCCGTGTCTCAAGCCATGTGGGCATTCGAAGTAGGGACATACAGTCGCGTCCTAGCCCGTGTCCGTGCCCGCGTAACTCTCTGACTTGGGTCATACGACCAAGCCACATGCCTGTGTGCCAGGCCGTGTAGCTTTCAAAATGGCCTCACATGCCCGTGTGTCAGGCCGTGTAACTGCCTGACTTAAAACCCTTTGAAACCTATAGGGGACACACAGCCGTGTCGCATAGCTGTGTGTCACACACAACTGAGACACACGCCCGTGTCTTTTGCCGTGTGGACGAAAAATAGGGCATTTCCAAGCCATTTTTCTCACCCAAAGCTTAGTCACTTACACAAACCTAATGCACCTAATTTCATGCATCCAACTTGTACCTAACATATGCATAATCAAGCTAGGTCATTATAGAATTTAACCATACAACCAATATGCCTAAAAGGCACCCCAATCACAACAATCAAACTTGATTAAACATTTGCTAAGTCTAGCCATATATCAATCAACCAATTGAACTAATTCCATACCAACATTTACCATAATGTTCACACACCATTTCCATACTCACAAACACCATTATGACCATTCAACACCTATCATCACTATTGTAATAGCCCGATTTTGAGTCTAATCATAATAGTAGTTTCGAGACCACAAATCTGACGTAAAAAAATTTTATTTTTATTATATTTTTATGGTCTACAATTTCACAGAATGATTTCATGAAAATTTCGTTCAAAAATTTCGACGTTTGGGCACTCAATTTAGTCAAAAGGACTAAATTGTAAAAAGTACAAAACTTGAGTTCTAGAAGCTAGAGGTGTCAAATTGCAATGAAATTTTAAATTGGAGGTCTTTAAATGGAAATTAGACCATTGGTTAAGTTGGCGGATAAAAATGGATATGGTTTGGTATATTTCTAAAGTTTTTCATTAAGGGTAATTTGGTCATTTGGTAATTAAAATGAATTAAAAACAAAATTAAAAGCCAATTTTTGTCCATCTTCAACCCTTGGCCAAATTTCATGAGGAAGACATATCTAGGGTTTTTCAAGCTTCCAAGCTTGATTATCAAGAAAGACGAGGAATTGACCTTGATTGGGGAAAAGAAAAGGTTATGGACTAAATTGTAAATTCGTCATATTTTGCACCGAGGTAAGTTTGTATGTAAATAATGCACCATTTTTACTTACGTTATCACATTTTATTATGTTTTATGAAATGTGGCTGAATATTGAATGGAATTGACAAGTATCGAAAAGTGAGAAATTTCTCGGTTGAACATTAGGAACAAAATAGGATACAAGTGACATGTCACTAGTGACTCAAGTGTGGTACTATGTGAAGGCCACTTTGTGAAGAAAGATAACTTTAGTCACAAGTGTGGTACTATGTGAAGGCTACTTTGTGAAGAAGGTAGCTTTGACTACAAGGGTGGTGCTATATGCAGGCCACAGGGTATCTGTTATTATTCTGATGTGTTCAACGAGAAATGACTAGGTGTAATTATATATGACTATGTGATGAATAAGTGCAGGTATGTGTGTGTAAACTTATGAGCAACATGTTCAATATGTGATCAAACTTTGGTAAGATTGATATGGAGTAAGTGTTACAATGAAAGTTACTACAAAGAAAACATGAAAGAGTGGAATTTAGTAATAAAACAGTTTTGGACAACAGCAGTTGTGTGACTTTGAAAAATTACCAAAAATGGTGGAAATCAAATTAGAGGCTGAATAAGACATGAAATTAAATTTTATTAAGTCTATTTTCATATAAAGGAAATGGTGTAAGTAAAAAATTTTCATATTACAGATATTTGAATTTTTGAGAGACAGAGTTAGAATGATTTTGGAATCCCCTATTCTGATTTGGGAAAATCATTAAAAATTGTACAAAAATAATTATGGGTTATAATTTATATTCTTAAAATCCAATGAGTCTATTTTCAAAAAAACAAACGGGAACATCATCTAAGTCCCGTATGAGGAGATAATTAATTTTTAGTGAAGAGGGGTCAGAACTGTCGGACAGCGAAATAGGGGTGACTTTAAAGAATAAATTGTACTTATTGGCTAAACCAAAAATTCTGAAAATTTTATGGTAAGAATATATGGGATTATAGTTTCTAGAAAAATTATCGGATCTTAATTTGGAGTTCCATAGATCCAGATATAAATAATTTAATAACTATAACTCGCGTAGACAGCTTGATTGAACATGAGTGAATAGTGAAACTATGTGCAATATGATTGTATTATCTTGAGAACATATTATGAGGATTGGTAAAAGTATGTTAATAAATTGTTTATTATTTACATACCAACTTACTAAGCTATATGCTTACTCCATTTACTTTCCCTTGTCTTATAGAGTCATCAAGCTAGCTCAAGGTACGGAGATCGTTGAAGATCCATCCACACTATCAACACTCTTTTGGTATTTTGAAAGAAATATTTTGAATTATGGCATGTATAGGGGACTTGGTTATTTTGTTATGTGTCATAATTGATTTGGCATAAATTGATGGCCTATGTTATTTGATAGTTCATTTTGTATAAGGCTATTGATGTTGGCTATTATTGGTTAAGTTGTATGTTTATGATATTGCCATGTTGTGTGTTGATAAATTTGGTATAAGTATGTAAATGTTTTGGATAGAAAAAATTTTGGTAAATAGCCTAACTTTCATCCACATGGCTGGCCACACGACCATATGCTCAAGGCGTGTGCCCCTGTTTTTCAAGAAATTTTTCAAAGTTTTCAAAAGTTCTTGGTTTGTTCCCAAACCACTTTCAAAGTATCGTAAGCCCATATTAGGGACTTTATGATGAAACATGAAAATTTTTAATTTGGATGAAATTTTATGACTTGGTTTTATATGATTGGTTATGTTTAAATTCGGTAATGCCTTGTACCCTGTCCCGGCGTCGGACACGGGTAAGGGGTGTTACAACTACTTTAGAAATTTGACCATATCTCAACCACATCTAAAGTTACCAAAACTAGCCATTTAACAACTTAATGCTTATTATCTAATTCCATATCAAACCATACCTCAATGACAACATTCAAGCATACCAAAACAATATTTCATAACATGCATTTTTAATCATCATTCCAACTACTTTCATTTAAGTACCAAAATGTCAAAATAGCAACCATTAAAATTCTATACATACATGTTAACATAACAACAATCCCATCACCCAAAATACAAAATTTACTAGCCAAACATAATAGCTATTTCATCAAACAAAAACACCTATACATGCCATTATAACCATGACTCAAAATCATCAAAATCTATCGAAATAGCCGATGGATAGTGTGATGGATCTGCGACAAGCTTCCAACCTGAACTAGCTTCTGATTATATAAAACATGAGAGAGATACACCAAGTAAGCATATAATGCTTAGTAAGTTCGTAAATCATAAACAGTGCTTACCATTTTAATATATAAGCTTAAAGGCAGTTCATGAACTAATCCAACATAGCTTGGCACAAGCCTAAGCAACAACAATAATTCAAGTTAGTGATAAACACATAACTTAGCAAATTCATCACATAACATACTAGCTTTTATGTACAAAGCATATAAGCATTCATGCTTTCATGAACCTACCTATGCACACTTTAAAAATCAACAACTCATATCTTTTTCATGCTTTCATGTCATTTCTAATCGAAACATTTATCATTCCTTCCCTTTGTATACCTGTTGAACCATTTAGAATAATATTGGATACATGAGAATCTCACACACTATGTGCTAACATATGGTTGAAACCATTTCCTTCTTTTTCTCATACAGATGCTCTTTCTCGAGCCACAAATGGGTCTGCTCACACAAGTTGTTGGTCGTAACGTAGCTACATGGTGCTACTCACACAAGCTGTCAAGTATCTGCAACACATGCTGGAACTCAGCCACTAGTAGGATGTTCAGGACCAGCACCCAAAACACGGTAACTCTAATGACATGTCATTTGTATCCTATATATTCCTAAAGTTCAAACGAGGTTCGAAAGTCAACGAGATGTCATTGGATTTTTCCATAGAGACATAATATAATAATAAACAATATAGAACTTAAATCAAATATATATTAAAACGCTATTTAAATGTACGAACTTACCTCGATCGTAAACGAAGAGATATGTTCAACTAATTCGACACTTTTTCTTTTCCCCGATCTAAATCTGTATGATGCTTATCTTGACCTAAATAATCAAATTCAGCTTATTCAATAATCATTCAATTCAATTCAATCCGAAAATCATATTTCAATAAAATTACACTTTTGCCCCTATAATTTTGATTTCATTACAATTTAGTCCCTAAGCTTATAAAATGAAAATTCATAAAAATTTAATGCTAACCCAGGCTAGCCGAATTTCACTTAAGTCCTTAGTAGATCATATTTTTCATTAATTTCACAATATACCATGAATCTTACACATTTTTCAATTTAACCCCTAATTTACATTTTTATCAAAATTTACTTTACAAAAGTTGTTTAACTAACAACAACCATTCACTTTCTTCCATCAAACATCACAAACAACCAATATACATTCATGGTAAAACCCTAACCTTTTAACAGTTTTGCAAATTAGTCCTTGGGCTAGCTAGATTAAGCTATAATGACTCAAAAAACATAAAAGTCATTAAAAACAGGATGAAAATACACTTACATGCAAAGGAGAGAGATGGCTGAATGTTTGAATGCACAAAAATGGTGTTTTCTTAGGTTGAAAATCGACTACGGAAGAAAAAAAAAGATGATAACCTTCGTTTTATCATTTTAGTAACTTTAATTCTACTTAAATAATCTTTAATTAAACCTTTTAAAATCACTTCAATGATGTCCATATTTGTCCACTAGTAATATTAATGGTCTAATTACCATTTAAGTCCACTCATAGTCAAATTTCATAGCATTTTGACACCTTTTGCTTATAGAACTCTAATTTTATACATTATGCAATTTAGTCCTTTTTATCAAATTAAGCGTGCAAACGATAAAATTTCCTAACGAAATTTTTATACTACACTACCAACATGTTGTAGATATTAAAATATTAAAAAAATAAATATTTTTACGTCAGATTTGATGTCCTGAAACCTACAAGTTGTTACAGTTTGGACTAGAAGTGGTTTTGACTAGAAATGAAATAAGTCATATGCATATGCATGGTTAATTGTTTTAGTCAATGTAGAATAGTGAAAAGCATTAGCTTATATAATAAGATCACTATTCAGTTATGAAATCTTCTAGTGAGAATATATATAATGTGATAATCATATATTTGAAATCGAGATCATACTGTGCATATTTACGATTATGCATGTGGTTTTTTATATATGGCTTGGATAGGTTTATAATGTCGTGGTTCTATAAAATTTTGAGATGTAGTAAATTTTGAAATTTACTTTGGGAGTCTTGAATTAAAGATCTCGTAAGTATGAAAATAAAAATATGAATGCTATTTGACTCATTTAGATGATGAACATGATTTTTATCATAGTAAGAAAATAATTAATAATAGTCATGGTGAAGGGAAAATAAATGTGTGATTTTATAGTCATGTGATTAGACAATTGATGGTTTTCTAATATGACCATAAATGTTACACCCTTGTATATATAAGGTGTATGGAGAAAAATAACGTTATTTGACTATGAATGTAAAAAAAGAAAGTTTTAAAATCATATACTGACTTTAAAAAGAAGCTATAACAAATAGCAAATATGTTGTCTAGTTTCACCAAGAGATTTGAGGTCTCTTTCCAACAACTTACTTGGTGAAAAAAAATATAATGTATGATTTCATATATTCGATGATTGTGAAATTAATTTCTTGGATATTAAGAAATAAATAAAGTAGCCAAATATGAAATTTTCGTGATAAGAAAAGATAAAGTGATCATTGTAATTTGACAATAGTACAAAAGGATATCATTGATAGCATTCTTTTGCGAAAGAATGGGAAATTGAACATGGTGGAAATGTTGGTCTTGTGAACTTTCAAGACACAAATAAATATAAAGTTTCATCATGTGGTATAGATAATTAAAATAGCTATGTTGAAAATTTTTGAAATTGAGGGATGAGTTACAAGCATATAATATTTGAGTCACCTATGATGGAGACTCAAATCAACGCTTGTTATAATGTCAAGTCTTGAGTTCAATGAGACAAAGAACATCATTACTATGTGACTGATAGCACTATAGAAAAATATATATTATATCATCCCAAGGTAAAAAGTGTTAGGTACCCGTAATGGTAAGGGGAAGGATAAGTATACTATTAATAGACCCTTAACATAAATATGTTAAAGTGTTATAATTACGGGAACACACTTGATGGAATCTATCTATGTGAGTGGAAGTGTGGCTGCTTCTAGTAGCTCAAGGGTTTGGCTCTGACAAAACTTATTAAAAGAGGCTATAGACACATGGCCATCATAGTGTCCTTGGATCCTATGCATTGACTGGTGTTAAAATTGTTGTGTGAGATTTGTTTGGTTAACCAAATGGAATAACTAGTTCAAAACATAGTTTACATACAATTTTGATTAGCTTTAACATATTTTCACTAATTGAAGGTTCAATCGTAAGACACTTTCATTTATGCAATTGATTTTCAATATTATCAAAATTTAGAATATTTTGAAAATGAAGGGAGTTTGCTGGAACATTTTCAAAAAATATATATAGTGTTCCAATAGTTGTTAATGAAAAGTTATAAGTAACCAAAAGTTATGTCACTTGGTTATTAATAGATAGTCATAATTATTCAAGTAGATATCTATTGAATAATTATGTTTACTTCTAAAGATATGAATATCCATTTGGGTAGTTATGTCCCTATGAAGAGACATGAAGCCTCTTATAAATATGAGTGAAGTTTCATTTGCATATAACCTAAAAAAAATATAGAAAAAAAACTCTTTCTTATCTCCCACCATATTTTATATCTCTAGATTGTTCTATAAAGAATTACTGCAGAAATTCTTTATAGAAATTGATATCCTTTCTATGCTTCACTCAATGCTCAGTGGACTGTTTCTGTTAGTGCAAAACGTAGACAGTCATTGGGCTTCATTGTATCCTCGAGATTCATTTGCCTATATATTTTGCACACCATAATATAGGTGGGGGCGAATATAACCTTAAAGATACACGCCTTGAAGTGTTCATTAATTTCTCATAAGTTTATTTTTATCACCATACACCAACAAGCCACTCACTCATTCCAACAACTATTGCTTTTGTATTTCAAGTACTTAGTGAAACTTTTGTTGTTTGAATTTGTTTTGGAGGAAGGGAACATGTAAAATATTTTATATGATATTGCTCTTTATTTTGAAAATTGATTTTAAACTACAATTAAATGTTTTCTAACTCACAAAAAGCCATGGACTTTCATGAGAAACAAAGGTTACAAATGGGTGCTATCCTAAATGTCGATGGTGTAATATTAGCATTTGCTTCAGCATTTAAGGAGAAAGAGAATGAGCAAAGTTTTGGTCATGTTGCCAACGAAACAAATGAACTACTTTTCTTTCTTTTTTTTTTTATATAGACAAAAATGATGGATTTAGATCAAAGGAAAGGAGAAGTTGCTCCATCATCAAATCAATGGGTGATGAGGCTAGAGGTAGATTTTTATTTATTTTTAAAGGTGTTTTTAAAAAAATTATAATTATTCTTAATTTTTTTAAGAAATATATAAAAAATATTTTAGTTATAATTCTGGGCCAAATTAGTTATTAACCATTTGAAGTGAATAAAATATAACAATTCCATAACATTAGTAAATATTATGTAACTTTTGAAAGCTGAGTGACTAAAATATAATTTTTAAACAAAATTGAATAACTGTTTGTTTAATTTACCATATACTTTTTATGTTCTATTTTCCGACCATTCATGCATGTGTCATTATACATGCTATCTTCCTTTATTTCTCATGGTTTATCTAAATTCTCCTTTTTATTTGATATATCGACGACATCCTATGTATATGTCAAATTTGTATTTGATAAATAAATTTAAAAACTATAAAAAAGTGTCACTTTTTTGGTTTCTTAAAAAAAATCATTGTGTGGTTTATTAATTGTGTATAAATTTATATGAGGTTAGTAAATTAAAGGGTAAATTGCATCCAATGTCACTCTAAAATATAGTTTATATTATTTTGGTCACTTTAGCTTGTTTTATTTTTCTATTTAGTCAGCCTCATTAAAATAAGTGTTCAAACTAGTCACTCCAGTTACAATAATCCATTTTTCACTAACGGATTGTGGACATGGCACAGTAGCTCATTGAGTGACGACATGTGGAACTTTTTTGTTAACTTTTGACTAAAGCTTAGTGTAACGCCCCAAAAATATTTATTTTTGTTCTATTTATTTAGGACACAATTGTGTATCTACTTCAGTGGTTAAGCGTTCTGGGAATGTGTGAGAGATCCTAAGTTCAAGCCTTACTTGGGTTAGATTTTGGTATTTTTATGAACAAAGCCCTATCTCTGTTTAGTAGGCTCTTATTCGTTTATTTGTGAAAACATATTAGGATGGGCCTGCTGATCTGGTGGTTAAGTAGTGTGTTGGTAGACTAATGGTCTTGAGTTTGAATCCCTATGCGTGCAAGGGAGTTATTTTTGCTATTTGTGCCGTGTAGGAGTTTGAATTGAACTAAAATGTCGAGTAGTGGATATGTAGGGGGAAGTGGGGGAGAAAATTAAGGGATTGTGGTTAGTGAGGGTTATCAAAAAAATCTATTTTTGATTTTAGCATTTGCAAATTTCAGTTTCTTTTCTCTCAAAATCTTCTGATGCCATTTTTCTCTTCTCCTCTTTTTTTCTCTAGTTTCTTTTCCTCTGCCGAAATTTCTTTGAGTTCTCCATCCCTTTCTTTTTTTGATTTTTCTCGAAACCTTTTCCTTTCTTTTGTCTCTGCTTCATTGGTTGCTTTTACGCAAGTTGGTAAGTCCTCTCCTCTTTTCCTGTCATGGTTTTGTAACGATTATTCTAGTAATGTGTTCTTCTACAGATAATGTCGTAGGAGGAGGCTTTGGGCAAAGAATTACGTAACTTTTGGTCCAGCGTTGTTAACGAAGGGTGTTTAAGTGGTGGTAAGCCGAATCATTGTTAAATCTCGATATTCAAATTCGCTAGTAAATCCGTTAAATTGATGATTGGATATCTCGATTTTAGGCCTGGGAGTGTTCAGGAGCGTTTTCGCAGCAAATCAAATTGAAGTGTGTACTCGATAATGCAGAAAATAAGATACGACGAAAATAAAAAAAATGTTCTGTGGACGCCACATGGGCGTGTAGTGGCCCATGTGGTAGGCCGTGTGGAGGGACACGGCCGTGTGATTGACAAGCCAGGCTCTGCGCACATGGCACGGTCATGTGATGCCCAGGTAAGTCGTGTGCGACACACAGGTGAGATGAATTGGGTCGTGTGGGCAACACAGGCGTGTGGGTCCACACGGGTAGTCCACACAGGTGTGTGGGGTTCTGGGCCAGGCCGTGTGATCCATACAGCCAAGGCCAAGTTGTGTCATGTAGGCCACACAGGCGTGTGAGCCATTTTTCAAAAAAGTTCTTTATGGTTGCACGAGTCGCCCAAGTCGACTGTGGACCTACTGTAGTGTCGGTAAGCATTCTTAGACCCCTATATGTGTAATCTGTTTGTTTGATTTTTGTACTGAACTTGAGTACTGATTTGAATGTATGGACTGTTAATTGCATAATAACATGTAATTTATTGCATATTGCATGGCATCAGGGTGGGCTGATGATATTTTGAGGATGTGTTCTGAAAGGCTCTTAAGCCTGTTATCTGGCAGCTCAGCTGCAATATTCTATTTATGTGTCGCATTTCAGTACAACATGGTGTGTAGGGGTGGGTGGGTGTTTTTAACCCCACATGGTGTGTAGGGACGGATGGAGATGGTGTATAGGGACTGGTGGGTACGATTTTGATTTCTGTTACTGCATACTGTATCTGAAATGGGCCAACACCTTAATTTATATCCGAGACTGTATCTGAATGGGCTAAGGCCCAAACGGGATCTGTAATGGGCTCAGGCCCCAAACTATATATAACTGATTTCTGATATTAAACTATGTGCATGTTTTCTGTGTATGGGTTACACACTGAGTTTGCGAAAACTCACCCTTTTCTATTTAATCTATATAGGAAATCCCTAGATTTGACGGGTTAGTATAGTGGAGGACTCGGCGGTGGCCACACATAAATTTTAGATTGCTTTCAGTTAACCTTAAGATTTTATTACTTATTTGGGGTTTTTGATGTAGCTTTTGGACTTTGGACTATTTGGCTTTAAATTTTGGCTTCTTAAATTGTTTTACGATTTTATTACTGCTAGGCATGGTAAAACTTGATTTTCCCTAAGATCGAATGGTTTTCCTAAATAAGTGTTTTCCAACGCTTCTGCTAAAAAGATACGATTTTAGACATAACGAAGAACATGCATTTTTACTTCGAATTAAGATAAAAGCTAATTAACTGGAATGGTTTTAACTCGACAAACTCGTTTTTGAATCCCACTCCATGTGACATCACTAGATTCGGCCATAATGTCTAGGCCAGGCTTGGGGGTGTTACATTTAGTGGTATCAAAGCTAGGTTGCAAAACTCGGCTGTGGATTTTGGGTTTTAAAAAAGTTTGGTTTCAAAGAACTGATTTACAATTGATTTTAAATGATTTGACTGAATATGTAGTACACCAAGTCTCTAGCACTGATCATGTAGGTGTTCTAAAACTTTGATAAGTCTTATCTGAAAAATACTATTAGTATACTGTGAAAATTACTATAGTTAGTGTGCTCTGATATTGTAGGGGAAACTAAGGGAGACTGCGATTCGCGATAACAAACTCTGAATTTCTGATACTGTTTCATAAAACTGCTAATGTAGATAAAATGTCTGCTAATAAATAATGAAACTGTAACTGATTCAAAAAACTGTTAATGTAGATAAACTTCGAATCTATGATGAGTGCATGAGGTATTCGTGGACGGGGTACTAGAGGCCGTGGAAGGGGCCGTAGAGGGGCTCAAGCTGAGTCATTGGCATTTGACAGCATGCCTAATTTAGACACGAGTGAGTGATAAACCGTAATTTATACATATTTTTATCCCCTACCTAACACATTTATGAATGATTTCTCCTTAGATTTGGTGAATTTGATGCTTCTAATCCTTTAATTTCATGTTTTATACTTAGGTGAGCATAGAAGAGCGAAAAGAAAAAGAAACGGGCTAAGAACAGAGAAAATGGGCCGAAGTGGGAAAACAACACGGCCTAGACTTCCTCACACGGGCAGAACACACGCCCGTGCCATTCTAACAGGCTCGACCACGGCCTAAAACAACCTCAGCACGGGCATGTTGATCTCTCAGCCTCGACCACGGCCTAAGGTAATCGCACACGGGCGTGTCCCTACCGAGCCCTAGTTAAGTTCTATTCGGAAAAGACGATTTAGAGGGCTTTTAGGAATTCTAAAGCCTATTTAAACACCCTAGAAGAGGACTACAAGGGGACGGGGAGTAGGAAGGAAGGAATTACTCCAAGAAAGTCGATTGATCAATCTCAGAAGCCGGATTCATCATCAGGACTGAAGATCTCTCCTCAATTTCCCTTCAGGAGTTTTGGGTTTTCTTTATGTTTTGTATTCATTATTCTTCTGAGATGTTTTCCTATTTAGTTATGAACTAAAACCCCTAAATACCTAGGAGGAATGAAACCTAAGACGAATCTTGTTATTATTTTCTGAATTGTATGATAAGTATTTGACTTGTTCTTAATTATGTGTTCTTAATTCTTGTTTCGATATTTCAGGATATTGATTCAAGTTAATGCTCTTAGTTGGAGGATGAATAGTCCCTGTCTAAGAGTGACTTTGTCATAATTAAGCAGAGTTGATTGCGCGCCTAGAGATAGGGTGTCAAGATTTTGCCGAATTAGGGTGAAACCTAATAAGGGGATCCATAGATCGAGTTAATACAACCTTAGGGTGTTAATTAGAAAAAAATTTCAATTATTCAATCTAGGGTTAGATGTTATTAGTCTTGAATAGGGATAATAACATAACTTAGGGATTTCTACGGAACAAGTTAAATGAATAAATCGTCCGATTCGGAGTCAAAATAACAAGTGAAGTCTAGGTAGATTTTTCCTTAAGTATTGTCTTAATTCGATCGTTTTTCCAAAAGTAATTCCCCAATTCTATTTTCTATGATTTCTTAGTTTAGTTAATTAGTTAATTAAAACAAACCCATTTATTCTTAGGCTAGATAATAAAAAGACAGTCATTACTAGTACTTTTAGTTCCTTTGCGTTCGACAATCCGGTCTTGCTAAAGCTATACTACTGTTTGATAGGCACAGTTGCCTACATCGTGATAATAGTTAGTTTTAAGCACAATTAATTATAGATTTATAAAACTTATCACGGAAAATCACAATAAAGTTTTTGGCGCCGTTACCGGGGAACTAAAATGTTAGGAACACTCAACTTTTATTACTTTAGCCATTTACTTTTACTGCAATTTAATTTTGTTTTTGTCTTTATTTTTATTTACTAAATTTTCTTTTCCTTCCTTCTGGCAGGTTCTTATAGTTTATGACTAGAAGAAACTTGTCGAGACCATTACTTTTTGACGAAGAAATCGATCGCACCGCTCGTAGAAACCGATGAGAAATAAGGTGAAGCCTGAGATACACAGAGGAAGAGCAAGAGGATGATATCTCAACTACAGCTGAGGAGATGGCTAAAAATCAGGAAAATCTGCTACCTCCTGCGATACCCGCTGTTCTATTAAATCAGAATCCTGTTCCTCGTACTATGTATGATTATGCTAAACCTAATTTAACAAGAACTGAGTCAAGTATAGTTAGGTCTACTATCGCTGCAAATAATTTTGAACTGAAACCTAACACAATTCAAATGATACATCAATTTGTTCAGTTTAATGGTTTGCAGGACAAGGACCCCAACACTCACTTGGCAAATTTTCTGGAGTTTTGCAACACATTTAAAACTAATGGCATTTCTGACGATGCCATTTGTCTTTGGTTATTCCTTTTTTCGTTGAGGAACAAAGCTAAACAGTTGTTGAACTCGTTACAACAAGGGTCAATCACTACTTAGGAACAAATGACTGAAAATTTTTTATTAAAGTATTTTACGCCGGCTAAAATGGCCAAATTACGTAATGATATCTCTTCTTCTATGCAGATGGATTTAGAAAGACTTTACGATGCATGGGAGAGATACAAGGACCTACTGCGAAGGTGCCCTCACCATGGGTTATCTTTATGGTTGTAAGTTCAAAAATTCCACAATGGCCTGAATCCCTTGACTAGACAAATGGTTGACGCAGCCGCTGGTGGAACCATCAACAACAAAACACCTGAAGCAGCTTACGAATTTATTGAGGAGAACCAAAACAGTAGGCATTTATAACGTCGATGCGGTTAACATGTTATCAAATCAAGTAGAACTTCTAAATAAAAAGATTGATGGTTTACTTGGTTCTACGCAGGTACATCCAGTAATGAGGTGTGATTTAAGTGGAGGAGGCGTACATACAGATTATCAAACCTTCAATCCTACAACCGATGAGGAACAAGTCCACTATATGGGTAACAATAACTCTAGATCTCAAAATAACCCATATAGTAATACCTATAATGCAGGTTAGAGGAACCACCCAAATTTCTCATAGGGTGGTTAAAGAAATCAAAGGCAACAAAATCCTCCGGGTTTTCAACAACCACCTTACCAACAAGAGAAAAAGCCAAACCTTGAAAAGATGCTAACGAAATTTATCGAATACTGAAACGACACTTAAAAATCAACAAGTGTCGATCCAAGAACTCAAAACTCAGACAGCCCAGTTGTCCAAACTAATTTTTGAACGACCATAAGGTAGCTTGCCAAGTAACTCTAAACCTAACCCGAGGGAACAACTCAACGCGATTAATGTTCAAGATAAAGAGGGATTTGTTGAGCCTGAGCCAGAATTGAGGCAAGAAACTGTGGCAAGCAAAGGTAAAGGTGAGGTAGGTCACAATGAAAACAAAATGATAAGTGTAGGATATAAACCTCGTGTGCCATATCCCAAAGCGACAAGGAAAGACCACTAAGATGAACAATTTGGTAAATTCCTTATACTCTTAAAAAAATTACATATCAACTTACTGTTTATTGAAGCTCTCTTGCAGATGTCGAACGCAATGAAATTTTTAAAGGAGCTTTTAGCAAATAAGCGGAAACTAGACGAGGCATTGCATGTGGACCTAAACACAGTTTGCTCAGCTATTCTACAGAATAAGCTACCCAACAAATTAAAGGATCCAGGGAGTTTTATAATTCCTTGCTTAATTGGTAGTTTAGAGGTTAATAATGCACTGGCAGATTTAGGGGCTAGCATTAACATCATGCCTTACAAAATGTTTAAGCAACTAGGTCTTGGGAAACCAAAACAGACTAGGATGAGCATTCAATTAGTAAATAAAACTATCAGATTTCCTAGGGGTTTTATTGAAGATGTGCTAGTTAAAATCGATAAATTTATATTTCCTGTTGACTTCGTTGTTCTAGACATAGAGGAAGATAGCAACACTCCTTTAATTTTAGCAAGGCCCTTTTTAGCAACTGCTAGAATGATTATTGATGTTGGCACAGATGAACTCACACTTCGTGTGAGAGACGAAACAATCACCCTTCAGGCTCGCAATTTTGGCAATACATCGAAAATTGAAAGTGATTGTATAAACCATTCTACTAAAACTAACAATATGGTACAACCTACTTTGCAGGAAATGAATTGAAAGGATATACATGAGCCATGTTCAAGCAGCGGTAGAGAACCTATTCTTGAAGAACGAAGGCTACAAATCGAGGAGCTAAATGAATGGCGAACACATAAACTGAGAACATACGATAAACTAAAACTACGCCAGAACGAGCTCAACACCTCACCAAATCAACTTAAGGTTGGAGATAAAGTTCTATTAGACGCCGCAGATCCTCACATCGCTACTGCCAAATCGAATAAAGAAATTCCTCTTACGGTACTTAGCATTTTCCCATTCGGTACAGTCGAGGTAAGTTATCCCAAATTCGACACTTTTAAGGTAAACAATACCTACCTAAAACCTTATTTTGATGAGATTGATAGTAGGAATGAAGAGTATAAACTCCCCGAACCACCATGACCATTCAATGGAGAGGTAAGTCGAGCTTAGACTATAAATAAGCGCTTCTCGGGAGGCAACCCGAGCACTAATGGTCTTAGCTTCTTTAAATTCTAGTGTTTAACACCTAACTTACTAACGAAGTTCTTGAATACAGGTTTACCACACTCACATGGCCAAGCACATGGGCGTGCTTAAGACCGTGTGGAAACAGGGCAAAGATTTTTACCGAACACAGGCTGCGATAAATGACCATGGCCGTACGACATGGCCGTTGACGATCCTGCCAAAACAACACGGGCGTGCGACATGTCCGTGTCTTAGACCGTGGGTGAACCTGAAAAAATAGCACGGGCGCGCGACACGTCTGTGTCCAGCACCTGTGGTCGAACCTGTCAAGTTAACACGGGCGTGGACCTACATACACGGGTGTGGGAAAAGCGAATGAAGCCAGGCACGGTCGTGCAACACAGCCGTGTGTATCAATACACCCAAGGTATACAGGCGTGGGGCGAATGTCAGATGTGCCGAAAATTGAAAAAATGTGAAACACACGGGCTAAAATTGGGGCACAAGGGTGTGTCCCTTGGCCGTGTGCCCCAAAATCTATAAATACCCTACACTATTCATTGTCTTCTCCACCTAAAATCCCTAACCCTAGCTGCTGCAAGTCCACACGCCCTCCCTGCCACGCCCGTGCGCCGCTTCCAACTCTATTTTTGACAATCATTCTCCCCTTTCTAGCTTTTGTTTACTCTTTTCTCTTTCATTTTACTTACTTCTAACGCTATTTATCATAATAATATACATTTTTCTTAATATTATTTCTATTTTTCTATCACTCAAATTCCATGTCTAGGGTAGTTATCATCTATTTCATGTTGAAGTTTTCACTTATTCCATGATTTCTTCAGCTCTATTTACCTATTCTAAGTTAATCTTCATAGGTTTCACTTGCTTACTATTCTTTGCCATTTTAACCCATGCATTGTGGTACATTCATGCTTTTTACGTTTTCATAAAGTTCTTTGCCACTTTTATATTCATGCTACTACCATGCCAATGCCACAAAAGTATGCCATAAAATTGATTAATTTGGTTAAGTTTCTTAGTGTTAATAGTTGTGGCTGAAATTATTTATGACTTTTTCCTTTTTGAATTAGTTTTCGTTTTACCTTGACCATTCATCAAAATGAAATAATGGTTTTGCTTGCAGGTATACCATGTCGTCTTCATGAGAAAAGAAAGCCGTCATCCCTGCTTCGAAGAAAAAGAAGGGAACGTCATCCTCCTCGAGTCCCACCACTAAAATTCGCCATCCCTTCCTGTAGTTCCCCATTAGGCCCTAAGAAGCACATTTCCAAATACTCCGGGCCCAACTTTTAATTGTGGGCTGCTGCATCGATTGGGCTGTAGTAGAACAGGTCTAATTGGCTGATACGATTCGGGCCCTCCTCACCGCTGACCCATGGAACCTCTTCTTTGAGATCGTCGAGCTGACGTATCTCGAGCTCACAATGGAAATATGCTCAACATTCCATCTTCAGACCGTAATGACCAACTATGATGATCCCGGCAAGGTCCAATTTCGCCTTGGCGGTCTAGTCCACCAGTTGAGCATTCTAGAGTTGGTTCAACACTGGGCCTTTACAAGGAGGAGTTCCAAGAGGAGAACAACCTCGGTACCCTCAACTGCCACATCCATTACTCTCCCTCGAAGTGCTGGAGCACCCTCATCACTCGCTCGGCCACCTACAACCCCAGTCGCTCCAAGGCATCAGCTCTCCCTCCTTCCTTGAGGTACTTACACTCTATCTTAGCTCATACTTTAACAGGGAGGAGAGAGAGCATTGGCGTCGTCAACACTTATGACATCTATTTCTTATGGTGTATGTCACACGGGCACATCTTCGACCTGGCCTATTTCATTGCCCTTGCCATTCACCATCAGACGGAGCGACATCGGAAGGGGGTCATCTCCATTGGCCCCTACGTGACTCGACTAGCCCGACACTTCGAGCTCCTCAACCTCACGGCACAAGAATCATCCTTTACCCTCATTGGCCAGATGTCTCCACAAGGCATCTCGAGCATGCTAAGCATGAGGATGATCGAAAAGTGCCGAGGAACCTACCCTCCTCAATATTTTCTTGCCCAATCAACCGAAGAGGAGGCCCCCGAGGACATTACTGATAATGTCCCTCCACAGCACGATGACCCTGTAACACCGTAAAAATTTCTACAGTAAGATGTTATCCTTGATATAGTAAAATAAGGAAATAAAGTGACAAGAAGAGGAAAATTGAGTTGTCATTAGAAGTATTTTATGACATATTGATTCAAGAAAGGACTAAATTGTAAAAGTGAAAAAAGTTTTGTGGCCCAAGAGTAAATACTCAAAGTTTAAGGGATTAAAGTGTAAATATGAAAAAGTTGAAGGACTAATAGTGAAAATATTTTAAGGGTGGAATGATCTAGAAATCAAGGAAATTTGATGAATTAGGACCAAATTGAATAGGTGAATAATTATGAGGGACTAAATTGCAATTTTACCAAATTAAGTGATGACTCAAGAATGGAATTTTAAAAGATCACAAAGGGCAAAATGGTCAATTGGAAGGAGAGAGAAATCTAAAAAGCAATGATGATGTTAGAGATATTTTAGATTAAATAAATAAATATTTATTAGTTTATTAGTATTTTAATTTGATTTTTAAATGATATTTTATTATTTTATTATTATTTTAGTATATATAAGGAAAGAAAGATGAAGAATCATCATCTTTTTCCCATGCACCCAACGTATGAAGAGAAAAGAAAGAAAGAAATTTTCTTTTCTTTACAATTTAGTCCTCTCATCAAAAATCTACCATTTTCACTTAGAAATTAAAAGAATTTCCATAGCCATCAAGAGAGAAAGATGACAAGAAGACTATGGGAAGCTAGAATATCAAGCTAGATTCAAGAAATAGAAGCTGGAGGAGAGAGAACATCAAGTTAAAGATTGGAAATAATAAAACAAGGTAAGAACATCAAGATTTCCATGTATTTTTAAGTTTGATATTATTAAAAAAGCATGGAAATGAAGCTAAAGTAGAGTTTTCTTATATATGGTTCTATTTTCTTGATATATTAGTGAAGAGAAATAAGAGAAAGTGATGGGAAATATTGTAGAGAAAGGAAATAAGGGTGTTAAAACCTTAATAATTAACATTTTGCACTAAAACAGTTTTGGGCAGCAGCAGTAGTCTAACTTAAAAAATCACTAAAAATTGTAGAAATTGAATTAGAGAATGAATAAAATATTAAACTAAATATTATTAACTCTAGTTTCTTTTAGAAGAGACCGTATAAGCAATGGAATTGTGAATCATGAGATATAATAAATTTTGTGAGACAATGTCAGAATGATTTCAGGTTCCCCTGTTTTGACTTTGGAAAATCATAAAAAATTGGATAAAAATAATTAGGCTATTAAAGTTATATTTTTAAAATCTTTAATGAGTATATTTTTAATATAAACAAACAAAAACGTCATCCGAATCCTGTACAATGAGATAATTAATTTTTAGTAAAGAAGGGTCGGAACTGTCAGACAGCAGAATAAGGGTGATTTAAAGAATAAACTGTACTTATTGGCTAAACCAAAAATTCTAAAAATTTTATGGTGAGAAGATACGTAATTCTAGTTTCATAGAAAATTATTGAATCTTAATTTTGAGTTCTGTAGCTCAAGATATAAATAATTTAGTGACTATGATGCAAATGGACAGTTTTGAATATACATATAAGTAAATAGTGAAATTATTGATAATGTTACTTGTAGCATGTCATATAAATTAAGGATGTGGAATGGAGAGGAGGAGGAAGAAAATATGTATGAATATTCAGCTAGCATGGCTAATTTGCATGTTTTAGGCTCAGGGATTAAATTAAATAAAAGTAAAACTTTATGGGGAAATTTTGTAAAAATGTCAAAAATGACCAAAATAAAGGAAATGAATTGTTTTCTTGATTAAATTAATAAATTGAATTAAATTATTAATTTGGATCAAGATTGGGTGAAAATCGGGGAAAATGAAAAATTTACAAAAAAGCCCCTAAATCTTGATATTTCTGCAATTTTGCCAGGTAAGTTCGTGTAACTTGAATTATATTCTTAAATGCTTGAAATGTATGTTATTGATGTGAATATGATTTGAATGTTCATTGTATGAAAATTGATGAAATATTGATATATTTGATAAAAAGGGGAAGAAATCCCTATTGAATGGAAGGAAAATTTGATGGATCTCTGAAAAAGAATTGACGGTAAAAAGGATCTAGCCCGGACGGATGATCCTATCCTGATATAGCCCTCTCGTAGAATATGTGTAAAATGGATTTAGCCCGGACGGGTAATCCGAATTAGGGTCTGAATTTAGCCTAGACTGGTAATTCAGATCCAAACTCATTAGAGTAATTGTCGTTGTAGGGGATTTAGCCTGGACTGGTAATCCCGACAATACTCTATGAGTTTATATTACAGGGGATTTACCCTGGACTGGTAATCCTGCTGTAAGGATGAGGTTCGCGGGAGTGTGCTTTGTGAAATGAAATGTGTAAGACCATGGTTGAAAGATACCATGGCAATATGATATGAAATATGTAAGACCATGGTTGAAAGATACCATGGCAACATGATATGAAATGTGTAAGACCATGGTTGAAAGATACCATGGCAACGTGACATGAAAAGAATAAGACCATGGTTGAAAGATACCATGCCAACATGACGAGAAATGAATAAGACCATGGTTGAAAGATACCATGGCAGCGTGACATGAAATGAATAAGACCATGGTTGAAAGATACCATGGCAATGTGACATGAAAAGAATAAAACCATGGTTGAAAGATACCATGGCAACATGACGAGAAATGAATAAGACCATGGTTGAAAGATACCATGGCAGCGTGACATGAAATGAATAAGACCATGGTTGAAAGATACCATGGCAACGTGACACGAAATGAACAAGACCATGGTTGAAAGATACCATGGAAACATGACAGGAAATGAGTAAGACCATAGTTGAAAGACACTATGGCATCATGTCAAAGATAAATAAGACCGTGGATGGGAGACGCTATGACATCTGTTGAGCAATTGATATTCAAGTAATATGTATTAGATGATGAATGGTTATATGAAATGGTTGTGTGAAATGTTTACAAGAACTGGTCATATGAAAATATATGTGCAAAATAGTTGTATGAAATAATTAAGACGATAAATAAATGAAATAAGTATAGGTACATGGAATTTAATTTATGTTAAGTTTAATATGAACTATTACCGAAATAAATATACATAAGATACATGGAAATGATGGTGCATGAAATATTGATATAACGAAATGAATGATATGTGCTTATAAAGAAACAGTAAGAGAATAATATGTTTCGTGACATGTACATATATGATTATCTTTAATATATTAATACAAGGAAATTATATAAGTTGAGACTATTATTAAACTCAAGTGTGATATGTTGAAAAAATTGGTATTTCAATGTTGAAATTATACGAAATATGTACAAGTATACTAACAATGTTGTTGTTTGATGATTAGACAAGTCTCAAGCTATTGATCGAATGGTAATATATTTATTTATATGATGCATTGAATCAGTAAGTATTTAATTAAAAATTTTTTAAGTAATATACAAATTCTAATAATGCTCTGAAACCCTGTTTTAGTGGCAGATATAGGTTAGGGGTGTTACAGACCCACCATTTCAGCCACCACGCTCCCATCCCCTAGTTTATGTGGCGGCTTCATATGCTAACATTTCTAAGCGCCTCACGAAATTTGAGCAGCAGTGTTTTCAGTGATTTGATAACATTGATGCTACTCTACAGTAGATTTGTCAGCAGTTCCACATCTCATCGCCACCACCACCTCGCGAACCATCCGGCGATGATGATATTTAATTTTATCTTATCTTTATTTTTATTTTTATTTATCAATGTTTTTATTAATTTCACTTTTAACTTTTAATGTTATTTCCTTTTTGCTACTGTTTTATATTTAGGTTTTATAAACAAATTTTAATCTCGACTAATTCTTTATGAGTAATTATTCTTCCTTATATCCCCTAAAAATGTTCCTGATTTTATCACAGTTATAAAGAGCTACATAGCTCACAATTACTAGGAACTTCAAACTCCATTGGAAAAGGTTCTCCATGACTACCATGCCCTGCTCGATCACGAGATATAATATTCTTTTGGTGCAGCACTTGTGGAACCCAACCTCTACCACCATCGGAGTATCCTCCTCCACTCTACATAACTCCAAACTAGGGAATTCGTTCATTTAACACTCAGGAAGTTTCATTTCTCTCCCTATCTTATGATATTATATCTCTATTTGCCACTAACTTTATCTTTGTGCATTGAGGGCAATGTACATCTTAAGTGTGGGGGGATATTCATTTCATTATCAAAAGAATCCCTAAATATTGCCTTGTTCTCTTGCAAATCTATCATATCATTTTTAGGATGAATTTTGATTAATTTATGATTTTTATTGATATATCTTGAATTAAAACATAGGCAGTCACACATTGATTATTTAAACTCTAAGATGTTAGAGAATTAAGCATGATAAGTTGATTTTCGAGAATTTAAAATTTTATGTTGTTTTTCCCAAGTTGAGGTATTACCTTGAAATGAAATCTATAGTTTTGAACATCAAAAAACCATAATTTTTGTGAGATTTTGAGCCTTTAAAGAGCATTTACTATTCCCTTTGATAAACCATAATTTATACATATTTTTATCCCTCGCTTAACATGTTTATGAATGATTTCTCCTTAGATTTGGTGAATTTAATGCTCCTAATCCTTTAATTTCATGTTTTGTACTTAGGCTAGCATAGGAGGACGAAAAGAACGAGAAACAGACCAAAAACAGAGAAAACGGGCCGACAGGGGAAAACAACACGGCCTGGACTTTCTCACAAGGGTAGAACACATGCCCGTGCCAATTTAACAGGCTCAACCACGGCCCAATTCAACCTCAGCACGGGCGTGTTGATATCTCATCCTCGACCACGGCCTGAAGTAATCACACACGGGTATGTGACACGGGCGTGTCCCTGCTGAACCCTAGCTATGTTCCATTCGAAAAAGGGCAAGTTTGAAGGATTTTAGGCATTCTAAAGCCTATTTAAACACCCTAGAGGAAGACTAAATGGGAGAGGGAGAATAGGAAGTAAGGAATTACTCCAAGGAAGCTGATTGATCCATTTCAGAAGCCAGATTCATCATCAAGACTGAAGATCTCTCCTCAATTTCCCTTCAGGAGTTTTAGGTTTTCTTTATGTTTTGTATTCTTTATTCTTCTGAGATGTTTTCTTATCTAGTTATGAACTAAAACCCCTAAATACCTAAGGGGGATGAAACCTAAAACGAATCTTGTTATTATTTTCTGAATCGTATGATAAATATTTGACGTGTTCTTAATTATGTGTTCTTAATTCTTGTTTTGGTATTTCAGGATATCGATTCAAGTTAATGCTCTTAGTTGGAGGATGAATAGTCCCTAGCTAAGAGTGACTTTGTCATAGTTAAGCGGAGTTGATTGCGCGCCAGAGATAGGGTGACAAGATTTTGCCGGATTAGGGTGAAACCTAATAAGGGGATCCATAGATCGAGTTAATGCAACCCTAGGGTGTTAATTAGAGAAAAGTTTCAATTATTCAACCTAGGGATTAGACGTTATTAGTCTTGAATAGGGATAATAACATAACTTAGGAATTTCTGCAAAATAAGTTAAATGAATAAATCGTCCAGTTCGGAGCCAAAATAACAAGTGAAGTCTAGGTGGATTTTTCCTTAGGTATTGTCCTAAATCAATCGTTTTCCCAAAAGTAATTCCCCAATTCTATTTTCTGCAACTTCTTAGTTTAGTTAATTAGTTAGTTAAAACAAACCCCTTTATTCTTAGGCTAGATAATAAAAAGACGATCATTACTAGTACTTTTAGTCCTTTGGGTTCGACAATCTGGTCTTGCTAAAGCTATACTACTATTTAATAGGTACAGTTGCCTACATCGTGATAATAGTTAGTTTCAAGAACGATTAATTATAAATTTATAAAACTTATCACGAAAAATCACGATCAAGTTTTTGGTGCCATTGCCGGGGACTAAATTATTAGGAACACTCAATTTTTGTTACTTTAGCCATTTATTTTTCTTGCAAATTAATTTTATTTTAATTTTTGTTTTACTAATTTTCTTTTTCTTTCTTCTGGCAGGTTCTTATAGTTTATGACTAGAAGAAACTCATCGGGACCATTATTGTTTGACGAAGAAATCGATCGCACAGCTCGTAGAAATCGACGAGAAATAAGGCAAAGCCTAAGATACACAGAGGAAGAGCAAGAGGATGATATCTCGACTACAACCAAGGAGATGGCTGAAAATCAAGAAAATCAGCTACCTCCTGCGATACCTGTTGATCTAGTAAATCAGAATCCTGCTCCTCGTACTATGTATGATTATGATAAACCTACATTAATAGGAACTAAGTCAAGTATAGTTAGGCCTGCTATTGCTGCGAATAATTTTGAACTAAAATGTAACACAATTCAAATGATACAGCAATTTGTTCAGTTTGATGGTTTGCAGGATGAGGATCCCAACACTCACTTGGCAAATTTTCTGGAAATTTGCAACACTTTTAAAATTAATGGCATTTCTAATGAAGCCATTTGTCTTTAGTTATTCCCTTTCTCGCTGAGGAACAAAGCTAAACAGTGGCTAAACTAGGGTCCATCACAACTTGAGAACAAATGACTAAAAATTTTTTATTAAAGTATTTCCCGTCGGCTAAAACGGCTAAATTACATAATTATATCTCTTCTTTTGTGCAGATGGACTTAGAAACTCTTTACGATACATGAGAGAGATACAAGGACCTACTACGAAGGTGCCCTCACCATGGGTTACCTCTATGGCTGCAAGTTCAAACGTTCTACAATGGTGTGAATCCCTCGACAAGACAGATGATTGACGCAGTTGCTGGTGGAACCATCAACAACAAAACACCTGAAGAGGCTTACGAATTTATTGAGGAGATGCCACTGAATAACTATCAGTGGCAAGTAATGAGGACTAAGCCGACTAAAATAGCAGGTGTTTATAGCGTCGATTCAGTTACTATGCTGTAAAATCAGGTAGAACTTCTAAATAAAAAGATTGATGGTTTACTTGGTTCTACACATGTATATCCAGTGATGAGGTATGATTCAAGTGGAAGAGGTGTACATACAGAATATCAACCCTTCAATCCTACAACCAAAGAGGAACAAGTCAACTATATGGGTAACAATAACTTTAGATCTCAAAATAACCCATACATTAATACTTATAATGCAGGTTGGAGGAACCACCCAAATTTCTCCTGGGTGGTCAAGGGAATCAAAGGCCACAAAATCCTCCGATTTTTCAACAGCCACCTTATCAACAGGAAAAGAAACCGAACCTTGAAGAGATGCTATCCAAATTCATCTCGGTGTGAGAAACCCATTTTCAGAATACCGAGACAGCACTTAAAAATTAACAAGCATCGTTCCAAGGGATCGAAACTCAGATAGGCCAACTTTCCAAACTAATCTCCGAACGTCCACAGGGAAGCTTGCCAAGTAATACTGAACCTAACCCAAGGGAACAGCTCAGCGCAATTAATGTTCAAGGGGAAGAAGGATTCGTTGAGCCTGAGCCAGAACCGATGCAAGAAACTGTGGTGAGCAAAGGTAAAGGTGAGATAGGTCATAATAAAAATAAAACGGTGAATGTAGAATATAAACCTCGTGTGCCATACCTTAGTGCGACAAGGAAAGACCGCTCAGATAAACAATTTGGTAAATTTCTTAAACTCTTAAAAAAATTACATATTAACTTATCGTTTATTGAAGCCCTCTCGCAGATGTCGAACGCAATGAAATTTTTAAAAGAGATTTTAGCAAATAAGTGGAATTTAGACGAAGCATTGCATGTGGAACTAAACGCAGTTTGCTCAGCTATTCTGCAGAATAAGCTACCTAAAAAATTAAAAGATCCAGGGAGTTTTACAATTCCTTGCTTAATTGGTAGTTAAGATGTTAATAATGCATTAGATGATTTAGGGGCTAGTATTAACGTCATGCCTTACAAAATGTTCAAACAACTAGGTATTGGGAAACTCAAACAGACTAGGATGAGCACTCAATTAGCAGATAAAACTATAAGATTTCCTAGGGGTATTATTGAAGATGTGCTAGTTAAAATCGATAAATTTATATTTCTCGTTGGCTTCGTTGTTCTAGACATAGAGGAGGATAGCAACACTCCTTTGATTTTAAGAAATCCCTTTTTATCAACTGCTAGAACAATTATTGATGTTGTCAAACGTGAACTCACATTTCATGTGGGAGACACCCTTCAATCTCGCAATTCTGGTAACACACCAAAAATTAAAGGTGATTGTATAAACCATTCTAATAAAACTGACAATATGGTGCATTCTAGTTTGCAGGAAATGAGTGCGAATGATGTACATGAGCCATGTTCAGGCAATAATAGAAGACCCATTCATGAAAAATGAAAGCTACAAATCGAGTAGCTAGATGAATGGTGGACACATAAACCGAGAACACACGATAAACTGAAACTACGCCAGAACGAGCTCAATACCTCTCCAAAACAACTTAAGATTAGAGATAAAGTCTTACTAGATGCCGCAGATCCTTACATTGTCACTGCCAACCCGAATGAAGAAATCCCTCTTATGGTACTTAGTATTTTCCCATTCGGTACAGTCGACGTAAGTCATCCCAAGTTTGACACTTTTAAGGTAAACAACACTCGTCTAAAACCTTATTTTGATGAGATTGATAGCAGGAATGAGGAGTATAAACTCCTCGAACCACCATGACTATTCAATGGAGAGGTAAGTCGAGCTTAGACTATAAATAGTGCTTCTGGGGAGCCAACCCGAGCACTAACTATATTAACTTTTTTAAATTTTAGTGTTTAACACCTAACTTACTAACGGATCTCTTGAATACGGGTTTACCATACCCACACGGCCAAGCACACAGGCATGCTTAGGACCGTGTGGAAATAGGGCAAAGATTTTCCCAAAACATGGGCTACGATAAATCACCACGACCGTGCGACATGGCCATGGGCGAACCTGCCAAAACAACACGGGCGTTCAACATGCCCATGTCGTAGACTCGTTGATCGTGATTTTCTGTGATAAGCTTTATAAATTATAATAACTTGCTCTTGAAACTAACTATTATCACAACGTCGGCAAGTGTACCAATCGAACAGTAGTATAGCTTTAGCAAGACCAGATTGTCGAACCCAAAGGACTAAGAGTACTAGTAATGACTCTCTTTTTATTATCTAGCCTAAGAATTAAAGGGGTTTGTTTTATCTAACTAATTAAACTAATAAATTGCAGAAAAATAGGATTGGGAAATTACTTTTGGGAAAATGATTGATTAAGGACAATACCTAAGGAAAAATCCACCTAGACTTTTACTTTTTATTCTGGCTCCGAACAGGGCGATTTATTCATTTAACTTGTTCTGTAGAAATCCCTACATTATGTTATTATCCCTATTCAAGACTAATAACGTCTAATCCTTAGGTTGAATAACTGATACTTTTCTCTAATTAACACCCTAGGGTTGCATTAACACGATCTATGGATTCCTTTATTATGTTTTACCCTAATTCGGCAAAATCTTGTCACCCTATCTTTAGGCGCGCAATCAACTCCGCTTAATTATGACAAAGTTACTCTTAGTTAGGGTCTATTCCTCCTCCAACTAAGAGTAGTAACTTGAAGTGATATCCTAAAATACCAAAACAAGAATTAAGAACATACAATTAAAAACAAGTTAAATATTTATCATACAATTCAGAAAATAATAACAAGATTCGTCTTAGGTTTCATCCCCCTTAGGTATTTAGGGGTTTAGTTCATAACTAAACAAGAAAACATCTCAGAATAATAAAGAATACAAAACATAAAGAAAACCCAAAACTCTTGAAGGGGAAATTGAGGAGAGATCTTTAGTCTTGATGGTGAATCCGGCTTCTGAGATGGATCAATCGGCTTTCTTGAAGTGATTTCTTACTCCCTATTCTCTGTCCCCCCTCTCTTCCTCTTCTGGGGTGTATTTATAGGCTTTGGAATGCCTAAGAACCCTCTAAAGTGGTCTTTTCCGAATTGGACTCAACTTAGGCTCGGCAGGGACATGCCCGTGTGTGATTACTTTAGACCGTGTTTGAGCCTGTTAAATTGGAACGGACGTGTGTTCTACCCATGTGAGTCATGCTTCAATTCTGCGAAATTGACACGACCGTGTGAGCTGCCCGTGTGAGGAGGTCCAGGACGTGTTAATTTCGTACTTTGGCCCATTTTCTCCGTTTTTGGCCCGTTTCTCGTTCCTTTCACTCTCCTATGCTTACCTAAGCGTAAAACATGAAATTAAGGCATTAGGAGCATCGAATTCACTAATTCTAAGGAAAATTCATTCATAAAATGCATTAAGCATAGGGTATAAATATGTATAAATTACGATTTATCAAATAACCCCACATTTAAGCGTTTTTTTGTCCTCAAGCAAAATCCTCAAATCATAATTAAAAATTCCTTTTTCTCAAATTATAATTCCTATAAATAATATCTCAAACCATCTCATAAGTAATCATACATTGAGAATTCAACTAAAAGAACATTAAAGCTTCAAACATTCCAAATTGAGTATTTAATCATGAAAAACTTAGGCATCTCCCTTCATCTGAGTAGTTATCATTGATTCGGAACCTTACAGAGTTTACCATCCTCACTAAAGATTCACTCAAATCGCTCGAAGTGTTTAAGGACAACGAAATTAGCACTCATTAGTCAATATGAAAAGTTATTACCATAGGCTTACATGAAAATCAAATCTCCACCACTATAAATCGAGATGATACATCAATCAGAAGGTCTTTAAAGGGTTGTAACGAGGCTTGGTTAGGGGATTATATTCATATTCATGCGAGCAAATTAGTCCCTGTGATCCTGGAAGTCATGCAAGGGTGTTCTTATCCAATCAATCCCTGTTGCTCAATCCAGTGGCATCGAAAGTCTTCTTCTTTCGTTTCTTGGGCTGTTGGAGGCATTCAAAAGGTGTCTTCAACAATGAAAGTGACCTTATCTTTGTTAAAAAAGCCATATTTGGTGTGGAAAGCTCTCTCCCCTCGTACGTTAGTCTCGATCCTCTCGTATCGTATTCACTCTGGCTTTTTTTTTTCCTTGGACCAGGTACGAAGAATGAATCTATATCTGTGTACGGAAGTTGTTTGGCGTGTCGCTCAACTGCTCGAGAGCAATACTGATGGTGGTTGGTTACGATTTGACAAAGGTAGAAACGCCTTGGTCGAAGGTCCAAAGATGAGGTAGCGGTGTGTTCATTTTGGCTCCCGAACAAGAACAATAAATAAATAGGCAATGCACCATACTTGCTTTGCTGCTACATACGTTGACCTTGACTTGACGGATTGATCTAATTGAACTCACAATCAAAGGAGGACCACAAGCTCGGGGCTCGACTTAAAGCAGAAAGTATCGCGATTCAGAAACTTCTTGGGGTTCGATCTTTTCCCTACCGAGGCACGCAAACTCCCATCGTGTCCCAGATCACATTCCGTGAATCGAAAGGGGAAGCCTACTCATCCATCATCTCCTCTCGTAGACCGGTGCGGTTTTACGAAGCGTCTAAGCACAGTTCACTCATGTTGATCAATCAAGAGCTTTGCCGCCACTCCTTAAGGTTACCTACTGTATCAAACACTTCTTGTATTTTTTCCCACGCTTCATACCCCCTCTTTCTTCTTAAGGTAAGGTAAAGGGTCGGGCATAGTGGGGTAGGAGCACTAAGTGCAAAATGCCATCAGGTGGCTCTTAGGGTTACCTTTGTTTGCCCTTTGTTTTACTAAATATAGGAGGTGTGTAAGTGGCTGGGAAAACTACCGTGGGGCAGTGAACATAATCAAAAATCGGCTTAGCCAATAAGCCAATAGGGCCATCAGGTTGCACTCGGGAGACATAGGACGCTTCTCTGTTAAAGTGGGAGATAGGCTTGGAGACAAATGGTACTTGGGAGCTGCACCGCTTCAAGAGGAAACCTGGGAGTCGATCACATGAAAACTTTGCAGTAACCTACTCAGCACCAAGGTCAGTCAATTCTTTCTTTTAGGAAGGCTCCCACGTGCCATTGATTTCAGAACCCCATAGCGAAAGGCGCGGCTACTCTACCTCTGATCAAACATGAAACCCACCCATTGATTTCAGAACTGGGCCGCCATGAGCGTGGAGTCAGAGGCCCGACCTTCTTCCGTTTAGCCTGAAGCACTACGAGCTAGCTGTAAGCCTGGCCCGTCACAAGCTGAAAGAAAAGGTTAGAATCGAGATTGACTTGAAAAATTACTTAACTGGAAAAATATTTAATCATTACTTGTGTACAAAAAAGCTTCTTTCTGACTATAGAATTTGAATACTAAAGTTTACAAACAAAAGATCACTACTAATATGTATACATGTTTCTTTCTCTCTCTCTTTTTTTAAAGAACAAGTTAGATTATCATAAACTAACTATTAGGAGCAAGACATAGCTAAACAGTTTATTCAAATCAAATCTCGACAAAAAATAAGGATCGAATTAATTTAAGGGGATTTCAACAATAATGGGTTAAGGGTTAATATTGAGGGTCATGCAAGGAATGGCTTGTTAGGCTCAAAGGGGTTTACTAAGGGTTAATCGTAGTGAGTTAATCCTAAGTGTCTCTATCATCTTGACATATCAAATCAAATAATGTGGTCTTGACATGCATAATCAAGCAAGTTCTAGAATAACAATTCAATATTGACACACTTAAAGCAATAATAAAAGTGAGCATGAAAGAATTAATAGATGCTCAAAAGGCTCAAAAATCTCACAAAAATTATGGCTTTTTTATGTTTGAACCTGTAGGATTCAATTCAAGATAATACATATACTTGGGGAAACAACCTAAAAATTTTAAATTCTTAAAAATCAACTTATCATGCTTGATTGTCTAATGTTTTAAAGTTAAATAATCAATGCATGAATGCCTATTTTTTAATTCAAGATATATCAATAGAATTTATTAGTCAATCAAAATTCATCCTAAATATGATATGAGAGATTCGCAAGAGAACAAAGCAATATTCAGGGGTTTTTCAGATAATGAAATGATTACCCCCCCCCCACACTTAAGATTTACATTGCACTCAATGTACAAAGATAGATATATGAGAAAATATAAAATCATAAGAGAGGCAGAGAATTGAAACTTCCTGAGTGTGAAATGAATGTCCTAGTTTGGAGTTATGGAGGTGGAAGAAGATAATCCGTTGGTGGTAGATGTTGGGTACCACAGTGCTGTGCCAAAAGGATATTATATCTCGTCATTGAGTAGGGCATGACAGTCGTAGAGAACCTTTCCCAATGGAGTTTGAAGTTCCTAAGTGATTGTGAGCTTTGGAGCTCATTATAACTATGATGAAAGCAGGAACTGTTTAGGGGATATTAGAAAGAATAATTACTTGGAAAGGAATAGCCGAGATTAAAAATTGTTAGAGAAAAATTATAAATCCTAATAAAAATAAGATGGAAGAAAAATAAAAAGTGGTCTTAAATGAAAATAAAAACAGAAACATAAAATAATAAATAAAAGTTTTTAAACATCTTCATTGCTGGATGGTTCACGAGGTGGGACTGGCGATGAGATGTGGAGATGCTGACAAATTTGCTTTAGAGTAGCATCAATGTTGTCAAATCTTTGAAAACACTGCTGCTCGAATCTGTTAAGGCACTCAGAGATGTCAACATATGAAGTCACCGCATGAACTGGCCGAGAAGGTGGTGGTGGCTGGGGAGGTAGATCCTCGTGCTGGGTGGGGACATCATCAGTAATGTCCTCTAGAGCCTCCTCCTCGATAGATTGAGCGAGACGATATTGGGGAGGGTAGGTTCCTTGGCGCCTCTCGATCATCCTCATGCTAAGCATGCTTGAGATGCCTTGTGGAGACATCTGGCCAATGAGGGTCAAGGATGATTCTTGGGCTGCGGTGTTGAGAAGTCCGAAGTGTCACGCCAGTCGAGTCACATAGGGGCCAATGGAGATGACCCCTTTCGATGCCGCTCCGTCTGGTGGCGTATGGCAAGGGCGATAAAGTAGGTGAGGTCGATGACGTGCCCGTTTGACATACACCATAAGTAATAGACGTCATGGGTAGTAACGACGCCGATGCTCTCTTTCCGTCCTGTCAAAGTGTGAGATAAAATAGAATGGAGGTACCTTAGGGATGGAGGGAGAGATGATGCCTTGGTGCGACTGGGGTCGTAGGTGGCCGAATGTGGGACGAGGGCATCCCAGCAACGTGAGAGAGAATGATGGATGTGGCGATCTAGAGCATGTAAGTCATTCTCCTCTCTGAACTCTTCGGTATAAAGACCCAATGCAGTGCCAAATTCTGAGACGCTTAGTTGCTGGATTAATCCGCCTAAGCCAAACTGGACTGTGTCGGGATCATCGTAGTTTGTCATTACCGTTTAAAGATGGAAAGTGGAGCATAGTTCCATTGTTAACTCTAAGTATGTCGGCTCGATGACCCCAAAAAATAGCTTCCATGGATCAGTGGTAAAGAGGGCCTGGATCGCATCAGCTAACTGAATTTGTTTGACGGTAGCCCAATCGATGTAGCAGCCCGCTGTAAGAGGTCGGGCCCGTAGTATTTGAAAGAGCTCTTCTTGGGGCCCGTTGGGGAACTGTAGGAAAGGATGGCAAATTTTTGCGGTTGGGCCCGAGGAAGATGATGCTCCTTTCTTTTTCTTGGAAGCAGGGGCGGCGATTTTCTTCCCTCGTGTAGACGACGTAGTGAACCTGAAATTTGAACCATTAAGTTGTCTCAAAGAGTGGACAAGGTAGAATCAGAAAAAGAAAAACCATGAATATGTTCAACCACAATTACTAAAATTACTAAGTCCAATAGCATATTTTTGTAGCTTGAACATTGTGGTGTGAGTAAAAATGATAAGGACTAGAATGCAACCTATTATATATATGAGAGAATGGCAAACAAAAAGGATGAAAATTTCAACTACCCTTAATCATGCATATTTGCTTCTAACTAGTCAAATGGAGTAAAGAAATCATGCAATGGGTGAGAATTTTAATATGAAAAAAAATGATGATGGGTATTCTAGATTATGACATTTAAATGATAAAAATGTAAAGATAAAATCAAAATCTTGCATATTATCATAATAAATAGCCCTAGAAATTAGTAAAACAGACAAGGAAGAAGTAAACAAACGCTAGGAAGAGGAGAAAAGGCGTCAAAAATGTAGTTGGAGGCAGCGCACGGGCGTGGCAAGGAGGCCGTGTGGACTTGTAGTGGCTAGGGTTAGGGTTTTTGAGTGGGAAAGACAATGAATAGTGCATCCTATTTATAGATTTTGGGGCACACGGCCATGGGACATGCCCGTTTGTTTCACATTTTTCCTATTTTGGCACATTTGAAATTCGACACCTGCCCGTGTACCTCGAGCGTGTTGGTGCACACGGCCATGTTGTACGACTGTGTCTAGCTTCTTTTGCTTCTCCCACACCCGTGTTAATTTGACAGGTTCGACCACGGGTGTTAGGCACGGGCGTGTCTCACGCCCGTGCTAGTTTCTCAGTTTTAACCATGGTTTTCAGACACGGGCGTGTCGTACGCCTGTGTTACTTTAACAGGTTCGCCCACGGCCATGTCGCATGGCCGTGGCAATTTATTATCACCTGTGTTTTGGGGGAAATCTTTGCCCTGTTTCCACACGGTCTTAAGCACGCCCATGTGCTTAGCCGTGTCCCTGTTGGTGAACCTGTTTTCAAGGGCTCCATTAGCATGTCAGGTGTTAAACACTAAAATTAAAAGAAGTTAATATAGTTAATGCTCGGGTTGCCTCCTGAGAAATGCTTATTTATAGTCTAAGCTCGACTTTTCTCTCCTTTGGATGGTCATGGTGGTTTAAGGATTTCATACTCCTCATTTCTGCTATCAATCTTATCAAAATAAGGTTTTAGACGAGTGTT
Organism: Gossypium anomalum; assembly: GCA_025698475.1. Lineage (NCBI taxonomy): Eukaryota > Viridiplantae > Streptophyta > Magnoliopsida > Malvales > Malvaceae > Gossypium > Gossypium anomalum. The sequence goes on along the minus strand of CM046963.1, from coordinate 18,043,370 downwards.
GTTTACCTTAAAAGTGCCGAACTTGGGATGACTTACCTCCACTGTACCGAATGGGAAAATATGAAGTACCGTAAGAGGGATTTCTTCATTTGGGTTGGTGGTGACAATGTGAGGATCTGCGGCATCTAGTAAGACTTTATCTCCAACCTTAAGTTGACTTGGAGGGGCATCTAGCTCGTTCTGGCGTAGTTTTAGTTTATCGTATGTTCTCGATTTATGTGCTCATCATTCGTCTAGCTTCTCTATTTGTAGCCTTCGTTCTTCATGAATGGGTCCTCTATTATTGCTTGAACATGGCTCATGTACTTCTTTCAAACTCAATTCTTGTAAAGTAGGTTGCATCATAGTGTCAATTTTAGTAGATTGGTGTGGACAATTACCTTCAATATTTGATGTGTTGTCAGAGTTTTAGCCTTGAAAGGTGATTGTTTCATCTCTCATACGAAGTGTGAGCTCACCTGTGCCAACATCAATAATTGTTTTAGAAGTTGCTAAAAAGGGCCTCCCTAAAATCAAAGGGGTGTTGTTACCCTCCTCTATGTCTAGAATAATGAAGTCAATGGGAAATATGAACTTATCTATTTTCACTAGTACATCTTCAATAATACCCCTAGGAAATCTTATAGTTTTATCTTCCAATTGAATGCTCATCCTAGTTTGTTTAGGTTTCCCAAGACCTAATTGATTAAACATTTTATAAGGCATGACATTAATACTAGCCCCAAAATCAGCTAATGCATTATTCACATCTAAACTACCAATTAAGCAAGGAATTGTAAAACTCCCTGGATTTTTCAATTTTTGGGGTAGCTTATTCTGTAGAATAGCTGAGCAAACTACGTTTAGCTCCACATGCGATGCTTCGTCCAACTTCCGTTTGTTTGCTAAAAGCTCTCTTAGAAATTTCATTGCATTTGGCATTTGCGACAGAGCTTCAATAAATAGAATTTTTTTAAAAGTTTAAGGAATTTACCAAATTGTTCGTCTAAACGGTCTTTCCTGGTCACGTTAGGGTATGGGACACGAGGTTTATATTCTACATTCACCATTTTGTTTTTCATTGTGACTCACCTCACCTTTACCCTTGCTCACCACAGTTTCTCGCATCAATTCTGGCTCAGGCTCAACGAATCCTTTTTTATCTTGAACATTAATTGTGTTGAGTTGTTCCCTTGGGGTTAGGTTCAGTATTACTTGGCAAGCTACCTTGTGGTCGTTCGGAGAATAGTTTAGACAACTGGCCTATCTGAGTTTTGAGCCCTTGGATCGATGCTTATTGATTTTAAGTGCTTTCTCGGTATTCTGGAAACGGGTTTCTGACACCGAGATGAATTTGGATAGCATCTCTTCAAGGTTTGGTTTGTTCTCCTGTTGATAAGATGGATATTGAAAACCCTGAGGATTTTGTGGCTTTTGATTCCCTTGACCACCCCAGGAGAAATTTGGGTGGTTCCTTCAACCTGCATTATAAGTATTACTATATGGGTTATTTTGAGATCTAAAGTTATTGTTACCTATATAGCTGACTTGTTCATCTTCGGTTATAGGATTGAATGGTTGATATTCTATATGCATACCTACTCCACTTGAATCACACCTTATCACTGAATGTACCCGCGTAGAACCAAGTAAACTATCAATTTTTTTATTCAGAAGTTCTACCTGATTTGTCAACATAGTAACCGAGTCAACGTTATAAACGCCTGCTGTTTTCGCTGGCTTAGTCCTCATGACTTGCCACTGATAGTTATTCAGTAACATCTCTTCAATAAATTCGTAAGCCTCTTCAGGTCTTTTGTTATTGATGGTTCCTCCAGCAGCTGCGTCAATCATCTGTCTTGTCGAGGGATTTGCACCATTGTAGAACGTTTGAACTTGCAGCCATAGAGGTAACCCATGGTGAGGGCACCTTTGCAGTAGGTCCTTGTATCTCTCCCATGCATCGTAAAGTGTTTCTAAGTCCATCTATACAAAAGAAGAGATATCATTACATAACTTAGCTATTTTTATCGGCGAAAAATATTTTAATAAAAATTTTTGGTCATTTGTTCCCAAGTAGTGATAGACCCTCGTGGTAACGAGTTCAACCACTGTTTAGCCTTGTTTCTCAGTGAAAAAGGGAATAACTGAAGATGGATGGCATCATCAGAAATGCCATTAATTTTGAAAGTGTCATAAAATTCCAAAAAATTCGCCAAGTGAGTGTTGGGATTCTTATCCTGCAAACCATCAAACTGAACAAACTGCTGTATCATTTGAATCGTGTTAGGTTTCAGCTCAAAACTATTTGCAGCAATAGTAGGCCTAACTATACTTGACTTAGTTCCTGTTAAGTTAGGTTTAGCATAATCATACATAGTACGAGGAGTAGGATTCTAATTTCCTAATTCAGCGGGTATTGCTGGAGGTAGCTGATTGTCTTGATTTTCAGCCATCTCCTTGGCTTTAGTTGAGATATCGTCCTCCTGTTCTTCTTCTGTGTATCTTAGGCTTCGCCTAATTTCTCATCGGTTCCTACGAGCTGTACGATCAATTTCTTATTCAAAAAGTAGTGGTCCTGACGGGTTTTTCTTCTAGTCATAAACTATAAGAACCTGCTAGAAGAAAGAAAAAAAAAGTTAGTAAATTAAAATAAAATTAAATTGCAAGAAAAATTAATGGCTAAAGTAGTAAAAATTGAGTGTGCCTAATATTTTAGTCCCCGGCAACGGGGCCAAAAACTTGATCGTGATTTTTTGTGATAAGCTTTATAAATTTATAATGATTCGCTTTTGAAACTAACTATTATCACGACGCAGGCAACTGTACCTATCAAACTGTAGTATAGCTTTAGCAAGACCAGATTGTCGAACCCAAAGGATTAAGAGTACTAGTAATGACTATCTTTTTATTATCTAGCCTAAGAATTAAAGGGGTTTGTTTTATCTAACTAATTAAACTAAGAAATTGTAGAAAAATAGGATTAGGAAATTACTTTTGGAAAAACGATTGATTAAGGACAATACCTAAGGAAAAATCCACCTAGACTTTTACTTTTTATTCTGGCTCCAAACAGGACGATTTATTCATTTAACTTGTTCTATAGAAATCCCTACATTATGTTATTATCCCTATTCAAGACTAATAACGTCTAATCCCTAGGTTGAATAACCGAGACTTTTCTCTAATTAACACCCTAGGGTTGCATTAACTCGATCTATGGATTCCCTTATTATGTTTTACCCTAATCTGGCAAAATCTTGTCACCCTATCTCTAGGCACGCAATCAACTCCGCTTAATTATGACAAAGTTACTCTTAGTCAGGGTCTATTCCTCCTCGAACTAAGAGTAGTAACTTGAAGTGATATCCTGAAATACCAAAACAAGAATTAAGAACACACAATTAAGAACAAGTTAAATATTTATCATACGATTTAGAAAATAATAACAAGATTCATCTTAGGTTTCATCCCCCTTAGGTATTTAGGGGTTTAGTTCATAACTAAACAACAAAACATCTCAGAATAATAAAGAATACAAAATATAAAGAAAACCCAAAACTCCTGAAGGGGAAATTGAGGAGAGGGGAAATTGAGGAGAGATCTTCAGTCTTGATGGTGAATCCAGCTTTTGAGATGGATCAATCGGCTTCCTCGGAGTGATTTCTTACTCCCTATTCTCTGTCCCCCCTCTCTTTCTCTTCTGGGGTGTATTTATAGGCTTTGGAATGCCTAAGAACCCTCCAAAGTGGCCTTTTTCAAATTGGACTCAACTTAGGCTCGACAGGGATACACCCGTGTGACACGCCCGTGTGCGATTACTTTAGGCCATGTTTGAGCCTGTTAAATTGGCATGAGCGTGTGTTCTAACCGTGTGAGTCGTGCTTCAATTTTGCCAAATTGACACGACCGTGTGAGCTGCCCGTGTGTGGAGGTCCAAGACGTGTTGATTTTGTACTTTGGCCCATTTTTTCTGTTTTTGGCCCGTTTCTCGTTCCTTTCGCTCTCCTATGCTTACCTAAGTGTAAAACATGAAATTAAGGCATTAGGAGCATCGAATTCAGTAATTCTAAGGAAAATTCATTCATAAAATGCGTTAAGCATAGGGTATAAATATGTATAAATTACGGTTTATCACCCATGGTTGAAACTGAGAAACTAGCACGGGCGTGCGACACACTCGTGTCTAACACCCGTGGTTGAACCTGTCAAATTAACACGAGCGTGTGCATACATACACAGGTGTGGGAGAAGCGAATAAAGCCAGACACAGTCGTGCTACATGGCCATGTGCACCAACACGCCCAAGGCACACGGGCGTGGGGCGAATGTTAGGCGCGCCGAAATTAGGAAAAACACGAAACACACGAGCTAAAATTGGGGCACACGGGTGTGTCCCCTAGCCATGTGGCCCAAAATCTATAAATACCCTACACTATTCATTGTCTTCTTCACTCAAAAACCCTAAGTCTAGCCGCTGCAATCCGACACGGCCCCCCTGCTACGCCCATACGCCGTCTCCAAACTCTATTTTTTACGCTTATTCCTCTATTTTTAGCGTTTGTTCAATCTTTTCCCTTTAATTTCATTCATCTTTACTGCTATTATCTTCATTCATCTCACACTAGGTTCATTTTTTTATCATTTTCACACATTTTTTTATGCTATAGTCTTCATTTATCTCACACTATGCTATCATTTAAGTTTTATTTTTTTAGTTATCATTCATTCCATATGACATATTTTTGTGAAATGCTCATGCCTTCTTCACATATTCTAAATCAATACTCATAGATTTCAAATGCTTCTTGTTATTTGCCATTTTTATTTATGCTACTATCATGCAATGCCACAAAAGTATGCTATAAAATGGATTAGTTTAGTTAGAATTATTGAATGTTGCTAGTTGTGGCTGAAAGTATTAGTCCTAATCTATGACTTTTCTCTTTTTGAATTTAGTTGCATTTTACCTTGTCCACTCATCAAAACAAAGTAATGGTTTTGATTGCAGGTTCACCATGTCATCTTCACGAAGAAAGAAAGCTGTCGTCCCAGCCTCGAAGAAAAGGGAGGGTCATCTTCCTCGGGCCCTACCGCAAAAATTCATTACCCTTTCCTGTAGTTCCCCAACGGACCCCAAGAAGAACTTTTCCAAATACTATGGGTCAGACCTTTAACTACGGGCCGCTGCATCAACTGGGCTGCAGTAGAACAAGTTCAGTTGGCTGATGCGATTCGGGCCCTCCTAACCACCGATCCTTGGGAGCTTTTATTTGTAATCATCGAGCCAACATACCTCGAGCTCACGATAGAACTATGGTTAATGTTCTATCTTCAAACCTTAATGACGAACTACGATGATCTCGGCACGATCTAGTTTCACCTAATTCGGCACTGTATTGGGCTTATATACGGAGGAGTTCAAAGAGGAGAATGACTTACATGCTCTTAACCACCATATCCATCATTCTCCTTTACGTTGCTAGGATGCGCTCGTCCCATGTTCGGCCAGCTACGACCCCAGTCGCTCCAAGGCATCATCTCTCCCTCTATTCTTGAGGTACATACATTCTATTTTATCTCACACTTTGACAGGACGGAGAGAGAGCACCAGCTTCGTCACCACTCACTATGTGTACTACTTATGGTGTATGTCGCACAGGCACATCATCGACCTCACCTACTTTATCGCCCTTGCCATTCGCCACCAGACGGAGTGACATCGGAAGGGGGTCATCCCCATTGGCCCCTACGTAACTATACTGACGTAGCACTTCAGACTCCTCGACACCACGACCCAAGAATCATCCCTTACACTCATTGGCCAGATGTCTCCACAAGGCATCTCGACCATGCTCAGCATGAGGATGATTAAAAAGCACCGAGGAACTTACCCTCTCGAATATCGTCTTGCCTAATCTACCGAGGAAGAGGCTCTAGAGGACATTACTAATGATGTCCCTCCATAGCAGGAGGACCCACCGTTTCAGTCACCACGACCCCATCGTTCAGTTCATGCGGCAGTTTCATATGTTGACATCTCTGAGTGCCTCACTCGATTCAAACAGTAGTGTTTTCAACAATTTGATAACATTGATGCTACTCTATAACAGATTTGTCAGCACTTCCACATCTCATTGCCACCACCACCTCACGAACCATCTGGCGATGATGATGTTTAATCTTATTTTATCTTTATTTTTATTTTTATTTTTATTTTATGTTTTTATCAATTTCACTTTTAACTTTTAATTGTTATTTCCTTTTTGATACTATTTTATATTTAGGATTTATAAATTAATTTTAATCTTGTTATTTCTTTATAAGTAATTATTCTTCCTAATATCCCCTAAAAAGTTCCTGCTTTTATCACAGTTATAAGGAGTTCCAAAGCTCACAACCACTTAGGAACTTCAAACTCCATTGGAAAAGGTTCTCCACGACTGCCATGTCCTGCTCAATCCCAAGATATAATATTCTTTTGGTGCAGCATTTGTGGAACCCAACCTCTACCACCACCGGAGTATCCTCCTCCACTCTACATAATTCCAAACAAGGGAGTTCATTCATTTAACACTCAGGAAGTTTCAATTCTCTCCCTATCTTATGATCTTATATTTATATTTCTCTATCTATCTATCTTTGTACATTGAGGGCAATGTACATCTTAAGTGTGGGGGGTACTCATTTCATTATTAGAAAAATCCCTGAATGTTGTCTTGTTCTCTTATAAATCTCTTATATCATGTTTAGGATGAATTTTGATTGACTTATGATTTTTTATTGATATATCTTGAATTAAAACATAGGCATTCATGCACTGATTATTTAAACTTTAAGACATTAGAAAATTAAGCATGCTAAGTTGATTTTTAAGATTTTAAATTTAGGTTGTTTCCCCAAGTTTAGGTATTATCTTGAATTGAACTCCACAGGTTTAAACATCAAAAAGACATAATTTTTGTGAGATTATGGAACCTATAAGAGTATCTATTAATTCTTTCATGCTCACTTTTATTATTGCTTTGAGTGTGTCAATATCGAATTGTTATTCTAGAACTTGCTTGATTATGAATGTCAAGACCACACCATTTGATTTGATATGTCAAGATGATAGAGGCACTTAGGATTAACCCACTCATGCCATGAAAAGCCTACCTCCACGATTAACCCTTAGTAAACCCCTTTAAGCTTAACAAGCCATTCCTTTTATTACCCTTAATATTAACCCTTAACGCATTATTGTTGAAATCCCTTCAATTAATTTGATCCCTATTTTTGTTGAGATTTGATTTAAATAAATTGCTTAGCTATGTCTTGTTCTTAATAGTTAATTTATGTTATTTGACTTGTTCTTAAAAAAAACACACATATGTATACATATTAGTAGTGATGTTTTGTTTGTGAGCTTCAGTATTCAAATTCCATAGTCAGAGAAGAATCTCTGTTGTACACAAGTGATGATTAAATATTTTTCTAGCTATGTAATTTTTCAAGTCAATCTCAATTCTAACCTTTTCTTTCAGCTTGTGACCACACCCCCCTAACCAAGCCTCGGTACAACCCTCTAAAGACCTTTTAATTACTTTATCATCTTAAATTATAGTGGTGGAGATTTGATTTTCATGTAAGCCTATGGTAATAATGTTTCCTATTGACTGATGAGTGCTGATTTTATTGTCCTTAAAACACTTCGAGTGATTTGAGTGAATCTTTAAGTGAGGATGTTAAACTTTGTGAGATTTTGAATCAATGGTAACTACTTAAATTAGAGGAGATGTCTAAATTTTTCGTGATTAAAAACTCAACTTGGAATGTTTGAAGCTTTAATGTTCTTTTAGTTAAATTCTCAATGTATGATTACTTATAGATTAGTTTGAGATATTATTGATAGGAATTATAAGTTGAGAAAAAGGAATTCTTAAGTATGAACTAAGGATTTTGCTTGAGGACAAGTAAACATTTAAGTGTGGGGGTATTTGATAAACCGTAATTTATACATATTTTTTATCCCTCGCTTAACATGTTTATGAATGATTTCTCCTTAGAATTGGTGAATTTGATGCTCCTAATCCTTTAATTTCATGTTTTATACTTAGGTGAGCATAGGAGGATGAAAAGAATGAGAAACGGGCCAAAAACAGAGAAAACGGGCTGACAGGGGAAAACAACACGGCCTGGACTTTCTCACACGGGTAGAACACACACTCGTCCCAATCTAACAGGCTCGACCACGGCCCAATTCAACCTTAGAACGGGCGGGTTGATATCTCAGCCTCGACCACTGCTTGAAGTAATTGCACACGGACGTGTCCCTGCTGAGCCCTAGCTAAGTTCCATTCGAAAAAAGGCAAGTTTGAGGGCTTTTAGGCATTCTAAAGCCTATTTAAACACCCTAGAGGAAGACTAAAAGGGAGACAAAGAATATTCAGTAAGGAATTACTCTGAGATTCATCATCAAGACTGAAGATCTCTCCTCAATTTCCCTTCAGGAGTTTTGGGTTTTCTTTATGTTTTGTATTATTTATTCTTCTGAGATGTTTTCTTATTTAAAACCCCTAAATACCTAAGGGGGATGAAACCTAAGACGAATCTTGTTATTATTTTCGAATCGTATGATAAATATTTGACTTGTTCTTAATTATATGTTCTTAATTATTATTTTGGTATTTCAAGATATCGATTCAAGTTAATTCTCTTAGTTGGAAGATATATAGTACCTGGCTAAGAGTGACTTTGTCATAATTAAGCGGAGTTGATTGCGCGCCTAGAGATAGGGTGACAAGATTTTGCCGGATTAGGGTGAAACCTAATAAGGGGATCCATAGATCGAGTTAATGTAACCCTAGGGTGTTAATTAGAGAAAAGTTTCAATTATTCAACCTAGGGATTAGACGTTATTAGTCTTGAATAGGGATAATAACATAACTTAGGGATTTCTACGGAACAAGTTAAATGATTAAATCGTCCGGTTCGGAGTCAAAATAACAAGTGAAGTCTAGGTGGATTTTTCCTTAGGTATTGTCCTAAATCAATCGTTTTCCCAAAAGTAATTCCCCATTTCTATTTTCTGCAACTTCTTAGTTTAGTTAATTAGTTAGTTAAAACAAACCCCTTTATTCTTAGGCTAGATAATAAAAAGACGGTCATTACTAGTACTTTTGGTCCTTTGGGTTCGATAATCCGGTCTTGCTAAAACTATACTACTATTTGATAGGTACACTTGCCTACATCGTGATAATAGTTAGTTTCAAGAACGATTAATTATAAATTTATAAAATTTATCACGGAAAATCACGATCACCCTTCATGCTCACTTTTATTATTGCTTGAGTGTGTCAATATCAAATTGTTATTTTAGAACTTGCTTGATTATGCATGTCAAGACCACAACATTTGATTTGATATGTCAAGATGATAGAGGCACTTAGGATTAACTCTCTCATGCCATGAAAAGCCTATCTCCACGATTAACCCTGAGTAAACCCCTTTGAGCATAACAAGCCATTCCTTGTATTACCATTAATATTAACCATTAACTCATTATTGTTGAAATCCCCTCAATTAATTTGATCCATATTTTTGTCAAGATTTGATTTGAATAAATTGCTTAGCTATGTCTTGCTCTTAGTAGTTAGTCTATGTTATTTGACTTGTTCTTAAATATATATATATATACATGTATACATATTAGTAGTAGTCATCTTTTGGTTTTGAGTTTAAGTATTTAAATTCCATATTCTGAGAAGAAGCTCTATTGTACGCAAGTGATGATTAAATATTTTTCTAGTTAAGTAATTTTTTAATTCAATCTCGATTCTACTTGTGACCACACCCCCTAACCAAGCCTCGTTACAACCCTCTAAAGACCTTTTGATTGATGTATCATCCCAATTTATAGTGGTAGAGATTTGATTTTCATGCAAGCCAATGGTAATAACTTTTCATATTGACTAATGAGTGCTAATTTCATTGTCCTTAAACACTTCGAGTGATTTGAGTGAATCTTTGGTGAGGATGTTAAACTCTGTGAGATTTCGAATCGATGGTAACTACTTAGATGAGGGGATATACCTATGTTTTTCATGATTACATACTCAACTTGGAATGTTTGAAACTTTAATGCTCTTCTAGTTGAATTCTCAATGTATGATTACTTATGGATTAGTTTGAGATATTATTGATAGGAATTATAAGTTGAGAAAAAGGAATTTTTAATTGTGAATTGAGGATTTTGCTTGAGGATAAGCAAACACTTAAGTGTGGGGGTATTTGATAAACCGTAATTTATACATATCCATTACTTAGCACATTTATGAATGAATTCTCCTTAGATTTGGTGAATTTGATTCTCCTAATCCTTTAATTTCATGTTTTATACTTAGGTGAGCATAGGAGAGCGAAAAGAACGAGAAACGGGACAAAAACTAAGAAAATGGGCCGAAGTGGGAAAACAACATGGCTTAGACTTCCTCACACGGGTTGAACACACGCCCGTGCCATTCTAATAGGCTCGACCACGGCCTAAACAACCTCAGCACGGGTGTGTTGATCTCTCAACCTCGACCATGGCCTGAAGTAATCATACACGGGCGTGTCCCTACTGAGCCCTAATTAAGTTCTATTTAGAAAAAGACGATTTGGAGGGCTTTTAGGCATTCTAAAGCCTATTTAAACACCCTAGAGGAGGACTAAAAGGGGGACGGGGAGTAGGGAGCAAGAAATTACTCCAAGAAAGCTGGTTGATCCATGTCAAAAGTCGGATTCATCATTAAGACTGAAGATCTCTCATCAATTTCCCTTCAGGAGTTTTGGGTTTTCTTTATGTTTTGTATTCATTATTCTTCTGAGATGTTTTCCTATTTAGTTATGAACTAAAACCCCTAAATACCTAAAGGGAATGAAACCTAAAACGAATCTTGTTATCATTTTCTAAATTGTATGATAAATATTTGACTTATTTTTAATTATGTGTTCTTAATTCTTGTTTCGGTATTTCAGGATATTGTTTCAAGTTAATGCTCTTAGTTGGAGGATGAATAGTCCCTGTCTAAGAGTGACTTTGTCATAATTAAGCGGAGTTGATTGCGCCCCTAGAGATGGGGTGACAAGATTTTACCGAATTAGGGTGAAAACTAATATGGAGACATAGATCGAGTTAATGCAACCTTAAGGTGTTAGTTAGAAAGAAATTTCAATTATTCAATCTAGGGTTAGACGATATTAGTCTTAAATAGGGATAATAACATAACTTAGGGATTTCTACGGAACAAGTTAAATGAATAAATCGTCCGATTCGGAGTCAAAATAACAAGTAAAGTCTAGGTGGATTTTTCCTTAGGCATTGTCTTAATTCGATCGTTTTTCCAAAAGTAATTTCCCAATTCTATTTTCTGTGATTTCTTAGTTTAGTTAATTAGTTAATTAAAACAAACCCCTTTATTCTTAGGCTAGATAATAAAAAGACAGTCATTACTAGTACCTTTAGTTCCTTTCGGTTCGACAATCTGTTCTTGCTAAAGCTATACTACTGTTCGATAGGTACACTTGCCTACGTCGTGATAATAGTTAGTTTTAAGAATGATTAATTATAAATGTATAAAACTTATCACGAAAAATCACAATCGCTGAGACACCGGTGTCACCTGCGACTAAGACTGGGTCTCAAGATCGCATGGCTAGGGATGACGCATTGTCCCAGGCTATGCTAAGGATATTACAGAGGGTTGTTGGGCCCAATACTGGATCTGGGGGTCGAGGGTCGGTTACAGAACGACTCCAATCCAACGTGGCTGAGCTATTTTGGGTGTCACTGGAGTCGCCCCTAACGTGGCCAAGTATTGGATAGAGGCCACTGAAAAAATCATGGACGATTTGGATTTCACCCCTGAGCAAAAACTGAAAGGTGTTGTTTCTTTGCTTCGCGATAAAGCATATCAGTGGTGGCTAACCGTTAAGGAAGGGACTCAGCTAGATCTATTGGCTTTGGATTTCTATAAGCCTACATTTTAATGAAAATATGTAGGAGCCAGCTACATCGATGCTAGGACGCGTGAGTTCTTGAATCTTACACAATGTGACCGATCAGTAGCCAAGTATGACTCCGAGTTTCTGAAATTGAGCCATTATGCGCGAGGTATGGTGGCGACTGAATATGAGAGATGTGTCTATTTTGAGGATGGCCTCAGGGATAGTCTGAGGGTACTGATAGCTTTGCAGAAGGAGTAAGAGTTCTCTATTTTGGTGGAAAAGGTGAAGATCCCTGAAGAGGTAAAGTACACGGAGCGCAAGAATAGTGATAGAGAAAGAGGTAAGAACAAGAGGGATTCAGAGCCCTCGAGTTCTATGTTGAGGCCTAAGAAAAGGCCGGATCGATGGGCGATTAGAGAGTGGGGCCCCTGTTGCACTCATCGGGATCTTACCTTGTGTGGGCCTTTGTGGTACGCCACCCACCGGCGAATGTTGGAGGGGGCGGCGGGGCATGTTTAAGATGTGGGTCTACTAAGCACCGTGTTCGGGAGTGTCCATTGAGGGCCAATTAGGTGTAAGCTCTGAGTTCTAGTATCGCACAGCCACAGAGGGTAGCTCAACAGCCACCTAGGGGCCGTGTCCAGGCTAAGGGTGGTAACGGCATAGGCCGTGGATAGAGAGCACCGGGCAGAGGTGCTGAGCAGACTGAGGCAAGGTAACCCACTCTTGTTTATGCTACTCGTCGACGAGAGGACAGAGATGCTCTGGACATCATCACGGGTAAATTTTTAATTTACAATGTACCTTATCTTGCATTGATTCACATAGGCTCTACACATTCCTATGTAGCTTGCACTTTGTCTGAAACTTTAGGGATTCCAGTTGAGAATACTTCTAGTGAGGTGACTGTTGTAAGTTTTTTGGGGCAATCTATCCAAGTTAGCAAATTGTATAGAGATGTTCCGTTAGAGGTTCAAGGGATAATATTTCTGCCTTATCTGATGGAGCTTCCGTTTAAGGAGTTCGATTTAATTTTGGGGATGGACTGGTTGGTCAAGCACCGAGTAAGTCTAGACTGTGCGACTAAGAGGTTGTTCTGAGAACCGAGGAGGACGATAAGGTAGTTGTGATTAGGGAACGTCGGGATTTTCTGACTAAAGTGATTTTTGCGTTGAGTGTTTCGATTATGGAGATTCTTCTGTAAAGGACATCAGAACTGCCAGAGATTTTTTGAATGTCTTTCTTGAGGAATTACCGGGTTTGCCTCTTAGTCGAGAAGTGGAATTTGGGATCGAACTTATTCTGGGTGCAGCTCCGGTATCTATTGCCCCCTACCGAATGGCACTGAAGGAGCTTACAGAGCTTAACGCTTAGATTCAAGAGTTGTTGGATCGTGGGTTCATTCGTCCCAGTGTGTCTCCGTGGAGAGCACCTGTACTGTTTCTGAAAAAGAAAGATGGGACAATGAGGATGTGTATCAACTACCGACAGCTGAACAAGCTAACGGTTAAGAATAAGTACCCACTTCTGAGGATTGATGATTTATTCGACCGGTTCAGAGGGGCTTCTATGTTTTCCAAGATTGATCTACGATCGGGTTATCATCAATTGAGGGTTAAGGTGGTGGATGTGCACAAGATGACATTTAGGACTCGATATGGACATTACGAGTTCCTAGTTATGCCCTTTGGTTTGACTAATACACCGCAACATTTATGGACTTGATGAACCAAGTGTTCCTGCCCTATCTGGATCAGTTCATGGTGGTGTTCATCGATGATATCTTAGTGTATTCTAAGACTGAAGACGAGCACAATGAGCATCTTAGAGTGATACTGCAGACTCTTCGTGAAAATAGCTGTATGCGAAGTTTAGCAAGTGTGAGTTCTGGCTCTGGGAAATAACCTTTTTAGGACATTTGGTTTCTGTCAAGGGGATTCAAGTTGATCTTCGAAAGATTGAGGCTGTGTTGGAGTGGAAGTAGCCAAGGAACGTATCTGAGATCCACAGTGTTTTTAGACTGGCGGGTTACTATTGGTGCTTTGTAGAAGGATTTTCCTTGATCACAACTCCGTTGACTAAGCTTCTGCGTAAGGGAGTTCCTTTTGTCTAGACTGATGCGCAAAAAGAAAGCTTTGAGAAGCTCAAGACTGTCCTGGCTCAGGCTCCTGTTCTAATACAGCCTAAGCTTGGTAAAGACTTCGTGGTTTACAGTGATGCATCACATGTTGGTTTGGGTTGTATGTTGATGCAGGGTGGTAAGGTGGTAGCATATGCTTCTCGTCAGCTCAAAACTCATGAAGCAAACTATCCGACGCATGATTTGGAATTGGCTGCCATAGTTTTTGCTTTGAAAATCTGGAGTACTATCTATACAGTGACAAGTGTATTATTTACACTAATCATAAGAGCCTCAAGTATCTTCTCACTCAGAAGGAGTTGAATCTTAGGCAGCGTAGATGGGTTGAGCTACTTAAGGATTATGATTGTACCATTGAATACCATCCTAGCAAAGCCAATGTGGTTACCGATGCATTAAGCCGTAGGGCCATGACTGATCTAAGAGTGATTTTCGCTCGACTTAGTCTTTTCGACGATGGAAGTTTGTTGACGGAACTTCAGGTTAAATTGACATGGATGGAACAAATTCAAGGCAAGCTGTTGGAGGACAAGTCCCTTAAGTTGTGTTTTTGTCAAGTTGATAATGGTGGTACTGCTAATTTTGGGGTAAACAATGATGGGGTATTTTGCTTCTGTGGTCAGATTTGTGTACCGAATGAGGAGGATTTAAGATAGTCGATTCTAAAGGAGGCGCATAGTAGTCCCTGTGCTATGCATCTAAGAGGAAATAAGATGTACCGAGATTTTCGAGAGTTATACTGGTGGCCAGGGTTGAAGCGAGAGGTTACCAACTTCGTAGCTCGCTGTTTGACTTGTCAGCAAGTTAAGGTTGAGCATCGATTACCTTAGGGTTCTTTTGCAAGCGAGTTAAGATCCCGTTATGGAAATGGGAGCGAGTAACAATGGACTTCGTTATTAGGCTAACTTTAACACCCACTAAGAAGGATTCTGTCTGGGTCATCGTGGATCGATTGACAAAGTCTGCTTACTTTATCCCAGTCAAGACTAAGCTCTACATATCAGAAATAGTAAGATTACATGGGGTACCTATCTCGATCATTTTCGATAAGGATCCTCGCTTCACGTCTCGATTCTGGAAAAAGATACATGAGGCTCTGGGTTCAAGATTGAATTTTAGTACTACTTTCCATCCTCAGACAGCTGGCCAATCTGAGTGGGTGATTCAGATACTAGAAGATATGTTGAGGAGCTGTGTGATTGATTTTCAAGGTAGCTGGAAGGAGTACTTTCCGTTAGCAGAACTTGAGTATAATAACAGTTTTCATTCTAGCATCCAGATGGCACCTTCAAGGCTCTGTATGGTCGTAAGTGGCGCACTCCCTTATGTTGGACTGAGTTGGGTGAACGACATGTTCTGGGTCCTGGGTTGGTTTCTGAGATAGAGGATAAGGTTAGGCTGATTCGAGATCATCTAAAAGTGACTTCTGATAGACAGAAGTCCTATGCAGATCTGAAAAGGAAGGATATTGAATATTCTGTAGGAGATTTCATATTTCTCAAAGCCTTGTCATGGAAGAAGGTTCTAAGTTTTGGCCGTAAGGGCAAGTTAAGCCCTAGATTTATTGGGCCTTACCAAATTCTGAGGCGTGTGAGACCAGTCACTTATCAGTTGGAGCTACCTTCGGAGTTAGATCGTATTCATGATGTATTCCACGTCTCGATGTTGAGACACTACCGCTCTAATTCCACGCATATTGTTCCAGTTGAGGAGATTGAGGTTAGGCCAGATTTGACCTTCGAGGAGAAGCCGGTTCAGATTCTAGATCGCGATATAAAGGTCCTTCGAAAAAAGTCTATCCTCGTGAAGGTGCTGTGGCAGAATCAAAGCACTGAGGAGGCCATGTGGGAGCCTGAGAATGCAATGTGTCAGTAGCATCCTCATTTGTTCATGTCAGGTAAATTTCAAGCCCGAAATTTACTTTTAGCAAGTAGAGTTGTAACGCCCCCAAAATATTTACTTTTTTCTGTTTATTTAGGACACAATTGTGTATCTACTTTAGTGGTTAAGTGTTTTGGGAATGTGTGGGAGGTCCTAAGTTCAAGCCTTACTTGGGTTAAATTTTGGTATTTTTATGAACAAAGCCCTATCTTTCTTTAGTAGGCTTTTATTCGTTTATTTGTGCAAACATATCAAGATAGGCCTACTGGTCTGGTGATTAAGTAGTGTGTTGGTATGCTGGTGGTCTTGAGTTCGAATCCCTGTGCGTGAAGGGAGTTATTTTTGCTATTTGTGTTGTGTAACACCCTAAGCCTAAGTCCGATCGCCGGTTTAGGCTATAAGGTATTATTAAGTTAAACATTTAATTTTTCATTCACAAAATTAACAATAAAAGCAGAAATTTAGCTGAATACATACTGAACCTTGAGTCAAAAATGCCACTTTCATATGGCCAAAATATTTACAAATACAAAACATATTCGTCAACAGGCTAATCTATACATGCCATATCGAGTCCAAAATATAACTATACCAAAAAGGTCGATAGTATGAAGATCCACTGACGATCCACGAGTCGGTGGCCAATATTGATAATCTACAAAACAGAGAAATAAGAAACAGAGTAAGCTTTCGAGGCTTAGTAAGTTTTCAGTAATTCAAACAAATAATAACTTGTTATGTAAATCAACAGTACGAAACACCAAACTCGAAATCAACTTTATACCACTTGCCTGAAAATACATATATATATATGCAAACACAAAGAAATTTACAACACATACTTCGATCATCAACATGGCTTATATAATTAATTTAAGTCGTATACTTTCATATAATAATGGACATCATCCGAAATGGCCATTCTCATATTCGTAGATACGGTAGTCATCCATACATATATTTATATACATATATATTTCATTCCTTGTTAATACTATTTCAATTAATTATCGGTTCACTTATGTGTACAAAATACTTACCTGGCCTTCATACTATATAATACATAATTAATAGTAGTTACCTCGAACATTTAATTCATAACCTTACTCGAATCACCGTCGTTAAGCCTGGTAGGTTAAAACCCGAGTCCAGTCACTCGCACAAAGCCTTTGGGACTTTAAGCCCGGATATAATTCCAACACATAGCCTGCGGACCTGAAGTCCGGATATTATGCTAGCACGAATGCCTTCGGGACTTAGCCCGGATATAACACTACCACAAATGCCTTCGGGACTTAGCCCGGATACAAACCACAATTATTATGCACACATATATATATATAATAACACATTGGCATTCCAATTACATTACTAGAACACAAGTACAACATCCTTATCAACCATTCCACTTTCGGTTCAATAGCCACATACCAAGAACACGATTTCGTTTCGCTATTCAACATGATTTCTATAATTATTCAGCTACAAGTCATATACACAAATTATATTTTTTATGCTTATATATATAGATTTTATCAAATCATAAGCTAAGTTCCATTACCCAAAAACTTACCTCGGATATTTTTGAATAGTTGTGAATAGGCTATTCGACTGCTTTCTCCTTTCCCTTATCGGATCTAGCTCCTCTTTGCTCTTGAGCTTAATTTAAACCAATAAATTTGTTTAATCATTTCGAAAATCAAAGGCAATTTAAAGCACTTACCTTATACTCAATAATGAAACCAAACCGTATATCTAATTATTTTAACACATCACCTCCAATGCATATATTGACTAACATATACCCAATCCACATGCCAAGTTACCATGAATAAATAAAAATTACATATATATATACTACTAATAATCTAATTATCTACTCAATCATATAGGGTAACTTCAATGCATCATAGTTATACAATTTGCCATACACATACCGCATATTTGACAAACCGAAACTACTCTTACATATTATCCATTATAATCATTTCAATATATATATATATGTATATATAACATAGCTGAATATTCCTTAACATAAATGCATATAGTGACACTTTAGTTAAATATAATAACCATTTCCATAAGTATATTTTTACTCATGCAAAGGCCGTACCTAAATCAACCATAGGTAGTACCCAAATCACCAACATTTTAATGCACCAACTACTTAAACTTAACCTTTCATACACTTATATCTAATGTCATAAGAAATGTCGAATGCCCAATTTAACCAAACTTAAAGATTTAACCATCATCACTTTAATTAACCACAACCTATTCTTCAAGACTTCAAATACAACGTAATTAACACTTATAATCCATAGCCGAATGTCATTAAACCTAAGCCACCATAATAATTTTACTTATCACCTCATACCTTATTATCAAATTGAACTAATTATACATATAAAGATAATATCAAAGCCGAAACCTATACGTAACATTACTTATATTATTCAAAATTATACCTTAAAAATCATATACATAGCCGAACCTTTTGATAATTAAACCTCTAATTATTTATTTCAATTACCCAAACGGCATTTGCTCACATTTAACACTTATATACCAAACAATTGTTCAAGACAAACAAAAAATCATCTCTCTCCTTGACAACCACAACCGAAAGCTCAAACCAACATCCAAATTTCAAAGTTTTCAAATGGGCTAAATATGAAACTAGCTAATTAACTTAAACTAAGCTTAAAATTTCAAAAACTAACAAAATTTACTAACCTTCTTCAAGCTTCAAGTGACCGAATGTTTTTGCCCCAATCCTTTCTTTCAATTCGGCCAAGAAGACAAAGATGAAGCTTTGTTTTCTTCACCCAAATTTTCCCTTATTTCCTTATTCATTAATTCATTTTGTATACTAAAATATTATGAAACAAATTAAAAGCAAATGCATATTATATGAGTTAATCATTATCATGGCCGGCCACTATCTTTAAATGGCTAATTAGACATGCAAGTCCACTTTTTTAACAACATGCATAAGAAGACCACCTTAAAATTTACCCATCACATTTCACAAATGTCTCATTTAAATCCTATTTAAAATTTTCACATACAAATGACAATAATCAAAGCATCAGACTTTCACAAATGCATTTACACATATCATAGGCAAAGAATTTAACAATTAATTATTTTTAAGACTCGATTTTTTGGTCCCGAAACCACTTTCCGACTAGGGTCAAATTAGGGCTGTCACAACTCTCCCCCACATAAGAAATTTTCGTCCTCAAAAATCTTACCAGTAAATAAGTTAGGATATCGATCCTTCATAGCGTTTTCAAGTTCCCAAGTAGCTTTTTCAACCCCATGCTTAATCCATAGAACCTTCATTAAAGAGATTTTTCTTATTTCGTAGTTCTTTTACTTCGCAAGCCAAAATACGAACTGGTTCTTGTTCGTAACTTAAATCAGAGTGAATCTCAATCTCAGATGGATTAATTATGTGCGATGGATCGGACCTATAACGTCGAAGCATCGAGACATGAAAAATGTTGTGAATCTTTTCAAGTTCAGGGGGTAAAATCAATCTGTAAGTGACTGGCCTAATTCGTTCAGATATTTCATACAGTTCAATGAACCTCAAACTCAATTTGCCTTTACGGCCAAATCTGAGCACTTTTTTCCAAGGTGAAACTTTAAGAAACAATTTGTCTCCTACCTGATATTCAATATCTTTTTGCTTTAAATCCGCGTACGACTTCTGACGATCTGAAGCTGCTTTTAAACTTTCACGGATTACTTTTACTTTCTGCTCAGCATCTATAACCAAATCAACCCCGAAGATTTTACTTTCACTAAGCTCGGTCCAAAACAACGGTGTATGGCATTTACGACCATACAAAGCCTCGTAAGGTCCCATCTTAACGCTTGATTGAAAACTATTGTTGTAAGTGAATTCAATCAAAGGTAAATACCGTTCCCATGAACCACTGAACTCAAGGATGCAATATCTCAACATATCCTCGAGTATCTAAATTATCCGCTCGGATTGACCATCAGTCAGGGGATGGAAAGCGGTGCTAAAATGCAGCTTGGTACCCAATGCATCTTGCAATTTCTTCCAAAATCATGATGTGAATCTCGGATCCCTGTCCGACACAATAGAAATAGGTACCCCGTGAAACCTTACAATCTGAGAAACATACAATTCAGCTAGCTTGTCCAGTGAATAATCCGTACGTACGGGAATAAAATGAGCCGACTTAGTCAGTCTATCAACAACAACCCAAATTGCATCTTTCTTACTTGACGACAATGGCAATCCAGATACAAAATCCATCGTGACTTGATCCCATTTCCATTCGGGTATCATGATCGGCTGAAGTAACCCAGAAGGCACTTGATGTTCCGCTTTCACTTGTTGACATATCAAACACTTTGAAACAAAGTCAGAAATGTCTCGTTTCATACCAGGCCACCAAAACTGACGTTTCAGATCATTGTACATTTTCGTACTCCCCGGGTGAATTGACATTCGGCTACTATGAGCCTCGTTCAAAATCATCGAAATTAGTTCTGAATTTCTTGGAACACACAATCGACTTTTGAACCTCAAACAATCGTCGTCATCAATTTGAAACTCTGATTCCATATTTGAAACACATTTAACTCGATTAGCAACCAATTCATC
Source organism: Gossypium anomalum (assembly GCA_025698475.1). NCBI lineage: Eukaryota > Viridiplantae > Streptophyta > Magnoliopsida > Malvales > Malvaceae > Gossypium > Gossypium anomalum. The sequence continues at coordinate 18,022,749 of CM046963.1, read as the reverse complement.
ATCGACTTTCTGAGCTTCACGAAATTGATGAATCAATAATGGTTTGGCCCTTAACTCTGCTACTAACACATTATCGGATGAAACGGACAGGTGTACATTCATCGCTCGTAAAGCAAACAGTGATTTACGACTTAAAGCATCGGCAACCACGTTAGCCTTTCCCGGGTGATAGTCAATGACGAGCTCATAATCTTTCAACAACTCAAGCCAACATCTTTGTCGCAGATTCAAATCTCTTTGAGTCATCAAATATTTGAGGCTTTTGTGATCCAAATATACATGACACCTTTCTCCAAACAAGTAGTGTCGCCATATTTTTAAAGCGAATACAATAGCAGCTAATTCGAGATCATAGGTCGAATAGTTTTTCTCATGCGGCTTTAGTTGCCTCAACGCGTAAGCTATAACTCGACTTTCTTGCATCAATACACAACCCAGCCCAAGTAAGGATACATCACTATAAATGACAAACTCTTTACCTGATTCGGGCTGCACTAGCATTGGAGCTTCAGTCAAATAAGCTTTTAATTGATTGAAACTTTTCTGACATTTTTCTGACCATTCAAACTTAATATCTTTCTGAAGTAGTTTCGTCATTGGTGTGGCTATCATCAAGAAACCTTTTACAAATCGTCTGTAGTAACTGGCAAGTCCCAAAAAGCTTCTAACTTTAGTAACATTTCTTGGAGGCTTCCAGTTAAGAACGGCCAAAATTTTGCTCGGATCAACTCGAATACCCGATGCGAATACCACATGACCCCAAAAGCTAACTTCCCTCAACCAGAACTCACATTTACTGAACTTAGCATATAACTGCTTATCCTGTAAAATCTGCAACACTAATCTCAGGTGCTCAGCATGTTCGATTTCATCTCGCGAATAGACCAAAATATCGTCGATAAACACAACTATAAACCGATCCAAATACGTCTGATCCGATTCATCAAGTCCATAAATACCACAGGGGCATTAGTGAGCCCAAAGGGCATCACTAAGAACTCGTAGTGACTGTATCTCGTTCTGAAAGTAGTTTTAGGTATATCTGAGTCTCGAACTCGCAACTGATAATAACCTAATCTCAAATCTATCTTTGAAAATACTGAGGCTCCCTTCAGTTGATCAAACAAATCATCAATACGTGGTAACGGATATTTATTCTTTATTGTCACTTTATTCAACTGACGATAGTCGATGCACAGTCTCATGGTTCCGTCCTTCTTTTTCACAAACAATACTGGTGCACCCCAAGGTGAGAAACTCGGTCGAGCGAAACCTCTATCCATCAACTCTTGCAACTGAGCTTTCAATTCCTTTAATTCGGTTGGTGCCATACGATACAGAGCTATCGAAATCGGTGTAGTCCCAGGTACAAGTTCAATGCCAAACTCTACCTCTCGAACAGGTGGTAACCCCGGTAATTCTTCGGGAAAAATATATGAATATTCACAAACCACTGGCACTGATTCAAGCTTCTTTTCTGATTCTTTGCTATCAAGTACGTATGCAAGATACGCTTCACACCCCTTTATCATATATTTTTGAGCCAACATCGAGGATATTATTATTGCTGGCAATCCGTTCAAATCAGTAGACTCAACTCAGATTACCTCATTATTTACACATCTCAAATCAATGGTCTTACCTTTGCAATTCACAACTGCATCATGTACGATCAACCAATCTATACCGAGAATAACATCAAATTCATTAAACAGTAAAAGCATCAAGTCGGCCGGAAAACAGGAACCTCAGATTATAAAGGGACATTTCCTACACATCTTGTCGACAAGTACATATCGACCCAAGGAATTCGACACTCTAATAACGAACTCAGTAGACTCAATAGGTAAAGTCTTACTGGATGCTAAAGTATCACATACATAAGAATGAGTAGAACCAACGTCAATCAAAGCAATCACATCAGTATCAAAGAGAGTGAAAGTACCGGTAATAACGTCAGGCGAAGAAGCATCCTCACGTGCACATATAGCATAAGCTCTAGTAGGAACGAGCCTCGGATCTAGTTGTAGCATCTTTAGACCCTTTCTGACCGCCGCTAACATTCCTCGCATTCCTAGGTGGTCTACCTCGTGATGTAGTATTACTCGGTTTCCCACTCTGATTCATATTTTGTTCGAATAATCTCGGGCAATCTTTGATAAAGTGGTCGGCTGACCCGCATTTATAACAGGAGCGGTCATGAAATCTACAACTCCCCGAATGCCATTTACCATAATATTTTCACTCTGTTCTGTCCCAACGATCGTTTCCAACATTGGCAACTGAAGTGACTCGCGTACTCACAGGGGGTTGATCACGATCTCGTCTGGAAAAGCCCGAAGTGTCTTTAGATCGGCCTGAATCATCTCTAAATTTCTTCGATGACTGTTGAAAGGGCTTTCCCGAAGATCTCTTATGGAACTCTCTTGCTCCCACTTCTGCTTTTCTTTTCTCCTTACTGAGCTCTTCGACTTTGCAAGCTCGCTCGACAAGTACTACAAGTTCTCTAATTTCTAGAATGTCAACATACAGTTTTATATCTTCGTTCAATCCATCTTTGAAAAGTTTACACATTATAGCTTCTGAAGAAACACATTCTCGAGCATACCGGCTAAGCCTCACAAACTTTCGTTCATAATCAGTAACCGACATAGAACCTTGTTTAAGTTCAAGAAATTCTTTCCGTTTTTGATCAATGAATCTCTGGCTGATATACTTTTTTCGAAACTCAGTTTGGAAGAACTCCCAAGTCACTCGCTCTCTTGGCACAACAGAAATCAACGTATTCCACTAATAGTAGGCAGAATCACGTAGCAAAGATATAGCACATTTTAAGCATTCATCGGGTGTGCAGGACAGTTCATCAAACACTCGAATAGTGTTGTCCAACCAAAATTCATCTTGTTCAGCATCATCACTATCTGTAGCCTTAAATTCAGTAGCCCTTTGCTTTCGAATTCTGTCAACTGGGGGCTTATTTAACCTCATCTGATCAGTTACCGGAGGTATCGTAAGTGCAGGTGGTATATTATTCGGCAGTGAGGGTTGTGGAACAGCCGCATTGGTTCGAATGTATTGGTTGAACCAATCATTCAATACACTATAGAAAGCCTGTCTAGCCTCATCATTCTGATTACTTGCAATAGGTTGAAAGTCCATCGGCGCTGTCCCATGCGTAGAAGCAGGCGCTACACTCTCAACATCATCAGCTACCGCTCGATTGGGATCAGGATTCATTACTATAAGAAAACACATTTTTAACCATCAGAATTCATCATACTATCGTCTTAATACCATATGGCATGTATAGCTACACTCAAACGCTCTGCGTTAGTCCGAGAATCGACTAAACTGTAGCTCTGATATCAATAAAATGTAACACCCTTAGCCTAAGTCCGATCGTCAGTTTAGGCTATAAGGTATTATTGAGTTAAACATTTAATTTTTCATTCACAAAATTAACAATAAAAGCAGAAATTTAGCTGAATACATACTGAACCTTGAGTCATAAATGCCATTTTCATATGGCCAAAATATTTACAAATACAAAACATATTCGTCAACAGGCTAATCTATACATGCCATATCGAGTCCAAAATATAACTATACCAAAAAAGTCGATAGTATGAAGATCCGCTGACGATCCACGAGTCGGTGGCCAATATTGATTATCTATAAAACAGAGAAATAAGAAACAGAGTAAGCTTTCGAGGCTTAGTAAGTTTTAAGTAATTCAAACAAATAATAAATTGTTATGTAAATCAACATTATGAAACACCAAACACAAAATCAACTTTATACCACTTGCCTGAAAATACATATATATATGCAAACACAAAGAAATTTACAACACATACTTCGATCATCAACATGGCTTATATAATTAATTTAAGTCATATACTTTCATATAATAATGGACATCATCCGAAATGGCCATTCTCATATTAGTAGATACGGTAGTCATCTATACATATATTTATATACATATATATTTCATTCCTTGTTAATACTATTTCAATTAATTATCGGTTCACTTATGTGTACAAAATACGTACCTGGCCTTCATACTATATAATACATAATTAATAGTAGTTACCTCGAACATTTATTTCATAACCTTACTCGAATCACCGTCGTTAAGCCTGCTAGGTTAAAACCTGAGTCCAGTCACTAGCACAAAGCCTTCGGGACTTTGAGCCCGGATATAATTCCAGCACATAGCCTGCGGACCTGAAGTCCGGATATTATGCTAGCACGAATGCCTTCGAGACTTAGCCCAGATATAACACTACCACGAATACCTTCAGGACTTAGCCCGGATACAAACCACAATTATTATGCACACACATATATATATATCATAACACATTGGCATTCCAATTACATTACTAGAACACAAGTACAACATGCTTATCAACCATTCCACTTTCGGTTCAATAGCCACATACCAAGAACACGATTTTGTTTCGCTATTCAACATGATTTCTATAATTATTCGGCTACAAGTCATATACACAAATTATATTTATTATGCTTATATATATAGATTTTATCAAATCATAAGCTAAGTTCCATTATTCAAAAACTTACCTCGGATATTTTTGAATAGTTGTGAATAGGCTATTCGATTGCTTTCTCATTTCCCTTATCGGATCTAGCTCCTCCTTGCTCTTGAGCTTAATTTAAACCAATAAATTTGTTTAATCATTTCAAACATCAAAGGCAATTTAAAGCACTTAACCCTTATACTCAATAATGAAACCAAACCGTATATCTAATTATTTTAACACATCACCTCCAATGCATATATTGACTAACATATACCCAATCCACATGCCAAGTTACCATGAATAAATAAAAATTACATATATATATACTACTAATAATCTAATTATCTACTCGATCATATAGGGTAACTTCAATGCATCATAGTTATACAATTTGCCATACACATACCGCATATTTGACAAACCGAAACTACTCTTACATATTATCCATTATAATCATTTCAATATATATATATGTATATATAACATAGCTGAATATTCCTTAACATAAATGCATATAGTGACACTTTAGTAAAATATAATAACCATTTCCATAAGTATATTTTTACTCATGCAAAGACCGTACCTAAATCAACCATAGGTAGCACCCAAATCACCAACATTTTAATGCACCAACTACTTAAACTTAACCTTTCATACACTTATATCTAATGTCATAAGAAATGTCGAATGCCCAATCTAACCAAACTTAAAGATTTAACCATCATCACTTTAATTAACCACAACTTATTCTTCAAGACTTCAAATACAAAATAATTAACACTTATACTCTTATGCCGAATTAGCTAACACTTATAATCCATAGCCGAATGTCATTAAACCTAAGCCACCATAATAATTTTACTTATCACCTCATACCTTATTATCAAATTGAACTAATTATACATATAAAGATAATATCAAAGCCAAAACCTATGCATAACATTACTTATATTATTCAAAATTATACCTTAAAAATCATATACATAGCCAAACCTTTTGATAATTAAACCTCTAATTATTTATTTCAATTACCCAAATGGCAATTGCTCACATTTAACACTTATATACCAAACAATTGTTCAAGACAAACAAAATCTCATCTCCTCCCTTGACAACCACAACCGAAAGCTCAAACCAACATCCAAATTTCAAAGTTTTCAAATGGGCTAAATATGAAACTAGCTAATTAACTTAAACTAAGCTTAAAATTTCAAAAACTAACAAAATTTACTAACCTTCTTCAAGCTTCAAGTGACCGAATGTTTTTGCCCCAATTCTTTCTTTCAATTCGGCCAAGAAGACAAAGATGAAGCTCTGTTTTCTTCACCCAAATTTTCCCTTATTTCCTTTTTCATTAATTCATTTTGTATACTAAAATGTTAATAAACAAATTAAAAGAAAATGCATATTTTATGAGTTAATCATTATCATGGCTAGCCACTATCTCTAAATGGCTAATTAGACATGCAAGTCCACTTTTTTAACAACATGCATAAAAAGACCACCTTAAAATTTACCCATCACATTTCACAAATGTCTCATTTAAATCCTATTTAAAATTTTCACATACAAATGACAATAATCCAAGCATGAGACTTTCACAAATGCATTTACACATATCATAGGCATAGAATTTAACAGTTAATTATTTTTAAGACTTGGTTTTGTGGTCCCGAAACTACTTTCTAACTAGGGTCAAATTAGGGCTGTCACATGTCGTGTCGGAGTTTGAATTGAACTAAAATGCCGAGTAGTGGATATGTAGGGGAAGTGGGGGAGAAAATTAAGGGATTATGGTCAGTGGGGGTTATCAAAAAATCTATTTTTGATTTTTACATTTTCAAATTTCAGTTTCTTTTCTCCCAATATCTTCTGACGTCGTTTTCCTCTTCTCCTCTGTTTTTCTTTAGTTTCCTTTCCTCTGCTAAAATTTATTTGAGTTCCCCATCTCTTTCTTTTTTCGATTTTTCTCAAAACATTTACCTTTCTCTTGTCTCTAATTTATTGGTTGCTTTCACGTGAGTTGGTAAGTCCTCTCCTCTTTTCCTGTCATGGTTTTGTAATGATTATTCTAGTAACGTGTTCTTCTGCAAATAATGTCATAAGAGGAGGCTTTGGGCAGTGAATTACGTATCTTTTAGTCCAACGTTGTTAACAGAGGGTGTTTCAGTGGTGGTAAGTCGAGTCTCTATTCAATCTCGATATTCAAATTCGCTAGTAAATCCATTAAACTGATGATAGGATATCTAGATTTTAGGCCTGGAAGTGCTCGGGAGTGTTTTCACAGCAAATCGAATTGAGGTGTGTACTGATAACGTAGAAAACGAGATTCAAAGAAAATAAAAAAAAATTCTGTCAACGCTAAATGGGCGTGTGGTCGCCCGTACCATGTGATCGATGAGCCAATCCGTGCGCGCACAACATGGTCGTGTGATAGCCAGGTAGGCCGTATGCGACACACGGACGAGACTGAATCGGGTCATGTGGGCCATACGAGTGTGTGGGTCCACACGAGTAGTCCACAAGGGTGTGTGGGATTTTGGCCAAGACCATGTGATCCACACAGCCAAGGCATAGTTGTGTCGTGTAGGCCCATACGGGCAGGCCGCATGAGCGTGTGAGCCATTTTTCTGAAAAGTTCTCTAAGGTTGCACGGGTCACCCAAGTCAACTGTGGACCTACTGTAGGGTCATAAGCACTACTTAGATCCCTATATTGTAATCTGTCTATTTAATTTCTGTATGGAGCTTGAGTATTGATTTGAATGTATGGACCGTTAATTGCATAATAGCATGACATTTATTGCATGTTGCATGGCATCGGGGTGCGCTGATGATATTTGGAGGAAGTGTTCTGAAAGTCTCTTAAGCTTGTTATCTAGCAGCTCAGCTGCAATATTCTGATTATGTCTGCATTTCGGTACAGCATGGTTTGTAGGGATGGGTGGGTGTTATCTAGCAGCTCAGTTGCAATATTCTGATTTATGTTACTGCATATTGTATCTGAAATGGGCCAAGGCCCTAATTTATATCTGAGACTGTATCTGAATGGGCTAAGGCCCAAACGGAATCTGTAATAGGCTCAGGCCCCAGACTGTAGATGATTGATTTCTGATGTTAAACTGTGTGCATGTTTTCTTTGAGAGGTTACACACTGAGTTTGCAAAAACTCACCCTTTTCTATTTAATCTATATAGGAAATCCCAGATTTGACGGGTCAGTGCAGTGGAGGACCCGATGGTGGCCATACATAAACTTTAGACTGCTTTCCGTTAACTTATTTGGGGTTTTTTATGTAACTTTTGGACTTTGGACTGTTTGGCTTTAAATTTTGGCTTCTTAAATTGTTTTATGATTTTATTAATGCTAGGCATGGTAAAACTCGGTTTTCATAAGATCGAACGATTTTCCTAAATAAGTGTTTTCCAAAGCTTCCGCTAAAAAGATACGATTTTAGACATAACAAAGAACATACGTTTTTACTTCAAATTAAGATAAAAGCTAATTAACTGGAACGGTTTTAACTCGACAAACTCGTTTTTGAATCCCATTCCATGTGACATCTCCAGATTCGGGCATAACGTCTAGGCCGGGTTTGGGGGTGTTACACTTAGGGACCTCTCTCTATAATTAGTCCAAAACATTTTTTAAAAGATCAAAAACATAAAATTAAAATATAAACGAAATGTTTTGGATTCGTCCGAATCCATATATATTATTGCCACCAACTTCGACTTCAACATCACAGTGCTTGACAAACCTTCATTTAATCCTTGACCGCACCTCCATGTAAGCTTTCCTTGACACAAAACATAGTCTTATCAAATTTTCTATTCTTTCTCTTTTCTCTATTCCCCAGCACCCTTGCTTCTTCTCCTCTAGTAATAGTATAGAATGAAAATGGAAAACAACGAGGTAAGCATATAATATGCTTAGTAAGTTCATATGAAATTTACATTACTTACCTTAAAAATTCAACAAGCTAAACTATTAAACACATTGGTTGTAACGCCCCCACGCCCGAAACCGTCGCCGGAGTCGAGTATGAGGTGTTACTAAGCTTAATTTAACATTTTTAGAACTTTGGATTATTTGTTTCTACATTCACAGCTTTTAAGCTACTTGCGTCTGATCACAAGAAAAATCATATCTCGAGTTACGAAACTCGAAATCAAGATCTGTAAATTTTCCTAGAATCTAGACTCATATACCTATCTACTAATTTTTTCTAGAATTTTTGGTTTAGCCAATTAGTACAGTTTATTAGTTAAAGTTACCCCTGTTTCAGGACTTGACTGGTTTGACCTATGTTTACTACGAACCAAATTTATCTCTGTAAAAAATTCATATGACTATGAAGTTTATTTCTACTAAAACTAAACTCAATAAGGATTCTGAGGATATAAAATACACCACCTAATTATATCTTTACAATTTATGGTGAATTTGTAAAGTTGGAATAGGGGATTCAGAAACAGCTATGACCCTGTTTCACCAAAATTCAAATATCCTTTAACATATAATTCCTTTACCTGTTTCATTTGTTTCATGTGAAACTAGACATAATAAACTTCAATTTGATATGTACTCCATCACCAAATTCAATTTCTATGATTTTTAGTAAATTTTCAAACTCGTGTCGAGTGTTCTTTGCGAGACTCTGTTTATGGCAAATTTCATCCCTTTTATGAGTTTTTATGCACTAAGTATCTTAATAATTTTCCTTAAGATCAAACATAATCTAAACTAACCATTTTCATAATTTATCATTATCAAACATTTTCTCAACCATTCCATCACCATATCATAAGATCATTTACACAAAATAGGTATATTGCTATACATGCCATACTTAAATTTACAAGCCATTTACCAAAAGTCTTCCTAGGATAGTGTGATTGAGCCTTCGACCTATCGACTCGAGGTGGCTTGTCCAAAACTACAATGAGTAAGAAGGAGGAGTAAGCATAAATGCTTAGTAAGTTCATATGCAAATAATAAGTAACATAACAAACGGTCATACCAATCAACATTAGCATGCATCACTAAAACACATATCACATTTCTAATCATTTTTCATCATCTTATTACCTTATCGTGATTGTATCAATACTCAACCCGAGGGTTAAATACATACACCGCCCAAAATATCCATTTCACATCACTTACCAATACGTCTCTTTACATCTCGAATATTCCTCCATTTGAGTATAACTTTACCCGTTGAACACATCGGAATATAATTCAGATACATGGATAACTTGCACATAAGTGCCATATATGCAATCAAGCAATCATGTAACCCGCCCATAAGTGAACTCGGACTCAACTCAACGAGCTCGGGCGTTCGCATCCATAAAATAATTATTTTTATCTCAGATTTGTGGTCACGAAACCACTATTCCGATTAGGCCCTAATTCGGGATATTACAACTCTCCCCCCTTTAAGGATTTTCGTCCTCGAAAATCTTACCGGTAAACAGATGTGGGTATTGATTTCTTATAGTTTCTTCAGATTCCCATGTAGCTTCTTCTATTCCATGCCTTTGCCACAACACCTTCACAAGTGCAACATTTTTATTCCTTAGTTGTTTGACCTCTCGAGCTAAAATCTTAATCGGTTCTTCTTCATAGGTCAATCTAGTTGTAGTTCAATTTCTGTCAGTGAAACTACATGTGAAGGATCCGAACGATACCGACGTAAGATAGATACGTGGAACACATCATGAATCTTCTCTAATTCAGGTGGTAATGCTAGCCGATATGCTACCGGTCCAACTTTTTCAATTACTTCATACGGCCCAATAAAACGCGGACTTAATTTGCCCTTCCGTCCAAATCTAAGGACTTTCTTCCACGGGGATACTTTCAAAAACACTTTGTCACCAACTTGACATTTAATCTCTTTTCTCGTCAAATCTGCATACGATTTCTGTCTATCTGAAGCAGCTTTCAAACAATCTTGAATCACTTTCACATTTTCTTCAGTTTCTTTTATTAGATCAACTCCATAAATCTGATTTTCCTCGAGCTCAGTCCAATACAAAGGCGTTCGACACTTACTGGAACACCCCAAACCTGACCTGGACGTTATGGCCGAATCTGACGTGTCACACGTATTTTAAAAATCCATGTTTCGTGTTATTATCTAAAAACCGCCTAATGCTGGCTAACCAAAGTGAATGGAGGCTGGGCACCAGGTAGGTATCCGAAACAGAGGAGGTGAGCCATGAAGGCTGCTTAAATACCAAGCTCCCGAATAGATCCAATCCTAGACATGCCCACAACCATTGACACAGTTTGGTAAACGAGTTGTAATCTTCTTCAAGTGGTTATCTTTGTTATACCATTTATGTGTGACGCTGTGTTATTTTATAAATAGGTATCATTTTGAAAACACGTCCTAAGTCTAGCCCATTTTATTTTTTATCAGCCAATTTAAACAACATAATCCAGAAAAGAAAAGAAATAAAGTTAAAGTTAAAATGGCCTTATTACAACCCGAAAATAGATGATAAATAAAGTAACCTTAGTGAAAATCCATTACTTATTCAAAAGCCCAAAAACGATCATCGTGGCCACTCTGAACCCCCCTCCGGCTCCAAGTCCCCAAGTCAAGGCTCACCTGTAAAGATAAGAAAGAAAGGGGTGAGTTTGGAAACTCAGTGTGCAACAAGCCCCTTTCAGAGCCCAAAACAATATCAGGTTACTGGGCCTAAGCCCATATTTAATTATCACATATACTGGACCGAAGCCTTTTCATTATTCATAACACTGGGCCAAAGCCTTTTTGCCATATTCACGTAACTGGGCCGAAGCCTTTTTCATTATTCATATTTCATAATACTGGGTCGTAGCCTTTACAGAAATCGGTATGGCCCATAGGCCCATTTCAATATCACATGTAATATTAATGCATGAATGCAAGCCCATTTGGGGAGACTACTCAACCCACCATCCGCTACTCTCCACCCGTACCAACCAAGCTCTCCATGTGGGGAATAACTCAACCCACCCAACCAAACTCTCCACTGGCAGCATAGCTGCTTTATCATATAACTGGAGGCCTAGCCTCTTTTAATAACTGGGGCATAAGCCCTTTTAATAACTGGGGCATAGGCCTATTTGATATGGCCCAGGGCATAAGCCCTTTTGCACTTCCTCCATCCATATATAAAACCCAACCCAAATGCATATAATGAATTTATCATGTATATCTCATACATATCATGTGCATACCATACATGTCATGTGCATATCATACATTTCATGTGCATATCATACATTTCATGTGCATATCATACATATCATGTGCATATCATACATACCACTTTTATCAAATCCCATGTGTATACTTCATAATTAACCCTAGGGGTATAATGGTCATTTTTACCTAGGGGCAAAATAGTCATTTTCATATTACAAGGGTATTTTCGTAATTCTACCAAATACTAGGGTTTCCATGCTCATTATCAATTACTACAGCTCATAGGATCAAACGGTGAATCTGGCCCACTTTTTCCGATTGGCCCGAAAGCCCAATGGTCATCATGCTTCTCTTCTGTTTGCGAGTACACCAAGATATAATCAATAAAAACATGTATATCAAACTTTGCATAAAGTTGCTTTTCCTTTAACACTTGTAGCACAATCCGCAAATGCTCATCATGCTTCTCTTCTGTTTGCGAGTACACCAAGATATCATCAATAAAAACAACAACAAACTGATCCAAGTATGGCTGAAACACTCGATTCATCAAATCCATGAATGCTGCCGGTGCGTTAGTCAAGCCAAAGGGCATAACCAAAAACTCGTAATGACCATATCGAGTTCTGAATGCCGTCTTATGGATATCCTCCTCTTTGACCCTCAACTGATGATATCCTGACCGGAGGTCAATCTTGGAGAACACTGAAGCTCCTTTCAGTTGATCAAACAGATCGTCGATCCTTGGTAACGGATACTTGTTCTTGATTGTCAGTTTATTCAATTGGCGATAATCAATACACATTCGCATGGTCCCATCTTTCTTCTTTACGAACAATACTGGGGCACCCCATGGAGAAATACTGGGCCTTATAAACCCTCTGTCCAACAGTTCTTGAATCTGAGCTTTCAGTTCTACCAACTCTTTTGGTGCCATTCTATAAGGTGCAATGGACACCAGAGCCGTTCCAGGCAACAAGTCGATTCCAAACTCGACTTCTCTGTTCGGAGGTAGTCCAGGAAGTTCATCCGGAAATACATCTTGAAACTCCTTTAACACTTGTAGTACAATCCGCAAAGTTTGATATACAAGTTTGCATAAAGTTGCTTTTCCTTTAACACTTGTAGCACAATCCGCAAATGCTCATCATGCTTCTCTTCTGTTTGCGAGTACACCAAGATATCATCAATAAAAACAACAACAAACTGATCCAAGTATGGCTGAAACACTCGATTCATCAAATCCATGAATGCTGCCGGTGCGTTAGTCAAGCCAAAGGGCATAACCAAAAACTCGTAATGACCATATCGAGTTCGAATGCAAAATCTTATGGATATCTTCCTCTTTGACCCTCAATCGATGATATCCTCGACCGAGGTCAATCTTAGAGAACACCAAGCTCCTTTCGGTTGATCAAGCAGATCGTCGATCCTTGGTAGCGGATACTTGTTCTTGATTGTCGGTTTATTCAATTGGCGATAATCAATACACATTCGCATGGTCCCATCTTTCTTCTTTACGAACAATCTTTTGGGCACCCCATGGAGAAATATTGGGCCTTATAAACCCCCTCATCCAGCGGTTCTTGAATCGAGCTTTCGGTTCTACCAACTCTTTTGGTGCCATCCTATAAGGTGCAATGGACACAGAGCCGTTCCAGCAACAAGTCGATTCAAACTCGACTTCTCTGTTGAGTAGTCCAGAAGTTCATCCGGAAATACATCTTGAAACTCCTTAATGGTCCTAACTGACTCCACGGTCATCCCTGCCGGTTCAGCTTGACTCACAAATGCCAAAAACGCCTCACAACCTTTCCGAATCCACTTCTCTACCCTTAAAGCCGAAACAACATTAGACAAGTAATTCCTTCGCTCCCCAATAACCATTATCTCCTCATCTTTAACAGTTCTTAGCACCATCCTCTTATCCGCACAATCCAGCATCGCCCTATGCTTAGTCAGCCAGTCCATCCCCAAAATAAGATCAAACTCCCGAAATGGTAGCTCCATCAAATCCCCTACAAATATCTCACCTTGTGTCTCTAAAGGCACTTCCTTAAAGAGTTTATCCACCCTAACCGAGTGTCCCAAAGGGCTTATTACCGACACCCCACTCATAGACTCTTCAGGAAGCACACCCAATGCCCCAGATACATCACAAGCAACATACGAGTGGGTAGAACCTACATCAATCAAAGCAGTATAAGGCTTGCTATGAATGAGGAACGTACCAGTTATAACATCAGGAGCGTCACCTTCCTCACGACGTCGTGCAAAGATAAACCAAAACCAACGCCGTCGTCGAGCCTCGACTTGTCCGGCACCGCCGCCGGTGCCCCACGCCCTCGCCCATTACCATTGCCACCTCTACCTTGCCCACGGCCCTCTGCGTGGCGGTGGTCCCCTCGCTGCGGTTGAACTCCTCTTTGCTCGCAGCTTGATCTCGAGTCGCTTCTCCGAGGACACTCTCTAAACTTATGTTCCTTGGACCCACATCGAAAAACACGCCCAAAGACGCTTCCAACATTCCCCATATGTGCTCTGCTGCCATACAGTCCTTGCAAAACTGTGGTTTATAAGTATTTTGAGCTGGCTCCTCCACTCTAGCTCTTTTAACATCTCTATTTGCAGTCCCTGCAGGTCTTGAATCTTTTCTGAATCTGGGTCGATCCCTCTCACGATTCCTCCGTTCAGTCTGTTTTACTTCCTCGGCTATCTTAGCCTTCTCCACTAGTGCAGCGAAATCACGCTCCCTCTGTGGAGCTATCAATACTCTAAGCTCATCGCGGAGACCATCCTCGAATCGAACGCTGCGCTCATACTCAGTAGCAACTATCCCGCCAGCATATCGACTCAGCCTTAAGAATTTCGCCTCATACTCCGCAACAGTCCTATTACCTTGAGCCAGATACAAAAATTCCTTTCGGCGGGCATCCACATAACTCACTCCAACATACCTCCCTTAAAAAGCGATTTGAGCAGCTCCCAAGTCACACGTTCGATCGGGTACTCTCACTACGGTGATCCACCACCTTTGGTATGCCTCATCTCTTAGCGGTGACACGGCTCCTTCGACTTTTGCTCTCATCGAGCAATCGAGGTAAATCCATAATCCGTTCGCCGCCTCTAACCAATACTCAGCCACGTTCGGGGTAGACACGCCCCTAAAAACCTCTGCTCCGTTAGCCCGGAGTCGCTCAGAGATGGATCCTCTGTTTACTGTCCCAGTGCTAGCTCCGGCAACCCTTTTCAAGACCCTTAACATTGCTTGGGACAAAGCATCGTCCCCCGCAGCCCGATCATATAACCCAATCTCAGTTGTCTGTGGCACAAATGTCTCCTCAGCTGGCCTATGCCTTGAGGATGAAGATTCAGCTTACGCTCTTCCACGACCGCGTCCACGTCCGTGGCCTCGTCCACGCGTTCCCCTTGTACTCATATCGAATTTTCTGATTACGAATTTTATGATATTAGTCAATTATTTCAGTTTCTTTTTAAGAGATGTCTTATGGAAATATGATAATTCGAGGATTTGTTTTTTTTGTAAGTAGCCTAGCTACGATCTAAATCCTACTTTTTTTACTGATTTTACCTAACTCTGAGATCATAGTAGGGCTTGATTTTATCTTAACATTTTATCAAATTTACCAACATAAAAGTAAGGGTACTTACGGACTTGGTGCCGGGGATTCAGTGCGCCACTTCTTTATCAGTTCATTTAAAACTCAAAGCCATGTTTTTGATCACCGAGAATAGAAATTTAAAAATTTTGATTTGAAAACACCTTTATTTTGAAACTCTTAATTTTAACCCTGTTAAAAAAAACAGAAAAACTTGAACATCTTTGAAAAACTTACCATTTCCAAAAATACCCTTCTTAGGCCTAAGTTTTCGAAAAAAAAATTTTAGACCCGATCCACAGCCGAGTTGTTGCAATTTGGCTCTGATACCACTAAATGTAACACCCCAAACCTGGCCTGGACGTTATGGCTGAATCTGACGTGTCACACGTATTTTAAAAACCCATGTTTCGTGTTATTATCTAAAAACTGCCTAATGCTGGCTAACCAAAGTGAATGGAGGCTGGGCACCAGGTAGGTATCCGAAACAGAGGAGGTGAGCCATGAAGGCTGCTTAAATACCAAGCTCCCGAATAGATCTAATCCTAGACATGCCCACAACCATTGCCCGACTTTGGTAAACGAGTGTAATCTTCTTCAAGTGGTTATCTTTGTTATACCATTTATGTGTGACGCTGTGTTATTTTATAAATAGGTATCATTTTGAAAACACGTCCTAAGTCTAGCCCATTTTATTTGTTATCAGCCAATTTTAACAACATAATCCAGAAAAGAAAAGAAATAAAGTTAAAGTTAAAATGGCCTTAAACCCGAAAATAGATGATAAATAAAGTAACCTTAGTGAAAATCCATTACTTATTCAAAAGCCCTAAAACGATCATCGTGGCCACTCTGAACCCCCCTCCGGTTCCAAGTCCCCAAGTCAAGGCTCACCTGTAAAGATAAGAAAGAAAGGGGTGAGTTTGGAAACTCAGTGTGCAACAAGCCCCTTTCAGAGCCCAAAACAATATCAGCTTACTGGGCCTAAGCCCAAATTTAATTATCACATATACTGGACCGAAGCCTTTTAATTATTCATAACACTAGGCCAAAGCCTTTTTGCCATATTCACGTAACTGGGCCGAAGCCTTTTTCATTATTCATATTTCATAATACTGGGCCGTAGCCTTTACAGAAATCGGTATGGCCCATAGGCCCATTTCAATATCACATGTAATATTAATGCATGAATGCAAGCCCATTTGGGGAGACTACTCAACCCACCATCCGCTACTCTCCACCCGTACCAACCAAGCTCTCCATGTGGGAATAACTCAACCCACCCAACCAAACTCTCCTGGCGGCAAAGATAGTGCTTTATCATATAACTGGAGGCCTAGCCTCTTTTAATAACTGGGGCATAAGCCCTTTTAATAACTGGGGCATAAGCCCATTTCGATGGCCCGGGGCATAAGCCCTTTTGCACTTCCTCCATCCATATATAAAACCCAACCGGATGCATATAATGAATTTATCATGTATATCTCATACATATCATGTGCATACCATACATGTCATGTGCATATCATACATTTCATGTGCATATCATACATTTCATGTGCATATCATACATATCATGTGCATATCATACATACCACTTTTATCAAATCCCATGTGTATACTTCATAATTAACCCTAGGGGTATAATGGTCATTTTTACCTAGGGGCAAAATAGTCATTTTCATATTACAAGGGTATTTTCGTAATTCTACCAAATACTAGGGTTTCCATGCTCATTATCAACTACTACAGCTCATAGGATCAAACGGTGAATCTGGCCCACTTTTTTCGATTGGCCCGGAAACCCAATGGGCCCTACCTCGACCTCTCGAGGCCCAACTTACCGAATATGCCAAAGATCACATTCTTACCGTTTCCATCGTTTTTGTTCCTCAACTCATCGACTCACACTAACTAGTGAGCGTTCGCTTACTCACAAGTCCTCGAATTGCTAGAATTTCGGTATTTCGGCTTTTCGGCATTTATCGCTTTAAGCTATGAAAAAGGGTTCGTTACACACCTGTTTGGCGATATTCCTCCACGAGATCTCCTACACGATTTCTCCTATAATCCACCATTAATAAAACAACTTCCATTAATGACCCAAAACACTAACCAACTTACATTAATACTTACACATTCGGCCACCATCCAAAATAGCCTTAAAAATCTTACCTTGCCGATACTGATTGACTAGATCTAGCCACTCTAGAGATTCAAACCGACTCAAGTCGTCACTACGCCTTGCTGCTCCTTCACTATAGAAATCATAAAATTATTAAAAGAAGAAACCCATAAGCCTAAACCCATATTCGGCCACCTCCCTAAACCAAAGGGGTTTCGGCCCTTGTTAACAGCCATAAAAGAGATCGCTTAAAGTTTGAGCACTTACCACAGTCTCCTCTTCTTGAATCTGTCAATGCCTAGAAGATAAGGGAATTGATCATCGACAAGTAAGAAAAAGAAGGAAAATGGTTGTTGGTCAACAAAAATCGGCACCACCTTGACTTCACAATTTTCAGCTTTTCGCGGTATTACGGCAGAAGTAGAGATGAAGGAACGATTTAATGGATGAAGGGAGGGAAAAAGTGGGCTGGTTTGGAAGAAGAAGAAGAAAGAAAAGATGGAAGAAGAGATGGTAGATTCGGCTGTCAGAGAAAAAGAGAGAAAAACTAGCCAAAAGGGAAAAACGGCACAACTAATCCCTAGGTGCTGAAATACTAGCCTAATAACCCTTGCCGAAATCCGCTCTTCAGCTCCCTATATTCAGCCAACTCCTATCCTCATATCAAATCCCTAAAAACTCTCCCCTTATCACTCCTTAAATCATGCATTTGACCGAATCCAAACTCTCCTTTAGTAGAATCCACTTGGACTCCAACACTTACCTTTCCTGCACTTAAAAATAAATGCATCTATTTGCCAACACAGGGAATCGATCCCATGCCTTCCCAAACCACTTACACGCCACCCTTATAGCTCTCTAGTGGCGTCACTTAGCCACTTTACTAGGGGCTCATTTGTGATGCATTTTACCCATAACTCTATATAAGGGCTACCTAGCCAGAACCCCTAACTCTTAAATCCAAAATTCAAAAATTCAACCGGGTTTTGACCAACACATGGGCCTTCCATAAGCCCATTTACCTACTCAAAATATTAATTTCACATCCAACTACAAAATTTTAAAAACTTTACCAAAATATTGAGAACCGCGAATAAATTCAAAAATCAGGATGTTACACTTACGACCATACAATGCTTCATAAGGTGCCATTTTCAAGCTCGTATGATAACTATTGTTGTAAGCAAATTCTACCAATGGCAAATATCTTTCCCAACTTCCTTGAAATTCCAATACACAACATCTGAGCATGTCTTCAAGAATCTGAATTACTCTTTCTGATTGTCCATCGGTTTGTGGATGAAAGGCGAAGTTTGAAATTTAACTTTGTACCTAATGCTTCTTGCAACTTTTGCCAAAACCGTGAAGTAAATCTCGGATCTCTATCCGAAATGATTGACAAAGGTATTCCATGAAGTATAACAATCTCACGAATATACAATTCAGCCAACTTATTAAGAGAATAATCTATACGTACCGGAATAAAATGAGCCGATTTAGTCAGTCTGTCAACTATTACCCAGATGGTATTTTTCTTCCCCGAAGTTAACGGCAACCCTGATATAAAATCCATGGTAATTCGATCCCATTTCCATTCAGGAACCATGATAGGCTGAAGTAATCCCGAAGGCACTTGGTGTTCAGTTTTCACCTGTTGACAAATTAAGCATTTGGACACAAACTCTGATATATCTCTTTTCATTCCATTCTACCAATACATTTTCTTCAAGTCATTATACATTTTCGTACTACCCGGATGAATCGAGAAATAACTACTATGTGCTTCTTGTAGGATCTTTTGAATCAATTCCTCATTCTTTGGTACACAAATCCGATCTTTAAACATTAAGCATCCATTGGAACCAATTCTGAAATCTGACTATGTATCAACTTCACACTGTTTTCTCTTAGCCTGCAAATCTTGATCATTTTTCTGAGCTTCACAAATCTCTTGTAAAAACATCGGTCTTGCTCTTAACTCTGCTAGAATCGAACCATCATCGATACCTTTAACCGAGTGTTCATAGCTCTCAAAGCAAGCGATAACTACTGCTCAAAGCATCAGCAACCACATTCGCTTTTCCGGATGATAATCAATAACAAGCTCGTAATCTTTCAATAACTCCAACCATTTTTATTTGTCTTAAATTCAAGTCTTTTGTGACATCAAGTACTTAAGACTTTTATGGTCGATATATACCGGCACTTTTCACCATACAAATAATGTCGCCAAATTTTCAAAGCAAACACCACCGCATGACCAATTCCAAATCGTGAGTAGGATAATTCCTCTCATGAGGTTTTAAGCGCCTCGAAGCATATGCCACCACTTTTCCTTCTTGCATGAGCACACACCCCAAACCATTTAGAGAAGCATCACTATACACCACAAATTCTTTACCGATTCGGGTTTGTACTAACACTGGTGCCTCTATTAATAACTTTTTCAATTCTTCAAAACTCGTTGACATTCTTCTGTCCATTCAAATTTAACATCCTTTGAGAGTAATCTAGTTATAGGAGCAGCAATTATAGAAAATCCATTTACAAACCACCGATAATACCCAGCTAGCCCCAAGAAACTTCTAACTTCGTTACATTTTTGGTGGTTTCCAATCAACAATGGCTGAAATTTTACTAGGATCAACCCGTATACCATCACTGAAACAATATGACCCAAAAATCCAACTTCCCGTGCTTGAATTCACTTTTACTAAACTTAGCATACATTTGCTTATCTCTTAAAGTTTGTAAAACTATCCTCAAATGCTCAGCATGCTCTGTATCATCTTTTGAATAAATTAAAATATTATCTATAAATACCACAACAAATTTGTCCAAGTATGGTCGGAATATGCGATTCATTAAATCTATAAACACAGCAGGAGCATTTGTCAACCCGAATGGCATAACTACAAATTCATAATGACCATACCTTGTTCTAAAAGCAGTTTTAGGCACATCTGACTCTTTTACCCGCAATTGGTAATACCCAGATCTCAAGTCAATCTTTGAAAACCATGTCGCTCCTTTTAGCTGATCAAACAAATCATCAATTCTTGGCAACGGATATTTTTTTTTGATTGTCACCTTGTTTAACTGGCGATAATTAACACACAACCTCATAGAACCATCCTTCTTTTTCACAAATAACACGGGAGCACCCCAAGGTGAAAAACTCGGTCTCACAAAACCTTTATCAGTGAACTCTTGCAACTGCGACTTTAATTCCTTCAACTCTACTGGTGCCATTCTATACGGAGCAATTGAAATCGGAGTTGTTCCCGGTATCAAATCAATACCAAATTCTACTTCCCTGACTGGAGGCAAACCCGACAATTCTTTTGGAAATACATCCGCAAATTCACACACAACCGGCACTGATTCAACTTTCTTTTCAACTTCTTTTGTATTAATTACATACGCCAAATAAGCTTCATAACCCTTTCTCAGATATCTTTGAGCCGACATTGAAGAAATCACACTAGGTAATGCCTCTGATTTATCTGATTCAACCCGCAGAGTTTCACCATTTTCACACTTTAATTCTATAACCTTTTCCTTGCAATTTATTTTAGCATCATGCAATGTCAACCAATCCATACCCAAAATAACATCAAACTCATCAAACGGCAACAACATCAAGTCAGCCGGAAAGTAATGATCCCGAATCATTAAAGGACATTTCTTACATACTTTATCAACAGTCACACATTTGCCTAACGGATTCGACACTCTAATCATAAATTCTGTGTTCTCAATAGGTATATTCATACTAGACACCAATTTCATGCATACATATGAATGAGTAGAACCGGGATCAATCAAAGCAATAACATTAACATTATAGAGAGAAAATGTACCGGTAATCACATTAGGTGAGGAAGCATCTTCACGCGCTTTAATAGCATAAGTTCTATTTGGAGCCCTTCTTTTTGAGTCTAAGCTGGTGCATCCACAGCTACATTCTTCTTCGCTTGCTTCGCTCCCGACTTTTCTTGGATATCTTCCTCTCGAATCCGCCCCACTTGTTTTTGTATTCGAAATTTTTCTTTTGACTCTCTCAGGCGATCTCTAATAAATTGATCAGGAGAACCACATCGAAAACATTCATTTGCTCTACACGGACCAAAATGATTTCTACCACACACACGGCACTCGGGTTTAACAAATCTCGAGTTCCCTACACCGTGCCAAGTAGTGCGGGATTTAGGACCCATATTTTGCTTCTTATAATTCCCATATGATTGCCCAGTGAAGCTTGGGAAGCGAGGATTCATATTCCTTGACTTTCCAGTTCTTTGTGAAAATGAAGCGCTCATCGGTCTTTTCTTCCAATTTCTAGTCTCGGCCTCTACCTTTTTCTTTTCTTTAAGTAATTCTTTGGCCTTACAAGCTCGATCAACCAATACTACCATTTCTTTTAATTCAAGAATTCCAACAAATACCTTGATGTCTTCGTTGAGCCCCGTCTTCAAATCGTTTACGCACATCTTGGCCTCTGAGGAACATACTCTCGGCATACTTACTTAATCGAACAAACTCTCTTTCATATTCTGTAACCGTCATATTACCTTGCTTCAGCTCAAGAAATTCTTTACGCTTCTGATCAATAAATATTTCACTAATATATTTCTTCGAAACTCTTCTTGAAAGAATTCCCAAGTTATTTTCTCTTTCGGTACCACACCAAATCAAAGTCTTCCACCAATTATAAAATTTGAATCCTCAACAAAGATATAACACATTTCAAATATTCTTGTGTGTACAAGATAATTCGTCGAATACCCAGATAGAATTTTCAAGCCAGAACTCTGCTTTCTCGGCATCATCATCAATATTTGCTTTAAATTCTTCGGCCCCTTGCTTACGAATTCTATCAACTGGAGTTCTGTGAAATTTCATCAGATCCATACCTTGAGGCATCGAGAGTGCAGTTGAGGAATTGGGGAGGTGGGGAGGTTGTACATTTGGGTTCATACGAACGAACTCAGTGTACCATGCACTCATCATTTGGAGAAAGGCTTCCCAACCCCTTTCTCCTCCTCCCTGACCAACAGTAGGAGGTGAATTTTCAGTCGGCGCTACTTCTTCAGCCGGAGCTGGCGCATTACTCTCTACTTCATCTGTCACAGCTGGATCGGGATCCATTTACTATAAAAAAAAATCATTTAAATGGTCAGAAGTCGTCACACTATCACAATTTATACATATGGCATGTATAGCAAAATCCGTATATACAACACGTAGTCCGAGAACTGACTAAACCTGCTCTGATACCACTTAATGTAACGCCCCACGCCGAGACCGACCGTCGGAGTCGAGTATGAGGTGTTACTAAGCTTAATTTAACATTTTTAGAACTTTGGATTATTTGTTTCTACATTCACAGCTTTTAAGCTACTTGCGCCACAGTCACAAGAAAAATCATATCTCGAGTTACAAAACTCAAAATCAAGATCCGTAAATTTTCCTTGAATCTAGACTCATATACCTATCTACTAATTTTTTTCTAGAATTTTTGGTTGAGCCAATTAGTACAGTTTATTAGTTAAAGTTACCCCTATTTCAGGACTTGACTGGTTTGACCTATGTTTACTACGAACCATATTTCTCTCTATAAAAAACTCATATGACTATGAGATTTATCTATACTAAAACTAGACTCAATAAGGATTCTGAGGATATAAAATACACCACCTAATTATATCTATACAATTTATGGTAAATTTCTAAAGTTGGAACAGGGGATTCAGAAACTGCTATGACCCTGTTTCACCAAAATTCAAATATATTTTAACATATAATTCCTTTACCTGTTTCATTTGTTTCATGTGAAACTAGACATAATAAGATTCAATTTGATATGTACTCCATCACCAAATTCAATTTCTATGATTTTTAGTAAATTTTCAAACTCATGTCAGTGTTGCTGCAGTACTCTGTTTATGGCAAATTTCATCCCTTTTATGAGTTTTTATGCACTAGGTATCTTAATAATTTTCCTTAACATCAAACATAACCTAAACTAACCATTTTCATAATTTATCATTATCAAACATTTTCTCAACCATTCCATCACCATATCATAAGATCATTTACACAAAATAGGTATATTGCTATACATGCCATACTTAAATTTACAAGCCATTTACCAAAAGTCTTAGGATAGTGTGATTGAGCCTTGACCTATCCCGACTCTGAAATGGCTTGTCCAAAACTACAATGAGTAAGAAGGAGGGAGTAAGCATAAATGCTTAGTAAGTTCATATGCAAATAATAAGTAACATAACAAACGGTCATACCAATCAACATTAGCATGCATCACTAAAACACATATCACATTTCTAATCATTTTTCATCATCTTATTACCTTATCGTGATTGTATCAATACTCAACCCGAGGGTTAAATACATACCTGTCCAAAATATCCATTTCACATCACTTACCAATACGTCTCTTTACATCTCGAATATTCCTCCATTTGAGTATAACTTTACCCGTTGAACACATCGGAATATAATTCGGATACATGGATAACTTGCACATAAGTGCCATATATGCAATCAAGCAATCATGTAACCCGCCCATAAGCGAACTCAGACTCAACTCAACGAGCTCAGGTGTTCGCATCCATAAGTGAACTCGGACTCAACTCAACGAGCTCGGATGCCTAGTTACATCTCACGAACTCGGACTCAACGAGTTCGGACATTCGCATCCATAAGTGAACTCGGACTCAACTCAACGATATCCTAATCTATTCCTAAGGTTCAAACGGGATTTTCCTCGAACACATCCTTGCCATCTTCCGTAAAATACCGAAACCAATACTCGGTAACACTTTATATTTAACAAATAATACAAATAATTTACATTTTATTCGAAAATAACCACAAAGCATATATTTCATGATAAAAATCAGCATATCATATAATTAACATCAATAATTTAAAAAAAAACAATTATACTATATTATTTACACATGAACTTACCTTGGTACCAAAATACAAAGATTTAGCAATTTAGTCCACAATCTTTTCTTTTCCTCGATTGAGGTCGATTCTACGTCTTTCTTGATCTAAAATAACACATTTAGCTTATTTAATACTCACATTATCAAATTAATCCTTAACTCAAATTTTGGCAAAATTACAATTTTACCCCTAAACTTTTACATATTTACATTTTTGCCCCTAGGCTCGGGATTAAACTTTATTCCTTATTCTTATGTTTTACAACATGCTGATCACTTTTCTCTGCTATGGCAACATCAAATTCTCACTCTAACATGTACTTGTGACTATTAGGTATTTTTCTGGAGATTAAGCCCTTTTACTCGTTTTTGCTTAAAATCGAGTAGTACAAGTTGTCTAACATAATTTAAAACTTCATATTCTATCATAAAACATCAAAATACACAAATTTCACCTATGGGTATTTTTCCAAATATAAACCCTAGGTTAAATTATTGCTAACATAAGCTTAATCGAGTTATCGGGATCTCAAAAGCGTAAAGAACATTAAAAGCGGGCTTGGAATCACTTACTATGGAGCTTGGAAGCTTGAAACAAACCCTAGCTATGGAGAACCCTTGAAATTTCGGCCTAATGAAGAAGATGGACAAAAATTGGCTTTTAATTTTGTTTTTAATTCATTTTAATAACTAAATGACCAAAATGCCCTTACTACTCAACTTTCCAAAAATTCCTTCCATGTCCTAATTTTGTCCATGAACTTAAATTAGTAAAATTGCTATTTAAGACCTCCTAATTAATATTTCAATGCAATTTCATACTAAAAACTTCTAGAATGCAAATTTTGCAACTTATTCGATTTAGTCCCTACTTTCAATTTAAACACTTTAGGCATAGAATTTCTTCACGAAATTTTCACACAATCATGTAATCATATCATAAACCTCAAAATAATTATAAAATAATTATTTCTATCTCGAATTTGTGGTCACGAAACCACTATTCCGATTAGGCCCTAATTCGGGATATTACATTGGTCTTTAATTTTACATTCCTTAACATACTTTGATGCAACTAATACATATAAACATATACAACCAAATAGGTTAGTAATTTGCATACCAAGATCATTAAGTAAGAAATCTTATATCACAACTCAATTTGAAAAGATATGCATCCTAATATGTGTCCAAACCATTTCAATATTTCCATTTCCATTAAATTAAAGTTTTGCCCGAGGGACGAACTTAGGTACACGAGAAATGTTTTGTTCACACAAACTGACATAGATCAGGGTTGCTTACACAAGCTGACATAATATTAAGGTTACCAGTCCAGGCTAAACAAACAATACGTATAACTCGAGAATCTGTAACAAGTACTAGATTTCGTAAAAACTAGTAGATTCATAACAACATGTAAATCCCTAATCAATTACGTATATAACCCTAATGACATGTCATACATATCTTAATATTTTACTAAATTCACACGGGCATCGTTGTCACAATCATATCATTTCAAATCTGTATTAGTTCATATGTTTCATACAAGTCCTATAAACATTCAAAATTCATTTTGGTACTTCGTACCTATTCATAATGACCATTATTTTCATGTTTTGCATTTCAATCCAATTGATACCAAATATGCTAAATTCACCAATTTCACCTTAATCCAAACATAGCAATGAAAAAAACACGATTTAACATAACATCAAAAAAATTAGTAAGTCTGATATGAACTTATCTGCAAAAACAACAAATGATTTGAAACTTTAGGGACTAATCTACAATTTTTGCTTTTCTTCGATTATCTCCAGTTTGATCCAATTCCTGATCTATACAATTGTTCGATTTAATCTACCAATGCCAAACATTTATACACTATTTCATGATACGAATGAACCTATGAAATTTTATTTTGCAATACCCCTAAAGTTTTACATTTTATTCAATTTAGTCCTTAAAATCGAAATAGTCATAACTTTCAAATTTGAGCTTCAATTTGAAAACCAATTCCAATTACATCCCTTAGGAACTCTCTACTATCTATTGTTACAAAAATTTCACATCAATTTCTTAATTTATTCACTTTAGTCCTTTTGTACAAAATAATTAAGATTTAAATTCTATCAATTTAACACCAATTTCTTCAAGAAACCAACAATGACAACTTTAAAAAACTTTTTAAAAAATGTAACAATTTTGCAAATTTCTACATGGGCTAATTAAATCAAGCTCCCATGACCTCAAAAACATAAAAATTATAAATAAAAAAAAGACTTAATTGAACATACCAATTAGTTGCCGAAAGTTGAAATCTTCCAAAAGTTTCTTTCTTTCTTATTCATGCCGTGAAGAAGAAGATGGAGAGAAAAGATGTCTATCTTCTTCTTTATTTTGCCTTTTATATTTTAATTAATAGTTAATTAAATTTAATTAATTAAAATTAATCATGTTTAGCTAAAATTAGTGGATGGCAACATAATTTTCCAATATTGGACATAAAAGAATAGTTTAATTACCATTTCAAACTCTTAGCTATTTAAAAATCTATAACGGTAAGACTTTTCCAATTTAGTCTCTATACCTTAACTAAGCAAGTAATAGGCAAAATTAAAAGACCAAACTTTAACAAACTTTTATACCAACTCCGTAAATAATTTAATTTAATATTTATGAACTCGACTTACGAAAATGAGATTTCAAAACTGTCTTTTCTAACACCACTAAAAATTGGACTGTTACACAAACTGCTGTCCAAATGACCCCATTTGAGATTTTATATGGTCAGACGCCACCCACAATTCCTCGCTACATTCGTGAGTCTAGTGGTAATGTCGTGGTTAATAGTTATATGCTTGATCGTGACAAGGTTTTATCTTTGCTCAAGCAAAATTTAGGCTCTGTTTGTTTCACGTAAAAGCTTTTACGGAAAATATTTTCATCCTTTTCTGATGTTTGTTTCATGTAAAATAGAATTGTCAACGTAAAAGGTTTTCAAGTCAATGTAAAATTACTCCCTTATTCCATAAAATGTCTTATCATTTTTTTTGTAAGACATTTTCTAAACTAATAAGGCTCTGTTTACCAAAATGTCTTCAGACACTTTTCAGTCAACGTTAGCTATATATTAAAATAAAACATATAACACTATCATTAATCAACCAATTCATATTCAATTATCAATTTATACAAATTTTGCAATTTATTCAATTTAGTCACTAAAATCGAGATTAACATAACTTTTGATTTAAAGTTTCAAATTGAATTCCGATTTCACTATTATACATTAGGGACCTCCTGTTTCTTATTTTTTCATTCAATTTTACATTTTTATTCAGTTTAGTCCCTAATGTATGAAACTATCAATTAAGCTTTACAATTTATTCCTTTCACACATCTAAGCTTAAAATCTATCAATTTAACACCTAAAACTTCACGAAATCAACAATGACAACTTTTTAAAACTGTAACAGTTTTATGAATTGGTATATTGGTTAGTTAAATCAAGCTCCCATGACCTCAAATCTATAAAAATTATAAGAAAATAACCAATGACTTATTTGAGTTTTGAAGTTAAAAGATTGGAGTCCTAAGAATGGCATCTTCCTAATTTTCTTCATGTTTTATGATTTAACCATAGGTTTGAACCTCTTTGTTCTACTAATTTTGAATAATAATAAATTAGCTTTTATTTAATCTTTGTTCTACTGTTTTTAAAACTAATTTATTATTATTCAAAAAAATATTATAGTCATCATGGGGTGTACTATTAATTATGCGCTTGGGTAATATTATTAATTTAATGTTATATAGTACTAATTGTGGTTTGAAAGTTAATTTATTATTATTCAATTTTTTTTATATAACACAATCAATAATCTATCTATTCATTTTGGTTGTTTTCAATTTATGACTGTTAATATTCTAGCTTAATAATGGAGTAATATTATATATTTAATTTAATGTATTTATTTATAAATAAATCATTGCAATATATGCAAAACAATGTAAAATATAAATTTATAAATATAAAATAAACTCAACTAAACAATGAAAAAATAAAAAAACCTCGAGTGCATGTTTGTTTAATTGAAAACCACTTTTATGAAATATTTTTAAAAAATCTATCAAATAACATAAATTGCATCTAAGGGGGTTGGGTTTATGTTAAGACTCAACCGTCTCGTCAGCATTTGATTCGCTTGCAGCATCACAACAAGCTGGGCAGACGCTATTTTGATCCCTACAAAGCTTTGAAACGTATTGGTGAGGTTGCTTATAAGCTCGAGCTTCTTGATTCTGCCCGTATTCACCCTGTCTTTCACGTTTCATTGCTTTGAAAGTGTGTTGGCCAATCGGATCAGCAAGTAATGCCTTTAAACTTTGTCGATGCCACTTCTTTAATTTGCAACTAATTGCCAAATTGGATGAACAAATGGTGCATCGTTCTAATTACTCGGTTGAACAATGGTTGATTCAGTGGGAGGGTTTTCCATTAGTGAAGCCACTTGGGAAGACAAGAAGCATATCCTCACGTCCTTTCCTGATTGGAACCTTGCGGACAAGGTTTTCCTTGGTGGGGAAGGTATTGTTGTGAATGAAGTCAGTGAGCAGCAATGATCAACAAGAACCAAGAAGAAGTTTACGGGCAAGGATAAATTCTAAAAGATTTGATGATTTTGTGAAGAATGACATAGCTACAACTAAGTCAGCAAAGGGGTATTTGCTTGAGAATTAGGAGCTGCTACTTAAAGGGAAGAAATAAGCTAGAATTGGCTATAAATTCTGTGATGCACTTGTTTGTTATTTTTCCTAATCTTTTTCTTTTAACATATCTACTGCAATTTATTCTTGAATGTCTATGGATTCAACAAAATACAATCCAGTATTTATCCTTCATTTTGCTGCTATTACTTTCTGGTTTGCATTTCTATTTGTTACAGGGTGGATGGTGTAGTGAAGTCCTTGTCAAAGCAATGATCGTTGACCATCGGAGCTTGGACGATGGTGCTTTGGACAGGGACGACTTCTTCAGTTCCAGAACTGTTCTTCTCTTGCTTCTAGGTTTCCATTTTTGGATCCACATGTCCGTAATCCAGATCTAAATACGGATTCATCTTGTAAAACACGTACTGCCCCATTTTCACGTCCTGGCTTTCACGAGCTTTATGGTTCGGGTCGGGAAGCAACCACAAAACCGCCTCCGCTTCTTCCTTTGCTGCTGTTAGCGTCTCCATAGGAGTTGAAACGTTGTGCAGGGCTTGACAAAAATAAAATGATTTAAAGTAGGACGCAAAAGCACATTTTTTTAGTCTTCACCTAATAACTACATGCATGATCAACCACTCTTTAGATTCGATAAGATTAATTAATGTTAGTGCTTTACTTTATTTTGGATTTGGTAAAGTTGATGCTTTCATGATAAACTCAAGCCAGCAGAAGGATCTTGATAGAAACATTCAAAATCTAATAACTTAAAACTTAAGATCCCTATTCTAGAACTAGGGAAAAACAATAGATTCTCTTTTTATTCATCTAATTGAAATAAAGAGTTTCTCTTTTTATTTAGTTAATATTAAAGAGTTAAACAAATTTAAAATATATGTAATTATTAAGTTTTTTTTGTTAATAATAAAAATTAAATCTATTATTTATTTGATATTGTATATAACTTTTAATTAATGGCACTTAAACCAATCATTTTAAATAAAAATTGTATTTTTTAACAAGATGTGATTACTTAATATTTTTAATCCATCCACAAGTTTATCATTTAAAAGTAGACTCAAACCAAAAAATAGATTGAAACACCTATATTCATACTAAAAATAAATTTAATATTATTAAAATTATTGTTTTATTATTATTTTTCTCTCAACGACGATTCTATCTCCCCCTCCCTTTCGTAGAAAAAACAAGCTAAAAATGGTGGGAATTTCAAATGGGAACGAGAATTTTTTTATTATTTAGCATTTGGAAACAATATTTAAATTTGGAATTGGTAATTTATAAATTCTTATTTTAGAATTAAAATATTTCAAATTCAATATTTTGAATTAATTAAAATTAATTGTTTGGATAATTAATTTTAGAATTGGATTTCAACTAGTTCGATAGAAATAAATGTTTTACAAATTATTAAAATTGGAAAATACTAAAACAATAATTATACCTATCAAATTAATCTCAAGCTCAATACTTTGTTTAGGTAGTTGACCTTGGGTTTTTCTCAAAATGAGAATTCTCTCTCGTCCTTGGGAGTTCTTTTCTCCGTCATTAGAGTTTCCCATTGTGGTTTCTCCCATTTTTTGGTTTTTCTTCATTATTTTTTCTGTTTTTCTTTGTTTATTGTGTGTTTTCTTCTTGGGTCGTTGATTTGTTCTTAAGTCTTTTTTGGTGGGTTTTAGGATTGTTTGCTCTTTAGCTGTTCTTAATCCTTTGTTGCCTAGGTTTTGAGCTTTTCTTTTTTATTTTGTTTGTTGTTGATCTATAAAGGGTATGAAAGTTTCTAATTGTCATTTTCTAGTTTCCATTTATCCCAATCTCTTGAGGTGCTTTTGAGGTTTTTTGATGGAATAGCTAGAAATTAATCTGGAAGGGGAGATGAGGGTTGTTCAGATTTGACCAGGTTTATGTGTAACACCCTCCACCCGACTTGATTCTACGAGTTCGAGCTTCGGGTATTACTCCACAGAGAACTTAACAAAATTCTCAAAACCATTGACAAAAACTCTTTGTTGAAGATATTTCTCATTAAATTGATTAAAACTCCATATTTAAAGAACAAAGGAAAGTATTTGCACATAACATAGTGTATTTATCTTGCTAAAACTTTAATACAACTTATAAGTTACCAAAGATGGGCTCTAAGGCATAGTCTTTCTAAACATCAACTATTTTTTACATGCTGACTTTATGCATAATAACCCTTTTATGCTGCTTACCTGACACATTCCTAGTATCATCACCTCAAGTACTTACACTGACATGGAAAAACCTAAAACATAAACATGGACTAGTAAGTTCAAAGGAACTTAGTGAGTTATGAACATAACTTACCTTTTTAACATTTCATAAAGTTTTTCATCTTGAATAATTTGACTTTCTAGTACCTATATTTGGTGAACACCTTTCCATTTTTAGTTTTATACTTTCATATTTATACGCCCTCTCATCATTCATATCATATCCTTATTCATTCAACTATTTGGTTGGCTTTAGGTCTCGACATTCGAACACCACACTTATATGTTCCTTTCAAACAACTTTTAACAGTTATTCTCGAATAGTTAACCAAGAGCACTATTCTTGGCGGATACCACTTACTGATCACACTTTTTGCAGATACCCTTACTAATCATACTTTTGGCGGATACCCTTGTTGATATTGATTAATCAAATCATAATTCAAACTGAACCTTGATTCAGCCCAACTCATAACCATACCAATGGGAGTTTTTCCATATTGTTAAGAAGAATTATACACATCTTTGAAACAAACACTAGATATCAAATATATCAAACAACATAGATTCTAACAAAATTTAGAACAAGAAATTATTCTAAATAGATGTGTTAGATAGCTTAGAATTCTACCATAACAGTTGTAACTCAAATTAACAGACTCTTGTACCGAACACGCTCATATACTAGGTTGGCAGATAACCACAGTAGATATTCTCATTGAACATGCTGAATCATACTTCATTTAAGACTTATTCATATTAATCACAAACTTCACATACTAAAGCTTCAAGCAGAACATATTCTTGATGCAGACTTACCATAATACGCCACTAGGGCTAGACAAAATACACCACCAAGGCGACATACATATTACACCACGAAGGTTAGAAGAATGCCACCAAGGCCATATCAGACGCCACAAATGCTAACATAATGCTAGAAACGGCATAACTAATTATGCCGTAAAGGCTAGAAAAATGCCACCCATGCACCCCATAACAACCGTGTTTGCGATATGGATTTGACTAAACTCACATCGCGTGAGGTTTGCCCATCATCGCCTTGTACATGTAAAGACCCTAGCCGATAATTGCAGCTCATCTGCCTTTTCCAGAATATGTCATACCCATGGACTTTCTCTAGAATTTACATATCAGAATTCTTGTTTACCATCTCGACGGGCTTTATCGTATACCACTGTGTTGACCAAACTCACAACCCAACCTTTCCACACTCATTGCACTCCTATTTCCCCCAAAAAATTTCCAGTCATATATATCATATTCAATACACACACATTCAGGTAGACTAGTTCATCTTCTTAACCCAAGCATACTTCATTACATGCTTCACACACATCAACATAGTCATATCTCACAGTACACATTCCAAACACATACATTTAGTTGCTCAACAAAATTGCATACACCCATACAAAAAATTTATTATACTCTAGACTCACAAAGACTTATTTCAAGCATACATACTTATTTTCAGCAATCATTCATGTACTCATTCACTGTTTCTAAAACATCATTCATAAGAGATTATTTTAGATAGAGTTATATAAATTGGTATTAGGGACTCACCTAAGACTCACCTACTGCAGCTACCAGCTTTAGACTTTAGACATCCCATTCGATCTAGTAGCAACATTGCTTAAAGAACATAATTTTACCACTGAACACATTTACAGACAGATTGCTAACATTTCAATTATAGAAAATCCCCATGCATGTCTTCTCATTCGTAACTTACTATCCATATAGTTTATAACATCCTTATTCTTAACATGCAAAATTATCAAGCTTACTAGGAGATAGAACACCCTGATTTTATCCAAGAATCCTTAGCTTCCAGATCACATAAGAAGAGCAACCAATAATGTAACATCCTCACTTTTTTTTAAAAAGAAGAAGAAGAATATTTATAGTAGAAGTCCTAGAATAAGTGATAAGAAGAATATTTATGGTAGAAGACCTGAAATAAGTGATCTATAAATAACTAGAAGTATAACAAATTGCGATCGTTTTTAGAGAAAATCGTCAGACATGAAAACACAAAGGACTATTAGTTGGAGTATATGGTTAAGTTAAAAATTCAATATCGAGTTTAAAGATTAAATTGAATAAGTTAGAAAAGTAAAGAGACTAAAGTGCAATTATCCTATTTTATTTTGATGGAAAGGACTTAATGGCAATTTTTCCATTACTTAAAAAAATAAATGGGTTCATGATAGCTTTTAAATGATTTTTTTTATTAAGTACTAATATTTTATTAATTAATATTACAATATATATATATATATATATATATATATATATATATATAAAAGAGAAAAAAAGAGAGAAACATAACAT
The DNA here is from genome assembly GCA_025698475.1 of Gossypium anomalum. Taxonomy (NCBI): domain Eukaryota; kingdom Viridiplantae; phylum Streptophyta; class Magnoliopsida; order Malvales; family Malvaceae; genus Gossypium; species Gossypium anomalum. The sequence goes on along the minus strand of CM046963.1, from coordinate 17,988,936 downwards.
CTTTCTCATCTTTTTTCTTTTTTCACGTGAAACAAATCCATCATTTTCCTTCAAATTCAAGTGTAAGGTATGGTTTTTCTTCAATTTTTTCTAGATTTTGAATCATTGAAGCTTGCTTTACATATATATACCAATAGTTTTTTTTATTTTATCAAGTATTTTGAAAGTTTCCATTAAAGGAGATTGATGAAAGCTTAGAAAACTTAAGTGAAATAGATATATTTTTGGATAGAAAATTATTAGAAGATGAGTTCTAGCTTGTTAGAAGTGTGAAAAAGAAACAAAAATGGATGAAAAGTTTATTTGGTATATTTGGCCATGTTAAAGGGGAAGTAAAGAACATTGGCCACTTTGTGTAATATTGGTGCTAAATGATAGCTTGTGAAGCAGTGAGTACTCTGGTGAAGACGAAATTGAAAACAGATAATCGAGTCGAAAGATATGTGAATTTAGGACTAGAAAACTTAAGTTGTCAATATGAATAACCATGCATGTTGTCAATATGAATAACCATGCATATTGAAGTTTATTTTATTAGTTTTAGTTTTAGAATGGATAAATGATGTTGTTTTGTATTGAATTGCTCCTATTGTAGCTACAAATGAAGCGAACATCTTAAAGGAGAAATACAAAGAAAAGGAGTAAAGCGATTAAAACTTCGGTTTGTACTAAAATCTTATTTTCATTACATAAAGCTTTAGAATATTTAATTTAATATGACTAGTTATATTTATTTTATTTTATTTTATTTTATTTTTATGAGTTTTGGATGAGCTTGAATAATTTAGTTAATAGTTATAAAATTATGTTTCGAGATGAATACTATGTTTTTTTCATAAGACTAAATTAGTGAATTCATGGTTATGATTTGGATTTGAGTATTATGATTTTAGATGATTGAGTAAGAAAATATTTAATATGTTTCAAACTGAAAGCCTATTTTACATTAGGCGATATGTGATTTGAATATGAACCAAAATTGACATGAGAATTATATGAAAATAGAATTGAAATGAATTATGAAATTTGGTTTTTACCCCGTTTCACTAAGTTAGAATAAATCATATATAGTTTGCATGCCATAGAGTCTTTATGTCTGAGAATTTAAATCTCCCCAACTCCCAGAGGGTCGAGGGAGAAAACGCCAAGTCGGTCAATTGTTATTATTGTTAGCCCCAATTCCCAGAGGGTCGTCAACTAATCTGATAGCCGTCGTTGCCGAATAACTTCAGGTGGCAAATTCGTGTATCTGGTTATGAGTCTAAACTTTAGTACAGAGTCTAAATTGAAAGAAAAGCAAAAACAAAACTTGAATTTATTTGAATTTCCGTGTTATGCAAATTAAATTAATTAAGCAATTTGAGTTTAATTAAAAAGCTTATTTTCTTTACTCAATTTGTCAATATCAAAATATTAAAGTTTATTAATATCAAAATTTTCTTCTATTGTGATGTTATTAATGATATTTATAATCATGTTTTAGTTTATTTCTATCAATTAATTTGTGTCCAATGCTTATGTAATGATTTATATGATATTAGCCCCACAAGCATAAAAATTGCTCAGAGTATGGTTTGTCTACTTTTCCGTGCATAGGTAGTTAGATTTTTCCAGCAGCATTCGAAGAACCGAAGTTCAGCTCAAACAATGTTGGTGAAGAGTTTATTATATAGTTGATGTAAATGGCATGTACCTAGGCTTATATATATAATATTATGTCGTAAACTGAATTTAAATATTTTCATTATGTTTTCTTAGCTAATATTTTATAACTAATATTTTGATCAAATAGTAAAACGTAGAAATCTAGTTTATTGATATGTTTTAAGAAATCGTAGTGCTGGGAATTGATTTGGGAGATAATTTGAATGTGAATATTTTGTGAAAAACTAAATTTCGTAAGGGGTTCTATGTAAAATAGGTAGAAATGCTACCGAAATTTTTATAAAATAATTTTACCAGTACGTTTCCTTTTCAAAAAAAATGAAAGAGTGAGATGTTTAGACAACAAAATGTAACTCCCCTAACTCGTATTCGTCGCTGGAACAGGTTTACAGAGCGTTAACAGAACTTTCAGAACATTTTTAGATAATTCCCATAAAATTTCTATTCATTAACCGAGATTATTCATATTGTCTCTTAAATGGACCCTTGAGGCCCAAAACAAGCTTTAGAATCGAGTTGGGACTTAATCGAAAACTCTAAGAATTTTTCGCGAAATTACAAAAAATTTTCCAAGTTGCAGGGCTCACACGCCCGTGTGGTCGAAGGGACACACCCGTGTGACCCTAGGACACGCCCGTGCTGCAGGCCGTGTTCGACCCCGTATAACTCTCTAACTTGTGCACACGGTCATGCCACACACCCATGTGCTAGGCCGTGTGTTTAATTAATTCAATTTGAAATTAGGTGCAAGTTTCACACGGCCAAGAGACACGCCTGTGTTCTAGGCCGTGTAGCATACATGGTTGAGACACACACCCGTGTCTCTACCTTATGCTCAATTCTGAGCATTCTGTTTATCAAAATTAAAGTGTATGGGACACACGGCCTAACCACATGCCCATGTTACAAGACCGTGTGTGACACACGGTCTAGACACACGCCCGTGTGGAAAAAATAAAGCCATTTCCTAGCCTCATTTGTCACCCAAATTTACCATTTTCCTGCACTAAAACATACCAAGTACAATCCAGCCATTCCAAGTATTCAATTTAAGCAAATTCTGTCATTCAACATGGCATATCATTACATGCATACATGATTACAATCTTACCTTAGTTTAGTCCATATGTTAGACATAATTTGGTCAACTACGTAACACATATGTAGCTACCATAGTATGACATTACAAATATATCAAAACAAACCATTACTAGCCATTCCAATGGCTAGATTACAAGCATCATTTACATTTACATGCTACTATGGCTAATATAACCTATATATGCCATTACGACCATAATTGATTTACCATATATATACCGATATAGGCTAATGGATAGTGTGAGTGATCTCTGCCAAGCTTCCAAACCAACGAGCTTTCGATTTACTATAAAATAGGGAAATAAAACTAAGTAAGCATAAAATGCTTAGTAAGTTCGTACAACATGGTACTTAATTTTCCATTTATTCAAAATTTGAGGTAACTATGTAAGGCACATTCATTCAATTTGACCTCAAGCCCTACACATATCCTCATTGCCCTTGTTAGTCATAAATATTCCATAATAACATCAAAAGCATGTATGGGCTCAATAACAATCAAGTTTCCATGCACATATGTTTTCCACAACATGTATTCATTTAACATGTATAAATCATCCCTTTATATTACAAGTATAATTTCATAATAGTTCATCTCGAGTTCAGATTATTTCATGTCAGAACTTTACTCATATAATTCAAAACTTCAAGGTCACACGAGTAGTAGTACACTCAAGGTGTACAAGTCTATAATCAAGGACGAACATTCTCATCAAATAATTTCCATGTAAAAATATCATCATCTCATACTTTCATATATCACTTGTCATGTATCATCATTTTCTTATATTTTAGACGGATACATGTAATAACTCATTTTGTTATTCATATGTTCTCATGTCTAGAATTGTCACCCATTGAATTTATTTGAAATATCGATGGATGCACAGGTAGTACACTCAAGGTGTACAAGTTAGAATCCATCAATTCATATTCAATGGTACCCATAAGGTACTATTTCAAGGAGTATACTTTTGAGCCACACATGTATACAACAGGATTACCAGTCCAGGCTAAATCCTTTTTATGACATATGCTCTAAGGAACTTGATCTAGATTACCCGTCTGGGCTAAATCCAATCCATAACATATGCTCGAGAGGACTTATATTAAGATTACCCGTTCGGGCAAAATCCTTTCTGTAAGTCAATAGGATTACTCATCTAAGCTAAATCCCGTCAGCAACAAATGCAAGACCTCATTCATTTCAGAAAATCACATATCCATCGATTTTCTATTTATTCAACCAGGATTTAAAAAATTTTCAAGCATTATCGGGCAAGTGATTATTTCATAAATCCATAAAATTCATATAATTCAAATAAACACATTCCACATTCATTTCAAGTTAAAAGTAACATTTTTATCATTTATCATTTTTCAGGCATTATCATTAATCGGGCTTTGTCAGATACAATTTCAGTGTCACATATATATATGATATTTATATAATTCACAATGCAACATTTAATTCAAACATATAAACATACACAAATTAGTTACACGAACTTACCTCGACAAATGTACGTGTACATGAATCTACTGATCCGACATTTTCCTATTTTCCTCGTTCTAACTCTGAATTTGGTCTATCTGAATCTATATGAGTAAATTTTACGTCAATTTATCACATTTTATATTCATGTGGACTCAATTTATGTCCTAGGCAAAATTACCATTTTGCCCTAACTCATAAATTCTCATTTCGTCCCTAGGCTCGAAAATAAAATTTGTAAAATTTACTCCCTATTCCAAGCCTAACCAAAATCCCATTACAAAATTTACAGCACATGTATTCATAAAAATTCAGCATTTTTCTTTAATTTCACAACTTTACATTTTAGTCCCTAACTCATGTTTCCATCAAAAATTACTTTGTAAAAGTTGTTTATCTATGAACAACCTTTCATTTTCTACTATAAATTTATAATTTTTGGCATATACATCCATAACCCATTTTCCATACTTTTATAACTTCTCAAATTGATCCCCCAAATAGATAGATTAAGCTATCTCGGTTTCAAAATTATCAAAAATACTAAAAACGGGCCAAGGAAACTTAACCCAATTTGGCCATGAAAGTTTCTTCTCTCTCTTCTAGGGTTTCCATGTATTTTTTTGGCGAAGAATATGATAAAATAAGATGATATTTCTTTTTATCATCTTTTAATTAATTAAATTATTTCACTTTCCAATTTAGTCCTTGCCCTTTTTCTAAATTTCCATGGATGAGTCACTGTAATATCTACATACTTTTCTTTAATGGTCTAAGTACCATATAAGGACCTTAAGTTTTGAATTCCATAGCTATTTAATCCTTATAGCTACTAGAATTTAACTTTTGCATTTTACGCGATTTGGTCCTTCTCGTAATTAAGCACATAATCGATAAAATTTTCTTATCACAATTTTCACATAACATTTCTATCATATTATGGACCATATAATAAAATAAAAATAAATTTTATTTTTAGCTTAGATTTGTGGTCCCGAACCACTATTCCGGTTTCATCGAAATTGGGCAGTTACACGAAATGTGGCATTTTATATTCGGATCCAACAACTGGGTCGAGTATAAGGTGTCACAAACAATAACATTTAATACTTAAGAAAAGAAAGAATTAAAGAATTACTTTGAAGTAAAAAGAAACCTTCTCGTGAACCTTTCTTACACACATATATAATCTACTTTTGTTTAGTGGAACTTGATGAGTGTCCTGAAATTTCAGAATATGCCTTTCATAATGGCCTATAAAATTTGAAGAAAACATAAATGAAGTCTTTTCCAAATGCCATTTGTCCAATCAGTTTAGTTGGTTTATAACCATATCTAGATATTGAGACTTTACCTTCACAATATTTAAAAAAACTAGGTGTAATATACCTTTGGTGATTACCTATACAAAACTAACTTTTCCCTTTTTATCGAACTCTCTCTTTTACTGAAGAAAACTTTGAAGACTAAATCCTGATATACTTTCCTAGGAGGATACTCAACTCACCAAAACATTAATTTACCAAAAGCTATAATTTAACGAACTAATGTTTGGAGTGCGTCAAACAAACATCTTCTTGTTTACACAACTAAAATTTAGGTTATCCAAATTTAGGGTGTGACATTATAGTGGTAGAGAAGATTCATGAGGAAACATTTTTGAATCAGAAAGGGGTTATGAGTATTCTAAAAAGGGTCTGGGTGGAGAAGACATTTTATGCATTAGAGAAGTTGAGGGGAATATTTATTTGATCTATTTTGTGAAGCAACGAAGCTATCGAAGGGCACTAGAAGAAGGGTTGTGGTCAATAATGGGGTATCTAATTCAATTTCAGAGGTGGACAGGAGGTGATTAAATCTCAAAAATGGATTTCTCAAGTATCCAATACTAGATTCAGGTACATAATCTTCTAATGGAATGGTTATCCAAGAAAATGCTGAGATAATTGGGGCGAGGCTCAAAAAGGTTATTGAAGCTGATGATGAATTCATTTTGAAGGGATCAGGAGGAGTTTTTTTAGGGTTAAGGTTGATTGAATTTGAGGAGACCGCTAGTGGAAGGATTTTGGGGCCGAGATTAAATTGAGGTCGTATTTGGGCTCATGTTAGGTATGAAAAACTGTCAGATTATTCTTATTGTTGTGGATTGATTGGGCATACTGTTAGGAATTGTGAGATAGATGCTTATTCTAAAAATCATGCATATGAATACTTTAGGTTTTCAGCTTATCCTAGAATGATAGCATAGAGAGGGGGATTTGGTTGTAGGGATACTGGGTTGGTTAGTAGATTTTATAGGCTGAGTGTAAAAAGGGAGGGGATGGGTAAGGCTGTAAGAAGGGATGAGAAGAGTGTAGATAGAGCAGAGGGAGTGATAAAAGTGATGGGTAAGGTTGTTGATTACCTGGTGGGGGAGACGGGGATGGAGCAGGGTTTTGTTGATTATTCTGGAATTAAGCTAAATGGGGTATAAGCTGATAAGGTAGGAATATCATAGATTATGGGTCCAGTTGAGTTAACGAGGAAGGATCGAGTTTGAGTCAATGATCGATGTTGGAAGGGGGAGTTTGATGCTGGAATGCAAGAATGATAGGTCTAGTCTAGAGAAGGCTGAAGCTTATGCTTCAAATGGTAGTAGGGTGGCCAAGCCCTTGAGTGTTGTGGTCCAAAATTTGTTTGATCTTAATCTGGACCCTGTTGCTCTTTTGAAGTACCAGAAGCTTTTGAAGGTATGTAATGATATGATCACTAGTAGTGGATAGGACCAGGTTGAGTTAACGTACGGACAGGGGAAGGAGAAGGGGAGTTATTTGGGTTAGGGTAAGAAGTGTGATTATATTGTGGAGTTTCCAAAATAGGAGGAAATGAAAGGTAGGATGCGGACTGATATTGAGGTTTGTAAGGAGCTTGGGGAAAACCTTCTACCAGTTGAATTTAAGAATTTAAATTTAACGAGGGGGGCGTGTTTTCTAGTCTTAGAGATTGTGGAGAATGATTAGAAAGTGAAAATAATGAGGGTTCTATTTGATTTGTCATTAAATGATAATGTTATAAAAGATAATTTTGAGGTGAGGATGTTTGATTAAAATAGTGAAAATTCGAGGAATTTGCAGAGGGTAAGAAGGGGTTTAAAGGGGAAATTTAAGAAGGTTTCTTTGAATAGTTTGGTAGAGGTACCAATTACGGTGGATATGGAGATAACTCATAGTGGGAAATTTAAGGAGGAAGGGAGTTAACTGATGGCCATGATGGCTAGCTTATAATAGCCACCAAGGAGCTATGATTTCTATCCCTTGGAACTGTCAATGCATTGTATTAGCCTTGACAGTTCAGAATTTAAAGGGGTTAAAGAGGAAGTATGATCCAAATTTTTTTTTTGTTTGAAAAAAGAAATAGGACGAAAAATTTGGAAAAGTTGAGGTGCATGTTGAAGTTGGATGGTGGCTGGTATGTGGATCTATAGGGGTTAAGTGGTGGTTTGGCACTTTGGTGGAATAAAGAGTGGTTAGTGAATGTGTTGGAGAGTGGTAAAAATATAATTGATTCTAGGTGTGTAAATAATGGGAGTGGGGGTTCATATAAGATTTTTCAGGTATATGGCCCCTTTGTGTTTGAGGATGGAGAAAATGTGTGAAGGCATATTTAGTTTAAAAGTTTTCGGGTTAAAGAATGGTATATGTGTATAGAGGATTTTAATGATACAACATATGAGTTTGAGAAGGAGGGAGGAAGAAGCAAGGAGAGGAATAAAGTTCAGCGTTTTAGGGAGATAATTGAGGTAAGTCAGCTCTATCAGATCAATTTTAAGGGACAAAGGTTTACTTGGTCCGAAATGAGGGATCAAGTTTGGGTTAAGGAGAGACATGATAAGGAATTTGTTAATTTTGATTGGACGAAGGCTTGCCTAAACACTCAAGGTTTCAACCTTCTAGCTATTAGTTTAGACCATTCTCCCATGGCAGTGTTCTCAGATTTTAGAGATAAGAAAGTGAAAAGGAAATTTAAGTTTGAAGCTTTGTGGTTAAAATATGATAGTATTTTTTAGGTGGTAAGCGGATGCTGGTATATGTAGAGTGGGGATGGTTGTTTTCCAAAGCTTAGTTGGAAGTTAAAAAGTGCAATTTAATGTTGAAAAATGGAGTAGAAAGCATGTTAAAAATGGACAGATTCAGATCCGATAGTTGAAACTAAAGATTAGAGACATTATGAAGAAGGCAGAGGGGAATGATATTGTAACATCCAGCCTAGCGTAGCCCCAGTGCTTGAATATTGTTTAATAAGGTATGCTGTTTAAAGCAAGGTTTAAGCAACTAAGGTATTAATTGTGACTAAGTATGTAAGTTTGTGAGTGTGTCACTGGGTGAAGTTTGTGTTTGGAAAGCTTGGTGGTTTGGCGGACTCACCTGTAGAATATGCGTCGCCCCAACTATTGGACAAATATGTTAAGTCTTTAGTTTGGAAGAACCAATTAGTATATTATTTTATTCTTACTCCGGTTGGACACTTTAATTAGACAAATGAGAATTTGTTAGAATAGAACTAAGTTATTGTAGTCGACAAAACATATATTAATGATGAGAGAGAAAGTGCTTAGTCATAGGAATCGAGGGGGTTAGTGGGATAATCAGAATTATCCACTAAACCTATCTTTGGTGTATAGTTGTTTATATTTGGTGTCAGCTTCTTGAGCAAGTTTACATTTTCTCTTGCACCTATATTTTGTTCTCAAACTTTCCTCGCACATTTTCTTTTGAAAAAACCCTAGACCAAAAGTTGGTAAATATCGATGAAACTTAGGTTATTTCATAATTATTTACGTGACCTTTGAGTTGCACGCTTTAGCGTCAATTTTGAGTGTAAGAAAACTTCTTGAATTTGGGTTTTGTGATGGTGTTACTTACAATTTTAGTTAGTTTTCTGGTATATAGTCTGATAATTTTAACTATTTATACTATAGCTCAAGGCACTCCTAAAGGTTCTTGTGATAAGGGCAAGAGTCCTGTTGTTTGAACTTGTTGCACTTTCTGGTAAGTTCTTTCTTACTCCATATATGTGTAATGTCTTTGTTTATGTTTGGTTTAAGGTAAGTATATATATTTTGTGAAGATGAAATATTTGTGCAACAGTGATGGATGATTGTTGTGTTAGTCTGGTTTGGTCTATTCGTGTTCAAGATGCAAGAACCTTCCATCATTTTTATGCCACTACCCCATTACTTCTGAAATGAACAATATGAACTAAAATATGGAGATGAATTCATGGCGTTTTCTTCAATGAAATGAGCATTAAACTAGCAGATCGTGATACATGAAAATGGTCGTGTAGCCTCTGGTAGGGCAAGTGTTATTGCAAACCAGATTGACAAATCATGACAAAGGAAATGAATAAATGATATGACTCTGAATATGTACTAGGGATTGTGGTTAACATGAAGAAAGTGGTTTGTATGATTGCATGGGCGTAGTGTACACGCCCAAGGAATAGTGTCTAACGTATAGTGTGTCTGTGTTTGGTATCTGCCAACTGACAAACTGTGTGACTGTGTTGAGTTGGAAAGGTTTATATGGATTACATGTGTATATTGCAAGGTTTTCCTCTGAAACTCACTAAGTTCTTTGAACTTACATAGTTACCTTTCCTTCTGAAGTCTGCTGATGAAGTAAAGGAATCTCTGAAGACTACGCCAAAGGACTATTGTTGCTGCGAAACTACTTATATTTTGTATTATGCATGACATAGGGGTGGTGTCAAGATAATTATATTTTGAAGAATGTATTTTGTATTTAAACTCATGACTATGAACCTATGGTTCTAATGAAATTTTAGTGAAATACTATTTATGATTTTCAAAGGGTACTACTTCTATTCTTGAATGATTAATAGTTTATATTTTATACTACTTTAAGTTGTGGCATAAATTGATTTATTCCATATATGGTTTTGAAAGATGATGATTTTAAGACAGTGATGTGTCATTCTTGGATCCTCTTTAAGGATCGAGCTTTGAGTGTTATAGATATGTTGAATTCATTGTGTGAACTTAAAGAAGAGCTCAAGATTGCTTAGGAAAAAGAGGAACCTTTCTAGTTTTAAAGGGCTAAGAAAGATTGGTTGATGTTGGGAGATAAGAATACACGGTTTTTCCACCAAGTTGTTGTTCAACATAGGAAAAGAAATAAAATTCCTAGAATAAAAGATTGGGATCAGTGGTTGGATGAAGAAGAGCTGATTATGAATTGCTTCACTTTATTTTATAAAGAACGATTTAGGAGTGAAGAGGTGAAGTGAAATGATGAGCTACTAGATGTTATACCTTCGATAATCACTTGTGAGATGAATAGAGCTCTATTGGCTGAAATTACCGAAAAGAGATCACCGAAGCTGTATTTCAAATGGGGTTTTCTAAAGCCTTAGTGCCATATGGTTTTGGTGATATTTTCTACCATAATTTTTGGAAAATTATAAAAGAGGATGTGGTGGAGTTGGTCTGAAGGTTTTTTAAAGAGTGAGTTATGCCAAGAGAATTAAATGAGACCGAGCTTGTCTTGATCCCTAAAGTCAAGAGATAGGAGTTAGTGTCTCAATTTAGGCTGATAAGTTTATGTAATTTTGCTTACAAAATTATTTCTAAGGTCATGGTGAATAGAATGAAAGGCATTTTAGGGGATGTGATTACTCAAAATCAAAGTGCTTTTGTTACTAGTAGGATGATACATGACACTATTATAGTGGCTCAGAAGGTGTTTCATCACTTGAAGTTGAGTAAGAAAGGTAGGAGGAGTGTTATGGCAATTAAATTGGATATGAATAAAGCATATGATAGGGTAGAGTGGGATTTCTTGAAGTTGTTCTCAAGAGATTGGGTTTCGATGTTAAATGGATAGGTTGGATAATGGAGTGTGTGAGAAGTGTTTCCTACACATTACAAATTAATGGTAAGCCTAGTTGTCACACCCCCGAAATTGGCAAATCCGAAAAGATGAGTAAAGTACATATGTAAATTTTTTGGTGCACTGTGGTAACATAATCCACCACTCTGTTGGCCTGATGGTGAGTTAGAGTATTGGCACATACTAGCATTAAAATATTCATCCATTGACAGTATCTAAGGAATTAACTGTTGGATGTTTTCAAGTGAAGAAAGATTACGCCTAAGAAGACTTCAACCTAGAGTTTTGTTTGAGTGTTAAAAGACTATCAAGTTTATGAGGAAGCTGTAGAAGACTTAATTGTCTTTAAGACCACGCCGAATGTGAGACACCGCCAAGACATACTATGCCTTATTTGCATGAATATTATTCAAGTGGATCTTGTAGAATAAAAAGGTAACTAGCAAGATGTATGAAAGGCTACTTGTACACTAAAACAAGCCAACTAAACAAATCATCAAGCAGCATGGATGGTCACTTCTCAACAGGAGTTAATTGGATTGATTTGACCCTTCCCATGACTGGTCAATAGTAAGTTAAACCATTTTTGGATTTTCTTTTACCTACCCTGAATTTGGGAGGGAAATCAGAAGGAGCGAGAGTATACTTATAGGAAGGGGACATTTCAAATGGTTTTTCTATATAGTTAATGTTTAGGTTCTTCTTTCTAACCTCAACATTCTCTTCTTCTTTTTCGTTATGATCGAACTAAGATCTCATTTAATGAGTAGAGGATTCAGCCTTCTGGTAAGTCTTATAACTTTGCACGTTATGATTATAGAAGTGAAGGGGGTTATAGGAAGCCCTACTTAGGGGTCGCATATAGTTGAAACGTTAGTAAAATGGCTGTAATGGGGATTCTAATGAAAATCTTATGATCTTTTAAACAATTACTACTACTGGATTAGGAAAGACAATCGAAACAAAACTTTAGATCGAAGTAAAGGTAGGTATCTGGTGAGTCTCTAAACCCAACTTCTGCACACTATATTTTAATGATTCATTGTATTGTCGAAGTGCATATCTTCTTGAGAAGTTTTTATGTGTATGTATGGTTATATGTTCTCTGTAAAGCATTCGTATGTATGTTCTAAAGTGTATGATGCGCTGCATGAATATAACAATGTGTGGTAAGCATGCATGGGAAGTTAAATGTTAGGAAGTATGAATCTATTAAGATTATGAGTGAAATCTATGTTAATGTGTCCATTATGTTATTTGAATGGTGCATAACAATGTATGTTGGCGTTAAAGGGGTTATGGCAGAATGCTGGGAAAATATGTGATATAATAATGAACCCCGTGATGGTAAGTTGACGATGTTCATCCAGACAGTAAACACAAGAAAAGGCCAGTTTGGCAATTGTTGTGAAAAGACCATGGCCATGTCATATTCTATGGATCTTATTTGGTGACTATTTTGTAAAGCCTTTGGGGCGAGCTCTTTGTGAAGATTTTGTGGCAACTATTATGTATAGCTTTTGTGGCAGACTCTTTGTGAAGACTTTGTGGTGAACTCTCTGTGAAACATTTGTGGCAAATTATTCAGAAAGCCTTAGTAGCTGAGTAATCTGGAGAATACTTATGGCAAGTTTTCTAGAAGGAATATATTGTGAACTCTGCAATGCCTAAATGATGAGTTGATATTCCACCTTTATGGCAAGACCTGGGCATGTTTATGAGACATTATCTAAAAGAGTTCTTGGCAATGTATCCATTTAATGATTCCTCCATAATGATCTGCCATGTCAGGGAACTTTGTGTATTTGGAATATTAGTGGTGTACGTGTCCGCCAAACTTGGAATTTCTTAAGTTCTGTATTGAAGTCATTTAGGATTCTATTGCTTGAATTAAAATGTTATATTCTTCTAAGCAAGTCTAGTTTTCTATACTGATTTTAAAATACTGATTCTAAAATACTGATTTTAAATTATGATGTAATTGGTGTTCTGGTAATTGCTACATTCTGTAAAGGAATCCTGTTAAGAGTAGCATCTATTGGGTATCATTCTGAGAAGTGCATTAAACTACTATTTGCAAAGAAATTGTGTAATGGGATTCGCAATATGGGGTGAAGCCTGTGATCTGCCAATTTGGTGAAATGTGTAAAAGATGGTTAAGCATAGAGACTGACGTAAGGTTATTCTCCAAATAGGAATCATAAATGTATTCGACAGGATCTGAAAGGAAGTCTGGAATCAAAAAGTTAAGGATTTCAACAATAACATTAAAATGGAATATTGGTTGAGACTCAATAGGTTCTATTAAACTTATGGATGTTTATTTGTAATGCAAGTTATTGGGTTTGTACTAGTTCGCCAAAAAGGACCAAGCCAAGAATGTGCCAAAGTAGATGATTGTAGAGTGATATTATGCATACAGATGAGCACTTTTGAGAATATGTTTTTTTTAATAAAAATTTAAGTGGTATTATCTTAAACTATCATTGAGAATCAGTTGTAATCGAACAAATGCTTGTCTTCAAAATTTTTGATGTAGAATAAAAATATATAGGTGAGAATCATGTTCAATAAAGTATTCACCCGTTTTAAATTTTTTGTTAAGTTTTTAAGTCAGGTGGCATCCTATATTCGGATCCAATAAATCAGGTCGGGTATAAGATGTTACGCTAGTAGAAATTTTCGACCCTTTAGTAGTCTTAGGCAAGGAGACCTACTGTCTCATTACCTTTTTCTCATTATTTCTAATTTTTTGTCCCGTATGATTTTAATAGGTGTCCAATCGGGTCATATTAGGGGTGTTAAGTTGAGTCGAAACTGTCCTATTGTGTCCCTTTTTTTTTTTTTTTTTTGCTAATGGTTCACTCATTTTTCTTGGAAGCTAATGTGAAAAATTGTAGGAACTTGATTGATATTCTCCAGATTTATTGTCAAACATCCGATCAAAAGGTGAATTATGAAAAGTCTAGCCTAGTTTTAGTTTGAATGCTATGGAGGATATGAAGATTGCAATTCGAGCAGAGACGAACAATGTTGTGGCCACCAATATGAAAGTGTACTTGTGAATTCCAGCTCTTTGGGGAGAAAACAAGGACCAAGACATTAGTGTATGTGAACATAAGGTGTTGTTGAGGCTGAAGGGTTGAAAAATCAGTCTTTGTCCCTTGGGGGGAAAGAGGTGTTAATAAAAGTAGTTGTGTGCTTTATTCCTACTTATTTTATGTTTTGTTTTAAATTTCCTAAGAAATTTTTTCTTGAGATGAATGTTGCAATGGCCAATTTTTGGTAGGATAGCAGGCTAATGATAGGAGGATTCATTGGAAATCTTGGGAGCAGCTTACACTTGGTAAGCTATGGTGGTATAGGTTTGAAAGAGCTAGAGTCTTTTAACCTAGGTTTGCTAGAGAAATGATGTTGAAGACTGTTGCATAAACTTGAGGCTTTATCGTTGAGAATACTGTAAGGTGTCTATTTTGCCGACTGCTATTTCCTCCAAGCGAGAAAGAGAGGTAAGGCATATTGGGTGTGGATCGTAAAGACGTTTTGACGTCTCATCTGATTTGGCAAGTTTTGAATGGGGAAACTGTTTGGATTTGGAATGATAAACGGGTGCCTAGCATTACTGATGGCAAACCAATGCACATTGGACCTCCGAATATGTCTTTAGATATGCGAGAAGTGGAAGTTATGTGTAAGGAAGAAGGTAGTTAGGATTTTTCTAATATTTCTTGCTGAAATCCCAATTTATGGAGAGTATTTTTTCATGTCGGGATATCATGTGTTAAGGAGGAATAACATGAAAAGATGGGAGTCGAAACCCTCAAACTCTCATTCGATGGACACTGAGCTGTGGAAAACTATTTGGAAAATGGAAGTCATAAGCAAGTTGAAAGTTTTCTACTGGAATTTATGCTCTAAGGTTGTTCCCTCGGGGCTCAATATTTGGAAGAGAAAGTATTCCCCAACACCTTTATATTTGTTGTATGAGATGGAAGAGTTTATTAAACACATATTTTCTGGATGCAGTTGGGTAAGAGGTAATTGGTTTGAATGCTACTTTGGTTTGCGAATTTACAAAAAGTATATACATTCTTTTGTCAAATGTTAGGGGGTTGAGGGTCTTCCTACTAAGATCATTTTTATATGTTGGTTTATTTGGAAAATGAGGTGTGAGGTCATTCTTAGTGGTAATCAGGTGGATATTAATGGGGTCATCTATAGAATAAAATCCGCTGCTTAAGAATATATGGATGTCAGGAATGAATGTTTGATTGTGAGGGATTTAAAAAAGGGTGTTGTTGAAGAAGTTTGGGGGAGACCAACTGAAGGATGGGTTAAGATTAATTGTGATGGGGTGTGGACTTGACGTCAAATTTAATAGTTATTTCGATCTATTTTTTCACTTAAAGAGCTTATTTTCTAGCACTTTTATTATTTAATATTGCATTTCCGGTATTTAGTAGTTAGGTACTAAAAGTTAGTAAAATAAATGTTTTTAACACATTCGTAAGTTTTTGTAACCTATTAGGTCAGCACAGGCCATAGGTACTTCCAATTTATGTAATTGGGTGTGTAGAATGATGAGCTGTAGGCCCAATGGAGGTAGGAACAAGGGACGAGTGATGCATAAGCTTCCTGAGCCATGAAAGCATGGCTCGAACCAAAGAAGTCACAAATCACTTCTCGTGTCGTGCCATGCAAGGCCTATTGCGTGACATAAGGCCGACGTGGTGCCTAAGCATTTCGGGGCTATTTTCATCTGTAATATCAACTTTATTCGAAGACCTTGGACATGTCAAAGACCTAAATTGGGATGCTAACACTCCTAAAAATAAAACCTTAGGGGTTTGATATAACTAAGTCATCTTAGACGCCTTCAAAACCCCTCGTAGTTTAGGAGTAGGATTTAGATTAAGTTTTCCTTTGTTTTTCATAAAATATTTTTTCTTTCCTCTTGGAATCAGTTTCAATCTATGTAACACCCCTTACCTGTACTCGAGACCGAGATAGGGTACAACGCATTACCGGATAAACATACAAACATCCAACTAAAATACGAGCTATAAAATTTCATTTTTTAACAACAGTATTACTTATTCTTACCCTACACCTTTACGTTAGAATATGGTCACATCTAATGATCATAATTTATTCACCATATAAGCATGACATATCATATAGCAATGGATCAAGCATGCATAATCAATTAGGTTTACAACCCAATGATCGAATATAAACCATATCACATGGCTATATACGATTTAACCATCATAAGCAAATACATTTGGCCAAATCATACTAACAACTATCATAAAGACTAAGTCTCTATACATGCCACTCACTTGAAAACACTTGAAATTTATCGACGCTTCACATCAACGTTCTGATAGTGTGATGTTGCCTCCGATAATTTCCAACCCTGAGCCAACCTACCAATACTAAAAGAAATGGAGAGGGGGGTAAGTTTTATGCTTAGTAAGTCCATATAAAATTAATAAGCAATTTACCAATATGTTTCATTAGGTAAAACAACTATAATTACACTTTTATTCATATTCTGGTCAAGCTGTCTACTCAAGTCATAGTCGGTACTTTATTTATAACTCGAACTAAAGGATTTCAAATTAAGATCCGTTAATTTTCCCAGGAACTAGACTCACATATATTATTACCATAAAATTTTTAGAATTTTTGGTTAGGCCAATTAATACAGTTTATTCATTGAAGTCTCCCCTGTTTCGCGGTTCAGTAGCTCTGACCACTCTTTACTAAAATTTAATTATCTTTTGCTACCAAATTCAAATGAGGCTCTCGCTTCTTTTTTCTGCAAAAAAATTCAACAAGGAATCCAACCATATAAATTATGTTCCTTAAATATTTTTTTACAATATTTAATGAGTTTTACAATTCAGAACAGGGGATCACGAAATCAGTCTGAACCAGTCTTACAAAAATATAAATATCTCAAAATACAGAATTCCTTTGTTTTTTCTATTTCTTTTATAGGAAAATATATTCAATAAGCTTTAATTCCATATCTCATTCCACTTCTATTTCAACTTCTACCAGTTTTGGTGATTTTTCAAAGTCACTCCCCTATTGCTGTTTTAGACTGTTTATCCCAAATTTCATTCCTTCACTAAAATTTCTTATTATCAACTTTTAAGATAATACTTATCCATATTCATCTTATCAAAAATTCAATCACATATCTAACTCATAATTCAAAACTCATATATTCATATTCCGATATTATCCCACATTTTTTTCACGTTAAATTTTATTTAGCAAACTTGTTTCTCCCGGTGAACACTTCGGAAAGTAACAATATCCGGTGGTTTTAGCACATAGCTCCACCTTCTATAATTAATGCCCAACTTAGTGGTATATGCACATAGCACCACACTATTGGGCTAACATGTAATTGTTGCATATGCACTTAGCGCCACTTTTCAAATTAACATGTATAACCGTGGCATATCCGGTTAGCACCACGTTACATGTTTAACTGTGGTATATCCACTTAACACCAGGTTAATGAATCAATATATGTAACCGTGGCATATCCACTTAGCACCACGTTACATGTATCAATATGTGTAATCGTGGTATATCCACTTAGCACCACGTTACACGTATAACCGTGGTATATCCACTTAGCATCACGTTTTTCCATTCTGAAGGTTCAACCGAGATTTCCTCATTTAATCTCAATTCATCAACCACAAATCACCGTTTGTGTCCATTAATTGAACAATACTAAAACTTATTTCATATGTCACAAAATAAAATATTATAACATAATAAAACAATACATTATTTACATATAAACTTACATCTCATATACTATTAAAGCAATAACATTAAAATACACATTGCATTATTAAAAATCATATGAATTTACCTTGTATACAAAAATGGCCATTTTTACCATTTAAGTCCACTACTTGGTATTTTCTCGATTTTAGCCCAAATCTCGATTTCCTTGATCTAACATTACAAATATAGCTCATTTATTACTCAAATTATTCAAATGGGTCCATGAATCATATTTTTACAAATTTGCATTTTGACCCCTAAACTTTTGCATATTTGCACTTTTACCCCAAGGTTCGGAAATTAAAATTCTTCCTATTTTCTTATGTTTTATGACATGTTGATCATTTTTCCCTTCTATGTAAACATCAAATTCTCACTCTAACATGTACTTATGAACATTAGATATTTTTACCGATTATGTCGTTTTACTCGTTTTCACGTAAAATCGCTTAGCAAAAGTTGTTTAACACAATTTCAAGCTTCATATTCTACCATTAAACATCAAAATAAAAGCATATCATTCATGGGTAAATTTTTAAATATAAATCCTAGATCAAAATAATGGTAGAAATGAACAAATCATGTTACCGGGATTTCAAAAATACATAGAACATTAAAAACGGAGCTCGGAATCACTTACTATTAAGTTTGGAAGCTTGGCCAAACCCTAAACATGGCTTCTCTTGGTACATTCTACTGTAGCAAGAATAAAGGTTGGGGTTTAAAATTTGTCTTTTAATTCATTTTACCCCTAAATGACCAAAATGCCCTTTTTACTATTCTTTCAAATTTGACCCAACCAATGCCATTTTTGTCCAACAAGTTATACAATGGTTTAATTATCATTTAAGGACCTCCCATTTAAAATTTCATGACAATTAGACACCCCTAACATGTAAAACTCAACTTTTGTACTTTTTACAATTTAGTTTTTTTTTTACTAAATTGAGTGCCCAAATGTCAAAATTTTCGAACGAAATTTTTTCGAAATCATTCCATGAAATCGTAGACCATAAAAATATAATAAAAATGAAATTTTTCTCATCGGATTTGTGGTCCCGAAACCACTGTTCCGACTAAGCCCAAAATCGGTATGTTACAATCCAGGAGTTATTTTATAATATCGAAGTATTCAACTATTTCTCTTTCGTGAGCAACGAGATTTTATTATTCTAATCAAGAGATCAGTTACTCCATTCTTCAATCGACATCCAATCAGAATTATTTTAATCTCTTCTCTCTTCAGATATAGTCGTGCTATCTACATGTTTACTTCAATTAAGTTTGAGATTATGAGTATCATGAGTGACTAAATCCCTTAAGGGAGATTAACAAATGGATGGGGACGTGATTAATGGAGGATTAAGGGTTTCCCGATAGGATTAGTTGGTATAGATTACGCGTTCCTAAACCCTAGGTTTGACAACCATAAGAAGCAGTTATAGGTTAAACGAGATCGAGAGATAAGTTTTGTCGAGTAAATCGTAATCTATCCTGGTTGAAAATGTGAGGTTGGGAGATAAGCGAGTATCAACCAATTAATAATGAATTAGAGGTCGGGAAGTAATAATTGGTTAGTTAATAGCTAATCTACCATAAAACCCTACTCTAAAGTTAATTACAACCCCTGAAACAAGTTAACTTCCTGGTTGATTTTATCTTCTTAGTCGTTTGTTTCATTTTATTATTTATTTATTTTAGTTATTTAACTTTTCATATTAACCCCTTTTATGATTTATTGTAATATAGAATTTAATTCCTACTATTTAGACTTATTATTGTAAAGAGTTTTTAATAGATTTAGTCCATCCTCCCTTGGATACGATCCTCGAAATTCTTTCCTGTGTTCCATTATAACACAAATGCTATATTACAATTTGACTCGTATTCTTGAAAAAATTTCCCATCTAATTATATATATTTTTGGTGTGTTACTTATACCCTATACGATAACACGTTTAGAGGCAGTAAGGTGTTTGATGTTAAATATGGTAAAGCTGGTGTAAGTGTCATTTGTAGAGACTGTAGAGGAATAGTTCTTGATGGAGTAGTTTAGAAGGTGATGAGGTTGAGGTTACAGAAGCTATGGAAGTCACTAAAGATTTCGAACTTGTTGTTAAAAACAAATGGGAGAATGTGCTTCTGGAAATCGATTCTCTTATTGTCTTCTCTGAAACTAAGAAAAAGGATTTTGAGAAAAGGTGGAAAAAGAAACCGATTCTGAAAAGGTTTGATACTTTGAAAAATTAGGTGAAGAACTTTTTAATACTGTAACCTCCCCAACCCGACCTAGACGTTAGACCCGAATTTGAGAGATTACAGTAGCCACCGAAGCGGCTCGGTAAGCTATCAAACCTTTTGAAAATGGTCCTTTTAAATCATTTGTTTAATTTTTTTAGAAAACTTAGATATTCTTTTGATTTATTATACTTCAAGTCTTATTTATTACTTTGTAGAGAAAAATATGGAAATTTTTTAGGTTTTTAGGAAAACCAATTTCATCAGATAATTATAATCTAATATCCTAATTTAAAATTTATAAAGTATGTCATGCAACATATGATCAAATCTAAAGCTTAAGTCCCATGCCACGATTTATAATAAATAATGAAAATATTTTTAAAGAAATAAAACTTATTAAATAAGCTAATATATTAAAGAAACTGAAAGTAAATCGAGTCTCTATGAATGTTGCACCCGCGTCCTAACCTGATGGGTTGTCTGAAAGGATGGAAAATTAAGGGGGCTAGCTATGACACTCAGTGTGAATCAACTTACAATAAAACCAATATAAACCGCTAATAAGATATATAATAAACAATATTGCTCATAATTAACATAGATAGCAATTCAATTCAAAGTATGGTACTTCAATGCCACCAACATTTAAGCATCATAACTTACAGTTTCATATATCAAATCATCAATTCTTAACATAGCTTTTTTCATCTATGGTCATGATATCAAAGATGTGAATCAAATTTGAATTTCATACAGAATAATCCTAACCCACCACTATAAACCATAATGGGAGTTCCCTAGAACTCCCTTCTCCAATCACTCTAGGTTGTGGATATTCATTACCAATAATTTGAAGTTTTCACTACCAATGGCTATAAACATACAACAAACTAATGCAGTTGGAATCTATTTTATATATGGGTACACAACGCACAATTAAATGAAAATAAAACCTGCCAATGGCCATGGAAGCACAACATACTCACAAATAAAAGCTGTTAGAAGGTTGTGGTTACACAGTAAAAAGACGCAGTTGGAATTTGCTTTTTCTGTGGATACACGATGAACAATTAAATGCAAATCTATTGTCATATACTTCCTCCGACCATATCGTCTCATCCCATGCAAAGCAATACAATCAATTAAATTCATTCATATATTGTAACATTGAATGTTCTAACACATGTCCAATTAGTAACAAACTCAAGTATATTCATACATTCAATACCACAATAATTTAAAGCATATTGTTCATATGATCAAACAAATATATAAAGTAAAATATACAAATTTTAGTTCATGCAAATATTCATAGATACAAATAAATACGATATTAGTTTAACCATTCATAGATTTTAGCATGCCATATATAATTAAGGACCTAATTGCATAATTTAATTCTCTAAAAATATTAAGAAACCTAATTAAGGACTAAATTGATCAAAGCATAAATTTTTTGGTCAAAACTATAATTTTTGGGTTCCAAGGGACACATGGTTATGTGGAAGGTGTACACGGTTGTGTGACAAGTAGTGTGGGAGGTCATAGGTCATGTAAGAAGCGCAATTCTAAGGTTCCCAATGGCAACATAAACATGTGTGAGGCCGTGCAATCCACACGAGCTGGCCACACACCCGTGTGGTAGGCTGTGTAGACCGGAGTGTTTCGGTTTTGTCTCAATTTTCTCCCAAAAGAACATACACCTAAATTTTGAGGTATCGTACGATAATCCTCGCGTCCAAATCTGATTCGAGTCACCTACAATGGGCCTTTCAATTGATAAAATGTAAGAATTAATATAAAATCCAAGATTTATCAAACTTTAACAAGATTTTCGGGAAAACTCAAAAAAGATTTGAAATCAACTTGAAAGATTGTCAAGAACGATTTATTCTAGAATTCTAGGGTTCTACCTAATTAGAAAAAAGAATGTTTCCCAATCTTGGCTCATTAAAATAGAAATTAACAGTGTTTCGCTAAGTTGATACGAAAAATGAATTGAACAGGTCTCAATTTTAAACTCGAGATCAAAACCAAATTTCCAACAAAGAAGAGAAGATTCTTGCAAAACGAATGATGAAAAGAGAATAGGGAAGAAATATGGGAAAAATAATTCCAATTAGGATTGAATATGAAGTAGAAATCTGATATGAGTCGCAAGGCCCAATTTTACGCCCATGGATGTGATGGACTTACACTACATCAAGATCCAACCACAAGGTAAAAGGTCAAGCAAATAAAAACAAGATTCGATCAAAGCCAAAATGTGAGGATGAATCTTTTCAAGGAAGTGAGGAATGATAAATGCATGGAATAGGTAAAATGTATTAAAGTTAATTCAACTAAGCTTTCAATTTTCAAGCTCAAAAGATTAGTCAACTTGCCACAAATATTTGTATGGGATCCAGGCATTTATGGATTAAAATGTCTTCATAGCGTTCGGAGATTTTTCTCTTAGCTTCGAAATTCACTTTGAATCACTCAAATTCGAGTTTGAGAATTCAAGTTATGACCGTTTTAGTGAAGACTACGTGAGTAGAATTTCTGGACGTGATTATGACGGGAACTACGAGTTTCGGGCTTTTAATTCAAGTTTTAATCATATTGGATTCAGGTTTTAGACTTATTTTTTATTATATATAATCTCAATGTTGTATTGATCAGCACTTATTATTTTTTTATTATTTTATTCTATTTTTTTTATAATTATTAAGTATTTTAAGTTATTTAGGAATTTATGTCAACAAGAAATTTTAGTTTAAAACTAGTTCTTATTTAGGTTAATTAGAGTTCTAGTATACTTAAAAATTTCAGTTAGATTTATTTAGCTAGCCTATATAAAGGCATTTGAATTGTACAACAATTATTTCATTGATTATTCATTTTGTGTTTATAAAATTCTTATTGAGTTTTCTATTCAAGAATTTTTCTTGAGTTTATTTGTAGAAGAGTTTTAACAATTTTTCCAGATTTTGGGTATCATCTTCAAACTTTTTATTGCCAAGTTTTCTTCTTCGAGGGGAAATTAGAGCTGTTTGAAAATGGTTGTGGATTCTTCTTGTTTCCAAGGCGTGGCATGAATAGAACTTGGGGACAAGGGGAAAACATGCCAAGGCCTTACGATTGAACCAACAAGCTCATTCTTAATTATTTTCTACCACATTTAATACTTATGCTAGCTTGATTTTCATTCCTAGTTGCTGAAAATTAAAGAGGAAAAAAATGTAAAAAATAGGACTTAAACCTTAGTTCTTTAGAAGTTCTCCTAAGCTCTTAACTATCAATACTAATGCTCCTTTCATGATGATTTAATAATTTTTAACCCTATAATTTTTGGGGTGTTACAAATACAAGGGATCAGAAGAGATGCTAACAAATCTACGGATTGGGTAGCTAAGCATGCAAAAATGGATATGTGTTTAGAGGGTTGGATTCACCACCCACCATCTTCCTTGGTGTTTATCTTGGACAAGGATAACTTGTCAACTCCACTTGTTGCCTAATTTCGGCCTAACATTAATAGAGTTGATTTTATGTCTGCTCTTTTAACTTTCTTAGGCTTTTATTTTCCTCTGTTGTTCGTTGGTCTTTTTCTTTATTGTTGATATTCTGGTGTTTTGTTTATTCAATCAATACATGAAAATGTTTTTCTAACAAAAAAAAAAATCAATCTTAAGCCCAAACACTAAAATCCATCACTAAATTGAGATTTGGACTTAAATCAACTAAAAATAATGAATTAATAATAATTATAGAAATTTCTAAAAATAAAAAATATTCCACTTACATATTTTGTAACTAATATTTTCAAAAAAAATAATTCATATTTTATTATAAAATTATTTGTCTTACAAAAAAAAATTCCTACAATTTACAAAATATCATAATACATATAAAATTTCATTCTCACTAAGATCAAAATGAAAGAAACAATAGAGCACATAAAAAAAAAACAGTAGAATAAATCTATCTTTTGTAACTAATACACTCCATTTGTGTTAACACCTTTCCCCAACAAGCTATTGGATTCAATGCACTAAAAAGCAATAGTCTTAACAATAATAGGAATTAGACTTATATTTCAATAGGAAACCTACCTACTGTTTTGAAAATTAAAAAGGAACAACAATTGTTTACTATTTATATATATATATATTTAATATAAAGGTTAGCTAAAAAATTATTTTAGTCAGCAATATTTAAACTTTTTTATGATTTATTTTTAGTAAAAGATTAAAAATTTGGCTTATTTTAGAGAGGTCTTATTGTTTTATAAGAGCTATTAACCATTTTTTTGAATTTCATATTCAAATTTATACTAACTCTGTTTTATTTTATGTTTAATTATTTTTCCTTATATTATTATATTAGTAACCAATGACGCACAAGTTGCACAAATTTATCATATTTGATATTCTTCAATCCTCTTTTGTTTTTTCATACATATTATGATTGGATCCTCTATTTGTAACTCTAAGTTTTTACCTTAAAATATATTCTAATACCATCCAAGCAAATTATTTTGGAGATTTCTTAGGGACTTATCAAAATTCAATAATAGAACTCCAATTAATTCGGCATATCAATGCAACACATTCAATTAGAGTGCTCAATCAATAACCGATTTTCCAAGATTGAAAGGAAAGGGTAGGTTAGATGCAAACCAAAGTGTTATTTTACTATGTTAAAGGGTCACTTGAATAGATTCCTTTTTAAAAATGGATTATCTCAACAAGTGGACTCACTAAAAAAGTTTATAAACTATTAGTTTCAAAGGTTATATGTTAGGTAGAGTGCCAACACTAATTAAGGGCATTATGTAGTAAATGTAACAATGAAAGAAACAAATATGCAACTACAAAAAATGTCACTAAATTATTATCATCATTCTATTTTGGTTACTGAACTGTTAATTTTATCGATTTAGTTGCTAAATTTTCGAAATCAAATATTTTGGTCACTCTCTCATTAGTTGTCATTAGATGAGTGAGGGAAAGCAAAGGTGGAAGTTTTTTTTATTAGTCTAATAACAAATTTAGGCCTCAAATATTTACACATTCTATCAATTTGGTCCTAAATATAAAAAATTCAACAAATTTAGCCCTCAATATTTAAAAAATTTATCATTTCAGTTCCAATTCTAAAAGATTCAATAAATTTAGTCCTTAATAATTATAAATTTTTATCAAATGAAGCCAACATAGCTCAAAAATACAATTTTCTTACATTACTGGCCTTTTAAAATAAACTAGAATCGTAAGCATATGAGAAATTCTTAAAAAAAAAATTCAAGTATGCACTTATCAACATTTTTAATATCCAATACATTAAATTAAATCGGGATAAAATAGAGTGAAATATTATGAAATAATAAGAATACAAAGAACACAAGAATAATAGATGAGAATAAGAGGGATTTCTATTGCATTTATCTTCTTTTTCATCACCATTATAAGTAGTATACTCATATATATATATAGGGAGATTAGACTCCTCATTTTCTAATACATAAATAGGAAACGAGTTACAAGGAGATGAAATGTGAAGAGTTAAGGAAGATGAAAGGTAAAAGTTTGAACATCCACTTAATAGCATTTATAACACTCCCCTTTCGATGTTCATTATATAAATGATATGCCTCATTAAAAACCTTACTAGGAAAAACCTTGTGGGACAAAAACCTGGTGAAAGAAAAATGAGTACATATTCTTTGATACATAGTATATCGCAACAAAAAATGTAGTGTGAATTTACTCCCCCTCATGTAAGCATCACTTAAGATCTTTGAGACAACACAATACAATGTTGAACATGAGTGAAGAAAAATGTTGGTGATATTTGTTTTGTTCTATCACTCTTAATATATCCTTCTTTAAATTACGCAATGCAAGTTATATTATCTTCACATAAGACTGTTGGAGCTTCTTTTTCAGAGCATAAACCACAATCTTCTCGTATGTGATAAATTACAGACCTTAGCCACACACATTCATGACTAGCCTCATGGGTTGTCAAAATCTCAACATTATTAGAAGAAGTAGCATCAATTGTTTGTTTCATAAAGCACCAAGAAATTGCAATACCATCATATCTGAAAGCATAACCAATTTTTGATTAGGCATTGTAAGGATCAGTTAAGTACCCTACATCTACAAAACCAACCAATTTTGTTTTGGGTAGGTTAGGGAAGAACAAACCCATATCTCTTGTACCTTGAAACTAACAAAAACCATGTTTAACCCTATCCATATGTCTTTGGGTTGGGCAAGAGTTAAATCTTGCTAATAAGTTTATAGAAAATAACATAAGGTCATGTATAACTAACAAGATACATTAATCCACCAATAGCACTTAAATATCGTACTTCAGGACCAATAAAATTTTCATCAATTTCTCGAGGATGGAAAGGGTTTTTATTTACATCAAGTGACCTAAAAACCATTGGGGTGCTAACGGATGTGTGTTATGCATGTAAAATCTTCTTAAAACGTTTTCTATATATGTTGTTTGATGTCAAGGATTCCATTCTTTAGGTCCTCAATTTGTAACCCTAGACAAAATCTTATTTTTCCAAGGTCTTTCATTTCAAATTCTTTCTTTAAGCTCTCAATTGTCTCTAAAATCTCTTCAGGAGTCCCAATGATATTTAAATCATCAACATACACAAAAATGATAACAAATCCTAATCCAAACCTCCTTATAAAAATGCATGAGTAAATGGGATCATTCTTATAACCTCTCTCAATAAGTACTCATTAAGGCAATTATACCACATGCACCAATATTGTTTCAATCTATAAAGGGATCTATTTAATTTGATTGAGTAATGTTCTCGAGAACATGAATTAGTTGCTTCTGGTAGTTTAACACATTCTGGGAGTTTCATGTCAATGTTATTATCAAGTGGGTCATACAAATAGGCTCTAACTACACCTATTAGGCATAAATCAAGCCCTTCTCATATTGCCAGACTAATCAAGAACTTAAAAGTAGTTGCATCCACCATAAGGGAGTATGTCTCATCATATCAATACTAGGTCTTTGTGAAAATGCTTATGTAACCAAACACGCTTTATATCTCACAACTTCCCCCCAGTCATTTCTTTTTCTCACAAAAACCCATTTATATCTTATAACCATTGATGCCAAAATCATCTTCATTATTCTCACAAAATAAATTTGTCTCTATTTTCTTCTATTTATCCTTTAATGATTGTTGAAATAGCTCCACAAGATGCCTTGGTGTACAACAAGTAGAGGACCAATGGTTTTTACCTCTACAACGATAACCCAAACATTCCACTTTCCCAATTATATCATTATATTTCTTTCCATCCTTATGATCCCACTTCTAGTGGGTATTCCTGAAATGACCACCTCGTCCACATCCTCTATCGTGACTGAGACCATGTCCTCGACCATGATTGCTAGCATGTTTTTTATCCTTTCCATTATATGATATCACATTCGCTTCAGGGAATGGAGTGGACCTAATTGGACATGACTCATGATTTTTCATTAAACTTTCATTATTTTTCTTAGCCACAAGAAGAGAAGATATTAACTCATAATATTTCTTAAAACCCGTTTCATGATATTTTGTCTGCGGGACAACATTATTGTAGCACCCCTTACCCGTATTTGATGCTGGAATAGGGTACGAGGCATTACCAGACTCACATTACAAGCAAACGTATAATTCCAAACCATAATTTTTTGTCCAAATTAAAACCATTTGTAATCAATCTTAAAGTCCCTAATACAAGCCTACGAGGCTCAAAACGTGCTTTGGAAGTAGTTTGGAACTAAACTAAGAACTTTTAGAAATTTTACAAAACTTAAAAAATTTTTCCACTATACATGGGTCACACGCCCGTGTGAATATGGGACACCCCTATGTGGGCAGGCCGTATGGTCATAGATGCCCGTGTCCTGACCCCTTGTAACTCTTTGACTTGTAACTCATGAATAAATTGAAATCACACGGCCAAGTCACACGCCCTTGTGCTAGGCTGTGTAGTTAATTAATTTAATTTGAATTAGGTGCAGGTTTCACACTGCCATGTAACACGCCCATGTCCAAGGCCGTGTCAACCACATGGCTGAGACACACACCAATGTCTCTGCCCTTGTGCCTATTTTTGAGCATTCTGTTTTGTATTTTTAAGATGCAGGGGACACACGACCAGACCACATGCCCATGCCGTGTGTCTACCTCTGTGGACAAAATGAGGCCATTTCCTAGCCTCATTTGTCACCCAAATTTACCATTTTCCTGCACTAAAACACACAAACATGCATCCACCAATCCAACATCATGTTCACAAGAAATTTGACATCAATCATATAGTGTTATCTCATGCATCAATAGATATAACTTATTCATGTCATAAACTCATATGCTAACACAATCTCATCAAACCAACACATAATAAGCACTTATATAATTATCAAAACATCACTTTAAAATAGCCAAACATAGGCCATCATTAGCCACTCCAATGGCTAGGTTACAAAACAACCATTACAAGCCATCATTGGCCAACAAAGCTTATACATGCCATTATACCAAAATAAGATTTCTAGTTATACCAAAATGAGATAGTGGATAGTGTGATGACTGCTCCGACTGACTTCCAACCTTCGCGAGCTTTGAGCACTATAAAATAGGGAAAAATAAATAGGGTAAGCATTTTATGCTTAGTAAGTTCATATAACGAAAAATAAACTTATCGGTCTTATTTATTAACACAAGCACACATACATACATATTCCATCAATTTTGGGTAAGTTACCTAACAACATGCACTTATTCAAACAAGTTAGTCACATAATTTCATATGAATACCAAATAAACATAGATGAGCTCATTACATTACAAGCTTCTATTAATTTCACCCTTCCACTTCTTCAAGAGTCTTTTTCGTCGAACTATTGAAATCTCGATTGATGTTGCGGTAATATACACATGTGCAAAAGTATCCATTGGGGTACATAATAAAAGGCACACTCTTGAGTCATACATTTTACCGTAGGATTACCAGTCCAAGCTAAATCCTATCCGTAGCATATACTCTAAAAAGCTTAATATGGATTACCCGTCCGGGCTAAATCTAATTTATAACCTAAACTCAAGAGGGCTTACATGAGAATTACCCGTTCGGGCTAAATTCTATTTGCAACATATGTACTATTATTTTCAACCCATCAGAATTCAACATTCAATTAGGACTCGAGAATTTGTCCATATTACGCAACTTAAACCTATGTCAATATGTATATATATCATCTTATACATAACAACAAAATCATATAATTCAATTGAAACATATTAACATACATTTTTAAGTTACACAAACTTACCCTGAAAATGGTTCATTTTTCAGTTTCTACTAATCCGAAACCTTTTGTTTTCCTCGATCTAGTTCCACAGCTGGTCTTTCCGGATCTATATGGATAAATTTAACTATTAATCTATCACATTTCAATCACATTTGCGTTCAATACGTCCTAGGAAAAATTACCATTTTGCCCCTATTCTTTTCAAAAATTTTGATTTTGCCCTTAGGCTCAGAAAATGAAATTCATTTTAGTCCCTAAATCAAGTTTTCATCAAAAAATTACTTTTAAAAGTTGTTTATCTATGAACAAACTTTCATTTTTCTACCATAAATTTCTAATTTTCAACATATTCATTCATGACCCAAATTTTATACCTTGATAACCTTTCAAATTAATCCCCTAAATAGAGAGATTAGATTATCCTGATTCCAAAAATATAAAAATCTTTAAAAACGGGACTTGATTTCATACATTATTGAGCTTGAAAAGTTTTCATCCTCTCTCCTAGGGTTTCCATAGAAATTTTGGGGATAATATGAATAGAAAAGATGATAATTCTTTTTAATTATTTTTCATCTTTTAATTTTAGTGATTTCCAATTTAGTCCCTAGTTATTTCTAATTTTTCCATGAATGAGTCATTAAAATATCTACTAACTAACCTTTAATGGTCTAATTACCATATAAGGACCTTAAGTTTTGAATTCCATAGCTATTTGATACCTATAGCTACTAGAACCTGACTTTTGTATTTTATGCAATTTAGTCCTTTGCCTAATTAACCACACAATCGATAAAATTTTCGCATCAAAATTTTCATGTGACCTTCCTATCCTGATGCCAACCATAAAATAAAATAAAATAAAATTTTAAAATTTTGGCTCGGATTTGTGGTCCCGAAACCACTGTTCTGATCTCACCGAAAATGGGTTGTTACAATTATTTTCATGAAATGTGGAGAATGTTTTTTTCTAACATATCCTCATCAGCTATGTGCTCTCCACATAATTTTAATCAGGAAGTGATTCTAAAAATAGCTGAGTTATATTCACACACAAACCTAAAATCTTGTAATCACAAATGCAGCCAATCATAGCAAGCTTTAGGAAGTATTATAGTTTTCTTGTGGTCATATCTTTCTTTTAGACTATTCCAAAGGACAAGTGGATCTTTAACAGTCAAATATTCAATATTTAGTCCCTTATGTAAGTGATGGTGAACAAATATCATAGCTTTGGCCTTATCTTCACTAGATGTTTCATTTCCTTCATTAATAGTTTCACCAATGTTTTTTGCATCTAAGTGTATTTTAGCATCTAACAATGTATAAATAGTTCATTCCAATAATATCAAGAGCCACAAATTCAATTTTTTCAAGGTTCAACATTGATGATACATCTACAATGTAAATTTAATATAACTATAAGTAGTCTTTTAACAAACTTTAAAGCAAACATAAGTACTTGCTCAACAAAACTTTCAGGCATAACTATAACAGCCCATTTTCAGTGGTGTCAGAAATAGTTGTTTTGAGACCACAATTTTGACAAGTGAGTCAGTATTTTATTATTTATTTACTATTTATAGTATTATTATAAGGTCGTATGAAAACTTGGTTTGAAAATTTTAACGTTTAGATAGTTAATTAAGTAAAAAGGACTAAATTGTAAAGCTACAAAAGTTAGTTTCTATTAGTTAAAGGTGTTGAATGGCCATAGAAAAGTGAATTTATGAACTTAAATGGTAAATATACCATTTAGATAGATAGTGGACGGTTTAGATGATATATTTCATGAAATTTTATTAATTTTAAAAGGTTAAAGTTGTGATTTCACAATTAGATAAAAATTAAAACAAAAACAAAAGCCTAATAATCATTATCTTCTTCGGCACTAAACAAAACTGATTCACCATTGTTGAGAAACAAAAAGCTTTGGCCAAGCTTGGTTTTCATGCATGGTATGTAATTTCTTCCCTTTTTTAATTATTTTTATTTTTTTGTGATTGTTTTAGCTTAATCTAGCTAACCCGAGGGTTAATACGTAAAACTGTTAAATGTTTTGAAAGGTTTCATTGATGAGTTTTGAGTTCTTTTGAATTTTGATGGTAGATTATTAAGCTTGATAGTTAAATATGATTATTTTGTAAAGTACTTTTTAGTGATTTTAATGTTTAAGGGTTAAATTGTTAAAATACTAAATTTTCATGGAATTATTTTGAAATTTTGATAAATATGGGTTGTATAGAGAGACCTTAGAAAATTCAGCTAGCTTAAGATGTGATTAAATGTAGTTAATTTGTAAGTTTCAAGTTAATGGGCTAAATTGTGTAAAGTGTATAGTGTAAAGTTTAGGGGTAATTTTGTAAATTGTTAATCAAAGGACTTAAAAGAATAAGTTTAATTATTTACATTGCTTGTATCGAATTTAATGAATTTATTATATAGATCAAGAAACAAATCAACCAGACATAAATCGTGAAAAGTGAAGTTAGCGGAGTTGTCATCAGTATCGTGTACATAATTGCTTTTGTTTAGGTAAGTTCGTATAATGATTGAATTTATAAAGTTGATGTTTTAGATGAAATGTTAATTAATACCTATGTTAAGTATAGTTTTAACATGAATGTTATGTGATAATTGGTAGTTTGGAACAAATTGCATTAAAGGCTAAATTGATGGTTATGTCTGAAAAATAAAAACTATATTAATGTGATTTGAGAAAGTATAATATGTTTGAAGTTAAATGCTTTGGAAATGAAAAGTGACCCGTATACACCTCGTGAATACTTAGGATACAATTGACATGCCATTACGAGTTATTTACAGTTTCAGAATACAATTGACATGCCATTACGAGTTATTTACAGTTTCAGGTACTGGTATTGGATGTCCTACCGGTAGATCAGATCCTGCATTTGTTGCAGATTCTCCACAGCTCGTGTGAGCAGCATTATGTAGGCTAACATCCCGACCCATAGTTCCTATGAGCAGACTCGTTTCACAGCTTGTGTGAGCATTTTCACGAGTAATCTATTTTATTTCATTAGATTCAACGGGTAATAAAGGCTTAAATGAATGAACATATTGATATGAAATGTTATATGATCTTGATAGATGAAATGGAAAATGTTTGTATGAATGCTTTGAAATGAAAGAGTGGTGCTTATTGGAGATGTGATGGATGAAATGTATATTTGACATGTTTACTCTTATATGTTTCATGATATGTTGAGATTATATGTTTCATTGTTGTACTTACTAACCTTATGAGGTTAATGTTGTATAAGAAAGAAATATATGCTAATAATCTAATGAATGAATTTATGCATGAATGGTTGAATAAATACATATTCGGTAAGTTTAAGTTTACATTATAAGAGCTAACTAAGAACTGGTTGTTTATGTTAGTTATTTTCTTTCCCTGTTGATCATCGAAAATCTCGGTCGGTTGGAAGAAAGTTGGAGCATTAACACACTCGATAGAAATTTAATCATTTTGAAGTTAGGTTATGAATGACATGTACTAGAAGCTCATAAGTTCTTTTGTTATGATAATGTTGTTTAAACTTTGGTTTAAGTATACCTGTAGTTGTGTATACATCTTTTGTTTTGGCTTGTGTATGTCCATATAGGTGCCTTTGGTTATTTGGTTCATGCTTCATGGAAATAGTTGAGATATGGTAAAATTTATGTGAATAGAATGGATGAATTGGCATGTTTGGCAAGTGTATAATGTAAGAGCTTGTGATATTTGAATGTGAATTTAGTTTGGTGTATGAAATGTGGTGCCATTGAGGGCATGTTGGTTAGGAACTTAGGTTGGATGTTTTGGTATGTTTTAGTCATGTCTGAATGTGTCTTAAAGGTATGAAATTATTTGAAATTGGTTTGGCTTGGTACCTAAAAAATGAGTGATGATTTGCCTTGTTTTAGGGGTCATTTTAGGTGCACACAGCCAAGGACAAGGGTTGCCACACTGTCGTGTGCCACACACGGTCATGTGGCCAATTTAATTTTGGTGCGGGTTTTTCCCACACCGTCATAGGTTGTTACACGGCCTGGTGACACAATTGTGCGACCCTATTTTGGAATTGTACATAGTTTAGCCATACGACCATGTCTATGAGCCACACGGCTTGGGCTTTGTCACACGACCGTCTTTTCAAATTTTTCTACATTTTTCTGTTTCATTTCAGATTAGTCCCTAATTTTCTCTTACTTGATCCTTAGGTTCTGTATACTCAAATTAAAGCTCGTTTTTGTATGAATGTCATGAATGATGATTGGTTTGATGATTGGTTATGAATATTAATATTTAAATTAATATTTAATTAATTTTTATGATGTATTAAGATTTGTTATTTGTCGTCATGCTCTATAACCTTAATCTGGCAATAGAGACAGGTTAGGGGTGTTACATTTTATGGTATCAGAACTACGATTTAGTCAATTCTTGGATCAAACGTAGCAGATACTAGAAATACATGCAATTTTATAACCTATGATAGTGTTTTATCTCCTGACTCGAATTGGTTCTGTTTTTCATATAGCTAAAAGATGTTGTCTAAATCCAACGAGCTAATTCTGATGAAGCTGGGAGCAATGCTCAAGCCTCGAGGAACTTGAGTTAAAAGAGTTCGTTGATTTTGTAGATAGAGCTTAGAAGATGGAGGACATTAGCAAAGAAAAGAAAAAGATAGATTCTAAAGTTCGAGACTCGAGCAAAAGGCAATTGGGAAAATCTTTCCTTTCTCCTTCAAATAAAGTAAAAGAATCTCGTAGTTATATATCAGTTTTGTCTAGCTTTTTTGGTAGAGATTGAGGAAAGCAAGCTAGCTCGAGACCTCAAGCTACCTCAGTAGCTAGTGCTGGCAGTGTTTGTAATGTCAATAAGTCAGAGTGTCAACATTGCAATAGAAGACATTTTTGTGAGTGCCAGTTGAAAGAAGGATCGTGTTTTAAATGCAGCTCATTAGATTATTTCCTCCGAGATTGCCCAGATAGATCTGACAAGGATAAAGCTCAGAATGTATGATCAAGGGCTACGCCTTCTAAAGGTAGGCCACCAAAGAACAATAGAAATGTTGGAGTTAGTAGAAATGGAATGAATGACACTGCAGTTCGATCTAAGGCACGCACCAGCTAGGGCTTATGCAACACGAGCTTGTGAGGACGCCTCAACACTTGATGTGATTACTAGTACATTTTCTCTCCATGATATTATTGTTTATGCTTTGATTGACCCGGGGTCAACTCATTTGTAACACCTCAAACCCTTATCCATCGCCGAAATAGGGTTACAAGGCATTAACGATCAATACACATCATTCACATACATAACGTATTTATTTATGCATTCATGTATAAAACTCATTCAGATCATTCACATTGTCCCTTATAAGGCTCTACGAGACCTTAAAACATGCTTAGAAGAGGTTCACGACTAAATCGATAACATTTGCAAACTTTGGGAAACATAGAAAATTTTCAAAATTTAAGGGTCACACGCCCGTGTGAACAGGGCGTGTGCCTCACACGGCTATCAGACACGCCTGTGTCACAACCTGTGTGAAAACAGGGCATACATACTGACTTGCACCACACGCCCGTGTGTCATGGCCGTGGGAAAATTAAGGAGGTTACTGACTTGGCCACACGGCAGACCACACGCCCATGTGCCAGCCCGTGTGCCACACACACGACTAATAGACATGCTCATGTGGCTAAGCCGTGTCAAAACTGTAGGGTATACTGACTTAATTCAAAAGGATGCCCTAGGGGACACATGGTCGTGTAACATGACCGTGTGTCGCACATGGCTGAGACACACGCCCGTGCCTCTGCTCGTGTGGACAAAAATAGGATATTTGCAAAGCCAATTTTCCACCCTTTTCTCATGCACACCTAACCATCAAAATGGTATCATTTCAACACATATATAGCTAGCCAAAACATGCTAATTCACTCACATATCATGCCATCCATCATCAACAATTTGAATTACTCAATTCCTTATTCAAAACATACCAAATTACTAAACCAAAATCATCAAAACTTACATATCTCCTAAATGAATTCTCTCACCTTTCTATCAACCAAATCATGCTTCTCAAACATACCAAATCATCATCTATAAATCATACCAAAATATACCATTTCTCAAGCATTAATATATCAACTAATAACTAACCAAATGAGCAACCTCTTAGCCATACCAACAACCATGGCAAACATGCCAAAACACATGGTAAATTATAAACATTACATATATCATTTGTCAACATATAAATCAAAGCCAACTCAAATAGCTATACACATCACCATTTTCAAGCCAAATCTCATGGCTAATATCATAACTCAAAACATACCAAAATGACACTAGCCTATACATGCCATATACCATATATACAAAGCTTTAAAAGTACCAACGAGTTGATCGATAATGTGATGACGTTTGCCGATGATCCTCGAGTCCTAGTTAGCTTTAATACTCTATAAAACAGAGATAAATAACACACAGTAAGCTTCATAGCTTAGTAAGTTTGTACTAAATAACTCGACAGTTCATAATATTCAAATCATCAATTAATAAACACTTAATAAGTTTCATATCATCAATAAATTCTAACCCATGACCATTTATCATATTTTTACAATCTATCAAGCTTCATACACATAGTATCAACTACCACATAGGTATCATACGTACCTGTACTCTTCCGAATTTATTTATTACATTTTCACCTCTTTGTTCAATACGTTATTCCATCCGGAAATCTTTCAATAATTAAAGAACTCGGACGCTTAGTGCAAAAAAATGATCAACCGAAGCTATAACGATGTCGCGCACTTAATGCCATCACATTAAACCGAAGCTATCTCAGTATCACACACTTAATGCCACATATAGCTGAAGCTATTCCAATTCGCACAGTAAGTGCTATATATAGCCGAAGCTATCTCGAAACGCACACTAAGTGCCAAACTTAGTCAATTTATCGTCATACTTAACTATAGTCTCATAGATACAATTTATGCGATATTAAATCATTCAAAACATAATTGTAATAATGTTTATCACGTAGGAACTTACCTCAAACGTAAAAACGACGAAACTAGTCGATTAGTCGAGTACTTTGTTCTTGCCTCGATCTAAGTCTGGGTTTCTCTTATCTTGATATATATTGTAACAAATTCAACTCCTTTAATCACATAATCTTTCAATTTAGTCCACAAACACATATTTTACTTTAGCCCCTAAAGTTACACATTTATTCAATTTAGTCCCTATTTTATAAATACAGAAAATTCAAAAAATTCAATGTGACCCATGCTTAGCCAAATTTTCCTAGTACACATATCAGCCCATATTTATCATTTGTTTCAGGATTTCACTCCTCAATTTACATTTTTCTCAAATTAATCCCTAATTGACATTTTTGTCAAAAATCACTTTACAAAACATGTATATCAAACACCAAGCTTGCATAGTTCATCATCAAACATCATAAAACTCATGGATTCATCAATGGTATTTTTCAAAATCACTAACAAACTCAAAAATTAAGGTACGGGCTAGCTAATACTAAAAGCAACGATCACAAAAACGTAGAAATCATCAAAACCCCAGCTCAAAACATACCTTAATTTACTCATGCATTTGTCGAAACTTATTCTCCTCTTTTAATGATATATTCAGCCATGGATGTTGAAGAATAAGAAAGATGATAACTTATTCATCTTTTAATTCTTTTACATTTTCTATTATTATCAATTTACTATAATAACCTTAATGAATAAACATTAAAAACTTATAATGGATGTCCATAAATGTCCATTATCACAACCAATGGTCTAATATCAACATAAGGACCTTTCATTCAATGCCTCATAGCAAATAGACACTTTTAACTTATAGAATGCAACTTTTGCATTTTATGCAATTAAGTCCTTTCGTCGAATTAAACACTCAAACGCTAAAATTATTTCACGAAATTTTCACACATACATATTCACATGCTATAAACATCAAAAATAATATTAAAATAATTTTCTAACCTCAAATTTATGGTTCCAAAACCACTGTTCTAATTTAGCTAAAACCGGGTTGTTACATCATTTGTATATATGCACTACATTAGTAACATATAAGAAAATACCAGTAGAGTCAACTAAATTTGTGGTCATAGTAACAAATCCACTAGGTCAATATGTGTTAGTTGACAAATTTTGTAAAAATTGTCCATTGAAAATTCAGTTTTGCAACTTTCTAGTTGATTTGATGTTGTTGTCATTTAATGAATTTGATGTTATTCTCGGCATGAACTGGTTAACTTTGCATGATACATGTAACACCCCAAACCCGGCCAAGACGTTATGGCCGAATCTGATAATGTCACATGGAATGGATTTCAAAAATGAAATTGTCGAGTTAAAATCATTCTCGTTAATTAATCTTTGTCTTAATACGGAGTAAAAGGCATGTCCTTAGTTATGTCAAAAATCGTGTCTTTTTAGCGGAAGCTTTGATAAAGTTCATCTTTGGAAAATTATTCGTATTTAAGGAAACCATCATTTCGATTAAAAATCGAGTTTAGACTAAAATCCCATAAACAGTTTAAAAATCCAAATAAAGTCCAACAATCCATAAGGTCTCCAAATTATAACAAAAACAACCCCGAAAATAATTAAGAAATAAATACCAAAATTAAGTTTAAAACAGTCGAGTCTTCCGCTACACCGAACCGTCAAGTCTGGGGATTACCTGTACAGATTAAACAGAAAGGGTGAGGTTTCGCAAACCCAGTGTGTAATACCCACAGAAAACATATATACAGATACACATCAGAGTATATATAAAATAGTCTCAAATATAAGTTTGGGCCTTGGCCCAATCAGACACAATTTTAGATAGATATTAGGGCCTTGGCCCATCTCAGATACAAAATACAGAACAGAATAACAGAACCCTACCCACCAGCATCTACACACCGTTTCCATCTATCCCTACACACCATGTGGGGATTAAATCAACCCACCCTTCCCTACACACCGTGCTATACCGAAATGCGGCACATAAACAGAAATTTACAGTTGAGCTACCAGATAACAAGCTTAAGAGCCTTTTAGACACTTCCTCCACAAATCATCAACCCACCCCGATGCAATGCAGCATACAATAGAATGTCATGTGGTTATGCAATTTTATCAAATCACACAATCAGTTTGGTATCCAAATTCAGTCAGACATCATACAATCAGATCACATAAATAGGGGTCTAAATAATGTTTACTGACCCTACAGTAGGTTCACAGTCGACTTGGGCGACCCATGCAACCTTACAGAACTTCTCAAAAAAAGGGCTCACACACCCATGTGGCCTGCCCATGTGGATCACACGACCTGGCCCAGAATTCCACACACCCGTGTGGGTCTAATAAATCTAGGGCTCAACTTGCCCTTCCGACCAAACCTCAATACCTTCTTCTATGGCGAGACCTTAAGAAAGACGGAGTCTCCCACAAAATACTTGATCTCGCGTCACTTCAAGTCTGCATATGACTTTTATCTATCGGATGCTACTTTCAGTCAATCCCATATTAATCTGACCTTATCCTCAGTATTAGAAACTAGTTCAGGACCCAGAACTATTCGCTTGCCCAACTCAGTCCAACATAAAGGAGTGCAACACTTACGACCATAAAGTGCCTCGTAAGGTGCCATCTGTATACTAGACTGGTAACTATTATTGTAAGCGAACTCTGGTAATGGAAAATACTCTTCCCAACTACCTCGGAAGTCAATCACACAGCTCTTCAACATATCCTCCAATATCAGAATCACCCTCTCAGATTGACCATGTATACTAGACTAGTAACTATTATTGTAAGCGAACTCTGGTAATGGAAAATACTCTTCCCAACTACCTCGGAAGTCAATCACACAGCTCTTCAACATATCCTCTAATATCTGAATCACCCTCTCAGATTAACCATCTGTCTGAGGATGGAAAGCAGTACTGAAATCTAACCTTGAACCCAGAGCCTCATGTAGCTTTTTCTAGAACCGAGACGTGAAGCGAGGATCCCTATCAGATATGATTAAAACTGATACCCATGCAGTCTCACTATCTCACACACATACAGTTTAGCCAACTTCTGTGGCGAGTCATGATAAACCGTAATTTATGCATATTTTTATCTCATACTTAACACATTTATGAATGATTTCTCCTTATATTTGGTGAATTTGATACTCCTAATCCTTTAATTTCATGTTTTATACTTAGGTGAGCATAGGAGAGCGAAAAGAGCAAGAAACGGGCCAAAAATAAAGAAAATGGGCTAACGTGGGAAAATAACACGGCCTAGACTTCCTCACATGGGCAGCACACACACCCGTACCATTCTAACAGGCTCAACCACGGCCTAAAACAACCTCAGCACGGGCGTGTTGATCTCTCAGCCTTAACCGCGGCCTGAAGTAATCACACACGGGCGTGTCCCTGTCGAGCCCTAGTTAAGTTCTATTCAGAAAAGGGCATGTTTGAGGGCTTTTAGGCATTCTAAAGCCTATTTAAACACGCTAGAGGAGGACTAAAGGGGAGACGCGGAGTAGGGAGTAAGGAATTACTCCAAGAAAGCCGATTGATCCATCTCAAAAGCCAGATTCATCATCAAGGTTGAAGATCTCTCCTCGATTTCCCTTCAGGAGTTTTGGGTTTTCTTTATGTTTTGTATTCATTATTCTTCTGA
Source organism: Gossypium anomalum (assembly GCA_025698475.1). Classification (NCBI taxonomy): domain Eukaryota; kingdom Viridiplantae; phylum Streptophyta; class Magnoliopsida; order Malvales; family Malvaceae; genus Gossypium; species Gossypium anomalum. Next base: position 17,948,628 of record CM046963.1, on the reverse strand, counting down.
GATGTTTTCCTATTTAGTTATGAACTAAACCCCCTAAATACCTAAGGGGAATGAAACCTAAGACAAATCTTGTTTTTACTTTCTGAATTATATGATAAATATTTAACTTGTTCTTAATTATGTGCTCTTAATTCTTGTTTCGGTATTTTAGGATATTGATTCAAGTTAATGCTCTTATTTGGAGGATGAATAGTCCCATTCTAAGAGTAACTTTGTCATAATTAAGCGGAATTGATTGCGCGCCTAGAGATAGAGAGACAAGATTTTGCTGGATTAGGGTGAAACCTAATAAGGGGATCCATAGATCGAGTTAATGCAACCTTAGGGTGTTAATTAGAAAGAGATTTCAATTATTCAACCTAGGGTTAGACGTTATTGGTCTTGAATAGGGATAATAACATAACTCAGGGATTTCTACAGAACAAGTTAAATGAATAAATCGTCAGATTCGGAGTCAAAATAAAGCTATACTACTGTTCGATAGGTACACATGCCTACGCCATGATAATAGTTAGTTTCAAGAACGATTAATTATAAATTTATAAAACTTATCACGAAAAATCACGATCAAGTTTTTGGCGCCGTTGCCGGGGAGCTAAGATATTAGAAACACTCGATTTTTATTACTTTAGCCATTTACTTTTATTGCAATTTAAATTTTGTTTTAATTTTCTTTATTAAATTCTCTTTTTCTTTCTTCTGGCAGGTTTTTATAGTTTATGACTAGAAGAAACCCGTCAGGACCATTACTTTTTGACGAAGAAATCGATCGCACAGCTCATAGAAACTGAAGAGAAATAAGGTGAAGCCTAAGATACATAGAAGGAGAGCAAGAAGACAATATTCCAAATACAACTGAGGAGATGGCCGAAAATCAAGAAAATCCGCTGCCTCCTGCGATTGCTACTGATCTAGTAAATCAGAACCTGCTCCTCGTACTATGTATGATTATGCTAAACCTAATTTAACAAGAACTGAGTCAAGTATAGTTAGGCCTGCTATTGCTGCAAATAATTTTGAACTAAAACCTAACACGATTCAAATGGTACAGCAATTTTTTCAGTTTGATGGTTTGCAGGATGAGGATCCCAACACTCGCTTGGCAAATTTTCTGGAATTCTATGACACTTTTAAAATTAATGGCGTTTCTGATGATGTCATTCGTCTTCGATTATTCCCTTTTTTGTTAAGGAATAAAGCTAAACAGTGGTTGAACTCTTTACCACGAGGATCAATCACTACTTGGGAACAAATGACCGAAAAATTTTTATTAAAGTATTTTTCGCCGGCTAAAACGGTGAAATTACGTAATGATATTTTCTCATTTGTGCAGATGGATTTAGAAACACTCTACGATGCATGGGAGAGATACAAGGACCTTTTAAGAAGATGCCCTCACCATGGATTACCACTCTGGCTAAAGGTTCAAACATTCCACAATGGCCTGAATCCCTCGACTAGAAAAATGGTTGACGCAGCCATTGGTGGGACTATCAATAATAAAACACCTGAAGATGCTTATGAATTTATAGAAGAGATGTTACTAAATAATTATCAGTGGCAAGTCATGAGGACTAAGCCAACCAAAACAGCAGGCATTTATAACGTCGATTTGGTCACTATGCTGTCAAATCAGTTAGAACTTCTAAACAAAAAGATTGATGGTTTACTTGGTTCTACGCAGGTACATGATAAACACCAAAATATACATATTGTTACCCCAAATACTTAGCATATTTATGGATATTTACTATTAAATTTGTGTATTTTGGTGCTCTTAATCCGGTTATTTCATGTTTTGTACTCAAGAGAGCACCAAGAGTCAAAATGAGCCAAAAATAAGCTTAAAAGAGACAAAAAAGACCAAATCAAGAAGACCACACGGCCTAAGCCTTGCCACACGGGCTGCTCACACGCCCGTGTCTGTCGAGGGTGTCGTCCAAGGAATTCACGATTCATACACCCTGGCCATTAACCCACACGGCCATGTGAAATTTAGCGAAATGAACACGGCTTGGCAAATACGTCACACGGCCGTGGCACACGGGCATGTCCTTTTATCAATGAGTTGTATTTTACACGGAAAAAAAGATACTTAGGGAAGAAGAAAGTCAATCCAAAGCCTATATAAACACCCTAAGTATGACCTACTAAGGGGGGCTTCTAGAACTTTTCTGGAACAAAGAACTATACGCCAGGAATTACTTGAAGGAAGCCAGATGATCCATCCTAAAAAGTCAGAGCTACTCCAAGACTGAAGATCTCTATCAGAATCCCTTCAAGAGTTTTAGAGTTTTCATGTTTTGTTATTTTTAGACTTTTGAGATGTACTCTTATTTCATTATGAACTAAACCCCTTAAATACCTAAGGGGGATGAACCTATGATGGATCTTGTTATTATTATCTGAACTATATGATAAATACCTGATTTGTTCTTAATTATGTGTTTCTAATGCTTGAGTTAATATTTTGGGTATTGACTCATGAATAAATGTGCTTATGCAGAGGAGGAATAGACCCTACCTAAGAGTAGATTTGGCATAATTAAGCAGATTTGATCAAACGCCTAGAGATAGGGTTACTAGATTTTACCGAATTAAGGTGAAACCTAATATGGGAGTCCATAGATCGATTTACTGCTTCCCTAGGGGTTTTAATTAGAAAGAGATTTCAATTAATTCAACTGAGGGTTAGGCATTATTAGTCTCGAAAGAGATAATAATGTAGGTTAGGAGTCTCACGGATCAAGTCAAGTGAATAAATAAATGCAGTTTGAGTCGGATAACAAGTGAAATCTAAATTTGGATTCCTCATTGGGTGTCGTCTTTATCAATTGCTTCTCTTCAAGTCTTTTTCCAAATTTTCTCTTCGCTTTAATTAAATTAGTTAATTAGTTTAGATAATTAATTTAATAAACAAACCATTTTATTCCTAGGTTAAATAATAAAAAGATAGTTATTACTAGTACTTTTGGTTCCCTTGGGTACGATATCCCAGTCTTGCCATTACTATACTATTGTTCGACAGGTGCGCTTGCCTTTTCGTCGTGATAATAGTTAGTCTAGGTTTGATCTTTATTATAAATATTTATTAATTGTTACGAATCACGCGATCAGTACATCCAGTGATGAGATGTGATTCAAGTGGGGGAAGCGTACATACGGAATATCAACCCTTCAATCCTACAACCGAAGAGGAACAAGTCCACTATATGGGTAACAATAACTCTAAATCTCAAAATAACTCATACAGTAATACTTATAATACAAGTTAGAGGAACCACCCAAATTTCTCATGGGGTGGTCAAGGGAATCAGAGACCACCACCACCCTCAAGCTTCCGACAACCACCTTACCAATAAGAGAAAAAATTGAACCTTGAAGAGATGCTATCCAAATTCATCTCGGTGTCAAAAACTCATTTCCAGAATACTAAGGCGGCACTTAAAAATCAACAAGCATCGATCCAAGGGCTCGAAACCCAAGAAAATAGCTCAATGCAACCAACGTTAGAAATGAGGAAGGGTTAGTTACATCTGAACCAGAACCAAAGCAAGAAACTATAGTAAGCAACAGTAAAGCTGAGGTAAGTCACACCGAACAAAAATCAGTAAGTGTACATTATAAACCTTATGTGCCATACCCTAATGCGATAAGGAAAGACCGCTTAGATAAATAATTTGGTAAATTCCTTAAACTTTTAAAGAAATTACATATCAACTTACCGTTTATTAAAGCTCTCTCACAGATGTCAAACGCAATGAAGTTTTTAAAGGAGCTCCTAGCAAATAAGCGAAAGTTGGATGAGGCGTCGCATGTAGAACTAAACGCAGTTTGCTCAGCTATTCTACAGAATAAGCTACCCAAAAAATTAAAAGATCCAAGGAGTTTTACAATTCCTTGCCTAATTGGTAGCTTAGATGTTAATAATGCATTGGCTGATTTAGGGGCTAGCATCAACGTCATACCTTACAAAATGTTTAAGCAACTAGCTCTTGGGAAACTGAAACAAACTAGGATAAGCATTCAATTAGCAGATAAAACTATCACATTTCCTAGGGGTATTATTGAAGATGTACTTGTTAAAATTGACAAATTTATATTCCCAGTTGATTTCATTGTTCTAGACATAGAGGAGGACAGCAACACTCATTTGATTTTAGGAAGGCCCTTTTTAGCAACTGCTAGAACAATTATTGATGTTGGCACAGGTGAACTTACACTTCATGTGGGAGACGAAACAATCACCCTTCAATCTCGCAATTCTGGCAACACATCAAAAATTGAAGGTGATTGTATAAATCATTCTACTAAAACTGACATACAATGCAACCTACTTTGCAGGAAATAAGCTCAAAGGGTATACATGAGTCATGTTCAAGCAACAACAAAGGACATATCCATCAAGAAAGACGGCTACAAATTGAGGAGCTAGATGAATGGTAGACACATAAACCGAGAACACACGATAAACCAAAACTACGACAGAACGAGCTCAATACCTCACCAAATCAATTTAAGGTTGGGGATAAAGTTTTATTGAATGTCGCAGATCCTTACATTGCCACTGACAACCTGAATGAAGAAATTCATCTTAAGGTACTTAGCACTTTCCTATTCAGTACAGTCGAGGTAAGTCATCCCAAATTCGGCACTTTTAAGGTAAACACTACCCACCTAAAACCTTATTTTGATGAGATTGATAGTAGAAATGTGGAGGGTAAACTCCTAGAACCACCATGACCATTCAATGGAGAGGTAAGTCGAGCTTAGACTATAAATAAGAGCTTCTCGGGAGGCAACTCGAGCAGTAACGGTATTAACTTCTTTAAATTTTGGTATTTAACACCTAACCTACTAACTGAGCTCTTGAATATAGGTTTTCCACACCCACAAGGCCAGGCACACGGGCGTGCTGTAGACCATGTGAAAACAGGGCAAGGACTTTTCCCAACACGGACTACGAAAATAGCATGGGCGTGTGACATGCCCGTGTCTAGCACCCGTGGTCGAACCTGTCAAATTAACACGGGCGTGGGCCTTCATTCACGGGCGTGGGAGAATTGAACGAAGCTAGACACGACTGTGCAAGACGGCCGTGTGCATCAACATGACTAAGGAACACGAGCGTGGGCTGTATGTCAGAGGCACTGAAATTTGAAAAATCGTGAAACACACGGGCTAAAATTGGGGCACACGGGCGTGTCCTCTAGCCGTGTGCCCCAAAATCTATAAATACCCTTCACTATTCATCATCTTCTTCACCCAAAATCCCTAACCCTAGCCGCTGCAACTCTACACGGCCTCTCTGCCGCACCCGTGCGCCGCCTTCAACTCAAATTTTTGACACCCAAACTTCTCTTTCAAGCGTTTGTTTACTCTTTTCTCTTTTATTTACTAATTTCTAATGCTATTTATCATAGTAATCTGCATTTTTCATGTTATTTCCATTTTCTATCACTCAAATTTCATATCTACAGTAGTTATCATCTATTTCATGTTGAAGTTTTGACTCGTTGCATGATTTCTCTACTTCATTTGACTAGTTTAAAGTGAATATTCATGGTTAGGATAATAGAAATACTCATGCCTTTTGTGTTGACATTTTTCATCAATAAAATATGTTACATTCATCCATTCTTTGTTTCCATAGAGTTCTTTGCCATTTTTATGAAACTCATACTATTATCATACTAATGATACGAAATTATGCCATAAAATTGATTATTTTGGTTAAGTTTGTTAGTAGTTGTGGCTGAAATCATTAGTTTTAATTTATAACTTTTTCCTTTTTGAATTTGTTTATATTTTACCTTGTCCATTCATCAAGACGGAATAATGGTTTTGGTTGCAAGTATACCATGTCATCCTCATGTGGAAAGAAGGCCGCTGTCCCCGCTTCAAAGAAAAGGAAGGGAGCATCATCCTTCTTTGGTCCTACCGCTAAAATTTGCCACCCCTTCCTGCAGTTTCCCATTAGACCCCAAGAATAACTTTTCCAGATACTTCGGGCCCGAGCTTTAGGTGTGGGCCGCTTCATCGATTGGGCCGCTTTAGAACAAGTCCAACTGGTTGATGCGATTTGGGCCCTCCTCACCATCGACCCATGGGACCTTTTCTTTAAGATCGTCGAGCCAATGTATCTCAAGCTCACGATGGAACTACGCTAAACATTCCATCTTCAGACAGTAATGACCAACTATGATGATCCCGGTACAGTCTAATTTCACCTCGGCGGTCTAGTCCGCCAGTTGAGCGTCCCAGAGTTTGGTTCAGCACTGGGCCTTCACACGGAGGAGTTTAAAAAGGTGAACGACCTCGATACCCTCAACCACCACATCTATTACTCTCCCTCGAGGTGCTGGAATGCCCTCGTCCCTCGCTCGGCCACCTACGACCCCAGCCTCTCCAAGGCACCAGCTCTCCCTCCATCCTTGAGGCACTTACATTCTATTTTGGCTCACACTCTGAAAGGGAGGAGAGAGAGCACTGGTGTCGTCAACATTCACGACGTCTACTTCTTATGGTGTATGTCACATAGGCACGTCTTCGACCTCGCCTATTTCATCGCCCTTGCCATTCGCCATCAGACGGAGCGACATCGAAAGGGGGTCATCTCCATTGGCCCCTACGTGACTCAACTGGCTTGGCACTTCGGGCTCCTCAACACCGCGGCACAAGAATCCTTTCTTACCCTCATTGGCCAGATGTCTCCACAAGGCATCTCGAGCATGCTAAGTATGAGGATGATCGAAAAGCATCGTGGAACCTACCCTCCTCAATATCGTGTCGCCCAATCAACCAAGGAGGAGGCCCTTGAGGACATTATTGATGATCTCCCTCCACAGCACGAGGACCCACTGTCTCAGCTACCACCCACCTATCGGCCAGTTCATGCGGTGGCTTCATATTCTGACATCTCTGAGCGCCTCACTCAATTTGAGCAGCAATGTTTTCAGCGATTTGATAACATTGATGCTACTCTACAGCAGATTTGTTAGCACCTCCACATCTCATCGCCACCACCACCTCGTGAACCATCCAGCGATGATAATTTTTAAATATTTTATTTTACTTTATCTTTATTTTTATTTCAATTTCTATTTATTAATGTTCTTATTATTTTCACTTTTAACTTTTCATTTTATTGCCTTTTTGCTACTATTTTATTTTTAGGATTTATAAACAAATTTTATTTTCGGCTATTTCATTATGAATAATTATTCTTCTCTATATTCCTATAAAGTTCCTAATTTTATCACAATTATAAAGAGCTACAAAGCTCACAATCACGTAAGAACTTCAAACTACATTGTAAAAGGTTCTCCACAACTGCCATGCCCTGGTCGATCAAGAGATATAATATCCTCTTGGCGCAGCACTTGTGGAACCCAACCTCTACCACCACCGGAGTATCCTCCTCCACTCTACATAACTCCAAACTAGGAAGTTCATTCATTTAACACTCAGGAAGCTTCATTTCTCTCCCTATCTTATGATACTATATCTATAATTGCCACTAACTTTATCTTTGTACATTGAGGGCAATGTACATCTTAAGTGTGGGGGGTATTCATTTCATTATCAGAAAAATCCCTGAATGTTGCCTTGTTCTCTTGTAAATCTCTCATATCATTGTTAGAATAAATTTTGATTAATTTATGATTTTCATTGATATATCTTGAATTAAAACATAGGCATTCATGCATTGACTATTTAAAATTTAAGACATTAGAGAATTAAGCATGATAAGTTGATTTTTGAGAATTTAAAATTTTAGGTTGTTTTCCCAAAGTTTAAGTATTACCTTGAATTGAAATCCACAGGTTTAAACATCAAAAAGCCATAATTTTTTTGTGAGATTTTGAGCCTTTAAAGGGCATCTATTACTTCTTTCATGCTCCTTTTTATTATTGCTTGAGTGCGTCAATATCGAATTATTATTCTATAACTTGCTTATTTATGCATGTCAAGACCACACCATTTGATTTGATATGTCAAGATGATAGAGGCACTTAGGATTAACCCGCTCATGCCATGAAAAGTCTACCTCCACGATTAACCCTTAGTAAACCCCTTTGAGCATAACAAGCCATTCCTTGTATTACCCTTAATATTAACCCTTAACTCATTATTGTTGAAATCCCCTCAATTAATTTGATCCCTATTATTGTCGAGATTTGATTTGAATAAATTGCTTAGCTATGTCTTGTTCTTAATAGTTAGTCTATGTTATTTAACTTGTTCTTAAAATATATATATATATATAAAAAACATATTAGTAGTGATCTTTTGTTTTTGAGCTAAAGTATTTAAATTCCATATTCTGAGAAGAAGCTCTGTTGTACGTAAGTGATGATTAAATATTTTTCTAGTTAAGTAATTTTTCAATTCAATCTCGATTCTAACCTTTTCTTTTAGCTTGTGACCACACTCTATAACTGAGCCTCGTTACAACCCTCTAAAGACCTTTTGATTGATGGATCATCTCAAATTATAGTGGTGGAGATTTGATTTTCATGCAAGCCTATGGTAATAACTTTTCATATTGACTGTTGAGTGCTAATTTCATTATCCTTAAACATTTTGAGTGATTTGAGTGAATCTTTAGTGCGGATGTTAAACTCTGTGAGATTTTGAATCAATGGTAACTACTTAGATAAGGGGAGATGCCTATGTTTTTCATGATTAAATGCTCAACTTGGAATGTTTGAAACATTAATGTTCTTTAGGTTGAATTCTCAATGTATGATCACTTATGGATTAGATTGAGATATTATTGAAAAGAATTCTAACTTGAGAGAAAGGAATTCTTAATTATGAATTGAGGATTTCGCTTGAGGATAAGCAAACGCTTAAGTATGGGGTATTTGATAAACCGTAATTTATTCATATTTTTATCCCATACTTAACACATCTATGAATGATTTCTCCTTAGATTTGGTGAATTTGATGCTCCTAATCCTTGAATTTCATGTTTTATACTTAGGTGAGCATAGGAGAGCGAAAAGAACAAGAAAAGGGATAAAAACGAAGAAAATGGGCTGACGTGGGAAAACAACACGGCCTGGACTTCCTCACACGGTAGCACATACGCCCGTGTCATTCTAACAGGCTCAACCACGGCCTAAAACAACCTCAACATGGGCGTGTTGATCTCTCAGCCTTAACCACGGCCTGAAGTAATCGCACACGGGTGTGTCCCCACCGAGCCTTAGTTAAGTTCTATTCTAAAACGGGCATGTTTGAGGGCTTTTAGGCATTCTAAAGCCTATTTAAACACGCTAGAAGAGGACTAAAGGGGAGACACGGAGTAGGGAGCAAGGAATTACTCCAAGAAAGCCGATTGATCCATCTCAGAAGCCGGATTCATCATCAAAACTGAAGATCTCTCCTCGATTTCCCTTCAGGAGTATTAGGTTTTCTTTATGTTTTGTATTCATTATTCTTCTGAGATGTTTTCCTATTTAGTTATAAACTAAACCCCCTAAATACCTAAGGGGAATTAAACCTAAGACGAATCTTGTTATTATTTTTTGAATTGTATGATAAATATTTAACTTGTTCTTAATTATGTGCTCTTAATTCTTGTTTCGATATTTCAGGATATTGATTCAAGTTAATGCTCTTATTTGGAGGATGAATAGTCTCTGTCTAAGAGTAACTTTGTCATAATTAAGTGAAGTTGATTGCGCGCCTAAAGATAAGGTGACAAGATTTTGTCAGATTAGGGTGAAACCTAATAAGGGGATCCATAGATCGAGTTAATGCAACCTTAGGGTGTTAATTAGAAAGAGCTTTCAATTATTCAACCTAGGGTTAGACGTTATTAGTCTTGAATAGGGATAATAACATAACTCAGGGATTTCTACGGAATAAGTTAAATGAATAAATCGTCCAATTCGGAGTCAAAATAACAAGTGAAGTCTAGGTGGATTTTTCCTTGGGTATTGTCTTAAATCAATCGTTTTTCCAAAAGTAATTCCCCACTTCTATTTTCTATGATTTCTTAGTTTAGTTAATTAGTTAATTAAAACAAACCTTTTTTATTTTTAGGCTATAAAAAGACAGTTAATACTAGTACTTTTAGTTCCTTTAGGTTTGACAATCCGGTCTTGCTAAAGCTATACTACTATTCGATAGGTACACTTGCCTATGTCGTGATAATAGTTAGTTTTAAGAATGATTAATTATAAATTTATAAAACTTATCACGGAAAATTACGATCAAGTAATCAGTACAAACCGGTATGAAATAAGCAGACTTGGTCAATCGATCCACAATGATCCATACAGAATCTTTCTTAGTGGGTGTGAGGGGTAACCCACTGACAAAAACCATAGTCACTAGCTCCCACTTTCGAAGAGGAATCTTAGTCGGTTGAAGCAAACCCGAAGACAACTGGTGCTCAGCCTTAACCTGCTGGCATGCCAAGCATCTAGCCACAAAATCAGAAACTTCCCGTTTCAACCCTGGCCAGCAGTACAACTCACGGAGATCTCGATACATCTTGTTTCCACTAGGATGCATAGCATAGGGGCTATTATGTGCCTCCCTTAGAATCGACTATCTCAAATCGTCATAATTCGGTACACAAATCTGACCGCGGAAACATAGTACCCCAACGTGTTTACTCCAAAATCAGTAGTGCCACCATTCTCACCCTAACAAAATCGCAACTCAAGAGACTTATCCCCCAGCTGTTTACCTCGAATCTATTCAATCCATGTCGGCTTAACTTGAAGCTCGGCCAACAGACTACCACCATCAAATTAAATGAGACAATCAAACATCTCCCTCAAATTAGTCATAACCTTACGGCTCAGTGTGTCGGCCACCACATTAGCCTTACCAGGGTGGTATTCAATCGTATAGTTGTAGTCCTTAAGTAGCTCAATCCATTGACGCTGCCTAAGATTTAGCTCCTTCTAAGAAAGGAAATACTTGAGGCTCTTGTGATCCGTATAGATGGTACACCTTTCACCATATAGGTAATTTCTCTAGATTTTCAATGTGAACACTACTGCGGCCAACTCTAGGTCATGCGTAGGATAATTCACCTCATGAATCCTAAGCTGGCGAGACACATATGCTACCACCTTACCCCCTTGCATCAATACACATCCCAAACCGACATGTGATGCATCGCTGTAAATAGTAAACTCTTTTTTAGACTCTGGCTATATCAAAATAGAGGCCTCTGTCAATATAGTCTTGAGCTTCTAAAAGGTCTCTTGCTACGAATCAGTCCATACAACAGGAACTCCCTTACGCAGAAGCTTAGTCAACGGAGCTGCGATCAAGGAGAACCCTTCTATAAAACACTGATAGTAACCCGCCAACCCTAGAAAGCTGTGGATTTTAGACACATTCTTTGGTCGTTTCTAATCCAACACCGCCTCGATCTTACGAGGATCAACTCATATTCCCCCAGCAGAAATTACATGCCCTAAAAAAGTTACTTCCCGAAGCTAGAACTCACATTTGCTAAATTTCGCATACAACTTTTTCTCACGAAGAATCTGTAGTACCACTCTGAGGTGTTCATCGTGCTCATCCTTAGCCCTCGAGTACACTAGTATGTCCTTAATAAAAACCACCATGAATCGATCCAAATAGGGTTGGAACACGCAGTTCATCAGATCCATAAAAGTTCCTGGTGTATTCATCAACCCAAATGGCATCACTAGGAACTCTTAGTGTCCATAACGAGTCCTAAACGTCATCCTATGTATAACAGCCTCCTTAACTCTCAACTGGTGATACCCTGATCGGTGATCAGTCTTAGAGAAAATTGAAGCTCCTCAGAACTGATCGAACAGATCATCTATCCTCGGTAGGAGTACTTATTCTTAATGTCAGCTTATTCAGTTGTCGGTAGTCAATACACATACGCATGGATCCATCCTTCTTCTTCACAAACAGCACTAGTTCTCCCCACGGAAAGACACTAGAGCAGATAAACTCATGATCCAGTAACTCTTGAATCTGAGCCTTAAGCTCTACAAGCTCCTTTGGTGCCATTCTATAAGGGACGACAGACACTAGAGCTGTACCATGAAGGAGCTCAACCCCAAACTCTACTTCACGATTCAGAGGTAACCCAGGTAGCTCTTTAGGAAAAATTTCTGGAAAGTCCATAACCGTCCTGATATCCTTAATCGAAGAATCTCTAGAATCAAAAACACTCATGTAGGCCAGACACGCCTCACATCCCTTACGCACTAACTTTTCCTCCCTCAATGCAGAAATCACATTCAATAAGTAGTTCTGACATTCCCCAATTACGACTACCTCGTAATTCCCCTCAGTTCTCAAAACAACCCTCTTAGACGCACAGTCCAGACTCACTCGATACTTAACCAACCAATCTATCCCCAAAATCAATTCGAACTCCCCAAACAGAAGCTCTATCAGATAAGCCAAAAATATTGTCCCTTTAACCTCTATCGGAACGTCTCTATTTAGCCTACTAACCTAGAAAGATTGTTCCAGTGGACTCAATACAGTCACCTCACTGACAGTACTCTTGACTACGGTCCCCAAAGTTTCAGACACAGTGCTAGCAATGTAGGAGTGTGTAAAGCCTATGTCTATCAGTGTAAGATAAGTTACATTATAAATTAAAAATGTACCCGTAATGACATTTGAAGCATCTCGGTCCTCTCGGCGATGAGCAGCATAGACAAGAGCAGGCTGCCTCGCCTCTATATGTCCAGCACCTCTGCCTGGTGCCCTCTGTCCACGGCCCACGCCGTTACCACCTCGAGCCTGACCATGGCCTCTAAGTGGCTGCAGAACTATCCTCGGCGACTGTGCAGTACTAGAACCCAGAGCTTGCATCTAATCAGCCCTTAACAGACACTCTTGAACGTAGTGCTCCGTAGACCCATATATTAAACATGCCCTAGTCAACCTCTAACATTCGTCTGGATGGCGTCTACTACAAAGCCCATAATGCGACATCCCAGTAGGAGCAACAGGAGGCCCAACTCTAACTGGCCCATCAGGTCTGGCCTTTTTCTTAAGCCTTAGAACAAAACTCAAGGGCTCCAAACCCGTCTTGTTCTTACCTCTCTCTATCACGGTTTTGGCACTCAGCACGCTTAACCTCCTTGGCGATCCTCGCCTTTTCCATTAGTACAGAAAAATCACGATCCCTCTGTGGAGCTATTAGGATCTCAAGTTATCTCTGACGCCATCCTCAAAGCAAACACATTGCTCATACTCAGTCGCCACCATATCACGAGCATAGTGGCTCAGTCGCAGAAATTCGGCCTCACACTCGGCCACTAATTGGTCTCCTTGTGTCAGATTCAGAAACTCACGTCTCCTAGCATCAATATAACTGGCTCCCACATACTTACTCTGAAATGTTATCTTAAAATACTCTCAAGTCAACTGTTTGGGCTGGGCGCCCTCCTTAACTATCAGCCACCACTGGTATGCTTCATCGCGAAGAAAGGAAATAGCGCCTTTCAATTTCTGCTCGGGGGTAAAATCCAAATCATCCATGATTCTTTCAGTGGCCTCCATCCAATACTCGGCCACGTTAGGGGCGACTCCAGTGACACCCTTAAATAACTCAGTCCTATTGGATCGGAGTCATTCCGTAACTGACCCTCGGCCCTCAAATCCAGCATTGGGCCCAGCGACCCTCTCTAAAATCCTGAGCATAGCTTGAGACAATGCGTTGTCCCCAGCCATGCGATCACGAGACCCAGTCTCAGTAGCAGGCGACACTGGCGTCTCACTCGTGTCTAAATTCAATATATTATCCATGGAAGAGGACTCAGCTCGAGCTCCTCTACAACCTCTACCTTGGCCTCTAGTACCAAGTCTGTAGATACTTCGTGCACTCATTGTCTAATCAAATTTATCTGTATTACAAATTTTATGGATCAATTACAGTTTCAGTATTTATTAACAGATATTTTATGCAAAACAGTATCAGAAGTTCAAAGTTTGTTTTCGTAAGTCGCAGCCTCATTATAGTTTTCAGTATACACTAACTAGAGTGTTTTCAGTATAGTTTACTACCTATAGTAGTTTCAGAATATACTATCTACAGTATTGGGAACTAAACAGTACAAATTTTAGAAAACTTACAGGATCAGCTCTAGAGACTCTGTGAACCACACAATTTGAAAACATTTGGAAAGAATACTTTAAAAACCAATTTTGGAACCCAAAATTGACAGCTGAGTTTTGAACCTGGCTCTAATACCACCAAATGTAACACCCCAAACTCGACCTAGACGTTATGGCTGAATTTGATAATGTCACATAGAGCGAATTTCAAAAACAAAATTGTCGAGTTAAAACTGTTCCTGTTAATTAATCTGTCTTAATTTAGAATAAAAGGCATGTCCTTAGTTATGTCAAAAATCGTGTCTTTTTAGAGGAAGCTTTGATAAAATTTGTCTTTGGAAAACCATTCGTATTTAAGAAAATCATCATTTCGATTAAAAATTGAGTTTAGACTAAAATCCCATAAACACTTTAAAAATCCAAATAAAGTCCAACAGTCCTTAAGGACCCTGAATTACAACAAAAACAACCCCGAAAATAATTAAGAAATAAATTCCAAAATTGAGTTTAAAACAGTCTACATATGTGTGGAAACTATTGAGTCCTCTATTGCACCGAACCGTCAAGTCTGGAGATTACCTGTACAGATTAAATAGAAATGGTGAGTTTTCGCAAACTCAGTGCGTAATCCTCACAGAAAACATATATACAGATACACATCAGAGTATATATAAAACAGTCTCAAATATAAGTTTGGGCCTTGGCCCAATCAGACATAATTTTAGATAGATATTAGGGTCTCGGCCCATCCCAGATACAATATACAGAATAGAATAATAGAATCCTACCCATCAGTTTCTACACACCATCTCTGTCCATCTCTACACACCATTTGAGGATTAAATCAACCCACCCATCCCTCCACACCGTCTTTCAGATGAAATGTGGCACATAAATGTAGAATTTGCTGGTGGTGTGTCGGATAATGAGCTTAAGAGCCTTTCAGACACTTCCTCTACAAATCATCAACCCACCCCAACGCAATGCAGCATACAATAGAATGTCATGTGGTTATGCAACTTTATCAAAGCACACAATCAATTCAGTATTCAAATTCAGTCAGACATTATACAATCAGATCACATAAATAGGGGTCTAAATAATATTTACTGACCCTACAGTAGGTCCACAGTCGACTTGGGCGACTCATGAAACCTTATAGAACTTCTCAAAAACATGGGCTCACACGCCCATATGCCCTGCTCGTGTGGGCCCACATGGCCCAAATTAGCCTTGGCTGTGTAGACCACACAGCCTGGCCCAAAATTCCACACGCTTGTGTGGTTTACCTGTGTAGGTCCACACACCCGTGTGGCCCACACAGCCCAATTGGCTGAGCCTGCATGTCACACACGACCTCACCCAGCCATCACACGGTTGTGTCATGCGTGCATAGCCTGGCTCATCAATCACACGCTCATGTACTGTCACAAGGCCTACCACACGGGCGACCACACGCCCGTGTGGCATCGACAATAAATTTTTTTAACTTTTTTTTGAATCTCATTTTTGACGTTTCGGGTACACACCTATATCATTTTTGGTGCCTACCCACTCCCGAGAACTTCAGCACCTATGTTAGATCAATATCCCACTCAGTTAATCATTTTAACAAGCGGACTCCACTAAGCCCGGAGCGGAATATTCATCTTTCGAGTGAAAAAACCATTACCTTATATCAAATAACAGAAATTCCACACCCTCAGAACGCCAATGAGCGATATTCAGCCTTTCGATTAACCCTTACAAACTAGTTGAAAGCCCTCCTTAACCAATATTCAGAAGGAACCATTAAGACCAATCGTAAACCAAACTTATCGAACGATCAGAATTACGCGCAAAACAAACAAAAGAGGTGAACTTGAGTAACACAACAAAAAAACGTTAGGGGGAAAAGATATGGAATTTCTGTAAAGAGAGGGACAGAAGAGAATAGAATTTTGCAAAAAGAAAAATTGAACAGAAAAATTCTGATAACCCCCTATCCTAACTCCCCTTACTTTTCTCCATCCAACACCCCACTACTCAGAGTCCAACTCTAATACAACTCTAGTCGAAAATTAGTCAAAAATACTATCCCTCATCAACACAGAGAATCGAACACAGGACCTTCATCTCACCAATATTCCACTTAACCACTAGAATAGCAGGCCCATTCTGATATAGACTTGTCAATAACTAAACTTAAGCCTTTTGAGCAAGATTAAGGCTTTATTCAGAAAGTTACCAAATTTTAGCCAAAGGCATGGCTTGAACTTAAGACCTCTCAAACACACCCAGAACACTTAACCACTGAAGCAGATACACAGTTGTTCAATTAATTGCAGAAACAAAAATATCAAATTTGGGGCGTTACAATGCACATATGAACTATAGATGAAAATAATTTATTTTAAGATGTCAGAATGGTAATACAGTCATAGTTGAATTAGACTAAATAGATATTAGCGTAAATATTATTTCTGCTTTGACAACTCAGAAACTTGTAAGAAAAAGGTGTGAGGCATATTTGGCATATATTTTGGATTCTCGAGTTTTAAAATCATAGGTGGAATTAGTTCTAGCTATTCGTGATTTTGTGGATGTGTTTCCAAAAGAGTTGTTAGGGTTACTGCCAGTTAGAGAGGTTGAGTTTGCTATTGAGTTAGTACTGGGAACTTCTGTGATACTAATCACTTCTTATAGAATGGCTGTAGTTGAATTTAAAAAAAATTAAAAACATAGTTGCAAGAATTGACAAATAGAGGATTTTTTCAACCCAACGTTTCTCCCTGGGATACGCCTGTGTTGTTTGTTAACAAAAATCGGTAGCTAAATAAAGTCATAATTAAAAATAAATATTTATTGCCTCACATTGATAATTTGTTTGATCAATTGAAAGGTGATACAGTGTTTTCAAAAATTGATCTTCTTTTAGGATATTATCAGCTTCAGGTTAAATATTCAGATGTGTCAAAAACAACTTTAAGGACCAGGTATAGACACTATGAATTTTTAGTTATGTCATTCAGTTTAACAAAATCTCCTGCTATATTTATGGACTTGATAAATAGAATATTTTAGTCGTATCTAGATAAGTTTGTTGTTTTCATCGACGATATACTGATTTATTTGATAGATGAAACTGAGCATGCCCAGCATTTGAGCATTGTCTTGCAAACATCATGCGAGAAACAACTATTTTTGAAATTTAGTAAATGTGAGTTTTGGCTTCGAGAAGTCGGGTTTCTAGGTCACATAGTGTTGGCAAATGGCATACGAGTTGATCCTAGTAACATCATCGAAGTAAGAATTTTTCTTGGGTTGGTCGGGTATTACATACATTTTGTTAAAGTTTTCTCGTTCATTACCTTACCACTATGAAATTGCTACAAAAAGAAATTAAATTTTCTTGGTCCAATAAATGTCAACGAAGCTTCGACCCGTTTAAAGTGATGTTAATTAAAGCCCATATGTTAACTCAGCCAGAGTCCAATTAGGAATTTGTGATTTATAGTGATGCCTCATTCAGCGGATTGGTTTGTGTTTTGATGCAAGAAGGCAAAGTGGTAGCTTATCCCTCCGAAAATTGCAACCGCCCAAGAAAAAATATCCGACACACAATTTTGAAACTTACAGCTATTGTGTTTGCCCTGAAGATATGGCAACATTACCTATACAGATAAATTTGTCACATTTTCACTTATGATAAAAGCTTGAAATATGTGATGTCTCAGAAAGAACTGAATTTGTGGCAACGTAGATGGTTGGAGTTGTTACAAGACTACGATTTTTTTATCGACTATCACCTTGAGAAAGCTAACGTTGTTGCGGATGCTCTAAGTCGAAAGTCATTATTTGATTTAAAAACTATGAATACTCATCTGACACTAGTTAACGACAGATTGGTTTTAGCTGAATTAAAAATGAACCTGATGTTTTTACAACATATTCGCGAGGCTTATTAAAATGATCTTAATTAGTTGCTAAACAAGAGAAATCAGGAAATTTCAAGGTACAGAATTTCATATTGGTGTTAATGATAGCTTGAACTTCTGAATTAGATTGTGTTCCAAAGAATTCTGAAGTTAAACAAGAGATTTTGTAGGAAGCTCACAGCAGCCGTTGCTCGATTCACCTTGGTAGTAATAAAATGTACAGTGGTTTGAAGCAAATGTACTAGTGCCCAAATATGGAACTTGAAATTTCAGATTTTATATCGAAATGTTTGATTTGTCAATAGGTTAAAGTCAAGCATCTGGTATTTCCAATGTTGCTATAGTCTGTTATGATTCTAGAATGGAAATGGGAACAAGTTATCATGGACTTCGTGTTAGGGTTACTATTATCGTTGAGGAAGAAAGATACACTTCGGGTTATTATCGACTATTTGACTAAATCCACACATTTTATTCTTGTTCACACATATTTTTCACTAGAGAGATTTGTAGAGTTATATGCTTTTGAGATTATCAGATTGCACGAGGTGCCCTTGTCGACTATTTCTAATTGCAATCCACGATTCACTTCTAGATTCAAGGGTAAGTTACACAAAGATTTGGGCACTAAATTGACTTTCAACAAAGTGTTTCATCCTCAGACAGACGGCTACTCTGAGAGAGTGCTTCAGATGCTCGAAGATATGTTTCGCTATTGTATTCTTGAATTCAAAGGTAATTGGGAGAAATTTCTTCCGTTGGTTGAATTTGTTTAGAAAAAAAGTTACTAGTCGAGTATTAAAATGACCCCGTATGAAGCTTTGTATGGTAAAAAATGTAGAAATCCATTATACTAGAACGAATTGAGTGAGAAAAAGTTGTTGGGTACTAATTTCATTCGTGAAACCGAAGAAAAAGTGAATGTGGTATAAGATTGTTTGAAAGCTATTTCTAATCGTCAAAAGTTATATGCCGATTTGGAAAGAAAAGATATCGATTTCTAAGTTGGCGATAAGGTAGTTTTGAAGGTGTCACCTTGGAATAAAGTTCTCTGCTTTTGCCGAAAAGGAAAGCTCAGTTCGTGTTTCATTAGTCTGTATGAAATTATTGAAAGAATTGGGTCGGTAGCTTATCATTTAGCTTTACCATTGGAATTAGAGAAAATTCATAATGTTTTCCACGTGTCAATGTTGAGATAGTACAGCTCTGATCCCTCACATGTGTTTTCACCAGTTGATGTGGAGTTACAGTCTGATATGTCGTATAGTGAGAAACTGATTAAGATTCTGGCTCATGACATCAGAGAGTTGAGAAATAAATGTATAGTTTTAGCTAAGGTTCTTTGGCAATGTCATGGGGTTGAGGAAGCTATTTCGGAATTGGAAGAAGCTATGAAATTCCAATACCCAAACCTATTCTCTAGTAATTTTTTCGGGGACAAAAATTCCTTTAGGGGAGAGTTGTAACAAGCCAATTTTTAGTGGTGTCGAAAATAGTGGTTTTGGGACCACAATACTGACAAGTGAGTTAGTATTTTATTATTTATTTATTATTTATATTATTATTATAAGGTCGTACGAAAATTTGGTAAAAAAATTTTAACATTTAGATAATTAATTAAGTAAAAATGACTAAATCGTAAAAGTTGCAAAAGCTAGTTTCTATTAATTAAAGGTGTTAAATGGCTATAGAAAAGTGAATTGATGGACTTAAATGGTAAATATATCATTTAGATAGATAGTGGATGGTTTAGGAGATATATTTTACGAATTTTTTTAATTTTAAAAGGTTGAAGTTATAATTCCATAATTAGATAAAAATTAAAACAATAACAAAAGCCTAATAATCATCATCTTTTTCATTGGCACTAAACAAAATCGATTCACCATTGTTGAGAACAAAAAGGTTCAGCCAAGCTTGGTTTTCATGCATGGTATGTAATTTTTACCTGTTTTTAATGATATTTTTTTAATTTTTGTGATCGTTTAAGCATAATCTAGTTAACCCGGGGGTTATTCGTAAAACTGTTAAATGTTTTGAAAGGTGCCATTGATGATTTTGAAGTATTTTTTATGTTTGATGGTAGATTATTAAGCTTGATCGCTAAAAATGATTATTTTGAAAGTAGTTTTTAGTGATTTTAATGTTTAGGGATTAAATTGTTAAAATAGTAAAATTTCGTGGAATTATTTTGAAATTGTGATAAATATTGGTTGTAGAGAGAGACCTTAGAAAACTTAGTTATCTAAGGAAGTTATTAAATGTAGTTAATTTGTAATTTTCGGGTTAAAGAACTAAATTATGTAATGTGTAAAGTGTAAAGTTTAGGGGTAATTTTGTAAATTGCTAATCAAAGGACTTATAAGAATAAGTTTAATTATTTAAGTTGCTTGTATCGAATTGAATGAAATTATTATATAGATCAAGAAACAAATTAACTGGACATAAATTGTGGAAAAGCAAAATTAGCAGAGTAGTTGTCGGCATCTGTTCATAACCATTTTTGTTTAGGTAAGTTCGTATAATGATTGAATTTATAAAGTTAATGTTTTTAATGAAATTTATAAAGTTAAAGTTATGTGATAATTTGTAGTTTGGATCAAATTGCATTAAAGACTAAATTGATGGTTATGTTTGAAAAATAAGAACTATATGGATGTGAATTGAGAAAGTATAATATGTGTTAAATTAAATGGTTTGGAAACAAAAAGTGACCCGTATGAACCTCGTGAATACTTAGGATAAAAATGACATGTCATTAGAGGTTATTTACACTTTCGGGTGCTGGTCTTGGATGTCCTACTGATGGCTGAGATCCTGCATTTGTTGCAGATTCTCCACAACTCGTGTGAGCATCATCATGTAGCCTAACATCCTTTCCACAGCTCGTGTAAGCATATATGGTTATAGCCATAGCTTGGGTGAGCATTTTCTCAAGTATCCGATGTTGTTTCATTTGGTTCAATGGATAATAAAGGCTTAAACGAATGAACATATTTATATGAAATGTTATATGATCTTGATAGATGAAATGGAAAATGTTGGTATGAATGCTTTGAAATGAAAGAGTGGTGCTTATTGGAAATGTGATGAACGAAATGTTTACTATTATATGTTCCATGTTATGTTGAGATTATATGTTTCATTGTTGTACTTACTAACCTTATGAGGTTTGTGTTGTATAGGAAAGAAATATATGCTAATGATCTAATGAATGAATCTATGCATGAATGGTTGAATAAAAACATATTTGGTAAGTTTAAGTTTACGTTATACGAGCTTACTAAGCACTGGTTGCTTACGTTAGTTATTTTTTTTTCCCTGTAGATCAGCTGAAATCTCAGTCGGCTAGAAGCAAGTTAGAGCATTCACACTATTTGTTCTTCAACTTGGTAGAAGTTTAATAATTTTGAAGTTGGGTTATGAATGGCATTTACTAGGAGCTCTTAAGTTTTTTTTTTTTTACGATAATGTTGTTTAAAATTTGGTTTAAGTATACTTGTAGTTGTGTGTACATCTTTTGTTTTGGCTTGTATATGTCTATATAGGTGCCCTTGGTTATTTGGTTCATGCTTTATAGAAGTGGTTGAGATATGGTAAAATTTATGTGAATAGATGGATGAATTGGTATGTTTGGAAAGTGTATAAGGTAAGAGCTTGTGATCTTTCAATGTGAATTTAGTTTAGTGTATGAAATGTGGTGCAATTGAAGGCATATCGGTTGGGCACTTAGTTTTGATGTTTTGGTATGTTTTAATCATGTTTGAATGTGTTTAGAAGGTGTGAAAATAGCTGAAATTAGTTTGGCTTTCTACCTAAGAAATGATTGATGATTTACCATGTTGTAGAAGTCATTTTAAGTGCACACAGGCTGTCACACGGCCGTGTACCATACAAGGTCACTCCACACGGCATGTGTATTTAATTTTGGTGCAGGTTTTTCCCACACGGTCACAGGTTGTTACACAGCCATGTGACCTTATTTTCAAATTGTACATAATTTGGCCAGATAGCCATGTCCCTGAGCCACACGGCTTGGGCTCTGTCAGATGGCCGTGTGACCTCTATTTTCATATTTTTTCTATTTTTCCTTTTTTTCATTTCAAATTAGTCACTAATTGTCTCCAAATTTATTTTTAGGTTTCGTATACTCGAATTAAAGCTAATTTTTTATGAATGTCATGAATGATGATTGGTTATGAATATTACTATTTAAATTAATATTTGATTGATTTGTATGACGTATTAAGATTTGTTATTTGTCATAATGCTCTATAACCTTAATCTGGCAAAGGAGATGGGTTAGGGGTGGTACAATAACATAAGAGAAGAGTACTCAGATAATTACAACAATTCAGTCACAAAATAAATTACAAGTAATTGGACTATGTTAAAAGTTTTAACAAACTACGGGGGTAGTGGAATTACAATTAAAAAAATGTAACAAATTATAAACATAAGTAATTTTACCGTCATGGACATCATGATAAAATGTATCACATACCTAGATCCAAACTAATGAAAATCACAAAGCTTTTGGGTTAATCTAAGCACTCGTGCTGATATTGTATAATAATAATAATAATAAGGGAAAAATATAAGATTAGTATTTGAACTTGTCAACTTCTCCCAGATTGATACCTATAATTTTTTTTGTCACAGATTGGTACCTGAATTCTTTTCGTCCACTGGTTTGGTACCTGAGCCTAACGCCATTTAAATTTTGTTGACGTGGCAGCATTAGCCAATTGCGCACCGCCATGTGTCGCAATCTGGGAACCCCATTTAACCTTTTTTTTTATCTGCTGACCTGACCATTTTGAAAAAAAAATTAAAGACAATATTAATTAAAATTTGAAAAAAAAATAATGAATTAAAAGTTTAGCATCGGGCTTTGAATCGTTTGGGGAAAAATCTGTCTATTCTTCATCTGAACGATTCTTCATCTGAAAGAAAACTATTAGCTTTTTTGTTGAAGATCAAAAGCCAGATAATAGTTATTAACAATCCCATATTTAACATTGATTCTTCATCTAATAAATCATTTCAATTCAATTTGTTTGAAAGAAAACCTTCAATTTTTTTAAACCTTCCACAATTTTAGATACCCTTTCGATTACCAATCCATCTAACTGGAAAAAAAACCCTTGTTACCCTCTAACCCCAAACCATCACCGGAATAGGGTTACGAAGCATTACTGGACCTATCAGAAAATTTACAATTAATTCAAAATAAATGACATACATATCTTGATTTAATTATAAAGTCCCTATAATGGACCCTCGAGGTCCAAATCACATGTTAGAATCAAATCGGAACTTGTTCGGGTACTCTGATTTTTTTTTGTGCGAACTCAATATAATCCCTTTATAAATATCTAACCTTCCCTGCAAATTCAAATTAAGACCAATCCAAACAAATCAATTCATGAATTTATACATCTCTAATTATAACAAACTAATAATATAAAGTTTTAACATTTTTATGTTTATAACAATCTAACATAAGATGTTTAATTGATCAATTTAAATTATCATTCAACAAAATTGCCAAAAGCTATGATAGACTATGTTTAAGACATATGTAATTGTATGGAACAACCATTACCATCATTTATCATTAATATTTATATATCAAAATAACAACAAATTACAACCTAGGTGCATGCCATTTTCAAAAGAGAAAAGTATATCACCACGTATTTAAGTTCGGGATTGACTTGGATGCTGAGTCGTTAGTCACTTTTTACCTAACCTGCGCACGAAAACAAACCGTACACTGAGTATGCACTCAGTGGTATTTCTATAAACCAACATTTAAATAATTATAAAATACATATATAACACTACTCAAATTCAATAACTATTCAAATATTCACCTTTCAATTCAGTGCTCTATTTTATTTCAAACTCAGTATCAATCATTATTTTTCAATAACAATTATTTGTTTATTTTTATTCAATAACAATCAGTTCTTCAGTATCAAACAATCAATAACAATCAGTTATTCAGTCCAGTAATACAGTCATTCAGTTATTCAGTGCAATAGTTTACCCCTATTAACATAACTTAGATATTGACGGTTACACGGATCCAACCAACACAGCAGTACGGCACTCAGTGCCTCATCGGCTTTGCCGAAGTAAAAAATTATAGTACGGTACTTAGTACCTCATCGGATTAAACCGAAGTAACAGTAACAGTACGAAACGAAAGGTGCCTCATCGACTCAAAGTCGAAGTAACAGTACGACACTTATAGTGCCTCATCGACTCAATGTCGAAGTATCCCTGAACACTTCCAATCCTATGGCATGCCAATTATATCTGACTGAGTCCAATACAGTTAATAGGGTATTTCAATTCATTTCCCAATTCACAGTAATTAATCATTTCAATATTCATTTCACAATAATTACATACTTATATACATTCAATTCAATATCAAAACACTAATACTGTAACATCCCGATTTTGGGCCTAATCAGAATAGTGGTTTCAAAACCACTATTCTGAGGCTGGAGAAATTATTTTTAATATTATTTTATGTGTTATATCATGATTATATGAGTGCATGAAAATTTTGGTGAATTAATTTTAGCGTTTATGAGCTTAATTTTGAAAAATGACTAAATCGCATAAAGGGCAAAAGTTTTGTTTTACTAGCCAAAGGTGTTAAATTGCTAAAGAACCATATTTGGAGGTGTTTAAAGTGAAAATAGGCCCTTAAAAGAAGCTTGGTCGGCCATAGGGACAAGATTTGACCAAGTTGTCAATGTTAGGTGGGTTGGTGACTTAAAATTGAATAAAAGAGAAATAAAAGAGAGAGAAAAAGATATCATCTTTTTCCTCATCTTCTCCTCACCGAAATTACCAGCAAAGAAGAGGTTTTGAATACTCAAAAATATCAGCCATTATTATCCCTTGCAAGTAAGTGATTTAGATGCTTATTTTTGATAATTTTTGCACTTTTGGAACCCTTGTAGCTTAATCTAGCAAATGAGGGGACTATTTTGCAAAATGGTTAAAAGTGTAGGGTTTTTCCATGAGAATATTCATATTTTTTTTCTTCATTTTATGGAAGAAAATGAATCTTAGTTGTGAAATAAACAACTTTTGTGAAAGGTGTTGGCATGAAAACACCTAAAAGTACCATTTTATAAAGTTTGTAAAATAAGTTGTAAATGTGTGAAATAATTGAAATTGTGAGTTGATATAGTTATAAAAAGAATTCAGTTAGGCTTGGTAAAGGAGGAAATTTGATAAAAATCGATTTATGAGCCTAAGGGCAGAATCGTAATTTTTGTAAAATCTAAGGGCAAAACGGTCATTTTGCCAAATTATGAATTATAGAATGTTTTAATTAATGTAATGATTAAATGAGTAAATTTCATCATGATAGATTAAGAAAATCGAGATTTGGGCTTAAATCAGAAAGTACAAGGTTATGGACTAAAATGGCGTAATTAACCAAAATTGCATTCGAGGTAAGCTAATGTGACTAATTTAAGCATGTTATCCATATTATTGCTAATATATTTGAAACTTATCTGTCTAAGATTAAATTGAGTTATATGTTAGTGATATTGTGTATGAGAAAGTGATGCCAAATGTTAATGTTTTGGTATTATGAGTATTGAGATGATTTATTGTTATCAAGAATTTATATATGCTTATTTGATTATTATGAAAGTATGAAATGTATGTTAAAAGTGTAAATGACATTACGAGTGAGTGGGACGAAAATGTGTTAAGCTAGAAATCTCGTTTGAACCTAAGGAATAGTCTAGGATACACGTGATATGTCAAGAGAAACAATGTGATCTAAACTCATGAGTTGTGGTCTGAGTTCATGAGATAAGTGATACATGTAATATGGGTCTAGGTACTGATTTTATGATCAAACCCATGAGTAGCTCAATGAGTGGGTAGTGCATGATAATGCTTTGGGGTCCGGGTGCTGACTTTGTGTACAGACCTGTGAGTAGCTCAAATGCGGGCATTACATAATATGTGATAACTTTGGCTACATACTTTACGCGCTATGAGTTGATTCTAGTTGCGTATATGGCACTTATGTGCAAAGTTTCTGTGTATCCAATAGTATTTCGCGTGTTCAATGGGTAATTCGAGGTATAATTTGACGATGGTCCCATTGAGGTAAGTCAATGGTGAGAATAGTTGTAAGTTACGTTTCATGCCATACAGGTATGTACACTAAACTCATGTGTAATGGCCTTGGTACATGTTTTTGGCAAGAATGAGAATATGTGAAGAGTAAGTTAAAGAGGTTTGAATGATATGTAAATTCATGTTTATTATGTCATGTTATGATGACCTTGAGATTATGGATTCATGCTTATGATGTATAAACATGTATTTTTACCACGATGGTAGAAATGATTTGTAAAGGTGTTATTAACTTAGTGATCATTATATTGCATTAAAACAGTTTTGGACAGCAGCAATAGTCCAACTTTGAAAATCCACCAAAAATAGTAAAAAGTGAGCTAGAGATTGAATTAAATATGGAATTGAAGCTTATCAAGTATAGTTTCTTATAAAGGAAACGATGTAAGCAAAAGAATTTCATACTATGAGATATTTAAATTGTTGTGAGACAGAGTCAGGATGAATTTCGAAATCCCTTGTTCTAATTTGATAAAATCATTAAAAATTATAAAAAAAATAGTTATGGGTTATAATTTATATTCTTAGAATTCTTAATGAGTCTACTTTCAAGAGAAATTAATTGATAGTAAGGAAGGGTCAGAACTGTCAGACAGCGAAAAAGGGGTGACTTTGAAGAATAAACTGTATTAATTGGCTAAACGAAAAATTTTGAAAATTTTATGGTAAGAAGTTATGTGAGTCTAGTTTCTGGGAAAATTAGAGGATCTTAATTTGGAGTTCCGTAACTCTAGATATAAATAATTTAGTGACTATGACTTGAGAAAATAGCTTGACCTGAACATAGGTAAAAAGGCAATTATGATGGTATTACCTTAAGAACATGTTGTAAGAATTTGTGAAAGCATATTGATAAATTGCTTATTATTTTTCATTTGGACTTACTAAGCGTGAAGCTTACTCCCTTCCTTTCTTTTTCTTTAGAGTTGTCAGGTGAGCTCGGGGTTGGAGATCGTCGAAGGCAGCATCACACTATCAAGTCTCTACCTTTGGAATATTGAAGCATATATTAGAATTTTCAAGTGAGTGGCATGTATAGGGATCTAGTTTATTGACATGTGTTATTATGCTTTAGCCATATGTATTGGTTTATAATGAGTTATATGCATATGGCCATGACATGTGGCTCATATTGATTATGGCTTGTAAACCTAACTATACATTTCATGTCTAATGTTTATGATGTGATTATGTTTGTTTGTCATGCTTGGTGGGTAATATGACATGTGTGTTGGATATATGCTTTTAACCAATTGAGGTGATCACAACCATGTAGAAATTGCACGATAAGTCGGTAATCATAGCATAATGGTAAAAGTGATCATCAAAATGACAAGTCTTATGAATGTGAATTAAGGAATTTAGACTTGGTATTGCATGAGTAGATGCATTACATATAAGAGGACATGTTAATGTGGTGAATATGTCTTAATAAAGAGTGTTTAATCATTAAAATGATGCTATGATATGTGTCTTTAAAGTGGTAAAGGTTGTGAAAGATTAAGGAAACAAAAAGGCTTGGAAAATAGCCTAAGTGCTAGCCACGCGGGCAAAGACACGGCCATGTGTCTCAGCCATGTGGAGGACACGGCCTAGCACACGGACGTGTGGCCTGGCTGTATGGAAGACATGGCCTAGCACACGGGCGTGTGGCCTGGCCGTGTTGTTCAATTTGTTTTGCTAACATCATAAACAGAGAGTTACACGGCCTGAGGACACGGGCGTGTTGAAGACACACGGGCTTGTCCCTATGTCCACACAGGCGTGTGACCCTAATTCCTGAAAAAAAATTTCTAAGTCTTTCCAAAACTTTCCAAAGTTCTCAGTTTAGTCCCAAACAGCCTTTAATGCATGTTAGCGCCTCGGTAGCTCGTGTAAGGGACATTATGCATGTGTATGAAAAGTTTGATACAAATGAAATTTTATGGCTCGATTTTAAGAAATGGTGTACGTTTAAGTCCGGTAATGTCTCAACCCTATCCCGGCATAGGATACAGGTAAGGGGTGTTACAAATACTTACCTTAATATCTTTCCATACACATATAATAATAAAAACAACAATTTAAATGTTAAGTTTAGTTTATAGAAATACAAACCGTAATTCTCGAATTACTCTTCGTCAACTTTCTCCTTTCCTTTTTTTGTCAAGGTCTCCGGTATTACGTTAGCTATGAAAATTAAAATAATTATACCATTAATTACAGCGTTAATTTATAATAATAATTGAATTTCTATCCAATTTTTATTTTAGTTCCAATTTAGTCCTAACTAGATTTATCTACTTTTCTAATTTAATTCACACTTTATTTTTATTCAAATTTCATTTAAACTCAAATTTAACTACTAAATTTTGAATTTTCCTCAATTTAGTCCCTACAACATAAAACTTATAATTCATTTTACAATTCAATCCTTATTTCACTTCTAACTTGAAATTCTATCAATTTAACCTCTAATTCTTCAATTTATTCAACATGAACAATATCTAGAAATCTAATAACTTTCAAATTTTCCATTAAAACAAATAGTATTTATCTTTTGGATTCCAAAAACATCAAAATTACAAGAAAATGGACTAAATTGACTTACCAAATTAAACCCCAAGCTTTAAAAACCCTATTTCTTCCTTTTCTTTCTTTTCTTCTTTCCCTTCTTTGTTTTCAAATGGTTCTATATCTTTTTCATGCTTTATTTTGTTTGTTTTATCTTTTATTTTACTTTAGTTTATTATATTATTATATTAACTTAATAATTATTATTATTTCTTAAATAATAAGTAAATAAGTATGTATTTTACAATTGTATGTATATGATTTATTACACTTGTACTTTACTATCACCATACATTTGTCAACTTATTAATTTGTTCATTGATCTAATAATATAATATCAATTTAAATAATAATAATTATTATTATTATTATAATAAATATCTATTTAATAGCAAATATAAATATTACAAATGTACACATGTATATTTTACATTTGTATTTTATCATCACCATCCACTTGTCATAATTTCAATTTATTTATCATATAGAAATCTTTTACTAATTAATAATAAATAATAAAATATCTTTTTACTAATTATATATAAATAATACAAATGTACTCATTTAAATTAATACACTTGTATTTTATTTTTTTACCTTACACTTGTCTTTTCTTAATTTATTTCATAATATAATAATATAATCAATTTAATTTATAATATAGTAAAATAATAACAATAATAATATATTTTATAATTAAACACTCATAAAAATCAAAGATTTTTATGCTTTGCCGCCTCACTCATTAGAATAGGCTTAATTCCCTATTTAGTCCCCTTATCTTCTTTTAATCTATAATTAGACTTCCACACCTTATTCAATTCAATCTTTTTTCCTAATACCTATTAATTAAGCTAAATTTACCCAATTTGAACCTAATTAAATACACCACTAGACTCATAAATATTTCTAATAATTATTTACGAACCCATTTTGTTAAGACAGAGGCCCGATAATGTACTTTGCCGATGCTCATGAACTTTAGGTCATTACAATTCACTCTATTTTTGTGGATTATTTTTCATCATCGAATTAAGATTGTCATATTTTTAGCATACAAAGCTTTTTTCATCTTCGATGGGGTTTTGTTTTTATGTTTTTAAAAAATTAAACCCTTTTGTTTGGACTCATTCTCACAAACTGATTGTTTTTGTACGTATTATATCTGACTTCCAATTTTTAATTCGTATTATATCTAACTTTTAGTTTTTGTTTTTGTTGCAGGCCAATTTTAACCCATTAAAACCCAATAAAACCCAAAACCCAACTATCCAATAAAACCCAAAACCCAACTACCCAAATAGCTAAACCCAACTAAAAACTTAAACCCATTTTAACCTATCCTAACCCAAGCCCAAACTAACCCTAATAGCCCAAGTCACACAAAACAAATCAGAAACCCTAGGCCCCTAGGTGTGCCGCCCCTACCACTGCCACCACCACCTACTCCACCACCCATGTCAGCACCGTTCATCCACCTGCAAGAAACAAAGACAGAAGTGACAACAATAATAAACTAATCTTGAAAAAGGGCTATATAAGCCAAGCAAAAATCATTCTAAAGGGGTTCATTTTTTTTGAAATACAAAAAAATATAGTAAGTATTGAATGCAAAGAAGAAGAAAAGATTCAAAGATCAAACTAAAAATCTCCAAAACAGATTCGAAAAAAGCAAGATTTACAAGGGGAAAAGGTTGCTTCTTTTTCTTTTTTATTTTTTTTTCTTTCCCAAGTTATTCATAAACACATATGTATTAAAAATACAAAAAAAATAAAAATAATAATACCTTTTCGAATTTCTGGCCACCGTGTACGGTGGCCGGCGGTGGCAGACCGGCGACGGCCACGGTGGCCTTCCTGGCCGGAGCAAGGGCCTAGTTCAGAGAGAATTCTCTCTACTCTCTCTTCTTTTTTTTCCCCTCACGTTAACAAATAATTTTTTTTCTCAAAAACTTGACTTTTATAGCCCCCAAAAACGACGTCTTTTTGGGGTTGGCCATTAACACCCAAAACGACGTCGTTTTGACTTGGATCGGATCGACCCGACCCGACCCACCTAGGATCCGCGTGTTTTTTAACGAAAGGGCTAATTGCGCTTTTAGCCCTTCCGCTTTTTTATTACTTTGCAATTAAGTCATTTTTTATTTTTAATTTGGCCCCGAAATTTGTCGCGATTTTCAATGTAGTCCTCGCTGATGTGCTGCGTTTTGATGGGAATGAATAATTGTTGTTTCGATCCCCCTATGTTTTGTACGCGTTCAATTAAGCCCCTTTCTTTTGTTCTATTTCGAAATTTGCCCCAAAACTCTGTTTTTAGTTCAATTTTAGTCCTTTTTCGTTTATTTTCGTTTCTTTATTAAATATTCTTATTTTTTTATATTATTATTATTATTATTATTATTATTATTATTATTATTATTATTTTCATTACTATTATTTTTAATACATATTATTACTAATTTTTACCATATTATTATTTTTTTATATTATTATTGTTATTGACATACATTATTGCTATTAACGTACTAATATTTTCTACTTATTATTATTACTATTATTATCACTATTATTATATCATATTCTCTTTTTATATTATTATTATTTATTATTATTTTTCATGTACGTACTATTTATATTATTATATCTACTTTTACCCCTATTATATTTATTATTAATATTAGTATATATTTTATTATATATATATATACTTTTTATATAGTATTATCTTTTTCTATTATTAGATTTATTATTATATTTATTATTTTTACTATTATTATTATTTTTATCATTATTATACATATATACGTATAGATATTTTTAAGTACTTATTATAAATATATTATTTTCTTATTATATTATTATGTATATTATTTTTTACTCATTTCTTCATTATTTTATTATTTTAATACTCTTATATTAGGTATATTTTTTAATATTATATTTTTTATATATTATGTATATATATATTTTTATACTATTTCATGTATATATTTTTATATTATCCTTATTATTGTTATTAATATTATTATATGTTTTATTATATATGTATATATGTTTAATATATCTATAGGTATATATTTATGTAATATTATTAATAGGTGTTTTCAACATTATTACTATGTATGTATATATTATGTAAATATTTTAACATTATATTATATATGCATTTTTATATACTACGTATATATATACCTTTTAATATTGTATTTTATATATATCATGTATATATTTTGAATACTATATTATATTTTTTCTTACATATTATCTTATATATATATTTTTAATAACTATATATTATGTATGTATTTTTAACATTATACTATGTATATATTTTTTATACTATGCATATACTTTGTAATACTATTATTATGTTTATATTTTAAATATATATACTTATGTATATAGGTAATATTATTAGTGTTTTTAATATCATGTTTCCATCACTTTACTAACTATTATTATATGTATATATATACATTGTTTTTTATTTCGCGTTTAATACTATTATTACGTTTAATATCAAATGCATTGTTATTGTTTTTAATATTAGTATCGTATTTATTATTTGCTTCGATATATTTCTAACTCTTTTATTTTTTCTTACCCATTCTGTATCAGTTTGCTTTTCTTATTATATTATTAGCATATCATTATTTTTATTATTATTTTCTTTTTATTGTAAATATTGTTTTTATTTTTATCCTAATGCTCTTATATTATATGTTAATATTTTACATTCATTATATCATTGTTTGCACCGTTTATTTATTTATGAATTTCTATTTTAAAAAATATTTTATTCATTTTTTATCAATAAATAAGGCAATGAACCGATTTAACATTAAGTCATCGATTTCATTGCTATGTTGGGTGAAATTCGTCGGCTCGTGTTAAAAATGGGACACCCTTCTAAAAAAACCGAAAATTAAAAATTCTCATTTTTCAATCGGATCACGATTAAATGTCAAATTGAATTCGTATTTTTGAAAATTAAGACAACACGTGTTTAATAAAGATACCAATTTTGGGCGTCGCGAGGGTGCTAATACCTTCCTCGCACGTAACCGACTCCTGAACCCAACTTTACTTTGGTTTTTGATGTAGACCTAAACTCGACCTTCTTTTTTGTTTAAAAAATGAATTTTCTTTTAAAAGAAGAGGATTTATTAGGTGTCCGATCACACCTAGAAAAAAGGATCGGTGGCGACTCCCTTTTTTTTTAAAAATCGAAAGTCGATTTCCAAATTTTCAAACTTTCAAATAATCGCCTCAATTAGTGACCAAAAGCAAAAAAAATTTACGTCACTACAGTTTTTGTTGGCATTCGTGAGTGGCGAGGATTTTCTTCGAGTGTTTAAGAGATTGAGGGTGAAAGGTATGTCTGTTATGTATGTTTCTTTACTGTTTATGTATGTATGTTATGTTTTTAAACTGTTATGTATATTATGTATGTTATGTATTGTTATGTATGTATGTTATGTTTACTATTATGTTATGTATGTTATGTACTATTATGCATGTATGTTATGTTTAATGTTATGTTTGTATATTTGTATGTATGTTATGTTATGTACTGTTATGTATGTATGTTATGTTTACTTTTATGTTTGTATATTTGTATGTATGTTATGTTTACTGTTATGTTTGTATATTTGTATGTATGTTATGTTATATAATGTTATGTATATTATGTATGTATATTTGTATGTTTGTTATGTGTTATATTACTGTTATGTTTGTATACTATGTATGGCATGTTTAATGTATGTATATTATGTGGTATATTACTATTATGTGTATGACTGTTTATTAATGTTTATGTATATATATTATGTGGTATATCACTGTTATGTGTAGGACTATTTATTAATGTTTATTAATGGTATGTATGTATGTTATGTTTAGCACTATTAAAAATTTATGTGTATATCATGTATGTATATTACAGTTTATATTATGCATGTGCAGTTTGTTATAATGTCTTAGGATAAATGTGTAGTGCATATGCATTTGGGACCAATTGACCCTTCCATTCCAAGGAAAATGCTCAAAAGACAAAAAAAAAAAGTTAGAGAAGAGGGAGAGATAAGTGGGAGTAAACTGTCTAGAAAAGGAGGAAGATAAAGTGCCACAAGTGTTTCATGGTTGGACACAACTCCAAAAGTTGTCAGAATTCAACTACTATAAGTGTTATTAACTTATAAGAATTTTAATGCAAAACATGTTTAATTTGAGAACTACTAACATGTTTAATTTGCAAAGTACACCTCCACCAGCTGGAGTACCTCTAGTAGCTCCTACTCCACCATCTCCTTCTCAAATTGTTGCATCCGAAGCATATGCATCATCACTACTAGCTCCTTCAACACAACCAACTCCTCCCATCATGCCAACCTCTTCAACACAAGATATACTTACAAGACTTCGTAATAGGGGAAAACAAGCTGCGCAAGGGATTAGGTTATACACTGATGAAAGGACAAGGATGCAAATTTTGAATGTAAGTAGCCCACCTTTAAACTGTTTATTGTATTTTGATGAAATTTTTTAAATTATGTATTTTATGCATTGTAGCCTGGTATAAGAGGGGAAACCATGGTGACTGCCCCAACCAAGTGCACCAATAAAAGGAAGGACAAGGAAACTGCTGGTGGGACTTAAGAAAATAGGAACACGAAAAATGCTAAGTCTAAAGACCCACCCAAGCCATGGAGATAGTTGATGCTAATCCATGTTTAATTTGATGGTCCTATTTTGTTAACATATGATGGATGGTTTTATTTTGTTGGATGTATGATGATGGACTGTTTAATTGATGGTTGTATTTTGATAGACACTTTATTGATGTTTTTATTTTGATGGATGGTTCAATTTTGTTTATAGTGGATGGGTCAATTTATGGACAATAAAAAAAATATTTTTCTTTCCATTCAATTCATTCATTCTTAACAACTAATGGAAATACATGAATAACATTTCACCATCCAAAAGCAAGATAACCAAAAAAACATCATCCATGGTACAATTAACAACAACTCATAAGCAATTGATAATTTGTTGTCCCTGGACATTTTATCCTTGTACAATTTTATCTTCTCTTCCAAACGAGTTACCCTCGATCGCATTCTTCGCATCTCGTCAATATTGAGCTCATCATTCTCAAGTCTTAATCTCATGTTCTTTGTTAATAACATCTTATTTTCTAGCATTATTTCAATGATTGTGCATCCTTCTTCTTTTACAGTTGAGTCTATCCCCTCACTGTCACCTTCAACCTACTGAAAAAAATCACATCTCTCGGTCTTCATTTTACACATACAACAAAAAACAAAAATAATATTAAAAATGGTAATACACAATAATTCTCTGCAAATTGCAATGACAGATCAAAACCCTAAAGCTTAGTTTACCTCTTTGAACTTCGAACACCGAAAGAATTTTCTCCTTTATTCTTTGGAGTATTTGTGTTGCAAACGGGTGCCCTTAAACTGCAACGGTAGCACACAACACTTCTCTGCGCACTTGATTTTCTATTCGTAAAAGAAGACATGGTGGAGATGTGAAGGAGATGGAAAATGAAGAAGAAGAAAGAAAAAGAAAAGAAAAGAAAGAAGGGAAAATTTAAAAGAAAACCAAAGTTGGAAAAAAGAGAGAGATGCAAGATGTTGAAAAACAAAAGAAAAGAAAATGGCAGATGATGTGTCGTTGAAAGCACCAAAAATATCCTATTCCTTGTAAAATAGTAAAAATAACAGTAAAGGGGAAGTAGGGTCGAATCCTCAGGGATCGGATTGCACGAATGCTCGTTTCTTAAAATTTTGGACAATTTCTTGGCCAAGAAAACCTGTGTTCCTGAAAAACAGAAAAATAGAATTAAAAATCTGGAAAAATAAAAATAGAATTTAAAGTGAATTGGAATGGCGAAATTAAATAAACTGCCGAAATTAAAAAGAGGAGTATAAAAATAAATAGAGTTGGGAAAAGAGAGTTTTCTTATGTGGTGAGATTCCAGCCTCCGGTTGTCTCGTTCCTCCTTGGGTTCAATCCTTGGCTTTTAAGTAATCCTTCTCGAGCAGGTTAAGCCAGTTATAGTGGAAGAGGACGCCTACGACCACCAGCTCCAGGAGTTTAGATTAAGCTTTGGCGGAACCTGACTCTAGCCAATAATCGCTTCTGTGGGATTATCTTCTTCTAGATCATCACTTCCTAACGGAGAATACCACGCCGTTTTGTCTCTTAGATTCGCTAACCTCTAACGCAGAAAGCCAACGAACCGACTGTGCAACCTTCCCAAATCGTACAAAGCGGCCATTCCTTGCACAAGTTGAAAAGATCACCTATTAAGGGATATGGACGGAAGCGTCAGCTCGTAATACGAAGAAGCGATGAATACCCTATTGAGAAGGCCAAGTGCGGATTCTAAGCCTCATGAATCTTTTTGGAGAATTTCGACAACCTTCGGCTAGATTTGGTTTAGTGACTCATGATTTTTGGGAAAGAAATAAATATAATATAATGGGAATTTTATTGAAGAAAATATGGATGGGAAAGAGAGTGTTTACAAGAAAAAGATATGTTGAATATGTGTCACTCCATCCCCTATTTATAGTGCTAGAAAGCCTAGTCTATTCCTAATGAAATTCTAAAAGATAAATAAAGATAAATAAAGATAAATAAAGATAAATGAAAATAAATCCTAAAATTAAATCTAAATAATTATCCCTAATAATTATCCTAATATAATTAAACATTAAATAGAGTCTTATGCTATAAAATCTCTTCTTTTGCATTTTAGTCCTTGGGTCTTCCATATTTGCATTTTTGACACCACTTCTCTCTTTCTTTGCTTGTTGGCCCATTATATCTTCAAATTCGTACTTTTTGCCTTTAAATTTCCTATTGCCTCCAATTTAGTCCCTAAAAGATAAAAGACCACAAAATAATCCAAATTAGTAGGATCATACTCAAAATAACCATGCAATTAGCACATAAAATATGTTGTTCTAGAGTATTATCAGCAGAGCAGACGATGTAGAGAGAAAACGAAAGAAAAAGAAATGTTGAAGAAGATGGTGAAAAATGATGAAAAATTAATGAAATATAACTTTAAAAATTAAAATAAAAAAACCAAAGGGGTCGGATCAATAGATAAAAAAAGGGGCCAAATGGGGTTCCCAGATTGCGACATATGGAGGCACACGATTGGCTAGTGCTACCATGTCAGAAAAATTTAAACGATGTTAGGCTCATGTACTAAACCAGTGGATGGAAAAAAAATTTTGGGTACCAATCTGGGACAAAAAAAAAAATCATAGGTACCAATCTGGGAGAAGTGGACAAGTTCAGACACTAATATTATAAAACCTTAATAATAATAATAATAATGATGATGATGATAATGCAAAGAACACAAGAATAATAGATGTGTATAGGGGGATTTCTATTGCATTTCTATTGCATTTCTCTTATTTTTCATCATCATTACAAGTAGTATACTCTATATATATATATATATATATATATATATATATATATATATATATATATATATATATATATATATACGGATATTAGACTTCTTATTTTCTAATATATAAATAGGAAAGATGTTATCATGAGATGAAATGTGAAGAGTTAAGGAAAATGAGAGGTAAAAGGTTGAACATCCACTTAATAGCATTCATAACATGAAACTAATAATATTGATAAAGGCTATTATTAAAAAAAAAAAAAAAGCCTATTAGCACCCTTATTTATTAAGACGTGTTTGGTAGTTACAAACTTTTGATACACGAAGCCCTTGAAAAGAAGCAATTGAGAACAGAAGCAAAAGTTGCTTAAGCTACAATTTTATATCTGCATATCACCTTACACCTTAAAACCCTTCCTTGAACATAGAATCCTGGCATTACCATTATCTTAACCAGACTCCCTCCATGTGACTTTTGCCTTTCCATCAACATATCTTCCATGTACTGTGGATCAAAGGTTGTATTTTCTTCAACCCTTAAAATCCCTAATGGTGGACTGAATGAGAAAGCTAGTAAATGAAGCAACCATATGCATTTAGCTGCAACGAAGAAAGCTTGAAGCAGCTGTTCAGGCCAGGGTCTGGTCCAATTCAACGTTGAAATGATTAAACTCATCTTCTGATCACAAAACTTACTGAATTCTTCACTGTAATATTTAGTCCCTTTCCTCACCACTTCATTCCAGCTGAGGTTTCTAAGTGCAACATAGGAGGAAAACTGGGCTTGGCGATCTTGTTGAGGGTCCAACAGCTTTGGGGACCCGTTTTTCTGGAACACACAATTCTCAAAATCTTGGTACAATGATTGGTTTATGATTGCTTCCAAATGGTATAATACCGTCTTTGAGTACTTGGAATTCAATGAAAGTTTATATGGTTGAAGCACCAAATTCAAGTTGTCCATTAAAGTAGTGTCACTCTCTTCCATTTGTGCAACAAGTGCCTTGCACAACTGTTTCACTGACAATCTTGCTTCGGATACTATCTGCAAGAAACCCTCTACCATTACCTCTTCATCCACCGGCATCGGGTTGACGGATTTCCCTTTCCCGAGCTTTTCATTGATTTGAGAATCCTTTGTTTGTGTTGCTTGCCCCAAGGCTTTCTTCAGCTCTTCACAATAGGTTTCTAGATACTCCAATTTCTGGTTAAGCTGTCCTAATGAAGATCTCATCTCAGAAACTTCCATCAATGCAGCATCCCTATTCTCATGTGCTTCCATCAGCTCTCTCTTCAGTTTTTCAATCGACAACATGCCCAAGTCCTTGAATATTTGCGAAACTTCCTCGGATTCTGTTGGAGCTGGCGAACTATCGTTCTTGTGTTTCTTCTTCAACTTAGGGAATAACCATGAAATCACCCCTCGGTTCTTGGGCTGCGGTTGAGTAGAGGAGTGGGAGTCGGTGAGCGGCACCACCGTATTGGAATTCTTGATGTTCCTAACCAGGGTATCGGAGTCGGTGGTTATAACAGCGGGCTTGCATCTATTGCAAGTTGAGAGAGACTTGAAATCCCCCAAACTGTTTCGCCTGCTCCTACTGGACTTGTAAAATGTAGATCCGGGTGATGTTCGAAGGAGAGTGATGTGGTTTGCACAAGAATCGGGAATCGATTTATGATCATCAGCGGGACATACATGAGATTCAAAGGCAGGCAAAGCCGGAGAAAATACTTTCCTTGAACCCCAAATCTCCTCCTTGTAATCTGATAAAACAGTTTCGGTGCCACTTTCAGATAATACTTGGTTATTTGTATGGTAGCCAGTTAGTGCTTCATCTTCATAACTCTGTCAAAATGTTCACATAAACTCACTTTTCACACTGAACTTCAACTCTAACAAAATCAGCTTCAAGAATTTGTTTTAATTAACAAGGAGTTTCATAGGAGATGAAAAGACTCAGTCAAGACAAGCAACTAAGGGGGAAGAAAACAATGCTAACACAGGTTATCAACTTATAAATCTTTCATCGCAATAGATACAATTTAACAATCAAGATGGCAACCGAAAAAAGAAACCTCAAGACACATGCATATGAAACAACCCATTTAAACTTAAGAGTAAACTACTCAAATACTCATCTACATACTCATCTAAGTTTTAGCATATTAAATTTTTTTGTTAATTTAATCACTCCTGTTAAATTAATTTTGCATTTTAATCCTTCAACTATTAAAATGCGTTTAGTCACCAAATAAAATTTTGATGTGACTTAGTATAATGATAAGTTTAACCCTCAATGTTTACTCATTTTTTTCATTTAGTTCTAATTTTAAAAAGTTTAGTAAATTTAACCCTTAATATTTACATATTTTATCAATTTGGTATTGAGTCTAAAAATAAATTTTAAATTTTTTTTTAAAAATATATAAAATATTATAAAATTATAAAATATATTAATTTTCTAATTAATTATTTGAAAAATGATTGAGCTAAAATGAAAAGGACATGTTAACTTTTTAAGTACACTTTTCTATCAAATTAAAAAATAACCTAATCTAGTTAACTTCTCTTTTATTAATTAGAAAATTGTTAAAATTCTCACTAAATATTAATTAGGGGTGAATTTTCGATAGAATCAAGTATAAAAATTTGGAGTTAATCAAGTTGATGAGTCATATTTTATCATCCTAACTTGATTTGAAATTTTTCGAATTGAATCTAGTGAAATTATTCAAGTTAAATTAAAAATTAGACATGTCAAACTAAAATATTGTTACAGTAAAACTAATTTCATGTTAGAACACAAAAATTTGAAACCATATATATTTGAAAACTTTTTCAAAACAAAATAAATAAATAAAAGATACTTTAGTATCATAAACTTGAATTATTAATTAACTTATTTATGTCCTAAATTTTTTTTCTAAATTTTAAATTTCTTTATGTATTTTTAGAAAATTTTAGAACTTTTTTAAAAATATATAAATTTTATTAAGAGAGACCAATTTGTTCATTTTCAAAATTAACAAGAAGCAAAAGAGTATTCACATAAATCTGTTATTCGAATTGTAAAATTTAATTTGACTCAAACCCGAAACTCGAATTACTTGTTCAAGTTGGTTTGAATAACACAATTTGATTAACTCGAAATTCATTTTTTTTCGATTTTCTCGAATCGAAATGAGTTTTGCTCAGCCTTAACACTAATAACATCTCACGTTGCAATTCCACTGGCTTTCACCGCACAAACGGAGGTTCAGATTCGATCCTCAAAATCCCGACGACAACGAAGATGAGTTTGAGATCACTAGTGTCGCGAAGCAGAGGAACCGGTAGTCTGATTTCGATGAGATGATGAATTGTGGGTTTTTATGGTAAGAAAAAAAGGTATTTATTTTTATTTTATGTAAATGAGCTTTTCTGGGTTGCTTATAAAATTGTTTGAATCTTAGTTGAAGATAAGCACTAGTAGTAAAATTAAATTAATGGCGTACATTTGATTGAGAGAGAAACCAGGGTTTAGCATGATACTTGGTTAGAAGATGGTGGAGCTGCTTTGCCATACCTTGAAAAAATAATTAATTTTCTATTTTTTTTATTTATAAAATGAATGAGATAACATTTATTAAACTTTAAGAATTTTGAAATATACTTTTTATAAATTTTTTGAATATTTTATACAATTTAATCATTTTTAAATTTATATTACAAATTAAATTTGTCGAATTTTTTAAAATTTACGATAAATTAACAAAATGAATCAACATTAAAAGTTAAATTTATTATTATACTAGACTATATTAAGAGGGTGACTAAAATATAAAATTAATTTAATCAAATGATTAAATAAAAAAAATATCATTTGGCATTTAAAATTATTTTTCCCCCTTAAAAATAATAGGAAATATATATAGTAGTATATACATTATTTATAGAAAGTGAAAAAGTGGGTCTTTACCTAGCTGTTCCAATGCAAAATTTGGCCAATAGGTTTAGGTTTTCTTTTTTTTTTTTTTTTTTTTTTTTTGGGGGGTGTGGGGACACCAATTCCTTAAAATCACTCTATGGTCTTTTTCATTTTTCCTTTTTACCTTTTAGTTTTACTTTAAAATACAGAAATTTTGTGAGGACATAATGTCATAGTGGGACCAAACATGACACTTTCTTTGATTATAGACTTATTAAAAAAAATGTTTTGTCATATTATTCAAAAACTATTATATATATTATTTTCATTCAAACATAAAAGAAATTCAGCTATTTATTACGATATAATCATTAATAAATTGTTGAAATAAAATTATCATATTTGGATTATATATCTATATTTATACTATTAATAAAATTTTTGATTAATTTAATATCACCAGTTAACCAGGTATCAATTTGGTTAGGAAATGACTAATATATATTTTTTTATTAAATGACTACTATTATTATTTTGATGGCATTTTTTTATATTTTTATATTTTTATATAGTTTTAAAATAAAAGAATTAAAACTAACATCTTTAGAGATTAAACCCATCTTTAATAGATTTATAAATAAATTCTTTTTCACTACACAAATAATAATTTTTGAGTAAAATTTTTAAAAAATAACTTTTAACATAAAATATTTTCCCTCACCTAATTTGTCAGTCATTGTGTTGATGTTATAAATCAACTTAATATTTAATTTAAAAAATAGATTTTTAATATTGAATTTTTGTCACTAACTTGATAATTTTTTAGGTGCTAAATAATGGGAATGTGTGTATTTACCTATTTCAATTTTCTTTTACTCACAATTTAAATTATTTTTTATTTTAATTTTGTACATATTTCATATGTGTTGTTATTTATTGCATGCATTTTTTGTAACTATTATATGATATTTTTAAACATGTACATGTGTTCTAAATACATGATTTTCATACACATACAGGTGTAATTAAATTTTTAGTAATACATAAAATATTTTATTTTTTTCTCTATGGAATTCCATGTAAGATTAAGGGAAATAATTTATATGAGAGTTGTTGCTTTTCATAACTACTTTTGTTGGGAAAAATATTAGTTAAAGGAAATAACAGGTTTAAAACCAACAACCCCAACCTTAAAGTAAGCCTGGCCACATGCAAAAAGAGCATTCTACACCATTGCTACTAATCATGCCTCAAACCTTAAAGATCCAAACTTTTCTTCCTAAAAGAAAACACCCCTTAAATACAATAATTTTGACTACGATAAGAAAATATAATATATAAATACTAAAATTCGACTTTCAAACCTGATGGATGACATTATCTGTTAAATATAATTATTTATAAACGAATTACATTAAAGTTTAAACCATACTCCAAATCCCTATAAATTGTTAAATTTTTATTTTACTTTCAAAAATTTATATTTTCAACTTTTTATTTCAAAAAATAAAAAATAAAATCGTTAAATTGTTTTTTATAAAATTTGTTGTATGATATTTTAAAATAAAAAAAATACTTACGTAATAAAAAAATATTGAGCAAAAAATTTACATTTTAATGAATTTGTATTTAAAAAATTTAACAGCCTTAGAAGAATTGCATTTTTAAATTCAAAAAATAAAAAACTATTTTTTAAAAATAAAAGAAAAATAAAATTTTACTCCTAATAAAAGAATTTGGAAAATATTTTAAGGTATATAAAACAAGATGATTGAACCCTCTCCTTTTCATTTCCAGCCTTTTGGCTCAAATGAAATATACTACACTTACTCCTCAGTCCCACCACCATTACACAATGTTTGCTTCTCCTTTTTTCCTCACCTTCCTCCCATCTACCCCCCATATTTCATATATTTTCTTTTTCATCTCAAAATATTTTAAATTTTTATATTTTAATAATTCATAATATTTTTCATATTATATTATATTATTTTTTTTTATTACGTGCCATATCTAATATTACAATGAATTGAAATCTATCATTCTTTACAAATAAGTATTAGGTGTATTAATAAAACAGGTTGTACTCTTAAAAAAAATACAAATTTAAACCATTAAATCAAATTACAGTTATAAATTTCAATTATAGCAAAAATCTACCTCTCCTTTCAATTTGATTTACATGCCAACATGTCATGTTAAATATTGTTACAAAAGTTTAAAGGTAAAACAAAGTAAAAATAATAATAATGAAATAAGATTGCAGGATTCAGGGTGGAATAAGATGGACATTTGTCCTGTTTTGTTTGTCAGATGTTGGTAAAAGTGGATTCCCCATTGTTTTAACGACCAATTACTTAAGAAAAATAATAATAATAAAAAGAGTAGGAATTATATTTTATTATAGTATAGTATTAGGTTGGTTGGACCTCTATTACAAAGTATTATAGGATTATTGGTTAATACATTCCATCATCCTATTCCTATGTTCTTTTCTAACTTCAGATTCTTGGCTATGGTGTAAATTTCCATGTAATAGTGAAAACGTTAATTTCTTTTTAAAAAATATCATTATATTTATTAAAAATTCTCTATAACCATGTAGGACAGAAATGACTAATAAATGACTAACATATAGAAGATGACATCAAATATAATGGTAAGAATGATTAATGAAAAGAGAAGAGAAACATCAAACTCACAGGAGTGAAAACAGGGTAGTCCTGAGCAGAGAAGTGAGAAGCAGGGCGTGAAACAGGGGATGAAAAAGATGGGTACTTGAGATTTGCAGGGCTGTTCCCTAGCATCAAAGCTGCATGTAAAGCTCTAAGCTCCACGGCCTTGGCAATGGCGGCCTCTATCTCTTTCCTGCTAACTTCGTTGTTACTGTTATTATCACTCTCTTTGCTTTTAAAGATTTCGGAAGCAGTAGCTGCAGCAGCCATGAACAGGGGATGAAACAGAGCTCTACATATACACCCAAAGCACTCAACAATGATGAATTCTTTTGCCTTTTCACCCCCCCCCCCCCTTCAATGAAACAAAAAGGATTGGAAAGTGGGTATTTAACGATTGGATTAGATTTGCAGAGATGAAGATGATATCCTGCTTAGAATGTTGGAGAACCCTAAACTTGAAAGAAAGAGAGAGTGTGAGAGAGAAAGATGAATGTAGGGTATGTATCTCAAGTCCAATGTGTGTTTTGTCTTTGTTCTCAATGAATAAATAGAATGACGGCATGTGAAGCAAGCAATAGTTTTTACTCAATG
The DNA here is from genome assembly GCA_025698475.1 of Gossypium anomalum. Lineage (NCBI taxonomy): Eukaryota > Viridiplantae > Streptophyta > Magnoliopsida > Malvales > Malvaceae > Gossypium > Gossypium anomalum. Next base: position 17,904,230 of record CM046963.1, on the reverse strand, counting down.
AACCAACAATGGATAACATTTTCAGTTTACAAAAATACCCATAATTCTATCAAAATAACCATTATGACAAATAGAAAATGGTGGTACCACTCCTTCAACATAATCACTAAAGACTATACCACTACTTAACCAAATAGTTTCAGTTTCATGTGGTAGCTTTGTGATAATGTTTCAAAGAAAATATTGGTTTATTCAAAATTCTGGCCTTGGGTAATCATAAACATTGAATTAATCATTTGGGTTGGATGCCTGGAAGGATGTAATTAGACCCACTATGTTGTTTGATTAGACATGTGTTATCTAAAAGACTTATAGTTGAAGCATGTTGATATTAAATTATGTATTTATTCTTTTTATAATAATAATAATAATATTAGTCTGTTTTTGGTTAGAATCCATGCTAATAACAGTTTGGAGTCAATAGAAACAAGCTAAAAAACCTTAATTTGATTGTTGGAAAAAGGTTGTTTTGATGAGTGCTTTGGGGGCTGAAAAAAGGGATGAAAAGAAGAAAGTGGAAAGTAATATAATTAGCACCATTGACCCATCATTGTGGAACCGGCAATCACACCTTCAAAATCATGTATATATTTGACATATGTAAACCCTCTCATTCATTGCTAAGATTAGTTGTTGCAGTGGAGATATCATTTGCCATTTGAGATCTTTTTCCCTTTAAAACTAATATATCTTATAATATATTTTAGTGTAATTTTTGTTGTATATAATACATTATTTATAGAAAGTAAGGGAGAGGGCAAATAGGTCTTACATAGCTGTTTCAATGCAAAATTTGCCCAACAGGTTTAGGTGGGGGACACACATATCCAAGCAACATGCACTCTAACTTTATAAATAAATAAAATTCATTTTAACTCTCCTTTTAATTTTTTTTTTAACTTTTAAATTTGTATTATTTGTTAAATCATCTCAAAATAAAAAAAATTAATCTTTTTTTTTTGTCTACGTATATGTCATATTAACAATTAATTAATTTTTAAAATTAAAAAATATAAATTTTATTTTTCAAAAAATTAAAAATTATTAAAAAATATAAGAATAATAAAAATATATTTTTGATTTTTTTTGTATTTTAAAAATTAATTAATCGCTAACGTGACATTCACGTGGCAATTCATATGTATGCCACATCAGCAAAGTTAAAAATGTTAACTTTTTCATCTATTTTGGGGTTATTTAACAAACAATACAAATTCAAAGGTTAAAAGAGTCCAAAAGTTAAATAGAGGGCTAAAATAATTTTTTCTATAAAGTTAGAAGGCCAAATAAGTCATTATGCATTCCTTAAAACCACTCAATGCTCTTTTTCAATTTTTCTTAGCCTTTTAGGTTCTATTGTTTTCACTGAAAATGACTTTCAGAAAATATTTTCTACATTTTCCTGTGTTTGTTTCATGAAAAACAGCTAGGTCAACTGAAAATAAACCCTTTTTTCTAAAAGATGACTTATCCTTTTGAAAATCCTAAGTCATTTTTTTGAAAAAAGCTCCTTTATTGATGATTTTATTTTTATATAAAAATTAACTTAAGTCATGCTTAATATTATTATATTAATAATAAATTTTTATTTTTATTTTTATTTTTAAAATATTTAAATTTAATAAAATATTATAATTTTCAATATTATTAAACATACATATTTAATTATCTATATCTAATCATATAATTAATTTTTGATATAATTAATTATTTTAATAAATTATTTAATATTTTAATTTTATTTGAATAATAAGTTTTAAAAATAATAATTTTAAATAATATTATTTATATATTATTGAAAAATATTCAATATTAATATTTTAATAATAAATATTAATTACAATTATAAATATATTAATAATAAATGTTTTGTAGTATAGAGGTTAAAATATGCTATAAGTTTACGTACTCTTCACAAATTTAGAATTTAGTCCATGTACTTTTATTTTCAAGAATTTAGTCATTTTACTTTTCAGATTTGAAAATCAAGCCCAACTATTAACATTGTTAAATTCTTTTATCAATTTTATTAATGTCACATTTTTAAATAAAAAATACTCTATAATCATGTAACTAAAAATGACATTATAATGAACATGAATTTAACAAAATATTTTTAATAATTCTAACAACAAAATCTGAATTTTGATATCTAAAAAGTAGGACTAACCCAAAAATAAAAGTAAATGGACCAAATCTCAAATTTACAAAGAGCATAAGGATTTATGACATATTTTAACCTAGTGTAAAAATATGAATATTTTATTTTATAAATATGAGTATTTGTATTAATAGTGCTTAACTTCATTTATCCTTTACAACTCTAGTGTGTCAAGTAGTCTCATATATGTAATATATGTAATTTAAGTTAAGTCTTAATTAAGTATTATTTATTATTAAGTTTATATATGATATTTATATTACAAAATATTTTTTTATTATAAAATAAATTTCGATTGTTAAAAGAAAATTACACTATAATATTTTATAACAAATATATTTATGTCGTGTTTATTTTATAAATAACAATGTAAAATATAAATTTATAGATATAAAATAAACTCAATTAAACAATAAAAAGATAAGAAAATCTCAAATGTATATTTGTTTCATTTAAAACAACTTTTATAAAATATTTTCATGAAATCTATCAAACAATTAAAAATATTTTACACAGATTCATTCAAATATTTTACACAGATTCATTCAAACACTAGAAAATATCAACTTTTTCAGAAAAAACAACTTATTTTTTAAAAATCATTTTTAGTGAAACAAACTACTTTAATTTTACTTTAAAATGGAGAAATTTTGTGAGAACATACTGTCATAGTGAGACCAAACATAACACTTTCTTTGATTATTAAATTACACACAAAATGGAAAAGAAGTTATTAAGAAATAAAAATGCCCTAATATTATTCAAAAAAACAATATTTTATTCAACAATTATTTCAAATCAAACATATATTATTTTCATTCTAACCATCTAACATGATTTAGCTTTTATAAAAGAAGCTCAGCTATTTACTACAATATAATCACTAATAAATGGTTGAAATAAACTTATTGTTTATACTATTATTGAATTCTCTGATTGAATTGATGTCACGAGTTAATTAAACATAAATTTAATTAGAGAAATTATGAAATTGTAGTTTCATAATTAAAATGTTGATTAAAATAAATTGTATTATTCAAGAGTACTTTAATCTTTTTACTTTAACAAAAACCAATAAAAATATAATGCGATTTGAACACATACCAATTGAATTAGTAAAACTTTAAATTTATTACTCAACCAAAATTCCATTTTAATTATTTTTATACAATTTTATTTTAATATGCACAATTTATTACTTTCATCAATTGTATATATTAACAATTTTTATTTTATGCACATTTTAATCATACATTCATATTTTAAATATGTGATTTTCACATATATATATATATATACATATATACACGTGTGATTAAATTTCTAATAATACATAAAATATTTTATTTTTTTCTCTATGGAATTCTATGTAAGATTAAGGGAAATAATTTATATGAGAGTTGGTTGCTTTTCATAACTACTTTTGTTGGGAAAAATATTAGTTAAATGAAATAAAATGTTTAAAGCCAACAACCCTCCCTTAAAGTAAGCCCGGTTTGTCAACCTCCACATGCAAAAAGAGCATTCTACTTGTTTAATTTACACCATTGCTACTAATCATGCCTCAATTCAACCTTAAAGATCCAAAGTTTTCTTCCTAAAAAGAAACTTTAAATACCATAATTTTGACTACGATAAGAAAATATAATATTATTATAATTTATTTAAAGCTTAATATATTATTTGTACACATCTGTATTATTTTTTAATTTAATTTGATATTTATATTCAGCAAAAATTAAATGTTTTGGTACTTAATAATTATATAATGACTTGCACAATTGACCCGTTGATTTGAGCTAAATCCTTCTAATTTACAAGACTGTGGAAGAATGAAACCCTAAGATTCTTTTAGCATAAATAAACGATTAAAGAAAATAAAACCTCTTTCATAGTCTGCTAATACATTTACATATTCAACCAAACATACTCCAAATCCTTATATTTGATTTCAAAATCTAGAATGCAGTTTTTTAATTAAATTCTTTTATATAAATAAAAAGAATACTCATTTAATAATCATGCAAAATCACATTCTAATCAACACAGATTAAATAAAGAAAAAATTATTAGTGTTAAAGATTTGCATTTTTAAATTCAATAAAGAAAAATTTAATAGTATTAATTTTTTTTAAAATATAAAATAACAATTAAATTTTAAGAAGAGTACATGAAATTAAAAAAATAAGTATAATGATTTATTTGACCTCAATCTTTACATAAAATATCATTTTAGCCCTCTATTTAATTCTTTTTCTTTTTTGTTAAACCATCCCAAAATGAATGGAAATGTTAATATTTTTTAACTTTGTTGACGTTGCATGCATGAGAATTGCCACATGGATGACATGTTAGCATTTAATTAAATTTTTAAAATTTTAAAATAATAAAAAATATTAAAATTATAAAAATTATATTTTTTTTAAATTTATAAATTAATTAAATGCTAACATGTTATCTACATGGTAATCCACGTGTATGTCACATCAGCAAAGGTAACAAATGTTAACTTTTTCATTCATTTTAATGTAATTTAACTAAAAAAAATATAAGTTTAATGACTAAAAGAGGCAAAAAAAAATTAAATAAAAAATTAAATTGACTTTTTTATAAAGTTGGAGGGCAAAAAATTCATTATGCCTAAATATATTTTAAGCTAGATGATTAAAGCAAATGTTCCGGAAGATGTAGCCCAAGAAAAACCCTTTCCTTTTCATTTCCAGCCTTTGGCTCAGAAAAGAAACAAGAGAAAGGGTGGCTTTTGCCTTTGGTTGTCTCTTTCGTTGTACTCAAACCAAATATACTCCACAGTCCCACCACCATTCCACAATGTTTGCTTCTCCTTTTTCTCTTACCTTCCTCCCATCTACACCCCATATTTCTTATATTTTCTTTTTCATGTCAAAATATTTTAAATTTTTATATATATTAATTATTCATAGTATTTTGAAACATTTATATATTTATGTCATATTTATATTATATCTTAATTATTTTTTCGTATCTAATATTATGACAAACTAACATTCTTTACGAGCAAGTGTTAAACGTAATGGCAAGATACATTATGCTTTATAAAAAGAACATTTGTTCAAACCTTTAAATCAATACTATTAACAGAGATAATAAAAAATACTGAATATAACCCCGATATAAAAGAATTATTTTTTCAATTTAATTTACATGCCTACAATGTCACTGCTGCCTGCCATGTCATGTTAATATTCTTACAAAAGTAGAAGTACAAAAAGGTAATGAAATAAGATTGCAGGATTCAGGGTGGAATAAGATGGACATTTGTCCTGTTTTGCTTGTTAGATGTTGGTAAAAGTGGATTCCCATTGTTTTAACAACTAATTACTTAAGAAAAATAATAATAAAAAAGAGAGCATGAATTATATTATAGTATAGTATAGAATTAGGTTGGTTGGACCTCTGTTACAGAGTATTATAGGATTATTGGTTAATACATTCCATCATCCTATTCCTATGTTCATTTCAAACTTCTGATTCTTGGCTATGGTGTATGGCACTTCCTCACGTTCCCAAGTGTAGTAGCCCATTCTTGCCTGGACTTTAAAACCCAAAAAATAATAAATAAATAAATAAATGTTTATTTATTACAGTCCGTGTACAAAACCCAAAACTACACTTTAGCCCAACCGAATACTAAACCTAAATCCAAACAGACCGGCTACAACCCAATAGCCTAAACTGCCCAGCAGACCCATTTACACCCTACCCCTGATACTCTAAACCCAAAACTTAATCGGCCCAATTGGCCCAAACTTTTACATTGAGGCAGGAAACCCTAGGGTTTCTGCCTTTCCCTCCTAGCGCCGCAACAGATTCTGGAGAGTTCGAGGAGCGTCTGTCCAGCTCCCGAATCGAGGCCACCATTCAATGCACTGTCTCAGGACCTTTCAACGCCCCATCAGTGCCTCACCGTCTCAACGACTCCTCAGCCACCGATCGTGCCACCATCAACGCCACCAGTGGATCTACGTCACCAGCACAATCATCGCCGAATTTTCCTCACGAATACCTGCAAAAAGAGAAAGAAACAGCAGCAAACAAACTAAAATGGGAAGAAATAAAAGATTTCTCCCCAAATTATGTTGTAAACAGTGGCTATAAAAGCCTGAATCAAATATGATGTAAAGGACCGATTTTTCACAAAATAAAAATACATACACATATTCATAAGGCTCAGGCAGTTTCTCTAAAAAAGGTGATTTAAGTTTATATTCTGTTCTTTTTTTTATTTTCAACGAGTATACAAATCAATATTTTAATTAAATTTAAATACTTTATATATTATTATTTTTATATATTTTATATATATTATTTTTATTATCCATTACATTATTTTTATTATTATTATGTATTTTATCTATAAATTATATTTTATATATTTTATTGTATATATTTCTTTATATTTTTTTATAAATTATGTATTATTATTTACTAAATTTGTAAATGGTAAATTTTTAAAAATTATTAATAAATAATAATATATATTATCTTTATTTATATTATAGTATTCATATTTCATTTATATATATTATACCTTCTCTTTTATTATATATTTTTACTATGTATGTGTATTATTTATTTTACTATATTTTATAAAAATTACTCATATCCTATTTACTATTTATATATTACCTATAATATAGGCTATACATTATATATGTTTTTAAATTTTATTATATGTTATATATTTTTATTATATTAGTTATTTTATTATATTTCTATATGTAAAATATTTGTTACTTTATTATTATTATTATTATTATTCTTATATCATATTATATTTCATTATATTTATTTATGTATATTTATTACATATTATAATTTTACTATACATCATAATATTTTTTTATATATCATATTATATACATTATATTATATATTTTTATGTTATAAATTATTATATATTTAATTTTGTAAATTATGTTATACACTATGTTACACTATATTTCCTTACATTACCTTTATTTTATTATAAAGTACACATTATCTCATTATTTTATTATATACATTTTAAAAATTTTATACATAAGTATAATATTAATACTTAGTACATTTTATATATAGTTATTATACCCTATAATATAACTCATATGTATGTATCATCTTTTAGAAAAAGGGGGTTCTCTTTTATCATTCTTATATTATTCAACTTATTTTTAAATATCTTGTTTTTATTTAATTTTTATTTTATACACTTTAATTTACTTATTTATCTTTGGTTTCTCTTATTTTGATATTGGTTAAATTTTTTATGTATCATTTATTTTGTATATTAGCATGAAATTAATTATTTATGGTGATTGGCATAAATCATATATGTATTTTGCAATTTACATTCGTTATATTTATCACGCATTATATGGTGTTTTGCATGGAATAATAATGTATGAACATTTATGTTATTTATGATGATATATGCATAAAGTGATAATGTATATTGTATAATTTATGTCATTATTACTATTTTCTATACTATATTTGCATGAAATGATAAAACATGCATATTGTCATTAGATTTATTTAATTCCCTATACAAAACACATCATTACTTTTAAAACCAAAAGATATATTTTTATTTAATTCAAAAAGGGATTTTAAAAAAGTGAGGCAATGTTTTGATATTTGGGAATTCGGGAAGTAGTGCTTTAACATGCTGGGTTGCAATTTCCTGTTTGTCTAAATATCTAAAATATCCTTTTAAGCGAGTTTTACAAATCATAAGATGATTTCACTACACGTAAAGTTTAAAGATATCGTGTCCAATTATCTTTGGATGTGATATTTATACTCCTTCAAAGCGAATGAATCTCGATTCTTTTTTAATTTGAGTTATTACAGTTTTAAGGAAATCTCATTTTTAAATTCTTTCAAATTTCTAACATTAAGACAAAAATTATTCAATTTGGTACCAATTTTGGGCGTTATGAGGGTGCTAATCCTTCCTCGAACGTAACTGACTCCTGAACCTATTTTCTCGTAATTTTGTAGACCAAAACATTTTATAAAGTGATCCAATCACACTTTAAAAGATTGGTGGCGACTCCCATTTTCGTTTCTCGAAACTATTTTTAAAAGGAGGTTTCGACAACTTGGCGACTCCACTGGGGACTCTTGAAAGTCGAGCTAAGAAATCAATTATTTTATGTCATAATGTTGGAAGTTTGGAAAAGTTAAAAATTTGATTCTGTTTTACATGTGTTTGCTGCATATATGTGTTATCTTATTGCTATACATTGCATTTGCATGACCATTGTGGTCACACCCTTAAGTGGGAGTGAGAAGCTATGCTTTCATGAGGTTTTCACCTTCGTATAAGCTAGTGGATTGCTTCCGGGGTACTGTACCTATGTCTTCGTGAGATTTTCATCTCCGTATGGCCATAAGGAAATGTGTCCCCTTGAACTGAACTTGGTCTACATGAGCCTATAATGGGTGAGAACCGAGGAATCTGCTGGTTCAGGTACCCTTGCTTTAGAGCTAAAACTCATATAGTGAACCTTTAAGTGCTTACCCTAGGGAAATAGTGATAACCTTTAGAAAATTACCTTATAAATACTTGTTTATCATTTTCTTTATATATGATATTGACCTATTCTTATTTTGCTGTTATTGCATGTCATTTGGCATTTAAAGGTGTCGATTCACGGCTCGATTTCTAGATTAGAAAATTTTGTAATGAGGAACGAATACCTTAATAAAGTGGAGGGCAATGCTTCTGTCTATACCTGGTCAGAGAAAACCCAGTTGGAAAAAGGAGATAGTGTCACCGAGGGGTATATGTCAGAGTTATGGGACTTCACTCGTGTTAATTCGACGCAGAATGAGTTACAGGAGTTGAGAGCTATTTGGGCCCAATGGGATTACGAGGCTAAGCAGCTCTTCTATCAGAATTACGGAGACCTTCCCTATTTGCTAGACGTCAAAGTAGATAGACACTTGTTTCGAACCATGATACAATTCTGGAACCCTGCTTATAGTTGCTTTACATTTGGTAATGTTGATCTGGTACCTACTTTAGAGGAGTATGCGACTTTACTACGTTGCCCGAGGATTCAGGGTCACAAGGCTTATGTTAGGCCTGCTAGTTTTCCAACTTTTACGAAGAAGTTGGTAACGATTACTGGGATGAGTGAGCATGTAACACCTCAAACCTGGCCTGAAAGTTTGGCTCTAATCTGGCGTGTCACATTGAAGTGTTTTTCGAAAACCATGTTTCCATTAAAAACCCTTCTTAATAATTAAAAACTTATACCCTTTTTAAACCTTGTTAGAAAACCTCAATTTGAATAACATTCTTAACAACTTTGTAAAAAATCTTGGCGATTTATGGAAGCTTAATTTAAAACAATTGCGGATATGTGATGTTTTGAAAACAGTAGTTGCTTTGGAAAACCGTATTCTAATACTAGCAATTATAAATAAAATTCCAAATTAGAAATCTAGAAAATTACAATAGCTTTACTACAACTCACATAAAAACATTTTTAAAGCAATAATCAAAACTGTAACTTAAACAGTGTGTGTAGCTCCCTCCGAACCCATTGCAGCTCCGATCCATCTAAGGCTGAAAATTATCTGAAAAATTAATAAACGGGGTGAGTTTACGAAAACTCAGTGTGAAATCCCCTACTATATAAAAGGAACAGTCAGTCATATAAAAGAATTAAAAGTTTGGCCCAAGCCCTACTTACAGTTTCAGTATCAATTAGGCCTTAGCCCATTATAACAGACAGTACCAGACGGGCCTTAGCCCATTATAGAATAAGAAACATTATCAAAACTAGAATCAAAATAAGAATCAGAATCAGAATCAAGTGACAGAATTAGAATCAGAATCAGAATCAGAGTTAGGTGATAGAATCAGAATCAGTATCAGGTAACAGAATCAGAATTAGAATGTGAATGCAATCCCAACCCATTCCATCCGTATACACCCCCGTACCAACCTTACACCATGTGGGGAGACTACTCGACCCACCCAACCGCTACACACCATAGAAATTACAGCGAGGCCACCAGATTGTAGCGAGGCTGCCAGATATTGTGACGAAGTCACCAGAACAGATATATGTGGCGAGGCCACGGGGATTGCAAATGAGGTCGCGTAACGCTTCCTCCATCAATATAACCCATGTCCCATACAACAGAAATAATATGTCATAGCATACGTATACAGAAACAAAATATCATACCCATATTTGAATCAAACAATCACAGTCAAGTCATTCATATCACCATCACATATTCACAATCAAATCCGTCAACCACACAGTCCAAGTCAGTCACTTGCCCATAAGGGCAAAATAGTCATTTAACACCCTAGGGGTAAAATAGTAATTTTACCCCACAAGGGTATCTCGGTAATTCTACCCTATAGGGGTATTTCAGTATTTTTACCCTATAAGGGTATTTTGGTAATTCTACCCTACAGGGGTATTTTGGTAATTCTACAAACCAGGGGTATTTTGGTAATTTTACAAATCGAGGGTATTTCGGTAATTTGGTAAACTAAAGTATTCTAAACAGGGATAACAATACGAATGGGCCTAAAACCCTTTCTCGGCCCAAATGGGCCCACACGCTCGTGTGGCCCTTTTAGCCCAAATCTAGCCACAGATATGAGATTCACCTAGCCTAGTCCAATATTTACTACATAATCACACAACTTATCCAATTAGGTCCGTAGGCCCATTGGCCCACATGGCCCCTTTCGGCCCATCGCAGCCCGAAGTAGCTATCCTATAGCTAGAGTAGTGAGAAATACACACCTGATAGGAGACTGGAGTTAATCCGCGCTCCGAGTACTCTTAGCTGACACCCAACCCAAACAAGCACGCCATAAAGCAAAAGAGATCAGTCAAGAAAGGTATCTTTACTCTCCTCATGGTTCTCTCTATTTAAAGTCAGCTTCGCATCCACTCTTATGTTAGCTTTCCGATGTGGGATTCCTCCATCACCAGAGTTTAAAACCAACACCAACTCTTGCCATCCCAACATAGCAAAATAATCAACCTTTGCGTGCCAAGGGATTCGAACCAAAGTCCTCTCACATGCCAACTCCCACCACCACACTAGGCCATCAACTCATTTGTGTCAAAAATCCAACATATTAAACTTTAAAGCGCACCTACTTGCTTCCAGATTTATTAAAAAGAAAAACCAAAACATATTGCAAGAGCCAAGACTTGAACCTTGGACCCGTTGCTTCCTCTATGGCGTCACTTCCTTGTTCCCTAAGTGGTGCCACCTTGCCACTACACTACACTCCTTTTTGTGGTACAATTTCACCAACAATATACTTAAGGCCTACCTACTACACCCAGGGTTTGATACACCTTAAACCAAAATTTTTGCTAGAGTCTAGGTTTGAACCCAAGACTTCTCCAACACTTTTCAGCACACTTAACCACTAAAACAAGCCTTCATTAACGAAATTTACATGCACAACAAAATATTAAAAGCTGCCTTCAACCGCTCCCATGCTCAAGGCCCGAAACTTCTAGGCCCAAATTCAGGGTGTTACAGAGCAGTGGGCTGTAGCTCGTGTGCAGCAAAAGGGTGATAGTAAGTGCATTCCATGGGCTGTTCTAAGGGATTTGATATCGAGGCATCCAGATGTGAAGAAAAGGGTCGACGTCCTGGCTTTGAGTATTTACGGCATGGTGATTTTCCCAAAGGCATTGGGGCACATAGATGAGGCGGTTGCAGATTTGTTCGATCGACTTGGTAAACAGAACACACCTGTACCCGCAATCCTAGCTGAGACGATACGATCCTTGAACGCATGTCAAAGGGCTGGTGAAGGAAAGTTCATTGGATGTGCACAGTTGCTGTTGGTTTAGTTTTATAGCCACTTCTAGAAGCTTGATAAGGTTCCTTGCCGAGTTTTCTTTAAGGGTTATTCTCCTTTAAATGAGGCAGTGGACAGACCTAGGAGAGATGACATTTCAGAAGAGAGGTGGATTGATATTCTTTAGAACCTTCGAGAGGAAAATGTTATGTGGAAGGCTCATTAGTTGGTTCCTAGTGAAGTTCTTTACCGATGTGGCAGTTTTGATTGGGTCCCTTTACCAGGAATTTGGAGAGCTGTTGGATATACACCGTTGCTTGTTCTAAGGCAGTATCAAGCGAGGCAGTTCATACCGGCTACACAAGGTTTAGCTCAGAGTGATTTCTCTTATAAAGGAGAATACTACAAGAAGAGGATGCGAGAGATTTCTGAGGCTTGGAAAAAGCCTTTCTGTATGAAAATCTTGACTGAAGGCTCAACGTCAACCCTTGAATATAAAAGTTGGTTTAGTAAGAGAGTCAATGATAATGTCCCTAGGCCAATTTCGAGAGTGGATCGATCATTAGAGGAGAGCTTATGAATAATTCCATTAGAAGTGGAAGTTATGAAGTAAGAGTTCGAGAGAAAGAATTCAAAGCTTGAAAAGAGGATGGAGAAGCTAGAAGAGGAAAAAATGTGCTTGAGTCTCGATGTCGACGTTCAAAAGATTGAAGCCGAGAAGGTGAAAAAGGAAAAGAAAAAGATCAAAGAAGATCGAGATGACTTGAAAATACATTACAAGAAAGCTCAAGTAACGTTGAAAAGGGTCAGATTAGGGAGATCTTCAGAACAGTGGCAGCATGAGATGCAAGAGGAAAGAGCCAAAGCTAAATATTGGGAGAAGAAGTTCCAAGAGATGCAGTCGCGTAATCAGGCCCTAGAAGAAGAAAATCAAGGACTAAAAGTTAGGGTGACAGAGCTTGGACAATCACTTCATCATTATTGAAGTCGTAACTCTGCAGCCGAGTTAAAAGCAAGTCTAAACAAAATAGAGGAAATGAGGCACAATATTGGAGGGTTAGAATTAGCACTACGGGATTGTGAGTTACGGATTGAGCAACTCGAGGCAAGAGAAGAACAGTGGAAAGGAGAACTTCACCATCTTCGGGATCAAGTGGAGGATAGAGATCATGTCATGGAACAGGCCCCAGTTCAGATTCGAGAGGTTGTTGAACACTTGTAGGAGTTGGCAATACAAGCTAGAACGCTGAGTATGATGTATGAGTCATCATCAAACAAAGGACGAGAGTTAGCATTATTATTGGATAAGGTTAAAACTCTAGGCCTAAAGGCAAAAGTGTATTTGTAATCCGTTTTATGAAAAGATTTTTTGTTCCTTAAATAACGTTTTCTAAAATGAAACTGAATCAGAATCAACACCTTTTTGCATTCATGCGTTTGCATCTCATAGCATTTCATCATATCGTTTGCATTCAAAGTTATAGAAAGACCCTAATTAGTTAAAATTGCTACAGAAGTAGAAAAGAAAATCTGGAAACCACGCATCAGTACGGAACTCGTGCAAAATCTAGGAATATGGATCAAAGGTTTGAACAGCTACAAAAGGACATGCAGGACCAATTGCAAGAGCAATTGGCCAAGATACAAAACGATATGAGGGAGCAAATGCTAGAGGCTCAGAGGAATATGATGACTGAAATGGCTCAATTGCTGAGGGCTACTGATAAGGGAAAAGCCCCTATGGCAATCACTGGTGAGGAGGAAGAAGACCATCCTCCAGGCTTTACTCTACCCCACGGGCTTACACAAACCGATGTACCTCCTAAAAGACCATCTGTCAATATAAGGCCTCAACATGGGCCGGTTGATGCTGGGATCTATATGAATTAAACAACTGGCTCAGGATTCAATTTGGGTGATAACCCTACCAATCCTTTCATTCCTGACTTAGATATAGCTGAAAAAGAAGATTTGAGAGCCGAAGCTGTAAAACAGTTAGAGGAACGTTGCCGATGGTTGGAGGAGAAATTTAAAGCTTTAGAAAGTGCTGATGGGCATCATGGAATTGATGCCAAAGACTTGAGTTTGGTCCCAGACTTGGTGCTTTCCCATAAATTCAAAATGCCAGAGTTTGAAAAGTACAACGGGACTACTTGCTTAGAGGCCCACATTACGATGTTCTGTAGGAGGATGACTGGATATGTGAACAATGATCAACTGCTGATCCATTGTTTCCAAGATAACTTAGTGGGAACAGCAGCCAAGTGGTACAATCAGTTGAGCCGGGCTAGAATAAATTCGTAGAGGGATCTCGTGCAAGCCTTCATGTAGCAGTACAATCATGTGATTGACATGACTCTTGATAGGATCACTCTGCAAAACATGGAGAAGAAGCCTAATGATAATTTTAGGTAATATGCGCAGAGGTAGAGAGAGGTGGCAATGCAGGTTCAACCACCACTGCTGGAGAAAGAGATCACCATGTTGTTCATCAACACTCTGAAGGCTCCATTCATTACTCACATGATTGAAAGCACTACCAAAAGTTTTACGGACATAGTCATGGCAGGAGAGATGATTGAGAACGCCATAAGAGGTGGCAAAATTGAGGGGGAAGCGGCCAAAAGATCGACCCCAAGGAGAAAAGACAATAAGGTGAACAACATGAGTAGCTTCAACTCGAAGGCAGTCACAGTTGGTCAACCCAAAGTAGCTGCGGTTGAGCAACAGGGTTCTCAAAGGCAGGAATCTAGCACAAAGCACGAGAGGATGCAATTCACACCTATCCCTGTGACGTATCGTGAGCTTTATCAAAGCTTATACGATGCACATGCTATTGCTCCTTTCCACTTGAAACCATTACAGCCTCGATATCCTAAATGGTATGATGCAAACGCCAGATGCGAGTACCACACTAGAATATCGGGGCACTCAATTGAAAATTGTACCAGATTCAAGAAGACTGTAGAGAGGTTGGTCAAGATGGGGGGTTGTGAAATTTGATAGTACCCCAAATACTGAAAACCCTTTACCAAGTCATGACAGTCAAGGAGTGAATGCCATTGGCGAAGCTAGTGAGAGAAGGATGAAGGAAAATGTTGATGAGGTGAGGATGCCTATGAAGGTGATTTGAGAAGAGATGATGAAGAGAGGGATGATAACCTCTAAGAGAGAACGAGAAAAAACGGGGATCTACTGTGAGTTCCATGGAGAAGAGGGTCAAGAGATCCAAAATTGTGAAGGATTCAGAGCCTTGGTGCAAGGCTTTATAGATAATAAAGAGCTACAAATTTTTTAAGGTAGCTCTTATAAAAGAGAAATAAGTGTGCTGGAAGATGAACAAAAAAGAACCAGCCGGCCAAGGATTATTATCTTCCTGCCAGGGAATAACAAAGTGGGGATACCAACAGTGCCCAAGGTCATTATCCATAAGCCTACTCCTTTCCCTTACAAGGATAGCAAGAGAGTACCATAGAGTTATGACTGTAGTGTGACAGTGCAAGAGGAAGAAAATATAGCCAGCGCATTTAAAGACGTGTAAGTTGAAGGTTCCCATACGCGGAGTGGGAAGCGCTATGACACAGGGGGCGTCAGAGTGGAGCTCATAAAAATAAAAGGTGTCGAGGTTGAAAAGGAGAAAGAGACCAAAGTACTCATCAATGAGCCGGTGAAAGAAGAAGGGGCTAAGGAATTCCTAAATTTCCTTAAACATAACGAGTATAGCGTGGTCGAGCAATTGTGTAAGCAGCCGGCTCGCATATCAGTATTGGCTCTACTTTTGAGTTCTGAAGTGCATAGGGATGCATTAATGAAGGTGCTCAATGAGACAAATGTCACCCATGACATATCTGTTAACAAGCTGAACCGGTTGGTGAATAATATAAGTGCTGATAATTTCATCTATTTTAATGATGATGAAATCCCACCCGGGGGCAAGGGGTCAACTAAGGCCTTGCATATTACTACTCGATGCAAGGGGTACACACTCCCAAGCGTGCTTGTTGACAATGGATCAGCTTTGAATGTTTTACCGTTGTCTACATTGAACAGATTACCCATTGACAATTCTCACATAAAGACATGTCAGAATGTGGTAAGAGCCTTCGACGGTACAAAAAGGAAGGTGATGGGAAGGATTGACATCCCTTTGGAAATTGGGCCGAATATATATGAAGTGGATTTCTTGGTGATGGATATCAAGCCTTCCTACAATTATTTGTTAGGCAGGCCATGGATACATTCAGCAGGAGCGGTGCCTTCATCGTTGCACCAGAAACTAAAGCTAGTGACGGATGGACAGTTAGTGACCATCAATGCTGAGGAGGACATTATAGCCGCAGTTACTAGCAAGGCCCCTTATGTCGAGACAAACGAAGAATCTATTGAGTGTTCCTTTCGCTCTTTAGAATTTGTAAATGCAACCTTCATTTCAAAAGGAAGTGAGTTGCCAGTACCAAAGATAGCAAGAGCTACGAGGATGGCTCTACGAATGATGGCAGGAAAGGGATCCTTACCAGGAAAAAGGTTAGGAAAATACCTGCAAGGAGGGACTCAGATCCCAGAACTGAAAGAGAAGAGAGATCGTTTTGGTCTAGGTTTCAAACCAGACTATAAGCAAATGAGGAAGGAAGTTGAGAAGCGCCAAGAGGGAAGAAGGGCACGCCTTAATAGAAGAGAAGTGGAGTGGGAGTCGATGACATTCCCTCCAATATCCCAAATCTTCATATCGAGAGGGTTACTCATAAAAGGAAGTCATCAGATTAATGTTGTACAAGATGAAAGATTGAGACAAGGAAACCTTGAGGGTATTCGTCCTTACGAATTGGGAAGCTCTTTGAACAATTGGACTGTAGAGGAACTTCCTGTAGTCTTTAGGAATTTTTCAGAATAATTCTCGAAACATTCTTGTTACTCTAGAGCCTAGGAGTAATAGGATTACATTTGTGAAATAGGCTTATGATCATTTATTATTTTAATAAAGCATAACTTTTATTAATTCAAACGAATATTGTTTCATTTTTATCAACCAATATTCCGTTAAATTTTGGCATTTCTTATTCTTTCATTTATAGCACATAAATAATCATTCTTAAATTCATTCATTCTTTGTATATTCTTTATACTTCACAGATCCCTAGATTTTAATGACATGAGCACTGATATTACAAATCCTGGTTTCTCTCACGAGTAAGACATGTTTTTAGAATAATCTCAGGATTTTGAGGATGTCCAGGACTGTGATGTGTCTTTGGATCATTTGAGGATGGTAAAACAGGAGGAGAAACAAATCATGCCCCATGAGAAAGAGGCAATAGAGAATGTAGCCCTAGAGGAAGGGAAATAAGTAAAAATTGGCACACATATTGCCGAAAACACAAGGCAAGGACTGATTGAGTTGCTGTGTGAGTTCAAGGATATCTTTGCATGGTCCTATCAAGATATGCCAGGTTTAAATACCAATATTGTGGTGCATCATCTCCCAATAAGACAGGATTGTAAGCCAGTCCAACAAAAGTTGTGAAGAATGAGGCCAGATATCATGTTAAAAATAAATGACGAAATCAAGAAGCAGTTTGATGCGAGATTCTTACAGGAGGTGAAGTACTCTAAATGGGTAGCTAACATTGTACCAGTTCCTAAGAAAGATGGGAAGGTACGAATGTGTGTTGATTACAGAGATCTGAACAAAGCTAGTCCAAAAGATAATTTCCCTTTACCACACATAGATACTTTGGTAGACAATACAGTGGGATATTCGTTTTTTTCCTTTATGGATGGTTTCTCAGGGTACAACCAGATAAAGATGCATCCCGAGGACATGGACAAAACCACCTTCATAACATTGTGGGGTACCTTTTGTTACAAGGTAATGCCTTTTGGGTTAAAGAATGCAGGGGCAACATATCAGAGGGAGATGGTGACCTTATTTCACGATATGATGTACAAGAAAATTGAAGTATATGTCGATGACATGATTGCCAAGTCTCGAACGGAGGAGGAACATATTAAAGTTTTAAGGAAATTGTTCTTGAGGTTAAGGAAGTTTCAGTTAAAACTTAATCCGGCAAAATGTACCTTTGGAGCTAGGTCGGGAAAATTACTAAGCTTTGTGGTCAGTAAAAAGGGAATAGAAGTAGATTCAGACAAAGTTAGAGCCATACGAGATTTGCCTCCACCACGCACTCAGAAAGAAGTTCGGGGTTTTCTTGGAAGGTTGAATTATATCACTCGGTTTATTTCACAATTAACTGAGAAATGTGACCCTATATTTCGCCTCCTTAGAAAATATAACCAAGGTACTTGGAATGATGAATGCCAGAATGCATTTGATAAAGTCAAGCAATACCTGCTAAACGCTTCAGTACTATCTCCACCTAGTCCAAATAAACCATTAATTCTGTACTTATCGGTGTTTAGTAATTCCATGGGATATGTGCTTGGTCAACATGACGAGTCGGGAAAAAAGGAGAAGGTGATATATTACCTCAGTAAGAAATTTACAGAGTGTGAAATGAGATATTCGCCAATTCAGAAATTGTGTTATGCTTTAATTTGGATGACTCGAAGGTTAAGACAGTACATGCTATATCATACTACTTGGCTTATTTCAAAACTTGATCCTTTGAAGTATATGATGGAGTCAACAGCTTTGAATGGGAGAATGGCGAGGTGGCAAATTCTTCTTTCAGAGTTTGACATAGTCTATGTAAACCAGAAGGCTATAAAAGGAAGCGCTATAGTGAAATTTCTGGCTAGTAGAGCTCTCGAGGACTATGAGCCGTTGAATTTCGATTTCCCAAATGAGGAATTGATGTGTATGGCAACTACGGAGGATTGTCCTTGGAAGTTGAGCTTTGATGGGGCACCTAATGCATTGGGAAATGGAATTGGAGCAGTCCTGGTATCCCTAAATCGCGATTATTATCCATTCACATACAAGTTGGATTTTGATTGCACAAACAATATGGTTGAGTATGAAGCATGTATCATGGGACTCCGAGCGGCTATAGAGCGAGGAATAAGAACCTTGGAAGTATATGGAGACTCTGCATTGGTAATTTACCAGCTTAGAGGCGAATGGGAGACAAGGGATCCTAAATTGATCAATTATCGAAAGGTAGTTTTGGGATTACTCGAGGAGTTCGATGACATTATCTTTAATTATATCCCGCGAGATGAAAACCAAATGGCAGATGCTTTAACAACCTTGGCTTTGATGATTAGAGTGAATAAAGAAAAGGAGATGAGACCTATTCAGATGAGTACCTTTGAGGCTCCAGCTAGCTGTTGTAACATTGAGGAGGAAGAAAATGATGATAATCTTTGGTATCAAGATATATTGCGATATGTGAGAGATCGTAAATACCCAGAACAGGCAACTGAAAATGATAAGCGAACTTTAAGGAGATTAGCCTGTGACTAAGTTTTGGATGGGAACATCTTGTACAAAAGAAGAAAGGACCAAGTACTTTTGAGATGTGTTGACGCCGTGGAGGCTAAGTTAATTTTAGAAGAAGTTCACGAGGGTTTTTGTGGGACACACGCTAACGGTTTCACGATGGCTAGACAAATCATGAGGTTTGGATATTATTGGTCTACCATGGAAGGGGATTGTATCAACTACGCCAAGAAATGCCATAAATGTCAGATTTATGGAGACAAGATACATGTACCACCTTCACCTCTACATGTTATGACTTTTCCATAGCCCTTTTCCATGTGGGGCATGGATGTCATCAGGCCAATATCACCAAAAGCTTCAAATGGGCATCGCTTTATTTTTGTGGTCATTGATTATTTTACGAAGTGGGTAGATGCTGCTTCTTATGCGAATGTTACTAAGTCGGCTGTAAGTCGATTTTTGAAGAAAGAGATCATTTGTCGGTATGGAATGCCTGAGAGGATCATATCAGACAATGCATTGAACTTGAACAACAAAATGATAGCAGAAGTTTGCAGTTAGTTCAAGATTAAGCATCATAATTCATCTCCAGACGCCTAAAGATGAATAGGCGATGGAAGTCGCTAACAAAAACATCAAGAAGATAGTGGGAAAAATGACTGAAACCTACAGAGATTGGCATGAGAAGTTAGCATTTGCACTCTTAGCCTATAGAACGTCTGTCAGAACCTCTACTGGGGCAACTCCTTTCTCACTAGTTTATGGGATAGAGGCAGTGTTACCTATTGAAGTTGAAATACCTTCTCTTCGAATCTTGTCAGAGATAAAGCTGGATGAGGCAGAGTGGATTCAATCACGGTATGACCAGTTGAATTTGATCGAGGAAAAGAGGATAAAAGCTATTCGCCATGGTCAGATGTATCAGAAGCGAATGATGCGAGCTTACGACAAGAAGGTTCGTCCAAGAGAGTTCCATGAGGGGGACCTTGTGCTAAAAAAAATCCTTCCCATTCAGAAGGACTTTAGAGGAAAATGGATGCCAAATTGGGAAGGGCCATACGTCATGAAGAAAGCTTTCTCTGGAGGTGCATTGATCTTGACAGAAATGGATGGGAAGAGTTTACCCAATTTAGTGAATTCAGACTCAGTCAAAAAATACTTTGTCTAAAGGAGAGGAGAATTCAAGGTGAAAACCCACAAAGGGCGCCTTGAGTTTTTGAAAAAAAAATGATAAAAATTTTGGATAGGCCAAGGTGAAAACCCGCAAAGGGCTCCTTGAGACCAAAGGGGTTTTGAGTTGAAAACCTGAAAGGGCAGCTCAAATTTTGAAGAGTATACAGTAATTTTGCTATTCAACAAAGAGCGAAGCGCGTTGCATATTGAAGCATCAACAAAGTAATTTGGATTTTTTAAACACATGTTGAACTCAAGAAAGACTTCATGGAGCTGGTGTATAAACGCTCAAGCGGCGATATTTAAGGAATCTAACCCTTGTCCTGTTCGCTATCTTTAGATTCTATTTCTTCTTAAAGATAGACTTTCAGATTAATTTCCTTTGTATTTTTGACAAATTCATTCAAATCTAATTATTCTCAAGATTAAATTCATCTTCCATTGTTCTTAAAGTGTGTTGTGTTAAATAATGATAGATGAACTAAATAATTCTCACAAATGAAGTTTTGCTTATTACTCTGGAATTTTCTAAATAATACAAGGAACTAAAATGGAACAATTGTTCAAGGAACTCAGTAGGTGAGGTTCGAAAGAACTCGAGGGAATTCTTTGGTCCAAAATGATGATTGGACAAATCAAACGACTCGATCTTAAGAGAGGATCATCTTGCAAACATTTTTGATGGGTCATAGCATTTGAAGAATGGTACAAACCCATGGGCTGAGTAAAGAATGATATTTCGAGAAATAAGGATGAGCTGTAATGAAGGAATGAGTAGTGATGTCGGAATAGGGGTCATATTTATAAACATTTTGTATTATAACAGGTTTAATTAGGAGCATTTGATCCATTTCGATCATAGCATCCTAATCATTAGCCATGAAATCGTACACATTATACAGGTCATGTCCCTCAAAGGACAATGAAGATTGGTGCACCTTAACCCCCTAAGCAGTAGGGTAATAGACCAAAGCATAACAGATCTAGCCTTCACGTGTTTACACTGAAGCAAGTCCAAGATAACAAGATTTGGCTTCTCTATCTTCGATGGAGGGCAAATCGAAGACATAGCAGATCTGACTTTTGGATGATCTCACATCGAAGCAGATCCAATATGATTTGGCATTCTTGTATTTACAAGGAGCAAGTCGAAGACATAGCAGATCTGACTTTCAGATGTTTTCACATCAAAGCAGATCCAAGATAACAGATCTGACGTCTCCAT
This sequence comes from Gossypium anomalum, assembly GCA_025698475.1. NCBI lineage: Eukaryota > Viridiplantae > Streptophyta > Magnoliopsida > Malvales > Malvaceae > Gossypium > Gossypium anomalum. Next base: position 17,882,443 of record CM046963.1, on the reverse strand, counting down.
ATTCGATGGAGAGTAGACACATAGCAGATCTAACCTTCAGATGTTTTTACTGAAGCAGATCCAAGATGATTTGACATCCTTGTGTTTACAAGGAGCGAATCGAAGACATAGCAGATTTGGCTTTCACGTGTTTACACTAAAGCAAGTCTAAGATAATTTGGCATCTCTGTATTGTTAGGGAACAAATCGAAGATAACAGATTTGGCATCTCTGTATTGTTAGAGAGCAGATCAAAGATAGCAGACTTGGCGTCTCTATTGATAGAGAACGAGTCGAAGACATCAATATGGCATCCTTGAGGTTGCAGGGAGCAGGTTAAAGATAGCAGATATTACCTTCCTGAAGTTACAAGTGAAGCAAATTGAAGCTATCATATTTATGGTCCAATACCTCAGAGGTCGCAGATAAGTTGAAGACCATTTTGAAGAAAAGATCTCAAGATTGGGTCAGACTAGGCAAAATGGGTCCTTCTATAGCCTTTGCTCTATTACTATTTCAAGACAATGAGCAAAGAGGGGCAACTGTAGTAGCCCATTCTTGCCCGGGCTTTAAAACCCAAAAAATAATAAATAAATAAATGTTTATTTATTACAGTCCATATACAAAGCCCAAAACTACATTTTAGCCCAACCGACTACTAAACCTAAACCCAAACAGACCGGCTACAACCCAATAGCCTAAACTGCCAAGCAGACCCATTTACACCCTACCCCTGATACTCTAAACCCAAAACTTAATCGGCCCAATTGGCCCAAACTTTTACATTGAGCCAGGAAACCCTTGGGTTTCTACCTTTCCCTCCTAGCGCCGCAACAAATTCTGAAGAGTTCGGGGAGCGTCTGTCCAGCTCCCGAATCGAGGCCACCATTCAATGCACTGTCTCAAGACCTTTCAATGCCCCATCAGTGCCTCACCATCTCAACGACTCCTCAGCCACCGATCGTGCCACCATCAACGCCACCAGTGGATCTACGTCACCAGCACAATTATCGCCGGATTTTCCTCGCGAATACTTGCAAAAAGAGAAAGAAACAGCAGCAAACAAACCAAAATGGGAAGAAATAAAAGATTTCTCCCCAAATTATGTTGTAAACAGCGGCTATAAAAGCCTAAATCAAATACGATGTAAAGGACCGATTTTTCACAAAATAAAAATACATACACATATTCATAAGGCTCAGGCAGTTTCTCTAAAAAAGGTGATTTAAGTTTATATTCTGTTCTTTTTTTTATTTTCAACGAGTATACGAATCAATATTTGGTGAAAACCGATAATATAAAGAAACGAAGGAGTTACCTGAGTTTTTGCCTCGAAAGGACGAGGGTTTTTAACCCTCCGACCACCGTGTGTGGTGGCGCGTGAACGCGTAAGAAGACCGGGGACGGAGGCTCGACAGAACCCCTAGGCCAGACCCCAGATCCTCTTTTAGAGGATTTCTTTCCCTTTTTTTTAAAAAACCGTTCTAAAAATGATTTTAAAAGCTGAAATTGGGGTTTATATAACCCTATCAAAACGGTGTCGTTTTGCTTAATTCAATAAGCACTAAAACGGCACCGTATTAGGCAGAGGATCCGCGTGTTGACCCGATTACCCGGGAGAATCCGTATGTTTTCGTAAAGTGGGTTAATTGCTCAATTGGTCCTCTCGCATTTTTAATATTTATAATTCCATTTTTATTTATTTTTAATTTAGCTCTGATGTTTTAATTTTGTTTCAATTTAGTCCTCTCAGTGATTTTAAAAACGGTATTCGGGAAATGGTGTCGTTTTGGGATTAGGGCAAATTGCCCAGTGAGTCCCTTGTAGTTTTGAATTCTTTCAAATCAGGCCTAATTCTTTATGTTAGTTTAAAATTAACCCTAGATTTTCTAATTAAATTCAATTTTAATCCTTTTTATATTTTAATTTACTTTAAATACTTTATATATTATTATTTTTATATATTAGTTATATATATTATTTTTATTATCCATTACATTATTTTTATTATTATTATGTATTTTATCTATAAATTATATTTTATATATTTTATTGTATATATTTCTTTATATTTTTTTTATAAATTATGTATTATTATTTACTAAATTTGTAAATGGTAATTTTTAAAAAATTATTAATAAATAATAATATATATTATCTTTATTTATATTATAGTATTCATATTTCATTTATATATATTACACATTCTCTTTTATTATATATGTTTACTATGTATGTGTATTATTTATTTTACTATATTTTATAAAAATTACTCATATCCTATTTACTATTTATATATTACCTATAATATAGGCTATACATTATATATGTTTTTAAATTTTATTATATGTTATATATTTTTATTATATTAGTTATTTTATTATATTTCTATATGTAAAATATTTGTTACTTTATTATTATTATTATTATTATTCTTATATCATATTATATTTCATTATATTTATTTATGTATTTTTATTACATATTATAATTTTATCTGTACATCATAATATTTTTTTATATATCATATTATATACATTATATTATATATTTTTATATTATAAATTATTATATATTTAATTTTGTAAATTATGTTATACACTATGTTATACTATATTTCCTTACATTACCTTTATTTTATTATAAAGTACACATTATCTCATTATTTTATTATATACATTTTAAAAATTTTATACATAAGTATAATATTAATACTTAGTACATTTTATATATAGTTATTATACCCTATAATATAACTCATATGTATATATCATCTTTTAGAAAAAGGGGGTTCTCTTTTATCATTCTTATATTATTCAACTTATTTTTAAATATCTTGTTTTTATTTAATTTTTATTTTATACACTTTAATTTACTTATTTATCTTTGGTTTTCTCTTATTTTGATATTGGTTAAATTTTGCGTATCATTTATTTTGTATATTAGCATGAAATTAATTATTTATGGTGATTGGCATAAATCATATATGTATTTTGCAATTTACATTCGTTATATTTATCACGCATTATATGGTGTTTTGCATGGAATAATAATGTATAAACATTTATGTTATTTTTGATGATATATGCATAAAGTGATAATGTATATTGTATAATTTGTGTCATTATTACTATTTTCTATACTATATTTGCATGAAATGATAAAACATGCATATTGTCATTAGATTTATTTAATTCCTTATACAAAACACATCATTACTTTTAAAACCAAAAGATATATTTTTATTTAATTCAAAAAGGGATTTTAAAAAAGTGAGGCAATGTTTTGATATTTGGGAATTCGGGAAGTAGTGCTCTAACATGCTGGGTTGCAATTTCCTGTTTGTCTAAATATCTAAAATATCCTTTTAAGCGAGTTTTACAAATCATAAGATGATTTCAGCTATGAAAGTTTAAAGATATCGTGTTCAATTATGCTGGATGTGATATTTATACTCCTTCAAAGCGAATGAATCTCGATTCTTTTTTAATTTGAGTTATTACAGTTTTAAGGAAATCTCATTTTTAAATTCTTTCAAATTTCTGACATTAAGACAAAAATTATTCAATTTGGTACCAATTTTGGGCATTGTGAGGGTGCTAATCCTTCCTTGAACGTAACCAACTCCCGAACCTATTTTCTCATAATTTCGTAGATCAAAACATTTTATAAAGTGATCCAATCACAGTTTAAAAGATTGGTGGCGACTCCCGGTTTCGTTTCTCGAAACCCGTTTTTAAAAGGAGGTTTCGACACCAAGTTAGTAACTTTTTTTAATTAATAAATTATATAATTTTTATGTAATAGTGAAAACTTCAATTTCTTTTAACAAAACTACCATTATATTTATTAAAAATTGTGTGTATAATAGTTATATTTATAAAAAAATTTGCTTAATACAAAATTTGGTATTTTACCTTAAAAAATTTAGATACTAGAATTTGATAATTTTTTTTTTAAATTAAGCACCTAAACTTTTTTTTATCTAGTTTGGTACCTAAATGTTAGACAAATTATCTCAAAATACTAACAATGTTAGTTTTGTATGAGAAGACAAAAATAGCTAATAAATGACCAACATATGGTAAATAACATAAAATTTAATGGTAGGTGTAACAACCCCGACCCGGCTTAGGAGTTTCGGCTAAGTTGAAGGCATTACATTCGATCATCGAAGTGATCTCATAAAGCCATTCTTGTTACTTGAGTCGATTTGTTTGAAAATATATGTTTTTAGGAAAAACATTAATTAATTTAATACAATTTTACTTAACAATTCAATTACAATTTCAATAATGTGGAGTTTTGAAAAACAATTTAAAGTTTTTTTTAAAGAAAAGATTTATCAATACTTTAAATATTTTATAAAGCATCGAAAAACATTTAAAGTAATGGTTTTCTAAACCAAAAAGCATGCAAATGTCAGAGTTATTAACTGGTGTCATGTCTTAAAATAAATAAGTTAAACAACTTCAACCTAAAATATATAAAAAAGAAATAATTACTAATTACAAACCCAAAAATAAATTATTATGGAAAACTCTACTGAAACTTTTAAATAAAATCAAAATAAGTTGCTAATCCGAGGTTTCTCTGATGCCATACAAGTCCTAGTGTTCTGTGCTACCTGAGAGGAAAAAGAAAAAGGGAATGAGATTACAACGGCTCAGTGTGAGACTACTCTTAAAACCATTATATATAATCGTCAAACAATAAAGCGTTTATGTAACACACTAAATCCGGCCTAGACGTCCAGACCAAGTCTGGAGAGTTTTATCATCGATACTAAAAATACCATATCTATAATACAATTAAAAAGAAACATTCATCACATATGTCCATCACAACAACTAACTAAGCATATAATCTCCCTAAACATCATAATAACATAGAATACCGAAATTCTTAATAGTAGTATTTAAAAGAAAGATAAAAGCTTGACCGAGCTTCCAACGTGTCGACCCGTTCAAGTTTGAGAACCACCTGTAATCCAATCAATAACAAAGTGAGTTGTGAACTCAGTGCGTAAAAGACGTTTGTTTAATTAGAATACATTTATCGAACAATTCCCGAATCCCAAGATTCGGTTTGGTAATAGAAGCAATTTCAGTTCAGGTTCAGGACGGATCAGTTATACATTCTGAGAAATTATAGGGACATGTGACAAGTCAAAAAGCCACTTAAGAGATAAACTCCTCTAGCTACTAATCAAAATGTCACTAATAGCTTCACCTCCAGCCCTAATCATTGGGCAAGCTGGAGGTAGCCATTCAGGGAGGTTAACCACACATTTATCTAAGCTCCTAATTTTTTGTTAAGAATGTGATTTTTTTTGTCATCAAACCCTACGTGGGTTTAACTGCTCTGCACCACTGAATCAAAATGAATGACAAGATCTGTCCTATCACAGGCATCCTTGTCTCATCAAATACATCCGACTCACGCATTCTGCAATGATGACTCAATTATCAACAAATCATCAACAAATAATTCCAGCTGAATTTTTTTAAGTGGTGTCGTCGTATAAGGTGATGGCATTGAAATTTTAATGTACTAATACATAAGAAATATAGAAGAAATAAGGAGGAAAATACTAGTGTTGCTTGACACATTGACTACATCACACATTAACAACATCAATTTAAAATTAAAAAAAAATTGTGTAGGGCATGACTTAATCACATTGAGGTAAGGCTATTCATCTTCTATACTAAATTTGTAAAATAAATTAAAAATAAATAAATATATATATATAAATTAGTTTCCATTAAAACAATTTATACCTAATTAAAGCAATAAAAAAACTTTGTATCAAAGAACATAATTTGCATATAATATTAAAAATTATTATCAATATATAGTCACATAATTATACATAATAATAAAATGAAATGAAATTACATAAAAATAATAATTACAAACAAACATTATCAACTCAAACTTGATTTCTGAAATGAAAAACAAATATTCGCCAATGAGCTGGTAACTATAATTTGTTATAGACTGGAGTACGTCTAACAGCAGAATGTTTATATACTCGCCAATGAGCTAGTAAATATAATTTGTTAAAGGTTGAGGAGTTTTGCAAACCGGGTTGAGCCAGAACAACACAATGTATGAATGGGGAACCAAGTTAAAGTTCTGGTAAAAATGAAAGGTGATTACTATAAGCCATAAGAAGGCAGGGATAACAGAAAGTTTCTCTAAGTCCGCCTCTAAGCATGGGTGTGACAGAAAATTTCGAGGATGAAATTTTTATTGGGGTGGGAGAGTTGTCACACCCGATTTCCTTTAAACCCAAAAATTAGGAATAATTTAAGGGTTAAATTGAAAGAGCTTGTAAGTTGGCAATCTCTACTGAAAAACCAGGAAAAGTTAGGAACGAAATTTGACATGGTTGAAATCTAATTTTTGTTTGGTTAGATTAGAACCAGTCGATCCCTTAGTGGGGGACAAGATAATTGTAAATGAATGGTTACTAAATGGTTGAAGTATGTGAGTGAGGGGCTATAAATGGCTGAGAAGTGAATCCTTAGGTGGATTCCTCTGAATTCTATTTCATTCTTTAATCTTTTTCATCTTCCATGGTTGCTTCAAGGGAGCAATGGTTATAAAAAGCTTTGCATGGAGAAATGATCATAAGGAATTAGTTAAAAAAAGTAGAAAATCTGGGGAGCTAGTAAGGTTCTAAGTTTTTTGGTGCACATAAGATTTAGGAAACAAAGTTAAGGGTTTTCAAAACCATTTTAGGGGTTCTGCATATTTTTAGAAATTTGAGTTTAAGATGAAAATACTGAGTTTAACCCATGATTTGGTTGTCATGCTTAGCTGCCAAGAAAATGGAAGCTCTAACATTTGGAAAAGCTAAGCTGATAGGGCAAAAAAGCATAAGTTGAGTTTCTAAACTCTACTTTTTGAAATACTATGATGATGGCATGAGTTCTATGATGATGCATAATTTTAGTTACTTGAAAATGTTTGTAGTATAAGGATGTGTAGGATTATATGTATCCACCAATGTGTTGTTATAAAAGTAATATGAAATGTATGTATATATATTATGAAATACGACGAGAATTATCGATGGGTTAGATGAAGCTAGGATTGGGAAAAAAAGGGTGATTCTATTAGATACCACCATACGGTATTGCTGAGTGCAAACCATGATGTGCGAAGCTCTGAGCCTTGCGGAGGGGAGACTACAGTATTCAAGTATGATGGTTAGGATGACGAATAGAGGAATAGGTAGAGGAATAGGGAAAAATGATATTGGAATTCCATTATGATTCCACCATCTGTTATTATTGCGAACAAATCATGATGAGCGAAGCTTCGAGCCTTGTAGGGAGACACTTTGGTGTTCGAGCATATAGGTTGATATGAGATACAATGATATTGACGGCTATTAGGCTCTATATAGCAATATCATAACAGTGGTCAGTAAGCTCTATGGGGTGACACCGCGATGGCGAAAGGTCTTTTAAGGCAGTACCTTAAAAAAGGTTTAGAGTGTACGACCATAGCTCTACTATGGCAGCATATGGAGTTCACCGAGATAGTAAACACGGGATGTATTGTGTAAAACCATAGCTCAGTTATGGTAGCATATGGAGTCCGTCGGGATAGTAATCACGGGGTGGTCCATCGAGACATTATGAATGGAGTAGTCCACTAGGACGTTAAACATGGGATCATGATGTGTAAGACCATAACTCGGTTGTGGTAGTACAAGAGAGTCTAATGATACCATAAACATGGGTGAGCAACCAGGACAGTGATTGTGGGAAATCCCGTAAACCAAGAAAAAAAGGGTTTGAAGGGAAATGGAAGTATGGACACGCAATGGATAGCCAATGAGTAGGAAAAATCCACCAATGAGCGAGAAATGTAATGAAAGAGGTAAAAGGCTGCTAGAATAGTAGTTGTGAAATCCAGTAGGGCATATGATCAGTAAACCAGTAAGAAACAGTGAGATGACGCACAGATGGTGTCTGGTGTATAGGAAAAATAATAAGGTTTAACTGAGGATCACATATAAAGATCTACCATCTACAATCTCCAGAGACTGCTTAAGGAACCCTGTATGCTAGTGGTTGATCGAAAGTACGCCGGTTAGTCCATAAGAAGAATAAGGGTTAGTTAGAACCCAATAATAGATAGAGTTACCAAAAAAGGAAACATCGAGTGACAGATATGTTTGTTAAGACTATTCCTTTTTAAGGGAGAACTAATGTAGAAGTATCAGTCAAAGAGCTAGTTCCGTAGGGAAACAACATATAAGGGGAAATTGTGAACTTTGATGGTCACTCAGATGACAGTCAATTAAGTACAATAGGCCAAAAAAACAAATAATAGATGGGCGTGTTATGTATAAGAGTAAGGTATCGTAAGTAAGACAAGTTCAAAGATGTAATCGCATCACTATTTAACTTAAGTTGGACTTAGTCCACTAAAGTGGTGCAGATTATTGTTAGTTAACCCACCAACTAAAATGTCAGGAAGACCTTTAGGACTACGGTAAAATAAAAGGAGTTCGCCAAAAGCTAATTAGATGTGAAATGCTCGCCAATGTGGACATAACCAAAAAGGCCATTAAGAGGGTAGGTCGGAGGATCTCCCCCTATTATAAGTAAATGTTGGGAAGAATAAATCCACCTTGGTTAGGGATAAAAAAAAAGATATAAGTAAAGGAAGGACAGAGTTGGCAGATATGAGGAGTCATTCAAGGAACCATTGAACTAGTATGATTCAAGGAAAGATTGCTTAATGACCTATCCGCCAATGGATAAGTTCGGAGATAAATCAAAAACTGCCGTGTTGGATTGAGATAAATTTCCCCAAACGAGTAGGGAGTTTATTTGTATTTTAGTATTATTTATTTAAACCCCTGCAAAGTGGGGTATGTTTTTGTGTAATGTAGAAACTCGCTAAGTTCATTCAAACTTACAAGGGTTTGACCTGTGATTGTAGAATCCATGAGATAAGGAACTTGAGGAGGGACCAAGCCAGACCGTGTGGGATCAAGGAGTTTCATTAAGAAGGTGTCATGCACATAGGGAGGGGGATACCTCTAGAGACTTCGCCAAGGAGGAGAATATCTTGTAACCAAATAGTTCCCTTAGAGTCCAGTGTTGAGACAATGAAACTTTTAATTTAAATTTATTATCTCTATTGTAAAGTTCTTTTGGAATAAATAGGTAATACAGTCTTATTTTAAAAGTTAGTGAGTTCTGAGTATATACAATCACCGATTCAATTGTGACGCCCATACTTGGATTCGACGATCGAGTTAGGTGAGGGTGTTACACAAGTCAACAACCTTAAGACACGTAGCTAATTTTGTCCCCCACTATAAAAAGGTTATGCAAACAGCTACATAGTCTTTCTCCTTTTCATTTTCTTTCTTCTAAATCTCCAAACTTTCTCCATGAAATCAAAATCTTCTTCCAACTTTCATACTCCTTCCCTTCGTTCTATCTTTGTCTTCTTCCCTTGTTCACCTCACTGGTTAACAACACTTAAAAGGATTATTCGGATGCTTTATACAATCTAGAAAATACATCACCAATAACCACCAAGATGTCCTAGACAATTGGCTAGGGTTGATTCAGTTAGTACTTGAATTGAACTACCATTTACTGAAATTTTGTAACCCTTAATCATTAATTGAACCAATTTTTTTAAACTTGTTAATTGAACCAAATTAATTTAAGTTAATTCGGTCAGTTAATTGAATTAATTGTAATTTGTACAATTTTTTATTCAAACAAATTTAAAATAAGACAAAAAAGTACAAAGGTAATGCTCATTTTCTTTGTTTTTAATTCAAAGAAGTTTAAAAGAAGGCAATCTTTATTAAATTTTTATTTTGTTAAAATTTATCTAACCATATATACAATGTCAATTTTTTACGTTTGTTAAAATTTTTTCCTTAATATTTTTGGTTCATTATATGAATATTATTAGGCAAAGATTTTTTATATATTGGGCTTCTATAATATACATATATAGGACTTATCTATTGGGTTTATAGTCATAGTGTCATAGATATATAATATATTATTATTAATTTCAGTTAATTGATTAATTACTTGATGTTAAACTAAATTAATTGATAATCAAAATTTTAAAATTAACCTTTGGTCGATTTAAATTTAGTGACCAACTGATTAATTAAACTAATTGATTCGAGTAGTTAATTCTATTTTTACCAAAGTTTTCACACCCCTACGACGACACAAACTAAGGGTGAAGGGCCTGCCTCAAACAAATACAAGGGCAAGAAGGCTCATCCATAGGCTGCCGCTTCACTCATTCGGTTCACACTTGATGTCACTAAAAATTCTTACTTATAGTGCGCATGTTGTAGATATCATAAACACAACATAACCACTGTTATAGTATCTAATATTTGTGCATGTGCTTAATATGTAGTCTAGCTTTGTGGTTAGGCAGTCAGTTACAAAAGTTAGTAATCTGTTATAGTCCTGTTGATGAGTTTTTAGACTTCATCTTTCTATATAAGCATACATTGTAAACAGACAAATGATTCATGATAACTCATTACCTTGAGAGTATTGTTTCTTATTGTGTATTCTTTCATGGTATCAGTTGCACGGTAATCCTTGGCCATGACTACCGCGCACTCTGCCGATTCTGACACTGTTGAGCCTCCGAGCTCTGTGTTTCTTGGTGACCGTGTGGTCACGTCCTTCCCGCGGCATGATGTTGTGAAGCTTGATGCTGATTCGTTCATCCAGTGGCAGCAACAAATTCGTCTGATTCTTCGGGGTTACGGATTGCTCGGATTTCTTGATGGAACATTGACGGCTCCGTCGCGTTTTGTTCCATCTCCTGATGGCGTGCTTGTCACAAATCCATCTGCGTCCGTTTATGATCAACAAGATAACCTTCTTACCTCGTGGCTGTTATCCACGATCAGCTCCTCCTACTTGACTTCGTTCACCGATGTTCGGACTGCCGGTGATGTTTGGATCGTGGCTAATAATTTGTTTGCCGCCGATACTACTGCCAAACAATCACAGTTGCGTCACGAATTGCATTCTCTCCGGAAAGGTAATCTCTCGATCCGGTTGTATGTTGACAAAATCAAAACCTTGTGTGCTCTTCTTGCAGCATCTGGCTCTCCAATTTCAGAAGCCGAACGAACGACGGTCCTTCTTGCTGGCCTCTCATCAGAGTTTGACGCCATCGTCTCTCATGCGTCGCTCTCTCCAGTGCCATTACCTTTTCACCGACTTGTTGATGCTCTGAATGAGTGTGAAGCTCGCCAAATTCGGTCTGTTCAGGATGTGTTAGTGGCTGCGAACGTTGTGGAAGTGACTCCGTTGCCGTCGCCGGACGGGGCCTCTCGTGGTGGTCGCCCTCCTGGTCGTGGTCGTGGCCGGAGTTTTCGCCCTCGCATCCAATGTCAGATCTGCAGTCGATTTGGTCATCTCGCGCAGCGGTGTTACTATCGCTATCATCGTGAAGGGCAGCCGTCGTGGGACGCACGGGTACTGGAAGGGAGCCATGGTGGTTTTGCGTTTGGTGAGAACAGGGAAGAATTTGGACGTGGGAATTGAATCCCTATGTATGGTCAAAATTGGGGTTTTTCTGGTCAACATTTGAGGCCTTAAATTCGGCCGTATGAAGCTTTTAATGATTTTTCATCACATGGGCCATCTGTTGGTTATAAAAGTAATGGGTTTAATCCATTTAATCAAGCTGGTAGTGGACAGCATGATGGTCCTGGCACAAATTTAAATGCTGGCTCTTATGGGTGTAATAACTTTGATATTGGACGGCGTTCCCGTGACCCACAGTTTGGTGGTGATTATTTGGGCCACCCGTATGGTGGGCCGACTCCTATACCCCGTGGGCCCAGTGGATCGGTTCGGTTTCGTTCGGATGATGACCATATTTTACCAGAGCCATCTGTTAACTGTGTTAATGTTACACGATCTTGGCAGACTGTGCATGAGGCTCCGTGGCGTACTAAACCGTGTGCTCGTATGTTTAGTGTGGATTCTTCTTCGTATGATTCGTCTCAATTTGTTGGGATACCTCCCCGGCTTCCTGAGTTGCATGCTTCGGATTATTCTGATGCTACAACTTATGATTCCAATTTTAATACCACTGACTCGTATGTTCCTTTACTAGTAGGGAGTACGTCATGGTGCCCAGACTCAGGGGCAACTCATCATGTTTGTCGAGACACTTCGGATCTACATGGTTCCACTCCATACTCTGGTAAGTCATCTCTTTTGATGGGTAATGGCGTGTCTACTGATATTTTATCTATTGGAAGTACGGTCATACCTACGAAGCAGAAACTACTACATCTTTCCAATGTGCTTTGTGTGCCCAGTATTCGAAAGAATTTGCTGTCTGTATCTAAATTTGCAACTGATAACAATGTTTTCTTTGAATTTCACCCATCGTATTGTGTGATTAAGGACATCCAGACACGGGAAATCTTAATGCGGGGCTAAGTTCGTGATGGGCTCTACCATTTCTTGGCTGGTTCAGATAGTGTGTCACCCATTGCTGCTCACGTTTACTCTTCTGTTGATGATGTGTTCAGTTTGTGGCATAAAAGGCTGGGTCATCCGGCGGATAATATTGTAAAAACTATTCTTACAAGTTGTCAGATTTCTTTTAATAAAAACCGTTTTGATCGTGTGTGTGTAGCTTGTCAGAAAGGTAAATCACATAAGTTGCCTTTTTCATCTTCTAGTACTAAATATGTTGACTTGTTTGAATTAGTTGTTTCAGATTTGTGGGGCCCAGCTGCTGTGTCATGTGAAGGAAACTTGTACTATGTATCCTTTATTGACATGACTAGTCGTTTTACCTGGATCTACTTGATAAATAGAAAATCTCAAGCTTTAGAGTGTTTTGGTCAGTTTCAGAAGATGGTTTCCACTCAGTTTGGGAAGCATATTAAGCAATTTCAAAGTGATTGGGGAGGTGAGTTTCGTAAGTTCTCATCTGTTTTAGCAAGTCAGGGAATTATTCATCGCGTATCGTGTCCTCACACATCTGAACAGAATGGTGTTGCTGAGCGTAAACATAGACATATAGTGGAAACTGGTCTCACTCTTCTGGCTCAGGCTAATTTACCGATGGATTATTGGGGTTATGCGTTCTGTAGTGCGGTGCATCTCATTAATCGATTGCCTACTTCGGTCCTTGACAGGAAGACCCTGTTTCAAAGTCTATTTGGTCATGCACCAGCCTATGATCATCTCCGTGTGCTTGGTTGTTGTTGTTTTCCGTATTTACGACCGTTTGGGAAACACAAGCTTGAATTTCGGTCTCAGCCATCTACATTTCTGGGGTATAGCTCGCGTCACAAGGGTTATTTCTGTCTAACGCCTGATGGGAAGATCATTGTTTCTCGCCATGTTGTGTTTGATGAGAATCGATTTCTATTTCTGATTTCTCCTACAAGTACCAAGTCGCACCTCAATACCACTACGTATGTGCCAGTGATTCGATCTGATGTACCTCATATGGTTCGGTCGGGTCTTATCTCTGCTACTGAGGAATCTATAACTCATTCTGGTCATGATGGTACCAGAACTCAGCCTATTTCCCCTGGTCGTGCTCCTACAACTGGGGTTTCTTTAGGAAGTCATAATTGTGACTCCGTTCTGCGTGATTCGTCTGCTACTTACGGTGCTTCGTGTCATTGTTCTGACAATTTGCCAGATGTCTCAGGCACTATTGTTCGAGAAGAGGCTATATCTACTCCAGTTATCTCTAGTGAACCTGTTCCTACAACTAATACTCATGGTATGATTACTCGATCTAAGGCTAGAATTTTTAAACCCAAAGCTCTGTGTGTAGCTAATGTTGAACTTGAGCCGGTTTCGATTGAGGAGGCGCTTGCTCATCCCGATTGGCGGTTATGTTGTTCAAATTTGAATATGATGCTTTGATAGCTAACTCTACATGGGAGCTTTGTTCTCTTCCTCCGGGTCGGAAAGCGATTGGTTGCAAATGGTTGTTTAAAATAAAGAAGAATCCTGATGGCACAATTAATCGTCGCAAGGCACGGTTAGTAGCCAAGGGCTGTTCACAGGTACCCGGATGTGATTTTACGGAGACCTTTAGTCCGGTGGTCAAAACTCGCTACCATTCGTGTTATTCTCTCTCGTTCTTTGTGACCAAGGGCTGGCGCGCCGACAAGTTGATGTCAATAATGCATTTCTGAATGGTGATCTCGCTGATGACGTGTTTATGCAGCAGCCTCCAGGTTTTGTGCAACATGGTTCTAATGGTGAAAAGCTGGTGTGTCATCTAACTAAAGCTTTATATGGCTTAAGGCAAGCTCCTCGTGCCTGGTTTGACAAGCTAAAGCAGTTCCTTGTTTCTACTGGTTTTATAATATCAAAGTCAGATGCTTCGTTGTTTGTTCGTTCTTCCCCCGATTACACTCTGTATGTGCTTGTCTATGTGGATGATATTGTTATTACTGGCAGTTCAACTGATGGAATAGATTGTTTTGTTCAACAGTTACACAGCAAGTTCGCTCTAAAGGATATGGGTGATCTTCATTATTTCTTAGGGATTGAGGTCAATCGGTCTTCCTCTGGTAGTCTTCACTTGAGTCAGTGCAAATATGTTCGGGAGCTTCTTGCTCGGGCTTCTATGTCTACTGCCAAAAGTGTTCATACACCGATGGTAAGCTCTTCCATGTTATCTAAAAATGACGGTGAGTATCTTGCTGATCCGACTGAATATCGGAGTCTTGCTGATGCTCTTCAGTATATTGTGTTAACCCGGCCTGATATTGCATATACTGTTAATAGGGTGTGCCAATTTATGAATGCTCCTACTAGTCTACATATGGTAGCGTTAAAACGCATTCTTAGGTATTTACGTGGCACTCTTTCTTATGGCTTGCTTTTCCGGCCATCTGAGCGGCTTTCGTTGGTCGTGTATGCCGATGCTAATTGGGGGCTTGACTTTGATGATCGTCGGTCCACTACGGGGTTCTCGTGTGTATTATGGTCATACACCTATATCTTGGTGTTCCAAGAAAGCAAAGAGAGTTGTCTCTCGGTCAATCGCCGAGGTTGAATATCGTAGCCTTCTTTGCTTTGTCACTAGTGATGTAGCTTGGTCGACCTCTCTATTGACAGAGTTAAAATTAAGCTCAGTTGATCCTCCTACGATTGTGGTGTGATAATTCGTGCCGTCGTTTGCAGCAAAGCTAATCCAGATTCGCACTCCAAGTTTAAACATGTTGAACTTGATCTGCTTTTTTGTTCGGGAAAAGGTGGCCAGTGGAGAGCTGGTTGTTGGGGAAGTTCCTGCCTGTGACCAAGTGGCCGATATTCTCACTAAACTATTGTCTGTGTCCATTTTTACTCGGTTTCGTAATTCGCTTCAGGTCGTTCCTCTTGAGGAAGTTGGGTGAATGTTATAGTATCTAATATTTGTGCATGTGCTTAATATGTAGTCTAGCTTTGTGGTTAAGCGATCATTACACAAAAGTTAGTAATCTGTTATAGTTTGTTGACAATGAGCTTTTTAGACTTCATCTTTCTATATAAGCATACATTGTAAACAGACAAATGATTCATGATAACTCATTACCTTGAGAGTATTGTTTCTTATTGTGTATTCTTTCAACCACCATCTCCTTTGTCTTTGTGGTACATAGTAACTCTTCAGCCTCCACTATGGTATCCTCTCTCAGAATTTTAGGGCATTTTAGAGAAGACAACGACAAATATAAAAGGCAAAAAGAAACAAAAATTAATCAAACAACAAACGAAGAGTATAATGAAGAAATATCAGTCCCCGAATAAAACACACCTATTTATAACCTTATTTATAACGATCAAAACGTGAAAATGAATAAACACTCCAAGTGAAACAACAACAAACGAAAACAATGCCTTCTCCTAGCATCAATCAAGGAAAGATTTTGACTTCGCGCTTACTATATTCCTAGAAAAATTAAAATATTATGCTTTAATTTTTAATTATTTAAAAGGACCAAATGCTCATTAGGTCTCTAAATTTAACTCATTCTCATAGTTATTGTTTTTTTTTCCCTAACTTGCTACCCGATTTTCTTTTTATCCATTATTTTGGTATTTTTTTTATAATACTATTAAACTCGGGACATGTGACACTTTAAAATTATAACACATAGTAACAATAATGTCATCACTTAAAAATTTTAAAAAAAATGTAAAACATTAAAATTAAAAAAATTAAAATTCAATTATATATAAATTCTTAAAAAGATATATAAATTCAAAAATTTTGTAAATTACTAAAATCATTAAAAAAAAATCATAAGCTTCTTTTACTTTTCTAGGGTTCGCTACAATTTTACCAAGATTTCTTATTTAGCTAATTTCCTCATCAACTTTACAAAATTCTCGCACCAATCACACAAATTCCATCAAGTGTCTAAAGTTCATTATTTCATTTCATTTTTTTGTCCACTGCTGGAGTTATCTTGGACTCCGAGGGTTAAGCCCTTAAAGCCCGATTCCAAGGCAGCTTAAAATAAAAATTTTGTTGGTAAGTTGCATTGGTAATGTTCCATGGCATTGATTCGACATGTTTACACTTTAGCCCAAAAAATTAGTGGGTTTGGTTTGAAGTTTTTTCTATATAATTTTTTAAAAAATTTTAGAATGTGATGTGTCTTGTTAAGAAAATAGATGAATTATACATAACTTTTTTTTAATTTATAATTTTATAAATAGATTTTAACTTAATTTGATTCTCACATATTATTAATATTTAAATATTGATAACATCATTTTATACTTGTATATGATATACACAAATAATTATATTTATCCAATATAAAAATAAATTGACCTATTTATATTTCCTAAATATGTATGATTAAATTAAAAATAAAAATCTATGTATACATTTAAATCATAACAAAATTTTATAAATATAAATATAAATATAAATATAATTATACTAAATTAAAATTTATATATTAAATTAAAGTTTATATAAAATTTTGAGATTTGTACTTTAAAAAAATCAAAATAATGAAGTAAAAAACTTGCGGCACGAATTAAAATGTCTAGTTGTGAGGGTAAATTGTTATTTAAGCCTAATTAAAAGATCTTATTATACAATTTTCAAACATGATCGGGCAACTAGCTGACGGTAGAGTAATTGGGTTAATCTCTCGAACAAATAGTTGCCACGTATAAAGACAGAAACGCCAGCTGTTTCCCTAACTCTCGTCTTCGCTAACACCAATTCTTGTTTCTTTCCTTTTTCAGCGCTTTGACAGGGTTACAAAATCCAACTGCATTTTTCTGGAATTCCTACTGCTTTATACTATACACTCCAAATCCTTCTTATACCCAGAATCCGATAATCCGAACCCGATTCCACATGGAGTTCCAATGGTGACCTCCACAACAGTTCCCAGTCCCACTAGCTCTAGTCGTTTCATGGGGCAACTTTCCATCTCCAATGACGACGACGAAGACGACGAGGAAGAAGGAGGGAAAAAGCTGTTCGCTTCAATATCGTCACCAGGAGGCAATGGTAGGGCTGTTTCAGATACTGTAGCGGCGGCCTGCTCTAATGTTTTCGGTGGGTTGACCGGAATAACAGCCTGGATCGGAGCTCTACACATTGGACAGTTAGAGTGACTATAAAACCACATGTCGATACAGTCAACGTGGAAGGTGTGGTTGCACTTAGGCAATACGCGGGCTTTCTCGTCATCCTCGAATTCAGACAAGCAAACGGCGCATTCCAGCGGAGGGAAATAACTAGCTTTAGTGGTGTAAACAATAGTAGGGATCGTTCTAATGACGGAAGAGTCCAAACCCTTGGAAGCACCGGTGGTGGAAGAAGTAGTACCGACAGTGGAAACGGAGACCAATCGCTGAGCACGACGGCGCATGTGACGGCGACGGATATCGCGGAAGAGGATACGCACGTAGCTGTGGAAGCAGAGTACGGTAAGTAATAGAATGAAGAGAACGACGCCAGTGCAGAGCATTACTTTGCCATTAAGAGCATAATCAAGGTGTTTCCCTTGTAAATCCATATATCTATCCATGAAAGAAATTAAGGAAAAATTATGGAGATAAGAAGGGGGAGAGGGAAAGGAAGAGGAAGGTTCCAATATTGAAAGTAGAAAAACCCTGACGAGTTTTTATTATTGAATCAGCTCAGCTTTGCCTTTGCTTATGTTTGCCCTATGCCTCTGTTTTCGTATCATATTTATACAATGATGGTTACAATTATGATTTTTTTTTTTTGTTTTTATTTTACATAAGATTATAATAAATTTAAATAAAAGTTATCGTATGAAATATAATTTTTTTCACCCGGTGACGAATTCTAAAATTTATACAATAATTGTAACAATTATGATTCTTTTATAAAAGTTTATGAATAATTTATATTAGAATGATTTTAAAAATTAAAATTTGTATATATTAATAAAATTGTCACATCATTAAATTTTAAAGATATTAAATTATTATTATACCCTCAATTCATAGAGAAATTATGTTATGGATATTATTCACGATCTTTTTTTAATTATTTAATGACATTTCAATAATTTTTTTTCATGTCATTGATACATAATTTTAATAATTTTTTTACCCTAAACCCTTAATCTAAAATCTTGAATCTTGAATTCAAAACCTAAAGCATCAAACCCTAAATTCAAAGCTCAAACCCTAAATTCTAAACTCATTATCCATAACTCTAAACCCTTAAATTTAAACTTTGAATCCAAACCTTAAACCTCGGATTTAAGGTTCAAGGTTTAAAGTTCAAAGTTTGAGTTCAAGGTTTGGAGTTTAGGGTAAAAAAATTACTAATATTATGTGTCAATGGCATGGAAAAAATTACACAAAAATTACTAATTATTTTTAAATTGGTTGCACAAAAAAAATATTAACTTATGGAAAAAAAATAAAATGATTAAAATTTGTAAAAAAAAAAAAGATGTTTGTTTATAATTTAAAAATTAATTATTTTATGTAATTTAATTAGAGTTAAATTAAGTTGGAGAATATATTAAATATAAATGAGTGTATAAAAATTGTCATTTTTAAAATTTAATCAGGTGACATTATTTTATTAGTGTTTAAAATTTTTAATTTTTAAGATCATACTAATATAATTTATTACCTTATGTTATAATTATTCTCATTAAAATATTTTAATTATTTTAAAATCAATTATAACTCTATTGTATTTACTTGTAGCACAATTTCCATACATTTTTCCCAAAATAGGTAAGTTACGGCTTGGAGGGCCTAAAAAGGTGTCTACTGGTGGAGCGAACTTTACCGTATCGAAAGGGCAAACATTAAATTTTGTGCGACTGTAGGTGGCCATTAATTTACGGTTTGACGGCGAAACTATAACATTCATATCTAACTGAAGTCGAAGGTGGTGTGTTAACTAGTCAGTGACAATTTGGATATTTTAAATCTTTATTACTATAAAGTTTGGTGCCAGGGTGAAACTAGCTGTGGCACGGCTACCTAAAATGAAAAATATTTTTTAAATTAATAAAAGTAAAATTATATTTTTACCCTTTAAAAATATAAAAAATTGATTTAATCTTTTAAAAATTATAAAGATATAAGCTATTAAAATGGTGAAATTACATTTTCCTATCGTGAAAATTACAATTTAATTTTGACTCCTAATTTTTTTTTCATTTTTCTCTTATTTGGTGATTAAATATGAATAACTTTCTCTTACTTCTTACAAAATATTAAGTGAACTTTATAGGTAATTTAATTATGTATATATTTTCTTGTCAAGCAATTATAAAAAAATATAAAATAATTTGTTGATACAAGGTATAATAAAGGAGGAGACAAGAAGAAATAATTGTTGTGTAATACCCTAAATCCAACCTAGACGTTGTGAATGAATCTTGAGGAGTTACTTTAACTTGCTTGAAAACCCAGAAATTTACTTTGAAATCATGTGGTTAAAACAATGTACATATTGATAAATCGTTTTCCAGTTTTAGGAAAAATTCTTGTTAAAACCGTTACTTTATTTCAAGAAAACATTAAAGTGATTATAACGTTTTGCAGCGGAACATATTAAGCTATAAAGTTTTGAAAACCATGTTTTAGTTTGCATCAAATCATTTTGCAGATAGAAATTTAATACTACTTAATTTGGAAAAGCACGTTATAACAAAAGTACAGTCCAAAACAATTTACAGTTCAAAAGTCTGATTAAACATAAAGTCCAATTAAACCAGTTTATCGAAAGAATCCTATTCTGAGTTCCCACACGCCGTCCACTCCTAGGTTTGCTTATTACCAGAGAGGATTAAATGTAACGCCCCTAACCCATCTCCGTTACCGGATTAGGGTTACAGAGTATTACAGCACACATTAATCAAATAACGTCACAAAACCATTCAAACATTAATTTAATTATCATTATTCATTCCATATATTGAGCATAGCATATATACACTTATAGGCTATAAATCGAGCTTATAAGACCTTAAAAATAGTTTGAAAACAATTCGTGACTTATTTGAAACAAAATAGAAAAGCATGGAAAATTTGAAAAAAAAATGAAAACAAGGGTCACATGGCCTTGTGGCTAGGCCATGTGACAAAGCCCAGACCGTGTGGCTTAGGAACATGGTCGTGTGGCCAAACTGTGTACAATTTGAAATTTGGGTCACACGACCGTGTCGCAGCTTGTGTGCCCGCCCATGTACAAATCAAAATAAGGTCACACGATCGTGTCTCTAGGCTATGTAACAACCTGATACCACGTGGAAAATCCTACACTTAAAATCAAGATGACACACGACCATGTGATGTGACTATGTATGGCACACGACAGTGTGACAGCCCGTGTCTCATGCCGTGTGCACCTTAATTGACTTTCTAAACAAGGCAAAACTTCATTCAATTCTTAGGTACCAAGCCAAACAAAAAACAACCATTTTCATACCTTCAAAACACATTCAGACATGCTCAAAACATACCAAAACATTCAACTTATGTGCCTAACCAATATACCCTCATTGGCACCACCATTCAATTATCAAACCAAATCTACGTTACAAACCAAACTACTTGCATTCAAATATCACAAGTCCATTCATTAAACATATGCTAAACCTACCAATTCATTCAATTCATTCACATCCTAATCTACCATATTTCAAACACTTCCATGAGTCATGTACCAAATAACCAAAGACATATGTATAAAACCATGTACAAACCAAAACCAAAGGCATATACACAAGTTAAAATCCAACTCAAACAACATCACACAAGTATAATATGTACCATTTGTATTAAGTATCTCAAACATATACAAGACACACCTATTACATGCTATATAACCGAAAGGTAAACATATCAAAATCTACCAATAGATATCTAGATAGTGTGAAATTCAGGTTAATCCGATCGCCTGATCTGCAAAAAATTATCTACAAGGAAATAGAAAATGACACGAGTAAGCTTCAATAGAGCTTAGTAAGTTCAATGGTCAAAACGATAAAACTTACCTTATAAAGATAGCAATTATACATTAGCAAGATTAATAAACAATAATCTTGTCATCCACAATTATTCAACAAGTGAGTTTATATATATGTACAAGTTGCATAATTCATTCAATCATACAAGATCATTCGCTATCAAGTCATGATAATATCGAAAAATCATGCAAACATTTATATATTCCATAACAAGTCATCTACCATTAGAAATTTGCCCGATGAGCGAAATAACGGATACAAATATGTGGTTAATAACCCAAAACACACCAAAAAGCTCAAACGAGTCAAACCAACTGAGAACACACCTTGGCACCAAGTGCCTAGCCCGTAGGCTAACATCTCTTCGGAAACACGCCTAGGCACCAAGTGCCAAGCATGTAGGCTTTACATCCCCCCCTGGTAACACGTCGGAATCACAGTAAATATAACCCAATAGTCCACAACAAATGTTGAACTTTTGTGTATTCAATGGATAATAATAACAAGTCAGGAATCATCATCTCATCATATGTCAATCCTGTACAGCGCACAATATAACCTATTGGCATGCCAATTATATCCTATCCTATGTTCATCTGGGCTTAATTCACATAATTGCATAATAATTTACATTTCAATCATTTTCTCAATAATTCAATTGCAACATTTCAATTTATAACCAATTTCATTGAATGATAGAATTTAATAGTAATATTACTAAAATATAAAAAAATTTACTGTAAGAACTTACTAGGGCTAAACTGCAGAGATAGTAAAATTTCAGGACTAATTAACAACTTTCCCTTTTCCTCAATTATCTACTGGTTCTTGATCTATAAAATAGTTTATTTCAATTTATTAGCCTTAATTCTATAAAATATTCAATTTAATACATATGTCTTCCTATTTACAATTTTTCACAATTGCCCTAGACTTTTACACATTAATCAATTTGGTCCTTAAGACCAAAACAAGATTATTTGCACAATTAAACCTTATATCTAAATGCAGAATTCATTTACACCCAAATATAGTCCATACATGCTAGAATTTTTCATGAAAACCTTGCCTATTTAACTTATTTTCAATTTAATCCCTAAACATAATAACTATACAAAAATTACTTTATAATTTAGTCTTAATTCATCTTCAAACTTCAAAACAAACTATTAAAAACTAAAAAAACTTCATGAACATCAATGGAAAATTTTCAAAACTTTGACAAAATCACAAATTAGTCTCTGGGCTAGCTAGATTAAGCTATAACAATATCAAAAACATAAAAATTACTGAAAACATGTGACAAATACATACCATGCAAGGACATAATCAAAGCTAAAGCTTCCCAAGCTTGAAAATGGTGGTTCGATGGAAATAGGTTAAAAAGAAAGAATATGATACCATTTTTTTTTTATGTTTTAACTTTTATTCATTTTTTTAAACATTTATTAAATAATTTAAAACATAAACATTATAAAACATAGTTGTTTAACTGACCATTAGCATTAGCAATAGAATAATTGTCATCTAAAACCATGCAATAATGTTTTCCCATCCATTTGATTCAAATATACTAATAGTAATTGACCTTTTCACTTTTGAAGATTTAGTTCTTTTTTACTTAATTAACTATCTGGATGTTAAAATTTCATAAACACATTTTAACACGACTCTAATGACCTTGTAAATATTAAATAATTAATATTTGCAGATTGACACATCAGAATTGTTGTCCAGAAACCACTATTTTTGACACCACTGAAAAACGAGATGTTACAACTCTCCTCCTAAGGAATTTCATCCTCAAAACTTTTACATGCAAATAACAAATATCTTAACAAAGCAATTATACCAACCAACATTAGCATAATATCACCAAAACATATATAACATTTTTATTCATCATTCATCATCTTACCATATTATTGTTGTCGTATCAAGTCTCAACCCGAGGGTTAAGTACATACCTGTCCAAAGTGCCCATTCCACAACACTTACCAATACGTCACTTGCATCTTGAGTATTCTTCCATTTCACTAGAATTTTACCCGTTGAACACATCGGAATATAACTCGGATACATGGAAAGTTTGCACGTAAGTGCCACATATGTAGCCAAGCTACCATGTAACCCGCCCATAAGCGAACTCGGACTCAACTCAATGAGCTCGGGCGTTCGCATCCATAAGTGAACTCGGACTCAACTCAACGAGCTCAGATGCCTAGTTACATCTCACGAACTCGGACTCAACTCAACGAGCTCGGCCATTCGCATCCATAAGTGAACTCGGACTCGACTCAATGAGCTCAGATGCCCAAATATCCTAATATATTCCTAAGGTTCAACGAGAGTTTTCTCGTTCGTACTCCTTTACCATTCTCCTTGGAATACCAATGATGATACTTCGGTAGTCTTTCATATTTTTCACATAATTCATAAAATTTTTGCATGTTGTCCAACAATGACCACAAAGCATAGAATTGCATGATAACAATCATAATATCATATAAATAGCATTAAATGATTTAAAATAATAGTTATATTACAATATTTACATATGAACTTACCTCGATACAAAATGAGAATAGTCGAGCCTATTCCTCGTAAACTTTATTTTTCTCCCGATCTCGACTCGAATATCTATTCTCTTGATCTATAATACCAAATTAATTTATTTAATACACACATTCATCAAAACAGCCCCTAATACGAACTTTGGCAAAATTACTATTTTACCCCTAAACTTTCACATATTTACACTTTTGCCCCAAGGCTCGTAAATTAAACCTGATCTTATTTTCTTATGTTTTATGACATGCTGATCATTTTTCCCTTCTATAGCAACATCAAATTCACACTCTAACATGTACTTATGAATATTAGGTATTTTTACCGATTATGTCATTTTACTCGTTTTTACAAAAAAATCACTTAGCAAAAGTTGTTTAACACAATCTCAAACTTCATATTCTACCATAAAACATCAAAATTCATACATATCATCCATGGGTAAATTTTTAAATATAAACCCTAGCTCAAAATATTGGTAGAAATAGGTAAACCGAGCTACGAGGATTTTAAAAATGTAAAGAACATTAAAAACGGGCATAGAAATCACTTACAATAAATGCTTAAAAGTGTTGAAACCCTAGCTATGGTGGAGAGAAAAATTCGGCAGCAACTTATGGAGAAGATGATCATTTTTGTTTTATTTTTCCCATTTTATTTCATTTAATATCCAAATGACCAAAATGCCCTTCCTTACTAAACTTTCAAAAATTCCATCCATGTCCAATTTTTGTCCATAAACTTAGAAATTGGTCAAATTGCTATTTAAGACCTCCTAATTAATATTTCAAAGCAATTTCATACTAGAAACTTCTAGAATGCAAGTTTTGCAACTTAGTCAATTTAGTCCCTAACTTCAAATTAAGCACTTATGCATAGAATTTCTTCACGAAATTTTCACACAATCATGCAATCATATCATAGACCTCAAAATAATCATAAAATAATTATTTATATCTCAGATTTGTGGTCCCAAAACCACTATTCCGATTAGGACCTAATTCGGGTTATCACAATTGCTTCTAGCGCAAAATCTGTAAAATAATTCTTAGATGCTAAGCATGCTCGAATTCTGTTTTACAATAGATCAATATATCATCAATAAATACAACCACAAATATATCCAAATGAGGCTGAAAAACCTAATTTATCAAATCTATAAAAGCATAGAGGCATTGGTTAATCCGAACGACATCACCAGGAATTCATAATGACCATAACGAGTTCGAAAAGCAGTTTTCGACATGTCACCATCTTTAACTTGCAACTGATAATAACCAAATTTGAGATCTATTTTTGAAAATGCTGTTGCACCTTTCAACTGATCAAACAAATCGTCGATACGAGACAAAGGATATTTATTCTTTATCGTAACTTTATTCAATTCTTTGTAATCAATACATAATCTCACCGGCCCGTCTTTATTTTTCATTAACAACACATGTGTACTTTAGGGAGATACACTCGACCAAATAAAACCTCTATTTGACAACTATTGCAACTGTGCTTTAAGTTCTTTCAACTTAATTGGTGTCCTTCAACACAATGTAATCAATATCGGAGCAATCTCAGACATTAAATCAATCGCAAATTCAACTTCATGTTCTAGCGGCAATCTAGGTAACTCTTGAGGAAATACATTTGTAAACTCATTTACAATCGGTACTTGATTAAGCTTTGACCTCGAATCTCGAGTATCAAGTATATAAGCTAGAAATGCCTTACAACCTTTACAAATCAATTTCTGGGGGGAAATAGCTGAAATAACCTGGTAATACTGTTTGATTTATTTGACTCAACTATAATCATTTTACCCATCTGACATCTCAGATAAATTCATTTTAGCCTACAGTTCACCACAACATCATGTAATGTCAACCAATCAATTCCTAAAATGATATTGAATTCATAAAAGGGTAACAACATTCAATTAGCAAGAAAGTCACTGCCCTGAATTCTTAGTGGACACTTACAACATATTAAGTTATCTATCACACTCTAACCTAGGGTATTAGTAACTTAAACATCAAACTCAATTGACTCAACAGGTAAATTCTTATCTGTTACTAATGTAGTGCAAAGACACAAATGAGTTGACTCAGAGTTAATCAGTGCATACACAGTAACATAAAAAAGATAGAATGTATTAGTAATAACATCAGGTGCAATAGCTTCCTCCCTAGCTAGAATAGCGTATGCTCGCGTAATGCTGTAGCCACATATCTGACAACTGTATCTTTGGTCCCACTACGATTTGCTCCAGTATTATTGCTCTGACTAGGATGTCTACCTTTCTAAGGTGTAGAAAATTATTTATCACTTTACTCATCATTATCCCCAGCTATTCTCGGGCAATTTCACACAAAATGATCTATCGAACTACATCAGTATGAAGTTTTCCACAATGTTTACACACTGATCCCGGGGCATCACAAACACTTCTTACACTGTCAGTAGGTTTAACCTGAGATTTCAAATCATATTGCATTGATTTTTTTTTCCAGAAAACCCATATGGTGAAGTGACACGATTAAAATCTTCTTTTAATTTCTTTGACGATGGTATAGAAAATGACTTAGAGAAACTTCTTTTACCAAACTCCTGAGCATTCCTTTCCCTCCGTTTCTTATGGTTATAAATTTCCTTCATCTTTTGTTCTCGATCAAATAAAACGACGAACTCTTGTATCCCTATCCCTCTAATTAGCATATTAATTTTGTCATTGAGTCCATGTTCAAAGTAGATGCACATTTCTTCCTTATTTGGCATGATTTCACGAGCATACTTGTTGAGATGTACAAATTCTCTCTCCTATTCAATTACTAATTTGTTTCATTACTTCAATTCAAGAAATTCTTTCTTTTTTCGGTCCAAGTATCGTTTCTTGACATATTTCTTTTTAAACTCAAATTTGAAAAAGTCCCAATTAACATTGTCTCTCGGTACCACTACTATTAACATTAACCACCAACTGTAAGCTTCATCTTTAAGTAACGACATGACACATTTGAGGTAATCACTATGAGAGCAAGCCATTTCATTGAAGACTCGGTGAATATTTTTAAGCCAATACTCAACCTTAGCTGGATCATCTTTTATTCTACCTTGAAACTCCTCAGCACCAAATTTTCTGATTTAATCAATAAGAATTCGTCGACTTGTTTCAGTCATTTGAGGAGGTGGAGGTGCTACAAGAGGTACAACAAGGGGTGGAGGTTGTTGAGTCATAGGATTAGTTAACATGAATTTCGTAAACCATTGACCCATTAAACTGAAGAAGACATTTTTTTACTTCATTTTCAGACATTTGTGGAATCGGTAAACTATGACTTACTTCCTGTTCAGAAGTCGTGACCTTGTTATTTACTTCATTAGTGTCAATATGATCAAATGCTGCCAGCATCTTTTAAATCTATAAGAAAACCAGGGGTCATAACAGATCAATTATTATCACACTATCACAGGTTTATATGACATGTAATTTCTATACTATAACACACTACGTCCAGTCTAAGAATTGACTAAATCGTAGCTTTGATACCAATAAATGTAACACCCAATAACCTGTCTCCGTTACCAGATTAGAGTTACGAAGTATTACCGCACACATTCAATCAAATAACGTCACAACCATTCAAACATTAATTTATTTATCATTATTCATTCCACATACTGAGCATAGCATATATACACTTATAGGCTATAAATCGAGCTTAAGACCTTAAAAATAGTTTGAAAACAATTCGAGACTTATTTTAAACAAAATAAAAAAACATGAAAAATTTGAAAAAAATTTAAAAATAAGAGTCACAACTGTGCGACAGAGCTTAAACTGTGTGGCTAAACCGTGTACAATTCGAAATTTGGGTTACACGATCATGTCACAAGCCATGTTCCAAACCATGTGAGTATTCAAAATAAAGTCACACGACCGTGTCTCCAAGCCATGCAATAGTTTGATGCCATGTCGAAAGTCCTGCACTTAAAATCAAGATGACACACGATCGTGTGTGGCACACGGTCATATGACAGCCCGCGTCCCAGGCCGTGTGCACCTTAATTGACTTCTTAAACAAAACAAAATTTCATTCAAATCTTAGGTACAAGACAAAAAAACAACCATTTTCATACCTTTAAAACACATTCAAACATGCTTAAAACATACCAAAACATTCAACCTATGTGCCTAACCAATATGCCCTCATTGGCACCACCATTCAATTATCAAACCAAATTCACATTACAAACCAAACTACTTGCATTCAAATATCACAAGTCCATACATTAAACATATGGTAAACCTATCAATTCATTCAATCCATTCACATCCTAATCTACCATATTTCAAACACTTCCATGAGGCATGCACCAAATAACCAAAGACATATCTATAAAAGCATGTACAAACCAAAACAAAAGGCATATACACAAGTAAGCTAAAATCCTACTTAAACAACATTACAAAAGTATAATATGTACCATTTGTAGTAAGTATCTCAAACATATACAAGACACACCTATTACATGTTATATAACCGAAACGTAAACATATCAAAATCTATCAATAGATATCTAGATAGTGTGATATTCAGGTTGATCCGATTGCCTAATCCACAAAATGTTATCTACAAGGAAACAGAAAAATGACACGAGTAAGTTTCAGTAGAGCTTAGTAAGTTCAATGGTCGAAATGATAAAACTTACCTTATAACGATAGCAATTATACATTAGCAAGACTAATAAACAATAATTCTGTCATCCACGATCATTCAACGAGTGAGTTTATATATATGTACAAGTTGCATAATCCATTCAATCACACAAGATCATTCACTATCAAGTCACGATAATACCGAAAAATCATGCAAACATTTATATATTCCATAACAAGTCATCCACCATTAGAAATTTTCTCGATGAGTGATATAACAGATACATATATGTGGTTAATCACCCGAAACACTCCAGAAAGCTCAAATGAGCCAAACCAACCGAGAACACGCCTTGACACCAAGTGCCTAGCCCATTGGCGAACATCATTTTGGAAACACACCTAGGCACCAAGTGCCAAACATGTAGGCTTTATATCTAAACGCTTACGGATGTACTAATGTTCAGAGTGTGAATATTGTAACTAAATATGTAGAATTAAGGTGGTGTTCGTAAGTATACGGGTCAGGTTGTAATATAGTTATAACAAAGTAGGTGAATACTCCAAGGATCGTACCAAAGGGAGGCGAGTACTTGATTAAAGTTATCCTGAACACAAATATAATTAGTTAGTAATCTAGATAAATCATATTATGATAAAACGTAAAGAAAATATTATTAGGTTTTTATGAATAAAAGAATAAAAATTGCATAAATAAAGTGTACTTCGAATAACTAAAATCTAAACTTAATCAAATCTAAACATGGGTGAGTAGCTCACTTCGGTAGTCATAATCAACTGTCATCCCGGGCTTTCTTGTTCAATCAACTAGTCAATACCCTAGCAGGATCTTCTGATTCGTCTACTAAAATACTAAGTCAACAAGAACTACTTATCTTCTGACCTCATAGCCTAAATCGATTTAGGGTTAAGGTGGTCATGGATAAGTCTTACCAAATTTAGGTTAGTTCCCACATTGATGACTTTCTAGGGTTGTTAGGCTTAGGGTTTAGAGTCTTCCTTTCTTGAACAATTAACCCATTAAGAAATCCTTGCAAAAAAGTTAATTATTCATTCCTCCACTCACTAATCCCCCATAAAAGGATTAGTTCCTCATGGAATCCATAAACACAATATACTTGATAAATAATATATGCATAAAAAATAAATCAAGAATAATGTTTATGAGAATCCTGATTATTTTTTATTGGTGAAAGCGCATAAATCCACAATAGTTTGATTGCGTCTACAAATCAAGTTCTCTGAAGAACACGACTGAAAAGAGCTAAAAAGAAATATAAACTCTAAGAGAAAGAAAAAAAACTAAAAACTAGATTACAAAGAAAAACTTAGAATATCAAAAGTTGTCCTTTAGCAAGTGTTTAAAAGCCTATTTATAGAGTTAGGGTTGCCATCGTCCTCAACCCTAGGTCAGCTGACACTCTAGTATTTAAATTTTGATTGTGTGGACCAAAATGCCCCTAGATCGTAAGTTTTTCTCGTATGGGACAAATGTCGAGACAACCTAGTGCCTGTGTCACGACACCAAAGGCAGTATGTTCAGGTTTAAGGTAGCTTTAGGGGTATGTCGCGACACCCAAGGTAGTCTCGAGATTCTTACATTCTGCTCCCTATGTTGCGACACCAAACTTCCCGTGTTACAACACAGCAACCAGTATTAAGTCTATACGCCCTCTGATGATCTCTTGCACACTCACTAAGTACATTAGCTCTTGGCCTCATTCGGCCCCTAAGGTAAAAAAAGACTCAAAGTACACTTTTTATTGGATTTAAACTAAACTATAAAATCTTAACTAAAACATAATGAAAATGCTTATATTCAAGCTCATCAAGTGCGAAAATTAGTTTAACCTACTACACCGAATAACGATAAATCAACATCCACCCCTGATAACACCCCAGAATTACAGTAAATATAACCCGATAGTCTGCAACAAAAGTTGGACTCTGGTATATTCAGTGGATAATAACAAGTTAGGAATCATTATCTCATCACATGTCAATCCCGTACAGTGCGCAATATAACCTATTGGCATGCCAATTGTATTCTATCCTGTGTTCATCTGGGTTCGATTTACGTAACCGCATAACAATTTACATTTCAATCATTTTCACTTATCAATTGCAACATTTCAATTTATAACCAATTTCATCGAATCACATAAATAATAGTAATATTACTAAAATATACAAAATAATACCGTAAGAACTTAGCAGGGCTAAACTATGGAGATAGTAAAAATTCAAGGGCTAATCAACAACTTTCCCTTTTCCTCGATTGTCTACTGGTTCTTGATCTATAAAGGAATTTATTTCAATTTATTAGCCTTAATTCCATAAAATATTCAGTTTAATACTTATGTTTTCCTATTTATAATTTTTCACAATTGCCCCAGACTTTTACACCCTAATCAATTTGGTCCTTAAGACCAAAATAAGATTATTTGCACAATTAAACCTTATATCTAAATGCTGAATTCTTTTACACCTAAATACAGTCCACACTTGTTGGAATTTTTCATGAAAACCTTGCCTATTTAACTTATTTTCAATTTAATTCCTAAATATAATAACTATACAAAATTTACTTTATAATTTAGTCCAAACTCATCATCAAACTTTAAACTAAACCATTAAAAACTAAAAAATATTCATGAACATCAATGAC
Source organism: Gossypium anomalum (assembly GCA_025698475.1). Classification (NCBI taxonomy): domain Eukaryota; kingdom Viridiplantae; phylum Streptophyta; class Magnoliopsida; order Malvales; family Malvaceae; genus Gossypium; species Gossypium anomalum. Next base: position 17,851,039 of record CM046963.1, on the reverse strand, counting down.
AACTTTTCAAAACTTTGACAGAATCACAAATTAGTCATTGGGCTAGCTAGATTAAGTTATATTGATATCAAAAACATAAAAATACTAAAATATGTGACAAATTATACCAGACAAGGACATAATCAAAGCCGAAGCTTCCCAAGCTTGAAAATGGTGGTTCGGTGGAAATAAGATAAAAAGAAAGAAGATGATACCCTTTTTTTATGTTTGAACTTTTATTTATTTTATTTTAACATTTATTAATAGTTTAAAACATAAACATCATAAAACATAGTTGTTTAACCGACCAATAACATTAGCAATGGTATAATTGCCATCTAAAACCATGCAATAATGTTTTCCCATCCATTTGACTCAAATATGCTAATAGTAATTAACCTTTGCACTTTTTACGAGTTAGCCCATTTTACTTAATTAACTATCTAAACGTTAAAATTTTATAACCACATTTTAACACAACAGACTGTTACATTAAACAAAAAGGTGATCCTATGAGACCAATGTGAAACTTAACCTAATAAACAAATCAGAAATATATAATTTAGCAGATACATATGCAGTTGCAGTTCAGGTACAAAATCAGATGCATAAGTATATACAAAATCAGATCCTACCCTCATTTGTTACACACCATCTTTGTCCGTCCTTACACACCAATTAGGGTAATAAATACCCATCAACCCCCCATACCTATAAGTGAGCATATGTCATTTTTCAAAATAGTGCAGACAAACTACCAAAAACAGATAAGTGTGGCAATGCCACTAGAACATATATGTGGTCTTAGTTACTAGATAAGGCAAATTATTAAACTGCTAACATTTCCTCTGTCTTATTAATATCCCACCTTAATGTTTATGCAATACTAATTAGATATTAGATACATACATGCTATACATGCTATACATGCTAAACACATCAGATTATAAATTCATGCTTTCAGAAGTCATGTAAATAGTGACAAAATATCATATTTTATAACTATATATCATACGTGACACGTATCAAAGCCTACAAAGTGGCTAATCTCAATCGCACTTCAAATCTGACCCTAACTAAATTTTATGAAATTTGGGCCCATAGGCCTGTATGACCCACATGGCTTGTCAAATGGCCGTGTGACGATAACAGTCCACTTTTTGACTTCCCGCCATTTGTTATTTTTCAAGTTTTTTGTTACACACTTGGTAAGTTTTTGATGCAAATCCAATAGCGAGAATTCCAGTACCTAAAAATGACATTCACTTAACGACTTAGCAAACGAAACAAGAATTGATTAAGAGAATATGACCCTTGCTTCCTAAAATTCTAGCCAAAATAATAGGGCATTCGACCCAAAACAACCACAAAAAACCCTTAATTTGGCGTTTAAACACTTCCCTTAAACAAACATCAACCTCACAAATCCTTAGCTTGCTGAAGGGTTAATCGCCATGTGATCTTTACATAGGAAACCCACATGATTAACAAACAACGTTCATAGAAAACTAAAATAACAATTAGGCGTAAGGGAAAAACTAAAACCCCAATATAGAAGAACATGATACTTACACCAATAATTAATTAATTACAATCAACTCTAACGAACACCATACAATCTATCACACCAAGTGACAGCAACACAAAAGAAATAACGTTGGCAAAAAGTGAAAACTAGAAAAAAAAGAGGAAAAGAATGATAAAAGGAGAAGGAAAAGTGATAGAGGAAAATGGAAGAAGCTTGGAACATGAGAGAAAGGAGGGCATGAGGAAGTGAACGACCATTTTGGGAGAAATTTGGGGAATAATTTTGGGATAATTTCAAAAAGAATTTTAAATGAAACTAACCGCTTACCCACTAATTTTGGTACATTAACTTTATTAGTTTTCCCCTAGGATTCAGATTCCACCTAACTATTACAACATGTGCGGCACACTCATGGAGAAGTAAAAATTATTTCCATTTGCACGTACAGGGATTCATACATAGGACCATAGGGTAAGTTGAAGCCTTACCACTGAACTAGCAAAAGCTCATTCTATCATTAATTGAGTGAAAATAATATAAAAACTTAATATCCAAAGTTAGGGGCTGGGAAAAAATGAACAAAGTTTAAAGGAAAAAGGATTCAAACCCATAACCTCACACACACTACTCGCAACACTTAACCATAGAACCAGATCAATTCACTTTGACAATTTTTTAATAAATCAAAAACTAAAATTTTGGGGCATTACATGTGGTTTTATGGAAGTCGGTTTACTTAAAGAGGCATAGAGTTGAAAAAGGAATAAGAGAACAAGTTGAGAGAGAGAGAGAGAGAGAGAGAGAGAGAGAGAGAGAGAGCGTGTGTGTTTGTACAACCCGTTTTTAGGGTTAATCAAAATAGTCATTTTGAGACCACAATCCGAAGTCAAAATATTTATTTTATTATTTTATTAAGGTTTAAAGTATGATAGAATGTTCGTGTAAAAATTTTGTAAAGAAATTTTACTGTTTGAGTGGTTAATTCGGTAAAAAGGATTAAATCGCGTAAAGCATAAAAGTTGAATTCTATAAGTTAAATGTATTAAATGGCTATAGATTTTAATTGTTTGAGTACTTGGATGGTAAATATACCATTTAAATGATAGTGGACAGTTATGAGAGTTGGTATTGATGAAATTTGTTTTATATTAAAAGGTTATAATAGTAAATTGGTGTTTATTAATAGATTGAATAAAATAAAAAATGGTTATCATCTTTTATCTTGAACCACCATCGAAAATGAAGGAAAGCAAACAGCCATGGAAGTTCTTCAAGTTTCGGCAATTTCATGGTTATTTAGTAAGTGATTTTTGACCCGGTTTTTGATGATTTATATGTTTTTGTGATCATTGCTTTGTGTTCTAGCTAGCCCATGCTTTAATTTTTGAAAGTGTTGAAGATTTTAATAGTTTCCATTGTTGAATACATGTGTTAATTGATGTTTTATGATGAAATATGAAATTTTGATGATAGTTTTACATGTTTTGTAAAGTGATTTTTAGTAAAAATGTCAATTTTGGATTAAATTGAGAAATGTGAAAATTGTGTGGTCAAATGTGTGAATAATTGATAAATATGGGCTGATATAAAATTGTATTAAATTTAGCTAGGCTTGGGTTTGGCCAAAATTGAATAAATTTCATTTTACGAGCTTAGGGACTAAATTGTAAAAGTGTAAAACTTTAAGGCAAAAGCGTAATTTTGCCAAAATGTGTATATAGTGTCAAATTGAATAGAAAGGAAAGTTAACATGTTGAATTTGATATTATATTTAGATCGTGATAAGTCGAGATTGAGCTTAGATCGGGGAAAGAGGAAAAATGGACGAATAATCAAAAAATTCCATCTGAACAACTCGAGGTAAGTTCGTATAGCTAGAATCGAACTATTAATACTTGTAATTGTTTAAAATGAATGTGTATAAGTTGAATGAATAACTCAATTGAAATTTGAATTATTGATTATATGATTAAATTACTGTTTACATGAATGAAAGTGAAATGCTGCAATTGTTATATATGTTACATAGATTCGGTATGATAATGTGCATTAGGTATGCGAATTGAGTATTTAAATGTATGTACTTAATTGAATCGAATATATATATATATATATATATATATATATATATGATTTGAGAAATTGAATTATTGATCATTGAATGCTTAAATGATAAAGTTGAATAATTACCGAGCCCCGTTTGAACTGTAGGAATTTGTTAGATACGAGTGACATGTTATTAGGGTTACCGTTTTGGTCGAGCTCTTGCATTTGTTGCGGACTCACCACAGCTCGTATGAGCTTATCGATATATCAGCTCGTAAGAGCTTACTGTTTTTAGCTCATTGGAGCTTACCGTTTCAGCTCGTATGAACTTACTATTCAGCTCAATAGAGCTTATCGTTTCAACTCAATAGAGCTTACTGGTCATCAGTTCAGGAGCAGCTTACCGATCATGGCTCGAAAGAGCATAAATGATAATGAATTGATAGATTTTTGATAAACACACTTAGTGTGTATCACCCGAATATCTATCCATATTCTACGTAGTTCAACGGGCATAATTACTCTTATCGATCATATGAATAAGATATGTGTTTATACGGATGAATTACTAGTTATATGAATGAATTACAGTTTATACGAAGAGAAATGAATTGCCATAATGTTATATGAATTACATGGTATTGATGATAATTGATGAATTAAAATATGGAGTGAAGTTATATGTACTTGAGATTGAATATTTATTATTTTCACCTATGGTGACTTGATGATTACATCGATATAATGATACTAATCTATTGATGATTTTATATGCTTATGTATTGGGAAAATTTGGTTGGATTGTATTGAAATGGTAATATAGGTTATAATGACGTATGAACAAATGTTATATGTGAATCGAGATATAGGTGGTTTAACCACATATATGCCCATTAGTGTGCAAGATACAGAATATTCGATGTTATTTCCATGGTTCAACAGACAAGATAACTGTACGAGAATTGAAATGATGATATGAATCAGTTCAGGTATACGTGACACTCTCGGCAAGTAAGTGATATTTAATAATTTCATATGATATGTAAGTAAAAATCGATGAATACACACAGGAATTACCAGGCTGTTATTGTAATACGTGTTGATTTTGATGGAGCTAATTTATATGTCCTCATGTTTCTCTAATTCTGAATTAATTTTTAAATTGTATATAGTACATACTAGTCATACGAGCTTACTAAGCTTTTTAGCTTACTCTATTTATTTTTTGTATTTCACAGTGATTTGAAAGCTCGCTCGGGTTGGAAGTCATCAAAGATTTCCTCACACTATCCAGGAGTTGATTTGGTATTTTTGAACTCTTTGAAATTGGTAATATGACATGTATAGGCTAGTTGATGATATGAGATGTATGACTTATTTTAGCTATAGAAGTTTATATGCATTGATGTGTTTAAGCCATGTGATTTGGCTTAACTTGGCTAGATATTGGTTATGTATATATGTACTAAATATGGCATGTTTTGGCTGCCTATTGAGTTGTAAAATATGGTCATTTATGCTTGTGAATGCTTGTGTTTAAAGGGTGGCAAAATGGCTTTGCAAATAGCCTATTTTTGTCCACACGGGCAGGGACATGGGCGTGTGTCTCAGCCGTGCACACACATGATCATATTGCACGACCTTGTGTCCCTTGGTGTTGAAATGAAATTGACGTCAGAATGCTCTACACGGCCTCACACACGGGCGTGTGGCCGGCCACGTGGTACAAGTCAGTATACCCTATAGTTTTGGCACGGCCTGATACACGGGCATGTGTGGCCATTTCGAAGGGCACACGGGCTAGACACACGATGTGTAGTTGGCTGTGTGACCCAAGTCAGTATACTCTCCAGTTTTCACACGACCTAGCACACGGGCGTGTCCTCGGTCGTGTAACACAAATCAGTATGTATGCCCTATTTTCACACGGTTTAAGACACGGTCGTGTCTATTAGCCGTGTGAGGCACACGGCCAGTTCACACGGGCGTGTGACCCTTGAAATGTTGAAATTTTCTAAGTTTCTGAAATTTTTATATGTTACCGAATTAGTCCTGAATGTATGATTAAAGCTTTGTATGGTTGATTTAAGTACAGATTGAATGTGAATGAATGATAGTCACTAAAATGAGATGAAATTGATATATGATTGTCCTGAATTGAGTTACAAGTCCGATAATGCCTCTTAACCTATTCCAGCGACGGTTACGTGTTAGGGGTGTTACAAAGAGAGAGGGAGACGGAGGGAGGGATTTTCTCATAGTAATTTTAGAGTTTAAAAAGTTGATCCCTTCTTCATCTTTAGAAGGGTATTTATTGGAGGAAGTCCTCTTGTCCACTAGTGTGATATGGTAGATTACTATTAGGAAAGTTACCATCATGCAAAGCGTGAAAAGTGCATCGTGGGACCTATTCTGTTGTGGTTTCAATTAGTACAAAGTTGTTACACCTAAATGGGCCACTAATTGTACTGAGAACATATTCACACTTGAAGAGCGTTCACACTTAAAAGCGGGTGCCTTAGAAACAGATGCTTATCTTATTATAGAGGAGTGGGAAGGCTTGCCAGAAATGCTCGTCCAGCGGGTGGTCCTGATAACAAAAGGATGTTGCTTCTCTAACTAAGACGGTGATCAATTAGGACATTGTCATTTTCTTTATAAAGCTAAATCAAGAGCTAATGTCATTTTCTTTCCTATAACTCGCTGGGGGAAACAAACGGAAGGAAATGATAGAAGATTAAATGCATAAACAAATTAGAAATTCACAATGTAAATTAGTTTCTCTACTCATTTTTTTGGTTCTCATAATGGAAAGAAAAAAATTTGGAAATAAATAAAGTAGTTAATAAGTTTTATATTATTATCAAACGTTGTTATTATGTCAATTTTAAATTGTGAAACATCATTTTATTATAAAGTTAACAATAAATAATAGAATTGGAAAAAATACAAATATAATTAATTGAAAGACTATTTTATAATTAAATAATAAAAATACTAAGTTACACTCAAAAACATTACAATATAAAAAGTGGAGGGTGGTATTAAATTCATGATAATGTATTAGAAGGATGAGTCACATTTTGTAAAAGTCCTACTGTACTTAAATGTCACTCTCAATTTGTTTGAAATGCTATTGTAACACTTTATCGTAGATATTACTTTGTGAACTGTTTTCCATAAGTACTAATAACCTGCACTTAACCAAGGGGAAAAATAAACTTAACCTAGATGACGATCAAAACAAGAAAAGGGATAGGATAATTTGACTGAATTAAATCAACTCATTAAAATATATAAATTCTGATGCTTTCATCCTTATCCAAACAATTTGTTTCCATATTAGTTATCTATTTTAATTCATTGGGTATTTGCTTTACACCCTGTTTGAATTAATCTTTTTTTTTTAGATACATATCATCTTGTTCCAATAGCTAAAATTAGTAATAAATTTAAGTAATTTTAATAATATATATTTAAAAATAATTAATTACAATATTTTTTTCAATTATAAATTTTTAAATAATTATATAAAAATGAGTAAACAAAAAATATTTTATATTTTAATAATATGTTTTTTTTTTTATTTCTTTAGGTTACCTAAGCATTTTGAAGGACAGTAGGTACTCAACTTTTTTTTAATTTTTCCTTTTTTAAAATAAAATTCTTTCGATCATCCTCAGTTGGAGGAAGTGGTTCGAATTCTAGAGATAATTTATTAAAAAGAATAACTATTAATCTTGAACATGAATTAAAGATAATAAAATTAAAATTTTATCCATTCTTTCTTTTATTTTACTCTAATTTCCTTCTTTATGCCTTAATCCTAGGATTAATTAATTATTTTTAGATTCAATGAATTCTTCGATTCTCTATTTTTTCTTTCGTGTTTTAAACAGCATGGAATAAGGCTGAGAAAATTTCCTGAATCGATCTTCTTTCTTTCCATATATTGAAATTAAACATTAAAATTGTTGTCCGTTCCTATCACAATATATCCATTTCCAAAATCTAAAAGCTACTCTTCAACTACAAAACAATAGTCATTAATAGTAACATTAATTTGTGGATATCTTCTTCAGTACGTAAGAATGTAATGGATAGGTTTTTGCTAGGAAGGATTTGGATGGATAATTTTTTTTATCATGGTTAAATATATTTTTTTTTTGGTATTTAAGTTTTGATCCAATGTTAATATTTGAGTTTTTTTTCTAATTTGATACTTGAATTTAGCACTTAAGGTTTTTTTTTTTTTTTGTTATCTCAATTAAATATCTAAATTTGATTTCGATGTTTAATTTGGTGTCTGAACTTTTTTCTTTTGTCTATTAAGTATCTATGCTTTTTACTAGAGTACTAGGTTAAACATTCATTGGGTCACATCATTCCGTTTAGTCTAGATACCAAATTAGACATTAAAACTAAATTTAGGCACCAAATGATATGTTAGTCCTTTATTTAAAATGATATATTAATCTTAAAGAAAAAGACATTTTGGTTACTAAATTATTAATAAGTTTACATTTTGGTTACTCAACTTCAAAAAATTACAAAATAGTTATTGAACTATTTAAAAGTTTTTTATTTAAGTCACTAAGTTGTTAAGTTTTTTTTAAAGTCCGGTTAGTGAGTTTCAAGTGACAATTCGACGATTTGTTTAATGGATTAGTACCTATCGATTAGTAGAAGAAAATACCTTAGATCCAAGTTAATTTGACAGCTAGTATCGAAAATCAAAGAAAAAATTATTTAGATTTTGGTTCGCAGTTTTTTTATGTTCAAAGTTGTTTAATGAAACAAAATGAACTGTAAAAGAGAGGGAGAAAAAGAGCTTTCAATTAGTGTAGGCAATGTGAATAGAAATGATCATACAATAGCAACTTTAACAGCTCAGTGACTTAAATTAAAATTTTTTAATAATTTAGTGATTATTTTTATAATATTTTAAAATTAAATGATCAAAACATAAACTTACTAATAATTTAATAACTTTTACTAAAAAAAACAACAAAGCCCATATATAAAAAAAGTTTGAACGTGACACTCCTACCTTCTACCATTCCAAAGCCATGTGAGCAATCAGAAAAGTTTCGATTGGTTAAATGTGGATCTAAAGGGCAAGAGAAAAATATCAACTTGCTTGACTTGACGGGATGCTTTAATTAATTCGTTTAAACTATCTCAAGTTTAAATAATAGATAACACTATCCTCATAGTCCCTGAGTCGTCATGAACTTACAGTCAAAGCCAACATTTGTATTTTCTTCCTCCTAAATCTCGGCCTTTGCTTCTTCTTTTTTAATAAAGAAAAATAGGATTTATTGTTTAAGTTAATATTTATAATTTAGGACTTATTATTTTATTATAATTTTTATAATTAATTACTAATATAATTTTAAAAATCAATTTTATATTATTATAATATAAATCCTTAACCTTAAATTTTATATTTCTACACAAAAACCTTAAATTCTAAACTTTAAACGTTAAACGTTAAATATTAAATATTAGATCTTAAAACCTTAAATACTAACTTTAAAATATAAGTCCTAAGTATACATCTTAAAAAAAAAGTTAAATCTAATAACTGAAATATTAAATATTAAGTGTAAATTTTAAGGGTGTATTTTGACACCACAAAATAATGGATGAAATTGTAATTAGAAAGACTATAATTCTCTATGTAGTATTTAGTAGTACAAATTATAGTTATATAATTTAAATTCTATAAAAAAATATAAACAATATTTGAGAGAAAAATAACAAGAAAAATAATCATCATATGTAATTTATCTAACTGCTTTAATATTTCATATTTGCTGGGTTATTTATTCTCTAACATTTAACATACACTCATTAATTTGTTGGTTTTTAACCAATTTCTTCATCATCTAAACTGAAAATTGAATATGTATCATTAATGATTACTAGGATCTTCTTCTTCTATGTACTCTTTAAAGTATGAATTATCTCAATTCCTACGAATGAAGTTACGAAGTAAGCAATATGCTAACATGATTCACTCAATTCGTTAGTCAACCTCTAAGAATTGAAGAATGTAATTTGAATGCTTCAATTACACTCAATTAAGTGAGACCCATTAATTACAATGGTTATCCAACTATGTAATTTTTGTATAATTAAAAAAACTTACACCCAATCCAAGTACTAAGTAGTTTTTTAGACACTACTCAAATATTATTTTAAATAGGGCAAATTACATAGATAGTCACCCAACTATGACAAATGTTGGTCACTCCCGTTAAAATCACAAACAAAAATCACAAATGAAGTTACATAGTTCAATCATTTTGGCCACTCACAAATTTTAGGAATCCAAAATAAAAAGTTTGCAAGCACCCAAGTTACATAGTTCAGTCATTTTGATCACTCCCGTTAAAATCACAAACAAAAAGCTGATGTGATAGTTAAAAAAATTAATAAAATAATAAATTTAGTCCTCAAATTTTACATATTATATCAATTTAGTTATAATCTTAAAAAATTAACCCTCAAATTTACATATAGTTCCAATTTAATTTTAATTCTAAAAAATTCAAAAAAAAAGAATACATAAATATTTTCAAAAAAATATAATAATAAAATTAAATTTTATGTTAATATTAATATTAATATTAATTAAATAAACATAATTATGGATCATGTTTGAATTGATATATTATGGAAGATTGTTGAATGAAAGTTATATATAGAGAATTACTTAATAAAACTAAAACCTTAAAATAATTCTAAAAAAGAAAATAGAAAATCTCTGCAAAAAGGAAACAAAAATAGGAAAAAGAGACAACTTCCTTAAATGAGACATCTTTGGAATTTTTTGAGCTATTTTTATATCATCTGAGCTAAATAATGATGAATAAGATTTTAACCCTAGATTCAAGGTTTCAATAATCAAGCATGTATTGACTAACCTTGCCTTTTTCGACGACCATATTTTCCTCAATAGCCTTTAACCAAATACAAATCCCAACAAAACTAAGCACCAAATTAGCAAGTCCAATTCCCTATTCAATTCCAACCCGGGCTAAAACAGACAACTTGTAACATCTCTTAGCCTATTAGGAAAACATGACATATATCAATCAGCCAAACAAATCGTCCAACGGATCTGGGCGTTACTAATAGACTCAAATCCTTTGGCTTAATTTAAATATTTGAGAAATCAGTTGTAAGGATTTTTCTTTGAATTAAAGACCATTAATCTCGGTTCATTTAGTAACGAATCCTTAAAGAAAATAATAGGAATTAATAAAGGAAATCTTTAAAACATATGTTGCCATGTATGGCTAATTCACTTAATAGAAAAGGCAAATTTTTGAACTGCGAATCAATGGAGTTTGGCGTACACGTGAATAATAAGAGGCAGCTCCACTTTAAGACAAAAACAACACAGCTGTGGGGTAAAAACAAAATTTAAGTACGAACGCAGATATTTACGCCATCCACCAACTAGTCATGCATTATACCAAATAGATAAGTGACTCACTCCCAGACGCAACTTTGGCGTAGTCCCCTTCTACTGATCTTCCTCTACTACTCAAAGCTTGAGAAAGAAAAGTAACGGAGTAAGTTCAATTGAACTTAGTGAGTTCCAAAATAGATGCACAATGGTTATCAAGTTACTGATAGTAACCCAAAAATAAAGACAATTTCAAGACTCTGTCATACAAATACATTATACCCAGTTGCCAGTACACTTCTCTAGTGGCAACACTTCACCAATATAATGCATATAGTACCTTGGAGGGTACATACTATCGACTTATACTGTAACACCCCTTACCCGTGTTCAACACCGGAACAGGGTATGAGGCATTACCGGACTTAATCACTAATCATCATATAAAAACTGATTTATAATTTCACTCTAATTTAAAACTTTTTCAAACACATTCAAGCTGTCCCTTAAAAAGAGCTTTCAAGGCCATATCATGCTTTAATTCAACCACACACATAGGCAAGCATGCACATTCATAAATTGCATCATTTAATTAATAACATAATCAAGACTATTTTCATTAAATGACTTTATACAATAGAGACCTTCAATTAACATAGGTCAGTATTTTAGGCCAACTCCTAGCAACTTAGAAACAATTAAACGAGTCCCCATACATGCCAAAGACTTAAAAATACTTTAAAACCTTTATATATCGATCAATAGTTTGATAGTGTGATTTAACCTCCGGCAACCTCCAACTCGAGCTAACATCTGTGACACTATAGGAAAAAAAAGAAAGGAAGGGAGTAAGCATTATAGCTTAGTAAGTAAATATGTAAATATTAATAACAATACATTATCACACTTTAAACAAAGTCACAATATGTTCCCGGAATATTACCATCACAAACACACATACTTTCACTATTACAATCATAAACAGGTTCAAAATAAGCTGTCTAGTAGAGTACCAGCAGCTAAATTATTTATTTATGGAGCTACAAATCGTTAATTTTCCTTGAAACTAGATTCACGTATATTCTTACCATAAAGTTTTTAGAATTTTTGGTCTAGCCAATCAGTACAGTTAATTCATTGAAGTTACCCCTGTTTCACTGCTCAATTGCTCTGACCATTCTTCACTACGAATCAATTTTCTCCTCGTACAGAATTCAAAGGATGTTATTGTTTTTATCATTTGAAACTAGACTCATTAAGGATTTCAAGCATATAAATTATGTCCCCTAATTATTTTTATACAATTTTTAATGATTTTTCCAAGTCAGAACAGGGGATCACGTAGTCATTCTGAACCAGTCTCTCAAAAACTTAAATATCTCATAATATAGAATTCCTTTGCTTGCTCTGTTTCCATTATATGAAAATGAATTCATTAAGCTCTAATTTTATATTTCATTTAGTCTCTGATTCAATTTCGACTATTTTTGGTAAATTTTTAGATTCCCGTCACTGCAACTATCCCGAACAGTTTTATTGTCAATTTTGATCTTTCACACTTCAATTGTATTCATCACTTAACCATAACAATCTTTCTAATTTCCAATCACATATCGAGCATATTGCTCATAAGTTACACACGTATATACTTACACTTATCATCACAAAGTCATACACAATTTCATTTAATCAATTTTCCAGTTGAACGCTTCGGAATAATAACAGATACGCGATGGTATCACACACAGCCTACCTTTAAAATCGAAGCTCTCTTTTACACATAGTGGCCTTCACTTAGCACCACTCATGTGACCTAGCTCGATTGTACACATAATTTTGGCTCTCTTGTACACATGGTGAACACTTAGTACCACCCATGTGACCTAGCCAGTTTATCTCGTAGCTCTCTTGTCTACATGGTGTCCTTCACCTGGAACCACGCATGCGACCTAGCTATATATATCCCGTAGCTCTCTTGTACACATGGTATACATCCCGTATTACACATGTGACCTAGCTACATACCATCCGTATCTTTCGATTCCGAAGGTTCAAACGGGAAGTATCTCACTATCTAATACTTTATTCCATTCTTCCAATAGTCAATTATAATTCAAAAATCAGCTACAATACATAAAATATGCTGAAATATAAAAACGTAAATAAAGATAATGTAATATTTATATACAAATTTACATACTTTCTCATTTCCATGTCGAATTAATATTGAACATTTAAATCATCATAATTATACTTAGTTTCAACACCTCGGCAATCATAGTAAATATATTAATATTACATTGAAACATGCATAAATTAATGCTTAATATACATATGAACTTACCTCGATACTAAAATGGCCACTTTACCAACTTTCTCGATTTTTGATTTTTCTCCCATTCTAGGTTCAAATCTCATTTTTCGGGATCTAAAACATCATATTTTACTTATTTAATTAATGTACTATTCAAAACAGTCCTTAACTCAAACTTTGGCAAAATTACAATTTTGCCCTTAAACTTTTTCATATTTACACTTTTGCCCCTAGGCTCGGGAATTAAACTTCATCCCTTATGCTTATAATTTATGACATGCTGATAATTTTTCCCTTCTATGGCAACATCAAATTCTCACTCTAACACATAGTTATGAACAATAACAACTTTTACCGATTAAGTCGTTTTACTCATTTTTGCTTAAAACCGCTTAACAAAAGTTGTTTGACATAATTTCAGCCTTCATATTCTTCCATAAAACATCAAAATAAACACATTTCACCTATGGGTATTTTTCCAAATATGAACCCTAGCTTAAATTATTGCCAGAATAAGCCTAATCAAGTTACCGAGATTCCAAAAACGTAAAGAACTTGAAAAACAGGGCTAGAACGGACTTACTATTGAGCTTGGAAAGCTTGAAAACCCTAGACATGGCTTCCCCATGCTAATTTCGGCCTCCATGAAAAAGATGAGTTAATTTTGGCTTTATTTTCCCTTTTTATTTCTTTTAATTACCAAATGACTAAAATGCCCTTAAGGCCTTTCTTTAATATTTTGTCCTATTCATGCCCATTTTTGTCCAAATGAAATATAATGGTATAATTACCATTTAAGGACCTCCTCTTTAAACTCCCATTTCAATCAAGTACTTATGAATTAGAACATATATTTTGCAACTTTTGCAATTTAGTCCTAAAAGTCCAATTAAGCACTTTATCAGTAAAATTTCTTAACGATATTTTTACACAATATTTTAATCAATAAATAAACCTTAAAACTTAATCGCAATAAATTTTTCAACTTTGAATTCGTGGTTCTAAAACCATCATTCCGTTTAGGCCCCAAATCGGTCTGTTATAGCAACTTCTGCAAATAAGCCCTAATAGGCAAATTAAACATGCAATCTATAAAATTTCTTATCAATACTCTAACACATGCATCTAATCACTCGGTAAATCATAAAAATTAATTGAAATAAACTTTTCTATCTCAGATTTATGGTTTCGCAACCACTATTCCATTTAGGCCTTATTTCGAGATGTTATATATACAGACTTCCCTCAGTCATGTATGTTTACCTATGACCCAACCTTGTGCCAACATCAAACCCATATTTCAGAAATCAGAATCGTGTATCTGCCATAATCATTTTGATATTCATATTCCTTGTTAAATTGAATACATGTTCTCCTGTAAGGTTGGGCCATGATCTGCCAGTCCGGTTTGTAATAAAGTTGCTCTACTAGAGGCATCACAAATAGTGTTTCTTCCATATTTTTACATGTCACAGATAGTCTGGTACTTGGCTCGCACACAAGGTGGGTATTTTTACCTCTAACATGACCATGCTCACATACACATCATGGACTTACTATGCACTCGTTAATACAAGGCATATTGACCCATGTTCAGTAAGGACAACTTACCTTTCACACCCACATACAATAGAATTTTTATAACTCAAAGGAAACGAAAAAGAACTCACTAGGAACTTCAGGATAGAATATACTCTATCAGTCCTTTGCCTTAATTGCTCAGACCTTTTCTAGCTTCTTGAGCTAAATAAGAAACAATCATAATCATCAGACTATTCATCTACTAATTATTGATTATGCATGTACTAATGCAAAGACGCAAATTCCCTTGACAACATCCTAAGGGTATACCAAAAATTACCAGTCAGTTGGTACTTATCAATGGCATTTTTACAAGCTTCTAGAAACTTTAATCATCTCCTTTAGCAAAGATAACTAAAAATTTTAGAGACTTATGAAAGAACACAAAGAAACAAAGGTGAAAAATGCTGGTTATAGGCATCCTTATATAGCACAAAAAATAAAAAATAAGCTTAATGGGAAGGACAGGGATCTCACTATCACCTTGAAAACTGAGGCTAAACTTGCCTAACAAGATTTGAAGTCTAATCTTTTTAACAAACGCAACTACTACCATTAATCAGTGTGGTAAAACATTACTTGTACACTTAAGCAACCAATTAAATAGGTCATTTGACTACCTAAACATATCAAGTTATCATCTATAATACTCTAGTTCAATTCCAACTAGGTCTCAACTAAACTCTAACGATACTCCCTGAGCTATCATTTCCACATAAAACAATCCTATCGCTCCGTGAACTAACAAAGTTTTCCTAAAACATCTAGGGTTAGGGAATTGTCTCATCAAATTTTCCATCAAACACTAGAGTTTGCCAACCCTAGAGTTCACCAAATGATAAATTTTAGCAAGGTGTCCCTCACAAAGGTGTACTGATAAATTCACGCAACATATCAACCCAACACCTTAATTGATAATTCACCCAATTACTACTCTGGCTTATTCAATTATACACCAACATCATATCTGTAT
This sequence comes from Gossypium anomalum, assembly GCA_025698475.1. Taxonomy (NCBI): domain Eukaryota; kingdom Viridiplantae; phylum Streptophyta; class Magnoliopsida; order Malvales; family Malvaceae; genus Gossypium; species Gossypium anomalum. The sequence goes on along the minus strand of CM046963.1, from coordinate 17,835,198 downwards.
GATCTACATCGAGTGGGTTGTTACAACTCTCCCCCACTTAGGAAATTTCGTTCTCAAAATTCTTACCTTCGAATAGCTGAGGGTATTACTCTTTCATTAAACTCTCCCTCTCCCACATGGCTTCCTCCATATTTTGGTTCTCCGCAATACTTTTACCAGTGGAATTCTTTTATTTCTCAAATCTTTTACTTCTTTTGCCATAATTCAAACAAACTCTTCTTTATAAGATAAGTTGGGCTTCACCTCTAGAGTTTCTACTTGTACAATATGGTCTAGATTTGATTGATATCTCCTTAACATGGATGCGTGGAACATATTATGAATTTTTGACAGTTTTGGTGGTAGCATTGATCTATATGCCACTAGACCAACTTACTACAATACTTTATATGGTCCTATAAAACTTGGACTTAACTTTCATTTTTTTTCTAGATCTTATAACCTTCTTCTAAGGAGAAACCTTAAAAAATACATTGTCTCTTACTTTAAATGAAATATCCTTCCTTTCTCTATTAGCGCAAGCCTTGTAACTATCCTGAATAACTTTTAAATGAGTTCAAATAATCGAAACCTTCTCTTCCTTTCTTGTACCAAGTTAGGACCAATTATATTTCTCTCACTAAGCTCCAACCAACAAGTGGGAGCTTTACGCCTTCTTACATACAGTGCTTTGAAAGACGACATTTCTAGACTTGCATGATGACTGTTGTTGTACTCAAACTCTGCCAAAGGAAGATATTTTCCCAGTTAATTCCAAAATCTATTACACAACTTCTAATCGTATCTTTAAGAACTTGAATTACTATTTTGGTTGCCTATTTGTCTGAGGATGGAAGGTGGTACTGAACCGTAACTTGGTTCCCACATTTTCTTGCACCTTGATGTGAACCTTGAATCTTATTTTGACATTATGCATGTTGGTATGCCATGGATGCACACAACTTCGAATATGCAGAGTTTTTCCAATTTTTCCAATGAATAATTTGTGTGTACCATGGCTTGACTTAGCAAGTGGATCCACAATCACCCAAACTGCGTTTTTCTTAGCAGGACTAAAATGAAAACTCAGAACAAAATCCATGGTAATCTTGTCTTACTTTAATTTAGGAATCTTTAAAGGATACAACTTCCCTGAAGGAACTTGATGTTCCGCTTTCACTTATTGGTATGTCAAACAGCTTGAGACGTACTCTAATATCTCCTTCTTATTCCAAGCCATGAATACAGGTTTCCTAAATCACGGTACATCTTAACGCTTATTGGATGAAAGAAAAAGGGTCATTGACCTCTTTTAACAATGCTTGTCTCAAGTCATTTTCTACTAGCACATACATCCTATCCATAAATTGAAGTTCACTATCTTTTCTCAATGTGAAGTTCGTAGTATTACCAAACGTCGTTCGTCTATTGTATTTGTCACACTTCACATCTTTCAATTGTTCCTCCAAAATCTGAGAAAGAAAGATAGGTTGGGAAGTCAATTCTGCAAGTAACGATCCATCGTCTACCATGCAGACACTCGCTCAAAGAGATGCCAAGGTTGCTACAGTTTTTCTACTTAAAGCGTTCACCACTACATTAACTTTTCTAGGGTGGTACTTAATTGTTAGGTCGTAGTATCTCAACAGCTCCATCCAACGCCGTTGGCATAGATTTAAATCCTTTTGTAACATTAGGTACTTCAAGCTCTTGTGTTCTGAGAATAGGTGACACTTCTCCCTATAAAGATAATGTCTCCAGATCTTTAGTTTTAGCATTATAACTACTAAATCCAAATCATACGTTGGATAATTCTTCTCATGCAGCTTGAATTGGTAAGATGCATATGCTACAACTTTTCCTCTTTGCAAGACCACACATGTAACAACCCGTTTTTAGTCAAATCAGAACAGTGATTTTGGGACCACAAATTAGAAGTAAAAATAATTATTTTATTATTATTTTAATGTTTTAAGCATGATAGTATGTCTGTGTGAAAATGTCATTAAGAAATTTTATCGTTTGAATGCTCAATTCGGTAAAAAGGACTACATCGCGTAAAGTGTAAAACTTGTGTTCTATTAGCTAAGGGTGTCTAATAGCTACAGAAATTTAAAGTAAAGCTCCTTATGTGGTAATTAGCCCACTTATGAATTAATGGATGATAATGGTTTGGTAGTTTTGAAATTTGTAATAATTTTTAAGGCTAAATTTGGTATTTAGTAATTTAAGGTTATTTTTAATAAAAAAATTTTCTATCATCTTCCTAATATCATCTACAACTGAAAATTTCATAAGAAAAAGCCATGGAAGAAGCTTAAGCATTCGTTCATCTTACCTAGTCATGCATGTAAGTGATTTGACTCAATTTTTAATGATTTCTATGTTTTTGAAATCGTTGCAACTAGGTCTAGCTAGCCCAGGGACTATTTTGTAAAAATGTTATAGGTTTTAAATGTTTATATTGATGAATACATGAGTATTTTGATGTTTAATGATAGATTATGAATGTTTAATGATAGTTATACAAGTTCTGTTAAGTGATTTTTAGTGAAAATGTAAATTAGGGATTAAATTGTAAAATATGAAAAGTTTATGGTTAAAATGTGAAATAAATGAAAAATATAGGCTGCTAGGGACCTATTTATAATTCGGCTAGCATGGGTTGTGGTTAAATTGCATGAATTTGTGTTTTTATGAAATAAGGACTAAATTGTAAAAGTTGTGAAATACTTGGGGCAAAAATGTAAATTTGCTTTGTTTTGGATTAAATTGAATAGTGAGGTAATTAAATAAGTTAAATTTGATATCGTATAGATCAAGAAAAGAGAAATTTGGATCTAGATCGGAGGAAAAATAAAGTACTTGACTAATCGACTCGTTTTGTCGTTTTTACATCCGAGGTAAGTTCGTATGTAACAAGTTTCATTATAAATTTATTTTAAATGCTTTGGTATTGCATAAACTATAAATATGAGACCATAGACTTGTTCAACAATGATTCGATGATAATTCGGCATTGGAAATCCCTGTTGAACCTTAGTAATAGATAGGATACTAGTGACATGTCATTAGGGATTATTGTGATTATGTGATCCGAGTGCTGGTCCTGTACGTCCTACCAGTGGCTGAGTATACCAACATGTGTTGCGGTTACCTGACAGCATGTGTGAGCAGCACCGTGTATCTGCGTCTTGACCCACAGCTTGAGCAGGCCCGTTGATAGCTCGAGAGTGAGCACATATGTGATGTGTGATTGAGATAGCATTGGCTATGTATGTGCCACTTTGGTGCGAGATTTCTGAGTATCTGATATTATTCTGAATGGTTCAACGAGAAAAGATTATGGTACAAGGATGAAAAAAATGATAGGGATCAATTTAGGTATTCGTGATAAGTTTGGCAAGTAAGTAGTAATCGACAAGTTATTTGCAAAGTAAGTAAGTTGATGAACTTATACATGTTATCAATAATCATGGAAATGTGCAAATTGTTGAATTAAGTGTATTACTTATGTTCTTTAAATTGTGATTGAATTGGTAATTATACTTATTAATCATACGAGTTTACTAAGCTTTATAGCTTATTTTGTTTAATTTACCGTGTTTTATAGTGATTCAAATTTAGCTTGGATTCAGGGATCGTCGGAGGCTTCATCACGCTATCAAGCTATCGTTTTGGTACTTTTGAATCTATGTTTTGGAATATGGCATGTATAGGGACTTTGGTCATTTTAGTTCATAAGATGATGATGATGATGATAGCCATACGAATTGGCTTGTAAATGTCTAAGGTTTAGTTTTGTGTATAGTCATGTACGTTGGCCTATTTGTTTTAGTTGATGATATACATATATGTATGTGCTAATGCCTTTTTGCGATATGGCTTATAATTGCTTGATGAATGATTATGGTGGATGAGTAGCTTGAGTAGCAAATGATCAAATGTGAGATTTGTATGTTTGTGATTTTAGGTAATAGTTGCATATTTGAATGAAACCATTTAGGTAAATTTTTAGGTGGGAAATTGGTATGTTTTGAATTGGTAAAACATGATATCATGTGCTTTATGATTAATGATATTGAAATGGCATGTTTTGGTCTTGGTTGTGGTTGTTGTTGATGCCTATTTATGCCTTGTTTTGATGCCAATTGGGTTGATGTAAGTGTGCATAAGTTTAGGTGGCAAAATGACTTGGTAAATAGCTTATTTTCGTCCACATAGGCAGAGAAACGGGCGTGTGTCTCAGTCATATGTGATACACGGTCAGTACAGGGCTGTGTGTCCCCTAGTGTTAAAATAGAAACCAAGTCAGTATGCTTCACACGGCCTCACACACGGGCATATGACTTGGCCGTATGGCATAAGTCAGTATACCCTACTGGTTTGGCACGGCCTAGCACATGACCTGATACACGGGTGTTTATGGCCATTTTTTGGGCACATGGGCTAGTCACACGGGCCTATATGTTGGCTGTGTGACCCAAGTCAGAGAGTTACACGGGGTTGGACACAGCCATGTGATCCCATTTCGAATGTCCACATGGCCTGTGACACGGGTGTGTCTTTGGCCGTGTGAGACACACGGCCGGGCCACACGGGCGTGTACCCTATTTTTGAGAAAATTTTCTCTGTGTTCTAAAAGTTTCTAAAGTTATCGGTTTAGTCCTGAACCACCCCGAATGCATGTTTTGGGCCTCGTAGGCTCGTATTAGGGACAAAATGATTGGTTGTGAATGAATTGTACTTGAATTGACTATTTGTATAAGAAATGTATGTTTATATATGTGATATGTTTGGTAATGCTCTGTAACCCTATTCTGGCGTAGAATATGGGTGAGGGGTGTTACATTTATTAGTATCAAAGCTACGGTTTAGTTGATTCTCAAACTAACGTAGCATATGTGAGAGTCTAGCTATACTTGCCATATATAACCTGAGATAGTGTGATGACTCCTGACAATTTAAAATGTGTTTTCATATAGTAAATGGATCCCAATCGAACTGTAGCTGATGATGTTGAGAGTAATCCGCCAGCTCCCGCTCAAGGGGCAGTACCGTTTGAATCTAGACCCGTATCGAGTAGTCATGGGGGAGAGGCTAAAGAAGCCTTTTTCCAAATGATGAACGAATGGTTCACAGAATTTGTTCGAACAAATCCAGCTGCTCAAGAACCTACACCCCCACCTAATCCTCAGTCGGTTCCCATAGCCCCTCAAGGTGTGGAACTTCTATGACTAAATAAGTTGCCAGTTGATAAGATTAGAAAACATAAGGCTGAAGAGTTCAGAGCTACTATTGACGATGATCCAAAGAGGGCTGAGTTTTGGCTTGAAAATACAATCAGAGTATTTGATGAACTTTCGTGCATGCCAGCCGAGTGTTTAAAATGTGCCATTTCGTTATTGAGGGACATTGCGTATCAATGGTGGAATACTTTGGTGTCTGTGATACCGAGAGAAAGAGTTACCTGGGAGTTCTTTCAGACTGAGTTCTGGAAGAAATACATAAGTCAAAGATTTCTCGATCAAAAGCACAAAGAGTTTTTAGAATTGAAACAGAGCCGTATGACTGTGACTGAGTATGAAAGAGAATTTGTAAGATTAAGTAAGTATGCGTGGGAGTATGTTTCTACTGAAGAAATCATGTGCAAACGGTTCGTTGATGGGTTGAACGAGGATATTAAACTTCTAGTCGAAATTCTAGAATTGAAATAATTTGTTGTCCTAGTTGATAGAGCTTGCAAAGCCGGGAGCTTAGCAAAGAAAAGAGAAAAGCAGATTCAGAGGTTAGAGACTCGATGAAAGGATCAATGAGTAAGCCATATCAATCTTTGTCAAAGAAATTCAGAGATTCGTATATTCATCTAAATGCTTTAATCAGGTATTCGAACAGAGATCGTGGAAAACAATACTCAAGTCCTAAAGCTCAAGCTACATCATTATCGAGTGTTGGCAGTGTGAGAATAAATGATCGGGCTTGTTTCAAATGTGGTTCACAAGATCATTTCATACGGGATTGTCCTGAATTAGCAGAGAAAGATAAGATTCAGAATGTAAGACCGAGTAACAGAACCACTAGAGGAAGGCCATCGAGAAATGTGGGAAATGTGACCAATAATAGAGGCACAACAAAAGATTTGACTATGAGATTTGAAGCGAGAGCACCTGCTAGAGCTTACGCCATTTGCGCTTGTGAAGAGGCGTCGTCACCCGATGTTATCACGGGTACATTTTCTCTTTACAACACTAATTTTATTGCATTGATTGATCCTAGATTGACTCATTCATATGTTTGTGAGAATTTAGTGTCTAGTAATAATTTACCTATTGAGTCTATTAAGTTTGTGATTAAAGTATCAAACCCCTTAGGCAAGTATGTTCTAGTTGGTAAAGTTTGCAAGAACTATCCTTTAATGATTCGGGGTTACTATTTTCTGGTTGATTTGATGCTACTATAGTTTGATGAGTTCGATGTAGGTTGACTCTGCATGATGCTATTGTGAATTGTAGACGAAAGACTCTTGAATTGAAATGTCAGAATAGTGAAATCATTCGAATTGAATTAGATGAATTGAGTGAATTGCTTGTTGTGATTTCGTCTATGTCAGCTTAGAGATGTATGAGAAAAGGTTGTGAAGCTTATCTTGCTTATGTTTTATATACAAAAGTGTTTGAATCTAAGATTGAATCAGTACCAATAGTCTGTGAATATCTGCATATGTTTCTAGAAAAGTTGTCTGGGTTGCCACCGATTAGAAAAGTCGAGTTTTCTATTGAGTTAGTACCGGGAACATCACCGATATCTATAGCTCCGTATAGAATGGCTCTGACAGAATTAAAAGAGTTGAAATCTTAGTTGCAAGAGTTAACGAATAGAGGTTTTGCACAACCTAGTTTTTTACCCTGGGGTGCGCCAGTGTTATTCGTAAAGAAGAAATATGGATCAATGAGAATGTGTATTGACTATCGTCAGCTCAAAAAAGTTACGATAAAGAACAAGTATCCGTTAGCGAGAATAAATTATTTCTTTGATCAGTTGAAAGGTGTAACAACCCGATTTTGGGCCTAGTCAGAATAGTAGTTTTGAGACCACAAATCTGAGGTAAAGAAATTATTTTAATGTTATTTTATGTGTTAAAGCATGATTATATGGATGTTTGAAAATTTTGGTGAATTAATTTAAGTGATTGCATGCTTAATTTTGAAAAAAGGACTAAATCGCATAAAGTATAAAAGTTTTGTTCTATTAGCTAAAGGTGTTAATTAGCTACGGAATGTTAAAATAGAGGTAGTTATTAAGAAAATAGACAAATATTAATGTGGTGGCTAGATATGGAGACAAAAATCATGAAAAGTCAATGGTTAGTTGGCATTAGGTGACAAAATTTGACTAATGAATAAAAAAATAATAAAAAGCCTAGTTATCATCTTTTTATTTTTCCATCTTCTTCTCTCCACCGATTTTCTCTAAGAAAATTGACCATGGGGGCTTGAAATTTTCAGCAACTTTAGACCCTTGAAAGTAAGTGATTTTAGTGGTCTTTCTTGATGATTTTTGTATTTTTGGGACCCTTGTAGTATAAGCTAACTAATGGGGGGCTGTTTTGCAAAATGGTTGAAAGTCTAGGATTTTTCCATGAGAATATTCATGTTGTTTGCTGCATTTTTATGGATGAAAATGAATATTGGCTGTTAAATAAACAACTTTTGTTAAATGATTTTCATGCAAACACATAAAATGAGCCATTTTGCAAAAGTTGTAAAATAGGTGGTAAATGTGTGAAATAATGGAAAATGTGGGTTGCTATAAGCATGAAAAAGGTTTGACCATGCATGGGTAGTAAAGAAATTGAACACATTTCATTTTACGAGCCTAGGGGCAAAAGTGTAAATATGATAAAGTATAGGGGTAAAAATGTAATTTTACTAAAAATGTGAAATTGGGCTAATTTGAGAAGCATGATGAATAAATAAATTAAATGTGTTGTTATAGATCAAGAAAGATGAAATTCAGAATTAGATCAGGGGAAAAGCAAGATAATCGAGTAATTAATTTATTTCGTCGTTTCATATCGAGGTAAGTTCGTGTGTTAATAAGCATTAAATTTGATATGTTTAAATGCTTAATCGATATCATGTATTATTTCGTATGTTATTATTGGATCACAAATAATATAAAAATACGAGATCGTATTGAAAGATCAAATTAAGAGAAATGCAGGGTTGAGTATGATCGAATTACGACATGTTATGAATTGACGGTAAAGACCATGGTTGGACCATGGCAATATGTGTAACCGTGTAAGACCATGTCTGGGACATGGCATCGACATTGTTGTGTGAGCCAGTGTAAGACCATGTCTGGGACATGGCATCGGCATTGTTATGCGAGCCAGTGTAAAACCATATCTTGGAATGGCACCGGCATCATTATGTGAAGCCAGTGTAAGAGCCAGTGTAAGACCATGTCTGGGAATGGCACCGGCATCATTATGTGAGCCAGTGTAAGACCATGTCTGGGACATGGCATTGGCATGAGGCATTGTGTAAGACCATAGCTGGGCTAATGGCATCAATATGAGATTTGTAACACCCCTTACCCGTATCCGACGCCGGAACAGGGTACGAGGTATTACCAGACTTGAGTACTTGTAATCATTTAAAACCGAGACATAAAATTTCATCAATTTTAAACTTTTTAAACATATTCAAGACTATCTACATTAAATGACTTTATACAATAGAGACCTTCAAATAACATAGGTCAGCATTTTAGGCCAACTCCTAGCAACTTAAAAACAATTAAACGAGTATCCATACATGCAAAAGACTTAAAAATATTTTAAAACCTTTATATATATCGATCAATAGTTTGATAGTGTGATTTAACCTCCGGCAACCTCCAACTCGAGCTAACGTCTGCGACACTATAGGAAAAAGGAAAGGAAGGGAGTAAGCATTATAGCTTAGTAAGTAAATATGTAAACATTAATAAACAATACATTATCATACATTAAACAAAGTCACAATATGTTCCCGGAATATTACCATCACAAACACACATACTTTCGCTATTACAATTATAAACAGATTCAAAATAAGCTGTCTAGCAGAGTACCAGCAGCTAAATTATTTATTTCTGAAGCTACAGAACTCCAAATTACAAACCGTTAATTTTAATTGAAACTAGATTCACGTATATTCTTACCATAAAATTTTCAGAATTTTTGGTCTATCCAATTAGTACAGTTTATTCATTTAAGTTACCCCTGTTTCACTGCTCAACTGTTCTGACCACTCTTCCCTACGAATCAATTTTCTCCTTGTACAGAATTTAAAGGATGTTCTCGTTTATTTTATTTGAAACTATACTCATTAAGGATTTAAAGCATATAAATTATATCCCTTAATTATTTTTTTACAATTTTTAATGATTTTTCCAAGTCAGAACAGGGGATCACGTAGTCATTCTGAACCAGTCTCTCAAAAACTTAAATATCTCATAATATATAATTCTTTTGCTTGCTCTGTTTCTATAGACTCATTAAGCTTTAATTTGATATCTCATTCAGTCTCTGATTCAATTTCTACTATTTTTGGTAAATTTTTAGATTCTTGTCACTGCAACTATCCAGAACAGTTTTATTGTAAATTTTGATCTTTCACACGTCAATTGTATTCATCACTTACCCATAACAATCTTTCCAATTTCCAATCACATATCGAGCATATTACTCATAAGTTACACACGTATATACTTACACTTATCATCACAAAGTCATGCATAATTTCATTTAATCAATTTCCCAGTTGAACGCTTCGGAATAATAACAGGTACGCAATGGTATCGCACACAGCCCACCTTTAAAATCGAAGCTCTCTTGTACACATAGTGGCCTTCACTTAGCACCACTCATGTGACCTAGCTCGATTGTACACATAATTTTGGCTCTCTTATACACATGGTGAACACTTAGTACCACCCATGTGACCTAGCCAGTTTATCTCGTAGCTCTCTTGTCTACATGGTGTCCTTCACCTGAAACCACGCATGCGACCTAGCTACATATATCCCGTAGCTCTCTTGTCTACATGGTGTACACATAGTATCACCCATGCGACCTAGCTACATCATAATGTCTCGTAGCTCTCTTGTACACATGATGTGCACTCAGCATTGTACATGTGACCTAGCTACATACCATCTGTATCATCCAGTCTTTCTGAATGTTCAACTGAGATTTCTCTCTCTTTCTAATACTTTATTCCATACTTCCAATAGTCAATTATGATTCAAAAATCAGCTACAATACATAAAATATGCTGAAATATAAAAACATAATAAAGATAATATATTATTTACATACAAACTTACATACTTTCTCATTTTCATGTCGAATTAATATTGAACATTTAAATAATCATAATTATACTTACTTTCAACACCTCGGCAATCATAGTAAATATATCAACTTTACATTGAAACATGCATAAATTAATGCTTATTATACATATGAACTTACCTCGATACTAAAACGGCCATTTTACCAACTTTCCCGATTTTTGATTTTTCTCCCATTCTAGGTTCGAATCTCATTTTTCAGGATCTAAAACATCATATTTTACTTATTTAATTAATGTACTATTCAAAATGGTCCTTAACTCAAACTTTGAAAAAATTACAATTTTGCCCCTAAACTTTTGCATATTTACACTTTTGTCCCTAGGCTCGGGAATTAAACTTCATCCATTATTCTAATGTTTTACGACATGCTGATCATTTTTCCCTTCTATGGAAACATCAAATTCTCACTCTAACACATAGTTATGAACAATAACAACTTTTACCGATTAAACCGTTTTACTCATTTTTGCTTAAAACCGCTTAGCAAAAGTTGTTTAACATAATTTTAGCCTTCATATTATACCATAAAACATCAAAATAAACACATTTCACCTATGGTTATTTTTCCAAATATGAACCCTAGCTTAAATTATTGCTAGAATAAGCTTAATCAAGTTACCGAGATTCTAAAAACGTAAAGAACTTGAAAAACGGGACTAGAACGGACTTGTTATTGAGCTTCGAAAGCTTGAAAACCCTAGCCATGGCTTCCCCCATGCTAATTTCGGCCTCATTGAGAAAGATGAGTCAATTTTGGCTTTATTTTCCCTTTTTATTTCTTTTAATTACCAAATGACTAAAATGCCCTTAAAGCCTTTCTTTAAAATTTTGTCCTATTAATGCCCATTTTTGTCCAAACAAAATATAATGATCTAATTACCATTTAAGGACCTCCTCTTTAAACTCCCATTTCAATCAAGTACTTATGAATTAGAACACATATTTTGTAACTTTTGCAATTTAGTCCTAAAAGTCCAATTAAGCACTTTATCAGTAAAATTTCTTACGATATTTTTACACAATATTTTAATCAATAAATAAACCTTAAAAATTAATCAGAATAAATTTTTTGGCTTCGAATTTGTGGTTCTAAAACCATCGTTCTGTTCAGGCCCTAAATCGGGCTGTTATAGCAACTTCTGCAAATAAGCCTTAATAGGCAAATTAAACATGCAGTCTATAAAATTTCTTATCAATACTCTAACACATGCATCTAATGACTCGGTAAATCATAAAAATTAATCGAAATAAACTTTTCTATCTCAAATTTATGGTTTCGCAACCACTATTCCATTTAGGCCCTATTTCGAGATGTTACAAGATTTCCATGTAAGACCATGTCTGGGACATGGCATTGGTACGATACATCATGTACGAGTTTTCTTAAGTATCCTTAGTATCCCAAGAGGTTTAACGGGTAAAACCAAAGATTATGTCAAAGAAATGACAAGGTATGATTATGTTGAAAGGATACAGGTATGTACAAAATATTCATGAGTAATGAATTCGATGTATATGGGACATTTGGTAAGAATGTAAATGAGTAAGTCCTACCTATGAAAATGATCTTGTGATGACCTTGTAATTATAAGTCTATGTAACACCCCTAACCCGTATCCGTCGTTGAACTAGGGTTAAAGGCGTTACTAGACAAATCGAAACATTTTACAGATAATTCAAATACATCATCCATAATCATAGTCAAACATTACCATAGATTCCCTTATATAGATCATTGAGAGCTTAAACATGCATTAAAAAGGGGTTGGGACTAAACCGAGCTCATACAAATTTTTTTGAAATTTTAAACATTTTTCAAAGTTGTACAAGTCACACGCCCATGTGAGCAGGTCATGTGCCTCACACAGCTTTAGACATGCCTATGTGTTTAGGTCGTGGCAAAACATGGCATACATACTGACTTGTCCACAAGGCCATATGACACGCCCGTGTGCTAGGCTGTGTGAAAATTAGGGAGGCTACTGACTTGGGTCACACAACCAGTCACACGCCTGTGTGTCTAGCCCGTGCTCGAGACTAACTTGGCCACACAGCCTAGCACACGCCCGTGTGTGTGACCGTGTGGTTTGCCCGGGCTCACTTCGAAATGGCCATTGAGCAACACGGCTAAGAGACATGATCGTGTCTCTACCCATGTGGGCAAAAATAGGCCATTTACAAGGCCAATTTTCCACCCATTAAGGGTCCCTCTACAAGCATCAAATAGGCATCTAAAGCATCATATTTTCAACCAATTTCGAACTCAAATCATACATCATTCATATCATATATTCATCAATCTATTTCATTCATAATTCAAAAATCAAAACATAACATTCATAAACCAAAGACATACCAAAACATATGATTTGTAACATCAATTTACCTTATTCATTCTTATGCCAAATTCTTACCAAAATGACTATTACTTTTGGCCAACCAAAAGCACCTCATAATAGCAATATTGCATCACATATCATATACCAAAATCAAACCATAAGTTTAACCATAATCTAGCCATATCACATGGCATGATATACACATTACAAAACATATTCTAATACTTCTAGCCTATACATGCCATACTCCAAAATTTACACTTTCAAAATGTACCAAAATAGAGTTCGATAGTGTGGTGATGATCCTCGACGATCCCCGAGCTGCCAGTAGCTTTGATGTCTATAAAAAAATGTAAACACACATAAAGTAAGCTTTCCAAAAGCTTATTAAGTCATATACAAATAAACTTAACAAATAATAACAATTTAGATCAATTCATTCATATAATTCAATGCAAAAATCATTCACATAACCATATATCTCTTATAGTTCATTTAAACATGATTCACATATACATATCATGACTCATTCTCATAACAACTCATACTTATATCATATGTTCACCAAGATACATATACTTACCTTTCATTCTCAAACATGGTATACAATTCAAACGTACCTAGAACAAATACAAATTCACATAGTCATCCATTTTCTCAGAATGCCCGTTGAACCGTTCGAAATCAATAAGGGTACTCAGATAGTTAGAAAAGTTTGTACAATGCGAACGTCCCAGACGTGGTCTTACATGTAATCAAATATCGATGCCACTGTCCTAGACAGGGTCTTACATGAAATTAAATACGATACCGATGTCTCAAACATGGTCTTACACGTAAATCATAAGTCGATGCCAACGTCCCAGACATGGTCTTACACGAAAACACATATCGGATCCTATGTCATGACATATGCATCCTAACTATTCCTATGGTTCCTACGTGTAACAGTCAGGTTTAGACCCTAGTCAGAATAGTGGTTTCAAGACCACAAATCTGAGTCAAAAAAATATTTAAATATTATTTTTTGTGTTTATGATATGCAAAATATCCTGTGTGAAATTTTGTATGAAAATTTAATCGTTTGTGTGCTTAATTTGATAAAAGGACCTAATCGCGTAAAATGTAAAAGTTGCCTGCTATTTGTTAAAAGTTCCTATTTGATTTGGCTTATTAATTGTAAGGTCCTTATGATGCAATTTGACCATTGAATTTATGAATGGACATATTTGGTCATGAGTTAGTGGATTTTAAATGAAAATAAAAAGGTTACTTAAGTAATTTGTTAAACTAATGTTAGTTAATTAAACAAAACATGAATTTTTTTTCAATTTACTCATCTTTGCTGAAAAACACCAAAGAAAAGAGAAAGAAAAAGAATTTTAGGGTTCAGCACATTGATTTGGTGATAAAGGTATGGATTTTGTTCAGTTTTTGATAATTTCTACGTTTTTGTAATCGTTGCTTTGAATACTATTAAGCCCAGGTCTCAATTTCTGATTTTGTTGATGATTTTAAGTTATTCCATTGATGAAACTATGAGTTTTGTGAAGTTAGTTGTTGATAAATGGAAGATATGTTTTGGGTTAACATGTTTTGTCTTTAAATTTTTGATGAATTTGAGTAAAATGGGTTAAATTGTAAAATTTGTAAATTGAAGGACTAAAATGTGAAATAAATGAAATGTGTGGACAAGTATGAGTACTAGGAGAATTCAGCCAAGTATGAGTATATGCAAATTATGTGTATATTGTGATTTTGTGAATTAGGGACTAAAGTGTCAAAATGTGAGAATGTGAGGGCTAGTTTGCAAATTGCCCTAAATATGTGTTTGTGGATTGATTTGAATGATTTAGTAAATAAAAGAGTTAAATTTGAATTTATATAGATCAAGAATTAAAGAATACGAAATTAGATCGGGGAAAGTCGAAAGTCGTCGAGTAGTCGATTCATTCTATCCGAATCTGTACGAGGTAAGTCAATATACAAATAAACGTGTTTGAATTGAATTATTATTGTTCATATGATATTGAATTGTGCTGAATGAATATTAAAGCTCAATATGTGCTATCCGAAAAAGTATCTACAAAGTTCTAACGTCCGAAAAGCCCCGTACGAACCTTAGGAGTAGTTAGGATACATATGTCATGACATAGGATTTCTGATATGTGTTATCGTGTAAGACAACGTTTGAGATGTTGGCATCGACTTTTGTTTTACGTGTAAGACCATGTCTGGGGCATTTGCATCGTATTTGATCTCGTGTAAGACCCTATCTGGGACAGTGGCATCGATGTTTGATTACATGTAAGACCACGTCTGGGACGTTGGCATTGTATATGCTTTATGAGCTATCAGTGTATCCTTATGTTTTTGGATGGTTCAAACGTGCATTTTGAGAAAATGAATGACTTTGTGAAATTGTATCCGATTCAGGTACGTTTGAATTGTATATTATGTTTGAGAATGAATGATAAGTATACAAGCAAATGATGATATATGATCTAAGTATGTGAACATATGTTATATGTGTAAATGAATTAAGATGTATATGAGCAAGGGGTTTGTGTTAGTCTTTGGCTACAAAGTATATGTAAATTGATGATGTTTATATGTTTTGAATGATAAATTTATTTGTATATGGCTTACTAAGCTTTTGAAAGCTTACTTTGTGTTTGTTTGCATTGTTTGATAGATATCGTAGCTATCGGGAGCTCTGGGATCATTGAAGATCGTCACCACACTATCGAACCTTATTTTGGTACCTTTTGAAAATGTATATAGTAAAGTATGGCATGTATAGGCTAGTAGTGTAGGGATATGTTTTGTAATGTATATATTATGCCATGTGATATGGCTAGATTGTGTTTGAAATTATGTTTGGATAATGGTATATAATATGTGATGCAATGGTGGTATGTGTGATGTGTTTTATATGGCCAAGAGAGTTGGTCAATTTGGTATGTTTTTTTATGTGTTTATTTGAAAATTTGGTAAGTTTACAGCATGAGATTGAATAATGTGTATTAAGGTTTGTAAACCATATGTTTTGATATGATTTTGTCTTATGTTTTGGCATAAATTAGTAAGGTTTATGCATATGTAAATGGATGATAATGTTATGGCATGAATGGTGTATAGTTTGATATAGAAATTGGCTGAAATTGTTATGCAAATATGTTTGGTTTGGTGCTTGTAGGTTTGACCCAAACGGGGTGGCAAATTGGCTATTCAAATGGCCTATTTTTGTCCATACAGGCAGAGACACAGGCGTGTGTCTCAGTCATGTGCGACACACGGACACACAGCTATGTTGCAGAGCCGTGTGTCCCCTAGGGTACTCTACAATTGTAAGTCAGACTTGACCACGGCTAAGGCACACCAGCGTGTGGCTAGCCGTGTGACCCAAATTAGTGTCGACCACGGCCAAGACACATAGGCGTGTCTAATGCCATGTGAGGCACACGGTCTGTTCACACGGGCGTGTGACCTGTATAACTTTGAAAATTGTTTAAGTTTCGAAAAATTTTGTATGTGTTCGGTTTAGTCCCTACCCCTTTCTAATGCATGTTTAAGGTCTTGATGACCTATGTAAGGGACTTAATATTGATGTTTGATTTCTGATGTTATGATGTTTATGAAATGAATGTTAAATGTTCTGATTTGTCCTATAATGCCTTTAAGCCTAGTCCGGCGACAAATACGGGTTAGGGGTGTGACAGTAAGGGTTTTTCGAATGTCGGAACTTTGTCGCTACTTTCTTGGATATCTCATTCTCAACACATATAATCATTCAACATTGTTCAAAACATTATAATTAATAATAATTCAATTTAAAATACATTTATTTGTATATTGACTTACCTCGTACGAATTTGAACGAATAGTGTCGACTATTCTACGACTTTTGACTTTCCCCGATCTAGTTCCGTTTTCTTTGGTTCTTGATCTAAACACATTCAAATTTAACTTATTCAAGCTCATATTCATTCAAATCAATCCAAAAATTCATATTTAGGGTATTTTACAAATTAGCCCTCATATTTTCACATTTTGACACTTTAGTCCCTATTTCATAAAATCATAAAATACACAAAATTTTCTTTTATACAAGCTTAGCTGAATTTTCCATTAGCTCATACAAGCCCACATATTTCATTTACTTCACATTTTAGTCCCTCAATTTATAAATTTCACAATTTAGCCCATTTTACTCAAATTCATAAAAAATTCAAAGACAAAACATGTTAACCCAATACATATTTTAATTTACTAACATCAAACTTCATAAATCTCATAATTTCATCAATGGCTCAACTCAAAATTATCAAAAATTTCAGAAATTCAAACATGGGCTTGATAGAACTCTAAGCAACGATCACAAAAACGTAGAAATTATCAAAAACGGATCAAAATACATACCTAAATTAACAATCACAAATGCCAAACCCTAGCTTGTTTTTATTTCTTCTTTTCTTTGATAATTTTAGCTAACATGGATGAATTAAACACAAATTTCATGTTTTCTTTCCATATTTTTACATGTCATAGATAATCTGGTACTCGGCTAGCACACAAGGTGGGTATTTTTACGTCGACCATGACCATGCTTACATACACATCACAGACTTACTACACACTCATTAATAGAAGACACATTGACCCATGTTCAGTAAGGACAACTTACCTTTCATACCCACATATAATAGAATTTTCATAACTCAAAGGAAACGAGAAGGAACTCACTAGGAACTTCAGGATAGAATCTACTCTATCAATCCTTTGCCTCGATTGCTCAAACCTTTTCTAGCTTTTTGAGCTAAATAAGAAACAATCATAATGATCAGACTATTCATCTATTAACTATTGATCATGCATGCACTAATGCAAAGACGTAAATTCCTTTGACAGCATCCTAAGGGTTTACCAAAAATTACCAGTCAGGTGGTACTTATCAATGGAATTTTTACAAGTTTCTAGAAACTTTAATCCTCTCCTTTAGCAAAGATAACTAAAAATTTTAGAGACGTATGGAAGAGCATAAAGAAATAAAGGTGAAAAATGTTGGCTATAGGCATCTTTATATAGCACAGACAACCAAAAAATAAGCTTAGTGGGAAGGCCAGAGATCTCACTATCACCCTTGAAAATTGAGGCTAAACTTGCCTAGCAAGATTTAAAGTCTAATCTTTTTAACAAATGCAACTACTACCATTAATCGGTGTGTTAAAACATTACGTGTCACTTAAGCAACCAACTAAATAGGTCATTCGACTACTTAAAAGTATCAAGTTGTCATCTACAGTACTCTAGTTCAATTCCAACTAGGTCTCAACTAAACTCTAACGATACTCCCCGAGCTATCGTTTTCACATAAAATAATCCTATCGCTCCGCGAATTAACAACTTCGCACCGAACATCTGGAGTTAACAGATCGTATCATAAAAGAGTTTGCCAAACCCTAAATTTCACCAACCTTAGAGTTCGCCAAATGGAAAATTCTAGCAAGGCATCCCTCACATTGGCGTACTGATGAATTCACGTAACACGCCAACCAACAGTTTAACTGATAATTCACCCCATTACTACTCTGGCTTACTCAATTATACGCTAACAACATATCAATATGATCTATGTTGGGCGGGCTGTTACACAACCCTTTGCTTTTCATAGGCGGTGGGGTGAAGGGAGAATGAGGGACGGTGGTGGAGGAGGTCCGATAGAGGAGGAGTTAAGGGAGAGGGTGGGACGATTTTTATTTTATTTAATATTAATATAATTATATTTATTTAATATTAATATTAATATTAATATAAAACTTAAATTTATTATTATATATTTTTTAAAATATTTATGTTTTTTATATATTGTTTTGAATTTTTTAGAATTAAGATCAAATTTAAACCAAATGGAAATTTTGAGGTTTAATGTTTTAAAATTATGACTAAATTGATATAATATGTAAAAGCTTAGAGTTAAACTTGTTATTGTACCAATTTTTTAACTTCTCTTTTTGTTTGTGATTTTAGCAAAAGTGACTAAAATGACCGAACTATGTAATGTGAGTGCTTAAATTACTTATGTAATTGCCCTCAATTTTCAACCCCCTTTAAAAATTGAAAAGTGTAATTGAGATGATTAGTTACGCTTAATTTAGTGGGACCCATCAATTACACTAATTACGAAATATGTAATTTTTATATAATTACTAATAATTATACCCAAATTCAATTACTAAATGATTTTTCAAACACTACCCAAATATTATTTTAAATAATAAACCATTACTTATTAATTTAACTACTTAACTCTAGGTCATATAAATACTGTTTTTTTGAATAAATATAAATATTGTAAATTAAATCTTAAAAACAACTAGTGAAGAAGATTTTTCTAGACTCACGAACAAAAAAGAATTAAGTTTTCCATTCATTTTCTTATCTAAATCAAGGTAGTAAGTATCGTATTGATAGATGTACTATTTTTTAATTAATATTGGTTTGTTTTGGTGTATCATTTTGGATTTATCGTTATATTTGAAAAACATTTGATATATGTATATAAAGAAATAGGCATAATATCAAATTTAGCCTTTAATGTTTATATTTTTTTTAATCAATTTAGCCCTTATTCTTTTTTTAAGTTAAATTTGGACATCAATATTTGAAACGAGTCAAATTTGACCATCAACCTTTTGAAAAAGAGTCAAATTGATATTTTCTAATGGAAGTATTAAAATTTTAAATAAAGTAGTCTGCATGGCAATCCATGTATATCTCATTTTAATAGTTCTGAATTTTTATGAACTTTTTATAATTCTTTTGAAATTTAATTTTTTTATTTTAAAATTATTTGTTGAGATGACATATAAGATAAATAGAGTCATTTCAACATAAAATGCACGTGGATTACTATGTGGGTTGCCACGCCAACTTCATTAAAAAATAATATTTTAGTTAGGATTTTTGTTAAAAAAAAAGGTGATTTGACACTTTTTAGAAAGATTAATGGCCAAATTTAATTAAGAAAAAAATTCTCCAAAAGAAATTACGAGTTTACCCTTGACCTTAGCCTAAACTCGACACTTATTAGTATTGAGTTGTTATTTATTTATTTATGACTCTCTATTAATTATTTAAGCAGATATTGACATTCATAAATGTCAAAGTCTACAATAAAAAGGGAGTTGATGAATGAAGAGTGAGTTTTTTTTTATTTGTTATTGTTGTTTGGGTGAATTGTTAGAGGGGATAATAAAAGACTAGGTTTTTATCATGGGATAGTAAGGCGATTAGGCAGTGGTTTTAAATGCTTTTTCCTTAAGATGATTGGTGATGATTATTAAATTGATATGCTACTTCAGTGCAATATTTATTCCCCTTATCCTCATAGGCCTTGAATTATTAATATTAATTCAAAATATAATATACATATCAATTCATGATTACAACATCATAGCTACTAATGATTTGGCCTTGGAGCAATTTTTCCTTACCAAATTATTTTTGAGCTAGGTTTAAAATTATCTTCAGATAAATAGTAATATCAAATTACGTTGGATTGCTAACAAGCTAAACACTTTTGAGTATTTAGTTATTCATACTTAATTATTACATCATAAAACAATGACCAAAAGAAAAAAAAAAATGAATTAACGTTTGACTCATGAATTAATTAGTTGCCTATATTAAGCTTGCATTGTAAGGGACACCTGTATCTAATAACCAATCGTCTCCCAGCAAAAAGCTAGACACAGTAAAGTTAGTAGCATCGGTTGCATTTATTACATGGTAACCAGACCAAGGGATCCTATTGGAAGTGTTAGAACCAGGTCCATTGTTGTTATATTCAGCATAGTATGACGTATTCAAGGCAAAATCTCCATTCCATTCTTTCCAACCAGCAGGGTTTATTAAACTGTCCATGAAATTCTGCATGTATACAGTCCTTGAGTACTCCTTCCATGGTCTCCCTAAATATGTTTTGAAAGTGGTATTGCTAGAGGCCAAATCATCAGCAGCCATGATGTTGCAATCATGAATTGATGTGCCTGTGTTTTGGTTTGGATCTGTCCGACCCTGTGCAGTGATGGCATTGAATTGCCCATTCATCGGTCGTCGAGGATATATGTTGCAGTTCTGAAAAACAACGGCAGCATTTCCAAATATGAAATCAACAGTACCATATATATCACATTCTCTATAAAACTGTCTTAAGGAATGAGTATATAGAGTATCTTGGTATCCTTCGAAACTGCAGCTATAGAATATTGACAAATCAGCCCCATTTCGAACTGCAACGGCTTGATGCTTGATTGCTCCAGCCGTGTTTTGAAAAGTTATGTTTACCGCAATAAAATTTGGAGCCACCACAGCTGTAATATTAAGCCAACTCTATCAGATTTATGTTAATGTAATTCCTTCAAATAGTTTTTTTTTTTTTTAATTAAAACTTACCAAAAGTTGCGGAGTTAAATGTTGTCCACCCATCAACTACGCTACGATTTCCAGTGATAATTGTTTGATTGATACCATCACCAATCATCATCAAGTATTTTTTGTTCGTAGCGATGGAAATGTACTCTTGATATACACCACCAGAGATGTAAATCAAGAAGTAACCATTTACACCATTGGTGTTGTTGGGAGCTGCAGTTATAGCATCATTAATGGTAGTAAAATTACCACTACCGTCTTGAAACACTGTCACAATGTCACTCACCAATACCTCTTCATCAGTGCTGTCAGTCGTTTGAAGAAGCTTTCTTCTGCTTACAGTCTCATAAATTGAGCGTGTTCGACTAGACATTTTTAGATGTTTGAAACCTCGTTGTTTGTTTCTAGGCTTCCATGTGGCCTTTCTCTTCTTCTTAGGAACCCATCCTTTAGTGAAAAGAGCTAGAGAAACACTATAAAGCTTTGTGTCATTTGACAGAGGAACTGAGAGGCCGTTCCTTATACTCCAAGTTGAGGCAGTCGATTGTATGCTGTCTAAACAGGTCTGCTGGTTAGTTAGAATAGCGCTAAGGAAGGTTTGTATGTCATCAGCTTCTACCAGGGACAGAGTTGTACTAGTGCCATTGACAGTTTTAAATGAGCTCAAAAGGAAATCAATGTTTAGAACAGTTAAGAAGCGGCAATCTTGCAAAGCATGAATTGCGGATGTTGGTAACGAGGGTTGGTATTTTCTTAAATAGTTCTCCACTAGCTTGAGGAATTTTCGGGACTGTGATAGAGATTTGCGGATAGAGAATTGACCGTAGTTGTAGACATTGGTGGTGTGGTTAGGGAGCACAGCTCTGCAATAAGATGGGTTTGGAGTGGACTTGCAAATTGTTCCTGCTGAGACAGGGGCCGAAGGAGGAACACCTGCAAAAGAAGGAGAAAGGAAGAAAGGAACAAGAAATAATAGACATAATGTTAGAGGAGAGCAGAGCTGGGCCATTGCTTTTAATTTTTATCTTCGTGAAGTAGGTGTATTTAAAGGGGAGAAAGACCGCTAGGCAGTTTTTGAGGGTAAAGTAAACCATTAGATTTATAAATTGATTTCAAATGCTAAGACTTTATTTAAAAAAGACTTTGTATTTCTCGGGTTTGATGTCCTAATTTTCAGATCCATCATCAATACGTTAAGCTAGCTGTTAAGCAATTTTTCAATATTACCACCACCATAAAAGTCAAAACATAATGTAGCTTATTTCTGGGCCATGCTATATCCTAGCTAGTTGCCTAATTTCCATGCACGATCGTGGGATATGTTTAGGAGTTTTTAATTAGCCTAACTGCCCCATTGGATTCATTATCTAAGTAAAAAACTCAGCACTAGAAATAAAAATTTAAGAAATATAGAATAATATTGCCTATATAACATCAGTTTAATGACAAAGAAAAAGATTGAAAGTTTTAACGTTTTAGATTAAACCTCACTAAAGAAATAATAGTTTATCGTCTAATTAAGTCATCAAACTTCATCATTAAACGACTCATTTACTTTTGCTAAAAGACCCAACGCTGATGTCGCAATAAGTAATGCATTCAAACTTGCCAAGTCTAGAAAGTACTAAACTTTTTCTTCCAAATTTGCTACACTTCACTAGTATTTGCCACAAAGAGTGTTAATGACGGTGGATTTGGCAACCACGAAGGCAGAGTGATTGGAAAATAGAATAAAATAAAGGAAAAAGCTATAATACACTGGAGTCAACACACTCAAAAGACGTTATTCTACGTGTGTTTTCGACTTAACATTAAAAACGTCAGGCAAGAGAATGTGGGTGATCGATTGATACCACAACTGTAAGGAGACGAATATACATCAGGACAAAAACATCTATTGACTTGTGATCTCACTGGGATTAACTATTTTCTATCATATACATGTTATCCTCGAGGATTATGATTAATATTAGCATAATTAATTGTCAAGTTTATCTTTAAAATATCCGTATAGTATGTCAATAAGGCTAAAACAATGCAAGTATACTCGAGAACTGACTAGAATACGCGTTGCAGACTGCAGGGACCATGAGAACTGTTATGGAGATTTATGTTGATGCTAAGTTTGTCAAAGCTTCTCATTATCAAGTAAGCCTTCGAACACATAACAATATTTCATAAATTTGCAAGTGGGTCTCGCGTAATTCAAAGAAAGAAGCTTGCGACCCCGTTGAAAGCCCATGGAGGTCAATGCGGAAACATGTGCTGCCGGAACAGCTAAGCAACTATATTTAGATTTATCAATGTTTCAGTTCTTACATTTATATAGCTTGAACATGTGCTGTGGAGACAACGAAACTTCCCCCAAAACTATATTCCAACATGTATGAAACCAATACTATAATTAGGCTAAACTATACAAATATTCATTAACTTTTAAAAATTTTTATTTTAAACACTCAAAAAAAAATTATAATTTAAACCCTAAGAGCATAAATAAGATGCAAAAATTAGAGATATGAGGAATTGACAACCATTTAGAAAAAAATAACCAATGCCTAAAACTTAAACCCCACAAATATAAAAACCATGAAATTTGTACAAAAAATTTAGCTTTACTATTACAGCTATTACAAAAGAGAAAAAGCAAAGATTTTGAAAGAAAGTTATTTGTTTAGATGAGCTTGAAGGGAAGAGGTCAAGGGTAGACCTGCGAACTTCGGCCTTGTCTTTGATTAATTCAATCTTTTTTTTCTTCTTGAGGTTAAAATGAAAACTTCTGAAAATTAAATGATGATTTGTGTAATTTACCCTCATAATTATAAAAAAGAATTGGTGTATTTTGAAGTTTCAAAGTTTCAACACCCAAACAGGGTGCCAATTTGCCATTTGGTTTTCCCATAATACCACCGGGGTTGATCTTCAGCACTGGACCACGCCACCTTCCTATTTCATTAACAATTTTAGTTCTTTGCTTTATTTAAGTTGTGGAAAATTGACGCTCAAGAAATGTGACCAAATGAAGGATATTAATATCACTTTCTTTACAGCCTCTGGAGCTTCGTAAATCTACTTTCTCAATTTCAAATTTTGACCTTATGTAAAACTGAAAACAGAACATTACTACGTCTTATAAAAAAAATATTAAAACTACTTAAATTAATTCTAAATTCGCTTTTTTTATATGAATATCATATTTTAAATTTTACATAACCCATGTTGTATGGTTCAAACATTTGCAAGTAATCATTAATCTAAAATATCTAATACTATAGATATATATGCTACGTATATTACCTGGTAATGTCAATTATAAATTACAAAACCGATAGCAATTAAAAAAAAAAAAAAGCAGACCATCATGACTTGCATTACCTTTAATTGTTAATTTTTAGTAGACTTTTTATCAGCACACTTTAACTACGAAAATCAAGCTACGAAAATCAAGCTAAGCAAAGATTGAATTCAATTTTTTTAATATAATTGAAGTTCTCTCAAATAGAAGATTTGATCTTTTAATTAGAAAATCTTTGCCTAATAATACATTGTATTGAATATCTTTTTAAGTGTTTATAATAGTGGAATTAAAGATTGTTATTGATTGTAATTAAACAAACCTTTTATGCATATATAGTGGATGATTTGTATAAGTTAAATGTACAATTAGAGAGAATTTAATTTGTTCAAATAAGAATTTTTTGTTAGTGCAAAATTATTAGTAAATTGATTTGTCTTCATCAGTTTACATCAAAGATTATAGGGTGAAAGTTTTAGAGTGAGAGTGATTTAGGTTGAAGTATACGAGTGAGATTGTAACTTGGGGAGTGAGTTGAACTTAAATCATAGGGTGTACTTGTTGTTTATAATGGATTAGTCACTAGGCAAGGCTCCATAGACATAGGATGTTTTCAAATAGTGTGAAAATTTTTCTGGAGTCTATCTTTTTTTTTTTTTCCCACTAGTAGTTACTACATCCAGTTGCAACTAAACAAATATCTAATAGGCAAAAAAGTCAACGAACTATCAATTGGTATCAGTGTTAGACACTTAACGTACTAAGTGAAACTACTGTCGATTTTCAATTGAAGGTTCATCAGTTACCACACCTGTTATATTGAAAGGTACTAACTATGTCTATTGGAAGGCCAAGATAAGGGCTACTGTCACGGGGCTAGAATGTTAGTCTCACAATCCATGCGGCCTTAGGCAATTTCTTGGGTTTAAATCTGCCTAAGTCTGCCTAACTCTCGCAAAGTGAGAATTCTTGATAGAAATTTTCTAAGGCACTAAAAATAAAATAGAAGCAACTCAAAATGAAAGAGCAACAAAAAAAATAAAAAAATGCTACAAGAAAGCGACACACACAATGTGTTTCAGTAAATGCTCTCAAAGTATCTCTATTACTTCGAAGGATCACAACTGAGCCCTTACAAATGAGGGAAAATACCTCAATTTATAGTTGAGCTCCCCCATAACAAACAATACATATTAAGTTACATTGATGGTTAAGATTAAAGCTATCTACAATTGAGATTCTTAAGGAATTAACTCAATCCTTTAAGATTACAAAATAAAATTTTATCAGATTATGAATCTTCTAAGATTACTTTCCATATTTACCAATGGCAACCCTAATTTTCCTTAAGTGCTTCACTGGGCTACCAAGTCTTTAACTAAATGGGTTTTTCTACATGTTCCACGAATCAAGTCAATTCAAGTGGGTCGAATGAGCCCCATTTCATCTATGGGCCTCTATAGGCTACTCTGTGTGCATTTGTCACTGGCTTTGATCCACAACCCATGACATTCTCCCTTACCCATACTTGTAACTCCCTCCTTACATCCTCGGAATGACATTGGTTTGACTTGCCTCAGAACTTTCTCAATGCCTCGGCCGATTCCTCACTAGCCTCTGTGTTAGGTTATCCACCTTTCAAAACACTTACCTCCACTTTCGTCGTCTCCTAACTCGAACCGTTCCTCTCCTTGGTACATGCCCACATTTTGACTTGCCTTGATTAGGATTCCCTTAATCCGCACAAATAAGCTTCGATGTGCTCACGTTAAACATTAGGTTAACCTTGAGTTTTCTCACAAACTTCGATTTGTAAGCCCATCGATTTACTCACTTTAGAAATCTAAAAGGCCCACTGTGTCTTTGTCAAGCCAACAGTATGTCATAATGAAAACACTAGAAAATTGTTTGAGATGTATCTTACTTGTTGCATTTACCCGCTCCAACTACCCAATTTACATCACTACTTTTCTCCCAAAGTTTGATGCACAACCCACCTCTCTCATTGGTGCTAGCCCCACTGATGACTTAACAGGCTTCATATTGGTTTTTCACACCTCTAGCCTTTCCAATGGGGTCTTTGTAGCTTTCAAATTTACCGAGTCAATGTTCTTCCTATAATGAATATCTTTGGCTAGATGAATTGCTGATAGTACCTTGGTTCCACCCCTCAAGTCCTGACTCACCAACATAACGCATTGTTGTTATCGATTATCCAAGATACACATACAATCCTCAAAAGGAACCAATAGAGTATTAACCTTTTTGAGGAATTTTAAGTCAAGAACATAGTTATAATTATCCAAGTGAATTACTTTGAAGTCTTCCTTGCCTTTCCACTGGTCGATCTGTAGCTCAACTCATGCTACTCCCACAGTTAGGACCTCTTTTGAATTCATCGTCTTGATCTTCTTGGTCAATCTGCTAATTGAAAGGTTAAGTTTACTCATATATTTCTCCGATATGATCAAGTCTAACACCCCAATATCAATAAGAGCACTATTTTTTTGATATGCGATGTTGATGTCTACATATATTAACCCTTTCTACTTGCGGCCCCTCTTCATTTTTGCAAAATTGAGTATCATTGACCCATGCTTTGAAGCATCGCTCTCACCAAGCTTTGCATTCTCTCCTTTACTATTTGCGGATATCTTGGATCGCTTTTGACAATCTTGCATGCTATGCGGACCACAACATATGGAGCACTCCACTTACTTTTTTTCACTCTCTACCAAGCCTCATGGGCACTTTATCTAGCTCATCATTCTCTTTGATGCAGAAAACATGGATCGTTTCAGACAATCCCTTACCATATGTGGACCACCACATAAGAAGCATTGTACCTCACTGTTTTTTTTCCTTTGGGTAGTTGGGTTTCCCCTTCCCATTTTGTGGTTTCTTGTTGTTACCATTACCATTGCTATACTCAACAAGCCCTCTTCATCTTCCCCTCCATTTCCCTTATCCTTGGGTTGGAAAAAGTCAACCTTGTCTTTCCTCAGAGCAAGCTCGATCATGGACTTTGCCACAATCATAGCTTTGGACAATTATTGGACCCTTCGACATTCTGATTCCTATTTCACCCATGACTTCACCCCATCCATGAAATAGAAGAATGTTTATTTCTTGCTCAGATCAGTGGTTTGGAGCATCAGTTCATTGAACTCCTTTTGGAGCATCAGTTTATTGAACTCCTTCACATACTACTGAATTGTGCCTTGTTGTGAAAATTGATGCAATTTAGATCGAGCCTCCTTCTTCATTTATAGAGGGTAAAACTACTTCTTAAACTCTTTTTGGAACTCCCCCCATATCTCACTTGTAGCCTGAACATGCTTTTTATGTAACACCCCAATACTCGACTTGATTGTCAGGTCTGAGCTACAAGGTGCCACATTCGTTGCCAGAGCAATTATGATCAAATTACATTCAATTACAAATCGTTCTACACTCAAATATAACTAAAACATGTGTATAAAATGATATATAATCATTTTTGGATCTTATACGAACTTATGAAAGCTCTTTTACTAACTCGAGGTCAAAATAGGACTAAATTGTAAGAATTTCACAATCTTGGGTTAACGTCGTGATGTCGGGGTTTCCTTGTCGCTACACAACTCTTTGTTTTGTGATCGTCCAGACCTCAAATGTACATCATTGTGACATGATTCTTTGGTCACACGAAGTCACGATATTGGGAGTACGTCGTCGTATGTGTTGGGAGCACACCCCCATTAAGAACGCCTAGTGTGCTGCCCACCCCTTATTATATAGGTTTATTGGGCATTTTCTTATATTAAGTATACTTATATTTTCAATCTAGTTTTAAAATTATATTTTCAATCTAGTTTTAATTAATATAAAATCATATAATTATCCAACCCAAAATTTGTTTTCTATTATCAAATTATTATTTTATTCAATTAAATTGTTTTCTTAACTCAATTTTAATTTGTTAAAGTTATGGTGATTTTACCATATTAAAACCTATGAGTAAATAAATTTAATTGTCTCATTCGATAACCTTGCAATGACTTAATTAACTACTTAGATAGAGAAGTTGTGTGAGGGTATGACTAGTCAAAGGAAGCCATTGAATGAAACTATTTTCCCTTGTTCTTAATATACTATTTCAAATACAATAGATGCATTGCATGCTTTGGAAGATAAAATTCCCAAAAAGTATATTTTGTGATAATTTGCCACCAAAGTGTTCTAAATCTCAATAAAAAAAAAAGCTATTTTTGAACTTAGATCCAAATATTAAGATTTGGTGGCTTCAATGCGAGTGTGATGAACAAGCTTCAAATTCATGTTTTTTGTCCTTGCTAGAAACGTCCTTGTATGACTTTGAACCATTCTAGCAACCCCATCATCACAAGGTCTTTAGGATTGTTAATTGTGATACGATTATGCTGTCATTTTGCCTTTAAAAAATCTTTGTTATGGTATTTTGGATTGTATTTGCACACTTTAGTCAAAATTTGTATAACTAATATATGATGTTTTTTTATGTATGGTATTCTAATGTTATACTTTTATTAAAATGTTTTTGTGTTGTATAAAATGTCACAAAATATGATTTTTTTCCATTTGTTTATTTTTTTCAGGTTATAGATAGTTTTAACAATATTTTATAAGAGCTTTGACATGAATTATAATCATTATAAATTAAATGAAGAAGATTAACAAAAAAATAGCCACAATTGTTACAAAAATTGAGCAAAATAATTATCATGAAATGGAAGACAATATAGTGGAGAATGTACAGTTACATCATGGTATTTATTTAACTAAACAACCATATATAGATTCACATTTACAGGTCAAAAATAGGTTGATGAAGTATAAAATGGGCATGATGATTGTTGAATGAATAGTTTTAAGATGTCAAAAAATATATTTCGCTACTTGTTGCATGATTTACAAACAAAGTATGACCTAAAGCACATAAAAGTATCAATAAATGAGAAGTTAGCATTAACATTGTGCATTCTTGGAAATAGAGAGTCGAACTTGAACATGAGAGAAATTGCAACGATCTAAAGAAACTGTTAGTCAAATTTTTACTAATATGTTGCATGTATTTTCTCAAATGGAAATAGACGTGATTAAACCTATTAAAGCTCAATTCAAGGAAGTACCCAATCATATTTGAAATGATACTAGATATTGGTCTCACTTTAAGGTAAACTTTACATAATTTATTGTAACACCCTGAAATTAGGCTTCAGAGTTTTAGGGGTATTTTATGGATTTTAGCTTTAGAGTGCTAGAGAATTTCATAAACATGGTAATCGAAATTGTTTTCATCTATGGCTTTTAAAAATTAAAACAATTTTTGAAAATACAGTTGAAAAGATCTTTAATTTTAAAATAAGGGATAATTTGTAAAAGGGTTTAAATTATGAGTTTTTAAAAGGCAACTAAACCAAATTTTAATTTTCACCCTATTTTTCCTCTTTATATTCACAAAACCCACATTAGTCTTCTCCATCTTTTTGTTTTGCCATCCATTTGTTCTCCTAATTCTTCCATTCAATTTTCTTTGCCAAACCTAAATTCATTTGATTCCTATCACTTTCTAAATCATTAAACCTCTATAAAATCCTAGAAAAACATCCAAAAACACCATAGATTCCTCCATTGTCAAGCTTTTGGATTTTTTGGGTTTTCGATCAAACGTTTGGTTTTCTGTCATCTAAGGTAATGATTTAATTCCTAAATAATTTTAAATGTTATTCATTCTTTAAAACTAATTTTTTAGCCATTAAATTGCATGTTTTGAGTAAAAGTCAAAAATTGGCTCGTTAATGGTGGATTTTTGGATTTTGGGTAAAAATGTGGTTTTAAAGTGTTTTCAATTAGTTTTTATGAGATTAAAAGGTTTTTAAACTTGGAAGTTTCGTTAAGCATTTCTTAGGTTTTAAATGAATTTTGTGAAAATTGCATAAACATGTCGAAAAAGTTGATACCATGAGTTGGGTGATTTTGTGTTGTTTAAAGGTTGGGAATTAGTCATAGGTGAATTATAAGATGAACGAAATTGGTTTTAGGTAGAAAGATTGAGTAAAGATCCAGATATTTGAGTTTTAAGTTTTCTATGTCGAAGGTTTCGGTCAAAAAAAAACCTGGCTTAGCCTTGTGTTTTTCGATTGTTTGATATGAGTCTTTGACTGAATGTTGATTTTTTTGTGTGATTGATTGTCACTCACGATAAGTTTTAAAATTTATAATTGATCGTACTTGAACTAACTATTATCACGATGAAGGCAAGCGTACCTATCGAACAATAGTATAGTTTTACCAAGATCGGATGTCGAACCCAAAGGAACTAAGAGTACTAGTATTAACTTTCTTTTTATTATCTAGCCTAAGAATAATGAAGGTTGTTTTATCTAACTAATTAACTAATCTAAGAATGCACAGAAAGTAAATTGGGGAGATCCTTTTGGGAAAATTGATTGATTTAGACAACACCCAAGGAAGAATCCACCTAGACTTCTCTTGTTAATTGACTCTGAACCAGACGATTTATTCACTTAACTTGATCCGTAGAAATCCCTAAGTTATGCTATTATCCCTATTCAAGACTAATAACGTCTAACCTTAGGCTGATTAATTGAAATATCTTTCTAATTAAAACCCTTATTTTTGCATTAACTCGATCTATGGATCCCCTTATTAGATTTGACTCTAATCCGGCAAATTTATGTCGTCCTATCTCTAGGATTGCATGCAACTCCGCTTAATTATGAATGATCTACTCTTAGAAAGGGACTATTCATCCTCCGAATAAGCACATCAATACTTGAATCAATATCCTGGAATATTTAAACAAGGGTTAAAGTCATAATTAAGAACAAATCAAGTATTTATTATACAGTTTAGAAAATATTAACAAGATCCGTCTTAGGTTTCATCCCCCTTAGGTATTTAGGGGATTTAGTTAATAATTATAAAAGAAAACATCTCAGAAGAATAATGACAAAACATAAAGAAAACCCAAAAACCCCTGAAGGAATTTGAAGGGGAGATCTTCAGTCTTAGAGGTGAATCCAGCTTCCGAGATAGATCGATCGGCTTTCTTTGAGTAATTCCTTGCTTCCTACTCTCTGTCTCCTTTCTTCCCTCCTTTAGGGTCTTTTTAAATAGGCTTTAGAATGTTTTCCAACCCTCAAAATTACCCTTTTCCGAATAGAACTCATCTTGGGCTTGAAAGGGACACGCTCATGTGGTACGCTCGTGTGTGATTACTTCAAGCCGTGGTTAAGGCTGAGAAATAGACACGCCCATGTTGAGGTGGCTTTAAGCCGTGTTCAAACCTGCTAGAATGGCATGGGCGTGTGTTCTACCCGTGTGAGGAAGTCCAGTCCGTGTTGATTTCCCATGTCGGTCCATTTCTCCGTTTTGGCCCGTTTCTTATTCTTTTTACTTTCCTATGCTCACCTATGTATAAGATATGAAATTAAAGGATTAGGAGTATCAAATTCCGTAAATATAATGTTAATTCATCCAAAAATGTACTAAGCATAGGATAGAAATATGTATAAATTACGACTTATCAAATAACCCCACACTTAAGCGTTTGCTTGTCCTCAAGCAAAATCCTCAATTCACCATTAAGAAGTCATTTTTCTCGACTTATAATTCCCATAAATAATATTTTAAAATAATCCGTAAGCAATCATACATTGAGAATTCAACTAGAACATTAAAGTTTCAAACATTCCAAGTTGAGCATTTTATCATAAAAAACATAGGCATCTCCCCTCATCTAAGTAATCACCTTTGATTCAAAATATCACAGAGTTTACCATCCTCACTTAAAGATTCACTCAAATCCCTCGAGGTGTTTAAGGACAATGAATTTAGCACTCAACAATCAATATGAAAAGTTATTACCATAGGCTTGCATGAAAATCAAATCTCCACCACTATATATTAAGATGATACATCAATCAAAAGGACTTTAGAGGGTTGTAACGAGGCTTTGGTTAGGGGGTGTGGTCACAAGCTGAAAGAGAAGGTTAGAATCGAGATTGAATTAAAGAATTACTTAACTAGAAAAATACTAAAAGTTTGACAAATTATATCCCTAATTTAGATAACCTATAATTGAGCTTTTCTTTTGGATAACATCATTTTAACATAAGCATTATATAATTTCATCATCATTTTTTTTGGAGAACAAATCAAGTAACATCGACTATCTACTCAAAGATAAAACATAGCTAAGCAATTTATTCAAATCAAATCTCGACAAAAATAGGGATAAAATTAATTGAGGGGATTTCAACAATAATGAGTTATGAATTAATATTGAGGGTACATAAATGAATGAGGTGTTAGGCTCAAAGGGGTTCATTAAGGGTTAATTGTGAAGGTAGACTTTTATGGAGTGAATGGGTTAAACTTAAGTGCCTCTATTATCTTGACATATCAAATCAAATGGTGTGGTCTTGACATGCATAATCAAGTAAGTTCTAGAATAACAATTCGATATTGACACACTCAAAGCAACAATAAAAGTGAGCATGAAAGAAATAATAGATGCTCTAAAAGCTCAAAATCTCACAAAAATTATGGCTTTTTAATGTTTAAATCTGTGGATTTCAATTCAAGATAATACATAAACTTGGGGAAAACAACCTAAAAATTTTAAATTCTCAAAAATCAACTTATCATGCTTGATTCTCTAATGTCTTAAAGTTTAAACAATCAATGCACGAATGCCTATGTTTTAATTCAAAAAATATCAATAAAAATCATAAATTAATCAAAATTCATTCTAATAATGAAATGAGTGATTCACATGAGAATAAGACAAAATTCAGGGATTTTTCTGATAGTGATATAATTGACCCCCCCACACTTAATATGTATATTGTCCTCAATGTACAAAGATAAAGTTAGTGGCAAATATAGATATAATATCATAAGATAGGGAGAGAGTTAAAACTTCCTGAATGTTAAATGGATGAAATCCTTAGGTTGGAATTATGTGTAGTGGAGGAGAATACTCCGGTGGTGGTAGAGGTTGGGTTCCACAAGTGCTGCGCCAAAAGAATATTATATCTCGTGGTAGCTATGGTCGTGGTCGAGCAGGGCATAGCAGTCGTGTAGAACCTTTTCCAGTGGAGTTTCAAGTTCCTAAGTAATAGTGAGCTTTGGAGCTCTTTATAACTGTGATAGAATCAGGAACTTTTTAGAAAATATAAAGAAGAATAATTGCTCATAATAAAATAGCCGAAATTATAAATTGGTTCTAAAAATAAAATAGTATCAAAAGGAAATAAAATAAAAAGTACTTTTAGGGGATAAATAAAGATAAAAGTGAGAATAATAATTAAAAATAAGAAATAAAAAATATTTAAACATCGTCATCGCCGGATGGTTCGCGAGGTGGCGGCGGCGATGATATATGGAAGTGTTGACAAGTCTGATGTAGAGTAGCATCAATGTGATCAAAATGCTGAAAACACTGCTGCTCAAATCGAGTAAGGCGTTTAGAGATGTCAGAGTATGAAGTCGCCGCATGAACTGGACGATGGATGGGTGGTGGCTGAGACAGTGGGTCCTCATGTCGTGAAGGGACATCATTAGTAATGTCCTCGGGGACCTCCTCCTCGGTTTATTAGGTGAGGCAGTACTGAAGAGGGTGAGTTCCACGTCGTTTCTTGATCATCCTCATATGTAGCATGCTCGAGATGCCTTGTGAAGACATCTGGCCGATGAGAGTGAGGGAAGATGCTTGTGCCGCTGTGTTAAGGAGCCCGAAGTATCGAGCCAATCGAGTCACATAGGGGCCAATAGAGATGACCCCCTTCCTATGCTGCTCCATCTGATGGCGAATGGCAAAGGCAATGAAATAGGCAAGGTCGAAGACATGCCCATGCACCATACACCATAGAAAGTAGGCGTCGTAAGTGTTGACGACACCGGTGCTCTCTTGTCATCCTGCCAAAGTGTGAGCTAAAATGGCATGTAGGTACCTCAAGGATGGGGTGAGACCGGTGCCTTGGAGCTGCTAGGATCATAGGTGGCCGAGATAGGGACTAAAGGGTTCCAGCACAGTGAAAGAGAATGATGGATGTGGCGGTTGAGAGTGTTGAGGTCATTCTCCTCCATGAACTCCTTCGTGTATAGGCCAAGTGCGATACCGAACTCTGGAATGCTCAACTAGCAGACTAAACCACCGAGGAAAAATTAGACCGTTCCCAGATCATCAAAGTTAGTCATCACGGTCTGAAGATGGAATGTTGAGCAGAGTTCCATCGTGAGCTCGAGATACGTGGGCTCGACGATCTCAAAGAAAAGCCCCCAAGGGTTGGTGGTGAGGAGGGCCCGAATTGCGTCAGCAAGTTGGACTTATTCAAGTGCGACCTAGTCAATACAGCGGCCCACACCTAAGGGTCAGACCTGAAGTATCTGAAAAAGTTCTTCCTGGGGTCCCACTGGACACTGAAGGAACAAGTGTCTAATCTCTATGGTAGGAGTCGATGAAGATGACGCTACTTTTTATTTTTCGAAGTGGGGACAGCTGTCTTTTTTCCACGTGAGGTTGACATTGTATACCTCTAATGAAAAATCGAAGTGGAATGAGAATACTTTTATGAGGCTCACGTATGAAAAAAAAATACTAAAACAACCAAAGCAATTATATCAGATAAACCTATGAGAATAATGCTAACGGAAATATCTAAAAATTGAAGGCATGTGGGTTTGATAGCATGAAACCCATAGAAACAAGAAAAATGGATGAATGTAGCATAATATATTGACTAAAAAATGGTAAATTTCTAGCAAAGAGCATATTACTATCATTACTATGAATATTCACTCGAAATAGTCAAATGAAACAAAAATAATCATGAAATAAGTAAAATATTTGAAGAAAATAGAGAGAAAAGAGCAAACAAATGCAAAAGGGAGGAGCTTGGGCGTCGAAAATGATGTTGAAGGTAGTACACGGGCGTGGCAGGGGGGTGTGTGGAAGTTGCAGCAGCTAGGGTTACGGATTTTGAGGGAAGGGGATGATGAATAGTGAGGGGTTTTTATAGATTTTGGGGCACACGCCCGTGTGCCCTGATTTTAGCCCGTGTGTTTCACGTTTTTTCAAGTTTGGGTTCATCTAACAGTCGGTTGGGCGTGTTAGTGCACACGATCGAATTGCATGGCTGTGGCCTACTTTGTTCGCTTCTCCCATACCCGTGTTAGTTTGATAGTGTCGACCACGGGAGTTGGGCACGGGCGTGTCGCACGCCCGTGTTACTTTCTCAGTTTCAACCACGGTTCTAAGACACGGGTGTACTGCATGCCCATATTATTTTAGCAGGACCGCTCACAGCCATGTCGCACAGCCGTGGTAACTTATCGCATCCCGTGTTGGGGAAAAATTTTGCCCTATTTTCACACGGTCTAAAGCACGCCCGTGTGCCTGGCCGTGTGGGTTTGGAAAACCTATATTCAAGAGCTCAGTTAGTAAGTTAGGTGTTTAAACACTAAAATGTAAAGAAGTTAATACCGTTAGTGCTCGAGTTGCCTCCCGAAAAGAGCTTATTTATAGTCTAAGCTCAACTTACCTCGATTTCACGCGGTCATGGTGGTTCGAGGAGTTTACACTCCCTATTCCTGCTATCAATTTTATCAAAATAAGGTTTTAAACGAGTACTATTTACTTTAAAAGTGTCAAATTTTGAATGAGATACCTCGACTATACCGTATGGGAAGATGTGAAGTACCGTAAGAGGGATTGCTCTATTCGGTTCAAAAGTGGCAATACGAGGGTCTGCTGTATCTAATAGTACCTTGTCCCTAACCTTAAGTTGATTTGGTGAAAATCGAGTTCGTCATGACGTGGTTTCGGTTTATCATCTTCTTTCAGTTTCTGTGTCCGCCATTCATCTAGTTCCTCGATCCGTAACCTTCATTCTTCATAGATAGGTCCTTTGTTGTTCCGTAAACATGGCTCTTTTACGCTCTTCGAGCGTGTTTCCTGCGAAGAAGGTCGCACCACATGATCAGTATTAGTAACATGATTTATACTACCACCCTCGTTACTTGAATAACGAGCTTGAAGAGTGATTGTTTCATCACCCACACGAAGTGTGAGTTCACCTGTACCAACATCAATAATGGTTCTAGCAGTCGCTAAAAAGGGTCTTCCTAGAATTAAAGGCACGTCACTGTCCTCTTCTATATCTAGAATAACAAAATCAATTGGGAATATAAATTTATCGATTTTTACTAGTACATCTTCAATGATAACCCTAGGAAATCTAATGGTTTTATCTGCCAATTGAATGCTCATCCTAGTTTGTTTGGGTTTTCCAAGACCTAGTTGTTTAAATATTTTATAGGGCATGACATTAATACTAGCCCCTAAATCAGCCAAAGCATTTTTAACGTTTAAACTACCAATTAAACAAGGAATCGTAAAAATCCTTGGGTCTTTCAACTTATTGGGTAGCTTATTCTATAGAATGGCTGAGCAAACTGCATTCAATTCCACATGCGATGCCTCATCCAAGTTTTTCTTATTCGCTAAAAGCTCCTTTAAAAACTTAATTGTGTTCGGCATCTGCTAAAGAGCTTCAATAAACGGTAAGTTAATATGTAATTTCTTTAGCAGTTTAAGGAATTTACCAAATTGTTCGTCTGAGCAGTCTTTCTTTGTCGCATTAGGGTATGGCACACGAGGTTTGTATTCTATACTTACCGGTTTCTGCTCATTGTGCCCTACCGCACCTTTACCTTTGCTTACCACACTTTCTTGCTTTGGTTCTGGTTTAGATACAACTAACCATTCCTCATTTCGAACGTTAATCGCGTTAAGTTGTTCCCTTGGGTTAGATTCAGTATTACTTGGCAAGCTACCTTGTGGTCATTCAGAAATTAATTTGGAAAGTTGGCCTATCTGAGTTTCGAGCCCTTAGATCGACGCTTGTTAATTTTTAAGTGCTGTCTCAGTATTCTAGAAATGAGTTTCTGACACTGAGATGAATTTTGTTAGCATCTCCTCAAGGTTCAGCTTCTTTTCCTGTTGATAGGGTGGTTGTTAAAAACCCGGGGGATTTTGTGGCCTTTGATTTCCTTGACCACCCCACGAGAAATTTGGTTGGTTCCTCCAACCTTCATTATACGTATTACTGTAAGAGTTATTTTAAGGTCTAGAGTTATTATTACCCATATAGTGGACTTGTTCCTCCTTGGTTGTAGGATTGATATTCTGTGTGTATGCCTTCTCCACTTGAATCACACCTTATCACTGGATGTACCTGCGCGGAACCAAGCAAACCGTCAATCTTTTTATTCAAGAGTTCTACTTGATTTGTTAGCATATTAACCGAGTTAACGTTATAAACGCCTGCTATTTTGGTTGGCTTAGTCCTCATGACTTGCCACTGATAGTTATTCAGTGACATTTCTTCGATAAATTTGTAAGCCTCTTCAGGTGTTTTGTTGTTGATGGTTCCACGTACGGCTGCATCAAGTATCTGTCTCGTCGAGGGGTTCACACCATTGTAAAACATTTGAACTTGCAGCCACAGGGGTAACCCATGGTGAGGGCACATTCGCAGTAGGTCTTTGTATCTCTCCCATGCATCGTAGAGAGTTTCTAAATCCATCTGCACAAAAGAAGATATATCATTCCTTAGTTTAGCTATTTTAGCAGGTGGAAAATATTTGAGTAAGAACTTTTCAGTCATTTGTTCCCAAGTAGTGATTGACCATCGTGGTAATGAGTTCAACCACTGTTTAGCTTTATTCCTTAGTGAAAAGGGAAATAGCCGAAGGCGAATGGCATCTTCAGAAACGCCATTGATTTTAAATGTGTCGCAAAGTTCCAGAAAATTGGCTAAATGA
The DNA here is from genome assembly GCA_025698475.1 of Gossypium anomalum. Classification (NCBI taxonomy): domain Eukaryota; kingdom Viridiplantae; phylum Streptophyta; class Magnoliopsida; order Malvales; family Malvaceae; genus Gossypium; species Gossypium anomalum. The sequence goes on along the minus strand of CM046963.1, from coordinate 17,796,867 downwards.
GTATTTGGGTTCTCGTCCTGCAAACCATCAAACTGAACAAACTGTTGTATCATTTGAATTGTGGTAGGTTTCAGTTCAAAGTTATTTGCAGCAATAGCAGGCCTAACTATACTCGATTCAGTTCTTGTTAAAGTAGGTTTAGCATAATCATACATAGTACGAGGAGTTATAAACCGTAATTTATACATATTTTTACCCCATGCTTAACGCATGTTGTGGATGATTTTTCCTTAGAATTAGTGAATTCAATGCTCCTAATGCCTTAATTTCATGTCTTATACTTAGGTAAACATAGGAGACCGAAAGGAACGAGAACTGGGCCAAAAACAGAGAAAATGGACCAAAGTACGAAATTAACATGGCCTGGACCTCCTAACACGGGCAACTCACACGGCCGTGTCAATTGGGCAGTATCGAAGCATGACTCACACGGGTGGAACACACGCCCATGCCAATCTAACAGGCTTGAACACGGCCTGAAGTAATCGCACACGAGCGAGTCACACGGGCGTGTCCCTACCGAGCCTAAGTTGAGTCCAATTCGGAAAAGGCCACTTTTGAGGGTTCTGAGGCATTCCAAAGCCTATAAATACACCCCGGAGGAGAAAGAGAGAAGAGGCAAAGAATAAGGAGTAAGGAATTACTCCAAGGAATACGATTGATCCATCTCAGAAGCCTGATTCACCATCAAGACTGAAGATCTCTCCTCAATTTCCCTTCAGGAATTTTAGGTTTTCTTTATGTTTTGTATTCTTTATTATTCTGAGATGTTTTCTTATTTAGTTATGAACTAAAACCCCTAAATACCTAAGGGGGATGAAACCTAAGATGAATCTTGTTATTAATTTCTGAATCATATGATAAATATTTGGCTTGTTCTTAATTATGTGTTCTTAATTCTTATTTTAGTATTCTAGGATATCACAACAAGTTAATGCTCTTAGTTGGAGGAGGAATAGACCCTGACTAAGAGTGACTTTGTCGTAATTAAGCGGAGTTGATTGCGCGCCTAGAGATAGGGTGACAAGATTTTGCCAGATTAGGGTGAAACCTAATAAAGGAGTCCATAGATCGAGTTGATGCAACCCTAGGGTATTAATTTGTGAAAAGTCTCGGTTATTCAACCTAGGGATTAGACGTTATTAGTCTTGAATAGGGATAATAACATAACTTAGGGATTTTTACGGAACAAGTTAAATGAATAAATCGTCCAGTTCAGAGCTAGAATAACAAGTAAAAGTCTAGGTGGATTTTTCCTTAGGTATTGTCCTAAATCAATCGTTTTCCCAAAAGTAATTTGCCAATTCTATTTTCTGCAACTTCTTAGTTTAATTAATTAGTTAGTTAAAACAAACCCCTTTATTTCTTAGGCTAGATAATAAAAAGACAGTCATTACTAGTACTTTTAGTCCTTTGGGTTCGACAATCCAGTCTTGCTAAAGCTATACTACAGTTCGATAGGTACACTTGCCTACGTCGTGATAATAGTTAGTTTCAAGAACGATTAATTATAAATTTATAAAACTTATCATGGAAAATCACGATCAAGTTTTTGGCGCCGTTGCCGGGGACTTAAATATTAGGAACACTGAATTTTTATTACTTGAGCCATTTATTTTTCTTGCAATTTAATTTAATTTTTATTTTAATTTACTAACTTTATTTTTCTTTCTTCTGGCAGGTTTTTATAATTTATGACTAGAAGAAACCCGTCAGGACCACTACTTTTTGACGAAGAAATTGATCGTACAGCCCGTAGAAACTGACGAGAAATTAAGCGAAGCCTAAGATACACAAAAGAAGAACAGGAGGACGATATCTCAACTACAACCAAGGAGATGGCTGAAAATCAAGACAATTAGCTACCTCCAGCAATACCCGCTGAATTAGCAAATCAGAATCCTGCTCCTCGTACTATGTATGATTATGCTAAACCTAATTTAATAGGAACTGAGTCAAGTATAGTTAGGCATGCTATTGCTACAAATAATTTTGAATTGAAACCTAACATGATTCAAATGATACAACAGTTTGTTCAGTTTGATGGTTTGCAAGATGAGAATCCCAACACTCACTTGGCAAATTGTTTGGAATTTTGCGACACTTTCAAAATTAATAGCGTTTCTGATGATTCCATTCATCTTCGGTTATTCCCTTTTTCACTGAGGAACAAGGCTAAACAGTGGTTGAACTCGTTACCACGAGGGTCCATCACTACTTGGGAACAAATGACCGAAAATTTTTTATTAAAGTATTTTCTTCCAGCTAAAATGGCTAAGTTACGTAATGATATCTTTTCTTTTGTGCAAATGGACTTAGAAACTCTTTACGATGCATGGGACAGATACAAGGACCGACTGCGAAGGTGCCCTCACCATGGGTTACCTCTATGGCTACAAGTTCAAACGTTCTACAATAGTTTGAATCCCTCAACAAGACAGATGATTAACGCAGCCTCTGGTGGAACCATCAACAACAAAACACCTGAAGAGGCTTACGAATTTATTGAGGAGATGTCACTGATGAACTATCAGTGGCAAGTTATGAGGATTAAGCTAACAAAAACAGCAGCTGTTTATAATGTCGACTCGGTTACTATACTGTCAAATCAGGTAGAACTTTTTAATAAAAAGATTGATGGTTTACTTGGTTCTGCGCAGGTTCACCCATATGTGAAGCGAGTGGAGGTGGATCGACTAATCCAGAATATCAACCCTATGGCCACAACATGGAGAATGAGCAATTAAATTATATGGTTAATAATCCTTGATCTCAAAATAATCCTTATAGTAATACCTATAATGCAGGTTGGAGGAATCACCCAAACTTCTCATGGGGAGGTCAAGGAAATCAGAGACCACCACCACCCCCAAGCTTCCAACAGCCATCTTATCAACAAAAGAAAAAACTGAACCTTGAGGAGATGCTATCCAAATTTATCTCAGTGTCAGAAACCCGTTTCCAGAATACTGAGACAGCACTTAAAAATCAACAAGCATCAATCCAAAGACTCGAAACTCAGATAGGCCAGCTATCCAAACTAATTTCTGAATGACCACAAGGTAGCTTGCCAAGTAATACTGAACCTAACCCAAGGGAACATCTTAACGTAATTAATGTTCAAGATAAAGAAGGATTCGTTGAGCCTAAGCCAGAACCGAGGGAAGAAAATGTGGTAAGCAAAGTAAAGGTGAGGTAAGTCATAATGAAAACAAAACGATGAGTGTAGAATATAAACCTCGTGTGCCATACCCTAAAGCGACGAGAAAAGACTGCTCAGATGAAAAATTCGGTAAATTCCTTAAACTTTTGAAAAAATTACATATTAACTTATCGTTTATTGAAGCTCTGTCGTAGATGCCAAATGCAATGAAATTTTTAAGAGAGCTTTTAGCAAACAAGTGAAAATTGGATGAGGCATCGCATGTGGAGTTAAACGCAGTGTGCTCTGTTATTGTACAGAATAAGCTACCCCACAAATTGAAAGATCTAGGGAGTTTTACAATTCCTTACTTAATTGGTATTTTAGATGTTAATAATGCATTAGATGATTTCAGGGCTAGTATCAACGTCATGCCTTACAAAATGTTTAAGCAACTAGGTCTCGGTAAACCTAAACAAACTAGGATGAGCATTCAATTAGCATATAAAACTATAAGATTTCCTAAGGGTATTATTGAAGATGTACTAGTTAAAATAGATGAATTTATATTTCCCGTTGATTTCGTTGTTCTAGACATAGAGGAGGATAACAATACCCCTTTGATTTTAGGGAGGCCTTTTTTAGCAACTGCTAAAACAATTATTGATGTTAGCACAGGCGAGCTCACACTTCGTCTGGGAGACGAAACAATCACCCTTCAAGCTCGAAACTCTGGCATCACATCGAATATTGAAGGTAATTGTCCATACTATTCTACTAAAACTGACAATATGATGCAACTTACTTTGCAGAAATTGAGTCTGAAAGAAGTACATGAGCCACGTTCAAACAATAATAGAGGACCCATTCATAAAGAACAAAGGCTACAAATAAAGGAGCTAGATAAATGGCGGACACATAAATCGAGAACATACAATAAACCAAAACTCGCCAGAACGAGCTCGATACATCTCCAAATCAACTTAAGGTTGGAGATAAATTCTTACTAGATGCCGCAGATCCTCACATTGTCACTGCCAACCCGAATGAAGAAATCCCTCTTACTGTACTTAGTATCTTCTCATTCGGTACAATCGAGGTAAATCATCCCAAGTTCGGCACTTTTAAGGTGAACAACAGACGTCTAAAACCTTATTTTGATGAGATTGATAGCAGAAATGAGGAGTATGAACTCCTTAAACTACCATGACCATTCAACGAAGAGGTAAGTCGAGCTTAGACTATAAATAAGCACTTTTCGGGAGGCAACCCAAGCATTAATTGTATTAAATTCTTTAAATTTTAAGGTTTAAACACCTAACCTACTAACGAAGCTCTTGAAAACAAGTTCACCACAGAGACACGGCCAAGCACACGGGCATGCTTAGGACCGTGTGGAAAGAGGGCAAAGATTTCCCTAAAACATGGGCTGCGATAAATTACCACGGCCGTGCGACATGGCCGTGGGTGAACCTGTCAAATTAACACGAGCGTGCGACACGCCTGTGCCTTAGGACTGTGGTTGAAACTGAGAAACTAGCACGGGCGTGCGACACGCCCGTGTCTAGCACCGGTGGTCGAACCTGTTAAATTACCACAGGCGTAGGCTTACGAGCACGGGTGTGGGAGAAACGAGCCACATCGCACACGGTCATGCGTTACGATTATGCAGCCATATGGCCAGGACACATAGGCGTGTCTTAAGGTCGTGTGACGAACTCTCAACTTGTGACAAACACGGGCTGGACACAAACCACACGAGCGTGTGAGACGACCGTGCCACTTACAAAATTAGACTAATTACCATATTTTTATTTTTATTCTTAGTTACTTTTAATTTATTCATGTATTCGTTAATCACGGCTTACCTTTATAATTATTATCAGGATATTTCTTCCTTCGAATCAGGCCTTACCCCCAGCTCTATCTTCAATTCTCGCTGTCGCCAAACTAGGGAATTCATTCATTTAACACTCAGGAAGTTTCAATTCTCTCCCTATCTTATGATTTTCTATTTTTCCATATATCTATCTTTGTATATTGAGGGCAATGTACATCTTAAGTGTGGGGGGGTAATCATTTCATTATCCGAAAAATCCCTGAATATTGCTTTGTTCTCTTGTAAATCTCTCATATCATGTTTAGGATGAATTTGGATTGACTAATGATTTTTATTGATATATCTTGAATTAAAACATAGGCATTCATGCATTGATTTTTTTCACTTTAATACATTAGAAAATTAAGCATGATAAGTTGATTTTTAAGAATTTAAAATTTTAGGTTGTTTCCCTAAGTTTTGGTATTATCTTGAATTGAATTCCATAAGTTTAAACATAAAAAAGCCATAATTTTTGTGAGATTTTTGAGCCTTTTGAGCATATATTAATTCTTTTATGCTCACTTTTATTATTGCTTTGAGTGTGTCAGTATTGAACTGTTATTCTAGAACTTGCCTGATTATGCATGTCAAGACCACACTATTTGATTTGATATGTCAAGATGATAAAGGCACTTAGGATTAGCCCACTCATGCCATGAAAAGCCTACCTCCACGACTAACCCTTAGTAAACCCCTTTGAGCCTAACAAGCCATTCCTTGTATTACCTTCAATATTAACCCTTAACCCATTATTGTTGAAATTCCCTAAATTAATTTGATCCCTATTTTTGTCGAGATTTGAGTTGAATAAATTGCTTAGCTATGTCTTGCTCTTAATAATAGTCTATGTTATTTAGTTTGTTCTTAAAAAAAAACATGTAGTTATCTTTTGTTTGTAAGCTTCATTATTCAAATTCCATAGTTAGAGAAGAAGCTATGTTGTACGCAAGTGATGATTAAATATTTTTCTAGTTAAGTAGTTTTTTCAAGTCAATCTCGATTCTAACCTTTTCTTTCAGCATGTGACCACACCCCCTAACCAAGCCTCGTTTCAACCCTCTAAAGACCTTTTGATTGATGTATCGTCTCAATTTATAGTGGTGGAGATTTGATTTTCATGCAAGCCTATGGTAATAACTTTTCATATTGACTGATGAGTGCTAATTTCACTATCCTTAAACACTTCGAGTGATTTGAGTGAATCCTTAGTGAGGATGTTAAACTCTGTGCAATTTTGAATGGATGGCAACTACTTAGACGAAGGGAGATTCCTAAGTTTTTCATGATTAACTATTCAACTTGGAATGTTTGAAGCTTTAATGTTCTTTTAGTTGAATTCTCAATGTATGATTACTTATGAGTTAGTTTGAGATATTATTGATAGGAATTATAAGTTGAGAAAAAGGAATTTTTAATTATGATTTGAGGATTTTTCTTGAGGACAAGCAAACGCTTAAGTGTGGGGGTATTTGATAAACCATAATTTATACATATTTTTACCCTATGCTTAACGCATGTTATGGATGGTTTTTCCTTAGAATTAGTGAATTCGATGCTCCTAATGCCTTGATTTCATGTTTTATACTTAGCTAAGCATAGGAGAGCGAAAGGAACGAGAACCGGGCCAAAAACAGAGAAAATGGACCAAAGTACGAAATCAACACGGCGTGGACCTCCTCACACGGACAGCACATACGGCCGTGTAAATTTGGTAGTATTGAAGCATGACTCACACGGGTAGAGCACATGCCCGTGCCAATTTAACAGGCTCGAACACGGCCTGAAGTATTCGCACACAGGAGTGTCACACGGGCATGTCACACAGGCGTGTCACATGGGCGTGTCCCTATCGAGCCTAAGTTGAGTAAAATTCAGAAAAGGCCACTTTTGAGGGTTCTTAGGCATTCCAAAGCCTATAAATACACCCCAGAGGAGAAAAAGGGAAGAGGCGGAGAATAGGGAGGAAAGAATTACTCCAAGGAAGTCGATTGATCCATCTCAGAAGCTGGATTCACCATCAAAACTGAAGATCTCTCCTCAATTTCCCTTCAGGAGTTTTGGGTGTTCTTTATGCTTTGTATTCTTTATTATTCTGAGATGTTTCCTTATTTAGTTATGAACTAAAACCCTTAAATACCTAAGGAGGATGAAACCTAAGACGAATCTTGTTATTAATTTCTGAATCGTATGATAAATATTTGGCTTGTTCTTAATTATGTGTTCTTAATTCTTGTTTTGGTATTCCAGGATATCACTACAAGTTAATGCTCTTAGCTGGAGGAGGAATAGACCCTAACTAAGAGTGACTTTTTTGTAATTAAGCGGAGTTGATTGCGCGCCTAGAGATAGGGTGACAAGATTTTGCCGGATTAGGGTGAAACCTAATAAGGGAGTCCATAGATCAAGTTAATGCAACCCTAGGGTGTTAATTAGAGAAAAGTCCCTAGGGATTACATGTTATTAGTCTTGAATAGGGATAATAACATAACTTAGGGATTTCTACTGAACAAGTTAAATGAATAAATCGTCCGGTTCGGAGCTAGAATAACAAGTAAAAGTCTAGGTGGATTTTTCCTTAGGTATTGTCCTAAATCAATCGTTTTTCCCAAAAGTAATTTCCCAATTCTATTTTCTGCAACTTCTTAGTTTAATTAATTAGTTAGTTAAAATAAACTCCTTTATTTCTTAGGCTAGATAATAAAAAGACAGTCATTACTAGTACTTTTAGTCCTTTGGGTTCGACAATCCGGTTTTGCTAAAGCTATACTACTGTTCAATAGGTACACTTGCCTACGTGATAATAGTTAGTTCCAAGAACGATTAATTATAAATTTTGTAAAACTTATCACGGAAAATCACGATCAAGGAGCAAGATTTTGATTTACTGGATCAGCAGCAATCGTAGGAGGTAGCAGATTTTCCTAATTTTCGGCCATCTCCTCGGTTGTAGTTGGAATATCGTCTTCTTGCTCTTCCTCTATATATGTTAAGCTTCTCCTAATTTCTCTCCGGTTTCTGCGAGCTATGTTTTCGATCTCACTATCAAATAGTAATGGTCCTAACGGGTTTATTCTAGTCATAAACTATAAAAAAAACCTGCCAGAAGAAAATAAAAGAAAATTTAGTAATGAAAATCAAAACAAAATTTAAATTGCAATAAAAGTAAATGGCTAAAGTAATAAAAATTGAGTGTTCCTAATATCTTAGTTCCCTGGCAACAGCGCCAAAAACTTGATTGTCACTCACGATAAGTTTTAAAATTTATAATTAATCGTACTTGAACTAACTATTATCATGATGAAGGCAAGCATACCTATCGAATAGTAGTATAGTTTTAGCAAGACCGGATGTCGAACCCAAAGGAACTAAGAGTACTAGTATTAACTTTCTTTTTATTATCTAGCCTAAGAATAATGAAGGTTGTTTTATCTAACTAATTAACTAATCTAAGAATGCATAGAAAGTAAATTGGGGAAATACTTTTGGGAAAACTGATTGATTTAGACAACACCCAAGAAAGAATCCACCTAGACTTCTCTTGTTAATTGACTCTAAACCAGACGATTTATTCACTTAACTTGATCCGTAGAAATCCCTAAGTTATGTTATTATCCCTATTCAAGAATAATAACGTCTAAACCTAGTTTGATTAATTGAAATCTCTTTCTAATTAAAACCCCTAGTTTTGTATTAACTCGATCTATGGATCCCCTTATTAGATTTGACTCTAATCTGGCAGATTTATGTCGTCCTATCTCTAGGATTGCATGCAGCTCCACTTAATTATGAATGATCTACTCTTAGACAGGAACTATTCATCCTCCGAATAAGCACATCAGTACTTGGATCAATATCCTGGAATATTCAAACAAGAGTTAAAGTCATAATCAAGAACAAATCAAGTATTTATCATACAGTTCAGAAAATATTAACAAGATCCATCTTAGGTTTCATCCCCCTTAGGTATTTAGGGGATTTAGTTCATAACTATAAAAGAAAACATCTCAGAAGAATAGTGACAAAACATAAAGAAAACCCAAAAACCCCTAAAAGAATTTGAAGGGAAATCTTTAGCCTTGGAGGTGAATCCGACTTCCGAGATGGATCAATCGGCTTTCTTCGAGTAATTCCTTGCTTCTTAGTCTCCGTCTCCTTTCTGCCCTTTTTTAGGGTCTTTTTAAATAGTCTTTAGAATGCTTTTTAACCCTCAAAATTTCCCTTTTCCGAATAGAACTCATCTTGGGCTCGACAGGGACACGGCCGTGTGGCACGCCCGTGTGCGATTACTTTAAGCCATGGTCAAGGCTGAGAAATAGACACGCCTGTGTTGAGGTGGCTATAAGCCGTGTTCGAACCTGCTAGAATGGCACAAGCCTATGTTTTACCTGTGTGAGGAAGTCCAAGCCGTGTTGATTTCCCATGTCGGCCTATTTCTCCATTTTTGGCCCTTTTCTTGTTCTTTTTACTTTCTTATGCTCACCTAAGTATAAGATATGAAATTAAAGGATTAGAAGCATCAAATTCCATAAATCTAATGTTAATTAATCCAAAAATGTTCTAAGCATGGGATAGAAATATGTATAAATTACGACTTATCACTGATTTGCTTTGTTGAAGTGGTGGAATCGATAGGTCCTTCTACGAGTGGAGATAAAGACAATGAAAAGCTAGTTTGGGCTTTGAGCTTATTGGCAAAAACATAATTTGTGAGTGTTTAGAATAATTACTTGTGGACATGATTCAATATTTTATTTGGGAATTTAGTAGTAGCTTAAACCCCTGCTCTAAATTTCGAGCGTAAGCTTCCTTGTACTCATGATTATCATGTGAAATATGTGCTTGTGTTATCATGAAAATGTGAATTGAAATAAGATGTTGTATATGTGTTATATGTTCATGATTATTGTTGTGAAAGAGTATATGCAAGCATGTCATTCATGCTAAGTGACAGTGATAACATTATGCAAATGATACAAATGTGCAGTGATAGTAAACGAAAATTGGTAAGTAATATGTGTGTTTAAATACGGATATTTTGGCCTTGTAATACTTAAGACCATTGAATATTATTGGTATGCCATAGGATTGTAAGTACTCACCTATGTGTATATGTGATTTGGGCTTGAGGCCTTAAGACATGTTTGGAGAGATAAGGGAATGTGAGCTAAGCTCTATTCAATGGGACATGTTTGGTGTGTTGGGGAGTGTTAGCTTTATGCTTCACTTTTGGGACATGTTTGACTATATGAGTATATATGGTGTGTTGGAGATCCATGTATCCGATAAGTGGTGATAGTGCCTACTTTTACATTTCATAGCTTAAGTGTTAAATTATCTCAAACTATCATAAAATATGAATATGTATGTGTTGTGATATATGCTTATATGATATATGACTATTATTGAAATTGTCTATAACTATGTTTGTATGTATTGTGAAGTATATATGAAAGTGTATGCAATGACTTAGTAAATAAACTGTTAATCGTGTATGAGTAAGTGAAATATGATAATAAGTTGAGACTATCCTAATTGTGCTATGTATGTGTTCCACTAATGCTTGATGACATGTCTGTATGGTAGCTATTCTAGGCATTCATTAAGCTTGTTAAGCTCACTCACTCCCTTCTTAAACAATTGTAGATTAGTAGCATCTCGGTGTGAGCGGTGTGGTTTTGAGGGGTGATTTCAAGCAAGTCCATTTCAGTTATTTCGTATGTGTTATTGTTTTGGTTATATTTTGGAAATAAGGCAATATGATAGACTATATGCTGGTTTTTGCTATGATTTTTATGTTGTTTACATGGTTATTTTGCTTAGGACTTATGGACTTTCAGTTTGAATTATTATTTTCTTGCTCGATCATAATTATGATGTTTTGGACTGTTACTTCAGATACTTTAGTGACCATTTGATGAAGTGAATGATATATGATGATTAGACATTAGTTGGTATGAATTATATGCTTGTAATTGTTGTATTTTTGATGTCTTGAGCAGAGGTATCGATATTTAGATTTTAGTATCGGCACCTCCATGATTTTTGATAGTGTAAGAATTCAGTAACGTAATTTGGTATCAATACTTTACCACGAGTATTGATACTCGGGGTAAAATTATCGATACTTCTCGAAAGGTACCAATAGTTTTTGTGACTTTGGCTTTTAAACGAGAAACAATAGCAACTTTGGTATCAATTTTCCAAGTGGTATTGATACCACTTAAGGAAATATCAATATCTATGTTCCAGTATTGATACCTACATGACTTCTTTTGAAATTTTGCTAAATGAACCCTATGCATGTTTAATTATTATTATAAGACCATTTGAAGTATATTTAGCATATAATGATGATAATACGAAAGATGTTTCTTCTAGAATGAGCTTTTATTTGTTGTGTATGACATGAGACAGTGGTATGGCATCTTGATATTCGGGCTCGGCGACCAGGCTGGGTAAAGGGTGTTACATTTTTATATATATTTATCACATTAATTGTATTTATTTTAAAAGATTGTATTAGGGCCATAGATGGAACACATATAAAACCATGCATTCAACCTTCTCGACAAATACCTTATATTAGAAGGAAAGGTGAATTAACATACAATATCATGGTAGCTTGTGACTTCAAAATGTGCTTCATTTTTTCATTTCTTGGTTGGGAAGGAACAACACATGATCATAGAATTTTTTCCAAGCTGATGTGGAAGCCCAAGATTGAATTTTTAATAGGCCAAATAATCAATTTGAAGTTTTTGACTCTTTCTTGCAGCCTAAGTAAATTCTTGCAATAGTAGCTTCTAGATAAAATTTCTTGTATTCAAATCTAAAAATTTCCAACAAGAATTTGATGATAAATCAATAGACAATAAACAATTAAAAAACTAAAGAAAAAAGAAGAAGGTGAATGGTGTTGATGACAAATAGTTAGATAGATAGCCTAGCCTTCTTTTGTGAACTTGTACCAACAAAGATCTATATTAGCCTTTAATCAATCCTTCTAATTGAATTGAATTAGGCAAGCTAAAATTATGATGAACCTCCTCCACTATCTTGAAGAATTTGAAAACCAGTCTTGTAAGAAAATCTCTTTTGGAGTATTTTATTAATAAAAATCAAGCGAAATAGATACTATAGTGGTTGGTCATACTTAGCTATTTATAAACATGTCTAGATCCTACTTGAACCCTAAGTAATTACTAAACCTCTTAAGACTTAGTCAAACTCTTATTAATCTAAATATTAAAAATTATAAATAAATAAATCCAAAAAATACATAAGACTTAATAAATACATTATTGGCCTTACATATAATCTAAATTAAGCCTTAGAATTGACCCTAATATGATTTAAAATCTAAACAGTCTAAAACTAATCATTCCTGCAATAAACATGTCCAAAATTTTTTGCTTGTGTTGTCTTCACTAAAATGGTCATATCTTGAGTTCTTGTAGCTGAAATGAGGTGATTCAAATTTAGGGATGGAAAAACCCAAACTACTCGATCGATTCTAAATTGATCTGCTCTGAATAGAGCGGAGTTTTTCTTTTGAAAGTTGGATGCGAGGCGGGTGAGGTGGATTTGCTTTTTGATAGTGAGTATAGAGCAATTATGGTAATTTTTTGCCGCACCTCAATTAGCTCCACTATATGGAATTACCATTTTATCCTTGTAAATATCCATAAATTTATGTTTAAATGTTTTTTTGAAGAGTATGTTTAAATATCTACTTGGCTTTAAAAAAACTAAAACTATTAGAGATAAGTAGAAAAAATTAATGGATGTGGTATTGCACGTTGCATGAAAGCAGGAATAATAAGCCTGTCTGTCTTAAATGGCAATCCACATAAGCGGCATATTCATGGAGCAAAAGTGCCCCTGATTGTCTTATATGAGTATAAAAATGACGTTCTTTGCCAGTCAACTGAGTTGATTTGCGATATCATCCGCTAATTGATCTATAAGCTAGAGTAATGTATCTGCCAGTCATGGAAAACTAATCAAATCCCTTTTTCCTTTCAGTTATAATCCTTAAGCCATTTAATCACTCAAATCTAATAGTGATAAAATTTTTCATCCTTTAGAATTTAGTCCTTTTAAATTAAATATCTAAACATTAAAATTTCTTAACGAAACTTTAATACAACCTTAATAACACTCTGTAAATATTTATAAAATATTTACAGCTCGGTTTATAGAATAAGGTCCCGATACCTCTTTTTCTAAAACCACTTAACCTTAGGGTTATACCACTTGAACCTATTTGTTCTTCCATTTAACCAAAAATCATTAAATAAAATTTTATTATCACAACATATATTATTTGTAAATATTAAATAATAATATTTACGGACTCACACGTCAAATTTGTGGCCCTGAAACCACTATTTCGACACCACTAAAAATTGGGTTGTTACAAACTAAGTATTCAATAATACAATGTCTAACTAACATCTTCTTATCTCTAATTTTGGTGGATGATCCCGTGATTCCTTGATTAGTTTATACATTAACCCTGCCTATCAAATGGGTCAATTCCTTTCCTGTCACAGGGCAGTTAAGTTTGCCCATGAAATGTTTTTGTTTTTACTTTGGCGGAATACCAGAGCTACTACTCTAATTCTGGAGTTCTACTCCAATAGTAATCATCACTTATCAATCCTACTCTAATAAGGCTGTCAAGGAACTGAGCTATGCCTAGTTCTACTTTTGTAAGGGTTTCACCTTAATGTGTAATAGTTGGCAGGAAATCCTGCCTTGAGAATCTTAAAAGATTCTTCCTCCAGTCAATGCCAATAGGTGTCCTACCTACATTAATGGATTTGAACTGTTCCTTACCCTTCATTAAATTTTTCCATAATTCCCATACTCTCCCTTGGTTATAAATAACCAGAACGCTAAGGGGAAATTGTTGGGAAATGTGTCCATATTGTAGTAAACATGTAATTGATTTCTTTATATTTGAATGATGAATAAATAAATAAATTTAATTTCACATTTCACTGTTATGCCTTTTTTTGTCTTTGATGTTTTGCATGCATAGCGAAATTGTGACAAGCAAATATTAGCTCATTAATTGCCTAAAGTTCAAACTGATGATAAGTGGCATAGTAAGAACGTTTACATTGTGAGAAATACAACTTACTTCAGTAAATTATCTATTTGAGTCCATAATCCTATAAAAGAATCAAAGTGAGCATTTGATTCAAATACTTAAAACGATTATTATGTTGTCTACAATTCCAATTAGGAAGATAGCTAGTATTAACTATTGGAGTAGTTGACGCCATGGGTAGAGACATGGATGTATTTATTGAAAGAATGATACATTGGACCGGGCTCAAGATAAATTAATTCTGAATCCGTTTGTGAACTAATTCAGTTGTGACGTTCATGGTGTGATTTACCTAAATCCTAGTTAGTCACTAACCATGTGTATGTAACTCATGTGCTTTGATATAAGTAGAGGCTTATGCTCCAAAGATGATCGAGCCAATAGTTGGTATGTTGGGTACATGACTTGTGTATGGCATGGCTTTACTAGTGTAACACCCCTTACCCATATCCGACGCCGGAACAGGGTACGAGGCGTTATCGGACTTAAACTCAAACAAACATTCAAAATCAAGACATGAATTTCCACTCAAATTTAAAACTTTTCAAAAATATTCATAACAAAGCCTACGAGACCCAAAACATACATTACGAGTGGTTCGGGACTAATCCAAGAACTTTAGAAAATTTCACAATACTTAGAAAAATTTTTCACCAAAATAGGGGTCACACAACCGTGTGGCTTGGGACACGCCCGTGTGGTCACACACACCCGTCTCCCTAACCCGAGTAACTTTTTGTTTATGACGTCATCAACAAATTGAAGTCACACGGCCAAGTCACATGCCTGTGTTCTGAGGCCGTATCCTGCATACGGCTGAGACACACAGCCGTGTCTCATACCCATGTGCTCGATACTGAGCATTCTATTTTGTAACAATTTAGGTGTAGGGGACACACGGCCGGATCACACGCCTATGGGGCTAACCGTGTGTCACACACAGCCTAGACACACACCTGTGTGTCTACCCTTGTGGAAAAAAAACAAGGCTATTTACCAAGCCATATTGCCACCCTCACTTGCACATATCTACACAACATCACATGGCACAAATTCAAGCATGTAAGATCAACCAAACCATTCAAAATTATGAACATCACCTACCAATACCATATCAATATTTATCATACACACAACATTTATCATGCCATAAATCATTCATGTCAATTTCACCTTCATTAGGCTTCATTTAACTACATTCTAGTTACCAAATTATACTTAATTTCTTCATCTCATCAATAGGCCGCATTACCAAACATTTCACATTCATGCCATAAATTACATTTCCAAACAATTCACATTCACCATGCATACCATGCTTATATCACCAAAGGCATTGACATATATAAAAATATACTTAGGCTTACAACCATGTTGCCAATATAAGCCAACTTACATGGCCAAATAGCAAAACAAGCCTTTGACGATTACAAGCCATTACATTGGCTAAAATCATAATGACACATATGACCAAAAGACCAAGTCCCTATACATGCCATAAACTTAAAATACTTAATTCAACAATACCTAAAATTGATAGCTTGATAGTGTGATAGGATCTCCGGCGATCTCCAACTCGAGCTAGTTTAATAACCCTATAAGATAAGGAAAAGGAAAAAGGGGGTAAGCTATATAGCTTAGTAAGTCCGTATGAAAATAATAAGCAACTCTTATTAGGCATTTATCAAGTTCAACAATTTAAACACAAAATAATACCAATTACTATAAATCTCATAGTTATAATTTTATTCAATCACGATGTTTACTCTGTTAACTTATAAGCATAATTTAACATATCTTGGCATTAGCCTAACAACCGAAATTTCTCTTTCGTAACATATTACATCACTTAACAAGTCATTTCAAACCTCATAGTAAACATGCACATTAAATATGAGTATTCACATTTCAAGCATATATTTTAACAATTTTCAATTGTTTCAAGTTCATATCTTATCATACTTCTATAATAATTTTAATAGACAATTATACCAATCTTTCCTTTTTCTCATATCCAATAGATCGCAACTTAGGAGAATAAAACATGCTATATCATAACTCAATTTGGCCTGAAAGCCAATCACATGGTCTTCAACCGAATTTATCATGAATTTCATACATCACAAGCATAGGCCAATAATCACAAGGTTTTCGCAAAATCATTCTCGTGGAAATCATAAACTCACAATTTCATGAAGTCAATACTTATAAACTTTATGCACATACCTGTACCAATTCATAATACTTACATGCTGTGTCTCTTCTTTGAAATACTCATTAAATTAGCCGTTGAACCACTTGGAATACTAAAGGATACTCGAGAGTCCTGTACACTCGGTACCATACCAATGCCATATCCCAGATATGGTCTTATATGTAATCTCGTATCCATGCCAATAGCCTAGCTATGCTCTTACACGAAATCTCATAACGATGCCATATCCTAGATATGGTCTTACACGAAGTCTCATATAGATGCCATATCCCAAATATGGTCTTACACATAGTCTTAGTAACCCTAATGTTATGACATTTGTATCCTATCTATTCTTAAGGTTCAACCGGGATTTCACGCTTGTCGAACTTTGTTGAACACGCTCAATGATCAATCATAATTCATACAGTAATAAAGCATTTGAAACACAATTAAAAACAATGCATTATTTGCATACGAACTTACCTCGACATAAAAATGGCAGAAATGACCTAACTGTCAAATACTCGTTTTCCTCCGTTCTAGGTCCGAACCTCATTTGTCTTGATCTATAATATCACATTTAACTTATTTAATCATTACACTATTCAAATCAACCCAAAATCACATTATGGAAAAAATTATATTTTTTCTCCTAAAGTTTCACATTTTTACATTTTAGTCCCTAGGCTCGTAAAATGATTTTCATCAAATTTCTTTATTACCCAAGCCTATCCGAATATTTATTGTACTCATACCGGCCCACATTTTTCATTAAATCAAACTTTTACTACTTATTTTATAACTTTTACAAATAGGTCCTTTTAGGCATTTTCATCGAAAATCACTTAGCAAAATTTGTTTATCAAACATCAAACTTGTATAATCTACCATTAAAAATTTTATACTTTGATTATGTCTTACATTGGTGGTAGAAATAGATAGATCATGTTGTAAGGATTTCAAAAACATAAAAAAAATCATTAAAAACGAGGCTAGAACGAAATTACAATCGAGCTTGGAAGCTTGAAAAACCCTAGCCATGGTTTCTCCTTGTAAAATTTGGCCATGGGAGGAAGATGGACAAAATTTGGCTTTTTAATTCATTTAATTATCAAATTACTAAAATGCCCTTAATGAAAAACTTTAGAAACATACCTAACCATGTCCATTTTTGTCCAACACCTTAACCAATGGTCTAATTACCATTTAAGGACCTCCAATTTAAAATTTCATAGCAATTAGACGCGTCTAGCATGTAACACCCCTTACCCAAGACCGTCACAGAGTCGAGTAGGAGGCGTTGCCAGACTTATCTTACTTGTTTGGGGCATAAAAAAATTTACTTTAAAAAAAAATAAATCCCCTCACATTCATCCAATAAATCCCTAAAAAGTCCCCTCGAGGCCCAAAAATGTACAATTAGAACAGTTCGGGACCAAACCAGGAACATAAATTTTTTTTTCTATTACTTACACAAATCAAAATAATTTTTTCCACTATTCATAATAAAACTTTCCATCTACGTAACAGTCACTAAATTAATTATAACTCGAGTTATGAAACTTGAAATTTAAATCTGTAAATTTTTCCTGAAACTAGACTCATATATCTTATTACCATAATTTTTCCAGAATTTTGGGTTTGGCCAATTGGTACAGTTTATTCATTAAAGGTTCCCCTATTTTGCAGTTCAGTGGACCTGACCTCTCTTCACTAAAAATCGATTAGCTCATCATACAGAAATCAGATAATGTTTTCATTTATTTCTAATGAAAATAGACTCACTAAGGAATCTATCATACAGAAATCAGATAATGTTTTCGTTTATTTCTAATGAAAATAGACTCACTAAGGAATCTAGAAATATAAACTTTGACTTATAATTCTTTTTGTACAATTTCTAGTTATTTTCCAAAGTTGGAATAGGGGATCACAAAGTCACTCTGAACTAGTCTTACAGAAATTTAAATATCTCAGAATATAGACTTCCTTTGCTTGCTCTGTTTCTTTCCTATGAAAATAGACTCAATAAGCTTTAATTCTATATCTCATTCACCATTTAATTCCATTCTACAATTTTTAGTGTTTTTTCAAAACCATGTCACTGCTGCTGTTTCCTAACTGTTCCATAGCCAACTCTTACTCTTTCATAGTTTCTTTGCATCTAATCACTCAGTAAGTTATAAAAATTAATCGAAATAAACTTTTCTATCTCGGATTCATGGTTTCACAACCACTGTTCCATTTAGGCCCTAATTTGGGATGTTACATAGCATGTAGAACTTAACTTTTGCACTTTTTATAATTTAGTCCTTTTGACTAAATTGACTGCCCAAACGTCAAAATTTTCAAATGAAATTTTCACGAAAGTATTCCATAAAATTGTAGACCATAAAAATATAAGAAAAATAAAAATTTCTACATCAAATTTGTGGTCCCGAAACCACTATTTCGACTAGACCTAAAATTAGACTGTTACAACTAGAAAAAATGGAATTCATAGCTCGATTAAAGAGTTAACGATATCCTCTCATTGGCATTGTGTGGATTGATAAATATGGGATGTGGCCACAGGTTACTTGTTCTCAAACGATCTATTTATCATAGTCACTTGTTAACAGTGATCGTATTAATCATTAAGAAGACATAATGGTGACAATGAGATAAAATAGGATTGTACTGAGTGAACAGATTTAACTCAAAGGAATCAAGGATACCATATGAGGGTAACACACACATGATGAGGTCATTGGACAAAGTAGTTGGATAAATTGCTTTC
Source organism: Gossypium anomalum (assembly GCA_025698475.1). Classification (NCBI taxonomy): domain Eukaryota; kingdom Viridiplantae; phylum Streptophyta; class Magnoliopsida; order Malvales; family Malvaceae; genus Gossypium; species Gossypium anomalum. The sequence continues at coordinate 17,777,749 of CM046963.1, read as the reverse complement.
GTAAAGAGTATAAAATAAGTAGTTTTCAATCATGGAATTTCTTATGGACTGGCTCCATGATTAAGTAAAGTGTGATTCAACTATATAATTTTATTAAAAAAATTTCTTGAAAAATTAATTTCGGAAAATCTTAGTGATTTTTGGGAAATTTAATTTTGATCAAGAAAAAATAAATTAATCAAATTAATTAAAATAAATATCATATTTTTGGAAATTAATTTTTAGGTTATACAATAGGCCTAATGGGTAATTAAACTTTGAAAAACTGACATGAGATCGAAAATTGGACGTTAAAACCCAAAACCAAGATCGAGACCTAAAAACTTGTCAAATAGGCATAGTATGTGAAACCAAGCCAACGGTCCAATTAGTGGCAAGACCAAACCGATCAAGCCATTACTCGCCTAAACCAAAATTTCTCGGGGTGTCATAAGGGTATCGCACCTACGATGATGCCATCAGGCACGACGATGCTGCCGTCGACGACGACAACATTCCGGTGGCCCACTGGTCGTCCGTCGTGGGTTGAGTAGTGGAGGGTTCACATTCCTACTGGGACTCTACTAGATAATTTCTTTTCAAGTTAACCATTCCAATAATAATATTATTTTAATAGATTTAATATTTATATTAAAAATAAATATTCTATAAATTTAATAAATTTAATGTTAAAGTGATTAGGTTTAATCATAGCTGAACTCTTTAAATTCTCCTGGTATAAAGTGAGTCATGGGTAATTATTTTTCAAAACTTGAATTCAAGAGAAAGTTATAGAAATAAAATTCTCTAAATAAATTATTTCAGAAAATTTCTAGAGATATTTTTTATATTAACAACTTGACCCCAAAGTTTAAAGAAATTGCAAAATTTCCCCATTGGTAATTTTTGTGAAAAAATTTCTAATTTGAAGCGAGCTCACACTTGGCAGTGCTCATCCTAGACGAATTGAAAAAGTACAATTTTGATTAAGTTTTCATTACTTTAGATATCACAACCAAGTTCTTTTTTTTTTTTTGCAAAAAAATTTAATACTCTAGTTTTTCCCTTCAACTTATTTTCCGTTACATTTTCTAAACCTAATTTTCCAACAAAAATTCATCATCCTATAGGTCTTTAGCTTGACCAATCCTCTCATTGCTTTTCACTTCTCTTCTCTCTATTTGTCTTTTTCTCATCTAGATACATCCATATGATGTAGTTCCCCAGCTACTCTCGACATAAAAATCTCAAAAATAAATCCTTCGTTCTTTGCCTTTCTTACCTACCCACTGGCTAATTTTTCATAGAAGGTATATGAAAAGTAAAGGTTCCTGGTTTACAAGGGCACACACACCAGACACTTCAAGGTGGTTTACCTACTACCCCGAGAAATTTATTTTGCCCGCCTATTTTTATTCTCGAAATGCATGGAGGGAAAGGTCGATTGGGTGTCATTATCAGCTACCTATTTTTTTTCCAGAGGGGATATTGTATCGTAGGGGGTTCTACACCTTATCTATTTCTAATCAATCAAGGCAAGGTTCTACCTCAAAAAATGGGGAAGTTCTTTTCCTCAACTTCCTCGTTCCTCCCCAAGACTGAACTCATTGTGACTCCTACTATAGCATCGTGAGGAGACCATATCAACATCGTTCATCTTCCAATCTTTTTCCTACTAGGGATCCATCTCCCTTTTTTAGCAACCTGAATGACTTCCTTCAACTATCAATAGGTTGGGGGGGAAATCCCAGACTGTCCTTCAAAGTGGAAACGAAGATAAGAAGGCTACACTAAAGAGAGCACATATCCTGGTGGACAATAACTTGTACAACTCCCTAGATTCATAGAAGTTTGTCCACTAAGGCTGGGGCCGACCTATGCTCTCCCTGCTTAGAGGCCTAAACTCACACCTTCTATAGGTTTGTGAAAGAAAAAGGTCTATTGGGAGTTGTTCTTTAGTGAAAAGGTGCACTTGCAAGATAGGGAGATTCCCAACCCTTAAGGATTATACAGTGGATACCGAGTCTGGTGTCCAAGTATACCTTACTCATTATCTTTCCCACCTAATCCTCATCCAAAATTGATAGAAGGGTCTACCTTGCCCAATTTCTTTTTTGCAGCTAAGAGTTCCCACTATTATGGGTTCTTTCAATGTGAACCTCACAACTCCATTCAAAGACTTACTAATGTCATCCTCAAGTTTGACACCCCTTCTGTAACAACTCGAATTTGGGTCTAGTCAGAATAGTGGTTTCGGGGCCACGAATCCAACGTAAAAAAATTTTATTTTTCTTATATTTTTATGGTATGCAGTTTTATGGAATGATTCTGTGTAAATTTCATTCAAAAATTTTGATGTTTGAGCATTCAATTTAGTAAAAAGGACTAAATTGTAAAAAGTGCAAAACTTGAGTTCTAGAAGCTAGAGGTGTCTAATTACTATGAAATTTTAAATTGAAGGTCCTTAGGTGGTACTTAGACCATTTTTTAAGTTAGTGGACAAAAATAGACATGGTAGGGTGAAATTTTAAAGTCATACATGGAGGGCATTTTGGTCATTTGGTAAATAAAGCCAAAATAACTAAAATAAAATATGTTCATCTTTCTAATTTCATCCCTTAGTGCTGAAAATTGAAGGGTCTCCATAGTTAAAGTTTTGGCAAACTTTTAAGCTCGATTGTAAGTCCATTCTTGCCCCGTTTTTAATGCTTTTTACATTTTTGAAGTCGTTGTAACTCAATCTACCTATTTCTAGTAGCAATTTGAGGTATGATTAAGGTCTAGGGTTTGAACCGTGATAGATTTTTATGTATTTTGATGTCTAATGGTAGAAAATGCATGTTTGGTGTCAGATAAACAACTTTTACTAAGTGATTTTCGGTAAAAATGTCAACAAGGACCTATTTGTAAAAGTTATAAAATAAGTAGTAAAAGTGTGATTAAGTGGAAAATTTGGGCTATTATAAGCATGAAATAGGTTTGGCTAGGCTTCGATTTTGAAGAAATGGAATACATTTCATTTTACGAGCCTATGGACTAAATTGTAAAAATGTGAAACATCAGGGTCAAAAATGTAATTTTTCCATAATATGATTTTTGGACTGAATTGAGCAATGTGTGTATTAAATAAGTTAAATTTGTTATTATATATCAAGAAAAACGAAGTTCATACCTAAATTGGGGGAAAAACAAAGTGTTTGACGATTAGGTCTAATTCTACAATTTTTGTACCGAGGTAAGTTTGTAAGTAAATAATGCATTGTTATATTTATGTTTTAAATGTTTTAATATTGTATGAATTTTGATTGACTCTTTGGACATAATCGACAAAGTTTCAACAAGCGAGAATCCTCCGTTGAGCCTTAGGAATAGAATAAGATACGAGTGGCATGTCACTAGGAACCCATGTGTTCATGTGATCCGGGTGTTGGTCTCGTACGTCTTGCCAGTGTCTGGGTAGTCTGGCATGTGTTGCAGATACTTGATAGCTTGTGTGAGCAGCACAGTGTAGCTATGTCCTGACTGACAACTTGTGTGAGCAGGCCTGTGAATAGCTCAAAAACAAGTCTATATGTATTATGAGACATGAGGTAGATTTGGCTACATGTCTGACACTTATGTGCAAGATTTTTGAGTATTTATTAATATTACGAGTGTTCAACGGAAATGTCCAAGTTGAGAAAGACTATGGTTATGTTGTGAATTGGTACAGGTATGTACGTAAATGTCATATATAATGAGCTCGATGTGTGATGAACCTTTGGTAAGGCTGTGATTAAGTAAGTTATGACTATAAGATTTTAATAACATTTATGTCAATTTTCATCATGTTAATTGTATGTTAAATGTGTGGTTATGATGCTTATTATTTGCATTGGAACTTACTAAGCTTTATAACTTACTCCCATTCCTTTCCTTTGTCTTATAGTGTCATCAAGCTAGCTCGGGGATCAAAGACCGTCAGAGATCCACTCACACTATCAACAAATATTTTGGTACCAATGAATTCAACATTTTGATTTATGGCATGTATAGGGGACTTGGTCATTTTGTTATGTGTCATAATTGATTTGGCCAAACGTGTTGGCTTCTGTTGGTTGAAAGTTCATTTTGTATAAGGCCATTTGAAATTGGCTACTTTTGGTATAATCAATTTAAATGATGATTTTTTTCATGGATGTGGGAATTTACTTGATTGAATTGATAAGTATATGATGTTTGTGCATGATAGATGGTAGCATGTGAATGATGTGTTAATGTCTTGGTTGTGGCTTATTTGGTTGTATGTAAATGTTGGAATTGGTGCTATGTTGTGTTGTGTAGGTGTGTGCAACAAAGTGTGGCAAAATGGCTTGGTAAATAGCCTTATTTTTGTCCATACGGTAGGCACAAGGGCGTGTGTCTAGGCCCTGTGTGACACACGGCTTGCCTCACAGGCATGTGCTTAGGCCGTGTGTCCCCTGCACCTTAATTTTGAGAAACAGAATGCTCAGAATTGAGCACACGGATGGAGACACGGGCGTGTGTCTTAGCCGTGTGGATGACACGGTCTCAGGCACGGGTGTGTGTCCTAGGCGTGTGAAGTCTGCACCTATTTTATGAAAAATTATAAATTTTAAATCGACCACACGGCCTAGCAAACGGGCTTGTGACTTGGCCGCGTGTCTTTAATTTATTCTTGAGTGACAAACAGAGAGTTACACGAGTTTGAGACATGGCGTGTGGGACCACACGGCCGTGTCCCAGTGTGACCCCTGTTTAGTGAAAAAAAATTTAAGTGTTTCAAGATTTTCTAAAGTTATCGGTTTAGTCCCAAACAACTTTCAAAGCATGTTTTGGGCCTCGTAGGCTCGTATTAGGGACTTTGTGATTACTTGTTAATGGTTGTAATTTGGATGAAAATTTACGGCTCAGAAGTGTATGTTTGATTGTGTGTAAGTTCGGTAATGCCTCATACCTTATTCCAGCGTCAAATATGGGTAAGGGGTGTTACACCTTCTCCCCTAGCTTCTATGGGGAGAATGATGAAAGAAATCTGATGACTTCATCATTTTTGAAAGTCAAGGGTGATTGTCTCTATTCCATTCAAAAGACCTAGTCGAAAGGAGGCAAAAACTCCCTTAAAGTGGAAACTCCCTCGGTGAATAATGATATTTTACCTTTATTGTATCTCTTCTTTAATAAATTCTTTTGTTTCTCAAACACTTGTATTTTTCAATAAATGTATCTACTTTTCCTTACTTTAAGTCTTTCTGCCTATTCATCTACTTTTACTCTCATTTTTGCCCGCCAATTTAAGCCATCATATTTACACCCTTAGCACATACCAACTTAATAAAACAAGAACTCGAGGGACTCGGTCAGATTATTGTCATGTATATAAGTGGTGCTTTTCCCAATTCCTACATCTAAAGGATCGACTAATCATGCTCTAGTACCACTAAATTTGTAACACCCTTCCTCAACCCGATCTTTAAATCTGAGTTTGGGGTGTTATAATAAACCAAAATGGTCTACAGTTTTTGACTCATTGATTGAAAATAAGCTTGACGATATTACTTATTAATGAAAATTCTTACAACAAAAATCATAAATTTAAGGTAAAAGTTTACTATTTCAAAGTCTCGGACTCTAAGGGAACTACTTAAATACATTGTGATGGACCACGAGGCAAAGCTTCTCAAGGTTCCCCCTTCCTATATGCATGGCACATTACTGAGTATGATTCTTGATCTAACATAGTTTGACTTGGTCCCTCCTTCCAGCTCCTTATCCCAATGTTCCTGCATCACAGGTCAAACCCTTGTAAGTTTGTGTGAACTTAGTGAATTTCTTCTCTACTAAATTACATACTTCGCCCTTTCTTTACCAGGGTAAAATTTTAAAAGAAAATAAAATACTTTAACTCTCTATTTTTACTCAGATTTTAATGTCACATCTGGAATGGCGGACTTTCATACACCTTCTGTCATTCTTTAATGGCGGGTCAACCTCTAATACCCTTAGGCTCCTAGGGAAACTTATGTCCTCATGACATGGTTTTGGTGATTTCTAGATGCCTTGCTATCTTGGCAAGTTCTCACTTTACCCTACATGTCATCTTATCAGGAATACCCCCTTTTGTTTTATTTTAGATCGTGAGCACCAAAGTCTTGGTAGATATGCTAATATTTTACTCATGAGGCTTACGAGAAAGGACCATGCACTTTGGCAATCTTTTCAAATCTGTTTAGTCCATAATGAACTCCCCTTTCTTACCTTTATCCTGAAAGATTTGCTGGCATTCTCTTCGTTGGGGTAACTAATGGGGTCCCTCTCCACCCTACTGGTCTAAATCCCACGAGGGATGATTAGTGGTGATTACTTCCTTATTCCTCTCTGGCAGCTCTTAATGGCAGATCCTTAACCGCTATCTACAGATAAGTCCTCTTCCCTTGCCTAATTACAAGGTGATACTAGCACGTCATTTCCCATGTTTTACTCTTGTTGAATTGTTGCTCTATCGTCCTACCAGCTTTCACAATCACTGTTTTGTAGGACTATTCCCCTTTTACTATCTTTACCTTGGTCGGTGGATTACTCAAAACCCTCTCGCCAATACTTGTCTTTTTCCTTTTAATTCTCTTCTCTAAGCGTAATTTCCCAAAATTACCATCTTGATGATCAACCATATTTAATGTCTTGGCAAATTCTGTTGGTTGTCACAACTGAGTTGTGGTCTTACACCCCTTTCACCTCATGTTTACTGTCCCAACGGGCTACCCCATGTTTACTATCTCGGTGGACTACCCCATGTTTACTGTCCAGGTAAACTACACCAGTTGTCATAGCCGAGCTATGGTCTTACATGTTAAACCTCTTTGAGGTGTCGCCCCATAGAGCTTGCTAATAGTCATTGCGGTGTTGCTCTATAGAACCTTATAGTTGTCGATATCGATCCATCTCATATCTACATTGATGCTCAAACATCAAAGTGTCCACCCCGCAAGGCTTGGAGCTTCGTACATAACAGGTGCATTCAGTAACACCGTATGGCGTTATCTAACAAGTAAGGGTGAGCATTCGATCGAATCGAATAAATTTTTTTTGAGTTAATCGAGTTTGCAAATCTTATTTCATCATCCTAACTCAATTTGAAATTTTTATGAATCAAGTCGAGTGAGATGGAATTTAAATCGAATCGAATCAAATATATTTGTTTGAGTTAAATTAGAAAAATGACTTTAGTGTTGCTTATTTTTATGTAATTTTTTTAAAAATATTTATCTTTAATGTTTTTAAACATAATCATAAAAAATTGAAGTAAACAAATAAAAGCAACACAACATTAGTCTAAGTAAACAACAACAACACAACAAGATTATAATAAAAAAAAACATAAGCAAAAGTCCAAAATACAGCAAAAACCTACACGGCTACATCAATCCAAAATAAAAACAACACAACAAAAGTCCAATAAACTAGCAGCAATAACACAAAAAACTAATAACAATAACACATTAGTTCGTAAATCATTACAAGATACCTTAAGCTTCTTCTGTTGCTTTAAACACCTTCAGTAAACTTGAAACATCTAGTAAAAGTATTGAATGAGTTAGTTAAATGATAAAAAAATTTCAAAAATAAATTAAATAGATAGTTAACTTTATAAACTAATGCTAAGTATATTACCTTCTTGAGCTTCGAGTATTTTAGATAAGTCTAGTAAATTTTAAAACAAAAGTATTAGTTAAATTATAAGAATGTTTACTAATATAAAGACACAAAAGCTTATTTTATAAATCAAAATTAATATATTACCATCTTCCATGGTTTGAAGTTCACCAACATAGTCTTCAAGATTGATGGCATCATTAGATTTCTGAAGCCAATCTTGTGTCCAAACTAAAGCCTCAACATGAGAGGAGTTAGAGAACTTCTAAAACTATCGAGAACACATCCACCCATGCTGAATACAATTTTCGAGGCAACTATTGAGATAGGAATAGCAAGAATGATTCGAGCCATTTCTGCAAGAATAGGGAATCTAGGACTGTTTATTTCCCACCACAACAATAAATCAAATGCACTTGAATTGTTTACTTCTTCCTCCTCACCCAAATACCTATCCAGCATAAATTTACCTTCTAGTCCAACTTCTTTCTTCTTCTTAAAGTATTTTTTCTTGGCCAAGTTTGTTTCTATTTCTAACTGATCTATTTCTATTGAATTGAAAAGATTTGTAAAAGAAGTATATTTACCTTCAAACAATTAGAAGAATACTCATTGAGCAAACAATGCAATTTTTTATCAATCATTTTCATAATGTTATTAGCTTTTTGTTTATTTCCTTCATTAACATTAACAATGAATAACAATGAACAGTCATATAAAATTGGTGTAAAAAAAAAGAGAGCTCTTATTACTATTACAAATTTTGGCTACAAGAAGGCTTTTTCTTATCCTCGTGAATCAGATAATACTATGCTATTTCCTATGCTTATATTTTTTCTATTTACTTTATTTATTGGAGCTATAGCAATTCCTTTTAATAAAGAAGGAATGCATTTGGATATATTATCAAAATTATTAACTCCATCTATAAATCTTTTACATCAGAATTCAAATGATTTTGAGGATTCGTATCAATTTTTTAAAAATGCAACTTATTTAGTGAGTATAGCTTGTTTCAGAATATTTACATCATTCCTTTTATATAAACCTTTTTTTATTCATCTTTACAAAATTTAAACTTACCATTTGTGAAAAGGGGTCCTAAAAGAATTTTATTAGATAAAATGATATATTTGATATATGGTTGGTCATATAATCGTGGTTACATGGTTATGTTTTATTCAATATCCTTAACAAAAGGTATAAGAGGATTGGCAGAACTAACTCATTTTTTTGATAGGTGAGTAATCGATAGAATTACAAATGGATTAGGCATTACAAGTTTTTTTGTGGGAGAAAGTGTAAAAAGCAAGTTGACCCCAAAGTCTAAAAAGCTCATTTTACATCACGGATCAATGATAACCGCCAAGTAAATTAGCATGTTCATCTTTTTTCCTTCACCCTAATACTTATTATACTTAACTTTATTTTGGAAGTCATAGATATTATGTCTAAATCTCCACAATCTTGCCACCTATCAAAAAGAAAATGTACATTCGTCAATATTTCAAAAAGTGAATGAGAGGTAACATGCAAAGATTCAGACACCTTCAATGTAAGATGATAAAAAGGCTCTAACACTTTTATAACTTTTCAAACAATTTCCCAATCATCAAATGTAGGAACTCCATCTCCAGCAGTGAGGTCAAGAAAAAAGTTATGATCATCACATGCATATCATTCAAATGCACATTCATATTTTTCTACCACCTTTAACATCATATAAGTTGAATTCTATCTAGTAGGCAAATCTAAACACAATTGAGCCTTACTATCTATCATTTCTTCTTTTGCCTGTTGGTTGAATTTTGTCAACCTGGATGGTGATGCGCTTATATACCTCACAGCACTTCTAACCCAATCCACAGACACAGAAGCATCCTTAATATTGTATAGCACAATGAGACTAAGAATGTATGTGTAACAACCCAAATTTGGTGAAATCAGAACAATGGTTTTGGAACCACAAACCCGAGTCGAAAATAAAATTTATTTTTATTTTATTACATGGTCTGTAATATGATAGACATGACATGTGAAAAATATTGATAAGAAAATTTTACCGATTATGTGCTTAATTACGAGAAGGACTAAATCGCATAAAATGTAAAAGTTGAATTCTAGTAACTATAAGGATTAAATAGCTATGGAATTCAAAACTAGAGGTCCTTATATGGTAATTAGACCATTAATAAAAAGTATGTAGATATTTTGGTGACTCATCTATGTAAAAATAAAAAAAGGCTAAGGATTAATTTGCAAAGATGAAAAGTTATTAAATGACAATTTCATTAAATGAAAAAGAAAAAATTTCATTAAATGAAAAAGGAAACAATTTCATATCATCTTCCCTAAATATTTCCATGGAAACCCTAGGAGAGAGGAAGAAGACTTATTAAGCTTATTTGGGTAAGTAATTAAGCCCCATTTTTAGTAATTTTGATATTTTTGAAACCGGGATAGCTTAATCTATCTATTTGGGGGATCAATTTGAGAAGTTACCAAAGTATGGAAAATGGATCATGGATGCATATGCTGAAAATTTGAAATTTATGGTAGAAAATGAAAGGTTGTTGATAGATAAACAACTTTTACAAAGTGATTTTTGATGAAAACATGATTTAGGGACTAAAATGTAAAGTTGTGAAATTGAAGAAAAATTCTAAATTTTTATGAATACATGTGCTGTAAATTTTGTAATGGGATTTTGGTTAGGCTTGGAATGGGGAGTAAATTGCACAAATTTTATTTTCCAAGCCTACGGACGAAATGCGAATTTATGGAAAAGTTAGGGGCAAAATTAGTAATTTTTCCTAGGATGAAAATTAAGTCCACTTGAATGTGAAATATGGTAAATTGATATTAAATTTACTCGTATAGATACGGATAGACCAAATTCGGAGCTAGAACGAGGAAAGAGGAAAATGTCGGATTAGTAGATTTTACGTACACAAACATTGTCGAGGTAAGTTTGTGTAACTAAATTGTACATGTTTTTATGCTTGAATTAAATGTTGTGTTTGTGAATTGTATAAATTCCATAAATATGTGAAATGATCACATACTCGTTAAAGCCCGATAAATGAAAGTGCCCGATCAATTATAATGCCCAACAAATGATAAAGGATAAAGATGTTAATTTTATGCATGAGTTGAATGTGAACATTTGAATTGCATAAATGCATAAATATATGAGATTGACTACATGCTTGATAATTCTTGAAAGATGCTAAATTTTGTTTGAAAAAATGGAAAATTCGATGGATATGTGATTTTCCAAAATGAAAGAGGTCCTGCATTTATTACGGACGGGATTTAGCCCAGATGGGTAATCCTGATATGAGTCCTCTCGAGCATATGTTATAGATTGGATTTAGCCCGGACGGGTAATCTAGATCAAGCTCTTTACAGCATATGTCATAAAAAGGATTTAGCCTGGACTGGTAATCCTATCGTATACATGTGTGGCTTGAGAGTGTACTCTCTAATATAGTACCCTATGGGTACCATTGGACATGAATTGACGGATTCTAATTCGTACACCTCGAGTGTACTACTTGTATATCCATCGATATTTCAGATAAATTCCATGGGTAAAAGTTCTTAACATGAGAATATATGAATAAGAAATGAGTTATTACACATATCGGCCTGAAATACATGAAAACGACGATACGTGATAATTGATATGTGGAAATATGAAATGATGATATTGTACGTGGAATTTATTTGATGAGTATATACATCCTTGATTCTAGAATTGTACACCTTGAGTGTACTAATCATGACCTTGATATTTCGAGTAATATGGGTAAAGTTCTAATATGAAATTACTAAACTCGAGATTAATTATTATGAAATTATACTTGTAATATAAAGAGATGATTTATACATGTTAAATGCATACATGCTATGGAAAGCATATGTGTATGGAAACTTGATTGTTGTTGAGCCCATATATGTTTGTGATGTTATTATGGATATGATTAGCAAGGGCAATGAGACTGTGTGTAGGGCTTGAGGTCAAATTGATTGATTATGCTTTACATAGTTACCTCAAAATAAAATGAATGGTAAGTTAAGTACTATGTTATACGAACTTACTAAGCATTATATGCTTACTTAGCTTTATTTCCCTATTTTAGAGTAAATTGGAAGCTCGTTGGATTGGAAGCTCAGCGGAGATCACTCACACTATCCATCGGCCCATGCTAGTACAATATGGTAAATCAATTATGGTTGTAATGGCATGTATAGGTTATATTGACTATATTGGCATGTAAATGTAAATGATACTTGTAATCTAGCCATTGGAATGGCTAGTAAGGGTTGTTTTGATATACTTGTGTTGTCATGCTATTGTAGCTAAATATATGTTAAGTATTTGATCAAATTATGTCTAATATATGGATTGAACTAAGGTAAGATTGTAAGCATGTATGCATGTAATGGAATGCCATGATGAATGATGGAAATTGCCTAAATTGAATGCTTGAAATGGTTGGTATTGGTTGTGTGCTTCAAGTGTGGGTCTTGGGTGAAATTTTGGGTGAGAAATAAAGCTTGAAATGGCTTCTTTTTGTCCACACGGGCAGACACACGAGCGTGTGTCTAGACCGTGTATGACACACGGCCTGGTAACATGGGCATGTGGTTAGGCCATGTGTCCCCTGCACCTTAATTTTGAGAAACAGAATGCTCAGAATTGAGCACACGGGTAGAGACACGGGCATGTGTCTTAGCCGTGTGGTTGGCACGGCCTTGGACACGAGCGTTTACATGGCCGTGTGAAAACTGCACCTAAATTTCAAAAATTAAATTCACCGCACGGCCTAGCACACGGGCGTGTGACTTGGCCGTGTTACTTCAATTTCTTCATGCCTTAAAAGTCAGAGAGTTACACGGGTTAGGAACATGGGCGTGTGTGGTACACGGCCTGATCACACGGGCATAACCTTAGACCACACGGGCGTGTGAACCTTGCACCTTGTAAAATTTTTGAAATGTCGCAAAAAATTTTATGAGTTTTCAATTAAGTCTTGAATTGCTTCTAATGCTCGTATTGGGCCTCAAGGGTCCAATTAAGGGACGTTTTGAATGATCTCGATAAAAGAATAGTAATCTAAGTAAATTGTTTGAAAAATGTACTGAATGTTTCGGTAATGCTATGTAACAGCCTGTTTTTAGTCAAATCAGAATAGTGGTTTTGGGACCACAAATCTGAGGTTGTAAAATTATTTCAATATTATTTTAAGTTTTTATAGTATGATAGTATGTATGTGTGAAAATTTCATGAAGAAATTTTATCTTTTAAATAGTTAATTTGATAAAAAGGACTAAATCGCGTAAAGCGTAAAACTTGAGTTCTAGTAGCTAAAGGTTTCTAATAGCTATGGTTTATTAAATTAAAGGTCATTATGTTGTAATTAGACTATCCTTAATGTAAGTGGACATTTATGGACATGTATAAATAGTTTTAAAGGTTGTTTATTAAAAGTTAATATAGTAATTAAAAAATAATTTAAGTTAAAAATGATAAAAACATTTTGTCTTCATTTCATTCAACACCACCATCAAAATTAGGGCTTGTAAAACACCATTTGAGAGCTTGGAACATTCTTCTATGGTGTCTTGAGCATGTAAGTCCATTTTGGTCCCATTTTTAATGATTTTTATGTTTTTGTGATCGTTGCAACTAGTACTAGCTAGCCCAGAGACTAATTTTCAAAACTGTTAAAGATTTTGAATATTTCCATTGATGAATATATGAGTGTTTTGATGTTTAATGATAGATTATGGATATTTGTTGTTAGTTAAACAAGTTTTGTAAAGTGATTTTTAGTGAAAATGCAAAATACGGATTAAATTGAGAAAATGTGAATGTGGTGGTTGAAAGTGTGAATAATTAAAAATATGGGTTGATAGTAACATGTATTAAATTCGGCTAAGCATGGGTTGTACTAAATTGAATGATTTTGCAATTTTATGTGATAAGAACTAAATTGTGAAAATGTGAAACATTAGGGGAAAATGTGTAAATTTGCCAAATTGTAAATTGTAAGCTAAATTGAATAGACCGAATGCTGAATGTACTAAATTTGGTAATATATAGATCAAGATAAGCCGAGATCGGGATTAGATCAGGGAAAAGGAAAAGTGGACGAATAGTCGATACTTTCTATCTGAGCAACTTGAGGTAAGTTCGTATAATTAGAATTGAATTTTTAAATACTTGTAAATTATTTGAAATGAAAATATAATTGAGTAAATGGTATTACTGAGTTCGAATGCCTAATTAATGAGAATTATTTAATACCGAGTCTCGTTTGAACAGTAGAAAGTTGTAGGATACGAGTGACACGTCATTAGGGTTACTATTTTGGTTGAGATCCTACATGTGTTGCGGACTCACCACTAGCTCGTATGAGCTTACTGATATATCAGCTTGTAAGAGCTTACTGTTTCTAGCTCGTCAGAGCTTACCGTTTCAGCTCAATAGAGCTTACTGTCCATCAGCTCAGGAGGAGCTTACTGATCATAGCTCGAAAGAGCGAAAATGATAATGAATTGGTGGATTACTGATTTATATACGTAATGTATATCATCCGAGTATCCCTCGATATTTTAATAGGTTCGACGGGCATAAATTTTGTTATTTGTTATATGAAAAAGTTATGAGTTTATATGGATGAGTTACTGTTATTGACTGAATTATTATTTATGTGATTGAGAGTGAAATGTTACAAGTGATATACATGATATATGAATTTGATATGGTACAATGTATTGAGTATTAAATTGAGATAATGGATGATTACATGCACTTATGTGACTAACTTGTTGATGAATGCTTGTGTTTAGGCATATGGTAATTGAATTGAGTATACCTTATTTATTGTCTTGATTATGTATAAATGGTAAGTTTAATTCTGAATTATACGGGCTTACTAAGCTATAAAGCTTACTCTGTTTCTTTTCCATGTTTTAAAGAGGTTCGATAGCTCACTCAATTCAAATAAAGTCGGAGATACGCATCACACTATCTAGTTGTCGATTGGTATCTTTGAACTTATGAATATATGTAAATATGGCATGTATAGGCTAGTTATAAAGATGATAGTTATGGTTACTTGAGCTAGTGATTTTGGTACATGTTGTGGTATAAGATAAAACCTTGTGTTTTGTCTTAACTTGGTATAAAAAGTGTATGAAATGTTATGGATTAACTGCCTATTGAGTTATAAAATGTTGCAAAATATGCTTGTGCAGGTATGTAAAAATAGGGTGGCAAACTGGCTTAGTAAATAGCCTATTTTTGTCCACATGGGTGTGTGTCTCAGCCGTGTGTGACACACGGTTGTGTTACATGGCCGTGTACACCCTGGTGTGGTTTTAGAAATCAAGTCAGTATGCTCCATACAGCCTCACACACGGGCGTGTGACTTGGCTGTGTGACATAAGTTAGTATACCCTACAGGTTTGGCACGGTCCAGCACACGGCCTGGCACACGGGCGAGTGTAGCCATTTTTAGAACACACGGGCTAGCCACACGGGCGTGTGTGTTTCCCGTGTGACCCAAGTCAGAGAGTTACACTGGGTCAGACATGGGCTGGGACATGGCCATGTGCTCCTAGTTCGAATGTCCACACGGCCTGTGACACTCTCACACGGCCTGGTCACACGGGCATGTGTCCCCTATTTTGAGAAAAATTTTCCAAGTTCTTGAAAGTTTAATAAGTTATCGGTTTAGTCCTGAACCACTCCTAAAGCATGTTTTCGGCCTCGTAGGCTTATATAAGGGACAAATTGATTGAAATTGAATGATAAATGCTTGAATTGAGAAAATGTATGCTAAATGGATGTTTAATTGTTTTGTAAGTTCGAAAATGCTCCGTAACCCTATTCTGGCATTGAATACGAGTGTGGGGTGTTACATGCTTTGAAACCCTGTTTCGATAATAGATAAGGGTTAGGGGTGTTACAGTGTGCAACACATCCCATATGCATAAATTTCCCATTTGCAACAGAAGCATTTTGATGATTCAATTTCTTTCTCAAATATTCAATGACAACACTATTAGCGAATGCATTATCAATCGTAATAGTAAAGACCCTCTCGATCCCCCAATCTCGAAGATATTTTTCATGGGCTTGACCTATGCTTTCACCTCTATGAACAGATATTGGGCAAAAAATTATAATTTTTTTTTG
The DNA here is from genome assembly GCA_025698475.1 of Gossypium anomalum. Lineage (NCBI taxonomy): Eukaryota > Viridiplantae > Streptophyta > Magnoliopsida > Malvales > Malvaceae > Gossypium > Gossypium anomalum. The sequence continues at coordinate 17,761,905 of CM046963.1, read as the reverse complement.
AAACCTCCACTCAGCATCCACCCAATGTGTCATTAAAACCATGTAAGTTATCCTCTACAATGAAGTCCAATTGTCTATCATCAAACAAACTCTACTTATATCTTTTTCAAAAGAATCCTTCATTACACTCTTCATGGAGTTAAATAAATCTAGACAATCCCTTCTAATTGTCCAATTAGATGGAATACTAAATCATGGGCATGCTATAGAAAGAAAGTATTTTGAAACCCTCTCCCTTTACAATTTTAAAAGGTTGTTCATCCACAATTATCATATGAACTAATGCCTTTCTAACAGTGTCTTTTCCAAACATGCAAGTTGATAAATTTTTTGTTTCTTGCCTATCCTTCACAAATGTTAATTCTGATGACTTCAAGTTAGAAGTTGTAACACCCCTAACCCATATCCGTCGCTGGAATAGGGTTACAAGGCACTACCAGATAATACACATCATTCACATACATTTATACAATTATAATCAAAATCCATTCAATCCATTCACATTGTCCCTTATCAGGTCTTACAGGACCTTAAAACATGCTTAGAAGTGGTTCGAAACTAAACCGATAACATTTGCAAACTTTGAGAAACATATAAAAATTTTCAACATTTAAGGGTCACACGCCCGTGTGAATAGGCCGTGTGCCTCACACGGATACCAGACACTCCCATGTAATGGACCAAGTGAAAATAGGGCATACATACTGACTTGTACCATACTGCCGAGGACATGCCTGTATGTCAAGCCGTGTTAAAATTAAAGGGGGTTACTGACTGGGTCACACGGCCGGTCACACACCCATGTACCAACCCGTGTGTCACACACAACCAGTAGACACGCCCGTGTGTCTAGGCTGTGTCAAAACTGTAAGTATACTGCCTTAATTCAAAAGGGTACCCCAGGGGACACACGGCCGTGTAACATGATCGTGTGTCGCACAAGGCTGAGACACACGCTCGTGTCTCTGCCCGTGTGGACAAAAATATGCCATTTGAAAAGCCAATTTGCCATCCTACTCTCAAGTATACATAGCAACCAATTTGGAACCAATTCGATGTAGAAATATTTATTTTATGATTATTTTAGAGTCCATGATATGTTTGAGTGATTGTGTGCAAATTTTGTTAAGTAATTTTATCGATAAAGTGCCCAATTTTATTATTGGGATTAAATTGCATTAATTGCAAAATATGAGTTCTAAAATATAAATACTTGCTTGAAATGGGGGTTTAAACTAGAAGTCTTTAAATGGAAAATAGACCATCATATTTTGGTGTGGACAAAATTAGACATGGAAGGGTAAAATTGATGGTTTAGTAAAAAGGGACATTTTGGTCATTTGTGTGTTTTAAGGCATAAAAGACAAAATTTAAAACCCAAAAATCTGCTCATTCTCTTCTCCATGCTACCAAAATTCTCAAGAAGCCATGGTTAGGGTTTCAAGCTTTTCAAAGCTCAATTGTAAGTGCATTTGAGCCCCGTTTTTAATGTTCATCGTATTTTTGAAATTTCAGTAACTCGGTTTAGCTGTTTTTACCATTATTTTAAGTTAGAGTTTGATTTTAAAAATTGACCCATGTTGAATAATTGTGTATTTTGATGAATTATGGTAGATTATGCATGTCTATGATTAGAGAAACGAGTTTTATTAGATGATTTTTGATGAAATCGTATAAAGGGGGTTAAATTGCAAAAGTTATAAATTGGTCATAAGTGTGTGAATTAGTGAGAACTTGATGTTGTCATAGAAGGGAAAAATGATCAGCATGTCATAAAACATAAGAAAATAGAATGAAGTTTAATTTCTGAACCTTGGGGTAAAAGTGCAAATATGCAAAAATTTAGGGGTCAAAATGCAAATTTGTAAAAATATGAATTATGGACCCATTTGAATAATGTGAGTAATAAATGAGCTATATTTGTAATGTTAGATCAAGGAAATCGAGATTCGAACTAAAATCGGGAAAATACCAAGTAGTGGACTTAAATAGTAAAAATGGCCATTTTCATATATGAGGTAAGTTCATATGATTTTTAATAATGCAATATGTATTTTAATGTTATTGCTTTGATAATATGTGAGATGTAAGTTGGTGTGATAATAATAATGTGATAACATTGTAATTTATATTTGAAAGTTAAATTAGTGAATTAATTAAATTGTGTTGAATTAAATGTTTAATATGCCAAGTTTATAAATCGATTTAAAAATATGTCTATGGTACAAGAAAGTGCATTGAAATATTGTATTTAAATGTGATTTCTATGATTATGCATATTATGAAAAATTGTGAATTAGTGTTGTTATGAGACAAGTGATTAAGTGAATGTTGAATAAGTGCTAATGAGTGAAACCGAAACAAATCCCGATTGAACCTTAGGAATCTATAGGCTACATCTCAGTGGTAGCTTCAGCTACCTTACAGTGGTAGTTTCGGCTACGTTACAGAGATAGCTTCAGCTATTTTACAGTGTAGCACTTTGTGCCTTATTCCGTGTATCCTTTAGTATTCCATAGGGTTCAACTGGTATTGAATTGATATAATGAAAAGTGATTAAATATGAAAAAGTTTTAATCATGTGATAATAATGTGCAAGTGAACATTGTGTTTGAGGCATTTACATGTGTAAGTGTGAATAAGTGCAGGCTACTACGTGTACCGGATAATTGGTCGCATGTGTAGTACTAAGTGCAGGCTACTATGCGTACCTGATAACTTCGATCACGTGTGTAGTACTAGGTGCAGGCTACTACATGTATCAGATGGTTAGGTCATGTGTGTAGTACTAATTGTAGGCTACTACGTGTACCGGATAATTGGTTACATGTATAGTACTAAGTGCAGGCTACTATGCGTACCTGATAACTTCGATCACGTGTGTAGTACTAAGTGCAGGCTACTGCGTGTATCAGATGGTTAGGTCACGTTTGTAGTACTAAGTGTAGGCTACTGCGTGTACCGGATAATTGGTCGCATGTGTACTACTATGTGCAGGCTACTATGCGTACCAAATAGCCTTGGCTACAAGTGTGAAAATATGTGCAAGCAATCGAGTATCAGTTATTATTTCGAAGAGTTCAACGGGAAAATCGATTAAGTAAAAATACATGTGAATATGATTATGTGATGAATAAGTACAGATATATGTTTATGAAAAATTATGAGCAATGTGCTCTATATTTGAGCGAACTTCAATAAGACAAAATGGATTAAGTGAAATTAGAGTGAATTTTAGTAGTAAAATAGTGTTGGACAGCAGCAGTTATGTGATTTTGAAAATTCACCAAAAATCATGTAAGTTGAATTGAATCTCAAATAAATTATGGAATTAAAGCTTAATGAGTCTGGTTTCACATAAAAGAAACGGTGTAAGCAAAGGAATTTTGTATTATGAGATATTTGAGTTCTTGTGAGACAGAGTCGAAGTGATTCCAGCCTCCCCTGTCTTATTTTTAGAAAATCACTAAAAATTGTACAAAAATAATTGTGAGTTATAATTTATATGATTAAAATTATTATTGAGTCTATTTTCTATAAAGATAGACAAGAGTTTATCCAAGTTCTGTATTATGAGATAAATAATTTTTAGTGAAGAGAGGTTAGAGCTGTTGGATAGCGAAACAGGGGAAATTTTAATGAATAAACTGTACTAATTGGCTAAACAAAAAATTCTAAAAATTTTATGATAAGAATATATGTGAGTCTAGTTTCTGGAAAAATTAATGGATCCTAATTTGGAATCCTATATCTCGAGTTATAAATAAATTACTGACTATGACTTGAGTAAACAGCTTGACCAGAATATGAATAAAAGTGTAATTATAGTTGTTTTACTTAAGAAAACATATTGGTAAATTGCTTATTAATTTCATATGGACTTACCAAGCATAAAGCTTACCCCCTCTCCATTTCTTTTAGTATTGGTAGGTCGGCTTGGGGTTGGAGATCGTCGTAGGCAGCATCACACTATCAGAACGTTGATGTGAAGTGTCGATAAACTTCAAGTGTTTTCAAGTGAGTGGCATGTATAGAGATTTAGTCCCGAAACCTTTCTAAAGTATGTTTTGGGCTTTGTAGACCCAAATAAGGGACCATGTGCATGTGAATGAATGTTTCGAAATAAAAATGAAATTTTATAGCCCGTATTTTAGTTGGATGTTTGTACATTGTCCGGTAATGCCTCGTACCATATCTCGGTCTCGGGTATGGGTAAGGGGTGTTACATTTAGTGGTATCAGAGTATATTTTAGTCAGTTCTCAGACTAGCATACCATTTCTCAAACATTAATATATAAACTAATAACTAACCAAATGTGCAACCACTTAGCCATAACAACAACCAAGACAAACATGCTTAAACACATGGTAAATTATAAATATCACATATATCATTTGTCAACATATAAATCAAGCCAACTCAAATGGCCATACATAACACCATTTACAAGCCAAATCTCATGGCTAAAATCATAACTCAAAACATATCATCAACTCACTAGCCTATATATGTCATATACCAAATTTACAAGCATCCAAAAATACCAACAAGTAGTCGATAGTGTGATGATGGTTCCCGATGATCCCCGATGTCCAAGCTAACTTCGATAATCTATAAAACAAAGACAAATAACACACACAGTAAGCTTCATAGCTTAGTATGTTCGTACCAACAATACTCAATAGTTCATTATATACAATTCATCAATTAATAAACACTTAGTAGTTCTAATATCATCATTCAATTCTAATTCATGACCATTTATCGTATATATACAAATTCATCAAGCTTCATACACATAGTAGCAACTACCACATAGGTATCATACGTACTTGTACTTCCCCATATTTATTTATCTCATTCTCACCTCTTTATTTAATACGTTAAATCGTTCAGAAATCTTTCAATGCTTTAAGAACTTGCACATTTAGTGCATAAATGTTTAGCCGAAGCTATCACGATATCGCACACTTAGTGCCACCACATTAAACTGAAACTATCTCGGTATCGCACACTTAGTGCCACATAAAGCCAAAACTATTCCAATTCGCACACTAAGTGCTGTATATAGCCGAAGCTACCTCGAAACGTACACAAAGTGCCAAACATAGCTGATTTGTCATCGTACACATTCGTAGTCGCATATATACAATTTATAAATTATTAAAGCATTAAAAACATAATAGTAACAATGTTTATCACGTACGAACTTACCTCGTACTCAAAACTGATGAATTAGATCGATTACTCGATAACCTTCGATTTTCCCCGATCTAAATCCAAATTCTTTCTTTCTTGATCTATATGTATTAAAAATTAACCCATTTAATCTCAAATTCATTCAATTTCATCCACAAACACATATTTTGGCATTTTTGTACTTTAGCCCCTAAAGTTCCACATTTATTCAATTTAGTCCCTAATTCACAAAAACAAATTACATAAAATTTAATTACACTCAAGCCTAATTGAATTTTCTAGGGACTCCTAATAGCCCAAAACTTTCATTTATTTCACAATTTCACCCTTCAATTTACACTTTTCTCAATTTAATCTCTAATTTGCATTTTTACTCAAAATTACTTTACAAAACATGTATATCAAGCACCAAGCTTTCATAATTCATCATCAAACATCATAAAACACATTATTTCATCAATGGAAACTTTCAAAATCATCAACGCTTTCAGAAATTGAAGCATGGGCTAATTAGTACTCAAAGCAACGATCACAAAAACATAGAAATCATAAAAAACGGAGCAAAATACCTATCTTAATCAAGTTTAACCATGGTCGAAACCTAAATGAGCTTCCATATTTTATTTTCTTTTAATTTTCGGTGAGAAAGATGAACATTCACACTAATTTTTCATTTTTTTTATTAAATATACATTAATACAAAGTTTACCATTTTACCCTTGGTCATTATACTATTTAATCATCAAATATAAGGCCATTCATGTCAATTTCCACTATCAATGGTCTAATTACAATATAAGGACCTTTTATTTAATAAGCCATGGTAATTAAACACTTTTAACATATAGAATGCCACTTTTGCATTTTACTCGATTTAGTCTTTTTTCTCAAATTGAGCTATTAAACGATAAAACTTATTCACGAAATTTTCGCACATATATGTTCACATGCTGTAAATAGAAAAAATAATATTAAAATAATTTCTTGACATTAGATTTGTGGTCCCAAAACTACTATTCCGATTTAAGCTAAAATTGGGCTGTTACTACTCTTCCCTCTTAGGGATTTTCGTCCCCGAAAATCTTACTAGTGAATAGGTTTGGATATTGCTTTCTCATACGTATCTTCTTTTCCCCCGTGTCGTTGCCATAATAATTTTACTAACGCTATTCTTTTGTTTCTCAGCTCTTTAATCTCATGAACTAGAATTCAAATCGGTTCTTCACTAAATGACAAATCTGACTGAATTTCAACTTCTGTAGGAGACATAATATGTGAAGGATCGGATCGGTATCTTCGTAGAATCGATACATGGAATACATTATGAATATTTTCTAACTTAGACGGTAATGCTAGCTGATAAGCTACTGGCCCAATTCGCTCGATAACTTCGTACGGTCTGATGAATCGCGAACTCAATTTGCCTTTACGACCAAATCGAAGTATTTTCTTCCATGGAGATACTTTCAAAAACACTCTATCTCCGGTCTAAAACTCAATATCTTTCCTTTTCAAGTCTGCGTAGGATTTCTGACGATCTGACGCTGCTTTCAAACTATCGCGAATTACTTTCACTTTTTTCTTCTATTTCTTTAATCAAATAAACACCGTGAAGCTTATGCTCACTAAGTTCATTACAGGACAAAGGTGTTCGACATTTCCGATCGTATAAAGCTTCGTACAGTGCCATTTTAATACTTGATTAAAAACTATTATTATACACAAATTCTATCAATGGTAAATACTTTTCCCACGTACCTTCGAAGTCAAGAATGCAACAACCTAACATATCCTCGAGTATCTGAATAACTCGCTCAGATTGACCATCCATTTGCGGGTGAAACGCGATACTAAAATGTAACTGTACCCAGTGCGTCTTGCAATTTATTCCAAAACCTTGATGTGAACCTCAGATCTCTGTCTGAAACAATAGAAACAGGTACTCAGTGTAATCGAACAATTTTTGAAATTTACAACTCAACAAACTTGTCAAGTGAATAGTCCGTTCATACCGGAATGAAATGAGTTGATTTTGTCAATTGGTCAAAAACAACCCAGATTACATCTTTCTTACTTAGAGATAGAGGCAAACCCGAAACAAAATCCATAGTCACTCTATCCCATTTCCACTTAGGAATCATAATCGGCTGCAATAAACCAGACGGCACTTGATATTTAGCTTTTACTTGCTGACAAACTAAATATTTTGAAACAAATTTTGAAATATCATGTTTCATACCATGCCACCAATAGATCTGTTTTAAATCGTTATACATTTTCATACTTCCCGGATGAACAGACAAACGATTACTATGTGTTTCGTTCAAAATTATCTGAATCAACTCTGAATTTCTCGGAACACATATTCGACTTCTGAATCTTAAACAATCATCAGAATCAACTTGAAACTTTGAGTCAGGGTTCGAATCACATTGAACTCCTTTTGCTAACATTTCATTATCAACTTTCTGAGCTTCGTAAATATGCTATATAAACAACAGTTTTGCTTTCAACTCAGCTACAATTGAGCCATTATCAGATAGAGTCAATTGAGTATTCATTGTACATAAAGCAACCAAAGATTTCTGGCTTAAAGCATCAGCAATAACATTTTCTTTTCTCGGATGATAGTCTATCACTAGCTCGAAATCTGTTAGCAATTCTAACTATCTTCACTGTCGCAAATTCAAATCTTTCAAAGTCATCAGATATTTCAAACTCTTGTGATCTGAATAAACATGAAATTTCTCACCGAATAGATAATGGCGCCAAATCTTCAACACAAACACAATGGCTGCTAAATCTAAATCGTGAGTTGGGTAATTCTTTTCATGCTGCTTCAACTGTCTCGAGGAATAAGCTATGACTTTGCCTTCCTGCATTAAAATGCAACCCAGACCATTCAATGATGCATCACTAAAGATCATAAATTCTTTATCTGATTCTGGCTGAACTAGCACTGAAGCTTCGGTTAAAAGAGCTTTCAACTGATCAAAACTTTTCTGACATTTCTCGGACCATTCAAGCTTTATGTCTTTCTTAAGCAATCTTGCCAATAGAGTCGCAATCATTGAAAAGCCTTTCACAAATCATCGGTAATAGCCAACTAGTCCTAGAAAACTATAGACCTCAGATACATTTCTTGGAGGCTTCCAATCTATTATAGCAGAAATCTTGCTTGGATCTACTCGAATACCCGATGCTGACACAATATGCCCCAGAAAACCAACCTCATGCAACCAGAATTCACATTTACTAAACTTTGCATATAACTGCTTATCACGCAGGGTTTGCAATACATTTTTCAGATGCTTAGTATGCTCAGTTTCATCACGTGAATAAATCAAAATGTCATCAATGAATACAATGACAAATTGAACTAAGTACAATCTGAAAATTTGGTTCATTAAGTCTATAAAGACAGCAGGTGCATTCATTAGTCTAAAAGGCATAACTAAAAATTCATAATGTCCGTACCTCGTTTTAAAAGCAGTCTTTGGTACATCAGAGTCTTTAACTCGCAACTGGTAATAACCCGATCTCAAATCTATCTTCAAAAATACTGTAGCCCCTTTCAATTGATCAAACAAATCATCTATTTGCGGTAGAAGATATTTGTTCTTGATTGTTACTTTGTTAAGCTGTCAGTAGTCTATACACATTCTCATAGTACCGTCTTTCTTTTTCATAAACAATACGGGAGCACCCCAAGGCAAGAAACTCGGTCTTGCAAACCCTCTGTCAGTAAAATCTTGTAATTGAGATTTTAATTCTTTTAACTCTGTTGGAGCCATTCTGTACGGAGCTATCGATATCGGTGTTATACCCGGCATTAACTCAATACCAAATTCAGCCTCTCAGATTGATGGTAAACCCGGTAATTCTCTGGGAAACACATCTGGATACTCACATACTACTAGAAAATGGCAACAACATCAAATCAGTCAAAAAGTAATTATCCTGAATCATCAATGGATAGTTCTTACAACTTTATCAACCAACACACACTTGCTTAAGGGGTTCGATACTCTAATTACAAATTCAGTAGACTCTATAGGCAAAGTCTTACTAGATACTAAATTCACACATACATATGAATGGGTTGGTCCTGGATCTATCAATGCAATAAATTTAGTATCATAGAGAGTAAAAGTACCAGTAATAACATCTGAAGATGAAGCTTCTTCACAAGTGTGAATAGCGTAGGCTCGTGTAGGTGCTCTAGCATCAGATCTCACAGTAGTGTCTCGTGTCACACCTCTACCACCACTCACATTTCCTGTGTTTCTGGTTGGTCTACCACTAACTGCAGTGTTACTTGGCCTCGTACTCTGAGCATTATCTTTTTCAGCTAACTCTAGGCAGTCTCTGATAAAATGATCTTGTGAACCACAACTGTAACAAGTTCTATTATTATTTTTCACCCAGCAATCTCCAAAATACCGTCTTCCACACTTTTGACACACAGGTTTAACATCTTTTACATTGCCAACACTCGATACTGATGTGGCTTGAGTTTTAGGGTTGGTGTATTGCTTCCCGCGATCTCTATTCTGATATCCTACTGAAGTTGTCGATCGGTTAAAATAATCTCTAGATTTCTTCGACAAAGAATGATAAGATTTACTCATTGACCTATTCCTCAAATCTCTTGCCTCTGAATCTGCTTTTTTCTTTTTTTTACTGAGATCCCTAGCTTTACAGGCCCTCTAAACTAGCACAACAAATTCTTTGATTTCCAAAATTCCAACTACAAGTTTTATATCTTCATTCAGTCCGTTAACAAATCTTTTACACATGATTTTTTCAGTAAATACATACTCTCGAGCATATTTGCTTAAACGTACGAATTCTGTTTCATATTCAGTCACTATCATCCGACCTTATTTCAACTCCAGAAACTCTTTATGTTTCTGATCGAGAAATCTTTAACTTCTATAATTTTTCTAGAACTCAGTCTGAAAGAATTCCCAGGTAACCCGTTTTCTAAGAACCACCGGTGTCAATGTTTTCCACCAATGATATGCATTGTCTCTAAGTAAAGATACCACACATTTGATACATTCATCAGGAGTACAGGATAATTCATCAAATACTCTGATCGTATTCTCGAGCCAGAACTCAGCTCTCTTGGCATCATCATTAACTATAGCCCGAAACTCTTTAACCTCGTGTTTACAATCTTATCAACAGGTGGCTTAATCAATCAAATTGGATCTATCACTTGTGGTACAATCGGGACTTGTTGAGGAACAGTTGGGGTTGGAGGTTGTTGAGCAGCCAGATTCGTTTGTACAAATTTTGTGAACCACTCACTCATCATTTGGAAAAAGGCTTGCTTAGCTTCTCTACCTTGGCTACTAGAAATAGGCCTAGAATTGATCGACGTTGCCCCTTGAGCGGGAGCGGGCGCATTACTTTCAACATCGTCAGCTACGGCTCGATCAGGATCCATTTGCTATATAAAAACACATTTTAACTATCAAGAATCATCACACAATCGTAGTTTATATATATGCCATGTATAGCTAGACTCTCACATACTACATTACTCCTAGAATCGACTAAATCGTAGCTCTGATACCAATAAAATGAAACACCTCTAACCTGTATCCGTCGCTGGAATAGGATTACGAGGCATTACCGGATAATACACATCATTCACATACATTTATACAATCATAATCAAAATCCATTCAATTCATTCACATTGTCCCTTATAAGGTCTTATAGGACCTTAAAACATACTTAGAAGTGGTTCAGGACTAAACCGATAACATTTGCAAACTTTGAGAAACATATAAAAGTTTTCAACATTTAAGGGTCACACGTCTATGTGAATAGGCCGTGTGCCTCACACGGATACCAGACACGCCCGTGTCATAGACCGTGTGAAAATAAGGCGTATATACTGACTTGTACCATACGGCCGAGGACATGCCCATGTGCCAGGCCGTGTGTCACACACGACCAGTAGACACGCCCGCGTGTCTAGGCCGTGTCAAAACTGTAGAGTATACTGCCTTAATTTGAAAGGGCACCCCAGGGGACCCACGGCCGTGTAACATGACCATGTGTTGCACACGGCTGAGACACACACCCGTGTCTCTACCCGTGTGGACAAAAATAGGCCATTTGAAAATCCAATTTGCCACCCTACTCTCAAGTACACATAGTAACCAATTTGGAACCATTTCCATACACTTATAAGTAGCCAAAACATACCAAATCCACACATTTATCATGCCATCTATCTTCAACCATTTCAACTACTCAATTCCTTATTCAAAACATACCAAATTACTAAACCAAAGTCATCAAAACTTACATATCTCCTAAATGAATTTTCTCACCTTTCTATCAACCAAATCATGCTTCTCAAACATACCAATTCATCATCTATAAATCATACCAAAATATACCATTTCTCAAACATTAGTATATAAACTAAAAACTAACCAAATGTGCAACCAGTTAGCCATAACAACAACCATGACAAACATGCCTAAACACATGGTAAATTATAAATATCACATATATCATTTGTCAACATATAAATCAAGCCAACTCAAATGGCCATACATAACACCACTTACAAGCCAAATCTCATGGCTAAAATCATAACTTAAAACATATCATCAACTTACTAGCCTATACATGCCATATACCAAATTTACAAGCATCTAAAAATACCAACAAGTAGTCGATAGTGTGATGATGGTTCTCAATGATACCCGATGTCCGAGCTAGCTTCGATAATCTATAAAACAAAGACAAATAACACACATAGTAAGCTTCATAGCTTAGTAAGTTCGTACCAACAATACTCAACAGTTCATAATATACAATTCATCAATTAACAAGCATTTAGTAGTTCTCATATCATCATTCATTTCTAATTCATTACCATTTATCGTGTGTATACAAATTCATCAAGCTTCATACACAAAGTATCAACTACCATATAGGTATCGTACGTACCTGTACTTTCTCGTATTTATTTATCTCATTCTCACATCTTTGTTTAATACATTAAATCGTTCAGAAATCTTTCAATACTTTAAGAATTCACACACTTAGTGCATAAATGTTTAGCCGAAGCTATCACGATATTGCACACTTAGTGCCACCATATTAAACTGAAGCTATCTCGATATCGTACACTTAGTGCCACATAAAGCTGAAACTATTCCAATTCACACACTAAGTGTTGTTTATAGCCGATGCTATCTCGAAATGCACACTAAGTGCCAAACATAGCTAATTTGTCGTCGTACGTATTCGTAGTCACATATATACAAATTATACATTATTGAAGCACTAAAAATATAAATGTAACAATGTTTATCACGTACGAACTTACCTCGTACTTGAAACTGACGAATCGGGTCAATTACTCGATAACCTTCGATTTTCCTCGATCTAAATTTGAATTCTTTCCTTCTTGATCTATATGTATTTAAAATTAACCAATTTAATCTCAAATTCACTAAATTTAATCCACAAACACATATTTGGGCATTTTTACACTTTAGCCCCTAAAGTTCCACATTTATTCAATTTAGTCCCTAATTCACAAAAACACAAATTACACAAAATTTAATTACACCCAAGCCTAACTAAATTTCTTAGGGACTCCTAGTAGCCCAAACCTTTCATTTATTTCACTATTTCACCCTTCAATTTACACTTTTCTCAATTTAATCCCTAATAGGCATTTTTACTCAAAATCACTTGACAAAACATGTATACCAAGCACCAAGCTTTCATAATTCATCATCAAACATCATAAAACACATTATTTCATCAATGAAAACTTTCAAAATCATCAACACTTTCAAAAATTGAGGCATGGGCTAGCTAGTACTCAAAGCAACGATCACAAAAACATAGAAATCATAAAAAATGGAGCAAAATACCTACCTTAATCAAGCTTAACCATGGCTGAACCCTAAATGAGCTTCCATCTTTTATTTTCTTTTGATTTTCAGTGAGAAAGATGAACATTCACTCTAATTTTCATGTTTTATTTTATTAAATATACATTAATACAAAGTTTACCATTTTACCCTTGGTCATTATGCTATTTAATCATCAAATATATGGCCATTCATGTCAATTTCCACTATCAATGGTCTAATTACAACATAATAACCTTTCACTTAATAAGCCATGGCAATTAAACACTTTTAACATATAGAATGCCACATTTGCATTTTACGCGATTTAGTCCTTTTTCTCAAATTGAGCTATTAAACGATAAAATTTATTCATGAAATGTTCACATATATATATTCACATGATGTAAATACCAAAAATAATATTAAAATAGTTTTCTGACATCAAATCTGTGGTCCCAAAACTACTTTTTTGATTTAAGCTAAAACCGAGCTGTTACAGAAGTATTACTTCGAGGTCTTTTTACGCATGTTTTCGAATGATTATTCAAATTCATTGTAGAACCCAAAGTTGATTCCATGGTGTAAGTAGAGTCACAAGCATTACACCTTGCTCTCTTCTCCCTCTCTTCAGTTACATATTTGGTGAAATGGCTCCAACAAGCTGCCCTCGGAGTAATCTTTCTTCGAACATTTCCCTTGGTTGTTATTTGATCATCTATACTTAGGGAATAATTTTGTGAACTTTGAGTTAAAACATCTCGCTTGGGATCACTCATCTACAAGTTAAAAAGAAAAAATTAACTAAAAATAAAGTAAAAAAGAACAAATTAAACCCTTATTTTACACAAAAAAATTAGAATTAATTAGACAAGGTTGAAGAGAAACTAAAAAAGAAAAAAAGAAACAATGAATTTATTATCTATTATCTATGTATCATATAGATAAAAGTCAAGCAACCCATTTCATGCAAACATAATTAAAGCAAATACAAAATAAAAAGGGAAGAAAAAGGTTACAGAGAACATTTAATAGAATAAAAACTCTCACAAAACCCACACATTGCATACATGGTTGTGGTGTAGTGTGTGGCTACAACTATATTTTTTTCTAAATAAACAATCGGCTTCCAAATTTTCACATTTCATCTATTTTAGCATCAAATTTTCACGTATTATTAATGGTCAAAAAATAATTAATAGATGCAAAAGTATATGTCACCTACTTTATCACCCACTATCTATTTGAGTATCTGATTTAAAGTTTTAGATTGAATTTATTATCACCAATTATTAAATATAATAATTATATTATAAGAAAAATAATGTGAATAAAATGAAACAAATAATTTATTTTTATCTATTTATTAAGTTGTAAAAAAAATCAACATATACCTATGTATTTTCTATTCTTTTCTTTAGTTTTAATTACCATCAGAACATGACAGAATTCATAACGTTTTTCATGTGCCTATGTTGTAATGGTATCGGTCAGATCCTTCACATGTTATTTCTCCGATAGAAGTTGAGATTCTGCCTGACATGACTTACAGTAAGGAACGAATCCAAATCCTGGCACGTGAGACAAAAGAGTTAAGAAATAAAAAATGTAGCTTTAGTAAAAGTTCTTTGGAAATGACATGGGATTGAAGAAGCTACCTGAGAACCAGAGGATACTTTGAGAAAGCAATATCCAAACCTCTCTACTGGTAAGATTCTCGAGGACGAAAATTCTTAAGGGGAGAGAGTTGTAACAGCCCATTTTCAGTGAAATCAAAACAGTGATTTCGGGACCACAAATTCGAGCCAGAAAGAAAATTTATTTTAATATTATTGCATGGTCTGCATTATGATATGGATGTTATATGAAAAATTCTGATAAGAAAATTTTACCGATTATGTGTTAAATTAGGGAAAGGACCAAATTGCATAAAATACAAAAGTTGAGTTCTAGTAGCTATAAGTACCAAATAGCTATGGAATTCAAAAATTGAGGTCTTTATATGGTAATTAGACCATTAAAGAAAAGTTAGTAGATATTTTTGGTTATTCATCCATAGAAAATTAAAAAAAAAAAGATGAAATTGAAAATGAGAAAAACTAAAGGATGATAAATAATTAAAAAGAAATATCATAATATTATTGTCATCTTCATCCCCAAAAATTTTATGGAAAACCTAGGAGAGAGAAAGGAAACTAGTCAAGCTTAATTAGGTATGTTTTCTTGTCTCATTTTTAGTAACTTTTATATTTTTGATGCCGGAATAGCTTACTCTAGTTATTTTGGGGATTAATTTGAAAAGTTATCAAAATATGAAAAATTTTCCATGGATGAATATGCTAAAATTTTGAAATTTATGGTAGAAAATGAAGGGTTGTTGATAGATAAACAACTTTTACAAAGAGAATTTTCATGAAATTGTGATTTAGAGACTAATTTGAAAAATTAAAAAATCCATGGAAAAATCCTGAATTTTGTGAAATACATGTGTTGTAAATGTTACATGAAAATTTTGGTTAGGCTCGGAATAAGGATTAAATTGCATGAATTTAATTTTCCGAGCCTAGGGACGAAATTAGAATTTATGAAAAGTTTAGTGGCAAAATGGTAATTTTTCCTAGAGTGTAAATTGAATCCAATTGAATATGAAATGTGATAAATTGATGATTAAATTCATTTATATAGATCCGAACAACTCAAATTCGAAGCTAGATCGAGGAAAAAAAGTTTCGGATTAGTAGATTTTCATACACAAATAAGTGTCTAGGTAAGTTCGTGTAACCAAATTGTGCTTATTTTCATGCTTGAATTGAATGTGGTATGTGATTGTAAGAATTATATAAATGTTATAAATAAATGAAATAATCACATATTCAATCATGTCTGGAAAATATTAAGTTCTGTTTGAATAATGAAATTCGATGGATATATGTGATTTCCTATATTACATGTGGTCCTGCATATGTTGCAGACAGAATATAGCTCGAACGAGCAATCCTGTTATAGCCATCTCGAGCATCCTATTATATAGTTCCTGCGAGCATCCAGATTGATAGTGATTTTGCATGTGTTGCACACTACCGCAGCTCTTTGTGAGCGTCCTGTTACATGATTCAATCAGTTGTGATCCAGCATATATTGCAGACACAAGCGCAGCTCTATGTGAGTGCCCTGATATAGGCTCTTATGAGCTTCCTTACATGGCTTGCTTGAACTGCTTGTTACCTTACCCGGTGCTTCCTGATAATAACTATTCAGAGTTACCTGATAAGCTCTATAAGCTCCCTGATTAAAACTCTTATGAGTTTTCTATTTAACTTGGATAAGTTTCCTATTATATGGCTCATCTGAGCATCCTAATATGTGGCTCGAGAGTGTGTTCTCTGATTAAGTGCCCTAATGGGTACCCCTGATTATGAGTTGACTATTTATATTTTTGTACACCTTGTGTGTACTGCTTGAGTATCCATCGAAATTTCAATGATTCAACGGATAAATTCCTAAAATGAGAAACTATAAGATTAAATGAAATATATTTTGAATGTTCCCGAAATACTTGAATGTTTGTAACATGATGAGCTCATCTATGCTTACATGATGTATATATGAATTATGTGACTAACTTGCTTCTTTGAGTGTATGTGAATAGGCAAATTTACTAAATTGTTGGGAAGCATGTTATTGTATGCTTATTTTAAATGAATATAATTGGTAATTTTACTTCTTGTTATACGAACTTACTAAGCATTAAATGCTTACTAGGTTTTCTTTTCTCTATTTTATAGTGCTCAGAAGCTCACAAAGGTTGGAGATCAGTTCGAGTATCATTACACTATCTACTGTTCATCTTGGTATAAATAGTAAACTCATTTTGGTTTAATGTCATGTATATGCTAACTTTGCCAATATTGGTATGTAAATGGTTGTTTATGATCTAGCCATTGGAATGGCTAGTAATGGATTGATTTGGTATATTTATAAGGTATATCATGGTAGTTACATATATGTCTATAAAAGGTAAGAATGTAAACATGATTGCATATGATGATATATCATGTTAGATGTTAGAATTGGCTTGGTTATAATGTTTGAATTGGTTGGTATATGTTTGTAAGTATTGGTATAGGTTGTTGGCAAATTTGAGTGAGAAATAAAGCTAGGAAATGGCTTTATTTTGTCCATACAGGTAGACACATGGGCGTTTGTCTTGACTGTATATGACATACGGCCTGACACATGGGCATGTGGATTGGCCATGTCTGTCCCCTGCATCTTAAAATTTAGAAATAAAATGCTTAGAATTTGTCACATAGGCAGAGACACGGGCGTGTGTTTCAACCGTGTGTGATACACGGCCTAGAATACGAGTGTATGTCTTAGCCGTGTGAAAACTGCACCTAATTTGTGAAAATTAAATTGACCACATGGCCTAGCACACGGGTGTGTGGTAGGCCGTGTGGCACAAGTCAGAGAGTTACACAGGTAAGGACACAAGCTGGGACACGGCCGTGTGTTTCACATCGAATGCCCACATGGCCTGAAACATGGGCATGTCAATTAGTCGTGTGGCTCACACGGCCTACTTACACGGGCATGTGACCCCTGTATATAAGAAAAATTTTGAAATTTCGTGAAAAATTTTCTAAGATCCCGATTTGTTTCTAATGTTTAAATTGGGCCTCGAAGTTCCATCTAAAGGATGATGTGATTAATTTCAGATATGAATAGTAAATGTCTTGAATTACCTATAATTGTTCTGTAAACTCTGGTAATACTCTATAACCTTGTTTTGGTGATGGATAAGGGTTAGGGGTGTTACACTGGCCACACGCCCATATGTCAGCCCGTGTTGATATTGCACCTTGCTTCTCAAATATGTAAAAACAAAACCCAATTTTTAGGCTTTCTGAGCATTCTAAAGTCTATAAATACCAATTAGAAGAAGACCTAAGGGCGCACTCAGAGAAGATCGAAGAAAAGACTCGAAAAACACCATCAGAATCAACTCGAAAACAGATCTCCTTCAAGATTGAAGATCTCTATTTAATTTCCTTCGAAGTTTTATTGAGTTTCTTTATGTCTTGTTGTTATCCTAACTTGGAGATGTTTCTATTCAAGATTATGAACTAAATTCCCTAGATACCTAGGGAAGATGAAACCAATGATGAATCCTATTATTTGATTTCTGATTTACGCGATAAATACTTGATTCTTGTTCTCAATTATATATACTTATTTCTTGTTTTAATATTTCTGAGATATTAATTCAAGTTTAATGTGCTTATTTCAGTGGAGCAAAAGTCCCTGTTTAAGAGTAGATCTAGCATAATTGAGTGGAGTTGTATGCAATCCTAGAAATAGGATGATATAAGTCTACCGAATTAGAGTCAAATTTAATAAGGGAATCCATAGATCGAGTTAATGCGACTATAAGGGTTTTAATTAGAAAAAGATTTTAATTAATCAACCTAGAGTCAGTTGTTCTTACTCTAGAAAGAGATATTAACATAATTTAGGGATTTCTACAGATCAAGACACAAGTGAATAATTCGTTTAATTCAGATTTAGAATAATAGGTGAAGTCTAGGTGGATTCTTTCCTAGGCATTGTCTTTTTCATTAGTTATCTTTGATTATTTTCCTATTTCATTCTCTGTTGCATTCTTAGTTAAATTAGATTAGGAAATTTAGATTGAAAACAATCACTCTAATTTATCGGCTAAATAATAGAAAAACGGTAATTACTTGTACTTTTAGTCCAAGTAGATACGATATTCCCTACTCAACATAGCTATTTTATTATTCGATAAGAGCCCTTGCCTTTGTCGTAATTATATTTAGTTTAGTGACCATCAGTTTGCTTTAATATGCACTTCAACAATAAAGAATAATTATGTAACATCCTGAATTAGGGACTAGTCAAAACAGTGGTTTCGAGACCAAAAATCTGAAATAGAAATAATTATTTTATGATTATTTGATGGTCCATGATATGATTGCATGTTTATATGAAATTTTCATAAAGAAATTTTATGCCTAAAGTGTCCAATTTGAAGTTAGGGAATGAAGCTTAGTGTTTGTTTTTCTTGAAACCCCCAATCCGCTCTCACTCGCCGCTACTAACGGGGTCTTAGTTGATTTCCCTTACTTTAGCTATTCAGATGTTGATCTCTATCAATAAACCCGTTAAAGAACCAAACTAGAGAGTACTTAGTACCAGTGCTACAGAAAGATATGTTTTTAGATCTTTGAATAGGAAAAAGAGTGGATCCGCAGGATCCCAAATGAATTGGCTTATTCAAAAAAAGCCTTGTTCTTTGGAAGATCTATCTCGTGCCTGGTACTACATGGTTCCTGACTCATAGTGATCATTTATCAAAGAATGACTCTAGTTATCAAATGATTGAACAACCGGGACCAATTTACTTACGATACTTAGTTGACATTCATAAAAAAGTATCTAATGAATTATGAGTTCAATACATCATGTTTAGCAGAAAGGCGGATACATTACAATATCTCGCTCCTTATACAGGAGCTGCTTTGGCTGAATATTTTATGTATCGTGAACGACACACCTAAATCATTTATGATGTACTTGGGCATGGACTTGGAAATCTGCTATTTGCCAATAGAAATGTTGGCCTACTTCCACACCAGAGATATCGTATAACCCGTTTAGTGTGTTTTCATATTGCCCTCTAGCAGAAATAAAACTTTACTTAGAAAAAAAGAATAGTTAAAAACATTGCCCGTATGTTATTTTTTCAATTTCCTGAAGCACAAGGAGATTTTGCTCGTTGGTGTCAATTAGGTGGTCTCTGGACATTTGTTGCTCTCTACGGCGCTTTCGGACTAATAAGTTTTATGTTACATACCATTCGCCTGAATTTACATATAGTAATGTCCATCTCTTACCAAAAACAAGAAATTTGTGGATATTATCAGGGGGTTCGTACAAATTCAGTGTAGTTCCTTTTTCGCTCCACAAGGATCAGGATCAAATAAACATTCATTATCTTTTTGCCTCTTATTTGAACTCTCAAATTTTCTCTTTTTTAGAAATCTCTCACTCTTTTGTATCCCTATTCAATTTTTTTTTTGTTTATGCTCTACTCCGAGTAAAGATCCGCCCGATTTTCGTTTGCGCATATAGGATAAATGACCCAATACCATGAGGCATAAACAGGAGAATTTATCCTAGAAGCGGAAGAACTACTGAAACTTCGCGAAAGCCTCACAAGGGTTTATGTACAAAGAACTAGCAAGCCCTTATGGTAACCCCACGATTAATCACTTCATTTATGAATTTCATAGTAATAGAAATACATGTCATACCGAAACAGAATTTGTAGCTTGCTATCCTCTTGCCTAGCGGGCAAGGATTTACCTCCGTGGACAAAATGCTTTTCCTAAGGATTTTCTCAAATAGAAATAGAGAACGAATAATGATTTTCTCAAATAGAAATAGAGAACGAAGTAACTAGAAAAATTGTTCTATTCTAATCCCACTCTTCTAGATGATCATAAATAGGTTTTTGCAAAGTCGTAAGACTATGTATGGGGCTGACGCCTGCCCAGTGTCGGAAGGTCAAGGAAGTTGGTGACCTAATGATAGGGGATGTCCCCGCATAACTACTTGCAGTATTTCCCATACAATCGGCCCTTTTTCTCGAATTTTACTCTTAGCAACTAAATTGAATAAGTTGCAAAATATGAGCTCTAGAAGCTTGTAGCATGAAATTTCTATGGATTATAGAAGGTCTTAAATAGCAATTTGACCAATTTCTATAGTTTTGGACAAAAATGGACATGCATGGGCAAAAATTTAAAGTTTAGTAAAAAGGGCATTTTGGTCATTTGGTTAATAAAAGAATAAAAAGGGAAAAAAAGTCAAAATTTGCTCATCTTCTCCAAGTGCTAGCCGAATTTTACAAGGGTTCCATATTTCAAACTCAATAGTAAGTGCATCCTAGCCCCGTTTTTAATGTTCTTTGTATTTTTGAAGTTGTTATCAATCGATCTAACCATTTCTACCATTTATTTGAGCTAGGGTTCATGTTTGGAATTTGACCCATGTGTGACATGCTTGTATTTTGATGTTTAATGAAAGAATATGCAAGTTTGATGTGACTGTAAC
The DNA here is from genome assembly GCA_025698475.1 of Gossypium anomalum. NCBI lineage: Eukaryota > Viridiplantae > Streptophyta > Magnoliopsida > Malvales > Malvaceae > Gossypium > Gossypium anomalum. The sequence continues at coordinate 17,740,668 of CM046963.1, read as the reverse complement.
ATTTTTTATTAAGTGATTTTTAGTGAAAACACCTAAAAAGGACTTATTTGTAAAATATGTAGAAATGGGTAGTAGAAATGTGATTTAATGAGAAATGTGGGCTGATATGACTTAGAATATGAATCGGCTAGGCTTGGGTAACCAAGAATATGCATGCATTTCATTTTAGGAGCCTAGACACTAAAGTGTAAGTAAGTGAAAAGTTAGGGGTAAAAAGATAATTTTACCAAAGTATGAATTATGGGTCAATTCAAATAGTGTGTGTATTGAATAAGCTAAATTTGGCATTAAAGATCAAGAAAAATGTGATTCGAGTCTTGATCGGGGGAAAAATAAGGTTTACAAGGATTAGGCTCATTTCTATCATTTTTTACTGAGGAAAGTTCATATGCAAATTATGCAATACGTACCATACTTTTAATGCTTTAATATTGCATGTATGGTAAGTACATATATAATTAATGTGATGTTGTATCATGTGTTTAATGCCTAAATTTTATTATGAATTATGCTTTGATTATTCCATGAGTATACAATTGGTGCTATGGATATTGAAATCAACATTACGAGCAAGTTTGACAGAAATGTGGTATCAAAGATTCTCGTTTGAACCATAGGAATAGTTTAGCATACAAGTGACATGTCACTAGGACTATGCGATCTGAGCTCATGAGTTATGTGGTCTAAGCTCATGATATATGTGACACATGTTATGGGGTTTCGGGTGCTAGTCTTGTATGTTCTACCTATGGCTGGGTAGTCCGACATGTGTTGCAGATTCCTGATAGCTTGTGTGAGTAGCCCGTTAGCTATATCCTGACCGACAGCTCTAGTGAGCAGACCCGTGAGTAGCTCAAAAACGAGCAACATGTGATATGTGATATGAGGTAGCGTTGGCTACATACGGGGAGCTTAGGTGCCAAATTTTGATGTATCCGATGGTATTCCAAGGGTTCAATGCGTAGTCCAAAGAAAAGTTCAATAGGTAATCTTAAAGAATACGTCAAAGATGAGAAAGTAAGTTATTATGTGCAAGTGGGCACATGTCTGTACATCGAACTCATGAGAATACCATGGGATATGATGAACTTGTGGTAAGAATATATATATGAAGAATAAATTTAAGTGATTTGATAATAAAATGCAAGATTATGTTCATTATGTTAAATGTATGATTAATACTTGTTTAAATTGCATTTTATTTGCATGTGAGCTTACTAAACTTTAAAGCTTACCCCCTATTTCCTTTCCCTTTTCTTATAGTGTCGCCAAGCTAGCTCAGGGATCAGAGGACATTGGAGTTTTCGATCACACTATCAATTGGAAAAATTGGGTATAGTTAGTCTCAACATTTTGAGTATGGCATGTATAGGGACTTGGTCTTTTTGTTACATGTCATATTAGTTTAACCAAATGTGTTGGATTATGGTAATATTTGATTTATTTTGTATATGGCCATGTGATATGGTTCATATTGATTATTTAGATTGTAACCCTAACCCTAATTAATTATGCATGCATGCAATGTGTTATGCTTGATGTGGTTGCTTGTGGATGATATGTGAGATGAAGGGCATATATGCTTAATGAATGAATTGTGGCTAATAAGTATGACCAAAGCTATGGTATAATTGAGTAAATTGAAAGTAGGTTTATCGTGAGGAATAAATATGAAATTAGTGTGGAACGCCATATGAAAGCATGATGGTTTGGATATATGATATGTTGACATTACAAAGTCATGGATTAATCCTGTTTATGAGTATTTGAGTGACTAAATATACTATGTTGCATGCCATCAAAAATGTATGAGCGAGTGAGCATTTAAGGGTGACAAATGGCTTGGAAAATAGCCTCAAAATTGTCCACACAGGTAGACACATGGGCGTGTGTCTAGGCCGTGTGTGCCACACGGTTTGCCCCATGGGCTTGTGATTCGATCGTGTGTCCCCTACACCCTAATTAGGAGAAACAGAATGCTCAGTAGTAAACACACCGGCAGAGACACGATCGTGTGTCTCAGTCGTGTAGAGGACACGGCCTTAGAACCTGGGCTTATGCCCAGGCCGTTTGAAGTCTGCACTTATTTTTGGAATTTAATTTGCCACACGGCCTAAGCACACGAGCATGTGACTTAGCCGTGTGATCGTATTTGGGTGATGGCATCATAGTCAGAGAGTTATATGGGCTGAGGACATGAGCATGTCCTAAGCCACACGGGCGTGTGACTTTCCAAAGTAGGAAAATTTTCTAAGTCTTCTAAAGTTCTCAGTTTAGTCCCGAGCTACTCCCGATGTATGTTTTGGGCCTTATAGACCCATATAAGGGACAATTTGCATATGTCTGAATGAATTTGATTTGAACGAAATTTTATGGCTTAGTTTTGTATGTCCGTTTACGTTTAAGTCTGGTAACGCCTCGAACCCTGTCCCGGCATTGGATACTGTAACATCCCGAATTAGGGCCTAGTAGGAATAGTGGTTTCGAGACCATAAATTCAAAGTAGAAATAATTATTTTATGATTATTAAGAGGTCTATGATATGACTGCATGCTTGTGTAAAAATTTCATGAAGAAATTTCATTGATAAAGTGTTCAATTTGACATTTAGGACTAAATTGCAAAAGTTGCAAAATGTAAGTTCTAGAAGCCTTAAGCATGAAATTGCTGGATTATTAATTAAAGGTCTTTAAATAGAAATTTTCCCAATTTATATTTTTATGGACAAAAATGGACATGAATAGGAAAAATTTGAAAGAAAGGCGCTAAGGGCATTTTTGTCATTTGGTTAATAAAAGAATAAAAGGGGAAAATAAAGCCAAAATTTGTCCATCTTCTCCAACCCTTGGCCGGAATTCTCAAGCTCTCCATATCTAGGGTTTTGTCATCTTTCAAGCTTGATTGTAAATACATCCTAGCCCCGTTTTTAATGCTCTTTACATTTTTGAAGTCCTCATAACCCGATTTACCTACTTCTACCATTATTTTGAAGTAGGGTTCATGTTTGAAATTTGACCAATGTATTACACGCATGTGTTTTGATGTTTAATAGAGGAATATGAATGTTTGATGTGTGATAAACATCATTTACCAAGTGATTTCTAGTGAAAATGGCTAAAAAGGACTTATTTGTAAAGCTTGTAAAATAGGAAGTAAGATGTATGATTTAATGAGAAATTTGGGCTTCTATGAGTATGTTATAAGTTCGGCTAGGCTTGGGTAACAAAGAAAATGAACACATTTCATTCTACGAGCCTAAGGACTAATTTGCAAATATCTGAAAGTTTAGGGGAAAAACTATAATTTTGCCAAAATATAGTTCTTGGACTGATTTGAATAATGTGATGATTAAATGAGCTAAATTTTCTATTATAGATCAAGAAAAACGGAGTCCGGTCCTAGACTAGGGAAAGAACAAGGTTTTGGACTAAATTGAATTAATTGTCCATATTTTGCACCGAGCTAAGTTCATAAGTAAATAATGCAATGATATATCATGTTTTAATATTTTATTTATGTACGAGTATCTATGTTTAATTATTATGATGAGTGTATGAACGATGTTATAGTCTGTGAGCATGACATAGTGAATGAGTTTGACGAATGTGTGATATCAAGAAAATCCCGTCTGAACCGTAGGAATAAATTAGGATACAATGTGACATGTCACTACGAACTATATGTGTTGATCTCATAAGATATGTGATATGTGTATATGTGAATCCGGGTGCTAGTCTTGTACGTTCTACTGGTGGCCGAGTAGCCCGGCATGTGTTATGGGTACCTGTTAGCTAATGTGAGCAGCCCGAGTAGTTACGTCCTGATTGGCAGCTTGTGTGAGCAGGCCCGTGATTAGCTTGAGAGCGAGCAATGTGTGATTGTGATATGGGGTAGCATATGGCTACGTTTGAAGCACTATGTGCAAGTCTTCCATGTATCCGATAGTATTCCGAGTGTTCAACGGGAAAATAAGTGAGTTGTTCGACAAGTAAGTCATTGATGAGGAAATATGAGAATGTATTACGAGTTAGTACATGTATGTACGAAAAACTCTCATGAATGAACCCCGTATATGATGATCTTTTGGTAAGTTTGAAAATGTGTAGGTTATGCCTATAAATTTAAGTTATGCCTATGAATTTATGATGGCACATATGTAAACTATAACACCCCTAACCCGTAACCGTCACCGGAAAAAGTTAAAAGGCATTACCGAACTTGTAATTCAATTCAGAACAATTACATATCAAATATCATCTCATTATAGTAAATGTCATTCATTCACATTCAATATGAACTTAAATCGAGCATACAAAGTTTAAATCATGCATTCGAGACCAAACCGGTATCTTATGAAAGTTTCAGACCTTAGAAAAATTTTCAACTTTTCAAAAGTCACACGCCCGTGTGAACAGGCCGTGTGCCTCACACGGCCTTAGACACGCCCGTGTGTCTAGGCCATGACAAAACAAGGCATACATACTGACTTGTCCACAAGGCCACAAGACACGCCCGTGTGCCAGGCCGTGTGAAAATTAAGGAGGCTACTGACTTGGCCACACGCCCGTGTGCCACACATGACCAATAGACATGTCCATGTGTCTAGGCCGAGTCAAAACTGGAGGGTATACTGACTTTAATTCGTAAGGTACCCCAGGGGACACACGGCCGTGTAACGTGACCATGTCTCGCACACGGCTGAGGCACATACACGTGTCTCTGCCGTGTGGACAAAAATAGGCCATTTTAATAGCCAATTTTGCCACCCTAAAACATAAGCATTTACATTCATATATGACCACATTTAAGCAACTCAATTTGCAAACAAATGAACCAATTCAATACACATTAAGACATATCCAAACATACCACTTACATGTACATATAACTATATAGCAACATATACAATTCATCCATCTAACATCCATAAATCAAGAGTTCATTTGCATGATTTCATTCAAACATGATCATATCAAAACATACCATATTCGAACACATATATATACAACCAAAACATGGTACCAAATAAGCCAAATCACATGGCTTAACTTATATGCAAATTCATACTCAAAACATGATTCCAAAACATAACTTTTACTATCAACCTAGCCTATACATTCCATATTTACATAAGTTCATAAGTTCAAAATACCAAACGGAAATTTTGGATAGTGTGACTTGCAACTCCGACTTTTCCGGAACGAGCGAGCTAATGAACCTCTATAAGACATAGAAACAGAAACAGAGTAAGCTTCTAAGCTTAGTAAGCTCATATAATTTAGAATTAAACTTACCATTTAAAGTAATCAAATGCAATAATAACAAGCCAACATTTCAATTTATATCCATCACCTAATTACATATAATCATCACATGTTAGTTATTCAACTAATACATAAACCATAACTTGTTAATATAACATTATTTAGGCTCGTTGAATCTATTAGAACTTCAAAGGATAATAGAGTGAACAATGTCAATAATCCGTCAATTTATCATCATACATGCACTTTCGAGACATGGCCAGTAAGCTCTTCATAAACTGATAAATGTAAGCTCTATTGAGCTGAGAACGGGAAGCTCTATTGAGCTAAACAGTAAGCTCTTTCGAGCTGAATCAGTAAGCTCATACAAGCTATGGTGAGTCTGCAACAAATGCAGGAGCTCGACCATTTCGGTAAGTACAGTAACACGTCACTCGTATCCAATGAATTCTTATAGTTCAACTAAAGCTCGGTTACACATTCGATATATCATCAAAGTATTCATATCTCAAATAATTCAATTATATACATTCAATTCAACCATTGCAAGTATAGTATAGTTCGATTCGAATTATACGAACTTACCTCGAGCTGCTCAGATGAAAACTAGTGTCTACTCGTCTACTTTTCGTTTCCCCCGATCTAATCCTGGTATTTGCTTATCTTGATCTGTATGATATCAAATTAACTCATTTAATTTTCATTCAACTCAATTTAGCCTAAAACATTCATTTTTGGCCAAATTACAAATTTACCCCTAGGCTTTTGACTACTTTGCAATTTAGTCCTTTATACACAAAATGACAAATTTATGCAATTTACCCTTAACCCATGTATAGCCGAATTTCACATAGTCACATAACAACCAATATTTTCATTTTTTTCACAATTTCAACCACAACATTTCTATCTTTTACAAATGTAACACCCCATACCTGTATCTAAGATCGGAACAGAGTACGAGGCATTACCAGACTTAACAATACACATAGACGAAAATCGGGCCATAAAATTTCATTTAATTCAAAACTTTTCGAACATATGCATAAAAAACAAAGTTAACTATATCATTACATCAAAAGATAAGACATAACACGATTAATTAAACTTATAAACCATAATGGATAAGGACCACATCTCATAATCATATACGATAACTCAATGCAGACAGATACTTATGGTCAAAATCATAATAAAAATACATATCACAAACCAACTTCCTATACATGCCACTCACTTGATATTTCTAATATTTGAATTAATTCTCCCAAAAATGATAGTTTGATAGTGTGATTTTGCCTCCGACGATCTCTAACCCCGAGCCGACCTACCAATACTAAAGAAATGGAGAGGATGGGTAAGCTTTACGCTTAGTAAGTTCATATGAAAATAATAAGCAATTACTACCATGCTTTTCAAGATAAAACACTATAATTTGTACAATTACACATATTCAAGTTAAGCTGGGTTATCGAGTTACAGTTACTAAATCATTCATATCTGAAGCTACAAAACTCCAAATTTAGTTTTGTTAATTTTCCTTGAAACTAGATTCATATATCTTTCTCCCATAAAATTTTCAGAATTTTTGGTTTAGCCAATTAGTACAGTTTATTAGTTAAAGTCTCCCCTGTTTTAGAGTATGACTACTCTAACCTCTGTGCACTACGAACCAAATTTCTCCCTGTACAGAATTCAAACGACCATGCCGTTTGTTTCCCTTAAAAATAGAGGAATCCATTCATGTAAAATATGACTCTTAATAATTTTTGTAGAATTTATGGTGAATTTCTAAAGTCAGAATAGGGGATCTCGAATTCATTCAGACCCTAGTTCACAAGAATTCAAATATCACACAATATAGAATTATTTTGCTTCCCCTGTTTCTTTCATGTGAAAATAGACTCTTTAAGATTTATTTTCATATATCATTTTCATTTTTATTCAACTTCCACAATTTTTAGTGAATTTTCAAAGTCACGTCACTGCTACTGTCCAAAACAATTTTATTGCTAATTTACTCTTTCACACTTTCTTTGTATTAACCTCATTTTAACATACATATCACAAATCATTTTCACCACATTTCATACATCACAAGTATAGGCCCATGATTACAAGGTCACCATAAAATCATCCTCATGTATAACTTACTTGTTTATAACCTTACCACATCCTGGTCACTTAATGAACACATCATTCAGATAAGCAAATTCCTGCACTTATTCATCACAAAACTCACAAAGCAGTACATAGTAAGTCTCCCGTTGAACACTTTGGATCAATCCTCGATACTTGGTGGTTTCAGAATATAGCTCCACCCATCATAATGTTCGGCTCTCTTGTACAAATGGTGAACACTTAGTATCACCCATGTGACTTAGCTAGTTTATCTCGTAGCTCTCTTGTCTACATGGTGTCCTTCACCTAGAACCACGCATGCGACCTAGCTACATATATCCCGTAGCTCTCTTGTCTACATAGTGTACACATAGTATCACCCATGCGACCTAGCTACATCATAATGTCTCGTAGCTCTCTTGTACACATGATGTGCACTCAACACCATACATGTGACCTAGCTACATACCATCTGTATCATCCAATCTTTCCGAAGGTTCAACCGGGGTTTCTCTCTTTTCCAACAATTTCACAATCAAGTAATTATCAACAAACATTTTCCAATATTATTATAAAATATCATAATACAAGTAAAATTGATATATTACTTACATCTCAATTAATATCAAGGCAATAACATTAAATTACACATTGCATTATTAAAAATCATATGAACTTACAATTTCTCATAATATCCATAATCATAGAAATCACATTTATGTATGATAATTCAATGCACTTCATGTACCATAGACATATTTTTAAATCAATTCATAAACTTAGCACCATAACATTTAATTTAACATAATTAAATTAATTCACTAAATTTAACTTTCAAATATAAATTACAACATTATTGCAGTATTATTATCATACCAACTTACCTCGATCCAGAAACGGCAATTTACTATTTTAGTCCATAACCTTGTATTTTCCAGATTTAAGCCCGAATCTCGATTTCCTTCATTATTGAGCTTGGAAAGCATGAAAACCCTAGCCATGGCGTCCCCCATGCTAATTTCGGCCTCCATGAAAAAGATGAGTAAATTTTGGGTTTATTTTCCCTTTTTATTTCTTTTAATTACCAAATGACTAAAATGCCCTTACTACTAAACTTTCCAAAAATTCCATCTATGTCCAATTTTTGTCCATAAACTTAGAAATTGGTCAAATTGCTATTTAAGACCTCCTCATTAATATTCCAAAGCAATTTCACACTAAAAATTTCTAGAATGCAAGTTTTACAAATTATTTGATTTAGTCCCTAATTTCAATTTAAGCACTTTATGCATAAAATTTCTTCACGAAATTTTCACACAATCATGTAATCATGTCATAGACCTCAAAATAATCATAAAATAATTATTTTTATCGTAGATTTGTAGTCACGAAACCACTATTCCGATTAGGCCCTTATTCGGGATATTACAACAAATTAATCCCTAATTCTCATTTTTGTCAAAAATCACTTTATAAAACTTGTATATCTACTAACAACCATCAATAATCTAATATGAGACTTCAAAATACCTAAGTATTCAACAATGGCTCTCTCAAAATATATAACAATTTCAAAAATGAAGGTATGGCCTAGCTAGATTAAGCTGCAACGGGCTCAAAAACATAGAAATAATTAAAAACCGAGTCAAAATCGTACCTTAATCAAGCTTCTAAGTGCCAAAACCTCAAGCCCTAAAAATGGCTGATTTCTTTCTCAATTTTTTGCTTGGATAAGATGAGAAAGTGTAAAATGAAATTTTGGTTTTATTAGTATTAACATTAATTTGCATTTTACCAAATTCACCTTTATAAAATTTAATAATTTCAAAAATACCTAGCTAACAACTTCCACTAACCCTTATAAAGGTATATTTGACATGCAAGGACTCCCACATTTCAAGCTATAGCCATATAACCCTTTTAAACAATAGTACTCAAGTTTTACGCGATTTAGTCCTTTTTACCGAATTAAGCATTTAAACGATAAAATTTCTTTACAAAACCTTCACATAATTAATCTATCATGCTGTAAACATTATTAAAATATTAAAATAAATATTTTGACTTTGAATTCTGATTTAACCTAAAAACAAGCTACTACAACTCTCCCCCCTTAGGGATTTTCGTCCTCGAAAATCTTACCGGTAAAAAGGTTAGGGTACTGTTTTCGCATAGCTTCCTTGGGTTCCCACATAGCTTCCTCAATCCCGTGTTTATGCCAAATAACCTTCACAAGTTCTATACATTTATTTTTCAATTCTTTGATCTCCCGAGCCAGAATCATGATCGGTTCTTCGTTATACGATAAATCAGACTGTATCTCTACATCAACAGGAGAAATCACATGTGACGGATACGATCTATACTAACGTAGCATCAAAATGTGAAAAAAATTATGTATCTTTTCTAGTTCTGACGGTAAAGAAAGTTGATAGGCTACAGGTCCTATTCTTTCAACAGTCTCATACGGCCTGATAAATCGCAGACTTAACTTTCCTTTACAACCGAATCAAAGAACCTTTTTCCACGGGGACATTTTTAGAAACACTTTGTCTCCGACTTGAAGTTCAATCTCTCTACGTTTCAGATCTACATAAGGTTTCTGTCGATCTGAAGCTGCTTTTAAACTATCTTGGATCGTTTTCACTTTTCTTCTGTTTCTTTGATTAATTCAACCACGTGAATCTTTTTCTCACTCAATTCAGTCCAGTATAACGGTGTTCGACACTTGCGACCATATAAAGCTTCGTACGGTGCCATCTTTACACTCGTTTTAAAACTGTTGTTATACCCAAACTCAATCAAAGGCAGATATTTCTCCCAGTTACTTTCAAACTCGAGAATGCAACAACACAACATATCTTCAAGTATCTGTATAACTCTTTCGGACTGACCGTCTGTCTGGGGATGAAAAGTTGTGCTAAAATTCAATTTTGTTCCAAGAGCTTCTTGTAATTTCTTCCAGAATCTTGATGTAAATCTCAGATCTCTATCAGAGATAATAGACAGTGGTACACCATGTAATCGTATGATTTCAGACAAGTACAATTCAGATAATCTATCCAGAGAGTAATCCATATGTACCGGTATGAAATGAGCAGATTTTGTTAGTCGATCAACGAAAACCCAAATAGCATCTTTCTTTTTCGGAGTTAGGGGCAGTCCCGATACAAAATCCATAGTGACTCTATCCCATTTCCATTCAAGAATCAATACAGGCTGCAGTAAACTAGATGGTACTTGATGTTCAGTTTTCACTTGTTGACAAATCAAACATTTTGATACAAACTCCGATATATCCCTTTTCATTCCTAACCACCAATATTGCTGTTTCAAATTATTATACATCTTAGTACTACACAGATGAACAGAAAAGTGACTACTGTGTGCTTCATACAGAATTCTCTGGATAAGCTCTGTATTTCTCGGTACACAAATCCTATTTCAGAATATTAAACAATCATCAGTCCCAATATGAAACTCTGAATCAGAAATAGACTCACATTGAATTCGTTTAGCTTGCAATCCACGATCATTCTTCTGAGCTTCACAAATTTGTTGTAGAAATATCGGTTTAGATTTCAATCAGCTAAAATAGATCCATTATCACATATTATCAACTGAGTATTCATGGCTCGTAATGCAAACAATGATTTTTGGCTTAAGGCATCAGCAACTACATTAGCTTTTCTCGGGTGATAATCAATTGATAAACCATAATTTATACATATTTATACCCCGTGCTTAATGCATTTTATGAATGATTTTTCCTTAGAAGTAGTGAATTCGATGCTCCTAATGCCTTAATTTCATGTTTTACCCTTAGGTAACCATAGGAGAGCAAAAGGAATAGGAAACGGGCCAAAAATGGAGAAAATGGGCCAAGGTATGGAATCAACACGGCCTGGACCTCTTCACACGGGCATCTCACATGGCCGTGTTAATTTGGCAGAATTGAAGCACGACTCACATGGATAGAACACACACCTGTGCCAATCTAACACGCTCGAACACGGCCTAAAGTTATCGTACACGGGCGTGTCATACGAGCGTGTCCCTGTCAAACCAAAGCTGAGTCTAATTTGGAAAAGGCCACTTTTGATGGTTCTAAGGCATTCCAAAGCCTATAAATACACCCCAAAAGAGGAAGAAGAGGAGGACAGAGAATAGGGAGTAAGGAATTACTCCAAGGAAGCTAATTGATCCATCTCAGAAGCCGGATCCACTAGCAAGACTGAAGATCTCTCCTAAATTTCCCTTTAGGAGTTTTGAGTTTTCTTTATGTTTTGTATTTATTATTATTCTGAGATGTTTTCTTGTTTAGTTATGAACTAAACCCTTAAATACATAAGGGGGATGAAACCTATGACGAAACCTTGTTATTATTTCTGAATCGTATTATAAATATTTGACTTTTTCTTGATTATGTGTTCTTAATTCTTGTTTTGGTATTTCAGGATATCACTTCGAGTTACTACTCTTAGTTGGAGGAGGAATAGACCCTGACTAAGAGTAACTTTGTCATAATTAAGCGGAGTTGATTGCACGCCTAGAGATAGGGTGATAAGATTTTGCCAGATTAGGGTGAAACCTAATAAGGGAATCCATAGATCGAGTTAATGCAACCCTAGGGTGTTAATTAGAGAAAATTCTTAGTTATTCAACCTAGGGATTAGACGTTATTAGTCTTGAATAGGGATAATAACATAACTTAAAGATTTCTACGGAACAATTTAAATGAATATATCATCCGATTCAGAGCCAGAATAACAAGTACAAGTCTAGGTGGATTTTTCCTTAGGTATTGTCTCAATCAATCGTTTTCCCCAAATATAATTTCCCAATTCTATTTTCTGCAAATTCTTAGTTTAATTAGTTAGTTAAAACAAACCTCTTTTCTTCAGCTAGATAATAAAAAGACAGTTATTACTAGTACTCCTAGTCCTTTGGGTTCGACAATCCGGTCTTGCTAAAGCTATACTACTATTCGATAGGTACACTTGCCTACGTCATGATAATAGTTAGTTTCAAGAACGATTCATTATAAATTTATAAAACTTATCACGAAAAATCACAATCATCAATCACAAAGTCATAATCTTTAAATAACTCAAGCCATCTTCGTTGCCACAAATTCAGATCCTTCTGTGACACTAGATATTTCAAGCTCTTATGGTCCGTTTAAATGTGGCATTTTTCACCATATAAGTAGTGTCGCCAAATCTTTATTGCAAATACAATCACAGCCAGTTCTAAATCATGTGTCGGATAATTCTTTTCATGCGGTTTCAGCTATCTAGAAGCATAAGCTATAACTTTTCCTTCTTGTATTAAAACACAACCCAATCCGTTCAGCGATGCATCACTATAAATCACGAATTCCTTACCAGATTTAGGTTGAACAAAAATTGGTGCTTCTGTTAACAGTGCTTTCAACTACTCAAAACTCTACTGACACTTTTCTGACCATTCAAACTTTACATCTTTTTGTAGCAATCGAGTCATTGGTATTGCAATCATTGAGAAAAATTTCACAAATCTTTGATAATAGCCAGCTAAGCCCAAAAAGCTACGTACTTCAGATACGTTTCTCAGAGGTTTCCAGTCAACAATAGCAGAAATTTTGCTCGCATCCACTCTAATACCATCGATTGAAACAATGTCCCAGAAATCCAACCTCTTTAAGCCAAAACTCACATTTACTGAACTTTCCAAATAACTGCTTATCACGTAGAGTTTGTAACACAATTCTCAAGTACTCGATATGCTCAATTCATCTTGTGAATAGATCAGAATATCGTCAATGAATACCATAACGAATCTTTCTAAATATGGTCTGAATATACGATTCATCAAGTCCATAAAAATGGCAAGAGCATTAGTTAAACCTAAATGCATAACAAGGAAGTCATAATGGCCATACCTTGTTCTAAAAGTGGTTTTCAGCACATCTGACTCTTTAACTCACAACTGATAGTAACCGATCTCAAATTAATCTTTGAAAATACTGTAGCCTCTTTTAACTGATCAAATAAGTCATCAATTCTCGGTAGAGGGTATTTGTTCTTTATAGTCACTTTGTTCAACTGTCTATAGTCGATACACATGCGCATCGAGCCATCTTTCTTTTTCACAAACAATACTGATGCACCCCAAAGAGAATAACTCGGTTGTACAAAACCTCTGTCTGTCAATTCTTGCAACTGAGCTTTCAACTCTTTTAATTCTGTTGAAGCCATTTTGTATGGAGCTATCGATATCAGAGTTGTTCCCGGTATTAAATCAATACCAAATTCAATTTCTCTGATCAGTGGTAATCCTAATAATTCTTCTGAAAATACATCCAAAAACTCACAAACAACAGGTACAGATTCAACCTTTGATTCTGACACCTTCATGTCCAATATATATGCAAGATATGCACCATAACCTTTTCTCAAGTATTTCTGAGCTAGCATAGACGATATTACAGTAGGTAATTCATTCGAATTATTAGAACCAATCCGAAGAATCTTACCATTTTGACATTTCAATTCAATAGTCTTCTGTCTACAATTCATAACTACATCATGCATAGTCAGCCAGTCTATACCCAGAATCACATCAAATTCATTGAATGGTAGAAGCATCAAATCAGCCTGAAAATAGTAACCCCAGATCATCAGAGGACAATTCTTACAAATTTTATCAATTAAAACAAACTTGCCTAAGGGGTTCGATACTTTAAATACAAATTCTATAAACTCAACATGTAAACCCTTTTTAAATACTAAATCCATACAAATATATGAATGGGTTGATCAAGGATCTATCAACGCAACAATATCAGTACCAAAAAGAGAAAAAGTACCGGTGATAACGTCTGGTGATGACGCTTCCTCTCGTGCACGTATAGCATAAGCCCTAGCAGGTGCTCGTGCCTCAGATCTCACAGTTGAATCTCTTGTAGCACCTCGATTACCACGCCAGTGTGTCTAAGCCGTGCAAAATAGGGCATACATATTGACTGGGCCACACGTCCGTGTGCCAGCTCGTGTGCCATACACGACCAAAAGACACACCCGTGTGTTTAGGCCGTGTCAAAACTGGAGGGTATACTGACTTTGATTCATAGGATACCCTAGGGGACACACGGCCTTGTAACGTGACCGTGTGTCGCACACGGCTGAGACACACGCCCGTGTCTCTGCCATGTAGACAGAAATAGGTCATTTGAATAGCCAATTTTGCCACCTTAAAACATAATACATTCATATATGATCACATTTAAGCAACTCAATTTGCAACCAAATGAACCAATTCAATATACATCAAGGCATATCCAAACATACCACTTACATGTACATATACCTATATAGCAACATATACAATTCATCCATTTAACATCCATAAATCAAGACTTCATTTGCATGATTTCATTCAAACATGATCATATCAAAACATACCATATTCGAACACATATATATACAACCAAAACATGGTACCAAATAAGCCAAATTACATGGCTTAACTTATATACAAATTCATACTCAAAACATGATTCCAAAACATAACTTTTACTATCAATCTAGCCTATACATGCCGTATTTACATAAGTTCATAAGTTCAAAATACCAAACGAAAAATTTTGATAGTGTGACGTGCAAATCTGACTTGTCTGGAACAAGCGAGCTAACAAACCTCTATAAGATATAGAAATAAAAATAGAGTAAGCTTTTAAGCTTAGTAAGCCCGTATAATTCAGAATTATACTTACCATTTAAAGTAATCAAATGCTGTAACGCCCCGTACCCGAGACCGTCGCCAGAGTCGAACACAAGGTGTTAACAGACTTAATTCATTACTTTAAATAGCTCAAACAATTTATTTTTAAAATTTTCAGTCAAGCTAGCAATCTACGTCACAGTCGCTTAAAAATTCATATCTCGCGTTTTGAAACTCAAAATCCAATTCCGTAAATTTTTATAAAACTAGACTCATATATCTATTTACTAATTTTTTTATAGAATTTTTTTTCAAGCAAATTAGTATAGTTGATTAGTTAAAGTCTCCCCTGTTTCAGGGTTCGACTGCTCTGACCTCTATGTATTATGAATCAGATATCTCCCTGTACAGAGTTTCAATGACTATGCCGTTTATTTCTAATAAAACTAGACTCAATAAGGAATCTGTACATATAAATCATGACTTCTAATTATCTGTGAAAAATTTATGGTTAATTTCCAAAGTTAGAATAGGGGATCCAGAAATTGCTCTAGCCCTGTTTCACAAAAATTTAAACATCTCATAAAATATAACTCATATGCCTGTTTTGTTCCATCCATATGAAAATAGACTCATCAAGCTTCAATTCCATAACCTATTCATTATTTAATTCCATTTCTACTCTTTCTAGTGATTTTTCAAATTCACGTCACTCTCGTTAATCCGAATCTATTTTATGGTAAATTTTACCCATTTCATGGTTCCCATGGATTAGCTAGCAATTTAGCATACATAACACCAAATATAATCATGATTAGCCATTCCAATGGCTAATCATTACCAAGCATTTCCATACCACTCAATAACCATATCATAAGACCATATATACAAAATGATTATAATGCTATACATGCCATACTCAAAATATAAAAGCCATTATGCCAAGATGGTATACGGATAGTGTGAGCGTGCCTCCGACCGTTTCCGATATCCGAGCTGGCTTGTCAACACTACAAGGAATGAAAAGGAGGGAGTAAGCACAAATGCTTAGTAAGTTCACATGCAAATAGCAAGTAACACAACTATATAAGCAAACATAAACATCATTTGCATGATCATCACCGAGACATTCATATCACATTTTCATTTATCATCTTACCATATTGTTATTATATTGAGTTTTCAACCTGAGGGTTAAGTACATACCTGTTCAAAGTATCCATTTCACAACACTTACCAATACGTCCCTTTCATCTCGAGTATTCCTCCATTTGAGTAGAATTTTACCCGTTGAACACATCGGAATATAATTTGGATACACGAAAAGTTTGCACATAAGTGCCACATATGTAGCCAAGCTACCATGTAACCTGCCCATAAGTGAACTCGGACTCAACTCAGTGAGCTCGGGCATTTGCATCCATAAGTGAACTCGGACTCAACTCAACGAGCTCGGATGCCTAGTTACATCTCTCGAACTCGGACTCAACTCAACGAGTTCAGACATTCGCATCCATAAGTGAACTCGGACTCAACTCAACGAGTTCGGATGCCCAAATATCCCAGTGACATGTCACTTGTATCTCAATCCATTCCTAAGGTTCAACGGGACCTTTTTCCCAATCATGTGTCTCAACCATCTTCTACGGAATGCCGATATTGATACTCGATAGTATTTCACATTTTCCAAGTATATCACATAATTTGACATATTATCAAACAATTATCACGAGTATAATATTTCATAATAATTATCATATCATTTAAATAACATAAAAAAATTTAAAATAATAACTATGTTACCAACCTTTACATATGAACTTACCTCGTATGTGAAAATGGCTACTTTTACCATTTCGTCCACAACTTGGTATTTTCCCCATTTTAGCCCGAATTTTAGTTTTCCTTGCTCTATCATTTAAAATATAGTCTAATTAGGGCTCACATTATTCCAATTAACCCAAAATCACATTTTTGGCAAAATTATAGTTTTGCCCCTAAACTTTTGCATATTTACACTTTTGCCCCAAAGCTCGTAAATTAAACTTCAGCATATTTTCTTATGTTTTATGACATGCTGAACATTTTTCCCTTCTATGACAACATCATATTCTCACTATAACACATAGTTATGAACAATAACAATTTTTACCGATTAAGCCGTTTTACTCATTTTTGCTTAAAATCGCTTAGCAAAAGTTGTTTAACATAATTTCAGCCTTCATATTCTACCATAAAACATCAAAATAAACACATTTCGCCTATGGTTATTTTTCCAAATATGAACCCTAGCTTAAATTATTGCTAGAATAAGCTTAATCAAGTTACCAGGATTTCAAAAACGTAAAGAACTTGAAAAACGAGGTTAGAACGGACTTACAATCGAGCTTGGAAGCTTGAAAAACCGTAGCCATGGTTTCTCCTTGCTATATTCAGCCATGGGGTTGAAGATGAGCAAAATTGGCTTTTAATTTTGTATTTTAATTCATTTTACCCCTAAATGACCAAAATGCCCTTACTACTAAACTTTCCAAAAATTCCATCCATGTCCAATTTTTTTCCATAGACTTAGAAATTGGTAAAATTTCTATTTTAGACCTCCTAATTAATATTTCAAAACAATTTCATACTAGAAACTTCTAGAATGCAAGTTTTGCAAATTATTCGATTTAGTCCCTAATTTCAATTTAAGCACTTTATGCATAAAATTTCTTCACGAAATTTTCACACAATCATGCAATCATATCATAGACCTCAAAATAATCATAAAATAATTATTTCTATCTTGGATTTTGTGGTCACGAAACCACTATTTCGACTAGGCCCAAAATCAGGATATTACAAATGCAATAATAACAAACCAACAATTCAATATATATCCATCACCTAATTACACATAATCATCACATGTTAGTCATTCAACTAATACATAAACCGTAACTTGTTCAGATAACATTATTTAGGCTCGTTGAATCTATTAGAACTTCAAAGGATAATCGAGTGAACAATGTCAAAAATCCTTCAATTCATCATCATACATGTACTTTCGAGACATGGCCAGTAAGCTTTTCATAAGATGGTAATAGTAAGCTCTATTGAGCTGAGAACGGGAAGCTCTATCAAGCTCAATAGTAAGCTCTTTCGAGCTAAATCAGTAATTCCTTATTAGGTTGAATAATTGAAATCTCTTTCTAATTAACACCTTAAGGTTGCATTAAATTGATCTATAGATCCCCTTATTAGGTTTCACCCTAATCCGGCAAAATCTTGTCGCCCTATATCTAGGCGCGCAATCAACTCCGCTTAATTATGACAAAGTTACTCTTAGACAGGGACTATTCATCCTCCGAATGAGAGCATTAACTTGAATCAATATCCTGGAATGCCAAAACAAGAGTTAAGAACACATAATTAAGAACAAGTTAAATATTTATCATACAATTTAGATAATAATAACAAGATCTGTTTTAGGTTTCACTCCCCTTAGGTATTTAGGGGATTTAGTTCATAAATAAAATGGAAAACATCTCAGAAGAATAATAAATACAAAACATAAAGAAAACCCAAAACTCTTGAAGGAAAATTGAGGAGAGATCTTCAGTCTTGATGATGAATCCAGCTTCTGGGATGGATTAATCAGCTTTCTTCGAGTAATTCCTTGCTTCCTACTCTGTGTCTCCTCTTTAGTCCTCCTCTCGGGTGTTTAAATAGGCTTTAGAATGCCTAAAAACCCTAAAAATCGCCCTTTTTCAAATAGAACTTAACTAGGGTATGGCAGGGACACGCCCGTGTGCGATTACTTCAGGCCGTGGTCAAGGCTGAGAGATCAACACGCCCATGTTGAGGTTGTTTTAGGCCGTGTTTGAGCCTGTTAGAATGGCACCGGTATGTGTGATGCCCGTGTGAGGAAGTCCAGGCCGTGTTGTTTTCCCACGTCAGCCCATTTTCTCCGTTTTTGTCCCATTTCTTGTTCTTTTTGCTCTCCTATGCGCACCTAAGTATAGAACATGAAATTAAAGGATTAGGAGCATCAAATTCACCAAATTTAAGGAGAAATTATTCATAAATGTGCTAAGCATGGGACAAAAATATGTATAAAATACGGTTTATCAAATACCCTCACACTTAAGCATTTGCTTGTCCTCAAGCAAAATCCTTAATTCACAACTAATAATTCCTTTTTCTCAACTTATAATTCCTATTAATAATATCTCAAACTAATCCATAAGTGATCATACATTGAGAATTCAACTAAAAGAGCATGAAAGTTTCAAACATTCCAAGTTGAGCATTTAATCACGAAAAATATAGTCATCTCCCCTCATCTAAGTAATCACCTTTGATTCAAAATCTCACAGAGTTTAACATCCTCACTAAATATTCACTCAAATCACTCGAAGTGTTTAAGGATAATGAATGTAGCACTCAACAGTCAATATGAAAAGTTATTACCATAGGCTTGCATGAAAATCAAATCTCCACCACTATAAATTGAGATAATAAATCAATCAAAAGGTATTTAGAGGGTTGTAACGAGGATTGGTTAGGGGGTATGGCCATAAGCTGAAAGAGAAGGTTAAAGTCGAGATTGAATTGAAAATTTACTTAACTAGAAAAATATTTAATCATCACTTGCGTACAACAGAGCTTCTTTTCAGAGTATGGAATTTAAATATTTAAGCTCAAAAATGAAAGATCACTACTAATATG
The DNA here is from genome assembly GCA_025698475.1 of Gossypium anomalum. NCBI lineage: Eukaryota > Viridiplantae > Streptophyta > Magnoliopsida > Malvales > Malvaceae > Gossypium > Gossypium anomalum. The sequence goes on along the minus strand of CM046963.1, from coordinate 17,720,869 downwards.
TACATATATATGGGTTTTTTTTTAAGAACAAGTTAAATAACATAGACTAACTATTAAGAACAAGACATAGCTAGGCAATTTTTTCAAATCAAATCTCGACAAAAATAGGGTTCAAATTAATTGAGGGGATTTCAACAATATTGAGTTAAAGGTTAATATTGGGGATAAATCAAAGAAGGCTTGTTAGGCTCAAGGGGGTTTACTAGGGGTTAGTTGTGAAGGTAGGCTTTTCATGACATGAGCGGGTTAAACCTAAGTGGCTCTATCATCTTGACATATCAAATTAAATTGTGTGGTCTTGACATGCATAATCAAGCAAGTTCTAGAATAACAATTCGATATTAACGCACTCAAAGCAACAATAAAAGTGAGCATGAAGAAATAATAGTTGCTCTTAAAGGCTCAAAATCTCATAAAAATTATGGCTTTTTGATGTTTAAAACTGTGGATTTCAATTCAAGATAATACCTAAACTTGGGAAAACAAGCTAAAATTTTAAATTCTCAAAAATCAACTTATCATGCTTAATTCTCTAATGTCTTAAAGTTTAAATAATCAATGCATGAATGCCTATGTTTTAATTCAAGATATATCAATAAAAATCATAAATTAATCAAAATTTATCCTAAAAATGATATGAGATATTTACAAGAGAACAAGACAAAATTCAGGAATTTTTCTGATAGTGATATAATTTACCCCCTCCACACTTAATATGTACATTGCCCTCAATGTACAAAGATAAAGTTAGTGGCAATTATAGAAAAAAGATCATAAGATGGGGAGAGATGTGAAACTTCCTAAATGTTAAATGAATGAACTCTCTAGTTTGGAGTTATGTAGAGTGGAGAAGGATACTCCGGTGGTGGTAGAGGTTGGGTTCCACAAGTGTTGCACCAAAAGAATATTATATCTTGTGGTCGAGTAGGGCATGGCAGTTGTGGAAAACCTTTTCCAATGGAGTTTGAAGTTCCTAAGTAATTGTGAGCTTTGTAGCTCTTTATAACTGTGATAAAATCAAGAACTTTTTAGGGGATATAAAGAAGAAGAGTTACTCGTAATGAAATATCCGAAATTAAAAATAAAATAGTATCAAAAGGAAATAAAATAAAAAGTTAAAAGTAGAAATAATAAGAAAATTGATAAATAAAAATAAAATTAAAGATAAAATAAAATGAAATATTTAAACATCATCATCGCCGGATGGTTCGGAAAGTGGTGATGGCGATGAAATGTGGAGGTGCTGACAAATCTACTGTAGAGTAGCATCAATGTTATCAAATCACTGAAAACACTGCTGCTCAAATTGAGTGAGGCACTCAGAGATGTCAGAATATGAAGCCGCTGCATGAACTGGACAATGGATGGGTGGTGGCTAAGACAGTGGGTCCTCGTGTCGTGGAGGGACATCATCAGTAATGTCCTCGGGAACCTCCTCCTCGGTTGATTGGGCGAGACGATATTGAGGAGGGTAGGTTTCGCGATGCTTTTCAATCATCCTCATACTTAGCATGCTCGAGATGCTTTGTGGAGACATCTGGCCAATGAGAGTAAAGGAGGATTCTTGTGCCGCTGTGTTGAGGAGCCCAAAGTGCCGAGCCAACCTAGTCACATAGGGGCCAATAGAGATGACCCCCTTGTGGTGCCGTTCAGTCTGATGGCGAATGGCGAGGGCAATGAAGTAAGCGAGGTTGAAGACGTGCCCATGCAACATACACCATAGGAAATAGGCGTCGTGAGTGTTGACGACGCCGGTGCTCTCTCGTCTCCCTATCAGAGTGTGGGCCAAGATGGCATGGAGGTACCTCAAAGATGAAGGGAGAGCCGATGCCTTAGAGCGGCTAGGGTTGTAGGTGGTTGAGCGAAGGACAAGGGCGTTCTAGCACTTCGATGGAGAATAATGGATGTGGCAGTTGAGAGTATCGAGGTCATTCTCCTCTTTGAACTCCTCCGTGTAGAGGCCCAGTGCAGTACCGAATTTTGGGACGCTCAACTAGTGGACTAAATCGCTGAGGTGAAATTAGACCGTGCCGGGATCATCATAGTTGGTCATTACGGTCTGAAGATGGAATGTTGAGCATAGTTCCATCGTGAGCTCGAGATACGTCGGCTCGACGATCTCAAAGAAAAGCTTCTAAGGGTCGGTGGTGAGGAGGGCCCATATCGCATCAGCCAGTTGAACTTGTTCTACTGCAACCCAGTCGATGCAGCAGCCCACAACTAAAGGTCGGGCCTAAAGTATCTGGAAAAGTTCTTCTGGGGGTCTAATGGGAAACTGCAGGAAGGGGTGGTGAATTTCAGCAGTAGGACCCGAGGAAGATGACGCTCCTTTCTTTTTCTTCGAAGTAGGGATGGCGACTTTCTTTCCACGTAAAGATGACATGGTATACCTGCAAGCAAAACCATTATTCCATCTTGATGAATGGACAAGGTAAAATGTAAACAAGTTCAAAAAGGAAAAAGTCATGAATTAGAACTAATAATTTCAGCCACAACATACTAACACTAACAAACCTAACCAAAACAATCAATTTTATGGCCTAATTTCGTGGCATTAGCATGGTGATAGGATGAATATAAAAATGGCAAAGAACTCTATGGAAACGTAAAAAGCATGAATGTATCACAATGCATGGATTATAATGGAAAAGAATAATAAGCAAGTGAGAACTATGAATATTAACTTAGAATAGGTTAATGGAGCTTGAGAAATCATGAAATAAGTAAAAAAAAATTTCAACATGAAATAGATGATAACTACTCTAAAAATGAAATTTAAATGATAGAAAAATGGGAATTGTATGAGATAAATGAAGATTATTATTATAAATAGCATTAGAAATAAGTAAAATAAAAGAAAAACGAGTAAACAAACGCTAAAAAGAGGGATTTGGGCATCAAAGATAGAGTTGGAAGTGGCACAATGGCATGGCAGAGAGGCCGTGTGGAGTTGCAGCGGCTAGGGTTAGGAATTTTGGGTGAAGATGATGATGAATAGTGAAGGGTTTTTATAGATTTTAGGGCACATGGCCAGGGGACATGCTCATGTGCCCTAATTTTAGCTCGTGCGTTTTGCGTTTTTTCAAATTTTGATGCCTCTGACATACAGCCCACGCCTGTGTACCTTGGGCGTGTTGAGGCACATGGCCGTGCCTAGCTTCGTTCGCTTCTCCCACATCCATGTATTTAGGTCTACACCCGTGTTATTTTGATAGGTTCGACCACGAGTGCTAAGTACGGGCGTGTCGCACGCCCGTGATGTTTTGGCAGGATCGACCATGGTTTTATAACATGGGCGTGTCACACGCCCGTGTTATTTTGGCAGGATCACCCACGGCCATGTCGCACGGCCGTGGCCATTTATCACAGCCCCCGTGTTGGGAAAAGTCCTTGCCCTATTTTCACACGGTCTACAGCACGCCCGTGTGCCTGGCCGTGTGGGTGTGGAAAACCTATATTCAAGAGCTTATTTAGTAGGTTAGGTGTTAAATACTAAAATTTAAAGAAGTTAATACCGTTAGTGCTCGGGTTGCCTCCTGAGAAGCGCTTATTTTTAGTCTAAGCTCGACTTACCTCTCCATTGAATGATCTTGGTGGTTTGAGGAGTTTACACTCCTCATTCCTCTATCAATTTCATCAAAATAAGGTTTTAGACGGGTATTGTTTACCTTAAAAGTTTCGAATGTGGGATGGATTACCTCCATTGTACCGAATGGGAAAATGCTAAGTACCGTAAGAGGAATTTCTTCATTCGGTTTGACAGTGGTAATTTGAGGATCTGCGACATCTACTAATACTTTATCTCCAACCTTAAGTTGATTTGGTGAGGTATTGATCTCGTCCTAGCGTAGTTTTGGTTTATCGTATGTTCTCTATTTATGTGTCTGCCATTCACCTAGCTCCTCGATTTGTAGCATTCGTTCTTCATGAATAGGTCCTCTATTGTTTCTTGAACATGGCTCATGTATATCCTTTGATCTTATTTTCTACAAAGTAGGTTGCAATATATGGTCAGTTTTAATAGAATGGTTTATACAATCACCTTCAATTTTTGATGTGTTGCCAGAATTGCGAGCTTGAAGGGTGATTGTTTTGTCTCCCACACGAAGTGTGAGTTCACCTATGCCAACATCAATAATCGTTCTAGCAGTTGCTAAAAAGGACCTTCCTAAAATCAAAGTAGTGTTGCTATCCTCCTCTATGTCTAGAACAACGAAATCAACTGGGAATATAAATTTGTCAATTTTAACTAGTACATCTTCAATAATACCCTTGGGAAATCTAATAGTTTTATCTGCTAACTGAATGCTCATCCTAGTTTGTTTGGGTTTCCCAAGACATAGTTGCTTAAACATTTTGTAAGGTATGACGTTAATGCTAGCCTCTAAATCAGCCAATGCATTATTAACATCTAAGTTACCAATTAAGCAAGGAATTGTAAAACTCCCTAGATCTTTTAATTTGTTGGGTCGCTTATTCTGTAGAATAGCTGAGCAAACTGCGTTTAGCTCCACATGCGACGCCTCGTCCAACTTCCGCTTATTTGCCAAGAGCTCCTTTAAAAACTTCATTACGTTCGGCATCTGCGAGAGAGCTTCAATAAACTGTAAGTTGATATGTAATTTCTTTAAGAGTTTAAGGAATTTACCAAATTTTTCATGCGATCTTTCCTTGTCGCATTGGGATATGGCACACAAGATTTATATTCTACACTTACCATTTTTTTCTTATTGTGACCTACCTCATATTTACTTACCACAATTCCTTGCCTCGGCTCTGGCTCAAGCTTAACTAATCCTTCTTCACCTTGAACATTAATCGCATTGAGCTGTTCCCACAGCTTAGGTTCAGTATTACTTGGCAAGCTACCTGGTGGTCGTTTGGAAATTAGTTTGGGTAGCTGGCCTATCTGAGTTTTGAGCCCTTGGATCAACGCTTGTTGATTCTTAAGTGCTATCTCGGTATTCTGGAAACGAGTTTCTGACACCGCGATGAATTTAGATAGCATCTCCTCAAGGTTCAGTTTCTTTTCCTATTGATAAGATGGTTGTTGGAAACCCGAAGGATTTTGTGGCCTTCGATTTCTTTGACCACCCCATGAGAAATTTGGGTGGTTCCTCCAACCTGCATTGTAAGTATTACTATATGGGTTATTTTGAGATCTAGAGTTATTGTTACCCATATAGTGGACTTGTTCCTCTTCGGTTGTAGGATTGAAGGGTTGATATTCTGTATGTACGCCTCCTCCACTTGAATCACACCTTATCACTGGATGTACCTGTGTAGAACCAAGTAAACCATCAGTCTTTTTATTTAGAATCTACACCTGATTTGATAACATATTAACTGCATCGACGTTATAAACGCCGACTGTTTTGGTTGGCTTAGTCCTCATGGCTTGCCACTGATAGTTATTCAGTGACATCTCTTCAATAAATTCGTAAGCTGCTTCAGGTGTTTTGTTGTTGATGGTTCTATCAGCTGTTGCATCAATCATCTGTCTTATTGAGGGGTTCACACCATTGTAAAACATTTGAACTGGTAGCCATAGAGGTAACCCATGGTGAGGGCACCTTCGTAGTAGGTCCTTGTATCTCTCCCATGCATCGTAGAGTGTTTCTAAATCCATCTGCACAAAGGAAGAAATATCATTACGTAATTTAGTTGTTTTAGCCGGCGGAAAATACTTTAATAAAAAATTTCGGTCATTTGTTCCCAAGTAGTGATTGATCCTCGTGGTAACGAGTTCAACCACTGTTTAGCTTTATTCCTTAACAAAAAAAGGGAATAACCGAAGGCGAATGGCATCATCAGAAATGCCATTAACTTTAAATGTGTCGCAAAATTCCAAAAATTTTGCCAAGTGAGTGTTGGGATCTTTATCCTACAAACCATCAAACTGAACAAATTGCTGTATCATTTGAATCGTGTTAGGTTTCAGTTCAAAATTATTTGCAGCAATAGCAGGCCAACTATACTTGACTCATTTCCTGTTAATGTAGGTTTAGCATAATCATACATAGTGCGTGGAGCTTGATTCTGATTTACTTGATCAGCGGCAACCACAGGAGGTAGGGGATTTTCCTGATTTTCAGCCATCTCCTCGGTTGTATTTGGAATATCGTCCTCTTGCTCTCCTTCTGTGTATCTTAGGCTTCACCTTATTTCTCTTCAGTTTCTGCGAGCTATGCGATCGATTTCTTCGTCAAAAAGTAATGGTCCCGACGGGTTCCTTCTAGTCATAAACTATAAGAACCTACCAGAAGAAAATAAAAGAAAATTTTAGTAAATAAAAAAATAAAAATAAAAACAAAATTTAAATTACAATAAAAGTAAATGGCTAAAGTAATAAAAATCGAGTGTTCCTAATATCTTCGTTCCCCGGCAACGGCGCCAAAAACTTGATCGTGATTTTTTGTGATAAGTTTTATAAATTTATAATTTATCATTCTTGAAACTAACTATTATCACAATGAAGGCAAGTGTACCTCTCGAACAGTAGTATAGCTTTAGCAAGATCGGATTGTCGAACCCAAAGAAACTAAAAGTACTAGTATTAACTATCTTTTCATTATCTAGCCTAAAAATAAAAGGTTTTGTTTATCTAAACTAATTAACTAAACTAAGAAATCACAGAAACTAGATTGGGGAAAATACTTTTGGAAAGACGATTGATTTAAGACAATATCTAAGGAAAAATCCACCTAGACTTCACTTGTTATTTGACTCTGAATCGGATGATTTATTCATGCAATTTGTTCCGTAGAAATCCCTAAGTTATGTTATTATCCCTATTCAAGACTAATAACGTCTAACCCTAGGTTGAATAATTGAAATCTCTTTCTAATTAACACCCTAAGGTTGCATTAACTAGATCTATAGATCCCCTTATTAGGTTTCACCCTAATCCGGCAAAATCTTGTCACCCTCTCTAGGCGCGCAATCAACTCCGCTTAATTATGAAAAAATTACTCTTAGACAGTCCTCCAAATGAGAGCATTAACTTGAATCAATATCCTGGAATACCGAAACAAGAATTAAGAACACATAATTAAGAACAAGTTAAATATTTATCATACAATTCAGATAATAATAACAAGATCCGTCTTAGGTTTCATTACCATTAGGTATTTCGGGGATTTAGTTCATAACTAAAAAGGAAAACATCACATAAGAATAATAAATACAAAACATAAAGAAAACCCAAAACTCCTAAAGGAAAATTGAGGAGAGATCTTCAGTCTTGATGATGAATCCAGCTTCTGAGATGGATCAATTGGCTTTCTTTGAGTAATTCCTTGCTTCCTTCTTTGTGTCTCCTCTTTAGTCATCCTCTCGGGTGTTTAAATAGGCTTTAGAATGCCTAAAAGCCCTAAAATTGCCCTTTTTCTGAATAGAATTTACCTAAGGTTCGGCAGGGCCACGCCCGTGTACGATTACTTCAGGCCGTGGTCAAGGCTGAGAGATCAACACGCCCGTGTTGAGGTTGTTTTAGGCCGTGTTCAAACCTATTAGAATGGCATGGGCGTGTGTGATGCCCGTGTGAGGAAGTCCAGGGCGTGTTGTTTTCCCACATCGGCCCATTTTCTCTGTTTTTTGGCCCGTTTCTTGTTCTTTTTACTCTCCTATGCTCACCTCAGTATAGAACATGGAATTAAAGGATTAGGAGCATCAAATTCACCAAATCTAAGCAGAAATCATTCATAAATGTGTTAAGCATGGGATAAAAATATGTATAAATTACGGTTTATCACTTTTGACTACTTTGCAATATAGTCCTTTATACACAAAATGGCAAATTTATGCAATTTACCCTTAACCCATGTATAACTGAATTTCACATAGTCACATAACAGCCCATATTTTCATTTTATTCACAATATCAACCACAACATTTCTATCTTTTATAAATTAATCCCTAATTCTCATTTTTGTCAAAAATCACTTTATAAAACTTGTATATCTACTAACAACCATCAATAATCTAATATTAGACTTCAAAATACCTAAGTATTCAACAATGGCATCTCTCAAAATATATAACAATTTCAAAAATGAAGCTATGGGCTAGCTAGATTAAGCTAGAACGAGCTCAAAAACATAGAAATCATTAAAAATCGAGTCAAAATCGTACCTTAATCAAGCTTCTAAGTGCCAAAACCTCAAGCCCTAAAAATAGCTGATTTGTTTCTCAATTTTCTGCTTGGAGAAGATGGGAAAGTATAAAATGAAATTTTGGTTTTATTAATATTAACACTAATTTGCATTTTACCAAATTAACCTTTATAAAATTTAATAATTTCAAAAATACCTAGCTAACAACTTCCACTAACACTTATAAAGTTCTATTTGACATGAAAGGACTCCCACATTTCAAGCTATAGCCATATAACACTTTTAAACAATAGTACTCAAGTTTTACGCGTTACGCGATTTAGTCCTTTTTACTAAATTAAGCATTTAAACGATAAAATTTCTTTACGAAACCTTCACATAATTAATCTATCATGATGCAAACATTATTAAAATATTAAAATAAATATTTTAACTTCATATATGTGGTCCCGAAACCATGGTTTTGATTTGACCTAAAAACGGGCTGTTACATAAACTATGTTATGTAAGTGGTATCTATATGTCTATTAATGATTATGTTGTTATTTATTTGCATGTGAACTTACTAAGCCATATGCTTACTCCCCTCTCTTTTCCATTTTCTTATACTAACACCAAGCTAGCTTAGGGATCGAAGGACATCGGAGACTCGATCACACTATCAATTGGAAAATTTGGGTATAGTTAGTCTCAAGATATTGAGTATGGCAAGTATAGGGACTTGGTCTTTTTGTTATATGTCATATTGGTTTTTCCAAATATGTTGGCTTATGGTAATATTTGATTCATTTTGTATATGGTCATGTGATATGGTTCATATTGATTATTTGGGTTGTAACCCTAATTAATTATGCATGCATGCAATGTGTTATACTTGATGTGGTTGCCTATGGATGATATGTGAGATGAATGGCACATGTGCTTAATGAATGAATTGTGGGTAATAAGTATGACCAAAGCTATAGTATAATTGAGTAAATTGAAAGTAGGTTATCATGATGAATAAATATGAAATTGGTGTGGAATGCCATATGAAAGCATGATGGTTTGGTTAGGTGATATGTTGACATTACAATGTCATGGACTAATCATGTTTATAAGTATTTGAGTGACTAAATATACTATGTTGCATGCCATCAAAAATGTATGAGTGAGTGAGCATTTAAGGGTGACAAATGGCTTGGAAAATAGCCTCAAAGTTGTCCACACGAGTAGACACACGGGCATGTGTCTAGGCCGTGTGTGACACACAGTCTACCCCATGGGCGTGTGATTCAACCGTGTGTCCCCTGCACCCTAATAAGGTGAGACAGAATGTCCAGTAGTAAACATATGGGTAGAGACACGGTCGTGTGTCTCAGCCGTATGAAGGGCACGGCCTTAGGACATGGGCGTGTGCCCAGGCCGTGTGAAGTCTGCACTTAATTTTGGAATTTAATTCACCACACGGCCTAAGCACACGGGCATGTGACTTGGCCATGTGACCCTATTTGTGTTGATGATGTCATAAATAGAGAGCTACACGGGCTGAGGACAAAGACGTGTCCCAAGCCACACGGACGTGTGTGACCACACGGCCTACTCACATGAGTGTGTGACCCTGTTTCATGAAAATTTTTCTAAGTTCTTCTAAAGTCCTTGAATTAGTTTTGAACTGCTCTTGACGTATATTTTAGGCCTTGTAGGCCCATATAAAGGGCGATTTGCATATGTATGAATGAATTCATTTTGAACGAAGTTTTATGGCCTGTTGTGTATGTGTTTGCTGGTATTTAAGTCTGGTAATGCCTCGTATCCTGTCCTGGTGTCAAACTCAGGTAAGAGGTGTTACATTTAGTGGTATCAGAGCTACGGTTTAGTCAAATTTTGGACTAACATAGCATGTGTACGAGTTTAGCTATACATACCATGCATATATTATGATAGTGTGATGACTCCTGACAATTTTGACATGTGTTTTCATAAAGTAAATGGATCTCGACAGAGCAGTGGTAGATGATGTTGAAAGTAACGCGCCTGTACCCATGAAGGGCCAGCGCCGTCTGATAGTAGACCCTCTACAGTTAGTCGATGAGAAGAAGGCTGGGAAGCCTTTCTTCATATGATGGACGTCTGGTATACAGAGTTCATCCGAACGAATCCGAATGCTCAACCCCCTCCATCCCCTCCTATTCCTCAGCCTATTCTTGTAGCACCCCAAGGTATAGGTTTTATGAGACTGAATAGACCTCCAGTGGATAAAATTTGAAAGCAAGGGGCCGAAGAGTTTCGAGATTATCATTAGGGTGTTTGATGAGCTATCATGCACACCAGAGGAATGTATGAAGTGTGTTTTATCCCTTCTGAGTGACTCGACTTATCAGTGGTGGAACACTTTTGTGTCGGTGGTACCAAGGGAGAGAATTAACTAGGAATTTTTCCAAAAAGAATTCCGTAAGAAGTACATTAGCCAGAGATTTATTGATCAAAAAGGAAAAGAATTCCTCGACTTAAAACGGGGCCGAATGACGGTAACAGAATATGAGCATGAATTTGTGAGTCTAAACAAATACTCTTGAGAATGCGTATTGACTGAGGCCATCATGTGCAAAAGATTTGAAGATGGATTAAACAAAGACATTCAGTTGTTGGTAGGTGTCCTTGAACTGAGAGAATTTGTTGTGCTCGTAAAAAGAGCTTGTAAGGCTAAGGAATTGGCTAAAGGGAAGAGAAAAGCTGAGTCAGAGTCTTGAGATTCAAAGAAAAGACAGATGGGTAAATCATTCCATTCCTCAACTGACAAACCGAGAGACTTTAATACTCGAACGAGTGTTTTAGTTGGGTTTTTGAACAGAAACCATGGAAAACAGTATTCGTATAACAGTTCAGTTTAGATCCTAGTCAAAATAGTGGTTTTGGGACCACAAATCTAAGTTCAAAAAAAGTATTTTGATATTATTTTATGTGTCTGTGATATGTGAAATTATATCTACGAAGTTTCTGTGATTTAATTTGTTTGTTTCTGTGCTTAATTAGGAAAAAGGACCTAATCGCGTAAAATGTAAAAGCTGTGTGCTAGATGTTAAAAGTGTCTATTTGACTTGTCTTATTAAAATAGAGGTCGTTATATTGTTATTTGACCATTAAACTTATAAGTGGACATTAATGGTCATGAATGTTAATGTTTTTAATGTTTAAAGACAAGGGTAAGATAGTAAAATGTATATTAAGTTAATATACATAAACAAAGCATGGAATTACCCATTATCATCTTTGTTCTTGCCAAATTCATCAAAGAAAAAGAAAAGAAAGTTGAGCTAGGGTTCGACACTTGTAAGCTTTGATTTAGGTATGTGTTTTGCTCAGTTTTTGATAATTTCTACGTTTCTGTGATTGTTGCTTCGTGTTCTTCAAAACCCATGTCTGAATTTATGTTTCTGTTGAAGATTATGAAATGTGCCATTAATGATTATATGAGCTTTGTAATGTTTTTATATGGATTATGAAAGATATATGTGAGATTATCATGCTTTGTTTTTGAATTTTTGATGGAATAGAGCTATTGGGGCTAATTTGTGAAAATGAGGTTTTGAAGGACTAAATTGTGAATTAAATATGTTATTTGGGCTTGTATAGAAGTTATTTATATTCGACCAAGCTATAGTCTTAGTGAATTTTACGTATTTGTGATTTGTGAAAAATTGACTAAATTGTCAAAGTGTGAAAATGTAAGGGCTAAAATGCAAAGTGCCCTAAATATGTGTTCATGGATAATTTTGAATGAAATGAATGATTGAATGGTTGAATTTGAATTGTATTAGATCAAGAACAAAGAAAATCAGACTTAGATTGAGGGAACTTCAAAATAGTTAAATAGTCGACTCGTTTCTGTCTGAAATCCGTACGAGGTAAGTCAAAATACAATTACGTGTTAAATTGATTGAATGTTGTATATACAAGTTATAATCTATATTGGACGGCTGTGAGAACCTGATGAATGAATTCTGAGTAAATTTCGATAATATGCTAGTATTTGAAAAGCTCTGTATGTTTCTAAAGGAACGTTGACATCGATCTGATTTCGTGTTAGACCATGTCTGGGACATCGACATCGTATCTGATTTCGTGTAAGACCCTATTTGGGACAAAGGCATCGATACTGAATTACATGTCAGACCGTGTCAAGGACATCGGCATTGTACCCTGTTATTGAATATTTGTATCATTTCTGAACCATCTAATGATAGCGTACGAGATATGGGAATGAATATATGAAATGTATAATCTATAAAGGTACGTTTGTATCGTACTAAATTTCTGAATATGAAAGACTCTGTTTCTATGAAATAATGAATGCGAAGTATGTACGAAATCATGGAAATGGAACATGACATGTATACAAGCAAATGAGCATGGTTAGGCTCATGAATTACTTTGTGAAATGGTTGTGAATTCTTTCTATTGACTTTTACTTTATATGCTTTAATAGCTAGATTAGTTGTATTTGGCTTACTAAGCTCTTTGTAGCTTACTCTGTGTGATTTCTGTTTGTTTTACAATTACTGTAGCTACAAAAGGCTCGAGGATAGTCGAGGATTGTCACCATACTATCGAACTCATTTTGGTACTGTTGAAAGTGTAAATATTTTTAAGTATGGCATGTATAGGCTAGAATGTTTATGTTTTAAGCTTTGATATGTATATATGTTATGCCATGAGAGTTGGCTAGCAAATGGTATGTTTGTGCTTAGTTTTGGTAAATGGTTTGTGATGCCAAATTGTGTATGCTTGTAACGGTTATATGGCCTTGTATGTAGTGGTCATTTTGAAATATGCTAAATTGAAGAAATGTGATTGTCACTCACGAAAAGTTTTAAAATTTATAAATGATCGTACTTAAACTAACTGTTATCACGACGAAGGCAAGCGCACCTATCGAACAGTAGTATAGTTTTAGCAAGATCGGATGTCGAACCCAAAGGAACCAAAAGTACTAGTATTAACTTTCTTTTTATTATCTAGCCTAAGAATAATGAAGGTTGTTTTAATTAACTAATTAACTAATCTAAGGATGAACAGAAGATAGATTTGGGGAAAATACTTTTGAAAATGAATTGATTTAAGACAACACCCAAGGAAAAATCCACCTAGACTTATCTTGTTAACTGACTCAAAACTAGACGATTTATTCACTTGACTTGATCCGTGGCAATCTCTAAGTTATGTTATTATCCCTATTCAAGACTAATAATGTCTAAACCTAGGTTGATTAATTGAAATTTCTTTCTAATTAAAACCCCTAGTTTTGCATTAACTCGATCTATGGATTCCCTTATTAGATTTGACTCTAATCCGATAGATTTATGACGTCCTATCTCTAGGATTGCATGCAACTCCGCTTAATTATGAGTGATCTACTATTAGACAAGGACTATTCATCCTCCAAATAAGCACATCAATACTTGAATCAATATCCTGGAATATTCAAACAAGGGTTAAAGCCATAATTAAGAACAAATCAAATATTTATCATACAGTTCAGAAAATATTAACAAGATCTGTCTTAGGTTTCATCCCCCTTAGGTGTTTAGGGGATTTAGTTCATAACTAGAAAAGAAAACATCTCAGAAGAATGATAACAAAACATAAAGCAAACGCAAAAACCCCTGAAGGCAATTGAAGGGAGATCTTCAGTCTTGGAGGTGAATCCAGCTTCTGAGATGGATCAATCGGCTTCCTTCCAGTAATTCCTTGCTTCCTACTCTGTGTGTCCTCTTTCATCCTCCTCTAGGGTGTTTAAATAGGCTTTTAGAATGCCTAAAAGCCCTCCAAATCACCCTTTTCTGAATAGAACTTAACTTGGGCTCGACAGGGACATGCCCGTATACGATTACTTCAGGCCATAGTCAAGGCTGAGAGATCAACATGCCCGTGTTGAGGTTGTTTTAGGCCGTGTTCAAGCCTGCTAGAATGGCACATGCGTGTATGCTACCCATGTGAGGAAGTCCAGGCCGTGTTGTTTTCCCATGTCGGCCCATTTTCTCCGTTTTTTGGCCCGTTTCTTGTTCTTTTTGCTCTCCTATGCTCACCTAAGTATAAAACATGAAATTAAAGGATTAGGAGCATCAAATTCACCAAATCTAAGGAGAAATCATTCATGTATGTGTTAAGCATAGGATAATAATATGTATAAATTATGGTTTATCAAATACCCCCACACTTAAGCGTTTGCTTGTCCTCAAGCAAAATCCTCAATTCACAATTAAGAATTCCTTTTTCTCAACTTATAATTCCCATCAATAATATCTCAAACTAATCCATAAGTAATCATACATTGAGAATTCAACTAGAAAAACATCAAAGTTTCAAACTTTCCAAGTTGAGCGTCTTATTACGAAAAACATAGGCATTTCCCCTCATCTAAGTAATCACCTTTGATTCAAAATTTCACAGAGTTTAACATCCTCACTAAAGATTCACTCAAATCACACGAGGTGTTTAAGGACAATGAATTTAGCACTTAACAGTCAATGTGAAAAGTTATTACCATAGGCTTGCATGAAAATCAAATCTCCACCACTATAAATTGAGATGATACATCAATCAAAAGGTCTTTAGAGGGTTGTAACGAGGCTTTGGTTAGGGGGTGTGGTCACAAGCTGAAAGAGAAAGTTAGAATCGATATTGAATTGAAAAATCACATAACTAGAAAAATATTTAATCATCAATTGCGTACAAAAGAGCTTCTTCTCAGAATATGGAATTAAACACTCAAGCTTCAAAAATACGAGTTACTGCTAATAAATAGATATGTATGTATTTTTTTAAGCACATAAATTAACACAAACTAACTATTAAGAAAAAGACATAGCTAAGCAATTTATTCAAATCAGATCTCGACAAAAATAGGGACAAAATTAAAAAATAGGGACAAATTAATTGAGAGGATTTCAACAATAATGAGTTATGGGTTAATATTAAGGGTAAATCAATGAATGGGATGTTAGGCTCAAAGGGGTTTACAAAGGGTTAATTGTGAAGGTAGGCTTTTCATGGCATGAGTGGGTTAAACCTAAGTGCCTCTATCATCTTGACATATCAAATCAAATGGTGTGGTCTTGACATGCATAATCAAGCAAGTTCTAGAATAACAATTCGATATTGACGCACTCAAGCAATAATAAAAGTGAGCATGAAAGAAATAATAGATGCTCTAAAGGCTCAAAATATCACAAAAATTATGGCTTTTTGATGTTTAAACCTGTGGATTTTAATTCAAGATGAAACCTAAACCTGGGGAAAACAACCTAAAATTTTAAATCCTCAAAAATCAACTTATCATGCTTGATTCTCTAAAGTCTTAAAGTTTAAATAATCAATGCATGAATATCTATGTTTTAATTCAAGATGTATCAATAAAAATCATAAATGAATCAAAATTCATTCTAATAATGATATGAGGGATTTACAAGAGAATAAGATAAAATTTAGGGATTTTTCTTATAGTGATATAATTGACCCCCCCACACTTCAGATGTACATTGCCCTCAATGTACAAAGATAACATTAGTGACAATTATAGATATAAGATCATAAGATAGGGAGAGAAGTGAAACTTCCTGAATGTTTAAATGAATGAACTCCTTAGGTTAGAGTTATGCAGATTGGAGGAGAATACTCTGATAGTGGTAAAGGTTACGTTCCACAAGTGGCAGTCGTGGAGAACCTTTTCCAGTGGAGTTTCAAGTTCCTAAGTAATAGTGAGCTTTGGAGCTCTTTATAACTGTGGTAGAATCAGGAACTTTTTAGGAATATAGAGGAATAGGATTACTCATGAAGAAATACTTGTAAATATAAAGTACTTAATAATTATAATAATTATAAAGTACTTAATAACTGTCACACGCCCGTGTTACTTTCTCAGGTTCAACCACAGTTCTAAGCCACGGGCGTGTCGTACGCCCGTGTTATTTTCGCAGGTCGCCCACGGCCATGTCGTAGGGCCGTGGAAATTTATCGCATCCCATGTTTTAGGAAAAATTTTACTTTATTTTCACACGGCCGTATCGCACGGTCGTGTCTCTTCTCGTGTTATAGACACGGCCTAAGGCACGCCCGTGTGCCTAGCCATGTGGATTTTGGAAACCTGTGTTGAAAGACTTAGTTAGTGATCTAGATGTTAAAACTTGAAATTTAAATAAAATTTAAATAACTAAATTAAAATAGTTAGTACTCGGGTTGCCTCCCGAGAAACGCTTATTTATAGTCTAAGCTCGACTTACCTAGGTTTCACGCGGTCATGGTGGTTCAAGGAGTTTACACTCCTCATTCCTGTTATTAGTTTCATCAAAATAAGGTTTTAAGCGAGTAATATTTACCTTAAACGTGTCGAATTTGAAATGATTTACCTCGACTGTACCGTATGGGAAGATGTTAAGTACCGTAAGACGAATTGCTCCATTTGGTTCAGAAGTGGTAATACGAGGATCTGCGGCATCTTTGTCTCTAATCTTCAGTTGATTTTAGGAAACATTTAGCTCATCATGGCATGTTTTCGGTTAATCTGTCCGCAATTCATCTAACTCCTCGATTTGTAGCCTTCGTTCTTCATGGATAGGTCCTTTGTTGTTGCTTGAACATGGCTCATGTATGTCCTTCGAACTTATTTCCTGCAAAGTAGGTTGCAACATATTTTCAGTCTTGGTAGAATGTTTTATACAACCACCTTCAATTTTTGATATGTTGCTCAAATTGCAAGCTTGAGGGGTGATTGTTTTGTCTCCCACACGAAGTGTGAGTTCGCCTGTGCCAACATCAATAATTGTTCTAGCAGTTGCTAAAAAGGGCCTTCCTAAAATTAAAGGACCGTTACTATCCTCCTCTATGTCTAGAATAACGAAATCCACTGGGAATATAAATTTTTCAATTCTAACGAGTACATCTTCAACAATACCCCTAGAAAATCTAATAGTTTTATCTGCTAATTGAATGCTCATCCTAGTTTGTTTGGGTTTCCCAAGACCGAGTTGCTTAAACATTTTGTAAGGCACGACATTGATACTAGCCCCTAAATCAGCTAACGCATTGTTCACATCTAGACTACCAATTAAACAAGGAATTGTAAAAATCCCTGGATCTTTTAATTTATTAGGCAGCTTATTTTGTAAAATAGCTGAGCAAACTGCGTTTGACTCTACATGCGGCGCCTCATCCAACTTCCGATTATTTGTTAAAAGCTCCTTTAAAAACTTCATTGCGTTTGGCATCTGCGAAAGAGCTTCAATAAACGGTAAGTTGATAGTAATTTCTTTAAAAGTTTAAGGAACTTACCAAATTGTTCATCTGAGAGGTCTTTCCTTGTCGCATTAGGGTATGGTACACGAGGTTTATATTCTACACTTACAGATTTCTATTCATTGTAGCCTACCTTACCTTTACCTTTACTTTCCATAGATTCTTGTTTCGATTCTGGTTCAGATGCAACTAACCCTTCCTCACTGCTAATGTTAATCGCATTGAGTTGTTCCCTTGGATTAGGTTCAGTGTTACTTGGAAAGCTACCTTGTGGTCGCTCAGAAATTAATTTGGACAGATGGCCTATTTGAGTTTCGAGCCCTTGGATCGAAGCTTGTTGATTTTTAAGTGCTGTCTCAGTATTCTGAAAATGAGTTTCCGACACCGAGATGAATTTTGTTAACATCTCCTCATGGTTCAGTTTCTTTTCCTGTTGATAAGGTGGTTGTTGAAAACCCAGAGGATTTTGTGACCTTTGATTCCCTTGGACACCCTATGAGAAATTTGGGTGGTTCCTCCAACCTGCATTATAAGTATTACTGTATGGGTTATTTTGAGATCTAGAGTTATTATTACCCATATAGTGGACTTGTTCCTCTTCGGTTCTAGGATTAAAGGGTTGTTATTCTGTATGTATGCCTCCTCCACTTGAATCACACCTCATCACTAGATGTACCTGCGTAGAACCAAGTAAACCATCAATATTTTTATTTATAAGCTCCACCTAATTTGATAACATATTAACCGCATCGACGTTATAAACGCTGCTGTTTTGGTTGGCTTAGTCCTTATGACTTGCCACTGATAATTATTCAGTGACAACTCCTCAATAAATTTGTAAGCTGCTTCAGGTGTTTTGTTGTTCATGGTTCCACCAGCTGCCGCATCAATCATCTGTCTTGTCGAGGGGTTCACACCATTATAAAATGTTTGAACTTGCAGCCATAGAGGTAACCCATGGTGAGGGCACCTCCATAGTAGGTCCTTGTATCTCTCCCATGCATTGTAAAGTGTTTCTAAATCCATCTGCACAAAAGAAGAAATATCATTCCTTAGTTTAGTTGTTTTAGCAGGTGGAAACTATTTAAGTAAGAACTTTTCAGTCATTTGTTCCCAAGTAGTGATTAATCCTCGTGGTAACGAGTTCAACCACTGTTTAGCTTTATTCCTCAACAAAAAGGGAAATAGCCGAAGGAGAATGGCATCATCAGAAATGCCATTGATTTTGAATGTGTCGTAAAGTTCCAGAAAATTGGGCAAATGAGTATTTGGGTTTTCGTCCTGCAAACCATCGAACTGAACAAACTGTTGTATCATTTGAATTGTGTTAGGTTTCAGTTTAAAATTATTTGCAGCAATAGCAGGCCAAACTATACTCGATTCAGTTCCTGTTAAAGTAGGTTTAGCATAATCATACATAGTACAAGGGGCAGGATTTTGATTTACTAGGTCAGCAGCAATCGCAGGAGGTACCAGATTTTCCTGATTTTCGGCCATCTCCTCGGTTGTAGTTAGAATATCGTCCTCTTGCTCTTCTTCTGTGTATCTTAGGCTTCGCCTTATTTCTCTTCGGTTTCTGTGAGCTGTGTGATCGATTTCTTCGTCAAAAAGTAATGGTCCTGACGGGTTTCTTCTAGTCATAAACTATAAGAACCTTCCAGAAGAAAATAAAAGAAAATTTAGTAAAAATAAAAAATAAAAAAAATTAAATTGCAATAAAAGTAAATGGCTAAAGTAATAAAAATTAAGTGTTCCTAATATCTTAGCTCCCCGGCAACGGCACCAAAAACTTGATTGTCACTCGCGATAAGTTTTAAAATTTATAAATGATCGTACTTAAACTAACTATTATCACGACGAAGGTAAGCGCACCTATCGAACAGTAGTATAGTTTTAGCAAGACCGGATGTCGAACCCAAAGGAACCAAAAGTACTAGTATTAACTTTCTCTTTATTATCTAGCCTAAAAATAATGAAGGTTATTTTAATTAACTAATCAACTAATCTAAGGATGCACAGAAGATAGATTTGGGGAAAATACTTTTGGAAAACTGATTGATTTAAGACAACACCCAAGGAAGAATCCACTTAGACTTCTCTTGTTAACTGACTCTGAACCAGACAATTTATTCACTTGACTTGATCCGTAGAAATCCCTAAGTTATGTTATTATCCCTATTCAAGAATAATAACGTCTAACTCTAGGTTGATTAATTGAAATCTCTTTCTAATTAAAACCCCTAGCTTTGCATTAACTCGATCTATGGATTCCCTTATTAGATTTGACTATAATCTGGCAGATTTATGTCGTCCTATCTCTAGGGTTGCATGCAACTCCGCTTAATTATGAGTTATCTACTCTTAGACAGGAACTATTCATCCTCTGAATAAGCACATCAATACTTGAATCAATATCCTGGAATATTCAAACAAGGGTTAAAGTCATAATTAAGAACAAATCAAATATTTATCATACAGTTCAGAAAATATTAACAAGATCCGTCTTAGGTTTCATCCCCCTTAGATTTTTAGAGGATTTAGTTCATAACTAGAAAAGAAAACATCTCAGAAGAATGATAACAAAACATAAAAGCAAACCCAAAAACCCCTAAAGGTAATTGAAGGGAGATCTTCAGTCTTGGAGGTGAATCCGACTTTCGAGACGGATCAATTAGCTTCCTTCCAGTAATTCCTTACTCCCTACTCTGTGTGTCCTATTTCATCCTCCTCTAGGGTGTTTAAATAGGCTTTTAGAACACCTAAAAGCTCTCCAAATTTCCCTTTTTCGAATAGAACTTAACTTGGGCTCGACAGGGACACACCCGTATGTGATTATTTCAGGCCGTGGTCAAGGCTAAGAGATCAACACGCCCGTGTTGAGGTTGTTTTAGGACGTGTTCAAGCCTGCAAGAATGGCACGGGCGTGTGTGCTACCCGTGTGAGGAAGTCCAGGCCGTGTTGTTTTCCCACGTCAGCCTATTTTCTCCATTTTCGGTCCGTTTCTTGTTCTTTTTGCTCTCCTATCCTCACCTGAGTATAAAACATGAAATTAAAGGATTAGGAGCATCAAATTCACAGAATATAAGGAGAAATCATTCATATATGTGTTAAGCATGGGATAATAATATGTATAAATTACGGTTTATCAAAACGGTAAGTTTAAGCATGAGTTAGAAGGTGCCATAAGTGAGCTATGAAATGAGCCTTTTGGCATGTTGTTGTAATAAGATTTTTAATGTGTTTTGGGTATAGATTTGAATAGGTTATTGAATGATGATGATTTAGTTATAATGAAGCATGTTTCGAGCATTGTATTGGCTAAAAGTTTTGGTATAAATGTTGTTTAATATTGCTTGTAGGAATGACCCAAAAAGGGGTGGCAAGTTGGCTTAAACCAAGCCTGTATTGTGCCACGCAGTTTGGAAACACGGGCGTGCCTTGTGGCCATGTATACAAAGCAGTAACCTCTTAAAGTCATACAGTTAAGACACATAGGCGTGTCATATAGCCGTGGGCTTAAGTCAGTAGCTAGCTAAGTTTTACACGGCCATCGCACATGGGCATGTCTGTTGGCCGTGTGTAAAAGTCAGTATATATACTGTGTTTTGGCACGATTGGATCACATGGGTGTGTCTGGTGCCCGTGTGTGCTATACGGCCTGGTCACACGGGCGTGTGACCTCAACAGAATTGAAAAATTTTTCTAAGTTCTAAAAATTCTGAATATGTTCGGTTTAGTCCCGACCTTTTCTAAAAGTATGTCTTAGGTCTTGGAGACCTCCATAAGGGATGAATTATTAATTTGCTTATGCATTAATATTATGTGATATCTATGATTCTGTGTTAATCTGTAATGTTCTGTCTGTCTGGTAATACCCCTTACCTATTTCGTAACAGTTATGAGATACGGGTGTTACATTTTATTGGCATCAGAGCTATGGTTTAGTCGGATCTAGCACTACCATAGCATATGTGAGTCTAGCTATACATGCCATATATCTGAAACTGCGATAATGTGATGAATCCTGACATTGAAATGTGCTTTTATATAGCAATGGATCCCAAAAGAGCTGTAGCTGACGATGTTAAAAGTAATGCACCTGCTCCCACGCAAAGGACGGTGCAAGATGATTCTCGACCGGCTACGAGTAGCTGTGATGGTGAGGCTAAGCAAGCCTTCTATCAGATAATGAATGATTAGTTCACTCAGTATATTAGAACCAATCTGGCTGTACAACAACCTCTACCCCGGTTAATCCTTCTCAAATTCCTGTTATGCCCTCAGTGAATCCGGCTCAGTTAAGTAGACCACCAGTTAATAAGATTAGAAAGTATGGGGTTGAAGAGTTTCGAGCTACAATGAATGATGATGCTGAAAGAGCCGAATTCTGGTTATAGAATACAATACGAGTGTTTGATGAAATGTCTTTGAATCCTGAAGAATGTGTAAAATGTGTTGTTTCGCTTCTGAGAGATACAGTGTACCATTGGTGGAAAACTTTAATATCTGTGGTTCTGAGTGAGAAGGTTACTTGGGATTTCTTCCAAGCTAAATTTCAGAAGAAATACATTAGTCAGAGATTCATCGATCAAAAATGTAAAGAGTTTCTCGAGCTTAAACAAGGCCGTATGTCTGTTACTGAATACGAATGTGAATTTGTGAGATTGAGCCAATATGCTCGGGAATGTGTATCAAATGAAGCAATAATGTGTAAAAGGTTTGAAGATGGACTAAATGAAGATATCCGTTTGTTAGTTGGAATTTTAGAGATTAAAAAAATGGTAGTGCTCGTTAAGCGAGCTTGTAAAGCTGAAGAATTAAGTAAAGAGAAAAGAAAGTTGATTCTGAAGCTAGAGATGTTAGAAAGGGATCTTCAAGTAGATCATTTTAGTCTGTGTCAAAGAAATTCTAAAGTGATCATAACCGTTCAAAGGCTGATGTAGGACATTCGAATCGAGATCGAGCTAGATCGCATTCGAATTTCAAAGCTCCTGCTTCTTCTGTTGCAAGTGTCGGAAATGTCTGATCTGATAAACCTGAATGTAATCAATGTGGTAAAAGGCATCTGGGAAATTGTAGATTGAATGACCGAGCCTATTTTCGATGTGGATCTCTGGACCATTTTGTAAGAGATTGTTCTGAACTTGCTGAGTAAGAGAATGTACAGAATCTGAGACCGAGTAACACCTCAGCTAAAGACAGACCTTCCAGAAATACGAGAAATGCAAGTGGTGGTCAAAGAGCTACTAGGGATACTGCTGTTAGATCTGAGGCCAGAGCACCTGCTAGAGCCTATGCTATCCGAGCTCGTGAGGAAGCCTCATCACCAGACATGATTACTGGTACTTTTACTCTTTATGATACTTTTGTGATTGCATTGATAGACCCTGGATCAACGCATTCTTATATCTGTATGATTTTAGTGCATAGTAAGACTTTGCCTGTAGAGTCTACTGAATTCGTAATTAGAGTATCGAACCCCTTAGTCAAAAGTGTCTTGGTTGATAAAGTCTGCAAGAATTGCCGGTTATTGATTCGAGATATCTGTTTTCTTGCTGATCTGATACTTTTACCTTTCGACGAATTTGATATAATTCTGGGAATGGACTGGTTAACTTTGCACGATGCTATTGTGAATTGCAAATGAAAAGTCATTGATTTAAGATGTAAGAATGATGAGATAATTCTAATTTAGTCTAGTGATCTGAATGGACTACCAGCTGTGATATCTACAATGAAAGCATGGAAATATGTGAAGAAAGGCTGTGAAGCCTACTTAGCTTATGTGTTAGACTCGAAAGTGAATGATAAGAAAGTTGAATTAGTACCTATTGTCTGTGAATTCTCTGATGTGTTTCCTGAAGAACTTTCGGGATTACCTCCAATTAGAGAGGTAGAATTTGGCATTGAATTGGTACCTGGTACAACTCCGATTTCGATAGCTCCGTACAAAATAGCTCTGACTAAACTAAAAGAACTAAAGTCTCAGTTGCAAGAATTAATCGATCGAGGATTTGCTAGACCGAGCTTTTCACCTTGGGGTGCTCTGGTTCTATTTGTGAAAAAGAAAGACGATACGATAAGAATGTGTATTGATTACTGTCATCTTAACAAAGTGACAGAACAAATATCCTCTGCCTAGAATTGATGACTTATTCGATCAGTTAAAAGGAGCTACTGTGTTTTCAAAAATAGATTTGAGATCAGGCTATTATTAGTTGCGAGTGAAAGATTCAGATATTCCGAAGACTGCTTTTAGAACGAGGTACGGTCACTATGAATTTTTAGTTATGCCTTTTGGATTAACGAATGCACCTACTATCTTTATGGATTTGATGAATAGAATTTTCAGACCGTATTTAGATCAATTTGTTGTGGTATTTATTGATGACATATTGATTTATTCACGTGATGAATCTGAACATACTGAGCATCTGAGAATAGTGCTACTGGACTTTGCGAGATAAACGGCCAGGCGCGAAGTTCGATGTAAGTGTGAGTACTTGGTTGCGAAGTTGGTTGGTTTTCTGGGTCATATAGTATCCACCTCTGGTATTCGGGTAGATCCGAGCAACATTTCAGCTACTTTGGATTGGAAACCTCCGAGGAATATCTCTGAAGTCTGTAGTTTTCTGGGGCTTGCTAGTTACTATAGAAGATTTGTGAAAGGTTTTTCGATGATTGCGACTCTGTTGACAAAACTACTACAGAAAGATGTAAAGTTTGATTGGTCTGAAAAATGTCAGAATAGTTTTGATCGATTGAAGACTTTGTTGACTGAAGTTCCGGTATTAGTACAACCTAAATCGGGTAAAAAATTTGTAATTTACAGTGATGCTTCGTTGATTAATTTGGGATGTGTTTTAATGCAAGAAGGAAAAGTCATGCTTATGCTTCGAGACTGTTAAAGCAGCATGAAAAGAACTATCCGGCACATGATCTTGAGTTAGCTGCTATTGTGTTTGTCTTGAAGATCTGGCGTCATTATTTGTTTGGTGAGAAATGTTACGTGTTTTCTGATCATAAAAGTCTAAAGTATTTGATGACGCAAAAAGATTTGAATCTGCGACAGAGAAGATGGTTAGAACTGTTAAAAGATTACGACCTGGTTATTGATTATCATCCAGGCAAAGTAAATGTGGTAGCGGATGCTCTGAGTTGGAAATCATTGCCTGCATTGCGTGCGATGAATGCTCATTTAGCACTGTTTGATGATATCTTGGTTTGTACCGAACTAAAAACAAAATCCTTGTTTATACAACAGATCTGCAAGGCTCAGAAATCTGACAATGAAGTAATAGTAAAACGAGCTCAGTGTGATTCTGAATTCTGAGTTGATGTTGATGATTGTTTGAGATTTAGAATAGACTTTGTGTTCGAGAAATTTAGAGTTAATTTGGACGATTTTGAGTGAAGCTCACAATAGTAGAATTTCTGTACATTCGGGAAGCACGAAAATGTATAATAATTTGAAACAACTATACTAGTGGTCGAGAATAAAAAGAGATATCTCTGATTTTGTTTCTAAATGTTTAATCTTTCAGCAAGTTAAAGCTGAACATCAAGTGCCATTTGGGTTATTACAACCGATTATGATTCCGGAGTGGAAATGGGATCAAGTGACCATGGATTTTGTTCCGGGTTTGCCTCTTTCTCCGAGAAAGAAAAATGCAATTTGGGTTGTAGTTGATCGTTTGACGAAATCAGCTCATTTTATTCCAATTCGATTTAATTACTCACTCGATAAACTAGCTGAGTTGTACATTTCTGATATCGTGAGATTGCATGGTGTGCCATTGTCGATAGTATCAGATAGAGACCCGAGATTTACATAGTGGTTCTGGAGGACATTGCAAGATGCTTTGGGTACTAAATTGTATTTTAGCACTGCTTTTCATCCGTAAACAGATGGTAAATCTAAGTGGATTATTCAGATACTCGAGGATATGTTGAGATGTTGCATTCTTGAGTTTGAAGGTACGTGGGAACAATATCTACCTTTGATTGAATTCACTTATAATAATAGCTTTCAATCGAGCATTAAAATGGCACCGTACAAAGCCTTATATGGTAGAAAGTGTAGAACTTTGTTATACTGGTCTGAGCTCAGTGAGAATAAGATTTACGATATTGATCTGATAAAAGAAACAGAATAAAAAGTGAAAGTAATCCGAGATAGTCTGAAAGCTACCTCTGATCATCAGAAATCTTATGCATATTTAAAACGAAAAGATATCGAATTTGAGGTCAGTGATAAAGTGTTTTTGAAAGTATCTCCGTGGAAGAAACTATTCCGATTTGGTAAAAAGGGCAAGTTGAGTCTGAGTTTCATCGGACCGTATGAAATCATTGAGCGAGTTGAGCCGGTTGCTTATAGATTGAGGCTACCACCTGAGTTAGAAAAGATCCATAATGTATTTCATGTATCGATGCTTCGACGGTACAGACCTGATCCTTTGCATGTAATTTCTTCATCTGAGATTGAAATCCAGCCTGATATGACTTATGAAGAAAAGCCGATCCGTATCTTAGCTCGTGAGGTTAAAGAGTTGTGAAATAAGAAAATTCCATTAGTTAAAGTGATGTGGCATCGACATGGTGTTGAAGAGGTCGAGTCTGAAGATGCTATGAGAGAACAATATCTAAATCTGTTTAATGGTAAGATTTTCGGGGACGAAAATCCCTAAGGGGGGAGAATTGTAACAGTTCGGTTTAGACCCTAGTCGGAATAGTGGTTTTGGGACCACAAATTCGAGTCTAAAAAAAATATTTTGATATTATTTTCTGTGTCTGTAACATGTGAATTCATATCTGCGAAGTTTCTATGATTTAATTTGTCTATTTCTGTGCTTAATTATGAAAAAGGACCTAATCGCGTAAAATGTAAAAGTTGTGTGCTAGATGTTAAAAGTATCTGTTTGACTTGTCTTATTAAAAGAGAGGTCGTTATATTGTTATTTGACCATTAAACTTATAAATGGACATTAATGGTCATGAATGTTAATGTTTTTAATATTTAAAGAAAAGGGTAAAATAGTAAAATGTATATTAAGTTAATATACATAAAACAAAGCATGGAATTACCCATTATCATCTTTGTTCTTGCCGAATTCATCAAAGAAAAAGAAAAGAAAGTTTAGCTAGGGTTCGGTACTTGTAAGCTTTGATTTAGGTATGTGTTTTGTTCGGTTTTTGATAATTTCTACGTTTTTGTGATCGTTGCTTCATGTTCTTCAAAACCCATGTCTGAATTTCTGTTTCTATTAAAGATTATGAAATGTGCCATTAATTATTATATGAGCTTTGTAATGTTTTTATATGGATTATGAAAGATATATGTGAGATTATCATGATTTGTTCTTGAATTTTTGATAGAATAGAGCTATTTGGGCTAATTTGTGAAAATGAGGTTTTGAAGGACTAAATTATAAATTAAATATGTTATTTTGGCTTGTATGGAAGCTATGTATATTCGACCAAGCTATAGTCTTGGTGAATTTTGCGCATTTGTGATTTTGTGAAAAATGGACTAAATTGTCAAAGTGTGAAAATGTAAGGGCTAAAATGCAAAGTGCCCTAAATATGTGTTCATGGATTTTTTTGAATGAAATGAATGATTAAATGGTTGAATTTGAATTATATTAGATCAAGAATAAAGAAAATTGGACTTAGATCTAGGGAAGTTCAAAATAGTTGAATAGTCGACTCATTTCCGTCTGAAATCCGTACGAGGTAAGTCAAAATACAATTACATGTTAAATTGATTGAATGTTGTATATGCTAGTTATAATCTGTATTGGATGACTGTGAGAGCCTGATGAATGAATTTCGAGTAAAGTTTGATAATATGCTAGTATCTGAAAAGCTCTGTATGTTTCTAAAGGAACGTTGACATCAATCTGATTTCATGTAAGACCATGTCTGGGACATTGGCATCGTATCTGATTTCGTGTAAGACCCTGTCTAGGACAAAGGCATCGATACTGAATTACATGTAAGACCACGTCAGGGATGTCGGCATTGTACCCGTTATTATGTATCTGTATCATTTCTGAACCATTTGATGATAGAGTACGAGATATGGGAATGAATATATGAAATGTATAATCTATGCAGGTACATTTGTATCGTACCAAATTTCTAACTATGAAAGACTCTATTTCTATGAAATAATAAATGTGAAGTATTTACGAAATCATGGAAATGAAACATGACATGTATACAAGCAAATGAGCATGGTTAGGCTCATGAATTACTCTGTGAAATGGTTGTGAATTCTTGCGATTGACTTTTACTTTATATGCTTTAATAGCTAGATTAGTTGTATTTGGCTTACTAAGCTCTTTGTAGCTTACTCTGTGTGATTTCTGTTTATTTTACAGTTATCGTAGCTATAAAAGGCTCGAGGATAGTCGAGGATTGTAACCATACTATCGAACTCATTTTGGTACTTTTGAAAGTGTAAATATTTTTAAGTATTGCATGTATAGGCTAGAATGTTTATGGTTTAAGCTTTTATATGTATATATGTTATGCCATGAGAGTTGGCTAGCAAATGGTTTTTTGTGCTTAGTTTTGGTAAATGGTTTGTGATGCCAAATTGTGTATGCTTGTAATGGTTATATGGCCTTGTATGTAGTGGTCATTTTGAAATATGCTAAGTTGAAGAAATGGTAAGTTTAAGCATGAGTTAGAAGGTGTCATAAGTAAGCTATGAAATGAACCTTTTGGCATGTTGTTGTAATAAGATTTTTAATGTGTTTTGGGTATAGATTTGAATAGGTTATTGAATGATGATGATTTAGTTATAATGAAGCATGTTTTGAGCATTGTGTTGGCTGAAAATTTTGGTATAAATGTTGTTTAGTATTGCTTGTAGGAATGACCCAAAAAGGGGTGGCAAGTTGGCTTAAACCAAGCCTGCATTGTGCCACACGGTCAGGAAATACGGGCTTGCCTTGTAGCTGTGTATGCAAAGTAGTAACCTCTTAAAGTTACACGGTTAAGACACATGGGCGTGTCATATAGCCGTGGGCTTAAGTCAGTAGCTAGCTAAGTTTTACACGGCCATCGCACACGGGCGTGTCTATTGTCTGTGTGTAAAAGTTCGGTATATATACTCTGTTTTGGCACGGCTGGATCACATGGGTGTGTCTGGTGCCTGTGTGTGCCACACGGATTTGTCACACAGGCGTGTGACCTCAACAGAATTGAAAAATTTTTCTAAGTTCTGAAAATTCTAAATGTGTTAGGTTTAGTCCCGACCTTTTCTAAAAGTATGTCTTAGGTCTTGGAGACCTCCATAAGGGATGAATTGTTAATTTGCTTATGCATTAATATTATGTGATGTCTGTGATTCTATGTTAATCTGTAATGTTCTGTCTATCCAGTAAAGCCCCTTACCTATTCCGATGACGGTTATGGATAGGAGTGTTACAATTCGTGTCATAAGGCTCAAACTACTTTGATAGCGAGTGTGGGTAACACTCGACCTAATAGACCTAAGTGTCAACATTGTGGCAGACGTCACCCCGATGAATGCTGGATGATTAGCCGGGCATGTTTCAAGTGTGGCTCACATGATCATTTTGTCAAGGATTGTCCTGAAACAGTTGAAAAGGAAAAATTTCAGAGTGCAAGATCGGGCAATGCTACTTCTAGAGGGAGACCACAGAAGAATCTGGGAAATGGAACGAGTAGTAAGAGTGCAACTAGGGAACCAGCTGTGAGACCCGAGGGTAGAGCACCTGCGAGGACTTACGCCATTCGTGCTCGCGAAGAGTCTTCATCTTCTGATGTGATTACGGGTACTTTTTCTCTCTATGATACTTCTGTTGTTACTTTTATTGATCCGGGATCTACCCATTCGTATGTATGTGTGAAATTGGTGTCTAGCATGAATATGCCCGTTGAGTCTATAGAATTTGTGATAAAAGTGTCAAACCCTCTAGGCAAGCATGTGATAGTTGACAAAGTATGTAAGAACTACCCTTTAATGATTAGAGGTTATTGTTTTTTGGCTAGTCTCATGCTTTTGCCATTTGATGAATTTGATATAATACTTGGTATGGATTGGTTAACCATGCATGATGTAGTAGTAAATTGTGGAAGGAAAATCATTGAATTGAAATGTGAAAGTGGTGATATTCTTCGGGTTGAATCAGATGAATCAGATAGCTTGCCTATAGCAATTTCTTCTATGACTGCTCAAAGATGTATAAGAAAGGGTTATGAAGCTTATCTTGCCTTTGTGTTGAATACGAAGGTGTCTGAGTTGAAAATTGAGTCAGTGCCAGTAGTATGCGAATATCCAGATGTGTTTCCAGAAGAGTTACCCAGATTGCCTCCAATTAGGGAAGTTGAGTTTGGCATTGAATTAGTTCTAGGTACTGCACCTATTTCGATTACTCCGCATAGGATGGCTCCGACGGAGTTAAAGGGGTTAAAAGTCTAGTTACAAGAGTTCAGGGATAAAGGTTTCACGAGACCTAGTTATTCTCCGTGGGGTGCACCGGTGCTATTTGTGAAAAAGAAAGATAGTTCAATGAGATTGTGCATTGACTACCGACAGCTCAATAAGGTAACCATAAAGAACAAGTACCCTTTACCAATAATCGATGACTTGTTTGACCAATTGAAGGGAGCCACAATATTTTCAAAAATAGACTTAAGGTCTGGTTACTACCAGTTGAGAGTTAAAGATTCGGACGTACCGAAGACTGCATTTCAGATGAGGTATGGTCACTATGAAATTTTGGTTATGCCTTTTGGTTTAACGAATAATCTCGCGGCATCTATGGATTTAATGAACCGTATTTTCTGACCATACTTAGATAAATTTGTGGTTATTTTTATTGACAATATACTGATTTATTCTCGTGATGAGACTGAGCATGCCGAACACTTGAGAACGGTTTTACAAACCTTGAGAGAGAAGCAGTTGTATGCTAAGTTTAGTAAAAGTGAGTTTTGGCTTCGAGAAGTCAGATTCTTGGGGCACATTGTTTCGGATGATGACATTTGAGTAGATCCGAGTAAGATTTCGGCTATTGTTGAATGGAAATCGCTAAGGAATGTGTCAGAGGTTAGAAGCTTCCTAGGCTTAGCTGGTTATTACAGACGGTTTGTTAAAGGATTTTCCATGATTGCTACTCCGATGACAAGATTGTTACAAAAGGATGTCAAGTTCGAATGGACGGAAAAATAACAACAGAGTTTTGAGAAACTAAAGGCATTCTTGACTGAGGCTCCAATTTTAGTACAACCTGAACCAGAAAAATAATTTGTGGTTTATAGTAATGCATCTTTAAATGGATTGGGTTGTGTACTTATGCAAGAAGGCAAGGTGATAGCTTATGCCTCGAGGCAGCTGAAACCGCATGAGAAGAATTATCTGACACA
Organism: Gossypium anomalum; assembly: GCA_025698475.1. Taxonomy (NCBI): domain Eukaryota; kingdom Viridiplantae; phylum Streptophyta; class Magnoliopsida; order Malvales; family Malvaceae; genus Gossypium; species Gossypium anomalum. Next base: position 17,690,080 of record CM046963.1, on the reverse strand, counting down.
CGATTTGGAATTGGCTGCCATTGTGTTTGCATTGAAGATTTGGAAACATCATTTGTATGGTGAGAAATGTCGTGTGTATACTGATCATAAAAGTCTAAAGTACTTGATGACTCAAAAGGATTTGAACCTACGACAACGAAGATAACTAGAGTTAATAAAAGATTATGAGCTAGTGATTGATTATCACCCGAGGAAGGCGAACGTGGTCTTCGATGCCTTGAGTTGGAAATCTTTGTTTACATTGAGGGCTATGAACACTCAGTTGGCCTTATCAGATGATGGTTCAATTCTAGCTGAGTTAAGAGCTAGACCAATGTTTCTCCAAGAGATTTATGAAGCTCAGCAAAGTGACGGTGATTTGCAAGCCAAAAGAGTCCAATGTGAATAGGGTATGGAATTAGATTTTCGAATTAGTTCTGATGGATGCTTGATGTTCAAAGATAGGATTTGTATTCCTAAGAATACCGAGTTGATTCAGAAGATTTTTCTTAAGGCCCACAGTGGTCGTTTGCTATGCATCCGAGTAGTGCAAAAATGTACAATGACTTGAAGAAATTGTACTGGTCGCCAAGTATGAAAAGAGATATTTCCGAGTTCGTTTCGAGATGCCTGATTTTTCAACAAGTGAAAGTGCAGCCTATGATGGTTCCTAAGTGAAAATGGGACCATATTACTATGGATTGCGTGACGGGTTTGCCTTTGACGCCGAGAAAGAAAGATGTAGTATGGGTTGTTGTAGATCGATTGGCAAAGTTGGCTCATTTTATCCGAGCACGCACTAACTATTCACTTGATAAGTTAGCCGAGTTGTATATTTTTGAAATACTGAAGTTGCACGGCGTGCCTTTATCGATTATATCGGATAGAAATCTAAGGTTCACTTCGCGATTTTGGAAGAAGTTGCAGGAGGCTTTAGGTGCAAAGTTGAGTTTTAGTACCACTTTCCATTCGCAGACCGACGGTCAGTCTGGGTGAGTAATTCAAATTCTTGAAGATATGCTACGGTGTTGTGTCATTGAGTTCCAAGGTAATTGGGAAAAGTATTTACCGTTTGTATAATTTACCTACAACAACAGTTTTTAGTCGAGTTTGAAAATGGTGCCTTATGAGGCATTGTATGGGCGTAAGTGCTGAACGCCTTTGTATTGGACCGAACTCAGAGAGAAACAGATTCATAGAGTTGATTTAGTCAGAGAAACCAAAGAAAAAGTAAGGTGATCCATGACTGTTTGAAGGATGCTTCAGATAGACAAAAGTCATATGCGGATTTGAAATGAAAAGAGATTGAGTTTCAGATCGATGATAAGGTATTTTTGAAAGTGTCTCCATGGAAAAAGGTTTTGAGATTTGGTAGAAAAGACAAATTAAGTCCACGATTTATTGGACCGTATGAGATCACCGAGAGAGTAGGGCCAGTTGCCTATCGGTTAGCCTTACCATCTGAATTGGAAAAGATTCATGATGTGTTTCACGTGTCTATGTTGCATCGATACTGATCTGATCCTTCGCATATGATTTCACCGACAGAGGTCGAGATCCGACCGGATATGACTTATGGCAAAGAGCCGGTTAAAATTTCAACCCGGGAATTAAAATAATTCAGAAACAAAAGTATTTCCCTTGTGAAAGTTTTATGGCAAAGACATGGGGTTGAAGAGGCTACATGGGAGACCGAGGAAAACATGAGAAACCAATACCCAAACCTTTTCACCGGTAAGATTTTCGGGGACGAAAATTCCTAAAGGGGAGAATTGTAACATCTCGAATTAGGACATAGTTAGAATAGTGGTTTCGAGACCACAAATCTAAAGTAGAAATAATTAGTTTACAATTATTAGGAGGTCTATTATATGATTGCATGCTTGTGTAAAAATTTCATGAAGAAATTTCATTGATAAAGTGTTCAATTTGACATTTAGGACTAAATTGCAAAGGTTGCAAAATATGTGCTCTAGAAGCCTTAAGCATGAAATTGTCATGGATTATTAATTAGAGGTCCTTAAATTGCAATTTTCCTAATTTCTATTTTTATGGACAAAAATGGACATGAATAGGAAAAATTTGAAAGAAAGGCCTTAAGGGCATTTTTATCATTTGGTTAATAAAAGAATAAATAGGGAAAATAAAGCCAAAATTTGTCCACCTTCTCCAACCCTTGGCTGAAATTCTCAAGCTCTCCATATCTAGGGTTTTGTCATCTTTCAAGCTTGATTGTAAGTACATCCTAGCCCCGTTTTTAATGCTCTTTACATTTTTAAAGTCCCCGTAACTCAATTTACCTATTTCTACCATTATTTTGAAGAAGGGTTCATGTTTGAAATTTGACCAATGTATTACATGCATGTGTTTTGATGTTTAATGGAGGAATATGAATGTTTGATATGTAATAAACATCTTTTACCAAGTGATTTCTAGTGAAAATGGCTAAAAATGACTTATTTGTAAAGTTTGTAAAATGGAAAGTAAGATGTATGATTTAATGAGAAATGTGGGCTTCTATAAGTATGTTATAAGTTAGACTAGGCTTGGGTAACAAAGAAAATCAACACATTTCATTCTACGAGCCTAGGGACTAATTTGCAAATATGTGAAAGCTTAGGCACAAAACTATAATTTTGCCCAAATATAGTTCTTAGACTTATTTGAATAATGTGATGATTAAATGAGCTAAATTTGCTATTATAGATCAAGAAAAACGGAGTCCAGACCTAGACTGGGGAAAGAACAAGGTTTCGAACTAAATCGAATTAATTGTTTATATTTTGCACCGAGGTAAGTTCATATGTAAATAATGCAATGATATATCATGTTTTAATATTTTATTTATGTATGAGTATCTATGTTTAATTATTATGACGAGTGTATGAACGATGTTATAGTCTATGAGCATGACATTGTGAACAACTTCGATGAATGTGTGATATCAAGAAAATCTCGTCTAAACCTTAGGAATAAATTAGGATACAATGTGACATGTACTAAGAACTATATGTGTTGAGCTCATAAGATATGTGATATGTGTCTATGTGAATCCGGGTGCTAGTCTTGTACATTCTACCAGTGGTTGGGTAGCCTGGCATGTGTTGTGGGTACCTGTCAGCTTGTGTGAGCAGCCCGAGTAGTTACGTCCTGACTATCAGCTTGTATGAGCAGGCCCGTGATTAGCTCGAGAGTGAGCAATGTGTGATTGTGATATGATGTAGCATGTGGCTATGTTTGAAGCACTATGTGCAAGTCTTCCGTGTATCCAATAATATTCCGAGTGTTCAACGGGTAAATTAGAAAGTTGTTCGACAAGTAAGTCATTGATGAGGAAATATAAGAATGTATTACGAGTTAGTACAGGTATGTACGAGAAACTCTCATGAATGAACCCCGTATGTGATGATCTTTTGGTAAGTTATGCCTATAAATTTAAGTTATGCCTATGAATTTATGATGGCACATATGTAAACTAGGTTATGTAAGTGGTATATATATATATATATATATATATATATTAATGATTATGTTGTTATTTATTTGCATGTGAACTTACTAAGCTATATGCTTACTCCCTCTCTTTTCCATTTTCTTATAGTATCGCCAAGCTAGCTCGGGGATCGAAGGATGTCGGTGACTCGAAGACACTATCAATTAGAAAATTTGGGTATAGTTAGTCTCAACATTTTGAGTATGGCAAGTATAGGGACTTGGTCTTTTTGTTATATTTCATATTGGTTTTGCCAAATATGTTGGCTTATGGTAATATTTGATTCATTTTGTATATGGCCATGTGATATGGTTCATATTGATTATTTGGGTTGTAACCCTAATTAATTATACATGCATGCAATGTGTTATGCTTGATATGGTTTCCTATGGATGATATGTGAGATGAATGGCATGTGCTTAATGAATGAATTGTGGCTAATAAGTATGACCAAAGCTATGGTATAATTGAGTAAATTGAAAGTAGGTTATCATGATGAATAAATATGAAATTGGTGTGGAATGCCATATGAAAGCATGATGGTTTGGTTAGGTGATATGTTGACATTACAATGTCATGGATTAATCATGTTTATAAGTATTTGAGTGACTAAGTATACTATGTTGCATGCCATCAAAAATGTATGAGTGAGTGAGCATTTAAGGGTGACAAATGGCTTGGAAAATAGCCTCAAAGTTGTCCACACGAGTAGACACACAGGTGTGTGTCTAGGTCGTATGTGACACACGGTTTGCCCCATGGGCATGTGATTTGATTGTGTGTCCCCTACACCCTAATTAGGTGAGACAGAATGCCCAATAGTAACACACGGGTAGAGACACGGCCATGTGTGTCAGCCGTGTGAAAGGCACGGCCTTAGGACATGGGCGTGTGCCCAAGCCGTGTGAAGTCTGCACCTGATTTTGGAATTTAATTCGCCCGTGTAACTTAGCCGTGTGACCCTATTTGTGTTTATGACGTCATAAACAGAGAGTTACATGGGCTGAGGACACGGGCGTGTCCCAAGCCACACAGACGTGTGTGACCACACGGCTTACCCACACGGACGTGTGACCCTATTTCATGAAAATTTTTCTAAGTTCTTCTAAAGTCCTCAGATTAGTTTCGAACTACTCCCGACATATGTTTTGGGCCCCGTAGGCCCATATAAGGGGCAATTTGAATATGTATGAATGAATTCATTTTGAACAAAGTTTTATGGTCGGTTGTGTGTGTGTTTGCTAGTATTTTAGTTTGGTAATGCCTCGTATCCTGTCCCGGTGTCGAACTCGATTAAGGGGTATTACAGATACGGGTAAGGGGTGTTACAAATTAGTTTTTACTTTTTACTACACAATTACAACATGATGGAAAATTTTAAAAATTAATAAGCTAACAAACTCCAAAAGGATGTAAGTTCAAATAAAATTTTGAAATGATTTTTTTTTGAAAAAAGATATATTTATTTGATTCGAAAGAACCAAAAATCTAATGCCAAATGTGCAAACCCCATCTACTTACTATTTTTTTGAAAAAGGGGTCATAGACTTTATATTTTGAAAATGAAAAAGAAAAAAAGGGAGTCACCACCAATCCTTTTTATTTAGGTGTTGTAGAACTCAATTTTAGCCCGGGCTCATATATTAAATAAAACTAAACAACTCAATAATAGCCCAAAAAACCGTAATACAAAGCCCAAATATTAAGAGCCCAAATTCCAGCCTAAACTAACTAAACCCTAGCCCAAACAGAAAAAACATTTTTTTTCAAACCCTAGGTGCGCCGCACCTATGTCTTCTGACCTGCTGCCGCCCCTAGACCTGCCGCCGCCACTGGCCACCGACCTCTCCACTTGCACCGCCACCTGTAAGAATTAAAACAGAAATGACAAGCAGAGATACAGAAATGCGATAATGTTTTGTAAATGGCCATATAAGCCATAAAAATATTTGTATTTGCTCTGGACATTCTTGACTACAAAAAAGAGTGATTCAAAGCATTCAAATAATAACAAAGTAGTTAAAGAAGAAAAACGAAGTTCAAAAACATGCTAAGGTCATTTTTATATCTTCTATTTTCCTTTCTTTCGAAACTGTTTATATACACACACATATTTCTTTATTTTCTTTCTTTTTTAAAAAAAAAACTTTATATAATACATATAATAAGAAAGAGTTAAAAAACTAAAACCTACCTTTTTAATCCCAAAAAAAAAGGGGTGACTTTTCGAGTTCCGACCGCCATGCACAGAGGTCAACGGCGGCAGTCCGCCGGAGCTCTCGCCGGACTTTGAGGGCCTTCAAAGAAAATGGTGAAAGGTTTTTTGGTTTTTTTGTAAAGATGGGGTTGAAAATGAAAGTTTTTAGAAAAATTTGGCCTCTTATAATGGCGTGAAACGACGCCGTTTCACTTTGGCCAGTTAAGTGCCAAAACGGCGCCGTTTTAAGGCCAGGATCCGCGCGTCGACCCAACCCGCCAACAAGCTCCACGTGTTTTATTTTATGGGCTATTTCCGCATTTAACCTTTCCGCTTTTTAATCATTTTGCAATTAAGTTTTTCCTTATTTTTAATTTTTGCCCTTTAATTTATTTCGATTTCAATTTGGTCCTCCCTGATGCTGTGCATTTTGGAGGAGAAGGAAAATTTTCCCTTTTGGTCCCTCCTTGTTATTCGCGCACTCGATTCGGTCCTTTTATCTTTTATTTATTTTTAGATTTGCCCCAAACTTTTGTTTTAAGTTCAATTCAGTCCTTTTTTTGTTTTTTCAACTATTTTATTAAATTAATTAATTTTAACATCATTATTATTTTTACTACTACTATTATTATTATCATTATTATTATTATTATTATTATTATTGTTATTATTATTATCATCATCATCATCATCATCATTTTTAAATCTTTTTACTTAATATTTATTTATTCATTTATCACTCTTTTTTGGCTTGTTTTATCTTGTTTGTTTATTTTATTCATATTTTATATTTTTGCCTTTATTGTTGTTATTTATATTATCGCACTCATTTTTATTCTATTACGCATATCAGTACAGTAATTCATTTCCCATTTTACCATAAATTCGTGTTACATTTTACCCGATATATTAAAAATGTTGTTTTCAATAAGCAATACTCCGTGTCTTAAAATTTGAAAGTTCAACCCTAAGTATGGAGTTTTTGACTTTCTCGATAAATCAAAATACCCGAACATTTTCAAAGCGATAATTTTTAAATATTCTTGGGAATTAAGAAAAAAAATCATATTCTAACTTACAGATTATGATTTCTTTCTAAAACCGAGATAATCGAACATTTTTCAAAATTAATAAATTTTTTGCGTTTATTCTCGTTTCGAGGAATTAAGGCAAATTGTGTCCTAACTTAAGGGACGTAATCCTTTTCCTCCGTTAATTTGAAATATACCCTTTTTTGTAAAAATTCAATTAAATAATGTTTAACAAAAGGATCGTATTTTTAAAATTTTCCTCAAATTTTTAATTTTCGACACTAAGACATTAATTAATCAGCTAGATGTTTAACAAAAGGATCGTATTTTTAAAATTTTCCTCAAATTTTTAATTTTCGACACTAAGACATTAATTAATCAGCTAGGTACCTATTTTGGGCGCATCGAGGGTGCTAATCTTTTCTCTTGTGTAACTGACTCCCGAACTCATCTTTTTGAATTTCATAGGCCAAAATCATTGTTTTAATAAATCAAACCGTTTATTGAAAATGACTACTTCTCAAGGTGACCCGATCACACCTCATCAAAAAGGATTGGTGGCGGCTTCCGTTTCTTTCATTTTCATTCTCATTCTCAAAATCAAAGCCGACTCCCTGTTTTTCATAAAAATGGTTTCGACAGCTTGGCGACTCCCCTGGGGACTTAAAAAAAGAGAGAGTCAAGCCACGAGTTGATTATTTTTTGTCTTTTTGTCAAAAATTAAAAACTTGGTTTAAATGTACGATCCTTTCGTTGTATTTCATCCGTCTTTGTTACGATCTTCATCATCGTGGTTTATAATTGTTGTGAGTTTTGGTATCTTTCTGCACATTGCATCGCATGATCGGTCAATCTTACCCTTTTAAGTGGGAGTGAGAAACTATTCCTTCGTGAGGTTTTCAGTTCCACAAAGGATAGTGGATCGCTTTCTGGATACATCCGTACCTATGTCTTCGTGAGATTTTCATCTCCGTGCAGCCATAGGGAAATGTATTCCCCTAAACTGAACTCAGTCCATATGAGCCTATAATGGGTGAGGATCGAGGAATCTCCCGGTTCGGTTACCTTTACTTTAGAACCAAACCGCATATAGCGAGCCTTAAGAGCCCACCCTAGGTAAAATCACTCCAAACCTTAGTGGTCACCCAAATAGGTGCTCTGTTTGTCATTTATGTTTTTTTGTACTGGCGTGTTTCTTTTGTTTTTGTTATGATTGCATTGCATTTTCATCATAGAAAAGAGGTGGTGATTCACGTTCAGTTGCTAAATAGAGTGCTTGTCATGGAAAATGGATTTCTTGATAAAGTGGAAGACAATGCGACCGTCCGAATATGGTCTGAGAAAACGTAATGAGAGAAGAGTGATAGTCTGACGGAGGAGTACGCAACTTTACTTCGTTTGCTCGACGGTTCAAGCCAAAAAATATTATTCGAGAGCTGTCAACGTCCTAACTTTCTTAAAGAAGCTAACGAGCATCATGTGGATAAGTGAGCAATGGGTCATGGCCCGGATCAAGCAAAAAGGAGATCATAGAGGCATCTTTTGGAAAATTTGCAAGATTTGATCTTAACATCCGAATATGAAGAAAAGGATCGATGTCTTCGCTTGAAGTATGAAGGCAAGGTTGTATAAATATCCGTCTTATGTAAAGAGAGATTTTTTCTAGAAAAGTTATTCTAATAGAATTGAATTAGAATCAACATCTCTTTTTTTCATTCATTGCATTCATGCATTAGCATTACATCATATACATTAAATCTCACAAAAAGACCCTAAAATTATGGCAGTTACCCTGAAATATCGTTACGGTACATGAAAAACTAAAGCAATAGACCAAAGGTTGGAGAGATAAGAGCAAATACAAATACAGATGCAAGAGCAATTGGCTAAAATTCAACAAGATATGAGGGATCAGATGCTAGAATTCCAAAAAAATATGATGAGCCAATTAACCCAGTTGCTGGCTGGAGGGTTAGAAAAAGGAAAGAGCCCTATGGTCAATTTCGGGGACGATAAGGAAGACCCTGCTTATCCTCTAAGCTTTACCCCAACAAACACCCAAGCACAACCAAATGTGTATCCACAAAAGGTGTCTGTTAACATCAGACCCCAATACCAGACCGGTACCTCGACACCAGTGAACTTCCCTACAAGTTTAAGTTCTAACCAAGGGGATAATCTAACCAATCCTGTTGTCCTTGATCTAAATGATCTAGTAGAAACAAAAAAGCCAAGAGTGGAGTTCCCAAAACAATTTGAAGATCATTACAAATGGAAAAGGCAAAACTGGAGCTCCCAAATCAATACTTTAAAGGCCCCGATGAAGAGGGAAAATGAGGTGAATAATGCCAGTATGTATAACAAGGGCTATTCAAAGCCGATTACCGTAAGCCAGCCAAGGACAAAAACTACTAGCCATCAGATCCCCCTAAGGCAAGAACCCAATCCAAGACTAAACTCAGAAAAACTCCAGTTCATGCCTATCCCAATCACATATAGGGAGTTGTTCCAAAGACTGTTTGATGCACATGTAGTATCCCCTTTCTACGTAAAATCTATGCAGCCTTCATACCCTAAATGGTACGATGCGAACGCTCAATGCAAGTACCACGCGGAAATTACAAGACACTCGATCGAGAACTACACCGCTTTCAAAAAGATAATCGAAAGACTTATCAAAATGGGTATTGTGAAATTCGATAATCCATCTAGTGCAGAAAATTCGTTACCCAATCATTCAGATAAAGGGGTAAATGCGATAATTAAGAATATAGGGAAGAGAATCAAGATGAATATAGCAAAAGTGAAAACCCCACTGAGAGGGGTTTGGAAAGAAATGGTAGAAGGAAGATTAATCACACAGGATTTAGAGGAAAATCCTGGAGAAGCAAGGAACTACTGTGAGTTTCATGATGAAGAGGGTCATGAAATTCAAAAGTGCAGTGAATTCAGAGCCTTGATGCAGGGCTTGATGGATAATAAGGAACTATAATTCTTTGAATATATTGAAGGCCCAGAAGAAATGTTTAGAAATTAGAGCATCAATGCTATATCCGAAGAAGGAATTGGAATAGAAAATTTATCAGGCATTTGCCCTTATAAGCTTGGAAGTGTTCTGAACAATTGAACTGCGGAAGAGATTCCTATAGTTTTTAGAGCTAATTTAGAGTAATGTTCAAACATGCTTATTGCTTTAAGCCTAGGGGCAATAAGAATCCTTTTATGAAATAGGCCTATGTCCAACATTGTTATTTCAATGAAATGCACCTTTTTGTCTTATTCTGAGTAAATATTCTTCTATTCTTTCATTTCATTCATAATCATACCATATAGATAATTATTCTTAGATTCTTTTGTTATTTATATCTTCCTTCATCCCTATAACAGGTCACCAGAAATCAATGATATGAGCGACGCTGCTACTAACTCAGAATATCCATTGGAGCAAGACATGTGTTTAAAGAAACTACAAGACTTTGAAGATGACAGAGATTGTAACCTATCTCCTGATATATTAAGGATGGTAAAACAAGAGGAGAAACAAATTCTACCTCACAAAGAGCCAGCAGAGATTGTGGTCTTGGAAGAAGGAAAAGAAGTGAAAATTGGATCTTACATTGCCACAGAAACAAAGCGAGACCTCATTTAGTTACTCCAAAAATTCAAGGATGTCTTCGCATGGTCGTATCAAGACATGCCTGGACTAAGCACTGATATCGTGGTACACCGGCTCCGCATAAAGGAAGAGTGCAAGCCAGTTCAACAGAAGCTCCAGAGGATAAGTGATAAACCGTAATTTATACATATTTTTATCCTATGCTTAACACGTTTATGAATGATTTCTCCTTAGATTTGGTGAATTTGATGCTCATAATCCTTTAATTTCGATTTCTCCTTAGATTTGGTGAATTTGATGCTCATAATCCTTTAATTTCATGTTTTATACTAAGGTGAGCATAGGAGAGTGAAAAGAACAAGAAACAGGCCAAAAATGGAGAAAATGGGCCGACGAGGGAAAACAACACGGCCTGGACTTCCTCACACAGGCAGAACACACGCCTGTGCCATTCTAATAGGCTTGACCACGGCCTACAACAACCTCAGCACGGGCATGTTGATTTCTCAGCCTTGACCACAGCCTGAAGTAATCGCACACGGGCGTGTCATACGGGCGTGTCCCTGCCGAGCCCTAGCTAAGTTCTATTCAAAAAAGGGCAAGTTGGAGGGCTCTTAGGAATTCTAAAGCCTATTTAAACACTCTAGAGGAGGAAAAAAGGGGAGACGGAGAATAGGGAGTAAGGAATTACTCCAAGAAAGCCGATCGATCCATCTCAGAAGCTGAATTCATCATCAAGACTGAAGATTTCTCCTCAATTTCCCTTCAGGAGTTTTGGGTAATCATTATCTTTTGTATTCTTTATTCTTCTGAAATGTTTTCCTATTTAGATATGAACTAAATCCCCTAAATACCAAAAGGGGATGAAACCTAAGACAAATCTTTTTATTATTTTCTGAATTGTATGATAAATATTTGACTTGTTCTTAATTATGTGTTTTTAATTCTTGTTTTGGTATTCTGGGATATTGATTCAAGTTAATGCTCTTAGTTGGAGGATGAATAGTCCCTGGCTAAGAGTGGCTTTGTCATAATTAAGCGGAGTTGATTGCGTGCCCAAAGATAGGGTGACAAGATTTTGTCGGATTAGGTGAAACCTAATAAGGGGATCCATAGATCGAGTTAATGCAACCCTAGGGTGTTAATTAGAAAGAAATTTCAATTATTCAATCTAGGGTTAGACATTATTAGTCTTGAATAGGGATAATAACATAACTTAGGGATTTCTACGGAACAAGTTAAATGAATAAATCGCAATTCAGAGCCAAAATAACAAGTGAAGTCTAGGTAGATTTTTCCTTAGGTATTGTCTTAAATCAATCATTTTTCCAAAAGTAATTTCTCAATTCTATTTTCTGTGATCTCTTAGTTTAGTTAATTAGTTAATTAAAACAAACCTCATTATTCTTAGGCTAGATAATAAAAAGACAGTCATTACTAGTACTTTTAGTTCCCTTGGGTTCGACAATCCGGTCTTGCTAAAGCTATACTACTGTTCAATAGGTACACTTGCCTACATCGTGATAATAGTTAGTTTCAAGAACGATTATTTATAAAATTATAAAACTTATCACGGAAAATCACGATCACGTTTTTGGTGCCGTTACCGGGGAACTAAACTATTAGGAACACTCAATTTTTATTACTTTAGTCATTTTCTTTTACTGCAATTTAATTTTGTTTTTGTTTTTGTTTTTATTTTTATTTTTTCTACAAAATTTTCTTTTTCTTTCTTTTGGTAGGGTTTTATAGTTTATGACTAGAAGAAACCCGTCGGGACCATTACTTTTTGACGAAGAAATCGATCGCACCGCTCGTAAAAACCGACGAGAAATAAGGTGAAGCCTAAGATACACAAAGGAAGAGCAAGAGGACGATATCTCAACTACAATCGAGGAGATGGCTGAAAATCAAGAAAGTCAGCTACCCCCTGCGATACCCGCTGACCTAAAAAATCAGAATCCTGCTCCGCGTACTATGAATGATTATGCTAAACCTAATTTAACAAGAACTGGGTCAAGTATAGCTAGGCTTGCTATTGCTGCAAATAATTTTGAACTGAAACCTAACACGATTCAAATGATACAGCAATTTGTTCTGTTTGATGGTTTGCAGGATGAGGATCCCAACACTCACTTGGCAAATTTTCTGGAATTCTGCGACACTTTTAAAATTAATGGCATTTCTGATGATGCCATTCGTCTTCGATTATTCCCTTTTTCATTAAGGAACAAAGCTAAACAGTGGTTGAACTCATTACCACGAGGGTCAATCACTACTTGGGAACAAATGACTGAAAAGTTTTTATTAAAGTATTTTTCGCCTGCTAAGATGGCCAAATTACGTAATGATATCTCTTCCTTTGTGCTAATGGATTTAGAAACACTTTACGATGCATGGGAGAGATACAAGAACCTACTGCGAAGGTGCCCTCACCATGGGTTACCTCTATGGCTGCAAGTTCAAACGTTCTATAATGGTGTGAATCCCTCGACAAGACTGATGATTGACGCAGCCGCTGGTGGAACCATCAACAACAAAACACTTGAAGAGGCTTACAAATTTATTGAGGAGATGTCACTAAATAACTATCAGTGGCAAGTCATGAGGACTAAGCCAACTAAAACAGCAAGTGTTTATAACGTCGATTCGGTTACTATGCTGTCAAATCAGGTAGAACTTCTAAATAAAAAGATTAATGGTTTACTTGGTTCTACGCAGGTACATCCAGTGAATAGGTGTGATTCAAGTGGGGGGAAGTGTACATACAGAATATCAACCATTCAATCCTACAACCAAAGAGGAATAAGTCAACTATATAGGGAACAATAACTTTAGATCTCAAAATAACCCATACAGTAATACCTATAATGCAGGTTGGAGGAACCACCCAAATTTCTCATGGGGTGGTTAAGGAAATCAAAGGCCACAAAATCTTCTGGGTTTTCAACAACCACCTTATCAACAGGAAAAGAAATTGAACCTTGAGGAGATGCTATCTAAATTTATCTCGGTGTTAGAAACTCGTTTCCAGAATACCGAGACAGCACTTAAGAATCAACAAGCGTCGATTCAAGGGCTCGAAACTCAGATAGGCCAGTTGTCGAAACTAATTTCTGAACGACCACAAGGTAGTTTACCAAGCAATACTGAACCTAACCCAAGGGAACAGCTCAACGCGATTCGTTGAACCTGAGCCAGAACAGAGGCAAGAAACTATAGTGAGTAAAGGTAAAGGTGCAGTAAGTCATAATGAAAACAAAACGGTAAGTGTAGAATATAAATCTCGTATGCCATACCCTAATGCGACAAGGAAAGATCGCTCAGAAGAACAATTTGGTAAATTCCTTAAACTCTTAAAAAAATTACATATTAACTTACCGTTTATTGAATCTCTATCGCAGATGTCAAACGTAATGAAATTTTTAAAGGAGCTTTTAGCAAATAAGCGGAAGCTAGACGAGGCATCGCATGTGGAGCTAAACGCAGTTTGCTTAGCTATTCAACAGAATAAGCTACCCAACAAATTAAAAGACCCAGGGAGTTTTTCAATTCCTTGCTTAATTGGTAGTTTAGATGTTAATAATGCATTAGCTGATTTAGGGGCTAGAATTAACTTCATGCCTTACAAAATGTTTAAGCAACTAGGTCTTGGGAAACCCAAACAGACTAGGATAGGCATTCAGTTGAATATTAGGGCTATTATTGAATATGTGCAAGTTAAAATCAATAAATTTATATTTCACGTTGACTTCATTGTTCTAGACATAGAGGAGGATACCGACACTCCTTTAATTTTAGGAAGGCCCTTTTTAGCAACTACTAGAACGATTATTGATGTTGGCATAGGTGAACTCATACTTCATGTGGGAGACGAAACAATCACCCTTCAAGCTCGCAATTCTGGCAACACATTGAAAATTGAAGGTGATTGTATAAACCATTCTACTAAAACTGACAATATGGTGCAACCTACTTTGCAGGAAATTAGTTCGAAGGACGTACATGAGCCATGTTCAAGCAACAATAAAGGACCTAATCATGAAGAATGAAGGCTACAAATCGAGGAGCTAGATGAATGGCAAACACATAAACTGAGAACATACAGTAAACCAAAACTACGCCAGAACGAGCTCAATACCTCACGAATTCAACTTAAGGTTGAAGAAAAAGTTTTATTAGATGTTGCAGATCCTCATATTGTCACTACCAAACCGAATGAAGAAATCCCTCTTACGGTACTTAGCATTTTCCCATTCGGTACAGTCAAGGTAAGTCATCCCAATTTCGACACTTTTAAGGTAAACAATTCCCGCCTAAAACCATATTTTGGTGAGATTGATAGTAGGAATAAGGAGTATAAACTCCTCGAACCACCATGACCATTCAATGAAGAGGTAAGTCGAGCTTAGACTATAAATAAGAATTTCTCGAGAGGCAACCCGAGCACTAACAATATTAACTTCTTTAAATTATAGTGTTTAACACCTAACTTACTAATGGAGCTCTTGAATATAGGTTTACCACACTCACACGGCCAAGCACACGGGCACGCTTAAGACTGTGTGGAAACAGGGTAAACATTTTTCCCAAACACGGGCTACGATAAATGGCCACGATCGTGCGACATGGCCGTAGGCATTCCTGTCAAAACAACACGGGGGTGCGACATGCCCGTGGCATTGAACCGTGGGAGAGCCTAAAAAAATAGCACGGGCGTGCGAGATGCCCGTGCCTAGCACCTGTGGTCGACACTGTCAAAATAACATGGGCGTGCGTAGAGGTACACGGTCGTGGGTGAAGCGAACCACATCCCACACGGTCATGTGATACGATCATTTAGCCACACGGCCTAGACACACGAGCGTGTCCGAAGACCGTGTGACGATATCTCAATTCGCGACAAACACGGGCTGGACACGATCCACATGGGTGTGTTATCTGACTGTGCCACTTGAAAAAAAATTAGACTA
The DNA here is from genome assembly GCA_025698475.1 of Gossypium anomalum. Lineage (NCBI taxonomy): Eukaryota > Viridiplantae > Streptophyta > Magnoliopsida > Malvales > Malvaceae > Gossypium > Gossypium anomalum. Next base: position 17,674,791 of record CM046963.1, on the reverse strand, counting down.
TCTCTCTTATTTTATTTTTACTTTTATGTTTATTTATTTTTGAAAACTCAATTGTTTTTAAAACATGGCTTATCTTTATGATTATTATTAGATTATTCCCTTAATTCTCCCTCAGAATCATGTTTTCCCTCCAGCTCTATTTCCAATCCTCGCTCTCACTAATCCAGGGATTCCGTTCATTCATTTAACACTCAGGAAGTTTCACTTCTCTCCCTATCTTATGATCTTATACTTATATTTTTCTATATATCTATCTTTGTACATTGAGGGCAATGTACATCTTAAGTGTGGGGGGTGAATCATTTCATTATCAGAAAAATCCCTAAATGTTGCCTTGTTCTCCTATAAATCTCTCATATCATGTTTAGGATGAATTTTGATTGATTTATGATTTTTATTGATATATTTTGAATTAAAACATAGGCATTCATGCTTGATTATTTAAACCTTAGGACATTAGAGAATTAAGCATGATAAGTTGATTTTTAAGAATTTAAAATTTTAGGTTGTTTCCCCAAGTTTAGGTATTATCTTGAATTGAAATCCACAAGTGTAAACATCAAAAAGCAATAATTTTTTGTGAGATCTTGAGCCTTCAAGAGCATCTATTAATTCTTTCATGCTCACTTTTTATTATTGCTCTGAGTGTGTCAATATCGAATTGTTATTCTAGAACCTGCTTGATTATGCATGTCAAGACCACACCATTTGATTTGATATGTCAAGATGATAGAGGCACTTAGGATTAACCCACTCATGCCATGAAAAGCCTACGTTCACAACTAACCCTTAGTAAAACCTTTTGAGCCTAATAAGCCATTCCTTGATTTACCCTTAATATTAACCCTTAACTCATTATTGTTGAAATCCCCTAAATTAATTAGATCCCTATTTTTGTCGAGATTTGATTTGAATAAATTGCTTAGCTATGTCTTGTTCTATATAGTTAGCCTATGTTATTTAACTTGCAATTAAAAAAAAAACATGTATACATATTAGTAGTACTGATCTTTTGTTTTAAGCTTAAGCATTTAAATTCCATATTCTGAGAAGAAGCTCTGTCGTACGCAAGTGATGATTAAATATTTTTCTAGTTAAGTAATTTTTCAAGTCAATCTCGATTCTAACCTTTTCTTTCAGCTTGTGACCACACCCCCTAACCAAGCCTCGTTACAACCCTCTAAAGACCTTTTGATTGATGTATCATCTCAATTTATAGTGGTGGAGATTTGATTTTCATGCAAGCCTATGGTAATAACTTTTCATATTGACTGATGGGTACTAATTTCATTATCCTTAAACACTTCAAGTGATTTGAGTGAATCTTTAGTGAGGATGTTAAACTCTGTGAGATTTCGAATCGATGGTAACTACTTAGATAAGGGGAGATACCTAAATTTTTCATGATTAAATACTCAACTTGGAATGTTTGAAACTTTAATGTTCTTTTAGTTGAATCCTCAATGTATGATTACTTATGAATTAGTTTGAGATATTATTCATAGGAATTATAAGTTGAGAAAAATAAATTCTTAATTGTGAATTGAGGATTTTGCTTAAGGACAAGCAAACGCTTAAGTGTGGGGGTATTTGATAAACCATAATTTATACATATTTTTATCCCATGCTTAACACGTTTATGAATGATTTCTCCTTAGATTTGGTGAATTTGATGCTCCTAATCCTTTAATTTCATGTTTTATACTTAGGTGAGCATAGGAGAGCGAAAAGAACAAGAAACGGGTCAAAACAGAGAAAATAGGCCGACAAGGGAAAACAACGCGGCCTGGACTTCCTCTCATGGGCAGAACACATACCCGTTCCATTCTAACAGGCTCGGCCACGGCCTAAAACAACCTCAGCATGGGCATGTTGATTTATCAGCCTTGACCACGGCCTGAAGTAATCGCACACGGGCGTGTCCCTGTCGAGCCCTAACTAAGTTCTATTCGGAAAAGGGCAAGTTGGAGGGCTCTTAGGCATTCCAAAGCCTATTTAAATACCCTAGAGGAGGACAAAAGGGGAGACGGAGAATAAGGAGCAAGGAATTACTCCAAGAAAGCCGATTGATCCATCTCAGAAGCCGAATTCATCATCAAGACTGAAGATTTCTCCTCAATTTCCCTTTAGGAGTTTTAGGTTTTCTTTATGTTTTGTATTATTTATTCTTCTGAGATGTTTTCCTATTTAGTTATGAACTAAATCCCCCAAATACCTAAGTGGGATGAAACCTAAGACAAATCTTGTTATTATTTTCTAAATTGTATGATAAATATTTGACTTGTTCTTAATTATGTGTTCTTAATTCTTGTTTTGGTATTCCAGGATATTGATTCAAGTTAATGCTCTTAGTTGGAGGATGAATAGTCCCTGGCTAAGAGTGGCTTTGTCATAATTAAGCAGAGTTGATTACGTGCCTAGAGATAGGGTGACAAAATTTTGTCGGATTAGGGTGAAACCTAATAAGGGAATCCATAGATCGAGTTAATGCAACCCTAAGGTGTTAATTAGAAAGAAATTTCAATTATTCAATCTAGGGTTAGATGTTATTAGTCTTGAATAGGGATAATAACATAACTTAGGGATTTCTGCGGAACAACTTAAATGAATAAATCATCCGATTCAGAGCCAAAATAACAACTGAAGTCTAGGTGGATTTTTCCTTAGGTATTGTCTTAAATCAATCGTTTTTCCAAAATTAATTTCCCAATTCTATTTTATGTGATCTCTTAGTTTAGTTAATTAGTTAATTAAAACAAACCTCATTATTCTTAGGCTAGATAATAAAAAGACAGTCATTACTAGTACTTTTAGTTCCTTTGGGTTCGACAATCCGGTCTTCCTAAAACTATACTACTATTCGATAGGTACACTTGCCTACATCTTGATAATAGTTAGCTTCAAGAACGATTATTTATAAATTTATAAAACTTATCACGAAAAATCACGATCAATGAGGCCCGATGTTTTGCTAAAAATAAAAGAAGAAGTCAAGAAGTAATTCGATGATGGTTTCTTACAAGTGGTCAAATACTCAAAATGGGTAGCCAATATCATCCTTGTCCCTAAAAAAGATAGGATAGTACGAATGTACGTAGATTACAGGGACCTGAACAAAGCCAGCCCAAAGGACAATTTCCCATTGCCCCATATCGACACCTTAGTGGACAACACGGTAGGTTATTCACTGTTCTCCTTTATGGATGGCTTATCTGGTTACAACTAGATAAGGATGCATCCTGACGATATGGATAGGACCACATTTGTAACTATGCGGGGAACATTTTTCCATAAGGTGATGCCGTTTGGGCTAAAAAATGCGGGAGTGACATATTAGAGAGCATGGTAACCCTGTTCCATGATATGATGCACAAAAAAATTAAAATTTATGTCGATGATATGATCACCAAATCCTGAATAGAAGGGGAGCATATGCAAGTCTTGAGGAAATTATTCTTGAGGTTAAGGAAATTCTAGCTAAAGCTCAATCCAGCAAAATGTACCTTCGGGGCCAGGTCAAGGAAACTGCTAAGATTCGTAGTCAGTGAATAGGGGATTGAGATTGACCCAGATAAAGTTAAGGCTATACAGGAGTTGCATCTGCCGCGCACTCAAAAAGAAGTTTGAGGATTCTTAGGAAGACTAAACTACATCATCCGGTTCATTTCACAACAAACTGAGAAATACGACCCCATGTTTAGTCTCCTTAAGAAACACAATCCAGGTATTTGGGATGAGGAGTGTCAAAAAAATTTTGACAAAGTTAAACAATACCTGTCCAATGCCCCAGTGCTGACGCCACCTAGTCCAGATAAGCCATTGATACTGTATTTGGCAGTATTCGAGAATTCTATGGGATGTGTGCTTGGCCAACACGATGAGTCAGAAAAGAAAAAAAAAGGCGATATACTACCCCAGTAAGAAGTTTACTGACTGTGAAATGAGATACTTGCCAATTGAGAAGTTATGTTGCAGCTTAATTTGGACAACCCGAAGACTGAGACAGTATATGTTGTACCACACAACTTGGCTCATCTCAAAACTCGATCCTCTAAAGTACATGATGGAGTTGACTGCTTTGAATGGAAGGATGGCCCGATGGCAAATTCTGCTTTCCAAATTTGATATAGTCTATGTGAACCAAAAAGCTGTAAAAGGGAGTGCAATAACAGATCTTCTGGCCAGTAGAGCTCTAGAAGACTACGAGCCTCAGAACTTTGATTTCCCAAATGAAGATCTAATGTACGTAGAAACCACTAAAGAAGACTCTCAAGAAGGTCACCCTTGGAAGTTAAATTTTGACGGAGCCTCAAATGTTATGGGTAACAGAATTGGGGTAGTTCTGGTATCCCCAAACGGATATCATTATCCCTTTACTAGTAAATTGGATTTTGATTGCACAAATAATATGGCGGAATACGAAGCATGTATCATGGGTATTCGTGCAGCCATAGAATGCAAGATTAAAGTGCTAGAGGTATACAGGGATTCTGCGCTAGTGATCTATCAACTCAAAGGTGAATGGGAGACGAGAAATCCCAAGTTGATTGATTATCGAAGGTTGGTTCTAGAATTAATTAAAGAGTTTGATAATATCACTTCTGCTACCTACCGCGAGAAGAAAATCAGATGGCGGACGCTCTAGCAACTTTAGCTTCCATGGTCAATGTGAACAAACAAGAGGATGTGAAACCGATCCAGATGAGTATTTATGAGGCTTCGGCTCATCATTACAACATCGAAGAGGAAGAAGAAAAGGATGATCACCCTTGGTACCACGATATATTGCAATACGTTAAGAATCGTGAATACCCTAACCAAGCAACTGAGAATGATAAAAAGACACCAAGAATACTGGCCAGTGACTATGTCTTGGATGGGGAGATCCTATATAAATGAAGAAAGGATCAAGTGCTACTAAGATGTGTAGACGCTATCGAGGCCAAGAAAATCTTGGAAGAAGTTCACGAGGGTGTCTGCGAAACACATGCTAATGGTTTCACAATGGCCAGGCAAATCATGAGGTTCGGGTATTACTGGTCTACCATGGAAAGAGATTGCATCAATTATGCCAAGAAACAATAAGTGTCAAATTTATGAAGATAAAATTCATGTACCTCCTTTGCCTCTACATGTTATGACTTCTCCATAGCCTTTTTCTATGTGGGGCATGGATGTCATTAGGCCAATTTTGCCAAAAGCTTCAAATGGGTATCGACTCATTTTTGTGGTCATCGACTACTTCACCAAGTGGGTAAAAGCCGCTACATATGCAAATGTTACAAAATCGACAGTTAGCAAATTCCTGAGGAAGGAAATTATTTGTCAATATGGAATGCCAGAAAGGATCATATCAGATAATGCATTGAATTTAAACAACAAAACGATATTCGAAGTCTGCAGTTAGTTCAAGATCAGACACCACAACTCATTACCGTATCGCCCGAAAATGAACAGTGCAGTTGAGGTGGCTAATAAGAATATCAAGAAGATTGTGGGAAAGATGACTGAAACTTATAGAAATTGGCATAAGAAGTTACCATTTGCTCTCTATCGGTCAGGACCTCTACCGGGGCAACTCCTTTCTCATTGGTCTATGGAATAGAGGCAGTTTTACCCATCCAAGTTGAGATTCCTTCCCTTTGAGTCTTGTCAAAGCTGAAGTAGGATGAAGTAGAATGGATCTAAGCCCGATATGATCAGTTAAATTTGATTAAAGAGAAGAGGTTGAAAGCTATCCGTCATGGTCAAATGTACCAGAAACGAATGATGCGAGCTTACAACAAAAAGGTTCACCCTAGAGAATTCTACGAGGGGGACTTGGTATTGAAGAAGATCATTCCCATACAAAAGGACTTTAGAGGAAAATGGATGCCAAACTAGGAAGGACCTTATGTGGTAAAGAATGTCTTTTCTGGAGGAGCGTTGATATTGACCGAGATGGAGGTAAAACTTTATCAACTCCAATGAATTCAAACTCGGTCAAGAAATATTTCACCTAAAAAAAAGGGAGAGGCCAGGGTGAAAACCGGCAAAAGGCACCTTAAAACCAAAGGAGTTTTGAATTGAAAACCCAAGAAAGGGCAATTCAAATTTTTGATCGAAGGTGGGGCATGCGATAGCTTGGTTATGCTTGAATTAACAAGGAGGAGGGATGCTACATCTTGGGGCATCAACAAAGTACTCTAGATCTCCTAAACACATGTTGAGCTCAAAATGGTCCTCAAGAAGTTCGTACAGAGAAGCTCAGGCTGATATATCTAGGGCACCTATTTTTCGTCTCACCTATTTTGTATTCTGTAACACCCCAAACCCGGCCCAGACATTATGGCCGAATCTGATGTGTCACATTGAAGTGTTTTTCGAAAACCTTGTTTTCATTGAAAACCCTTCTTTTAAATAAAAACCTTGAGTAAAATCTCAGCTTGTATTTGTTGCTTTCAAAGCGAAGTGTATTTAAAAAAACCTATTCCTTCTTGTATGATAATAATTACTTTGTAAAATCTCTTTTCAGTTGCGAAAGCTTTATTTAAAACAGATGATCTATGAAAACTTGTCATTTAAAGATTAAGTTGCGAAAACGTAGTATTTGAAAACAGTTATGGTTTAGGAAAACCATTTCTACTTCTAATAAATATAAAGCATAAAAATAATAATAAACCTAATTTGAAATAATAACCAGAGGAAAGGCCTTATTACAACCCAAATAAAAAGAATTAAAATATTAAAAATTGAATAAAATACTAAGTCTAAACTTTTTGCTAGTTGGCCACCTCCGAGTCCCTCCATCCATCGAACCGCCTATTGAGGATCACCTGAAAAATTTAAAAGAAGGGGGTTGAGTTTCGAAAACTCGGTGTGTACAACCCTCAATGAGTATAAAGCAATCATCAGTCATCTTGGGGCCTGAGTCCAATTCAATAACAGTGGCCTTTGGGCCTTAGCCCATATTAGCCTCAGTTGGGCCGAAGCCCATATCACAATAATATCATAATAATATCATACATGCAATGCTGTGCAACCCACCCCAATAATCCAACCGCTACACACCAACTCCGTCCCCCGATACATATCATGTGGGGATATAAATATCGACCCACCCTTCCGATACAAATCAATGGTAGCCCGGTTGCGGTACTACCTTCATTGCAGTAAGCTGCTAAACAAGTATTGGGCTTAATAGCCATCGGTGGATCCACGATCGTCAAGCAACCATGTTATCCTCATATACTTCCTCCGTTCCATAATTCCCAACCCATGTGCAACCTAAACAGAATATCATATGAATACAACAGGTATACATGTAACATCCATAAATCTTTCATTCAACACATAAGGGTATTTTAGTCATTATCGCACTTAGGGCATTTTGGTCATTTCTCATCATTATGGGTCTAAATATTTACCTTGGCCCGTTAACAAGTCCCCGTTGGCTAAAGTGAACAGATACTATGCACCAGGTAGGATTCCAAAGAAGAGGAGATGAGTCATTAAGGCCGCTTAAGTACCAAGCTCTCCTTAGATCCAATCCTAGACATGCATATACCCATTGCCACACCTTAACCTTATGACTTGTCCACGGTCGCAATTAATTAACTATTTAAGTTTTATGTCTGTTTAAGCAGTTATCTGATACTATGCCCAAAAACCCTTACAAAGCCCAAACAAGTCTACATACATGCATATGGCCCACTAGGCCCAATCTCATTCATATGGCTCATTAGGCCCAAATCACATTCATATGGCCCATCTGGCCTGAATCAATTCCAAGCCATGTAACCAACATGACTAGTTCATCACTTATTACCAAATCAACAAATTCGCTTATTTTGGGCCCACGGCCCTATGGGCCCATTTAGCCCATTCCGGCCCAATTGGCCTAAGTACGGCCCAAATCCATGAGATTGCTTATGGGGCCTCTGATAACGTATCGATTTCCCCCTTATGAGTGTTCGCACACTCGCAAGACTATCGTAGCCAGACTTTCGACTTTTCGGCATTTCGGGATTTGCCGATCTAACGTATATGCAGTGTATGTACACACCTTCGGCTTTATATCAAGCTATCATAGGGTAGAAGTACACACCTTATCACCTGGAGTACTAAGTATTCATAATCGCCAGAACCTTGACTAGATTGACCGGTTGCGATCTGCCTATGTAACTCGAAATCTGACGTAGTCCCCCTTCCGCATCCAGGCGGAAACTTCCGAACAGCTGACACCTTACGTCGCTTAAACTTGGGAGCCTCTATCCCAACCTCTCTACTAGAACCCCCTTTTTCCATCAACTAATACTTAGCCAGCTATCACACTCTTGAATGAGAGGGAGAAAGAGAAATAAATGGAGAAACCATATGTTAACGAAAGTAATGGTATTGGAAAAGATAAAGAAAAAATCAGCTTTTAAGAGTGTAGAAACGAAAGAACTTAGAAATATTTAACAAAAGCCAAAGATGATCTAATTCACTTACCGATCGCGAGATCACTTGCCAACAAGAAATCAAACCCCCAAAATGTATGAATCGGCTTTTAAATGAAAAAGAAACAATCGGCTAAGTTAAAGAGGGAAAAGGTTTATTCGATTAAAATAGGGAAGAAAAGATCAAGAGTTTGTCATAAAGAAAAGAGGAGATGAAGGGTTTGAGATTACTCAGGTATTTACAAAAAACAAAATAAAAGATTGAAGAGGTTGGAAGAAATTTCCCCCAAGAATATGCGACTGAAGCACACAAAAACAACAAATACCCTTACTTGCCCATACGACACACATATATATACTAAAATAAATAAATAAATACAAACCTACACTCCCCAATCGACTTAAACTCATCAAGTTAAATTCCCTTCAATTTCTCCAATTTTATCACCATCATATCCACACTTAATCCTCATCCTTATCTCCACCGTAACCTTAATTTTAGCCAACAATTCCAATTTGAATTGCATTCAAATTACTTCCATCGAAATGGCAATCCTTCCTTGCGTTGAGCAGTAAAATTGAATTCCCTTTTGTGCATGAAACCACTCAAACTCCAGCCCTTCAACTTCCCAACACGTTGCTGGCCACTGCACCACCACCTATCTTGTGCTACCATTCGGTCACAATTAACTATAAGGCTTATATGCCTAAGCCTCGGTTTCCTTAAAGAATAAAAATTTAAAACTTGCCAGGCCTATGATTCAAACTTGCAACCTCTCAGATCCATAGCATGCTTCTCGCCACTGCCCCCAGGCACTCTTGTCCTTTATTCCATCCCTAACTATTTTTAAGGCCTATTAACCCGCAACCAAGTTATCCAAAAAATATTTGCTACCATTCAAATTCGAACCCCCAATCTCTTGGCTACGCTATACGTCCCTTCCCACCACGGCATCTACCTTATTTGTGTCGTTTCTCCTCCCTAATTAATTATAAAATCTTTCTGCTGACCTCCAGGTTGTTTAAAAAAAACCACCATAATTTTCGCCAAGGCCAGGACTTGAACCCTTGACTTCCTGCTTGCTACCAACGCCTTTTGCCACTAGGCCAAGCGTTTCCTTGTGTCAGATTTTACCAGGCCTTATTAATAAGCCTTTCACCTAATGCTCAGGGTCCTTTAGAAAAAAAAATGCAAAATTTTGCTAAAGCCCTAGATCGAACCCAGGACTTTTTCCACACTACCAACCCATCCTAAATCACTTAACAATTAAACTAAATATGAAATTATAAAATATTTAAACACATTTAAGTTATTTAAGCTGCCTTCTAACTGATCCCAAACTTAAGGCCCATTACTTCTAGGCCCAAAATTTAGGGTGTTACATATTCCAGCAATGTTTGCTTTCTTTTATTAATCCATTCTTTTCAGATTTTGTTCCTAATAAATTTTAGTTTTGTCCATCATTATGATCTTTTTCAAGCATTTTGCATTGAAATAACGAGTACTGGACTAATAATACTCTCATAAAAGGAGTTTTGCATATTGCTCTGGAAGCTTCTAAATAGTACAAGAACCTGAAACAGGACAATTATTTATAACTCAACAAACCTAAGGGTTGGAAATATTTGAGAAAGAAGAGTCTAAATTGTGACTATTTCTTCAGGTAATCTATCAAAGATATCAGCTGAACAAGAAGATAGGATAGTGCGTCAGTGATAGAACCTTGATGAATAATGAGCAATGACAACCCAAACATTAAGAAGGGATCATTCTCATGACATTCTATATTCATGCAAATGTCATTCGTACACATCTAGTTAAGAGCATTTGATTATTTCTGATCATGACATCCTAATCATTTGGCATAAGCATAGGCCAATCAAATCGATTCTATAGGTCATGTCCCCCAGAGGACGGTGTAGCAAGATCAGTGAATCCACAAATCTCATATCCCTAAAGTAATAGTGGAGTAGATCGAAGATGGCGGATCTTATCTTCCTTAAGTTGCAGTGGAGCAGATTGAAGCCACTAGCCTTATCTCCCTGAAGTTGCAGCAGAGCAGACTGAAGATAGCGAATCTTATTTCCCTGATGTAGCAGTGGAACAGATTAAAGCTACAAATTATGGCAAATCTTATCTTCCTGAAGTTGAAGCGAAGCAGACTGAAGACAGTGAATCTTATTTCCCTGATGTAGCAGCGGAACAGATTAAAGCTACAAATTATGGCGAATCTTATCTTCCTGAAGTTGTAGTGCAGTAGATTGAAGCCACCAGCCTTATCTCCCTAAAGTTGCAGCGGAGCAGACTGAAGACAGCGAATCTTATTTCCCTGATGTTGCAGTCAAACAGATTAAAGCTACAAATTATGGCGAATCTTATCTTCCTGAAGTTACAATGGAGCAGATTAAAGCCACCAGCCTTATCTCCCTGAAGTTGCAGTGGAGCAGACTAAAGACAAAAAATCTTATTTCCCTGATGTTACAGCAGAACAGATTAAAGCTACAAATTATGCCGAATCTTATCTTCTTGAAGTTACAATGGAGCAGATTGAAGCCACTAGCCTTATCTCCTTGAAGTTGTAGCGGAGCAGACTGAAGACAGCAAATCTTATTTCCCTGATTTTACAGTAGAACAGATTAAAGCTACAAATTATGGCTAATCTTATCTTTTTGAAGTTGCAGTGGAGTAGATTGAAGCCACCAGCCTTATCTTCCTGAAGTTGCAGCGGAGCAAATTGAAGACAGTGAATCTTATTTCCCTGACGTTGCAGTGGAACAGATCAAAGCTACGATTTATAAATATTATCTCCCTGAAGTTACAGCGGAGCAAATTGAAGATAGCAGACCTTATCTCCCTGAAGATGTAGTGGAGCAAGTTGAAGATATAAGTCTTATCTCTCTGAAGTTGTAGTGGAGCAGACTGAAAATAACGAATCTTATTTCCCTAAAGTTGCAGTGGAACAAATTGAAGCTACAAGTTACGAATCTCATCTCTCTGAAGTAGCAGTAGAGCAAGTCAAAGCCATAAACCTTATCTCCTTGAAGTTGCAGCGGAGTAGATGGAAACCAGAAATCTCATCTCCTTGAAGTTGCGGTAGAGTGGATCGAAGCAACAAGATGAAGTAGACTGGAATGAGGCTACCTGAAGAAGAGAGGCACTAAAAAAGCCAAGACTCGGCGAGACCGGACAAAATTGGTCATTCTTAAAAGTCTTTGCTCTGTTCTTGTTACACGATAACGAGTAAAGAGGGGCAGCTGTAGAACCCAATTTTAGCCTGGGCCCATATATTACATAAAAATAAACAGCTCAATAATAGCCCAAAAAACCCTAATACAAAGCCCAAATATTAACAACCCAAATTCCAGCTGAAACTAACTAAACCCTAGCCCAAACAGAAAAAACTATTTTTTTCAAACCCTAGGTGCGCCGCACCTAGGTCGTCTGACCTGCCGCCGCCCCTAGGCCTGCCGCCGCCACTAGCCACCGCCTTCTCCACTTGCATCGCCACTTGCAAGAATTAAAACAGAATTGACAAGTAGAGATACAGAAATACGACAATATTTTGTAAATGGCTATATAAGCCATAAAAATCTTTGTATTTGCTCTGGACATTCTTGAATACAAAAAAAGAGTGATTCAAAGCATTCAAATAATAACAAAGCAATTGAAGAAGAAAAACGAAGTTCAAAAACGTGTTAAGGTCTTTTTTATCTCTTTTATTTTCCTTTCTTTCGAAACTGTTTATATACATACACATATTTCTTTCTTTTCTTTCTTTTTTTTAAAAAAAAAACTTTATATATATACATATATTAAAAAGAGTTAAAAAATGAAAACTTACCTTTTTAATCGTAAAAAAAAGGGTGACTTTTTGAGTTTCGGCTACCGTGCACAGCGGTCGACGGTGGCGATTCGCCGGACCTCTCGCCGGACTTTGAGGGCCTTCAGAGAAAAGGGTGAAAGGTTTTTTGGTTTTTTTGTAAAGATGGGGCTGAAAATGAAAGTTTTTAGAAAAATTTGGCCTTTTATAATAGCGTGAAACGACGCTGTTTCACTTTGACCATTTAAGTGCCAAAACAGTGCCGTTTTAAAGCCAAGATTCGTGCATCGACCCGACTCGCCAGCAAGATCCGCATGTTTTATTTTATGGGCTATTTGCACATTTAGCCCTTCAGCTTTTTAATCATTTCGCTATTAAGTTTTTCCTTATTTTTAATTTTTGCCCTTTAATTTATTTCAATTTCAGTTTGGTCCTCCCTGATGCCGAACATTTTGGAGGAAAAGGAAAAATTTCCCTTTTGGTCCCTCCTTGTTATTCGCGCACTCGATTCGGTCCTTTTCTCTTTTATTTATTTTCAGATTTGCCCCAAACTTTTATTTTAAGTTCAATTTAGTCCTTTTTTTGTTATTTTGGCCATTTTATTAAATTAATTAATTTTAACATCATTATTTTTTTTTACTACTACTATTATTATTATTACTATTATTAATATTATTATTACTATTATCATTATTATTCTTATTATTATTGTCTTTATTATTATTATTATTATTATCATCATCATCATCATCATCATCATCATCATCATCATCATTTTTAAATCTTTTTACTTAATATTTATTTATTCATTTATCACTCTTTTCTGGCTTGTTTTATCTTGTCTGTTTATTTTATTCATATTTTATATTTTTGCCCTTATTATTGTTATTTATATTATCGCATTCATTTTTATTCTATTACGCATATCAGTTTCGTAATTCATTTCCCATTTTACCATAAATTCGTGTTATGTTTTACCCGATATATTAAAAATGTTGTTTTCAATAAGCAATACTCCATGTTTTAAAATTCGAAAGGTCGTTCCCTAACTTACAGGGTTTTCAACTTTCTCGATAAATCCAAATACCCGAACATTTTCAAAGCATTAATTTTTAAATATTCTCGGGAATTAAGAAAAAAAAAAGTATTCTAACTTACGGAATATGATTTCTTTCTAAAACCGAGATAATCAAACATTTTTCAAAATTAATAAATTTTTGGCGTTTATTCTCTTTCGAGGATTTAAAGCATTGTGTCCTAACTTACAGGACGTAATCCTTTTCCTCAGTTAACGTGAAATATACTCTTTTTTTGTAAAAATTCAATTAAACAATGTTTAACAAAAAGATCGTATTTTTAAAATTTTCCTCAAATTTTTAATTTTTGACACTAAGACATTAATTAATCAACTTGGTACCAATTTTGGGCGTATCGAGGGTGCTAATCCTTCCTCGTGCGTAACTGACTCCCGAACCCACCTTTCTGAATTTCGTAGGCCAAAATCGTTGTTTTAATAAATCAAACCGTTTATTGAAAACGACTGCTTTTCAAGGTGACCCGATCACACCTCATCAAAAAGAATTGCTGGCGACTCCCGTTTCTTTCGTTTTCATTCTCAAATCAAAGTTAATTCCCTGTTATTCATAAAAATGGTTTTGACAGTGTGATCGGATCACCTTGTAATTCAATCATTTTAATAAAAGTTTACATTTACTAAAACGATAATTTTTGTCTACAAAATCCAGAAAACGGGTTTAGGAGTCGGTTACACACGAGGAAGGATTAGCACCTTTGTAACACCTAAAGTTGGTACCTAATTCATTAATAAATGTCTTAGTGCCGAAAATTGAGACTTTTGAAGAGATTTTAAAATATGATCCTTTGTTAAAATGTTATTTGGTTAAAAAAATTTCCAAAAAGAAGGGCATATTTCACGTTAATCGAGAAAAAGAATTACGTCCCGTAAGTTATGACATAATGTCTTAAATCCTCGAAACGAGAATAAGCACCAAAAATTTTATTTATTTTAAAAGATATATAATTATTTCAGTTTTAGAAAGAAATCATATTTCGTAAGTTATAACAGGACCTTTCTAATTACTGAAAATATTTTAGTTAAAATTTCATGGTTTAAAAAAAAGATATTTGATTATTTAGATTTAACGAGAAAGTTGAAACCCCGTAAGTTAGGGTACGACTTTTTAAATTTCCAAATGCAGAACATTACCTTATTTAAAAATTTCCTTTTGTATATAACAAGAAAGATAGTATTTAAAACGATGTATTTATTTTATTTGGTACAATATAAAAATGGATAAACATTTAAATATAACATATAGTATAATGATGATGATGCAATAATATAACTAAAACAATAAATAAACAACGGCATTAATTAATTAAATCTAACATTAATTAAGTGGGATAATAATAGTAAAATATAAAAGCGCATAAAAATATAAATAAATGAACTTTCATTATTAAATAAGGTTGAAGAAATAATAAATAAATGAATAAATAAATAAACTAATGAATAAAACAATTTACAAAAAAAAAAAAAGATTGAGGTTAAATAAATCAAGTATTAGATTAAAATTAAAATGACATGAGGGGGTATAAATTATAAAATAATAAAAGTACTAAGGATTAAAAACAACAAAACCAAAATCGTAGGATAAAAAATAAAAGAAACAAGAAAATGGACCATATTGTAAACCATTTAAAATCAGAAGGACCGGGATAGCAATTAAGCGCGCGAATCTCATCTGGAAAAACAAGTCAGGTTTCGAGTCATCGAAAACGGCACCGTTTCAGGCGTCCGTCTCCTCAAACGGTCTAAGGACCAAGTTGAAAATGAAGTAAAATTAGGTGATGGAATTAAAAAAAAAGAAAGGTATTAAATCAAAGCAGGCCGAAAATGCGGAAGGGCTATTTGCACAAATAACCCATTTAATAGAAACATGCGGATCCTGAGGCTTATCTGAGTCGGTTGAATCGGGTCAAGGCGAAACGGCATCGTTTTAGGCATCTGATGCTTGCCCCAAAACGACGTTGTATGGGGGTACTATATAAGTCAAAATTCTATCAAAAAATTCATTTACCCCTCACTTTAAAAAAAAAAAAACTTAAAACCTTTCACAAAAGCTCTCCCCTTCCCCGATTTTCGACCATCGGTCCGGCCTTGCTCCGGTCACTGGACCACCACACCTCCGCCGTGGTAACCGCCATCCACGGTGGCCAAAAAATCGAAAAAAAGCCATTTTTTTGAGCTTTCGACTTCCCGAGCCCATTAATCATCGATTTTCATCGAAATCGACGGACCTCAACCACCTATGGCGGTGCAAATGCAAAAGAAGGTAAGATTTGATTCCTTTTTTTTTATTTTCCTTAAAACTAGTAGAAATATAAGTAGGAAAAAAAAGAAAAATAAGTAAATGTAAAAACAAAAGGACCACATTTTCCAAATTTTGTTTCTAATTGCTCTTTTTTATATTTAATTTTTTGTATTGATTTCGTGTGTAAAAAAATTACAACTTGTGTAGTGGCTTTTTCTAGCCAAAAATATTACAATTGTTAATGTTTTTGTCTGTTCTATTCTTGCTGCCTCTGTATTGTTGCGTGTTTGTTTTGTCTGCAAGTACGGGGTGAGGGTCGCAAGAGTGGCAGTGTACAGAGGTGCTGACGTGGCGTGCAGCGGCCATGGCTGACCTAGGGGTTCCATGGTTTGCTGAAGATAGGTTTAGGTTTTGGGCCATTCGGGCTTAGGATTTTGTTGGGTTAAAATGTAATGCCCCGTACCCAAGACCGTCGCCAGAGTCGAGCACGAGGTGTTAACAGACTTAATTCATTACTTTAAACAGCTCAAACAATTTATTTTTAAAATTTTCAGTCCAGCTAGCAATCTGCGTCATAGTCGCTTAAAAATTCATATCTCGAGTTCCAAAACTCGAAATCCAATTCTGTAAATTTTCCCTGAAACTAGACTCATATATATATGTACTAATTTTTTTATAGAATTTTTGGTCAATCAAATTAGCACAATTTATTAGTTAAAGTCTCCCCTGTTTCAGGGTTCTACTACTCTGACCTCTGTGTATTACGAATCAGATATCTCCCTGTACAGAGTTTCAATGACTATTCCGTTTATTTCTAATAAAACTAGACTCAATAAGGAATCTGTACATATAAATCATGACTTCTAATTATCTTTCAAAAATTTATGGTGAATTTCCAAAGTCAGAATAGGGGATCCAGAAATTGCTCTGGCCCTATTTCACAAAAATTTAAACATCTCATAAAATATAACTCATATACCTGTTTTGTTCCATCCATATGAAAATAGACTCATCAAGCTTCAATTACATAGCTTATTCATTATTTAATTCCATTTCTACTATTTTTAGTGATTTTTAAAATTCACGTCACTACTGCTGTCTGAATCTATTTTATGGTAAATTTTACCCATTTCATGGTTCCCATGGATTAGCTAGCAATTTAGCATACATAACACCAAATATGATCATGATTAGCCATTCCAATGGCTAATCATTACCAAGCATTTCCATACCACTCAATAACCACATCATAAGACCATATATACAAAATGATTATAATGCTATACATGCCATACTCAAAATATACAAGCCATTATGCCAAGATGGTATACGGATAGTGTGAGCATGCCTCCGACCGTTTTCGATTTCTGAGCTGGCTTGTCAACACTACAAGGAATGAAAAGGAGGGAGTAAGCACAAATGCTTAGTAAGTTCACATGCAAATAGCAAGTAACACAACTATATAAGCAAACATAAACATCATTTGCATGATCATCACCGAGACATTCATATCACATTTTCATTTATCATCTTACCATATTGTTGTTATATCGAGTTTTCAACCCGAGGGTTAAGTACATACCTGTTCAAAGTATCCATTTCACAACACTTACCAATACATCCCTTTCATCTCGAGTATTCCTCCATTTGAGTAGAATTTTACCCGTTGAACACAATGGAATATAATTCGGATACACGAAAAGTTTGCACATAAGTGCCACATATGTAGCCAAGCTACTATGTAACCCGCCCATAAGTGAACTCGGACTCAACTCAACGAGCTCGGGCGTTCGCATCCTTTGGTGAACTCGGACTCAACTCAACGAGCTCGGATACCTAGTTACATCTCTCGAACTCGGACTCAACCCAATGAGTTCAGACATTCGCATCCATAAGTGAACTCAGACTCAACTCAACGAGCTCGGATGCCTAGTTACATCTCTCGAACTCGGACTCAACTCAACCAGTTCGGACATTCGCATCCATAAGTGAACTCGGACCCAACTCAACGAGTTCGGATGCCCAAATATCCCAATGACATGTCACTTGTATCCTAATCCATTCCTAAGGTTCAACGGGACCTTTTTCCCAATCATGTGTCTCAACCATCTTCTACGAAATGCCTATACCGATACTCGATAGTATTTCACATTTTCCAAATATATCACATAATTTGACATATTATCAAACAATTATCACGTGTATAATATTTCATAATAATTATCATATCATTTAAATAACATAAAAACATTTAAAATAATAACTATGTTACCAACATTTACATATGAACTTACCTCGTATGTGAAAATGGCTACTTTTACCATTTCGTCCACAACTTGGTATTTTCCCCATTTTAGCACAAATTTTAGTTTTCCTTCCTCTATCATTTAAAATATAGTCTAATTAGGGATCACATTATTCAAATTAACCCAAAATCATATTTTGGCAAAATTACAATTTTGCCCCTAAACTTTTGCATATTTACACTTTTGCCCCAAAGCTCGTAAATTAAACTTCAGCATATTTTCTTATGTTTTATGACATGCTGAACATTTTTCCCTTCTATGACAACATCAAATTCTCACTCTAACACATAGTGACGAACAATAATAATTTTTACCGATTAAGCCGTTTTACTCATTTTTGCTTAAAATTGCTTAGCAAAAGTTGTTTTAACATAATTTCAGCCTTCATATTCTACCATAAAACATCAAAATAAACACATTTCACCTATGGGTATTTTTCCAAATATGAACCCTAGCTTAAACTATTGCTAGAATAAGCTTAATCAAGTTACCGGGATTCCAAAAACGTAAAGAACTTGAAAAACGGGGCTAGAACAGACTTACAATCGAGCTTGGAAGCTTGAAAAACCCTAGCCATGGTTTCTCCTTGCTATATTCGGCCATGGGGTTGAAGATGAGCAAAATTGGCTTTTAATTTTGTATTTTAATTCATTTTACCCCTAAATGACCAAAATGCCCTTACTACTAAACTTTCCAAAAATTCCATCCATGTCCAATTTTTGTCCATAGACTTAGAAATTGGTAAAATTCTATTTTAGACCTCCTAATTAATATTTCAAAACAATTTCATACTAGAAACTTCTAGAATGAAAGTTTTGCAAATTATTCGATTTAGTCCCTAATTTCAATTTAAGCACTTTATGCATAAAATTTCTTCACGAAATTTTCACACAATCATGCAATCATATCATAGACCTCAAAATAATCATAAAATAATTATTTCTATCTTGGATTTTGTGGTCACGAAACCACTATTTCAACTAGGCCCAAAATCAGGATATTGCATAAAATGTAATTTGGGCCCTTTTTTGTATTTTGTTTTTTGGGGCTTTGAAATTTGGGCAGTAATGGACATGTAATTCTGGACTGGACTGTTTTAATACTTTTATTTATTTACTTGTCTAATTTGGGCCCAGGCTAGGCAAAATAGGCCTATTACAGCTACCCCTCTTTACTCGTTGTCCTGTAACGAGAATGGAGCAAAGACTTCAAAAAAAGTCAATTTTGCCTAGACCTGCCGACTTCAAAAAGGGCCAATTTTGTGTAGACCTGTCGAGCCTCTACTTTTTTGGTACTTCTCTTATTCAAGTAGCCTCATTCCAGTCCATCGCATCTTGTTGTTTTGATCCACTCTATCGCCCATTCAAGGAGATGGGACTTGCTATGGTAGATTCAATCCGGTCAACTGCAATTTCAGAGGTATAGGATTCATCGTTTTAATCCGTTCCACTGCAACTTCAGAGAGATAGGATTAGTAGCTTTAATCTATTCCACTGTGACTTCAGGGAGATGAGATTTGCTATCTTCAGTCTGCTCCGCTACAACTTCATAGAGATAAGGCTGGTGGCTTCAATCTGCTCCACTATAACTTCAGGAATATAAGATTCACCATAATTTTTAGCTTTAATCTGTTCCACTACAACGTCAGGGGAATAAGATACGCCGTCTTCATTCTGCACCGCTACAACTTCAGGGAGATAAGGCTGATGGCTTCAATTTGCTCAACTGCAACTTCAAGAAGATAAGATCCACCATAATTTGTAGCTTTAATCTGTTCCACTGCAACGTCAGGGAAATAAGATTCGCTGTCTTCAGTCTGCTCCGCTGCAACTTCAGGGAGATAAGGCTGGTGGCTTCAATCTGCTCGACTGCAACTTCAGGAAGATAAGATTCACTATAATTTGTAGCTTTAATCTGTTCCACTGCAACTTCAGGAAGATAAGATTTGCCATAATTTATAGTTTTAATCTGTTCCACTACAACGTCAAGCAAATAAGATTCGACATCTTCAATCTACTCCATTGCAACTTCAAGGAGATAAGATCTACAACTTTAATCTACTCCACTGCTACTTCAGGGAGATGAGATTTGTGTATTTACCGATCTTACGATACCACCCTCTGAGAGACATGACCTGTAGAATCGATTTCATGGGCCTATGCTTATGCCAAATGATTAGGATGTCATGATCAGAATAAATCAAATGCTCCTAATTAGATGTGTATGAATGATATTTGTATGAATACGGAATGTCATTTTGTGCGAATGATCCCTTTCTAATGATTAAGTTGTCATTGCTCGTTGTTCATCAAGGTTGTATCACTACATAATATCTTGTCCTCTTGTTCAATTGATACCTTTGATAGAAAATCCGAAGAAATAGTCACAATTTAGACTCTTCTTTCTCAAGTATTTCCAACCCTTAGGCTTGGTGAGTTCTAAATAATAATCCTGTTTCAGGTTCTTGTACTATTTAGAAGCTTCTAGAGTAATATGCAAAACTCCTTTTGTGAAAGTATTATTAGCCCATTAATCATTATTTCAATACAAAATGCTTGAAAAAGATCATAATGATGGACAAAACTAAAATTTATCAGGAGCAAAATCTGAAAAGAATGGATTAATCAAAGAAAGCAAACATTGCTAGAATACAAAATAGGTGAGGGGAAAAATAAGTGCCCCAGATATTACAGCCTGAGCTTTTTTGTACGAACTTCTTAAGGACCATTTTGAGCTCAACATGTGTTTAGGAGATCTAGAGTACTCTGTCGATGCCCCAAGATGTAGCATACCTTCTCCTTGTTAATTTGAATTACCCCACTTTCGATCAAAATTTGAATTGCCCTTTCACGGGTTTTCAATTCAAAATCCCTTTGATCTCAAGGCGCACTTTGCGGGTTTTCGCCTTGGCCTTTCCTTTTTTTTTGGTCTCAAGGCGTCCGTTTTCGCCTTGGCTTTTCTTTTCTTTTTTTTTAACTGAAGTACTTCTTGACTGAGTCAGCATTTACTGGGTTAGGCAAGCTATTGCCGTCCATCTCAGTTAATATCAACGCTCCTCCAGAAAAAGCCTTCTTTACCACATAAGATCCTTCCCAGTTTGGCATCCATTTTCGTCTGAAGTCCTTTTGTACAGGAAGGATCTTCTTCAATACCAAGTCCCCTTCATAGAACCCTCTAGGGCGAACCTTTTTGTTGTAAGTTCGCCTCATTCGTATTTTTAGTACATTTGACCATGACGAATAACTTTCAACCTCTTCTCTTCAATCAAAATTAGTTGATCATACCGAGATTGGATCCATTCTGCTTTATCCAACTTCAGCTCTGACAAGACTCAAAGGGAAGGAATCTCAACTTCGATGGGTAAAACCGCCTCCCTTCCCTAAATCAATGAGAAAGGCGTTGCCCCAGTGGAGGTCCTAGCAGACGTCCAATAAGTATAGATGGTAATTTCTCAGGCTAATCTTTATGATTCTCAATCATTTTTCTCACGATCTCTCTTTTTTTATTTTTTTTAATGTTGCTTCCACTATACCGTTCAGTTTAGGGTGATGTGATCTTAATTTAGAACAGACTGCAAACTTTTGATATCGTGCTATTGTTCAAATTTAGTGTATTGTCAGATATGATCCTTTTTGGCATTCCATACCGACATATGATTTCTTTTTTTCAAAAATTTCCTGACTGTCGATTTTGTGACATTGGTATATAAAGTAGCTTTCACCCACTTACTGAAGTAATCGACGGCCACAAAAATGAATTGGTGCCTGCTAGAAGCTTTTGACGAGATCCGCCCAATAACATCCATACCCAACATAGAGAAAGTGTATGGAGAAGTCATAACATGAAGAGATGAAGGAGGCACATGAATCTTGTCCCCATAAATTTGGCACTTACGGCATTTCTTGGTATAACTGATGCAATCCCCTTTCATAGTAGACCAGCAGTACCCGAACCTCGTGATTCGTCTGGCCATTATAAAACCATTAGCATGTGTTCTTCAGACACCCTTATGGACCTCTTCTAAGATTTTTTTAGCCTTAACACCATCCACAAGTCTTAGTAGCCCAAGCATATCTTGATACGATCATGCGAAAACATCTTTGAATTCTTGAAATAACTCAATGACGTCTCGCTTTGTCTCTGTGGTGATACAGGCTCCGATCTTCACCTCTTTCTCTTCTCCTAGGCTCACAATGTCCATTGACTCTTTGTAAGGTAGGATCTATTTTTCATCTTTTTCTACCATCCTTAAGAATCAGAAGATAGGTTACAATCTCTGTCATCTTCAGAGTCCTGAGATCTTCTAGACACATATCTTGCTCAAAAGGAGATTCTAGGTAAGTAGCAGCATCGCTCATGTCGTTAATATCTAGAGACCTGTTGTAGGTACGAAGGAATATTCCAAAGAATAAATCAATCTAAGAACAATTATTTATGTGGTATAAATATGAAAGAAATGAAGGAATAAAAGAATATTTGCTCAAAGTGAGACATAAAAATGCATTTTTCATTGAAATTAAAGATGTTGGACATGAGCCTATTTCACAAAAGGATTCTTATTGCTTCTAGCTTAAAGCAACAAGCGTGTTTTGAACATTACTCTGAATCAGCTCTAAAAACTACAGGAATCTCTTCCACAGTCCAATTGTTCAAACCACTTCCAAACTTATAAGGGCAAATGCTTGATAAATTTTCTCTTCTAATTCCTTCTTCAGATATAACATTGATGCTCCAATTTCCAACATTTCTTCCTAGCCTTTAGTATATCCAAAGAATTCTAGTTTCTTATTATCCATCAGACCTTGCACCAATGCTCTGAATTCACTGTACTTTTGAATCTCGTGACCCTCTTCATCATGAAACTCACAGTAGTTCATTGCTTCTCTTGGTTTCTCCCCTAAATCCTGTATGATTAATCCTTTTTCTACCATTTTATTCCAAACCTCTCTCAGCGGGGTTTTCACTTCTACTATATTTATCTTGATTCTCTTTCTCGCATTCTCGATTATCACATTTACCCCTTTATCAGAATAGTTGGGAACGAATTTTCTGCACTAGATAGATCATCGAATTTCATAATACCCATTTTGATGAGTCTTTCGATTATCTTTTTGAAGGCGGTACAGTTCTCGATCGAATGTCTTGTGATCCCTGCGTGGTACTCGCATTGGGCGTTCGCGTCGTACCATTTGGGGTATGGGGGTTGCATAGGTTTTAGGTAGAAAGGAGATACTACATGCGCATCAAACAAATTTTGGTACAACTCCCTACATGTGATTGGGATGGGCGTGAACCAGATTTTTCTAAGTTTGGTCTTAGATTGGATTCTTGCCTTGGGGGACCTGATGGCTAGTAGTTGTCGTCCTTGGCTGGCTTACGGTAATCAGCTTTGAATAGCCCTTGTTATACATACTCGCATTATTCATCTCATTTTCCCTCTTTCTCGGAACCTTTAAAGTATTAATTTGAGAGCTCCACTCTCGCCTTTTCCGTTTGTAACGATCTTCAAATTGTTTTGGGAGCTCCACTCTTGCCTTTTTTGTTTCTGCTAAATCATTCAGATCAAGGACAATAGGATTGATTGGATAATTCCCTAGACTAGAGCCTGAACCCGTCGAGAAGTTCAACGGTGTCAGGTACCAGTCTGATATTGGAGTCTGATGTTAACGGACACCCTTTATGGATACACGTTTGGTTGTGCTTGGGTGTTTGTTGGGGTAAAGCCTGAATGATAAAAAGGGTCATCACTTTCGTCCCCGAAATTGACCATAGGGTTCTTTCCTTTTTCTAATCCTCTAACTAGCAACTGGGTTAACTGGCTCATCATGTTTCTTTGTAATTCTAGCATTTGATCCCTCATATCTTGTTGAATTTTGGCCAATTGCTCTTGCATCTATATTTGCATTTGCTCTAATCTCTTCAACCCTTGGTCCATTGCTTCAGTTTTTCCTTATGTACCGTAACGATATTCTAGGGTAATTGCCATGATTTTAGGGTCTTTTATGAGTTTTATTGCATATGATGGAATACAATACTAATGCATGAAATGAATGCAAAAAAGAGGCGTTGGTTTTGATTCAATTTTGTTAGAACAACTTTACTAGAAAATAAATATCTTTACATAAAACAGATACATATATGGCCTTGCCCTCATACTCCAGGTAAAGACATTGATCCTTTTCTTCATATCTGAATGTTAAGATCGAATCTTGCGAATCTTCCAAAAAATGTCTTTATTATCTCCTTTTTACTTGATCCGAGCCGCGACCCATTGCTCACTTATCCCTACGATGCTCGTTAGCTTCTTTAAGAAAGTCGAGACGTTGACGACTCTCGAATAATCTTGGTTGGCTTGAATCCTCAGGTAACGAAGCAAAGTCGTGTATTCCTCCAGGGACTATCGCCCTTCTCTCGTTGTGTTTACTCGGACCATATTTGGACGGCCGTATTGTATTTCACTTTATCAAGAAATCCATTTTCCATGACAAGCTCTCTATTTAGCAATTGAACGTGAATCAACACCTCTTTTCTATTATGAAAATGCAATGTAATCATCACCAAAACACAAGAAAACACATCAGTACAAATACATAAATAATAAATATAGCACCTATTTGGATGACCTCTAGGGGTTTGGTGTGGTTCTACCTAGGGTAGGCTCTTAAGGCTCACTATATGCAGTTTGGTTCTAAAGTAAAGGTACTCGAACCAGTAGATTCCTCGATCCTTACACATTATAGGCTCATACGGACTGAGTTCAGTTTAGGGGAATACATTTCCCTATAGCTATATGGAGATGAAAATCTCACGAAGACATAGGTACGGATGTATTCCGAAAGTGATCCACTATCCTATACGGAGGTGAAGACCTCACGAAGGAATAGTTTTTCACTCCCACTTAATAAGGGCAAAATCGAAAAATTATGCAATGCAATATGAAAAAACATATTAAGAAACTTGAATCAAAAGCTGAACACATTATTATATAACAAAATGATGAATACCACAAAAATGACAGATGAAATGCAACGAAAGGACCGTGATTTTACATCAAATTTTCAATTTTCGACAAAATGACAGAAAATAATCAATTTGCGGGTTAACTCTGTTAGTTGTCCCCAGTGGAATCGCCAAGCTGTCGAAACTATTTTTTTGAAAAAGGGGTCGTAGACTTTATATTTTGAAAATGAAAATGAAAAAAGGGAGTCACCACCAATCCTTTTTATTTAGGTGTGATCGGATCACCTTGTAATTCAATCATTTTAATAAAAGTTTAAATTTACTAAAACGATAACTTTTGGTCTACAAAATCCAGAAAATGGGTTCGGGAGTCGGTTAAGCACGAGGAAGGATTAGCACTCCTGTAACGCCTAAAGTTGGTACCTAATTCATTAATAAATGTCTTAGTGCCGAAAATTGATAATTTTGAAGAGATTTTAAAATACGATCCTTTGTTAAAATGTTATTTAGTTAAAAAAATTTACAAAAAGAAGGGCATATTTCACGTTAATCGAGAAAAAAGATTACGTCCCGTAAGTTAGGACACAATGCCTTAAATCCTCGAAACGAGAATAAGCACCAAAAATTTTATTTATTTTAAAAGATATATAATTATTTTAGTTTTAGAAAGAAATCATATTCTGTAAGTTAGAACACGACCTTTCTAATTACTGAAAATATTTTAGTTAAAACTTCATGGTTTAAAAAAAGGATATTTGATTATTTGGATTTAACGAGAAAGTCGAAACCCTGTAAGTTAGGGTACGACTTTTCAAATTTCCAAATACAGAACATTACCTTCTTTAAAAATTTCCCTTTGTGTATAATAAGAAAGATAGTATTTAAAACGATGTATTTATTTTATTTGGTACAATATAAAAATGGATAAACATTTAAATATAACATGTAATATAATGATGATGATGCAATAATATAACTAAAACAGTAAATAAACAATGGCATTAATTAATTAAATCTAACATTAATTAAGTGGGATAATAATAGTAGAATATAAAAGCGCATAAAAATATAAATAAATGAACTTTAATTATTAAATAAGGTTGAAGAAATAATAAATAAATGAATAAATAAGTAAACTAATGAATAAAACAATTTACAAAAAAAGATTGAGGTTAAATAAATCAAGTATTAGATTAAAATTAAAATGACATTAGGGGTATAAATTATAAAACAATAAAAGTACTAAGGATTAAAAACAACAAAACCGAAATCGTAGGATAAAAAATAAAAGAAACAAGAAAAAGGACCATATTGTAAACCCTTTAAAATCAGAAGGACCAGGACAGCAATTAAGCGCGTGGAACTCACCTGGAAAAATAAGTTGGGTTTTGGGTCATCGAAAACGGCACCGTTTCAGGCGTCCGTCTCCTCAAATGGTCTAAGGACCAAGTAGAAAATGAAGTAAAATTAGGTGATGGAATTAAAAAAACAGAAAGGTATTAAATCGAAGCAGGCCGAAAATGCGGAAGGGCTATTTGCGCAAATAACCCATTTACTAGAAACATGCGGATCCTGAGGCTTATCTGAGTCGGTCGGATCGGGTCAAGGCGAAACGGCGCCGTTTTAGGCATCTGATGCTTGCCCCAAAACGACGTCCTATGGGGGTACTATATAGTCAAAATTCTATCAAAAAAATCATTTACCCCTCACTTTAAAAAAAAACTTAAAACCTTTTACAAAAGCTCTCCCCTTCCCCGATTTTCGACCATTGGTCCAGCCTTACTCCGGTCACCGGACCGCCACGCCTTCACCGTTGTAGCCGCCGTCCATGATGGTCGAAAAATCAAAAAAAGCCATTTTTTTGAGCTTTCGACTTCCCGAGGCCATTAATTGCCGATTTTCATCGGAACCGGTGGACCTCAACCGCCTACGAAGGCACAAATGCAAAAAAAGATAAGATTTGATTCCTTTCTTTTTTATTTTCCTTAAAAACTAGTAGAAATATAAGTAGAAAAGAAGAAAAATAAGTAAATATAAAAACAAAAAGACCATATTTTCCAAATTTTGTTTCCGATTGCTCTTTTTTATATTTAATTTTTTGTATTGATTTCGTGTGTAAAAAAATTACAACTTGTGTAGTGGCTTTTTATAGCCGAAAATATTACAACTGTTAATGTTTTTGTTTGTTTCTATTCTTGTTGCCTCTGTGTTGTTGCGTGTTTGTTTTGTCTGCAGGTACGGGGTGAGGGCCACAAGAGTGGTAGTGTATGGAGGTGCTGACATGGCGTGCGACGGCCATGGCTAGCCTAGGGTTTCCATGGTTTGCTGAAGATAGGTTTAGGTTTTGGGCCATTCAGGCTTAGGGTTTTGTTGGGTTAAATTGTAATTTGGGCCCTTTTTTATATTTTGTTTTTTTGGGCTTTGAAATTTGAGTAGTAATTGACATGTAATTTTGGACTGGACTATTTTAATATTTTTATTTATTTGCTTGTCTAATTTGGGCTCGGGCCAGGCAAAATAGGCCTATTACACTTACTATAAAGCCTAGAAACAATGATTGGAAATCAACCCTCACTTCATCTAATAACGGAGAAATTATTTTATGAACCCTTTCCACCACATCATCTATGATCTCGCCCAATTAGAAGATGACACATCATCTTTGATTTGGAAGTTTAGACCAAATGTATATATAATGTGGAAAAAAAGGTGATGTATCCTTTTCTAATTAGACGGGACCATGGATGATATGGTGGAAAGGGTTTATAAAATAATTTCTCCTAATAACAAGTTACAAAGAGAGATTATTGACTATTTTATCTAGAGAAGAATCAATAATATTAATTGAAACAAAATATTAAAAAATTATAACCCAATATTATCCAATGATCAAAGTTGATAAGATTTCAGCCTTGGATAATTCAATATTATCCTAAGATGAATATAAGAAAATTCTCTTTTTAATTCAATATTCAAAGTTGATAATTACAAAAAAGGGTTATATGCCTACTTAAAAGAAAATTTTGGGTTGTATTTTTTAGGAAAAGACCCCAATTCAAATCTTGAAGGTGAGATTCTTAAGAGAGATAACTATAAACCCTGAATAGATTAATCTTTATGAACTGTAAAATAGTCCTGAAAGATACATTGGTTAAAAAAAAGTGAAAATACTTGGGTTTTTCTTAAAGCTTACAAGCTTAACTTTAAAAAGTATAAATCTAATTAAAAGTTTTAATTAAAAATAAAATAACAATTAAAATATCATGACACTGGAGTAGAGATCTTCTTCTAGATCCATCCACAGTTTAAATTGTTGGTGGCAAAAAATGGTACGATGGAGAGTGGTTGAAAAACTTAAAAATAAGAAAAGATTTTGGTAGAGCAGAAGGATTTGTCTCAGTGAAGCATGTCCAGATCAAAGATAAGAAAAGATTTCAGTGATGTAAAAAGAGAGGTTCAATGAAGCATGTTTTGAGAAGCATTTAAACGAGCTTCTTTCGTTGAAGCATGCGACTAAGATCATGTATGAAATGTTTATGTGGCAATCTTCTGCTTCAACTTATAATGTGTTGACCACCTCGATTCCACGACCCTATTCATCCAAATAACTCCATCTCTTAGAATTCTTAATATCAAGTAAGAAATTACTTATTGTATCTTCCTAGTTGATACTCTTACATGTTGCAATAATAACAGTGACAAAGTTAAGGGTACTGAATTGGCTAATATTTATATGTTACAAACTTCTTTAAAATAAATATATATTTTTAATAAAATAATATCATAATTTAGCTCAACCATACTACACTTAGGGAAAATATTTACTACATTATTAGTAGAGTTTTTAGATTCTAAAAGTAAAATTAGAGAATTGACAAGTATCTTATAGTAGTTTTAAAAAAATAAACATTTAAAAAAACATATGACAAATTTTTAAAATTATTTGTGGAATAAAAAATTAACTTTTTTTGGTTAAATACCAAATTAACACTTCATCATGACAAATAAGGTGATATCAATATTTAATTTGTAATAAAGTTTTCACCTTAACAAATAAGGTGATATGAATATCTAATATTACATTTAATTTCTAGAAAAGATTTTTTTTTGAAATAATAATAACAATTTTCAATCTTATCCTCATTTTGTATTTCTGTTTTTAGTGAAAGTGGTGGAAGTCCATTGTGAGTTGTGAACATTACAGTGTATCAAAATTTGGATTTTCCATCTTCGTCTTTCACTCTCTTTTTTTATTTATTTTATATCCAAAGCGTAAGTCATAAGTAACAGTCAAAATCCCAAAACCAAAAACTCTATTTGAAGTTTAGACACACACACCACTCCAACCTTTGAGGCCAAAGCTATATCGGATCTCCCATTCAACATGGAGAAGATTGAGCACACCACGGTGACCACCAACGGCATAAAGATGCATGTGGCATCCATCGGTTCCGGCCCAATAATCCTTTTCTTACACGGCTTCCCTGAGCTTTGGTACACCTGGCGCCACCAGCTTCTTTCGCTCTCATCCCTTGGCTACCGTTGCGTCGCTCCCGATCTCCGTGGCTACGGTGACAGCGACGCCCCTCCATCGCCCGAATCATACACTGTTTTTCACGTTGTGGGGGATCTCGTAGGCCTCCTCGACGCCCTTGGTGTTGACAAGGTGTTCTTGGTGGGGCATGATTGGGGTGCGATGATTGCTTGGAATTTTTGCTTGTTCAGGCCTGATAGAATCAAGGCTTTGGTCAACTTGAGCGTTCCTTATCATCCTAGGAACCCCAAGGTGAAGACTGTGGATGGGTATAGAGCTTTGTTTGGTGACGATTTTTATATTTGCAGGTTTCAGGTGAATCACTTAACCTAGTTTATCTTTTCTTTTCTATCTTCTGAATTGTCAATTTTTACAATGATGGGAAAGTGCAAAACAGCAGCAATGTTCAACAAAATTTTAATAAACCATCATCACAAATTACGGCTATCAATCTATTTCCCCCTTTTTTTTAAGCCTTGTTTGATTGTTCTGCATGAGAGACTTGTTTGACTCACTTGGAGTATGTACATTTTGGGATAGTTAAGAAGCATAGATTTTGTGATTTGGGAATAATTGGGGCCCGTTATCTATATTTTTGTGTAATGGGTTTTTAGCATTTAAGTTTCCTGCCCCACCCTCTGCCGTTCCAATTAATTTGGTCTCGGCATTTTAAGTTCATTTTGTTTTTCTATTTTGGTTTTTTTTTTTTGGAATAATTGCTAATCGAATTTAACATGATATCAGAACTCTCGAGTTCAAATCTTAACAATATCTGGTGAATCTTGTTCATCATTCCTCCGACTTACATGTTAGGGGACTTGTTGAAACTTTTTTAATAACAAGTAGACATAGAGGTTGTCTAAGGATTGAACCCATGACTGTTGTCACCGAGACTTGAACACAGATTCTTTGTCACTCCATCAATGCTTCATTCGACGGGGACTTGTTGCAACTTAAATATGATAGTTGGGTCTTTATCTTAGCCTAAGCTTTTTGGATCATTGGTAACAAATTCTAGTGTCTTGTTATCTCATCTACTAATATATAAATAGACAAACTTCTGCATTCTCCTATCCCTTTTCTGAACTTCTATGATGAACAATTATTTCCCACAAATGGTTGGTGTGATTAATGAATGTAGCTATAGACTATACCCAACTCTGCTTGATCCAAAAATAAGATGATAATGAAAGAAAGTTTGCATGATTGAGACCACCTTTAGTATACAATTTTTTCTGGTTACAGCAAATGGAATTGCTGTCATCTTCTTCCCCTTTCCTACACTTCTATTCAATATGATTTTCATAAATATGCTGTAGGTACCAGGGGAGGCTGAAGCACATTTCGCGCAGATGGATACTGCCAAAGTTATGAAGAAATTTCTTACAACTCGAGATCCAAATCCTCCTTGTATACCTAAAGAAACAGGTTTGAAAGCGTTACCTGATCCTCCAGCCTTACCCTCTTGGCTGTCCGAAGACGAAATCAATTACTCTGCCACCAAATTTAATCAGAAGGGATTCACTGGAGGACTCAACTATTATCGAGCTATGAATCTGTACGTGCAGGCTGTGATTGTTCAACTCTCATTTCTATTTGATTTTTCTGCCTAATTAAGTTCCACTTCTTTGTTTTTTCAATAATCTATCATTGAAGGTAGCCAAGATGATCTGATATGTTCTTGTTTGCAGAAACTGGGAACTGATGGCACCATGGACTGGATTACAAATCCAAGTACCGGTTAAGTTCATCGTGGGCGACCTGGACATTACCTACCACATCCCTGGTGTTAAGGAATACTTACAAAATGGCGGATTCAAGAAAAATGTGCCTTTCTTGCAGGAACTAGTTGTCATGGAAGGAGTAGCCCATTTTATCAACCAAGAAAAGCCTCAGGAGATTAGCATGCACATTTATGACTTCATTAAGAAATTCTAGGTTCTTGCCCTTCTCTTGTTTTCAACTCTTCCCTTGAAGCTTGTCACCCAACAATAAGGCCAGTTTTATACCATTGCAAGGCCATTTGCTTGCTCTATTTAATGTTTTCCCTGTTTTATTTGAACTACTGAAATTAATATTTTTGCAGTGCTTTGCGTCTGGTTATCAGCTTATGGAACTCAATGCTGTTCTGATTTATATATAAGAAATAGAGACATCCAACAACGTTCTTCAATCACTCTAAAATCCTTTCCATTAAACAAATTATAAAAGATTCCAAATTACAATCATGGAAAAGAAAAAGAACAGGAAAGGTGGAAAGCAAAAAAAAACAAAACTGAGCATTCCCATTATCATGATAGGTTGATAAGTTTTTTTTTTCCAGGGCAGTTGGAATGTCAAACCCTGAAGCCTTTGCTGTTCCTTCTTCCTCTAGCCCTCTCAAATTTCCTTCCTTTTGACTGCACATAGGGCTTGGTGTGGCTGTGTGGCACACCAGGAGCAGGTCCGAAGTGCTTCACAGCCTCACGAGCATTCTTTGGACCTCGGAGGAGAACCTGCATATTTTCAATGTAGAATTTAAGTCAATTTCACCATTGCAGTATGTAGATCAGTAATTGATAGCATTTCTTTTTGTCAAAACTTCAAATGAAATTTGTTAAACCAATAGAGAAACAGGGAAATGATATGAAAGACATAATTCAAAGAGTATAATCTTTTGAAATGAAAGTATTTCACAAAGGTGGATTGCACAAAATAAGATATAATTTACTTTGTTAAGGCGAACCTACACCTGCACTTTAGAACTGCCATAATCATACAGTGAAATACTCAATTGACCACTGCAGGAAGACAGGAGGAACACTTTTATCTATACAACACAGAAGCCAAAAACTCAAAACTTAGTATGATTTGAGCTATTAGAACTTCGCCCATTCATACATTTCAAACCAAGTTTTATCATCAATCCTTCCTACCAAAAAATGATTAATATATGACATTCCAAAGCTAGAAAAAACAAGTCAGCAATTCCAACCAACAACCAGATAATTTCAGTTTCGAGATGACAAGTAAACAATTGCAGAATCCAGGCAACTGAAGTAAAAGATTTGTATGATAAAGCATACCGTGTTCTGTCCAAGAGGTGCTCGAAGAGCAAGTTGGTCAAATATTAAACATTCCCCACCAGCCTTGTCAATTCTCGCCCTCGCTGTTTTAGTGAACCTTAGTGCAGTAACCTTCAGAGCGGGAACTTCATATACACGAATGTCATCGGTGACAGTCCCAACTACCACTGCAATCTTATCCTCCTACTTGATCAAACCAAGAATAAGATCAATCACTCATCACACAAAAATTTAAATAAGAAATTGGAAAAACCTTAGAAACAAATTCAAAAGAAAAGTGAGTTACCTTGCCCTTCATGAAGTCAATCAATCTGGATAGAGACAGAGGAGGCTTGTTCACTTTGCTCGTAAAAAGACGCTTCAAAATCACAGCATTGAATTTGCTGCCAGTCCTTCTTACCAGAAATCGGTAAAGCTGGTAATGGATGCAAACACATTTAAAAACATTCAAATTTCCTTCATTAAACCAAAAAAAAAAAAAAAAAAAAAAGAACAATGAAACGACTGGAACAGAGCAGGAACCTTGACGATGAGTTTGAGGTAGATATCATAATAATCATAATAATCTATTTTCTTAATATTCAAAAATATTCATCTTTGAGCATAACTTTGCAATGTTGTGCCATTTTTGGGTTTTGAGTTGGTTTTGTGAAAAAAAAATATTACCATTTTTTTTATTAATTGTAATGTGCTAAACTGCTAATTAAATTTATTAACTTCAATCTTAATAGAAAAATGTTCTAGAATTAGCTTTTAAAAATCATAATAATCTATTTGGTTATGGAATTCAAGTTTAATCTCTAGCTTAAGAAACTAGATCATTCTTGTACCATATTTCAAATCATTTGGTTCCTTGTTTTTTATAGTGTTTTGAAATAATAAATATTTTTTCTTTCATATTAAAGGTTTTTTTTTTTTGCTTAAAATGAGTTATGGAATAAGTTGTGTGATAATGGCTTTGTTAATGTGATATAGGCTCTTGTTGATGCACTGAGTATGGTGAGAAGTCAAATGAACTTTAAAAGACTAACTCTCCATGATATCAAGATTGATAGTAACAAGGTTCCTAAGAAGAAGACCTTGATTGATACTATGGAAAAAGTTGGTTAGTGGTTGATCTTTAAGTTTTGAAAAGAAAAAATGTAGTCTTTTTTTTTTTTTTCATCTGTTGCTTGAAAGCTGCTTTTATAATGGTACAAATGTGAAGAACGAGAACAGTTCATAAGGCAGGAAGTTGATCGTCCAAAAAAAGCAGGCATCACTTAATGATTTTGATAGGTTCAAGGTCATGTTGGCAAAGATTAAGGTCAGCAAGTCTTTTTTTTTTTCATATTGCATCATTTCCATGCTATATTTTCCTAGTTTTCACTTCCATTTGCATTTTGTGTGGTCTTTAATTATCCAAGATTGGCATAATCCTTGAAAGCCTATTTCCTATCCTCATTCTCTATTTTTACAAGTATTTCATTCCATGTTTACTACGTTAATAGAATTGCTGCTAATAGCCGTAGATAGTAAATTGAGTTTTTCTTAGCATTAATCTCCAGATAAGTTCAGCCCAGTCTTTATGAATGTGAGCATTGGCTTTAAATTTGGATAGACTGTAACACCCCTTACCCGTATCCAATACCGGGATAGGGTTCGAGGCATTACCGGACTTAAACATAAACATTCATACAAATCGGGCCATAAAATTTGGTCCAAATCAAATTCATCCAATCACATGCATATCGTCCCTTATACAGCCCCACGAGGCCCAAAACATACGTTAGGAGTGGTTCGGGACTAAACTGAAAACTTTTGGAACTTTTACTACACTTAGGCTGCCTTTGGTACCGCTTTTTCAGTTGGGTTACCCAACCTCACTGAACTGTTGCTTGGTTCACCAGTCCAATGCAGTGAAATTTCATTTCAATCTCATCTTTGTGTCTTTGAAAACGGATCAAGCTTTTCAAGAAAGACAATTAAAGGCAACTGGGAAAATAGGCATACTTTTATTTATTTTTTTACCATTTTATCCTTGAAATTTTGGCCTAATTCTTTCCCGAACCTTATTTGTTTTCAGATTTGTGAAGAAAACAACCAAATTCTCTGTGAAGCTCTTCAACTCCTCCGACGACCGACAAGCCTGTGAAGCGCAAAGTCTCTCTGTTTCTTCTTGTAAGTAATTTCTTTTCATTCCCATATTCTCTGTTTCTTCTTGCTACCATATACTCTGTTTCTTCTTGCTACCATATTCACAGTTTGTAAATGGATCCTCTGTATGTAAATGGTAGGCACCCAAATGTTTGTGGTTCAACCTTTGGTAGGCACCCAAATGTATGTAAATGAAGTTCACTAGACCGATTTCTATGACTTTGGCCTTTTCTGTGAACAAAAACTTCCTTGTTTGCGGTTCAACCTTTGGAGCTACGGATTGGGTTTTTGTAAATTAGATGAACACTCTCTTAAATGGTTGTTTCTGCAGCTGTTGATTTGCCCCCTTTAGAAGTAAAACAGGCAGAGGAGGTCATAAAACTTCATTCTTTATCTTCCTTCTCTCTGTGAAACATGTTTTTATCATTTTTAGGAAATGCAGCATTAAATTTAGGGAAATATGGTTTAACATTTGTGTTGTAGCCATGAACTTGGAATTGAATAGAGCAGAATTGATGATTGGGCTTATGTTATCCAAAATAAGATGTTATGATGCTGGGGTTCCTCAAATTCTATTTTTAGAACTTATGAACCGTGCTTGAAGGATGAGATATGTCCATGCATTTTATCAAACAAATGACTCAAGGTGGTAAATTGTTTACTAAACAATATGTGCCTTCGTTACAGCCTTTTAAGGAAGGCAAGTTAGGGGTGAGAAAACTGGTAAAGATGCTTCCGGTACTGCTAAACCTTAATGGTGCATTAGTCTTATAATTGGCTCCGTAAGAGTGAGGAATTTCAAAACTTTAGTTTTTGAGAGATTTTTATATTAGTGCTTCCATATGTCGCAAATTTCCAAGTAAGAGCTTTGTGGTCTCTTTTTCTGAAATTGCTAACATGGTTAAAGTATCCAGAGATTGCATAGTTAGATTGTTTCCTTATGTCACTTTTAGTACTTCCGATGTCCCAAATTCCCAATGCATAGTAAGAGCGTTCTAGACTCTTTGCTCAGATTGATAATATTGTTATAGTATCCAGAGATTGTATAGTCAGATGCCTTTCAAAGTCCCAATGTCTAGTAAGAGCCTTTATAGTATGTTTTGTCAGTTTAATACGATCTCCCTCCCATATTAGACCTTGAATTAGAAGTTAGACGTTCCTTTATTCTACATTTTGTTTGTAGCTCATTTTAGCTCATAGGAATATAGGCCAGATTTTTACTACTATTACCAGTCATTTTAAGTTTAATATTTTAGTTTTCTTGAGCTTTGCTATGCTCAAAATTTACCCATATGAGATGCAAATAAGACACATGATATCTTATTTTTTCTGTCTAAAAAGTAGATTCTTATTATTGAAACTATATTTGCTATTTTGATCATTAAGATGTCTGATGTAGATTTTATGACAACTCTTGCACTACAGATGTAGCCTTGAATAATATGTATAAGATCCTAATGCTTAACCCGGATACAAAGGGTACCACGAGGCATGTACTCATAAACCAAAAGCCTCTCATTACCATTGATACAATAACCTAAAAGAGCAACCAAATGCCTAACCTTTGAAAGCACTGCAATTTCAGCTTGGAACTCAGCCATTCCTTTAGTAGCTTCACCAACACATTCCATCCTTTTGACTGCAATTTGTGTCCCATCATGCAATACACCTTTATAAACAATCCCAAATCCACCTTTCCCTAATATATTAGCTTCACTGAAATTATCAATCACTTCTTTGTTTTGAAGTTGGCTAAGCAAATTTAAACTATTTATTTTATGAAAGAAATTTCAACTGTTGAATATATATTTTAGATCGATATAATAAAAATATTGTATCGATTAAAAATTTTATATGAATGATATATATATAATTATATCAATAGATTTAACGGTCGAATCATTTACACTAGTCTCCTTGGCTGTATATAAAGGGAGAGAGATGATATATATGACTAACGTTATGAGTAAAATACATGTTGTTATAGTAAAGAAGGATGGTCAGATAAATACTTGATGGCTAAGGCAATAGTGGAAGAAACAGTCTCAAAGCTAGCCAGGAGGATTCCAAAGAGAACATGAGTGGCAAATTCCTTTGTCAAGAATGATTCTGTCCTCATGTCTTCCACAATTTGGTCGAGAAAATATGTTTTTCTAATTCGTCCACCTTCTCCCGAATTCATTCTCTTTTCCACTAATTTACTTATTACTTGTATTACTTTTTGCTGCCTCTACAATGTTTATATATAAAATTTTAATTCCGTTTTGGGAATTCTAGTTTTCTTGAATGGCTTACCTTTTACATCTCAGAGAAAGTCATGCACACAGGGACGCGTATAGGAAATGTCATCAGTCCCTCCAAGAAGTTGGATAAGTTTAGGGCTATAGTATCTGACGATTTTTTTGGTTCGTAACTAAGCATGTGCTTCGCAGTAAATTCAAATATCATCTGCAAATAATTGTTTATTAGAAAACTTTTGATTCAATGAAGAGAAAAATTAGTAAATATATTGAAAGAGACTTACTACAGCAGTTTGGTCTTTGAGTTGTACCTACCAGCAGCCTTTTTTACCTAACTAAACAATAATTTTGTTTTGAAGTGAAGAGAAAACTGTAGAACATATCCAACTGAAACTACCGACCAACAACCATAGAAGTCTAACTTGGAGGGCAATATTTTCAAGGTCAAACGTAAATAAATTTAAATATGATTGGTAATCTTAATGCTTGAGACATAATTATGCTTTTGGTTCTAGTTAAATTTTTTAATGTTGAAACATAATACATTTTTTCTATATTGTTTATGCTTACTTTTCTGTTGTAGGTACATCATTTTGGGCTGCCCTGAGCTTCCTCTTACTTTTGCTTATCCCACTCCTGAGTTTCCAACTCCAAATTTTGAGTATCATACTGCCTTCGACGGTGTTGTGTTTGGAATTGTAAGTAATTGATCACCTATATGGCATTGATATAATTCTTAGCTACTATGTTATCGCCAGAATTGTTGTAGGAATGCATCTCTGGTGAATTACTGCCTCTAAAGTTAATTAGCAATATTGAATTCATACTTTCAATTTACTAAAATAATAGATGAGTCCGAGAGATACTTTCAATTTTTTACTAAATCCTTACATTATTTTTAACCTCTTAAATATTTAACTAATATACTTTCAATTTTAAATCAATTATTTAATAATAAGTTGATTTTTCAGAATGCTAAATAATTTAAATTTTAAGTTTTGCGCATATTAATTTAAATAAATGAAATTAAAACTAATATCTTTTTTACTAAAAAACTAATAATTTACTAAAATAATTTATATGCAACTAAGGCAATTTTTTAATGATTCAATTACATTTTATAGCATTTCAAGAATACTAATATTTAGAAAATAATAACAAACTAATATAAATATTTAATTTTTAAAATTATGATTTTGTATTACGATAAATATATAAATTTAAAAATTATTCTTTAAAATAAAGGTAAATTAGTATAAATCCATATCAATTTATCAATTTGTTTAATTCAATGATATTAATCGTGTATTGAATATTTAATGTTTAAGAGTCTATTCAAAAAAAATTCTATCCGGAAGTCTATTTAAAAAAAGTCACCTCCCTTTTTTCCCCCTCCAACCCTTTCTTTTTTCTTTTTCTCATTGTCTTTTCTTTTCTTTTTAATTATTGAAAATTTAAATTTATTTCGATCATTAAATTAAATTTCTTTTTAATTATTTTAAATTGTTTCAAAATCGTACCTATTTCTTATATTTTTAATAAAGAATAGCTTATTATTAAAATTTTAAAAGCAAATAATCATAAATAATTAGTTATACTATGAGATTGATGCCATAACCTTGAGTGATTAAATGCATGCTTTTTTTTTTAGATTAATGTAAAAATTTGATGACTAGTGTTGCTAAGAAAAACCAAACTGCTCAAGTTTGCTTACACTTTTGAAAAGATAGTCATAATCAATTATACTTTCTATATCCTCGTTATTGTTTACCACGGATCTTTGAGAATTTTTCTTTACTGTTCATCTTATGGCTTTCATCTTTTTCTGATGTGTTATTCTTAATTTTTTATGAAACTATATTATTATATCTAATTATATATTTATGGATTTATGTCGGTTGACATTTAAAATCAAAATAATGATAATAGATGGTAAAGACACGAAAATTTGTGGAGGGAGATAGTACCTTAGCAACAAAAGCTATTTGGGATGATGAGCTGATATTGATATTTTGTGAACTTTGCATGAATGAAGTCAATACTGGTAATAGACCGACAACTCATCTAAACTCAAAAGGATGGAAAACTGTCGTTGCTCTTTTTCAAGCAAAAACTCAAAAAAATTATGGAAAACCTCAATTGAAAAACAAGTGGGATACATTAAAAAAGGAATGAAGGTTATGGAGGGAGTTGCTTAAGGAATTTACAGGTATTGGATGGTGTCCATCTAAAAAGAAGGTCGATGCTACAGAAGAATGGTGGGCTGAAAAAATACAGGTTAGTGTTAATTTTATCATTATTTTAATGCATAAAGTTTAGTGAAATTAATAATTTACAAATATAAATATCTGAGTATAACATTTAACATGTTATGTAGGAAAATCCTGATTTTAAAGGATTTAAGAAGAAAGGAATTGAACCACGATTGAATGATTTAATGTGGCAAATGTTTGGTGGCATTGTAGCCACTGGAGAGAATGCATGGGCACCTTCGTCTGGTGTTCTTCCAAGTGGGGTTCCTATGGGAGATGATACACCTAATGAGGGATTTAGTGATTCAGATGAAAATAGTAATGAGAATGAAAGTATCCCTCCTAATGAGGTACCATCAAACCCTCCTCGTGAAACTCCTAATCGAAGAAAGGAAACACTTGGGGTTGTACACGGTAAAGGAAAAAAATCAAGTTCAAGTAGAAAATCATCAAGAGATTCATTGGCTACTCATATTAAGAAACTGTGTGAGAGTATGGCTAGTCCAAAGAAGTTAGTGAATGAAATTGTTTTTCCTTACTCTGAATATACTATTTCAAATGCAATGGATGCTTTGCGTGATTTGGGAGATGAAATTCCAAAAAAAGATGAATTGTACTATTTTGCCATCAAAATGTTCCAAATACCGGTGAAACAAGAAGTGTTTTTGAACTTAGATCCAGATGTTAGGGTTTGGTGGCTTCGACGTGAGTATGCTGAACAAAATCCAATTGCATCATTTTCATCCTTGGTAGCAACATCCTCATTTCCCTTCCAACCATACCATCCATCACCTCAACCATAAGCTCCTTAGAATTATTATTGTAATATAACTATGCTACTTTTTTATATGTAAAACTAATGTATGATCTACTTTTTCATATGCAAAACTAATGTATGATCTACTTTTTTATATGTGAACGTAATGTATGATCTACTTTTTTATATGCAAAACTAATGTATGATCTACTTTTTTTTATGTAAACCTAATGTATGATATTTTTTATGTTTGGTATTTTTAGCTATGCTTTTATTCAATTTTTTATGTTGTATAGAATGTCACAAGTTATTAATTTATTTTCATTTGATTACTTTTTCAGGTTATGGATGAATTTAACAATATGTATAATAGTTTTTATATGAATTATGATACCCCTAAATTAAGTGAAGAAGCTCAACGAAGAATAGCCATAATTGTTACACAAGTTGAGCACAACAATTATCATGAAGAGGAAGAACAAGTGTCAAGCAATGTATTGCTACACCATGAAACTTATTTCACTAAACAACCGTGTATGGATTCAAATTATACAGGTCAAATGTAGGTGGACGAAATATTAAATGGGCATGATGGTCATTGCATGAATAGTTTTAGGATGCCAAAAAATATATTTCACAGCTTGTTGCATGATTTGCAAACCAATTATGGCTTAAAACATGGGAATGTATCTACAATGGAGAAGTTAGCATTATCATTGTATATTCTTGGAAATAGAGAATCAAATTCAAATGCAGCAGAGCGATTTCAACGATCTGGGGAAACTGTTAGTCAAATTTTTACTGATATGTTACATATATTTGATCGAATGGGAATAGACACGATTAAACCCACTGAAGGTCAATTCGAGGAAGTACCGAACCATATTCGACATGATACAAGATATTGGCCTCACTTTAAGGTAAAATTTACACAATCTTTATATTTTTAAAATATAAATTATTTCTAACTTTTATCTCATTAGTTGTATTTATTTTAAAGGATTGTATTGGGGCCATAGATGGAACACACATAAAAGCATGCATTTCGCCTTCTTGTCAAATACCTTATATCGGACGGAAAGGTGAACCAACTCAAAATATTATGGCAGTTTGTGACTTCAACATGTGCTTTATTTTTGCATTTCCTGGTTGGGAAGGAACAGCACATGAAATAGAATTTTTTTGCAAGCACTTAGAAAACAAGAGTTAAAGTTTCCACACCCTCCACCAGGTTGAACTTTAATTTTTTAAATTAATCTTTACATAAAAAACTATATTAAAATTTTTAATTTTTTTTAAACTTGATATTATGTTTTACTTTTTTGTAGGAAAATATTATCTTGTGGATTCAAAATATCCACAAATGGCAGGTTTTCTAGGTCCATATAGGGGGGAACGATATATTTACCCGACTTTCATCAAGGTAATCATCGAGCATCTGGAAAAAAAAAATTTTAATCATGCCCATTCTTCGTTACGCTCTGTGATTGAACGAACATTTGGAGTGTGGAAAAAAAATGGCCAATATTAAGAGATATTCCAAGCTATTCATTCGACAAGCAAGTTTTAATAGTTATTGCAACAATGGTTTTGCATAATTACATTCGAAGACATGCTTGGTCAAATGATGAGGATTTTCAACAATTTGAGAATATACCCGACATGCCAATCTCTTCAGGCCATTTTGATAGAGATGAATCGAGTTCTTCTAACAGTGAAAGTGACCTAGAAATTGCAATGTTAAGGGAAACCATTGCAAATAGTTTAATGAATCAATATTTGTAAAAACAATTTTGTATCATAACGTAATTTCTAGTAATAATGAAACTTGTTATGTCTTATGTTACTTTTTTTTTATTAAAAATCATTCGTTTAGATACTTCAAAATTTGATCCAAGTATAATGTTACTATTTGCGAAAATAATATTTATCATTGTTATAAAAGAATATTTAACTATAAAAAATTAAAAATTATTATCATTTTATCTAATAAATAATTTAAATTGATTATATAATTCATTAAAATATTTATAATAAAATATTGGAAGATACATTTTAATATTTTATTAAATGAATTTATAAATTCACATATTTTAATAATTTTATATTAGTAAAATAATTTAAAAACTTCTATTATATATCAATTCTAATCTAATATCCTTAATAGTCATTTTTTATTTTCACCTCACCGCTACAGCTGCGTTTGAATCCAAACACACACTCCACCGCTGTTTCTAATCTCATCGCTACAATATCTAATCTCACCGCTACAGTAACTAATCGCACTGCCACCGCTATTTTTAACCTCACCGGAGGTAAACACACCGCCCATCCAAACTAAGCCTTAGAAAATTTTCATACTTTGGGGAGTCACACGCCCGTGTGGGTAGGCCGTGTGGTCATACACACGCCTGTGTGGCTTAGGACACACCTGTGTCCTTAGCCCGTGTAACTCTGTTTATGACATCATGCACAATTTGGGGTCACACGACCAAGTCTCGGGGCCGTGTCCTTCACACGGCTGAGACACACGCCCGTGTCTCTGCCCGTATGGCCAAGGAATGGCTATTTACCAAGCCATTTGCCACCCTATCTGCACACTCACATATACACTTTCAATAGAACTTAACATGGCACAATTAAGCTACCAACACAACCATAATCAAGCCTTAAACATATCAAAACAATTATTTACTGTTCATAACAAAACTGTCCACTTGAGTCATAGTCACTAAATTATTTATATCTTGAGCTAAAAAACTCTAAGTTAAGATTTGCTTTATTTTTCCAAAACTAGACTCAAATATCTTCCTACCATAAATTTTCAGAACTTTATAGTTTAGCCAATAAGTACAGTTATTTCTTCAAATTCGTCCTTGTTCTGCTATTTGACAGTTTCAACCTTTCTTCACTAAAAATTAATTATCTCTTAGTACGAGATTCAGATGATGTTCTCGTTTATTTCTCTTGAAATTAGACTCATTAAGAAATTAAACATATAAATTTAAACCCCCAAGTATTTTTATACAATTTTTAATGATTTTTCAAAGTCAGAACAGGGGAACCCGAAATCATTCTGACCTTGCCTCACAAAAGTTTAAATATCTCATAAAATGAAATTCTTTTGCTTACACCATTTCTTCTATGTAAAACTAGACTCAATAAGATTTAATTTTATATTTTATTCAACCTCTATTTCGGTTTCCAAAATTTTTGGTAATTTTTCAAATTTGTACTACTGCTGCTGCCCAAAACTGTTTTAATGCTAATTTTACTCTTTCATGATTCCCTAGTACTAACTTTCATTAAC
The DNA here is from genome assembly GCA_025698475.1 of Gossypium anomalum. Lineage (NCBI taxonomy): Eukaryota > Viridiplantae > Streptophyta > Magnoliopsida > Malvales > Malvaceae > Gossypium > Gossypium anomalum. Next base: position 17,631,655 of record CM046963.1, on the reverse strand, counting down.
ATACCATTATAATCCACATCACACAATGACATTGGCATAGGCATATGAGTAATTAATATGCTTACAACCCATTAGCCAATATAAGCCAATTTGTATGGCTACATACCAAATCAAATCCTTATTCATTACATGCCAATACATTTGGCCATATCATAATGACACATACACAAAATGACTAATACATGCCATAGACTCAAAGGTTTGCGTTCATTTACCCAACATGATAGCTTGATAGTGTGATAGAATCTCCGACGATCTCCAACCCAAGCTAGCTCATATCACATATCATGTGTCGCTCACTTTCGAGCTACTCACTGTCCGCTTCACACAAGTCGGTCGGGGATGTAGCTATGCAGTCATTCACACAAGCCGTCAGTATCAAAGAAACACATGCTTGGGACTACCCAAAGATCGGTAGAACATACAAGACCAGCACTCGAACCGCCATAACATGTGTCACATATATCATGAACTCAGACCACAACTCATGAGCTTAGATCACATAGTTCCTAGTGACATGTCACTTGTATCCTAAGCTATTCCTAAGGTTCAAACGAGATTTCCTTAATTACACGTCTTCGTTGAACTTGTCTAGAGGACTAATCATATAACTCATGATAATGATTAATCACATTATTCATTGTGACCCAAAAATCATATTATGGAAAAATTATATTTTTGCCCTTAAACTTTATTATATTTACATTTTTACCCCTAGGTTCGTAAAATAAAATTTATTCAATTTCTTTGTACTTTAAGCCTAGCATTTTCATAACTATAACAGCCCACAATTTCCTCTAGAACACACTTTTACAACATATTTTATAACTTTTACAATTTAGTCCTTTTAAGCATTTTCATCGAAAATCACTTAGCAAAAGTTGTTTCTCCAACCATAAACATATATAATCTACCATTAAACATCAAAATGCATAAATTTATAACATGGTTCAAACCCTATACCTTCATCATAACTCAAATAAATGGTTGAAATAGGTAGATCTTGTTATAAGGATTTCAAAAATGTAAAAATTATTAAAAACGGGGCAAGAACGGACTTACAATCGAGCTTGGAAGGTTGGAAAACCCTAGCCATGGTTTCTTCATGTAAATTCGGCCAAGGAAGAAGATGGACAAGAAATTTTGGCTTTTATTTTGTTTTTAATTCATTTTAATTACTGAATGACCAAAATGCCCCTAACTTAAAAATATTCTATTTCACCTATTTCATGCCCATTTTTGTCCAACAAATTAACCAATGGTCTAATTACCATTTAACGACCTCTAATTTAAAATTTCATAACAATTGGACACCTCTAACATGTAGAACTCAAATTTTGTAATTTTTACAATTTAGTCCTTTTGACTAAATTGAGTGCCCAAACGTCAAAATTTTTGAACAAAATTTTCACGAAATCATTCCGCGAAATTTTAGGACATAAAAATATAATAAAAATAATTTTTTCCTTGTTGAATTTGTGGTCCCGAAACCACTGTTCCGACTAGGCCCAAAATTGGGCTGTTCATAGGCAGTTGAAGTTGATTTAGCACTATTTTTCTACATTAATTGTATTTTCCCCTGTAAAGTACTGTATGTTTGACATATATTCAGGCTCGAGTCCAAGGGTATAATCCTCCTAATAAATGAAAAACTTGGTACAAAAGAATTAGTGTAATTATGGTCATCACATACCTGTATTTGACTCTCCTTAGATTTTGGATAATATATGTTCACACTATTGATGTGAAGTGCACTTAGTCCATATTTTAATGATTTAAAGAAGTTTGGGTGTTGAATGAAATGTTGAAAGGTTGAAGGTTCGAAATCCTTTTGGTATACAATCAATACAAGTAGTATAGGGATTAAATCTTAATTATTTTTGCACCAAACTTAAGTTGTTGCCAAGTTATTCCAATTGTTTGGCTAATATATACTATACTGCTTGCTTATTAATTGAATGGATCTGTCATTCAGGAAAAGATTCTGTGTAGAGTTTGCTTTGAGGAAAAAATTAGTGTAGTCCTGCTTCTTTGCACACGTCATGTTCTCTGCAAGTATTTGCATCTACCTTTGTAATATTGTGTTATGCGTCTGGCGTAGGATCTAGTCATGGGTTTAGATGAGAAAGTATTCTTGCTTCGACCTATGGTTACTCAAAAGGCAGATCCGTCCTTGACTAAACCCTCTCTTAAAATAATGCTTGCGGTAAAAATAAATTGCTTACTTTTTATTTCATATTGGCGGCCTTTTTATAATATGTTAATAACAAAGGAAAGAGTCCTAATAGAATTCCTAATTTAGAGTTTATAAGGGAAATAAAAAAACCTAATATAATAGAGAGAATAAGTAAAACTAAAAATCTTAATAAATCTGTTATAATAATAAAATTAAATAAATCTAAAACTCAAATTTATGTCGTTCCTTTTTCTATTTCTTCTTTGATATTGTTTCCCAATAAAAACATCTATATCGTTACTCCCCCTCTCAGAATTTAGTTGGTTCTCAAGCTCAAATTCAGGATAAGCTTCGTGAAAACAATCAAATGGTTCTCAAGTGGTATCTTCTTGATGACAACCTGCCCATTGCACTAATAGTTCCCGTCAACCTCAATTTAGCTTGTTACAACTAATAGCTTATGGAACAGGCAAGGCCTTGCCATCATACAGTAAGGGCAAGTCTCCCACTACATCTGGTTGAGGTCCCTTGTATTCTTTGAGGAAAGAAACATGGAATACATCATGTATTTTATTGCCTATAGGTAATTCAAGCTGATAGGCCATTGTTCCTGTATTGTTCAAAACCTTAAAATGACCAAAATACTTTGGCAGCAGCTTGTGATGCTTCTGTTAAGTTATCGTGAATTATTGATATTGCTAAAGTCGTAACCAAAACCAATCCCCAACTTCAAAGTTCAACTCTCTATGCCCCAAATCATAAGTGTTATCCATTAGTTGCTGAGCTTGCAATAGTCTATCCCAAACATTTTGTAAAAGTGCATCCCTATCTTGTAAGGTCTTATCCACAGCTTCAATTTTTGTAGAACCAACTAAATAAGAGAGTAGTCGAGGTGGATCCCTACTATATACTAGTTGGAAAGGGGTGGCCCTTATGGCAGTGTGATAGAAGGTGTTGTAGCAGTACTCAGCCCATGGAACCCAACTAACCTACTATTGTGGATGATCATTAGAGAGGCATCGTAGGTACATTCCTATTGTTCGATTAAATACCTCTGTTGGCCATTAGATTGGGGATGGTATGCTGAAGAAAAAGTGAACTTAGAACCACTTTAACGAAATAATTCCTTCTAAAACAAGCTGAGGAAAACTTTATCACGGTCCAAAACTATGGATTCCAGCAAGCCATGAAGCCGAAATTCCTCTACAAAGAAGACAGTAGCAACAAATATAGTAGTAAATAGATGGGCCAAGGGTAAAAAATGAGCGTATTTCGATAGTCTATCCACAACAACCATAAGTACTGATTTCCCTTTTAACTTTGTGTAGACCTTCCACAATCCATAGAGATATCAACCCAAATTTGTTATGAAATTAAAAGAGGCTGAAGTAAACTTACGGGTTGTAAATTTTCCCATTTGTGGCGTTGGCATACTAAACAATTTTTTACAGATTCTAAGGTTGTAAGCTTCATTCATTTCCAAAAAAAAATCTTGACGAAGAAGATGCAATGTTTTTGGTCCCCATTCATGTGTCATAGCATGTATAGAAGAAATAATAGTGGGAATAATTGGAGGTAAGTAGGAGATACAACCTCCTTTTGAAAAAAATCAACCCATCTTATGCAACCCAATCTAACCCCAATTCTCATTGTAAAATTATTTGCTGGAGTTGTAATAATTTTAGAGAAGTTCTCGTTTCTTGTCTGATGACCTTAAGAATTTCAACTTAAGGGAAAGAAATAGTCATAAGGTATGGTAAGTCTTCGTCTTTTTTAGATAAAGTATCTGCAGCTCTATTCAACTTTCCTACTTTATACTCTACTCAAAAATCAAACCCCATTAGCTTGTTGATCCAATGCTGTTGTGAGGATGTCGTAAGTCACTGATCTAGCAAGTACTTAAGACTAAAGTGATCAGTACGGATGAGAAAGTGCCTTCCCCAAAGATAGAGTCTTCAATGAGTCACTGCCTTTGCCAAACCAATTAATTCTTGCTCGTAGGCAGCCAACTTAAGGTGTTGATTTGCAATCTTACAACTGATAAAGGCAATGAGGTGTCCTTTTTGTTGCAATACGACTCCAAACTCGCTGTCAAAATTATCTCATTCAACCACAAATTGCTCTTCAAAGTTGGGTAATTACAAGATTGAGGCTGCTAAAAGAGAAGTTTTTAATTGAGTGAAAGCAACATCAACTTCCTTAGTCCAGTTGAAGGCATTTTTCTTTAAAAGAGATGTTAAGGCACCATCCACTTGTCCATAATTATTGATGAATTTTCTATAATATCCTGCCAACCTTAGAAAGCATTGTGAGCCTCGATAGATTTAGGAGTTGGCTAATCAGTGACATCTTTAATTTTAGTGTGATCAGCCTCGACTCCGTCACCATGGATGACATTACCAAGGAAGGTTACCTTAAACTCTCCAAATAAATATTGGGATTCTTTTAAGAACAACATGTTATCCCACAAGATTTCAAAAACTAGCCTTACATGATACATATGTTCAATCCATGTTTTGCTATAAATTAATATGTCATCAAAGAAGACCAAAACAAACTTACACAAATAAGGGCGAAAAATGTCATTCATCAATCTTTGAAATGTGGAAGGGGCATTGGTAAGGCCGAATGATATGACAAGAAATTCAAAGTGTCTATGGTGGGTTTGGAAAGATGTCTTTTCAACATCTATAGTTGTCATTCTAATTTGGAAATATCCCGACGTAAATCTAACTGTGTAAAATATTTTGCCCTATGAAGTTCATTCAACAATTCATCCACTATAGGAATCGAATATTTGTCTTTAACAGTGCAAGCATTAAACTCTCAGTAATCAATGCAAAAGTGTCATGTCCCATCACGCTTCTTTACCAAGAGTACTAAAGAAGAGAATAGTGATGTACTAGGTCGAATGATTCCTTGTTGTAACATTTGATCACATTGCTTCCCAATCTCATCTTTTTTAAAATGTGGGTATCGATAAGGCCTGACTACAATTAGTCCAAATCCTGGTTTAAGAGTTATACGATGGTTACATTTGCGGTTAGAAGGTAACCTAGACAATTCTTGGAACAAATGCGCAAATTCTACCAATAGTTTATCCAAGACTATATTAGTAAAATCCTGTCCTTGCATCCTAAGTCATGGAACTTTCTCTAGGTGTTGTAATTGCCATAATATCTCCTTTTGTTTACTACAAATTGCATAGTCAAGGAGTTGAAGTCCCATAAAATCAGACCAAGGGTACATAACCATTTAGCCCCCAAAATCACATCAAACCCTTCTAATGGTATTGTATAAAAATCAACTTGAAAGTTGTCATTTGCCACCACGAACTATATTCATTTACAAATGCCTGTGCTAGGGACATGTTCTCCATTTGCCACACATACTTGTAACCCAGATTTTTTTTCGTATTTTCAGTCCCAATCTTGACATTAAACCTTCACGTAGAAAGTTATGTGTACTGCCCAAATCAACGATGACTAACACTATTTTTATTGACACATTTACTGTTAGTTGCATAGTAGATGAGTTGCAAGTTCCTCTGATGGCATGTAAAGAAATTTCAAGATCATCTACCTTATCATCATCTTGCTCATCTTCAGTATCTGGTACTTCTATCCAAAATAACCCTTTACATTTGTGTCCCATGGAATAAGACTCGTCACAATTAAAACACAATCCCTTAGCCCTTCTTTCTGCCATTTCTGCCTATGTCAATCTCTTGATAAAGGGTGTAGAAGAACTTATTTTGTTGTTATTCCTCATTGGTTTCGTTGTTTGTCCCCCTCCCTTTACAAAGCTCTTAGTTGTTGGAATGATCGAATTGCTGCCAGTGTTTTGAGAAGTTGGTTAGTATAGATTGGTTTGAGATAACATCTTGAAAAAGACATTTTGTTTACATTCCAAAGCTCGAGCCATATTCACTACAACTCCAAGGTTTCTTGGTTGTTGCGTCTTAATATCAATTCTAAACTCCTCTACCAACCTGACAGTAAAAAGGTCTACTTATTGTCGAGGTTTAAGATCAGTAGTCCTAGCTAGTAGTGATTGAAATTGGCGTTGAGATTCTTCTACAGCCCTAGTTTGTCTTAAGTTTGCAAGTTCCCCCAATGGGTTATTACTTATAGGCGGCCCAAACCTTACATGACAATACTCTTTGAAATGTCTCCAATCAAGATTTGCCTCATCTTCTTCCATTTGATCAAACCATAATTGCGCCTCTCTTAAGAGATAGAATGCGACTAAGCCTACTTTGTCTTCTTCATTAGTATGTTGATTGCCAAAAAAAATCGCATCTTTTCAGCCACCCTAAAGGATCTCTAACACCATCATAAGCGGGAAATTTCATCTTAAAGTATTGTGGTACCATGTACCCACTGTGTTGCGAGTCTGAATTCCTTCTTCTACCTCTACTACTGTTCTAATCTTTATTATTTTTTTTGAATCCCCTTTTGTTGTCTTTTAGACCGAAAGAGATAACATCGCCACCTACTCCTTTGATACTTGTTGCCTTGTAGCCATTTGTTCCATGAAAGCCTCCAGCTTAGTTATCAAGCTGACTCCAATACCAAGTTGTTATGCACCTTAGTATAGGATCTAGTCACAGGTTTAGATGAGAAAGAGTTCTTACTTCGACCTATGGTTAATCAAAAGGCATATTCGTCTTTGACTGAACCTGCTTCCAAAATAATGCTTGTGGTAAAAATAAATTACTTGCTCTTTATTTCATATTGGCAGCTTTTTTATAGGCTGTTAATAATAAAGGAAAGAGTCCTAATAGAATTCCTAATTTAGAGTTTATAAGAGAAATAAAAAAAACCCTAATATATTAGGAAGAATAAGTAAAACTAAAACTCCTATTAAACATGATATAATAAAGAAATTAAATAAATCTAAAACTCTAATTTCTGTCATTCTTATTTCCTATTCCTTCTCTGATATTGTTTCCCAATAAAAACATCCACATCATATTGACAATATTATTTTCCATTCTGGTTGTTTTCTCAGTATTGGACTATTGGTTAATGCAAAGATGTCTATGAAAGCTTTGGCTTAGGCATCATATATACTCAGAACTATATTATTATGGTATATACATTACTTGTAGTGGCATGCCATATTTTTGGCATATGGTGTGTAATATTTTCATTTCTTATCAAAGGATGTAAAACTTCTTTTCTTTAATTATTAATAATGTTGTTTCTTTCTTAGCACTTGTTGTGAGAAGGGCAAAAGGTGTCCAATCTGTTGTGTTTCTATTGAAGAGTGATTGCTAGTATATGATGTCTAGTCTCAATTTACTTGTAGAAAAGTTGGTGTAATTTTTTTCCAACCCGTTTCGAATTTGCTTGTGATTTTAGATGAAGCAAGCATTGAGAAGCTGGCCATTTTGGTTTCTCCAAATGTGATATAGTTGTGTTTTGCCACTCAGGAGTTGTAAATGACTAGTTGCATTTTGAAATGAAATGAAATTATAGTGATTTTGACATGTTTTGTGATAAATCATAAGATCTTTTTTCTTTTTTTGCTTATGAAATATAAATAAGGATGGTGAAGCACTCTCTTGTGCACGAGTATAGTTAATCTTGGATTTCCAGGAATTATACGTTACTTGGGAGAAAATGTTGGGACAGTGTGATTTGGTTAGGGTCAAACAGAGAATTAATCAGAGTTGTTGAGAGGAAGCAACCAACTGAATGCACATATAGTAATGCAATTGATGTTGATGTTTTTTTGTATGGTAAAATGTTGGAGATGGCGAAGAAGATGAAAATGAATTTGGAAAGAGAGAGGGGATCAACGAAAATGAAAAAGATGGAGAAAAACAATTCTTTTAATTTAATTTAATATAAAATACTGTTTTCAAATTTCGAAAAATATAAAATAAAGATATTTTAATATAATTTAATATAAAAATAAAAAATCTTTTAATATAACTTAATATAAAATATATTTTTAATATTAAATTGATGTAAAAATACATTAAAATGTTAAAAGGTATATCTATCATTTGAGTTTTCTTTTTTATTACATATTTATATATTTCAACCAAACATAAAAATAATATTACTGTATTCATTCCACTCCTTCCAACTAAATCACTACTATATCTATTCAATTTCATTACTATCTTTTTTTTATTCTTACAGAATAAATATTCCATTAAAATACTATTCCATTTCATTCAAACGAAACTTTCTTAAAAATTATAAATCACATTTCAACTGCATAATAATAATAGAGCATGATGATTGGAATGAAAAGCATGATGAAAACATTTAATGGTGGTTGGTAGTTCCACGTGCCAGCTTCTGTTTCCTTCGTTTATCCCATAGAATTTTATAAAAGCATTTTTAATCGAAATGCAAAATCAATTAGACGCGTTCTCAGTGTATTAATAAAAAAATACTTTCAATAAAAAATATTTTTTATTACATCATCATTAAAAGTGATAGCATTAATATTTTTTTTTATTTTCTAGTGTCATTTATTAATGTGAAATAAAATTTATTAAACAAGTTTTTATATAGATTAAAATTTATTTTTTTTTCTTTTTTAAGTGATGTGGGATATGAGATATAAATATATATAAATTTATAATTTATTTGTAGCTTATTCTTAAACAATATAGGAAATAAAACTTTAGATCTATATAAATATCTATTTTATAACTTTTATTTCCACATTAATAAGTGACAATAGGAAATAAGAAAAAAATATTAGTGCTGTTATTTTTAGTACTAATGTGACAAAAAACGCTTTTAGCTGGTAGTATTTTTCTATCAATACGTTAAAAATGTGTTCAACTGAAAGTGTTTTTCTACATTTTCAGCTGGACCCTTCTTCGTAAAATCGGCCTATTTTCATAATATTTCTAAAAATCGACTTCGTTCATGTAAATTTTTTATTAAAAAAAAAATAGGCCTTTATGGGTATTTAAGTCAAAAGAAAATGTCTTTGTCGCCCACCCCACGACTCGACCGGACTCAATTTATGGTGCACTCAGCAGCAGCCACATCTGACTTTTTCACTCCCAAATTTCCCTTATCCCCATTACAACAGAGATCTCCGCTCAATCGAATCCTGAAAACCAAAGATTTTTTCCATGCCTTGTCCAAGCGGAATCCTCCTCTTCCTCATCCTAATCTCCCTCCCAGCTTCTTCATTCGCTGTAGCCGATGACGACAATCTATCCGCGTACCAAGCTCTTCAACAGTACGACTTCCCAGTAGGCATCCTTCCCAATGGCGTGGTTGGGTACGAATTGAACAGGGAAACGGGCGAGTTTTCAGCTTATTTGAGTGGAACCTGCAAGTTTGACATTGACTCATACCAACTCAGTTACGAATCCCCCATAAAAGGAGTGATCTCCCCAGGCAGGATAACAAATTTGAAGGGAGTGAGCGTTAAGATTCTCTTCTTCTGGCTTAACATCGTTGAAGTGATACATAATGGGGACCAGATGGAGTTCTCCGTTGGGATTGCGTCGGCTAACTTCCCTATTGACAACTTCTATGAATCTCCTCAGTGTGGGTGCGGATTCAACTGCAATGGCTTGAATGCTTTAGCATCTTCTATTTAGGTAAGTTGTGATATAACTAATATATGATTTATAATTGGTACTCGTTTAGGCACTGTTCGGGTATGTTTACTGGAAATCTTTAGGGTATTTAACTTGGCAGTTGGAATATGAATGCTTTCTATGATTTAAATCCTAGAATTTATTATTGGCATCAATCCTGTGACTTGTCTCTCTCTCCACTTTTATTTTTTAACCCTACTCTGTGCGTTCATTGGTTGGCATATTTAAGCTTACTCGGGTTCGTTCAAATAAAATAGTAAGTTCTTCTACACTGAGGAAAAACTAGGCTATCTTCCCATGTTTTACCCAACAAATTGAGGGGATAAGGGCTCTAGGAAATATAGTCATTGAGAATTGATAGTTTCTCTCCTCAAGTTATAGCTCAAGAGGCCATGAATATCTTTTAGCTACAGGAATATCCTAGTCTTTGGTTTATAACTTTTTAATTCCACCAACAGTCGGGATTCATCGACAACTTATAACAGAAGTTGTTGAACAATCGAACTTCATCATGGGCCATGGTCTCCTTTGGATGCTAGTGATTGTTGCATCTTTAGTCTTTGCCCATCGACTCCTAGACCTATCCTAGGAGCTCAAATACAAGTCCACAATTAGTGGCGGCGTATCCAAAGATCGTGTGACTCATGTCACTGATGATGGCAGCAAAGTTAAATCCAAGAGCATATGGTATGGTGTATTCTCTCCTCCGCTTATGCTTTCATTGCCTTTTTTAAAATTGTTTTAGCATTGAAAAAAAATTGTATGAAATTGTGATTTTAGGTTATTTATATTCCTTTTCAATCGGAGGATGATAAATCAAATTTTTCTTCTTGATTTTTAGCTTTTTCTGTTGGATTTGAACTTTTCAGGAGGAAAAAGTTGAGAATTAGGAGGAAAAAATTGAAAATGAACAATAAAAATTTGATTTGTCATCCTCTTATTGGAAAGGGATATGAAATTACAGTTTCATCCAATCCTTTCTCTTTTTAATAGTTATATTTTAATATTTAAATTACAAATTATATATTCCAATTGAATTTTGCAAATAATTAATATTAATTACTTAAAAATATTCAAAATTTGTATTTCATATATCAAAATATTAATAATGAGTAATAATAAATTATTTGTTATATTTTTATTGTAATATTAACGATTTTGAATATTATTTAAATGATTTTTTTACTTTACCATATCATATCTAAAATGAATATTTTATTTCTCAAAAATACTTTTTAATAATAATATTAAATATTTAAATCTTAAAATAAACTTTTAAAAAAAAATTATAAAAAATAATGCTAAATTACCCTTTAATCAAGTTTGTCTCCATGTTTCTACCCCTCATCTCCTATCATCTTCTCATAACATTTTTTTAATATTAGAACACACAAAAAGTTAAGTTTTGTTTTTGTTTTCTTAAAATTAAGGATAATAAATAATCTAATAAATTTTCCACATAAATATTTTTATTGCATTCGACTAATATAATTATAGCTATTAAATCTGAAAATAATTATAATCATATCTACAACTTTTTATATCTATACTTCAATTCCGTGTGATAAATCAATCAAACTAATTAGTATTTGGTATATTAACAATTTTTTTTATTTCACATATAATTTAAAAAAATTATCATGTGTTTCTTTTTTCTAAGTATTTATTATTTTTAATATTTTATTATACGTTTATAGGATACTTGTCAAAACCCCTTAACCCTACCAGAGCCTAATAAACTTCACTAACACTATATCAAATATTATTATATATATATATAGTCTACTATTTAATAAATCTTTTCCCTCTCTTAAAAGACAATCACTCCTTAAAAAAAATTTCTCCCCTTCCAAAAATCACATTTATCTTAAAAATTTGTTAATTCTTTTAGGCTTGAAAAAGTTAATCATAAGTCATCTCTATTTTTAAAATTACTATTATCTTAAAAATATTATTTTTAAAATTTCACTCTCATAATTGTGACATAATCTAGTACGGTATAATTTTGAATATTTATATTTACTTTTGAAAATTTTAACAAAATTATTAAGATGGCGTTATTTCTTTTAAGTAAACTTAAATTAAAAAAAAACAAATCAACAGAAATTAATGACTAGCGAGGAGGAACACTAAGACACAATCCAATAGGCTCACCCCATATCTTATTATCCAGCATCCCTATTAGACAAAATAGGAACATTACTATCATTCAAAACATCTAAAAACGAAAACAGTCAAGTAGATTGTTTAGTGTAATTAGCATGTAATAAGGCTATCTAAGAAAGCGAATGAGTTGTTTTATTAGCTGACTGACGTACCCAATTAAAGGATAAATGCTAAAATGAATTACTTAGCATTAAACAATTCGAAATAAAACAGTCGAACTCTAAGTCATCAACAATGGATCCATCTAATGCATGTACCACCAACGCACAATCTGACCCAACAATGATGTGATTGTAATGATTAGATTTCAGCCACAACAAGGCCTTCTTGATGGTGAAAATGTCACCCTTTCAAATGTCGATAACCCTTTTATCAAAACACCATGATTGTCTTGAAGAACTTATCCAACCTCGACAGTCGATTCATCTATAAAAAAAAAAGCATCAACATTACATTTAAATAGCCTGGAGGAGGTGGTTTCCACCTTATAGCCTTTGACAGTCCCCCTTTCATCCCAATGTCACCCCCATCCTCCATCCCGAGGCATTTGGGACTCAACTATTGAATAATCAGCATTTTGTAAGCATTCGCTCTTGAATGAAACAATTAACGTTACAAAGGACTCGAGATGGTGGAAGCTCATGATGTTGCCATAAAGATAAGTTTTATTCAACCAGATTTGCCACAACAACACAAGCCTTCGTCTTTGAACCTCACTGTTTGACATAGTGAGCAATCCCGACAAGAAATTCGTCTTTGAACCTCATTGCTGTAAGGCGCAAGCTATTTGGACTACAATAATGGTACCTACGGATGGGGTTACTTGGTCGAATTTCTTGTCGGGATTACTCACTATGTCAAATAGTGAGGTTTAAAGACGAAGGCTTGTGTTGTTTCGGCAAATCTGGTTGAATAAAACTTATCTTTATGGCAACATCATGAGCTTCCACCATCTCGGGTCCTTTGTAACGTTAATTGTTTCATTCAAGAGCGAATGCTTACAACAGTGCAGCAAGGCATGCTTAATGTCATTTTTCCCATCACCCTTCCTACACATTTGCGTATCGGTAATACCATTTCAAGAAGCCAACTTTTAATTGAAAGAAAAGAATGTTAACAGTGGCAAAGAAACTCCTTCACATGTGAAGGGATACGCAAATGCCATATCTATTGCCCCAGCCCATCCTGAATTAAAACATTCGTATCTGAATACAAGTTCATTGCTAATATATTACCCGACTTTACACTATATTGTCTGTAGCACCCTTAACCCGTATTCGTTGCCGGAATAGGGCTACAAGGTATTACCGATCAATCATAACACAAAAGCATACATTTAACATGCATTAAGTATTTCCATATAAACATCAATCATACATAACCACATGGTCCCTTAAGAGGGCCTACGAGGTCTTTAAACATACTTTAAAGAAGGTTCGGGACTAAACTGATCACATATGCAAACTTTGGGAAACATATAAAATTTTTCAACATATAAGGGTCACACGCCCGTGTGAACAGGCTGTGTGCCTCAAACGGCTACCAAACACGCCCGTGTCACAAGCCGTGTGAAAACAGAGCATACATACTGACTTACACCATAGGGCCGGAGACACGTCCGTGTGCCTCGGTCATGGAAAATATGGAGGGGTTACTGACTTGGGTCACACGGTCGACCACATGCCCGTGTATCTAGCTCGTGTACCATTCGAAATGGCCACACGTGCCCATGTGCTAAGGCTGTGTGCCTCACACGACCACCAAATACACCCGTATGTCTAGGCTGTGCACAAGACTGACTTGAATCTCTAATTATTTCCCAAGGGTCATATGACTGTGTACTAAGGCCATGTGTTACACACGATTGAGTCATACGCCCGTGGGCTCAGCCATGTGGAGTGAAAATAGGCTTGATTTAAGCCACATTTCTCACTCTCCTCATGCATACCTAAACCAGATCAAATTTCATCATTTCTATACAAATATGAGCAACTGAAACATGTTAATTCATGCACAATTTATACCATTTATAATCCATACACTTAACTATTCAAATCCATAACCAAAACATAGCCAATCAATATGCCAAAGTCATCAAACTTACTTAACTTCTAAGTGCATTTTTCTCAACATTCTATCATCTATTTCATGCCTCAAAACATACCATTTCATCATCTCAAAATCAAACTACAATATGCCAACTTCCAAGCATCAACACATTAACAATAACTAATCAAGTGAGCAACCACCTAGCCATAACAACCATGACAAACATGCCAAAGTACATAAATAATTATATACATCACATATATCACTTTTCAAACATAATACTTAAGTCAACTTAAATGACCAAATACATACCAACATTTTCTACCAAAAATAAGCCAAATCTCATGGCTATATCAAATCTTAAAACATATCATTAACTCACTAGCCTATACATGTCATATACCATATTTACAAGCATCCAAAAATACCAACAAGTAGTCGATAGTGTGATGATGGTTACCGATTATATCCGATGTCCGAGCTAGCTTCGATAATCTATAAAACATGGAAAGAACACACAAAGTAAGCTTTAAAAGCTTTGTAAGCCATATACAAATAAAGTTATCATATGAACCTTTGCATATCAATTCAAATATGTTAAACATAACTAATCACACACAAGTTCTCAAACCTTTCTCATTGAACACATATTCAATGTCTTAATCAAACTCATCATTTACTTCACTTCTCAATACTCGTATGAATCTCGTATGTACCTAAGTCACTTAGCTTATTCACATATTCTTTCTCAACTTAACCTTGTCCGTTGAACCATTCGGAATCATTAAGGATACTCAAAAATCACATAAGCTCGTACAATGCCATATCCCAGATATGGTCTTACATATTATTACATATCGATGTCACTGTCGGGGACAAGGTCTTACACGAAATCGATTAACGATGCCAATGTCTCTAACATGGTCTTACACGTAATCTTAATACAATTTCAATGTCCCAGACATGGTCTTACATGTAATCACATCTCGATAACCTAATGTCATGACATTCGTATCCTGTACTATTCCTAATGTTCGTACGGGACTTTTGGATGTCGTAACTTCGTTGATTCTTGTTCATAATTGCTCGTTCAACATTTATAGCCATTCAATGAAAAATAAACACATATAATTCAATTTAAAGATATTTATTTGCATATGAACTTACCTCGTAGTCGGAATAGAGGGACTGGATCGACTATTCAATAACTTTGGATTTCTCCCGATCTAAATTCGATCCCTTTCGTTCTTGATCTAAATACATTCAAAATTAATTCTTTTATTCATCAACACATTCAATTTAGTCCACAAGCACATATTTAAGCCAATTTACACTTCGGCCTTAAACTTTTACATTTTTCCCAATTTAGTCCCTATTTTACAAAAATACAAATTGCACAAAATTTGACAAAACCCATGCTTGGCTGAATTCTCTATAAGTCCCTAGCAACTCATATTTTTCATTTATTCACACTTTAAACCCCACATTTTACACTTTTCACAATTTAATCCTATTTAAGCATTTTCACTCAAAATCACTTTACAAAACATAGATATATATCATTAAGCTTTAATATTTCATCATAAAACATTCAAAAACACATGAATCCATCAATGGAAACTTTCAAAACATTAAGCAATTTTGTAAATTAGTCCCTGAGCTAGCTAGGACACGAAGCAACGATCACAAAAACATAAAAATCATTAAAAATCGAGCTAAAACGAACTTATATGCTTGAGCATCAATGGCCGAACCATCCAAAACTTTCAAAACCCTATTTCCTTTCTTACAATCGGCTATGGAGAAGATGATAACATGAATTGGCTTTTTGTTTTATTTTAATTATCATTAATATGCCATTTTACAATTTTAACCTTAATGAAACCATTATAAAATCATCTAATATAAGACTATTTATGTCCATCCCCACTATCAATGGTCTATTTACAACATAAGGACCTCACATTTAATAAGCCATAGCAAATAGACACATTTATCATATAGAATGCAACTTCTGCATTTTACGCAATTTAGTCCTTTAGTTAAATTAAGTACTCAAACACTAAAATTATTTCACGAAACTTTCACACATATATAGTCACATGCTATAAACACCAAAAATAATATTAAAATAATTTTACGATCTCGAATTTGTGATTTCGAAACCACTGTTCTGATTTAGTTAAAATCGGATTGTTACATTGTCCATCAAGAGCAAAGAGCCATAAGTTTATCTAGGTGATGATGATTGAGACTAACCAGGATTTGCTATATCTATTCACAACCACTTGGTGAAAACACGCATTCAATCAATGGTCTTGTAACACCCCTTACCCGTGTTCGACTTCGAGACAGGATACGAGGCATTACCGGACTTAAACATACACACGTACATGTAAAATCGGCCATAAAATTTTAACCAATTCAAAAACATTGAAATACATGCATATTATCCATTATACGGGCCTACGAGGCTCAAAATATACATCGAGGGTGGTTTGGGACTAAATCAAAAATTTCTGAAAATGTTATAACACTTAGAAAATTTTTCATGTTTAAAGATTTACACGCCTGTGTAGATTAGGCCGTGTGGCTTGGGACATGCCCATGTTCTCAGCCCGTGTAACTCTCTATTTATGATGTCAGTAACGAAATGGGGTTACACGGCCAAGTTACACCCCCATGTGCTAAGGCCGTGTTCCCTACATGGTTGAGACACATGGCCGTGTCTGTACCCACGTGGCCAACACTTAAGCTATTTTTCAAGCCTTGGTCAACCATAAACCCTCACACATTTATACAACATCAAGGACATATAACATGGCATCCATTCAATGATTAAACATCTTCAAATAGGCCATAAACATAGCATTTGCATATCATCATACTTGTATCTCTCATACTCATTTTATATCAAGTCTAGACATACCAAACCATATTCATTTAACCTTGTCATCTTCATTTCCACTTATACCCTTATACCATAGTTAACTTCATGCTAATATTCTCAACTTAATCACCTAGCATTCATAGTCATGTCTAATTCATATTCGTAATGTTACATATCACACATTCACATTAACATGTTTCTTTAAGACATTCCACACCAATTTCATTCTTTATCAACATCATTAACTTACTCTAAATTTACACTTTTATACTAAAAATATGGTCACATCTATTGATCAAAGTTCATCCATCAAAAATACATACCATATCATACATCCATCGATAACAAGCCATCACAACATGCACATCATTAAGACATTAAAACAGTCGTGCAAAATCAATTAGGTTTACAACTCAATGATCAAATATAAGTCATATCTCATGGCTCTATACAAATGAATCATTATAAGACAACTCAGTTGGCCAAGTCATGAAACACGTATCATAAAATACTAAGTCTCTATACATGCCACTCACTTGAGAACACTTAAGGTTTATTAATACCCCAACTTGATAATTTGATAGTGTGATGCTGCGTCTAACGATCTCCATCCCCGAGCTAACCTGACAACACTAAAGAAATGGAAATGAGGGGGTAAGCTATATAGCTTAGTAAGTCTATATGAAAATAATAATAAGCAATTTGTGAACGTGTTTTTGCCAAATTCTTACTACATGTTCTCATGGTAACACAATCGGAATTACACATAATTCCACTATTTGCTCATATTCCAGTCAAGCTGTCTTCTCGAGTCATAATTACTAAATTATTTATATCTGAAATTACAGAACTCCAAATTAAGATCTGCTAATTTTTCCTGAAACTAGACTCACATATCTTTTTACCATAAAATTTCCAGAATTTATGGATTAGCTAATAAGTACAGTTTATTCTTCAAAGTTACCCATGTTCTACTGTTTGACAGTTTCGACCTTTTTTACTAAAAATTAATTATCTCACAGTACGGGATTCGGATAATGTTCCCGTCAGTTTCTCTTGAAAATAGACTCATTAAGGATTTAGACCCATAATTATTCTTGTACAATTTTTAGTGATTTTCCAAAGTTAAGACAGAGGAGCCCAAAATCACTCTTGACCCTATCTCACAAAAATTTAAATATCTCATAATATGAAATTATTTTGTTTACACCGTTTCCTCTATGTGAAACTAAACTCAATAAGCTTTAATTTTATATCTAATTCGATTTCTACAATTTTTGGTGAATTTTCAAAGCCGTACTACTACTATTGTCCAAAATTGTTTTAGTGCAATATGATGATAACTATCATAAGTTCATTTTCAACTAATCATGAACTCACCATTTTATGGATTCCATGTTCAATTACACAAAGACATAATAACATAACCATGAATATTATTCATCATTCAAGCCTTTTTGCATACTTATCATATGTTCATATGTATACATAGACATAAACTTTCTCACCATAAGTCATTCTTCATCAAGGCATTACTCATGAGTTTAGCGTACATACCTATACTCACTAGTAGTATATCACATAATCATACCTTCTTTAACATGCCCTCCTTGGGTCTTTCATCATATTATCCATTGCATTACCTGTTGAACACTCAGAATACTATTGGATACGCAGAAACTTGCACATAAGTGCCACATATACATACCTAGCCAAAGCTACCTTATAACATGTAACGCATCCATAATGAACTCGAACCACTCAACGAGCTTGGATGTTACACGTATCGCATCCAATATGAATTTGAACTATTCAACGAGTTCGGATGCCCGCATCCATAATGAACTCGGACATCTCAACGAGCTCGGATGCCACAGATATCACGAACCCGGACCACTCAACAAGTTCAGACTTCTTAATTCCTAGTGACATGTCACTTGTATCCTAAACTATTCCTAAGGTTCAAACGAGATTTTCCTCACTTGCACATAATACCTTTATCGCACTTGCTCGTGACGTCGTATGTAACGGCCATAATATCATTTATACTTTCATAACAACTAATAAGCATATAACTTATAATCACAATAGAACATTTATCACAATATATTACAACATTAAAAACATGCTACAACACCACATTATTTGCATATGTACTTACAATACATGTAATATCAAGCATTAACATTCAAGTATAACGTTGCATTATTATTATCACACGAACTTATCTCGATACCAAATATGGCCAAAAAGGACTTAATCGTCAAATACTTATTTTTCTCCGATCTAAGTTCGAATCTCGTTTTCATTGATCTATAACATCACATTTAGCTTACTAACTAGTCACATTATTCATTGTGACCCAAAAATCACATTATGGCAAAATCACATTTTTGCCCTTAAACTTTGTCATATTTACACTCTTACCACTGGGCTCGTAAAATGATTTTCATTCAATTTTTTTGTACTTTAAGCCTAGCCGAATCATTTTCATAACTATAGCAGCCCACAATTTCCACTAAATCATTATGACAAATTTTATAACTTTTACAATTTAGTCCTTTTATGTATTTTTACCGAAAATCACTTAGTAAAAGTCGTTTCTCTAACCATAAGCTTGCATAATCTACCATTAAACATCAAAATACACACATATTTATCATGGGTCAAAACTCTAGACTTCAACCATATCTCAAAATATTGGTAGAAACAGATAGATCGAGTGATAACGACTTCAAAAACATAAAAATCATGAAAAACGGGGCTAAAAAGGGCTTACTATGGAGCTTGGAAAGTTTGGAAAACCCTAGTTATGATCTCCCCTTGCAAAATTCGGCCATGGCATGATGAATGAAGAAGATGACATCTTTTTTCATGTTATTTTGGCTTTATTAGCCAAATTACTAAAATACCCTTAATGAAAAACAATTTAAAACATACTTAACCATGTCCATTTTTGTCGAAAACTCAACTAATGGTCTAATTTCCACATAAAGACTCCCAATTTAAAATTTCATAACAATTAGACATCTCTAGCATATAGAATTCAACTTTTGCACTTTTTACAATTTAGTCCTTTTGACTAAATTGAGTGCCCAAACGTCAAAATTTTCGAATGAGATTTTCACGAAATCATTCCGTGAAATTGTAGACCATAAAAATATAATAAAAATAAATTTCTTGTGTCGAATTTGTGGTCCCGAAACTATTGTTCCGACTAGGCCCAAAATCGGGTTGTTACAGGTCTATTCCAAGAACACCCATCCACATTAAGCAAATCAGAAACTCAAATATCCTCTATACCAAGTAACAGAAGCGAATCAACATAAAAGTTATCATCATTAATAAGCCTCGAATCATGATAAACTCCAATATCACACCCTTTACCAACTCTCCATTGAATTTCACTATGTACAATATGACGTGTAACAATTAAACTTTCTCGAATAAAAGATTAATTGGTAACCTCATCAACTTCAAAAAGACTATAGCTCGAAAAATATTTAGCCTTAAAGAAACGACTAACTAAATTATTTGGATTTGAAATCAATCTCACAACCTGCTTTCCCAATAACGCCAAGGTAAAACAATGAAAGTCTATAAATCCCATGCCACCCCACTTCTTAGGGACGTATAGACGATCCCACGTCGCCCAGTGAACTCCTTTACAACAATTTCGACTAGAACCCCACCAGAACAAGTTCAACATTCTATGCAACTTAGCACATAAAGGCACAAGCAACAAAAACACACTCATGTTATACACGGGAACACATTGAGTAACATTCTTTATCAAGACCTTTTTACCTACCCAAGACAATAACTTATTCTGCCAATGAAAAATGCATTTACTAATATGCTTCTTGATAAAAGCAAAGACTTGCCACTTGTTACGTCCCACCAACGAAGGAAGCTCGAGATAACGCCCATGATCAATAGGGCTATTAATGCCCAACATAGATTTAACCGAATCTTGAATGGTGCCACTAGTGTTTGAACTAAACATGATTCTTGACTTCACAAAGTTAATTGCTAGTCCTGACGTCATCTCATAGAGTATCTCCTTACCACTGTACATTCAGAATCAGTGGCCCGAAAGAACAAAAAGTTGTCATTTGCAAAAAAAAAAAAGTGAGAAATATTGAGACCTCGTTTACAACTAATATACCATGCAATTCACCTCATGATTTCGAAGATGGTGTTATTTTATTCTCTAATAATTGATAAATAAATAAAATTTAAATCAACGAAATATAAATTATTTTGAAAAAAAAATGTTTTTAAGGGGTTAATTCTATAAACTATCATCCAAATTTTAAATGAATTCTTAAACTTTAAAATATTATAATTGAATTCTTAAACTATCAATATTGTATCAATTAAATCTTTCTATAAGTCTAATTATTAATTTATGTATTAAATGCTACAATTAAGCACATTTAAAGCACACAAATTAAATTCTGCTCATCTTATAAACAATTTGAATCCAAAATATGAAAAATGTGTATCATTAAAATTTAAAAGGATTTTTTTTATTTTATTTCAACGTATTTGCTGGAGTGAGTCTAGTAATTAATCATCTACATTCTGGAGCCCATTAAAGGTAGATACTAAAAGAATTTTTTTTACACATTAAATAATGTAGTAATACATGATGTATTTTAAATGTAGAATGGACTTAAAAAAATTGATTAATATAATATTGATTATTAAATGATTAATATATTAGCCAATTAACCCTGTTAAGCGTACACAAGAAAAGAATAATAGCTTAGTCACCGCTTTAGAAATTTGCGTCCCGATTTGTCTCATTTCCGGTTAACAACGTGCTCCGCGACAGCCAAATACCATGTGGCCCTTTCCTCCCCTAAAGTCAATCATTACTCATCACTCATTAACCAAAGCGGCCAACACCCCGACAGCACTCGGTAACAAGGCATCTCCTTTCCCCTCTTCTTCCTCCACTGTCCTCTTTCGCTGCCTAACCCAAACAAAGGAATGGCTTTCCTTCCGCCCACCACTTTCGCAGCCGCCCTCCTCCTCCTCTTCCTCCACTCCCCACTCGCCACGTCATCCCCCCTCAACCTCACTGGCGACTCCCTTTCACCCTACGAAGTCCTCCAAGGCTACAACTTCCCCGTTGGGCTTCTCCCCCAAGGCGTCTTAAAGTACGATTTAGATGAATCCACCGGTCGGTTCCATGCCTACTTAGAGGGTTCGTGTAGCTTCTCACTGGAAGGGTCTTATCAACTCAAATACAAATCCACGATCAGCGGGATCATCTCCAACAACAGGCTCAAAAACCTGAGTGGAATCAGTGTCAAGGTCCTATTTTTATGGCTCAACATCGTGGAGGTTGTTAGAGATGAAGATGACCTGGAATTTTCGGTGGGGATTGCATCTGCTAGCTTTCCTATTGACAACTTTTACGAGTGCCCACAGTGCGGCTGCGGATTGGATTGCGCTAATAGTAATGGGAAAGTAAGCAAGCTTAGAATTAAGTCTTCTTTTCCTTCAATTTAGAGGAATTTGTGGGGGTAGAATAAATTAACGACGGAGGTTCATGAAAAACGGATTTGGATGAACCTTGGGTTAAATTGAATTGGGTTTTTAGTTAATATATCGAAATTGATGGACTCAACTTTTTTAATGGGTTTAGACCTTGAACTCATATTTATTTGTTGCTGTTTATGTGGTTGGTATTGGTTTCGTCCTTTAAATGCTTGGTTTAGGGAAGAACTGATCAACCACACGTTAGTGATATGAGCAAGATAATTTAGAATAGGTTAAAACATTAGTGCAACCCTTCTTAATGCTATGAGCCAGATAGTTTAGAATGCTAAGACCATGTTAAACGGATCCCCATCCTGTTATTCTGCATTCTACTATGGAAGTTATTCACAAGTTCATGTACTCTAAACAATTTCGGAACAGTGAATTCCTGTAACTATTAAGCTATGTTGATAAGATTCGTGGCTAAGCATCAAATCTCGGGTATGAGTACAACACAGGCAGGTTGATGTTTTTCTAGTCTTTTTTCAGATATATATACTTCTAGGTTGATCTCAGTATCCTTATGTATCTGATATTTCAAGAAAAATGAAGAGTTGGAATGAGGTAAGGAGGGCAGAATGGAGGACTATAGCAGAGATCGCAATAGCAAATGTTGTGGGAACTGAAGTAGTAATTGAGGACTAGGGATAAGTAATATGTGGAAGTGAGAATTGTAATCAGAGCTTAGAATCACTATCCAAACTCGTTAAAACTTTTGAAGTGCTATTTTGAGACTATCTATATGAACTTAACAGTATGGAACTATAGGAAAGATCTTTGTTACGCATTCTGCAGACACCCTGTAGTAGAAAACTTCAATGGGAAAAATTGTCTCTTTAAGTTGCTTGCTATGAAGTTTTTTACTGCCTAGAAAATTCTCTTAGCTTCAATATCTATAGAAGACTGCATATCTTGAGTAGTGATAGTTATATAATGATCTGCTTATGTGATCAGGGTACTGATCACATGATTGTTAAAGCTTCGCCAGGTTCGAAATATGTAACTGGTTGAGGTAGCCCTATTGGGCGTAGTGTTGTTACTTGCTGCATTCAAGTGAAAATGAGTGGTAGGATGCCATTTTATGAGCATTTAAAGCTATCAAACCTGGTGCAGTAATTGACGATGGTCTTTGTTCGTATAAAGCTACTCTTGGGTTTAGGATTGTCGATGTTGAGGTTCAATTCAGTAGATGCCCCAGAACCATGTCCAGGCTATTTGTGTGTTGACACTTGTTGTCTTTCTACATTTTCAACCAGCTCTGAGAGAGAGGATTATAGGTGACAGGGTCAATGCCTCTCTGTGCCTAGCCTTCCTCTTTAAGCAAGAGTTCCCATTAGATTTTTAATTTCGGTTGTTGGCAATTATGTAGCTGCCTGCATATCAGCAATGGCCCACTTCACCAGGCCCAAAGCTTGCCGGAATCTAACGCCAGGGGAGCAGAAGAGCAACAAGGGTTAGCTGCATTGGAAGAAAAAAAATTAAAATAAATAAATAAAGATATTACGTAATAAGAATTTTTTTTAAACAAAACAGAATCATGATTTAAATGTGGCATTGACAAAAAGAAAAAGAAAAAGAAAAAAAATTTAATATTTAAATGAGATTTAGGTGATAATTTTTCAATTAAACCTTAAAAAGTCTTATTTAGATGTAATAGGGAAAGATGAGTAAATACTGGGAGGTCGCTGAATGGAGATCGTCATCTTGAATTGTTTTATAACTACAAAATATCTCACATTATCATTGTGATAATGCTGCCTTGAAAGTGGAGGTTCAATTTTTATCCATTTCAAAGTATTGGAATTTATTCAGCATTAAGTGGTACATCCCATTCATTGTTTTCTTTTTTTGAACAATCTTCCCGATCTAAATCAAGCAGATTTTACATTAAAGAGGTTTGCCTCAGCCTGTGCGGAATTTTTTTTTAAAAAAAATAGAAAAATCAGAGCCAAGCCATGATATGGATCAGCCCTTTTTTTTTTGCGCCAAATATTTTACCTTTTTCTAAGAGAACTGGAGTTGCATCTCTTTTCCAGTTTCATTCAAGTTTCATTCAAGAGTTTTTATGTGTTTATATGACCCTTTAAGATCCCAAAATTTTGATAAATTTCTTTTCTATTCTTAAAAACACATACAAGATTCGTCATTACGATATAGATTGTGGTCATATATTCTTCTTTTTTTTTATACGATGTCTAGTGTAGAAATCATTTTTAATTTGAAAAATGGGAGTCGACTTAAAAACAAAAATGGAGTCGCCACCGATCTTTTTTCGAGGTGTGATCAGATCACCTTGAGATTGATCATTTTAATAAAACATTTTGATTTATTAAATAATGATTTTGATCTACGAAATTCGAGAAAAAAGTTTCGGGTGTCGGTTACGCACGAGGAAGAGTTAGCACCCTCGTAACGCCCAAAATTGGTACCTACTTGATTAATTAATATTTTAATATCGAAAACTTGAAAAGATTTTAGAATACAATCCTTTTATTTAAAAGGAACACTTGGATAAATTAAATTGGATGCTAAGACCCTCTTATTTCGAAGAAATAAAATGTCATACCCAGTGAGTTAGGATACGACATTTCACATTTTCGAAATTGAGTTTGTCTTTTGATTTTTAAAACTCATGCAGTGAAGTTTAGAAAGGATATTCAATTATTTGGGTCAAATAAAAAATTGGAACCTAGTAAGTTAGGGCACGATTTTTCAAATTTTCAAACATAGAATATTACCTTTATTTAGAGAAAAAAAAATATTTTTATGTTTTTGGGTAAAAATCGATACAACACAAATTTGTAGTATAAGAATGAATCGTGGTGTTTGTAAACCAATACATAAGTAAATACTAAGTAAAATAGTTAAAAATAATAATGATTATAATACTAGTATGAATAATAGGTAATCAAAAACTTGAAAGGATGTAGATAAATAAATAATAGGATAATAAAAATGTTTAAAAGAATGAATAAATAAATACAAAAAGGAAAAAAAATATAATAATAAAAATAATATAAATTGATTAGTTTTGTAATAGGAGAGTAATAATAGTAATAATACAGTAATAAAGTAGAAAATAATAATAGAATATTAAAAAGCATGATAATATGTTAATGATAAAAATAGAAATGATATATTAATAATGATAATAATAAAATGAAAATATAGTAATAATAATATATTAATAGTAATAGAAAATAGCAATGATAAAGGAAAATAATAGTAATAATGGTGACAGTAATGAAACTAAGAACAATAATAAGTATAATAGGAATGATAGTAGTAATATGTTAATGCTGGCAATAAGAGGAAAAAAATAATAAGAAGAATAATAACATGTAATAATAATAGTAATAATATAAAAAAGTAACAACAATAATAATAAATACAATAACAATAATATTAAAATAATAATAAAAATGTTCAATTAATCAATTAAATAATAAAGTAGCAAAATAACTAAAAAGGACTGAATTGAATTTAAAACAAAAATTTGGGGCGAAATCGGAGTTAAATAAAAAGGAAAAGATCGGATTGCAACGTGCGAAGGAAATGGAGGGACCTGGAAAGTAAATATCCCCTCCCTCCAAAACTCGACACCTTGCGCAGGGCCAAATTAAAACAAAAGAAAAATTATAGGGCTAAATTAGAAATAAATAGAACTTAAAGCTATAACAAAGCGGAAGGGTTAAATGCGCAATTAGCACTTCCGATTAAAAACACGAGGATCCTAGGTTGGAGCGGGTCGGGTCAGACGGAGTAATGGCAAAACGACGTCGTTTTGGGCTTTTAAAGGCCAGTCTCAAAACAACGTCATTTTTGGGGCCTATATAAGTCAAGATTTTTTTAAAAATTTCCATTCTTTCCCAATTCACAAAAAAGAACCAAAAACTTCTCTCAAATTCTCTGAAGCCCCTCTCCTTTCCGACCATGGCTCCGGTCAAGTGCCGCCACACCGGCTGCCGGTCACCGACGATGGCGCCGCAGTCCACGATGGTCAGAAAAACTAAAAATTTTCTTTTTTTTGGACTATCAAAAACAGGTAAAATCCTTTTTTATTTTTGTTTATTACTATTAATATAGATAAAAAAACCTAAAAAAAAAATGGAATACCTTTGAATCGGTTTGTTTCTCTGCCTCTCTTATATTTTTTGAATGCTCTCTTTTTTGTATATTGATCATCAAAAAAGTTTTTTTTTTTTTTTATAATGGTTGTTTTGTGGCTTTTTATAGCCGAAAAAATACAACAAAATATCCGCTTTTGCTACTGTTGCATTTTCCTCGCAGGTATGGCGATGTGGAGCGGGGCATGCGAAGGCCGTGCATGGCGGAGGTGGAGGCCATTGCGGCGCGCCTATGGAAACCCTAGGGTTTCTTGCTGAAAAGTTTTTAGGTTTCTTTTTACTGGTAAATCAATAATAATTACTGAGTAAACTTTTAAAAATAATTTTTTTTAACATAAAATGTTATCTCTCACCAAATTTGTGTATGTAGATAATGTTACCGATAGAGTTGGTGTTATAAGTCAACTCGACATTAACTCACAATTGATGACATCACCATGATAAACAATTCTATTGTTAATCTGGTGTATTTATATGTTTAAATTTTGTTTTACTAACATTTTAACAATTTTTTATTTTGTTTTAATATCATACATATTTCATGTGATATTATGATTAATTAGTTTCAAATCACACATTTCATTATATACTTATGTTAATCTTAAACACACATTTGTGTTTTAAATTCGTGATTTTCATATATATGCGTATGATAGAATTTTTAGTAAGAATAAAACATTTGGATAAAAATACTATTGCAAATTATCGCAAAGGGTATCAATATAATTATACATGTTTTAGACAAAAAATTTCAGACAACAAACTTCTTAAATAGACCTGTTCAAAGGTCAAGTAAAGCACACGACCCAAGTTTGAACAATAATTTTTGTATCTCAATCCAGCTTGGCCCGACCCAAATTTAATTTAAATAATAAAAAAATAGATAAAACATCAATTGAAATAATTTTTAATATTTTATTAAAATTTTAACATTAAAATGAGGCCAAACCTGAAAACTGGCTTAGGTATTAACATCTTTTTGGAACCGGACTTTAGCCTGATTAATCAATAGTTGTAATTTAAAAAGATAAATTAAAATTTTTATAATATTGAAAATACAATAATACAATAAAAGACTATTCAATGATTGCTTCCATATTTACTCTTGGTAAATGGGAATTTACCTTTTTTCCCCATACGGAACTGTCAACTGAAAGAACCAATTGGATGCAAAAGATGAAATGATATTTTACAACTTGTGCTGCATCATTCCATTTGAAATACGGTATATTTCACAAACGGTGACTCAACTATAAAAGAATTTATTTTAAGCATTCAAATAAAAAGTTTACAATCTAAGTACTCACGTTATATAATTTGTTCATTTTGGTTACTCTTATTAAAATTTCAAACGGAACTATGACTTGGAATTATTTCTATAAGTTTGATTTTTTTCATAATTTAAGTAAACTAAAAATTATTTTTAGTCTCAATCTTTTAATATAAATGAAGTTTAACCCCTAAAAGATTGGGACATTTGTGTGAAAATAAAATAAAATAAAATAAAAAACACATAGATTTTACGTGAAAACCCTTTTGGAAAAAATCACGGGCAGAGGACAAGAAAATTCACTATGTTAAATTCGAATGATTACAAGAGGAATAGACTATGTCTATTTATAGGCTTGTAAAGCCATATTCTCACTCATATGCCCTAGGCGCATATGCCAAAATTTAGTAATATAATCATTTGATAAGGAAGAGGAAGCGACAATTTGCATCATCACGATAATGATGAGAACCACGCAGAAACATATAATATGGCAGTCTTTCTCTGCCCTTTCATCACAATAAGTGAACCTTTGGAAATTTTTAAAATCTCACTTTCAGCTGTGTATTTGTACCCTTTTGAATCAAGAGTACTTAACGGAATTAAATTTCTCTTCAATTCTGGAGCATGTCGTACGTCACTAAGTATTCTGACAACTCCATCAAACATCTTAACTTTAATTGTTCCAACACCTGCGGTTTTACACGAAATATTATTTCCCATCAAAACAACACTTTCAGACACTGCTTCGTAAGTTGTAAACCAATCCTGATTGGGACTCATGTGGAAGATGCAGCCTGAATCAAGTATCCACTACTTGCTCACTTTAGAATTGTTGACAAAAGCGACTAGAAGTTCACTATCAGCTTCACCGAAATTTTCTGGTTGTTTTCCCTTTTGATTCGTAGCCTCCCTTTTAATCTTGTTCTGTAGCTTATAGCACTCAAATTTAATGTGCCATTTCTTCTTGCAGAAGTTACAAGTTTTACATCTATTTGAAAACTTCGATCTACCCTTAGATTTACCGCGAGGATTCTGTTTATGTGTCCTTCCACGATCATCATCAGCATTCTGATCTTGTCTCCCACGAACAATGAGACTCTCTCTCTGAGAGTCGGGTTTAATCACAAGATGCTTCATCTTATCATACGAGGTCAAAGAATCATAAACCTCATCAACTGTGAGAGACTTGTGGCCGTATAAAATCGTGTCTCTAAAAATAGAATAAGACGGGGGCAACGAACAAAGTAGAATCAACCCTAGATCTTCCTTATCATACTGAACCTCCAAGGCCTCCAAGTTTGAGAGAATTTTTTTAAACACTATTAAGTGTTCGTGTACTGATGCACCTTCCTCCAAACGATGAGCATAAAGACGCTGCTTCATATGCAACTTGTTTGTTAGAGTTTTCAACATACATATTTGTTCTAGGATCTTCTATAATGCAACGACGGTCTTCTCCTTCATCATATCCTGCAAAATTTCGTTAGACAAATGCATATGTAATTGTGTTAACGCCTTTCGATCCTTACGCTTCTTTTCTTCATCTGTTAATGTCGAAGGCATCTTATCTATCCTTAGCAGGGCATCCTCCAGATCTATCTGCTCAAGAACTGCTTGCATCTTAATCTGCCACAACGCAAATTTGGTGTTGCGATCCAACAGTAGAATTTCATAATTCAAAGACGCCATTACCGTGATCGAGATGAACAACCCAGAAGCTCTGATAGCAATTTGTGAAAAAAAAAAAAACACACAGATTTTATGTGAAAACCCTTTTGGAAAAAAACCATGGGCAGAGGAAAAGAAAATTCACTATGTTGAATTCGAATGATTACAAGAGGAATAGATTATGTCTATTTATAGGCTTGTAAAGCCATATTCTAATAGGAGCGTAGTAAGATTGAAACACCTTATTCTAATCAATATAAAATAGATGAAATTTAATAAGGTTTAAAAAATATTATTCTAAAATAAAATAAAAAAAGTGTAGTTCTATATGAATTTTACTTTTATTTTATTTTACCATTGTATTTTATTTAAATAAAGATTCGTGTTACTTAATTCTAACGATTTGTATTGTTAAACCTGTTTTCTCTGGTGTAAAAAATCATTCTGAGCATGGTGTTGTTGATATGAAAGCTCCCAGTTCAAAGGTTGGCGAGGGAAATAACTCAAAATTTCAAGACCAATTTGAGGTTTCAAAGCAACAATACAGTTTTGAAGAGTTTGTGGTCTATTCGCGCAAAACTAACCTAGGATTTGAGAAGAGGAGTATAGGAGAGTTTTGGTCTGCTTAGTTGTCAGAGAAAATCACTTGAAAAGGTAGTAACGACATGTTTATTTGAAAAGAATAAAACTTTTTCTAATTCTCATTAAAAAATTATTGTTTTGAAAAGATGAAATGACATGTTTAAATTTTAAATACTTAAAATAAAAGATTTTAATAATCACATAACTGTAGGTTTGAAAGTATCTGGTGATGTGGAGTGGTCTATGTTTGATGACCACTACTTTAAAATTTTTTTTAAAATTTGAGGAGATTTTTATAAAGATATTTGTGGGTTGTGATGTGAACCA
Organism: Gossypium anomalum; assembly: GCA_025698475.1. Lineage (NCBI taxonomy): Eukaryota > Viridiplantae > Streptophyta > Magnoliopsida > Malvales > Malvaceae > Gossypium > Gossypium anomalum. Next base: position 17,601,256 of record CM046963.1, on the reverse strand, counting down.
TTGGCCGCCCAACCACTTGATTCATTGAATTTACCGAAAAATTATTATTCCACAAATAATGGGGTTGGCTTCGTTAAGAAATCCCATTTTCTCATTGTTTTGGTTCACATCATTGTTGGTAAAAAAATACCATTACATTACATTTCTTTTCTTTTCCTTTTTAATTAATCAAATCTTAATTTTTATTATTACCAAATTGCAGCCTAATGTTGGGTAAATGTTTTTTCTCCTTCTATTTTTGTTTGTCATATAAAGCAAATTATGAGCGCCCTGTTTGAGTAATTTCAAAACATAAATAAATAAAACCTAACAAAAATATTGGACAATAATGCCATTGTCCAATTAGCAAGACGTGACATGTTTTTTAAGCTAATTATTTCTTAAATTAAATCTTAACTTGATTGGTATAAGTATTATTATTAATATAGGAATACGTGGATTCGAGTATGTTGAAGCGCATTCCTTCTATTTATGAATTGGAGAGGGACTACGGTTAATTCTAGGCATTGTGTAAAAAAAATAAAAATAAATGATCGGATCTTATAATGAGATTATTCAAATATATATATATATATATATTTAAGCGTCTTGACTTACTTTTTAATGGTTTTTAAAAGTTAAATTTTATTATCAATCCTTCTATTTTACAAAAGCTATGAAGTTAGTATTTATATTTTAATTTGATTATTTATAGTCTCTATATTTTTCAAAATTTAAAATTTTAGTCATCACGAAACTATATCTGTTAAATTAAATAAGTTAAGATTTGTTATTTCCAAAATCTCATGTGGCAAGCATATTATCATATGTGTAATCTTCTGTTAACTTGTTATTTTTACATATTACTCACTTAAGCTCTAGTTAATAGAATAACGATTGCCATTTGCGTCGATACTGAAATTTTAAATTTCAAAAAATATAGGGATATAGAATAATCTAATTGGATAATATGAATTATATTTATAATTGTACACATAATATACTACTAGTAATTAAATTTAATGGAACATATTTAATTGCTACTATTTAGGTCAAACTACAATTGACTAATTCAAAAAATACAAAGACTAAAATTAATTGAATGAAGTATAAAGATTAATTCCAAAACTTTCACAAAATACATGTACTAATGGTAGAATTCTAACTTTTTTTTTAAACTCTAAGACCATGGATAGATACAGGATTTTACTCTAAGGGGGGTGAAACTTTTAAATGTTTCAACGCTGATACACCCCATGGTGTAACGGTAAAATTATTTTGGCGATCAACAACCATAGATCCAAGCACAAGGAAAGAATTGGGTTGAAACAGGGGTGAAGATATACCTTTTCGATTTGATTTCCTTGCACAATCTCGATCCCAAGCCACAACAAAATCGTCTCGGTCTCTACGTAGTTCCACCCAGTAAAAAACGAACAACAAAAAATTTCCTTAAACTTTTTTAGAGAGAATAATTAAAATTGGCTGCTAGATCCCTTTATTCTTTTACTTGGTAACATGCACACTAAGAGAGATTCTATTCCTTTTTCTTTAATATCATATAATAAAAAATTGAATTATTACATTTCCTTTTTAAAAAAACATATGGAAAGTATTAAAACATTATATTCTTTCCAAAAGAATATTAACTTCCATATATTTTTTTATCTTTGACCAAAATTATTATTACAACTATTTATTTTAATAATTTCGGTAAACTATATTCAGTTATTTTTATATGAATCAAATTCATATATTAATTTTAACCATGTTCTCTATTTGTGTACAATAAGTTTGTACATATAATACATTTAATATTTAACTATTAAATTTAATTAATTTAATTCATGTGACAGCTAAACACAATACCAACTGTGTTTGGATTCTATTCACTTCAATTATAGGGTGTGTGTAACACCCCCAACTTGTATCCCTCGCCTGAATTGGGTTACGGATCATTACCAGAGTTTACAGATCAAATAGACAGAAATTTCAAACATTTCATATAATCAAAACAAGCCATTAAAGCATCATTTTAATCCAAATTATCATTTTAATCCAAATTATAAACATACCAAATCCAAATCAATTTGCCCAGTTCATGAGCACTTAAACATAAAAGTAAATTCTCATGCACCTATTTAGATTTAGTTCAATTTACCATGTCATAATATGGCTTCAAAAACAAACACATATTTATATGTATAAAACCAACCAAAATTAAACTTATAACCTCATTTACAATCAAACCACAAAATAACTATTATTTAGACACCCTAGGTACATGCCGACACAAAGGATAAACATCACCACATTTGAGTTCGGGATCATTGTTGGATGCTGAATCGGCGATCAAAAGTTAAGTACCTAACCTGCGCACGGGAAACAAAACCGTAAGCTAAGTATAAACTCAGTGATATTTCTATAATCTGAATATTTAAAGATAGGAAATTACAAATATATAATTGAAATATAAACACATATTAATATTTAATTATTACAACAACCATATCATATTTCATTTGTTTCACAAATATCTCAATTATCATACTTGCTATATAAATATCTTTTCACAATTTATTTCATATTTTATTATACAATTGCAATATCCATTCCATAGTCATTTCATGAGTATATAACTCATAGATTCCATATATTTGCAACATATTTCACATTCTATTTTCAATTCACTATTTCACTTTCATTTCTCATAGCGTACCATTTCAATATCAATTATAAAACTTTATTATTCATTTACCCCTATTAACACGACTCGGACTCAGACGGATACACGAATTTAACTAAAACACACCAGTTTGGCACCCAGTGCCTCATCGGATAATTCAACGAAATAAAATTGACACCCAGTGTCTCTGTAACACCCCTTACCCCATATTCAACGCCGAAACAGGGTACGAGGCATTACTGGACTTACATCGCAAGCGAACATGCAAATCGAGCCATAAATTTGTAACCTAATTAAAACCATTGGCATTCAATCATAAAGTCCCTAATACGAGCCTAGGAGGCCTAAAACATGCTTCGGAAGTGGTTCAGGACTAAACCGATAACTTAGGAAATTTTTACAAAACTCAAAAAAATTTTGCTATGTACAGGGGTCATACACCCGTGTGGTTTGGGACACGCCGGTGTGGTCACACACACCCGTGTCCTTAACCCGTATAACTCTTTGTTTTGCAAAGCATGAATAAATTGAAGTCACATGGCCAAGTCACACGCCCGTGTGCTAGGACGTGTGGTTAATTAAATTTTCATAAAATAGGTGCAGACTTCACACGGTCAGGACACACGCCCATGTTCGGGGCCGTATCTTTCACACAGCTGAGACACACGCCCGTATCTCTGCCCGTGTGCTCAATTCTGAGTATTCTGTTTCTCAAAATTAAGGTGCATGAGACACATGGCTAAAACACATGCCCATGAGACAGGCCGTGTAGACAAAATAAAGGCTATTTACCAAGCCATTTGTCACCCTCATTTACACCTATTCACACACAAGTTCAATGGCATAAATCACGATATACTTAGGCAGCCAAAACATCCATAATCAAGGTTAGACCATATCATTTCATTATCACACAAAACATACTTACAACATCTTTTTCTACCAAACCAAATCATACCAAACTCACATCCACAAGTATCAACACATATACTTTTATCATGCAAAATTCTTCTTAAATTTCCTAGCATACCAATGAGCCAATCTCAACCATTCAACAACAAAACCATTAAGTCACATTCAACCATTCACCAATCATATATAGACCACATCATAAAGGAGATATTTGCACATGTACGAATATACTTAAGCTTACAACCAATTTAACCAAAATGAGCCAATTTACATGGCCAAATACCAAATCAGACATTTGACAATTAGAAGCCAATACATTTGGCTAAAATTATGATGACACTTATAACGAAATGACCAAGTCCCTATACATGCCATATACTCAAAATGTTTAAGATCATCGATACCCAAAATGACAGTTTGATAGTGTGATGCAATCTCCGACGATCTCCAATCCAAGCTAGCTTGGTGATATTATAAAACATGGAAAGTAAAACGGAGTAAGCTATATAGCTTAGTAAGCTCGTATGAAAGAAATAAGCAAATCTTACCATACATTTAACATTCAAGTGATATAATATAAGACGATGAAATTTACCATAACCTCATAACCATATTCCTTCCATTACAAACTTACTTTAAATTCATCATTTCGCGAATTTAATAATCACAAGTTTTGTGTCCATACCTGTACCATCTCGTAATAAATTCATACGTATTCTCATTGTTGGCATACCCAATGAACCACTCGGAATAATAATGTCGGATACTCAGGAAATCTTACACACAAGGTGTCTCATCTGTAGCCATTGCTACTCCTATCTCATAACACATATATGTTTGCTTTCGAGCCATTAACGGGCCTGCTCACACAATGCCATTAACGGGCCTGCTCACACAATGCTATCAATCAAGACGTAGCTACCCAATGCTGCTCACACAAGCTATCAAATAACCGTAACACATGACGGTATACTCAGCCACTGGTAGGACGTACAGGACTAGCACTCGGAACACATAACATAAAACCCTAGTGACATGTCACTTGTATCCTAATCTATTCCTAAGGTTCGATTAAGATTTCTCGCTTGCCAAAACATCACCAAATGTGTCTATAAAGTCGATTACACAATTCATGCATAAATTAAAACATTTAAAATACAATTTTAACAAAGCTTATTAACATATGAACTTACCTTGGTTCCAAAAACGATAAAAGGATCTATTCGTCAATTATTTTATTTTTCCCCCGATCTAGATCCGGACTTTTTTTTCTTAATCTATAATGTCAAATTTAACTTTTTTAATCATCACATTATTCAATATAACCCAAAAACACAATATGGAAAAATTTACATTTTTCCCCTAACATTTTAACATTTTACAATTTAGTCCTTAGGCTCGTAAAATAAATTTCTTTCAATTTCATCCCAACCCAAGCCTAGCCTAATATTATTTGTACACATAACAGCCTGCATTTTTCATTTATTAACACTTTTCTACACATTTTATAATCTTTTACAAATAAGTCTCTATTTGTCGTTTTTACCAAAAATCACTTTACAAATGTTGTTTATCGAACAACAAACATGCATTTTCTATCATCAAACATCAAAATACAAGCATATTCAACATGGGTAAAATTTTAGACTTCAACTTTCTTTCAAATTAATCCGTGGAATAGCTAGATCAAGTTACAACGATCTCAAAAATATAAAAATCATTAAAAATGGGACAAGAACGGACTTACAATCGAGCTTGAAAGCTTGGCCAAACCCTAGATATGGTTTCTCTTCAAATTTTCGGCTAGGAGGATGAAATTAGAAAAGATGAACACTTTTTATTAAGTTATTTTGGCTTTATTTACCAAATTACAAAATTACCCTTAACTTAAAACATTAAGAATACATCTAACCATGTCTAGGTATAATGGTCTAATTAACATTTAAGGACCTCCGATTTAAAATTTTATAGCAATTAGACACCTTTAACTTATAGAACTCAAGTTTTGCACCTATTGCAATTTAGTCCTTCTAGTCAAATTGGGCACTCAATCGATAAAATTTTTAATGAATTTTTCACACAATTATTCTATCACACCGTAGACCTTAAAGAAATAATGAAATAAATATTTCTACTTTGAATTTGTGGCCCCAAAATCACTGTTTCGATTTGACCCTAAAACGGGCTGTTATAGTCTCATCGGCTAAACTAAAGTAAATTGGCACCCAGTGCCTCATCGAATTAATCCGAAATGGTAAATTGACACTTAGTGTCTCATCGACTCGAAGTCGAAGAAATCCCTCAACTCTTCTAATCCTATGGCATGCCATCTATATCTGACTCAGCCCAATACAGTTAATAGGGTTTAATTTCACTTTCCAAATACAACCAAAATTCAATTATCATATTTGCACACATAGATATATTCATTTCAATTCAATAATCAATATATTCATAATATATATATCAATTCAATCCATTCAATCAACTTTAATTCAATTCAATGTCAAAATGCCAAATATTCACCTCAACTACTTACCATAAGTATAAATCAAAATATAACAATTAATAACTAGATTCGGATTATAAAAATCAAACCAAGAATTCCGAGCTATTCCACGTTGACTTTATCTTTCCCCGTTTTAGTCGAGATTCCAGTACGACGTTAGCTACGGAACTAAAACAATTAAAATTCATCAATACAACACAATTCAATTTCATATTGCATATTTCAATTTTTACTCAATATTTGCCTAATTTTTAATTTAGTCCCAAAATCGAGACTAACTTTATTTCTTCACAATTAATCTTATATTTTCATAAAAATTATACTTTAAACTAAATTTAACTCCCTATTTTCACTTAAATCCCTAAATTTTGAATTTTTCACAATTTAGTCTCTATTACACAAAATTTACAATTTATTCTACAATTCAATCCTTTTTCATTTCTAACTTGAAAATCTATCAATTTAATCCATAATACTCAAATTATTCAACATAAACAACATTTAAAAATTCAATAATTTCTAAAATTTTGACATGGGTCGGGTAGTATTTAATATTGGGATTCCAAAAATATAAAAATTACAAAAAAAATAGATTTAATTGACTAACCAATTGAGCTTGGAACTTTGAAACCCTAATTTTCTTCTTTCTTTTTTTTTCTCCTGTTTCGTTTTTGCTTCTCTATTTCTTTTTCTTTTATTTCTTTATTTTATTATTATATAATATAATACAATACTTATAATATATATACTAAAACATTAATATATAATATTATAATATTATAATATATATTTTAAATCTAAATTTTTTTAATAATAAACACTTATGCTGCCTCATTTATGAGCAATGACATAATTGCTTCTTTTTTTATTTTTTATTTAATCTATAATTCAATTTTCACCCTATATGCAATTTAGTCCTTATACCTAATTACTTTTAATTCAAGCAAATTCACTAGATTGAAACCTAATTAACTACACAACTAGCTTCGTAAATATTTTTCCAATTTACTAGAACGGAGTCCCGGGAATGCACTTTTTTTTAATTTTATCTGTAACACCCTAAACCCGGCCCAGACGTTATGGCCGAATTTAGCACGCCACATGAGAAAAGTTGCGATCTGTTTCATTAAAAATCTCTTTCTTAGGGTTTTAAAACGTTGATGTTATGCGTTTAAGTGAATGGAAGCTGTGCACCAGGTAGGAAGCCAGAAAAGAGGAGGTGAGTCTGTTGGACTGCTTAAGTACCAAGCTCTTCCCGGATCCAATCCTAGACATGCACACATCCATTGCCACACTTAAAGCATGTTGTGTGTTTACGAACAGTAAATCATGTTTAAGTCAGGTTTAAGTTTTTGGTTTCTTTGAAAACGATTTATCTTGCGGAAGCTTTACACGTCACCGAGATATTTTGAAAACATATAGTTTTTATAAAATGCGTCCTAGTGCTAACCAGTTCAATGATCCATAGTTGAAATAATTTAATGAGCGGCCTTATTACAACCTTAATAATAAAAAAAAATAATAAAAAAAACATAAAAGAAGTGCGATCTAATTTAAAAACCAGAATTGTTCTTCGTGGCCACTGAATCCCTTGACTCCAAGTCCACCAATTAGGGCTCACCGCAAGGATGGAAAGAAAAGGGGTGAGTTTTGGGGAAACTCGGTGTATGTGAGAACCCATCCAAAGCCCAAACCTACTCGAGCCCATTGGGCCTAAGCCCTATTCGGATAACAAGACATAGTGGACCAAGCCCTTTCGTATCACAAGAACAAGGCCTTAGCCCTTTTTGAGCAGTGTGTGGCCCATCGGCCCAATTCGATAATACATGTAATGAAGTAATAACAATGAATGCAATCCCGTTTGGGGAGACTACTCAACCCACCAACCGCTACACTTCCCGCACCAGCCCCACACTCCATGTAGGGAATATCTCAACCCACCCAACCCTACACTCCACATTTGCGGCAAAGATTGCGCTCGCTTATCGATAAAGTGAGGCAAAGCCTCTATCGCAGAAGGTGAGGCAAAACCTCCAAAGTATATGGATGAACCACTTTAAGCACTTCCTCCATCAATATCCCAAACCCATGCAACATATATATAAGAACATGTCATACAAATACGAAGATCAATCAATCATGCATTTAGGTCATTTTAAACCCTAGGGTATATCGGTAATTTTTGCTATTTAGGGGTAAATTCGTAAACTTACACATCTATACAAGTTATTTCAATAACATTTACTGATTAAAGGTAATTTCAAGTCTACCAACTAACTAACAGTGATTTGCCCATCTCTTACCCATATTGGTCCGTAAGCCCATTGGGCCCATTTTGGCCCATCGAGGCCCACTTACCGATGTTCACGTATTTTCGCACGAGGCCAACTTACCACTTTGCGATGTCGAGTCTAACCATTAGTCCATGACTTGAGAACATTCGCATACTCACAAGTCCATAAAATACCATGTTTTCGATTTTTCGGCTTTTGTCGATTTGAACAAAGAAAGGGTGTTCAAGATACACACTGTTTTTGCGACGATCGCCATCGAGATCCCTTACGATGTCCTACAATCGTTTATACGCTTTTTATTTACAAACATTCAATCACTAACCTCAAAAATTGCTTAACCAACCAAAAATCGAGCCATATCCCTAGAAAGCCTTTAAATCTTACCTTCCTGCCAAAACCGATAGCTTGCTCCAATCCGATTGCTCCAACGATTTACACCTTCGATCCAACGCTTAGGAAGACTCTAATCATCGAAAGAAACCGTTAATCACAACTCCTAGAGCCTTATGCTCAAATCGACCGCCTCCCTATTTTTAGGGATTTCGGCTTTTCCTAATATCGAAAAATAAAACCAAAACTAAGATGATAAGCACTTACCCACTTACCACTCTTTGATTTCTACGTAATCTGATGCAGATTTAACTTCTAAACAGCGGCAGAGTCGAACCCACGAGTCTTTTGAAGATTCGGCTATAAGCCCCTACACCAATGATGTTTTCGGCTTTTGGGTGATGAAGAAAATAATGCTGTATGACGATGCCCTTGAAGTAGATTTACCGTTAGGTATTTAGAATTAAGAAAAGCTGATTGTAGATTAAATAACACAAAAGAACATAGAAGAAAACCTGACTTGAAGAAATCGGCACAAGCAATGATCACAGGATTTCAGCTTTTTGTGTTTTCGGCAAAGGCGTGATGAACAACAGGCTTGGGGAATAGCTTTGGAAAAGAAAGTGGAGAAAAAGAATAGTAGAGAGGAGGGTTTCGGTTAGGGAGGCACAAAGAAAGAAAAAGAAAATCTTCTCAGAGAGGAGAGTAGAAGGAAACGGCACCACAAAAGCCCTAAGTGCCGAATATACCCCCCCATTGCCGAATTCTCCTCTTCACTTCCCTAGATTCGCCAACTCTAAGCTCTCACCCAATCCCTTAAATCTCTCCCCTTATCACTCCTTAATTCAAGCATTTGAACTGATCGGACACTCCTCAGCGTAATCCCCTTGGACTCCAACACTTACCCTTTCCGCACCTAAAAATAATTGCACCTATTTGCCAAAGCATGGGAATCGATCCCATGCCTTCCCCCACTGCTCCACACGCCACATTTTTAGGAGCTTAGTGGCGTCACCCTTGCCACTTTACCACAGCTCTTTTTGTGATGCAAATTACCCATCACCCTATATAAGGGCCACCTAGCCAGAACCCCTGACTCTTAAATCCAAAACTTCAAAAATCCAACCGGGTTTTGGCCAACACATGGGCCTTCCATAAGCCCATTCCCATACTTAGAATATTAATTTCTCATTCAAATACAAAAATTTTAAAACTTAACCAAAATATTAAAACCCACAAATAAATCCGAAAATCGGGATGTTACATTATCCTTTTCGAAATGTTAAAATTTCTTAACGAAACTTTAATACCACATTAATGACACTGTAAATATTTATAAAAATATTTGCAGCCCAATTTATAAAAACAAGCTCTCGATACCTCATCTTCTAAAACTACTTGAACTTAATAAATCACTTATATAACATAAATTATCAAATCAAAAACCTTTTTTAAAAAAATCACATTTGACTCGTAAATATTAAATAATAATATTTAAGAATTTAATAGTCAAATTTGGTGTAACACCCCTTACCCGTATTCGACACCGGAACAGGGTACGAGACATTACCGGACTTATACACGAGCAATCATACATAATCGAGACGTAAATTTTCCATCCAAAATTAAAACTTTTCACATTCATTCATGTCGTGTAACACCCCTAACCCGTATCCAACACCGAAATAGGGTTACGAGGCATTACCAAACTTATTCACTAGCATTTATATAAAACTGAGTCATAAATTTGCATTCCAATTCAAAAACCTTTCAAATTTCACCATAAAGTCCCTGATATGAGCCTACGGGGCCCAATACATGTTTTGGAAATGGTTCGGGACTAAATCGGCAACTTTAAAAATTTTACCATGAAGATAGGGGCACACGCCCGTGTGGCCTGAGACATGGCCGTATGGCCAACCCGTGTGGAATTCTAACTTGCAATTTCTTAAGTATCAAAGGGGTACACAGCCTGAGCACACGCCCATGTGGTTAGGCCATGTGGTAAATTGATTTTTCACTATTTTAAAGCCATTTTCACACTATTTTGACACACTACCGTGCTTAAACTCGTGTCCTTCACACGAACAAGACACACGGCCATGTCTTTTGCCCGTGTACTATCCTGACTTCACATTTAAGGATGCAGGGGACACACGGCCTATCAAAATGTCCGTGTGCAAGCCGTGTGTCTCACACGGTCTGATCGCACGCCCGTGTGACATGCCGTGTGGACTCAAAATGAACCTTAAAGTTTAAATTTACCAACCCTGCAAACTTTGAATAATAAACAATTTAAATACAATCTTTCAACCAATCCAGAACATGATAAAACACACATAATACTCATTAAAACCATCAATACAATAGTCTAACACATGTATTCAATAACCATTAAACAAAGCAACTTCAAAATTTGTACATAAATACCGCTCAAGTCAATTCAAAATGGACTATATTATATCACACACATTACAATTATTAACTATCTATTAACATTCTTCACCAACATCACTTATAAACAAAATAACTTCAAAAACAACCTAGGTACATGCCATTTCTCAAGATAAGATACATCACCAATACTTAAAATGCATTTAAAACATAGACTATAAATTCTAACAATAAGAACTTTAAAAATTATCATTCAATTATGTTTATATCACAGTAACACTTATTAATAAAATCGTATTCAATAAGAACATACAGTAACAACAATATCTTTCAATGTTCAGTACAGTTATTTACCCCTATTAACATAACTCAGACCTGAACGGATACACGGATCCAACCCACACACTGGGATAGTATACAGTGTTTCATAGGCCAAAGCCAGAATATACCGTAACGGTAACAGTAATAGTAACAGTAGCGGTACACAGAGTACCTCATCCGAACAAATTTGGAACAGTAACAGTAAGGCGACACTTATAGTGTCTCATCGACACAAAGTCGGAATATCCCTGAACACTTCAAATCCTATGGCATGCCAATTATATCCGACTAGCCCGACATTTTTAATAGGGTTTTCATTTCTGTTTCAATTCATTATCATCAACCAATATACATTTCAATTCAAATATTCATAAGTCATCACTATACCACAATATCAATACTTATCAATATTCATAAGTTATTACTATACCACAATATCAATATTTACCTTAATTTTCTATAGCCATACATGATATCAATAATATGTATCTAAATAGCTATTAAGTTTGGTTATAGAAATACAAACCATGGTTCTCGAGTTTACTCGTTATCTTTGTTCACTTTCTCTTTTCCCTTCTTCGATAACGTTTTCGGTGCTACGTTAGCTACAAAAAAATTAACATTTTAAAATCATCAATACATATCATTTAATAACACATTCTTCTATTTTTCATATAACTTTTACATAAATTCCAATTTTGTCCTTCCACCATAACCATTCTTTCTCTTCAAATAAATCTCATATTTTCATTTAATACCTATTTTAAACAAGTTTCAACTCTTAATATTCAATATAAAACATCAATTCTACAATTTAAACAATTTAGTCCCTACTATAGCAAAACTTATATCTATCTTTACAATTCAATCATTCTCTCACTTCTAACTTGAATTTCTATCAATTAAACCAATAATTCTTCCATTTATTCAACTTAATCAACATCTAAAAATTCAATAACTTTCTAAATTTCAACATAACTCAAATAGTATTTCTTTCTAGGATTCCATAGACACCAAAATTATAAGAAAAGGGATTAAATTGACTTACCACTTAAAGCTTGAACCTTAAAACCTTATTTTTCCTTTCTTTTTCTTTCCCTTTTTCTTTCTTTCTTTCCCTGTTCTGTTTCGTCCCCCTTTCTTTCTTCTTCTTTTTTTTATTCTATTTATTATTTCTTTTATTTCTTTTACTTTATATTATTATATTATATTTTTAATTATAATTATTATTTCTTAAATAATAAGTAAATACATATATATTCATACATTTGTACCAATTAAAATAATACACATGTATTTATACTTACCACACACTTGTCACATAAGGCTTATTTGCTAATTTAGTCCCTTGACTTTTCTATAGTTTATAATTAAACTTTCACACTTTATTCAATTTAATCCTTATACCTAATGAACCTTAATTAAGCTAAATTTACTTAATTAAAATCTAATTAACCTCTCACTTAACTTCGTAAATATTTACGAATCTAATTTTCAGAATCGAAGACCCAAAAACTCACTTTTCTGATGACCTTAAAATTTAGGTCGTTACATGCCATCCCTAAAATGAACCTACGAGGCCCAAAACATGCATTGGAAGCGGTTCGGGACTAAATCGAGAACTTTAGAAAATTTAACAACACTTAGAAAATTTTTCACTAAACAGGGGTCACACGCCCGTATGGCTTGGGACACGCTCGTGTGGGCAGGCCGTGTGGTCTCACACACTCGTGTCCCTAATCTGTGTAACTCTTTGTTTGTCACCCAAGAACAAATTGAAGACACACGACCAAGTCACACGCCGGTGTGCTAGGCCGTATGGTCGATTTAATAATTTTTATTTTTCATAAAATAGGTACAAACTTCACACGCCCAAGACACAAGCCCGTGCCTGAGGCCGTGTCATCTACACAGCTGAGACACATGCCCATGTCTCTACCCGTGTGCTCAATTCTGAGCATTCTATTTTGCAACAATTAAGGTGCAGGGGACACACGGTCGGAACACATGCCCATAGGGCAAGCCGTGTGTCGACCTAGACACACGCCCGTGTGTCTACCGTGTGGACAAAAAATAAGATTATTTACAAAGCCATTTTGTCAGCCTTTGCTGCATACATCTACACAACAACATATAACACCAATTCAAGCATATACATACAACCAAATTAGCCATAACCAATATATCAACACCTCATTCACATACTAACATTTATCAATTCAAATTATGCAAATTCCCACAGTCATGAAAAGCATCATCATAAACATATATACTTATACCAATATTAGCCAATTTCAAATGGCCATTTACAAGATGAATTACCAACCAATATGGGCCAACACATTAGGTCAATTCAATTATAACACATAAAAAAATGACCAAGTCCCTATACATGCCATAACTCAAAATGTTGAATTTATTGGTACCCAAAATAATAAGTTGATAGTGTGAGTCGATCTCCGACAGTCTCCGATCTCCGAGCTAGCTTGGTGACACTATAAGACAAGGGAAAAGAAAGGGGAGTAAGCTATATAGCTTAGTAAGTTCCTATGCAAATAATAAGCATCATGTCCAAAAATTTAACATACAATTAACTTGATTGTAATTGGCATAAATATTATTAAGATCTTATTATCATAACTTACTCAGTCATAACCTTACCGAGGGTTCATCACATAACGAGCTCATTACGTATGATTTTTACGTTTCGTACCTGCGTCATCTCGAATTGGATTTACACACAATTCATCTTTGATATACTCGTTAAATTACTCATTGAATTTCCTGTTGAACCACTTGGAATACTAAAGGATACTCGGGAATCTCGTTCACACAGTACCATACCAATGCCATATCCCAGATCTAGTCTTAAATGTAATCTCATATCGATTCCAATAGCCCAGCTATGGTCTTACACGAAGTCTCATATCGATGCCATATCCCATATATGGTCTTACACGTAATCTTTGTAACCCTGATGTCATGACATTTGTATCCTATCTATTCCTAAGGTTCAACCCGGATTTCACACTTGTCGAAACTTTATCGAATACGTCCAAGGGTCAATCACAATTCCTACAATAATTAAGCATTTAAAATATAATTACAACAATGCATTATTTACATACAAACTTACCTCAGTACAAAAATAGTAGAAATGAGACCTAATCATCAAACACTTTGTTTTCCCCCTAATCTAGGTCCGAACCTCTTTTCTCTTGATCTATAATAAAAAATTTAACTCATTTAATATTCACATTTTTCAATTCAGCCCAAAAATTATACTGTGGCAAAAATTACATTTTGCCATTAAACTTTAACATTTTTACAATTTAGTCCCTAGGCTAATAAAATGATTTTTATCAAATTTCTTCATTACCAAGCCTAGCTGAATCTTTATTGTACTCATACCAGCCCACATTTTTCATTCAATCACACTTTTACTACTTATTTTATTACTTTTACAAATAGGTCCTTTTAGGCATTTTCATCAAAAATCACTTAGCAAAAGTCGTTTATCAAAAATCAAACTTGCATAATCTATCATTAAACATCAAAATACACACATGTCTAACATGGGTCAAACCTTATACCTTAATCATTTGTCAAATTAGTGGTAGAAATAGGTAGATTGAGTGATAACGACTTCAAAAATTTAAAGAGCATTAAAAAGGGGACAAAAACAGACTTACAATCGAGCTTGAAAAGTGGCAAAACCCTAGATATGTCTTCTCCTTTCAAGTTTCGGCCAAGAAAGAAGAAGATGGACTAAATTTTGCTTTTATTTTACTTATTTTGTCTTTAATTGATAAATTACCAAAATGCCCTTTTTATAAAACATGAAATTTCTTTTGCCTCGTGTTCATTTTTGTCCACTAACTTAAAAAATGGTCTAATTACCATCTAAGGGCCTCCAGTTTAAAATTTCATAAAATTAGACACCTCTAGCATGTAAAACTCAACTTTTTCACTTTTTACAATTTAATCCTTTTTGCTAAATTGAGTGCTTGAACGTCAAAATTTTCAAACGAAATTTTTACGAAATTATTTCATAAAACTGTAGACCATAAAAATTTAATAAAAATAAGTTTTTATATGTCGGATTCATGGTCCCGAAATCACTGTTCCAACTAGGCTTAAAATCGAGTTGTTACATTTGGTGGCCCCGAAACCACTATTTCTGACACCACTAAAAAACGGGCTGATACAGTGTGACCCTGTAGGCTTTTGTAATGTAGTAATATTAGAACATTTCTAATATTACAAGAAATGACTGGCATCTAGCAATGCATCATTGCTACCCAAGTTACAAAAAGTCGTGATTTGACATAACTTTTCTGTGTTAAATTTTTCATGTATTATATCCTTTTATCCTTTATATCTAGATTGGACACAAGTCATTGAATAGTCACGCTTGTATAGTCCAATCTCATATTTCTTGATATTCTGAGTAGTCTATAATAAACAAATAAATGTGATATCTCATATCAACTTATTTGAGCATGGCCATGCATTTCTAGTCTCACTCCATCAAGTGGCCTAAGATATTACTCTCATTATATAGGAGGTACAAACCCTATCTTGATCAATCATATCTCATTACACAGATTGTGGCATACCCAACATCAGTCTTTATAGTACAATCTGTTACGGTAGTCGTTTAATTGTATCAAAATATATGACTCACGATATTGGGATAATGATGATATCAAGTCTGAGGATTTATGAATTTACTCGTCGGATTTGGTGGCCTCGAAACCACTATTTCTGACACCATTGAAAAATAGGCTGTTATAGTGTGACCCTATAGGCTCTTGTAATGCTAGTAGTAATGCTAGAACATTTCTAATATTACAAGAAATGTGTGGCATCTAGCAATGCATCATTGCTACTCAAGTTACAAAAAGTCGTGATTCGACATAACTTTTCTATGATAAATTTTTCATGTATTATATCATTTTATCCTTTATATCTAGATTGGACACAAGTCATGGAATAGTCACACTTGTATAGTCCAATCTCATATTTCTTGATATTTTGAGTAGGCTATAATAAACAAATAAATGTGATATCTCATATTAACTTATTTGAGCATAGTTATGCATTTCTAGTCTCACTCCATCAAGTGGCCTAAGATATTGCTCTCATTATGTAGGAGGTACAAATCTTATCTTGATCAATCATGTCTCATTACAGAGATTATGGCATACCCAACATCAGTCTTCATAGTACAACCTGTTACGGTAGACGTTTAATTGTATCAAAATATATGACTCATAATGTTGGGATAATGATGATCTCAAGTCTGAGGATCATATACATTGTTATCACTATGAGTAATGTTTTGACTAATTCAAAATAAACCAAAAAACATATTAATAGCGGGCCAGTCCAGTATCTTGTTCTCAAAAACATACTCGTGTATTGATTTTGATATCTTTATATCAATAACAACACTTTGTCATCAATCAACTACACATTAGTCTCAATGTATTATTATTATCCAAGCCCACAATAATACTTGACTAAGGATCTTTTAATAATAATCTTATTATTCTTAGAACTTTATTATTAATCAATTTATTTACACACACATAAGAAGAAACTGAAATAACAATGATAATGTCTTATATTAACAAATAGGGTAAAATGAATATGTGATTACAATAATCTCATGATTAGTCTTTTGGCATACCCCAACACTAAATCCAAACAACATTTTTTTAACGTAAAAAAGTGTCAATTATTCTCCGATACTTTTTTTTCTTATCAAACAAATCAATTTAATTTTTTTAAAAAGCATGAACTATTTAACTATAAAAAAATTAAAAGAAAAAAATTTACACTATATAAAATTAAATATTTCTTTCCAATATGCAAAAAAAGAATAACTAATATTATACTAAAAGTTTCATAAATATCATTATAATTCCAAAAATTAAATTTTAAAAAAACTTGGCCTTAGTTCTATTTCTCAATACTAGGCATCCTATATTGCACCTGTTGCTTTTTCATAAGATCGAACTCATCAATGATAGAATCTATTGAAAATTCTCAAGCTATATCTTTTTTTATGCAAGCCACCAAGTTGAAAGAAAATCATCCTCTATTCTATTGTGAAGCCTTGTCTCCACAATTTTCATGGCTGAAAATGCTCGTTTAGTTGTTGCAGTAGACATGAAAAGAGTTACCATAAGACAAATAATTCTATAAAGAAGAGGTTAAATACCTGACTTATTTGTCTTAGCTAGTATTTGACACAACTTTGCAACTATAGAAGTTTTCTGTAACTCCGTGCTTTGATGAGCCACAAGTTGAAAATGCTCGAATTGAATATTCATTTATAGCTTTTCTTGCTTAATGAAATCGTTCGAATAAAAAACATTCACAAGCTTGTAGATATCTTCCATCTGAAAAGCTTTGTAACTATCGCGTGGATCCAAAGCGGAGCTAAGAACAAGTAACTCCACTACCTCATCATTAAAGTGAGAATTCATTTCTGTTAGCAATGAATCGATACCAGTAATGAATGTATCAAATCAGTAGTGACGGTTAGTTGTGAGGTTCTCTCTCTGGATGCGAGACTGACATCGACCAGCTTTGTACAGAGCACTTAAATTGGGGACTTCTATCTCATAATCTTTACCAAATAACGTAACTTTCTCAAACAAAGGTTCCTACCCATGTTTTTTTGAATTTCTAGAGAACCATTTTAGTTTATGACACCAGCTGCATCACGTTTAGTATATCCTGTAATTAAATTGCAATATTTTACAAAGATCATTAGTGATTCCAAGCATCTCAATCATGAAATGTAAGATGAAAACAAATACAACGAATGTCATTGCATCATATATTCCATCAGCTTCACTCCTTTGAGTAAGGTTGTTGGACTTGATGATATCTCATAATACAACATAGACGGAATCAAACATCCTCATCAAGCTATTGAGAAAAGCTAAATGAGATTCTCATCAAGTATCGCCTGGATATTGGAGAGTACCAACTTGATTTTTTCCTTTTGCCAGTTTCAAGCTCACCACTGTCAATCAACTCTACGATATGAGATGCCTTAGTGTCTCTTATTGATCATGTTGCTTGCTTGAAAAAGCTACCACATTGATTATACTAGCCAAGTATGAAAAAAATTAACAAAAAGGAATAACCTCCTTGGATGCAGCTACTAGATTTAATTAGAGACGGCGAGCGAGACAGTGAACATAGTATGCAAATTGACACTTTTTAGCTAATAACGCTTGTAAGTCGTTTCATTTGCTACGCATATTACTTGCACCATCATATTCCTAATAAAAAATATCATCCACATTAAGGTAATAACGTAAAAAAACTTCACAGATTGTCTTCTCTAAAGCTAACGATGTGATATCCTTTACATGAGCCAAATCAAAGAATCGTTCACGTATAAATCCTTATGTATCAAGAAATCACAATACAATTGCCATTTGTTCTTTCTTTGACTCATCGTAAGCTTCATCCACTAATGTAACACTTTGAATTTCAAATCTCTTCCCGAATGAATCCTTATATTTCACTCACAAAAATAGAAAGAATGACCTTCTGAATAGTTGGATTGAAATACTGTGCATTTTGAGGGGCATTTTCTAAGACAATTGCCCCCACATCTTCATTATAAGAAGCTAAGAGTTTTATTAGTCTAATAAAACTACCTCAATTTCTTGAATCTTGTTCTTCATTGCATCCCCTAAAGGCACAACCTTGGAATAAAAGCCACTTGACAACATCTATTGACACCTTGAGTTGTAGTCGATTTCTTTCAACTTGTTCAAAAATTTGTTTCTCAATAATCCTCTCAATATTTTGCAAGGAATTCTGAAGATCGAGATAATTTTTCATTGCATTATGTTAGCTTAAATGATCAAACCAAAATTTCCAAAATGGGGTGAATTGTTTTTTAAAAAAATTTAGGAAAGCTAGAGAGAAAGGATAGAAAATTGAGCACAAGAATTTAGAGTAGTTCGGGCCCAATTGACTACTCCACTACCTTAGGTTTTCATAACTAAGGATTTTCTCGAATTCATTAATTTGATCAACCTTTGAGGACAAGGTTTAACCTTACAATCCCCACTAAAATCTTAAGATTGCTACCTAAAATCTTAAGATTGCAACTCTATTAAGGTTACTACCCAAACCTTAAGACTCAACCCTCTCAAAGAGTAAATACAAATAACAAACTAAGAAGTAATCATTACAAGTTTAGAATATTTTCCAATTAAGCACAAATAAATAATAATGCACATGAGCTAAGAATAACAATGAAAGCTCACTAAAGTTTACAGAAAGGTATGAAAGAATTAAGCACTAAGGTTGTATGGATTGATCTTCAGGCTTGATGATCTTTATTCTTGCTGTAGGACCTTTGGAAGATGGTATTTATACCCTCTAATTTATTTTCAACCGTTGTAGTTGTTGGAAACATGAATAGAGTCGTTGGAGATGAAAATACCAAATCATTAAATTCACCTGCAACAAAAGGTATCGATACTTTTTCTACGGGTATCGCTACTATTAGCATTTAATATCTAATTTAGTGACCATTAAAAATAGTTTACAACGATACCAAAGAAAATTAATCAATACTTGGTAAAAGGTATCGATACTTTTTAAAAAGGTATCGATACTTTTGTAAATGATTGAAAATAAAATGTTAATTTGATATTGATTTTAGAATGGGTATTGATATTTTGAAAACTATCGATACTTAGACAAAACGTATCAATACTTTTTTAACTGGAGCAATACTAACTTGTTTTAAAACAATTTTAACATTATTGAAAATGTTTAACTCAATTGAAACCATTTTAACTTGATTTTATCATTTTTTCCAATTTTGTTCAACTTTAACTTTTATTCAAAAACACTTTAATTTGTTATATCAAAACATAATATCAAATAAAGCTTGGTTTAACACATTCTTGTGTAAAGAATTTGCATCCTTACCTACATGACTAACAAAAGGAAATTTAGATCCTTTATTGACTTTCTTCCATGATTGAAATCTTTGGCTTGTAAAAGTATTTCCTTGACGCCTAAATGGCTTGTTGAAGAGAAAACCAGGAATGCAATATACAACATTCTTACTTGGTGAAAACTTGAGCCAATATGGGAATAACTTGTACCAAGATGGGAGAAATCAACATCCATTCTTATCAATATACTGAGGAGATGTTGGAGCCTCACTTGGAGGAATCGGTTGATATAGACCAAACTTAATGTAAGGTCAATGGACTTCGCCCTGTTGATTTGGAGGGCAATCCCAAATATATTTTTGCAGTCCCAGATCACGCTCTAAAAAAGAAGCATCAAACTCTTTTATTTCGACTCTCAGCACCTTATGGAGACATTCAGGAACTTGAAAAGGTCTGATATCTCGTTCAAGAGTTTGGGAAGACTCGATATCATATTTAAGAGCTTGGGAAGATCTGATGTTTTATTTTTCTCCATTAATAATAAAAGGTTGAAGAATAGATTAATCATTATTATTTTTTGACACCCTTTTCTTAAAAAAAGATTCGATCTTTTATTGACCATAATTTAATTAAAAAACCTGAAGACTATAATAATATATTAAACAACAACATATTAGGAAAAAAAAGTCAAATAAATAAGGAACATAATTTATACAAAAATATTTACCTAGAGGTCTTTTACATAAAGAGCCGAGAGGAAGATGATTTTTATTTTTTTACTCTATGCTCTCAATCTCGGCATCAATCTCCTTTCTTTTTCTCTCGGCAATGTCAGCACCAGAGGAAGATAATTCCTTAACAAGACATACAAATCAAAATGCAGGAAAGTCACTAACCTAATATGTATGGGTATGAGCCAAATCAATTAATTCTGCAATTTGGATTTTAAGTTCATATTGGTCCTCTAAGTTTAGTCTTTCAAGACCCATCATACATTAATATTTTATTATTATTAAAGTTATTTAAAAACTAAAAAAATATTTTTTAATATAAAATATAACCTTATGGTTTAAAGGGGCGAATTATATGAAACACAATTTAGTCAAAAGGGTGAATGTTATATAATGTGAACACCAAATTTATAATACATTATAATTTATATATAAAATTCAAATAGCTAAAAATTTCAAAAAAGGTGATCGGTGCGGAAAGAGAGGGATTCAGACCCTCAGTAAACAAGAGTCTACCTAGCAGTTCCAATGCTACACCTTAAACCACTCGACCATCTCTCCTACATAATTATTATGGCCGATACCCCGAGTGAATAGTGAGTTATTCATATTATATTGTTCAATAGGTACGAACAATATCAATTCTAACTAGGAAACTAGCTATAAAAATAGAAATTTCTTTATCATTTTTTCTTTAGCCTCGGGGCTCGAAGAATTTTTTAAAAATGGAATGGATCTACTTTTATGTTATTTTGTATTGTACACTTCCTTTGTTTGTGAGAGCATTTTATTTTCTCATGAGGGGTAGGCTCAACCCTAGGGGTAGTCTAGAAGTGCAACTACCTAGGACCCAAAGTTGGAAGGGGCCCAAAAAAATTATTTTTGAAAAAAAAAAAAAGCTTTTCTCATGAACTTTTCATAATAGGCAAGAAAAAAAAGCATAAAATAAAAGTTCTTTCAATTCTTCCCTACTTCAACTCCAACTCTTTGATTTCTCCAACCCTCCCCTACATCCCAACTTCCAACCCCTACTATTAAAGCCAAAAAAAATCAACAGTTTTATTTTTGCATTGGAAACAAGATAGAAAAGAATCAGGAAATAAAGAGGTGATTGATCGTGATTTTTCGTGATAAGTTTTATAAATTTATAATGAATCGTTCTTGAAACTAACTATTATCACGACGTAGGCAAGTGTACCTATCGAACAGTAGTATAGCTTTAGCAAGACCGGATTGTTGAACCCAAAGGACTAGGAGTACTAGTAATGACTGTCTTTTTGTTATCTAGCCGAAGAAAACAGATTTGTTTTAACAAACTAATTAAACTAAGAACTTGCAGAAAATAGAATTGGGAAATTACTTTTGGGGGAAACGATTGATTGAGACAATACCTAAGGAAAAATCCACCTAGACTCGTACTTGTTATTCTGGCTCTGAACTGGACGATTTATTCATTTAACTTATTCCGTAGAAGTCCCTAAGTTATGTTATTATTCCTATTCAAGACTAATAACGTTTAATCCTTAGGTTGAATAACCGAGACTTTTCTCTAATTAACATCCTAGGGTTGCATTAACTCGACCTATGGATTCCCATATTAGGTTTCACCCTAATTCGGCAAAATCTTGTCACCCTATCTCTAGGCGCGCAATCAACTCCGCTTAATTATGACAAAGTTACTCTTAGTCAGGGTCTATTCCTCCTCCAACTAAGAGTAGTAACTTGACGTGATATCCTGAACTACCAAAACAAGAATTAAGAATACATAATTAAGAACAAGTCAAATATTTATCATACGATTCAAAAATAATAACAAGATTTCGTCATAGGTTTCATCCCCCTTAGGTATTTAGGGGTTTATTTCATAACTAAACAAGAAAACATCTCATAAGAATAATAAATACAAAACATAAAGAAAACCTAAAACTCCTGAAGGGGAAATTGAGGAGAGATCTTCAGTCTTGATAGTGGATCCGGCTTCTGAGATGGATTAATCGGCTTCCTTGGAGTAATTCCTTACTCCCTACTCTCCGTCCCCCTTTTCTTCCTCTTCTGGGGTGTATTTATATGCTTTGGAATGCCTTAGAACCCTCAAAAGTGGCCTTTTTCGAATTAGACTCAACTTTGGTTCGGCAGGGACACGCCCATGTGACACGCCGTGTGCGATAACTTTAGGCAGTGTTCGAGCCTGTTAGATTGGCACGAGCGTGTGTTCTACCCGTGTGAGTCGTGCTTCAATTCTGGCAAATTAACACGGTCGTGTGAGCTACCCGTGTGAAGAGGTTGGCCTATTTTCTCTGTTTTTTGGCCCGTTCTCGTTCTTTTCGCTCTCCTATGCTTACCTAAGGATAAAACATGAAATTAAGGCATTAGGAGCATCAAATTCACTAATTCTAAGGAAAAATCATTCATAAAATATGTTAAGCATGGGGTATAAATATGTATAAATTACGGTTTATCAGTGATGGATTCTGGGTTGTGTTTTTACTTTAAGCTTTTAGTATTCTTGGGGAACCACATACTATTGGTTAGTTTTAAACTGGTCCAACTCGAGTGAATCTTGTAATATGGGTATTGTTTCCTGTAAATGAAAGAATAGTATGACAAATAGCCATTTGTTTTTGTATTTTTCTTCCTAATGTTATATAGATTTTGGGTTGTGTTTTTACTCTAAGCTTTTAGTATTTTTCGGGAAGGGAATAACCTTTGAGTTGGATTTTGTTCATGTTCTTTTCTTTTTAACTTTTTTTTATATTATAATAAGAGGAAGTGAGGAACTATCTAGTTTTCAATTTCATGTTTGATATATATAGTACGAGGTTGAATTTGTCAATTTGCTATCATATCATCATTATCATCATCAACAGTCATATATATATATAATATGGTGGGATTTGGTAGAGTCTCGAGATTTGAAATTAGATGAGAAGGTGAAGCCAGGCTGCTATAGTTTATAAAGCAATAGTTTAAAGTATGAAGTATTATGCCATTGTCTTATTAAAAATGTTTCCTTGATGTTATGTTTCATTTAATTTTTTACTTGAGGCTATGTTTTTGTTACTCATTTAATTTTTTATTTGCATTTCATTTAATTTTTTAGTTAATTACAATGTCTATTTGTAATTGATTATTATAATTATATTTACAAAATTCTAATAACTCGATTTCACTTTGGGATCTAGCAAATTTGAAAGCAAATATTCAACTTGGAATTCTTCAATCAGGTGTTATTATTTTATTTTCTTTGTTACTTGAGTATCTAATTTATATTTTATATATAATGTTGTCTACGAAACATTTATTTGGAAGTGAAAAAATAAAAAACATGTTGAAAAGTTAAAAAAAAATCACAGCAAGGTGCTATTAATAAATTTATTTTTTTAAAATAATTTTTAATGAAAATTTGAATTAATCAAAAATGAAAGTTTGCATATCCATGAGAATGATGAAATTAATGATCTAAATGAGTCTAATGATGTGCCAAATGTGTCCAATATTGAAAATCTTGATCTTAATGAAGAATAAACAAGTCCTCCTGATATTAGCATTGATGGAGAACAAATAATTCCTTATTTCGATATTTATGATCCTAGAATTTGGGTTAATCTTGATAACAAAACAAAGGGCATTTTAGTTGAAAATGGGCCTATAAGAGAAATGAATCTAGATTTTCTTTCGATAATAATAATAGACATTTTTCATATGCTTATTTTTTTAGAAAGTTGAGCAATGGTGAGATTAGCGATAGAAAATGGTTGGTTTATTCCAAACATGTTGACAAAGTGTTTTGTTTTTGTTGTAAGTTGTTCAAATCTATTAGTAACAAAAGTTTGTTAGCAAATGAGGGTTTAAGTGATTGGAGGCATATTAGTGAGAGGCTCAAACAACATGAAAATAGTGTTAAGCATGTGACTAATATGAATACTTGGAATGAAATGAGAGTAAGGTTCGATAAAAATGAAACAATTGATAAGAGTTTGCAAGAACAGATTATGAAAGAGAAAGAGAGATGGAGGCAAGTTTTACTTAGAATATTTTCAGCTGTGAAATGTCTTGCTACTCATAATTTGGCTTTTCAAGGATCCAATGAAAAACTCTACCAAAATAACGATGGTAATTTCCTGGGATTGATTGAAATGATTGCGAAATTCAATGTGATAATGCACGATCATGTTAGAAGCATTCAAAGCCGTGAAATTCATTATCATTTTCTTGGGCATAAAATTCAAAATGAATTGATTTCCCTTTTGGTCGATAGTGTTAAAAGTTTTATAATTAAGACCATCAAAGAAGTAGAATATTTTTCTATAATTCTTGATTGTACCCCTGATATTGGACATCAAGAACAAATGACTGTAATAGTACGATATGTGAATATGTCAACTAATAAAAAAAAAATGATGAGTACTTTTTTTAGTTTCTGAAGGTAGATGATACATCTAGACTGAGACTTTTTAATGAATTACAGGATGTTTTGAAGTCTATTAATCTTAGTGTTGATGATATAAGGGGTCAAGGTTATGATAATGGTTCCACTATGAAAGGGAAGCACCAAGGTGTTCAAAACTGATTTCTTGAAATAAACTCGAGAGCATTATATATGTCTTATGCTTGTCATAGTCTAAATATTACTCTTAGTGATATGATACATTCTTACATTAGAGCTATTTCATTTTTTGGAATTGTTCAACGCATATATTCATTATTTTTGAGTTCTTGATATGACACATATTTTTCTTGAGAATGTCCTTGAATTAACTGTGAAATTTTTATCTAATACTCGTTGGAAGAGTCGAATTAAAAGTGTTAAAGCTATTAGATTTCAAACTCCCCAAATAAGATTGGTGTTGTCAGAATTATATAAATCTTGTGATGATACAAAGTCAAAGAGTGAAGCAGAGAGTTTGGTCAATGCACTTGAGAGTTTTGATTTTTTGCTTGGCATGTTAATTTGGTATGAAATTTTATTTGCTATAAATATGGTGAGGAAGAAATTGTAATCTAAGTCTATGTGCATTGACACCACCATAAAGCAATAAAAAGGTGTATTGTCATATTTTCGAAAGTATAGAGATGAAGGCTTTACTTCTAGTATGAATATTGCTAAAAGTATTGCACTTGATATGAATGTAGAGCTTACCTTTCCAACAAACAATCGTCTTATTAGAAAAAATAATTTGATGAGAATAACCAAAAGGATGAAGAAATTCAATCGGCTAATGAATTATTTAGAGTTGATTAATTTTTAGTTATTGTAGACATGGTAATTACTTCTTTGAAGAGCAGATTTGAGAAACTAAAAATATTTGAAAGTAGTTATCGGCTTTTGTTTGATTTGAACAAGTTAAAGTTATTGGATGGAAAGGAATTGAGATAATGTCGTGCTACTTTACACTCTACCTTTTCTCATGGTGATTCATCATATGTTGATTTAAATGATTTTTCTCAGAATCAAAAGTGTTGCAATTTACTTTATTGAATGAATTAATGTCAGCCACAGAAATATTTAGTTTGTCAAATTTGTAGGTTGCTATCCGAATGTTTCAATCGCTTATAGATTTTTTTTTAACGATCCCTGTGACTGTGCCATCAGCTGAAAGAAGTTTTTCAAAGCTAAAGTTAATCAAAACCTACTTAAGGTCATCAATGTCACAAAAACGATTAAATAGTCTGACAATTTTATCAATAAAGAAGGATTTTCTGAAAAACATTAATGTTGATGTTATCATTAATGATTTTGCATCTCAAAATGCTCGTAGAACCAATTTTTTTATGATTTTTTGTGTTTTTTTAGTTAATGAGATTGGAGTAGATTGAATGATTTTTTTTTATTTTGTTAGAAAATATCTTATTTGCTTAATGTCATAAAACATATTATTTTAATGAATATGTTTTTATTTTATTGTATTATATTTTATAATTTTTTTAAAAGGGGCCCAATTTATTGTTTAGCCTAGATACTTAAATATGTCAAGAACGGGCTTGACGAGGGGTAATGAAAAGAGTTATAAAATGGATTACTATGCTACACGCCTTGCTTTTACTGTTATATCGGGAGTTACTCCACGTATTGCTTGAAATAAAACAAATAGTGGGTTTGTTTCTATCTTTTGTTGAATCTTTTTCAAGGCTTGATAGATAATTTAATAAGCCAATGGTTTTTTTTCGTGTTTCAGAATATAGTTAACCAACATGTTACCTAATCGACTACGATAAATTGGATCTGATTTTGCAATTTTTTCTTCTACAGTACCTCGACGTGACATGAGTGTGAAAGAGTTTTGTTGAGTAATATTTTGCTTACTTTTTATTGATGAGTATCAGGGTATTTATATATGTCGTTAATGGTACTATTACAGCTAATCATAAGGTCTAATTATTTTTTCTTGACTCTATTGCCTCTAGTAGTGACATTCACTGTGAACTCCAGGCTTGCTGGGCACGTGTCTACGGAGCACACGGTCATTTCTGCTCCTAGGACTAACACTCTAGGCGAGCTTTATACCTCCTGGACAAGTGCCCAGGTGGCTTGTAAAGCAAGTTCTTTGGATATATACGAAGTGAGACTGCAACCTTCCCTAGATCCCTGTGAGCTAGGTCTGTACCCTTATCTCGCGAGCTAGTTCTGGAAGTTATTCTTGCAATCTTGCTTTATGAACTCGCATGGGAATCCTGCAAGCTAGGTCTATAGCTTTGCCTTGCGATCGTGTCATGGGTCAAAGGTTTGAACCTTTTCTAGGGTTTGGGTTTCAGAATATTAATGTATAACAATCTACTCGTCCCTTATAATGAGCCTTAGGGGTGTCATAAAATGGTACTTCTTAGGTCCATCATATCAACACTAAATGCAGCTTACTGCGTATGTTTGCAAGTGGTTCTCGCGCGTGCACATCCGGTCGTTGAAAATTGAACCGTTTTCGTCCGTTTGTATTTGGGCAGTTGATTTTCTTTGGTCACACGAATCATCTAAGATGTGGGAGGGGAACTTCTTTAAAAGGTGGTCTCCCTGAACCATAAATCCTTCATCTTTAGTATTTTCTACAATCACGACAAAGGTAATTTTCTAGAAACCTTACTTTTTCTTTTATAGTTTATGCTTTCTTCTTTTACTTGAGTTATGGTGAAGATGAGGGCTATTGAAAATCAGATAGTTCAACCACATTCATCACGAGAACGATCGTCTCTGGTTTTAGTGATTGATAAACTCTACCCTTGTACCACCAAGTTGGAGGATTTGTGACGAATGTTGGCCATACGAGGGATAAAACTTTTTAATTTCTCATACGAGTTCTCCATTCCAGAAGGGTCGCATTGGTTGTACGAGACCACTGAAGACAGTTTCTTGCTCTTCTCCATGTGCTTGAGGTTGGGTTCCACTTATTGTTGTATCTTTTCTTTTCTAGTATACTTAAGGACAACAAAGCTGCCCCTAGTTAGCTCTCGAGCTTTACCTGGTGAATAGTTATGCCATATTTCATTGACTGCTCTCGGTGCAGCAAGGTTCCACTGATCACAGTTTTTCAACATCTATATTAGATGAAAAGCCATAATTGAGAGAACTCGTAGGGGTTCTACTATTTCTCTCATTGCAAGAGGGTGAAGACTATCATTGTGAACCATTACTCGAACCTTCAGAAGTATATTCCATTTCGCAGCAAACTTGGTAATGACTTTGGGTTCCCAATAAGGTGGTTTTTGCTGAGTCAAGATATGTGATCGTTCCAACGGAGTCTCCCTTCATATGAAGTCGTGGCTCAGTTCCAAAGACTTCGTATTAGGCGCTTGTTGGTCTTGGAGGATCTGATCACGGCGAGAAATATCTTCCAATACTATTCGGAGGGTTATAGCCCTAACAGGTGGAGACCTGGTAAAAGCAAGGAAGTCATTTTTGTTGGTGCATTTCCTGAGCAACACACGTGGCCTCACTACTCTTATCATATGTTAGGCCTAATATTGACAGGTCCCGTAGAGGGACCGATAAATTTTTTTGATCGCTGTTGTGAAAAGAGGTTGGGCTCGTTCACTCTTTTGGAGTCTTCGCGTGTGGAAGGTGGTAGCCAACAGGTTAATTTTTTAGCTGCTTCAACTGATCATAAGGTTGTTGTTGGTGCAGGGGTTGGTCAAAGCTCCAAGGATACTTTAAGTAGGACGGATAGCATTTTTCTTGAGCTTAACGAGGCTATGAATGTTGATTGACTAGTTATCAGAGCGTACAAAAAGTGCAAGGCCATCGCGGAGGCTGTGTGTATTAGCTCTTCGAGTAAGGAAGAGAGGGGTAGCGAAGGGTTAAAGCGGCGAAGTAAAAGAATGTCAAATCCTGTTGGCGCTATTGCCACCGTGCCTAAGACTTCAAATCCTCGTAGTTCTCTACTGGTAAGCTCACCATCTATTCCTCCTATGAGCTCGTCGAACGCTATTGACGAAGATACCCCACTAGCTGTCTCTCAATGCCCTCATATTGTACCTGTTACTGAGGAAGCACCTGTTGGGTTGGTGGGTGTTCATATCCTTGACGATGAGTCTTTTCTTGTATTTATAATTATTACTATCTGAAGCCAACATGGTTGGATTGAAGCATGAAGAAGCTCGTTAGAAGGAGCTCGCTGAGATTAAAGTGGAGTTGGCAATGGCTCTTGAGCAACGTGATAAGATGATGGAGGAGAATAAGATTATTAATAAGCAAAACGTATATCTCAGGGAGTGTTTGTCCATCATAGAGGTTAGAGCTAAGGGGCTGGAGTTGGAGTTGATCGTTGAAAGGGATATCAAGAAAGCTTTGCAGGCTGAGCTGAATGGGGCTATAGAAGAGTACGCAACCGAAAAGGACAAGATTATTCGGGAGTGTCATGACCAAGTGGACACTACGCTCAGGGAACAGTGTTAGGTCCTAGAAGATTTTAAGAAGAAGACAGTTGAGAATGTTGTAAGTTCTATTTCTAAGTTTTAGGTGAGAGTGTTAGGTCCAATGTGCTAATGGGGAAGACAATATATTATAAATGTGTTGTAATTTGTTTTTCTCCTCGTATTTTCTTTAATGAAATGAAAGTTTACTTTGAAGAAATCTATCTTTTGCAAGCTTGTTATACTTGTCACATAATTATATAATTATATGGGTTTTAGGTAAAATATTCGAAAATCATAAGCTGCGAATATAGATCCGTGAGCTGTTTTATACTTGGGAAAATTTTCTAAAGTAATAAGCTGGGAATGTGACTCTACAATTTTTTTTTGTATTGGGAAAATTTTAGAGGATTGTAAGGCTGTGAGATTTTAACTTTGGGTAATTGTGCTTAGAGTCGCGGATTTTCACCTGTTAGCTTTAATATGGTAGTTGGGAGCTTTGTTCTTGCTGACTATGTCAGAGGCTGTAGCTCTTTGCCTGCGAGATTCAGTGTGACAGTTGGAAACTTTGCTCTCACTAACTATGTTAGAGGCTACAACTCTTCGTCTCCGAGCCTTAGTGTGACAACTAGGAGCTTTGATCCCGCTAACTGTGTTGGAGGCTGTGACTCTTCGCTTGCGAGCCTCAGTATGACAGTTGGGAGCTTTGCTCTTACTAACTATGTTGGAGGCTGTGGCTCTTCACTTGTAAGCCTTAGTGTGACAGCTTGAAGCCTTGCTCTCACTAATTGTGTTAGAGGCTGCAGTTCTTCACCTGCAAGCCTTAGTGGAACAGTTGTGAGTTTTGCTTTTGCTAACTGTGTTGGAGGCTACAGCTCTTCGCCTGCGATCCTTAGTTTGACAGCTGAGAGCTTTCCTCTAACTAACTGTGTTAGAGGTTGCGACTCTTCACCTGCGAGCCTTAGTGTGATAGTTGGGAGCTTTGCTCTCGCTAATTGTGTTGAAGGCTGCGGCTCTTCGCCTGTAACCTATAGTATAATAGTTGGGAGGTTTGCTCTTACTAACTGTGTTGGAGGTTACGACTCTTAGCCTGCGAGCTTTAGTATGATAGCTGAGAGCTTTCCTCATCCTAACTGTGTTAGAGGCTGTGACTCTTCACCTGCGAGCCTTAGTATGATAGAAATGCTATTGCAAAAAGATTTTTATTCATAGGCTAAAGAGTAATACATATTATTTTGAGGTTTCGAACATTCTATGTTTGTGGCACAATTGTGCCCTCCATTCTTGCTAGTTTATATCCTCTATAACCTATCTTTTTTATCACTTTATATGACCCTTCCTAATTTGGAGCCATTTTTCCTCATTGGAAGGTAGGTAGGCTGGCTTCAATGTTTCTTAAAACGAGGTCGCCCACTTGAAACTACTTGTTTCTAACTTTAGAGTTATAGTAGCAAGCTACTTGTTGGGCGCGTGCTGTGTTTCTAATTTCAGTTGTCTCTCTGAGTTCATCGATTAGATCGAGGTTGAGCTTGAGGGCTCCTTGATTAGCTTCCTCCTTGAAATGTTGTGCTCTATGTGACCTCAAGCCAATCTCTGTAGGGATTACAGCTTCTGCGCCATAGACGAGAGAAAAAGTTGTTTTCCCCATCACTGAATGAGGTGTAATTCGTAAGGCCCATAAAATTCTTGATATTTCTTTCAACCAAGCTCCGTTAGCTTTGCCCACATTTTTCTTGCGGGCTGTTAAGAATTTTTTGTTTATAGCTTCTACTTTCCCATTGGTCTATAGCGCTTTTACCCAACTTTGAGTTAGAGCTATTTGAAGGTCAGTGTATAACTGCTTGAATTTTCCTTAAAACTTTGTTTCGTTATCCGTAATAATTGTACGAGGTATCCTAAGTCTGCAGACAATCGACTTTCATAAGAAAGACTCTACCTGCTTTTATATGATTGTTGCCAAAGCTTCGGCCTCGATCCACTTTGTGAAGTAATCTACTGCCACTACTATGAATATCTTTTGTGTTGTAGCTATAAGGAACGGGCCAATGATGTTGACTCCCTAAGTTGCAAATGGCCAGGGACCTGATATGATCTCAAGAGGCTCCACTGGTTACCGCTAGATTTTGACGTTCCCTTAGCAAGACTCGCATTTGCGAACTAACCAATGGACATCTTCCTGCATGGTAAGCTAGTAGTATCCTTGTCTAAAGATTTTCTACTTGAGTAGTCTACCTCCTAAGTGTTCTCCACAAATTCTTTCATGAATCTTTCTCATAATGTATTTGGCCTCAAGCGTCGATAGGCACCGCAATAGTAGGTGTGAAAATCCTTTTTTATATAGTACACTGTCAAGTAGGGTGTATCTCACGGCCTTACAATGTAGCTTTGAGAGCTCTTTTCTTTCCAGGTTTGTTGTTCCCCCTGCAGTGTACGAATTATGGGCGTCATTCATGTCTCCTTTTGGGCCATATAGAGTATTTGGGGTGTATCATAACTCAGGGTTTTCCTATGTTCGAGCAAGATTTTTCTTCTTTGTTCAATAGTTATGATGGATGCTAATTTTGACAAAGCATATGTGCAAGGGTTGTCATTTCTTTGGAGTTGTCTAACCTCGGCTTTGTCGAATCCTGTGAGCAGTTGGGTTACCATCACATGATATTTTTTCAGTGTTATTTCTTTTACATCGTATTCATCATTTATTTGCTTCGCTACCAATTGGGAATCTGTGTGAACGATCAGATCTCTTGTTCCTAATTGTCGTTCCAGTTGCAATCCTCATTTATTTCTTTTACATGTCTCCTTTTGGGCCATATAGAGTATTTGGGGTGTATCATAACTCAGGGCTTTCTTATGTTCGAGCAAGATTTTTCCTCTTTGTTCAATAGTTATGAAGGATGCTAATTTTGACAAGGCGTATGCGCATGTGTTGTCATTTCTCTAGAGTTGTTTAACCTCGGCTTTGTCGAATCCTGTGAGTAGTTGGGTTGCCATCACATGATATTTTTTCAGTGTTATTTCTTTTACATTGTATTCGTCATTTATTTGCTTCACTACCAATTGGGAATCTGTGTGGACAATCAGATCTCTTGTTCCTAATTGTCGTTTTAGTTGCAATCCTGAGATTAATATCTCATATTCAGTAGTGTTATTCGATGTTTGAAACCCGAATGATAATCCATATTGTCGTTCGTTGCCGTTGGAGTCGACTATAAGTGCGCCTGCCCCCGATCTTGTTTTGGCTGTAGAGCCATCAACATAAACTAGCCAACTTTTTGGGTTGTCAGTGTATATGTACTTTCTCGGGTGGATTTACTAGCAACGATTTTCAAACAAAAAATGCTTTTCAGTACAAAATATGTGACACATGATACTTCGCCATAAAATTCAAGAGTTGCTATCAAGTTATGCCTCATAATAAAATATATCTAATTAAACTGCTAACTTTCATTGATGTTTATAATACATCACATAAAATTCAAGAGTTGCTAGCATGTTATACCTTATCATAAAATATGTTTGATTGGATTGCTAACTTTTATCGATGTTCATACATCACATAAAATTCAAGAATTGCTAGCATGTTATGCATCATCATAAAATATGTCTTATTAAACTTCTAAATTTCATTAATATTCATACATCACATAATCTTTTCAAGGTATTTTGTTATTCGATATATCAGGTTATAACCCGCGTTACCTATTATGTCTTTGGCCTTCTTAAATGAACACTCCACTATGAAGTTTGCTAATACCTATCCTTTTATTGTTGTTCGTGGGGTAAAGTCTACCCTGAATTCTGCGAGCTCGATACTCTACTTTGTTACTCTTCCCGAGGCATCTGCTTTGGATAATACTTCTTTCATAGGTTGGTCAGTAACTACGACGACTGGCTGGGCTTGGAAGTGCGATCATAATTTGTGAACTTGAATAATTAAAGCATAGATAAAATTTTCCATTCTTGTGTACCTTAGCTCATTGTTTTGGAGTACCTTGCTGACATAGTATACGGGGAATTAACAAACATTCTCCGATTTAACCAATACCGCTGCAATTGTCTCTTCCGAGGTGGCCAAGTAGAGGTAGAGTGTTTTTCCTATTTGAGGTGACTTCAATAATAGAGGGAAAGTGAGATACTATTTTAATTTCTTGAATGCCACTTGGCACTCTTCAGTCCACACAAAAGAGATTTTTAGAGCCTTGAAGAAAGGAAGGTATTTCTCCGCCATTCTAGAGTTGAATTTGTTAATCGTCACAACCCTACTTATGAGGTGTTGGATTTCTTTTATGGTTGGTAGGGGAGGTATTTCCATGATGGCTTAAACCTTTTTTAGATTCACCTTTATTCTTTTTTTCGAGATCATAAAGCCTAGGAACCTACCAACTCGCACACTAAACGCATACTTTTCTGGGTCTAACTTCATTCCATGAGCTTTTACTACCGCGAATACCTCTCATAGGCTTCGAACATACTCCCCAATGGATTCACTTTTCACAAGTATGTCGTCCACATATACCTCTAGGCCGTGACCTATCTGATTTTTGAATATCCTATTCACCAACCTCTAGTAGGTCACGCATGCGTTCTTGAGACCAAACAACATGACCCAATAGAAAAAAAAAGACCATCTTCAGTGATGAATATTGTTTTTTCTTGGTTGCCCTAGTCTAACAGGGTTTGATTGTGGCCCAAAAAAGTTTCCATGAAACTCATGAATCGGTGGCCTGTGGAGGCATCAACTAGACGATCGATTTAGGGTAAGGGAAAGTTGTCCTTAAGGCACACCTTGTTGAGGTTTGTGAAGTCGATTCACATCCTCTACTTACCACTCGCATTATTTACCATTACTACATTTGAGATGCAGTCTTGATATTTCACCTCCCTGATAAACTTTGCCGACATCAACTTGGCGACCTCCTGCCTTACTGCTTCAACCAACCACGGTAAGGATTTCCTTCTTTTTTACTTTACCGGCCTTGTTTCATAGAGCACATGCAAGTTGTGCATGATTATTTTTGGGTCCACACTTGGCATGCCTGCCTTGTACTAGGCGAAGACATCCGAGATTTTCTTAGGCACTTGATAAACATTTTTTTCCTCTTTTAATGCTCACGAGATATTGACCACTCTCTATTCATTGTCACAGAAGAACTGCAGAGTCCCGGTATGCTCCACAGCTTTAGGCTTTTTGTTCCTATGTTCGTCCCTCACATCTAAATGGTCCAAAACTTAGCTTGTTAACTCAGCCTCTTGCGAACCTGGCCCCCTAGTTGTAGATTTCATTGCTTGCTTGATAGATAGCATGTGACATTGCCTCACTCTATATTGATTAGATCGTAGGAAACCAACCCTGATCTTTATTAGGAACATGATTTTCATGTAGAAGGTCACAACTACTATCCTCGCCATTTTCATTATTGGTCTCACAAAGATAGCATTGTATGCCATCGAGTGGTCTACTACATAAAATTGGACATACTCTGTGGTTATTCGTCCCCTAAAATGACTAGTAGGGTGATTGAGCTCTTTACCTCAACTAGATCGTTTGCAAAAATTTACAGTGGGCTTTGGATAACGATTTCTCTTTTAGTCACATTTTTCCATATGCTTTCCAAGGTAAGACCTCCATCGCGCTCCCACTATCAACCAGTATTCTTTTGGCCTCGAAGCCAGTGACCGTTGCCCAGACTACCATCAAGTCGTTTCTATCTTTGTCACGGACTAAATCTTCGTCGTCGCTACTAAATTCAACATTCCACCTTTCTTATCATCACGGCCTCTTTTGAGCACTAACTGACATCACACTTCTCATGTGTGCCCATCTCTTTGTGTTTGCCTGCTCAATAGTCGTCGGTACCTACGATCACATAGATGGTGTCTTTAACTTTATGTTTGCCTTTCGGGTCACCTCTCGAGCTGTAGCCCTGTTGCGAACCACTCTATTGACGAATTCCAAAAGTTAACCATTTTAGAATGCCTCCTCTATGGCATCCTCCAGTTTGAAACAATCCTCAATTTTGTGCCCCTTATCATCGTAGAAAGTACATTGGTCCCTGGAATTTTTTTCTTCTACCAATGTTTCTCATCGAGGATAGTTTAGGCAAGATGCCAAGATTCTTTACCTAGTTGAGGATGTCAGTGCATGTGGCGTTTAGTGGGGTATAGGCCTCAAACCTTCCCTGGGTTATATCTTCGGGTCAGCTCTTGTTGAAGCCTTTGAACATTCCCGAATGCATCAATCTAGGCTTGATTTTTTTTAGGCCTGTTAGTTCTAGCTCGCAATGACTAGTTGGGGGCCCTAACTGTTGCAAGGTCATTTGATTCTGAGCTACCTATCTTATCTGTGAAAGGTAGCTCGCTATACTCTTTTAATCTCCTCAGCGTTTGCAGACTTATGAGCTTACTCGTATAAGTCTCCCATACTTTGAGGTCTGTTATTTGTAAATGAGTACTGCACGTGGTTATTTTTCACTTCTATGATAAAGACATCTATCGCCTATTGGTCCTCTCAGTTCTTCGTGTTGAGGGTCGCTGCATGGAACCTTTTTACATAGTCTTGAAGGGATTCGTCTTCTCGTTATTTCACTGACATCAATCCTATGGGTATGGTAATGATCACTTGGTAGGCTCTGAACTTGCCCAAGAACATCTAGCCCAGTTGTGAGAAGTTGCGGACTAAACCTTATGGGAGAGATAAGTACTAATATTTGGCATTCCTCTTCAACGTTATTGAGAAGGATTTGTACTTTTCTGCGTCCGATGACCACAACACATTCATATAATTATTACATTGCATCAAGTGAGCCCGTAGGACCCTTTTCCGCTAGAACATGTCCTTTGGGACCTTAAAATTGTATGGTAAACCTACTGTCTTGATTTTGGGGGCCAACGAGTTGTTGGATTAGAATAATCAATCCATGTCCTATGGCTCAGGATGTAACGTCCGTACATCTCAATATAGTTCAATCATTTTGTTTTGCAATTCTTTCAATTGTGTGCTCGGGGCTTCATCTTGTGTATTTATGTTATCCTAGGAACCAAAATTGTTCACGTACATTTTCCTTCACAACTCTTCATTTTGTCTCATTAGTTCTTGTTGGAAGGCATGTTGTTTTACAAATCGCGCTTTTTGAGCGGCCATCTGCTCTCTCATAAACTTCATTTCCTCTTGGAGGGTTAGAAATTACTGCGGGAGCGTCTCCTAGTTGAGAGGAAGTGGTACTCCCTGACTTGTGGAAAGGTTCAGATCCAAAGAAGAGGAATATCCCTGATGAACTGTATTGCTGAGGTTTTCTGGCTTGTTGGTGAACCATGCAGCAAATAAGTCTGTCTCCTCATGTTGGGCACTGAAGCCCGATACTCCGGCTTGTCCTGACAGGGGTTGAAGAGGGAAATTTCGATTGGGTGAGTCATTTGATTCGAGTGTCGAAGAAAACTTTATCAAAACAAAAGGAATCTGATAATCGAAAGTAAGTTTTAAGCTCACCGTACCAATTGTTGAGTAATATTCTACTGCCTTCAGTATTGACATTCTCTACAAACTCCAAGCTTGTTAGGCACGTGTCTACAGAGCATGCGTTCCTTTCTACTCTTGGGACTGGCGCTCTGGTGAGCTCCGTACCGGCTGGACACGTGTTTAGGTGGCTTGTGAAGCACGTGGCACTTCTTATGAGTTCTTTGGGTATATATGAAATAAGATTGCGACGTTCCCTAGATCCTTGCGAGCTTGGTTTATACCCTTATCTCGCGAACTATTTCTGCAAGTTGTTCTTGCGTTCCTACCTTATGAGCTCACATGGGAATCCTGTGAACTGGGTCTTGCAGCCTATAGTTTTGCCTTATGATTGGGTCATAAGTCGGAGGTTAAGATCTTTTTTAGGGTTCGGGTTTCAGGATATTGACGTATAATAGGTTTCAAGAATCCATTTTCTTTTTATAAGGGCTAAAATCCTCTGCGCTCCCTTGATCTATTGAACCCAAAATCTTATAATGCAACCAATGGTAGTACTCTGAAAACAAGTCTCTATAGCAAGTGAGGAGAAAAGAGAATATTGTGAAAGAAATTATGGTTCCATAGTTTCAAATATTTTATTGTCTTCCATGTTCTGCCGCAATTAAATGTGTAAATGTCAACAAAATTTTACACTTTTTCTTGTTATCAATGATTTAAATAGTGGTTGGGTAGCAGAATAACATCCGCTATATAGCGATAGCGATGCTGTTTGAGACTGATACCGTATAAAATAGCAGTGTGAAGCGAAATCGCACCAAGAGCGGTGGATCACGGCTGCAATTTAATAGGTAACAACCAATTACGACAATAACGGGCCACTATTCTCATTATTGTTTCGTTATAGTAAAATTTAAAAATAAATCCAACTCCTTTAAAAAAATCAATAGAAATATAATAAGACAAAAATGAATATATTCTTCACCTGCAAAATCAGATAATTTTTAATAAAAAAAGCAGTCCAAAAGCAATAAAAAAAATGAATCAGTTATTGACTTATCAGTACAAGAAATTTGTTCAAAAATAGAAAAAATAGTTCAAACTCTAAACTTTCACTTTCAGATTTCACTGTCCAAACTCCAAACCAAACAAAATCACAACACAATCACAAAAATCTCTAAACAAAATCTCACTTGCACTTTCAGAAATTCATAATTTTCAAGTACGTACCTAAATTTTTTTGTCTTGATTTTTGCTTCTTTTTGTTGTAACATGCAAAGATTGATGAGAAATTTTTTACAAAATCTTTACAAATCATCTTTACATTTTTGGGTATTTTGGTAGGAATCAATAGTAGCCTAGGCAAAGTTTAAGGAAATTGGAAAAAAATTGAGAAAGAAGGGACAGATCTTGCAAAGAACAGTAAAGAAAACCTAAACCCTAATTTTTTTTCCTCTCTTGTTTTTGGCTCTCAGCCTTACGATAGAAGAAGATGAAGGGGGTTGGGGCCTGGGGCCTGGGGGATTTGGGGAACTCTTTGTTTTAATTTTTATTTTTTGGGTTTTGGGTGACCGGATAATAATGGGTTATGGTGGGTTTTTATTGTTTTTTAAAAAATAAATTATGGATTATGCAATAAATTTAATTTTTCAATGTTAGTGATGTTTACTTGTTTTGTATTATATTGTTGATAATATAAGTAATGAATTGCTTATATTTCTAAATATAATTTTATGTTTCTTGTTTATAAATAAAAATAAAGCATGCCACAATGTGTAGAGTTCCCGACTAAAGGATTGAAGGGTGCACCAAGTAATAATATAGGTTGACACTTTGAAACTCCAGTGCCAAATACGAAAGGAAATGTCGTATGTAAACTTTGTGGTAAAGTTGTGAAAAGAGGAATAATACAATTTATAGAGCACATTGCTTATAAAATAGACAATGTTGCACCATGCCCTAATGTTACTGGTATGTGATACTTTATTATTATTTTTAACTATTATTGTAAATTTATCAATAAAGGTTATACATAATTAATAATAATATAAAGTGTGAATTATTTTTATTTTATTAACAAGTATCATCAGAAAAAGTATGATGAATATACTGAAAGAAAGCAACACAAAGAAAATAGACAAAAAGAGAAGAACAGATGAATTCTTATCCCAATTAAGAGGAGAAGGGGATAAACAAGAAGAACTCGTTGTTGAGGTTTCTACTACAAGGCAAGCAACTCGAGAAAGTATCCAATCACAACACGAGTGGCATAGAATGGAAGAATTCAGATGAAGTACTAGTGGTTGGAATAACATTTATGAATAAGGGCGATCTTCTCATGGATCAACTGGAGAATATAATGGAGAAAAAAACAAGTAAATCCATCCCAAGTGAGTCTGAGTTTACCTTAAGGGGCGTTATACCTGAATTGGCTCGAAGCAAAAGCTTAAAGCAACCAAAGATCAGTGACTCTTTTTTAGAGACTTTATGCAGGAAGATCGATGAAGCGATAACTAAATTTTTAATATATGAACATCTTCCTTTTCAATTAGCAAGCTCTCTATGGTTGTATAACTTAATTCAAGTGTCAATATAAGTTGGACAAGGTGTAAAGCTCCCAACACCTTATGAGGTTTCCGATGTGTATTTGGAGTCAGAGTATCAACGAGTTCGTAATTGGATAAATGGACTAAAGACTCATTGAAAATTATTGGGTGCAACTCTAATGTGTGATGGTTGGACCAACAAATTCAATCAAATGCACATCATTACTTTCCTTATTTATTGCAGTAAAGGAACCGTTTTTTGGAAATTTGTGAATGACTCGAGTGTTCATAGTAGAGATGTTGAATTCTATTATAGTTTGTTAGATTCAGTTGTAGAAGAAACTGGAGAAAGTTACATTGTCCGAATAGTGACTGATAATGAGGCAACAATGAAAGTCGTTAAAAAAACATTAATGTTGAAAAGAAAGCATCTATAATGGACCTCATGTGTAGCTCATTGTTTAGATTTATGCCTTGAAGATATTGGGAAAAAGCCCTATAACAGCCCAATTTTTAGTGGTGTTGGAAACAGTGGTTCGAGATCACTAAATCCGACAAATGAGTTCATAAATTTTATTATTTAGTGCTTATGAGCCAATAGTGAATTTGGGAAAGCTATGAAATAGTGATTTGTGTTTAGAAATAATTATTAAATTATTTGAGTTAGAAAACGAGGTATCGAGACCTCGATTTTACAAATCGAGCCGTAAATATTTACGGAGTGTCATTAGGTTAGTATTAAAGTTTCGTTAGAAAATTTTAACATTTGATAATTAATAAATTAAAAAGGACTAAATTGAAAAAGATGCAAAATTTGCTAAAATGATTAAATAGCTCAATTGATAAATAAAGAAGAACTTAAAGGGCAAATTAGCCCAAAGTGGATAGCTGAAATGGCGTAAGCAAAAAAAAAAAAAAGAAATTGGATGAATAAAGGGCAAAATGGGAAATAAAATAAAATTTAATTAGATAAAAATGGGACTTAAAAGAGATCTAGACATTTCTTCACACTTCTTCAGCCAAAAACACCATAGAAGGTCTCCAAGAAGCTGGTTTTTCATAGTTTTACTCCATATCAAGAACTCGAAGATAAATGTGGAAAAGAGAAATTAATAGATTAGTCCTTAAATTTCTACAACTTCTATAAACTACCCTATGTAAGTTTATATGGTTGAACTTTCATGATTATTTTTTAATTTAGGAATGATATAACATATTATCTCATATGTTTTTTTATTGAATTATGATTATTGTAAAAATATTAAAATTGGATCGAAAGTTCAAATTAAGTGAAACGCAGGATTGAGTACGATCGTTCCGTGATACAAGATGAATTGACAGATAAGACCATGGTTGGACCATAGCAATATTTAAATGTAAGACCATAGTTGGGCTATGGCATTTTAGTGAAAAGACTATAATTGGGTTATGGCACCTTGAACGTAAGACCATGGTTGGACCATAGCAGTATATATATATATATGTAAGACCATAGCTAGGCTATGGCATCCTAAAGATAAGGCCATAATTGGGTTATAGCACTACGAGTGTAAGACCATGATAGGGCCATGGCAATATATGTATAAGACCATAGTTGGACTATGGCATCAAGAAAACGATGTACTCAAATTCGTAAGTTGTTCTCTAATTTGACAAGTATTGGTAAGTGCCAAATGAAGTTAATATGGAAGAATTTTAGTAGTTATTGATATTGAGCTCAATCAAGTGAATTCATCATTTGAAATTGTAAATGGAGGGAAATGTTAGTGAAAATGCTTATTTAATGAATTATTGTTATAGCATGTTTGGTAAGATTTATATTTAAAGCCTATGAACTTACTAAGCTTCATCAAGCTTACTTGTGTTATTGAATTTTCTTTGTAGATTTTCAAGAAGTTCGAAGGATCGGATCAACACATCGAGCCACACTATCCAAATTACTCCGGTAGAATTTGTTAGACATATTATGGTTTATATGGCATGTATAAAGTTTAATTAGAAAAGACTTAAACTTGAAATATGGTTGTGAATGATACATATATATATATATATATATGTATATATATATATATATATTTGTATGCATATATATTTAATAGAGTTTCTAGTAATCAATGAATGGGGTTATTATGGTAAGTTTATGCAAATGAGTCTTGTGATGATATATTATGATTTAAACATGATTTTTGACTTGAATTGGTTGCTTGATTGGGATATATTGGTATGAGAGAGTGTTGTATGCAAGTTGATAGCATAAAGGGTGCGAAAAGTGGCCTTAAAATGGCCTATTTTTGTCTACACGGGCGTGTGCACATGTAATTTGGCCATGTGTCCTCTGCACCTTGAAATTTCAAAACAGAATGTCCAGGTTTTGCACACGGCCTAGCGCACAGGCATGTAACTTGGTTGTGTGACCCCTGCACTTTGCACACGGCCTAACACACGGGCGTGTGGTTGGCCGTGTGTCATAACTCAAAGAGTTACACGGGTAAGGACACAGGCTGGGACATGGCCGTGTATCTCATATCGAATGCCCACACGGCCTAAGACACGGGCGTGTCTCCTCACACGGCTGGCCACACGGGCGTGTGTCCCCTACTCCTAAGAAAAATTTTGAGATTTTGGGAAAATTTTCTTTAGTGTTCGATTTAGTCCCTATTCACTTCTAAAGTGTATACTAGGTCTCGAAGGCCCATCTAATGGACGATATTAAAGTTTTATGATTGATTCTTAATTTGTATAATAAAGGTAATAAAATATTCGTTAATCTGTAAAATTCGGTAATGCTGCATAACCCTGTTCTGGTGACGGATAAGGGTTAGGGGTGTTACAAGTCCAGTGTAGCAAAAAATGTTAGATGAGGCTAAGAAAGTGACTTGCTTTATATACAATCATA
Organism: Gossypium anomalum; assembly: GCA_025698475.1. Taxonomy (NCBI): domain Eukaryota; kingdom Viridiplantae; phylum Streptophyta; class Magnoliopsida; order Malvales; family Malvaceae; genus Gossypium; species Gossypium anomalum. The sequence continues at coordinate 17,558,419 of CM046963.1, read as the reverse complement.
TTTGGACTGTTGATTTGATGAAGAAGCATACACAAGGGAAGCAAATACTTCGACCCGCTCTTACTCGATTTGCAACTCATTTCATTCAACTGGAAGAGATAACAAGGCAAAAGTAAGATTTGAGAGAAATGTTTAATTCATATTTCAGTATTTTTTAATTAGTTAATATAATTACTTAAATAATCTTTAATGATTTTATTAGTTCCAAATAATTTAAATTATATTATTTTAAAAATTTTCTTATGAATATATAAGAATTTAAATAATCAAAATGGGGATTGCAAAGGTCAGGGCTTGCTTATGAAGCCAAAAAAATTATTTGGGGAAAGGATTTTTGGAAAAAATTCAATAACCTCATAAAAGTTTACGAGCCCCTAGTAAAAGTATTGAGACTTGTGGATGGTGATGAAAAACCAACAATGAGTTTTATTTATGAGGTTGTTGCTAGAGCTAAACGAGCAATTCAATATGATTGTTGATATTTCATCGAGTACGAAAAGATTATTGACAATAGATGGAATTTTATGCATTCTGACTTGCATTTAGCTGGTAAGATAAAATGTTTTATATAATTAAAAACTATTTTTTATATTTTATTATTTTTAGCTTTAGATTATTATTTGATGATATTCTTATAAATTATACTTAGGTTATTTTCTCAATCTTCAATTTCAATTTGGGGCGGAGCATTTTAAGAATGTACTAATAGAAACATTAGAAGGTACAAGATCAATAATTGAAAGATTAGAACCATCTCTTGATACTCAATCAAAATGGTTAATAAGGTTAGATTCAAGTACTATTATTTGTAACTTAGTTACATAATTTGGAATGGAATTATTTTTTCCATTTTTACTGTATCTTTTATTTATGCAGCTGTTACTATTTAAAGATAAACACGAGACATTCGGTACTCCACAAGTACCAAAAGCTTGGAAGCAAATAAATCCGAGTAAATACTTAATTTAATTATTTAATTTAATTTAATTTATATTATTTAATTATATTATACATTTTGAAGTTATTTTGAAATTTAAATAATATTATGCAACTGAGTGGTGGATAATATATGGCACATGTGTTCCTAAGTTACAAAGATTAAACAATTAAAGTGTTTAGTCAAACAACCTTTGCATTAAATTGCGAATGAAATTGGAGCACATTTAGTTATATTCACACCAAGGCAAAAAAATAAGTTGAAGTATAAAAAACTTGAGAAACTAGTGTTTCCCTACTATAATATGAGGCTTTAGATAAGGCATTAAAAAAAATGAGCATTGATGATATAAACGCTAGTTTTAATCCTATCAACCTTGATCATATCTTTGAAGATGTTGATCCACTATCGGAATGGCTTCAAGAGAAAGAGAATCCATTGTTAGATGGTGAAAATGTCGGTGTGTTGCTTGTGGATACCTCTAATGATGAAATGAATGTTGATCAATCTCAACAACAAAATTGGTCTCATTCAAGTTCTAGTGCAACGCCAAGTCAGAGTGGCGATGGACCCAATGGTGGTGGTTTAAGTCCAATTGATGACAATGATGGACATAGTGGTGATAGAGGTGAAATTAGGTCTTTTATTCTATATGGAAGAGAATATGAGGTTGGTACCACTAGTAGACATTTTCGCGATAGATCAGAATTTGATGGAAATATGTTTCCTAAACCTAGGAGAGAGAGAAGTGAACCTAGAGCTCCATCAAAAGGAAAAGGCAAGAAGCATACTTTTGTAAGTTCTTTATCTGGTAGGAGATCGAGTTCCAGCAACCTTGGGTATAGTGATTCATCTACTATCACTCAAGGTTTTTATCCACCGGAACAACCTTTATATTTTCAACATTCACATGGTTATTATCCACCATTTCTTAATTATGGTGGGTCATATTAGCCTCAAATGCATCCTCCACCACCAATGTATCACCCACTTTCACCTCTCATGTATCCTCCTCCTCAAATATATCTTTCATATCAATTATAAATGTTACTTTTTTTGGATACATTTTTGGATAAAGGCCACGAGAATCAAGTCAATAACGCTCTTAAAGTGAAGGTGAAGGATCTGATCCTCTTCGTCATTCCACTAATTGGTGAAAACTAAATTGCACCATTACCATTATTTGTAAGGTATGTTTTTTTTAAAGAAAACTTTTGTTAATGTTTTTAATTTTAATGATATTGAAACATTTAAAATACATCTATAGATAAATGAATGAAGTATATTTTTATAAAAATATAATTAAGAATTAAAGCATGTTAAACTATATATGAAAATAGAATGAAAGTGAGAATAAGTAGTGAAAAATAAGAATAATTAATGAGAATTTATATATTTATCTATTCCTTTTTTTTTCATATCTTCACCATTTTCAAAGTTGTCAAACTTATTAAATATGATGGATGTTTAAAATTTCATATTTTTTTACTTAATATAATATTCTTAAATATTACTAATAAAGTAATAATATTTAGACATATGGATTAGCAAGTCAACAAAATTGATTAAAAATGTTAAGTATTATTATTTATTATAAATATTACATCATCAAATCTTAAAATCTATTTCGTCGACAAAAGGACAGAGGAGCAAGCAACCGGGTCACCCTTGTTTATTTAGTGCTTCTTCAAGAGCATGGATCTGAGCTCGGCCACGTCGATCTCATTGGGACAGTTCTCGGGTCTGTAGCACCCGGTAACCGGGTCGGGAACCCACGAAACCTTCTCTTTAGCTCCGCGAGACATCTCTTCCCCTGTTTTCTTGGCCAACGTAGCAGCGCTCCTTCCCGCTCCTCCTCTTATTCCACTCGACACAATTCCTTGTGATGCCGCCGCATATCCTCGTCTAAACAAAAATAAACATCACCAAATCCTTATTCGTTTGTCACTTCATTATATATACACGTAAAAAAAAAAAAAGAGCCATGGAAGGAAATAAAAAAGAACTAATGGATACCTGGAGATAACGTTAGAGATTCCATCGACAACAAAAGTAGAGAAAAGCTTAGCGTTGGAGAGAGAGCGAGCCATTTCTCTTATCTTAATATTGATTTGTTCAATTCAAATTCAAACTCTGGATTGATAAAAACTTGAGCGCTGCTGTAGGAAAGCTTTTTTTTTTTATTTTTTTATTGTTGAAGAGCAAATAAACTTTCTACAGCAGCGAAGAAGAAGAAGAAGAAGAAACTCTCGCTTTCTCTCTAGAAAATGTTATGAAGATGGGTTCTAACAGTGGCTCTAGTTGGGGTTTATATAGCCAAGAAAAAGTAGAGGGAGACGCGTGAGAAGGCGCGAGGAAACAAAAACGAAAACAAAGACGCCGTCAACACGCAAGTAATGGTCCTCCTTTTTGCTGCCACCTGGCAATTCATTTTAATTCTATTTTGGCTTTACAATGATTGAGGGTTCATTTGGGTCAAATTTTATGGCGTGGGGATTTGCGGACATTTTCTTCAATCAAATGATATCATCCATTTGAGAAATTACCTTTTCCCATGCTGAAAGAACCAATGGGGATGCAACAGATAAATTGATATTTTACAACTTGTGCTACATCATTCCCACTTGAAACATTTTGCAGCTGTCCAGTCATGAATCTCTCTTTCATCTCACTACCTACAGCTCTGTTGCCATTAGATATGTAGAGCTGGTAGGAAATTGTGAAATTTCTGGTTGCTGATGTGGACCTTTTTTTGACTTTATATGGGTGTTTGCCAAACTGAAAAGCACTTAGATTCTTTGAACAAATAAATGAGAAAACGCGGCAGTTCAGATTCATTCTCAATTTAAGGACCTTTCAACTCCAAACCAAATTGAGTTCCTCAAAATGCCATACAAATCCAATTTACATCATTATTCTAAGAATAGTCATGCATCGGTTAGCACGTTATGTTTTGATCAGAAGAAGCTTAGATTATGTTATTAATGCTTAGCTGGAGGCCAAAATTACAATTTCCCATTTACTTAAATAATTGAGAGGGGTTACTAACTAATTAAATTTTCTTATTTGACACTCCATCCTAAATATTGTATAATCCGAAAATAATTATAATACGTTCATTCTTATTCTGTCTCGTTTTACTTCAATTTAAAATTTTACTAATCCAGTTAATCATAAGTTTGGCCTTCATCCACTTTCCCAAAAGAAACAAAATCTTCTTGAAATCCATCGGATCATTTGGACGTCCTATATTATTTATTTTCCCTAAATTATTGGCTCGTGCAATGCCACAAATAATTGGGGTTGCTTCGAGACATGACACCTTCTCCATGTCTCGGGTGTCGGACAGTTTCAGTGAATTCACCGCCTCTTTGCTTCCATCACTCTATTTTAAAAGCCTTTGAAGGCCCACCCAATATATAAAAGAATTTCAAGAAAATTAAAGAATACCACACTTATAAAGCATCATCAATCATTAAACGGATCGTTTAAGAATTTTGTTCTTACATTTTAATTATTTAACCGTTTAAAGTGTCATACTGTAATTAGCTAATTAGTATAATAAGCAGCCAGCCAAATTGCAACCTGATGTTGGGTTTAATGTTTCTTCACGCTTTGTGTTAACATGACAACCTCTGCTTTTGTTTATTGTATTAAAGTAAAATCTTCAAGTATTATTGATTTATTTGGACAAAATCAACCATTAATTAATTGGATTAGAAGCATTCTTTCCCACAAACGAATCTAAAACAGGATTTCATATGTAAAAAGAGAAACCCTACTTTATAATAATTTCATTCCACCGTCTTTCTTTTTAAGTAGTGTTTAAACATTCTTTGAATCGCGAATTTTATACATTTTTTTTATTTTTTACTTTGTAATCATGGGTTACTTCTCATAATTTACTCATGCTCTACAAACGGATCACCGCGGCAAGTTGTGAAGCAAATTACGCTTTCATACTTTCAAACAATTGTCTTTCACTTTCTCTTCTAATATGTGTCCTTACTAATCAATGTTTCCATATAATCACGTTTAAACATAGCAACACCACAAATAATTATTAAGAAAATGCAAGTAAAAACAAGCATTTGATTAAGATCAATTGGAACTCCTAGTACAAATTTCTTGATTCGCATATGAGAAATCAAGAATCAAGTATTACACAAAGGACGGAGGAGCAAGCAAGCAGGTTAGCTTTGTTGAGCTAAATATATAGAGACTAGTTTGTTTTTTTTCTTTTTTGTTTATTTACTGCTTCTTCAAGAGGGTGGCTCTGAGCTCCGCCACGTCGATCTCGTTGGCACAGTTCTCGGGTCTGTAGCATCCGGTAACCGGGTCGGGAACCCATGAAACCTTCTCTTTAGCTCCGCCAGACATCTCTTCCCCTGTTTTCTTGACTACAGCAGCAGCGCTCCTTCCTGCTCCTCCTCTTATTCCACTCGACACAATCCCTTGTGACGCCGCCGCATATCCTCGTCTAAACAATAAAACGATACATCATTAGACTTGAAGAAAGAAAAAAAAAAAACAGAGAAATGGAGATGAAAAGAAAAATAGAACTAATGGGTACCTGGAGATAACGTTAGAGATTCCATCGACAACGAAAGTAGAGAAAAGCTTAGCGTTTGAGAAAGAGCGAGCCATTTCCGTTTTCTCCTTTTTCTTTAAATTGAAATTTTGGATTGGTAAAAACTTGAACGCTACTGCAGAAAAAGCTTTTATTCTTTGGGAAAGAAAATAAACCTTCCGCAGCAGCTAAGAAGAAACTCTCTCTTTCTCTCTAGAAAATGCTATGCAGATGGGTTCTAAGAGCGACTCTCCTTGAGTTTATATAGACAAGAAAAAGTGCCAGAGAGACGCTTGTGATGGCCGCGAGAAAACATAAACGAAGACGCCGTCCACAAGCCAACAATGGTCCTCTCTTTTCGTGCCACCTGGCAATTTTAAGCCTCGTCTTCTTTTTTTTGCAATTTTTTTGAAAATTATTTTTTAATTAATATTTGTTTAAACGGTGGGGAATATAATATAAGTGCAAATACAAATATAAATGGATATTTTAGTAATCTAATCATTAAATTGTCTGTTTCAATGGTCATATAATAGAATTAAACTAGAATCATATATGATAGTCGGATGGTCAAAGATAGGGGTGAGCGATCGAATCGAATCGAATCGAATGAAAAGATTTCAAGTTAATCAAGTTGACGAATCGTATTTTATCATCCTAATTTGATTTGAAATTTTCTCGAATCAAGTCAAGTGAGATGGAATTCGAACCGAATCGAATCGAATATATTTGTTTGAGTTAAATTTTAAAAAATAATTTTGAGTCCTTGTAACCATTGTCACCCACCGTAATCAAATTTTTTTATTAACTTTCATCACCTCATAATTTATTTATTAATCTTTTATATACGGGTTAGTTTCTTTGCTTGCTTAGTTGTTTCAATTATCTTCAGATTCTTGTCATTGTGTATTTTGGAATTAAAAAATATATTAAATGTAAAATTGTGATTTTTTAATAAAAGTTATTTGAAAGATAAATTGTGAAATTGATACCAATATAAAATTTTAACACGAATATTTTATGGCATCATTAATAATTCAATTTTAATTAAATATTCAATATGACTAAACAATTCAATAATATAAATAATATAAAATGTGAAATTTAATTTAATAATATAAATAGTAGATATAAATAAAATTATTACTATTTATGTTTTGGGATTTTTTTTGGATAACTTTGATTTTTCATTTGGGAGTAAAGGGTGAGAAGTAAAAGTTTAGGGGGAAAAATAAAAAGTTTTGGAGAGTAGAAGTTTGAGGAAAAGTAAATAAGGAGAGTAAAATTTTAGAAGGAAAATATTTAAAAAAAATGGGGGGAGGGTTTGGGGTAAATGAGAACGGAATAAAAATTTTAAAGGAAAAGTGGGAGGGAGTAAAAATTTGGGGGAAACTAAAATGTTTTGAGGGTTTTTAAGAGTAAAATTTTGAGAAAAAGTAAATGGGAGAGTAAAATTTTAGTGGGAAATGGATTTTGGGTAGATGGGGGTTGAGATGAGAGGGGGAGTAAAAGTTTTGGGGAAAAGTGGAAATGAGTAAAAGTTTTGAGGGAAAATAAAAAGGTTTGAGAGTTTTAGGTAAAAATGTAAAATATTATTATTTGATATTCGAATTTGAAAACTCGATTCGAACTCGAAATTCGAAAAAAAATTCGAGTTGACTCGAATAACTCGAATAACTTGATTGGTTTAACTCAAAATTTAAATTTTTTTCGATTTTTTCGAGTCGAATTGAGTTTTGCTCACCCCTAGTCAAAGATATTCACCGTCCCAAGTGTGGTCTAGTTTCAAGTCGCGCTAGTCGCTTTTGCTATTCGAACTTCACCTTATTATTGTAATTCACCAAAAAAAAGAATTAAATGGCACGAATAAATTAATTATTATCGTACAAAGAAACTTATATGATTTAATATTACGTTTGGTAAAAGGTTCTGATTATATCATATCTTTTTGACATAATATTTAGAATTACCCATAACTTCTCTCCAACTCATAAATAGGAGGATAATATATCTCAGCACACTCGCATCTACGTTCTCCTATATTGGTAACAATACCCATATCAATCGAACTAAAATTCAATGGGCTACCTCAATTATCTTTGACAAAAGAAAAGAAATATTTTTGTTTATTTTATTAAAAATTAATTTTTATTCATGGTTTGTATTTTTAAATTTAAATTTAAATTAATTATTATATATATCTAATTATTGTAATATATATTAAATAATAAATTTTTTTTGTATTATTATACTAATAATTAGAGGAGGGCGTAAATGTTTTGTAGTTACAATAATGGAGAAGTACGAGATTAGTCTGCCCTTCATTGACCCATATTTTGCATTAGCCAAGGGTCAAAATTTATAGCGTGGAGGGGTTCATGATGCGACGGTTGAGCGTATGATATATGAGTGCGGCGGACTTTTCTTCGATCAATGTCAAAGCATGTGATGGGGGCGGGTTTCAACGAGGAAAAGTCGACGTGAGTGCGATAGTCTTCTCTTGGAAGACGGATTTGTAGCCGTTGATTAGGGTTCTGTGATCAAATCAGAAATGTCCACGTTTAGAATAAACATAGTTGGAAAGAGGCGGCGGAGAGCATAAATTTCTTCTTGTTCTCGAAGTAACTGACCATCCACCCTCTCCAAGGGTCAATTCGCCAATCCACTCCTTGGTCTTCAATGTTCCGATTCTCTACTGTTTTACCAAGTCTTATATTTTGTTATCTACCTAAAGTAATAATGATGAGGCCTACCTTCCATTGTTTATTAATAGTCTCCTAATCATGCTTCATTCAACCTTGTCTCCCACCCTATCAATTTCATAGTTAAGAGCTAAGGCCACCTGTGAGACCAAAACTCTCTTACCTCTCAGCCTCACCAGCTTATAATTTCGTGAGAATTACATGTTGCTTATACATCAAATTTATTTCTTATTTTACTATGAAGAAAGGATGTTGGTAAATCCACTAAATTCTATAGAGTAGGAAACTAATATATAAACACGTAAAACATAAGAAAGATCGATAACACCTCTTTATAAAACATTTTTACCCTCAATTATATTCTTTTTCTCTTTCAAACTTTTATATTTAACTTAAATTCTAATACAACCACTTACAACTCTTCGAATGAATTATCACGAATTATTCTAACCTCACCTTTGTATCAGCAAACCTTTAAACTTTTTTTTTCAAAATTTTAATATTTAATTTAGTAAAGTAATATTATAGATTTAACTTTATCAGTGGTATTCTAAAATAATAATTTAGAAAAAAAATAGTAGCGACTAGCATCCGCCTTAAGATAATGGTCACAGGCTGGAGTGTTTAGCTTTGGGCATACAAATATAGGGTGATGTTGAAAGAATCATATCAGCTTTCCCCCTTTCCGATCAATTTCCCGGGATGCCTCTCCTCTTTAGCTCTCTGCCTCTGTATTTCTCAATTTGTTGTTTTTAAATTGCAAGTGGTTACCTGCTCAACATTTACCTACTTTTTTTTCCTCTTTCCCTATTTTCAGGATTTTTTTTTTCCAAATTAATGTGCTAAATACAAAAAGAAAAGAAAGAGTTCTTCGAGATACTAAATAGCTTCTAATTAATGTTTCAAATCACAAAAAGGGATAAGATTTTAAGTTTATTAATTTAAATAAAATATTCGGAGCAGCGGCGCCTTGTAGAATAAATTAAAACGCAACATGTTTGGCTATGCATGAATACATGGCTTGGTGTCCCAACTCCCAAGCACAAACCTCACTTTTTTTTAAATAAAATAAAAAAAGCTAGGATTTTTATGTTGATTAAACTATTAATAAGTTTATATTTTGGTCAATCATCTTTGAAAAATTATAAATAATTTATTCAATTATTTAAAATTTTTTATTTAAATTACTGGACTATTAAGTTTTTTTTTTTCAAAGTTTAGTTAGCGAGCTCTAAGCGGTAATTTGACATTCGGTATAGTGAATCAATACTCATCAATAAGTAGAATAATATACCTTGAATCTAAGTTAGTCTGACGTTTAGTGTTGAAGATTAGAGAAAAAAACTGTTTAGATTTTAGTTCATATATGCGTAATGTTTAAAATTATTTCATGAAAAAATTGAACTGCAAATGAAAAGAGTAAGAAGAACTTTCGATTGGTACAAATGGTACAAATGTGTACAATGCAATATACAACATTTAAAAGAAAATAATAGTCAACTTATGTACTTTTCCTATCTTCTTCAAAATGTCAACATACGTGCCCAAAGACTAATGAAACGAATAAAAGTAGTTTAAATTAAGAAAGTTGTTGAGTAGTTTTTTGTTGTATCTCAATTAAAGGGGATAATCGGAAATTTATATATATGGCTATTGTTCATGGAATAGACGTTCTTAGTAAACTTTATGTATGTAGGACGTGTATTGTTCTAGGCTGCCTACTGGACTTCGTGGCTCCCATATGCGAACTCCTTGAGTATATGTGAGTTGAGACAGTGAGCTCCCCTTACGAGCACCCCGTGACATGTACGAGCTGAGACTATGAGCTCTCCTTGCGAACTTTCGAGTCGTGAGTGAGTGACCTGAACCTTTATCTGATTATCGAATTGGTAATATAATTACATAATAAAAGTCGAATTAAATTTAAAAACAAAGGGTATGATGTTGTTCGTGAGGGAAATTAGTTTCCTATGAACAAATGGCTAAAAAGCTACATACCATTAAAAAGGGGACTCCTTTTGTCAAATAGGGTACTTTGCTTTGGCCCCCAAAAATTGTTGGGTAACGTAATCTTGTGGTAACATTTTTTGTTTTATTTAAGGCCAATGAAACAGTGTGACCTCGAGTTGTTCGCAAGAGACGGGGTCGGCACTTAGTTAGGTTGGCTTTGAATTGAGTTTTATATATTTTTCTATTACACTCGTCAGGATTATATCTATCTAAATGATTGTGATTGTGATTACAGTTGTATTAAATAATAATTGACTTGTAAATTTATTCAAAAGATTTTTATATAAATTAAATATTTGGAATATAAATGTGTGTTTAAAAATATTTTATAATAAATAATAAATAATATAATTTAAAATTAATTAATAATAACATATAAAATATATACATTATTAAAATTTAAAAAAATTAGATTAAATTGTGAATAGAATAAAATTGAAATGCAAAAACACATCAGATTAAGAATACTAAATGAATATAATTGTTTATCATTAATTTGTCATCAATCCTGAGCTAGTGTTGTATTCATTTGTGACATTAACTCAATCAACGACATTATTCATATACAAAAATTTAAAACACATATCTACTTATTAAGGGTTTCGTACCAATAAAGGTCCATTTTTGATATTATTTAAGGAAATGAGCTGTTTCTAAAAATAATAACAAATATGGACCAAAAACCTAAAAATGCGCTAACATGAACGCGTTTTCAGGGGATAACTCAGAAAAACGCTTCCACGTCAACGCTTTTTTCCTTGTGTTAGGCAAAAGCGCTTTAACGTGGACGTGCTTTTGGCCGCGTTTCCCCCTAATAGCCACCTCCAACGGCCGTTTACAAATTTGACCGTTGGGCCTCCAACGGTCAGGAAAAGAAAGTACAAACCCCCAACTCATTTTTCGCACCAAATTTTATTATTCTTCCAAATTTCTCTCTAAATTTCTCAAAAAAGCTCTCAAAGCTTTTTAAATTTTTTATTTTTGTCTGAATTGTTATTATGTTTATAATTTCTAAGAAATTTGATCGTGTTAGCAATGACCTAGTAATTAATTCGTCTCGATGATAAACATATCTCCGTCGACCAAATAAAAATGGTAAGAGTTAATTTCGTTTTTCAACCCCACTATCAGATTTTTCGGGAATCCCGGGATATTTTTTCAGAACCATCTTCTCAAAAATATTTTTTCAAAATCATAAGTACAAAAAAAGCGTCCAGCTGAAAGCTTTTTCTATATTATTACTAACCATGCATCCTACTTAAAGTGTTTTTTCAAAAACAAAAACGAAATTCATCTCATCAAAAAAAAATTTTCAGAACACATCACGTCAAATTTATCTTTTCAGAACACATCTTGTCAAAATTATTTTTTTCCAGAACAATACTTAGCAATTAAAAAAATTAAACCCTAAAACCCTAAACAATTAAAAACCTAATACTTTAATTTAAAATTTCCTAAACCCTAATCAAACTCAAGAACCTTAAACCTAGGCCCTAATTAGCAAATAACCCAATGAGGATTACACGACCAAAAGCGCGTCCACGTCAAAGCGCTTTTGCTTGACACAGGAAAAAAGCACTGATGTGGAAGCGTTTTTCTGGGTTATCCCCTAAAAACGAGTCCACGTCAACATGTTTTTGTGTTTTTCGGTCCATACCCGTTATTATTTTAAAAATGGTCCATTTCTGTAAATAATTTCGGAAATGAGCCTTTATTGGTACTAAACCCACTTATTAAAGTTTCAAATAAAAATTAAAAATTATTTCAATTCAAATGGTAAATGAAAAAGTTTTATATGTATAGTGTCCATAGTTCAAATATCATTACGGATAATTTTTTATTGATTTATATTAAAAAAATAAAACATTCTCACAATCATATAATTTACTTTACAAATAAAATAATTTTCAAACTAAATTAAATTTTATTAATGAATAACACCAACTCAATAAAAAAAAAATATCGTAATGTTCCACGCTACTCTACTTTACCTTACCCAAATTTAATCTATTTTTATCAAAATCTCAAAACACTTGAATAGAGATTGCAATTGAATGACGTATTGATAATTGTCTTATCCACTTTAGTCCACTATTCTTACATGAATATCCAAATTTATCTTTATTTTTATTGATATCCACTACCTTTATAATCCTTTTACTATATTTAATTTTGTTTTGTAGTATTAATATATCAAATTAATTATTTTTCACATTGTTATATCATATTATAAGTTAAGCATGATCCAATATTTATTAGACCAAGCCAGAGAACACTTGACCTAACAACTACCTATCAATATTTGGTAATCTTGCCTAGAAGTATCCCCAACAATCAAGATTTTAGGACCAACAAACTTACATATATAAACACGAGTTTGATGAAGAAACTTCTCACCTTTTATCTTATTTCTAAATTTATATTTTATTGATATCAAATAGAATTATTACTTGTTATTTAGCATCAGAGTTAATTAGTTATTAATTTGAAAAAAAATGTTACTTTACATTAATTACATATAGTAAAACTATGTTTTACGTGGTATAGATTTAAAATGCTTTAATTATCATTTAAAAATTCTTCATCGTGTTATTTGAATCGGTAAATTAATGTATTTTAGTTATACTCAATAGTTTAAATAAGCACGTTATGTTTAACGAATTATTGCAAATAATAGCATACTTTTTAAAAAATAATTAAATATTAGAATAAAAAATCATTTAGCTTGAAAGGAAAAAAAATAAAGCTTTTGATTTGATAATGAATTGATGTAAAATCTATGACATTACTCAAAAAATTGACATTCCAGACTTATTCGTACAGAGATTTGTGGATCCTAATTTGGGATGAGACTTGGACATGCTTATTATGTTGGTATCTTAATCTTAGATATTAGTAGATAACTTGATTCTCGTATCTATCATTTTAATGGTTACTGTCAAAGCGAACCCTACCCAAATACCCAAAGAGCATGGCCATTGGCCCTAATCGAGGAAAAGTGATCCATCTCAGCCCAATCTTATCTCAACCTTTCCGGATCTTCCCTATCAACTCTTCTGCAACCGATTAGGGCAGCTTGACCCTAAAAAAAAACCCGAGTTAAACCTCCGTTTCGCTCGCCTCACTCATTCATTGCTGCTTGATTGTGGTTAGAGCTTGAGCCAGGGGGAAACATGGCGGAGATTAGTCAGGATGAAGAAATTCCTCCCAATATGACATTATACATCAACAATCTCAACGAGAAGATCAAAATCGACCGTACTTATTTCAATTCTCTATTCAAATTAAAATGGATTTACATTGATTTTTTCTTCTTACCTTTTTTTTTTTTCCTTGAATGATGTTTGCAGAGTTGAAGAAATCGTTGCACGCTGTCTTTTCACAATTTGGGAAGATATTGGATGTGTTAGCATTTAAAACTCTGAAACATAAAGGTCAAGCTTGGGTTATTTTCGAGGATGTTTCCTCCGCTACCAATGCTCTTAGGCGAATGCAGGGCTTTCCTTTTTACGACAAGGAAATGGTATACGCAGTCTTTTTCTTCTTTTTTTTTTTCGAATTTTTTCTACCTCTGCATATTCGACAATTTTGTTTCTTCTGGGTTTTCAATTGATTTCTTTGTTCAGATTCTTCTTTTATATTTGACTATATTGGTTTATTAGCCTTTTGTTGCTAGTGGAAAATGCATCAAATGACTGGGTTTCTTTTACTATATCGAAATTAAAAAAAAAAAAAATCAGAAGTATATGAAGTATTTATGGACACCTAAGCGGATTTTCTTTGTATTCCGGTGATTCATGTTAACTGTGTTCTCTGCTTCCATAAAGCATTAAAACCTTTGCTACTGTGAATAATGTATGTAATGTGCAATTATTTGCAGAGAATACAATATGCAAAGACTAAATCTGACATAATAGCAAAAGCAGATGGCACTTTTGTCCCCCGAGAGAAGCGAAAGAGGCATGACGAAAAGGGTACTTTCTACTTTTTCTTTCACCTTTGGTTAGAAACGCTAACAATCGAGCAAGTAATATCGGTGTTGTTGCATGCCATTGTCTATGTATGTGCATGCAATTAGTATTGCTACAAATGCTGTTAATAATAGATTCTTTACTTCTACATGGATTTATAGCCTTGAGTTTTTTAGACCTGCTTTCTAATTTTGCATGGCTTACTATTGAGATGTTGCTGATCAATTTGACATGCCCACTTAGATGCATTATAAATTGCCTTAATGTCAAAAGTAAATCTACCTCCTTCAGCTCCTTCCTCTTCTGACTGTTATTTTCTTTTGCCCCACCAATTAAGTCATTAGTTTTGCCGGCATTGTTACCTTTGGTGCACATTAAGGTGTTGATGGGGAAGTAAAACTCAGCACTGAAATGTACTGTTTTTTTCAGATTAAGCCTGTTTATAGCCCCTATTTCTTTAACTTGTTTGTAGTTCTGATCTGTGACATACAGTTTTAACTTTTTGTGTAGTGCTCTTTCTTTCACTTCTGTAGAGATTTGTATCTTGTCTAAATGTAGGAGGGAAAAAACGGAAAGAACAACTTGATCCTAATCAAGCTGCAGCAGGTTTGAATCCATCTTATGCGGGTGCTTACGGTGCAACACCTCCTGTAAGTTATATGAAATATAGTACCTTAGTATGTGATTTATAATGTTTTTGCTCAATCTATGCTATCCACTTGAAATTAAACTTGCTTAATATTGCAACCATATCCTTGATATGTACTGCTCGGAAGGTTATATTTTTTAGCCTTTAGCAACATTTATAACTTTAGAGCTGCTGAAATTCAGTTGTTGCGAACTTCCTGCTAGTCGAAAGGGTTGGAGAGAGTTGTTTTTATATGATCTACATGGTAATTTATTTTATGCTTTATGGTGTTGAAGTTGCATATTTGTTTGCTCTCATGGATATTGAATGCTAATTGAACCTGGCCATTCAGTATTATGAGACTCGTGGTGGCCAACTTGGATGTTTGAGATTGGATACTACAAAATTTTAGTTGAATGAAAAATGGTCCTTTACTTGATGGCTTTCCTTAGACAATAATATTATTACATAATTCTCCTGAAGAAGAAGGTTGAACATTTATATGTTCCTCACCATTTGTTGCAGCTATCACAAATACCCTACCTGGGTGCTAGACCTATAGTTCCAGAAGCACCTGCACCACCAAATAACATTCTATTTGTTCAGAATCTTCCTCATGATGCAACCGCGATGATGCTGCAAATGCTCTTCAACCAATACCCTGGTTTGAAGGACGTTCGAATGGTGGAAGCAAAACCAGGTATTGCCTTTGTGGAGTATGAAAACGAGATGCAATCAACAGTCGCAATGCAGGCACTACAAGGTTTCAAGATACAGCAAAACCAGATGCTGATTACTTATGCAAAGAAGTAGATTGAAAGACCAAAAGAGTTCTTTCCCGTTCCTACCCACACGGCAACTAGACCTTGTGTATGGGTGGTAGATTAGCTGAAATCAAATCTAATAGCTGTTTTGTGATATATTCTTTTTTAACTAGATCTTCAGAAGCTGTGACGTAGATTGTAGTCCAAATGTTTATTGATGCTTATCTATTTATTATCTGTTAGTTCATCTTCTAAGATATGGTAGGTTTGGGGTTGCTTCACTTTGGGATCCAGTGGTTAACCAGATTTCCCCCCTTAGTGAAATTTGGACCCAAATGCGAACCCACGGTGCAATTGGGCCAACAAGGTGCCCAACGAGCCGGAGTTCCGGTAAAATCTAAATGGGGTTTCTTTATCATAAGGTTTTGTGGGGGCTAAAGCTGGTGAGGTGATGTCTACTTTATATAATAGGGAAGCATAGCATTATCAACCTAGCGAGCCCCCCTTCTCTGTCTATGAAAGAAAGCAGTCCTTTCTCTTACTATTATCTATTTCACTAAAATATGAAGAATTAATTGCATCCTGAAATTATAAATTTTGATTTTCAAACTTTAAAATATTTAAATTACATCTCCAAACTATTGAAGTTATATGTTTTTTGGTTTTTCAATGTGTCAACTGGAATGAGTCTAATTATTAATTTTTTGCGTTCTTTAGGTCTATTAATAAAGTCTTTCCATTATTAAAATTGTTAATTTAATTGTTAAATGATATGTCAATATTTATGTGGCATATTTTTAAAATGAAAATATTAAAGAAAACTTAGTATTGTAACAATGGATGTTGTAAATATCTTGATTTTGAAGTTTTTGAATCTTTTACAAAAGTTTTGTTGTTCACTCTTTTTTTTTTTTCGATTTTATTTTATTTTTGGTTTTAACTTTTAAATGTTATATGGTAATGTTTTACTTTTCTTTAGAATTTGTATTTTAAATTATGCCACATAAAAATTGACATGTTATTTAATGGTTTTAATAATAAGACCTTATTGATATGACACAGATAGTTTAAGAACCAATTTTAAATAAAGGTTATAATTTGAAATGTTTAGTTGAATTAACTCTTAAACTATCTTTTTGTATTCATGTAAAAAAAAAAAAGTCTATATTCATATGTTAATAAAAAAATCTTTATATATGTAAAAAAGTTAAAAAAATTAGGTTAAAATATGTCATAAGCTTGTGTAACTATTAAGTTTTTGAGGTTAAATTCAAGTAAATTATAATGTTATTTTTTTATTTACATGACTACCAACTAACTAATTTTTTATACTTCAAAATGTTATACCAAAAAATAAAAGTATATGAATTAAATTTCAAATTTTCAAAAAGTATAATTACCTATGGCAGAGTTTGACCAAAAATTACATAGTTAGGGCATCGAATATTAGTTACGCGAATCAAATTTCACCGTACTCAAAGGCTTGGACGTTTGCATCCAACACGGCAGCACGCAAAGCCTACGTGCTCTCCTGCATTGTTCCCTTGTGCTTTTTGCACCCAGAGGTTCTTCATCAAGGATAAAATCAACATTTGAAAGAAAAAATAAAAAGAAGCGGGTTGGTAAATGGCAATACCCCTAGGCCCAGAAAAAGAGGTGGATACGTGGTGGCGGGACCAGCTTCTTGGTGGAAAAGCCAAAGGCTAGCAATGTTAGGGTAGTACTAGTAGGGGTGGGAATGGGAATGGATAGGTGTTAGAGTGCCTGTGCCTTGGATCCTGCAAAGTGATTGGGACCGGTAGTGGAGGAATGACTAGCTTTATTTAAATAAGGTTGACAACACCCGCTTGATCTTCGCTACATACACATCTTTACTTTGAAATTTCTTTGCTTTGCGTACGATTCCACCATGATTGCATGGCATATGGCATGGCTTTTTTCCCTTTCTTTTCTTACTACCTACATCTAGGTTTTGTTTTAATTTCCTCCACTACTCCCCCAACCAACACTCTTCAATTTGTCACTTTCAGTCAATATTGCTATCCCCTTATCTTCCCCAACCCATTGCCATGCCCATCATTTTCTCTCTGTTGCACTTATAAATGCTTCTCTGTTTCCTCGTTCTTCTCATATTCATTGAAAACATTTTAATAGATGAGTAGCTCCTTGTTGGAGAAGCAGGGCACGTGCAAAACTGTAGTTTCTCCTTATCTTTCGCTTTGCACATGCTCTCCTTCTCCACCATGGATTCCTCTTCCTCACTTCGTTTGTATTCTCTCTCGTTCACTTATAATAAGTTGTAAAATAATATAATTATTCTTTATTTCTTAGGATCACTTTGTTGATAAAAATATCTATATTTTAAAAAATATATTAATTGATTATAGTTTTATATATGCATGATAGTAATTGATTATCATCGCAATTATTAGAATTATAACTTTTGAAGAAAATTAAATGCCTAAAAATATTGTGTAGTCTAGTTGCAACTCCAAGGGTGAAGTCAACAATTTTTTTGTTAGAATTAAATTGTATATGTTTTATGATAGTAAAAATGTAATATGCTTTTAATAACTTAAGGATTAAATCATATTTTATGAGTCAAATTAGTTATTTAAAATTTTATAAATTATAAAAGAATTAAATGGAAAATTTTCCATTTGGCCCCGCAGCAGTGAGGTGAACCGCGGCCGTTAAACTGTCCCCTGGCTTTCGTCCCGCGTTTTTTGGAGGCTAACTTATATAATTTGGCAAAGTGTAACAGTCATGGATTCTCATTGATTGTTTTCCCATTTTTTGCGAAAACGATTAAAGAGAAGGCGAAGATGCTGCACGAAATTTTATTAGCACTAGTTGGCTGTACCGGAGATCTCATAATCGACGAGCGAGAACACCATAAATCTCTCGGCATTCCCTTATATCCCGACGCCCCCATCTCTGATCAATGCTGCTTCAAGCTTGCTTCCGATATCTCCTTCATTGACCGCAGCGAAAGGTGAAACCTTCGGTTTTCAATGTCGTAAATACTGAAACCTTTTTTTTTAATACGACTGCTATTGTTTCAGGGATCTTATCGAGAGGTTAATTGCGTTAGGGTTTTACTATCGAGAGCTCGATCGCTTTACAACGAAATCCCGAATTTAAGCTGGATAAGGTCCGGTGATATTTCACCTTCGAATAGAGCGTCCGAGTTGTCGAATCGTAAAACCGAGAAGCCAAGCATTTATCGCAGAGCCTTTGCTAATGGTCTGGTAGAGGTTCTCTCTGTTTATAGGTCTGTTGTTCTTCAAATCGAGCAGAAATTGTTGTCGGAGACCATGCCTATTTTACCAATTGCCTTTCAGGGCCTCAACAAGGTTCTTTCACTGGCATCCTTTATCTTCTCTTTGTCCTTTTCTCAGTTTACAAGCTTTTTTTTTTTTTTATTGGTCGCAGTTCTTTGTTATTTTGCCACCTTTATACGAGCTTGTTCTAGAGATTGAGCGTGATGATTTACGTGAGGGAAAGCTTCTTAACCTTTTACACAAACGCTTCCACTGTGGGGTGCCTGAATTACAGGCTTGCATTCAAAGGTATTCACTTTTCTTTTGTTTGATTGCTTCTTCTTTTTGATTTAGAAAAAGTTAGCCAATAATTAGTCTCCATTTTTTATATGAAAATGTCAATACTATCCTTTTTGTAATTTTATGCGTCTCTAGTGAAATTTTTTTAGTGTAATTAAAAGGTAGATTTATTACATTCTTCAATATACTGAGACAATTAATGGAGGCTGAAGCAATGAATATGGTCCACATTTTATATGCTTACTTTTTCAGTGTTAATGAAAATGCATGTGAACGACTGGGAAATGTTTATGCTTGGTTTACAAGGGAACTGGCTTGAAATGCGGTTATAGTATATTGATTGTTTAAAATATGTTAGGCTCCTTATAATCAGCTTGCTAAACTAATTTCCTTAACCATAGGCTTCTTTGGCATGGTCATCAAGTGTTGTATAACCAACTTGCGTCATGGATGGTTTATGGTACTCTTCAAGACCATCATGGAGAATTTTTCATTGGAAGGTAAGACCAAAAGAGTTCCTTTGTCCCTTCATGGTTTAAAAAATATATATTTTTCTTTTTAGATATTACAAATTTGATGATTGTGTATGGTACTTAAACGTCCTTTTTTGAAGTTAAAATGTCTTCTAATTCTTTAATCCTATGATCTTGCATAGAGTTTCTCTTTGGTTTGTGTATCTTTACACTTTTGAAACTGGTTTGATAAACATAATACTTTCAGGCAGGAAAATCAAAATATGGAGTATGGCTCATCTATCCCGGATACATCTGAAAAGTTGGCACTCTTGTCAGCTGATGATACATCTTCAATGGATTGGCACTTGGGTTTCATTTATTCCTGGTATTTTGGAGTTGTCTCTTGCATTGTCTTTATTCTTTTTTGGGTCACATTTTTGCAAACTTTTCTTCCTTGTTTTAGCTAAATTGATTTTCTTTTATTCAGCTAAAATGAATTTTAAACTAGTTGGAAGGGGGGAAATTAATCTGAGGGTTTGTGGTCAATTAACAAACTTGCATCACTTCTGTATCTGGAGTTAGAAAGTTGGAGAAGGCCATTTTCTTTATTAGAGAAACATGAATAATTGCAGAATGAGATCTGAAAGCCTGATACAACCCCATTTGAGCTTTTATTTATTGTTAGTAGGGGACTTTGCTCACTTTATTTGGATTTATTGCCGAAGGTGTTAGTTTCCGTAGATGAATAGGATGCCACTGGTTTTTTATTAGGAAATAAGGATTTGTGGTTTGGTTTGCTTGTTAGCTTAAATATGCATGTCTGAAAACCAGTGACCTATTTTCTGTTGCTGCAAACCCATGGGTTAAATGGAAGGAAGCCTGGAAATCAATCTCTAGATAAAAGAATTTGATAGAGGCTTCTTTTGAAATCTTATTCTTGTTGCTGTTTTAAGCTATTTGTTCACTTAATGTTGTTCCGTAGGATATGCTCCCCAAGTATATCCATATGCATGCTGCAGAGTCTTTTCTTTTTGCTGGTAAAGCCATCAGGATTCTCCAGAATCCAAGCCCTGCCTTCAAGTTTCAAGATGCTCTATGTAAGCAGCAGACTGGAAAAGGCTTTCAAAATGTTCATGAATCTGGTGCGCATCATCCCTTCCACAAGAAGCCTATCGATGGAAGAATAACTGGAGAAGAATTGCTTCCACAATCTGAGGCTGATAAGATTGAAACTATGCTTCAAGATCTAAAGGTTTTCTTCCACAATTATGTAGTATCCTATCTACTTTAGTGCCTTTAAATGGTAGAAAGCCATTTATCAGTTGTGGATCGATTATATGTAGGAATCATTGGACTTTCACAAGAGATCATTTGAGTGCTCAGTTGACTCCATCAAGGCTATTGCAGCTAGTCATCTTTGGCAGGTGATATATGTCAATTTTCTTAAATGATATACTTTACTGAATTGCTTCCTACAGCTGGTGGTTGTACGTGCTGACTTGAATGGCCACCTGAAGGCTCTAAAAGACTATTTTCTTTTGGCGAAAGGAGACTTTTTCCAGGTAAATAATGTACTGTATCGACGGCCTTTGCCAGAAAACAAAAGGGGGCAGGGAGGAAGGAGAGGAAACTGGAAAACTTCCTTTAGGTTCTCTATTCTAGTATTTTTCACTTTTTCAACAAGATAAAATGATTTTATTTCTTTGCAATATATAACGTGCATTTTATTCATTTTTGTTATCATTTTAGTGTTTTCCTGAGGAGAGCCAACAGTTAATGCGCTTACCACCTCATCAGTCAACTGCTGAAATTGATATTATGGTTCCATTTCAGATGGTATGAGATACTAATAACTTGTTTGAAACCAATATAGACATAATAATAAATGTAATTATACTTTTTGTTTGTATGAATTCCTTGGCTTGCATTTCAGGCAGCCATAAAGACTATTAGTCAGGAAGACAAATACTTTTCTAGAGTATCTTTGCGGTAAAGAATCTGCTTGTTTTGTCGCCAGTTAGTGCCATTTCTAGAAATTACAAGACATATGTTCCTAATTGTATTTTCCATCAAACAGGATGCCTTCATTTGGGATCACGGTGAAATCCTCCCAAGTAGATTTGTCGAAGACAAAAACAAATGCTGATGGAAGTTCAGAGACATCACTTGATGGTTGGGATGGTATTGCACTTGAATATTCTGTTGATTGGCCCTTACAGCTGTTCTTTACGAAAGAAGTTCTCTCCAAGTAAGATTCATCTGCTTCATGGATGCCTTGTATCTGTCTGATTACTAAATTTCCTTAACGTAGGAAGCAGTCTTTTGAAATAAGAACTTATAAAGATATAATTAATTGATGGGCTAAACTTGTATGGTTGAAAAAGCTACATATATTTGTTTATCCTAATTGTACACCAGGTACCGTACAATTTTCCAGTACTTGCTAAGGCTCAAATGAACACAATTGGAATTGGAGAAATCATGGGCATCTGTTATGCACCAGGATCATGCAGATTTTGCCAGACACCATAATGATCGAATGAACCACTCAACCTCTCAGCCACGACGGCAACATTTTAGACCAATGTGGCATGTTAGAGAGCACATGGCATTTTTAATCAGAAATCTTCAAGTCTATATCCAGGTTCTTGATTCTATAAAGTTCAAATCATGTGTCTGCAAAACTCTTCCTGAGATTTTCTTTCAAAGAAAGAAATGGCTTTTGTTTATGTGCTAGGCATAGTGAATGAGTTGTCCATTTTTGGGCTTTGATATGTGATACATCCTTCTTTTTTTACAGTTGTTTTATCTCTTTGACTATGAGCTCAGCTACAGTTATATAGGTCGTTGATATAGTTGATTCTTTGATGTTAGTTTGTGATGTGTCCTTATTGTATTGGCCAATATTTTGGTGCTAGTTTCTGACAAATTTCAAATTGAAGAGTTGGGAATATCATCTGATATAGTCTTTGATGATGTCTTCTGTGTTGTATCATAGGTGGAGCCTTAACCTTCACTCTCACAAATCACTTTAAACACCAGTATCATGGATCCTAGTGGAAACAAGTTCACTGAGTCGTTACGTGGCACGGGAAATCAATTATCACCACTTTGGAAAGAGTCTATATAGTTAGACCAGACAAAATTTGATCCTTTTGAGTGTTGTAAAAATGCTCGTGAATGAGATTTAGAGTTAAATACCTAATATTTGATATCAGTTTGGTTGTTCTCATTTGTTCAATGCAGATGTCTTCTTTTCTAATAATTTCACAAGTCCTTAATAACAGAGAGTTTATCTTTTCTGTTTTAGGTAGATGTGATAGAATCTCAGTGGGATTTTTTGCAATCTCATATTCAAAATTCTAGTGACTTAACTGAACTTGTGACCTCCCATCAAGAGTAAGCGGTATGAGTTCGTTATACTGGATTCCTTTTGCATATAAATTTTATCAGCTAAATTACATGGAATGACAAACAAACTAAATATCGAATCATTATTGCTATTTACTATAGGTGAATTTCATAGAAATCTTGTCAAAGAATATTTTTGGCCCTTTAGGTCACCATAAAATGTTTCAGAGAAACCATTCCTTATTATCACATAGATTTATTCTTGGTCTTTTTTTAATTCCCTTGGTTTGTTTTGTTGTACATTGATGATTTGCTGAAGGCTTAAATGTTCTTACATCATTACAGGTATTTATCAGCCTTAATTTCTCAATCTTTCTTGGACATTGGCTCTGTGTCAAGGATATTGGGCAGCATCATGACGCTTTGCCTTCAGCTTTGCTGGACTATTGAGAACCAAGGAAGTAGTCAAAATACATGTGAACTAGAACGGATAACAGAGGTATCCAAACCTGGCATTGTTTATTTGCTTTTTGTAGGTAGCATTAGCAACACAAGAAAATACATTTTGAATGATTGAATATGATGGCATGTGCCTTTAAAATTTAAACTTTAAGTCTGCAGATGACGGTTCACTCTCGGAATGTAAGCTTTAGTTGGTTTCTGACAATTTTGCCTTGCATTTCAAGACTATACCTAGTATTGGTCAAATCTCCCTTTGGAAGACTATGTGAAGTGTAAAGAAGCAATTCGGTTGGTTTGCTGCCTGTTACTGATAACGGGGCCAGACCTCCATCTCTGTATACTTGAAAAGTTGTTTTACTCCCAATTTTCAGCGTTCAAATTTACTTCTATTCTCATAAGAATTCATGTAACTAGTTCATTGCAAGACATTGTTGTAACTTTTTGGTTTTTCAGGAATTTAATAAGAAATCCAACTCCTTGTATACCATACTGCGCAGTAGCAGGCTTGCTGGGAGTCAGCGAGCTCCGATTCTAAGGCTTTTCCTTTTGCATATGAATTTTAATTCCTTCTTTGAGGTAATTTCTGTGTTTGAGATGTTCAGAGTTTTAGCTCCTAGGCTAACACGTATTGTTACATTCTGCACATTCTTTTTGTATAAGCAGGCAACTGCAAGAAGGGTGTTGAATGTTGTTAGACCACGCCATCGCAATAGCATTTGATCAGATGTTCATGTGGAAGGAGTTTAATGGTTCATGATTTCTAAAGTACTTTGATCACTACTTGAATAGATTAATTATGTTACTCTACATTATCCTATGACTAAGCTAACTCCATCCGCTTTCTACTGCCTCTTCCTCTTATGTTTTATTTTAGGGCATAACTAATTTATCAAATTAGCATCATCAAGATTTAATAAATATAAATATATAAGGGTTAGTATGCTTTTCTAATATTTTATTATGGGTTAATATTTGATATACTGCTCTTTTTTATCCCACAAACAATCTTAAAAATTGTCATGTCTCTCTTTTTAAAAGATTTATTTATTTTAATATTTTACTAAACCTATATAAGATACTTTGGAGTCTAAAAACTCCACTAGGATCTTCCCTTTTATTATATCCTTGAAGATACTTTTTATCACTCCAACCTTAAACTCTACTAATAGTCTATCAAATATTTTTCTAATATATAAACTACAATTTATATTTACTTGATTAGCTAATACGCACTGTTTTCATATTTATGTTTAGAGAATTGATATATATTTAACCTCTAATATTTCCCCCCTTAGTATACTTCACATTGAATCATTTTATTTTAAAATAAGGTAATGAATACCACAATACCGGTTTGTTTTGATGCATTGTTTTTAATTTATTAATAGTTTTGAAAATTATTAAATATATGTATAAAAATATATTTATAAATATCAAATGAATAAAATTAAAGAAATTTAAAATATACAATATTAATCAATCATATAAAATTTTCTTCAATAAAACATTATAAAAAAAAATATTATTCAACAAAACCGAAATCAACAAAGAAAAATGCAAAACATTATTCACAACAAAATCAACCATACTAAACGCATAAGAAAGTTTCATAAAAATATACATATAAGTTGTTTATATTTAATTTTAAAGTTGATAAATTTTAACCCTAAAACTTAAAAATTTTTAGTTTTTTATTATCTATTATATAAAAGGTTAGAAATTTTATTTTTAATATTATTTATGTACCTGTAACACCCTAAACCCAATCTAGACGTTATGGCCGAATTCAGAAGTGTCACTAGGTAGGGTTTTGAAAACGGAGTTGTCTCGTCAGAACATTTATGTTTTTACTTGAAAGCACCATCTAATTAGTCCAATTGCCAAAATTTATTACAGCGGAAGCCTTAAAACAGTTATATTTTGAAAATGCAGTTGTGTTTTAGAAAAACCTTTGTTTGTATATCAATTGTCACTTTTAGAGAAAAGCGTTTTGCTTAAGCATACAATATCAACGTATAAATCCAAAATCAACAGTTATAAAACCATAAAGTCCAGATTTATAAACTCTCAAATATAAACCCAAAATCACAAATAAACCATAAATAATAAAGTTTTAATATTTTACGGTCGATTGGCCACCACCGAGTCTTTGCCACACTGATCCACCTAAGTCTGTGGATCACTTGACAAAATAGACAAACAGACGAGAGTTTACGTAAACTCAGTGTGTAACCCACAGAATCAAACACACAGCATACAAAATTATATACACAGTTAGAAGCAGATACAGTTCCAGGTTCAAAATCAGATCCATATCCAGATCCAGATTCAGAGTACAGATACAGATATGCATAAATCCTACCCCCATCATCTACACACCATCTCCAACTATATGTAGCACCCATAACCTGTACCCATCATCGGAATAGGGTTTCGGAGTATTACCGGAACATTCATAACATTTTACAGAAAATTCTTATAAATTACTATTCATTTATCGAGATCATTCAAAACATCCCTTAATTGGACCCTTAAGGTCCAATACGAGCATTAGAATCAAGTCGGGACTTAATCGAAAACTCATAAAATTTTTTGCGACATTTTAAAAATTTTCCAAGGTACAGGGCTCACACGCCCGTGTGGCCTAGGGACATGCTCGTGTGGTCAGGCCGTGTACTACGAGGTAAGTTGTATGTTAATAATGCAACTGTATCTTTATGATGTATAATTGAGTTGATATGACATAAATTGTCATGATTTTGAATATGAGAATACATGTTGAGAAATTTGTGTAGTAAAGACTTTCGTTGAACATTTGGAATAGACCCAGATATTTGTAAGACCATGTCTGGGACATGGCGTCGGCATCTTAACCCATTTTAGGGCTATTGAGTATCCGGTAGTATTCCAATTGGTTCAACAAAAAGGTTTATGAATTATATCAAAATGAGATAAGTTATGATCATGTGATGAGTGGTATAGGTGCCTAATTGAAATGTATGAGATATGGGCTCAATGTATGCAATAGGAGTTGTATGAGATGGTGATGTGTAAGTTGTACTTATGTCTACTTATGGTGTTCATGAATAAGATATGAAAGGTTACGAGCACATTGCCTTATGACAAGTAGTTGTTTATTTGCATGCAACTTACTAAACTTTATGCTTACCCTGTTTCTTTCCATTTTCTTATAGTGTCGCCAAAGTAGCTCGAGGATTATCACCTACGTCAGAGAAGCCAGTCACACTATCATCCGAAGCACTTGCTATAGTTAGATCTTTTATTTTGATTATGGAATGTATAGGACCCTAACTTTTGAGTTTTGCGTCATCATTAATTCGCCAAATGTGTTGGCTTACTTTAGCATTTGATTCATTTTGTATAAGGCCATGAAAATTGGCAAATGCTGAAAGTTGTTTTATGAATACAAGAAGTTCTTTCATGAATGAGTAATTTGTTAGTTGCTTAAGTATAAATGAAATGTGTGAAAGCCTTAGCTATGGTTGTTTGGTTGAGAAATCATAATAAGTTAGACTTTGATTTGTTGGTTGACATTAGATTGTGTTTCAGGGTGGCAAAAGGCTTGGTAGATAGTCTTATATTGTCCATATGGGTAAACAAACGGGCGTGTTGTCCGGCTATGTGTCCCCGCATGTAAAAATTTCAAGTCAGAATGTATGGTAGTAAACACACGGGCAGAGACAGGGCCGTGTGTCTCAGCCGTGTGGAGGACACAGCCTCTGGCCACGGGTGTGTGCCTTGGCCGTGTGCCTTAAATTGGATGCTGATGTCAGAAATAAAATGTCAAGGTTTTTAGACACGGGCTAGGACACGGGCGTGTCATGGCCATGTGAGGGACACGGGCCATAGACATGGGCGAGTGTCAGCCCGTGTGAAAAACCCTGTAGGTTCGAATTTAGATTTAAATTCACACGGGCATGGGACACGGGCATGTCCCTAGATGCTTAGGCCATGTGTGTCACACTAGCCATCAGTACGACCATGTCATAATAACCACACGGACGTGTGCCCTATTTCAAGGGTTATTTTTCTAAAATTGGTTAAGGACCCAAGCCAGTCCCGAATGAATTTCAAATGGTCGTTTGAGGCCTCGTAGGCCCATGTTAAGAAGTTTAGACAAAGTTTGAAAAAGTTTTAAATTTGGTCAAGTCTTAACGAGTGCTTAAGTGAGGTAACGCCTCGTATCCCGTCCCTGCGTCGGACTTGGGTGTGGGGTGTTACTGTAATATCCTGAATTAGGGCTTAATCGGAATAGTAGTTTCGTGACCACAAATTCGAGATAGAAATAATTATTTTATGATTATTTTGATGATTATGATATGATTGCATGATTGTGTGAAAATTTCGTGATGAAATTCTATGCCTAAAGTGTTTAAATTGAAAGTAGGGACTAAATCGAATAAGTTGCAAAATTTGCATTCTAGAAGTTTTTAGTATGAAATTGCATTGAAATATCAATTAGGAGATCTTAATAGGAATTTGACCAATTTTAAGTTCATGGACAAAATTAGGACATGGAAGGAATTTTTGAAAGTTTAGTAGTAAGGGCATTTTGGTCATTTAGTTATTAAAATGAATTAAAAACAAAATTAAAAGCCAATTTTTGTCCATCTTCTTCATTAGGCCGAAATTTCAAGGGTTATCCATAGCTAGGGTTTGTTTCAAGCTTCCAAGCTCCATAGTAAGTGATTCCAAGCCCCGTTTTTAATGTTCTTTACGTTTTTGGAATCCCAGAAGCTCGATTAAGCTTATGCTAGCAATAATTCAACCTAGGGTTTATATTTGGAAAAATGCCCATAGGTAAAATTTGTGTATTTTGATGTTTTATGATAGAATATGAGGTTTTAAATTATGTTAGACAACTTTTGCTACTCAGTTTTGAGTGAAAACGAGTAAAAGGGCTTAATCGGTAAAAATACTTAATAGTCATAAGTACATGTTAGAGTGTGAATTTGATGTTACCATAGAAGGGAAAAATGACCAGCATGTCATAAAACATAAGAATAAGGGATGAAGTTTAATTCCCGAGCCTAGGGGCAAAAGTGTAATTATGCAAAAGTTTAGGGGCAAAAATGTAATTTTTCCAAAGTTCGTATTAAATGCTGTTTTGATGAATGTATGTATTAAATAAGATTAATTTGGTATTATAGATCAAGAGAAACGGGAATCAAGTCGCGATCGAGGAAAAGAAAAGATTGTGGACTAAATTGCAAAATCTTTATATTTTGGTGTCAAGGTAAGTTCATGTGTAAATAATGTGGCATAATTGTTATTTTTAAGTTATTGATGTTAATTATATGATATGCTGATTTTTTTTTATCGTGAAATATTATGCTTTGTGGTTAATGTTGAGTAATATGCAAATTATGTTTACTACTTGATAAATATGAATTGCTATCGAGTATCGGTTTCGATATTCCGTGGAAGACGGCTAATTTCAGATCGAGGGAAAAAGCCCGTTTGAACCTTAGGAATAGATTAGGATACAAGTGACATGTCACTAGGATGGTTGAGCATCCGAACTCGTTGAGTTGAGTCCGAGTTCACTTATGGATGCGAATGTTCGAACTCGTTGAGTTGAGTCCAAGTTCGTGAGATGTAACTAGGCATCCGAACTCGTTGAGTTGAGTACGAGTTCACTTATAGATGCGAACGCCCGAGCTCGTTGAGTTGAGTTCAAGTTCATTTATGGGCGGGTTACATGATTGCTTGATTACGTATGTGGCACTTATGTGCAAATTATCCGTGTATCCGAGTTATATTCCGATGTGTTCAACAGTGAAAATTTCTATGAAATGGAAGAACACTTAAGATGCAAGTGACGTTTTGTAAGTGTTGCGAAATGGGCACTTTGGACAGGTATGTACTTAACCCTCGGGTTGAAAATAGATACAACAACGATAAAATGGTAAGATGATGAATGATGTTTAGAAATGTGATATATGTTTTGGTGATGCCATGCTAAGGTTTTTTGGTATAATTGTATTGTTATGTTACTTGTTATTTGCATATGAACTTACTAAGCATTTATGCTTACTCCCTCCTTTTCATTCATTGTAGTTTTGAACAAGTCAGCTCGGGAATCGGGACAGGTCGAAGTTTCGATCACACTATCCGAAGGATTTCTATTGGTAAATGACTTGTAAAACTTAAGTATGACATGTATAGCAATGTACCTATTTTGTGTAAATAATTTTATGATATGGCCATGTTTGGTTGAGAAAATGTTTGATATTGATAAGTCATGGTGATGGCTAATTAGATCATGTTTGATATCATGGAAGTTTAATAGGTTATCTAGTTCATAAAAAAAAAAAATTCATGGAAAGATGAAACTTGCCTTAAAACAGAATATTGCTGCAGCAATGACATGAATTTGAAAAATCACTAAAAATAGTATAAGTGGAACTAACTGATGAGTAAGTTATGAAATTTAAGCTTAATGAGTCTATTTTCATGTGGATTGAACAAAACAGCCATATAAATTATATTTTATGAGATATTTAAACTTTTGTGAAATAGGGCCAGAATGATTTCTAGATCCCCTGTTCTGAATTTAAAAATTCATAATAAATTTTAAAAAAATAATTAGAAGTTTTTATTTACATTTAAAGATTCCTTATTGAGTATAGTTTTAAGAGAAACAAACCTCATAGTCATTGAAATTTTTTATAGAGAGATATCTGATTCGTAATACACAGAGGTTAGAGCAATCGAACCCTGAAATAGGGGAGATTTTAACTAATAAACTGTAGTAATTGGCCTAACCAAAAATTCTAGAAATAAATTAGTAAATATATATATGAGTCTAGATTTAGGGAAAATTTACGGATCTTGATTTAAAGTTTTTTAACTCGAGATATGATTTTTCTTGTAACAGTGACGCAGATAGCTAGAAAGCTGTGAATGTAGAAACAAATGATTTAAAGTACTTAAATTGATAAATTATGTTCGGTAACACCTCAAGCGCGATTCCAGCGTCGGTCTCGGGCGTGGGGGCATTACATTTGGTGGTATCAGAGTAGGTTTAGTCGGTTCTCGGACTACGTGTTGTATGTACGGATTTTTGCTATACATGCCATATGTATAAATTGTGATAGTGTGACGACTTCTGACCTTTTAAATGATTTTTTTTATAGTAAATAGATCCCGATCCAGTTGCGGCTGATGATGTAGAGAGTAATGCACCAGCTCCGGATGAAGGGGCGGTGCCAACTAAAAATCCACCTCCTACTGTCGGTCAAGGAGGAGGAGAAAGGGATCGGGAAGCCTTTCTCCAGATGATGAGTGCCTGGTATACTGAGTTCGTTCGTACGAACCCAAATGTACGACCTCCCCCACCTCCCCCGATTCCTCAACCTGTACCCCCGATGCCTCAAGGTGTAGACCTGATGAAATTTCACAGAACTCCAGTTGACAAAATCCGTAAACAAGGGGCTGAAGAATTTAGAGCAAATATTGATGATGATGCAGAGAAAGCAGAGTTCTGGCTTGAAAATTCTATCCGGGTATTTGATGAATTATCTTATACACCTGAAGAATGTTTGAAATGTGCTACATCTTTGTTGAGAGATTCAGCCTATAATTGGTGGAAGACTTTAATTTCGGTGGTACCGAAAGAGAGGGTAACCTGAGAATTCTTTCAAGAAGAGTTTCGGAATAAATATATTAGTGAAAGATTTATTGATCAGAAATGTAAAGAGTTTCTTGAGCTGAAGTAAGGTAATATGACAGTCTCAGAATATGAAAGAGAGTTTGTTCGATTGAGTAAGTATGCCAGGGAATATGTTCCTACAGAAGCCAAGATGTGCCGACGATTTGAAGACGGGTTCAACGAAGACATCAAGGTATTTGTTGGGATCCTTAAACTAAAAGAAATGGTAGTACTGGTTGATCGAGCTTGCAAGGCTGAAGAACTACTTAAAGAGAAGAAAAAGGTAGAGGCTGAGACCAGAAATTAGAAGAAAAGACCGACGAGCAGTTCATTCTCACAGCATTCCGGAAAGTCAAGAAATATGAATCCTCGTTCCTAAGTTTTAGCTGAGCAATCATATGGAAGTTTTAAGAAGCAGAATGTGGGTCCTAAATCTCAGAATACTTCTACAGCCAGTGTAGGGAACTCGAGATTTGTTAAACCCGAGTGCCAGCGGTGTGGTAGAAATCATTTTGGTCCGTGCGAGAGCAAATGAATGTTTTCGATGTGGTTCTCGGATCATTTTATTAGAGACCGCTGAGAGAGAGAGTGAGAAAGAAAAAATTTCAGAATGTAAAAGCTAGTGGTGCAGACTTGAGGGGAAGGTATCCAGAAAAGTGGAAGTGAAACAAGCGATAAGAATGTAGCTAGAGATGCAGATTAGATCTGAAGGAAGAGCCCCGGCTAGAACTTATGCTATTAAAGCGCGTGAAGATGCTTCCTCACCCGATGTGATTACCGGTACATTTTCTCTTTATAATATTAATGTTATTGCTTTGATTGATCCCGGTTCTACTCATTCATATGTATGCATGAAGCTGGTGTCTAGTATGAATATACTTGTTGAGAACACAGAATTTATGGTTAGAGTGTCGAATCCGTTAGGCAAATGTGTGATAGTTGATAAAGTAAGCAAGAAATGCCCTTTAATGATTGGGGTCATTACTTTCCTACCGACTTGATGTTCTTTGCCGTTTGATGAATTTGATGTTATTTTGGGTATGGATTGGTTGACATTGCATGATGCTATAGTAAATTGCAAAGAAAAGTTTATAGAATTAAAGTGTGAAAACGGTGAAACTCTACGGGTTGAATCAGATAAATCAGAGGTATTGTCTAGTGTGATTTCTTCGATGTCGGCTCAGAGATATTTGAGAAAGGGTTATGAAGCTTATTTGGCGTATGTAATTAATACAAAAGAAGTTGAAAAGAAAGTTGAATCAGTGCCGGTTGTGTGTGAATTTGCAGATTATTTCCAGAAGAATTACCGGGTTTGCCTCCAGTCAGGGAAGTAGAATTTGGTATTGATTTGATACCGGGAACAGCTCTGATCTCAATTTCTCCATATAGAATGGCACCAACAGAGTTGAAAGAATTAAAGTCGCAGTTGCAAGAGTTGACTGATAAAGGCTTTGTGAGACTGAGTTTTTCACCTTGGGGTGCTCCTGTGTTATTTGTGAAAAAGAATGATGGTTATATGAGATTATGTGTTGACTATCGGCAGTTAAACAAGGTGACAATCAAAAACTAGTATCCGTTGCCAAGAATTGATGATTTATTTGATCAGCTAAAAGGAGCGACATGGTTTTCAAAGATTGACTTGAGATCTGGGTATTATCAGCTGCGAGTAAAAGAGTCAGATGTGCCTAAAACTGCTTTTAGAACAAGGTACGGTCATTATGAATTTTTAGTTATGCCATTCGGGTTGACAAATGCTCCTGCTATGTTTGTGGATTTAATGAATCGCATATTTCAGCCATACTTGGACAGATTTGTTGTGGTGTTTATAGATGATATTTTAATTTATTCAAAAGATGAGACAGAGCATGCTGAGCATTTGAGGATAGTTTTGCAAACTTTGAGAGATAAATAGTTGTATGCTAAGTTTAGTAAAAGTGAATTTTGGCTCCGGGAAGTTGGATTTTTGGGTCATATTGTTTCGGGTGATGGTATACGGGTTGATCCTAGTAAAATTTTAGCCATTATTGATTGGAAACCACCGAAAAACGTAACTGAAGTTAGAAGTTTCTTGGGGCTAGCTGGGTATTATCGGCGGTTTGTAAATGGATTTTCTATAATTGTTGCTCCTATGACTAGACTACTCCGAAAGGATGTTAAATTTGAATGGACGGAAGAATGTCAACAAAGTTTCGAAGAATTGAAAAAGTTATTAACTGAAGCACCAGTGTTAGTACAACTCGAATCAGGTAAAGAATTTGTGGTGTATAGTGATGCTTCTCTAAATGGCTTGGGGTGTGTACTCATGCAAGAAGGAAAAGTGGTGGCTTATGCTTCGAGGCAGTTAAAACCTCATGAGAGGAATTATCCTACTCACGATTTGGAATTAGCTGCGGTGGTGTTTACTTTGAAGATTTGGCGACATTATTTGTATGGTGAAAAGTGCCGAGTATATACTGATCACAAAAGTCTTAAATACTTAATGTCACAAAAAGATGGGCAATCAGAGAGAGTAATTCAGATTCTTGAAGATATGCTCAGATGTTGCGTATTGGAATTTCAAGGTAGTTGGGAAAGGTACTTACCGTTGGTAGAATTTGCTTGTAATAATAGTTACCATACGAGTTTGAAAATGGCTATGAAGCATTGTATGGTCGTAAGTGTCGAACGCCATTGTATTGGACTGAACTCAAGGAAAATCAGATTTATGGAGTTGATCTAATAAAAGAAACCGAAGAAAAGGTGAAAGTGATTCGAGATTGTTTGAAAGCTGCTTTAGATAGACAGAAATCTTATGCGGATTTGAAACGAAAAGAAATCGAGTTTCAAGTTGGTGATAAGGTATTTTTGAAAGTGTCTCCATGGAAGAAAGTCCTTAGATTTGGACGGAAGGGCAAGTTAAGTCCGCGTTTTATTGGGCCGTATGAAATAATTGAAAAAGTTGGACCGGTAGCATATTGGCTAGCATTACCACCTGAATTAGAGAGGATTCATGATGTGTTCCACGTATCTATGCTACGTCGGTATCGTTCGGATCCTTCACATATAATCTCACCGACAGAAATTGAACTACGACCGGATATGACTTACGAAGAAGAACTGATTAAGATCTTAGCTCAAGAGGTCAAGAAACTAAGAAATAAAAGTGTCGCTTTCGTGAAAGTATTGTGGCAAAAGCATGGGGTAGAAGAGACTACATGGGAACCTGAAGAAACTATGAGAAACCAATACCCACACCTGTTTACCGGTAAGATTTTCGAGGACGAAAATCCTTAAAAGGGGGGGAGAGTTGTAATATCCTGAATTAAGGCTTAATCGGAATAGTGGTTTCGTGACCACAAATCTGAGATAGAAATAATTATTTTATAATTATTTTGATGATTATGATATGATTTCATGATTTTGTAAAAATTTCGTGATGAAATTCTATGCCTAAAGTGTTTAAATTGAAAGTAGGGACTAAATCGAATAAGTTGCAAAATTTGCATTCTAGAAGTTTTTAGTATGAAATTGCATTGAAATATTAATTAGGAGATCTTAAATAGGAATTTGACCAATTTTAAGTTCATGGACAAAATTAGGACATGGAAGGAATTTTTGAAAGTTTAGTAGTAAGGGCATTTTGTTCATTTAGTTATTAAAATGAATTAAAAACAAAATTAAAAGCCAATTTTTGTCCATCTTCTTCATTAGGCCGAAATTTCAAGGGTTTTCCATAGCTAGGGTTTGTTTCAAGCTTCCAAGCTCTATAGTAAGTGATTCCAAGCCCCGTTTTTAATGTTCTTTATGTTTTTGGAATCCCGGAAGCTCGATTAAGCTTATGCTAGCAATAATTCAACCTAGGGTTTATATTTGGAAAAATACCCATAGGTGAAATTTGTATATTTTGATGTTTTATGATAGAATATGAGGTTTTAAATTATGTTAGACAACTTTTGCTACTCAGTTTTGAGTGGAAACGAGTAAAAGGGCTTAATCGGTAAAAATACTTAATAGTCATAAGTACATGTTAGAGTGTGAATTTGATGTTACCATAGAAGGGAAAAATGACCAGCATGTCATAAAACATAAGAATAAGGGATGAAGTTTAATTCCCGAGCCTAGGGGCAAAAGTGTAATTATGCAAAAGTTTAGGGGCAAAAATGTAATTTTGCCAAAGTTCGTATTAAATGCTGTTTTGATGAATGTATGTATTAAATAAGATTAATTTGGTATTGTAGATCAAGAGAAACGGGAATCAAGTCGCGATCGAGGAAAAGAAAAGATTGTGGACTAAATTGAAAAATCTTTATATTTTGGTACCAAGGTAAGTTCATGTGTAAATAATGTAGCATAATTGTTATTTTTAAGTTATTGATGTTAATTATATGATATGCTGATTTTTTTTTATCGTGAAATATTATGCTTTGTGGTTAATGTTGAGTAATATGCAAATTATGTTTACTACTTGATAAATATGAATTGCTACCGAGTATCGGTTTCGATATTCCGTGGAAGATGGCTAATGTCAGATCGAGGGAAAAAGTCCGTTTGAACCTTAGGAATAGATTAGGATACAAGTGACATGTCACTAGGATGGTTGAGCATCCGAACTCGTTGAGTTGAGTCCGAGTTCACTTATGGATGCGAATGTTCGAACTCGTTGAGTTGAGTCCGAGTTCACTTATGGATGCGAATGCCCGAGCTCGTTGAGTTGAGTCCGAGTTCATTTATGGGCGGGTTACATGATTGCTTGATTACGTATGTGGCACTTATGTGCAAATTATCCGTGTATCCGAGTTATATTCCGATGTGTTCAACGGGTGAAAATTTCTATGAAATGGAAGAACACTTAAGATGCAAGTGACGTTTTGGTAAGTGTTGCGAAATGGGCACTTTGGACAGGTATGTACTTAACCCT
The DNA here is from genome assembly GCA_025698475.1 of Gossypium anomalum. Classification (NCBI taxonomy): domain Eukaryota; kingdom Viridiplantae; phylum Streptophyta; class Magnoliopsida; order Malvales; family Malvaceae; genus Gossypium; species Gossypium anomalum. Next base: position 17,522,434 of record CM046963.1, on the reverse strand, counting down.
CGGGTTGAAAATAGATACAACAACGATAAAATGGTAAGATGATGAATGATGTTTAGAAATGTGATATATGTTTTGGTGATGCCATGCTAAGGTTTTTTGGTATAATTGTATTGTTATGTTACTTGTTATTTGCATATGAACTTACTAAGCATTTATGCTTACCCTCCTTTTCATTCATTGTAGTTTTGAACAAGTCACTCAGAATCGGGACAGTCGAAGTTTCGCTCACATTATCCGAAGGATTTCTATTGGTAAATGACTTGTAAAACTTAAGTATGGCATGTATAGCAATGTACCTATTTTGTGTAAATAATTTTATGATATGGCCATGTTTGGTTGAGAAAATGTTTGATATTGATAAGTCATGGTGATGGCTAATTAGATCATGTTTGATATCATGGAAGTTTAATAGGTTATCTAGTTCATAAAAAAAAAAAATTTCATGGAAAGATGAAACTTGCCTTAAAACAGAATATTGCTGCAGCAATGACATGAATTTGAAAAATCACTAAAAATAGTATAAGTGGAACTAAATGATGAGTAAGTTATGAAATTTAATCTTAATGAGTCTATTTTCATGTGGATTGAATAAAATAGGCATATAAATTATATTTTATGAGATATTTAAACTTTTGTGAAACAGGGCCAGAATAATTTCTGGATCCCCTGTTCTGACTTTAAAAATTCATAATAAATTTTACAAAAATAATTATAAGTTTTTATTTACATTTAAAGATTCCTTATTGAGTCTAGTTTTAATATAAATAAATCTCATAGTCATTGAAATTTTGTATAGATAGATATCTGATTCGTAATACACGGAGGTCAGAGCAGTCGAACCCTGAAACAGGGGAGACTTTAACTAATAAACTGTACTAATTGGCCCAACCAAAAATTCTAGAAAAAAAATTAGTAAATATATATATGAGTCTAGGTTTAGGGAAAATTTACGAATCTTGATTTTAAGTTTCGTAACTCGAGATATGATTTTTCTTGTAACAGTGATGCAAATAGCTAGAAAGCTGTGAATGTAGAAACAAATGATTTAAAGTACTTAAATTGATAAATTATGTTCGGTAACACCTCAAGCTCGATTCCGGCGTCGGTCTCGGGTGTGGGTGTGACAGTCCTAAATTGACCCTAGTCGGGAAGTGGTTTCGGGACCACAAAACCTAGTTAAAAATTTTGTAAAATATTAATTTCAGTGTTTTTGTTATGTGAATTACCTATTGTGAAAGTTGGGTGGTCTAATTTAGTTAATTGGATGCTAAATTATTTAGCTGGGATTTGATTGTATAAAGGAAAATTTTAGAAGTCTTTTTCTTAAAGTGGCCAATTGTTAACATGGCTAAAATGTGGGGCTTGCATGTCAATTAGACCCCTTTTATTTTAGTGGACGGCAATGATGAAGGGAAATTTGTATCTTTGTGCTTTTTATATTAGTAAAATAATGATAATTGGTTTTATAATATGAAATGAATATAAATATTATAATGAACACATGGTGATAAAAAAAAAAGATATATGTTATTTCTTCTCACCTTGGCCGAGAATAAAGAAAGAAACTAAGGAAAGAAGGCTTTGGATAATCGACCATGGAGGTCTAAAATTCAAGGTAATTTCTTAATTATTTGAGCTTCATCTTGATGAATTGAGTTCCTTGCTTGGTACCCTCCTTGACCCATGTTTCTACTTATTTTATCTTTGAAAGTGATGTCTTGGGAACATTCGGTTATAGGGGGGAGTTTTGAATGTGAAAGCTGTACTAGAAATGGAATTTGGAGTGTTTAATGGACTCCATGTTGCTAAAATTTACATGAATAGAAATTTCTAAGCTTAAATTGTAAGAATTTGAGTTGTGTGGTTTAAATTGTCAAAGATGCATTTGGCAATTGATTATAATTTGTTAAAAGGTGTAAAGTATTGATAGTTCTAAATGGTACATAGTTAAATGAAGATGGAAGCTTGATAAAATTTTATTTAGAATGGAAGTAGGAGAAATGTGTATTCGGCCATGTTGTGATGAGTTGAATTTGAATGGTTGATGCTTTAGTTTATAAATGGTCATTAGATGAGTTTTAAACTTGTTAAAGTTTGATAATTTGGGGGTATTAAATTGGGGAAAACGTGTAATAAAAATGGGTTGATAATGTTTGTTTGTTAATTGATGTTTGCACCATTGTCGAATGTGCTTAACATTAAGGCATGATTTAGTTAAATGCAAACTAATGGAAGAATGGAATTTAGCTTTGCCGTACATGTGTTAAAATGATGGAATTAGTAGGAAATGGGTATGAGCTTGTCAAATTTTTGAAATTAGGACCTTGTGAACTAAATGATATTCGCAATGGTACTTTTACATGAGGAATTTCGGTGTTAATTGTATTAAATAAGGTTGAGGTAGTTGCCGAATGTGTTTATAATTAAGTAAGGTTAATAATAGAGCAATGAGTGGCTAGTAGAATCTAGTTAGTCTTCTTGTTATATTCGGCCATGAGTTTGTATAATTGGTTTGTAATAGATTAAATTTGTTTATTCAAGCTCAAGAGCTTAGGGAGTCTAATTCGGATAAGAGAAAAAGCTACCTAACCGAATAGTCTATCTGTAATCGTTCGACAACTTCCGAGGTAAGTTCTTAAGTATTTGAGTTTGATTCCTTTGTAAGTTTTAAGTTTTTAAATGGGATGAATATGAATTAAGTATATACGTAAAGGTCAATGACTTTTCTAAATGATGGCATATATGATATTATGTTTTAAATATGTGAATGAGAACTTTACAGAGTAAATTTGTATAAATCTGCTTGGGACAGCAGCAGTAGTGTGTTTTGGAAAAATTACCATAAATTGTGGGAATTGAGTTAAAGGCTGAATAGATTATGTAATTAAAGCTTGATGCGTCTAGTTTCGTATAAAAGAAATCGTGTAAGTAAAGGGGTTGCCAAAAATGAGATTTTTTTAAAGTTGTGTGAGACAGAGTCAGAATGGCTCCGAAATCCCCTGTCCAGTATTTGGAAAATCATTATAAATCGTACAAAAATGATTATAAGATAAGATTTATATGCTTAAACTCCTTAATGAGTCTAGTTTCAAACAAAATAAACAAAAACATATTTTGAATTCTGTACAATGAGAAATTCAATTCTTAGTGAAGAGTAGTCAGAATAGTCAAGCAGTAAAATAGGGAAAATTTAAGAAAAATCTGGTATTGATTAGCCAAATAAAAAATTCTGAAAATTTTGTGGATAGAAGATATATGAGTCTATTTTCATGGAAAATTAACGGCACATCATTTGGAGTTTCGTAGCTCCAGTTACAAATAATTTAACGACTGTTGCTCAGGAAAACAGCTTGTAGAGAATATGTGATTATGTTGTAAACATTGATAAAACTTGTTTTAGTTGCTCATAAGCTATTGATTAAACCCATACGTGAATTATAATTTGTGACATTATAAAATGATATATGAGTGTTAGATGGATCTTTGATATTAAAATTGTGAAATCGTAAGTTTATAAGTATTCGAATATGAAATGATAGTACGGCTTGAAATTGAATTATTCATTGGAAAATGATAGATGTAGATTCAGCCAAGACAAAGTGTATACATGAAAGTTTATGTGGTATATGAAGTATATTTGGATAATTATGATGTGAATATATGAAAATTTATATTTTGATTCAGAATTTTATGTGATGAATGTGAATTTGTATATATGAGATAAGGCCGAATGGCCAATGTGATGAACGTGAAAGTGTATATATATATTGTGACCAAATGACAAACTGTGGAAGGTGTGTTTTATTAGATATTTGATGAGGCAAATGAATTACAAATATGATAGTCGATGTGAATGCTGTAACATGTGAATAAATATGCATGAAACTTTGTGATGTAAATCCGGGATTTAAGACCCGATGACTATATGTGGTGACTATGTCCGGGTTAAGACCCGCTGACTTCGTCTGGAGATTTCATCTGAGCTAAAGGTCTCGCTGATAACCCGAGTAGAGTTTAAAGCTATAAGACTTCGCAATAAGAATTGCTTATAAATATATTCAATGCGAAAGGTTAAACAGGTATGTACTCCGAGTTTATATGTGAGCTTGATTAGAACTAAATCATAAGGTAGTTATGTGATGCATACGTGAGCAATCTATGAGACTATTCCTATGATTATGTGGCATCGGATCAGTGTGAAAGGTTATGTGAAATTATACAATATATCTATGTTACATGAGCTCACTTTTATGTGAAAGTTTATCTGCCTATTGTATATGATGAGATGAGCATATTCGGTAAAGGGATGATATACCCAAAGGAAGAGTGAAATAAAAATACGAACAACCATGTTATAATTTGATTGTTATCTGTTGACACTGCTTAAAACTTACTAAGCATTGTAATGCTTACTCCGTTTACTTTGTTTCCTCTATTTTATAGATCTCATTTGGAAGCTACAGACTCGGGGATCGTCAGCAACTTGTTACACTATCACTATCCACTGCTTGGTACTGTTATGTTTTGGGTTATTTTATGGCATGTGTAGAATAGACCAGTGGCAGAAGAATATTTTGGTTAATGTATATAAGCCATGCGAAAATGGCATCTTTTGAATGTGTAATTATAGAAGTTTAAATTGTATCCCTGGCTGTCTTTAGTATTTATCTAAAGGAATGTTCTTTATTTCAAAAAAAAAAAAAATTCAAAATTTTTACTGTTCTGATATGAGTTTCAAGTCCGGTAATGCCCCTTTACCTATTCCGCGACGGATACGGGATAGGGGTGTTACAGTGGGGGCATTACATTTTGATAAATTATGTTCGGTAACACCTCAAGCTCGATTCCGGCGTCGGTCTCGGGCGTGGGGGCATTACAGTTACACTTACACTCCAGTGTGGTCCAAGGGACATGCCCGTGCTAGAGGCTGTGTTTGACCCCGTGTAACTTTCTGACTTGCACACATAGCCATGTCACACGCCAGTGTGCTAGGCCATGTGGTTAATTAATTCAATTCAAAATTAGGTGCAAGTTTCACACGAATAAGACACACGCCCATGTTTTAGGCCGTGTGGCACACACGAGTAAGACACACTCCCGTGTCTCTGCCCGTGTGCTCAATTCTGAGCATTCAATTCTGAGCATTCTATTTCTCAAAATTAAGGTGCAGGGGACACGCGGCCTAACCACATGCCCATGTTACCAGACCGTGTGTCATACACGGTCTAGACACACGCCCGTGTGTCTGCCCGTAAGGACAAAATGAAGCCATTTCTAGTTTTATTTCTCACCCAGAATTTCATCCAAGACCCGCAGTTGAAACACACATCCAATACCAACCAATCCAAGCATTCAACTTGAGCAAATTTCATCATCCACAAGGCATATCACTACAAGCATACATGATCACATATTCTTAACATAACACATGTGTATATATATATATATATATATATCATAATGATCTACTTAGTCATACCAAAATGAACCATTACTAGCCATTCTAATGGCTAAGTTACAAAATAACATTTCAAGCCACTATTGGCCAAGTTGTCCTATACATGTCATTATACGAAAATGATTTTTACTAAGTATTCCCAAAATGACTAGTTGATAGTGTGACGATGCTCAAGTGATCTCCAACCTTCACGAGCTCCTGAGCACTATAAAATAGGGGAAAATAAAACAGAGTAAGCATTACATGCTTAGTAAGTTCGTATAATAAAAACTAAACTTACCAATCCTGTTTATTAAATCTAAGCATACAATAACAAGTTTTCCATCCATTTGACTAAATTGCCTAAACACATACATTCAATCAAACATGTTAGTCACAAAGTTTACATATACATCAAGTAATAATAGATGAGCTCATCATGCAATACGCTTTCAAGACATTAACATTTCATCTCATAATTCTCATGCCATGTCTAGAGTTATATGTCTGTTGAATTATTGAATTCCGGTGGATGCTTAAGTAGTACACTGTACGATTCAATAATCTGTCAATTTCTTATTCAAGGGTACCTATTAGGGCACTTAACCAAGAAACACTCTCTCGATCCACATATCATATAATAGGATTACTAGTCCAGGCTAAATCCTTTATATAATGTAAGCTCAGAAGAGCTCGATTAGGATTACCAGCCTAGGCTAAACCCTTATCATAACGTATGCTCGAGGGGTATTATATCAGGATTACCCATCCGGGCAAAATCCTTTCTATAACAAGGTCACGTCCGAGCTAAATCCCGTCCGCAACAAATCCAAGACCCTATTAGTTTCGAGAAAGCGCATATATTCATCGGAATTCAATATTCAATCGGGACTTAACCCTTTATCACCATTTCAAGCATGTATCAAATTCTCCATCATAGCATACAAGTAAAACACATCAACATAACTCACATTACATAGAAACACAACATTCAATTAACATAATTTCATACTCGATTAAGTTACACGAACTTACCTTGACATTTGTTCGCGTAAAAAGTCTACTAATCCGAAACCTTTTCTTTTTCTCAATCTAACCTCGAATTAGTGTTGTCCGGATCTATATAAATGAATTTAACCATCAATTTCACACATTTCATATTTAAATGGAATCAATTTACGTCCTAGGTAAAATTACCATTTTGCCCCTAACTTTTTCATAAATTTTGATTTTGTCCCAAGGCTTGGAAAATGAAACTTGTGCAAATTACTCCTTATTTCAAGCCTAACCAAAGCCCTATTACAAATTTTACAGCACATGTATTCATAAAATTTTAGAATTTTTCATCAAATTTTACAACTTTTCATTTTAGTCCCTAAATCATGTTTTCATCAAAAATCAATTTGTAAAAGTTGTTTATCTATAAAAAAATCTTTCATTTTCTACCATGAATTTCTAACTTCCAGCATGTACATCCATGACCCATTTTCATACCTTGATAAATTTTCAAATTAACCCCTCAAATAGAGAGATTAAGCTATCCTGATCTCAAAAATATCAAAATTACTAAAAACGGGACAAGGAAACTTACCCAATTAGGCCTTGAGCGTTTCTTTTCTCTCTCCTAGGGTTTCCATAGAATTTTAGGTTGAAGATAATGAAAAATAAGATGATATATTTTCTTTTCATCTTTTAATTAATAAAGTATTTTGCTATTTCCAATTTAGTCCTTGTATTTTTTCTATATTTCCATGGACGAGTCACCAAGAAAAATCTATGTACTTTTCTTAATAGTCTAATTACCATATAAGGACCTCAAGTTTTGATTTCCATAGCTGTTTGATCCTTATAGCTACTAGAATTCAACTTTTGCATTTTATACAATTTAGTCCTTCCCGTAATTAAACACTTAATCGTTAAAATTTTCATATCAACATTTTCACACAACATGCCTATTATAATACGGACCATATAATGAAATAAAAATAAATTATATTTTTAGATCGGATTTGTGGTCCCAAAACTACTATTCTGATTTCACTGAAAAATGGCTGTTACAAAACTAACTTCTCGTAGCTAGAATTCGCATTTACTGAATTGAGCATACAGTTGTTTCTTATGTAGAGGTTACAACACAATTCTTAGATGCTCAGCATGCTCATTCACATCCCGAGAATAAGCCAAAATATCATCAATAAAAATAATCACGAACCTGTCCAGGTATGGTCTGAAAATTCTATTCATTAAATCCATAAATATGGCCGGGGCATTAGTTAATCCGAATGGCATCACCAAAAACTCATAGTGCCCATATCTGGTTCTGAAAGCTGTCTTTGGCACATCCGAGTCTTTTACCCATAGCTGATAGTAATCAGATCGTAGATCAATTTTTGAAAATATAGTGGCACCTTTTAATTGATCAAACAAGTCATCTATACGAGGCAACAGGTACTTATTTTTTAATTTGAATTTATTAAGCTATCTATAATCGATGCAAAATCTCAATGATCCATCTTTCTTCTTTACAAACAATACCAGTGCACCCCATGGCGAAAAGCTGGGTCGGGCAGACCCTTTATCAATCAACTCTTGCAACTGTACCTTCAGCTCTTTCAATTCTGTAGAAGCCATTCTATATGGTGCTATAGATATCAGTGTCGTCCCTGGCACAAGGTTTATAGAAAATTCCACCTCTCTAGTTGGAGGTAAACCAAGTTGTTCTTTTGGAAATACCTCAGGAAACTTACAAACAACCGGCACCTATTGGATTTTCAACTCTGATACTTTGGTATCCAATACAATAGCAAGATATGCTTCATACCATTTTTTAATATGTCTTTGTGCTGATATTACTGAAATCACATTAGACAACCCATCCAGTTTCTCAGATTCAACTCGGAGTAACTCACCATTCTGACACTTCAATACAATGTATTTATGCTTACAATTTACCACTGCATCATTTTGGGTTAGCCAATCCATTCCCAATATTACATCAAATTCATCAAAGGGTAACAATATAAAATTAGCCGAAAAACAATAACCCTCTATCATCAATGAACAATTTTTACAAAATTTATCCACCATAACATGCTGAACCAAGGGGTTTGAAACTTTAACCACAAATTCGACAAATTCAACAATCATATTTTTGACAGATACAAATTTTTTGCATATATATGAGTGCGTGGAACTAGGATCAATCAAAGCAATAATATCAGTATCAAGTAGAGAGAATGTACTAGTGATAACATCTGGTGCTGAAGCATCTTCCTTTGCACGTATTGCATATGTTCTTGCCGGAGACCGAGCCTCAGATTTAGCTGTTGAATCTTTTTGCAGCACTACAACTACCACCGATATTTCTGGAATATCATGGTGGTCTACCCCTCGAGATAGGATTACTAGGCTTCGAGGTCTGTTCAATGTCTTTTTTAACCCTTTCTGGGCAATCCTTAAGAAAATGGTTGAGAGAATCACATTTAAAGCAAGCCCCACTTCTCTTTTGGCATTCTTCAAAATGCAATTTATTATAGACATTGCATCGTGGTTTGAGGTTTCTAGAACTCCCAACACTAGTTGTTAAGGGAGACAAAGACCTCGGGTTAGTGTGTTTAGAACTTCGTTCCTTTCCCAAATACTCCCTTGATATAGCAAAATGCTCATGAAAATTCTTGGTCTTCTTTGAAGCAGATGATTGCGTCTTGTTCATAAATCTCTTGCTTGTAACCCAAGCTTCTCTTTCCGTTTGCCTCTTTTCTTTGCTTAATTCCTCGGCCTTGTATGCTCGTTCAGCCAACACCACAAATTCTTTTAATTCCAGAATTCCAATTAACAACTTGATATCTTCGTTTAGACCTTCTTCAAATCATTTACACATTTCAGCTTCAGTCTGAACCCATTCACTGGCATACTTGCTCAATCTAACAAATTCTCGTTCATACTCGGACACTGTCATATTTCCCTGTTTGAGCTTTAGAAATTCCTTCTTTTTCTGGTCCAGGAATCTCTGACTAATATACTTCTTTTTAAACTCTGTTTGGAAAAATTCCCATGTAATATTTTCCCTTAGTACCACAGAAGATATTGTTTTCCACCAATGGTAGGCTGTGTCTTTCAACAAGGATACTGCACATTTCAGACATTCGACTGGTGTACATGATAACTCATCTAGAACCCGAATAGTATTTTCTAGCCAGAACTCAGCCCTCTCTTGATCGTCATCAACCGTAGCCCTAAATTCTTCAGCCCCATGATTTTATCTACTATAGCCTTACCAATTCTAACAGGTCTAGTATCATGTGGCGTTTCATCATGTTGTGAAGCAGGTGGGGGAGGTTATTGAACATTAGGGTTTGTTCTCATATATTTACTAAACCATTCATCCATCAATTCAAAGAAGACTGCTTTTGCTGCCTCACTTCGACCCTTAGATACGGGCCTTCTACTAGCACTAGATGTAGCTCGTTGAATAGAAGCTTGAGCAGCGCTCTTAGCTTCCTCAGTCTCAGCTCTAGCTTGGTTGGAAGACATTACTATATGAAAATACATTTAAAAGTGGTAAGGAGATATCACACTATCATAATTTATATAACGACATGTATAGCTAGACTCGTACTTGCTACGTTATTCCAAAAATCGGCTAAACCGTAGATCTGATACCACTAAATGTAACAATCCTAACCCATACCTATCGTCGGAACATGGTTTCAAAGTATTACCAAAACATTCAAAATATTTTACAGAAAATTCTTATAAATTACTATTCATTTACCAATATCATTTAAAATGTCCCTTAATTGGACCCTCGAAGTCTAATACGAGCATTAGAATCAAGTCGGGACTTAATCAGAAACTCATAAAAATTTTCGTGACATTTCAAAAATTTTCCATGGTACAGGGCTCACACGCCCGTGTGGTCTAGGGACACGCCCGTGTGGTCAGGCTGTGTAGTACACACGCCCTTGTCCCTAACCCATGTAACTCTCTGACTTTTAAAACATGAAAAATTAAAGTCACACGGCCAAATCACACGCCCGTGTGCTAGACAATGTGGCGAATTTTATTTTTGAAATTTAGGTGTAGTTTTCACACTACCGTGTAACACGTCCGTGTTCAAGGCCGTGTCAACCACATGGCTGAGACACACCATCGTGTCTCTACTCGTGTGCCCAATTCTGAGCCTTTTGTTTCTGATTTTAAGATGCAGGGGAGACACGACCGGACCACCTGACCATGGGACAGCCGTGTGTCATACACGGCCAAGACACACTCCCGTATGTCTACCTGTGTGGAAAAAATAAAGCCATTTCCTAGCCTCATTTGTAACAGCTTGTTTTTGGGTTAAATCAAAATAGTGGTTGTAGGACCACAAATCTGAAGTAGAAATATTTGTTTTACTATTTTTTTAAGGTCTACAGCATGACAGAATAATTGTTTGAAAATTTTGTTAAGAAATGTTATCGATTGAGTACTCAATTTGATTAGAAGGACTAAATTGTAATAGGTGCAAAATTAAATTGTTATGAAATTCTAAATTAGAGGTCCTTAAATGGTAATTAGACCATTATACTTTAGGATGAACAAAAATGGACATGGAGTAGGTAAAATTTCAAAGTTTAAGTGAGGGGTAAATAGGTAATTTGGTAAATAAAGCCAAAATAACTAAATAAAAGATGTCATCTACTTCAATTTAATCCCTTATAGCCAAAATTTTGGGGGAAACCATAGCTAGGTTTTGGACAAGCTTTCAAGCTCGATTCTAAGTCCGTTCTTATCCCATTTTTAATGATTTTTATATTTTTGACATCGTTGTAACTTGATTTAGCTATTTCAAGGACTAATTTGAAAGAGTAAAGTCTAAAATTTTACCCATGTTAAATATGTTTGTATTTTGATGTTTGATGGTAGAAAATGCATGTTCGTTATTAGTTAAACAACGTTTGTAAAGTGATTTTTGATAAAAACATTAAATAGGGACTTATTTGTAAAAGTCTATAAAATGTGTAGAAAAGAGTGAATAAATGAAAAATGTGGGCTGTTATGAGTACAAATCATATTTGTCTAGGCTTGGGTTGCGATGAAATTGAATGAAATTCATTTTACGAGCCTAGGGACTAAATTATAAAATGTTGAAAAGTTAAGGGCAAAAATTTAAATTTTTCCATAATGTGTTTTTGGGGTGAATTGAATAATGTGATGATTAAATAAGTTAAATGTGGTATTATAGATTAAGAAAAATGAAGTTCAGGTCTAGATCGGGGGAAAAATAAAGTAATTGACGAATAGATCCCTTTGGCCGTTTTTGTAACCGAGGTAAGTTCGTATGTTAAATAATTTTACTTTAAATGTATTTTAAATGCTTTAATTATGCATGAGTTGTGTAATCAGCCTTACGGGCACATTTGACAACAATTTGGCAAGCGAGAAATCCCAATCAAACCTTAGGAATAAATTAGGATACAAGTGACATGTCACTAGGGTTTTATGTTATGTGATCCGGGTGCTGGTCCTGTACGTCCTATCAGTGGCTGAGTATACCGGCATATGTTGCGGTTACTTGACAGCTTGTGTGAGCAGCACCGAGTAGTTATGTCTTGACTGATAGCTTGTGTGAGTAGGCCTGTTGTTAGCTCGAGAGTGAGCATATATGTGATATGAGATAGATGTAGCAATGGCTACATATGTGGCACCTTGTGTGCAAGGTTTCCCGAGTATCTGAATTTATTATTTCGAGTGGTTCATTAGGTATGACAAGGATGTGAATGTGTATGAAATTATTTCAAGATGGTACATGTATGTACTTAAAGCTTATGATTATTAATTCGTGATATGATGATTTTAAGGTAAGTTTGTGATGGTAGTGATTTTTTATCATAAGATTATGGAAAATTACATTGCCTTATGTTATATTACTTGCATGTCAATGTATGGTAAGTTTTGCTTATTTCTTTCATATGAGCTTACTAAGCTATATAGCTTACTCTGTTTTATTTCCATATTTTATAGTGTCACCAAGCTAGCTCAAGTTGGATATCATCGGAGGTCGTATCACACTATCAAACTGTTATTTTGGGTACCGGTGATTTAAACATTTTGATAATATCGCATGTATAGGGACTTGGTCATTTTGTTATATGTGTCATTATGAATTTGGCCAAATGTATTGGCTTGTAATTGTCAAAGGCTTGATGTGGTGTTTGGCCATGTAACTTGGCTTATTTTGGTCGAATTGGTTGTAAGCTTATATATATTTATATATGCATGCATGTGCAATGATCTCTTGTGTGATGTGGTTTATAATTGCTTGATAAATGGTTGAATGTGGCTTAATGGGTTTGTTGTTGAATGATTAAGATTGACTCATTAGTATGCTAAGAAAACTAAGTAATATTGTGCATGTTATTGGTAGCCATATTGAAACTTGTAGAATGTGAGTTGGTATGATTTAATGTTGAAAATGTGTTGAGTGAGGATAATGAAATGACATGATTTGGCTTGTTTTGTGAATGTTTGGTTGCTTAAGTATATCATGATCTATGCCATTGAACTTGTGTGTGTAGGTGGAAATGAGGGTGACAAATGGCTTGGTAAATAGCCTTTATTTTGTCCACACGGGTAGACACACGGGCGTGTGTCTAGGCCGTGTGTGACACACGGTCTGCCCCATGGGCATGTGTTTTGGCCGTGTATCCCCTGCACCTTAATTTTGAGAAACAAAATGCTCAGAATTGAGCATACGGGAAGAGACACGGGTATGTGTCTTAGCCGTGTGAAGGACACGGCCTTAGGCACGGGCGTGTGTCCCGACCGTGTGAAGTCTACACCTATTTTATGAAAATTTAATTAACCACACAGCCTAGTACATGGGAGTGTGACTTGGCCGTGTGACCTCAATTTGTTCATGCTTTTCAACATAGAGAGTTACACGGGTTAGGGACACAGGCGTGTGTGACCACACGGCCTGCCCACACGAGCGTGTCCCAAACCACACAGGCATGTGATCGTCGATTTTCTGCGTGACAAGTTTTATAAATTTTTAATGACTCATTCTTGAAACTAACTATGATCACGATGTAGGCAAGTGTACCTATCGAACAGTAGTATAGCTTTAGCAAGACCGAGTTATCCAACCCAAAGGACTATGAGTACTAGTAATGACCGTCTTTTTATTATCTAGCCGAATAAAAGAGGTTTGTTTTTTTGACTAACTAATTAAACTAAGAGCTTGCAGAAAATAGAAATTGGGAAATTACTGTTGTGGAAAACGATTGATTGAGACAATACCTAAGGAAAAATCCACCTAGACTCTTACTTGTTATTCTGGCTCCAAACCAGACGATTTATTCATTCAACTTGTTCCGTAGAAATTCCTAATGTATATTATTATCTCTTTCGAGACTAACAACGTCTAATCCCTAAGTTGAATAACCGATAGTTATCTCTAATTAACACCCTAAGGTTGCATTAACTCGATCTATGAATTCCCTTATTAGGTTTCACCCTAATCCGCAAAATCTTGTCACCCTATCTCTAGGCGCGCAATCAACTCCGCTTAATTGTGACAAAGTTACTCTTAGTCAGGGTCTATTCCTCCTCCAACTAAGAGTAGTAACTTGAAATGATCTCCTGAAATACCAAAACAAGAATTAAGAACACGTAATTAAGAACAAGTTAAATATTTATCATACGATTTAGAAATAATAACAAGGTTTAGTCATAGGTTTCATCCCCCTTAGGTATTTAGGGAACACATCTCAGAATAATAAAAATTACAAAACATAAAGAAAACCCAAAACTCCTGAAGGGGAGGTTGAAGAGAGATCTTCAGTCTTGATGGTGGCTCCTGCTTCTGAGATAGATCAATCGGCTTCCTCCGAGTAATTCCTTACTCCCTATTCTCCGTCCCCCTTTTCTTCCTTCTTTAGGGTGTATTTATAGGCTTTGGAATGCCTAAGAAGCCCTAAAATTTGGCCTTTTTCGAATGAAGCTTAAATAGGGTTCGGCAGGGACACGCCCGTGTAGCATGGCCGTGTGCAATTACTTCAGGCCGTGTTCGAGCCTGTTAGATTGGCACGGGCGTGTGAGCTGCCCGTGTGAATCGTGGTTCAATTCTGCCAGATTGACACGGTCGTGTGATCTGCCCGTGTGAGGAGGTCCAGGCCATGTTGATTTCGTGCTTTGGCCCATTTTCTCTGTTTTTGGCCCGTTTCTCATTCTTCTCGTTCTCCTATGCTTACCTAAGGATAAAACATGAAATTAAGGCATTAGGAGCATCGAATTCACCAAATCTAAGGAGAAATCATTCATAAAATGCGTTAAGCGTGGGTTATAAATATGTATAAATTACGGTTTATCAGCATGTGACCCCTGTTTATAGCAAAATTTTTCTAAGTTTCATAAAAATTTCCTAAGTTATCGGTTTAGTCTCGAACCACTTCCAAAGCATGTTTTGGGCCTCGTAAGCTCGCATTAGGGACTTTATGTTTGAATGCAAATGGTTTTAATTTGGTTGGAAATTTATGACTTGAAATTGTATGTTTGCTTGTGATGTGAGTCCGATAATGCCTCTATCCTACTCCGGTGTTGAATACGGATAAGGGGTATTACATTTAGTGGTATCAAAGCTACGGTTTAGTCGATTCTTAAACTAACGTAGCGTGTGTAAGAGTCTAGCTATACATGCCATATATAATTTGTGATAGTGTAATGACTCCTGACAATTTAAATTGTGTTTTTATCTAGTAAATGGATCCCAATCGAGAGGTAGCTGACGATGTTGAGAGTAATGTGTTGGCTCCCGCTGAAGGGACAGTGCCATCTGAAAGTAGACCAGTAACGATTAGTCAGGGAGGAGAGGCTAGAGAAGCCTTCTTCTAAAGGATGAATGAGTGGTTTGCCTAGTTTGTTCGAACAAATCCGACTGCCCAACATCCTCCACCCTCATTTAACCCCTAATCGGTTCCCGTAGCTCCCTAAGGTGTGGAATTGTTAAGGTTGAACAAGCCTCCAGTTGATAAGATTCGAAAACAAGATGCTAAAGAATTTAGAGCTAATGCTGACAATGATCCCGAGAGGGCAGAGTTTTGGCTTGAGAACTCTATCAAGGTATTTAATGAGGTTTCTTGCACACCAGATGAGTGCTTGAAATGTGTTATATCACTTCTAAGGGACTTAACATACCAGTGGTGGAATACTCTTGTATTTGTGGTACTAGAAGAAATAGTTACCTAGTGTTTCTTCCAAGAAGAGTTCAGAAAGAAATATATCAGTTAACAGTTCATTAATCAGAAATGCAAAGAGTTTTTAGAGCTGAAACAGGGCTGTATGTCTGTGATTGAATATGAGCGAGAGTTTGTTAGGCTCAGTAAGTATGCTCGGGAATGTGTTTCCATCGAGGCTATCATGTGCAAGGGATTCGAAGATGGGTTGAATGAAGATATCAGACTGCTGGTCGGGATTTTAGAGTTGAAGGAATTTGTTGTGCTAGTCGACTGAGCTTGCAAGGCCGAAGATGTAACAACCCAATTTCAGTGAAATCAGAACAATGGTCTTGGGACCACAAATTTGAGCCGGAAAATAAAATTTATTTTATTTTATTTTATGGTCTGTATTATTATAGACATGTCATGTAAAAATTTTGATAAGAAAATTTTACCGATTATGTGCTTAATTAGGAGAAGGACTAAATCGCATAAAATGCAAAAGTTGGATTCTAGTAGCTAGGAGGATCAAATAGCTATGGAATTCAAAACTTGAGGTCCTTATGTGGTAATTAGACCATTAATTAAAGTATGTAGATATTTTGGTGACTCATCAATGTAAATTTAGAAAAAGGGCAAGGACTAAATTGGAATTCAACTAAATTAGTTATTTAAAAAGATGAAAAGAAAATAAAAATCATATTTTCTCATCTTCTTCCCCCAAATAAATATGCAAACCCTAGGAGAGAGAGAAAAAACTTTCATGGCCAAATTGGGTAAGTTTCCTTGGCCTGTTTTTAGTAATTTTGATATTTTTGAAAACGGGATAATCTAATCTATCTATTTAGGGGACTAATTTGAAAAGTTATCAAGGTATAAAAATTGGGTCAAGGATGTATATGCTGGAAATTTGAAATTTATGGTAGAAAATGAAATATTGATGATAGATAAACAACTTTTACAAAGCAATTTTTCGAGAAAACTTGATTTAGGGACTAAAATGAAAAATGGTGAAAATCCATGGGAAATGCTAGATTTTACTCGTATAGATTCGAATAGATTCGGAAAATAGTGAATATGAGATGTGTAAAATTGGGTAAAATTTACTCGTATAAATTCGGATAGACCAAATTTAGAGCTAGAATGAGGAAAGAGGAAAATGTCGGATTAGTGGATTTTACGTACACAAACATTGTCGAGGTACGTTCGTGTAACTAAATGGTATATGTTTTTATGTTGAATTTAATTTTGTGTTTGTGAATTGTATAAATTTCATAAATATGTGAAATGATCACATACTCGTTATAGCCCGATAAATGAAAATGCCCGATCAATAATAATGCTTAATAAATGGTAAATGATAAAAATGTTACTTATATGCTTGAAATGAATGTGGAATGTATCTATTTGAATTATATGTATGATTTAGATGTAGGAAATAATCACATGCTAGTTAATGCTTGAGAAATGTTAAATCCCGTTTGAATAAAGGAAGAATCGATGGATAAATGTAATTTCCCAAAATAAATAAGGTTCTGCATTTGTTGTAGAATGGATTTAGCTCGAATGAGTAATCCTACTGAGTTTATTACAGAAGGGATTTATCCCGGACGGGTAATCCTGATTTAAGTCCTCTTGAGCTTATGTTATGGGTTGGATTTAACCCTGATAGGTAATCCAGATCAAGCTCTTTAGAGCATATGACATAAAAGGATTTAGCCTAGACTGGTAATCCTGTTGTATACATGTGTAGCTCGAGAGTGTACTCTCTAAAAATTGTACCTTAAGGGTACTATTGGACATGAATTGGTGGATTCTGATTTGTACACCTTGAGTGTACTACCAGTGTATCCATCGATATTTCAAATAAATTCAACGGGTAAAGCTCTGACAATGGCAAAGATGAATTTTAAAAAAAATTGACATGGAATGATACATATGATAAGGAAATATGACATGAAAAGAATATTACATGAAATATAAGAAGATGATATTTGTATATGAAAATTGCTTGACGAGAATGTTCATCCTTGATCATAGACCCATACACCTTGAATGTACTGCTACTTGTGTGACCTTAATACTCGAATAAAATGAGTAAAGTTCTGATATGAAATGATCCGAACTCAAAACGAACTACTATGAAGCTATACTTGTAATAATAAGAGATGGTCTATACATGTTAAATGAATACATGTTGTGAAAAACATATATGCATGGGAACTTGATTGTTGTTGAGCCCCTACATGTCTTGATGTCACTATGGAATATATGACTAACAAGGGTAATGAGGATGTGTGTAGGGCTTGAGATCAAAGTGGTTGAATATGCCTTACTTAGTTACCTCAAATAGAATGAATAGTAAGTTAAGTACCATGTTATACGAACTTACTAAGCATTTTATGCTTACTCTGTTTTATTTTCCCCTGTTTTACAGTAAATCGGATGCTCGTTGGATTGGAAGCTTGGCGGAGATCACTCATACTATCCATCGGCCTATGTCGGTATATATATGGTAAATCAATTATGGTTGTAATGGCATGTATAGGTTATGTTGGCGATATTGGCATAAAAATGTAAATGATGCTTGTAATCTAGCCATTGTGATGGCTAGTAATGGGTTGTTTTAATATACTTGTAATGTCAAAATATGGTAGCTACATATATGTTAAGTAGTTGATCAAATCATGTTTAATACATGGATTGAACTAAGTTAATATTGTAGGCATGTATGCATGAAATGATATGCCATGATGAATGATGGAATTTGCTTGATATTAATGCTTGAAATGGTTGGATTGCACTTGGTATGTTTTGGTGCAGGAAAATGGTGAATTTGGGTGAGAAATGAAGCTAGAAATGGCTTTATTTTGTCCACATGGGCAGACACACGGGCGTGTGCCTAGACTGTGTGTGACATACGGCCTGGTAACATAGGCATGTGGTTAGGCCGTGTGTCCCGACACCTTAATTTTGGGAAACAGTGTGTCTCAGTCGTGTGTGCCACACGGGCAGAGACACGGGCGTGTGTCTTGGCCGTGTGAAATCTACACCTAAATTCGAATTTAATTAATTAACCAGACGGCCTAGCACACGGGCGTGTAGCATGGCCATGTGTGCAAGTCAAAGAGTTGCACGGGGTCGAACACGGCCTCTAACATGGGCATGTCCCTTGGACTACACGGGCGTATGAGTCCCACATTAAATTTTTTTTTTGAAATGTCGCGAAAAATTCTTAGAAGTTCCGATTAAGTCCCGACTCGATTCTAATGCTCGAATTGGACCTTGAGGGTCCAATTAAGGGACACTATGAATAATCTCAGTTAATGAATAGTAACTTGCATGAATTATCTGGGAAATGTTTTGAAAAATTTTGGTAATGCTCTGTAACCCTGTTTTAACGACGAATACGGGTTAGGGGTGTTACATTTAGTGGTATCAGAGGTATGGTTTAGTCAGTTCTCGGACTGAACGTAGCGTATGTGGAGTCTAGAAATACATGCCATTATATAACCTGTGATAGTTTGATATCTCCTGACTCTGATGAAAATTGTCTTACAAATAGATAAAGATGCTTTCCTACTAAGCTAATTCTAATATTGTTGAAAGTGATATTCACGTGCCTGAGTAAAAACATTACTTATGATGAAATAGAATTCGAAAAGGTACGGATAAATGTTTTATAGTACATGAGAATGATGAATGTTATGTTATATAAGCATATATATATATATGAAAGTTAAATTTTGAGGCTTACGATCTCCACCCCTTTACTGATACAGTTTTATACAATGAAATTCACAAGATTTATATGGATTAAACTCATGAATGTGAAACTAAAGAGTTCAAAGGTTGAATGATTAATGATGTAGTTAGAATCGAGAATGGGTTTGTAAATAAAGATGGGTTCTGAAGAGAGATATCAGATTTTTTCTGAAAACTGTTTAGGATACACAATGCCTATTAAAGAAAGAAGTTATTTATGAGAAATTGATTTATTCAGATATGGTATCTACAGAATAAGTTAACTGAAAATTTCTTCCGAATAAGCTTTGCGAGTGAACTGAATGATATGAGATTATTGATGACTATATATGTTAGTGGAATAGTGATAAAATTACAAAAAAAAATTGAATACAACTGTTATAATCGGGCATATATCATAGCAATCCTTTCTGGGTATTTTATATGGGTATTCTATATGTACGGTTATTCTCAGAGGCAAGTGAAATCGTGCATGTACAGATGCAATATTTATCGTATTGAAAGGCTAGTAAATTATGATAGATGGGACTACTGAAATCTAGTTGATTCATGAGCGGTATTGCTTTATCATACTTAGGTTTTCTAATTTACCATGATTGATATAAGATTTGATGATAAGGTTCATATGATGATGTTTTCTATTTCTACTGATTGAAGCCCTGAATTGCAAATGTGCAAGATATATTGTCTTTATCACAGCTATTTCTACCAATGTATGCGTGATATTACTCTTTTGAATTTTCTCTAAGATATCATAAGTCTCTCTATTATTGAAACATGGTTTATTTGAGAAAGATATTCATCGGTCAGAGTTAATTACATTAATTACTGTAATAAGTATTGACTTGATCATGAGGTATGGTGATAGAGATCACAGATTATAGAAACTGAATTATTGCATTGGTTATTCTTGGGGCCACATTCGGTTCTCCCTCTTTTGATTTGAGGTACACTATTGATATTAAAGTGTTGCTTTATCTATACTGTTGAAATGTTGGTTATATTAATACACTATGGTTTTGAACCTATCTAATGGTTGTCGGTCATAATTGAAGTAGCTACATTGATGACATAGTTATTACAGAGAGGATGTAAGAGTTGAATGGACCGATACATGTCAGTAAAGTTTTAACCAGTTGGGAGCTATGTTGATCAAATTATTGATTCTTATTTAGCCTGAATTGGGTAAGGAATTTGTTATGACATTGATGTATTATTGAATGGGATTAGATTATGTTTTGATGCAGTAAGACAAAATAATAGCCTGTGCTTTCAGATAGTAAAAAAAAAAACACATGGAAAGAATTACCCAATATATGCTCTAGAATTGACAGTTATTGATTTTGTATTGAAATCTGATAACATTACTTGTTTGGTGAAAAATGTTGTATACTCACCGATTATAAAAGTTTGAAGTATCCGATGTTGCTAAAAGATTTGAATCTGAGAGAGCGTATATGGTTTGAAATGTTGAAAGATTATGACTTCAATTCCTCTCTTTGAGATTTTATATCCTAAGACAATCCCTTCCTTGACCATAAAATGGCATTTTTCCTAGTTAAGGACAAGATTCGTCTCTTCGCATCTCTTCAGTACCTTATCCAAATTACTCAAACAAATATCATAAGTGTTACCAAAAACAAAAAAATCATCCATGAAAACCTCGACAAAATTTTCAACCATATCAGTGAATATTGCCATCATGCATCGTTGAAATGTTGCAGGTGCATTGTATAAACCAAAAGGCATTCACCTAAAAGAAGACGTACTGTATGGACAAGTAAAGGTTGTTTTATGTTGGTCTTCCGAGGCTACAACTATTTGGTTATATCCCGAATAGCCATCTAAAAAATAATAGAATTCATTACCTGCCAGTCGATCTAACATCTGATCCATAAAAGGCAACGGAAAATGGTCCTTCTGAGTGGCTTTGTTCAATTTTCTATAATCAATATAGATTCTCCAACCGATAACAGTTCTCGTTGGAATTAACTCGTTATGCTTATTTTCGACAATCGTGATTCCACCTTTCTTCGGCACACATTGTACCAGACTTACCCACGAACTATCTGAAATAGGATAGATGATTCCTGCATCTAACCATTTGATCATTTCCTTTCTCACAACTTCTTTCATAATAGGATTGATCCTCCTTTGCCCATCAATTCGAGATCTTTCACCTTCTTCCAAAATAATTTTATGCATGCAAAAAGAAAGGCTTATACCTCGAATATTAGCTATGGTCCAACCAATTGCTTTCTTAAATTTCTTTAGAACAACAATTAGTTGCTCCTCTTGATCTTTCATCAACTCTGCTGAAACAATCATAGGCAAAGTAGAACAGTCACCTAAATGAACGTATTTCAAATGGGAAGAAAGTACCTTTAGTTTGAGTTTAGGTGGTTCTTCGATTGACAACTTGGGTTGCACAAATTCTCTGACTTCCAACTCCAACGGTTCAAACCGTGTGGATTGAACAAAATTTCTTGGATTGGCTTCCATCAAAGACATGTTTTTTTTCCTTCTTCATCCTCTACAGGGTCAAGATCTAAGGCTTTCTCCAATGGATCTTCTTTAAAATTGATTGCCATAGAAACCAAGGTTTCTATCTCTTCCATAACTGAACACTCTTCTGCTGGATCGGGAAATTTTATTACTTTAATAATGTTAAAGGTTACCTGATTGTCTTGAACTCTCATGGTGAGTTCACCTTTCTGCACATCAATTAACGTTCTTCCCTTGGCTAAGAAAGGTCTTCCAAGGATGATCGGTACTTCCTTATCTGCTTCAAAATCTAAGACAATGAAATCAGCAAGAAAAATAAATTTATCGACTCTTACCAAAACATCCTTGATCTTTCCCTCGGGATTTGCTAAAGATTGACCCTTTAGCTGAAGCGTCACAGTTGTAGGTCTTACTTCACCTATCCCTAACATCCTGAAAATATATTTAGGCATCAAGTTGATACTTGCTCCTAAATCACACAAAGCTTTACCACAGTAAGATTCACCAATGTTACAGTAAAGCTTCCTGGGTCTTTCAATTTCGGTGGCAGTTTATTCTGCAGGAACGTACTGCACTCCTTTGTCAAGGCAACAGTCTCATACTCACTAAGTTGTTTCTTCTTGGACAATATATCCTTCATAAACTTCACATAATTTGCAATTTGTTCTAAAGCTTCCACCAACGAAATATTGATGTGTAACTGCTTCAGAACATCCAAAAACTTCTTGAATTGCACCTCTTGTTTTTGCTTGTGTTACTGTAATCTTTGCGGGTATGGAGGTGATGGAAATTTCGATTGAACTGGACAACTTTTCTGAGTAGGTAAATCTGCATCCAAAGAAGATCTTAAAGTATCTGAATTTACTAAGTTAGGATTTACCTTATCAGTCTTTGCATATTTTGATTCCTTTGGTGTAGGAATTTCAACAGCTGGTTGATTCTTCTCAACGGGCTTATCTTCGACATCAATCAATTTGGGTTCCAGAATTTTACCACTTCGCAATGCCACTGCCTTGATATGTTCTTTACACAAATTTCTTGGATTCTCAGTATCGCTTGATAAGGAACCTTGCGGTCTATTACGAAGCTCTGTAGTTAGCTGACCTATTTGGTTTTCCAAATTTTTCAGTGTTACTGCTTAGCTTTGGATCAAAGCGTCATTCTTTGCCATGTACGCTTTCAACAAGTTCTCCAAACTGTTTGATGCCTCAGCTTGAGGTGGTTTTGGTGCTTGCTGAATAAACCCTTGAGATTGGTTGGGTCTATGCTGCAATGAGTTGTGGTTTGGTCCATATCCTTAGTTGCTCCAAGAAAAGTTAGGATGATTACGCCATGAAGGATTATAGAAGTTGGACTGGGGTCCTTGTCCACTTTTATTTTGATGTTGGTTCCCCACATAGTACACTGACTCGGGATTTGATGGATAATTTTCAAAAGAATGACCTTCCTCACAGTACACATAGGAAACTACTTCGTACGGACTTAGTGGTTGGGCTGCAAAATAATTAGCACTATTAGCGGTAAACTGTTTTAACATAGAGGAAATAGACTATACCTGAGCTGATAACGAAGTGAGGTCTTGAACTTCATGAACTCCAGCTACACATCTTCTTGAAGCTGTTCGATTTGTTGGCCATTGATAGTTATAACTCGTGATCCTTTCGATGATCTCATAAGCCTCATTATAAGACTTAGACAAAATTGCACCACTCGTAGAAACATCTACCATCAATCTTGTATGTGCATTGAGACCATTATAGAATGTCTCCAACTGGATACAATGAGGAATCCCATGATGAGGACACTTACGCAGTAACTCCTTGAATCGCTCCCAAGCCTCATAGAAAGACTCGTCATCCAATTGTTGGAAGGTTGTGATCACATTCATCAACTTAGCGTTTTTGCTAGGTGGGAAATACTTAACCAAAAATCTCTCTGCTAATTCTTGCCATATAGACATGGAACTTGGTGGCAATGAATTGAGCCATACTCGTGCTCGATCTCGCAATAAGTACAGAAACAAATTCAACCTCAGTGCATCTTTAGTCACACCAGCTAACTTGAATGAATCACTCACCTCCATAAACAATCGAAGGTGGAGATGTGGGTCTTCTGTGGGCATACCATTAAATTGGCCCCCCATTTGGAGCATTTGAAACATCACTGGTTTCAATTCAAATTAGGTTGCCTCAATATCTGGCCTTCTAATTCCTGGGTTTAACTCACTGAAAAGTGGCACAGCATATTATCTGATGCATCGATCCCTATCATCGACAATGAGGATAGGATTTCGTACATGACCAGCTTCATTACCTTAGTCTTGATTCTGATTTCCAAGGTCCATCTTGACTTGTCTTTGAGCTGTTCGTTCACGTCTTCTTTGTCTGAAAGTTTGCTCAATTTCAGCGTCTACAGGGAGTAAATCGATAATTCGGTCTATGCTCATAAACACCTAAAAAGAAAATCACAAAATTAAAAAGAATAAGTTAGTAATGTTAGAAATAAATCAAATTGAAAATAAATAATTTCATGAAAGAAATGACTATGGCAACAGTTGACAATCCCCGGCAACGGCGCCCAAAACTTGTAATGCGTAGGTTTGTGCAAGTGTACACAGTCGTTATCAAGTAATAAGTAAGTATCAAGTTATCATCTCCATAGGGATTGTATTTGTGCTAAGTCACTTAATTTGTAAAATTAGACTAACAATTTGGTAAATAAAAACACAATTTAGTTGAGAAGTGATGATTAAAATATATTAAGCTAAATGCAATGATCCCTAATGCAAATTAACCTAAGTATGAAAACTATATGAATGAAATAGATTTTAGCAAAATTAAACACAATTTTCAACAATTATAACATAAATAAACTAGGACAATTACTTTAATTAAACTCAATTTATTATTAACATGCTTAATAATATTCGAAAAAACATTCCATGGCAACTCGATCTTTCATGAGTTTGGAAACCACGTTAGATCCTTTCGGAATCCTTTACTTAGTAAATACATATTTTACTGATCCTTATTTACTGAAGATTTCTCAGTATTCGTGCGAGGTAATAGGGACGTGTTAGGTTTGATACAGTTTAATCAAACAAATCTAAAAACTATGCAGATAACATAGCCTGGTCAGGGTTTTTATGCCACCTGTAATTTAATCGGGTTAGGATCTAAATTGAGCATGCACATTTCAATTATGCGTCCACTAGCCGTCGTCTGGTTAGGATCGCTTAGCTAATTCAGGTGCATTTCAATCACGTATGAACGAAATACAGACTTGATTTTAATTGAAAACATGATCGATTGAGGCACAAGCATTATAAACATGAATCTAATAAATATTATTTAATCAAAGCAATCATCCTAGCTTAAATAAAATTAATCTAATATTGTTGTAAACAAGAACAAAGAACACATAGAAAACATCTTTAAATTAAATTAAAGAAAAGAAAGATTAAACCCAATTTAGAGTGGCTGTCACCCAAGACTCTGACTGACGAGGCTCCTTCGTTCCTTTGCTTCGCTCCTTTGCTGATGGCTCTCCAAGGTGGCCGATCAAGGGTTCTTTAAGAGGCTCAAATGCTAAAATCTTTATGAAAAGATGATGATAGGCTTGGGGAGAAAAGAAAAATGCTAAGAGAATTCAGAGAGGAGAGAATGATGAATGATGAGGGATGAGTAGAAATGTGAGAATGAGGTCTTATTTATAGGTGTGGAGAGGGGGATAGTTTACTAAAAATAGGAGTTTTCATCTTTTGAAGCATCTTCCATGGGTGGCCGGCCATAAATTGAGGAAGTTGAGCTTGATTTTTGGTCAATTTGAGTGCCACAACAACTTAGGACTGAGACTCGGTCAAGTGTAAATCTTCAGGTAAATCTCTAATTTCTCCAACTCTTCAAGGACCTTGTGCAATTAAACCAAAAAGTGGTTTATGGATAGCCATGTGTAGCCGAATTTTGGGTTGACTTGGTCCCCAATTTGGACTGTTTTGTAATCCAGCAAAGCTATCAGACCTATCTAGAATAAATCAACAAGTTAGAGGACCAAAGAATAAAATTTATCCAATTTAATTAATTAATTTAAAACCCAAATTATTAATGAAATATTTTAAAATGAATTATTAAATACAATTTTATATTTTATTATTTAATTTAATCATGTATGACCCACTTTATATCTTAAAAAATATAATATATTCAAATTAATATAAAATAAACCATTTATTGCATGAAAACTATATACTAAATCATAAAATCACATTTTAATAATTTCTATGTCCTAATTTCATATTTTCACATATTTCATTAATTTATTAAACAATTACTTAGTTTTAACAACAATTTTAAGTAAAAAGGTGATAAATTACATAAGAAAAATCCTATATATTTTTCCATTTACAAAAATCTCTGTATATTTTGCAAGCCATGGATATCAAATATGATTGTCTAATAATAACTTAATTTTAGCTGAGTATAGAGCTAGACCGGTGTCTTTACAACAGATCAGTGAAACTCAGAAAAGTGATAATGAGTTGTGAGTTAAATGAGTATAGTGTAAAATAATTTCTGAATCAGAATTTCAGAATAAACTCGGTAAATGTCTGTTATTCAGAGACAGAGTCTGTGTATTGAAGAAATTAGAACTTGTATTGAAAATTTTACATGAATGATCACAGTGGTACTATGCCTGTTTATCGGGAGAATGATGAAATGCATAATGATTCGAAAAAGATGTATTAGTATCTTGGAAATGAAATGTGGTATTTCTTAAATTGTACTTAAATGGTGGATGTACTAGCAAGATAAGGATGAAATTTTCAAGATGGTTATATTCAGAGAAAATATCGAAGTGGAAATGGGACAAAGTTACTATGAACTTTATGTTGGGATTATCCCTGTCTATGAAAAAGAAAGATACTATTTGAGTAATTGTTGATTGTTTGACTGCACATTTTATTCTGACATGAATGGATTTCTCGCTTGATAAATTGCTTGAATTACCTGTTTTTAAGATTGACAGATTATATGATGTGCTAGTTTCTGTTATTTCTGATAAAGATCTACGGTTTATATTCCAATTTTGAAACAAGTTACAAGAAACTCTGGGTACATGGTTACATTTTAGTACAATATTTCATCCTCAGATGGATGATCAATCTGAACATATGATTCAGATTTTTGAAGATATGCTTCGACGTTGTGTACTTGAATTTGAAGGTAATTGAGAAAAGTACTTGCCTTGGGTTGAAATTACTTATAACAGTTAACAGTCAAATATAAAATTATACTGTACGAGGCTTTATATGGTCACAAATGCAAAACTCCAGTGTTTTGGACGGAGTTCAGTAAGAAAAGATACATGTAGTAATTTTGATTTGTTGAACCTGAAGAGAGATGAAAGGGACTTGAAACAGTTTAAAAGCAATTTTTGATCGTTAGAAATCCGATGTGGATCTAAAATGAAAAGAAATAGAGTTTCTGATGGTGACAAAGTATTTCTTGAAATTCACCATGAAAGAAAGTTCTTCGGATTGGCTGTACAAGCAAAATTAAGTCTGCAGCTTACTGGGTCATATGAGATTATTGAAAAGAATTGAGCCTGTTAAGTATTGATTGGTATATTTATTAGAGTTCTATAATATTCACAATGCCTTTCATGTGTATATGTGTTACAACGGTATCGATCAAACCCATCATCTGTTATTTCCCTGATAGATATTGAAATTTAGCTTGGCATGACTTACAGTGAGTGACTAGTTGAAATTCTAGTATGTGAAGTGAAAGAAACGAAAAATGTAAAGATAGCTTTAGTGGAAGTTCTTTGACAGTGATATGATGTAGAGTGTAACACCCCTAACCCGTATCCGTCGCCGATATAGGGTTATGAGGCATTTCCGATCAAAGCACAACATATAATTTACATTTCTCATACATGATTCAATTACACATAAATACCAATCTAACATAATCATATTGTCCCTTATAAGGCTCTACAAGACCTTAAAACATGCTGAAATGAGGTTCGGGACTAAACCGATAACGTTTGCAAACTTTAGGAAACACATAAAATTTTCAAACATTCAAGGGTCACACGCCTGTGTGAACAGGTCGTGTGCCTCACACGGCCATCAGACACGCCCGTGTCACAGACTGTGTAAAAACAGGGCATACATAGTGACTTGAACCACACGACCGAGGACACGTCCGTGTGCCATGGTCGTGGAAAACTGGAGGGGTTACTGACTTGGGTCACACGGCCGACCACACGCCCATGTGTCAGCTTGTGTCTCACACACGGCCAATAGACACGCCCGTGTGTCTAGAGCATGTCAAAATTTTAGGGTATGCTGACTTAATATTGAAGGGCTACCCCAGGGGACACACGGCCGTGTAGCATGACCGTGTGTCGTACACGACTGAGACACACGCCCGTGTGGACAAAAATAGGCTATTTGCAAAACCAATTTGCCACCCTTTCCTCATGCACACCTAGCAACCAAAATGGTACCATTTCAATACATTAATAGGCAACCAAAACATGCTATTTCATACACATTTCATGCCATTTATACATCATCCTTTTCATTGCTCAATTCCACAACCAAAAACATGCCAAATCAAATTGATACTTTAACTAGTATTCACATTTAGACATAACCCAAATCATCAAGCATTTACTAAACCAAAATGGCATCCAAACATCATCTTAAATTATACCAAAGCTTACCATTTCTCAAACCATAACACATCCTTAACAATTTACTAAATACTTATTCATTAACCCATCAAAATAACCATATCATGTCTACCAAAACATAAGGTGCCATAAATACATCGCATATCACATATTAACTCATAATATAAGTCAAATTCAACTTCATCAACAACACCATCTACAAGTTAACTCACATGGCTAAATTCAAAGTTCAAAACATACCAAAATGACACTAGCTTATACATGCCATATACCGTATATACAAAGCTTCAAAAGTACCAACAAGTTGATCGATAGTGTGACGATGTTCCTGATGATCCCCGAATCCGAGCTAGCTTTGATTTATCTATAAAACAAGGAAAGAACACACAAAGTAAGATTTAAAAGCTTAGTAAGCCATACACAAATAAAATACTACATGAATCAACATCATTTCCATCAATAGGCAAAGAATGAGTAAGCATATATAAACACACAGACCTTTCTCTTTGTACACATGTTCATTATCATAATTGAATTCATCAAATATTTTCCTTTCAATACTTGTACAAATCTCATACGTACCTGAGTCATTTAACTCATTCCCACATTCTTTCTTGACTTGACTTTTGCCCGTTGAACCATTCGGAATCATTAAGGATACTCAAAAATCACATAAAGCTCGTAAATGCCATATCCCAGATATGGTCTTACATGTTATCACATATCGATGCCACTAACAGGGTCTTACACGAAATCAAATAACGATGCCAATGTCTCAGACATGGTCTTACAAGTAATCACAATACAATTCCAATGTCCTAGACATGGTCTTACATGTAATCACATCTCGGTATCCTAATGTCATGACATTTGTATCCTATACCATTCTTAAGGTTCGTACAAGACTTTCAGATGTCGTAACTCTGTTGATTCTTACTCATATTTGCTCGTTCAACATTCATAGCAATTCAATGACAATTAAACATGTATAATTCAATTTAAAGACATTTATTTGCATATGAACTTACCTTGTATTCAGGATAAACAGACGGGGTCGACTATTCGATAACCTTCGATTTCCCTCAATCTAAATCCGATTTCTTTCTTTCAAGATCCATATGAATTCAAAATTAACTCATTTATTCATTGATTCATCCAATTCAGTACAAAAACACATATTTAAGCTAATTTACACTTTGGCCCTAAACTTTCACATTATTACAATTTAGTCCTTAATTCAATAAACACAAAATTCACACAATTCAATTTAAACCCATCTGTGCCGAATTACTATAGTACCCCTAGTAGCCCATATTTCTCATTTATTCACATTTTTAACCCCATATTTTTATCTTTTCTCAATTTAATCCCTAGAATACATTTTTACTCAAAATCACTTTACAAAACATAGATATCTAACACTAAGCTTTCATAATTCATCATCAATCATTCAAAAACACATGAATTCATCAATGGAAACTTTCAAAACATTAAATTTTTTTGCAAATTACTCTCTGGGCTAGCTAGTACTCAAAGTAACGATCACAAAAACATAAAAATCATCAAAAACGGATCAAAAATGTACCTTAATTGCTTGAATATACTAGGCCGAATGAAGAAACCTAGTTTTTCTTATTCTCCCTTCAAAATTCAGCTACAAAGATGATAATGAAACCATATTTTTATTTTTTTACTTAATAATTCATTATTAACTAATTTACAAATTTAACCTTACTTAAAACATTATTATTTCACATAAACCATGTCCGTTAATGTCCACTCATAATATTAATGGTCTAATATCAACATAAGGACCTTTGGTTTAATAAACCATAGCAATTACACACATTTAACCTATAGAATGCCACTTTTGCATTTTACGTGATTTAGTCCTTTTCTCAAATTAAACATCCAAACAATAAAATTAAATCACGAAACTTTCACACATATGTAATCACATGCTATAAACACCAAAAATAATATTAAAATAATTTTATGACCTCGGATTTGTGGTTCTAAAACTACTATTCTGATTTAGCTAAAATCGGGCTGTTACATAGAGAAAGCTGCCTGGGAAAAACTAGATGGAGACATGAGAAAGTAATGCTGGAATCTCTTTACTAGTAAAAATTTTTGAGGACAAAAATTTCTTAAGGGGGAGAGTTGTAACAGCCCAATTTCGGTGAAATCGGAATAGTGGTCTCGGGACCACAAATTCGAGCCGAAAAATAAATTTTATTTTATTTTATTTTATGGCCGTATTATTATAGGCATGTCATGTGAAAATTTTGATAAGAAAATTTTATCGATTATGTGCTTAATTACGAGAAGGACTAAATCACATAAAATGCAAAAGTTGGATTTTAATAGCTAGAAGGATCAAATAGCTATGGAATTCAAAACTTGAAGTCCTTATGTGGTAATTAGACCATTAATTTAAGTATGCATATATTTTTGTGACTCATCCATGTAAATTTAGAAAAAGGGCAAGGACTAAATTGGAATTCAACTAAATTAGTTAATTAAAAAGATGAAAAGAAAATAAAAATCATATTTTCTCATCTTCTTCCCCAAAATAAACATGGAAACCCTAGGAGAGAGAGAAGAAACTTTCATGGCCAAATTGGGTAAGTTTTCTTGGCCCGTTTTTAGTAATTTTGATATTTTTGAAATCGGTATAGTCTAGTCTATCTATTTGGGGGACTAATTTGAAGAGTTATCAAGGTATAAAAATTGGGTCAAGGATGTCTATGCTGAAAATTTGAAATTTATGGTAGAAAATGAAAGATTGATGATAGATAAACAACTTTTACAAAGTGATTTTTCGTGAAAACTTGATTTAGGGACTAAAATGAAAAATGGTGAAAATCCATGGAAAATGTTGAAATTTGTGAAATAATGTGTTGTAAAAGTTGTATGTATATCACAGCTAGGCTTGGGTAGAGGGCCGAATTTCATGAATTTCATTTTCCGAGCCTAGGAACAAAATGGTAATTTATGAAAAAGTTAGGGGCAAAATGGTAATTTTGCCTAGGATGTAAATTGAGTCCAAAGGAATATGAGATGTGTGAAATTGAGTAAAATTTACTCGTATAGATCCGGATAGACCAATTCTGAGTTAGAACGAGGAAAGAGGAAAATATCAGATTAGTAGATTTACGTACATAAACATTGTCGAGGTAAGTTCGTGTAACTAAATTGTATATGTTTTTATGTTGAATTTAATATTTTGTTGTGAATTGTATAAATGCCATAAATATGTGAAATGATCACATACTTGCTGTAGACCGATAAATGAAAATGCCCGATCAATAATAATGCTCGATAAATGGTAAATGATAAAAATGTTACTTATATGCTTGAAATGAATATGGAATGTATCTATTTGAATTATATGTATGATTTAGATGTAGGAAATAATCACATGCTAGTTAATGCTTAAGAAATGTTAAATCCCATTTGAATAAAGGAAGAATCGATGGATAAATGTAATTTCCCGAAATAAATGAGGTCCTGCATTTATTACAGAATGGATTTAGCTCAGACAAATAATTTTACTGACTTCATTACAGAAAGGATTTATCCTGGACGGGTAATCCTGATATAAGTCCTCTCGAGCATATGTTATGGATTGGATTTAGCCCGAACGCGTAATCCAAATCAAGCTCTTTAGAACATATAACATAAAAGGATTTAGCCTAGACTGGTAATCCTGTTGTATACATGTGTAGCTCGAGAGTGTACTCTTTGAAAATTGTACCTTAAGGGTACTATTGGTCATGAATTGATGGATTCTGATTTGTACACCTTGAGTGTACTACCTGTGTATCCATCGATATTTCGAATAAATTCAACGGGTAAAGTTCTGATAATGGCAAAGATGAATTTAAAACAAATTGACATGGAATGATACATATGATAAAGAAATATGACATGAAAAGAATATCACATGAAATACATATTTGTATATGGAAACTACTTGACGAGAATATTTATCCTTGATCATAGACTCGTACATCTTGAATGTACTACTACTTGTGTGACCTTAATACTTGAATAAAATGAGTAAAGTCCTGATATGAAATGATCTGAACTCGAAACGAACTACTATGAAGCTATACTTGTAATAATAAGAGATGGTCTATACATGTTAAATGAATACATGTTGTGAAAAGCATATGTGCAAGGGAACTTGATTGTTGTTAAGCCCCTACATGTCTTGATGTTACTATGGAATATATGACTAACAAGGGCGATGAGGATGTGTGTAGGGCTTGAGATCAAAGTGGTTGAATATGCCTTACTTAGTTACCTTAAATAGAATGAATGGTAAGTTAAGCACCACGTTATACGAATTGACTAAGCATTTTATGCTTACTCTGTTTTATTTTTCCCTGTTTTAGAGTAAATCGTAAGCTTGGCAGAGATCACTCATACTATCCATCGGCCTATGTCGGTATATATATATATATATATATATATATATATATGGTAAATCAATTATGGTTGTAATGGCATGTATAGGTTATGTTGGCCATATTGGCATGAAAATGTAAATGATGCTTGTAATCTAGCCATTTTAATGGCTAGTAATGGGTTGTTTTAATATACTTGTAATGTCAAACTATGGTAGCTACATATATGTTAACTAGTTGATCAAATTATGTTTAATACATGGATTGAACTAAGGTAATACTGTAGGCATGTATGCATGAAATGATATGCCATAATGAATGATGAAATTTGCTTGATATGAATACTTGAAATGGTTGGATTGCACTTGGTATGTTTTGGTGCAGGAAAAGTGAGAAATGAAGTTAGAAATGACTTTATTTTGTCCACACGAGTAGACACACGGGTGTGTTTCTAGAACCTGTGTGACACACGGCCTGGTAACATGGGCATGTGGTTAGGTTGTGTGTCCCCTACACCTTAATTTTGGGAAACAGAATGTTTAGAATTAAGCACATGGGCAGAGACACGGGCGTGTGTCTCAGCCGTGTGTACCACATGGCCTAGAACACAAGCATGTGTCTCAGCCGTGTGTGCCATATGGCCTAGAACACAAGCATGGGTCTCAGCCATGTGAAATCTGCACCTAATTTGAGTTGGATTAATTAACCACACGGGCTAGCACACGAGCGTGTGGCATGGCCATGTGTGGAAGTCAGAGGGTTACACGGGATCAAACACGACCTCTAATACAGGCGTGTCCCACGGTCACACAGGCGTGTCCCTTGGACCACACAGGTGTGCGAGCCCCTACACTTGGAAAAATTTTGAAATGTCGCGAAAAATTCTTAGAGGTTTCGACTAAGACCCGACTCGATTCAAATGCTCGAATTGGACCTCAAGGGTCCAATTAAGGGACATTATGAATAATCTCTGTTAATGAATAGTAACTTACGTGAATTATCTGGGAAATATTCTAAAAAAATTTGGTAACGCTCTGTAACCCTGTTCTGACGATGGATACAGGTTAGGGGTGTTACAGATGAGTTGAGCAAAGGAACGAGAAAAGCTGAGTTTGAGGCTAGAGATTCAAGAAAAAGACCGATGAATAAGTCATTTCAATCTTCGTCAAAGAAATCGTGGGATTTGTATACTCGTTCAAATGCTTCAACTGGGTATCCCAACAGAGATTGTGGGAAGCGATATTCAAGTTTTAAGGCCCAAACTACGTCAATAGCGAGCCTTGGTAATGCTAGATCTAATTGACCTGAATGTCAACACTGTGGTAGACGACACTTCGGTGAATGTAGGATGAATAACCGAGCTTACTTTAAATGTGATTCCCAAGATCACTTTATTTGAGATTGCCCTAAAATGACTGAGAAAGATAATTTTTAGAATGAAAGACCGAGCAACACTGCCACTAGAGGGAGGCCAGTGAGAAATACTGGAAATGGTAATAGTAGCAGAGGTGCAACAAAAGATTTAACTGCGAGATCAGAGGTCAGAGCACCTGCTAGAACTTAAGGTATTCGCGCTTGCGAAGATGGTCATCCTTTGATGTTATCACTGGTACATTTTCTCTCTATGATACTAATATAGTTGCATTGATTAATCCTGGATCGACTTATTCTTATATTTGCATGGATTTGGTATCTAGTAAGAATTTGCCTGTTGAGTCTACTGAATATGTGACTAAGGTGTCAAACCCCTTAGGCAAATATGTCTTAGTTGATAAAGTTTGCAAGAGCTGTCCTTTAATGATTCAGGGTCACTGTTTTCTGGCTGACTTAATGCTTTTACCGTTTGATGAGTTCGATGTAATTCTTGGAATGGATTGGTTGACTCTACATGATGTCGTAGTGAATTGTAGGCGAAAGATTATTGAATTGAAATGTCAAAATAATGAAATTCTTCGAATTGAATCAGATGAGTCGGGTGAGTTGCCAATTGTGATTTTGTCGATGTCGGCTCAGAGGTATGTAAGAAAAGGGTGTGAAGCTTATCTTGCATATGTACTGAATACGAAAGTGTCTGACTTAAAGATTGAATCTATGCTGATAGTTTTTGAATACACGGATGTGTTTCCAAAAGAGTTGCCTAGGTTGCCACTGATCAGAGAGGTTGAGTTTACTATCGATTTAGTACCGGGGACTTCATCGATATCGATAGCTCCGTATAGAATGGCTCCCACTGAATTGAGAGAATTGAAGTCTCAGTTGCAAGAGTTGATAGATAAGGGTTTTACGAGACTGAGTTTTTCGCCCTAGGGTGCACCAATGTTATTCGTCAAGAAGAAAGACAGATCCATGAGACTTTGTATAGATTATCGTCAGCTTAACAAGGTTACAATAAAGAACAAGTATCCTTTGCCGAGGATTGATAATTTGTTCGATCAGTTGAAAGAGGCAACAATGTTCTCAAAGATAGACTTGAGATCAGGATATTATCAGTTGAGAGTTAAAGAGTCGGATGTGCTGAAGACCGTGTTCAGAACGAGGTACGACATTATGAATTTCTTGTTATGTCGTTTGGGTCAACTAATGCTCCTACAGTTTTTATAGACTTAATGAATCGGATTTGTAACAGCCCGATTTAGACCCTAATCGGAACGATGGTTTTGGGACCATGAATCCTAGCCCGAAAAATATTTAAAAATTTTTTTTGTGTTTATTTTGTGTGAATTTATATCTATGAAATTTTCGTGATTTAATTTTGTCGTCCGATTAAATAAAAGGACTTAATCGCGTAAATTAAAAATTGGGTAGTTTAATCTATAAGGGCCAAAATGCTATTGGCTCTTAAAATGGAAGCTTTGCTGTTGCAATTAGCCCATAAACTATTAAGTGGATGGCAATAGGTTATATTATAAGGTTTCGATATAAATTAAATAAGGTTACTTTAATAAATTAATATTATAAACTATTATAATATAATATATATTATAAAAGTAAAATAAGAAGCCAAATTCACATTATGTTCTTTGACTGAAACCAAAATAAGAAAGAAAAAAAGAAAAGAAAACCTAGTTCGGCCATTCTCAAGCTCGATCAAGGTACGTGCTTAGCTCGGTTTTTGATAATTTCTACGTTTTTGAGATCGTTGCTTAGTAATCTTCAAGACCCATGCTTTAATTTTGATTTTGATGAATATTTTGAGTTGTGCCATTGTTGAGAGCTTGTGATTTTTGTTGTTTGATGATGAAATATGAAAGATATGTTTTAGATTAACATATTTTGTATTGGAGTTTTTGATGATTTTGAGTAATTAGAACTAAATCGCAAAAATAATAATTTGAGGACTAAAATGTGAAATAAATGAAAAATATGGGCTTGTATGAAGACTAGGAGTATTCGACCAAACATGGGTATCTTGAAGTTTTGAATATTTTGTGTCTTGTGAAATAGGGACTAAATTGTAAAAAGTGTAAATGTCAGGGGTAAAATAGTAATTTGCCCATTTATGTGTTTTTGGACTAAATTGAATGAAAATATATTTGAATGAGCTTAATTTAAATATGTTTAGATCAAGAATCAAAGAAATCGAATTTGGATCGGGGAAAAACGAAAGTCGTCGACTAGCTGTCCCGTTCCGTTTTACATTGTCTGGGGTAAGTTTATAAGTAAATAGAAGTTGTTAAATTTCAATATATGTGATTAATAGATAGTTATATTTATTAAAAGTAAATTACAAATCGATATTGAAAATAGAAATAATCTATGTTTGATAATAAGTGATGAAGGAGTTTAGTATTAAATGTGATGACATGAATTATATATGTTAAAATGTTGGTTATTTTTATATTAATTACAAGGCTATATTCAGCTAAATGAAATATGTAAGTGACATTTAAATGTGAATCATGGTTAAATGTGTATATATATATATACATATTCGATTATTTAATGATAATGTGATTTTGGTTATGAATGATAATATTGCTAATGAACTTATGTACAATTTGGCCGATTTTTAAAGTTGATACCTGGAAGTATATGTGGCGTCGATATGTGACTCCGATATATGTGTGCGAGTAAGACCACGTTTGATACGTTGGCATCGATATATGACTCCGATATATATGTACGAGTAACACCCTGTCTGGGGCAGTGGCATTGATATGTGATTACATGTAAGACTACGTCTGGGACGTTGGCAATGTATGGTATATGTGATTATCTGAGTGTCCTATCCATTTTTGAATGGTTCAATGGGCAATATTAAGTTAAGATCGAATGAAAAATCGAGATAAAAGATTTAGGTATGTATTTATACTAAGTTATGAAATTATGGTAATTTAGATACTTGAATCAATGATATAAATGTTATTTGTCATCGTGAATTACATATATACATATGTAAAAGTATATGTTCGGTTTAATAATGTATTCATGATGCAAATGAAAGTATATGTGAATATGAAAATTATAATTGGTTAAATGTTTAGTATATGCGATCTTGTAAATGTGATTTATGTATATTCGTATATGAATGAGTATATTCGGCCAAGGATTAATTTGTGACCTTAGAAGTGAAAAATAATTATAATATTAACTACATGTGTATTTATTCCATTTAGATTTGATGCATAGTTATATATTTGATAAATGCATATTTTTGCAAGTTTGAAAATGTATATGAATATAATATAATGATTCCATTATAATGAAACATAAGTGTTATTAAGTTACTTAATTGCTTATGACTTACTAAGCTATGAAAGCTTACTGTGTGTGTTTATGTTTGTCTTTGTTTTATAGATTTTGGAATCTAACTACGAGCTCGGGGATCTTCAGCAAAGTCCATCATACCATCGACTGTTTTTGGTATTTTATAAGTTTAAACTTGGATCTATGGCATGTATAATATTTAGTTAAGTTTTAATTTGAATATGTATTAAGCCATGTGAATATGGCTTGTTTATTTTATTAGGTTCGATCTTAAGGTTTGACCAAATCTTGGTTATAATTGATATGGTTGGAGTTTATTTTGGTATGCATATGTTATGACATGTATGATTTGTGTTTTGGTGATATGTTTGTGATGTTGATCGTAAGATTGAAAAAAAAATATATGTTAATGATGAATCATAATCAGCCATGAAAGTAGCTCATTTTGGATGTATGATTTGTGGTATATTTTGTAAGGTGATTGATTATAAAATTTGGCTTAAGTGAGGTTAATATGGTTGATAGATATGAATAGGTATGATGTTTAAGTAAGTTTCGGTTTTGATATATATGTGTGAAGTGGCCGGCACATTTGGTAATGGTTGTCTAGATATGGTTTTGGTTTAAATCTATTTTGAAAACATCGAGCATGCTATATGTAAATGGTATATTTGGTTTGAATGAAATTGTGGGTGTATATTTTTGAAGAGTGGATGTTCGGCTGTGTAATGGAACAGATATAAATACAAGTTTATTATCTTAAATCATTGTTTATAAATGAGATGTTAGCATAATAAATAGCTTGCGAGATGACTATGTTTAAATTTGGCAAACAAGGTGAATTAACTTTCGGTGGTTGTATAATAATTGAGATATCATGTATTTGTTGAAAAGTTGGATTGCTTTGGTTATATGGATTTATATATAAACTTAGCCGAAAATATGGCTATTAAATTAGTCTGAGTATGACAATAGTTAATTTAATTGATATGTCCTAATAGCATGTCAAAATTTGAGTTGGTATGCTATATTTATGCTGGATGAATAATTAATA
Source organism: Gossypium anomalum (assembly GCA_025698475.1). Classification (NCBI taxonomy): domain Eukaryota; kingdom Viridiplantae; phylum Streptophyta; class Magnoliopsida; order Malvales; family Malvaceae; genus Gossypium; species Gossypium anomalum. The sequence continues at coordinate 17,483,647 of CM046963.1, read as the reverse complement.
ATATATATATATATATATATATATATATATATATATAATGATGTGTTGGTATGAAGGATAAAATAAAATGTTTGATTATTCAGTCAGGTAATTTGGAAAATGTTTCATATGTATAAAGTGATAGAGCGTAATAGAAGTAGACAACAAACAGGGCATATGTGTCTGCATGTTATATATATGTTTGATTAAAGATTTAACAAATGACTATATGAATAGTAACTTCAATTTTTAATAAAGTTGCATGTAGGTCTGATCTAAGTAATTAATAATGAAATATTTATTTCCATGTGCTTATATCCGGCCATTTGATAATGATTAAAGTTGTATGTTATCTAATTTATGTGTAACCTGTAAATTTGGTTTGATTTAATATATGTTCGGTTGTGATAATTTAAGATGAATAATTTCTATGTGTATTTATAATTATCCAAAAGTTGTGTTTAGTTAGTGATACTTCGTAACCCTTTTCGGTGACGATTACAAGTTAGGGGTATTACAGGATTTTCTGACAGTATTTAGATAAATTTGTGGTTATTTTTATTGATGACATTCTGATTTATTCCCGAGATGAGTCTAAGCATGCCGAACATTTAAGAATTGTATTATAGACCTTGAGAGATAGGAAATTGTTTGCTAAATTCAGCAAAAGTGAGTTTTGGCTCCGAGAGGTTGGATTTTTGGGACACAATGTTTCAACAGAAGGTATACGAGTTGACCTGAGTAAGATTTCGATAGTTTTCGATTGGAAACCACCAAGGAATGTATCTGAACTTAGAAGCTTTTTGGGTTTGGCTGGTTATAATGGACGTTTTGTTAAGGGATTTTTGATGATTGTTACACCTATGACTAGATTGTTACGAAAAGATGTGAAATTCGAGTGGTCTGAAAAATGTCAAAAGAGTTTTGAACAGTTGAAAGCATTATTGACTGAGGCACTAGTGTTAGTGCAACCTGAGTCGGGAAAAGTGTTTGTGATTTTTAGCGACGCGTCATTGAACAGTCTTGGTTGTGTGTTAATGCAAGAGGGTAAAGTGATAACTTACGCCTTAAGACAGTTGAAACAACACGAGAATAATTATCTGACGCACAACTTGGAATTAGCTACTATTGTGTTTGCTTTAAAAATTTGGAGATACCATTTATTCGATGAGAAGTGTCGCATCTTTACCAATCACAAGATTTTGAAGTATTTAATGACTCAGAAAGATTTGAATTTGCGACAATAAAGATAGCTCGAGTTATTGAAAGATTATTAGTTAGTGATCGACTATCACCCGGGGAAAGCGAACGTAGTCGCAGATGCTTTAAGTAGAAAGTCTTTGTTTGCTTTGAGGGCGATGAACACATGGTTAGCCTTATCTGATGATGGATCGATTTTGGCCGAGTTGAAAGCCAGACCAGTGTTTCTTCAGCAAATATGCGTAGCTTAGAAAGGTGACAATGAGATGCAAGCTAAGAGAGTTCAATTCAACTCGAATAGTGATTCAAAATATCAGATTGGATCCGATGATTGTTTGAGGTTTCGAGAAAGGATTTGTGTACCTAGAGATACTGAGCTGAGTCAGAAAATTCTTCATGAGGCACATAATGGTTATCTATCTGTTCATCTTGGGAGTACCAAGATGTATAATGATTTGAAGGAATTGTATTGGTGGTCAGGCATGAAACGAGACATTTCAAAGTTTGTAATGAGATGTTTGATCTGTCAACAAGTGAAAGCTGAAAATCAAGTATCTTCGGGTTTACTTCAGCCTGTAACTATACCTGAGTAGAAATGGGATAGAGTTAATATGGATTTCGTAATGGGGTTACCTCTGACTCTGAAGAAGAAAGATGTTGTATGGGTCATTGTTGATAGATTGACGAAATCGATTCATTTATTTCGGTACGTATCGATTATTCACTTGATAAACTTGTTGAATTGTACATTGCTGAAATTGTTAGATTGCACGGGGTGCCTACTACTATTATTTCGGATAGAGATCTGAGGTTTACGTAGCGATTTTGGAAGAAATTGCAAGAAACGTTGGGTACGAAGTTGAATTTTAGTACCGCATTCCATCCGCAAACTGACGGTCAATATGAGAGAGTGATTCAAATTCTTGAAGATCGAATTTGCTTATAACAACAGTTTTCAATCGAGAAACAGATTCACAGGGTTGATTTGGTTAGAGAAACTGAAGAGAAAGTGAAAGTAATTCGTGATTGTTTGAAAGTAACTTCGGATCGACAAAAATCGTACGCAGATTTGAAATGGAAGGATATCGAATTTCAAGTTGGTGATAAAGTGTTTCTAAAAGTGTCTCCGTGGAAGAAAATTCTTAAATTTGGTCGTAAAGGCAAGTTGAGTCCGCGTTTCATTGGGCCGTATGAGATTATTGAAAGAATAAGGCCAGTGGCATATCAACCATCTTTGCCGTCGAAATTAGAAAAGATCCACAATGTATTTCATGTGTCGATGTTGCGACGATATCGATCAGATCCATCACATGTAATTTCCCCAACAGAAATTGAGATTCGACCCGATATGACATATGGTGAAGAACAGATCAAAGTGTTAGCTTGAGAGGTTAAACAGTTGAGAAATAAAAGCATAGCTCTAGTGAAAGTTTTGTGGCAACGACATGGGGTTGAAAAGGCTACGCGAGAACCCGAGGAAGCTATGAGAAAACAGTACCCTAACCTCTTTTCTGGTAAGATTTTTGGGGATGAAAACCCTAAAGGGGGGAGAGTTGTAATAGCCCATTTTTGGGTCAAATCAGAACAGTGGTTTTAGGACCACAAATCCGAAGTAAAAATATTTATTTTACTATTTCTATAAAGTCTACATCATGATAGAATAATTGTGTGAAAATTTCGTTAAGAAATGTTATCGATCGAGTACTCAATTTGACTAGAAGGACTAAATTGTAATAGGTGCAAAATTTGAGTTCTATAGGCTAAAGGTAGTAAATTGTTATGAAATTCAAAATTAGAGGTCCTTAAATGGTAATTAGACCATTATACTTAGGATGGACAAAAATGGACATGGAGTAGGTAAAGTTTCAAAGATTAACTGAGGGGTAAATAGGTAATTTGGTAAATAAAGCCAAAATAACTAAATAAAAGATGTCATCTACTTCCATTTAGTCCATTATAGCCAAAATTTTAGGGGAAACCATAGCCAGGGCTTTGGCCAAGCTTTCAAGCTTGATTGTAAGTCTGTTCTTGTCCCGTTTTTAACAATTTTATATTTTTGAGATCGTTTTAACTTGATTTAGCTATTTCAAGGACTAATTTGAAGAAGGATTAAAGTATAAAATTTTACCCATGTTAAATATGTTTGTATTTTGATGTTTGATGATGGAAAATGCATGTTCGTTGTTAGTTAAACAACGTTTGTAAAGTGATTTTCGATAAAAACTTTAAATAGGGACTTATTTGTAAAAGTCTATAAAACGTGTAGAAAAGAGTGAATAAATGAAAATTTTGGGCTCTTATGAGTACAAATCATATTCGGCTAGGCTTGGGTTGCGATGAAATTGAATGAAATTCACTTTACAAGCCTAGGGACTAAATTGTAAAATGTTGAAAAGTTAGGGGCAAAAATGTAAATTTTGCCATAATGTGTTTTTGGGCTGAATTGAATAATGTGATGATTAAATAAGTTAAATGTGGTATTATAGATCAAGAAAAATGAAGTTCGGGTCTAGATCGGGGGAAAAACAAAGTAATTGACGAATAAATCCCTTTGGCCATTTTTATAACTGAAGTAAGTTTGTATGTTAAATAAGCTTTACTTCAAGCGTATTTTAAATGCTTTAATTTAAGCATGAATTGTGTAATCGATCTTACGGACACATTTGACAACAATTTGGCAGGCGAGAAATCCCAATCAAACTTTAGGAATAGATTAGCATACAAGTGACATGTCACTAAGGTTTTATGTTATGTGATCCGGGTGCTGGTCCTGTACGTCCTACCGATGGTTGAGTATACCGGCATATGTTACGATTACTTGACAGCTTGTGTGAGTAGCACAGAGCAGTTACGTCTTGACTGAGAGCTTGTGTAAGCAGGCCCGTTGTTGGCTCGAGAACGAGCATATATGTGATATGAGATAGAGGTAGCAATGGCTACATATGTGGCACCTTGTGTGCAACGTTTCCCAAGTATCCGAATTTATTATTTCGAGTGGTTCATTGGGTATGACAAGGATGAAAATGTGTATGAAATTATTTCAAGATGGTACAGGTATGTACTTAAAGCTTATAATTATTAATTCATCATATGATGATTTTAAGGTAAGTTTGTAATGGTAGTGATTTTTTATCATGAGATTATGGAAAATTACATTGCCTTATGTTATATTACTTGCATGTCAATGTATGTTAAGTTTTGCTTATTTCTTTCATACGAGCTTACAAAGCTATACAGCTTACTCTATTTTATTTCCATCTTTTATAGTGTCACCAATCTAGCTCAGGTTGGAGATCGTCGGAGATCGTATCACACTATCAAACTGTTATTTTAGGTACTGATGGTTTAAACATTTTGAGAATATGGCATGTGATCGTGATTTTCCTGTGATAAGTTTTATAAATTTATAATGAATCGTTCTTGAAACTAACTATTATTACGACGTAGGCAAGTGTACCTATCGAACAGTAGTATAGCTTTAGCAAGACCGGATTGTCGAACCCAAGGGACTAGGAGTACTAGTAATGACTGTCTTCTTATTATCTAATCGAAGAAAAGAGGTTTGTTTTAACTATCTAATTAATTAAACTAAGAACTTGCAGAAAATAGAATTTGGGAAATTACTTTTGGGGAAAGCGATTAATTGAGACAATACCTAAGGAAAAATCCACCTAGACTTTTACTTGTTATTCTGGCTCCGAACCGGATGATTTATTCATTTAACTTGTTCCGTAAAAATCCCTCATGTATATTATTATCCCTCTCGAGACTAAAAATGTCTAATCACTAAGTTGAATAACCGAGAGTTATCTCTAATTAATACCCTAAGGTTGCATTAACTCGATCTATGGATTCCTTTATTAGGTTTCACCCTAATTCGGCAAAATCTTGTCACCCTATCTCTAGGCACGCAATCAACTCCACTTAATTACGACAAAGTTACTCTTAGCCAGAGTCTATTCCTCCTCCAACTAAGAGTAGTAACTTGAAGTGATATCCTGAAATACCAAAACAAGAATTAAGAACACATAATTAAGAACAAGTCAAATATTTATCATACGATTCAAAAATAATAACAAGGTTTTGTCATAGGTTTCATCCCCCTTAGGTATTTAGGGGTTTAGTTCATAACTAAACAAGAAAACATCTCAGAATAATAATAATTACAAAACATAAAGAAAACCCAAAACTCCTGGAGGGGAAATTGATGAGAGATCTTCAGTCTTGATAGTAAATCCGGCTTCTGAGATGGATCAATCAGCTTTCCGGGAGTAATTCCTTACTCCCTATTCTCTGTCTCTCCTTTTCTTCCTCTTTTAGGGTGTATTTATAGCCTTTGGAATGCCTAAGAACCCTCAAAAGTGGCCTTTTCCTTATTGGACTCAACTTGGGCTCGGTAGGGACACGCCCGTGTGATACGCCCGTGTGCGATAACTTCAGGCCGTGTTCGAGGTACACGGGTGTGTGTTATCCCCGTCTGAGTCGTGCTTCAATTTTGCCAAATTGACACGACCGCGTGATCTGCCCGTGTGAGGAGGTCCAGGCCGTGTTGATTTCGTTCTTTCGCCCATTTTCTCCGTTTTTGGCCTATTTCTCATTCCTTTCGCTCTCCTATGCTCACCTGAGAATAAAACATGAAATTAAGGCATTAGGAGCATCAAATTCACCAAATCTAAGGAGAAATCATTCATAAAAGGCGTTAAGCATGGGTTATAAATATGTATAAATTACGGTTTATCAAATACCCCTACACTTAAGTGTTAGCTTGTCCTCAAGCAAAATCCTCAAATCACAATTAAAATTTCCTTTTTCTTAACTTATAATTCTTATCAATATTATCTCAAACCATCTCATAAGTAATCATGCATTGTGAATTCAACTAAAAGAACATTAGAGCTTCAAACATTTTAAATTGAGTATTTTAATCATGAAAAACTTAGGTATCTCCCCTCCTCTAAGTAGTTATCATTGATTCGAAACCTCACAGAGTTTAACATCCTCACTAAAGATTTACTCAAATCACTCGAAGTGTTTAAGGACAATGAAATCAGCGCTCATCAGTCAATATGAAAAGTTATTACCATAGGCTTGCATAAAAATCAAATCTCCACCACTATAAATCGAGATGATACATCAATCCAAAGGTCTTTAAAGGGTTGTAACGAGGCTTAGTTAGGGGGTGTGGTCACAAGCTGAAAGAAAGGGTTAGAATCGAGATTTAACTTGAAAATTTACTTAACTAGAAAAAAAAATATTAAATCATCACTTGCGTACAACAAAGCTTTCTTCTTTGACTATGGAATGAGACTTACAAGCAAAAGATAACTATTGATTGTATACATCGTTTTTATTATTATTTAAAACAAGTCAAATATCATAGATTACTATTAAGAACAAGACATAGTTAAGCAATTTATTCAAATCAACTCTCGACAAAAATGTGGATCAAATTAATTTAGGGGATTTGAACAATAATGGGTTACGGGTTAATATTGAGGGTTGTACAAGGAATGGCTTGTTCGGCTCAAAGGGGTTTACTAAGTGTTAATCGTGGAGGTAGGCTTTTCATGGCATGAGTGGGTTAATCCTAATTGCCTCTATCATCTTGAAATATCAAATCAAATAGTGTCGTCTTGACATGCATAATCAGGCAAGTTCTAGAATAACAATTCAATATTGGCACACTCAAAGCAATAATAGAAGTGAGCATGAAAGAATTAATTGATGCTCAAAAGGCTCAAAAATCTCACAAAAATTTATGGCTTTTTGATGTTTAAATCTGTGGGATTCAATTCAAGATAATACCTAAATTTGGGGAAACAACCTAAAATTTTAAATTCTTAAAAATCAACTTATCATGCTTGATTTTCTAGTGTCTTGAAGTTTAACAATCAATGCATGAACGCCTATGTTTTAATTCAAGATATATCAATCAAAATTATCAGTCAATCAAAATTCATCTTAAACATGATATGAGAGATTCATAAGAGAACAAAGCAATATTTAGGGATTTTCAGATAATGAAATAACTACCCTCCACACTTAAGATGTACATTGCCCTCAATGTACAAGGATAGATATAAGGAAAAATATAAAATCATAAGAGAGGGAGAAAATTGAAACTTCCTGGGTGGTGAATAAATGTCCTAGTTCAGAGTTTTGAAGGTGGAGGAGGATACTCCGGTGGTAGTAGAGGTTGGATACCACAGGTGCTGTGCCAAAAGAATATTATATCTCCTTATTAAGCAGGGCATGGTAACCGTGGTGGACCTTTTCCATTGGAGTTTGAAGTTCCTAAATGATTGTGAGCTTTGGAACTCTGTGATAACTGTGATAAAAGCAAGAACTGTTTAGGGAATATTAAGAAGAATGATTTACTCGTAAAAGATTAGCTGAGAGTAAAGATTGTTAGATAAATATTATAAATCCTAATAAAAATAAAATGAAAAAAATAAAAAGATTTCTTGAATGAAAATAAAAGTAAAAACATAAAATAATAAATAAAAAACAAAAATTTCTAAACATCGTCATCGCTAGATGATTCGCGAGGTGGGACTGGCGATGAGATGTGGAGGTCCTGACAAATCTGCTGTAGAGTGGCATCAATGTTGTCGAATCTTTGGAAACACTATTGCTCGAATCTGTTAAGGTGCTCAGAGATGTCAACGTATGAAGCCATCGTATGAACTGGCCGAGAAGGTGGTGGTGGTGGGTGGGAAGGTGTGTCCTCGTGTTGGGTAAGGACAACATCAGTAATGTCCTCGGGAACCTCCTCCTCGGTAGATTGAGCTAGACAATATTGGGGAGGATAGGTTCTTCGACGCCTCTCGATCATCCTCATGCTCATCATACTCGAGATGCCTTATGGAGACATCCGGCCAATAAGGGTCAAGGATGATGCTTGGGCCGCGGTATTGAGGAGTCCGAAGTGTCACGCCAGTCGAGTCACGTAGGGGGCCAATGGAGATGACCCCTCTCCGATGTCGCTTCGTCTGGTGGCGTATGGCAAGGGCAATGAAGTAGGCGAAGTCGATGACGTGCCCGTTAGACATACACCATAAATAATAAACGTCGTAGGTAGTGACGACGCCGGTGCTCTCCCTCCGTCCTGTCAAAGTGTGAGATAAGAGAGGATAAAGGTACCTTAGGGACGGAGGGAGGGATGATGCCTTTGTGCGACTGGGGTCGTAGGTGGCCGAACGTGGGACAATGGCGTCCCAACACCGTGAGGGAGAACGATGGATGTGGCGGTCAAGAGCATGTAAGTCATTCTCCTCTCTGAACTCCTCGGTGTAAAGACCCAACGCAGTACCAAACTCGGGAACGCTTAGTTGGCGGACTAATCTGCTTAAACGAAACTAGACTATGCCGGGATCATCGTAATTGGTCATGACGGTTTGAAGATGGAATGTCGAGCACAGTTCCAATGTGAGCTCGAGGTACGTCGGTTCGATGATCCCAAAGAATTGCTCCCAAGGGTCGGTGGTAAGAAGAGCCCGGATTGCATCAGCCAACTGGACTTGTTCGATAGCAGCCTAGTCTATGCAGCGGCCCGCTGCAAAGGGTTAGGCCCATAGTATTTGATATAGTTCCTCTTGGGGTCTGTTGGGAAACTGGAGGAATGGGTGACGAATTTTCGCGGTAGGGCCTGCGGAAGATGATGCTCCCTTCCTTTTCTTCGAAGTGGGGACGGTAATTTTCTAGCCTTGTGAGGACGACATTGTGAACCTATACAAATGAAGAAGAATAACAATAGGTATATGAATTTGAAAAAGCCATAATTTTGAGCAAACAGTTTCAACCAAATTATGAACCAAGCACAACCAACCCAATTCCTTTTGACAGCATAATTTCGTGACATTATCAATGTGAGGACAAGTGGATGGGCAAAGTAATGGCATGTAAATGACAAAAGAATGAAACTTTCCTAACAACTCACATGAATATAAAATGCATGAAAAATTTCAACTACTCTTTATCATGAAAGTTTTACTTCTAACTAAATGAATGGAGTAAAGAATGCATGCAATAACTCAAACCAAATGATGGGTATTCTAGATTACGATATTTAAATGATGCAAAAAATATAGAAATAAAGTCAAAAACTTGCATATTATCATGATAACTAGGCTTAAAAGTCAATAAAATAGTTAAGGAAGAAGTAAACAAATGCTAGGAAGAGGAGAAAATGCGTCAAAAATGAAGTTGGAGGCGGCACACGGGCATGGCGTGGAGGCCGTGTGGACTTGCAGTGGCTAGGGTTAGGGTTTTTGAGTGGGAAAGAAAATGAATAGTGCAGGGTATTTATAGGTTTTGGGGCACACGGCCAGAGGACACGCCCGTGTGTCCCAATTTCAGGCCGTGTGTTTCGCGTTTTTTCCCCTTTTGGTGAGTCTGAAATTCGACACACGCCCATGTTCCTTTGGCGTGTTGTTTAACATGGCCGTGTCGCATGACCGTGTTTTGCCTTGTTCGCTTCTCCCAGGCCCGTGTATGCAATCCACCGCCCGTGTTAATTTGACAGGTTCGCCCACGGGTGTTAGACACGGGCGTGTCTCACGCCCGTGCTAGTTTCTCAGTTTTGACCACGGTCCTCAGGCACGGGCATGTCGCACTCCCGTGTTGTTTTGGCAGGTTCGCCCACAGCCATGTCACACGGTCGTGGCGATTTATAGTTACTCATGTTTTGGGAAAAAATTTTCCCTGTTTCTACACGGTAGTACACACGGCCGTGTGCTTGGCCGTGTTCCTATGGTAAACCTATTTTCAAGAGCTCTGTTAGTTATGGCAAGTGTTAAACCCTAAAATTTAAAGAAGTTAGTGCAATTAGTGCTCGGGTTGCCTCCCAAGAATCACTTATTTATAGTCTAAGCTCGACTTACCTCTCCGTTTAATGGTCAGGGTGGTTTAAGGAGTTCGTACTCCTCATTCCTGCTATCATTCTTATCGAAATAAAGCTTTAGCAAGGAATTGTTTACCTTAAAAGTGTCAAACTTGGGATGACTTACCTTCACTGTACCAAATGGGAAAATATTAAGTACTGTAAGAGGGGTTTCTTCATTCGGGTTGGGAGTGACAATGTGAGGGTCTGCGGCATCTAGTAAGACTTGATCTCCAACCTTAAGTTGATTTGGAGGGGTATCGAGCTTGTTTTGGCAGAGTTTCAGTTTATCGGGCGTTCTCGATCTATGTACTCACCATTCGTCTAGCTCCTCTATTTGTAGCCTTCGTTCTTCATGAATGGGTCCTCTATTGTTGTTGGAACATGGCTCGTGTACTTCTTTCAAACTTAATTTCTGCATAGTGGATTGTGTCATAGTATCAGTTTTAGTAGGATGGTGTGGATCATTACCTTCTATGTTCGATGTGATGCTAGAATTACGAGCTTGAAGGGTGATCGTTTCGTCTCCCACGCAAAGTGTAAGTTCACCTGTGCCAACATCAATAATTGTTTTAGCAGTTGCTAAAAAGGGCCTCCCTAAAATCAAATGGGTGTTGGTATCCTCCTCTATGTCTAAAACAACGAAATCAACGGGAAATATGAATTTATCCAATTTCATTAGTAAATCTTCAATGATACCCCTAGAAAATCTTATAGTTTTATCTGTCAATTGAATGCTCATCCTAGTTTGTTTAGGTTTCCCAAGACCTAGTTGCTTAAACATTTTGTAAGGCATGACATTGATACTTGCCCCTAAATCAGCTAATGCATTATTCACATCTAAACTACCAATTAAGTAAGGAATTGTAAAACTCCTTGGATCTTTCAATTTGTTGGGTAGCTTATTCTATAGAATAGCTGAGCAAACTGCGTTTAACACCACATGCGATGCTTCGTCCAACTTCCGCTTGTTTGCTAAAAGCTCTCTAAAAAATTTCATTGCATTTGGCATCTGTGATAGAGCTTCAATAAACGGTAAGTTGATATGTAAGTTTTTCAAAAGTTTAAGGAATTTACCGAATTGTTCATCTAAGCGGTCTTTTCTTGTCGCGTTAGGGTATGGCACACGAGGTTTATATTCTACATTCACCATTTTATTATGACTTACCTCACCATCACTTTTGCTTTCCACATTTTCTTGCCTTGGTTCTGGCTCAGTCTCAACGCATCCTTCTTGAGCATCAATTGCATTGAGCTATTCCCTTGGGTTTGATTCAGTATTACTTGGCAGGCTACCTTGTGGTCGTTCAGAAATTAATTTGGATAGCTGACCTATCTGAGTTTCGAGTCCTTGAATTGATGTTTGTTGATTTTTGAGTGCTGTCTCGGTATTCTGGAAACGAGTTTCTGACACCGAGATGAATTTGGAGAGCATCTTCTCAAGGTTCAGCTTCTTTTCTTGTTGATAAGGTGGCTGTTGAAAACCCTGAGGATTCTGTGGCCTTTGATTTCCTTGACCACCCCAAGAGAAATTTGGGTGGTTCTTCCAACCTGCATTATAAGTATTGCTATATAGGTTATTTTGAGATCTAAAATTATTGTTACCCATATAGTTGACTTGTTCCTCTCCGGTGGTGGGTATTCTGTAAGTACACCTCCTCCACTTGAATCACACCTCATCGCTGGATGTACCTGCATAGAACCAAGTAAACCATCAATTTTCTTATTTACATGTTCTACCTGATTTGACAACATAGTGACCGAATCGATGTTATAAATGCCGGCTATTTTCGTTGGCTTAGTCCTCATAACTTGCCACTGATAGTTATTCAGTGACATCTCTTCAATAAATTCAGAAGCCTCTTCAGGTGTTTTGTTATTGATGGTCCCATCAGTAGCTGCATCAATCATTTGTCTTGTCGAAGGGTTCACACCGTTGTAGAACGTTTGAACTTGCAGCCATAGAGGTAACCTATGGTGTGGGTACCTTCGTAAAAGGTCCTTATATCTTTCCCATGCATCGTAAAGTGTTTCTAAGTCTATCTGCACAAAAGAAGAGATATCATTATGCAACTTAGTTGTTTTTGCTGGTGGAAAATATTTTAATAAAAATTTCTCGGTCATTTGTTCCCAAGTGGTAATGGACCCTCGTGGTAGTGAGTTCAACCACTATTTAGCTTTGTTCCTTAGTGAAAAAGGGAATAACCGAAGGCAAATGGCATCATAAAAAACACCATTAATTTTGAAAGTGCCGCACAGTTCTAGGAAATTTGCCAAGTGAGTGGTGGGGTTCTCATCCTACAAACCATCAAACTAAACAAATTGTTGTATCATCTGAATTGTGTTAGGTTTCAGTTCAAAATTATTTGCAGCAATAGCAGGCCTAACTATACTTGACTCAGTTCCTGTAAAATTAGGTTTAGCATAATCATACATAGTACGAGGAGCAAGATTCTGATTTGCTAATTCAGCGGGTATGGCTGGAGGTAGCGGATTGTCTTGATTTTCAGTCATCTCATCGGTTGTAGTTGAGATATCATCCTCTTGCTCTTCCTCTATGTATCTTAAGTTGCGCCTGATTTCTCATCGGTTTCTACGAGCTGTACAATTAATTTCCTCGTCAAAAAGCAATGGTCCCGACGGGTTTCTTCTAGTCATAAACTACAAGAACCTGCCAGGAGAATAAGAAATAAAATTAGTAAAATGAAAATTAAAGTTAAATTGCAAGAAAATAAATGGCTAAAGTAATAAAAATTGGGCATTCCTAATATCTGAGTCCCCTGCAATGGCACCAAAAACATGATCATAATTTTCCTGTGATAAGTTTTATAAATTTATAATGAACCGTTCTTGAAACTAACTATTATCACGACATAGGCAAGTGTACCTATCGAACAGTAGTATAGCTTTAGCAAGACCGAATTGTCAAACCCAATGGACTAGGAGTATTAGTAATGACTATCTTCTTATTATCTAGCCGAAGAAAAGAGGTTTGTTTTAACTAACTAATTAATTAAACTAAGAACTTGCAAAAAATAGAATTTGGGAAATTACTTTTGGGGAAAGCGATTGATTGAGATAATACCTAAGGAAAAATCCACTTAGATTTTTACTTGTTATTCTGGCTTCGAACCGGATGATTTATTCATTTAACTTGTTCCGTAGAAATCCCTAATGTATATTATTATCCCTCTCGAGACTAACAACGTCTAATCCCTAGGTTGAATAACCGAGAGTTATCTCTAATTAACACCCTAAGGTTGCATTAACTCGATCTATGGATTCCCTTATTAGGTTTCACCCTAATCCGACAAAATCTTGTCACCCTATCTCTAGGCGCACAATCAACTCCGCTTAATTACGACAAAGTTACTCTTAGCAAGAGTCTATTCCTCCTCCAACTAAGAGTAGTAACTTGAAGTGATATCCTGAAATACCAAAACAAGAATTAAGAACACATAATTAAGAACAAGTCAAATATTTATCATACGATTCAGAAATAATAACAAGGTTTTGTCATAGGTTTCATCCCTCTTAGGTATTTAGGGGTTTAGTTCATAACTAAACAAGAAAACATCTCAGAATAATAATAATTACAAAACATAAAGAAAACCCAAAACTCTTAGAGGGGAAATTGAGGAGAGATCTTCAGTCTTGATAGTAGATCCGACTTCTGAGATGGATCAATCGGCTTCTTGGGAGTAATTCCTTACTCCTTATTCTCCGTCTCTCCTTTTCTTCCTCTTTTAAGGTGTATTTACAGGCTTTGGAATGCCTAAGAACCCTCAAAAGTGGCCTTTTCCTTATTTGACTCAACTTGGGCTCGGCAGGGACACGCCCGTGTGACACGCCCGTGTGCGATAACTTCAGGCTGTGTTCGAGGTACACGGGCGTGTGTTATACCCGTGTGAGTCGTGCTTCAATTTTTCCAAATTGACACGGCCGTGTGATCTGCCCGTGTGAGGAGGTCCAGGCCATGTTGATTTCATGCTTTGGCCCATTTTCTTTGTTTTTGGCTCGTTTCTCGTTCTTTTCGCTCTCCTATGCTCACCTGAGAATAAAACATGAAATTAAGGCATTAGGTGCATCAAATTCACCAAATCTAAGGAGAAATCATTCATAAAAGGCGTTAAGCATGGGTTATAAATATGTTTAGATTACGGTTTATCAGCATGTATAGGGACTTGGTCATTTTATTGTCATTACGAATTTGGCCAAATGTATTGGCTTATAATTTTCAAAGGCTTGATATGGTGTTTGGCCATGTAACTTGGCTTATTTTGGTTGAATTGGTTGTAAGCTTATATATATTTATATATGCATGCATGTGCAATGATCTCTTGTGTGATGTGGTTTATAATTGCTTGATAAATGGTTGAATGTGGCTTAATGGGTTTGTTGTTGAATGATTAAGATTAGCTCATTGGTATGCTAAGAAAACTAAGTAATATTATGCATGTTATTGGTAGCCATATTGAAACTTGTAGAATGTGAGTTGGTATGATTTGGTGTTGAAAATGTGTTGAGTGAGGATAATGAAAGGACATGATTTGGCCTTATTTTGTGGATGTTTGGTTGCCTAAGTATATTATGATCTATGCCATTGAACTTGTGTGTGTGTGTGTGTGTAGGTTGAAATGAGGGTGACAAATGGCTTGGTAAATAGCCTTTATTTTGTCCACACAGGTAGACACTCGGGCGTGTGCCTAGGTCATGTGTGACACACGGTCTGCCCCATGGGTATGTGTTTCGGCCGTGTGTCCCCTGCACCTTAATTTTGAGAAACAGAATGCTTAGAATTGAGCACATGGGTAGAGACATGGGCGTGTGTCTTAGCCGTGTGAAGGACACGGCCTCAGGCACGGGCGTGTGTCCCGACCGTGTGAAGTCTACGCTTATTTTATAAAAATTTAATTAACAACACGACCTAGCACATGGGCGCGTGACTTGGCCGTGTGATCTCAATTTGTTAATGCTTTGCAAAACAGAGAGTTACACGAGTTACGGACACGGGCGTGTGTGACAACATGGCCTGCCCACACGGGTGTGACCTAAATGACATGGGCATTTGACTCTTGTTTATAGCAAAATTTTTCTAAGTTTCATAAAATTTCCTAAGTTATCGGTTTAGTCTCGAATCACTTCCAAAGCATGTTTTGGGCCTCGTAGGCTCGCATTAGGAACTTTATGTTTGAATGCAAATGGTTTTAATTTGGTCAGAAATTTATGACTCGAAATTGTATGTTTACTTGTGATGTGAGTCCGGTAATGCCTCGTATCCTGTTCCGGCTTTGAATACGGATAAAGGGTGTTACATCATTTGTCACCCAAAACTTACCATTTTCCTGCACCAAAACTCACAAGTATATATCCACCAATCCAACATATTCAATACATTTTGCCATCATTCATGTGGTATTATCTCATGCAACAAAGGATATAAACTTACTCTTAATATAAACTCACGTGCTAATATAATTCCAACAAACTAACACATAATAAGCACTTATGTGATTACCAAAATATTACTTCAAAAATAGCCAAACTTAGACCATCACTAGCCACTCCAATGGCTAGATTACAAAACAACAATTACAACCCATCATTGGCCAAATAAGCTTATACATGTCGTTATACCAAAATGAGATTTCTATTTGTACCAAAATGATATAGTGGATAGTGTGATGACTGCTCCGACCAACTTCCAACCTTCGTGAGCTTTGAGCACTATAAAACAGGAAAAATTAAACTGAGTAAGCATTTTATGCTTAGTAAGTTCGTATAACGGAAAATAAACTTATCGGACATATTTACTATTACAAGCATACATAAATTTACATTCCATCAATTTTGGTAAGTTACCTAAACACGTACACTTATTCAACAAGCTAGTCACATAAACATATATAAATAACAAGTAGACATAGATGAGCTTATCATATTACAAGCTTCCATTAATTTCACCTTTCCACACTTCAAGAGTCATTTTCGTTGAACTATTGAAATCTCGATGGATGTTCGGGTAATATACACATGTGCAAAAGTACCCATTAAGGTACATAAGAGAAAGGCACACTCTTGAGTCGTACATTTTACAGTAGGATTACCAGTCCAGGCAAAATCCTATCCGTAGCATATGCTCTAGAGAGCTTAATATGGATTACCTGTTCGGGCTAAATCCAATTTACAATCTAAGCTCAAGAGGGCTTATATTAAAATTACCTGTCCGGGCTAAATTCTGTCTGCAACATATGTACTATTATTCTTAACCCATCGAAATTCAAAATTCAACCGGAACATGATAATTTGTCCATATTACACAACTTAAGACTATGTCATTATGTATATATCATCTCACACATATCAACACAATCATACAATTCAATTCAAGCATATTAACATACATTTTTAAGTTACATGAACTTACCTTGAAAATGATTCGTATTTGAAAGTCAACTAATCCGAAACCTTTTGCTTTCCTCGATCTAGTTTCGTGGTTGGTCTTTCCGAAAATAGGCTGTTACACCATCCCACCACACCATGTGGGAGTTAAAACACCCACCCATCCCTACACACCACATTGTGCCTTTAAGACACATATCAGATAATACGCAATCATGCTGCCAAAATAAAGGCGATTAACACCGTATAGAATACTTCCTCCTCATACACATATCCGATTCCAATAACAGATACAGAGTTTCAGATACAGATATAACATGCTCAACATGCTTTATACAAATAATAGATACACATACATCAGTATAGTCAGGCATACAATAGTATCTTACTCAGATCAGTCTACCAGAATATCATATCATAAAAGCATGGTTTAATTAGCCCTTACCGACCCCACGATAGGCCCACGGTCGATCAGAGCGAACCGTGCAACCCTAGGGAGAATTTTAGAAAAATGGGCCCACATGCCCGTGTGGCCCACACGCCCAAATTGGCATTTGCCTGTGTGACCCACACGGCCTGGCCAAAAATCCACACGCCCGTGTGACATCCTCGTATGGGTCCACATACCCGTGTGGCCAACACGACTACACTCGAGCCTCCACACGACTGTGTGCTGTGCATGGCCATCTACCACAGGGTCGTGTCTCGTACACGGCAATCTACACGAGCGACCATATACCCGTGTGGCGTCGACAAATTCGTTTTTTAGCTTTTTCCAAAGCCTCATTTTTTGCGCTTTAGCTACACACCTAGTATCGTTTTGATGCAAAAACCCTTCCGAGACCACCAGAACCCCTACACTCTGAATGATTAACTACGATTCCATAAGAGTGGGATCACGATCTTTTTGATTCACTGCAAAAACGTATGATGAAACCTGAAATAAGGACAACAGAATTGAATGGAGGAATCAAAGAAAAGAGAGAAAAGAAAAAAATGGAAAAGTTGAAAAAGGAAAAGTGAAAATAACGTCAGTACTTTTCCAGGGAAGAGAAAATTTTGAAAAAAAAAATATGGATAAAAATTAAAATATCTCCAATCCCATATTTTTCTTCCATTATCTCCCAACCTCCTCAGACTCTCAACTCAACTGAAACACTATCAACCAATCGAGCAAAAATATCACATTCAAGCTTGCGCAGAGATTCAAACAAAAGACCCCCCAACACTCTAACTCTCTTACCACTCGAATTAGTAAGCTCATTCTAATATGAATTAACAGAAAATTTTATATAAGCCCACCAAAAAATGATAAGGCTTGGATCCAAAACCCGACATTCACCCAACTCAGTCCAACACAGCGGAGTACGACACTTACAACCATATAACGCCTCGTAAGGTGCCATCTGAATGTTAGACTGAAAACTGTTATTATAGGCGAACTCAGCTAGCGGCAGATAATCCTCTCAACTACCTCGAAAATCAATCACACAACCCCAAAGCATATCTTCCAGTATCTGAATCACCCTTTCAGATTGACCATCGGTCTGAGGATGGAACGCATTACTGAAGGCCAATCTCAAACCTAGAGCCTCATGCAATTCTTCTAGAACCAAGAAGTAAAGCGAGGATCTCTATTAGAAATAATCGATACAGGAACCCCATGCAGTCTAACTATCTCAGAGATATAGAGCTTCGCTAACTTCTGCAGAGAAAAGTCCGTCTGAACCAAAATGAAATGGGCAGACTTGGTCAATCGATCCATGATGACCCAAACAGAATCCTTCTTAGTGGGTGTCAAAGGCAACCCACTAATGAAGTCCATGGTCACACGCTACCATTTCTATAAAGGAATCTTAATTGGCTGCAACAAACTTAAAGGCAACTGGTGCTCAACCTTAACCTACTGGCACGTTAGACATCGAGCCACAAAATTCGTAACCTCATGCTTCAACCCCGGCCACTAGTCTAATTCACGAAGATCGCGATACATCTTATTACCATCGGGATGCATAACATAATAGCTATTATGCGTCTCCTTCAAAATTGACTACCTCAAATCAATATCATTCGGTACACAGATCCGTCATCGAAAACACAGAACACCATCATTCTTTAGCCTATTATTCAAAGTACTGCCACTCTCAACCTAATGAAACTGCAAACCCAAAGACTCATCCCCCCAACTGCTTATCTCAAATCTGACCAATCCAAGTAAACTTAACTTGTAACTCGGCTAACAGACTCCCATCATCGAATAGACTAAGATGAGCAAACATCACTCTTAGATCAGTCATTGCTCTACGATTGAGAGCATCGGCCACCACATTAGCCTTATCGGGATGATATTCAATAGTGCAGTCATAATCTTTGAGCAGCTCAATCCATCGATACTGTCTAAGATTCAACTCTTTCTGTGTAAGGAGATACTTGAGGCTCTTATGATCAGTGTAGATAATACACCTTTCACTATACAAACAGTGCCTCCAGATTTTCAATGCAAAGACCACAGCAGCCAACTCGAGGTCATACGTTGGATAGTTTCCTTCGTGTGTCTTAAGTTAACGGAACGCATAAGCCACAACCTTTCCATCTTGCATCAATACACATCCCAAACTGACATGTGATGCATCACTATAGACCACAAACTCTTTACCGGATTCAAACTGTATCAGAATAAGAGCCTGAGTCAGAACAGACTTGAGCTTCTCGAAGCTTGATTGCTGCACATCAGTCCAAACAAATGGAACACCCTTACGCAAAAGCTTGGTTAGAGGAACTGCAATCAAAGAGAACCCTTCCACAAACCGCTAATAATAACCCGCAATACCCAGAAAACTGTGGATTTTTTATACATTCTTAGGTTGTTTCCAATCAAGCACAGCCTCAATCTTCCTAGGATCCACTCGAATCCCTTCAGCAGATACCACATTCCCCAGAAAAGTTACCTCTCATAACCAGAACTCGCACTTGCTCAACTTAGTGTAGAGCTGTTTTTCACGTAGATTCTGCAATACCACTCTAAGATGCTCATCATGCTCATCCTCGATCTTAGAGTATACCAAAATATCATCGATAAAGACCACAATAAATTGATCCAAATACAACTGAAAGACTCAGTTCATCAAATCCATGAATGGCGCCGAAGCGTTCGTCAGACCAAAAGGCATTACTAGAAACTCGCAATGTCCATAACGAGTCCTAAATGCAGTCTTATGAACATCCACCTCTTTAACCCTCAACAGATGATAGCCAAAACGAAGGTCAATCTTCAAAAACACCAAAGTTCCTCGAAACTGATCAAACAAGTTATCGATCCTCAGAAGTGGATACTTATTCTTTACAGTCAACTTGTTCAATTGCCGATAATCGATGCACATCCTCATGGTCCCATCCTTCTTAACAAATAAAATTGGTGCTCCCCACGGAGACACACTAGGACGAATGAACCCACGATCCAAAAGCTATTATAGTTGAGCCTTAAGCTCTGTAAGCTCCTACGGTGCCATACAGTATGGAGCGATAGACACCAGAGCTATACCTGGTAGAAGCTCAATTCTGAACTCGACTTTTTGATTCAGAGGTAAAAATAGTAACTCCTCAGAAAAGACATCTGGAAAGCCCCTCACTATTCTAATATTCCCTACAGAAAAGTCCTCAAAATTAGAAACACTAATGTAAGCCAAGTACACCTCACACCCTTTTCGAACTAGTTTCTCAACTACAAGAGCGGCGATCACATTAGACAAGTAATCTTGACGCTCACCAATCACAACCACTTCGACATCCTCTTTGGCCCTCAAAATGACCCTCTTAGATGCACAGTCCAAAATGACTCGGTGCTCAACCAACCAGTCCATACCCAGAATTAAATCAAACTCCACAAACAGGAGCTCCATCAAGTTTGCTAGAAAAATAACCCCTTGCACCTTTAGTGGAATGTCCCTATAAAGTTTACTAACTCGAACAGACTGTCCTAACAGACTCAATACAATAACTTAACTAATAGTGCCCTCAATAGAAATTTCCAAGGTTTCAGATACAGTACTAGCTACATAGGAGTGAGTAGAACCTATGTCTATCAAAGCAGTATGAGGCACATCAAATATAAGGAACGTACTAGTGATGACATCAGGAGCATCTCTATCCTCTTGACGTCATGCAGCAGAAACCAGTGTAGGCTACCTCGCCTCAATCTAACCAGCACCTATGATCAGTGCTCTCTGCCCACACCCCATACCGTTACCACTCCTAGCCTATCCACGGCTCCTAGGTGGCTGCTGAACTACCCTTTGAGGCTGTGCAGAACCTGGTCCTGAAGCTTGCATCTGATCAACCCTCTATGGACACCCTTAAATATGGTGCTCTAATGACCCACACCTCAGACAAGCCCCTATCCTTCTCTAACACTCGCCCAGATGGCGCCTACCACAACCAGCGCACAGCTGAATCCCAGTAAGAGCAACAGGAGCCCCTCCTCTAACTTGTAATGCCCTCACGCCCGAAACCGTCACCGGAGTCAAGCTTGAGGTGTTACTAAACTTATTTTACCTTTTAAACAACTCTAAACCATTGATTTTAATTTTCAGAATAAACTATTTTTCTGCATCATGGTTGCTTAAAAATTCATTTCTCGAGTTTCAAAACTCAAAATTAAGATCCGTAAATTTTTCCTGAAACTAGACTCATATATCTATCTACTAATTTTTTTCTAGAATTTTTTACTTAGCCAATTAGTACAGTTTATTAGTTAAATTTACCCCTGTTTGTAATTCAAGCAGACCGACTCTACTTACTACGAACCACTTTTCTCCTCTAAAAATTCATATGACTATACAATTTTTTCTATTAAAACTATATTCAATAAGGATTCTAACCATATAAATTACACCACCTAATTATTTTTTTAAAATTTATGGTGAATTTATAAGGTTGAAACAGGATCCAAAAATCGCTCCGCCCTATTTCACTAAAACTCGGATATCTTATAAAATACAAAACCTTTACTGTTTTGCTTATTCCATATGAAAATAGACACAATGAGTTTTAATTTCATCTATTATTCACCATCAAACCATGTCTCTACGATTTTAGTGATTTTTCAAAGTCACGTTATTTCTGATACTTGAATCTGTTTTTAAGTTACTTTCACATTTTTCATAGTTTTCATGTGATAGTTACTACTTAATCATACATACTATTAAACATGTATATCATCAGCCATTCTATTAGCTAATCACTAGCAAATATTTACACATCATTCATTGATCATATCATATCAAAAGAAACCAAGTTCCTATACATGCCATACACAAAACGAAACGTCTAACTATACCAATGTGATTCCTTCGATAGTGTGATCGGGTCTCTGACGTTTCCTTCGATCCCCGAGTGGCTTGATAAAAACTATAAGAAAAAGAAAATAAAGAGAGTAAGCACTAGGCTTAGTAAGCTTACAAGAAAATAAATTACAACATTCAACATAATGAATAATTATACATAATGTCACCTAGCCTCATAAACTTTCTTTACTTCTCATTTTCTACCTTCTTCTTTACTCACATACCTTCTTTCTTACGACCTTTCACTATTCATAAATATAATCTACCTTCCCTTTTGCTGATAATTCACTGTAATTTAACGTGTACAATGATCCGTTAAACCACTCGGAATACTAAGGATACTAGGGTCGTTCCTGTCTATCAATATCCTGCCAATGCCATGTCTTCGACATGGACTTACATGAATTATTCTTGTCTCCAATGCCATATATATATATCTAATATGGGCTTACATGGCTCATTCCTGTCTCCAAAGCCATATATCTGATATGGACTTACATGGCTCATTTCTCGTCTCTGTCTGTCTGTCAACCCCAATATCCTAACATTCCTAAGGTTCAAACGGGGCTTCCTAATACTTTTTTCTCATCACTTCGCCTTTAATTCGACTTTAAATATTCTCATAAAATAAGTATATAAATGCTAGAAATTGACAATAATAATGTAAAATAAAATAATATTGCATTTATTTATCAGAAAACTTACCTCGATACAAAATGTGACTAAACTTTACAATTTAGTCCTTTACTTTTCTTTTCCCGATCTACTCTCGAATTTCGCTCTTCTTGATCTATAATAGCAAATTTAATTTATTTAATATTCACATTTATCAAAACAGTCCTTTACTCAAACTTTGGAAAAATTACATTTTTGCCCCTAAACTTTTGCATATTTACACTTTTGCCCCAAATCTCGTAAATTAAACTTCAGCCTATTTTCTTATGTTTTATAACATGCTGATCGTTTTTCCCTTCTATAGCAAAATCAAATTCTCACTCTAACATATACTTATGACTATTAGGTATTTTTACCGATTAAGCCATTTTACTCGTTTTTACCTAAAACCGAGTAGCACAAGTTGTCTAACATAATCTAAGACCTCATATTCTATCATAAAACATCAAAATAAACACTTTTCACCTATGGGTATTTTTCCAAATATGAACCCTAACTTAAATTATTGCTAGCATAAGCTTTATCGAGCTAATGAGACTCAAAACGTAAAGAACATTAAAAAAGCAGGCTTGGAATCACTTACTATGGAGCTTGAAAGCTTGAAACAAACCCTAGCTATGGAGAACCCTTGAAATTTCGTGCTAATGAAGAAGATGATGAATTTTGTGTTATTTTTTCCCTTTTTATTTCATTTAATATCCAAATGACCAAAATGCCCTTCCTTATTAAACTTTCAAAAATTCCATCCATGTCCTATTTTGTCCATGAACTTAGAAATTGGTCAAATTTTTATTTAAACCCTCCTAATTAATATTCCAAAGCAATTTCATACTAAAAACTTCTAGAATGCAAGTTTTGTAAATTATTCGATTTAGTCCCTAATCTCAACTTAAGCACTTTATGAATAGAATTTCATCACGAAATTTTCACACAATCATGCAATCATATCATGAACCTCAAAATAATAATAAAATAAATTTTTCTACCTCAAATTTGTGGTTTCGCAACCACTGTTCCGTTTAGGCCCTATTTCGGGATGTTACATTTCTCCCCCCTTTAGGGATTTTCGTCCCCGAAAATCTTACCTGTGAAAAGATTTGGGTCTTTGTTTTGCATAGCCTCTTCGGGTTCCCATGTAGCCTCGTCTACCCCATGTCTATTTCATAGTACTTTCACAAGTGCAATAATTTTGTTCCTTAATTGCTTTACCTCTCGAGCTAGAATCTTTCTAGGTTCTTCACCGTAAGTCATGTCTGGTGAATCTCAACCTCTGTCGAGAAATCACATGTGACGGATTCGAGCGATAACGACGTAGCATAGACACATGAAATACATTATGAATCTTCTCTAACTCAATCGGCAAAGCTAACCGATATGCTAATGGTCCGACTCTCTCAATCACTTCAAACGGTCCAATAAAGCGTGGATTTAGTTTGCCTTTCTTGCTAAATCGAGAACTTTCTTCCACGGGATACTTTCAAAAAAACTTTGTCACCAACTTGATACTCAATCTCTTTTCTCTTCAAATCGCATACGACTTTTGTCATGTCTCAAGTCGCTTTCAAGCAATCTCGATGATTTTTACTTTCTCTTCTGTTTCTTTAACTAGATCAACCTCAGAATCTGATTTTCCTTAAGCTCTGTCCAATACAAAGGTGTGCGACATTTACGTCCATACAAAGCTTCATAAGGTGCCATCTTCAAACTCGATCGATAACTATTATTGTAGGCAAACTCTACTAATGGTAAATATTTTTCCCAATCGCCTTGAAATTCCAAAGATTACACAGCATCTAAGCATATCTTCAAGTACTGAATAACTCTCTCGATCGACCGTCGGTTTGAGGATGGAAAGTCAGTACTAAAACTCAACTTTGTGCCCAAAGCCTTCTCGTAATTTCTTCCAAAATCGTGAAGTAAATCTTGGATCTCTATCTGAAATGATCGATAATGGTACCCCGTGTAGTCTGACTATCTCTGAAATATACAACTCGACCAACTTGTCAAGTGAATAATCCATACGAACTGGGATAAAATGAGCCGACTTCGTTAACTTATCAATCACAACCCATATTGCATCTTTCTTTCTCGGTGTAAACGGCAATCTTGTCACAAAATTCATAGTAACTCGATCCCATTTCCACTCAGGGACTAGCACAGGCTGCAATAAACCTGAAGGTACCTGATGTTCGGCCTTTACCTGCTGACAGATCAAGCATCTAGAAACAAACTCTGAAATGTTCCTTTTCATTCCTACCCACCAGTACATTTTCTTCAAATCATTATACATCTGTGTACTACCTGAATGAATAGACAAAAAACTACTATGTGCTTCCTGTAAGATCTTTTGAATAAGCTCATCATTCTTCGGTACACATACCCTGTCTCGGAACATCAAACAACCGTCAGAACTAATTTGAAAATCTGACTCTATATCCGACTCACACTGATCTCTTTTGGCTAACAACTCACTGTCATTTTTTTAAGCTTCAAAAATTTCTTTAAGAAACATCGGTTTAGCTCTCAACTCAGCTAAGATAAAACCATCATCTGATAAGGCTAGACTAGTGTTCAAAGCTCTTAATGCAAATAAAGATTTCCTACTCAAAGCATCAGCAACAATGTTTGCCTTACCTGGGTGATAATTGATCACTAGCTCATAAGCTTTAATCAACTCTAACCATCTTCTTTGCCTCAAATTCAAATCTTTTTGAGTCATCAAATATTTCAAACTTTTGTGATCAGTGAATATATAGCACTTCTCACCGTACAAATGATGTCTCCAAATCTTCAACGCAAAAATAATGGCACCTAGCTCTAAATCATGTGTCGGATAGTTTTTCTCATGTGGCTTTAGCTGTCTAGAGGCATAAGCAATTACCTTCCCTTCCTGCATAAGTACACAACCAAGTCCATTCATGGACGCATCACTGTAAATCACAAACTCCTTACCTGGTCCTGGTTGTACTAAAACAGGAGCTTTAGTCAATAATGTTTTTAACTTATCAAACCTCTGTTGACACTTCTCAGTCCATTCAAACTTGATATCCTTTCGCAGCAATCTTGTCAGCGGGGTAGCTATCATGGAAAATCCCTCTACAAATCGTCTATAATATCCGGCAAGACCAAGAAAACTTCTAACTTCTGATACATTTCTAGGAGGCTTCCAATCAACAATGGCTGAAATCTTGCTCGAATCAACCTTAATACCTTCACCTGAGACAATATGTCAAGGAAAACCAACTTCTCGTAACTGTAACTCACTTTTCTTTGAACTTGGCATACAACTGATTATCTCTCAGAATCTGTAAAACTGTTCTCAAATGCTCTGCATGCTCAGTCTCATTATGAGAATAAATCAAGATATCATCAATGAACACAACTACAAACTTATCCAAGTACGGTCTGAAAATTCAGTTCATTAAGTCCATGAAAATGGCAGGAGCATTAGTCAAGCCAAATGGCATCACAAGGAACTCATAATGACCATACCTAGTCCGGAAAGCAGTCCTCAGGACATCTGACTCTTTAACTCGCAACTGATAGTATCCGAATCTCAAATCTATCTTGGAGAACACAGTAGCTCCCTTCAATTGATCAAACAGATCATCAATTCTAGGTAATGGATACTTGTTCTTTACTGTTACCTTGTTAAGTTGCCGATAATCTATGCACAATCTCATTGATCCATCTTTCTTTTTCACAAATAGCACTGGTGCACCCCATGGTGAACTACTGGGTCTTACAAAGCCTTTATCTGTTAATTCCTGCAACTGAGCTTTCAATTCTTTCAATTCCAACGGAGCCATTCTATAAGGAGCAATAGAAATGGGCGTGGTACCTGGAATCAACTCAATACCAAACTCAACTTCTCTAATAGGAGGTAAACCTGGTGATTCTTCCGAAAACACATCGGGAAACTCACATACCACAGGCACTGATTCAATTTTCAATTCTGGATCTTTAGTGTTCAACACAAAAGCAAGATAAGCTTCATACCCTTTTCTCAAACATTTACGAAAGGACATAATGTGAAATTATGGGAAGTGAACTATCTGACTCTTTTGAATTAACCCGAAGAATTTCACCATTTTCACACTTCAACTCAATGAATTTATTTCCACAATTTACTATCACATCATGTGTAGTCAACCAATCCATACCAATAATCACATCAAACTCATCAAATGGCAATAGCATGAGATCGGCCGGAAAACAGTAGCCTCTAATCATCAAAGGACAATTTCTACATACTTTATCTACTAATACATGCTTGCCTAATAGATTCGATACTTTAATCACAAATTCTGTAGATTCTATAGGCATACTTATACTAGGCATTAATTTCTTGCAAACATATGAATGAGTTGAACCCGGATCAATCAAAGCAATGACATTAATATCATGTAGAGAAAATGTAGCCGTAATCACATCGGGGAAGGATGCCTCTTCGCGAGCACGGATAGCATAAGTCCTTGCAGGGGCTCTAACGTCTGGTCTCACAGCCGAATCTCTTGAGGTACCTCTGTTACTTGCTCCTACTCCCGGTTGCGTCGGTGATCTGCCTCTAGTAGGAGCATTTCCGGATCTAGCACTCTGTGTTACCTCTCGGTTAGCCACCTCTAGACATTCTCGTACAAAATGATCTGGAACACCACATTTATAACAAACATTTTTGCCTGCCCAAAAAGGACCATAATGAAGTCTACCACACCGTGGACACCCTGATCTACCCTGTCCAACATTACCTACACTCACAGTCGAGATGGTCTGAGCCTTCGGATCCTTAAATCTGCTGCCTCTATTCTGACTAGAATACCCAGCTGAGAAACTAGATCTGGTAGAAAACTCCTTTGGCCTTTTGGATGTAGCCTGGAATGACCTGCTCATCTGTCTCTTCTTTGTATCTTGTGTCTCTGTCTCAACTTTGCCTTTTCTTTTTACAGACTCCTCGCCTTATGTGCTCTCTCAACTACAATAACAAACTCTTTTATTTCTAGGACACCCACCGTGTGATCGGATATTATCATTCAACCCATCCTCAAACCTTTTACACATGATAGCCTCTGTGGACACACATTCTCGAGCATATTTACTAAGCCTGACAAATTCGCGCTCATAATCAGTCACCGTCATATTACCTTGTTTCAATTCCAGGAATTTCTTTCTCTTCTGGTCAATAAACCTCTGACTAATGTACTTTTTACGAAATTCCTCCTGAAAGAAATCCCAAGTGACCCTCTCCTTTGGTACAATTGATACAAGTGTCTTCCACCAGTGGTAGGCTGAGTCTCTAAGAAGTGATACTACATATTTCATACATTCCTCGGGTGTACAAGATAATTTGTCAAAGACTCTAATAGTATTTTCTAACCAAAATTCTGCTCTTTCTGCATCATCTTTTGTTGCTCGGAACTCTTCTGCCCCTTGTTTCTTGATTCTATCAACTGGTGGCTTTTCTCTTATCACTGTACCTGTGACTGGGGGAGCTTAAGCTATATGGGTAGCCTGATAATCATGAGGGGGTGGAGGTCTAACTGTCGGATTCGTACGAACGAACTCGGCAAACCAATCATTCAAAGCTTGGAAGAGAGCTTCTCGAGTCACTCCTCCCTGATCAACTGTTACTGGCCTATTCTCAGATGGCGCTGCCCCTTCCGCCGGAGTAGGCGCTTTACTTTCTACATCATCATCACCAACTCGCTTGGGATCCATTACTATAAAACAAAATATTTAAAAATCGTCAGGAGTCGTTACACTATCAAAATACAGGTATGGCATGTATAGCTAGACTTTTACTCACACTAACTATTCCGAGAACCAACTAAAATTGCTCTGATACCAATAAATGTAACGCCCCCATGCCCGAAACCGTCACTGGAGTCAAGCTTGAGTTGTTACTAAACTTATTTTACCTTTTAAACAACTCTAAACCACTGATTTTAATTTTCGAAATAAACTATTTTTTTGTGTCATGGTTGCTTAAAAATTCATTTCTCGAGTTTCAAAACTCAAAATTAAGATCTGTAATTTTTTCCTAAAACTAGACTCATATATCTATCTACTAATTTTTTTCTAGAATTTTTTTACTTAGCTAATTAGTACAGTTTATTAGTTAAAGTTACCCCTATTTCAGAATTTGACTGCACTAACCTCTACTTCCTACAAACAACTTCTCCCTCTAAAAAATTCATATGACTATACAGTTTGTTTCTATTAAAACTAGATTCAATAAGGATTCTAACCATATAAATTACACCACCTAATTATTTTTTAAAAATTTATGGTGAATTTCTAAAGTTGAAATAGGGGATCCAGAAATCGCTCTGGTCCTATTTCACTAAAACTCAGATATCTTATAAAATACAAAACCTTTACCTGTTTTGTTATTCCATATGAAAATAGACACAATGAATTTTAATTTCATATATTATTCACCATCAAACTATGTCTCTATGATTTTTAGTGATTTTTCAAAGTCACGTTATTTCTGATACTTGAATCTGTTTTTAAGTTACTTTCACATTTTTCATAGTTTTCATGTGATAGTTTCTACTTAATCATACATACTATTAAACATGTATATCATCAGCCATTCTATTAGCTAATCACTAGCAAGTATTTACACATCATTCATTGATCATATCATATCAAAAGAAACCAAGTTCCTATACATGCCATACACAAAACGAAACGTTTAACTATACCAATGTGATTCCTTCGATAGTGTGATCGGGTCTCCGACGTTTCCTTCGATCCCCGAGTGGCTTGATAAAAACTATAAGAAAAAGAAAATAAAGAGAGTAAGCACTAGGCTTAGTAAGCTTACAAGAAAATAAATTACAACATTCAACACAATGAATAATTATACATAATGTCACCTAGCCTCATAAACTTTCTTTACTTCTCATTTTCTACCTTCTTCTTTACTCACATACCTTCTTTCTTACCTGACCTTTCACTATTCATAAATATAATCTACCTTCCCTTTTGTTGATAATTCACTGTAATTTAACATGTACAATGATCCGTTGAACCACTCGGAATACAAAGGATACTAGGGTCATTCCTGTCTATCAATATCCTGCCAATGCCATGTCTTCGACATGGACTTACATGAATTATTTCTGTCTCCAATGCCATATATATATATCTAATATGGGCTTACATCGCTTATTTCTGTCTCCTAAACCATATATCTGATATGGACTTACATGGCTCATTTCTGTCCTGTCCTGTCCTGTCAACCCCAATATCCTAACATTCCTAAGGTTCAAACGGGGCTTCCTAATACTTTTTCTCTGTCACTTCGCCTTTAATTCGACTTTAAATATTCTCATAAAATAAGTATATAAATGCTATAAATTGACAATAATAATGTAAAATAAAAGAATATTGCATTTATTTACTGTAAACTTACCTCGATACAAAATGTGACTAAACTTTACAATTTAGTTCTTTACTTTTTCTTTTCCCCGATCTACTCCCGAATTTCTCTCTTCTTGATCTATAATAGCAAATTTAATTTATTTAATATTCACATTTATCAAAACAGTTCTTTACTCAAACTTTAGAAAAATTACATTTTTGCCCCTAAACTTTTGCATATTTACACTTTTGCCCCAAATCTCGTAAATTAAACTTCAGCCTATTTTCTTATGTTTTATGACATGATGATCGTTTTTCCCTTCTATAGCAAAATCAAATTCTCACTCTAA
Source organism: Gossypium anomalum (assembly GCA_025698475.1). Taxonomy (NCBI): domain Eukaryota; kingdom Viridiplantae; phylum Streptophyta; class Magnoliopsida; order Malvales; family Malvaceae; genus Gossypium; species Gossypium anomalum. Next base: position 17,453,450 of record CM046963.1, on the reverse strand, counting down.
CATATACTTATGACTATTAGGTATTTTTACCGATTAAGCCATTTTACTCGTTTTTACCTAAAACCGAGTAGCACAAGTTGTCTAACATAATCTAAGACCTCATATTCTATCATAAAACATCAAACCTATGGGTATTTTTCCAAATATGAACCCTAACTTAAATTATTGCTAGCATATAGAGCTACCGAGACTCCGAAAACGTAAAGAACATTAAAAACGGGGCTTGGAATCACTTACTATGGAGCTTGAAAGCTTGAAACAAACCCTAGCTATGGAGAACCCTTGAAATTTCGTGCTAATGAAGAAGATGATGAATTTTGTGTTATTTTTTCCCTTTTTATTTCATTTAATATCCAAATGACCAAAATGCCCTTCCTTATTAAACTTTCAAAAATTCCATCCATGTCCTATTTTGTCCATGAATTTAGAAATTGGTCAAATTGTTATTTAAACCTCCTAATTAATATTCCAAAGAAATTTCATACTAAAAACTTCTAGAATGCAAGTTTTACAAATTATTCGATTTAGTCCCTAGTCTCAACTTAAGCACTTTATGCATAGAATTTCATCACGAAATTTTCACACAATCATGCAATCATATCATGAACCTCAAAATAATAATAAAATAAATTTTTGTACCTCGAATTTGTGGTTTCGCAACCACTGTTCCGTTTAGGCCCTATTTCGGGATGTTACATAACTAGCCTATCAGACCTGGCCTTTTTCTTAGGCCTCTAAACAAAACTTAAGGGCTCTAAATCCCTCTTATTCTTTCCCTTCTCTTGGTCTCTATTCTGGTGTTCCATACGTTTAACATCCTCGACGATCTTCGCCTTCTCAACCAGAATCGCAAACTCTCGCTCCCTTTGTGGAGCAATAAGTACCTTCAGATTATCCCTTAAGCCATCCTCAAATCGAATGCACCTCTTATACTCAGATGCCACCATGCCTTGAGCGTAGCAGCTCAGCCTCAGAAACTCAGCCACAAATCTATCACCCCGTGTGAGATTCATGAACTCATGCCTACGAGCATCCACATAGCTAGCCCCCATATACTTACTCTGAAAGGTGATCTTAAAGAAATCCCAACTCAAATGATTAGGCTGAGTACCCTCCTCAACCGTCAACCACCACTGATAAGCCTTATCGCAAAACAGAGAGCCTGCACCCTTAAATTTCTGGTTAGAAGTATAGTCCAGACCATTCATGATCCTCTCCGTAGCCTCCAACCAATACTCGGCCATACTAGGGAGACTCCAATGACACCCCTAAACAACTCAGCACCATTAGACCGAAGTCGTTCAGTTATCGACCCACGACCCCCAGCCCCAAAATGGGGTCCAGCGACCCTCTCCAAAATCATCAGCATGGTTTGGGACAGTGCGTCGTCCCCATCCGAGTGACTTTGAGACCAAGTCTCAGTAGCAAGCGAAACTGGTGTCTCACTCGTATCTAAGTTCGGTATACTGCCCAGAGAGGAAGACTCAGCTCGAGCCCTCCTACAGTCTCTACCATGGCCTTGAATACCACGTCCAAGAGTTTCACGAACACTCATCGTAAATTTTGAAACTTATCTACATTATAAAGTTTTATGCACCAGTTCCAGTATTTATTAATAGATATTTTATGCATAAATTATCAGAAGTTCATAATTGTTTTTAGAAGTTTTAGTCTCTAACTATTTCAGTATAGTTTCAGAAAGTAATATCTACAGTGTTTCAAAATAGTTCTATCTAAGTACAGATATACTTCCAGGATCGGCGTTGGAGACTCAATGTACCACATACGTTTTTTTTTTCAAATTCTTCAGGATATTTGAAAACCAATTCTTTTTAAAACAAAATTTTGAAATCCAAAATTCACAGCCGAGTTTTGTAACCTGGCTCTGATACCATTAAATATAACACCTCAAACTCAGCCTACACGTTATAGCTGAATTCGAAAGTATCACAAGGAAAGATTTTGAAAACGGAGTTGTCTCGTCAGAACATTCACGTTTTTACTTGAAAACACCATCTAATTAATCCAATTGCCAAAACTTATTATAGTGGAAGCCTTAAAACAGTTATATTTTGAAAATGCAGTTGTGTTTTAAAAAAACTTTTGTTTGTATATCAATTGTCACTTTTAGAGAAAAGCTTTTTGCTTAAGCATGCAATATCAACGTATAAATCCAAAACCAACAGTTATAAAACCAAAAGTCTAGATTTACAAACTCTCAAATATAAACCCAAAATCACAAATAAACCATAAATAATAAAGTTTTAACAGTTTACGGTCGAGTGGCCACCACTGAGTCTTTGCCGCACTGATCCGCCTAAGTTTGTGGATCACTTGACAAAATAGACAAATAGACATGAGTTTATGTAAACTCAGTGTGTAACCTATAGAATCAAGAACACAACATACAGAATTATATACACAGTCAAAAGCAAATATAGTTCCGATTCAAAATCAGATCCAGATTCAGATTTAGAATACAAATACAGATATGCATAAATCTTACCCCCATCCTTTACACACCATCTCCGACCATCCTGTCACACCATGTGGGGTTAAAAACACCCACCCATCCATACACACGACATTGTGCCTTTAAAACACATATCAGATAATACACAGCCATGTTGCTAAAATAAAGGCGAATAACACCGTACAGAATACTTCCTCTTCATACACATATCCTATCCCAAAAATAGAGACAGAGTTTCAAATACAGATATAACATGATCAACATGCTTTATACAAATAACAGATACACATACATCAGTATAGTGAGGCATACACTAGTATCCTACTTATATCAGTCTACTAGGATATCATAGCATACAAGTAGGGTTTAATTAGCCCTTACCGACCCCACGATAGACCCACAGTCGATCGAAGCAATCCTTACAACCCTAACGAGAATTTTAGAAAAATGGGTACACATGCCCGTGGGCCTACACGTCCAGATTGGCCTTTACCCGTGTAACCCACACGGCTTGGCCCAAAATTCACACGCTCATGTGACATGCCCGTAGAGGGCCACACGCCCGTGTGGCCCACACACCCAACTTGGCCATGCCCGTGTGGCCCACACGGCCACACTTGAGCCTCCACACGGCGGTGTGCTATGCACGGCCATGCCTTCATCGACCACACGGTTGTGTCTCGTACACAGCCATCCACACGGGTGACCACATGCCAGTGTGGCGTCGACAGATTCATTTTTTAGCTTTTTTTTAAGCCTCATTTTCTGTATTTCGGGTACACACCTGGTATCTTTTTTATGCAAAACCCTCCTGAGACCACCAAAACCCCTACGCTCCGAATGATTGACTCTGATTCCATAATAGTAGGATCACGATCTTCCCGATCCGCTGTAGAAACATGCGACGAAACCCGAAATAACGAGAACAAGGGTATGATGGCAGACAACAAGGACGACAAAATCGAATAGAGGAATAAAAAAAAGAGAGAAAAGAAAAAAAAAAGGGCAGAGTTGAAGAAGGCAAAGTGAAAATAGCGTCAGTACTTTTCCAGGGAAGAGAAAATTTTGAAAAAAAAAAAGATGGATAAAAATTAAAATATCCCCAATCCCATATTTTTCTTCCATTATCTCCTAACCTCCTCAGACTCTCAACTCAACTAAATCACTATCAGCCAACCGAGCAAAAATATCACATTCAAGGTTGCGTAGAGATTTGAACACAGGATCCCCCCAACACACTAACTCCCTTACCACTCGAACCAGCAAGCTCATTCTGATATGAATTAACAGAAAATTTTATATAAGCCCACTGAACAATGATAAGGCTTGGATCCAAAAATAACAAAATTTGGAAAATGTGAGAAGTAAACCCATGACCTCTTAGACACTCCTAGAACACTTAACCACTGAAGTAGATTCATATTTGTATCAAATTTTACAGAAGCATAAATAAATTAATTGAGGCGTTACAATATCAAACTATTCACAATGTTTTAGTCAGTGCAATTGAAATTAGACGGAACAAACTGATATGATTAATATAGATAAAAAAGTTTTACTGGTACAAAATCAAATGATATATACTGGCTGTTACGATCAAAATGGGTATCAAAACCAACTACATTATTTTAAATTACAAAATAAAAGGGATAATGGTAGAGATTATCCATGTACTTTACCAAATCTTTCAATGTGATATCTACACTTTTAATTTGTCCAATTTGGTATATGTACTTTAATCCCATTAAACAAAGTGATACCTAAACTAACATTGTTAAAAATGATGGTGTGGCATGTTGACCAATTAAGTGGTGCCATATGGCACATGTTACTCATTGGCTAGTAGTTCAAGGGCTTCTCTACAATAAACCCAAAAAGGTTTTCTTTCCCCCAACTTATATTTCTTTCACATTAATTTCTAAAATAAAAATATTTATGTTTTTCACGTTTTTTAACCCAAAAGATTACTGTTTTCTTTTTTCTTTCTTTTCTTCTTCAACCTTAGCTGTTGCTGTTGCCACCACCGACGACGTCCTTTTTCCAACTCGAAAATGGCACAGAGTGTTACTTTTCGTTCTCTCTTTCATTTTCTCCGGTTAGATTTCTCAAAAAACTTCCCCAAAGTCATGAAAATACCTCTAAAATTTCAGACTTCTCTAATCCCGATCTAAAGATCCCGTAGGACAATCATGTAACTTTGACCACCACTTCTCCTTGGCATGGTAAACCTTTTCACTGCTCAAACTTTCCAAACAATTCCCAAAAACATGTTTAAAATATTTGTTAGATCTTAGAGGAATAATTCTATAATTAACCCAAAAAAGGATCTTTGTTGATGTTTATTTATTTATTTTGCAGAATTTAACCCAAATGTCAAAAGCTTATCGCGCATTTCAAAACCCTAGCTTCCTCTAAAAAGACATAATCCCTAGCATTTTGTTGGCCAATTTTGAAGGGAAGATGAAGGTGAATCAATGGATTTCGATGTTGTCGGAAATGGCAGCAGCGGATGAATTGAAAGAACAACAAGCTAGGCAATTACATTTTGATTTGAAATCTTGGTGATGCTTGAAAATTTATGCAAATTGTTTTAATTTTGGTTAAATTCTATGAAAGATAATTTCAAATGTGGAATGAAATTCTTTTAGGGAAAAATGTAAAAGTAATTATTAAAAATGAAATATATTAAAATATTTTATATTTTAAAAATATTTTTATATAATTTCTATGTTAAAGGAAAATATATTTTGTAATGATTTATAAAAATGAATATAATTTTAATTATTTAAAAATTTAATTTTGGTAAAAAATATTTCTATGAAAGTAAAATAAAATGGGAGAATTACTCATAAGGGCCTAAACTAGCAGTTAGTAGTCAACAAACAGACCTCGACTCAAACTCGACTCGATCTTGGCATGTATCTTTAGACTCAATCTCGAGCTGGGTTTACTTCGAGAATCAGCTAAACCTATAGCTCTGCTACCGCTAAATGTAACACCCCATACCCGACTCGATCACTGAGTTTGAGCTATGGGATGCCACATCCATTGCAGAAGCAACTACAATTCAATTTACCCTTTCATATATGCTATTAACAATATTATTCAATCTCAATATGATTTTCCATCATTTTCGAGTATTATACGAGCTTACAAAAACTCTTTTGCTAACTCGAGGTCGAATTAGGACCAAATTATAAAATTTCAAGGAGTTTCTTGTCGCGATACAACTTACTAATGATTTCTCGTCATGATGACTAGGGTTTGACGTTACGACGTGGCCGTCTGTTTCCAAAAGGTCTAAGTGGTACCTAATCAAAATATTCATCCAAATTAATTTGTATACCAAATCATCCAAATCAATTTTTATACCAAATCAACCAATTCAACATTCTAACCATTTCACTACCATTTCAATTGGTAATTCAACATATGTCCCATTCTAATTCACTACCATTCATTTATATATTTCATGTGACATAGCTATTCAAACTCTTGATTTTACCATTTACAATACACAACCGATTCAACCCTAGGTACATGCCATAAATTAAAATAAAAAGGATTATACAAACATTGTTGAATCGAAGATTGTTGGCTGGATGATAAATCATGTCTCAGATCTAAAAAATTTACCTAAACCTGCATATGGAATAAACAAACTGTAAGTTGAGGAATAAAGCTTAGTGGCACTTTCATGATTCAAGTCAATAATAAGAAAGCATTAACATAAATAAGATACAATCAGCATATGATCAAATTAAAACCATTTGGATTACCATTCATGTATTGAATGCCAAATATTATACACGACTATATTTATACAAACCATATGCATATTTCATATGTGTGAATACATAATGTACCAATTTCATCAACATTCCATTGCACTTATTCTACTCATGTCATCCCGGATTGCCTGACAATGATGACTTTTAGAGTTCAAATGTTCTACCATTTCGGGTGGCCCGACAATAATGGTTCACACATTTTGATATTCTACCATCCCAGATGACCCAACAATGATGGTTTTCACTATTTTCATATTTTACCATCTCGGGTGACTTAGAAACAATGGTTTTCACTAGTTGCATATCCTACCATCCTGGATGGCCTGAAAATGATGGTTTCGATCCTAAGGCATGTCAACTAACTCGTCTCTACTTGGTATTGTTAGTAGGGTAACCACTAACCACTGAATCAATACACATCATATCCACACATCACAGTTTATATCAATCTCATATATACTAAATTAAATCCAATCCAGTATTCAAAATTCGAAGCCATCATATATATAAATCAATATCATAGTTCCTTGCCATTTCCATCAACAACTCATGTCACATATCACATGTCATTTAGTAATTCGTATGATACTCGTTTCCACTATGCTTAGACCAATTCATAACCTCGACATTCAATACCATCACACAATTCAATTCAAGACAAGTAATAATCTTACCTTAATAGTTAATATGCAGCAAACATGTATATGTATGTATATAAATGGAGTGATCTCGAATCATAAAAGTACAAACTGAAATATTGCGTCACTAGTCAATGACTCTCACTTTTCCTTTTCCTCTCGATGGCTTAACAACGTCTTTAGCTACATACTATAGATAAACGATATCAATTTTCTTCCAATTCACATTTAAATACAAAATCAAACATATTTTAAATTTTATTCAATTTAGTCCCTAAATTCGAGGTATACATATGTTTCGATATATAGTTTTGGATTAAAATTTGATTTTACATTCATTCATTAGGGATGCCATAATTTCTATACATAGCATAATTTCATGAAAGGTTTTCGCTTTATTCAATTTGGTCCCTGTTAGAGTTGTGTAACACGAATACTTTTTAAAATAAAATACAGTGGCAAAACTAAGGGCTCTATGTAAGGCTTAAGGCCGAGGGCCGCCGGAATATGTTGCACAAGTATAATCCATATAGAATTACACTTCTTCTATTGACATTGATTAGAATAAGTTTTTTCAACCTTTAAATAGATGTAGTCGAAACGCCTCTTATATCATTTGATTTTTAACATTGCTGAATTTTCTTCTCCTCTATCCGTGATTTTTTCTCGAAAGGGTTTTCACGTAAATTTTGTGTATTTTATTTTTCTTTCTTATTGCTTTGCGGTCGTTCTATATTTCCATTATTGACGTTCAGTTTTAACAGTCCCTAATGTAACAAAGTTAACAACCAAGCTTATTAAGCTTTACAATTTAGTCTTTATCATAGTCTAAGCTTAATTTCTATCAATTTCAAGCCTAATTCATCAATTTCTCAACAATGACAACTTGCTAAAATTTTAACAATTGAACAAATTAATATATGGGCTAGCTAAATCTAGCTCCCATGATAATAAATCTATAAAAATCAAAGAAAAATGACTTCGAGACTTACTTGATTAATGGTTGAATTTTGTTTGAAAACCAAGTTTTTCTTTCTTTGTTTTTCTTCAATGGTGGACAGTTGGCTAAGAAAGAAGATGACAATGTTGTCATCTCCTACTTATGTTATATTTATACTTAGTTTAAGATTTAATTAGCTTTAATTAATCATCTTTATTTTCTATAAATCTTAATTATATAAATTAATGGTGAACATCATCATTTCCCACTAAAAATATGAAAAAAAAAATATGACAATAGTTCCTTAAGTCTTTTTTTTAAATTAAAACTCAATAACGATTGGACTTTTATAATTTAGTCCTTGAACCTTAATTAACCATTTTTTTGGCTAAATTACTTAATCGAACTTCAATATATTTTTATACTAACTTTGTTTATGGAAATGGGATTCCAAAATTACATTTCTGACGCCACTAGAGTTTGAGTTGTTACAACAATAATGATACATGCATGCGGTAGTAGTAACTAGTAATTTCTAAAGAAAACTTGTGATATGCGTAAAAAGGTTTTCCTCTAGTCTCTCAGCTAGTAGGGTTTCTTTTCTTTTTTTTTGAGTTAATTTAATTCTTCCCTCTTTGATTATTATCCTGTCATATGAATTGATTTAGGAGTTTGAAGCACTCCCATGTCATTAGTTTGGATTTTGCTTTTTTGATTATTTTATTTTCTCAAGATCCTTTGATTTGGATTTAAGCTAACTCACTGTCATCATTTTAAGGAAGAAAAAAAGAACATAAACAATCAAAAAGTTCAAGAATAGGCTTCAAGGAGAAAAATGGAGACACCCTTTTGCTGAGTGTGAGCATGGATGGCATGGGTTCGAACTCGGGCTGCCTAAGATATGTTTTAAGTAATCCCCAAGCTTTTGTTGATATTTGATGTTGTTCTTTTTTTTTTTTTTTTTTTTTTTTGAGTGAACTTATTGTTGTATGAAATTGATGTCCTCTATCTTCTCGCCTATAGCTAATCACTTGAAAGAAACCAGTGTTCTAACACATCAAAAGGATGTTACTAGTGATTGCTGTATGAAAGGTCTTAAAGTTAGACTTGGTTTAAGGCTTTAACCTCAAGCCTTGTTCTCTTTTCTTGTTTTCTAGTGGCTTTATTCATTTATCATATTTTGTTATCATCAAATCGTTTTTGTTCTCCTTGTATGACTCCGTGATCTCTTTTTATTTCAAAGTATTCAATGAATGTACTTCTTTTCAATAAAAAAAAAACCATAAGAAAATTTCAATTTAAATGATCATGTACAACTAAAAAATTTGCAAGAAGTAATAAAATATAAAGGAAAACGAAAACCAAAAAAAAATTATTGTATTTACATATAGAGCTATTCAAAATCTTCCCCCTTTCTATCTTCCTCCACCCTCTGAGATTCTATCTTCCAAGTTTCCATCTTTTCAAAATAACCCCAAAAAAAAGTCAGTTAATGAACCTCAAATTATATGAATATGTGCATCATGAAAATAACTAATGCATTATGATCTGAAAATTTGAAACAAAAACAAGTAGTTACACACCTGATCATCAGAAAACCGCAATTGTTCCGCAACAAACAAAATGTACTTGTGATCTCCTAGCTTCAATGCCTTACCTAAACTTTTAGCTACTTTATGGTAGCTAACCATGTTTACCTTGAAACCATTGCTCATAAAAAGATTGTCCATCCACTTCTCTGTACTAGACTGTAAACACTCACAAAAAAAGAGACCTTCAATAACAAAGAATTTTAAAGTATTGACTGATAAAATACAAATAATATGTGAACACAAACAACAAACCTTAGTACCAATTTTAGTTTCGGCTAACCATGCAGGTAACTCTCCCAAGAATAGACATCCATCCATTGCCATACCACTTACTGTCAGTAAAATCTCTTTGAAACTCACCAAAGTCATCAAAGGTAGTCCCTACCAATAACATGTAAGAGAAAAAAATTCCTTCACAAAGTTGTTTAGAAGTTTCTGGTTGTAGTTTGGAAAGTTAGTAACCCCACATTTCTAACAAACGTATAATACAAAGAAATTAAATAACCAATTTTTATAATTGGGGCAAAAGATGTATTAGGGCATTTTAGGCTTGAGTTTGGTGGTTTTTATGGAAAGTTGTTATGTTATGAGAAAACATAGTCGGTGGTCATTATGTTCTATAAGTTTTGAAACAAAGAAACAAACTTTCTTATGGAAAGTTATTACGTTCCGGATAATCTTAGCTTGTGGTTGTTATGTTTTGTTATGTTAGAACATAGCTTGTGGCAATGGCGGACCTTAGGACGGAGTTTTACGGGGCTAATAAAATTTTCAAATATTTTAGGAGTTTAATAAGAATTGTTTTTTAAAAAATTAGGGGTCTAATTAAAATTTTTTAAGAACTTTAAGGGAGAAATGAAATTTTCTAAAAATTTGGCAGGGGCTAATTAAAATTTTAAAGAAAAAAATTTTGGAGGACCAAGGCCCTTATAACGATCCGCCCCTGGCTTGTGGCATAAGGTATATCTAAATGACACAGACTTTGATGAAAAATATATACAAGGCCTATATCAGACTCAATAATTCCATTTTCAGTCTTCTAAATTTCGTTGTTTATTATTCGCTGTATCCTATCGATAAACTTGAAACCTTAAGAAAATTTCACGCCTCAAGTCATTATCTAAATCTGCTTAATTTTCTGACTTGCAACACATGGTTTTCTAACAATTTCAACGAATAAACATAAAAGCCTTTTATAACCTGGATAGCCAATATGCTTGGACGGTTTCCATTAAAGCCTTTCATATGCAATGCTTCTTGAATATTAGAAGATTCCAATGGAACATGAAGAAACAAACAACTTCTTGGGATCTTAGCTCCAACATCTAGGAAGATATAATTAAACAAATTAATAAATAAACATGTAGCAAAATGCGCAAAATAAGTCCCAAGAATTATGCACCTTGAAGCTTTTCAATTGCATTTTGGTAGACTCTTTCAGGAGATATATCGAATATGATGGTTGAGCTTGGCCAGTTAAGTCTATATGGTCGAGTATCCATTCCATCTGAAAAAAGCACAACCTAAAATTTGGTAGCCAAAAAGAGTTTCAATATTTTGCTACAATTGGGTAACGTAACAATATTTTATTCAACCTCAAGTTTAGTGAAAATACCTGTTTAAGCCCATCCATGTGGTTTACTGTGCGAAGCAGCTTGTCATCTATGAACTTGGTTGCAATGCAATAATGTTTCGATGAGTTCTCAAAATTCAACCGAGTGTGAGGTGGAACAAGGCATCCAGCATATGGATCCATAAAAAGAGGCTCTGCATATACATAGACAGAAAAAAAGACTATTAAGTTTATAGCAAGAAGGGAAAGAGAAATGGAAATTTGATAATGTAGTATTCGTTGCCTCGTCTCTGAGTCTCTTGAAGACGAAGAGAAGCTGAATTGATGGCTAATCGGAGCAATGGGTCATTTTCATCACTGAGTTGAGCTCTTAGTAACCCTCTATTTCTCTTGTTGTTGTTAAAAGGGAATGGCACTAGCACACTTGCACATCTCAATGAAAATTCCATTAAGGTTTTGGGTGTTTGTGATTATCCAATTGAGTTAGAATAATAGTAATTTGGAGAACTTTTCATTATGTATCATTTAACAGAATGAGTGACCCATATAGAGAGTTAAAGCAAGGCGAAATCCATGCAAAATATGCCTCTCTTTTCCTAGTAACTTGCTCCTAACTTTTGAACTACTAATAATAGTAGTTTTCATTTGGGTTAATATATAGCGTGATCCTGAACTTGGTCACTTACATTTAATTATTACCTTTTTTTTTTTTTTACCTAACTAATATTTAAACTTTAATTTTTTTTTGGCACTTCAGCAGTATTAATCTACGCTGATGTGACACTAATAACTAAATTAAAAAAATATAAAATTTGATGTTTTATACATTTTTATATTTTATAGAAATTATATTATATATATTTTATAAAATTTAATATTTTATATCTTTTATAAAATCCAATGTCAAATAATATATTTTTATCAATTTAAGATTTTATATATATTTAATTTCATAATAATAATATAATATATAATATTTTATGAAATAATGAAAATATATAAAATTACTCAAAAACATGTCTGGAATGAATCTAAACATATGGTTGTACATGTTTGAATGTATGTGGTCAATCTGTTGTCCAAATTAATTCTACTATCAAATAATATTTCTAATATTTTATAAAATTTTATTTTATTTCCATATTTTATATATTTTAAATTTCAAAATAATAATATAAAAAATTTGATATTTTATAAAAAATTTAAAATATATAAAAATACTGAAAAAGTATTTTAAAAAGAATTTGGACAAATTGTTGTACATGTTCATTCCCTTGTGTAAAAAATTATAATTTTTTTATAATTTTTTCTATGTGTCAAAATGTGAAGCTACCATGTGTCACCATGCTATTAGTTTCTAGTGCCATGTCAACATATTTTAATGGTGTTAGTTAAATACCTAAGAAAAGTACTAAGTTGGCTTACGATTTCCAAGTTTAGGTACCATTTAGGTAAAAAAAAAAATAGGTAACAAGTAGTTACAATTTTCCAAGTTCAAGTACCTCCATATATATATATATATATATTAACCCTTTTCATTTCTAAATAAAAAGATTACACGAAAGGCAAAAAGAATACTATACTTGTGTTGTAGGAAAAGAGAAAATGGAAAGAAAAAAAACCCTCAAACACAATTGGGCATATGAATATGTAAGATTCTCTCTAGTAATAAGATTACTAAAAGCTAAGATTATTTTTAATTGGCCATGTTACATTACCCTATGTGGTGTATTTGGATAGAATGTACGATTTTATTGTTTAGATGACGGAATATAGGATTATCTAAAAATATATTTTCCTAAATAGTCCTTTTAGATTTTTTTAACTACACAAAATTTGAAGCTTATTATATTTTATTTTACTAATAAATGAATATATTTCTCTAATAAATTAATTGCATATTTCTTTTCTTAAATAACTAATTTGGAATTGGGAATGATTGATAAGTAGGTAAGGCTTCTCCTTTAATCAAGATGATAAGGAAAAGAGAAGAAAAAAATATGTTTTTCATTATTAGAATATGTTATTAGAATATGTTATTTGTTATATGATTTAAGGGTAAGTTCCACCAAAATGATAAAACTGAATGTTAAATTATTATAAAAGTAATATTTGAGGCAGAATGTAATAGACAAAATATAATACAATAAATTAAATGCTAACTTTTCAACTTATAGTAATATATATAGTTAAAATGTTACTTGAAGAATATATTAAAGAACTAAAAATTTTGATTTTTAGTTATTACTATTTCATTTTGATTTAAGTAAAACGAATCAAAGTCATTGCAAATAGGAAGTAAAATTGTCAAAACCATCGTATTAGCAAGGGCATGTAAGATTACCCAAGGATGAGTTGGTATTGAGGTTATCTCCCATATCTTGAAATCTTGACACTATTAGAAATATGAGAATATTGGCTCGAGGTAATGTTTAAAATATTTCACTTTATCTCGAGAATGTTACATTTCTTAAACCAAATGCACCTTTTTTATTAGGAAAGAATCAAACAATTTATGTAGAAATCAACCTAGATGAAGTTATATAGTTTACATCATCATGCAAAACATTAATAGCAAAATCTAGAGGATCAATATAAAGATGAAGCCCTTAAGGAAGCTTGTAGCAAAGTTAGCCATGCAATCAGCTACTCGGTTACCTTCTATATAAGTATGAACTATCTCAATTACCCAATCTTGATTTAACAACTCCTAAATAGCTCCAGTTATAGAATTGATTTCATTCCCAAAATAAAACTCTTGATTTTTTAAATAGCCACTAAACAATCTAACTCAAGGATTATCTGTCGACCTCTCAGTTTCCAAGTTTGATCTAACCCATCTAGCTCACCCCATAACTCAACCTTATATTTATTATAGTAACCAATATTTCTTGCAAAACACTGTAACACCCCAATTTTGGCGAGTAGTAGTAAAAAGTCTGTATGGCATAGTGTTATACGCCCAGATGATTATTTGGTGTGTATGTGTGGATGTTTAATAACTTCCACAAGAGTAAGTAAGAACTTGATTTCCTGATATTCTGCTATATATTAAGGACAAGACTGTGTTAAGTGGTTAAGAGTATGTAACAGCCCATTTGGTGAAGCCCTAGTATTTGGTTACTGTTCTATGAGATAACAACCAGGTGGAGAGATGATTTTAAAGGAGTACTCGCCAAAGGCGTAGTACGCCACGTTATTAGAGTGACAAGGTTAGTTACATTGTAAGTATAATAATTACAGCTTCCCTAGTTAGGGTAACCAAATTGTCCCTATTGGATTCTTATTTATATTGCCTTTACAATTGTAAACCATTAATGAAGATATTTTTAAAAGAGTGTGACACGTGTCAAGTTTCACTAGGGGAAATGTGGGTCTTGTTTGTAAGTATATATTAGTTAAATGGGCTAAAAAGAGGGACATTTTATCTTCTTCTTTCTTTTGAAAACGCTTCTATGGCTTTCTTTAGAAGCCATCTAGGGTTTGTTTTCCTTAGGTTGGAACTAAAGATCGAATCTAAAGTAGAAGATTCCTTCATGTTTCGTGATTGCAAGTCAAATGGTTAGATCTAGTGTGCTAGGTACTTTAGGTAAGGATGGAGTAAGTTTCTTCACTGACCCTTGTACATATTTCGTTCATACTGAAATATATCTATATGAAATTGATGGTAAGTGCATTGGGTATTGTAATGCTCAATTTGTGCAAGTGTACACATTCGTTATCAAGTAATAAGTAAGTAAAAGAGTTATTGTCTCCACAAGGGCTATGTATGTTAATCAATATATTGCAAAATTAAAGCTAACAATTTAATGATAAAAACACAATATCTTGAGTGATGAGTTATTAACTAAATTAAATGATCTAGATGCAAGATTGATCCTTAATTCAATTTAAACTAAATGCGAAGTATGAAATGAAATATATGAATGGATTTAGCAAAAACACAAACTTTAATAATCAATAACGTGAATAGGCTATGATAATTACATCATTCAATTTAGCTTATTTTTATCATGCTTAACAGTGTTCGGAAATTATTCTATGGCAACTTGATCTTTCATGTGTTTGGAAACTAAATAAAGTCCTTTCAGATTCTTTTACTTAGTAAAACATGCATTTTACTGATCATATTAAACTAACGGTTTCTTAGGATTCATGTAAAGTAACAGGCACGGGTTAGGTTTGAAACAGTTTAATCACATAAACCTAAAAACTATGCAAGATAATAGAGCTCGTTAAAGTTTTATGAACTTTTAATTTAGTCTGGTTAATATCTAAATTAAGCATGCACATTTCAATTATTGTGTCCACTAACCGTCATCTGGTTGGGATTGTTCAACTAATTCTAATGAATCCAATCACGTATGAATGAAATACATACTTGAGTTTAATTGAAAACATGATCGACTGAGGCACAAACACTATAGACATGATTTAAACAAACTTCATTAAATAAATGCAATCATCTTAGCTAAATAGAATTAAGCTACCATTGTTGATGACAATATAACAAAGCATATTGTCAACATGATTAAAATCAAAATAAAAAAGTAAAGGAAGAATAAACTCTATCGAATCAGCAATCTCGTGAACTCTTATTGAAGACATTTTCCTCCGATCCTTTTGTTGCTCTTTTGCTAATGGCTCCTTAAGGTGGCCGGCCAAGAGATAATATAACAGCCCATTTTTGGGTCAAATCAGAGCAGTGGTTTTGGGACCACAAATCCTAGTAGAAGTATTTATTTTATTATTTCTTTAAGGTCGGCAGCATGATATAATAATTGTGTGAAAATTTTGTTAAGAAATTTTATCGATTGAGTGCTCAATTTGACTAGAAGGACTAAATTGCGATAGGTGCAAAATTTGAGTTCTATAAGTTAAAGGTGTCTAATTGATATGAAATTTTAAATTAGAGGTCTTTAAATGGTAATTAGACCATTATACCTTAGGATGGACAAAAATGGATATGTTTAGGTGAAATTTTAAAGTTATTCATTAAGGGTATTTTAGTAATTTGGTAAATAAAGACAAAATTAACTAAATAAAAGTGTCCATCTTCTTAATTTAGTTCCCCCATAGCCAAATTTTACAAGAAGCCATAGCTAGGGTTTTGGCCAAGCTTTCAAGCTCGAATGTAAATTCGTTCTTGTCCTGTTTTTAATGATTTTTATATTTTGAGATCGTGGTAACTTGATCTAGCTATTTCAAAGACTAATTTGAAATAAAGTTAAAGTCTAAAATTTTACCCATGTTGAATATGTTTGTATTTTGATTTTTGATGGTAGAAAATGCATGTTTGTTGTTAGTTAAACAACATTTATAAAGTGATTTTCGATAATAAAAAAAGTCAAATAGGGACTTATTTGTAAAAAGGTTATAAAATGGGTAGAAAGTGTGAATAAATGAAAATATGGGCTATTATGATTACAAGTAATATTCGGCTAGGCTTGGGTTGTGATGAAATTGAAAGAAATTCATTTTACGAGCCTAGGGACTAAATCGTAAAATGTTGAAATATTAGGGGAAAAATGTAAATTTTTCCATAATGTGTTTTTTGGGCTACATTGAGTGATGTGATGATTAAATAATTTAAATTTGACCTTATAGATCAAGAAAAACGAAGTTCAGATCTAGATCGGGGGAAAAACAAAATAGTTGACGAATATATTCCCTTTTGCCGTTTTTGCATCCGAGATAAGTTCTTATGTAAATAAGCTTTATTATAATTGTATTTTAAATGCTTTAATTTTGTATGAATGTGTAAACAACTCTACGAACACGTTCGGCGATTTTCTTGCAAGCAAGAAATCTCAATCGAACCTTAGGAATAGATTAGGATACAAGTGACATGTCACTAGGATTTTGATGTTATGTGATCCAAGTGCTGGTCCTGTACATCCTTTCGGTGGCTGAGTATCCCGGCATATGTTGCGATTACTTGACAGCTTGTGTGAGCAGCACCGCGTAGCTGCATCTTGACTGACAGCTTGTGTGAGCAGGCCCGTTGATGGCTCGAAAGTGAGCATAAATATGTTATGAGATAAAGGTAGCAATGGCTACATATGTGACACATTGTGTGTAAGTTTCTCGAGTATCTGATATTATTATTCCGAGTGGTTCATTAGGTATGTCAAATATGAGAATAAGTATGAAACCATTACGAGATGGAACAGGTATGTGCATAAAACTTATGTTTATTAATTCATGAAATGATGAACTCAAGGTAAGTTTGTGGTGGAATGAACTATGATCATGAGATTTTGGTAAATTACATCGTCTTATATTTATTACTTGAATGTTAAATGTATGGTAAGATTTGCTTATTTCTTTCATACGAGCTTACTAAGTTATATAGGTTACTCCGTTTTACCTTCCATGTTTTATGGTGTCACCAAGCTAGCTCGGATTGGAGATCGTCAGAGATAGCATCACACTATTAAATAGTCATTTTGATCATTTTTAACTTAGTTATGTGGCGTGTATATAGGAGTTCATATAAGTGTTAGCTTGAATTATTAGTTGGTTTAAAACTTGGGAAAATGTTGAATTATAGTTGTTAATGTTCAAATGGGAAGATGCATATTTGGTAACTTGTGCGTTTTGGTGTATGGCATTTTGGTTGCATGAATAAGCAATGATATGGCATGTTTATATGTGAGATTGAATGGTTTGAAAATATGAATAAATAAGTGAAATTGAATAGGTTGATCAAGTATGATGGGTGCCAAATGACGGCATAGTGGTTTGAATGTTATGAATTGATTAAGATGAAATGCTTAGAAATAGTTTGATTAGTTTTTACGCAGATTTTAGGGTGTATTTATGCACCATTTGGATTAGTTAATGAGTTGGCTTGAAATAGTTGTTAAAATTCAAAATTTTTTACCTTGTTGCCTTAAGGTATTGATACCTTTGAAACAGGTATCAGCACTTTACCAATTTTTTTCTAAATTTTTCAAACTTCGAACTCCAAAATGGTATCTATACCAGACTAAAGTATTGATAGTCTATATAAGGGCACCGATACTTTAGAAGGGTATCGATACATATGATTTTTATTTGATTTTTGCAAAACATCGAGCCGTAAAATAGTATAGATACTATAATAAGTATCAATACTTTGTAATAAAAGTATCGGTACTTGTGATTTTGTTAAGATTTTTTTCTTTAAACATCAAAGCTAAAAATGGTATCGGTACCTATTTGGAGGTATCGATACCTGTTGTGGAAATTTTAAAAGCATTTTAATTTAGTCATTTTTCAAGGTCGAGATTGTAAATGAGCTTTCGTAAGCTCAGTAAGTCCCAAAAATGATCGTATACTATAATTATGAAATATTTTTATTTTAAATGCTTGAATTATGGTGTAAAATTATTATTAAATGTATGTAATTGTTTCAATATCAACTGTAGCATCCTATAACTCATATCCGACGATTGGTCGGTCGATGGGTATTACAAGGAAGGCCAATTTCATAAGCAATCTTTAATCAGGGAGCCCACTTAGCGAAAGCCAATGCATCGTCATCCAAATTTTTACAAATATCATCCTATTTAACAAGGTTAGTTCCCCTTTTCTCATTTGCATGACCCTAAATAAAGTTTTGAATAATCTTCTTCATTCCCATATGTTGGAACATTTTCAAAATATTTCTAATGTTCCAATAGTTATACTTAAAAAGTTACATGTGGTCCAAAAGTTATGTTACTTGGTTATCAACCAAGAGTTGTCACTATTCATAGTGATGAGTTATGTATCTTATCACCAAAGTCATATCACTTAATTAATAATAAGGATCATAATTATTCAAGTAAAAGTAAATATCTATTGAATAATTATACTTATTGCTAAAAGATGTGACTATCCATTTGGATAATTATGTCTCTATGAAGAGACATGAAAGCTCTTATAAATAGGAACCAGAATCTATTTCTTTAGTACATCAAAAACACATCAAAAGTTGAGAAACAAAAGTTTCTTTCTATTTCCTAGATTGTTCTATATAAAGAATTATTCTAGAAGTTCTTTATAGAAATTGATACTCTTGCTATGCTCCGCTCAATACTTAGTGGATTGTTTCCATTAGTACAAAACATTCATAATCATAGGGTTTCATTGTATCCTCGAGGTTCATTTGCCAGTAACTCTTTTGCACATTAAAATATAGGTGGGGATGAATAAAACCTTAAATAAAGTGATATTGATATACATCTTGAAGCTTTCGTTAATTTCTCATAATTTATTTTATCCTCCCACATCAACACCATGCAGATCCCTTTAAGAATGATTTTGGTGTGCATAGCATAAATAGGAATGGTGGCAAGGAAGAGTTTAGCAAGAGTGCTTGAAGCCGCCGAAGATATGGTACGTGACTTCGACCTTGCTAACTTAAATTTCATCCTCTGAATAATGTACTGGTATGTCTCCTTAGTAACTCTTTTGTGCAACAAAGGAAGTCCAAAATATTTATCGAGGTTATCAACACTGCTAAAACTAAGACCATTACTGAGGCTTGTCGAAACATTCTTGGAAAAGAAAACCTGAGCCTTGGTAGCTTGAGTTTAATATTGAAATAAGTTATATCACTCATATTAAAACTATATTCCTTAACTGTATTAAAATTTTTAATTATTTATTAAATTGATTTTTCATTGTTTTCACCCTTAAGTTACATACACACACTCATATGTATTTGAATTTATTTTCTAATGCCATTTATTAACTTTCTTGTCACCAGAAAAAGGAATTGCATATATTGACAACTAATAAAAAAAGTATGGCATTAGTAATGTTAGGTTATTCGATTAGATTAATGACTTAATCATTATTGAATTCATTTATTTGTAGGAGTTTTAATTGAATTTTATTTTATATATTTAGGAATATGACTGGTTTTGCAAAATTGGTAAATCTAAAATCCAAACTAAAATCTCTACATATATATCAATTCCTTCAAAATACCATTCTATAAAGTACGAATAAAAATATCTAAAATTAAAATGACACAGAATTGGACATATGACATGCAGAGAACCCTTAAAAGATTGATTTATCTTTTTGATAAATCCTTAAGAGGATTGTTTTTACTGTTTTATATAGATGTTTATTTTATAATTAATAATGATTATTGAAATCCTTTATTTTTATTTTTTAAATCAATCTTCATTATAGTAGAGCAACAAGTTCATGTGGTAAAACCAGTCGACTGGGCATATTTTTGTGTTTTTTGCAACCCAATCAGCTATCCTGTTACAAGAACCACAATACATACATACATACATACAACCAACCAGATCGTCAATAACAACCGAGACTTCCTACCGGCCTTTTTCCTTTCCCAGAAATATTAATATTTCTTAGCAAGCGAAGCTCCCAATCCAACTGCTAGAGACTCCGCGACAGGTGGATATGAAGCACATTTTCTCTTGCCTTCCCTCTGCTGTCACGCGCCACAGCTCCTAGCCCCTCTGCTGTCGGGGAGCCCAGAGCGTTGTCAACATAGTTGCCATCAATTCCGAGTATCCTTCACTCCAAACCTGAGTCAATTTTTTATTAGTGCTTTAAAAAATGCTGGGGCTCTTGCTGTTCCATATAAATCAGCAGGATTTCATACATTCAACCTCTTCCCCACATCTATGACCTCGAAACAAGTTTTCCATTTGGAGCAATGGCATGGTTACATGCTCGCCAGAGGGAATTCTCTTGAAATCCTTTATCAAGCGAAGAGAATTGGGAATTGACATTTATCTTTATATTGGCATGGATGTAAAAAGACTGAAAATGAAAATTTTTTCCATCTAACGATTAAGTTATAAATTAAAAAGTGATTATAAATCCTAATCATTTGATTAGAAAATTTCCTTTCATCCTCTTTCTTCATGTCACCAACTGCAAAAATATAATTTATTATTTTAAGCTTAATTATTATCCTAATTCCGGTCAAGTATTAGGTTATATTCACAACACAAATAAGCACATACTACAATCACATTCTTGTAAAGAGAAAAGGAACTGGAAAAAAAATCACCATTTCAACCACAATTGATAATATTTACCATCTCTGGAACTGATTAATGATTATCTGCCTGGCAATCATTTCACTAAACAACACACCCAATTCTCTGTCATGCACAAGTTACCGTAGAATTCATCATTGGCAATCCATCCATGAATTGCTTTGAATTTGCATGCACATCATGGATAAAATTATCCACAATATATTTACACACAACATAATCATTCAATTTGGTTACATATTCCAAGGCTTTGATCTTGTCACCAATCTCTACCTTGCATAATCATCCATGAATGGAGTGCATTTGCAAGTAAATCACCACTGAGAATACTTTATAGAAAATGGCACTGGCAGCCATGAGCATCAGTGAATTGAGAGCTCTAAACAATCAACTCGTGAAAAGAAATATGCATCCTTCTTTTATAGAATCTAATATATTAATACATAAACAAAAAATTTAAAATAAAGCCAAGGGTCAAAAAGCAAACCCAAACAAGTCCAACGATTTGACACAAACAAGGTTCCTCAGAACTAATAAACCAGATAGGTAACAGGGAAAAGAAACTGAACTGATTGCTCATTCTTCCTCTTCCCCTTCATTCTCAGCAATATTGAAGTAGCGGAGTTCATAAACATTACGGTCCTTGTTGGAAGCAATCACCCGAAGCCAATCCCGGACGTTGTGCTTCTTCAAGTACTTCTTAGTCAAGTATTTAAGGTACCTAAAAACCAAGCAACCGTCAGCCAAAACTCAAATTAAAAGATGGTTCTTTCCCCTTCAAAACAAAGAATCAAAAACCACAGAAAAAAGTGTGCACAATCAAGGAAGAAACAATGCAAAAGAATTGTCATCATTGGTCATAAACCAAAACGCTTTATCTGTCTTTATCTAATAAAAGAAGTCATATCTTTAAAAGGATTCAATTAAAATTATAAAGCAAACAAAAAGCCATTCCCCTACTAAGTAAAGACGAGAGTATCAACTAGCAAGGCCTCAGACATCCAAGGAAGGATTAAAGCAGCAGAAGCTCTCAAGCCCGGCGAAGGCGAAAGCTCTCAGGCGGCCACTGCGAATGTTTTGAGAAACAAGCCTTAAAACTTGTCATCATCGACCTTAACTTAACCCTAAATCTAAAAGATTTCTGCCATTTTTGGTTGCTTAAGATTCAAACAAACTTTAAGATCTATATATACAAGTGGTTCAAATAATACAACTAAAAGATCAAAAGAGAAATGGAGAAAGTACCGCTTAGAGAAGTTGGAGTCAGAGGTAACGGTGATACGGGTCTTGTCGCGGGTGACAGTGACGGAGTCACCTAGAGCACCGGCTTTGCCACCAACCTTGATCCTTTCCTGAAGAAACTTCTCCAAAGAAGCGATGTCCATGATCTTATCCTCAACCGGCTTCGCACAGTCGATGGTGAAGGAGGCTCCCTTCTTCTTTCCCTTAGCTCCAGCTGCTGCACCACGACTCATCCTCACACCAACTCACTGCGTTTTCACTTGGTCAAATCAATTAAAAAGAAAAACAAGAGAAAGACTAAGACTAACAGCAGTAATAGAGGGAGAGCGAAGAGAGAGAGTACCTTAGCTCTGTCTATTCGTTATTGAAGACGGCGATGTCACAAATGCTTGGTGCAGAGGGTAAAGAATATATGGATTCCACACTAGGGTTTTTCAGTTTTGGAGTGTGAGAGTTGGGCTTTTTAGCTTGGCTAAGGTTTCGGCCTTTCTCTGCTTAAATGAAAAAACGGATACTGCTGCGATCATCCAATGTAAAGTCAATTCTTATGGCCCAAATTATTTAGTGAATGAACCTGGATTTTAAATTGTGTAATTAATTCAGACCCGAGAGACAATAGTAAACGTGATATCGGTTTGGTACGGTCGAATTTTTTATATTTTCTGAATCAATCTATTATAATTCGGTTTGTCTTGATTTAATTTTTTATTTTTTATTTTTTCATATTAATTTTTTTTTTAAATTTTTAGACTTATTTTGACAAAATATACTTTGTTTTATGACTTTTAAATATTATTTAACAAAATTTAAAATTATTTTCACTATTTTAAATAAAAAATATTTATTTTTATATAATAAAAATTAAAATTATTTTATATTAAATAAAAAATAGAATTCGGCTCGGTTTCTGTAACGACTTGAAATTCAATGGTGTGAGAAAATGCAATTTCAAAACCTAATTTTCATAAACCGCGTCCGTAAATATTAAATAAAAAATATTTACAGGGTTATTATAAAAATATGTTGAAGTTTGACTGAGTAACCGAAAAAGTGGTTAATTAAGACTCAAGGACTAAATTGTAAAAAATTAATTGTTATTAAATTTTAATTAACACAAGATTTGAGGACCTAAATAGAAATTAAACAAAGGTCCAAAATGGTAATTAAACCATTTTTAAATTGGTGATAGTGGATGATGATGTGAGAAACCATTAAGCTTAATTAGAAGTTAAAGTTGATTATATTTAATTAAATCAAATTAATTAATTTTAATCAACTATATAAGTTAAAAACTAAAGGAGAAAATAGTATCATCTCCTTCATTTCATTTATCTACCGTCGAAATAAGAAAGAAAAACCAAACGAAAGCTTTCAAAATTGTAGGTATTTAGCCATTAATTTGGTAAGTGAAATCAAGCCATTTTCTTGCAATTTTTATAGGCTTGTGATCATGGAAGCTT
Organism: Gossypium anomalum; assembly: GCA_025698475.1. Classification (NCBI taxonomy): domain Eukaryota; kingdom Viridiplantae; phylum Streptophyta; class Magnoliopsida; order Malvales; family Malvaceae; genus Gossypium; species Gossypium anomalum. Next base: position 17,429,725 of record CM046963.1, on the reverse strand, counting down.
GATTTAACTACCTCATGTACCAATTTGGTAAACTGATAAAGTTTTGGAAAGCTTTCATTGTTGATTAATTGATGAATTAGGTTTGAAATTGATAGATTTTAAGCTTAGATTATTAAAAGGACTAAATTGTAAAGTTAATTTATCTTGTTTGTTAAGTTTGTTACATCGGGAACCAAATTGAATAAATGTAAAATCTATCATTAAATTATGTTAGAAATAGAAAATATAAGGTCCCTAATGAAAATATATGAAATCAAATTTTAATTTGAAGCTAGGAATCGAAGTTATGTTTATCCCGAGTTTAGAGACTAAATTGAATAAAATTAAAAATATGTGGGCTTTGTATTTGGATGTGGATTGAATGAAATCTAATGTTTCTTTATTTATTGAATTATCGAATATAGCGACAAACGACTTCAGGCCGTCAAGAGGGAAAGGAAAAAAGAGAGATGTCGCTGAGTGATACAAGATATCAGTTTGTGCTTTTATGATTCGAGAACAATTTGTTTCTTTGCATATTCACGTCATATTGCATTATTGAATATCAAAGTGACTTAGTAAAAATCGTATGAATTAAATTGCTATGATAGATATTGATTGTCGAAATAGTAGACTGAATTGAATGAAATAAAATTTATTATGATTTATTAGGAGTATGATATATAATATGAGAATGAATTGAACATGTATATGATATGAGTTAATTGTGGGTTGATGATATTTTGAGATGTGATTCTAAAATTTAATATGAAATTATATATATATATATATATGAATTGGACTAAATTGAAATGAAATGAGATAAATGAATGTCATGCGATAGAATAGTGTACAAGGTACGAAAATGCAAATGTGACTGAACGCAGGGTATGACAGGTAAATAAGAATGATTACAGGTATGATAATGCATTTATGTATAAATGTTGTATGTGTGAACCTAGTAAAAGACTATGATACAATTGACATGTCAATAGGGTTATACGCACGCTTGACCAAAGATTATACATGTTATAATGAGATTTGGCATTTGTTACAAATTCTCGAGTTATATGTAACATAAGTTTAGCTCGGATGGGTACCTAATGGAATTTTAGCTTAAGTGAGCAACTTAGTTCACCTGTGTATCCGAGTCAGTTTTACTATAATTCCACTGAGCGATATTTATCTTAATTGAAATAAGAAAAGCTTGAAAATGTATTGAATATAAAATGGTATATGTTTATAACTTGTTATGTAACATGAAATTGTTTTGGTATTAAGTGATGGTACTCATGTTATGTAAGTATGTCTAACCTATTTGGATGATAATGTTGACAAGTGATTAGTTAAGACATTATATGTCAAAGATAGCCAAATTGTGTGCTAAGTGTGTAACACCCTTGCCTAACTCGTTCACCAAGTCCAAGCTACAAGATGCTTCATTCATTATCAAAGCAACTATAGACGATTATACACTATTTGATCATTTAAAACATGTACGTATCATTCACGTTCATAATATATTACACAACTATTTTTGGGTCCTACACGAGCTTATAAAAGCTCTTTTGCTAAATCGAGTATGAATTAGGACCAAAATGTAAAGTTTTAAAATCTCAGGCCGACGCCGCGACTTTATAATTTCCTCATCGTGACATTGTCAACTTAGTGAGTTACGTCACGATGACATGTATATCCACATCGCGACGCCATTCATTGTCGGGCGAGGTTGCGACATTGCCCTTATTTTTTGGCAAAATGCACATTTGTACCTAATTCAAGTGCTTCCAATCACAATATATCATCATATCCATTCATATACCAATTCCTCATTTGCCAAAACAATACAATTTAAGCTAACACAAGTTTATATCTTTTGGAACCAACCATTGAACATAACACAATTAACATATTTTACATTTAAGCATTTTCAATTTCCAATTTAACCATTCATATCTAAATACTTCATTTGCCAATTCAAATAGGTTTCAATATGCAAACTAAGAACTAAGCCATTTAAGGAACTAACTTGACATGAACTAACCTAAACATCCACTAAGCTACGTATCTTGCTTATCAATCGAACATACCATTTTTAAACATTCATTCACCTAACTATTTCAACTAGTTCACTTGTAACCTTTAACATATTAAAGCATACAAAACTTGTGACCTTCATTCACAAAGGCATCAACCTTGACCTAATCATGCAACTATAAGTTAAATACCACGTTAAGCCTTTAAATTTAACCATTGCCACATTTACCATACAACAACTAACTTAAAACGACCATTTGCATAACAAAGACCTTTATATACATGTTGTAATAACTCGGTTTCTAGTGGTACCGAAAATTACAGGTTTGAGACCCTATTTTAGTAAATCGAGTATGTAAATACTAAACATAGGTAATTATGAACTTATTATATGGGTAAATTGAATTTTGTATAGGTAGCTTAGCCGAATTAGTGATTAATTAAGGATCAGGGACTAAATTGTAAAGTCCAATCACTATAGATTTTTAATTTGAAATGGCTTAAGGTTTAAAATAATAATTAGACCATGTCAAGGTGGGTGTTAGTGGCTGGTGATGTTAATAGTAGATTGATTAAATAAATTAAAGTTAAGTAAATTGTAATAACCCAAAAGTCAATGGTATCGAAAAATGTGGTTTCAAAATCCCATTTTCGATGTTCGAGGTTAGTATAAAGTTTAATTGAAATTTGGTCCTTTGTTTTTTGTCAATTGGATAGTTAATTAAGGTACAAGAACTAAATTGTAAAAGTGGTAAAAGTCAATCGCTATAAATTTTTAATTAATCAAAGGACCAATTGCAAATGACCAAATGGCGGTGGATGATTAGGAAATTCGCTCACTTTTGTTAAATTGGTTTAAGGTTAAGTTAATTAATTTTAATTTTAATAATTAGTAATTAATTAAGTTATAATATTAGTATAAAATGTTAAAATAAAGGAGAAAAACAAAACATTTTCTCTCCATCATCTTCCTTTTCATGTCGTGGGAAGAAAATAACCCTATTTTGAAGCTTAAAGTTTCAGTTACAATTTGGTTAGTTCGATTTAGTCCTTTTTGTAATTTTTATATTTTTGAGATCTCGAGAGCTTGATTTAGCTGACCGGTGTACTATTTTTGTAACGACCCGATAGTCATGAGTGTCAGAAAGTGCATTTTCGGGACTCCGTTTTCGTACATCAAACTCGTAAATATTTATTAAAAATCTTTACTAAGTTAGTTGTGTGGTTAATTAGGTTTTGATTAGGTGAATTTGCATGAATTAAGAGTAATTAGGTATAAAGATTAAATTGCATAAAGGGTGAAAGTTGAATTATAGAATAAGAAAAATTAAAGGGACTAAATAAGGAATTATACCATTGTTTATAAATGAGGCGGCATATTTATAAAACTTAAAGTTAAAAAATATATATTATAATATTATAATATTATATCTTAATTATTAAGTGTATATATATTATATTATATATTATAATAAGTAAATATAATAAATAAATAAAAATAAAAAGAAAGACAGAAGGTTTAATGAAATAGAAAGAAAAAGAAAAAGAGAAAGAATGAAGGAGAAAGACACAAAACTAGGGATTTCAATTGTTCAAAGCTCAATTGGTTAATCAATTTAGTCCATTTTTCTTATAATTTTTATGTTTTTGGAATCCCGATATTAAATATTACCTGACCCATGCCAAAATTTTAGAAATTATTGAGTTTTTAAATGTTGTTAATGTTGAATAATTTTAGCATTTGGGATTAAATTGATAGATTTTTAAGTTAGAAATGAAATAGGATTGAATTGTAGAATAAATTGTAAATTTTAAGTAATAGGGACTAAATTGTGAAAAGTTTGAAATTTAGGAATTTATGTGAAAATAGGGAGTTGAATTTAGTCTAAAGTGGAATTTTCATGAAAATAAAGAATTAAATATGAAGAATAAAAGTTAGTCTCGGTTTAGGGACTAAATTTAAATTTAGGCAATATTTAAGTAAAAAATAAAGTATTCAATATGAAATTGAATTTTGTTGTATTGATGATTTTTAATTGTTTTAATTCCATAGCTAACATCGTACCAGAACCCTCAACTAAAAAGGGAAAAGATAAAGTCGACGAAGAATAGCTCAGAATTTTCGGTTTGTATTTATATAATCTGAATTTAGTTGTTAATTGTTATAATTCAATTTAATGTATATGGTAAGTGTTGAGGTGAGAATTATTGTGTTTTGCAATTGAAATGGATTGATTTAGTATGTGATGAATTTATTGAATTTATTTTGATTGAATTGGTATATATATTGAATATATATTGATTATTTGAATTGAATATATGTTGTATTTGAAAAGTGAATTGAAACCTTATTAACTGTATCGGGCTGAGTCGGATATAGATGGCATGCCATAGGATTGGAAGAATTCAGGGATTTCTTCGACTTCGAGTCAATGAGACACTGGGTGTCAATTTACTACTTCGGATTAATTCGATGAGGCACTGGGTGCCAATTTACTTTGGTTTAGCCGATGAGACACTAGCTGACAATTTATTACTTCAAATTATCCGATGAGGCACTGGGTGCCAAACTAGTGTGTTTCGGTTGGATCCGTATATCCTTCCGAGTCCAAGTCGTGTTAATAGGGATAAATGAATAATAAAGTTCTATAATTGATATTGAAATGGCATGGTATGAGAAATGGAAGTGAAATAGTGAATTGAAAATTGAATGTAAAATATGTTGCAAAGACATGGAATATATGAGTTATATACTCATACTGAATATGGAATGGATAAAGTAATTGCATAAATGAAATGTAAATTAAATTATGAAAAGCTATTTATATAGCAAGTATGAGAATTGAGATATTTGTGAAACAAATTAAATATGATATGCTATTATGTATGAATTCAAAGAGTTGGCATATGGTTGTTGTAAAATTTAAATATTAATATGTGTTTATATTTTAATTATACATTTGAAATCTTTTTTCTTTAAATATTCGGATTATAGAAATACCACTGAGTTTTACTCAGTGTACGGTTTTGTTTTCCGTGCGCAAATTAGGAATTTCAGTTTTGATCGTCAATTCAGCATCCAACAACGGTCTTGAACTCAAACGTGGTGATGTTTTTCCTTTTGTGTCGGCATGTACCTAGGGTGTCTAACTATTAATCATTTTGTGGATTGATTGTAAATAAGATTATAAGTTAATATCGGTTGGTTATATACATATAAATATGTGTTTATGTTTGAGGTCATATTATGGCATGTTTAAGTTAATGTTTAAATGAACATGGAATAGGCAAAATAGATTAAATTTTGCATGTTTACAAATTAAACTTGAATGATACTTTGATGATATGATTTGATGATATAATTGCGGTATCAATGAGGGCACATTGGTTAGACACCTAGGATGCATGTTTTGATATGATTTGGATGTGTTTGATCGTGTTTTGAATTGGTTAAATGAATGACTTATTTCTATCACGTATTTTGGGCCTCGATGGCTCAAATACGGGACAACATGTATGAGTTTGATTGATTTTGACTTGAATATTATATGATGTGAAATGTTTTGAAATTAAGTCTATTTGATCAGTAATACTCTGAAACCCTATTTCGACGACGGATGTGGGTTAAAGGTGTTACAATTTAGTGGTATCAGAGTTTTACAAGTTTAGCCGATTCTCAGACTAAATCGAGCTCGGAATTGAGTCTAGAGGTGCATGCCATAATTGAGTCGAATTGAGCCGGGATGTGGATGCTGATATATATATTTGTTTTTTATTTTATAGTTGAAAATGTCGGATGATTATAATGATGATGTTGATCAAGAGATGTATATCGGAGATGATGTTTCCAATGAATTAGATGAAACCGAATTGGCAACACCGAGTATTAATCTAGTTAGTACTCAACAACCTAATGTTGAACGAGGTAATATTGGGGAAAGAGATGATTCACAGTTACTTAGAGCTATCGCTGATGCTCTTCAGCGTATGGCGGGAACTACATCTGCTAGGACATCTACCCCTATTGTTCGTCGAGCTCTGATAAAATAATTGCGTAAATATGGTGCAAAAAAATTCTTAGGATTGAACGGAGTTGATCCTTCTACAGTTGAAATTCGGATTGAATCTACTAAACGTATCTTGCAACAACTTGAGTACAACCCACGAGAAAGTTTAATATGTGCTGTTTCTCTACTGCAAGGAGAAGCATATACCGGGTGATAGTCAATGACACGTCATGTACCCGCAAATCAAGTAAATTAGGAATTTTTCCAAAAGAATTTCAAAATAAATATGTGGGTGAATTGCATATTGAAGACAGAAAACAAGAGTTTTATATGCTGAAACAAGGTGAAATGTCTATGGTTGATTATAAACGAGAGTTTTCGCGACTTAGTAAGTATCTTCTTTGAGTCATGCCGAATGAAATTGTGATTGTAAGTGATTTACTGTGTGGAGTACTGCGATGAGTTGTTGAAGTGCAGATTAGTATCACACAAAATTACTGAATTTGTAAATTTAATTGAACGGGCAAGAATGGTAAAGCAAGTTCTGGGTTTTGATAAAAAGATTGAGAAAATTCATACTGTTGGAAAGCACCCTGGAGCTACTAGTTCAAACCCACCACCGAAGAGATCAAAAGAATTCCGTGGTAGCTGGAGATCAAACTTTAAGTCAGACAGAACTGATAGAAATCGTGATAGACAACTGATTGTGTCTACGAGTAGTGTGCAAGGTCCATCTCAGGATACTGAAATTATGAATTGTGAGCACTGTGGGCTAAAGCACTGTGGTGAATGTTGGAAGTTAACTCGAGGTTGTTTTCGCTGTGGATCTATAGAACATTTTGTTAGAGATTGTCCAAAGAATGAGAATGCTACACATGTTACTTCTTAGAATCTATGCCTGCTTCTAAAGGTCGCAGGTCGAGTCGAAGTGGTTCATTTTCGAGAGGTGGTGCTAGAAAGGGAAACGATGTCCTTACTCAACAATCGGAGGCCAGAATGCCAGCTTGAGCTTATGTTATGCGAACTTGTGATAATGGTGTACTAATGATGTTGTAACAAGTATATTTTTATTACATTCAAAACTTATTTATGCTTTGATAGGCCCAGGATCTTTGCATTCATATGTTAATACTAAATTGGTTGAGTCGGGAAGTTTAAAATCTAAGACGTCTAGAGTATCGATAGTGGTGTCTAGTCCATTGGGACAATCTGTGTTAGTAGATCAGGTGTGTAGGAGATGTCTGTTAATGATACAAAATATGACATTTCCTGTTGATTTGTTGATAATTTCGTTTGGTGATTTTACTATAATTTTGGGAATGGATTGGCTTACGGAGCACGGGGTGATTCTGGATTACTGTAAGAAGAAGTTTGTTATTCAGAGTGAAAGCGGTGATAAGATTGAGGTGAATGGTATTCGAACAAGTGGTTCAACTCATATCATTTCAACAATTCGAGCTAATAAACTTCTTAATCAAGGTTATGAAGGTTTTCTAGCCTATGTCATCAATTCAAATTTTGTTAATAGTCAGTGCAGTAAAATTTGAACTATTTGTGAATTCCTTGATGTGTTTCTCGAGGAATTACAAGGATTACCACCAGATCGGAAGGTTGAGTTTGCAATTTAAGTGTTTCCTGGTACGGCTCCAGTGTTAATGCCCCCTATCGTATGTCACCTACAGAGTTAAAAGAATTAAAAGTACAATTACAAGACTTATTGGATCGTGGTTTTATACGTCCTAGTGTATCACCTTGGGGAGCTTCAGTGCTTTTTGTCAAAAAGAAATATGGTTCTTTGTGGCTTTGTATTGATTATCAGCAATTGAATAAGTTGACGATTAAGAATCGATATCCTCTACCCCGTATTGATGACTTATTTGATCAACTAAAAGGAGCTTCTATCTTTTCAAAGATTGATTTGAGATCAGGTTACTATCAGTTGAAAGTGAAAGAAAGTGATGTACCGAAGACGACATTTCGAACACGGTATGGTCATTATGAATTTTTAGTAATGCCTTTTGAATTGGAGAATGCTCCGACAACATTTATGGATCTCATGAATCGTATTTTCCAACCATATTTGGATCAGTTTGTGGCAGTATTTATTGCTGATATTTTGGTCTATTCGAAATCTGAATCCGAGCATTAGCAACATGTGTTACGGAAGAAACAGTTATACGGGAAGCTTAGTAAGTGTGAATTTTGGTTATCAGAGGTTATATTTTTGGGTAATGTTATCTCAGCAGATGGAATTAGAGTTGATCCGAAAAAAAATAGAGGCAATTGTTCAGTATTTCTTAAAGTTTCATCTTGGAGGAAAATTTTGAGATTTGGCCGAAAAGGGAAACTGAGTCCTCGATTTATTGGACCGTATGAGATCACGGAAAGAGTGGGACTAGTTGCATATCGTTTAGCTTTGCCTGCGGAACTACAGAAAATTCATGATATTTTTCACATTTCAATGCTTAGAAGATATCAATCGAACTCATCTCATGTCATTTCAACAGAGGATATTGAAATTCAACCTGATTTGTCATATGAAGAACCTGTTGAGATTTTATCATGTGAGGTGAAAGAGTTGCGTAATAAGCATGTTTCGTTAGTGAAAGTATTATGGCGTAATCAAAGTGTTGAGGAAGCAACTTGGGAACTGGAAAAGACTATGAGATCTCAGTACCCCACCTCTTTTTAGGGACGAAATTTATTTAGAAGGGGAGAATTGTAACGACCCAACAGTCACAAGTATCGAAAAGTGCATTTTCGGGACTCCATTTTCATAAATCAAACTCGTAAATATTTATTAAAAATATTTACGAAGTTAGTTGTGTGGTTAATTAGGTTTTGGTTAGGTGAATTTGCATGAATTAAGAGTAATTAGGTATAAGGATTAAATTGCATAGGGTGAAAGTTGAATTATAGATTAAAGAAAAATTAAAGGGACTAAATAAGCAATTATACCATTGCTTATAAATGAGACAGCATAAGATAGATATTTATAAAACTTAAAGTTAAAAAATATATATTATAATATTATAATATTATATCTTAATTATTAAGTATATATATTATAATAAGTAAACATAATAAATAAATAAAAACAAAAAGAAAGACAAAAGGTTAAACGAAATAGAAAGAAAAAGAAAGAAAAAAGAAAAAGAGAAAGAAGGAAGGAGAAAGACACAAAGCTAGGGATTTCAATTGTTCAAAGCCCAATTGGTTAGTCAATTTAGTTCACTTTTCTTGTAATTTTTATGTTTTTAGAATCCCAGTATTAAATACTACCCAACCCATGTCAAAATTTCAAAAATTATTGAGTTTTTAGATGTTGTTAATGTTGAATAATTTTAGTATTAGGATTAAATTGATAGATTTTTAAGTTAGAAATGAAAAAGGATTGACTTGTAGAATAAATTGTAAATTTTAAGTAATAGGGACTAAATTGTGAAAAATTTAAAATTTAGGAATCTATGTGAAAATAGGGAGTTGAATTTAGTCTAAAGTGGAGTTTGCATGAAAATAAAGAATTAAAAGTGAAGAATAAAAGTTAGTCTCGATTTAGAGACTAAATTGAAATTTAGGCAATATTTGAGTAAAAATTGAAATATTCAATATGAAATTGAATTGTGTTGTATTGATGATTTTTAATTGTTTTAATACCCTAGCTAACGTCGTACCAGAACCCTTGACTAAAAAGGGAAAAGATCAAGTCAACGAAGAATAGCTTAGAATTTTCGGTTTGTATTTCTATAATCCGAATTTAGTTGTTAATTGTTATAATTTAATTTAATGTATATGGCAAGTGTTGAGGTGAGAATTATTGTGTTTTGCAATTGAAATGGATTAATTTAGTATGTGATGAATTTATTGAATTTATTTTGATTGAATTGGTATATATATTGAATATATATTGAATATTTGAATTGAATTGAATTGACTATATGTTATATTTGAAAAGTGAACTGAAACCTTATCAACTGTATCAGGCTAAGTCAGATATAGATGGCATGCCATAAGATTGGAAGAATTCAAGGATTTCTTCGACTTTGAGTTGATGAGACACTGGGTGTCAATTTACTACTTCCGATTAATTCGATGAGGCACTGGGTGCCAATTTACTTCGGTTTAACCGATGAGACACTGGCTGACAATTTATTACTTCAAATTATCTGATGAGGCACTGGGTGCCAACCTGGTGTGTTTTGGTTGGATCCGTATATCCATCAGAGTCCAAGTCGTGTTAATAGGGGTAAATGAATAATAAAGTTCTATAATTGATATTGAAATGGCATGGTATGAGAAATGGAAGTGAAATAGTGAGTTGAAAATTGAATGTAAAATATGTTGCAAATACATGGAATAAATGAGTTATATACTCATGAATTGAATATGGAATGGATAAAGTAATTGTATAAATGAAATGTAAATTAAATTATGAAAAGCTATTTATATAGCAAGTATAAGAATTGAGATATTTGTAAAACAAATTAAATATGATATGCTATTATGTATGAATTCAAAGAGTTGGCATATGGTTGTTGTAATATTTAAATATTAATAAGTGTTTATATTTTAATTATACATTTGAAATCTTTTGTCTTTAAATATTCAGATTATAGAAATACCACTGAGTTTTACTCAACATACGGTTTTTTTCCGTGCGCAGATTAGGTACTTCAATTTTGATTATCGATTCAACATCCAACAACGGTCCCTAACTCAAATGTGGTGATGTTTTTCCTTTTGTGTCGGCATGTACCTAGGGTGTCTAACTATTAATCATTTTGTGGATTGATTGTAATAAGATTATAAGTTAATATCGGTTGGTTATATACATGTAAATATGTGTTTATGTTTGAGATCATGTTATGGCATGTTTAAGTTAATGTTTAAATGAACATGAAATAGGCAAAATAGATTAAATTTTGCATGTTTACAAATTAGACTTGAATGATACTTTGATGATATGATTTGATGATATAATTGTGGTACCAATGAGGGTACATTGGTTAGACATCTAGAATGTATGTTTTGATATGATTTGGATATGTTTGGTCGTGTTTTGAATTGGTTAAATGAATGACTTGTTTCTATCTCGTATTTTGGGCCTCGAGGGTTCGAATAAGGGAAAATATGTATGAGTTTGATTGATTTTGACTTGAATATTATATGATATGAAATGTTTTGAAATTATGTCTGTTTGATCGGTAATGCTCGGAAACCGTATTCCGGCGAAGGATGTGGGTTAGGGGTGTTACAATTTTGAAAAACTATTAAAGTTTTCAAAAGTTTCCATTGTTGAATTCTTGGAGCTTTTGGTGTTAAATTGTTAGATTTTGAACTTATAAGTGAAAAAGGACTAGATTGTAAAATTTAATTACTAATTGTTGAACATAATGACTAAAGTGCATAAATTTTGAAATTGGTATAATATTTCTATAATTATATATAATAGAGGGTTAAAAATGATGTAATTGAGATTGATTTTAAAATCAAAGCTCAAATTTGAAAGATATGGTTGTATCAATTTTAGGGACTAAATTGAATAATTTACAAAATACATATGACTTTGTAATGTAATGTGATTTGGATTGAATTTGATGTTAAACCATTATTGAATTATTATTCGTAGCTAAAAACGACACAGGATCGTCGAAAGGGAAAGGAAAGGCGAGAGTCGACGACGAGTGACACGAGCTTTCAGTTTGTACTTCTATAATTTGAACTATTTCGGTTGTTGCATATCTGTTTTATTTTGCATGGTAAGATTATGAGGTGATATGATTTTGATAAATCAAGTGGAATTGTTATGATTTTGATCGATTATTGAATATAGAAGACTAAATTAAATAGAACTAAAAATGTGGTAACTTGATGAAAATGCTAAATTGACCTTTAATTGGTTTGAATTATGTTATATGATATGACAAATTGATGATTTGGTGGTGTATTGAGAATGATGGATATGAATTGTACCTAGTAGAGTTATCTCTACGGAGATTTTTGGTGTGGTGGAAGGATGACATGTTAAAAGTTATAGATGCCTACGAACTTTGCAATATAGTTGTAACACCCCTTACCCGAGACTATTGCCAAAATCGAGCACGAGGCATTACTAAACTTAATCTATCACTTAAATAGTTTTAAAATTGTTTATTTAAACTTTTCGGAATGTGCTGTCATTCTGCGTTGTAGTCGCCTAAAAATTCATATCTTGAGTTCCAAAACTCAAAATTTATATCCATAATTTTTTTCTGAAACTAGACTCATATATCTATCCACTAATTTTTTTCTAGAATTTTTGACTTAGCCAATTAGTACAGTTTATTAGTTAAAGTTAACCCTGTTTCAGAATTCGACTGCACTGACCTATACTTACTACGAACCACTTTTCTCCCTATAAAAAAATTAATATAACTATACCGTTTGTTTCTATTAAAACTAGATTCAATAAGGATTCTAACCATATAAATTACACCACCTAATTATTTTTGTACAATTTATGGTGAATTTCCAAAGTTGAAACAGGGGATCTAGAAATTTCTCTGACCCTGTTTCACTAAAACTCAGATATCTCATAAAATATAACACCTTTACCTGTTTTGCTTATTACATAAGAAAATAGACATAATAAGCTTTAATTTCATATATTATTCACCATCAAAACATGTCTCTACGATTTTTAGTGATTTTTAAAAGTCATGCTATTTCTGATACTTAAATCTGTTTTTAAGTTACTTTCACATTTTTCTTAGTTTTCATGTGATAGTTACTACTTATTCATACATACTATTAAACATGTATATCATCAGCCCTTCTATTAGTTAATCACTAGCAAGTATTTACACATCATTCATTGATCATATCATATCAAAAGAAACCAAGTTCCTATACATGCCATACACAAAACGAAACGTCTAACTATACCAATGTGATTCCTTCGATAGTGTGATCGGGTCTCCGACGTTTCCTTCGATCCCCGAGTGGCTTGATAAAACTATAAGAAAAAGAAAATAAAGAGAGTAAACACTAGGCTTAGTAAGTTTACAAGCAAATAAATTACAACATTCAAGCATAATGAATAATTATACATAATGTCACCTAGCCTCATAAACTTTATTTACTTCTCATTTTCTACCTTCTTCTTTACTCACTTAACTTCTTTCTTACCTGACCTTTCACTATTCATAAATATAATCTACCTTCCCTTTTGCTGATAATTCACTGTAATTTAACGTGTACAATGACCCATTGAACCACTCGGAATACTAAGGATATTGGGGTCGTTTCGTCTATCAATATCTCGCCAATGCCATGTCTTCGACATGGACTTACATGAATTATTCCTGTCTCCAATGCCATATATATATCTAATATGGACTTACATGGCTCATTCCTGTCTCCAAAGCCATATATCTGATATGGACTTACATGGCTCATTTCTGTCCTGTCCTGTCCTGTCAACCCCAATATCCTAACATTCCTAAGGTTCAAACGGGGCTTCCTAATGCTTTTTCTCTGTCACTTTGCCTTTAATTTGACTTTAAATATTCTCATAAAATAAGTATATAAATGCTGAAATTTACAATAATAATGTAAAATAAAAGAATATTGCATTTATTTTTATCAGAACTTACCTCGTATGCAAAAAAATAGCTACTTTTACCATTTCGTCCACAACTTGGTATTTTCTCCATTTTAGCCCGAATTTCAGTTTTCCTTGCTCTATCATTTAAAATATAGTCTAATTAGGACTCACATTATTCAAATTGACCCAAAATCATATTTTGGCAAAATTACGATTTTGCCCCTAAACTTTCGTGATATTTACACTTTTGCCCCAAAGCTCGTAAATTTAACTTCATCCTATTTTCTTATGTTTTATGACATGCTGGTCATTTTTCCCTTCTATGGCAGCATCAAATTCATACTCTAACATGCACTTATGACTATTAGGTATTTTTACCGATTAAGTCGTTTTACTCGTTTTGCTTAAAACCGAGTAGTACAAATTGTCTAACATAATTTAAAACCTCATATTCTATCATAAAACATCAAAATACACAAATTTCACCTATGGGTATTTTTCCAAATATGAACCCTAACTTAAATTATTGCTAGCATAAGCTTTATCGAAAGCTCACAGGGACTCAAAACGTAAAGAATATTAAAACGGGGCTTGGAATCACTTACTATGGAGCTTGAAAGCTTGAAACAAACCCTATCCATGGAGAACCCTTGAAATTTCGTCCTAATGAAGAAGATGGACAAAAATTGGCTCTTAATTTTGTTTTTAATTCATTTTAATAACTAAATGACCAAAATGCCCTTACTACTAAACTTTCCAAAAATTCCTTCCATGTCCTAATTTTGTCCATGAACTTAAAATTGGTCAAATTGCTATTTAAGACCTCCTAATTAATATTTCAAAGCAATTTCATACTAAAAACTTCTAGAATGCAAGTTTTGCAAATTATTCGATTTAGTCCCTAATCTCAACTTAAGCACTTTATGCATAGAATTTCATCACGAAATTTTCACACAATCATGTAATCATATCATGAACCTCAAAATAATAATAAAATAAATTTTTCTACCTTGAATTTGTGGTTTCGCAACCACTATTCCGTTTAGGCCCTATTTCGGGATGTTACATTTCTCCCCCCCTTTAGGGATTTTCGTCCCCGAAAATCTTACCTGTGAAAAGATTTGGGTACTATTTTTGCATAGCCTCTTCGGGTTCCCATGTAGCCTCGTCTACCCCATGCCTATTCCATAGTACTTTCACAAGTACAATACTTTTGTTCCTTAATTGCTTTACCTCTCGAGCTAGAATCTTTACTGGTTCTTCACCGTAAGTCATGTCTGACTGAATCTCAACCTCTGTCTGAGAAATTACATGTGACGGATCTGAACGATAACGACGTAGCATAGACACATGAAATACATTATGAATCTTCTCTAACTCAATCGGCAAAGCTAACCGATATGCTAATGGTCCGACTCTCTCAATCACTTCAAACGGTCCAATAAAACGTGGACTTAGTTTTCCTTTCTTGCCAAATCTGAGAACTTTCTTCCACGGGATACTTTCAAAAAAAAAAAAAAACTTTGTCACCAACTTGATACTCAATCTCTTTTCTCTTCAAATCGCATACGAATTTTGTCATGCTCGAGGTCGCTTTTAAGCAATCTCGATGATTTTTACTTTCTTCTGTTTCTTAACTAGATCAACTCAGAATCTGATTTCCCTTAAGCTCTGTCCAATACAAAGGTGTGCGACATTTAGGTCCATACAAAGCTTCATAAGGTGCCATCTTCAAACTCGATCGATAACTATTATTGTAGGCAAATTCTACTAATGGTAAATATTTTTTCCCAAGCGCCTTGAAATTCCAATACACAACATCTAAGCATATCTTCAAGTACTGAATAACTCTCTCTCTCGATTGAGCTTCGGTTTGAGGATGGAAAGTCAGTACTAAAACTCAACTTTGTGCCCAAAGCCTTCTGTAATTTCTTCCAAAACCGTGAAGTAAATCTTGGATCTCTGTCTGAAATAATCAATAATGGCACTCCATGTAGTCTAACTATCTCTGAAATGTATAACTCAGCCAACTTATCAAGTGAGTAATCCATACGGATTGGAATAAAATGAGCCGACTTAGTTAACTTATCAATCACAACCCATATTGCATCTTTCTTTCTCGATGTAAACGGCAATCTTGTCACAAAATCTATAGTAACTCGATCCCATTTCCACTCGAGGGACTAGCACAGTCGCAATAAACCAAGGTACACGATGTTCGGCCTTTACTGCTTGACAGATCAAGCATCTAGAAATAAACTCGAAATGCCCTTCTCATTCCTACCCACTTGTGGTCGGATATCATCATTTAACCCATCCTCAAACCTTTTACACATGATAGCCTCTGTGGACACACATTCTTGAGCATATTTCTCGAGCCCGACAAATTCACGCTCATAATCTGTTACCATCATATTGCCTTGTTTCAATTCCAGAATTCTTTTCTCTTCGGTCAATAAACCTCTAACTGATGTACTTTTTACGAAATTCCTCCTGAAAGAAATCCCAAGTGACCCTCTCCTTTGGTACAACTGATATAAGTCTCTTCCACCAGTAGTAGGCTGAGTCTCCAAAAAGTGATACTACACATTTCATACATTCCTCGGGTGTACAAGATAATTCGTCAAAGACTCTGATAGTATTTTCTAACCAAAATTCTGGCTCTTTCGCATCATCATCTTTTGTTGCTCGAAATTCTTCTGCCCCTTGTTTCCTGTTCTATCAACTGGTGGCTTTTCTCTTATCACTGTACCTGTGACTAGGGGAGCTTGAGCTACATGGGTAGCTTGAGAATCATGAGGGGGTGGAGGTCTAACTACCGGATTCGTACGAACGAACTCGGCAAACCAATCATTCAAAGCTTGGAAGAGAGCTTCTCGAGTCACTCCTCCCCGATTAATCATTCATGGCCTATTCTCATATGGCGCTACCCTTCCACGGGAGCAGCGCATTACTTCCTACATCATCATCACCAGCTCACTCGGGATCCATTACAATAAAACAAAATATTTAAAAATCGCCGTGAGTCATCACACTATCAAAATACGTGTATGGCATGTATAGCTAGACTTTTACTCACACTAACTATTCCGAGAACGACTAAACCGCTCTCGATACCAATAAACGTAACACCCTTACCCGAGACTATTGCCAAAATCGAGCACGAGGCATTACTAAACTTAATCTATCACTTAAATAGTTTTAAAATTGTTTATTTAAACTTTTCGGAATGTGCTGTCATTCTGCGTTGTAGTCGCCTAAAAATTCATATCTTGAGTTCCAAAACTCAAAATTTATATCCGTAATTTTTTTCTGAAACTAGACTCATATATCTATCCACTAATTTTTTTCTAGAATTTTTGACTTAGCCAATTAGTACAGTTTATTAGTTAAAGTTACCCCTGTTTCAGAATTTGACTGCACTGACCTATACTTACTACGAACCACTTTTCTCCCTATAAAAAAATTAATATAACTATACCGTTTGTTTCTATTAAAACTAGATTCAATAAGGATTCTAACCATATAAATTACACCACCTAATTATTTTTGTACAATTTATGGTGAATTTCCAAAGTTGAAACAGGGGATCTAGAAATTTCTCTGACCCTGTTTCACTAAAACTCAGATATCTCATAAAATATAATACCTTTACCTGTTTGCTTATTACATAAGAAAATAGACATAATAAGATTTAATTTCATATATTATTCACCATCAAAACATGTCTCTACGATTTTTAGTGATTTTTAAAAGTCATGCTATTTCTGATACTTAAATCTGTTTTTAAGTTACTTTCACATTTTTCTTAGTTTTCATGTGATAGTTACTACTTATTCATACATACTATTAAACATGTATATCATCAGCCCTTCTATTAGTTACTCACTAGCAAGTATTTACACATCATTCATTGATCATATCATATCAAAAGAAACCAAGTTCCTATACATGCCATACACAAAACGAAACGTCTAACTATACCAATGTGATTCCTTCGATAGTGTGATCGGGTCTCCGACGTTTCCTTCGATCCCCGAGTGGCTTGATAAAAACTATAAGAAAAAGAAAATAAAGAGAGTAAACACTAGGCTTAGTAAGCTTACAAGCAAATAAATTACAACATTCAGCATAATGAATAATTATACATAATGTCACCTAGCCTCATAAACTTTATTTACTTCTCATTTTCTACCTTCTTCTTTACTCACTTAACTTCTTTCTTACCCGACCTTTCACTATTCATAAATATAATCTACCTTCCCTTTGCTGATAATTCACTGTAATTTAACGTGTACAATGACCCATTGAACCACTCGGAATACTAAGGATATTGGGGTCGTTCCTGTCTATCAATATCCTGCCAATGCCATGTCTTCGACATGGACTTACATGAATTATTCCTGTCTCCAATGCCATATATATATCTAATATGGACTTACATGGCTCATTCCTATCTCCAAAGCCATATATCTGATATGGACTTACATGGCTCATTTCTGTCTCCGTCCCTGTCTCACAACCCCAATATCCTAACATTCCTAAGGTTCAAACGGGGCTTCCTAATGCTTTTTCTCTGTCACTTTGCCTTTAATTTGACTTTAAATATTCTCATAAAATAAGTATATAAATGCTGGAAATTTACAATAATAATGTAAAATAAAAGAATATTGCATTTATTTCATCAGTAAACTTACCTCGTATGCAAAAAAATAGCTACTTTTACCATTTCGTCCACAACTTGGTATTTTCTCCATTTTAGCCCGAATTTCAGTTTTCCTTGCTCTATCATTTAAAATATAGTCTAATTAGGACTCACATTATTCAAATTGACCCAAAATCATATTTTGGCAAAATTACGCTTTGCCCCTAAACTTTCGTGATATTTACACTTTTGCCCCAAAGCTCGTAAATTTAACTTCATCCTATTTTCTTATGTTTTATGACATGCTGGTCATTTTTCCTTCTATGGCAGCATCAAATTCATACTCTAACATGCACTTATGACTATTAGGTATTTTTACCGATTAAGTCGTTTTTTACTGTTTTTGCTTAAAACCGAGTAGTACAAATTGTCTAACATAATTTAAAACCTCATATTCTATCATAAAACATCAAAATACACAAATTTCACCTATGGGTATTTTTCCAAATATGAACCCTAACTTAAATTATTGCTAGCATAAGCTTTATCGAGCTCTGGGACTCAAAACGTAAAGAATATTAAAAACGGGGCTTGGAATCACTTACTATGGAGCTTGAAAGCTTGAAACAAACCCTAGCCATGGAGAACCCTTGAAATTTCGTCCTAATGAAGAAGATGGACAAAAATTGGCTTTTAATTTTGTTTTTAATTCATTTTAATAACTAAATGACCAAAATGCCCTTACTACTAAACTTTCCAAAAATTCCTTCCATGTCCTAATTTTGTCCATGAACTTAAAATTGGTCAAATTGCTATTTAAGACCTCCTAATTAATATTTCAAAGCAATTTCATACTAAAAACTTCTAGAATGCAAGTTTTGTAAATTATTCGATTTAGTCCCTAATCTCAACTTAAGCACTTTATGCATAGAATTTCATCACGAAATTTTCACACAATCATGTAATCATATCATGAACCTCAAAATAATAATAAAATAAATTTTTCTACCTTGAATTTGTGGTTTCGCAACCACTATTCTGTTTAGACCCTATTTCGGGATGTTACAATAGTGCTTTGGTGTAATATAGTTATTACTTTGACAAGCTATTTGGTGTGGTGTAGCTACTCGTGTATCTGTATCTGTTTATTATAGTTCATCTGGTAATCGATTAATGTTAAAAGGAATTTGACTTATTGATGTTGTATATGCTCAATGATTTCGATGGAATGGTATCGAATTGGATCGAATTGACTAAATTGAAATGTTATATGACTCTTATGTGATGAAATCACCTACTGTTGTGAATTGAGGTAACAGGAAAGTGTGTAGTTAACTATTTTGTTATGTAAAATATGAATTGAGGTGAGTTTTATTGTTTTAAACCTATGAACTTACTAAGCATTCATAATGCTTACTCTGTCTTATTTTTTTGCTTCTGTAGTTGTCCTTTGTGGAACACGTCAATCGGATCAATTAGGAGCTCGCACTATCCAACTTCCGGTTCAGTAGTCTTTTAAAAGTTCCAGATGCAATTATGTGGCATGTAAATAGGAATTGTTTTGTATATATGTTATTTTTCATGCTTTGGAGTTTGATGTGAGTTTGTTACGATTTTGGTTGTTTGAGCATAATGTTTTTAAAGAATATATGTTAGTAAATTGTCAAACTATGCTTGAAGCATATGAATGGTCCTTTTTGAATGTGTGATGATGGAGTTAATATGTTGAAATGGAATGCTTAAACATACATGTAAATATGATGGTAACCAGGTGTAATTGGTATTTGGATGTAGAAGTAATATGAGTTGTTGATTATGTATGTGTATATTTGTTTTGGCATGTTGCAGTTGTTAATATATTTGATAAACGTTGATGCAGTCGTAAATCAACTAAAAATCTGACTAAAGGGAGTGCACCTATCAATTAATAGTATAGGTAAGGTGAGTAAAGATATCGTTCTCACGAGGACTAAAAGTACTAGTAATTACTGTCTTTCTATTATTTAACCGAATAATTTAAGTGATTGATTAAAACTAAAATTAACTAAATTAGTTAACTAAAGAACATGACAAAGAACAAATCAGGAAAATAAATGATTAACAACCAAGAAGCGAGACAATACCTAGGAAAGAATTCACCTAGACTTCATCTATCACTATCAATCTAAATTACGCAATTTCTTCACTTAGTATCTTGATATGAAGAAATCCATAAATTATGCTAATATCTTTCTTCAAGACTAAGGGCAACTAACTCTAGGTTGATTAATTGAAATTTCTTTCTAATTAAAAACCCTATTGCCGCATTAACTCGATCTATAGATCCCCTATTAGATTTGACTCTAATTTGGTAGATTTATGTCGTCCTATTTCTAGGATTACATGCAACTCCACTCAATTAAGCTAGATCTACTTTTAAACAGGGTCTATTCCTCCCCGATTTAAGCACATCAAACATGAATTAATAATCTAGAAATATTAAACCAATAATTAATCACACAAAATTGAAAACAAGATCCAAGTATTTATTGCGTAAAATTAGAAATCAAATAACAGAATCTATCTTAGGGTTCCTCTCCCTCGGTATTTGGAAAATTAGTTCATGCTAGCAAATAAAAACATCCCAAAGACAGTATAACCATAAGAAACAAATAAACTCATAATAAACTTCAAAGAAATCAAAAGGAAATCTTCAATCTTAATGGAAATCTACTTCAGAATCTACTTCAATGGTGTTTTTCGAGTTGTTTTCTTTAATATTCTATGATAGCTCTCTCCTATCTTCTTATTTGTATCATATATAGGTCTTAGAATGCCCGAAAAACCTAAAATTACATTTTCTTGCATGTTTGAAATGTGATTTGCAAAATCCACACAGTCTGGAACTTAGTCGTGTGTCTAACCTGTGTGGCACTTGAAACTTGCTTCGATTTTTTTATTTTCACTCGTTTTTACTCTTTTTGTTACCAAATGCTCTCCTAAGTATAGAAACATGAATTTAAAGAATTAGGAGAATAAAATTCACCATTTTAAATTGAATAATCATCCAAAAACACATTAAGAATGAGGCTAAAACATGTTAATTTTGGCATTTATCAAACATTTGAATATGCTAGGGTTGAGTTTAGATATTGAATTTGTCCATTGTTGGACTGTTAGTGAGACAATCCACAGTTTGTTTGTTCGCGTGATTGTCCGTAGTTTATATGTTCACGAGACAGTCCGTAATGTAGTTGTTCGTAAGACAGTCCGCCATGTATCTATTAGAGGAACATACTGCAATAAGACTATTCGCAAGATGTCTGCACACGAGGTTGTTCGCGTTGTGTCTGCCTGCGAGGTCTACTCGCATTTTATCTATTTGCCTTAGGTGCATGTTATATTGCTGTAGTATTCTATAGCTCAGGTCCAACGACCAGACCAGGCGAGGGGTGTTACAACAATAATATCATATAATTGATTAAATTCAAAACTACCAAACTTATATAATTGTAAAAAATTGTGTCTTTTGTAAATAAAATATTATAAAGTTTAATAATTTATTTTCCTAAAATTAGAATTATGCTTATACTTATAATTATTAAATTTAAGAAATGATTCACTTAGAGTGTATTTGATAAATCATTGAAAATTTTCACTTAACATTTAATATTTTAAATGTGTTTGATAATCATTTTAATTTTTTTACCCCATATAAAATTTTCAATAAAAAAGTGTTGAAAACTTATCACTTAATATAGAAAATATAAAGTTGATTTTAAAAATTAAAATAAATAATCATATTTAAAAAAAAAAGGCTTTTAAATTTCCCTACATATCTTTTATCCAAAACTATCTAAAATAATATAAAATATTATATTAATAAGATTAGAATTAAAAAATAAATAATCTTTTAAAATCAGTATTTACTTTTATTCAATACTTATATGTATTAATTTATCAAACAAATTTCTAATATAAATTCAACACTTATAAAAATTTAACAGTAAAAATTTAGTACGTAATTTTTTAGCATATGAATTTTTTTTTTATCAAACACCCCTCACTCTAATATAAAATTACACTTTATTACATTTTTGTGAAAGTTTTTTTTATAACTTTATTTTTTTGTATGATCCTATCTAGTTGTTGTTGTTGTTTATAATAATAATAATAAGAAAAAGAAGAAGGAGGAGGAGGAGGAGAAGGAGGAGGAGGAGGAGGAGGAGGAGGTTAAATGAATTAGTCCATATAGATATTGAAATAGCCAATTTATTATTCTATTAGGACTATTCCTTCAAACATAGGTTTTTTTTCATTTGGTATGATTTGGATACAATGGGTTCCATGTGAAAAAAATCAAACCCGAATTCAATTGTGCGGTTTGGGTGATAACACCATCTCAAAATTGAACCAAACAATACTTTTTTAGTTTTATTAGTTTCTTTACTCAGCCTTAATGGCAAGAGTATCATGTTATATGTATAAGAGCTTGAATTCAATCCCAAGCAACTTTATTCCCCATCCCCAATTAAAAAAAATCAATTAACAATTATTTTTAAAATTACATTTCATAAATAGTTAAAATATCTTGACTCATGTCAATTTTCAATTTTTCGGTTTTTCTTACCCCTAGATAATAGAACATTTTTACGCATAATTTTTTGCTATATTACTTGTTGGGTTAGTTCAGATGCATAAATAAATTATATCAATTTCAATGTTGATTTTATGGTTCATTTTGGTTTTTTTTTATGAGTGTGGGAGTGTATATTAACATGAGGATATTTTATAATTTTAGGTAAAAGATAAATATCTTCTATACATAGTTGATTGGTGTCACAAATCAATTATAATAAACTCAATTGAAAATTTATTAAAATATCTTTTTATATACAAAGTAAATAATTCGTTTCGATTTATCTCGAGCTAACGGAGGGATTAGTTGGACATATTTAGGGCTCAAATAATTCGCAATTAAGTTTTAGCTCTTCACCTATTAATTATAACATTATTTAATCATTTAGTCATTATAGTACCATGATTAAACTCTTTTTTATTATAATATCATTACGAAAGTTACTCATTAAGTGATTGCCTAATGAATTTGTCATAAGTGTGTTACTCTCATAGAATGTCTAATGTGAAAAAGTCAATTACTAACACATAGTAATTAAATTATTTGTCTTATTACAAATGACCCGTAGGCACGTTCCTTTTTCATCAATCATGCAATGCCAATGAGAGGATATCATTTACCCTTATGGGGCTATGATCCCACTGTTGTGGAATAATGCTACATCATGTAAAAGTTGTATACCCAACCTACTAGCTTTTGGTTCCTTATCTATTTAAACTCAAGCTTTTAATACATTAAAGTATATTAACTATGCATGCATAGTCCATCATCCACTCAAGATTAAGGTATGTCACACTATGAATGTCACAAGTGAATAAATCCATAAATGAAACTAGGATAAATTCAACTAGGGTCTTGTCCAATGTATTGTCAGCCCAAACAATCACATCTATGTTTCTATCTTTTGGAGTTATCCATTCCGATACTCAAGACAATGCATCACCCTAATTGAACTTGATAAATGTCATAATAATCTTTCAATCGAATTACTTAATTTTGATTAGATTGTGAACCATTTAGATTATCTACTAATATAAGTTGTCTTTTTGCATTATGATCCGGCCATATAATGCAACTTAATATTAGTTAAATATTAGATAATCAATCAACTAATATTTGCTTGCATTTTATTTTATGTTTAAAAATCGTTAAAGACAAATACAAATAATATTAATGTACAATAAAATTTTATTTAAATCATTCAATTCAAAAAATTATAAATACAAAATAATAGAAACATTACACTTAAATCACTACATCTTATATTTTAAAATATTATTTTTAAACTAATTTTTCCAATGAAAAACCTTTATATAAAATCAATTTGTACATTTGTTCAACATGGAAGAGACAAGTTTTAAAGAGGGACTGATCCTCAATAGACCATGTAGGCATGATGACTTTTTGTCACCTAACAAGGTGGCTCCTTGATTGTTTGTACGTTGGTTGAGCGCTTTCTTATTCTCCCTTTCAGACAAGACAATCAGACAAGACAATAAACATGAACAAGATTATCATAGGGTGAATTCCTTCAAAGATGTTGGTTTTTAAGGAAAATTACAAATTAGGCTACTTTTTTTAAATTTACTAGAATAGGTTGATTTTGGAGGAAGTGTGTGAAAACGTATTTATTTTTAATTGATTTTACAAGAAAAAGCTTCCAATTAGATTGGCTTTCAACTTTGTTCAAATAGTTAAATATTAGTGCTTTTATCATTGGATCTTGGGTTCGACTCTTTTTTACTCTTATTTGTATTTTTTATTTCATGTTGTTTTAAGCTTTTTAAATTTTTAATTAATTTTTTTAATATATGAGTTACTTCGTTAGATGGTTAGATAGTTGTAATTACATCCTTTAGTCTTGAGTTTGATTATTCTCCTACTCATATTTCTATTTTTTATTTCACGTTGCTTCCAGCTTTTTTATTTTAATTAATATTTTTAACATATTAGCTATCTTTGTTAGATGGTTAGATAATTGTAATTACATTCTTGAGTTTGAAGTTTCATTATTTTTATAAGTATATTAATGTATTTTTTATTTCATGTTATTTCAAACTTTTTTATATTTTTAATTAATAAATATATTTATTAATAAATGGATTGATAGTAAAAAAAAACTTAAAAATAATATATTTATTAATTAAAAGAATTAATTAAAAATTAAAAAAAGTTTGAAACAACATGAAATAAAAAAAATACATTAATATGCTTATAAAAATAATGAAGCCTCAAATTCAAAGATTTAATCCCAATTATCTAGCAATCTATCAAAATGAGATAATATGTTAAAAATATTAATTAAAAATAAAAAAAAAGCTTGAAGTAACATGAAATAAAAAAGACAAATATGAGTAAAAGAGAAATCAAGCTCAAGATTTAAGAATGTAATTGCAACTATCTAACCATCTAACAAGGTAACTAATATGTTCAAAAAATTAATTAAAAATTAAAAAAAGTTTAAGCAACATAAAATAAAAAAATACAAATATGAGTAAAAGAAAAATCAAACTCAAGACTTAAGGATATAATTGTAACTATATAACCATCTAACAAAGTAACTAATATGTTAAAAGAATTAATTAAAATTTAAAAAACTTGAAGCAACATAAAATAAAAAATACAAATGTGAGTAGAAAATAATTCGAACCAAAGACTCAAAAATAAAAACATTAATATTTAATCATCTAACTAAAATTAAAAATTTCCGGTAAAATCTACTGAAAATATATCCGGTCTAAAATCGACCTATCCTAATAAATTAAAAAAAAAAGCTCTAATCCCATAATTTTTCATATTTGAGGAATTCACCCATCTCTTTGGTCACATCTTTGGTGATGGATACCATCACCTCATCTTCTTTTTTCAAACGTATTATTATTGAAAAATAAGAGAGGGGAAGAAAAAGGCAGGGATGGAGGTGTTGCTTGGTGATTAGGTAGGTGAGTAGAGTTGGGAAGCCCAATGCGTCAGAGCTTGCAGCTTGCAATAATAAATGATGCAATTAATGGGAAATGGAAGGGGTAATCCTTTCCTAATAAAAGGTAAGTGGGCTTCGTTAAATAGCTCAGATGATGGAGTCCTATGCTTAATAAAAACTTTGATTCAATCTTGTCGCTGGAACTATCTTTGTCAATTTGGGACCAAAATTTAAGCCAGAGCCTTCTGCTAGACCACCTTATTTATTTATATTTAAATCATGATTAATGCATATCAACTCAATTTCCCATTATTACATTTACATTATGAAATTCTATAATCAGTAAATGTTAAAAGAATACATTTATAAAAACTGAACAAAATAGGATGACGATCCACTTCCTCACTACTAAAATTATAATGTCTTAAAAAAGCTAGCAAAGCAAGGCAAACCTTTTTTTATTATAAAATTATGAATTGAACTAATATCACAGCTATATAAAGCAGGCAGCAGCTGAGTAGCTAACCCTCCACCACTCTCGTTCTTTCTACAAATAAAAAGAAGAAAAAAGCTTCTGCCTTTGTTAGCTGTTGTTCCGTTTCTTTGGTTTTATCCTATTTCCAAGCTCAGATCTTTCTTGCTTTTAAGTGTTTCAGTTCCATATGGCATTTGAATATCAGGAGGTAAGCTCTAATGGGCTTCTTCTTCTTCCTCTTTCTCATCATTGTTTATAAAATTTCAAGCTCGTTAAGCATATGATGACTGAGGGGATGGAATGCATGGTGTAGGATCATATAAGGAATTCAAGGGGAACTTTGCTTTTTACTTGCAGATGGTTGCCTTTGATCTCTTCTCCGAAGGCTCTTGTTTTCCTTTGCCATGGTACCCTCTCTCTCTTTCTCTCTCTCAATAATTTACTCTGTAAGCAAAACACCTCCAAAAAAAAGTAAAAAGGTGAGTTGGATCGATCATGGGTGTAAAATATTTAATTCATTAATGCCGTTTGCAGGGTATGGCATGGAGTGCAGTGGATTCATGAGAGGTAATAAATACTCTTATATAACTTTTTTCCTCTTTTTCCACGTTCTTTTTGTAAATAAATAAAAGGGTGTATATTGAAATTTGCACTCTCACAAGATTTTCATTTCTTTTCATTGTAAATTAATGAAGAACTTGTAAATAAAGAAAAAGCTAAAGTTTCCATGAAAATTCATAAGGGTTGTATAGTTGTATACGTATCATCAACATTGAGAAAGACAAATAAAAGCACGTAAAATCTACTCTAGTTGGTTTATATTCTTAGTAGTGTCCGAGCTTAAAAAATAAAAATGTGTGTGGGTCAGATGGTTTTGGGTTAGGTTGCCAACAACGATGAATTTGGTTCATTGCCCCCACCAAGATTTCTATCAAAAAGTCTTCACCAAATACCAAACACTCATTCATGAATTCCATTGCAAGAAGGAAAAATAAAAATATAAAAACTGTTGGTCTAAATCATGGTGACGGATTTTTTTCTCCCCTCATGTATGGCCCATATTGTTTAATGAATTATAGCCATTAATTAGTGAATAAAACATTATTTCTTTTTCAAATCTTACCTGCTAATGTCATGATTTAAATAGAATGTGGAACCAGGCTAGCCGCAGCTGGATATGCTGTGTTTGGGATTGATTACGAAGGACATGGAAGGTCCAAGGGTGCTCGATGTTATATTAAGAAGTTTGAAAACATTGTTAATGACTGCAGTAATTTTTTCAAATCTATCTGTGGTATGTGTCACTACGTAGTAATTGACGGACACTATTACTTACCCAATGTACCTAAATTTACTACCCCAAGGTTAAATTTCGCAGCTCAAGAAGAATACAGGGACAAGAGCAGATTCTTATATGGAGAATCAATGGGAGGTGCAGTGGCCTTATTGCTTCATAAAAAGGATCCTTCCTTTTGGAATGGCGCTGTTCTTGTTGCACCCATGTGTAAGGTAAAAATGTGTGAGATATAAATGGAAAGATGGCATTTTTATATATGTATATGTATTTGTTTTTTCAGCTATTTTAATGGTACTTATAGATATCAGAGAAAGTGAAGCCACATCCTGTGGTGGTGAATATATTGACTAAAATGGAAGAAATTATACCTAAATGGAAAATAGTACCCACAAAAGACGTCATTGATTCGGCATTCAAAGACCCTATTAAGCGGGAAGTGGTGAGGGCATTGAACTTCATTTTATGTTCTTGCTTTGGTCCCCCTTTAATACCATAATTATAGCTCATCCATCCATGGGATTCATGATGGTGTACAGATAAGGAACAACAAGTTGATATATCAAGACAAGCCTAGACTCAAAACAGCACTGGAAATGCTCCGAACCAGCATCAGCCTTGAAGATGGTTTAAATGAGGTATTAAAATCATCCCCTTCCCCCATTTATATGCTCTCAATTACTGCATTGTAGGGGCAAAGTCACGGTAATAAATGATAGCAGTTCCTGTTAGGTTCAATAGTATGAGTTCATACTGCACATGGTCACATGAGTCGAATGAAGCCGGATTTAATCATTATATTAACACACTTTAGGTTAGCCAAAACCTATATTTTTTTCATTAATTAAAATTTGTATATATAATTTAACAGTTTTAATATGTTTATTTATTACTTTTAATTTCTTTTGTGTTAGAAATAATTTAATATATAAAAAATAACATCATATAATATAACACAAATTTAGAAAACAAGTCAAGCTAGGCTCAGCCCTTGAATGCTTGAGAACCCAAGCTCGACTCATATTTTAAACCAACTTAATTTTTTTGTCCAAACATTTTTTTCAGGTCTAATATTTTTTTTAACCCTCCAAATTTGGGGCAGACCGCAGCCCTACCCAAGGTTCTTGCTTACTATAGGGTTCCCTATTTGTTATTGATTAGGGTGGAATTGGATGGTTGAATGAGTTAATGCAGTGAAAAAGGTTGGGTAATCTGGAGTCATTTTCATTTATGTTTTCTACATTTAAAACTTGTTGGTTGGGGTTGGTATATTTGTGGCAGGTGACACTGCCTTTCTTTGTGTTGCATGGGGAAGCAGATATAGTAACGGACCCTGAAGTGAGCAAGGCCTTGTATGAGAAAGCTAGCAGCAAGGACAAAACAATAAAACTGTATCCAGGGATGTGGCATGGTTTAACATCAGGAGAGCCTGATGAAAACATCGAGATTGTTTTTGCAGACATCACGGCTTGGCTTGACAAGCGGTGCAATGCCGTGACTTTTGAGCAGATTCTTCGTCCTTCGAACCAAGGGTTCGAGAAGTTCGATAACGCAATGGTATCGATGGCTGCGACAAGCGGTAGGACGCAATCGAATGGGACGTATTTGTGTGGATTGAAAAGACCTCGCACGCAACGTCGCTCTGCTATGTAGCTTGATGGTAGTAGTATTGGATTATAGCTATCGTCAATGTATATTCGTGTGCAACATAGCTTTCATTTCATGTACTCCCAAACGTAGGAATGCAGAACTTTTGACGGGGGAAATCGATGGAATAAAAATGAAAATTGTTGCTGTTCGTGTCATTGAAAATTAACAAAAACTTATTCTTTGAATTTTTGAAGAATAAAGAATTACCGATTTCGAATTCCAAAA
The DNA here is from genome assembly GCA_025698475.1 of Gossypium anomalum. Taxonomy (NCBI): domain Eukaryota; kingdom Viridiplantae; phylum Streptophyta; class Magnoliopsida; order Malvales; family Malvaceae; genus Gossypium; species Gossypium anomalum. Next base: position 17,400,290 of record CM046963.1, on the reverse strand, counting down.
AAATTAATATCAACATTATATGAATTAATTTGATTAAATTTTGGTTTTATGATTTTGTAGTGTTAATTACCAAATGCCAATGCCAACGTTTTCTGTAAGCCAAATCCATAGTGTGGTTGTACTTTTATTAACTAAAGTTTTTTTTGTTTACATGTAAAATGTTTTACGGTATTCCTGTGTTTATTTTATAGAAAGCAGTTTGGTAAAGGGAAAATAATTTACAGGTCAATGTAAAATAATTCCTTTTTCCTGTAAAATGACTTACCTTCTTGAAAAATGTAAGTCATTCTTCGGAAAAGAGTTCTTCTATAGATAATTTTATTTTTATATAAAAATTAACTTAAATCAAGCTTAATATTATTATATTGATAATAATTTTTATTTTTTTATTTTTAGAAATATTTAAAATTATTAAAATATTATATTTTTCAATATCATTCAACATACATATTTAATTATTTATATTTAGTCATATAATAAATTATTTAATATTTTAATAATAGATTTTAAAAATAATAATTTTAAATAATATTATTCAAGTATTATTGAAAATATTCAAAATTAATATTTTAATAATAAATATTTATTACAATTATAAATATATTAATAATAAATATTTTGTAGTATAAAGGTTGAAATATGTCATAAGTCTATGTACACTTTACAGATTTGCAATTTAGTCTTTTTATTTTTAAGAATTTATTCCCTTACTTTTTAAATTTGAAAATCAAGTCCAATTGTTGATATCGTTAAATTTTTTTTATCAATTTTGTTGATGTCACATTTTTAAATAAAAAATACTCATTTGGTAATCATGTAATTAAAAAATGACGTTGTAATGAACCTGAATTTAACATAATATTTTTAATATATGCAAAAACAATGTAAAATATAAAATTATAAATAAAAATAAATTCAATTAAACAATGAAAAAAATGAGAAAATCTCAAATGTATGTTTATTTTATTGAAAACAATATTTATGAAATATTTTTAAAAAATCTACCAAATAACAGAAAATATTTTACATATATTCATCTAAATACTAAAAAATATTAACTTTTTTCATAAAAATAAATTATTTTCTAAAAATTAATTTTTGAAAGTTATTTTCAGTAAAATAATATAAGCTTAACATGCTTGTGTTTCCAGAAAGCTAACATTCAAAGAGAAAAAAGGAGACCCATTTGGTCAAAGTACCAACATTTTACGAGAGGCCACAACAATTTGTCAATTTCTTTTTTGGGTTCAAAACAATTTCTTCAAATTTTCGTACTTCAAAACAACATATAATGATATTTTTTTAGGCTTTTGTGGAGGCATTAAAATTGCACATATAAACTAAAACATGGCAGCCCGACCATTTCCCGTCTTCTACTACCACTCTAGTTCTACCGTGGAGCTCAAGCAATTTTCATATTAATGATAGATTTAATGTGAAAATATAAAAAATAAAAAGTAAAAATTACATTCAAATTTTATTTTTGGCTCACTTCGATTTTAATTTTTTGTATCTTTTGGGTCATTGTTATAGAATATATCACAACCTGGCTTGATATTCGATTTGTCCTAGTGGCTCGGAGTTTGACTCAATCAAGGAAAGATGACATCGCCACCTTCCAGCTCGCCAACCACTCCACAACTCGTTGTCTTCTAGCTTCACCTTTCAGCTTGCCAGCTCTCCAGCTTGCAACTCGTTGTCTTCTAGCTCCTAGCTCGCCACTTTCTAGCTCACAGACTCGTTACCTCTCGGCAACAACTTGCCACCTCGTGGCATCACCTCGCACATTGCAGGATCTCAACAGGGATATATCTAAGAATACGCGTCGAGTCATCTAGTTACCCCTTAGCACGTCACATTAGGGAATCGTACATTATAAATATGAATAATAACCTCCGTAAGAAGGGGATCGAGGAAAAAGCCATCAACAATTGGTGTGGTGAGCGTGGACACACTTCCAACCTTCAGATTGAACAAAAACAAATATGGCTCACCCAAATGAGAGATCCCCCAATGCACCATTTTCAAATCGGAATGTCAGAAAAGAGGCTAGTTGTAACACCCTTAGCCTATCTCTGTCGCCAGATTAAGGTTACAAAGCATTATCATACAAATCAAAACATTTAACTTTAAAACAGAAACAATCATGCAAATTATTGTTGACATTTAATAACTTAATATCTATGTAGTAAAAATACACTTATGGGCCTTAAACCGAGCCTATAGGGCCTTAAAAACAACTTAGGAACAATCAGGGACCAATTTGAAATAAGTCAAATTTTTTTTGGAAAAACTTGAAAATTTGAGAAACAGTGGTCACACGGTCATGTGGCCAGGTCGTATGACATACCCCAGACCATGTGAGCATTCGAAGTATGGACACATGGCCATGTCCCAACCTGTGTGTCTGCCCATGTGGAAATCGAAATAAGGTCACATGGCCGTGTTGCAAGTCATGAGTTGGACTGTGTAGCATACTGACTTAAAACACACGGTCATGTGGGGTGATCGTGTATGGCACACCGCTGTGTTATAGCCCGTGTCCCAGGCCATGTGTAGTATAAGTTTCCCCTAAAACAAGCCAAAACATTAACCTTTTCTTGCACAACAAACAATACCATTTCCAATCATTTTCACAAGACCAAAACACTTTATAACATACCTAAAATAACCAACTTAGGTGCCTAACCAATAAACCTTCAATTAACACCACGATTTAACACATCAACTTGACTCAATTCAACATTTCAAGTTCATTCATTAAGCATAAATCATATATACCAAATAACTATTTCAAAGCATACCATTCAACCATAGTTTACCTACTTTCATATGAGCATATGTTAGAAGTTGTGACCCAAATTCTTGTTAAAGTAAATACAGTTGGAAAGATAAGGGGATCTACGAGGGCGAAGGCTGCACAAGTGAAATTTGTATAGAAGTTTACTTCCTTTATTTGATGTTGATTAGAATAAGGTGTTACTGCATTACTTCTATTTGACTTTGATTAGAATATGATTTTACAAACCTATAAATAGACGCAGTCTATACTCTTCTTGTATCATTCGAATTAAATATAGTGAATTTTCTTCTCCTCTGCTCGTGGCTTTTTCCCAAAAGGGTTTCTACATAAAATTTTGTGTGTTCTATTTTTCTTTCTTTTCTTTGCAATACATTGTCATTATCGATGTTATATTTTTATAGCATATATAAATGTCACATACCATATATTTTCACTTTCATTTGCAATTCATCAACTAAGGACATTAAGACACATATAAGCTTGGCACAAACTTAAAACAAACCAAATTATCAAATCAACATTCAAGCCCTATTATATGCCAAAGCTCGCATATATCATTTAATCTAAAAGTTTATCCAATATACCCTCATTGGTACCACAAGTTAACATCCAAATAAACTCAAACTCAATGCCATAAACTCATACTTTAACTTACAATACACATCTGTCATTTAACCACTTATTCACACATCCATGAAATAAAAGTCATTTAAATCACAAGGCATTCACAAGTGACCAAAAGCCATACTTACGTGTATACATTGATGAGCCAACATCAAGGCATATAAAGAAATAAACTTAAACCACATCACATTGGTAAATAGCATAAAATAAATCCTATTACATGCCATTTATAACCGTTAACCAAAACTACCAATACAAAGAATGGATAGTGTGATGGTGCTCCGACGAGATTCCAACCAGTTGAGCTTTCCGATGACCTATAGGAAAAAAAACAACTAACGTAAGTAATAATGCTTAGTAAGCTCGTATAAATCTTAAACGTAGCTTACCAATTAAGATTAATTTATATAACTCATGTATACTACCATTAGCATGCTCAATAGTTAACCATTTCCTATAAACATCACCAAGCTGACAAGTTAGTGAATTTGTACATGAAACATATAATTTATCCATAAACTCAAAACATAACAATAAACATTGCATTTATCATCTTTCCATCTTGTATCATTCATTCCTTTCAATTAATTACACAAATACTTTCCATTTCATAATTTAATATGTGACATATCATATATTTATGTTCTCTTGAATTAAATTATTCAAACGTTTCTCATAAATCATATGAATACTTTCCTTTCCTATCCTCAACATTCCACATGAATAGTAGATATAATTAAAAATATATCAACCTATAAAATGTAGGACGTAACATGAATTGGATTTCAATGCATAAACGGTCCATTACATATTTCACTTGTTACATTTTTCCATCCAATTACACATAATACATTTTCCTTTCCGTATTCTTTATAACATAATTCATCTCATATACACACTTTTCCATTTTAAACTTTAATTACCTGTTGAACTAGCTAGAATAACATCAGATACTCGGGAAATGGTTACACATAGTGTGTCTTTACATGTAAGTGTAACCATATCATATAATGCTCATATGAGCTGTGAAATGGGCCTACTCACACGAACTGTGGGTCGGGATGTTAGCTACACGATGCTGCTCGCATGAGCTGTGGAGAATCCGCAACAAATGCAGGATCTCAGCCATCTGTAGGACATCCAGGACTAGCACTCGAAACCGTATAATCTCTAATGATATGTCATTCCCTAATGACATGTCATTTGTATCCGAAGTATTCACAAGGTTCAAATAAGACTAGTTTACATATCCATAGCTATAATTTTCATTCCATTATATCCTTTTCAAATATACATTTCCTAATCATAATACCATTTTTGAATATTTCATCCAAACCAAAGCTTTAAGTCATTCAAATTACTTAACATCATATTTTGATCAATATTACCAAAATATTATGCAACTACTAATCTAATCTATTTGTAACAAAATATTTATTAACATTACATACAAAATAATACATAATAACTTAGTCCTTATACGAACTTACCTAATAGATACCAACGGTTGACTCATAGGGACTATTCCACAATTTTTCCTTTTCCTCGATTATCCGTACGAATCAAATCTTGATCTATAATAATTAAATTCAAGTTTATCAAATTCAAGTACATATTCCAACTCACTTTTATGCATATGACCCTTAAATTTTCATTATTTACACTTTTTTCTTGAACTTTTATATTCCTCATAATTTAATCCCTAAACCCAAAATTCTAAATTTAACAAAATTTCTCAAATACCCAAGCTAGTCGAATTCATTCCATACTAGGAGAGTCCATATTTATTAAAAATTTACAAAACTTCCATTCCAATTTTAACATTTCATCAAATTAGTACTTTAACTTAAACTATCAAAAATTAATTTATAAACTAGTCCTAATCAACAACCAATAACAAAGATTCATCAATAGAAAAATCCAAAATCTTTAACAGTTTCAAAAATAAAGGTACGGGTTAGCTAGACCTAGTTGTAACAATCTCAAAAACATAAAATTTATGAGAAACAGATAGGAATTTAACTTACATGCAAGGTTATATGCTTGGCCAAATTCCTTGAGCTAGCATTAATGGAGTTTTAGGTGGGAAAAGCCAAATGAAAAAGATGGTGCTTTATTTTTTATTTATGTTTTTAAGTTTTATTTATTTTATTTTAACTTTAATTTAATTAAATTTTCATTATAAAATTTTCCAAATACCATCCACTATCAATTTTTATGGCTTAATTGCCATATGAAACCACCCAATTAAGTCTTTGTATTCAATTAGCCCTTTTAAACTAATAGCAATTGACTTTTGCACTTTTTACGATTTAGTCATTTTTCTTTAATTAACAAATTAAACAATAAAATTTTCGAACCAAAACTTCACATATCTAAATAGTAACTCCATTAATATTCAGTAAAAATATTTATGAGCTCGGTTTACAAAAACAAGGTCTCGATACCTCATTTTCTAAAACCATTTGACTTTAGGAACACATCACTTAAACTGAATTATTCTTTCAATTAACAAAATTTATTAAACTAACATTTCAATAATATTATACTTGACTCATAAATATTACTAAATGATATTTTAGAACTCTCTTGTCGGATTTGTGGTCCCAAAATTACTATTTTCGACACCACTGAAAAATGGTTTGTTAAAATAGTAATCGTCTCGATGAACTCGACCTCTTCGCAAGTTGGTTCGCAAAACGACCCAAAAACTTGGGCAACTCTGACCAGCAGGAAACTCACCGTGCTTTCAACCTTAATTTTCCATTAGACTAGGAGATTTCCAACCCATCTAACTTGGAGACTTCCCAATAACAGCTCGTAAGCTTTTAAGAGTAAGTACGTATTTTAAAGGAGTAGATGTCCCAACAAAACATTAGATATGAGCAACAAAAAATTTTCCATTAGAAGCAACTTAGGCAAAATGAAGAAAGGGCATTGAAGATGCAATTGGATATTCAGGCTATCATGATAACATTATGCCCCTATAGGATGAGGGCTATGGAACATATGCAAGGCCGTGGCAACATGAGGTGGATGATTTGCTTTGGGATTTCCAAGTTGCTTTACAGTCAGACGTCCAAGATATCGATTCAATTTTTTGTTCCAACAACCCTTTGGCCCCAAAAATTGCAACTTTAAGTTTACCCCTAGAATTTAAGGTGCCAAAAGTAGTTTTTGAGGGAAAAATAGATCCATGAACTCATTTAATGCGGTACAATAACTATATAAATCTCCTAGGGATTCGGATGCTACGAAATGCAAGGTTTTTTCTACAACTTTAAGAGGAAGCGCCAAGGATTGATATGTATCTATCTTTGCCCCAGGGCTCCATTAGGAGCTTCACGCAGGTAGGTCAGATGTTTTGGGAAAGATTTTGCGCTCACAGAACAATCATGAGCACGCTAATAGGCTTAATGCTAGTCAAGTAGAGGGAAGGAGAGTCTTTGTAGAAATACATAAAGTGTTTTCATACAGCAACCTTGAACACAAAAAAAATTGGAAGATCAGTGGGTCATTAACGTTTTCATCATGGGTGTATTGAATGAGCATGTTCAGTATTCGTTCACCAATAACAGGCCATAGAACCTCGCTGACCACTATGAAAGGGCTTACAAATTTGTCGAAGTAGAAGAAATAAAAAGGTCAACTCACAGTTCCTTTCATCGGGAAGATAGTCGAGCTAGAGGGTGGCCAAGTGCTCCTGGGTAGTCAAGATACGCCTCACAAAGTTCTCGGGTACATAGTGGGAGATAGCACAAGAACTTTTCACTGGGCGATTCCTTGTGAAACTTTCAAAAACCCCAGCATGAGCCCATAAGAAGTCAGGTTAGAAACTTGGGTATACTAGTGAACCCACCCCTATAAGGCCTAGTCGGTTGAGATCCAATTCCAGGAATAATGCATTCTCCAAGCGAGGATCTTATTGGAATACAGAGCAACATCCAATTGCAATAGCGAGGCGTTAGAGCTCTATAGGGAGAGAATAGAGAAATAAGAAAAAAAGAGTTAGCCAAAGTGTAACTAGGTATTTCACAATATCATTACGTGATATTCAGTCTATCTTTTTATATCTTAATTTTAGTTAGTTAAGTTTCCTTAATTCATTTCCTTTGGATACATCTTCGCACTTAATTCATTTCCTTTGGCTACATTCTCACTCTTAGAACACTCGTCATCTACAGAAATACTATGTGAACACACTAAATTAAGTGAATGAATTAGGCTTGCTTCCATCGTTTTTCATAGTTTCAAGTTAGCTGATAAGCACAAGCATCTTACGATTCGTCGATTTACAATTACAACCTCTTACTTATGAGATTTTCAGAATCTCGCGGTTTGCTAATTCACGATCGCGACCTCCCATTTACAAGATTTTCAAAATCTTACAGTTCGTCGATTGACGATCGCAACTATTTACTCCAATTATAATATTTTTAAAATCTTACGGTTCACCGATTTATGATCGTAACTATTTACTCTACTTACAAGATTTTCAAAATCTTATGGTTTGCCGATTTACAATCATGACCTCTCATTTACAAGATTTTCAGAATCTTATGATTCATCGATTTATGATCGCAACCATTTACTTCACTTACAAGATTTTCAGATCTTACGGTTTGTTGATTTATGATCACAACCATTTACTCCACTTATAGGATTTTTGAATCTTTTAGTTGCAAATTTAAGATCATAATTTTTTCGCATGGTTTGCCGAATTAAGATCGCAACCTAGCACTTTCAGGATTTTTAGAATCTTGTAGTTGCCGATTCAAGATCACAACTTTCTCATTCGGTTCATCAAATTAATATAACAACATGCTTATGTGACTCGTCAATTTATTGCTTTCAATTTTAAAGTTACAAAGCTTTTAGAAAAACATTGTATTTTTTACAGCATAGCTCGCATAGTTTCCTGCGCAACTCGTAATTCCTGCATAGCTCGTGCATTTTTATTAAGTAGCTCACCAGTTTGCATAACTTTCTATTATATAGTTCACATAATTTTTTGCTGCACAGCTAGCATAATATATGTTGTATAGTTCACATAATTTTATGTAGCACAACTAGCATAATTTTCTACTGCACAGTTAGCATAATTTTTATTGCTGCACAGCTAGCAAAATTTTCTGTTGCACAATTTACATAATTTTCTGCTGCACAACTAGCATAATTTTTCGCTGCATAGCTAGCATAATTTTTCGTTGCATAGCTCGCATAATTTTCTACTGTAGAGTTCGCATAAATTTTTGTTGCATAACTAGCGTAATTTTTGCTGCATAGCTCGCGCATTTTCTTTTATGTAGCTTACTATATTTGCGCACTTTCGCAACATAGACAGTTGTTTGTTCGCAATACAACTCACGTATTTTTGCTCGACAACTCGTATTTTCGCAATACAGTTCGCCAAACTCATCCATTATACCCAATGTTACGAGTTAAATCGAAAAATTAGATTTGTAGCGGTATTTTGTTAGCTTACATATTTAAATACTTCACCATGTACACTACCAATTTGGCAGTTAAAATTTAACACAATTAAATAATATCATATTTTTTGCAAACAACAACTTGATAGTAAAAATAAACAAAAAGCACGCTACAATTCATCTGAAATTAGAAATACATAAAGCCAAAACAAATAAAAAATAGATTAGTATGTATAAGCCAGCTAGTCGTGTAACACCCCTAACCCGTATCCATTGCCGAAATAGGGTTATAGAGTATTACCAAGGTTTACGGATCAAACGTTTCATTACATAACAATATTCATAATAAAACCAATCAAAATCATATATATTGTCCCTTAAACGAGTCCTCAAGTCCCGAAATACATATTAGAAACAAGTCGGGACTAAATCAGAAACTTAAAGAATTTTTTAGAAATATTTAAAATTTTCAACACTACAGGGATCATACGGCCGTGTGGCTAGGTCGTGTGATTCACACGGTCAGGAGACACGCCCGTGTCTCATGTCGTGTGGGTATTCGAAATAAGGACACACGCCCGTATCTCAACCCATGTCTGTGCTCATGTAAGTATACTAACTTGGGTCACATGGCCAAGTCACACGCCGATGTGCTAGGCTGTGTGAGCATACTGACTTGCATTCTTAAGAAGATACAGGGGACACACGACCGTGTCACTTAGCTGTGCGTCACACACGACTAAGACACACGCCCATGTCTCTACCCATGTGGATGAAAATAGGTCATTTCCTAGGCCATATTTCTCACCCAAATTGACATCAACTTAGCCTCAACAAAATGCACATCAACCATATAAGGCAAATATGCACAACCCAAAATATGCCAATAAGTGGTTAATCTAAACAAAATACATATAGGGCACATTAAGCAGAATACCTATACATGCCATTATAATCAAAATCAAAACATCCGAAAGTACCAATAGCACCGATGGGTAGTGTGATAGAACTCTGACAAGTTTCTAACCCGATCGAGCTTCCGATAATTTGTGAAGTAAGGAATAAACAACTACGTAAGTAATGAATACTTAGTAAGTTCATACAAACTTTAAACTTAATATTCCAATTCAATAATAAACTTTATATGTTAATTATAAAGCTATACCAATGTCTCAAGATTTATCAACTACATAACCACTAACTCATAAACGAGTAAGTCTATCAACATTATATATATATATATTAATTTCTAATTTAATAGGATTTTATAAACATTATACACCATCATTAATCTTTTCATAGAACTGTGATTTATTTCCATTACTTACTTTCCATTCCATCCTTACTTTCCATTCCATTTAGTAAGCATAAACTTAAATAACAACATCAACTTACTGATTTGTATATTTATACACATCATAGATAAGTTCATCCATAACATACATAAATTTTTATATATAAGTAAATCATTCAATTCATCAATCCTTTTTTTGACATATCACATTTCAATAATGCACTTACTGTTCACTTCCTTTTCTTACCTGTTTCATTTGTATAATACCAAACATAAGCATAAACATCAATCATGATATCAAGTTTGACATAAGCCTAATCACCATCATTTATACTCAAGTTAGTGCATTTAAGTATACAAATCATTTGGATTCTATCACATGATAAACCATTTTATAAATAAAATTACCTTTTAAATCATACCAGCTTTTCCATTCGAAGAATGACTTACGGATAAGAGTACATCGTTAACGGAAGCTCGAGAGAGTTGAACATAAGCTCGAGAGAGCTGAACAGAAGCTCAAAAGAGCTAAACAGAAAGTAAAATAAGAAAGTTCACAAAAAATGCTAAACCCCGATTTACTTGGGCAATTTACCGATATCTTCTTCTAATACCGTCATACACCAAATCACGAATGTACTCAAATCCCACGTTCAATTCAGACTGAATATCCAATTCAATATTATAATTCAAACAATAAATTATTTCCAATAGTAAACTATATGCTTAATACCAATCATCAATTTATACAAATATTAAAATCTAATCGTACAAACTTACTTGACTAAATTCCAGAAATGTAAAAGAACAAGGGTATTTTGGTAATTTTATTCTCCTCGATTCTCCACTCGACCTTGATCTAAATTAATAATTTCATTCAATATATTAATTTATAAAATAAAACAATTCATTTCATCCAATTTGGTCATTTTTGAAATTTTTACAAAATTACCCTTAAAATTTTACTTTTATTCAATTTAGTCCCTGAGCCTAAAACATGCAAATCAACCATTTTTAATGCAAAACCAAGCTAACCAAATTTTCATGATATTCAAACATCTCATTTATGCAACAATTTCACATTAAATCCTTGTACTTTTATTAATTTAACAAATTAATCCCTAATCGAAAAATTTATCAAAATCACTTAATAAAATGCTTTTAAATAACAAATAATATCTCAAATTCATAATTTAGCATAAAAAATCATATAGATTCATCAAGGGCAACATCCAACATCTTTAACAATTTCAAAATCGAAGGTATGGATTAGCGGGACCTAGTTGCAACGATATCAAAAACATAAAAATTAAAAGAAACGGGTGAAATATGGCTTACTATGCATGAATTAAAGCATGGTTGAACCTTATTTCTTCTTGCCATGGTGTTTCGGTGTTTGGAGAAGATGATAAGTACCAAAATTTCTTTCTTTCTTTTTATTTTACTTATTTTAATTTAATTCATCAAATTATCATATTACCCTTGGTTAATAATTAATTTAAAACACCAAATCTATGCCCATATTTGTCCATTACATAAATATATGGCACAATTACCATCAAAGGAAGGTTTAATTTCATAATTGGTTCGTCAATTTAAGTAAATTCTAACTAAATAAATTTATTTACAATTTAATCTCAAACTTATTGGGACTAAAAGAACAATTAATCCAAAAGCTAGTGGAATCAATCATAACACCACCACTTGGAAACTTTGACCATGGTTTAATTACCATTTAAGTCCATTTTCCTTTATTCAATTACCCATTTAATCAAATAGTGATTAAATTTTACATCTTTTACAATTTAGTTCTTTTTTAATTAATTAACTATCGAAACGTTAAAATTTTTCAACGAAAATTTAATACTACCTTAATGACACTCTTTAAATATTTATAAAAATATTTACGGCTCGGTTTATAGAAACGAGGTCCTGATACCTCATTTTCTACCACTTGACCTTAAGGTCATACCCCTTGAACTTAATAAATCGTTTATATAACATATATTATCATATCAAAAACTTTTTAAAAAACCATATTTTACTCATAAATATTAAGTATAATATTTACGAACTTACTTGTTGGGTTTGGTGGCCCCGAAACCACTGTTCCCGACACCACTAAAAAAGGGCTATTACAAGTCGTTTCAATGTGCAGTCTCCAAGGTAGTTTCCTTAAAACCGATTCCCTAATAGTCTTTTAACTCTTGTACCATAATATCAAATAAAAAAACTTTCACAGTAAGTTTTAAGTTAAAAATTATGAGTTAAGCTTCCAGTTACGCACTTGACGTGCCTGTCTCATAGAGTCACTTTATACCTCTTCTTCAACAATGTGAGGGACAAATTGTTATAGAATAAATCACAACTTGGCCCAAGATCTGATATGCCCTAGTGACCTAAAGTCGACCCAATCAAGGAAAGATGACATTGCCAACTGCCAGCTCACCAGCCACTCCGTAGCTGGCTGTCTTCTAGCTCCTAGCTTGCCACCTCACAGCAGGGATATCTCTAAGGATATTTGTAGAGTCTAAGGGGGGTAACGTGTTATTATGCATGTCATCTAGTTACGCCCTAGCATGTCACATCAAGAAATCGTACTTTATAAATATGAAGAATAGCCTTCGTGAGAAGGGGATCGAGAAAAATGCCATCAATAGTCCTCAACTTTTAGATTCAATTTAATTATTTTTCGTTGGATAAAAAAGCTGGCTAGATTGTTAAAATTACTTTTTATTTTAACCAAATTTTAAAGATTGAAAAGTAAAATGATCCAGAAAATAGAATTAATATCAAAAGTAATAAAATGAATAAATATTAGGGACTAAATTATGATTATACCTTTATTTTATATATTCATGGGCTACTAGGCCGTTAAGACCCAAGTTACAATCCATAACATGATCTGCATACCCTAATCTAAAGCTCCAAACCGTCATTTATCATTAAAAAAAAGCTAACAAAATAGGTATGTTTAAATCTTGACATAAATTTACATTTATTATGTATTTTTTTCATTTTGTAATCAAGTTTTAATTACTTTGATTTTATTTTTTTAAAATTTAGTAAAATCATTTTATATATAATAATTTTTTCCTAACATTTACCCTTTTTGTTTGCCCTAATTATTTGTTTATCACTTAGGTCTTTTAACTTTTATATTTTTATTAAATTGTTTTTTGAGGTAAAAATAATTGATTGTTTTGTTAAAATTTTAAGGTAAACTATATCTAAGGTCATTAAACCATTAGCAACTTTATGTTTTGGTCACTTGACTTTAAAAAGTTACAAAATAGTCACTAAATTATTTGAAATTTTTTATTTAAATCACTAGGCTGTTAAAATCGTTGTCGTATGACCTTCTTTGTTCTAACCTCTGGCACCAATAGAAAGGACAAACTTCCCCTTCTCTTCTATAGTTTATTTTTTTTCATGGAATAGTTTTGAATGTCACGAATCTGCATACCGAAATCCAAACAGTTTTCTTCTCTAATCTTCGACATCGGCCTTTAGAACAGCTTGGATCTGACATATGTTCTTCTACTCGTTGATGGGTATTGTTCCAACATACCGATCGCTAAATCATCGCTCGAAGGTCGCTAGCTAGACTTTAGGAAAAAGGAATTAATAGTCCAGTGACTTGAATGAAAATATTTGAATAGTTCAATATGCTTTGTAGTACAAATAGTAATTAAATAATTGCATTATTTATATAATTTTTAAAAAAATATTTACCATAAAAAATTATTAGTACAATAAAAAAAATTGTAAACGAGTAACAAAAAATCAAATCAAGTCATCATATGTGATATATTACTCCAAGAAAGTAGTCGATAATACGATTACTTATAAAAATAACAAGAAAAATAAGCATCATATGTAATTTTATCTAATTGCTCTAGCATTTTATATTTGTTAGCCTCTTTAACATTTAACATATACTCCTTATTATCGTTTGTTGGTCCTTGATAGAGTTATTCATCATCTAAATCTGAATATGTATCATTAAAATTATGAAGATCTTCTTCCATGTGCTATTCAGAGTATGGATTATCCCAATTCCACTTATGAATGAAGTTATGAAGTATGCAACATACTAGTACGTACAATCCAACTTTTTTTATGCTATACTAAGGTGATGTTAATATGAGAAATCTTTTTAGAACAACAAATGTAGTGACCCAAATTTTACGGTTATTGGGAAAGTAAATTTTCGGGTCTCCATTTCTAAAAAAATAGATTCGTAAATATTTATTAAAAATATTTACGAAGTCAATTGAATGGTTAATTAGACTTTAATTAAGTAAATTTAGCTTAATTAAGAGTAATTAGTGGAAATGATTAAATTGAATTAAGTGTGAAAGTTTAATTATAGAATAAAGAAAAGTGAAGGGACTAAATAGGAAATAAGCCAAAAAGGGGTGACAAATGTATGGTTAAAATAAGTTAAATGTGTACAAATATAAATGGTACACATGTATTATACATGTGTATTTACTTATTATATAAGTAAAATAATAATAATTAAAGTATATTATATTAATATTATTTTATATTAATTAATTAAATAAATAAAAGTTATGACAAGTGTAAGGTGATAAATTAATACATGTGTATTAATAAATATACACATGTATAAATAATAAATATTATAATAGTTTAATAATAAAATAAAGAAATGAAAAAAAGAAATAAATGAAATAAAAGAAATGAAAAAAAAAAAAAAGCAAGCTAAAGCAGAGAAGAAACAGGGGAGAAAGAAAGGAAAGAAAGAAAGAAAGAAAGAAAAGAGAAAATTAAGGTTTTGAAGCTTTAAACTTTAATAGTCAATGTGGTACCAGAAAATCTCGGCTAAGGAAGGACAAGACAAAGTCAACGGGAGTTAGCTCGAAAATTACGGTTTGTATTTCTATAATCCGAACTCAGTCATTATTTGTTATATTTATATACATATGACAATTGTTAGTGTTAGAATTATGATGTTTTACAATTGAAATGGATTGATTTTGGTATGTGATGAATTTATCAAATTTATATTGATTGAAATCATTTTGATTGAATTTATATTGATTGAAATATATATTATATATATGATTTATGTAAAAATTTGAATATTGAATGAATGTTATATTGAAAAATTATATTGATTGGAATATGAGGAATTGATATGAATATATGAGATTTGTGATAATTGAATATTTGATATTGAAAAGTGAATTGAGTTGTATTGAATTATGAATTAATGTGAATAATTGAAATATATTTGTTGAATTGAATGAAAATGTATGAAATTATGAAAATGTGTGAATATATGTGATTATTAGAATGGTATATTGATGAAAGATTTATTAAATTGAGAAAGTGAATCAAATACCCTATTAATGATATCGGACAGATTGGATACAAATGGCATGCCATTGGATTTATGATGTGATGAGGAGATTTTTAGTTAGTGAGAAGATGTTTTTGTTATTATATACTTGGTTTATCCGAAGAGGCATTTAATGCCTTATTGGTGTGTTTGGGAGGATATGATATCTTTGGTGTGTTATGGAGGATTTATAATATTAGGGTGTGTTTGGGTTGGATATTCTGGTGTGTTTGGGTTGGATATTCTGGTGTGTTTGGGTTGAATATTCCGGTGTGTTTGGGAGGAATCCACGTATCTATCAGAGTCCGAGTCTTGTTAATAGGGGTAAATAAGTGAAAAGATAAATCGAGTGAATTTGATTGATTGAGCTATTGGAATGAAATGAGGAATTGAATTGAGAATTGAAATTGAGATATGAGATTGAAAACATGAACCAAAAGGTTCATGAAATGAGTGAAGTTCAAATGGATGATGATTGATGTTAGAATGAATTAAAATAGTATATTGTTAAGAAGTAAAGTGTGAACACAAATGAATTGTGAATATATTGTAAAGAATTTATACGGTAAGCAAATGAAAAGAATTGAGCAAATATGTTGTTATGTTTGTTATATGGCTTGTATAGAATTTTTATGGTAAGTAAATGAAACTTATCTATAAAATAAATAAATGAATAGTTATATTTGTTATTGTGATTTTAAGTTTAATTGTTATATTATCAAGTGTTCGGATTATAGAAATACCACTGAGTGTATACTCATTGCGTGCAGTTTGTTGTTGTTTCGTGCGCAGGTTAAGTTAAGGCTAGACTGTTGAATCAGCATTCTAGACCGATCCCGAATTCAATGAGGTAAAGTATGTTGAGTATTGATAATGGCATGTACCTAGGATGTTTAATGGGAGTCATTTAAGTTGTAAAAGTATTGATGAAATAAGTAAATTATGGTTGACAACGGTATATAGTATGAATTTTGAAATATAAAAAAAAAATTCGTATTGATTCTAAATTAGTTCCAAATTGAATTTACTGTCCATATTGGACCGCGAGGGCCCATTAAAGGGACGACATCTTAAAACTAGGATGAGTATGAATATTTATTTTAATTAATGACTGAAATTGGACTGTACTGACTGGTAATGTTTTGTAACCCTGTTTCGACGACGGTATAGGGTTAAGGGACGTTACAACAAATGTCCTCTTAACTACATTTTGAAGCTTTGAATGTCTTAAATTTAAGAGTTGATGTGTAACGACTCGAAAGTCAATGGTGTCGAAAATAGTGGTTTCAGAATCCCATTTTTGATGTTTGATTTTGTAATTATTATTTAATATTTACGAGGTTAGTATGAAATTTAATTAAATTTTGGTCCTTTAATTTTGTTAATTATAGTTGATTAAGGTACAAGTGTATCGACTCTAAAGTCAGTGGTGTTGGAAAATGAGGTATAGAGACCTCGTTTCCGTAAACTGAGCCCAAAATTATTTTAAATATTTACGAAAATTCTATATAGGTTAGTTGAAGTTTGGATAAGTAATTTTGCCAAATTAGTGATTAATTGTAGTATAAGAGCTAAATTATAAAATAGTAAAAATTAATTGCTATAGATTTTTATTTTATTAAAGGCTTAAATAATAATTAAATCAAGGGTTAATATAAAAATTGAGTCATTATAAATAATAGTGGACGGCTGGTGACATATGTGTGTAAAACCATTTAGATTATATTATATTTAAAATTTATAATAATAATAACATATGTCATAAAATAAATTAAAAAGAAAAAAAAGAAGAAAACCACTCACCTTTCATTCTCATCTTTTCTTGGCCAAACTTAGGAGGAAAAAAGAGAACTGAGCTTCAATCTTTTATCCCTTCCATGGTAAGCTTTTTAGTTTGTTTTTCATAAATTTTATATTTTTGAGATCGTGATAGTTCGATTTAGTTAATTTGTGTGTTATTTTTCAAAATTGTTTAAGTTTCAAAATGTTTTCATTGATGAATGTTTGATGAAATTGGTATTCTTTGGTTAGATTTGATGTTAGAAATGAGAAAATGGCTAATTTGTAAAGTGAAAATTATTATTTTTGAACATTGGGACTAAAGTGTAAATATTTCAAAATTGGTATGAAATTTCTATAATTATAGATAATATAGGGATGTAGAAGGATGAAATTGAGATTGGTTTTGAAATTGAAGCTCAAATTTGAAAGTTATAGCAATTTTGGTTTTAAGGACTAAATTGAATAAAAGGTAGAACTTTAGAAGACATCCAAAAGATGAAATTGAATTGATACATGCTTAACATAAGTTGCTATAAGGTATTTGGAATTGATAAATTAAAACGAATTATTATTTAGATCGGGAATTGAACCAATCAGAGGATAATCACGGAAAGGGAAAAATTGCATATTAGTCATCGACATCTTGCTGGTAGTTGTTTTGTCTAGTAAGTTCATATGAAACTTACTATGTAAATTTTATGATATTTTTGATTATATTTAATTTTTATTAGTTAGATTAGTTATAACTTTGATGATATTGGCTTATAAAGGACTAAATCGTAAATTTTGAATTGTATGGCAAGTATGAATAGGTAGATGGATGTTGGCTTAAATTTATTATAGGTTTAATATTAGTAGATGATGTCTAGAATTATATAAATTTGGAATGGAAATGTGGCATAAATTATTTGTGCCTTATTGAGTTGAGTAAGTTGGAATGATTATACAAATGAGAATGTTGTAAGTCAGAAATGGTATGTATGTAGGGCTAATATATATGTTGTAAGTCAAAAATGGTAAAGGATATATGAAGATGTGTATGTGATGGTAGCTTGTTAAATGGCATATGTATCATTTGAATGACAAATTTTGGTAGATTTATAATCGTTTGAACTTGGTTATATGTGGCATGTACTTAGGAGATGTCAAATTATCTTGTTATGCTTGGTTCGGTTGGGAACTTAGTTGATATTGAGCCTATAATATAATTGAAAAATGTTTAATATGCACAAGTTTATTATCATGTTCTGGTATATATATGTCAGTTTCTAAGTTACATGACTGAGCTTGAATGAATTGAATAATTGGATGGTTAATTAATTAAAATGGTATGTTAAAGTTGTTGTGAATTGGTGCCTTTGAGGTATATTGGTTAGTTTATTATTAGGTTATCCAAACATGAAATTTTGTGTATGCTTTTAAGATGATTTTATACAGGTTTTAGGTGTCTAAGACACTAATTGGAAAGAGTTTGAGTTTGGGGTATGAAAAGTACTAAAAACATATGGTTTTTGGCCATCTGGGAAAAGGTATTGATATCTTGGTTTGAGTTATTGATACTTTTCCAAATAAACAGTGTTTTAAAAATTAAAAAAATGTCAATTTGGTATTGGTACCTGGCCTTGGTATCGATACGTACACTTGAATTTTAAAAAGTTTTCAGTTTGGTCCTCCTACAAGCCGGGGATAACTCTAGAGCTCTCTAAGCTCGTTTAAGGCCCATTTTTAATTTAGTATTAATTTATGCATGAATTTATACCTTGAATCAATGATGGAATAATTTTTTTTATATTTGTATGTACTTTGTGGGTGTTGTATGAACTAGGTTTATATGCGAATTGAATCAATGTGTGGATCGTGTAAATGTGCAAGTTGTGTCAAGGTGCGAACTGTCACTGTAACATATGTGTGAACTGATTTTGTAAGTAGTCATGCATTAAGTGATTTTGTCATGTATATATTACGGGGCTAGAACTTTAGTCTCGCAATCTGTGCGACCTTAGGCAATTTATTCGATTCAAACATGCCTAAGTCGAAAGATGATTCAAATAGAATTCCTCCAAGGCACCAATGAAAAGCAAAGCGGAAACAACACAAAAGTTGAAAGAACTTGAAAGATGAATGAAGTCATAGAAAAACAAGAACACAAGAGAGAATGTTTGAATGAATGCTCTCAAGAATCTATTACTCAATGAATGAATTACAATTGGGGGGGAGGCCTTTATTTATAGTTAAGCCTCCCAAAAGTCAACAGTACATATTAAAGTATATTAATGGTTAAAACCTTTAAGATTACATATCTTCGAAGGTTACGTTTTATATTTTCCATGCTTTATAGATGGGCCTTCAATCTCTCCAAGAAACGGGCCAATTCGGTTAGGCCAAATGACCTCCCTTGAACATGATGGATCGCACAATTATGTCATGGTTGTGGGATCTCAAGCGCAACCCATGACATTCTCCCCCACCTGTTCTAGTGATGCCCTTTTCGTGTCATCTATATTGAACTGGTCTATCTTGTCTTGGAATTGCCATAAGGCCTCGACAGGTTCCCAACTTGTTTCACTGTGAGGAAGTCCCTTCCACTGAATTAAGTATTCATGCTGTGACCTATAATACTTTCTTCTGACCACATAGTCTGCGTCAATGCTTTCAACTTCACGATTGTAGGAGACCTTCACCCCTATTGGTGCTTTTTCGGACATGCCTCGATTTGGATCCTCATGATCTTTATGGAATGGCTTAACCATACTGACATGGAATACCAAATGAAACTTGAGTTTTCGTGGCAACTCAAGTTTGTAGGCTACCTTGCCTACTCTCTTCACAGCTTGAAATGCGCCCCCGTACCCTCGCACAAGTCCCTTGTACAAGCTATTGTGGCACAAAATCAAATGTAACTTTACAAGGATTGAATCCTAAACCTGAAATTACACATCCCTACTATATTGATCAGCCCATTTCTTATTGTGTTTACTTGCCTTATGTAGACAAGCTCTAGCTAAGTCATTTTGCTCTTATCAATCCTTTACAAAACGATAAGTTACTGGATTTGGTCCTATATAATGGGCCAAAAAAGCATTGGGTGTGAGTGGCTGCTGCCCCATCACTATATCAAACGGACTTTGGTTCGTGGCCCCACTTCGTTGCAAGTTGTATGAAAATTGGGTCACCTCCAACAACTTTGGCCAGTCCCTCTGTGTGGCACTCACATAGTGTCGAGAATACATCTCTAACAACGCATTCACTCTTGCAGTTTGCCATCGATTTGTGAATGCATGCTAGTGGAAAAGTTCAAGTTTGAGCCCATCAACTTGAACAACTTTGTCTAGAACTGGCCCGTAAATTACCTGTCCTGATCACTGATGATAGAATGTAGCACTTTCCAATATTTCACCACATGCCTAAGGAACAAACGAGTTGCCTTGTAACAGCTCGGTTTTAGCTAAATCAGAACAGTGGTTTCGGGACTATAAATCTGAGGTCGTAAAATTATTTTAGTATTATTTTTTATGTTTATAGCATGTGAATATGTATGTTTGAAAATTTTGTGAGCTAATTTTATCATTTAATAGCTCAATTTGAGAAAAAAAGGACTTAATCGCATAAAATGCAAAAGTAGCATGCTATAAGTTAAAAATGTTTAATTGCCATAGCTTACTAAATGAAAGGTCCTTATGTTGTAATTAGACCATTGATAGTGGAGATGGACATAAATGGTCTTATATTTGATGATTTTATATGTTTATAACCAAGGGTAATATAGTAAATTGGTAATTAAGTTAATATTAATTAAAAGAAACAAAATGGTAGCCATTTACTCATCTCTTTCAACCGAATATACAAAGAAAATAAAGCTTTGGAGAGTATTTGGGGTTCGACACTTATCTAGCTTGATTAAGGTTTGTTTTGAGCTTGGTTTTTGATGACTTTTATGTTTTTGTGATCGTTGCTTTGAGTACTAGCTAGCCCGTACCCTAATTTCTTAATTTGTTGATGAATTTGTGAATTTCCATTGATGATAGCTTGATGTTTTTGAATGTTGATGATAGAAAATGAACAATTGTTAATAGATTATTATGTTTTGTAAAGTGATTTTTGACAAAAATGTCAATTAGGGATTAAATTGAGAAAAGTGTAAATTGAGGGATTAAATTATGAAATAAATGGAAAATATGGGCTGCTAGGGACCTATAGAGAATTTATCTAAGCATGGGTCATATTGAATGTTGTGAATTTTGAGTATTTATGAAATAGGGACTAAATTGAATAAATGTGTAACTTTAGGGGCTAAAGTGCAAAAATGCCCAAATATGTGTTTTTGGATGAAATTGAATGTGTTGTTGAATAAAAGAGTTAATTTTGAATGTATATAGATCAAGAACGAAAGAAATCAGATTTAGATCAGGGGAAGTCGAAAGTTATTGAATAGTCGATGCAGTCCGTTTATTCCGAATTCGAGGTAAGTTCATATGCAAATAAATGTATTTGAATTGAATTATATCTATTTTATTACCACTGAATAGCTATGAATGTTGAACGGGCAAATATGAGCATGAATCGATGAGGTTACAATATTTGAAAGTCCTGTACGAACCTTAGGAATAGTATAGGATACGAATGTCATGACATTACGTTATCGAGATGTGATTACATGTAAAACCATGTCTGGGACATTGACATTGTATTGAGATTACGTGTAAGACTATGTCTGAGACATTTGGCATCGTTAATCGATTTTGTGTAAGACCCTGTCTGGACAGTGGCATCGATATATGATAACATGTAAGACCATATCTGGGATATGGCATTGTATGAGCTTACGTGAATTTTGAGTACCCTCAATGATTCTTAATGGTTCAACAGGCAAAGTCAAGTCGAGAAAGAATTGTGAATGAGTTAAGTGACTCAGGTACGTATGAGATTCATATAAGTAATGAAAGGTAAAGTAAATGATGAATATGATTAAGATGTTGAATATGTGTTTAATGACAAAGGTTTGCGAACTTGAATGTGATTAGCTATGCTTTGCATATTTGAACTAATATGCAAATGTTCATATGATGATTTTATTTGTATATGGCTTACTAAGCTTTTAAAGCTTACTTTGTGTGTTCTTTCCATGTTTTATAGATTATCGAAGCTAGCTCGGACTCAGGGATCATCGGGAAACGTCATCACGCTATTGATCATCTCGTTGGTACTTTTGAAGCTTTATATATATGGTATATGGCATGTATAGGCTAGTGTCATCTTGGTATGGTTTGAGTTGTGATTATAGCCATGAGATTTGGCTTGCAAATGTTAGAATATGGCCATTTATGTAACACCCTACACCCGAGCCCTACACTGGGACGGGATACGAGGCATTACTATACTCAATCACATGCATACAATCATTTCGATGTCATCAAGACTTGGTCAAATTAAAAAAAATTTCAAACTTTTTCTAAACTCTTTAACATGGGCCTACGAAACCCCAAACATCCATTGGAAACTATTTGGGACCAACCCAGGTACTTCAACTAACTTTAGAAAAATAACTTTTAAAACAGGGCACACGCCCTTGTGGAAGGGCAACACACCTGTGTGGTCATTATGACATGGCCGTGTTGATGGCCCATGTGACACACACGACCTAAGCATCTAGGGACACACTTTGTCCCATGCCTGTGTGAATTAAATTCTAAATTCGAACGTACAGGGGTTTTCACACGGCCTGGCACAAGCCGGTGTCTATGGCCCGTGTCCCTCTCACGGCCACGACACGCCCGTGTCTTAGTCCGTGTCTAAAAACCTTGACATTTTGTTTCTGACGTCAGCATCCAATTTAGGGCACACGGCCAATGCACACTATGGCGACACTATAAGAAAATGGAAAGGAAATAGGGTAAGCATAAAGCTTAGTAAGTTGCATGAAAATAAACATCAACTAATTATTACAAAACAACAGGCTCATAACCTTTCATAGCTTATTCATGAGAGCCATAAATAGACGTAAGTACAACTTACTCGTCACCATCCAATACAATTCATATTGCATATGTTAAGCCCATAACTTATATGTTTCAATTAGGTACCTGTACCACTCATCACATGATCGTAACTTGGCTCATTTCAATCTAAATCATAAATCTTTTGTTGAACCACTTGGAATACTACTGGAAATTTAATAGCCCTAACATGGGTTAAGATACCGACGCTATGTCCCAGACATGGTCTTATACTGGCTTTCATATAGCAAGGTCGATGCCATGTCCCAGACAGGTCTTACACTAGCTCTTATCTATCGGTGTCTATGCCATGTCCTAGACAGGTCTTACACTGACGCACAACAAGCTGACGCCATGTTCCAGACATGTCTTACACTTGCTTAAATATCTCGAGGTCGATGCATGTCTCATACATGTCTTACACTAGCTTAAATATCTCAAGGCCGATGCATGTCCCAAACATGTCTTACACTGGCTCTCATGCTATGGCCGATGCATGTCCTAGACATGTCTTACAGTAGCACACATATCACCCATTATCACGGTACAAATATCCAAGTCTATTCCAAATGTTCAACGAAAGTCTTTACTACGTAAATTTCTCAACATGTATTCTCATATTCAAAATCAAGACAATTTATGCCATATCAACTCAATTACACATCATAAAGATATAGTTGCATTATTAACATACAACTTACCTCGGTACTCAAAATGTGGCGACTAGTTGGTTTAACCTACTTGCTTGGCCTTCCCCCGGTCTAGGTTCAGATTTTATATTTATTAATCTAAAATGAAAACATTTAGTCATTTAATCATCAATTAAATCTAAACGCTCAATAATTTATAGTTTGGGCAAAATGACCATTTTGCCCCTAGACTTTCACAAAATGACCATTTTACCCCTAGGCCCAGAAATCATTTTTTATCGAGTTTTCTTGTTATTCAAGCCTAACCGACCATTTATCTCTCTTATGACAACCCCAAATTTCCAATATTTCACAACATTACTATCTATTTTACAAACTTTACAAAATGGTCCTATTAGGGTTTTCATGAGAAGTCCCTTCACAAAAGTTGTTTATTTCACAACCATGATTCATTTTATTCCATAAAATTTTAGAAAACAACATGAAAAATCTCATGGTAAAACCCTAGACTTTCAACCATTTTTGTAAAATAGTCCCCTCATTTGAAAGCTCATGCTACAAGGGTTCTAAAAGTACAAAAATCAACAAGAAAGACCATCAAAATCACTTGTGAGGGCTACAAGTTGCTGAAGTTTTCAAGCTTTAAAACCCCTAATTTTTTTGAAAATTCAGTGGAGAAGAAGATAGGGAAAAAGATGATATCTTTTTCCTTTATCTTATTTTTATTTTAGTCAATTTAGTCACCAAACCCACCAAATTTTTGACTTTTTGACCATCTTTGTCTCCTATGGCCGGTCATGCCTCTCTAAAGGGTCTAATTGCCCTTTAAAGACCCCCAATTTAAGTTCTCTAGCTATTTGACACCCTTAGATATCAAAATAGGATTTTTGCACTTTATGCGATTTAGTCCTTTTTCGCAATTAAGCTCACAAACGCTAAAATTAATTCACCAAAGTTTTCATGTATTTTTATAAACATGCTATCACACATAAAATAATATAAAAAAATAATTTCTCCAACCTCGGGTTAGTGGTTCCGAAATCACTGTTCCGACTAGGCCCAAAATCGAGTTGTTACAATTTAATTTGGCTTGAATTATATGTTTGATAAATGATATATATGTGATGTATATAATGTCTTAAGTATTGGCTTGTTTGGAATGGTTGTATGGAATTTAGTAGTTAAATTGATTGATGATAGATGGTATGATATGTGTGTGAAATGGCATGTTTTAGTTGCCTATATATGTGTTGAAATGATACCATTTTGATGGCTAGGTGTGCATGAGAAAAAGGGTGGCAAATTGGCTTTGCAGAAGGCATATTTTTTTCCACATGGGCAGAAACACGGGCGTGTGTCTCAGCCATGTGCGACACACGATCATGTTACACGACCGTGTGTCCCCTGGGGTACCCTTTCAAATTAAGTCAGTATACCCTACAGTTTTGACACGGGCGTGTCTACTGGCCGTGTATGGCATACGGGTTTGACACACAGGCGTGTGGTCAATCGTGTAGCCAAGTCAGTAACCCCCTTAGATTTCACACGGCCTAGCACAAGGGCGTGTCCTCGGTCGTGTGGTACAAGTCAGTATGTATGCCCTGTTCTCATACGGCCTGTGACACGGGCGTGTCTGGTAGCCGTGCGAGGCACACGACCTGTTCACGTGGGCGTATGACCCTTAAATTTTTGAAAATTTTCTAAGTCTCCCAAAGTTTGCAAATGTTATCAGTTTAGTCCCTAACCTCTTCTAAGCATGTTTTAAGGTCTCGCAGGACCTTAGAAGGGACAATATGATTGAAATTAATGGATTTTGATTATGATTGCAATAATTTATATGAATGATATGTATTATCCGGTGATGCCTCGTGACCCTATTCCAACGACGGATACAGGTTAGGGGTGTTACATGCCTCCTCAACAGGGCACTCTTTGGTTGCTGGAATAAACGTTCCATACTTGGAAAACCTATCCATCACAACAAAAATACTCGCAAACCTATCAGAATGGGTAAAGGTTGTAGCAATCTGGCTGAAGTCTTCAACTCTACCTTGTCTTGTTGGAAAAATGAGTTTGGAAATGCAACGGAAAATAAATTTAGGGAAAAACTAGAGTTTTAAAATTTTCTCAAAACAAGATCTTGGTTGTGATATCTAAAGTAATAAACATTTAATCAAAATTGTATATTTTTTATTTGTCTAGGATGAGCACTTCAACCGAGTAGTCTTCTCTGCTATCCTCAAGCTCATGTATGTCGAGTGTGGGCTCGCTTTGAATTAGAAAACTTTCCAAAAATTTACCTGTGGGGTAATTTTGTAATTTTTCTAAACTTTTGGGTCAAGTTGTAAATCAGAAAAATATCTCTAGAAATCTTCTGAATTCAAGACTGTGTAAAAAATGACTTAAGGCTTTCTTTATTTAGGGAGAGTTTAGAGAGTTCAACTATGATTAAACTTAATCACTTTAACATTAAATTAATATAATATTTATCAAGATAAATACTAAATTAAATTTAATGTTAAATCTTATTAAAATAATAGAATGTTTATCTACAAGATAAACATTAAATTAAATTTAATATTAAGATAATAACTTTAATATTAAATTAATAAAATACAATTAAGATAAGTATTTAATTTAATTTAATACTAAACTATTAAAATAATATTATTTTTGAAATAGTTAATCTGAAATCAAATTCTCTGGTAGAGTCCCAATAGGAGTGTAACTCTTCCATTGCTTAACCACTAATGACTAACCACCGTTTTGGCCACCAGGACGCTACCGTTGCAGCCACTAGCACCGTCATGTCGGGTATGCAGGTGCGACACCCTTACAGAACCTCGAGCCGATTCAGCTACTATTGGTTCGATCCGCGTCAATAACGACCTGATTGTCCCGGTCTAGTCACCGGTTGGACTGTCGACTCGATTTCACATACCAGGTCCGGTTTGATTAGTTTTTGGGTCTTGATCTCAGTTTTGGGCTCCCAGATTATGGTCTCAAACCCAATTTTCAAGTTCAATTACCCATTGGGCCGATTGTCTGACTCGAAAATTAACTTCCAAAAATATCATATTAATTTTAATTGATTTGATTAATTTAATTTTACTTGATCAAAATTAATTTTTCCAAAAATTGCCTAGATTTTCCAAATTAATTTTTTAAGAAAATTCTTTAATCAAAATCTCTAGTTGAACAATTTTTACGACCACCTAATTTAATTCCACATTAAATAAATCGACTCAATTAAATTATTCCCAAAGTTGTATAATTTTCTTCTGATTCAAATGCAGTCTGATCAAGTTTTTTTTGAGCTAGTTGAGGGACCAATCGGACATATACATTTAGGCTCTAGTGATTGCGATTATGTCCAAAAGCATCGTTTCCTTTAATTCTCAATTATTTAATCATGGATTCAGTCAACAAGAAGTACCATGATTGCAATTTTATCTCATTGTCATCATTTTATCTTTTTAATGATTAATATGATTACTATCAACAAATGACTGTGATGAATTGCTCGTTCGAGAACTAGCAACTTGTGGCCACTGTAACACCCCTAACCCCTGTCCGTCGCCGGATTAGGATTAAGAGGTATTACCGATCACACACAACATTTAACTAACATTTCACAACTCAATAAACATTCATTATCGAATAACATTCATTCACATATACATGTAACTTAAATAGGTCTATGAGACCTTAAACATGCTTAAAAGTGGTTTGAGATTAAACCGATAACATTTACAAACTTTGAGAAACTTATAAAATTTTCAAGCATTCAAGGGTTACACGCCCGTGTCGCAGACCGTGTGAAAACAAGGCATACATACTGACTTGCACCACACAGTTAAGGACATGCCCGTGTGCCATGGCCATGAGAAAACTGGAGGGGTTACTGACTTGGGTCACACGACCGACCACACACCAATGTGCCAGCCCGTGTGTCACACACGGCCAGTAGACACGCCCGTTTGTCTAGGCCGTGCCAAACCTGTAGGGTATACTGACTTAAATTCGAAGGGCTACCCCAAGGGACACACAGCCGTGTAGCATGACCATGTGTCACACACGGCTGTAACATACGCCCGTATGGACAAAAATAGGCTATTTGCATAACCATTTTGCCACCCTATTTTCATAAGCATACACAAGTATAATTTGCATCAATAATTCAACCCAATTGGCAGCCACATCTTAAGAATTCATACACATATCATGCCATTTAGAAACCATCCTCTTAACTACTCAAATCCATAGCTAAAACATACCAAATCTATATGCCAAAATCATCAAACTTACATAACTTCTAAATATATTTCCTTATCATATTAACATCTATTTCATACTTCAAAACATACCATTTCATCATCTCAAAATCAAACCAATTCACAACATGCCATTTTTCAAACAATATTACACCAATTGACAATTTACTATTTGAGCAACCATATAACCATCATAACAACCACACAAAAAATGCCAAAACACAAGGCAATATATACATCACATACCACTTACCAAGTTCATACATCTAGCCAACTCAAATGGTCAAAATACACACCAACATTTACATAGAAAATAAGCCAAATCTCATGGCTATATCATATCTCAAAACATATCATTAACTCACTAGCCTATACATGCCATATACCATATATACAAAACTTCAAAAGTACCAACAAGATGATTGATAGTGTGATGACATTTCTCGACAATCCCTGAGTCTGAGCTAGCTTCGATTATCTATAAAACAAGGAAAGAACACACAAAGTAAGCTTTAAAAGCTTAGTAAGCCATATACAAATAAAATCATCACATGAATAAATATCACTTCCATCAATAAGCAACCATGAATAAATATTTATAAGATCACAAACCTTTCTCATTGTACACATATTCAATATCATAATTGAATTCATCAAATACTTCCCTTTCATTTCTTGTATGAATCTCGTACATACCTGAGCCATTTAACTCATTCACACATTCTTTCTTGACTTGACTTTGCCCATTGAACCATTCGAAATCGTTAAGTATACTTGGAAATCACATAAAGCTCATACAATGCCATATCCTAGATATGGTCTTACATGTTATCACATATCGATGTCACTATCCCAGATAGGGTCTTACACGAAATTGATTAACGATGCCAATGTCCCAGACATGGTCTTACACGTAATCACAATATAATGTCAATGTCTCAGACATGGTCTTACTTGTAATCACATCTCGGTAACCTAATGTCATGACATTTGTATCCTATACTATTCCTAAGGTTCGTACGGGACTTTCGGATATCGTAACTTCGTCGATTCTTGCTCGTATTTACTCGTTCAACATTCATAGCAATTCAAAGACAATTAAACATATATAATTCAATTTAAAGACATTTATTTGCATATGAACTTACCTCGTATATACACTAAACGGATCATATCAACTTCTCGACAACTTTCGATTTCCCTAGATCTAAATCCGATTTCTTTTGTTCTTAATCTATATACATTCAAAATTAACTCATTTATTCATTTATTTATTCAATTTAATCCACAAACACATATTTGGGAAGTTTTACACTTTAGCCCTTAAAGTTCCACATTTATTCAATTTAGTTCCTATTTCATAATTACACAAAATTCACAAAATTCAAAATACTCATTCTTGGCCGAATTACCCTTATGCCCTTAGTAGCCCATATCTTTCATTTATTCTCACTTTTAACCCCACATTTTTATCTTTTCACAAATTAATTCTTAATTTGTATTTTCTCTAAAAATCACTTAATAAAACATGTTAATCTATCATTTATCTTCCATTTTTCATCATCAACCATCACAAAACACAAATATTAAACAATGGCACTTCATAAAATCATCAACAAATTCAAAAATTAAGGCACGAGCTAGTTAATACTCGAAGCAACGATCTCAAAAACATAAAAATTATAAAAAACCGAGCTAGAACCATACCTTAATTAGGCCAAATATGTGCCGAACCCTAAAGGCTCTCCCATGGTTTCTTTTTCTTCTAATTTCAGTTGAAATAAAACAAAGATGAACATGTTTTCATCTTTTGTTTTATTTAATATACATTGTTCATTAAATTACTGAATTAACCTTGTTTAAATAACATTTAAAACATTAAATACATGCCCATTTATGAAAAATCCCACTATCAATGATCTAATATCAACATAAGGACCTTTCATTTAATAAGTCATAGCAATTAGACACATTTATCAAAAAGAATGCAACTTTTGCATTTTACATGATTTAGTCATTTTCTCAAATTGAGCTAGTAAATGATAAAATTAGCTCATGAAATTTTCACACATATATAATCTCATGCTGTAAACACCAAAAATAATATTAAAATAATTTTTACGACCTCAGATTTGTGGTTCCAAAACCACTGTTCCATTTAGCTAAAACTGAGTTGTTACAGCCACGTTCCATATTTATCAATCCACACAATGCTAATGAGAGGATATCATTAACTTTTTAATTGAGCTATGAATTCCACTGTTGCTAGTAAAGCCATGTCATACACAAGTCATGCACCCAACATACCGGCTATGGGCTCGATAATCTTTAGAGCATAAGCCTCCGCTTATATCAAAGCACATGAGTTGCATATGTATGGTCAGCGACTAACTCAGGATTTAGGTAAATCACACCATGAATGTCACAAATGAATTAATTCGCAAACGGATTTAGAATTAATTCATCTTGGGTCCAATCCAATGTATCATTCCACCAATGAATATATCTATGTCTCTACTTGTGGAGTCAATTGGTCCAATAGCCAAAATTAGTCATCTCCCCAATTGGAATTTTAGACGACATAATAATCCTTCTCAGTATTTGAATCAAATGTTCACTTTTATTCTTTTATGGGATTACAGGCTCATTTAAATTATCTACTGAAGTAAGTTGCCTTTCTCGTAATGTAAATGCTCTTACAATGCAACTTATTTTCAGATTGAAGCTTAGACAATCAACGAGCTAATATTTGCTTGTCACAATTTTGCTATGCATGCAAAATATAAAAGATAGAAACTACATAAGACATAATAGTAAAATGTGACATTAACTTTATTTATTTATTTATTCATCGTTCAAATAAATAAAAAAACAATTATATGTTTAGTACAATATGGACACATTTCCTAACACCATGGACGCTCCGAAATGGGCAAAGGTTGTGTAATATCCTGATTTTGGGCCTAGTCGGAATAGTGGTTTCGTGACCACAAAATCCGAGATAGAAATAATTATTTTATGATTATTTTAAGGTCTATGATATGATTGCATGATTGTGTGAAAATTTCGTGTTTTATGCATAAAGTGCTTAAATTGAAATTAGGGACTAAATCGAATAATTTGCAAAACTTGTATTCTAGAAGTTTCTAGTATGAAATTGTTTTGAAATATTAATTAGGAGGTCTTAAATAGCAATTTTACCAATTTCTAAGTCTATGGACAAAAATTGGACATGGATGGAATTTTTGGAAAGTTTAGTAGTAAGGGCATTTTGGTCATTTAGTGGTAAAATGAATTAAAATACAAAATTAAAAGCCAATTTTGCTCATCTTCAACCCCATGGCCGAATATAGAAAGGAGAAAGCATGGCTAGGGTTTTTCAAGCTTCCAAGCTCGATTGTAAGTCTGTTCTAGCCTCGTTTTTAATGATTTTTACGTTTTTGGAGTCCCGGTAGCTCGATTTAGCTTATGCTAGCAATAATTTAACCTAGGGTTTATATTTGGAGAAATACCCATAGGTGAAATTTGTGTATTTTGGTGTTTTATGATAGAATATGAGGTTTTAAATTATGTTAGACAACTTGTGCTACTCGGTTTTAAGTGAAAACGAGCAAAAGGGCTTAATCGGTAAAAATACCTAATAGTCATAAGTACATGTTAGAGTGAGAATTTGATGGTGCCATAGAAGGGAAAAATGATCAGCATGTCATAAAACATAAGAAAATAGGCTGAAGTTTAATTTACGAGCTTTGGGGCAAAAGTGTAAATATGCAAAAGTTTAGGGGCAAAATTGTAATTTTTCCAAAATATGATTTTGGGTCAATTTGAATAATGTGAGTTATAATTAGACTATATTTTAAATGATAGGGCAAGGAAAACTGAAATTCGGGCTAAAATGGGGAAAATACCAAGTTGTGGATGAAATGGTAAAAGTAGCCATTTTCGCATACGAGGTAAGTTCATATGTAAATGTTGGTAACATAGTTATTATTTTAAATGTTTTTATGTTATTTAAATGATATGCAAATTATTATGAAATATCATACTTGTGACAATTGTTTGATAATATGTCAAATTATGTGATATACTTGGAAAATGTAAAATACTACCGAGTATCGGTATCGGTATTCCGTAGAAAATGGTTGAGACACATGATTGGGAAAATGGTCCCGTTGAACCTTAGGAATGCATTAGGATACAAGTGACATGTCACTGGGATATTTGGGCATCCGAACTCGTTGAGTTGAGTCCGAGTTCGCTTATGGATGCGAATGTCCGAACTCGTTGAGTTGAGTCCGAGTTCGTGAGATGTAACTAGGCATCCGAGCTCGTTGAGTTGAGTCCGAGTTCACTTATGGATGCAAACGCCCGAGCTCGTTGAGTTGAGTCCGAGTTCGTTTATGAGCGGGTTACATAGTAGTTTGGCTACATATGTGGCACTTATGTGCAAACTTTCCATGTATCCGAATTATATTCTAATGTGTTCAACGGGTAAAGTTCTACTCAAATGGAGGAATACTCAAGATGAAATGGACGTATTGGTAAGTGTTGTGAAATGGATACATTGAACAGGTATGTACTTAACCCTCGGGTTGAAAAATCGATATAACAACAATATGGTAAGATGATAAATGAAAATATGATATGAATGTCTTGGTGATGATTATGCAAATGATGTTTTATGTTTGCTTATATGGTTATGTTACTTGTTATTTGCATGTGAACTTACTAAGCATTTATGCTTACTCCCTCCTTTTTCTTCCTTATAGTTTTGACAAGCCAACTCGGAAATCGGGAACGGTCGGAGGCTCGCTCACACTATCCGTACACCATCTTGGCATAATGACTTGTATATTTTGAGTATGGCATGTATAGCATTATAATCATTTTGTATATATGGTCTTATGATATGGTTATTGAGTGGTATAGAAATGCTTGGTAATGATTAGTCATTGGAATGGCTAATCATGGTCATATTTGGTGTTATGTATGTCAAATTGCTAGCTAATCCATGGAAACCATGAAATAGGTAAAATTTACCATAAAATAGATTCAGAGAGCAGTAGTTACGTGAATTTTAAAAATCACTAAAAATAGTAGAAATGGAATTAAATAATGAATAAGTTATGGAATCGAATCTATATGAGTCTATTTTCATATGGAAGAAGCAAAACAGGTATATGAGCTACATTTTATGAGATGTTTAAATTTTTGTGAAATAGGGCCAGAGCAATTTCTAGATCCCCTGTTCTGACTTTGGAAATTCACCATAAATTTTAAAAAGATAATTAGAAGTCATGATTTATATTTACAGATTTCTTATTGAGTCTAGTTTTATCAAAGACAAATGGCATAGTCATTGAAGCTCTGTATAGGGAGATATCTGATTCGTAATACACATAGGTCAGAGTAGTCGAGCCCTGAAATAGGGGAGACTTTAACTAATAAACTGTACTAATTGGCCTAACCAAAAATTCTAGAAAAAAATTAGTAGATAGATATATGAGTCTAGTTTCAAGAAAAATTTACAGAATTGGATTTTGAGTTTCAGAACTCGAGATATGATTTTTAAAGCGACGGTGATGCAGTTAGCCAGCTTGTCTAGAAATTTTAAAATGAATTGTATGAGCTGTTTAAGTAATGAATTAAGTCCGTTAACACCTCGTGTTCGACTCCGGCCACGGTCTCGAGTACTGGGCATTACATTTAGTAGCAATCTGGCTGAAGTCTTTAACTCTACTTTGTCTTGTTGGCACACTAGACAAGTTTTCACATAAGTCTTAACATCATTACTCATGTGAGGCCAATAATAGCGATCCTCCAAAAGAGTCATAGTGCGGTGCATACCTAGATGACCCGCCCATCTCGAGTCATGACACTCATTCATGACTTCCTTGTGCAAAATCTCATATTGAGGCACATAAAGACGATGCCCCCAAGTGAATAACAATTCTTTCTCAAGTCAAAATTGCCTCGTTTTTCCATCATTGGCAAGCTCTATCAAATTTTTGGTTGTGGGATCATAAGACAATCCCTCTCGAATGCGCTCCAATAGAAAGGTCTCGGGCTGATTAATTACCGCAAACTCCATCTTTCGACTAAGCGCATCAGCCACAGTGTTGGCACTCCCCGACTTGTATTCTATGCTAAAATAAAACTCTACTAGGAAAATCTGCCAATGAGCCTGCTTGGGAGACAACTTTTTCTGGGTTAGAAAATAACTATTTGCAACATTATCTGTGAATATCACGAACCTAAAACCCAGCAAATAGTGCCTTCAAGTGCTCAAACAATGCACCATAACAGTCATCTTTTTTTATTGGATCGTATATCTTCGCTCCGTCTCAATAAGATTTCAACTTTCGAAAGAATAGGATGCTCATTTTGCATCTGTACTCCCCCAATCGCATAGTTTGATGCATCCATGCGTACCTCGTACAGCTTTAAAATAATCCAGCAAAGCAAGTACAGGCTCTCTCGTCATCACTTGCTTCACTTGGTTAAAGGCATTCTCACATTAAAGATTTCAATCTCACACCTTACCCTTCTTCAACAAGTTCGTCAAGGGTGTGGTCATTTTAGAGTAGCCTTCAATGAAGCATCAATTGTAGTTTGCCAACCCAAGAAAAGATCTTATTTCTATCACCTTGGTTGGTGGTTCCCACCAACAATGACCCAAATTTTGCTTTCATCTATCCGGATCTTGCCACCTCCTACAACCTAACCTAAAAATGGTACCTCGTGTTGGGCAAATGAGTAATTTTCCTCTTTGAAATATATCTCATTTCCCGCAAGATTTGGAACACCTTTCTCAAATGTTCCACATGCTCTTCAAACGACTTATTGTACACTACAATTTCGTCAAGATAAACTACCACAAAATGATCTAGGAAAGGTTGAAGTATTTTATTCATATGGGTGCAAAATGTGGTTGGAGCATTTGTTAGCCTGAAGGGCATCATAAGGAACTCAAACGAACCATAGCGTGTCACACAAGCTGTCTTTGGCCCGTCCCCCTCCACTATTCGAACTTGATGGTACCCCGATCTTAAATCTAACTTGGTAAAATATTTTGCACTATCTAGTTGATCAAACAAATCTACAATAAGGGGAACTGGGTACTTGTTCTTCACAAGAAACTGACCCGATAATCGATGCACCTTCTCAACTGTCAATTGTGCATCTTTTGAAACAACACTAGCGCACCGAATAAAGATTTAGATGGTCTAATAAATCCTGTATCTAAAATATCCTTCAATTATTTTTACAACTCTTTTAATTCTAGTGGAGACATACGATATGGGGTCATAGTTGGCGACTCTATGTTGGGAACTAACTCAATCATGTTATCTACCTCCCTCTTTGATGGTAATTTCTTGGGTAATTTAGCAGGCATCACATCTCGAAAAAATTGTAATAACTGTCCCACTTCTTTCAGAATCTCACTAATGGGCTTAAGAACTTCCTTGGCCTTCAGGGTGGCTAAATAGGAAGCTTCATCTCTACGGGCTCCTTTGAAAAATTAGATTGTTAATAGGTTTTTCCCTCGATACCTCATTTCCTTTTCATTTGTATCATACACTGATGGTTTGGGTCCGAGATCACTATGTTATTGCCAAAAGGAAAAATATTGTCATTAATTAGGTCAAAAAAATTTAATCCAAACACAAAGTCAAAGTCATCAAGTGATATTATCTTGATGGTGTCTTTACCAGTCCAATCACCAAGTTAGAGTTCCACTCCTTTAGCCACACCCTCTATCTCAACACTTTTCGAATTAACCATCTTGATCCAACCCGATTCCTTCTCAATTTTGAGCCCAAGGTCACGAGCAATCTCTTTGGACATGAACAAATCTAACACACCTGCGTCATCAAGTGCATTTAATTTTCTGCTAGCCACAATGATGTCTACAAACATCAGCCCATGACTTGCTTTATCTTCAACACCACCCAATATTGAGCCAAGATTCTTGGTTACTTGATTGTGATTTTCTCGTGATAAGTTTTATAAATTTATAATGAATCGTTCTCGAAGCTAACTATTATCATGACATAGGCAAGTGTACCTATCGAATAGTAGTATAGCTTTAGCAAGACCGGATTGTCGAACCCAAAGGACTAAGAGTACTAGTAATGACTGTCTTCTTATTATCTAGCCGAAGAAAAGAGATTTGTTTTAACTAACTAATTAATTAAACTAAGAACTTGCAGAAAATAGAATTTGGGAAATTACTTTTGGGGAAAGTGATTGATTGAGACAATACCTAAGGAAAAATCCACCTAGACTTTTACTTGTTATTTTGGCTCCGAACCGGACGATTTATTCATTTAACTTGTGCCGTAGAAATCCCTAACGTATATTATTATCCCTCTTGAGACTAACAATGTCTAATCCCTAGGTTGAATAACCGAGATTTATCTCTAATTAACACCCTAAGGTTGTATTAACTCAATTTATGGATTCTCTTATTAAGTTTCACTCTAATCCGGCAAAATCTTGTTACCCTATCTTTAGGAGCGCAATCAACTCTGCTTAATTACGACAAAGTTACTCTTAGCCAGGGTCTATTCCTTCTCCAACTAAGAGTAGTAACTTGAAGTGATATCTTGAAATACCAAAACAAGAATTAAGAATACATAATTAAGAACAAGTCAAATATTTATCATACGATTCAGAAATAATAACAAGGTTTTGTCATAGGTTTCATCCCCCTTAGGTATTTAGGGGTTTAGTTCATAACTAAACAAGAAAACATCTCAGAATAATAATAATAATTACAAAACATAAAGAAAACCCAAAACTCCTGGAGGGGAAATTGAGGAGAGATCTTCAGCCTTGATAGTAGATCCGGCTTCTGAGATGGATCAATCTGCTTCCATGGAGTAATTCCTTACTCCTCTATTCTCTGTCTCCCTTTTCTTCCTCTTTTAGGTTGTATTTATAGGCTTTGGAATGCCTTAGAACCCTCAAAAGTGGCCTTTTCCGAATTGGACTCAACTTAAGCTCGGTAGGGACACGCTCGTGTGACACGCCTGTGTGACACGCCCGTGTGCGATAACTTTGGACCGTGTTCGAGGTACACGGGCGTGTGTTATACCCGTGTAAGCCGTGCTTCAATTCTGCCAAATTGGCACGGCC
Organism: Gossypium anomalum; assembly: GCA_025698475.1. Classification (NCBI taxonomy): domain Eukaryota; kingdom Viridiplantae; phylum Streptophyta; class Magnoliopsida; order Malvales; family Malvaceae; genus Gossypium; species Gossypium anomalum. The sequence goes on along the minus strand of CM046963.1, from coordinate 17,362,926 downwards.
ATATGATCTGCCCGTGTGAAGAGGTCCAGGCCGTGTTGATTTCGTGTTTTGGCCCATTTTCTCTATTTTTGGTCCGTTTCTCGTTCCTTTCGTTCTTCTATGCTTACTTGAGAATAAAACATGAAATTAAGGCATTAGGAGCATCGAATTCACCAAATCTAAGGAGAAATCATTCATAAAATGTGTTAAGCATGGGTCATAAATATGTATAAACTATGGTTTATCAAATACCCCCACTGTGACATCCCTAATTTGACCCTAGTCGGGAAGTTGTTTCGAGACCACAAAACCGAGTCACACAAATAATTGATTGTTAAATTTCATGTCTATTTTATGTTACAATTTATGTGTGAAATTTTGATGCTTTGATTTTGTCAATTGAATGCGAATTTAATCAAAAGGGCTTATGTGAGAAACATTGAAAATGTGTTGGTTAATTTTTAAAATGGCCAAATTGTTGCATGGATTAAATATGGGGACTTGCATGTCAAAGTCCCCATTTTTCATGATAATGGCCGACCATGATGGTTTTAGGTGAGAAAATATGTATTTTATTTGTTGTAATGATGGCTAATAAATGATATTATATACATTTTGTTAAAGAATTAAATAAAGACTTATAAAATATGAAATAAAGTTTTTATAATGAAAAAAAAAAAAGGGATGAAAACAAAGTTTTATCCATTCTTTCTCTCAATAGCCGATTCTTAGGATCAAAGAAGAACAAAAGGGGGCCCTTAGACATATGGCAATTATATTAGCAATTGGAGGTATGTTTGGCTTAATTTCTTGATAATTTTGGTAAAGTTGAGTTGTTAAATAGATTTTGAAATTAGCCCATGCATTTATTTTTGAATTTAAGAAGAATGATACATTCGACTATGCTTTGATGTGCTTGGATTGTTGTTCATTGAGTAAGTGATTGAGGAATGGTTAGAAGAATTTGAATGCTAAACTAGTTGATTTGTTTATAATGTCCGATTATGATCATTTATAGAGATGTGAATGAATTGTTGTTATGTGAATAAATATTTATTTGATGATATATATATGTATTCGGCAATGGGATAAAATGTGTATTAAGGTAAGTTTCATGGTGATTATGCTTGTGATGTTGGGTTAATATTCGGCATTGAGTAATGTGGGGTAAGGTGATTAATCGGCTTTGAAATTAGCTAAATTGAATAGGTATGTTTAATGATATGCTTAGTGTAATGTATAATCTTATAACTCGGTTTGGTATTGAGATAAAGGTTAGATGTATGATTGGATTTTGGTATGTGTTAAATTGGTTAATCAAAGATTTAATATGACGAAATGTTAATGAATAACATAATTGGTTTGCACCTTAAATTGTTGAAATAAAGCTTGCCGATTATGATTAAATGTTTAAATTGTAATGGTCATATATAGGTATATATATATATATATATATATATGCCTTATGTATGTACCATGTACACATAAGGACATTCGGCAATATGATTAAATTCATGTATAAGAAAGCATGATAAATTAAGTGACTCTTTGCTTGTGAATGTGAATTAGATATAAATTAAATAAGCATGAAATCGAGTCATGGCATGTTTTATTAAATATGATACATATTGAAATCTATTGTTTTAGATATAGATTAAATGATATGTGATTGCCAAATGTGATTGTTAAGTGAATAATATTAGTTAAGTACTTAAGCAAATCTATTGTTTTACTTAAGCTTAAGAGCAAAGAGGATCAAAGTCGGATAGGGGAAAAGAGAAAGTAAACGAATAGCTGTGGATATCTAGTCATCGACCACTTCCGAGGTAAGTTTTAAGTGATTAAACGTTGAGTAAATTCAATCATAATAGGACATAATCAGTTGATTTAATAAGATATGACGTGGCCATGATATGTTTTAAACTCAAATGGTAAGTTCATAAGTGTTTGGACTTGGAAATTTAAGAGCAAATTGTAATAACTTGCTTAGGACAACAGCAGTAACGTGATTTTAGAAAATCACCATAAATTGTTGGTGTGGAATTATAGGATGAATAAAATATGTAATCAAATCTTAATTAGTCTAGTTTCTTATAAAAGAAACCGTGTAAGCAAAGGAATTTCCTATAAAGAGATATTTAAAGTTATGTGAGACAAATTGTCGAATGACTCAAAAATCCCTATTTTTTTAGAAAATCATTATAAATCACAAAAAAAAAATTTATAAGATAAAATTCATATTCTTAGACTCCTTAATGAGTCTAGTTTCAAATGAAATAAACAAGAACATATTTTGAATTCTGTACAATGAGAAAGTTGATTCGTAGTGAAGAGTGGTCAGTATAGTCAAACAGTGAAATAGGGGAAATTTTAAGAAAAATTCTGGTACTGATTGGTCAAACCAAAAATTCTGAAAATTTTATGGATAGAAGATATATGAGTCTATTTTCAGGGAAAATTAACAGCACTTCATTTGGAGTTTTTTAGCTCCAGTTACAAATAATTAAATGACTGTTGCTCAGGAAAACAGCTTGTAGTGAATATGTGATTTTGTTGTAAACATTGATGAAACTATTTGAGTTGCTTATAAGCTATTGCTGAAATTAATGTACAAGATAAATATATATATATGTGATAAAGTCGAATGGCTAACATGAAATATGTATGAGATATATATATGTGATAAAGCCGAATGGCTAACATGAAATATGTATGAGATATATATATATGTGATAAAGCCGAATGGCTAACACGAAATATGTATGAGATATATATGTGGTAAATCCGAATGGCTAATGTGAAATATGTATGAGATGTGTATATATTGTGGCCGAATGACCTAATGTGAAAGGTTTGTATTATTAGATATTTGATGAGGCAAATGAATTACAAATATGACAGTCGATGTGAATATTGTAACATGTGATTAAATGTACATGAAACTTGGAAATATATTCCGGGTAAGACTCGATGACTATGTGTGGAGATTATGTCCAGGTAAGACCCGATGACTACGTGTGGAGATTTTGTCCAGGTAAGACCCGATAACTACGTGTGGGGATTATTCGAGCTAAAAGTCTCGCTGAAGATTCGAGTAAAGCATAAGATTATACGACTTCACAGTAACAATTGGTAATAAATACGTTCAATGCGTTAAGTTGGTCAGGTATGTATTTTGAGATTATATTTAAGCTTGATTTGGATTAAATCATTGGGGTTGTTATGTGATGCTTATGTGAGTAAAGCAATAAGATCGTTTCTATGATTATTGTCCATTTGGTCAATGTGAAAAGTTAGGTGAAAATATGTAATGTACCTATGTTTATAAGAGATCACTATCAAGTGAGAATTTATCTGCTTATTGTGTATTACGTAATTGTGTATATTCGGCCAAAAAGGGTAGTATACCTAGAAAGAGGTTATATGAGAATTGTAAGATCGACTTTTAATTTGGTTGGTCAAGTATGTGATAAATACTTGTACATGTTAGACCTATCAGAATTAAATCATGATTGTAAAGTGAAAAGCAAATATGAAAATGCCATATGAATATGTGAGTATTCGGTTATGGAGAAATACTATAGGATATTGGGAGATATACATTTTGATTTGTCCGATGAGGATAACTATAGATATGAAATGAAATGTTATATGTGAATCAAATAAACAAATTGGTTATATTTGAGTTCACTGGTTTTAAATTGCTTAAGACTTACTAAGCTTACAAAAGCTTACTCTGTTGTTATGTTTTCTGTTTTGTAGATTGTTGATTCTCGCCTTTTGCTCGGGGATCGTCAGTGACTTGTCACACTATCACTATCCCTTTGTTTGGTATTGCTATGTTCTGGATTATCTTATGGCATGTATAGAATAGACTAGTAGTGGGAGGATATTTTGGTTAATGTATATAAGCCATGCGAATATGACATCCTTTGAATGTTTACTTTTATAAGTTTTTAAATTTTATCTCTGGTTGTGTCTAGCAATTATCCAATTGAATGATCTTTACTTCAAGAAAATGTTCAAAATTTTACTGATCTGGCATGAGTTACAAGTCCGGTAATGCCCCTTACCTATTCCGGTGACGGTTACGGGATAGGGGTGTTACACCCACACTTAAGCGTTTGTTTGTCCTTAAGCAAATCCTCAGATCACAGTTAAAATTTCCTTTTTTTCAACTTATAATTCTGATCAATATTATCTCAAATCATCTCATAAGTAATCATACATTGAGAATTCAACTAAAAGAACATTAGAGCTTCAAACATTCTAAATTGAGTATTTTAATTATGAAAAACCTAGGTATCTTCCCCCCTCTAAGTAGTTATCATTAATTCGGAACCTCACAGAGTTTAACATCCTCACTAAAGATTCACTCAAATCACTCGAAGTGTTTAAGGACAATGAAATCAGCACTCATCAATCAATATGAAAAGTTATTACCATAGGCTTGCATAAAAATCAAATCTCCACCACTATAAATCGAGATGATACATCAATCCAAAGGTCTTTAAAGGGTTGTAACGAGGCTTAGTTAGGGGGTGCGGTCACAAGCTAAAAGAAAGGGTTAGAATCGAGATTTGACTTGAAAAATTACTTAACTAGAAAAAAAATATTAAATCATCACTTACGTACAACAAAGCTTTCTTCTTTGACTATGGAATGAGACTTACAAGCAAAAGATAACTACTGATTGTATACATGTTTTTTTTTTAAGAACAAGTCAAATATCATAGATTACTATTAAGAACAAGACATAGTTAAGCAATTTATTCAAATCAATTCTCGACAAAAAGTTGGGGATCAAATTAATTTAAGGGGATTTCAACAATAATTGGTTAATGGTTAATATCGATGGTGGTACAAGGAATGGCTTGTTAGGCTCAAAGGGGTTTACTAAGTGTTAATCATGGAGGTACGCTTTTCATGGCATGAGTGGGTTAATCCTAAGTGCCTCTATCATCTTGATATATCAAATCAAATGGTGTGGTCTTGACATGCATAATTAGGCAAGTTCTAAAATAACAATTCAATATTGGCACACTCAAAACAATAATAAAAGTGAGTATGAAAGAATTAATAGATGCTCAAAAGGCTAAAAAATCTCACAAAAATTTATGGCTTTTTGATGTTTAAATCTGTGGGATTCAATTCAAGATAATACCTGAGTTTAGGGAAACAACCTAAAATTTTAAATTCTTAAAAACCAACTTATCATGCTTGATTTTCTAGTGTCTAAAAGTTTAACAATCAATGCATGAATGCCTATGTTTTAATTCAAGATATATCAATCAAAATTATCAGTCAATCAAAATTCATCTTAAACATGATATGAGAGATTCACAAGAGAACAAAGCAATATTCAGGGATTTTCATATAATGAAATAATTACTCTCCCACACTTAAGATGTACATTGCCCTAAATGTACAAGGATAGATATATGGAAAAATATAAAATCATAAGAGAGGGAAAGAATTGACACTTCCTGAGTGGTGAATGAATGTCCTAGTTCGGAGTTATGGAGGTGGAGGAGGATACTCCTGTGGTAGTAGAGGTTGGATACCACAGGTGCTGTGCCAAAAAAATATTATATCTCCTTATTGAGCAGGGCATGGTAACCGTGGTAGACCTTTTCCATTAGAGTTTGAAGTTCCTAAATGATTGTAAGCTTGGGAGCTCTGTGATAACTGTGATAAAAGTAGGAACTGTTTAGGGGATATTAGGAAGAATGATTTACTCGTAAAAGATTAACCGAGAGTAAAAATTGTTAGATAAATATTATAAATCCTAATAAAAATGAAATGAAAGAAAAATAAAAAGTTTTCTTAAATAAAATAAAAGGAAAATCATAAAATAATAAATAAAAAACAAAAATTTCTAAACATCATCATCGCTAGATGGTTCGCGAGGTGGGACTGGCGATGAGATGTGGAGGTGCTGATAAATCTGCTGTAGAGTGGCATCAATGTTGTCGAATCTTTGGAAACACTGTTGCTCGAATCTGTTAAAGCGCTCAGAGATGTCAGCGTATGAAGCCGCCGCATGAACTGGCCGAGAAGGTGGTGGTGGTGGGTGGGAAGGTGGGTCCTCGTGTTGGGTAGGGACATCATCAGTAATGTCCTCGGGAACCTCCTCCTCGGTAGATTGAGCGAGACGATATTGGGGAGGATAGGTTCCCCAGCGCCTCTCGCTCATCCTCATGCTAGTCATACTCGAGATTCCTTGTGGAGACATCTGGCCAATAAAGGTCAAGGATGATGCTTGGGCCGCGATATTGAGGTGTGACAGCCCTAAATTGACACTAGTCGAAAAGTAGTTTCGGGACCACAAAACCGAGTCACAAAAATAATTAAATGTTATATTCTGTGTTTATTATATGTGAAATGCATGTGTGAAAATTTCATACTTTGATCTTGTCATTTGTATGTGAAATTATTAAATAGGACTTATGTGAAAATTTTTAAAAATGCGATAAGTTAATTTATAGTGGCCAAATAATTTATGGTGTTAAATAGGTGGATTTGTATGTCAAAATTCCCACTTTATTGTATAGTGGCCGGCCATAATGATGGTGATAAATAAAATATGCATTTTAAATTAGCATTAATAAATTTAATGGCTTTATTATCATAAAATAAAGATAATAAAATAACAAAATGAGGAAAAGGACAAAGCTTGTTCATCTTTGTTCTTCATAGTCGAAATTAGGAGAGGAAAAGAAACTGAAGCAACATTCGGTCATTTACTACATGATTCAAAGGTATGTTCATGTATTTTTTCTTGAAATTCTTGTGAAATTAGCATGGTGAAAACATTTCTTGGTTAACCCATGTTTAAATTTTGAAAATTTGTTGTGTTGTGAGCATTCGGCCATGGAAGAAATTGAAAGGATTTGGTTGTTGTCTTTAGGTTTTAATGAGAAATTGTGGATGAGTGAATTTTGAGCTAGTTAAATGTTCATATAGGTGAATTAGATGAGAAGGTGTGTGTATGTGTAGTTGCCGAATGTGAATTTAGATAACATTGAGTAATGTTGCATTTTAAAATGATGAAATGGAGATTTAAGCTTGATAGAATTTTGTTAAGAATGAATGAAAGAATATGTGTATTCGGCTATGGATGTTTGGATAATAAATTAGTGTGGATGCCTTGATGCGTTATGTTCAAATTATAATTTGAATTTAAAGCTTGTTAAATTTGCCCTTAATATTTCCGGATAAGTTACTTAGTTAAGCTTGTTAAATTTGCCCTTATTATTTCCGGATAAGTTACTTAGTTAAAGAAAATTTTTAAAGTACTTAGTTAATTGATACTAGGTTAATGGTGTGTGTATAAATTAATATAAACTTCGTATATGTACTAAAGGCTGTAGATGAATTCGGCCTTGGGAGAAATTTTGGTATAAAATGCTTGAATGTTAAATAGGTTATTGCTTTAATGACCGAATGTGTCAAAGGCTAATGCATGGACTAGTTGATCAATATGTGTTAAAAGGGAAACGTAAATAAATACCTATTTGATGAGCTATATATATATATATATATATATATATTCGGCTATATGGTAAAGATATGTATATGAAAATTTGATAAGCCTTATGAGTTTTGTGTTTGTGTATGTGAACTAAGTATTCAATGAATATTCGGCTATGAAGGTTATAGGTTAAGTCATAGGAATTTTGGTAATGTACATATTTGGTCATTAGGGTTATATGTACTTAGGCTATATGAGTTATGAGTTAAGGCAAGTTACTTATTTGATATATGTATTCGGTCATAAAGGTGTACATGAGAAAATGTTAAATAAATTGTATTAAATTGCTTAATGTGATTAAAAAAAAATGTGTATGACCATTTTGTATTTGAGCTAAAAGTAGCTAAATGGCCTATTAAATTTCTTGTTATATTCGGCCATAAGCTAGCATATGGGACTTTAATAAGTTAAATTTTGTTTGAATTAGCTCAAGAGCATAGAGAACCAAGGTTGGACAGGGGAAAAGAGAAAGTAGTTGAATAGCCGATCCTAGACTATTCAAAAATATTCGAGGTAAGTTTTAAGTAGTTAAATATAAATAATATTCGATAAAGACATGACAGATTCTGAGAATTAAGTATTACTTGTCATATAAGTATATGGCCGAATGGCATTTGTAATGGAAGTAAAAGGTGATATGCTTTTATGATCAAATGATAGTGTTAGATGAATATGAGTAAGGTATTATGTGTAAACTATCAAATGATAAATGTGAGTGATGAAATAAAATAAAAGTGAATAAAATGTAGGATGATATATTCGAATGATGCTGGTACCTAATTTGGTATGATTGTGTTATATGAAAATTGTTGATTTGAATATCGTACAGATACTATTCGGGCCTTTGAGCCTAGCAGGCGAGATGCTGGTGAATGAATTCGGGTTTTAAACCTAGCAGGCTATAATGCCGGTGAAATGATATCGAGCTTCGAGCCTAGCAGGCGAAATGCCGGTGAATGAATTCGGGTTTTTTTTAAACCTAGCAGGCTGAATGCCGTTGATTTGATAAAATTCTAAAACTAAGATACCTCGTGTTAGAATGACAAATGAATACATTCAATACGATAAGTTGTCCAGGTACGTATTATGTACTTAAATGTGAGTTTGATTTGAATTGAATCATAAATATATAATGTGATAATATGTGAATAAATGTTATAACTATATCTATGATCATGATACATTCGGTCAAGGTGTGAAAGTATGTGAAAATATTCGATTTATTTATGCTATATGAATTCAGATTAAGTGAAATAAGAATGCTAATTGTGCATTATGTGCTTGTGTATATTCGGCCAAATGGTAATATATCTAGAAAATGACCTCTTGAGAAATTGAATAATCAATGTATAATTGAGTTATTTGTTGCATTGCTTAAAACTTACTAAGCTTATGAAAGCTTACTCTGTTTGTTACGTTTCTCTGTTTTATAGATTGTTGACTCCAGTCACTTGCTCAGAAAGGGATCGTCAGCAACTCGTCACACTATCTATCATTTTGGTATTACTATGTTTTGAAGCTAGTATGGCATGTATAGAATAGACTTAAGTGAATGGTATTTTTGAGATGTTGTTGTATATGGGCCATGCGAATATGGCATCTTTTGAATGTTTGTATAAAGTTTTTGAATGCATATAAAAGTTAATGTTCTTATATCAATGTGATTGTACAAATGTGGTATTTTAGGTTGGTAACACTTCATAACCCATTCCGGCGACGGATACGGGTTATAGAGGTGTTACATGAGTAGTCTGAAGTGTCGCGCCAGTCGAGTCACGTAGGGGCCAATGGAGATGACCCCTCTTCGATGTCACTCCGTCTGGTGGCGTATGGAAAGGGCGATGAAGTAGGCGAGGTCGATGACGTGCCCGTTGGACATACACCATAAATAATAAACGTCGTGGGTAGTGACGATGCCGGTGCTCTCCCTCCATCCTATCAAAGTGTGAGATAAGAGAGAATAAAGGTACCTTAGGGACGGAGGGAGGGATGATGTCTTTGTGCGACTAGGGTCGTAGGTGGCCGAACGTGGGACAAGGGCATCCCAACACCGTGAGGGAGAACGATGGATGTGGCGATCAAGAGTGTGTAAGTTATTCTCCTCTCTGAACTCTTCAGTATAAAGACCCAACGCAGTACCGAACTCGGGAACGCTTAGTTGGTGGACTAATCCGCCTAAGCGAAACTGGACTGTGCCGGGATCATCGTAGTTGGTCATAACAGTTTGAAGATGGAATGTCGAGCACAGTTTCATTGTGAGCTCGAGGTATGTCGGCTCGATGATCCCAAAGAATTTCTCCCAATGGTCGGTGGTAAGAAGAGCCCGGATTGCGTCAGCTAACTGGACTTGTTCGATAGCAGCCTAGTCTATGCAGCGCCCGCTGCTAAGGGTCGGGCCTGTAGTATTTGATATAGTTCCTCTTGGGGCCCGTAGTATTTGATATAGTTTTCTTACCTCGTAAGGACGACATTGTGAACTTATACAAATAAAGAAGAATAACAATAGGTATATGAATTTGAAAAGCCATAATTTTGAGCAAACAGTTTCAACCAAAATATGAACCAAGCACAACCAACCAATTCCTTTTGACAGCATAATTTCGTGACATTATCAATGTGAGGACATGAGGATGGGCAAAGTAATGGCATGTAAATGACAGAAGAATGAAACTTTCCTAACAACTCACATGAATATAAAATGCATGAAAAATTTCAACTACTCTTTATCATGAAAGTTTTACTTCTAACTAAATGAATGGAGTAAAGAATGCATGCAATAACTCAATCCAAATGATGGGTATTCTAGATTACAATATTTAAATGATGCAAAATATAGAAATAAAGTCAAAACTTGCATATTATCATGATAACTAGGCCTAAAAGTCAATAAATAGGTAAGGAAGAAATAAATAAACGCTAGGAAATGGAAAAAATGCGTAAAAAATGAAGTTAAAGGCGGCGCACGGGCTTGGCGTGGAGGCCGTGTGGACTTGCAGCAGCTAGGTTTAGGGTTTTTGAGTGGGGAAGACAATGAATAGTGCAAGGTATTTATAGGTTTTAGGGCACACGGCCAGGGGACACGCCCGTGTGTCCCAATTTCAGGCCGTGTGTTTCGTATTTTTCCCCTTTTGGCACGTTTCAAATTCGACACACACCTGTTCGCACGACCGTGTTTTACCTTTTTCGCTTCTCCCACGCCCGTGTTAATTTGACAGGTTCGCCCACGGCCATGTCACACGGCCGTGGCATTTTATCGTTGCCCATGTTTTAAGGAAAATCTTGCCCTGTTTTTCACACGGTAGTACACACGGCCGTGTGCTTGGCCATGTCCCTGTGGTAAACCTGTTTTCAAGAGCTCTATTAGTCATGGCAAGTGTTAAACACTAAAATTTAAAGAATTTAGTGCAATTAGTGCTCGGGTTGCCTCCCGAAAAGCGCTTATTTATATTTTAAGCTCGACTTACCTCTCTGTTGAATGGTTAATGTGGTTTAAGGAGTTCGTACTCCTCATTCCTACTATCATTCTTATCAAAATAAAGCTTTAGCCGGGAATTGTTTACCTTAAAAGTGCCAAACTTGGGATGACTTACCTCCACTGTACCGAATGGGAAAATACTAAGTACCGTATGAGGGGTTTCTTCATCTGGGTTGGGAGTGACAATGTGAGGGTCTACGGCATCTAATAGGACTTGATCTCTAACCTTAAGTTGATTTGGAGAGGTATCGAGCTTATTTGGCATAGTTTCGGTTTATCAGGTTTTCTCGATTTATGTCCTCGCCATTCGTCTAGCTCCTCTATCTGTAGCCTTCGTTCTTCATGAATGGGTCCTCTATTGTTGTTGAAACATGGCTCGTGTACTTCTTTCAAACTTAATTTCTGCACAGTGGATTGTGTCATATTATCAGTTTTAGTAGGATAGTGTGGATCATTACCTTCCATGTTCGATGTGATGCTAGAATTACGAGCTTGAAGGGTGATCATTTCGTCTCCCACGCGAAGTGTAAGTTCACATGTGCCAACATCAATAATTGTTTTAGCAGTTGCTAAAAATGGCATCCCTAAAATCAAAGGGGTGTTGGTCTCCTCCTCTATGTCTAAAACAACGAAGTCTACGGGAAATATGAACTTATTTATTTTTACTAATACATCTTCTATAATACCCCTAGGAAATCTTATAGTTTTATCTGCCAGTTGAATGCTCTTCCTAGTTTGTTTAGGTTTCCCAAGACCTAGTTGCTTAAACATTTTGCAAGGCATGACATTGATACTTGCCCCTAAATCAACTAATGCATTATTCACATCTAAACTACCAATTAAGCAAGGAATTGTAAAATTCCATGGATCTTTCAATTTGTTGGGTAGCTTATTCTGTAGAATAACTGAGCAAACTGCGTTTAGCTCCACATGCGATGCTTCGTCCAACTTTCGCTTGTTTGTTAAAAACTCTCTTAGAAATTTCATTGCATTTGGCATCTGTGACAGAGTTTCAATAAACGGTAAGTTAATATGTAATTTTTTCAAAAGTTTAAGGAATTTACCAAATTGTTCATCTGAGTGGTCTTTCTTTGTCGCGTTAGGGTATGGTAGACGAGGTTTATATTCTTCATTCACCATTTTGTTATGACTTACCTTACTTTTACCTTTGCTTACCACAGTTTCTTGCATCAATTCTGGCTCAAGCTCAACGAATCCTTCATTATCTTGAGTACTAATTGCGTTTAGCTGTTCCCTTGGGTTCTGTTCAATATTACTTGGCAAGCTACCTTGTGGTCGTTCAAAAATTAATTTGGATAGCTGACCTATCTGAGTTTCGAGTCCTTGAATTGATGCTTGTTGATTTTTGAGTGCTGTCTTGGTATTCTGGAAATGAGTTTCTGACACCAAGATGAATTTGGATAACATCTCCTCAAGGTTCGGCTTCTTTTCCTGTTGATAAGGTGGCTGTTGAAAACCCTGAGGATTCTGTGGCCTCTGATTTCCTTGACCACCCCAAGAGAAATTTGGGTGGTTCTTCCAACCTGCATTATAAGTATTACTATATGGGTTATTTTGAGATCTAAAATTATTGTTACCCATATAGTTGACTTGTTCCTCTTCGGTTGTATGATTGAATGGTGGGTATTCTGTATGCACACCTCCTCCACTTGGATCACACCTCATCACTGGATGTACCTGCGTAGAACCAAGTAAACTATCAATTTTTTTTATTCAGAAGTTCTACCTGATTTGTCAACATAGTGACCGAATCGACGTTATAAACGCATGCTGTTTTCGTTGGCTTAGTCCTCATGACTTGCCACTGATAGTTATTCAGTGGCATCTCTTCAATAAATTCAAAATCCTTTTCAGGTGTTTTGTTATTGATGGTTCCACCAGCAACTGCATCAATCATTTGTCTTGTCAAAGGGTTCACACCGTTGTAGAACGTTTGAACTTGCAGCCATAGAGGTAATCCATGGTGTGGGCACCTTCGTAAAAGGTCCTTGTATCTCTCCCATGCATGGTAAAGTGTTTCTAAGTCCATCTGCACAAAAGAAGATATATCATTACGCAACTTAGCTGTTTTTGCCGGTGGAAAATATTTTAATAAAAATTTTTAGGTCATTTGTTCCCAAGTGGTAATGGACCCTTGTGGTAGTGAGTTCAACCATTGTTTAGCTTTATTCCTTAGTGAAAAAGGGAATAACAAAAGGCGAATAGCATCATCAGAAACACCATTAATTTTGAAAGTGTCGCACAGTTTTAGGAAATTTGCCAAGTGAGTGTTGGGGTTCTCATCCTGCAAACCATCAAACTGAACAAATTGCTGTATCATCTTAATCGTGTTAGGTTTTAGTTCAAAATTATTTGCAGCAATAGCAGGCCTAACTATACCTGACTCAATTCCTGTAAAATTAGGTTTAGCATAATCATACATATTACGAGGAGCACGATTCTGATTTGCTAATTCAGCGGGTATGGCTGGAGGTAGTGGATTGTCCTAATTTTCAACCATCTCCTCGGTTGTAGTTGAGATATCGTCCTCTTTCTCTTCTTCTGAGTATTTTAAGCTGCGCCTGATTTCTCGTCAGTTTCTACGAGTTGTACGATCAATTTCCTCGTCAAAAAGCAATGGTCCCGACGGGTTTCTTCTAGTCATAAACTACAAGAACCTGCCAGGAGAAAAAGAAATAAAATTAGTAAAATAAAAATTAAAGTTAAATTGCAAGAAAATAAATGGCTAAAGTAATAAAAATTGGGCATTCCTAATATCTTAGTCCCCGGCAACGGCGCCAAAAACTTGATCGTGATTTTCCCGTGATAAGTTTATAAATTTATAACGAATCGTTCTTGAAACTAACTATTATCATGATATAGTCAAGTGTACTTATCGAACAGTAGTATAGCTTTAGCAAGACCGGTTTGTCGAACCCAAAGGACTAGGAGTACTAGTAATAACTGTCTTCTTATTATCTAGCCGAAGAAAAGAGATTTGTTTTAACTAACTAATTAATTAAACTAAGAACTTGCAGAAAATAGAATTTGGGAAATTACTTTTGGGGAAAGCGATTGATTGGGACAATACCTAAGAAAAAATCCACCTAGACTTTTACTTGTTATTCTGGCTCTGAACCGGACGATTTATTCATTTAACTTGTTCCATAGAAATCCGTAATGTATATTATTATCCCTCTCGAGACTAGCAATGTCTAATCCCTAGGTTGAATAACCGAGAGTTATCTCTAATTAACACCCTAAGGTTACATTAACTCGATCTATGGATTCCCTTATTAGGTTTTACCCTAATCCGGCAAAATCTTGTCACCCTATCTTTAAGCGCGCAATCAACTCCGCTTAATTACGACAAAGTTATTCTTAGTCAGGGTCTATTCCTCCTCCAACTAAGAGTAGTAACTTGAAGTGATATCCTGAAATACCAAAACAAGAATTAAGAACACATAATTAAGAACAAGTCAAATATTTATCATACGATTCAGAAATAATATCAAGGTTTTGTCATAGGTTTCATCCCCCTTAGGTATTTAGGGGTTTAGTTCATAACTAAATAAGAAAACATCTCAGAATAATAATAATTTCAAAACATAAAGAAAACCCAAAACTCTTGAAAGGGAAATTGAGGAGAGATCTTCAGTCTTGATAGTAGATCCGGCTTCTAAGATGGATCAATCGACTTCTTTGGAGTAATTCCTTACTCCCCTATTCTTCATCTCCCTTTTTCTTCCTCTTTTAGGGTGTATTTATAGGCTTTGGAATGCCTTAGAACCCTCAAAAGTAGCCTTTTCCGAATTGGACTCAACTTGGGCTCGGCAGGGACACGCCCGTGTGACACACCTGTGTGCGATAACTTCAGGCCGTGTTCGAGGTACACGGGTGTGTGTTATACCTATGTAAGTCGTACTTCAATTCTGCCAAATTGACACGGTCGTGTGATCTGCCCGTGTGAAGAGGTCTAGGCCATGTTGATTTCGTGCTTTGGCCCATTTTCTCTGTTTTTGGCCCATTTCTCGTTCCTTTCGTTCTCCTATGCTTACCTGAGAATAAAACATGAAATTAAGGCATTAGGAGCATCGAATTCACCAAATCTAAGGAGAAATCATTCAAAAAATGCGTTAAGCATGGGTCATAAATATGTATAAACTACGGTTTATCATTACCCCATCATCACCTTCCATGGCAGAAAGTGCTGCCTTTTTCAGACAGTCCCTTACCATATGCAGGCCATCACAATAGAAGCAAGTTAAAGGCAATCTCTTATTCTTTTCCTACGGCTTTTGAGCCTTACCATTGCCATTCTTAGCGGGCTTGTCTTTATTTCCTCTCACCATTTCCCCTTGGTTTGAATTTGGGCTTGGAAGACTCAAGCTTGTATTTCTTTGAACCAAGCTCGAAAAAAAATTCTACTACATTTATGGCTTTGTAAGCTCTTGAACTCATTGGCATTATAACTCTTGCTTCGCTCATGGCTTCAATCCATCCATGAAGGAAAGGAATGTCTCTTTCTCGCCCATATCCGAGATCTGAAGCATGAGTTCACTGAACTCCCATACATACTCCTTAAGAAAGCCTTGTTGCATAAGCCAACGTAACTTTGCCCGAGCCTCATCCTTAGTATACTCCGGGTAAAATTATGTTTTGAACTCCCTTTGAAACTCCTCCCAAGTCCCAATTTCAGTCCCACCACGTCTCACATCTGTGGATTTACGATGCCACCACAATAAAGCAAAATCAATAAAATGAATATCAGTAGTATTTAACTTAGTAGCATCATCCATTATGCCTTTGGCACAAAAGTATTGTTCCATTTCCCACAGTAAATTATCTAAATCTTTTGTAAACCTTGTACCCTTGAATTCTTTGGGCTTGGGAGCATCCACATTGGACTTGGGTGTTGCAACAAACCCTCCATTGCCTAAACCAGCCTTTTAAATTGCGAGTTCAACCTTGAGCTCCACAATCTCCTCTTTAAAGACCGTCACCATAGCCTAATCATAGTCTCTAAGTTGCTCCTTTATTGATTGCAACCCATCGATGAATCCCCCCTTGACTTCATCGAGTCTCTCTTTCACGTCCCCCCTAAACTCTTCAAGAGTGAATACATGTCCTTCCAAAGCTGGCAGTACGTCTCTCGAACGACTAGCTTTCTTGGTCTTCCCACGGGTCTCTACTGGCTCACTCTAATCAACAACTTCTTTTGACCTCTTTCAACGATGCCTTCAAGACCTTAGCTCGGATACCAACTGTCATGGGGCTAGAACTTTAGCCTTACAATCCATGCGGCCTTAGGCAATTTATTCGATTCAAACACCCATAAGTCAACCTAACTCCCAACAATTGAGGATTCAAAGAAAATCCCTCCAAGGCACTAAAAAAAAAATAAAGCAGAAGCAACATAAAAGTTGAAAGAACTCGAAAGATGAACAAAGTCACATAAAAGCAAGAACACAAAAGAGAATGTTTGAGTGAATGCTCTCAAGAATTCTATTACTCAATGAATGAATTACAATGAGGGGGAGAGGCCTCTATTTATAGTTGAGTCTCCCCAAAATCAACGATGCAAATTAAAGTACATTAATGGCTAAGATTAAAAGCTATCTAAAAATCAAATCTTTAAGATTACATATCTTCGAATATTACATTCCATATTTGTCGTGCTTCGTAAATGGGTCTTCATCTCTCCAAGCAACGGACCAGTCCAGTTGGGCCAAGTGACCTCCCTTGAACATGATGAATCGCACAATTGTGCCATGGTTGCGGGCTCCCATATGCAACAAATAACATATATGCGAACTGGCTTTGTCAAGCGTGTGCAAAATAATTCATTAAAATTGGTATATGTGAACTGACTTGGTATTATATGTAGATGCGAACTTTTGGTAAAGTATCTAAGTGCAAGCTAAATCGTTGAAATATCTTATAGCCAACGATCGAATCGGGCAAGGGGTGTCAAGTTTTGTTTATCTAACATGTTTATATCGAGAATGTTAAGCTTGGTGACTTCAAGTTATATGTAAATGGTAGATATGTGCATAGATATATACATATTTACCTAGATTAGAACTGTTAATGCTATTAATATATTTTTTAAAATTATAGAAATACCATTGAATGCTTTACTTAGCATATGAATTATTTTTCCCATCGTAGGTTAGATTTAATGCAAGATTTCTATGCATCGACCTCGGCATCCAATCTGTAGTCCCGGTCTCAACAATGTTTGTTGTTTCAAGTGTTACTTATGGTTGGCATGTACCTAATAGGTTAAGTTTTGTGGTAGCTGGACGATGTTTTAATAAATGTTATACCTTATATTCTAGTAGAAAAATATATATTGTATTTATTGTATGTTATTAAGTGCTTTTATAAAACAAATATAGATGTTCTTTAGAATGATTAAGGAAGATAATTTTCATATAAAGTGTATAATCAAATTATGAGTTGATCGCAGTTGCTCTGGTAACAAATGTGACACATTGTCATTCAAATCTGACGATTGGGTCGAGTTTAAGGGTGTTGCATGACTAGTTGTCTCTAATGCTTGTATCTAGCTCCGCTCTCTCAAATAGTCTTGTACCCCACGATATGGTACAAGAAAATCTTTTTTTTATTTGAATAACTAGCATATAAATGGATACTGTGTCTCTTTAACTCTTTCTTCTTTTTTCTTTAGCAAGTTCTTTATATGATGGGCAATAGTACTAAATTGCGGCCGTAATGCGTCGTAACAGTTTTGGAAGTCACCACGCCGCAATATCGGCACAACACAACAGAGGAACCGCATCACGACTATAGCAGTCAAATACATAACGTGTACTGTTATCTCAGGTCAGGGTTTGTTACCTTTCTTGATCCTTTTCTTCCCTCATTCTAAATTTTCGACTAAAGACCGATCAAGCTTCATTCCTACAGCTTTCTTGGCCCTGTATGATGGAAGTAATCAGAAATTTATAACCCTGGAAATCGCATGCGCGAAGATACGTTTCAATTCATAACCAAACAAAAGAATGATGAATATAGATTCGCAAAGCCCTTGTCAATTAAGCTTAAACGGGGTAGGAACATAAGATATAAAACTACAAAGATGCAAATCTCATGTCAAAATGGTAACCTACAAAATCTACTCTAAACAGACTTCATTTGTTGCTGCTGCTGCTGTCAGCATCATTGATTGGTCTTTCTAAGGGTGTAAATATGAGACCTTAAGATGATGATGCATTGTTGGTGTTGCTGCCCTCCTTATGGTCACCAAATATACGTTGCCGGAAGTCCGAAACCATTAGAGGGAGACCCTTTCGAAGCGACACCTTGGGTTCCCAACCAAGTAGCTGTTTGGCTCTTGAGATATCAGGCTTCCTCTTGTGTGGATCATCTTCTGTGTTGGGTCTGAACTCTATCTTTGCATTCGGGTCAATCGTTTCTTGAACCACCTGTAAAATCCATGGTAAAACCATACTACTGTCATCATCATTACCTAACACATTTCTTATTAGCTTTATAAGTTCCTCATAGGAAATAATGTCATATTACTGTTCAGTTCATAAGCAAGATTAATGGGTAGTATATGCTTACCTCGGCAAGCTCAAGCATGGTAAATTCTCCTGGATTTCCAAGATTAAAAGGTCCAATATGTTCCCCTTCCATCAACCGCATCAGACCCCCCACCTTTTCAGATAATGAAAATACAGTTTAGCAAATGCCAAATATAATTGTTATGAAATGCATGCCATGATATACCAAAATATTGAAGAAGAAATATATGTTATGAAATGCATGTCATGATATCAAAATATTGAAGAAGTATTATAGAAATCATTATATTAAAAGTCAGATTGTATTTTATTTTCACTACTCAAAAATCTGGCTCTAGGAAAGTATCCATGTGGGACTTTCATTTGGTGCTACTCACATGGTGTTATGTCTATTCAGTTAATTTCAACACTCAGCAAAGGAAAAATTCAGGACCAGAGATGATCCTGTCTGTAAACTGTATGTGTTCTCAATCTTATTGCAGGAGGCACAACATTTTTTATCCTGAATTATCATATTTTTTAAAATTCACGTGGGACTGCCTTAGTTTACTAGTTTTCCGCTAGAAATTGCAGGCTTAGGCCAGCTAAGAAACATAGGTTAAAAAAAGAATAGTAGTAATAGGGGGGAAAAAAGTAAAAGTGGTAACGTGGCACCAATATTTGCAACGATCAATAAAGAGAAATTTTAAATTTTAAAAATATAAATAAAATAATCATAAAAAGCAGTGAGAAAAACAATAATAAAAATTTACCAGATCAGAAACATATTGAAAACTCCTTGTCTGCTTACCATCACCATACACAGTCAATGGCTCCTTCCTTAAGGCCTGCATTCATTATTTATTCATCTCCATTAACACCTCAATAATGCCTCTTGAAAATAAATTTTAAAAAAAAAACCCAAGTACCTGAGCTACGAAATTGCTAACAACACGACCATCGTCTATGCACATACGTGGTCCATAAGTATTGAAAATTCTGGCAATCCTAACCTGAAACCGTAGATTTTATAAAATTTACTGATGATTAGAAATTTAGAATTTTGTTATCGGTGAGTTTAATTTACTTTTTATTTTATACTATAATATTATTATATTATTTAATTTCACTATCACTAACTAACTGTTATTTTTATACTAACAGTAAATAAATTCACCGTTAATCGAAACCGGATGATTAAGATAAAAGGTTAGGAAAGGTAACCTCGACGCCGGCTCCGCGGTGATAGTCCATGGTCAACGTTTCAGCAGTACGCTTTCCCTCATCGTAACAGCTTCGGACACCTGTCCCATACTTTCATTACAAACTTTTGAAAAATTGTAAGCTCGGAAAGGTTCTGTCAGAGACACGCGTCTAAACTACACCTAGATCTGAACTTTAACGTTAAATCTCACTTTACATAAATGTCCCCAACATGCCTACCATTTGGTGTGAAAAACATAAGTTTTGATGGCTAACCGATGGGATTGACGTTGCCCCAGTAAGTTTCTTTCTGAGGATGTTGCAGTGGATCTCCATAGACTTCGCTTGTACTGGTCAACAAGAACCTAGCACCAACTCTTTTTGCCAGGCCTAACATGTTCAATGTTCCCACCACATTTGTCTTGTGCAAAACACATGGTTTGGTTAAAGAAACAAAGCAATTAACATGCTTGCAGTAAACCAGTAATAAGATTTTGAAGCAATATAAAGGATATGATAGTTTTCACGGGATTGAATTTGTAATGAACTGGGGAAGCTGGGCAAGCGAGATGATAGATTTGGTCAACTTCCAACAGCAACGGCTCAACGACGTCGTGTCGGATAAGCTCGAAGTTGGGGTTGCCGAAGTGGTGCATGACGTTCTGTTTCCTTCCGGTGAAGAAATTATCAACGACGATCACGCTGTCTCCTCTGGCAATCAGACGGTCCACGAGGTGGGATCCCACGAACCCGGCTCCGCCCGTTACCACGATTCTTAAACCTTTCCGCTTCAGCCCCAACGGGATCTTGCCTGTCGGGTTGGCCGACCCGAACCCGAGGCGGTGCGCGGAGGAGAACTTCTGTTGGGTCTCGATGGGGAAGTAGGTGATGGAATCGGGGATCAAGGTGGTGAAGCGGCTGTGAGGAGCGACGTACGGAGCGGGTGAAGTTGGGAAGACGGTAAAAATCAGGGTGGCAATCGCAATGCCGACGAAGACGAAGAGGGGGCGTTGTTCACGGAGGAGGTAATGGAGGGGGCGGGTGACGGAGGCCCATGGTTTTAAGGGTTTGGGCGAATATGAATCTGAAGAAGGCTGGGTCTCAGAGCCTCTATAAATGAGCTCCGACCCCATCGTATTTTCGACTTCCAAGAAAATAAAACTCGATTCGTAAGAATCAAAAGAATTTGTTGAAGTGAGTGGCCGGCGTGTAGAAGGTGAGTTGGAATGGAGGTGGTGGTGTTAAACAAGAAAATGAAAACAGGGAATTCTCGATTCTGGCCTGAAGAATGAAGGAGGAGAATAAATATAAATAAGGGTTTACGAAAGGCATGAGATTACGGAAATGGCCTTACTTTTTCAAAGTTATTTTAGTTTGAAAATTAAAAGGTACCGTAATGTGGACAAATTTTAAAGGAACTTTTATTACCAAAACGGTCCGTCATTTCTGGGCTTATTACAAAATCTACCCAAATTTCCGTATGTTTAAAATATTTTTGTTTTTCTCCACATTCAACTAAATATTCTTCACTAAAGTTCTGCCCTTTATTGCTTTTATAGTTGCTATCTTCTTTGAGTTTTCTGGTTTCTAACCAGGAGTGAAACTCTTGAAGTCTTTGTGGCTTAATGTTTATAATTTTTGCTAATTTATTGTTTTTTAATTAAATTTTATTATTACTTTTTTTTTAAAAAAAGCTAAATTATTTTTTAAATGAAACTGCTAACTGAAATATAAATTATTAATAGTGTTGTCATGGCAACCTGCATAGTAATTAGTGTTTATTTTATGTTGATATGACATTATTTAATTTATATACCATGTATACAAATAATTTAAAAGTTATAAAATATTAACAATACAAATAAATTCATAATTTTAAAAAAATTATAAAAAGTTCATAAAATTAAAAAAAAAAGAAGATATAAAGTACACGTGAATTGTCATGCAAGCTATAATGTTTAAAATTTTAAAATTTTAATTAGCACTAACTATAATTAAATTCTTTTTGAAAGGTTAATGGTCAATTTAACTCTTTTTAAAAGGTTAAGAATTAAATGCAATTCAAAAAGAATAATGATCAAATTAACAAATCATGTAAACGTTAAAAGTTTAAATTGTGATTATACATAATAAATACAATTATTGTGATGCAAGACATAGACATGGTTAAAAATGAGATTAGGGGTAAA
This sequence comes from Gossypium anomalum, assembly GCA_025698475.1. Classification (NCBI taxonomy): domain Eukaryota; kingdom Viridiplantae; phylum Streptophyta; class Magnoliopsida; order Malvales; family Malvaceae; genus Gossypium; species Gossypium anomalum. The sequence continues at coordinate 17,341,014 of CM046963.1, read as the reverse complement.
ATATTAGTGTTAAAGTTTTGAATTAGTATAAAATATGTAATGAAATGAAGCAATGGGTATATAAATTTGGTGAAGAGAGGATGTCCATTTTTCTTGCAAACCAAACCAACATTGTGTGTAGGTGGTTATGCCAAATGTTTACGTTTTCTCTTATTCTTGTTGATTTATTATTTTAAAGTGAAAACCATAGCTTAAAAAAGGCCAAGTTGAGAAAGGGTTTTTTTTTTTTTTTTTTTATTTCTTCTAAACCACAGATCAAAGGCAAGAGAACTAGGTAAATACTATGTTCACTTCACAATTCATCCTTAATTAGAGTTGGGTGGCTGCTGCCTTTCCTCCTCATTTGCAAGGTCGTTGGCGCCCACATCTTAAGCGACGTTGACTTTCCTCCCTGCACGTGCCTCCCATACTTTCTTTTTCTATGTTTTAAATCTCAGTAAATACTTGTTACACAAGTAATAGATTTAGATAGGAAGCAACCTAAAATAAATCAAATTTTATACCTAAATACTTCCTCGGCTTCTCATAAATCAAAAGGTAATCTTTCACCTGTTCTGTTAGAAAATAAATTAGAAAAAACGATAAATTTTATTAATTCCATCCCAAAAACCATATTTTGATTGCGCCTCAACTATATTAACTATACTTCAACTCCTAGATAATTATACTACATTAGTATTTAAAAAGCCACTTAATAATTCAATTTGGGTGTAATTGCTCATAATTACACAATGATGGCACGTTTGGATAACCATCCTACCAAATTGAGTGTAATTGGGATGCTCCAGTTACAATTTTTAATTTTTAAGGGGAGATGAGAATTAGAGTAATTACACGTAAATCCAAATTTGAAAATTTATTTGTGTACAAGTTACAAAAATTATATTATAAACATGAACATATATGAGTGTTTAGGAGGATTATAATAAAAATATATATTATATCATACATCCTAAATAAATTGTGTATTTTATAATGTTATAACAAAATATTATATTATTTGAATCCTAGAAGTTCTTTAAACTTATGGCTAAAAAAGTTATTATAAAAAATAATTTGCATGTGTTATATTATATTTATTTATAAAAACTTATGGTCAAGAAATGTGAATATGATTTATTTATGTGTCCATGTTATATATTATAAAAATAATATACTTATTCATAAATGTATATATATATTTATTATTATAACTTGTTTATAAAATTTTTAAAAAAAAAACATTCTAAAGTTATGACAAAAAATTATATTATTTATAAGAAGTGTTAAGAAAGTTATTGGACAATTTATAAAATATTTTTTATAAAGGTTATATACATTATGAATTTTATATAACTTTTTATAATTAAAACTATAGACTATTTGGACTATAAACCTAAATATTGTAAGGCCAATCCTAATTATGCAAATACAAAACGTTTTCTTGCACCATATCGTAGAGTATGACACCATTTGAGAGTATGGTGTTGGACACGAGCATCATAAACGGCAGTTAAAACCTGTTTGGACTACCACATAGGATTGTCGTTAGGGAGGTAATGGAGCTTAATAGCAGAGTGATCACTTTGTAACAAAAAGATAAAATAAGTGACTAAATCGTAACATTTCAAACATAAGTGACTAAAATATAATCCGAGGCAAATAAAAATGACTATTTTTGTAGTTTACCCAAAATAAATTATAAATGTTAAGATTTAAACTTATGCCACTAGCATCTATAAAATCTTTTTTACCACCTCACCCAAAACTATATCTTGATACTCTTTTTACATTTTAATTTTATTGCATGAATGGTTTCACCTACATTGTTTGTATATATATTGATAATGTCATTGATTGAGTTGGTATCACAATTTACACTGATTTTATGTTTTAATTACGTACATATTGCATATGCGTTATTATTATTTCTAACCTTATGTTTCATTATTTATTATATGATATTTTTAAACACACGCCTATATTTCAAATACATTAAATTTACGCAATATTCCCCAAACCAGCCATGGTGTTACAAAAATTCAGAGTTGATGAATTAAAAAAAGAAAAGGACATATTTTTACGTTTTGGGTTGCTTGGGTCGAAGATTAATTAATAAAGTTTTAGTTCTAAGGTTGCCTTGCTCATATATGTTGGGAGCAAAGGAAAAGGTGAAGTAGGCGGAAATTGAAATTTGAAGTGAAATGCAAAAACTTGATAGCAAATCAAAACGTAGTTCACACATCATTAGTGGGAAACAAATTTGAAATGTTGGCCATTGGTTATTGAATAGCGGCTCTCAGGGGCTTGCTTCCACTTGTATTAGCAGCGTTAGTGAGTTGATCCAAAAGGGACGCTACCTGGTTACACTACTTCATGCTTTGCCTTCTCAACTAGGCTTAATAGCTATTTTGGTCCCTATGTTTTACAGTTTCTCATTTTGTTATCTCAAGATTAAGTTTTTATCATTTTGGTCCCTGTACTATCATTTCGCATATAGTAATAGTTCCTACATTCATTTTAAACCTGTACTGTTATTAACTTTATACTCTCTTTTTTCTAATTTCAAAAAACAATAATTTTTAAAAAGCTCGATTTTTTTTTTTAGTTTTTTTCTTTGGAATTTTATGTTTTTAGAAAAATTTTAATTTTTATGATTTTTTTTATATGTTTACTTTATAATGGTTTTTTTAAACTTAACTATTTTTGGGACTTACTTTTTTTACATGTGGCATTGTTTCATTGGTTGATGGGATTTTCTAACCAAAATGTAAAATGGGGTAATGCGATGACAGTACGTGTGTCAAAAGTGAATAAAAAAAAATTCTTAAGATACCAAACTGGGAGTTTATATACAGTAAAAGGGTCAAAAAAAGTTATTAAGCCAATATATATTAAGAAAAGGCTAGAAGAGCCTTTTTGGTCATGAACTGTTTGTCCGGCTGACCTGGGCTATCCGCATAAAGGGTGCCGAAATAGGTTAGAGTGAAGAACATTTTAAAGCTAAAACATATGATTAGAAGATCTGGTAGGTTGCCTTCTTGCAGAAGATCAAATTATGCACATGCGGCAAGACCATTGGCGTTGGAGCTCCTTCCTTTCGCCTTCAAATCAAATCCCTTTCAGATTTCGGAAATTTGTCTGTTTCGTTGTGAACAAGTCACAAACAGTGTACCATAGTTCAAATCAGCTAAATGAAATTAATTTCACAGGTTCATCAAGTACTTATCAGTCAGTTGTATAATGCTAAAGACATCACTTTGGCAATCACTACTGAAAATACATGGGGGGTTGATTAATGACTGTTTCAGCAGCAATGGTGTTTTGCATGAAAGGAGAGGGGCATCATCACCAAATCCTATTTAGTTCAAGTCCACATGGTTCTGTCAAATCAAAGATGCAATTCACATGAATGTAGTGATTAGGGCTACTATGACATCAACCTCATTCTCTAGTCCCTCCAGTTTTGATAAATTGCAGCTGCACTGCAGCATTAGACCAAAGCTTTTCCTAAACTTTTGAAGTTGGTAGTGTCATACAAGGCCTTCATTTTCATCATTGGTGACAGACATTGCAACTTAGAGCTGTTGCAGAAATAATCTGACCATAACCAAGTGACTGGTAGAAACTCTACCATAAACCCAAATGTAAACTTTTGAAGTTGGTAGTGTCATACAAGGCCTTCATTTTCATCATTGGTGACAGACATTGCAACTTAGAGCTGTTGCAGAAATAATCTGACCATAACCAAGTGACTGGTAGAAACTCTACCATAAACCCAAATGTGTCAACAGCTCTAAAATGTCTTTGACAAGAGAAAAAAACCATGTTATATCCCATGAATGATCATAATACAAAATGAACTACCAACACAGTGAGTGCTTAGACAGTCGAACTGTAGAATATAAACTGATTTCACTTCACTTGTTTTCTTTTCCCTCTTTAACATTGTCTTAATATGAATGCTTCAGGTTAAACTTCTTCTTGACAGAGAACTGTGCTAGATAATTACAGTAAAGGCACAAAGCTTATCCGTTTTCAACATCATTCAATCAGACTACAGCTGTTTAGTGTCTTCCATAGAATCAGAAATTTGTGCATAACAATCAAGTACCTAATCTTAATAAGCGTCAGATATAGCCGGCTTTATAACTAAGTATCCATAGATTGTGATACCTCTAGTTTAATATATCTTGAACTCAAGGCATTGATACACTGTAAAATGCACAAATCACACTGCTAGAAGGCTTGTTTTACCTAATAGGGATTTTATCAAGTAAAAATTATAGTAGAGGAGAGTCTATTTTTCTTCTTCTCTATCACTTAGTCAATGCTTTGTCAGAATCATAGTACAATACTGAAACTTATTAATAAGACGAACCTCTCATAAACCAAGGCAAAATTTGCCACATAATTGTTTCACACTGAATAAAATTTTAGAGCAACCCATTAAAATGGTTTTTGCTTTGGATAGATCTCTACCAAGTTTTGCAAAACAGAAGTAAGCTCAAGGGTCAAATGTATCCACTAGCAGACAGCAAAAATAGCAAACAAATAGAGCAGTATGCATCTGATAAAATCCCAAGTTCATTGTTTAGACTGTGATGCAGATTTTCTGATGATCTCTTCGGAAGGAATCTCCAATGTAGCTCCTGCATGCTCCTTACTCGGCTTCACCTCTGCAGCAATCAGCAACAGCGCTTAACATGACGAACCTTAACTAAGCAGTTAAGTAGTTGAAGAGAGAAAAAGTATTCTTACAAGAGGTCAAACAGACAATGCATCGAACAGGTGGTGATCATAGAATATGAGACATTCATACAAGACTTGCATGTAAAATTGAATGGAAAACATGAACAAAAAGATAAGTTACCGTAACCGCCGCGTTCGTTGAGCTTGGCTTGAACAATCATGGTGGAAATGAAATGGGAGGCTTCCCGTGCTTCCTCGAGGAGTTTCTGGATCTCAGGCTCCGAGGTGACATGACGATTGGCTTCAAATTTCTGACGAACCTCAACGGCAGAGGCGTTCAACATCAAGGTGTCGCCGGCAAATGATTTGCGGGTGGCTCTTAGAAGAGCCCTATACGCGCTTAGTGCTTCTCCTCTTACCATCTTTCACTTCTCTCTCTCTCTCTCTCACTCGGAGTCTGCCTTCTAATTCTGCACTGCTGCTTGCTTGCCAGAATTTGCTGCTACTAACTTCAAGACGCTGTCGTTTCTTCAACTATAATTATTTAAGATTTTGCACGCTATTAAAAAAAAAGAGTTAATTTACCTTTTTTCTTTAACAAGTTTTTCTTTTTTTAAAATAATATTAAATATATATTTATAAAAAAATTATTGAACAATTTTTTTCAAAAAATAATTCCATTTATATATAAAATGTTAGGGATAAATCCCAAAACTATACATAAACTATGGTTTAATGTGCAATTATATATATGAACTTCAATTTTTTGTAATTTTATACATGAAATTATGATTTAATTCAATTCTTGTAAATTATTAACACAATTATTGATATAACATCATTTTTTGTTATATATTGCATACATGAATAATTTATATTTATCCAATATAAAAATAAATTGATGTATTTATTTCTTTAAATGTGTATGATTAAATCAAAATTAAAGTTTGAAGTATACATTTGAACCACAATTGGAGCTTCATGTGTATAATTGCACCAGATTTAAATTCATGTATACAATTGTACATTTAATAAAAGTTTATGTATAATTTTGAGATTTATTCCTAAAATATTACAATCAAATGGAAGAAGCCTTAAAAGTTTCTATGCATTGGAAATTAAGTCAAAATACATATCAAAGGAAATGATGTCAATGCTTAACTAAAAGTTAAGCCATATCAACCACGAGAGTTAGGTGAGATCCAGTAGGCCTCTCTTACCTTAACCAATGGTTGACGGTTCGATACTCACCCTAGGTATGGAGCGGCTTTAAAACTCGTGACTAGTGTCTACCCCCTTAATGAGCCTACAGAACGTGAAGGATAAGTCACTGAATAGCTCCGGTGGATACCTGACCGCGTGCATACATGACAAACAATTTTATAAAATAATTTAAAAGTTCGATTTTAACTTCAAGTGGACAGTGTCGAGTTGTAATATTTATAATGTTCAATGGAACACTAGAGTTTTCTAAGGATCGAACCCAAAGGAGTTAACGATTCAGTGATGTCTAATTAATTAACATGCAATTAAAGGAGTCTAGCTAACTACTCACTAAGCATTATATTACGGCAGGCCATACAAGAGATTAATTACACTAGTTTGCTAACTAATCACTAAAAAGGACCAAATTGTAAAATAGGTAAACTTATGAAATTAACAAATTAATAACAGACAATGGTTGGTTGACTTCTGTGTTGCTAATTAACTTTTGGACTCGAGATCTAAACCTGTAACACCCCTAACATACATCTATCGTCGGAATAGGGTTTCGGAGCATTATCAGTCAAATAGATATAATTTCAAAACATTTCATATCATATAATATTCAAGTCAAAATCAATCAAACTCATACATATTGTCCCTTATTTGAGCCCTCGACGCCTAAAATATGTGATAGAAACAAGTCGAGACTAATTCGGAAACTCAGAAAATTTTTCGCAAAATATTAAAATTTTCAAAGCTGTAGGGTTCACACGGCCGTGTCCTAGCCTATGTAACTCTCTGACTTGGGTCAAACGGCCGAGCCACACGACCGTGTGCCAAACCGTGTGCCCTTTCGAAATGGCCTCGCACGCCCGTGGGCTAGCCGTGTGGACTCAAAATGTACCTTAAACAACAAGTTTACCATTCCTGCAGGCTTGGACAATAAGCAACTCAAAAATTATTCGTTTAACCAATTCGAAACACGTTCAAACACATCCAAAACATGTCAAATTCAATCTATTTTGACTAATTCATGTTCATTCAAACATTAACTTAAACATGCCATAATATGACCTCAAACATAAACATATAATTATATGTATATAACCAACCAATATTAACTTATAATCTTATTACAATTAATTCAAATAATAACTATTAATAAGACACCCTAGGTACATACCGACACATTTCAAAAGGATAAACATCACCACGTTTGAGTTTGGGATCGTTGTTGGATGCTGAATCGGTGATCAAAATTAAGTACCTAACCTGCGCACGGAAAACAAAACCATACGCTGAGTAAAACTCAATGGTATTTTTATAATCCGAATATTTAAAGACAAGATAATATAATATGCACATTTTAATTATAAGCACAATTGGATATTAAAAACCACATTTAGTCATACAATGACATTAGTCATTCAATATTCAATTCGTAAATACATCATTCATACTATACTCAATTCTCATCATTTGATATATAATAGCTTTTGACAATATGATACACATAGCATTTAAACAACAATATTGTTCATTCCATATCCAATTCATGAATACACAATTCATGTGTCTCAATCCATATTTCAATTCACTGTCCAATTTTCATTTCACATACAATATCATCTAATATCAATCATAGTGTCATTTCAATTAATTACCCCTATTAACACGACTCGGAATCGGACGGATACACGGATCCAACCAAACACACCAGTTTGGCACCTAGTGCTTCATCGGATAATTTGAAGTAGTAAATTGACACCCAATGTCTCATCGATTAAACCGAAGTAAATTAGCACCCAGTGCCTCATCGAATAAATCCGAAGTAATAAATTGACACCCAGTGTCTCATCGACTCAAAGTTGAAGAAATCCCTGAACTCTTCCAATCCTATGGCATGTCATCTATATCCGACTCAGCCCGATATAGTTAATAGGGTTTAATTTCGCTTTTCAAATACAACCAATATTCATTTCAATTCAAACAATCAATATATTCAATATATATATACCAATTCAATCAATATAAATTCAATAAATCTATTAAATCAATCTATTTCAATTGCAAAACACAACAATTCTCACCTTAACACTTACCATATACATTAAATTGAATTATGACAATTAGCAATTAAATTTGGATTTTAGAAATACAAACTAGAAATTTCAAGCTATTCCTTGTTGACTTTATCTTTCCCCTTTTTAGTCAAGGATTCCGGTACAATGTTAATTACGAAATTAAAACAATTAAAAATCTTCAATACAACACAATCCAATTTCATATTGAATATTTCAATTTCTACTCAAATATTGCCTAAATTTCAATTTAGTCCCTAAATCGAGACTAACTTTTATTCTTCACATTTAATTCTTTATTTTCATGCAAATTCCACTTCAGACTAAATTCAACTCCCTATTTTCACATAAATTCATAAATTTTAAATTTTTCACAATTTAGTCCCTATTACACAAAATTTACTATTTGTTCTACAATTTAATCCTTTTTCATTTCTAGCTTAAAAATATATCAATTTAATCTCTAATACTAAAATTATTCAACATAGACAACACTTAAAACTCAATAATTTCTAAAATTTTGGCATGATTTGAGTAGTATTTAATACCGGGATTCCAAAAATATAAAAATTACAAGAAAAAGGGACTAAATTGACTAACCAATTGAGCTTGAAACTTTGAAACCCTTAGCTTTGGTCTTTCTCCTTTTCTTTCTTTTTTTCCCTTCTGTTTCATTTGTTCTTTCTTTTTCTATTTCTTATTTATTCATTCTTTATTTATTTGTTTTATTATAATATAATATAATATAATATATATACTTAATTCTTAAGGTAAATATATTATAATATATATTTTAACTTAAAATTTCATAATATTTTCATCCCTATGCCGCCTCATTTAAAGACAATGGCATAATTGCTTCTTTGATCCCTTTAATTTTTCTTTAATTTATAATTTAACTTTTACCCTATATACAATTTAGTCCTTATACCTAACTACTCTTAATTCATGCAAATTCACCTATCTAAAACTTAATTAACCACACAATTAACTTCGTAAATATTTCTAATAAATATTTACCAGTCTGATTTACAAAAACGGAGTCTCAAAAATGCATTTTCTGACACCCGTGACTATCGGTCGTTACAAAACCACTTAAACTCCTAAATTTGTGCAAGTTTACCTTTTGGTTTCCACTTTACCAACTTAGACAAATTAGTTCGGTTTATATCTTGACTTCACCAACTAATTCGGAACTATCGAATTGGTGCTCGATAAGATCTCCTCTCGGCCTCACTTACCTAAATTTTCCCTTAAAGTCGTCAGTCTTAAGTTTTGAAGTCTCGATTTAGTTCAATTTTTACGATTTAGTCTCTATACCAATAACTAACTAGGCAACACTTTCATCAACCACCTAAGCTTTAGCTACTAATACTCATCCCTAAACGCACAAACAACAAAAATTTAAGCAAAGAAGGCATCAACTTAGACTTAAAGAAAAACGCATAAAAACTCAAGCTTTATTGCAAAAGCTTGAAAAACACAATAATGACAACAAGATTGATGAATAAAAATACCAAAGATATGATTTTTAACAAGTAAAAGAAAACAAAGTTGAATGATATTAAGCAAAAGGATTAAAGTGTAAATATAATGAAAGTCAAGGTATTAGAAAGCAATTAATAATAAGATATAATAAATTTAGCTAACTACTAAACTACCCTAAAATTAGAAAAGTAAACTAAAACCTAAAAAATGAAAAAGAAAACCTTAAACCTAAACTAAAGCTCTCTCCCTTTCTTTTTAGCCAAAAATGATTTTTTAATTTGATTATAACCCAATTTTTGTGACCAAATTGGCCATGATCGTCTAATTTTGGTTAAGGGACATGTTGGACAAAGATTACCCCTGCAATTTTTTTTTGTCTTTTTTCAATAGTGATATCGTGATATCCTCGACAATCTTGAAATAGGGATCCTTTGGAAGTTTTGGGTATCGCGATACTACTATTGGTGGCTCAATCTTCCTTATTTTCAACACTGTCAAGGGTATCACGACTTCCATACTTTGATATTACGATACCCCTTTCTTGGTGATATTTTTGTTCACGTTCGGGCAACCATTGACACTCTACAACACTCAGTCAACTGTTAGGTTCCCTATGGTGCATTTGGCCAATTAGAGTCTTTAAAATAGCGTAAAACATACTAATTTACTTATTAAAACAAAAGGTTAAAATTAAGTAAAAACATGGAAATTACATTCAAATTGTTTAAGAACACGCTTATCAAGTGTAATGGAGAGCTTATTTGACATATTAAATTACGACAAATCAATACTTTGGGAAACAAAACAAAAAAAAAGTTAAGTCATATTGATAAAAACGCTTAACCCTAGGAAATAAAACTTGAAAGAATGCTAATGTCACAAATACAAGCAACATCAATTAGCGTCAACCACTAGAATAGATCTCTCGAACTAATACCTTGGATCCGACATCGAGGATCTTGTCCTTCTTGAATAACCTACAAAACTTCATAAGCGTTAAATCATTCAAATCAAACATAGACAAAAATAAGTCAACTCCAACTCGAGGGACCAAGTCACAATGGACTCTAGAAAACACAAGTTCTTATTGACTCGAGCGAAAATCTCCCTCATGGGAGAGCCAAAGGTCAAAAAAAAAAGTGGTCCGTCAGGAGAAAAATGGTGGTGGTAGTAAAGAGGTGGAGAAGAAAATAAGGAAAGGAAAGAATATTTGAAAAAGAAAAGGGAGAGCGAAAAGTAGGGGTGAGAGGGGAGGAAGGGATAAGGGTTGCTGCTGGCAAGAAGATGGCACCAACTGTAACACCCCCTAACCCCAAACCGTCGCCGGAACGAGGTTATGAGGCATTACCGGACATATCAGACAACTTATGAATAATTTACAATTAATATAACTTTCATAGTATAATATAATAATTAAGTCCCTATCTTGGACTCTCGAAATTCAAACACGTATTAAAAGTAGAACGGGACTTGTTCGAGTATTCCAAATTTTTTTTTTTTATAAAAAAAATTTCGGCAGCATTTCTGCTTATTTTTACCTAAACCTCCTGCAAATTCAAACCAAAACAACCAACACCAATATTCACATTCATATAACTAATATTTATATCATTAACATAATTTTAACTTAATAACTATCATAACATCATTCAAAATTGATTAAAAACTTCATTCATTTAACGACTTAATGTTCATGTATCAAAATATCATATACTTTCCTTACCATTTCATTTAACCATCTAAATCTGATAATTTAACCTCCACTACCCAAGTAATATATATATATATTCAAGTGACTAACAGCACCTATGTACATGCCACCTTTACCCAAAAGAAAAATATACATCACCAAATTTGTGTTAGAGTCGGGATTGTTCTGGATGCTGAGCTGGGACACGTGACTTCTACTAACCTGCGCACGGAAACAACCGTACGCTAAGTATGGATATACTCAGTGGTATTACTATAAATCAAGACTATTTAACATTAATAAATTTCAAACATCAACCATAAATTTTTAAAATTTATGTAAACTAATTATATATATATAATTATATTACTTCATAAATATTAAATTCATAATTCATTTTTCACATACCAACTCAATTCATAATTTAATTCATACATTCTTTCTCATACTTTTTAATAATGCTAAAACAAATAATCTCATTTTCAAAATTTCATTTCAATTATTTACCCTATTAACAAAACTCGGACTATGACAGATACGCGGATTCCACCCAAACACACCAGAATGTCCAACCCAAACACACCCGGAGTATTGTAAATCCTCCATAACACACCGGTAATATATCTTCCCAACACACCAATAAGGCATTAAATGCCTATTCGGATAAACCGAAGTATATAATAACAGAAACATCTTCTCGGCCGAACTACAATCTCTTCATCACATCACAAATCCAATGGCATGCCATTTGTATCGAATCTAGTCCGACGAGTTAATAGGGTATTATTTTACTTTTTCAAATTTTCAATTTCACATACTTACCTCAAGTCTTATTTACCATACATAACAATTAAAATTTCAGCAATCAATAATAATTAAAATTGAATTATAGTAATACACACCGTAATTCTCCGTTTTAGTCCTCGATGACTTTCTCCTTTCCTTTCGATGCTGATGCTTCAGGTTCTTTGTTGGCTACGAAAATAATAATTTATAATCATCAATACAACATGATTCAATTTAATTCATGAGCCTAAACATGCAAATTTAACCATTTTTAATGTATATATATAATTTCACCATTAAGCTGTCTACTTGAGTCATTGTTACTAAATTATTTATATCTTGAGCTACGAAACTCCAAATTAATATCCGTAAATTTTCCTTAAAACTAGACTCATATATCTTCTAACCATAAAATTTCCAGAATTTTTGGTCTAGCCATTTAGTACAGTTTATTCACTAAATACTCCCCTGTTATTTCATTTGACAGTTCTGACCTCTCTCTACTAAAAATAAATTATCTCATTGTACAGAACTCGAATAAGGTTCTTGTTTATTGATTTTGAAACTAGATTCATTAAGGAGTTCACATATATAAATTACACTCTATAATAATTTTTGTACAATTTTTAATGATTTTCCAAAGTTAAAATAGAGTGTCTCGAAATCACCCTGAACCAGTCTTACAAAATTTCAAATATCTCTTGATTCATAAATTAATTGCTTACATTGTTTCCACTATAAGAAACTAGACCCAATAAGCTTTAATTTCATATCTTATTCATCCTCTAATTCAATTCCTACAATTTTTAGTGAATTTTCAAAATCAGACCATTGCTACTTCCCAAAACTGTTTTGATGTAAAATGTTAATAACCAAATTTATAACACCAATTCACACCTTATTCCTATTCAAACTTGAATTTCATTCAATTAAACCCCTATTTCATCATTTTATTCAACATGAACTTTGTTTAAAAACCTAAGAACTTCCAAACTAACAACTTAATTTCATCAAAAACTTGTTTTAAGACTTCTAAAATATCAAAATTATGAGAAAAGGACTTGATTGAGCTTACCAATTAACTCCAAGCTTCATAAACCCTATTTCCCCTTTTCTTTCTTCTTTCTCCCCTGTGTCTTCTCTGTTTTCGTTTTTATTTCCTTTTCTTTTAACTTATTTGTTTCTTTTATATATAATAATAATATAATATAATATAATATAATATACTTAATTATTAAATAAATATATATATATATTTTATTTTCAATAAAATCTTTGATATTTTCCATGTTAAACCGCCTCAGCTATAGGAAATGGTTTAATTTCCTCTTAAGTCCTTCTAGTTTTTCTTTAATCTATAATTAAACTTTTACCCTTATTCAATTTAATCCTTTTTACTAATTACTCTAAATTAAGCTAAATTTACTTAATTAAAACATAATTAAACACACTACTAGACTCATAAATATTTTTAATAATTATTTTCGAACTTATTTCACTAAGACGGAGGCCCGATAACACACTTTTCTGGTGCCCATGGATTTTGGGTCGTTACACCAACAACCACTCTAACAACCTCACCCATGGTAGTAAACGAAGAAAAAAGGTAAAAGGAAAAAAATAAGGAAAAGGGGGAAAGAGATAAGGAAAAGGAAGGGGACAATAGGAGAAAGTGTCATGAAGGAAAGAAAGAATGACGAAGAGAAAGGACCAAAAATTGATTAACTGGTCAAAAAACGAAGAGTTTTTAAAAAAGGGTTTGAGGATATTTTGAAATCCAAAGAGTTTTTTCAAGAGGGTATATAAAAATAGTAAAAGACAAAAATAGCATTATTTTTTACCGATTCCATTAATAAGTTAGTATTAAGTTAATTCACAACACTAACTTAACCAACCACATTATATATAATATAAATTAATTTAGTCAATTAAGTAATAGCTCCCATGTTGCAGTTGTGATACCCCGAAAATTTTTATAGTAAAATATAATCCGTGATATAGTAAAATCAGGAAATAAAGTGACAAAAAGGGAATTTTGAGTTATGTTAATATTGGGAAGTATATTATGATATATTGATTTAAGAAAGGACTAAATTGTAAAAGTGAGAAAAGTTTTGTGGCCCAAGAATAAATATTCAAAATTTAAAGGATTAAAGTGTAAATATGAAAAGTTAAAGGACTAATAGTGCAAATATTTTAAGGGTGGAATGATCTAGAAACCAAGGAAAATTGATGAATTAGGACCAAATTGAATAGGTGAAGAATTATGAGGGACTAAATTGTAATTTTACCAAATTAAAGGATGACTCGAGGATGGAATATCAAAAGATAATAAAGGGCAAAATGGTCAATTGGAAGAGAGAGAAATCTAGAAAGTAATGATATGTTGATGATATTTTATGATTATTTAATTAGATATATATTATTTTAATGAGATATTTTATTATTTTATTATTATTTTATTATTAATTATTTAGTATAAAAGGAAGGAAAGATGAAGAATTCTCATCATCTTTCCATGCATGCAACCAACGTTAGAAGGGAAGGAAAAGAAAGAAATTTTCTTTTCTTTACAATTTGGTCCTTCCACCAAAAATTCACAATTTTCACCTAGAAATCAAAAGAATTTCCATAGCTACTAAGAGAGAGAAATGTTAAGGAGATTATGGGGAGTTATAATATCAAGTTGGATTCAAGAAATAGAAGCTGGAGGAGGGAGAAAATAAAGTTAAAGATTGGTATCAAGAGAACAAGGTAAGTATATCAAGATTTCAATATGTTTTTAAGTTTGTTATTGTTGATAAAGCATGGAAATAATGTTATAGTAGAGTTTTCTTACATAAGGTCCTATGTTCTTGATATGTTAGTGAAGAGAAAATAAGAGAAAGTGATGAGAAATGGTGTAGAAAAAGAAAATAAGGGTGTTATAACATTGTAATTAATATCTTGCACTAAAACAGTTATGGACAGCAGCAGTAGTCTAACTTTGAAAAATCACCATAAATTTTATAAATCAAATTAGAAGATGAAAAAAATATGGAATTAAATCTTATTGAGTCTAGTTTCTCATAGAAGAAACAGTGTTAGCAATGGATTTGTAAATTTTGAGATATAATGAATTTTGTGAGACAAGGTCAGAATGAATTTGGGTTCCCCTGTTCAGACTTTTAAAATTCATAAAAAAATGAATAAAAATAATTAGGGGCTTATATTTATATATATAGAATCCTGAATGAGTCTATTTTTAATATAAACAAACTATAACATCATTTGAATTCTGTACAAGGAGATAATTAATTTTTAGTGAAGAAGGGTCAGAACTGTCAGACAGCAGAATAGGGGTGATTTTAATGAATAAACTGTACTAATTGGCTAAACCAAAAATTCTGAAAATTTTATGGTAATAATATATGTGAGTCTAGTTTCAGGTAAAATTTACAGATATTAATTTTGAGTTCTGTAACTCAAGAAATAAATAATTTAGTGACTATGACTCAAATGGACAGCTTTGAATATACATATAAGTAAATAGTGAAATTATTGATAATGTTACTTATAAGCATATTATATAAATTTAAGGATGTGGAATGGAGAGGAGAAGGAGGAAAATATATATATGAATATTCAGCAAGCATGGCTAATTTGCATGTTTTAGGCTTAAGGACTAAATTGAATAAAAGTAAAATTTTATGGGCAATTTTGTAAAAATGTCAAAAATGACCAAATTGCATGAAATGGATTAATTTTATTATTTAAATTACAAAATTGAATGAATTTATTAATTTAGTTCAAGATAGGGGGAAAACATGTTTTAGGGATTAAATTGAAAAGTGTTGAAATTATGGAAAAATTCTGATATTTTACAGAATTCATGGATTGTTATCAATATGTATGAGAATAATAGCTGGAAATAAGGATTAAATTGCAAGAATTATATTTTCCAGCCCCTAAGGATGAAATCGTCATTAATTAAAAGTTTAGGGGCAAAATGGTAACTTTTCCTAGAGCATTAATTAAATGCATTAGAATATGAAATAAATGAAAATAATGATCAAATTTATTTATAAAGATCCAGACGACTCAAATATGAGACTTGATCGTGGAAAAGAAAAGATATCGGATTAATGAAATTATAAACACAAACAAGCAATGAGGTAAGTTCATGTAACTTGAAATATATTCTTAAATGCCTGAAATGCATGTTTTTGATATGAATATGATTTGAATGATCATTATATGGAAATTCATGAAACATTGATATATTTGATAAAATGGGAAGAAAATCCCGGTTGAATGAAAGGAAAATTCGATGGATCTCTGAAAAGGAATTGAATGTAAAAAGGATCTAGCCCGGACAGGTGATCCTATCCTGATATAGCCCTCCCGAAGAATATGTGGAAAATGGATTTAGCCCGGACGGGTAATCCAAATTAGGGTCTGAATTTAGCCTGGACAAGTAATTCAGATCCAAGCTCATTAGAGTAATTGTCGTTGCAGGGGATTTAGCCTGGACTGGTAATCCCGACAATACTCTATGAGTTTATATTACAATGGATTTAGCTCGATTTGGTAATCCCACTTTGTAAGGATGAGGTTCGCGGGAGTGTGCTCTCTGATATGAAATGTGTAAGACCATGGTTGAAAGATACCATGGCAACCTGATATGAAATGTGTAAGACCATGGTTGAAAGATACCATGACAACCTGATATGAAATGTGTAAGACCATGGTTGAAAGATACCATGGTAACGTGACATGAAAAGAATAAGACCATGGTTGAAAGATACCATGGCAACATGACAGAAAATAAGTAAGACCATAGTTGAAAGACATTATGGCATCATGTCAAAGATAAATAAGACCGTGGATGGGAGACGCTATGATATCTATTGAACAATTGATATTCAGGTAATACGTATTAGATGACGAATGGTTACATAAAATGGTTGTGTGAAATGTTTACAAGAACTGGTCATATGGAAATATATGTACAAAATACTTGTATGAAATAATTATGAAGATAGATAAACAAAATAAGAATAAGTACATGGAATATAATTTATGTTAAGTTTGATATAAACTTTACCGGAATAAATTTACTTAAAATATATGGAAATGATGAAGCATGAAATATTGATATAATGAAATGACTGATATATACTTATAAAGAAACGGTAATAGAATAATATGTTTCATGACATGTACATATATAATTATCTTTGATACGTTAATACAAGGAAATTATGTAAGTAAAGACAATTATTAAACTCAAGTGTGACATGTCGAGAAAATAAGTATATCAATGTTGAATTTATATGAAATATATGCAAGTATACTAACAACGATGTGGCTTGACACTTAGACAAAGGACAAGCTATTGATTGAATGGTAACATGTTTAATTACAAGAAGCATTGAAATGGTAAGTACTTAGATGGAAAAAAAAATTTAATATTTTGTGAATTTTTTTTATGATCCCGATTTGATTTCGGTTGGTTTTTAATGTATGTTTGGGGCTTCGAGGGCCCAATAAAGAGACGTTATGATTATTTTCAAAATATGAATAATAAATGACTCAGAATTATCAGTAAACTCCGGTAATGCCTCATACCTATTCCGGCAATGGATATGGGTAGGGGTGTTACAGCAGTTTTAATTTGTGTTAGTTACATAATATGCTCCTTCCTTCATATCATTTGTTAGTGATTTAGAATTTATATATATATATATATATATATATATATATATATATATATATGTCTTAAATTGATTAAAATGTGTGTGCTCTTGGAAAAGCAATTTATTCAACAACTAGATTAAAATCTTGGAAAAGCAACACCATATAGCTCTTGGATTATGTCACTTTAGATACTCAAGAAATAAGTTGATAACCTTTGAATACCTTGAATCGATTTGGATATACAAAATGGATAGAGAAGCCCATTACTAGTTTGAAGCTTTTGAATTTCCACTTTAATGCAATTTTTGTGAATTCAGCAAAATCTCTTCAATGCAAGAAGAAGAAGTAAAGAGAAATGGTTGAAGAATGAAATAGGACTCGCAAGCCTTTTTTTTTTTTTTTTACTAGAATGGAATGTCATTGTGTGGTGAAGATGCATTATTACATAATTAAATTTAGGGTAAATTATACATTTATTCACTAAATTATGGGTAATTTTTTTATTTTGGTCATTTAATTAAAAAAGTTACAATTTGGTCATTGAACTATTCAAAAAATTTTATTTAAATCACTAGGCTGTTAAGATTTTTTTATAGTTTCGCTAGCGAATTCCAAGTGACGAATCGATGATTGATACAATGGATCAGTACCAATCAACAAGTAAAAGAACATACCTTAGATCCAAGTTGATCTGACAGTCAATGTCGAAGATCGAAGAAAAAAAAACTGCTTGAATTTTGATTTGCAAATTCGTGACATCCAAAGCTGTTTCATGAAAAGAAATTAAACTGTAGAAGGGAAAGGAGAAAGAGAACATTCGATTGGTGCAAGAAGTGTGAATATAGAAAGCCCTATAACATCGACTTTAACAACCCAATGAGTTAAATGAAAACTTTTGAATAGTTTAGTAACGAAATTGTAACTTTTTTTTTAATTAAGTGACTTTAAAAGAAAACTTACCTATAGTTTAGTGACTAATAATATAGTATACCTTGAAATTTAAATTCAAAGGTAAAAGTACCATGAAAGCCCTTGTATTAGGAGGCAGATTGCAATTTACCCCTTCTACTAAAAAAATGGGCAAATTAACCCTTCCACATTAGAAAATAAGTATAAATTGACACTTCTGTTAAAAATCACATCCATAAGTGTTATTAATTGATAATTTTTCTTTTTCAATTTTTTAAAAAGTGACCTAGAATTAAAGGATGAGTAGGATTAGATAAAAGTACCATGAAAGCCCATGCATTAGGAGTTGGGTTGCATTTTACCATTTCTAATGGAAAACTGGGCATATTAGCCCCCTTACGTTAAATCAAAGAACAATTTAGTCCTTCTGTTAAAATTTCTATCCATCTCCACTATTAAATATTGATGTGGCTAATGAAGGAACCAGAAATTAACACATGACGCGCCACATGTACCTCAGACTAAAATGATAATATTTTAAAATTTTAAAAATCCTAAAATTTATAATTATTTAAAAAAAATCACATCTTGGATGAACCTAGACAAATTTGTCCTAATTCATTTCATCCTAAACATAATTTTCAAAAAATTATAAAGAAATAGAGAATTGCTTAAAATTATATAAAAAATTAAATTATTAAAAAGAGAATATTTTTAAAAAGTCCAAAATATCCTCAACAAATGGTTCTAGTCTAGGTGCGTTCTAAAGTAAAATAATTATAAAATATTATTTAAAAATTTATCAAGAATTATAAGAAACTTTAAATAATAATTAAAATTTTTAAATTTTTTAAAATTATAAAAGTTATATAATATATTCAAAGAATTTAAATATACTCATACACATGCGTTTTTTTAATCGAGTGGATATTTGTAGTTAATCAAATTGATCAGTCCTATTTTAGTTAATTTCTTATAATTTTTAATAAGTCTTAAGTAATATTATATAATTATATATAATTTTGTATAATTATATAAGAAACTACTCCAGAATCTAGACAAATGGTTATTTAGACTCATCTGAAGTTAGACAACCATTTGTCCAAATTTATTTTGGACATTGTTTTTAATAATTTTAAAATAATTTCAAAAAAACTTATAATTTCTTATAAATCACAATAGTTTTTAAATAATTTTCTATAATATTTTTATAATCATTTAAAAACCACATCTAAAATGAATTAATTTTGACATATACGTGATACGCCACATACCACTATTTGGTTACTCCGTTATTCACCTCATCATTTGAATGTATAAGTGAACAATCCAATTCTTAGTACAAGAATTTCATGGTACTTTTATACAATTGCACTATCCCTTAATTTCAAGTCACTCAAAAAAACAAAAAATTAAAAAACCAAAACATTACTTAACAACACATAATTGAAAATTTAAACGAAAAGACTAATTTGTATTTTTTTCTAACGTAAAAGTATTAATTTATCCTTTTTTAAGTGAAAAAACAAAATATCAACTTTTTATGCAAGAACCTCCATGATAATTTTACTGAATTCAAAATATTAACATTTATATATTTTAATGTTGTTAATATATATTATAATTAAATATAAAAAATTAAAAAATTTTGTTATTTACATGCTTCTCTAAATCTAAAATTGGTCCAAGAGCACATCTATGAGAAGCTGAAAATTTCAGCTTCTAAGCACTCTAGAGAAGCATAAACTAGGCTTAAGAAGGGCATTGGGATATATGGAAAAGTTTGATTTTTAGAATTAGACTGCAAAATATTGCTGCACCATACGGATAGGTGATGCTTGCTTTCTATTCGATCATTTGGGTAATGATTCTTTTGAATGCACTATAACAAAAGATCTCGTAAGCATCATTGCAATTAAGCTATCTAACTTTGACTTTTGGCCACAATCTGTGCTTTAAATACAAACATTGCATTTCACTCATGTGTACATCAATTTCATTCTTCTTTCGACAAATAAAAAATAAAAAAGAAACCTTTCAACCCAGGCAGAGACTTGGCAATCTCAATACCGCAATTTACATTTGCTTCCTTCGACAAATTTTCAACAATCAACCAATAACCAAAATCATATCTTCTATGTATGCTTACTGTATAGAATATATTGCATGAAACCATATCTCTGCTCGGACTCTTAAAGAATGTCACCGCATACCAAATTGAAATACCTTTTGACTGCACTAAGTTGTAGCTTGTAAGGTTATTGCAACATTAAAATCTCTCTCAGTAGCAATCCAGAAGGAGAAGTATTAAATATGACCAAGCTGGTATAAAGGGAGCATGTTGTGTTCAATAGATGAATAATTTACCTCAGGGAATCAACCATTCTATAATCATGTTTTTTGCGACGGCATCTATGGTGAGCTTTCTGATCAGAGAATGTGTTCTCCCCAACAATCTCCATTTTTGAATGCGCATCTGCTGCAAAGGAAAAGGCATTCAGTTCATGACACAAGAAGAAAAACAGAAATGTATAGCAAAGGAAGTTGTGCAGGCACAACATTAGTTTCTTCTAAACCACGGCCAGGTTCACAGACATGAACTCAAGAACCTGAAGGCTATTCATTAAATAAAGAAACAAAAAGTAGATCCAAAAATGCAACAAAACTCCAAAATACAAGGAAAAACTTCCGATTTTTTTGACAGGATTATATTGCTTAGTGGGAATTATGGAATGGGGATTCACAGGGTTCATTAAAGCAGAACTTAGAAATGAAAGACAACAGATGTGAATTTAAAGAGAGGTAGTATGAGTCTAACAACCACTTAATGTGAAAAGTTACTTTTGTATCAATACTACCACCAAGAATATGGCTTCTGCAATTTTTTTCACTCAAAATAAATTGCCACTCAAGTCAAACTAATTTCCTCATCTGGTCCTCAC
This sequence comes from Gossypium anomalum, assembly GCA_025698475.1. NCBI lineage: Eukaryota > Viridiplantae > Streptophyta > Magnoliopsida > Malvales > Malvaceae > Gossypium > Gossypium anomalum. The sequence continues at coordinate 17,319,562 of CM046963.1, read as the reverse complement.
CTAAGGCCGCTAAAAGTGGTTGGCCACCTGATCTGATACTCCAATTTGCCTTTAGAGAAAGGCTACCATACATCGCTTCCAAGTTGCATGAAAATTTTATGTTACATAAGAGCATGGAAGCCTATATGATCCCAACTGTATATTTTGCCCACTGGAAACTCAATTTCCAGCTTTCCGCACTTAGCTGATCCAAATGCTAATCATATGTAATTTTCTACTCAAGCTCATTTAGTGTATCACTTCATTGGATTGAAACCATGACTTAATGATTTTATCTTTAGAAAGAGCTAACTATGGTAAACTTACCCTTTCTAATCAGATAAGTTAGATCCTTTTATCAAGACTCTCCATTTTTACTTAGTACTTGTGCCTGAGAAGTATACTACACAGGTTACAAGAATTGATCCTCTAAATTTATGAAAAAACCTAAAAGACCAAGCATTCTCATATAACGCACACAGTATACTATACCTGACAGTCACCCAAGTCCAACTAACATAGGTTAAATCAATATACATTACAGGGAAGGGGAAAGGGACATGGTCCAAACCCACTTCAAGTTATTTTGCCATTAGACAAGTGAATTGTTGGCAAAAACGATTAAACGAAATAAATGTTTTCCACTGCTAGGATTTGAACCTAGAATCTAAGGAAGGATTTGCCAAGTGCTACAGTGGACGTTATTGTTATATGTACACATTCTCAAACCTTCATGCTTAATAGAAATAGCATTGTAAACACAAAGACTTTTGACCACACTGCCTTGAGCAGACATAATTAACAAATAAATCAAACAAGAAGAATTAAATGAAACCAACATTGCTGCAATTATGCCAACAACAAAAACCCTAAATCCAGAGATCATAAATTCATATAGGTTAAAATTTTCAACAAAAAAAAGCAGCAGCCAAATTCCAGAAATTTATAAAAGAAAGTATAAAATAAGGACCTAAGAAGTCAAAGAACAAGAACATTAGCAATACCTCCAAAGTGATCCCCCCAGAGCAACAACCGATTGTCGTCTTCTTCTTCATCAACCTCATCCCCATATCCAAACTCTCCATCCCCACGATAGCCAGGCTCACTCCCATACCCAGATTCATTCCCTTGAGCATCAAAAACCCCAAATTGCCCGCATAAAGTCTCCTTCTCTCCACTCCCACCATCCCCTCTTTCCCTCCTGATATTCCGGGCCTCGCTCACATCCGAGACCCAATACGAATCCCCACCATTGCCAAACAGTTCCCCACTCGAGTCCGTCCCGATCGCCACCGGAAAATCCGAGCACGTACCATAGGCTGCCGAAGCCCCCACAGAACAGCACCTTCGAGTCCCACTTCGATCGGAGCTCCGACCCGAAACCGACCTCGACCCACGGCGGCGGCGTTTTCTGGCAAACAGCCTGAAGCCACCCCTCTTGGGATTGGCAGATATAGGGTTGTTGTTGTTATCATCGTCGAGGAGGGTTAGCTTGGAGAGATCAATAGAAAAAGAAGTGGTACGATCGGAGAGGCAAGGACGCTTGGGATGGAAGCCATTGGAGGAGGAAAGCTTAGGAGGAGTAAGTTGGGGATCGGAGGAGTCTAGAGCTTGCTGGAGGTGGAAAGGTCTCCATGAATGGAGCTGGAAGGCGCAAGCATCTACTGAATGGCGGGAGTCTAGAGCCTTGTGCGACATTGAATGGCAGAATCTTGAACGGAAGGATCAGGATTTGAAACTAAACAAAAGGTTTGGAGACCCAGGTTTCGCAAATCCAATTAGCAGCACCTTGTTTTTAAATTAAAAAATAAAAATGGTTTTGTTTAGAAAGATATTTTTAAGAAGACTTGAAATCAACAGTAGAAATAAGAACTAAGAGTAAATCTTGTTCGTGGTTTAAATAAAGCGACAGAGGACTATTCTATTGGGTCAAGCTAGATCCTTCCAGAGCACGCGTCATTCTCGATTTTTGATAATGCATGAATGTATGCATACATACATACATACATACGGGTTAATCACTCAGTTCATCACCAATTTTTAAGGTGATTTCATTTTAGTTAGTAAAGTGTTAAATCTTTAACGATTGTTGCATATACATTAAACTTTTATTTTGGTCTCTTAATTTTTAAGTCGTTTTAACTTTGGTCATCTCAAAAAAATTCTCTTTTTATGTATTGATCGGGATAAAAAAACTTAAAAATTAAAGTAAAAAATTGTAGAAACTAAAATAATGCATTACAAATTTTTTCTCATATTGTACTTGTTTACCCCTTTGTCGAAAGTTCTAATTTTTTTCAATATTAAATTTTTAAATTTTAAAACATCAATACCAATTAAATAAATTGTTAAAAAAATTTATCTCTTGATAATGTCAAACCATTTGTTACTGTAATATTGAAATTAATTTGTAAGTAATTAAACTAGTTAACTTTGCCTACAAGCCGAACAAGACCCAAAATTATTTTCATCATTTTTTTACCCAAATGAAGAATAAGCAATGAATTTAATTGACTCTAATGATGTTTTCTTTGCTTTTAACATGACATGAAAGGTTCAAGATTATATAATCAAAATAGATTTAAGTTTATAGACAATTAATAAATATAAGTTATTTGAATTGATTTGATTAAGGATAATTTGATAAAAAATAGTAATAGGTTAAATTGATTAATTTATTTATTTTTAATATTATAGTAACAAATAAGTTGATATTATCAATGGATAAAAAATTCAACAATTTATTTAATTAATTTTAAAATTTTGTAAATTAAAATTTCTATATTGGGAAAAAAATAGAATTTTCAGCAATAGGATAAACAAGTACAATTTGATAAATTTTTAATGCATTATTTTAGTTTCTATCATTTTTCCACTTTAACACATTTTTTAACATGGATCAAGACTTAAAGAAAAAGATTTTTTTCAATGACCTAAAAGTTGGGAGACCAAAATAAAAGTTTAAATATGATGTGGACATGATTTGGTGTGTACAGTCAACCGTCATTAAGGATTTAACACTCCAATGACTAAAATTAAAGCATCTCAAAAGTTGGGTGTAACACCCACACCCTCAACCCGATACAATTTGCCGGATCCGGGTTTTGGGTATTACTACACGAATACAGAAAAAAACTTAATATACTTATACAATTTATTAATTGCAACTCAAATCCACACTGACTCAAACTAATTTACATATGTATATACAATAGGTAAATACAATTGCAGTACATGGTAATTTAATTACAAGAAATCTAAATTGAAATCCTCATCTATTACAGTTATCCCAAAATATGGAGTTTGAAGAAAAATTTCAGACTTTGGACACACCATCGAAACTCGCTCTGCATGCATAATAACTCGATATGCCATTTCATTTGGCGTAGCCTTGGCATCGTCCCTCTTGGCGTAAACTCACATTGTCTCACCTGAAATACAATACACACAAGTTAAGTTCATAAGAACTTAGTGAGAGAAACATCACTTACCTGAGTAATACTCGGACATTGCAACTAATGAATCATAATGACGATTTTATCGTTCTTAACCTTTAACTCTGTCTCTGGCAGGTACTTCTTCAAATTCTATTTTTATACACATCGGATATCATACCTTACTCTGCAATCATTCCTTTACCCATCAATGTCTTCAATACATCACTACATCCTTCAATCTCTGAGCCATCATATCTTCACAATTCAAGAATGAACACGTCCACAAATGACAGATACTTCCTTTGAATAATCAAACTTAAATCCTTACTCAATTCGCACTTTCAATACAACCCCTTTATTTCTCTATATCTCTTCAATTCATTATTTTCAATTAAGTCACAGTCTTAAATAATAATTTACCGTATAACCCTAGAGACATCATACCTTACTAAATTGTAACAGTCCATTTTTCAGTGAAATTGGAACAGTAGTTTCGAGACCACAAATCTGATCCGAAAATAAGGTTTATTTTTATTTCATTATATGATCCGTATTATAATTGGCATGTCGTGTGAAAATGTTGATACGAAAATTTTATCGATTAAATGTTTAATTACGAGAATGACTAAATCGCATAAAATGTGAAAGTTGAATTCTAGTAGCTATAAGGATCAAATAGCTATGGAATTCAAAACTAGAGGTCCTTATGTGCTAATTAGACCATTAAAGAAAAGTACGTAGACTCTTGGTGACTCATCCATGGAAATATAGAAAAAGGGTAAGGACTAAATTGGAAATTATAAAATACTTAATTAATTAAAAGATGAAAAGAAAAATATCATCTTATTTTCTCATCATCTTCAACCTAAAAACACATGAAAACCCTAGGAGAGAGAGAAGAGACTTTCAAGGCCTAATTGGGTAAGTTTTCTTGTCTTGTTTTAGTAATTTTGATATTTTTGAAATCGAGATAGCTTAATCTCTCCATTTGAGGGATTAATTTCAAAAGTTATCAAAGTATGGAAAATGGGTCAAGGATGTATATGCTAAAAATTAGAAATTTATGGTAGAAATTGAAAGGTTGTTGATCGATAAACAACTTTTACAAAGTGATTTTTGATGAAAACATGATTTAGAGACTAAAATGTAAACTTGTGAAATTTGATGAAAAATTCTTAATTTTTATGAAAATATGTGCTGTAAAATTTGTAATAGGATTTTGGTTAGGCCTGGAATAGGGAGTAAATTGCACAAGTTTCATTTTCCGAGCCTAGGGACGAAATCAAAATTTATGGAAAAGTTAGGGGCAAAGTGGTAATTTTGCCTAGGACGTAAATTGAGTCCATTTAAATATGAAATGTGTGAAATTTATGGTTAAATTCATTTATATAGATCCAGGCAACACTAATTCGAGGTTAGATCGAGGAAAAGAAAATGTTTCGGATTATTAGATTTCTAACGCGAATAAGTGTCGAGGTAAGTTCGTGTAACTTAATCGGGCATGTAAATATGTTTAGTTGAATGTTTTGTTGTATGTAATGTAAATTATATTGATGTACATTACTTGAATGTTATAATGATAAATTTAATACATCATTGATATAGTGAAAAAGGGTTAAGTCCAGATTGAATATTGAATTCCGATGAATATATGCGCTTTCCCGAAACGAATAAGGTCCTGCATTTGTTACGGATGGGATTTAGCTCGGACGAGTGATCCTATTGACCTTGTTATAGAAAGGAATTAGCTGGGACGGTTAATCTTGATATAATACCTCTCGAGTATATGATATGATTAGGGTTTAGCCTGAACTGGTAATCCTAATTGAACTCTTTTGAGCATACATTATATAAAGGATTTAGCCTGGACTGGTAATCCTGTTATACGATATGTCGCTCGAGAGTGTGTTCCGTGATTAAGTGCCCTGATGGGTACCCTTGAATAAGAATTGACGAATTATGGAATTGTACACCTCGAGTGTACTATTTGAGCATACATCAGAATTTCAATGATTTAACGGACATAGAACTCTTAACATGGCATGAGAATTTTGAGATGAAATGATAATGACTTGAAAGGACTATTACATGATGAGCTCATCTATGTTTACTTGATTGATATAAAGATTTTGGTGACTAACATGTTTGATTGAATGTATGTGTTTAGGCAAATTAGCCAAATGGATGGAAAACATGATATTGTATGCTTAGATTTAATAAACGGGATTGGTAAGTTTAGTTTCCGTTATGCGAACTTACTAAGCATGTAATGCTTACTCTGTTTTATTTTTCCCCTGTTTTATAGTGCTCGGAAGCTCGCAAAGGTTGAAAGATCATTGGATCATCGTCACACTATCAACTAGTCATTTTTGGTATACTTAGTAAAATCATTTTGGTATAATGGCATGTATAGGACAACTTAGCCATCAGTGGCTTGAAAATGATGTTTTGTAACTTAGCCATTGGAATGGCTAGTAATGGTTCATTTTGGTATTACTAAGTAGATTATCATAATATATATACATGTGTTATGTTAAATATATGTGAATCAAATGGTGTTAATGTCTAAGTTAATCCAAGGTAAGTTTATAATCACATAAGCATGTAATGGTATGCCATGTTGAATGATGGAAATTACCTAATTTGAATGTTTGAAATGGTTGGTATTGGATATGTGTTTCAAGTGCAGGTCTTGGGTGAAATTTTGGGTGAGAAATGAAGCTAAAAATGGCTCCATTTTGTCCACACGGGCGTGTGTCCAGACCGTGTGTGACACACGGCTTGATAACATGGGCATGTGGTTAGGTCGTGCATCCCCTGCACCTTAATTTTGAGAAACAGAATGCTCAGAATTGAGCACACGGGCAGAGACATGGGCGTGTGTCTCAGCCGTGTGTGCTACACGGACGTGTGTCTTGGCCGTGTGAAATCTGCCCCTAATTTCGAATTGAATTAATTAACCACACAGCCTAGCACACAGGCGTATGGCATGGCCATCTGTCTAAGTCAAAGAGTTACACGGGGTTGAACACGGCTTGTAACACGAGCGTGTGAGCCTTACACCTTGGAAAAATTTTGTAATTTCACAAAAAATTCTTAGAGATTCTAATTAAGTCCCGACTTGATCCTAATGCTCATATTTTGTAACACCTTAACCCATATCTGTCTCCGAAACAGGGTTACGGAGCATTAACGAATATTTCAGATCAAATATGAACATTACATAATTATCTAACAAACATATTATTTCTTATATAATATCCCAATTAATTCAATTACTTCATTCAAATCAAATCTAATTTTCATACCGAAATATACTATTTATAATCTTAATATAGTACATAAAATTATATATATTCAATAATATTTTATAACATATTTTGCAACACTTTTCAAAATGACAAATACAAATGACCTAGGTACATGCCATTACCAAAAAGATATGTACTTCACCACAATGAGTTTGGGATTGGCCTTAGATGCTAATTTAGCAATTCGACTTTAACCTAACCCACGTACGGAAACAAATCGTACGCTGAGTATAAAATTCAGTGGTACTTCTATAATCTGAATACTTTAGAGAAAATAATATTATAAAGTATACATATTTTATCATACAGTAGACATAGTTTTACAAATAATCATTTCATAGATAAAACATTTGTACTCTTTCTATTCAATCAATTTGCTATCCCAGATAGCTTTCACTATATGACATAATCATGTGTCTCAAATCACATTTCAGTTCATTTTTTGATTTCAATCATAGCATTGTCTCATTCAATAACCATTCCATGAACACATGGTTCATACATTTCATTTTCATGTCTCAATTCAATTCATTTATACCCCTATTAACATGACTCAGACTCGGATGGATACACGGATCCAACTAAAACACACCAATATGGCACCCAGTGCCTCATCGGATAATTCAAAGTAATAGAGTGACACCCAGTGTCTCATCGGCCTTACCGAAGTAAGTTGGTACCCAGTACCTCATCGAATTTATCCGAAGTAATAATATGACACCCAGTGTCTCATCGACTCGTGGTCGAAGTATCCTTGAACTCTTTCAATCCTATGGCATACCAACTATATCCGACTTAGCCCGATACAGTTAATAGGGTTTTCAATTTCCAATCAATACACATAAACTCATAATTCAACTCGATTAAATTTTCATATTTCAATACAATCAACATCCAATATCCTCATTCACATTAATCACAAATTCACTTTCATTCAATTCAATATCAACAATACCAATACTCACCTTAGTTTCACTTATTATGCATATTAAATAATGAATATAACAAATAATTATTAGATTCGAATTATAGAAATACAACCCAGAAATTCTGAGTTATTCCACGTCGACTTTATCTTTCCCCTTTTTAGTCAAGGATTCCTGTACGGCATTAGCTACGGAATTAAAACAATTAAAATTCATCAATACAACACAATTCAATCTCATATTAAATATTTCAATTTTTATCTAACATTTTCCTAAATTCTAATTTAGTCCCTAAACTGAGACTAACTTTATTTCTCACATTTAATTCTTTATTTTCATGCAAATTCCACTTTAGACTAAATTCAACTCCCTATTTTTACATAAATTCCTAAATTTTGAATTTTTCACAATTTAGCCCGTATTACACAAAATTTCCAATGTATTCTACAATTCAATCCTTTTTCATTTCTAACTTGAAAATCTATCAATTTAGTCCCTAATACTCTAATTATTCAACATAGACAACATTTAAAAACTCAATAATTTCTAAAATTTTGACATGGGTTGGGTAGCATTTAATACCGGGATTCTAAAAACATATAAATTATAAGAAAAGGGACTAAATTGACTTACCAATTGAGCTTGGAACCCTTGAAAATCCTAGCTTTTTCTCCTTTTTTTCTCTTTTTCTTTTCTTTCTTTCCTTCTCTGTTTCGTTTCTGCTTTAGCTTTCTCTTTCTCTTTCTATTTATTTATTTATTCTTCATTTGTTTTATTATATATAACATAACATAATATAATATATATACTTATATATACTTATATGTTAAAGTAAAAGATATTTAAATAATATATATTAAATTAAAAAAAAATCTTCCTTATGTCGCCTCATTTATGAGCAATGGCATAATTATTTATTTAGCCCATTTAATTTTTCTTTAATATATAATTCAGCTTTCACCCTATATGCAATTTAGTCATTATACCTAATTAGTTTTAATTCAAGCAAATTCACTTAACCGAAACCTAATTAACTACACAACTAAAAATATTTATGAATCCGATTTATGAGAACTAAGTCTCGGGAATGCATTTTTTTATTTTGATCATTTTTAATTAATTAACTATCAAAACGCTAAAATTTCCAAACGAAACTTTAATACTAACTCAATGACACTCCGTAAATATTTATAAAATATTTATGGCTCAGTTTATGAAATTGAGGTCTCGATACCTCAGTTTCAAAACTAATTAATTTGATAAATATTTCTAAAGCACAAATCACTAATTCATAAGCCTTCCTAAATTCACGATTGGCTCATAAATATTAAATAATAATTTATAAGCTCACTTGTCAGATTTTAGTAGTTTCGAACCACTTTTTCTAACATAACTAAAAATTAGGTTGTTACATATTGGACCTCGAGGTTCCAATTGAGAGACGTTTTGAATGTTCTCGGCTAATGAATAGTAATTTACATAAATTATTTGTAAAATGTTCTAAAAGTTTTGGTAATACTCCAAAATCCTGTTCTGACGACGAATGCGGGTTAGGGGTGTTACATTTAGTGGTATCAGAGCTACGGTTTAGCTGATTCTCGAATTTGACGTAGCAAACACGAGTTTAGCTATACATACCATTATATAAATTGTGATAGTGTGATGACTCCTAATCATTTTAAATGTGTTTTTCATATAGTAATGTCATCCAACCGAGCTAAAGCTGAATCCGAGGAAGCTGAGAGCAATGCTTCAGCTTTAATTCAAAGAGTTGCGTCTACGTCTAGTAGTGAAAGGCCCGTGTCTGAGGGCAAAAGTGAGGAGGCGAAACAAGCCTTCTTTCAAATGATGAATGAATGGTTTACACAATACTTGAGAACAAACCCTGCTGTATAACGACCTCCCCCACATGCTCCCCAACCGATTCTTGAGGTACCACAAGGTGTTAAACCTGTTAGAATTGGTAAGCCTCTGATAGATAAAATTCGTAAGCATGGGGTAGTAGAATTTAGAGCTACCACAGATGATGATCCGGAAAGGGCTAAATTTTGGTTAGAAAATACCGTCCGAGTTTTTAATGAATTATCTTGTACGTTTGTTGAATGTTTGAAATGTGCAGTATCTCTACTGAAAGATACAACTTATCATTGGTGAAATACCATAAATTTAGTGGTACCGAGAGAGAATGTTACATGGAAATTCTTCTAGGCTGAATTCAGGAAGAAATATGTTAGTCAGAGATTTATGGACCAGAAAAAGAAAGAATTTTTAGAACTTAAACAGGGAAACATGACTGTATCCGAATATGAACGGGAATTTATTTGGTTGAGCAAATATGTTAGAGAATGGGTTCTAACTGAGGCTGAAATGTGTAAACGCTTTGAAGAAGATTTAAATAAAGACATCAAATTATTGATTAAAATTCTCGAAATAAGGGAATTTACGGTGTTAGTCGGTTGAGCAAACAAAACTGAGGAATTGAGTAAGGAAAAGAGACAAGGTGAAAGAGAGGCTCGGGTTTCTGGAAAAAGAACTATGAGTAAGTCACAATCATTTGCTTCTAAGAAATTAAAGAGGTATTATGATCGTGTTACCACCTCTACGGGATATTCTGCAAGAGAGCGAGGCTCTCAACGTTCTAACCCAAAGTCTTCATCTCTATCTGTGACTAGTGTGGGTAGTGTTGGTAATCCCAAATCGAAATGTAAACATTGTAACAAATTTCATCATGGGGAATGTTGGTCTAGAAGTAGAGCTTGTTTTGGATGTGGTTCACTTGAGCATTTTCTTAGAGATTGTCCAGATAGAGTTGAAAAGGAGATAGAACCAACTCCAAAGTCGAGTAATCCTGTCTCTAGGGGCAGACCACCTTGCCATCCCGGCAATGTTAGTGGCAGTCAAGATACTACCAAGGATACAACAGTTAGATCTGAGGCACGAGCACTTGTAAAAACATATGCTATTCTTGCTAGAGAAGATGCCTCTGCACCAAACGCCATTACTGGTACATTCTCTACTTGATACTGATATTACTGCTTTGATTGATACTGGTTCCACACATTCATACATATGCACAAACCTAGTGACTATTAAAAATTTACCTATTGATTTTATTGAATTTGTGGTTAAAGTTTCAAACCCCCTGAGCCGGTGTGTTATGGTGGATAAAGTTTGTAAGAACTGTCTGTTGATGGTAAAAGGTTATTGCTTTTCGACTGACTTGATGTTATTGTCATTTGATGAATTTGATGTGATTTTGGAAATGGATTGGTTAACCCGATATGATGCAGTGGTGAATTGTAAACAGAAATATATTGTATTGAAAAGTGAGAATGGTGAATTACTTCATGTTGAATCTGATAAACTGGATGGATTACCTAATGTGATTTCAGCAATGTCAGCACAGAAATATGTCAGAAAAAGTTATGACGCTTATATCATATATGTGTTGGATACTAAAGCATCTGAGTCAAAGATTCAGTCAGTAGCGGTTGTATGTGAATTTCCTGATGTATTCCTAGAAGAATTACCTAGTTTACCACTGGAAAGAGAAATTGAATTCTCTATAGATCTTGTTCCGGGTACAACACTTATATTTATAGCACCTTACAGAATGGCTCCTACTGAATTGAAAGAGCTGAAAGTACAGTTGCAAGAATTAATTGACAGAGGTTTTGCTCGACCTAGTTTCTCATCGTAGGGTGCGCTGGTTTTGTTCATAAAGAAGAAATATGGATCGTTGAGGCTGTGCATTAATTATAGACAACTCAACAAAGTTACAATAAAGAACAAGTATCCATTGTTTGGTTCCTTTCAACTACGGCTAAAAGAATCGGATGTACCAAAGACAACTTTAGAACCAGGTATGGACACTATGAGTTTCTTGTGATGCCATTTGGCTTAACAAATGCACCTGCAGTGTTTATGGATCTGATGAACAAAATTTTTAGCCCGTATTTAGACAGGTTTGTGGTGGTATTTATTGATGATATTTTGGTTTACTCTCGGAATGAAAATAAACATGCTGAGTATTTGAGAATAGTGTTGTAAACTCTACGAGAGAAACAATTGTATGCCAAATTAAGTAAATGTAAATTTTAGCTACGGAAAGTTAGTTTTCTTGAGCATATAGTATCTGCTGAAGGTGTCAGAGTAGACCCAAATAAAATTTCAGCCATTGTTAATTGGAAGCCACCGAAGAATGTGTCTAAAGTCTAAAGTTTTCTGGGACTAGCTGGTTATTATCGGAGATTTGTAAAAAGTTTTTTAATGATAGCTTCCCCGATGACTCGTCTGTTACAAAAAGATGTAAAGTTTGAGTGCTGAAAAATGCCAGCAAAGTTTTGACAGATTAAAGGCTTTATTGACAGAAGCACCTGTGTTAGTCCAGCTTGAGTCGGGTAAGGAATTTATAGTTTATAATGATGCATCATTGAATGGCTTAGGCTGTGTATTGATGCAAGAAGGTAAAGTAGTAGCCTATGCTTCAAGACAGCTAAAACCACATGAAAAGAACTACCCGACACACGATCTTGAATTGGCAGCCATAGTGTTTGCATTAAAAATCTGGCGGCATTACTTGTTTGGTGAAAAATGTCACATATTTACTGATCATAAAAGTCTGAAATATTTGATGTCACAAAAAGATTTGAATTTGAGACAGTGCAGATGGCTTGATTTATTGAAAGATTATGATCTTGTTATTGACTACCATCCGGGAAAAGCCAACATAGTGGCAGATGCTTTGAGCAGAAAATCCTTGTATACTTTGCGAGCAATGAACACTCGATTGTCATTGTCTGATGATGGTTCAATCATAGCTGAGTTAAAATTTAGACCAATGTTTTTGCAATAGATCTCTAAAGCTCAGAAAAATGATAGTAAGTTGCAAGCAAAACGTGTACAAAGTGAATCGACTCCTGACTCAGAATTTCAGATCGGGATTAATGGTTGTTTGTTATTTAGAGGCAGAGTATGCGTACCGAAAAGTTCAGAGCTAGTACAGAAGATTTTGAATGAAGCTCACAATGGTAACATGTCTATACATCTGGTAGTAATAAAATGTAAAATGACCAGAAAAAGGTGTACTGGTGGCCGTGAATGAAACGAGATATTTCTGAGTTCGTATCTAAGTGTTTGATATGTCAGTAAGTAAAAGCTGAACATCAGTTGCCTTCTGGACTATTGCAACCGGTTACAATACCAAAATGGAAATGGGAAAGAATTACTATGGACTTTGTAATGGGATTACCCTTGTCTCCAATGAAGAAAGATGTCATTTGGGTAATTGTTGATCGGTTGATAAAGTCTGCACACTCTATTCCGACACGTATGGATTATTGCTTGGATAAATTGGCTGAATTATATGTTTCTAAGATTTTCAGATTGCATCGAGTGCCTGTTTCCATTATTTCAGATAGAGATCTTCGGTTTACTTCTCGATTGTGGAGTAAATTGTAATAATCTCTGGGTACTCAGTTGCACTTTAGCACTGCATTTCATCCCCAGACAGATGGTCAATCTGAACGGGTAATACAGATCTTGGAAGATATGCTTCGATGTTGTATACTTAAGTTTGAAGGTAACTGAGAAAAGAATTTGCCCTTGGTTGAATTTACTTATAAAAAGGGTTATCAGTCTAGTATTAAAATGGCACCGTATGAAGCCTTGTATGGTCACAAATGTAGAACTCCATTATACTGGACAAAACTCAGTAAGAAAAAGTTACACGGAATTGACTTGGTCTGAGAGACTGAGGAAAAAGTGAAAGTAATTTGAGACAGTTTGAAAGCAGCCTCTGATCGTCAAAAGTCCTATGCTAATTTGAAATGAAAAGAAATAGAATTTCAAGTCGGTGATTATGTATTCTTGAAAGTGTCACATTGGAAGAAATTTCTCCGGTTTGGTCATAAAGGAACACTAAGTCGACGGTTCATTGGACCATATGAGATTACATAAAGAATTTGACCGGTTGCTTATCGATTAGCTTTGCCACCAGAACTTGATTGGATTCATAATGTTTTTCATGTGTCTATGGTACGGTGGTATCGATCCAATCCTTCACATGTTATCTCTCTGACAGAGGTAGACATTCAGCTTGATATGACAGATAGTGAAAAACTAATAAAATCTTAGCTCGGGAAATAAAAGAATTAAAAATAAGAAGGTGGTGTTAGTAAAAGTTCTTTGGCAACTACATGGCATAGAGGAAGCTACCTGGGAGCCGGAGGATACTATGAGGAAGCAATACCCGAACTTTTTACTGGTGAGATTTTCGAGGACAAAAATTCTTAAGGGGGAGAGTTGTAACAACCCATTTTTTAGTAAAATCAGAATAGTGGTTCCAGGACAACAAATCTGATTCGAAAATAAGGTTTATTTTTATTTCATTATATGGTTCATATTATAATAGGCATGTCATGTGAAAATGTTGATACAAAAATTTTATCGATTAAGTGTTTAATTACGAGAATGACTAAATCGAATAAAATGCAAAAGTTGAATTCTAGTAGCTATAAGGATCAAATAGCTATGGAATTCAAAACTAGAGGTCCTTATATGCTAATTAGACCATTAAATAACGGTATGTAGATTCTTGGTGACTCATCCATGCAAAATATAGAAAAAAAGGCAAGGACTAAATTGGAAATTGTAAAATACTTAATTAATTAAAAGATGAAAAGAAAATATCATCTTATTTTCTCATCGTCTTCAACCTAAAAACACATGGAAACCTTAGGAGAGAGAGAAGAGACTTTCAAGGCCTAATTGGGTAAGTTTTCTGGTCCCATTTTTAGTAATTTTGATATTTTTGAAACTGAGATAGCTTAATCTCTCTATTTGAGGGATTAATTTGAAAAGTTATCAAAGTATGGAAAACGGTTCAAGGATGTATATGCTGAAAATTAGAAATTTATGGTAGAAATTGAAAGGTTGTTGATAGGTAAACAACTTTTACAAAGTGATTTTTGATAAAAACATGATTTAGGGACTAAAATGTAAACTTGTGAAATTTGATGAAAATTCCTTAATTTTTATGAATACATGTGCTAGAAAATTTGTAATGAGGTTTTGGTTAGGCTTGGAATAGGGAGTAAATTGCACAAGTTTCATTTTTTGAGCCTAGGGACGAAATCGAAATTTACGGAAAAGCTAGGGGCAAAATGGTAATTTTTCCTAGGACATAAATTGAGTCCATTTAAATGTGAAAAGTGTGAAGTTGATGGTAAAATTCATTTATATAGATCCAGACAACACTAATTCGAGGCTAGATCGAGGAAAAGAAAAGGTTTCGGATTAGTAGATTTCTAACGCGAATAAGTGTCGAGGTAAGTTCGTGTAACTTAATCGGGCATATAAATATGTTTAATTGAATGTTGTGTTGTATGTAATGTAACTTATATTGATGTACATTATTTTAATGCTATAATGAGAAATTTAATACATGCTCGATATGGTGAAAATATGTGCTTTCCCGAAATGAATAATGTCCTGCATTTGTTACGGATGGGATTTAGCTCGGACGAGTGATCCTATTGACCTTGTTATAGAAAGGATTTAGCCCAGAGAGGTAATCTTGATATAATACCTCTCGAGCATATGATATGATTAGAGTTTAGCCTGAACTTGGTAATCCTAATTGAACTCATTTGAGCATACGTTATATAAGGAATTTAGCCTGGACTGGTAATCCTGTTACACGATATGTCGCTCGGGAGTGTGTTCCTTGATTAAGTGCCCTAATGGGTACCCTTAAATAAGAATTGACGAATTATGGAATTGTACACCTCGAGTATACTACTTGAGCATCCATCGGAATTTCAATGATTCAACAGACATAAAACTCTTAACATGGCATGAGAATTTTGAGATGAAACGGTAATGACTTGAAAGAACTATTGTATGATGAGCTCATCTATGTTTACTTGATTTATATAAAGATTTCGGTAACTAACATATTTGATTGAATGTATGTGTTTAGGCAAATTAGCCAAATGGATGGAAAACATGATATTGTATGCTTAGATTTAATAAACAAGATTGGTAAGTTTAGTTTCCGTTATACGAACTTACTAAGCATGTAGTGCTTACTCTATTTTAATTTTCCCCTGTTTTATAGTGCTTGAAAGCTTGCGAAGGTTGGAAGATCATTGGAGCATCGTCACACTATCAACTAGTCATTTTGGGTATACTTAGTAAAATCATTTTGGTATAATGGCATGTATAGGACAACTTGGCCATCGGTGGCTTGAAAATGATGTTTTGTAACTTAGCCATTGGAATGGCTAGTAATGGTTCATTTTGGTATTATTAAGTAGATTATCATAATATATATATATATATATATATACATGTGTTATGTTAAATATATGTGAATCAAATGGTGTTAATGTCTAAGTTAATCCAAGGTAAGTTTATAATCACATAAGCATGTAATGGTATGCTATGTTGAATGATGGAAATTGCCTAATTTGAATGCTTGAAATGGTTGGTATTGGATGTGTGTTTTAAGTGCAGGTCTTGGGTGAAATTTTGAGTGAGAAATGAAGCTAAAAATGGCTCCATTTTGTCCACACGGGCAGGCGCACGGGCGTGTGTCTAGACCATGTACACACGGGCGTGTGTCTAGACCATGTGTGACACACAGCCTGGTAACATGGGCATGTGGTTAGGCCGTGTGTCCCTTACACCTTAATTTTGAGAAACAGAATACTCAAAATTGAGCACACGGGTAGAGACACGGGCATGTGTCTCAGTCGTGTGTGCTACACGGGCGTGTGTCTTGGCCGTGTGAAACTTACACCTAATTTTGAATTGAATTAATTCACTACACGGCCTAGCACAGCGTGTGACATGGCCATGTGTGCAAGTCAGAGAGTTACACGGGGTCGAGCACGGCCTGTAGCACAAGCGTGTCCCAAGGTCACACGAGCGTGTCCCTTGGACCACATGGGTGTGTGAGCCCTGCACCTTTGAAAAATTTTATAATTTCGCTAAAAATTCTTAGAGGTTCTGATTAAGTCTTGACTCAATCCTAATGCTCGTATTGGACCTTGAGGGTCCAATTAAGGGATGTTTTGAATATTCTCGGCTAATGAATAGTAATTTACATAAATTATTTGTAAAATGTTCTAAAAGTTTTAGTAATGCTCCGAAACCCTGTTTCGACGACGGATGCGGTTAGGAGTGTTACATAAATAATCTTAAGAGCCATACTGATTACACCAATCAACTTAATACAAAATTTGCCACAAAAAGAATTTCTTTAGGATACGCCACTGAGAGCCTTATTGTGGTGCACCATGAAGGCAATTCTGTTAGAGTTCACCATGAAGGAAGTTTCTTTGGAGTGCGCCACCGAAAGCTATTCCTTCATAATTTGCCACAATGGCTATTCTTTCATTGTTCGCCACAAAGACTATTATTTCATAGTTTGTCACAAAGGTTATTCTTTCATAGTTTGCCATAAAGGCTATTCTTTCCTAATGTGTTTACAAAATGGATTTGTCTAAAGTCTCAATACGTGAGGTTTTCCCATCATCATCCTCGGACAAGCAGAGAACCCTATTGGGTAATCACCATTCCTTAATTCTTTTCAGAGGATGCTAGGACCATGGACTTTTCCTTCATAGTTCTTATCATAATTTGTGTTTTCAATCCCGGCAGACTCCATTAGAAACATTGCAGTGAACAGACATAGACTTTCTTGACAGGCTCTTCATGCATTGACATAATCTAAATTCAACCTTTACTTCACTAACATACACCCAAATAGAACACACATCTCATAGCATACATTTCAGACATATACATGCTCAATCATATTTTAATATTTTAACACTCGTACACCAATCATCACATATTATACCCTTCATGACTTTGGATCCATAGTTCAATCAATTCTCTATAGATGACTCATAATATGAATAGTACACATGTAAGAGTCAGTATAGAACTTACCTGATTTTTACCTACTGCAGTTAAAAGCTCCAGATTTAGACATCTAACACGAAAATGACAGCATTCGTTGTTTAAAAAGCATAAGAACACCATTAAAATTCATTCGCATACTACTTATCATGATCTCAAACACATATAACCGTTATACAAAACCTTATTTCTTTATCTTATTGTTCATACAGCTCTAACAAACTTACTTTTTCATAACTTTAACATGTAGAGTCATAATACTTACCTTAACATGGAGTAACCACTGACAAAGATCCAGATCTACAACTCCAGCATAAGGAGAAAGAAATACCATTGGTTTCTTAATATTCAAATAGTAGTACTTTTGAAAAAGAAAGAAGAAAAACTCCTCTTTTCTCTAGCTTGAATATCTATATAAATAACCTAAGTCCTCATTGGAACTTGACACATGTTACAAACTTTCAAAACTGTCTTTATAAATGGTTTACAGCTCTAGAGAGAACAAAAATGAATATTCAATATATATATTTGGTTCATCTATTCTATTGGTTTCTAACCAAATCATTTATAATTTAACTATCACAATAACTCAATGAAGTTGGTGTACAATTCCTTCGGTGCTAACCCAATTTACCGAAAATCCTCAATACTCTTGTAACAACCTGTTTTTAGTTAAATCGAAACAATAGTTTTGAGACCACAAATTTGAGGTCAAAATAATTATTATATTATTATTTTAATGTCTATAGCATGATAGTATGATTGTGTAAAAGTTTCGCTAAGAAATTTTATCATTTAAGTGTTTAATTTGATAAAAAAGACTAAATCGCGTAAAGTGTAAAACTTGAGTTCTAATAGGTAAAGGTGTCTAATAGCTATGGAAACTTAAAGTGGAGGTTCTTATGTTGTAATTACCATTGTTAATATGAGTGGACAAAGATGAACATCTTTTTAATGGTTTTAAAGGTTAATGTATAAGGTTAATTTTGTAATTTAGTTAATAAGAATAATTAAATAAAATAAAAACAATTATCATCTTTTCAGTCATCATCTCCAATCGATTTCTAGGGTAGAAGAAAGCCATTTTCTAAGCTTCAATATTCAGCTAAGGCAATTTGCCCAATTAGGTACAATTTTTGTCTCCTTTTTTAAGATTTCTATGTTTTTGAGATCGTTGCAGCTTAATCTAGCTAGCCCAGGGACTAATTTGCAAAATTGTTAAAGGTTTAGGGTTTTTCCATTGATGAATGTATGTGTATTGTGATGTTAGATGATAGAAAATGCATGCTTGTGGTTAGATAAACAACATTTGTAAAGTGATTTTTGACAAAATTGTTATTTAGGGATTTAATTGAGAAATGTTAAAATATTAAAGGAAAAAGTGTAAAGTTGCCTTAATGTGTATTTTGGACTAAATTGAATTGAATGATAGCTAAATAAGTTAATTTTAATTACATTTAGATCAAGAAAAGTGAAATTCAGATTTAAATCGGGGGAAAAATAAGGTTTTGGACTAGTCGATCCGTTCTATCATTTTAGCGATCAAGGTAAGTTCGTATGTTAATAAGATTATTATAATTGTGTTTTAAATGATTTAATATTGAATAAATTGTGTATACAGCCTTGCAGATATAATCGAAGAAGATTTGACATTGGGAAATCCCGGTTGAATCTTAGGAATAGATTAGGATACGAATGACATGTCATTAGAGGTTATGTGATTGGGTGCTGGTCTGTACGTCCTACCGGTGGCTAAGTTATCTGGCATGCGTTGAGGATTCTCATTAGCTTGTGTGAACAGCACCGTATAGCTTCGTCATGATTGTCGGCTTTTGTGAGCAGACCCGTTATTAGCTTAAGAGTGAGCATTATATGTAATATGAGGTCGAGATAGCTTTGGCTATGTATTGGCACTTAGGGTGCGAGATTCCCGAGTATCCGATAGTATTCCGAATTATAGAAATCAGAGTAATTCTCAGTATTTTCTTATTTTTATCAATAGAACATATTACATCTTTTATATATACAAACTATATCTCTAATTTAGGAAACTCTAAGTTAGGAAAGATACTAATATTAGGAGATATGATCCCTTAAAATAAGGGATTATAATAAAAAGAATATTTACAGAATCCTTTAACTGAAAGGATGACAACAGTTCGTATATTTCTATAATTTCTACACTCTCCCTCAAGCTGGAGGATATACATTATATAATCCCAGCTTGAATTGGAATTTATTGAAAACAGGCTTTGGTAAAGCGTTAGTAAGAATGTCTGCAATCTGTCCTTCTGAAAGAATGTATGAAAGAGTGGCTGTCTTTTTGTTGACTTGGTCAGCAATAAAATGCCTATCAATCTCAACATGCTTTGTTCGGTTATGTTGAATTGGGTTCTTGGCAATCTAAATGGCAGATTGATTATCACACAAAATTTCAAAGTGATCCTCCTGATTAGTGACAAGTTCTTTAAGTAATTTAAGTAGCCAAATTCCTTCGCATATACCCAAAGCTAGTGCTCTAAATTCAGCTTCAACACTACTTCTTGAAACGACAGATTATTTTTTACTTCTCCAAGTTGTAAGGTTACCGCAAACAAAAATGCAGTAGCCACTAGTGGATCTTCTTTCAGTGAGATCTCTGGCCCAACTAGAGTCTGTAAAAATCTTAACAGTTCTGTCTTGTGTCTTCTTAAACATTAAGCCGTGTCCTGGAGTTTTCTTCAATTACTTGAGAATTCTATTTGCTGTTGTCATATGCTCTTCAGTAGGATTAATCATATGTTGACTTATCACATTTACAAGACGGCTATATCTGGCCTCGTCAAGGATAAGTAGATTAGTTTCCCAACTAATCTTTGAAATTTGTCTTTGTCTACTAAGGACCCATCTTCTTTGTTGAATCTCAAGTTTGCCTCCATTGGTGTATTAGCCGGCTTAGAACCAAGAAAACTAGTTTCTTTGAGTAAATCAAGTACATACTTTCTTTGGTTGATCACAAGTCCTTCTTTTGATCTTGCCACTTCCATTCCTAGGAAATACCTTAGCTTTCCCAAGTCCTTGGTTTCGAATTTACTGTTTAACAACTTCTTCAAATTGCTAATCTCTTCCTCATCATCTCCAGTAAGAATTATGTCATCCACGTACACAATTAGGATAGCTTTCTTATTTGTAAAAGTTACCTTGATGAAAAGAGTATGATCGGCAAGGAACTGCTTGTAGCCATTTTTAATAATAACTTTAGTGAACCTCTCGAACCAAGCTCTGGGTGATTGTTTTAATCCGTATAGAAACTTGTTGAGCTTGCAAACCTTGTTACTACCTTTAACAAACTTTAAGCCAGGTGGCAATTTCATATAGACTTCTTCCTTTGTCTCGCCATTAAGAAATGCATTTTTTACATCAAGTTGGTGTAATCGCCAATCGCAATTTACAGCCAAACTTAGGAGTACTCGAACAGTGTTAAGCTTTGCCACAGGTGCAAAAGTTTCTGTGAAATCTATCCGATATGTTTGCGTAAAGCCTCTGGCCACTAGTCTAGCTTTGTATCGTTGGATACTACCATTGGAGTTATACTTTACAACAAAGATCCATTTACATCCAACAACTGTTTTTCCTTGAGGAAGGTTTGTAACGGTCCAAGTAGCATTTTTCTCTTGTGTACAAATTTCCTCTTCAACAATCCTTCTCCATTTTGGATCCTTTAGAGCTTCAGCTATGCTTGTAGAAACCTGTTCTTTATCCAAGGTTGCTATAAATACTTGAAAAGAAGGCATCAATGAATTATAACTAGCAAATTTTTCAATAGGATGCTTGGTGCACTGTCTAACCCCTTTTCTAATAGCAATAGGAAAGTCATCTAGAGTAGTGGACTTACTGATTTCTTCTTCCATTTCGGCAGCTAGACCCAAATCCAATTCTCGATAAGAATCAGATTGCAAAACAGTCTCAAGGATATATATTTTTTTCTTATGTAGACACGAAGCTGTTTGGGTGGTATTGTTTTTGGAAGACTTTCAATGGGAGTAGGTGTATTTTCAGGAAGGATGTTTAAAGTAGGTGTGGTTGAATCAGTGATAAGTAGTACAGGAGAATCAATGAGAGTAGTCACGGGTGACAAATCTACAGGTAAAGGCAAAAATGGTGGCAATTTTTAAGGTTGAGAATGAAGATTAGGAGGAAATACCTGATGTGGCTGAAAATCACTTCATGTTTCTTCCTGAATTTTAGCCGGAGTGAAATAGGGATCCTGCTCATAAAATGTTATATCCATAGTGGTAAAAAATTGTTTAGAAGGAGGATGATAGCATTTATAACCGTTCTTAAGTGAAGAATACCCAACCAGTACACATTTCAAAGACTTAGGATCTAACTTGGACTTATTAGGAGCAATATTTTGGATAAAAATAATGCAACCAAAGATTTTAAGTGGTAGAATGGAGGAGATAGGCTTAAAATGGGGGAAAGTGCTGCAAAAATATAGATTGAGGTGTTTGAAATTTTAAAACCTTACTAGGCATTCGGTTGATTAAGTATGTGACAGTTAATAAGGCTTCCCCCTACAAATATACATTAGTGGTAAACAGAAGAGAATGGGTAACTTCAAGGAGGTGCCTATTTTTTCTTTCGGCAATGCCATTTTGTTGTGGGGTTCCAACATAAGAACTAAGCTGAACTATGCCCTTTTCCCTGAAAAAATCACCCAAAGAACTAGCAAAAAATTCACTGCCATTATCAGATTTAAAGAGCTGGATTTTAGACCCAAATTGAGTGAGAACCACGTTATAAAATTGCGTAAAAACACCAGCAGTTTTAGATTTATCTTTCAGCAAATAAGTCTAAGTTATCCTACTGTGATCATCAATGAAAGTGATAAACCACTTACAATTATTAGCATTCTTCACCCGAGAAGGACCCCAAATATCACTATGGATCAAAGAAAAAAGGTGAGAAGGCTTGTATGTAGAAGAAAAATAAGATGATTTAGTATGTTTGGCAAGAGAGCAAACTGTGCAAGAAAAAGAAGTTGGCCTTTTATTAATGAATAGAGCAAGACACAATTTCTCAAGGTATTGGAAACTAGGATGGCCTAAACGAAAATGCCATAACATAACAGTATCAACTTTTTTTAAAGCGGTGAAAGATTTGAAGATCTCAGTTTTAAGAGAGGAAGGGGGGATATAGAGGCCATTCTGCAAGCTAGCTTTACCAATCATCTTTTTCGAGTTCAGTACCTGCAAAGTACAATCAAGATTATTAAAAATTGTGGAGCAGTGCAAGTCTGTGGAAAGTTTACTAACAGAAAAGAGATTGCAAGCTAGATTTGGTACAAAGAGAACATTTTTAAGTACAATATGTTCATTGAGAACAACAGTGCCATGTCCTTCTATTTTGCACAAAGAACCATCAGCCGTTTTGACAGCTTTACCAAAAGTTTGGAAAAAATTATGAAACAAGGCCTTGTTACCAGTCATATGATCCGTAGCACCAAAATCGAGGATCCAATTAAGAGTGAACTGGGAGGAGAAAAATACTGTAGAAGAAGGGTTACCTTTTGGTTCTTTTATGACCAGACTACCCTCACAAGACCCCTGAAACTTTCCAAACAGTTTTTGAAGTTTAGCAATCTATTGTTGGTGAAACTAGTGACAGATGTGGCAGCGACAAGGCTAGATTTATTATCTCAAGAGTTCTTGGACTTCCAATCTTTAGGCTTACCATGAAGCTTCCAACACTTCTCCTTGGAGTGGCCGGGCTTTTTACAATGATCACACCAAGGTCTCCCCAGTTTGGAAGAGGGAGATGATTGATGGGTCAGTAAGGCAAATCCTTCAGGAGTGGAATATGGTTCATCAGGCAGCATCACACACTTTCGGCTTTCTTCCTTCTTGACCATAGAGAAAGCCTCTTGAAGGGAGGGAAGAGGAGAAATAGCCAAGACCCTGTCGCGAACCTCGTCCAGGTCCTTGTTTAAGCCTTGGAGAAATTGAAAAAAGCCTTTACTGAGTGACAATTTGCTGATAAAGGGTAGCATCTCTTGGATCTGCCTAATCATGTTATGCATACAAATCTAATTGCTGCCAAAGAGCAGTAAGTGTATTGTAGTAGAGAGTGACGGGCATGGTTCCCTGCTTAAGGGTGGCTGCCTGATCTTCAACATGATACAATTCGGCGATGTTATCAATGCTAGAGTAGGTTTCACGGACTGCAATCCAGATTTCAGCGGCTGTGGTGTAAAGAAGAAAGTTTTTGCTTATACTCGGGGTCATGGAATTAAGGAGCCAAGTCATAACCTGACCATTGTCACGCATTTACTTAGTAAAACCAGTGTCAGTCACAGCAGGCTTCTTGATTTAACTAGTAACATAGCCCAATCTTTCCTTACCCAAGAGAAAAATCTAAACCGATTAGGACCATTCAAGAAAATTGTTGCCATTCAATCGATGGTAGGTGATAGTTAGACCAGACGAACCTGATTGAGCATCAGAACCAGAAATTTTTTTTAAATTTGAAGTAATCTCCGGAGTAAGAGAAGGAGATGTAGAAGAAGAAGTGTCGGACATGGTCTAGGTTGGAAAGAAACCGTAACCTAATTTGATACCATGTAGAAATCAAAGTAATTCTCTATATTTTCTTATTTTTATCAATAGAACATATTACACCTTTTATATATACAAACTATGTATCTAATTTAGGAAACTCTAAGTTAGGAAAGATACTAATATTAGGAGATATGATCCCTTAAAATAAGGGATTGTAATAAAAAAAAATATTTATAGAATCCCTTAACTGAATGGATGACAACAGTTCCTATATTTCTATAATTCCTACACGAATAGTTCAACGGGTATATCGAATGTTTGAAATGGTGATAAATAGATATGTATCAGTACAGGTATGTACGGGAACTATATAAGCATTGAATCTATGGAAGTTGTGAATTCATGGTTAATTGTGA
Organism: Gossypium anomalum; assembly: GCA_025698475.1. Lineage (NCBI taxonomy): Eukaryota > Viridiplantae > Streptophyta > Magnoliopsida > Malvales > Malvaceae > Gossypium > Gossypium anomalum. Next base: position 17,295,024 of record CM046963.1, on the reverse strand, counting down.
GATTGAATATATGTTAACATTGTGATTAAATGTTTTGTAGTATGTTACATTCATATTATTGAATGGTAATTGAATGGTGAGCTTTGCTTATTATTTCATACGAGCTTACTAAGCTTTATAGCTTACTTTGTTTATTTTTCCATGTTTTATAGTGATTTTTTGAAGTTAAAAACAGCGGTGGCGGTGAGATTAGATACTGTAGCGTGAGATAAAAAGTAAGTTAAACGAATTGCACCACACCACCGCCCCAAACCCACCCTAAATCTACATAATTTAATGAGTTCAAAGAGGGATAACAACGTTTTTTTTTTCTTTCCAACCATTTAGAAGTATAGGATTAAATCTAATCAAATTTGATTCAGAATTTCATGGATTTTTTAAACCTTTTCTCATTAAAATTATTTTTATAATATAGAAAAATAAATTATGATTTTTTTATTTTTATTTTATTATATTTTAGAATTTATTTTAAAATTATTTTTTGAGTAAAGTTGTAAGAAATTTTTAGCTATAAGTAAAAGGTGAAATTAGTTATTACTTATCGAATTGATGTGTAATTTCATTATTTAGTTAATGAATAACAAGAAGTTAATGAAAAATGAGCATTGGATGGTAAGACATGTTACTAGCGAAACCAATCAAATTATAAATCAGATTACCAATGTGATCTCTATGGGACTTGGAGGGGTTAATGTTTTGACAACAGTTCCTACAAATCTAGTTGATGCCATTGAGAGTGATAAAGCTAGTGGTGCTTTTGATTTTACCAATGTTTTCTTTTCACAAAAAGAAAAAGAAAAAGAGAGACTAAAATGAGATAACCAGAAAATATGAGTGACCATAACCTAACTTTTGATAGATAGGTGACCAAAATGTAATTTTAACTTTTGTTTAACAACCATTTGTAGAATTTAACCTAAAATTCAGTAGTCAGGCAGCCGGATGCGCAATCCAAGGGTAACCCCGTAAACATGTCCGTCTGGTATTTTGGTAATTTTCCGTCTACTGAAAAGTGAAAAGGCTGAAACTAAGGGCCAGTTCTGCATTACTTTTCAAAAGCACTTCTGGAAGAAAAGCTGTGCAGAACAAGCTGCTTTTGGCTGAAATTTTTAACTTTTTAGAGGTACTTTTGAAAAGCACTTCTGAAAAGGAGAAGTTAAAATTTTTAGCTTTTCCTCTTCCAAAAGCACTTTTAGTGCTTAATTACTTTTTCACCCCTCCAATAACATAGTACTTCCCCTTGTTTTATCTTGGTACTTAATTACAAATGTGTTAAAATTATTAATTAAAAATAAAAAATATTTTTTAAAATACTAACTACAAATATTTAATAGTTACATTTCAATATTTAAAATATAGTTTATATATTCTAATTAAATTTTATAAATAATTAATATTTATTGCTTAAAAATATTTAAAATTTATATTTTATATATTAAAATATTAACAAGAAGTTATAATAATTTTTTTATATTCTTACTAAAATATAATAATATTAACTAATTTAAATATTATTTAAATACATATTTATTATTTGATAATAACATATCTAAAATAAACACTTATTTCTCAAAAGTACTTTTTGACAGTAATACTAAACACTCAAATTTTAAACAAAACTTTTCAAAATCACTTCTCAAATATATTTTTACACAGCTCTTTTTAAAAGCACTGTGAAACTAGCCCTATCAAAATTGAGTCTATCGCTTCTCTGCACAATCAAATTGAGCTGAGACTACCATCCATCGGATCGAGCAGGTAGAGAAAGAGAGAGATGGCATCCGGTTGGGGAATCAATGGCACTAAAGGAAGGTGCTACGATTTCTGGGTTGACTTCAGCAAGTGCATGTCCCGTTGCAGAGAGCCCAAGGATTGCTCTCTCCTTCGTGAAGACTATCTCGAGTGCCTCCACCATTCCAAAGAGGTATCTCCCTCTTCTTTCCATTTCAATTGTATTTTTAAACTTATTTTCGATTCTATGATTTATTCTACTTGTCTCCCTTGAAATGTCGTGAAACCCTAATTCCTTTTCTTCTTGCGGATGGAGTGTCTAATTAATAGTCTCAGATCATTTTCATGATCCGCCACATTATGGTTTTGGCTTTCATTTCATGCTTTGTTGAATATTGATTTTTTGACTCTTGAGCGAACTGAATTTCACGCCTTGCGGGTCCTCGAAACTCCAAAATGGGCTAGAATCGGATCAGTTAGTTTCTCTCGCCAATCATTTGCAAATGAGTAGAGTTGTGTTGTTTGGTTGAACGTTATTCTAAATCCCTAATTTTGGGGAAAAAAAAGCGCAAGTTGGATCCATATTGATGAACATAGTGCTGTTTATGAACTAGTATCGGATTATAATCTAGATGTAGATAGCTTCATTACTTTTGAGAATTCATTTACCTTGATCTTAATTTTGAACTTTTCGTGGTAACAAGTAATCTGACTTTTCAATACATGAAGCTTCTGTTGCTCTTTTCATTTCCAATTTAATTCCTCATATCCATCAATTACTTTCTGGAAGCAGAATTGTATTATTTGATTATTTCCTTTCCCATTCTTCCATTTCATTTGATATTTTATTCCTTATGGAAGGGAATCTGCTAAATTTGTTTCCATATACAGTTTTCAAGAAAATAAAGTCTGACATCAACTTAAAAGCAGGGATAAGAAGGAAGATATGATTTAATATATAGGATCTTGAATTGTGTATGGGATATGCTTTGCTTGTAATATAACTCATATAAGCTTGAGCAGCACAGAAAGTTCAAAGTTAATTTCTTTAGGTACATAATGAATTGTATAGTTATCAGAGTGATAGATTAAGCTTACAAATTTATAAATATATGCTTTTCAACCCACATTGCTATACGTATCCTGCAAACCAGAGCCTTTAGTTCTAAAGGTGTTAGAGCTACAGCACCTGATATCTGGATCATTATGGCTGTGACTTTGTGGTAGTTTTGTTCATACATTTTTGTAATATACTCATAAAACTACCACAAAGTCCAACTTTCTGTAATATATGGAAACAGTATCATGATATGTGTCAAGCACTGACAAGTATAATTTATGGCAAAAAAGTCCAATATATTCTTTATCAAATGTTGTTTAATGGGTTTCCTATGGCAGCTGGCAGCTAGTTTGAGTACATTATCATGAAAGATAAATAAGCTTCATGTATATTATTCATTTTGGCTTTTCTCGTTCTCTTCTCCAACTCTAAGTCCTATTAGACTTGAGACTAATCTATGTTGAGTCAGGAGCGTTTAAAGGTAAAGCCCTCCCAACAATTACACTTCCTAGGGTTCGATCTTATGTTCTCACCCTTAAGGGGGGAAGGGCTCTACCGCTTCAACCAACTTGTTGGTTCCAAAAACCCTGTTAGATGTGAGCTTAGGTCAATGGTAAAGAAAATCAGACATTTTATATTTCGACATGACCTCATAAATTTAGATATCATGATTTCATCCCATGATTCGTGGTGGTGACAACAACGTGGATGTTTGATTAAATGGCGCTATGGTTCATTTCATATATTGACATCCATTTTGTTCAATGTTGATAATTATTGCAGTTTCAGCGAAGAAATCGGATTTACAAGGAAGAGCAACGAAAAATAAGAGCTGCCGCACGAAAAGAAAAGGATGGCGGAGATGGTGTTCACCATCATGCATGATGATAATTTGTGATCATTCAAATTTCCAAGAAAAATAATGCATGGAGATTATTGTATTTTTGTTGGATCTTTACTATATTTCCTATTCCTTGGAATGGAGACTGTTGTTTTGAGCCCGTGCAACGGGAGGCAATGGTTAATCTTTCATCGCTAGACCTGGATGTGACAGCAATGTTTGCGACTTTAATTTTCAAATTCTGAGAATTTTATGTTAGTCTCCTCCAGCAGGAGCATTGTTGTTTGAATCGAATTAAACTAATTCGATTAGAAAATGATCAGGATACTAGTTTGGAGAGAGATATTAAACTGATTAATTTGTAAACCGGTATGAACCGATTGAATCAGCTGTAGAATTAGTTCTTTTAAAAAAAATATTCTTTTATGAATTTTTAATAATAATTTATTTAATTGAATTGATTGAACCAATCAAACTAAACGAATTCGATAACCTATCCTGTTTTTGCTATGAGCACATATCCTTGTGTGACATGGATGTCCTCCTTAGAAGCAAGCGTGGTAAAAAAGAAAAACAGATCATATTTCTATGAGTTCATGATGATTGTTCATTCTTTATATTGTTTGCTTATTTATAAGATGAGTGGAAGATTAGGGAAAAGAAAGAGCTTATTTTAAGATACTTTCCTCGGTTTTAAGTAAAATTTTAGAATTGAATCGGTGGTTGAATCGGTCAAGTAATTGGTTCGAGTAGTTTGATTAATTTATGTAATTTAATTACATTAATTATTAAAAAATTATAAAAATTAATTAAATGTTGACATGTCATCCACGTATATGTCGTCATGTCAATAAAGTTAACAAATGATAAATTTTTCATCCATTTTGGATAATTTGACAAAAAATACAAATTTAAAGGTTAAAAAGACAAAAAATAAAATAAAATTCTAAAATGATCTTTTATATAAAGTTGGAGGGCAAAAAAAAAAAATCATTATGCCTAAATTATATTATATCATGCTATAAACAAAGAGATGTAAAATTTTGGGTCAAATAAAAGAATTTTATTTATTAAACTTCAAAAGTTACAATCTTTGAAATTTTTTTTGGATTTTTTAAAAAAATTTTATTATTGGCTTCAAGTGTTATTTGGAAAGAAATTAAATTCAATGGTCGTTAAAATTATAATACCTTATTTTAGGGTTTTTAAGTAAACCTAATCCCGGTTTATAGGCGGTTATAATCTTAAAACTGATTTGGAGAATTTAAATCCTATAATCTTCACTCCTCAAGACTTGATTTTGTATAAATGATTCTTCTTGAAGGATGTTTTAATCTCGGCCTGGCCCATTAATCTCAAACCAAAAGCCCAAAAGGCAGAAGATTTTCATCTTCATAGATCTGACGCCACTTGATTGCAATAATATCCAGAAAGCGCACAGCAAGATTCTAAGCGAGATTCCTCCAGAAGCCCTAGTCGTGGTCCTTCTTTCTCAAAAAGCCGAAGCTGCAGTCGCAGCCACTCTCGTGCTCGGAGCAAGAGCCACTGGTTTTTCTTATTCTTTTGGATGTGAAATTTTATTTATGGCTTCGAAGTTGTATGTTAACCTTGCAAATATAATGCATCAATTCTCCTAGAACCAAGCCTTTGCGCAAGTCACCTGCAAAGATAAGATCAAATTCTCCTCCTCCTTCCCCCTCTGCATCAAGGTCTTGCTCTTTGTCAGGGTACACATATTTCCCCTTTCCCATTCATATGTTTTTTATCAAGGATAATGGGGTTTGGTATTGTTAGCTGTCGGTTGTTGTTAGTTTTACAGATAATAATTTCGTTTACTATATATGCTTGTGGTCCTGGCCTCGTGGGTAAATGCATCATATTTGTTGACCTTGCGGTTGACTTCTGGCTGCATTTGAAGATTGTAATGAATCCTCTTTCTTTGACAAGTATAGGGTTTGGGTCTTGGAGGTTATAGTAATTTTGGATTCTGAAAATGAAAAAGGAAATTGCAATGCAGTAAGTGCTGTTCCTTCGGAAGCTAAAGTGTCAAACTAACTCATTTTGAAGAATGAATATGTAGGTTGCTAATTTGATGGAATTTTCATTTGCTATACATTATTGTTGCCTCCTGTCTCTATATTTGTCTAGCGGTGAAGATTTTCTTTTTCACTTGCTCCATAAATATAAAGAAAAGCACCTATCTAGAAATAGCATATTACACACTCTAAATTAACTGAGTGCTGATATACCTTATTTTCTTGTATGAGGTAATGAGTGTGCGTGTTCCTTCATTCATGGTGGTCTACTTGGGTTATCAGTAGTTACATACCTCTTATTACTTTTTGGAATCAACTTCTCTCATGTGGTTGTCAACATGAATTTATGCTTTTGACTAGCATGCTTTCCTCGTCCATATTATGGTTTATTTGTGAAACTTGGTCCTGAGTCCCGACAACCTCCCAGCTATTGAACTACATCACTTTCCTACTTTTGTCATGAAAACTGCCTTGTTTGTCTTTTAGATATTGGCTATATGCAGCAAACTGGGGATTGGATATTGGGATCTTGTGGGAATAGGTTCCAAATTGCATGTAACTCATATGGTTACAGAGGTATGCTGTTTCTTAGATGGGCAGCTTTAAAAACCTTCACTCCTGTCCGCTGTCAGGAGTCCAAGTGGGAGTCTTGAGTCTTGATTGCATGTAACGTAGTGCTAGCAGGAGTAGGAGCAAGAGCTTATCCAGGTCTTGAGTCTTGATCTCCCTAGTGTCTTTGACTGGCATTTATTTTAATTAGGAAAGATGTTGAGTTCACTACATTGCCAAAGAAATGTTGATTTTACTGGTCAAGTAGACTATATAGCTGAGTAATATTTATTTATCCCTGATGTCTCTTATTCGAGTTTCCATATGACAGGTAAATTACAGTTGCCGAGTTGATATTGTGCCTAGATGCTGATGAAGACTCGTATCAAATTTAAGTCTAGTTGTGAAAAAAATATCATTTGAAGTGCACCAATCATGCTGGATTTCATGGCTAAAGATTGGAACCATTTTACTAGTGATTTGCTTCTCTATGGCGTGGAACCGCTAAAAGGACAATATATTATTTATAATGAAAACCATTTCCTTTAAATATAAAAATGGCACCATCCACTACATTGGGGGATACCAATGCTGATACGGTAGTAGGAACTTGTGTTAGAATGCACTAGGTAGTAATGATTAGTTAAAAACATGGTAATTAAGTGGTGAAACGCGATGCAAGGCACAAAGAGAGATGACACGAGAACCCGAGTTAACAATGGCGGGACTGAAGTGGGGGTGGTGTTATGTCCTTGTACCGAAGTAGGGGGGACAAGTAGATAAGTGGGCACGTGAAATTGTCAACTCCAAACAGCGAAATGTGGGAGGAACATAATTCTCCTTCCGTCAAGTCTCTTGTCACTCCTCTGCCCTTTGATGATTGATGACGATTCCATTGTGTGTATGTGTGTGTGTGTGTGTGGTCGTGGATCAGATAAATTTTATCTTTTCTTTGTGGTGATGCCATACTTCGCGTAAACCTTTCTTCCGTAAGGAGAAATTAAAACAATTGACAAAGGCCATATGATCCTATATTTTTATATTCAGTGTGTTGTGGTGAAAATTAATTTTGATTGCACGTGCAAGTGACAACATTCCACAAGGAGCCTTTCATTCTCTTGAATCTGTCGTGACAATTCAATAAAATACAATTTACCTTCTGTTAAGATCCAGTTAACCCAAATTTATTATTAGTTTATTTAATAGGCTTAATACACACCTTAGTCCCTAAAGTATACCCTTTTTCCATTCTGGTCCACTTTACTCCTAACATTATCATACATTATCGGATCAGTTCCTAATGTTAGGGAATGTGTAATAACATTAGGGGCTGAAGTGAGAAAATGTATAGTTTAGGGACTAAAGTAGGGATTAAGCCAATTTAGCAAGAAGATGACGTTGTCTTAAAAAGAAATAATTAAATAAAGGAAAATCTACTGGACTAGAGAAATCCTAGCTTAATGTGTCAGTACTCAGCGCCCACAAACCACATATCAAAAGCAGCTTATATACAAGTAACTTAAACCGTCGAAACAAAATGCTACCTCCATGCCGACGCTCTTTCACCGCCACCACTCATGGTACCACCCAGGGCTGATCTTCTAACTCATTATTTCCTAAATCTGCCGTTCTTTTTTATATATAATAGATAGAAAATTGCGGACACCAGCGATACCAGATTCTTACCTCTTTTTTTTTTTTTTTTTTATTTCCCAATTTAAGCAGATGACGGAAACGCCGTTCTCGAAGCTCCCGGAGGACGTCGTTTTAAATATATTTTCGAAGCTCGAAGAGGATCCCGCTAGCTGGGCAAGTCTTGCTTGTGTCTGCACCAGATTCTCTTCTCTGATTCGTAATACCTGCTTGAAGCTTAAATGTTTCAAAACCATACCCGCCGTTTCCGCCGACCTTCTCTCCTCTTCCTCCGCCCCACCCGGCGGTTGGGCTTCTCTTCATAAGCTGTCTGTCTGCTGTCCAGGCCTCCTTCACGCCGGTGTCCTTCTTGACAACTCTGATTTCGGCCTCGAACGCGAGCTCGGCCCTGACGAGAATTATCAAAGGCCAGTTCATTCGCATTTCTCGACGCCGTCCGCTGACCCTAATTCAAGCAAAATGGAATGTAATTCCAATCCGAACATGGAAACGGACGTTCCCGGATCCGATTGTCCCTGGTCACTTTTCGATGATCTGTATTTCGACACCGTTTATAACGCGTCCGATTCGATGGACAGCTACCCGTCGGAAACTATGGACACCGCGACGATCAAAACGGGGCGTGAATTTCCCGTTTGTAAAAGAAGGAAGATTTCAAGATCCCTAAGGTCCCATTTAGCAACCGGGGTTCGGAACTTAAGCCGAGAACAAGGGAACAAGCTATTGGCGAGCCGGTTCCGAGGTGATTGCTTATACATTTGCGATTGGCCTGGGTGCGTCCACACGGAGGAGAAGCGAGACTACATGCTGTTCAGAGGGGTTTTCAAGAATTTCAAGAAATCCCGTGTGTGGAGGACTATAAACGACGGGAACCGAAGCAAGATCGATCTGGACTGCGCGTTTTGCTCGTGCAAGGAGACGTGGGATTTGCACTCCGCCTTCTGTCTGAAGCGGGTTTTTGGGTACCATGACGATGGGGAGCCAGTTGTTCGAGCTTTTGTCTGTGAGAATGGACATGTTTCTGGTGCTTGGACTGATTTGCCTTTGTACACTTGAACACCAATTATTTGCAGCTCATCGAAACTAAAAGTAAGTTATTTTTATTTATTGTAATAGGAGGAATTGGGAATGTGATAAGTATTATACTTAGTATTATTGGGTTTGAGATATGGATATATATATATATACATATATATGATTCCTTAACTACTTGTTTAACCTCTTACTTTTGTATGATTGATCATCTTTAATTGAGTTTTTATATGGTTTTCTCTTTGCATCATTTGTGTAATTATGTTTGATGATGCATTTTTAGGCCAGTTTCATGTCACTCAACCTTTTGGCCTTGCCTTATCCTCGCAACATCCATCATTGTATCGTCCCCCGGACTTTAAAAAAATATTAATTTAATAACTAAGTCTTTTAGGATAAGTTTGATTCACTCTAATAGAATAGAACTGTAATAAAATAGAGTTGTAATCAGTAATTCAATTGTTTGGTTAATTGAAATGAAATAGAACTGTAATAAGATTCTTGTCTTTGGTTGAATGGAATAAATCTTATAATAGTATAAGAAAAAAAGCTTAAATGATTAAAGTACCATTAGTAGAATTTTTTTAGGTTGATGATTATTGTTATTAAATTTTAATAAAATTATTGTTAAATATATTTTAATAAAAATAAAAATAAATAATTTAATCATATTTTAACATAATTATTGTTAAATACAATTTAATAAAATAATATATAATTTAATAACATTCTTAATATAATTATTATTATAACATGAATTAAAAAAATCATAATATATAATATTATAAAAATAATATATAATCTACTTTTTTATTTTTAAATTGCAATACATATTTAATGTGCTAAAATATCATTAATGAAACAAATAATTTAATTATTCTAAAATAAAAGACAAAATATTAGAAGTAATAAATAGCTTTAGAATTATATTTCACATTGAAACATAATATTCATATATTAACAAAAAGTTACATGATTTCATTAGCTTATATGTCATAATCTATAAGTTAAATTTTACAATATAAAAAAGTTATAATATTGTAATGACATTCTATCACGTTATTATACCATCCAAATATTACAAACACAAAAAGTTACCAAAACATTACCAACACAACCATGATTTTAAGTAGTCAGCAAGAAATATTCTCACTCATTTCAATCACACAGAAGAAGGTAAACTAAAGAAAAGAAGAAGGTAAACTAAAGAAAATGAGCATTTGCGTTGGATGGTTTGAAATTTTGCTCAATGCGCGATAGCGCTCTTCCTCAATTAAACTTTATGCTTCACATAAGGTTGGATATAATTTTAGAGCACTTTCTTGAATAACCATTTTTGACTTTTGTTGAATTAGCACTTCAGAGGCAATGCTCCTACTAATTCCAAGGTCTACGGTCCGTATGTTTTCTACCAATAAAGTGACAACATTAGTAAATGAAGTAAAAGAAATATGATCACTTGCATCAAATTTTTTTTTCTTCTTTGAAAATGTGAAATCACCTTGGTTTCTAGGTGGTTGCGGTTGTGTAGTTGAAAGATCCATGTCTTCTAAAGAAACATCAACTTCGCATCCATGAAAATCGTTTCTTTCTTCATGAGTATTTGTAGTAGCTACATCCTCAACATCTATTTCTTTAATAATATCAGCAACTGTTTGAGTATCTTTTCCAATGGCTTGATCTGTTGCGTAAATGTCAGTAAGTTGGTCATAATAAGGGAAACTATAATGTTTGAATTGACCGACTTTTTTATGACTATAAAAATAAGAAATCCATATTAGATATAAGTTTAGTCAAAACAAGATAATAAAGACTTTAAATAATTCTTACATTTATATATGAGTTCCACACAGCATATTCAGTAACAAGTTGCTTATACTCATCCCAACCAAAGTTGCTATTGTTTTTTCCACTAAGCATGTCATTAACGATTATTCAATCTCTTTTCAATATCTTAATTCTCGATTTAAGATTAAGTTTAGTCTTTAACAGAGCATGAGGTAAAACTTTTTCTAACATTTATTCCAGCTCATTTAAATAATCGGGGTTTTGAATCCTACATCTGCATTAAAGGTTCCAACATTGTGCAAGTCGATCATACAGACAACTGACGCAACATCTTCTTCTAGAACCCATTTCTTTTTGGTTCCTCGAGAATTTTGGGAAGAAACACTCGATTGTGAAAAACCTAACATAACTATCTTAAAAAAACGTAAATTAAAATTAAGTTCAATATTATAAATCAAAAGGTCGACACTTTATAAAATTATAACACATGATGAATCAAAAGAAAATAAATTATAATTCAACAAGTTTAGTACAATATAGAAAAACAATTCAAATACCACCAAAGTTTCATAAACTAGATACACGAAATGACATAAATAAATTAATGTTTATTATATTTACCCTAAACCTAACTAATTTCTAGATATTTTCCATTCATCGAACATTTGATTGGCTAGTTCCATCCTCCAAGTAGCCCATGCATCTAATGGATGAATATTAACGATATTCGGTTTATCATCATCTATCACATTACTAGATGATCCTTCTCCCAAATCCGCTTCAATAGGATCAAGACTCATATATGTTCGAATAAAATTATAGAGCAAACAATATGGAATAATGATTTTATTGTACACCTTCACAGGATAAAATGATGGACTCCTAAGTATTTCCCATCTAAGTTTTAATAATTCAAAGCATCTTTCAATAACATTACGTGCTGAAGCATGTTTCATATTGAAAAATTCTTCTGGAGTTCTTGGCTAATAACTCTAACGCCACTCATTCAAATGATATTTTTGTCCTCGAAAAGGCGCAAGAAATCCCTCACAGTTTGTGTATCCAGCATCAACTAGATAATAACAATATATAAAAAAAACTATTTATCATGGTTAATTTCTCAAAAAAGTTTGATCTTAAAAATTAATTCAAATTTCTCCAATTCTGCACTTTATCATGAGGAACTTTTAGTTCATGTCTCCTACTAATGGCATCTCGAAGAACCTATGAATCAGCAACATAACCTTCTCAACCAAGAAGAATATAAACAAAATGCATATCAGGTGTACAAACACCTAACATATTTGTTGCTATGTGACCTTTTCACGTTCGATATCTAGGTTTATCAACAGTTAGAACCCAAATCTTGATGTGGGTTCCATCTAAAGCACCTAAGCAATTCTATATCACATGTATAAAATCTCGGGTTAGGATACTAGATTTAAATCTAAATCAACTAAATTATGTACGGGTTATATATGGAACTCACTCCAATACCTTGAACCATTTCCACCTTGGGTCTGTAGAATTAGCTGTAATTGGCTCTACTTTTTTAAATAGTACATCTTGTAAGTATATGATAACACTTAAAACATTGTGAAATGATCTGCTAATGGTTTTCCCGAACCTATTAAAGTGATACTTGATAACTCGGTTTTTAAGATGATGAGCAATAATATGTAAGAACATTGTCACTTGCTCATCAACAAGTATGTTCCTTGACGACTTCAATCCTCCTAAAGTTTGTAATATCTCACATAGTTTAAAAGAAAGTAACTCTATTCATCCTAACTTGTTCAATACAGGTCTCGTCACTAGCATGTACAAATCTTTTCACATAATCTCGTTGTGCATAAAAATCTAAAATATATGATCTAATCCTTAGTCTATAAATATGCAGACTAGAGATGACACCCAATGTAAACCAACTCGTAACTGTACACATTTGCAACCATACTGTCAATGCAAAACCAATTCTTTTTTACATCTCACTTTGTATTATTAAAGGCAAACGAGCCATTACAACAAGATATTAAAGTGATAGATGTCTTCAAATCACAATATAAATTAATCTCAAAATAGGATGCTAGTAAGGTGTAGGAAACAAGTAATAAGCTTTCCATGTGGATGCACATTCAATTGTGGGTTAGTTAAGACATAACATATGTTACTATTGCATTTCCAAATTTAAAAAAGGTGTCCTCTCTACTACTTTAATCAACAATATGTTTAAGGAGAAATCGAAAGACCGAAAATATCTTACCCAATTTTAATTTTTTTTTATAATTTTTATGATTTTTTTTAAAATTTAAAAGGATTTAATTGATTTTTTTAAATATGTTATAAGATCTTTTTGACCTTTTAGCCTTATTGGTTTCAGAATTTACTTTGCTTCCAATAAAAGATCGTAAATGTTAAATAGAATAAATGTGTAAAAATTAAGAGCTAAATTTAATATTATACATCACATATAAACATCAAAACAAATATTTAACAATGCAATTTTAATTTTTTAATAAAAAGACTATTTTATTCACTTATTTAACGTATAAGGATTAATTTTTAATAAAAATTAAGAGCTCAATTTAATATTATACATCACATATAAACACCAACACGAATAATAAGGTTTGTCATCGTATTTAACTGTTTAAATTTAGCATATTTGATTATAATAATTATATTAGAAGGTTATGTTTGGGGAATCAAATTTTAAATCTCCACATTTATATTTTACTTTTATTATTATGGTAATTTTGTAAAAGAGAATGAATGATATATTTTTCATCGTATAGAAAACGGAGTAAATTTTAATATTTTATTATATAGAAAGCTTCAGAGGCATTCATCGACATAATTCATAATTCATTTATATTTTTAAATAAGTGAAAATTCTTTCTTAGATTTTTACTAAACAAGCAATGCTTAAAAGGTGACACATATTCCTTTAAAATGTATCAAAAAATTAAAAAAAATTGAAAAATAAGAGACATATATTAATATTTGAACTCAAAAAAACTTTAAATATTTATTGATATTATCAATCCATAATATAACCAATAAAAAGTCAATAATTGCGACAATGTATGATGTTATTAATTTGTCCATGTTATCTAAACCGAGAAAAAATTAGAAAAAAATTAAAAGTCAATCCATAATTGCGACAGTGTATTGATACTATCAATCCATAATATAACCAATTAAAATATTGTTAGAAAAAAAAATTAAAAGTCAATCCATAATTGTGACAGTGTATTGATACTATTAATGCATAATATAACCTATTAAAAGTTAATACTTCTATTAAACCAAAAAAAAAATTAGAAAAGAATTAAACCGAGAAAAATTACAAAAAAAATTAGAAAAAAATTGATGGGATGTTTAAGTTCAAACCAGGGTATTAAACTAGAGAAGCCAACAAGGATTAACACCAGAGAGAAGCTATAAGAAGAATGGATAATAATCATTATTCTTAAATGTTAATATAACCAATAAAAAATAGTAACAATTGAATTGAAAAGAAAAAAAGAGTTGCAAATTTTCAATGAAAGAAGAGACATATAACAACATTGTTTTAAAAAAAATGGACAAAGACTAGTGATGTTTTGAATATATATAAAAAAATATTAAAAAAATATATTAGAATAAATACAGAAAAGTTTGCTTAGCTTCAAAGATTATATGCAATATGTAAGGTTCCATTTGAATATGACATACGATATAGCACTGGAATCTCAAACTAAGTAAAACAAATGCTCTTAATCTCAAACTAAGTAAAACAAATGCTCTTACATTCATGCTCAAACTCTAGATATGATGGCAAGTATATCAGAAAAGCATAAAAAAATATATATCATGTTAGGTAGTGTCAAATTCATGGTTGGCCAACAAATCAAAGGCTACTAATTCCAATTCTTTAACCCTCCTCCAAGGCAAATCAAGCAAAACAAACAAGGTACCAAGTAATAGTATGTCACTCTTGTACATAAAAACTACTAGCACTCTTGTACATAAAAACTAAAGTAAATTTCATTAATGCACTTTCTCTTCTTTTGGTGAATACTTATATTCAACAAAAATGGCAGAATTAATAATTTTTTGGACATATTCTTATTGCACGAATCACTTGAATTTGACTTAGATTTCCTTCTACTTTCAATAGGACACAAACAAAGAAATAGCCGAACACAAGAAAGTATCATATTTCATTTATTCAAAAAAAAGTATTAGATTTCACTTTTTAACTCAAATGAATCCAGTTAAAAAAAAAATGGCCAAAGAACTCCATCTTTTAGATGGCATGAATTTATGATTTTTATTGTTGGATAAGAGATGACACTACATTAAGCACTACGCTATAGAGTACAATTGACTTGTTTCAATTAAATATCATTATAGAATTCAAACATTTATTAATCTAATAAAAATCCCATGACAAAGCACTCTTCTACAATCACATTCAGATGATTACTTGAAATACTACTCAAAAACCAAAACGTGATTTAACCAAACATAGAATTAGAATACTATATACCCAAATAACAATATTTGAGTACCGACAATCAAATTGAAGCTTTCCAATGAAATTTCAGTTACCTTTAGAAGAAAAGTTACACAACTGAGAAGATGACCTTAACACCCTTTCCCCACAAACCTGCGAAAAGGAAAAAAAGAGAAAAGAAAAAAAGTTGATTCACCGTTTCATATATATATTTATACTATTATTAAACTACCTTTTTTTTATATAAAAAAATGAACATAGTGCAGGACAACCAGATTAAACATGAGAAAAACGTATGAAATTATAGAAGAAAATAAAGAAAAGGGTAAGGTTTTTAAAACACGTGGAGCGAAGAAAGAACGCTTAAGAGATGAAATATTTCGAAGAAAGTTAGCCATAACATGCAAGGGAAAGGAGCTTTGTTTAGAAGTATAAGATGTGGGAAAAGAAGAACAACAAACTAGTTATGATTAGATGTTACTTAATTCCATAGATTAAAAAGAGAAGAAGGAAATGGAAAAACAAACAAACAGACACACACAAAAAAAAGAAAAAGAAATCAAAATGGGAGAAGAGATAAGTACAGGCAGATGAATCGACTGCAAATCTAGGGAAAATTTTGGAAGATTAGAGATTTAGATGGAGACAGAGATAACCTTTTTGGCAAAACATAAATTTGCCATTTTCATTTTTAAGACTTTGAACCAATCTTGTTAGGGTTACTAAAAGAGGCAGAGAGAAAATCGTAGGGAATAATGGAAAGGTTTACTTGAGGGAGGACTACTACTGGCTAGAGACGAAGGAAGCAAGAGAGGTTGGGACTGAGATCGGGCTGAGTGAAAACTTTTTTTTCCGTGAGAAAATGGGAGGGTAAAATGGAAATGAGACCTGTATTCAATGAAAAAGAAACGGAATAGAAATGCCCACTTTCCATGCTTAAACACAAAATTAGGTTGTAATGGAATAAACTCATACTAGGCATTCCATTGAATCAAACTATGGTTTCTCATGGGCCCACAGAATTGAGTTGTAATGTCTATACCATTACATCTAACCAAACATGCCCTTGAGATAAAAACTTTTCAATAATTTTCCTTTTTCAAAAAGAAAAAATATCTAATTTTATAAACTAAAGAAACACCAAAAGTAATCATAAATAATGGTACCAAAATAAGTCCATATATTCAAATATATCCATAGCAGTTCAAAGTTCATATGTAAGATCATCATCTGCAATACTACGAAAAAGAAACCCTGATTTCCGGGCTACCAAAAACTATTTCAACACTCGCATGATAGATTTAAGTATAGAACATTCCAATAACACTTGTACAAGCTAATTAAAAAACATTAAGACATAAGAATCGTGTAAACTCTGCTTATTTACACCAATATCTAATATTCAGCATGATTGGTATTACAGTCCCAGTGTGCAACACCATGGTGTTATTAGGCGACTAAAAATATGCAGCAACCCCAGTTGTTTCTTCAATTTTATTGCAGAGATTAATGTTTGATCTTTGGCTTCTTCACGATCATCACAGAGCAATGAGCATGGTGAGAACAATAATCACTCACACTGCCAAGAACAGCCCTGTAATACAATATATGATAATTTGTTAAAAGCTAGACTGAAATAAGGTCATTCTTAAATTGTTGAAAGTTTGGCAATTTCTTTTTCAGTGCTTATTCATCACAACATATGAAAAATGAAAGGTTCTATAACAGGAGCAATAATATTGAGAACAAAAACCAGCTTATAATCTGCAAAATATCATATAGCAGAGCTACCGCCGAATGTCAAATAAGATCGGGTTGGTTTTGAATCAGATCGATTCTGATTTCAAAATTTTCATGCCACTTACATGTCATTTTAGGGTTGGAACATTTCAGGTCAGTAAGCCTAGTTTCTGGGCACCTTGGGTTATCTCATTTCGAATTACTTGTTCAGGTCATTCCGGGTTTTGATATTTTTGGGTTTGAGTTAGGCAGGTTCAGATCATTGACTTTTTACAGTCAAATAGCATTGGGTTGGGTTCGGATTTGGATTGATCGGATCAGGTTTTTGGATTTGGATCAAAACTGGCAAGCCTACTTATACATATATAGATGATATATATCATATTGTAGATGAGGTCTATGGGTTAGGTCTAACCCTAAAAAAGGGAAGAGGGGAAAAGGGGCAAACCCACTAAACCAAAAAAACTAGAAAGGAGAAGATGTTCTATACAGATGCATTAACATTATTTGAGAACTCATCCCCATAGAACCAAAATAAACCATCGATTTTTTCTTGTGGAAGTAATGAGCCATTTTTTAGTGATTAGAAACTTAATGAACAAGCCACAGTTAATCAAAGAGTAAAAAAGTTCCCAATGTTCATCTAAAAACTTAAAAAGAGATCAGACATAGGTTTTAATACCTCTTTATAGCTCCATAACCATGGCTACCAACAGCGAGAATGGAAGCATGGTGTTTTTCTACAGCGTCACAGATAACATTCCTCGCATCACCTTCCACCACTTCAACTACGGCATCATGTACCTGCACCGAAACCAAAAAAAATTAGATTGGATGCTAATACCCTTCTTTAATTAGGCTACAAAAGTAAAACAAGTAGCTGATGAATACCGATTTGCTAAGGCAGAGTTCCTTGGCTTTCTCAACAACCCTGGCAGCGATCTTCCTCAAATCCGCATCCACATAGGGCAATACATCAGCAGCTCCTACAATAATTATACCTCCATAAGAAAGCTAAAACACACGGTACTTGAACCATAAGAGAAAAGGAGGGTAAATTCAAACCAGGTCCGGCGAGACCAACAGCAGAAGAAGCAGTAGGCTTGGCATGAACGATGACGAGCTTGAAAGGAGGATTGGAAGCGAAAGGAGCAAAGAAGTGATCGAGGATCCACTGCAGCGCGTACGTACTGTGCTCGCTGTCGTCGATTCCAACAACCATGGCTTGCTTCTCCGTCGTTGTTGCCATCGTGGTATGTCTCTTGGTTCTTGTGTCTTGGAATTGCAAAGGGTCGGTTTGATCTTTCTTTAATTTTGGGGGGTTATAAAAAAAGAATGGTTTTGTAGGAATAAGGAATTTATTGAGGAACACAGAGCACAAAACAACGTGCGGGCAAATGCGTAAGGCGTAAGGCGTAAGCGTGTTAAAATTATGCTTAGAAGAAGGGAGGGGAAGGAAGACCCAAACTAGAATACGCGATACGCTGGGTGATAGTGATTGTGTCCCTATCCTTTTTGCCTCTATTCTAAACCATCATTCTAGACAGACAATGTTATGATATGTCTATTATCTTTAAAATATTCTATTTACATCTTCAAATCATCAAATTTATTAATTTAACCCTTAAATAAAATATTAAATTTTATGTAATATAATTTAATATAAAAAATAAATATTGTAAAAATATTAGCTTTAAAATCTTTAAAGTTTTTAAATAAATTATTATTCACTTTTTTTCGGTTATATTTTATTTTTAATATACGACAAAATTTTATTATTTTTTAAAATTTTCATTTTAAATTATGTTGCTTAAGATTTTACATATCATTTAATGGTTAAACTTCCAGTTTCAATAATCAAAGGACTTGATTGACATAATATCGATAGCTTAGGAATGCAATTAGAATACTTTTAAGTTAAGGATAAATTTAAAATGAGGACCATAGTTTGGGATGTAATTAAAACGTTTTGAAGTTTGGGGATAAATTTAAAATGACGGTTATAGTTTTCGAATGTCTACTGTAATTTACTTTATTCACTCACGAGTTAAATCCTTAAACTTAGTAGTTTTTTTCTTTCGATCTCTAAACTTTTTTTTAATCTATATCAGTATTGGCACTTGATAATTTTTAAAAAATTAATCATTAAACTTAGATTTCATGATGTGATTATTTAATATTATGTCATACTGTCACAAAAAAAATTAAAATTTAATATAATATTTTTTAAAAAATTTCAAGTAATGATCTAAATTTAAAGATTAAATTGAAAAAATGATCAAAGCTTGTGGAAAAAGATGAGAAAATAAAGGAGTAAGTATTGGCTTATCCTAGACAATGAAGGTGAGACAAATTGAGAAAAGTGGGAGACGTGATCCTCCATCTCACATTCATTGGGAGCAGTGCCGGGGGAGACTGTATCTCGCAATTTAATTCTTCCATTCAGACTCCTCCTATAACTTCAATTACGCTCCGCTTTTCCGGGATTTTTATTTTTATTTTCTTAAAAACTTTCTATAAATTATTGAATTGAATGACCCAAATAATAATAATAAACAAATATGTTAAATCAATTTTTACTAATAGTTTTATACCATATAACTTAGAAAAAAAATTGTATAAAATTGTGATTCCATGTTATCTTTATCTCTTTCCAATAAAAAGAATGACAAATTAAATTTTTATTCCTAATTTTTAGCATTTTTACAGGAGAAAAAAAGTTGAAAATCAAGAAGAAAAATCTAATTTGTCATTCTCATATTGGAAAAGGATAGGGATGACATAGAATTACAATTTCATACAATCTATTCTCATATAAGTTATGGCTTTAGGTCATGTTCTCATTTTGAATTTTAAAATTTTAATCATGACTCAAACGATTAAAATCATGAACTAAATGATGTGAATTTCCTTTTGTGTTATTTAAAAATAACAAATTAATATTATATTATAAATGTAATAATATGTTTTTTAAAATATAAGTACACATAAAATTAGAGATAAACTCAAAAAATTTTAGGGGTCGAAATTAAATAATATTTTTTATAATAATAAAAATATAATTTTATCATTTTAATAATTTATATATTTATAATTTTTAAAATATTAAATCAAAATAGGAAGTTTTAATAGGAAAAAAAAGATGATATTTATATTTGTATATAATATGAAAAGGTTGCAGTTTTTAAGTGAAAAAAATAAAAAAATAAAAAAAGAATGGCGATGTGTGTATTTTTAATTAAAAGAGTATGATTTAAATTTGCAAGTCATTTTGAGTGACTCACATTAAGCATATGATTGATATGCCCCCTACCAGTATTCGAGATGACAATTCTTGTGGGTATGTTTAGTGGTCACTTCTTTACTCATACCTTTCAAATATCTACTTCTGGTTTCTACAAAGAAATTCCCCCATTTCAATGATGAAATCATTTCTAAATAATTATATAAATCAGCTAAAATCACAACTACTACTGCTATCCTTGTTTAAATCATAGCCACCCTTTCTTGATTAAGTTGGTTTCATTTAAATCGGATTATTAATTTGATTAAGAAAATATGAATCTCCCCTTTCGTAATTAAAATAACTTATATTACTTGAGGGTATTTTAGTTTTTTATTTAAAAAAATAAAAAAATACATATGACGAGATTTGAACTTGAATAAATTGCATTAGAAAAATTTTTAAATTACCACTTAGCTAAAATTCTGCTTTAATATTTTTATACATTTTAATTTTATTATACACACTTTATTATTTTCATCATTTATATATCTATACTATTATTTAAGCTCCTGATAGAGTTGATGTCACCCTCAACCAGTACACCAACTTGGTTCAGGACATGCCCTTTCGTAATAAAAACAAGTTATATTATTCGAGCTTATTTTAGTCTTTTTATTTTAAAGAAAAATCAATAAAAAGATGTATAGGATGGGATTTGAACTCAAATAAATTGCATTAGTAAAATTTTTAATTTACCACTTAGCTAAAGCTTTATTTTAATATTTTTACACATTTTAATTTTATTACTTGTGTTCTATATTTTTTGTTTCCACATGCATATGTCGCGGGGCTATAACTTTAGTTTGGCAAACCGCGTGACTTTAAGCGATTTCTTTGTTCAAATCCACCTAAGTCAACCATACTCTCGAAATTGAAAATTCACAAAGAAAATTCTCCAAGACACCGAAATAAAGTGGAAGCATAAAGAAACTTGAATTGAACTAAAAAGCCAGAAGAAAGCAATGCACACAAGGTGTTTGAGTAAATACTCTAAAATATATTTAATAACTATGAATGAGATGATTACAAATGATGGGGAAGACCTTTATTTATAATTAAGCTCTTTTTGATCCAACAATACAATCTAAATTACATCAACAATCAAGATTAAAGCCTATCTAAAATATGAGAGTCTTAATGGATTTAAACACTTATACATCTTATCCTTTAGGATTACAAAATATTCACCCTGGTAAAATATAAATTACTAGAGTGTTTCACTAGGCCGCCAATGCTTCAAGTAGTGGTCTTCTCCAAAATTTCCATGAATCGGGCCAGTTTAAGTGGGTCAAATGAGTCCTATTTAATTAGTTGACATTTATGAGATGTTATGTGTGCATTCATTGTGGGCTATGATTCGTGACCCGAGACATTTTCCGCTACTTATTCTTGCGATGCCCTCGTTGCGTCCTTCGAATGATACTGGTCTAACTTGTCTTGAAACTGCCATGACGCCTTGGCTGATTCCCAACCATTCTCTCTATTAAATAGTTTCGCCCCTCGAAGCATTTGCCTTGACTTGTCTTTGTTCTCGTCTTTCTCAAACTATTTTTCTTCTTTGTACATCTGTTTGCAAGAGTCCACCACTCTTACTTGACCCCATTGTGACTTGCCTCGATTCGAATCCCCTTGATCCTCACAAATAGGCTTCGACACACCTATATTGAACATCGAGTTTACTTTCAGTATCACCGCCAACTCTAGTTTGTGAGCCACTCAGCTTAACCACTTCAAAACTCTAAAGGGCCCTTGTGTTTTTTGTTAAGCCAACGATAAGTTATAATGTAAAACACTAGGAAAGTGTTTGAGATTTACCTCACTTGTAGCATTTACTCAATTTAACTGCCTAGCTTGCATCACCACTTTTCCAACAAAGTTTGACACAACCCACCTGTTTAATAAGTGATAGTCCCACTAATAACTCAACAGGCTTCACATTGGTTCATCGCACCTTTAACATTTCCAAAGGGGTCTTCATAGCATACTAATCTACCAACTCAATGTTCTTACAACAATAAACATCCTTGGCTAGCTGTGTAACACCCCTTGCTTGACCTGATCGTTGATCTGAGCTACAGGATGCTACATTTGTTGCCGGAGCAACTACGATTAAATTTACAGTAAATAATTATTCACATGTGCAACTAAACATTAATCATGATCAAATTACAATAATAAATCATTTTCGAGTCTTATTCTTACTTACGAAAGCTCAATACCATCCCGGAGTCAAATTAGGACTAAACTGAAAATTTTCAAAACATGTCAGGTGGGTGTCGCGATATCCAGGGCTTAGTATCGCAATTTCAAAGATAGTAGCAAACTTCCCAACCTAAGGACCAAATTGTAAAATTTTCACAATAAAACAAGATGAATATCACAACATCAAGGGTATGGTATTGTGGCAAAATAAACAAACCATTAAGTCTCTATTTTTGGAAAAATGCACATTTTTTTACCTATTTCAAAGTTTCAACCAAACCTTACTTTAAGTATCAATTTCAATTAGTTCAAAACATACCTAAAATATATTAATCAAGTTCAAACACTCGAATTTCACTTCTTAACAAGGCATTTACTACATATATACCAATTAAACTCAAGCAATTCAATACCTTTAGGACATACAAACCAAATCACCCAAGCATCAATCTTTACCTATAGTTTACAATTTTGAAACATACCATTTCATTTCATTTACACACTTTGTTACATTATGCACATCAATGGCTTATAAACCTCAAACATAGCCATCAACTAACCAAATTAAACCATATTTTTTCATTACTCATTATTTAAAACATATTTGATCCCAAGTATTCCATCCAACCATGTCACTTATGTTTAGCCTAACTCACATTTGCATATATACACAATTCAACATCAAAACTTTCATGACTTTAACCATGAACTTAGATAACCATTCATTAACACATATCTCAAACATGTAAATTCAAACATACTATGTCCAACATTCAAAATCATCATTATGTACCACATTCATCACAAGATAATAATTCATCAAGCCTTTTATACATTTAAGTATATACCAAGACACCTATATACATGCCACAACCCTTGACTAAAAATGATAAAAAAAAAACTACCAATTCGATGATAGTGTGAGTTCTGAGATGATCCGACTTGACACGTTCTACAAAGTGATGATCTACAAGGAAAAAGGGAAAACAAATAAGGTAAACATATACGACGCTTAGTAAGTTCATAGACATTAAACAAAAACTTATCTTATCTTTCAATTAAACACAATAAGTTAATAAGCTTTGCATAGTTGGCTAGGCATGACAAACCACACATCAATAATGTGAGTTTTAACTTGTAAATAAAACATATAATACCGCAATCACATATCATGCCAATTTATGTCATTTTGATTAACTAGCTCAAACTTATTTAATATGGAATGAAACAATTGCATAAATGCTCATATCATTTCTTCAATAAATTTGTTCAAGTTCAAATTCAACATTTCACAAATGAAAATCAAAATTATTATGTCTCATTTTTATTTCTCAATTCATGTAATCTGTTTTGCTTGAAGAACTCTTGTAAACGAACTCAGATACACAAGTAACTACACCACACCAATTGCTCGTCTGAGCTGAATATAAATTTGTGTCAGGTTACCAGTCTAAGCTAAACCTTTATAATGACACATCCAATTTCTTGTCCAAGATGAAAATATATATGTCAGGTTATCTGCCCGGGCTAAACCTTTAAAATGACATCAGATTACTAGTCCAAACTAAACTTATGACACATGTATATTTGAGTCTGCAACAAATGCTGGATATCGATAAAATTTGTAACTAATCCCATAAAAATGTGTACAAAAACCTATTGGCATGCCAATTGTATCCTGACCTTTACTAAGTTCACATGGGCATCTATTACACATATTAACATCACTTTTTAATTTAGTCCAATTCTCACATTTGTACCAATTGACAACCAATTTAATTACAATCAAATATACATATATATAATTCAAATACGTATTGTCTAAGTTATAAATATAATATGAACTTACTTGGTCAAAACAACAAGCAAATTGAATCCTCAAGGATTATTCGACAATTTTGGCCTTTTCCCAATTATCTCCGGTTTGATTCAATTCTTGATCTAAACAATTATTTTAGGCAATTCATCAATACCAAATATTTTTATATCATTCCATGATATACATGAACCTATTTAATTCCATTTTTTGAATGCCCCTTAAATTTTTCATTTTATTCAATTTAGTCCTTGAAACTGAAATAACAATATCTTTCAATTTTGATATTCAATTTCAAAATTGATCTCAATTACATCCTTTAGGGACTCTCTACTATCTATTATTATAAGAATTTAATATCAATTTCACAATTTATTTACTTTAATCATTTTGTACAAAACTAACAATTAAACATTATAATCTAGTCTTTTTTTTCATATCTAAGCTTAAAATCTATCATTTTAACACCAATTTAATCAAGAAATCATCAATGAAAACTTTCAAAAATGTTAACAGTTTTGCAAATTGGTACATGGGCTAGCTAAATCAAAGCTCCCATGCTCAAAAATATAAAAATTACAAGAAAATGACTTAGAAAATTTACCTAATCAAGGGCCGAATATACAAAGCTTTTCAAAGGGTATTCTTCTTCATGCTTTCATTTTGTTCCAATTATGGATTAGTAGAGAAGATGAAATTCTCTTTCATTCCACTTATTTTTTTTTCTTTTTAGACTTAAGTTTAAACTTAATTAACTAAGTTTAATTAAGTTAAACACACTTTAATTAGTAAAGACATCATCAACCACTAACACACTTTCCAAAATGGTTTAATTGCTATTTTGGACCTTTAGTTAATTGCAATTTAAGTCCTTAAGCCTTTGACCAATTAAAAAACCTATAGTGATTAAACTTTTACAATTTAGTCCTTCTACCTTTATTAACTATCAATTCGACAAAATTACTATAACAATCTTTAATAAAATTTTATAATAGCCTTGTAAAATTAAATATTAATATTTACAGACTCTATTCACAAAAATAAGATTATGAAACCGCCTTTTTCTGTACCACGAAAAATTAGGTTGTTACAAGCTGAATTGCTGACAACACCTTAGTTCCACCTTTCTTATCATGATTCATCCGTAGGGGTGAGCGTTCGATCAAATCGAGTGAAAAAATTTTAAGTTAATCAAGTTGACAAGTCTTATTTTATCATCCTAACTCGATTTGAAATTTTCTCGAATCGAGTCGTGTGAAATGAACTTCTAGTCGAGTCAAATCGAGTTTATGGCACCCCAAACCTGGTCGGGACTATTCGACCTGAATTTCGAATGTCACATTAGCCATCGAAGTGACTCTGTTTAGACCACCATAAAGCATACCAACCAACCATTCACACCATACAATTATTCAAAGAATATTTAAAAGTCTATAATCATGCTTCTGTTGCGCTACTCTGATCGTTCAATTAACAACAAGAAAAAACTTAATATCTAATAAACAAAATACCCCAAAAGCTTCAATTACACATGCGTGCATGCAAAAATGTATTTTGAAAGGCTATATTTGAAAGGATATTGGAAACCGTTTTATTTAAAAATATGTGATTAAATTTAAATCGTAATATAGTAAAATATTGGAAAAAATCCATTTCACAGGATTTGAAATTAGTATTATAGGATTATACGTATAAATCTTTGTTTCAGAAGATCAATTAAAACATTACGCACAATTTCATAAAATTTGTCATTTAATTAGTTCGCAGGCAACTAACAATTTATGTAATTAGTCCAATTTTGCATCTCATGCATACAAAGAAAATGTTGCTTTCAAAACACATGAAACATTTTGGTCTTACCTCAATGACCAACGACTCTTCCCCCTGCACTTACAAGTTAGTCAATCAATTAATCAAAACATTCATCAAGCATTCATAATCTACCATTCAATTATCTATCTGAATCAGTAATAAAAGTTCCAAATCAAACTAATTAAAGAGTCCATATTGTCCAATTATAACTCAATGATTATAACAAAGTCTAATTCTAAATCCCACTCTTTGGTCCCACATTACCTTTCTCATTTGGGTTGGGAACACATCAACATACCCAGGTGTAGCCTCATTATGGATCACTTGGATAGCTTACTTCCACACCTTTTCGCACGCTATATCACTGCAATGTTTTAAAAAGAGAGTGTGAGCTTATTGAAGCTTAGTGAGTGCTCAAACATACTACAAATAAACACAGTAGTCATGTTAAGAAAATAGACATACTTTAACGATTCACTTTTTATCACAGATCACACAAGATAACAGTTCACACGAATTAAACGATTCACATAGAATAGGCAGTTCACATAAAATACTAGTTCATATGAAACAATAGTTCATGCATAATAAAATTCATTCAATATAACAGTTCGTACAATATAACAATTCATTCAATATAACAGTTCATTTAGTATAACAATTCGCTCATTCCACATCGTAACTCATATATATCTCAAATAATGATGAATTGATATTTTTGTGATTATGAAACATATAGTGGACTGTATCACCACTTATAAGTGAACTTTATCACCACTCATTAGATAAACGGATCTCCTTATAACGCCTCACTTTTGGACTCAAAGAGCCCTATGTTGTTTTTGATTTAAGTGTAGCACAAATGCTGGCACTCTCCTTACCCTTGACTCATAGTGTCCTGCATTGTCTCCATTTAATGGAGCTATGCTCGACATTCTTTTATCTCTCCAACGCTATCTTCGGGCACAATGCCTATCACAATAAAGAGGGTGAGTACTCACAATCTTATGGCATGCCAACTATATCTAATGGTTCCATGAAGTCACAATGCTGACATATCTTTTTAACAAATTCACAATATTCAGTATAAAAGACTCGCAATTAAGCATATCTCATACATTATTACACAATTCATTGTTCATAATATCACAATTCGCAATTTACATTACTCACATCTCATATAGATCGCTATAAAGCATGGTTCGTAAGTGATATAGTTTGCATGTAACATAGCTTGCACTCATAATTCACAGTTCACATATCATTCATGTCCCAGCTCACATCAATCATAGTTTGTTTATTTTATTTAGCATAAGGCACACAATAACTTAGCTTACATACAATACAACTCAAAATCTCATTATACACAGTTTGACAAATTAATACAGTCCGCCACAGTGATACAAATCACCAAATTAACATAGTTTGCCATAATAATATAATTCGCCAAGTTAGCACGGTTAAAAATATAACACAATACACAAAATAACATGGCGTTGTTCACACACAAGTAAGGTTTGTACATAGGTAAGGTTTGCACACAACATACATGAGGGCTCACACGTGTTAGGTGATAGGGGTTCACACAATGGGTAGCTCACACAAGGGTTTGGCTAACACCACAATAAGGTCACACTTTGTCACACAAGGACACATGTTAACATACAAGGTTTCACATATCACATACAAGATTTGCATAGTATACTTTAAGGCTCGCATGAAAATATAATGTAGTTTGTATGCATATAAAATAGGGTTTGCATACTGACACACACCGTAGGTTTGCATATTTATTAAGTAGGGGTTCACATATGTCACCTTATCTTACGTACTGGAGTTTAAATACAGTATATTAGGCCACTAACCTTAACTCTTGCTTCATCTACAATGCTCAAGTAGGCATTTATTTGCCTTTTTTCATCTTATAGAGGCTCCCAAATAACTTGACACTTCACATACACATAATATACATTGTAAAGGCATTACCATCAAGCTCATAATTCACATACGGGTTCGTGTATACATATATGTACATTATCAGTAAAATTTGCATGTTATAAGAGTCCACATTATATTATTTATTTTTATATTCGTTCGCAAGCATTGCAAAATTATATACGAATATATATTATATATATACATATCTATTTAGTGACCTTTGTCATGTCAAATTTTAGAATATATTAAAAGTCCCATAAATATATATTATATATAATAAGACCTATGCATATATATATAATAAGATCCACGCATATAATATAATATATATATAACAACCCACACATATATATTACAAACCTCACTCATATATATTATATATACACATACCTTTTAGTACTTCAGCCCACCTTAAATATTTAGCTCACCCACACACGCAACAATTATATGCTCTATCCACCCTTATCACGTCAACTTCAGCAAACATTTCAAGTACCATAAACAAATATATTATATATAATAACATACTTATTTAGTATGTCAGCACAATTACTAATATGCACACACACACAACCTTCAAATGCACCGTTCACCCACTTGTCACGTCAAAATTTATGGTTAGCCAAGGCTTGTAAATTTTATCCTTATAACTACATTCACGTGTTGTAAATTCATGCATTTGACACCATTTAAATTTGCACAACATGGATACTGATAAACCGTAATTTATACATATTTTTATTCCATGCTTAACACATTTATGAATGATTTCTCCTTAGATTTGGTGAATTTGATGCTCCTAATCCTTTAATTTCATGTTTTATACTTTGGTGAGCATAGGAGAGCGAAAAGAACAAGAAACGGGCCAAAAATGGAGAAAATGGGCCGACGTGGGAAAATAACATGGCCTGGACTTCCTCACACGGGCAGAACACACGCTCGTGCTATTCTAACAGGCTCGCCACGGCCTAAAACAACCTCAGCACGGGCGTGTTGATCTCTCAGCCTCGACCACAGCCTGAAGTAATCGCACATGGGCATGTCACACGAGCGTGTCCCTGCCGAGCCCTAGTTAAGTTCTATTCGGAAAAGGGCAAGTTTGAGGGCTTTTAGGCATTCAAAAGCCTATTTAAACACCCTAGAGGAGGACAAAAGGGGAGAGGGGGAGTAGGGAGCAAAGAATTACTCCATGAAAGTCGATTGATCCATCTCAGAAGTCGGATTCATCATCAAGACTGAAGATCTCTCCTCAATTTCCCTTCAGGAGTTTTGGGTTTTCTTTATGTTTTGTATTCATTATTCTTCTGAGATGTTTTCTTTTTTAGTTATGAACTAAACCCCTTAAATACCTAAGGGGAATGAAACCTAAGACGAATCTTATTATTATTTTTTAAATTGTATGATAAATATTTAACTTGTTCTTAATTATGTGTTCTTAATTCTTGTTTTGGTATTTCAGGATATGGATTCAAGTTAATGCTCTTATTTAGAGGATGAATAGTCCCTATCTAAGGGTGACTTTGTCATAATTAAGCCGAGTTGATTGCGCGCCTATAGATAGGGTGACAAGATTTTACCGGATTAGGGTGAAACCTAATAAGGGGATCCATAGATCGAGTTAATGCAACCCTAGGGTGTTAATTAGAAAGAAATTTCAATTAATCAATCTAGGGTTAGATGTTATCAGTCTTGAATAGGGATAATAACATAACTTAGAGATTTCTACGGAACAAGTTGAATGAGTAAATTGTCCGATTCGGAGTCAAAATAACAAGTGAAGTCAAGGTGGATTTTTCCTTGGGTATTGTCTTAAATCAATCGTTTTTCTGAAAGTAATTCCCTAATTCTATTTTCTGTGATTTCTTAGTTTAGTTAATTAGTTAATTAAAACAAACCTTTTTATTTTTAGGTTAAATAATAAAAAGATAGTTAATACTAGTACTTTTAGTTCCTTTGGGTTCGACAATCCGGTCTTGCTAAAGCTATACTACTGTTCGATAGGTACACTTGCCTAAATTGTGATAATAGTTAGTTTTCAAGAACGATTAATTATAAATTTATAAAACTTATCACGAAAAATCATGATCAGATACCCAACAACTCAAACAAAATTACAAGGGTTTGCATCATGAAAAAAACAAGGTTTACATACCATAAGTGGGGGTTCGCAAGGATCATTTTGATTCTCCAGGTCTCAATTCATGCTAAAACACGACATACAAATGCACTCACTTGGAGTTCACCATGACTTGTCGAACTAGACAATTTTCTGGTTTCCTTTATCTCAGTTTGTTGAGGCTTCACAAACATTTTTAGCTTTGCACAAAATATACATATTAGTAAGCATTAAAAAAATCTAGCTTACTCTCTTTGTGTTCATACAACAACTCTCCACTCACACATGCTTATTCGACTTATTTCGTCCAATTTATTTCGCTTAATTTATTCTTTTTAACTTAATTAAATCCTTAATTTCTACTTTCTAGCCCCCTAACTAAGGTTTAATTACAAATCTAGATCTCTAACTTTGCACAATTTCTTTAATTAATATTTTTTTTCGGAAAGTCATTGTTCATCCTCATTCTCAAAAGAAAACCATTTAATTCATGCAATTACTTAAAGATTTCGTTATATTGAATTTGTAAACCCCTTAATCTTGTCAAAATATACTGAAAATCATTTTAAAAACATCTCTTAGCTCTTTATTACGAGATTTACCATTTTGTGCAAAAGATAGCTTTAAAACCATGGATCTTTAATTTTCTTACCTAGATCTATAAAAATTCGAATTAAAAAAAAACTAATAAAAATTTAATACATAAGAAAAAAAATATTTACCTTTAGTTCGAACGTCTCCACGAATTTGAACCAATTGAGCAAAAACGAGCTAAGTTTAAATAAGAAATTGGAGAAGAAAGAGTGGTTTTCTTGCAAAATTGAAAAAGTAGAGGGTGTTTAAATGCCAAGAAAAATGAAAGATGCAGAAATTTTTGGGAGAAAATTTTCAATCTAGATCTAACAAAGCTTGGAGACAAAAAAAAAAAAAAAAAAGGACAATGGGTGGCTTCTTATAGCCAACAAACTTCTTTAAAAATTAGGTTATTTCCCTCTAACTCCTCTCCTATTTCTCCTTTGTTCTAATAGCTCCCCCTTTTAACTACTAGTCTTAATTTACACATTTAAACTCTAATTTAACAACTATTTCCATTTAGTCCCTACTAACCTATATGAATAATCCAATTATTTTATTATTACCATTATTATTTAATTAATTATTTTATCTTATCTTAATTTCTATGATATTAAACCCAATTTTTCTCTCGAGCCCACAACCTAATACCCAGTTCTATTAACTCGGTTTTTGAGATGTGACAGAGTGTAATTATTCAAGTTAAATTAAAAAAAATTAAAAATGTCAAATTAAAATCTTACTACAGTATAACTAATTTAATGTTAGAACATATAAATTTGAAACCATATATATTTGAAAAAATTTTCAAAAAAAAAAAAAAAAACTTTAGTTTATAAACTTGAATAATTAAATACCTTATTTAGGTCCCCAAAATTATTATTTTATTTTATTTAAAAATTAAATTTATATATTCTTTAATTTTTTAATTTTTTTAAAAATTATTTTAGAATTTTTATAAATATTTTGAATTTAAAAATTTATTTTTAATTTTTAAAAATTATTTTGAATTTTTTTTTGTAATTTTTGTCGAGAGAAAGAGACCAGTTTGCTTATTTTCAAAATTGGTAAGAACTAAAGGGGTATTTACACCAATCTGTTATTCGAATTATTCGAGTTATTCAGTTTGTAAAATTCAACTTGACTCAAACCCGAACTCGAATAACTAGGTTCAATAACTCTAAAATTTGATTTTTTTTAATTTTTTGAATAAAATTGAATTTTGCTCACCTCTACTCACCGACACAATGCATTATTGTTGATGGGTATCCAAGATACATATGCAGTCGGCAAAAGGAACCAAAAAGAGCACTAGTCTAATTAAGGAAATTCAATTCAAGAACAAAAATCATAATCATCTAAGTGAATTACCTCAAAGTCTTTCTCACTTTTCCACTTATCGATTTAAAACCCAACTCTTTGTGCTACTCCCACAGTTAGGACCTCTTTGAAATTAACAATCTTGATATTCTTAGTCGATTTGTTTTTTAAGACATTAAGTTTACCTGAAGCTTTTTTCTGTATGCAAATTAGATGCCCTTGTATCAACAAGAGTACTTCTCCTTCTGCCTGGAATTTCGATGCCCACAAACATGAACTCTTTCTACTTGTCATCCCTCTTCACTTTTGCAGAATTGAGTATCATTGATCTAAGCTTTAATAGCCTACCCTCCTCAGTCTCTGCTTCCTCTTCTTTGTTGACCGCAACGAACTTGGATGGTTATAGGCAGTCCAACACCCTATGCAAAACACAACATAAAAAGCATTGTATCTCGCTCTTTTTCTCTTTTAGTTTGTTAGTGGACTTCCTATTCCATGGTTTCTTATTGCCACCACTACCAACATTACCATTTTCAACTTGTCCTTCTTCATGTCCCCCACTATTGCCCTTTTCCTTGGGCTTGAAGACTCAAACTTATCTTTCCTCGGAACAAGCTTAACTAAAGACTTTGCTACGGTCATGACTTTGGTGAGTTAATTATGTTGGATTTGATGCCCTAAGTGTAGTCTATTCATTTGTACACTTGTAATTTTTTTGAACAAATTGGTTAATAAAATTTTTCATGAATTACAATAATATCTTTTGTATAATGTCCTCATGTGATTTTTTTCATGTAACGCAAAATAAAAGCAAATATTAACTCACTAGTTGTCTAATGTTTAACTAATACTAAGCGGTATTAGTAGACGAACCTTAGTCTAATCGAAAATAAGCAAATCAATTGAAAGACTAAAATGTCGTCTATCAAGTCCAATTGAAGAGATGTTTTGTGACTAAATGGATTGACAGTACATCGGACTGGACTTGAGCAGAATAGATCCTGAATCCATTTATGGATTTAATCACTTGTGATGTTCATAGTGTGACATGCCTAAATTCTGAGTGGATAATGGACTATGTATACAAAACTCGTATACTTTAATGTAAGTAAAAGCTTGAGTTTGAATCGATAAGAAACTGAAAGCTGGTGCATTGGATATACGACTTCTTTAGTATGTAGTATCATTCACAATAGTCAAATTCATAATCCAAGACATGGGTAAATGATTTCCTCTCATTAACATTACATGATAGATGAAAAGTGAACATGGTCACGTGTCATTTGTCTTTGTGATGAATTAGTTAATTGCTATTTGATAGTAATTGATGTTGGAAAAAATATGATTCGAAAACGATTTCTGAAAAATGGAAAATAAAAATTTTAAAAATTGACTCGATTTGTGATATTTATAGCAATAAACCTTAAACCGAATTTGCACATGTGTTTTTAGATAGACAGGTACTTACCGATTCCAACTTTCAACCAAACAATCTTATTTTCTATTCTTGTACCACAAACTGCTTCAAGTGTGGGCTTGAACGATTCGAATCAAATACATAACTAGAAATAGTTTTCTTTTCTTTACTACGAAAAAAAAAAATTCTCCGATAGAAACCAATAGAATCGTTATTCTGAAAAATATATTTAATTCTTAGAGAATAAAAGTCTCTCTATTTTTGGGTAGAATAATAATATCTGTAAGTTGTGTGTATAACCCTACTTGTAACACCCTTAACCCGTCTCCATTGCTAGATTAAGGTTATAAGACATTATGACAGTTAAAAATTCCGATAGTGCTTTAAAGTCATTCAGAGATAAATTTAAACATCATAAATCAATAGTCATTCACTATTCATAGCATACATACAAAAACGAGACTTAAATAGAGCTTACGAAACCTTAAAATTAGTTTAGAAATAAATAGGGACTAGTTTGAAATAAAATAAAAACATGTGATAAAAACTAAAAACAGGGGTCACACGGTGTGTGACAGAGCCCAGACTGTATGGTCAAATCGTGTAACAAACCTTGTCCTTGTAACTCAGGGTCACACGACCGTGTCGCCAGGTTGTGTAACTTTCCGTGACCGTGTGGACAAACCTGTACCAAAATTAAATAGGCCATATGGCCGTGTGAGGTGACCGTGTATGTGGCACACGGCTGTATGGCAGACAGTGTCATCTAAGATAACTTCAAAACCAAGCCATTTTACCTAAAATTTCTTAGGTTCCATGCCATACCATTTCCATCCATTTTTACCTATTCAAACACACCAAAACATGCTAAATATACCAAATAACATTCAACCTAAGTGCCTAACCAATATGCCACATTTGATACCATATTTCAAACATTAAAACCATTTCACATTCATCAATTCACTAAGTCACAATCATGTACCTATTAGTTATACCTTAGCACCTTATCACATCCAAAACCAAACTCACAATATGATTCAAATAACTTATATATACATGAATATACTTAAACCAAAAGTGCTAATTAGGTAGCACTTTAACAACATTTGCATAGCCAAAACATAACACAACATGGATATATACATTTAGGCCTTAAAACTCCTAGTATATGACACTTATAACCTAAACCAAAATAATAAAAAATTTTATCGACTTGATGAACGAATAGTGTGAGCTCTAACTAGACTTCCAACCAACCAAAATTTCTGATAATCTACAAAGAAATCAAACATAACAGATATAAGCAAATTATTTCTTAGTAAGTTCATAATAAACTTTAGCTTTAACTTACTGTAAAAGATGTAATTTAAATATTTTACAAGTTAATTCATAATCATGGTCATGAGTTCATTAGTTACCTATACATATCACAAGTCTCATAAGGTTAGTGAGTTCATATATGAAACATGTAACTTTATCATGTCATCAAGCATATACACATAAACACATTTGTTTCATAAACCAACCATCACATAGTCATTTAACATTTAACATTTCTATCTCAAGTAACCATTTCAATAACCATTTCATATACCTTTTTCCATATAATTATTTCATATATTCATTTCATATCACCATTTCAATTTACTCATTTTTTACCCAATGAACCATAATGAAATAGTGTTGGATAGGTGGGAACAATGCTCACACAAAATGTGACTGTAAATGCTACACGAGCTGTGAAATGGGCTTGCCCACACAAGCTATGGGTCAGGATGTTAAGCTACATGATTGTAACATCCCAAAAATCGGGGGTTAGTAGAATCGGGTTTGTGAATTGAGAGAGTGGTCATGCATTGATCTTTAAAAATATCTATGCATTTTTAGGAAATAAATGAGGTATTGGTTTTGATGGTTAAGTTTTAATGAAACGTTTCTTGAAACCCAAGTTCAAATCCCTTCTCTCATATCATTTTTATTATTTTGCAAATTTTGCCTTAAACCCTAGTATGTGACATGCCTTGTTTTTAAAATAAATAAGGCAAAGTTATTTAAGGATGAGGAAAAAGCCTAATGGTTAAAAGAAATATGAGTAAGCATGGAAATTAAATGAGGTCCTAAGTTTGAATCCTTTCTCTCACGAAATAATTAAATTTTACAAAATCCATTGTTTTTTAATGTGTGTGTCACCTGTAATAACTCGTTTCTGCCCGGGCCCGTGAAATAAATTAAAATAAATTTTAAATAAATAAAAGTTTAAACAGTCCATTTACAATAAACAGGCCCCAAGGCCTGATGAGCCCAAATACCTAAACCCTATATCCCTTTGTAACCCGATACACCCTTAGACCAAAATATACAAGGCCCAGATGGCCTAAGCAGACCCAAAGCAGAGAGGCCTGGATGGCCCAAATGGTTAGCAGAACACGGAAGACCTAGGGTTTCAGAAACCCTAGGCGCCGCAATCATGTGTCGATTCGCCTCGCGACATTCCAGCTGCCCACCATCAATGCCATGATTCCAGGCTCTGAAATCACGCCGTGATCAAATGCCACCGGTAGATCTACATCACCAGCACGATCGTCGCCGGATTTCCCTCGATCACCTGCGAAAATGGAAAGAAACAATAGAGACGAAACAAATAGGGCAGAGAATAATTTTAAGACATGTAAAATACTATGTACAGTGGCTATAAAAGCCTGAATCAGAACAATGTAAAGAGGAGGGGGATTTTTTTTAAAAAAGAAAATAAAAACAACAGATATACGAATACATTCAGAGATACAAGCAGTTTCTTAAGGTGATTTATATTTGATATTCTGTTAATCATTTTTTGAGGGGTATATGAATCATTTTTATCAAATAAACTACTAAAATATTAAAAGGAAGAGGGTTACCCATATTTCGCTTGAAAGGGCGAGGGTTTTTGACCCTCCGACCACCGTGTGTGGTGGTGCGTGAGCGCGTGAGAAGATCGGGGACGGAAGCCCGACGGAGCTCCAAGGTTGACCCCCAAGTCCTCTTTCAGAGGATTTCTTTAAGTTTTTTTTAAAACCGGGTGTCCAAATGATTTTTAGGTTAAAAGTTGGCTTATATAGCCTTATCAGAACGACGTCGTTTAGCTTAAAGCAATAAGCTTTAAAACGGCACCGTTTCAGGGCTTAGATCCGCTTTGACCCGATTACCCGGGGAGGATCCGCGTGTTTTTGTAAATTGGGATAATTTCCCAATTGGTCCTTCCGTGTTTTCTTATTTTCAAATTCATTTTATTTTATTTTTAAATTAGCCCTAACCTCTCATATTTAATTCAATTTAGTCCTGAAGGTCATTAAAATCAGTTCTAGAGAACGACGTCGTTTTGGGATTAGGGTCGAATTACCTAATGAGTCCCTCGACTTTCAGTGCGTGTTTTAATCTGGTCCAAATATTTTTATTATTTTGCAATTAACCCCAGATTCTTCAAATAAATTCAATTTTAATCTTTTTTTATTTTTTATTTTAAATACTTTATATATTTTTTAATATTAGTTATATAAAATAGTATATATTATTTTTTTTATTATCCATTATACTATTATTATAAATTTTTAAAATTTTTATCATATATTTTTATTATATACATTATTTATTCTGTTATATTTATATTTTGCTATATGTTATATATTTTTATTATATATTATTTATTTTACTATATTTTTATATGAAAAGTACTTATTATATTATTATTATTTTATATATTCTTTATTATATTATATTTCATTATATTTTATTTATGTATTTTTATTACATACTATATTTTATTATATATTATTCCTTATAATATCTTTCTCTCTTATACATATATTATATTATATACATTTTATTATATATTGTTATATTATTTATTATATGATTTATATTACTATATATTTTATTTGTAAATTATATTATATGCTCTATTTTATCATATTTCCTTACATTACCTTTATTTTATTATAAAGTATACATTATTTTATTACTTATTAATTATATACATTCTTAAAATTTTCTTTTTAAATAAGCGTAATATCAATATTTAGTACTTTTTTATATAGTTATTATACCCTATAGTATAAGCTATATATGTATATATATCATTTTAAAAAAAAGGGTTCTCTTTTATCATCATTATATTATTCAATATATTTCTAAATATCTTATTTTTATTTGATTTATATTTTATACTTTTTAATTGGTTTATTTATTTTTGATTTTTTCTTTTATTTTGATATGGTGTAGTTGGTTAAATTTTCATACAATATTTGTTATTATTTTTACATATTTGCATGAAAATTAGTCATTTATGTTAATTTAAGGTACATTTGCATGAAATATTGTATATATGTTATACAATTTATACCATCAAATTCATTATACTCTATGTTGTATTTTGCACGTAACAATAATGCATGTATATTTGTATTTATAATAATATGTATATAAAATGATAACGTTTATTGTGTAATTTATGCCATTATTTATTATTTTCTATACTATATTTGCATGAAATGATAAAGCATATATATTGTAATTAGGTTTATTTAATTTCTTGTAATATGTAAAACATATCACTACTTTTAAAACCAAAAGTTATATCTCATTTAATTAAAAAGGAATTTTTAAAAAGTGAGGCAATGTTTTGACATTTAGGAATTCGGAAAATAGTGCCCTAACATGTTGGGTTGCGATTTCTCGTTTGTCTAAATATCTAAAATATCCTTTTAAATGAGTTTTACAAATTACGAGGTGATTTTAGTTATGAAAGTTTAAAGATATCGTGTCCAATCATGCTGGATGTGATGTTTGTATTCTTTTAAAACGAATGAATCCTGATTCTTTTCTCAAAACATTATAGTTTTAAGGAAATCTCATTTCTAAATTCTTTCAAACTTCTGACACTAAGGCAAAATTATTCAATTTGGTACCAATTTTGGGCGTTACGAGGGTGCTAATCCTTCCTCGTACGTAACCGACTCCCGAACCTATTTTCTCATAATTTCGTAAACCAAAACATTTTATAAAGTGATCCAATCACACTTTAAAAGATTAGTGGCGACTCCCGTTCCCGTTTTTCTTAAAAACTCATTTTTTTTGAAAAGGGGTTTCAACAGCTTGGCGACTCTGCTGGGGACTTAAGAGAGTCGAGCCAAGAAATTGATTATTTTATGTTTTAATGTCGGAAGTTTGGAAGGTTTAAAATTTGATCCCGTTTTACATGTGTTTGCTGCATATGTTTGTTACCCTATTGCCATACATTGCATTTGCATGACCGTTGTGGTCACACCCTTAGGTGGGAGTGAGAAACTATGCTTTCGTGAGGTTTTCACCTTCGTATGAGCTAGTGGATTGCTTACGGGATACTGTACCTATGTCTTCGTGAGATTTTCATCTCCGTACAGCCATAGGGAAATGTGTCCCCCTGAACTGAACTTGGTCTATATGAGTCTATAATGGGTGAAGACCGAGAAATTTGCTGGTTCAGGTACCCTGGTTTTAGAGCTAAAACTCATATAGTGAACTTTAAGTGCTTACCTTAGGGAAATAATGATAA
The DNA here is from genome assembly GCA_025698475.1 of Gossypium anomalum. NCBI lineage: Eukaryota > Viridiplantae > Streptophyta > Magnoliopsida > Malvales > Malvaceae > Gossypium > Gossypium anomalum. The sequence continues at coordinate 17,256,041 of CM046963.1, read as the reverse complement.
CCTTTAGAAAGCTACCCTTGTAAGTATTTGTTTACCATTTTTTTTTTATATATGGTACTGACCTATTTTTATTTTGCTGTCATTGCATGTCATTTGGCATTTAAAGGTGTCGATTCACGGCTTAATTTCTAGATTAGAAAGTTTTGTAATGAGGAACAAATACCTTGATAAAGTGGAGGATAATGCTTCTGTCTGTACCTGGTCAGAGAAAACTCAGTTAGAGAAAACTCAGAGAAAACTCGTGTTAATTCGACGCAGAATGAGTTTCATGGGCTGAGAAACATTTGGGCCCAATGGGATGACAAGGCTAAGCAGCTTTTCTATCAGAATTATAGAGATATTCCCTATTTGCTAGACATCAAAGTAGATAGGCACTTGTTTCGAGCTATGGTACAGTTCTGGAACCCTGCTTATAGTTGCTTTACATTTGGTGATGTTGATCTTGTACCTACTTTGGAGGAGTATACGACTTTACTGCGTTGCTCAAGGATTCAGGGTCACAAGGCTTATGTTAGGCTCATAGCCTTCCAACTTTTACGAAAAAGTTGGTGATGATTACTGGGATGAGTGAGCAATGGGCTGTAGCTCGTGTGCAGCAAAAGGGTGATAGTAAGTGCATTCTATGGGCCGTTTTGAGGGATTTGATATCGACACATCCAGACGTGAAGAAAAGGGTCGACGTCCTGGCTTTGAGTGTTTATGGCATGGTGATTTTCCCAAAGGCGTTGGGGCATATAGATAGGGTGGTTGCAGATTTATTCGATCGACTTGGTAAACAGAATAGACCTATGCCCGCAATCTTAGCTGAGACGATAAGATCCTTGAGCGCATGTCGAAAAGCTGGTGAAGGGAGGTTCATTGGATGTGAACAGTTGCTGTTGGTTTGGTTTCATAGCCACTTCTGGAAGCTTGATAAGGTTCCTTGCCGAGTATTCTTTGAGGGTTATTCTCCCTTAAAGGAAGCAGTGGACATGCCTAGAAGAGATGACATTTCAGAGGAGAGATGGAAAGACATTCTTCAGAATCTTCGAGAGGAAGATGTTATGTGGAAGGCTCCTTAGTTGGTTCCTAGTGAAGTCCTTTACTGACGTGGCAGTTTTGACTGGGTCCCAGGAATTTGGGGAGTTGTTGGATATACACCATTGCTTGTTCTAAGGCACTATCGAGTGATACAGTTCATACCGGCTGCACAGGGTTTAACTCAGAGTGATTTCTCTTATAAAGGAGATCACTATAAGAAAAGGATGCGAGAGATTTTTGAGGCTTGGAAGAAGCCTTTCTGTATGAAGATCTTGACTGAAGGCTCGACGTCAACCCTTGAGTATAAAGGGTGGTTTAGTAAGAGAGTCAATGATAATGTCCCTAGGCCAATTTTAGGGGTGGCTCGATCATTGGAGGAGAGCTTACGAGTGATTCCATCAGAGTTGGAGGTTATGAAGCAAGAGTTCGAGAGAAAGAATTCAGAGCTTGAAAAGAGGATGGAGAAGCTCGAAGAGGAAAAAATGTGTTTGAGTCTCGATGTCGATGTTCAAAAGATGGAAGTCAAGAAGGTGAAAAAGGAAAAGAGAAAGATCAATTAAGATCGAGATGATTTAAAGACGCACTACAAGAAAGCCCAAGTAACGTTGAAAAAGGTCGGATTAGGGAGATCTTCAGAGCAGTGGCAACAAGAGATTCAAGAGGAAAGAGCCAAAGCTGAGTATTGGGAGAAAAAGTTCCAAGAGATGCAGTCGTGTAATCAGGCCCTAGAAAAGGAAAATCAAGGATTAAAAGTTAAGGTGACAGAGCTTGGACGATCTCTTCATCATTATCGAAGTCGTAATTCCGCAGCCGAGTTAAAAGCAATCTAAACAAAATTGAGGAAATGAAGCACAATATTGGAGGGTTGGAAGTAGCACTACAGGACTGTGAGCTACGGATTGAGCAGCTCGAGGCAAGAGAGTAAGAGAAAGAGAGTAAGAGAAAGAAAATCTAAAAGCAACACACGCGCTAAGTTAAAGAATATGGACCAAAGATTTGAACAACTACAGGTAAAAATGCAAAATGACATGAGGAAGCAAATGTTGGAGGCTCAAAGGAACATGATGGCTGAGATGACTCAACTACTGAGGGCCACTGATAAGGGAAAGACTCCCATGGTAATCACTGAAGAGGATAACTGTAACACCTCCAACCCGTACCCGTCGCCGGAAGGATTAAGAAGTATTACAGAACAAGCAAGAAATCTCCTTTAACACTATAGAATAATTACCTAAGTTCACTTATAACAAAAACATTTACAACATTAATTGAATATCGACCACACATACATATTAACTATATGAAATACGTATAATATCTTAACAAGCCATTTTTGCATGGCTATACGAATATACAATACCAAAAGATACTTAATTACTAACAAAGGTCAGTCCTATACATGCCTTTAACAAGTTCAGTTACAAAAGTACCAAAAGGACTTAGATAGTGTGGATGACTTCGATTTCAGAACTCCCGAGGACGATAGCTAACGAACAGGATCTACAAAACAAATAAGCAAGACAACCAAGTAAGCATATTAATGCTTAGTAAGTCTTAAGTAAATCAACAGATACAAACTTGACATGTATATTAATATTATGAAATACCAAACTCAAGATCAACTTTACACCCCTTACCGATAACACATAAGTACACATATATATATATAAGCCAACACCAAAAATTTACCACCTGAGTTTCGATCATCAATATGGTTTATATAATCAATTTAGTCATAAACTTTCATGTCAAAATTAAACATCGCCTGAAATGGTCCTTTTCATATTCATAGATTCGGTAATCATCTATATATATATATATCTATTCACACACATACATATTTGATTCATTGATGAAATTATTTAAACATGGAGATTGATTCACTTAGGCGCATCAAATTCATACCTGATCTTCATATTGTACAATACATAACTAATGGCAGTTACCCCGAACACTTAATTCATCACTTTACCCGACTTACTGACGTTAGGCCTACTAGGTTAAAACCCGAGTCCAAATCACTGGCACAAAGTCTTCGGGACCTTAAGGCCGGTCACAATTTCTGCACATGGCCTGCGAACCTGAAGTCCGGTTATAATTCCTGCACTTAGCCTGCGGACATGAAGTCCGGATATAATTCCAGCACATAGCCTGCGGACACGAAGTCTGGATATCTAATGCCAGCATAAAGCCTACGGATATATTCCTTTCATGAACAACATACATACTTATTTACAATGAATCCAATTCACACAGCATTTCAAAATTTACTCATTCGAATAGTGATACACCATGCACCAATTTAATAATTGTTTTGCTATAAGTTTGAAGCATGATTTATTCGTCAAACGACTCCATCAAAGAAACAAGTAAGCATAGTACGGTTACTATTCAATTCCCATATCAAGATGCACTAAATGTAACCATCCGAACTTACATACTAATCTCTTATAATAACATCATTAATCATATTCTATAGGAAGATACTTAAAACTTACCTCGAGTAGGTTTGAATAGTTACGGTTCGGCTACTCGACTGCTTTCTCCTTTCCTTTACCCGACTTAGTTTCTCCTTGCTCTTGAGCTTTAAATTAAATAAATGAATTTGTTTAATTACTTACACATCATTAATTCTTTAATAGTCATCTATGACAAACATATAATTTCGATGCATAATACGTTTAATAAAATGTGCCTTAACTCGGTATCATGTTTATCATATACACAAACTTAACTATATATAATATATATAAGTATAACCGAATGTTTTTATGTCACAAGGTACTCACATAAGGCTCATATATTTATATACCTATGTGTGATTAACACAATTTAATCAATACTCATTTCATACATCACCACATATACCCATATATATTTATAACATGCTTTGACACTTCATGTACTACATTCGGCCCTAACCACTCAATTTAGTTTCCATATAAAAGTTCTATCTCATGATCAAAGTAGCAAATTGTACGTAGATTTCACCCATACTAAACAATGACTAAATATACATCTCAAAAAAAAATACTTACTTAATACGTATCTCACGTGACAAAAGTATATACATATATGCATATATAACCTTAATGGCCGAATGTGCATCTCCACAATTCCTATGATTTAACCATTTATCCCTTTTTGCCGAATGTTCATTAAACATCTAGTTTACATACAAAAACATAATCTCTTAAGGCTTATTATATCTTTAAGTACACATCATAACTATATAGCCGAGTATATACACATAATTTGCTCATCAAACTGATACTTAATCCTATTTTCCCTTAAACCAAATGTATTCGGTAATGACCACAACCATTTTCAATTTATCCTATTACCCCTAATGGCCGAATACACATACACATATATGTATAGAGAAACTCGAATAACACAAAAAAAATCATCTTTCCAAAATGCATATATATATATATACATATACATACGGCAACTTCTATTCTTACCTTCCAACAATGAAATCAACTTATTCAACTAGGCTACCTTAACATATCAAACATCCTTCAAAATTCATCAATTAAACAAATTTATCTGCTTGCCAAATGGTTATATATACTCAAGACTTCATAAATCTTAACTATGGGCTAACTAAACCATACTCTTATCAACTTAGTCTCATAATCAATTAAAAAAAATATCACAATGCATACCTTTAAATAGGAATAGCCATGGCCGAATGCCTTGGTTTCTTTTTCAATCTTTTGTTTCTCAATTTCGGCAATGAAGAAGAAAGATGAGCATTCTTTTATTTTTTTTTCTTTACCTTATTTTACTAATTATTATTTTATTTCAAACAATGCAAATTCTTATTATAATATTTAATTAAACACATTTTACCCAACAACAATCATTATGGCCGGCCACTATGTATAAAAAGGGTTATTTGACATGCAAAACCATTGTTTCCAATACATGCTTTAATAAATCCTTATGGATTAACCTATCACATTTCAAAAGTGTCACACATAAGTCCTATTAACTAGATTCACATGCAATCGACTAAATCGAAACTTAAAACTTTCACACATTCATATTCACATATAATAAACATAAAATATGACGGCTAAATATTTTTATGACTCGATTTTGTGGTCCCGAAACCACTTCCCGACTAGGGTCAAATTAGGGTTGTCACAATAACGAGGGTCATCCTCCTGGTTTCACTCCACCTCACATACAAACCCAACTTGAGGCATATTCCCGAGGGCTGTCTGTCACAATAAGGCCTCAGCAGGGTCAAGTCGGTGCTGGGATCCCCATAAAATTCCCAACTGGTTCAGGATTCAATTTGGGCGACAATCTTGCAAATCCTGTCATTCCTAACTTAGACATGGCTGAAAAAGATGATTTAAAGACTGAGGCTGCACGACAGTTGGAAGAACGCTCCAAATGGTTCGAGGAAAAATTCAAGGCTTTAGAGAATGTTGATGGGCATCATAGAATTGATGCCAAAGATCTAAGCTTGGTCCCAGACTTGGTGCTTCTTCACAAATTCAAGATGCCAGAATTTGAGAAGTACAACGGGACTGCTTGCCCAGAAGCGCACATTACGATGTTCTGTAGGAGGATGACCGGGTATGTGAATAACGATCAACTATTGATCCACTGTTTCCAAGATAGTTTAATTAGAGCAGCAGCCAAGTGGTATAATCAACTAAGCCGGGCCAGAATAGGTTCATGGAGGGATCTTGCACAAGCCTTTATGCAGCAATACAATCATGTGACTGATATGACTCCAGATAGGATCACGCTGCAAAACATGGAGAAAAAGCCTAATAAAAATTTTAGGCAGTATGCACAGAGATGGAGAGAGGTGGCAACGCAAGTTCAACCACCGTTGTTGGAGAAGGAAACTACCATGTTGTTTATCAACACTCTAAAGGCTCCATTTATCACTCACATGATTGGGAGTACTTCTAAAAGTTTTTCGGATATAGTTATGGCGGGAGAGATGATCGAGAATGCCATAAGAGGTGGCAAAATTGAAGGGGAAGCAACCAAAAGATCGGCCCTAGGGAGAAAGGACGATGAAGTGAATAACACAAGCACTTTCAATACGAGGACAATCACAGTTGGTCAACCTAAAACAGCTGCGGTTGAGCAACAGAGTTCTCAAAGGAAGGAGTCGGATACAAGGCAGAATTCTGAAAGGATGCAATTCACACCTATCCCCGTGACATATCGTGAGCTCTATCAAATCTTATACGATGCACATATTATTTCTCCTTTTCATCTGAAGCCACTGCAGCCCCCATATCCCAAATGGTATGACGCGAACGCCAGATACGAATACCATGCTGGAATACCGGGGCATTCGATCGAAACCTGTACCAATTTTAAGAAGGCAGTAGAGAGGCTTATTAAGATGGGGGTAGTGAAGTTCGACAATACCCTTAGTACTGAAAACCCGTTGCCAAATCATAGCTACCAAGGAGTGAATGCCATTTGTGAAGCTAGTAAGAAGAGAATAAAAGAAGACTTTGCTGATGTGAGGATGCCTATGAAGATGATTTGGGAAGAAATGGTGAAAAGAGATATGATAATCTCTAAAAAGGGAAATAAAGGAGCAGGAGACTATTGTGAGTTCCATGCTGAAAAGGGGCACAAAATTCAAGAATGCGACGAGTTTAAGGCCTTGGTGCAAGGCTTTATAGACAATAAAGAGCTACAAATTTTTGAAGATAGCTCTTGTGAAAAACAAGTATGTGCTTTGGAGGATGAACAGAAAAGAACTACCCGGCCAAGGATTATTATTTCCTTGCTGAGGAATAATGAAGTGGGGGCACAAACGGTGCCTAAAGTCATTATCCATAAGCCTACGCTTTTCCCTTATAAAGATAATAAGAAGGTACCATGGAGTTATGACTGTAATGTGATAGTGCCGGAGAAGGAGAGTATAGCCAGTACGTCTAAGGATGTACAAGTTGAAGGTTCCCATACACGGAGTGGGAAGCGGTATGATGCGGTAGGCGTCAGAGAGGAGCCTACAAAAACAAAGAATGTTGGTGCGAAGAAGGAAAAAGAGGCTGAAGTGCCTGTCAAGGAGCTAGTAAAGGAAAAAAAGGCTAAGGAATTTCTAAAGTTCCTTAAGCATAGCAAGTATAGCGTGGTTGAGCAATTGTGTAGGCAACTAGCTCGCATATCAGTATTGGCCCTACTTTTGAGTTCTGAGGTGCATCAGAATGCATTGATGAAGGTGCTCAACGAAACATATGTCACCCATGACATATCCATTAACAAGCTAGACCGGTTGGTGAATAACATAAGTGCAGATAATTTTATCTACTTTAATGATGATGAAATCCCACCGGGGGACAGGGGGTCAACTAAGGCCTTGCACATCACAACTCGATGTAAAGGATACACACTCCCAAGCGTGCTCATCTATAATGGATCAGGTTTGAATATTTTACCGTTGTCTACATTGAACAGATTACCCATTGACGATTCTCACATGAAGGCATGTCAAAATGTGGTAAGAGCCTTTGACGGTACAAAAAGAAAGGTGATGGGAATGATTGACATCCCCTTGGAAATTGGGCCGAATATATACGAAGTAGATTTCTTGGTAATGGATATCAAGCCTTCCTACAATTTCTTATTAGGCAGGCCATGGATACACTCAGCGGAAGCGGTGCCCTCGTCGTTGCACCAGAGATTGAAGTTAGTGACAGATGGACGGTTAATAACTATCAATGCGGAGGAGGACATTATAGCCGCAGTCACCAGCAAAGCCCCTTATGTCGAGACAAATGAAGAGTCTATTGAGTGTTCCTTTCGCTCTTTGGAATTTGTAAATGCAATCTTCATTTCAGAAGGGAGTGGGCTACCGGTGCCAAAGATAGCAAGAGCTACGAAGATGGCTTTACAAATGATGGCGGGAAAGGAAGCCTTACCAAGAAAAGAGTTAGGAAAATACCTGCAAGGAGGGACTCAAATCCCAGAATTAAAAGAGAAGAAGGATCGCTTTGGTCTGGGTTTCAAGCCAAACTATAAGCAAAGGAGGAAGGAAATTGAGAAATGCCAAGAGGGAAGAAGGGCGCGCCTTAATAGAAGAGAAGTGGAGTGGGAGCCGATGACATTTCCTCCAATATCCCAAACCTTCATATCGAGAGGGTTACTCGTAGAAGAAAGCCATCAGATCAATGCTATACAAGACGAAGGATTGGAGCGAGAAAACCTTGAGGGTGTTCACCCTTACGAACCGGGAAGCTCTCTGAACAATTGGATTGTTAGGAATTTTTCAGAGTAATTTTTGAAACATTCTTGTTACTCTAGGGCCTAGGAGTAATAGGGTTACATTTCTGAAATAGGCTTACGATCATCTATTATTTTTAATAAAACATAACTTTTTATCAATTTGAACGAGTATTGTTTCATTTTTATCAACCAATATTCCGTTAAAATTTTGCAATTCTTATTCTTTTATTTATAGCACATAAATAATCATTCTTAAATCCATTTATTATTTGTATATTCTTTATACTTCATAGATCCCTAGATATAAATGACATGAGCACTGATATATCAAATCCTGATTTCTCTCGCGAGCAAGACATGTGCTTAGAAGAATCTTAGGATTTTGAAGATGTCCAGGATTGTGATGTGTCTCTGGATCTTTTGAGGATGGTAAAATAAGAGGAGAAACAAATCATGCCTCATGAGAAAGAGGCAATAGAGGATGTAGCCCTAGAGGAAGGGAAGGAGGTAAAAATTGGCACGCGTATTGCCAAGGACACAAGGCAAGGACTGATTGAGGCAATGACTGATTGAGTTGCTACATGAGTTTAAGGATATCTTTGCATGGTCCTATCAAGATATGCCAGGGTTAAATACCAATATTGTGGTGCATCGTCTTCCAATAAGACAGGATTGTAAGCCAGTCCAAAAGAAGTTGCGAAGAATGAGGCCAGATATCGTATTGAAAATAAAGGACGAAGTCAAGAAGCAGTTCGATGCAGGATTCTTACAAGAGGTGAAGTACTCTGAATGGGTGGCTAACATTGTACCAGTTCTTAAAAAGGATGGAAAAGTACGAATGTGCGTCGATTACAGGGATTTGAACAAAGCTAGCCCAAAAGATAATTTCCCTTTACCGTATATCGACAAGTTGGTAGATAATACAGGGGGATATTCGTTATTCTCTTTTATGGATGATTTCTCGGGGTACAATCAGATAAAGATGCATCCTGAAGACATGGACAAAACCACCTTCATAACATTTTGGGGTACCTTCTGTTACAAAGTAATGCCCTTTGGGTTGAAGAATGCAGGGGCAACATACCAAAGGGCTATGGTGACCTTATTTCACGATATGATGCACAAGGAAATTGAGGTGTATATCGATGATATGATTGCCAAATCTCGAACGGAGGAGGAACATATTGAAGTTTTGAGAAAACTGTTCTTGAGATTAAGGAAGTTTCAGTTAAAACTTAATCCGAAAAAGTGCACTTTCGGAGCTAGGTCGAGGAAATTATTAGGTTTTGTGGTCAGCGAAAAAAGAATAAAAGTTGACTCAGACAAAGTTAGAGCCATACGAGATTTGCCTCCATCACGTACTCAGAAGGAAGTTTGAGGTTTTCTTGGAAGATTGAATTATATTACTCAGTTTATTTCACAATTAACAGAGAAATGTGATCCTATATTTCGCCTCCTTAGAAAACAGAACCAAGGTACTTGGGATGAAGAATGCCAGAATGCTTTCGATAAGGTTAAGCAATACTTGTTAAATGCTCCAGTATTATCTTCGCCTAGTCTTGATAGACCATTAATTTTGTACTTATCAGTGTTTAGTAATTCTATGGGATGTGTGCTTGGCCAACATGACGAGTCGATAAGAAGGGAGAATGCGATATACTACCTCAGCAAGAAATTCACAGAGTGTGAGATGAGATACTCGCCAATTGAAAAATTATGTTGTGCTTTGATCAGGACAACTCGAAGGTTGAGGCAATATATACTATATCATACGACTTGGCTAATTTCAAAACTTGATCCTTTGAAGTATATGATGGAGTCAACAGCGTTGAATGAGAGAATGGCAAGGTGGCAGATACTGCTTTCAGAATTTGACATAGTCTATGTGAGCCAGAAGGCTATAAAAGGTAGCGCGATAGCAGAATTTCTGGCCAGTAGAGCTCAAGAAGACTATGAGCCATTAAATTTTGATTTCCCGAATGAGGAGTTGATGTGTGTAGCAACTACAGAGGATTACCCTTGGAAGTTGAGCTTTGATGGGGCATCCAATGCAGTAGGAAATGAAATTAGGGCAGTCTTGGTATCCCCAAATGGTGATTATTATCCATTCACATGCAAGTTGGATTTTGATTGTACAAACAATATGGCCTAGTATGAAACATGCATCATGGGACTCCGAGCAGCTATAGAGCGAGGAATAAGAGCCTTGGAAGTATATGGAGACTCTGCGTTGGTAATCTACCAGCTTAAAGGTGAATAGGAGACAAGGGATCCTAAATTGATCAATTATTGAAAAGTAGTTTTAGGGTTACTTGAGGAGTTCGATAACATCACTTTCAATTATATCCCACGAGATGAAAACCAGATGGCAGATGCTCTAGCAACCTTGGCTTCAATGATTAGAGTGAATAAAGAGGAGGAGATGTGACCCATTCAGATGAGTATCTTTGAGGCTCCAGCTCGCTGTTGTAATATTGAGGAAGAAGAGAAGGATGATAACCCTTGGTATCAGGATATATTGCGGTATGTAAGAGATCGTAAATACCCAGAACAGGCAACTAAAAATGATAAGCGAACTTTAAGGAGATTAGCCTATGATTACGTTTTGGATGGGGACATCTTGTACAAAAGAAGAAAAGACCAAGTACTCTTGAGATGTGTTGATGCCGTGGAGGCTAAGTTAATCTTGGAAGAAGTTCACGAGGGTGTTTGTGGGACATACGCTAATGGTTTTACAATGGCTAGACAGATCATGAGGTTTGGATACTATTGGTCTACTATAGAAGGGGATTGTATCAGCTACACCAAGAAGTGCCATAAATGTCAGATTTATGGAGACAAGATTCATGTACCACATTCACCTCTACATGTTATGACTTCTCCATGGCCTTTTTCTATGTGGGGCATGGATGTCATTGGGCCAATATCACCAAAAGCTTCAAATGGGCATCGCTTTATTTTTGTGGTCATTGATTACTTCAATAAGTGGGTAGAGGCTGCTTCTTATGCAAATGTTACTAAGTCAGCTGTAAGTCGATTCTTGAAGAAAGAGATCATTTGTCGGTATGGGATACCTGAAAGGATCATATCAGACAATGCATTGAACTTAAACAACAAAACGATAGCCGAAGTTTGTAGTCAGTTCAAGGTTAAGCATCATAATTCATCTCCATATCGCCTAAAGATGAATGGGGCAGTGCAAGCTACTAACAAAAACATCAAGAAGATAGTGGGGAAAATGACTGAAACATACAGGGATTGGCATGAGAAGTTACCGTTTGCACTCTTAGCCTATAGAACGTCTGTCAGAACCTCTACTAGGGCAACTCCTTTCTCGCTAGTTTATGGGATGGAGGCAGTGTTACCCATTGAAGTTGAAATACCTTCTCTTCGAATTTTATCGGAGATAAAGTTGGATGAAGCAAAATGGATTCAATCTCGGTATGACCAGTTGAACTTGATCGAAGAAAAGAGGCTAAAAGCTATTCGCCATGGGCAGATGTATCAAAAGCGAATGATGCAAGCTTATGACAAGAAAGTGCGACCAAGAGAATTCCACGAGGGGGATCTTGTGCTAAAAAAGATCCTTCCCATTCAGAAAGACTTTAGAGGAAAATGGATGCCGAATTGGGAAGGGCTGTATGTTGTGAAGAAGGCCTTCTTTGGGGGTGCATTGATCTTAACGAAAATGGATGGGAAGAGTTTACCCAATCCAGTGAATTCAGACTCAGTTAAAAAGTACTTTGTCTAAAGGAGAGGAGAATCCAGGGTGAAAACCCGCAAAGGGCACCTTGAGTTTTCAAAAAAAAAATGTGGAGAGGCCAAGGTGAAAACCCGCAAAGGGCGCCTTGTGACCAAAGGGGTTTTGAGTTGAAAACCTAAAAGGGTAGCTCAAATTTTGAAGAGTACACGGTAATCTCGCTATATCGAATTCAACAACGAGCAAAGCACGTTGCATATTGGTGTATCAACAAAAGTACTTTGACTCTTTTAAACACATGTTGAACTCAAGAAAGTCTTCATGGAGCTGGTGTATAGACGCTCAAGCGGCGGTATCTAGGGCATCTAACTTTTGTCCTGTTTACTATCTTTAGATTCTTTTTCTTCTCAAAGATAGGCTTTCAGATTAATTTCCTTTGTATTTTTGACAAATTCATTCAAATCTAATTATTCTCAAGATTAAATTCATCTTCCATTATTCTTAAAGTGTGTTGCATTAAAATAATGATAGATAAACTAAATAATTTTCACAAATAAAGTTTTGCTTATTACTCTGGAAATTTCTAGATAATACAAGAAACTAAAACAGAATAATTGTTCAAGGAATTCACGTAAGTGAGGATTTGAAAGAACCCAAGGAAATTCTTTCTTTAGTCCAAAATGAGGATTGGTCAAATCAAATGATTCGATCCTAAGAGAGAATCATCTTACAAACATTTTAATGGGTTATAGCATTTGAAGAATGTTCCCAACCCACAGGCTGAGTAAGAATGATATTTCGAGAGGAATAAGGATAAGCTTTGACGAAGGAATGAGTAGTGGCGTCTGGAATAGGGGTCATATTCATAAATATTTTGCATTATAACAGGTTTAATTAGGAGCATTTGACTCATTTTGATCATAGCATCCTAATCATTAGACATGAACTCATACACATTATACAGGTCATGTCCTTCAAGGGACAATGAAGATTGATGCGCCTTAACCCCCTAAGCAGTAGGGTAATAGGCTAAAGCATAGCAGATCTAATGTTCGGATGTTTTTGCATCGAAGAAGATTCAAGATGATTTGGCATCCTTGTGTTTACAAGGAGCAGATCGAAGATAGCAGATTTGGCGTCTCTGTATTGTCAGAGAGCAGATCGAAGATAACAGATTTGGCATCTCGGTATTGTCAGAGAGCAGATCGAAGATAACAGATTTGGCATCTCTGTATTGTCAGAGAGCAGATTGAAGATAGCAGATTTGGCGTTTTTGTATTGTCAGAGAGCAGATCGAAGATAATAAATTTGGTGTCTCTGTATTGTCAGAGAGCAGATCGAAGATAACAGATTTGGCGTCTCTGTATTGTCAGAGAGCAGATCGAAGATAGCAGATTTGGCGTCTCTGTATTGTCAGAGAGCAAATTGAAGATAACAGATTTGGCATATCTGTATTGTCAGAAAGCAGATTGAAGATAACAGATTTGGCATCTCTATATTGTTAGAGAGCAGACCGAAGATAGCAGATTTGGCATCTCTGTATTGTCAGAGAGCAGATCGAAGATAACAGATTTGGCGTCTCTGTATGGTCAGAGAGCAGATCGAAGATAACAGATTTGGCGTCTCTGTATTGTCAGAGAGCAAATTGAAGATAACAGATTTGACATCTCTGTATTGTCAGAGAGCAGCTCGAAGATAGCAGATTTGGCGTCTCTGTATTGTCAGAGAGCAGATCCAAGATAGCAGATTTGGTGTCTCTGTATTGTCAGAGAGCAGATCGAAGATAGCAGATTTGGCGTCTATGTATTGTCAGAGAGCAAATTGAAGATAACAGATTTGGCATCTCTGTATTGTCAGAGAGCAGATCGAAGATAGCAGATTTGGCGTCTCTGTATTGTCAGAGAGCAGATCGAAGATAGCAGATTTAGCGTCTCTGTATTGTCAGAGAGCAGATCGAAGATAGCAAATTTGACGTCTCTGTATTGTCAGAGAGCAAATTGAAGATAACAGATTTGGCATCTCTGTATTGTCAAAGAGCAGATCGAAGATAGCAGACTTGGCGTCTCCGTATTGACAAAGAGCGGGTCAAAGATATCAACATGGCGTCCCTGAGGTTGCAGGGAGCAGGTTAAAGATAGCAGATATTGCCTTCCTGAAGTTACAAGTGAAGCAAATTGAAGCTATCGTATTTATGGTCCAATACCTCTGAAGTTGCAGTTAGGTTGAAAATCATTTGAAGAAAGATCTCAAGACTGGGCCAGACCGGGCAAAACGGGTCCTTTTATAGTCTTTGCTCTATTATCATTACACGACAACGAAGAAAGAGGGGCAGTTGTAATAACCCGTTTCTGCCCGGGCCAGTGAAATAAATTAAAATAAATTTTAAATAAATAAAATTTTAAACAGTCCATTTACAATAAACAGGCCTCAAGGCCTGATAAGCCCAAATACCTAAACCCGATATCCCTTTGTAACCCGATACACCCTTAGCCCAAAATATACAAGGCCCGGATGGCCCAAGCAAACCCAAAGCAGAGAGGCCCGGATGGCCCAAATGGTTAGCAGAACACAGAAGACCTAGGGTTTCAGAAACCCTAGGCGCCGCAATCATGTGTCGATTCGCCTCACGACGTTCCAGCTGCCCACCACCAATGCCATGATTCCAGGCTCTGAAATCACGTCGTGATCAAATGCCACCGGTAGATCTACGTTACTAGCACGATTGTCGCCGAATTTCCCTCGATCACCTACGAAAATGGAAAGAAACAACAGAGACGATACAAATAGGGCAGAGAATAATTTTAAGACATGTAAAATACTATGTACAGTGGCAATAAAAGCCTGAATTAGAACAACGTAAAGAGGAGGGGGATTTTTTTTAAAAAAGAAAATAAAAACAACAGATATACGAATACATTCAGAGATACAAGCAGTTTCTTAAGGTGATTTATATTTGATATTCTGTTAATCATTTTTTGAGGGGTATATGAATCATTTTTATCAAATAAACTACTGAAATATTAAAAGGAAGAGGGTTACCCGTATTTCGCTTGAAAGGGCGAGGGTTTTTGACCCTCCGACCACCGTGTGTAGTGGTGCGTGAGCGCGTGAGAAGATCGGGGACGGAAGCCCGACGGAGCTCCAAGGCTGACCCCCAAGTCCTCTTTCAAAGAATTTCTT
Organism: Gossypium anomalum; assembly: GCA_025698475.1. Lineage (NCBI taxonomy): Eukaryota > Viridiplantae > Streptophyta > Magnoliopsida > Malvales > Malvaceae > Gossypium > Gossypium anomalum. Next base: position 17,240,920 of record CM046963.1, on the reverse strand, counting down.
TAAGTTTTTTTTAAACCGGGTGTCCAAATGATTTTTAGGTTAAAAGTTGGCTTATATAGCCTTATCAGAACGACATCGTTTAGCTTAAAGCAATAAGCTTCAAAACGGCGTCGTTTCAGGGCTTAGATCCGCTTGTTGACCCGATTACCCGGGGAGGATCCGCGTGTTTTTGTAAATTGGGATAATTTCCCAATTGGTCCTTCCGTGTTTTCTTATTTTCAAATTCATTTTATTTTATTTTTAAATTAGCCCTAACCTCTCATATTTAATTCAATTTAGTCCTGAAGGTCATTAAAATCAGTTCTAGAGAACGACGTCGTTTTGGGATTAGGGTCGAATTACCTAATGAGTCCCTCGACTTTCAGTGTGTGTTTTAATCAGGTCCAAATATTTTTATTATTTTGCAATTAACCCCAGATTCTTCAAATAAATTCAATTTTAATCTTTTTTTATTTTTTATTTTAAATACTTTATATATTTTTTAATATTAGTTATATAAAATAGTATATATTATTTTTTTATCCATTATACTATTATTATACATTTTTAAAATTTTTATCATATATTTTTATTATATATATATTATTTATTCATTATATTTATATTTTACTATATGTTATATATTTTTATTATATATTATTTATTTTACTATATTTTTATATGAAAAGTACTTATTATATTATTATTATATTATATATTCTTTGTTATATTATATTTCATTATATTATATTTATGTATTTTTATTACATACTATATTTTATTATATATTATTCCTTATAATATCTATCTCTCTTATACATATATTATATTATATACATTTTATTATATATTGTTATATTATTTATTATATGATTTATATTACTATATATTTTATTTGTAAATTATATTATACGCTCTATTTTATCATATTTTCTTACATTACCTTTATTTTATTATAAAGTATACATTATTTTATTACTTATTAATTATATACATTCTTAAATTTTTCTTTTTAAATAAGCGTAATATCAATATTTAGTACTTTTTTATATAGTTATTATACCCTATAGTATAACCTATATATGTATATATATCATTTTAAAAAAAGGGTTCTCTTTTATCATCCTTATATTATTCAATATATTTCTAAATATCTTATTTTTATTTGATTTATATTTTATACTTTTTAATTGGTTTATTTATTTTTGATTTTTTCTTTTATTTTGATATGGTTTAGTAGGTTAAATTTTCATATAATATTTGTTATTATTTTTACATATTTGCATGAAAATTAATCATTTATGTTAATTTAAGGTACATTTGCATGAAATATTGTATATATGTTATACAATTTATACCATTAAATTCATTATACTCTATGTTGTATTTTGCACGTAACAATAATACATGTATATTTGTGTTTATAATAATATGTATATAAAATGATAACGTATATTGTGTAATTTATGCCATTATTTATTATTTTCTATACTATATTTGCATGAAATAATAAAGCATATATATTGTAATTAGGTTTATTTAATTTCTTATAATATGTAAAACATATCATTACTTTTAAAACTAAAAGTTATATCTCATTTAATTAAAAAGGAATTTTTAAAAAGTGAGGCAATGTTTTGACACTTAGGAATTCGGGAAATAGTGCCCTAACATGCTGGGTTGCGATTTCTCGTTTGTCTAAATATATAAAATATCCTTTTAAATGAGTTTTACAAATTACGAGGTGATTTTAGTTACGAAAGTTTAAAGATATCGTGTCCAATCATGCTGGATGTGATGTTTGTATTCTTTTAAAACGAATGAATCTTGATTCTTTTCTCAAAACGTTACAGTTTTAAGGAAATCTCATTTCTAAATTCTTTCAAACTTCTGACACTAAGGCAAAATTATTCAATTTGGTACCAATTTTGGGCGTTACGAGGGTGCTAATCCTTCCTCGTACGTAACCGACTCCCGAACCTATTTTCTCATAATTTCGTGGACCAAAACGTTTTATAAAGTGATCCAATCACACTTTAAAAGATTGGTGGCGACTCCCGTTCCCATTTTTTTAAAAACTCATTTTTTTTGAAAAGGGGTTTCGACATCACCGATACCCTTGAACCCTAAGTACAAATACAAATTTTTATTGTATTTTTCAGCCTTTAATTCAAAAGTTCCCTACCCTAGCCATTCACCCTCTTCCTCTCCTCTTTTCTCTTCAATTTTCTTTCTTTCTCCCATTGTTGTCGTCGCCTACACCTCCTATTTTACCATCTTTTTCTCCCTCTTTTTGCATCAAGATTGTGCACCGTATCCTTTACTCTATTGCTTCCGTTTATCCTAATCTAAATAAGCCCCAAACCTAAAATCTTGAACTCCACGATCGATCCTGAACATTGCCAAGAAAGTGTCATTGCCATTTCTCTCAACTAGCTTGGGTAAAATCTCTTTTCTCTTCCATTTCTTGATTAATCTTGTCAATTAAAAACCAAAATTTCCATATACACAATTAGGAGGATTTTAAATTATTTCAAATGTATTTTTTCATATTTTAATGAGATCTCAAATCATTTTAAAATTCAGCTCCAATTTTGGCCACCATGGGTGGTGGTGTGTGTGCCTATCTGCAAGAAAGGGGTTTTTTGTTTCTTGGGTCTTGCCCATATTTTTCCACCATTAAATTATGTTCTTTAACCCTCAAAATCAGCCTTTAATCACATGTTAATTAGGGAGAGACGTTCTTAATCAATTAGCCAATCGGATCTCATGAATCGTGAAGTGTAAGTGCAATTAAGGGTAACTAGTTTGTTATTTCGACATAGTTGTTGGGTAAAGGTTATGAATTGATGAAATGAAGGAACTTAATAATTAATTAGCTACTGATTTTCCAGTATATTATTTAATTAGGTGCTGACCCAAACGTCCCAAATCATCCATGAAGGCGAAGAACAATTGCATGTACAGTTTGCATATATACATTGTAAGGAATCTAACTAGTTTGGATTCATTAAATAGTTATAACTTCAAAGATTTGTTTGAATTCATAAGTGGGTTTTTAAGGGATGGTTTAGTGGTAAATTTATTGAATTTATACTGATGGTTTAGGTTCGTTTAAGGAATTATTAAGGAAAATTGGAAGATTCGCTGGTGTGTTGCGAGGAAGCGAAAAATAAGGTGTGGGTCCTAAACTCATAAAATTGTTTGAAAATGTTAAATATCATGTTATATTTGATAAATTAGCTTGCTGATTGGATTGTATTAATAGCCAAATTATTGATTTAGTGAGTAGCCGAACTAGGTATGTTTCGAGCCTTAAAAGATTGACAAGTTGGAAAAATTTCTAGTTTGATAGTATGAATGTTTGATTGTGTTTGTAATTGCATATTTGAGTTATGAGATATGAGAATGTTTGACTAAATGATATAATGTGTTGAGATATTAAGCTTATGTATGATTTAAACGCATGAGATATTTTTTATATTGTGTACTAAAAAGGTTGCTATTTCTGCATAATGAAAATCAGTAAAGTATGTGAAATTAAATGATATTGATTGATATCAACACAACGGTAATTTGAAAAATTGGAACACTTTTTCCATTTATTGAAAGTATGTGATTATTGAGGACATGTGGAGCATGTCAAATGAATGTGAAAAGTATTGAGATATGATTATGTATGAGATTGTGTGACATATTGCATATGCATTGGGTTGGGATTTTGTGATTGACAGAGGAGTTCTGTGGAATACTAGCGGCATATTAAGTCCGCATTATTCACAGTCAGTGCACTGCACTTGGAGTACTGAGGGGAATGATGATTTATCTCATTTTTACCTGCAAAATTTTCTACATATTATTATCAGTGGTTTTAACCACAACGGGCTTAAGCCCATAATGTTTTGGCGTTTGGCTGACGGGTTCTGGGGAACTCGTGGTGTGTAGCGGATGGTATGGGTAGGAACCTTTTTGCATTGCATCATGCTCACGACATATTCGAATGTTATTGATTTATGCTACGCATTGTATTATGTTGTATTGAATGGTATCAAAATTAATGATTGTTACTCGAATGAATGATGACCCATGCTCATACACCGTTTGACATCAATTTGATAATGGCTATGGAAAGATATGAAATTCTTATGATGATTCTGTTTTCTTCTATTAAAGCTAATCTATTTTACTGTTTTTGATATTTATGTTTGTTTAAATAATTGTTCGACTCACATTGAACTTTTCATAAGCTCACCCCCAATAGTGTTGAACTTTTTAAGTAAACCTTGAAATTAGGATCGGACTCAGCATTCAGAGAATCACCTTGGACCTTGAATTTTTTTTTAATAAGTATTAATCAGTCTCTATTGGTTTCAGTTTGTAATTTTTAATGACTTTTGGTCTGTGGCTTGGTAACTTTTCTTCTAGGATTTTTGCATGCATGGATTAATCAAGCATAGTAACCGAAAAATGCATGATATTGGGCTAAAGTAAAATTTGATATCGTTCCCTAAATTCTGCTGCATTGCAAATGAATCGTTTCTGAAAAGAAACATATTGAGGCAACTAAGTTTCCAAAATGACTTGAAAAATTATTTTTTCGCTGCATTAGTTTAACATCGAGTTTTTTTTAAAAGAAGAGCGACACACAAATGACATTTCTAAAACAACACTATCAACAACAAAATGAATCCTAAGTATACACGACCTAACAAATGAATGCTTTTACGCTAACTTGAAGTACAACTATGATTTTCTCTAAAATGAGTTTATTTAAATTCTTCAAAAGTAACGTAAGTTAGCTTAGCCATTTCGATGGCTAATGTAGCCTTTTCAATCTAGCCATAACATCTAGGCTGGGTTAGGGAGGTTACAATGATGCTGCTCGCCCGAGCTATGAAAAATTTGCAACAAATACATGATCTTAGTCATCGATAGGACATTCAAGACTAGCACCCGAAATGGTAGTAACCCTAATGACATGTCATTTGTATCCTAAGTATTCACGAGATTCATACGAGCCATTATTCAAATTCATTTCATTCAATTATTCAAACATTACCATTCACATGAATTCAACCATACAATTTTCTGTAACAGCCGTTTTAGTAAAATCAGAACAATGGTTTCAAGACTAAAAATCTGAAGTCAAAAAATTTATTTTTTTATTATTTTATTGCCTATAGCATGATAGTATTACTGAATAAAAATTTTGTTAAGAAATTTTACTGTTTATATGCTCAATTTGATAAAAGAGACTAAATCGCGTAAAGTGCAAAAGTTGAGATCTAATAGCTAAAGGGATTTAATAGCTATAATATTAAATGGTTAGAGGGTTTATGTTGTAATTATACCATGATTACAGTGAACGGAAAATTATGGGCACTATAGATATTATTTTTAAAGGTTAATAAAAAGGTTAATCGTGCAATTTAGTAAATAATGTTAATTAAACTAAAGAAAATACAAAATATCATCTTTTATGTTCATGTTCCACGGAAGTAAGCTAGGGAAAACACCATTTTTGATGCTTTGCAGTTTGGGCTAGCTTGGTCCATGCATGTGCTCATTTTTGAGATCCAGAAAGGCCTCGTACGACTTTAGATTGGGGCAAAGAGAAAGTCTCAGATTAATTGTCTCCATATCTATGAATACTCCACGAGGTAATTTTGTGTGATTAAATTATTTTTATATGTTTTATATTAAACTATTTATGTATTGGGAATTGTTATAAATTTACATGGTTGCATATCCAACGAAGTTCGACAAATCCCAAGTTCCGTTTGAACCTTAAGAATCTGTATGTGTTGCGCATACTCCACAGCTCGTGAATGTAACAGCTCGAAATAGGGCCTAAATGGAATAGTGGTTGTGAAACCACAAATTTGAGATAGAAAAGTTTATTTCGATTAATTTTTATGATTCACCGCGTGATTAGATGCATGTGTTAGAGTATTGATAAGAAAAATTATAGATTGCATGTTTAATTTGCCTATTAGGGCTTATTTGCAGAAGTTGCTGTAACAGCCCGATTTAGGGCCTAAACGGAATAATGGTTTTAGAACCACAAATTCAAAGTCAAAAAATTTATTCTGATTAAGTTTTAAGGTTTATTTATTGATTAAAATATTGTGTAAAAATATCATTAAAAAATTTTACTGATAAAGTGCTTAATTGAACTTTTAGGATTAAATTGCAAAAGTTGCAAAATATGTGTTCTAATTCATAAGTACTTGATTGAAATGGGGTTTTAAAGAGGAGGTCCTTAAATTTTAATTAGACCATTATATTTCATTTGGACAAAAATGGGCATGAATAGGACAAAATTTTAAAGAAAGGCCTTAAGGGCATTTTAGTCATTTGGTAATTAAAAGAAATAAAAAGGGAAAATAAAGCCAAAATTGACTCATCTTTCTCATGGAGGCCGAAATTAGCATGGGGGAAGCCATGGATAGGGTTTTCAAGCTTTCCAAGCTCAATAGTAAGTCCGTTCTAGCCCCGTTTTTCAAGTTATTTACGTTTTTGGAATCCCGATAACTTGATTAAGCTTATTCTAGCAATAATTTAAGCTAGGGTTCATATTTGGAAAAATACCCACAGGTGACATGTATTTATTTTGATGTTTTATGGTAGAGTATGAAGGCTGAAATTATGTTAAACAACTTTTGCTAAGCGGTTTTAAGAAAAAATGAGTAAAACGGCTTTAATCGGTAAAAGTTGTTATTGTTCATAACTATGTGTTAGAGTGAGAATTTGATGTTGCCATAGAAGGGAAAAATGATCAGCATGTCATAAAACATAAGAATAAGGGATGAAGTTTAATTCCCGAGCCTAGGGGCAAAAGTGTAAATATGCAAAAGTTTAAGGGCAAAATTGTAATTTTTCCAAAGTTTGAGTTAAGGACTGTTTTGAATAGTACATTAATTAGATAAGTAAAATATGATATTTTAGATCCCGGAAAATGAGTTTGGACCTGGAATGGGAGAAAAATCAAAAATCGGGAAAGATGGTAAAATGGCCGTTTTAGTCTCGAGGTAAGTTCATATGTATAATAAGCATTAATTTATGCATGTTTCAATGTAAAATTTATATTTTTACTATGATTGCCGAGGTGTTGAAAGTGAGTATAATTATGATGATTTAAATGTTCAATATTAATTCGAAATGGAAATGAGAAAGTATGTAAGTTTGTATGTAAATAATACATTATCTTTATTATGTTTTTTATATTTCAGCATATTTTATGTATTGTAGCTGATTTTTAAATTATAATTGACTATTGGAAGAATGGAATAAAGTATTAGAAAGTGAGATACTTCCCGTTTGAACCTTCAGAATCGAAAGATACAGATGGTATGTAGCTAGGTCGCATGGGTGATACTATGTGTACACTATGTAGACAAGAGAGCTACGAGATAAATGTAGCTAGGTTGCATGTGTGGTTCCAGGTGAAGGACACCATGTAAACAAGAGAGCCACGAGATAAAGTGGCTAGGTCACATGGGTGGTACTAAGTGTTCACCATGTGTACAAGAGAGCCAAAATTATGTGTACAATCGAGCTAGGTCACATGAATGGTGCTAAGTGAAGGCCACTATGTGTACAAGAGAGCTTCGATTTTAAAGGTGGGCTGGGTGCGATACCATCGCGTATCAGTTATTATTTCGAAGCGTTCAACTGGGAAATTGATTAAATGAAATTGTGTATGAATTTGTGATGATAAGTGTAAGTATATATGTGTGTAACTCATGAGCAATATGCTCGATATTTGATTGGAAATTGGAAAGATTGTTATGGGTAAGTGATGAATACAATTGAAGTGTGAAATATCAAAATTGACAATAAAACTGTTCTGGATAATTGCAGTGACGTGAATCTAAAAATTTACCAAAAATAGTAGAAATTGAATCAGAGACTGAATGAGATATAAAATTAAAGCTTAATGAGCCTATTTGCATATAAAAGAAACATAGCAAGCAAAGGAATTTTGTATTCTGAGATATTTAAGTTTCTGTGAGACTGGTTCAGAATGACTACATGATCCCCTATTCTGATTTTGAAAAATCATTAAAAATTTTTAAAAAATAATTATGGGATATAATTTGTATGTTTGAAATCCTTAATGAGCTTAGTTTCAAATAAAATAAACGATGACATAATATGAGTTCTGTACGAAGAGAAAATGTATTTGTAGTGAAGAGTGGTCAGGATAGTTTAGCAGTGAAATAGGGGTAATTTCAATGAATAAACTGTACTAATTTGCTAGACCAAAAATTATGAAAATTTTATGATAAAAATATACGTGAATCTAGTTTCAAGGAAAATTAACAGTTTACAATTTGGAGTTCTGTATCTCCAGAAATAAATAATTTAGCTGCTGGTACTCTACTAGATAGCTTATCTTGAACCTGTTTATAATTGTAATAGTGAAAATATGTGTGTTTGTGATGGTAATATTCCGGGAAAATATTGTGACTTTTTTTAATGTATGATAATGTATTGTTTATTAATATTTACATATTTACTTACTAAGCTATAATGCTTACTCCCTTCCTTTCCTTTTTCCTATAGTGTCACAGATGTTAGCTCGAGTTGGAGGTCGCTGGAGGTTAAATCACACTATCAAACTATTGATCCATATAATAAAGGTTTAAAGTATTTTTAAGTCTTTGGCATGTATGGGGACTAGTTTAATTGTTATTACGTTGCTAGGAGTTGGCCTAAAATACTGACCTATGTTATTTGAAGGTCTCTATTGTATAAAGTCATTTAATGTAGATAGTCTTGAATATGTTTGAAAAGTTTAAAATTAATAAAATTTTGTGTCTCAGTTTTAAATGATTACAAGTACTCAAGTCCGGTAATACCTCGTACCCTGTTTTAGCGTCAGATACGGGTAAGGGGTGTTACATTTAGTGGTATCAGAGCTATGGTTTAGTCGGTTCTTGGACTAACCTAGCATGTGTAAGAGTTAAGCTGTACATGCCATATTACTACCTGTGATAGTGTGATGCCTCCCGATCTCGATGAAATAGTTCTATTGAGACTGAAGTGTTTTCCAACCGAGCTACCATTGACAGTATAAAAAGGGGTTAAGTAAGTTCATATAATTTGGTGGATATATTGGTGTACTTAAAAATTGATCTTGGTGACTTGTGATGATATGTGTGAGATCAAGTGTAAAATGAAATAGACATAAGTGGAGAAATAGAAAAGTGAAAAGAAATGAAAGTTTACATCGTTATAAACTCATTCATGTTCGTTTGACATTGACATGATATTATGTGTCTAATTTGTTTGACTAAGCGAATGTGATAAATAGATTTACTCAAATTCGTGGAATGTATGTTTGAGTGCATTTGTTTTAAGATATGAATATATGTGTAAGTCTGTCTAAAGTGAATTGTATAACTGTGATAATATTAAGATGAAATGAGACTAGTAAAAGGAAAGAATATTGGTTCATGATGTTTATGTGATAATGAATGAGTTGTGAATAAGAATTTCTCTTGGAATATGAAAGATGAGATGAAGGGAAAGTTTATATTATGATAAGTGTTCATGTTGATTGGCAATTGTGTGATGCTATGAGTGTAACTTGTGAAATTAAATGAATGTTATGAGTAATTCTATTTGAGAATTATGAACACATGTATAAGTGTATTTGTTTGTATAAGATGATAGAAGGGTTGTGTAAAATGAATATGCATGTTGAGTTATTTGAAGCAAATTATATATATATTGATGAGTGTTAAGTTATATGCATGAATATATAATGAGCAAGTTAGAAGTGTTATAGCCTCACCCCCTTCCAATAAGATTAATTGACAATGTGATAGCATTTGAGAATGGTTTAATAAATGAACTCGATTATGAAAAGATGTCGAGAGTTAATATGAAGATTTTCGATTTACGAAATGTTACTGATTAAAGAAAGATTAGACTTAGTCAATTAACTCATCTAGGTATGATGCTTAAAGTATATGATTGCTTTGGATTTTTTAAAAATAAATTTTGATTGTGAATGAGATAATGTGGATTTAATAATGATAGAATTAGACAGAAAAATAATGATTGAGTTTGTATTAATAGTTGAATGCACGAGTTTTGGTTTTAAAAAAAGTGAAAGCAAATGTGGGAATTGGAAACAGGTTTGATTAATATAGAGGTCATACTGAGTTGAAACTTAGTTATATTGGATTTCAATTTGATAGTGGGGTGATTTTGAAAGTCTTGCTTTGAAGAAAATTTGTTTGAGATGTTTAAGAAATTTTGAGAAAAGATATTGAATCTTTTTAGGTAAGATTTTGGGACGAAAATCCTAAAAGGGGAGAAATGCTTAACTCGAAATAGGGCCTAAATGGAATAGTGGTTGTGAAACCACAAATCTGAGATAGAAAATTTTATTTCGATTAATTTTTATGATTCACCGAGTGATTAGATGCATGTGTTAGAGTATTGATAAGAAAATTTATAGATTGCATGTTTAATTTGCCTATTAGGGCTTATTTGCAGAAGTTGCTGTAATAGCCCAATTTAGGGCCTAAACGGAACGATGGTTTTAAAACCATGAATTTAAAGTCAAAAAATTTATTCTGATTAATTTTTAAGGTTTATTTATTGATTAAAATATTGTGTAAAAATATCGTTAAGAAATTTTACTGATAAAATGCTTAATTGAACTTTTAGGATTAAATTGCAAAAGTTGCAAAATATGTGTTCTAATTCATAAGTACTTGATTGAAATGGGGTTTTAAAGAGGAGGTCATTAAATTTTAATTAGACCATTATATTCTGTTTGGACAAAAATGGGTATGAATAGGACAAAATTTTAAAGAAAGGCCTTAAGGGCATTTTAGTCATTTGGTAATTAAAAGAAATAAAAAAGGAAAATAAAGCCAAAGTTGACTCATCTTTCTCATGGAGGCCGAAATTAGCATGGGGGAAGCCATGGCTAGGGTTTTCAAGCTTTCCAAGCTCAATAGTAAGTCCGTTCTAGCCCCGTTTTTCAAGTTATTTACGTTTTTGGAATCCCGGTAACTTGATTAAGCTTATTCTAGCAATAATTTAAGCTAGGGTTCATATTTGGAAAAATACCCCCAGGTGAAATGTGTTTATTTTGATGTTTTATGGTAGAGTATGAAGGTTGAAATTATGTTAAACAACTTTTGCTAAGCGGTTTTAAGCAAAAATGAGTAAAACGGCGTAATCGGTAAAAGTTGTTATTGTTCATAACTATGTGTTAGAGTGAGAGTTTGATGTTTCCATAGAAGGGAAAAATGATCAGCATGTCATAAAACATAAGAGTAAGGGATGAAGTTTAATTCCCGAGCCTAGGGGCAAAAGTGTAAATATGCAAAAGTTTAGGGGCAAAATTGTAATTTTTCCAAAGTTTGAGTTAAGGACTGTTTTGAATAGTACATTAATTAGATAAGTAAAATATGATGTTTTAGATCCCGAAAAACGAGATTTGAACCTGGAATGGGAGAAAAATCGAAAGTCGGGAAAGTTGGTAAAATGGCCGTTTTAGTCTCGAGGTAAGTTCATATGTATAATAAGCATTAATTTATGCATGTTTCAATGTAAAATTTATATATTTACTATGATTGCCGAGGTGTTGAAAGTGAGTATAATTATGATGATTTAAATGTTCAATATTAATTCGAAATGGAAATGAGAAAGTATGTAAGTTTGTATGTAAATAATACATTATCTTTATTACGTTTTTATATTTCAGCATATTTTATGTATTGTAGCTGATTTTTGAATTATAATTGACTATTGGAAGAATGGAATAAAGTATTAGAAAGTGAGATACATCCCGTTTGAACCTTCGGAATCGAAAGATACAGATGATATGTAGCTAGGTCGCATGGGTGATACTATGTGTACACCATGTAGACAAGAGAGCTACGAGATACATGTAGCTAGGTTACATGTATGGTTCCAGGTGAAGGACACCATGTAAACAAGAGAGCTACGAGATAAAGTGGTTAGGTCACATGGGTAGTACTAAGTGTTCACCATGTGTACAAGAGAGCCAAAATTATGTGTACAATCGAGCTAGGTCACATGAGTGGTGCTAAGTGAAGGCCACTATGTGTACAAGAGAGCTTCGATTTTAAAGGTGGGCTGTATGCGATACCATCGCGTATCTGTTATTATTCCGAAGCGTTCAACTGGGGAATTGATTAAATGAAATTGTGTATGACTTTGTGATGATAAGTGTAACTATATATGTGTGTAACTCATGAGCAATATGCTCGATATGTGATTGGAAATTGGAAAGATTGTTATGGGTAAGTGATGAATACAATTGAAGTGTGAAAGATCAAAATTGACAATAAAACTGTTCTGGATAGTTGTAGTGATGTGAATCTAAAAATTTACCAAAAACAGTAGAAATTGAATCAGAGACTGAATGAGATATAAAATTAAAGCTTAATGAGCCTATTTGCATATAAAAGAAACACAGTAAGCAAAGGAATTCTATATTCTGAGATATTTAAGTTTCTGTGAGACTGGTTCAGAATGACTATGTGATCCCCTGTTCTGACTTTGAATAATCATTAAAAATTGTACAAAAATAATTATGGGATATAATTTGTATGTTTGAAATCCTTAATGAGCCTAGTTTCAAATAAAATAAATGATGACATAATATGAGTTCTGTATGAAGAGAAAATGTATTTGTAGTGAAGAGTGGTCAGGGCAGTTGAGCAGTGAAATAGGGGTAATTTCAATGAATAAACTGTACTAATTTGCTAGACCAAAAATTATGAAAATTTTATTGTAAAAATATACGTGAATCTAGTTTCAAGGAAAATTAACAGTTTGCAATTTGGAGTTCTGTATCTCCAGAAATAAATAATTTAGCTGCTGGTACTCTGCTAGACAGCTTATCTTGAACCTGTTTATAATTGTAATAGTGAAAATATGTGTGTTTGTGATGGTAATATTCCGGGAAAATATTGTGACTTTGTTTAATGTATGATAATGTATTGTTTATTAATATTTACATATTTACTTACTAAGCTATAATGCTTACTCCCTTCCTTTCCTTTTTCCTATAGTGTCACAGATGTTAGCTCGAGTTGGAGGTCGCCGGAGGTTAAATCACACTATCAAACTATTGATCCATATATAAAGGTTTAAAATATTTTTAAGTCTTTGGCATGTATGGGGACTCGTTTAATTGTTATTAAGTTTCTAGGAGTTGGCCTAAAATACTGACCTATGTTATTTGAAGGTCTCTATTGTATAAAGTCATTTAATGTAGATAGTCTTGAATATGTTTGAAAAGTTTAAAATTGATAAAATTTTGTGTCTTGGTTTTAAATGATTACAAGTACTCAAGTCCGGTAATACCTCGTACCCTGTTTTGGCATCAAATACGGGTAAGGGGTGTTACACTGAGAGCATACCGATTTATAGCTCATGAGAGCATACTGATTTACAGCTCGAGTAAGCATACCAATTCACAGCTCGTATTAGCATACATGTACATGAATTGACGGATTACAGTTATATGAGCTAGTACACTATGTGTGAGCTATCCCTGGTATCCAACGGTATTCTAAACAGTTCAACAGGCAATGTTCTGTTATGAAAAGATAAGAGTTCAATACAAACTATTACAGGTATACATGTCAATTACATCAAATTGTGGTTATACGATATATGGAAAAATAAAATGGATGATACATGTATATGAAAATTGATCAATGGTTATGTTCATCTATGGTTATTGGCTTATATGTGTATTTACATGGCTAACATGGTTGATGTATATGTGCTTAGGCATTTGGCCAAATTGTGTTGGGATATGCTTGTTTACTTACCTATTATATGAATAAATGGTAAGTTATATTCTATATTTTACAAACTTACTAAGCTTAAATGCTTACTATGTGTTATTTTCCATGTTTTATAGTGAGTAGGAAGCTCGTTCGGGTTGGAAGCTTGTTGGAGCTATACCACACTATCCATCGGCTCTTTTGGTACTTTTGGATGTTTAATTTTGGTTATAATGGCATGTATATGTATTTTGGCTAATGTGGCCATCTATTTTGGGTTGTTTAATGACCATTTGTTTGGCTTGTGTTTCGGGACTTTGATGATGGTATGAGTTTAGTATATGACATGTAAATATTAGCTTTCTAATGGTTGATGTTTAGAATTGTTATGAAATGGCACTTGGTTTGAATGGCTTATATGGTTTTAGATGCTAGTGGTTGAATGGCATGATTAGTACCATTTGGTGTATTTTGGCAAGTAAGTTCTATGTTATGTATTAAGGAAAACATGCCTATAAGTTAGTTGATTAATTGGCCAAAAATGAATACATAGTTATACATGTTTATTTATTGTCATTTGAGGTGCCTAAGGGCATATTGGTTGTATGTGATCATAACATTTTTATAATGCTAGAATATGCATGGTTTTAGTGCCTTATTATGGCTTGTATATATGTGCATTTGTGGCTGTAGGTATATGCCAATTTAGGTGAGAAAAATGGCTTATAAAATGACCTATTTTCGTCCACACGGGCAGAGACACGAGCGTGTCTCAGTCGTGTATGACACATGGCCAGGTGACATGGCCGTGTGTCCCCTGTAACTTTCAAACGGTTGCAAGTCAAGCTGTTACATGGCCTAACATACGGCTTGGCCCACGAGCGTGTGAGGTTATTTCGAAGGGTACACGGCTTGACACACGGGTGTGTGGCTTGGCCGTGTGGCCCAAGTCAGTGAGGTACACAGGCACAAACATGAGCTGGGACACAACTGTGTGTCCTTATTTCAAATGTCCACATGGCCTAAGACACAGGCGTGTCTCTTGGCCATGTAACCCCTGCAATGCTGAAAATTTTCATTGTTTCCTGAAAAATTCTACGAGTTTCTAATTTAGTCCTGACTTGTTTCAAGCGTCTATTTAGGGCCCCGAGGGCTCGTATAAGGGACAATATGTATGTTTTGACTTGATTTCATTATGTTTATTGAAATGATATGAAATGTTTGAAATATTTTTCGTTTAAATTGTAAACTCAGGTAATTCTTTGTAACCCTGTTTTAGTGACGGATACGGGTTAGGGGTGTTACATTTATTGGTATCAGAGCTACGATTTAGTTGATTCTCTGACTAAACGTAGCGTGTACGAGTTTAACTATACATGCCATTATATAAGCTGTGATTGTATGATATCTCCTGACTATTTTAAAACATGTTTTCATATAGCAATGACATCTAATTGAGCTGACTATGGTAAAGTTGAAGTAACACTCAAGCCTCCATTCATAGAGTAGCATCGAGCAGCACAAGGCCCGTATTTGAGGTTCAAGGAGGAGAGGCTAAAGAAGCCTTCTTCCAAATGATGAATGAATGGTTTACCGAGTTTGTACGGATGAATCTAGCTGCTCAACAACCTCCACCCCTTCTTACTCCCCAACCGGTTGTCGTTATTCTTCAAGGTATGGAACCAATCTGAGTTAGTAAGCCGCCTGTTGATAAGATACGTAAGTACAGGGCTAAAGAATTCTGAGCTACTACTGAAGATGATCTCGAGAGAGTTGAATTTTGGTTAGAGAATACAATCAGGGTTTTTAATGAGCTATATTGTTCACCGGCTGAGTGTGTTAAATGCGCGGTATCGTTATTGAAAGATTCGACTTACCAGTGGTGGAACACTTTAATTTTTGTTGTGCCGAGAGTGCGAATTACCTGGGAATTATTCCAAATTGAGTTCCGAAAGAAATATATTAGTCAGAGGTTTCTGGATTAGAAACGTAAAGAATTTTTTGAGCTCAAACAAGGTCGTATGACTGTGTTAGAGTATGAGTGGGAATTTGTTAGACTGAGCAAATATGACAGGGAGTGTATTCCGACCGAGACTGCTATGTGTAAAAGAATTGAAGAAAGGTTAAATAAGGACATTAAGCTTCTGGTTGGAAATCTTGAGCTGAAAGAATTTGTTGTATTGGTTGATCGGGCACATAAAGCCGATGAGCTAAGTAAAGAGAAAAGACGTACTGATTTTGAAGCTAGAGAATCAAGAAAGAGATCGACTGAGAAGTCATATCAGTCAGTATCAAAGAAATCAAAAGAATATCACAATTATTCTACAGCTTCTGTGGGTTATTCTAGTATAGACAGAGGTACTCGACGATCTAGTCCAAAACTGCAAGCTACATCTGTAGCAAGTGTGGGTAGTGTTAGAGATGTTTGGCCCAAGTGCAAGCACTGTAAGAAACCACATTATGGCGAGCATCGATTAAAGAATGGAGCGTGTTTCAGGTGTGGTTCCTTAGAGCAATATCTTAGAGATTTCCCAGAGAAATCCTAGAAAAAGAAAGTTCAGACTACGAGGCCAAGCAACGCTGTTGCGAGAGTAGTCCACCTCGTAATCCTAAAAATGTGAGTGGTAGCCATGGAGTTACAAAAGATTCTGCTGTGAGATCTAAGGCACGACCACTAGCTAGGCTTATGCTATTTGCGCATGAGAGGATGCTTTTACGCCAGATGCTATTATTGGTACTTTCTCTATTTTTGATACTAATATTACTGTTTTGATTAATCCGGGATCCACTCATTCATATGTGTGCACGAATTTAATGTTTAGTAAGAATTTACATGTCGAGTCCACAGAATTCATGGTTAAAGTATCAAACCCCCTAGGTTAGTATGTACTAGTTGACAAAGTCTGCTAGAATTGTCCTTTGATGACCTAAGGTTACACGTTTTCGGCTGATTTGATGCTGTTACTATTTGATGAATTTGATGTGATTTAGGCATGGATTGGCTAACTTTACATGATGCTGTTGTAAATTGTAGACAAAAGCTTATTGTATTGAAATATCAAAACGGTATGACGTTTCCTATTGAATCAGATAGTCTGAGTGGGTTGCCTATAGTTATATCAACTATGTCGGCGCAGAAATATGTTAGAAAAGGTTGCAATGCTTACCTTGCATATTTACTGGATACTAATCTGTCTGAATCTAAAATTGAGTCAGTGCCAGTGGTTTGCAAGTATCCTGTTGTATTTCCAGAAGAGTTGCCTATATTACCGCCGATTAAAGAGGTTGAATTTACTATTGAACTTGTACCGGGGACATCACTGATATCGATAGAACCTTACAGAATGAATCCTATCGAATTAAAATAGTTGAAAGAACAGCTGTAAGAATTGACAGATAGGGGTTTTGCTCGACCCAATTTTTCACCTTGGGGTGCACCGATTCTGTTCGTTAAGAAAAAGAACAGATCGATGAGATTGTGTATAGACTACCGTCAGCTCAACAAGGTTATAATCAAGAACAAATATCCACTACCTCGTATTGACGATCTATTCGATCAGTTGAAAGGTGAGATTGATCTTCGTTTTGGTTACGATTAGTTACGGGTGAAAGATTCAAATGTACCAAAAATTGCATTTAGAACTAGGTACGGACACTACGAATTTATTGTGATGTCGTTTGGTTTAACTAATGCACCTGCAGTATTTATGGATTTGATGAACAGAATCTTCAGACCGTATGTAAACTGATTTGTTGTATTTATTGACGACATTCTGATATATTCACAAGACGCGTCTGAGCATGCTGAACATTTGAGAATTGTTTCGCAAACCCTGCGTGATAAATAACTTTTTGTTAAATTTAGAAAATGGGACTTTTGGCTGTGAGAAGTCAATTTTTTGGGACATATAGTATCGGCTGAAGGAATCAGAGTTGACCTGAGTAAAATTTCAGCAGTTGTTGATTGGAAACCACCAAGAAACGTAACTGAAGTCAGAATTTTTTTGGGATTAATTGGCTATTATCGAAAGTTTGTCAAAGGGCTCTCAATGATAGCTACACCGATGGCATGAATTTTACAGAAAGATGTTAAATTTGAATTGTCTGAGAAATGTCAGCAAAGTTTCAATCAGTTGAAAGCAATGTTGACCGAGGCACCAGTTTTGGTTTAGCTTGAATCGGGTAAAGAATTCATGATTTTCAGTGATACATCTTTAAATGGTTTAGGCTATGTATTGATGCAAGAAGGCAAAGTAATAGCTTATGCTTCAAGACAGTTAAAGCCGTATGAAAAGAACTATCTAACACATGACTTAGAATTGGCAGCTATTGTGTTTATGTTGAAAATTTGGCAACACCATTTTTTTAGTGAAAAATGTCATATATTTACCGATCATAAAAGTTTGAAGTATCTAATGTCATAGAAATATTTGAATTTGAGACAGCGTATGTGGCTCGAACTATTAAAATATTATGAGTTGATCATTGGTTATCATCTGGGAAAAGCGAATGTAGTTGCTGACGCTCTGAGTAGAAAATCTTTATTTTCTTTCCGAGCGATAAATGCACGATTGACATTGTTTAATGATGGTTCGATCTTAGCCAAGTTGAAAGCTAGTCTGATGTTTTTACAGTAGATCTGTGAAGCTTAGAAATGTGATGACGATTTGTTAACTAAACGCGCACAGTGTGAGTCGACTTCTGATTCAGAATTTCAGATAGGATCTAATGATTGTTTATTGTTCAGAGGTAGAATTTGTGTGCCGAAGAATTCAGAACTCATTCAAAAAATCTTACATGAAGCACATAGTAGTAGCTTGTCTGTTCACCCGGGAAGTAATAAGATGTACGGTGATTTGAGACAGATGTACTGACGGCTGGGGATGAAACATTAGATATCTAACTTTGTATCTAAATGCTTAGTATGTTAGCAAGTTAAAATTGATCATCAAGTACCTTTTAGATTGTTACAGCCGGTGATGATACAGGAGTGGAAATGGGATCGAGTTACTATGGACTTTGTAACGAGTTTACCCCTATCTCTGATAAGGAAATATGCCATTTGGGTTATCGTTATCATTTGACAAAGTCTGCACATTTTATTCCGGTATGTACAGATTTCTCCCTTGACAAATTAGCTGAGTTATTTGTTTCTGATATTTTCAAATTACACGAAGTGCCAATCTCCATTATTTCGGATAGAGATCCGTGGTTTACATCACGATTTTGGAAAAAGTTACGGGAAGCTCTTGGTACGCAGTTGCATTTGAGTACTGCATTTTATCCTCAGACTGATGGTCAGTCTGAATGAAAAATTTAGATTCTCGAAGATATGTTTCGTTACTTTGTATTAGAGTTTGAAAGCAATTGGGAGAAATATCTAACGTTGGTTGAATTTGCGTACTGTAACATCCTGTTTTTAGTCAAATTATAACAGTGGTTTTGGGACCACAAATCCGATGTCAAAATAATTATTTTAATGTTTACAGCATGATAGAATGATTGTGTGAAAATTTCGTTAAGAAATTTTATTGTTTGAGTACTTAATTTGATAAAAAGGACTAAATCGCGTAAAGTGTAAAATTGGAGTTCTATTAGTTAAAGGTGTCTAATAGTTATGGAATCTTAAATTAGAGGTCCTTACAGGGTAATTAGATCACTAGTGTGTTAGTGGAAATTTATGAGCTTAGTTTTATTAAAATAATTAAGGTTTTTAAAAGTTATAAAAGTAAATTGGTTAATAAAGATTAATTAAATGAAATAAAAACTAAGTATCATCTTTCTTTTTATCATTTTCAACCAAAAAATACAAGGGAAGAAACCATTTTTGAATGTTTCATTTGGCCATCTTCATCTCTTCATTTAGGTACGAAATTTTGATTCGTTTTTAATGATTTCTATGTTTTTGAAATCATTACGGCTTAATCTAACTAGCCCAGAGACTAATTTGCAAAACTGTTAAAGGTTTAGGGTTTTGCTATTGATGAATATAGGTTTATCTTGATGTTTGATGATAGAAAATGTATGCTTGTTGTTAGATAAACAACATTTGTAAAGGGATTTTTGATAAAATTTCTAATTAGGGATTAAATTGTGAAATGTGTAAATCTTATGGTTAAATTGTGAAATAAATAAAAACTATGGACTGCTTTGGGGCTATATAAAATTCGGCTAGCATGGGTAGGGGCCTAATTGCATGAATTTGTGTTTTTAGGAGATAAGGACTAAATTGTAAAATTGTTGAAATATTAGGAGCAAATATGTAAAGTTGCCATAATGTATTTTTGGGTTAAATTGAATAGAGTGATGATTAAATGGGTTAATTTTTGTTACATATAGATCAAGAAAAGTGAAATTCAGATTTAGATCGGGGGAAAAAATAAAGTATCAGACTAGTCGATCTATTTTTTCATTTTAGCGATTGAGGTAAGTTCATATGTTAATAAGCATTAATATTATCATGTTTTAAATGTTTATTATTGAATTATTTGTGAATGCGACCTTGCAGATAAATTGGACGAAGATTCAACGTTGAGAAATCCCGGTTGAACCTTAGGAATAGATTAGGATACAAATGACATGTCATTAGGGGTTATGTGATTTGGGTGCTGGTCCGTATATCCTACCAGTGGCTGAGTTATCCGGCATGTGTTACGAATTCTCGTTAACTTGTGTGAGCAGCACCGTGTAGCTACGTCATGACTGTCAGCTTGTGTGAGCAAACACGTTGATAGCTCGAGAGCGAGCATTATATGTGATATGTGATTGGGATAGCTTTGGCTATGTATGTGGCACTTAGGGTGTGAGATTCTCGAGTATCTGATAGTATTCTGAATGGTTCAATGGGTATGTCAAAGATATGGATGAGTATGAGATTAGTACGAGATGGTACTGTTATGTATATAAACCGTATAAGCTTTGAATCGAAGAAACTTTTGAATTTCACATCTAACCTTATAAATGATTATCTGACAGGTTTGTAGACTAATATGAGTTGTATATTGTTTTATTTAATTTTTTGAATTGTATATTTATGGCAAATTGAGTTTATTACTATATGAACTTACTAAGTTTTATAGCTTACTCTGTTTACTTTTTCGTGTTTTATAGTGTTTATCGAAGCTAGCTTGAATTGAGAGTCGTCGGAGATTGCATCACACTATCGAGCTTCTACTTTGGTACTTTTGAGCTTATGTTTTGGTTATATGGCATGCATAGGAATTATGGTCATTTTGGGTTATGGTTTGGTAATGAATTTAGCCATTTGAATTGGCTTGTAAATGTTAAGTGTTTGGTCTTGTGTATAGCCATGAGTGTTGACTTGTTATGGTATATTTGGTTATGTATATATATATATATATATGAGAAAATGGCCTTGGTTATGCAATTGTTAAATGATATATAAATGCTTGTGGTGAATGGCTGTTTGTGAATTGGTATGCTTATAATTTAGGTAAAGTGATGTACAAACGAAAGTGCATATATGAAGTTAACTAGTTAAGTGAATTGAGAATGTGAATTTGGTATAGAATTGAATAGCCTAAAGTGGTACTTGTGTGCCTTGTTGTTTTTGTTATGGAAATGGTATGAATTATGCTTGGTTACAGTTGGTTGAGTGCCTATTTATGCCATGTTATGTGCCATTTGGTTTGTGTAGGTGATTGAATGATTGGGTAAGAAAAATGGCTTGGCAAATAGCCTATTTTTGTCCACACGGGTAGAGACACGGGCGTGTGTCTCAGCTGTGTGTGACACACGGTCAGGTGACACTGCCGTATGTCCCCTGGTGTTTAATTAGAAATCAAGTCAGTATGCTCCACACGGTCCAGCACACAGGCGTGTGACTTGGCCGTGTGGCATAAGTTAGTAAACCTTACAGGTTTGGCATGGTCTAGCACACGGCTTAGCACATGGGCGTGTGTGACCATTTTGTAGGGCACACGGGCTGGTCACACGGGCGTGTGGTTGGCTATGTGGCCCAAGTTAGGGAGTTACATAGGGTCGAACACGGGCTGGGACAGGGCCATGTGATCCCATTTCGAATGTCCACATGGCTTGTGACACGGGCATGTCTTTTGCCGTATGAGACACACAGGCGGGCCAAACGGGTGTGTGTCCTCTGTATTTTGAAAAATTTTCTAAGTTTTCTAAACGTTTCCTAAGGTATTGGTTTAGTCTCGAACCACTCCTAGTGCATGTTTTGGGCATCGTAGGCTCCTATTAGGGACTTGATGAATGATTATGAATGTTTTACATCTGAATTTGATAATTGTATGAGAAATGCATGTTCAATTGTATAATAAGTTTGGTAATGCTCCGTAACTCTATTTTGGCACCGGATATGGGTGAGAGGTGTTACATTTATTGGTATCAGAGCTACAATTTAGTCGATTCTCGGACTAACGTAGCATATGTGAGAGTCTAGCTATAGTATGATGAATCTTGGCAATTTAAACCGTGTTTTCTTATAGTAATGGATCCCAATCGAGCTATGGCTGATTATGTTGAGAGTAATGCGCCGACCTCTGTTAATAGAGTAGTGCAGTCTGAGTTGAGACTCGTATCTGGTAGTCAGGGAGGAAAGGCCAAGGAAGCCTTCTTCCAAATGATGAACGAGTGGTTTTCTAAGTTTGTTCGAACTAATCCGGCTGCTCAGCAACCTCCACCCCTACCTATTCCCCAACAGGTTCCCGAAGCTCCTCAATGTGTGGAATCTTTACAATTAAATAAGCCACCTGTTGATAGAATCTGAAAATACGATGCTAAAAAGTTCAGAGCTATAGTTGATGATGATCTTGAGATAACTGAGTTTTAGCTTGAGAATACTATCAGAGTATTTGATGAGCTGTCTTGCACACCTGCTGAATGTGTTAATTGCGCCGTATCACTTTTGAGAGACACTGTATATCAGTGGTGGAATACTTTGATATCTGTGGTGCCGAGAGAATGGATTACTTGGGAATTCTTTCAAACCAAGTTTAAAAAGAAATACATTAGTCAGCGGTTTATCGATCAACAGCGAAAAGAGTTTCTGAAGTTGAAATAGGGTCGAATGTCTATGTCTGAGTACGAGAAAGAGTTTGTGACACTCAGTAAGTACGTTCGAGAATGTGTTTCCACTGAGGCAATTATGTGTAAGAGATTTGAAGACGGGTTAAATGAAGACATTAGATTGCTAGTTGGGATTTTGGACTTGAAAGAATTTGTTATGTTGGTTGACAGAGCATGCAAAGCCGAGGAACTAGGCAAAGAAAAGAGAAAAGCTGACTTCGAAGCTAGAGATTCGAGAAAGAGATCAATGAATAAACCATATCAATCCTCATCAAATAAATCACGGGATTCATATAATCGTTCAATAGCTTTAGCGGGGTATTCTAATAGAGATCATGGAAAGAAATACACGAGTCCTAAAGCCCAAGCCACTTCAGTATCGAGTGTGGGTAGTGTGAGAAACAATAAACGAGTGTCAACAATGTGGAAGGCGACATTTTAGAGACTATTGGATGAATAATAAAGGTTGTTTTAAATGTGGCTCGCAAAATCACTTCATTCGGGATTATCCTGAGTTACCCGAGAAAGATAGATATCAGTAACATAGCTGCTAGAGGGAGACCACCTGGAAATACGAGAAATGTGACTAGTAGCAAAGGAATGACAAATGACTCTGCTGTGAGATCTGAGGCTAGAGCACCAGTCAGAGCTTACTCTATTCGCGCTCGTGAAGATGAATCGTCACTAGTTGTTATCACCGGTACATTTTTTCTCTATGACACTAGTGTAATTGCCTTGATAGATCGTGGATCAACTTATTCATATGTCTGTATAAATTTAGTCTCTAATAAGAGCTTGCCTGTTGAGTCTACCGAATTTTTGATTAAAGTATCGAACCCCTTAGGCAAGTATTTCCTAGTTGATAAAGTTTGCAAGAATTATCTTTTAATCACTCGGGGTTACTGTTTTCCGACAAATTTGATGCTTTTACCGTTTGATGAATTTGATGTGATTCTAGGTATGGATTGGTTGACTCTACATGATGCTATTGTGAATTGTAGACGAAAGACTATTGAATGAAAATGTCAAAATAATGAGATCCTTCGAATTGAATTTGATGAGTCGAGTGGATTACCTGTTGTGATGTCATCGATGTTAGCTCAGAAATATGTGAGAAAAGGTTGTGATGCTTACCTTGCGTATGTATTGGATACAAAAGTGTTTGAATTGAAGATTGAATCAATACCAGTGGTTTGTGAATATCCAGATATGTTTCCAGAGGGGTTGCCTGGGTTGCCACCGATCAGAAAAGTCGAGTTTGTTATTGAATTAGTGTCGGGAACATCATCGATATCGATTTCTCTATATAGAATGGCTCCAACAGAATTGAAGGAATTGAAAGCTCAGTTGCAAGAGTTAATAGATAAAGGTTTTGCACGACCTACTTTTTTGCCCCGGAGTGCACCAGTGTTGTTCGTAAAGAAGAACGATGGATCGATGATACTGTGTATTGATTATCATCAGCTTAATAAAGTTACAATTAAGAATAAGTATCCTTTGCCGAGAATTGATGATTTGTTTGATCAGCTGAAAGGATCAACAGTATTTTCAAAGATCGATATGATATCTGGTTATTGTCAATTGCGAGTTAAAGATTCGGATGTGCCAAAGATTGCGTTTAGAACAAGGTACGTGCATTATGAATTTCTTGTTATGCCTTTCGAATTAACTAGTGCTCTTGCAATTTTTATGGATTTGATGAATCGAATCTTTAGACCGTATTTAGATAAATTTGTTGTTGTTTTCATTGATAACATTCTGATTTATTCTTGAGATGAATCTGAGCATGCTGAACATTTGGGAATTGTGCTACAAACATCGAGAGACAAGTAACTGTTCGTTAAATTCGAAAAATGCGAGTTGTAGCTCCGAGAGGTTGGATTTTTGGGGCATATTATTTCAGTGGAAGGTATTCGAGTTGATTTGAGCAAGATTTCAGCAATTGTTGATTGGAAACCACCTAGAAATGTATCCGAAGTTAGATGTTTTCTGGGATTAGCTCGCTCTTATCGGTGTTTTGTTAAAGGATTCTCGATGATTGCTACACTGATAACTCTTTGCTATAGAAATATGTGAAGTTCAAATGGTCCGAGAAATGTCAACAGAGTTTTGAACAGTTGAAAGCATTGTTAACAGAAGCACAAGTTTTAGTTCACCCTGAGTCGGGTAAAGAGTTTGTGATTTTTAGCGATGCGTCATTGAACGGTTTGGGATGTGTTTTGATGCAAGAGGGAAAAGTGATAGCTTATGCTTCCAGACAACTGAAACCGCATGAAAAAAATTATTCGATGCATGAATTAGAATTGGCCGCTATTGTTTTTGCATTGAAAATTAGGTGACATCTTTAATTCGGTGAGAAATTTCATATCTTTACCGATCCCAAGAGTTTGAAGTATATAATGACTTAGAAAAACTTGAATTTGTGACAACGAAGATGGCTAGAGTTGTTGGAAGACTATGAATTAGTATTTGATTATCATCCAGGAAAAGCGAATGTAGTCTCGGATACTCTTAGTAGAAAATCTTTATTTGCTTTGCGAGCGATGAATACGCAATTAACTTTGTCTAATGATGGTTTGATTTTAGCTGAGTTAAAAGCTACACCGTTATTTCTTCAGTAAATTTGTGAAGCTCAGAAGTACGATAATGAATTGCAAGCTAAAAGAATGCAGCGCGAGTCAGCTACTGATAAATTGGATCCAATAATTGTTTGATGTTTCGAAATAGAATTTGTGTACAAAAGAATTCCGAGCTTATTCAAAAAATTCTACATGAAACACACAGTGGTTGTTTATCTGTTAATCCGGGGAGTACTAAAATGTACAATGATTTGAAACAATTGTATTGGTGGTCGGGCATGAAACGAGACATTTTAGAGTTTGTACCGAGATGCTTAGTTCGTCAACAAGTTAAAACCGAACATCAAGTGCCTTCGGGACTACTACAGCCTGTGATGATACCAGAGTGGAAATGGGATAGAGTTACAATGGATTTCGTATCGGGATTACCCCTGTCTCCGAAAAAGAAAAATGCTCTTTGGGTTGTCGTTGATCAACTGACAAAATCTGCACGCTTCATTCTGATATGCACAGATTTTTTGTTTGATAGACTAGCTGAGTTGTACATCTCTAAGATAGTTAATTGCACGGGGTGCCAGTTTCTATTATTTTGGATAGAGATCCGAGGTTTACGTCGCCATTTTGGAAGAAGTTGCATGAAGTTTTGGGTACGCGGTTGCATTTTAGCATTACTTGTCATCTGCAAATCGACGGTCAGTCTGAGAGAGTAATTTAGATTCCCGAAGATATGCTTCGTCGCTGTGTTTTAGAATTTGAAGGCAACTGGGAGAAATATTTACCATTAGTTGAATTTGCGTATAATAACAGTTTTCAGTTAAGCATAAAGATGGCACCGTATGAAGCTTTGTATGGTCGCAAATGCTGAACTCCGTTGTACTGGACCGAGCTTAGTGAGAAAAAGATTCACGGGGTTGATTTGGTTAGGGAGACCGAAGATAAAGTGAGAGTAATTCGCAACAGTTTGAAAGTAGCTTCAGATCGATAGAAATCTTACGCAAATTTGAAACATAAAGACATTGAATTTCAAGTCGGTGATAAAGTATTTTTGAAAGTATCTCCGTGGAAGAAGATTTTTCGATTTGGTCACAAAGGCAAATTGAGTCCACGATTTATCGGACCGTGTGAGATTATTGAAAGAATAGGGCCAGTGGCATATCGACTAGCTTTACTATCAGAGTTAGAAAAGATCCACAATGTGTTCCATGTTTCGATGTTACGTCGATATAGATCAAATCCATCACACGTAATTTCTCCGACAGAGACTGAAATTTAGCCTGATAAACGTATAACGAAGAACCGATCAGAATTTTAGCTCGAGAGGTTAAAGAGTTGATAAATAAAAGAATAGCTTTCGTGAAGGTTTTGTGTCAACGTCTCGGGGTTGAAGAAGCTACGTGGGAACCCAAGGAAGCTATGAGAGAACAATATCTTAACTTCTTTTCTGGTAAGATTTTAGGGGACGAAAATTCCTAAGGGGTAGAGTTGTAAAAGCCCCTTTTTAGTCAAATCAAAACAGTAGTTTCGAGACAAAAAATTTGAGGTTAAAATAATTATTTTATTATTATTTAAATTTTTACAGCATGATGCAATGATTGTGTGAGAATTTCGTTAAGAAATTTTATCGTTTGAGTACTTAATTTGATAAAAAGGACTAAATCGCGTAAAGTATAAAACTGGAGTTTTATTAGTTAAAGGTGTCTAATAGTTATGGAATCTTAAATTAGATGTCCTTACAGGGTAATTAGACCATTAGTGTGTTAGTGGACATTTATGAGCTTAGTTTTATGGAAATAATTAAGGTTTTTAAAGGTTATAAAAGTAAATTGTTTAATAAAGATTAATTAAATGAAATAAAAACTAAATATTATCTTTCTCTTTATCATTTTCAACCGAAAAATACAAGGGAAGAAGCCATTTTTAAATTCTTCATTCAGCCATCATCTCTTCAGTTGTGAAATGTGTAAATCTTATGGTTAAATTGTGAAATAAATGAAAAATATGGACTGCTTTGGGGCTATATAAAATTTGGCTAGCATGGGTAGGGGCCTAATTGCATGAATTTGTGTTTTTATGAGATAAGGACTAAATTGTAAAAATGTTGAAATATTAGGGGCAAAGGTGTAAAGTTGCCATAATGTTATTTTTGGGTTAAATTGAATGGAGTGATGATTAAATGGGTTAATTTTGATTACATATAGAACAAGAAAAGCGAAATTAAGAGATAGATAGGGGGAAAAAATAAAGTATCAGACTAGTCTATCCATTTCTTCGTTTTAGCGATCGAGGTAAGTTCGTATGTTAATAAGCATTAATATAATTGTGTTTTAAATGCTTTATTATTGAATTATTTGTGAATACGACCTTGTGGATAAATATGACGAAGACTCAACATTGAGAAATCCCGGTTGAACCTTAGGAGTAGATTAGGATACAAATGACATGTCATTAGGGGTTTTGTGATTTGGGTGCTGGTCCGTACGTCCTACCGGTGGCTGAGTTATCAGACATGTGTTGCGATTTCTCGTCAGCTTGTGTGACCAGTATCATGTAGCTATGTCACGACCATCAGCTTGTGTGAGCAGACCCGTTGATAGCTCGAGAGTGAACATTATATGAGATATGTGATTGAGATAACTTTGCTTATGTATATGGCACTTAGAGTGCGAGATCCCCGAGTATCCGATAGTATTCCGAATAGTTAAACGGGTATGTCAAAGATATGGATGAGTATGAGATTAGTACAAGATTGTACAGGTATGTACGTAAACCGTATAAGCTTTGAATCGAAGAAACTTGTGAATTTCACATCTAACCTTATAAATGATCATGTGACAGGTTTGTGGACTAATATGAGTTGTATATTGTTATATTTAATTGTTTGAATTGTATATTTATGGCAAATTGAGTTTATTACTATACGAACTTACTAAGCTTTATAGCTTACTCTGTTTACTTTTTCGTGTTTTATAGTGTTTATTGAAGCTAGTTCGGATTGGGATTCGTCGAAGATTGCATCACACTATCGAGCTTCTACTTTGGCACTTTTGAGCTTATGTTTTGGTTATATGGCATATATAGGAATTATGGTCATTTTGCTTTATGGTTTGGTAATGAATTTAGTCATTTGAATTGGCTTGTAAATGTTAGGTGTCCAGTCTTGTGTATAGCCATGAGAGTTGGCTTATTTTGGTATATTTGGTGATGCATATATATTTATGAGTAAATTGACTTGGTTATGTATTTGGTAAATGATATATAAATGCTTGTGGTGAATGGTTGTTTGTGAATTGGTATGCTTGTGATTTAGGTAAAATGATGTATAAATGAAAGTGCATATATGAACTTAACTAGTTAAGTGAATTGAGAATGTGAATTTGGTATAGAATTGAATAGCCTAATGTGGTACTTGTGTGCCTTGTTGTTTTTGGCATGGAAATGGTATGAATTATGTTTGGTTGGGTATTGGTTGAATT
This sequence comes from Gossypium anomalum, assembly GCA_025698475.1. Lineage (NCBI taxonomy): Eukaryota > Viridiplantae > Streptophyta > Magnoliopsida > Malvales > Malvaceae > Gossypium > Gossypium anomalum. The sequence continues at coordinate 17,212,045 of CM046963.1, read as the reverse complement.
CCTGTTTATGCCATGTTATGTGCCATTTGGTTTGTGTAGGTAATTGGATGATTGGGTGAGAAAAATGGCTTGGCAAATAGCCTATTTTTGTCTACACGGGTAGAGACACGAGTGTATATCTCAACTGTGTGTGACACACGGTCAGGTGACACGGCCTTGTGTCCCCTGGTGTTTAATTAGAAATCAAGTCAGTACGCTCCACGCGGTCCAGCACACAGGCGTGTGACTTGGCCGGGTGGCATAAGTCAATATACCCTACAGGTTTGGCGTTGTAACACCCCACACTCGAGCCCTACGTCGGGACGGGATACGAGGCTTTACCTCACTAAATCACATGTATTCATACATTTTCGAGCGATCAAAACTTGATCAAATTTAATACTTTTCCTTTTTAATCTAAAGCTCTTAATATGAGCCTATGAGGCCTAAATCACGCTTTGGAAATATCCCGGGATTAATCCCAACATCTTCGAAAACTTTTGAAAAATACTACTTGAAACAGGGCACACGCCCGTGTGGATGGGCAACACGCCCGTGTGGAGCTTGTACATGGTTGTCCTGATGGCCCATGTGGCTCACACGGCCTAAGCATCTTGGGACACGCCCGTGTCCCATGCCCATGTAGATTTATTTTTCAATTCGAACCTACAGGAGTTTTCACACGGCCCATGTCCCTCACATGGCCATGACACGCCCATGCCTTAGCCCGTGCCTAAAAACCTTGACATTCTGTTTCTAACATCAGCATCCAATTAGAGGCACACAGCCAAGGCACACGCTCGTGGCTAAAGGCCGTGTCCTCCACACGGCGAAGACACACGTTCGTGTCTCTGCCCATGTGTTTACTACCATCCATTCTGGCTTGCAAATTTTACATGCGGGGGACACACGGCTGAACAACACGCCCATGGGGCTGACCGTGTGTCTACCCGTGCGGACAATATAAGGCTACCTACCAAGCCTTTGCCACCCTGAAACACAATCTAACATCAACCAACATATCAGAGTTTAACTTAATATGATTTCTCAACCAAACAATCATAGTTAACGCCTATATACATTTCATATAATCAACCATGCCAACAATTTCACATTCATGAAAGACTAGCTTGCATTCACATAATAACTTTTAATATTAGCCATTTTCCATGGCCTTATACAAAATGAGTCAGATATTAGATTAAGCCAATACATTTGGCCAATTAACAATGACACAGAACTCAAAAGTCAAGGTCCTATACATGCAATGATAAAAATAAAGATCTAACTATAGCAAGTGCTTCAGATGATAGTGTGACTGGCTTCTCCGACGTAGCGATGATTCTCGAGCTACTATGGTGGCACTATAAAAAAATGGAAAGGAAAATAGGGTAAGCATAGAGCTTAGTAAGTTGCATGAAAATAAACAACAACTACTTATCATAAAGCAATATGCTCATAACTGTTCATAGTTTATTCATGAATACCATAAATAAACGTAAGTACAACTTACTCATCACTATCCAATACAACTCATATTGCATACATTGAGCCCATATCTCATACATTTCAATTAGGTACCTATACCACTCATCACATGATCATAACTTTTCTCATTTCGATATAAATCATAAACCTTTTGTCAAACCATTTGGAATACTATCGGATACTTAATAGCCCTAACATGGGTTAAGATGCCGACTGTGACAACCCGAATCAGGGCCTAATCGGAATAGTGGTTTTGTGACCACAAATTCGAGATAGAAATAATTGTTTTATAATTATTTTATAATTATTTTGAGGTTTATGATATGATTTCATGATTTCGTGAAAATTTCGTGAAGAAATTCAATGCATAAAGTGCTTAATTTGAAGTTAGGGAATAAATTGAATAAGTTGCAAAACTTGCATTCTAGAAGTTTCTAGTATGAAATTGCTTTAAAATATTAATTAGGAGGTCTTAAATAGCAATTTGACCAATTTTAAGTTCATGGACAAAATTAGGACATGGAAGGAATTTTTGAAAGTTTAGTAGTAAGGGCATTTTGGTCATTTAGGGGTAAAATGAATTAAAATACAAAATTAAAAGCCAATTTTGCTCATCTTCTTCATGGAGGCCGAAATTAGCATGGGGGAGGCCATGGCTAGGGTTTTCAAGCTTTCCAAGCTCAATAATCAAGAAAGGCGTGGAATCGATCTCGAGCGGGAAAGGAAAATGTTTTGGACTAAATTGCAAAATTTACGTATTTTTGCACCGAGGTAAGTTTGTATGTAATAATACATTAACTTCATTTACATTTTTATATTTCAGCCTATTATATATTTTAGCCGATTTTGAAGCATAAATTGATTATTGGAAGAATGGAAATAAGTAATAGAGAGAGAAATCCCGGTTGAACATTCGGAAGAATTGAATAATATAGATGGAGTGTAGCTAGGTCACATGTATGATGCCGAGTGCACATCATGTGTACAAGAAAGCTACACGATACTATGTAGTAGCTAGGTCACATGTGTGATACTGGGAAGTATCCCATGTAGACAAGAGAGCTACGGGATATATGTAGCTAGGTCGCATGCGTGGTTCAGTGAAGGACACCATGTAGACAAGAGAGCTACGAGATAAATTGGCTAGGTCACATGGGTGGTACTAAGTGTTCACCATGTGTACAAGAGAGCCGAATTATATGAAATATGATGGTGGAGTGTGTCTTTGAAACCATCAAGTATCGGAATTGATCCGAATTGTTCAACGGGATGGCTTTATGGTGACAATGTAATTATGGACCTATACTTGTAATGTATGAAATGTAGTGAAAATGAATTGTGATATGTATGTTAAAATGAGGTTAATACAAAGAAAGTGTGAAAGAGTGAATTAGCACTAAAACTGTTGTGGGACAGTAGCAGTGACGTGATTTTGAAAACTCACCAAAAATAGTAGGAATTTAACTAGAGGCTGAATGAGATGTGAAATTAAATCTTGATGAGTCTATTTTCATATAAAAGAAACGGAGAAAGTAAAGGAATTCTATATTTTGAGATATTTATAATTGTGTGTGACTTGCTCAGAATGACTATGTGATCCCCTGTTCCAACTTTGAAAAATCATTAAAAATTGTAAAAAACAAATTAAGAAATATAGTTTATATGCATAAATTCATTATTGAGTCTAGTTTTAAATGAAACAGGTTTCATGATTATTTGAATTGTATACTAGGAGAAATTAAATTCGTAGTGAACAGAGGTCAGATAAGTCGAGCTGTGTAACAGGGGAAATTTTAACTAATAAACTGTACTAATTGGCTTGACAAAAAATTCTAGAAAAAAATTAATGAATAGATATATGAGTCTATTTTCAATAAAAATTTACGTAATTAGATTTCGAATTTCGTAACTCGAGTTATGATTTATTTAGTGAACATGACGCAGGAGAGACAGCTTGACCAAAGTGGAATAAATAGTGAAATTAAAAGTAGATACACTTGAGTTATTATGTAATCATACTAAATTCTTTATTCATTATTTATGTACTTGCTTACTAAGCGTAAAGCTTACTTCCTTCTTTTCATTTATTTTTAGTTTGTCGAGTCAGCTCGGGGTTGGAGATCGTCGGAGGCAAAACATCACACTATCAAGCCATTACCCTTGGAGTATTGGCTAGTATATGTTAAATGTTTTCATGTGAGTGGCATGTATAAGAAGTTTATTTCATGTCATGTATTATTATTATGATTTGATTTACGTATTGGCCTACATTGAGCTTTTGTACATGGCCGTGAGATGTGGTCTTTATTTATTGTGGTTTGCAAGTTTTAATTTTGGGTAGAACTTTGTGACCCGATTTTATATGTTTGTGAATGTTTAAGTCCGGTAACGCCTCGAACCTTGTTCCGGAGTCGGATACGGGTGAAGGGTGTTACACCGACGCTATGTCCCAGACATGGTCTTACACTGGCTTTCATATAGTGAGGCCGATGCCATGTTTCAGACAGTTCTTACACTGGCACTCATCTATCGGTGTCGATGCCATGTCCCAGACAGGTCTTACACTGACACACAACAAGCTGACGCCATGTCCCAGATAGGTCTTACACTAGCTTGTATATCGCGAGGCCGATACATGTCCCAAACATGTCTTACACTAGCTCTCGTGTCAATGCCGATGCATGTTTCAGACATGTCTTATACTGGCTCTCATGCTGTGGCTGATGCATGTCCCAGACATGTCTTACACTAGCACACATATCACCTATTATCACGGTGCAAATATCCAAGTCTATTCCAAATGTTCAACGAAAGTCTTTATATGTAAATTTCTCAACATGTATTCTCATATTCAAAATCAAGACAATTTATGCCATATCAACTCAATTACACATCATAAAGATATAGTTGCATTATTAACATACAACTTACCTCGATATTCAAAATATGACAACTATTTCGGCTTAGTCCGCTAGCTTTGCTTTTCCCCGGTCTAGGCCCGAATTTTGTAATTCCTGATCTAAAATGATAAAAATTTACAATTTTAATCATTTTATCGATCTAGGTACTCAACAATTCATAATTGGAAAAAATGACCATTTTGCCCCTAGACTTTTACAAAATGACCATTTTACCCATAGACCCGAAAATCGATTTTTATCACATTTTCTCATTAACTAAACCTAGCTGACTACATTTTATACAAGGAGCAGCTCACAATTCTAATTATTTCACACATTTATCACCTATTTTACAACTTATGAAAAATGGTCTTTAGTTAGGGTTTCCATGAAAACTACTTCACAAAAGTTGTTTATTTCACAACCATGATTCATTTTCTTCCATAAGATTTCAGAAAAAATCATGAACACTCTCATGGTAAAACCCTAGACTTTCAACCATTTTGCAAAATAGTCTCCTTACTAGAAAGCTCATGTTACAAGGGGTCTAAAAATACAAAAATCATCAAGAATAACCTTCTAAATGACTTACTTGTAAGAGATACTAATGGCTGATATTTTGAGCTCTCTTAACCCCTTTTTTGATGCTGAAAATCAGTGAAGAAGAAGATGATGATAAAATGATATCATCTTTTCTTTATTTTATTTCTATTTTTTTCAAATAAGCCACCAAAACCCACCTAACATTTGGCTATTTGAATTTCCTTGTCTCATGGACGCCCATCACTTATTTAATGGCATAATTTCATTTTAAAGACCCTCAATTTAGGTTCTCTAGAAATTTGGCATCCTTGGCTATTAAAACAAGACATTTGTACTTTAGTCCTTTTTTCACAATTAAGCTCACAAACGCTAAAATTACTTCACCAAATTTTTCATGCACTAATATAAACATGCTATAACTCTAAAATAATAATAAAATAATTTCTTCGACTTCAGATTGGTGGTCTCGAAACCACCGTTCCAACTGAGCCCAAAATCGGGCTGTTACAATTCTCCCTCTTAGGGATTTTTGTCCCCGAAAATCTTATCGGTGAATAGATTTGGGTATTGGTCTCTCATGGTCTCCTCGAGTTCCCATGTGGCTTTCTCGACTCCATGTCTATGCGAAAAAACTTTCACGAGTGTTATACCCTTATTCCTCAATTGTTTGACCTTCCGAGCCAAAATCTTAACAGGTTCCTCGCCATAAGTCATATCTAGTTGAATCTCAATCTCTGTTGGTGCGATTACATGCGAAGGATCCTATCTATATCGACGTAACATCGACACATGAAACACATCATGAATCTTTTCCAACTCTGAGAGCAAAGACAAACCGTAGGCAACAGGCCCTACTCTCTCGGTAATCTCATAAGGTCCTATGAAACGAGGGCTCGGCTTACCTTTTCTACCAAATCTGAGGACTTTCTTCCACGGGGATACTTTCAAAAATACCCTATCACCGACTTGGAACTCGATTTCCTTTCGTTTCAAATGCGCGTAGGATTTCTGTCTATCTGAAGTGGCTCTCATGCAATCACGAATTACCTCAACCTTCTCTTCGGTCTCTTTGACCAAATTGACCCCGTGAATCTGATTCTATTTAAGTTTCGTCCAAAATAAGGGCGTTTGACACTTACGCCCATACAAAGCCTCATAGGGTGCCATTTTCAAACTCGACTGATAACTATTGTTGTAGGTGAATTCAACCAGTGTTAAATACCCTTCCCAACTACTTTGAAACTCGAGAACACAACACCGGAACATGTCTTCTAATATCTGAATTACTCTTTCCGACTGACCGTCGGTTTGCGGGTGGAAAGCTGTGCTAAAGTTCAACTTTGTTCTGAAAGCCTCTTGTAACTTCTTCCAAAACCTCGAGGTAAACCTCGGGTCTCTATCTAAATGATCGACAAGGGCACTCCATGAAGTCTCACGATCTCAGAAACATATAGATTGGCCAATTTCTCAAGGTAATAGTCGGTACGCACTGGTATAAAATGTGCCATCTTTGTAAGCCTATGAACAACGACCCAAACTGAATCTGTTTTCCTTGGTGTCAAAGGCAACCTTGACACAAAATCCATGGTTACTCGGTCCCATTTCCACTCGGGAACCATCACAGGCTGAAGTAAACCCGAGGCTACTTGGTGTTCGGGCTTCCTTTGTTGACAAACTAAACACTTAGAAACAGACTCAAAAATGTCTCTTTTTATCCCTGACCACCATTACATTCTCTTCAAGTCGTTATACATTTTTACACTACCTAGATGGATAGACAAGCAACCACTATGTGCCTCTCGTAAAATCCTCTGAATAAGCTCATTGTCCTTAGGTACACAAATTCTATCTCGGTACATTATACACCCGTTGGTACCACTACGAAATTCGGATTCATTTTCCGTATTTCACTGAGCCATCTTAGCTTGCAAATCCTTATCACCTTTCTGAGCTTCACAAATCTCTTGAAGGAACATTAGTCTAGCTCTCATCTCAGCTAGAACCGAACCATCATTAATCACGGTTAATTGAGTATTCATATCCCTCAAGGCGAACAATGATTTCCTACTCAAAGCGTCGGCGACTACATTCGCCTTTCTGGGGTGGCATTCAGTCACCAACTCATAATCTTTTATCAAAGCCAACCATCTTCGTTGCCGTAAATTCAATTCCTTTTGAGTCATCAAATACTTTAGACTCTTATGGTCAAAAAACATTCGTCATCTCTCGCCATACAAATGGTGTCTCCAAATTTTCAAAGCGAATACGATGGCGGCCAACTCTAAACCGGGGGTCGGGTAATTTCTCTCGTGTGACTTTAATTGTCTCGAAGCATAGGCTATTACCTTGCCTTCTTGCATGAGCACATACCCTAGCCCATTCAAGGATGCATCATGATAAACGTCAAATTATACATACTGTTACCCCAAATACTTAGCATATTTATGGATATTTACTATTAGATTTGTGGATTTTGGTGCTCTTAATCCGATTATTTCATGTTTTGTACTCATGAGAGCACCAAGAGTCAAAAGGAGCCAAAAACGGGCTTAAAAGAGACAAAAAGGACCAAATCAAGAAGATCACACGACCTAAGCCTTGCCACACGGGCTGCTCACACGCCCGTGTTTATCGAAGGTGTCGTCCAAGGATTTCACGATTCACACGGCCTGGCCATTGACCCACACGGCCTGGCAAACACGTCACACGGCCGTGGCACACGGGCGTGTCCCTTTTTCAAAGAGTTGTATTTTACACGGAAAAAGGATACTTAGGGAAGAAGAAAGCCAATCCAAAGCCTATATAAACACCCTAAGTATGACCTACTAAGGGGGGCGCTTCCAGAACTTTTTTTGGAACACAGAACCACACGCCAGGAATTACTTAAAGGAAGCCAGACGATCCATCCCAAAAGTTAGAGCTACTCCAAGACTGAGGATCTCTCTCAGAATCCCTTCAGGAGTTTTAGAGTTTTCTTTATATTTTGTTATTTTTATACTTTTGAGATGTACTCTTATTTCATTATGAACTAAACCCCTTAGATACCTAAGGGGGATGAAACCTATGATGGATCTTGTTATTATTATCTGAACTATATGATAAATACTTGGTTTGTTCTTAATTATGTGTTTCTAATGCTTGAGTTAATATTTTGGGTATTGACTCATGATTTAATGTGCTTATGCAGAGGAGGAATAGACCCTGCCTAAGAGTAGATTTGGCATAATTAAGCGGAGTTGATCGAATGCCTAGAGATAGGGTTACGAGATTTTGCCAGAAGAGGTTTCACCTAATATATGAGTCCATAGATCGATTTACTGCTTCCCTAGGGGTTTTAATTAGAAAGAGATTTCAATTAATTCAACTGAGGGTTAGGCGTTATTAGTCTCGAAAGAGATAATAATGTAGGTTAGAGAGTCTCACGGATCAAGTCAAGTGAATAAATAAATGCAGTTGAGTCGGATAACAAGTGAAATCTAGGTGGATTCCTCCTTGGGTGTCGTCTTTATCAATTGCTTCTCTTCAAGTCTTTTTCCAAATTTTCTCGTCGCTTTAATTAAATTAGTTAATTAGTTTAGATAATTAGTTTAATAAACAAACCCTTTTATTCCTAGGCTAAATAATAAAAAGATAGTTATTACTAGTACTTTTGGTTCCCTTGGATATGATATCCCGGTCTTGCCATTACTATACTATTGTTCGATAAGTGCGTTTGCCTTTTCGTCATGATAATAGTTAGTCTAGGCTTGATCTTTATTATAAATATTTATTACTTGTTACGAATCACGTAATCAAGTTTTTGGCACCGTTGCCGGGGAACTGAAATATTAGGAACACTTAAATTTTATTACTTTAGCCATTTATTTTTCTTGCAATGTAACTTTATTTCTATTTTTATTTGACTAACTTTCTTCTTCTTTCTCCTGGCAGGTTCTTGTAATGTATGACTAGAAGAAACCCGTCAGGACCGTTGCTTTTTGACGAGGAAATTGATCGTACAGCTCATAGAAACTGACGAGAAATTAGGCACAACTTAAGATACACAGAGGAAGAGAAAGAGGATGATATCTCAGCTACTACTGAAGAGATGGCTGAAAATCAAGACAATCTGCTACCGCCAACCATACTCGCTGAATTAGGAAATCAGAATCCTACTCTTCGTACTATGTATGATTATGCTAAACCTAATTTTACAGGAACTAAGACAAGTATAGTTAGACCTGCTATTGCTGCTAATAATTTTGAACTGAAACCTAACACGATTCAGATGATACAACAATTTGTTCGGTTTGATGGTTTGTAGGATGAGAACTGCAACAAGCACTTGGCAAATTTCTTAGAACTATACGACACTTTCAAAATTAATGGCATTTCTGATGATGCCATTTGCCTTCGGTTATTCCCTTTTTCACTGAGGAATAAAGCTAAACAGTGGTTGAACTCACTACCACGAGGATCCATTACCACTTGGGAGAAAATGACCAAAAAATTTCTATTAAAATATTTTCCACAGGCAAAAGCAACTAAGTTGCGTAATGATATTTCTTCTTTTGTGCAGATGGACTTAGAGACACTTTACGATGCATGGGAGGGATACAAGGATCTATTGAGAAGGTGCCCTCACCATGGGTTACCTCTATGGCTGTAAGTTCAAACATTCTACAATGGTGTGAATCCCTCGACAAGACAAATGATTGACGCAGCTGCTGGCGGAACCATCAACAATAAAACACTGGAAGATGCCTATGAATTTATAGAGGAGATGTCACTGAATAACTATCAGTGGCAAGTTATGAGGACAAAGCCAACGAAAACAGCCAGTGTTTATAACATCGATTCAGTCACCATGCTCTCTTATCAGGTAGAACTTCTAAATAAGAAAATTGATGGTTTACTTGGTTCTACGCAGGTACATCCAGTAATGAGGTGTGACTCAAGTGGCAGAGGCGTGCATACGGAATACCCACCATTCAATCCTACAACCAAAGAGGAACAAGTCAACTATATAGGTAACAATAATTTTAGATCTCAGAATAACCCCTATAGTAACACTTATAATGCAGGTTGAAAGAACCACCCAAATTTCTCTTGGGGTGGTCAATAGAATCAAAGGCCACAGAATCCTTAGGGTTTTCAATAGCCACCTTATCAACAAGAGAAGAAATCAAACCATGAAGAGATGCTATCCAAATTCGTCTCGGTGTTAGAAACTCGCTTCCAGAATATTGAGATAGCACTCAAAAATCAACAAGCATCAATTCAAGGACTCGAAACTTAGATAGGCCAACTATCCAAATTAATTTCTGAACGACGACAAAGTAGTTTGCTAAGTAATACTAAACCAAACCCAAAGGAACAGCTCAATGCAATTGATACTCGAGAAGGATGCGATGAGACTGAGCCAGAACCAAGGTAAGAAAATGTGGAGAGCAAAGGTGATAGTGAGGTAAGTCATAATAAAACGGTAAGTACGAATTATAAATCTCGTGTGCCATATCCTAAAGCGATGACGAAAGACAGAACGAAAGAACAATTCGGTAAGTTCGTCAAACTCTTAAAGAAATTACATATTAACTTACCTTTTATTGAAGTTCTTTCGCAGATGCCCAACTCAGCAAAATTCTTAAAGGAACTTTTGACCAATAAAAGAAAATTAGAAGCTACATCGCATGTGGAACTCAATGCAGTCTGCTCAACTATTCTAAAGAATAAGCTACCTAACAAGTTGAAAGATCCTGGGAGTTTTACAATTCCTTGCTTAATTGGTAGTTTATCTGTGAATAATGCTTTAGCTGATTTAGGGGCAAGTATAAATGTTATGCCTTATAAAATGTTTAAATGACTAGGTCTCGGTAAACCCAAATAGACTAGGATTAGCATACAATTGGCTGACAAAATAGTTAGATTTCCTAAGGGTATTATTGAAGATGTTCTCGTTAAAATTGATAAGTTTATTTACCCAGTAGACTTTGTCGTCCTAGATATGGATGAGGATAATGAGGTACCTTTAATTTTAGGATGACCCTTTTTAGCAACTGCCAGAACAATTATTAATGTCGGCACAGGAGAGCTAACACCTCGTGTAGGTGACGGCGCAGTAACACTTCAAGCACGTAACTCAGTCAAAACCTCTAAGACTCAGGATAATGCTATAAAACCTGTCGATGATACAACAGAGACAGTGTGCTACTATCATGAAGAGAACAAAGACGTCTATGAAGAACGAAGGCTACGGATAGAGGAGCTAGACGAATGGTGAGAACACAAACTGAGAACACATGATAAACTAAAACTTCGCCAAAACAAGCCCGATACCTCTCCTAATCAACTTAAGGTAGGCGATAAAGTCTTACTAGATACTGCAGATCCCCACATTGTCACTACCACACCAAATGAGGAGATCCCTCTTACAGTACTCAGTATTTTCCCATTCGGTACAGTTGAGGTGAGTCATCCCAAGTTCGGCACTTTTAAGGTAAACAACACCCGATTAAAACCTTATTTTAAGATTGATAGTAGGAACGAGGAGTATGAACTCCTCAAACCACCATGATAAATTAATAGAGAGGTAAGTCAAGCTTAGACTATAAATAAACGCTTCTCGGCAGGCAACCCGAGCACTAACATTTTTTTATTTCTTTATCTTTAACTTCTCACACTTCGAATAAATTAATTTAGTCTTTAAATTACAAAGTTTTTAGCTTTTACACGGCCGGAGCACTGCAGCGTGCCTATAGCCGAAGTGCCCAAGCGAGGAAAGAGACACGACCGTGCGATACGGCCATGTTGAAGCAGGACATGATTTCCCTAAAACACGAGATGCGATAAATCCCCACGGCCGTGTGACATGGCTGTGGGTGAGGTTGATAGATGAACACGGGCGTGAGAATAGAAAAACACGGGCGTTCCAGGGGCAAGGCTCGATTCTGTTTCTCTCACGCCCGTGCCATTAAACCTTGGACAACAATACATGAGCGTGGTACCATATCCACGGGTGTGGGAGAAGCGAACGAAGCTATACACGACCGTGCGATATGGCCGTGTACCACACACGCCCAAGACACACGGGCATGGGATAGTAGCCGAGCACGACCCAAATTGAAAAAAAGTCAAAAAGCACGGGCTCACTCTCAGAGTACACGGGCGTATCCCTAGGCCGTGTGACCCTCCCCTATATAAGCAAACCATTGTTCATCTTCTTCCTCTTTTCAAAACGCCAACACTTTCACATCGCCACTCCAGCACCACCACCTGAGGCCCCCATTGACGAGGATCATTGAATCCTCCTATCTTTTTATTTTTATCTTTATTTTTATTTTTATTCTTAATTTTGAATTTCATTTAAATTTTATTACTTTCTTATGAAAGACATATCTATATTAGTAAATTTTACTTTCTTCATTTTTTTTTCTGGTATTTCTAACAAGTAATCCCACTACACTCTCTTCCACACCAACTCTTAATAAGCTCTTCATGATTCTACAGATTTTCAAGCAAGCTACTAGGAATATTTTACGGAATGAGGAAACAAACAGGGAACAGTACAAAATGAATGCCATGTTCAACGGCCCAATTTCTTCATCTAGCTAAAAACAATGGTAGCTACTACTTTCCCCAAACACTACAGCCTCAGAATCAAGCTCCGCACCCATATAATAGGGAGTTTCACCTCCTTCCCTCTTATGAATTTCTTTATTTTGAATAGTCTATCTTTGTACATTGAGGGCAATGTACATCTTAAGTGTGGGGGGTGAACATAAACATGAAACCTAACTTTTTACATTATTCTCAAATCCCTGAATGTGGTCTTGTGCTTAAGTGATTTTCTCATAATATTGATAGAATGAATTCTGGTTAATCTATAATTATTGTTGATATGTCATGAATTAGACCAAAGGAATTATGCATGATTATTTGATTGTAAGACCTTAAAGAATCAAGCATGATAATTTGATATTTTGAGAACTAAAATTTTTAGATTATTTTCCTGAATTGAGCTATTATCTTGAAATCTTAAGTATACAGGAATGACATCAAAAACCAAAATTTTTGGTGAGATCTTTGAGCCTTTTTGAGCATATTGCTTTCTTTCTTGCTCACTTCTTTTGTGGTTTGAGTGCGTCAACATTGAACTGTTATTCTAGAACTTGCTTCGATTATACATGTCGAGATGACACGTATGATTTGATATACTAAGATGATAAAAGCACTTAGGATTTAACCTACTTACTCCATAAAAAGCCTTCCCACATAATTAAACCCTTAGTGAACCCCCTTTGAGCCTACTAATTCTTTTCTTTATTGATTAACCCTCATCATTAACCCATTAACCCATTATTATTGAAATCCCCTTACTTAATTTGACCCTTTTTATCGAGATTGATTTTAATATTGTTACCTCACTGTGATCACCAATTTTTGTTATTGAATCATGGAGTATAACTTCTATATTGTATTGACTTGATCTGCTCTTAAAAAAAATAAAAAATAAAAAAAACTAACCTCAGTATTATTATTGTAATTCTTAGCAAGCTAAAGTTGTCATGAAAAAGAGAGCTCATGTAATATAGTTCTAGATATTTGTTGTCATTCAGTAATTAAGTTTTTGATAGTGGGGTTATCTATTAAAATCATCTCGATTCTAACCTTTGTTTCTTCAGCTTGTATCCATACCCGTAACCTAAACCCCGTTACAACCATGCAAAGACCTTTTGATTTGTATATCATATCATTTACAAGTGGTGGAGATTTGATTTTCAAGCAAGCCTATAGTGATAACATCTCATGTTAGACAATCGAGTGCTTAATTTTGAACCTTAAACACTTTGAGTGATTTGAGTGAATCCTTAGTGAGGATGTCATCTCTTGTATATTTAGGACTAAAGTTAATTACTTAGAGGAATGAGATTACCTATAATTTTATTATCAAAATATTCGAGTTAGATTGTTTGAGGTTTTTAATGCCCCTATGGTTGAATTCTCACTGTATGATTCTCTGTGGAATAATTTGTAATATTATCGGTAATGATTATGTGATTGAAAGGAATGAATTCTAGTAGTATATAAGAGTTTTGCTTGAGGACAAGCAAATGTTTAAGTGTAGGGGTATTTGATAAATGCCAAATTATACATATTGTTACCCCAAATACTTAGCATATTTATGGATATTTACTATTAAATTTGTGGATTTTGGTGCTCTTAATCTAGTTATTTCATGTTTTGTACTCAAGAGAGCACCAAGAGTCAAAAGGAGCCAAAAACAAGCTTAAAAGAGACAAAAATGACCAAACCAAGAAGATCACACGGCCTAAGCCTTGCCACGCTGGCTGCTCACACGCCCGTGTCTATCGAGGTTGTCGTCCAAGGATTTCACGATTCACACGGCCTGGCCATTGACCTATACGGCCGTCTGAGCTATATGATAAATACTTGGTTTGTTCTTAATTATGTGTTTCTAATGCTTGAGTAATATTCCAGGTATTGACTCATAATTTAATGTGCTTATGCAGAGGAGGAATAGACCCTGCCTAAGAGTAGATTTGGCATAATTAAGCAGAGTTGATCGAACACCTAGAGATAGGGTTACGAGATTTTGCCAAATTCGGGTGAAACCTAATATGTGAGTCCATAGATCGATTTACTACTTCCCTAGGGGTTTTAATTAGAAAGAGATTTCAATTAATTCAACTGAGGGTTAGGCGTTCTTAGTCTCGAAAGAGATAATAATGTAGGTTAGGGAGTCTCATGAATCAGGTCAAGTGAATAAATCGTCTGGTTCAGAGTCAGATAACAAGTGAAATCTAGGTGAATTCCTCCTTGGATGTCGTCTTTATCAATTGCTTCTCTTCAAGTCTTTTTCCAAATTTTCTCTTCGCTTTAATTAAATTAGTTAATTAGTTTAGATAATTAGTTTAATAAACAAACCCTTTTATTCCTAGGCTAAATAATAAAAAGATAGTTATTACTAGTACTTTTGGTTCCCTTGGGTACGATATCCCGGTCTTGCCATTACTATACTATTGTTCGATAGGTGCGCTTCCCTTTTCATCATGATAATAGTTAGTCTAGGTTTGATCTTTAGTATAAATATTTATTACTTGTTACAAATCACACGATCACATCACTATACACCACAAACTCTTTTCCCGGTTCTGGTTGCACTAAAACTGGGGCTTCAGTCAACAAAAACTTTAGTTCCTGATCGTGATTTTCCCGTGATAAGTTTTATAAATTTATAATGAATCATTCTTGAACTAACTATTATCACGACGTAGGCAAGTATACCTCTCGAACAGTAGTATAGCTTTAGCAAGACCGGATTGTCGAACCCAAAGGATTAGGAGTACTAGTAATGACTGTCTTCTTATTATCTAGCCGAAGAAAAGAGATTTGTTTTAACTAACTAATTAATTAAACTAAGAACTTGCAGAATATAGAAGTTGGGAAATTACTTTTGGAGAAGCGATTGATTGAGACAATACCTAAGGAAAAATCCACCTAGACTTTTACTTGTTATTACGCTCTGAACAGGACGATATTATTCATTTAACTATTAAGTAGAAATCCCTACTGTATATTATTATCCCTCTCGAGACTAAAAATGTCTAATCCCTAGGTTGCATAACCGAGAGTTATCTCTAATTAACACCCTAAGGTTGCATTAACTCGATCTATGGATTCTCTTATTAGGTTTCACCCTAATCCAGCAAAATCTTATCACCCTATCTCTAGGCGCGCAATCAACTCCGCTTAATTATGACAAAGTTACTCATAGTCAGGGTCTATTCCTCCTCCAACTAAGAGTAGTAACTTGAAATGATATCCTGAAATACCAAAACAAGAATTAAGAACAAGTCAAATATTTATCATACGATTCAGAAATAATAACAAGGTTTCGTCATAGGTTTCATCCCCCTTAGGTATTTAGGGGTCTAGTTCATAACTAAACAAGAAAACATCTCAGAATAATAATAAATACAAAACAATAAGAAAACCCAAAACTCCTGAAGGGGAAGTTGAGGAAAGATATTTAGTCTTGATAATGGCTCCGGCTTCTGAGATGGATCAATCTGCTTCCTTGGAGTAATTCCTTACTCCCTATTCTCCGTCTCCCTTTTTTTTCCTCTTCTAGGGTGTATCTGTAGGCTTTGGAGTGCCTAAGAACCCTCAAAAGTGGCCTTTTCCGAATTAGACTAAACTTGGGCTCGGCAGGGACACGCTCGTGTGCGATAACTTTAGGCTGTGTTCGAGGTACACGGGCGTGTGTTATACCCGTGTGAATCGTGCTTCAATTCTGCCAAATTGACACGGCCATGTGATCTGCCCGTGTGAGGAGCTCCAGGCCGTGTTGATTTTGTGCTTTGGCCCATTTTCTCTATTTTCGGCCTGTTTCTCGTTCTTTTCATTCTCTTATGCCTACCTGAGAATAAAACATGAAATTAAGACATTAGGAGCGTCGAATTCACCAAATCTAAGGAGAAATAATTCATAAAATGTGTTAAGTATGGGTTATAAATATGTATAAATTATGGTTTATCAGTTTCTCGAAACTCTGTTGGCACTTCTCTGTCCATTCAAACTTGACATCCTTTTGTAACAACCTTTTTATTGGAGTAGCTATTATCGAGAATCCTTTAACAAACCATCTATAGTACCCAGCTAAGCCCAGAAAACTTCTAATCTCTGACACATTCTTTGGCCATTCCCACTCTACAATAGCTGATATTTTACTTGGGTCAACTCTAATTCCATCACCCGACACTATGTGTCCAAGGAATCCAGCCTCCTTAATCCAAAATTCACTCTTACTCAACTTGGCATATAACTGCTTATCTCTCAAGGTTTGTAAAACCATTCTCAGATGCTCCGCGTGCTCACTCTCATCACATGAGTAAATCAGTATGTCGTCGATAAAGACCACCACGAACTTATCCAAATATGGCTGAAAAATATAGTTCATCAAATCCATAAACATCGCAGGGGCATTCGTTAGACTGAAGGGCATAACAAGAAACTCATAGTGCACATACCTCATCCTAAACACGGTGTTCGGTACATTTTGCACCTTAACCCTTAGCTGATAGTAGCCAAACCTTAAGTCGATCTTAGAAAACATGGTAGCTCCCTTCAACTGATCAAACAAATTGTCGATCCATTGCAAGCGATACTTGTTCTTCACAGTCACCTTGTTGAGCTGTCTGTAGGCTATACATAATCTCATTGACCCATCTTTTTTCTTCACAAATAACACTAGGGCACCCCACAGAGTAAAACTCGATCTCACAAAACCCTTGTCAGTTAACTCTGGTAGTTGAACTTTCAATTCTTTTAACTCCGTAGGAGCCATCCTATACGGAGCAATAGAAAAAAGTGTCGTACCAAGGACTAACTCAATTTCAAATTGAACTTCCCTCACTGGAGGCAGTCCGGGTAATTCCTCTGGAAACACATCTATAAACTCACATACCACTGACACTAATTTGATCTTCAATTCAGACGCTTGAGTGTTCAATACAAAAGTGAGATAAGCTTCACACTCTTTTCTCAAATATCTCTACACAATCATAGATGATATCACTATAGGTGAGTTATCCGATTCATCTGGTTCAACCCGAAGAACATTCCCACCTTCACATTTCAACTTGATAACCTTTCTTCCACAATCCACTACGACACCATGGGAAGTCAACCAATCCATACCAAGGATTAAGTTAAATTCATCAAACGGTAGCAGCATGAGGTTAGCCAGAAAGCAATGACCTCTAACCATCAAAGGACAGTTTCTACATATTTTGTCAACTAACACATGCTTGCCTAATGGGTTTGAAAACTTTACTACAAATTATGTAGACTTGATTGGCATATTCGTACTGGGTACTAATTTCATGCAAACATAAGAATGGGTAGACCCCGGATAAATTAAAGCAACAACAGAAATATCGTGAAGAGAAAAAGTAGCTGTAATCACATCTGGTGAAGATGCCTCTTTGTGAGCGCGAATGACATAAGTTCTCACAGGCGCTCTGCCCTTGGACCTCACAAATGAATATCTAGCAACACCTCTACTGCTAGCCCCACTACCCAGGTTCTTCTGTGGTGTACCCCTCAAAAGAGTACTACTCGCCCTCGTATCTTGCTTTTTCTCTTTGTCATCTAATTCAGGACAGTTCCGGAAGAAGTGGTCTAGTGATTCACATTTGAAGCAACCCCTCTTATTCCCTCAGCACTCGCCGAGCTAATGCCTACCATATTGTGAACACTTCGGCCTACTTGGCCGAGCACTACCAACACTCGCAATAGAAGTGGTCAGAGCTTTAGAAGCTGTGTTCTGCTTGTTCTTGTTTCTATTCAAGAACCCCACCAAAGCATTCGATCGGGTAGTGAACTCCCTCAATCTCTTGGATGAGGTTTGATG
This sequence comes from Gossypium anomalum, assembly GCA_025698475.1. NCBI lineage: Eukaryota > Viridiplantae > Streptophyta > Magnoliopsida > Malvales > Malvaceae > Gossypium > Gossypium anomalum. The sequence goes on along the minus strand of CM046963.1, from coordinate 17,193,721 downwards.
TGATTTCCCCATGTCTTTTCTTCGAGTCTTGAGACTCGATGTCAGCTTTTCTCTTCTCTTTGGCCAATTCCTCGGCCTTACATGCTCTCTCCACGAGCACAACGAATTCCCTTCGCTCCAAGATGCCAACTAGTAGACGGATGTCTTCGTTCAAACCATCTTCAAACCTCTTACACATAATGGCTTCTGTAGATACACATTCCCGCGCATATTTTCCAAGTCTCACAACTCACGCTCGTACTCCGTCGCCGTCCTACAGCCTTGCTTCAGCTCTAAAAATTCTTTCCTTTTCTGGTCTATAAACCTCTGGCTAATGTACTTCTTTCAAAACTCTTCCATGAAGAATTCCCAAGTTATCATCTCTCTCAGTACAACGGACATGAGAGTATTCCACCAATTGGTAGGCCGAGTCTCGTAGGAGTGACACTGCGCATTTCACACACTCCTCAGGCGTGCACGTTAGCTCATCAAATGCCCTAATGGTATTTTCCAACCGGAACTCTGCTCTTTCTGGGTCATCATTAATTTTAGCCCAAAATTCCTCGGCCCCTTGCTTTTGTATTTTATTTACTGGGGTTTCTCTCTCCTAGTCATATCCACTCCTTGCGGAGCTACGGGGGCATACTGAGGAATAGGAGGAGGTGAGAGAGGTGGAGTATTAAGATTCGTATGAATAAACTCTAAGTGCCAGGCATCCATCATTTGGAGGTAAGCTTCTCTAGCCCTTCTGCCCTGACTCATTGTCACGGGCCCACTATCTATTGGCGTGGTCCCTTCAGCGGGAGTCAGCGTATTACTTTCCACTTCATACGCCGTAGCTACGTCAAGATCCATTTACTATATAAATAAATATACAATTTATCTCGTCAGGAGTCGTCAAACTATCAATATACAGTTATGGCATGTATAGTTAGACTCGTACTCATGCTAGGTTAGTCCTAGGATCGATTAAACTATAGCTCTAATACCACTAAATGTAACTCCCCACACCCGATCCCTACGCCGGGACGGGATACGAGGCGTTACCACACTAAATCACACACATTCAAACATTTCCGAGTGATCAAAACTTAATCAAATTTAATTTTTTTCCTTTTTAATCTAAAGCTCTTACTATGAGCCTATGAGGCCCAAATCACACTTTGGAAATATCCTGGGATAAATCCCAACATCTTTCAAAACTTTTAAAAAATACCACTTGAAACAGGGCACACACCCGTGTGAAAGGGCAACACGCCCATGTGGAGCTTGTACATGGTTGTGCTGTTGGCCCGTGTGGCTCACACGGCCTAAGCATCTAGGGACACGCCCGTGTCCCATGCCCGTGTAGATTTTTTTTTTAATTCGAACCTACAGGGGTTTTTACACGGCCTGGCACACGCCCGTGTCCATGGCCCGTGTCCCTCACAAGGCCATGACATGCCCGTGTTCCTCACATGGCCATGACACGCCCGTGTCTAAAAACCTTGACATTCTATTTTTGATGTCAGCATCCAATTAGGGGCACATGGCCAAGGCACATGCCCGTGGCCAGAGGCCGTGTCCTCCACACGGTCATGCATTTTAACTTGCAAATTTTACATGCAGGGGACACACGGTTGAACAACACGCCCATGGGAATGACCTTATGTCACACACGACCTAGACACATGCCCATGTGTCTACCCATGTAGACAATATAAGACTATCTACCAAGCCTTTTCCACCCTGAAACACAACCTAACATCAACCAACATATCAAAGTTTAACTTAATATGATTTCTCAACCAAACAACCATAGTTAAGGCCTATATACATTTCATATATTCAACCATGCCAACAATTTCACATTCATGAAAGACTAGCTTGCATTCACATAATAACCTTCAATATTAGCCATTTTCCATGGCCTTATACAAAATGAATCAAATATTAGATTAAGCAAATACATTTGGCTAATTAACAATGACACAAAACTCAAAAACCGAGGTCCTATTCATGCCATAATCAAAATAAAAGATCTAACTATAGCAAGTGCTTCAGGTGATAGTGTGGCTGGCTTCTCCGACGTAGCGGTGATCCTCGAGCTACTATGGCGGTACTATAAAAAAATGGAAAGGAAAATAGGGTAAGCATAGAGCTTAGTAAGTTGCATGAAAATAAACAACTACTTATCATAAAGCAATATGCTCATAACCTTTCATAGTTTATTCATGAATACCATAAATAAACATAAGTACAACTTACTCATCACCTTCCAATACAACTCATAGTGCATACATTAAGCCCATATCTCATACATTTCAATTAGGTACCTGTACCACTCATCACATGATCATAAATTTTCTCATTTCGATATAAATCATAAAACTTTTGTCGAACCATTTGTAATACTATCAGATACTCAATAACCCTAACATGGGTTAAGATGCCGACGCCATGTCCCAGACATGGTCTTACACTGGCTTTCATATAGCGAGGCCGATGTCATGTCCCAGACAGGTCTTACACTGGCTCTCATCTATCGGTGTCGATGCCATGCCCCAGACAGGTCTAACACTGACACATAAGAAGCTGACGCCATGTCCCAGATAGGTCTTACACTAGCTTGTATATCGCGAGGTCGATGCATGTCCCAAACATGTCTTACACTAGCTCTCGTGTCAATGCCGATGCATGTCTCAGACATGTCTTACACTGGCTCTCATGTTGTGGCTGATGCATGTCCCAGACATGTCTTACACTAGCACACATATCATCCATTATCATGGTACAAATATTGAAGTCTGTTCCAAATGTTCAACGAAAGTCTTTACTATATAAATTTCTCAACATGTATTCTCATATTCAAAATCAAGACAATTTATGCCATATCAACTCAATTCCACATCATAAAGATATAGTTGCATTATTAACATACAACTTACCTCGATATTCAACATATGGCAACTATTTTAGCTTAGTCCGCTAGCTTTTCTTTTCCCCGGTCTAGGCCCGAATTTTGTAATTCCTGATTTAAAATGATAAAAATTTACAATTTTAATCATTTTATCGATCTAGGTACTAAACAATTCAAAATTGGGCAAAATGATCATTTTGCCCCTAGACTTTTACAAAATAACCATTTTACCCATAGACCCAAAAATCTATTTTATCACATTTTCTCATTAACTAAACCTAGCCAACTACATTTTATACTAGGAGTAGCTCACAATTCTCATTATTTCACACATTTATCACCTATTTTACAACTTATGCAAAATGGTCCTTAGTTAGGGTTTCCATGAAAACTACTTCACAAAAGTTGTTTATTTCACAACAATGATTCATTTTCTTCCATACAATTTCAGAAAAAATCATGAACACTCTCATGGTAAAACCCTAGACTTTCAACCATTTTGCAAAATAGTCCCCTTATTAGAAAGCTCATGTTACAAGGGGTCTAAAAATACAAAAATCGTCAAGAACAACCTTCTAAATGACTTACTTGCAAGAGATACTAATGGCTGATATTTTGAACTCTCAAAACCCCTTTTTTGATGCTAAAAATCAGTGAAGAAGAAGATGATGATAAAGTGATATCATATTTTCTTTATTTTATTTCTATTTTTTCAAATAAGCCACCAAAACCATCTAACATTTGACTATTTGAATTTCCTTGTCTCATGGCCGACCATCACTTATTTAATGGCATAATTTCATTTTAAAGACCCCCAATTTTGGTTCTCTAGAAATTTGACATCCTTGGTGATCTTCGATTTTCCGTGTGATAAGTTTTATAAATTTGTAATGACTCGTTCTTGAAACTAACTATGATCACGACGTAGGCAAGTGTATCTATCGAATAGTAGTATAGCTTTAGCAAGACCGGATTGTCAAACCCAAAGGACTATGAGTACTATTAATGACCGTCTTTTTATTATCTAGTCGAACAAAAGAGGTTTGTTTTGACTAACTAATTAAACTAAGAGCTTGCAGAAAATAGAAATTGGGAAATTACTATTGTGGAAAACAATTGCTTGAGACAATACCTAAGGAAAAATTCACCTAGACTCTTACTTGTTATTCTGGCTCCGAACCGGACAATTTATTCATTCAACTTATTCCGTAGAAATCCCTAATGTATATTATTATCCCTTTCGAGACTAACAATGTCTAATCCCTAGGTTGAATAACCGAGAGTTATCTCTAATTAACACCTTAAGGTTGTATTAACTCGATCTATGGATTCCCTTATTAGGTTTTACCCTAATCCAGCAAAATCTTGTCACCCTATCTCTAGGGGCGCAATCAACTCCGCTTAATTACGACAAAGTTACTCTTAGTCAGGGTCTATTCCTCCTCCAACTAAGAGTAGTAACTTGAAGTGATATCCTGAAATACCAAAACAAGAATTAAGAACACGTAATTAAGAACAAGTTAAATATTTACATACGATTTAGAAATAATAATAGGGTTTAGTCATAGGTTTCATCCCCCTTAGGTATTTAAGGGTTTAGTTCATAACTAAAGAAGAACACATCTCAGAATAATAAAAATTACAAAACATAAAGAAAACCCAAAACTCCTGAAGGGGAGGTTGAGGAGAGATCTTCAGTCTTGATGGTGGCTCCAGCTTTTGAGATGGATCAATCGGCTTCCTCAGAGTAATTCCTTGCTCCCTATTCTCCGTCTCCCCTTTTTCTTCCTCCTTTAGGGTGTGTTTATAGGCTTTGGAATTCCCTAAAATTTGGCTTTTTCCAAATTGAAGTTAGCTAGGATTTGGCAGGGACACGCCCATGTAGCACGGCCGTGTGTGACTACTTCATGCCGTGTTCGAGCTTGTTAGATTGGCACGGGAGTGTGATCTGCCCGTGTGAGTCATGCTTCAATTCTGCCATATTGACACGGCCGTGTAAGCTGCCCGTGTGAGGAGGTCCAGGCCGTGTTGATTTCGTGCTTTGGCCCATTTTTTCTCTTTTTAGCCCATTTCTCGTTCTTTTCGCTCTCCTATGCTTACCTGAGAATAAAACAAGAAATTAAGGCATTAGGAGCATCGAATTCACCAAATCTAAGGAGAAATCATTCATAAAATGCGTTAAGCATGGGTTATGAATATGTATAAATTATGGTTTATCAAATACCCCCACACTTAAGTGTTTGCTTGTCCTCAAGCAAAATCCTCGGATCACAGTTAAAATTTCCTTTTTCTCAACTTATAATTCTGATAATATTATCTCAAATCATCTCATAAGTAATCATATATTGAAAATTCAACTAAAATGATATTAAAGCCTCAAACCTTCTAAGTTGAATATTTATTCCTGAAAAACTTAGGTATCTCCCTTCATCTAAGTAGTTATCATTGATTCGGAACCTCACAGAATTTAACATCCTCTCTAAAGATTCACTTAAATCACTCGAAATGTTTAAGGACAATGAAATTAGCACTCATTGGTCAACATGAAAAGTTATTACCATAGGCTTGCATGAAAATCAGGTCTCCACCACTATAATTCGAGATGATACATCAATCAAAAGGTCTTTGAAGGGTTGTAATGAGGTTTAGTTAGGGGGTGTGGCCACAAGTTGAAAGGAAAGGTTAGAATCAAGATTGACTTGAAAAATTACTTAACTAGAAAAATATTTAATCATCACTTACATACAACATAGCTCCTTTTCTGACTATGGAATTTGAATAAAGAAAATTACTAATATGTATACACACATTTTTTTTTTAAGATCAAGTTAAATAATCATAGCTAATTATTAAGAACAAGACATAGCTAAGCAATTTATCTAACTCAATTCTCGACAAAAAATAGGGATCGAGTTAATTTAGGGGATTTCAACAATAATGGGTTAAGGGTTAATATTGAGGGTAATACAAGGAATGGTTGTTAGGCTCAACGGGGTTTACTAAGGGTTAATTATGGAGGTAGGCTTTTCATGGCATGAGTGGGTTAATCCTAAGTGCCTCTATCATCTTGACATATCAAATCAAATAGTGTGGTCTCGACATGCATAATCAGACAAGTTCTAGAATAAAAATTCAATGTTGACACACCCAAAGCAATAATAGAAGTGAGTATGAAAGAATTAATAGATGCTCAAAAGGCTCAAAAATCTCACAAAAATTATGGCTTTTTGATGTTTACAACTGTAGGATTTAATTCAAGATAATACCTAGACTTAGGGAAACAACCTAAAATTTTAAATTCTTAAAAAATCAACTTATCATGCTTGATTTTCTAGTGTCTTAATGTTCAACAATCAATGCATTTATGCCTATGTTCTCATTCAAGATATATCAATCCAAATAGTCAATCAAAATTCATCTTAAACATGATATGAGAAATTTACAAGAGAACAAAGCAATATTCAGGGATTTTCAGGTAATGAAATAAATACCCCCCACACTGAAGATGTAAATTGCCCTCAATGTACAAAGATAGATATATGGAAAATTAGAAAATCATAAAAGAGGGAGAGGATTAAAACTTCCTAAGTTTTAAATGAATGAATTCTCTAGTTTGGCGAGAACGATGATTGACAATAGAGTAGGGCATGATGTTGAGGAAGAAATAAGCTGGTAGTAATCATAAAGAGAAGTCGTGTTTAGAGAAGACATGAATTATTTAAAATAATTAAAAATAAAGGTAAAAATAAGAGAAAAAAATCTAATTCTGTAAATGGCACGGCCATCACTCACGCCCGTGTGGGTCGTGAATTGGGAGTTCACCACACGGCCTTCAGACACGCCCGTGTGCAATATGGTTCGTTTCTTCCACGCCCATGTTCCTATACACATGCCCGTGTTATTTTGGCAGTGTCGACCACGGGTGTTAGACACGGGCATGTCACACGCCCGTGCTAGTTTCTCAGTTTCGACCACGGTCTTTAGGCATGGGCATGTCGCACGCCCGTGTTGCTTTGGCAGGTTCGCCCACGGCCATGTCACACGACTGTGGTGATTTATCGTTGCCTATATTTTGGGGAAATCTTGCCCTATTTCCACACGGTCTTACACACTCCCGTGTGCTTGGCCATGTCCCTGTGGTAAACCTATGTTCAAAGATTCAGTTAGTGGTCTAAATATTAAAAATTTAGAAATTTTGAATAAATTTTAAATAAATAAAAACTGTTAGTACTCGAGTTGCCTTCCGAGAAGCGCTTGTTATAGTCTTAGCTCGACTTTCCCTTACTAATGTATTCAGGGAGGTTCGTGGAGTCGTAGATCCTCTCCATCGTCCTTAAATTCTCGCCGTTATAAAGTTTGAGACGATGACCATTTACCTTGAAAGTTCCTTGTGATGGGTGACTTACCTCTACTGTGCCATATGGAAAGACAGATTGAGCTACGAAAGGTCCTAACCATCGTGATTTAAGTTTTCCAGGAAATAGTTTGAGTCTTAAATTATAGAGCAAGACAAAATCTCCGACTTCGAATTGCTTTTGCTGCTTCAAGCGAGCGCCATGGTGTCATTTTGTTGCATCCTTATATATCCATGAATTTCCATATGCATTGGCTCACCACTCATCTAACTCGTTCAGCTGTATCAACCTATTTTGGCCTGCAAGTTTAGGATCAAGGTTTAGAAATTTAATTGCCCAAAAAGCTTTGTGCTCTAGTTCAAATGGTAGATGACAGCTTTTCCCATAAACGAGTCTGTACGGTGATGTTCTTGTGGAAGTCTTAAAAGCAGTTCTATAAGCCCATAAAGCATCATCTACTTTCATCGCCTAGTCTTTCCTATTTGATTCTATTGTCTTTTCGAGAATTCGTTTGATTTCTCGGTTTGCCACTTCGACTTGTCCGTTGGTTTTGAGAATGATATGGGGTGGCTGTTCTGTGGTAAACTCCACATTTCTTAAGAGTTTTCTCAAATTGGGTGTTATAGAAATGAGTGCCCTTGTCACTAATAATTGCTCTAGGTGTTCTGAATCTTGAGAAGAGTTTCTTAAGGAAACGTACTACTACTCTAGCATCATTAGTAGGTAAAGCTTGGGCTTCTACCCATTTGGACGTATAATCAACCACTACTAAGATGTAGTTATTCCCAAACGAACTCAGGAATAGATCCATGAAGTCGATACCCCAAATATCAAATATTTCACATGGAAGCATATAGTTTTGAGGCATTTCATCACGTTTGGAGAGGTTACCTGTTCGTTGGCATTTGTCGCAAGAAGTCACATACCTGTTGGCGTCTTTGAAAAACGAGGGCCAATAAAAACCTGATTCAAGTATTTTATGCACGGTCTTAGTTCCACTATTGTGTCCTCCAGTTGGTCCTGAGTGGCAATGTTCCAGTATCTTTGATGTTTCTGACCTTGTAACACATCTCCGAATGATTTGATCTACACATATGTGAAAAAGAAAAGGGTTGTCCCAAAAGTAGTGTTTCACATCACTAAAGAATCTCTTCTTTTGTTGGTGTGTCAACCCTTTTGGGATAATATTAATGGCCAAAAAATTTGCGATGTCTGCAAACCAAGGTACCTCAGAATCAGATATAGCGAAGAACTGTTCGTCAGGAAACGAATCATTAATTTTGGCTTTATCTAGTTTTTTGATATTTGAGTTTTGAAGCTTGGACAGATGATCCGTCGCGAGATTTTCAGCTCCTCTCTTATCCTGAATTTCTAAGTCGAAATTCTTGCAATAACAAAATTCATCGAATAAGTCGAGGTTTTGCATCAATTTTAGTTAGGAGGTATCGAAGGGCAGAATGATCAGTGTAGACAACAACTTTAGACAATATGAGATATGATTGGAATTTATCAAATGCAAAAACCACAGCCAGCAATTCTTTTTCTATGGTGGTGTAGTTTTCTAGTGCGGCTGTCAATGTCTTGCTAGCATAATAGATAGGTTGGAAGTGCTTGTCTCTTCACTGTCCCAAAACTGCACCTACTGCATAGTCACTCGCATCACACATTAATTCAAAAGGTAAGTTCCAGTCAGGTGCAATTATAATTGGAGCATCAATTAATTTATCTTTTAAGGTGTTAAATGCTTCCAAGCATTCCTGATCAAAATTAAAAGGCATATCTTTTTCTAGTAATTTAGTTAAAGGCTTAGCTATTTTAGAAAAATCTTTAATAAATCTTCTATAAAAATCGGCCTTGACCGAACTAGGAGGTGGTAATTTTTCGATTGTTTCAATTTTAGATTTATCCACTTCAATCCCTTTACTAGAAATTTTATGCCCTAATACTATACCTTCTTGAACCATGAAGTGACACTTTTCCCAATTAAGTACAAGGTTTGTTTCCTTACATCTTATTAAAACTCGTTTTAAATTTTTAAGGCAAAGATGGAAAGAGTTACCGAATACCGAGAAATCATCCATAAATACCTCCATGATGTCTTCCACGAGTTCGTCAAAGATGGCCATCATGCAGCGCTGAAAAGTGGCAGGGGCGTTACATAATCCAAAAGGCATTTTACAATAAGCAAACGTACCGTATGGGCATGTGAATGTTGTCTTTTCTTGATCTTCAAGAGCTATTGGAATTTGGAAGTAGCCGGAGAGTCCGTCTAAAAAATAGTAGTACATGTGTCTGGATAATCTTTCCAACATTTGGTCAATGAATGGCAATGGAAAGTGATCTTTCCTTGTGGCATCATTCAACTTCCTGTAATCAATACAAACTCTCCAACCTGTGACTATCCTTGTTGGGATTAATTCATTCTTCTCATTAGCCACGACCGTCATGCCTCCTTTCTTAGGAACAACCTGCACTGGGCTTACCCAAGAACTGTCAGAAAAAGGATAAATAATTCCAGCATCTATAAGTTTAATTACCTCAGCTTTAACAACTTTTTTCATATTGGGGTTCAGTCATCTTTGAGCTTGCACACAAGGCTTATATTCATCTTCTATTAAAATTTTATGGGTGCAAAAAGAGGGGCTGATCCCTTTGATGTTAGAAATTTTCCAAGCTATGGCCTTTTTATGTTATTTTAGTACTCGGATTAATTCCTCCTTTTTTTGGGGTTGCAGGTTAGAAGCAATAATCACTGGTAATATAGAATTATTTCCATGGTATGCATATTCCAAGTGATCTGGCAATTGTTTAAGTTCCAGTTTGGGAGGTTCTTCAATAGAGGGTTTTTGTTTAAGTTCATCGTTCATCTTAATACCCTCATTTTCTGCTTGTCTTCAGGAACATTCATTGGGGTCATCATCTGCCTCCTGCCCTTGAGCTAGACACAGTTCCGTCGTGTCCTTTCGTATAATTTCCTGAAAAGAGTCTTGAGTAGCATGATCAATAGAGTTAATAAAATAACATGAATCATCTTGTTCCCTAGAAAATCTCATAGCATCATAAATTTTAAAGATAATCTCCTCGTCACCGACTCTAAGTACCAATTTACCATCACCCACATCGATTACAGCCCTAGCAGTGGCTAAAAATGGACGCCCTAAGATTAAAGGTACTTCCACGTCTTCGTCCATATCAAGCACAACGAAGTCAACAGGGAATATAAATTTATCTACTTTCACAAGTACATCTTCTATAATACCCTAGGATATTTAATGATCTATCACTAGTTGAATACTCATCCTAGTGGGTTTGGTTCCCAAGACCAAGTTGTTTGAACATTTTATATGGCATCGATTAATGCTAGCGCCTAAATCGGCTAGTGCTTTCTCAACATTCAAACTACCAATTAAGCAAGGGATAGTGAAACTTCCTGGATCTTTCAGTTTGGTTGGCAGTTTATTTTGGAGTATAGCTGAACATTCCTCGTTGAGTTTCCACTGTAGATAAGTCTTCAAACTTCCTTTTATTTGTTAGGAGCTCCTTCAAAAATTTTGCGTATGTAGGCATCTGCAAGATAGCTTCAACAAAAGGTAAGTTGATATGTAATTGTTTAAAAAGTTCAAGAAACTTACTGAATTGTGCATCCATGCAGTCTTTTTTCAATTTTGCTGGATATGGAACTGAAGGTTTATACTCCTTCGGTACTAGTTCGTCACTATTTTTGGGTTTTTCCTCCTCCCTTTCGCTTGTCACAGCTTCTTTTGTTAGCTTCTTTTCAGATTCAGCTAATACTTTCCCACTTCTTAGTATAAATGCTTTCACATGCTCGCTTGGTTTGTTGTTACTATGTAAACCACCTCGTGGTTGTTCGGAGAGCAGTTTGGACAGCTGCCCTATCTGAGTTTCTAGCCCTTGAATTGATGCTTGTTGACTTTTGAGTGTTGTCTCGGTATTTTGGAAACGAGTTTCTGACACTGAGATAAATTTGGACAGCATCTCCTCAAGGTTTGGCTTCTTTTCCTGTTGATAAGGTGGCTATTGAAAACCCTGACGATTCTATGGCCTTTGATTTCCTTGACCGCCCCAAGAGAAATTTGGGTGGTTCTTCCAACCTGCATTGTACGTATTACTATATGGGTTATTTTGAGATCTGAAATTATTGTTACCCATATATTTGACTTGTTCCTCTTCGGTTGTAGGATTGAATGGTGGGTATTCTGTAGGCACACCTCCTCCACTTGAACCGCACCTCATCGCTGGATATACCTGCGTAGAACCAAGTAAACCATCAATTTTCTTTTTCAGAAGTTCTACCTGATTTGACAACATGGTGATCGAATCGATGTTATAAACGCCTGCTATTTTCGTTGGCTTAGTCCTCATGACTTGCCACTGATAGTTATTCAGTGACATCTCCTCAATGAATTAGAAGCCTCTTCAGGTGTCTTGTTATTGATGGTTCCACCGGCAGCTGCATCAATCAGTTGTCTTGTCGAAGGGTTCACACTGTTGTAGAATGTTTGAACTTGCAGCCATAGAGGTAACCCATGGTGTGGGCACCTTCGCAAAAGGTCCTTGAATCTCTCCCATGCATCGTAAAGCGTTTCTAAGTCCATCTGCACAAAAGAAGAAATATCATTACGCAACTTAGCTGTTTTTGCCAGAGGAAAATATTTTAATAGAAATTTTTCGGTCATTTTCTCCCAAGTGGTAATGGACCCTCATGGTAGTGAGTTCAACCACTGTTTAGCTTTATTCTTCAGTGAAAAAGGGAATAATTGAAGGCGAATGGCATCATCAGAAATGCCATTAATTTTGAAAGTGTCGCACAGTTCTAGGAAATTTGCCAAGTGAGTGTTGGGATTCTCATCCTGTAAACCATCAAACTGAACAAATTACTGTATCATCTGAATTGTGTTAGGTTTCAGTTCAAAATTATTTGCAGCAATAGCAGGCCTAGCTATACCTGACTCAGTTCCTATAAAATTAGGTTTAGCATAATCATACATAGTACGAGGAGTAGGATTCTAATTTGCTAATTCAGCGGGTATGGCTGAAGGTAGCGGATTGTCTTGATTTTCAGCCATCTCTTCAGTAGTAGTTGAGATATCGTCCTCTTGCTCTTCCTCTGTGTATCTTAAGCTGCGCCTAATTTCTCATCAGTTTCTACGAGTTGTACGATAATTTCCTTGTCAAAAAGCAATTGTCCTGACAGGTTTCTTCTAGTCATACACTACAAGAACCTGTTAGGAGAAAATGAAATAAAATTAGTAAAAATAAAAATTAAAGTTAAATTGCAAGAAAATAAATGGCCAAAGTAATAAAAATTGAGCGTTCCTAATATCTTATTCCCCGGCAACGGCGCCAAAAACTTGATTGTCGATTTTTCGTGTGATAAGTTTTATAAATTTATAATGACTCGCTCTTGAAACTAACTATGATCACGATGTAGGCAAGTGTACCTATCGAACAGTAGTATAGCTTTAGCAAGACAGGATTGTCGAACCCAAAGGACTATGAGCACTAGTAATGACCATCTTTTTATTATCTAGTCGAATAAAAGAGGATTGTTTTGACTAACTAATTAAACTAAGAGCTTGCATAAAATAGAAATTGGGAAATTACTGTTGTGGAAAACGATTGATTGAGACAATACCTAAGGAAAAATTCACGTAGACTCTTACTTGTTATTCTGGCTTCGAACCGAATGATTTATTCATTCAACTTGTTCCGCAGAAATCCCTAATGTATATTATTATCCCTTTCGAGACTAACAACGTCTAATCCCTAGGTTAAATAACCGAGAGTTATCTCTAATTAACACCCTAAGGTTGCATTAACTCGATCTATGGATTCCCTTATTAGGTTTCACCCTAATCTGGCAAAATCTTGTCACCCTATCTCTAGGCGCGCAATCAACTCCGCTTAATTACGAAAAATTTACTCTTAGTCAAGGTCTATTCCTCCTCTAACTAAGAGTAGTAACTTGAAGTGATATCCTGAAATACCAAAACAAGAATTAAGAACACGTAATTAAGAACAAGTTAAATATTTATCATACGATTCAAAAATAATAACAAGGTTTAGTCATAGGTTTCATCCCCCTTAGGTATTTAGGGGTTCAGTTCATAACTAAAGAAGAACACATCTCAGAATAATAAAAATTACAAAACATAAAGAAAACCCAAAACTCCTGAAGGGGAGGTTGAGGAGAGATCTTCAGTCTTGATGGTGGCTTCAGCTTCTGAGATGGATCAATCGGCTTCCTTGGAGTAATTCTTTACTCCTATTCTCTATCTCCCGTTTTTATTCCTCCTTTAGGGTGTATTTATAGGCTTTGGAATGCCTAAGAAGCCTTAAAATTTGGCCTTTGTCGAATTGAACTTAGCTAGGGTTCGACAGGGACACGCCCGTGTGGCACGGCCGTGTGCGACTACTTCAGGCCGTGTTCGAGCCTGTTAGATTGGCACGGGCATGTGATCTGCCCATGTGAGTCGTGCTTCAATTCTGCTAGATTCACACGGCCATGTGAGCTACCCATGTGAGGAGGTCCAGGCCGTGTTGATTTCGTGCTTTGGCCCATTTTTTCCCTTTTTGGCCCGTTTCTCATTCTTTTCTCTCTCCTATGCTTACTTGAGAATAAAACATGAAATTAAGGCATTAGGAGCATCGAATTCACCAAATCTAAGGAGAAATCATTCATAAAATGCGTTAAGCATGGATTATAAATATGTATAAATTACGGTTTATCCCTTGGCTATTAAAATAAGACATTTGCACTTTAGTCCTTTTTTTCACAATTAAGCTCACAAACGCGAAAATTACTTTACCAAATTTTCCAAGCACTAATATAAACATGCTATAACTCTAAAATAATAATAAAATAATTTCTTCGACTTCAGATTGGTGGTCTCGAAACCACCGTTCCTACTGAGGCCAAAATCGGGCTGTTACAATTCTCCCCTTTAAGGATTTTCGTCCCCGAAATTCTTATCGGTGAATAGATTCAGGTATTGGTCTCTCATGGCCTCTTCGGGTTCCCATGTGGCTTTCTTGACTCCATGTCTATGCGACAAAATGTTCTCGGGTGCTATACTCTTATTCTTCAATTGTTTGACCTCCTAAGCTAAAATCTTAACCGGTTCCTCGTCATAAGTCATATCCGGTTGAATCTCAATCTCTGTTGGCGCGATTACATGCGAAAGATCCAATCTATATCGACGTAACATCGACACATGCAACACATCATGAATCTTTTCCAACTCTGAGGGCAAAGAAAAACGGTAGGCAATAGGCCCTATTCTCTCGGTAATCTCATAAGGTCCTATGAAACGAGGACTCGGCTTACCTTTTCTACCAAATCTGAGGACTTTCTTCCACAGGGATACTTTCAAAAATACCCTATCACCGAATTGGAACTCGATTTCCTTTCATTTCAAATCCGCGTAGGATTTTTGTCTATCCGAAGCGGCTATCAAGCAATCACGAATTACCATAACCTTCTCTTTGATCTCTTTGACCAAACTGACCCCGTGAATCTGATTCTCTTTAAGTTTCATCCAATATAAGGGCGTTCGACACTTACGTCCATACAAAGCCTCATAGGGCACCATTTTTAAACTCGACTGATAACTATTGTTGTAGGTAAATTCAACTAGTGGTAAATACCCTTCTCAACTACCTTGAAACTCGAGAACACAACACCGGAACATGTCCTCTAATATCTGAATTACTCTTTTCGACTGACCGTCGGTTTGTGGGTGGAAAGCTGTGCTAAAGTTCAACTTTGTTCCGAAAGCCTCTAGTAACTTCTTCCAAAACCTTGAGGTAAACCTTGGGTCTCTATCTGAAATGATCGACAAGGGCCCTCCATGAAGTCTCATGATCTTAGAAACATATAAATTGGCCAATTTCTTAAGGGAATAGTCTGTACGCACTGGTATAAAATGTGCCGTCTATGTAAGCCTATCCACAACGACCCAAACTGAATCCTTTTTCCTTGGTGTTAAAGGCAACCCTGACACAAAATCCATGGTTACTCGGTCCCATTTCCACCCGGGAACCATCACAGGCTGAAGTAAACCCAAGGGTACTCGGTGTTCGATCTTCACTTTTTGACAAACTAAACACTTAGAAACAAACTCAGAAATGTCTTTTTTTATCCCCGACCACCAGTACATTCTCTTCAAGTCGTTATACACAAGCAACCACTATGTGCCTCTCGTAAAATCCTCTGAATAAGCTCATTATCCTTAGGTACACAAATTATGTCTCGATACATTGTACACCCGTCGGTACCACTACAAAATTTGGATTCATTTTTCGTCTCACACTGAGCCATCTTAGCTTGCAAATCTTTATCACCTTTCTGAGCTTCACAAATCTCTTGAAGGAATATCGGTCTAACTCCCATCTCAGCTAGAACCAAACCATCATCAATCACAGTTAATTGAGTATTCATATCCCTCAAGGCGAACAATGATTTCCTACTCAAAGCATCGGCGACTACATTCGCCTTTCCGGGGTGGTAGTCAATCACCAACTCATAATCCTTTATCAACTCTAACCATCTTCATTGCCGCAAATTTAGTTTCTTTTGAGTCATCAAATACTTTAGACTCTTATGGTCAATAAAAATTCGGCATCTCTCGCCATACAAAGGGTGTCTCCAAATTTTCAATGCGAACACTATGGCGGCCAACTCTAAATCGTGGGTCGGGTAATTTTTCTCGTGTGGGTTTAATTGTCTCGAAGCATAGGCTATTACCTTGCCTTCTTGCATGAGCACGCACCCTAGCCCATTCAAGGATGCATCACTATACACCATAAACTCTTTTCTCGATTTTGGTTGCACTAAAACTAGGGCTTCGGTCAACAAAGCCTTTAGTTTTCAAAACTCTGTTGGCACTTCTCTGTCCATTCAAACTTGACATCCTTCTGTAACAACCTTGTCATCGAAGTAGGTATTATCGAGAATCCTTTAACAAATCGTCTGTAGTACCCAACTAAGCCCAGAAAACTTCTAATCTCTGACAAATTCTTCGGCGATTCCCACTCTACAATAGCTGATATTTTACTTGGGTCAACTCTAATTCCATCACCCGACACTATGTGTCCTAGGAATCCAGCCTCCTTAATCCAAAATTCACTCTTACTCAACTTGGCATATAACTGCTTATCTCTCAAGGGTTGTAAAACCGTTCTCATATGCTCCGCGTACTCATTCTCATCACATGAGTAAATCAGTACGTCATCGATAAATACCACCACGAACTTATCCAAATACAGCTGAAAAATACAGTTCATCAAATCCATAAACACTGCAGGGGCATTCATTAGACTGAAGGGCATAACAAGAAACTCATAGTGCCCATACCTCGTCCTAAAGATGATTTTTGGCACATCTTGCTCCTTAACCCTTAGCTGATAGTAGCCAGACCTTAAGTCGATCTTAGAAAACATGGTAGCTCCCTTCAACTGATCGAACAAATCGTCGATCCATTGCAAGGGATATTGGTTCTTCACAGTCACCTTGTTGAGCTATCTATAGTCTATACATAATCTCATTGACCCTTTTTTTTCTTCACAAATAACACTAGGGCACCCCACGGAGAAAAACTCGGTCTCGCAAAACCCTTCTCAGTTAACTCTTGTAGTTGAACTTTCAATTCTTTTAACTCCGTAGGAGCCATCCTATACGGAACAATAGAAAAGAATGTCGTACCAGGGATTGACTCAATTCCAAATTCAACTTCCCTCACTGGAGGCAGTTTGGGTAATTCTTCTGGAAACACATCTATAAACTCACATACCACTGGCCCTGATTCGATCTTCAATTCAGACGCTTGAGTGTTCAATACAAAACTGAGATAAAATTCACACCCTTTTCTCAAATATCTCTGCGCAGTCATAAATGATATCACTACAGGTGAGTTATCCGATTCATCTGGTTCAACCCGAAGAACATTCCCGCCTTCACATTTCAACTTGATAACTTTTCTTCCACAATCCACTACGACACCATGAGAAGTCAACCAATCCATACCAAGGATTAAGTTAAATTCATCAAATGGTAGCAGCATGAGGTTAGCCGGAAAGCAATGACCTCTAACCATCAAAGGACAGTTTCTACATATTTTGTCAACTAACACATGCTTGCCTAATGGGTTTGACAAATTTACTACAAATTCTGTAGACTTGATTAGAATATTCATACTGGGTACTAATTTCGTGCAAACATAAGAATGGGTAGACCCCAGATCAATTAAAGCAACAACAGACATATCGTGAAGAGAAAAAGTAGCCGTAATCACATCTGGTGAAGATGCCTCTTCGTGAGCACGAATGACATAAGTTATCGCAGGCACTCGGCTTTTGGACCTCACAGATGAATCTCTAGCAGTACCCCTACTGCTAGCCCCACTACCCAGGTGCTTCTGTGATCTACCCCTCGAAGAAGCACTATTCGCCCTTATATCTTGCTTTTTCTCTTTGTCATCTAATTCAGGACAGTTCCAGATGAAGTGGTCTAGTGATCCACATCTGAAGTAACCCCTCTTATTCCCTCGGCACTCGCTGAGCTGACGCCTACCATATTGCGAACACTCCGACCTATTTGGCCGAGCACTACCAACACTCGCAATAGAAATGGTCTGAGCTTTAGAAGCCGTGTTCTGCTTGTTCTTGTTTCTATTCGAGAACCCCACCAAAGCATTCGATCGGGTAGTGAACTCCCCCGATCTCTTGGATGAGGTTTGATATGATTTCCCCATCTGCCTTTTCTTTAAGTCTCGGGACTCGATGTCAGCTTTTCTCTTCTCTTTGGCCAATTCCTCAGCCTTACATGCTCTCTCCACGAGCACCACGAATTCCCTTAGCTCCAAGATGCCAACTAGTAGACGGATGTCTTCGTTCAAACCATCTTCAAACCTCTTGTACATAATGGCTTTTGTAGATACGCATTCCCGCGCATATTTGCTGAGTCTCACAACTCACACTTGTTCTCCGTCACCGTCCTACAGCCTTACTTCAGCTCTAGAAATTCTTTTATTTTCTGGTCTATAAACCTTCAAAACTCTTCCAGGAAGAATTCTAAAGTTATCCTCTCTCTCGGTACAATAGACACGAGAGTATTCCACCAATTGGTAGGCCGACTCCCATAGGAGTGACACTGCACACTTCACACACTCCTCAGACGTGCACGATAGCTCATCAAATACCCAAATGGTATTTTCTAGCCAGAATTCTGCTCTTTCTGGGTTATCATTAATTTTAGCCAGAAATTTCTTGGCCCCATCCTTTTGTATTTTATCTACTAAGGGTTTCTCTCTCCTAGCCATATCCACTCCTTGCGGAGCTACAAGGGCATACTGAGGAATCGAAGGAGGTGAGAGAGGTGGAGTACTCAGATTCGCATGAATAAACTCCAAGTACTAGGCATCCATCATGTGAAGGTAAGCTTCTCTAGCCCTTCTACCTGACTCATTGTCACAGGCCCACTATCTACTGGCACGGTCCCTTCAGTGGGAGCCGGTGTATTACTTTCCACGTCATCCGCCGTAGCTACGTCAAGATCCATTTACTATATAAATAAATACACAATTTATCTCATCAGGAGTTGTCAAACTATCAATATACAGTTATGGAATGTATAGCTAGACTCGTACTCATGATAGGTTAGTCTTAAAATCGACTAAACTATAGCTCTGATACCACTAAATGTAACACCCCACACCTGAGCCCTACGTCGGGACGGGATACGAGGCTGATATTTCATAAAACTTCAGAAAAAATCATGAACGCTCTCATGGTAAAACCCTAGACTTTCAACCATTTTGCAAAATAATCCCCTTATTAGAAAGCTCATGTTACAAGGGGTCTAAAAATAAAAAATCATCAAGAATAACCTTCTAAATGACTTACTTGCAAGAGATACTAATGGCTGATATTTTGAGCTCTCTAAACCCCCCCTTTTTGATGTTGAAAATCAGTGAAAAAGAAGATGATGATAAAGTGATATCATCTTTTCTTTATTTTATTTCTATTTTTTCAAATAAGCCACTAAAACCCACCTAACATTTGACTATTTGAATTTCCTTGTCTCATGGCCGGCCATCACTTATTTAATGGCATAATTTCATTTTAAAGACCCTCAATTTAGGTTCTCTAGAAATTTGACATCCTTGGCTATTAAAACAAGACATTTGCACTTTAGTCCTTTTTTCACAAGTAAACTCACAAATGCTAACATTACTTCACCAAATTTTTCATGCACTAATATAAACATGCTATAACTCTAAAACAATAGTAAAATAATTTCTCTGACTTCGGACTGGTGGTCTCAAAACCACTATTTTGACTGAGTCCAAAATCGGGCTGTTACAGGCATGGCCTAGCGTACGGCCTGACACACGGGCGTGTGGTTGACTATGTGACCCAAGTCAGGGAGTTACACGGGGTCAAACATGGGCTGGGACATGGCCATGTGATCCCATTTCGAATGTCTACACGACTGGGCCACACGGGCATGTGTCTTCTGTATGTTAAAAAATTTCCTAAGTTTTCTAAAAGTTTCCCAAGTTATCGATTTAGTCTCGAACCACTCCTAATACAATTTTTAGGCCTCGTAGGCTCGTATTAGGGACTTGATGAATGGTGATGAATGTTTTACATATGAATTTGATAATTGAATGAGAAATGCTTGTTTGATTGTATAATAAGTCCGGTAATGCTCCGTAATCCTATTCCAGTGACGGATACAAGTGAGGGGTGTTACATTTATTAGTATCAGGGCTACGGTTTAGTCGATTCTCAGACTAACGTAGCGTATGTGAGATTCTAGCTATACATGCCATATATAACCTGTGATAGTGTGATGAATCCTGACAATTTAAACAGTGTTTTCTTATAGTAATAGATCTCAATCGAGCTATGACTGATGATGTTGAGAGCAATGGACCGGCCTCCGTTAACGGGGTAGTCTGAGTCGATACCTGTATCGGGTAGTCAGGGAGGAGAGGCCAAGGAAGCTTTCTTCCAAATAATGAACGAGTGGTTTACTGAGTTTTTCTGAACTAATCCGGCTAGTTAGCAACCTTTACCCCCACCTATTCCCCAACAGGTTCTCGTAGCTCCTCAAAGTGTGGAACCTTTACAATTAAATAAGCCACCTGTTGATAAAATCTGAAAATACGATGCTGAAGAGTTCAGAGCTACAGTTGATGATGATCCTGAGAGAGCCGAGTTTTGGCTTAAGAATACTATCAGAGTATTTGATGAGCTATCTTGCACACCTGCAAAATGTGTTAAATGTGTCGTATCACTTCTGAGAGACACAGTATATTAGTGGTGGAATACTTTGATATCTGTGGTGCCGAGAGAACAGATTACCTGGGAATTCTTTCAAACTGAGTTCAAAAAGAAATACATCAGTCAGCGATTTATCGATCAAAAGCGAAAAGAGTTTCTGAAGTTGAAACAGGGTCGAATGTCTATGACTGAGTACAAGAGAGAGTTTTTGAGACTCAGTAAGTATGCTCGAGAATGCGTTTCCACTGAGGCAATTATGTGTAAGAGATTTGTAGACGGGTTAAATAAAGACATCAGATTGCTAGTCGAGATTCTGGACTTGAAAGAATTTTTTGTGTTGGTTGACAGAGCATGCAAAGTCGAGAAACTGGGCAAAGAAAAGAGAAAAACTGACTTCAAAGCTAGAGATTCGAGAAAGAGATCACTGAATAAACCCTATCAATCCTCGTCACAGAAATCACAGGATTTGTATAATCTTTTAACAGCTTCGATAGGGTATTCTAATAGAGATCGTGGAAAGCAATACACAAGTCCTAAAGCCCAAGCCACTTCAGTATCGAGTATGGTTAGTGTGAGAAATAATAAACCCGAGTGTCAACAGTGTGGAAGGCAACATTTTGAAGACTATTGGATGGATAATAAAGGTTGTTTTAAATGTGGCACACAAGTTCACTTCATTTGGGATTGTCCTGAGTTTTTCGAAAAAGATAAATATCAGAATGCAAGACCGAGTAACACAACTGCTAGAGGGAGACCACCTAGAAATACGAAAAATGTGACTAGTAACAAAGGAATTATAAAGGACTCTGCTATTCGCGCTCGCGAAGATGCTTCGTCACCAGATGTTATCATCGGTACATTTTCTGTCAATGACACTAATGTAATTGCCTTGACTATTCCTGGGTCGACTTATTCATATGTCTGTATGAATTTAGTGTCTAGTAAGAGTTTGCCTATTGAGTCTACCAAATTTTTTATTAAATTATTGAACCCTTTAGGCAAGTATGTCCTAGTTGATAAAGTTTGCAAAAATTTTCCTTTGATGACTAAGGGTTACTGTTTTTCAAAAATTTGATGCTTTTATCGTTTAATGAATTTGATGTGATTCTGGGTATGGATTGGTTGACTCTGCATGATGCTGTTGTGAATTGTAGACGAAAGATTATTG
Organism: Gossypium anomalum; assembly: GCA_025698475.1. Taxonomy (NCBI): domain Eukaryota; kingdom Viridiplantae; phylum Streptophyta; class Magnoliopsida; order Malvales; family Malvaceae; genus Gossypium; species Gossypium anomalum. The sequence goes on along the minus strand of CM046963.1, from coordinate 17,172,012 downwards.
AATTAAAATGTCAGAATAATGAAATCCTTCGAATTGAATCTAATGAGTCGAGTGACTTACTTGTTGTGATATCATTGATGTTAGCTCAGAAATATGTGAGAAAAAGTTGTGATGCTTACCTTGCGTATCTACTGGATACAAAAGTGTCTGAATTGAAGATTGAATCAGTACCAGTGGTTTGTGAATATTCGAATGTGCTTCACCAAGGCTTTCGCCTATTCATAAAGGAGGAAAATGCCTCACTTTCACCTAAATAAAAATTTGGAGCATCAGTTCGCTAAACTTCTTAACATACTCCCTATATGTGGCTTGTTACGTAAGCCGGCACAACTTAGTCCGAGCCTTATCCTCGGCATACTCGAGGTAAAATTTCCCCTTGATTTCCATTTAAAACACCTTTCAAGTCCTAATTAGGGCTCTACCTTGTTTCTCATCTATGGACTTACGACGCCACCATAACAGAGTGGTATTAATGAAATACATAGCAACAGTATTTACCTCAATACCATTATCCATGATGCCTTTGGCACGGAAGTATCGCTCCATTCTCTATAAAAAGTTCATATCCTTTGTGAACCTTATCCCATTAAACTTTTTCGGCTTAGGGACATTTACCTTACGCTTGAGTGGTACAGCGAACACCTCATTACCCAAAGTAGCTTTCTAGATAACAACCTCCACCTTGATATCCTCAATTTGTTCCTTCAAAGATGTCACTATGGCCGTGAGAGCATCATCCCTCACTTCTAGCTTATCCGTAGTGAAATTCAGAACCTCTTGCATCGCTTCCACATTGGAACCGAAAGCCTCTGCCACATATTCCCTAAACTGCTCTCTCATCGAGTCCAACTCACCGATATGTCCCTCAACTACCTCAAGTGTTTCCATCACATCACCCTTGGATTCTTCAAAATTTGTCACTAGACCTTGCAAAACCAATAGCACATCCCTTGATGTGCTCGCATTCCTGCCTCCACCTGTTCATTCACTCATTTCATCATCTCAACCAATGCCTTCAAAATTTAGCTTTGATACCAACTATCACGGGATAGAACTTTAGTTTGAAAAACTACACAACCTTAGGCGATTTCTTTGTTTCGAATCTACCTAAGTTAGCCTTACTCTCAAAAATGAATATTTACAAAGAAAATTCTCTAAGGCATTGAAATAAAGTGAAAGCAAACTCAAAAGAAAAAAAGAACTCAAACCGAACAGAAAAGCCATAAGAAAGCAATGCACACAAGGCATTTGAGTAAATACTCTCAAATATATTTAATAACTATGAATGAGATTATTATAAATTAGGGGGGAACCCCTTATTTATAGTTAAAACTCCATCATACCTAACAATATAATTTAAATTACATTGACGGTCAGGATTAAAGCCTATCTATAATATGAGAGTCCTAAGGGATTTAAACACTTATACAATCTTAAACCTTAGGATTACAAAATATCCACCATGGTAAAATATAAATTACTGAAGTTTTATTGAGCCATCATGGTTTCAAGTAGATGACCTTCTCCATAGGTTCCACGAATCGGGCTAGTTCAAGTAGATCAAATTAACCCATTTAATCAATTGACCTCCATGAAACGTTCTGTGTGCATTCATCATGGGCTTTGATTTATTTTATGTTCTTGTGAGTTGGCCATTGCCCTATTTCAACGACCTCTATTTTTCAACGATTTTTATGTTCTTTCCCTTATGAGAAAAGGACATTTTAGAGTTTGTTTTGACATTATTTTCTTCTATTCCACTATTTAACATGTGTTTCTTGTTTTATTGATAGATCGATTTGTTAGAACAACTAAGGGTTTGTGAGAAAAAGCATAAGTTATTATGCTATTGGAATCAACTTACTGGTGTCATGGGTCTAGAACTTTAGTCTTGCAAACAACACAGTCTTAAGCAAATTCCTCTGTGATTTGTCATAATTTGATACGTCAAATTAAGCTTTGAAGAGCTAATTCCTAAGCAATTTAAATTTGTTTTATATGTTTTCATCAATTTTTAGCTTTAAGCATTAAGAAACATTTTTGTTTAACTTTACAACCTTTTGAGATTCAAATTGGCCAAATGGTGCCTTGGAGGACCCAACGATGTGATTAAGTTGGTGTAGAGAGACGTTGATGGCTCAAACTTGATGAGAACATCATTTAAAATAGGTATCGCAATACCAAGGCCATAGAAGATGTAATATCCTTGAAAGTATTGAAGTGAAGAAAATTAAAGCCAATTCCAATGGTATCACGACACAGAGGACTGAGTATTGCGACATCGAGACCCCTAAGACCCTAATTCTACTACTATTTTGAGTATCGCAACATTGAAGCATGGATGTCACAATACCTCTAATTAACGACGAAAAAATTTACTGTTGGGATAGTTTCTGTTCAACACCAACCCTAATCAAAATACAACATTCAAGGGCATTTTGGTCCAAAATTTTAGGTTGTAATAAGATGTTAAAAGCCACTTGTAATTGAAAACTAAAGGAAGGTTGTTATCTTTACTTTCTTATAGTCTTTTTAGCTTTCTAGTTATCTTCTTCTTCATTTTTCTAAGGTTTAATTTCAACTGTTGTGGATTTAGTTGTGTTAGTTGGTAGTGAGTTTTTATTGTAGCTTTGTCTTAATTGCTATTTAGTAATCAAAACTCTCTTTTTATTTTTATTTTAATCCATAACATTTAATATAGCTCAGCTTTATTTCCATTTTTTCTTAGTTAAAAAAATAAACTTTCATGATATTTTCCACCTCCATTGTTGCCACCTTCATTATCCTCAAGTAACTATTTAGAAATCACTAAGATTCTTTCAACTCTATTCCTTATGTTTATTTTAATGTATGCTTTAAATGAATGTTGGACTCAGTGTTAAAAGTCATCCGACATCAAGCTAGGGAGCATATTCTGGTGGAAAAGTGTGTAAAGCTGGATAATTCTGAATCGAGAAGAATGCCCCCTATACAAGTGTTGAGCATGAAAACTTAAAGGTTGATTTTTAATAAGAGATAGAGATTGGAGAATTGAGTGGAGTGTTAGGTATTATTGATGAAATCTCTAGTCCTATTACCATAAGTGTGGAGGAGCTACCAAACTTTTTGAAAAATTTAGAAGAAATTCCACAACAAGAAACGACCAAATATGTGCTCCAATAAAGGTATATTCAAATTGTGTTGAGAATTCAAAAAAAAAAATTGAGTTGTGGCTTTAAAATTGATAATTCTTCGGAAGGTTCAATGGAGTGGATTCGATTTTAGTGAGATATGGTCTATAATATGCATGTCAAAATGATCTAAAATAACACGGGAAATTTTATTTTGGGGGTATAAAAAATTGCCCAAATACTGCTTTTTAAACTTGCCTTTGTGAAATTTATCACTATAGTAAATAATTAAATTAATAGAGAATCTCTCATTACACCTGTTTAGTTTGCAAACTTATTTTATGCTTAGAATTTGGACTTAGTATGTTTTTTTGTGTGTATAGTTAGGTGTTTGGGTTGAACAAATAAGAGATTATGGGTATCCTACAGTGGTATCACGACACCTTAGGGTCAGTGTTGTGACACCACGAAAAATTTCAATGGAAGGCCAAAATTATCTTTAGTGTCGCGACATCCAAAACAATTTCAAAATTAAGTTTTGGTCCAAAAATATGCAAGGATATCGTGACATCTAGGAGTGAATATCATGACACTAAGGCTAATTTTTTTCGATGTCGCCACATCCTAACTCCGGTGTCATGACACCTCTATCGGGTTCTACAGAAAACTTGTTTGGGTATCGCAACCCGCATGCTTTCCCTCTTTTTAAACCAAAGAATCAACCTAAAAGGCCATTTTTTCCTTAATTTTAAGCTCTAAACTCTCCCCCTTTTCACTTTTCTTTCAATTTTTTTCTCTAATCTCTTCTTCTCTTTGCAATTGCTTTTGTTATTTTTGGTATTTCTCCTGAATTTTTTAGGTTTCTCTATTTGATTTGGGAACTACGACACCATATGAACAAATCGATTTGTCTTCAACATCAACAATCATTTGAGGTTAAAAGTTCCAACTTTCTTATCCTTCAAAGTTCTTGTTATTTTTTCAAAAATAACTTGTTGCATGCTAGATTTTGAAATATTTTCACTTGTTACATGTGTGAGTAGTTGAAGAACCCAGTTGATATCAATTTTGAAATTGTTGTTGTTGAGGCTAGTTGGTTAGATTTATTATTGCTATATTGTTTGATTTATCGTGGAGGAAAATATAAACAATGCCACTTAGAAAGAAAAAACGGACTCGACCCCAACTGGAACCACTTTCGTCGTCAGAATATGTTTCAGATAAGTTTAAATCAAAAGAGGCCGAAATTTCTTTTTCTTATGCTTCAATGAAGAACATTCATCCTTGAACACGACTTTGACCCGACCTCTTCTTTATGCGACAGGATTTGGGATCTTGTTCAATTCCATAGGTGGCATAATTTTTGCCTCTTGTCGAAAGCACTCGTTGTTATACCTATTGTTTTGGAGTTTTACTCCACTTTAAAATTTACAGAGAATAACCAATTGTATGTTTGACAATAAAAAGTCAACATTTCTCTTAAAGTTATTTATGAATATTAGGATGTTTCATTCTATGAAAAAGCGAACATTGCCTCACTATATTTTAAAAAACTTTCTCAATGTCGATATGGAACTCATAATGGCCTATTTAACTAAAAATAGGGGGAGTGAAAATGTAAAACACATACTAATTATCCTCTTTTATTCAATTAGGGTATTATGTTCTCGGTCGCAAAGATGTGGATGCAACTCATATGTACCCGTGTTAGCTCTACTCTTAACACCAACACAATTAATGTCTTTCGAGTTGCCTTTTTTTTTTCATTTTACAGTGTAAGCGTATTTGTAACTACTCATTTTTCAATGGTGTCGAGACCAAAATTTTGACAAGTGAGTCCGTAAATACTATTATTTAATATTTCTGAGTCAAATTTAGTGGTATAGTGAATTTTGATCCTGTAATTTTTGGTAATTAGACAGTTAGTTAAGTAGAAGTGGTTCGGCTCTAAAGTTAGTGGTTTTGGAAAATGAGCTATCGAGACCTCATTTTCGTAAACTGTGTCTGTGAATATTGTAATACCTCAATTTTGCCCGGCCCATTGGAAGCTAAGGCATAAGTCCAAATTATCAAAAAGAAATAAAAGTTTTTAACAGTCCTTTTACAAATGTTAAAAAACTAGCAGACCCCAAATACACCCGAAGCCTAAATCCAAATAGCCTAAATTTATCAGAACCATTTACACCCCAAAAATAACCCAGATCCAATAAACCTTAAACCAACCCTTTACCCTAACCCGTTTTGACTCAGCAGCCTGTCTACAATGGCCCAATGATGATGATGTTTGGCCTGGTGCCCGGATAGTTTCAAGAAACCTAGGGTTTCCTGGGAAACCCTCGCACCGCAGCAAAACAACATGGCCCCATGTCACGCCGCAACCGGCGCATGGATTGCACCCCACCGCCAGAGATCGTGCCATTAACCTGCAAGAAAAGGAAAAAAGCAAGCAATCAACCAATAAGAGCAAAATCAGAATCGGGGTTTATTTTTTTAGATTCATTTGTAAACAGTATAAATGGGTGTAAAAACAGTAAAAGAAATGGGGGGCAGTGGTACGATTTACTACGCAAACAGAAACCCAAACAGTATAGGAGAAATAAAAACTCATTGCAGATTCAAAGGTTTTACTATTTTTATTCTCTATTATTTCTTTTTTGTATATATTTTTAGAACAACAAACGATCCAAAAACAGATTTGAAAACCAAAAGGAAAACAGTTCATTTCCAAGTTGTAATACACAAAAATACTTTTAAAAATAAAGAGGAGAAATACTACCTGTGATTCGCCTGGAAAGGGGAGGAATTTTGAACCTCTGACCACCATATACAGTGGCATGTGAGGTGCGTGAGCGGTGATCGTCGGCCGCAGTTGGAACTCAGGCCAAAGAGCGGGGAAAGGTTTTCAGAGTTTTTTTTTTTTTTTAAAAGGGGTGTTATAAATGAAAGTTAAAATCAAATTTTAACTTATATAGGGCCCAGGATCCGACCCAATCCGACCCGGAGGGTCCGCGTGTTTTGAGAAAAAGGGATAATTATCCCTTTAGTCCTTTCGTCTTTTCATCTGTTAAATTAAGTTATTTGCATTTTTTTAATTTTTTCCCATTATTTTATTTTGGTTTCAATAAGGTCCCGGATTCTTTTTAATACAGATTTAAAACGCTGCCGTTTTGGGAATAGGGCATTTTGCCCAATGAGTCCTTTTCTGTTTTATGCGTGTTTTAATTAGGACCTTAATCCAGATTTATTTTTTTTTCTTAAATTCGCCCTGTAATTTTATTGAATTTTAAAATTTAACCCTATATATTTTTATTGTTATATTGTTATTCATTTTATTTTTAACTTTATTTTTTTATTTGGATATAATTATTTTATTACATATTATTTATATTATTATTATTTGTTATATATTATTATCATTGTACATTTTATCTATATATTATAATCATTAAAGGTTTTCTAAACTTGTATTATACCCTTATTTTTATTTATATGTTAATAATTACTTTATTTTATATTTTATTATTATACATTTTGAAGATACTACAATATTATAATTTTGTATAATATATTTCATCATCAGTTACTTATTTTACATTATTCTAAACTTATATTTATATATTGTATAATTATTTCATTATAAATATAAATTCTTTTACATATTTGATATTTTATACATCATTTTTTTTAAAAACTAATATATCTTATATTTTTATAACTATAGGTCATATATTTTTTATTATATATTATATTTTAAATTTATTATTAAATATCACATTTTTTATATTATATACTCATTCTATTTATTTATTGTTTATATTATACATATATTTAAAAAAAAATTATGTTTTATTATTATACAATATTTGTTTTTACTTTAGAGTTAATTTATTATTGTTATGTTAGGTATTTTATATGTTATGTAATATTTTTTTATATAATTTATTTATGCGTATTTTTACATTTATATATTATATTATATGCATCATTTCATTTATTAATCCATTCATGTGTACATTAAATTATTGGATTGTATATTTTACATTTTATGAAGATTCTATTTATCCATTTTCTATGCATAGCATCTATTTTTATTCATACATATTTTACACATTAATATTTACCATTTTTTTATTTAATGTTTCATTCATGATATATATTGTATAATTAATACGTTTATTATGTTTTATTTTGGGAATATTCTTATTTGCTTAGCATGATTATTTTTATTATTCTATTTCGTCCTCTATATAGTGATTATATTTGTAAAGTATTATAATATTTTGTAATATACGTTATTTAAATGTCTATGTTTTATAATATAGAATTGTCATTCCAAGGGGTCATTTAAAACAATATTTAAAAGTTTTATAAAAATAAAAGCAATGCTTGATGTTTGGAAACTTCGAGAAAGGTAGTGCCCTAACTTACTGGGTTGCCACTTTTCTCATTGAGTTAAAATAGTCAAGTACCTTTCTAAACTTTTTTAAAGGATTTCAAAGTATGGGCAACTGTCTTGAAATTTCAAAACGTTGTGTCCAAACTTACTGGATATGATATTTTGACATTTCAAGATAGGGATTTTTCAAAAATGGTTAGCTTAGTTTCCAATACCTTAAAATGGTGCATCCTAACTTATTAGATGTAATGCTTTAATACAAGTGAATCTTAATTTCCGAAATCAAAATATTGTAAAGAGGATTACATCTTAAAATTTCTAATTTCCGACCTTAAAGACACTTGATAATCAATTAGGTACCAATTTTTGGGCGTTACGAGGGTGCTAATCCTTCCTTGTACGTAACCGACTCCCGAATCCGTTTTCTCAAATTTCGTAGACCAAAACTAATGACTTTAAAACAAAATGTTTTAAAGGTGATCCAATCACACCAAAAAAGATTGATGGCGACTCTCATTCTTGTTTTTTAAAGTCGATTCCCATTTTCCAAAAACTCGATTTAAAAATGGCTTCGACAGCTTGGCGACTACACTGGGGACTTAAGAGAGTCAAGCCGTGTAATTGATTATCTCATGTCTTAATGTCAGAAATTAAAAATTTTAAAATTTAATCCTCTTTGCATTGCATATGTTTGTATTATTGCATGTGTTGCTATATTTTGATACGCATTGCATTTGCATGACCGTTGTGGTCACACCCTTAAGTGGGAGTGAGAAGCTACGCCTTCGTGAGGTTTTCGCCTCCGTGCAGGATAGTGGATCACTTTCGAAATACATCCGTACCTATGGTTTCGTGAGATTTTCATCTCCGTGCAGCCATAGGGAAATGTATTCCCCTAAACTGAACTCGATTCACATGAGCCTATAATGGGTGAGGATCGAGGAATCTGCTGGTTCAGGTACCTCAAAACTTTAGAACCAACTTCATCTAGAAAGAAACCGTAAGAGCCCAACTTAGTTAGGTTTAAAACTTTAGATATTACCCTTATAAATTATCGTCGAGATTTATTGATATCATATGATACTGACTCTTTCTTTTCTTTTGTTTGCATGTCATTTTGCATTTAAAAGGTATCGATTCACGGTCAGTTTCTAAGTTAGAAAGTTTTATTATGGAGAACGAACTTCTTGATAGAGTGGAGGGCAACGCTAACGTCCATATATGGTCAAGAGAAAACTCAGTTAGTAAAGGAAAATAGTCTAACCACGGGATATGTGTCAAAGCTGTCAGACTACATTCGTATCAACATCACACAGGATAATCAGCATGAGTTAAAGGAAATATGGGATCAATGGGGTATCAAAACCAAGCAGTTGTTCTACAACAATCATAGAGACTTAAAGTACTTGCTGGACTTGGGGATAGATGAGAATTTGTTTCGGGTCATCACTCATTATTGGAGTCTTGTATACAGTTGCTTTACGTTTGGAAAAGCTGATATGATACCCGTGGTGGAGGAATATTCGGTTTTGTGGCGTTGTCCTATGATTCAAGTTGATAAAGTTTACTCAAGGGCTGACTGTATTCCAACTTTTGTGAGAAAGTAGATGAATGTCATGGGGAGAGGGAGTGAGCTAAAATGGAAGGAGCAGGAGGGAAAAGAGGCAGTTTTGGATTTCCGGCCTCTTCTGCCGCTGGTGCGACTTAATATTGTTTCCAATCAAAACAGAATTGGATAAGAGGAAGATTGTTCGACACTTTATGGCAAGATGTGCTACAGGAACTAAAGGGCAGAAGGTAATGTACTCATCAATCATTTCAAGGTGAACAAGAAGAGTACTGATGGACATTTCCACCATTACAACATTTCTCTTTCATATGAAGATGGTTGATGGTAAGAGTGTTGGAAGGAAAGTGATTGTGCCTATGATGGTAAAAGGCTTATCTATTATAAGATCAAATAACAAGCATGAGTTTACTATGACCAGAGACAATGGAAATGCAAGCCCAGATGGTCTGTCAAAATAGATGCAAAAGAATGAGATTAAAGAAGACCATATCATTTAAAGACCTTTAAAGTAGAGATTAAACATGCTAAGAAGATTACCATGTAAGCATTTCAAAATGCTTTACGCGGAAAGGAATCTGAAAGCACTCAAGAAACACTAAAGGTGCTGGATATCATTTTAAGGTAGCATGTTAAGTAGGAATGCTCACTTGTTTGCCAATCTTTCTATCAAGATAATCAAAACAACTTCACAGACATTGGAAGAGGTGTCCACAAATGTAGGGATTATCTCATGGGTGAAGCCATAGCTCAAATTCGTGATGGTAGAAGATCATTAATGAACCATGAGGGTACAAGCTGATACATTGAGCACGAAATACAAGTTACAGTCAGATCATTATCAAGAGTTAGCTTTGTTGAGTTAAAACTTTGGGTCATAGGACGAAGGCATATTTGTAATCCATTTATATATAAAGATATTCTTTTTCTAAATAAAGTTTTCAAAATGAGATTGAATCGAGATCGATACCTTTTGTATTCATGCATTTTGCATTACATTACATTGCATCATATGCATTTAAGTCCATAAAAAAACCCTAATTAGGCAAAAAAATTATTTCAGAGAGTTAATCGGGGATATGGAACAAAGATTGGAGAGATTGGAGCAAAGGCAAATACAGATACAAGAGCAATTGACCAAAATTCAACAGGATATACATGATCAAATGTCAGAGCTCCAAAGGAATATAATTGGCCAGCTGGGACAATTACTAGTCGAAGGGTTTGAAAAGAGGAAAAGCCCAGTGGTCAACACTAAAGATGATAATGAGGTCATCGTTTATTCCCCAAATTCTACTCCAATAGAGGTCCAAACTCAACTAGACGCGTATCCGCGAGAGATACCAGTTATTATTAAACCCCAACAGCATCAGGCTGGTATATTGGCACCAATAAATATTTCGGTAGATTCAGGTCCTAATTTGGGGAGCAATTCAGCCAGTCTTGTCATCATTAGAGAAGCAAGGAAGGCTAGTGTGAAGTGTCCAAAACAGTGTGAAGTTCTTAATAAGCAAGAGTGGAGCTCCCGATACAATACCTCGAGGGCAATGACAAGAAAAGAAAATAAGGAGAAGCTGTTGACTGTAAGACAACCGAGAATGTCAACTACCGGCCATCAGGTTCCTCAAAAGCAAGGGTCCAATCCGAGACCGAATCTGAAAAAGCTTCCCTTTACGTCAATTCCAGTGTCGTATAAGGAGCTATATCATAGATTATTTGACGCACATATAGTGTCCTCGTTTTACATAGAACCGTTGCAGCCCCCATACTCAAAATGGTATGATTTAAACGCTCAATGTGAATATCATGCGAGACGCACAGGGCACTCAATTGAGAATTACATTGCTTTTAAAAGGATGATCAAAAACCTCATCAAAATAGGTGTTATAAGTTTTGATTATCCATCTGGGGCAGAGAATTTACTACCTAATCATTTAGATGGGGAGATGAATTCCATGATGGAAAGGGGCATAGGATCCAAGAATACGCCAAGTTTCAGGGCTTTTGAACAGGACTTGATGTTGGGAAATCCAAATAACGTATCCGAAGAAGAAAACAAGGAATAAAACTTGTGAGCCCTTGCACATTTGGGAATGTTTTGAACAATGAAATTGTGGAAGTGATCCTTGTATTTTAAAGATAATTTAGAGTAATGTTCAGAACACACTTGTTTTTTTAAATCCTAGAAACAACAAGATTTCATTTGTGAAATAGGCTCATGTTTAGACATTGTTGTTTCAATAAAACATATCTTTCATGATTAATTTGAGCAATTGTTCCCTCATTTTTTCTCTTCTTTCTTCATTCATAACGTAAATAGTTATTCTTGAATTCATTTATTCTTTGTATATTCTTTGTGCCTATCGAAAATCCCTAGGTATCAATGACAGGGGCAACAATATTACAGATTCAGAGTTCCTTTTGAGCGCTACATGTGTTTAGAGAAATCTCAGTACTCTGAAGATGACAGAGATTGCGATTTGTTTCTAAATTTGTTGAAAATGGTAAAGCAAGATGAGAAATAAATTCTACCCCATGAAGAGAGGGTAAAAGATATAGCCTCAATAAGAAAGGAAAGGTTGTAAGATGAAACAAAGCTAGTTTTTCTGTGCACTTACGTGGGTGCCTTGGTGGACAATAGTCTTTGGATACTCGGAGCTCTGTAGTTCGTTCTCTGTTTACTTTACGATAAGAAGGACTCTGATCTTTTATGGGCCATGGAAATATGTCTGAGTATGACATCGTGACTCAGTGTATGGCGCTTGCTAGGGTGAAGGATCAGTGTTTTACAAAATTGCTTCCAAAATCAATGCAAAGCTTGGAGGACTGAATTCCATGTTAGAAATTGAGCAAACACTTTCAATTTCAGTTGTTTCAAAGGTTCCAATTGTTATCCTTGGAATGGATGCATCATTTGGCTCTCCTGAACAGTCTGATATACCATCAATAGCTGAGGAGATTGGTTACATAAAATGGCCATTGATTTCCGTCTGTACACAGTCTCTGAAGCTTGAAATGATAGATTCTCTCTTCAAACCAGTTTCTGACAAAGTGGATGAGGATATTGTAAGGAAAGCTTTCTTAGACTTCTATACAAGTTTAGGGAAAATGAAGTCTGATCAAATTATCATATTCAGGGATGGAGAACATTGAGCCGGATCAAGTAATTGAGGCTTGTAAATTTCTTGATGAGAGTTGAAACCCCAAGTTTGTGGTCATTGCGGCACCAAAAAAAAATAGAGTTTTTCAGTAGGGATCTCCTGACAATGTCTCGCCTGGAACCATTATAAACAACAAAATTGGTCAATGACTTCTATCTTTGTGCCCAAACGGGAATAAGTGGAACCATGAGACTTACTCATTATCATGTTCTCTTAGGTCAGATTGGGTTTTCGGCTGATGATCTGTAAGAGCTAGTTTATGCCATATCAAAGAAACGCCACAGACATATCTGTTGTGACCCCTATTCACTAGGTTCATTTAATAACTTCACAGTTAGAGCAATTTATTGAGTTTAAAGATACTTGAGAAAAATCATCAAGACATGGTGGAATGACAACTCCGGAAGCATTTTCTGTACTTCAGCTTCCCAGAATGAAAGATAATGTCAGCGGCTCTATTGAACTATTTTTTTTTATCTAGAGCCTCTAGATTTTACCTACTATTCGCTTTCTTTGTTTGACAAATGTCAGCCCGGATTTTGCTGGGGCAAAAGAATTTCATGAGGGGGAACTTGTGCTACAAGAGATTTCTTCCCATGCAAAGGATTTCAAAGGGAAATGGATACCAAATGGAAAGACCACAGAAAAAAAATTTCCCCTCTAGCGATGTGAAAGATTTACCCAATATAGTGAATTCAGACTCAATTAAGGAGTATTTTGTCTGAAAATAAAGGGAAGCCAAAGTGAAAACCCGCAAAGGGCGCTTTGAGACTTCTATTTCAAAAAAAAAAAGGGGGAAAAAGAAAAGGAAAAAAAAAAAAGAAAAATGGAGAGGCCAAGGTGAAAACTCGCAAGGGGCGCCTTGAGACCAAAGGGGTTTTGAGCTGAAAACCCGAAAGGGCAGCTCAAATTTTGATGAGCAGCAATGACCTTGCTATACCAGAGTCAACAAATAGTGAAGTATGTTACATACCGGGGCATCAACAAAGTACTTTGGGTCTTCTAAACACATGTTAAACTTAAAATAGTCTTCATGGAATTTGTGTATAGAAGCCAAGCTGCGATATTTAAAGCATTTGACTTTTTTCTTGTTCACTATCTTTGAATTCTTTTTCTTCTCAAAGATTAATCTTCTTTTGATAAATCATTCAAATTTTCTTCCAAGATCAATTTATTATTCATAAAGTATGTTGCATTGAAATAATGATTGATGAACTAAATATCTTTACAAATGAAGTTTTGCATATTACTCTGGAAATTTCTAGATAATACAAGAAACTGAAACAAGACAATTGTTTAAGGAATTCTCATATGTATGGGTTGGAGATACTTGAGAGATTTTCTTCTTCAGTCCAAAAGGTGGTGGGACGTTTTAAGCAATATTGATCTTAAGAAAGGATCATTTCATAAACATCTTCAGTGGGTCGTAACATTCGGGAAATGATACGGTAGACCAGATGGATGGAGAAGATTTGAGGCATACGAGCAGAGTATGATCGATATGTCGAGAAGAATGAGGCGGAAAGCTCGATAGATGGATAAGTGATGACGTCCGAAATAGGGGTCATATTCATAACATTTTGCATTATAACATGTCTAATTAGGAGAATTTAACTCACTTCGATCATAGCATCCTAACTATTAGGCATGAACTCATACGCATTCTACAGGTTATGTCTTTTATGGGACAATATAGATCAAAGAAACAAGATTTGGCATCCCTGTGTTTATAGGGAACAGATCGAAGATAGCAGATCTGACATTTCTGTGCTTACAGCGAAGCAGGTCGAAGATTTCAGCATGGCATCCCCGTGTTCATAGGAAACGAGTTGGACATAGCAGATTTGACTCTCAGATGTTCTCAGATATAGCAGATCAAGCCTTCAGATGTTTGTACTGAGGTAGATCCAATATGACTTAGTATTCTTGTATTTACAAGGAACAAATCGAGGACATAGCAGATTTGACTCTCAGATGTTCTCAGATATAGCAGATCAAGCCTTCAGATGTTTATACTGAAGTAGATCCAAGATGATTTGGTATTCTTGTATTTACAAGGAACAAATCGAGGATATAGTAGATTTGACTCTCAGATGTTCTCAGATATAGCAGATCAAGCCTTCAGATGTTTATATTGAAGTAGATCCAAGATGATTTGGTATTCTTGTATTTACAAGGAACAAATCGAGGATATAGCATATTTGGCTCTCAGATGTTCTCAGATATAGCAGATCAAGCCTTCAGATGTTTATACTAAAGTAGATCTAAGATATTTTGGTATTCTTGTATTCACAAGGAACAAATTGAGGACATAGCAGATTTGACTCTCAGATTTTCTCAGATATAGCAGATCAAGCCTTCAGATGTTTATACTGAAGTAGATCTAAGATAATTTGGTATTCTTGTATTTACAAGGAACAAATCGAGGACATAGCAGATTTGACTCTCAGATGTTCTCAGATATAGCAGATCAAGCCTTCAGATTTTTATACTGAAGTAGATCCAAGATTATTTGGTATTCTTGTATTTACAAGAAACAAATCGAGGATATAGTAGATTTGACTCTCAGATGTTCTCAGATATAGCAGATCAAGCCTTCAGATGTTTATACTGAAGTAGATCCAAGATGATTTGGTATTCTTGTATTTACAAGGAACAAATTGAGGATATAGCAGATTTGACTCTTAGATGTTCTCAGATATAGCAGATCAAGCCTTCAGATGTTTATACTGAAGTAGATCCAAGATGATTTGGTATTGTTGTATTTACAAGGAACAAATCGAGGATATAGTAGATTTGACTCTCAGATGTTCTCAGATATAGCAGATCAAGCCTTCAGATGATTATTCTCAAATAAATCCAAGATGATTCGGCATCCTTGTGCTTACAAAGAGAAGATCGAAGACATAGTTGATTTGGCTTTCGCATGCTTACGCTGAAGCAAATTTAAGAGGATGATTTGGCATCTCTGTATTCAACGGGGAGCAGATCGAAGAATTCAAGACTTGGCGAGCCCGGGCAAAATTGGTTCTTTTATGTCTTTGCTCTATTCCTGTTACACAGCAAAAAGCAAAGAGGGGCAGTTGTAATACCTCAATTTTGCCCGGCCCATTGGAAGCTAAGGCATAAGTCCAAATTATCAAAAAGAATTAAAAGTTTTTAACAGTCCTTTTACAAATGTTAAAAAACTAGCAGACCCCAAATACACCCGAAGCCCAAATCCAAATAGCCCAAATTTATCAGACCCATTTACACCCCAAAAATAACCCAGATCCAATAAACCTTAAACCAACCCTTTACCCTAACCCGTTTTGACTCAGCAGCCTGTTTACAATGGCCCAATGATGATGATGTTTGGCCTGGTGCCCGGATAGTTTCAAGAAACCTAGGGTTTCCTAAGAAACCCTCGCGCCGCAGCAAAACAACATGGCCCCATGTCACGCCGCAACCGGCGCATGGATTGCACCCCACCGCCAGAGATCGTGCCATTAACTTGCAAGAAAAGGAAAAAAGCAAGCAATCAACCAATAAGAGCAAAATCAGAATCGGGGTTTTTTTTTTAGATTCATTTGTAAACAGTATAAATGGGTGTAAAAACAGTAAAAGAAAGGGGGGCAGTGGTACGATTTACTACGCAAACAGAAACCCAAACAGTATAGGAGAAATAAAAACTCATTGCAGATTCAAAGGTTTTACTATTTTTATTCTCTATTATTTCTTTTTTGTATATATTTTTAGTACAACAAACGATCCAAAAACAGATTTGAAAACCAAAGGGAAAACAGTTCATTTCCAAGTTGTAATACACAAAAATACTTTTAAAAATAAAGAGGAGAAATACTACCTGTGATTCACCTGGAAAGGGGAGGAATTTTGAACCTCCGACCACCGTATACGGTGGCGCGTGAGGTGCGTAAGCGGTGATCGTCGGCCGCAGTTGGAACTCAGGCCAGAGAGGGGAGAAAGGTTTTCAGAGTTTTTTTTGTTTTTTTTTTAAAAAAGGGTGTTATAAATGAAAATTAAAATCAAATTTTAACTTATATAGGGCCCAGGATCTGACCCGATCCGACCCGGAGGGTCTGCGTGTTTTGAGAAAAAGGGATAATTATCCCTTTAGCCCTTTCATCTTTTCATCTGTTAAATTAAGTTATTTGCATTTTTTTAATTTTTTCCCATTATTTTATTTTGGTTTCAATAAGATCCCTGATTCTTTTTAATACAGATTTAAAACGCTGCCGTTTTGGGAATAGGGCATTTTGCCCAATGAGTCCTTTTCTGTTTTATGCGTGTTTTAATTAGGACCTTAATCCAGATTTATTTTTTTCTTAAATTCGCCCTGTAATTTTATTGAATTTTAAAATTTAACCCTATATATTTTTATTGTTATATTGTTATTCATTTTATTTTTAACTTTATTTTTTTATTTGGATATAATTATTTTATTACATATTATTTATATTATTATTATTTGTTATATATTATTATCATTGTACATTTTATCTATATATTATAATCATTAAAGGTTTTCTAAACTTGTATTATACCCTTATTTTTATTTGTATGTTAATAATTACTTTATTTTATATTTTATTATTATACATTTTGAAGATATTACAATATTATAATTTTGTATAATATATTTCATCATCAGTTACTTATTTTACATTATTCTAAACTTATATTTATATATTGTATAATTATTTCATTATAAATATAAATTCTTTTACATATTTGATATTTTATACATCATTTTTTTTAAAAACTAATATATCTTATATTTTTATAACTATAGGTCATATATTTTTTATTATATATTATATTTTAAATTTATTATTAAATATCACATTTTTTATATTATATACTCATTCTATTTATTTATTGTTTATATTATACATATATTTAAAAAAAACTTATGTTTTATTATTATACAATATTTGTTTTTACTTTAGAGTTAATTTATTATTGTTATGTTAGGTATTTTATATGTTATGTAATATTTTTTTTATATAATTTATTTATGCTTATTTTTACATTTATATATTATATTATATGCATCATTTCATTTATTAATCCATTCATGTGTACATTAAATTATTGGATTGTATATTTTACATTTTATGAAGATTCTATTTATCCATTTTCTATGCATAGCATCTATTTTTATTCATACATATTTTACACATTAATATTTACCATTTTTTTATTTAATGTTTCATTCATGATATATATTGTATAATTAATACGTTTATTATGTTTTATTTTGGGAATATTCTTATTTGCTTAGCATGATTATTTTTATTATTCTATTTCGCCCTCTATATAGTGATTATATTTGTAAAGTATTATAATATTTTGTAATATACGTTATTTAAATGTCTATGTTTTATAATATAGAATTGTCATTCCAAGGGGTCATTTAAAACAATATTTAAAAGTTTTATAAAAATAAAAGCAATGCTTGATGTTTGGAAACTTCGAGAAAGGTAGTGCCCTAACTTACTGGGTTGCCACTTTTCTCATTGAGTTAAAATAGTCAAGTACCTTTCTAAACTTTTTTAAAGGATTTCAAAGTATGGGCAACTGTCTTGAAATTTCAAAACGTTGTGTCCAAACTTACTGGATATGATATTTTGACATTTCAAGATAGGGATTTTTCAAAAATGGTTAGCTTAGTTTCCAATACCTTAAAATGGTGCATCCTAACTTATTGGATGTAATGCTTTATTACAAGTGAATCTTATTTTCCGAAATCAAAATATTGTAAAGAGGATTACATCTTAAAATTTCTAATTTCCGACCTTAAAGACACTTGATAATCAATTAGGTACCAATTTTTGGGCGTTACGAGGGTGCTAATCCTTCCTTGTACGTAACCGACTCCCGAATCCGTTTTCTCAAATTTCGTAGACCAAAACTAATGACTTTAAAACAACATGTTTTAAAGGTGATCCAATCACACCAAAAAATATTGGTGGCGACTCCCATTCTTGTTTTTTAAAGTCGATTCCTATTTTCCAAAAACTCGATTTGAAAATGGCTTCGACAAATATTTTTATTAAATATTTACAAAATTATTTTATATGATAATTAATTTTTGGATAAATAACTTTACCAGATTAGTGACTAATTAAGGTATAAGGACTAAATTATAAAATTGTAATACTTAAATAATAGTAATAATTATTTAAATAATAGTAGTATAAGGCTTTAAATGGCAATAAGCCACTTTTTAGTGCTAGTGGACAGTTTGGTTGGAGGTTAATTAAAATAATATAAAACCTTTAATATTTTATAATAATAAACTAAATAATATGTTAAATAAAAGAAAGATAATGCACATCATCTTCTTTTTCATTTCTTTTTTTTTTCTCCATAGCCGAAACTTAGAAAACGAAAAACGTTTAATTTTCAAAATTTTCATTCCTTGCATGGCAAGCTAATTTAAGCTCGTTTCTTGTAAATTTTATATTTTTGATATCATTACAACTAGATCTAGCTAACCTTTACCTCCATTTTTAAAACTGTTAAAGATTTACAATGTTACCATCAATGAATTTTTAAAGCTTTTAGTGTTTTTATATTATTTTTTAAGCTTGTTGATGAAATATGGATTAAATTGTAAAGTTAAATGTTAGTTTTTGAGTATAGGAACTAAAATCAAAATATTGTAAATTCGTCACAAGATTTTGATAGAAATTGATAGTAGAGGATTGTAGAAGGGTATAATTGAAATTGGATTAAAAAACGAAGTTCAAATGTGAAAGTTATTGTTGTTTCAATTTTAGGGACTAAATTAAATAAAATATAAATTTTAGGGGTTTTGTGAAAATAAAAAATAGGTCCATACATTAAATTGAATTAATAAAATATATAGATCAAGAATTAAATCAACCGAAAGATAAACGCAAAAAAGAAAAAATTATAGAATAGTCCCTGACATTTTGCTTAGTGTCGAATTCACCTGTTAAGTTCATACGCTATAATTAAGTATATTTATCTAATGTTTGTGGTTAGATTTAAAACTGCAATAATTAAATGTATTTTAAATTATTTACAAATTTATACAAAAAGGTGAGGAAAGGACTACATTGAAAAATATGAGATTTGTGATAAATATGGATAGATGTGTAATATTGAATGAATGTAAAATTCCGTATACAAGTGCACGATACATACATGGAAATGTTATATTTTTAAAAGGTATATATGTATATTGTTTGAACGTCAAGTGGACTAAATAAATGATATGTAATTATATTTTGAATTGTGGTTGGAATGGTACAAAAATTTGAGAAACATAATGAATTGTATGATAAATGATACTGATGTGTTAATAGAGCTCGCATGAACGTAGGATAAGATGATTTGGAGTAAAAGATTGATAGAGATATCATTGTTTATGTCAGAATCTTGTATTTGTTGCGGATTACCGAGCTTTGTCTCTACAGAGACCTTAGTGTGGTGGAGGGATGATACATTATATGATACGATATTGTGCCTACAGGCTTTACACTACGGTGCTTTGGTATGGTGTAGTTATCAATGTATTGAGCCATTTGGTATAGTGTAGCTACTCGCGTATCTATACCTTATTATTTTAGTTCATTAAGCTAATTGTTTAAAAGAAAATGAATTGACTGATTCTATGAGATATATGAAAATGGTGTGCTTATACGAATATTTTGTGTTACACGATTGAACTAAATAAATGATGTATATGTTCAACAAATATACATAAATGATACTGAATTGAATTGTATAAATTGAAAGTGTTATATGACCAAAATGATGGTATGTGTTCTGAAATTGAAACGTGATATGATGATTGAAAAATATGACTGAAGTATGTAGGCATTTGATGATATTGATTAAGTGACATTGAAATGAGTTGAATGACACTATATAAATTGAATTGCTTTGAGACTTGCCTCTGATCATTTCACCTTATTGTTGTTAAATGTGGAAATAGAAAAGTTGTATACTAGCTATTTCATTATATTAATAGTGAATAAAGTGAGTTTACTATTTCAGTTCCTATGAACTTACTAAGCATTCGAAATGCTTACTCTGCTTCATTTTCTATGTCTCTAGTTGGCAATTATGCAGAATGTTTCTATCGGATCACTCTAGAGCTCACACTATCTAGCTTAAAACTCGGTAAAACTTTTCAATCGTTCTTGAACAGATTATGTGGCATGTGTCTAGGTTATTATGTAAATGTGTTTATTTTGGGATGATAGTGAAATGATACATATATATATAATGCTTGTCTTGATTATGCTTATGATATAGGTACAAGCTTGAATGGTATGAGTTCTCATTTAAAGTGGAAAGGGTCAATCTTTATTATTTACTTGTTTATGAAGTACATGTATGACATGTGTGTAAATGAGGTTAATGGTGATATGGTAATCTATGAAATAGATATATAAAAGGTTTAATTGACTGTTATGTATATGGATAAATAAGGGATGGATACTAATGTTGACCATCTTGTGAATGGCTAACAAAATTGAATGGTTCAAGCCTTATAACTCAATGTAGGTGTATAAGAAATTTGAAATGACAATGTTTTGTATGCCTTGGTAAATGGATAGTTGCATAAATGGATAGAATAAAGATGAATGTGTATGGAAGGTGAGCATGATTTCCATGGATTGTAATGTATAAATAAGATTGTATGTTTGGAAGCTATTGAATCATACAGTAAGCTAATGATAATATTTGATTTATAAACTGTTGGATCGATGAAATATCGTATTCCTGGTATGTTTATTGAATTTATGCAGGATATAGGTATGTTTAGCCACCTCTTAAAAGAATTTTCAAACTTGTGATTATTCGCCATCTGGGAAAAAGTATCGATACCAAGGACCAAGATATTGGTACATTACCAAATGAACAGTATTTTGAAAATGGCAGGATACCAAAATAGTATCGATATCGATTTTAGTATTGATACTACCATAAAAGTATCGATACCTAGTTCCAAAATTTTAAAAATTTTCAAATTGGTTACTATTCATGCTTGAATCTATCAAAATATAATTATATGCTCGATTTAGTCTCTACTTTATTCATAACTTTTATTATGAATATATAATTGGAACATCTTTATGTTTTAAATTGAATTCAATGTTATAATTTGTTTATGAATTTTTTGGTGATTGCTGTAGCATCCCACAACTCGAGTCTATCAATCGGGTTGGGTAAGGTGTGTTACAGTGTTTACTTAAGGAGATGGATCAAAAAGGGAGATGAAGAAGTGTGTGGCTAGAGAAGGTTGGCATTTATTTCCCATACCCGATTATGGATTTATACCATAAAGAAGAGGTGGTTATGGAACCAACTGAGCAATTCCAGTACCCCACATAGAGCATTAAAAACGATCCATATCCTTCAATTCAAAGAGTAGCAGCAAAAGAAAAATAAAATCCAAGAGTAAAACCAATGCCAGAAACACAAGATGGAGATGCCTCTCGCCCTTTCAAAGAAAGCCATTTCGAATAAGGCTTCCAAAGACACACAAACGTAGCTCGACGAGTTTTTGGAGACGGTGCAATATAACATTATGATATGGAAGCGATGGAGAAGATTAGGAGGATCAGATGGAAGATGATAATCCCGTGCCTTATGTCAACGATTTGGATGTGATGTTCACTCTCAAGCGCCCCTCAACCAAGAGGGTCATCTTTCGCGGCCATGGAAAACACAAGTCACGTAATCGACCACCTCAGCAAGTCTACAAGTGGGTTGCAGTTAAGGAGAAGGAAGAGGCAATAGCATAATCAGAGTCAGACTCTAATGATAGCTATTAATTACATTTCTTCGCATTTTCTTATTTTATACGGAATGTAACTATTGACTACTGAATTATTTTGAACTTTGTTTAGATTGTTGTTTTTGGTTTTATTTTTTATATTTGCATGCCATATATTTTGTTTTCTTGTGTAAGTCATTCATTCGAGAATTACACAATAAATTCGAGCTTAAACGCGAAGGTGGACTACCCTAGCTTGCTTTGATGACCAATCACGATATTCAGAGAAGTTTGGTAACCTTTTTATCTTTGTTTGAGAATACACATTGAGGACAATGTGTAATTTAAATGTATAGCGCATTCATAGAAAAATTTTGCATGTTTAGTTATTTTTTTTATAATTTTGTGTTTGTTTTATCTTTTTGTTTTAATTGTTCCATGGTGCTTAAACATTGTTTGATTAACAATTACTTAAATGTGGCATGATGTTCGTGTAATAGAATGACGTATACAAGTTTTGAAGGATGCTTGATAAATTCTATTCTTTGTGACTTGAATTATTTAGTTCCATTAGTTACATTGTATAGTAAAGTAAAGGTAGTCAAAATTCATGAAAAATTTTAATTTTTTGACCAAACGATGAATGAGTATAGATAAATGTGTGAATACATGCATTGAAATTTAATATTATTCATGAAAACAAGTAGAAGCATGTTCTGATTTTGTATATATTTAGAAGCTAATAGATGACCTAAGGTATTGTTTGTGTAGACAAAAGTCCAAATGACTGACCTATAGCTTATATACATCCCTAGTACACAAATTTTGAGCCTTGTGATCCTTTCTTGATGACCAATGTTTTTGAAACCTTACACTTAAAGTGAGTTAAAGACTCAACCCTTCTCGATCCTTAATCTTGAATTGCCCTATAGAATGGATGTCAGGTCACTAACATTGAGGGTTAAGTAGGAACAATTTAGAGGTTTGAAAAATGAAATTGAGCGAATAGAGAAAATATGGTTCAATATAGCGTGTATAGACTCTTACAAAATGTGTGAAGAACGAAAAAATGAGCAAACAAAGAAAAAATAAGAGTAAAAAGCAAGGCAAGTGAAAAAAAGGCATAATTAGAGATAAAACCATTGTGAGTGAAAAGAGAAAATAATTGTAAAATATGCTCAAAAAGAGAAATCTAGCTTTTCGTTGTCATAATGCATAAATACTCGCTAAGTTGTTTATACTAGCTAATATCGAATTATATCTTCCACATTACTGAAAAGAAAAGGAAAGCGAGAGAAGGAGGAATAAGGTAGTGAGTTCAACGATTACATATAGGGGAATTTGAAACAATGTCATATGCTAAATTATTCAAAGTGCTAGAATTGTTTTGAACTGTTTATACTAGCTGACCTCAGAATGTTACAAGTTAAAAAGCTTTATGTGACCTTAGCATCTTTGTGTACAAATCCAAGATGTGCAAAATATTAGCGTAAAATGAATAAGTTGAATTATTTCGTGTATAGATACATCATATCTACATATCTCATTTTGATGGAATAATGTGAATAAGTATGCTTTTATGAGGTTACGTCTATATTTAGATACTTTGTAACTTTGTAAACTAACTTGATTTGGTCCTACCAACGTAAACCTCAAGACATTACAAGATAAAAAGCCCTATGTGACCTTAGCATCTTTGTGAACAAATCCGAAATGTGCAAAAACTTAGCGCAAAATGAAAGTTGAATTCCTTCATGTATAGATACATTGTATCCACATATCTGATTTTGATGGAAATATATGAAGAAGTGTGTTTTTATGAGATTACTTCTATGTCTAATGTAACACCCCAAACCTGGCCTGGACGTTATGGCCAAATCTGACGTGTCACACACAGTTTAAAAATCTGTGTTTTGTTTTATTATCTAAAAACCGACTATTGATGGCTAACCAGAGTGAATGGAGGCTGAGCACCAGGTAGGTAACCGAAACAGAGGAGGTGAGCCATGAAGGCTGCTTAAGTACCAAGCTCTTGTTTGGATCCAATCCTAGACATGCCCACAACCATTGCCACACTTTGGTAAACTGGTTGAAATTTCCTTAAAGTGGTTATCTTTGTTATACCCATTATGTACGTCGTTGTGTTACTTTGAAAACAGGTATCACTTTGAAAACGCGTCCTAAGTCTAGCCCATTTTGATTATTATCAGAAAATATAGAGTTATTTTAAAGATAATCCCAAATAAATAGTTAAAATGGCCTTATTACAACCCAAATATAAATAATATTAAAAGTGAAGATAAACTAAAAGAAAAACCGTTTATTCGTTGAAAAGTCCAAACGTGATCTTCATGGCCACCCCAAATCCCCTCCGGCTCCAAGTCCCCATATCAAGGCTCACCTGCAAATATTAGAAAGAAAGGGGGGGTGAGTTTGGAAAACTCAGTGTGCAACAAGCCCCCTTCAGAGCCCAAGTCAATATCAGCCTACTGGGCCTAAGCCCAAATTCAGTTACCATATACTGGGCCGAAGCCTTTATTTGTTCATATACTGGGCCGAAGCCTTTTCATTATTCATATCACTGGGCCGAAGCCTTTTTGCCATATTCATGTCACTGGGTCGAAGCCTTTTTCATTATTCATTTTTCATAATACTGGGCCGTAGCCTTTACAGAAATCGATATGGCCCATAGGCCCATTTCAATGTCACATGTAATATTAATGCATGAATGCAAGCCCATTTGGGGAGACTACTCAACCCACCATCCGCTACTCTCCACCCGTACCAACCAAGCTCTCCATGTGGGGAATAACTCAACCTACCCAACCAAACTCTCCACTGGCAGCATCGCTGCTTTATCATATAACTGGAGGCCTAGCCTCTTATAATAACTAGGCATAAGCCCTTTTAATAACTGGGGCATAAGCCCATTTCGGTAAACTGGGGCATAAGCCCTTTTGCACTTCCTCCAACCATATATAAAACCCAACCCAATGCATTTACGAGTACATCATGTGCATATCATATATATCATGTGCATGTCATACATATCGTGTGCATATCATACATATCATGTGCATGTCATATTAATCATGTATATCAAAATCCCATGGGTCAAATTCACAATTAAACCCTAGGGGTATAATGGTCTTTTTACCTAGGGGCAAAATAGTCATTTACATATGATAAAGGTAATTTCATAATTTTACCAAGTATTAGGGTTTTCCATGTTCATTAACAGTTACTATCAATACATAGGTTTTATACCGCGATTCGCCCATTTTTAATAAACCGTGTTATTGGGCCAAAACCCTAATGGGCCCCACATAGCCGATTTAGTCATCTAGGCCCATTTATCTCATACTCTATTATGGTATTATCGGTCTCAACGTGTAATTTAACAGGTTTTCATTTCCTACCGATTTACCCAAATGGGCGAAAGCCCATTGGGCCCGATTTTAACCCTCGAGGCCCAACTTACCGTAAATGCCAAACATCATGCTCTTACCTTTTCCAACGCTCACGATCATCGTTATAGAGGATCTAATTAACCGATAAGCGCTTGCTTGCTCACAAGTCCTTAAAATGCCGAATTTCGTGATTTCGCTTTTCGGCATTTATTGAGTTAAGCTACAAAAAGAAGGTTCAGAACACACTGTTTGGCGATATTCCTCGGCGAGATCTCCTACACGATTTCTCCTATAATCAACCGTTAATAAATCAGCTTCCATTAATTAAACCAAAACGAGAACCATCTATTATCAACACTTACACACATTGGCCACCATCCATAATGGCCTTAGACTCCATACCTTTGCCGAAATTGATGACTAGATCTAATCACTCCGATGATCCAAGCTAATCCAAACCGATACTCCAAACCTTACTGCTCCTCCAAAGTTATCTATATCACCAACATACATTCACAATCAAATCCACAACCACACAAACGGTAAGTCGGTCACTTGCCCACAAAGGCAAAATAGTCATTTAACACCCTAAGGGCAAAATGGTAATTTTACCCACAAGGATATCTCGGTAATTCTACCCACAGGAGTATTTTGGTAATTCTAACCTATAGGGGTATTTTGGTAATTTTATAAACCAAGGGTATTTTGGTAATTTTACAAACCAGGGGTATTTTGGTAATTTTGTAAATTTAGGGTAAAACGGTAATTCTATAAATCAGGGGTACTTTGGTAATTTTACAAGTCGAGGGTATTTTAGTAATTTGGTGAACTAAAGTATTCTAAACAGGGATAACAATACGAGTGGGACTAAAGTTCTCTCTCTCTACCCAAATGGGCCCACATGCTCGTGTGGCCCTTTTAGCCCAAATCTAGCCACAGATACGAGATTCACCTAGCCTAGTTTAATATTTACTACACAATCAAACAACTTATCCAATTGGGCCCGTAGGCCCATTGGGCCCACATGGCCCCTTTCGGCCCATCGCGACCAAGTAGCCATCCTACACAGCCAGAGTAGTGAGAAATACACACGATAGGAGACCTGGAGTTAATCCACGCCCGAGCACTCTTAGCCGACGCCCAACCCAAACGAGCACGCCATATATATAGCGAAAGGGATCACCAAGAAAGGTACATTTACTCTCCTCATGGTTCTCTCTATTTAAAGCCGACTTCACATCCACTCTTATGTTAGCTTCCCGATGTGGGATCCTCCATCATCGAGTTTAAATTCAACACCAACTCTCTTGCCCCCTCGTTAGCAAAATAAATGCTCTTTGCTTGCCATGAGTTTGAACCCCTGGACCTCCTTGCCAACTCCATGACGCCACCTTCCCGCTCTTATGTGGCGCTACTTTGCCACTAGACCACAAGGCTTTTTATGTCACAACTTCTCCAACAATATTCTTAAAGCCTACCTACTACACCTGTGGTTTGACTCACCTTAAACCAAAATTTTTTGCTAGAGTCCGGGTTTGAACCCAAGACTTCTCCAACACTTTTTAGCACACTTAACCACTAAAACAAGCCTTCATTAATGAAATTTACGTACACAATGAAATATTATAAACTGCCTTCAACCGCTCCCATGCTCAAGGCCCAAAATTTCTAGGCCCAAATTCAGGATGTTACAACTCTACCTCCCATAAAAAAAATTTCGTCCCCGAAATTTCCATCTAACAGGGTAGTCATGTAACATTTACCCACTACGCTACCGCTGCGCACTCTGATCTTGCTATCACTATCACACTTCAACTAGAACTTAAACATCTCATACATACAACACTTATTCACCAAAAGCAGACACATTTGGGGCTACTCCAAATACACCCCTAAAAACCTCTGCTCCATTTGCCCGGAGTCGTTCAAAGATGGATCCTCTAATCACTGTCCCAGAGCTAGCTCCAGCAACTCTTTCTAAAACCTTTAACATAGCTTGGGACAAAGCATCATCCTCGTAGCCTAATCATAAGACCGGTCCTCTGTTGTTCGTGGCACTGATGCCTCCTAAACCGGCCTATGCCCCGAGGATAAAGATTCAGTTGCACCCTTTCGTGACCATGTCTCGCGGCCTCGCCCACATGTTCCTCTGTACTCATATCGACTTATCTCGACACGAATTTTATGATATTAGTATAATTGTCTATTACGAGATGTCTTATGGAAACAGTTCAAGGATTGTTTTCGCATTGTCGTAGCTCTAGCTACAGATCTCTGTATTCTAGAGTTTTACTGACTCTACCCTATCTAAGTATCATAGTAGGGTCTCAGTTCTATTCATAGCATCACATCATTATCACATAATGTAAAGAGAATGTACTTACTGGACTTGGTGCCTGGGATTCAAAGGCGCGCCACTTCTTTATCATCCATTTAAAACTCAAAACCATGTTTTTGATCACCGAAAATAGAAATTTAAAAAAATTTGATTTGAAAACACCTTTATTTTGAAACTCTTTATTTTAATCCCGTTTAAAAAAGAAAAAACTTGAACCATTTTAACATATATACCTTGTAAAACATCTTTGAAAAAACTTCCCAATACCATTTCCAAAAATACCCTTCTTAGGCCTAAGTTTTGAAAAAAATTTTTAGACCCAATCTATAGCCGAGTTGTTGCAACGGGCTCGATACCACTAAATGTAACACCCCAAACCCGCCTGGACGTTATGGCCAAATCGACGTGGTCACACACGGTTTAAAAATCGTGTTTTGTTTTATTATCTAAAACCGACTATTGATGGCTAACCAGAGTGAATGGAGGTGAGCACGTAGGTAAATCAAAAACAGAGGAGGTGAGCCATGAAGGCCGCTAAGTACCAAGCTCTTGTTTGGATCCAATCCTAGACATGCCCACAACCATTGCCACACTTTGGTAAATCGTTGAAATTTCCTTAAAGTGGTTATCTTTGTTATACCCATTATATGCGTCGTTGTGTTACTTTGAAAACAATGTATCACTTTGAAAACGCGCGCCCTAAGTCTAGCCCATTTTGATTATTATCGAGAAAATATAGAGTTATTTTAAAGATAATCCCAAATAAATAGTTAAAATGGCCTTATTACAACCCAAATATAAATAATATTAAAAGTGAAGATAAACTAAAAGAAAAACCGTTTATTCGTTGAAAAGTCCAAACGTGATCTTCATGGCCACCCCAAATCCCCTCCGGCTCCAAGTCCCCATATCAAGGCTCACCGCAAATATTAGAAAGAAAGGGGGTGAGTTTGGAAAACTCTGTGCAACAAGCCCCTTGAGCCAAGTCAATATCACCATCGGGCCTAAGCCCAAATTCGATTACCATATATCGGGTCAAGCCTTTATTTGTTCATATATTGGGCAAGCCTTTTCATTATTCATATCATCGGGCCAAGCCTTTTTCCATATTCATGTCACTGGGTCGAAGCCTTTTTCATTATTCATATTTCATAATACTGGGCCGTAGCCTTTACAGAAATCGATATGGCCCATAGGCCCATTTCAATGTCACATGTAATATTAATGCATGAATGCAAGCCCATTTGGGGAGACTACTCAACCCACCATCCGCTACTCTCCACCCGTACCAACCAAGCTCTCCATGTGGGGAATAACTCAACCCACCCAACCAAACTCTCCACTGGCAGTATCGCTGCTTTATCATATAACTGGAGGCCTAGCCTCTTATAATAACTGGGCATAAGCCCTTTTAATAACTGAGGCATAAGCCCATTTCGGTAAACTGGGGCATAAGCCCTTTTGCACTTCCTCCAACCATATATAAAACCCAACCCAATGCATTTACGAGTACATCATGTGCATATCATATATATCATGTGCATGTCATACATATCGTGAGCATATCATACATATCATGTGCATGTCATATTAATCATGTATATCAAAATCCCATGGGTCAAATTCACAATTAAACCCTAAAAGGGTATAATGGTCTTTTACCTAGGGGCAAAATAGTCATTTATATATGATAAAGGTAATTTCATAATTTTACCAAGTATTAGGGTTTTCCATGTTCATTAACAATGATTACTATCAATACATAGGTTTTATATCTGTGATTCTCGCCCCTTTTAGCGAAAACCGTGTTATTGGGCCAAAACCCCTAATGGGCCCTACATAGCCGATTTAGTCATCTAGGCCCATTTATCTCATACCCTATTATGGTATTATCAGTCTCAACGTGTAATTTAACAGGTTTTCATTTCCTACCGAATTTACCCAAATGGGCCCGAAAGCCCATTGGGCCCGATTTAACCCTCGAGGCCCAACTTACAGTAAATGCCAAACATCATGCTCTTACCTTTTCCAACGCTCACGATCATCGTTATAGAGGATCTAATTAACTGTAAGCGCTTGCTTGCTCACAAGTCCTTAAAATGCCGAATTTCGGCATTTGGCTTTTCTCGCATTTATTGAGTTAAGCTACAAAAGAAGGTTCAGAACACACTGCTTTGGCGATATTCCTCGACGAGATCTCCTACACGATTTCTCCTATAATCAACCGTTAATAAATCAGCTTCCATTAATTAAACCAAAACGAGAACCATCTATTATCAACACTTACACATTCTGGCCACCATCCATAATGGCCTTAGACTCCATACCTTTGCGAAATTGATGACTAGATCTAATCACTCCGATGATCCAAGCTAATCCAAACCGATACTCCAAACCCATCGCTCCTCCAAAGTTATCTATATCACCAACATACATTCACAATCAAATCCGTCAACCACACAGTCCAAGTCAGTCACTTGCCCACAAGGGCAAAATAGTCATTTAACACCCTAAGGGCAAAATGGTAATTTTACCCACAAGGGTATCTCGGTAATTCTACCCTACAGGAGTATTTTGGTAATTCTAACCTACAGGGGTATTTGGGTAATTTTATAAACCAAGGGTATTTTGGTAATTTTACAAACCAGGGGTATTTTGGTAATTTTGTAAATTTAGGGTAAAACGGTAATTCTATAAATCAGGGGTACTTTGGTAATTTTACAAGTCGAGGGTATTTTAGTAATTTGGTGAACTAAAGTATTCTAAACAGGGATAACAATACGAGTGGGACTAAAGCCCTCTCTCGGTCCAAATGGGCCCACATGCTCGTGTGGCCCTTTTAGCCCAAATCTAGCCACAGATACGAGATTCACCTAGCCTAGTTTAATATTTACTACACAATCAAATAACTTATCCAATTGGGCCCGTAGGCCCATTGGGCCCACATGGCCCCTTTCGGCCCATCGCAACCCGAAGTAGCCATCCTACAGCCAGAGTAGTGAGAAATACACACCTGATAGGAGACTGGAGTTAATCCACGCTCCGAGCACTCTTAGCCGACGCCCAACCCAAACGAGCACGCCATATAGCGAAAGGGATCAGCCAAGAAAGGTACATTTACTCTCCTCATGGTTCTCTCTATTTAAAGCCAGCTTCACATCCACTCTTATGTTAGCTTCCCGATGTGGGATCCCTCCATCATCAGAGTTTAAATTCAACACCAACTCTTGCCGCCTCGTTAGCAAAATAAATGCTCTTTTTGCTTGCCATGAGTTTCAACCCTGGACCTCCTTGCCAACTCCATGACGCCACCTTCCCGCCTCTTATGTGGCGCTACTTTGCCATTAGACCACAAGGCTTTTTATGTCACAACTTCTCCAACAATATTCTTAAAGCCTACCTACTACACCCAGGGTTTGACTCACCTTAAACCAAAATTTTTTTGCTAGAGTCCAGGTTTGAACCCAAGACTTCTCCAACACTTTTTAGCACACTTAACCACTAAAACAAGCCTTCATTAATGAAATTTACATACACAATGAAATATTATAAACTGCCTTCAACCGCTCCCATGCTCAAGGCCCAAAACTTCTAGGCCCAAATTCAGGGTGTTACATCTAAATACTTTGTAACTTTGTGAACTAACTTGATTTGATCCCGAAGTTGCGAATTTCCAATGCATCATTCTTAGATTGTATATTCGAAGAATTAGTTACAATGTACATACTTGTTAATTGATTATCAATTCTGCTAGTTGTTCAAGGGTCATTTATATTGTATGTGTTTTAGGTGTTTGCTTGAGGACAAACAAAGACTTATATGTGGAGGAATTTAATTTGTTGTCATTTGATACGGCCAATTAAGCTCTCCAATACACTTAAAGAGGTTATTTTTAAGCAATTTAAGCATCTTGTTTATGTTTTTGTCAATTTTTATCTTTAAACATTAATAAATGTTTTTGCTTGGTTTTACACCCTTTTGAGATCCAAATTGGTCAAACGGTGCCATGGGAGACCTGATTGAGTTGGTGTAAGGAGTCGATAATAGCTCAAACTTGACAAATACATTATTCAAAATGGGTATTGCACACCGATGCCATAGAAGTCGTGATATCCCTGAAGGTGCTAAAGTGAAAAAAATTAAGGTAAACTTTAATGGTATCGCAACACTAAGAAATGGGTATCGCAACATCGAGACCCTAATTTTGCTATTGTTTTGGATATCACGACATCGAAGCCTAGGCGCCGCAATACTTCTTCCTAACGAGGAAAAAATTGATTATTAGGGTAATTTTTTTCCAAAACCAACCTTAATCAAAATACAACATCCATAGGCATTTTTGTCAAAAATTCTAGTTGTAATAAAATGTTAAAAGCCACTTTTGGCTGAGAACTAAACGGGGGTTGTTATATTTACTTTCTTATCATCTTTTTAGCTTTCTAGTTATCTTCTTCATTTTTCTATGGTTTAATTTGAAGTTTTCTAGTTTTAGTTGTGTTAGTTAGTAGTTAGTTTTTACTGTAACTTTCTCTTAATTGTTATTTAGTACTCAAAACTCTCTTTGTATTTTTATTTTAATCCATAGCATTTAATATAACTCAACTTTAATTCTTTATTTTTCTTAGTTAAAAATCTGAACTTCCATGATATTTTTCACCTCCATTGTTGCCACCTTCATTATCCTCAAGTAACAATCAACAAATCACTAAACTTTCTTCAACCCTATTCCTTGTGCTTATTTTAATGTATGTTTTAAATGTATGTTGGGTTGTTGCTTATATGGAAATGATGATGAGTAGCTAAATCTATGGTGGTTGGTTGATGAAAATGTTGCTTAGTTAATTTTTGTACAATGACTAAATTGTAAAAAATGAACTAAATCGAATAAACTTCAAAACTTAAAATTGACGCCTCTAGAGGAAAACATAGATAAGTAAGACTGAGAGATCTTATTAAGCACCAATTTGATTGTCCCGAGTTAGTTTGGTGAGGTCAAAGGATAAACCAGACTAAATTGTCTAATTTGGTAAAATGATGGACGATAGGTATAATTGAGTCAATTAGAAGTATAAGTTTTTTAGGTCCCTAATCCAAAGACTAATCAATAACATGGAAGTCAACCAACTGCTTTGTTTGTTGAATTGTTAATTGCTTAATTTTATATGTTTTACAATTTGGTTCTTTTTAATGTTAAGTAATAAATTAGCGTAATTAATCTCAATTATGAATTGTAGTAATATAGGAATTAGCAAGTAGTTAGCTAGATTTCTTGGTTGCATGATGGTTGCTTAGGAATCACTTAGTCCTTGAACTCTCTTAGGTTCAATCCTTGAAATGCTCGAGTGTTCCATTGTAACAATATAAATATTACAGCTCGACCTGTCACACTGTAGTACATCGCATATTATAATTGTTTTCGTGTTGATTTATAGTCCCGATGCACGCACATTAAGGCATGTCACTTTGGTTAAAATTCGTTTAAGTCAACCTGACTCTCAAAAGATGAGAATTCTCATGGAAATTCCTTAAGGCACTAAAAGTAAAGCGAAAGAGACACAAAGATAAAAAAAAAATTAATGAAAAAATAAAAAAGCCATAAGAAAGTAATAGCCCACCAAGTGTTTGAGTAAATTCTCTCAAAAGTATTCTATTACTCAAGAATGAAATAATGAATGAGATGATTACAAATGAGGGGAAGACATCTATTTATAGTTGAGCTCCCCTAAATTCAATGATACAATTTAATCAAATCTTCAATTGAGATTAAACCCAATCTACAATTCAAATTCTAAAGGGATTTACACTATCCTCTAAGATTACAAAATCAAATCTTTTAAGATTACTTCTCATATTTACCAACGCAACCTAAATTTTTCTTCAATGTTTCACTAGGCCACCAAGGCTTTAAGTAGATTTTTTCATAGGTTCCATACATCGAGCCAATTTAAATGGGCCAAATACGCCCCTTTAATCAATTGACCACAATGGGATACTCTGTCTGCATTCATCATGAGTACTGATCCACAGCCCGTGACATTCTCCCCCACCCATTCTCGCGATGCCCTCATTATGTCCTCAGAATGGCATTGATTTGACTCGTCTCGTAACTGTCTCATTGCCTCGACCAACTCCTAACTAGTCTCTTTGTTGGGTAGTTCTACCTCTCGAAATATTTGTCTCAACTTATGTCTCCGTCATCTAACTCAAATTGTTTCTCTTTTATGCATCTCGATTACAAGAGCTCGATCCTCTTACTTGCCCTCTTTATGACATGCATTAATCGAGATCCCCTTGATCCACACAAATAGGTTTCATGCCTACATTGAACATTGAGTTGACTTTGAGTATTGCTGCCGACTCTGATTTATAAGCCCCTTAGCTTACTCGCTTCAAAACTTTAAAAGGGCATTGTGTCTTTGCCAAGCCAACAGTTAGTTAAAATGAAAAACACTAGGAAAGTGTTTAAGGTATACCTCACTCATCACATTTACTCGATTTAACTATCTAATTTACATCACTATTTTTCTCCCAAAGCTCGATGCACAACTCCTTCTCTCATAGGTGGTAGCTCCACTGATAACTCAACAGCATTTGCTTTGCCACACCTCTAGCATTTTCAAAGGGATCTCCTTAACACTTTCATATACGAAGTTAATGTTCTTACCATAATGAACATCATCAGCTAGCTAGATTGCCGACAATACCTTGGTTTCACCTTTCTCATCATGACTCACCGGTACATCGTATTATCATTGACGAATGTCCAAGATACCTATGCAATCGACAAAAAAAAACAACAAAACATTAATCTTGTCAAGAGAATTTAAGCTAAGAATAAATTCGTAATTATCTAAATAAATTACCTTAGTCTTTTTTGCCTTTCCACTAACCAATCTATAGCTCAATTCTTTCGGCTACTCCCATAGTTTGGACCTCTTTGAAATTAATAGTCTTAACTTCTTAGCTGATTTGCTAATTAAGAGACCAATTTTACCCACAATTTTATCCAATATGAATAAATCAGATGCCCCCGAATCAACAAAAGCACTCCTCCTTCGACCTGTGATGTTGATGTCCACAAGCATCAACTTTTTATGTTTGCAATCCTTATTTGCTTCTGCAAATTGAGTATCATTAACCCAAGCCTCAATACACATTTCTCATCAGGCTTCAATTCATCTTTTTTATTGATCGCAAACAGCTTGGATCACCATGGGCAATCCCGCACCTTATGTAAACCATAACATAAGAAGCACTCCACTGACTTATTTGGTTTGTTGTTGGACTTCCATTTCCTATTGTGGTTTATCATTATCACATTTCCATCATTTTCATCTTTAATCTATCCTTCTCCATCTCCCTCACTATTTCTCTTCTCCGTAGGCTTCAAAGACTCAAACTTGTATTTCCTTTATACAAGCTCAATCAAGGAATTTGATACAGTCACGATTTTGGTAAATTCTTTGACTCCTCAATGTTGCAACTGTTGCTTTACCTAAGGAATTAACTCATTCATAAAGGAGAAAAATGTCTCATTCTCACCCAAATTGAAAACTGGAACATGAGTTCGCTAAACTCCCACACATATTCCCTAATTGTTCATTATTGTGTAAGTTGATGCAACTTAGCCTAAGCCTCCTCCTCAACATAATGTTGGTAAAACTGCTTCCTAAATTCATTCTGGAACTCCACCCAAGTCTCAATAACATACCACATCATCTCTAGTTCGTAAACTTATGGCGCTATCATAAAAGAGCGACATCAATAAAAAGTTTAAACATTGTTTACATTGTGGCATCATCCTCGATGCCAATTGCACGAAAGTATTGTTCCATCCCCCAAAAAATTCTCTACATCTAATACAAATCTCATCCCTTTGAACTCTTTCAGTTTGAAAACATCTATTTTACATTGCTTCGATCCCGAAGCCAACACCTTATTACCCAAAGTAACTTTGCAGATAACAAGCTCCACTTTAAACTCCATAAGCTATTCATTCAAAGCCATCACCATAACCCGGAAAGCATCATTCTTTATTGTCAGCTTATTGTAATGGGGTTGAGCACCCTTTCACTTTCATATTCGAATCAACAAATACCATGAATTCCCTGAGTTGCTCCCTAATTAAAGTCAAGCTTATCGGTTTGTCCGTTAACTATCTCGAGTGTTTCTTTCACATACCCATAGATTTCTCGAGATTGATCACCCGACCTTCCAAAGCCGATAGCATATCCCCCAATCTGCTAGCTTTCCTGCCCCTACCACAGATCTCTCTAGGCTCAATCTGCCCGTCTACTCCTTTCATCATCTCAACTGGTAGCGTCGAACCTTGGCTCTAATACCAATTGTCACGAGACTAGAACTTTAGTGTTGTAAATTACACGGCCTTAGGCAATTCCTTTGCTTCGAATCCATCTAAGTTAGCCTAACTCTCAAAAGATAAGAGTTCTCATGAAAATTCTCTAAGACATCAAAAATAAAACAGAAGCAACTGAAAAACAAAGGAGCAACAAGAGAACCAAAAAGCTACAAGAAAATAATAACACTAAGTGTTTGAGTAAAAGCTCTTAAAAATGTTCTATTACACAAGAATG
Organism: Gossypium anomalum; assembly: GCA_025698475.1. Lineage (NCBI taxonomy): Eukaryota > Viridiplantae > Streptophyta > Magnoliopsida > Malvales > Malvaceae > Gossypium > Gossypium anomalum. Next base: position 17,135,676 of record CM046963.1, on the reverse strand, counting down.
AAGCAATGAATGGGATTCTTACAAATAAGGGGAAAAACCTCTATCTATAATTGAGCTCCCCCAAATCCAACGATACAATTTAACTTACATTGACAGTCGAAATTTAAGCCAATCTACAATTAAGATTTTAAAGGGAGTTACACGATCCTTTAAGATTACAAAACCAGATTTTCTAAGATTACTTTCCATATTTACTATGGCAATCCTTATTTTCCTTAAGTGTTTCACTGGGCCACCAATGCTTTAAGTAAACGAGCTTCTCCACATATTTCACTGATCGGGCCAGTTCAAGTTGGTTGAATAAGCCCCATTTAATCAATTAACCTCCATGGGATGCTCCATGTGCATTCCTTACAGGCTTTGACCCGCTGCCCTTGACACTAGTTTAGGGTTTCCTACACTATAAGTGATGCCTCATTTTGTAGGTTTGATTTCTCTTTTTCTCTTGATTTTTACTGGTTGGCTTCGAGCATTGTATTTGATAAAAATTGTCCTTTGATTAGTAACCTCGAGAGTTCTTTCTTCCAATAAAAGATGCTTTATGTTATAAGTATCTCATAAATCCAGGCTTCACCTTAATGATCTTGCCATATTGCAACCTCGAATACCTTGACGTTTCTCATAGCAACACTTCACCAAAGCTCTATATAATATATGTGACACGTGGAACCTCGCCAACTTACCTTGCCAAGGGCAGGTGTCAAGCTTTTTGTTACGTGGCACACACATGGTACCTGCTTAATCTACCTCCATCCCATCATAATTTACTATAAGACTATTATGCTTCCCAAATGGTCCATCATGATGGGACCTAAATTGTACACATGTCAAAACCCCGAGTTACGAGAAAGAGACCTTCAACTATAGATACCCTTAAATACTTCTCCTTCTACCTTTTTACTTCACTAGCAACACCATAACCTCTCTCTATGCACACCGTGTTAACTGTGTTCCGAGTTTCCTACCTCTTCTCCTATTCAACGCTTCCTACTTCATTTGGTAAGAAATGTGGCCTACTTTATATTGCCCCTCTTTGTTCTTTTTGCGTTGAATATGGGTTGCCTAGCTATTCGTTTCTTTTTGTGTAGATATTTTCCTATACTTCCTTCTAATGGTTAACGAATGAAAGCTTTTATCTAAAAAACAGAACTCATCTCCCTATTGGTATGATATCAAAGTGGGTCGGATATCTACAATTTTCACAAAATCTAAATCTAAATTATGCAAATCTACTTTCAATTTAAATATTATTTGCATTAAATTCGAATATTATTATCAAACCTACATTAATTAAATTATTCGCCACATATTTAATATCTAAAATTTGAATATGTTATTCACAAAAGTAAAATCAAAATTCAAATAAATTATCTACAAAAATAAAACAAGTTCAGAAAATAAATATTAGAAAGTTAATATAATATCCACATGTAGTAATTAAAATATTCAAATTCAAATATTATTCGAGTTTACAAATGTCCAACTTCACGCTATCCATTACCCCTCGTTTCTTTAGACAGCCTTACGATCGACCTATTATTGTAATACTTACGATACTGACCACTGACCCTATAAATTACTCACTATTTAGGAAGGAAAAATGGGTTTTTTAAGGATCGTCTTAACATTCATTTCCCAATTTTAAACTCCTCTTTTCTTTTTTGGGATTTCTTATTTTTGCCGATACTAAGTTTGTGGGTTTATCTTAAGATTAGAGGTGAGCATGGGTCGAGCCACCCGGCTCGGCTCGAAGGCCCGCCCGAAATGTGGGAGGGTTTGGACAAAAATATAGGCCAAAAAAATCGGCTTGGACAAAAAAATAAGGCCCTTTTTTGCCTGAGCCGAGCTCAACCCGGACCAAATTCACTAAAGGACAAAAAAATTTAATTTTTTAATATTATTTTCTTGTTATTTTCTCTCTATTTTACTACTATTTTACTATTATGTTGCTACTATTTTGTTGTTATTGTTTGGATATTGTATAAGACTTATTTTATTGTTAATTTTGTTATTATTTAAAAACATTTGTTAATTTTGTTATCATTTTAGAGACATTTGCTTATTAAGTTGCATCTATCTTAATGTTATTTAAGAATACATATTTTTTAAAATTTATTTTTAATTTGTTGAGAAATATTTATTTTAATATTTTTAGTATTTTTGATGTATTATATATATTTTAAAATTATATAAAACTTAATATAAAAATTAATATGAGCAGGTTGAGTCGGGCCCGGGTTTTAGTATTTTTATCCAGGTTGGGCTTGTGCAAAATTTTAGACTCATTTTTTGAGCCGGCCAAGCACGGATCTAGCAAATGAGCCTAAAATTTTTGTTGGGCCCAGCCCATGCTTACCTCTACTTAAGATCCCCCACCTCTGAAATGACTTGTAAAACTAAAGTAAGAAACTCAAAGCAGGGAGAGTCACCAATGAATTGAATTGAGACTGAAAATTGATACCTTTTACTGCATTGTCAAAATGAGAATACAATAATCTAATTTGAAAGTTGAGCCAGGCAACAAGTACAACATCATTTGATCATACTATAATCTATTTTAGAACTTCTCTACAGCTTCCATAGCCCCGAGAGATTGCCATGCAAAAACTTGAAAGCATTCTCAACTGGATAATATCAAAGGATTCTTATCTCCAAACATATGATACCTTTTGCATAGTTTCTCCAGAGTCGCAACTGAATGCTGCATCTTATTTAATTTTACATCCATGAACATTGCCTGTAATAGTAAAAGCAACAGTAAGCAAAACAACCATCCATAAGAGTTCAGTGAAATACTATAGGAACTACAAATATATGAAAGGAACACCAATCCCACCTGGTAGTCATCGCCATATTTCTCAATCAGCTGGCCAATGTAAAGACGTTGCATGGTGGTCAGTGGCTGTAAATGTGTGCTTTTTCCATCTCTTCGCTTCTTCCCCAGTGCTGTTTTTAAGTCTGCAAAGGCAAACATAGAGCATGTTAAAATGGTTGATTGAGAAGGGAAAAGGGTTGCAACTTCTGCATTTCACGCATTATTCCTAAAAGTAAGATAAAAGTATTTCAGAAAGAGAATGATCCAAAGCTTATTTTTAAACCTATTCATGTTTAATTCATGTTAGTTAAGAAGATGTTCACTTAATTAAAATTATGAGTTCAAACAAAGATGTTTGTGAACATTGAATGAACATGTCCATGAAGGCATAATCAAACATTTTAGTGGACAATGAAAAACCTATTCATGAACAATAAGCAAACAAACCACAAATAAAAATATTTATTAATTTTAGATATGAAACAATTCAACATAAAAATTAATAATTATATTAAAAAAAACACAAACAATAGTATATTAATAATAATCGAAAAACAAATGAGGTTTAAATGATTCATAAACGAGCTTGTTCGTGAACTTAAATGAACATTTCATACTTCATCCCTATTTGGTTCATAATCAAGCCTGGTCATGCATATAAAAAAGGCTTAACTACAAATTTGGCCTCTAAACTATACCGCTTTTCTCACTTAGGTATTTAAAGTTCTGTTGTCAAAAGCAGTACTTAAACTATCAATTTTATATTAGTTTACCCCAAAAGTGGTACATTCTTATTGGTTAGTGAGACGAAATTGATTAAAAAACTTGAAAAAAGTGTTATAATTTGAAGGCCAATTTTGCATTTAATCCTAAAATAACTAAATATGCTTTGTTTGATTTCAGTTCTCAAAAATTATTTACATAAACAAACATTCATCATATTCTATCATTTATAGCCCTAAGAAAGACTTCAATTTCACAATTGCATCAAATTCATTGGTTACTTTATTTTTAATCTAAAAGGAACCTTCTTCCAATTTACCTAACTAGACCTCAATACCGAAACGCAGAAACAGTAGAGAAGGGGAAATGGCAGTCTAACCATCCTCTTCGAGATCGCTGCCCGAATCAATGGGCTCGAATTCATCAGCCGGCTCATCGGAAGACGGAGAATGAGGGACTTGGAGTGAATCGCTCTCCACGATGTGGGAAGTACGAGAACGAACGCCGAGGTAGTTAGGGTTAGAAACGACCCCAAAGGACTTGTAGTTTTGGATGACGCTGGCTTTGTCGTCCCACTTGGAGAGGGCATCGTCGACGTTGGCGAGTGAACGGAGCTTGGGAGGAAGAGAGAAGCATGGCTTAAAGACGTGAGGGTTTTTCCTGGGGAGACCCACTTTGACCTTGGCACGAGATTGTTTGTATTTCCTTCTCGACCTCCCCATCGGATCTACCTCTCTCTCAAAATTTGTTGGCTAGGGTTTTTGCAGGGTTTTTAATTTACGTTAATTTACAAATATATAGTATTCCCGTTTCAGTTTCAGAGACGAGAGAGTTGTAAACGACGCCGTTCCGAATCGGGAAGATTAAAAAGAAAATAGAGTGGGGTTTCATAGTTTGGGCTTACGATTGAAGTAGAAAAAATTGAGGCCCTTAATTATCAGTCGTTTGCTTCTATTTTATGATATTAGAAATTAAATGTCAAATGTGTGGTTTATTTTTTCTAAAATACATAGTTTTCATTACATTTTATGTTGTAATTTTAATTTAATTGAGTTCTTCTTTTTTTCTTTTATGCTATATAAATTTCAATACGAGAATTAAAAATGAGTCATAAAGATTTAATTTCAAATTTCAGATAAATTTACTTAAAATCAATATCCAATATATAGAAATCAATGCCAATACTACACACTTTATATAACCACTTTATTTTCTAAGATAGGAAATAGCACATTTTTTGCAAACTATAGATAAATATATGCTAGGCAGCAAATTAGAAAATTATGTCCAGCCAGCCAGGGCCTTGGTTCGGCGGCTATAGTCCAGCAGAGCGATCAGCGTATTCTTGAACCAATGCTGCGAACAATGTTGGCCTCTCAAGCAAGCGTGATGGTGGCTCAAATTCTTTTGCGCTTCCTGCATCCATCACCAGAACCCTGTCACAGTCCATGACTGTGGGTATTCTATGAGCAATGCTGATAATGGTGCAGGCTGCAAACTCTTCCCTTATGATCTTCTGGATTACAGCATCCGTTTGCGAGTCAACCGATGCGGTTGCCTCGTCCATGAACAAAAGCTTGCTGTGCTTTAGTATAACCCTCCCTAAGCACAAAAGCTGCCTTTGCCCCACACTCCAGTTGTCCCCATTGTCCACCACTATATCACACACACAAACACAATTTTGGTAATTTTGGTGATTTTCAAGCACTATTTCATACATGAAAACTTGAGAATCACTTACCTAAGGAATCGAGTTTATCGGGTTTTGATGCCACCACGTCTTTAAGTTGGCACCGCTCGAGGCTCTGTGAAAAACATGCATTGTCCTTTAGAAAGAAAGGAAATGAAATGGCTCATGTTGTTTGTTTGGAATGACATTTTTTTTTACCTTCCAAATCTCTTCATCTGAAAACTGTCCTACAGGGTCTATGTTGCTTCTCACAGTTCCTTCAAATAGGACAGGTTCTTGTGGGATGATCCCAAAGCGTGACCTTATATCATGCAGCCCTAACATGCAGATATCTCTACAATCAATGATTATCTTCCCTGCTGTTGGTTCAACCAGCCTAAACAGAACTTGGATTAATGTTGACTTCCCACTCCCCGTCCGACCAACAACACCGATCTTTTCGCCTCCTTTAATGCTCAGAGTAATGCCTTTAAGTACAAGAGGAGTGTTCGGCCGGTATCTAACCTGCAAGTCTTTGAGCTCAACATTGCCATGGGTAGGCCAATTCGGAGGGGGAAGACGGTCCTCAATATGCCATGCTGCTTCTGGCTGAATACTTGAGAATTGCTTTATTCTTTCAACTGAAACCATCCTATTTTCCACGAAACAACTTAAAAATATGGCCCAAAACAACACTCCATTGAGGGACAACCCGTATGACAGAGATAACCCAACATTTTCTGCATTATACAAAAAAAATTACTATCATCTACATGCAAGTCTCCCCTAAGATGAGGTATGAACTCACTTGAAACATGAGATAATTGGTTTAACTAGACTAATGAACCATATGTTACACATGAAAATATTTTTCACAAACATACTTGTAGCATATGCTTTACCTGGCCGAACAATGCTACTAGGTAACAAAATCATACACATGGTAGAAAGGCAGAGGACTACGGTCCCGATAAGTTCCAAACGGAAGCCTAACCACTCATTGGATCCATTGTTGTGGAAATCCATGCGTAAATTGGAATTAACTCTGTCAACATTTTCCTGACAAAAACTATCCTCCTTCCTGAAAGCACGAATCGTCATGACTCCAGAGATGCTTTCTGAGAAGTGATGGATGACAGGAGCTTTAGTGATTGAATCGAGACGAGTTAGTTCACGAGATGATGCTAGGTAGTATCCCTGCAATTCAAGAGAAATGAACATATCAATCATCAAATGGACCTTGTATAATCTGTCATGTCATGTTAGCTATGTGTTATAAGAAGTTGGATTGTTATAAAAATGGGTCATTATGAAGATGCATACATACCCTGTACCAGTAGTTCAGCCAACCAAGTGGAATTATCAAGAATACTGAGGGCCAAGCATATTGACAAGTGATTATGAAGATACTTAGCAGTGCAATGTACATAGATATAGTAATCCCCATAACAAATGGCACGAAGATATCGATATTAGTCTGATCACTGGATACCTGTGTATTAAACAGAAGGAATATATCAGTCCTAAGATATCAATATTAGGACATATATGCCATAATGAGGTTCGAAACTTTACCCGACTTAAAATTCTTCCCGAAGGTGTGGTATCGTAAAAGGAAATAGGGGCATGCAAGATGCTTTGAAGAATTTGTCTGAAAAATATTCGTGATGTCTTTAGCCCCATAAGTGTGACGAAAAAGGATCGGATCACTAACAACACAATAGACACCACTGCCATGATAGCGTAAACCGAAATAAATAGTGAAGGGTTGAATGAAACAGCATGTTCAGGTGAAGTTTCATATGACAACCAATAATCGCCAGCCATTAAAGACGCTTGCCATGACAGAGATAATAGCAACACTGCAGCCACACCCCACCAGCCAAAAGCTTCAGTGCAGTACATTTTATACACCTGCAAGCTGACTTTACCAGTTTCCCTCTCTTCTTCTTTGATTAGCTTAGAATCCCCCTTATCTGATTTCGGGTGGTCTTGAGACTTATTTTCACCATCTGCTTCCCCAATGTTGGAAACAACCTGATTAGATTTGGATGTTTTGGAGGAACCTTCAGCAGGAATGGTGTTGCCTGCTTCAACAAGTTCCATAGCTGTTTCATGTGCAGCTACAAGAGCTCCAAAATCTGTGCCGGAATCTAGTAAATCATTATACTTCCCTGACTGTACTATCATCCCATCTCGCATCACCTGGAATTTACACAAGGAATTTTTTCGAAACATCAAGTACTTGTACATGAATGTCTGCTTTTGTTATTTCCATGAAACAGATAAAACATGTCTACTTACCAAAATAAGATCAACATTGTGCAAGAAGTCCACTTGATGAGTTACAAGCAAAATAGTCTTCTCTTTGAGAGCTCCTCTCAGGCAATCCTGCAGGCAAAAACAAAATAAAAATAGAAATGGCAAATTTCTCCCATATTCTTTACGTCAAAAATGAATCAGATACAGTGTGACCTTAAATATGTCTGTCCCAGTATGAGCATCAACAGCACTAAAGATGTCATCGAGAAGGTAGATGTCACGATCCTGGTAAACCGCTCTGGCAAGTTGTATTCGTTGCTTTTGGCCGCCACTGAGGTTAATTCCGCGCTCTCCAATTTCAGTCTGGTCACCAAACTCCATCATGTCCAGGTCTTTCTCCAAACAACAGACCCTTATAACTTCCCTGTATTTCTCCCTGTTCATCGGCAAACCGAATAGGATGTTCTCTTCGATTGTCCCATTCTGGATCCAAGACGTTTGAGCTACATATGCAGTTGTCCCACAAAGCTTAACCTGTCATGTAAACAGCAAGAACTATCTTTAACAATCATTCGAGGCCATTCAAGAACTATCTTTAACAACCATCATACCTTTCCTGATATTTTGTGCATCTCACCAAGAATAGAATCCAAGAGAGAGGACTTGCCAGATCCCACAGTCCCTACTATGGCGGTAAGCTCCCCTTTCTTGACCTCTAAATTTATATTTTTGAGAACCGTCTCTCCAGTTTCATCATCCCAGCTAAACGCCGCATCTTTAACTTCCACAGCAATCGGACCATGGCGACCCTCCTGTCTCTCCACTGATGAATCATCCAACTCCTTGCTCAACATATAACTATCCAATCTCCCCAGTGAAATCATTGCTTGTGAAAGTGAGATCATAGACTGTGGGAATGTCCTGATGGGCTCTTGCAAGACCCTAAAGATAGTTATTGCTGTGAAAACTACCCCAGCATCAAGTCTCACACCTAAAATAAGTGCAGTCCCAAATGTAAGCGTTGCTATCAGTAACGGCGTTGACCACATTACTATGATATTTCCAGATATCGAATACAAGAATTTGCTTAGCCACCCGAACTCAATCTCACGGAAAGATCGGATTCTTTCATTGAAGTGCTCTTCCCATGCCTGAAGCTTGATAACCCGCATGTAGTTAAGCATCTCGTTCATCGCCTTCATTCTCGAGTCTCGATCCTTCATCACATTGAATTGAAAACGATTGTTCCTTCTTGTCCTTATTACCACAAAGATAAAAATACTGAGCAGTCCAAGCATCGAAGTCACCACCGAAGCACCGAGGTACCCATACAAGAGCACCAAGGCAACAATAACTTGCAAAGGAGTCAACCAAATAGAATGGAGCTGCAACATCATATCAGAGAGCTGTTGAGCATCAACAACCATGTAATTCACAATCTGTCCCACCCCATGAGCTTGACGCGCGGAACAAGTTACCCTTAGCCCTTTCTTGTATAAAGAAGTAATAAGAGTGCAGCGAATGAGCATCCCTAGCTTCTGAGAGTTGAAGTTATATTGGTGACCGGTCAACACTTCGAGAAACTTAGCAGCAAGGAGAACCAATATAAGGTAATATCCTTCATACGGCGAGCTTCTTTTCCCTGCAGTGTAATCAACAAAGCTTTGGATCAAAACGGGACCAACGTACGTAACCGAGAGCCGCACAATTGCGAGGAATGCAGTGAAGGCAAGTTCCTTCCAAAAGCACCGCAACAATGCGGTTCGAATAGGGTGCTCTGATTTCTCCTGCGGATTAGGCCAACTTGCTTCGAAGAGCTTCGACATCGTTTCAGCCCTATGCTCAGGCGAAAGAGTTGGAACTTCATCCATTTTGAGAGGGGATTTATAGCCTTTTTTCAACAGAGGATTCAACCAGAGCCAAAATGCCTTTGATACTACTGGAGCTGAAGCAAAGCCGGTGACATTGGATTTGCTCAAAAGCGGCTCATTGAACTTTGTCTCTTCATCCATTGCCGGTTCGGATTCTCCGGTCATTGATATACCAGTTGAACCACTAATAGCAACAACAAGAAGAAGAACTGATAATGGGAAAGAAGCAAAGGAAACTATATCATCCAACCTCAAATACCAATCCTGATTTGTTTGAACCACACGAATGATCCCAGTTACTGTAAACAACGAAACGATGATAAAATTCGCAGTCCAATAAATTCGGAGAAAGACAGGATGGTTAACAACATGAAATCTCTTCTCACAGATGATTAAGACAGCAATCACAGCATGAGTTATGGCTTGAATTAACCAAAATGTTCCATTAATTTGCTTCCAAGGCTCTTGGTTACTGCTATTATATGCAAGAACGCAGACAATAGTGTAACAAACCGCCAGCACAACCGTTACAATGACAGAGAGCTTGAACCATGTAGTCGTGCTGGAGTGGACCCTGTTGGCTATTATGAGAGGTTTGTTCATGTCAGAGCTGCCATGGCTATTGCCTAAGAATCTAGAATAAAGCTTGTTAACAACCACAAAGAAGAAAAGGGTAAGTAAGAACAGGAGATCAACTGCAGAGAAGAGAGCTCTTTGAGGACATGGTGTGAGGAAAATGAATCTCAGCCATTGGATTATAATAGGAATAGATGTGTCCTCCGGAGATTGAATCACAGAGCTTGAACATGAAAGTGAAGTAAACCAAGTAGCCGATGATGCCATTTTCACTCAACTTGCCGTGAAAGAATACAAAAAATCACCTCTCGAATCAAATCAGCAAATTTCCTTGCATTCCCTAAAAAAAAAAAAAAAAAAAAAAAAAAAAAAAAAGAGAGATCAGAACTTTGATTATTCAGGAAAAAAATGGAACCCCATTAAAAGCAAAGAAAAGCTGTAAAACATCTATGGAAAATCAAACAAAAATGATCAGAAAATACAACCATGCAAAGATGACAGAACCAATCTGGAAGGCTGGAACCACTGTTTAACAAAGAAAAGCCTAAGCGAACATCAATGCTGTGGGAGCAAAAGAGATGTCAGGAAATTTGTAGCAGAAAACAAACGAAAAAGACAAACAATAAAAAGCTAAGATTCAGTTGGGAATGCGTTCCATATGACAATATATCAGAGGCGCCGTACAATGGTTGGTTCTAACACTAGGAGACAGAAACCAATAAAACTTTTGTAGTTGCAGAAAAGAAAAACAAATGGTATGGAATCTATATAACTGAGAATAGAGCAAAGATTATGGTTGACAATTTGATGTTGGTAACTACTCCAATTTGCTAGACAGTAATCAACTTGGCCTTGCCATAAAAGACAAATGAATAACCTGGTCTTTTTGTTAGAAATACCTGCATATTTGATGTAAAAATTTTAATAATAAAAATATTTTTTATATGCATATTATAAAATATTTATCTAAGAAAATCCTGAAAATTGTAAAAATTAATTTCATATAAACCATTTTTTATCTTTTTTTCTTTCGTTATAGTTCGTATTTAATTACTGAAAATTCAACTCGTTTTTTACCAACCTATTATATTAACTTAAAATTTATATACAAACTATCATTTATAAAAATAGAATAATTATGTTTAATTTTAATCAATTTTTAAATTATTCATTAATATATATTTCTAAATTTTCAAAAAAAAAATCAATTTTTTTATTATATATCTTTAAGAAGTATATAAATATGTTTTAATAGTTATTATTGTTAAAAGGAGCCTATAAAGGTAAGGCTAAAAACATTACCATATTGGCATATCTTACTCCAATACTAAGATTTATTATCTTTGGCAGGTTCAATGCATGCTTTATTATATAAATAATAATTTTAAAGAATATTAATAAGACATTAACTAATTGATTACTATAAATAATAATAATAATAATAATAATAATAATAATAATAATAATAATAATAATAATCTTAAAGAAAGCAGGGATGAATAGAAGAACATAAGAAATATATGTATATCAATATACGAATTGGTTTAACCAAATTTTATATTTTTTAAAATATTTTTATAATTTTGTTAATAATTTGTTGAGTAAATTACACTCAATATTACTAAACTATTAATAAATTTATGTTTTGATTACTCAGCTTTAAAAATTACAAAGTGGTTACCAAAATATTCAGAAATTTTCATTTAAATCACTAAGTTGTTAAAATTGTTGTTGTATTGTCTTCTCCAGTCACATTACCTGCACCAATCGAAAGCTCTTCTTCCTTTTCTTTTTTCTATAGTTTAGTTTTTTTTTTTTTCATAAAACAGTTTTGAACATCATGAATCTACAAATCAAAATCCAAACAATTTTCTTTTTCGATCTCTAACACTAATTGATAGTTCGACTTGGATTTAAGGTATGTTCTTCTACTTTTCAATGGGTATTGAACCACCATAATGATCGTCAAATCATTACTTGGAGCTCGCTAGTTGAACTTTTTAAAAAAATAAACTTGACAGCTTAATGACTTAAATAAAAACTTTCGAATAGTTTAGTAACTAAAACGTAAAATTATTAAAATTTAGCCACTTTGAGTATAATTTACCCAAAATTATTTGATTTTATATATATACTGTTTTGGGTGAAAGGATGTGGATGATTTTATAGATAGGAGAAAAGTAGAGTTGGAATGGAGTGTAGAGACCCTGAATTATTGGACCCAGCTGACGGAGAAATGATGATAAATCGAATCTAACACACGGATCCTTTTAACTACATCCAATTTCGCACTTTCTTTTTCCTACTCAAAACACATATGGCATATCATTTTGATTTTTTGTAAGAATTATTATTATTTTATTATTGGGATAAAATAACATTATTTTGTGTTTTCACACGTTGTTTGAATCAAACCAGGTCAATCAATTGACCTATAAGATTCACTAGTTGAATTGATTAAAAAAATATTTAAACTGAATTTAAGCTAGTTTAAAATATTTAAAATGTTTATTATTTTTTATATTTTTTTTTAAAATTTTATTTTGTGATGGATGAACTCATTATTGAATCTAGAAATAATAATCTGACTCATTTAACTACCAATCTGATTCTTACAATATTGATCACTAGAAAAATATTCTACAAACGAATTTAAGATGATATACGATGCATCTTTAAAATATAACAATGTGATAATAATAATAATAATAAAAGTGAGTATTTGGAACACAAGCAATGTTTTTTTGTGTCTCTATTTTTAAAATATTTTAATTGTTAATCTCTTTTAACTCTACTAGTACTTATAATCAAATAATAATAATAAACTTGATAGTATTCTAAACAAATTTGCCAAGTGTTTTGTGTGATTGGCAATAAACTGTATATTTATTTTTGTTGTATTTAATAGTGTAAGATTTGTAGTCTTTCTGATATCATGCTTTAAACCTTTAAAATACAATATGATTTTCACGATTTAGCTTTTGAAGCTTACCTTTTTTTTTTTTTTGGTATCTAATTTTTTTTTTTGTCTGAAATTAGTACATAAAGTATTAATCACTTCCCAATTTGATACTAATGTATGCCTCCATTATATTTTTTAATCCATTGTTTTATAGAAAAAAATATTATAGTCAATCACAAAGTGCCACATGGCATTGTTTTTGTAAAAACACAAATATTTTCTTTTATTAAATGTATATATACATTAAAAATATAAAAATAAAAAATAAATATATAAAAATTCAAATATATATAATCTAGAGAAAAATATATAATTTATAAAAAATTATAAAAGTAAAATTTACAAAAAAAAAATGCGATAACTAAAAATAAATTAGTTGACATTAAAAATATTATTAAAAAAAAATTGTAACAAAAAATTGTAAAAATTATAAAAAAAAATTGTAATTTTTTTTACAAATTTAATTTTTTTTTAGGGTAAACTATAAAAAAAGTCAATTTTATTTGTCATGGGTTACATTTTAGTTACTTATGTTTGAAATGTTACATTTTAGTCACTTATGTTATCGTATTGTAACATTTGAGTCACTGAGCGTCAATTGTCGTTAACGGTGTAACGTTAAACTGACGTGGCACATTAATCATCATTTCAAACAAAAATTTTAGGTTAAATTATACAATTGGTCCTTATATTTTTTTCGTTTTGAGCAATATAATTATTTTCTTTTATGTTCTTTGAACTTTCTTTCTTTTTTTTCCATTATTTTATCCTTCTCTCTCTGTTTTCCTCCATTCTCCATTTCTTTTAACATAGTTTTTTTTTATGTTTTCCATTTGTTAAAACTAGTCCCTATACTTTTATTGTTTTGAACAATTTTTTTTTATTTTCATTTCCTTTTCCCCCTTTATTTTTCTCTCTTCTCATATTTTTTACTGCAAAAACATAATCTTCACCCACAAAATAAACCAAGCCATTGTTTCTTTTACATGATTCCTAGATTGAATTTTACTGAAAACCGAATATCAATCATTCTTAATCAAATCTCGATTTGAATATAACCTATTTTTGAAACTAAAATTAGATAAAATTGGATCTAACTAATCAATGTAAAAACATATCCTTAATCAAATTTAAATATAAAATGAATTCTTTATATTCAAAACAAATTTTTTCCATTTCCAAACTTTTACACAATCGTGTATGTCGAAACCTTTTTTTGAAATTGACTTTTTATTTAAAACGAAAATGGAGTCACCACCGATCTTTTTCTTAGGTGTAATCGGGTCACCTCAAATTTTAACCATATTTATAAAAGATTAGATTTTCCTAAAACGATAATTTTTAGTCTAAGAAATCCAAGAATGTAGGTTCAGGAGTTGATTACCTATGAGGAAGGATTAGCACCCTCATAACGCCCAAAATTGGTACCTAGTTGGTTACTCAATGTTTTGATATCGAACATTGAAAACTCAAAGCAAATTTAAAATATGATCCCTTTTTGCATGATAAAAATATCGCTCAACTAAAATAATTTTCACGAAAAGGCTTTATTTCAAGTTAGTCGAGAAGAGAAGATCGTGCCCCGTAAGTTAGCACACAGTGCCTCAAATCCTCGAAAATAAGAATAATTGCCGTTTGATCATTACTTAAATCTCATTTTTATTTTAAATAGGATTTTTGGTTATTTCAGTTCTAAGAAGATGCCATACCCCGTAAGTTAGGAGCACGACTCCTCGAATCCCAAAAACAATGAACATTGCCTCGGTTTTAAATATTTCCTATACGCTAGGTGGAACGAATATAACCATTTTTTTAAAATGACATATATATATATATATATATATATATATATATATATATATAAACACGTTTAGGCCTAGTAAAACGGATGGATATATTTGAACATGAAATATGACATGGTGATTTAGCGAGAAAGAAATAAAATAATAGTAGAAAAAATGAAATGATGACGTTAAAACGATAAATAAACGAATGAATAAATAAATAAGTAGATAAATAAGAATAAGAAGATAAAAACCAAAGAAATGCTATACTAATGAATAATATTGATGCATCTATAATGATAATAAAAACAACAATTAAGCAATAATCATGTTGTGACTACTATCATAGTACTAATATGAATAACTAAAATAATATTGACAATAACAAGGATAAAATAAAATAAAATGTATAAAAAAATGATATAGTAGATTGATAAAATAAAATATATAAATTTTAAATGGTAAATAAATGATGTAGTAAATAAAGATGCAAAGCTAACCGAAATATGGATTACATTGAGATTCAAGCAAAGTTTAAAGCATAAATCACAAAATAAGTAAGGAAAGGGGCAACAAATATCCAAATAAAAGGAAAATGAATAATATAAATTTTAAATATAATAAAGGATAAAGAAATAACAAATAAATAAAGTTCATAAAAGATTGAAATTAAATAAATAAAGGACTGAAATATAACGCGCTAAAAAGAGTAGGGGGCGAATGGGAAAATATTCCCAACCCCAGGACACGTGTCATTCCCCGAGGGTCAACGGTCTTAGGACCAAATTGAAAATGAATCCAAATTGAAAATGAATCCAAATTGAATGGCATAATTTCTAAAAAGAAAGAATAGTGAAATTAGGACTCAAATGAAATAACTCAAAAGGCGGAAGGACTAAAACTGGAAATACCCCTAAAAGACACACGGATCCTAGGGGTGGTTCGGGTCGGACAATCGGGTCCTGCTTCAAACGACGCCGTTTTGGGGCTTCTGGAGCCAGGCCAAAACGACATCGTATCAATGGCCTCTTTAAGTTAAACTTTTTTTGAAAAAAAATCATTCCTCCCCTTATTTTTTAAAAAATTTTCTTTTCTCTTTGTTTTCTCTAAACGTGGCCTTTAGGTTGGCCAAGAGGTCCGGTGAACCTCTGCCACGACCCCCGATCATCGGCGACGGTGACCGCCATCCCCGATGGCTGAAATTTACGAAAACGGTCTATTTTGACCGTCTTGCTTCCTTTAGCCCAAATCGGAGGCCAAAAAACCCCAAAAACCCATCTAAAATAATAATAAAAAAAAGAACCTTTCAGTTTCTCGGTATTTCGATGGATGCTTAGCACCATCCCTTTTGACACGGCCTCCAATGAACCAAAGGGGATTTGAAGGTCCCACGCCAGAAGAACTATCCTTCATCGAAGACGGCATCCTTGCCCACTTGCGATGGTGGAACACGAAGCGACACAGTAACCTTTCTAACCTTTCTCTTTTTAATTTTTATGTTTTTATATAAAAAATAAAAATAAAAATAACAGATCTAAATAAAAAATCACCTTTGAAATTTTTCTTTATATTTATGTTTTTTAATTGCTTTCTTGTGTAAAAATACATTCATTGTTATGACTTTTTGTAACAGCCCTCACCCGTATTCAATACTAGAATAGGTTTCAAAGCATTACTGAATTTAAAACACAATAATAATACATTTCTCATACAATTAGTCAATTCAAATACAATTCATTCACAACCAATTATATTGTCCCCAATACGAGCCTACGATGCCCAAAACATGCATTCAGGGTGGTTCGGGACTAAACCGATAACTTTAGAAACTTTTAGAACACTTAGAAAATTTTTCTCAAAAACAGGGGACACACGCCCGTGTGGCCCGCCCGTGTCTCTCACACAGCCAAAGACACGCCCGTGTCATAGGTCGTGTGGACATTCGAAATGGAAGCACATGGTCATATCTCAGCCCGTGTCTGACCCCGTGTAACTTTCTGACTTGGGTCACATGGCAAACACATACGCCCGTGTGCCTTAAAAATGGCCACACAGGCCCGTGTGCCAGGCTGTGCCAAACTTGTAGGGTATACTGACTTATGCCACACGACCAATTCACACGCCCATGTATGAGGCCGTGTGGAGCATACTGACTTGGTTTCTATTTCAACACTAGGGGACACACGACAGTGTAACCTGACCGTGCGTCACACACGACTGAGGCACACGTCCGTGTCTCTGCCCGTGTGGACAAAATAAACTATTTACCAAGCCATCTTGCCACCCCAAACTTTCCCACACATACACGACTCAAATGGCACAAATCATAGCATAAATAAGCATCCAATACAACTACAACCAAGACTAAAACATGCCATTTCAATACCATTATTCACAATACACACCAGTTACAAAATAAGCCATTGCATTATACCAAATTCACATATACAATTGAATAGATTAAGTATTTCCAAACATGCATTATTATGCTTACATTCATAAGCATATATCTTCTCTAATAACCATCATTTAACATCCACAAATACCAACCATCAATAAACATCACAAACCAACCTCAATCACATAACATAGGCCATATGCACACATATATAAACATAACCAAACCAACCAAGTTAAGCCAACTTTCATGGCTATATATATACAAATCAAAACATTTAACATTTACAAGCCATTTCAAATGACCAAAATCATTATCAACTCATAACCAAAATAACCACAAATCCTATATATGCCATATAACCAAAATATAAGTTCAAAAGTACCAAAGTGATAGTAGGATAGTATAATGAAGTCTCCAACGGTCCCCAAATTCGAGCTAGCTTTGAAATCACTAAAAGACACGGAAAAATAAACAATGTAAGCTATAAAGCTTAGTAAGCTCGTATGGAAATAATAAGCAAGTCTCACTATCTATTTACCATTCAAATTAAATGACATAATATGCAACAATGCATTAATCTCAAGCTAACATAAACTTAATTACATACTTGATCATAAACTCAAAAATTCCTTTGGCTCATTGCTCGTATAGTTTTCCAAACATACTTGTACCGATACGTATCTATTTTTCACCATTTCACATTTTCAATATACCCATTGAACCATCCAGAATAAAGTCGAATACTCGGAAGTGTCGCACCCTAAGTGCCAATATCATGGCCCGAAGCCAAACCAATGAAGCTTGCACCCGAAGTGCTAATATCATGGTCCGAAGCCAAATCAATAAAGCTCGCACCTGAAGTGCCAATATCATGGCCCGAAGCTAAATCAATGAAGCTCACACCCGAAGTGCCAATATCATGGCCCGAAGCCAAATTAATGAAGCTCCTAATGACATGTCTTTCGTATCCTCATTTATTCCTAAAGTTTAACCTCGATTTCTAATGTCGAACCTTCATTGAATGTGTCTGCAAGTTCGTAATTCACAATTCATGCAATATCAAAACATTTAAAACACAAATATAGCAATGCTTATTACATACGAACTTACCTCGATTCACAAAAACGATGGAATGAACCGACTAGTCCGATACTTTATTTTTCCCTCGATCAAGATCCGAACTTCACTTTTCTTGATCTAATTAATATCAAATTCAGCTTATTTAATCATCTCTCTATTCAATTTAATCCAAAATTCACATTAAGGCACTTTTACACTTTTGCCCCTAATGTTACACATTTTTACAATTTAGTCTTTATTTCATAAAAACACAAATTCATGCAATTTAACCATAACCCATGCTAGCCAAATTTCAATTAGGTCCCTAGAAGCCCATATTTTTCATTTATTTCATATTTTAACCACAATTTCTACATTTTACAACTTAATCCCTAATTTACATTTTCACTAAAAATCCCTTAACAAAACTTATATAACTATCATCAAACACTCATAATCTATCACCAAACATCAAAATACATGCTTATTCATCAATGACAACTTTCTAAATCTTTAACAGTTTTGCAAAATAGTCCCTAGGCTAGCTAGACCTAGTTACAACGATCTCAAAATTATAGAAATAATTAAAAACGGGTTAAAAATGAATACCTAATTGAAGGAGATTAGCTTGCCTGTATGGCCCAAAATTTGCCCGGGTTTAAGCCCATTCCCATACCCAAAATTTAATTAAACCCCTTACAAACCCATTTACATTGTACATACCCAAACAATACCCAAAACCCAACCAGACCCAAACTAACCCTAGGCCCAAAATCAAAAGAAACCACACCAACCCTAACCCTAGCTCCTAGAGTGGCGCCGCAACCACCCTTCTGCCTCACCATGTCAGCCACCATACCTCTCCCCCACCTGCTACCATCTGCCCCGTTCCATACCCTGCAGAAACAACAGACAAACAAGACAGAAACATTAAGAAATAGAAGAGAAAGGGTATAAAACTCGAAGGAAAAATGTACAAAGGGGGAGGAATCGGTTTTTAAAAAAAACAAGTGTACAAGAAATCTAAAATAGATACAAAATTGAAGAAAACCAATCTAAGCAGAAAAACAAGGTGCTTTTTTATTTCTGTTAATCGTTCTTTTCTTTTACCAGTCGATCCAACGCATCATTACATATAGAATATACGCATATTCAAGAAAGAAAAAAGATTGTTACCGTCTCTGAGATTTAGGAAATCGGAACCGTTTAGTTCCCTTGGTCCGATCTGGTCTCGTGGGTTTCCATTGGTTCGCTTCGAAATCAAAAATAGAACAAGGAGAACGAGAGGAGTCGGTTCGAGGTTCTTACACCTCCGCCGCCAGATTACGACGGATCTCGGCGACCGACGGCCATCGATTCGACGATCGGAAATCGTCTAGGCCGGACTCTCTCACTCCCCCTTTCTTTTTTTTTCTTTCTGTGCTGGAGAAATGAGTTTTCATCAAAAAAATTATATTTTTATAGCCCTGGAATACGACGTCGTTTTAGGGTTAATACCTAACATCTAAAACGGCGTCGTTTAGACGCGGATCGGGTCGACCCGATCCATACCCGTCAGGATCCGCGTGTTTTTTAAGCGGAAGGGCTATTTGCGCAATCAGCCCTTCCGCATTTTCATGTTTTATAATCAAGTTTGTTGTTATTTTTAATTTGGCCCAATAATTTTCTTTGGTTTCTGATTTAATCCCCTGAACGCTACGTATTCTGGATAATAAGGGGTTATTGCAGTTTTGGCCCTCTACATTTAAACGCGCATACAAATGGGTCCTCTCGCTTATCCTTTTCTTCGAATTAGCCCCAAAACCTTGTTTTCTATTCAATTTTGGTCCCTTATTTCATTCTTATTTAAATTTTCTTGTATTTCCTCATTATAATTATCATCATTATTATTATTTTTACATGTCAATGTATATTTTCATTATACGTATGCACTCATATATATATTTATATATAGTTTTAGTTTTAGTTACTTTAATTTCCTATTATCATTAGTATTATAATATTGAATTTTTTATTAATAGTAATATATATTTTATTTTATATATATATATATATATATATTTATATGTTTATATATATACTTTTTATATATTATTCCTATTATTACATTTATCATTTTCACTATTATTGTATTTGTTATTTTCATTATTATATATATATATATATATATATATATATATATATAGACGTATTCAAGTATTCATTATAAATATATTATTTTCTCATTATATTATTATGTATATTATTTTAATCATGTTTTCATTTTTTTAATATTTATTCATTATATTTTTATATGTTTAAAATTATATTACTCATGTATGCCGTTTTATTATGTATATATTTTTTATATCATTTTATGTACATACTTTTCAATATTATCGTGTATTTACATATATGCCTATTTATGTATATAGATATTTTCAAAATTATTAATTATATTCTTTGTATATTATTCCACATATATATATATATATTTTGTTGTGTATATACTCTTAATATTTTTGTGTGCTTTCATTGTTGTCTGGTCTTCGATATTATTATTATATTTAATTTTGCAGGCATAGCTAGTATTTTATTGTTATATATGTTCTTTACTCCAATGTATTTTACCCTTTTTACTTTTATGCTACATTAATTTTGTTTTACATTGCTTCAAAAATCACATTCTTGTTTCTAATTAATTTCAATAATCAAGGCAATATATCGATTTAACATTAAGTCGCAAATTTCATCGCTATGTTGGATGAAATTTATCGGCTCGTGTTAAAACGATATATCCTTTCCAAAAAACAAAAATAAAAAAAAATTTCTCGTCTTTTTCGGATCACAACCAAATTTTAAATTAAACTCGTATTTTTGAAAATCAAGACAACACGTGTTTATGAGATACCAATTTTTGGGCGTCGCGAGGGTGCTAATACCTTCCTCGCGCGTAACCGACTCCCGAACCCTAATTTTTCTCAGGTTTTTGACGTAGACCTTAACTCGGCCTTTTTCTCGCTTTTAAAGAAAATAAATCTAATAGGTGACCGATCACACCTAGAAAAAATATCGGTGGCGACTCCCGGTTTATTTTTAAAACTAAATTTCAATTTCCAATTTTCTAATAAATCGTCACAATTTAGCGACCCGAAAGTAAATTTTTACGTCGCTACAGCTGGCGACTCCGCTGGGGACCCGGTTTTGAGAGTCGAATCGAATAAACACATTTTGTCAAAGTTTCCAAATTTCCTTGTTCAAAGTAAATATTTGGTCGTGATCCGAAAATCTCGTTTTCAAAAATTCATGCAATTGCATCATGCTGTAAATATTTCTCCAAACTTGTTGTTTTTTTTCAATTTTCAATTGTTATGGTTGTAATTTTGGTTTAGTTTCTTTAAAACGTAAAGGTTTACGAGTTTTTCCCCACACACCGTGCACCTGCATTTTGCATAACATGAGCTCTATACCCGGGCTCCGTCCGCTTAAGTGAAAGTAAACGCTACGCCTTCGTGAGTTAACTCGTCCCCTCCGCACAAAGCTAGTGAATACTTTCGGGTTACATATGACTTATGCTTTCGTGAGTTAACTTGTCCCTCCGCATAGGCATAAGTAAATGTAATCCCTCGAATTGAACTCGTGAGCTTGTGATGAGCTACGACCGAGGCTTCGTGCTAGTCTTAGTAGACGATAGTACGAACGATTCGAGTACCTATCTAGAACCAAAACCGCATGTAACGAACCATACGAGCTATCCAATTAGAGCCATGCCGAACCTCTGTCCACTTATAGTCACCAAAATAAGTACACGGGGAAATGCTTTTGCCTTTCATTTACACTGTCTATGTAAAAGAATTGTGTTGAGTAGTTTAATTTGTTTCTCAAAATATATTTGTTGTGTTACTAACCAAGTTTGTTTGTTTTTGTTTTTATTATCATCATGCATCATAGGCATCACATTAGGAAGGTGTTGATTAAAGGATAGTTGCCAAAGAACGGGTTTCTGATGGAGGAGTCAATTACACAAATAATCGAGAAGAATGCCGTGGTTCGAGACTGGTCTCTAAAAACTCAGAGAGAAAAGGGGGACAGCCTAGCGGAAGGGAGTGTTGCCAATTTGCCCGAACATACAACTGTGAATGTTCGCCAAAATAACCTTGAGGATTTGGTGCGAGTTTGGAATCAATGGGATTGGACACTAGGGCATTTTCACCGAGAGGTATGGAGATATAGCTCACTTGATCACCATTCGTGTAGACGAACAGTTGATTCAAGCCATGGTTCGATTCTGGGACCCAGCTTATTAGTGCTTTACATTCAATCAAGAGGACATGACTCCAACCATAGAAGAGTATGCTGCTTTACTCCGCATCGATAATGTGCAATTCGGCGAGATATACGTGAAGGAGCCTAAGCCCTTGACCTTTAGAAAAAAGTTAGTAAGAATGACAGACATGACTGATGCCTGGGCCGAAAAACAAATAAAAAAGAAGAATGAAGCTGTTTGCATTCCATGGTCCAGCCTACGAGAATCGGTTCTGAGTCATCCGGACATATTGAAGAGAGTTAATCTATTCGCCTTGGCCATTTACGGTTTGGTCATTTTCCCGAGAGTTCTCGGACATATTGAGGTCGCAGTATTTGATTTCTTCGAAAGGCTAAAACAAGGAGTCAACCCGGTCCGAACAATCTTAGCCGAGATATTCAGGTCCTTGAGTACTTGTCGAAGGGTAGGAAAGGGACGATTTATCGTGGTGTACACAGTTGCTCAATGTTTGGATTTTCAGTCATTTTTGGAAAATAGAGCGCACTCCATTCCACATGTTTTCAAAAACATTCGCCCCGCTAGAAGCTTACCTCAAGAAAGAATGGCCGAAAGAAATCACCGAGCAACATTGGGTATCGGTTCTTCAGAATCTTCGCGCCGAGGATATAACGTGGAGAGCACCCTGGATCCGTCCTTCAGTCCTGCTATACAAATGTGGAGGCCAAGATTGGGTACCTTTACTCGGGTTATGGGGAGGAGTTGGATACGCTCCGCTATTAGTCCAAAGGCAATTTTCTTCGCGATAATTTATACCCGCAACGGGAGGATTAGCGCAATTCGAGTTCGCTTTCGCGGGCGAGGGATATATGAAGAGAGTCCAAGACATTGCAAAGTCCTGGAAAGAAATTCATTTCATGGAATTAGCCTTGTATGCTGATACCCTTACCCAAGACTATGACATATGGAGAAAGCAACGGGTAAATAGTCAGCAAATCTCATCAACAAATTGCACTGCCCAGAACCCCTTTTTGGAGGAAATGCCGTCCGAGTTGGACATCGCTAGACAAGAATTCGAGCGAGAAAAAGCTAAGATGTCTAGGGACCTCAGTACCCTTCAAGAAGAAAACTATCAGTTGAAGATTGAAGCTCAAGTTGAAAGGTCCAGAATCGAAAAGTACAAAGGAGGCCGAGATCGTGAGAAACGACTTAAGGGACCTTCATTTGGAAAACAAGAAATTAAGAAGCACTATAAAGAATAGTGGATTGGGCAAGTCAACAGCTGAGTGGAAAGAATAAATTAGCAACATCAAAGGAGGAATGGAGTTTTGGAAGGAAAAGCAAAGAAAGAAGAGGAAAAAAGGCATTGCATTTGCAATAGAGTTAAGAAGGAAGAATGCCGAAGTACGAAATGGTGAATGCAGAATTTACGAATAGTCAGTCTGAACATCGAGAATTAAAAAGGAGAGTACGAGATTTAGAAAATATGCTACAATCTCGTCAACAACAATTAGATAACCTCCTGAAGGCTCTAGAAGAAAAGAATGATCAGTACGATAGAGACATGCACGCGTACGAAGGAACTCTCCAAGAAAAGGAAATGCAGCTTAACTTCTTGATTAATGAAATTCGCCAAGCGGCTATGCAAGTTGTTCAATTATCAGATGAAGCCGAAGTTCTCAGTTGCCAATTCCCTTCGAGCCAGAGATCGAGCATATCAGAATTTTTAGAGCAAGTGAAGAAACAAGGCAATGTGGCTAGGAAATTTGTGTAACTGGTGGAAAAATGAAAACTTTTTGTAATGTACTCTTCTGATGAATGAAATGCCTACATATGGGGCTATCTTAAAATCAACACCAAATTCTTGCATATTTACTCATAACTAACATTTATGCATCATTTATTTCTTTGGACATTCATCCATTCATATACTCATTCATTCATTCATCGCATGTACAAATCACCATAATCATCCACCGAAACTAAAAGAGCCATATAATCCGCAGTTGCAAGACTTCAAGACTGGAATCACGACATTTATACAGAACGCGTCGACAAACTAGGGCAATGGAAGCTGAGTTCAATGAGAGAATCGAAAGGATGGAAAGGGCTCAAAAGGAATTACAAGAGCAACTGGCCAAATCGCAACAAGAAACGAGAGATCTAATGGTAAGATCTCGAGAGGAGTCACTTGAGCAAAGAGACCAGATGGCTAAAATGATGGAGATGATGACAACTTTGGTCAAGGGAAAGGGACCCATGCAGAATCCCGATGTTATGGAACCTCAATCGAGAATTTACCACGATCGGGATCCACTCTATCCTCCGGATTCACTCCACCACCCGCATATACAAACAGAGAGGGTATGCTCAAGGAGAACCCACAGCTTGGAACATCGACCTATGCCACCGCTCCACCCACTAATTTGGGGCCGGGAATATTCACGCCGAACCCGAGGGGCCACCCACGATCCACCGTTCCAGATCTAGATGACCCAGCAGAAGTAGCCAAATTGAAATTGGATAACCATGACGCGAAATATAGGAGTCTGGAGGAAAGACTCAAAGCAATAGAAGGCACTGAGGTCTTTTTCGCGCTAGGTGCCAAAGAACTCGATGCCGTACTGATCTAATTTTGCCTCCGAAGTTCAAGGTGCCTGACTTTGAGAAGTATGATGGGACTAGGTGCCCAAAAGCACATCTCATCATGTTCTGTCGAAAAATGACTGGTTACGTGAACGATGATAAGTTACTTATACATTGCTTCCAAGACAGCCTAACAGGGTCAGCCCTCCGTTGGTACAACCAACTCAGCAGGGAAAAGATTAGATCCTGGAAAGACTTGGCATCTGCATTCTGCGAGCAATACAAGCATGTATCAGACATGGTGCCAGACCGGATGACCTTACAAATGATGGAGAAAAAGCCGTCAGAGACCTTTAGACAGTATGCGCAGAGATGGAGAGACGTCTCAGCCCAAGTGGAACCCCCACTAACAAAAACGGAGATAACCGTTCTCTTTATCAACACCTTAAAGGCGCCGTTTTATGACAAATTAGTGGGAAGTGCCACGAAAGAGTTTGCGGATATTGTAATATCTGGTGAGCTCATAGAGAATGCTGTCAAGAGCGGTAGAATGGAAGGTTCAGAGGATTCGAAAAGGGCAGTACCTATAAAAAAGAAGGAACCAGAAACCCACATGGTCGGGATGGGAAACCGCTATGCCTCTAATTCATATCCTAACCAACCTCGACCCCGACATTATCCACCTTCAAATTTCCATTATCCTCCTCAAACCCCTTACTACCAAGCACCACCTCCCTCCTACCCCGTATACGCCATGAACAACCAAAGACCCGTTACCACTTTTTCACAAAACACTGCACCCGTTCAAAACCAACCCAGAAATGAGCCAAGACTAGCAAGGCCTAATCCCGAGAGACTGCAGTTTACTCCCATCCCTGTGTCATATGGGGAATTGTACCCAAAACTTTTGGAGAAACAACTGATTTCTCCCCATTACATGGCACCCCTTAAACCTCCATACCCGAAATGGTACGATCCAAATGCTAGTTGTGCATATCATGCCGGGAATCAAGGGCATTCTACAGAGAACTATCTTGCTTTCAAAAGGAGAGTTCAAGGGCTCATCGACGCGGGCATTTTGCGGTTTGATGGTACTGGCGGTACGGCTGGGAATCCAATCCCAAATCACGCCGAAGGGAATGTGAGTGCAGTAGGAGAGGAGGATAAACGACGAAGTAAAAGATGGGTATCTGAAGTAAGAACACCTCTGCAGAGAATCTGGGAGGTGCTAGTTGAAAAAGGGCTACTCTGTCGTTTTAACGGAGTATCCGAAGGAAGGGATGCGAGGAGCCGCAGTTTTTGCGAGTTCCATGACATCGAAGGACACGACATTCAGTCCTGTGATGAATTCAGAAGATTATTGCAAAGTATGATGGATAACAAGGAGATCGGGATTTTTTGTAAAGCCGAAGAGGCCTATAGTGGAGAAATATGTGCCTCCGACAATCAATCATCAGGTCCCCCTTATAGCGCGGATCGACCATTGGTGATTTATTATGACGCGAAAAAGGAGCCGGTGAAACCAAAGATGATCATTGAAATACCATCTCCTTTTCCTTACAAAAATGACAAGGCGGTACCTTGGAAATACGATGTCAACATCGTAACACCTGAAAGAGAAAAATTTGAAGCCGCAACAGGAAACGTCGGGAAAGTGGGTCACTTCACCCGAAGTGGACGGTGCTATTCCAAAGAAATTGAACCGGCAAAGAAGAGTAGCGATTTGAAGCAAAAAGGAAAGCAAAGTGATGCACGGTTGAAGTCGAGCAAGAAATTCCACCGTGCAAGAAACTAAAAAGCCCGTGAATGAGGAAGAAGCTCAAGAATTCTTGAAGTTTATCAAGCACAGATGAGTATAGTGTGGTGGAACAATTAAGTAAGCAAACAAAGACGAATCTCGGTTCTATCTCATTGTTAAATTCGTGAGCCACACCGGAATGCCTTGCTAAAGGTGTTAAATCAAGCCTCACGTAGCTAACAACATATCCGCTGAGAAGCTCGATAGGTGGGTAAACAATCGAATGCGGACAATTTCATCTCTTTTAGTGATGATGAGATACCGCCAAATGGTAGAGGCTCGTGAAAGCGCCGCATATCACGACTCATTTGTAAGGGCTACATAATATCTAACGACTCATCGACAATGGGTCAAGACTCAACGTCATGCCATTGGCCACACTTTCCGAATCACCGATGGATTTGTCCTATTTAAGGCCCCGTCATTCCACAATAAGGGCATTCGATGGGACGAGGCGTGAAGTTATGGGAAAGATTGAGATCCCTCTAGAAGTGGGCCCTTACATTTATGATGTTGAGTTCCAAGTCATGGACATTACACCCTCTTATAACTGCCTTTTAGGAAGACCCTGGATCCATTCTGCTGGAGCGGTCCCATCATCCCTCCACCAAAAAATGAAATTTATCATGGATGGCTGTCTAGTCACAGTTGAGGGAGAAGAAGACATCGTCGCATCTATCTCTGCAGATGCGCCATATCTTGAAGTAAGCAAAGACGCAGTGGAATGTTCCTTTCGATCCCTCGAATTTGTGAATGCCACTTTCGTTGCTGAGGGAAACAGAATTCCAGTGCCGAAACTGTCGAGAAATACCAGAATGGGTGTCAAGTTGACCGTAGGAAGAGGAGCTCGAGTAAGAAGAGGTTTAGGCAGACATTTGCAAGGAATAGTTAGGGCTTTAAAGCCGGTGCACCACAAGGCCCGATACGGTTTGGGATTTCAGCCTGATATGCGTCAAAGAAGAAGACAGTGGAAGAAAGATCAGGAAAGAAGGATTGCAAGAACTTTCGGCCGAGAACCAGAATGGGAGCCAATAGAATACCCTCCTTTGTCAAAAACATTTAAATCTGCGGGAATGATATACCCTGGACAAGACGATCCACAAAACATGTTGAGGATAATTGAAAGGGGTTTTCAGAATGTCAGTATAAATGTCATTGAAAAGGGGCTGGTGCAAGTAAAGATGTCTCGAGGATACGCCCTTGCCCTCCTGGTTTCATGTTGAACAATTGGACTTCCGAGGAGCTTCTTGTAGTTTATAAGTCTTCAGAGTAATGCCAAAACATTAACCTTCTATTGTGTCTTTAGATATAATAGAATTCTTTTGTAAGAGTGTTCATTCGCTCTTTATCATTTAAATGAATACCAATGAAGATGCATTTTGTCACGACTTTTTCGCATTATCGCTAATTTCATGATCATTTTCTCATTTCATGGCCTGTCCTTACATTCGCCACATTCTATACCATAACATTTTTGTTTGTTGTTTCCAATACTCGGACGCCCCTCTATAGTTTCCTTTTCCATTCAACTTTCAGGTGCTCAGATATCGACGACGTAAATAAACCCGTTACGAATCTTGAAATTGATTTTGAGAAGGCTGTTTGCTTAGGAGAATTTGAAGCTGAAGAAAATACCGAAGATTACGTCTCGTCTCCTGAATTGTTAAGAATGGTGGAGCAAGAGGATAAACAGATTTTGCCTCATGAAGAATCTGTGGAAACAATAAATTTGGGCACTGAAGAAAGGAAACAAGAAGTGAAGATTGGGACTTCTATTTCAGAAAGCACCAGGCATAATCTGATCGCTCTACTTCGCGAGTACAAAGATGTTTTCGCATGGTCATACCAGGACATGCCAGGCTAGATGAAGATTTAGTGGTCCATAAGCTCCCGTTAAAGCCAGAATGCAAGCCTATCCAGCAAAAATTAAGACGGATGAGACCCGAAATGCTGCTGAAAATAAAAGAGGAAGTCAAGAAGCAATTTGATGCTGGTTTCCTACAAGCCTCCAAATATCCAGAATGGGTGGCTAATATAGTCCCGGTACCAAAGAAAGATGGCAAAGTACGAATGTGCGTGGACTACCGTGATTTGAATCGAGCAAGCCCAAAGGATAATTTTCCCTTACCACATATTGATACGTTGGTGGACAACACAGCAAAGCATTCATTGTTTTCTTTCATGGATGGATTCTCGGGGTATAATCAGATCAAGATGGCCCCTGAAGATATGGAGAAAACTACCTTCATAACAATGTGGGGAACATTCTGCTACAAGGTGATGCCATTCGGGTTAAAGAATGCTGGGGCAACATATCAAAGGGCTATGGTAACGTTATTCCATGACATGATGCATAAAGAAATAGAGGTCTACGTCGACGATATGATTGCTAAATCCCGAGGGGAAGAAGAGCATATAGTGAACTTGAAGAAGTTGTTCGACAGGCTGAGAAAGTTCCAGTTAAAGCTTAATCCAGCCAAATGTACGTTCGGGGCTACCTCAGGGAAGTTGCTAGGCTTCATTGTCAGTGAAAGAGGTATCGAGGTTGATCCAGATAAAATAAAGGCCATTCAAGAGTTGCCACCCCGCGCGCACAAAAGGAAGTTAGAGGATTTTTAGGGAGATTAAACTACATCGCCCGATTTATCGCTCAACTTACCAACCAATGCGACCCAATCTTTCGGCTTCTTCGAAAACATAACCCAGGAGATTGGAATGAGGAATGCCAGGTGGCCTTTGATAAGATAAAGCAATATTTGTCTAGTCCTCCAGTGCTAGTACCGCCAACTCCGGGGAGACCTTTGATTTTGTATTTGACGGTGTTCGAAAATTCAATGGGTTGCGTACTGGGGCAACATGACGAGACGGGAAAGAAAGAAAAGGCGATCTACTACCTCAGCAAAAGTTCATCGAATATGAGGCAAAGTATTCATCCATCGAAAAAAATTTTGTTGCGCTCTGGTTTGGGTAGCTCGGAGACTCAGACAATACATGTTGTACCATACGACATGGTTGATTTCAAAGCTGGACCCGATAAAATACATGATGGAATCACCGGCACTATCAGGAAGAATGGCCCGATGGCAGATTCTCCTTTCGGAGTATGACATTGCCTATGTAAGTCAGAAGTCAATAAAAGGAAGCGCAATAGCCGACTTTCTAGCAACTCGAACGACAGAGGAATATGAGCCTTTAAGATTTGATTTCCCAGACGAAGACTTAATGTGCATCACAGAAATGGAACCAGAGTCATCAAACGAGAAGTCATGGAAGATGTGCTTTGATGGTGCGTCGAATGCTTTGGGGCATGGAATCGGAGCCATCTTGGTATCACCAGAGGGGAATCATTATCCATTCACTGCAAGACTGAACTTCTTTTGTACCAATAATATCGCAGAATATGAGGCTTGTATCATGGGGCTTCGTGCAGCTATTGATCGAGACATCAAAATCCTAGAGGTATACGGAGACTCAGCTCTAGTGGTTTACCAGATCCGTGGAGAATGGGAAGTGAGGGATCCAAAATTGATTAAGTATAGCGATTTAGTGGCCGAATTGATCAAGGAATTCAAAGAAATAACTTTTCATTACTTCCCACGAGAAGAAAACTAATTAGCTGATGCCCTGGCCACTTTGGCTTCAATGTTCAAAGCAAGTAAAGAAGCAGAAATAATGCCGCTTAAAATGAGCATATACGAGGTTCCTGCACACTGTTGTAGCATTGAGAAAGAAACAGATGGACGTCCATGGTTCCACGATATCTTAAAATATATCAAGAATCAAAGATACCCCGAACAAGCGAATGAGAATGACAAAAGAACAATCAGAAGAATGGCAGCTGGATTTGTTCTTGACGGGGACATCCTGTACAAAAAAGGAAAGGATCAGGTGCTCTTGAGATGTGTGGATGATGCTGAAGCTAGAAAAATACTTGAAGAGGTCCATGAGGGAATCTGCGGAACACATGCCAATGGATCCAATATGGCCAGAAAGATCATGAGACTCGGTTATTATTGGCTGACAATGGAAAGTGACTGCATCAATTTTGCCAGAAAATGTCACAAATGTCAAATCTACGGTGATAAAATTCATGTAGCCCCTTCGCCCCTCCATGTCATGACTTCTCCGTGGCCCTTTTCTATGTGGGGCATGGATGTTATAGGGCCAATTTCTCCAAAAGCATCAAATGGACATTGATTCATTTTTGTGGTCATCGATTACTTCACAAAATGGATAGAAGCCGCTTCGTTTGCCAATGTGACGAGAAGCGCAGTTTGCGTGAGTTTTGAAAAAGGAAATCATTTGCCGGTGCACGGCTTGCTCGAAAGAATCATTTGAGATAATGCCACGAATCTGAACAACATGATGATGATGAAAGAAGTGTGCGAAACAGTTCCAAATAAAACATCATAATTCTCGCCATATCGCCCAAAGATGAACGGAATGCAAGAAAGCCTAACAAGAACATTAAAAGGATATTGGGAAAATGACTGAGACGTATAAAGATTGGCACGAGAAACTTCCATTTGCTTTGTTTGCATATCGCACATCTGTGCGAACATCTACGGGAGCAACTCCTTTCTCTCTAGTCTATGGAATGGAAGCTGTGCTACCCATCGAGGTTGAGATCCCCTCTCTGCAAGTCTTAATGGAATCAAAGTTAGAAGAAGCAGAATGGGTTCGAGCTCGATATGATCAGTTGAACCTCATCGAAGAAAAACGTCTAAAGGCCATCTGTCACGGGCAGATGTACCAGAAAAGGATGATTGCGGCCCATGACAAGAAAGTACGGCCAAGAGAATTCCATGAAGGAGAACTCGTGCTGAGAAAGATCCTCCCAATACAAAAAGACCTGCGAGGAAAATGGACACCAAATTGGGAAGGACCATACGTCGTAAAGAAGGCATTCTCAGGAGGAGCTTTGATCCTTACCGAGATGGATGACAAGGAGCTACCGAATCCAGTGAACTCAGATACGGTGAAGAAGTACTATGCCTGAAAGAAGAAAGTCAAGAAGAAAACCCGAAAAGGGCATCTTAAAAAAAAAAAAAAAAAGGGGGGGATCAGAGCGAAAACCCGAAAAGGGCACTTTGATTAAAAAAGGATTAGGATGAAAACCCGAGAGGGCATTCTAATAAAGCAAACATTCGGCTTACAAGGCAAGATGCTTTAAACCATACGACAAACAGTGAGACTACAGTATTTGAAGCATCTCTGAAAGCTCAAAATCTCCTACGCAAGGAGCCAGACTCGAAAAGATTCTTGATTGAGGAACGTGGCAGAGTTCATGTGTTGAATATCTTGAGCATTTGTATCCGTTGAATATGATCTTTTCTTTCTTTTTGACATTTTTACTCTCATCGGTTAACTTCCTTTGTTTGCCACACTTGAAATAAATGAATACGAGATATTATTTTTGTCCCTACTTGACCTTTTGTTTCATGCATCTCATTATGTGTTTATTTACATGATAAATGGTGAAATGACATGCTCTAAACAAAAGAAATGTTAAGCATTACCTGCTTGAAAATTTGGTAAACACAAGAGCCTCAAAGCAAGAATAAAGTTCAACCAGGGGCTAAAGAGTGATATCTGAGAAACGTTGATTACTTGTAAAGCCTAAAAGGGAGTACATGGCTTAAAGAGAAAGTCAAGAGCCGAAGTAATGAATGCAGATCCTCAACAATCGTGGCTAAAAGGACAAGTGAAAAACATGCTTAAGGAGCACTGCATAATCATGTAGGCATGAAAGCATTTAAGACAAACATGTGCATATCATGATAACAACATGCATAGTATATACAGGTACTCCAGCAGAGCAAGAAATCTGGAATGAGAGTCGCATTGAATCAAGTGAAAAGACACCTGAGCTTTACCAAAGAACAGGTTTTGGTGTTTTGATGTTTTTAATTTATGTCTTTCATAGAAAATCAACTCATATCGCGAGAGGTGAGTTGAGCCTCGAGACACGTTGAGGTAATTCCAATTTATGTTTCAAAAATCAACTCATATTGCAAGAGGTGAGTTGAGTCTCGGGGCACGCCGAGGTACCTTCAATTTCTGTTTTTCAAATTCTGCTTTTCAATTCATGATTTTCGAGAAAATCAACTCATATTGCGAGAGGTGAGTTGAGCCTTTAATTCTTGTTTTTCGAAATTTACTTTTCAAATTATCAACTCATATTGCGAGAGATGAGTTGAGCCTTTTAATTTCTGCTTTTTATGTTTCAAAAATCAACTCATATTGCGAGAGGTGAGTTGAGCCTCAAGACACGTTGAGGTAATTTTAATTTATGTCTTTCATAGAAAATCAACTCATATCGCGAGAGGTGAGTTGAGCCTCGAGACACGTTGAGGTAATTCCAATTTATGTTTCAAAAATAAACTCATATTGCGAGAGGTGAGTTGAGCCTCAGGGGCACGCCGAGGTACCTTCAATTTCTGTTTTTCAAATTCGCTTTTCAATTCATGATTTTCGAGAAAATCAACTCATATTGCGAGAGGTGAGTTGAGCCTTTAATTCTTGTTTTTCAAAATTTACTTTTCAAATTATCAACTCATATTATGAGAGATGAGTTGAGCCTTTTAATTTCTGCTTTTTATGTTTCAAAAATCAACTCATATTGCGAGAGGTGAGTTGAGCCTCAAGACACGTTGAGGTAATTTTAATTTATGTCTTTCATAGAAAATCAACTCATATCGCGAGAGGTGAGTTGAGCCTCGAGACACGTTGAGGTAATTCCAATTTATGTTTCAAAAATCAACTCATATTGCAAGAGGTGAGTTGAGTCTCGGGGCACGCCGAGGTACCTTCAATTTCTGTTTTTCAAATTCGCTTTTCAATTCATGATTTTGAGAAAATCAACTCATATTATGTAGAGGTGAGTTGAGCCTTTAATTCTTGTTTTTGAAATTTACTTTTCAAATTATCAACTCATATTAAGAGAGATGAGTTGAGCCTTTAATTTCTGCTTTTTATGTTTCAAAAATCAACTCATATTGCGAGAGGTGAGTTGAGCCTCAAGACACGTTGAGGTAATTTTAATTTATGTCTTTCATAGAAAATCAACTCATATCGCGAGAGGTGAGTTGAGCCTCGAGACACGTTGAGGTAATTCCAATTTATGTTTCAAAAATAAACTCATATTGCGAGAGGTGAGTTGAGCCTCGGGGCACGCCGAGGTACCTTCAATTTCTGTTTTTCAAATTCTGCTTTTCAATTCATGATTTTCGAGAAAATCAACTCATATTGCGAGAGGTGAGTTGAGCCTTTAATTCTTGTTTTTCAAAATTTACTTTTCAAATTATCAACTCATATTGCGAGAGATGAGTTGAGCCTTTTAATTTCTGCTTTTTATGTTTCAAAAATCAACTCATATTGCGAGAGGTGAGTTGAGCCTCAAGACACGTTGAGGTAATTTTAATTTATGTCTTTCATAGAAAATCAACTCATATCGCGAGAGGTGAGTTGAGCCTCGAGACACGTTGAGGTAATTCCAATTTATGTTTCAAAAATCAACTCATATTGCGAGAGGTGAGTTGAGCCTCGGGGCACGCCGAGGTACCTTCAATTTCTGTTTTTCAAATTCTACTTTTCAATTCATGATTTTTGAGAAAATCAACTCATATTGCGAGAGGTGAGTTGAGCCTTTAATTCTTGTTTTTCGAAATTTACTTTTCAAATTATCAACTCATATTGCGAGAGATGAGTTGAGCCTTTTAATTTCTGCTTTTTATGTTTCAAAAATCAACTCATATTGCGAGAGGTGAGTTGAGCCTCAAGACACGTTGAGGTAATTTCAGTTTATGTTTTTCCAAAGAAATCAACTCATATTGCGAGAGGTGAGTTGAGCCTCAAGACACGTTGAGGTAATTTCAGTTTATGTTTTTCAAAGAATCAACTCATATTGCTAGAGGTGAGTTGAGCCTCAGGGCAAGCTGAGGTATGTTAAATTTCTATTTTCAATTCATGTTTTTTCAAAGATCAATTCATATTGCGAGAGGTGAGTTGAACCTTGAATTCTTGTTTTTTGAAATTTACTTTTCAATTATCAACTCATACTGCGAGAGGTGAGTTGAGCCTTTTAATTTCTACATTTAATTTCTATGATTCAAAAACCAACCCACATTGCGAGAAATGAGTTGAGCCTCAGTTCATATGCTGAGGTATTTTCAATTTTTATTTTTAATGTCTGTTTTTAAAGAGTCAATTCATATTGCGAGAAATGAGTTGAACTCAGGATCACATGCCAAGCAAAGATTAAAAGATTGAAGCTGATTGAAGACATCAGATTTGGTCTCCCTGAAGTTGCAATGAAGCAGGTCAAAGTTGCAAGTCTCGTCCCCCTGAAGATGCAGTGGAGCTGATCGAGGATGTCAAATCTTGCCTTTCTGAAGTCACAGAAAGAAAGACCACAAACCTTATCTCACTGAAGCGATAGAAGAGCAGATTGAAGTTGTAGATCTCACTTTTCAGAAGTTATAAGTGAAGCAGATCGAAGCAACAAAATCTCATATCCTTGAAGTGGCATTGGAGTAGATTGAAGCTACAAGTCATACCAGAAGATACAGTGGATTGAACCAAAGCTACAAGATACGATGGACTGGAAGGAGACCATCTGAACGAGAAGAGCACCAATGAAGTCAAGACCCAGCAAGACCGGGCAAATTTGGTCCCCTTTAAAAGTCTTTGCTCTATTATCGTTATACGACAATGAGCAAAGAGGGGCAGCTGTATGGCCCAAAATTTGCCCGGGTTTAAGCCCATTCCCATACCCAAAATTTAATTAAACCCCTTACAAACCCATTTACATTGTACATACCCAAACAATACCCAAAACCCAACCAGACCCAAACTAACCCTAGGCCCAAAATCAAAAGAAACCACACCAACCCTAACCCTAGCTCCTAGAGTGGCGCCGCAACCACCCTTCTGCCTCACCATGTCAGCCACCATACCTCTCCCCCACCTGCTACCATCTGCCCCGTTCCATACCCTGCAGAAACAAATGACAAACAAAGATGAAACATTAAGAAATAGAGAGAGAAAGGGTATAAACCCGAAGGAAAAATGTACAAAAGGGGAGGAATCGGTTTTTAAAAAAAACAAGTGTACAAGAAATCTAAAATAGATACAAAATTGAAGAAAACCAATCTAAGCAGAAAAACAAGGTGCTTTTTTATTTCTGTTAATCGTTCTTTTCTTTTACCAGTCGATCCAACGCATCATTACATATAGAATATACGCATATTCAAGAAAGAAAAAAGATTGTTACCGTCTCTGAGATTTAGGAAATCGGAACCGTTTAGTTCCCTTGGTCCGATCTGGTCTCGTGGGTTTCCATTGGTTCGCTTCGAAATCAAAAATAGAACAAGGAGAACGAGAGGAGTCGGTTCGGAGGTTCTTACACCTCCGACCGCCGTACACGACGGATCTCGGCGACCGACGGCCATCGATTCGACGATCGGAAATCGTCTAGGCCGGACTCTCTCACTCCCCCTTTCTTTTTTTTTCTTTCTGTGCTGGAGAAATGAGTTTTCATCAAAAAAATTACATTTTTATAGCCCTGGAATACGGCGTCGTTTTAGGGTTAATACCTAACATCTAAAACGGCGTCGTTTAGACGCGGATCGGGTCGACCCGATCCATACCCGCCAGGATCCGCGTGTTTTTTAAGCGGAAGGGCTATTTGCGCAATCAGCCCTTCCGCATTTTCATGTTTTATAATCAAGTTTGTTGTTATTTTTAATTTGGCCCAATAATTTTCTTTGGTTTCTGATTTAATCCCCTGAACGCTACGTATTCTGGATAATAAGGGGTTATTGCAGTTTTGGCCCTCTACATTTAAACGCGCATACAAATGGGTCCTCTCGCTTATCCTTTTCTTCGAATTAGCCCCAAAACCTTGTTTTCTATTCAATTTTGGTCCCTTATTTCATTCTTATTTAAATTTTCTTGTATTTCCTCATTATAATTATCATCATTATTATTATTTTTACATGTCAATGTATATTTTCATTATATGTATGCACTCATATATATATTTATATATAGTTTTAGTTTTAGTTACTTTAATTTCCTATTATCATTAGTATTATAATATTGAATTTTTTATTAATAGTAATATATATTTTATTTTATATATATATATATATTTATATGTTTATATATATACTTTTTATATATTATTCCTATTATTACATTTATCATTTTCACTATTATTGTATTTGTTATTTTCATTATTATATATATATATATATATATATATAGACGTATTCAAGTATTCATTATAAATATATTATTTTCTCATTATATTATTATGTATATTATTTTAATCATTTTTTCATTTTTTTTTAATATTTATTCATTATATTTTTATATGTTTAAAATTATATTACTCATGTATGCCGTTTTATTATGTATATATTTTTTTATATCATTTTATGTACATACTTTCAGTATTATCGTGTATTTACATATATGCCTATTTATGTATATAGATATTTTCAAAATTATTAATTATATTCTTTGTATATTATTCCACATATATATATATATTTTGTTGTGTATATACTCTTAATATTTTTGTGTGCTCATTGTTGTCTGGTCTTCGATATTATTATTATATTTAATTTTGCAAGCATAGCTAGTATTTTATTGTTATATATGTTCTTTACTCCAATGTATTTTACCCTTTTTACTTTTATGCTACATTAATTTTGTTTTACATTGCTTCAAAAATCACATTCTTGTTTTCTAATTAATTTCAATAATCAAGGCAATATATCGATTTAACATTAAGTCGCAAATTTCATCGCTATGTTGGATGAAATTTATCGGCTCGTGTTAAAACGATATATCCTTTCCAAAAAACAAAAATAAAAAAAAATTTCTCGTCTTTTTCGGATCACAACCAAATTTTAAATTAAACTCGTATTTTTGAAAATCAAGACAACACGTATTTATGAGATACCAATTTTTGGGCGTCGCGAGGGTGCTAATACCTTCCTCGCGCGTAACCGACTCCCGAACCCTAATTTTTCTCAGGTTTTTGACGTAGACCTTAACTCGGCCTTTTTCTCGCTTTTAAAGAAAATAAATCTAATAGGTGACCGATCACACCTAGAAAAAATATCGGTGGCGACTCCCGGTTTATTTTTAAAACCAAATTTCAATTTCCAATTTTCTAATAAATCGTCACAATTTAGCGACCCGAAAGTAAATTTTTACGTCGCTACATTGCCGAAATTCAAGCCCTAAAAATAAATTTTCTTCACTCAAAATTCGGTGGAAGAAGACGATTAAAAGATGGTACAAATTTGTTGTTTTTATTTAATTTACCTTAATTATCAAATTACAAAATTAACCTTGTTATATAATCATATTTAACATCCATTTTAAGCCCATAAATGTAACGCCCCTAACCCGTATACGCTGCCAGAATAGGGTTTCAGAGCATTACTACCATTTGCAGATCACTAAAAAAAATTCACTTAAATACTTATCAATTCAATGCATCAATAAATATATTACCATTCAACCAATGGCTTGGCACTTGCCTAAGCATCAACAATAACACTTGTTAGTGTACTTACACATATTTCATATAAATTCTTATTTTCTCAATATGTCATATTTGAATTTAATACTCGTCTTAACTTACATATTTTCCTTATGTTAACATATAAAAGATAATCTCATATGTACATGTCATGATACATATCATTCTCTTACCGTTTCTTTAATAACATATATCATTCATTTCATTATATCAACATTTCATACACCATAATTTCCTTATATCTTAGGTATATTTATTTCGGTAATAGTTCGTATTAAACTGAATGTTAGTTGTTCAACAGATATCTTGGCGTTTCTCTTCCACGATCTTATTTATCTTCGACATGATGCCATAGTGTCTTTCAACTATGGTCTTACTCATTTTCTGTCATGTTGCCATGGTATCTTTCAACCATGGTCTTCTTCGTTTCCCATCATGTTGCCATGGTATCTTTCAACCATGGTCTTACACATTTCATGTCACGTTGCCATGGTATCTTTCAACCATGGTCTTACACATTTCATCTCAAGGTTGCCATGGTATCTTTCAACCATGGTCTTACACATTTCAAATCGGTATCTTTCAACCATGGTCTTACACGTTTCATATCAGGTTGCCATGGTATCTTTCAACCATGGTCTTACACGTTTCATATCGAGAGCACACTCCCGTGAACCTCATCCTTACACAGTGGGATTACCACCAAGGCTAAATCCTGTAATATAAACTCATAGAGTATTGTCGGGATTACCAGTCCAGCTAAATCCCACAACGACAATTACTCTAATGAGCTTGGATCTGAATTACCAGTCCAGGCTAAATTTAGACCCTAATTCGGATTACCCTTCCGGGCTAAATCCATTTTCCACATATTCTTCGGGAGGGCTATATCAGGATAGGATCACCCGTCCGGGCTAGATCCTTTTTACCGTCAATTCCTTTTCAGAGATCCATCGAAATTTCCTTTCATTCAATCGGGATTTCTTTCCCTTTTTATCAAATATGTCAATGTTTCATTAATTTTCATATAATGAACATTCAAATCATATTCACATCAATAACATACATTTCAAATATTTAAGAATATAATTCAAGTTACATGAACTTACCTCATTGATTGTTCGTGTTTATGATTTCATTATTCTGATATATTTTCTTTTCCATGATCAAGTCTCGTATTTGTGTCGTCCGGATCTTTATAAATAAATTTGATCATCATTTTCATTCATTTCATATTCTAATGCATTTAATTAATGCTCTAAGCAAAATTACCATTTTGCCCATAAACTTTTAATTAATGACGATTTCATCCTTAGGGTCAGGAAAATAAAATTCTTGCAATTTAATCCTTATTTCCAACTATTATTCTCATATATATTGATAACAGTACATGAATTCTATAAAATATCAAAATTTTCCATAATTTCAACACTTTTCAATTTAATCCCTAAAACATGTTTTCCCCCGATCTTGAACTAAATTAATAATTTCGTTAAATTTTGTAATTTAAATAATAAAATAACCTATTTCATGCAATTTAGTCATTTCTGACATTTTTACAAAATTGCCCATAAAGTTTTACTTTTATTCAATTTAGTCCCTGAGCCTAAAACATGCAAATTAGCCATGCTAGATGAATATTCATACATATTTTCCTCCTCCTCCTCTCCATTCCACATCCTTAATTTATACAACATGCAACAAGTAACATTATCAATAATTTCACTATTTACTTATATGTACATTCAAAACTGTCCATTTGTGTCATAGTCACTAAATTATTTATATATTAAGATACAGAACTCGAAATTAAGATCCGTTAATTTTTCCTGAAACTAGACTCACATGTCTTATTACCATAAAATTTTCAGAATTTTTTGTTTATCCAATTAGTACAGTTTATTCATTAAAGTCACCCCTGTTCTGCTGTCTGACAGTTCTGACCCTTCTTCACTAAAAATTTATTATCTCCTTGTACAGAATTAAAATGATGTTATAGTTTGTTTATATTAAAACTAGACTCAATCAGGATTCTATACATATAAATTTAAGCCTCTAATTATTTTTATTCATTTTTTTATGATTTTTCAAAGTCTGAACAGGGGAACCCGAATTCATTCTGACCTTGTCTCACAAAATTCATTATATCTCAAAATTTATAAATCCATTGCTTACACTGTTTCTTCTATGAGAAACTAGACTCAATAAGATTTAATTCCATATTTTTTTTTCATCTTCTAATTCAATTTATACAATTTATGGTGATTTTTCAAAGTTAGACTACTGCTGCTGTCCATAACTGTTTTAGTGCAAGATATTAATTACCATGTTATAACACCCTTATTTTCTTTTTCTACATCATTTCTCATCACTTTCTCTTATTTTCTTTTCACTAACATATCAAGAATATAGGACCTTTGTAAGAAAACTCTACTATAATATTATTTCCATGATTTATCAACAATAACAAACTTAAAAACATATTAAAATCTTGATGTACTTACCTTATTCTCTTGATACCAATCTTTAACTTGATTTTCTCTCTCCTCCAGCTTCTATTTCTTGAATCCAACTTGATATTCTAACTCCCCATGCTCTCCTTAACATTTTTCTCTCTTGGTAGCTATGGAAATTCATTTGATTTTTGGGTGAAAATGGTGAATTTTTGATAAAAAGACCAAATTGTAAAGAAAGTAAAACTTTCTTTCTTCCTCTCTTTCTCTCACGTTAGTTTGCATGGAAAGGAAAGATGATGAAAATTCTTCATCTTTCTTTCCTTATATACTAAATAAATAATAATAAAATAATATTAAATATCTCATAAAATATTAATAAAATAATATTTATCTAATTAATTAATTTAAAATATCATTAACATAATCATTACATTCTAGAATTCTCTCTCTTACTAATTGACCATTTTGCCCTTCATGATCTTTTAGAATTCCATCCTTGAGTCATCATTTAGTTTGGTAAAATTACAATTTAGTCCCTCATAGTTCTTCACTTATTCAATTTGGTCCTAATTCATCCATTTTCCTTAGTTTCTAGATCATTCTACCCTTAAAATATTTACACTATTGGTCCTTCAACTTTTTCATATTTACACTTTAACCCTTTAAGTCTTGAGTATTTACTCTTAGGCAATAAAACTTTTCTGACTTTTACAATTTAGTCCTTTCCTGAATCAAGATATCATAATTTACTTCCCAATGTTGCCATAACTCAAAACTTCCCTTTTTATCACTTTATTTCCTTATTTTATTATATCAAGGATAATATATTACTGTAAAGATTTTCGAGGTATTACAATAAATGTCCACTCACAATTAAAATGGTCTAATTACCACTTAAGGACTCTTACTTTAAGATTCTATAACTATTAAATACCTTTACTATTAGAATATCACTTTTGCACTTTACGCGATTTAGTCTTTTTTATCAAATTGACTAATTAAACAATAAAATTTCTTAACGAAATCTTCACACAAATATATTATCATGCTGTAAATATTAAAATAATAATAAAATAAATATTTTAACTTCGAATTTGTGGTTCCGAAACTACTGTTTTGATTTAACTAAAAACGGGCTATTACACTTTTATAGTCATAATATCTTTTTTTTTCTTTTGGTTTTTGCCATTTCCACTGTTCTTACCTTCTATTTCTATCCTTTTTCTTTATGTTTCGCAGGTGGCGGTGCACTATCAACGGCGATGGTGGGAAACACACCTTTGCCATTTTGGTGCAATGGCGACAGGAGCGCGTCAAGCCTCGGGTGGCGTGCCCGCGAGGGACCGACGCTAAAGGCTAGGGTTTTTTAGTTTTACTAAAAGATAGTTTAGGTTATGGGCCATTAGGGTTTTTTTTCATTTGGGCCATTTGGGATTGTAAATTTAGGCCTGATATTTTTGTAAATTGACTGTTGTAATGGACTATATTATTTTGGTTTTTTTCATTTGGTTTCTATTTGGGCCGGACGAAATTGGGTACTTACAGTGTAGATTATTCATTTCCTTTTCTTTTATTTTCTAACAAAGAAAATTAAGCAAATGATAAAATTGATTTAAACCTTCTTAGATATTCCTAAGCAAGCTTGATTAGAAGTTGAGCATGGATGAACCGAAGAGAGAAAGGGAGCATGGAACCAAATTGATTTGGGTAAATTTGAGGGTAAGTTTCATATGATGGTCATTTTAGTCATTGAGTGTAGAGCTCCTTTGAAGAATCCGTGAAACAATGTAGTTTAGAAAGGGTGAAAATGTTGTAGGTAAGATAGATAAGGTGGTCATGGGGTTAGTTAAGAGGTTAAGGGAACGGACTTGGAAAACTTTGTTGAGGGTGGACTGACATAAGTCACAATTGACGAGGTCTTCTAGTGAGGTGAGTTTGTGGACTATGTCATTGAGAGATCCAAATTGGTTCGTTAAAGCGATGATGGACGATGATGGTTTGTAATTGTAGGGTGAGAATATGCGAAGCAAGTTTTATTTTGATTTCAACTTTCGCTTTTTCTTTTTTTCATAAACATGAAAAAGTTTTAACAAATGAAAAATATAGAAAAACTACATTAAGAAATGGAGGAAGGAAACTAGAGGGAGAAGTAGAAGAGAATGGAAAAAAAAGGAAAGATAAAAGAACATGAAAGAAAAAAATTAAATTGCTCAAAACAAAACAAAAATATGGGGACCAATTGTATAATTTAACCTAAATTTTTTGTTTGAAATGATGATTTAACGTGTCATGTCAGCTTATAGTTACACCGTTAGTGACAATTAACGACTCAGTAACTAAAATGTTACAACACGTTAACGTAAGTGACTAAAACGTAACATTTCAAACATAAGTGACTAAAATGTAACATGAAGTAAATAAAAGTGACTATTTTGGAGTTTACCCATTTTTTATTAAATTCTAAAATATATAATTCTAAAATTCTAAAAAGATATTTAAATTTCAATTAATTGAAATTTAAATACCTTTTTACATTTTATAACATTTTTTAATTTTTTATATATTATTTTGAATTTTTAAAATTTATAATTAGATATTTTAAACTTTCTATATATTATATAAGATTTTTTTACATTTTTAATTAATATAACTTATATATAATATTAAAAAAAGACAAGTGATGTATTTTAATAGTGGCACGTGGCCGATCAACGTCGATCAATGCCTAATCAACTCTGGCCAACTAAAACACTATTTACTTTGATTGGTCGTTGACCGAGGCAGTAACCGATCACGTGGCACTATTAGGATACACTATATGTCCTTTTTTAATATTATATATATTATATTGATTAAAAATATAAAAAAATTATATATAATATATTAAAAATTAAAATGTTTAAAAATAATTTTTTATAAAATTCTAAAATATATAACTATAAATT
Source organism: Gossypium anomalum (assembly GCA_025698475.1). Lineage (NCBI taxonomy): Eukaryota > Viridiplantae > Streptophyta > Magnoliopsida > Malvales > Malvaceae > Gossypium > Gossypium anomalum. The sequence goes on along the minus strand of CM046963.1, from coordinate 17,091,966 downwards.
TTAAAAATTCAAAATTCTAAAATATTAATATTTTTTTTACATAAAAACACCAAATGTAGCGCTTTGTGATTGAATATAAGATTTTTTTAATGTCTTTCAGAAAATAAACTAAAAATATATAATAGAAGCATACTTCAAAATTGGGGAAAAAGATTTAGGTATCAAAGTAAGAATATGAATATTCTTCAATGATCAAATCATGAATTAAGTCGAAGATGGGAGATGACACTATTATAACCCCAGTTATGGATTTTGGGCTAGTTTTCTATTTCTGTTACAATTGAAAAATGCTTTTAAAATAAATGTTTTTACAAAAATTATGATTGTTAATTTTTAGAGTTTTATATTGCTACCTAAAATTGTAATTGAATGTTAAAATGTTATTTTTAGACATGATAATAGAAAGTAAAAAAATAGTTAATTTATATGATATTTAAATTATTTAATATAATGATATATGAAATATAAATTTTAAACACCTTTTAAATAATTAACATAAAATATTTGTAAAAATAATAATATAAAATATTTTAAAAAATTAAATATAATAATACATAAGATTTAAATCATTTAACATAATGATAAATGTATTAATAATCCAATATAATGATAAATGGAATATTTAAATAATTTAATATAATGATATATCAAATATAAATTAATCTATTTTATATACTTTTAAATAATTAATATAAATAATGATATTTTAATAATTTTTACGAAACGCAAAAGTTAAAAGCACCCAACTTTTGCATTTAGGTGGAAAAATTCTTTTTGTCTACACTTTTGACTCCAAAAATTAAGTACTCTTTATTACTTTTGTGGTAAAAAAAATTGACTTGAAAGTACTTCTCCACCGCAATGGAGAGCGCACCCTATTTTATATGCTATGAATAAGTTGTGAATTTAATTTTTATACTTTAATTTGATTAATTTTAATCTTTATACATTTCGAATTTCAAGTCTTAATCTTGACCCAAATAGTAGTAATTAAATTTGTTTGGTTAAATTTTGTTATTGTTATTGTATATGTAATATTGTAGATTTAGTCTATATCCACTAATTTGATTATTTTTAGTTTTTATATTTTTTTAATTTTGAAATTCCATTTTTTACACAAATGATACTGATGAATCAATTGACTAAATCTTTTACAAATTATATAGAGAATAACAAGCTAACATAATGTTACGTATGTGAAAATATGTTCGTCGCATAAGATTTTAGTAATAAATTTAATGATTAATATTTTTTAAAAATAAATGTCTACTATTTATCTTTAAAAATAGGTAATATTTAATTATGACTAATACTTTAAAATTCAAAAAATATAAAAAATTAAATTCACATCTTACACAAGGATTGATGGCAAGATTTAGGTATTTTAAAATTTTTTTTTAAAGAAAGGTTCAAAGGCTTTCCTTTTCTGACACAGACATGGTGTTTTGGACCATTTTACCAATCAAAAACACATTTCCTACTTTATTTACGGAAATGGGCTACTTTTTTCATTATTTATCGGAATGGGTCGAAAACACTAAGGCTCCGTTTGTTTTCCAGTAAAATATTTTCCGAAAAAGCTTTTCAGCCTTTTCCAATGTTTGTTTGGCTGAAAATAATTTTCTAAGGTAAAATGTATTACAAAACACGAGAAAAGAAGCCCATAATTTAGGAAAATGCCTTACCCTTTTTATTTCAGTAAGACATTTTCAGGAAAAGAAGCCAACACGGATCTTCCCTTCCCCTTCCCCTATCCTTAACACCCCGATCTTCTGCTTGCCGTCAGGTAACAACGATTCTCAACACCAAACACCGACGTTTATCTTTGATTTTCCCCATCTTCACATTTCCTTGTCAAAATCTGCACTGGTGTTCATCTTCCTCTCTCGAGGGTAAGAACGAAAAAAATTGATATAGGGAAAGGGTGTTGTCTTTCTGATGTTCAAATTTGGTTTGTCGTTAGCCGATTTGAGGAAAGTAAAAAAAGAAACATGTGTTAACTGCAGTTGATAATCTAGATGAAGAGTTTGCTTTGATCCGTGAAATTGTTGATACTTATAATTATGTGGCTATGGATATTGATTTCCCGGGTGTGGTTCTACGCCCTGTGGGAACTTTCAAGAATATAAATTATTATAATTACCAAACTTTGAAAGACAATGTTGATATGTTGAAATTGATCCAATTGGGTCTCACTTTTTCGGATGAGAATGTGAACCTTCACATTTGTGGAACTGATAGCTTTTGCATTTGGCAATTCAATTTCCATGAGTTTAATTTAAGCGAAGATATCTTTGCTAGTAATTCAATGAATTTGCGCCAGTGTGGGTTTGATTTCAAGAAGAATAATGAGAAAGGTATCGATGTGAAGTGGTTCGGTGAGCTTTTGATGTCGTCTAGGGTCGTGTTGAATGATGATGTCCATTGGGTCACCTTTTATAGTGGATACAACTTCGGGTACTTGCTTAAGCTTTTAACTTGCAGGAGTTTGCCTGATAGTCAAGCTGGGTTTTTCAATTTGATCAAGAGATATTTCCCCGTGGTATACGATATCAAGCACATGATGAAGTTTTGCAACAGCCTTCATGGTGGTTTGAACAAGCTCGCCTAGTTGTTGGAAGTGGAAAGAGTCGGTGTGTCCCATCAAGCTGGTTCCGATAGTTTGCTCACTCCGTGCACCTTTAGGAAGTTGAGAGATAACTTTTTCAACAGCTCCACAGAGAAATATGCAGGTGTATTGTATAGCCTAGGTGTCCAGAATGGATAGAATACTAATTAGAAGAAAATAATTGGAAAAAAAGTGTTGATGGATGTAGACTACTTAGAGTTTGAGCCTAAATTTTCTTTGTGTACATTGTCAAAAAAAAAAGGTATTTTTGATTTAGCTGTGACTTTTCTACTTTTGCTTGCATTGTAACTGAAACCTTAACTGGTTTTTCCAGTTGAAGTCCAGTGTAAATTACGCAGTTAGTGTTTCTATCTTTTTCAATAATAATCATAATCATTTGCATCTTATTGACTTGGATTATATTTCTACAATTTGTGTTTATTTCTGAAAATTTCTGTTTATTTCAATTACTAGCTGCACTAGGATCCTCTTGAATAAAACATTGCTAGTTATTAGGAACTTTGGAGTTGCAATTTATGCACTAAGATGACAGATGATGGATGGGGTTGAATTCCTGCATATGAGTTCAGATATGGTTCATATATTACAAACGGGAAAGGGGATGACAATTACAGAGTTTGAATCCTAGTTTTTGTAATACCAACAAAGGGCTTAACCACTGCATCCTTAAGATGTTGGCAGATATGGTTCATATAGTGTATATTGTTAATGACTTATTAGCATTTTCTGAGGTCTGAGCAAGCTTGGTGCCTTTCGTTTGAATGAAAGAAGGATTAGCTCTTGAGATGTGGCTAAGAGAACTAGAATCATTGAAACTATGGGTGATATTTCCAGATGTGGGATTAACCATTTTTGAGTGAGTACTTGTTGATTGCAATATAGGCTTTGTTGCATGCTTAAAAGGAAAAAGCTTGCTAGGCTTCTACCGGATTGGCATACTGCATTATGCAATACAGGCAAGAAAAATATAAATTTATTAATATATATTTATAATAAACTCAATTAAACAATAAAAAGATAATAAATTCTTAAATATATATCTGTTTCATTTAAAACAATTTTTATGAAATATTTTCAGGAAATTTGCCAAACAACAGAAAATATTTTACACAGATTCATCCAAACACCAAAAAAGTAAATCATTTCCAGAAAAATAAATCATTTTCCAGAAATTATTTTTCGAAAATTATTTTACTGGCGAACAACGGAGCCTAAACGCGTCCACAAGGAGCATTTTAAGGGGAAATACAGGCTAAAACGAGTCCCTGAGGGAGCATTTTGCCATGTCAGCACAAAAAAAGCGCTGATGTGGACGCGCTTTGTTGATGTGGGAAAACGCCCCCTCAAGGACACGTTTTAGCCCGTGTTTTTGACACCTAATGGTCATTTAAAATTTTGACCGTTAGGGGGTCCAATGGTAAAAATATATATAAAAACTCATCCCTCTTATTTTTTTCACACAAACATTTCTTTCAAAATTCTCAAAAAAGCCTTCAAATTTCTCCCTAAATTTCTCAAAGCTCTCTTTAATTAATTATTTCCTTTAATTTTTTTCTAAATTAGTTTTTTTTTTTTATAATTTCAAAGATATTTGATCATGTTAACAATTACCAAAGAATTAATTCGTCTCGATCATAAACATATCTCCGTCGAACAAATGAAAATGGTAAGGGTTAATTTCAATTTTTGAATATTATTTAATTTTTTTTCATTTATGTAATTTTCATTAATTTTCATTTTATAACTTTTTATAACAATCTGTAGATCGGGTGTTACAATGTTATATTCGTAATATGCCTGGTCCTCCATCACCATTGATAGAAAATTACTTAATGGAAGCGGGTTTCTGGCACGTGGTCAATATAGGCCGGGGGTGCAAGTTGGATCCGAGACTCATCAGCGCGTTCATAGAGAGGTGGAAACCCGAGACGCACACATTCCATCTTCCATAAGGAGGGTGTACGATCACTTTAGAGGACGTATAGTTACAATTGGAATTACCGGTGGATGGGTCCGTACTCACCAGGTCTGCTCAATTTGCTGACTGGGGAGCTATATGCTACGATCTTTTAGGTGCAATTTCGGATAATATTTACGGAGGTCGGATCAAGATGGGCTGGTTAATAAACACATTCCTGGAGCCGGGGAATGATTCGACTGAAGTAGAAAGAATACAATATGCTCGGGCATATATCCTTAAGATAATTGGAGGTTATCTGATGCCAGACTTGTCACGAAACCTCGTACATCTGAGTGGCAACATTGTAATGGAAGATGTGCGAGGCGACGAAACCAAATAAAGCCAAAATCGGATGTTGCCTATTACTACTACAACCATGGGCTCAGTTTTGCTTTCTATTTTTACGTCTTCGAGTGAACCACCCATATACATTCTCACTCATAACAAGGTAAAATTTATATTAGAATTTACAATTATTACATAGATTTAAAATATAATTTTATGCTAAAAATTTATTTAATTAGGTGGAACTATGCGACGAGTTATGTTGGAATACTTACTGCTCTTGAAGATATACGGCTTTTATTAGACCAACGGTTGAAAATGCATGTAAGTATTATATAAAATATATACACATAACATAGTCGCTTCATATTTAGTATTTAGTATTATATATAACCAATATTTTTATCACGTTCATATAATTTCAATGGACACCATATGAGGATTTGAGAATTCGGGCAGTAATTCCGGACGAATTCTTTCAAAACTCAAACATTTGGCATGTTAAGGTCTCATTGGTCAACTATGCTACTGTCGAGATGCACCAGACGGATAGAGTGTTGCGGCAATTTGGATTCCGACAACCGATTCTCGTGACACTTGAAGTGCTAGATGATGAGCACAAAATCGACTTACGGCAATCGAATACGCATTGGCCAGTATTCTTCTTAGAATATATCAAAATTTGGGAAAATCGGTATGATCATGTACCTACTTGAGAATCGATCATTGTTCTAGAGTTAGCGTGTGCGTCGGATTACATGCCATGGTTTAGGATTCATGACAAGCCATATTTACTCTCAGAAGAGCAGAGGCATCGGTAAATCTATGTCGAAAGGGAACGACAGGGCCCGTTAAATCCAAGAAGAAGGGATGATGAGACGGGCCTATTAACAGCGCTCACATAATCATCGGGCCCAACGCCTCAAGTGACGATGCCCACACCACAGCCTTTTCAAATTATGCTAGGTGCGTATCCTAGCCCTTATATGTTTCCTTTTCCCAGTTCTATGCCAAGTTGGAATGCATGGCCAGATTCATCTCATTTTCTAATGACTCCAACTTAACCAACGATATATAGGCCATCGTCGTAGGAGGGATCGCACGAGGCACCATCGGGGAGCACATCTAATTTCCAATCCCCATTTCGTTATGGGATTCAAACACTTCTGCCATGGGTGATGCAAACACCTCCGCATTCTTTATTCTATCAAGGTGGGTCATCCTCCCAACACCCATAACCAGAACAACCACAACCCTCGCTGAAGCAACCACAACCTCCGCCGGAAGTTAAATCAAAAAGGAATCCAACGCGTAATCGTCGACCACCCCCATGTAGCACTAATTTCGACCGGTACATATATTGATTTTTTTAATATATTTGTACAAACTATTTTTATATTGTTTTATTTAATAAAAAAAGCTATTTTGAATATTTTAATAGTAAAATATTTTTATATTTTGTCCTATTTAATAAAATAGAAGTTCTTTTGAATAAGGCAATAGAAATAATGCAACATAGTTTCATTTAAGCAATGATCAACTATTTCGATTTGGACATGTTTGAATTGTATGACCTGGGTTCCTACACCATTCGCACAACTTCTGTTGGTTCGTTCTTTCCCAGATATGCATATTATCATGTATTCTACTTGAGAAAGGTCGACCTTTTGGTTTATGATACAATTCTCTATTCGGTAACAACTTAAACAGAGCAAGCAATACAGACGACCATTTGTGCTCATCTGGGACCGGTGGGAATACATGTCTCCACACGTTGTACATGTATTTTATTTTGTACACTTCGTCGACATAGCTTATGAGATCCAAATGGAGATTCTAACAAGTTGCAATTGTATGAGCGCATGGATAATGAAGTGTGTCAAACGTTCCACAATCGCAAGTCCTATTTTTCAGATGTACACAATATTGCCCGTCGGTAATACCTTGGTTCGGTCTGTCAAACTCTGTCACATGAAACCATAGGTTGTCGAGATTGTGACATACTGTGTGCATGGTGTTGGCCCGCGCCTTCGCCTTGTTAATTTCTTGTAATACCTTCCGGCACCATACATGGCCTCCCTGCATTTTGCCTTTATAACTCGCTGCTCGTTTTCGAAAAGTGTCACCAAACGGAAATATGTCTCCCGCACAACCGAGGCTATCGGTAAATAAGACATTCCTTTTAGAACAAAATTTATGCATTCAACCAAGTTTGAGGTCATATAACCATATCGTAGGCCGTCGTTGTATGCTTGTGTCCACTAATCGAAAGGTATGTTACAGAGGTAATCCGCACCTTGATCGTTAACTAACTACAAAATCACCAACATCTCATAAAAACGATCTTTATTGATCTCGTACCCTGTCAATATAAGTTGATAGTGAAAATTACATACTACTCTTCCATTCAGAATAAATTGAATATTACAAACGAAATTATATTGGTAGAGTTAAATACCCATGTTGGTCACTTGTCGTCATTCAGTGATAGACCGATATTACCCATAGTAGTTGGACGTAACGTGTCTTAGACAATACTGATAATATGTGCGATCCCATAGGCTTCCCTATCACTTAATTGCGGCTAGTATTCTAGTGTTTCGATCCGATATAACGCAAATATCAGGTTAGGGGTAGATATGCCCCATCAACCTAGAAAAAAAATCTCAGTCACCACCTGACTTCCTCGGTGTTATTGCAAATGCAATTGGAAGGATTCTCCCACCGCTATCTTATGCCACAGCTAGCAATAGCTGATGGGTATATCTACCATACATAAATGTACCGTCAATTTGTACCAATGGCTTGCAGTACACAAATATATCCTTATATTACTTAAAGCTCCAGAACAGATGCTTGAACACTTGGCATCTACAGAGCAATCGATCATTATAGTACACAGGGCCCATTTCAAGGTCTGTTATGCAACCTGAGACGTACCTCTCCAGCACCTGACACCACTGTCACACCTCATTATATGAAGTCTCTCACCCACTATGAATATTTTTCAACACCTTCTGCTTAGCTATTTAAGCCTTGTAGTAAAAGGGCGTTTGCCTTAATTGGCTACGAATATTGGTAATTAATACCAACACAGAAGTCTTGGGATCCGCCTTTACCATCGGTAGTATTAAGCTAGCTATCATATCTGAATCCATCTTAGGATGATCTTGTGAAACACCTATCAACGAATTACGTTAAATAATGCAACATTAAGTAATAACACTATTATTCAAAAACCCTAAACATCCAGTGATACTGTACTGGCAACACAGGTATGTGGACCTTTTTACTTCTTTATCTCCCATAAGCTTGCCTTTTTTTCCTAACCGAAGCCATGATTTTCCACGAACATGTACCGTCTTTCACTGCACACTTGGCCTTGAACTTTTCAGATTTGGATTTAACCATGTGGTAGTTAACCCCGTTCATGATGTTATGTTATTTTAATGCACCAAGAAAACTATCCTTACTGGAAAACTCCTTACCAACTTCCAATTCACCCTAATCCAACGACGAACTTGTACGATCACGCCTTTATTGTGGTAGATCTGGAAACTCCAACGCATCATTTACTAATAGATCAACATTATGCATATAGGTTGGAGGCGAGTACGCTGTGAATCGCGGATCTTCTTCTTCATCTTCATTTGAACCCCTTTACCATCTTTAGATTCAGTTAGAATAGGCTCCGGTTTGGAAAATAATACAACTTCTGCACCATCAGGGCCGGGTTCTCGAGATGGATCCACATCGGACTCATCATCCAATCTACCATCATCTACAACGTACGAGGTCCCCTCCCCGGTGGACGTCGTAAAGAGTACATCATCCCTTCTTGTGAACATTTCGTAACATCCCCAATCAAATATGGATTACCAACCACTAGACGTTGATGTCATTCCCCAGTACGTATTTTCAGCATTGACCATCGACCCACCGAGGTGCATGTCCCATCCACTAACCGAGTGTCATGCAGGAGCTGTGTATTCCATACTGCCACTAAACGCGAGTGCTTCCGTGTTTTGCCCCCCACTAACGGAGTGTCGAGCAGGGGTCGTGTATTCTTCTCAAACAAAGTAGATGTTGAAGTTGCAAATGCTTCATTTGGCGATGAAAATTGTACATATAACTCAAGATAGGCTGACCCACTAGCGAGATGAGTCTGTACCATCGCCTCCAGGCTACTACCACCTTTGATATCAAATGAGTCATATTTCACGGGATAAACCAAAACACAAAATTGATACTTAATAGACGAAACTCTCATTGGCGTCGTTCAGAAGATTTTGCACCTAAGTCTTTTACGAAGTTCTGTCAAATCTATGTTATAGTTAAAAATCAGTCGCGCTGTGTTCTCCGATAAAAAAACAATGCCGTTCTCGGTGTCACGGACCTCACCATCATAGTAAATAACAGCACTAATACGTTTACTCATCTTCAATTTCTATTCTGCTTAGCCTCTCTAATTTTTCTTGCTGTAACTTATGCAACATGAGAATGAAATTTGGCTCATTTATAGCCTAAGGCCAAGTAAGAACTACTGTAGAAAAAGAACATCCACGTGGGAGCTTTTTTCAGTAATTTTAAGAACTACTGTAGAAAAAGAACATCCAAGTGGGAGCTTGTTTCAGTAATTTTGCTGACAGTGCATCCTGCTTAAAGCATTTTTTACACTATTTTTTCAAAATCCTCTTCTCAAAATTATTTTTTAGGAACTACTATAGAAAAAGAGCATCCACGTGAGAGCTTTTTCAGTAATTTTATTGATAGTGCATCTTCCTTAAAGCGTTTTTGACACTATTTTTTCATAACCGTCTTCTCAAATTTATTTTTTTAGGAACTACTGTAGAAAAAGAGCGTCCACGTGGGAGCTTTTTTCAGTAACTTTGTTGACAGTACATCCTGCTTGAGACGTTTTTGACACTATTCTTTTAGAACTGTCTTCTCAAAATTATTTTTTTAGGAACTACTGTAAAAAAAGAGCGTCCACATGGGAGCTTTTTTCAGTAATTTTGCTGACAGTGCATCCTGCTTGAAGCGTTTTTGACACTATTTTTTTAGAACCGTCTTCTCAAAATTATTTTTTTAAGAACTACTATAGAAAAATGGTGTCCACGTGGGAGCTTTTTTTAGTAATTTTGCTGACAGTGCATCCTACTTGAATTGTTTTTGACATTATCTTTTCAAAACCTTCTTTTCAAAATTAATTTTTTTGAAACTACTGTAGAAAAAAAAACAAGATCTTTCTTGTCAATATAATTTTTTCTAAACCCTAAACTTAAATCCTATTACAAAAACCCTAAAAGCTAAACACAGTTATTTTTTAAAAAAATTTAAACCCTAATTAAATTAATTTTCTTAAAAATCTTAAACCCTAATTTAATTAATTTATTTAAACCCCCTAAAACCTAATTTAATTACTTTTTTTTAAAAAAACTCTAAACCTTGATTTATTTTTTAAAAAAATTTCTAAACCCTAAACAAATAAAACCCTAAATTATTTTAACAAAGCACTAACCCTAAACCCATAAACCCTAGGCACTAAACATTGAAATAGCCCTAACCCTAGAAAAACACGGGCTAAAATGCGCCCCTGAGGGAGCGTTTTGCAATGTCAACAAAGCATGTCCACGTCAATGTGTTTTTTGCTGACATGGCAAAATCGCTTCCTAAGGGACGCGTTTTGCTGGAATTTCTTCTTAAAACACTTTTACGTGGACGTGTTTTAGTGTTTTCGGCCAATTCCGGTAAGTAATGAAAAAAGTGACTCATTTTCGTAAATAAAGTAAGAAATGCTCCTTTATTGGTAAAATGGTCGGTGTTTTGTTTAAAACATTATAGAAAAACAATTAATTTTTAATTTTTAATAATGAAAATACCAAAAAAATTCAATTTTTAAATTTATTAATTAATTTTTATACCTTTATTTTTAATATAATTTATTTTTATATTTTATAATGATATTAATTAGTCTAAATAAAAAATATCGTTAATTTTTCGATTAAAATATTATGTGATTATATATAATTTGAATGTTAATTTTGATAGCTGACACATGGCTTCCCATTTCTTTTGGAGGTTAAGACAATGGTTAAATTTCAATTTTGGCTCTTATACTATACTGAAACTTGCGATTTAATTTATATATTTCAATTTTTGACATAATCCAATCCTCTACTTTTATGATGTCATTAATTAATCTAAGTAAATTATTTCCGCCTAAACTTTTTTCTTATCCAAATTAACCCTTAAACTTGACAATTGTGACTTGAACTTGTTTTTGTCGAGGAATGCACCTGGAAGGCCTCTATATTATAGAGATATGATTAAATAGTTCATCTATTATTAAATAAATCGTTTTAGTCCTTTTTCTATTAAAAAACATTAAATAATGTCAACTTGAAATAGATATAGCATTTTTTTTATTTAAAAATTATAATTTATTGTTTAACAGCATTAACTTTTTAAAAATTTTTATTGTTCGGTAGATAAAATCTTTTATTTAAAATTGAACTGCAATTGGAAAGAACAATTTTCACAACATTTTTATATAAATGATAATTTTATTGCAATTTAGACTTATTTATCTCATTATAATAATATAGAGGCTAAAATGACCTCCCAAATTAATCCATGATATTATTAAGAAATTAAACCCTTACAATAATAATAATAATAATAAATTAGTCACCTGGGAGAACCTTATCTAGTGACCATCATGACCCGCAATTTAAAAGTTTTAATTGATAATGCGATACAAGTACACTGTTCACTGGAATTTTTGCTCTTAAAAATTTGTGCTAATAAAACATGTATTGCCATTCCCCCAAGTACATATGTACTATTTGAGAAATACCAGTGGGATCACTCCGTTGACCACATTAGTAGCTCCTAAATTGTTAAATGCCAACATTTCACGAAACAAATTTAACTTCTAGGATCAGTTATATCGAAATTCAATGAAAAAACCAAGCTTGGATACAAAAATGTTATAATAATTAAAGATTAAAAAAAATATCAGATTGGAGGCTAATCTCATGAAAAAACTAACATTTCTAAAATAAGTATTACTGAAAACTAATAAATAAAGGAGTGCAATTAAACAATTACATCGTCAATATGTTGCAGGGAGAATGGCAGAGGATCCATCCAACTTCAACCCAAGGCATCGATTAGAACTATACTTGGATGAAATTTCATAATCATTTTCTTTATATTACTTTCTATAATTTATGTAATAAATAAGAGAATGATAAAAAATAATTTCCAGTCAGGCTCAGAATCATCATTTGACAAACAACTATTGTAAAGAAATATAAAAACAGAAGCACTAGCCTTATCACATTGGCATTGTTACAACATGAAGCAGCCGATCGCAGGATTACAAGAGGACACGGATTCGAGTGCACTGAAACGCATTATCTTCCTATTTAATAGTTGAGAAAAGACTATGAGTAGTTCTAGACATTGTAGCAAAAAGAACAGATATGATAAAAAAACCTATAATGAGATTAATATTTAAAAAAAAAAAAAAAAAAAAAAACAGAAGCAAAATTGCTCCCTGGGACAAAAATGGAGCTTACATTGTTGCAGTGGAGATGGTAAGGGTTCAGATGCTAAATAAACTTTATATCACTTATCACTAGGTTTAGCACTAGCCTTTTCACGCTTTCTCCTCTTACTCCTTTTCTTCAATAATCCTTTCTCTGCTAGTGTCTTGAGTTTCTGCTTTTTACGTTCTTTCACTTTCTCCTCAAACCCATCGTCCATCATTTTCATCGTGGCCACACGTTTAGCTTTCAATATCTGCCGATCGGAACCAACTTGCATAAGATGCTAGTACTAGTGTTGTTAATTCGGATAAATATCATAAACTACTATGCTGAAAACAAGCCAACTCTTTTGAAATGCCAAAAACCTTAAAACAGCACTAGTAATCAATCAGTGCTTCAAGTACCGATTAAATGTGCTACATTTGCAGCTCTCCCTGAACATTACATATTTGGAACATGCCTAAATAGCATGTTTTCTTTTATTCCTCTTAGTATAATGCAGTAGAGCATTAGATGGGATTGCATAAGCAATTCACACACTGCCGATACTGAGAAGGTTGAGTTGTGACAGTAGTCTAAATGAAATGGCTCATAAATTTAAATAGAAAAACTACCAAAAAAAGAATAATCTAACATATCATACCTTTGTGAAGTCAGACAGGACTTCATTCTCTTTGCATTCAAAATTTTCCAATTGTTTTCCTAGTTCCGCTTCTATTTCATGAACAAGATCCACATCATTCTGCAAATCACATTACTCGAATAAGCAACTCAGGCAAATGGACTAGAATCTTTGTACGAAAAAAGCCTCTTTATTAGATCAGGAAAAGAGGAGACTACCCATAACATACATAAACATTATAACCCACACAAATCTTGGCATTGAGGAGGGTAATAGAGAAAACAGAAGGTGACAACACCTTTTTTATCAATAAGGTTCTAATCTGAAACGAGAGGGGAGAAAAGGCTTTATTTGTTGACAAGGTTCAAATCCAAATTGATTGAAGCTGCTTCCTTATCTACCGAAAAGTATTATGTTATATAGAAATCAACCACGTATACAGCACATATTACAGGAAACATGAGCAGAATATCACCTACGCATTGTTTTATGGATGACAACTCTATTTAAGGCATAAAATACAATGGAGTATATGCTATCCCCTTAGTATATTGTAAATGACAAAAATCTAAAGTCTTTACAATTCTGAAGGCAAACAACAAATTCCTGGCAGGGAAGGATGTATGAAACAAGTCACTAGATAAGTCTCATTTCTAAAATTTAAACTCTTCAAGATTTATAGGAAAACCTTTCTACACTGGTCTTCATGGTCCAGCAACCCTCAAAAACCATATTCAATGTCAACAACCACTTCATACTCACCTCAGTAACAAAGCTCACAGCCAATCCTCCTCTACCAGCCCTTGCAGTTCGTCCCACACGATGAACATAATCCCTAGGATACCTGCAACAGATGCAAGCTAATTTTAGTGCCCAAACAAACTCTAGAGAAACTAAGGAACTAAGAAATTTCTTAATTAATAGCACCTGGGAAGGTCATAATTAATGACAAGATCAACTGTAGGAATGTCTAAACCACGACTAGCAACATCAGTAGCCAGCAGTATAGAAACTCTTCCAGATTTAAAATGCTGCACTGCTGAAAGCCTTAGTGCCTGTGATTTTAATGAATGCAGAGCTGCAGCTTCCACTTCAAGTTCTTCTAATAATAAACTTAAAAGATGACAATCTCTGCTCCAAATTTTCAAGAATAAGAAGTAAATGTCAGAATAGAACCGTACGAAGAAATACGTGTTTATTTTTAAGAAGAGAAGAAAACTACCATACTGAACTCGCCAGGAAAATAATGAGTGGTTTAGGGAGAAAACAGCAGAAAATCAATAGAATTAAAGCCGAAAAGCAAGATAGATGTTGGAACTCTAGAAAAATATAAGGTTTCATCAAAACCTCCAGTTTCTGTCTATTACTTGAGAGAAAATAATAATGTGACTGCAAATATTTTACAGCTTATTTATACTAGGGTTTCTTACAAATAAATTTTAAATCCTAGCACTAGATTTAAACCTTACAAATAAAGGTTTTCTACAAGATAACTAATAGCCCTGGATTTATACTAGGTTTTTTTTCAAATAAAGTTTTAATCCTAAAACCTTAAGGAAGGCAAAGGCTTTTCAACTAGTTAATCCCTATAACCTACTGAGATAGAATACAGCTTTGCACTATGCCAGCACAAGCACTGATAGGACAGCTTTGCTATATTTTCCCCAACTTTATTTGAAGTTAAAATAAAAGGATAAGATGGATAACTAGATGAAGGATAGTATCATAATTTGCAAATACATGCAATGTCCAATAGGTCCTTTAAGAAATTGAGTGCCTACCACAGAAACATTTGTAATCATACAAAAACTTGGATTTATTGCATGTTCAGTTTTTTCCCATCTATAACATACTGATCAGAAGAAAGAAAAAGAACCAATTGACTCAAAGGTTTAATACCTGCATCTTGAGGCGAATATCATGGCTGAGCGGATATTCATATCTTCCATTTTAGACAAAATGTGAACAAGATAAGCATCCTTCACAGTCTTTGGGATGAAAACATACTGCTGCTTAAGTGTTTCAACTGTCCTGAAGCCTTCATAAGCCTCATAGAAGTAGGCCTTGTTGGCAGAAAGCTCTAACAGTGTTTGCAGGTTACTGGTCATTGTTGCAGAAAATAACAAAGTTTGTCGGTTTTTTGGCAAGCATTGGAAAATCACTCTTAATTCCTCCTCAAAGCCAACATCCAAAACTCGATCTGCTTCGTCCAAAACTAAAAACTAAAAAAAAAAAAAAAAAAATAGCAAGGGAAAGAATATGTAAATGAGGAACAATTTCAAAACAAGCCTATTTATTTATTTAGCATGCAAGGTTTAAAGAGGTCAATGATCAGAAGAGAATCTCAACATGCTGATCTCCTGCTTTCCCGACCCATGGATGGCTGTCAAGGATAGTTAGAAATATCATGATCCAATTGTTAACTTTCAACAATCTTACTCTAAAAAGTTCATCCTATTTTCTGACAGAATAAATTCCATTCTGAAGATATACAAATCTTCTCGTTATTTAATAATAAGCAATGAATACAGAATCAGTTAGACTCGATCCTAAAATTACATAATATTAGATGAGACGACCTTCTCCATCCCATTCCAGTTCTGAAGATATATAAATCTACCTGTCATCTATTAATAAGCAATGAATACAGAATCATTCAGACTTAATCCCAAAATCACATAATATTAGATGAGACAACCTTCTCCATCCCTTAGTCCCTGTCATATGCCCCGGCATCTTTTTGAAGATTCTTGACTAGCAAATTGTTCAAAACTATTTATATCAAATTATACAAATGCAACAAAATGATCCTAATTTGTCCCAGATTTCAACAATTCATCCACCAAGTGATAAGCTTGCAAAACAGAAATATACACATAAGCTATTAGTTCAAATGTTTTATCCATCATTCCCAATTTTACAAAACGAAACACAAATTCCATAGTCATTTACTCAATTTAAAGCAAATCAGGTCACCACTCACCAGCCACTTATCCCCATTTGGCCAAATTATTAGATAATTAAATTTTATTATCCAAAAATTAAATCAATCGAAGTCGCATTCTAAATTTGTCAGGTTCACTTTTCACATAATCTACTGCATAATCATACACTAGAAAACAATTTTCATCAAAATCCGTTCTTCGTCAATCATGAAAACTAACAATGAAGAAGAATATGAGGGATTTACCTTAGTTCTTTGAAAGACTTTAGGAATATCAGGATTTTCTTCAAGCAAAACTTTGACTCTTCCAGGTGTGGCCACAACCACATGCGGCCTTGAAACCAAGGCTTTCGCCTGCGTAATCATATCCATTCCACCCACCACCACTGAGCACCTCAAATGCAAACAAGACCCCAATGCTCTAAACTGCTCTGCCAACTGAAAAGCAAGCTCCCTCGTCGGAGTAATCACCAGCGCAAAAACCCCATAAGGATCCTCCGCTAAACGGTTCAATATTGGTAGAGCAAACGCCGCTGTTTTGCCACTTCCCGTCTGAGCTATCCCCAACACGTCACGACCAGCAAGTATTTTAGGTATGCAGTGGGTTTGAACCGGCGTTGGTTTTCGCATTCCGAGTTCTTTGCATGTTTGGATGGCCCATTCGGCTAGGCCCAGGTCGGAGAAAGCAGAAATTGAGGTGGCATCAGCAGCGGCGGATGAGGAGGAAATTTTTTCCAATTGGGGAGTTTGGGGAATAGGGTTTTGGGAGGGCTTAGGGGTTTCACTTGGTTTGGCTCTACGGGGTTTAGAGAAAAGAGGAAAGCTTTTGTCAACTAAAGTTGGAGAATCTTTTTGTTCCATCGAAATATAAGAAAACAGAAACAATCAAACAGCACTGCTGCAATAGAATATAAAAGATACAGTGATTAGAACTTCCCACACATACTAAAATGTAGAAAAGAAAAGAACGAACTAGAAGGAAGACTTTCTATAACTTTACCCACAATATAAAACCAAAGGCAGAGTCTGTTATTATTATTATTATTATTATTATTATGAAGCGGTCTCAAACCTTCGTTACCCGGACTCGGCAATTTCGGGTGAAGTACCTGTGTCAACACGGATTCCGACACGGGATACGCGTCAGATCCAGCAAAAACCAGCGGACAGGGCGGTGGGCGAGAACTTAGATGAGAAGAGAAGAGAAGAGAAAAAACACTGATTTGCAGAGACGAGAGAGAGAAGATGGACGATGGTAGGGGAAAGATGATGACAATAGAAGGAGGAGAAAAGACTATTCAAATAAATGAACAAAAAGTTAGGGTTAATAAATCGGTAGGTCAGGGAAAGCTTGTACCAACTTAATATAGGTTTTCCCTGGAAAAAAAAAACTAAAAATGATTTTTTTAAAGGTTTCTTTTTTAAATTTTGCTAAATCATTTATATATTCAATAATCTTGGTAAACTTTTAAATATTTCGATAAATTTTTATAAATATCAGTGAATAGTTAATTTTATATATATATATATATATATATATATATTGGAAATATTAGTAAAGCTTGGTAAATCGTCATTAGATGTTTTGTTAAATTTTATAAATATTGGTAGTAAAAGTCTAAATGTGTTTGTCGAAATGAAAATATTTTAGTAAAAGTTTAAATGTATTGATCAATTGTTAGATATTTTAGTCAACTCTTATAGTCCTTAAATATTATGGTAAATCACTATAAATATTGGTAAAGTCTCTAAAATTTTGGTAAAACTTAGATGCTATGGGATGGGATACAAATGTAATTCCTAGAAATTTTGTAATTTTTTAAGAAATTTTGCTAAACCCTTAGAAACATTGGAAAAGTTTTAGAAATCTTGGTGAAAGTTTAAACGTGATGATCAAAGGATGGGATATAATTAGAATTATTGTTAAATCCTTAGATATTTTGGTAAATATTGGTAAAGTCTTAGATATTTTGATAAATATTTAAAAATATTGGTAAACCCTTTAGTATTCTTATAATTCTTGGATATTTAGCTAAATCCTTAGAAATATTGGTTAATACTTAGACATTTTCGTAAATCCTTAGAAATTTTGATAAAAGGTTAAAAATTTTCTTAATTTTTTTTTTTTGTAAATATTTTACAAATTTGGTAAATCCTTAGATAATTTAGCAAATTGCTATAAATATTGGTAAAGTCTTACAAATTTTTTATTTTTTGATAAATTTTGGTCAAAGCTTATAAATATTGTTAACTCCTCAAATATTTTGGCAATTCTTTAATAATTTGACAAATTGTTATAAATATTGGTAGTGATATAAATTTTGGCAAAGACCGACAAATTTTGTTACTTTTTAAGAAATTTTGGTAAATGCTTAGAAATATTGGTAAATCCTTAGATATTCTGATAAATCCGGTAAATCGTTAGATATTTTGATAAATGCTTAAAAATATTGGTAAATCATTAGATATATTGTTGAAGTCTCAGAAATATTGGTAAATTGTTAAATATATATTGGTAAAGTCTCCAAAATTTTGATAAGGGCTTGGAAACATTAGTAAATCCTCTGATATTTTAGTAAAACCTTAGAAATTTTGGTAAATTGCTAGAAATGTTGGTAAAGTCTCAGAATACTTGATAAAGGCTTAGATGTGTCGATCGAGTATGAGATACAAATGAAATCCTTAGAAATTTTGATCAATCATTAGAAATACTGATAAATCCTCAAATATTGTGGTAAAAGCTTTTGTTAATTTTTGGTAAATCTTTAACAATTTTGGTAAATCCTTTGATAAGTTCGTAAAGTCTTAGATATCATGGTAAATCCCTAAAAAATTCAACAAATGGTTAGATTAATTAGTAAAGTCTAGAAGTGTGCATGGGCCGAGCTACCCAGCCCGACCCGAAGGCCCTCCTAAAAAATAGGAGGGTTCGGGTAAAAATATAGGCCTGAAATATAGGTTTGAGCAAAAAAACGAAGCCTGTTTAGAAAACAGGTCGGGCCTAGGGTAAAACTTTTTGGCCTGGGCCTAGCCCGGCCCGAATTATATACTAAATATATATATTTTTAATCATATTTACATTTTATTTTCAATTTTAATATAGCCACTTTTTATTATATTTTCAATTTGTGTATTGTTTTAAAAATTGTTTTAATCTCATTTTTTTATTTGTTTCTTATTTTAATATTTGTTTTTATGTTTTTAAATGTATTTGATTTATTATATTTTAAAATTTTTTATTTAATGAAATAAGCTAAAAAAATTAATATGGGCCAGGCCAGGCTCGGGCTTAACAATTTTATTTCGGGCCAGGTTTAGACAAAATTTTAGGCCTATATTTCAGGCCTGGGCCTAGAAAACAAACCTAAAATTTTGTATGGGCCCAACCTGGCCCGGCCCATGCACACCTCTAGTAAAGTCTCAAAAATATTGGTAAATCCTTAAAAATTTTGATAACTCGTTAGATATATTGGTAAAGTTTCAAAAATATTGGTAAATAGTTAGAAATTTTGGTAAATCATTAAAAATATAATTTTGGTAAAAGCTTACAAATTTTGTTAAATTTTAAGAAATTTTGGTAAAAGCTTACAAGATTTTATTAACTTGTAAGGAATTTTGGTAAAAGCTTAGAAATTTTGGTAAACCCTTAAATAATTTTGGTAAATTCTTAGACAATTTTTAAATTATTTTTTTATTTTTAATAAAATTATTTTAAAAATTGAAATTGTTTTGCTAATGTGGCATGCCACGTCATCATCTTGCCACGTGCCATCTCCTAGTGCTGTCACGTAAACATTTTTTAATGGTCAAACCAGTTAACTAACAGTCTCCGTTAATGGAAGGACCTAATTAATTTTTTTGGTAATTTTGGACTCAAGAAGGTGCACTTTTGTTAAAGGCTTAATTTATTTTTTAAAATACTTTACTAAGGGTTTTTTTAACTCTTAAACTAATTTTAAATTTCAAAAGAGTACAGAGACCTTTAACATTTTTTAAAAAAGCCAATTTACAAGGTTGAAGATCGTGCGTGAAGGGCTATAAATAGTTGAGAAGTGAATTCCAAGGTGAATTTTTCTCCATTCTGTTTATTTTTCTCCTCTTTTTCTTCTTTTTAGTTGCTCCGGTGAATAGATAGTTATGAGAAGCTCTAAATGGAACGACAATCATGAGGTTTGAGTCAAAAAAGTAGAGAATCTAGTGAGCTGGAAAGGTTCTAAGCCCTTCGATGTATGTAAGATTAAGAAAATTAAGTTAGGAATTTTCAGAACCTTTTTAAAGGTTCTACATGTTTCTAGAAAACAAATTTTTAAACTGGAAATACTGAGTTTAACTCATGATTATTGTTATCATGCTTAGTTGCCAAGAGAATGGAAGCTTTGATATTTAGAAAATAAGCTGAGGATGCAAAGAAACATCAGGTGAGTTTTCTATACTCTATATCTAGGATGTTGCATGAATCTGTATTGAATCCAGGATGAGTCCCATGATGATGTATGATTTATATAGCTTGAGAATGCTATGTGTACACAAGGTTAAGTAGGCAACTGAGTGCACGTATGTGTGTTGGTATGCATAGAATGGTTGCTGAAATTCATGTCTAAGTTTTTCATTCTCCATGTTATTATGTTTATGTGATCATATGCTTGTGCCTATATGCTTATAAATTGACGGGATAAAAGAAGTTAGGAATTGAGAAATGGTATTTTTGTATATTGTAGTACTTTGGGCCTTGCAGATGGGACACTACGGTGTTCGAGCATCAAGGTTAAAAATGGCGAAAAGGAGGAATGGGTGAACTAATAGGGAAATAGAATTCCTGCTAGATTCTACAATCCTATACTGTTGAGTGCAAACCGTGATATGCGAAACTCCAAGCCTTATGAAGGGAACACTTCGGTGTTCGAGTATCAAGGTTAAATGTGAAATAGAATGATATCGAATGGTCCTTCGATGCGACACCATGATGACGGTAATTAGGTTCTATAGAGCAACATCACAATGACAGTTAGCGAGCTCTATACGGCGACACTGTGACGGCGGTAAGGTCTTTAGGGGCAACACCTCAAGAGAAGTATAAGGTGTAAGACCATAGCTCAACAATGGCAACCAATAGAGAGTCCGTTGAGATAGTAAACACGGGGTAATCCGTCCAGACAATAAAGACGGGGTAGTTCGCCAAGATGTTAAACATGGGAACTAAATTGTGTAAGACCATAGCTTGACTGTGGCAGCATAAGGAATCTATCAGGACATTAAAAATAGGGCAGTTTGCTGAGACAGTAAACACAAAGAAGTCTGCTAGGAAATTAAAAATAGGGTAGTCCATCAGGACAGTAAACACAGGAAAGTTGGTCGAGACATTAATCTTAGAGCCGGATGAATAAGACCGTAGCTCAGCTATACCAGCATATGTAATCTGTCAAGACATTGAACGCGGGGTAGTCTATTCGGACATTTAACATTGGGTAGACCACCAAGAGGATAATTACAAAAAATCTCGAATATGAAAAAAAGGTTAGAAGAAAATGTTAGTGTGGCAAGCTATAGTTAACAAGTGGGCTCTGAGAAAATCTGTCAAACTAGGAAAAAGTAGTAGAAATAGGAATAGTCTGCCAAAATAGTAGCCATGAAAGTCAAATAGATAAAGATTTATCTGAGAATCGCAGATTAGGATATGCCATTAAGAACAGCTAGAAGGTGCTTAATGAAACCTGGTAAGCTAGTGGTTCGATCACAAGTACCCTAGATAACCTATTTGGTAAAGAGAGGTCAATTAGAACCCATTGACAGGAAGAGGTACTAAGAGGGTTAATTCAAGTGACAAATATGTCTGTCAAGACTATTCTTCTTTAAGGAAAACCTAGTGTGGTTTACAAAGGGGTAGCCCAATTAACATTTCAACCCGAGTGTAGGGAAGAAATAGACAGGATGAAATAAGGTTTCGATCATCAGCGCAGCACGAGCTTTTCCTAGAAGGCTTGATGAGTAGAATGTCAGATTATTAGCTAGAGCCATGGCGTGTTTACAAGTCAGGATGAAACTAAAAAGGATATTCATGATAGGAAGTGAGAGGAAAAAAGGAACAAAATGTGATATGTGCCAATAAAAGGTGAAAATCCACAAGGATTATAATTCATCTAGAATCCACCAGAATTGGTTGAATGTTCACAAGTCGACCTGGTAATAATTGCTCAATGATCAAATCTACCATTGAAGAAAGGCGGAAGTCAACCAGAAGTCTGACACTCTAGTCAAAACGTACTAGTCTAAATGAAATAGAGAGTAGTGGGTCTTGCTATTTTCTATTTAAAACCCCCTCCAAGATGGAGTCTATTTTTTAGTAATGCAATAAAGAAACTCACTAGGTTCATTCGAACTTACAAGGGTTTTGACATGTGTTTGCAGGATTTGCGAGATAAGGATTTCGAGAAGGGGCCAAGCTAGGTCGTGTTAGATTAAGGATCATCATCAATAAAGTGTCATACACATAGAAAGGGGGTACCTTTAGAGGCTTTGCCTCAGGGTTAGGCATATTGCACTTAAATAGTTCTCTTAGAGTTGGAAATTAGAGATAGAAAGTTTTTGTTTTAATGTAAGATTTTTGTTGTAAGAAGTATTTATTGTTGCTTAATAAAGTTAGTCCTCAAAATTTTTAGGTTTATAATTTGAGTTTAGTCAAAATCGATCCATTTGTGACATTCCATACCCGGATTCGATGATCAGGTCAGGTGAGGGTATTACAAGAGAGGGGACTTTTGGGATCAATAATGTTCAAATTGTGAAAAGTCTTGAAAGGCTATATATTAAAAGGAAGTGACAAGATGGTAGTAAGAATAGTGATGATCTAAAACAGAAATTTAGGTGGGTGGAAATTGGGTAGGGGTTTTATAAAGTTTTTACGGGAAAGGATGTGAAGTGTAACGTTAAGGGTGGATGTGTAAAGGGTTTAGTTAGTCAATGGGAGAGGAGTAAAGAGGGTGTAAGGTTTGAGAGAAGAATAGTGAAAAGAAGGAAGAGAGTTAAGGGTGGGCATAAGGTTAGTGAAGAGTTATGGGATGTACCAATTGATAGTGTGAATGAGTAGAGACATGCCAGTGATGAGGTTGTGGGTGGTTATCCTTTAACAACCTCCAAGGAGAGATGAAATTTTTATCTCAAAATTTGCAGGGGTTGAGGTCACCCTTGACAGTAAAGGCTCTTAAGAAATTTTCTAAAAGATATAGTTCTCGATTGGTTTTTCTTATTAAAACAAATTATAAAGAGGATATGATGGAAATAGTGAGATTTAAGATGAAATTTGAGGGGAAATGTTATTTGGAACCAATGGGTTTGAGTGGGGGTTGGCTTTATAGTGGGATAAGCGATTGAAAGCAAAAGTTTTGGAGAAAAAAAAAATTTAATTGATTTGGTTGTTAGTGGTGATGATTTGAAGTGTGTTTATAAAATATTTTGTTTATGGCCCACCAAATTTTGATAAGAGGCGAGAGGTATAAAGGATGAATGAGGATAAAGCTAAAAGAGTAAATATTCTATTGGCATGTATGGGAGACTAATGATTTCTTGTATTATTTTGAGAATGGAGGAGGTAATATGAGGGTTGAGAATAAGATTATGAGATTTAGGAATATGATTGAAAGGTGTATTCTTATTGATTTTCCTTTATAAGGAAAAATGTTTACTTGGCTTAATAAAATAAAGGGGGCATGATTAACGAGAGGATTGATAGGGTGTTTGTTAATTTGGAATGATGGAAGAAATTGAAAGGTGTCAAGTGTTCAGTTTACCAATAATTGGTTTTGATTACTTGTCAATTCTAGTAGATTTGAATTACTGTGATAAAAAAGTAAAAAGAGATTTTAAGTTTGAAAATATGCAGATGGAAAAGGTAGAATGTGGTCAAGTCATTAGAGAAAGGGTGTAATGGTTTTGTTACTAGTTGGAAGGCACAATTTTGTTACAAAAGCTTAGAGATGTAAGGTTTTATTGATGAAATGGAGAAAAGTTACTTTTCTAAACAATAAGGATTTAATTAAGAATTTATTGAGATAGCTTGCTGAAATTCAAGAAAAGGGAGGTTCTAAAGTAAGTTACGAAAGAGTGGAAAGTTTAATTGAATAAATTAAAAAGATTTGGCTTGAGGAGGAGAATTATTGGTATCAAAGATCTAGGATAAAATGGTTGAGGTATGGGGATAAGAATACAAAGTTTTTTCATATGACTACTATTCAAAGAAGACAATTTAATAAAAAAATTTCACTAAAGGATGGAAATGGGTTATGGGTTGAGGATGAAGGGTTGATTGGGGTGATGTTTGAAAAATACTATAAGGAACTTTTTACTACTAAAGGGCAAAGAAGTTGGAGACAAATTGTTGATGTGGTGCCAAAATTGGTTGATGGGAACATGAATGTTGCTTTCACAAGTGATATATCTAATAATGAGGTGTATGAGGCTGTTTTTTAGTTTGGGGCAGAAATGGCACTATGACCGAATAGTTATAATGTTGTATTTTTTTAGCATTATTAGGATATTGTAAAATAGTTTGTAACATCCTTTACTCGATCCAACCATTGGGTCTGAGCTACAGAATGCTACAGTAGGTACTGGAGCCTCAACAAACATATAAATATTCAATTCATATCATTATACACTTAAATACAAGCAAGACAGACATACAGTAAGATATATAACTAATTCTAGAACTTACACTGGCTTAAGAATACTCTTATACTAGTCCACACTCGAAATATGACCAAATTGTAAAGTTTTAAAAATTCTTGGATCGATCTCGCGACTTTTTCCTATCCTCTTCGCGATGTGGTCATCTCAGTATATCACGTCGCGACGACATGAATATGCTTGTCACGAAGTTACTCTCTAAGATGGTGACGTTGCGACGTCAAAAGCTTGAGGTCGCAATGTTGCCTCTATTTTTACTAAAATACACATTTGGTACCTAATCCAATGATTTGCAAACCATTTTTCTAAGTGTTCAATCAACATTATACAAGAATAAGTCATTAAACCATATCGATGACAACCAATTCAAGTACATAAGTATTTAAATCAACCATTCAAGATTGTGACATCCAATCATTCACCATTTAAGGGTATTTATTTTTCCAATCTATTATCCATGTTCAAAACATTTTCATCACTAATTCATATACACAATATTTCATTTAAGCACTAAACAATTTACTAAGTTTGACATGAACTAACCAAATTAACCACCAAGCCATGTAACATACCTAACATTAAACTCACCATTTACAAATCATCAATCATTCTAGCTATTTGAAATGGTCCAATTTCAAATCTTAGCATGCCATCCATTCATGAGTAAGATCATCACTTTCATAGAATCAACTTGACCAAAATATGGCTCATTTGGTTTCATACTAAAAGTTTTCAAATCAACCATTACCATTATTAATATGAGACCATCAACTCTCAAAATAATCAAATACATACTAGGGAATCTTAAGTACATGCCACATAGTCTAGACTCAAAATGAACTTATAACTACCATTTTGGGATAGTGTGTGCTTCTCCGCTGATCCATCTTGGTAGTTCCGCAAGGTGAAGATCTACAAAGAAAGTAAACAACTATGGTAAGCATTAAAAATGCGTAGTAATTTCATAATGGAAAAACCATACTTACCTTAGACATTTAAAAGCATATTATCAACAATCATTTTTGGCATTCAACTTGGCTAACCTTTGTATATAATGGATTAACTAGACATATATAAACGTATCCAAGTAAGCATGTTAGTCACATTTGAGTATCATGAGTAATAACACCATCATAAGAGAATTCACAAGTCATATATCAACTATATGCATATACTAATTCATTTCCATTTCATCTTTAATTTTCTTATTTCAATTTAATTAAATATAGCATGACAGAACTATAGTAAGACGGACTCGGATACACGAGAATAAATTGTTCATACAAGCTGACATTATATCGAGGTTACCCATTCAAGTTAAACCTATGATACATATATCTCGAGAATCTACAACGGATGTTGGACCTAGTTATAACCTGTGAAATCCTTGATCAACCGCGAGTATATCCTTAATGGCATGTCATAGGTATCCTAACATTTTCTAAGTTCACGCGGGCATCATTTTTATTTACATGTCATTACGAATACTTATGACGAGTCACATATTTCATTTACAAGTCATGTAACAATTAACCTTCATATTTTCATTCCTATACTATTTCATATTAACCAATATTCATATGACTTTTCAATTCAATCCAATTCAAGCCACATATGACAAATTTTCTAAATTCTACTTAAATCTAACAAATAGATATAAGTCAATGCAAATCATAAATAACATAAAATAGGACAATAAGTTCCATATGAACTTACTTGTTCAAAATATGAAAAAAAAAGGATACATCAAGGAGTAATTCGTAATTTTAACTTTTTCCTAATCAACTCCACTTCGATCAAATTCTTGATCTAAACAATCATTTTATATCATAAATCAATACCAAATATTTCCATTCTATGCTATGATATGTAGAAACCTATATAATTTAATTTTTTGATATCCCTAAATTTGTACATTTTATTCAATTTTGTCCCTAAACTCGAGATAGTCATAACTTTCAATTCCTAGCTTCGGATTAAAATTTAATTTCATATAATCTCATTAGGGACCTTAGGCATTCTATTTCTAACCTAATTTTATAACAAGTTATTCAATTTGTCCCCTAATATAACAAAGTTAACAATAAGCTTAATTAACTTTGCAATCTAGTCCTTTTTTTACAATTTAAGCTTAAAATATATCAATTTCAAGCCTGATTCTTCATGAAATCAATAATGGAAACTTTCAAAAACTTTAACAGTTTTACAAATTGGTATATGGGCTAGCTAAATCAAGCTCCCATGACCTTAAATTCATAAAAATTACAAGAAAATGACTAAATTGAGCTTACCAATTTATGGAAGAAAGTTTCCTAGGTTTTTGAAGCTTTTTTCTTTGATTTCCTTTCTTATTTGGATGGTCACTTGAAGAAGATGACAAGGTTTTTCGTCTTTTCCCACTTACATAATATTTATACATTAATTAAAGTTTAATTAGGCTTACTTAATTAACTTAATAAGGCTCAATTAATCTAATATACCAATTAGCTGTAGTTAATGGAAATTGAAATCATCATCCATTAACTTTAACTTAATAATGATTTATTAACCATTTTGTACCTTTAACTAATTTCCATGTAAGTCCCTAAGCCTTTGGTCAATTAAAACTCTATAGGATTGGGCTTTTACAATTTAGTCATTGGGCCTCAATTAACTATAAATTTAGAAAAATTATTAGACTAATCTTTGATATATTTTTATTTTATTCTTGTAAATATTCATATTTAATATTTACAAACTTGATTTACAAAAATAAGGTTTCGAAATCATATTTTCCAGTACCACTTAAAATCGAGCCGTTACAAAGTTTGTGTGTGCTACGGTTAGGCTTTTTTTAAGACTGGGCATATGTTGAAGAAGATGAATGAGAGAAAGATTCCTCTTATGCTAAAGGTGGTTAGGCCTAAGAATGTAACCTAATTTAGGCCTATAAGTTATTGCAACTTTTCTTATAAGATTGTTTCAAGGATTTTAGTGAATAGGTTTAAACTTTATATGGAAAGTTTAACTACTCAATATCAAAAGTGCATTTGTTAAAAGAAGGCAAATACAAGATAATGTGGTGATCACAAATCAAGTGCTCCACTATTTGAAGCTTAAAAAAAGGGGGGGAGGGTTGGTATAGCTATTAAAGTGGATATGAAGAAGGTATATGATAAGGTTGAATGGGATTTTTTAAATAAGTGTTGAATAGAATGGGCTTTGATAGCAAATGGGTGTGTTGGATAATAGAGTGCCTCTTCTATTTCCTACAAGATTATTGTGAATGGTAAACACACTAACACAATTATTCCTATTAGGGGTCTTAGGCAAGGGATCCTCTATCCCCTTACCTTTTTCTTGTTTATTGTTGATATTCTAGGAAGTTGAGTGGAGTTAAGATTGATAAGGATTGTTCCATATTGTTTTATGTCTTTTTTGCTGATGATTGTCCCACATTGTCTCAGGTCTTTTTTTTTAGATGACTCACTTTTTTTTCTTGCAGCTACTGATGATAATTGTAATAGCCTTAATAGTATATTGAAGGACTATGAAGATGCAAATTAACAGGCTATCAACTTGAGTAAAGCAAGTATCATTTTAGTACAAATACGAATTATGGAAGGAAAAGAGTTATTTAGGCTAGATTGGGAATTCTAGGGCTGATAAACCTGGTACATATTTAGGTGTACCATCTTTTTAGGATTAAAAGAAGTTTGTGTTGTAGCTCATATTAGGGAAAGGATTATAGGAAAGCTTCAGAGTTGGAAGCAAAATTTGTTATCACAAAGTGGGAAAGAGATGTTTATTAAAGTAGTTACAAGTTCCATTCCCATTTATTTGATGCAATGTGTTCTATTTTCTAAGAAAGTTTGTGATGAGATTAATCTATGGTGGCTAAATTTTTCAAAGACAGGTTGAGGATGAAAGGAAAGTTCATTAGATTGGATTAGAGCAATTAACATTTCAAAAACAGTGTGGTGGGCTAGGTTTTAAGGATATGCATGTCATAAATAAAGCATTATTAGCTAAGCAATGTTGGAGGTTACTTACACATTCTGATGCTTTATAGGTGAACGTGTTGAAGGGTAGATATTTTTCTAATGAGAAATTTATGGAAGCCAGGAGAAGTGCTAGAGCATCTTGAATTTGGGCTGGGCTGTTGTAGGGTAGGGAGGTGATTAGGTTTGAAACGCAATGACAGATTTTTAATGGTGAAAAGGTGAGTATTTGGTATGATCATTGGATTCATGATGTTAGATTGCAAATTCCTGACAATTTAAAAAATATTAATGTTGGAATCCTTAGTAAAGTTGCTTAAATTATGAGTTAAGAAGAGGAAATGTAGCATTTGGATGTAATTAAGGATAAGATTTTAGAGGAATATTTTGTGACTATTAGGAGAATTCCAATTTGTAGATGTAGTGGTAGTGATAGGATTGTTTGGCCTAAGAATGCCAACGATGATTATTCTGTCAATTCATTCTTTTTTGTAACTAAATAGGGGATTTAAAGACATGTTTTTAATGTGCCAAGCTCGTCTCATGTGATTAATGATATGATACAGAAATTTGTCAGGCAGAATTTTGATTTATAATAAAATTGGGAATTTTCATAGAGAGCACTGAAGAATGCTTTAGCCACAAATTTCAATCTAATGAGAAAAAAATGAGAGGGAATCCATTGTGCTTGATTTGTGGTAATGCAGTGGAACTAACTAACATATGTTGTTCTTATGTGACTAGAAGATTTGTACTTGGTTTTGATGGGGCATAAAGTGGATAAAGAGATAATTACTACATTTGATGATAGACTTGTAGTTGTTGTTAATAATAATAAGTGGTGGGCTAGGGAGAAACAATGGGTGTTTATTGTTATTAGTCATGCTTTTTGGGCTATTTGGAAGGAGATATGTAAATTTGTTTTTAAAGGATATAAAGTTCAGTCTATAGTTGTTGAAATTATATGTAACACCCCAAACCCAGCCTAGACATTATGGCCGAATCTGACGATGTCACATGGGTGGGATTTTGAAAACGGAGCTAACACGATAAAAACCTTGAGCTTCTAAACCTATAATTGCTTTCATTTAATTCAAAACATATATTCATTTAGTCAACTTGCCTTAAAACATATCATTTTAGCGGAAGCTTAGGAAAATCGTCGTGTTTAGGGAAAACAATTTGCATTTTATTTTAAAAATTCATGGTTTAGGTAAAACCATCATAATAATAAGCAAGTTAAGTCCAAAACCCAAAACCAAAGCCAAACAGTTTAAAAGACTCCAAAGAGTCTCAGAAAATACAACCTCTCAAAACTCAATGCCAAAACTTAAATAAAACCATAAAAACAAAATTAAATAGTAATAGCGAGTGGTCACCTTCGAGTCCCCCGCTGCACCGATCCGCCTAACTCTATGGATTACCTATGCAGAATAAACAAAAAAGGGGTGAGTTTACGTAAACTCGGTATGTAACCCAGCAAAACTAGACATGCACACATACAACAATTCAAAACCATACAGATACAAATTCGGGCCTAAGACCATCTTAGATTCAGACATAGATGTGTAAATCAGAATCAAAAAATAGAAATCAGAAATCAGATTTCTATCCTCATCCTCTACACACCATCTTCGACCATCCCTACACACCATGTGGGGTTTAAAACACCCACCCAGGCCTACATACCATATTGTACCGATTCGGCACATAACAGATATAATACAGCCATGTTGCCAGATAATAAGTGTAAATTGTCTTTCAGAACACTTCCTTCAATATACATCATCCCATCCCCAATATCAGATATAGAAGTATACAAATACAGATAAAATGTCTAACATGCTCACATGCTTACATATAAGCGTACATAGATAATAGATATGCAGATAATAGTAGAAGTAGACATGCATTAGTATCCTAATCAGATCAGTATATCAAACAATCAGATCATCCAGTTTAGGGTTTAATCAGCCCTTACCGACCCTATAGTAGGCCTATAGTCGTTTGGGACGACACGTACAATCCTAGGGAAAAACTCAGATAAATGGGCCCACACGCCCAGATTGGCCTTGCCCGTGTGGACCATATTGGCCGTGTGGGCCCAAA
This sequence comes from Gossypium anomalum, assembly GCA_025698475.1. NCBI lineage: Eukaryota > Viridiplantae > Streptophyta > Magnoliopsida > Malvales > Malvaceae > Gossypium > Gossypium anomalum. Next base: position 17,061,202 of record CM046963.1, on the reverse strand, counting down.
CGCCCTTGTGACCCACACATCTAAATTGGCCTAGCCCGTGTGGCCCACACGACCACACTTAAGCCATCACACGGCCGTGTCTTGTGTACGGCCATGCCTTCTCGATCACACGGTCGTGTCCTCACACACGGCCTACCACACGGGTAACCACACACCTGTGTGGCGTAGACAGTGGCCAATTTTTACTTTTGTCGAAACCTTGATTTCTCTGTTTTGGGTATACACCTGGTACAGTTTCGATGCCGCTGCAAATACGAACACTCCAGAACCTAACAAAAGGCATACCGACACTCAGAATCAGTGTTAAAAACACGACTAAACCGAGAACTCAAACCAACAATAACTCAAACCGACATTCATCACTTACCCCAACACTTCGAACGATTGACTACGATTCTGCAAGAGGAGAATCACGACCAGGATGCCCTGCTACTGCCAAAACACGAGTTCAACATTAATGGGAAAAACCACATTGCTTAAATAGCTAAAAGAATGACTCTATATTCGAGCAAAAATCCCTTACTTATCGAATGTAAAAACACAATGCTTTGATACGCTAAAATAAGGAATAACAGTCTTTGTTAAAATGGGAAGGAAAAAGAAAAATTTCTGTTTGAAAAGAAAAAGGGAAAAACGGAGAAGAAAAAATGGTGGACGTCAATTTTTAGCAGGAGAAATTTTTGGGAAATAGAATAATTCAAATCCCACTACATCCACATCCATAACCACCTACTAACTCAACATCCCAATCCAATACAAACTCTCTTAGGCAACCGAGCAAAAATAAATTCCCACGCTTACGCTGGAATTCGAACACATGACCTCTACACAACACACAGACTCCCTTACCACTTGAACTATCAGGCTCATTCTGACATGAAATTATAGCAATTAAATATAAGCCTATTGATCAAGGATAAGGCTTAATTCCAAAAATAACAAAAATTGCTAAAGGTAATACTTGAACTTGGAACCTCTCACACATACCTAGAACACTCAACCACTGAAGTAGATAAGATTTGTGTCAAATATTTCTGAAATAAAAACAAAATTCAGGGCGTTACATTATAAATTGAGCTGTTGCTGAAACTTGAGAGCAATGGAGAGAATGGAGAATCAAGGAACAATTGTAAAGTGAAATGAATGGCAGATTTCACCAAAGGAGGGCTCAGTTAAGGTTATCTATGATGGTGCCTTTAGTGGGAATAGGGCTGGGTATGGGGTGGTTGTAAGGGATCATAATAGGATTTTAGTGGATGGAACTGGTATGCAGATTAATATAAATACCTGTATTGAGGCTGAAGCCATTTGAAGTTGTTGTAACACTCCAGGTCTAGAAGGTTTAAGGTTTTGGCATATAGTAATAGAATAGTTTTTCTAGTGAAGTGTAATCCACCCAATGGCTTATTGTGGCATCTAAGTATGGGCGTATAGTAACCACCACATAAGCATGTAAGGATTTTATTTCATGATATTTTACTATGTTAAAGAGATGTTTGTGATAAGTGATAAAGAGTAAGTATGGATTGAGTTATTGCCATGGGTATTATTCACCTTGTTCGTCTAGAGTACTGTACTAGTTAGATCATGAGTAATTTCGTTTGGAAATCAACTGGACAGCCTAGCCAGATAATTGTCAATGTAGGATACTTATTTATGTTTCTCGCGGATATTGTAGACCATTAAGAAGTCAAATTCTGAAACATGTGGCACTTCTTAATATCCACTAAGCAGGTGGGGTCATATATATATAAGTGTGATAGGTTGTGAAAAAGATTCTTCTTTTTCTTCTTCCTTTTCTTTCTCCTTAAGTGGTGCTCTCTGATTCTTTCCTTAAGTCTGAATGTACCTCTTCCTCATTAAGTTGGGAAATTGTGATTCTGGGTCTAATCAGTGGTTATTCCATTCCTGGGTTAGTATTTCAGCTCTGCATGTTAAGTTTTGACAGAATAAAACTGTAAGAATTATATGAAAAATAAAGCTTTAAGTACAAGGTTTTGCATGAGGTTGTCAACAATTGAGATAATGAGTAAATTGTATGCATAAGAGTTGTAGCAGTGAAATTATGTTTCTAAGCAGTGGTTGTTGTTGGTTCGAGAAATATGATTGAGTTTGGAACTTAGAATTGCAGTAGGTGAGAATCAGGTGAGTCTCTACCCTGACTTTCTTATGTAAACTTTCAAGTAGAAGTACTTATGAAACACCCATAACCCGTACCCATTGTCGAATCAAGGTTATAATGTATTACTGTACATTTGAGAATATTACATTATAGATAGCATTATGATTTACAATTAAAAAAATTAACATAGATTCTTGAATAATTAAGTTTAGTCATAGATTCTTGAATAATTAAGTTTAGTATAAATTATGCAACTATAGATCTTAAATCGAACCTACGAGGCCCTAAAAATAATTTTAGAAACAATTAGGGAACAATTCGAAACAACTCAAAGAATTCAGGGAGAAAACTATAAATTTTCCAAAACTATAGTAGGTGTTGAGACCTAATGATACATATCTAGAAATCGGTACAAAGTTCAATTCTATTTTTGTTGTAAACAATGGGTATCAATAATTATTTAATGGTATCGATATTTATGAAAAAGTATCGATACCTAAGTAAAAATCGATACCATTTTGGCATTCTGTTTATTTTTAAAACTGTTCATTTGATCAAGTATCGATACCAAATGCCAAGTATCGATACCAAATGCCAAAGTATTGATACTTTTCTTAGAAATGGTAAGATCTCACCTTATCAATATTCAATTCACATCAAAAGTCACCTACTATAAAAGACGTTAATAACATACATTCAAACACCTAAACATCTAACCAATGTGTCACCATTGACACCCAAGTTAATTACCAAATCATTAACATCTATACCAAGTCCAAATTATTTCAACTCAAGCAACCAACAATTATTACTTAGTTACTTCCATACAATTACTTTTGACTATTCTTAGCATACATATAAGTTAACACTTACCATTTGATACATATAACCATCACTTGAACTTAAATAGACACCATCAAAACATGTATCAAAGTTTAAACTAAATCCATGTATAAGCAAGCTATCTACACAACAAGCCATTAAATCATCACTACACACAACTTAAACTCCTATTACATGCCATATAAGCCAAGATGTTTACAAAGTCCACCCAAAGAGTTTTCGGATAGTGTGATTTCTTGAGTTGACCCGATCTCTTAGTTCAACTAAACGTAGTCTACAAAGAAAACAAGAACACGAGTAAGCTTACGTAAAGCTTAGTAAGCTTGTCTATAAAATGATATAACTTACTGAATTTAAACACCATAATTCAAATAATAGATTAATGAATAAAGTTCCAGTCACAAGACTAATAAAAGAATTTCTGTTACTCACAGTTCACAACAGGTAAGAAATACTTAAATGTTAAAAAGAATTAATAATCAATGCTCGATGAACGATACATGGATACGACTACACGTTTAACCACCTGAGAACATGCCAAATGCTCATATGAGCTAATCCAACCGATAACACGCTTTGGCACCAAGTAGGCTAACATCTGCCCCTGGTAACACGCTAGAAAAACACTGAAATATAACATGATAGTTCACAACAAATGTAGGATTTCGGTATATTCAATAAACATAAGATATACAGAGTCATCATCACATCTCATATCAATCCCATAACGCACGCAAAATAATCTATTGGCATGCCAATCGTACTCTATCCTACATTCATCTTGCTCAAGATATTTCATCAATGATCAAGGTTATAACAGTTCATTACTTTCGTTCTCAATTACAAGCATCAAATAAATTATCCAGCATACAACAACAAAGTTCATATAATATGCATTTAAATTGTATTAAAATAAATTGATCGAACTTACCGGACTAATCTTTAGTGACGACAAAAGTACAAGGACTATTCAACTACTTTCTCTTTTCCTCGGTTTTCAACACGTTCTTGATCTAAAATAATAATTTCATTTAATTAACTAATTCCAATAGTAAAAATTAAATCATTTTATAAAATTGAGTCCTTTTAGGCATTTTTACAACATTACCCCCAACATTTCACTTTTATGCAATTTAGTCCCTAAGAACAAAGCACACAATTTAACCATTTTTAACCACAACTAATTTCATCTGAATTATTCAATACCTTTCTACAGCCCCTACTTGTTGTTATTTCACACCAAGTCCTTGTAGTTTTATCATTTTTACATTTTAGTCATTAAATATTAAAATTAACAAAAACTACTTTACAAAATAGTCCTATTTGACAACCAAACTTAATAATCCATTGTAAAACTTCAAGAATATCCAAACTCCTCAATGGCATAATCCACAACGTTTAACAATATTACAAATTAGTCTCCGGGTTAGCTAGATCAAGTTAATACGAGCTCAAAAACAAAAAAGATCACTAAAAACAGGCGAGGTGTACTCACCCAATTGAAAAACTCAAGCTTGGTTAAAGCTTCCAAACCCCTAACCATGGTGTTTCAGCTTCCATAACATGAAAAAGGAAAGAAGATAATGTCTTTATCCCTTTAATCTTTTAATTTAAATTATCATTTAATTAATTACAAAATTAAACTTCAATTATAACTTAAAAAAATCATTAAACATGTCCATAATATATAAATACGGTATAATTACCATTTAAGGAAGGTTTAATTGCATAGTTGGTCCTTCAATTATTTTAAATTTTTAACTAAACAAGCTTAATTTCAATTTAACCCTAAATTAATTAGGACTAAATGAGCAAATAGCCCAAAAGTTAGTGGATTTAATCATGTCACCGCTGTTTGGACTTTTTGACCATGGTTTAATCACCATTTTGGTCCCTTTAGTATTTCAAATCTATAGTGATTAACTTTTATCTCTTTTACAATTTAATTTTTACCTTAATTAATTATCAAATCACTAAAATTTCTGGATCAGACTTCAATACACTTATAATACAACTCTATAAATATTTAATAAAAATATTTACGACCTCAAATTACGGAAATGATGTCCCAATACCTCATTTCTAAAAACCACTTAACTTTTGGACTGAACCACTTATACTAACCACTAATTCAATTAATTAAAATTCATTAATTCAAAATTCAATATAAAAATTATTATTGACTCGTATAATTTAAATACTAGTTATACGAACTTACTCGTCAAAATTGTGGTCCCGGAACTACTATTTTCGACATCACTGAAAATGGGTTATTACAACTTATATGTATAAAAGATGATGATATCTATAGTAATTGGTAAATATGTGAACATAGGGGAGAGAATGTATGTGTTATGATGATAAGTGTTAGGTTTTGTTGAGAAGAATACTGATTGGTGAGAGTGTAAGAAAATTAGTGATATGACGTGTATGGGTTAGTCAAAAACACAAACACGTCTGGTTAATTAAGAAATGAGAAATTTCCCATTGTGAAGCCTCTAGTAGGGTAGTTATATTGTGAACAAAAGTGGCACATCATGAATTGAAAACAAGTGTAAGACCATGAAGTAAAGGCCTATGGCAGCTTTGTATGATTTGGAACCATTCATGGTGTAGCCTCTAGTAAGATGAAACTGGATTGGCAGAACATGTTACATGAATTTGTGTAAGACATTGAGGTCAAGACCCATGGCATGATATGATATGTCCATGAGTTGGTATCAATACCCAATAGATTTTTCTAAATGGTATCGATTGGGTATCGATACCAAAATTCAATTATATTTTCTGTTAAAAGCTATGGTATCGATAATTAGTTGGTGGTATCGATATTTTATGAAAAGTATTAACACTGTAACAACCCATTTTCTGTGAAATCAGAATAGTAGTTTCGGGATCACAAATTTGAGTCAAAAATAAAATTTATTTTAATTTTATTGCATGGTTCGTATTATGATAGAGATGTCATGTGAAAATTCTGATAATAAAATTTTACCGATTATGTGCTTAATTACGGGAAGGACCAAATCGCATAAAATGCAAAAGTTGAATTCTAGTAGCTAGAATGATTAAATAGCTATGGAATTCAAAACTTGAGGTCCTTATATGAGAATTAGACCATTAATCAAAAGTTAGTAGATATTTTTGATGATTCATCCATGGAAATTTAGAAAAAAGGTAAGGACTAAATTGGAAATAGAAATGATTAAAGATGATAAATAATTAAAATAGAATTAAAATCATTTAACATCATCCTCTTCCCCAAATATTCCATGGAAACCCTAGGAAAGAGAAAACAATCTTTCTTGGCTTAATTGGGTAAGTTTTCTTGTCCCGTTTTTAGTAATTTTGATATTTTTGATACCGGGATAGTTTAATCTATCTATTTGGCATATTAATTTGAAAATTTATCAAATTATAAAAGTTATGTCATGGATGAATATGCTGAAAATTAGAAATTTATGGTAGAAAATGAAAGGTTGTTGATAGATAAACAACTTTTACAAAGTGATTTTTGATGAAAAATAATTTAGGGACTAATTTATAAAATGGTGAAAATTGAAGAAAAATTCTGAAATTTATGGAATACATGTGCTGTAAATTGTATATTGAAATTTTTCTTAGGCTTGGAATAAGGAGTAAATTGCATGAATTTCATTTTCCGAGCCTAGGGACGAAATTAGAATTTATAGAAAGTTTAGAGGCAAAATGGTAATTTTACCTAAGATGTAAATTGAATTCAATGGAATATGAAATGTGATAAATTGATGATTAAATTAATTTATATAGATCCGGATAACTCAAATTTAAAGTTAGATTGAGGAAAGGAGAAAGTTTTGGATCAGTTGATCTATATACGTGAACAAGTGTCGAGGTAAGTTCTTGTAACTTAATCGAGCTTGTAAATATGTTAAATTGAATCTTGTGTTTGTATGGAATGTGTTTTATATTTATGTGAATTAATTTGAATGTTATAATAAAGAAATGAATACATGTTTGAAATGGTTTAAAGGGGTTAAGTTCCGTTGAATATTGGATTTCGATTGATAAATGTGATTTCCCTTATTAGATGAGGTCCTGCATTTGTTGCTGACAGGATTTAGCTCGAACGAGTAATCCTATTGACCTCATTACAGATTGGATTTAGCCCAGACTCGTAATCCTATTATAATCCCTCTCGAGCATATGTTATAATTAGGATTTAGCCTGGACTGGTAATCCTGATATATGATATGTGGCTTGAGAGTGTGCTCTCTGATTAAGTACCCTAATGGGTACTCCTGAATATAAATCGATGGGTTATTGAATTGTACACCTTGAGCGTACTACCTGAGTATCTATCGAAATTTCAATGATTCAACGGATAAAATACTTGACATGATATGAGAGTTATCAGATGAAATGAATAATGTTTTGAAAGAATACAGTATGATGAGCTATCTATGTTTACTTGATGTATTTGAGAATTATGTAAGTAACATGTTTGATTGAATACATGTGTTTAGGCAATTTTGCCAAGTTGATGGAATATGTGTTATTGTATGCATAGATATAATATATGAGATTGGTAAGTTTAATTCTTGTTATACAAACTTACTAAGCATATAATGCTTACTAGGTTTTATTTTTGTTGTTTTATAGTGCTTGGTAGCTCGCAAAGGTTGGTGATCGGTTGGAGCATCATTACACTATCCACTAGCTTGTTTTGGTATAAAAAAAAAGTAACCTCATTTTGGTATAATGGCATGTATAAGCTAACTTGGCCATAGATGGCTTGAACATGTTATTTCTAATATAGCCATTGGAATGGCTAGTAATGGTATGTTTTGGTACCTATTAAGCATAATATCATGATAAACACTAATGTGTTAAGTATGAGTGATCAAATGATGTTTAATGTTTAGGTTAAACCAAAGTAAGAACTTAAAATTTGTATGGATGCAATGTTATATCATATTAGATGTTAGAAATTGCTTGAAATCAATGCTTGGATTGGTTGGTATTTGGGTGTAAGTTTTGGTGCAGGATATTGGTAAACTTTTGGGTGAGAAATGAAGCTAGAAATGGCTTTATTTTGTCCACATGAGCGGACACACGGGCGTGTGTCTAGACCGTGTGTGACACACGGCCTGGTACATGGGCTTGTGGTTAGGCCGTGTGTCTCTTGCATCTTAAATTCGAGAAGCAGAATGCTCAGAATTGAGCACACAGGCAGAGACAAGGGCGTGCGTCTCAGTCATGTGTTCTACACGGCCTAGAACACAGGCGTGTGTCTTGGCCGTGTAAACCCTACACCTAATTTTTGAAAATTAAATTAATCACACGGCCTATTCACATAGACGTGTAGCTGGCTGTGTGGCATAAGTCAGAGAGTTACATGGGGTTGAACACGGCCTGCAGCACGGGCATGTCTTAGGGTCACACGGGCGTGTCCCTAGACCACACGGGCGTGTGAGCCCTGCACCTAGAAATTTTTTTGAAATTTTGTGAAAAATTCTTAGGGTTCCTAATTAAGTCCTGACTCGATTATAATACTCGATTTGGGCCTTGAGGGTCCATTTAAGGGACATTATGAATAATTTCGGTAAATGAATAGTAATTAATGTGAATTATTTGTAAATGTTCTAAAACTTTCGATAATGCTCTGTAACCTTGTTCTGGCGACGAATACGGGTTAGGGGTGTTACAGATACTCAATTGAAAATCGATACCATTTTGACATTCTGTTTTGTTTGGATATTGTTCATTAGGTCAAGTATCGATACCAAATGCCAAAGTATCGATACTTATCTCAATAATGGTAAAAATCTTATCTTAGCAAATTCAATCCATGCCAAAAAGTCCATAAAAAACAACAATTTATCCATCCAAGCACCTAAACAACTAACCAATATGCCTTCACTGACACCACATCTCAAAAATTAAACAAATCACATTCATCCATTATAATTTTACTAAACTTAATAACCTAGCTTCATACTATCCATCACACCAAAACCAAAACATCATGAGCTATCATATATAATCAAAAGACCATTTTATAATAATAACAATATAAACACTGAACTAGTATTAAGACTATATACAAGACAATGTACTAATTCGTGTTCACGTATTTACATAATAACACCCTAATTACATGCCATATTTAACCAAAAGTCATGACTTCAAAATTTACCGTAAAGTGACGAAGGAAGATGTGTGTGTGCTCTGATGATCTGAACAACGTGATCCAAAAGTTCAAAGTCTACAGAAGAAAATAATAACGAAAGTAAGTATAAGAAATACTTAGTAAGCTTCCACAAAAATCAATACTCAACTTACTATGTTCATTAAGTAGCTATGAGCATATAATCAATTGAACTTCAACCTTGTTTCAACGTGATTTAGAATTTCAAAGTCAGTACCGTTTAAACATACGGATACTCAGAATTCATAATTTGTTATACTTCATTGAAAAAATTCTGTATCAGATAAATTTTATTATTCTGGTGGATCTTATAAAATTATTCAATACGTAAGTCCAAAAACATATAATGCTCATAAGAGCCAATCAGATATAGATTGGTTGCATCAAGTTACCGTTTTAGGTTAAACCAATAACAACACAGATAAACTAGCTTGGCTAGAGCTAGGTAAATGTATTAAATGATAACAGATAGCTAAATCAAGCTAAATCTGAGTCTAATGTTAACACAAGTCTGCAACACTTGCAAGAGCTCAGTCCAGAACAGATATTCAGACAAAAATCTCACGTATGAAACTTTTACTTTATCCATCAAAATCTTTTTAGAAATTCACTTCTACTTATTATAAATAAAATTATTCACTATAGTGATAAATAAATATGTATCTAAGTACAATTAATAACATTAATAACAAATTATAACCCAAACATCAATAGAAACTTACCTGTCAAGTGATTTGACTAATAGAGACTAATTGGTGACTTTCCCTTTTCCTCGTACATCCTCCACTTGCTGTGATTCTTGATATGCATGAACAAGAGTAAAAAAAGATTCCTTAACTCTCCAATGGTGATTTTCAGCTATGAAAAGCATAGTGAAAGAAGATAATAGTTTAATTCTTTTGTTTTTCTCATAATAATACCTATTTGCCATTTTGTCCTTAAGTTTTTAACTTAAAAACTATCAATGTATAAGTCAAAATCGTCCACTAAAACAAACGATGGTTTAATTATCAAATAAGGCCATCAAGTCAATTTTCTAAAGTCATTTAATACTTTTAACTAATAAGCCACCAACTTTTGCAACTTTGACAATTTAGTCCTTTTTACTTAATTAATTATCTAAACGTTAAAATTTCTTAACCAAATTTTGAAATAACATTAAAACCTTCATAAAAATTAAATAATTAATATTTATGGATTGACACGTCACAATTATGGTCTCGAAACCACTGTTTTCGACACCACTGAAAAATAGGATGTTCCAATTTAGAAAAATGGTTGGCACAAAGAAGTTCCTATAAGAATATAAAGTATCTGCCAAGGTAATTATATGGTAAAGCTCACTAAGTTCTCTTAAACTGACAAGGTTTGTTTTTTTTTAGGTTTGGGAGAAGATTGCGGTAGGAGGAACAATATCAGGGGCACATCAAAGAAACGACAAATTGGGTTATTATGCATACAGTGGAAAAGCGACGTAGTTAGGGATACACCTTATGTGTCTGTTTTTATTAAAATTCTATATTGTAATGTTTTTTATCAAGTTTGATGTAATAAATTAATTAAAAATACTTCTTTCATCTTTAGATGTTAAGTCTTTAAGTTAAAATAAGGAATAAAGTACTCAAGGAAATAAGAAATTTGTAAATTATTTTGTTAAATTTTTAAGTATTGTGTGAAGTAATACCCAAGATTCGAACCCAACAAATCAGGTCAGGTTTAGGGCGTTACAATTGTTGAAGGTTTTTCCCTAGCCTAGAGAAAAATTTCATGGTGGAATCTGATAGTGAAGTTGTGGTATCTAGACTTAATAAGAAAAAGGTATGTAAAAGTTGAAGGATTGAGCCAATGTTGAGATCTGTAAAGGAAATGAAGGATTTTTTTGATAATATGCAATTTAGAAAGATTGGTACTGATTGGGTTGCAAGGCAATTCAAGGAGGGAATGAGGTATACAAATTAGGTGAATCAACCCTCATTCTCTCTTATTGACATATTGGATAAAGATGGATTACTGCTGCTAGTATTTTAATGTGCTGAGTCTAGATATTTTAGAGGCTTATATTGATTGATCTCGTTCCTGAAATGTCTTGATTTGTCCTTTTTTCTAATTTTGATTTTGGATACATGTATGGTGAGGAGTTTGTTGGTAATTTTTGTTATTACAAATGTCTTGTTTTGGTAACAAGTGTCTTTTATGCTGATGGATTGGTCATGTTGTACTGTTATGGTTGATTGGAATGAATGTCGATGATTTGGAAAAAAAAAAGAAAAAAATAGATATAAATTGATGAATTAATCAATTAAGTATAAACTTAATTTATTAAATCCTTTTTCCATTTTTTTAAACTAAACTGTAACAACCCAAAAGTTACTAGTGTCAGAAAACGCAGTTTTAGGACCCTATTTTCGTAAATCAAGGCCATAAAAAATTTTATTAAATATTTACGGAGGTATATTATAGGTGAATTGAGTTTTGGATAGGTAATTTTATTAAATTAGTGGTTTATCATGGTACAGAGACTAACTTGTAAAAGTAGTAAAAGTGCAATTACTAAAGAAACTTTAATTGGAAATTAAAATAAGGGCTTAAGTAACAATTTTACCACATTTAGTTAATAGTGGACAGTGGTTATTGTAGTTTAAAGGAAATGTATGTTATAAGAAATTAATAATATTATTATGTATATAAAATATGTTAAAATAAAATTTAGATAATGGAAGCTTAGTGGAGAGAAACAAAACATTTTCCCCAATTTGTTCATGCAAATCGTGAGAAGAGAGGAGAGAAAGGAAAATGTAGCCCCCTAGGGTTCTAAAATGCAAAGCTTGAATTGGTTAGTGCAATTTAGTTCTTTTCTTGTAATTTTTATGTTTTTAAAATCTCGGGAGCTTAATTTAACTGACTTGTGTGTTATTTTCGTAACTGATGAAGTTTTAGAATGATTCCATTGATGGATTCTTGAATTTTTAGGTGTTAAATTGATAAATTTTAAGGTTAGGAGTGAAAAGGGACTAAATTGTGAAGTTAATTTATAGTTTTGTACTATAGGGACTAAAATGAACAAATTTTGAAATTTGTGGCAGAATTGAAAAGTTAGAGGTTCTAAATGGACTATAGTGAAAACATATTAAAAATATGGGTTTTAGATTGAAAGTTATGTTAGTCCCAGTTTTAGGGACTAAATTGAATAAAATGTAAAACATGTATAAATTTACAATTGAGTGTGAATTTGATTTTGTATTGATGAATTGTTTTGTTTTTGTTAATTCGTAGCTAACGTCGACTTGGATTCCTCGAAAAAGAAAGGAAAGAACAAAGTCGTCGACGAATAGCTTGAAGTTTACTGTTTGTGTTTCTATAATCCGAAAATATTTCAATTGCTGAAATTATGAATTGTATAGCTTGGTAAGATCATAAGGTGAGTTGAAATTAATGAATTGAGCTGAATTGATTTGAATTGATTTGAATTGATTTGTTATTTATGGTAAGGATTAAATTGAATAGATTTGAGATTTTGTATAATGATGTAAATGTGAAATTGAATATGAAATTAGATGAATTATATTGATATATATATGTATTGATGATTGGCTAATGAACATATGTTATTGAATTGAGATATTGGCTTATCAATAGAATTGAGAAATAGTTACCCTATTAACTGTTCGGGCAGGGCCGGGTATAATTGGCATGTCATAGGATGAGAAGAGTTTAGAGCTTTTATGACTACGTGTCAAGAAGTGCTAGGCACACCTATTTTTTGGTTATATCGACCAGCGCTGGGCGCAACTTACTATTTTGGATTTATTCGATATGCATTAGGTGCCAAACTGGTGTGATTGGTTGAATCCATGTATCCGTCTGAGTTCGAGTTAAGTCAACAGGGAGTTGAAAATGTAAAAAAAAAAAATAATGAATTTCAAAATGAATTGGGATAAAGATTTATGACGATCATTGATATTGGAAACTCGAAATTAAAATAGAAATGTGACAGTATACTTGTTGTGATATCAAATATGGTATAAATGCATTAGATGATGAAATGGTTGTAAATATGATAAAATAGCATAGTTAATGATTGAATGATATATGCACCTTATGATATTCAATTCATTGCTTTGTATGATTTACAATATGATTTGATATTCAGATTATAAAAATACCACTGAGTTATACTCAGCGTACGATTTTATTTTTCATGGACAGGTTAGGTTTTGATCTTGTACGCTCGTCGATATCAACATTCAGCCACGATCTTGAACTCAAAAAAGTTGGTGATGTCTCCTGTTAGTTAATGGCATGTACCTAAGGGAATCTTTTGATTATACAATGTTATATTTTTGGATGATGGTTTGGTACTTTGGTATTTTGGTATGGTATATGCATATGTCTTCGTTGATTGATAATAATATGAACCTTGTGAATGTTAAATATTTTGTGTTAATGTTTGGTAGTGAAATGGCCAAATGGTATATGTGATTTCGATAAATAAAATATTATGCTAATGTTACCATGAATAGGTAAGGGAAATGTTTGACTTCATAATAGACATGAAATGGTTATATGTGAATGAATTGAATATGCATATTGGATGGTGTTCTTGATGAGTGAACCAAGCATGTATGTTTAATAGCTTAAATAGTGGATAAGTGATATGCGATTTGGGTAATATAATTTATTGTGATGCTTGAAAGGTTAGATTGATTCATGACTTGTTGATTGTTTTGGGTGCCATGTTAGGCATATTGGTTTATTATTGAATGTGATATGAATGTGATGAATTGGTAGATGTCCTATTGAATTTATGCAGGTTTTTGAGTAGGTAAAATTGTGCAAATGAACATAGATTTGGCCTTGGATGTAGTTGGCATGAAATAGGCCTAAATGACACTTTTTGTACCATAAAGCCGTGTGTCACACACAAGTTAGTAACACAGTTGTGTGCCACTGAAATATAGGATGAATAAGAAGCACACGGTTCCTGATTGTCACACGGGCTAATCACAAGCCCATGTGAACATTGTAGTTTTGGTCATTAAATTTTCACACGGCCTCAGTTTGTTACATGGCCTAGCCACACAGACGTGTGATTTTTGTTGAATAATTGCATTTTTGACCCACACGGCCACAGTAAGTTACACTGTCTAGATACACGACTATGTGACTCCAGTTCCACATAGTTACAGCTTGTCACACGACTGTGTGACCTCTATTTTGCAAAATTTTCCTTTTTCTTTTTTATAAAAGTTTCAAAATAATTCTTGTTAGATGCCGAGTCAACTCTATAACTTTCGTAAGCTCAATTTATACTCGATTTTGTTTGCACAGCATGATTTATGTGAATGTATGTAGTCAATCAATGTTTAATTGATTTTTTATTTATGAATTGCATGTAACTATTCTGTTAATTGTCGTAATATCTTATCACTCGAGTCTGACGACCGAACCAAATGAAAGATGTTACATAAACCAACTAATGCCTCTAAAATCTCCAAAATTGCATCAATTACTTATTCAACATTAATGTGAAAAATGTAAATCTCACTACACAGTTGCTACCCTTTCATATTTCAACAATATTATTTCGTCGCCTCCACCTAAACTTCATATCATTTCTATGCTTAAAAGAAAGGATCATAATTTTCTTCAAATGAACTAATTTACTGTAATGTTATCTACCATACGGCATGGTACTAAAATTTAGTAATAATAGTAGAATCTGTAGTTGCGCATTCACTTTTTTTAAAGAATAATCTGATTTGAATTATTTTTATACCAAAAAAAAATTAGTAATTATAAAAAATAAATTCTTTAATCAACTTGTGCTAAAGAATCCAACACAAAAACTATAACAACAATCCAACAAAAAATCAATAGTAATTTATCCAACATAATCAATTCTGTATACGGATCATATATACCAAATCATCCATGCGGTTGCAAGCGTCAATGCCATTACAACACAATGTTTACGGTCACCCAATTATGTTCATGTTTCTGTTTTAATTACTCAACTTTAAAATTTTCTAATTTAGGCATTATTATTTGAAGTCGTTCCTGTTTTGGTCACCCTCTGTTAAATTAATAACAGTAAGCCTTTTTCTAACTAGCATAATAACACATTTAATCCTCAATACTTACACATTCTATCAATTTGATCCTAATACTAAATAATTCAACAAATTTAGCCTTTCACATTTATAATTTCTATCAATTTAGTCCTTAAATACATCTCCATCATAAATCAAAATTATAAAAACAACAAAAAATTTAATTGGAAAATGTAAGGTGTCGTTTTCCGGTGAGGAATTGGTTTTTTTTTTTTTTTTCATTTTTTTCAACTGAGAGAATTGCTAGTGTCCTTATTATTGAAGCACATCGAGAAAATATTTTTTTCATCAGATTGAAATAATCTCATGAAACCGAACTTGAAGCAACCAAGACACATCGGGAATGAAATGTGGACGTTGCAAAGGAATGAAGGGATAAGAAATTCTTCGAGAACCTCTCAAAATTGATTAAGTACAAAAAGAACACTGTGCTTATGTTTCTATTTAAAAAAAAAAAAAAAAAAAAAAACTAGAATAATAATACATTTTCATTGCTCTTTTTTTTTTCTCCAATTTATTAGCAAAAAGAAAGTGATGATGGATAATGTTTGAAATTAGGATGGTTGCTACTATTGAATAAAAAGAACTTTTTTCCGTATTCGTTTAAGGTGTTTTTAGAAGGAAAAGACATTAAGTCCATATATATGAATTAAGGAAGTGATTGCGGAGGAGTGAGTGGCTTCAACTTTTCTCGATGGAAAAACCCTTACCATTGCCACACTGCTCACCAAAATCGGAGGCTTGAATTATAAGAACATTAACGACCTTTCTTTCTTTTTCTGGTTTTTTTTTCCTTTTGAATAAAAAATAAGTTTTATTTTGTTGGTGCAAATGTGAAGGATGTTCAATGAATACCTACACCTAGACGAGAAGCAAATATTACAAGTGAGTGGAGAGATAAGATTGATACCGAGACAGATCAAGTATTGATTTCAAATTAGTATCCAAATGAATGCAAAGATTACAAGTGAAATTAGGATTGACACCGAGATTTAAATTAGGCTCCAAATGAATGTGATCTATCATCAATGCGATTGTTTTTGTCTCATTCTCATTTTATTCATACACTTTATTTTGTTATGATTTTCATTAGTCACAACACGAAAGAATTGATAATTACACTCTTTTAATTTTGAAAAGGAATTACAAGTAATAAGCTAAAAACAAATCAATTGAAAAATAATAATTTTCCATTATGCTTCAACAAAAAGGAAGACTACCAATTTTCTCAGCCGGAAAAAGAATGAAAAAATAATCAATTACCCACCCAAAAACAACGAGACCTTACCCAATTTTTTGTTTTTATCATCATTTCTATTCATGATGATGTGTTTTAGGACTAACCTGATAGAATTTGTAAATATAAAGGGTTAAATTTATTAAATTATTTAGAATTAAGATCAAATTAATAGTCAAATATGTAAGTATTGAAGATTAAATGTATTATTATACCAGTTACAAAAAGGCTTCCCATAATGCTAGTGCTTAAATTGAAAATTTTTAAAGTTAAATGACCAAAACAAGAACACAGGCATAGTGGGTGACCATTTGTATAGTTTACCAATTTTTTACAGCCAACCATGAAAAACCTTCAGCTGGCTCTCCAAACCTCAACCCAAAAACCAGCTATACATATATCTATATATATCATTTCCGAGGACTGGCATCACAGTTATAAAATTACAAAGAATTACTTCATTGCTCAATTTGTTACTTTTCTGTACAGGCAGAGAAGTTAGGTGCCACTTGAGAAAATAAGCAAAAGAGAAAGGAAAAATGCTTTTAACAAAGTAAACCTGCTCCATAAACATTCTAAAACTGCTAACATCAAGACCCTGACAATTATGAAAACCTATATACACAAGGAAGCTGGGACCTCCAAATTGGATTCCTCAAACAGGTTTCTCAACTTGGCCACCTTTTATGGTGACATCCAAGAATGAAATGGGAAAAAGGAATGGCTATAAATAAATAAAGATACCTCTCTTCTACATGAAGTAGCTTAGTTGTTTTTTCTTTCTTGATCCACCTTCTCCATATAACTCATTCCATTGAAGAAGCTCATTCATATTTGTAGACTCTGATGACACACTTGCACACACCTGACCATTATAACCAATCAAATCAAACATAACCATATATTAGCAGACCTTTTTCTTTCACAAAACATACTCCTTTAAAACATACACAATTTTTGCATTCCAAATAAAATGTCTTAATATAAGCTAAAAGCTCCCTCACATGCCAAGCAAATATAGGGGAAAATTACATTTCTCAGACTTCAACGGATGATAGAAACCATAAAATCTAAATATATAAATGATTTATGACCATGTTACCTGCTCATGTGCATATTTAAAATCATCCATTTTCAGAGAACGAATGTCAGCACTGCTATACAAGGAAGGCAAAGGTCTACTCTCAGCCGCAGCCAATGCTCTCTCCTGAAATTGCATATTATATCAGTATGTACTCGTGCAAGTGAACTTTCATGTAAAAAGGTATGCAATATATCAGAGTAAGGGGTACAATTATCAGTCCAAACTCCACCCATCAATATTTATCATCTTCTTGACATATCAGAACAAGGTAGTCTGGCACCAACCCCACACAATTGCATAGAACACGACTAATCAAAATATGCAACTAATAATAGACACCATCAATAAAGTAGCATCAGGATACAGATCCACCACCTTTTAGCACCATTTGCAAAACTATCATAAGTTTATATGCTCATAGCCGCAAACATATCATAGAACCTATAAAGCTAAAATATTAGAGACTGACCTTCTTTTCCTTTTCCAAAATTTCTCTTATGGGACAATGTGCAGCAGTCACACAAAGGTTCTGCAATACGAAATTTATATTTAGGGAAATATAAATAGGTAAAAGAAAAAGCAACTTAACCCATTTAAAAGCTTTAATGTGGCTCTGAATAAAATTTACAAGAAAACTCGGTCAACAGGAATAGAGAAGCCTTACTAATAACGTTGAATTAGAATCTTATTTTAGAAAAGCAAAGGGGGGGGGGAGAGGGGGTTGAAAAACAGTTAACATGACACCCTAATACAGATGAGAACTCGTTAAGAATCAATATTTAGCTGTAAGGGAAAATGAGCTAGCTTGTTCAATGTATTATTAGCATGTGATTCGCAATTGAACTACTTTTTCTCTTCTTTGGTTCACAACATCCCCTTACAATTTCAAAACGATGAAATCAAATGAAAAAGATAGAAAGGTAACCTTCAAGTCACTTCCAGAGTATCCATCAGTCATATTTGCAATAGCTTCCAAATCAAAATTGGGTGACAATTCCTCTTTGGCTAATATAACTCTTAAAATCTTTTCTCTATTTGGAGCATCTGGCAAATTAACCATCAATCTGCACAACATTTAACAGGGTTAACAGTACACCTCGTAAGGTCAGACTAGAGCAACTCAACAAAACAACACATGCAAGTTACCTTCGAGGAAGCCTCCGGATGACTGCCTCATCAAGGTCAAATGGCCGATTTGTGGCAGCAAGAACCAATACTCGTTCTTTGTCCTTTGTACGAAGGCCATCCCAATTTACCATAAATTCATTCTTCATTTTACGCATAGCCTCATGTTCACCTGGATTCTCCCTTCTTCCTAACATGCTATCAACCTAAAATAACCACCCAAGTCACTAAAATTACACATCCTATTTAATAAACAGGAAGAAGATGAAAACAATACAAGAAAAACAATAAAATATCAACAATTAATCTTCAGAGAACACAAAACAGACAAGAAACGGAAAATTTATATATAGGTTGAACAAACCTCATCAACAAAAATAACACTTGGTGAAATTTTACTGGCCAAAGAGAAAACAGCTTTAACATACTTCTCTCCTTCACCAAACCACTGCAAGACATGAAAATAAGTCATAAATGTACCAAACAGAAACCATCTAACAGAGATGGTGCATGCCATAGTTTCTATGCAGTTAAAATACCTTTGAAGAAATGCTGGACATTGATATGTTAATAAAGTTTGCACCAGCTTCAGTTGCAACAGCCTTGGCAAGCATCGTTTTACCAGTACCAGGAGGCCCAAAAAGCAATATTCCTTTAGAGGGCTGCAAAATAATAAAACAGGGTTTACTTTGAAAATGCACAATTCCAGGTAACATATAATAAAGCAAAACTACATGTTAGAACTACCTTCGTCAACTGTCCCTTGCAAAACAATTCGGGCCTTTGAAGGGGAAGCATCACCAATTCCTTCAAGGTGTCTTTGACATTTTCAAGGGCTCCAATATCATCAAAACTAACCCCAATATCACTTGGTGGAATAACATCAGCAAGAAGTTTCTTTTCAAATTCATTCTCAGTGACCACATCCTGGAATTAAGAAAAATAAATGTAGTTTAATAGAATATTAACTTTCTAACAAGAGCGATAACTGATAACCGTATCAAGGTAACGACTACACATAGAACCCAACAGAAGGAAGACAACCATACCTTAAGTGATTTCTTCAAAGTTTTGCTTTCACTTTGAATGCCTTGCAAAATGTCCAGACCATACTTAATGCTGCAATAGAGAATTTATAAAAAAGTTTGCACTAAAATAAAATGCAGAGACATTTAGCTCCAAAATCCAAGCTTCTGTTAACATTTCAGAGATGTAGCAATAAATGGAGTACAAACCTTTCAGTTGAAACTACAAGTTTAGCATCTTTCAACAATACTCCAGAAGAATGCATAAACTGATGGCTTAGGGCCCAGCCAACAACTTTCCCCACACCTACAATATTAGAAAGGTAAATGGATTAGTTACACTGAAGTAAAAACAAGTACAAGATTTTGCTACTAACTCCTTTCCAAAGGTATAATCCTGTTTGTTGGGATCTCAGAGGAAAATGTTTTACATATTTAACAACCTTCAATATAGATGACTTGTGAAATTTTCAAAAAGAAGTCCTGGAAATCTTTCGTATATTTCATGGTAAAAAAGGTACTATAAATTAAGACATGAAGATAAACTTGTTATGCAGTTGGTATATAGTACGGAGCTCAAGAATACTTACTCTCATTTGTAAGAGTTTGATCCTTAATGCAGAGTGTTTCAAGATCAGGGCAATCCAAACCATTTTGATGGAGAATCTGATAGGATAGAACAGTTAAAAAGATTTCCAAAAACAGACTTGTACCTCAAATTTTCAAATATACTGTTTATCAACTTCAAAGTATAACAAGGACATTAAAGGGAACTTCTATCTGTTTGGAGAGGGAGAATGGGTTGGGGGAAGGTGAAGTGTTTATATTCTTCAGCTTTCTTACGGTTTCTTGTCACATTAGGTTAATAATCCTACACTTACAAGAAGGTTTTACAAAAGGTCAGGTACATAAGCCACTTTCAGGCAATGTACTGAAGCTCCTACCAACAGGCAGAAACAAAAAGCACATGGAAAAAACAAAGCACAATTATAGCGATACTCACTGAGCGAATGCTAACAATGTTTGACTGAGCTTTAAGAATTTCAGTGTCACGCTCCAGTTGCTGCTTCCAGTCTAAAAGTAAAGCTTCATCCTAACATGATTCAGGAATATTAAATTAAATATTTCAATAATCATACCAGGATAACTGATACAGAAACTGACATGACCCACCTGAGGCAACTGGATTGCCACTTTGTTAGGAAAAAGCCGAGTAACTTGTTTCATGGTTTTAGGTGTTTCTTTGCTCCTCTCATGAAGTTTACCAAAATTATCCTGCATGAGGTATGACAGTCATATTAGGTGTGTTGTTATAATTACAAAGCAAGAAAAATAGGCAACTACCAAATAGCAATGTACTAAGGAAGTTAGTGCAACACATAGGACACTCTCTAGGAGCAGTCACCTAGGTAATAAAACTGGAAAAACTACCCATTATAATAGCCAGGTGTGCGATGAATCATAGTAAATTCAAGTGAGGAAATATCTAAATGTTTTAGATGGCAGTCATGTCAAAGTTTCAGAAAAACTCAGAGCATTCAAATTAAAAGTATAAACCTAGAAAAGTAAACATATAATCGAACATGCTCGTACTGAAGGTCAACACATGCAGAGAGTTAGAGATCACTAAGACAGTTGGAAAAGAAATACAAGCCAAAAGAAAAATTCTCGGTTCTTGACATACCGGAAATGCAAGATCAAGTAAAGCAGTCTGGTTGACTCCAAACTTTGTGAACAAAAGGCCACCAGGATGAGACTGCAGAAACAAAAAATTGCAAAATTGAACGCTTAAAGATGCTTCATACATCATCAAAGAAAAAGCAGAGCTGAAAAAAAAACATTATGTTCCTTACTTTTTCCTTACGACTATCCATCTGGGTGTGAGAACCAATTACTACAACATTCGCAGGCAAATTCTCAACCTTACTCTTCAAGGAAGTATACACATCTGTATTTCCAACCAAAGACTTCTCTATGTCTTTCACAAACAATATCAATGGACCGCTTTTGCTTTCATTCAATGTAACCTGTAGAAGTGAGACAATTCAGAAATAAATACTTTAAAATATGAGCATGGTAAACCAATGCTCTGCAGTAATTAATCAATGACATGTACCTCAAAAAGTTCATTAACAGCCAGCTTGTCAACATCGTCACCTCCAGAACACTCCAAGCGAAGTGAGCTGGCTATAGAGTGAAAACACAATAGGTAAGAAGGATACAAGTCAACAATGACTCATAATTAAATCGATGCAAGAAATGAGCTGAAGAGTTCACCAGAACAGAAGAACCCATGATCTTCTTCACAAAGCCCACCAAGATCATTTCCTTCTGGAATAGATCTGTCAAACCTGACCCCAATTTTTGAGGAACCATTTTCTTCAAATGCAAGGACTACTTTGCCCCGAAAACCAATCATCGGTCCCCTACACACAAGAACTACTCAACCTTTTGCAAAACTTAATCAATGCATTTATGAAGTTTGGCCCTAGAGAAATTACATGTGTACTTGCTATTAAAGGGAAAACTGACCCTGGCAAATCAAAGCTGTAGGATATAAAGATGACACAAATATACCTTAAAGCAGGTTCTAGAGAAGAAAATCCAGATGGCGATGCGGAACCTACAAACTTAACCCTATCACCTAAAATTTTCAAATAAATTTCATTTAGAAGTAGGTGATGTTCCATCAACAAATTAACAGTTTAGGAAGCTAAGGCATAATAAAATAACAAAGCCAACTCTCCAGTATCATTCCATAGAAATGCCATACCTTTCTTAAATGTATAGTTTTTAGATGTTGCAGTAGATACTTCCTGCTTTGGCAAAGCTTGGGAGCTCAGTGAAGAACCACCTGTTATATCAGCTTCAACACTAGAAGTTGGTCTCTTCTGCTGCAAAGCAGCAGGGTGTGCAGCTATTTTGGCAAATACAGTTACCTTTTCAGCCCTTGAAGTTTCTTTCACAGCATCAACATCTTTTGATGTTGATCCCTGGTTATGTCGGGGAAGGAAAATAATAGAACATAAGATGCCACAAAAATGTTCAGACATTTAGAAACTGAGAAAGTAAACAAGAAAGAAACTTTTGCAACCACAAGAAAGTAAAAAGGACTCAAACCAATACCTAGCTAAAGGAACATTTAAAACACAACTTTTCTAAGGAACATTCATCAAGAATTTGACACAACTTGCTTTCAAATTGAAAAGGAACTTTAGTGTTTTACATGCTTGGTGATGCAAGAGTTCTAATGTTGAACCATAATTATAGACTCCAAAAAATTTCCCCTGATCCATAGAATATTGGAGAATAACCACAGGCACAAAATTTCCAAAGGAATGATACAGGTAAAATTAAGTAGAAAGCAAAAACTGCAATTTCAAACCAATCCGGCTTTTTTAACATGCAATTGGGGGAAAAATCAAAACAAGTTGAGGAGTGAAAGAAGCATACTCCAGGCAACAGAAGAGAATCGACAATTAGCAATCTAGCACCAAAATGTTTTGCAAGTGCCTTAACCAATGTCTCCTGATATATTTCTGAGCCTATACATAGCAAAGTACTCTCATCAGGAATTAGAACGTCCAACAATATTTAAATGGAAAATTAACAGAAAACAGCAACCAAACCTGCAGGACCAGATAACAATATACGAGGACTCATGGTAGGAAGGTCTGAGGAATACTTCGCAAATTTACTACACTTCAAATGCACATAGGTTGAGGCTATCAAAACATTCTTTGTTGTATCACTGTCACAATGGAAGTTTCAAGTAAAATTAACTAAATTTCACCAATGCTCCAAATCCAGAAATATAGGCAGTTAACTCAGTACAACTTTCACTGCATAAATAATACATGGACTTGCAATTTTGTGGAAATGTTGATAGAAAAATAAGTAAAAGCAATAATTCAAAATTGTTTTCCAAAAGCATAGAAACCAGGAATCATCAAAAAATATAAAATAAAAGTGCAAAATCAAATAAGAGCAGAAAGCACCAGATTTACCTCAAATAATACGGAAAATTTTCAAAAGAGAGGTCTATATTGTCCGGATTGAGAATGCTGTCTCGTAAACTATCTTTAAATGCTTGCCGCTTGGTTGATACCAAACCCGAAGGAGGTTCAAATTCCTTAAGCATCTCTCTAATTTCCCTTTGCTCGTCTAGAATTTTGGCAATACTATCACTAAAATCAAATTCAGTAGAAGTACCAGCAAGGATATGCAATAATGGCCTTAAAGAGTAACCTGCCCCTGGGATCTTCGTATTGTCAGCATCCATACTATCATCTAATCCAAGTCTATCAAGATTAGGGTTTCCATTAGCAGCGTCCGGTACAGAAGGAACAGTTTTCTCCCTTGAAGAAGCAGTTGCTGGATCAGTGTTACTAGCACTGTCCTTCATGTCAACTTCTGGAACACAGTCATCTGACACCTCACAACCAGAAGGTAGAGTGGACATCTCAGAATTTTCTTTTCTTGACAAAGAAGCCAATATTGTTGCTGCCCCAGCAACAGCAGATGGTTCCCCTGGTCGTGCCTCAATAATACCTTTTATAGGAGCAGTCTGGGCTTCTAAAATGCTTAGAGAAGAAGGTAAGCCTGGGGCTGCTAAGTTATCATTGGTAAGCTGCTGAAAAATCTTAGTAACCGTCAAGGAATTAAAGCATCTATTAGATGGGAGAAATATCATATAGCATCAGAGTTCAATTATGGAACACACATGAAAGTGGAGCCACATAGACTTTCATTTGGGAGGCAGAGGAATAACATATCTGTAAAAATGTGTTAAGCCATGTTGAAGGAAAAGGATACATAAGCATGATCTCCAGTACTAGTGAAAATTAATTCATCTCCAGCATTTAGAATCAAACTAGTATTTTTACGGTAAGTCCTACCGTTAACCTGGACAGAACCTTTTCCTCCTGTAATTTCTAGCAAGGCAATGGAAGTTCCATCTCTCTACATCGGGAAATAGAAATTCAGCACTCCCATAAACACAATAAAAAGTACAACGAAAAGGTTAAGAAATAATTATGTAAAGATCCATACCTCTATGTGCTTCACTTTGCACAAAACAGCGCTAATATTGTGATCCTTAAGACATAAGTTGCACTGATGGCTTTGTCCAACGGTGAATAGTGTGCCACACATGACTAAGTGAGGATTCTGGATGATATGAACATTAATAAGAAGTGGAAGCACATCAGTTTAGCATGAAAACAACCATAAGTATAAACCAATATAAAGAGGCTGATTGGTTTGTGGCTTGATGGAAGATCCTCCCTTAAGGAAATTCAACAACAGAATACCTTCCCATGACTACTGAGGTTAGACCTCACTACAACAGAAAGCTGACTCTCTGAGGCAGCCTAAAAGTAATTTTCCTACCAAATTGACTCTCTTAAGTTAGGATTTAAATCATGATGAACTCCAAGATTCCACTCAATGATTGGAACCAAATCATCATTTTACCAGCAAATTATACAGTAATATTTCCTTGTTCCATCCAAAATTCAACTGCACAAAGTTTTAAAATCCGTTTGCCATAAATAGTTCATGGACAAAACACATTTTCTTCACTTCATTTATTGGCTAAAAGAACAAGGATTCCAATAGGCAGTTCTATCTGAACACGATTAAACAAAGGGACCAGGAACCAAAAACCAGCTCATAATTAAAAAGAATGTCATTTCAGAAAACATACTTGAGAATGCTGGGAAAGAAGCTTTCCCCACGGGAATTTAGAACCTAACTTAGCAGGCTTAATTGGCCTGTTCTTAGCCCGACCAGTAAGCCCTGCAGCAACTGTCTCCACTTTGTCCGCATCTACAGCAGCTTCACCTAATTAACCAAAATAATACCCCACATCAAAACCCAAAAATAAATAAATAAATAAATAAATAAATAAATAGAACCTCACAAAACAAAATGGAAGATCAATTCGGATGGCACCTGAGGACCGCGGAGCCACCAAAGTACCGTTCTCCAGATCAGCAACGGCAGGCTTATCGATGGGAGAAGCATCAACGGCCTTAGCCGCATCGGACACCCGTAGATCAGAGGATCGGAGCTCCATTACCCGTGAGTCCGACCCGGATTCCTTAGGTGGACCTAAGGTTTCGTTAACCGGTCCAGAAACCGCAGCTCCATTGTTGGACGACAAAGCCGGCTCAGATGCCTAAAGGGAAAAAGAAAAAAAGAAAAGCCTATCAGTCTGGAATTCAAATCTAAAGAGAACGTATCAGGACAGACATGCAAAGTAAAAACCATAAGGAATAAGAAAGAAAAGACCTTGGATCGTTTAGAAGAAGTGGGAGGGGGAGAGGAAAGGGGGCGTTTGGAAGAGGAAGAGCTCCGTCGCGTCTCGACCATAACGATGGAGGAAAGGAAGGGTTTGGAGGAGGTTTTTCCTCTCTGGGTTTTCTCTAATTTGCAAAAATTAACTACCTTCGGGTTCGGGTCTTGCGTTGCCAAACAATAAAACAAATAGGAGAGAATGAGAATCAGAAACAGAGAAGAGAAGAGGGAATAAAAGGAAAAAAAAAAACAGAAAGTGAAGAATTGCGCAAAGATCAGTTATTAAGTTTCCCTCTGCATTTTAACCTATTATTTATTTTTCTTTTTCTTTTTTTTAATGTCTCTCAACACTAATAGCCTATTATTTATATAATTAAACTCATAATTCATACTTTTATAAGATAAAATTCAAATTGTTATAATGAATTTTTTAAGAAACAACCTAAATATAATTTTTATCAATTAAAAATTATTTAAAATATTTTTATAAAATAATAAATATTAGAATTGTATAATAATAATGTTAAATATTAGAATTTTATGTTAGGACGTTATGAATATTTTTAAATAAAGGGGGACGTTATGATTTCTAATTTCTTAGGAAGATGTGAAGTGGGTTGTTTGGTTACGAGTGTATGGCAATGCTGGCTTGAAGTGGCCTGCCTAGCTGTCAGTGTTAAAAGTGTTCACATTTACATTTATTAAAAGGTTTGACAAATAAAGTTAGGGAAAATGTGCCATTTTTCGTACTTATTTCATACTGTATTTGATTTTCTTTTAATTAAAGAAAATTAAAATAAGTTTAGATAGATGGTATGGTGCGTTTAATTTACTTTTTATTTAGTATTTTTACACTAATCGCAGATTCACTATAAAGAAGAGTAAAGTATAGAAATAGTTACTAAAGTATTGCCTTTGTTTTATTTTGGTCACTAAAATACAAAAAATCAAATATTTTAGTTATTGAACGTTAACCGCCGTTTGAGAAGTGCGAGAAGTGTTAACGTGAGCTTTTCTTATTGGTTTAATAGTAAATTTAATCCTCTAATATATACATATTTTATCAATTTAATCCTAAATATAAAAAAATCAATAAATTTAGCCCTAATATTTACAAAATTTGTTATTTTAATTCAAATTCTAAAAAATTCAATAAATCAAACTCTCAGCATTTACAAAATAACAAATTTTGATTTTTAAAGAATTTTAAGTTAGCAATGTGCAGTTTTAACCCTTGTATTAGGTTAGCTCACAAAACTTAGAATCCAATTGCTTCATGTTTTTCTGCAAATACTTAAGTATGGTTGTTGCAGTTTCAAATCAGGATATTGTTGCTTTGGGGTCAAAGTAACACAATGTGAAGGCAATTTACCCAAGCTTGTGCTCACTTCTGATCATGGCAGGTAATATTCAACTCTTTAAATTTTGAATGAATGACACACTTTCTGCAAAATTTTCTTTTTTGGATCTTTTTCCAAATTTATTCAACTCCCTTGCTGTTTTAATTGGTGAGCCAATTTTGTATTTTCTTTTTCATTGATTTGGACTTGATATTGTATTTATAAAAATTCTTAAAAAACTTGTATAAATGTTGAAGGCTAAATTGATTGATATTTTTAGAATTTGAACTAAAATGGCAAATTTTATAAACATTGAGAGCTATATTTATTCAATTTTTTTATATTTATGATCAAATTGATAGAATATGTAAACATTAGAGAGTTAAATTTATTTTATACTAATAAAAAAGCCTACATCAGCACTCTAATCAAATTTCAAACCGCTGTTAACATTTTGTGACTGAAATATTTGATTTTGAATAATTTAGTGAGCAAAATAAAATAAATTAAAAGTTAAGTGACTAAAATAAAATGCGGACAATACTTCAGTGATCATTTCTATACTTTACCCAATAAAGAATGGTGTACCTAAAGTAGGAAGAACTGACTGGAGTTATACTAAAAAGGAAACGACAGAAACGCGAGGGTGTAATAGATAATAGGAGACTGCGGCGTAAGTGAAAAAGCAAACTAAAGAGGGTAAGGGCCGGAAAAAAAAAACAAGATAGGTGTGGTGGAATTAAAAGAAGGCATAATGATATAAAAAAGAAAAAAGTATAATGATTTTTTTAATTCTCTAGCTTTACCAAAAAGTCATTTTAGCCATTTATTTTGGTTTTTCATCCTTTTCAGCCCTTAACCTTACATTTTGTTGTTAAATCACCCCAAAAGTAATAGAAAAGTTAATATTTTTTAACTTTATTAACATGGCATACACGTGAATTGGCATGTGAATCATGCGTCAGCATTTAATTATTTTTAAATTTTTAAAATTCAAAAAGATTATTTAAATTTTATAATTTTTTAAAATTTTAAAAAAATAATTAATCATCCATGTGTGTATCACATCAGCAAAATTAAAAAACGTTAACTTTTCTATTTATTTTTAGGTTATTTAATAAAAAAATATAAATTTAAAGACTAAAAAAATAAAAAAAATTAAATAAAGAATAAAAAGACATTTTTTATAGAATTGAAGTGCTAAAAAATGATAATGCCTTAAAAGAAGCTCAATCAGAATGGGTTGTTTCTTAAACATCACAAAACTCCTATTAAAAGCGTTAATCTCACTTCACCCGAAAGGACCATAAGTTGAGAGCTTTTAGATGCGAATTCAAATCTTAATGTTGTTTTAATATTAATTTTTACATATTTTTTTCCTTTCACTTGTTGGGTGTAAAGTAATCTAGTTTATTAATTTATATTATATATTAATCTCCTTATTGAGTTTGTGCTACCATTCAATTGAGTTTTATTTTTAGGGGTTTTTTTTATATCTTTTATATTAAAAAAATAGAAAAAATACATGCATAATAATATTTGAACTCTTTTTTTTTTTTTTTTAATTGAGGGAAGAGAATGGGATTACTTGAGACTTGTTATATATATGTAACCGTCAACTTAAATGTCCTAAAAGGATTCGGGTCTTTGACCCTTAACCTGGATGGACCCAAGTCGGAAGAGGCGTACTCACCAAGACAGTCCACAAGAAGAGTTCGTGGGCACACCTTGCAAGATGGGGTCGCAAACGGTGTTCGCGGGAAGGATTGCGAGCCCTACAAGCAATCTGGACTCATTGACCAACGAGTATGGAGCTCATTGAGGATGTTAGCCCTAGGATCAAAAAAGACCGCGTGCTATGCAGACACGCATCTAACAAGCTAGGAGTGTAACACCCCCTACCCGTATCCTTTGACGGAATAGAGTACGAAGCATTACCGAGTAGTACGAAACACTTACAGATAATTTAAATATATTTTCGTAACAACTTGTCTCGATTTCATACTATTTCATATTTAAGCTTTATTCACCAAAGTATTTGAAATATCATCTTTATGCAAATAGCACACATGAGGTACATAATTCCATAATTATGAATGAACACATTTATCAAACATAATCCACATTCATATATCAATGTCTCATGTCTCCATATATCAAAAATCGTCATTTTTCTTGTTTTTCAGATAATTATGTGTAACCATTCATAAGCATGCAATTCACTGTTTCTTCCTGTTAATCACAATTTCAAATGACAAAATCACATAATTGAGCTCAATAATGATAATGATAACATTACTTACATTTCTTTTTCCACACATTACATTTACGACTTACCAACTTGTCCATTCAAGGACGGCTTACGGATTTAAGTACATCGTGATCTGAAGCCCGAAGTCTAGCTGAAGCACATAAGTGCTAAACGGAAGCCCGAAGGCTAACTGAAGCACGCAAGTGCTAAACGTAAGCCCGAAGGCTAACTGAAGTTCATCAGAGCTGAACTGAAACCCCAAAAGGGTTAACTGAAACTCATATGAGTTAACGGAAGCTCGTAAGAGCTAAACAGAAAGCAAGCACGAGAATTTGCAACAAATGCTGAATCTCGGTTTACTTGGGTAATTTACCGTCAATTCATATTTTTCACCAAACGATCGTACTCATTTCCTGCATTCCGTTCCTCCAAAATACTCAGTTCAACTTCATAACTTTTGTACATAATTTACTTATTTTCAACAATTAACATACATACATATTAATCACCATTCATAAAATAATATTGAAATATAATAATATTAACAAATGGTCACTAAAATTTAGTTACATAAACTCACAAGTTCGATTTTTGTATTATAGCGATAATCATAATTTCATAATAAATATTCCAAATAAAACATTATATCATTTCTAATTCAACATTTATCGATTATAATCGGGCACATGATCAATTTATACACAAGTCATTCATACACATATGTATATCTTCCTCCTCCTCCTCTCCATCCACATCCTTAGTATAAATAACACACTTGTAAGTAACATCATCCATAATTTTTATTATTTACTTATGTGAATATTCAAGCTGTCTATCCGTGTCATAGTCACTAAATTATTTTTATCTTGAGCTACAGAACTCCAAATTAAGATCCATAAATTTTCCCAGAAACTAGACTCACATATATTCTTACCATAAAATTTTTAGAATTTTTGATTGGGCCAATTAATACAGTTTATTCATTGAAGTCTCCCCTGTTCTGCTGTCTGACAGTTCCGACCCTTCTTCACTAAAAATTAATTATCTTCTCGTACAGGATTCGAATGATGTCCTCGCTTGTTTCTCTTGAAAATAGACTCATTCAGGATTATAAACATATAAAATTAAGCCCCTAATTATTTTTATCCAATTTTTGATGATTTTCAAAACAGGGGAACCCGAAATCATTCTGACCTTGTCTCACAAAAGTTATTGTATCTCATGATTTACAATTCCATTGCTTACATAATTTCTTTTATAAGAAACTAGACTCAATAAGCTTTAATTTCATATTTTATTCCTCCTCTAATTAGATTTCTACAATTTTTGGTGATTTTTCAAAGTTAGACTACTGCTGCTGCCCAAAACAGTTTTAGTGAAAAATATTTATTTCCATTTTGCCCCAAATTTCATAGTTCATACAATTCAATCCTTGCTCAATTAACTCCTCAATTGAGTTAATTTTTCTAATTTAATACTTTATTCTATCATTTTAAACTACTTCATAACCCTTGAAAACCAGAACTTTAACACTAGACCTTAATTCCAAACTCTTTCACAATTAGGTCCTAAACCAATTTTCATCAATTTTACTTGATAAAATCACCATATATCAAAATTAAAGCTTCAATTCTATGTTTATTCATCATATTCTTCCAGTAATCACCCATAACAACTTCAAAAATTAGCCATGGAAATCAAAAACTAATGAAATAGTAAGTTGGACCCAATTGTAAAAGTCCAAAAACATAAAAATTTTAAGGAAAAAGCAAGAATTAAACTTACATGAAGCTAGAGTATGAAAACCAACTTGAACCCTCCTCCATGGCTGTTTTTCAGCTAATGAATATGAAGAGAAATGAAGAGAATTCTAGATATTCCAATTTAGTCCCATTTTTATTTAATTAATTTTGGCAATTTTCCAATTTTGCCCTTATTTCACCCATTTTCTTATTTTTCTCAGCTATTGCCGCCCAAAATATCTCCTTTGGGATTATTTGCACTTTAGGTCCTTCCTCATTTGACAATTAAGCTATTTAATCATTTAGCAACTTTTATACCTTTTTCAATTTAGTCCTTTTTATTTAATTAACTACCCAAACGTCAAAATTTTCTAACTAAATTTTAATAATACCTCACCGACACTCCATAAAATATTTCTAAAAATATTTATGGCTCGGTTTATGAAGTCGAGGTCTCGATACCTCATTCTCGACCCAATTTACCTAATTAATTCTTTTAAATCACCAAATTCACTAATTCAAAAATGCTTTTATATTCACATTTGACTCTTAGATATTAATTTATTAAATTTTCAACTCACCCTTCGGATTTAATGATCTTAAATCTCTATTCCCTACTACTGAAAATTAGGCTGTTACAAGGAGGCTCGCAGAGAACGCAGCACCAGAGGCCTCAAGGCCGAGACAAAATGGTGGACCTAGTTATGAGTCGTAATAGTAATAATAGGAGTATATATAAATACCCCAATATTCCTCTCAAGGAGACATGAAAAAAAAACCACTTCAACAAGACTAAAGTCAAATTTTTATGTCCACAACATAATGTTTTTGCTATTAGACCACGAGATTGTTGGCATGATATTTGAACTTAAAATACAATAGTTTTCAATATTTTTTATTTACCATTTTAACCAAAACCTCATTTATTTTTATATTCAATCTATAATCTATTTATATTATAATTATAATATAAAAAATACGAGTTTAAAAAAACTTTTGAATTGAGATACATTTTATTGTTCATTATATTATTGAATTGAAATTGAAAAAACAAGTTTTTATTTTTTAACAATGGAATTTTACCTATACACAAGAGTATATTAATTAATTATTACTAGATATTATTTTAAATTAATCATCATTTAATTAATGTTACAGATATATCTATAATCTATAATCTATAATCTATATGTAATATAATGTATTTATAAAATATATAAAAGTATGACTTTGGAAAAACTTGTGAACAAACGAGAATACCCTTTATTTTTTTATGATATTACTAAATTAATTTTAAAAATAATTACAATTTAATTTAGACTAATTAGTTTTTTTTTTTTTTGCTAATTTCAAAATAGACTTAAATTTTTATTAATTTTAAGTTTTTTTAAAAATTGTGCAAATCTTCTTGAAGTAAAATAGTGTTATTACTCTAATAGAACTCTAAGCATTTTAATTATCACTTAATTAATATTAGAGTTATATAGCAATTAAAATTTAAGTTTAGCTTTATAAATAGCATCCAATAGTTAAGCATATTCAATCAAGTAACATGTAAAAAAAAATTTATTAGTAAGAAATGGAGATTGTTAGCATTGATGAGAAATAATGGGGAGTGATTGAAGATTAAATCTTATTTGATCAACAATGACACTAGGGAGTAGAGGTGTGCATGGGCCGGGCCCATAAAAAATTTTCGGCCCTTTTTCAAGGCCCGGGCCCGGGCTCGGCCCGAAATATGGGCCTAAAATTTTGTCCAAGCCCGGCCCGAGAAAAAAATGATAGGCCCGAGCCCGGCCCGGCCCGGCCATATTAAATTTTTTTTTTACTTTTTTTATTAAATAAAAAACTTTAAAATATAATAAATCAAATGCATTTAAAACATGAAAACAAATATTAAAAAAAAATAGGACTAAAATAATTCTTAAAATAATATATAAATTAAAAATATAATAAAAAATAATTATATTAAAATTAAAAAATTGAAACAAATTAGAACTAAATTAAGAACTAAATTATATTAATAACAAAAATTTTACAATATCAAAATAACATTAAAAACAATAAAAAAAACTAAAGTAAAAAAAACTAAAGTTACTTAAAATTTAAAATAAAAAAATTTAAAAATAATTTAATATTAAAATCGGGCCGGGCCCGGGCAAAAAAATCTTGCCCGAGGCCCGGCCCGTTTTCTAAACGGGCCTCTTTTTTTGCCCAAGCCCATTTTTCGGGCCTATATTTTTACCCAAACCCTCCCATTTTTCGGGCAGGCCTTCAGGCCGGGCCGGGCCGCCCGGCCCATGCACACCTCTACTAGGGAGTGATTGAAGATTATTTTAATTGATGATGAAATAATATAATATTATGACATTTTTAAAAATATTACATAGTGTGAAGCATACACTCTTAAAATCATTTTTTTTTATCTATTCATTAACTGTTTGGTGCAAGTAAAAAATGCTTTATGAGTGTTTTGAAAGGAAAGTCATATTTCAACAATTATTTTTTAATCACTATTACTAAACATGTTTATTAATTTAATGTAATATATTTCGTATATATCATGAACTATTATTATGATTGTTGTATTTCTTTTTGGAAATCAAGAGAAATTATGATTATCACTAATAGGAAAAAAATAGTTAAAAATATACTATTTAAAAACTAATTAAAAATTAAACACGTAAAATCACGTACAATGCATGTGACGTTAGAAGCTAATATATATAAAAGCACAAGTTTAGAAAACTTTTAAACTAACGAGAACACCCTTTATTTTCTATCATATTACTAAATTCACATTTAAAATAATGATAATTTAATAGAAGTTGTGATGATTACACATTTAAAAATAATTATAATTATAATTATAATTATTAGCTAAAAAAGTTAAAATAGAGTTATTACCTTAATAGAATTCTAATCATAAAATATAGGGTTATTAGTTAAAAAAAATTGACGTAATTATCACTTAATCAATATTTAGAGTTAATTATGTTAATTAGTTATTATTTTGAATAATATTACTTTGCATTAATACATAAAGTAAAACTATATTGCATATTAATTTCTTAACGTGGGAAAATATTTTGAAATTTTTTAATTTTTTACTGATGTGGCACTATCACGTTAGCCACTATCACTGACATGAAGTACAACATCAGCATCATTAACAACCACGTCAGCACTATAATGATCAAAGATGGTCAAAAGGGCTTAATTGATTCAATTTAAGAATTTAAGGACTTAATTAAATGATTTTTTTACGGAGGAACGAAATTGATTTTTTGCCAAAATTTAAGGGTTTATGTACCCTTTAACTTATATTTAATTATATTCAATAATTCAAATACTAAACGCATAAAATAACAAGAAATGCATGTAACATTAAAAATTAAAATTTATAAATATATATTAGATAATCTTATTTATTATGAGATGAGAGGAAGTATGAAAAAGGGTGATGAGAATGTAACCTAAAAAGGTATGGCCCAAAAACAGAAAGTGATGATCATGCATGGGTTTACGAGGATCTAATTGAACATCTACGAGAGGAATAAAATCATGTGATTGTGAAGTAATAGCGCATTTATTGTTAGTGAAAAAGCATGTTACGTCCATATTTCCAAAAGTAGGACAACAATCAATGGTCAATCAAACAACAAATCATCCGACAAGGATGATTTGCTTTGAGTAACCAAGGTTAAAGGATCAACAAACTCACTATTTATAGTCAAGGTAATTTTATATTATGTCCATTCCATTCCGTGGAGTGAATTCTTTTTCTTTTTCATTTTTTATTTTAATTTCTAAAATAAGCTTTATTTTATTTTTTTATATTAATATTTTTCATAAATATCTCTAAAAAATAAATTTTCAAGTAAATAAAAAATAATTAAAGGTAAATTACACTAGTAGTCAACTAACTATTAATAATTTTTTTAGTCACTCAATTATGAAAAAATTTATAAAATGATCAACCAATTATAAGTAAATTTCTTTTTTGATTATCCAACAATGAAAAGTTACAAAATGATTACCAAAACTATTTATTTTTGTCTTTTTTGGTCACCACCTGGCGAACAATAGCAACTTTTAAAATTGGCATAATAGCAACTTTTAATCCTCAACATTTATAAATTGTATCACTTTAATCTTGATTCTAACAAATCCAACCCTCAACATTTACACATTGAGTAATTTTGTCTTTTTTACAATTTTGTTTTTCTTAGTGACTCTTTCACCTAAAAAAATAAATTTATCAATTAAATTTGATTGAAAATATACAAAAATTGGAAACACCCAAAAATTCAATGTAGTAATTTTAATATTTTCTCATTCTTTTAAAATTAACCTTAATGTCAAAGGAAAGCAAAAAAAAAAAAAAAAAAGACAAATTGAACAATGTGTAAATGTTGAGGGTTAAGTTCTTTTTAGAATCAAGATTAAATTGACATAATTTATAAATATTGAGGGTTAAAGTTACTATTATGTCAATTTTAAAAGTTTCCACAATTAGCTAGTTGGTGACAAAAAAGACAAAACTAAATAGTTGGTGACCATTTTGTAACTTTTCATAGTTGAATGACCGAAAAAGAATTTTACTAATAGTTGGGCAACCATTTTTATAACTTTTCGTAATTAGGTAATCAAAAAAGAAATTTACTAATAATTAAGTGACTATTAATGTAGTTTACCCAATAATCAATAACTTTTATACATTATTTTTTGAAAAATATTTTTATATAAAACTTTTAAATTATTTCACTATCTTAAATATAAAAATATTTATTTTTATCTCATAAAAACTAAATTTAAACAGAAGAATAAAATTTGATTTAGTTTCTGGTAATCACGATTTTTTTAACTTGCATTTTATAAATCATCAAAATACCTTGATTTGAGTTGGTTTTATGTTTTTCTTGCTCAATCCTAATAACATGTGATAGAGAAAGGGCAACCCTTTATGAAACTAGGAGAGAACATTGGTATCTTATCTTCTTCTCGGCATACTAAGGAAATTCAAGGGGTGTTTGGTTCAAGGAATGTATATATGATTAATAGGATTACAAAAATATAATATTACAAATGCTATGTTACATGACTTTGTTTGGTTTATTTGGTTGGAATGTAAGATTCAAATGCTTAGTTAACATACTGTAACATTACCTAAAAACATAGTTTACTAAATTGTCCTTGTTATATAATTTGGTTTTTTTTTTTAAAGTTTAGTTTCTTAAGATTTTTTAGTCTCATTTTTAATAAATTATGATAAATTCTTACCATTCTTACATTTTTATTACAATTTATATATTAATAAATATGTAACACCCTCGTACCCGACCCGGCCGTCAAGTCACAGTACCAAGGTGTTACATTGGTCGTCGGAGCAACTACTATTAAATTCAATTCATTTTATCACTTTAATAGAACTACCAATATCAATTAGTGTTTACAATACAATTTAAAACTCATCTAAATTCAATTCGAGCTTCCGATAGCTCTCGTAATAATTTGTAATTGAATAGGGACCAAATTACAAAGTTTTCAAACCCCGAGCCAACGTCGCAAGGTTGGGGGTTCCTCATTGTAACGTCACCCACTGACTTGAGCTCGTCGTGACGTCGGTTCTGTGTCCAATTGATTTCTATTCTATCATTTCTCATCACCTACAATCAAGTTTATATATCACAATTCAACCAATTTCACTCAACATATCATTTACATGTATCTATTTCCAATTTCAACACTATATGATTTTCAATCAAATTTATAAGATTAACACAACTATTAAAGTTTTACAAATAAATCCATTAGTAGATCATATTACAATTGTTCACTTAATGTCTTAAAAATTCACTTAAACTATTCTTATGTATTAGTAATTCTATCACTTATAATAATTTTTAGCATCACACTCTTCTACTATTTTTCCTCGTCCTCTCCATTCCTCACCTTTTATGTATATGTAATTATACGAGAATTTATGATTTTTAGTAGTGTATGTTTATATGTAGCATTAATTTAAAATTTGTTATCCACATAATTTTACTAGAACAGTCCACTTGAGCAGCAATCGCTAAATTATTTATATCGTGATATAAAATGTTTCAAATTAATATCCATTTGTTATTTTTGAATCTAGTCTCAATGAAATTTTTACCATAAAAAATTCATAATTTTCTCTTATGCAAATTAATACAGTAAATTGTTTTAGTTTTCCATGTTCTGTTGCTAGGTATTTTTTACCATTATTCACAAAAAATTAATTATGTTTCAGTATAAGTCTAAATATTTTAAGCATATAAATTTCATCTCCTAAACATTTTTGTAAAATTTGAAATAATTTTTAAAAGTCAAAATAGGGGAACCTAAAATCATTCTGACCTTATCTCACAAAAATTCATATATCTCATAATCTACTATTTCTTTACTTACACCGTTTCTTTTATGCTAAACTAGACTCAATAAGATTTAATTACATATTTAATTCAACCTCTAAATCCATTTGTAAATTTTTTGGTGTATTTTGAAAGTTGAACTACTACTACTATCTAAAACTATTTTAGTGAAAATTTTACTTATTATCGCTCATATCAACATTTAACACTTATTTCACTTATCAAACTATTAAATTCTTATACAAGACCATTTGATTGTTCATAACATTATACTTTTGATTATTATTGTTATTATATTTATTCTCTTAAAACTTATATGTGAACTTAATTACATCTTCACTTTACATACTATAATTCATATCACTTTATTTTCATAGTTTACTATATTTCCATTACCCTTTCTTCTTTCTCACTTCATGGTCACATTAAAACATAATAAATATCTATACTGGAAACCACTTTCTCATGTTTTTAATACTTGTAGTCATTTTTAATTATTTTACAATCTTGTCCTTAACATTACAAAAATTTAGTAATTATTATAATGTCTTTCTAACTTCACTTTTCATTCAATTTCACTATCATATAACACTTTAATCAAATAATTCATTATAATTTATTACATCACATTTCTTATTTTTATGCATTTCACTTTAATTATTTTAATTCTAAGTTTCACAAAGCTTACAATTTAGTCTTTAGCATCATGAAAATTCATTATTTACTATAATTTCACCTTAACATCACTTTGTAATTAATTCTCTAACACTTAATATTCATTTAAGATCTCTATCGTAATACTTTATTTCACATATAAAATTTTGTATACTTTACATTTAGTCCTTTTACTATTATTTCTATATATCAAATAATCCATTACATAATATTAACTTATTCATGAATAATTCAACTATTTAGCATAATCTATACTTTGATTAAAATTAAATAAAGTAAAATTCTTGAATTACCTTGTCTCTTTAATCTGTTCACTTTTTCCACAACTTTCTCCACTTCCAATTTCAGATGATATTATAACTCTCTAGTATCTGTACTTCACTTCTCTTTTTTTGTTGAAAATGGGAGTTTTCAAGGAATTTGGGAGAAAGAGTGGGATTTCATGGTAAGAGACCAAATTGTAAAGAAATGAAAATCCCTTTGTACATATATATAAGTGACGTTGGAAGCATGAAGACTTTTCTTCGTGTTTTTATGCAAATATCTCATAATAAAATATTACAATTTAATATAAAATATCTTA
Organism: Gossypium anomalum; assembly: GCA_025698475.1. Taxonomy (NCBI): domain Eukaryota; kingdom Viridiplantae; phylum Streptophyta; class Magnoliopsida; order Malvales; family Malvaceae; genus Gossypium; species Gossypium anomalum. The sequence goes on along the minus strand of CM046963.1, from coordinate 17,022,174 downwards.
TAATAAAATAATAAAAAATATTCAACCAATCATATTTCAACACTTTTCTTCTTTAATTATTACACCATATAATTATCTATTTTGGGTAATGAACATTTTACCCTTCATGTTTCTACAAAATTCCACCCTTGAATGATTTCTCACTTTTGGTAAAATTATGATTTAGTCCCTCGTATTTTTCTACTTATTCAATTCGGTCCTACACACCAATTTTGTAACACCCCTAACCCATCTCCGTCACCAGATTAGAGTTACGGAGTATTACGACACATATAAAAATAATTTATATCATTAAACTATACATTTATTAATTTAAATAACAACATTCGAATATGCATTTCATTCATAGCAAAATAACATTTACAGGCCTTAAAATGAGCTTACGGGGTCCTAAAAATAGTTTGGGAACAATCAAAGAATAATTAGAATCAAAACATAAAAACATGAAAAATTTTGAAAATTTTAGAAACAGGGGTCACACGACCGTGTGGCCAAGCCGTGTGACAGAGCCTAGACCGTGTGGCTTAGGGGCATAGCCGTGTGGCTACCCCACACACTCGTTTGGCTCAGGGACATGGCCGTGTAGTTACCCCACACACCCGTGTGCTCAGATTGTGTAACTAATTATGACCATGTGAAAAATCTTGCACCTAAAATTAATAAGGCACACGGCCATATGAGTAGGCCGTGTGTGGCACACAACCGTGTGACAGCTCGTGTCCCAGGTCGTGTGTACCTTAAAAAGCTTCCAAAACTTAGGTACCAAGACAAATCAAAATCAACCATTTCCATACTTTAAAAACACATTGAAACATGCCTAAAACAAGCCAAAACATTCAACCTAAGTGCCTAACCAATGTGTCCTCATTTACACCATCATTCAATTATCAACCTCAATTCACATGTCACACCAAACTAATTTGTATTCAAGTTTATAAGTTCAAATATAAAATTCATGCCAGACTTACCATTTCTTCTTATTCATTCACATTCATTCATACTATGATTCAAACACTTACATAAGGTTTATATCAAATGACCAAAAACAACTTTAAATGAACATATTCACACTAAGATTAAAGGCACATACACAAGCAAGCTAATGCCAAGCTTAAGCATTTTTGCATCAATCTCATATATAACACTTGTAGTAATTATTCAAAACATATACAAAATACACTTATTACATGCCATATAACCCAAAATAAATGTATCAAAATCTCCCAAAATGTATCTGGATAGTGTGATCTTCAGTTGATTCGATTGCCCGACTCCACAAAAAGTTATATACAAGGAACATGAAAAATGACACGAGTAATATTTAATAGAGCTTAGTAAGTTCAACGACTGAAACAATAAAACTTATTATATAAACATAGCTATTTCATTAACAAGATTAACAAATAATAAATCCTATCAATCACAGTCACTCAACATGTGAGTTTATACATGTACATATACAAGTTACAAAATATATTCAATCACATGAGATCATTCAGTACCAAGTCACGATATACATTCAGAAGACCATGTAAACACTTATAAGATTTAATAACACGTCATATAACCATTGGAAATGTAACAGCCTATTTTCAGTGAAATCGGAACAGTGGTTTCGTGACCACAAAACCGAGCTAAAAAGAAAATTTTATTTTAAAATTATGGCATGGTCTATATTATGATAGAAAGGTTGCATGAAAATTTTGATAAGAAATTTTATTGATTTTGTAGTTAATTGAAAAAAAAATGCATTTTCGGGACTCCGTTCCGGTAAACTGGATTCGTAAATATTTTTAATAAATATTTACGAAGTTAATTGTGTGGTTAATTAGATTTTGGATAGGTGAATTTGTTAAATTAGGAGCAATTGAGTGGAAGGACTAGATTGAACATAGGGTAAAAGTTGAATTATAGAATAGAGAAAATTCAAGGGACTAAATAAGAAATTACACCATAAATTGACATGTGTGTGGTAAAAGTAATTTTCATGTGTATAAATAATATACATATATTAGTAATTATTATATATTTACTTATAATTTAAGTAAATTTAAGTAAATATTATTATATTATTATATTATTAATTGAATAAAGTAAATTAAATAAATTAAATTATGACAATTGTGTGGTAATAATAATTTAAATGTATAATAAATACATATGTACATTTGTAATACATATATGTATTTATTTATTATAGATATTATAATATAATAATATAACTAAAATATAATAAACAAAAGAAACAAAAGAAAGAAAAAAAGGAAGAACAGAATAGAAACGAAAAAAAAACAGGGGAGAAAGAAAGAAAGGAAAAAGGGAAAGAAAGAAAAGGGAGAAATTGGGGTTTAAGGTTTCAAGTTCAATTGGTAAGCCAATTTAGTTTCTTTTCTTATAATTTTGATGTTTTTGGAATCCTAGAATAAAATACTACTTAGTATATGTTGAAAATTTGAAAGTTAGTAGATTTTTGAACATAGTTTATGTTGAATTAATTGATGAATTAGGGGTTAAATTGATAGAATTTCAAGTTAGAATTAGGTAAAGGATTAAATTGAAGAATAAATTAAAAGTTTTGTGTAAAAAGGGACTAATTTGTAAACTTGTAAAAATTTAAAGAAAAATTCTGAATTTTATGAAATATAAGTGCTGTAAATGTGAGATTTAAAAATCAAATAGGCTTGGAACAAGGATTAATTTGTATAGATATTAATTTCCGAGCCTAGGGACAAAAATAGAATTTATGAAAGTTTAGGGGCAAAATAGTTATTTTATCTAGAACACGAGTTGAATTCAAATGAGTATGAAATATGTTGAATTGATGTTAAATTTATTTATATAGACCCGGAAAGATCGAAAAAGGAAAGTGGTCGTGGAAAAGAAAAGATATCGGATTAAAAGAATTTCGATTACAAGTTGCTATCGAGGTAAGTTCGTATAACTTGAATGAGTATGTAAATATGTTAATTTAAATGTTGTATTGTATTGTATATGATGTATGAAATTGAATATATGAATTATATAGATGTGAAATGAAAGAAATAATACATGTTTGGAAATTAATAAATGGGTGAAATTCCGTTTGAATATTGGTGATCGATGGATAATGGAAATTTCCCGAAATATATGAGGTTCTGCATGTGTTGCAGAAATGAATTGAGCTAGGATAGAAAAATCTGACAAAAGCCTTCTCGAGAATTAAAAGTGAATAGGATTTATTCCTTATTCACTAGAAATATATAAAGTAGATAGGATTTGTTACTGATTCACTATGGTAACTCAAGGTGAATAGGATTTTCCCTAAAATGGTAATCCTGATTCGCTACGGTTACTTGATATGTAACTCGAGAGAGTGCTTGATGATTTAACATCCTAAGGGCTAAATACTGGATATGAATTGACGAAATATGAAAATGTACACTTTGTGTGTACTACTAGAAAATCCATCGATAATTTCAATGATTCAACGGATAAGATAGTAAAACAAAACATGAGAATTATGAGATGGAATGAGACAATAGCATGATGAGCTCATCTATGCCTATTGGTACGTTTATTACTAACGTGTTTGATTGAAATGTTTATGAATAGGCAAATAACCAAAATGAATGGAAATTATGCTTTTATATGATTTAAATGTTAAATATGATTGGTAAGTTTGATTCATGTTATATCAGCTTACTAAGCATAAATATGCTTATTAGATTTTATTTTCCTTGTCTTATAGTACTTGAAAGCTCGGAAGAAGTGGAAGACGGGTCGGGGACTTCATCACACTATCATCCTGTCAATTTTGGTATAATGGTTTACTTATTTTGAAAACGGCATGTATAGCTAAATTAGTGAAATGATAAATGTTACACAATGTTTGGAAGTTAGCCATTGGTATGGCTAACAATGATGTATATATATATAAACATATGAGTTCATAAGGTTATAAATGGTTCTCATACACACATGGATGAAATAGTATAAGTAGGGTAAGAAAAAATATGCATATTGATGTGCCATATGGTATATTAATTAAGGATATATGATATTATGTAATAGGTATTTGTGATGTTAAAGTAGAGTTTTCTTACATGAGGAACTATGTTCATAATATGTTAGTGAATGAAAATAAAAGGGAGTGATAGGAAATATTGTAGTGAAAGGAAATAAAGGTGTTATAAACTTAGTCATTAATATTTTGCACTAAAACAGTCTTACATAATAGTTGTAGTCTGACTTTGAAAATCCACCAAAAATCATGGAAATTGAATTAGAGGTTGAATTAAATATGAAATTAAAGTATATTGAGTCTAGTTTCATATAAAGAAAAATTTGTAAGCAAAATAATTTCATATTAAGAGATATTTGAATTTGTGTAAGACAGAGTCAGGATGATTTTGAAATCCCCTATTCTGATTTTAGAAAATCATTACAAATTGTACAAAAATAATTATGAGTTATAATTTATATGCTTAGAATCCTTGATGAGTCTATTTTCAAAATAAATAAACGAGAACATCATTCGAATATTTTACTAAGAGATAATAAAATTTTTGTGAAGAAGGTTTAAGACTGTTGGACAGTGAAACAAGGGTGAATTTAAAGAATAAACTGTACTTATTGGCTGGACCAAAAATTCTGAAAATTTTATGGTAAGAAGATATGTGAGTCTAGTTTCAGGGAAAATTAGTGGTTTTCAATTTGGAGTTCTGCAGCGCAAGATATAAATAATTTAATGACTATGACTCAAGTAGACAGTTTTGTTATGAACATAGGAAAGTTTTTGAAATTATGTGTAATTATTCTATAAACTTCGGTAACATCTTGTAACACTGTTCCGGCGACAGATACGGGGTATAGGTGTATGCCACAGGGTACTGAATCTGTCAGAATTGGTAAATCTCCGGTTGATAAAATTAGAAAATATGGGGCTGAAGAATTCAGAGCTACGGTTTAGCCGATTCTCGGACTAACGTAGCAAATATGTGATTAGCTATACATGCCATTATTTATATTTGATAGTGTGATATCTCCTGACCATTTAAAATGTATTTTTCTTATAGTAAATGTCTTCCAACCGAGCAAGAAGTGAACCTAAGAAAGCTGAGAGTACAGCTCAAGCTTCCGGATATCGAGCTGAATCTAGCAGTAGAAGGCCTAAGTCTGAAGGCTGAGGTGATCAGGCTAAAACAACTTTCTTTAAAATGATGAATGAATAGTTTACACAGTACATAAGAACAAATCTGAATCCTGCTGTTATAGGAAACCTGCCCGATGAACAATATAAACAGATTCAGGTACGCGGTTAACCATCCAGAACACACTAGAACGCTCAAATGAGCCAAGCCAACCAAAAACACACCTAGGCACCAAGTGCCAAGTTCATTGGCTTTACATCCGCCCCCAAAAACACAAAACAATCATTGTAAATATAACACGATAGTTCGCAAAAAATGCTGGACACTGGTATATTCAGTGGAAAGTAACAAATCAAAAGTCATCATCTAATTGCAAGTCAACCCTATACTGCCAATTGTATCATATCATACGTTTATCCGGGCTTGATATATCAACGGATTAATAATATTTGAATCATTTACTTTCTCGACTCACATCAAATTATAATAATTCAATTGTGTCTAAATTATCCAACAACCACAACACAATATCAAAATAACATTTCAATTTATATTAACTAAACTATACGAATTTACCAGGGCTAAACTACAGAGACAATGAAAGTTCTAGGACTATTCAACAACCTTCCCTTTTCGTTGGTTATCTACTTGTTCTTAATCTATAAAATATTTTATTTCAATTTGTTAGCTTCAATTTCATTTAATACTCAATTTAGTATATATTTCATCCTATTTACAACTTTTCACTTTTGTCCTAAACTTTTACACTTTATTCAATTTAATCTTTAAGACTAAAACAAGATTATTTTCACAATTAAAAATTTATTCCCAATAAACCGAATTTACAACAAGTTCAATTCAGTCCTTAGATGCTAAAATTTCATGATAAAAAAACATGTCATATTTCCATTATTTTTAATTAAATCCCTAAACATAAATATTATACCAAATTACTTTACAAACTCACTCAAAATCACCATTATGTTTCCAACCCAAGCATGCACATCAAGAAAACTTCAAGAACATCAATGACAATTTTTCTAAACTTTGACAGTTTCACAAAATAATCATTGTACTAATTAGATTAAGCTACAATAATCTCAAAAACATATCTAAATTTCATACCATGTAATTGAAAATGCTTTGGTCAAAAGTTTGCTTCTCCTTAGCTATGATGTTTCAGTTCTAAGGTGAAAAGAAAGATGAAAATCATGATTATTGCATCTTTTGTTTCTTTTAATTTGTTTATTAACCAAATTATAAGTTTGCCATTTTATATAAAAATAAAACTGATTAAATTTCATGTCAACATCCACCAAACCGTCCACTAAAAATGAAATAGGTAAATTTACCACTTAAGGTCCTCAAGTCAAACTTCTAAAACCATTTATTATCTTTAGCTAATAGAACTAACTTTTATAAATTTTATAATTTAGTCCTTTTTCTTTAATTAACCAATCAAACATCAAAATTTCTAAACCAAATTTTTATATGAGACTAATGGCCTCGTAAATATTAAATAATTAATATTTACTGACTCACACGTTGGAATTGTTGGCCTGTAACCACTGTTTCTGACACCACTAGAAAACAAGCTGTTACAAATTTCTTGTCATAAGAAGTTGGGTTATTTTCTCTTTTGGTCCTTCAATTTTTCTCATATTTCCATTTCAACCCTTCAAATTTTGGATTATCTACTTGAATCCTAAAACTTTTCACATCTTTATGATTTAGTCCCTAGCTCAAATTAATATATCACAACATTCTTCTTATTTCAACTTTCTCTAACATCACTCAACCTTCCTTTTTATCTCTTTTATTTTATGTATTTCACTTTATCAAGAAATCAATTGTATTCGATATTGATTTATTATTGATTTTATGGTATAATAATTTTAAGGGCGTTACAAAGTACATATATGATGTTAAAACAAATTTATAAATTATAATCATAATAATTCATGAAAAGTAATTGCATCATCAATCATAATTATAATTATAACCATAAATAATATATTAATAAATAAACTATTAGAGTAAATATAATAATTATTTTAAAGTATGAAATCTGCTCTTTCACTATTAAGAAAAAGACATTTCTATTTTTAATAAATCTTAAAGTTTATTTGAGGAAAAAAGTCTAAGTTTATTACTATAATAAAAACAAATGGAAAATTGGTGAAAATTTAAGATTATACGCTACTAATCTAAAATAATTTAAGTAATGGGTCGTAATGATATTTCACTCTATGCTATAACATTTCAACACTACTTAGGATGTAAAATTAAGAGGCGATTGAAATGTTAAAAATTTAGAAAATTTAATTTTATTCAAAATATAACATTATATAATATAAAATTCAGCCCATCAAACAAACCAATAAATAAATTTGGTGTGCCTCCTATTTGCAACCATCTTCATGCATTTGAGTTTATTAAGTACATAATAATTTACTTTTAAATCTTGTTTCACCGTTTTTATACGAGATGAAATGTACTTAAAATATTAATTTTTATGCAACTATCTTCAAATTAAATATAACTATTTAAACATATTTAATGTACAAACATTTTTGAGACCAAGTTTAATATCATACAATCATCCTGCTCTTTAGTCTTTTAAAAAAGTAAACCTACAAAAGGTTCTCTTTAGCTTTTAAAAATATTTTTATTTTCATCAGAAAAAAAAACCATGCTAAATAATTTCAATAATAAAAGTAGGAAAACTCGTTGGTACCTTTTTTTTTTTTTTATAAAAAGAACAGGAGAACAAATTTGAAAAATTATTATACTTATATGAAGTTCAACTTTGATAGAAACGAAATATTTTATATTTAAATAATTAAAATTAAAAACTCCTTATTTTTAACATTTTCAATACAAAACATTTTATATAAATCAGATTTAACTAATTCAACATATTTAATATCAATAATTTGTTTTGGACATATTTAATATCAATATTTTTTATTGAAAAATATCAATAATCTATTTTGAACATATTTAATATCATAATAATTGTTGATATAGGATATTAGCAAAGAAGGAGGCAAGGAAGAGAAAGTAATAGTGCAAAGAAAGTCGGTTCATTTGAATAGGTGGAGAGCCGAAAAAGTGTAAGTAGGTAAAGAAGGAAGAGGAGGTTATATGTTGAGGAAGACAATGAATTAGGGCTAGTAAGAGAGTTAATGATTATTAAAAGAGTTTATCTTTATCTATTTCTCTTGATTTTATTTATCTTTTTATCTTTTATCTCTTGTTATTTTGATTTGTTTAGGATAGACTTTTTTAGTGATATTGTTTATCTTTTATGTTTTGAGGTGTTTATTTCATGTATAAATACCATTGATATATCAATAATATTTTGTGTTTTTACCCATTCATTTAAACTCTTTCATGCTATCAAGAGCTTAAAGCCAAACAACATTTTTTTTCTTTTGTCTCATTGGCATGGATGATGTTACTCTTCATATTATTCATGGTCTTCCACCAGAATACCTATAACACCCCAAATCTGACCTAGACGTTGTAACCTAATCTGAAGAGTTACAACAACCATTTTTGAAAAGTCCAACTTAAATTACTTCGAATTCAAACGGTCCAAAAACATTTAAACAGATATAACAAACCATTAAAATCTAATCTCTAAAAAAATAACAATCTAAAAGGGTTGCAATAGTGTAAATCTAGATAAAACAGTAAAATAACTAAAGCAGACAATGACCAAGCTCCTGATACATCGGCCCGCCTATGACTGAGGGTTACCTGAAATTCAAACAAACAGACAAAATGAACTACGAGCTTAGTGTGTAACAGATGTAATCAATTAAGCAGGATGATATCAAACATGTTTTCGGGCTTTCATTATTCAGACCATTCTCAGAAACAGAAACACAGTACATCGGATACAAATCCAGAACATATTATATACAAATTCAAAGTCCTACCCCCATCCACTACACACCATCTCCGTCCATCCCTATACACCATATAGGATATCAAGTACCCATACATCCCTACATACTGCATAGTGATTGTGTGTCACATTTCAAAATAATTGCAAACTAGCTGCCAGACCATAGTGCGTTAAGTCGCCAGGATCAGATATATATATATATATATATATATATATATATATGGCTTGGCTACCAGAATCAACTAATAATTAAACTACCCACACTTCCTCCTTTAACACAAATCTCACCCCAATGTAAATGCAGAACTACCAGAGATCAGAGTCGTATATGCAGTGATTCAAATTCAAATCATATCTTGATAATACAGACCATACTTTACTCAACAGATATTGTAACACCCCTAACCCATATCCGTCGTCGGATTAGGGTTACAAAACATTACCGTACATACAGAACATTAAACATACATTTCATACATCAGTACAAACATACCATAATACATTTATTCACATACTTATTGTCTTTTAATCCAGCCATTAAGGCCTTAGAAACACCTTAGAAACAATTCGGGACCAATTTGAAATCATTTGGAAAGTTTACGTGAAAGTTAGAAAAATTTAACTATAAGGGTCACACGACCATGTGGTCAGGCCGTATGCTTCACACGGCTGAGACACATGCCCGTGTCCCAGGCCATGTAACTTTTGATATAGGGACATATGGCCGTGTCCCAGCCTGTGTCCTCGCCAGTGTAACTCTCTGAGTTGGGTCACACGGCCAAGCCACACGCCCGTGTGCTAAGCTGCGTAACACTCGAAATAGCCTTACACGCCCGTGTGCCAGGCCGTGTAATTGCTTGACTTATGAGCCTTAAAACCTACAAGGGATACACGGCCGTGTCGCCAGGTTGTGCGTCACACACGGTTGAGTCACACGCCCGTGTCTCAGGCCATGTGGACCCACAATAAATCTTAAACATCAAGTTTACCATTTCAAGCTTACTTGAATCCTAAGAAACCCAAAAACCTATTCAAAAGGACATTAATCAAGCCAAAAACATACCAAAATCAACCTATTAAGTGCCTAACCAATGTACCCTCATTGGTACCACAAGTATATAATTTTTTATATCAAAGTAAAACTTCCAACATGACTTATCAATTCATCCAATCTAACATCTAACCGATGTATCTTTCATAGGTACCTCAATCACAACATATCATTAATTCATGTAATTCAAAATGGCAACGGAACTATACCTCATTCACATATTTCATATAAGTTGATAATTTACACATAGATCATATTTAATATATACAAATCTCAAAACATTAGAATAGTAACACAAAAGCCTAATACATGCCATATAATCAGAAATGAATGTTTCAAAATCTACCGAGATTCAGGGATAGTGTAACTTGAGTGCCGGTCCGTCTGTCCAACCTTCCGAGTATCTATAAGAACAAAGTTTAACACAAGTAAGCTTAAAGAAGCTTAGTAAGCTCGACTTATTAAAACAATAAACTTTACCGAAGTAAATATAACAATTCAAAAAGTATTAATACAACTAGGAATGTTTCCTGTCATGCACAATTTCAACCGATAGATCACAAATGTTCAATTCAAAATCAAATATATGGTAAATTCATCAAAAATTACTCATCAAGTTACCTTATCGATATTTTCAATCCGATGAACGACTTATGGATAAGAGTACATTGACAACCACCTAAACACACCAAATGCTCGTAAGAGCCAGTCCATCCGAGATACACCAATGCTCATAACAGCTAGTCCAAATTAAACACACCAAAACAGATAGTATAACACGAGAATTCGCAACAAATGCTAAACTTCGATTTCCTTGGGAAACATATATATATCACTCCCCAATAATCTGCACTCCAAATCCCCCACAACACACCAAATCTCGATCATACTCTATCTCGCGTTCAATTCGATCTAAACATCAACATTTCTCAAATATTTTTCCATCAACAACATTTCAATATATCTATTGTACCATGCTATACTATTCAAAAATTCATATAAAGGTTAAATTTTAAACCATACAAACTTACCTGGACTGAATTGTAGTAGTTGCATAAGTTCAAGGACTATTTTGCTATTTTTCCTTTTCAGCGAGTATGTATGAGATCTTGATCTAAAATATAAAATTTCTTAATTATCAGCTTAGATTTTACATTTCAATTCATCAAACAATTAATACCCTTTAATTTTTTGAATTTACATAATTACCCTAAACTACTACAATTTTTGCAATTTAGTCCCTTAACCCAAAATTCATCAAATTAACCATTTTTCTCAAGTCAATATTCCATCCAAATATACTAGACCCTTCAACAGTCCCTAATTAATATTAAATTCACTATCAAATCCTAAAATTTTTTCATTTTTATTATTTAATCCTAAAATCAAAATCTAACAAAAATCACTTTACAAAATCATCAAACAACACAATCAAAGCTTCAAATACATGGTATTCATCAAAAAATTCAAGATTCATAAATGGAAACTTCTAAAATTTTTAACAGAATAAAAAACGGAGGTACGGGCTTGCTGGACCTAGTTGTAAGGATATCAAAAATATAAAAATTACAAGAAACGGGCTTAAAAATCACTCACATGCAAAGAATTTGTGCTTGGCTGATTCTTCCAAGCTAAACATCCATGGCATTCTGTTATCACAAGAACAAATTAAAGAAGATGATGACAATTTCATATTTGTTTTATTTTTTATTTTAACCTAATTACCATTTTCCCATTAAAATCACATTATTTTGTTTAGTTGTCCAACTAAGTTAGTTAGGGCTAATTTACCACTTAGGTCCTTATTCATTTAACTTTCAAGCTATTTAATTAACTAAATGCAATAATTACCAACTTTAGCACATTTTATAAATTAGTCATTTTTCTTTAATTAGCTATCAAAACATTAATATTTTCGAACTAAATTTTAATACGACTCAAATGACTCTATAAATATTCTAAAAATAATATTTACAAGTTGACACGATGGAAATTTATGGTCTCGAACCACTATTCTGTCATTAATAAAAATCGGGCTGTTACAGATATCATATCAAATATATGTATAGATAACAGATTATAGAATAACAGAACATCAGATATCTAATTTTATAACTTAATTCAGATCATACGGACCCTACGAAAGGCCTACGTTCAATCCGAGAGACGTCTACGGTCATAGGGAAAAATTTTAGATTTTGGCCCACACGTTCGTGTGGATTCACACAGCTTACATGGCTGGCCCATGTGGCCCACATGGCCGTGTGGCTCATATCAATGCCTCACATGGGCTGTCACACGACCTGGCACACAACCGTGTGACTCAAGTTAGAGAGTTACACGGTCTAGCACACGGTCTGACACATGGTCGTGTGGCGTCGATAGCCCCAATTTTAGCTTTCGCCGTTCGCTAATTTCTCAGGTTTTTGTTACACACCTGATACGGTTTCAATGTAAAAGTAACATGGACGATTCTAGAACCTAAAAATGACAATCAATTGACCAATCAGACAGTTCAACAGAACCAATTTGCTAAAACTAGCATACCAAAATTATATCAAAGGAATTCGACCTAAAACCCCAAATCAGAAAGTTAAACACTTACCCTTGCACGTAATAGCAATACACGAACCTAAATCATTGGGGGAACGTTACTCTTAAGATCTTCGCCTAACAAGGACTTACACAAGTCAACAATTTACTTTGTACGAAAAGAATATAACTTCGTTCATCGACAACTCAAACACAGAAAAACTTGACAAAGAACACTTACACAATCCGATTGAAGAATTACGGCACAACAGAACTTAAAGTAACAGATACGAAAGGATTTTAGACATTATATTAGTAAGGTTAAAACAAATGAGTAATTTGAAATGGAGGAAAGAAAAAAGAAAGAAAGAGCAAAAGAAACAAACCAACATGTTGGGAAGAATGTGAAAATTTTGGGAAATAAAAATATTAGTTAAATTAAAAAAAAGAGAGTAAAAACTAATTTACAAGACAAAAAAAATATTTTTTTATTGCCAGCACAAAAACTCGAACATGAGGCCAAAGGTAACCTGAAAACCTTACCACTGAACCATTAGGCTCATCATTGATGTAAGTTTACACAAAATTAAACTTAAGTCGAAAGTTCAAGGATAAAACTTGAGCCAAAATAAATAGTAAAATTTTATAAAAGTGAGACTTGAACCCCTAATCTCAAGTGGACAATTAAGGCACTAAACCATTAAAGCAAATACATATCTTATGATAGATTTAACAAACAAAAGTTTAAAATTTTTGGGCATTACAACTCTCTCCCCCTAAAAGAAATTTTGGCTTTGAAATTTACTTGATTCAAACAGATAAGGGTATTGTTGTCGAATCAAATTCTCAGGTTCCCAAGTGGCTTCCTCAGTGTCATGATTTTGCCATAGGACCTTATCCAAAGGAACAATTTTCCTCATCAGGACCTTAACATCTCGATTCAAAATCTGAATAGGCTCCTCTTCAAAGGTCAGATCCTGTCTTACCTCTATCTCCTTAACAGGAACAATGTGAGATGGACCAGACCGATACCGTCTCAACATAGAGATGTGGAACACATCGTGAATACAATCTAATTTTAAAGGTAGTTCTAACTGATAGGCAGTCGATCCAACATATTTCAGAATGCAATAAGGCCCAATGAACCCCAGGCTCAACTTGCCCTTACGTCCAAACTAGAGAACCTTTTTCCACGGAAATACCTTAAGAAAAAATTAGTCACCTACAAAATATTTAATGTCTTTCCTCTTTAAATTCGAATATAATTTCTGTCTATCAGAAGTTGCCTTAAGACGATCTTGAATTAGTCTAACCTTATCTTCCGTCTCAAAAACCAACTTAGGACCCAAAACTTGACTCTCACCTAATTCAATCCAACATAAAGGGGTACGACACTTACGACCATACAGAGCCTCCTAAGGTGCCATCTGAATAGTAGATTGGAAGCTGTTATTATACACAAACTTAGGCAGTAACAAAAACACCTCCTAACTATCTCAGAAGTCGATCACGTAACTTCATAACATATCCTCTAGAATTTGAATCACTTTCTCAGACTGTCAATCAGTCTGAGAATGGAACGCAATACTGAAGTCCAACCGAGTGCCCAAATCCTTGTGGAGTTTCTTCCAAAATCGAGAAGTAAAAATTGGGCCCATATAAAAGATAATCAAAATCAGAACCTCATGCAATCTTACAATATCAGAAACATACAATTTAGCTAGCTTCTGTAGCGAATAATTAGTCATGACTAGAAGAAAGTGACTAGACTCAGTCAATCGATCTACGATAACCTAAATAGAATCTTTCTTAGTGGGTGTCAAGGGCAACCCACTAACAAAATCCAGAGTCACTCTTTTCTATTTTCAAAGGGAATCTTAACCGGTTGAAGCAAACTTGAAGGCAGTTGGTGCTTAGCCTTAGCTTGCTGGCACGTCAGGCAGTCAGAGACAAAAGTAGTAACTTTCTGTTTCAAATCGGGGCACCACTATAACTCTTATAGATCCCTATTCATATTATTTCCACCAGGATGCAAAATTGATTGCCTCAACTCTGAATTGTTAGGCACGCAAACCTGATTTTTGAAACATAAGACCTGTAACGCCCCAAGTTTTTATAATTTTTGGCTTTTGAGATTGTTGGGCATGAAAGTGTCTGAACTTTTTCTTCGTGTTATTTTGGCCTAAATATATGTTGGTTTGAGTGATTATAAGCTCTAGGATGTGTTTGGGAGGTCCCAGGTTCGAGCTTTAACTTGGGCAAAATTCTAATTTTTATTTAGAAAAAGCCTGACTTTAGGTCAGTGGGCTTTTAAGGAATTGTTAGTAAAAACTTAACAGAATGGGCCTACTGGTCTAGTGGTTAAGTGGAGTGTCAGTTTGCTTAAGGTCCTGAGTTCGAACCTCTACAGTGGCTAAGGGATTATTTTTGTTGCAAGTTTCGGCTAAGTGTTGGGCTTTATTAAAATTCTGAGTAGAGGGTTTTAGGGAAAAGTTAGGGTTTCGTGGGTAAAGTTTTTTTTCCTCTTTGCTGTCAAAAGTATTTTTCTACCGTATTCTCTTTTTTCCAGACCCTTACTGCCAAAATTCCATTCTTTTTTTCCCCCTCTCCTTCGTTTTCCCAAACCCTTAATGCCAAAATTCCATTCTCTTTTTCCCCATCTCCTTCATTTTTTCTTCTTTTTCCGATAAGCTTAGGTGTATTGCTAGCGGTTCTATCGATTCAGTAAGTATCGCTTTATTAAGTTGCGTGATTTTCTTTGGAGATCATTTAAGAGGGTTTTTTTTGTTGTTTAGAAGATATTCAGGGTTCTGTGGATCATTAATCGGGGTTCTAAATAACGAGGAATCACCGTATTCGTTGAAGGTAAGTAGATCTCTCTTTCGAGATTTGGCAGTTCTTAATGAAGTCAATTTAAGTGACTGATATTGGGCTCGATATTATCAATTTTAGGCTTTGGAGTGCTCGTGGTTGGATTAGCAGCGAAAATGAACCAGGTGTGTACTCCAATTATGTAGAAAATGATTTTGGATGAAAGCCGAAAAGTGGCCTGTCGACGCCACATGGGCATGTGGTCTGCCTGTGTGGTAGCCTGTGTCGCGAGACACAGGCATGTCACTGACAAGCCAGGCCATGAGCGCACCACACGGATGCGACGGACACGGGTGTGTAAGGCTGGCTAGGCCGTGTGTTAGGCACGGGCTCTATCATTTGGGCCGTGTAGGCCACACGGGTGTGTGGGTCACACAGGTGAACCACGCGGGCATGTGAGGTTTTGGCCAGGCCGTGTGATCCACATGGACAAGGCTATTTTGGGCCGTGTGGGCCACACGGGCGTGTGGGCTCACACGGGCAGGACACATAGGCGTGTGAGCCTGAATTATTGAAATACTCTGTAAGGTTGCACGGGTCGCCTAAGTTAACTGTGACCTGACCGTAGGGGCGGTAAGCGTTACTTAGACCCCATACTCAGTTGATTACTGAAATGTATGTGAAAATATGATATTATAAGCATGTGTATTTGTATGATTCTGTATATCTGTTCTGACATGATGTTGATATGATCTGATACCTGCATTTAAGCATGCCATGATATTTATGTTGCATTGCATCGGGTTGGGATTGTTGTGAAGAGAAGGAAGTCTGTGAGGCGATTAGCCTGTTATCTGCCAGCCATGCTGCGTATATTTATTATGTATTGTTTTATGGTACCAGTTGGTGTGTAGGGTTGGATGGGTTGATTATGTCCCCATACTTGGCTTGTAGGGCTAGGTGGGTCGATTTTATCTCCACATGGTGTGTTGGGTTGGACAAAGATGGTGTGCTGGGTTGGTGGGCATGATATTTCTGATATTTGGTTTGTTATGCATGCGATATCTATATGGCTAAGGCTAAATATCTGTACTTTGTTATCTGTTGTATGCATATTGTTTGTGGGGATGTACACACTGAGTTTTCAAAAACTCACCCCCTTGTTTATTTTGTCTGTCAGGTAATCCCCAGCAGTAGATGGATCGGTGTGACGGAGGGCTCGATGGTGACCACTGGTAGACATTTACGGATTTTTGAGTAACACTTTATTTTGTCTGGTTTATTTAAGTATTAATTTTTGGGATTAATATGTATTTGGACTCGAACTATTCTTGGGTTTATCTTGGAATTTTAAATTGCTAAATTATTGATTTATAAATTAATGATGTTTTAGCTTCCGCGTTAATGAAATGTTTTCACTTTAATAATTGGAATAGAGATTTCACGACTTATGTAAGATAACGAACTGAACGATTTCTAA
Source organism: Gossypium anomalum (assembly GCA_025698475.1). NCBI lineage: Eukaryota > Viridiplantae > Streptophyta > Magnoliopsida > Malvales > Malvaceae > Gossypium > Gossypium anomalum. The sequence continues at coordinate 17,005,255 of CM046963.1, read as the reverse complement.
CTTACTAAGCTTTTCTAAAGGCACTCTCATGTGACGCCGCCAGATTCGGCCATAATATTTAGGCTGGGTTTGGGTGTTACAAAACCCCATTATCATTCAGTCCAAAATTAGAAGTTCCACCTTTTTGACCTATCGAAACCGCTAAATCAGAGAATTAGTTACTAATTGCTTAACCCAAATCTGATCAATCCAAGTCGGCTTAACTTGTAACTCGGTTAATAATCTACTATCGTCAAACAGACTTAAGCAAGCAAACATTGCCAATAGATCAATCATCGTTCTACGATTAAGAGCATCAACCACAACATTGGCCTTACTAGTATGATACTCAATAGTGCATTCGTAGTCCTTAAGTAACTCAATCCATCTACGTGGCCTAAGGTTCAACTCTCTCTAAGTCAACAAATACTTATGGCTCTTGTGATCGGGGTAAATGATACACCTTTCACCATACAGATAATGCCTCTAGATTTTCAAAGCGAAGAAAATCGCGGCCAACTTAAGATCGTGTGTAGGATAGTTGCATTCGTGTGACTTAAGCTATCGAAACAAATAAGCTACTACCTTACCGTCCTGCATCAGAATACAACCCAACCTAATGTGCACTATAGACTACAAACTCTCTGCCAGATTTAGGCTGTACCAGAACAGGTGCCTGAGTCAAAATAGACTTGGGCTTCTCAAAACTCACTTACTATTCATCAGTCCAAACAAAAGATGCGTTTTTATGCAATAACTTAGTTAGAGGAGCAGCGATAGGTGAGAACCCCTCAACAAACCTCCGATAGTAACCTGCTAAACCAAGAAAGGTTTGGATCTTAAACACATTCCTAGGCTGTTTCCACTCAATCACAACCTGAATTTTTTAGGGTCAACTCAGATCCCTTTAGCAAAAACTATGTACCTTAGAAAGGTGACCTCCCACAACCAGAATTCATATTTACTTAACTTAGCATTAAGTTTTTTCTCCCGGAGTATCTGCAAAACTACTTTAAGATGTTCATTATGCTCATCCTCAGTCTTAGAGTATATCTGAATATCATTGATGAAAACCACAATAATTTGATCCAAATACGGCTGGAATACCCAATTTATCAGATCCATAAACGCAGCTAGAGCATTCATCAAATTGAATGGAATTACTAGGAACTTGTAGTGCCCATAACGAGTCCCGAAAGTGATCCTAAACACATCAGCCTCTTTAGCCTTTAGCTAATGATACCCAAAATGAAGATCAATTTTCAAGAATACGAATACCCCATGAAACTTGTAATGACCCAAAATTTACGGGCATAGGAAAAGTATGTTGTCGGGTCTCTATTTTCGTAAAACGGATTCGTAAATATTTATTAAAAATATTTACGACGTTAGTTGTGTAGTTGATTAAGTTTTGGTTAGGAGAATTAGCTTAAGTTAGGAGTAATTAGGAAAAAGGATTAAATTGCAATAAGAGTGAAAGTTTATTTATAGACTAAAGAGAAACTAAAGGGACTAAAGAGGCAATTAAATCATTTTCTATAGTTGAGGCGGTTTAATGTGGAAAATATCAAAGATTTTTATAATTAAAAAATATATATTTAATTAATAAATAAAAATATTATTGTATTATATTATATTATAACTAAATTAAATAAAACAAAACAAGAGAATGAAACGAAACAGAATAGCAAGGGATGAAATAGAGAAGGGAGAAAGAAAGAAAAGAAAAAGGGAAAAATAAGGTTTTAAAGGTTCCAAGCTAATTTGGTAAGTCAATTTAGCCTATTTTCTTATGATTTTTGAGTTTTTGGAATCCTAGGACAAAATACTACTTGATTTATGTTAAAATTTTAGAAGTTATTGTATTTTCAGACATAGTTCATGTTGAACAAATTGATAAATTAAGGGTTAAATTGATAGAATTTCAAGTTAGAATTGGTTAAAGGATTAAATTGTAAAATAAGTTATAAATTTTGTGTAATAGGGACTAAATTGAGAGAATTTTAAAATTAGGGTTTTATGGAGAAAATTAGAGAGTTAAGTTTAGTTATAAGTAGAAATTGAGTGAAAATAAAGAGTGAATGGAGATGAAAATGGAGAAAATTTGAGTTAGAGATTAAATTGGAATTTAGGTAAAAGTTAAATAAGAAATCAAAGTATTTGGTGTGAATTGGTGTTGTTTTGATAATTTTAAATTGTTTTAATTTTCGTAGCTAACATCATGCCAGAAACATCAGCTAAGGAGGGGAAAGAGAAAGTTGACGAGGAATAACACGACGATAACAGTTTGTATTACTATAATTCAAATTTATTTATTATTAATTGTTATATTTTAATTAAAATGATGGTAAGTAAAATGAGGTGAGTATTGATATTGAATTAAATAAAATTGAATTGAATTATGAATATATGTGAGTATTTGAAATGTATATTGATTGGAAAGTGGAAAGTGATTTGAATTGAAAGTATGAGAAATTGTGATTGAAGTGAAATTGATATAAATATTGAGTGAAATTGAAATGTGTTTTGAATTCCCTATTAAATTGTCAGGCTGAGTCCGATATAGTTGGCATGCCATAGGATTGGATGTGTTCAATGATACTTTAACCTCGAGTCGATGAGACACTGGGTGTCATACTGTTACTTCGGATAGATTCGATGAGGAACTGGGTACCAACTTACTTCGGCTTGGCCGATGAGACACTAGGTGTCAACTATTGCTTCGAACTATCTGATGAGGCACTGGGTGTTATATTGGTGTGTTTTGGTTGGATCCGTGTATCCACTAAAGTTCGAGTCGTGTTAATAGGGGGTTAATAAATGAATTGGTAATAGAAAATATATTGAGTGATTTTGAATAAGAATTGAAATAAGATATTAAAACGAAATACTAAAAAAATAATATGATTTTTGATATAGTGAGATGATGTTTAAATCTAAGTAAAGAAGTGCTATTTGGAAATAGTTATTAATAAGAAATGATAGAACAACGTATGAACTGATTATTGAAAGACTAATGTTGTAAGATTTTAGATATGAAATGGAATAAGATATTGAATTGGGATATGGAAATGAAATGTATGAAAAATGGTTTATGAAATGGTTATTGATGAAATGCATGAAATGGATATTGATATAGTAAAGAGATTTGTAAATTAAAATGAAAAAAAAGCTATTTAAGATAAATATTATTAAGAAAATTTAAAGTTTAAATGATGAATGATTCATTGAAAGTAAATGGTGGTAACATTAAATGTGCATATTTATTGTTTTTACCTTAAGTATTTGAATTATAGTAATGCCACTGGGTGTATACTCAGCATACGATTTGTTTCCGTGCACAGATTAGGTACAGTAATTTTGAAGAGTTGTTTTTGAGATTGCGAGCATTCATCTCCTCACATCTCCAAGTATCAAGAGGGTGTGTTTTAAAATTTTGAATAGAATGGCATGTACTTAGGAAAATCAAGTATGTTCCAAGTAGTAGTAGGGACTAAAATATAAATTATTTAAATTTATTATTTGTTTTTATGTTGAAATATATTTAGTGATTAGTCAAAATCACTTTCGCACCAAATGTAATATTCCTATATCAGGTTCCTTGGATCGAACATGGTATAAGGGTGTTACAAAACTGATCGAATAGGTCGTCAATTTTCAGAAGCGGATACTTATTCTTTACCGTCAATTTATTTAGCTGATGGTAATCTACACACATTCCCATTGTCCCATCTTTTTTCTTTACAAACAGAACTGAGTGCTCTCCACGAGGACACACTCGGCCTAATGAACTCTCGACTGAGAAGTTTCTGAAGTTGAGCCTTTAATTCCATAGGCTCATTTAGTGTTATGCGATAAGGAGAAATGAACACTGGAGCTGTACCTAGCAGAAATTCAATACCAAACTCAACCCCCCTGTCTGGAGGTAACCCCGAAAAATCTTCAAGAAAGACATCCAGAAAATCTCTTATAGTCTTAATGTCCTTAACAGAAGATTCCACAGAGCCAGAATCAAACATAAGTACCAAATACGCCTCAAACCCTTTTCTAACTAAATTTTCAGCTATTAGAGCAGAGATTACATTGGAAAGTTAATCCCAACGCTCGTCGATCATAGCAATCTTAGTATCATCCCTAGATTTTAAAATTACCCTCTTAGAGGCACAATCGAAACTGAATCGATGTTCCATGAGCCAGTCTATTCCCAGAATCAAGTCAAACTCCCCAAACGGTAATTCCATCAGATTAGCCAGAAATACAACACCTTGAATCTCTAATGGAACCTTCCTAAAAATTTTATTAACCCAAACCAACTAAATCAATGGACTAATCAGAGAAACCTCTTTAGTAGTGTCGAAACCATTTTTTTTGAAAATGGGGTCGACTTTGATTTTGAAAACGAAAACGAATATAGGAGTCGCCACTAATCCTTTTTGATGAGGTGTGATCGGGTCACCTCGTAAAATGGTTGTTTTTAAGAAATGATTTTAATTTATTAAAACAACGCTTTTTGGTATATGAAATTCAGAAAGATGGGTTTGGGAGTTGGTTACGCATGAGGAAGGATTAGCATCCTCAATACGCCCAAAATTGGTACCTAATAGATTAATTAATGTCTTAGTGTCGAAAATTGGGAACTTTGAAGAGATTTAAAATACGATCATTTGTTAAAAAGTTATTTAATTGAAAATTTTTCGAGAAAATGGCATATTTTACGTTAATCGAGAAAAAGAATTACATCCCGTAAGTTAGGACACAATGTCTTAAATCCTCGAAATGAGAATAAACCCCGAAAATTTTATTTATTTTGAAAGAAATTTGACTATCTCGGTTTTAGAAAGAAATCATATTCTGTAAGTTCGAACACGATCTTTTCTTAATTATCGAGAATATTAAAAATTTTTAAAACGTTCGTTTGGTTCGGATTTATCGAGAAAATCAAAATCCTGTAAGTTAGGGAACGACTTTTTGAATTTCAAAAAATGAAATATTGCTTATTTAAAACAACATTTCTAATGTATCGGGTAAAATGTAACACAACTTTGTAGTAAAAAATGTAAAAATAGTAATGATAAATCACAATGCTAATATGCATAACAGAATGATAGTAAACGCGATAATATAAATGACAATAAGATGGGCAAAAATAAAATAAAATAAAATGAACAAGATGTTTAAAAAAAAAAAATAAGTAAGCTAAAAAAATTAAAATTAAAAAAACAAACCTAATAGTAAACAAAGAAATAAATAAATATTATGTAAAACAGTTTAAAAACAAAACAATAATATTGATAATAACGATAGTAATATTAATAATAATGCTACAAATAATAAATAATTTGAAGTTTGAAATTGTATAAAAAGGATATAAATAAATAAATAATAAAATGATAAATAGTAATGATAAAATATAGTGTATTTAAAGAATAATAATAAGTAAAGAAATATAATAATAATAAAGTAATTAATAATAAAATAATAAGAAAATAAACACAAAAAGAAAATATAATTATAATAGTAATAATAATAAAAATAATAGCAATAATAATAGTAATAAAAATAATAATAATAGTTGTAATAATAATTATAGTAATAATAATAGTAATAACAATAATGATAGTAATAATAAAAGTAATAATAATATTGTTAAATTAACTAATTTAATAATAAAATAGCAATAAATAAAAAAAAGGACTAAATTGAACTTTTAAATAGAAATTTGGGGCAAATCAGAAATAAATAAAAAGGAAAAATGACCAAATTGCATGCGCAAATAACAAAGAGGGACCAAAAGGGAAATTTTCCCTTCTCCTAAAAAAAACACAGCACCAGGGAGGACCAAATTGAAATCAAAATAAATCATGGGGTAAAAATTAAAAAATAAGAAAAAAGTTGATTGCAAAACCATAAAAAAGCGGAAGGTTCAAAGGGTAAATAACCCCTTTATGAAAAACGCGTGGATCCTTCTTGCGGGTCGGATTGCGCGCAGGTCAAAGGGGGAAAACGACGTCGTTTTGGCGTTGAAAGAGCCACAGCGAAACGGCGTCGTTTCACACTTCTATATAAATAAAAAAAAATCTTAAAACTTCATTTTAAACCTTCTTCTTAAAAAAAACCAAAATTTCTTTCAACTTCTCCCTTCCCCTCCGGGCTCAGGCCAGGAATTCGGTCGCCAGATCGTCGCGGGTCGCCGGTCGCCGGCAACAGCGCCACCGTTCGCGGTGGCCAAAAAATCTCCCTTACCCCATTTTTGTTTATTTTTTCGAGCCGAACTTAGATTTAGGGCTAAAATTTGCCAAAAAGACCCTAAAAAATAAAAAATAACCGAAGAAACCCTTCGTTTCCGCTCATATCCGTCTTGACCTTTTGACGAAACCCTAAGGGTCCTTTAGTCTTCCCAAACGGAGAGCCAGAATCACACGAAAGGTAAAAACAAAATCGATCTTTATACTCTACTACATATATGCTTTGAAAATGAAAGAACAATGCAAAAGAAACCTACCGTTTTTTAATCAATGGATAAATTTTAGTAGATATTTCTCTCTACTTTGTATTTGAAAATCTATTGTTTTTTTATTGATATTCTATCCCCCTAAAATATTACATTGCTTTTAGGCTTTTATATAGCCTTTTACAATTTGTTTGCTTAGGGATTTCTCTGCTCTTTTTTGCAGGTGTAAGTGGACAAAACCATGACAGTGGCAGTGCTGTAGGCGCGCTAGTGGCAATGGATGTGACAAGGGCAGACCTAGGTGCGGTGCACCTAGGGTTTTCTTTTGTTTTTTGTGTGTTTTATGGTTTTGGGCTTAATCGGGCTTCGAGTTAGGCTGAATTGGGTTTAGTTTTTAGGTTTGGTTTTGGGTCTTATGGATTGTTAGGTCAGGTTTCGGATCATACAAATCACACTATCACAGATTTATATGGCAGGTATTTTTAGACACTTTACACATTTCATTTGTTCCGAGAATCAGCTAAACCGAAGCTCTGCTACCACTAAATATAACACCCCCAACCCGTATTCGTTGCCAAAACAGGGTTACAAGGTATTACCAAGGAGTACAGAACACTTACAGATCATTTAAATCATTTTTCGTTTAAATATTGAGATTGATTATAAACATTCCTTTAACGAACCTTTGAGGTTCAAATAGTGAATTAAGATCAGGTCTGGACTAAACTTGATTCGCAGGAAAATTTTTCGCAACTTTTAAAATTTTTCTCACGTATAAGGGTCACACGCCCGTGTGACTGGGGACACGCCCGTGTGGGTAGGCCGTGTGGTCACACACGCCCATGACCCAAGCCCGTGGAGCTCTCTGACTTGCATTCAAGAAGAAACTTGAGTCACTCTGCCTGAGCACACGCTCGTTTTGCTAGGCCGTGTGCCTAAACCTGAACATTCTGTTTCTCATTTTTATGTACATAATTTCATGTTATGTAATCATAACATATATCAGCCATATCTTTGTAATTTAAATATATTTTCATAACAACTTGTCTTGATTTCATACTATTTCATATTTGAGTTTTACTCACCAAGGTGTTTGAAATATCATCTTTATGCAAATAGTACACATGAGGTACATAATTCCATAATTATGAATGAACACATTTATCAAACATATTCCATATTCATAATTCATATGTCATAATCTCATGCTTTCATATATCAATAACCATTATTTTCTTGTATTTCAGGTAAATACTTATAACAATTCATAAGTATATAATTCACTATCTCTTCTTGTCGATCACAATCTCGAATAACAAATGTATATAAGTGAGCTCAATATTACTAACTACTTAAATACTATCACTTTACTTCACATGTTATTTATCACCTTTTTATCAAATTAGCGAACATCTTACGAAATTGAGTACGTCGTTTCCTTGTTGCCATAGTGTAACTATGGTTTTACACATAATCACATGTCACTTACCGAACTTCAAATATCAATTTAATAAACATGTAATTCGCTAACACATCCTGCCATGCACAATATCTAATTGATGAAATCATTTAACTGAGCTCAATTTCATGTTCACTACAAATTTATCTTTTAAATCCATAAACTCTTTCACTTGCCACACTTTGTCAAATTAGTAAACGTCTTAGGGAATTGAGTACTTCGTTTTCTCGATGTCATAGTTCAACTATGGTCTTACACATCTTCACATAATGATGCCATAGCCCAGCTATGGTCTTACACATATTCACATATCGATGCCATAACCCAGCTATGGTCTTACACGTAATCACATATCACACTGATGCCATATCCCAGATATGGTCTTATATAGTAGCACATATCACACCGATGCCATATCCCAGATATGGTCTTATACGGAAGCACATAATCACATCTCTCCGATGCCATAGCCCAACTATGGTCTTATACAATTTATGGTGATTTTTCAAAGTTAGTCTACTGCTGCTGTCCAAAATTATTTTAGTGCAAGCTGTTTATTACCATTTTTCCCCTAAGCTTTTAATAAATAGCAATTTCGTCCCTATTAAATTAGCCTCTCAATTGAGCTAATTTTTCTCAATTAACACTTCATTTATTCATTCAAAGCTACTACAAAACCTTTGAAAATCAGAATTTCAGCACCAAACCTTAATTCACAACTTTTTCACAATTAGGTCCTAAAATCAATTTCTATCAAAATTACTTAATAAAATCATCATATAATAAAATAAGAACTTAAATTCCATAATAATTCACCATAATCATACAACAATTATTCTTGGTAACTTTTAAAGTCACCCATAAAATCAAAAACTAATGAATTAGATAGTTGGACCTAATTGTAAAAGTCACAAAAACATAAAAATTACTAAGAAAAAGTAAAAATTGAACTCACATATGTCAAAATATGAAAAACCAGCAACTTCCAGACCTCCCATGGCGTTTTTGCTGAAGAAAAATGATGATATCTCCAGATTTTTCAATTTTGTCTTTATTTTATATGTTTAATTTGCAAAATTTCCAATTTTACCCTTGTTTTTCATTGTCTTTTTGCTGATTTTTTTGTCCAAACCGTCCAGCCCATATACTTTGGGTCTATTTGCCTTTTAAATCCCACCTTATTAGTCATTTAAACTATTTAATCACTTTACCAAATTTTGCACTATTTTCAATTTAGTCCTTTTTAATTAATTGACTAACCAAACGTTAAAATTTTCTAACGAAACTTTAATACTAACTTAATAACACTCCGTAAATATTTATAAAAATATTTATGGCTCGGTTTATGAATCTCAGGTCTCGATACCTCATTTTCAACTCGATTTACCTAATTAATTCTTTTAAATCACAAAATTCACTAATTAAAAAAAAGACTTCTATAATCACACTTGACTCATAGGTATTAATTTGTTAAATTTTCAACTCACTCGTCGGATTTAGTGATCTCGAATCACTATTTCTGACACTACTAAAAATTAGGCTGTTACAGGTATAGGATTTGTCACTTTGATCCGCTCCGCTACAACTTTAGGGAGATAAGATTAGTAGTTTCAATCTGCTCCACTGCAACTTCAAGGAGATAAGACTTGTAACTTTCTTCAATCTGCTCCACTACATCTTCAGAGAGATAAGATTGGTTTATTTTTAACCTGCTCCACTGCAACTTCAAGGAGATAAGGTTTGTGGCTTTAATCTGCTCCACTGCAACTTCAGGGAGGTAAAACTAGTCATCTTTAGTCTACTCCACTGCAACTTCAAGGAGATACGGCTGGTGGCTTAAATCTGCTCTATTATAACTTCAGAGAGATAAGATTCGCCATAATTAGTAGCTTTAATCTGTTCCACTGCAACGTCAGGGAAATAAGATTCGCTATCTTCGATCTGCTCCACTACAACTTCAGGGAGATAAGGCTGGTTGCTTCAATCTGCTCCACTGTAACTTTAGGGAGATAATATTTGCCATAATGACTTCAATCTATCCCACTGCAACTTTAAGGGTATGAGATTTGTAACCCCATTAATCTTATTACACCATTCTCTAGGTAACATGACTTGTAGAATCGATTTTATGGGCCTATTTATGCCAAACGATTAGGATGTCATAATTAAAATGAATCAAATGCTCCTAACTAGATATGTATGAACGATATTTGCATGAATGCATGATGTATTTTCGAGAATGATCCTTTTAGGTTATCATTGCACGTCGTTCGTCAAGGTTCTATCACTGACACAATATCGTGTCTTCTTGTTCAGCTGATATCTTTGACAAAAAACCGGAAGAAATAGTCACAATTTAGACTCTTCTTTTTCAAATATTTCCAACCCTTAGGTTTGGTGAGTTCTAAATAATAGTTCTATTTCAGGTTCTTGTACTATTTAGAAGCTTTCAGAGTAATATACAAAACTCCTTTTATGAGAGTATCATTAGTCCATTAATCGTTATTTCAATGGAAAATGCTTGAAAAAGATCGTAATGATGGACAGAATTGAAATTTATCAGAAACAAAATTTGAAAAGAATAGATTAATCAAAGAAAGCAAACATTGCTGAAATACAAGATGAGTAAAAGGAAAATAGGTACCCTAAATATTGCAGCATGAGCTTTTCTGCACGAACTTCTTGAGGACCATTTTGAGCTCAAATGTGTTTAGGAGATCTGGAGTACTTTATTAATGCCCTAAGATGTAGCATCTCTCCTTCTTGTTAATTCGGAGAAAGCAAGACTACCGCATGCCCCACCTTCTATCAAAATTTGAATTGCCCTTTTCCTGGGTTTTTAATTCAAAACTCCTTTGGTCTCAAGGCGCTCTTTGCGGGTTTTCGCCTTGGCCTTTCTTTTTTTTTTTCAAGTGAAGTACTTCTTAACTGGATCTGAATTCACAGGATTAGGCAGGCTCTTGCCATCCATCTTGGTTAATATCAGCGCTCCTCTAGAAAATGTCTTCTTTACTACATAAGGTCCTTCCCAGTTTGGCATCCATTTAGCTCTGAATTCCTTTTGTATGGGAAGGATCTTCTTCAATACTAAGTCCCCTTCATAGAATTCTCTGGGGCAAACCTTTTTGTTGTAAGCTCGCATCATTCAGTTTTGGTACATTTGACCATAACGGATAGCTTTTAACCTATTCTCTTCAATCAAATTTAACTAATCATATTGGAATTGGATCCATTCTACTTCATCCAATTTCGGCTCGGACAAGACTCGAAGAGAAGGAATCTCAACTTCGATTGGTAAAACTGTCTCCATTCCATAGACCAATGAGAAAGGAGTTGCCCGAGTAAAGGTCCTGACCGATGTTTGATAAGCATAGAGAGCAAATGGTAACATTTCATGCCAACCTCTATAAGTCTTAGTCATTTTTCCCACGATTTTCTTGATATTCTTATTAGCCGCCTCAATTGTACCATTCATTTTTGGGCGATATGGTGACAAATTGTGTGTTTGTTCTTGAACTGACTACAGACTTCTGACATTGTGCTATTGTTCAAATTCAATGCATTGTCAGATATGATCCTTTCTGGCATTCCATATCGACAAATGATTTTCTTCTTCAGGAATTTGCTAATTGCCGAATTTGTAACATTGGCATATGAAGCAGCTTCTACCCACTTGGTGAAGTAGTAGATGACCACAAAGATGAATCGATGCCCATTTGAAGCTTTTGGCAAAATTGGCTCAATGACATCCATGCCCATATAGAGAAAGGCTATGGAGAAGTCATGATATGCAAAGGCGAAGGAGGTACATGAATTTTATCTTCTTAAATTTGGCACTTATGGCATTTCTTGGCATAATTGATGCAATCTCCTTCCATGGTAGACTAGTAATACCCGAACCTCATGATTTGCCTAGCCATTGTGCAGACACCCTCATGGACTTCTTCCAAGATTTTCTTGGCCTCGACAGCGTTTACACATCTTAGTAGCACCTGATCCTTTCTCTTTTTATATAGGATTTCCCCATCTAAGACATATTCATTGGCCAGCCTTCTTAGTGTCCTTTTATCATTCTCAGTTGCCTGGTCAAGGTATTCACGATTCTTAACGTATCGCAATATATCATGGTGCCAAGGGCGATTATCCTTTTCTTCTTCCTCTTCGATGTTGTAACAATGAGCCGGAGCCTCATAAATACTCATCAGGATTGGTTTCACATCCTTTTGTTTGTTCACCTTGACCATAGAAGCTAAAGTTGCTAGCAATCTGATTTTCTTCTCGTGGGAGGTAGCAGAAGGTGATATTATCAAAATCTTTAATTAATTCCAGGACCAACCTTTAGTAATCAATCAACTTGGGATCTCTCGTCTCCCATTCACATTTGAGTTGATAGATCACTAGCGCAGAATCCCCATATACCTCTAGCACTTTGATCTTGCGTTCTATGGCTGCACGGATATGTATGATACATGTTTCGTATTTCACCACATTATTCGTGCAATCAAAATCCAATTTACTAGTAAAGGGATAATGATCTCCGTTTGGGGATACCAGAATCGCCCCGATTTTGTTACCCACAGCATTTGAGGCTCCGTTAAAATTTAACTTCCAAGGATGACCTTCTTGAGAGTCTTCTTCAGTGGTTACTATGTACATTAGATCTTTATTCGGAAAATCAAAGTTCAGAGGCTCGTAGTCTTCTAGAGCTCTACTGGCTAGAAAATCTGCTATTACACTTCCTTTTACTGCTTTTTAGTTTACGTAGACTATATCAAATCCGGAAAGCAGAATTTGCCATCGGACTATCCTTCCATTCAAAGCAGTCGACTCTATCATGTATTTTAGAGGGTCTAGTTTTGAGATGAGCCATGTTGTGTGGTACAACATATACTGTCTCGGTCTTCGGATTGTCCAGATCAAGGCACAACACAACTTCTCGATTGACGAATATCTTGCCTTACATTCAGTGAATTTCTTATTGAGGTAGTATATCGCCCTTTCTTTCCTCCCTAACTCATCGTGTTGGCCAAGCACACATCCTATAGAATTCTCGAATACTGCCAAATACAGTATCAGTGGCTTATCTGGACTAGGTGGCGTCAGTACTGGGGCATTGGACAGGTATTGTTTAACCTTGTCAAAAGTCTTTTGGCACTCTTCCTCCCAAACACCTGGATTGTGTTTCTTAAGGAGACGGAATATGGGGTTGCATTTCTCAGTTAGTTGTGAAATGAACCGGGCGATGTAATTTAATCTTCCTAGGAATCCTCAAACTTTTTTTTGAGTGCACGGCGGAGGCAACTTTTGTATAGCCTTAACTTCATACGGGTCAATATCAATCCCTTTTTCACTGACTATGAATCCTAGCAGTTACCCTGACCTGGCCCCGAAGGTACATTTTGCTAGATTGAGCTTTAGCTGGAATTTCCTCAACATCAAGAATAATTTCCTCAAGACTTGCACATGCTTCTTTTCTGTTTTGGGATTTGGTGATCATATCGTTGACATAAAGTTTAATTTTTTTGTGCATCATATCATGGAACAGGGTTACCATGGCTTTCTGATATGTTGCTCCTGCGTTTTTAATTCCAAATTGCATTAGCTTATAGCAAAATGTTCCCCACATGGTTACAAATGTGGTCTTATCCATGTCTTCAGGATGCATCTTTATCTGGTTGTATCCTGAGAAGCTATCCATGAAGGAGAATAATGAATAACCTACCGTTTTGTCCACTACGGTGTCAATATGGGGCAATGGGAAATTTTTCTTTGGGCTAGCTTTGTTTAGGTCCCTGTAGTTTACGCACATTCGTACTTTCCCATCTTTTTTAGGGACGGGAACGATATTGGCTACCCATTCTGAGAATTTGACCACTCGTAAGAAACCAACATCGAATTGCTTCTTGACCTCTTCTTTTATTTTTAGCAAAACATTGGGCCTGATCCTTCGGAGCTTCTGTTGAACTGGCTTGCACTCTTATTTTATGGGGAGCCGGTGTACCATGATATTAGTACTTAGTACAGGTATATCTTGATATGACCATGCGAAGACATCTTTGAATTTTTGGAGTAACTCAATGAGGTCTCGCTTTGTCTCTATGGCAATGAAAGCTCTAATTTTCACTTCTTTTATTTCTTCTAAGACCACAATCTCTACTGACTCTTTGTGAGGTAGAATTTTTTTCTCCTCTTGTTCTACCATCCTTAACAAATCAGGAGATAGGTTACAATCTCTGCCATCTTCAAAGTCCTGCGGTTCCTCTAAACACATGTCTCACTCAAATGGAAATTCTGAGTTAGTAGCAGCGTCGCTTATATCATTGATATCTGGTGACCTGTTATAGCGATGAAATAAGATACAAAGAACAAAAAAATCTAAGAATAATTATCTTTATGGTATGATTATGAATGAAATGAAAGAATAGAAGAATATTTGCTCGGAATAAGAAAAAAAGATGGATTTCATTGAAATAACGATGTTGGACATAGGCCTATTTCACAAGAGGATTCTTTTTACCCTTAGGCTTAAAGCAATAAGCGTGTTTTGAACATTACTCTGAATTAGCTCTAAAAACTACAGGAATCTCTTCCGCAGTCTAATTGTTCAGAACATTTCCAGGCTCATAAGGGCGAATGCCCGATAAATTTCCTTCCAAAATTTCCTCTTTAGATATGACGTTGATGTTCAGATTTCCCATCATTTCTTCAGTAGTTTCTTTTCTTGCCATCTTCTGCTCAGGGTGAATAATTCCTCCTGACACAAATGTTCTAGATATATGGAGAAAAGTCATCGACCCCTATTTGACTTCTTCACCACTTAATCGTGCTCTTCTCCTTTTCTACTTCTTCTCCAACTCTTTCTTCTTTTATTTCGCATCTGGCTTATATCCTAAGCCAAAGCGATCTTGTTTATCCATCAGAATTGGTACCTCGACTCTCCTTTAGAGATATTTCCAGAGTCCTTTTCCCGCATGGCTCCATTTTCTACCATCAGTCGTAGGCCCATATTTATAGTTTTGGATATTCTGGGCATAGAGATCTTGTTCCTTTCGACGATGAAGGTTTCATTTACAAATTCCAGTGATCGAAAAGAACATTCTATCGCTTCATCGTTTGCCCCTATGTATGACACATTACTAGTTACGGATGCAATAATGTCTTCTTCTGCATTTATCGTTACCAGTCGACCCTCAGTTATCAACTTTAGCTTTTGGTACAGTGATGACGACACTGCCCCTGCTGAGTGAATCCAAGGTCTCCCCAACGAGCAATTGTAAGAAGGCTTGATGTCCATCACTAGGAAATCTACTTCATATATGTTTGGACCAATCAAAAGAGGTATTTCAATTCTTCCCATCACCTTTCTTTCGGTACCATCGAATGCTCTCACTATGTTCTGACAAGTCTTCATATGAGAGCTATCCACTAGTAATCTATTTAGTGTGGATAAGGGCAAGACATTTAGTGCAGATCCATTATCAATTAACACCCTTGATAGTGTATATCCCTTACAGCGGGTGGTGATGTACAAAGCCTTAGTCGATCCCGTGCTTCCAGTTTGTATTTCATCATAATTAAAAAAGATGAAATTATCGGCGCTTATGTTACTAATCAGATGGTCTAGCTTGTTGATGGAGATATCATTAGCGACATAAGTTTCATTTAATACTTTTATCAACGCACTACGATGTACCTCCGAACTTAAAAGTAAAGCTAGCACTGATATGTGAGCTGGTTATTTATGCAGTTGCTCCACAACGCTATGCTCACTATGCTTTAAGAATTTAAAAAATTCTTTAGCCTCCTCTTCAGTTGCCAGCTCGTTAACAGGCGATTCAAGTCTGACCGTCTTTTCTTTCTTTTGTTCAACTGCCAAGGCTTTTCCTTTTGCAGGTTTAGCTTTTGCATTGGACGGGTCGTAGCGCCTTTCACTACGCGTGTAGAAGTCCACATCTCGACCTTCTTTTAAAGCGCTAATTAGGTTTTCTTCTCCTGGGATCATCACGTTGCAGTTATAATTTCAGGGAACCTTCTTGCTATCCTTATAGGGAAAGGTTATAGGTTTCTGGATTATGACTCTTGGTGCAATTTGTACTCCGATTTCATTACTTCTTGGTCGTGAAATGATAACCGCTGGGTGGTTGACTTTATAGATCTTCTCTGTGGACCCCTTTTCTGAGGCCCATACATCTTCTCCTTCTGAGCCTTCGGCATACTCAAAGATTTCTAGCTCTTTATAGTCCATCAGACCTTGTACATAGGCCCTAAATTCACTACATTTTTGAATCTTATGATCCTCTTCATCATGGAACTCACAATAATTTTTTCCTTCTCGGGATCTGTCCCCTGAGTCCCTTGTGATTAACCCTCTTTCTACCATTTTCTTCTAAACCTCCCTTAGCAGGGTGTTCACTTCTGCAATATTCATCTTGATTCACTTCCTTGTATTCTCGATTATTGCATTTACCCCTTTATCCGCATGGTTGGGTAACGGATTTTCTGCATTAGATGTATCATCAAATTTTATAATGCCCATTTTGATGAGTCTTTCGACTAACTTCTTGAAAGCGGTGTAGTTTTCTATCGAGTGTCCTGTGATCCCTGCATGGTATTCACATTAGGCATTCGCATTGTACCATTTGGGGAATAGAGGTTGCATAAGTTTTAGGTAGAAAGGGAATACTACATGTACATTAAACAAATTTTGGTACAACTCCCTATACGTCATTAGAATGGGCGTAAACTGGAGTTTCTCTATATTTTATCTTGTGATAGACTCTTGTCTTGCTGGGCCTTGATGGTCAGTGGTTACCGTTCTTAGTTGGCTCACAGTGATTGGTTTCGAATAACTCTTGTTATATGTGCTCACATTATTTACCTTATTTTTTTTCCTTGAGGTCGACCGCTTGGCGTTTTCCCTGGCCTCTATTTTTCCATACCTTATTGCATTTTCTATCATTTCATCAGACGTCATTATGTCTGAGAAACTCTTAATTGTGCTTTCCAGCATGTGATTAATAAAATGTGCCTTCAAGGGATTAATGAAGAGCATGGTTGTTTCCTTTTTTTGCAAAGGCGGTTGGACTTGCGTGGCTACTTCCCCTCCACCTTTGAGCATATTGCCTGAAGCTCTCGCTTGACTTTTTCTCTATATTCTGTAATGTGATTCTGTCAGGTGTCATATCTATCACATGGACATATTGTTTCATGAAGGCCTGTGCCAGGTCCTTTCACGAATTAATTTAGGCACGACTCAGCTGATTATACCATTTGGCCACAGCCCCGGTCAAGCTGTCTTGGAAATAGTGAATCAATAACTGATCATTATTGACATATCTTGTCATCCTCCGATAGAACATTGTAATGTCAGCCTCAGGGTAGCTGCTCCCGTTATATTTTTCAAACTCTGGCATTTTGAACTTTGGAGGGAGCACTAGATCTAGGACCAGGCTTAATTCTTTAGCATCAATTCCACAATGGTAATTAGCACTCTCCAACGCCTTGAATTTCTCTTCTAGCCATTTGTATCAGTCTTCCAGTTGCTTTTGGAGCTCTACTCTCTCCTTTTCTATTTCCACTGTATCATCAAGATCAGGGACGACGAGATTTACTGGATTATCTCCTGAGTTGGAACCTAAACCCGTCGAGAAGTTTATCGGTGTCGAAGTACCAGTCTGATATTGGGGTCTGATGTTGACGGACACCATTTGTGGATATGCGTTTGGTTGTGCTTGGGTGTTTGTTGGGGGTGAAGCCTAGAGGATAAGCAGGGTCCTCGTTATCATCCTCAGAATTTTCCATAGGGTTTTTTCCTTTTTCTAGCCCTCTAGTCTGCAACTGTGTTAATTGGCTCATTATATTCTTTTTGGATTCTAGCATCTGATCCCTCATGTCTTGTTGAATTTTGGCCAATTGCTCTTACATCTATATTTGCAGCTGATCTTGCATTTCTTTTTTGCATTTGCTCTAATCTTTCCAACCTTTGGTCCATTGTTTTAGTTTTTCCTCGTGTATCATAACGATGTTCCAGGGTAACTGCCATGATTTCAGGGTTTCTTAGTGAGATTTAATGCACATGATGAAATGTAATGCAAATGCATGAAATGTATGCAAAAAAGAAAAATGCATTGATTCTGATTCAATTTCACTAGAGTAACTTTTCTAGAAAACAAATTTCTTTACATAAAACGGATTACATATAAGGTCTCGCCCTAATACTTAAGGCCTTGACCTTCCTAAGAAGCTAAGCTAACTCTCAGCCTCGATCTGAATCTGACTCGTATTTCAAACTCAGTACATTAGTCTGGACTGCTAAGGTTTGTAAATGATCAGCCACCTCTCATACTTGAGCCAAAGCTGCACCCATGACGTAATCCCTAGCCCTGACTTGGTGTTGAGATCGATGAAGTTGCTCTTTCCACTTCTCATTATTTGCTTCCAAGAGTTCAACTCGAAGCTCACAGTTTTGTAGCGCGGTTTAGAGTTCTTCTACCTTTCCTTTTAGCTCTTCAATTTTGCTCCGACTAGTCTTTAACTTGATTACAGAGTTATGACTTCGATACTGATGTAGGGATCTTTCTAACTCTGACACTAGAGTTTTTAACCCCACCTTCTCATTTTGACTTTCTATCAAACTCCCTTGTAGAACGTCTTCTCATGCTTGAGCATCTCAGAATTTCTTTTCCCATTGACTGGCTATACTCTTTTCCTCTTTAATTTCTCGCTGCCATTGTTCTGACATTTTCCCTAGACCAGCGATTTTCATTGACCTCCGCAGCTTCTTGTAGTTTTTTTTCAAACTATCCAAATCTTCTTCAGCCTTATCCTTTCCCTTTCTCAGCTTCTAGTTTCTGGACGTCGACGTCTAGTCCCAGCTGCATTTTTCCTCCTCCAATTGCTCTATCCTTTTTTTAGCTCTAAATTCTTTCTCTCAAAATCCTGTTTGATGATTTCTAGCTCAGATGAGATCACCTTCAAGTGTTCTTCCATTGATCGAGTGTGTTCTTGATCTGAAGTAGGGATGTTGTCTTTGATTCTCTGACCCCACCACCGATCATACTCAGAGGTAGTCATCGGGTTAGCAGCAAATCTTTTCATTCTACGAGTTTGGTTATAGGCATTCGATATCTCATGAACTTTCTTTTTGTAATTATCTCCCTTGTATACGAACTCGCACTAAACTAACCTGTGTGTTGCTGGCGTAAACTGTCTCGATCTATACTATTTTAATATAAACAGAGGAGCATGCCCGACAGCTCCCCGTATTCCAAATAGGGGAACCCAATCAAAATCTTCACACCGATATAAGATCTCGTCAGGAACCATCCAAGGGGCTCTCCATTTGACGTCTTCATCTTGCTGATTCTGAAGAATCGTTATCCATTTTTCCTTTGTAATATCATCCTGTCTCGGCGTAGTCATTATCTCTTTCAGCGGCGAATAATTTTCAGAGAAAATTCGATATGAGACCTTCTTCACTTTCTAAAAATGGTTGTGGAACCATGTTAGTAAGAGTTGTGTACATCTGATGAATCTCCCTTCGCCCACTCTTCGGCAGGCGTTCAATGATCTAAAAGTTTCAGCCAAAATTGCGGGCACGGGTGTGACCCTTTTATTAAGTCTGTTAAATAAATCGGAGACCACCTCATCTATATGCCCCAAATCCTTAGGGAAGATAACCAACCCATAAATGTTCAAAGTGAATACGTCAACCCTTTTTTTCATATCAGGATGCGCTAGGATCAAATCTCCCAAATTTCTTTAAGGGATGCAATTACAATCTCCTTTTTGCTTGATCCAGGCTGTAATCCACTGCTCGCTCATCCCTGTAATGTTCATCAACTTTTTTAAGAATCGGGACATTGGCAGCTCCTGAATAAGCCAACTCTTGAATAAGCCTTGTCTATTTGAATCTTCAGGCAACAGAGCAAGGCTGTGTACTCTTCTATAGTAGCTACCAGATCCACTTTCCCAAAATTAAACCAATTATAAGCAGGGTTCTAATATTGGGCTCGGGCTCAGAATAGGAACTCATCCACCTTGATATTGAGTAGATAGGGCAAATCACCATAATGACAGTAGAATAGTTGTTTGATCTCGTCATCCCATTGACTTGATATTTCTTTCATTTCTTGAAGATTATTTTGGGTTACGTTGATACGAGTGAAGTCCCATAACTCCGACATGTACCCCTTTATAAGACAATCTGTAATATCCCGAATTAGGGCCTAATCGAAATAGCGATTTTGTGACCACAAATCTGAGATAGAGATAATTATTTTATAATTATTTTGATGTTTATGATATGATTGCATGATTGTGTGAAAATTTCGTGATGAAATCCTATGCCTAAAGTGCTTAGATTGAAATTAGGGACAAAATCGAATAATTTGTAAAACTTGCATTCTAGGAGTTTTTAGTATGAAATTGTTTTGGAATATTAATGAGGAGGTCTTAAATAGCAATTTGACCAATTTCTAAGTCTATGGACAAAAATTGGACATGGATGGAATTTTTGGAAAGTTTAATAGTAAGGGCATTTTGGTCATTTAGTTATTAAAATGAATTAAAAACAAAATTAAAAGCCAATTTTTGTCCATCTTCTTCATTAGGCCGAAATTTCAAGGATTCTCCATATCTAGGGTTTGTTTCAAGCTTCCAAGCTCCATAGTAAGTGATTCCAAGCCCCGTTTTTAATGTTCTTTACGTTTTTGGAATCCCGGTAGCTCGATTAAGCTTATGCTAGCAATAATTCAACCTAGGGTTTATATTTGGAAAAACACCATAGGTGAAATTTGTGTATTTTGATGTTTTATGATAGAATATGAGGTTTTAAATTATGTTAGACAACTTGTGCTACTCGGTTTTGAGTGAAAACGAGTAAAAGGGCTTAATCGGTAAAAATACCTAATAGTCATAAGTACATGTTAGAGTGTGAATTTGATATTGTCATAGAAGGGAAAAATGATCAGCATGTTATAAAACATAAGAATAAGGAATAAAGTTTAATTCCCGAGCCTAGGGGCAAAAGTGTAATTATGTAAAAGTTTAGGGGCAAAAGTGTAATTTTCCAAAGTTCGTATTAAATGCTGTTTTGATGAATGTATGTATTAAATAAGATTAATTTGGTATTATAGATCAAGAGAAACGGGAATCAAGTCGCGATCGAGGAAAAGAAAAGATTGTGGACTAAATTGCAAAATCTTTATATTTTGGTACCAAGGTAAGTTCATGTGTAAATAATGTAGCATAATTGTTATTTTTAAGTTATTGATGTTAATTATATGATATTCTGATTTTTTTTTATCGTGAAATATTATGCTTTGTGGTTAATGTTAATGTTGAGTAATATGCAAATTATGTTTACTACTTGATAAATATGAATTGCTACCGAGTATCGGTTCCGATATTCCGTGGAAGACGGCTAATGTCAGATCGAGGGAAAAAGCCCGTTTGAACCTTAGGAATAGATTAGGATACAAGTGACATGTCACTAGGATATTTGGGCATCCGAACTCGTTGAGTTGAGTCTGAGTTCACTTATGGATGCGAATGTTCGAACTCGTTGAGTTGAGTCCGAGTTCACTTATGGATGCGAACGCCCGAGCTCGTTGAGTTGAGTCTGAGTTCACTTATGGGTGGGTTACATGATTGCTTGATTACATATGTGGCACTTATGTGCAAATTATCCGTGTATCCGAGTTATATTCCGATGTGTTCAACGGGTGAAAATTTCTATGAAATGGAAGAACACTTAAGATGCAAGTGACGTTTTGGTAAGTGTTGTGAAATGGGCACTTTGGATAGGTATGTACTTAACCCTCGGGTGGAAAATAGATACAACAATGATAAAGTGGTAAGATGATGAATGATGTTTAGAAATGTGATATATGTTTTGGTGATGCCATGCTAAGGTTGTTTGGTATAATTGTATTGTAATGTTACTTGTTATTTGAATATGAACTTACTAAGCATTTATGCTTACTCCCTCCTTTTCATTCATTGTAGTTTTGAACAAGTCAGCTCGGGAATCGGGATAGGTCGAAGTTTTGATCACACTATCTGAAGGATTTCTATTGGTAAATGGCTTGTAAAACTTAAGTATGGAATGTATAGCAATGTACCTATTTTGTGTAAATAATTTTATGATATGGCCATGTTTGGTTGAGAAAATGTTTGATATTGATAAGTCATGGTGATGGCTAATTAGATCATGTTTGATATCATGGAAGTTTAATAGGTTATCTAGGTTATCTAGTTCATAAAAAAATTTATGGAAAGATGAAACTTGCCTTAAAACAGAATATTACTACAGCAATGACATGAATTTGAAAAATCACTAAAAATAGTATAAGTGGAACTAAATGATGAGTAAGTTATGAAATTGAAGCTTAATTAGTCTATTTTCATGTGGATTGAACAAAATAGGAATATAAATTATATTTTATGAGATATTTAAACTTTTGTGAAACAGGACCAGAATGATTTCCGGATCCCCTATTCTGACTTTAAAAATTCATAATAAATTTTAAGAAAATAATTAGAAGTCATTCTTTATATGTAAAGATTTCTTATTAAGTCTAGTTTTAATAGAAACAAACATCATAGACATTGAAATTCTGTACAGAGAGATATCTAATTCGTAATACATAGAGGTCAGAGCAGTCAATCCCTAAAATAGGGTATACTTTAACTAATAAACTGTACTAATTGGCTTGACCAAAAATTCTAGAAAAAAATTAGTAAATAGATATATGAGTCTAGTTTAAGGTAAAATTTATGGAATTTGATTTCTAGTTTCGTAACTCGAGATATGATTTTTCTTATAACTATGACGCAGATAGCTAGAAAGCTGTGAATGTAGAAACAAATGATTCGAAGTACTTAAATTGATAAATTATGTTCGGTAACACCTCAAGCTCGATTTTGGTGTCGGTCTCGGGTGTGGGGGTGTTACATTTGGTGGTATCAGAGCAGGTTTAGTTGGTTCTCGGACTAATGTGCTGTATGTACTGGTTTTGCTATACATGCCATATATATAAATTGTGATAGTGTGACGACTTATGACCTTTTTAAATGATTTTTATATAGTAAATGGATCCCGATCCAGCTGTGGCAGATGAAGTAGAGAGTAATGCACCAGCTCTGCATTTGAAAGGGCAGTGGCCGATCGAAAACCCACCTCCCTCTGTTGGTCGGGGGGGAGAAAGGGATCGGAAGCCTTTCTCCAAATGATGAGTGCATGGTACACCGAGTTCGTTAAATGACGAACCCAAATGTACGACCTCCCCACCTCCTCCCATTCCTCAACCTATGCCTCCGATGCCTCAAGGAGTGGATATGATAAAATTTCACAGAAACCACGTTGATAGAATTCGTAAACAAGGGGTGAAGAATTTAGAGCAAATATTGATGATGATGCAGAGAAAGCGAGTTCGGCTTGAAAATTCTATCAGGGTATTTAATGAATTATCTTGTACTGAAGAATGTTTGAAATGTGCTACATCGTTGTTGAGAGATTGACCTATAATTGGTGGAGGACTTTAATTTGATTGATCTTGAAAGAGAGGGTAACACGGGAATTCTTTCAAGAAGAGTTTGGAAGAAATATATTAGTGAAAGATTTATTGATCAGAAATGTAAAGAGTTTCTTGAGTGAAGCAAGGTAATATGTGATCTCGAGAATATGAAAGAGAGTTTGTTCGATTGAGTAAGTATGCCGGGGAATATGTTTCTCTGAAGCCAAGATGTCTTGACGATTTGAAGACGGCTCAACGAAGACATTAAGGTATTTGTCGGGATCCTTGAACTGAAAGAAATGGTAGTCTTGGTTGATCGAGCTTGCAAGGTGAAGAACTACTTAAAGAGAAGAGAAAGGTAGAGGTGAGACACGAAATTGGAAGAAAAGGCCAATGGGTAAGGCACCTTCACAAAGAACCTGGAAAGTCAAGAAATATGAATCCTCGTTCCCAAGTTTTATTTGGGCAATCATATGGAAATTTTAAGAAGCGAGAATGTAGGTCCTAAATCTCGAGAATACTTCTCTGACCCGGTGTAGGGAACTCGAGATTTGTTAAACCCGAAAAGCGGGTGTGGTAGAAATCATTTTGGTCCGCATGCAGAGCAAATGAATGTTTTCGATGTGGTTCTCCGGATCATTTTATTAGAGACTACTCTCGAGAGAGTGAGAAAGAAAAATTTGAATGTGAAAGCTAGTGAGTGCGGACTTGAGGAAGGTATCAGAGAAAAGTGGAAGTGAAACAAGCGATAAGAATGTAGCGAGAGATGCGTGATTAGATCTCGAAGGAAGAGCTCGGCTAGAACTTATGCTATTAAAGCACGTGAAGATGCTTCCTCACCGATGTGATTACTGGTACATTTTCTTTTTATGATATTAATGTTATTGCTTTGATTGATCCCGGTTCTACTCATTCATATGTATGCATGAAGCTGGTGTCTAGTATGAATATACCTGTTGAGAACACATAATTTATGGTTAGAGTGTCGAATCCGTTAGGCAAATGTGTGATAGTTGATAAAGTATGCAAGAAATGTCCTTTAATGATTGGGGTCATTACTTTCCTACTGACTTGATGTTGTTGCCGTTTGATGAATTTGATGTTATTTTGGGTATGGATTGGTTGACATTGCATGATGCTATAGTAAATTACAAAGAAATGGTTATAGAATTAAAGTGTGAAAACGGTGAAACTCTACGGGTTAAATCAGTTAAATCAGAGGCATTGTCTAGTGTGATTTCTTCGATGTCGGCTCAGAGATATTTGAGAAAGGGTTGTGAAGCTTATTTGGCGTATGTAATTAATACAAAAGAAGTTTAAAAGAAAGTTGAATCGAGTCTTAGGTTGTGTGAATTTGCGGATGTATTTCGGAAGAATTGGGTTTGCCTCGGTCAGAGAAGTAGAATTTGGTATTGATTTGATACCAGTAATAGCTCCGATCTCAATTGCTCCATATAGAATGGCATCAGCAGAGTTGAAAGAATTAAAGTCGCAGTTGCAAGAGTTGACTGATAAAGGCTTTGTGAGACTGAGTTTTTCACCTTGGGGTGCTCTTGTGTTATTTGTGAAAAAGAAGGATGGTTCTATGAGATTATGTGTTGATTATCGGCAGTTAAACAAGGTGACAATCAAAAACAAGTATCCATTGCCGAGAATTGATGATTTGTTTGATCAGCTAAAAGGAGCGACATGGTTTTCAAAGATTGACTTGAGATCTGGGTATTATCAGCTGCGAGTAAAAGAGTCAGATGTGCCTAAAACTACTTTTAGAACAAGGTACGGTCATTATGAATTTTTAGTTATGCCATTCGGGTTGACAAATGCTCTTGCTGTGTTTATGGATTTAATGAATCGCATATTTACGGCCATACTTGGACAAATTTGTTGTGGTGTTTATAGATGATATTTTAATTTATTCAAAAGATGAGACAGAGCATCTTTGAGCATTTGAGGATAGTTTTGCAAACTTTGAGAGATAAACAGTTGTATGCTAAGTTTAGTAAAAGTGAATTTTGGCTCCGGGAATTTGGATTTTTGGGTCATATTATTTCAGGTGATGGTATACGGGTTGATCCTAGTAAGATTTCAGCCATTGTTGATTGGAAACCACCGAAAAATGTAACTGAAGTTAGAAGTTTCTTAGGGCTAGCAGGGTATTATCGGCGGTTTGTAAACGGATTTTCTATAATTACTGCTCCTATGACTAGACTACTCCAAAAGGATGTTAAATTTGAATGGACGGAAGAATGTCAACAAAGTTTCGAATAATTGAAAAAGTTATTAACTGAAGCACCAGTGTTAGTACAACCCGAATCAGGTAAAGAATTTGTGGTGTATAGCGATGCTTCTCCAAATGGCTTGGGGTGTGTACTTATGCAAGAAGGAAAAGTGGTGGCTTATGCTTCGAGGCAGTTAAAACCTCATGAGAGGAATTATCCTACTCACGATTTGGAATTGGCTGCGGTGGTATTTGCTTTGAAGATTTGGCGACATTATTTGTATAGTGAAAAGTGTCGGGTATATACCGACCACAAAAGTCTTAAGTACTTGATGTCACAAAAAGACTTGAATTTGAGACAACAAAGATGGTTGGAGTTATTGAAAGATTACGAGCTTGTTATTGATTATCATCCGAGAAGGGCGAATGTGGTTGCCGATGCTTTAAGCAGAAAGTTGTTGTTTGCTTTGAGAGTTATGAACACTCAGTTGAAAATGTCAGATGATAGTTCGATTCTAGGAGAGATAAGAGATAGACCGATGTTTTTACAAGAGATTTCTGAAGCTCAGAAAAATAATCAAGATTTGCTAGCCAAGAGAAGACAGTGTGAAGCTGATACGGGATCAGATTTCAGAATCGGTTTTGATGGTAGCTTGATGTTTAAAAATCAGATTTGTGTACTGAAAAATGATGAGTTGATTCAAAAGATTTTGCATGAAGCACATAATGAATGTTTGGTACATTCATCAGGCGAAGACGAAAATGTATAATGACTTGAAGAAAATGTATTGGTGGAGTGGAATGAAAAGAGATATTTCCAGAGTTTGTATCAAAGTGCTTAATTTGTCAACAGGTGAAAGCTGAACACCAAGTACCTTCAGGATTACTTCAGCCTATTATGGTTCCTAAATGGAAATGGGATCGATTACTATGGATTTTGTTTTAGGGTTGCCATTGACTCAGGAAAGAAAGATGCCATCCGGGTAATAGTTGTGATCGACTAAATCGGCTCATTTTATTTAGGTATGTACGGATTATTCTCTTAATAAGTTGGCTGAATTGTATATCGGTGAGATTGTTAGACTTCATGGAATACCTTTGTCAATCATTTGGATAGAGATCAGAGATTTACTTCACGGTTTTGGCAAAAGTTCAAGAGGCATTAGGTACAAAGTTAAATTTCAAAGATCGCCTTTCATCCACAAACCGATGGGCAATCGGAGAGAGTAATTGATTCTTAAAGACATGCTCGGATGTTGCGTATTGGAATTTCAAGGTAGTTGGGAAAGGTACTTACCGTTGGTAGAATTTTCTTATAATAATAGTTATCGACGAGTTTGAAAATGGCACCTTATGAAGCATTATATGGTCGTAAGTGTCGAACGCCTTTGTATTGGACTAAACTTAAGGAAAATCAGATTTATGGAGTTGATCTAATAAAAGAAACCGAAGAAAAGGTGAAAGTGATTCGAGATTGTTTGAAAGCTGCTTCAGATAGACAGAAATCTTATGCGGATTTGAAACGAAAAGAAATCGAGTTTCAAGTTGGTGATAAGGTATTTTTGAAAGTTCCTCCATGGAAGAAAGTCCTTAGATTTGGACAGAAGGGCAAGTTAAGTCTGCGTTTATTGAAATGTGTATGAAATAATTGAAAAAGTTGGACCCAGAGTAGCATATCGGCTAGTATTACCACACCGAATTAGAGAGGATTCATGATATGTTCCACATATCTATGCTACGTCAGTATCGTTCGGATCCTTCACATATAATTTCACCGAGTGAAATTGAACTACGAATAGGATATGACTTACGAAGAAGAACCGATTAAGATCTTAGCTCGAGAGGTCAAGAAACTAAGAAATAAAAATGTCGCTCTCGTGAAAGTATTGTGGCAAAAGCATGGGGTAGAAGAGACTACATGGGAACCTGAAGAAACTATGAGAAACCAATACCCACACCTGTTTACCGGTAAGATTTTCGAGGACGAAAATCCTTAAAAGGGGGGAGAGTTGTAATATCCCGAATTAGAGCCTAATCAGAATAGTAGTTTCGTGACCACAAATCTGAGATAGAGATAATTATTTTATAATTATTTTGATGTTTATGATATGATTGCATGATTGTGTGAAAATTTCGTGATGAAATCCTATGCCTAAAGTGCTTAGATTGAAATTAGGGACTAAATCGAATAATTTGTAAAACTTGCATTCTAGGAGTTTTTAGTATGAAATTGTTTTGGAATATTAATGAGGACTTAAATAGCAATTTGACCAATTTCTAAGTCTATGGACAAAAATTGGACATGGATGGAATTTTTGGAAAGTTTAGTAGTAAGGGCATTTTGGTTATTTAGTTATTAAAATGAATTAAAAACAAAATTAAAAGCCAATTTTTGTCCATCTTCTTCATTAGGCCGAAATTTCAAGGATTCTCCATAGCTAGGGTTTGTTTCAAGCTTTCAAGCTCCATAGTAAGTGATTCCAAGCCCCGTTTTTAATGTTCTTTACGTTTTTGGAATCCCGGTGGCTCGATTAAGCTTATGCTAGCAATAATTCAACCTAGGGTTTATATTTGGAAAAATACCCATAGGTGAAATTTGTGTATTTTGATGTTTTATGATAGAATATGAGGTTTTAAATTATGTTAGACAACTTGTGCTACTCGGTTTTGAGTGAAAACGAGTAAAAGGGCTTAATCGGTAAAAATACCTAATAGTCATAAGTACATGTTAGAGTGTGAATTTGATATTGTCATAGAAGGGAAAAATGATCAGCATGTTATAAAACATAAGAATAAGGAATAAATGTTAATTCCCGAGCCTAGGGGCAAAAGTGTAATTATGTAAAAGTTTAGGGGCAAAAGTGTAATTTTCCAAAGTTCGTATTAAATGCTGTTTTGATGAATGTATGTATTAAATAAGATTAATTTGGTATTATAGATCAAGAGAAACGGGAATCAAGTCGCGATCGAGGAAAAGAAAAGATTATGGACTAAATTGGAAAATCTTTATATTTTGGTACCAAGGTAAGTTCATGTGTAAATAATGTAGCATAATTGTTATTTTTAAGTTATTGATGTTAATTATATGATATGCTGAGTTTTTTTATCGTGAAATATTATGCTTTGTGGTTAATGTTAATGTTGAGTAATATGCAAATTATGTTTACTACTTGATAAATATGAATTGCTACCGAGTATCGGTTCCGATATTCCGTGGAAGACGGCTAATGTCAGATCGAAGGGAAAAGCCCGTTTGAACCTTAGGAATAGATTAGGATACAAGTGACATGTCACTAGGATATTTGGGCATCCGAACTTGTTGAGTTGAGTCCGAGTTCACTTATGGATGCGAATGTTCGAACTTGTTGAGTTGAGTTCGAGTTCACTTATGGATGCGAACGCTTGAGCTCGTTGAGTTGAGTCTGAGTTCACTTATGGGCGGGTTACATGATTGCTTGATTACATATGTGGCACTTATGTGCAAATTATCCGTGTATCCGAGTTATATTCCGATGTGTTCAACGGATGAAAATTTCTATGAAATGGAAGAACACTTAAGATGCAAGTGACGTTTTGGTAAGTGTTTTGAAATGGGTACTTTGGACAGGTATGTACTTAACCCTCGGGTGGAAAATAGATACAACAACGATAAAGTGGTAAGATGATGAATGATGTTTAGAAATGTGATATATGTTTTGGTGATGCCATGCTAAGGTTGTTTGGTATAATTGTATTGTTATGTTACTTGTTATTTGCATATGAACTTACTAAGCATTTATGCTTACTCCCTCCTTTTCATTCATTGTAGTTTTGAACAAGTCAGCTCGGGAATCGGGACAGGTCGAAGTTTCGATCACACTATCTGAAGGATTTCTATTGGTAAATGGCTTGTAAAACTTAAGTATGGCATGTATAGCAATGTACCTATTTTGTGTAAATAATTTTATGATATGGCCATGTTTGGTTGAGAAAATGTTTGATATTGATAAGTCATAGTGATGGCTAATTAGATCATGCTTGATATCATGGAAGTTTAATAGGTTATCTAGTTCATAAAAAAATTCATGGAAAGATGAAACTTGCCTTAAAACAGAATATTGCTGCAGCAATAACATGAATTTGAAAAATCACTAAAAATAGTATAAGTGGAAATAAATGATAAGTAAGTTATGAAATTGAAGCTTAATGAGTCTATTTTCATGTGGATTGAACAAAACAGGAATATAAATTATATTTTATGAGATATTTAAACTTTTGTGAAACAGGGCCAGAATGATTTCTGGATCCCCTGTTCTGACTTTAAAAATTCATAATAAATTTTAAGAAAATAATTAGAAGTCATGCTTTATATGTACAGATTTATTATTGAGTCTAGTTTTAATAGAAAAGAACATCATAGACATTGAAATTCTGTACAGAGAGATATCTGATTTGTAATACACAGAGGTCAGAGCAGTCAAACCCTAAAATAGGGTATACTTTAACTAATAAAATGTACTAATTGGCTTGACCAAAAATTATAGAAAAAAATTAGTAAATAGATATATGAGTCTAGTTTTAGGTAAAATTTATGGAATTAGATTTCTAGTTTCGTAACTCGAGATATGATTTTTCTTGTAACTATGACGCAGATAGCTAGAAAGCTGTGAATGTAGAAACAAATGATTCGAAGTACTTAAATTGATAAATTATGTTCGGTAACACCTCAAGCTCAATTTTGGCGTCGGTCTCGGGTGTGGGGGTGTTACATTTGGTGGTATCAGAGCAGGTTTAGTCAGTTCTCAGACTAATGTGTTGTATGTACTGGTTTTGCTATACATGCCATATATATAAATTGTGATAGTGTGACGACTTCTGACCTTTTTAAATGATTTTTATATAGTAAATGGATCCCGATCCAGGTGTGGCGAGATCAAGTAGAGAGTAATGCATGACTCATTTGAAAGGCGGCGCCGTGAAAACCCACCTCCTACTGTTGGTCAGGGAGGAGGAGAAAGGGATCGGGAAGCTTTTCTCCAAATGATGAGTGCATGGTACACTGAGTTCGTTCGTACAAACGCAAATGTACGACCTCCCCCACCTCCTCCCATTCCTCAACCTATGCCCCCGATGCCTCAAGGAGTGGATATGATAAAATTTCACGAAACCCCGTTGATAGAATTCAGTAAACAAGGGGTGAAGAATTTAGAGCAAATATTGATGATGATGCAGAGAAAGCGAGAGTTCGGCTTGAAAATTCTATCCGGGTATTTGATGAATTATCTTGTACACCTGAAGAATGTTTGAAATGTGCTACATCTTTGTTGAGAGATTTAGCCTATAATTGGTGGAAGACTTTAATTTGGTGGTACAGAAAGAGAGGGTAACACGGGAATTCTTTCAAGAAGAGTTTGGAAGAAATATATTAGTGAAAGATTTATTGATCAGAAATGTAAAGAGTTTCTTGAGTGAAGCAAGGTAATATGATGATCTCAGAATATGAAAGAGAGTTTGTTTGATTGAGTAAGTATGCCGGGAATATGTTTCTACTGAAGCCAAAGTTTGTCTTGTGATTTGAAGACGGGCTCAACGAAGATATTAAGGTATTTGTCGGGATCCTTGAACTAGAAAGAAATGGTAGTCTTGGTTGATCGAGCTTGCAGTGAAGTGAAGAACTACTTAAAGAGAAGAGAAAGGTAGAGGTGAGACACGAAATTGGAAGAAAAAGCCAATGAGTAAGGTACCTTCACAAAGAACCGGAAAGTCAAGAAATATGAATCCTCGTTCCCAAGTTTCAATTTGGGCAATCATATGGAAATTTTAAGAAGCGGAATGTGGGTCCTAAATCTCAGAATACTTCTACAAACTAGTGTAGGGAACTCGAGATTTGTTAAACCCGAGTGCAGCGGTGTGGTAGAAATCATTTTGGTAAAATCAGAGCAAATGAATGTTTTCGATGTGGTTCTCTGGATCATTTTATTAGAGACTACCTAGAGAGAGCTGAGAAAGAAAAAGTTCAGAATGTAAAAGCTAGTGGTGCAGACTTGAGGGGAAGGTATCCGAGAAAAGATGGAAGTGAAACAAGCAGTAAGAATGTAGCCAGAGACGCAGCAGTTAGATCTGAAGGAAGAGCTCCGGCTAGAACTTATGCTATTAAAGCCCGTGAAGATGCTTCCTCACCCGATGTGATTACCGGTACTTTTTCTCTTTATGATATTAATGTTATTGCTTTGATTGATCCCGGTTCTACTCATTTATATGTATGTATGAAGTTGGTGTCTAGTATGAATATACCTGTTGAGAACACATAATTTATGGTTAGAGTGTTGAATCCGTTAGGCAAATGTGTGATAGTTGATAAAGTATGCAAGAAATGTCCTTTAATGATTCGGGGTCATTACTTTCCGGCCGACTTGATGTTGTTGCCGATAAATATGAATTGCTACCGTGTATTGGTTCTGATATTCCGTGGAAGACGGTTAATGTCAGATCGAGGGAAAAAGCCCGTTTGAACCTTAGGAATCGATTAGGAAACAAGTGACATGTCACTAGGATATTTGGGCATCCGAACTCGTTGAGTTGAGTCCGAGTTCACTTATGGATGCGAATGTTCAAACTCGTTGAGTTGAGTCCGAGTTCATGAGATGTAACTAGGCATCCGAACTCGTTGAGTTGAGTCCGAGTTCACTTATGGATGCGAACGCCCGAGCTCGTTGAGTTGAGTCTGAGTTCACTTATGGGTGGGTTACATGATTGCTTGATTACATATGTGGCACTTATGTGCAAATTATCAGTGTATCGAAGTTATATTCGATGTGTTCAACGGGTGAAAATTTCTATGAAATGGAAGAACACTTAAGATGCAAGTGACGTTTTGGTAAGTGTTGTGAAATGGGCACTTTGGACAGGTATGTACTTAACCCTCGGGTGGAAAATAGATACAACAACGATAAAGTTGTAAGATGATGAATGATGTTTAGAAATGTGATATATGTTTTGGTGATGCCATGCTAAGGTTGTTTGGTATAATTGTATTGTTATGTTACTTGTTATTTGCATATGAACTTACTAAGAATTTATGCTTACTCCTCCTTTTCATTCATTGTAGTTTTGAACAAGTCAGCTCAAGGAATTGGGACAGTCGAAGTTTCGATCACACTATCCGAAGGATTTCTATTGGTAAATGGCTTGTAAAACTTAAGTATGGCATGTATAGCAATGTACCTATTTTGTGTAAATAATTTTATGATATGGCCATGTTTGGTTGAGAAAATGTTTGATATTGATAAGTCATGGTGATGGCTAATTAGATCACGTTTGATATCATGGAAGTTTAATAGGTTATCTAGTTCATAAAAAAATTCATGGAAAGATGAAACTTGCCTTAAAACAGAATATTGCTGCAGCAATGACATGAATTTGAAAAATCACTAAAAATAGTATAAATGGAACTAAATGATGAGTAAGTTATGAAATTGAAGCTTAATGAGTCTATTTTCATGTGAATTGAACAAAACAGGCATATAAATTATATTTATGAGACATTTAAACTTTTGTGAAATAGGGCCAGAATGATTTCTGGATCCCCTATTCTGACTTTAAAAATTCATAATAAATTTTGAAAAAATAATTAGAAGTCATGCTTTATATGTACAAATTTGTTATTGAGTCTAGTTTTAAGAGAAATAAACATCATAGACATTGAAATTCTGTACAGAGAGATATCTGATTCGTAATACACAGAGGTCAGAGCAGACAACCCTAAAATAGGGTACACTTTAACTAATAAACTATACTAATTGGCTTGACCAAAAATTCTAGAAAAAAATTAGTAAATAGATATATGAGTCTAGGTTCAGGTAAAATTTACATAATTGGATTTCGAGTTTCGTAACTCGAGATATGATTTTTGTTGTAACTGTGATGCAGATAGCTAGAAAGCTGTGAATGTAGAAACAAATGATTCGAAGTAATTAAATTGATAAATTATGTTCGGTAACACCTCAAGCTCGATTCCGGCATCGGTCTTGGGTGTGGGGGAGTTACACTATCACCTTTCTTTTGCTGCGTTGTCTTAGCCCATATCCGAACGGCCGTATTATCCTCTACTTTATCAAGAAACCCCTTTTCTATGATAAGTTATCTATTTAGCAACCGAATGTGAATCAACACCTTTTTTTGTGATGAAAATGCCATGCAAATACAATCAAAGTGAAACAAAGTAAGTCAGTATTTCATACACAGTTTAAAGCAAGTAAGGAATAATAAAGCACTTGCTCGAGTAACCACTAGGGTTTGGTCTAGCTCTACCTAATGCAGGCTCCTACGGCTCACTAAATGCAGTTCAGTTCTTAAGTAAAGGTACTTGAACCAGCAGATTCCTTTATCTTCACCCATTATCCTACACGGAGATGAAAATCTCACGAAGACATAGGTATGGATGTACCCCGAAAGCGATCCACTATCCTACACGAAGCTGAAAACCTTACGAAAGAATAGTTTCTCACTCCCACTTAAAAGGGTAAAATTGATTGATCATGCGATGCAAATGTGCAGAAATATATCAAGAACTCAAACCAGTAAAGGATACCAAAATGATGAAGATCGTAACAAAAACGAATGAAATACAATGAGAGGATCGTAAATTTAAACCAAATTTTCAACTTTTGACAAAAAATAATCAACTCGTGGCTTGACTCTCTTATTTTGCATCCCCAGTGGAGTCGCCAAGCTGTTGAAACCATTTTTTTTGAAAAAGGGGTCGACTTTGATTTTGAAAGCGAAAACGAATGTGGGAGTCGCCACCAATCCTTTTTGATGAGGTGTGATCGAGTCATCTTGTAAAATGGTTGTTTTTAATAAACAGTTTTGATCTATTAAAACAAAGCTTTTTGGTCTACGAAATTGAGAAAGATGGGTTCAGGAGTCGGTTACGCACGAGGAAGGATTAGCACCATTGATACGCCCAAAATTGGTAACTAATTGATTAATTAATGTCTTAATGTCAAAAATTGAGAACTTTGAAGAGATTTAAAATACGATCATTTGTTTAAAAGTTATTTAACTCAAAATTTTTCAAGAAAAGGGCATATTTCATGTTAATCGAAAAAAAGCTGCAAGTTAGAACACAATGTCTTAAATCCTCGAAATGAGAATAAACCCCAAAAATTTTATTTATTTTGAAAGAAATTTGACTATCTCGGTTTTAGAAAGAAATCATATTCCGTAAGTTAGAACACGGTCTTTTCTTAATTCTTGAGAATATTAAAAAATTTTAAAACATTCATTTGGTTCGGATTTATCGAAAAATCGAAACCCCCCGCACCTAGGGTTTTCTTTTTTTTTTTTTGTGTTTTATGGTTTTGGGCTTAATTAGGCTTCGAATTAGGCTGAATTGGGTTTAGCTTTTAGGTTTGGTTTTGGGTCTTATGGATTGTTGGGTCAGGTTCGGGGTTGTATTAGTTTTGGGCTAATGGTTTTTAATTGGGTTTGATTTGGGTCTTGGGTTTGGTTTGGGTTGTTTGCTTTTGGGGTCTTATTAGGCCCCGGGCTAAATTGGGCTTGTACAAGTAGTACTCTCAACATATATTCCCAAATTCATAGAATCAGTACTAGCTGCATACGAATGAGTAAAGCCAATATCAATCAAAGAAAAATACAAAACATAATTAATAAAGAACTTACCCGTTATAACGTCGGCAATGTCTTTTTTCTCGCGATGCCCCGCCGCATACACTAGAGTAGGTGATCTGCAGTAATTCAGTGTAGCAGATTAAATTAGTTGTCACATTTAAGGAGCTTGAATACAAGCATTTTCATTACATTTTAGTTGAGTTTCTTTAGTTTTACTTATATCTAATAAAATGTGCGAAATAAGTCCTTTATTGAACTTAAGGGCCGAATGAGGCCTAAGGGAGAGCTAACATACTTTGTGAGTGTGCAGGAGACCGTTAGAAGGCATTTTAAATCGATACTGGATGCTATGTCATGACATGAGAGGTCCGACATCGCAACATGGGGAGCAGAATGGAAAAAAGATGAAACTACCTTTGATGTTGCGACATACCTCTGAAGACATCCCAAGGAGAAGCATACTGACTTTTATGTCGCGACATCGAATCTGAGACAAAAATTAAACATGATGTAGGGGTGTTTTGGTTCGCACAATCAAACTTAAAGCTCTGAAATGTCATTTGACCTAGGGTTAAAGACAACTACCACCTGAAGGCTATAAATATGATCATTTGGCAAATGTTATGGACACCATTCCATTACCCTAAATTCTCTCTTTAGATTTAGTTTCGTTTTGTTTCTTTCTTAGGTTTTTTAAAGTTTAGTTTATTTGTCGTTGTTTTTCTTCAAGAGATCTAATTTGTAAAGACGATCAACTTCTGAGGATTAATGTTATTATTCATATAAATCAACTTTTCTTAAACTCTACACTTTAATTCATTCACCATGCTTTATTCATCCATCTCTTCCATATTGTTTATGAAAGCCATGAGGAACTAATCCTTTTATGGGGGATTAGCGAGTGGAGGCATGACCTATTAACTACTTTTTAGAGTTACTCAACGGATCAACTATTTGAGAAAGGAAGAGTGTGAAACAAACCCTAGGCTTGACAACCCCGGGAAGTCATCAAGGTAGGAATTAACCCAATATTGGTATTGCCCATTCATGAACACTTTCACCCCAAGCCAGTAAAGACTATGAGGTCGGAATATTAGTAATCATTGCTAACTTATTATGTTATTAGAAGATCGGAAGTTCCTACTAGGGTAGTGACTAATTGGTTGATGAGGAACCCGAAACGACAGTTGATTAAGATTGTCGAAGCAAGCTAATCACCAATCATCATATTTGATTCCTTCTACTTTTTCTATCTATTGAAATTTAGCTTTTCTTTTATGCTATTTTGTTTTTATTATTAGTACTATAAAACTCCCAAAAATCCCTTATTTACATTTTCGTACTATAACTTGATTAAAGTATTAATTAGATTTTTTAGTATGTAGGTTAAAATTGATCTAGCCTTCACCTCCATTGGGTATGATTCTCAAAGTACTCACCCACTATGTTGTAAAATTATATTACAACTAAACCCGTATACTTGCATATATTTCCTTGTAATTCTATATTTTACAACAGTATTCACACTCTGAACGTTAGCACATCCAAAGGCGGTCAAGTGGTTGGTGCCATTGCCAGGGAGGCAACATTATTAGGTTAGTTTTAATTTTTGCAGGTAAAAGAGTAATTAGGAAATTTGTAGGTTATAGTTACAACTTTCAATTTATTAATTAAAATACCTCGCACCAAATAATTAGCAATGTTCGTGTACCAAGGTATGGATCCAGTTCTGTCATTTAAATGATAACATTGGGTAAGGGACAATTTCTCATTTGTAAAAGATTCATTTATGGCATTGATCTTTCCTTGGTCATCTTCGATCTCCAACCGCAATGAGTGATCAACCACTTGATTTTCTGTCCCTTTTTCTATCCAGATGCTATACTTCACCTTAGAGGGGACACTTTGGGGGAAAGAGAACTGCTCAAAATCTGGCTTCTATTGGCCCATTATAATTCAGGATGCATATGAGTTTGTGAGATGATGTAATCTGTGCCAAAGAACGGGAACAATTTCCAAGCGCGACAAAACGTCTCAAAAAAGAATCCTAGAAGTATAAGTTTTTGATGTATAGGGGACTGACTTCATAAGGTCATTCCCGAAATCTTTGGGGAGCCAATTTATCTTTTTAAAAGTGGATTATGTGTCTAAGTGGCTAAAAGTTGTTGCTCTTCTGACTAATGAAATGAAAGTTTTTGTCAAGTTTCTTTGGAAGAACATCTTTTCCCGATTCAGGACACCCAAGGCTCTTATCAGTAATGAAGGGTCACATTTTTGTAGTAGATAACCCGAGAGTGCTTTAACTAAATATAATGTGAGGCATCAAATCACTACTGCTTACCATCCTTAAATGAGCGACCAAAAAGAAGTTTTGATTCACAAAATTAATCAAATATTGGAAAAAATGATGAACCCAAATAGGAAGTATTGGTCAACTTGCTTGGATGATGCGTTATACGCATATAGAACAACTTACAAGACACCGTTAGGGTTGTCTCTCTTCAAACTGGTCTATGGAAAAAATTGCCATCTTCATATCGAGTTGGAGAAACCAACGTATTGAGCTATCAAACAATTGAAATTGCACTTTGGCTTGGCAAAGGGAGCTCGTCTGTATCAATTGTATGAGTTAAAGGAGTTTCGATTTTTGGCATATAAAAGTTCTAAGTTGTCCAAGGAAAAAAGCAAACTCCGTCAAGATGCTATGATTAGGCGTAAGAGCTTCATACTGGGTCAACAATTTTTGCTATTCCATTCCCGTTTGTAATTGTTTCATGCTAAACTAAGATCGTGATGGTTAGGGACATACACAGTCAATTGTGTGTTAACTAATAGAGCGGTTGAATTTGCAACTCGGGATGGTCAATCATTCTTGGTGAACGGGCAACAATTGATATTGTATTTTGGGGGGATGTCAAATATGTTCAATAAAGGTCACTATCTCATATGTGAAACTCGCATTGATAACATGGGTGAACAAGTAGCTGAGGATGATGAGGGCCACGCGCTCCAAACTCTCAACAAGGTTTGACTCTAACCATATTTTGTGATTGTGGACTTTTTTATGTGACATGATGTAAATATATAGTTGAATAATTTAAATTTTAGTTAATGGTTATTTCTTTTGTTTAGTTTGGATGTAATTAGTTTCATGATTAATTCTTAAAACGTACTAGGATAATCGTTGGATAATAAGAAGTTTTGATGACAAACTTGGGGACTCTTTGAGGAGTTATACAGTGAAATTGTGATATCCAAGAGGGATATCGCGATTTCTTCAATGGATTCATTTAGGGAGTTAAAATTTTTTGGGTATAGTGATATCAAACCCCTGGTATTGCAATACCTCTGCAATCTCAAAAATAAAAAAATTGGTTAATGCATAATGGTATCGTGATATTGGACCATCGATATTGTGATACATCGGGCAGATTCGAATTGAGTGAGGGTCTAAAAATAAGGGATATTGTGATACCCACCTCTTTGGTATCATGATACCCATGTCGAATCGAGTAAAATACCTATTTTTAATAACATGACCCATGAATGCAACCCTATTTTAACCCTCGAAAAACTCATGAAAACTTTAAAACCCCCCAAAATCTTTTTACAATCCTTCCTCTTTCACCCCCATTGCACTTATTATACCAATTGTTTGCTTCTTTTAACTCACTACTTTGTCTTGTTATTGTAGATCTTGTTTGTCTCTCTATAAATATTTGCGAGTCTCTTTTCCTTCCTCATTGGGACTTCTTAAATCAACAAGAAGAACTATAAACAAGGCTTCACCTTCATCGTTAACAACAGGTTAAGGTTTCACATTCTTTATCTTGATATATTGTTATACTTCTTGTTTTCATTTGGTATTGTTTGTGATTCGATCCATTTTAGCAACTAAAGTAGAGAAACCCTAAATGTCTCCCCATCAAAATAGGGCTCAATCTTCATCCATTCGGTCACCCGAGTTAAATAGTGGAAAATTTGTCTTGAAGCAAGCTAAAGAATTTTTTTTTTAAGCTTTGGGAACAACCATTTGTCTATGAAAGTAGATTTGATCCTAACGCACATTTAGAAGATGAAGTTTGGGACTTAATTAAATTTTAAGGTGGCAAGATCTTTGCCTCTAGCCTTCGACTCCTATGGTTATACCGATAGTTTTGGAATTTTGTGCGAATTTAGGGTATCATCTATATTTATGACCAGTATAACCTTTTTACTCTGAAAGTGTACGCCTAACTTCGGTGATATGTTGATTATGAATTTTATCATCTATATATATATATACCATAGTTTAGCGGGTGATGGGTAATAGATTTTTATTTTATAATTCCTATTAATTTTCTTTAAAAATGTGTTACAAAATGAAAGAAAAATAATAGTTTTTTTAAAAAAAAAAGAAATCTTCAAAACTGTTTAAGTTAAGTTGGAAGGTTTGAATTCACCGGTAATGCCGTAGTCTGTTGGGTGGTCTATCTGGCTAAATGTTATAAGCCATGTTTTCCTAACGGGCTAAGAGGTGTTAAAAAGCGGGACTTAATCTGCTAGAGTGATGGGGAATATCACTAGTTATCCCAAAAGATAGGATGCCAACAAGTGCTTCGGGACTAGGGTAAGAGAAGGAATCTGCCACAGACTGAACAAACTGGGAATGATTATCAAGGGGGAGATACCCAAGGGCCCTTAAAAGGGTAGGCCACAGGAATACCTTATAAAGGCACGATGGAAAGGAGATTTCCACATTAGGAATAAATGGAAAGAATAACACAAGTAAAGGAAGGACGAAGTCCGCGGAAATGGCGAGACATTCGAGGAAATCCGTCAAAGACTGATTCTAGGTTGATAGGATTGCCTAGGGGTAATTCACTTAACGATCTATTTGCAAATGGATAGAATCGGGAATAAATTTGAGCCCGCTACATTGGGTTTAAATGAAACCTACCATATGAGTAGGAATTAATTGTATTCGGTTCTTTCTATCTAAACCCCTGTGAGATGAGGTCTATTTTCGTGTAATGAAGAAACTCACTAAGTTCATATGAACTTACAGAAGTTTGATCTATAGTTGTAGGAATTGTTGACTAAGGAACACGATGAGGGACCAAGCCAGACCTTGTTGGATCAATGAGCTTTGTAGTAAAGTGTCATGCACATAGGAAGGGGGTATCTTTAGAGATTTCACCATAGGGTCGAATATATTGTAATTATGTAGTCCTCTTAGAATCCGAAGCTGAGATTGTGAACTTTTATTTTAAAAGTTAATGACTATGTTCTAAAGAATTTTATTTAAATAAATAGGTAATATAATATGATATTAAATTGGAGAGTTTTAAGTATGTTTAATAACCCGATCCAATTGTGACACTTTGTACCCGAATGCGATGAATGGTTCGGGTTGGGGTGTTACAGAATAGCATCTTAAATCAACAAAATTTTGGCTGAAGAAAAAGAGGCCACATTAGAGTAGTTTTAGCTTAGGGTTATCTTTAGTTTTCTGTTAGCTTTTATTTCTCTTCTTCTAGGGTTTATTATTTTCATTTCTTTAGCTATAGATTTAGCATTTCTCTACAACTTTTCTTCTTGTTCTAGTTGTTCTTAATGTTAATTAAGGTAGTTATTATTGTAGCATAGGTTTATTTGTACTTTCAGTCCCTATACCTTGGTTGTAATGACATTTCTAGTTTTAGTTTAATGTATTTCAGTTTCTTTTATTTTAAATCTTTTAAAGCTTGTTCCTTTTATGTTTTTTACTTTAGATTTTCTTGTTGAATGCTTCTCTTTACATGTCCTTTAAATTTTCTTGCTTAATAATCCAAACTTTTACATTTTTCTTAAACTTTTCTTTAATGGCATTGATGCTATTCATTTCCATATTCATTAGCTTTATTTTCAACATGAGTAACTAAACCTTTAAAGGGGGTTGGTTGATGGAGATGTGTTAAGCTGATTTTTGGATGAGGGACCAAATCGTAATAAATTAGACTAAATTGAATGAACCTAAAAACTTAGGATTGACGATCTTAAGAGAATATCCAAGCAAGTGAGACCGAGAGGAGATCTTGTTAGGCACCAATTCATTATCCCCAGGTTAATTGGTGAGATTGAGAGATATTCCGGATTAATTTATCTAACTTTGTAAAATTGAGATCGAGAGGTAATATAGGTATTTTGGGAGTTTAAGCGATTTGGATCCTTAATTTGAGGATTAGTGAGCTATATTAAGATCAATCAACCATCTTTGTTATTTAATTGTTAATTTTGTAACTTTGCATGTTTTACAATTTTGTCATTGCTAGCTAGGTAGTAGATTAGTTTAATTTCTTGTGACTTTATGATTTGCCGTAATATAATTTTTTTGTGATTAGTTGGTTAGACTCCTTATTTGACATGCACATTATTTAGATTTTGTTTAATCCATGATTCTTTTGGGTTCTATCATTAAAATACTCCAGTGTTCCATTGTAACACTACATATATTACAACTGAACTATCACACTTTTAGTAAAGACGCAATATTTTATTCTAGTTCCCAAGTGTTGATTTTATCTCTCCCTCATTGATCGAGGGAAATGAGGTCAGTTGTCTTGGTCATCCTCCACTCCAGTTATGCATCTTGTTTTTAATTATTTGAATCTTCTAATAAAGTCATTTAGTTCATGTTTCTTTTACAGTTCTGGTAAATGCAATAAAGTGTACAAACTTCCATTTGCTATATCTTTGATAAAAAGCTCCTCTCATATGGAGTTTATTTATACTGATGTTTGGTTTTTGACATCTATTTCTTTAATTTATGGTTTTCGTTATTATCTTATATTTTTTTACCATTACATTAAACACATTTGGTTATACTCGTTGCGACATAAGCCTGAAATATCTGATATTTTTCCTAAGTTTAAAGCTATTACCAAAAAATACTTCCAAAAATCTATTGTTTCTTATTATTTAGATAATGGTGGGAAATTTACTCATGTTCATGACTATCTTTCTTCAAATGGAATATCTCACTTCCTGATGGTCACTAAACTAACTAAAAATTCAACTAAGGCAAGCCCACTTATCGAACAGCATTATAGTTATGGTGAGACCGGAAATATCGTATCCACAAGGACTAAAAGTACTAGTAATTACTCTCTTTTTATTATCTAGCCTAATAATTAAATGGATGTTTTAACTAAAACTAATTATCTAATTAACTACGATTGCGACAAAGATTAAAATTGGAAAATACTTTTGGAAAACCGATGGAGAAGACAATACCTAAGG
Source organism: Gossypium anomalum (assembly GCA_025698475.1). Taxonomy (NCBI): domain Eukaryota; kingdom Viridiplantae; phylum Streptophyta; class Magnoliopsida; order Malvales; family Malvaceae; genus Gossypium; species Gossypium anomalum. The sequence goes on along the minus strand of CM046963.1, from coordinate 16,962,758 downwards.
AAGAATCCACCTAGACTTTACTTATTACTTTTGAATTAGACGATTTATTCACTTGACTTAATCTGTAGAAATCCCTGAATTATGTTAATATCCTTTTCGAGACTAAAAACAACTAGCTCTAGGTTGATTAATCGAAATCTCTTTCTAATTAAAACCCCTATTGTCGCATTAACTCGATCTATGGATTCCCTTATTAGATTTGACTTTAATCCGGCAGATTTATGTCGTCCTATCTCTAAGATTGCATGCAACTTCGCTTAATTATGAATGATCTACTCTTAAACAGGGACTTTTCCTCCACTGAATAAGCACATCAAAAACCTGAATTAATATCATGGAATATTAAAGAAAGGGTTAAACTCACAATTAAGAATAAGAATAAGTATTTATCATATAATTTAAATAGTAATAAGGTTTGTCTTAGGTTTCATCTCCCTTAGGTATTTTGGGAGTTTAGTTCATAATCATAATGGAAAACATCTCAAAGTTTGGAAAACAACAAAACATAAAGAAACCCAAAGAACTTCTAGGAAATTCGATGGAAATCTTCAGTCTTGATGTAGATCCTGCCTTCGAGGTGATTCCGATGGTTGTCATTGAGTATTTCCTGCCTTCTACTCTGCGTGTCCCTCTAATCCTCTTCTAGGGTGTTTATATAGACTTTCGAATGCCCAAAATAGCCCAAAATTAGCCTTTTCCGAGTAGAATTAGACTCGGGCTCGACAGGGACACAGCCGTGTGCCACGCCTGTGTGAGGGGCTTAGGCCGTGTGCAATTCTGACTTGGTTTGATATCGACACGGCCATGACACACGGGCGTGTTGTCTACCCGTGTGTCACACACGGGAGTGTGGATCACCCGTGTGAAAGTGTCTAGGCCGTGTGCTACATTGAATTAGGCCCATTTTGTCCGTTTTTGGCCCGTTTCTTGCTCTTTTCGCATTCCTATGCTCACCTAAGTGTAAAACATGAATTTAAAGGATTAGGAGCACTAAATTCAATAAAACCAAGGAAAAATCATCCATAAATATGCCAAGAATGGGGTAAAAATATGTATATATTACGGTTTATCACTTTCTTACTCCACTTTACACACCTGAACACAATGGGACTATTAAACGTCCTCATCGCCATATTGTTGAAACTGGGCTTACTTTAATTCACATAGCTAAATTGCCTTTAGAATTTTAGTCTCGTGCATTTCTTGCTGCTACTTTTCTTATCAAATTACACTCGTCTTAGAGTTTTTGGTTGTTTGTGTTATCTTTAGTTGAAACCATACTCTAGCAACAAGTTAAAACCCAGATCTCAACTTTGTATCTTTTTAGGGTATGCTTTAAATCAAGCTGCTTACAAGTGTTTTGATCTGTCAACAAATAAAATTTATATTTCTTGTAATGTTGATTTTGTAAAGAACATTTTTCCATATACTAATCTTGATCTTCATTCTACTAGTCCTTCTGAAAAGTCTTTTCATGAGTAGGTTCCTCACTATATTCTTCCTATAACATCTAGATATTCAATTTTACCACAAGTATCTCATGCACATCCATTTGATGGGCTTTCAACTACTAATGCTTCTTTTGGTGTAACCTCTTTATCTAATGACTTAAAAAACCAACAAGTTCCAAATTTAGGAATACAATCTACTATATTATCTGTTGTGCCTCAAGATAATGTACTTGAGCCTTCATTTGACACTTCCACATCTCGACCATCAAATTCGCCTCCATCAACGTCACCAAAACAACCTTTACCACAACCTTCTCATCCCATGCTTACTTGAGCAAATAATAATATTATAAAATCCATATATCATCTTTGCCTAACATTATCAAGCCCTTTCCTACACCGCTGACACTTGAGCCCCAAATCGGTTCCATAAACCCTCAAGCCAAACCTAGAGAAGTGGAACCACGAACAGTTAATTATGCATTAAAAAGTTAGAAATGGCATCTTGTTATGATTGAAGAGATTAATGCACTCAAATATCCAAGTATTTGATCTTTTGTTCCTTGACAGACGTCAAACAATGTTGTTGGTTCTAAATGGATTTTCAAGATCAAATATAATCTTGATCATACAGTCAATAAATATAAGGATCGATGATCAAAGGTTTAGCCAATGTCCTAACATTAAATATGTTAAAAATTTTGCCTTTGTGGCTAAACATACAATTGTAAGAATTGTTCTTTCTTTGACAGTTTCTAATGATTGGTTCCTTTGTCAATTAAATGTTAATAATGTGTTCTTGCATGGGACCTTAACTAAAGATGTTTATATGTAACAACCCAAAGGTTTTGTTGAAAAAGAGCACCCTACTCATGTTTCCGAACTTCATAAGTTACTTTATGGTCTTAAACAAACTCCCTATGCTTGGTATTTAGAATTGTGAGATTATCTCATATCATTAAAGTTTGCTATTGCCACCTTTGATAATTGTCTCTTTATTTGTTCAGAAAATGTTGTGACTATCTATGTGGTTCTTTATACTGATGACTTGATTGCTACTAGTAATAATTTTGATGTTTTAAATCAGTTTGTCATTACTCTTGGTTACCGATTTTCTATTAATGATATTGGTGAGCTTCATTACTTCCTTGGAGTGCAAGTTTCAAGGCATAAAGATAGTTTCTTTCTTTCTAAAAGTAAGTGTATTGAAGATGTTATTGAGAAAGTCAATATACAAAGAGCTAATCTTGATACAACACCTTCAGCCACTAATAATTTATGTTTTAAAGATAGTACTTATCTTGATGATCTTAAAGGGTATCGTACAATTCTTGGTTGCCTTCAATATCTTGAACTTACAAGACCAGACATTGTTTTCAGTGTGAATACATTAACCAGTGCGAACATTATTTTTCGTCCGGTATCTTTGTGGTACTCTATATCATGGTTTGTTTCTTCATCGATCTTCTTTTTTATATCTTCATGCATTTTCAGATGTTGATTAGGCAGGTAATAATGATGGTCGCACTTCTACTAGTGCGAACATTATTTTTCTAGGATGTAATCCAATCTCTTGAAGCTTAAAAAGCAACAGTTTGTTGCTCAATGTAACACCCCATACACGACCCAATTGTCGGGTTTGAGCTTAGGATGCCATATTCGTTGTCGGAGCAAATAAGATCAAATGCATTCAATTTATACCATTATACATTTAATTACGAGCAATACGTGCATATAATATGATATACAATCATTTTCAGGTCTTATACGAGCTTACAAAAGCTCTATTGCAAACCTGAGGTGGAATTAGAATCAAATTATAATGTTTTTAAAATCTTAGTTTGAAGTCGCGACATTAGGGGTTCCTCGTCACGACGCAAGTCACTGACTTGGTCTCGTCACAACATTAAGGGTACGTCACCACAACGTGACTCACTATTTCTATAAGGTCCAAAATAGTACCGACCTACATCACTTATCAATTCACACCTATTAATACCAATTTCAAGTTCAATAAAAATGCCATTTCAAACATACAATTTCAACATGTTTCATCATTCACAAATTCATTTGTAATCCATATTCACATTTGCTACATTATACACTTATGGCAACTTTCAACCATTTACAAGTTAAACATATGCATTCATACATATCTAGTCTCAAAATTTAGCTCCAGATGTAAATCATTTAAGTACTCATATACACATTCAACCATTTGGCCATTTCTAAATTCACCAAATTTAGACTCAAATATATCATGATAATTTAATTTAATATGTCAAAAACTGATTTAACCTAGGTACATTTCTTATAAAGAATAAAAAGGGACTATACAAACATTGCTGAGTCAAAGATTGCTTCCTGGATGCTAGAATCACTTCTTGGGACCTCAAAATGTACCTATATCTACACACGGGAAAACAAACCGTACATTAAGTGATAATGCTCAGTGGTATTTTCATGATTCAAGACAATATAAAACAAATTTATATCAATTGTATATATATTCAATGTCAAATTCTAACATCAAGTAATACATAAACAATTCATACTAATTCTTAATCCATATATCATTATGTATATGCTATAAGGTGTACCATTCATGCTAAATGAATCAACTATATATTACCACAATTAACAAGTTGCTTGAACATATCATACCAATGTCATTAATGTTCACATTTCTATTCCATTTAACATATTCAATCAAAATTGAATTTCATTTCCAAATCAAATTAATTCATCCGTTATCTTTCCATATTGGCCCTCAAGCTTGTTTAGCCAGCTCGCATGGTCTTTCAGATGCTATCGATATTTATATATTGCAATTTACATTTGAATCATCAAATCATGATATCAATCCAATTCATATGTCATTTAACTTATTCATATTTTATAACTCTATTAACCTAGCTCGGACTCAAGACTGATACATGGATTAACCAACCTGCATCCTAATCTAACATCGCAATACATCATTGGATAAACTGAAGTAAATGTACTGTCACACATAGTGCATCATTGGATAAACCGAAGGAAATATACTGGCGCACATAGCGCATCATCGGATAAACTGAAAGAAACATATTGGCACACATAGTGCATCATTAGACAAGTCGAAGCAATTACACTAGCATATGAGGTGCATCATCAGATAAATCGAAGAAAATATGATGGCCCATAAATCATCATCAGTTAAATCAAAGTATAAACCCGTACATAATCTAATCCTATGGCATGCGAACTATATCCAACTTTGCCTGAATGGTTAATAGGGTAACAATTTTCCAATTTCATCACATAGTTCAATTCACATTCCTTCATTCTTAATTCATCATCAATTCACCATTCCAATGCAACATATAACATTTTTCAATTCAAATATCATACTAGATATCACATATCAATTAAATCATACTACTTTTTATTTTATTCAATTTAGTCATTTATCTCGATATCCTATATCAATCACCACAATTTAACTCATACAACCATTATATACTCACCTCATTACTAAACGATGCAATTTAACAAGAATGCATAATAATTAGATTGATTTCAAATCATAAAAATACAAACCAAAAGCTCGCGTCACTTGTCGGCTTCTCTTACCTTTCCTTTTCCACTCGACGTTGTCTTTAGTTATGCATAATAATTCAAAAATGACACAACATAAATTTCCATCTAAATCACTTTCAAATACAAAACCAAACATATTTTACAATTTATTCAATTCAGTCCTTAAACTCGGGAAAGCAAATTTAAAGCTTCAAATTAAAATTTGATTTCGTATGTACTCATTAGGGACCCTTTATGTAACACCCCAAACCCGGCCTAGACGTTATGGCCGAATCTAGTGAAGTCACATGAGAATGTATTCAAAACCGTATTTACTCTAAACCGTTCTAGTTATTATCTTTTACTTAACTCAGAAAACGTGTACTAACTGATTGATTTGCTTGAAACCATTTCTTAATACGTGGAAACTTAAAAACAAATAAAATTATCGTTATACGTTGCAGTTTCAAAATCCATAAATAGTAGTTCAAAATCCCAAGTTAAAACCAAAAAGTTCAATTTCAAAAATTTCATAAAAGTCTTCAAACATATCAGTTAAAACGGCAAATTCAATTAAACCTTAAAACCAGAGTATATATGGCGGTGGTCATCGTCGAGCCCTCATTTGCACTGATCCATATACTACTGGGGATTACCTGACAAATAAAACAATAAAGGGGTGAGTTTTCACAAACTCAGTGTGTAAGTCCCCACAGTAAAGCATGCATGTAAACAGATAATAGTCAAGTAGTCATAATCGAGCCTGAGCTCCTAACATAATCAGTGTAGGCTTTAGCCTACTCAGAACAGTATTAGATACAATCGGGCCTTATCCCATATAGATATACATGCATATCAAGCAGTACAGTGCATGCCCACCAACCCTGCACACCATCTCCGTCCACCCCTACACATCAGTTGGGGATAAAATCAACCCAGCCAGCCCTACACACCAAGTATGGGGATAAATCAACCCATCCAACCCTACACACCATAAGGTACCGTGTAACAGCACATAAAGATAACTGCAGCGAAGTTGCTAGATAAGCAGCTGAAGAGCCTTTCAGTCTTTCTTCTCTTCAATATCAAACCTAACCCAATTCAATTCAACATAAATAATGTCATGGCATGCTTTCAAACAGTAAACAGATTGTACTTACTATACTCAGATCAAATCAATATTTATACACATGCAAAGTATAACATGCTAGCATACATCTCGATATCATGTCACAGAATAAAGACTAAGTAACACTTGCCGACCCCTTTAATAGGTCACAGTCAACTAGGGCGACTCGTGCAACCTTCCAAAACAAATCAGATTATTGGGCTCACATGCCCATGTAGCCTGTCCATGTGATCCCACACACCCGTGTGGCTCACACAGCCCAAACTGGCCTTGCTCATGTAGATCACACGCCCTGGTCCAGATTCTCACTTGCCCGTGTGGTTTACCTGTGTGGGCCTACATGGCCTAATTGGTCTAGCCCGTGCCTCACATACGGCCTAGCTAGCCTCACACGTCCGTGTCCGTCATGCTTGTGTGGCACTCGCACGGCCTGGCTCGTCGATCACATGACCGTGCATCGCCACACGACCTCCACACGGGTAGTCCACATGCCCGTGTAGTGTTGATAGTTTCTATTTTGACTTTCACAGAAACCCGCTTTCTGTACAATCGAAGTACACACTTGGTTTCGATTGAAGCCTAACGCAATCCCGAACACTCCAGAACCTATTATTGCCAATCGTAAGCCAAACTTCCAGTCTCTTGATTCGAATAGTTCAGAATAGATAAATCCCAAAACGAGAGATCTACTTACCTTCAACGAATAATGACAATTACTCGCTGTTTAGAACCCCGATTAGCGATCCATAGAACCTTGATTGTCCCTTAAACAAAAAATTAAATCCCTCTTAAACGATCTCCAAAAGAAACCACACAATTTAACAAAACCATACTTACCGAGCTGACAGAACCACTAGTAGTACGCCAAAACTAATCGAAAGAAAGAAAAACGGAAAATAGGGGTAAAAGAAATAAAATTTCAGTAGCAAAGGGTTTGGAAAAAGAAGAAAACGACAGAAAGAGCAAAAAGAAAAAAAGAAAATAGGTTAGGCAAACACCTGATAAACCCTACGCCCTTTAGTGTTTTAGTCCAGCTTAAACCTCCGCACGACTTATCAGTAAAATAATGCCACACTCACGACTCGAACTCAGGATCTCAGGCATAATCTCTTGCCACTTAACCACTAGACCAGCAAGCCCATTCTGTTAAATTCCTACCAATAAATTCTTATAAGCCCATTAACCAAAAGTCAAGCTTTATTCAAATAAAAACCAAAACTTAGCCCAAGTTAAGGCTCGATCTTGGGACCTTCCAAACATACCCCAGAGCACGTAACCTCTTAAACCACATATATTTTATGCCAAAATGATTCAAAACAAAAGTCCCGATATTTCCAAGTTTAACAATCCCAAAAGCCAAAATTACAGAAATTTGGGGCATTACACTTTATTTTCTATTCTTACTGAAATCTCATAATAGTTTTGTATTTTATTCAATTTGGTCCCTAATATATGAATTTAACAATTAAATTTTACAATTTAGTCATTTTCATAATCTAAGCTTAATTTATATCAAATTCACACCAATTTCATCCATTTATCAATAATGGAAACTTTCAAAAACTTTAACAGTTCCACAAATTGGTACATGGGCTAGCTAATTAAGCTCTCATGATTCAATTTCCATAAAAATCAAAAAAAAATGGTTAGGGGCTTGAATTTGGTAGTTGAATATCCAAAAGTTTTCAAGATTTATTCTTTTCTTTTTTCTTTAGTTTCCACGGGTCGAGGATGAAAATGATAACATCTTTTCTTTCTTTCCATTATAGTTATTATTTATACTTAAATTAACATGTTTTAATCTTAATTAATTAACAAAAATCTTTAATTAGTTTAAGTTAATGATATCCACCATCAAATCCCACTATCATATATTTTAATTTGGTTCATTTACCATTTTAATCCTTTGTATAATTGCTCCCTAAGTCCCCAAGCTTTTTCTTAATTAAAATCTATAGCAATGAAACTTTTAAAATTTAGTCCTCGAGCCTTAACTAACTATTAATTTGACAAAATTACTTGACCAATCTTTGATATATTTATTAGCTCCATAAATATTCCTATTTAATATTTACGGACTCAGTTTACGAAAACGGGGTTTTGAATCATTATTTTCCAATGCCACTGAAAACTAAGTCATTACACTCAATCTTCGGTAGAAGTTGAGTATCATTCTTTAGCATCCACTACAGCTGAGTTGTGTTGGATTCAAAATATATTTCAGGAACTCTCTATTTTTTGCTCTTCTCAACCAGTTTTCTATTGTGATAATATTAGTGCTACTTATTTGTCTGCAAATCCCAAGTTTCATTCTCAGATAAACATATTGCAGTTGATTATCATTTTGTGCGAATATTAGTCCAATAATAGAAGCTCCGTGTTACTCATATTTCTACTAAGCATCAACTAGTTGATTTGCTTACCAAGGCAATTTCACATTATGATTTTGAATGATTGCAAGTCAAGATTGGTGTATCTGGGATATCACAATCTTGAGGGGGCATATTAGAAGAGTTTGTCTTTATCTATTTCTCTTGATTTTGTTTCTAATTTGATCTTTATCTCTTGTTATTTTGGTTTGCTTAGGAAATACTTTTATAGTGGTATTGTTTATCTTATGTTTTAAGGTATTTATAACCATTGCTACTCAATAATATTTGATGTGTTTTTACCTATTCAGTTAAAAACTTTCAAGGATTTGATCCCTTTTTCCTTGTTCTTCAAGGTATTTATAGGTGGGGCAGGGGGTTTGTCCACTTATGCCACATCATCGACAATCTCAGGGTGATGGTGAACATGTGGTTGGCTAGATGGCAGGTTAGTTATACATTGATTGTTGTCAAGCATGATATTGCTTTGACACTCTCCTTACTGAGATACCTCAAGGTTGTTATTCCTCAATGGTCCCTAGGTTGTTATCTCTAAGATGGATCACCTAAGAACCACTAGGCAAAGCAACCTTATACTACCTAAACAAGGAGAGTGTTAGAGCAGTACTGTGTTTAATGATAATGAATGTGTAATGAATCGGCCACCTAGCTGACCATACGTTCACCATTACCTCAAGACTGTTGGTGCCGTGGCATAAGTGAACAAAGAAGGCCCAACTTATAAGTACCTTGATGAACGAGGAAATGATCCAACCCTTAACTCTCTTACTAACCTTAATCCTTGTCTTCCTCAGCATACGATCTTCTCCTCATTCTCTACCTCCTCACATTTTTTTGACTCTTCGCCTATTTAGGTAAATAAGCTTCCTTTGCACCAGCTCCTTCTCTTTCTCCTCATTATCTTCTCCCTTACTGATACTCAATATCAATAATAATTTTTTCATAATCGTGTTATGTATTATATAACTTTTAATATTTATGTATCCTTTTTTAGAAAGAGGGTCAACACCCTAAAGAAATTAAGCAACCAACACTTAGTAGTTGTAGGCAAATACAACCTCCACATTTTAATTAATAATTCTTTTGCATTAAGACTTCATTTCAATATGGTGAAAGCTTTAAACAATTTCAACATTACTTTTCAATCATTACTTGCATTTTTCTATAGTTTATTATATTATCCATTCAATCACATTTCACGTGTAATTCTTTCATTTAGTTAAATTAAGTTAAGCTTATTGTTTTTAAACAAGTTAAACTTGTTTTTATTATAGCTCTACTATGATCTTTCTATACCTAATCCTAAATGTTTAACATTGTTTCAAATATTTAAAAGAGTTTTTCTAATCAATCATTTTAAGATTTTTTTAAAAAATTGGTTGATAAAATAATAAATTATATTAAATATAAGGAAAATTATTGGTGCATTGGTGGATGAATTAAAAAAAATCTACAAGCAAGATGAAATATTTCCATGTGTCATTAGGGAATATTAAAAAAAAATAATGAATTAGGCTTTATTCACGTTTTAGCCCCTAAACTATATTCATTTTCATGTACCTAAACATTTTTTTTGTCCCATATAGGTACCTAAACTTTTCTTCTGTTAATGTTTTTGGTCCAAACACTAAACAACATTTAAAAAGAAAAAAAAGAAACCCAATCAATTTTAGACACATATTCTATATTTTTATATTAAATTATTATTTTAAAGAAAAATAATTAAAAAATTTGTTTAGGGGAAAGAAAAAGGGAAAAAAAAGCTAAAAAGTTTGAAATATTCAACAACAGTAGTTTCTAGAATTTTTAAGGTTTTGTGTTGGACTATTCCTTTGAAGAATCAATGAAAATGCTCAGGCAAATATCCAATTACTCTCTCCGTAGCCAATATCCCAAGGATCAATATATTGTGTCCATATTAAGAGCTCTACCTTCGTATTACAATTCGCTTTTAAGCGAAGCCACCAATAATAAGAACAAAATTGGAGAGAAGTTTAATTGATTAGGATCAGAGCTTAGGTAAAACCAAACCAGAACCAATATGGCCGCAGTGGGAGAGGGGGAGGGAATAATCGGATTCTCCAAATTTATGGCTTTGCTCACAAGTCTTTGGCAAGTCGAAAGGTTAAGAGAGTTCGAAATAAGAGATTAAGAATCCAGTTGAGGTGAAAGATGAGCTTGGACTGCTTCATCTAGCTTTTAAAATCATTTAAGGAATGAGTTTCACAGGATTTGAAGAATATTGGATTTAAAACTTTTTATAGCTTACATAATTACTGTTTGATATAGTAAGTAAGTAAAAATTTGATTGCTCTTGATATGCTTAGTAAAAATATCAATGGTACTTGACACTCCATTGTTTAGAGTCATTAGCTGGATGAATAGTCTAGTTTAAATTTAAATTTGAATAAACCACAAAGTTAATTGTTGAATTTTAATAATTACTATATGATCAATAATATCATTTATTTATTACATTATAATCACTGAATCCTTCACTCTTGTTAAGAGTGTCAACTTGCTTGAGTCTTTAACTTTCGTTAAGAGTATAGGACATGCTAACTTCTTAACTTATAATGTTTTAATTTTGTCAAATTACACATATAGTTCTTATTTTTTTTTTCAGTTAATTCTTTTTTTTTCTTCAATTCTCTTTCCTTTTCTCTCTTCTCCCTTTCATAACTTTAGCAGCTATTAATCTGCTATGTGAGATTGTCATTACACAGTTTAGTGACCATAACATAAGAAATCAATAACATTAGTGATTATATAATATTTTTTAAAATTTTAGGAATCAAAATGTAGATATAAATGATTAATTTTGAAGTTCACCCTTTAATTTTTTTTACTTAATTGGCTGGTTAATGTTTAAAAAAAAAAACATTTATTGCTTCATGTATCATAACCAGCATCATATTATATATTATTTTTCTTTGTTTTGGAGGAAATTATGGTTAAGAAGAGGAAGGGAAGTGAAAAAGTGAAGGTATTAGTCCCAATCAAAGAAGAAATACTGTTGTACGTACCACCTTTCCACTTGTAATTGGTAAAGTAGTATGATAATACAGTAGTGGGATTGGATTCAGCTTGGGGCTGGATGGGCCTAAAACCTAACCCAATCGGATAAAAGGAAACTTGATCAGATATTTTCTTGTTGGCAAAGCTATACTTTAAAGAGTAGGAAATTAAACTTAATCTGCATTTTGTTAATCTCCCACTGGCCTATGTCCTGACTTGTTTACTTTGGGTCATCAACATACCATTAGTTCCAACATCAATAACTGTGGCACCAAATTTCATCCAACTGCCTTTGAGAGTTCAATACAACAATTTGAAAATGAGCAAACCATGCACCACCACTTTAAACACCAGATAACATCATTCCTCAATGACCTAAACAAAGGAACCCAACAACATCACTCATTTGATATGCAGCAAAAAGCAACAGTCAAGGTATACTTTTATTTCCAAAAGACTAATAGTTGTACATATTCAAACATGGTCATACTATGGATATTTGAGGTTGTATAGTGCTTAATACAGCAAAAAACTTTTAAGTTATAGCTATACCTGATTGCTACGTTTGTTTCGGGGAGAAGCAAAGACAAGGATGCATAATCGAATATATTACTTGGTTAGGCCAAAACAGAATAATTTAAAAGGTTTGTGCAGCTAAAAATTGCGAAAATAACCAGTTACCATCATAGCTTGTATGTGCAATGGTAATGTTAGCTTGAGTGAATGAGCTGCCCTCAGCAGCGGCAATGAAACAGGTAATCCTACAATGTTTACTTCTCCCCCACAACAACACCCATTATTTGGCTATTACTTATATCTTTGTCAATGACGAAGCCAAAAATTTATCTTTTGGGGGCAAAATTAAAAGGGTTAAAATATAATTTCATCTTTATATATGTTTGTTATTTTAGAATTTTAAAGGGTTTAAATTAAAAAATTTCATCTTTAAGGGACTAAAATAATAATTTTTTATTTTAAGAGAACCAACACCCTGCCTATCCCTTAGCATTGTCCCTGCTTTCTGTCAACGTATGATTAATTGCAAGTCATGTTATCATATAAATTTTGAATATCATATCATCTTATAAAATATAATTAATATATGTATAAAAAGTTTGTATTTGATGCATTATCTCTATATAAATTCATAACGTGTGAGTAAACTATATTAAAACACATCAATCATAAATTAATAAATTATTTTAGAAATAATAGAAAATAAATATGATTTTTTTTATTTCTTTTAATTAGTGACATCTTATTATTTGCCGACAAAGAATGTATAAATTTACACACGCTTCAAATATAAATCAATATATGAAATTGTACATTTTAAAAATAAAACTATCAAACATGATAAAATACGATAAATTTTATTATTATAAAATAAAATTTATGTATATATTTTAACTATTTTCTAAAATATTATTTATTTTTGAAATTTTATAAAATTTACTCTTTAATTATTTTCCTTTCAATTTTAAAAATATATTTCAAACTAATTTTAAATATTTTTCTTATCTAAAATTACATATTCAATTAATATAATATTCGTATATACTACAATCAACATAGATTAATACAACAAACAAACACAATTATAACTATAATCAATATATCAATTAAATCAAAATAAAATATAGACTAAAAAATTACACTAACTTAAAAGCTTGAATCTAAAAATTCCTGAGATGTGATACCACTAATTATACATTTATAAAATTTATAAGATGTGATACCACATGTGAAACTTTAATAAGTTGTGTGATGATAACATGACCATGTTTATTATATGCCAACATATGATTTGATGAAAGTCATCTTAACTACATTAATTAAAAAATTGTTTATTCCAGTATCGTACAAAATCATAATTTAACAAACATCCATCCATTAATATTCAATATATATTTAATTACCGTTCACAAGTTTTATATTTAATAGATCAGTTTTGCATGTGTCTTACACATATGTATTATGATGATTATGGTATTAGATATTAATGGATGAAAAAGTAATAGAGTGAATTTTAACCTAAATAAGATATCAAATTACACGTTTTAAAAATAAAAATACATAATAATAAATTTAACCTTTAATGTTTACTTCTTTTGTCATTTTGACCCTTGACCTTCAAATTTTAGTCCAATTACATTTTCCTAAATGTAAAAGTTGTTTGGACTATGAAAATTTTAATGGCACTGACATTGTCGATTGGCAATTCATATACTTCATAAAATTTCAAAAAATTAATAAAAATGATTAAAGAAATCAATTTTTTTCTAAAAGTTCATAAAAAATTTAAACAAATTATCCATGTTAGCAATAAAGTATATGCAGACTATCACTTGCGCTGTCTCGTTAGTGTCATTAAAATTTTAATAGTTTAATAAAATTTTAACAGTACTAAATTTAAAATAATTAAGAACTAAAATGATAAAAAAAAATTAAAACTAAAGTGACAAAAAATTAGTTAAGACCAAAATAAGAAAATAAATAAACTTTAGTAGCTAAATTAATCATTTTTCCAATTAAAGATAATACCCTAAATGTTTCTCATAAAGTACCATTATCCATAATAAACAAATTCCCTTCTCTCCTCTTTAACTTTATCAAATAAAAAAGGCACAAAAAGGAATTTGCAAAAATATATTAGGACATCAACAACTTATACAAAGCACTTCATTTCATCACCATGACCACCACCACCATCATCATCATAATTAACAATAGTTTTATATCCTTATTTATTTCCACAGTTTATACCTTTAAATCTATCAACTCTTGATATTTTAGGCCTATATTTTAACAAATCAGAAACCCTATATATAGCTGCACTATCTTCATGGAAACACCTCCAACTCTACAAGAGATTATCAAAAAAAAAAAAAAATAGAAGAAAAGCTAGCTAGGTGTGGCTCCAAGAACCCAAGAACATCATGGTTCTTATGGGTTCATCAGCATAGTGGCTCCCATTTCGTCTCTCTATTTCTTTGGAAATAAGAACCCTATGCCCTCTTTGAACCCCTTTCTTAGCCATGGCATCCATGGCCGCCTCGCATGCTTGCTTCACCCTTTCCCTGATCATCATCCTCCCCTTTGATTCAGCCATCACTGAATTATTATTACTATTATTATCACTGGAGAGGCTTTGAGGCTTCATAATGTAATTAATGCCTTTAGGCTAAGATATTAGAAGTATAGACTGAACAAATGTGGGTTTATATAGAAAAAAAGAAAGGCAAAAAGATGCCATGGGTTGTGAGTGGTAGGACCATTTTGTCTTTCAACAAAGATAGGATTAGATTCCAACACGCTTCTGTCTCTAATGACAACTGGGTTCAATTTTAATGTATGGTTTGCTTTTATTGAATGGCATTTGGTTATTGGTTGTAATCACAGTAATAAATTAAAACTTTAGGGATCTAATTAAAATTTTTAATAATTAATGATTTTTTTAATATTTTAAAAATTTTTGTAGGGCTTAATTAAAAGTTTTAAAAGTTTTAAAGTAAAATTGTAAAAGAAATTAAAGGACTTAATTATAATTTTTTAGGACGCCTCTTATGTTGGTCCTTTTCCATGATAAAACTAGGGTTTTAATCTCTCTACTTCAGTTTGGTATAATTTGATCCCTGTTCTTTTATAGTTAGTCCAAATAGTTAATTATTCTCATTAAAATATCACCGTACAAAAAATCATGTTCACATTTTCTTTTTTGAGAATTAGTTGGACTCATTTATTAATTTGAAAAGCATAAAAAAAAAAAAACATTAAAGTAACTGACACAAATATGTGGCTCTTAGGGAAGCCAAACAGTCCAGCCTAAAAAGATGGGTTTTCTCCCCCAATTTTACAAAAGACATTTCAGAACCAAAAACCCATTCAGAAAACCTATCCTCTCTTCTAACAAGAAACCCAAAAATTAAAGACAGTCAAAATCAAGATTTCACAATTTTCATCACATCTCTTTCAGTATCTCGGTTTCTCGACTTGGCTCTCTTCATCGTTTTCTATCATGCTACGCTTTTGCTACTACAAAATCAGGGACCCTTCATTCCGAATAAGTGTTTTCTCCTTTTCTCATCCCTCTTGTAGCAATGATATGTGCTAAGGTATTTGCTTTCCTCAATTCATGTTCAAAATAATATTTGTCAAACTTCTTACTCATCTTCTTCGAGCCCGTAATGTAGGCACTTGTAACAGATCTGTCATCTTGATCTATTTGCAGTTTCCTAATAATTGATGCCATATTTCTTTTATAGTAATATAGTCAAGAAAACATGTTTTGTCGTTTCAGTTCCATTTGAGCACTGAGGACAAACTAATGAGCTTCGAAGCCTTCTGTAGTGGAGATTACCCTAAGTTGGAATGTAGTTGTTAAATAGCCTCCATATTGTAATCTTGATTTTTGATGGCAAATCTGTCTGTCATAGTTTTTTTGTAGAAAGTGGTATAATTGTTATTGTAATGTCTAGGCTTAGATGTATCCTCTCACTATAATAATCTCTTGTAACCACTCCTCACAGTGTACTCACCGGTTGTCTCATCCCTCCAAACTAACCTATCTTCCTGGGTGTGCTAGGATAATAGAATACAAAGGATGCGCTCAACTTCTTCTGGGGAAAAATTTTTGGTAAAAAGATCTCTCCTCCAGCATATTTGTTCTCTATCGATTAGTTCTGAGATTGTATTCAGATCACTAATCCTGTCACTGTTATGAACTTTGAAATCCATAAATCTCGGTAACCACACATCCTCCCAAATTTAGATATTAGTCCCTACCCCCACTTGCTAGCACATCCTCTCCTGCAACACTCGCTTGATGGGCCATATACTTTTCTAGGTATAAAATGGATTATTTCCTAGATTTGATCTTATAAAGGTAGTCTCTGGGTAGTATTTTGCCTTTAGCATCTATGCTAGCAGAGAATTTGGGTATTTAGCCAAATGCCATCCTTGTTTTGCAAGCAAAGCAACATTAAACTTTGTTAAATTCTAGGATCCCAAACCCCTATCCTCCTTTAGCTCACATAGATTCTTCTATTCATATCAGTGTATGCCCCTTTTCCCCTTAACATTTTGCCACCAATATCTACTGATAATAAGCTCCAAATTCGTACAAAGAGAAACAACATTAAGAAACATGACATTTAATACATTGGTATGTCCTGAAGCACAGTTTTAATGAATACCTATTTTCCCCCTTGTGAAAAGGGTTTAACATACCAACTATTAATTCTCTTAACCATTCTATGTTTCAACACTTGAAAAGTCATTTTCTTCTTCTTGCCTACCATGTTCGGAAGCCCAAGATATTTTTCAAGGTCTGATGAAAATAAAACACTCAACCTTTGTGACATTGAATGCTTGACATCTTTAGTAATGTTTGAACTAAAAAATAAGAAGGACTTATCATAATTAACACATTGTCTAGAGTATACCTCGTATTTTTTTTAGAATTTCCTGCAATGCATTAACACTTCTTCCATTTGTCTCACCAAAAAGGATGTAGTCATCTGCAAAAAGTAAATGAGTAACTTCTAGTCTCCTTCGACATATTTTTGCACCCCTTACCAAACCTTTCTCCTTCGCCAACCGCATCAGAGATGAAAGCTCTTCACTATAAATCAGAAAGAGGTAAGCACTAATTGGGTCCCACTATTGAAGATTTCTTTCTGGCCTGAATAATGAACCTTTTTCCCCATTTATAGAAATCGAATAAGACACAATGGTAACACATTACATAATAAAATCTACCCATGATGACTCAAAGCCTATTCTTAATATCATATCTCGTAAGAAAGCCCACTCAACTCTATCATAAGCTTTACTCATGTCTAGTTTGAGTGTAATATATCTTTTCATTCTCATTCTTGGTTGTTTAAAGGAATAGATAATTCTATAAGCCAACAAAACATTATCTATAATCAGTCTTCTTGGGATAAAAATGCTTTAAGATTTATCTATACAAACATCTAACACCTTTTCGAAGCTATTTGCATCTTTCTATGAAATTATTTTGTAAATTACAGTACATAAGCTGATGGGTCTAAAATGTAACATATTATCAGGATGTTTAGTTTTTGGGATAAGCACAACCTATGTAGAATTAACAGATGAAGGAGAGGTACCTCTATTAAGAACAACCAGAAAAAATTGGCCAACATTAGAACCCACAATTTGCCAATATCTTTAGAAAAACAGGGCAGGTAAACCATCTACTCTCAGTGCTTTTGTTGGGTCCATATCCTTTAAAGCCATAGAAATCTTCTCTAAACTATATTCCACCGTGAGGATTTGATTCATGTTATCTGAAATGTTCGTTTAATTCCCGCCAAAATACATTCAAGATTACCCGTACCTTTGGGGGTAAATAATCCTTGAAAGTAATCTTTTGCAACTTTGTCCAAATCCTCCTTAGTAATAACAAGCTGATCATATAATCCTTTCAAACTCGGAATCTGATTTGTTCTTCATCGTTAAGAAGTAAATCTATGAAAAAAAGTTGTATTTAATCACTAAGCTTTGACCAATTTGCATGAGCCCTTTACTCCCAATAAATTTCCTCTTTATCAATCTTTATCTTCAAAAATAGTTTTGTATCGATCATCTCCCCAATTGTATCATCATTTCACTCTTCCCCATTCAACTGTTCCAATAACTTATGAAGCCTCCTTAGAACTCCCTTTGCTTTTTTCCTTAACCCATTCGCCCATTTTTGCAAACCCTCTCTAATTTTATTAAGATGATCTGCTATATGTCCATGGTTGCCTTCCCAGAATCGCCTACTTTCTTCTTCACATGATTCCTCCTTAGTCAACCATGCTTCAAACTTGAAACTATGCTTCGTCAATCTCTGTTCATCTTGATTGGTGTGTATGAGTAGAAGAGAATGATTAGAAAATGAATGTGGTAGATGTTTGACTGAGAAGACGAGGAAAGCCAAGAACCATTCCGAGTTCGTAACCTACCTGTCTAATCTTTCTCGAATATTAATCTCTGACCAGTTCCCTCTCTCCCAAGAAAACCAAGGCCCCGTATATCCTAAGTCCTCTAATTGGCATTCAATTAAAGTTTCATAGAAAATCCTCATACGTTCTTCTTCTCGTAGCAATCCTCCTTTTTTTTTTCAAAAGAATACAATATCTCATTGAAGTCTCTTCAAACTATCCACAGTAGACCCTAATCTTGTAACAACCCGATTTAGAACCTATTCAGAATGGTGGTTTCGGGACCACGAATTTGAGTCAGAAAAATATTTTAAAATGAAAATTTGATGGTTAAATGTGAAAGTGCCTAATTGTTGTTGTCTTTATAATATGAAGCACTTATAATGCAATTAGGCCATAATTTAATGAGTGGACGGTAGTGACCTTATATTATAATGGTTTTATATTTCATTATAAAGGTTATATATGTAAATTAATTAATAAGTTATAATAACATAAAACATAAAATTAAAAGCCAATGTTTTTTTTTCCATGATCGAAACTTCAAAATAAGAAAGAAAAGAAAGCTTTTAAGGGTTTGGCTATTTGATAGCTTAATCAAGGTATGTAACTAGCTCGATTTTTGATAATTTTTAAATTTTTGAGATCGTTGCATGTAATGTACAAAGCCCATGCTTGAATTTCTAATTTTGATGAATATTTTGAGTTATGCCATTGATGAATATTTGAGTTTTGTGATGTTAGTTGATGAATTATGAAAGATATGTTTTGGATTGATATGTTTTACATTGGAATTTTTGATAATTTTGAGTAATTAGGACTAAATTACAAAAATAATAATTTGAGGGACAAAAATGTAAAATAAATGAAATATATGGACTTTTATGAACAAGGGTAGTATTCGGCCTTAGCATGGTATGTGCAAATTTTGCATGTTTTGTGTTTTGTGCAGTTTGGACTAAATTGTAAAAAGTGTGAAATGTCAAGGGAAAAATGGCAATTTGCCCATTTATGTGTTTTTGGACTAAATTGAGTGAAAATATGTTTGAATGAGTTTAATTTGAATATATTTATATCAAGAACCAAAGAAATCAAATTTGGATCGGGGGAAAACTAAAGTTATCGATTAGCCGTTCTGTTCCAATTTTCATCGTCTGAGGTAAGTTTATAAGCAGATACATGTTGTTTATTTTAAATAAATATGAAATTTATATGCTAAAATGAGTTATGTGTAGTATATATGTTGTTAGCAGAATATGAATAAGCTTGGGAGCTATGTTTACAAATTCGTTTTGACCGAGTTACAACATCTAAAAGCCCCTATGAACCTTAGAAATAGCTAGGATACATATGTCATGACATAGGATTCCAATATGTGATGTGCGAGTAAGACCATGGCATCGATATATGTGTGTGAATAAGACTACATTGTATACGTTAGCATCGATATGTGACTTCGATATATGTGTGCGAGTAATTCCACGTTTTATAATTTGGCATCAATATGTGACTCCGATATATGTGTGCGAGTAAGACCCTATCTGGGACAGTGGCATCGATATGTGATTACATGTAAGACCATGTCTGGGGCATTGGCATTGTACGATATATGTGATTATCTGAGTGTTCTATCCAATTCCGAATGGTTCATAGGGCAACGATAAGTTGTGATCGAATGTGTAAAATAAGCTAAAATGATCAGGTATGAGTTAGCTTGACAAGTTGTAATTTATACATATTTTTATCCCATGCTTAGCACATTTTGGATGAATTAACATTAGATTTATGGAATTTGATGCTCCTAATCCTTTAATTTCATATCTTATACTTAGTGAGCATAGGAAAGTAAAAAGAACAAGAAACTAGCAAAAAACGGAGAAAATGGGCCGACATGGAAAATCAACACGGCCTAGACTTCCTCACACGTGCCTTTCTAGTAGGCTTAAACACGGCTTAAAATGACCTTAACACTGGCGTGTCTATTTCTCAGCCTTGACCACGGCCTGAAGTAATCGCACATGGGCGTGTCCCTGTCAAGCTCAAGTTGAGTTCTATTCAGAAAGGGACAATTTTGAGGGTTGGAAAGCATTCTAAAGCCTATTTAAAAGACCCTAAAGGAGGAGAGAAAATGGATAGAGAGTAGGAAAAAAAGAATTACTCGAAAAAAGCCGATTGATCCATCTCGAAAGCTGGATTCACCTCTAAGACTGAAGATCTCCCTTCAATTTCCTTCAGGGGTTTTTGGGTTTTCTTTATGTTTTGTCAATATTCTTATGAGATGTTTTCTTTTATAATTATGAACTAAATCCCCTAAATACCTAAGGGGGATGAAACCTAAGACGGATCTTGTTAATATTTTTTGAACTGTATGATAAATACTTGATTTGTTCTTAATTATGACTTTAACTCTTGTTTGAATATTCCAGGATATTGATTCAAGTATTGTTGTGCTTATTCGGAGGATGAATAGTCCCTGTCTAAGAGTAGATCATTCATAATTAAGCAGAGTTGCATGCAATCCTAGAGATAGGACGACATAAATCTGCCGGATTAGAGTCAAATCTAATAAAGGAATCCATAGATCGAGTTAATGCAAAACTAGGGGTTTTAATTAGAAAGAGATTTCAATTAATCAACCAAGGGTTAGACGTTATTAGTCTTGAATAGGGATAATAACATAATTTAGGGATTTCTACGGATCAAGTCAAGTGAATAAATCGTCTGGTTCAGAGTCAATTAACAAGAGAAGTCTAGGTGAATTCTTCCTTGGGTGTTGTCTAAATCAGTTTTCCAAAAGTATTTCCCTAATTTACTTTCTGTGCATTCTTAGATTAGTTAATTAGTTAGATAAAATAACCTTCATTGTTCTTAGGCTAGATAATAAAAAGAAAGTTAATACTAGTACTCTTAGTCCTTTTGGGTTTGACATCTGATCTTGCTAAAACTATACTACTGTTCGATAGGTACGCTTGCCTTCATCGTGATAATAGTTAATTCAAGTATGATCAATTATAAATTTTAAAACTTATCGCGAGTGACAATCATAGCTTATTACCTATTTGAAATAAGGTAAGTAAGTTACTTGATATTTGTTGCAAATCATGTGTGATGTAAATGAAAAATGTATGTGTATATAGAAAGTGTATTTGGCCTTTTGATTATATAATGTGAATATTTATGAAATGATTCATGAATATATGTATATGAGATTATGTATATTCGGCCAATGTGAAATTGTATATGAAAGTATATGTAATATATGAAATTGTGATCTTAAAAATAAATGTAACACCCCTAACCTGTAACCGTCGCCGGAATAGGTTAAGAGGCATTATCTGTAACTCAGTTCAGAACAAACACATATCAAATATCACCTTATTTCAATAAATACAAGTCATTCATATTCAATATGAATTTAAATCGAGCATACGAAGTCTAAAACATGCATTCAGGACCAAATTGATAACATATGAAAGTTTCAGAACTTAGAAAAAATTTTAACATTTCAAAGGTCACACGTCTGTGTGAACAGGCTGTGTGCCTCACACACTTTAGACACGCCGGTGTGTCTAAACAGTGGCGAAACAGGGCATACATACTGACTTATCCACACGGCCACAAGACACGTCCGTGTGCCACACACGACCAATAGACACGCCCGTGTGTCTAGATCATGTCAAAATCGAAGGGTATACTGACTTTAATTCGTAGGGTACCCCAGGGGACACACGGCCATGTAATGTGATCGTATGTCGCACACGGCTAAGACACACACCCGTGTGGACAAAAATAGGCCATTTGAATAGCCAACTTGCCACCCCCAATTGGGTCAAACCTACAATCAATAAAACAAGCATATTTGCATACCAATTTCAGCCAATTTCAAGATCAAAACATAAGTCATTCATGACATATCATTGCCAACCAAATCCATGCTCATAAACCTTACTAAACTATGTCAAAACATAAGACAAAAACATATCAAAACATTTCTTTCAATTTATCATTCAATCTCATGCTCAAACTTACCAAAACTTCTCAACATTTACCATTTCTTTTGGCCAACCAAAATATACCACAATTGCACATTAGCATCACATATCATATATCATTATCAAACTATAAGGTCAAATACAAACTAGCCATATCACATGGCTAAATATATACATCACAAGACATAATCCAACTATTTCTAGCCTATACATGTCATACTTTAACATATACATTTTCAAAGTACCAAAATAAGTTTTGATAGTGTGGTGATGATCCTCGACGATCCCCGACCTCACAGTAGCTTCGATATCTATAAAACAATGCAAACACACACAAAGTAAGCTTTCAAAAGCTTAGTAAGCCATATACAAATAAACATATCATTCAAAGCAAATAAACATCATCAAATCATTTATACTTTGTAGACAAATGCTAACACAAATATCATATTCATATACTTACCTTTCATACTTAAATAGGCTATACAAAGCGAACATACCTGAATTAGATATAATTTCACAAAGTCATTCATTTCCTCGGAATGCCCGTTTGAACCGTTCGGAAACATAAAGATACGCGGATAGATCGAAAAACATATACAATGCCAACGTCCTAGACATGGTCTTACACAAAATCAGATACGATACCGATGTCTCATACATGGTCTTACACGAAATCAGATACGATGTCGATGTCTCAGACATGGTCTTACACGTAAAACAGAAATTGATGCCAACGTCCCAGATGTGGTCTTACACGCAGAACAGATATCAGAAATCCTATGTCATGACACATGTATCCTAACTATTCCTAAGGTTCGTATGGGACTTTTCGGACGTCGAAACTTTGTCGATACTTTCTCGGATAGCACATATTTAGCTTGGACATTCATTCATCACCATTCAATATCAAAATAATAATAATTAAATTCAAACAAGCTTATTTGCATATCGACTTACCTTGTAGGGATTCAGATAGATGGAATCGGTTACTCGACGACTTTCGACTTTCCCCGATCTAATTTCGCATTCTTTAATTCTCGATCCATATAAATTCAAATTTAACCAATTCAATCACAAATTCATTCAAAACCATTCACAAACACACATTTAGGGCATTTTGGAAACTAGCCCTCACATTTTTACATTTTGACGCTTGAGTCCCTAATTCACAAAATCACAAAAATCACATAATTTGCTTGTACACAAGCTTAGCCGAATTTCAATAGAACTCATACAAGTCCACACATTTCATTTATTTCACATTTTAGTCCCTCAATTAATAAATTTCACAATTTAGCCCATTTTACTCAAATTCATCAAAAATCCAAAGACAAAACATGTAAACCCAACATCAAATTTTCATTTATCAAAAACTAACTTCACAAAAATCATAATTTAATCAATGGAACATTTCAAAATCATCATCAAAATCAGAAATTGAGGCATGGGTTTGATAGTATACGAAGCAACGGTTACAAAAACGTAGAAATTATAAAAAACCGATTAAAACACATACCTTAATCAAAGATTTCCTTAGCCGAACCCTAATGTTCTTTTTATTTTCTTTTTTTCATCAATTTTCGGCAATATGGATGTTTAATGGCCAATTTCATGCTTTTGGTTTTATTTTCATTAACATAATAATTAAATTTCCATTTTACCCTTTGTTATAAAACTATTAAAACATAAATATCAAGGTCATAAATGTCCATTAACCATATAAATGGCATAATAACCACATAAGAACCTCTCAAATAATAAGCCAAATCAAATAGGCACTTTTAACATATAGCAGACAACTTTTACATTTTACACAATTAGGTCCTTTTATCAAATAAAGCACACAAACGAATAAATTTTCATACGAAATTTTCACAGATGTTAATGCACATATCATAAACATGGAAAATAATATTTAAATATTTTTCTAACTCAGATATGTGGTCCCAAAACCACTATTCCAACTAGGGTCTAAACCGGGCTGTTACAATAAATGTGAATATGATAGCATAAATTAGTTTGGTTAAGTTGAGTTGATATTAACATTGAGTTATTTATTTGATTATGACTTTCTAAGCTATGATAGCTTACTGTATGTGTTTGTTTGCATTGTTTTTATAGATTTTGGAGTCTAGTTATGAGCTCAGGGATCATCATCAAAGTCCATCACACTATTGACTATCTTCGGTATTTTATAAGCTGAATTTTTTATTTATGGCATGTATAGGCTGGATTATATTTTAAAGTGTTGGATTTGGTTTATGTATATATATAAGCCATGCAAAAATGGCTTGTTTATTTAGTTAGAATCGGTTTCAAGGTTTGAACAACTTATGAGTATGTTTGGTTGTGGTTTTGATGTTTTGGCCAATATATATATATGTGTGTGTGTGTGTGAATCATGGTTGATACATGTGCTAATGGTAATGAGGTTATGCCAAAGTATATGTGTATGGTATATTTGGTTTGAAGTGAAATTATGGTTGTATATTTTTGTTGAGCGATTTACATAATTTATAAGTGGGCTATATTAGGTAAATGATTATGATTTGAAGTGTTGATATTCGGTTGTGGAATGAAATATATATAGATAATAGTTTATTGCCTTTGATCATTGAATATAAATGAGATTTTAAGCATAATGAATAGCTTGTGAAATGACCATGTTTAGATTTGGCAAACAAGGTGAATTAGCTTTCGGTGGATGTTAGATAATTGGAGTAACATGAATTTGTGATTAAAAGTGGATTGTTTTGGCTATATATGTTTACATAAGTATTTAGTCGAATATAGCAATAATGAATTAGTTTTGAATATGACTTTTGCTACTTTGTGCAATAAGTGATAATAGCATGTTAAAAAAAAATTATTTTGGTATGCTAGAATGTTGGACAAATAGTTTTTAAGTATTATATATATACATATTTTATGTGTTGATGTGAAAGGTAAAATAATATGCTTGATTATTTGGTTTAATTCTTTGAAATGTTTCATGCTTGTTAAGTGATACAGCATAATGAAAGTTGACATTAAATAGGTATATGTATTTAGCATGTTATATATGTTCGGCTAAAGCTTTAGTAAATGACTTTATGAATGATAACTTAAGTTATTTTTTAAACAAGATGATTGATACAAGTTGATATATGGCTTTGTAATTGTATTTTAATTATTAAGCAAATCTTATATGACAATTATAATTGACCATTTGTGGATGTTTGATAATGTCTCTTATATGGATAATTAATAAGTTGTATGATATGGTTTTGTTTTTTATTTGATATGTAAATGTACATAAGCTTAGTAATTAGCATGCAAAATAGGTGTACTTTTCATTGATATATGTGTTTTGTCCCGTAATACCTCTTAACCCCATTCCGGCGACGGATATGGGTTAGGGGTGTTACAAATCTCATCCAAGTTCTTTCAAGAGATTCTAAGAATCTCTTTTAAATCTCACATTTGGCAAACCATAAAACCCCATAAACTGCCAATTCATATTTTTGTCGTTTGTCTACACTTCAACATTAATATGATTTATTGGATAATTCCTAAGAATTATGGTATTGTTCGTATTTCATCCCAAACAAAGACCACTCCGTGTACCATTAGCTGCTACATCAATCCCATTTAAAAAACCAAATTTCCTATGAATTTTCTCCATTTATCTTGAATTAACCTTTGTCTCCATGAAGAAGAAAATTTGGGGACGATAAATCTTTAGTATATGCTGAAGTCTTCTTATTGCCCATGAGCTCCCCAATCCACGAACATTCCAACACATGAGCTTTATTGCTTTTGGTGGACCAGTCTGCCAATGGCCGCCGATATCCTTTGTTGAGCAGTTGACATGTGCTCATCACTATGTACTATTGAATCAGAAAGATTAGAAACATTTAATGCATGGATCAAGACACGTTGTCTCTTTTTTCCTTCAACATCCACTAGTGGATTTTCCTCAATATCATGTTCCATCATAATTAACTTGGCCCCACTTGGATATTCCCCTTTTTTGTCATCAATTAAAATTGATATTTGTAACACCCATATCCCGTCTCCGTTACCGAATTAAGGATTGGAGTGTTACAAAAAAAAATAGAACAATTTATCTTAATTTTGAACAAATATGTAATCAATTTATAAACATATATTAAATCATAGAATAAATATTCACATGAGCCTTAATTTGATTTTAGGGGACCCTAAAATTAGTTTGAAAGCAATCAGGGATCAAAATGAATCAAAACATAAATTTTAGGAAAAAAACTTGAAAATTTAGAAAATAGGGGTCACACGGCCGTGTGACACAGCTCATACTGTGTGAGCATTCAAAGTAAAGACACACGGTCGTGTTCCAGCCTGTGTCATATACAGTATAACTCATTGACTTGGCTCACACTGCCATGTCGCAGGTCGTGTGCTAGCTCATGTAACTCACTAACTTGAGACACACAGCCATGTCTCAGGTCGTGTGAAACTTGCACCTATTTTATAAATTACACACGGCCGCGTGGTCAAGCCATGTGTGGCACACGGCCATGTGATAGCTGATGTCCCAGGTCGTGTATACCAAATTTAACCCATATAACGAGCTATTTCAACACTTATCCTTACTTAACAAGACACATAACTTTCTCATTCATTCAATAACTCAAAACACACCTTAAACACACACCAATATACCAAATCGGTAACCTATAAATTCTAACCAATATGCCATACATAGACACCCCAATTTATAAGAAAATTTAACATCACACTTTATCCAAGATTTTTCATGACAATAACCATAAACATGTAAACCATCTTAACCACATATATAAACATTTTTAAGCTAAACACACATCATGATAATCATCAATATATATAGGTATCATAATTCAACATTACATGATACATTCCAAAGAGTTAATTAACCTTCTATAGCATCCATAACTATTAACACTAACATTCTTTCAACAAAATCCTATATACATGCCACAAACCAAAATGAGATACAAAAACTACCAAAATAGATGGATAGTGTGATCTTTGAGGTTGATCCATCCAAACGGTCAGCAACAATTATCTACAAAACAACATGAGAAAAGCATAAGGTTACATAGAATAGTAAGGTCATAGTATAATTTTTACTTTAAATTAATTAAACCCGGTTTGTACAATAGTTCAATATGCCATTTTCAGGGGCATCAATGATGCAACTTCAGGGCACTAAAGTGCATTTAGGGGTACTGAAATACAAATAGGAGCATGCCCTTATTTCTGTAAATTCTATCCAATTCACTTCATTCATATATAGACTTAATACAATTCAATCTCCATAATAATAATCTTTCTCAATTTCTTAAACATCTATTTAACATTTGAAACTTACATTGTAGTATATCTATAATCAAATTATAAACCAATAGCAATATAAATGATAAGTTAATTGTAATAAGAAACAAGCCACTACGAACTTACCTAGGCTAAATCGCAATGGTTGTAGAAGTTTAAAGACTACTCCGCTACATTTCTTTTTCCCCGTATATCAACAGAATCTTGATCTAAAATATAATTTATTTCATTTATTAGCTTAAATTTCATATATTTATAAATTCTAAAATTTGTACCCTTCTATTTACAAAAGTTACAAAATTGCCCTTAACTTTTACACTTCATGCGATTTGGTCCTTTAACCTAAAAATCGTCAAATTAGCCACTTTTGAAAATCACCATATCCAGTCGAATATTTAAGGCTTCAAAAAAGTCCCTAAAATATCACTATTTTACCATTATACCATGAGGTTTTTAACATTTTAACAATTTAATCCTTTAACTAAAAACTAACAAAAATCACTTTACAAAACAATCCAAAATCACAACCAAGACTTCAAACACATCATTAACATCAATAAAAATCAATATTCATCAATGGAAACATTTAAAATTTTTAATATTTTCAAAAATAAAGGTACGATTTAGCTAGACTTATTTGTAACGATCTTAAAAATATAAAATTTATTAAAAACGAGACTAAAAATCTCACTCATGCAAAGAGATGTGCTAGCCGAACCTCCAAGCTTTTACTCCCATGGTGTTTTCGGCCAAAACAAGTGAAAATCAAGAAGATGGTGTTTTCTTAAATTTTGTTTTAACTTAATTTCAATTAAATTACAAAATTACCATTATAACATGTTTTAACCAATTTAGTTTTCTCCACTACTGTCGACTAACAATTGGGATAGTTTAATTACCATAATAAACCCCCCTCATTGATAGAATTATCAAATCGACAATAAAAGATCAATAGTTATTAACTTTTATACTTTTTGCAATTTAATCCTTTTTCTTTAATTAGTTGTCTAAACGTTAAAATTTCTTAACCAAATATTAATTATATAATATTTATGAACCGACATACCGAAATTTGTGGTCCCAAAACCATTGTTCCATCACCACTGAAAAACGGGATATTATAGATTTTCTTTCTAGATTTAAGCCACGAATTGGATCAAATTTGTACGTCCAATCCGCCTGCTGCCTAATTTGATTCTCCGCTGAAAATTACTCTCCTGATTGCCTAGTCCAAATTTGTTTCCCAAAACCACATTGTTACCTTCCTCTCGCAACCAAAACGCTAGTTCTAGTAGTTGCCCTCCTTGACGACGCACGGAAAGACAGATCCCAATCTAACTCTATATCCTTTCCATCGGTTGTTAATCGAACATGATAGAAGTTATCACCATGCCCAAGACATCCACACAAAAAACATAACAAGGATAACCTTTCGTATTGAAATCTAGCATAGGTAAATTTTCTAGAAGTGAGCATGATTTTCTTTTGACGTTTCAAAGGTTTTCGAATATCAATCTTAACCCGAATTTGTAAATAACTTTTATAGACCCAAATGGACTATTTTGCATCGTAATCCACAAACTCCCCAATAAAATTCCCAAATTGCTTGGCGATACTCTCAGAAAAACCCCGATGAAAGGTCATGAATTTGAACCCAAATATTTGAAAAAAACCAATGCCACTTGTAACGAATCCTTGTCTTCTTTCAATAGATTGAATACTAGAAGATGGTTGTTGAAGGTCCATGGTGTGCCATTTATAACCTGATCTAAGTCCAACTGGTTATAAAACTTGAATAAGTATCTTTTCTCTCCTAGATCCGAAATGGTAATGCCTTCTAAAGGGCGTCATAGATTTGCCATGGTATTTCTCATTGCTTGAAAATGGATTACACTTATCGTTAAAAAACAACCCATGATACAATATTCGAAAGTTGATTTGGCTAATCCTGTTTTCTCCTTGAATATCCAGGCCTCCTCTTCTCCTTCATCAAGATTTAAGTTCAGCATTTCATTTTCCATGTAACCAAACTCGAGCAATCAAACAAAAACTTTTGCAGAAAAGAAAAGAAATACAAGAAAAAAACAAAAAAAAGAAGTGCCACAAGGAGCAGACTAAAGCAGGCAATAATAATGCATTATTATGAATAAATTAAATTACTTCAATTTGAAAGCACTATCTACTCATCACAGTGTTTTTGTAAACCTAAGTAACTATTTTTATGTTGACATATTTTTTAAATGTGTGTTTTTTAATGTAAACATGTCATTATTATAGTTGATAGTATTCATTATTTAAATTAATTAATAACATTATAAAAATTAAAAAAATTAAATTATATCAAATTAGAGTATAACAAAAGGACAAAAACCATGATTGAAAAAGAAAGGAAAGCAAAAGAATAAAAATCTAGAAATATCTTACAGAAAACTACACTGTTTTATGGGGTAATCATATATGGATATGTGGATTATAAATAAATTTTATCTATTGGAATATGTAACTATTCTTTACAAGGAAAAAAACAAGTTTTGAAGAAGAAAATATGTCAATATATTAGAAGTTTGCACTTTTGCAGATAAGAAATACTCCATTTTGCAATTATATTCTTATCTCATCCCCTTTTTAAAATTCCAATTTGCTTTTTGAAGGAAATAAACCATAAATATTCCGATGTTTTAAGAAAATGGATAGTGGGAAGTAATCCCATCAAATATGAAAAGGTGTATTGTTTCATAGCAAGCATGATTCCAGGAAGTTGATGCTGAAAAGGACAGCAATGGTGCACAAGTAGCTGTAGAATTAGTAGGCGAATGGTCTATATATTCCATTTTTCTTCAACGGAAAGTTAAGTAGATAAATGCAGGCCATAGTTCGGCCTTTCATTTTCTATTTGGGTCCAAGCCCAAGCCTAAGACACTTTAAAGAAAAGGAGACAAGGCTTAAGCTCAAAGCCCAAGTTCTCCTACCACTCAACCTTTCATCGTGAGTCTAAGTTCTTTTTCCTTTTTTGTTTTGATATTAATATATTGGTAAAAGTGTTATGGTAACTTGTTAGGAGTCGGATTTCATTAAAAAAATAAAAAAAAATAGTCTCTGCACGTTAGATTAAAAAGTAAACAGGCCCTTTTCTTAAAAATTACATTTATTTTTGCTGTTAAAAACTGGTCATGTATGTTAGCATAAGGTGCATATAGTATGCCACATGTCACTGTTTGGTTATTCTATCAACTATATTAGTTTTTAACAGTACAACTAGATGAGCTTTTTAACAGAAAGGACCAATTTAAACTTTGATTTAATGTATAATGATTAATTTACCCATTTTTTGAGTTGAAAGGGTAAAATGTAATCTAACTCCTAATACAAATATATCTTAATTTTACCCTCATACACTTTATTTAAGTAAAATAAATTAAGAACGCATATTCAAATCTTGAAGATGACATTATTGGAAGGGGCAGCTCCAAATCTGAAATATGAACAATAAAATAGATATAAAAATTATCAAAAAATTAAATCAAATTTATTGAAAATGGGGTAAAATCGTAAAAAAATCGTACATTAATCTCCAATATTCTTTCAAAGGGAACCCAAGTACATAAAGTTAGAGCTAAGACTTTAACGACTTAAAAGGGCAGAAACCACTGGTCCAAAGAAGGGTAAAAAATACAGCCGTCCTTGGTTCGTTGGCTCAGTCAAGATTCCATTAATCAAAGCTAGCTAATTGGTGGTTGCCTGAAACCATTATACCAATTGTGGACGATAGTCGAGAGATCCTCATTTGTGGGGCTTGGGGGAGTGCCTTTCGCATAAATCTCACCCATAAAACGGATATCCTCTAAATTTAATCTCTTTTAAGTACTCAAATCTCAATTTGTTGGACGTTTTAGCATAATGATTAATGGTTTATCTCTTATATTGTTTGTTATAAAAGGGTTGAAAGTGAGTTATTCATAAAACATTTGGTATTTTAATAGAGTTCAATTTAAACTTCAGTTAAGATATGATTTGTATCTATATCATGTTATGGAAGAAAAGTTTAGCCGCAGTTGAGCATCAGCATCAGCTGAATAATATAGGGATTTTATATTTTTTTTTTTTATTTTAGTTATTTTGTTGGTTGTGCAACAGCATGTTTTTCAGTAGTGTCGGAAGCAGTGGTTTTGGAGCCACCAAATTCAACGAGTAAGTTCGTAAATATTATTTTTAATATTTACGAGAAAAATGTGATTTTTAAATAGGTTTTTGATTTGATAATTTATGTTATATAAGTGATTTATTAAGTTCAAGTAGTTTTAGAAAATGAGGTATCGGGATCTTATTTTTATAAACCGAGCCGTAAATATTTTTATAAATATTTGCGGAGTGTCATTAAAGTGGTATTAAAGTTTCGTTAAAAAATTTTAACGTTTCAATAGTTAATTAATTAAAAAGGACCAAATTGAAAAAAAAGTACATTTCCAGAACTCCGTTCCCGTAAATTGGATTCATAAATATTTATTATAAATATTGACGAAGCTCGTTGTGTAGTTAATTAGATTTCGGTTAAGTGAACTTGCATAAATTAAAAGTAATTAGGTATAAGGACTAAGTTGCATACAGAGTGAAAGTTAAATTATAGATTAAAGAATAATTAAAGGGACTAAAGAAATAATTTTACTATTATTTCTTTAGTGGGACGACGTTAACATATTTGTAAATTTATTATATATATTATAATAATTAAAGTTTTCTTAAGTACTAAGTATATATATCATATAATTATAATAAAACAAAAGTAATAAAAGAAATAAAGAAAGATAAAGTAAAACCAAAATTTGAAAGAAAAGAAAAAAAAGGCAAGAAACAGACGCAAAGGCTTACGTACTTCAAAGTTTTCAAGTTTAATTGGTTAGTCAATTTAGTTCCTTTTTCTTATAATTTGTATTTTTTTTGAAATCCCGATGTTAAGTATTACCCGACTCATGTCGAAAATTTAGTATTGATTGAATTTTTAAATGTTGTTAATGTTGAATAATTTTAGTAATAGGGATTCAATTGATAGATTTTTAAGTTAGAAGTGAAAAAGGATTAAAATGTAGAATAAATTGTAAATTTTGAGTTACAGGGATTAAATTGTGAAAAATTTAAAATTTATGAGTTTAAGTGAAAATAGGGAGTTAAATTTAGTTTAAAGTGAAACTTTTATAAAAATATAAGATTAATTGTGAAGAATAAAAATTAGTCTCGGTTTAAGGACTAAATTGAAATTTGGGCAAATATTGAGTCAAAATTGAAATATTCAATATGAAATTGAATTGTGTTATATTGATGAATTTTAATTGTTTTAATTCCGTAACTAACGTCGTGCCGGAATCCTCAACTAAAAAGGGGAAAGATAAAATCGACGTCAAATAGCTCAAAATTCCTTGTTTATATTTCTATAATCCAAATTTAGTTGTTTGTTGTTGTAATTCAATTTAATACATATGGTAAGTGTTGAGATGAGTATTTGACATTTTGATAGTTGAGTGAAATGAATATATGTGTTAATGTGAAAGTTGGATATTGATTGTTATAGATTGAATTGAATTCATGTGTATATGGGATTATATGAAAATTTAATATTGGATATTGGTTGCATATGAAATGTGAAATTCAACCATATTAACTATATCGGGCTGAGTCGGATATAAACGGCATACCATATGATAGGAAAAGTTTAGGGATTTCTTCGACCTCGAGTTGATGAGGCACTGGGTGCCAATTTATTTTGGTTTAACCGATGAGACACTGGGTGTCAATTTATATAGCACTGGGTGCAATTACTACTTCGGATTTATTTGATGAGGCACTAGGTGCCAAACTGGTGTGTTAGTTGGATCCGTGTATCCATCCGAGTTCGAGTCGTGTTAATAAGGGTAAATAAATAATAAAATTCTATAATTGATATAGAAATGGTATAGTATGAGAAATGGAAATGATATAGTGAATTGAAAATAGAACGTGAAATATGTTGTAAATACATGGAATATATGAGTTATATACTCATGAAATGAATATGGAATGGCTAATGGTATTGTTTAAATGATATGTGGATCAAATTGTGAAAAGCTATTATATAGCAAGTGATGAGAATTGAGTATGGTATAAAATGATATATTCATGAATTAAGTATTGAATGACTAATGTCATTGTACAAATAAATATGGTTTGATATGTGAATAATTATTGATATAGCAATTGAGTGAATTGGGACATTGATAGTCATGATAGTAGACATTAATATGTGCTTAAAATTCAATTGTGCATATTATATTATCTTGTCTTTAAAGATTCGTATTATAGAAATACCACTGAGTTTTACTCAGCGTACGGTTTTGTCTTCCGTGCGCAGGTTAGGTACTTAACTTTTGAACGCCAATTTAGTATCCAACAACGATCCTAAACTCAAATGTGGTGATGTTTATCTTTTGTGTCAGTATGTACCTAGGGTGTCTAAATAATAGTTATTTCATGGATTGATTGTAAATGAGGTTATAAGTTTAATATTGATTTGGTATATATTTATAAACATGTATTTGTTTTTGAAGCCATATTATGGTATGGTAAATTAAACCAAATCTAAATATGTGCATGTGAATTTAAGTTGGTGTTTAAGTGCTTATAAACTAGGAAAAATGGATTGAATTTGGTTTGTTTATAATTTGGATTTGAATGATGTTTTGATGATATGAATTGATGTTATAAATGTGGTACTAATGAGGGTACATTGGTTAGGCACCTAGGATGATTGTTTTGACATGTTTTGAATGTGTTTGATCGAGTATTGAAAAGGTTAAATGAATGATTTTTGAGTTGTTTAATGTCCAAGCATGTAGAAAATGACAAAATTGTTGTTAAAGACACATTTTACGTCCACACAGCTAAACACTGTGCGTGTCTCACACGGCCAAACTCGAGCGTGTGACTCGGCTGCGTGAGACACACGGCTAGCACACGGGCGTGTGAGACCATTTCGAAAGGGTACACAGCCTGGCACACGGGCGTGTGGTTTGGCCGTGTGTGACCCAAGTCAGAGCGTTACACGGGTATGGAAACGGGTTAGGACATAGCCGTGTGTCCCTATTTCGGATGCTTACATGGCCTGAGACACAGGCGTGTCTTCTGACAGTGTAAGTCACACGGCCTGACCACACGACTGTGTAACCCCTGCAGTGTTGAAAATTTTTAATGTATTCTGAAAAATTCTCTGAGTTTTCGAATTAGTCCCGACTTATTTCTAACACGTATTTTAGGCCTCGAAGGCTCGAATAAGGGACAATATATATGAGTTTGATTGGTTTATGACTTGAATATTATATGACATGAAATGTTTGAAATTTTTGTCTGTTTGATCTGTAAACTCCGATAATGCTTTGTAACCCGATTTCGGCGATGGATACGGGTTAGGAGTGTTACAGGTTGTATAAATGTTACGTTTGGATTTTTATTTTTAAGAGATACGGTGCGTTTTTGTTAGGGACAGATTGAGTAAAAAAGGGTTCGTTTTGATGTTAGTAACCATTAAATTAAACGGTACACAGTGTGGTTAAGGGGCACCTGGACTAATAGATGACAGGTTGTTTTGAAGTTGTTATTTTCCTTTTAAAGCACCAAGGGCAAAATGGTGGTTATGCATTTCCATTGACAAAATTCTCAGTCTCTCTCTCTTTGAATTTTTCTCTCTAGTTTCTATTTCTCTTCGTTTCCTTATGTTTCTTTTACGATTTCCTATTCATCTTGTTATATATGGATGTAATTTTGATGAGCTTGGAAAATCGAAAGCATTAATAAAACTGAATTTGATGCAACGATTATCTTTAATAATGTAGCGTTGATGCGCTATTTATGGCATGAAAGTGTATAAATGTTAAGTATAATAGAAGTCATGTACTACCACCATGTTTTAGGCATATGCACTCTTTGTTGTCCTCTTGATCTCCATCAATCTTTGGTTCTTCAATCCATAATGATCAATGCTATGAAATTAATATTGTATATAAACATACTAGAACCAAATTTAATGTTGTCTATCTCAAATGAGTTAAAAAAAAAACATTTTCTGAAGGAATTACAAGTGAATAATTTATTTATTAAATAAATAAATACAAATGTACGTAGTGACGGGATTTAGTATAAATTTCAAGTCTGATGGCATGTAAGTAGGAAGATGTTTTTCAACCTTCCCAAAATAATTGTTGAATTTGTAAATACTCAGTTACATCCATTATAAAGCTATTTGGTTTCATGTTCGAGATGCTAATTGCCTCATAGAACTTGTTACTACAAGTTAATAACCTAGGAAACACAACACGCATAACAAAGGTTTCATTTGGTTGGTGAGAGACACAACCCAACTACACTTGTTGGCTTTTGAACTAGATTTTCTTTACACTGAATTTCTCTTTTGTTATTATGAACTGTCCCACATTACCCTCCTCGTTATTTTTTTTTTCAAGCTTTCACAATAAAAAAATCTTGCAGTATCTTTATTTTGTCCAATCCCAACGACCAAAATTTTGCAAAATCTACCATTCCCCTTATGTCTCATCTTACCATGGCGTTAACTCTTAAAACTCTCACTATTAGCAGAAAATAGTAAGCAAAATTACTCCTAACATTAATAGATTATCACTGTGCTTTATATAAAAAAAATTAGTCTTTTTTATTAAAAAATTCATTTATTTGTACCGTAAAAATTTGACATAACTAACAGAATAAACAAATAGTGACACATGATGCATCATGTATATCTCATACAAACAAACATGAAGTAGTTTTTAACAATAAAAATAGATAGAATTTTTAACAGAAAAACTAATTTACTGTTTGATTGTCCACTTCTTTATTAAAAATTTCACTTTTACTTTTTCAATCATATTATCACTTATAACAGTACAAAAACAACTAGCAGTTTATACATATATATATATTATACAGAATAGGTATATGTATGTAGAAATAATCTAGAAGAAAAAGAAGCTATGGAGACTTGGGTAGAGGATAATGTTAGAGTAACTAATAAAACTACTAAGTTAGTTAATAGTAGTTAGCGTTAAGAGTTTTTTAAGCAATTGATAGACTTTTCTATATATAACGTGCATGTACTGCATACTTGGACATATGAATAATATACAACAGCTTTGTATCATACTACTTTCTTCTTGATATATGCTGTGATTGTTTAACATGGTATCAGACTGCCATTGATCCTTGGCAAGTTTATTCTCTGTGGTTTTTATGTCTCGGCCCTCTAGCCCGTTTGCAGTTCAGTCCGGTGCCTCTCCGATGACTTTCAGCCTGTCCGATGGTATGGTGGATAGCAGATTTCTCTCTACTAAGAAGATTAGTGTTCTTCTTAATGACACCAATTATCTATTATGGCACCAACAGGTTTTCTTGGTAATCAAAACTTTCAAGCTTCAGCATTTTTTAGACTCTTGAACTGTTGCTCCTCCACAGTTTATTTCAAATGCTGATGGAGTTCTTCAAGAAAATGTTGATTTTGTTCGGTTTGAGCAACAAGATAGTACCTTTGCGTCTTGGCTACTGTCTTCTGTAAGCCCGGGGGTTCTTCTTCACCTTATTGGTTTGGACACCAGCGCTCATATTTGGAATGCCATTACTGATTTTTATGGGAGCAAAACCACGTCTCGTCTGATGTTGAAAAAAGGTGAATTGTTCATGCGTGATTTTTTAGTCAAGATTAAGGGATATTGTGCTAATCCTGCTAGTTGTGGAGAAACTATTAGTGAACATGAGCATGTCACAGCTATTCTAAATGGGCTGCCCTTAGAATATGAATCCGTGATCACCATTATAACAGCCAGTCCTACACCCTACACTGTCCAGGATGTCACTACGATGCTGTTGGATGTTGAGGCGCGACAACTCTCTTCTGTTCTTGAGGTACCTGCTTCTGCTAATGTGGTTACTCACCAGTCCTTAACACCAGATGTTAAGTCTGACCCAACGCCTGCATATCGTCAACCACCTAGTGCTCGTGGGCGAGGGCGTGGTCGAGCGTCTGGCTCACGGTTTCAATGTCAATTGTGTGGCAAACAGGGTTATCTTATTGATCGTTGT
Source organism: Gossypium anomalum (assembly GCA_025698475.1). Taxonomy (NCBI): domain Eukaryota; kingdom Viridiplantae; phylum Streptophyta; class Magnoliopsida; order Malvales; family Malvaceae; genus Gossypium; species Gossypium anomalum. The sequence goes on along the minus strand of CM046963.1, from coordinate 16,924,814 downwards.
TATTATAGATTTGATGATTCATACAAAAGTGTTGGATATAGACCACCACAATCTTCACAGGCTAATGTTTGCATGTTTGGTGCAAGTTCGCCCATGGCACCTTGGGTGTCGCCTATGCCAGTACCTGCTCCCAATACACAATCAAGTTGGGTTTATCCACCTTCAATGCCAGCAATGCCTTGGTCAAATCCATTTGCTACACCTGCTTGCTCCCCAGTCAATACATCTAGTCTGGCTACACATCAACCTTAAGCATACATTGCCACACCTGAAACTGTTGAGGACAATGCCTGGTACCTTGACTCTGGGGCAACGTATCATCTCACTCATTCGCCTACTTCTCTAGCAGAAAGCTCTCCATACAAGGGTCCAGGTAAGGTTTATGTTGGCAATGGCGATACTTTCTCTGTCCTGTCCTTTGGCCAGTCCTCTTTACTTACTCGTTCACGTCTATTGTTCATGCGCTCTTTATTGCTTGTACCTTGGCATCACAAAGAATCTCTTGTCTGTCTCAAAATTTACCAAAGATAACCAGGTAATCTTTGAGTTTCTTCCTTTACAGTGTTAGGTTCGGGACATGCACATGGGGGAGGTTCTTCTTAAAGGGTCGGAGCAGCATGGTTTGTACAAACTGCATTTGACTAAATCTGGTGCATCAAACTCGTCTGCCTTAGCTCAAGGCCTTCTTGCTACCTCTACTGTACCTTTTAATGTATGGCATTGTAGGCTAGGACACCCTTGTACAAACATACTTACAAAGGCTCTACGCAAATGTAACATTCCTCTTGGTGTCAATAAAAGCTCCTTCCATTGTATTGCATGTCACTTAGGCAAAGAGCACAAGCAGCCATTTCAGAAATCTACAACTGAGTATACTGCTCCGCTTCAATTAGTGCTTGTTGATGTCTGGGGACCAGCCCCAGTTACTTCCAATAATTTTCTCTACTATGTTGCTTTTACAGATGCCTATACACGATACACTTAGCTCTATTTTTTGAAAACCAAGTCTAAAGTTCTTCGTGTATTTCCTCACTTTCAACGCCAAGCTGAAAGAGTCATTGGGCATAAACTTAAAACATTGCAGATAGATGGTGGTGGAGAGTTTCAAGCCTTGAAAAGGTATCTAGCTCAACAGGGGATCGTGCAGTCTCACCTGCCCCTATACTTCAGCCCAAAATGACTTGGTTGAACGAAAACATAGGCAAATTGTTGAAACAGGGCTTTCCATGCTAGCTCATGCCTCCATGCCTCTAGTCTACTGGAGTGATGCTTTTGCTAGTGCTGTCTACTTGCTCAACAGATTACCCTCACATCCTATAAACCATGCCTCCCCACGTGAAAAGTTGTTCAAAACCACACCAAACTATCACTTCCTACGTGTATTTGGGTGTCTGTGCTTCCCTAACCTTAGACCTTATAATAACCACAAGTTGCAGTTTAGGTCCACTCATGCACCTTTTTAGGCTACTCTCCATCTCATAAAGGATACCGATGCTTAGACTCCTTTGAGAAGGTGTATGTTACACGGCATGTCACTTTCAATGAAAAAGTGTTTCCCTTTCAAAGTAAACATCTTAAGCCTCCTAGTTCTCTACTACAACCACAATCCAACTCTAAGCTCCTAGTCCTATCGCCTACTCCTTGTGATCAAATGTCAAATCACTCACCCACCATATCTGTCCCTTCCTACAATAGTAGACCTCTATCACCTGTATCCTCCCCTCATATTCCCCCTCAATATACAAACCCCTCTATTTCCTCTTCTTCACCATCCGTCTCACCACAAGTCAACTCCATACCTGATCCTCTATCTTCATTACCCATCTTCTCTAACACTCATCCTATGGTCACACGTAGTAAAGTCGGTGTCTTCAAACCAAAAGCCTATGTCACCATTGCACCTTCTTCCCTTAGTGATGTTCCCACCGATATTCATGTTGCAATGTCTCATGACTCTTGGAAGGCTGCTGTGTACAGTGAGTTACAGGCGCTCATTAACAATAACACATGGCGGTTGTGTTCCTTACCAGCAAACAGACGAGCTGTTGGTTGCAAGTGGCTCTTTAAGGTGAAGACAAGGGCAGATGGTACCGTTGAGCGATACAAAGCACGTCTAGTCGCAAAGGGGTTTTCACAGAATACTGGCTTAGATTACCAAGACACTTTCAGTCCGGTAGTTCGTGTTACTACCATTTGCACGGTTCTTGTTATCCCAGTCATGAAAAATTGGTCGTTAAGACAGGTTGATGTCAACAATGCTATTCTTAACGGGGAGCTGGCTGAAGATATCTACATGGAGCAACCACCAGGGTTTGAAGAATCTGGTCCTAATGGAGAGAAGCTTGTTTGTAAGCTGAACAAAGCCCTCTATGGGCTGCGCCAAGCTCCTCGCGCATGGTTCCAAACGCTCAGACAGTATCTCATTGATCAGCTTGGTTTTCGGACTGCCAAGACAGATCCTTCACTGTTCATTCGTGCTGCTTCTGACAGTATTCTGTTGCTCATAGTTTATGTTGATGATATTGTTCTCACGGGTAGTTCTAATGCAAAAATTGACAGAGTTGTTCAATTACTTCATACAAAGTTTGCTCTCAAAGATATGGGACCCCTTAATTTTTTCTTGGGCATCACTGTTGAGCGATCCTTTAAAGGACTGGTTCTTAGCCAACAGAAGTATGTTCGTGAAATTTTGGCTCAAACAGGCATGTCTGCTTCAGCACCCACCCCAACTCCTATGGTGAGTTTCCCAAAATTGGTGGCAGATGATGCGAGTCCGTTTCTAGCTGATGGTTCTCTATATAGAAGTATAGTTGGCAAGCTGCAATACCTGTGTATCACTCGACCTGACTTGGCATACTGTGTCAACAAACTAAGTCAATTCATGAATGCTCCAAGAGAGGTTCATTGGAAAGCAGTCAAGCGAGCTCTGCACTATCTCAGTGGCACCATTAATCATGGTCTCTTCTACTCAAAAGGACAGTTTCAACTCACCTGCTATTCCAATGCTGACTGGGCTTCTTCGATTGAAGACAGACGCTCCACAACTGGTTATGTGGTTTATCTAGGCTCCAATCCCATTGCATGGTGCTCTAAGAAGCAGGCCGTTGTATCTAGGTCAACATCCGAGGCAGAATATAGAAGTCTCGCCAATTGCGTGTCTAAGCTATTATGGATCAAACAGCTACTGGGAGAGGTTGGAGTAATCACCTGTCAAACTCCTGTAATTTGGTGCGATAACACGTCCACTGTTTCCATGGCTGCCAATCCTACTCATCATGCTAAGGTCAAACATGTCGAAATTGATCATCACTTTGTCTGAGAGAAAGTGCTTGATGGCACGTTGCAGGTCAACTATATCCCTTCTGATAAACAGATTGCTGATGCTTTCACAAAACCAATCACGCCCAAGACGTTTGGCTCTGTTCGACAGGCGCTTCGTGTGTTGTCCAACGACACTGCCTCTGGGCTCAAAGAACAAGAGAAAAAGCTAGGAGAATGTTAAAGTAACTAATAAAACTACTAAGTTAGTTAATAGTAGTTAGCTGTTAAGAGTTTATTAAGTAGTTGATAGACTTTTCTATATATAACGTGCATGTACTGCATACTTGGACATATGAATAATAGACAATAGCTTTGTATCATACTGCTTTTTTCTTGATAGATGCTGTGATTGTTTAACAGATAAAAGTGAGTGTTTAGTTTATCTAGATTTTTGTAAATCATTGTCAAGTAAGAGGGTCCCAAAGCCATATAAAAGGTGTAGGTAATCATTATCAACTTAAACTTCATGTTAATTATGCTAATCATACTGATTTACGAATATCTTTTCTTTTAATCACTTCCATCATAAAAACAAATTTATTTTAATTATTAAAAAACCCATAGAGTTTTCTAGATCAACTCAACAGAAAAAGAAAGCTTGAGAATCTTGTGGATATGATTCATGATTATATATTGCAACATTGCATGCATGTGCATTAGTGTTTTCTGGCACTCCTTTTTGACCCTTTTATCTCAAGTAAGGAAAAGAAAATGAAAGGAATATGCATTTGCAGGGATGGTATGAAGCTTTAGCAATGAATATGGCAGATTCGATGGCAGACGATAAGTTTATATATATAATATTGTATTTTCTCATTTGTATATTTACCCTTTCACGACAAAAGAGAAAAAAAAAAGGAATAATCCTCCATGAATATTCTGGTAAGATAAAAAGGTAACATAGTGGGGATGAAGATTTGCTTGCTAATCCTCCATATAATTACATTTTTACAAAAACAACAACTATTCATTAAAGTCTAGCATGGATGACTTTAAAAAAAAAGAGCTTCGTTTTATCCCTAGGACATGCACGCATACAATACAAGAAAAGTTGGTTTTATAACCAAAAGTGGAAAAAGGGTATCTTTCAAAAAGATGACTTTAAGCATATACATACTTTTATATACTTCGTAAGATGTACATATTGCCAGTCTTAATCATTGGTACTTCATTCATATTAACAGCTGGTTTTTTTAACTTTATATTGGGAAAGTTAAGATAGGAAAAGAGAGGGACCAACATTAACACAAATTTTGAAGAAAAATATTTACACATAGGAAATAGGGAAAGGGTGAATTTTTCTAGTTTTTTCAATTTTAATATTGAGTATACTGATTTTTTTTAAAAAAATTTGAGCAATTTAATCTCTATCAATTTTGAAAGAGAGTAATTAAAGATTCAATTGTTCATTTTTTTATTGGTATAGTAACAAATTTAACCTTATATATTTTGTTAATTTAATATTTATTTAACAAATATAGCTTGTAACATTTACACTTTTGTCAACATTTACGCAGAATATATAAACATCAAGAGCTAAATTTATTATTACACTAATTAAAATAATGTACAATTTACGAAAAATATTAACCTCATAATTAATTGAATTTAATTGCTCAAAATTGACTAAGCAAATACCAAAACGGCAAAAATAATAGGAAACATCTATAAAAAAAACCTTGTAAAAGTCTAAAACACCAGCAACTTTGTTTTTTTTTTTAATTTCTTCTTAGCAAAGTACAAAATATATTTTTATTTTTATTGCATTTTACAAAATTAATCCTTCCCCATTCTCTCTCCATTTAACAGTACGGCCCAATAAATATAGTAAAATAAAATTCTACTACATGATTGAGCAGCCTGTTTCATCATCATCATAGTAGTCACGATCATCTTCATTAAATTTATGGACTGGATCAGACGGTGGAGATGGTGGTCCGTATGCATTAGGATGCATGATAGTGGCATAATAAGAAGAGGTAGAGCTAGGATGAGTCGTGGTGTAACTTACTCCAAACAATGGAGGTCCATAGTACATAGGTGCTGGTGCATGTGGATACATAGGCTGACGTGGAGGGCTAGGATTGGTTGATGATCCCATCGGTGGGGCCTGGTTTGAGACTGGGAGAGCCTGAGCTGATAGACCCTCACCTGATGCTGGTGCATCACCGTTGGGACCAGGGTTACCTTTCTTCCCTTTCTTTTTCTTCTTTTTATTACCTCCATTACCACCACCACTTTCGGCAGCACTAGTGTCTGGTTCCTCGCTTTCACCTCCCATTTGGTCCCCTGCTGGAGGCTGATTATCCCCATCAGGCTGGCCTTTGTTACCGTCAGAACCGCCGTCTTTGGTGGCGGCTAATTCAGGCTTTTCATCTGACTTATTCTTCTTTGGGTCATGATTATCATCACCACCAGCTTCTCCTTCGTCATCGTTTTGTTTCTCATTGTTCTTTGATTTGCCAGGCTTTTTCTCTTTCTTTTCAACCTTTTCTGGCCAAGGCTCGACGTATTTTCCCGACTTGGACAGTTTCTTGATGAGCAATTCTTCATCCACGCTGCCAGTAACTGTCACTTTGTGCTGTGTAGAATCTATGGTCGTATCATAAACACCTAAAGGGGGGGGGGGGAAGAGATTAAGTACATGAAAATGATAAAAGGATTCCCATTTGTTATAAGTAGTAAAACATGCATGCAGGGTAGGGTACCGTCAATAGCTTGAAGAACTCTCTTGACTTTCTTCTTGCAGCCTTCACAATGGATGAAGACTTTCAAGACCCATGTCTATGAAACAGTAAACACACAAAGAATCAGTGATCAACTAACATAGAAATATATATATATATATATAATGATAAGAATGTAGATATATGGTGAGTGGTTACCTTGTATTTGAGTGTTCCTGAATCATCTTGATTAGCTGCCATTTGAGAGAGAGAGAGAAAGGAAGGAAAGGGGTGTTGTTATTAACAGACAGAGGGAGGAAGACCAGCTGGTTAGGGAAAGGAGTGAGGTTGGGAGTTTAAAAAGGTGCTTATGTCTAAGGAGCCAAAAAAGCAATGTTTGGTGGTTTGGGTGTCACCTCACCTTTTCCTCTCAATCTTTTATACTCAAATCAATGCCTTAATCACCTCACTTTCTCCTCTGTATGGCTTTCTTTCAGCTGTTTAACAATATCTTTGTACTTAATTTGTTTCTAATTTAGGAATAGTTTTGTTAATTCCATTAAACTTTGCTTCTATACTTCTAAAAAATGTTAATTTAGATTTCTAATCATTCACGTGCACATTCATCATTTTAAAACTGTGGAGTATATTTATAATATATAAATTAAATTGTAAACATGTGTTATTATAAATTACAAATTTAATGGTAAAATTTTTTTTATAAATATGTGTATATCAATTGTATAGATAATTTAGATCTAATGTGATAAAAATAAAGATAGTTTTAAGGAGGTTAATTCTTTTTTAGTAAATTATTCCAAATGTCTAATGTAGCAAATATATATGTGTTTATATTTTGATATACATTCTGTAAATATTTTCATATAAGATTCAAATTGATATTCATTGCCCAAATTAATAGCTAGACTAACAAAAAAACTAATATTATGTTGATATTAATTAAAACATAGTCGAAAAATTATCTATATCTAATTAAAAAGATGTTAAGCTCAAGGTCAGCTTCTTTAGCACGTCTCTAGTCTGCTTTTCTAGCATGTTTTTGGCTTAGGCTTTTTTGGCTTGTGTTTTGATCGGCGGCGTAGTCAGTTGGTTTGTGGGTTTTTGTGTCGTGGTGTTGGTTCGGGTTGTGATGGGTGTTTGGCTATGGAAAATGAATTTGCAGAATTATCTTTGGAAGATGGTGAAGAGGAGATTTTGTTGTTGCCTAGTGAATCTAAGTCTTAAAAAGCGGTGTATGATCTCTGTCTAGTTGGATGTTTTCTAACAACTAGTGTAGTTCATTTCCCAGTGAGGAGGAGTACAATAGCGAATCTCTAGCATCCATTGAAATGTGTTCATATCTCAAATTTGGGGGAGAAGAGGTATTTGTTTAATTTTTTCATAAAATGAATATTGATTGAGTACTGAATGGTGTGCCATGGACTTTTTCAACAATCATCTTTTGGTGATTCATTGATTGGAGAATGGTAAGGATCCGATGAAGGTATTGTTAGTTTTCTTGTCTTTTTGGGTGCAAGTGCATGATTTACCCTCGAGGTTTTTCTCTGAGATAGTAGCAAAGTAATTAGGGCATTTTATTGGTAAGTTTTTGGAATACAATTTCAAGCAGTTGAGTAGGGGAATGAGGAATTTTTTACGAATTCAATTTCAAATGGATGTTAGGCGACCGCTGAAGCAAAAGAAGAAGATTATGTTTTCTCTTGGGAAGTGTACTTATGTTATTTTTAAGTATGAAAGATTGACATTATTCTACTTTTTTTTTGTGTGGTTACTTAGGGAAAAATGATTTTTTCTATCTGATTAGATTACAAAAGCTTGAATGTTACAGAGTAGGGATGGGATTTGTCTCTAAAGGTGCAGTTAATGAGAGCTGTTTTGATGAGTAGTGTGTGCCTAAGGGAGGAAGGTGAGGGTGAGATAGGTGAAGGAAATCAAGGGTGATCAGATCTGGGGAGGGTGCTTTGGGAGGGGGTAAGGAAGGATTCGAGGATGAGATTGGATCCTATTTTAGGGATAAATCTGGAAGGAGCTTCGAGGAATATTCTTGGAATACATGGGGAATCTTTTAAGGGATGTGGCAGACAAATATGGAACATGATTCGAATGAGAGTCCGATTGAAAGTAGGGATGGAAAAAAAAAGACTTTGAAGGGATATTGTGAGTTATAGTGTTTCAGATGTCATAGATTCACTGGTGATCAGAGGAGTAATTTGTGGTTCGAGCTCAATTTTTATCGGCATTTGCCAAGGGGCAAACCGAGCAGTCACAATGAAAATAATTTTTTGGAACGTCTGTGGTTTGGGATTCCACGAGCTACTAGAAGACTTTAGCATATACTGAAGGTGTATAATCCCTAGGTGGTCTTCTTTATGGAGACAACTTAGTAATGTGTGAATGGAAAATGTGCATAGAGGGTGTGATTTTTTAAATGGAATTGATGTTTTGGCTGAGGGATCACGAGGGGGATTGTATTTAGCTTATAAGGGAAATTTCACAATTAATCTGAGGAATTTCTCAAAGAATAATGTCGATATTTATATTTAAAAGGATGAGGAGAGTCAGAAATGAAGGTTTATTAGGTTCTATGTGGCTCCGTTTGCAAGTAACAAAGATGATTCGTGGAATTTGTTGAGGAGTTTAGGTTGTTCTTAGGACCTGTCTTGGTTAGTGTGTGGGGATTTTAATGAGATCATGTATTCTTTTAAGAAGGTTTGGGGGTGCCAAGGGATGAGATGAGAGAAAAGGTTTTTTTAGGAGTCTTAGAAGGATGTTGGTTACTCTAGGTATTGGTTTACTTGAGAAATAGGGAATTTACTAGAAACAAACATCAGAGAACGATTGGATAGATGTGTGATGAATGTTGAACAGATGAACATGTTTTGAAACGCAGTGATTTGACATTTACCACACTCATTTTTGGATCACTGTCCACTTCTCATTCATATAGATTAGGGGAGGAATAGGTTAAGGTTGAAAAGGTTCTGGTTTGAAGTGTGCTGGGTTATTAAGAATCGTTTAAGGGAGAGGTGAAATGGATTTGGGAATCTGCCCCAGGTGATATCATTGCAAAGTTGGAATGTTTAAGTAATGGATTGGGGAAATGGACATGGACAATTAAAGTTCAAATGGAGCGTCTTAAAATGGATCTAACAAGGAACCTGGAAGAGTTGGTTGATCAGGAAAGAGATGATGAGAATATTACAGAGATCATTGACACAAAAATTCATCTTAATCTAGAAATTGATAAGGATGAAGGGTATTGGGAGGAGAGAGCACGAGTGAACTGGCTAAAGTTGGGGAATAAAAATACAGCTTTTTTCCATAATTATGCCTTGCAATGCAGAATAATGAATCATATTAGTAGTCTGTAATATGATGATGGGAGGGTGGCTATGGATAAGGATGAAATGAAGGGGATTGTTTAGAATTATTTTGAAAAATCTTTTTTCGGCAAATAGGATATGAGATACTAGTCATATTTTGTCAGGGGTAGAGGATTGCATTTCATATAATGTTAATTAGATATTGATGACCAGGTTTATGGGGGAGGAGGTTTATTCAGCCTTGAAAGGAATGGGGCCAACAAAGGCGTTAGGAGCAGATGGTTTTCTATGTTTGTTTTTTTAAGGATTGATGATCGTGATTTTCCATGATAAGTTTTATAAATTCATAATTAATAGTTCTTGAAACTAACTATTATCACGACGTAGGCAACTGTACCTATTAAACAGTAGTATAGCTTTAGCAAGACCGGATTGTCGAACCCAAAGGAACTAAAAGTACTAGTATTAACTGTCTTTTTATTATCTAGCCTAAAAATAAAAGGGTTTGTTTTAATTAACTAATTAACTAAAATAAGAAATCACAGAAAATAAAAGTGAGGAATTACTTTTGGAAAAACGATTGATTTAAGATAATACCCAAGGAAAAATCCACATAGACTTCACTTGTTATTTTGACTCCGAATCGGACGATTTATTCATTTAACTTGTTTCGTAGAAATCCTTGAGTTATGTTATTATCCCTATTCAAGACTAATAACGTCTAACCCTAGGTTTAATAATTAAAATCTCTTTCTAATTAACACCCTAAGGTTGCATTAACTCGATCTATGGATCCCCTTATTAGGTTTCACCCTAATCTGGAAAAATCTTGTCACACTATCTCTAGGCGCGCAATCAACTCCGCTTAATTATGACAAAGTTACTCTTAGACAGGGACTATTCATCCTCCAAATAAGATCATTAACTTGAATCAATATCCTGAAATACCGAAACAAGAATTAAGAGCACATAATTAAGAACAAGTTATATATTTATCATACAATTCAGAAAATAATAACAAGATTCGTCTTAGGTTTCATTCCCTTTAGGTATTTAGGGGGTTTAGTTCATAACTAAATAGGAAAACATCTCAAAAGAATAATTAATACAAAACATAAAGAAAACCCAAAACTCCTGAAGGGAAATTGAGGAGAGATCTTCAGTCTTGATGATGAATCCGGCTTCTGAGATGGATCAATCGGCTTTCTTCAAGTAATTCCTTACTCCCTACTCTCTGTCTCCTTTTATTCCTCCTCTCGGGTGTTTAAATAGGCTTTAGAATGCCTAAAAACCCTCAAACTAGCCCTTTTCTGAAGAGAACTAAACTTGGGCCGACAGGGACACGGCCGTGTGCGATTGCTTCAGGCCGTGGTCAAGACTAAGAAATAGACAGGCCCATGTTGAGGTTGTTTTAAGTCATGTTCGAGCCTATTAGAATGGCACGGGCGTGTGTTCTGCCCGTGTGATGAAGTCTAGGCCGTGTTGTTTTCCCACGTCAGCCCATTTTCTCCGTTTTTGGCCCGTTTTCTTGTTCTTTTTGCTCTCCTATGCCTATCTAAGTATAAAACATGAAATTAAAGCATTAGGAGCATCAAATTCACCAAATCTAAGGAGAAATCATTCATAAATGTGCTAAGCATGGGATAAAAATATGTATAAATTATGGTTTATCAAATACCCCTACACTTAAGCGTTTGCTTGTCCTCAAGCAAAATCCTCAATTCACAATTAAGAATTCCTTTTTCTCAACTTATAATTCCTATAAATAATATCTCAAACTAATTCATAAGTAATCATACATTGAGAATTCAACTAAAGGAATATTAAAGTTTCAAGCATTCCAAGTTGAGCATTTAATCATGAAAAATATGGGCATCTCCCCTTATTAGGTAATCACCTTTGATTCAAAATCTCACAGAGTTTAACATCCTCACTAAAGATTCACACAAATCACTCGAAGTGTTTAAGGATAATGAATGTAGCACTCAATAGTCAATATGAAAAGTTATTACCATAGGTTTGCATGAAAATCAAATCTCCACCACTATAAATTGAGATGATACATCAATCAAGAGGTCTTTAGAGGGTTGCAATAAAGTTTGGTTAGGGGGTGTGGTCACAAGCAGAAAGCAAAGGTTGGAATCGAGATTGAATTGAAAAATTACTTAACTAGAAAAATATTTAATCATCACTTGCGTACAACAGAGCTTCTTCTCGGAATATGGAATTTAAATACTTAAGCTCAAAGACAAAAGATCACTACTACTAATATGTAAACATGTATTTATTATTATTATTATTATTATTTTTAAGAATAAGTTAAATAACATAGACTAACTATTAAGAATAAGACATAGCTAAGCAATTTATTCAAATCAAATCTCGACCAAAATAGGGATCAAATTTAATTGAGAGGATTTCAACAATAATGAGTTAAGGGTTAATATTAAGGGTAATACAAGGAATGGCTTGTTATGCTCAAAGGGGTTTACTAAGGGTTAATCGTGGAGGTGGGCTTTTCATGGCATGAGTGGGTTAATCCTAAGTGCCTCTATCATCTTGACATATCAAATCAAATGGTGTGGTCTTGACATGCATAATCAAGCAAGTTCTAGAATAACAATTCAATATTGACGCACTCAAAGCAACAATAAAAAGTGAGCATGAAAGAAATAATAGATGCTCTTTAAAGGCTCAAAATCTCACAAAAATTATGGCTTTTGATGTTTAAACCTATGGATTTCAATTCAAAGTAATACCTAAACTTGGGAAAACAACCTAAATTTTTAAATTCTTAAAAATCAACTTATCATGCTTAATTCTCTAATGTCTTAAATTTTAAATAATCAATGCATGAATGCTTATGTTTTAATTCAAGATATATCAATAAAAATCATAAATTAATCAAAATTCATCCTAAAAATGATATGAGAGATTTATAAGAGAACAAGACAAAATTCAAGGATTTCTAATAGTGATATATAATTTACCCTCCACACTTAAGATGTACATTACCCTCAATGTACAAAGATAAAGTTAGTAGAAATTGTAGATAAAATATCATAAGATAGGGAGAGAAGTGAAACTTCCTGAATGGTAAATGAATGAACTCCCTAGTTTGAAGTTATGTAGAGTGGAGGAGGATACTCCGGTGGTGGTAGAGGTTGGGTTTCACAAGTGCTGCACCAAAAGAATATTATATCTCGTAGTCGAATAGGGCATGGCAGTCGTGGAGAACCTTTTCCAGTGGAGTTTGAAGTTCCTAAGTAATTGTGAGCTTTGTAGCTCTTTATAACTGTGATAAAATCAGGAACTTTTTAGGGGATGTAAAGAAGAAAAATTACTCATAAAAAATTAACCGAGATTAAAATTTGTTTATAAAACCTAAAAATAAAATAGTAACAAAAAGGAAATAAAATTAAAAGTGAAAGTGAAAATAATAAGAAAAATGACAAATAAATATAAAGATAAAATAAAATATTTAAACATCATTATCGTCGGATGGTTCGCGGGGTGGTGGTGGTGATGAGATGTGGAGGTGCTGACAAATTTGCTGTAGAGTATCATCAATGTTATCAAATCGCTGAAAACACTGCTGCTCGAATCGAGTGAGGCGCTCAGAGATGTTAGAATATGAAGCCATCGTATGAACTGGACAATTGGTGGGTGGTGACTGAGACGGTGGGTCCTCGTGTTATGGAGGGACATCATCAGTAACGTCCTCGGGGGCCTTCTCCTCGGTTGATTGGGTGAGACGATATTGAGAAGGGTAGGTTCCATGGAACTTTTTAATCATCCTTATACTTAGCATGCTCGAGATGCCTTGTGAAAACATCTGGCCAATGAGGGTAAGGGAGGATTCTTATGCCATGGTGTTAAGGAGCCCGAAGTGCTGAGCTAGTCGAGTCACGTAGGGGCCAATAGAGATGACCCCCTTCCGATGTCACTCTATTTGATAGCGAATGGCAAGGGCGATGAAATAGGCGAGGTTGAAGACGTGCCCTTGTGACATACACCATAGGAAATAGACGTCGTGGGTGTTGATGACGCTGGTGCTCTCTCGTCTCCCTGTCAGAGTGTGAGCTAAGATAGAATGTAAGTACCTTAGTGATGGAGGGAGAGCTGATGCCTTGGAGCGACTGGGGTCGTAGGTGGCCGAACGTGGTACTAATACGTCCCAACACCATGAAGGAGAACGATGAATTTGGCGGTTGAAAGCGTGGAGGTCATTCTCTTCTTTGAACTCCTCCGTGTAGAGGCCCAGTGCAGTACTGAATTTTTGGACGCTTAATTGGCAGACTAATCTACTGAGGTGAAATTAGATCGTGTCGGGATCATCATAGTTGGTCATTACGGTCTAAAGATGGAACGTTGAGCATAGTTCCATCATGAGCTTGAGATATATCGGCTCAACAATCTCAAAGAAAAGCTCTCAAGGGTCGGTAGTGAGGAGGGCCTGAATCGCATTAGCCAGTTGGACTTATTCTACTGCGGCCCAGTCGATGCAGCGACCCGCAACTAAAGGTCAGGCCTAGAGTATCTGATAGAGTTCTTCTTGAGTCCAATGGGAAACTATAGAAAGGGGTGGCGAATTTCAGCGGTAGGACCCGAGGAAGATGACGCTCCCTTCCTTTTCTTCGAAGCGGGGACGACGGCTTTTGATAAATGCCAAATTATACATATTGTTACCCCAAGTACTTAGCATATTTATGGATATTTATTATTAGATTTGTGGATTTTGGTGCTCTTAATCCGGTTATTTCATGTTTTGTACTCAGGAGAGCACCAAGAGTTAAAAGGAGCTAAAAACGAGCTTAAAAGAGACAAAAAGGACCAAATCAAGAAGATCACACTGCCTAAGCCTTGCCACATGGGCTGATCACACGTTCGTGTCTGTCGAGGCTGTCGTCCAAAGATTTCATGATTCACACGGCCTGGCCATTGACCCATATGGCCGTGTGAAATTTAGCGGAACGAACACGGCCTGGCAAACACATTACACGGCTGTGGCACACGGGCGTGTCTCTTTTTCAAAGAGTTGTATTTTACACGGAAAAAGGATACTTAAGGAAGAAGAAAGCCAATCTAAAGCCTATATAAACACCCTAAGTATGACCTACAAAGAGGACTTTTCTGACGCTTCTAGAACCTTTCTGGAACACAGAACCACACGCCAGGAATTACTTGAAGGAAGTTAGACTATCCATCCCAAAAACCGGAGCTACTCCAAGACTGAAGATCTCTCTCAGAATCCCTTTAGGAGTTTTTAAGAGTTTTCTTCATGTTTTGCTATTTTTATACTTTTGAGATGTACTCTTATTTTATTATGAACTAAACCCCTTAGATACCTAAGGGGAATGAAACCTATGATGGATCTTGTTATTATTATCTGAACTATATGATAAATACTTGATTTGTTCTTAATTATGTGTTTCTAATGCTTGAGTTAATATTCCGGGTATTGACTCATGATTTAATGTGCTTATGCAGAGGAGGAATAGACCCTGCCTAAGAGTAGATTTGACATAATTAAGCGGAGTTGATTGAACGCCTAGAGATAGGGTTACGAGATTTTGCCGAATTAGGGTGAAACCTAATATGGGAGTCCATAGATCGATTTACTGCTTCCTTAGGGGTTTTAATTAGAAAGAGATTTCAATTAATTCAACTGAGGGTTAGGCGTTATTAGTCTCGAAAGAGATAATAATGTAAGTTAGGAAGTCTCACGGATCAAGTCAAGTGAATAAATCGTCTGGTTCAGAGTCAGATAACAAGTGAAATCTAGGTGGATTCCTCTTTGGGTGTCGTCTTTATCAATTACTTTTCTTCAAGTCTTTTCCAAATCTTTTCTTCGCTTTAATTAAATTAGTTAATTAGTTTAGATAATTAGTTTAATAAACAAACCCTTTTTATTCCTAGGCTAGATAATAAAAAGATAGTTATTACTAGTACTTTTGGTTTCCTTGGGTACGATATCCCAGTCTTGCCATTACTATACTATTGTTCGATAGGTGCGCTTGCCTTTTCGTTGTGATAATAGTTAGTCTAGGTTTGATCTTCATTATAAATATTTATTACTTGTTACGAATCACGCGATCAGCTTTCTTTCCACCTGAAGATGACATGGTATATCTACAAGCAAAACCATTATTTCGTCTTGATGAATGGACCAGGTAAAAAGTAAACAAATTCAAAAAGGAAAAAGTCATGAATTAGAACTAATAATTTTAGCCACAACTACTAACAGACGTAACCAAAACAATTAATTTTATAGCTTAATTTCGTGGTATTAGCATGATAATGGTATGAGTTTCATAAAAATGGCAAAGAACTCTATGGAAACAAAGAATGGATGAATGTAACATATTTTATTGATGAAAAATGTCAACGCAAAAGGCATGAGTATTTCCATTATCCTAACCATGAATATTCACTTTTAAACTAGTCAAATGGAGCAGAGAAATCATGCAAAGAGTAAAAACTTCAACATGAAATAGATGATAAGTACTCTAGATATGAAATTTGAGTGATAGAAAAATGGAAATAACATGAAAAATGTAGATTACTATGATAAATAGTATTAGAAATCAGCAAATAAAAGAGAAAAGAGTAAAATCAGTAAATAAAAGAGAAAAGAGTAAACAAACACTAGAAAGAGGAGTTTGGGAGTCAAAATTTTGAGTTGAAGGCGGCACACGGGCGTAGCAAGGAGGCCGTGTGGAGTTGCAGCGGCTAGGGTTAGGGATTTTAGGTGAGGAAGATGATGAATAGTGAGGGGTTTTTATAGATTTTGGGGTACATGGCCAGGGGACATGCCAGTGTGTTTCGCATTTTTTTAAATTTCGGAGCCTCTGACATACAGCCCATGCCTATGTTCCTTGGGCGTGTTGATGCACACGGCCGTGTCTGTCTTCGTTTGCTTCCCCCACGCCTGTGTATGAGGGCTCACGCCCGTGTTAATTTGACAGGTTTGACCACGGGTGCTAGACACAGGCATGTCGCACGCCAGTGTTATTTTCTCAGGTTCAACCACGGTTTTAAGACACGGACGTGTTGTACGCCCGTGTTGTTTTGGCAGGATCGCCTATGGCCATGTCGCATGGCCATGGCCATTTATCGTGGCCTGTGTTTAGGAAAAATCCTTGCCCTGTTTTCGCACAGTCTAAAGCACGCCCGTGTGCATGGCCGTGTGGTTGTGGAAAACCTATATTCAAGAGCTCAGTTAGTAGGTTAAGTGTTAAATACTAAAATTTAAAGAAGTTAATACCATTAGTTCTCGGGTTGCCACCTGAGAAGCACTTATTTATAGTCTAAGCTCAACTTACCTCTCTATTGAATGGTTATGGTGGTTCGAAGAGTTTACACTCCTCATTCCTGCTATCAATCTCATCAAAATAAGGTTTTAGAAGAGTAATATTCACTTTAAACGAGCCGAATTTGGAATGATTTACCTTGACTGTACCGAATGGGAAAATGCTAAGTACTGTAAGAGGAATTTCTTCATTCGGTTTGGCAGTGGCAATGTGAGGATCTTCGGTATTTAATAAAACTTTATCTCCAAACTTAAGTTGATTTGGTGAGGTATTAAGCTCGTTCTGGCGTAGTTTTGGTTTATCATGTGTTCTCGATTTATGTGTCCTCCATTCATCTAGCTCCTCGATTCGTAGCCTTCGTTCTTCATGGATATGTCCCTTATTGTTGCTTGAACATGGCTCATGTATATCCTTCAAAATCGAACTCATTTCCTGCAAAGTAGGTTATAGCATATGTTCAGTTTTGGTAGAATGATTTATACAACCACCTTCAACTTTTAATGTGTTACTCGAATTGCGAGCTTGAAGAGTGATTGTTTCGTCTCCCACACGAAGTGTGAGTTCACCTGTGCCAACATCAATAATTGTTCTAGAAGTTGCTAAAAAGGGCGTTCCTAAAATCAAAGGAGTGTTACTATCCTCCTCTATGTCTAGAACAATGAAATCAACTGGGAATATAAATTTATCAATTTTAACAAGTACATCTTCAATAATACCCCTAGGAAATCTGATAGTTTTATTTGCTAATTGAATGCTTATCCTAGTTTGTTTCGGTTTTCCAAGACCTAGTTACTTAAACATTTTGTAAGGCATGACGTTGATGCTAGCCCCTAAATCAGCCAATGCATTATTAACATCTAAACTACCAATTAGGCAAGGAATTGTAAAACTCCCTGGACCTTTTCATTTGTTGGGTAGCTTATTCTGTAGAATAGATGAGTAAACTGCATTTAGCTCTACATGCGACGCCTCGTCCAACTTTCGTTTATTTTCTAGGAGCTCCTTTAAAAACTTCATTGCGTTCGGCATCTGCGAGAGAGCTTCAATAAACGGTAAGTTGATATGTAATTTCTTTAAAAGTTTAACGAATTTACCAAATTGTTCATCTGAGTGGTCTTTCCTTGTCGCATTAGGGTATGGCACACAAGGTTTATATTCTACACTTACCGGTTTCTGTTCAGTGTGACTTACCTCACTTTTACTCCTACTTACCATAGTTTCTTGCTTTGGTTCTGGTTCAGATGTAACTAACCCTTCCTCATTTCTAACGTTGATTGCATTGAGCTGTTCTCTTAGGTTAGGTTCAGTATTACTTGGTAAGCTACCTTGTGGTCATTCGAAAATTAATTTAGATAGCTGGCCTATCTGAGTTTTGAACCCTTGGATCGACGCTTGTTGATTTTTAAGTGCTGTCTCGATATTCTGGAAACGAGTTTCTGACACCGAGATGAATTTGGATAGCATCTTCTCAAGGTTCGATTTTTTCTCTTCTTGGTAAGGTGATTGTTGGAAGCCTAAGGGTGGTGGTGCTCTCTGATTTCCTTGGCCTCCCCATGAGAAGTTTGGGTGATTCCTCCAACCTGTATTATAAGTATTGCTATAAGGGTTATTTGGGGCTCGAGAATTATTACCCATGCTCGATCCACCTCCACTTGCTTCACATTACATCACTGAATGAACCTGTGAAGAACTAAGAAAACCATCAATTTTTCTATTCAAAAGTTCTACCTGATTTGAAAGCATGGTGACTGAATCGACGTTAAAAACGCCAGCTGCTTTCGTTGGCTTTGTTCTCATGACTTGTCACTGATAATTATTTAGTGACATCTCTTCTATAAATTCATAAGCATCTTCAGGTGTTTTATTTTTAATAGTCCCACCAGTGGCTGCGTCAACCATTTGTCTAGTCGAGGGATTCAGGCCATTGTGGAATGTTTGAACCTGTAGCCAGAGTGGTAACCCATGGTGAGGGCATCTTCTTAAAAGGTCCTTGTATCTTTCCCATGCATCGTAGAGTATTTCTAAATCCATCTGCACAAAGGAGGAAATATCATTACGTAATTTCGCCATTTTAGCCAACGAAAAATACTTTAATAAAAATTTTTCGGTCATTTGTTCCCAAGTAGTGATTGATCCTCGTGGTAACGAGTTCAACCACTGTTTAGCTTTATTCTTTAACAAAAAAAGGAATAACCGAAGACGAATGGCATCATTAGAAACGCCATTAATTTTAAATGTGTCGCAGAATTCCAGAAAATTTGCCAAGTGAGTGTTGGGATCCTCATCCTGCAAACCATCAAACTGAATAAATTGCTGTATCATTTGAATTGTGTTAGGTTTCAGTTCAAAATTATTTGCAGCAATAGCAGGCCTCACTATACTTGACTCGGTTCCTGTTAAATTAGGTTTAACATAATCATACATAGTACGAAGAGCTTGATTCTGATTTACTGGGTCAGCAACAAGCACAGGAGGCAGCGGATTTTCTTGATTTTCCGCTATCTCTTCGGTCGTATTTGGAATATTGTCCTCTTACTCTCCCTCTGTGTATCTTAGGCTTCGCCTTATTTCTCGTCGGTTTCTGCGAGCTGTGCGATCGATTTCTTCGTCAAAAGTAATGGTCCCGACGGGTTTCCTCTAGTCATAAACTATAAGAACCTGCCAGAAGAAAGAAAAAGAAAATTTAGTAACAGAAACTAAACAAAAATTTAAATTGCAGTAAAAGTAAATGGCTAAAGTAATAAAAATCAAGTGTTTTTAATATCTTAGTTCCCCAGTAACGGCGCCAAAAACTTGATCGTGATTTTTCGTGATAAGTTTTATAAATTTATAATTAATCGTTCTTGAAACTAACTATTATCACAACGTAGGCAAGTGTACCTATCGAACAGTAGTATAGCTTTAGCAAGACTGAATTGTCGAACCCAAAGGAACTAAAAGTACTAGTATTAACTGTCTTTTTATTATCTAGCCTAAAAATAAAATGGTTTGTTTTAATTAACTAATTAACTAAACTAAGAAATCACAGAAAATAGAAGTGGGAAATTACTTTTGGAAAAACGATTGATTTAAGACAATACCCAAGGAAAAATCCATCTACACTTCACTTGTTATTTTGACTCTGAATCGGACGATTTATTCATTTAACTTGTTCCGTAAAAATCCCTGAGTTATGTTATTATCCCTATTCAAGACCAATAACGTCTAACCCTAGGTTGAATAATTGAAATCTCTTTCTAATTAACACCATAAGATTGCATTAACTCGATCTATGGATCCCCTTATTAGGTTTCACCCTAATTTAGCAAAATCTTGTCACCCTATCTCTAGGCGCGCAATCAACTCCGCTTAATTATGACAAAGTTACTCTTAGATAGGGACTATTCATCCTCCAAATAAGAGCATTAACTTGAATCAATATTCTGAAATACCGAAACAAGAATTAAGAGCACATAATTAAAAACAAGTTAAATATTTATCATACAATTCAAAAAATAATAACAAGATTCATCTTAGGTTTCATTCCCCTTAGGTATTTAGGGGGTTTAGTTCATAACTAAATAGGAAAACATCTCAGAAGAATAATGAATACAAAACATAAAGAAAACCCAAAACTTCTGAAGGGAAATTGAGGAGAGATCTTCAGTCTTGATGATGAATCCGACTTCTGAGATGGATCAATCGGCTTTCTTCGAGTAATTCCTTACTCCTTACTCTCCGTCTCCCTTTAGTCCACCTCTCGGGTGTTTAAATAGGCTTTAGAATGCCTAAAAACCCTCAAATGAGCCCTTTTCTGAATAGAACTAAACTTGGGCTCGACAGGGACACGCCCGTGTGTGATTGCTTCAGGCCGTGGTCAAGGCTGAGAAATAGACACACCCGTGTTGAGGTTGTTTTGGGCCATGTTCGAGCATGTTAGAATGGAACGGGCGTGTGTTCTGCCTGTGTGATAAAGTCCAGGCCGTGTTGTTTTCCCACGTCGGCCTATTTTCTCCGTTTTTGACCCGTTTTCTTGTTCTTTTTGCTCCCCTATGCTCACCTAAGTATAAAACATGAAATTAAAGGATTAGGAGCATCAAATTCACCAAATCTAAGGAGAAATCATTCATAAATGTGCTAAACATGGGATAAAAATATGTATAAATTACGGTTTATCAATTGGGTATATTGTTCGGAGAAACGTTACTTCATATTACTTAGGAGTTTTAAACGAAGGTATGGCTTTAGAACCCTTTAATATTACCAATATTGTGTTGATTCCAAAAATTCCCCATCCGATGAATTTAGCGAATTTTAGGCTAATTAGTTTATGTACAGTTCTTTACAAAGTGGTGTCAAAGGTGGTAGCTAATCGTTTTCAAATAGTATTGAATGTTTGTATTTATGGTGCTCAAAATGCCTTTGTGTTCGGTCTATTGATATTTGATAATGTACTGTTGGTTTATGAAATCATGCAAACTTTTAGGTGACAGAGAATAGGGAGAAAGAGGTTCATAGCATTGAATTAGACATGAGTAAAGTGTATGACCAAGTAAAATGGTGTTTTTTAAGGGAGATAATGAAATGAATGGGTTTTGATAGGGCGTGGGTGGAGATTATTATGGGGTGCATTACTTTTTTTTCGTATTTAACAATTGTGAATAAGAAAGTTGGGGAGGCATTCAGATCTACTAAGAGCCTTCGGTAAGGGGTCCATTGAGAGCATTTCTTTTTTTGATATGTAACAAGGGGTTATTGGCTCTTATGATATTAGCGATGAAGGATGAACTGATAAAATAGGCTAAAGTTAGTAGGAGGGGTCTTCAAATATCGCATTTATTGTTCACCGATGATTGTGTCTTATTTGGACAGGCAAAGGAAAGGGGGGATTAGATTTTGAAAAAGGTATTAAAGGAGTATGAGGTGCGTTCGGAGCTGTGCACTAATTACGAAAAGTCCACTATGTTTTACAATTCAAATACCTTTGAAAGGGATAGGCAATTGGTTTCACGAATTTTGCGAGTTAGGTATTCGAATGGTCTAGGGAGGTACTTAGGATTATAAAATATGGTAGGGCGTAGAAAGAAGATGTCGTTCCAGATTTTAAGGGACCGTTTTAAGAAAAGAATTGATAGTTGGAGCACGAGGTATTTGTCCCAATGAGGGAATGAGGTTTTCATTACAGCCATTTTGTAGGCTATTTCGACATACTCAATGGCTTGCTTTTTTGTTACCAAAGTCACTTTGTTGGGAGCTAGAAAGTATTTTAGCAAGATTTGGTAGCAAAAAGTTGATGGAAGGCGAGGGATACATTGGTGTGAGTGGAACCAATTGTGTGAGTTGAAAGAAAATGGGGGTTTGAGGTTTAGAAGATTAGCAAAATTCAATTTGGCTTTGTTAGCAAAACAAGGCTGGCGTCTTATTAATTATCCAAATTATTTGTTAGCTTATGGTTTAAAAGCTAAATGCTACTCAAATTCTGATTTTTAAGTACCAGATTAAGGAATATACCTTCTTATACTTGGAAGAGTGTGTGGGCATCGATGGGCCTTTTACAAGATGGTCTATGTTGGAGAGTTGGTACTGGTGCCAAAATTTCAGTGTTTGGGGATACGTGGCTACCAAGGGTAGTCAATTACAAGGTGGGAAACAATATTAGTAATGCTGATGTAATAATGGTTTCGGATTTAATAGATAGTAACTCTAGAGAATGGAAAGTGGATGTGATTAAAAATACATTTTCTAATATTGATGCGGCTAGAATCCTTCGAGTTTGTTTAGCTAAGGAGGCGCATAATGATTTTCTAGTTTAGAAAGGAGAACCTTCGGGGGAGTTCTCGATATGGACTAGGTATAAGATGCTTCTAGCAGGTAATACAAATCCTAGTTCTAATTACATCCAAAATGATTCCAGGGCTTTTTATAGAAAATTATGGAGTTTAGATCTATTTGCTAAGCAAAAAATTTACAATTTAGAAAATTTCTTGGAATTTTTTTACCTACTCTAACTAATTTATATTACAAAAGATTAGTGGCCAGTGCATTATGTCCTAGATATGGAGGTGCTGTGGAGAGAAAAGACCATGTATTTCGAGAGTGCTTGAAAATTTTGAAAAATTTAAACATTGTATGGCCAGTGACAAGTTCTAATTCAGACAATAGGGAGTGGCTTACCTGGTTTTTCAAGAATTGTTCAATTAACCATTTTCGTCTTTTGTGTTGTGCGTTGTTGATAATCTAGACAGAAAAGAATAAGTGCATGCATGAGGGAAAACAAACATCTGGAAGAGGTATTACTAATTTGATTCTCATTCATATTCAGGAATTAGATGGGTTAGAAGGAAGGGTACCTACAACGAGTTGTATGACTATAGGGTGGAGCCCTCCGATGGGGATGAGTGTTAAGATTAATTTCAACGCGGCTTACAACTTCTGACAGTACAGATTTGGGTCGGGGATGGTAGTTAGAGACGCCGATGAAGGGGGTTTTAGCCTCGAAATCAGTACCGAACAGGGATGTATTGTCATCGTTTGCAGCTGAGGCTCCGGCATGTTCTCAGGCGGTGCAAATAGGGGTGGACATGGGGTTGTCATCGTTGATGATTGAGGGTGATGCATTGTCAATTATCAAGAAGTGACAGTCAACCGAAGTTGATAAATAAAAAAATAAGGGCTTATATCAGAAATATCCAACAGAATAAGATAGAGTTTCAGAATATTTACTTCAAATATACCCAAGGATGGCGAATTTGGTGGCTCATAAGATAACTATAGAGAGTTTGAAGAAAGGGGAACAGGTTTACTTAGAGGGGAGAGTGCCTAACTATGCCTTGAGCTCACTAGAGGCTTACCGGTGGAGGGTTAGACAGCTGAATTAAGAAAGTACTCTTGAACGACTCTTGAGTCAGGGAAGAAGACGACGAGGATGGAGAGAATCTGAAGGGAAAAGTCAAATTTCTCTTAGGAACTGGAATTGCGGTATGACAGAAATGAAGGAACGAGAATAGGCAGTGGGGGACAGTTCAGATTAGACAGGACTAGATATTTCTTTTCTGTTTTAATTTTTTCTGTTTTTCTTTTATTTTTTGCTGCTAACGGATTGGGGCCAACAGTATAGGCTTGGGGCTGTGTTTTTAGTTTTGGTTCTCATAAGTTTTTAATAAAATTCCAATCTGATTTCTTTCAAAATAAAATAAAATAAAACATAAGTGAATCTAGAGAGGTAGGTAAGGGCTTTGGTTAACTTCAATGGATAAATTGCCTTTTAGTTCTCTTATAAATGATATAATCAAAAATTAATATCTGATAAAATTATATTTTATCCTCAAAAATAATTTTTTTTATTTAGCACATTAAAAGAATGATAAAAGGATAAATTAATTTAAGATAAATTTATACTTTGACCTCAAAAACAATTATAATTCAATTCAATTTCTTTTAAAAAAAATTCTTGCTCCACCTTTAAATTAAAATATATTGAAAATAGAAAATTTAGTAATTAAATTTAACAAAAAATTTAATAGTTAGGTGATGATGATTCACTTAACTAACTAAAATCACGACAAAGGCAAGCGCACTTATCGAATAATAGTATAGCTGGTGTGACTGGAATATCGTATCCACGAGAACTAAAAGTACTAGTACATACTATATTTCGATTATCTAACTGGTAAATTGAAGAAGTTTATTTTAATCTAAAATTATCTAAACTAATTATTAAGAACTCGACAGAGAATAAAGTAAGAAAATAATTAAATAAACCGATGAGAGAGACAATACCCAGGAAAGACTCCACCTAGACTTCACTTATTATTCTGAATCTAAATTTAAACGATTTATTCACTTGCCTTGATCCGTAGAAATCCGTAAATTATATTAGTATCACTTTCAAGAGAAAAAAAACTAACTCTAGGTTGATTAATTGAAATCTCTTTCTAATTAAAACCACTATTGTCGCATTAACTCGTTCTATGGATTCCCCTATTAGATTTGACTCTAATCTGGTAGATTTATGTCATCTTATTTCTAAGATTGCATGCAACTCTACTTAATTATGATAGATCTACTCTTAAACAGGGACTTTTGCTCCACTGAATTAAGCACATCAATCATGAATTAATATTCTAAAAACATTAAAACATGGAATAAGTACACATAATTGAGATCAAGAATTCAAGTATTTATCATGTAATTCAGAAAATTAAATAACAAAACCCATCATAGGTTTCATCTTCCCTAGGTATCTAGGGAATTTAGTTCGTACTTTGGGAGAAAAACATCTCAAAATTAGGAAAACTACAAAACATAAAGAAACCCAAAAACTTCTAGAGAAGTTGACTGGGGATCTTCAATCTTGAAAGAGATCCTGCTTCTGAGTTGATTCCAATGGCGTTCTTCGAGTAATTTCTTCGTTCTAGTCTGCGTGCTCCCTTAGGACTTTTTCTAGTGTGTATTTATAAACTTTAGAATGCTCAGAAACCATAAAAATTAGTTTTTTCCTCATGTTAGGGAAACAAGGTTCGAAATCGATAAGGGCTCGCACATAGGCGTGAGGCCAGCCTGTGGCTCACACGGGCGTGTGCTCAACTCGTGTGGGAATGCCCAGGCCGTGTGGTTCTTGAAAAGAGCTCACTTTGTCTGATTTTGGCCCGTTTTTCGCTCCTTTTGCTCCCCTATGCTCTCTTAAGTATAGAAACATGAAATTAAAGGATTAAGAGCATCAAATTCACTAAATTATATAATAAATCATCCAAAAACATACCAAGCATGAGATTAAAACATGTTACTTTTATGGTTTATCAAATATCCCCGCACTTAAGTGTTTACTTGTCCTCAAGCAAAATCCTCAACTCACAATTAAAACTAATCTTTCCCAACTCATAATTCTCATCGATAATGTTTTATCATAATTCACAAATAATCACATATTGATAATTCGACTAAAAGAGTACTAAAGGCACAAGCAATCTAAGTCGAACATTTTTAAAGCATGAAAACATAGGTATTTCCCTTATCTAAGTAATTACCTTTAATTCAAAATCGTCAAGAATTGATATTCTCACTAAAGATTCACTCAAATCACTCAAAGTGTTTAAGGTTCAAAAAATAAGCACTCAATAGTCAAACATGAAAAGTCATTACCATATGCTTGCATGAAAATCAATTCTCCCCGCTGAGAATCTAAGATAGAGGTGGCGGGCCTCAGCGGATGCGCTCGAGAAGGAGGTCGCTCCGGGACCCTTCCGCTTTTTCAAAACGGGGATAGTGATCTTAGCCTTATCACATGTGTTCCTCATAATGTACCTGCAAGAAAGCAATCAAATAAATTAAATTAACAAACCAAAAAAATAGAAATAAGCTAAGAGAATATCAAAATTTAGGTTAAGCTCAACAATTAGACAGATAAAGAATTGGACTGTGAATATAATAAGCCTAAGAAACAACATGCTAGTACTAACCAAAAACCAATAATGAGCAATAACATTCATAAAGAAAGAGACTAGCAAGAACAATATTAAAATAACAACAATAAACAAGTAGGAATAATTTATAATACAGCTAATACTAATAAGAAAAAACATGAGAATGATAACTATCTAATCTAACTGTACTAAATAGGAATCAATATCATCAACTAATGAAAATAAAAAAAATACTAACATAGAAAACTAAAGAATATAAACTTAAAAATAACAAAAAAGAATAAAATGAGACTTAAATAAAATAAAAATAAATGAATAAATAAATAAATATAAAATAAGATCAAGAAAAAGGGTAAAAGGGGACAAAACCGATGGTGGGATACTGGTGGTGGTCGGAGTGAAGGGTGCGGCGGTGGAGCGGGATGTGCGTGTGGGTGCACGAACGAGGGAAGGAAACAGTGTACAGCAAGGGAAAATGGGCTGGGACTGGGGAGGTCCAGGCGGTTTGGTGGGTGGTTTGTTGGTGTGTTTGACGAGGTGAGGAAAAGGTGGTGAGGGTGGCTTGTCGGGGTTGAGTTTGAAAGGGAGAGGAGGATGAGGTTCGTGAGTAGAAGGAGGGCCGAGAGAGGGTACGCGCAAGGGAGTGATCGGCGAGAGAGAGGGATGGTGAACGGTGACCGAAGTGTGGGGACATGGGGGTGTTGCGGTGGCTAAGGTTTGGTGCTTAGGGAGTTAGGAAGAAGAAGACAAAAAAATAAAGTAAAAGGAAATTAGGGTTTAACTAGAGGACACGGTCGTGTGAGGCCTATGTTGGGCCATATAGCTGTGTGGTGTTTTTCAGCCCGTGTGCATTAAAAATTCAAGCCCAGTCTTCACACGGCCTAGGACACGCCCGTGTGT
The DNA here is from genome assembly GCA_025698475.1 of Gossypium anomalum. Classification (NCBI taxonomy): domain Eukaryota; kingdom Viridiplantae; phylum Streptophyta; class Magnoliopsida; order Malvales; family Malvaceae; genus Gossypium; species Gossypium anomalum. The sequence goes on along the minus strand of CM046963.1, from coordinate 16,897,869 downwards.
CTCAGCCGTGTTGTCCACACGACCATGTCACACAACCGTGTTCATTCTCCTTCGCTTCTCTCATACGGCCATGTGCTTTACTCGTGTAACTCTCTGACTTGTTTTAATTTAAAAAAAAATAAGCTTCATGTTTCACACAGCCTAGGGCACGCCCGTGTAGACTATTTTAGTCCTGTCTCGGTCGAATTTTGAAAAAAATTAAGACCTAGGATCCACACAGCCAAGGACACGCTCGTGTGTCCAGGCCGTGTAACTCATTATCGATTTTCTTCAATTTTAAAAACTAAGTCAAAAGATCCATATGGCTAAGGACAGGCCCGTGTGTCCAGGCCGTGTGGGTTTTAAAAATTATTTTTTTAATTTTAATAAAAAATATTATGATATAAAATTAAGAAATTAGTAGTGTTAGCACTCGGGTTGCCTCCCGAGAAGCACTTATTTAAAGCCTAAGCTCAACTTACCTCGTATTTGCACGGTCACGGTGGTTCGCATAGTTGAAACTCCTCTTTCTCGCTATCAATTCTTTTATTCAAATAAGGTTTACCTTGAAAGTACCGAATTCATAATGTTTTACCTCAACTGTACCGTATGGAAAGACATTGAGTACCGTAAAAGGAGTTTCTCCATTCGTATTAAGCTCTAAAGTGGTAATTCGAGGGTCCGTTTTATTTAACAGTTCTTGGTCCCCAACCTTAAATTGGTGTGTTCCATCCACATGTTCGTCAAAATGTCGTTTTGTTTCTGCATCGTGTATTCTTGGTTTCTCCTTGTCATGTGTCTGCCATTCATCTAGTTCATCAATCTATAGCCTTCGTTCTTCATAAGTTGTTCTATTTTTGTTGCATGAGCTGGAATGTGGCTCTATCACATTTTTTTGAGAGATTTCCTGCAAAGAAGGTTGAGCCAAAAGGTTACTTACATTAATAGGACTCATATAATCATATTGATTACTAGATAACTTAGCAGAATCACGAGCTTGGAGTTTAATCGCTTCATCGCCTACACAAAGTATTAATTCTCCTATACCAACATTAATAATAGTTCTAACAGCTGCTAAAAAGGGTTGTCCTACAATTAAAGGTACGTCACTATCCTCATCCATGTCTAAAACATCAAAATCAACTAGGAATATAAATTTATCAATTTTCACGAGTACGTCTTCAACAATACCCTTAGGAAATTTAATGGTTCTATCTGCTAATTGAATACTCAACCTAGTTTTTTTGGGTTTCCCAAGACCTAGTTGTTTAAACATTTTATAGGGCATGATATTAATACTTGCCACTAAATCAGCCAAAGCATTATTAACATTTAAACTACCAATTAAATAAGGAATAGTAAAACTCCCTAGATCTTTCAATTTGTTGGGTAGTTTATTCTGCAGGATAGCTAAGCAAAATACATTTAACACCACGTGCGGTGAATCATCTAACTTCTGTTTGTTTGCCAAAAGCTCATTTAAAAATTTTACGGAATTGGGCATCTACGAAAGAGCTTCAATAAACGGTAAGTTAATATGCAACTTTTTCAGAAGTTTAAGAAATTTAGCAAATTGTTTATTTGTGTGGTCTTTCTTTGTCGCATTTGGGTATGGAACATGAGGTTTATACTCCTTACCTACTGGTTTTTGTACACTGTGACTCACCTCAACCTTACCTTAACTTTCCACACTTTCTTGCCTTAGTCCTGGCTCCGGTTCAACTAACCCTTCTTCATCTCGAACTGTAATTGCATGAAGCTGCCATTTGGGGTTAGTTTTGGTGTTGCTAGGTAAGCTACCTTGTAGTCTTTCTAAAATCAGCTTAGCAAGCTGACATATTTGATTCTCGAGCCCTTGAATCGATGCTTATTGATTTTTAACTATTGTTTCGGTGTTTTAGAAATGGGTTTCTGACACCAAAATAAATTTCGTCAACATCTCCTCAAGGTTCGGCTTCTTCTCTTGCTGGTAAGGTTGTTGTTGGAAGCTTGGAGAGGGTTGTGGTCTTTGATTTCTTTAACCACCCCAAAAGAAATTTGGATGGTTCATCCGACCTGCATTATAAGTGTTACTATATGGATTATTCTGAGGTCTAGAAATATTACCCATATAGTTGACTTGTTCATTCTCTGTGCTAGGGCTGTAGGATAGACCTTCTGGATTGTTCATCCCTCTTCCATTTGTATCACACTACATCACTAGATGTACCTACATAGAACCATATAAACCATCAATCTTTTTACTCAAAAGTTCTACCTAATTCGACAACATGGTGACCGCATCAACGTTAAAAACATCGGCTGCTTTCATCAGCTTTGTCCTCATGACTTGCCACTGATAATTATTCAGTGACATCTCTTCTATAAACTCATCAGCCGCTTCAGGTGTTTTGTTATTTAAAATCCCACAGGCGGCTGCATCGATCAATTTCCTAGTTGAGGGGTTTAAACCATTATAAAAGGTTTGAACTTGTAACCATAGAGGTAACCCATGGTGAAGGCACCTTCTCAATAAGTCCTTATACCTCTCCCATGCATCATACAGAGTTTCTAAATCCATTTGCACGAAGAAAGAAATATCATTCCTCAGCTTGGCTGTCTTAGCTGGTGGAAAGTATTTTAATAAGAATTTTTTGGTCATTGGCTCCCATGTAGTGATAGAACCTCATCGTAGGGAGTTCAACCACTGTTAAATCTTATTCCTCAATGAGAAGGGAAATAATCGAAGGCGAATGGCATCATCAGAAACGCCATTTATCTTAAAAGTGTCGCAGAATTCTAGGAAATTAGCCAAATGAGTATTTGGGTATTCGTCCTGCAAACTATCAAACTGAACAAACTGTTGAGTCATTTGAATAGTGTTAGGTTTCAGTTCAAAATTATTTGCAGCAATCGCAGGTCTAACAATACTCGATTCGGCCCCAGTTAAATTGGGCTTAGCATAATCGTACATAGTACGAGGAGTAGGAATTGTGGCAACTACAGGAGGTAGCTGATTATTTTGATTTTCAGCTATCTCCTCAGTAATATTAATGATTTCCTCTCGCTCTTCCACTATACTTTGTTGACTCTGCCTCGTTTCTCTACTGTTTCTGCGACCTATACTTTTGATCTCACTATCAAATACGAGAGGTCTTGACGGGTTTATTCTAGCCATATACTAAAAGAACCTGCCAGAAGCAAACAAAAGAAAAATTAGAAAACAAAATTAAACTAAAAATAAAAATAAAATGCAATAAAGTAAAAAAAAATGGCTAAATTAATAAAAATTAAGTGTTCCTAATATTTTAGTCCCCGAAAACAACGCTAAAAACTTGATGATGATTCATTTAGCTAACTAAAATCACGAAAAAAGGCAAACGCACCTATCGAATAATAGTATAGCTGGTGAATCGGGAATATCGTATTCATGAGAACTAAAAGTACTAGTACTTACTATCTTTCTATTATCTAGCCAGTAAACTGAAGAAGTTTGTTTTAAGCTAAAATTATCTAAACTAATTATTAAGAACTTGACATAGAATAAAGTAAGAAAATAATCGAATAAACCGACGAGAGAGATAATACCCAGGAAAGACTCCACTTAGACTTCACTTATTATTCTAAATCTGAATTTAAATGATTTATTCACTTGCCTTGATCCGTAGAAATCCCTAAATTATATTAGTATCTCTTTCAAGAGTAAAAGTAACTGACTCTAGGTTGATTAATTGAAATCTCTTTCTAATTAAAACCCCTATTGTCGATTTAACTCGTTCTATGGATTCCCTTATTAGATTTGACTTTAATCCAGTAGATTTATGTCATCCTATTTCTAGGATTGCATGCAACTCCACTCAATTATGGCAGATCTACTCTTAAATGGGGACTTTTGCTCCACTAAATTAAGCACATCAATCATGAATTAATATCATGAAAACATTAAAACATGGAATAAGTACACATAATTGAGATCAAGAATTCAAGTATTTATCATGTAATTCAGAAAATTAAATAACAAGATCCGTCATAGGTTTCATCTTCCCTAGGTATCTAGGGAATTTAGTTCATATTTTGGGAACTACAAAACATAAAGAAACCCAAAAACTTCTAGAGAAGTTGACTGGAGATCTTCAATCTTGAAGGAGATCCTGCTTTTGAGTTAATTCCAACGGCATTCTTCGAGTAATTTCTTTGTTCTACTCTGCGTGCTCCCTTAGGTCTTATTCTAGTGTGTATTTATAAACTTTAGAATGCTCAGAAACTCTAAAAATTGGCTTTTTCTGCGTGTTAGGGAAACAGGGTTCGAAATCGACACGAGCTGGCACATGGGCGTGTGGCCAGCCCGTGTGGCTCACACGAGTGTATACTCAACCAGTGTGGGAATGCCCAGGCCGTGTGGTTCCTGAAAATAGCTCGTTTTGTTCGATTTTGGCCTGTTTTCCGCTCGTTTTGCTCTATTATGCTCTCTTAAGTATAGAAACATGAAATTAAAAGATTAGGAGCATTTAATTCCCTAAATTATATAATAAATCATCCAAAAACATGCCAGGCATGGGATTAAAACATTTTACTTTTATGGTTTATCATTAGGGTTGGTCAAATATTTTAATTTGGTCAATTTTAAATTTTATATTTTTTGAATTTTAAAATATCAATAATGATCCAAATGATAGTAGTATTCTCTTGGTTAAATTATGCTATTACTCATGTATTATGTGTAAAGTTGTAGATTTGATCTATATTCTTCAATTTGATCATCCTCAGTCTCTATACTTTTTGAATTTTGAGATTTTGATCTTGATACAAATGTCATTCGTTAAATTCATTAATTGACCTTTTTTAGTAACATGTGAAAAAAGTTGACATAATATTACATATGTACTAATATGTTTGGGACATAAAATTTAAATAAAAGAATAAAACTTAATAAATTTAACAATTATCGAATTAAAATTTTAAAATTTATAAAATACATAAATTAAAGTATAAAATGCAGCGACTTGAAACAGTGGCTCCAAGTTAATGACCTTTCTGTGAGCATACAAATATTGCATTGCTGGTTGTGTCTAGAAAACTCCTAGATGCATGGGATTTACCTTACTTAGGATGGGATTGATTTTCATCCCTATCAAAAAAAAGAAGAAGCTAAAGTTGAAATATAGCATTGTCATCCAAACTTTAATTATTCAAGAAAGGAGCATGGTGATAGATTAAAGAAACGGGGTTAGGTAATTCATTAAAAGCAAATCCACTTGAATGCTTACTCTATCAATTATAGTGTTGCAACTAACATGTTTGAATTGTCGTCAATTCAATTTAAAAATCACACCCATCACCTTCAATCCTATACTTTTTAATGTTCCTTCTGAGTCATGCCCACTACCACAATAATAACTATATCTATCACTTCCATCAATTTGAGGAGATTCGAAATTTAAAAAGATGAAGTAAAAAAAGAAAATAAAGTTTATTAAATTATAAATTTTGAGAATAAAAGACAGGAATTTTATATTAAAGGAATTTAAATTGAATTTTAAAAAATTTTGGGAGGCCAAAAATATTATAAAATAATAAAATTATACTACTCAATATTGAGTAGTTTGGGTTTCTGAAAATATATATATATATATATATATATATATATATATATATATATATATAATTCGGGTTAAAAGAGTATCACTGGTGTTTTATATAATCAAATAAATGCTCAGTCTAAAATTATTGATGAACTATGACCAAAAAAGAAAAATTCCATGAAGCCAGAATCTCAATTTCTATGATGTTGTAAAAATATTAAAACTGTGTTTTGTACAACCCACCACATTCCTCAACATATGAAAATAATGAACCAATTAATTTTGGTAAAATTTAAAATTTAATTTATACATATATTTTTTTATAATTACGGGAGATTTTATTTTTATACTTAAAAACATTAAAATTTAAATATTTTTTTAAAAAATTCTTATCCAATCTTTAATATTGTTATTATTTTTTTTCAAAATTTAAATTACATTCATATAGACACAATATGATTAACAAGAAATAAACATACCAAATTGATAAATTTTAACTAAAATATTATCTATATTAATGGTTGAATTAAAATTTTTAAATTTAAAAATATAAAAGAATTTTATTTTTTTTTTATTTTTAAAGTATAGACCTAAACCTCAAATTTTATCAAACTACATGATCTGATAGCATATTTTAATTTTAATCTTATTAAACATCAATAATAATAGTATCAAATTCATGGTTAAAAACCAAGAAAACATTGCACTTAAAAATATTTAGGTTAACAACTTTGAACATAACAATTCTACAATCATAAACACCCAAAAAATTATTAACTTTCATGGGTCGGGCTTCCCGGCTCGGCCCGAAGGCCAGCCCGAAATGTGGGAGGGTTTGGGCAAAAATATAGGCCCAAAAAATGGGCTTGGACAAAAAATAAGGCCCATTTAAAAAATGGGTTGGGCCTTGGGTAAGGTATTTTTAGCCCAGGCCCGGCCCGAATTCACTAAAGGACAAAAAAAATTTACTTTTTTTTTAAAAAAATTTTTTGAATGTTATTTTCTTATTGTTTTCTCCCTATTTTGTTACCATTTTACTATTATGTTACTATATTTTGTTGTTATTGTTTAGATATTATATAAAACTTATTTTATTGTTAATTTTGTTATTATTCTAAAGGCATTTGTTAATTTTTTTTATTATTTTAGAGGAATTTACTTGTTAAGTTGTATCTATCTTAGTGTTATTTAAGTCTACATATTTTTTAAAATTTATTTTCAATTTGTTGAAAAATATTTATTTTAATGTTTTTAGTATTTTTAATGTATTATATATATTTAAAAATAATATAAAAATTAATACGGGCGGGGCCCAAAAAACGGGCCTAAAATTTTGCCCAAACCCGACCCGACCCATGAACACCTCTAGTAGATGGTTTAATTAAAAAAAATAAAGCATACTTTAAGTCATTCTAAAATAAAGTCGTTCTTATTTTGATCACTTTAATTTGTTTTTGTCAATTTAATCATTCTAATTAAGATAATTGTTTAAACCGATCGCTGCCGTTAAAAATTTCATTAATACACTAACGAATTGTTGACGTGATTTTTTTTTTTTACTTTTGACTAAAATTAGAGACATTTCTTTAATTAGTCCAAAACATTTATTTATTTGCAACATAAGAACCATCAATCCTTGTCACCACCCAACACCCATCTCCCCCATCTCTATCGCTTCTCGCTCTACTGCCCCGCACCATAGGATCCCTGTAGTAAAGTATTTCACAACACCTTAACATAAGCTGAAATACTTTCTCTTACTTAGCAGCAAAATTGGCCTTTTTTTTAAATGGAGTTTGATTTTTATACCCAGGATAAAAATTGGATATGGTATTTTATCATTAAGTTTCATTTCATGATGGTATAATGGCTTAGTATTATAAGATTGAATCAAAATCGAAACTTGAAAAATGAAATTATGCTTTCAATTAATTTTGAAAATTTGAGGACTAGTTTCCAATTTTATAAGCAGATTTTAAAAATTATAAGCAAAAATATAAAACATAACTCCAAAATGGAGAGTGCACTGGCATTGATTCAGACCAATTCTTTAAATTATTGCTCAAATTTGAAATTAGTTCCTAATATTTAAAATATTCTAATTAAGTTTTTTGTTACAGGGATTTTACGGTGTGAGGCAATGAAGTAAGGAGCGATAGAGATGGGGGCGATGGTGGGTGTTGGACAGTAATGAGGATTGGTGATTCTTATAGTGAGTGTTGATTGGCAATTAAGATTGAGGGTTCTTATATTATAAATAAACTAAAAAAAAGTAATTTGAATTAATTATAAAGAGATTCTTAACTTTAATTAAAAGTAACAAAATGTCGCATTAACAATGTGTTAGTGAATTAACAGAATCCTTAACTATAATGACCAATTTAAACAATTATCTTGATTAAAAGACTAAATTAATAAAGAAAATTTAAAGTAACCAAAATAGAAAATTAGGTTGTTAACCAAAAGAAAAGCATGGTAAAAGCCTCACGCACGCAAGTATTAAGATATTTGGTAATGGAGTGGTTGGCAGAGAACATTATAGTTTCTGGTCTTCTTCCCCAACAAGTACGTATGTTGTTCAACAATCGGTCAGGTATCTTTTATTACTTGGTATGCCACAAAATAGACAGATCGTGAGACCAAATATCAAAATTAGTACCCCTCCTTCGGCCATTTTGTTTCCTTATAATGTAAACCACCATTAAAACTCCAAATCTACCCACTTTAATTTTTCAATCCACATTCAATTCTTCAACCAATTTATATAAAAATATAGAATAAGGCCTTATTTGGTAAATTGTTAAAAAGCTTCAATCAATTAAAACTTAATATTTTCAGTAATTTATTTTTTTATACACATTTGATAACTCATAATGAAATTACTAGATAGAATTTTTTTAAAAAAAAAAACAGTGAAAAATGATAAGTAGATAAAGATTTACTTATCATGTCATAGAGAATAAAATTAATAATTTTTTATTTTATATTATTTCATTTAAAATTATATCATCATTTACCAAATATATTAATTATATTTAATATTTAATTTTACGTAATACACCAAACATATTTTATAACATTAATTTAAATATTTAGATTTTTAATATTTGTATTTTTCACCACTTAATTTTTTGATAAAGCTTCATTGTAGTTTATGATAGGCTTATTGATATGATATTTTTAATGTTGATAATGTAACAACCCATTTTTCAGTGAAATAGGAACATTGATTTCGGTACCATAAATTTGATCTGAAAATAAGGTTTATTTTTATTTCATTATATAGTCCATATTATAATAGGCATGTCATGTGAAAACGTTGATATGAAAATTTTATCAATTAAGTGTTTAATTACGAGAAGGACTAAATTGCATAAAATGTGAAAGTTGAATTCTAGTAGCTGTAAGGATTAAATAGCTATGGAATTCAAAACTAGAGGTCCTTATATGGCAATTAGACCATTAAAGAAGTATGTAGATTTTTTTTTATGACTCATCCATGGAAATATAAAAAAAGGGCAAGGATTAAATTGGAAATTGCAAAATACTTAATTAATTAAAAGATGAAAAGAAAATATCATCTTATTTTTGTCATCTTCAACCTAAAATTCTATGGAAACCTTAGGAGAGAGAGGGGAAACTTTTAAGGCTTAATTGGATAAGTTTTCTTGTCCCGTTTTTAGTAATTTTAATATTTTTTAAACCGGGATAGCTTAATCTCTCTATTTGAGGGATTAATTTGAAAATTTATCAAAGTATGAAAAATGGGTCAAGGATGTATACGCTGAAAATTAGAAATTTATGGTAGAAAATGAAAGGTTGTTGATAGATAAACAACTTTTACAAAGTGATTTTTGATGGAAACTTGGTTTAGGGACTAAAATATAAACATGTGAAATTGAAGAAAAATTCTGAATTTTTATGAATATATGTGTTGTAAAATTTGTAATGGGATTTTGGTTAGGCTTGTAATAAGGAGTAAATTGCACAAGTTTCATTTTTTGAGCCTAGGGATGAAATCAGAATTTATGGAATAGTTAGGGGCAAAATGGTAATTTTGCCTAGGACGTAATTGAGTCTATTTATATATGAAATGTGTGAAATTGATGGTTAAATTCATTTATATAGATTTGAACAACAATAAGTCGAGGTTAGATTGAGGGAAAGAAAAGGTTTCGAATTAGTAGATTTCTAACGCGAACAACTGTCGAGGTAAGTTCGTGTAACTTAATCCGGCATGTAAATATGTTTAATTGAATATTGTGTTGTATGGAATGTGACTTATATTTATGTACATTACTTGAATGTTATAATGAGAAATTTAATACGTGCTTGATATAGTGAAAAAAGGGTAAGTCCCGATTGAATATTGAATTCCGATGATTATATGCGCTTTCCCGAAACTAATAAGGTCCTACATTTGTTGCGGACGGGATTTAGCTTGGACGAGTAATCCCATTAACCTTGTTATAGAAAGGATTTAGCTCGGACATGTATCCTGATATAATACCTCTGAGTATACGTTATGATTAGGGTTTAGCTTGGACTGGTAATCCTAATTAAACTACTTAAGCATACGTTATATAAAGGATTTAGCCTGGATTGTTAATCCTGTTATACGATATGTGGCTTGAGAGTGTGTTCCTTGATAAAGTACCCTAACATGTACCATCGAATAAGAATTGACGGATTATGCAATCGTACACCTCGAGTGTACTACTTGAGCATCCATCGGAATTTCAATGATTCAATAGACATATAACTTTAGATTACATGCTTAGTAAGTTCGTATAACGTAAACTAAACATGGCATGAGAATTATGAGATGAAATTATAATGTCCTGAAAGTGTATTGCTTGATGAGCTCATCTATTCTTACTTGATGTATATGTAAACTTTGTGACTAACATGTTTGATTGGATGCATGTGTTTAGGCAATTTAGCCAAATGCATGAAAAACTTGATATTGTATGCTTAGATCTAATAAACAGGATTGGTAAGTTTAGTTTATGTTATACAGACTTACTAAGCATGTAATGCTTACTCCGTTTTATTTTTCCCTTATTTTATAGTGCTCGGAAGCTCGCGGGGGTTGGGGATCACTGGAGCATCGTCACACTATCAACTAGTCATTTTGGGTATACTTAGTAAAATCATTTTGGTATAATGGCATGTATAGGACAACTTGACCATTAGTAGCTTGATAATTATGTTTTGTAACCTAGCCATTGGAATGGCTAGTAATGGCTCATTTTGGTATTACTAAGTAGGTTATCATGATATATATATACATGTGTTATGTTAAGTATATGTGAACAAAGGATGTTATTGCCTAGTTAATTCAAGGTAAGATTGTAAACACACATGCATGTAATGGTATACTATGTTGAATGATGGAAATTGCCTAAATTGAATGCTTGAAATGGTTGGTATTGGTTATGTGTTTCAAGTGTAGGTCTTGGGTGAAATTTTGGGTAAGAAATGAAGCTAGAAATGGCTTCTTTTTGGTCCACACGGGCTTGTGTCTAGACCATGTGTGACACACGACCTGGTAACATGGGCATGTGGTTAGGCCGAGTGTCCCCTGTACCTTAATTTTGAGAAACAGAATGCTTAGAATTGGGCACACGGGAAGAGACACGGGCGTGTGTCTCAGCCGTACGGTTGACACAGCCTTGGACACAGGCGTGTGACTTTAATTTCTTCATGCCTTAAAAGCCAAAGAGTTAAATGGGTTAGGGACACGGGCGTGTGTAGTACACGGCCTGACCACACGGGCGTGTGAGCCCTGTAACTTTGGAAAATTTTTGAAATGTTGCGAAAAATTCTTAGAGGTTCTGATTAAGTCCTGACTCGACTCTAATGCTCGTATTGGACCTCGAGAGTCCATTTAAGGGACGTTACGAATGATTTTGGCTAAGGAATAGTGATTGACACGATTTATTTGTAAATGTTTTTGAATGTTTCGGTAATGCTTTGAAACCCTATTTTAATAACGAATACGGGTTAAGGGTGTTATATTTAGTGGTATCAGAGTTACAATTTAGCCGATTCTCAGATTTGACATAGCAAATATAAGTTTAGCTATACATTTCATTATATAAACTATGATAGTGTGATGACTCCTAATCATTTTAAATGTGTTTTTCATATAGTAATGTCATCCAACCGAGCTAGAGCTAAATTTGAGAAAGCTGAGAGTAATGCTTTAGCTTCAGTTCAAAGAGTTACGTCTACGTCTAGTAGTGAAAGGCCTGTGTTTGAGGGCCAAAGTGAGAAGGCAAAACAGGCCTTCTTTCAAATGATGAATGGATGATTTACACAGTACTTGAGAACAAACCTTGCTGTACAACGACCTCCCCCACCTGCTCCTCAACCAATTCCTGAAGTACTACAAGGTGCTAAACCTGTTAGAATTCATAAGCCTCCGATAGATAAAATCTACAAACATGGGGTGAAAGAATTTAGAGCTACCGTAGATGATGATCCAGAAAGGGCTGAGTTTTGGCTAGAAAATACTATCCGGGTTTTTGATGAATTGTCTTGTACACCTGCTAAATGTTTAAAATATGTAGTATCTCTACTGAAAGATACAGCTTATCATTGGTGGAATACCATAACTTCAGTAGTACTAAGGGAGAATGTCACATTGAAATTCTTCCTAGTTGAATTCAGGAAGAAGTATGTGAGTCAGAGATTCATGGATTAGAAAAAGAAAGAATTTCTAGAGTTCAAACAAGGGAATATGACCGTGTCTGAATATGAACAAGAATTTGTTCGGTTGAGCAAATATGCTAAAGAATAGGTTCTAACCGAGGCTAAAATGTGTAAATACTTTGAAGAGGGTTTAAATAAAGATATCAAGTTATTTATTGGAATTCTCAAAATAAGGGAATTTACAGTGTTAGTCAGTTGAGCACACAAAATTGAGGAACTAAGTAAAAAGAAGAAACAAACTGAAAGAGAGGCTCGAGTTTCTGGAAAAAGAACTATGAGTAAGTCACAATCAATTGCATCTAAGGAATTAAAGAAGTATTATGATTGTATTACCACCTCTACGGGATATTTTGGAAGAGAGCGGGGCTCTCGACGTTCTAACCTGAGGTCTTCATCTCCATCTGTGACCAATGTGGGTAGTGTTGGTAACCCCAAACCGAAATGTAAACATTGTAACAAATTTCACCATAGGGAATGTCGGTCTAGAAGTAGAGCTTGTTTTGGATGTGGTCCACTTGACCATTTTCTCAGAGATTGTCCAGAAATAGTTAAAAATGAGATAGAACCAGCTCCAAAGCCGAGTAATCCTGTCTCGAGAGGTAGACCACCCCACCATCCCTATAATGTTGGTGGTAGTTGAGGTACTACCAAGGATACAACAGTTAGATCTAAGGCACGAGCACCTGGAAGGACATATGCTATTCGTGCTAGAGAAGATGCCTCTGTGCCAGACGTCATTACTGGTACATTTTCTCTACTTGATACTGATATTACTGCATTGATTGATCCTGGTTCCACACATTCATACATATGCACGAACTTACTGTCTGTTAAAAATTTACCTGTTGAATTCACTAAATTTGTGGTTAAAGTTTCAAACCCCCTGAGCCAGTGTGTTATGGTGGATAAAGTCTGTAAAAACCGTCTGTTGATGGTAAAAGGTTATTGCTTTCCGGCTAACTTGATGTTATTGCCATTTGATGAATTTGATGTGATCTTAGGAATAGATTGGTTAACCCAATATGATGCAATGGTGAATTGTAAACATAAATATGTTGTATTGAAATGTGAGAGCAGTGAATTACTTCATGTTGAATCTGATAAACTGGATGGATTACCTAATGTGATTTCAGCAATATCAGCACAAAAATTTGTCCAAAAAGGTTATGATGCTTATCTTGCGTATGTGTTGGATACTAAAGTATCTGAGTTAAAGATTCAATTAGTGCCGGTTGTATGTGAATTTCCTGATGTATTCCCAGAAGAATTACCTGGTTTACCACCGGATAGAGAAGTGGAATTCTCTATAGATCTTGTTCCGGGTACAACACCTGTATCTATAGCACCTTACAGAATGACTCCTACTGAATTGAAAGAGCTGAAAGTACAATTGCAAGAATTGATTGACAGAGGTTTTGCTAGACCTAGTTTCTCACCTTGGGGTGCGCCGGTTCTATTTGTAAAAAAGAAGGATGGATCGTTGTGGCTGTATATTAATTATAGACAGCTCAACAAAGTTACAATAAAGAACAAATATCCATTGCCTCGATCCGATGACTTGTTTGACCAGTTAAAATGTGCCACTGTATTTTTAAAGATTGATCTCTATTCTGGTTATTATCAACTACAGGTAAAAGAATCAGATGTACCAAAGACAACTTTTAGATCTAGGTATGGACACTATGAATTTCTTGTGATGCCATTCGGCTTGACAAATGCATCTGTAGTGTTTATGGATTTGATGAACAAAATTTTCAGCCCGTACTTGGATAGGTTTGTGGTGGTATTTTTAGATGATATTTTGGTTTATTCCCGAGATGAAATAATTGTATGCTAAATTCAGTAAATGTGAATTTTGGCTACGATAAGTTAGTTTTCTTAGACATATAGTATCTACTGAAGGTGTCAGAGTAGACCCAAATAAAATTTCAGCCATTGTTAATTGGAAGCTACAGAAGAATGTGTCTGAAGTCTAAAATTTTCTGGGACTAGCTGGTTATTATCGGAGATTTGTAAAAAGTTTTTCAATGATAGCTTCTCCAATGACTCGTTTGCTACAGAAAGATGTAAAGTTTGAGTGGACTGACAAATGCGAGCAGAGCTTTGACAGATTAAAGGCTTTATTGACAGAAGCACCTGTGTTAGTCCAGCCTGAATTGGGTAAGGAATTTATAGTTTACAGTGATGCATCATTGAATGGTTTAGGCTGTGTTTTGATGCAATAGGGTAAACTAGTAGTCTATGCTTCACGATAGCTAAAGCCACATGAAAAGAACTACCCGACACATGATCTTGAATTGGCGGCCATAGTGTTTGCATTGAAAATCTGGTAGCATTGCTTATTTGGTGAAAAATGTCACATATTCACCAATCATAAAAGTCTGAAATACTTGATGTCACAGTAAGATTTGAATTTGAGAAAGTGCAGATGGCTTGAGTTATTGAAAGATTATGATCTTGTTATTGACTACTATTCGGGAAAAGCCCATGTAGTGGCAGATGCTTTGAGCAGAAAATCTCTGTATACCTTGTGAGCAATGAATACCTGATTGTCATTGTCTGATGATGGTTCAATCATAGCTGAGTTAAAAGGTAGACCAATGTTTTTACAAAAAAATTCTGAAGCTCAGAAAAATGATAGTAAGTTGCAAGCAAGACGGGTACAAAGTGAATTGACTCCTAACTCAAAATTTCAGATCGGGACTGATGGTTGTTTGTTATTTAGAGGTAGAGTATGTGTACTGAAAAGTTTAGAACTAATACAGAAGATTTTGAATGAAACTCACAATGGTAACATGTCTATACATCCTGGTAGTAAAAAAATGTATAATGATCTAAAAAAGATGTACTAGTGGCCAGGAATGAAACGAGATATTTTTGAGTTTGTATCTAAATGTTTGATTTGTCAACAAGTAAAAGCTGAACATCATTTGCCTTCTGGACTATTATAGCCCATTACGATACCGAAATAGAAATAGGAAAAAATTACTATGGACTTTGTAACGAGATTACCCTTGTCTCCATAGAAGAAATATGCCATTTGGGTAATTGTTGATTGGTTGACAAAGTCTGCACACTTTATTCATGTATGTTTGGATTATTCCTTGGATAGATTGGCTAATTATATGTTTCTGAGATTGTCAGATTGCATGGAGTGCCTATCTCCATTATTTCAGATAGAGACCCTCCATTTAAATCTCGATTCTAGAGCAAACTACAAGAAGCTCTGGCTACTCAGTTATACTTTAGTACTGCATTTCATCCCCAAACAGATGGTCAATCTGAGCGGGTAATACAGATTTTGGAAGATATGCTTCAATGTTGTATACTTGAGTTTGAAGTTAACTTGGAAAAGCATTTGCCTTCGGTTGAATTTGCTTATAATAACAGTTATTAGTCTAGTATCAAAATGGCACCGCATGAAGCCTTGTATGGTCGTAAATATAGGACTCCATTGTATTGGAAAGAACTCAGTGAGAAAAAGTTACATGAAATTGACTTGGTATGAGAGACCAAAGAAAAATTTAAAGCAATTCGGGACAGTTTGAAAGGAACCTCTGATTGTCAAAAGTCCTATGCTGATTTGAAACAAAAAGAAATAGAATTTCAAGTTGGTGACAAAGTATTCTTGAAAGTGTCGCCTTGGAAGAAAGTTCTATGGTTTGATCGTAAAGGAAAATTGAGTCCACGGTTCATTGGACCATATGAGATTACAAAAAGAATTGGACCGGTTGCTTATCGGTTAGCTTTACCGCCAGAACTTGATCGGATTCATAATGTTTTTCATATGTCCATGCTACAACAGTATCGATCCGATCCCTCACATGTTATCTCTCTGATAGAGGTAGAGATTCACCTGATATGACATATGGTGAAGAACCAATCAAAATCTTGGCCCGGGAAACAAAAGAGCTAAGAAATAAAAATGTAGCTTTAGTAAAAGTTCTTTGGCAACGACACGATATAGAAGAAGCTACTTGGGAACCAGAGGATACTATGAGGAAGCAATACCTGTATATTTTTATTGGTAAGATTTTCGAGGACAAAAATCCCTAAAGGGGGGAGAGTTATAATAGCCCATTTTTCAGTGAAATTGGAATAGTGGTTTCAGGACCACAAATCTGATCTGAAAATAAGGTTTATTTTTATTTCATTATATGATTCATATTATAATAGGCATGTCGTGTGAAAATGTTGATATGAAAATTTTATCGATTAAGTGTTTAATTACGAGAAGGACTAAATTGCATAAAATGTGAAAGTTGAATTCTAGTAGCTATAAGGATTAAATAGCTATGGAATTCAAAACTAGAGGTCCTTATATGGAAATTAGACCATTAAAGAAGTATGTAGATTTTTTTTGATGACTCATCCATGGAAATATAGAAAAAGGGCAAGGATTAAATTGGAAATTGCAAAATACTTAATTAATTAAAAGATGAAAAGAAAATATCATCTTATTTTTGTCATCTTCAACCTCAAATTCTATGGAAACCCTAGGAGAGAGAGAGGGGAAACTTTTAAGGCTTAATTGGGTAAGTTTTCTTGTCCCCTTTTTAGTAATTTTAATATTTGTTAAACCGGGATAGCTTAATCTCTCTATTTGAGGGATTAATTTGAAAAGTTATCAAAGTATAGAAAATGAGTCAAGGATGAATATGATGAAAATTAGAAATTTATGGTAGAAAATGAAAGGTTATTGATAGATAAATAACTTTTACAAAGTGATTTTTGATGGAAACATGGTTTAAGGACTAAAATGTAAACTTGTGAAATTGAAGAAAAATTCTGAATTTTTATGAATATATGTGCTGTAAAATTTTTAATGGAATTTTGGTTAGGCTTGAAATAGGGAGTACATTGCACAAGTTTCATTTTCCGAGCCAAAGGACGAATTCAGAATTTATGGAATAGTTAGGGGCAAAATGATAATTTTGCCTAGGACGTAATTAAGTCCATTTATATATGAATTATGCGAAATTGATGGTTAAATTTTATTATATAGATCCAGACAATACTAATTCGAGGTTAGATCGAGGAAAAGAAATGGTTTCGGATTAGTAGATTTCTAACGCGAACAAGTGTCGAGGTAAGTTCGTGTAACTTAATCAGTATGTAAATATATTTAATTGAATGTTGTGTTGTATGGAATATGACTTATATTTATGTACGTTAATTGAATGCTATAATGAGAAATTTAATACATTCTTGATGTTGTGAAAAAGAGGTAAGTCCAGATGGAATATTGAATTATGATAATTATATTCGCTTTCCCGTAACTAATAAGGTCCTGCATTTGTTACAGACGGGATTTAGCTCAGACGAGTAATCTCATTAACCTTGTTATAGAAAGGATTTAGCCTAGACGGGTAATCCTGATATCATACCTCTCGAGTATACGTTATGATTAGGGTTTAACCTAGACTGGAAATCCTAATTGAACTATTTAAGCATACGTTATATAAAAGATTTAGCCTAGACTGATAATCCTGTTATACGATATGTGGCTCGAGAGTGTGTTCCTTGATTAAGTACCCTAATGGGTACCATCAAAAAAGAATTGACAGATTTTGGAATTGTACACCTTGAGTGTACTACTTGAGCATCCATCAGAATTTCAATGATTCAACAGACATATAACTCTAGACATGACATGAGAATTATAAGATGAAATGATAATGTCCTAAAAGTGTATTACATGATGAGCTCATCTATTCTTACTTGATGTATATGTAAACCTTATGACTAACATGTTTGATTGGATGCATGTGTTTGGGCAATTTAGCCAAATGGATGGAAAACTTGATCTTGTATGCTTAGATTTAATAAACGGGATTGGTAAGTTTAGCTTATGTTATACGAACTTACTAAGCATGTAATGCTTACTCTGTTTTATTTTTCCCCTATTTTATAGTGCTCAAAAGCTTACGAGGGTTGTAGATCACTGGAGCATCGTCACACTATCAACTAGTCATTTTGGGTATACTTAAGAAAATCATTCTGCTATAATGGCATGTATAGGAAAACTTGACCATTAGTAGCTTGATAATGATGTTTTGTAACCTAGCCATTGGAATGGCTAGTAATGGTTCATTTTGGTATTATTAAGTAGGTTATCATGATATATATGTAAATGTGTTATGTTAAGTATATGTGAACAAATAATGTTATTGCGTAGTTAATTCAAGGTAAGATTGTAAATACAAACGCATGTAATGGTATGCTATGTTGAATGATGGAAATTGCCTAAATTGAATGTTTGAAATGGTTGGTATTGGTTGTGTGTTTCAAGTCCATGTCCTGGGTGAAATTTTGGGTGAGAAATGAAGCTAGAAATGGTTTTTTTTTGGTCCACACGGGTAGACACGCGGGCATGTGTCTAGACCATGTGTGACACACGGCCTGGTAACATGGACATGTGGTTAGGCCATGTGTCCCCTGTACCTTAATTTTGAGAAACAGAATGCTCAAAATTGGGCACACGGGCAGAGACATGGGTGTGTGTCTCAGCCATGTTGTTGACACGGCCTTGGACACGGGCTTGGTACACCGCCGTGTGAAAACTGCACATAAATCTTGAAAATTAAATTTACCGCGTATGACTTGGCCGTGTGACTTCAATTTCTTCATGGCTTAAAAGTTAGAGAGTTACACGGGTTAGGGACACGGGCATGTATAGTACACGGCCTGACCACACGAGCGTGTCCCTAGACCACACGAGCGCGTGAGCCCTGCAACTTTGGAAAATTTTTGAAATGTCGCGAAAAATTCTTAAAAGTTCCGATTAATTCCCAACTCGACTCTAATGCTCGTATTGGACATCGAGATTCCTTTTAAGGGACGTAACAAATGATTTTGGCTAATTAATAGTGATTGACACTATTTATCTGTAAATGTTTCTGAAAGTTTTGGTAATGCTCTGAAACCCTGTTCCGATGACGGATATGGGTTAGGGGTGTTTTAGATAAACCTTCCAACTATGTAATAATCCAATAGAAAGCAACTTGAATAAAGTAACTTGTTATGCTTTCTATCAATACATCTCGACTAAATTACCAAAAAAATGTCAAAAATTAAAAAAAAAGGTATTTAGGCCATTTTTTTCAAAATATGATGGGAATAAGTTGATTTTATAAAAACGCTTTCAGCTGGCAACATTTCTTGATGAAATGCAAAAAAGCGCGTCTACATGGAAGCATTTTCAACATATGTGCAAGAAAACGCTTCCAGCTGGAAGCGCTTTTCCCCAACGGTCAACACGCCAACGACTTTTTTCCTCACTGATTATTTAATTAGCCATTGGGACCAGCGACTTCCACCCACCCCATCCCTACAATAGTCACATTTCCATTTCTAAATAAACCCTTACGCCAAATTTCATTTTTCTATTCAATTCAATCTCAACTATTTCTCACACACATTCTCAAATCTCTTCAATTCCCTCATAATTTCTCACTAAAATTTTATTTCTCCTAACTCATTTTTTTTATATTACAATTTATATTACAATTTATTTCATGTTTTCTGAATTTAACAATGACACCATCTTTAATATGTTTGGATGAGAAGCACATTTTCATTGATCAATTGCAAATGGTTAGAAATTTTTTTATTATAGTTAATGTAGTTTAGTTTAAATATTTTATTGTTATATTGAAATTTAATATTTTGTATGTTTTTTTATATATAGGCAGAAGATCAAATTTTGGAGACTAATATTCGCAATTTACCTGCTCTTCCATCACCCTTAATTGAATCGTACTTAAGAGATGTCAGATTTTTGCACATGGCCCTTATCGGTTGGGGGTGCAAATTGGACCTCGCACTTGTAAGCATGTTGGTGGAAATGTGGAGACCTGAGATGCACACATTCCACCTTCTATGCTGCGAGTGCAATATCACTCTAAAGGACGTGCAGTTACAGCTTGGGTTACCAGTGGATGGGTCGGTAGTGAATGGGTCAGTTTACGCAGTCGATTAGAGAGACGTATGCGAGCAACTTTTGGGGCGGGTTCCACAAACCATTTTTGGCGCCTGGATAAATATGAATTGGCTAAGAAGAAATTTCAGTGGGTTCGATAAAGATTTGACTGAAGTCCAAGGAGAACAACACGCTTAGGTGTACGTCCTTATGATTATCAAGGGTCTCCCAATGCTTGATAAGTCACAAAATCTCGTCCATTTAAGGTGGCTTCTAAAACTCGTCAACTTTAGAGAAATGGGCGAATTCAGCTGTGGGTCAGCCGTGTTGGCGACATTGCACCAGGAGACGTGTCAGGCGACCAAACCACATAAAATCAAAATCAGTGGTAGCATGCTTCTACTACAATCATGGGTGTGATATCGACCGCCATTTTTACGTCCTCGAATGGACTACCCTTATTCATTCGCACTCGTAACAAGGTAAAATTCGTTAGTTAATATATTTAACATAATAAAATTATTTAAATTTTAAATTGTTATGTTAACATATTATTTCAATAAGTGGAACCATGGCTCGAGTTATGTGGGACCACCTGACAAGCTTCGAGATATGCGACTTTTGTTAGACTAATGATCGAAAGTGAATGTATGAATATTTTAATTTTGAATTATATAATATTAACATAGTTCATTTCAAAATTAGTAGTATATAAATAACTAAAATTTTTATTATTTTAATATAGTTTGAATAGACGCCTTACTCTAATCTGGCGATTCAAGAATGCATCTCGTTGGAATTCTTTATCAATCCCAACATCTGACATGTAAAGGTGCCATTGTTATAGTGTGCGCAACCGTGGAGATGCATGAGTAGGATAGAGTGTTGCGACAATTTGGGTTCAGACAATCGGTTCCATTGGCATCCCAAGACCTCAATGATCTGCATCTTGTCGACTTGCGAAGGAAAACGAATGAGAATTGTACTACATTTCACTCCCAATATATCAACATGTGGAACAATAGGTATGATTTTTTAGCTACTCGCGAGCCCATTGTCACTCTTGAGTTAGCCTGTTATCCGGAGTACATGCCATGGTTTAGTTGTAACACCTCTAACCCGTATCTGTCGCTAGAATAGGGTTACGAAACATTACTGGACTTATTTCATAAACAATCATACATTTCACATACAATTTTCATTTATAAATAAAAATCATTCACATTCAATCATATTGTCCCTAATACGAGCCTACGGGCCCAAAATCATGCATTAGAAGTGGTTTGGGACTAAACCGATAACTAAGGAAATTTTTGGAAAACATAATTTTTTTTTTTCAATATACAGGGGACACACGCCCGTGCGGTTCGGCCGTGTGAGACACGCCCGTATCAGAGGCCGTGTAGACATTCGAAATAGGATCATATGGCTGTGTCCTAGCCCGTGTCTGACCCCGTGTAACTCCTTGACATGGGTCACATAGCCAACCATATGCCCGTGTGACTAGCCCGTATACCCATCGAAATGGCCTCACATGCCCGTGTGCCAGGCCGTGTGCTAAGCCGTGCCAAAACTGTAGGGTATATTGACTTATGCCACATGGCCAAGTCACACGCCCGTGTGCTAGGCCGTGTGGAACATACCGACTTGGTTTCTAATTAAACAATAGGAGACACACGGCCGTGTCACCTGACAGTGTGTCACACACGGCTGAGACACACGCCCGTGTCTCTGCTTATGTGGACGAAAATATGCTATTTTTCAAGCCATCTTTCTCACCCAAACTTGTATTTTACCTATACAAACCAAATTGCATATGACCATATCTCCAAATGGCATTTAAACTTATCAAAACCAAGTTCAACTCATGCTATATCATTACCATCAACCACAAGACACACAAGCATCACAATTAACCATTCAACTTCATATCTATATCACCTTAACAAATCATCTTTATATGGTCATTTTCAATTATGCATCACGTTACCTAAAACCACAAGCATACCAATATCAAATTTCAACCATTTGATACTAAAAATACCAATCACAAACAACCATTCACATGGAAATTTTAAACCACATCACAAAAGGGCATTTGCACATATATATACATCATCAAGGATGCCAAAATAAGCCAAATTACATGGCTATACACGTAACCAAATATTCATCATGTACAAGCCAAATCAAATGGCTAAATCCATTACCAACATATATACCATATCAACCACAACTCCTATACATGCCATATAACCAAATACATAAGTTTAAATGTACCAAAATGATAGTTGGATAGTGTGATGAGATCTCCGACAACTCCTAATCTGAGCAAGCTTCGATAATCACTATAAAACATGGAAAAATAAACAAAGTAAGCTATAAAGCTTAGTAAGCTCGTATGCTTGATAAGTAAAACTTACCACTCATTCACCATTCAAGTATTATAAACATAATATACTACAAAACCATTTAATCACATAGTTATCATTTATTCATTCACATAATTAATTATGAACTCACAATTTCATGGATTCAATGCTCATATGATTTCCGTACATACATGTACTGATACATATATATCTTTCACCATTTCATATCCTCAATTTACCCATTGAACCATTTGGAATAATAGCAGATATGCAAGAATCTTGCACCCTGAGTGGCAATACAAGGTCGAACCCATCTCAATCTTATATCTCATATAATGCTCACTCTTGAGCTATCAACGGGTCTGCTCACACAAGCTGACGGTCATGGCGTAGCTACAAAGTGCTGCTCACACAAGCTGACGAGAATCCGTAACACATGCCGGATAACTCAGCCACCGGTAGGACGTACGGAACAGCACCCAAAACACATAACCCCTAATAACATGTCATTTGTATCCTAATCTATTCCTAAGGTTCAACTGGGATTTCATATTGTCGAATCTTCGTTGAACATATCCGTAAGATAATATTCACAATTAATTCAATAACAAAGCATTTAAAACACAATTAAATTAATGCTTATTAACATACAAACCTCGATTCACAAAAACGACGAAATGGATCTACTAGTCTATTGCTTCGTTTTTCCCCCAATCTAGATCCAAACTATTCTTCTTAATCTACATAATATCAAATTTAACTTATTCAATTATCATTCTATTCAATTTAGCCCAAAAATCACATTATGGCAAAATTACACTTTTCCCCTAATAGTTTAACATCTTTACAATTTAGTCCCTAGCTCATAAAAATACCAATTCATGCAACTAAGTCCGTACCCATGCTAGCCAAATCTCCCTTATTAACATAGTAGCCCATGTTTTTCATTGATTTCACATTTCTACCATAAAGTTTTCATATTTCACAAATAAATCCCTAATCGACAATTTTATCAAAAATCACTTAACAAATGTAGTTTATCTAACAAAAACCATTCATTTTCTATCATCAAACATAAAAATACACACATATTCATCAATGGTAAAACCCTAAACCTTTAATATTTTTGCAAATTAGTCCCTGGGCTAGGTAGATTAAGTTACAACGATCTCAAAAACATAGAAATCATTAAAAATGGGACAAAAATCATACCTAATTGAAAGAAATGAAGATGGCCAAATGAAGAACACTAAAATGGATTCTTCTCATGCTAATTTCAGTTGGATTTTGATAATGGAAGATGATGATAATTTTTTTTTATTTTAATTAACCTTAATTTGTTAATTTCCTTAATACCTTTTAATTTCAATCAAATTTCAACAATACCAATCTCATAAATGTCCACTAACACACTAATGGTCTAATTACCACTTAAGGACCTCTACTTTAAAGTTTCATAACTATTAAACACCTTTAGCTATTAGAACTCAAGTTTTACACTTTACGCGATTTAGTCCTTTTTATCAAATTAAGCACTCAAACGATAAAATTTCTTAACGAAATTTTCACACAATCATACTATCATGCTGTAGACATTAACATAATAATAAAATAAATATTTCAACCTCAAATTTGTGGTTCTGAAACCACTGTTCTGACTTGACTAAAAACGGGCTATTACATTAGGGTCCATGGCAAGCCATATCTATTAGGTGAAGAGGCAAAGGGCAAAACACCGCATGCAAGGAGGCCACGATGGGCGCCTAGGAATCCAAAGTGAGGAGGCAAAAACAAAGCTGACGAGGCGGGTCCATCGTCTACACTGACTCAAGAACCGACATCGATGGTCGTACCACCCCCTGGTCAGTATGACTCGACTTATTCTGGTGTTTATACTAACCCTTTCTTTTTTACGCAAGCACTACACATTACATCATATTTTCCTACTTTTACTTCAATGTCAGATTTTGCTTATGGACCTCTATCCTCAACATATTACATGCCAATGCCATCTACGTATGTGACTAAATCATGTTTAGATTCTTATGCCTCCTAGGATTTCGCGTCAATAAAGTTACTAAATCAATTATAAGGACTTAAACCGTCATGCATGTCTATTTCAAAAGTTCAATTTTTGTGGCAAAAAGCTACATAAGACCTAGAACATACAAGCATTCCATAACTCAGGATAACATAAAAAAACTCAAATAAAATCAGAAATCATACTTGCATTTGAGCAAACTTAAGAACAAAAATTTTCTCTGAACATTATTTTATTTTAGCATACTTATATAAAAAGATTGAAACATACTTGAAAATTTTTAAAATTTATGCAAATATTGCCTTACCCCCTTTAAAAAGAAGTAATGTCCTCACCGTGAAAACAAAGTAATGAATGAAAACTGAACACTAGGTAGGGTTGTAAGAAAGAGAGGTGAGTCATGAAGACTGCTTAAGTACCAAGTCATTCTCAACAATCCATCCTAGACATGTTTATTCCCATTACCACATCACTTTTTATTTTTTCTAATGAAGAGGCATTAAGCTTATTTTATTCATGCTTGCAATATCTTATTTATTATCCAAAAGCAAAATACTAACTAATTAATAAAAATAAATGCCTAAAAATAAACACTAAGGACAAGAAATTTCCCCCCTTTTTATTTGTGTCATCCTCCACGTTATTTTCCTTTTCCCTTCTTTCTCACACTTAATCCAACAATCTCCTCTTGTCATGTCTCGAATAAATGATTTTTGCATATCTCCAGTAAGCTTGTTAGTGGTTGTGCATGAATTTTCACATATCTATCATAGTTGAAAATTTCGATTTATTCATAAGATTTGTGGAAGTAGGAATGGTCTACTCAGGATTAAAACTTTGCTCCACTAGTTCAACAACATTAGGCTCTACCCTCGGTTTAGGGCTTTTTAGTTCCTCTTTAGTTTTACTTCTTCTGTCCCATCAACTGAGTCAGCTTCTGGTTCAAATTTGCTTGATGACTCATCTGATTTAGGTTCATTTAGCTCATTTGGTTCAATAACCCAATATTCTCCACTAACCTTTCAAGGTCATGCCTTGTTATGCAACCTTGAACATAATGGTCCTTCTAATTTGCTTTCGATCTTACTTGGGCCCTTAAAAAAAGCGAAATAATCAATGATGGAAAGTAGGCACTTCCTACCTTTTTCTTACACAGTCTTGAATCTCCTTGAGAATAATTCTCCCAACATTGATAGACCTTTCTGTCATAATCGTATACAACAAAAGCATTTGTTCCATCGAGATGGTGGAACTATGTGAGATAGGCATGAAGCTATATCAAATAAAGTAGAACCATACCTTAGCCACTGGATTTAGAAATTCCCTTCGACAAGAATGACTACCATAATTTTTTATAATCTATTAGGATCCTGGATTTGTAACCACATTAAGAACTTGTTGAAGAAAATCTCAATTAATATTTGTCATCATGTCAGAGTACTCATCTTCTTCAATATCAGGTAAATTAAACAAATCATTAATGGACTTAGAAGTAAGGGGTACCTTCTTCTTACGAATAAGAACATCTGGCGCGGTCAAGTTAGCATAGAACTCTTGTACTAAGTCTTCATTATGCATTAATCATGCATCACAGAATTGCTCACAATTTAAAGCATTAATTGCCTTTCGAAGTGACAATGGCATGGTCATCTTGTCATTGCTCTCCAAATTAAAACCTTTTTCTGACATCATGGGTTAATTCTTAAAGATAGAATCAAATCTTTCCTTTGCTTCCTCATATTGAATCACAATTGGATTCTCAGCAGAAGTCTTGGAAGATCTAGTTATTTTGTGAGATATGGTGATTTTTCTCAAAAAATAGGTAGATTTTCGGCAAAGGAAAAAATAAGAAATCAGCAAGGTGTGTTGGTGAAAGTTGCGGTGGTTATGGAATTGTGGCAACTAAGATGTTATGATAGTGTCGAGATTGCAGTGGCAAATGCGTTGCTCCGATGAAGGCTTTGCGGTGGCGGTAAATGAGACTTGTGGCAAAGAAAGAAAATTAGGGAGAGACTTTTGGGAACCTGAGGCCGACGATTAAGAGAAGAAAATTAGGGTGAAAGCTAATTGTTTAGGTGTTGTGAATTTTATGAAGGTATGAAGGGGTTTATATAGTGATGGATTAGGGAAAATTTGTAGCAAAAACTTAGCTACAAGGGTTGCTTGGGCAGCAAGGTAAGGATGGAAGGGAAAAATGGCAGAAAAATTAGGGTTTTTAGAACCCTATGGATAACACCTAGTGGGTAAATTTCTCATTTTCGCTGTTTTGAACATCGAGCCCAAACTGTAATTATTTATTGTGTTGAAAAATTAAACTGAACTAGAAAAATAATCTAATTAATACTTGGGCCAAATTGACCTCCTTATTAAATATAAATAAAATTTGCAAATAAAAATTAACTTTAAAAAAAAATTCTTTTGGCCTACTTAAAATTTTTCTTCTTGAAAAATTACATTAAATTAATATCCCAATAAAGGTTTGAGGAGTTACAAATGGTCCCTTTTAAGTTCTAATCTCCTTAGACAAATTTAATTTAATGTATTAATTCAAGAAAAAAATTCTAAGTATATTATTTATTAAAAATAAATATGTTATTTATTAAAAATAAAAATATGAAAAATTAAGGGTATTTTAAATTGAACGAGGTTTCAATTCGCTCAACTTCACCATCCTAATAGTGTTTGAGACGTTGACCATTAACTTTAAACGTACTTCTATTGTTGTTGTACAATTCTACAGCTCCATATGGATAAACTCTGTGGATGGTATAGGGTCCTTTCCATTGGGATTTGAGTTTTCCCGGAAACAACCATAGCCTTGAATTAAACAATAACACTTTCTGTCTTTCTCTGAATTCACGAGGTTGTATATGATTATCATGTCACCTTTTAGTCTTTTCTTTATACATCTTGGCATTCTCTTATAAAAATAACCTCAACTCCTCTAACTCATCAAGCTATAACATTCTTCTCTCACCGACTTGCTTAAGATCCAAATTCAATTGCTTCAAAGCCCAGTGAGCTTTATTCTCTAGCTCAAGTAGCAAATGACATGCATTTCCAAAGAATAATTGATAAGAATTCATTCCTAACGATGTCTTAGAAGCAGTTTGATAGGCTTATAGAGCGTCATCAAGCCTTCAAGACCAATATTTTCTATTAGGCCGCACTACCTTCTCAAGGACTCCTCTGATCTCACAATTTACCTATTCAACTTGCCCATTTGATTGTGGATGATAGGCAGTGGTAATTTTGTGTTTTACATCGTACTTGTCAAACAACCACTTAAACCATTTATTTACAAAGTAAGATCCTTCATAGCTAATTATAACTCTCAGAGTCTCAAACCGTGTAAACACATGCTTATGTAGGAATTGTATGACTACCTTAGCATCATTCATTGGGCCTGCCTCGGCTTCAATCCACTTGGATACATAGTTGACGGTGACGAGGATATAATTGTTGCCATAAGAAGGAAATGGGCCTAGAAAATCGATGCCCATACGTCAAATAATTTTACATTTAAAATGTTTGTCAAGGGCATCTTGTTCCTCCTTGATATGTTTCCGATCTTCTGGCATCTATCAAAATTTTTCACATATGCGTATGCATCCTTAAACACTGTATGCCAAAAGAATCCTGCTTACTGCAATACGGGAACCACCAAAGTGTGCCCTACTTGGAGATGAATGGCAGTGGTACAAGATCTCATCAATTTCACTTCCAGCTATGCACTTCCTAATTATGTTATCTGCACATTGTTTAAACAAAAATGGATCCTCCCAAAAATAATATCGACTATCATAAAGGAATTTCTTCCTTTTTTGGTATGTCATTTCTCAAGGAATTTGTAAAACCCCTAACCCGTATCCATCGCTGGACTAGGGTTAAAGGCGTAACCAGACAAATCAGAACATTTTACTCACACAATTCATATACATTATCCAAAACCAAGCCATATCACATGGCTAGATATACACATTACAAAACATAATCACATACTTCTAGCCTATACATGTCATGCTCCAAAATTTACACTTTCAAAATGTACCAAAATAGAGTTCGATAGTATGGTGATAATCCTCGATGATCCCCAAGCTCCCAGTAGCTTCGATATCTATAAAACAGTTGAAAAACACACAAAGTAAGCTTTCAAAGCTTAGTAAGCCATATACAAATAAACTTATCATTCAAAACATGAAAACATCATCAAGTTACATATACTCCATGGCCAAATACTATCTCAAA
This sequence comes from Gossypium anomalum, assembly GCA_025698475.1. Taxonomy (NCBI): domain Eukaryota; kingdom Viridiplantae; phylum Streptophyta; class Magnoliopsida; order Malvales; family Malvaceae; genus Gossypium; species Gossypium anomalum. Next base: position 16,869,030 of record CM046963.1, on the reverse strand, counting down.
CCACATAGTTCATATACATTTCACATATTCCCAATTCATTTACACATATAACATATTTTCTCATACTTATAACACATATCATCACTTGTACATATACTTACCTTTTATTCTCAAACATTTTATACATTTCTAATGTACCTGAATCAGATACATATTTCATATAATCATTCATTTCTCAGAATGCCCGTTGAACCATTTGGAATCATGAGGATATGCGGATAGCTTAGAAAGCTCGTACAATGCAAACGTCCCACACGTGGTCTTACATGTAATCAAATATCGATGCCACTGTCCCAGAAAAGGTCTTACACGAAATCAAATATGATGCCAATGTCCCAGACATGGTCTTACACATAAATCATAAGTCGATGCCAACATCCCTGACATGGCCTTACACGAAAACACATATAGGATCCTATGTCATGACATATGTATCTTAACTACTCCTATGGTTCGTACGGGACTTTTCAGACATCAAAACTTTCTCAGATATCTCGTTCTCAACTCATATAATTATTCATTATTGTTTAAGAGCATATAGAAAATAATAATTCAATTCAAAACATATTTATTTTTATATTGACTTACCTCGTACGGAAATGAACGAATGGAGTCGACTATTCAACAACTTTCGACTTTCCTCAGTCTAATTTCGTTTTCTTTGGTTCTTAATCTAAATCAATTCAAATTTAACTTATTCAAACTCATATTCATTCAAATCAATCCAAAAACACATATTTAGGGCATTTTACAAATTAGCCATCACATTTACACATTTTAACACTTTAGTCCTTAATTTACAAAATCACAAAATACACATAATTTTCATATACCCATGTTACGCTGAATTCTCATAGTATTCATATAAGTCCATATGTTCCATTTATTTAACATTTTAGTCCCTCAAAATCTCCTTTTTACAATTTTGTCCAAATTACTCAAATTCATCAAAAATTCAAAGACAAAGCTTAGCAATCTAACACTTATCTTCCATTTACTATTATCAAACTTCATAAAACTCATAGTTTCATCAATGGCTCAACTTAAAATCATCATCAAAATCAGAAATTGAGGTATGGGCTTAGTAAAACACAAAGCAACGATCACAAAAATATAGAAATTATCAAAAACCGATCAAACATCATACTTTAATCAAAGAAGACAAGGCCGAACCCTAGCTCAATCTTTTTCTTTTTCTTTTCTTGTGATTTTCTGCAACAATGAGCATGAAATGAACTAATTTCATGTTTATTTTAATTTTAATTAGCATTAATGTTTATTTTACCATTTTACCCTTGCATTATAAACATTTAAAATATTAATATCAAGGCCATAAATGTCCACTCAAACTTTCAATAGTCAGATATCAACAAAAGGACCTCTTAATTATAAAGGCATAGCAAAAAAGCACTTCAACTAATAGAAGACCACTTTTACATTTTACGCGATTAAGTCCTTTTGTCAAATTGAACACACAAAAGATCAAATTTTCATATGAAAATTTCGACATCAATTCACATATAATAGGCACGAAAAATAATATAAAAATATTTTTTTGACTCAGATTTGTGGTCCCGAAACCACTATTCCGGCTAGGGTATAAACTGGGCTATTACAGAATTATTCCACATGCTAAATAATTTGCATAATCAGCAAACCAAAGTATTTCATGAATTTAGCTTACCTCAAAGAGATGCTCATTTGGAAAATTTTCATTAATTGGAACAGCTGAATGAGTTACCTCTTTTTGTTCCAATCTCGATAGTTGATCAGCTACTTGATTTTCAACACCTTTTATGTCTTGGATCTCAAGGTCAAATTCTTGGAGTAAGAGTATCCATCGAATTAGCCTCGGTTTAGCATCTTTCTTCATGAACAAGTATTTAATGGCTGCATAATCGGTAAAAACTGTAAGTTCGGTACCTATAAGATATGAATGGAACTTTTCAAAAGTAAAAACTATAGCAAAAAGTTCTTTTCTAGTTACCATGTAATTAAACTAGGCTCCCGTCAAAGTTCTACTTGCATAGTAGATAGTATGAAACACTTTGTTTCTTCTTTCCCCCATCACATCTCCAACAACAAAATCACTTGTCTTACACATCAATTCAAAAGGTGAGTTACAATCAGGTGTAACCATTATTGGGGCTGAGATTAACCGAATTTTTAACTCTTTTCCAAGCATGTTTTGTCAAACTCAAAAATAGTATATTTCTCTAACAGCATACACAAAGGCTTAGAAATTTTTTAAAAGTCTTTTATAAACTTTCGGTAAAATTTGGCATGGCCTAAAAAACTCTGAACTCCTTTCACACTAACTAAAGGTGGTAATTTTTCAATCACATCCACATTTGCTTTATGAACTTCAATTTTTCTTTTGGAAATTTTATGCCCTAAGACAATTCCCTTATTAACCATAAAATGGCATTTCTCCTAGTTAAGGAAAAGATTTGTCTTCTAGCATCTTTTAAGTATATTAGCCAAATTACTCAAACAGTCATCATAAGTATTACCAAAAATAGAAAAATCATCCATGAAAAACTTAAAAAAAATTCTACCATATTAGTAAATATTGCCATCAAGCATCGCTGAAATGTGGTAGGTGCGTTACATAAAACGAAAGGCATTCGCCTAAAAGCACACGTGTCGTACAGAAAAATAAAATTCATTTTGTGTTTGTCTTTCGGGGATACAACTATTTGGTTGTATCCTGAAATCCATATAAGAAACAATAATATTCATTACCTGCTAGTCGATCCAACATCTAATCCATAAAAGGCAGTGGGAAATGGTCCTTCTAAGTTGCTTTGTTCAATTTTCCATAATCAATACAGATTCTCTAACTCGTGATAGTACTTTTCGAGGTTAACTTATTAAGTTCATTCTCGGTAATCATGATTCTGCCTTTTTTCGGTACACATTGTATCAAACTTACCCATGAACTATCTAAGGTGGGGTAGATAATTCCTGCATTGAACCATTTGATCACTTCCTTTCGAACTACCTCTTTCATGATAGGGTTGAGTCTCCTTTTCCCAACTTTTTCACCCTCCTCTAGGATACTTTTATGCATACAGAAAGAAGGGTTTATACCTCAAATGTCAGCTATGGTCTAACCGATCGCCTTTTTAAATTTTTTTTAAAACTTCAATCAGTTGCTCCTCTTATTGTTTTGTTAAATTTGCTGAAATACTCACAGGCAAAGTAGAAAAGTTACCTTAAGTTTGAGTTTGGATGGTTCCTCGATTGGCAACTTTGGTTGTTTAAAATCCTGAACTTCCAATTCTAGAGGTTCAAACCGTGTTGGTTGAACATAGTCCCCCAGATTGAATTCCATCAAAGCCATGTTTTCATTACCTTTTTTATCTTCCAATGGCTCAGACCTTAAAGTGTTCTCCAATAGGTCTTCAAAATTGTTCTCCCATTCTATAGAAACTAAGGTTTCTAGTTGTTCCATCACTGAACATTCCTCTACAGGATCAGCAAATTTCATTCCTTTAAGAACATTAAATGTTACCTGATCATCTTGAACTCTCATCGTGAGTTCTTTTTGCACGTCTATCAATGTTCTTTTCGTGTCTAAGAAAGGTCTTCCTAAGATGATCAATACTTCCTTATCTGTTTCAAAATCTAAGACAATGAAATCAACAAGAAAAATGAATTTATCGATTCTTACCAAAACATCATCGATCTTTCCTTCGGGGTATGCTAAAGATCGATCCGCCAATTGAAGTATCATAGTTGGGGGTCTTTCTTCACCTATTCCTAATAGTTTGAAAATAGACTTGGGCATCAAGTTGATGCTTGCTCTTAAGTCATACAAGGCTTTACCATAGTAAGATTCTCCGATATTACAAGGTATAGTAAAGCTTTCAGGGTCCTTCAATTTCGGAGGAAGCTTGTTGTATAAGAACGCACTGTAGTCCTTTGTTAAAGCGGCAGTTTCATACTCGCTAAATTTGTTCTTTTTGGACAGGATGTCCTTTATGAACTTCATATAATTAGGCATTTGTTCTAAAGCCTCCACTAATGGGGTATTGATGTGAAGTTGCTTTAGAAAGTCCAAAAACTTCTTGAATTGCACCTCATATTTCTGCTTATTTGGTTGGAACTTTTGAGGACTGGAGGTGATGAAACTTCAGGTTAAATCGGATAACTTTTTTGAAGAGATAAATCTTTATCTAGAGAAGATGTTAGCTTATCAAAATTTACTGGGTTAGATTTTACCTTATCAAATTTTGTAGGTTCTAGCTTTGCTGGTGTAGGAGTTTCAACTGATGGTTGACTTTCTTCCTTCTCAGCGGGTTCATCTTCAATCACAACCATCTTGGGTTCCAAAGTCTTACCACTTCATAGAGCCACTACCTTGCAATGTTACTTACCCAAATTTCTTGGATTTTCTATACCCCTCAGCATGGTTCCTTGTAGTCGGTTACGAAGCTTTGCAGCTAACTGACCCATTTGGTTCCCTAAATTTTTTCAGTGTTGCTGTTTGCTTTGGATTAAGGCATCATTCTTCATCATGTACACATTCAACAAGTTCTCCAAATTGTTGGATGACTTAGCTTGTTTTGGTTTTGCAGCTTGTTCATTAAACCCTTGAGATTGCTTGGGTCTATGTTACATGAGTGTTGTTTGGTCCATTTCCTTGGTTTCTCCAAGAAATGTTTGGATGGTTGCACTATGAAGGATTGTAGAAGTTAGACTGTGGTCCGTGTCCACTTCTATTTTGGTGTTGATTCCTCACGTAATAAACTGACATGGAATTTGATTGGAAATTCTCAAAATAATGACCATCCCCATAGTATACGCAGGAAACATCAAACTAACTTGGTGATTGAGCTGCAAAATTATTCAAACCATTAGCGGTAAATTATTTCAACATTGAAGAAATAGAAGATACCTGAATTGAGAGTGATGTAATTGCGTCCACTTCGTGCACTCCAGCTACTCGTCTTCCTGAAGTTGCTTAATTTGTTGGCCATTGATAGTTGTTACTAGTAATCCTCTCAATGATCTCATAAGCCTCATTATAAGACTTTAACAAGAGAGCACCATTCATTGAAACATCTACCATCAACCTTGTGTGCGTTGAGACCATTATGAAATGTCTCCAACTAGATGCAGTGTAGAATCCCATGATGAGGACACTTACGAAGTAATTCCTTGAATCTTTCTCATATCTCATACAAGGACTTGTCATCCAATTGTAAAAAAGTGGTTATCTCATTCCGCAACTTAGAGTTTTTGTTAGGTGGGAATACCTAACCAAAAATCTTTCTGCTAATTCTTGCCATGTAGATATTGAACTTGATGGCAACAAATTAAGCTATGCTCGTGCTCGATCTCGCAATGAGTATGGAAACAATTTCAACCTCAATGCGTCTTCAATAACATCAACTATTTTAAACGAATCACTCACCTCCATGAATAATCAAAGGTGAAGGTGTGGATCTTCCATGAGTATTCCACTAGACCACTATTTGGAGCATTTGAAACATCATTGATTTCAATTCAAATTGCGGTGCCTTAATCTCCGGTCTCTTAATTCCTGGATTTAATTCATTGAAGAGTGGCATAGCGTACTGTCTTATGGCACGACCCCTATCATCAGCAATAAGGATTAGATTGTGCACATGATCGACTTCATTTCTTTATCCATCATTTTGATTTCCAATGTCCATATCGAGTTTTCTATGAGCTAATCTCTCACGCCTTCTATGCCTAAATGTCTGCTCGATTTCAAGGTCTACAGGTAATAAAACAATAATTCAATCTATCCTTATAAACACCTAAAAAATAAATCACAAAAATAAATAATGAAGAAATTAGTAATGTTAGAAGTTAGATAAATAATAATAAAAGAAATTGAAAAGAATAATTTCACAAAAATGACTAAGGTAACAATCCCTGACAATGGCGCCCAAAAGATGTAACGCTCGGTTTGTGGAAGTGTACACAGTCGTTATCAAGTAATAAGTAAGTAAAAGAGTTATTGTATCCACAAGGATTGTGTATGTTAATCATTATTTTGCAAGATTAAAGTTAACAATTTGATGATAAAAACACTATTTTGAGTGATGATAATTAAGCTATCTAAATGCAAGATGATCCCTAATGCAATTTAATCTAAATGCCAAGTATGAAATGAGATGTATGAAATAAATTTAGCAACAAAGACACAAAATTCAACAATCAATAACATGAATAGGCTAGGATAATTACATCTTTCAACTTATTTCATTTTCCTCATGTTTAACAGTGTTCGAAAAACATTCCATGGCAACTCGATGTTTCATGAGTTTTGAAATCAAATTAAGTCCTCTCAAAATATTTTACGTAGTAAAACATGCATTTTATTGATCATATTAAACTAAGGGTTTCTTAGAATTCATATGAAGTAACAGGGACGGGTTAGGTTTGAAACATTTTAGTCACATAAACCTAAAAACTGTGCAAGATAATAGAGCTCATCAAAGTTATATGAACCTTCAATTTAGTTGGGTCAGGACCTAAATTAAGCATGCACGTTTCAATTATTGCATCCATTAGTTGTCATCTGGTCAGGATTGCTCACCTAATTCTAACGCATCCAATCACATATAAATGAAATACATACTTGAGTTTAATTAAAAACATGATCGATTGAGGCACAGACACTATAAATATGACTTAAACAAACTTCATTGAATCAGTGAAATTATCCTAGCTAAATATATTTAAGCTACCATTGTTGATGACAAGATAACAAAGCACATTGCAAACATGATTAAAATCAAAATAACAAAGTAAAGGAAGAATAAACTTTGTCGAACCAGTAATCTCGTGAACTCTGATTGAAGATGTTCTCATCCGATCCTTGTGTTGCTCTTTTCCAAATGGCTCCTCAAGGTGGCCGGCCAAGGGATGATCTTCTTAAGGTTTTTTTGGCTAAGGGAAATGGGATGTTATGTGTGGGAATGAAGAAAGGAAAGAATGAGAGGAAGAATGCTTTTGAAACGAGAGATGAGGGAAATGAGTAAAAGATGTAGGAATGTGAGTAGGGGTATTTATACTTGAAGTAGATAGTAGAGTTTACTAAAAATAGGGATTGGAATCCCTCCATTGCTTGGCCGACCACATATAGTGGAAGTTGGTGGATGGTGGTTGCTTGATTTAAGTAAGGAATCATGCTAAATTTAGGCATGGGTTGGACGGTTTCAAGGGCAATCATTGTGTGTTGATTTCCAATGATTCTCCAAATGTAGGGACCTCCAACTAATTATCCTAAAATTTATTCTTGGTTGCCCAATATGCTTGTGCCGAATTTGGGTTTGACTCCCCATTGTTGAACAGTTTCATGACCCACTAAGCTTGTCAGACTTGTCCATCATGTATCATCTTTTTTACTAGGTCAAAGTAACACCTTGATGACCCATTTAACATGGTTTTGTCATCCAACATAGGAAATAAATAGCTCATGTTCATGCAACTTTATAATAAGCTCCATATTATATCATCTCCGTGGTTCCCTGCATAGTAAAATATAACACATTAATAATTAACATGAAATAATTAAAATTATGCACAAAATTAATACAATAAAGTTTATATTTGCATTTTTTATAAATTCATGCCCATCATCGAAATATAAACAAAGTCCACTTAATTAATTAACAAATACTTAGGGATTAGTATTATTATTAAGCAAAAAGGTGGTAAAAATGACTAGAAAACTCTATATAATTTAGAGTTTACAAATTAACGGGCCTAGTTTATCATAGCACATACATATAGTGTAACACCGTTAACCCGTATCCGTCGCCGGAATGGGGTTGCGAGGCATTACCGATTCTAACACAATTCAGATCAGATTTTTTTTATATACTTAAATAATTCATGTCAGACCTATACAAATTTATAACCCTAATTCATAAGCAAAGTCCACATTATCAAGGTTATATATAAAATTTATATCATTCGTAACATTTCATAATTAAAACATAATCCAATATATATAAACAAATTATATATATATATATATATATATATATATACAGAACATATAACGAAATAATTATTTCATTAATTGAATATCAAACCTATTATTATATAGCTTTTGCACATGTACAAATTAAACATCAAATGAAACAAATTTCAATACTATATATTTCATTCATTTATGCGGCATTGATATAATAGTTAATATAAAATTTACATATTAATGCAAATTAAAACATCCATTCGGATATATATATATATATATATATATATATATATATATATATATATACTTAAGCATATTTAACTAAGCATTATGGCAAATCACATTTACAGTTTAATATACAGCCAAATATATATAAAAGGCGCAAACAAATTTTACCAAGTTCAAGCACATTACATTATACCATTATTAACCATTTTTGAACAAAAATAACAATTCATTTCGTATCAAATTCACAGGCTAAGAATTATATTTAAACATTATTCTAGATGACAAATACACAACCCAATTCACTTCACATCTACTCAACTATTGAATTAATCACACAAGATCATACCAAACGTAATAATACCTTGACTAATTATTCCATTTCATAATTTTTATTCAGTCATTAATATACATACAAATAATTCACACCAATTCTATATGACTTAATAAACCAAATTTATTAATATTAAAGCCAAATCAAAATATGCCAACTTCACAAATTATACACCATGCTAAAATATCATACACAAGAATCATACCCATTTCATCTCATAAAATATGCCATAAAAACATATCATAATATTTAATAACATAACCGAATATACATTATAACCATTATAACTTCTTTATCGAATTTTATAACAAACATAATTCATACTATTACATATATATCATAGCCAATTCACTTTACCACATTCAAAATCAAACACCTTCAATGCATAAAGCACATATCACAAATACCCTTTATCCATGACACATAGCAATATAATCAAAATGAACTTAAGCCATAATCAAACATAACCGAATTCAAGCATAGAAGTTAAGCCATTTTTGCATGGCTTAATTTATACAACACCAAAATCTAACATTTCAAAACATGATCCAGCCTATACATGCCATAAATTCGAAAGTTTACTTATAAAGATACCGAAGACAGTCGATAGTGTGATAGACTTTCCTGACGATCCCCGAGCTTGTAACTCGACTCCAAAATCTGTAAAGCAGAAACACACATATACACAAAGTGAGCTAACTTAGCTTAGTAAGTCATAAGCAAATAAACAACCCAATAATATTATCAACTTAATTAAACTAAACCAAATCACATTATATTATAATACATTTAGATTCAAACACATATAAGTTCATAATATATATATATTCGTTCATAATGTCACCTTGGCCGAATGCTCTTATAGCCAAACCAACATTTTATCATATAATTTTCAAAGCCGAATAGTCATTATAAACCTAGTTCACAAACACACAAATACATAGGCTCATGTGTCACAATATAATTTTATATACATATTTTAGTTATATGGCCGAATACATATAATCACACATGCATATAATTACGACTCGTTCAATAATACTCACAAGACCGAATACACTTATCTAGTTGACATATAATCTTCATTTGCATTACACCTAATTATAATAAGTATCAAATTACTCACTTACCTTATTTTAAGTGAACAACAAGCTAGTTTATACCTGGCCATTTAGCTCATTTTACACACTCGAACACAACGTATCTTTGCCTGATAAACCATTCGGAATTGGATAGGACACTTAGATAATCACATAAATCGTACAATGCCAACGCCCCGGATGTGGTCTTACATTAGCCACAAATCGATGCCATGGTCTTACTCGCACATATATATCGGAATCCTATGTCATGGCACATGTATCCTAACTATTCCTAAGGTTCATACGAGGTTTTCGGACGTCGTAACTCGGTCGAATCGAACTCAGAAGTGTAGTAGCCAAATTTAATCCTGTTCGGCCATAGCACATTTAAATTCTAACATTTCATAACAACATATAAATATAACATTTAATTTCCAAATAAACACGTCTATTTGCTTATAAACCTACCTTGGACAACGAAAAACAGATACAGATCCGGTCCAAATCCGGTTTCTTTAGTTCTTGATCTAAACATATTCAAATTAAGCTCATTCAAACAAATTTTCATTCAATTTAGTCCAAAAACAAATAAATAGGCAAATTACCATTTTACCCCTGACATTTACAATTTTTACAATTTAATCCCTATTGCACAAAACACAAAATACACCAAATTTCTCTATGCTTATGTTGGGCCGAATTTTGCCCACTCTCAAACAAGTCCATATATTCAAATTTTTTTCACATTTTAGTCCCTCAAATTATTATTTTTGTAATTTAGTCCTAATTACTCAAAATCATCAAAAACTCCAATACAAAATATGTTAATCTAAAACATATCTTTCATTTTTCATCATCAAACAACAAAAATCACAAGCTATCAACAATGGCACAACTCAAAATATTCATCAAAATAAAAAATTCAAGCATGAGTTTTGTAGTACTCGAACCAACGATCTCAAAAACATAAAAATTATCAAAAATCGAGCTAAGACTTACCTTGAATCAAGCTTGAAAGTGCCGAACCCTAAGTTTCTTTTCTTTTCTTTGGTTATTTTGATATTCGGCTAGTGGAAAGTATGAACACATTATGTTTTGTCTTATTATTTTATGATATACTTTATATTATAATATTTTATTACATAAGTTACTATTTTATCCTTACTTATTATTATGTATAAATTACTTACTAATGGCCGAATGTGTCCATGCAAGTATGTAAAGGTATATTTGCATTATAGGTGCTTCCATTAATAAAGACAATAATAATTAAGTACTTTCACATTTAACCACTAAATTTTTATCTTACGCGATTAAGTCCTTTTATTTAATCGGACACCTAAATGACCAAATTAAATCACGAAAATTTCACGGATATAAATTCACACCAAATTAACACAGAAAATAATTTTTAAATATTTTTCTAACTCGAATTCGTGATCCCAAAACCACCGTTCTGATTAGGGTCTAAATCAGGCTGTTACATATAGGTTCGTTTGTAGGGTTTACATATGTAGGTTCACCTAGGGGTTTGCACATTAATCACCTAGGGCTCACATGCATTTGTAGTTTAGGTTCACATGTATTAACTAAGGCTTGCATGATAAAAAAATATAAGGGTTTGCATGTTTACTTAAAGGTTTGCATATTGTTATTACATGAGTTTACATAAAAGTCATGTTGGTTCGCACATGAGTCCGCATAAAAGTCATATAGGGTTAGCAACCTACAGGTTTCACATACTACAATATATATTGTTTACATAGCATGACCTAGGGTTCACATGTCATAATCCTAGGGTTCGTATGTAATAAGTTTGCATAACTATTCTAAGATCTCGCATACAAATCCTTTTACAGTTTTGCATACGAGTTCATAATAGGGGCTCGCCTATAGGGACACCCGCAAGGGTGTTCGCACAGATGGGTTCTCGCCTAGGGTTTCACACATCAGGGTTTGCACATCAGGGTTCGCACACTTAAGGTTCGTACAAGCTTTCGTATACCTAAGGTTCGCACAGATGGATTTGCACCTAGGGTTTCACACAGATGGGTTTGCAGATGGGGGTTTGCATAAATCGGGGGTCGCACTACATGGGGCCACATATCATAGGGGTTCGCCTAGCATGGGGTTTTATTTACAAAGGAAAGGTTCACTACAGGAAAACAGACTTTTAGCGACGTTTTTTTTTTGCCTTTAGCGGCTTTTTTAAGCGCCACTAATACTTTTAGCGGCGCTTTCCCAAGCGCCGAAAAAACGTCGCTATATACACCGCCGCAAAATTAGTGGCGTTTTTAGAAAAAAATGCCGCTAAAGATCATGACCTTTAACGGCGCTTTTCTCACAAACGCCGCTAAAAATCATGAACTTTAAAAAAATTATTTTATTTTAATTAAATAATATTTATTTTTATGTTAAATATTATATTATGTTTAATTTTTGAAATTTGAACTTTAAACTATATACTTTTAAGGATAAATAAAAAATATTAATTAAATTAAATTTTCCATTAAAATTTAAACTTCAAAACTAAATATAAAAATTAATGAATTTAAATTTAATACATAAACATTGATTCAATATGTAATTTAATACATAAAAAACACACACATACACAGAGACACACAAAGTATTACAATTTCTAAAACAAAATTCATCCTGGTGAGAATATAATGCCAAATCATCATCACCTCTCATTGCAATGCCTGTATATATAACTTAGTGAAGTACTTTGATCTTGATCTTGGTTAAGACTTGTTCGGCAATAAAAAAATTGTTAAACGGAATCTCGATCACTGGTTGAGCAAAACAAGGAAATTACCTATACCATCTCTTTGTAATGAAAGTGAAATCGGTAAAAAGTAAACCCATAATAAAAAAAGCGATGCTAGGCTAATTGTAAATTCTCACTGTCATTTGTAAATAAGTAGATGAGCATAAGTCTAGTTTCATGTTGATGGACTTGTAAAGGCCTCAAAAAGAAAATAAGTAGCATATATGAAAAAGACAAAAAGGGTCAAATGAAGGTTAAAGGAGATGTCATGACGAACCTCACTAGATTTGACATATTTTTACCCTTAAAGTCCAACTCTTCCTTCTCCTTATCATCCTTTTAACCTCCATGTTTTAATTATTATCTTCCCATATGATCTCCAGGACATTGTCATTCACATCAACTTGCACTTAATTTTCAAGCACTGGAACACAATTCAGACATAAGTCCATAAATGAAACCATATTTTCCTACAATTCCTGTCATTGATTATAGACATATCATTTTCTATTCTTCTAGGTCTTTACTCATTCTAACCTATATAATCATTGAGAATATTCATAATTTATTGAAGCATGAAATTTTTAAAAGATACATCGATTTAAGATTTTCAAACAACAAAAATGTTTGCTTTGTATTTCTAGTCTGACTTCCTTTTGAAAGTTAACCTTTAAACTTTCTGTAGAGGATTTATCCTGAGTAGGAAATAATAAGAGCATGGTAAGATAGTCTAGGTTCTATCTATCTAACATGAGAATTGCAACAAATGATGGCTCCAAATCGTGAGTCATATAAATAAAAACATGCAAAAACATTTAATAATGAAGATAAGAGAATTACTTGTTACAACACAAGTGTGGTAGCCACCACATGCAACTTCTTCTGAATATGGAAATGTATTGATCATGGATGGCATGGTTGCATTCTTGGCCTCCCCAAATCCCTAAATATTTTCATTAAGATAACATCACTCAAAAATGCCATATGATTAGAAACATTAAGTGATGTTAAAACTGACAGGTTTAGAACTTACAAGATTAGCTACCACTTTATCCCCAAACACAAACAAAGACCCAGTTTCTGCAATACCTAGACAAATTAAGATCTGAAAACAAAAGTTTGGAATATGTCCAGTAATAAGGTCATAAAAATTGATTGACCATAAGAGAAATCATTTCAAATTACCATCAATGCATGCTGAATGCAACAAGCCAGCTGCAACTCTTTTGACCTAATGCAGGGATAAATAATGAAGCCAAAGGTCCATAGTTAGTAGAAAGAAATTGACACGTCCACCGCAATTTTAGTTACACCAGTAAAAAGTTCAAAGTTACAGGTAGAGATTACCCTGATACCCTCTAATTTCTTTATAAGCCTTGGTGTATATTCACTGAAAAAATTATAAATATGTAAACTTAAAAATCTTTACTGTGAGAAAACAGAAAGCTCAAGATGAAATGAAAATAGAAACTCATAATAAAAAATAAACAAAGAACTATTAAAAATAATCTGATTTATAAAAGGAAGAGTAAAACAAACAAATATGAAAGTGAAAGAAGGGAAAGGACATTATATAAGAGGACATTATATATGCAAAGGATTTTTTTTTCTTTTCATTTCTGTGTGTAAAATCAGTTTAATCAACCGTGCACTATATTGATATGAGTTGATCAAATGGAATGGGTATAAAGAGATGACACTGATCACAAGAACCAAATAAATGAGACAAAAATTTTCATCATCAATGTAGCAACATATTGCAGTATCATTCTTCCATCCAAGAAGAAGAAAAGTCTAAATGTAGCAACATATCAAATTGAAGAGCCAAATATTGAGGTACGAATCAGCAGATTATGACACTCAGCAAGAGATTCTGAAGAAAGCTTTCTTGCATTGTACAAAGAAGGATCACAGACCATTTGGCACAATATTAGCTGTTTCAGTTTCAGATGCACAATCATTTTTCTTTCAGATTGTGAGTTCATTGCAACAAAGTAAAATATTTGGGGCAAGGCTTGCCCCATTGCGGGAATTAAAGAGAACAAATTAGAAAAATTCTGCCTATTACAAAAGAAAATTCGTCACTTGGGAGTTGGGACTTAAGAGACAGAAATAGGAATTACAAAAGAAAACGAAAAACTATCAATAGAACCAAAACCTAAAGATACACACTTTAAGTTGCATCAACTCTATTTGGGCAAATTTTTGCATTACTTCTATGAATAAACCCGACTGACCGAAGGAAATATAGTAACCCAAATGACAACCTTGACACTCCAAATCTGGTCAAGATTTTGTTTATTCACCATTCTTAACTGCACCAGTCTTTGTTAAGGCACAGCTATCACAGCATTCAAGCACATACTGCCCCCAAGGAAAGTAGCAGACACAGCTTTCAGTTCTCAAATTAATGAGATCACAGCACAAACAGTGGATAAAATGACTTCTAAGCATTCACAATCCTTATATTGCATACATTACAGAACTACAACACGCCATAGGAATGAACTACATTATCCATAAAAAGTTAATGCAGGACTTGGGGAATTATGTCTTACCAGAATTGTGCCATTTCACTATGGGGAATTTGCTGGTACATTGTTTCATAAAATATCTGCAGTGGATCCCTCTGAAATTCAATAGTGAAAACAATGATAAATTACTCAAAAATTAGGAAAATAAATCCCCCCAAAAAAATGCTTAAGTCCAGGTACCTCCTTACGAGGATCCTTCTTTTGACCGGGCAAATCATAAACCTTGTTCTCCCGCTTCACTTCCTTCCCAGCAGCCGCTTTCTTTTCTTCCCCCTTTTTCTTCTTTTTTTTCATTTCTTTTTCCTTCAAAAATTTATAGCGGAAACAAAAATACCAAACACATTATCTTTTTTTTTTTTCCTACAAATACAGAACAGAACAGAAGTCTTTTTTGACAAAGAGAAAGTAGAAAAGGAATTCCAAAAACCTTATCTGCTTTAGTAGCGGAGCTCCTTTTGGAGATTGGTTTTTCGTCTTCATCGTCGCTCTCTTCCTTCTTGGGCTTGGTCGCTTTAGTAGCTGAGCTCCTTTTAGAGATGGGTTTTTCGTCTTCATCATCAGTCTCTGCCGGCTCTTCTTTCTTCACTTTGGCTTCTTTGGGACTCGATTTCGAGTTAGAAACAGCAGCATTGTTACTATTACTCGAGGGTTTCTTCTTACGATTCTCCGCTATCGAACTCAGGCTTTTGAGGTCCTCATTATCCTCTTCGAGTTCCTCCTTTTTCACTGACTTCGAGTCCTCAGATGGCATGCTTAATCTTCAAGAGAACAAACAATTTTCTGCCTTTCTGCCCCCAAAGAAAATATACAGAAAAGGGATTGGGATTTTCCAATTGTTTCGGTGCAGAATAAATGTAAAAAATCCCTCCGAGCTGCTGCTCGGGTTTTTAGCTTGTGACAATCAGAAAATGGTTGAAGACGGGCCCTCCAAGCCCTAACCAACCACACGTTACGGGACCTAACGGCATCGTTTAAATGTCCATGACTTAAAGTTGGCCACTTTTCTTTCTCTTCATCGATTAAATGATTTTTTTGTGGAGTTATTCTTAACTTTTTGTGGCGTTTTTACGAAAAACGCCACCAAAATTATTTCATTTTAAAAAAAACACACCGTTTTGCTCTGTTAAAAGTTTTTTTATTTTATCTGCTAAAAATTATTAGTTAAATAATTTTATAAAATATTTATTATTACTATTTTTTTATAAATTAGTTTTTATAAATAAAAAAATCAAGTACTCTGAAAATAAATATCATGTATTTTAATAAGAAAACAAATAATTAAATGGCTGTAATTAATTATTAAGTTAAAATTATCCAATGTAAGCAATCAATCTCTTACATATCAAATTTCTAATTTTAAATTTATATTTATAATATTTTAAATTTATATTTTTTAAAATTTATAAAAAAAAGAATAATATCATTGAGCATTTTAATTTTTCAAAAAATACAAAAATAGTTCATGTAGTCTAATTTGATTCATTTTAATTTTTATACTTTCAAATTGGGATAAATATATCAAAGAACTTTTGATTCAATATGCAATTTGATACATGAATTTTAATTTGATGTAATTATACACATGAAACTTGAATTGTGGTTTATACGTAT
Source organism: Gossypium anomalum (assembly GCA_025698475.1). Lineage (NCBI taxonomy): Eukaryota > Viridiplantae > Streptophyta > Magnoliopsida > Malvales > Malvaceae > Gossypium > Gossypium anomalum. The sequence goes on along the minus strand of CM046963.1, from coordinate 16,852,505 downwards.
ACATGAAACTTTTATTTTGATTAATTGTACACATTTAAAGAAATGAAAATATTCATTTATTTTCATATCAAATTAATATAATTGTTTGAATATGCAACATGTCAACATGAAATGTTTATAATTCAATAATATAATTAGTGATTTTATAAATTTGGATCAAATCAAACTTTTATGCTTAAAATCGCACAAAATCAGAATTTATGTATGATATTACACATTGGATTGAAGTTCATGCGTATTTTTTATATTTATCCTTTTCAATTTCAAGATTTAAGTTTCAAGCTTAACATAAACACTAGTCATTAAATTTATTAACTAAAATGTCCTAGGGTTTTTTGTGAGCATTAAACAAAAAAAAACAGATAAAAATACACAATAGCATTATTAGTTATACAAAGTTACATAATTTTAATAAAACAATTTCTCTATTGGAACACTCTAGTCGTTATAATGTCCACTCTGTAAGATATTTCTATGTTATATAAACTTGGAAATTATACATAGTTCAACAAATGCTAATTAATATTTAAGCTTGCCACAATCAAAATCACCCTTTCTTAATAGCATCCCAGGTAAGAATCTGGAAAGGAAACTATCTCTTAAGAAGTTAATAATTGTCACTTCAACCCTAACCCTTAAACCCTAAATCATAATCCCTAAAACCATAATTCATCACAAACCTTCAAATACTAGTTACTCTTAAACCTTAAACCCTAAACTGTAAATCTTAAACCATAGTTAACTCATAAACCTGCTTAAACCCTAAACCATATATCTTAAACCATAAACCTTAAACTATAATGATAATTAATTCAATATTTTAAATTCAATACTATCTCTTTTACGATTATATAAGAAAATATTTAATATATTGTATAACCATAAATTTTAATAATTATTATTTTAGGGGTTATAGATTAGTGTTTATGATTTTTTGGGGGTTTAAAGGTTATATGACTTTTAGCGGCGTTTTACCAAAAGCGCCGCTAATGCTCTGGTTTTTAGAGGCGTTTTAGCAAAAGCGCCGCTAATGCTCTGGTTTTTAGCGGCGTTTTACCAAAAGCGCCGCTAATGCTCTGTTTTTAGCAGTGTTTTTTACCAAAAGCGCCGCTATTGCTCTGTATTTTAAAATTTTTGCGGCGTTTTTTTATAAAACGCCGCTAAAAACGCCGCTAAAGCCCTATTTTCCTATAGTGGTTCACATGTTTATTCTTTACGCATTTAATCCTAATCTCTTAATGATTCAACATAATTATTTATACATAATTATTTTAGATTAGGCCTCACACTTGATTTGAAGACAGAAAAAACCTTAATTTGGAAGAGAAGATTGAAGATCCACTTGAAGGAGAGGGATGATTTTGAAAGCTTTGACTCATTTTACTTGAAAGTTGATTTGGGAATAAAAGAGTTTGAAGGTGTTTTTCTTGAAAACTTGCCAGGTAAAATTCTATGGTTTAATTCAAATTGGCTATTTATAACACTTGCTTTCCATAATTGAAATAGGTTTTAAAAATTCAAGTAGGACTATTTTAAATCAAGGACTATATAAAAAAATAGTTTTTGGTTGGGCTGTTTTTAAAATTCAGCACTTTTATGGGGTAAAAATAGAAAAATAAAATATTTTGGATGAATGCACCCAAGGGTTTCAAACTTGGGACCTTTAAGTAAGTTAAGGCCTTATTATTCTTGTTAATTTTTTAAGGTATTCTAATTCCTTAACCCTATTTTTAAAGAAATAAATAACAATCTAAATTTTTATTTCTATTTCTTCTAGGCCCATTTTTGAGATGAGACAATTTTAATGAATCAATTTAACTTTTAAAATATTGTTTTCTTAATCATTAGATGATTTCTATTTTATAACTAATTAGTTATGCTTAGTTTTTTTTTACCAATTATTTTTTTGTCTTTAAATTCTTTTTTTAGGTCACAAATTTTCTGTGTATATATATTAATTTTTTTTTAATGTTACCATTACAGAACTTTAGTTGTTGTGCAAAGTTTTTTTAGGACAATTCTCAACAAATAGTATAGTTGGTTGCTTAAGAGAATAGAAAATGATTTATTTGACTAATTTAAAAATCAAGATATAATTCAAAGGGTTAATTTGCAAATAAATCAAAATTGTATTACTAAAATCCATCTTAAACTATCTAAAATTTTATTACTAAAATTTACTATAAAATATTACTATAAACATTAAAAAATTAAAAATTACATCAACTTATAATTTTTCATACAAATAGACTAAACAAAATTGGTTTATATAAAGAAATATAAATCTTCTCATGTAATCTTAAAGATTCGTTATTCAAACTTTGATTGTATCGATAAAAATTGGTATTAAAATCTTGAATGTCAAGTTTGAATTTGATTGTATATAAATTAAATATCAATTCTCCTTTGAATTTCTTTTAATTAATTAAGTTGAGTTAAATTATTAAATTTTATTGTTATATTTTTATCAAATGTTTGAATATATAACCAAACCAAGCAAAGTGTGGTAATATTCCTAGTAATATATAAACCAACTCCCTCTTTAGCCATAAAGGATTAACAGGGTCAATATAGGTTTTAAAAATTAAGAATAAACCCAACTCCCCATTAGCCATTAGGAATTAGGAATTAATAGGGGAAAATTTTAGGTATTAAAATTTAAGATAATTTAAATATTTTGAAAAAAATTTGATATATTGAGTTTACGTTATGTATTGAATTATATATTGAAATTTTAAGTTTTTTTTTTTTTTTTTTTTTTTTTTTGTTTAAGTGTAAAAACATTATAAAATTGGTGAATTTTTTCTACATAACTTTTTATTTTCTTTTTTAATTTAAAATTTGTTCTATTTTTGGGAAATTTACATTTCATCTATTAATCCCATAAAAGTTACATTTGATAGGTTTTAATGAAAGTTACATTATCATTTCAGCCTTTTGGAATATATAAAGAATTTATACATTTTTAAATAAGCTATTTTCTTTTTATTTCCGTTTTTTTCTCTCTAAAGTATGCATAATGGGTTAGCCTTTTTTCCCTTTATAAATAAATTCTTATTGATTCTCATTCACAATAACTGATTTGTATATTTTTGTATCAAATTTATCCTCACTGTTTAATTTTTTTTTATATTACTAGATTTTTTGTTTAATTCTTTATGAATATTTATGTAAATCATAGCTATTATATAATAATAAAAACAACCCGACCCGAGATCTGACTCGGAATCCAACCTGATTACCCGACTTAAATAAAATTCTAAAACATGGGATGGGAGGTTTTTTCTTAAATTCCTCTCTTTTTTTTTTTTAGACCAGACCATCTTCTCTCATTCTTGATCTCCGTAAATTTATTCTTCTTCAATTTTCTTTTATTGTTTAAGCATATGATTTTTAGTTGCAATGCCCTCGCCTACGAAGGTTTATAGGCTCTATTTTATTTTTATTTTTTCATTCTTTACATCTTTATTTTTTTCTTTTGTTGTTAAATAAGGAAAAAAAATTTTCTTTATTTATAACTTATGCAAAATGGTCCCTAGTTAGGGTTTTCATGAAAACTACTTCACAAAAGTTGTTTATTTAACAACCAAGATTCATTTTCTTCCATGAAATTTCAGAAAAAAATATGAAAACTCTCATGGAAAAATCCTAGACTTTTAACCATTTTGTAAAATAGTCCCCTCATTAGCTAGATTATGCTACAAGGGTCCCAAAAGTACAAAAATTACCAAGAAAAGTCATCAAAATCACTTACTTATGAGAGAAATAAATGGCTGAAAGTTTCAAGCTTCAAAATCCCCTTCTTGCTGAAAATTTCGGTGGAGAAGAGAAGAAGGGAAAAAAGATGATAGCTAGCCTTTAGGTTTATTATTTATTTATCAATTAAGTCATCTACCCTTTGACCATCCCATAAATTAAGGCTCCATGTCCGGCCACTAACATTTTATTGGTCTATTTACTCAATAGGGACCTCTACTTTAATGCTCCATAGCTATTTAACACCTTTAGTTAGTAGAACAAAACTTTTGCACTTTATGCGATTTAGTCCTTTTTTGCAATTAGGCATGCAATCGCTAAAATTATTTCACCAAAATTTTCATGCACTCATATAATCATGTTATAACACATAAAATAATATTAAAAATAATTTCTTCAACCTCGGGTTAGTGGTTCCGAAATCATTGTTCCGACTAGGCCCAACATCAGGCTGTTACAATTCTCTCCCTTAAGGATTTTCGTCCCCAAAAATCTTACTGGTGAAATGGTTAGGGTATTGATCTCTCATAGTCTCCCCGGGTTCACATGTGGCCTCTTCAACCCCATGTCGATGCCACAGTACTTTCATGAGTGTTATACTTTTATTTCTCAATTGATTGACCTCTCGGGCTAAGATCTTAACTGGCTCTTCACCATAAGTCATGTCTGATCGAATCTCAACCTCTGTTGGCGAAAGAACATGTGAAGGGTCAGAACAGTAACGATGCAACATCAACACATGGAAAACATTGTGGATCTTCTCTAATTCGGATGGCAAGGCTAGTCGATAAGCTACCAGTCCAATTCTCTCTATTACCTCATAAGGTCCAATAAAACGTGGACTTAATTTTCCTTTCTTGCCGAATCTGAGGACTTTCTTCCACGGGGATACTTTTAAAAACACCTTATCACCGACTTGAAACTCAATTTCCTTTCGTTTCAAATCTGTGTAGGATTTCTGTCTATCCAAAGCGGCCTTCATACAATCACGAATTACCTTAACTTTTTCTTCGGTCTCTTTGACTAAGTCGACCCTGTGAATCTGATTGTCTCTAAGTTCTAACCAAAATAAGGGCATTCGGCACTTACATCCATACAAAGCCTCATAAGGCGCCATTTTCAAACTTGACTGATAGCTATTGTTGTAGGCAAATTCTACAAGCGGAAAATACTTCACCCAACTGCCTTGGAATTCAAGAACACAACACCGCAACATGTCCTCAAGAATCTGAATTACTTTCTCCAACTGGCCGTCAGTTTGCGGATGGAAAGCCGTGCTAAAATTCAACTTTGTCCCCAAAGCTTCTTGTAACTTTTTCCAAAACCGCGAAGTAAACCTCGAATCCCTATCTGAAATAATCGACAAGGGCACTCCGTGAAGTCTCACAATTTCAGAAACATACAACTCGGCTAACTAATCAAGTGAGTAGTCAGTTCGCACCGGAATAAAGTGAGTTGATTTCGTTAAACGATCGACTATGACCCAAACAACATCTTTCTTTCTTAGTGATGACGGCAATCCCGTCACAAAATCCATGGCAATTCGATCCCATTTCCACTCGGGAACCATTACAAACTAAAGTAAACCTGAAGGTACTTGGTGCTTGGCTTTCACTTGCTGACAAATCAAACATTTTGACACAAACTCTGAAATGTCTCTTTTCATACCCGGCCACCAATACAATCTTTTCAAGTTACTATACATCTTAGTACTACCCGGATGGATTGACATACAACTACTATGTGCCTTGTGAAGAATTTTCCGAATAAGCTTATCATCTTTAGGTATACAAACCCTATCTCAGAACATCAAACAACCGTCGGTACTAATCCGATAATTTGATTCGTCAACTATCTCACACTGAGTCATCTTGGCTTGTAAATCTTTATCACTCTTCTGAGCTTCACAAATCTCTTGAAGAAACATAGGTCTAGCTCTCAACTCTGCTAGAATCGAACCACCCTCGATCACAGACAACTGAGTATTCATAGCTCTCAAAGCAAACAATGCCTTCCTACTTAATGCATCTGGGTGATAGTCAATTACTAACTCGTAATCTTTAATCAACTCCAACCACCTTCGTTGCCGTAGATTCAAGTCCTTTTGGATCATCAAGTATTTTAGGCTTTTATAGTCGGTGAATACTAGGCATCTCTCACCATACAAGTGATGTCTCCAAATCTTCAGTGCGAACATTATGGCTGCTAATTCTAAATCGTGTGTCGAATAATTTTTCTAATACAGCTTCAGCTGTCTCGAGGCATATGCTATTACTTTGCCCTCTTGCATGAGCACACATCCTCATCCATTCAAGGATGCATCACTATACATTATGAATTATTTTCTTGGTTCCGGTTGTACTAAAATTGGGGCTTCAGTCAACAACGTTTTAATTTTCTCAAAACTCTGTTGGCATGTATCCGTCCAATCGAACTTGACATCTTTCTGTAGCAACCTCGTCATCGAAGTAGCAATCATAGAGAACCCTTTAACGAATCTTCTATAGTAACCCGCTAAGCCTAGAAAGCTTCTAATCTCCGGTACATTCCTCGGCGGTTTCCACTCAACGATAGCCGAGATGGTCAACTCAATCCCCTCACCCGACACGATGTGTCCTAAGAATCCGACCTCTCTAAGCCAAAACTCACTTTTACTAAACTTGGCATACAACTGCTTATTTCTTAAAGTCTGCAAAATAGTTCTCAAGTGCTCCACTTGTTCACTCTCATCACGAGAATAGATCAATAAAACATCTATAAAAACCATAACAAATTTATCTAAGTATGGCCGAAAAATATGGTTCATTAAATCCATAAACACAACGAGAACATCTGTTAAGCCAAAGGGCATGACAAGGAACTCATAATGCCCATATCTCGTCTGAAACACGGTTTTTGGCATATCTTGCTCTTTAACCCTTAGCTGGTAATAGCTAGATCTCAAGTCTATCTTAGAAAACACCGTGACTCCCTTTAATTGATCAAACAAATCATCGATCCTTGGCAAGGGATACTTGTTCTTCACCGTAACCTTGTTGATCTGTCTGTAGTTTATACACAACCTCATCGACCCGTCTTTTTTTTCACAAAAAGTACGGGAGCACCCCACGAAGAATAGCTCGGTCTCGCAAAACCCTTATCTGTTAACTCTTGTAGCTGAGCCTTCAAGTTTTTTAACTCCAACGGTGTCATCCTATACAAGGCAATCGATATAGGCGTTGTATCAGGGACTAACTCGATACCAAATTTAACTTTCCTAGTTGGAGGCAGTCCGGGCAACTCTCCCAGAAACACATCTGAAAATTCACACACCACTGGAACTGACTCAATCTTCATGTCCGACACTTGGGTATTTAAAACAAATTCAAGATAAGACTCATACCTCTTTCTTATATATTTCTAGGCAATCATAGAAGAAATCACTACAGGTAAGCTATCCGGTTCACCTGGTTTAACCTGAAGAATATCCCCATTTTTACATTTCAGTTCAATGAAATTCTTCTCACAATTTACTATGACATCATGGTTAGAGAACCAATCCATACCAAGGATAATGTCAAATTCATCAAACAGTAATAACATGAGGTTAGCCGAAAAACAATGACCTCTAATTGTCAAGAAATAATTTCTACATACTTGGTCAACTAATACATACTTGCCTAATGGGTTTGACACATTTACCACAAATTTTGTAGACTCGACAGGCATATTCATGCTAGAAACCATTTTTACACAAGCACACGAATAGGTAGACCCCGGATCTATCAAAGCAACAACAGAAATATCATGAAGAGAGACAGTACCCGTAATCACATCTGGTGAAGATGCCTCTTCACTAGCGCGAATGGCATAAGTCCTTGTAGGCGCTCAGCCCTCAGACCTCACAGTGGAATCTCTAGGTGCACCTCTGTTGCTAGTCCCTCTTCCTGGGTTCTTCTATGGTCTACCTCTTGAAGGAGCATTACTCACTCTCACATCTTGCTTTTCGTCTTTCTCACCCATTTCAGGGCATTTTCGGATGAAATGGTCTAGCAACCCACATTTGAAACAACCTCTTTCATTCCCTCGACGCTACCAAAATGGCATCTACCGCAATGTGAACATTCTGGTCTATTTGGTCGAGCACTACTAACACTTGCGATAGAAGTGGTTTGAGCTTTAAACGCCGTGTACTGCTTATTCTTATTTCTACTCGAGAATCCCATTGAAGCATTCGATCGAGTAATGAACTCCCTCGGTCTCTTAGATGAGGACTAATTTGATTTCCCCATCTATCTTTTCCTTGAGTCACAAGACACGATATCAGCTTTTCTCTTTTCTTTGGTCAATTTTTCTGCCTTGCAAACTCTTTCAACCAGCATCACAAACTCCCTTAACTCTAAGATACCAACCAATAATCGGATGTCTTTGTTCAATCCATCCTTAAATCTCTTACACATGATGGATTCGGTGATACGCACTCCCTAGCGTATTTGTTGAGCCTTACGAACTCATGTTCATATTCTATTACTGTCATTCGGCCTTGTTTCAATTCTAGAAATTCCTTTCTTTTCTAATCTATAAACCTCTGACTAGTATAATTCTTTCGAAATTCCTCTTGGAAGAACTCCTTTGTAATATTTTCCCTTGGTACGACTGACACAAGGGTGTTCCACCACTGGTAGGCCGAGTCTCGCAAGAGTGACACAACATACTTCATACATTCTTCAGGTGTGTAAGACAACTCATCGAATACCCTAATGGTATTTTCTAGCCAGAACTCTGCCCTCTCGGGGTCATCATCTATGTTTGCTCTAAATTCTTTGGCCTTTTGCTTCCTAATTCTATCAACTGAAGGTTTCTCCCTTCTTAACATCTTTACCCCTTGGGGTGCTATAGGGTTAGGTTGAGGGATTGGAGGAGGTGGGGGAGGTGGAGTGTTTGGATTTGCACGAACAAACTTTGAATACCAGGCATCCATTATATGGAGCTAGGCTTCTCTAGCCCCTCCGCCCTGACTCATTGTCACAGGTCCACTTTCAACTGATGCGGTCCCCTCAACAGGAGTCGGCGCATTACTTTCTACATCATCCGTAACTATTCCATCGGGATCCATTTACTATAAGAAAATACAATTTAAAATCGTTAAGAGTCGTCACACTCTCAAAGTTCATATATGGCCTGTATAGCTAGACTCGTACGCATGCTAGGATAGTCTGAGAATTGACTAAACCATAGCTCTGATACCACTCAATGTAACACCCCTTACCCGAGTTTAACGCTGGAACAGGATACGAGGTGTTACCGTACTTAAACACATGTTTACAAATATTTCTATGCCATAAATTTTCATCCAAATTAAAACTTTTGAAAACAAAACATAAAGTCCCCAATATGAGCCCACGAGACCCAAAATACGCTTCGAAAAATATTCGAGACTTAACTGAGTACTTTAAAAAACTATGAAAAATTTCAAGGTAAATAGGGCACACGCCCGTGTGGAAAAGTGACACGCTTGTGTGTCGTTTTAACATGATCATACTGAAGGCCCGTGTAGCTTACACGGCCTGGGCATATTTGGACACACCCGTGTCCCTAACCCGTGCGTACGGATTTATTTTTTGATTCAAACCTAAAGGGGTTTTCACACACCCTGGCACACACCCGTGTCCATGACCCGTGTCCCTCACACGGCCATGACACGCCCATATCTTAGCCCGTGTACAAAAACCTTGACATTCTATTTCTGATGTTATCAACTAATTAAGGGCACACGGCCAAGGCACACGCCCGTGTGTTAGGTTGTGTCCCCCATACAGTTGAGACACGGTCGTGTCTCCGCCCGTGTGCTTACTACCATGCATATTGACTTGTAAAATTGAGGTGCAAGGGACACACGGCTAGACTACACACCCATAGGGCAGACCGTGTGTCACACACAGCCTAGACACACGCCCGTGTGTCTGCCCGTGTAGAAAAAAATAAGGCTATTTACCAAGCCTTTTTGCCACCTTTACTTGCACCAACCTAAACAATATTAACCCAAAACCAATCCAAGCATAACACATATAGCCAAATCAACCACAACCATAAGAAATTTGCATCAAATGCATTTAATAAAAATCAATATTAGCTAACATTAATGGCCTATACAAAATTAATATCACATCCATCATATGAGCCTACACTTGTGGCTAAACTAACAAGACACTAGCACACATATCACCCAAATGCCATGGCATGGATATCCAATATATTCTTAGGTTCAATCGAAACTCTACTACAATAAATTTCTTCATGCATTATTCGTAGACAATTTTAACCATATTATGCAAAATTAATCATTCAACACATAATAACGATAAAGTTTCCTTACTTACGTACAACTTACCTCGGTATACAAAAAGTGGACGACTAATTGGATTCAGTCTACTTGCTTGGCTTTCCCTCGGTCTAGGCCCGAATTTTGTATTTCTTGATCTAAAATGATAAAAAAAATCACTAATTTAATCATCATATAAATCAATGCATTTCATAAATCATATTTTGGTAAAATGACCATTTTACCCCTAAACTTTTACAAAATTAAGATTTTACCCCTAGGTTCGTAAACTGATTTTTATCAAATTTCCTCATTAACCAAGCTTATCCAAAACTACTTTAAGCCTATAGCATCTCACAATTTTAATTATTTCACACATTTACCACATAATTTATAACTTATGCAAAATGGTCCCTAGTTAAGGTTTTCATGAAAACTACTTCACAAAAGTTGTTTGTTTAACAACCAAGATTCATTTTCTTCCTTGAAATTTCAGAAAACAACATGAACACTCTCATGGAAAAATCGTATACTTTTAACTATTTTATAAAATAGTCCCCTCATTAGCTAGATTATGCTACAAGGATCCCAAAAGTACAAAAATTATCAAAAAAAGTCATCAAAATCACTTACTTATGAGAGAACTAAATGGCTGAAAGTTTCAAGCTTCAAAAACCCCTTTCTTGCTAAAAATTTTGGCTGAGAAGAGAAGAAGAGAAAAAAGATGATAGCTAGCCTTTAGGTTTATTATTTATTTATCAACTAAGTCACCTACCCTTTGACTATCCCATAAATTAAGGCTCCATGTCCAGCCACTAACATTTTATTGGTCTATTTACTCAATAAGAACCTCTACTTTAATGTTTCATAGCTATTTAACACCTTTAGTTAGTAGAAAACTTTCGCACTTTATGCGATTTAGTCCTTTTTCGCAATTAGGTATGCAATCGCTAAAATTATTTCACCAAAATTTTCATGCACTCATATAATCATGCTATAACACATAAAATAATATTAAAAATAATTTCTCCAACCTTACGTTTGTGGTTCTGAAACCACTGTTCTGACTAAGCCCAAAATCGGGTTGTTACAGAGTTTTCTTTTGACCTAGAGATCGATAGAACTTTACGAAGAAGGCAGAAAGAACTGCAAAAAATGGCTAGGAACAGGAATGATCCTGGTCTCAATGATAATCAGAATGGTCAAGATGTTAATCCCCTTGCTCGTACGGTGATACCTGGTATGAGTGATAATTTGATTTGTCAGGGTGCTAATCCTCATGTTTGTAAAGTGATAGATGACCAAGATAGACCAATCCGAGGAGCATGTTGTGCCAATTTTAGATTACCTGAATCTAGGGATAGTTAGACCAAAAATATAGGGACAGTAGTTTGAGCTAAAACCGGTAATTTTTCAGATGTTACAAACAGTATGACAGTTTGGTAGAATTCCTACTAAAGATCCAAGACTGCACTTAAGACTTTTTTTAGAGGATTGTGACTCGTTCAGGCAGCAAGGTATTCCTGAAGACACCCTATGACTCAAACTATTTCCATATTCTTTAAGAGACCAAAGGAGAGCATGGCTGAATACTTTACCGTCGAGAACAATGGCATCATGGAATGATCTTTGCTAGAGGTTTTTGCTACGGTATAATCCACCGAACATGAATGCCAAGCTTAGAAATGACATCACATTTTTTTGGAAGTTAGAGGATGAAACATTATATGAAGCTGGGAATGATTTAAATAGTTAATTTAAAAATTTCAGATGCATGGATTTCTACACTAGACTCAGATAGAGATGTTTTAAAATGGGTTGAAAGCACATATAAGAATGGTAGTTTATGCATCTGCCAATGGTACATTGTTGGATAAATCTTACAACGAAGCATATGAGATTTTGGAAAAGATTGCCAACAATGACTACCAGTACCCTACTACAATAGTTGGGACGTGCAAAAGAGCTGCTAGTACCATGGAGCTTGACGCAATTACTTCGTTGACAGCCTAGGTATCTTTTTTAGCTAATATGATCAAAACAATGAAGAAGCCCACTGCAACTCAGGAGATAAACTCAACTGAACTGTCATGCATTTATTATGGCGAAAACCATGTGTTTGATAAATGCCCATCAAACCCAACATCGGTATACCACATAGGTAATTTTAACTGGAATAATAACCCTTATTTCAAGACTTACAATTCAGGGTGGAAATAGCATCCAAATTTTAGTTAGAATAATCAATGTGCGGAGAGTTCACACAATGTTGCAAGATAAAATATCCACAATGCACAACCTGGTTATAATCATCCTATGCTAAGGAAAAATGCTCAAAAAGGTTAGGTATCATCTTCTAATTATATTAAAACTTTGTTGAAGTAATATATGGTAAATAATGATGTTGTGATTCAAAGTCAATCTGCGCCTCTTTGAGCTCTTGAAAATTAAGTAAGGCAAATAGTGAACACTCTAAATTTGAGGCCACAAGAAGCATTTCCAAGTGATACTAAGAATTCGAGATCACAAGGAAAAAAGCATTGCAAAACAATCACCTTTAGAAGTGGGACTCAGTTGGATAAAGTTGTTCAAGATAGCACGGCAAAAGAGGACAATTTCAGACTCGACCAGGAAAAGAATTTAGAATCGTCTGAAAAGCACATTGCAACTGAAAAGGTAAAACAATAGCCTATCGCAGAAAAATTAGATTATTTTATTGGTGGAAATATCATAGCAAAATAATATCAGCAACCTGAAGGACGACCACCTCTACCACTTCCTCAGCGATTCCACAATTGTAAAAAAGAGGCCCAATTCAAAAGATTTTTGGATGTTTTGAAGCAAGTCCATATTAACATTTTGCTAGTAGAAGTTTTAGAGAAAATGTCAAATTATGTGAAATTTATAAAAGACATATTGTCGAAAAAGCGCAGATTGTGAGAATTTGAGACTATTGCTCTCACTAAAAGGTGCACAAAAATGTTGGTGAATAAACTATCTCCAAACTTGAAGGATCCAAGGAGTTTCATTATCTCATGTTCAATTGGAAATTGTTATATTGGTAAGGCGTTATGTGATTTAGAAGCAAGTATAAATCTAATACCTATGTCTATTTTCAGGAAGCTAGGAATTGGGAAAGCAAGACCTACTACGATTACTTTGCAACTAGTTGATCGATCCTACACCCATCCGGAAGGTAAAATTAAAGGTGTGCAGAGATAAATTTATTTTTCCTATGGATTTCCTTATTTTAGAATTTGAAGCTCACCAAAATGTGTCAATTATTCTTGGAAGACCTTCTCTTGCTACAGGTAGAACTTTAATCGATATGTAGAAAAGTGAACTGACCATGAGGATGAATGATCAGCAGGTCATGTTTAATGTATTTAATGCACTGAAATGTGCTGATGACAATGACCTTGCCATTAACTTAATAGAAATAGTAGTAGAGGAAGCGTTCATGAGATTTTTCCACAACAATTCTGATAGTGATGAAGATTCGTTTGAGCGGAGACCCTTGTGCACTTTGCTGGAGCAAAATAGACATTTCAATTTTCATGAACATTGTTTGGTAGCTCACATATATCCTCGTGGAATTGTTGATGTCAGAGACATGAAAACGTAGGTCATATTTAAAGTTAATGAACAACGCTTGAAGCACTACTGGGGTGCTCATATGGAATGGGACAAGCAATCCGTTGACCTCCGCAATGCTTAAGTTAGAAATTGTGTTTTTTTTTTTGTTTTTTCCTTTTATTTTTATTTTATTTAATTAATTTACTTTAGTTTCGTCTTCATTATTAGTTATATTTAATTATTTCATGGTGTTTTCATTTTTACTTTTATTCTTGAATAAATGAGCAGCTTTTTTCTAGATTCACAGAGACTGATAAAGTTAGTACCTATAAATCCACACGCCGGACAGAATAAAGTAACTACACTCCAGTCCAAGCTAGGGAATTTTTTTTTCTTATCTCATGCATTTTATTTCTTTTGCCATGACATTTTCTGTGCATATCTATCTTTTTTGTTTCATGTTACATATCTGTACATGCATTGAGGAAAATACATCCCCTAGGTTTGGGGGTGTATTGTGTATCTAAACTGCATTAGATATTTAGTTGAGCATATTGTTTTACTATTTTTTGTTTATTTGTCATTCCTTTTGCCATGGCACACATGACTGCTAGGAATTGTTTAGACTGTGATGAGTGTCTTTTTGTTTGTGATGTTCGATGAAGAGCTTAATTCTTTGATAAACTTAAAAAGTTATGACAGTGGATTAAATGGTTTTAGCTTAGGATAGTTTGCTTGTGAATTGATCCCTAAAATTAACATGTCCTAATTCTGATTACAATTTATCTATAGTTTTGGTAAACTTAGGGACTCTTGAAGATATATTCGGTAACATAGAAATACTTAATAATGAATAAAGTGGCAATGTCTAAGAAAATTATTTTAAAAAAATGTCATCAAAAACTCCAATGCTTAGAACTGCCGAGTAAGTCAGAACACTTTGCTGCTCCATCGTGTTGTTGAATAGAAAGGTGAGTTTGAATAAGAGTGTGTAATAAAGAAAATTAGGGGGACTCCACTGTAGTAACAAGCTAAGCAGCTAAAGGGGGATTTGTTCACTCCATCCATCTTTTTAGTCAAAAGCCTTTGGTTGACGAGTGAGTATTCAAATCGTGACATGATTGAGTATTCGGCAATTTAGTGTATGTTCCATTCAAATTGTCAAGTCCAAAAATCATGTGACCAGCTGAATCCCTTAGTAAAAAAAACAAAAGAAGAAAAAAAGGCATAATAACTGGATATGTATGTATTTGAGTATGTATAAGGACAAATGAAAAGAAAAAGAAGGAAAACTGAGTTAGTTAAAAGATGAACTAAGTAAATTAGAAGGTACTTGCTATAGTGAAAATTACATGAATACTTAGGATTTCTCTTTCTTTTAAAGCAATATTTTTTGCACTGCCTTTGCTAAATAAGCTTATGACACTTGATCAAATTTGTAGACATAAAAGATTGCTGAGAACTGAAGTAAAAGATGCTCTTTAAATGGTCTAGCAGTGCAAAGGTGATTATGTTGCAATGGTAATTCTTACGTTCATATATTCATGCATATCTTGCTTGAGGACAAGAATAACTCAGGTTTGGGGGTGTGATAACTCTTGAAAAGAGTTATAATTCATGCCTTTAGACTGGGTCAATTGTCTGTACTTAAGTGAACTTAGTTGCATTTTAAGATATTATTAGGAGCTTGGACAGTGCTTAAATATTATTATTTGTTACTTTTAATTGCATGTGGCAGGGTTGTGTTTGGTGTTTTGGCAGGTGCAGGATATGGAGAAAGAAATAAAGGAATAGAGGTTTGTGTTTTGGTGTTTTGGCAGGTGTTTTGACAATTTTCCAACTTGTATGCCATGGCAATTCCAGGAAGATGACCCAGTCAACAATTACCACCTACCCTAAAGGAAGGAATATTAATCCAAAAAGGAAATCTAAAAATGAGGAAAAGATATCTTGGGTTTTTGGATTTACCCTAGGGAAAAAGCTTATAAAAAGTCGAAGGAGGAAACCCTAAAAGGAGAACAAGAGAGAACAAAAATAGAGATGAGGAGATCCTTAGGTAAAAATAGAGGGTAGCAGCTGAGTAAAGACAGAAAGAGGAAGACGAATGCAGTCCCTCTCAGCCACCACTCACTGCGCCGTTGGAGTTTGAACTGGACATGTGAAACCTGTCTTCCCGAAGTTTTCCATTTTTATTACTTTGTTTTTCTATGAATTGAATAATGAAAATAGTTTTAGATGTTCTTTTGGTTTTGAAGTTTATATGCCAACCCATGAGCTAAATCTCATAGGGCTGGGATTACATGATAAAACCTTTATTTTTCTTTAATGGTCAAAGCATAGATCTGAATTAATTTATTGTCATTCAATTGTTTTTATTTCTAAAGTGTACACGTACAATCCCTAGACATAGATGACTGTGCAGCATGCCTATAAACTAATCTAATTCTGAAAAGGTTGGATTAGTTGGATCAAAATTGAATGATATGAGCAAGTACTCGTCTGATACTTGTGGTAGACTTTAGACATAGAGCAGTGCTCATATAGAAGGAAACAGTCCAGGGTACAATATTAAAAGCTTAAAGACACAAGTAAGGTAACTTGAGGTTTTTGCTTTCAAAAGAAGCAGACCACTTTAGAACTCTTCTGAGTAGTAGATTGAGTATGATTTTGCTAAGGCGTTACTGATAGAAAGGGTAGATTTTTAGTAATCCCAACCTTCCACATCACATCATATATCCTTTATTTTTTGCCATAGTATCTTTGCCATAGCATTCTTAGTTATTTATTTGTTCATTTACATATTATTCACGTAGTCATTCTCGTAATTGCCGTTGCATTTTTACTCTTGTATTACCATAGCATTTTTAATTATTCATCAACTACACATATTGTTCACATTAATGTTCCTTTTGTTTACCATTGCATTCTTATCATTATTTTGCTATAACATTAATCTAACTTTCTTATAATAACTTGACCATTTGTATACCTAATCTGATCACTATGGAGATGATCTCACTTATCACTTTATTACTTGATTCGACGTGTATACTTGAACAATTCACATAACATTTTCACACGCAACAATTACAGAATCTGAAAAAAATTTGTTCTTAAACAAATCATTAAACATGTAATCTTGAAAACTACAAGTTGCGAGTTGATAACTCACATATGATTAACTTGTATACGCATTTACCAAAATTATGTCAAAACATCCACTTGCTAGATAAATAGGTTCATATTTCTTTCAGAAATGCAATTAATTCAATCTCAACTTTTATTAGTTTAGTTTAATAAATCTTTTTTGAGAACATGAAATACTTGATAAATGAAGAATCTTCAGGTTCTTATCTTATTGCATCATTATTGATTGAGATGGTATAACCCAATCATGCCAACTAATTAGTACATTTGGACTAATAAACTTCTGATTTACTATGCATGTGATTCAACAGTACTAAAGTAAAATTCTAGTTTACCGGTTTATCTTATTTAACCTTACAAATAGGAGCAAAGCTAGAATTTTTTTGGAGGACAGAATTAAATTGTATATTTTTACGATAGTAAAAATTCAATTTCACCATTTTATAGTCTATATCTTTATAATTTTTAAAGGATTAAATCAAATTTTTATCATTAGGGGGCAAAGTATAATTTTACCATTACTAATTTTAAATTTTATAAATTATAAAGGGCCTAAATGGAAATTTTTCCATTTTAAGAGAGGTCGGGGGCCCTGCCAGCCTCTTTCACTTCACCACTACATATAAATAAATAGAGTAGCATTGTATCAAAGAAAACACCAAATTAACTAGTTTAGAGGTAGTTATAGATGTCATCTTTGAAGAATCCAAATAGGAAATATTAAACTCAATAAAATAAAATCATAGCCGAAACGACATGCATTTGATGCAAATAAAATCTATCAATTTTCAAAATGTGCACAAACAAATATTTCATTTTGACCGCATGCACGTGTCTGCAGAAAACAAACAATTTTATGAAATGATCCGATATGAAAATTTACTATGTTGATTGCAATAGAAACTTCGAAATCAAATGAGAAATATGATAATAAATCGTTGAGGTAGCATTTATGAGATGAATTTATCAAGTATCAAATTGTGTTTGAACAAGTATTTGATAATGTCGGTTAATATTAATTGACATATTCATCTTATGAACTTAATCTATATTCTATTATGATTTATAATATGATTTATTTTTGGATTATAGAAATACCACTGAGTTATACTCAGCATACGATTTTGTTTTCCGTACGCAAGTTAGGTCCTTTTTGGTTTGATCGTCAACATCAGCATCTAATGGTAATCCCAAACTCGAAGTGTTTGTGATGTTTCTAGTTGTTAATGGCATGTACCTAGGAGGGTCATATGTTTACATAATGTTATGCTTCGGATGAAATTGGCATTTTGAATATTATGTATATATGTATATATATAAGTGTTGGTAATGATCTTTGTTGTTGGTGATCTTATTGAATAGTTTAGGTATGTATGCTTAATTGCCTATATGGTGATTAGGTAATGTGTTTTGAAATAGGTTTGGTGAAATGAATTGTATGCTTAAGTTGAGCTTGAAATAGTTTGGTAAGTTTTGGAGCATGTTTACATGGTTAAATGATGTATGCCATGTTAGTTGTGTTGAGGTGTCATTTGAGACATATTGGTATGGTTTGAATATGGTATTTTGGTTTATATATTAGTGAACTATATGTAGGTTATAAGTAGGTCTCAATATGCTTTAAGTTATGCTTGTATATTGAAGAATGTCTAGGTTGATATTGAGACCTAAAGGACACCTTTTTTGTGCCACACGGCCATGTGCCATACACGGTTCTAAGACATGACATCAAGTTGTTACACGAGCTGGAACACACTCGTATGACTTATTGAATTTGTGTCTGCATGGTTGCACACAACCACAACCTATTACACGTCCCGATGACACTGTTGTATGAAAACTTTGAAATAATTACACTTTTTACCTACACGACCATAATGAGTTACACAGTCTGCCCACACAATCATGTGCCCCACCCTCAAGCGGCCTTAGTCATTCACACGATCAGGGGACATGGCCGTCTGACCCCTATTTACAAAATTTTCCCATTATTTTGTAATTATTTTAAATTGGTCCCTAATCGATGTCAGGTTAATTTAAAGCTTTTGTAAGCTTGATTTAAACCCGAATTTGATTGTATTGCATGTTATACTTGTTATATCTGACTAATTAATGTTGAATTGAAATTTTGAACTATGAATTGTAAGTAAATGTTTCATATTTTCCTGTAGCATCTGTTACTCGAGTTCGTTGATTAGACCAGGTAAGGGTGTTACAATTAGGTTCTAAGAATAAGTTAGATGGGCAAGCCTCGATTTTGGTTGTTAGAGGAAAACAACAGTCTAAGGATTTGGGTCAAAAAAGATCTAGATTGAAATTAAAGTCAAGGAACCGAGATAAGACCTATAACTACTGCAAAAAGATGGGTCACATTAAGAAAGAATGTTAAACTCCAAAAATAGAATAAGAGGGCTATCGAAAATGATTAGAAAGGGAAATAGAAGGTTGATATAGCCAATGCCAATGTTTTCAAGGACAAAAGAGATGATTTATTGCTGGTGTCTATGATCGAAAGGCCTAAGCTTAGGTCTGATTGGATCCTGGATTTAAGCTGTTCTTACCATATGTGTCCCAAGAGGGACTGGTTCTCTAGGTATAGATCAATTGAAGGTGGATTTGTTCTTATGGGGAACAATTCACTATGTAAGATAATTGGTATTGGCACGGTTCATATCAAGATGCACGACAGAAATATAAAGACACTATCAAATGTCAAGCATGTGCCTGACTTGAAGAAGAATCTCATCTCCTTAGGTATCTTAAACTTGAATGGTTGTAGGATCGTCATAGAGCCAAACGGCGTCAAAGTATCTTGTGAAGCTCTTATTTTGATGAAAGGACAAAAAGTTGGTAGCCTATACATTCTGCAAGGTTCAACGATGACCGGTGCGGTAGCAATCACAAAAGTAGAGACAAAATCATTGCCACATCACGATGAGGGAACCCATGAAATTGTGATGACGCGATGAAATTCCCTCTATACAGATTCTGAATCAACTTAGTTATAGCACATGTGACTCAGTCATATGAGTAAAAAATGTATGACCATTTTGAGTAAAAGAGGTCTTTTCATAGGCATTGGAGTTGAAAAGTTAGATTTCTACGAACATTGCATTTATGGGAAGCAAACTTGAGTTAGCTTTGATTCAACGGTGCACAGGAGAAAAAGGACCATTGACTACATTCATTTCGATTTATAGGGTCCGGCTCTAGTCATCTCCAAAAAAGGTGGCAAATATCTTCTAATGTTTATTGATGACCACTCTAGAAAAGTTTGGGTTTATTTATTAAAGCACAAGAATGAAGTCTCCAGGATCTTTAAGTAGTGGAAGGCCTTACCAGAAAAATAGACTGGGAAATCCGTAAAGCGGTTAAGAACGGATAATGGTCTCGAGTTCTATTCAGCTGAGTTTAATGATTACTACAAACGAGAAGGAATTGAAAGACATTGCACAGTTATTGGTACCTCGCAGCAGAATGGTTTTGTTGAAAGGATGAACAGAACGTTACTTGAGAAAGCCCGATGTATGCTTTTAAATACAATCTTAGAAAAAGAGTTTTAGGCCGAAGTTGTTAACTTGGCAAGTTATTTGGTGAACCAGTCTCCACATGAAGCATTAGATGAAAAGGTTCCTAAAGAGATATGGTAGGGTAATCTTCCTAATTACTCTAAACTTAGAGTATTTGGTTGTATTGCTTATGCATGAGTTAGTTAGGGAAAGCTTAAACCAAGGGTTGTAAGATGTATTTTTCTAGGTTTTGCCACTGGCGTTAAAGGCTTTAAATTATGGTGCCCCAAAACAAACAAAATGATTGTTCGTAGATATGTTACGTTTGATAAAACTGCAATATTTCATCTAGGGAAGGAGTCGCATTCCCTTAATGAAAAAATGAAACAGTCTCCCAAGAAAGGTGGAGTCAGAGTCGAAAACAGACAATGGCATCCCAACATTACAAACAGCAACGTCACGATGATAGAACGAGCAAAGCTGACATCGTAAAGAGGGATTTCGTGATTTCACAATGTCACGACGAAATCACGATATAAGTGTGGCTGAAGTTGCTTCGGAACTACAGAAGGGTACTGAAGTAACTTCTTATCAATTAAAGGCTTCATCTGACTCTCAAACTCCTTCTACATCTCAACTACAAAATAATAAGTTAGCCCAGAATAGGAAAAGATGAGAAATTAAGCCACCACAGAAATAATATCATGGAAATTTAGTGGCATACACTCTAAGTGTTGCGGAGAGCATTAATTGGATCGATCCCTCCAATTACTCTAAGACAGTTCAGACTCCTGATTTGAGCAAGTGGTTTGTCGCAATGGAAGAGGAGATAGAATCTCTTCAAAAGAACAAGACTTGGAAACTCGTGAAAACACCCACTGAAAAATAGATATTTGGTTGTAAGTAGGTGTTCAAAAAGAAGGAAGGATTGGGTCCAAGTGACACCAAATCTAAAGCGAGGTTGGTCGTAAAGGGCTACAGTTAAGTAAAGAGAGTTGATTTTCATGATGTGTTCTCTCTTGTTATGAAGCATATGTCCATTCGAGTATTGTTAGCTCTTATTGCATTACACAACCTTGAATTAGAGCAGTTAAATATGAAAATTGCATTCTTTCATGGCGATTTACAAGAGGATATCTTTATGCAGCAATCGGAAGGCTTAAGGATCGAAGGCAAGAAAGATCATGTTTGCTTTCTACAAAAATATATGTATGGCCTGAAGCAATCTCCTCGTCAATGGTATAAGAAGTTTGATTCATTTATGTCAAGCATCGATTTAATACGAAATAAGTATAATATTTGTGTATACTTGCATCGTCTTGATGATGTATCATTTATATACTTGCTACTTTATGTTGATGATATGTTAATTACGGCTAAGGATCCATCTGAAATTGATTGATTAAAAACCATGCTTAGATCTAAATTCGAGATGAAGAATCTTAGTGCAGCTAAAAAATTCTGGGAATGGAAATTTCCAGAGATAAACACTCTGGTAAGATATTTTTGTCACATCAAAGGTACATTGAAAGGATCCTTAAACAATTCGAAATGCAAAATTTGAAACTGGTTAGTACTCCCTTAACTACACACTTTAAATTTTTTGCTTCAGAGTCACCAGAAATTAAAGACAAAGAAAAGTATATGTCCTAGGTTCCTTACTCCAGTGTAGTTGGAAGCTTAATGTATGCAATGTTTTGCACTCATCCAAATATTTCACACGTTGTTAGTGTTGTAAGTAGATACATGGCTAGACCCGGTAAATTATACTGGCAAGCAGATAAGTGGATTCTCAGATACTTGAGAGGGATATCAAATACTCGTTTAGAGTTTGGACGAAGTTCAAAGGGTTTAGTGGGCTTGTAGACTTAGATTATGTAGGAGATTTAGACAAAAAAAGATCCATCGCAGGATATCTGTTTGTTTTCGACAAATACATCATTAGTTGAAAAGTCACGCTTCAAGCCACTATGGCTTTATCAACTACCGAAGCTAAATATATGGCAATCATTGAAGCTGTGAAAGAAGCCACTTGGTTGAGAGGTTTATTAGGGGAGCTAGTTAATAAACACGGAGCAAATATTTTATATTACAATAGTTAAAGTTTCATACATCTCACTAAGGATCAAATGCATCACAAAAGAACAAAGCACATATTCAGAATCACTTTGTTCGGGAGGTGATTGCTCAAGGAGATGTTAGGATTCACAAAATCGGCATAGAAAATAATTCAGTCGATATGATAACCAAAATCCTTCCAGTTTCCAAGTTCAAACACTATTTGGATTTGGGCAGCATCCTGCAAAGATCGAGTTAGGCCTCAAACGTGGCTCGAAAAAGAAGGCATTGCAAAAATTCGAGTCAAGATGGAGATTTGTGGAGTGTGCCATGCATTTTGGACAAAACAGAGCTGACTCGTGCCAAGGAAGAGCCAACATCCCAACAACGCGACACACGACTTCTCGATAAGAAGAAACCTATGTCTCGACGACACAACGTGTGACATTCTGACGAGCTGATAAGTGACGTCAGGACGTGGTGACATGTTCCCTACTAAATCGGGTTTCTTTTCCTAATTAATCTTTGCTATCTTTTCACAGTCGAACTCTAATAACTCTAAGGATATTTTAATCAGATTAGCCCACAAATTTTAGGCTATAAATAGGGCTTTTAGCAACCCTAGAGAGATTGATTCAACAACACAATTAAGAGAGAGTTTTGTGGGAATTTCGGGAGAACTTTGTATTTTGGGTTCGAGTTTGTTTTTTGCTTCTCCATCTTGTACTCTCCTTTGGTTATTTGTCATTTTAGTGAAGTATTTTTCACCCGTGGTTTTTTATCCTCTTCAGAGGAGATTTTCACGTAAATATTTGTGTTTAATTTTTCTCTATTCGGTCTTGTTGGTTTCTTAATTTGAGTTAACCCCTACAGAATAAACAATTAATTTAATAAATTGTAATGATTTTTTTCCTTTGCTTTTACTTAGCATGAAATATTTGAGATCATATAATCAAAAGAATTTTAAGTTTTATAGGCAATTATTAAATATGATTTATTTGAGTTGATTTCATTAAAAATAAATTGGAAACATAAAATAAAATTTAAAAGGATATTAAAATAATTAATTTTAATATTATAGTAACAAATCGGTTAACATTATCAAGGGGCAAAAAAATTCAGCAATTTATTTAATTTATTTTGATTTTTTAAATTTAAAATTTTAATATTAAAAAAAGAAATTTAGAATTTTTGGTAATGGAATAACCTTACAGTTTGATAATTTTTTATATTATTTTAATTTCTACCACTTTTTTACTTTAATCGTTGATTTTCTTTTACCCTAATCAACATTTAAAAAGTAATAATTTTTAGGAAAAAAAAATGAAAATGTAAACATGCTTGTCTGACTAACATAAAAGTAGACAAATTTGTAAAGATTTGATTTTGATTTAAAAAGGTGGATAATGAAAAGATAGTTTACCCATAATATATATATTATAGGGTATTTTACCAATAAAGGCCCATTTCCAACTTTTTTTACGGAAATGGGCCGATTTCTTAATTATTTACCGGAATAGGCCGAAAACGGGGAATCCGCGTCCACGTCAGCGCGAAGTCAGGGTATTTGCCAGCAAAGCGCGTACCTGAGGAAGCGCTTTGTCCACATCAGCAGAAAACGCTTCCCTGAGGACGCGATTTGTGCTAATGTGGACAAAGCGCTTCCTCAGGGACGGGATTTGCTCGTGTTTTTCAACGGTCAAAAATTCAACCGTTGGGCCCCAATAGTAAAAAAAAAAACTATAAAACCCCCCTCCCCTTGATTTTTTATACAAGAAAGTCCTCCTATCCAAATTCTCTCAAAAATTCTCTCATATTCTCTCAAATTTTCTCAAAACTCTCTTTAATTTTTCCAAAAAAGCTCTATATATTTTTTTTTTGAATTAGTTGTATTTTAAATTAAATTTTTGCAATGTAAAGGGAATTAATTAGTCTCGATAATAAACACATCTCCGTCAATCAAATGACAATGGTAAGTGATAATTTTAATATTTCAATAGTATTTAATATTTTTTTAATTTATGCAATTTTAATTAATTTTTCTTTTATAATTTTTTATAACAGTCTGTAGATCAGGTGTTGCAATTCTATATTCGTAATATGTCTGGTCCTCCATCACCGTTAATAGAGGGTTACCTGCAGGATGCGGGTTTTTGGCACGTAGCCACGATAGGCCGAGGGTGCAAGTTGGACCCGAAACTAATCAGTGCGTTGATAGAGAGGTGGAGAGCCAAGATGCACACTTTCCATCTTCCATGCGGAGAGTGTACTATCACTTTGGAAGACGTGGAGTTGCAATTGGGATTGCCGGTGGATCGGGACGCGGTCACTGGGTCTACTTATTCTGCTGATTGGGGCGCCATATGTTACGAGATTTTAGGTGCTATTTCGGATAATATTAACAGAGGTCAGATCGGGATAGGCTGGTTACGAGACACATTTCCGGAGTCGGATAATGATTCGACTGAACTAGAAAGAATACGATATGCTCGGGCATACATTCTTGAGATGATCGGAGGTTATCTAATGCCGGACTTGTCACGAAACCGTGTACATCTGAGATGGCTACTAAAACTCGTTGATTTTAGAGCAGCTGGTGAACTTAGTTGGGGGTCTATCGTGTTAGCAACATTGTACCGAGAGATGTGTAGGGCGACTCGACCAAATAAAGTCAAAATCAGAGGTTGCCTATCACTACTGCAATCATAGGCACGGTTTCGCTTTCCATTTTTACATCCTCGAGTGGACTAGCCATATACATTCCCACTTATAACGAGGTAAATTTTAAATTAGATTTTAGAATTATTATGTAGATTTAAAATATAATTGTATGCTAAAAATTTATTTAATTAGGTGGAACCATTCGGCGAGTTATGTTGGAATACCTACATCTCTTAAAGATATACGGCTTCTATTAGACCAACGGTCAAAAGCACAAATAAGTTTTAAATAAAATATATAGAGATAATAAAATACTCGTTTTGTATTTAGTATTTAGTATTTAATATTTAGTATTTAGTATTTAGTATTTAGTATTTAGTTTTTAGTATTATGTATACAACTAATATTTTTATTATGTTCATATAGTTTCAATGGACACCATACGAGGATCCGGCAATTCGGGCAGTAATTCCGAATGAATTATTTCAAAATCTGAACGTTTAGCACGTGAAGGTCCCATTAGTCAACTATGATATCATGGAGATGCACCAGTCAGATCAAGTATTGCGGCAATTTGGCTTCTGACAACCAATTCCCATGACATCTGAGGTGCTCGATGATGAGCACAAAATGGACTTACGGCAATTGCATACGGATTGGCCAAGATTGCACTCAGCATATATCGAAATGTGGGAGAATCGGTATGATTATATACCTACTCGGGAACCGATCATCGTTCCTGATTTAGCGTGCGTGCCGAAATACAAGTCATGGTTTAGGATCCATGGGAAGCCATATTTACTGTCCGAAGAAGAGAGGCAACGGCAAATTCGTGTCCAAAGGGAACGACGAGGCCCTTTAAATCTAAGAAGAAAGGATAACGACCCGGGCCCATCAACAATGCTCGTACAATCAGCTGGCCCATCAATAGCGCCCACACAGTCACCGGGCCCAACACTTCAACTGACGGCACCCATATCACAGCCTTTCCAGATTATGCTAGGTGCGTATCCTAGCCCTTATATATATCCTAACCCTTATATGTTTCCTTTTTCCGGTCCTATGGCAAGTTGGAATGCATGGCCCGGTTCATCTCCATTCCCAATTACTCCGAGTCAATCGCTGATCTATAGGCCGCCGTCGCATGAGGCGCTGTCGGGGAGCTCTTCTTTTTACCAATCCCCATCGTTTTATGGGATTCAAACACCTCCGCCATGGGTGATGCAAACACCTCTGCAGTCATTATTCTATCAAGGTGGCTCATCCTCCCAACACCCACAACTAGATCTCCAGCTGGATGAACCACAATCCCCGCCGGAGCAACCAAAACCCTCTCCGGAACCTGAACCAAGGAGGAATCTAGAGCGTAACCGTCGACGACCCCCATGTGGCACTAATTCCGACCGGCACCAACATTGATTTTTTTAATATACTTGTATAAACTTTTTTATATTCTTTCATATAATAAAATAAAAGTTGTTTTTAATATTTTAATTATAATTTACTCTTTTATATTTGTAATAAAATAAAAGTTGTTTTTAGTATTTTAATTATGATTTACTCTTTTATATTTGTAATAAAATAAAAGTTGTTTTTAGTATTTTAATTATGATTTACTCTTTTATATTTGTAATAAAATAAAAGTTGTTTTTAGTATTTTAATTATAATTTACTCTTTTTATATTTGTAATAAAATAAAAGTTGTTTTTAGTATTTTAATTATAATTTACTCTTTTATATTTGTAATAAAATAAAAGTTATTTTGAATAAGGAAATATTTTTAATGTTTTCCATCATTTTAATAAAATGTAAATAATGCAACATAATTTTATTACAACAACTATCAGCTATTCTAATTTGGACATGATCGAGTTGTATGGCCTGGGTTCCTACACCATCCACACAACTTGTGTTGGTTGGTTTTTTCTCGGATATCCATATTGTTACGTATTCTAGTCGAGCAAGGTCAACCCTTTGGTTTACGACGCAAATCCCTATTCGGTAATAGCTTAAACAGAGCAAGCGATACAGACGGCCATTTATATTCATCTGAAATCGGTGGGAATACGTGTCTCCACACGTTGTACATGTATTCTATTTTGTACACTTCATCAACATAGCTCATGGGATCCAGACGGAGATTCTGACAAGCTGCAATTACATGAGCGCATGGATAACGAAGTGCATCAAACCTCCCACAGTCGCAGGTCCTATTTGTCAAGTGTACACGAGATTGCTCACCAACAATACCTTGGTTTGGTCTGTCAAACTCCGTCACACGAAACCATAGGTTGTCATGATCATGACACACTGCGTGCATGGTGTTGGCCCGTGCCTTCGCCTTGTTAATTTCTTGCAATACCTTCGCGCACCATACATGGCCTCCCTGCATTTCGCCTTTATACCTCGCTGCTCGCTTTGGAAATAGTACTGCTAAAAGAAAATACGTCTGTCGCACAACTGATGTTATCGGAAAATGACACGTTCCTTTTATAACAGAATTTATGTATTCAGCCAAGTTCGAGGTCATTTGACCATATCGTGAGCCGCCGTCATATACTTGTGTCCACTATTCGAAAGGTATGTTACAGAGGTAGTCATGGCCTTCTTCATTAAATGAACGCAAAACCACCAATATTTTATGCAAACGGTCCTTATTTATCTCATACCCTGCGAATATAAGATGATAGCAAAAATTACATACCACTCTTCCATTCAGAATAAATTGAATATTACAAAAGAAATTATATTAGTAAAGATTAAATACCCATGTTGGTCACTTGTCGTCGTTCACTTGTAGATCGAAATTGCCCGTAATAGTTTGATGCAACGTGCCTTAGGCAATACTGATGGTGTGTGTGATGCCATAAGCTACCCTGACGCTCAATTGAGGCTAGTATTCTGGTGCCCCGATCCGATATAACGTAAATATCAGGTTGGGGGCAGACATGCCTCCTTAGCCTGGAAAGAAAGAATTCCCAGTCATCAGCTGACTCTCCCGGTGTTATTGCAAACGCAATTGGAAGGATTTTCCCATTGCCATTTTATGCCACAACTAGTAGTAGTCAATGGGTATATTTATCGTACATAAATGTACCGTCAATTTGTACCAATGCCTTGCAGTATTGAAATGCGTCTCGGCATTGCTTAAAGCTCCAGAGCAGACGCTTGAACACTTGGCATCCACGGAGCAATCGGTCGTTGTAGCACATAGGTGTCATTTCAAGGTCTATTATGCAACCTAGGACATATCTCTCCAACACCTGACACCACTGCCACACTTTATTATATGAAGCATCCCATCCACTATGCATCTTTTCCAATGCCTTTTGCTTAGCTATCCAAGCCTTGCAGTAAGAGGGTGTGTACCTCAATTGGCTACGAATATTGGCAATTAAGACCGGCACTGAAGTCCTGGGATCTGCCTTCACCGTTGGTAGTATTAAGTCAGCTAACATATCTGAATCCATCTTTGGATGATCTTATGAAACACCTGTAAATAAAGTACGTTAAATAATGCAACATTACGTAATAACAATATTATTCAAAAACCCTAAAAGTTTAGTGAAACTGTACCGCCAATACATGTATGTGGACCTTTGTACTTTTTAATCTCCCACAAGCCTGTCTTTTTCCTCAACGAGGCCATAATTTTCCATGAACATGTATTGTCTTGCACTGCACACTTGGCCTCAAACTTATCGGATGTGGATTTAACCACGTTGTAGTTAACCCCGTCCATGATGCTATGTTGTTTCAATGCACCAAAAAAACTATATTTATTGGAAAACACCTTACCAACTTCCAGTTCACCCAAATCCAATGATGAACTTGTATGGTCACGCCTTCTGTGTGGTAGATCTGGAAACTCCAACGCATCATCTTGAGATAGATTGACATTATGCATGTGGGCTGGAGGCAAGTACGCCCTAAATCGTGGATCTTCTTCTTCTTCATCTGAACTCCCTTTAACATCTTCAGGTATGGTTAGAGTAGGCTCCGGTTCAGAAAATAATGCAACTTCTGCACCATCGGGCCCTGGCTCTCGAGGTGGATCCATATCAGACTCATCATCCGACCCACCATTATCTGTAACGAACGAGGTTCCCTCACAGGGGTCGTCGTTGGGAGTAAATAGTCCCTTCTTGTGGACGTTTCATAACGTCCCCAATCAGATGTTAATTTCCAACCACTAGTAGTTGATGTCGTTCCCCAATATGTATTTTCAGTATCAAACGTCGACCCACCGAGGTGCATGTCCCATGCACTAACGGAGTCTCGGCCAGGGGTTGTGTATTCCATATTGCTACAAAACACGGACGCTTCCGTGTTTTGCCACCCACTAGCAAAGTCTCGGGCAGGGGTCGTGTATTCCTCTTGAACAGCAGTAGATGTTGAAGTCGCAAATGCATCATTTGGCGATGCAAATTGTACATATAACTCGAGGTAGGGTGATCCACTAGCAAGATGAGTCTCCACCATTGCCTCCAAGCTATGAGGACTTTTGATGTCGAATGAGTTATCTCACGAGATCAACCGAAGCACAAAATCGATACTTAATAGACAACTTTTATTGGCATCATTCCGAAGATTTTACGCCTAATTCTTTTTTGAAGTTCTGCCAAATCTATGTTCTGGTTAAAAACCAGTCGCGCTGTGTTCTCTGACAAAAAAAATAACACCGTTCTCAGTGTCATGGACCTCACCATCATAGTAAATAACAGCACTAATACGTTCACTCATCTTCAATTTCTATTCTATTTTAACCTCAGTTTCTCTTGTTGTAACTTATGCAGCCTGAGAATGAAATTTGGCTCATTTATAGTCTAAGGCCAAATAGGAACTACTGTAGAAAAAGAGCGTCCACGTGGGAGCTTTTTTCATTAATTTTGCTGAAAATGCATGCTGCATGAAGCATTTTTGACACTATTTGTTCAGAACAGTCATCTCAAAATTATTTTTTCAGATCCCACTATAGCAAAAGAGCGTCCACGTAGGAGCTTTTTTCAATAATTTTGCTGACATTGCATCCTGCTTGAAGCGTTTTTTACACTATTTGTTCAGAAAGGTCATCTCAAAATTATTTTTTCAGATACCACTGTATCAAAAAAGCTTCCACGTGGGAGCTTTTTTTAGTACTTTTGATGATAGTGCATCATGCTTAAAGTGTTTTTTAAACTATTTTTTCAGAAACGTCTTCTCAAAATTATTTTCTCAAATACCACTGTAAAAAAAAAGCGTCCACATGGGAGCATTTTTCAGTAATTTTGCTGACAGTGCATCCTGCTTGAAGCGTTTTGGATACTATTTCTTCAGAAACTTCTTCTTAAATAAATTTTTTCAGATACTACTGAAGAAAAAAACCAAAAATTTATTTTAAATACACTAATACATAATTTATATTGCATATATTTTTTCCAAAACCCTAAACATAAATTTAATTACTTAACCCTAAACCCAAATTTAATTAATTTTTTAATTGATATTTAATTTAATTAATTAACCCTAAATCCTAATTTAATTAATTAATCTTACACCCTAATTTAATTAATTAAACCCTTACAAAAACCCTAAACCCTAAAAAATCTTAACCCACCCTAACCCTAACCCTAAAAAACCCTAATCTTATGAAAAACACGGGCAAATCGCGTCCCTGAGGAAGCGCTTTGTCCACATCAGCACAAATTGCATCCTCAGGGAAGCGTTTTCTGCTGATGTGGACAAAGCGCCTCGTGACGCGCTTTGCTCGGGCAAATACTCGACTTCACAGCGTGACGTAAACGCGAATTCCCCGTTTTCGACCTATTCTGGTAAATAATTAAAAAATCGACCCATTTTCGTAAAAAAAGTTGGAAATGGGCCTTTATTGATAAAATACCCTATATTATATATAATATAACTGCCATATACACCTATATGATATTCTTTTCTTAGGCTTTTAAATTTTGGCAGAAACAATAACCCGCCACCACTGCTTGAATCATGTCATCATATACAAAGAGAATCACTCAGTTGATAAACGCCTCCACTTCTCCTTCTCACATTCGTCAGATCCAAGCTCAGTTCATTCTCAGAAACCTCCTCAAAAACCACTTCATAGCTCACCATTTAATCAATGCCTGCAACTCTTTAGGCCTTTTAAACGATGCCCACGCCTTCCTCCTCCTTTCTAAACCACCCCCTCATGTCTTCCTTTACAACACCCTCTTTAGAGCCTTCTCCCACTCCAAGACCCCACACCTTCCTTTTTCTTTATATGCCCACATGCAATGCGCCTCGGTTTTGCCTAATAACTACACCTTCCCTTTCCTTCTCAAGTCCCTAGCCGATTTCCAGCTGCTCCAGAAAGGACAAATCGTTCAGGCCCATGTTTTAAAATTGGGTCATTCCCATGATATTTATATACAGAATTCCCTGATGAATCTCTATGCTTCGTCTGGTGAAATGGGGTTATGTCGCCAAGTGTTCGATGAAATGCGTGATAGAGATGTCGTTTCGTGGACTATTTTGATCACGGGGTTTAGAAATGTTGAAAAATATGATGATGCTTTGATTGCTTTTGAGCAAATGCAGTATGCAGGTGTGGTGCCTAATAGGGTGACTATGGTGAATGCATTGGCTGCCTGTGGTGGTTTTGGTGCTTTTGAGATGGGGGTTTGGATTCATGATTATATAATGAAAAACAGATGGGAACTGGATTTGATCCTTGGGACTGCTTTGATTGATATGTATGGAAAATGTGGGAGGATTGAAGAAGGGTTGAAAGTTTTCCATAGCATGGAAAAGAAGAACAATTTTACGTGGAATGCTGTTATCAACGGACTAGCTTTAGCCAAAAATGGTGAGCAGGCGATTTGGTGGTTTAATAGGATGGAACAAGAAGGGTTTAAGGTTGATCATGTAACTTTAGTTGGGGTGCTTTCAGCTTGTAGTCGTTCGGGTTTGGTCGATATGGGTCGACAAATATTTATTTCTTTAGTTGAAGGGAGATATGGATTCTTGCCCGGGGTTAAACATTATGCATGTATGATTGATCTCTTGGCACGGACAGGATGTCTTGACGAAGCTTTTCGAGTTCTGCAGGAAATGCCTTTCAAACCTACAAAGTCCATTTGGGGATCATTGCTGGCTGGTTGTAGAGCTCATGGAAATTTGGAATTGAGTGAGATAGCTGCAAAGAAACTTATGGAGTTGGAGCCAAGTAACAGTGCTTACTATGTTTTGTTGTCCAATTTGTATGCCGATATGGGGAGATGGGATGATGCTGAGAAAGTGAGAACATTGATGAAAGAGAAGGGGTTGAAGAAAGACCTTGGTTTTAGCTCTGTGGAATGGGAATCCCAGGAACAAGTTTATGAAGTATTAGCATAGTGAATTCCCTTTAAACTTGTATGTCAAGAATGATCTTACTCAATTGCTTCGATCTTCGTTGAAACGGAAAGGTCTGCTCCGCTTGGATCGAGTTCTAAATCTTGGTTTTGAGGAAACTTTGCTCCTCTGGTTGAGGTTGGCTTCTTCTTGAGAACAAATGTATAGCCAATGAGATTAAATTCTGACCTATATGGCAATGGACAATTGTCTTTGCAGCTGTTTTGGAGGAAAGCACTCAAGCAATTTGCAGTGTATATCATGAAATCATGAAAGTTTATTCGATGGTCTGCTGACTATGAGCAACATTATTTCAAGGTATAGGATTCTCCGTATTTTATGAGAATGTAACATGATACTCAGACCTCACTGCAGTGACTCAGAATGATTGACCATATATAAAGTTTGAAATGTACAGAGCTTTTGATTAACTATGATCGGTTCGATTTCTATTTGTCATTTGTTTCAGGCTAAATAAATGAATATAAACAAGATCTTTTAGGTTCATTTGTTAAATGAATTGAACACAAACAAAGTTTGTCAAGTTCATTTATATTTATGAATAAACTTGTTTATTTTCATTTTAAAACTTGTTTAATAAATCATCTAAAATTCATTTAAAATTCATTATTATTTGATTATTATATATTAATAAAATTATATGCTTATTTTATTTATAGTATAATTATTATTACTTATATTTGAGTATTTGATATCTAAAAATAAGATATATGTTTATTTATTTATTGTTTGTTTATTATTTATAAACATTGTTCATGAACATGCTTGTTTATGCTTACGAACATGTCCACGTAACTTAAATGAATGAACATAAACACGCATAAATTTAAGTAAATGAACACGAATACATTATAATACTTTTTATCTTGACATCTATAACTTCTTTTACAATATCCAAGCTCAAAACCAGAGTAAAAACAGTGGTCTACAATTCAAACACTAGAATAAATATATATATATATATATATATATAACATGATCCTGCGATAACAAATATTATGCTTAGAAACTTCAGTTCCCATTAATTCCCTAATACAAAATCTAAATATATGCCTATTTACAGAACGAATTGCATGGCTCTTTCGATCATTTCAAGCGATCATATGACTTTGTCTAGAACTCGAACGAATGATGTAAAAAGCCACTTCCTCAAAGACATGCCCAAATTAGTTACAGTGAGATGTCAGAGAAATATGTAGATAAAATTGTTTTCTCACCATCACCAGTGACATCAACTTCCTTCCTGTCATAGAAAATAGAAGCAAATTCATACAATTGAATTATAAATGTTAAAAATTCCCCTGACCAGGAACTAGCTCAGGTCTTTACATGTGTAATGATTCCTTGCACTATAGAATCAGGCAGATAAAATGTGGTACAGTTCTGCTAGGATCAGAAATTATAAATAAAAAATAAAAAATAAGAAAAAAACTAATAACGCAAGGCATGGAAATCTTCAATACTAGTAGTAATCATACACACTGGTTAACTTAAGAAATGACCTTGTGATAAGATTTAGGGTTCAATGTACATACCATGGGGGGTGAATGCAAATCAACTTCCCAATTTCAAGGTCAACATTGGCACATATTCTTTGATTGAAAATAACAGTTACTTTTTGTCCTTCATTTTCCAATATTTTGGGGCTCTCTGGCTGCAAAATACCCTGTACAAACACACGTATAACTTCAGTTTCTATGTTTTTTGTTCTCATGGTACTGCATCTTAAAACTTCTTCAAGATTTCAAACCTCTATGGTCTTGACAAAAGAGCAATAACAGACTGTCAGCTTTGCATCCAAATATCTTGAAACAATGTTCACGGTAATGCAGCTTGGCTCATCTGAGAAAAAGGAGAATAAAGAAGAGCAAAGAATAAGCAATGTATCAAAATGCGTAAACAACTTTTTCGTTAATTGCTCATGTGACACGGTCTTTATAAGTCAATTTCCCTCAAATTTTGCTAAAGGGATAAGGCAAACAATAACAAGATGTTACTTTTAAAGCTAGCTCCATTCTGTAACTTAATAAGAAAATGTGTATCTGTCTCCTTTTCTTGCTGCATGACCCGCTGCAACTTTCCAAATAGTCCAGTGCTGCAAATATTGGGAGGACAAATTACTCGAATATATTCTACTTTTCTAACATTTATAATTAACATGATAAGATAATTCTAGCCGTGTTATGAACCTGAATGCTCCTGGTCTAGGAATAAAGGTGCCTTCAGCAGTCAAGGAGGTGGCACCTAAGGCTTCCTGAAACTTATCTGAAATGGTTGGCTTCTTTATCTCAGGAATGGCAAGTTTTAGATTTTGGTAATCAGCCTGCTTAAGCATTTTGTTCAAATTCATTCAGTTCATAATTCCAAGTAAGAGGCAATAACTAAGCAACTGCAGGCATGATGGGTATACCTCATCATTGCTTGATGATCCACCACTGAAGGGCTCATTGAGGTCTTCACTTTCAATGGTTCTATCACCGAGTGAACATATACTTCTTTTGAGAGCAGCTTGTACCCTTTTTCCTCTTGCTCTGTTATGCTGCGATGCATTTAAATTAAAATTTTAAGCAACAACTTATGGCTCAAGAACAATAATGAGTAAAGAGGAATACCATTTTAAAATTCCCTCTTAGCAGACTGGTATTATCTTGAAGGTCATCTAAAAGCTCAGCCATTGAATGCTCAATAAATCCATGACCATGAGCTTCTACATCAGCAGGAACAATCTCTAACTGGTTTTCCTCTTCTCCATTGAAATCTTCAAGAACCTCAGCTATTGAATGCTCTAAGGTTCCATGATCACTGGCCTTCAATCTTTCAGGCATTTCACCAGCCTTAGTTGACACCTCATTTTCATTATCTGAAGTAGCAGGCCAAGAAAGTCCTTTATGTGATTGGAAGCGAAATGAAAATCTAGGTTTAATTTTGCTTTTGGCACCTGCAAAAGCATGCATAGCCAAGGTTGCCAAATTAGAATAAAAGGAGCATCTTTCAAATGTCAAATAAAGCCCCATAATATTGTGGTTATGTGAAAGAGTTTAGGAACTGACTCACGGACAATTAGATCCCTCAATGAGGTCGGCTAGTGAAAGATCTAGCTACTACCATGCATACACTTACCATACACTTTTTGATGCAAAAGCACATTTTATGTGAATCTATCTTTGTTACCACTTGCATATAATTGAATATTACTATTTAAAATAATGATATAGTAATTCAATAAGGTAGCAAGAGTTCCCCGCATACTCTCAGGAAGTCAGGATTCTCTCATCCTTTTCCTTTTCTGCTTACTACCATGAGAACATGATCTGATGAAAAGCAAATACACACACTGAGAATGGAATGATAATGCATTAGAATCAAGTCAATCTTGGAGCAAGAGTAAAAACCTTTACAAGATTTATCAGCTTTGGAGGCAGAAGAAAAGCTAGAAACATTTTTGTCCAAATTGATTAGTGCCTCAGCCTCTTTAGTTACCATAGACCATGCATTTTCCCCATTTCCATCCTTAATTCCATAACTATGATCAGATTCTTTAGCACCAGAAGCAATGGATGTCTTTGAGCGCATAACATTCTCCTGTCCAAGGAAACCTAATTATAACACAAAAAACAACACAAAAGATGCCGAATACACTCAACGATCACGAGTTAAAGCACCACCATCAGACAGCAAGATATCCCACAAACAAACAAAAATTAATTATCTAAAATTTTACTTATTACCTCACCATCAGAGACCAGTTCCTCACAGGAAACTCTTCTACATAACTTCTCAGAGGGGAAGCAGTTGCCCTCATCGGAAGAGTCAGGTACTTCAACATCCTCTTCAAGACAAAAACTAATGTGTTCTTGATGGTACGAGCGATTGTTATCACATTTTTCTAACACAATTTAAAATCAAATGAGCAATACATCAAACAGCTTAACAAAAAAGAATTGCAGCCACAACTCAAATCTAGAAGAAATTGACCAGAAACTGGATACCTTTAAGTGTTTCAAGTCTTGATTGAAGTTGAAACCTTTCCTATCAACGCAAAAAATTATAAATCAAAATTCAAATAGAGAAATAAAAACTTTCCAGATTTACACATAAACTAGCAAGTAGAGTAATTGAGTAACGACCTCTTTCTCTTTTTCTAAGCGGTCGCCTAATGAAGCACAATTTTCTCGAAAATCATCGTCGAAATCGTCCTCGTCTGCCAAATTATCGCTCATAAGCTAATGTACACATCCTCGATAAACACAGAAAAATAACAATAATAATGTTGATAAAAAGAAATTACCAGAAATGCTCTGATCAGAATCTGGATTTTCCTAAAAGCAAACAAGTAGTCAGTAAATAACTAACGATGATGAAAAGAATATAATTTGTTTTTCAGAGGGAAAAAAAAGTCGATGAGGAAGTCATTACCTGAAATGCGTTTCGCCGCCACATTCCGGAGCTCCGTTCTTTCCAAATTCAAAAATGGTAAAACTAGCCGGTTCTTTTATTATTTTATTTTATTTAGGCTTAATGACAAATTTTGTCACTAAGATTTACATGTTTTGTTAAAATAGTTTTAATTATATTTTTTAACCTTTTTTAATCTTCAAACTTTTATTCTTTTTTCCAATATGCTTTTTCTAATAGATTTAAGGAAAGCACCGTTAAAAAAGTTAATAGGGATGATATAAAATATTTTTAATGAAATGTAATTTATTATTTAGATAACTTAATAAGATAATTATATTTAGAAAATAATAAAATAAATAATATATTAAATTAAATTAAAAGACTCTTAATTTAAAGAAAATAAATATAATTATCTAAAAAAATTTTAACTCAATAAAAAAACTTCTCAGTAAACAAATGTACGAAAGATTGAAACCTTGTGAATTGAAAAAAAAAACAAAGATTAATGGCAACGAATGGCTCAAAAATATAATTAGGGTCATTTTGACAAAATATGTAAACGTTAGTGACCAAATTTATCATTAAACCTTTTATTTACTTTCAGAAAGCTTTAAAAAAATTATTGGTTAAAATATGTAATCAGTTCCTTTACTCTTCCTATATTTAGAATTTAATTTTTGACTTTTAACTTTATAAATTTAATCTTTCTACTTTTCTGATTTCTAAATTAAAGTTCGATAATTAATACTATTAGGATTATTTCGACAAATTCAAGTTGATAGCAGTGTCATTTTTTAGTTAAAGTGAGTAATTTTTTCTTGGCTTAATATAACATTTAGTATTTGAACTTGACACTTTTTCTTAATTTGGTACTTAAACTTTTTTTTGTCCAATTTGGTACCCAAACTTGATACTTTTTTCCTAATTTGGTACCTAAACTTGACACTTTTTTCTTAAGTTGGCTCTTAATCTTTTGGGGGGTCCAATTTGGTACCTGAACTTGACTTGTTTTCCTAATTTGGTACCTACTCTTTTTTTTTGTTCGATTTGGTACTTAAACTTGTCAAACATTTTACAAATTACTCCAATATATTAACAAGGTTATTTTTTTCATGAGCTAGCAAAAATAATTAATATATGACCGACATGTGACAGATGATATGACATTTTTTTTTGTATTTTATATGTTTGTAGAGCCCAATTTTAGCCCGAGCCCAAAACCCAAAAACAAATAAACAAAAATAAAAGTTCCAACAGCCCAAGATACAAAAAAATAGAAGTCCAAACACAACTAAACCCAAACCCCAAATAATCCAAATAAAACCTAGCCCAAAAGGGCCCAAAATCTTAACACTTTCAGCCAACATAAGAAACCCTAGCCCCTAGTGCTTGCAACAGCCGCCGTTCCACCAATGGTCTCCGCGTCCCACGCCACTCGGACTTCCAATGTCACACCACATGCACCTCCACGTCAGGAGCCACGTCCACCACGCCACTTGCAATGAAAAAAAAGTTGTAAAAAGGCTATAAAAGCCTTAGAAAATCAATTGTATAGCGGATTTTTTTTCGGAAAAATACTTTGGATATAAAAGCAGAGAATACACAAAAGCAATAGATATCAAGAGAAATCAAAATACAAGGTTTTTTTATATACTTTTGAGTATTTCTTTTTTTTCTTCTTTTTTTACTACTATTGTTTTATTTTTTTTATTTGCATATATTTCATAAAAAAATTTAAAAAAAAAAAAGAAATTTTTACCTTCATCGCCGCCGTGTGCGGCGGCGCGTGCGGTGGTCCATTGTTGGAGCCTTGGCCGGAGAAAGAGAGAAAGAAGAGAGAGTTGGAAGTTTTTTTTAAAAAAAAGGGGGGCTCAAATGTTTTTTTTGGTACAAAATATGGGTTATATAGTATACCAAAACGACGTCGTTTTGACTTAAGGCAATAAGCACCAAAATGGCATTGTTTAGGCACACAACCCGCGCGTGTGACCCGACCCAAGGAGGATCCACGTGTTTTTGTTAATGGGAAATTTGTCATTTTGGTCCTTCCCCTTTTTAAAGATTTACAATTTAAATTTTCTTTATTTCTAATTTGGCCCTGAAATTTTGCTTTAGTTTTAATTTGATCCTCGGGTCTTTTAAAGATGAGTATTGAGACGGCGTCGTTTGGGGAATAGGGTATATTTACCCAGCGAGTCCCTCCTCTATGGCGCGCGTTCCAATTGAGTCCCTAGATTGGCCCTATTCTTTTACTATTTTAAAATTGGCCCCAGAACTTCTGTTTTAAGTCCAATTTGGTCATTTTTAATTCTTTTTGCTATTTTTCACATTAATTAAATTTAATATTATCACTATTATTATTTTTTTTTATTATTATAGTTTTCTTTACTGTTATTTTTTTATGTATTATTTTATTTTTTTCTTTTATTGTTATTATCGCTACTTTTTTTTACACTATTACATATAATATCCTTTTCAAATTTTGCCACAAGTTTGTTTATTACTTTTTTTTTATTGTTTATTTCTGCAATTACTTTGTTCTATTATTACTTTTATTACTGTTATTGTTTTATTATGCATATTATCGTTGTGATTCCTATTATTCCTTATTACATTATTATTGCTTATTCTTAGTGTTAGTCTTGTTAATATTCTTACTATTATCATATTCATTATAATTACTACTGTTTTTATTTTTATAATTATTCATCATTATAAATAGGTTTAAATTATTTTTTTATTTTTTATTTTTTTTCTTTTAACATATCTTATTTGGATTATTTTATATACATTACTTATTATAAATTTTACTTATTTATTAAACTCTTTTATATACCTATATATATATATATTTTTTTTTCATTGTTTTATTATTATAAACTTTGCTTATTTATTAA
Source organism: Gossypium anomalum (assembly GCA_025698475.1). Classification (NCBI taxonomy): domain Eukaryota; kingdom Viridiplantae; phylum Streptophyta; class Magnoliopsida; order Malvales; family Malvaceae; genus Gossypium; species Gossypium anomalum. The sequence continues at coordinate 16,812,813 of CM046963.1, read as the reverse complement.
ACTCTTTTATATATTTATATTTTTTTTAATTATTGTATCATTACAAGCTTTTATATTTAATTTGTTTTGGACTTTCATGTACATTTTTTTTTCCTATGCAGTTTGAATCTCTTTTATACCTTTTATTTGCTATATGTGATTCATTATTATAGCATTTTGCGTTGTGGATTATTATGTAGTGTTGTACATTACTATTCTATTGCATTTCACTTGCTTAAAAGGTCGTGTTTTAATATCGTTAAAGACTTAAAATCATTTTGTTCCCCAAGGTTTCAAAATAAGGCAATGCTCGGTACTTGGCATCTTCGAGAAGATTGAGCCCTAACTTACTGGGTTCCGATTTTCCTCGTCGAATCTAAGTAATCGAGTACCCTTTCTTAAGTCAAAACAAATGGTTTTCAGATAAAAACTTATTCTCGGAAATTCGAGATGTTGTGTCCTAACTTACTGGATATAACACTTTGCTTTCTCGAGGTGAGGATTTCCAAAAAAATAAAAGCGATATTCTATATTTGAAATTTTGAGAAATTGTGCCCTAACTTACTGGGTTTCTATTTTTTATTTGACCCAAATAACTGATTTTTTTTTTTACTTAAATGCGTGACTTTTGAAAATTAAAAGACAAACTCATTTTCAAGGGTTTGAAATGTTGTATCCTAACTTACTGGATGTGACAATTCATTTTCTCTAGATAAGAGGGTCTTTGCATTCCATTTAATTTATTCAAACATTATTTTAAAAAATAAAGGATCGTATTCTAAAATCTTTTCAAACATTCGACGTTAAGACATTAATTAATCAATTCGGTACCAATTTTGAGCGTTACGAGGGTGCTAACCCTTCCTCGTGCGTAACCGACTCCCAAACCTTTATTCTCGAATTTTGTAGACCAAAATCATTGTTTTAATAAATCAAAAGGTTTTATTAAAATGATCAAACTCAAGGTGATCCGATCACACCTTGGAAAAGATCGGTGGCGACTCTATTTTTTGTTTTTAAGTCGACTCCCGTTTTTCAAATTAAAATTGGTTTCGACAATGTTCAATTAATTTTAGTTTTGTTTGTTTAATTAATTATTTTATTAATTGAAAATAATAAATTTCTTTTAATTTGGGATTTTAAAACTTTTTTTTCTTATTTAATATTAATTCGTTAAGCATAGCTCAATACCTATTTTTTCAACATGAATTTCTTTTACTACTGACAATATTTTTGTAGCATAACAAAAAAAAAATTTTAACACCGTTAGTGTTTTGTGTAATTTGCATAACACTTAATAAATTTAGATGCCAAATTGAACCTAAGAAAAAGCTTAGGTAGCAAAATAGGGGAAAAATGTCAAGTTCAAGTACTAAATTGGGCCCAAAAAAAGTTTAGGTACCAAATTAGGAGAAAGTGTCGAGTTCATGTACGAAATTGGGTCAAAAAAAAGTTTAGATATCAAATTAAGAAAATATGTCAAGTTCAGATACCAGATGTTATATTAAGCCTTTTTTATTTTAAGATGCAACCTCAACAAATTTAAAAAATAAAATTAACCGTGTTAATAATTTGGACATGCATTTTAAAATTTAAAAAGTAAATAGACTAAATTTCTAAAAACAAAAATACAATGAATAAATTCTTAAATTTTGAAGAGTACAAACATGACATATTTTAACCAAAATTATTTACTTTCAAAAGAAGAAAAAAGAATAAGCTTTTGGGTTGGAACTTGAAAGCCCAACATAAATTTTATTTTCTTGAAAGCCCATTAATGTCGGGCTTTTGCTTAAATGAAAAGAAAAGAAAGATTATGTCCTACTAAAAACTAAATCATTGAGTTTAAGTTTTTAGCTCTTAATTTTTTAATCTTCTAACATATTAATAATTAAATTTAATTTTTTAACATAAACTTATTTAAATTTAATGTTAAAATTTTATAATTTTATTTCGATCCGTGTTATATACTGAATTTTTGACATATTACAGACAAATTACAAATTTAAATTATGACCAGCTTCTTTTGTATCATACTTATCTTCAATCTTGTTGCCAATGGGGAAGAGAATAAATCATGGTTATTTGAATCGAACTGGTTGGGGTATTGATCCAAAGAAAGATTTTAGAGTGGTTGAATCACAAATTGGTACGTACTGATTAAATTAGGCTAAAAAGCCCGTTGAATTAGTGTTTAATTTTTTTTGTGATTCATTTAATCAAACCATCCGGACCAATTGAACTGAGGAATTGGTAGCCTAACCAATTCAACCACTAATCCAGTTCTAAAAACTTTAAATAAACCCTTTGTTAGCACCCAGAAACTATAATTCAAATCCCGAAATATGTATTGATTAAATCAGGCTAAAAAACCAGTTGAAATTTTTTTGTGATTCATTTAATCAAACTGTCCAGACCAATTGAACTGACGAACCGGTGGCCTAACCGATTCGACCACTAATCCAATTCTAAAAAATTTAAACAAACCTTTTGTTAGCACCCAAAAACTAGAATTCAAATCCCGAAAGATTTTCATAAAATAGGCTTAGAATATCCTAAAAAAAAATCTTGATACAAAGTTAAAAATGTGTTTCTTATATTTCCTTCAAGGTATATGTATAAATGAACATATATATAATTTGCTCGTTCAATTGGTACCATAAATCAATATAAACATCATTTCAATTTAAAAAGAAATTAAAAAAACATTAATTTTATAAAATATATTATATCATTACGAATATGATTTTATATTTTCAAAATGTTATATATAAAATTAAAATGATGAAATTATAACTTAAAAGCCATCCATCTTTACTATTTTAACTAAAATTTTAGTTAATCCTTACCATAAACTTCTAATAAATACTTTTCACAATTTTCTCATAATCTAATAAACCACATTGGGTACATTCTTGTTGAAATTTTATGTTAGAGCGATAGATTGAGGGACCCAAATTCCTAAGGGCGGTGGTGATGATAATGGTGTTAATCAATGTAATCACTGATGTTATAATTCTAAATTCAATGGCTGTTTTTATTCTAAATAATTGCTTTTTCCATTACCTTCTCTTTTTTTTTAGGTTAACTTTAACGAGTCAAAAAGGTATTGGGTTCCCAAAAGCTCTTTTTGTTACATCAATGCTCCAATGATTGGTGTGGTTTGATCATGCAGCTGGTAAGAATTTGATGCAAAATCAGTTCGGTATTTAGCACAATAAGGAAGAAAAAAAAGAAACATGTGATTAAGCGTGAGGTATTTATGACATAAATTCCATCCTTTTGCTTAATTAAAATTGTATCTAGATACAAACAGCTTCGAAATGATATAATTTACAGGTATTTGTATTCTTTCTCAACTAAGTTGATACTCGATTAAGTGAGCATCAATTTGACTTGGGGAGACGATGATTTAGTGGCAGTAGGTGGCAAACTTATCTTATTATCTATTCAATTAGGAACTGCAGATTTTTTGGTCCATCATATTCATGCATTTACGATTCATGTGACCGGTATTGATACTCTTGAAAGATGTTCTATTTGCTCGCAGCTCGCAATACCGAATAGAGCAAATCTTGATTTTCGTCTCCCTTGTGATGGGCTTGGAAGAAGGGGGACATGGCAAGTATTCGCTTAGGGTCATATCTTCTTAGGACTATTTTGGATGTACAATTCAATTTCGGTAGTAATATTCCATGTCAATTGGAAAATGCAGTCAGATGTTTGGGGTACTATAAGTGATCAAGGGGTGGTATTATGAGTTCAATACATCCTGTTTAGCATAAAGGCGGATATTCCTTGCTCATTATCAGACAATCACTTATTCACAAACTTCGTGTGAGGCTAATAGTTTTCTTTTCCCGTCTCATGAAAAACCCTTTTTACTCCACTTAGCCCTATCTCCCTCTAAGGGTATTTTACTAATAGGTTCTATAGGAACTAGATGATCCTATTTGGTCAAATACCTAGCGACAAACTCCTATGTTCCTTTCATTATAGTATTTCTGAACAAGTTCCTGGATAACAAGCTTAAAGGTTTTCTTATTGATGATATCAATATTAATGATAATGACACTATTGATGATAGTGACACTATTGATCGTGACCTTGATACGGAGCTAGAGCTTCTAACTATGATGGTAACTCATATCACAAGAGAAAAATCTTTATTATTTGAAGTGGCTCTTTCGGGCAATTATCAAAAGAGGGCAATTACTTCGAATTTGATCGATTGAGACATCTGGAAACAATAACAATATCAATATAACAATAATATATATTTCATTCGAATTCAAAGCGGATTCTGATTTTCTATTTATGTATTCTTTTTAGATTCAATTAGATTCAAGGGCAAGCATTGAATAAAAAAAAATAGAGAATAGATTCATGAGCCCCTACTTTATAATGTAACAAAGGCATGCTTGATAGAAAGATTAGACCACATAAAGTCAATGAACGAGGTGGGTTCATTAACAACTCACAGATGAAAAAATGGCAAAAAAGAAATCATTCACTCCCCTTTTATATCTTACATCTATAGTATTTTTGCCTTGGTGGATCTCTTCCATTTAATAAAAGTCTAAAATCTTTGATTACTGATTGGTGGAATATTAGGCAATTCAAATTTTTTTTGAAAGATATTAAAGAAAATAGTATTCTAGAACAATTTATAGAAGTAGAAGAACTCTTCCTGTTGGACGAAATGATAAAAGAATACCCAAAAACACATCTACAAAAGCTTCGTATAAGAACCCATAAAGAAACTATCTAATTGATCAAGTTGCACAATGAGGATCGTATCCATAGGATTTTGCACTTCTCAAAAAATCTAATATGTTTCATTATTCTAAGTGGTTATTCTATTTTGGGGAATAAAGAACTTATTATTCTTCACTCTTAGGTTCAAGAATTTCACTATACATCGGAGCTCATTCCTTCATTTAATTGGTAACTTGTACAGTTCACACTCTTCGACTCTACTAATAAATTTTCTAGTAATAGATCTTTCACGACGAGATCTATCTTATACAATAACGGTATGTAAGGATGAGGATTAATTGGGCAGCTGGCCCTATTACTCCATTCTTTGCAAGAGTCGAAGCATAATCTTTCTGCTTTTTAAATAGGATTTCCCCACTTAATGGATAAGAATTTGCTACCAATAGGGAAAATTTTCTCATCTTAAATTCCAAGATTGGATTTGCACCAATGGAAACTATAAATTTCACACACAATAGAAGGATATCGTAGATCTATCTTTATTTTTAGATAGTGAACGGATGAACCCCATTCTATTCATTGGTATAGATCATTGATACTAAAAAAGTTATTTTTTTTCTCAACCCATGATCTGAACAAGTCGCACATATACCCTAGTACATGTTCCTCGGGGCTAAAGACATCCCCCAAGAGTAGGGGATTTCATGACATTTCTAATTGGATGTCTTGCATTTCTAATAAGTTTTTTAATAGTTGGCAAATTGAATCATATACATAATAGGCTAGTTTACATCCTGTTCTTGCATTTCTATTTTGGCTTTCTTTTTATTTTTAAACATAATTAAATTATATTGTTTTTCTATTATCTTCTCTACTTATATTATATTTGGCATTATTTGTTAAATTTAGTTTAACTCTGCCAAATTTCTACTCACTTATTTGCTACTTTAAAATTCACTTGTATGGACAAATCCAAGTTCAATTTTGTTTGCATACGTAAAACTAAATTATACAAGATATATAATTAAGAATGTCATTTGATTGAAATTTACTTGTAAGCTAATTTACTTGTGTCTAGTGTATTGACCTTGGAGGATAATGTTGGGATTCAAGATTTGTTTTTATTGTAAAAAAAAAAATAGAACCCAATTTTTTAAAAAAAATTATAAATTTTTTTTAAGAAGATGGAAGTAGTTTAGTTTAGTTTAGTTCATAGTAATTTTTATATTTTATTTGTAAATGTATTAGTCAATTAATTTAAAATATATGCTTATTTTCAATGCAAATTGCAATATATATATATATATACTATTTATAAAAATGTTCTTCCTATTGATTTAAGTAATTTGAAATTTTTTCATAATATGGATGAAGAAAATTCTCAAAGTTTTACTTACATAGAAAAGAAAGAAATTGATAATGCTAATTTGAAGGGACTTGTGGTAGGTAGTGAAGATGAAACCTATAATTTATATACAGATTATGACCATCGCATTGGTTTTAGTGTTTGAAAAAAGGAAAAAAAAAGATATATTTAGAGTACAAAGATTATTCGCACTAAAAAAAATAGATATATTTGAAGGGGCTAAAGACTTTTATTGTTCTAAACAAGGTTTCAAAGAATTTGAAGATGTTGCAGATACAAAAAAAAAACAAAAAACAAAAAAAACAAATTGGAAACAAGAACTGGATGTCCGACAATGATTCGCTTTACAGTACAAGATAACCAATAGATAGTCACTCGTTTTATTTCCGAGCATAATAATGAGTTAGCAACTCTTTCAAAAAGACATCTACTCAGGTCAGCTTAACCAGTTCCAGTAGTTAAAGCTAACACCATTAATTCAATGGTTAATGTTGGTATACGACCTACAGATGTTTAGTCTTACATGTCAAATAAAGTTGGTGGAACTAAAAATGTAACAACCCGCTTTTAGTGCTGTCGAAAATAGTGGTTTCGTGACCATGATTCAGATGAGTGAGTTAGTATTTTATTATTTATTTAATGTTTATGAGTATTTATTACGGTCGTATTAAAATTTAGTTAAAAATTTAATGTTTAGTTAATTAATTAAAAATGGCTAAATCATAAATGTCAAAAAAATGGGTTTCTATTAGTTAAAATGGTCAAAAAGCTTTGAAAAGATAAATCAATGGACTTGGATGGTAATTATACCATACTTATAGTTAGTGGATGATATTGGTTGGTTTTTGTGTAAAATTTGATGATTTTAAAGGTTAAAATGGTAAATAAGTAAATTAAAATTAAAATAAAAGATGATAAAACAATATCATCTTACTTTCTTTTCTATATGTTGAAGACCAAGTAGCCATTGTTAAGGGAGAAGCAAGTTTCGACCAAGCTTGATTTCATTGCATGATCAAGAATAAAATCAATCAGACTTGAATTGAGGAAAAGTAAAGGTGTCAGATTAGTCGTCAGCTTCATTTTACAAATAATTTTTGTCGAGGTAAGTTCGTATATTATTTCAAAGTATTACATTTAAATTATAAGATTAATTGGTACCTTTATATATGTATTTATGTATTGATGTTTAAAATTGTCTTGATTTGAGAAAAGGAAAGGACTATGATTGAAATATATCATAGTAATATACTTGAAAAGGATGTATCTAAAAAGGATATCAAATGAAAAGGTTGAAAAGGATGTATTTGAAAAGGATATCAAATGAAAAGGTTGAAAAGGATGTATCCGAAAAGGATATCAAATGAAAAGGTTGAAAAGGATGTATCCAAAAAGGATATCAAACGAAAAGGTTGAAAAGGATGTATCCAAAAAGGATATCAAATCAAAAGATTGAAAAAAGATGTTATCCATAAAGGATAACAAATGAAAATGATGTATTTGAAAAGGTAAATGATTGATGAATTATATATTGAAATCTTGTGTATGATATATTACATGTTATGTTTAATTTGTTCTTGTATATGTGTATAATTACTAACTTGTGAAATGGTGTGACTAGGAAGAAATGTGCATTTAGGAAATAAGCAATGCTTGGATGGTTTAATCATGTTATTATTCATTTGGTAAGTTCGATTTTCTCTTATACAAGCTTACTAAGCATCATTTGCTTACATAGTTGTTTTCTTTATCTGTAGATCTTCGAAAAGGTCAAGCGGTTGGGATCCTATCGGAGCTTTATCACACAATCCGTCAATCTTTTGGTAGTTTTTGGCTATTTTGGCTTATGGTTATAAATGAAATGTATAAGGATTTAATGTAATAGGAATTTTAATGTTATTTTACCAATGTGACTTGGAGAGAAAGTGCTTTTTATATACTTTGATTTTGGCTTGTAAATTTATGTGAATGTATGTTTGGTCACTTGTAAATGCCATGTGAATATATGCTGGTTTGTGATTCATTAACAATGGGTGAAGTGGCTAATTAGTGTGGAGATTGATGAATTTTTAATGTTTGAACTTGTGGTATTGAGTTTGAAATGTTTTAGTATTTGAATTGTGGTACCAATGTGGGTACATTGGTTTAGTGTTTAGATTTGAATGAGATGTATTTGTTTGTTTAGGTGTGTTTTGGATAGTTTAAATGGTTGTGAAAAGGTATGCTTGTGGCTCAAGTAAGTTCAATTTGGTAAACTTGACTTTTAAGGCACATTTTAGGACACACGGGCTGTCACACGGTCGTGTGTCACACACGGCCTCCTCACATGGCCGTGTGTCTTTTAATTTTTAAGTGCAAATTCAACCACATGGTTTCAGAGAGTTACATGGCCTGTCGACACGACCGTGTGACCAAACTTCGAATGTACATACGGTCTGGTACATGGCCTGCGACAAGGCCGTGTGACTCAAGTTAGTATGTTACACGGGTAGACACACGAGTTGGGACACGACCGTGTGTTCCCTAATTCGAATGCCCACACGGCTTGGGCTATGTCACACGGCCTGACCAAACGACTGTGTGACCCCTATTTTTAAATTTTTTAACTTTTCCCAAAATTTTCTAATTTATTTTAGATTGGTCCCTGAATGTTCCTAAATTGTTTTTAGAACCTCGTAGGCTTGATTTAGGGCTGTAAGTATGTTTATTCTATATTTAAATTGACTTATTACTAATGGGTATTAAAATTTCATAATTGCTCTATATTGAATTTAATTATTCTATTTAGTACGGTAATGTTCCATAACCTTAATCTAGCAACGGAAACGAGTTAGGGGTGTTACAAAAAAGGTTGGGTTTATAAAATGATATTGTTATAATTACATTAACAAATAAATGATTATGATGATGATGATGATTGAAACCAGAGATGATCAAAGTTTATTTAATCATTTCAAGGTTAAAAGCAAATGAAGATTCAATGTTTTTTTTACACAATTCAAGTGAAATCAGAAAATTGAAAGACATTCTATTTTTGGAGAGATGGTAGATCAAGAATTGATTACGATTGCTTCGGAGATGTTGTGGTTTTTGACACAAATTATCATACCAATAATGTTTGGGTGTGCTTTTTGTTAGATGAGACTGTTGCTTCCTTTGTATGGTTGTTCAAGTCTTTCTTACAATCAATGGGTAATCAGTCACCAAAGACTACAATGACTGTTAGAATTGAGTGACTTGAATTCTTATTAAAATAAAATACAGTGGTAAAATAAAATAGAAGTAAAATCCATATAGAACTACACTTCTTTTATTTTATTTTAGAATAAGGTTTTTTAACCTTATTACACTTGATTTATTTGATAATGATTAGAATAAGGTGTTTCAACCTTACTACACTCCTTCTATTAGAATATGGTTTTACAAGCCTATATATAGACATAGTCTACTCCTCTTGTATCCATTCAAATTTGACATAGTAAATTATCTTCTCCTCTACTAGTGGTTTTTCCCGAAAGGGTTTCCATGTAAAATCTGTGTGTTCTTTATTTTTCTTTCTTTTTTCTTTATGATGCATTGTCATTATCGACATTTTATTTTTTTACAATGACTAATCAGGATCATGCAATTAGCAAAGCAATCAGAGAAGGCTACTCGGTCGAAGCGCTCATCTTAGACGAATCGAAAAGGTACAATTTTGATTAAGTGTTTATTATTTTAGATATTACAACCAAGATCTTGTTTTGGTTTTAAAACTCTGGTTTTCCTCTAAATTTATTTTCCGCTGCATTTTCCAAACTCGTTTTTCCAACAGTAATTTCAATATAAAGTTACACTTTGTGGTACATTTTTTTAATTATATTTATTTTAATAAATGTTACATTTTATATATGAAAAAGAAAACAATCAACAATCAGAGAATCCTTAAATCTACTCGTTGGCTCTACTCCAAGTTATGAAAATTTTGTAAGTATAAAATTAATTAGCCACATATTATATAGAAGTATTTTTATTGTTGTTATACACTATTAACTCCTGATTTTTTTTTGTTTGCATTATAGGTCATTCCTTCAATGATGATGCCAGCAAACAATATCTATGCATATTCATGTCAAAATTCAATGCAATTTTTCAACATGGTAACCATAAGTGATAGTTATGTTACATCTATATCTTCTTAGAATGCCATGTAAATGAAGCTATTTTTTTTTTAAGACTCAGAGTAGTGGTTGGTGTTTAAGTGGTTCAAATTTACCTCGTAATAGCATGCAACAAAGTACTGGTGTAATAGCTCCAAATTCATACCAGGCATTCATTTTTTATTTTATTTGTAGATATATAATATGTTTGGTTTTACATCAAATATTCAAGTGGATTTTTTTCTTTAAAAAATCTTTTAAATTGTATTTTTGTGAATTTAATTATTTTAATCAATTAGTTATAGGAATCACTTACACGTAATCAGGAATATCCAAATTCTAACTGTTAATCACATGTTTATTTCATACTAACACTTATTCTTTTATTAATGAATTATATTTGTATATAATTTTCATGCTAACATTGATTCTTTTATCAATAAATTATACTTGTATATATGTATATATATATATATATATATTTTTTGTATTTGTTCCAATGATGTAGGATAAAGGCCTGAACTGTTTTTTTTTTAAGTCAGAAACATACATCATGGTGAAGTTATATTGATACAACAAAGTCTAGATTTGTTGCTCAATAATAGTTGATATTAGACTAACTATTTTTTTTGTCAATAATAGTTGATATTAGACTAACTATTTTTTTTGTACATGGTCGTTAATATGACCATTACAATGTATAAAAGACTCGAATGTTCTATGGCGTGGTCATGGACTTCCTTATCTAAGGTTCTCTAATAAAGTGTTGAATTATTTAATTACATTTCTTTGGTGTTTTGCAATGAAATTTTTACTAGTGATTTGTTTTATATTCTAATGTTGATTTTTTATTTTTTATTTTGATGTTAATTTCTTATATCCCATGTTTGGATCTTATCAAGATCTTTTGCAATGAGCTATTTTTGTAACAACCCATTTTTCTAGTAGTGTAGGAAATAGTGGTTTCAAGGCCACCAAATTCGACGAGTAAGTTTTTAAATATTATTATTTAATATTTACGAGTCAATTTTGATTTTAAAAAGGTATTTGATTTGATAATTTATGTTATATAAGCGATGTATTAAGTTCAAGTGGTAAGACCATAAGGTAAAGTGGTTTTAGAAAATGAGGTATTGGGACCTCGTTTCTATAAACTAGGCAATAAATATTTTTATAAAAATTTACGAAGTGTAATTAAGGTGGTATTAAAGTTTCGTTGAAAAATTTTAACGTTTCAATAGTTAATTAACCAAAAAGGGCTGAATTGTAAAAGTTAAAAAAGTCAATCACTATTAGTTTAAAGGTGTTAAATTGATTAAAGAATTATAATTGGATAACCTTAATGGGTAAATTACCCATTTTCAAGATGATGAACTGTTAAATCTTTAAATTCTTCAAAATTTATATGTTTATATGATATTTTTATTATTAAATAAAGAAAACATAAAGTTTTCTTCCTCATTTTACTTTTCATCACCGAATTTGCCATGGAAATAGAAAGGGAGAAGCTTGAAGCTTCGGCTTTCACTTCGAAGATGCATGTAATTCTATTTTAGTCCCGTTTCTAATAAGTTTTATGTTTTTGATATCGTTGCAACTTGGTCCAACTAGCCTGTGCCTTCGATTTTGAAACTGTTAAAGATTTTGAATGTTGCCATTGATGAATCTAGTGATTTTTTTATGTTAAATGATGAATTTGAAATATTATTTGTTATTTAAAAGTATTTTGTTAAGTGATTTTTGATGAATTTACCGATTAGGGACTAAATTGCTAAAATAATAAAAGTACAAAGGTTTGATGTGAAATTATTACAAAACTGGGCTAAAAAGGAAGCTATGAATATTGGAATAGTGTAAAATTTCAATAAAAATGGTTAATTTGCATGTTTTAGGTTCAGGGACTAAATTGAATAAAAGTAAAATTTTAGGGGTAATTTTGTAAAAATGTTAAAAATGACTAATTTGCATAAAATACATTATTTTATTGTTTAAATTAATATATTGAATAAAATTATTAATTTAGATCAAGATCGAGTGGAAAGTCGAGGAGAATAGAAAATTACTAAAATGCCCCTAAACTTTATCATTTCTGCAATTTAGGCAGGTAAGTTCGTAACTTAGTTAGTACAATTAATTATTGTTTCAATAAATTATTATCTATTTGTGTATATATGTGGATCAAATTTGTCAACTTGAAGGAAACGAATAAAACCAAGGTTTAAAGACACTATGGCAACACAATATAAAAATGTATAAGACCATGGTTGGACCATGGCAATGTTTATGTAAGATCATAGCTGGGCTATGACAGTTTTTCAGACATAAGACCATGGTTGGACCATGGCAGTGTATATATATATATATGTAAGACCATAGCTGGGTTTTGGCATTCTAATGATAAGACCATAACCGGGTTATGGCACTATGAGCGTAAGACCATGGCAAGGCCGTGGCATTGCACATATAAGACCATAGTTGGACTATGGCACAGTATGAAACATGTATCGGGATTCCAATCGTCTTTACGGTGTTCATCGAATATGAAAAGGGATGGTTTCAACCATCGATTAAAGAAAATGGATGATTTTGACCATTATTTAGCACACTTGTGTGAGTTCCGGTAAGGGTTCTGATTGACTTCGCTATGACAAATATGGAAAAGGTATGATGTACCAACGATTAAAGTATGAATATTCATAATTATGAAAGGTACGATTTAAGAGATGTTATGGTTATGTACCATATCTTACCATGTGATGATATTACTAAGTTATGTGTTTAATCACTAGCTTGTGACTATGGTAAATGTTATGTTTATGTCTTTTGTGTAATGCAAATGAAATGGTAAGTGTTCAATATGAACCAAGAAATGTGTGTATGAAATTTATTGCAACGGAGATACATGGAAAACATGATATGTTATGAAGGATGATAAATCCAATTGGATCATGCTCAAGTATAATGGTTATCTATGTTAAGTTCACATGAATTATATTCAATCATGCTAACATGTGTTGTTGTTGGTGCTTAGGCTTGTGTCAAGTTTATGATTGAATTATATCATGTTTAATCTTAATGAAGTACATTGAAACTGTAAGTGCTCAATTGGTAACGTGCTTATGTCCATGAAAAGTTGGAATAAATCAGAGAATGTAATTTCTTATGCAATGGTTGATTATGTACTTGATTCCAAAAGAGCTACGTTTAAATGCACTAACTTATAGTCATGGTTGATGTTATGCTTATAACTTGTGTGTTATGCATATGAAACGGGTGAGGAAAAGTAATGAAATAGTAAATTCATAGTTGAAATGAAATTTGAAAAAAAATGAGTAATGAGTTTGAATAATGTATTATATGTGAGAAATTTATGTATGTCATGGATGAATATACCTATATCAGGGATAAATACACTAAGTCGGGAATTGATAATGTTGTTTAGGCTTATGATAAGTATTGGGAATAGAATGAAATGAAAGTAAATTGAAAAGTGTATAATCTTATGGAGAGGTTATTGATTATCTACTAAGTCCCATAAAATCCTCTCACGTTATGAATGATAAATATATGCGACATTAATGAACTTACTCATTTGTGAGTTTGTGAGTTCTTGATCATATTTATTTATGAATCTATAGACATTAGCATAGATTTATGTTTATTCTATAAAGTTTATTATGGAAATAGAATATTATGCTTAAATTTTATATGAACTTACTAAGCATACATTGCTTACGTAGTTATTTTCCTTTACTTTAAAGATTATTGAAAGTCGATCAGGTTGGAAGCTAGTCGGAGATCCATCACACTATCCACCGATTTTATCAGTAGATTTTTTATGCTTTGGTCGCAGTTATAATGGCATGTATAGGTGTTTTATGCTTGATGATATGGCCTCTATGTTTTGCTTGTAAATTTTGTTATATGATTGATGACATTTTGGCATTTTGGGGGCTTCATAACTAATGTTGAAATGATTTAGTGATGATATGTTTTGAATGGCCAAATTTGTATGCTTGTGTGTGATATTGGTATGAAATGTTGCTTTGAACTTGTGAAACTTATGTTATTTTGATGCCTTGATGGTTGGTGTTTATAAGATCAAATTAATGTATGGTTTGTGACCAAAATGGTAAGTGTTGGCATGGTTGCAAAGTCATCATTTAGGGCATGTTTTGATATGGAATTTAATCAAGCATGTTTGGTTGAACTATGACCATTTGGACATTAGTTTAACATTTATATTTGTTGGTTGTTGGAACCATTTGGAAATGGTTAGATTTGTGTCATTTATATAGTTTTGATACATGAGAGAAATGGTTCAAATGGTAACTATGACATGAATCTAACATGGTAAGGTTGGTATGTGTCTAGTGTGGTATGTTTTGGAATGGAAACAAGTTAGTTGCTAAATGGTTAAATATGCACATATTTAGGTATGTTTAATGTATGTGTTTGAGGTACCTTAATGGCATATTGGTTGAATGGAATTTGGTCATTTGAAAGTGGTCATTTTATGCATGGTTGAACATGTTTTGATACCTTGGTCATATGTGCAAATGGCTTGTTTAGGTGTGCTTGAATTAGGTGAAAGAAATTGCTTGAATTTGGCCTATTTCTTATCCACACGGCTTAAGACACCAGCATGTGTCTCAGCCGTATGTGACACACGGCTTAAGACACCAGCATGTGTCTCAGCCGTGTGTGACACACGGCCATGCGACTGTGTCCCTTGTAGGTTTTTAAAGTTTGTATTTCAAGAGTTACACGGCCTAGCACACAGGCGTATGGCTTCGCCATGTGAACCAAGTCAAAGAGTTACACGAGCACGGACACTGGTTGGGACACGGCTGTGTGTCCCTACTTCGAATGCCCACACGGCCTGAGACATGAGAGTGTGTCTCAGTCGTGTGAGTCACACGGCCGTGTGACCCCTATAGTATGAATTTTTCTATCTTTTTCTATGAAGTTCTAAATGTTTTCGATTTAGTCCCGAATCATTTCTAAAGTGTTTCTAAGGCCTCGAGGGCTCGAAAAAGGGACGTTATGCATGTGTTTGAATGGAATATGATGTGTTCTATAAATGATTGTAATCGAATATTTTAAGTTAAAAGTTTTCGGTAATGCTCTGTAACCCTATTTTAGTGACGGATATGGGTTAAGGGTGTTACAATTTTCTTTTTCTTTTTCTTTTTTTTTTGTTGAAAGATAAAATGTATAATTTCATTAATGAAATCACTACACCACCAAAATAATAGGTAACAACTCCAGTACAATATCATCTTTTAAGAACATACAAAACAACAATTAAAAGAAACAATTATAGAGTATATCCAATTCATAAACTTGTCAAATCCATACACTTTCTTTAGCCAATCAAAGTTAAACTAGTTGAAAACAAAAAATGGTTAGGCATTGTTGAACAATGTCATTGCTTTTAAGCAATGTGTATTCCAATGGTACATGATTCAAAGTACTTCTTGTGTAGCTAAAGTATGGATACACATTAACCATGAATGGTGATTTTATCTCATCGAAGAAATTTGGTAAGAAAGCAACAATACAACACAAATGATCAAAAAATCCTAGTGTTGCAACAACTGCAAAAAAAAAAAATCAAATTAAAACTTCAAGAAAAGATTACACAAATCCTGAGATCCCATTCTCACATTTCGACAATATCTAGTAGCAAGGAACAAGAGATTGACACATGCAACACTTTAACAAATGATGATATCATGCCGTTAATGCTAAAGCAAGGACCATTAAGCAACTCCACTATCTTCAGACCATCAAGGTTGCTAGCAGTGTTGAGCTCTTATGCAAGACAATCATGAAGTGGAAGTACAACAAGAATCTCCCATCTAAAATCAACAAAGTGTATGTTAGCTAATAAAAAATAGCCTCGACCCTTTATTGTGACAGAAATACCCTTGAGGTACAAGATCCTATCACAACTCTAATGTACTTATTTTCAAAAGCAATATTTTCAATGACAAGATTTGAAAATGAATAAGAAGATTTTCTTTACCAGTAACATCACTAATAACATCTAATAACTTCTTCAATCTCTCCCTAACATCAATATCATCTGAAGAGAAACTACTCTAAATTGAAACGAAAAATAACTCTTTTGACGAGGGGACTAGATTCGAAACAATCAATCTTATATCATCAATTGCCTTCTCAATATGTTAAAAGGAAATGAATTGGTTGAACTTTCATCACTAAATGAAACTCCAACAGAAAAAACCGACAATGACTTATTTTTATTAACATCATAATTCTTCTTCACTTTATAAGTAACAACAACAACAACAACAACAACAATCATCAAGAGCAGAAATCATGGCATTATAAGTAACAACTTGCTTGAAATTTCCATAGTGACACTATGGAATTGGCACATAACTTATATCAACCAACAATAGCAAGCCGCAACCAAAATCCATTTTATTCATTAATTTTGTCAATCAAACTATGATATATAATTTGAACAAATCAATTGAAAAAGAAGATTAAAAATTGAAAAAAAAATCGTGAACATTTCAAAATTTCTAAGGGGTGAAAGCCCTCTACTTGAATGCGTTGTCGTTGTCGTCAATTAGGGGCTCAAATATCCATCATCCATCTATTCAGTTTCTATGAAAAAATAATAAGAGAGTCAAAATCAAACACTAACATTTTAATTCAATGGAAAATTTAGGATAAAGAATTAGGAAGATGATGAAGTAGATGGGCATCATCATCGTCAATTAGGGGCTTGAATACCCATCATATGTGGATTCGTTTTCTGTGAAAAAGTCTATTAAAAATTTTAAAAAAAAAATTAACTTCTTATTTTTCTTTCAGTAAAAACAAATCTTGAATCCCAAAATTGTCCTCCAAGGTCGATACATTGGACTCAAGTAAATTAACTTACAAGCAAATTTCAATCAATTGTCAATCTTAATTATATACCTTGTATAGTTTGCTTTTACGTATGCAATCAGAATTGAAATTGGATTTGTCCGTACAAGTGAATTTTAAAGCAGCGCACAAGTGAGTAGAAATTTGGTAAAGTTAAACTAAATTCAACAAATAATGCCAAATATAATACAAGTAGAGAAGATAATAGAAAAATAATTTAATTTAATTATGTTTAAAACATAAAAAGAAAGCAAAAACTTACGACTGAGTGGTGCTTTGGAGCTGAAGATTTTGTTTGTGACGAAACGATGCCTTGGAGGACGATTTTGGGTTTCAAGATTTGCTTTTACTGGAAAAAAAAAATGAACCTTAATTTTTTTTTTGATAGATTTTTTTAAGAAAAGCAAATGGAAATGGCTTGGAAGTTTAGTCCAACTATACATATTATGTGGAAAAAAAAAAAAATGACCATGGATGATGTGGTAAGGAGGATTCATAAAATAATTTCTCAAGTTAATCTTAATTAAATTGTGGATTGGTGTTAAATTGTTGCTATTGTTATTTGTTATTTAACCACTATAAGATCCACAGTTCCATGAGCTTGGGCTTTTGTTGCTGACATAAAAACATTTCTTTCCATGTCTTGGATGCAACCCATAAGGGCTTGCCCATTCTTTGTACGTAAACTCTTGTGAGACTTTTTCAAAGTTTCACTAGTTCTTCCACTTCTAGGATAAATTCTCCTATTTGTGCCTCATAAAAGGAACTAATAGGTTGATGAGTCATTACCCTAATGATATAATATAATAAAAAGCTCTTCTAACTCAAATAATAGGGTGAGAAGAATAACTAAAAAATATTAAGAAAAAAAAGATAGAATTGAATAACCATACAAGCATTTTTTGTACAATGCATATGACTTTACAATGAAATTCTCTGGCACCAATTCAGCCAGAAATTTTATAACAAGTATAGAAGAATACATATATTAAATATGCCATATCAATTATGCAATCATGTTTAAATGTAACGTATAAGGATCATAATATTTACTAGATTATAGATTATAGTACACCCAAGATGTGGGTGAAAAATAGAATTATGTAATAAATATATTAATAAAAAATATATATATAATTAACAAATTAGGCTTTGGTTATATATTATAAAGTACAAATGTTGAAAATTTAGAAGCTTTTGTTCATATCTTGTTATGTATATGTTTATATTCTTCTTCTTTTTTTTTTTTTTTTTTTTTTTTTTTTTTTTGCATAAAAGATATGAAATAACAAAAACATCTTTAAAATAATATGATTTACTTTATCATATATAACCAAAGATTCTAAGTTTTCAAATTTAGACATCCTTATTTTTGTCATTACCCAACTAAGTAGGTACTGGATTGACACGTGACAACAAACTCAATTTTAATACTGATTATTAAATATTTTATATTTTCACCAAAATTATTGAGTTGAACTAAAATTACAATTTTATCCTCTAAACCAGTGAAAATGAAACAAATTCTTCCATAATCCATCAATTTACAGAAGCATTGAAAATTAACGACCCAGAAAGATATTACACATTACGTAAGACTAAAGGTTTAAAATATCTTTCTCCATAATTTATGATTAAAAAAAAAAAAGAAAAGAAAAAAGAGGTCGATTTCAGCCAACAATACAAAATACATCACTCTTTTGCATATAGACATCATTTTCAGGAGAATAAAAAAGGGAAAGAATAAGCGTCCATGGCCGACTTTCCTGTTGTATTTATGCATGGGGTTACTTAGCTTATGTCAATTAGCAATTTGGTTGGTTCCAGCAATATTTGTGCTTTTTATATAAAATATCAACATCTGGGTGTCTTCACATTGTTGTGTTGATGTTGGCTTCATAAATTATATCGATCCAGCATCGGTGAAAACTAAGCAATTTGTAATTTGAATGGGTTGACCACACTTTTATAACTTCATATTCTTATTTCTGTCTCTTTGTTGTTTCTCAGTCTGCAGCCGGGTTTCTTGTTTTTTCGCATTAGACTTGTGGGCTATTATTTGGAAATACCTAATCAAAAAATTCCCAACTACCTTAACCTTAATGTAAGACACAAGTCACTCTTGCATTCTTATTTGTCTCAAATCAAGGGCCAAGGGAGAGGGCAGGCCTACCGAAATGGAAACTTGTTGCTTTTGAGTAATGTGAGCGAAGAAAAGCTTATCTCGATTAAATGGAGACCAATGTAGTTATCTCAAACTAGAAAGTTAAAATAAAGGTTGGATGATATTTTAGGATTTCATTTGGTTTTATCCAAAAATTGAATAACGGCTGTTAGACGGAACATTCAGATATTGTCTTTGCTTTTTCCTTGAGCTAAGGATTCTGATCTTGTCTCTAAGCCAAATGGCTAATGCATATAAAATATCTACAATGTTTTTTTATTGCCAAAACAATCAACTAATCCAACTTTTCTTTTTCCTTTATTTTCGAATTCATCTCATATCTCTATCGTGTCGATTTGAAACACTATATATATTAAACAAATGATAAACTTACATGCATGATTTATAAAAATTATCTCTCAATTGTTGTGCAAATATTTAGATTTCTGTATGTGGTACAATTATGTTATATAAAAGAATATTATAATTATAACTCTCATTTAATGTCTTGTGTCTTCATATTTGAAATTTTTTATGCGTTTTAAAGTTTCTTTAAAAAAAAAACCCCACTTCTTATTATTACAGTAGTAATAATGGTAATACACTTAAAATCCATTTAAAATGATTCAAGTTGTGCCTAGAAAACAAAGCAGCAACCTCATTAGTTAATAAAGAAACTGAAACTCTGGAAACTTACTTGTTTTGTTTCCTCCATCCATTGGATCAAAAGGGACAAACAGGATTCGGCACATTTTCAGCAACAATGACATCTTCTTATATTTATCTATATATTGACTTGGTATATATCATAGAATATGCCCAATATTTGCTTTTGCAATTTATTATTTCAGGGACTTATATCTATATATATACAAACAAATAAAAAAACAAATGTTGAATTAATTTTAAAGATTAGTATTATTGTTATTATTAAGATGTGGACACCTACCAGTTTTCAATATCCAATGTCGACATTTTCCAAAAGCTTTAATCCTAACACAATTTTTTAATTTATAATTTACATAAATTTGGATAGTATACTATAATTTCAGCCATAAAATTTTTCATAATTTTGATAACTTCCCTACTTTAATATAAATTTAATAATCTTTTTTCTTGTAAGTGTTACAAGTACAATGCAATTAATTTATTAATATACGTATGAGTAATTACAAGCATCAAACATTAAAAAATAAAACTCCAAATATCAAATTATTATGGTACAAGAAACTATCTTAATGATAATATATATATATATATATATATATATATATATTCAAACTATTACAATACAAATAAACTAAGTACAATACAAACTAAAATCTACCAAAGCATACAATTGCACATAATGAGTCTCAAACTTGAGTACTCAAAAACTCAAAACCTTCGCTGTAATCCATACACAATTTTAAATAATAAAACTTTGAAACAATTTTACATCAAAATAGAAAACTATTTAATAAAAAATTAATTAAAAAATAAACAAGATTAACCTATTATATTCACCAACAAAAAATCTGTAATATAAAACTAGTAAATAAAAAGAATTAACTAAGAAAGAGAATGGGAATTAGATTAACAACAAAGGGGTCATTTCTATATAGTTGTCCTTTTCAATATATATAAGTTTAATTATATATAAAGCCAAAGAAGAGGGGGTTCCAATGTTACTGATATTTGTGGCAGCAGCTAAACCCCTTTTCTTTCACCAGAAATCAAGGGAAGACTTCCCTGGGTTTTTGTCTTCCTCTACATAGCACCACATTCCTGAATTTTTATGTTCACCAAAAAAACAAGCCCCACTTTCAGTTACTGCTCCAGCACCACCAACAACAAAGATCTCGAGCCAAGGAAAAAGGGAACCGATAAGCTTTGTGTTTTTATCAATACATCTTCTACTACTCTCAATTTCAAATGTCAAATATGTCTGGTGATGATGATGGAAGCTTCTCTTCGGGAGAGGAAGTCCAACAGCAGAAACAGCTATTGCAAAACAACTTTGCTGCCTCTGGTTCAGGACCTTCTGCTGCTTCTAACAGTAATAATGGTTCACAGCATGCTGTTAAGAAGAAGAGAAATTTACCAGGAACTCCAGGCAATTATATATATAATTCAGTCCCCAAATCAATCCTAATTATGCTTTCTTCTATCATAAGTTATTACCTAGTTCTGGTTGCATATTTCATATTATTTCACAGGGAAAGTTCTGATGAAATGTTTAACTGATGTACTGGAATTTTTTGGTTTTGAACACATGCATGGGGTTTGAGTTTTACATATGATAGAAGCATGCATGTCAAAGCTAAATTTTATCAGAGAAAAGAACAAGTGTTCTGATGTGGTATGTCCCAAGAAATAATAGCTGATCATAACCGGATGCATGTTGAGTCGAGTAGTAGGAACTTTGATGTTTTGAGTATTGATTCGATTGCCTTTCTCAATGAAGAGATTAATTGTTAATTTTTTGTATAAAGTGTTCAATTATTGCTATGAGATTACAATAATTGTAAAGAACTTTTTGCTTGATTGTACCTTTTACTTCTCTTTTTGTTTTTGACTGTTGCATTTGGGCCATTGGTTCTTTAGTGTCAAAGTAATCCTATAGCTTAGATTATAAAAAAGAATGCATAATTCTTTGTTTTTTTAGAGCTAATTGCATAATTGCTGTTTGGATCAGATCCGAATGCTGAAGTTATTGCTTTATCACCAACAACCCTTATGGCAACAAATCGATTTGTATGTGAGATATGCAACAAGGGGTTCCAAAGGGACCAAAACTTGCAATTGCATCGAAGAGGTCACAATCTTCCATGGAAGCTAAAGCAAAGGACAACCACTGAGGTCAAGAAACGAGTGTACATATGCCCGGAACCGACCTGCGTCCACCACAACCCGGCTCGTGCACTCGGAGACCTTACGGGAATCAAGAAGCATTTCAGCCGTAAGCATGGTGAGAAGAAGTGGAAATGCGACAAGTGTTCTAAGAAATATGCTGTGCAATCTGATTGGAAAGCTCATCAAAAGACTTGTGGTACCAGGGAATACAAATGTGATTGTGGAACCATCTTTTCAAGGTTCATAACATGCCTATATCATACCTATATCTGTATCTATATATATGTATGTATGAAGCTATACCAAATTCTAATTCTTGGTGCAGGAGGGATAGCTTTATCACCCACAGGGCTTTCTGCGATGCATTAGCTGAAGAAAACAACAAGGTAAACCAAGGGCTAATGAACAACATGGGATCAAACATGCAAAACCAAATGCCTGAGCTTATATCATCAATGCAAACGAGCAATGGAATATCCGATTTAGGCAACTTTGACCCGAAATCCCCACTCAAATCCCATCCCCAGGAGCTAGTGCCAATGCCGTTTATGTCCATGAACATGGGAGGAGGCATGTTTTCAAGTAGCTCGAGCAGTCTATTTGGCGGCCCGAGAAGTGTTTCCTCGGCCTCCTCTAGCCTGCAGCTTAGTTCAAATTGCTCATCTGGACTTAATTATTTTCAGGACAGCAAAAATGGTTGCCCAATCATGTCGGCAACAGCCTTATTGCAGAAAGCAGCACAAATGGGTGCAACTGCAAGTAATAGTATAAACTCACCCATGATGCAAAAAAGCTTTGCTAGTAGCATGGCAGGCCCTGAGCAGACCATTAGACCACCATCATTCGGTGGAATTCAGCAGCAGAACACATCTTACGATCACTTCCCATCCCAAACCGATCAGACAAGCATGGTTGGGATCAGCGAGGCCGGAGGATTCTCCAACCCGTTCATGCAGAAAAGCCCCAGTGAAATGGCCCAACTTTTCACAGCTGCCACCGGAAGCTCAGCAATGAATGAAATGGGAATGTTCACTAACATGTTCATTAACGGAGCTGACCGAAACCAAGTAGGCTTGATGAAGAGCATGGAACAGGAAGATAGTGGTAGTTCTAGCTTGTTACAAGGAAGAACTCAGTTACCAGCAGCAATGTTTGGAACAAGCAGTGGCAATGGAGGAAGTAACATGACGACCCTTGATTTCATGGGGATTGGTGGGTCAAGGCCAAACAGTTTACATGAGCAGCAGCAACAACAACAACAAAGAATGGAACTGGAAGCAATAAGCCAACAAAGACCGCCAATGATAAACCCTTTCCACCTGCAGCAACAGCTCTCACATGGGGATTCAGCTATCGAAAAGCCTATATGGGAAGTTTAAGAGCTACAGGTTCTTATTGAGATGTTCTTGCTCGTTTATGGTGACGACGCTGAGATGGCCACATTAGTTCCTTCACACCCGCTTTATCCGTCGACAAACTATGGGGCCTTGAATTTTTCAGTTCATTGAATGAATTAAGGAACCTAATTTCTGCACTGTGATAAAAAAAAGAAAAATAACCTGGTTTCTACCCAAATTTTCTTAGAAGTTTGAAACAAACAACAAGTATGAATCACCTTTTGTTTTGTAAGCTAGTTACAGCACAGCCAGATTGTAGTTTGTACCGAGAAAAAGAAGAGCCGATACAAGACTCACTATAATCTTAAAATATTATACGACTTGTTTGGACCTCTTGCCATTGGAAACTGTGTTTTCCATTTTTTCCACCTTTTACACATCATTATCTGCAAAATTATATAAAATGAGACTCTTTATAACATGCATGTATTTCGTTATAATAATATATTTGGCAAAATAAGGTATATAGGATTCTTTTTTTATTTTAATTAATTAGGCATTTAGTTCAGTTTTAAAATTAAGTAGGAAAATATGTCGATTTTAGAAGAGAAAAATAGAAAGCGTGTCTAATTTGGTGCACTTTCTGCATAGATGACAAGAAAGCGAGCTCAACTGGATGTGCTTTTCGTTTCTCTCTCTAGGGTTAAGGTTTTCTATTTTTTTAGTATGGTTTTTATTTTATTAGGGTTAGGGTTATGTTTAGGATTTTTTTAGGATTTAGGATATTTTAAAAGTGTTCAGGGTTTTTGACTAAAACGGCGAAAGTTCTTAGATAGTTTTGAGGGGTCGGGGATGTGATAACGCACCTCAGCACACATACATTTCATATGTCATGGCTGGATAGGACTATCACCTAAGAAACCCATCTTAGGGAAATCAGGTTTTGGGGACGACAGTGCTTGATACGAT
This sequence comes from Gossypium anomalum, assembly GCA_025698475.1. Taxonomy (NCBI): domain Eukaryota; kingdom Viridiplantae; phylum Streptophyta; class Magnoliopsida; order Malvales; family Malvaceae; genus Gossypium; species Gossypium anomalum. Next base: position 16,788,396 of record CM046963.1, on the reverse strand, counting down.
TAGAGGTCGAAGCCCATGTGGAAGTCCCAGTCGACGACCGTGATGTGGTCATGGGTTCGAGTATAATCGGGAGCCCAGTGACGGTCATCACGCAGTCAGGATTTCAAGCTTTTTGGATACTCGCAAATAATGTCTTAGATATACCATACATAATATTGATGTCATAATCATACAGAAAAAACTCTAGGAACTTTTAGTGTAATTAACGTAATTTTTTTCTCTATTTCGAAGTAGCCAGTATCTTTAACATGTTATTCTTGTTTGAAGGCTGAAAGCAAGGTGGACACAAGAGGGCTCTCAGGAGGAGAGCAGATGTTCCGACACAGTAGAAGTCAAACTTGGGTCGACACGGTAGCGATTCTAATAACGAAAATTGTAGTCGCTCCGAAAGGAGTATCACTTTTACTGCACCACAACAGCCGCTCCTCACCTAAAAATCCTCTTGCGTCTATGAGGATACCAGCCTTTGAATAAGAAGGAAGGTTAAAGGTACCAGTTGCCTAGAAATAAAGAAAAAAATTACACCAATTATAGCGGGAAGACCCAGAGTTTTTCCGTATGAATATGTCATTAAACTTCTATATGGTATTTATAGGGCATCATTTTCGGGTATTCGAAAAGTTTGAGCTCATGGCCACGTAACGATTGTCAACTAGCTCCCCTATTATACCCTATTCCATTACTGTATAATGACAGTTGATTGAGACCTTCACGTCAACTTCCACCCTTGACCATAGAAAGAAAAATCACCCCATAACTGACTTCCCTAGTATAAGCTTCGGAGGCAATGATCCCATCTCAGCATGATATATGAAACATGTGAGGCTTAGAGCGGTATTGCATCACTGACAACTCAAGAATACCTCGAACGTAAATCAAATATTTTTAGCGATCAAAATTTTTAATATTGGGAAATGGTTTATAATGGAGAATTGGAAAGGATTGGGGAGAAATTATATTACTAAGGGATGATGAAGCTTAGTGTGTATGAGCCATTTTATAGCCGCAGGGAAGGGTCTGTTTGCAAACAAAAAAACCTAAGAAAGCAAGAGAGCAAATTTAAACCTAAAGAAAGAATCTAAGCTAATGGAATGATGTCTACAATGTGTGCCAGAGGGGTCTATTTTTAGCCTTTAGGTAGCCATCGTTTATAGCCCTAGGGTAGTTAACGTTCCCGAGCTTTAGGTTTGATTGTGCAAACCAAAACACCCATGTTTCGTGTTTTAATCTCGTCATAGAGTCAATGTCACGACACACCAAAACTTGTGTCGTGACATAGCAACCAGCATGTCCCTCTATAGCCATCTTCAGGGGTATGTCCCGACACCCTCAGCCTGTGTAGCGACATTGAAGGCAATTTCTCACTTTCTCTATTTTTCTCTCTATGTTACGACATTGGATACCCCATATTGCGACATAGCGTCCAGTATTGACCCAGAATGACCTCTAATGGTCTCCTCAATACTCACAAAGTACGTTAGCTCTCCCTTAGGCCTCATTCGGCTTTTAAGGTTAATAAAAGACTTGATGTGCATATTTTATTGAATGTAAACAAAACTAAAGAAATTGAATTAAAACATAACGAAAATGCTTGTATTCAAGCTCCTTAAATGCAAAAGCTAGTTTAAGCTGCTACACTAAATTACAGCAGATCAAACTCCCCAACATTTAAGTCATTGCTTTTTCTCAAGCAACATAAATAAAAATTACATAATGAAATTAACAACCATTGAGCAAGTATGGTACAAATATTGATTTTGAAGCATACGACTTAGGCCTTTCATGTTTACTAACAATTTCAACATGTTGAGTAGTTGACTTACCACTTTTGATCACAAACATCTAAGTTCAGTATGTTACAAAATATACAATTATTAAGGTTCTCACTTATAGGAATCCATCAACAAATCATACAAGTATTTTGATTATCCGAGCAGAATACAAATAGACATTTATATGAATGTTTAGTATAATGTCCATTCATGTATAAGGATACTTAAGTCACATATGGCTTTTCGGCTTGTAACATTATGGAATTCAAAAACAGTAAGCATCAAAAGGTTACAAACACAAAAATAGTTCAGCACATCATATTGATCTCTATTCTTCCCCCTAGTGACCCTTACCCGCTTGCCACATTATTTCGTCTTCCTTTACCTTCCTTGTCTCTCCATCTATAAGAAGTCATAGTATGACATAGTAACTATGGCTAACCTTACAAGTTTTTGTGCACTAATGAACGAGTTTTTCTTTCTTGTATGACTTTGTCACTTTTCTCTTTTTCAATACATCTCACTCATGAATGCTTTTTCGAAGACTTTTTCTACTCGTACCAATTTTTTTTTTTTGGATTTTTCTTTTTGTTTCGCACATTAGGCTAACTTATAGTTCCTATATCACATCGATATTTCCTATTTCACTCTAATTTTACAAACTCTATCGTGATGTATCTACTTAACCCTCAATACGTACGGTTAGACGTCTATAATTGTGTAATGCAAGACTAAAGAAAAAAGGCAAATCAAATAGTTCGTGGGTAAGTCCGGTGTAGTATGTGCCGAAGAAAGGTGAAATCACGATTGTTGAAAATGAGCGTAACGAGTTTATTCCAATGAGAACTGTTACTGGTTTGAGAATTTGTATTGATTACAGAAAATTGAATAAAACCACTCGAAATGACCATTTTCCGTTGCCTTTTATGGATCAGATGTTAGATCGACTAGCGGGTAATGAATTCTATTATTTTTTAGATGGCTATTTGGGATATAACCAAATAGTTGTAGCTCTAGAGGACCAACATAAAACAACCTTTACTTGTCCATACGGTACCTTTGCTTTTAGGCAAATGCCTTTTGGTTTATGCAATGCACCTGCAACATTTCAATGATGCATGATGGCAATATTCACTAATATGGTTGAAAATTTTGTTGAGGTTTTCGTGGATGATTTTTTTGTTTTGTTTTTGGTAACACTTTTGATATTTGTTTGAGTAATTTGGCTAAGGTACTGAAGAGATGCGAAGAGACGAATCTTGTCCTTAACTGGGAAAAATGCCATTTTATGGTTAAGGAAGGGATTGTCTTAGGGCATAAAATCTCAAAGAGAGGAATTGAAGTCGATAAAGCAAAGGTGGACGTAATTGAAAGATTATTGGCCCCAATTAATATGAAAAGAGTCAGAAGTTTCTTAGGCCATGCCGGTTTTTACCGAAGGTTTATCAAAGATTTCTCAAAAGTTTCTAAACCATAGTGTTTGTTGTTAGAGAAAGATACAGTGTTTGATTTCAACAAATCATGTTTGGAAGCTTTTGAAGATCTAAAAAAACGGTTAATCTCAACCCCAATAATCGTTACACTTGATTGGAGCTCACCTTTTGAGTTGATGTGCGATGCAAGTAATTATGCCGTTGGAGCTGTGATGGGTCAAAGAAGAAACAAAGTGTTTCACCCTATTTACTATGCAAGTAGAACTTTGACTGGAGCCCAACTCAATTATACGGTAACTGAAAAGGAACTCTTTGCTATAGTTTTTGCTTTTGACAAATTCCGCTCATATCTTATAGGTACCAAAGTTACAGTATTTACTAACCATGTGGCCATTAAATACTTACTCATAAATAAAGATGAGAAACCGAGGCTAATTCGTTGGATACTTTTACTCCAAGAATGACCTTGAGATCCAAGATAGAAAAGGTGTCAAAAATCAAATAGTTAATCATCTGTCGAGGTTGGAACAAGATGAGGTAACTCGGCCATGTGTGCCTATCAATGAGAATTTCCTAGATGAACACTTATATGAGGTAGGTCGAATTCATGAAACACCTTGGTTTGCTGATTTTGCCAATTATCTTGCATGTGGAATAATTCCTCGAGAAATGACATACCAACAAAGGAAAAAATTCCTTCATGATAGTCGGTATTATTTTTGGGAGGATCGATTTTTGTTTAAATAGTGTGCAAATAATATAATCCAAAAGTGCGTAGCTGAACATGATATTGCTGAGATCTTGTATCATTGTCATTCATCTCCAAGTGGGGGACACTTTGGTGGTTCACGTACTGCAGCAAAGATTTTGCAAGCAGCTTTCTTTTGGCCTACACTTTTTAAAGATGCTTATGCTTATGTGAAGAATTGTGATAAATGCCAAAGGATCAAAAATATATCAAGTAGGAATGATATGCCCATGACAAACATTTTGGAGATTAAATTATTCGACGTATGGGGCATTGACTTCTTAGGCCCGTTTCCTTCTTTGTATGGGAAAAAATACATATTAGTTGTTATGGACTATGTATCCAAGTGGGTTGAAGCTAAAGCATACCCTACAAATGATGCTAAGGTAGTCATGCGATTCCTACATAAGCATGTGTTTACACGATTTGGGACACCAATAGCTATTATTAGTGATGAAGGTTCTCACTTTGTGAACAAATGACTTAAGTGGTTGCTTGACAGATATGATGTGAAGTACAAGATTGCTACTGCCTATCACCCCCAGTCTAATGGGCAAGTTGAAAAAGTGAATCGTGAAATCAAAGGTATTCTTGAAAGGGTAGTACGCCCTAGCAGAAAAGATTGGTCTCGAAGGACCGATGATGCATTATGGGACTATCAAATAGCATTTAAGACACCATTAGGAATGACTCCTTATCAGTTAGTCTTTGGAAAGGCATGTCATTTGCCATTAGAGTTGGAGAATAGAGCTCACTGGGCTTTGAAGCAGTTGAACTTTGATATTAAGCAAGTTGGTGAGAGAAGGATGTTATAACTTGATGAGTTGGAAGAGCTGAGGTTGTTTTCCTATGAGAATGCCAAAATGTGTAAAGAAAGATCAAAGAGATGGCATGATAGTCATATAGAACCTCGCGAGTTTAAAGAATGTCAGAAGGTTTTGTTGTTTAATTCAAGGTTGAAGTTATTTCCTGGGAAGCTTAAATCCTAATGGAAAGGACCCTATACCATCTACCGATTTTATCCTTATGGAGCTATTGAATTATACAACAATTATGGAGGTACGTTTAAAGTTAATGGTCAACATCTCAAACATTACTGGGATGGTAAAGTTGAGCGAGTTGAATCCTCGTTCAAATTAACAGACCCTTGATTTTTGATGAACTTATTTTGTAAATAAATAAATAATTAGAACTTATTTTCTTAACTTATTACATTTAATTAATTATGTCTAATGAGATTGGAACTTAAGCGAGACCGCTGTGACCCCTCCAACCTTTCTTGGGAATTAATTTAATGTAATTTGTTAAGAAGAAATTTTCTATTTAAAATTTAAAATTTTTAAGTTTCATTTGTTTTGTTTAAATTTTAAATTTTTATGTTAATAAAGGGGGTCAAATTTGGCCCAAGTACTAATCAGCTTTTGAGTAAGTTTGTAGATACAATCTGAGTTTGAGGCCTAAGACAGCAAAAAGGAGGAAAAAATCCACACTTTGTCACCATTCCCATTACTTGCCGCCCAAGTAACCCTAATGTAGCTAAATTTTAGCTACATGTTTCCCTAATCCTTCCTTATATAAACCCCCCTCCATTCTACTAATTTTCATATCCCTCAAAGCAATTTTACTTAACCCCTAAAAAAATTCCTAAATCTCTTCTTTTTTTTTGCCGTCAACCTCAAATCTCGAAAGAAACCCTAGTTCTCTTCTCTTTTTTGCCGAAACCATTTATTGCCACCTTAAGAAGATTGCCGAAGCACAACCGTTACTGCCGCACATTGCTATTGTCACTGCCACACACCGTTGTTGTTGTCGCACACTATCGTTGCCGCCGCACCATCCTTGTCGTCGCAAGATTTTTATTGTAGCAAGTCCTACCCACCTTGCCGATTTCTTTTGTCACCTTGTGCAGAAACTTTGCCAATTTTAAAGAAAAGATACCATGCCTCGTAAAAGAACCAGATCTTCAAAGACTATTCCTGAAAACCTGATTTTGATCAATGAAGAAGTGAAAGAGAAATTTGATTCAATCTTCAAGCATCAACCTATGATGCCAAAAAAAGGTTTTGACTTGAAGAGTAATGATTTGATGGTTGTTCCTATACCGATTAGAAAGAAAATCAATGCTCTCAAGTAGGAACGATTTTGTGATGCTCGTTCACTTCCTGATAATGAACTAGTTCGAGAATTCTATGCTAGTTTGAGTATGCAAGATGCTACTAAGGTCCTCGTTCAAAAGAAAAAGGTACCTCTTACTTATAAGTCCATCAATGATTTGCTTAATTTACCTGATGTTGAAGAAGATGAGTACTACCCTATGATGAACAATATCAATTGGGATTTTCTTCAACAAGTACTTGATATTATGACAAATCTGGGATCCCAATGGATTATAAGAAACTATGGGAGCCATTCTTGACGAAGGGAATACCTAAAACCAGTAGCAAAGGTATGGTTTTATTTCTTTCACTATAGTTTTATGCCTATCTCACATAGTTCCACCATCTCGATGGAACGGATGCTCTTTTTATATGCAATCTTGACAGAAATGTCCATTAATATTGGGAAAACTATTCTCAAGGAGATTCATAATTGTGCTAAAAAGAATATAGGAAGTGTTTATTTCCCATCATTAATCACTTCACTTTGCTTAAGGGCCCATGTTAAAACACAAGCAAATTTGAAGGGGCGATATGTTCAAAGGTGCATTACAAATCATGGTCTTGAAAAGTTAGTAGAGAAGGTGTATGAGCTGAATCAAGGTGAGCAAGAAGAGCCAACTGAGCCAAATACCGATGAGTCAACAAATGAAACTAAAACTGAAGCTAATTCAGTTACAGATACTGAAGAAGAAGAATCTGACAAAGAACCGAACAGTTTTAAACCAATTGAAGGATCTGCAACCCCTGAACCAAGGGATAAGCCAGAAGAATAACCAGTCAAGCTCTACAACTCCTATGCCGACTTCTGCAAGTGCTTCAAAGAAATCAGAGTTGTCAATTTTGATTGATATCCGCAAGTTCATGCACAATCAACAACAAACTTAATGGAAATATGCAAAAATTAGAAATGACTCAATTCAAAATACTTTTAGGAATATCTCTAATACTTTTGTTCCTCAGTTCCTATATGCTATCTTTGAGACATGGATGGAAGGAACTGACTATGCAAGCGGAGATGGAGCTGAAAAAGACAAGGGGAATGAGTCAAAAAAATAAAAGGGGGATTCTTGTCTTGTTATTTAATTAATTATTTTTAGGTTTTTAGGAATTTGTTTCTTTCGTAATTAGGATTTAATTTCTGCAGAATAAAACATAGCTAGCATGAATGAACTTAACACTTCTTTAGAAAGAAAAAGATTAAGTGATGTGGTAATGGAAATGAACATGTCTAGAATTGGGTTATTAGAAAAGACTTGGTATTTAAGCAGTCTTAATACTCACCTCTCTTTCTTTACAACCTTACGTGGTGTTCAGTTTTCATTCATTACTTTGTTCTTGTAATGAGAACATTGCTTCTTTTTAAAGGGGGTAAGGCAAATAAATTGCTCAAAATTTTAAATTTTTTAAGTATGTTTTCAATCGTTTCTTTCATAAGTATGTTTTAATAAATGAATATTTAGAGACATTTTTTGTTAATGAGATAGTTTGTATGCAAGTATGAATGATGATTTTATCTAAGTGAAAGTATGTTATCATAAAGAATGGAATGCTTGTATGATCTTAGCCTTAGTAATGTTTGCCATAAAAACCTAGTTTCTCTTGGAATTAGACATGCATGAAGGTTTATATCTTTGGAATTGACTTAGTAACTTTCTTGAGGCAAAATCCTAGGGGACATAAAAATCTAAAATGATATAGGCACTATTTCTTTGGATCGTTTGAGCCTTTTCAAGCCAACCCTATGATATTAGACTCTTGAAACTATAATTTTGAGCTTAAACGCATGTTTATTGCAATGAACCTACATTATAAGCCACATTACCATCTTTTAAAGTTATCCTAATTTTGTGCACCCATCTTAACTAAAGTTGTCTTGGTAATCAACATTTGAGGAAATTTTCAAAAAGATGTATGTACTCATGCTAAAAAAAAAAAAGAACAAAGGAAAAGCGAAGAAAAGTTTGCTCAGTCTCCAAAAAGGAAAAATGTATGGGCTTGAGTTCAAAATAGTTTGGGGGTGTTCTAAAGGTTCACTTAAAGAAAAAGGCTGTATTTCAAGAAATCCAAGACAAAGTTAAAGGTTAAGATTTTGAAACCGAAATGTCTCATCTCTTAAAATTCCTACCTTTAACCAAGCCTCATTACAACCTTATAAAAGACTTATTGATTTGATGATTATGTCACTTACATTAGTGGAGAGGAAGTACTAAGTTCAACATATAAAGATCATAAATAAGCCTTATGATTATTTGCTTGAATGATAAGAAACTATGTTGAATGAAGAATGTTATCTATGGCCGTGACACATACACAAACTATGATTCATGTTGGCATATTTTGAAACTTAGTATAAAATTCTCTAAATGTTTGCATATGAATTACTTGTTAATTGATGGTCATGAAACTAACTAAAAGTTCGACTAAGGCAAGCAGACCTATCGAACAGTAGTATAGTTATGGTAAGACCGAAAATATCGTATCCACGAGAACTAAAAGTACTAATAATTACTATCTTTTTATTATCTAACCTAAAAATTAAGAGAATATTTTATCTAAAACTAATTATCTAATTAACTAAGATTACGACAGAGACTAAAGTTGAAAAATACTTTTTAGAAAACCGATGGAGAAGACAATACCCAAGGAAGAATCCACATAGACTTCACTTATTACATTTGAATTAGACGATTTATTTACTTGACTTAATCCGTAGAAATCCTTGATTTATGTTAACATCCCTTTCGAAACTAAAAAAAATTGATTCTAGGTTGATTAATCAAAATCTCTTTCTAATTAAAACCTCTATCATCGCATTAACTCAATCTATGAATTCCCTTATTAGATTTGACTCTAATCCAGCAGATTTATGTCGTCCTATCTCTAGGATTGCATGCAACTCCGCTTAATTATGAATTATCCACTCTTAAATAGGGATTTTTTTCTCCACTGAATAAGCACGTCAAAAACCTGAATTAATATCCTGGAATATTAAAGCAAGGGTTAAACTCATAATTAAGAATCAGAACAAGTATTTATCATATAAATCAAAGAATAATAAGGTTCGTCTTAGGTTTCATCTCCCATAGGTATTTAGGGTGTTTAGTTCATAATAATAATGGAAAACATCTCAAAGTTTGGAAAACAACAAAACATAAAGAAATCCAAAGAACTTCTAGGAAATTGGATGGAAATCTTCAGTCTTGATGTAGATCCTGCCTCCAAGGTGATTCTGATGGCTTTCCTTCAGTATTTTCTACCTTCTACTCTGTGTGTCCTCCTTTAATCCTCTTTTAGGGTGTTTATATAGGCTTTGTAATGCTTCAAAACCCTAAAAATTAGCCTTTTGCGAGTAGAATTAGACTTGGGCTCGACAAGGGCACGGCCGTGTGCCACGCCCGTGTGAAGGTGTTGAGACCGTGTGCAATTCTGACTTGGACTAATGTCGACACGGCCATGACACACGAGCGTGTGGTCTACCCGTGTGTCATACACGGGCATGTGGAACACCCGTGTGGAAGTGCCTAGGCCATGTAAAACACTGATTTAGGCCCAATTTATCTGTTTTTGGCTCATTTCTCGCTCTTTTTGCTATCTTAAGCTTTCATGAGTATAAAACATGAAATTAAAGGATTAGGAGCATCAAATTCAATGAAACCAAAGGAAAATCATTCATAAATATGCCAAGCATGGGGTAAAAATATGTATATATTATGGTTTATCAAATATCCCCACACTTAAGCATTTGCTTGTCCTCAAGCAAAATTCTCAACTCACAACTAAAATAAATTCTTCTCAACTTATAATTCTCATTAATAGTGTTTCGAAGCAATCCCTAAGTAATCATACATTGAGATCTTAACTAAAAGAGCATTAAAATTTCAAACAATCAAAGTTGAGCATTTTAATCATAAAATCATAGGCATCCCCCTTTTATCTAAGTAGTTATCTATAATTTCAAATTGACAAAGGTTGACATCCTCACTAAAGATTCACTTAAATAACTCTATGTGTTTAAGGTTCAATGATTAAGCACTCAATAGTCAAACATGAGAAGTTATTGTCATAGGCTTGCATGAAAATCAAATCTCCACCACTATAAATGAGATGATACACAAATCAAAAGGTCTTTGAAGGGTTGTAACGGGCTTGGGTTAAAGGTGTGGATAAAGGCTGAAAAAGAAAGTTAGAATCAAGATTAACTCAATAAATTACCAAACTTAAAAAAATAAAGCTAATTACTGAATTACAAACAAGTGCCAGAAGTAAAACTATCCAAAACTAATGAAGTGAGCTTTTTTCTCAGAATAATAACTTTAACTTGTTCAAGCTCTTTAATAACAATATGTAATAATCTGAATATAACTATATGGTTTTTTTAAGAATAAGAACAAGTACAATAATGGAAAATACAAAATAAGAAATAATTCAGCAACTGGAATGAACAAACGAAGTTAGGTAACTAATCAAATCAAATCTCGATAAAAAGGAGTCAATGAAAAGGGAGAAATTCTAGTGAATCAAAAAGGGTTAAGTTGTGGGTTAATATTAAGGGGAAAATCAAGAAATAATAGTTAAGGCTCAAAGGGGTTCACTAGGGGTCAATTATGTAGGTAGGCCTTTTATGGGGTAAATGGGTTAAAACCTAAGTGCCTTTATCATTTTAGTATATCAAATCAAAGGTGTGGTCTCGACATGTATAATCAATGCAAGTTCTAGAATAACAAATCAATATTGACACACTCATAACAAATAAAATAAGTGAGCAAGAAAGATATATGCTCTAAAAGGCTCAAAATCTCACTAAAATTATAGGTATTTGATGTCAATCCTGTAAATTCAAAACTCAAGATAATACCTCAATTCAAGGAAACAGCGTAACAATTTTTGTTCTCAAAAGTTTCAACTTATCATGCTTGATTTTCTGATGTCTTAAAGTTTAAACAATCAATGCACAATTACCTATGATTTAATCCAAAACATATCAATAAAAATCATAAATCAATCAGAATTCACTCGAATAATAAAATGAGAAAATTATTTGAGAACAAGATAAAAATTCAGGGATTTTCTGATAATCATATAAATAACCTACCTACACTTAAGATGTACATTGTCCTCAATGTACAAAGATAGATAATAACAATATAAGCATAAAATCAGAAGAGAGGGAGAGAAGTGAAACTGCCCTGAATTTTTGGATGAAATCCTTAGAATAGCGGAAGTGAGAATTGTAGGTAAGGCCAATGAAAGGCATAATTCTGAGTTACTAATAAGAAAATAAACACAACTATGGAAGAGAATTAAGGGAGTACTCGATAATAAATATAAAGATAAATATAGTTCAAAAATATAAAACATAAGTGTTCAAAAATAAATAAAAAGAAATTAAAATTAAAATTAATAATAAAATAAAATAAAAGGACTCAAAGGTCCTTATCATTGGATGCCTCATGGGTTGACGGTGCCGAAGAAGAGATGTGAAGGTGTTGACAAATCTGTCAAAGAGTGGTATCGATGATGTCGAACTGCTAAAAGCATTACTGCTCAAAGTGAGTGAATCGCTTAGATAAATCTATCAAAGTGGCAGCAGGAGGGTGGTGACTCGGTGGTCGTGGTGGGGGTGTGTCCTCATGAGGGGGAGGGACATCATCAGTAATGTCCTCTGGCTCATCCTGGTCATTAGAGTGGACGAGTCTGTACTGAGGGGGGTCGAATCCACGGCGTCGCTCTAATCCTCATGTGGATCATACTAGAAATTCCCTGATGAGACATCTAGCCTACTAGTGTGAGTGTCGATGACATCTCTGGAGTGCCAAAGAGGCCGAAGTATAGAGCGAGGCGAGTCACGTAGGGGCCAAGGCATATGGGACCCCTCCTATGCTAGTTCGTCTGATGGCGAAAAGTGAGCGCTATGAAATATGCTAGATCAAAGACGTGACTAGTGGCCATGCTCCATAAAAAATAACCATCGGTGGTGCTAACTGCTCCGGTGCTCTCTCTCCTCCCAGTCAAAGTGTGAGGCAAGATGGCATGGATGTAACATAGTGCTGGAGGAAGAGAAGTTGCCTTTAAGCGACTTGCGTCATAGGGAATAGTACTCGCCGTAAGATCAATCCAATAGCAAGAAGGCAAGTAGTGTATGTGACGGTGAAGTTGTAAAAAATTCTCGGAAGCCATGAACTCTTCCTTGTAAAGGCCCAAAGCAGCTCCAAACTCTGGTACACTCATGTGCCTTACAAGTCCACCAAGTCTAAAAATGATAGTACCAGCCTCATCATGTGTATTCATCATATGCTGTAGATGGAACGTAGTGCAAAACTCCAAGGTCAGCTCTGAATAGGTGGGCTCGATGACTGTAAAGAACCGATCTCACGGGCAGTATCGAGATGGAATCGAACAAGATGGGTAAGTTGGACCTGCTCCAAAGCGGCCCACTCCCAACGGTCATACTCGAAGAAGCTAAAACAAGTCATCCTGTTGGCTGGATGAGAATCGAAATAGAGGGTGACAAGCTTCAGTCGAGGCACTCGAGGAGGTTGCGCCAAGACCCTTACGCTTTTTCGAAGCGGGGAAGGCAGTCTTTTTACCTCGTGTGTTTGTCATAATGTACCTACCAAAAATAGATGAAAGAAAAATTCAATTTGACCCATGAACATAATAGGTAAGCAACTAAATATTCATCCAAGTTTAACCCCATAGTTTAAGGAAAATAAAAATAAAAAAATGGAAAAACGTTAATGTAAATAAAACTAACTAAATGATTATTATATAAAAGTGAGCAAGGTATGAATGAAGTCAATAAGACAATGCCCCTAGAATCTATGCATATTATTGTGACTGTCCAAAACTAATCTTAAGCATAAAAATAACTAATGCAACTCAATAAGAATAATAATATAGTAGTAATAAGACCAACAGAAATAACACAAACTGAAAGAAAAACAGTAATAAAGTACTAGTAATAATAATACTAATAAAAATAATAATGTACGTAAAATGATGTAAAAGAATTAGAGGGGAAAAAGGGAGTAACCGACGGTGGCCAGTCGAAGAGGCGCGGTCGGAGGTGGTGGGGGTTCGGGCCGTCGATAGGTGAACGGGGAGGGCACGGGCGTGGGAGGGCTAGGCCGTACGACGTGTTGTGGGGTGGGGTTGTGGGTGTGATAAGGAGTTGAAGAGGAAAACAAAATGGAAGGAAGAGATAGGGGAAGCAAGAAAAGAAAAGAAAAGAAGAAGGGAGAGCTAGGGGTGGCCGGACGGTGGGGGAGGGGGGCTGCGGCGGCTATGGTTTGGGGAAAAAATTTTGAGAAGAAGAAGAAGAAAGTGTTAGGGTTGGGGGTTTAAAAAGGGGCACAGTCGTGTTATGGCCCCGTGTTGGGCCACACGGCCGTGTCACACGCCTGTGTGGCTCAAGTTTAGCCAGTGTTAATCGTGAAAATTGAATGCCTAATCGTCACACAGCTTGGGAACACGCCCATGTGTCCAGGCCATGTGGTTCACACGGTCTTATCGCATGGTCGTGTGCAATGTTGTTCGCTTCTCCCATGCCCGTGTGGTATCCCACATGCCTCTGTGTCCAAACACACGGCCATATACCATACCCGTGTGGCTCCCTGACTTATTTAAAATAAAAAAATTTAAGCTTCAGTTTTCACACGGCCTAGGGCACACCCTTGTGTCCAGGCCGTGTGGTCCACATGGCCGTGTCGCACGTCCGTGTGGCTCTATCGCAGGTCGTGTAACTTGATACTTGGGGATTTTGTAGCCCTGTTTCCACATGGCCAAGGACACACCCGTGTGTCCAGGCCGTGTGGGTCACTGTGCCTATATTAAAACATGAAAATAGCTAAAATAGACTATTTAGTGCTCGGGTTGCCTCCCAAGAAGCGCTTATTTAAAGTCTAAGTTCGACTTACCTCATATTTGTACGGTCACGGTGGATTGAGGAGTTGAAACTCCTCACCTCTGCTATCAATTTTATCAACATAAGCTCTGAGTCGAGTATTATTTACCTTGAAAGTTTCGAATTCAGTATGTGTTACGTCAACTGTACCATATGGGAAAATATTCAGTACCATGAAAGGAGTCGCTCTGTTCGTATTAAGCTCTAAAGTAACAATGCAGGGGTCCTTTTCATCTAACAATACTTTATCCCCTTCCTTAAATTGCTTTGCTTCATCCCTGCGCTTATCATGGTGTCGCTTTGATTCATCGTGTGCTTTTGGCTTCTCCTCAACATGTGTTCGCCATTCGTCTAGTTCATCAATTTATAGTCTTCGTTCCTCATGACTCATTCTTTTTTTGTCACATGGACTAGAATGTGTCTCCATCACGTTCTTCCCAGGGGTTTCCTGAAAAGAAGTTTGAGCCATAATGTTATTTATATTAACAGAACTTTTATAGTCCTCTTGCTTACTAGATAATTTAATCGAATCACGAGCTTGGAGAGTAATCGTGTCATCTCCTACATGAAGTATTAGTTCTCATGTGCCAATATCAATGATAGTCTTAGCAGTTGCTAAAAAGGGTCGTCCTAAAATCAAAGGCACGTCACTATCCTCTTCCAAGTCTAGAACAACAAAATCAATTGGGAATATAAATTTATCAATTTTGACAAGTACATCTTCAATAATACCCCTAGGAAATCTAATTATTTTATCTGCCAATTGAATGCTCATCCTAGTTTGTTTGGGTTTCCCAAGACCTAGTTGTTTAAACATTTTATAAGGCATGACATTAATGCTTGCCCCTAAATCAGCCAAAGCATTGTTAACTTTTAAACTACCAATTAAGTAAGGAATCGTAAAACTCCCTGGATCATTCAATTTGTTGGGTAGCTTATTCTGTAGAATGGCTGAGCGAACTGCGTTTAATTCTACATGCGATACATCATCCAACTTCCGCTTATTTGCTAAAAGCTCCTTTAAACATTTAACTGCGTTTGGCATCTGCGAAAGAGCTTCAATAAATAATAAGTTAATATGTAATTTTTTTAATAATTTAAGGAATTTACCGAATTGTTCGTCTGTGTGGTCTTTTCTTGTCGCATTGGGCTATGGCACATGAGGTTTATACTCTTTGCTTACCAGTTTCTGCTTACTGTAGTTCACTTCATCCTTACCGCTACTTAACACAAGTCCTTGCTTCAGTTCTAGTTCTGGTTCAACTAACCCTTCTTCATCTCGAACAGTAATCGCATGAAGTTGTTCCCTTAGGTTAGTTTCAGTGTTGCTTGGTAGGCCACCTTGTGGTCGTTCAGAAATCAACTTAGCAAGCTGTCCTATTTGAGTTTCGAGCCCTTGAATCGATGCTTGTTGATTCTTAAGCACTGTTTTGTTATTTTGAAAACGAGTTTCCAACACCGAGGTAAATTTTTTAAGCATTTCTTCAAGGTTCGGTTTCTTCTCTTGTTGGTAAGGTAGTTGTTGAAAACTTGGAGGATGTTGTGGCTTTTGATTTCCTTGACCACCCCACGAGAAATTGGGATGGTTCCTCCAACCTGCATTATAAGTGTTACTATACGGGTTATTTTTAGGCCTAGAATTATTACCTCCATTTGTATCACACCTCATCACTGGATGTACCTGAGTAGAACCATACAAACCATCAATCTTTTTCTTCAAAAGTTTTACCTGGTTAGATAGCATAGTGACCGCGTCGAGGTTGAAAATGCCAGCTACTTTTGTCGACTTCGTTCTCATGACTTGCCACTGATAGTTATTCAGTGACATCTCTTCAACAAATTCGTAAGCCTCTTCAGGTGTTTTGTTGTTTAAAGTTCCAGCAGCGGCTGCGTCGATCAGTTGCCTTGTGGAGGGGTTCACACCGTTGTAAAAAGTCTGAACTTGCAGCCATAGAGGTAACCCATGGTGAGGGCACCTTCTTAATAAGTCCTTGTATCTCTCCCATGTATCATAAAGTGATTCTAAATCCATCTGCACAAAAGAAGAGATATCATTCCTCAATTTAGCCATTTTAGCAGGCGAAAAATATTTGAGTAAAAATTTTTCGGTCATTTTTTCCCAAGTGGTGATTGACCCTCGTTGTAACGAGTTCAGCCACTGTTTAGCCTTATTCCTCAATGAAAAGGGAAACAACCGAAGGCGAATGGCATCATTAGAAATGCCATTGATCTTAAAAGTGTCACAGAATTCCAGAAAATTTGCTAAATGAGTGTTCAGATCCTCGTCTTGCAAACTATCAAACTGAACAAACTGTTGTATCATTTGAATCGTATTAGATTTCAGTTCAAAATTATTTGCAGCAACAGCAGGTCTAACTATGCTTGATTCAGTTCCTGTTAAATTAGGTTTAGCATAATCATACATAGTATGAGGAGCAGGATTCTGATCTACTGGATTTGCAGCAACCACAGGAGGTAACAGATTGTTCTGATTATCAGCCATCTCCTCGGTTGTAGTATGGATATCGTCCTCTCGCTCTTTCTCTATGTATTGTAGGCTTCGCCTTATTTCTCTTCGGTTTCTGCGAGCTGTGCTCTCAATCTCATTGTCAAAAAGTAGAGGTCCTGATGGGTTTCTTCTAGTCATAAACTATAAAAACCTGCCAGAAGTAAATAAAAGAAAATTTAGTAATCAACAATTCAACTTAATTAAAAAAATAAAAATAATGGCTAAAGTAATAAAAATTAAGCGTTCCTAATATCTTAGTCCCCGATAACGGCGCCACAAAGTTAATGGTCGTGAAACTAACTAAAAATTTGACTAAGGCAAGCGCACCTATTGAACAGTAGTATAGTTATGGTGAGACCGGAAATATCGTATCCACGAGGACTAAAAGTACTAGTAATTACTATCTTTTTATTATCTAGCCTAAAAATTAAGAGAATGTTTAATCTAAAACTAATTATCTAATTAACTAAGATTACAACAGAGATTAACGTTGGAAAATACTTTTTAGAAAACTGATGGAGAAGACAATACCCGAGGAAGAATCCACCTAGACTTCACTTATTACCTTTGAATTAGATGATTTATTTACTTGACCTAATCCGTATAAATCCCTGATTTATGTTAATATCCCTTTCGAGACTAAAAACAACTAATTCTAGGTTGATTAATCGAAATCTCTTTCTAATTAAAACCCCTATCGTCACATTAACTCGGTCTATGGATTCCCTTATTAGATTTGACTCTAATTCGGTAGATTTTTGTCATCCTATCTCTAGGATTGCATGCAACTCTGCTTAATTATGAATGATCTACTCTTAAACAGGGATTTTTCCTCCACTGAATAAGCACATCAAAAACCTGAGTTAATATCCTAGAATATTAAAGCAAGGGTTAAACTCACAATTAAGAATAAGAACAAGTATTTATCATATAAATCAAAGAATAATAAGATTCGTCTTAGGTTTCATCCCCCTTCGGTATTTAGGGAGTTTAGTTCATAATAATAATGGAAAACATCTTAAAGTTTGGAAAACAACAAAACATAAAGAAATCCAAAGAACTTCTAGGAAATTGGATGGAAATCTTTAGTCTTGATGTAGATCCTGCCTCCAAGGTGATTCCGATGGCTTTCCTTCAGTATTCTCTGCCTTCTACTCTGCGTGTCCTCCTTTAATCCTCTTCTAGGGTATTTATATAAGCTTTGGAATACTTCAAAACCCTCAAAATTAGCCTTTAACGAGTAGAATTAGACTTAGGGACACGACCGTGTGCCATGCCCGTGTGAAGGTGCTCAAGCCTTGTGCAATTCTGACTTGGACTAATGTCGACACGGCTATGACACACGGGCGTGTGGTCTACCCGTGTGTCACACACGGGCGTGTGGAACACCCATGTGGAAGTGCCTAGGCCGTGTGAAACACTGATTTAGGCCCAATTTATCCATTTTTGGCCCGTTTCTCGCTCTTTTTGCTATCTTAAGCTTTCCTGAGTATAAAACATGAAATTAAAGGATTAAGAGCATCAAATTCATTGAAACCAATGGAAATCATCCATAAATATGCCAAGCATGGTGTAAAAATATGTATATATTATGGTTTATCATTAATAAAGAACATCTATGAACATGAAGTTATTAATGCATGATTATGGGACAAAGATTGATGCTGCTTACATAGATAGCAATTTTGCCTTAGCAAGACCTTTTTGCTGTGCATAAACATTACTCGGGACGAGCAATAATTTAAGTTTGGGGGTGTGTAAACTGAAAAATATATAGGATTTTTCCTATGTAATTTATCACCTTTTTACTTAAATTCGTTGTTAAAACTAAGTGATTATTTAATAAATTAATGAAATATGTGAAAATAAGAAATTAGGACATAGAAATTATTAAAATGTGATTTTATGTTTTATTATATAGTTTTCATGCATAAAATAGCTTATTTTATATTGATTTGAACATATTACATTTTTTAAGACATAAAATGGGTCATACATGATAAAATTAAATAATAAAATATAAAATTATATTTAATAAATCATTTTAAATATTTCATTAACAATTTGGGTTGTAATTAATTATTTAAATTAGATAAATTTTATTCTTTAGTCCTTTAACTTATTGATTTATTTTGGAGAGGTCTGATAGCTTTGTTGGATTACAAAAACTGTCCAAATTGAAGACCAAGTCAATCCAAATTCGGCTACACATGGATGTCCATTTAAACCACTTTTTCATTTAATTACACAAGGTCCTTGCATTGTTGAAGAAATTAGAGATTTGCCCGAAGATTTACATTTGACTGAGTATCAGTCCTGAGTTATTATGGCATTTAAATTGCTTAAAAATCAAGTAAAAATCAGCTCGAATTACACTAACTGTGGCCGGAAACTCATGGAAGAAGTTTGAAGACACTAAACCCAACTATTTTTAGCAAACTACCCACCTCTCTTCACTTATAAATAAGACCCCTTCATTCCCTCATTCATCATCCATCATCCATCATCATTCTCTCTTCTCTCTCAATTTTCTTAGCATTTTTCCATTTCCCATGCCTAGCATCATCTCTTCATTGGGATTTTAGCAATTAAAACCTCTTAAAGAGCCCTTGGTCGGCCACCTTGGAGAGCCGTCAGTCAGAGTCTTGGGTGACAGCCACTTTGATTTGGGTTTAATCTTTCTTTTCTTTAATTTAATCTAAAAATGTTTGTTATGCATTCTTTGTTCTTGTTTACAACAATGTTAGCTTAATTTTATTTAAGCTAGGATGATTGCTTTGATTAAATAATATTTATTTGATTCACGCTTATAATGTTTGTGCCTCAATCGATCATGTTTACAATTAAAAGCAAGTCTGTATTTCGTTCATACGTGATTGAAATACACTTAAATTAGCTGAGTGATCCTAACCAGACAACGGCTAGTGGACACATAATTGAAATGTGCATGCTCAGTTTAGATCCTAACCCGATTAAATTGCAGGCTGCATAACAACTCTAACCAAGCTCTGTTATCTTCATAGTTTTTAGATTTGTGTGATTAAACTGTTTCAAACCTAACACGTCCCTGTTACCTCACACGAATGCTAAGAAACCCTTAGTAAATAAGGATCAGTAAAATGCGTATTTACTAAGTAAAGGATTCTGAAAGGACCTCAAGTGGTTTCCAACCTTATGAAAGATCGAGTTGCCATGGAATGTTTTTTCGAATGTTATTTAGCATGTTGATAATAAATTGAGTTTAATTAAAGTAATTTTCCTAGTTTATTTATGTTATAATTGTTGCAAATTGTGTTTAATTTTGCTAAAATCTATTTCATTCATATAGTTTGCATACTTAGGATAATTTGCATTAAGGATCATTGTATTTAGTTTAATATATTTTAATCATCACTTCTCAACCATATTGTGTTTTTCTTTACCAAATTGTTAAGGGTAATTTTACAATCAAGTGATTTAACACAAATACAATCTCTGTGGAGACGATAACTCGATACTTACTTATTACTTGATAACGACTGTGTACACTTGCACAAACCTACGCGTTACAGGTTTTTGGCGCTGTTACCGGGGATTGTTAAATGTTGTCATAGTCTTTTTTTTTTTTT
This sequence comes from Gossypium anomalum, assembly GCA_025698475.1. Lineage (NCBI taxonomy): Eukaryota > Viridiplantae > Streptophyta > Magnoliopsida > Malvales > Malvaceae > Gossypium > Gossypium anomalum. The sequence continues at coordinate 16,768,264 of CM046963.1, read as the reverse complement.
TGAAATTAGTTACTTCCAATTTGGTTTATTTCTAACATTACTAACTTATTCTTTTTAATTTTGTAATTTTCTTCTCAGGTGTTTATGAGCATAGATCAGATTATTGATTTACTCCCTGTAGACCTTGAAATTGAGCGAACTTTCAGACAAAGAAGATGTGAATGAACAGCTCAACGACAAGTTGAGATAGACCTTGGAAATCAGAATCAAGACCAAGGTAATGAAGCTTGGCAAACTTGTTTCAGAAAGACCACAAGGTAGCTTACCTAACAACACTGAAACTAACCCAAAGGAGTAAATCCACATAATCACTATTCGAAACATGGAAGGGTTAGTCGAGATGAAAAAGAAGTCGAAGCTAAAAGCTGTTATGAAAAGTGATGAAGTTTAGAAGAGTAAGAAAGAGCATAAGCTGGTAATTAACGACTACAAACCATGAGTTCCAAATCTAGTAGCATTGAAAAGAGACCACTTAAAAGAACATTATGGTAAATTTCTTGAACTCTTAAAAAAATTGCACATTAACTTACCGTTTGTTAAAGCCCTTTCGTAGATGCCAAGGTATGTAAAATTTTTAAAAGAGCTGTTAACAAATAAAAGGAAGTTGGACGACTTGTCGACTGTGGAGCTCAATGCAGTTTGCTCGGCCATTCTCCAAAACAAACTACCCAACAAACTTAAATATCCAGGGAGTTTTACTATTCCTTATCTCAGTGGTAGTTTAAATGTTGAAAAAGCTTTGGCTGATTTGGGGGATAGTATAAATGGCATGCCTTATAAGATGTTCAAACAACTTGGCCTTGGGGAACCCAAACCCACTAGGATGAGTATTCAATTAATGGATAGATCAATTAGATATCCTAGGGGTATTATTGAGGATGTACTTGTGAAAGTTGTTAAACTTATATTCACTGTTGATTTTGTTGCATTGGACATGAATGAGGCTATTGAGGCACCTATGATTTTAGGTCGACCCTTTTTAGCCACTGCTAGAACTGTTATTGATGTGGGTACTAGTGAACTTGTGCTTCGTGTAGGTGATGAAAAGATTACACTTCAAGCACATGATTTTGTGAGAACCCTTAGTGAGTGAGAAGATACTAATTTTTCTGTTAATTTTAATAATAATGTGGTTCAACGTTCTTTGCAGGAAATACCTCATGAAAATGTGTTCGAGCCATATTTTATTTGAAGTGATAGAACTCGAGGGACAAGTAAAGAGTGAATGGTACAGCTCGATGAACTAAATGAATGGCAAATGAAAGTTAATGAGAAATCGAGAAAGCAAAAGAAAGTAACAAAGCAACGCCACGATGTGCATGTAAGGAGAATGAACCGATTCAAAGTTGGGGACAAAGTACTGTTAGACAAATTGAATCCACAAAATTTTCCTCAAGAGTTTAATTCAACAGGGTCCGACCTATATGTGGTAGAAACCATTTTTCCATTCGGTACAATTGAGGTAACACATCCTAAATATGACACATTCAAGGTAAAATGTGATCGTCTCAAACCATATTTTAGTGGTGAAACTAATAACGAAAGAGAGGAGCTTCAGCTCCAAGATCCACCTTAACAGTTAACTTGAAAAAGAAAGTCGAGCTTAGACTCTAAATAAGCGCTTATCGGGAGGCAACCCGAGTGTTTTTATTTTTTTTAGTTTACTTTTATTTTTTTTGGAAAAAAAAACAATATATAGATACACTATAGTTTTTTTATCACTTTAAAAAAACTGAAAAAAAAATTGAAATTACTTTTTTTTTTTGAAAAAAAATTGAAAAACAGAAAAAAGAATTAGACAAAAAAAATTGAGAAATGACTTTTGAAAAAAATTTGAAATTTGAAAATTTGAGATATGACCATCTAAGACACACGACCTAGCACATTGGCGTGTAGTAGACTGTGTGGCTCACATGGGCTCACATACGGGAGTATAGTAGACCGTGTGACTCACACGGGCTTACACACGGGCGTGGGAGAAACGAACGATCGTGACACACTGGCGTGTCCCAGGCCGTGTGGATACTGGAGTTTTTTTTTTTTTAGGCTTCAAATGGCACACGAGCTGAGTGTTGGTACACGGCCTGGCCACATGGCTATGTGGCCCACATAGCCATATAGCCTGGTTCAAGGCTAGGGTTTCCTTATTTTTGTCTTCTATTTTTTTATTCTTATTCTTATTTTATTATTATATTTTCTTCTTTGTCCTTCTTCACAAGCCACTGTTTACCAACCTCTTAAAAAACCCTAGCTGCAGACCACTTCATCCTCGCACCATACCAACCACTGGTCCCTTACCCTTTTCGATATCTTCCCTCGCCGCTCTATTTTTTTCACCGTGCAAAACCCCCTTTGTTCATCCACTGCTCTGAGTGATCCCCTCCCTCCATCTTCCTTAATTGACTTCCCTCGCCATCGATCTCCCTCTTCCCCTTTCTAGTTTGTGCACGCCACCATCGTTCAAAGCCCACGCCTAGGCATTCTTATCCCTTTTTCGATCTCAACCACCACCCACGCACACACACCATTACCTTCCCCGTCGCTTTTTGACCACATTCCCGTCTCCTCCATCACTTTCCACCATCACTCATACCCCAGATCTACCATCAACTACCACTGCTCGTGCCAACCATCGCATTTCGATGCCATTTGTCCCTATCACCGCCTATGCCACCATCGTAAACAACCCCCATTTGTATCCCCTCCATTCCCATTTTTGTATTTTATTTTATTATTATTTATTATTTTATATTTATTATTAGTAGTTTATTATTATTTTGACTATTATGTGTTTAATTTCTTTCATTCTATTTTGCTATAGTAGGTTTTGTTTTTAATTGTAGCTAATAGTTTTAATATTATTCTTTAGTTAGTTTTGTTTAACATGGTGGTTGTGATTGGCTTTTGGGTAGGTGTATATTCTAACAAGTGCCGCTATTTCACCGTTTCTGGTGATTGTAAATTCGAATAATGTCAATACTAAATTTGTTTTTATAGGATAGGTGGCAACGTTATTACTTACCTATCATGCTGGAATTTTCTAAATATTTTTTGGTCCTTGCCATGCAGACCTATCTCGTTTCTCCCCCCGCCACATAGTCACCTTAAGGTTGCTTCTGCTGTTACTCTTAAGGATCTTTCTGAATGGTTTGATCGTTTATGACAGCAATGCTTTGATCGGTTCGACAGCATTGACTCGGCTTTGCAATAGATTCGCCTACACCTCTATATCTCTCATCCTGATCATGCGCCTCGCGACCCCGACACCTCTTACGATACCGATCACTGACCTGATTTCATTTTATTTACTTTAGTTATTTTTATTTTCGGTTCTTTTTTTTTATTTTTTTATTTGTGAGACTTTTATTTTATTTTTATTTTGAAATTTGTTTTTATTTTTATTATTTTGATGGTTGTTTTTGTTTGAGTTTGTAATCTCTTTATCTTCTTATTTATTTTTGTTTATCTTCTTATTAGTTTGCTCGGAATCATACACTTCATTTAGAATTGCCCAAAATTTCGGTTTTCACACTTTTGGCGATTTCATTCCAATTCAGGGCAGTTTCAGTTCTCTTTATCCCTTATAATATTCTGCTTATTATGTAATCATAATTGTTCGTACATTAAGGGCAATGTACATCTTACCTGTGGGGAGGAATTTATATGTTTATGTGATATAGCCCCTGAATTATTGTTTGTGTTTAAGTAATTTTCTAGAACCTAACATTGAAATAATTTATTTTAATTTGGAGTTTTTATTGATTCGATTTTGGAATAATTTGTGGAATTTTTTTTTTTTTTGCATTGTGTGATTTATACTTTAAAACACAAGAGAGTCAAGCATGATAAGTTGTTTGTTAGAAATTATAATTTCAGGTTGTCTCCCTGAACTGAAGAATTACTTTAAAATTTTAAATTTGCAAGTTTGACATCAAAACCATAAATTTCTGAGAGCTTTTGAACCTATAGAGTATATATTTTATTTCGTGCTTATTTTATTTTTGGTTGAGAGTTTAGCTGTCGTGAAGCATAGGCTACTACTTTTCCCTCTTGCATCAAAACACAGCCTAAACCATTCAATGACGCATCACTGTAAATAATAAATTCCTTACCCGATTCTAGCTGAACTAACACTGGAGCTTCTGTCAATAAAGCTTTTAATTTGTCAAAACTCTGCTGGCATTTATCAGTCTACTCAAATTTCACATCGTTTTGCCATAGACAGGTCATTGGAGAAGCTATCATTGAAAAACTTTTTACAAACCTCCGATAATAACTAGCTAGTCCCAAAAAACTTCAGACTTTATACACATTCTTCGGTGGCTTCCAGTTAACAATGGCTAAAATTTTATTCGGGTCCACTCTGACACCTTCAACAGATACTATATGCCTAAGAAAACAAACTTCCTGTAGCTAAAATCCACATTTAATAAATTTGGCATACAATTGTTTTTCTTGCAAAGTTTGCAACACTATTCTCAAATGCTCCGCATGTTCATTTTCATCTCAGGAGTAAACCAAAATATCATATATAAATACCACCACAAACCTGAGTTTGTGATTTACAGCGACACGTCATTGAACGGTTTGGGTTGCGTGTTGATGCAAGAGGGAAAAGTGATAGGTTATGCCTCGAGACAGTTGAAGCCGCATGAAAAGAATTATCCAACACATGATTTAGAGTTGGCCGCTATTGTTTTTGCATTGAAAATTTTGCAACATCATGTCTACGGTGAAAAATGTCACATCTTTACTAAGCATAAGAGCTTGAAATACATAATGACTCAGAAAGATCTGAATTTGCTCGAGCTATTGAAAGATTACGAGTTAGTCATTGACGGGGAAAGCAAATGTAGTCGCAGATGCACTGAGCAGAAAATCATTATCTGCTTTGCAAGCGATGAATACTCGATAGCCATTATCTAATAATGGTTGAATATTGGCTGAATTGAAAACTAAACCAGTATTTCTTCAGCAAATTTGCAAGGCTCAAAAATGTGATAGTAAATTGCAAGCTAAAAGAGTACAATGTGAATTGATTACAGATTCAGAATTTCAGATCGGATTCGATGATTGTTTGATGTTCCGAAACAGAATCTGCGTATGAAAGAATTCCAAACTCATTCAGAAAATTTTATATGAAGCACATAGTGGTAGTTTATCTGTTCATCCAGGGAGTACCAAAATGTACAATTATTTAAAACAGTTGTATTAGTGGTCGAGTATGAAACAAGACATTTCAAAGTTTGTATCGAGATGTTTAGTTTGTCAACAAGTCAAAGCCGAACATCAAGTACCTTTGAGATTGTTACAGCCTATGATGATACCAGAGTGGAAATAGGATAGAGTTACGATGGATTTTATATTGGGACTACCCCTGTCTCCGAAAAAGAAAGATGTCATTAGGGTTGTCATTGATCGACTGATGAAATCTGCACATTTCATTTCAATACGTACTGACTATTCACTTGACAAATTGGCTAAGTTGTACATTTCTGATATTGTTAGATTGCACGGAGTGCTAGTTTCAATTATTTCGGATAGAGATCTGAAGTTTACGTTGTGGTTTTAAAAGAAATTGCAAGAAGCTCTGGGTACGAGGTTGAATTTTAGTACAGCATTTTATCCATAAACTGACGGACAGTCTAAGAGAGTAATTCAGATCCTCAAAGATATGCTTCGTTGTTGTGTATTAGAGTTCGAAGGAAACTGGGAGAAATATTTGCCACTGGTTGAATTTGCATATAACAACAGTTATCAATCGAGCATAAAAATGGCACCGTACAAAGCTCTGTATGGTCGTATATGCCTAACTCCGTTGTTCTAGATCGTACTTAGTGAGAAAAATATTCACGGGGTTGATTCGATTCGAAAGACTGAAGATAAAGTGAAAGTTATTAATAATAGTTTGAAAGCAGCTTCAGATTGACAGAAATCATATACGAATTTGAAATGAAAAGACAAAAGACATTAAATTTCAGATCGATGATAAAGTGTTTCTGAAAGTATCTCCGTGGAAGAAAATTCTTCGTTTTGGTCGCAAAGGCAAGCTGAGTCCGCGATTCATCGGGCAATATGAAATTATCAAAAGAATAGGGCTAGTAGCATATCGACTAGCTTTACCGACTGAGTTAGAGAAGATCCATAATGTATTTCATGTATCGATGTTACGCCGATATAGATCAGATCCATCACACGTAATTTCTCTGGCAGATATTGAGATTCAATCTGATATGACGTATAACGAAGAACCAATCAGAATTTTAGCTCGAGAGATTAAATAATTGAGAAATAAAAGCATAGATTTAGTAAAACTTTTGTGGCAATGACACGATGTTGAAGAGGCTACGTGGGAGCCTAAGGAAGCTATGAGAAAATAGTACCCTAACCTTTTTACTACTAAGATTTTTGGGGACGAAAATCCCTAATGGGAGAGAGTTGTAATAGCTCATTTTTAGTCAAATCAAAATAGTGGTTTTGGAACCACAAATCTGAATTTGAAATAACTATTTTATTATTTTAATGTCTACAGCATGATAATATGTTTGTGAGAAAATTTCATTAAGAAATTTCGTTGTTTGATGGGTCCATTTGATAAAAAGGACTAAATCACATAAAATGCAAAAGCAATGTTCTAATAGTTAAAGGTATTAAATGTTTTTGGAATATTAAAGTGGAGGTCCTTATGTTGTAATTAGACCATTATTAAGACAGGTGGATATATATGGACATATTAACATGTATTTTGATGGTTTTTAACTAAGGTTAAACAGGTAAATTAGTTAATAAATGATAATTTAAAAAAACCAAAAGCCATTTTCTTCATTATCTTCTTCTTTTAATCGAAATTAGGGTGTAGAAAAGCCATTTTAAAGCTTTTAAAGTTTCAGCTACTTCGTTTGGCTAAATTGGTATGTATTTTGTCTCGTTTTTAATGATTTCTATGTTTTTGATATCGTTGCAACTAGGTCTAACTAGCCCAGAGACTATTTTGCAAAACTGTTAAAGATTTCAGATATTTCAATTGTTGAATACATGAGTATTTTGATGTTTAATGATAGATTTTGAATGTTTGATGATAGTTATACAAGTTTTGTAAACTGATTTTTAGTGAAAATGCAAATTAGGGATTAAATTGTGAAATGTGAAATTTTGTGGTTAAAATATGAAATAAATGAAAAATATAGGCTGCTAGAGACCTAATTGAAATTTGGCTAGCATGGGTTGTGGTTGAATTGCATGAAATTGTGTTTTTATGAAATAAGGACTAAATTGTAAAAGTGGTGAAACAAATGGAGAAAATGTGTAAAAGTGCTTTAAAGTGTGTTTTGGACTAAATTGAATAGAGGGACTATTAAATAAGCTAAATTTGATATCATATAGATTAAGAAAAGTAAAACTCAAAGTTAGATCGGGGAAAGAACAAGGTCTCGGATTAGTTGACTCATGTCGTCGTTTTTACATCTGAGGTAAGTTTGTAAGTAATAAGCATCATTATAATTATGCTTTAAATGCTTTCATATTGCATAATTTGTGTATACAAGACTACAGTTGTGTTCGACAACAATTCGGCTAATTATGTGCACTTAGTGTGCGAAATCAAGATAGCTTCAGCTATATATATTTGCACTTAGTGTGATCGAGATAGCTTCGGCTATATATATATATATATATATTGGCACTTGGTGTGCGAGATTGATATAGCTTTGGCTATTTATTTGGCACTAAGTGTGCGAGTTTTCTAAGTATCCAAAAATATTCCGATTGGTTTAACGGATATGTCAAAGATGTGAATGAATATGTGGTAAATATGGGAAGGTACAGGTATGTACAGGAGCCGAGTAATACACTGAAATGATGAAAATTATGGAAATTACATCTAATTTGGTGGATACAAATGTGGTAGGTTGATGATTTATTATGAGATACGTTATGTTATATTTTTGGCTTAATTTGAGTTTATATGATGAGTTGATATAAATGCTATACGAACTTACTAAGCTATAAAGCTTACTTTATTTATTTCTTCATGTTTTATAGTGAACTCAAAGCTAGCTTGGATTCGGGGATCGTCGGAGACTCCATCACACTATCCAACTATTAATTTGGTACTTTTCAGCTTGTGTTTTGGTTATATGGCATGTATAGGATTATGGTCATTTTAGTTATGAGTTAATAATGATTTTTTCCATTTGAATTTGCTTGTAAATGTTTATGTTTTGGATTATATATATAGCCATGTGAGTTGGCTTATATTGGTGATTTTGATGATGTATATAAGTGTGCAAATGACCTTTGTTTTGAGTTCGGTAATTTTCCTATAAATACTAATTGTGATGGGTAGTTTTTGAATTAGTATTTGGAGTATGAAATATTCCATGTTTGAGGAATGATATGTTGTGATATTAGGTGAAATAATGAATGTTTGAATGTATCCATATTGATGATTTGAGATTTTGGGTATTGGTATGAAATTGCTTGGCATAATATAGATTATGTGTGCCTTGTTGTGGTTGGTAATAAAATGGTATGATTTATGTTTGGATGAGTTTAGAAGAATGCCTATTAATGCTATGATTTGGTGCCTTTGAGTTTGATGTAGGTGAGCATAAGTTTAGGTGGCAAAATGGTTTGGTAAATAGCCTATTTTTATCCACACGGGCAGAGTGTCTCAACTGTGTATGACTTACGGTCAGATTACACGGCCGTGTGTCCCCTGGTATTGAATTAGAAATCAAGTCAGTATGCTCCACACGGGCTCACACATGGGCGTGTGACTTGTCCGTGTGGCATAAGTTAGTATACCCTACAAGTTTGGCATGGCCTAGCACACGGCTTGGCGCACGGGCGTATGGTCATTTTTAGGGCACACGGGCGTGTGTGTTGGCCATGTGACCCAAGTCAAAGAGTTACATGAGGTTGGACACGGGCTAGGACACAGCCATGTGCTACCATTTCAAATGTCTACACAGCCTGTGACACGGCAGGTCTTTGGCCGTGTAAGGGACATGACTAGGCCACACGGACGTGTGTCCCCTGTTTTGAGAAAAATTTTCTAAGTATTTTAAAATGTTGTAAAGTTATCGGTTTAGTCTTGAACCACCTTAAATGCATATTTTCGGCCTCGTAGGCTCGTATTAGGGACGATTCGAATGTTCTTGATTGACATTTGAATGAAATTGATTAAAGTATGTGAAATGTATATAAAATTGTTTATTATGTTCGGTAATACTCTGTAACCCTATTTCAGCGTTGAATACGGGTGAGGGGTGTTACAAACTCAACCTCCCAATTAGGTGGTAATCCTGGTAACTCTTCAAGAAAAATATCAGGGATGTAACATTCTGAATTAGGGTCTAGTCAGAATAGTGGTTTTGAGACCACAAATCTGAAATGAAAATAATTATTTTATGATTATTTTGAGGTTTATGATGTGTTTGCATGATTGTGTGAAAATTTCATGAAGAAATTTTTTGTGTAAGGTGTCCAATTTGGCTTTTAGGACTAAATTGAATAAGATGCAAAATAGGAGTTCTAGAAGCTTTAAGCATGAAATTTTCCATGGATTATTAATTAGAAGGTCTTAAATAAAAATTTGACCAATTTCTATATTTTTGGACAAAAATGAGCATGAATAGGAAAAATTAAAAAGAAAGGCATTAAGGGCATTTTGGTCATTTTGTAAATAAATGAATTAAAAGGGAAAATAAAGCCAAAATCTATTCATCTTTTCCATGCTTGTACCGAATTTGAAGAGTCACCATAGCTAGGGTTTTCTTCAACTTTTCAAGCTTGAAAGTAAGTCAATCCTAGCCCCGTTTTTAATGTTCTTTGCATTTTTGAAATCCTTGAAGCATGATTTAGCCATTTCTACCCTTTATTTGAACTAAGATTTATGTTCAAAAATTTACCCATGTGTTTCATGTATGTCTTTTGATGATTAATGGAGGAATATGGAAGTTTGGTGTTAGATGAACATCTTTTTCTAAGTGATTTTTCATGAAAACACCTAAAAGGACTTGTTTGTAAAACATGTAAACATACATGTTAAAATGTAATTTGATGAAAAATGTGGGCTTTTATAAGAGGGAATATGAATCAGCTAGGCTTGGGTAACAAAGAAATTTGACACATTTCATTTTACGAGCTTAGGGGCAAAAGTGTAAATATGTGAAAGTTTAGGGGCAAAATTGTAATTTTTCCAAAGTATGATTTATGGAATAATCTGAATAATGTGATAATTTAATAACTGAAATTGTTATTATAGGTCAAGAAAAACGAAGTCTGGACCTAAACCGAGGGAAGAACAAGGTTATGGACTAAATCGAATAGTTAGCTACATTTTTGTACCGAGGTAAGTCTGTGTGTAATTGATATAGCATTTTATTATGTATTTAACATTAAATGTTGCATGAATTGTATATTTGTATTTGTGGATATTATTGATGTTGTTCAACAAGGATTTGAGGTGATGAAAGCTGGTTGAACCTTAGAAATACTTAGGGTACAAATATCATAACATTCGGGTTGATGAGATCCCGTATAAGACCATATCTGGGATATGGCATCGGCATCGGTATATGTTATCATGTAAGACCATATCTGGGGTATGACGTTGATATGAGATTTCGTGTAAGACCACGTCTGGGACATGGCATCAAAATGAGATTTCGTATAAGACCATATCTGGGATATGGCATCGATGTGAAATCCCATGTAAGACCACGTCTGGGACATGGCATTGGTATCTTATTGTGTGTATGAAAATCCCGAGTATCCTTAGTATTCCAAGTGGTTCAACGGGTAGTCTAAGGATTTGTCAAAGAAATGACGAGGTATGATCATGTTGAAAGGGTACAGGTATGTACGCCAAGCTCGTAGTTATTGAGATTACGAAATGATAAAACTTCGGTAAGATGAGAATGAAGGAATTATGATCTTGAGTTCTATTGAACATTATGTAAATTGAATGAGATAGGATATGACTACAATGATTATTGAGAATGGGATGAATTAAGTTATGTATGTGTATGAAAATGCATATTTGTATTGCTTATTATCTACATGCAAGCTTACAAAGCTTTATGCTTACTTCCTTTCTTTTCCCTTTCCTTATTGTGTCGCCAAGCTAGCTCGGGAATCGAAGGACGTCGGAGCTCGATTCACACTATCAACTTAATCTTTTGGGTATAGTGAATTTAAGTATTTTGAGTATGGCATGTATAGGGACTTGGTCTTTTTGTTATAAGTCATATTGATTTAGCCAAATGTGTTGGCTTATGATGATATTTGATTCATTTTGTATAAGATTATGTGATGTGGCTCATAATGAATATTGGGTTGCAAACCAATTCATTTATGCATGTATGTGCCAATGCCATTATGATATGGCTCATGGTTATTGATGGCTGAATAATGATGGTAGTTTAGTGTGTAAATAAGTTAATGTGATAATGCATGCATGCAATCTCGGAAATATTGTTTATTCGTATACTTGTTTGTTGGTAAAATTGGTTTTTCCATGATATGGAGTCTTAATCAAGTACAATGTGATGAGAAGTTGTCATGCATGAGCTATGTTTATGAAGGTTTAACTACATGAAATTATGGCATGTGAGGTGCCATTGAAGTCATGTTTGTGTATGTGAAATTAAGGGTGGCAATTGGCTTAGAAAATAGCCTCAAAAATTGACCACAATGGTAGACACACGGGCATGTGTCTAGGCCATGTGTGACATACAGTCTGCCCCATGGGCATGTAGTCTAGCCGTGTGTCCCCTGCACCCTAATTAATGCAAAATAGAATGCCCAGTAGTAAACACACGGGCAGAGACACGACAGTGTGTCTCAGCCGTGTGGAGGACACAGCTTTGGAACATGGGCGTGTGCCCTGGCCGTGTGAAGTCTGCACTTAAATTTGAGAAATTAATTCACCACATGGCCTAAGCACACGGGCGTGTGCTGTGGCCGTATAACCTCATTTTACTGATGACGTCATAAACAGAGAGTTACACGGGTAGAGAACACAGGCGTGTGTGATCACACGGCCTACCCACACGGGCGTGTGACTCCCCAAACCATGAAAATTGTCTAAGTGTTGTAAAAGTTTCGAAAGTTCTCAGTTTAGTTCCAAATCACTTCCGATGTATGTCTTGGGCCTCATAGGCCCATAATAGAGACGATATGAATGTAAATGAAAAGCTTTAAATTTGGTCAGAAATTTATGTCTCGGTTTTGTATGAATGCATGTGTTTAAGTCCAGTAATGCCTCGTACCCTATTTCGGTGTCGAATACGGGTAAAGAGTGTTACAAGGGAATTCACAAACAGCCCAAATTTTGCTGCATTAACTTTCAACAGAATCTGAATTAATAACGTAAGCCAAAAAAGCTACACAACCCTGATGAACAAGTTTATTAGCCTGAATTGATGAAATAATACGAGTTGACCCACTGGTTCGAATACCGTTTACTTCAATCTTATCCCCATTTTTACTCTGAACAATAAACTTCTGTTTACAACAATCTAAAATCACCCCCTGCTCTGAAAGTCAATCTATTCCCAATTTTATATCAAAATCACCAAATGGCATTATTAACAAATCAACAAGAAAGATTCTATTCTGTATCATTAACGGACATCTTTGACATACTTGATCCTCTAGCACAGTTTTCCCTAATGGACTAGACACCGCTATTGATACTCTAGACATTTCAGATTTTAAATTTCTCGACTCAACCAATTTTGTATTAACATATGAGTGTGAAGATCTCGAATCTATTAAAGCATAAACAGGTTCTGAATACAATAAATATATATCTGTCACCACATCATGTGCATCACCCTCTTCACGGGTCCGTACAACATATGCTTGAGCTGATACTCTAGCTTCTGATAGTTGAGTAGCAACATCACTTCCTCTTCTAGCACCTCCCATAGAAAATGAACCACTTCTACTTGATCCTCGACCTCTAGAAGTAGGCACAGATCTTTGAGATGTAATAGGTGTAACATTTTCATTTTTCGGGCAATCTCTAACGAAATGCTCTGTAGATCCGCAATGGAAACAACCTCGAGTCAATTTCCAACACTCACATCGATGCTTTTTCCCACAATGTTCACAATTCGGAATTTCAGTATATCAAGATGGACCTCGTACACTATCAGTAGAAACTGTCATCTATCTTCCACGATTTCTATCACCTTTGTCTGATTTGAAACTCGATCTCCAACTACCATGAGATTCTTTTGATCTTTTGGGTTGCGGATGTAAGAGCCCAAATTCGTTCGGGCCTTAATAAACCAAACAGAAAATAAAAAATAAATAAATAAATAATTGTTTAACAGTCCATAAAGTCCAATTTACAAAAGCCCAAACAGTGGGCCCAAAATCAAACATCTCAGACTCGGTTACTACCCAGCAGGCCCACTACCCAAAACCCCAAAGTAGTCCCGTAGCCCAAATACAACAGATCCATCATCCAAACTTAACCCAATACCTAAACCATCCCAAATACCCGTTACAGACCCAAACTCTTAGAGGCCCAAAATTTAGAAACATCCGCAATCATCCAAATGAAGGTCCCCTTTATCTCCGCCGGAGATCTTGTGATTACCTGCAAAAAGGAGGAGAAAACAGCAAGGGAAAGAAGCAAAACAAGGCAAGAAACATGATAGATTTTTATACCAAATTTGTATCAGTTAACAGTGGCTATAAAGCCCGGATCTAAACATTGTAACTGAGGAGGAGAATATACACACATATATCCAATAAAAAAGAACATTTTTAAATCGCAGAATAGAGGTGATTCTCGTTTTTATATATTCTTGTATCTTTTATTTTCTCTTTTTCATTTTTCAGTATCGAAGCATACGAATATCTTTTACATATACATAAAATATTTCAAAAATAATAAAGAGGAAAAGGGGCTACCTATAAAACGCCTGGAAAAATGAGGGTTTTTGGCCTTCTGACCACCGCGAACGGTGGCGCGTATGGTGGCGCGTGCGACGGAGTAACCGTCGGGGAATGGCCGGATTTCGCTTGGCCAGAGAGAAAATGGGAGGGTTTTCAGTTTTTTTCTTTGAGGAGAAGTGAAGGAATGAACTTTTTTCTAAAAAAATCGACTTTTATACCCTCCTGAAACGACGCCGTTTAGGGCTAATTTTAATAGCCCTAAAACGGTACCGTTTAAAGGCCGACCCGCACGCACGTGACCCGACCCGAGGAGGATCCGCGTGTTTTCTGTTAAAAGGGATGATTTCAATTTAGGCCCTTCCGCATTTCTGGATTCTTGTAATTATATCCTTAAACATTTTCTTGTTTTTTAAAAATTTAGCCCGGAAGTAAGGTTATGGTTTCAATTCGATCCCTTAGTCCATTTAAACGCAGGAGACAGAACGTAGTCGTTTTGGGAATAGGGCATTTTACCCAATGAGTCCCTTTTGTTTCACACGTGTTTTAATTAGGACCTTAGTTCAGCTTTATTGTTTTAAATTCGCCCCTGTAATTTTGCTAAACTTTAAATCTAACCCTATATTTTTATTTCTATTATTATTATTAGATATAAAAATTTTATATTGTTATTTGTTGTTTTAAAACCTTATTTTTAATTTATATATGATATAATTATTTTGTTATATATTATTTATATTATTATTATCCATTATGTATCATTTTTCACAAATTATTATTATTTTACATTATTATCTATATATTATTATACTATTTATATATTATTATATTTCTACATATTATATATTATTTTCTTACATATACGCTTTTATATTATAAATTATAATTTTTTATATCATTATATTTTTATTACTATCATTGTACTATCATTATATTTTTAACTCATATTATATACATATTTAATTATTAATTATTTATTTACTATGTATTATTTTGATACTTTTTATTTTATAAATTCTTTTATATACTTTTTATTTTATATGTTTTTTTAACCCAATATATTTTATATATATAACTATTATTCTTTTATAAATATTTTGTTATTATATTTTATATACTATTTTAAAATTATTACTAAGTATTATGTCTTTATTTGTGTTATATGTATATTTTGTTATCATTAACTCATTTCATTTTTTATATATTCTATATATTATGTGTTATATGTTACTTTATATTTATTATTTGATATTATATTTCATGAACATGTGCATTGATATTGTATTACTTTTTTTTTATATACTAAATTATATATCGTGCATTATTTTTAATTATTACTTTGTATGTTGGTATGTATTGTTTATTCATTTCCAATGTATGCTATGTATATCTTTGTATGCATGCTGTTAGGATTTGCTATATATTATTTTACATGCATGTATCCAATGCACGATCTTTATATTATCGCTTTCATTTTTGTTTAAATGCATGTATTATTTACCTACTACAATAATATGTAATTATGTATGATTTATAATGCAATACAACTCCTCACGCCCCATTTTTTTAACTTCAAAGTTTTCAAAAAATAAAAAGGCAATGCTTGGTGTTTGGAAATTTCGAGAAAAGTAGTGCCCTAACTTATTGGGTTGCGACTTTTCACGTTGAGTTCGAATAATCAAGTACCCTTCTAAGTTTTTAAAGGTTTTCAAAATGCGAGCAACTGTCTTGGAATTTCAAAGCATTATGTCCTAACTTACTGAATGTGGCGTTTTGTTGTTTCGAGATAAGGATTTCCAAAGAGCTAACTTAGTGTCAATACTTTGATACAAGTGAATTCCAATTTTCAAAATCAAAATATTTTAAAGAAGATTATATCTTAAAACTTTTAAATTTCCGACATTAAAGACATTTGATAATCAATTAGGTACCAATTTTTTGGGCGTTACAAGGGTGCTAATCCTTCCTTGTACGTAACCGACTCCTGAACCTGTTCTTTTGATTTCGTAGACCAAAACCAACGATTTTAAAAGAAAATGTTTTAAAGGTGATCCAATCACACCTAAAAAGATTGGCGGTGACTCCCGTTTTCGTTTTTCTTAAAGTCGATTCTCATTTTCCAAAACTCGATTTTAAGAAGGTCTTGACAGCGGATTTGAACTAATAGCTTCAGAATGTTTCCCAATCAGACAAGTATTTTCAGGCTTTTTATCAAGACCTAGAACTTGTTCAACCATCTTTGCCCTCTCAACTAAATCTACAAATTCAGTTATTCTGTGAGATACCAGTTGCACCCGTAACACATCACGTAAACCCCGTAAAAATTGCTTGCAACTATCAGCTTTAATTGGCACAAATTCAGTTGCATATCTACTGAGCCGCGAGAATTCCCATTCATAGTCAACTACTGACATCTCACCTTGTTTTAACATCAAGAACTCTTATTTTTTTGTCATCAATGTACAACTCACCCACATACTTTTTTTGAAATTCTATTTGAAAGAAATCTCAGTTTACCTGTTCTGCCGGTACATGTCGGGTTACTGATTCCCACCAAATATACACTTCCCCTTGTAGTAAAGAGACAACACACAATAAACTTTCTCGGGGAGTACATTCAAGCTGCTGTAAAATTCTTTTTGTCGATTCCATCCAATTTTCAGCTGTAGATGGATCAACTCATTTTAAACCCAGAAATTCAGTTGCACCATACTTACGTAATTCCTTAATCGGGGCTCGATAGGTAGTAGGAGTAGATGTCGTAGCAGATGCAGTTCCTACTACTCGTTGAAGGGCATCAGCTATAACTCTAAGTAACTGTGAGTCATCCCTTTTTCTAACATTACCTCTTTCAACATTAGGAGGTTGATTAACCACTGGGTTTACACTCGATGTTGCCGACTCTATTTCATCTAATTCCTAAGATTCTTCGTCTCCAGTATACATTTCTTGATCAGTGTCATCAATATATTCATCCGACATCTTTAACTATAAAATAGAAACAAAAACAAATATATCAGCATCCAAATCCCTACTCAATTCGACTCAATTATGGCATGTACCTCTAGATTCAATTCCAAGCTCGATTTAGTCCTAAAATCGACTAAACCTAAAAAACTCTTATACCACTAAATGTAACACTCCCAACCCGTATCCCTCGCTGAAATCGGGTTACAAAGCATTACCGGAGTTTACAGATAAAACAGACAAAAATTTTAAACATTTCATATCATTAAAACAAGTCATCAAAGTATCATTTTAATCAAAATTATAAACATACCAAATTCAAATCAATTTGCTAGTTCATGAGCACTTAGACATAGAATTAAATTCGCATGCACATATCTAGATTTAGTTCAACTTACCATGCCATAATATGGCTTCAAAAACAAACACATATTTTTATGTATAAAACCAACCAAAATTAAACTTATAACCTCATTTACAATCAGACCACAAAATAACTATTATTTAGACACCCTAGGTACATGCCGACACAAAGGATAAAAAATCACCACGTTTGAGTTCGAGACCGTTGTTGGATGCTAAATCGGCAATCAAAATTTAGTATCTAACCCGCGTACGAGAAACAAAACCGTACGCTGAGTAAAACTCAATAGTATTTCTATAATCTAAATATTTAAAGACAAAATAATATAATAGGCACAATTAAATATTAAGCACAATTGAATATTTAAAATTTACATTTATTTATACAATAGCATTAACCATTCAATACTCTAAATACATCATTTTATACCAAACTCAATTATCATTATTTGGAATAAAATAACTTCTCACAATATAATACGCATTTCACTTAAACAACAAAAATGTTCATACCTTGTCCAATTCATGAATACACAACTCATATGTCTCAATCGATATTTCAATTCACAGTCCCATTTTCATTTCACATATAATATCATTCAACATCGATTATAGTGTCATTTCATTTAATTTCCCCTATTAACACGACTCGGACTCGGACAAATTCACGGATCCAACCAAAACACACTAGTTTGGACCCAGTATCTCATCGGATAATTCAAAATAATAAGCTGACACCCAGTGTCTTATCGGCTAAACCGAAGTAAATTGGCACCCAGTACCTCATCGAACTAATCTGAAGTAATAGATTGACACCAGTGTCTCATCGACTCATAGTCGAAGAATCCCTGAACTCCTCCAATCCTACGGCATGCCATCTATATTCGACTCAGCCCGATACAGTTAATAGGGTTTCCTTTCGCAATTCAAAAACAATCAATATCCAATATCAATTTTTCATATAATCACATATGCATATAAATTGAATTCAATTCAATATCAAAATGTCATATACTCCCCTCAACTACTTACCATAAACGTTAAATCAAAATACAACAATTAAAAATTAGATTCGGATTATAGAAATACAAACCAGAAATTTCGAGCTATTCCTCGTCGACTTTTTTTTCCCCTTTTTAGTCGAGGATTTCAGCACGACGTTAGCTATGGAATTAAAACAATTAAAATTCATTAATACAACATAATTTAATTTCATATTAAAAATTTTAATTTTTACTCAATATTTGCCTAATTTCCAATTTAGTCCCTAAACCGAGACTAGTTTCATTTCTTCACAATTTAATCCTTTATTTTCATGCAAATTCCACTTTAGACTAAATTCAACTCCCTATTTTCACATAAATTCCTAAATTTTAATTTTTTCACAATTTAGTCCCTATTACTCAAAATTTATAATTTCTTCTACAATTCAATCCTTTATCATTTCTAACTTGAAAATCTATCAATTTAGTCATCAATACTCAAATTATTCAACATAGACAACACTTAAAAAAATTCAATAATTTCTAAAATTTTGACATAGATCGAGTAATATTTAATACCGGGATTCTAAAAATATAAAGATTACAAGAAAAGAGACTAAATTGACTAACCAATTGAGCTTTGAACCCTTGAAACTCTATTTCTCCTTCTTTCTCCTTTTCTTTCCTTTTTCTTTCTTTCCTTCTCTGTTTCGTTCTATCTTTCTCTTTTTCTATTTCTTTTTATTTTATTATTATATAATATAATATAATATATATACTTAACATTTATGTTTTAATATTATAATATTATAATATATATTCTACACATGTTTTAAACCTTATGCCACCTCATTTAATGCCAATGGTATAATTGCTTATTTAATCCATTTAATTATTCTTTAATCTATAATTCAACTTTCACCCTATATGCAATTTAGTCCTTATACCTAATTACTTTTAATTGAAGCAAATTCACTTAACCGATACCTAATTAACTACATAACTAGCTTCGTAAATATTTATAATAAATATTTACGAGTCTGATTTATGGTAACGGAGTCTTGGGAATGCACTTTTTTTTTTAATTTGGTCCTTTTTAATTAATTAACTATCGAAACGTTAAAATTTCTTAACGAAACTTTAATACCACATTAATGACACTCTGTAAATATTTATAAAAATATTTACGGCTTAGTTTATAGAAACAAGGTCTTGATACCTCATCTTCTAAAACCACTTGAACTTAATAAATCACTTATATAACATAAATTATCAAATCAAAAACTTTTTTTAAAAATCACATTTAACACGTAAATATTAAATAATAATATTTACGAACTTACTCGTCGGATTTGGTGGCCCCGAAACCACTGTTTTCTGACACCACTAAAAAAGGGGCTATTACAACTACAATTTAAGTAAGCAACTCAAAGCAAGATGCAATTCAATTTGGCCAAAGTCTATCATACAATCCATAATCATGTTAGTCATATATTCACATAAACCAAGAATCATATATGAATTCATCAATTAATTGAATTTCATGTACTTGTAACATATAAGTCATGAAAACATATATCAAATACCAACAATTTCCATGTAAATACCTATGCTTGTTCATATTGAACTTGTATAATCTAATAATAACACTATGCCCGTTGAACCACTTAGAATATTGTTAGATACACGGGTGATACACACGAGGTGTACTAAACTGTAATCTGTTAATTCTTGAACATATAGGCTCATACGAGCGATAAATGGTAAGCTCCTCTGAGTTGAATATCGGTAAGCTCATATGAGCTGCAATGAGTCTACAATAAATTCAGGACCTCAACCGAAACGATAATCTTAATGGCATGTCATTTATATCCTACGAATTCCTAAGGTTCAAACAGGACTCGAAAATCTTTGTATATTCTCAGTTATGTATTCAATAATTATACATAATAATTTAAACTAATCACATACATATATATTTAAATCAAAACATATATCTGTGCAATATATTTACACGAACTTACCTCGAACTCATACGGAGAAATACGATAGTTTATTCCACGACTTTATCATTTCTCTGATTTAATTTCGAATGTTGATTTTCTTGATATATATAATCAAATTTAACTAATTTAGGCATCATTCTATTCAATTTACTCCAAAATTCAGGTTATGAAAAAATTATTATTTTGCCCCTATATTTTTGACTTCTTTACAATTTAGTCTCTATA
Organism: Gossypium anomalum; assembly: GCA_025698475.1. NCBI lineage: Eukaryota > Viridiplantae > Streptophyta > Magnoliopsida > Malvales > Malvaceae > Gossypium > Gossypium anomalum. The sequence goes on along the minus strand of CM046963.1, from coordinate 16,747,806 downwards.
CTCGTAAAATGGAATTCGTGCAATTTCATCCCTATACAAGCCTAGCCAAATTCTATATAAGCCTATAGCAGTCCATATATTTCACAATTTCACACATTTAACACATAATTTTCATTTTTTACAAATTAATCCCTAATTAAAAATTTCAACAAAAATCACTTAACAAAAAGTTTTTTATTTAACAAGGGTTCATTTTCTTCCATTAATCAACAAAAACAACTAAAATGCCCTCATGGAAAAAACCCTAGACTTTCAATCATATTGCAATTTAGTCCCCTGTTTAGCTAGATTAAGTTACAACAATTCCAAAAACATAAAAATCATCAAAAACGGGACAAGAAATCACTTACATGCAAAGGAAAAGATTGAACAAAATTTTTCTTCTTCTTCCTAGGGATATTCGGCCAATACAAAGGAAGCTACGGAAGATGATAATTTTTTCCTTGTTTTGTTTTAGTTAATTTTCATTTATTTACTTAATTACTAATTTAACTTTACCTAACTTTTAAAATTACTCAATTACCAAGCCATGCACATTTACTAACTCATTTAATGGTCTAATTACCATATAAGGACTTCCACTTTAAGGTTCTATAGCTATTTAACACATTTAGCTAATAAAACATAACTTTCGCACTTTATGCGATTTAGTCTTTTTTCACGAATTAAGCATACAAATGGTAAAATTTCTTAACAAAATTTTTTATGCAATCATACTATCATGCTGTTAACCTCAAAATAATATTAAAATAAATTTTACGACTTCGAATTTCTGTTCCCGAAACCACTTTTCTAATTTCACTGAAAACGGATCATTACAAGCTATACTTTACTCTTAAACAGGGTTTATTCCTCCTCTGATTCAAGCTCATCAAACATGGATTAATAGCCGAGAAATATTAAATCAAGAATTAAGCAGACATAATTGAGAACAAGTCCAAGTATTCATTACATAAAAATAGAAATCAAATAACAGAATTCATCCTAGGGTTCATCTCCGCAAGTGTTTGGAAAATTAGTTCATAATCTCAAATAAAAATATCTTAAAGACAGTATAAACACAAGAAATAAAGAAACTCATAATAAACTTTAAAGAAATCCAAAGGAGATCTTCAATCTTTATGGAAATCTACTTCAAAGTCGGCTCCAATGGTGTTTTTTAAGTTGTTTTCTTAAATATTCTCTGACGGCTTACTCCACTCTTCTTATATTTGTCATATATAGGTCTTAGAATGCCCAAAAAACCTAAAAAATGCGTTCTTCCTCGTGTTTGGCATGTAATTTGTGATTTCCACACGGTCTGGCACATGGCCGTGTGGCAACCCATGTGGCTCACACAACCGTGTGGAATGGTCCATCCTGTGAAGCTCTTGAAACTTGCTCTAATTTTCTAATTTTCACTCGTTTATCGCTCTTTTTGCTCTCAAATGCTCTCCTAAGTATAGAAACATGAATTTAAAGGATTATGAGCATAAAATTCACCATTTTAAATCGAATAATCATCCAAAAATGTATTAATAACGGGATTAAAACATGTTACTTTTGGCATTTATCACCTTTCAAGGAGAATGTATCATTTATAACTCTATCTTTTTGTTAAGGTTTAAATAGGACTTTTTCCTGACTAAAATAAACCCTTCTTAGCTTTTATACTTCAACTAAAACCTTCCAAATTATAAAATGATGAAAAGATGGAAGTAAAAAATTAAACATCTATAACGTGGTGTTAAGCTTAAGCTTTCTCCAAAGGATAAAATAAGAATGGTAAAAAGATATTATTATAAGCACTAGAGAGCCTATGTACAAGAGACTATGAGAAAAAAAATATTTGAAATAAATTCTCTAACTTTCAATAATTGGGTGTGTCTCTCATATATCTTGAAGTGTTCTTGACTTGTATTTATATATATAAGTGAAATCTAACATTTCGAGCAATCAGGGTTGAATTAGAGCAATTTGATATATTAATCTTAAGCATTAAATGCAATCTACTAGGCCAAATCTAGAGAATTACAATGATGATCTCAAGATTTAGCTGAAAAATAATTGTTAGAAAAGCCTCGGTTTTGATATTATGAAGGCAAGTCTCGAAACTTGAAGAATAAGTCTCGATGCCTTGTTTCTTTGAAAGAAACATTGACTATTGGCTTCTAGACTCTCGAGACTTGGTTTGCTTGGAATGTCTTTAGACTAACCTCCTCTAAGTGGAACTCGACTATTGACTTATGGTCTTGAGACTTAGTTACCAAAACGCCAAATATTTTAAACACTTTAGTATTAACTCAAAAACATTTAGAATAAGTTGAAACACATTTAAAACATGTTTTTCAATATTTGCAAATATTTGAAATGCTTTGAAAAAATTTTATCACTAAATGATTTAGGGAGTGTTTGATAAACTGAAAATTTAAGTATTGATATATTAAGTATTGAATTTTTATTACTGAATTTTATAAGTGCTGAATTTATTAGTAGATCAGTAAATATAAATACTAAATTTAATTATATTATTTGATAAAAGTAAATACTAATTTTTAAAAGATTATTTATTTTTTAATTTTAATATTGTAATATCATTAAAACAATATTGAGTCTGCCTAATAGCACTCTGTCTGCCTTGTTGCACGAGTTTCGCTTTAGGGTTTTTTATTTGCTAGGGTTTTTGTCGTTTTGTGGAGATTTGGCTTTTAGGATTTTGGGTGAGTCATGGCTAATCCACCGTTAATACTATAGATGAAGAGGAAGATCCCATGGTGGTGGTAGAGGACGATATCGTTGTTGATCAAGAGAATGGATTGTGCCTCGTAGGGCGAGTTCTTATGGATAGTATTGTGAATTTGTCATCTTTAAAAAATACTCTGGTTGACTTGTGGCATCCGTTGAGAGGGGTGTCTATGATGGAGATTGAAGATAAACGTATTTTATTCTGATTTTATAGCGAGATTGATTCGAAGCGAGTTAAGGATGGTATGCCATGGTTTTTTAACCGACATCTTATTGTGTTCCATAGGTTTACAAAGGGTGATGACCTAATTCAAGTTCCTCTTTGGACTACTGTTTTCTAGGTACAGATCCATAACTTACCGATTGGGTTCCTAATGGAGGGGATAGCGTGACAATTCAGGGACTTTATTAGGAGATTCTGGGAGTATGATGCGTCGTTGGTTATGAGGGGGTAAGCAAATTTATGTGGATTAGGGTTGTAATTGATATCCGTCTCTCGCTTAAAAGAAAGAAACGAATCGTAATCAAGCAAGATAAATTCATATATGCGCTATTTCAATATGAAAATTTGTCGTTGTTTTGTTTTCTATGTGGCTGTCTAGGTCACGGGGAGAGCTTCTATCTGGTTCGATTAACCTTGAGGAATCAGTAGGTGAAATTTGGTTGGGATCTATCTTTGAGGGCTGCGCCAAGGAGGAGAGGGCAGATGGTGAGTAAATGGTTACAGGAGGAAACAAAGACTAATAGGTGGGCAAGAATGGAGATAAATAGGGAAAGCAGGGAGAGGAGATTTGGTGCTGATGTAACAAATCGAAGTGATCATAGAGAAGAAAAGGGTTCGGAGGGTCGCTTTGTTCGACATATAAGAAAGCCCATGGATAAAAGTTTTGAAGATAGGGTGGGGCAGTTTGAGGAAAAGGGAGTAGGATCACAGTTGTAAGATTTGCCTGTAGAATTTGTTGATGGGAAGAAGAGGCAGAGGTTTCATACAGAAGTGGGTGATTTTGCCAAAAATAGGGGGTTATTGGAGATGGGAATGGGAAATGAAATATCAGCAGCTGTTAGCAAGAAAGTCGACCGGGCGCAATAAAAATTTTTAGTTGGAATGTTCGTGGTTTGGGGCAGCCACAGACCATCAGACGTCTCAAAAATAAGTTGAGACATATTCAACCTCAAATTTTGTTTCTTATAGAAACAAAGGTTACTGGGAAACGTATGAAGAAAATTAGATGACTGTGTGTGTTTGAGTATGGAATTGGTGTCGATGTGGAAAGGACGAGAGGGGGTTTATCGTTAGGGTGGAGGGAGGGGTTGAATATATAGCTAAAATTTTTTCAAAGTCCTATATTGATGTGGAGGAAGATGAGGGGAATGATATGGCAATATGGAGATTTACGGGTTTTTATGAAGCGCCTATGGAGCATGTTAGAAAGGATTCGTGGGAGTTATTAAAGTATTTGAAGCACGGGAATAATAAGCCATGATTGATTCTGGGAGATTTTAATGAAATTTTGTTCTCTTTTGAAAAACAAAAGGGCAGAATCCGAGAGGAAAGACAAATGGCTGCTTTTCGGGAAGTGCTAGAAGATTGTGAGATAAGCAATTTAGGTTTTTCTGGGCAATGGTACACATGGAAGAGGGTAGGTTGCCTAGAAATAATATAAGGGAAAGATGGATAAAGGGGTAGCTAATCTAGAATGGTGGGATCTTTTTACAGGGTATTCGGTGAACCACTTGCAACATAGTTTTTCTGACCATTGCCTAGTGGTTGTGGATACAAATGGGGATGGGAGTTTGCAATTTAGGGAAAGACAGTACCAATTTCATTTCAATGCCGATTGGATACTGGATAATGACTTCGAGGAGCGAGTTAAAAGTGGTTGGAACTCGACTGAGCAGAATAATTTGGTAAAGCTGAAGGAGATGAGAGTAATCTTGAGCAATTAGGCAAAAAATGAGAAAGTATTAAGGGAGCGACGAATAACAGTTTTAAATTCTAGACTGCTTGAATTAAGTGCAGATGAGATTAGTGATGCGATTTTGATGGAGATTACAAAGATTAAACTAGAGTTGAATTTTGAAGCTGATAGGGAAGAATTATTTTGGAAACATAGGGCGAGAATCAACTAACTCCGAATGGGGGTTAGAAACACAACATTTTTCATAGGAGTGCACCGAAAAAAAAAGAGCATGATTAAAGGGCTGGAGAGTGATTCTGGGAGTTGGGTTAAAGATTTTGATGAAATATCTAAAATTGCTACAGGTTATTTTAAATATTTTTTTCGTCAAAAGAGGTTAGTAACTGTGATAGATTACTCTCGGCAATATCACCATGTATTACCGAAGGGCTTAATGAGGAATTAATGATGGAATTTAAAGCAGAAGAGTTTGTTGAGGCAATGAAAACCATAGCTCCTCTTAAGGCATCGGGTAAGGATAACTTTCCTGCAATATTTTTTCAAAAGTATTGGCATGTGGTAGGAGATAATGTTACCAGGCATTGTTTGGATGTGTTAAATGGTCGACGGAATTTAAAGGAGGTGAACCATACAAACATTGTACTTATCCCTAAGGTGAATTCGCCGAAAACTGAGTCAGTTTCGACCTATTAGCCTTTACAGTATGATATATAAAATTATTTCGAAGGTGCTAGTCAATAGGTTTCGTCGGGCGCTTAACTATTGTATCGATGACACGCAAGGGGTGTTCGTGCCAAGAAGGCAAATCACAGATAATATTTTTGTGGCATATGAAATCTTGCACTCTTTCAAAAGAAGAAAAGGGACTTCAAATGGTGGCTTTGCTTTAAAACTCGATATGAGAAAAGCGTATGATAGGGTTGAGTGGTGCTTTTTTTGAGAAAATGATGAGTAAAATGGGTTTTTGTGAGGATTGGATATCACTTATAATAAGGTGCATCACTAGTGTATCGTATACAGTGGTAATTAATGGGGCATATGAGGATGAGTTTCGACCTATAAGAGGGTTGAGGCAAGGAGACCCCCTAAGTCCATATTTGTTCCTAATTTGTGATGAAGGGTTTTTGCAATTACTTGACACGGCCAGAAGGGAGAGGAAGCTCTTTGGGGCAAGGGTGGGGAGAAATGGTATTTCAGTGACGCATTTTTTTTTTGCTGATGATAGTGTGCTATTTGGAGAGGCATCGACTAAGGGTGCAAATATTAGGAAAAACGTGATCAATGAGTATGAAACGGTGTCAAGATAGTTGGTTAATTTTGACAAGTCTCTAATCTATTTCAACGGGAACGTTGGACAAGAAATACAGGACCAGGTGGGGATAATCTTGGGCGCTCAGATATCTAATAATCCAAAGAGGTATTTGGGATTGCCAACAAAGATTGGACGTAGGAAAAAGCATGCTTTTGTTGGGCCAACAATGGTTGGACGTAGGAAAAAGCATGCTTTTGTTGGAATTAAAGAACATTTTGTTAAGATGATAAATAACTAGAGAGTGCGCTATTTATCGTCCGCGAGTAAGGAGGTATTTCTAATGTCCATTTTACAAGCTATTTCGATCTATGCGATGCAATGTTTTATGTTGCCAACTTCGTTTTGCCGTGAACTTAAGAACATAATGTGTAAGTTTTAGTGGCGTATTTCAAAAACCAATAAAGGCATTCATTGGTGCAAGTGGAGTGATATGTGTGTCCCCAAAGCAAAAGGAGGCTGGGTTTTAAAGAACTATCGACGTTTAATATGGCCCTATTGGCGTTGGCGAAGCAGGGGTGAAAAATTATTACGTAGCCTGATTGTTTGTTTGCACGAGTAATGAAGGCAAAATATTTCCCAAAAGGGGACTTCATGAGTACAGGATTAGGTTCTTACCCTTCGTGTACCTGGTGAAGTATCTGGGGAGCTAAACGACTCCTTGAGGAGGGGGTGGGTTGGAGAATTGGGGACGGCACAGCAGTAAATATTTGAAACGATGCCTGGTTGCCAGGGCTTGGAAATGGTAGAGTGACCGTCAGAATATTGATATTCGATATTCTAAGGTGTCTGATTTAATCGAAAGGGAATCTGTTACCTGGAAGCAAGATGCTATTTGTTTATTATTTGGAGAGGAGCAGCTGAAGAGAATTCTTTTGATCCCATTGGCTAGCAGTGAACCACATGATGCGTTAATTTGAAGAGGCAATAATACAGGGATTTATACAGTCAAAAGTGGATATAAATGGCTAATCACAGTGGAGGATTCTATGATACAACATGAATTTCTATCTCAGCTTCTTAATGTACCAAGCAAGATTCGTATACATATGTGGAGGGTTGCTAATGAATTTGTGCCCACGATGCATAAACTGAGAGCCCATAAGCTTGTGGTGGATACACTCTGTTCAATATGCCGAGCAAAAGAGGAAACGGTGAGCCACCTTTTTCGGGATTGCACTTTTACTCAACAGGTACAGCAGGAGTTGGGGGTGACTAACTCAACTACCAACAGAGAATCCAATTGGAAAAAATGGTTAGCATTAGAGTTTGAGAATTATAGTAATGAAGCATGCAAAATCAGAGCTATTTCTTTCTGGGCTCTTTGGTACAATCGCAACAAAATTTACCATGAAGGGATAAGGGAGCAAGCACATGAAATTGTGAGGTTTATCAATGCTTATTATTCAGAAATAACGCAAATGGGTGAGATATTGAAGAATAGGCAAGAGACTAAAAGATTTGTGTGGGAACCACCTGTTGATGATGTTATAAAAATTAATTTTGATGCTTCTTTTAATCAACATTCTCGAAGATCATGTTCACGAGTCATTGCATGGACTAAAGAAGGATTAGTGATGGCATCGTGTACTTATCCATGGGAGAATATTTCACATCCGATTATGGCCGAGGCAAGGGCGTGTTTGCAGGCTGTTACTATGGCCGAGGAAATGGGTTTTCGAGATATATGTGTTGAGGGAGACGCGCTAACTGTAATCAGAAAACTAAGCTCTGCAAAAGAAGATAGATCATGTATTAGCAGCCTGATTTAAGAAATCAAGGGGAGAACACCCAAATTTAGAAGAATGTGTTTTAGATTTGTACCGGGGGAAGCCAATAAAGTGGCACATGGGATGGCGATGGAAGGACGGAGATATGATAACCCCAATACTAGATGAAGGAAGTACTGCCTGCGGTGGAAGGACTAGTGAACTGAGATAGGAGTGGCGGAGATGATGGTGGATAACTGGTTTAGTTGAGTCCGGACTTTGTGACGATTGGTCTGTCCGATGAACTCGAGGATTTTAATAGAGATTGGGGCTTGAAAGGTCAGAAATTGGTTGTTCATGGATAATCGGTCTCTTGAGTTGCTGATGCACAAAAATGTTGCTTAAAATGCTAGAGAAGAATGGGATTCCAAGCCTGGCTTTTCTCTTTGTTAAGTTTGAGTTTGTTTGGTTTCATTTCCAAGTTTGTGTCTGTTCTATGTGCTTTCCATTACTTTTTGTTTTGTTTTTGTTGAGTTTCAAAGCATCGTTTTGGTGATCAATTAGGGATTGATAGTTGTAGGGTCATGAGTCTTTAAGGCCTGTAATCGAATTGATTTCTTTTCCCATTAATAGTATCAGCTGGCATTAGAGGTGTGCATGGCCGGGCGACCCGACTCGGCCCGAAGGTCCTCCTGAAAGATAGGAGGGTTTAGGTAAAAATATAAGCCCGAAAAATAGACTTGGACAAAAAAGAGGCCCGTTTAAAAAACGGGCCGGGCCTAGGGTAAAAAATTTTTAGCCCGGCCCGATTTTAATATTATATTTTTTTCCTTTTTTATTTTTAAGTTTGAGTAACTTTACTCTTTTTTTTTCTCCTGCTACTAGCCTGCTACCTTCCTTCTTCTATTCCCATTTCTATTAACTATTAGAGTCTGGTCTATAATATGTAAGCCCAATTCACTATTTTATATTATCCTTAGCTAATTTAGATAATTATTAAGACACAAAACTACTTGTTAGCTAATTAAATAATAATTAATTACAAATAAAAGTTTAAATTTTAAATCAATATCATAAATTTAAAACTCGTCCAAAATTTTGAATTAGAGAGTTATTAATATTATTTTGATATTGTAAAACTTTTGTTTTGTTATTAATTTGGTTATTATTTTAGTTCTAATTTGTTTCAATTTTAATATAACTACTTTTTATTATATTTTTAATTTATGTATTATTTTAAGAATTGTTTGTCTTGTTTTTTATTTGTTTTAATATTTGTATTTATGTTTTAAATGTATTTGAATTATTATTTTTTAAAATTTTTATTTTATAAAAAAAGTAAAATATATATATAGCCGGGCCGGGCCGGGCTCGGGCCTATCAATTTTTCCCGAGCTGGGCTTGGACAAAATTCCATGCCCATATTTCGGGCCGGGCTCAGGCCTTGAAAATGGGTCTAAATTTTTATGGGCCCGGCCCATGCACACATCTAGCTGGCATTTTCAAAAAAAAAATAATATTGTTAGTATAATATTTTATGTTATTTTAGATAGTTTTAGATAAATAATAAATATGATAATTTAAATTTTTTTAAATATAATTTAATGAAATTTTTTATAAAATAAATTCAATTTAATATTTTTTATGTTAATCGTTAAGTAATTATCTAATTATTTATTCAACATTTTTTTATTAAAAATTTTTATATTAAGTCAAAAATTGAAATGGTTATCAAACATAATTAAAATATTAAATATTTTATTTCAATTAAAATGATTATTGTATAGAAAAAGTCCTAAATAATTATTTCGATAAAATAAAAGTCCATTTCAAATTAAATAAATAAAATAAACAAATGGGTTTTTTAACTACGAAGAAGCTAAAGCTCAGATTATGAAGGGATCCCTTCAAAGCCCAAACCCAATTAGCTATCCGCCGACTCCGAGAAAAGAAGTAAAGCATGCCCCTCACCAACGCAACCCCTAAACCCTAATTTTGAATTTTTCTCTATTTATAGTTACGCCCGCAGCTGAAGCAATTGCCGTGGAATCGCTCTCTCTCTCTCTCTCTCTCTCTCTCTCTCTCTCTCTCTCTCTTTACATTTTTTTCTTCTCTAAATGATGAATTTCTGAAGCTTTGATTATCCTTTTTTCTGGTTTTGTTTTCAATAACAGAAGATGGGGGAGGCTGTGATGTTGAAAGCTACCTATTTTATGAAGGGGGTTTTTCCGCCCTTTTGTGATTAGAAAATCACCAATGGATCCTTCTGAGCCTTCTTCTTCCCTCCAGCTTCACTGTCTTTTTATTTATTTATGAAAATATATATTATTCCCTGATTCAGAGCCATTGAAATGATGATATCCTTTTCTGAAATAATACAATGTAGACTAAAAAAATTCAGACTACAATTATCTGATCATTTTGGCTCTTAATTTTATATCAGTATTCATCTCCTTTTTATTCGTAAGCAAATCAAGATATACCTATAACAACAGTAATTTCTTATTTCTTTCACATTTTGCAAAAGAGGGGAACAGTAGGGCAAAGCATACTAGGTTTAAGGGTAGGGCAGAGCAATCTGGTTTCTTGAATGTTGGAAGTTTTGTTAAATATATCTGAATTGTGGAATTGGGCGTCCCAATCTTAGCTGCAGGTTGACGTGAACAATGTTTGAAGCTGCCTTCATTATCTCCTTCTCTGCTTCCTTTGCTGTGTCCATGGCTTCGCTGCATTTAGGCAAATATTTATGTTGAATTTGAATCTCCAAGGCAAAATCTGAACAAATTATGAATCTAAAACGAAAAGGAAAGCTTGTTTACCGGATCATAATCTCTGGTGGCATGGTAACCTCAACTTCAAGTACCATCTTCCGTTGTAAGGTGTGTTGGGTGATGCGCTCGACCTTAAATTTCTGCAAGCATTCATGTAAACCTTGACAGCTTAAACTCAGGGTTTTTTATAACATAATGAGAGGAGACACATACCTTTGGAAACTTTGATGAGAGAATATGAGAAACAGTTGCTTGAACATTCTCTTCACCGATAGACATGTTACTATTCTGTTCAGTGATTGTCTTCAAACCTTCATTTTGGTCCATTACATCAGGGGAGAACTCTACATAGGCAGGATCTACAATTTCGAAATGGAAAAAAGAAAGTCGATATTTAAGCCAACAATTTGGAAATGCAAACAGTGTTTTTACAGCCCATAGGTAATGTGACTACCACAATGAAAAGTTGGTTTAGGGATGAACTAATCATGTAACATACCAATGTGTATGAAAACTTCGGTTACTTCGGGGTGGGATTTATGAATTTGGTGGCGAACGTTTTCGCCAATGCCATGTGCAGTACTAACACTAGAAAAGGGATCAACCTGCGGGTTGGAAGAATAACAGGAAATTACTTAGTAATAGGCGATATTTTATAGCCAAATAAATAAAGACCATACACTCAGTTTAGCAAAAGTTAGGCGAAGTTTATACTTTCCAATCATGCCCTCTTTGCAATACTCATTGGCAGTAAAAATTATGCTAAAAACTCACCACAATATGTACATCAAGGTACAGATTAGAACCAGCTCTCCTTCCTCTCATTCGATGGCATCCCTACAAACAATTTTGAACAAGTTATTAATGAAGATTGCCAAGAAAGAAAAAAGAATAACTCAGGTGTACATTTCACCAAATGCAACAGGCCAACAAATCATGATACGATATTCTGGGTGCCTGTAACTGATTACGTGAATTTACTGAGATTTATTTTACATTTAGAGCAGTATCTGCTATTAACAGATATGCAAGCAAATTTTGTTAGTTACCTTGACTCCTTTAACTTGTAGAATTGTTTGATTTATGGGCTCCAATTGTTCTGTAGGTAAGGCAGCATCAACGAGTTCAAGGACGCTACAAAGTTGCCCAAAAAGATATGTCAATTATGGAGTTCAGATAAATGTCATTATCATCAATAGCTGCGTCATAAGAATGCTAAAACACAGCTAAACAGGTGACATAAGAATGCTGAATGCAATCAATCAAAGATAATACGAACATTATAACATTAACCTGTAATGAAAACACAGGTATTAAATAAGTAAAATAAATGCAAAAGTTTATTAAATATACCAAATTTTCAGCCAAAAACGAAAAGAAAGAAAGCCTATTTTTTGTATTGATTGATGCCATTGACATCTTAGACATTAAAGCAAACAGTATGCTTGACTATTTCCATACTGATTGATACCATTTACCTCTTGAATTGCTGCAATTGCTGTGAAAGCTTACAATCTTAAAATAACACCACAACAAAGCAAACAATAAGAGAGATGGAGGCAACAGGCAATGCACCTCTGGTATCCAGTTTCCAGCCCAGCTTTCAGAATCATTCCTGAGACAACCAGTCCAGCAAGAGGATCTAAAAACTTTACTCCAAGAATAGAGCCTCCTAGATCACCATGGACAAGGCATAAGGTCATTCAGTGTTCACTCATGTACAATTCAATTTAAGGAAATCCACACAAATCACTCATATACAATTCAATTTAAGGAAATCCACACAAAGAGACTTAAACATTCAAGGGAGAGAGACAGACAAGGGAGGTGAAACTCGTTTAGTACGTATACAACAACCAACCCGCCAACACAATATATACAAATAGAGAGAGAGAGAGAGACTTTAAAGGTAAAATGAACCTGAAGGAGTCATGTAAATCTCAGTACTTTCCTTTTGCCAATAGAATAGAATAATTAACCAATCAAAAAATTCTTAACCAACAAAAAATTTTATTTTCATTATTAGCACAACTTGAATCAGCCAAGTTAAGAGATAAAGAACAGCAAAGATGCTAAAGCTGCCTATATTCATTAGCTATCATTAAATTTAAAGCAAGGATTTAATTTCCCATTGCTTACCAAGCTCATAACAGGAAAACTAAAAAAATACAACCAAAAAAGAAGCCTTCTTACCAACCCCAATAAGTGCAACTACCGATGAAATCGCATCTGCACGGTGATGCCATGCATTTGCCATCATCAGTGCACTACCTTGCCTTTCCCCAGCTCTTTTTGTTATCCAATAAAGCCTGCATTTCAACATACAGAAATCAATACCAGAAATCACACATGCAAAAAAAGAAGTTATAAGAAACGAAAGTAGAATAAAGCCAAAAGGGAAGCTCAATACCCTTCTTTAATACATATTGCTATAATGGTCATATCCAAAGCTAGAATAGGGTGATCCATATCAATTCCATGATGATGGCTATGCCCGTGAACCAATGAATGACCATTAACAGCTTCAGGAGCAGTGGACAGTAACCCCTGTATACAGGGAAGGTTAACTTACTGTGAGGTCCAATCTAGTTTCAATCCAAATGCAACCCCATTTTTATCAATCAATATATATTTCAATTTTTTCTTTTTTTTCCCCTTTAACATTGAGTTCTATTTTATTCTTATCCTCTTTCAATCATAAGTTATAGGAAGAAAGACAAAACCAATCATACAATTAGGAGCTCTAAAGCATGCCAAGCAATTCCACTAGCAGTAGCCAAAAGCATACAAGAAATTCCCAGAGCTCCAAGAGTTTCAAACTTACCATGTCCTGAGAATAAAACAAGGACAATTAAGAAACCTAATAATTTTTAAAAAAAAAAATCTTATAAGCATAACATTCATATTTCATAACTATGACCAAAAGTAAGAAAAATGGAGTAGTTTGTAGGTACAATCATAAGTAACCATATGGGTGTTCTTTGTCCTTGGGAGCATTTGCGGCTTTGAATGACCATAAAGCAATTCCACTAAGAACCTACAAACAACACCACCAAGCAAAAATTATATTGCTCGACTTCAAAGATTCAATTAATTAAATAAACCTCCTAGAAGACTTATGTTTTTACCACGTCCGATATCGAATGGGCGGCGTCGGCAATGATGGCGGTACTTCCAGATAAGTAGCCAGTTAAAGCTTTACTAGTAGCTAATCCGATATCCGCTCCCAGACCCAAGCGAAATATTTTCTCGCCTTCCTTGGTCAAATTGTGGTGGTGGTCATGGTGACCATGAGAATGACCCAAATGCCACCGTCTGGGGATGTTGTAAATGGGATTATCAGAGAAGACCTGAGGGGGGTAAATTTGAAAATGGGGATTGAGGGACTGAATTACAATGGGGTAGGGGTGTAGATTTCTGGGTGAAGAAGAGAGTCTAGAGAGGTATGATCTGAACATGGGATTTAGATTTTGGAACCTGAATCCCATCCTTGTTTCAGCGGTTTTTGCTCCAAAATTATTGAGAAAGAAAATTGAATTTTCAGAAACTCATTTGTTTTTATAGATAATAGAAGGAATCCGGTGCTTGATTGGTGAGTTTTTTATACCATGAACCCTTCATATCAGATTGATTACTATAGTTCGCCAGCGTTTAGTCCACGCATCAATTTGTAGGCTATAAATGGCCACACGGCCCACAACAAGAATATTTTTTTTGGTAAAAAGATCTCTCTGGTTCCTCTTAATTTTAATATTGAGCAAATCAGTCCCACTAAGAAATAACCAGAACAATTTAATCTTTATCAATTTTAAATCACAATGTTAAATTTTTCATGAATTGCACATATTTTATATGATATAGTAACATATTTAGTGCTCAAAGTTTATACATTTCGTCAATTTAATCTTGATTTAACAAATTTAAACTACAATATTTACACATTCTATCAATTTGGCCCAATTTAACAAATTTAGCTCGCAACATTTCAAAGATTAAATTTCTTATCATACCAATTAAAATTATGTACAATTGATAAAAAAATTAATATTGTGATTAATTATTCTTAATTTCTCAAAGAGGATTAAAGCATTCAGACCAATTTACTCAATAATAAAATTGAAAGAGTCCAAAGAGGTTATTTCCCTAATTTTTTTCCTTATGTCTCAAAACGCTACCTGAGTCAAATGTCTAAAAGTTGGATAAAATAGTTCTACAAAGCCTTACCTATCGATTCTGATTTTAATTACCAAATACCAGAACTCTCAAACCAAAAGAAAATGTATCGACATGCTCCCCACTCGTCCGACCTTTTACCTTCCATGTCCGATTGAGATTTGGTTACGAGTTGCGAGATTGATTACAACAGATTCCCAGGCTAAGGTCCTTTAGGGTAAATTATGACAAGTCCAACCGAATTTTAACGTTTTGAGACAAAAATGGCCCAGTCTAAGCCACGGCTAAATTTAACTGTTAGTCCCTGAAATAAACTGGCAATTTCTTTTCTTTTCCTTTTTGTTTCTTTTCGTGTTGCTTATCAAATTGAACATCCAGAAAGCTGCAATTGCATTTGCAGTGTCCAGCATACAATGACGTCCCGCTTGTCCCATTGGGTTTCCATTTTCCACATACACCCACCAAATGTTTTTTATCATTGTAGGACACACCCACTGTGGACGAAAAGCCTGGGATTCTGAACCCGAAGGCCGACATTGGCAGCAAGCCTGCCTTGTCGTCATCTTCTGTCACGCCATCTATTTCCCTGTCTGTTCGGGTCTCTATACCCAGATGAATTTCCTTGCCATGATGGCCTATCAGCTCTATAGTTCCACCCAGAATTCATTCTAGGTTCCATGTAGTTCCTTCCTGCAACATACTCTGATGACCTGTTTGGACTATTATCAGGACTCCATGACTCAAAACCTTCATTACCCGCATACTCTTTTCCCTCCCGTGGAGGATCTGTTCGCAACTGGGGATGCATAGATCCTCCAAACGATGATGCATTATAATTGTTTTGATTAGCCTGTGAATGAAGATTAGAACCCAAACTCTGCCTGCCTCTCCAAGGATCAGGCATTGGACCTAAGTTTCCCACTGGCGGTCTAGTTGAATATGGATCAGATGCATGGGGTACTTGTGGTTGTAGCTGCGCTGGTGTTTGTCGCTGTGTCAATGTTGGCATCAATGGAGACGGAGAAAATGAAGTGTGCACCTTTTCAGGTATATGAGGTGCCATGGACATCGCTGCGGTTTTCACATTCATGGTTTCGACCCACATCGAAGGACCAGCTGCAGCTGATGAGTTTGTTAAAGAGTTCACAAGGGATGGATTTTTCATGGTTAAGGCTATATCGGAAGCCGGCAAATTAGAAGGGTGACCATGGTTTGAAAATGCAACATTAGGAGAATGTCGCTTATCAAGGGTCGTGGCATTTGATTGAGGCAATAACTCTGCCATGGCTGCTGCAAGCTGTTGAGCTAATGAAAGGCCATTTGCTTCTTGTTGAGGTGCCGCCATGCCAGAGGCAGAAAGCCGTTCAGCAACGGGAATTGGGGTGACAATTCCAACGGAAGCTTGAGCAACTCTGTTTCCCACTTGACTATGCTGTGAAAAAGGGTTCCTGACCGCCTCCGGTCTCCATCCACTCTGCAAATTAAACATATACATTAAGATCAAATTTAAAAACAATGATAATTTGCCTACTTATATAACGCTCATATAAAAAAAATGATGTCATAAAATCACAGATTCCCTGGCTGTATATCCTGAACTGTAGCAATGATAATGAGGTGCAGAAATATAGTTGCTTAGGCCAGGTCAACAAAAGTGAATGCATCCTGACTTTTCCCAGACAATCCATAAAACTGAACCCACATGGCCTGATAAAACCTGTTCTATACCATCTGCCACGTCTTCATATCTGGATGCCTGTTGAAGATATCCATCGATGATTGATATGAACCATTCGCTCTACCCCATGTGGATATCTTTAGATTAAATTGATTCCATTTTTCTATTTAAATTTTCTCATATATAATAATTTTCCACCAGAT
The DNA here is from genome assembly GCA_025698475.1 of Gossypium anomalum. Lineage (NCBI taxonomy): Eukaryota > Viridiplantae > Streptophyta > Magnoliopsida > Malvales > Malvaceae > Gossypium > Gossypium anomalum. The sequence continues at coordinate 16,731,320 of CM046963.1, read as the reverse complement.
TAATTATATTCTTTTTTTCAGTGAATGCGGGTTCCTACATGTAGTTTTCATTTTTAATTATGTATGAAATGTGGATCCCCCTATTGAAACTGAAAATAAATTCTTGGTAGAAGCCTATTATATCACGCACCGTTCCAGGATTGGTCGATGGTGTTGGGGATGGAAGAGAGACTTCAACTTTCTCTTCCACATTTTTACCAGTATCAGCCCCACCAGCCTTAATCATGTCTAGTAGCTTCACTGTTTCTTCACTTGTTAAGTTGCCAGCTTGGCCAGAAGTCAAGGCAAAAACCAGAGCTGGGTTTTTTAGCAGTACAGCTAACAACTCAAGATCTGGCTCAGCTGAAACGGCACCACCAGTTTGGGAGGTAGAAGGTTCCAGAGTAGCTGCACCATTAACATGTTCACCGTGGGTAACCTGTGTTTCAGTCTCATTATCAGGTGGCTGTTCAGTTGGGATTTCTGGGGTCAGTGAATCATCATGGTCCATTTCTCGATCCCATGGTTCCTTGGGGTTAGACGGTATCTCCTGGTTCGTGTAATAGAAAGTTTCCCTCTCTCTACGGTTTCTGTTTTTCTGCACATGAACCTCTTTGCTACTCTCACCAGCACCAACGCTCCAAAGGTCGTTGATTTTTACTTCTGCAGAAAAAGAAATGACAACAGTCTGAAACCCCGCAGATCAATTAAAAAGTGAGATGACTCAGTGTGACTCCAACAAAAAGAAGAAACTGAAGATTTAACAAAACAAGCTTAGAGAGAGAAAGTGTGAGAATATCAAATTCATGCTGTGAGGAAGCCTTAGCTGTTTAGCTGTCTTACACATTGGCTAGTTGGGATGGTCATTATGAGAGAAAATAAAAACGAAACGATGAGATGAGTTGAGATGAAGAACATCAAACGCAATTGAGTCTAATTATCTGCCACCTTCAACTATCTTTATATCTGAAACTTGTATCATGGCTATCTTTATATCTGAAAATTGTATCATAGTTCAATAGTAACTGACTCTAATTATCAAATAAAAATTGTTCTATTACTATCACTGGCTTAGAATACAGAGAACATTACAGGCAGATTGAAGAAACCTGTTCTTGTTAATATTATCATTATTATAATATCAAGAAGAATTTGCTGGTAAGAAGCAAAGCATGTAAATGGAAGTTGGAGTGGCTTGAAGCTCATCACAAGAAATTTTCTCTACTGTTGTGTTATAGCAACATATCAATTCCTTAGCATATTTTGCTAATACAATAATAACTCTTCAAAATATTCAAGATTTGTTTCCAAAATCATAACATATTTGCTTTGACCATATCAATTCCTTAGCATCCAGATCTCAAGTTAAAAGCATAAAAGAAAAACCCTTATTGCAATTAGTCGGATAATTACACCTTGGAATCACTAGTTATTCAAGAGTGAAGCTCTATAAGGCTTCAATCAATCTCAATTGAGCAACCCTTTGAAGAATATATTAAATGACTGCACTTTTATTGGTCAAGCAACAGCCTTTTGGCAACATCTGCCTTGGAACAAGACACTGATTTTAAGCAGCCAGCATGATCCTATTGAAGTAAAAGAATACTCCAATCTCCATAGTTTGACAATGAAAACCTGGTAGAGATTGGACTAACCACTGTGTTAGCAAAAGATTCTTGAAAATTTTATCTACCATGACTAGCCGTCACTAAAGTTTTAAACCAATGATTTTCATTTTCTCTGGTATACCTTTTTGATGTACAATTCGCCAACGTGCTGATGCTAAAAACAAATTAAAAACAATCAAAACACAGAAACTAACTTTTGAAATAGACCAAAAATCAATATATACAGTAAATCAGAATCCTAACATTTTCAAATTTCAACAGGAATATTTCCACCTTGACGGTACAATTATCATCACATATCAATGATATTTCTAGATAAAGAGGGGAAAGCGCATAGACAACAAAACCAATTCCCAACCGTCGAGCAAAAAAAGAAAAAAGGTTTTCGGGTTGTCAACCATTCCTATTGGGAAAGAAGGATAGAAAAGGAAAAATATTGAAAGTAATGGGATGGAAAATGAACCTTCCTCCATTGAGGATGTTTAAACGGCATTCACTACCGTCTAAAACAGTTTGACCATATCAATTCCTTAGCATCCAGATCTCAAGTTAATAGTATAAAAGAAAAACCCTTATTGCAATTAGTCGGATAATTACACCTTTGAAACACTAGTCATTCAATAGTGAAGCTCTATAATGCTTCAATCAATCTCAATTGAGCAACCCTTTGAAGAAAATATTAAATGACCGCACTTTTATTAGTCAAGCAACAGCCTTTTGACAACTTCTGCCTTGGAACAAGACACTGATTTTAAACAGCCAGCATGATCCTATTGAAGCAAAAGAATACTCCAATCTCCATAGTTTGATAATGAAAACCTGGTAGAGATTGGACTAACCACTGTGTTAGCAAAAGATTCTTGAAAATTTATCTACCATGACTAGCCGTCACTAAAGTTTTAAACCAATGATTTCATTTTCTCTGGTATACCTTTTTGATGTACAATTCGCCATCGTGCTGATGCTAAAAACAAATTAAAAATAATCAAGGCACAGAAACTAACTTTTGAAATAGACCAAAAATAAATATATACAGTAGATCAAAATCCTAACATTTTCAAATTTCAACAGGAATATTTCCACCTTGACCGTACAATTATCATCACATATCAAGAAAGATATTTGTAATTTTTCTTTTTTATACTTCAGATATTTCTAGATAAATAGGGAAAGCGCATAGACAACAAAACCAATTCCCAACCATTGAGCAAAAAATGAAAAAAAGGTTTTCGGGTTGTTAACCATTCCTATTGGAAAAGAAGGATAGAAAAGGAAAAAGATTGAAAGTAATGGGATGGAAAATGAAATTTCCTCCATTAAGGATGTTTAAACGGCATTCACTACAGTCTAAAACAGGGTATTAACAGAAAGCAAAAGGCACTAATGAAATACACTAACGCAAATTTACCTGGTGGTATGTGCCATGGGATTTTGACCTTCTGGCATTTCTCCCATGGAGACTCCTTTGCAGCCACAGGCTGTTTCGGATCAAGAGATGTTTCCACCCTGCTAGAAGTTTTGGGGGGAAGTACTACAGGTTTCTTTTGTTCTTCAGCTGGGTGGGAAGGAACTTTAGAAACTGGTCGAGAAAAGCTGGCCTTAGAAGGTGAAGATTTGTTCAGACCTTCACTCTTCACTTCATTCATCCCGTTAGAGGAGGAACCAGTTTTCCCATGTTTACTCTGCATATATAGAGCACGCATTTTTGCTTTTTGGATATCATCAGCAGACATAGGGCGACTTTGACTAATTGGTACTGTTCTTGTCGTTTGAGAGTTTTTGCCAGCCACTTTTTGCCCCGGCTGTTCCACTAACTGAACCCTCCTACGTTCCCTGCTGTCTGGACTAGCTAAGGCACTGTGCTACTCAGAAAAGAACTAACAATTGCATATACACCATCTTGCGTGTTTTAAATTAATTAAGATGGATCAGTAAAACAGAAGAATAGACAGAAAAGAAATTCTAGTAGATGGATCATATCTAGCAGTAACTGAATCAGAAAAATTCTAATTTCAAAACCTGCATATCCTCACCCCACCCGGCGCCCCAACCCAAAACAAATTAATGATAATATCCAAAGTCTTAAAGGTGAAAAACAATTGCCACACAAACAAGAACTCCAAACTCTAATTGGGGGGAAAAACAGACGCCAAGCCTACCTCTCATAAGGTAAAAAATATATAGTTATCAGTAACCTGACCAAACGCAAATAATGAAGGGGGAGGGAACAGGGAGTATCAGTAAACATAACAAATGATGACAAGGATACGAGAACTGGAAACACCAAGGAGGTTCTTCTTAGCGGAGTCATCCATGGAAGCTGGTAGCAGTTTCAAAACTTGTGGAGACTCCTTCCTGAATGAACTATTACCTTTATTATCTCCACATTACAAAATACCAAGAACGACAACCAGCATATAAGCATCAGTTACAAATATAAATAAATTCCACACCTGACATTAGAGGTTGCAAGAGTTCCTTCCTAGAAGACCATTAAAAATTTATTAGGAAAGACACCAAACAATCATATAGCCATTTGAACACATTTTATTTAAATTTTCTATACTTACAGAATTGTAAACATTTGACTGCCAGGAGCCATCACCCATAATTTCACTAATACTGTAATCAGAGAGCAATAATAGGCATTAAATTGAAAGAACTCAAGCAAATATAGGAGACAGAGATGTAAACTTGCCTCTGCTTCAGCAACATCTCATTCTGTGTTTCAGTAGAGGACCTCAAACCATTCGGTTTCTTCGCAGCTTGGCTTCTAGCAAACATTTTGCTCCACCGTGATATCAAAAGCCTTGCCCTGTTTGATATGTCTGATCTTCAAATCAGATAAATGAGATCCAGGGTGCCACAAAGCACAAAAATAATACAGCTCAGCAGAAAAACTATTTTCACCAAAATGAAGATTATCTACAAGTGGATTTTTTATCACATATTGTACTTTCTTACCATCTAGACAACAATTAGGGTGTGCTTGGTTAAGTGGACAGTGGAGGGATGGGAGGAGGGAATGGAAAAGTAGGAAGAAAATAATTTGGAGTAATCTTGGTTGGGAAGAAAAGTGAGAGGAAAGAAAATAGGAGAAATGATCATTTTCCATCCTAATACATAAAAATCAATCCTTCCAAATTGGAAGGATGAGAGGAGAGAAAATGAGAGATGTATATGTTAGTTCAAAATTATGCATTTTTCAAATGTTTTATTTTCTTTCCTTCCATTTTTCAACTCTACCACGCAATGGATGTTAAGAAAAGTAGTTTTCTTTCCATTTTTCCATCTCTCCTACCAAGCACACCTATGGAAAGAAAAATTATGTTTTCCATCCCTCTAGTTTCCTACCCTTTCAATTTTCCATCATTCCAATTTTCTTTCCACTCTAACAAGCAAAGCCTTAGTGACCAATAAGAAAAACTATATCCACTCGGATATTCCATCAGTTGTTTCCCTTTCTTCTCAAACAATTATCAAGGATAAAGTAAGAAACCAAAAGCAGCCACTAAAATGGACTCCAGTAGCAAGAAAGACTGTTGGCATTAGTCTTCCCAGCATTTCACTCTGAACAATTAACTTCAAAGATTTGTGTTGGGGGGAGGGGGGGTGGACAAAGCATTGGACCAGAAAAGTTAACACAACATTAACAAAATATGAACGTTTCAATAGGGCCATATATCATTATCAGAAATAACACATTGGTTAAAATCTAAGATGATCCAACCACACTGAGACAAACACAATGATAAGGTACACAGAGAAGAAAAAGCAGAAGAATTAAATTCCAACCAACAAATGCATACCTGAAAACCTGTACAAACACAACTTGTTAACACTTTGCAGTATGGCGGACATATGTTCAGGAAGTGCTTTTTGTAGAGGTAAATGAGAAAGAACCTACATTCCAAATATTAACTGTAACCTTGGTAAAGTTACCAATACAGGAACACATAAATCATCTGTATATAATCTATTTATACCTTGAGGATGATCAAGACAACAGTAGTTTGTTCTTCAACAGCTGCTTGACTCAACCAGGTTGCTAAAATCATCACACCCCCTTTATTTAAAAACCTGCAAGATAAAGAGACACTACTAATTCAAAGAACACAAGCAGCAGTATGCTGACTGTATTAAGTTTCCTTGATAAGTACCAATATAATACTGAAGGATTTTGTATCTGCAAGATCCACTCCATCAGTTTCACCTGCCCGGAAAATGTTTCTTCTTTATGCATCTTACTGAATATGTTTTCAACAAAATGCTTATCCAATTCGTCTATGCCAGTAGGAGAATCGTCCTGTGTCGAGCATGATGGTGTTTCTTCAGAACTCACAGGGCCAACAGAGTTTAAGGGAACCGGCTCAACTGGTATAACAGCTTCAGACCCGGTTGGAAGCAACCCATCTTCTGCTTCTTTACAAGCATTAGATCTTAACGCTTTCTCCCTTGACAGCCGAACCTGCTTTCTCACCCTAGTGCGTTGGCTATTAAAAAAATCACGCACCTACAATTTAACATTAATCAATCAAAAGGCATTCTCTGGAAGACAGTATGATGGGAAGCAATTGCATGTTGCTATATAACAAAAAGTTGGAAGTAGATAATTGAATTTACATTAATTCTACATGACGATCGATTAAAATAACTGCAAACCGTTTCTTAATATCTTGTACATCATTGGCCAGAAGAAATGGACAAGAATTAATGTTAAAAACTACACATGATATCAATTATTAAATATATATACCTGTGTGACAGTAACACCAAATTGAGCACTAATCTCACGGGATTCTTTCTTAGTAATCGCATCTTTAATGGAAAAAACAGCTTGCATATACTTTACAGCCTTAGGGTTTAGCAAATCTCTTGGTCGTTTCCCTGGGAAAAATTATTCGGTAATTTAGATAGCACTGTACAAAACCACGTCCTAATTCATAGAACATCACCCATTCTACATTAGGAAATAATCGCACATCAATAACCACAAAGGAAATCAGCTGAAGCTAACAATCTCAAAATAATTACACAATTACACCCATGACTTCGCTAGGAAATACTAAAGTAGCTCCTAAAAGTATCTCAAGTGAGCCCACAAAGCAACTTTAGCAAATACTCACCAATTTTTATGGACAAAGCACCAGCTGCCTGCAAAATGGTAAATAAAGAATTTAAAATCTTATACATGGGGTTCTTTTTGTCAACTTTGACCAAAGGGAGAAAAAAACTAAATTTTGGAGTGACGAACCATTTCTTGGGCGAGAGGATTGACGCCGGTGAGTTTGCATTGTGTAACAACAACGTTCTGAAGCTGGTCGATCTGGCTGTGGAAGAGCTCCCTCTGAATGTCTATGAACTTCTGAATAGACTCCACGGTGCTCCCAATCTCTAGCTCTGCCAGATTCTCTTTCAACACATCCATCACCTACGCTCCAGATTGATAACTCTAAGCTCCACGGACCAGATCGATGCCTACCTCGCATTGGAGTTCAGGGCATCAGTAATTAGGAGAACAAAAATAATTAAAAAGTAATTAGCTTTTTTTATTATTCGATTGAAAACGAATTATTAGGGTTAGGGTTTTGCAATTTAGAGAAAGAATATCGAATTGAGAAGATAGAGAGAGCAGCGAATAAGGGTACAGACTAGGTAGAATAGTAAAGCCCCGAGAAAAAAACTTTGTAGGCATCAACCACGCGCTGAAATTACCGCGGGCGCGCGTATAGTTTACTCTAGGCCAACCTTTTTTTTAAAGAAAAAGAAAAAGGCAAAATTAAAGAAATAAGCTGAATTTTTAAGATATTCAAGTATTAAGGCCGTTTTTCTTATATAGATTTATAAGATTATGTTATTTGTATAGAGAGAAATGAAAATATGTCCTATAGGATGCGTTTTCAAGTTAAGAGTAGCTTTTCTCTCAACAATTATAATACTCAATAGTCATATTTTTTTCTATATAAATACATCTAAACTTTATTCTTTTCAATTCAAACTCAATTCTTAATTCTTAATTCTCTTGATAATTTCATTTTAAATCTTTCTTTGAATCCCATTATTTTCGTAAGTTATTCCTTATAATTTATAAAATAGCAAATCTGTTTATTCGTTTGGATTACAAGCACATCTCCTAAATTCAATTTCAAATGGGAAGAAAATATTATTAAATTATTAAATTTTAATTAGTTAATTATTATGTTGCTAAGATTATTAGTTTTTTATGTTTATATACTCAGGCTGAAGATCGAATTTTTGAGATATATATACACAGTTTAAGTAATAGTGCATCGATTGCCATTTGTGGACACTTGCGAAATATGGGATTTTTATACATGGCTCATATGTTAGGAGGACTAAATTGGATCCCACACTTATCAATGTTTTGGTAAGAAGATAGAGACCGAAGACACACATCCCATATTCCTTGCAGTAAGTGTACAATTACACTCAAGGATATTAGTTTACAACTCAGTCTACCGGTCAATAAGGAAGTCGTTACAGGGCCAGTGGCGAGTGCCGATTGGAATGCAACATGCAAGTAACTACTAAGGAATGTACCGAAAAAGTTTAGGGGTAGTTGGATCAAGATGGGATGTTGGAGGACAACTTCAAAACTATCAAGACTTCCATGAGTGACATTAAAAAAGAACAATTCACGCGTGTATTCATCTTGAGGTTGTTTAAGGGTCTGCTTATACCAAATAAATATCAAATTTTGGTACATTTAAGGTGGCTCTTTCTTTAATCACGGGCATGGTATCGACTATCATATTTACGCCCTTGAATGGACCCCCTTATGAATTCCCACTCATAACATGGTAAAATTCATTTGATAATATCATTATCATAATATTTTTTTCACTGTTGTAATTTTGAAATAATATATTATTTGAATAAGTGGAACAATCGCATGAGACACACATGTATACCGACTGAGCTCGAGGATATCCAACTAGCTTTAGATTAACAAACTAAATAGGAGGTTAGTTTATGAAATTCAAAGTTATATAATATTTATTTTAGCATTTGAAATTAAATATTAAGTACGTGCTAAAATTTATAAATTTGTACTACAATTTGTATGGATGTTATATACGAATCCGAGAATTCAAGAATGCGTCCCAGTCAAAATTTTGGCTAATCACAACATGTGACATGTCAAAGTGCCATTGATTGTTTTTTCAACGGTCGAGATGCACGAATCCGACCGAGTGATGCGACAGCTTGAGTGTCACAACGTATTCTGCCACCACCCAAAGAGCTCGATGACTTACACAATATTAACTTTCGGGGGAGACTCAAGGAAGATTGGCCAACAATTCCATTATAAGTATATCGAGATATGGTAGCATAGGTACGATTACTTGCGAACGCGTAAACCATTTCTCACACCGGAATTGGCTACATTTCTATATTACATGGATTGGTTCAGGTATAACAAAAAGTCGTATCTACTGCCATGTGGGAAAATAAGTAAACAATGTCACCGTAGGAGGCCAATATAAAGGCCCATCAATTTTAGGACAGAAGAAGATGTTGCGGAGGGATTAACATCTGCTCAATCTCTACAGGAAGACCCGATTGTCGTGCAAACTTTCAATCAGTATGGTTCACATATTTTGCATCATATTACACGCTGATGTTGCCAGTAATACCAATGTATCCATTATTGCCGAAATTCCCACATTTTATCCGCAATTAAGTTATTCAACATCATACAATTATCCACTGATAGTGTTACAAACACCCCCAACATCGTTATTCTACCGAGGTGGGTCATCATCACAACCGCTTATTCATACAAGAGGAGATGTATGGTAGGTGGCTAAGACCTAGACCCAGTCAACCATAGAAAAATGAGATGAATATGGAAATCAACATCAATGTGTACATGAAGCTGAGACAAAGACAATGAGGAACCGCCACCTTAACTTTTTCGATAGAACCCTAGGAGTACTCGATGCCTACTCAGTTGTGGCACACATTCGGTATGCCGATGATAGTTTTTTTGTAATTTTTCTCAAATACTTAATTATTTAAATTGTTAAATTTTAATCTGCGTTGTAATAAATGTTTCCACCCATAATGCACTTATTCCGCTTTCATTGACACCAAATTGTGTACTTTATTTTACATCCTAAATGTACACTTATTTATAATCTACGCAACAAATTTATTAAATTAGTTTGTTTTGTACCATATCGTATGGTTAATTTGAATCTTTTTTTCATTTTCGTTAATTTTTCATTTAAGTTTTTCTCCGTCCATTTGTTAATTACAATATTTTCAAAAAACAATGGTTTGCTCACAAGTTACGAGAAAAGATTTAAAAATATTTTATTTTGTATTGTAATATATCTTATTTCAATACTTAATATTAACTTACAATTTTTAGAAAAATAAATAAATAAACAAATATATTGAATTTATAGGTTTTTTTTTTGTATGTTTGCTTTTTTTTATGTTTATCAATGAATGAGTTAGTGTTTTAATTAGCTCTTCTCCTCGATGTTCTATCCAGGTGTGGACATGTTGGCTTGGTATACCCTAGGTTCCTATAGTAACTGCATAACCTCAGTTGGTCTATTCGCTCTTGAATATCCATATCGCTTTGTATCCGAGTTGAGTTCGATCGACCTTTTGGCTTGCGCTGTAAGTTAATATCTGGTACCAACTCGAAATGAGTGTGCGAGGTAGATGGCCACATGCTTTCATTCGGGGCAAGTGGGACTTCAGATTTCCAAATATTATATGTGCGTTGTAGTTTGTAAACTTCATCAAAGTAAGTCATGCAATCTACATGTGTCGAGGCACATGCCGCAATTGCATGTGTGCATGGATAACGAAGTGCTTGAAACCTCCCACGACCGCAGGTCCTTCATCTTAAGTCTACATTGTACACTCCCTCGATAACTCTTTTGTCTTGTCTATGGAACTCTGTAACCCAAAATATTTGATTTGGACACAAGTGACACACTGAAGACATTAAAGTCTCTCTTTCTGCATTTTCTCCAATATCTTTCAACACTGACTCGCACCAAATATCATCGCCTTGTATCTGTCCTTCGTATCTTTCATCCCACTTTGGAAATAAGGCTGCTAATCCAATATACATTTCTCTGACCACCAAGGTTATCAATAAATGATGTGTCCCCCTCAGTGCAAAATTAAGGCATTCTGCCAAGTTCGTTGTCATATGCCCGTATCGTAGTCCTCCATCATACGATTGCATCTACTATTCCTTGGGTATCTCATTAAGGTACGTCGCACCATGTTCGTTTACAACCCGTAATTTCTTTAACATTTTATGGAATCGATGTTGGACGAGCTGTTACCTTGTTGATAACTGTAACACCCCCTACCCGTATCCGTCGCCGGAATAGAGAAGCACAAAACACTTACAGATAATTTAAATATATTTTCATAACAACTTGTCTCGATTTCATACTATTTCATATTTAAGCTTTATTCACCAAAGTATTTGAAATATCATCTTTATGCAAATAGCACACATGAGGTACATAATTCCATAATTATGAATGAACACATTTATCAAACATATTCTATGTTTTTTTTTTATATATATCATAGTTTCATATTTCCATGTATCAATTATCATCACTTCCTCTATTTCAGACAAATACGTGTAACAATTCATAAATATGCAATTTATTAACTCTTCCCTCCAATCACGATTTAAATTGTCAAATCACTTATTGAGCCCAATTTCAATATTCACTAAAATCTATCATATAAATTTGGATGTACGTATTCATCAATAAATTCCATGTACAGATATCATCATCTCATATTTCCACATACATTTACTTTTCATATTTATGAATTCAAATAGCATATACAAGACATACTAATGTATTTCAAGTACGCTTTCATGATATTTCATTTTGAATTCAGATTATTTCATATTAGAAGTTTTCTCATTAACTCATTTGGAATACCAATTCATACTGATAATACACTCAAGGCGTAGAAATATATAATCACAAATGAACTCATTCATCAACCAAGTTTTATGCTCATGTATCATCAACTCGTATACTTACCAAACTTTTTCAAATTAGTGAACATCTTACGGAATTGGTCTGCATCGGTATGCACTGAATTTCACTGATAATCACTGATACCATAGCATAGCTGTGGTCTTTTCACTAGAATGCCATAGTTCAGCTATGGTCTTACCTCTTCACTATCATTATGCCATGGTGAAACCATGGACTTATCCATCAATTCATCACTTTTTACTAAAATTCCATATCTCAGACATAGTCTTACACAGAAATCACTTGTCACTTGTAGCCGGAGCTACCACTGTTCACTGATCAGGTAGCCAGAGCTACCATTTTTCACTGATCAAGTAGCCGATGATCAGGTAGCCGAAGCTGCCACTTTTCACTGATCAGGTAGCCGATGATCAGGTAGCCGAAGCTACCACTTTTTACTTATCATTTGTCCTTGATCAAATAAGTGTAGTCGTAGCTATCACTTATCACTTATCACTTTCATTTGTCCTTGATCAGATAAGTGTAACCGAAGCTATCACTTATCACTTTCACTTGTCCTTGATCAGATAAGTGTAGCCGAAGCTATCACTTATTACTTTCACTTATCCTTGATCAGATAAGTGTAGCCGAAGCTATCACTTATCACTTGTTGCCATGGTCCAACCATGGTCTTTTCCTTCAATTCATCTTGTCACTGAACTGAAGTGCTCAATTTGATCATTTATTCAATTTTCATGCTTTTACATTATTCACGATTTTATCATCAATACATATGAAATAACATATCATGAAATTCATAAAATTAACAAACGATCACTAAAATTTAGCCATATAAACTCAGAAGTTCAATTTTTGTATTATAACAATAATCATAATTTCATAATAAATATTCCAAATAAAACATTATATCATTTCTAATTCAACACTTATCGATTATAATCGGGCATGTGATCAATTTATACACGAGTCATTCATATATTTCTGTATATTTTTCCTCCTCCTCCTCTCCATCCATATCCTTAGTATAAATAACACACTTGTAAGTAACATTATCCATAAATTTCACTATTTACTTATGTGAATATTCAAGCTATTAATCCATGTCATAGTCACTAAATTATTTTTATCTTGAGCTACAGAACTCCAAATTAAGATCCATAAATTTTTCCAGAAACTAGACTCATATGTCTTCTTACCATAAAAATTTCATAATTTTTGGTTGAGCCAATTAATACAATTTATTTATTGAAGTCTCCCCTGTTCTGTTGTCTGACAGTTCCGACCCTTCTTCACTAAAAATTAATTATGTCCTCGTACAAGATTCAAATGTTGTTCCCGTTTATTTCTCTTAAAAATAGGCTCATTCAGGATTCTAAACATATAAATTTAATGTCCTAATTATTTTTATCCATTTTTTTATGATTTTACAAACTTAGAACAGGGGAAACCGAAATCATTCTGACCTTGTCTCACAAAATTTATCATATCTCATGATTTACAATTCCATTGCTTACATCATTTCTTCTATAAGAAACTAGACTCAATAATATTTAATTTCATATTTTATTCATCCTCTAATTCTATTTTTACAATTTTTGGTGATTTTTCAAATTTAGACTACTGCTGCTGTCTAAAACAATTTTAGTGCAAAAATGTTAATTTCCATTTTGCCCCAAATTTCACAATTCATACAATTCAGTCCTGCTCAATTAATCTCTAAATTAAGCTAATTTTCTCAATTAATACTTTTCCTAGACATTATAAGTTATTTCATAACCATTGAAATTCAGAATTACCACATAAAACTTTAACTTCAAACTCTTTTACAATTAGGTCCCAAACATTCACTTTCTACTCAATTCTTTCAATAAAATCAGCATATAAACAATTTAAAGCTCTAATTCCATGCCAAATCATCATATAATTCCAGCACATATTCATATCAACTTTCAATTTATTTCATAGAATCAAAAACTAATGAATTCAACAAGTGGACCTAGTTGTACAATTCACAAAAACACAAAAATTTCAATAAATAATCAAGAATTGAACTTACTTGAAGTAAAAATATGAAAAAACAGCTTAAGGGAACTCTTCCATGGTGATTTTGCTGATGAGAATGCAGAAAAATAAAAAAAAATCTAGATAATTCCACTTTAGTCCTAGCTTTATTAAGTAAATTTTCTAATTTTCCAATTTTACCCTTAATTCTCCTTATTTTCTTGCTGATTTCATGCCCTTGCCGTCCAGCCCAAATAAATCTTGGGCATATTTGCCTCTTAAGCCCTTTTTCTTTTATCATTTAAGCTATTTAATCATTTCCCACAATTTTACATTTGATACAATTTAGTCCTTTTTGTTCAATTAGCTATTAGAACTTTAAAATTTCTTAACGAAACTTTAATACTAACTTATTAACACTCCATAAATATTTATAAAAATATTTATGGCTCGATTTAAAATTCTCAAGGTCTCGATACCTCGTTTTCGATTCTAATTGTTTTAATATTTATTTTTAGTACACTATTCACTATTTCAAAATTTTTCCTAACTTCACATTTAACTTATACTCACTAAATTAATAATATTTCCTACTCATTTTTCAGATTTAGTGATCTCGAATCACTGTTCTGACACCACTGAAAATTAGGCTGTTACAATAACAATAAATATTATATTCACAAAATGCGACCCAATATATATGTTAAACGGTGATATAAAAAATACAAAGTATAGTGTACCCCTGTTAATGACATGTGGTCGCTCCGCATCCTTATGATATCAGCCCATATAGTTAGACCTTATATGTCGTAAACAATATCAATATTGTGCACGGTCTTAGAGGCTTGAATGTCGATCGATTGCAATTTGTATTCTAGTTTCCGTATCGAAAATGATGCATATATTGGGTTGCGACACAACACGCATTATCAGATTAGTCAATAAGAAATCCCAGTTATCTTTGGATTCCTCGGGCGTTATTGAAAAAATTATTAGCAGGATTTTGCAATTACCATCATGTGCAACAACCAACAACAATCGACGTTGATATCTCTCATACATGAATGTGCTGTCAATTTGTACAAATGACTTACATTTTCGGGTTTAAAGATTTATTTTTTTTTCTTTGAATGAGACAGTCATAGTTTTAAGTTATGTTTTGGGTTCACGGTGATGCCGTAGAGCTCTGTGACCTACAAATTTCACTTGCCGTGTGAAGATAAAGCTATCACCTAAAAAGTTGAGATCGCATTGCAACTTAAGGTTCAAGTTGACGGTGATTATACAGTCTTAAGTTGAAGTGAAACTAGGGCTTCAAATGTACAAATGTTATGCTGTCAAAGGATGAAGCATAACTGGGGCCTTAGTTGATAGTGGTTATGCGGGAACGATAATAAGTTTCATCCCATCAGAGGAGGATGCTTTATAAAACCCATACATAAATCAAAAACGAAAAACACAAGGGCCTTCTAATATAATCAAGTAATTCATTTTGTCAATCTCCATCGAAGGCGGTGACCCTATTACTAAAATTGGCGACAGAATTAGGGGTAATAAGATTTTTTTTGGGGACGAGTTATTGTGAAGTGTAGAAAAGATGAAATGTGAATCGAGGCGGCAACGATTGTTTCACGTTTCATATTTTCTGCACTACACAATTACTCGTCCCCATCGAAAATTTTATTGCCCCCAATTCTATTACTAGTTTTAGTAATAGGGTCACCATCTTCGTTGGAAATGGGCAAAATGAATTACTTGATTATATTGGAAGACCACTATGTTTTTCGTCATTGACTTCTGTATGGGTTTCATAGAGTATCCTCATTTGATGGGGTGAAACTTGTTGTCGTGTCCACATAACCACTGTCAACTAAGGCCCCAGTTATGCTCCATCCCTTGACAACATAACCTTTGTACAGTTTAAGCCTTAGTTACACTTCAACCCGAAACCATATAATCACTACCAACTAGGACTATAATATCTTGATTTTGGGCCTAGTCGAAATAGTGGTTTCGTGACCACAAAATCCAAGATAGAAATAATTATTTTATAATTATTTTAAGGTCTATGATATGATTGCATGATTGTGTGAAAATTTCGTGAAGAAATTTTACGCATAAAGTGCTTAAATTGAAATTAGGGACTAAATCGAATAATTTGCAAAACTTGCATTCTAGAAGTTTCTAGTATGAAATTGTTTTGAAATATTAATTAGGAGGTCTAAAATAGCAATTTCACCAATTTCTAAGTCTATGGACAAAAATTAGACATGGATGGAATTTTTGGAAAGTTTAGTAGTAAGGGCATTTTGGTCATTTAGGGGTAAAATGAATTAAAATACAAAATTAAAAGCCAATTTTGCTCATCTTCAACCCCATGGCCGAATATAGCAAGGAGAAACCATGTCTATGGTTTTTCAAGCTTCCAAGCTCGATTAGAAAGGAAAACTAAAATTCGGGCTAAAATGGGGAAAATACCAAGTTGTGGACGAAATGGTAAAAGTAGCCATTTTCACATACGAGGTAAGTTCATATGTAAATGTTGGTAACATAGTTATTATTTTAAATGTTTTTATGTTATTTAAATGATATGATAATTATTATGAAATATTATATTCGTGATAATTGTTTGATAATATGTCAAATTATGTGATATACTTGGAAAATGTGAAATACTATCGAGTATCGGTATCGGCATTCCGTAGAAGATGGTTGAGACACATGATTGGGAAAAAGGTCCCGTTGAACCTTAGGAATGGATTAGGATACAAGTGACATTCATTGGGATATTTGAGCATCCGAACTCGTTGAGTTGAGTCCGAGTTCACTTATGGATGCGAATGTCCGAACTCGTTGAGTTGAGTCCGAGTTCGAGAGATGTAACTAGGCATCCGAGCTCGTTGAGTTGAGTCCGAGTTCACTTATGGATACGAACGCCCAAGCTCGTTGAGTTGAGTCTGAGTTCACTTATGGGCGGGTTACATGGTAGCTTGGCTACATATGTGGCACTTATGTGCAAACTTTTCGTGTATCTGAATTATATTCCGATGTGTTCAACGGGTAAAATTCTACTCAAATGGAGGAATACTCGAGATGAAAGGGACGTATTGGCAAGTGTTGTGAAATGGATACTTTGAACAGGTATGTACTTAACCCTCGGGTTGAAAACTCAATATAACAATAATATGGTAAGATGATAAATGAAAATGTGATATGAATGTCTCGGTGATGATCATGCAAATGATGTTTATGTTTACTTATATAGTTGTGTTACTTGCTATTTGCATGTGAACTTACTAAGCATTTGTGTTTACTCTCTCCTTTTCATTCCTTGAAGCGTTGACAAGCCAGCTCGAAAATCGGAAACGGTCGGAGGCACGCTCACACTATCCGTATACCATCTTGGCATAATGGCTTGTATATTTTGAGTATGGCATGTATAGCATTATAATCATTTTGTATATATGGTCTTATGATATGGTTATTGAGTGGTATGGAAATACTTGGTAATGATTAGCCATCGGAATGGCTAATCATGATCATATTTGGTGTTATGTATGCTAAATTGCTAGCTAATCCATGAGAACCATGAAATGGGTAAAATTTACCATAAAATAGATTCGAGACAAAGAGAGTGACGTGAATTTGAAAAATCACTAAAAATAGTAGAAATGGAATTAAATGATGAATAAGTTATGGAATTGAAGCTTGATGAGTCTATTTTCATATGGATGGAACAAAACAGGTATATAAGTTATATTTTATGAGATGTTTAAATTTTTGTGAAACAGGGCAGAGCAATTTCTGGATCCCCTGCTCGACTTTGAAATTCACCATAAATTTTTCAAAGATAATTAGAAGTCATGATTTATATGTACAGATTCCTTATTGAGTCTAGTTTTATTAGAAATAAATGGCATAGTCATTGAAACTCTGCATACAGGAGATATCTGATTTGTAATACACAGAGGTTAGAGCAGTCGAACCCTAAAACAGGGGAGACTTTAACTAATAAACTGTACTAATTTGCTTGACCAAAAATTCTATAAAAATTTAGTAAATAGATATATGAGTCTAGTTTCAGGGAAAATTTACGGAATTGGATTTCAAGTTTCGGAACTCGAGATATGAATTTTTAAGCGACTGTGACGCAGATTACTAGCTTGACTGAAAATTTTAAAAAAAAATTGTTTGAGCTGTTTAAAGTAATGAATTAAGTCTATTAACACCTCGTGTTCGAATCCGGCGACGGTCTCGGGTACGGGGCGTTACATTTGGTGGTATCAGAGCCAGGTTTAGTCGGTTCTCGGACTAACTTAGCATGCGTAAAAATTTAACTATACATGCCACTGATCTGTGATAGTGTGATGTCTTCCGACACATATGAGTACCGTCTTATTTAGACAGGGTACTCTCTAACCGAGCTGCGCCGACCATGTTCAATGTTATGTGAAGGTATTTGAGTAAAATTATGATTATGATAAGTCTCGGTTCAGAAAATTATGAATAAAAGTTTATGATACATATGTGATAAATATCCATATTTGCTTAATGCTCATATGATGTAGTGTATATGGCTTACTTGATAAGATGAACGGAATAAATAGAAAGTAGTAGAGGTATAAATAAAAGTCATAATATTATGATATGAATGAAAATGTCCTTGTCTTGATTTGGACGTCGAATGTTAATGAATGCTAATGATATATAATTTTTATGAGATAAAGGATTATAATGAAATGAACTTATCTATGTTAAATTGTTGGACTGAATTATATGATTGTAATGAAATGTACATGATGCACGAAATGAAAGTTGTGATTGTGATGTAAATATCTATGTTTGTTTGGCCCTATATGATGTCATGAGCATGAATTAATTTAATTAAATGAATGGATAAGTAAAGCTATCTAGAAAACATAGAATGTATGCATAAGTATATTGTCTAAATGGGACAGTAGGAAAATTTGTGTAAGCCAACATGAATGTTGCATTGCCTGAATGAATGACATGATTTTGATGATGTTGCTATGATGATGGAAGTTGTGTCATATGTGTATGTATAAGAAAGTCGAGTCGGAGGTCCTACAACCCCTCCCCTTACCAAGTGGTACTTATAATGGAATTTCATGAGATTTGTATTGAATAAGTTTCCGATTGAGAACCCAAAGAGTTCAAATGATAGAATAATTATAAGTATGATCAGAGATTGAAAATGAGGTGATAAGTAAAGTTAGAGCCAGTAAAGTATCGGATTGACGTAAAGATTATTGGAGTTATGCACTGTCCCAATTAGAGAAGGAATTCTCTTTGGTAAATTGAATTACTCAGGTGCAAGGTCGAGAAAAGTGTAAATCGAAATTTATTTAGAACCTGGCCTTCTTTAGTGAATGGTTTAATATGAAATTTGTGTGCAGAGAACTAGTTGGGGAAATGATATTTGAAATGTGAACTATCTCGAGTGTGTGATTATGACTGGACAGATTTAGCAGTCTCTTTTGAGATGTTCTATGTGTTTACCCGTTCTCAAAAATATTTCTATGGCTATTGATCTTCTGAAGAAATTCTTGTTATATGGGAATGCTTCTAATTCTGGTGTTGGATGAAAGCATTGGTAGTCTGACTGGTTTATAATTTATATTGCTCTATTTCATCGGGTATTCTATTTCATTTCGTCTGATAAGAATTGATGAGAGAATACATATGATATTATAATTCTGTTTCTTCTACTTGATGCTTCATCTGATATATATGTATGGGAAGATATATTGATCTTGTTATATTTGATTTCAGTGGGATTAAATGATGTCTTCTTTTGGACTTTCTTTCTTTGAAGAATTATCGGGGTATTCTATATTTTCTCTGTGAATTTGGTTTTCGATTCTCCGGCATAGTATCGTATCTTGGGTTTCTTTATCCCGGATCTTTTTATTCGGATTTCTTTATTAGGGTTTCTCTATCTTGGATTTCTTTATTCGATTTTCTTGTTATCTTTGTTCCATAATTTGTCAATTACGACTCATGTTGAAGTGCGTTCTTCACTCGTGATAATCATGTCAAATATGACTATACTTCTAATTTGATCTTGGTAATGTGGTGATTTTAGTATTGGGATTTTTTTCTAATTTACGTGTAAGGATTTGACATCGATAAAGGCATAGGTGATAAAAGCGAGTTTGATCGGTATGGTGAATTATTTATTTGAAAGATTTCATGTGACAATTATATCGTAATTATTTTCTCAAGTCCGATAATAGAATTTCATTTTTGTCTTGATAAAAGAGTAAATAGTCCGAACGAGAAGTGTATATTTATTATAAAGAGTGGATATTAGCTAAAGTCACTACGAATGATAAGGTTTTCATCTTATGAAAGCTAAAAAGTTTATTACATGTTGTGAGTTCGGATAGATGAGAATATTGGCAACCAAGCGCCTAAACTAGACTAGTCTATATTGAGCAAAGACTTTCGACTTTCAAGAATGTATTGTTGTATGAATTGTGATGTGTTTCAAGACGGTGAGGTAATGTGATAGTTTAGAGCATTCGATGTTACATAAAACTGAGTTGTTAAAGAGGTTAAAAGTGAGCATTGGGATCTATCAAAATTATCCTTGTCAATGTTGATATTGGGATGGAAATGAGAAGGATTATTCTTGAGGCCATATCGTAATTATTTCTATGGCGAGAAAGAGGAAAATGTAATGTATCCTATTCTTAAATGCTTGGAGAAATCTATAAATCATATCGGTATTGAATGAATTCCTACTCATCGATTCATGGAATTTTAGGTCTCTTTGATTGTTGGATTTCTTGGAATTGTGTCTCCATTAATCAAGTTAAGATCCTGGTTTTATGTCATGATATCATGGGAAAGCGAGAAGGGTTGAAAATTTAAAAACAGTTGAGAGTTGAGGACTGTAAGCTTTTAGACCATATGAGAAATTAAAGAGATGTATTGGAGGTACACCTAAGTGAAAGTTCTTCAGCACCGAATATGAGATTAAAAGTGAAGACCACTTTTTCAGTAAGATTTTTGGGACGAAAATCCCTAAAAGGGGGGAGAGTTGTAATATCCTGATTTTGGGCCTAGTCGAAATAGTGGTTTCGTGACCACAAAATCCAAGATAGAAATAATTATTTTATGATTATTTTGAGGTCTATGATATGATTGCATGATTGTGTGAAAATTTCGTGAAGAAATTTTATGCATAAAGTTCTTAAATTGAAATTAGGGACTAAATCGAATAATTTGCAAAACTTGCATTCTAGAAGTTTCTAGTATGAAATTGTTTTGAAATATTAATTAGGAGGTCTAAAATAGTAACCAATTTCTAAGTCTATGGACAAAAATTGGACATGGATGGAATTTTTGGAAAGTTTAGTAGTAAGGGCATTTTGGTCATTTAAGGGTAAAATGAATTAAAATACAAAATTAAAAGCCAATTTTGCTCATCTTCAACCCCATGGCCGAATATAGCAAGGAGAAACCATGGCTAGGATTTTTCAAGCTTCCAAGCTCGATTAGAAAGGAAAACTAAAATTCGGGCTAAAATGGGGAAAATACCAAGTTGTGGACGAAATGGTAAAAGTAGCCATTTTCACATACGAGGTAAGTTCATATGTAAATGTTGGTAACATAGTTATTATTTTAAATGTTTTTATGTTATTTAAATGATATGATAATTATTATGAAATATTACACTCGTGATAATTGTTTGATAATATGTCAAATTATGTGATATACTTGGAAAATGTGAAATACTATCGAGTATCGGTATCGGCATTCCGTAGAAGATGGTTGAGACACATGATTGGGAAAAAGGTCCCGTTGAACCTTAGGAATGGATTAGGATACAAGTGACATTCATTGGGATATTTGGGCATCCGAACTCGTTGAGTTGAGTCCGAGTTCACTTATGGATGCGAATGTCCGAACTCGTTGGGTTGAGTCCGAGTTCGAGAGATGTAACTAGGCATCCGAGCTCGTTGAGTTGAGTCCGAGTTCACTTATGGATGCGAACGCCCGAGCTCGTTGAGTTGAGTCCGAGTTCACTTATGGGCGGGTTACATAGTAGCTTGGCTACATATGTGGCACTTATGTGCAAACTTTTCGTGTATCCGAATTATATTCTGATGTGTTCAACGGGTAAAATTCTACTCAAATGGAGGAATAATCGAGATGAAAGGGACGTATTGGCAAGTGTTGTGAAATGGATACTTTGAACAGGTATGTACTTAACCCTGGGGTTGAAAACTCGATATAACAACAATATGGTAAGATAATAAATGAAAATGTGATATGAATGTCTCGGTGATGATCATGCAAATGATGTTTATGTTTGCTTATATAGTTGTGTTACTTTCTATTTGCATGTGAACTTACTAAGCATTTGTGCTTACTCCCTCCTTTTCATTCCTTGTAGTGTTGACAAGCCAGCTCGGAAATAGGAAACGGTCGGAGGCACGCTCACACTATCCGTATACCATCTTGGCATAATGGCTTGTATATTTTGAGTATGGCATGTATAGCATTATAATTGTAACACCCCTAACCCGTACCCGTCGCCGGAAGGATTAAGGAGTATTACAAAACAAGCACGAGATTTCATTTAACAATATTATATAAATACTAAGTTCGATTCTCATAAACATTTAAGCCTTAATCGAATATCAACCATACATACACATTAACCACATAAAATACATATAATAACTAAACAAGCCATTTTCGCATGGCTATACATATATACAATACAAAAAAAAAGAAGAAGAAAGTACTTAATTAACATCCAAAAATCAACCCTGTACATGCCATTATCAATGTTCAACAAAAAGAGTACCAAAAGGGCTTAGATAGTGTGGACGACTTCGACTTTGACACTCCCGAGTCCGATAGCTGACGAACAAAATCTATAAAACAAAGAATTAAAGCAAAAGAATAAGCATTTCGATGCTTAGTAAGTTTTAAGTAATGAAATCATCTAAAAGAGTAGCATAATAATATCAAGTTTGTTTGTTTCATCCCTTGGCCGAATAGAAACATAACTAAGGTACTACTTTTATCACTCATATCACAAAGGTGAAATCAATATATCCAACTAAATTCAGTCTATAGCCGAATATGTTCATCTCAAATTTTCATGCCAATCTCATGCATATACACATACATCTCATATTTGTGAAGTTGAACTCTCTAATTCGGAACTCATACATCATAATCAGATCATAAACGTTCAAATGATTTTAAACAATGGTTTAAGCATACCTACCGAATTTCGTAATCCTAAATTAAAGATAATCATACTCTCAACGAAAGTAAGTTACTTACTTGGTTATCTTACGGTAAGTAGCACATGTGTTTAAAATTGTTTTGACATGTATTATAAGTTTTCTCGTATGAATACTTACGGGTTTTCAACCCAAATATCATGCCGGCACAGACGCCCTTCGGAACCAAGCCCGATTCTTAGCACTGGCTCAAAAGCCCTTCGAGTCCAAGCTCGGATTATGCCACTGGCTCGAAAGCCCTTCGAAACTAAGTTCGGTTACGACATTGGCTCAAAGCCCTTCGGAACTAAATCCGGTTATGACACTGGCTCAAAAGCCCTTCGAGACCAAGCTCGGATTTAAACCCCGATTAACATTCACACGTATATATATATCATATCACATTTAGATATCATTTCTGATACTTGAATACAATTACAGCATGTTTACTAACCATATCTCATTCAATTCACTAGTCCTAAACAAATAACATGATCTCGTTTCATTAATCCACAAGATTTCTATAACCATTCGGCTACAAGTAAATACTCTACTTATTTATTCGTCATGTAACGCGAGTAGAACCATTAGGTTACAAGTTATTTATTATGCTCATATATTTATAATTGCTTTATCAAAACCTAAGCCAAGTTCCATTACTCAAAGACTTACCTTGTATCTTTCTGAACAAATTTCGGGTTGGCTATTCCGCGACTTTAGCTTTTCCCTTATCCGAGGTTGCCCTCTATGCTCTTGAGCTTTAATTCAATAAATTTTAAACTAATCATTAATCAATTATTCAAGTATTACTTTCAGAATATAATACATATATATTCGACATTTCACACATCTGATTATAGTGTTTATAAGAAATCAATAAGCAATTCATTAGCAAAAATTTTTTATCAATGTTTACTATATAATCACAATTTCACTATAAGATGAATTCCTGAGCAACAGTCATTAAATTACTTATAACTGGAGCTACGAAACTCCAAATCAATGGCCGTAAATTTTCCTTGAAAATAGACTCATTTATCTAGTATCCATAAAATTTTCATAATTTTTAAATTTTTAGTCTAGCCAATCCATACCAGATTTTTCCTAAAGTTTCCCTTGTTTCACTATTGACAAATCTGACCATTCTTCACTACGAAATAAATTTCTCATTGTATAGAAATCAAAATATGTTTTCGTTTATTTCATTTGAAACTAGACTCACTAAGGAGTCTAAGCATATAAAATTTATTCTATGACCATTTTTATACATTTTAAAATGATTTTATAAAAACAGAACAGGGAATCTAGAAGTCATTTTGACTCTGTCCCACATTACTTCAATTATTTCATGATAGGTAATTCTTTTACTTTTACGGTTTCTATTATAGAAAACTAGACTCATCAAGCTTTAATTACATAATTTATTCAGTGTCTAATTCAACTCATACAATTTATGGTGATTTTCTAAAATCACCTTACTGCTGCTGTCCCAAGTAGATTATTACTAATTCACTCTTTCATACATTCTTTGCATACATATTATTTAAGCATGTATGTCACCAATCAATTTCATTATATATATATCTATAAATTTACTTATACATAATATCAATACCACATTGTGCTCAAATCATTTTTCAAGTTCAATTTCATCAAGCTTCAACCTAACTTAACCTATAATAGTTCATAACAAATTTAAAGCACATACCTTACTAAATTTTATCATAGTCCAAAATCAGCCATAGTACATTCGGCCATAGCATAAACACAAATACATTTAACTTGATTTCTTCATGAAAAATTAAGGCTATAACCGAATAGCCTTTAACCATTTAAACTACAAAACACAATTTATAACTTCAATTTTTTTCAAGCTTATATCGTAAGAGTTTCTCCATTAAAATTTTCAATGCATATTCGGCTATAACACAAACACTTAATCTTTACAATTACAAATTCAAAAACTTAACATACTTTTATAATCTCAACCAAATAGAGTACTTTTATTGATTCACAACAACACATCAACATAACATTTCTAAATGAAAAATCCGCTCATGACCGATTGCTCCTATAGCTACCAAAATGAAAATTTGCACATGGGTTATGGAGGAATTAAGAAACTATCCTAAAACACACAAGAAATTTCCATCAAAACACTTCAAACATACCTTAATCAAAGCTAGGAAGGAGTAGCCGAAAGTTTGTTTTCCCCCCTTCTCTTCTTGAAATTTTCGACCAAAGAAATTAAAGGATGAACCAACTTTGGTTTCTCCTCCCCACTAAGCCATTATTCTTTTATTTTTTTATTCTTTAATTCATTTAGTTTAAATTAATGTTAATATAATATACACATAATATATATGAATCAACTACATGGCCGGCCACTAAAGAAAAATGGAAAATTTGACATGCAAGTACATTTTTTTTGACATCATGCACTATTAGGTCACTTTTACATTAGTCTAACACATTTCATATTTGTCTCACATAAGTCCCTACTAATAGATTTTACATATACTGACCAAATTAAAGTATAAGACTTTCACATATTCATATTCACATATAATAAACATAAAATATGATGGCTAATTATTTTTATGACTCGGTTTTGTGGTCCCGAAACCACTTTCCGCCTAGGGTCAAATTAGGGTTGTCACAATAATCATTTTGTATATATGGTCTTATGATATGGTTATTGAGTGGTATGGAAATGCTTGGTAATGATTAGCCATTGGAATGGCTAATCATGATCATATTTGGTGTTATGTATGCTAAATTGCTAGCTAATCCATGGGAACCATGAAATGGGTAAAACTTACCATAAAATAGATTCAGACATCAGTAGTGACATGAATTTGAAAAATCACTAAAAATAGTAGAAATGGAATTAAATAATGAATAAGTTATGGAATTGAAGCTTGATGAGTCTATTTTCATATGGACGGAACAAAACAGGTATATGAGTTATGTTTTATGAGATGTTTAAATTTTTGTGAAACAGGGCCAGAGCAATTTCTGGATCCCCTGTTCTGACTTTGGAAATTCACCATAAATTTTTCAAAGATAATTAGAAGTCATGATTTACATGTACAGATTCCTTATTGAGTCTAGTTTTATTAGAAATAAACGGCATAGTCATTGAAACTCTGTACAGGGAGATATCTGATTCGTAATACACAGAGGTCAGAGCAGTCAAACCCTAAAACAGGGGAGACTTTAACTAATAAACTGTACTAATTTTCTTGACCAAAAATTCTATAAAAAAAATAGTAAATAGATATATGAGTCTAGTTTCAGGGAAAATTTACGGAATTGGATTTCGAGTTTCGGAACTCAAGATATGAATTTTTAAGCGACTGTGACGCAGATTGCTAGCTTGACTGAAAATTTTAAAAATAAATTGTTTGAGCTGTTTAAAGTAATGAATTAAGTCTGTTAACACCTCGTGTTCGACTCCGGTGACGGTCTCGGGCACGGGGCGTTATAGGACCTTAAGTTGCAATACAATCTGGGTTATCAGGTGATGATTTAATACTCACATGGCAGATGAAATTTATAGGTCACTGAGCTTCAGAACATCACCATAAATTTAAACATACCTTAAAACTATGACAAAGTCTATCTCAAACACAGACAAAAATAAATCTATAAACTTTTAATTTCCGATCGCAATAAAAAATAATTTTACACAAAATGAAAACGCGACCTGTAGAATGCTTTTTTATTTCTCTCTCCAAAAACAACATATCCATGTAAATATGAAAAAATGGTAAATCCTTAAAATTTTAAAAAAATTCAACATATATGTTTAATTCGACCCCATTTCTCAATCCATTTTATAGAAAAGCTTACTTGCTCAACTCTTTTAAATTAAATTGTTGCTTTAAAGGTGGTGACACCAACTTTTGGGGTGGCCATGATTTTTTTACATTTTGTATAGTTTTATTTTATTTTTAATTTCAGTGTGATTTTGTCCATATTTTTATAGTTTTATGTTGTTAATAGTTTAGTGGTTTTATTTTGTTTACATTTTTTGTGGTTGTTATTTTTGGCGTATATATAAGATTTGTCGACATAAGTATGCCGCTAGATCTATTAATAATCATTTTCAAAGGACTTTATTATGATTGGTACTGATGGTGATAGATCTAAGATGAAAAGGAGGAGGATATATTACCTCATACTTGGCCTTTTGGGTATCATTAATGTGATGGGTCTATGGGGCTTTTGATATTTTGTTTATTGGTGTTCATCGTCAGGTTAATTTGATGATGGCAATGTTAGAATGTAAAATTTAACAATTTGATCAAGTTGATGCATCTTTAGTTTATTTTTAAATTATTCCAGTAATGTAGTTATTGTCAATTTGCCTTTTTTTTAAGATTATTTTGTAAACATGACATTTGTGCATTAATTTGTAATGGTTTATTTATCTTTAGTATCATATATCATGTGTTTATATTTTTATTGTTCATAATTCCTATTAATAACAATATTTTATTAAAAAAATCTCTTTTATTCTATTGTACATAAAATTATATATCATAAATCAAGTTTTTTAAAACTTTTTAAAACTAGAAAGTGTTGAGCATAGGAAAGACTGCAGATTTCAAATTGTCGTGGTCACGAAACTTGAATATAGACTATTAAAAAGTTTTTTAAAATTGAATCCGCAATAAAATCATCAAATTTTGGTTTCATACTCCATTAGTCCGATTTTAATTAAATAAATTATTAAAAAATTTTAAAGAATTAAGAAATGAAGAAATTCGGTTGAAGAATCTGTTGAATTAGTTTTTTACTCGATTCAATCTGTTACTAGTGATTCGTCTGAAACTCGATTCAGAATTCAACCTACAAGCATGCGTCAGTAAAACAAAATTTAAAAAAAAAGGGTGAAAAAAGACTTCAATTAATCCTAAACTCATGAAATTTGTCAGCAAATAGTAATCCTTCCCAAGCAGGCAAGCAAGCAAGCAAGCTTCTCTCCCTTCTCTTTGTTTCTCTCTTTCCCTCATATTTCACTACCTGTTTAACCCTTTCTCTTGTATATAAGTTTACTTCATATTTCCTTCTCCGATTATACTATTCTTTGGTGGGGGTTAGGTTTGTTTGTTTTCCTGAAGTAGCTCAATTTCGATCGTATCTCTGGTACGTTTATTCCGATTTCTTTCTTTCATTTCTCGATAGGGTTTTGCGTCCCTCTATTGTTTGTGTGTCTCTGTGCGTGATTATTTTTCAAATTATTAACGATTGATTCTTGGTATTTCGCAGTTCTATTTTCGTTGTGCTTATTTGCAGTCGGTGATCTTAGTTTCTCGGTTATTTGGTTGTTTGTTTTGGAATCGAAATTGATTATAATTGTTTTTAATTTATTTTATATTTTGTGTGATCGGCTATATGATTATTGTTATATTCGTGGGAAGTGACATTGTTTTAATGATACTTTTTGTTTTAATGATACTTTGCGCTTGTTGTTGCTGCTTTCTTTTTTGCTCAAGACTCTGTTCTTCGTTTTTTACCTGCTTAGCTTGTTGTTTCGGTATTTAATTTTTCTGTATGGAAGTTTCTTGTTGCTCAGTTTTTGTTTGTCAATTTTCACGGTAGGATTCCAGTTAATTGTTGTGGTTTTGATTCTTTGATTTTCCAAGTTGCTGATATATTTTGTTTTTTAATATGCTTTTACAGATTTTAATATTGAAGAAATCTGAACTTCTCTTGCTTAACGATGGAAAACAAGACCATTGGATTGGATAAGGGATGGGATTATATGCAGAAGGGAATCACAAAGCTGAAGAGGATTTTGGAAGGACTGCCAGAGCCTCCGTTTACCTCAGAAGAATATATGATGCTTTACACGTATTCCCCGTTACACATTTTAAGTTTTCTTGATTGTTTTCGGAGCTGCTTATTTATTTAATCAGCTGCTTTTTTTTTTTTTTTATCGTTGTCATGGTTTCCTTAATTTGAACTACTACAGGACTATCTACAACATGTGTACTCAAAAGCCACCTCATGATTATTCTCAACAGCTCTATGACAAGTATAGAGAGGCATTTGAAGAATATATTACTTCAACTGTAAGGAATATCTGTTATGTCACAATCATTTTGGTTGCTCACTGCTGATCTATGTAGACAGACTAGTGTTTTATGTAAAAAAGTTCATTTTGGAGGCTTTATTTTAATGCTACGAGAGTGATGATAGTACTGCAATTGTTCCTGTCTTTTTGAAATCTAATAGAAATCCTTATTATTCTATAAAGGGATTTTTCCAACATCTCTTTTAATTCCTATGCCTGGGACCAAAAAGGATGCCATGTTTCATTTATTCTGTTTAAGCTTCTATATGCTGGAACTTTGGTTGCATTTGTTTGACGATGTATGGGTTATACTATTGTTTAAAGATTGTAGTTACTCTTTTGCTTTGTTGATGGGTTTTTAAGATTGTAGTTACTCTTTTGCTTTGTTGATGGGTTTTTAAGATTGTAGTTACTCTTTTGCTTTGTTGATGGGTTTTTAGGCTTGTGGTTTTATTGTTGGATACTGTGTAAATTCTCCTTTTAATAGTTTTCTTCTCAGTAGAAACCCTAGGAAAGCTATTTATCCATCATCTTCCTTGTTTGATAAAGATGGTTTTTGTCTCACATTTCCTCCTTTTTTCTGAAAAATAAAAATAAAAATCAGGTTTTGCCATCTTTAAGAGAGAAGCACGATGAGTTCATGTTGAGGGAGCTTGTTAAAAGATGGGCGTACCATAAAGTAATGGTCAGGTGGCTATCACGCTTCTTTCATTACCTTGATCGCTACTTCATTGCCCGAAGATCACTCCCCACACTTAATGAAGTTGGGCTTACCTGCTTCCGAGATCTGGTTTGTTATTAGTTATTCTAGTGATGCCTTTACTGAAAACTGCTTATGCTGTGATAGTTGGATTTTGAGAATTGTACTGCCCATTGTTTCAAATATAGTTTCAACTGATAGTCTATGATCTGTTTTAATAATTTCAGGTATATCAAGAAGTGCATGCTAAAGTCAAAGATGCTGTGATCTCCCTTGTAAGTTTACATCATTGCATTATGGGTAATCATTTTAGGTTGCATTTTCAATAAAAATGAAGAGGAATTATTACTTTGTTTCAGATTGATAAAGAACGTGAGGGAGAGCAGATAGACCGAGCATTACTGAAGAATGTCTTAGATATTTTTGTTGAAATTGGCATGGGACAAATGGATCGTTATGAAGATGACTTTGAAGCAGATATGCTTCAGGATACTGGTGCTTACTATTCACGGAAGGCATCAAGCTGGATTGAGGAAGATTCTTGTCCGGATTACATGTTGAAGGCAAGTGCTTAAGTTTTATTGCATTTGTTTACTTTAGGTAATAAGTTTTTTACCCTGATTAACCTTGATGGTTCTAACAGTTTTTACTTTAATGATAATTTCAGTCTGAGGAATGCCTGAAGAAGGAAAGGGATAGAGTGTCACATTACCTGCATTCAAGCAGTGAGACAAAATTGTCAGAGGTTAGTTGAATGGTTGGAAATTCATGGCTTTATGAAGATATCTTTCTATAATCTTAAGTGTGGCTTGATTGTGCACTTTCTTATTCATGAAGGGATCTTTTTATTTGTCTTACACTAAAGGTAACTCAAATTATTGGTGTTTAACATGTGAAAGTTGTCACTAAGATGTTACAAGAATTCTCTTCTGGACATAAGATCTGATTGTTTTATTTGTTTTCTTCAGATTATCGGTTGCATGTTTCTGACATATCCAATCACATTAAATAATGTGATAAGAATTAACAGAGTTCCTATGAAGACAGCTCTATAATCCATGGGGCATTATATTTATAACTGTTTGTTCTTATCCAGAAAGTGCAAAATGAGTTGTTGGTTGCATATGCAAATCGTCTACTAGAAAAGGAGCATTCAGGATGTAGGCCCTTGCTTAGAGATGACAAGGTATTGTTCAAAATTTTTCGTTTGCCAGCACTACTTACTAGTATGGCTGTTTGCTTTGGCAAATGCATACATTAGATACTTATTTGGCGTTGTTTACACTCTGTAGGTGGAGGATCTTTCTAGGATGTACAGGCTTTATTGTAAAATACCTCGAGGCTTGGATCCTGTTGCTAACATATTCAAGCAGGTCTGAATTCTCTCTTTACTCTATTCTGCGAGCTAAATGGTCATCTTTCTCATATTACTTCTCTTCTTGTTCAGTGATCAACTGAATTAAATCCTAAACGGAAAAAGAAAGAAGAGAAAAACCATTAAAAAAATAAAAAAACACTTAAAGCATTCACACAGGTATTTTGTTTTTGCAGCATATTACTGCTGAGGGTACTGCCTTGGTTCAACAGGCGGAAGATGCTACTAGTAACCAGGTCAATTTTATTATTATCCTCCTTGTATAGCAAGATTATTGCTGGATATAGTTATTATTTTATCTTTTGTCTAAAGGTAGTTCAGAAGAATTTTGCTGGATAGTAATTGTGTGCTTGTGAGGAGATGAAATAGTTTTCTTTTAAACTAACAGACTTTTGTGTTTAAGCATATCGGTCTGATATGGCATTTTGTTATCGTCTCTTATTGTCGTTTTGCGGTTATCTTAACCGTTAAATTTGATATGCCTTTCACTTGCCCACTACAAAATTCCCCTTGTTATTTCTCTTTAGGAGAAAAGGGAAAAAGAGTTGATTCCAATTGCTATAGACTAAGATTTTCCCACCATTGATGAAAAAATATTTGATAATCTACTTCTTGTTGTTTCTAATATTCACCTGTGTCTCTAAATGCTGATAGTCACTTGTCTTAACAGGCCTCAAGTGCTCCAGGTGTGCAGGAACAGGTAAATATCCCAACTTTCACAGCTATGGATTCTCTTGAAATCACTATAAATCTTATTACTTTGTGCTGTTGTTATCATCAGGTACTTATCAGGAGAATAATTGAGCTGCATGATAAGTATATGGCATATGTGACTGATTGTTTCCAAAACCATACTCTCTTTCATAAGGTTTGTGTCGCAGTACCTAAATTTGTAATATGGATTGTTTTCAATTATTTCATCTAAAACATGCATTCTGGAAATGTTAATAGGCCTTGAAAGAAGCTTTTGAGGTATTTTGCAACAAAACTGTTACTGGCAACTCAAGTGCAGAGCTTCTAGCAACTTTCTGTGATAATATCCTCAAGAAGGGTGGAAGCGAGAAATTAAGTGATGAAGCCATTGAAGAAACACTTGAGAAGGTGGCTTATTGACATTTTGATGCTAAATTAATGGTGGTCTGCAATTGATTCTGAACTATCTCTTTGGTTTCTGCAGGTAGTTAAGCTGCTGGCCTATATTAGTGATAAAGACCTCTTTGCGGAATTCTACAGGTGAGGCTATTATTTATTTTCTTTGTTCAACTAGTTTCATATATGCCTGTTTTTTAAAAAAGAATCTTAATGGAATGTACTTACATAGCATATTTTAATCCTAAGTTTCTCGTGTGCAATCATTGACAGGAAGAAGCTTGCTCGGCGACTTCTTTTTGATCGCAGTGCTAATGACGATCATGAAAGGAGTATTCTGACTAAGCTAAAGCAGCAATGCGGTGGACAGTTCACCTCAAAGATGGAGGGCATGGTGAGTTGGCCTGTTTTTTGCCTAGTTTATCTGTCTGCATCGACTATGGTTTTAATTATGATCAAACTAGTCTTCTACTAACAGGTTACAGATCTGACATTGGCAAGGGAAAACCAGGCCAACTTTGAGGACTACCTTAGGAGTAACTCAGCTGCTCATCCTGGGATTGATTTAACGGTTACTGTTCTTACCACAGGATTCTGGCCAAGTTATAAATCATTTGATCTTAATCTCCCTGCTGAGATGGTAATGACTTGGAACATGTTACTACATGATGACAGCATTAAATTTCATACTCCACGATATGTTCAGAAAATTTTATTCATAGTTAGGAATATCATTGTTTCAGGTTAAGTGTGTGGAGGTTTTCAAAGGATTTTATGAAACAAAAACAAAACACCGAAAGCTTACCTGGATTTACTCTTTGGGAACTTGCCACATTAATGGCAAGTTTGAGCAGAAGACAATTGAACTGATTGTTTCAACATATCAGGTAAACAGACTCCATAAACTGTGCACTTTTAAATAAAAAAATTGTAATTTGGGTTAGATTCATGGTTTAGTGTTGATTGTAGAATCTGATTTCCAGTTGCCTATGTAAACAGGCTGCTGTCCTCCTGCTTTTTAATGCTTCTGATCGGCTGAGCTATTCAGAAATTATAGCTCACTCAAACTTGACCCATGACGACTTACTCAGATTATTACATTCGTTGTCGTGTGCCAAGTACAAGATTCTAAGTAAAGAACCAAATACAAAAACCATCTCCCTCGGTGACTACTTTGAGTTCAATTCCAAGTTTACTGACAAGCTGAGGAGGATTAAGGTTTGGGAAATTTTGCCACTCTCTTTCAGGGTTCCCTTCTTATTGGCATCTGTAAAATTATCTTTTAAAAGATGGACCTATTTTCATAGAAGAACTGATATTTTCTATTGTTTGAAGGTTAAAATGTGCGACAAGTCCTTGTACTTTAAGAAAAATAGGAATTTAGCCCCTGCACTTTTATTTCATGGAATTTAGTCTATCTACTTCTCAGATTTCAAAATTCATGTCCAGCTGTTAACACAATTAACTTTTTTTGTTAAATTCATGTTAATTACAAAGTAATTTTTTTAATTACATGGCTACCAAGTGAGTATTTTTTTATTTAAAAAATGTCATAGAAACAAATTTAATAAAAAATTTTAACAGTGTTAACAAATGGACTTGAATTTTGAAATCTGAAAATTAGAGGGACTAAATTCCATGAAATAAAAGTACATGGACTAAACTCCTAATTTTTGAAAAGTACAGGGACTTGTAGCATATTTTAACCTTGTTTGAATTATTTTAGAAAAATATTTTTGTACAGTTTGATATTTTTCTGGGAAAATTTGCATTGTTATTAAAATAGTGGTTAATTTTCCACGCTTGGTAAAATGGTTAATTTTCTGTAGACCCAAAGTTCCTTTTTTGTGAACAACTAATTTTGTGCAAAACAAACATTGGAAAATGCCGAAATTGTTTTCTGGAGGACATTTTCTGTGAGACAAAGGAGTCCTTGTATCATTATTGAGTTAGTATATAATTGTACGAGAAGATTTGAACTTTGTAAATTCTCCTTCGAAGGTTCCTCTCCCTCCTGTTGATGAACGAAAGAAAGTTGTTGAAGATGTTGATAAAGATCGGCGTTATGCTATTGATGCTGCACTTGTGCGTATAATGAAAAGCAGGAAGGTTTTGGGCCACCAACAATTAGTTTCAGAGTGTGTTGAGCAGTTGAGTCGCATGTTCAAGGTATTAATATAAGCAAACCGTTTATGTCCAGTTATGAGAGAATCATTAGATGTGTATAGATGGGGACTTCTGCTTGCCTAACTGACATAGAAACACTCAGACATATGCATTATATAAGAATATTCATCTAAAGAATGAAAAGTTGGAAGACAAAATGATATAGGAGTTTTGGGTAGAATGATGAAAAAAATGAACTCTTATCCAAAGGAAGTTTTGCTTTTGAGAATGATGCATGTTTTGAATGAAAAAGGATGAATTTGGCGAAGCGGATTTATTGAGTCGTACAAGAACATCAACTTTTGTAGTGTGAGAAAGCACATGCATGGAATTGGAAAGTAATAGTTGATTAGATGTTTTTAAATTGCCAGTAGTAATTTTACCTATGATGTGGTTGAATGCAGCCTGATATTAAAGCTATCAAGAAGCGAATGGAGGATCTCATAACACGAGACTACCTGGAGAGAGACAAGGAGAATCAAAACATGTTCAGGTACTTGGCCTAAAATTAAATATAGGGGCTTTGCAAATGGTGCATTGCATCGTAGGAAAGTAGGTAAATTCACGACAGAGGAATTGGGGAGGGGAGTTTTGCCTACACTCAATTTCTCTTACATTTTCTTTGTAGTATCATGTAAATTCATTTTCTTTTTGATGAAAAACAAGAAAATAGAATTACATCAAATTAAATTGAACAAAAGCATTATTAGCCTTATTTTGTTGAATAAGCTCTAAAACTTCATTCGGGGCGTCATCATAAACTTGAAGACTTGTCTTTCCCGCTAAGCTCAGCTTGGCCAGGCAATCAGCAACTTGATTGAATTCTCTAGGGACATACCTGATGCACCATTGCTTTTCAGTTCTCATAATTCTCTGGAATCTCGTAGGCATAGTAATACTAGAGTCTGTCATCAAATTTTCTTGTAAAGCCCTGACAATCTCTAGATTATCTGTATGAATCGTGACCCTTTTAAACCCTTCACTAAGCAGCCTGAGTAAACCATCTAAAATTTCCCATAACTCAGCCTTGAAAACTGAGCATTGCCCTAAGAAATGATTAAACTCCAAAATCTAGTTCCCATGTTGGTCACGCAATACCCCCTAGCAGAAGCATTTCCATTACCACTAGCTACTGCACCGTTGGTGAACAAATTTACCCACGTATTAACCATGGGTGCCTAGGAAGCATTTGTTTGAGGGGAATGCTGATAACCTTTATGACTTAAATCAAACTGCTACGCCCAATTAAAGAAAACCTTGACAGTCTCAAGTGCCGTCCAAGTAATGTCTTGAAAGATGAGCAAGTTCCTGTTTTTTCATAGATGCCAAGCAATTAAACTGAAGGGACAAGACCAAATTACCCTTTGTCTAGGTAGCCACGCATGACAACTAAGATTTGAAGTCAACCAATCTTGCAGAGACTCGGAGAAAAAACGGCGTTGCCTATTGATAGGTATAACATACAATTAAATTTCCTTTGCTACCGAACAATTTCGAAGCACCTGAAGAATATCCTTTATTTCGTAGTTGCAAATAGGACAAGAGTTATTATGACCAATTCATTTTAGGGTAAACTACAAAAGCGATCACTTTTGTTTGCTTCAGATTACATTTTAATTACTTATGCTTGAAATATTATATTTTAGTCATTTACGTTTTTGTTTTGTTACGAAGTGGCTACTCTACCATTAAGCTCCATTACTTTCCTAACGACGGTCCTACTTGGCAGTTCAAATGGGTTTTAAATGTCAACTTGGATGTCTTATGTGGCAGTCTAAATTACATTTGTTTAATTAAAAATTTATTTTCATCTCAGCAACTGGACATCCAAGTTGACATTTAAAATTTATTTGGACTGTTATTTAAGACCATTGTTAGGGAGGTAATGGAGTTTAACGGTAGATAGCCACTTCGTAACAAAACGATAACATAAGTGACTATAATGGAACATTTCAAATATAAATAATTAAAATATAACTTGAGGTAAACAAAAGTAACTATTTTTGTATTTTACTTTTCATTTTAAGACTACTTTTCATTTTATCATTAAATGAATTAATTTATAAAAATTATAAAAAGCTTTAAAAATATCAACTTTTAAACGTTAGGGTATAACTCTCTTATAATAGGCTAACTTACAACCTGAGGACTGACTCTCTCCATAAAGAGACAAGCCTCACCAAAACGTACACGATAAAAAAATGGATTTACAGCCCCCACAAACATCTATAATTTAATTTTTTATATTTAATATACAATTTCTGTTTCGTCCCTGCCCACGAAATGTGCTTCGGTCACCACCATTCTCCTGTTCATGCCATTAGAGGTGCATAGCTTCGGGATTTTTCTTTTGGTCTTAATACATAGCTATTTCAGGGCTAGTATTTTAGAGGTGTTGGTTCAGATAATAGTCGAAATGAATAAGTTTAAAATTTAAAATTTAAAATTATTAATAGTTAAGCGAATCAAACCAAAATAAATAAATTAATAAAAAATTAACAACATTAAGCTTAATCAACAACCAAATATTAAACTTGAGTAAATCGGTTAATTTGCAGAAGATCCAGTTACTCCGGATCAATCCACTCCAAATAAAAACATATATTGGAATACTCCCACCTCAGGCCACATGTTCTGTTTGCAACATAAGATAAATATCCTATGATCAGTCACTAGGACAGTTGCTCAGGTGCTACACCATAGGCGTTAACCAACTCGCACATGAAGGCATCAAAAGGAAGATGGAACCCGGCTTCCAACCCATACAATGGGAGGTAGAACCCCAGCCTACTTCCACCATATCGAGGCCCGGGTGAGTCCCCTTCGGAATGTTGGAACTCGTCTTTGTAATGCTTAGTAAGGAGCCCTCGGCACCATAGCAGCCTCCTCATCTCCATATCAATTGTAGTGCACTCATATGAGGCACTAACCATAGGCTTGTTGTTCCCTCTCTCAACTCCTTGATCTCCGACCGCCTTCTCCAGCAGTCCAGCGACAAATTTACCTCTTCTTCCGACCTTCGACGTTGATGTGGTTCAAAGTACGAATAGATTATGAAGAAAAAAGGGGGGGGGGGGTTCCCTAGAATGCCAAGTGAGAAACACCAGAAAGCAAAGAAAAACAATGAACTACATAGCAAAACCCATGAAACAAGAATACTTGAAGAACAGTAACGAAGAATAGAAGACCAGAGGAAGACTTCAAAAACCCAACAACAACATAAATGGTCTAAGAGATGAAGGAGATGACAATATATAGAGAGGAAGACTTCCAAAATTGAACGGTTTATCACCTGTGAACACCAAAGCTTGGCAGCCAATGACACTCCGACACGTGTCTCTTGAAAATTGCAATTCATCATTACCCTACTCCCCCATGCATAGCGGTCTCAGCTTTACATTAAACGCGAGTATTCCAGAAGTTGTGAGGAAACCTCTTGGGCCATACGCCACCATTCCACTCCTAGAAATGGTCTCAAACCAGACCACTATATAAGTCACCTTTCCACTGGGACAACGGGCATGTGGCACCGTGAGAAGATGCTTGAGAGATATTTATGGATGATCCTTTACTTCACTTCTCCTTACCCGAGGACACTGCAATCTTTGTGATATATATATTTTTTTTGTGGCGTTCGTAAAAACATCATGAAAGATATTATTTTTTGCGGCCTTTTTAAGGAAAAGATAGAATAAAACGTGACAAAAAGTGAAATTTTCGTGCTGCTTATATGTAATTGTTAGTGACCTTTAAAAATATAATGAAATATTGACTTTCATTGACGCTTTAAGATCTTTCGTTATATTTTGAAAACCTTACCAAATGAAACCTTTTTTTATGATGTTTTTTCACATATGTTCGTGACGTTTTTAAATTTTTAAAATTTTAAAAATATAAAAATTATTTTTAAATAAATGATTGAAATTTTTGAATAAAAACACCACTTTTATATATAGTGACGGAGCTAGGATATTAATTTTGAAGGGCCAAGTTAAAACTAGGAGTGTTATGTAACAGTTTATTTAAACATATAAAAAATATATTCAAAAGAAACAGTTTTCCAACAATTAAGACGAAATAACCATCATTTGACTGGGTTAATCATTTTTTATTCCTTTTTCACAAGAATACTCACTGTTTCACCAGCTATCATTTTACATAATTTTAAACATTTTCTTCATCCCTGTAAAGATCTATAGTAAGCTAAACTATATTGAACATTGAAAAGGGAATAATCTTTCATATCCTTTATCAACAATACACTAGTAGTATTTATAGAGTAACTATTGTTAATAGACTAACAGCTTGAATAACAAACTAACAGCTAATCAGACTACCAACAAACATACTAACATACTAACAGGTATTAGACTAATAGTCTCTAACATTCACCCATCTTTCCGATAGGCAACACCCGAAGAAGACTTCGAAACCGAGTAAAGAACGAAATAGAGAGTGGTTTGGTCAGAATGCCAGCAACCTGATCACAGACAGGTACTTCACCAATAACAATAGATCCATCATCTACCTTCTCGCGAACAAAAAACAGATCAAGCTCTACATGTTTGAACTTGAAATGTAAAACAGGATTAGCAGCTACGGCAACTGCACTAGAATTGTCACACCAAATAGTAGGTGGATTGACAGACTGAAGCTGTAACTTATTGAGCAACGAAATCAGTCAAGTAACCTCACTAGTGGCTGCAGCAAGACTCTGATACTCAGCCTCAGCCGTAGATCGCGAAATAACTTGTTGTTTCTTGGAGCACCAAGAAACTGGTGTGTGACCAAAATACAAACAGTAGCCCGTTGTAGATTGGCGATCATCAAAATCCAGCCCTCAGTTAGCATCAGCATAACCGACTAGAGACAATCATGAAGAGGGACGAAAAACAGTTCCATAGTCAAGAGTACCACATAAATACCTCAAGATTCCATCTAAAGCAACCATATGAACAATAGTAGGTTCATGCATGAATTGACATAAGCGATTTACTGTATAGGCAATATCAGGCCGAGTCAACACTATATACTGTAAGGCACCTGCAAGACTTCTGTACTCAGTGAGATCAGGTAGACGATCCCCATCATCTTTAAACATAGTGGACAAGCTAACCATTGGAGTATAAACACTCTTTGCATGAGTCATAAAACTCCCGTTTAGTAGATCACGGATGTACTTTCGCTGGCAAATATGAAGACACCCTGTGGACGAACGAGTAACTTTAATCCCTAGAAAATAGTGGAGATCACCCATATCTTTAAGAGAAAAATCCCTATTCAACTGCTGGACAAAACTAGTTATACAGTTAGACATGCTTCCAGTAATAATAATGTCATCTACATACACAAGAATATAAAGAGTGGAGTCAGGCTTAATTCTAACAAACAGAGATGCATCAGATTTTGAGTGAATAAAACCAACAAAGAGGAGAAAGCACTTCAATTTATCAAACCAGGCACGCGGAGTTTAATTTAGACCATATAAAGCTTTCTTCAGACGACAGACCAAAGGTTCGCCATTGGAACCATATTGGACATACCCCAGAGGTTGCTGCATGAAAACTTTATCATCAAGATCTTCATTTAAAAAGACATTATTTACATCTACCTGTAGAAGTTGCCAACCCTTGGAAACAGCAATAGACAGTATGATACGAATAGTAGCGGGTTTGACCACCGGACTAAATGTTTCCTTGAAATCACACTCAGGTACTTGAGAACATCTTTTAGCTACTAACCGAGCCTTGCGCCGGGCGACAGTGCCATCAGGATTTTTCTTTAGTTTGAATAGCCATTTGCATCCGATTACCTTGTGATTATTTGGTAATGAAACAAGGTCCCATATTACGAATGAGAGCATTATACTCAGCTTAGGTAGCAACACGCCATTAGGTGGTAGAAAATGCTTCTTCAATCGTAAGAGGCTCGACAGCTTCAATTGACAGAGCCTTGGGCTTAAAAATGCCAGCTTTAGATCGAGTGACCATCGTGTGAGTATTTGACAGCGGCAAATGAGGCACAGAAGAGGATGAGATGACAAGCGATGATAGAGTATTGGAAGCAGTCGTGTTTGGATTGAGAATACCATCATTGTTGGATAGAGGATATGGCTCATAATCAGAACCCAGTTCAGCCTGAGGAGTATTGGAGACAGAGGGTGAAGGACACACAATAGGAGCTGGTGATGACTCTAGGGGTGGAGCTGACAAGGATGCCACAGATGGACAAGAGACAGGCTTAACAAGAGGAACATATGTCGATGAGAGGGAGTGATCAAACGAAGAAGTCGAACCTTCTGAGGTAGATGAAGGAGATAGAAATCGTTGTTTATCAAACACACCGTGACGAGAAATGACGATTTGACCATCTGATATGAGACATTTGTATCCTTTATGTTGTGAACTATATCCTAAAAACATACAGGGTTGAGAGCGAAAATCCAACTTGTGACTTAAGAAAGGATGCAAATATGGAAAACAACAACACCCGAATACTCACAGATGATCATATATAGGATCATATTTATGGAGAAATTTGAATGGAGACTCCCCTTTTAGCACCGTGGTAGGAAGACGATTGATGATGTGGACAGCATAACAAAATGCATAGCCCCAATAGTCCATAGGTAGATTTCCCTTGGGCCAAAAGGGTGATACTCATGTCGACAATTTGCTGGTGTTTGCGCTCAACCACTCTGTTTTGTTCAGACGTTTGTGGACATGACAGTCTATGGATTATCCCTTGAACTGCCAAAATAGATGTGGAGGCTCGATACTCGCCACCCCAGTTACTCTGAAACTGTTTGATACGTTTCCCAAACTGTGTTTTGACTAACTGCTGGAACAAAATAAAACAATCCACTGCCTGTGACTTTTAACGAATAAGATAAATCCAAGTAAACCGAGTGCACATGTCAACAAACGATCCATAATACCTATTACGCCCATAGACAACTAAAGCAAGCCCCCAAAGATCAGAGACCACCAAATCAAACGAAGTATTGTATTCAATAGTAGAGTTTGAGAAGGGCAATTTATGAGACTTCCCTTTCTAACATGCAGTACAAACATTATCAAGATGAAATTTATTGGAAATAATATTACACTTATCTAAAACAGATTTAACAACAGAAGCAGAGGGATGATCAATGCGCATGTGCCACAAAGTAAAATTATCACAGTTGTCATACCGAGCCCTAAGACTAATGTTAGCAAGAGATGTAGCTTCAACAGGCTGAGTAGATGCAACCGGCAGAGAAAAATAATAGAGCCCATCACGAATGTGGCCCTTCAGCAAAATTTCCCGTGTCTGGATGTCCTTGACCACACAGTAAGTTGGGTGAAATTCAAAAAACACATTAGTGTCAATGGCAAACTAAGACACAGACAAAAGATTCTTCCGTATAGTCGGTACACACAAAATATTAGATAATCGAAGCAATTTATAGTGTGTATGAGCATGTAAAGATCTATAGTAAGCTAAACTATATTGAACACAGAAAATGGAATAATCTTTCATATCTTTTATCAACAATACACTAGTAGTATTTATAGAGTAGTTACTATTAACAGACTAACAGCTTGAATAACAAACTAACAGCTAATCAGACTACCAGCAAACAGACTAACAAACTAACAGCTATTAGACTAACAGTCTCTAACACTCCCTTTCACTTTGGCCAAAACTTACTATAATATTATCTACTTATCTTTGTTTCATTTTTACACTTCTAGCAAGTTAGAAATTATCTCCTAATAATTTTTCATCCAAAAACATACACATTTCACTTAATTTTATAAGTTTCCAAGTTCCAACAATATCCTTTAATAGCAACTTTTAATATACTCGATAAAACAAAAAAAAAACTATTGGTACATATATGTAAAACAAGTTCTAAATATTCAAAATCTATAAAAAGTTTGAAGAAAGGCATACCTTATACTTAAAATTTGAAGGAAAAATGATGATTTTTTTTTCTTCTTTTCTTGCTAAGCACCAATATGAAGAAGAAAGATGATAAAAGTCTCTTCAACTTTTCTTTTCTTTATATATATATTATTATATTACTTAAAAATATTATCACGTTAAGTAAACTATTAAATAAATATTAATTTATTATTTAACAAAAATATCATTCAAAAGTCATCATGAGTAATTTAGCTTCTTCAAGAAGATTTTCTCTTTTTTTTTTTTTAAGAATAATTTTTTTAATATTATTTTTAATCCTATAAAAATATTGGAGGGGCTTACTTGTATTTTTAAAAGGGTTATAATATATATACAAAGGGAAAAATTGAAAAAATCTTAAACCTTTGGGGGGCCATGTCCCTGGGGGACCTCAACGTGGCTTCGCCATAGTTTGCATAACTTGTATAGAATTTATTGAAGAAAGGTTTAATACACACTTTAATCCTTAAAGTATATTCTGCAATGGCCTAAATTTCCAGTGGTGTCGGAACAGTGAATCGAGATCACTAAATCTGACAAATGAGTAGAAAATATTATTAATTTAGTGAGTATAAGTTAAATGTGAAGTTAGGAAAATTTTTGAAATAGTGAATAATTTACTAGAAATAAATATTAAAATAATTAGAATTGAAACCGAGGTATCGGTACCTTGAAAATTTCCGAGCCATAAATATTTATAAATAAATATTTATGGAGTGTTAATAAGTTAGTATTAAAGTTTCGTCAAGAAACTTTAAAGTTCCAATAGTTAATTGAACAAAAAGAACTAAATTGTAACAAATACAAAATTATGGGAAATGATTAAATAGCTCAAATAATAAAAGAAAGAGGGCTTAAAAGGAAAATAGACCCAAGGTCTATTTGGGCTGGACGGCAATGGCATGAAATCAGCAAGAAAATAAGGAGAATTAAGGGTAAAATTGGAATATTGAAAAATTTTCTTAATAAAGCTAGGACTAAAGTGGAATTATCTAGATTTTTCTTTATTTTTCTGCATTCTTATCAGCAAAAACACCATAGAAGGGTTTCCTTAAGCTAGTTTTTCATATTTTTACTGCAAGTAAGTTCAATTCTTGATTATTTCTTGAAATTTTTGTGTTTTTGTGACTTTTACAACTAAGTCCTTGAATTCATTAGTTTTTGATTCTATGAAAGAAACTAAAAGTTGTTGTGAATGTGTTCTGGAAGTATATGATGTTTTAGCATGGAATTAGAGCTTTAAGTTGTTTATATGCCGATTTTATTGAAAGAATTGAATAGAAAGTGAATGTTTGGGACCTAATTGTAAAGGAGTTTGAAGTTAAGGTTTTATGTGGAAATTTTAAATTTCAATAGTTGTGAAATAACTTATAATGTCTAGGTAAATTATTAATTGAGAAAAATTATCTTAATTAAGGGGTTAATTGAGCAAGGACTGAATTGTATGAACTGTGAAATTTGGGGCAAAATGGAAATCAACATTTTGCACTAAAATAGTTTCGGACAGCAGTAGTAGTGTAACTTTGAAAAGTCACCAAAAATTGTGGGAATCGAATAAGAGGATGAATAAAATATGAAATTAGCGCTTATTGAGTCTAGTTTCTCATAGAAGAAACGATGTAAGCAATGGAATTGTAAATCATGAGACATAATAAATTTTATGAGACAAGGTCAGAATGATTTTGGGTTCTCCTGTTATGACTTTGAAAAATCATCAAATATTGGAGAAAAATAATTAGGGGCTTAAATT
This sequence comes from Gossypium anomalum, assembly GCA_025698475.1. Classification (NCBI taxonomy): domain Eukaryota; kingdom Viridiplantae; phylum Streptophyta; class Magnoliopsida; order Malvales; family Malvaceae; genus Gossypium; species Gossypium anomalum. The sequence continues at coordinate 16,687,303 of CM046963.1, read as the reverse complement.
TATATTTTTAAAATCCTGAATGAGATTATTTTCAAGAGAAACAAACAGAAACATCATCTGAATCCCGTACGAGGAGATAATTAATTTTTAGTGAAGAATGGTCGGAACTGTCAGACAGCAGAATAAGGGTGAATTTAAAGAATAAACTGCACTTATTGGCTAAACCAAAAATTCTAAAAATTTTGTGGTAAAAAGATATGCGAGTCTACTTTTAGGGAAAATTAGCAGATCCTAATTTAGAGTTCTTTACCTCAAGATAAAAATAATTTAGTGACTATGACACGGATGGACAGCATTGAATATACATAAGTAAAAAGTGAAATTATAGATAATGTTACTTATAAGCGGGTTATAAACATTAAGGATGTGAAATTGAGTAAAGGTGAAGTCAATACTGATAAGTGAATGATTTTACAATTATAGATCGAGAACCCAAAGCAAGTCGAGGAAAAGAAAAAGTAGCTGATTAGTCCCTGAACTTTCACAAATTCTGCAAATCGACCTAGGAAAATTCATATGGTTGAAATTTAATGATTAAATATTAATCTTATGAATTATATAATGTAAGATGAGATATATTTATTAATGAATTGAGAACAAGATAACAATGCGAAAACTGAATAAATGATCTGTAACGCCCCCACGCCCGAGACCGTCGCCGGAGTCGAGTATGAGGTGTTACTAAGCTTAATTTAACATTTTTAGAACTTTGGATTATTTGTTTCTACATTCACAGTTTTTAAGCTACTTGCGTCACAGTCACAAGAAAAATCATATCTCGAGTTACAAAACTCGAAATTAAGATCCGTAAATTTTCCTTGAATCTAGACTCATATACCTATCTACTAATTTTTTTCTAGAATTTTTAGTTGAGCCAATTAGTACAGTTTATTAGTTAAAGTTACCCCTGTTTCAAGACTTGACTAGTTTGACCTCTGTTTACTACGAACCACATTTCTCTCTGTAAAAAAATTCATATGACTATGAGGTTTGTTTATACTAAAACTAGACTCAATAAGGATTCTGAGGATATAAAATACACCACCTAATTATATCTTTACAATTTATGGTGAATTTCTAAAGTTGGAACAGGGGATTCAGAAACTGCTACGACCCTGTTTCACTAAAATTCAAATATATTTTAACATATAATTCCTTTACCTGTACATTTGTTTCATGTGAAACTAGACATAATAAGCTTAAATTTGATACATAATCCATCACTAGATTCAATTTCTATGATTTTTAATAAATTTTCAAACTCGCGTCAGTGTTGCTGTAGTATTCTGTTTATGGCAAATTTCATCCCTTTTATGAGTTTTTATGCACTAAGTATCTTAATAATTTTCCTTAACATCAAACATAATCTAAACTAACCATTTTCATAATTTATCATTGTCAAACATTTTCTCAACCATTCCATCACCATATCATAAGATCATTTACACAAAATAGGTATATTGCTATACATGCCATACTTAAATTTACAAACCATTTACCAAAAGTCTTAGGATAGTGTGATCTGAGCCTTCGACCTATCCCGACTCCTGAGTTGGCTTGTTCAAAACTACAATGAGTAAGAAGGAAGGAGTAAGCATAAATGCTTAGTAAGTTCATATGCAAATAATAAGTAACATAACAAACATTCATACCAATCAACATTAGCATGCATCACTAAAACACATATCACATTTCTAATCATTTTTCATCATCTTATTACCTTATCGTGATTGTATCAATACTCAACCCGAGGGTTAAATACACACCTGTCCAAAATATCCATTTCACATCACTTACCAATACGTCTCTTTACATCTCGAATATTCCTCCAATTGAGTAGAACTTTACCCGTTGAACACATCGGAATATAATTCGGATACATGGATAACTTGCACATAAGTGCCATATATGCAAACAAGCAATTATGTAACCCGCCCATAAGTTTAACTCGGACTCAACTCAACGAGCTCGGGCGTTCAGATCCATAAGTGAACTCGGACTCAACTCAACGAGCTCGGATGCCTAGTTACATCTCTCGAACTCGGACTCAACTCAACGAGTTCGAACATTCGCATCCATAAGTGAACTCTGACTCAACTCAACGAGTTCGGATGCTCAACCATCCTAGTGACATGTCACTTGTATCCTAATCTATTCCTAAGGTTCAAACGGGATTTTCCTCGAACACATATCCTTGCCGTCTTCCGTAGAATGCCGAATTCAATACTCTCTGTAACAATTATATTTAACAAGTAGCTCACATAATTTACATATTATTTGAAATTAACCACAAAGCATACATTTCATAATAAAATTCAGCATCACATATATTTAACATCACTAACTTAAAAATAACAATTATGCTACATTATTTACACATGAACTTACCTTGGTACCAAAATACAAAGATTTTGCAATTTAGTCCACAATCTTTTCTTTTCCTCGATTGAGGTCGATTCCACGTCTTTCTTGATCTAAAATAACACATTTAGCTTATTTAATACTCACATTATCAAATTAATCCTTAACTCAAATTTTGGCAAAATTACAATTTTACCCCTAAACTTTTGCATATTTACATTTTTGCCCCTAGGCTCGGGATTAAAATTTTTTCCTTATTCTTATGTTTTATGATATGTTGATCATTTTTCCCTTCTATGCTAACATGAAATTCACACTCTAACATGTACTTATGACTATTAGGTATTTTTACCGATTAAGCCCTTTACTCGCTTTTTTGCTTAAAATCGAGTAGTACAAGTTGTCTAACATAATTTAAAACCTCATATTCTATCATAAAACACCAAAATACACAAATTTCACCTATGGGTATTTTTCCAAATATGAACCCTAACTTAAATTATTGCTAGCATAAGCTTTATCGAGCTCTGGGACTCAAAACGTAAAGAACATTAAAACGGGGCTTGGAATCACTTACTATGGAGCTTGAAAGCTTGAAACAAACCCTAGCTATGGAGAACCCTTGAAATTTCGTCCTAATGAAGAAGATGGACAAAAATTGGCTTTTAATTTTGTTTTTAATTCATTTTAATAACTAAATGACCAAAATGCCCTTACTACTAAACTTTCCAAAAATTCCTTCCATGTCCTAATTTTGTCCATGAACTTAAAATTGGTCAAATTGCTATTTAAGACCTCTTAATTAATATTTCAATGCAATTTCATACTAAAAACTTCTAGAATGCAAGTTTTGCAACTTATTCGATTTAGTCCCTACTTTCAAATTAAGTATTTTATGCATAGAATTTCTTCATGAAATTTTCACACAATTATGTAATCATATCATAAACCTCAAAATAATTATAAAATAATTATTTCTATCTCGGATTTGTGGTCACGAAACCACTATTCCGATTAGGCCCTAATTCGGGATATTACAACTCTCCCCCCTTTAAGGATTTTCGTCCTCGAAAATCTTACCGGTAAACAGATGTGGGTATTGATTTCTCATAGTTTCTTCGGATTCCCATGTAGCTTCTTCTATTCCATGCCTTTGCCACAACACCTTCACAAGTGCAACATTTTTATTCCTTAGTTGTTTGACCTCTCGAGCTAAAATCTTAATCGGTTCTTCTTCGTAGGTCATATCTGGTTGTAGTTCAATTTCTGTCAGTGAAACTACATGTGAAGGATCCGAACGATACCGACGTAACATAGATACGTGGAACACATCATGAATCTTCTCTAATTCAGGTGGTAATGCTAGCCGATATGCTACCGGTCCAACTTTTTCAATTACTTCATACGGCCCAATAAAACGAGGACTTAATTTGCCCTTCCGTCCAAATCTAAGGACTTTCTTCCACGGAGACACCTTTAAAAATACTTTATCACCAACTTGAAATTCAATGTCTTTTCGTTTTAGATCCGCATATAGATTTTGTCTATCAAGCGACTTTCAAACAATCTCGAATTACTTTCACTTTTCTTGATTTCTTTTATTAGATCAACTCCATAAATCGATTTTCCTTGAGTTCAGTCCAATACAAAGGCGTTCGACACTTACGACCATACAATGCTTCATAAGGTGCCATTTTCAAGCTCGTCTGATAACTATTGTTGTAAGCAAATTCTACCAATGGCAAATATCTTTCCCAACTTCCTTGAAATTCCAATACACAACATCTGAGCATGTCTTCAAGAATCGAATTATTCTCTCCGATTGTCCATCGGTTTGTGGATGAAAAGCGAAAGAAGATCGAAATTTAACTTTGTACCTAACGTGTCTTGCAATTTTTGCCAAAAGCGTGAGGTAAACCTTGGATCTCTATCTGAAATAATCGACAATGGTATTCCATGTAATCTAACAATTTCTCTAATATCTGATTCAGCCAACTTGTTAAGAGAATAATCCGCACGCATTAGGAATAAAATGAGTGACTTAGTTAATCTATCAACTATTACCCAGATGGCATCTTTCTTTCCCGGAGTCAATGGCAATCTCGAAACAAAATCCATAGTAATCCGATCCCATTTCCATTCAGAACCATAATAGGTCAAGTAATCCAGAAGGTACTTGGTGTTCAAACTTTCACCGTTGACAAATTAAGCATTTGGACACAAACTCGATATATCTCTTTTCATTCCATTCCACCAATACATTTTCTTCAAGTCATTATACATTTTCGTACTACCCGGGTGAATCGAGAAATAACCACTATGTGCTTCCTGTAGGATCTTTTAAATCAATTCCTCATTCTTTGGTACACAAATCCGATCTTTAAACATTAAGCACCCATCGTAACCAATTTCAAATCGACTCAGATCAACTTCACAATGTTTTCTCTTGGCTTGCAAATCTTGATCATCTTTTTGAGCTTCAGAAATCTCTTGTAAAAACTTCGGTTTTACTCTTAGCTCTGCTAGAATCGAACCATCATCTGACACTTTCAACTGAGTGTTCATAACTCTCAAAGCAAACAACAACTTTCTCGCTCAAAGCATCAAGAACTACATTCGCTTTTCTGGGATGATAATCAATAACAAGCTCGTAATCTTTCAATAATTCCAACCATCTTTCTTTGTCTTAAATTCAAGTCTTTTGTGACATCAAGTACTTAAGACTTTTATGGTCGGTATATACCCGGCACTTTTCACCATACAAATAATGTCGCCAAATTTTCAAAGCAAACACCACTGCAGCCAATTCCAAATCGTGAGTAGGATAATTCCTCTCATGAGGTTTTAATCGCCTCAAGCATATGCCACCACTTTTCCTTCTTGCATGAGCACACACCCCAAACCATTTAGAGAAGCATCACTATACACCACAAATTCTTTACGATTGTTTGTACTAACACCGGTGCCTCTGTTAATAACTTTTTCAATTCTTCAAAACTCGTTGACATTCTTCCGTCCATTCAAATTTAACATCCTTTCTGAGTAATTTAGTTATAGGAGCAGCAATTATAGAAAATCCATTTACAAACCGCCGATAATACCCAGCTAGCCCCAAGAAACTTCTAACTTGATTTACATTTTTGGTGGCTTCCAATCAACAATGGCTGAAATTTTACTAGGATCAACCCGTATACCATCACCAAACAATATGACCCAAAAATCCAACTTCCGTAGCCAAAATTCACTTTTACTAAACTTAGCATACAATCGCTTATCTCTCAAAGTTTGCAAAACTATCCTCAAATGCTCAGCATGCTCTGTATCATCTTTTGAATAAATTAAAATATCATCTATAAACACCACAACAAATTTGTCCAAGTATGGTGGAATATGCGATTCATTAAATCCATAAACACAAAGCAGAGCATTTGTCAACCCGAATGGCATAACTAAAAATTCATAATGACCATACCTTGTTCTAAAAGCGTTTTAGGCACATCCGACTCTTTTACTCGCAGATTGGTAATACCAGATCTCAAGTCAATCTTTGAAAACCATGTCGCTCCTTTTAGCCGATCAAACAAATCATCAATTCTTGGCAACGGATATTTGTTTTTGGTTGTCACCTTGTTTAATGGCGATAATCAACACACAACCTCATAGAACCATCCTTCTTTTTCACAAATAACACGGAGCACCCCAAGGTGAAAAACTCGGTCTCACAAAACCTTTATCACCAACTCTTGCAATCGCGACTTTAATTCCTTCAACTCTGCTGGTGCCATTCTATACGGAGCAATCGAAATCGGAGCTGTTCCATTGATCAAATCAATACCAAATTCTACTTCCCCGATCGAGGCAAACCGGCAATTCTTCCGAAATACGTCCGCAAATTCACACACACAACCTAAGATCGATTCAACTTTCTTTTCAATTTTTTTTTGTATTAATTACATACGCCAAATAAGCTTCATAACCCTTTCTCGGATATCTTTGAGCCGACATTGAAGAAATCACACTAGGTAATGCCTCTCGATTTATCCGATTCAACCCGCAGAGTTTCACCGTTTTCACACTTTAATTCTATAACCTTTTCTTTGCAATTTACTATAGCATCATGCAATGTCAACCAATCCATACCCAAAATAACATCAAATTCATCAAACGGCAGCAACATCAAGTCGGCCGGAAAGTAATGACCCGAATCATTAAAGGGCATTTCTTGCTTACTTTATCAACTATCACACATTTGCCTAACGGTTCGACACTCTAATCATAAATTTCGTGTTCTCAACAGTATATTCAAACTAGACACCAGTTTCATGCACACATATGAATGAGTAGAACCGGGATCAATCAAAGCAATAACATTAACATTATAGAGAGAAGATATACCGGTAATCACATCAGGTGAGGAAGCATCTTCACGCGCTTTAATAGCATAAGTTCTAGCCGGTGCCCTTCCTTCAGTCTAATGGTGCATCTCTGCTACATTCTTACCGCTTGCTTCGCTCCTAGCTTTTCTTGGATATCTTCTCTCGAATCCGCCCCACTTGTTTTTGTATTCAAATTTTTCTTTTTCACTCTCTCTGGCGATCTCTAATAAAATGATCGGAGAACCACATCGAAAACATTCATTTGCTCTACACGGACCAAAATGATTTCTACACACACACCTGGCACTCAAAGTTTAACAAATCTCGAGTTCCCTACACCGGTCTGCAAGTAGTCCGGGATTTAGGACCCACATTTTGCTTCTTATAATTCCTATATGATTGCCCAATTGAAGCTTGGGAACGAGGATTCATATTCCTTGACTTTCCAGTTCTTTCGTGAAAATGAACCGCTCATCGGTCTTTTCCTCCAATTTCTAGTATCACCTCTACCTTTTTCTTTTCTTTAAGTAATTTTTACTTACAAGCCCGATCAACCAATACTACCATTTCTTTTAATTCAAGAATTCCAACAAATACCTTGATGTCTTCGTTGAGCCGTCTTCAAATCGTCGGCACATCTTGGCCTCTGTAGCAACATACTCTCTCGCATACTTACTTAATCGAACGAACTCTCTTTCATATTCTCAGAACCGTCATATTACCTTGCTTCAACTCAAGAAATTCTTTACGCTTTCGATCAATAAATCTTTCACTAATATATTTCTTCCAAACTCTTCTTGAAAGAATTCCCAAGTTATTTTCTCTTCTGTACCAACAGAAATCAAAGTCTTCCACCAATTATAAAGTGAATCCTCAACAAAGATATAACGATTTCAAACATTCTTCAGTGTACAAGATAATTCGTCAAATACCCGGATAGAATTTTCAAGCCGTAACTCGCTTTCTCGGCATCATCATCGATATTTGCTTTAAATTCTTTGGCCCCTTGCTTGCGAATTCTATCAACCGGAGTTCGTGAAATTTTATCGATCCATACCTTGAGGCGTCGAGGGTGCAAAGTTGAGGAATTGGGGAGGTGGGGAGGTTGTAAATTTGGGTTCGCATTTAACGAACTCGGTGTGCCATGCACTCATCATTTGGAGAAAGGCTTCCCGACCCTTTCTCCTCCTCCCCGACCAACAGTAGGAGGTGGATTTTCATCGGCGTTGCTCCTTCATTGGAGTGGGCATTATTACTCTCACGTCATTCGCCACAGCTGGATCGGGATCCATTTACTATAAAAAAAATCATTTAAAAAGGTCAGAAGTCGTCACACTATCACAATTTATACATATGGCATGTATAGCAAAATCCGTACATACAACACGTAGTCCGAGAACCGACTAAACCTGCTCTGATACCACTAAATGTAACGCCCCCACGCCCGAGACCGTCGCCGGAGTCGAGTATGAGGTGTTACTAAGCTTAATTTAACATTTTTAGAACTTTGGATTATTTGTTTCTACATTCACAGTTTTTAAGCTACTTGCGTCACAGTCACAAGAAAAATCATATCTCGAGTTACAAAACTCGAAATTAAGATCCATAAATTTTCCTTGAATCTAGACTCATATACCTATCTACTAATTTTTTTTCTAGAATTTTTGGTTGAGCCAATTAGTACAGTTTATTAGTTAAAGTTACCCCTGTTTCAAGACTTGACTGGTTTGACCTCTGTTTACTACGAACCACATTTCTCTCTGTAAAAAATTCATATGACTATGAGGTTTGTTTATACTAAAACTAGACTCAATAAGGATTCTGAGGATATAAAATACACCACCTAATTATATCTTTACAATTTATGGTGAATTTCTAAAGTTGGAACAGGGATTCAGAAACTGCTATGACCCTGTTTCACTAAAATTCAAATATATTTTAACATATAATTCCTTTACCTGTATCATTTGTTTCATGTGAAACTAGACATAATAAGCTTAAATTTGATACATAATCCATCACTAGATTCAATTTCTATGATTTTTAATAAATTTTCAAACTCGCGTCAGTGTTGCTGTAGTATTTTGTTTATGGCAAATTTCATCCCTTTTATGAGTTTTTATGCACTAAGTATCTTAATAATTTTCCTTAACATCAAACATAATCTAAACTAACCATTTTCATAATTTATCATTGTTAAACATTTTCTCAACCATTCCATCACCATATCATAAGATCATTTACACAAAATAGGTATATTGCTATACATGCCATACTTAAATTTACAAACCATTTACCAAAAGTCTTAGGATAGTGTGACTGAGAGCCTTCGACCTATCCCGACTCTCGAGTTGGCTTGTTCAAAACTACAATGAGTAAGAAGGAAGGAGTAAGCATAAATGCTTAGTAAGTTCATATGCAAATAATAAGTAACATAACAAACATTCATACCAATCAACATTAGCATGCATCACTAAAACACATATCACATTTCTAATCATTTTTCATCATCTTATTACCTTATCGTGATTGTATCAATACTCAACCCGAGGGTTAAATACACACCTGTCCAAAATATCCATTTCACATCACTTACCAATACGTCTCTTTACATCTCGAATATTCCTCCAATTGAGTAGAACTTTACCCGTTGAACACATCGGAATATAATTCGGATACATGGATAACTTGCACATAAGTGCCATATATGCAAACAAGCAATTATGTAACCCGCCCATAAGTTTAACTCGGACTCAACTCAACGAGCTCTCGGCGTCAGATCCATAAGTGAACTCGGACTCAACTCAACGAGCTCGGATGCCTAGTTACATCTCTCGAACTCGGACTCAACTCAACGAGTTCGAACATTCGCATCCATAAGTGAACTCCTGACTCAACTCAACGAGTTCGGATGCTCAACCATCCTAGTGACATGTCACTTGTATCCTAATCTATTCCTAAGGTTCAAACGGGATTTTCCTCGAACACATATCCTTGCCGTCTTCCGTAGAATGCCGAATTCAATACTCTGTAACAATTATATTTAACAAGTAGCTCACATAATTTACATATTATTTGAAATTAACCACAAAGCATACATTTCATAATAAAATTCAGCATCACATATATTTAACATCACTAACTTAAAAATAACAATTATGCTACATTATTTACACATGAACTTACCTTGGTACCAAAATACAAAGATTTTGCAATTTAGTCCACAATCTTTTCTTTTCCTCGATTGAGGTCGATTCCACGTCTTTCTTGATCTAAAATAACACATTTAGCTTATTTAATACTCACATTATCAAATTAATCCTTAACTCAAATTTTGGCAAAATTACAATTTTACCCCTAAACTTTTGCATATTTACATTTTTGCCCCTAGGCTCGGGATTAAACTTTTTTCCTTATTCTTATGTTTTATGATATGTTGATCATTTTTCCCTTCTATGCTAACATGAAATTCACACTCTAACATGTACTTATGACTATTAGGTATTTTTACCGATTAAGCCCTTTTACTCGTTTTTGCTTAAAATCGAGTAGTACAAGTTGTCTAACATAATTTAAAACCTCATATTCTATCATAAAACACCAAAATACACAAATTTCACCTATGGGTATTTTTCCAAATATGAACCCTAACTTAAATTATTGCTAGCATAAGCTTTATCGAGCTACCGGGACTCCGAAAACGTAAAGAACATTAAAAACGGGGCTTGGAATCACTTACTATGGAGCTTGAAAGCTTGAAACAAACCCTAGCTATGGAGAACCCTTGAAATTTCGTCCTAATGAAGAAGATGGACAAAAATTGGCTTTTAATTTTGTTTTTAATTCATTTTAATAACTAAATGACCAAAATGCCCTTACTACTAAACTTTCCAAAAATTCCTTCCATGTCCTAATTTTGTCCATGAACTTAAAATTGGTCAAATTGCTATTTAAGACCTCTTAATTAATATTTCAATGCAATTTCATACTAAAAACTTCTAGAATGCAAGTTTTGCAACTTATTCGATTTAGTCCCTACTTTCAAATTAAGTATTTTATGCATAGAATTTCTTCACGAAATTTTCACACAATTATGTAATCATATCATAAACCTCAAAATAATTATAAAATAATTATTTCTATCTTGGATTTGTGGTCACGAAACCACTATTCCGATTAGGCCCTAATTCGGGATATTACATGATCAAATTGAGCGGAACGTCGGATTTGGGTACTTCTGATCAGTGACAAGGGATAAGTGGTAGCCTCAGCTACACTTATCTGATTAGTGACAAGTGGTACCTTTAGCTACACTTATCTGATCAATGACAAGTGATAAATGTGATCCATGTAAGACCGTGGCAGGGCTATGGCTTCAGAAAGTGATAAGTGATCATATGTAAGACCAAAGTTATACTATGGGAAAGTGGAAGTGAAGTACTCAATTTTTTGTAACCGTTTCCTAATTTGATTAAGAATGGTAAGTGACAAATGAGCCCAAAAGAATTAAAGTAAATGGATAAGTGGTAGCGAGTTTATACAAGGGAACTCACCAATGATTGTGGTTGACAGGTGAATTTAGTAATTGTGTATATTGTATAAGAGTATGAATGTTTGGTAAGATTTATGATTTATGCCTATGAACTTACTAAGCTTCTATAAACTTACTTGAGTGTATTCAATGTCTCTTGTAGATTGACGTGAAAATATATGGAGGATCGGATCAACACTGAGGATCACACTATCCAGATTATCTCCGGTAGCTTTTGTAAATTTCCTTTTTGATTTATATGGCATGTATATGGTTTGATGATTATATAAATGCTAAGACCTATTTAATGAATATGTATTAAAGTAAAGAGTGATGAATATGCTAAATGGTATAATTATAATAGAAGTATGATTTGGAATCAAATTGGTTGAAATGGATTGGTTGGTTTGGATTGGTTTTGGTTTTAAAGTTTCAGGGAAGGTTGGATATTTATAAAGGGGTTATGTTGAGCTTATAAAAAAAAAACTTTGAGATTTTGTGAAAAATTCCCTATGGTTTCGATTTAATTCTGGTTTGGTCCTAAAGTATGTTTTGGGCTTTGGAGGCTTATCTAAAGGACGTAATGACATGTTTCGGTAAATGAATAGTATTTAACTCGTAATAACAGAAAATTAATTCGGTAAACTCCGGTAGTACCTCGTACCCTATTCCGGCAATAAATACAGGTAGGGGTGTTACATTTAGTGGTATCAAAGCTCGGTTTAGCTGGTTCTCGAAACATGTGTGATGTGTAAAGTGTTTAGAAATACATGCCATATAAATCTGTGATAGTGTGATGTGCTTGATCTGATCTAATCTTTGTTATTTTTATAGATGATCTCCAATTATAAAGATGTCAGATAGACCTGAACGTATTGAGTAGGAAGAACTTAATAGTAGAATACAAATTTCTGAACAAGGAATAAGTAGTGATGTTTCGATTTCCCTAATGCGAGAGCAAGAATTAAAGAATATGATTTATGGGATTATGAATCAGTGGTATACTGAAACGATGCAAGAAAGAAATTAGGCTCAGCCACCTCCTCCCCCTACTGCTCCATCAATGGTACTCCCGGTTGCTCCTCTACCTTCTCCAACGACTGAATCCAGTAAGCGTTCTCCGTTGGAAATGCTTTGAAAACTTGGAGCCAAAGAATTTTGAGAAAGGACTGATGATGACCCCGTCAAAGCTGAATACTGGTTACAGATTTTGATAAGAATTTTTAAAGAAATGGCTTGCTCACTAGATGATTATTTGAGATGTGCTGTGTCCCTATTGAAAGAAGAAGCTTATAGTTGGTGGGAAACGATTGAGGCCGTGGTACCAGCAGAGAAAATTTCTTGGGAATTTTTCCAAAATGAATTTAAGAAGACATATGTGGGCAGACGGTATTTAAATAAAAAGTAAGGGGGATTCGTCGACCTACAACAGGGAAATAAGTCAGTGGCTAAATACGAAAGAGAATTTTTCTACCTCAGCAAATATGCCCGAGACATTGTACCTACTGAAGAAGAAATGTGTATTAAATTTGAAGAAGGGTTAAATGATGAGATTAGAATGATGATTGGGGGCAATGAAATACGAGAGTTTGTTGTTCAGTCAGACCGTGCTCAAAAGCTCAAATAAGTATATAACAGAAAAATGCAGTTGGGATCGAAAAAGTAAAAAGTCATTCAAAAGAGGTTCTTCTAAGTCATTTTCAGATTTGTCGGTGAAGAAATCTAGAGAAGAAATTAGTCGAACTACATCAGTGGTTTAGGGTTTAGGGTTAGTTCGACTAATTTCTTCTCTAGATTTCTTCACTTGCAAATCTGAAAATGACTTAAAAGCACATCTTTTGAATGACTCTTTACCTTTTCGATCCCGTTGCTTTTGTTATATACTTCTTCGAGCTTTTGAGCACGGTCTGATAGACTAACGAACTTCCGTATTTCATTGCCCCCAATCATCATTCTAATATCATCATTTAACCCTTTTTCAAATCTGATACACATTTCTTCTTCAGTAGGTACAATGTATCGGGCATATTTGCTAAGGTAGACAAATTCTCTTTCGTATTCAGCCACTGACTTATTTCCCTACTGTAGGTCGAGGAATTCCCTTTTCTTTTTATCCAAATATCGTCTGCCTACATATTTCTTCTTCAATTCATTTTGGTAAAATTCCCTAGAAATTTTCTCTGTCGGTACCACAACCTCAATCGTTTCCCACCAACTATAAGCTTCTTCTTTTAATAGGGACACAGCACATCTCAAATAATCATCTAGTGAGCAAGCCATTTATTTAAAAATTCTTATCAAAATCTGTAACCAATATTCAGCTTTGTGGGGGTCATCATCAGTCCTTCCGCAAAATTCTTTGGCTCCAAGTTTTCTAAGCCTTTCCAATAGAGAATGCTTACTGGATTCAGTCGTTGGAGGAGGTAGAGGAGCAACCGGGGATACCACTGATGGAGCAGTAGGGGGAGGAGGTGGCTGAGCCTAATTTCTTTCTTGCATCGTTTCAGTATACCACTGATTCATAATGTAACAGCCTAATTTCAGTGGTGTCGGAACAATGATTCGAGATCACTAAATCCGACAAATGAGTAGGAAATATTATTAATTTAGTGAGTATAAGTTAAATGTTAAGTTAGGAAAAATTTTGAAATAGTGAATAGTGTACAAAAAAAAATATATATATATATTAAAATAATTAGAATCGAAAACGAGGTATACCTCAAAAATTTTAAATCGAGCCATAAATATTTTTATAAATATTTATGGAGTGTTAATAAGTTAGTATTAAAGTTTAGTCAAGAAATTTTAAAATCTTGATAGCTAATTAAATAAAAGGACTAAATTGAAAAAGGTGAAAAAGTTACTAAAATGATTAAATAGCTTAATTTTCAAATGAGGAAGGATCTAAAGTGCAAATAAGCCCAAAGGAGATATTTTGGGCGGCAATAGCTGAGAAAAATCAGAAAATGGGTGAAATAAGGGCAAAATTGGAAAATTGCCAAAATTAACTAAATAAAAATGGGACTAAATTGGAATATCTAGAATTCTCTTCATTTCTCTTCATATTCATCAGCTGAAAAACAGTCATGGATGAGGGTTCAAGCTGGTTTTCATACTCTAGCTTCATGTAAGTTTAATTCTTGCTTTCTCCTTGAAATTTTTATGTTTTTGGACTTTTACAATTGGGTCCAACTTACTATTTCATTAGTTTTTGATTCCATGGCTAATTTTTGAAGTCTTTATGGATGATTACTGGAATAATATGATGAATAAACATAGAATTGAAGTTTTAATTTTGACATATGGTGATTTTATCAAGTAAAATTGATGAAAATTGGTTTAGGACCTAATTGTGAAAGAGTTTGGAATTAAGTTCTAATGTTAAAGTTCTGGTTTTCAAGGGTTATGAAGTAGTTTAAAATGATGGAATAAAGTATTAAATGAGAAAAATTATCTCAATTGAGGAGTTAATTGAACAAGGATTGAATTGTATGAACTATGAAATTTGGGGCTAAATGGAAATCAATATTTTTCACTAAAACTGTTTTGGGCAGCAGCAGTAGCCTAACTTTGAAAAATCACCAAAAATTTTAGAAATCGAATTATAGGATGAATAAAATATGAAATTAAAGCTTATTGAGTCTAGTTTCTTATAAAAGAAATTATGTAAGCAATGGAGTTCTAAATCATGAGCTACAATAACTTTTGTGAGACAAGGTCAGAATGATTTCAGGTTCCCTGTTCTGAATTTGGAAAATCATCAAAAATTGGATAAAAATAATTAGGGGCTTAAATTTATATGTTTAGAATCCTTAATGAGTCTATTTTCAATAGAAATAAGCGGGAACATGATCCAAATCTCGTACGATGAGATAATTAATTCTTAGTGAAGAAGGGTCGGAACTGTCAGACAGCAGAACAGGGGTAACTTTAAAGAATAAACTGTACTTATTGGCTAAACCAAAAATTGTGAAAATTTTATGGTAATAAGATATGTAAGTCTAGTTTTAGGGAAAATTAGCGGATCTTAATTTCGAGTTCTGTACCTTAAGATATAAATAATTTAGTAACTATGACGCAAATGGACAGTTTTGAATATACATATAAGTAAATAGTGAAATTATTGATAATGTTACTTGTTGCATGTTATATAAATAAAGGATGTGGAATGGAGAGGAGGAGGAGGAAAATATGTATGAATATTCAGCTAGCATGGCTAATTTGCATGTTTTAGGCTCATGGACTAAATTGAATAAAAGTAAAAAAATTTATGGGCAATTTTGTAAAAATGTCAGAAATGACCAAATTGCATGAAATGAATTATTTTATTATTTAAAATTACAAAATTGAATGAAATTATTAATTTAGCTCAAGATCGGGAAAAACATATTTTAAGGATTAAATTGAAAAGTGTGGAAATTATGGAAAATTCTGATATTTTATAGAATTAATGGTTCGTTATCAATTTGTTTGAGAATAACGGCTGGAAATAAGGATTAAATTGCAATAATTTTATTTTATTTTAACCTAAGGATGAAATCGTCATTAATTAAAAGTTTAGGGGTAAAATGGTAATTTTGTTTAGAGTATTAGTTGAATGTATTACAACATGAAATAAATGAAAACGACGATCAAATTTCTTTATAAAGATCCGGATAACTCGAATACGAGACTTGAACGTGGAAAAGAAAAGATATCGGATTAATGAAATTATAAACATGTATAAGTAACGAGGTAAGTTAGTATAACTTGAATTGTATTTTTAAATGCATGAAATATCGATATAATGAATTTCGATTTTATGTTTATGAAGAAATGGCAAGAGAATGATATTTATCATGACATGTAAATAGGTGATTATTTTTGATACGTTAATACAAGGAAATTAATTAAATTGAGACGAGTAATAAATTTAAGTAAAACATATCGAGAAAAATAAATACGTTAAGGGACAATATGTTTGATTTTAATTGGTTCCAAATATGAACGTTAGATAAAATGAAATATCCGATAAATAAATCGGTAACTCGTGTAATGCTCCATAACTCTATTTGGTGACGGATTCGGGTTAGGGCGTTACATTTAGTGGTATCGAGCTAAGGTTTAGTCGGTTCTCGGACCGAATGTAGTACATGTGAAGTATGATTATATGTGAATATCTCAAATATGTATTGGTATTGAATTGTATACGATTAGAAAGTGGAAAAGTGAATTTGAATTGAATTGAATGGAATGGAATGGAATTATGATTAATTGAAGTGTGTATTACTATAATTCAAATTTTAATTATTATTGATTGCTGAATTTTTAATTGTTATGTATGGTAAGTAAGAATTATTGTGTTTTGCAATTGAAATGGATTGATATAATATGTGATGAATTTATTGAATTTATATTGATTGAATTGGTGTATATATATATTGAATATATATTGATTATTTGAATTGAATTGAATTATGAGTATATTTGATTATTTGAATTGAAATATAAATTGTTTTAAAATTTTAAATATGAGATTTGTGATATTTGAATATTTGTTAATGAAAAGTGAATTGAATTGTATAGAATTATGAATTTATGTGAATAATTGAAATATATTTGTTGAATTAAATGAAAATGTATGAAATTATGAAAATGTGTGAATATATATGAATATTAGATTGGTATATTGATAAAGGAATTATTAAATTGAGAAAGTGAATCAAATACCCTATTAACAATGATTCGGACTAGATTGGATACAAATGGCATGCCATTGGATTTGTGATGTGATGAGGAGATTTGTAGTTCGGCCGAGAAGATGTTTCATTATTGTAACTTCCGGTTTATCCAAGAGGCATTAAATGCCTTCTCGGTGTGTTATGGAGGACTTATAATATTAGGGTGTGTTTGGGTTGGACATTCGTGTGTTTGGGGGATATGATATATCGTGTGTTTGGGAGGCTATATTATACTGGTGTGTTATGGAGGATTTATAATATTCCGGTGTGTTTGGGCTGGATATTCGGTGTGTTTAGGTGAAATCCGCATATCCGCCAAAGTCCGAGTCTTGTTAATAGGGGTAAATATGAATATTAAGTAAAATTGAAATAAGAATTAAATTCCTATTAACTTGTCGGGCTAGTCGGATATAATTGGCATGCCATAGGATTAGAAGAGTACGGATTTGTTCGCTTTACCGATCGTGCACTTATGTGATTCGTTATCGTTATCAGATTAACGATTCAAGCACTTTGTGTGTCGGATATTGTTACCGCATCAGCATCTTTATCGCTTATTCGGATTTGTTCCGGATGAGGTACTCGTGGTACCGCATCGCCATCGTTATCGCTTTCTCGCTTTCGCCGACCGGATGAGGCACTATGTGCCGCATGGTGTGTTTGGGTTGAATCTGTATCCGCCAAAGTCCGGATTGTTAATAGGGTGAATAAATGAAATGAGAAAATTAAATAAATTTGGTTGCTCGTACTATTAAAAAAATATATATGAGAAAGAAATTATGAGTTGAATTTTCAATTGAAATGAAATGTGAGATTTGGAAAGGTTCATGAATTTGCTAAAATATTGAATTATTGATATTGAAATCATTGAATAAATGAAATGAGAAAATCAAATGAATTTGATCGATTGAACTTTTGAAAGTATGAAAAAAAAGTGGAATTAAAAATTGAAATGTGAATTGAAATTGAGATATGAGATTGAAAGCTTGAACCAAAGGTTCATGAATTGATTAAAGATAGTATAGATGATATATGATGCTATTTGATGAAAGACTATTGTCGAGATATGAAATTAAAGCATAATTAACACATATGACTTATATTGTTACATGTTTGATGTTTATTATTTATTATAGTTTTTATAATTTGAATTATGGCAATACCATCGAGTATAAACGTACTCAACGTATGGTTGTATTCATTGTAATTCAAATTATTTATTATTAAATGTTAAATTTAAATTATGTATATGGTAAGAAAAGTATGAGTTAGTGATATTGAGATAATTGAAATGTGTTTATGATGAGAAGGAACTTAGAAAGGTATGAATAGAAGTTCATAATATGTATGTGATAATGTACGAAATGAGATAATCAAAAGTTGAGAAATGATGAAACGTGAATGAAATGAAAGTTTAAATTGTGATAAGCTTATCAATGTTTGTATGGCATTCATATGATATTATGTGTCTGACTTGTTTGGTTAAGTAAATGCTATGAGTAAATTTACTCAAAATTCATGAAATGTATGTTTAATTACACTAGTTTGAAAAGGATAACTGAAAAGTTCGTGTAACATAATTATGTATGTTAATTTGTTTGAAGTGAATTATGTAATTGTGATGATATGATATTGATGATAAATGCTAAGTTATATGTGTGTATTTATGAGGGGCTTTCGTTAGAGGCCTTACGACCTCACCCTCTTACCAATGTAGTATTTTATAACTAAAATTTACAAAAAAAAAAAAAAATTGTTGAATAAGTTTAGAAATGGGAAACTAAAGAGTACAAGAATGGAATAATTAATAATGTAGTCTGAGTTGAAAATAGTTTGACAAGTAAAACGCTGATTTTGAAAAAAATATCGATTACTCTAAAGATCATTCAGACACGAATGACACGGTTAAAGAAAAAGTTAACCTCGGCTAGTCGACTTATTCAGATATGATATCCAAGTATGTGTTTATCAAATTTTTCCCGAATTGGTTTTCGTTAGTGAATGGAATGATGCGGGGTTCATGATGATGTAATTAGTTAGAAAAATGATAATTGAGTAGTAAAGATGATTGTGCGTGATAGTTACAGTTGAAACGAATATGATAATCTTTTCTCGGTATTCTATATATTCTTTTATCCTCGAGAGATATGTGTGTGGTTATTCGGTCTACCGTGGAGTTCGATGTTTTGAGAATGCTAGTTAATTATGATGTTAGATTTAAAGCTCTATTGGTCCTGGTTTGGTTTATGATCGTCATTTCTTCATCTTTTGGAATTCTATTTTAATATGTTGGAAATGAAGTTAATGGTAAAAATTTATGTGAGACTATTCTTATGTTTCTACCGATCATGATTTTGTTTTATACATGCAGAGGGGATATATTATCTCTGTTATGATGGAAGTCCAGAGTCTGGTAAGCAATGTTTTTCTTTTGGCTTTCTTTGAGAAATTATCAAGATCTTTATTATCTTTTTGTGAGTTAGATGTACTAGTGATTGTATGAGCATTACATAATATTTTTGAGTTCATATTCAGATGTCTATTTGTTAGCAAGTGTTTCTAACATTAAGAACATTTAGGATTATTGCAATCAAGTGATAATACTAGTGTGTTATGAGATAGAATGACTATAGATTTGAATTGGGATTGTCATTAACATCGGAAAGGAAAATGTTATTTAGTTTATGGTTGTTCATTTGACAAAGAAAGATCTGTATGATCATTTCAAGAAGTACTGAGTTTTCCTTTTGATGATCATTGAAAGTATATGTGTCCCCGAGAGGGTAATTTAGAATTTTGACCGTGACGCTCCAACATTGTGTTCTAGAGTTCAAAGGTGACAGAAAAGATATTCGAGGTTAAATCAAATTGTGATTTCGAGAAATTAGTAAAAGTGTTTATGAGTGTTGAAAGTAATCTGCTTCGTAAGATTTTCCGGGGACGAAAATCCCTAAAGGGGGGGGAGAGTTGTAACACCTAATTTCCAGTGGTGTCGGAACAATGATTCGAGATCACTAAATCCGACAAATGAGTAGGAAATATTATTAATTTAGTGAGTATAAGTTAAATGTTAAGTTAGGAAAAATTTTGAAATAGTGAATAGTGTAAAAAAAAATATATATATATATATATTAAAATAATTAGAATCGAAAACGAGGTATACCTCAAAAATTTTAATCGAGCCATAAATATTTTTATAAATATTTATGGAGTGTTAATAAGTTAGTATTAAAAAGTTCGTCAAGAAATTTTAAAAATCTTGATAGCTAATTAAATAAAAAGGACTAAATTGAAAAAGGTGAAAAAGTTACTAAAATGATTAAATAGCTTAATTTTCAAATGAGGAAGGATCTAAAGTGCAAATAAGCCCAAAGGAGATATTTTGGGCGGCAATAGCTGAGAAAAATCAGAAAATGGGTGAAATAAGGGCAAAATTGGAAAATTGCCAAAATTAACTAAATAAAATGGGACTAAATTGGAATATCTAGAATTCTCTTCATTTCTCTTCATATTCATCAGCTGAAAAACAGTCATGGATGAGGGTTCAAGCTGGTTTTCATACTCTAGCTTCATGTAAGTTTAATTCTTGCTTTCTCCTTGAAATTTTTATGTTTTTGGACTTTTACAATTGGGTCCAACTTACTATTTCATTAGTTTTTGATTCCATGGCTAATTTTTGAAGTCTTTATGGATGATTACTGGAATAATATGATGAATAAACATAGAATTGAAGTTTTAATTTTGACATATGGTGATTTTATCAAGTAAAATTGATGAAAATTGGTTTAGGACCTAATTGTGAAAGAGTTTGGAATTAAGTTCTAATGTTAAAGTTCTGGTTTTCAAGGGTTATGAAGTAGTTTAAAATGATGGAATAAAGTATTAAATGAGAAAAATTATCTCAATTGAGGAGTTAATTGAACAAGGATTGAATTGTATGAACTATGAAATTTGGGGCTAAATGGAAATCAATATTTTTCACTAAAACTGTTTTGGGCAGCAGCAGTAGCCTAACTTTGAAAAATCACCAAAAATTTTAGAAATCGAATTATAGGATGAATAAAATATGAAATTAAAGCTTATTGAGTCTAGTTTCTTATAAAAGAAATTATGTAAGCAATGGAGTTCTAAATCATGAGCTACAATAACTTTTGTGAGACAAGGTCAGAATGATTTCGGGTTCCCTGTTCTGAATTTGGAAAATCATCAAAAATTGGATAAAAATAATTAGGGGCTTAAATTTATATGTTTAGAATCCTTAATGAGTCTATTTTCAATAGAAATAAGCGGGAACATGATCCAAATCTCGCACGATGAGATAATTAATTCTTAGTGAAGAAGGGTCGGAACTGTCAGACAGCAGAACAGGGGTAACTTTAAAGAATAAACTGTACTTATTGGCTAAACCAAAAATTGTGAAAATTTTATGGTAATAAGATATGTAAGTCTAGTTTTAGGAAAATTAGCGGATCTTAATTTCGAGTTCTGTACCTTAAGATATAAATAATTTAGTAACTATGACGCAAATGGACAGTTTTGAATATACATATAAGTAAATAGTGAAATTATTGATAATGTTACTTGTTGCATGTTATATAAATAAAGGATGTGGAATGGAGAGGAGGAGGAGGAAAATATGTATGAATATTCAGCTAGCATGGCTAATTTGCATGTTTTAGGCTCATGGACTAAATTGAATAAAAGTAAAAAAATTTATGGGCAATTTTGTAAAAATGTCAGAAATGACCAAATTGCATGAAATGAATTATTTTATTATTTAAAATTACAAAATTGAATGAAATTATTAATTTAGCTCAAGATCAGGGAAAAACATATTTTAAGGATTAAATTGAAAAGTGTGGAAATTGTGGAAAATTCTGATATTTTATAGAATTAATGGTTCGTTATCAATTTGTTTGAGAATAACGGCTGGAAATAAGGATTAAATTGCAATAA
Organism: Gossypium anomalum; assembly: GCA_025698475.1. Taxonomy (NCBI): domain Eukaryota; kingdom Viridiplantae; phylum Streptophyta; class Magnoliopsida; order Malvales; family Malvaceae; genus Gossypium; species Gossypium anomalum. Next base: position 16,665,359 of record CM046963.1, on the reverse strand, counting down.
TTTTATTTTATTTTAACCTAAGGATGAAATCGTCATTAATTAAAAGTTTAGGGGTAAAATGGTAATTTTGTTTAGAGTATTAGTTGAATGTATTACAACATGAAATAAATGAAAACGACGATCAAATTTCTTTATAAAGATCCGGATAACTCGAATACGAGACTTGAACGTGGAAAAGAAAAGATATCGGATTAATGAAATTATAAACATGTATAAGTAACGAGGTAAGTTAGTATAACTTGAATTGTATTTTTAAATGCATGAAATATCGATATAATGAATTTCGATTTTATGTTTATGAAGAAATGGCAAGAGAATGATATTTATCATGACATGTAAATAGGTGATTATTTTTGATACGTTAATACAAGGAAATTAATTAAATTGAGACGAGTAATAAATTTAAGTAAAACATATCGAGAAAAATAAGTACGTTAAGGGACAATATGTTTGATTTTAATTGGTTCCAAATATGAACGTTAGATAAAATGAAATATCTGATAAATAAATCGGTAACTCCGGTAATGCTCCATAACTCTATTTCGGTGACGGATTCGGGTTAGGGGCGTTACACATAATCCCATAAATCATATTCTTTAATTCTTGCTCTCGCATTAGGGAAATCAAAACATCACTACTTATTCCTTGCTCAGAAATTTGTATTCTACTATTAAGTTCTTTCTACTCAGTACGTTCAGGTCTATCTGACATCTTTATAATTGGAGAGTATCTATAAAAATAACAAAGATTAGATCGGATCAGACACATCACACTATCACAGATTTATATGGCATGTATTTCTAAACACTTTACACATCACACATGTTTCAAGAACCGGCTAAACCGAGCTTTGATATCACTAAATGTAACAGCCTTACCTGTATTTGTTGCCGGAATAGGGTACGAAGCACTACCGGAGTTTATCGAATTAATTTCCTGTTATTACGAGTTAAATACTATTCATTTACCGAAACATGTCATGACGTCCTTTAGATGGGCCTCCGAAGCCCAAAACATACTTTGGGACCAAACAGGAATTAAATCGAAACCATACGGAATTTTTCACAAAATCTCAGAGTTTTTTTTTATAAGCTCAATATAACTCCTTTATAAATATCCAACCTTCCTTGAAATTTTAAAACCGAAACCAATCCAAACCAACCAATCCATTTCAGCCAATTTGATACCAAATCATACTTCTATTATAATTATACTATTTAGCATATTCATCACTCTTTACTTTAATACATATTCATTAAACAAGTCTTAGCATTTATATAATCATCAAACCATATACATGCCATATAAATCAAAAAGGAAATTTACAAAAGCTACCGGAGATAATCTGGATAGTGTGATCCTCAGTGTTGATCCGATCCTCCGTATATTTTCACGTCAATCTACAAGAGACATTGAATACACTCAAGTAAGTTTATAGAAGCTTAGTAAGTTCATAGGCATAAATCATAAATCTTACCAAACATTCATACTCTTATACAATATACACAATTACTAAATTCACCTATCAACCACAATAATTGGTGAGTTCCCTTGTATAAACTTGCTACCACTTATCCATTTACTTTAATTCTTTTGGGCTCATTTGTAACTTAACATTCTTAATCAAATTAGGAAACGGTTACGGAAAATTGAGTACTTCACTTCCACTTTCCCATAGTATAACTTTGGTCTTGCATATGATCACTTATCACTTTCCGAAGCCATAGCCCTGCCACGGTCTTACACGGATCACATTTATCACTTATCACTTGTCATTGATCAGATAAGTGTAGCTAAAGCTACCACTTATCACTTGTCACTTGTCACTAATCAGATAAGTGTAGCTGAGGCTACCACTTATCACTTGTCACTGATCAGAAGTACCCAAATTCGACGTTCTGCTCAATTTGATCATTTATTCAGTTTTCGCATTTTTATCTTATTCTCAATTCATCAATAAATATATCTCATCTTACATTATATAATTCATAAAATTAATATTTAATCATTAAATTTCAGCCATATGAACTTTCCTAGGTCGATTTGCAGAATTTGTGAAAGTTCAGGGACTAATTAGCTACTTTTTTTCCTCGACTTGCTTCGGGTTCTCGATCTATCATTGTAAAATCATTCACTTATCAGTATTGACTTCACCTTCACTCAATTTCACATCCTTAATGTTTATAACCCGCTTATAAGTAACATTATCTATAATTTCTCTATTTACTTATGTATATTCAATGTTGTCCATCCGTGTCATAGTCACTAAATTATTTTTATCTTGAGGTAAAAAACTCTAAATTAGGATCTGCTAATTTTTCCTAAAAGTAGACTCACATATCTTTTTACCATAAAATTTTTAGAATTTTTGGTTTAGCCAATAAGTACAATTTATTCTTTAAAGTCACCCTTATTTTGCTGTCTGACAGTTCCGACCATTCTTCACAAAAAATTAATTATCTCCTCGTACGAGATTCGGATGATGTTCTTGTTTGTTTCTCTTGAAAATAGTCTCATTTAGGATTTTAAAAATATAAATTTAAGCCCCTAATTATTTTTCTCCAATATTTGATGATTTTTCAAAGTCAGAACAGGAGAACCCGAAATCATTCTGACCTTATCTCATAAAATTTATTATATCTCATGATTTACAATTCTATTGCTTACATCGTTTCTTCTATGAGAAACTAGACTCAATAAGCTCTAATTTCATATTTTATGCATCCTATATTTGATTCCCACAAATTTTAGTGATTTTTCAAATTTACACTACTACTGCTGTCCAAAACTATTTTAGTGCAAAATGTTGATTTCCATTTTGCCCCAAATTTTACAGTTCATACAATTCAGTCATTACTCAATTAACCCCTTAATTAAGCTAATTTTTCTCAATTAATAATTTACCTAGACATTATAAGTTATTTCACAACTATTGAAATTCAAAATTTCCACATAAAACCCTAACTTCAAACTCTTTTACAATTAGGTCCCAAACATTCACTTTCTATTCAATTCTTTCAATAAAATCGGCATATAAAAAACTTAAAGCTCTAATTCCATGCTAAAACATCATATACTTCCATCACACATTCATAGCAACTTTCAATTTCTTTCATAGAATCAAAAACTAATGAATTCAAGGACTTAGTTGTAAAAGTCACAAAAACACAAAAATTTCAAGAAATAATCAAGAATTGAACTTACTTGCAGTAAAAATATGAAAAACCAGCTTAAGGAAACCCTTCTATGGTGTTTTTGCTGATAAGAATGCAGAGAAATAAAGAGACATCTAGATAATTCCACTTTAGTCCTAGCTTTATTAAGAAAATTTATCAATATTCCAATTTTACCTTTAATTCTCCTTATTTTCATGCTGATTTCATGCCCTTGCTGTCCAGCCCAAATAGACCTTGGGTCTATTTTCCATTTAAACCCTATTCTTTTATTATTTAAGCTATTTAATCATTTTCCATAATTTTGTATTTGTTACAATTTAGTTCTTTTTATTCAATTAACTATCAGAACTTTAAAGTTTCTTGACGAAACTTTAATACTAACTTATTAGCACTCCATAAATATTTATAAAAATATTTATGGCTCGGTTTAAAATTTCTGAGGTCTCGATACCTCGGTTTCAATTCTAATTATTTTAATATTTATTTCTAATACATTATTCACTATTTCAAAAATTTTCCTAACTTCACATTTAACTTATACTCACTAAATTAATAATATTTTGTACTCAATTTTCGGATTTAGTGATCACGATTCATTGTTCCGACACCACTGGAAATTCAGGCCATTACATATTGTCTTGTCCACTTTGGTCCTTTAAGCTTTTTTGTCCAATTCCAAGCAATCATGTGCTACCACATGTCATACAATGACATCGACATATTAAAAAACCTTCAAAAATACTTTAAAAATTATAAAAAATTTGCAAAAAAATACAAAATTATTTAAAATTTTAAAAAATAATAAAACTTTTTAAAATAGAAAAAATATAAAATTATATTTACAAAAATTATAAAAAATTACAAAAATCATTTAAAATTAAAAAAAATTATAAAAAAACTAAAAATATTAAAATTGTAATATTTATAGAATTTTATATATCACATCAACAAAAGTGCTTTTGAAACATGCTGTTAAACTTAAAACCAAAAAAAATTTTGCTATTAACAAAAGTACTTTTGAACCAAATAACAGTTTGGCTCAACCAGCTTTTTTACCTAAATTTTTAAAAACGCTATATGTTTATAATTCTAATGATATTATTACTTAAAAATTTAAATCTTAAATTAGTTGTCATGTTAGGTACTTTTTAAATATTCATTTTTCTAGACGGATTATTACAAATTTTAATTATATTAAGCTAAATTTACTATAAAATATATATCACGCAATAATATGAATTTGGATGGTTGCTTATAATGTATATATTTTATACATTTATTAAAAAAATTGATTATTTCATATTTAATTTTAATATGTTTAATTTATTGTAAACAAAATATGCTATTTATAAATATCAAAGTTATTTATTCAAATACATTGTATAAAATTTAAATATTTCTATATAACTTGAGAATAATGTTTAAAATGATATAATTTTGTTTAAAAAACATAATTTAATTTTTATAACATATGAGTTCATAATATTCTTTTAAAACAATTTGTTAGAATATAATTGAGTCTACAATACTCACTTTAAAGATGTAACTGTTTAAAGTTCCATACAACTAAACTTAATTAGCTTTATACTTAACAAATTTGATAGTAATTTTCCGTTGTATCTCATTAAAGGGGATAATCGAATATTTATATACATGGTTACTGTTTATAGAATTGATGTTCTTAGTAGACTCTATGCATGTTGGACATGTGTACTGTTCTGTACTGCCTGCTAAACTTTGTGGCCCCACATGCGAACTCCTAAGGTATATTCAAGCTGAGACCGTGAGCTCCTCTTGCTGACTTCTCATTATGAGGCTTCCACGCATCCATCTGGTAAAGCTTAATTGGGTTGCGGGTAGCCGACCGAGACCTTATATGATTTTCGGGTTAGTGATCATACGTATATAACTAAAATAAAAAGGTTTTATTTACATGCAAATCAAATTTAAATAAGATTAAACAATTAAAGTATTTTAATTTAAGTTATAAATAATTTATTTAAGATAATATTTTTAAAAATATATATTAAAGATGGAAATTAAAATAAAAACTAAATCAAAATATTTCAAATAAAATATAATAATTTTTTAAATATATATAATTAAAATAATTATGTAAGGATTAAATTTTAATTTTATCCTAAAAAAGTTATTTTTAAAGAATATTTATTTTATAATAATGTTTATTAAAATATTGACATAAAAAATTAATAAAATGTTTATGATATGCAATTAAAATTATAATTTTAACAATAATATTAGTTTCATAGTTTTAAAATAAAAAAATTTGAGAAAAATGAAAAATATAGATTTCAAAACCTGTTTATAAATTTATAATAGGGTTAATATTGGCTACACAAGGCAATGTACATTTTTTTTTTATTTCACAAGTAAATTTAAAAAACTGTCATGTGTATTTTTTAAAAATATTTATTTTTTTAATATTCTACTATACCACCCCTGACTTTGTTTGTGAAGTCTAAAAACTTTACTAGCTTTACCAAACATTATTCATTTATAATATTTAAAAACAACTATTGAAAAGATATTTAATTAATCTTAACTAAAACTTATTGTAAATATATTATAATATTGTTATTTAATAGTTTTATAAATTATTATGTTCACTGCATTAAAAAGTAAATATTATGCAATTATAAAGAAATAAATTTGTATTACTATTCGTAAAAAAATAATTAAACTCAATAAAATAAAAAATGATAATCTTTATTTTATATCTACTAAAAACAAATTGTTATTATTTGAACTAGATTTTATAAAATTTATTTAATTTATAATAATAACTCAATGTTTAATAAAATTTATTTCTATATAGAATCCCGTGTTGACTTGATGGTTAGTGTATTCATTGCCCTAGATGTGACTTGGATTAGACTCATGTTAGTCGCGTTGTTGTTAGGACTTTGCCCTCCTCTAATAATTCACCAAAAAAAATTATTTCTATATACATTTTAATTTTTCATTATCATTTTTCTCTTTATTTACAGCTTCATTTGTCATTTATATTTAAATTTACTTAATAATATTTTTATTATTTAACTTTCTGAATATTGTACATAACTAAATGGGTAAAATGTATACAGCTCCTATGTGATTAATTAAATTTTAGAAAAATTAAATTATCAAATGGATTTAATCAATGATGATATTGTAAAATACATCATTACTTAAAAAAATTACAAGATTCATTTTCTAGTAATATACAAAAAAGGGCATGAGATTGTTTTAATGTCTACAACATAATACTTTTGTCATTAAATCAAAAAGTTATAAATGACTTAAGGGATTTTTGAACTATTAATATGAGAAATAAAAAATATTCGGCATTAGTTAAAAAATTTGTCAAGGGCATTGGTCCCCTTAAAATGATTTTTTAATTTAGATCCTTTATAATTTATAAAATTTTAAATTAGTTATGGTAAAATTGTACTTTGCCCCCTAATATGATAAAATTTTGATTTAGTCCTTTAAAAATTATAAAGATATAGACTGTTAAAATGGTGAAATTATATTTTTACTATTGTAAAAATATATAATTTAATTCTAACCCCCTCCAAAAACATTCTGGCTCCTCAACTGAGTTGCTCCTTGATCTATTGTTAAATACCGTTAAAAAAACTTAGAACAAATAAAATTATGACATATGACAAATATTTTAATTAAATATTTTTTTTCTTTTTTCTTTCATCTTCTTCCTCTCTCTGTATTTTTTTAAGGTGAACTATACTATTAGTCACTTAACTAAAAAAGTTACAATTTGGTCATTAAGTTATTCAAAAGTTTTCATTTAAATCATTGGGTTGTTAAAATCGATATTATATAGCTTTTTCTATTCGCACTGCTTGTTCCAATTGAAAGCTCTCTTCTACAGTTCAATTTGTTTTCATGAAACAACTTTGGATGTCATGGATTTGTGAACCAAAATTCAAGTAGGTTTTTTCTCCGATCTCTGATCTTCGACATTGACCGTTAGGTCAATTTGGATCTAAGGTATGTTCTTCTACACGTCAACGGACACTAATCCATTGTATTGGTTGTCGAATTGTTACTTGGAGCTCATTGGCGAAACTTTTTTTTTTTAATATTAACAACCCAATGACTTAAATTAAAACTTTTGAATAATTCAATAACCAAATTATAACTTTTTTTAGTTAAGTAATCAAAACGAAAATTAACCTATAGTTTAGGGACGAATGGTATAGTTTATTTTATTATTATTATTTTTTACTCTGTGCTTGAAGAAGAAGCTGACCATATGTTTTAAAAACTTCAAACATACATACATAATTTTCATTTAGAATCCCCCATATGTAAAAGGAGAGATAGATAAGCAGCAGTTTGGAGTGGAATGAAGAAAGGAGAGACAAAGAAGGAAATGTCTAAAATGGAGGATTACATTTTCAGGCCGTTTCAAGAGATCGGTATAATCATAGTTTAAGGGGAGAGACGGTGAAGGAGAGAAATATTTTATTTTATTTTTTATTTAGTATTGGATTTTATTTATTTTTATTTAATTAAAATGCCATGTGGTATATTTCAACATGTTCTGAATTTTAACATTTTATTTAAATTTTCATCTTTTTTAATATTTAAACTTGTATTTTTTGTAAAATCACCCCAATATAAAGGATTACCTCATGGATAATACGTTAGCATTTAATTAATTTTAAAAAATTTTAAAAATTCAAAATAAATTATAAGAATAATTTTTTAAAAATTAAAAATCATTAAAAAATATAAAAAACTATAAAAAATTAATTTTTAAAATTTATAAATTAATTAAATTCTGATATATCATCCACATGACAACCCACGTGTATGCCATGTCAGCAAAATTAATAAGCGTAAACTTTTCCATTCATTTTGGGGTGATTTGATAAAAAAAAAAGAAGTTGAAGTTCAAAGGCCAAAAAAGGTAAAAAATTAAATGAAAGGATAAAATAATTTTTATTGTAAAGTTGGAGGGCCAAAAAAGTTATCATACCTAAAAATAATTACTCACTTAAAATTTAAAAGTTAACTTATTATTAAATTTATTTAAAAAATAATTACTCACTCAAAGTCAAATTTTGCCGTTACTCTTTATAGTTTATATGATGTGTAACTTGCGAATTTAATCTTTGTACTTTAAATTGGTTATTTTGATTATGTACTTTCCAAATTTTAAAATTTTAGTTTTGACTTAAATTATAGTTGTTAAATTCGTCAAATTCAATTATATTATTTTCAAAATATTATGCGACAAACATATTATCATATGCTTAATGCCCTGTCAATGTGCCATTTTTACATAATACTCATAAAAAAACCATGTTATTTTAGTTAAGGGATTTAATAGTTGTTGGACTAAAAAGGCAAAATTCAAAAAATATAATGATTAAAAATGATCAAATTAGAAAATAAAGATTAATTTTACACTTACATACAATACGAATAATAAATTTAACATTTTATTATTTGGGTGAAGACTAAAATTTTAAAATTTGAAAGTATAAAAACTAAAATCAACCATATTAGAATACAAAACCTAAAATCGTAACTTATAAGGACTAATTGTAGAAATTTACCTATTAGAGATACATTATACATATAGTTGCTTATGCGTAGACTTGTTCATAGGCCAGTCACCCAGTCCAATCCAAAGGCCAGCTCGAAAAGTGAGGATTTTGGTAAAAAATATACGCCCAAAAAATGAGCTTGAAAAAAAATAAGGGCCATTTAGAAAATGAGCTGGGTCTCGAGTAAGGCTTTTTGGCCCGAGTTTGGCCCGACCTGAATATGCAAAGAAAAAAACTGCTATTTTTTTGCTATTTTGTTGCTATTTTCTTTCTCTTTTTTTTTTACTATTTTGCTACCATTTCACCATTATGTTGTTATTTTTTAGATATTGTTTAACTCTTGTTTTATTGTTAATTTGGTTATTTTTTTAGAGATATTTGCTTATTAAGTTGCACCCATCTTAGTGTTATTTAAGTACACATATGTTTTTAAATTTATTTTCAATTTATTGAGAAATATTTATTTTAATATTTTTAGTAATTTTGATGTATTATATTTTTCTAAATAATTTTATATAAAAAATAATATAAAAATTAATACGGATGGACTGAACCTAAATTTTAACAATTTTATTCGAGCTAAATTTGGGTAAAATTTTAATCTTATTTTTCGGGTCAGACCCACACCTAAAATTTTGGTTGGTCCGGGCCATGAACAGCTTTAGTTATGCTTCTGTTAATCAGCATGAAACAGCTCAGCCCAGCCCAGCTCTGCCGAGTTTTCGTTCTCTTACCCTCCCTCCCTTCCGTCCTTCCTTCCTTCCCGGTTGCTGCCGCTGCCGCCTCCGCCTGCGAGATGTGATGTGATGTCATATCGTTTCATGATTTACGGTATATTAGTTTCTTCGTATTTCTTTTCTTCTTTTACGAATTTTTATTCACCTTCTTCACCATCGAAGTTTAAGGTTCCTTGCTCTTTTTTTAATCCTTTAAACAACATAGCTTTGCTGCTTCTAATTCGTAACTGTCTCAATTTTCAATTTTGGCTTTCCCCCGTTTTCCCTTTTCATTCAATGAAGAGACGAATCAAAGATTAAGAGGATGCCCCCCTTCAGTCTCTTCTCTGCGTGACTGACGATAACCACACTATTAGCCTGCCTTAATTTTGCAATGGCCTTTCGGTGTTCAAATTCGACGATTTAAGAGGCTCCCGTGAATTAGATATATTTGTTTTTGAATCTTGAAAAACTTAGACATAAATACTATAAGGCCGGTCGCAGGCAGTGGCAGGTAAGCAAACGAGTTGCTGCCCGAAGCAAACCAACCAAAATGGGGAAGAGAAACAGAGAGAGAAGAAAATCTGAAAAGCCGTGTAAGTCGGACCAACTTGTCCCCGTCCCCATCGGTTCCCCTACTCCTCTTGCTAATCTATCACTCAACTCTGTAAGTTTTCCTTTCTTTGTTGTGTGTTCCTTTTCATTTGCACTATTTTTCATTCTTATAAGAATTGAATATTGGGGCTACAGGTGCTACTGCATGATTGGTGGTTGTGCATGGTGCAGCCTAAGGGTTTGGCTGTTGGAGGGTTTGAATGCAGAGGGTAGCCTCTCTAACTCAACCTTCAATTTTTGTTTTTATTTTTATTTTCTTCATATAAATATAAATATGGATACAGATATCTAAATAAAAGAGGAGGGATTTGCTTTTTCTGAAGCATGCATGATTCTCAGGAACTATCTTTTCCATGTGGATTTAGATGAGGCTTAACTCTATCATAGTGTTAGTACTCCACGTTTGTAAATACTGATCAACAAATAGCCCCTTCTTCTTTCTCCTTTTTCTAGTGGTTTTATTTATAACTAGAATTGACATACCCACTATTTGGGGAGAAATTAAGAAAAAGTATAAAAATATGTAAAAATGATTTTTTTTTGGTTAGAAAAAATAAAGATGGTAAAAGAAATACTCATATTTCTTTAAAAATAATAATTAATTTTAAGTTATGATTTAAGAATAGTAAATGACTTACATCATTATAAACATATGTTTTGTACATTTACTTCAGTCATTTTGTTTTAATAATTTCACTTACTGAATTGGCTTCGGTTTAATTCGTGACATACAGGAGGCAAGGACAAAGAGTGTTGTGCTCTGCAGCCATTGCCAAAAGACATGATGCCACCACTCTTGAAACTGCCGATGGCATCACGGTTGCTATTAGTGGATTCATCAATACCTCTCGTACACTTCAAAATGGCTTTTCACCTAAGGTGAGGTTTCTCATTAGACTAGCTATTGATTCTTATCCTTGCCAACAATATCATTTTATCATATTCCTAATAGTAAGACTATATTATATGATCTTCTTGAAACCTTGCTTTTGCTTAAATTTAAAATGCATCTTAGGACAGCTAAACCAATTTGATAAATGAAATTTGGATATACATCCTGGCGGATCACAATGCACATGTATTTTGTTAACTCCACTCCTCTCCTTGGAGCCTCAAATTTCTTGATCTTAATCACTTGCAGGTTTGCAGTCATTTCCTCTTTGGATTTCCATATGACTGGGAGGAATATGCTTCACATTCTAATGAACAATCTTTTTGTAGTAGTACTGAAGCAAGCAGTACTACTAGTTTGCTTCACAGCAACGCAATGTCTTTGCCGCTACCTTCTTTAGACAATCTCCATGTCCCTGCTGCCAGGATACGTGATCTTCTGATGCTTTCTGCTGGAGATTCTCCAAACTCAGTTTTTGATCACATGCTGCTGCAAAAGTTGAGCACCCATGATTCTCAAAATGCTGCAATTACTACGGCTGATTCAAACATGGGAAATAAAGATCCTAAAGTCTGTCCTTATTCTGTTGCTGATGGTGAAAATTCGAATTGTCATAAGGAGAAGGTTATTCAGAATCACGTAGATGATAATAACATCTTGTGTTCAAGGAGTAAAACAACAGTGGGATCTCGGAATGAAGATGTAAGCATCCGTACCCCAACTAATACTAGAGGTGTAATCACCAGAAGCATGACAAGGTTGAAGTGCCGTACTTCTGAAAGGCTGAAGAGACTGAGACTTTCTTCATCAGAGTTAAAGGAAAAAGTATTGCGGAGATAAGACCAATAATCTCTCATCTCTTGCTAATCCTTTTTCATTCCTTAGCTTTCGACATACATCAGAGCCTCAGGAAGATAGCAACTACAGGTGCTTTAAGAGGGAGTTGTGCATATATGCATGTGTGTATGTATATATATACATATTTCTCCTTTGGCTATTACTAATGATAAATAGACCCCCTTGAACTAGTTTAGTTTTGTTAAATATGTCTGTGTTTTTGTTGTACCCAAATAAGCCCGTATTAGTGAAATGTTGATTTATGCATAAATTGTAAATTAGGGGCTTATTTGGATGCAAGTTAAAGATTGCTTGCATGGTTCACACATAAAAGAAAACTTTTACTGGACATAAATCTCAGATATATGGAAGTACTTACAAAGATCAATATGTGGATATGAGAGCAATAGTTGTAACAGGAAGGCCCAATGCTGAAATACCTTGAGGTAAAGAATACGGCTGATTTACACCAATCCCAATGAGCAACAGAGGAAGAGCTTCCCACCGCAAAGCAAACATGTTTACCTCTAATGTAAGAAAGAAGCCACTGAATACAGAACAAAACCAGGTATGAGATGTGAACTTAGTGCATGAAATCATTGTATTGATTTTTACTTTCTTCTAATTATATTCCTTTTAAGTAGATGATATGTTTCGAAACTAAGCTGCATCGCAGAAAATCCTCGCCTCAGCAATGACCAAAACCTGCATGTCCACCGACCAAATATAGAGAATTTTACGAGGAACACTTCTGATATACCAGTGGAATAGATGGTGCAGCATAATTCAGAAGCATGCGAATAGGTGGAAGATATAGGTGCCAATAAGAGCCAAGGTTTAATAGATTGTAACAAAACTTACCTTAAAGAGGTTGCTCAGGAGCAGCTTCATGGTTGCAGCATTGAAATAAAGCTGCCAATAAGCAATTCACACCAATTAGTTTTTCTTTCACCTAGAATTCGGTTGAATTGGTATACAAGGTAACTCAGTTGAATAAACGAAATTCTTTAAAAACCTCAATTTAATATACTAAAATAAAGTACATTTAAATCTTTTGATTTTAACAAACAGCTAATCATTTAAAATTTATTTAAAAAATAATTACTCACTTAAAATTTAAATTTTAACTTATTTTTTAAAATTTATTTAAACAATAATTACTCACTTAAAGTGAAATTTTGCTATTAGCCTGTAACTTGTTGATTTGATATTTGTACTTTAAAATTATCATTTTTATTATGTTCTTTTCAAATTTTAAAGTTTAAATTTTGCTCCAAATTGTAGTTTAATTAAATTTTGTTATTTTTAAAATTTTATGCGAGAAAAATATTATCGCACGCGTAATACAGTGCCAATTTGTTATTTTCACACAATAGTCACAAAAAGTCATGTCATTTTAAGTAGTTTAATGGTAATTAGATTGAAATTTTAAAAATTGAAAAGTATAAAGATTAAATTTACAAATTACATATAATACAAGACTAATATCATAAATTGAACTAAAATATTTAAATTTTATTATTTGGGTGAAGGATAAAATATCAAAATTCGAAAAAATATAAAAATTAAAATTAAAATTCATCCTAGTAGAATACAAAAACTAAAATTGTAACTTATAGGGACTAATAGCAGAATTTTACCTATTAGAGATACATTATACATATAGTTGGTTATGCTTCTGCAAATCGGCATGAAACAGCTCAGGTCAGCCCAGCCCAACCCTGCTGATTCCTCGTTCCTCATTCTTCCTTCTCTTCCTCTTCCGTCCCTCCTTCCCGGTTGCTGCCGCTGCCGCTGCATCTCGGCATCACCTCTAATTCCATACTTTTATTTCCTCCGCCTGCGAGATGTGATGCCGTATCATATTGTTTCATGATTTACGGTATACTAGTTTCTTCGTATTTCTTTTCCTTCTTTTACGAAATTCTATTCACCTTCACCATCGGAGTTTAGGGTTACATGCTCTTTTTTAATCCTTTAAACACCATAACTTTGCTGCTTCTAATACATAACTGATTCAATTTTCAATTTTGGCTTTCCCCCGTTTACCCTTTTCATTCAATGTTGAGATGAATCAAAGATTAAGAGGATCCCGCCCCCCTTTTAATCTCTTCTCTTCGTGACTAGCAATATCCACACTATTAGCCTGCCTTAATTTTGCAATGGCCTTTGCTTTTCTTTATAAGCTGCAAAACCTATGGCCTTTTTCGGTGTTCAAATTCGACGATTTAAGAGCCTCCCGTGACTTAGTTCAGAAGCTTTCGATACCTGACCGCATTAAAAAGTTCGTTTTCGCCGTTAGGGTGCCTCACTCTCAATCTGTCATTTACATACTTTCTGTTCAGAACTTATCTGAGAGGTCGGCTGCTGATGCCGAGTGTCTTATTAGGGAACTTAGACCTGAGGCTGTCGTTGCTCAGATTGGTAACCACGCGGCTCTCTCCGATATTCAATCTGAAGACAGCCTTGTTGTTAACACTGTTCCCACTTCCTCTTTTGAAGTTCTCAAACGATGCTTTGTTGATAAGATTAACAAGGACCAGTATGATAATGTGGCTGGCAATTTGGTTTTGAGAGAGATATTTGGTGTTGGTTTTCATGGCCATTTCTTGGCTGCCAAGAGGGCAGCAAGGGAGGTTGGTTCGGCTTTTGTGGTGCTTGAATCACCGTTTCCTAATAGTTTTCTTGAATATGATCCCTCCAAGGAAGTTGAGGCAGGGAGCAAAATTCAAGGTCCTGTTAATTGTTTGGTTCCACAAAAAGGCACTTCGGCTCCCGTTTCCAGTTTTACGAGGTCCTGTATTATTAATGATGTTCAGTCACAGATGGTGAAGTTCTTATCTTCACATATAAATTTTTTGGAGCCTGGTTCTGTTTCTGAGGTGGGAACAAATGAAATTCAGCTGACAGCGAGTTACAAGGCTCCACCATTTGCACAATCAATTTATCCACTTCTTTTGGATCTACATGATATATTTGTTGATCTTCCTTCAATGGGGAGAGCACTAGCACTTTCACAGAAGCTGCTTTTAGATGTAAACAGAGGGGAAGCTGTGGATACCAGGATAATGTCAGAAGTTTGCACTTTTAGAATTGCTGTTGAAGCACTGAGAATTGCACTTAACAACGCTGGCCAGCTACCCATTGAGAAGTTACGGAATGTCAGCACATCTGAGATTGCTTTCTCTGAGCTCCCTGTTGAGGACAAGTCCCATGCAATCCTTGCACAGGCTCTTCAAAGTCAGGCTAAAAAGTTCAAGACTGTAGTAGCCATCGTGGATGCTAGTCGCTTGGCAGGTCTCAGAACAAATTGGAACACTCCTGTTCCTCCAGAGGTAAAGGATTTAGTTGACCATCTTGTTGTAGATGATGTAGGTGATGGGGAAACCTCAAACCGTACTGACAATAAGTGGTTGTTATCTAATAAATCTGTGGCGGCAGTGGGTGCTAGTGCAACAGCTGTTTTAGGAGCTTCATCCATCTCTAAAGTTATTCCTGCATCAACTGTCATGAAGGTTGTGACTTGGAATGTTCCTGCTTCAGTTAAGTTAGCTATGACTCAGACCCAGAAGGTAGTAGGAATCGCACTGGGTAAAACTCTTGGTCCATCAAAATTTGTGGTCCCTGGACTTGCAAATTCTGGAGCAAATTCGTCTCTCTTCAAGGCAGCTGCTTCAGCCGAAAAAATCCGAACAGTGGTCCATGGTGTTATTGCCTCAGCTGAAAAAACCAGTTTTTCAGCAATGAGAACAGCTTTCTATGAAATAATGAGGAAAAGGCAGGTGCAGCCAATTGGGGTCCTACCATGGGCTACTTTTGGGTGTAGTATTGCAACTTGCACCAGCTTGCTTGTATATGGAGATGGTATTGAATGTGCAGCTGAGTCTCTTCCTGCAGCACCCTCAATTGCCAGTTTGGGTCGTGGGATTCAGAGTTTACAGCAGGCATCTCAGGCAGTGAGGCAGAAAGATGAAAACAGAATACAAAAATCTATAGAACGCTTAATGTACAGGTTGAAGAAGGCAAAGATTCAATAGGGCTGATTCTTGTATTTAATTATTGTATACTATTAAGGATTTGGTAAAGTGATGCCTGAAGTTGAGGTAAGAAAGAACACTCTGTACATAAAAGTCCATAGCAGCGGTTGTTTGTTACATCATGATTCATGAGTGGTCAAGGCAATTTTTTTTTTAAAGTTATGTTAATACATTTCACATTTTATTAAATAAATGCAGGATTTACCTTTATCTATCTCTTCCAATACCTTGAGTGAAGTTACAATCATAATATTACCTTTAGAGCAACTTTCACACACCCAAGAGCAACATCTTTATTAATATTTGTTAGCTATTAGGAATTCATTTAAACAATATTAGGTACTTTAATGCATTTGCAGATGCACTTGTTTTATATTTTGCTTGCGGTAAAATGGTTGTATTTGTATATCTGTCATGTAATTCTTTTACTGTTATAATTTTGTTGAGATAAAGAACTTTAAGTTGGATGTGATGCATCATTTCTTAATGGCTAATGCTGTTACCATTAATCTGTTCATAACTGCTTGCTTCCATTATGTTCTTACAGATTTCTGAAGTTCGAAATGAGTTGTTCTGAAAGGTATATAGATTGCATGTATGGCTTTGTAATCTTTGCGTGTTTTTCCTTCCCCCCGCCCCCCCTTAAATACCAGCAGTTACCACTTGAAACTTTAGGAACTAGAAACCAGCGAATGATTTTAAGATTTAAAACTGCAAGCCATTTGTTATTTTACTATTGAGTTTCATGGTGTTTTTTCCCCTTTTTGCTTGTTAATCTTGGTACTATAGTCAAACTGCGGCTGCTGTCAATATCATTATCAAATATGTCTTCTCCTCTACCTTTTTTATCACCGGACTTTGTTCTCTCATGCAGCACCAATCACACGCAAGCACATCAAGTGCCGGTTATAGCACTTCTGGCAGCTTTCTTGATGTTACCGAGATCACTACTGGGCTCTTATGGAAAACCTCAAGATCCAGTCCAGGAGGAACTATTATCGGGAGTTTGGTATCAGCCCTTTCAAGCAAAACTATAGTCAAGACTATAGTCAAGAGATTGGTGATGCACAAGTTATTATTAATCCTATTATCAATAACATTGAAATCCCTGATGATAATGTTCATGTTAATAATAATAGTTTTAGCTTGATTTTAAGAACAATCAACATTTTTATTTGTTGAATGTAAGTTGAAAGCCACGGCTGTGACTAGATTTTGCCATCTCTATATTCTATCCTATTCCAAGCAGGAACTTTACAAGGCTTGCACATTCGTGATCAAGAGGTATCTATATGTCTCTCTTGAGTTTTTCTCTATTCTTCTTTCGTTGTTCTTTATTTAATGGGTATTCCTTCATTCTGCTCCTTTATTTCATGTGATGAATTGCTTTATAACTTTTGACACCCCTTAAAATTTATTGTTAGCTATGTACTTTGTTAAGTTTCGAGGAATTAGAATGAGAAACGACATTTGATTGCTTAATCAAGGAAGTTGAGGTTTTGTGAAATTGATAATGGCTAGGCTAGGATACTGAATATTGATTTTATTTACTTAAATCTGCCTGTTTTCTCTCTGTACAGTTCACTTCCAATCGACACGGAAGCATGTAAACAGTGCCTTGAAGAAAGCAGGTCTTGATGTTTCGTCATCAAGTAACCTTGTTCCTACGTTTCATGTCATAATGGCAAATCCAAGCCAAAAGAAGAGCTGCCCCTAGGGGGGAATCATCAGTAAAGCTACTATCAAGGAAGCACGCACTAGCTAGCTGAACTTTTCTAAGCTACCGCAGATGTGACAAACGCTAAAGAAATCAAAGGTGAGACTGACTTACTTCCTGAGCAAGTTATTGGAATTTTTTTTTTGTAAACGGAGGAGGGCATTGTTTAGACACCTTAAAGCTTCTTTAAGATTCTTTCTTTTCATCTCATAGTTGATGTTTTGTTACCCATCTCATCAGCTTCTCAGTTTTTACCGTGTCATGATGGAGCAATATCCTTGTTCTTTCTGTCACTAAATATCATAATTCATAACGAAGTCGAGCTCTTTCTTTAATTTTGTGAGCTATTATTATTATTATTATTTTAAAACAGTGTGAGCTAATTTTAATTTTCAACAATGCTATACTTATGCATACATACATACACACACACTCGTATTCATCATTTCATCCTTTAAACTTTTAGCTTAGGATTATCAATTGTGATGCATTTGAAAACGTAAGTCTTAGATTTGCTGTCAATATTCATAGTACTTGTTTGTGTAGTTGTTTTTGTGCTCGATCTTGTGATCCTGTTATCCCTCGATCCAGGTGTCTACAGGCCAAGTCAAAGAGCAATTTTCAACGTTGACATATTAGTGACACGATAATCATAGGTATTACTTGTGAATAGCAGTAACAAACAGCACTACGGTAAATGACCAATGTTGCATGCATGCCTTCTCACTCAGATTTTTCTTGATTGTTATAGCATTTTTAGTATATTTGCATGGAGCCTTGGAAAAACTTTGAAATCCTTTTTGCAGGTTAGTATGTATGACTATGACCAAATCAAGGCTTTTATTATCTTAACCAATTCAAATAGTTGCAAGTAACAATGTATTTCCAGTTCTTATTTTGTCCCACTTTAAGAGTTTTTGCAAAAAAAATAAATTTCTAATTATTACATCATTAAGATCTTATGTCAGTTAGTAAAATCACATGACATTCATAAGAATTTTTTTGGGGGAGGGTTTAAGAAACTTTTTATATACTTTTTATACATGTGTTTTTATAATTTTTTAATTTTTTAATTTTTTAAAAGTGAAATTCATTAATCCATTCCATGAATGGAATTATACAATTTAGGAAAAAACCAACAAACACTTGTCGTAAGTTGGGAAGGATAAGTTTCATCAACACAAAAAAAGTTTCAGCTTTAGCATTAATAGAACATTATGGCATGTTGATGTAATAATTAGAATGGTGGTCCAGCTTATGGGGTTAAATTAGTACGTTCTAAGAAGAAATATTTGAATATCAATCTAATCGATATCATTAATCTCATAAGTATAATACTAAATCTCATTAATCGAATTATTTTTTTGAGAAATACGAGCCATCTAAGTCATACAAGTAAAGAGATTTATTCATTGATAAGAAAAAGAAAAAACGTGAGCGGTGATTGGATTGATGAGAAAATAGAATCTTGGGTTAGGAATAATGATTCGATTGATATAAAGAAAGAGAATTCTTGGTTCAGTTTTCCACCTTAACGACAGAAAAAAAGAGATTGATCAAATTCTATTGAGTTTAACCCATAGTGATCATTTATTAAAGAATGACTCTGGTTATCAAATGATTGAACAATTAAGACCAGTTTACTTACGATACTTAGTTGACATTCATAAAAAGTATCTAATGAATTATGAGTTCAATACATCTTGTTTAGCAAAAAGGCGGATATTCTTTGCTTATTATCAAACAATCACTTATTCACAAACTTCAGGCATATCTGGAATGATAGCAAGTAGAGGCGAACCTAGGGGGTTTGACAAGGGCCTCAACCCCCCTTAAAAAGAAAAATTGCTATTTAAGCCCTTTAAAAAATTTTAAAATTTTGATTTAGTAAAAGTAAAATTGCACTTTGGCCCCTTCTAAAATTATAAAAGTTTGATTTAATCTTTTAAAAATTATAAAGATTTAGACTATTAAAATTTAAGATTTTATTTTGGCCCCTCCTAAAAAAAATTTCTGGCTTCACCCTTGATTGTAAGCATTTAATACGATAAGAAAATTAGCTCGAATAGTCCAAGTGGTGGGCATGAGCATCCACCGAAGCAGTGGGCAAAAATCGGCAAAAAAATCAAGCATCCACCAACTTGAAAGGATGGAGATAAAATCATCTCTAAAACCACTTCCAAAAGCAAGACTAAAAAATTGTACTACAAGAGTAAACAAAAACTTCTAAAAGTGAAGACTTATTAAATAATGAAAAACAGTATATATAACTTAAAACAACAGGGGTCCAAACCGACTCATGATATAATTTATTATTTTAAAATACTTTCAAAACAAAAACAAATTAAGAAGCTGATAAAGAGTCATAAACTTTTCAAGAGAAACTGTTGGTGGCCGATGAAATTTTAACGACGACAAACATCGTTATTTGTCCATCATAACTTATGAAGACAACAAAGATATCTATAAAATAGATTTACAAAAAAGAAAAGAAAAGAATGCACATGAGTAAATGTGATGAAGAAAGAAAAAGAGAATTAGCGGGAGGGAGAAAAAGGCGTAGGTAAAACAAAAGAGAAATTTTTAGATTTTCGTTCTTTATTTTTAATTTTTTATTTTCAAAAAAGACTTACCACATGTTATAATTTGTGGATGCCATGTGACACTGTGTTATTAGTTATTAGAGTCATATAATAAAATTTTTTGATGAAGTTGATTAGATATTTAAATAAAGTACCAACTTGGTTATTGGTTTGGCACTAACAACAAATAATATAATGGTACAAGAAAAGTTTTAAAATATATAAATTTATAAGAAAAATCTAAAAAACTATTAAAAATAAAAACTATAAAAATCAAGGGAGACAATCATAAAAAATCTAACCATCATTTGATCTCTGAAGCTATCTGTTGTTCTCATATACACGAATCTCCTTGAGGTTATATAGAAAATTGTAGGTTTTTTAAATTTTTTAAATTTTATATGATTTTTTATAATTTTCTATTATTTTCCATTTTTATAAATATTTAGCACTTTCCTATATTTTTATAATATTTTAAACAATTTTCTATATTTTTTAATTTATATATTTATATATTTTATTATTTTTAGTGTTTCTTGCATTTTTAAATAATTTTTATAATATATACAATTTTTGTGTCATTTATATTTATAATTTTTTAATATTATTAATATTTTTGTATAAATTTTTAAATAATTTTAATGATTTTAAATATAAAACACCAAAATTTCTCACATGACACAATCCTAATGTGCCATGTGGTGAAAATAACCTCCAAAACAGTTATCATTACTTTTTTGTTATTTTTGATTGTAAATTTTTAACGGTTAAAAGGACATAATTGGTTGAAATTTTGACATTTAAGAGCTCAATTGAGTAAAAATGAAAAGAAATTTTGTTTTTTGAAAAAATTCGAGATCTTTAAAGATTTTTTAGTAAAAAAAATTAAGTACCAATTAAATACAAATTTAAGAATTAAAACATATGTTAATCAAATTATAATTATAAATTATTTAAATAGTATCAACTAGTAATTAAAAAACAATTTAAATTTAAAACATGAATATAAAAAAACTTTTCATCAATAATATGAACAAAAAGGACTATTGAAAAAAACACCCAAAAAATATTAATAATTTATCCTAAAAAATATTTACTGGATTAAAAATGATAAAAAGAACTATTTGGTTTATTTTAGTTTTGATATTTAGAAAAATAATCCCTCTCAAAAAGAATAAAACAAAATAAAACAATTTAATCTCTATTTATTTTAAAAATAAGAAATTAAATAGGATAAATTAATGAAAAATATTGACGATGTTATTAATTGTTTTTAGTTGCTCATTTTTTAAATTAATAGGACTAAGTTGCTTTATTTTTTTTCGAAGAACGAATTTACTTAATATTAAATTGAGAAGAATTAGAAATATTTGAAAAAAAAACTATTATTTTTTAAAAAAATAGATAAATAAAAATAAGGTAAACAACACTTAATGTCATTAAGTTATTAGTAAGTCTATGTTTTGATCATTCAATTTCAAAAAGTTATAAAATAATCACTGAACTATTTAAAAATTTCATTTAAGTCATTAAATTATTCGAAAGTTTTTATTTGAGCTTCAGGCAACTTTAAAAAAAAACCTTAACAGCCTAGTATCTTAAATAAAAACTTTCAAATATTCTAAAAACTTAAATAAAAAATTTTAAATTGTTTAGTGACTATTTTATAATTTTTTAAAATTAAGTAATAAAACATAAATTTATTAATAATGTAGTGAGTAGTTTAAAAATAAGCTATTTTACCAAACTGACCAAAAAAATTTTGATATTTACAAAAAAAACTCAGGTTAAAAAATAATCACCAAAATAACCTAAAATAAATAGTAGAATGAGGTTTTGGCCTTCTAATGGCCGGCACCACCTCATATTTTGGTCCCATGATTGCCTGATGATTGTGTTAGGCTTTAAAAAATTAATTTTTTTGATTTTAGCCTTCTAATGGTATACACCAGGGTAATTTTTTAAAAATCGTATCATATTGGTATACAAAAATACAAGTATTTTAAAAAAAAATTTGGTGCTGGCCTTGTAATGGCCGACACCAGACTAACACTATTTAAGTTTTTTTTGTCATGGTCTTCTAATGGCCGGCACCAAGTACGAAAAAAAATCAATTTTTTTTGGTGCTGGCCTTTTAATGGCCGGTACTAGACTACCAGTATTTAAACATAATAATTTTGGTCTTAGTCTTCTAATGGCCGGCACCAAGTATGAAAATAAAATTCAAATTTTTTTGGTGCTGGCCTTGTAATAGCCGGCACCAGAGTACCAATATTTAAAAAAAAAATTGGGCCTTCTAATGGCCGGCACCTGTACAAAAAAAAAATTCAAAATTTTTTCTTCTGGTTTTGGCCTTCTAATGGCCGGCACCAATCCTTATATATAGTGGGTGGTTTGGGTTCTAATAGTGTAAATAGAATGAGAAATTTTTTTTTTTTAGAGAGCCATCAAAATGAGAGTGTTTTGTAGTATATCATCAAATGAAGTTTTTTATAGTGGATTGTAGATGGGAGTTTTTTATAGTGTACAACCAAATTTCAGGGTTGAATTATATACTGTCATGTTTTAACGGAGTTGAATTATATACTGTCATGTCCACCCTAAAGGTTATGCTATTAAGGGTTGGATGATTGTTTGCGCCATAGATGGCTAATCGAGTTGTCCAACGCAAATAGACATTATCTATGGTGCAATAGTGTTTATTCTGCAACTAGGTTGTAGTTGGAACCGGTTGGTAGAGTCTCCATGCTATCTCAATAGACAATGGAAGAAGAAAAAGGTTTGGAGTTTTTAGGAAGTTATACTTTCCCTTGGTTTATACAGCTGGTTTTCTATTTCTTTTTAATTTTACTGACCCTTTCAGATATCCAATTATCCTGTACTGATGCAACGTAGACCTGATTCAAGCAGAAGATGATTAATTGTGAAGAAACTACTATTGAAAATAATTGTATTATTTCTTAAGAATGTTTGTATTTTTTTGTATCTGTGAATTTAATATAGTTGTTTAGGATTTAAGGTGATCGTTGTCATTTAAAAGAACATTAGGATTAGGATCCATGGAGTGATTGGTGGTTGTCGGCGGTCGTTGACGGTGAACAGTGGTTGTCGAAAATGTTTGCACGTGCTCAGTGGTTGTCAGTGGTTGTTGATGGTCGTCGGAGTAGCCTATTTATAGTGGGGGACCATTTGGCTAAAGTAAGGGCAAAATTGAAAAAACATATGAAATGAAAAAAAAAAAAAAAAGGTGGGTTAAGGCCGGCGGCCTAGTTTCAGTGACACAGGCCTGACACAGGAAGGGTCTTTTCAACTCTTTTTTTTTATTATTTCAATTTAATTTAATTTCATTTAAATATTTCATTTCATTTAAATTATTTATCTTTCCATTAAAATTTAATTTTTTCTCATTCCAAAATTTATCTTTTCATTTCAGTATTTCATTTTATTTAAATTTATTACTTTTCCTAATATAATTTTTTTTCATATTATTTTTTATTTTCATTTAAATTTATAAAATTTTATATTTTATTTAAATTTTTTCATTTATTCTTTTTATCAAATTAAATTTTAAATTTGTTAAAAAAAAATCTCATTTTGATTTTTTGGGGTTTTTTTAGGCCTGACACCACATTTATCAAGCCTGATAAAAGTTATTTTAACTTTTAAAAGCCCTACTGCAGCCGGCCATTGCAAGGCCATTCTCAGGCCTAGGCATAGGCGACGCAGGCTAGGCCTGCAGCATTAGTCTTTTCAACTTTTTTTTTTTTCATTTCATTCTAATTTTATTTCATTCCAATTTCATTTCATTCTAATTTCATTTTCATTTTCATTCCCATTCCCATTTCATTTCATTTAAATTATATTATTTTTTTCTCAATTCATTTATATTATTTTTTAATTTAAATTTAATTTTTTCCTCATTTAATTTAAATTTTCTATTTTTCAATGCAAATTTAATTTTTTTGTCATTTCTTTTAAATTATCTATCTTTCCATTTAATTTTTTTCTTATTTCATTTAAATTAAAAGTTTCCCTCATTTCATTTAAGGCAAATGTTGTCTTATCTAACAACGTGCCTCCGCAGATTTATGAGAAAAAATTCCCAAGACTCGAAGCACTCACGCTCCACGATGGCAAAAGCGATCGAAAGTACATTTCGGTTGTCGTTTTGTGCAATAGCAATCAGAAGTATTTGCTTGTATTTGCCATACAACCATGTCCTGTCCACTTGCACCATCGGCTTGCAGTGAGGGAAGGCCCTAACACACGGCTCTAACATCCAAAACAATCAATGAAAAACTCGTTTCTTCGAATGTATCTCCCCGTCTGGGCTTTTGTACGGCAGTGTTTGCAAATCAGTCATTGTCCTGGGCACATACTCCTGCATCCTGGCTATCCACCCTTAAAGCTTGTTGTATGACGCATCCTAGTCACCATACAACTCTCGCATCACCATTTGTTTTGCCCACCATGCCTTTCGGTATAACACTTTATACCTGAATCGAGCTTGCATGTCCGCAATAAGGACCGACACCTGAATAGTGGGCGACTCTTTCACCAAAGTGATGATGCAATTGCATATAGTTTTTGCATCTAACTTTCCATGGTCTTGCGACATGCAAGCGGACGTGCATGTGTGTGGACCTTCTAGTTTCCTTATCATCTATATCTGCGTCCGTTGCATTAACGCGGCTCGGACATGCCATTTACAACCACTTGACACTTTCTAACATTCTCTTACGTACAAAGACTGCGTCGACTTCGTTACTTTATAATCCACACCTAACTTCAAGCTAAGTTGTTTTATAGCATGTAAACAGTCTTTTTTGTTATCGAATTGTTGTCCTACAAACAACTCTTCATTGCCGAATTCTTCGTCAAGTAGGTGATCCGGCACAAATTTGTATATTCTGAGAACTCGCGTACAAGAGCCGCATCATGATCCACGTCGATCATGAAGGACCCTGGATTATTTCTTATAACTATACCAGAGCCCATGTTCCCAGTCGAATAGGGGGTTTGCATTTTCACCCTCCACCGGCCCTTCCTCATCTATGTCTTTAGGGATGTCATCCAAATCGGGGTCACTGAAATCATCGTTTGGATCACGGTGGGACTAATCATCATTATCGAACTCTTCATCACCATCTTCTATGGTGGCCAACACCTCTGGATGGATATCTAGACGAGGACACGAGTTTGGGATGTTATACGAACATCTACCGGTGTTTGGATTTTCAGGAGTTGGCATTGACCGTCCAAATTGACTGATCTTCCCAGGGGACGTTAAGATCAAAGTCAATTCTAGAGCGTTGGCTTGTTGGAAATACAACTTGAATGGGATCTGGTTCAGCTATCTCCGCGAACAACTCAATCAGGTTGGGATTTTCTATCCCAGGGGGGCAATAAATTGTTATCATTGTCCCTAGATCATCATCATCTTCAAGCTCCATTTCTGAGAACTTTAACGGATCAGTTGAAACTGAAAATTTGTAAAACAGTCTCAACATTTGCTTTCCGCAACGGCTTGTTATCTTTGTACTGATTTTTCGTTTTAAATCCGACAGAGGAACACGCTTGTTGAATCTCATTCCTATTTTTTTTCGACTTCGAAATACACAGCCTTTTTCAGTTTTATTTATCATTTCTCCATCGAAATTAATATAAACAAAAAAAATTTAGGAACTCATCTTAAAAAAATTTTGCTTTCTTCTCGACAAAGAAAAAACTAAAATTTTTAAAGCAAACAAAAACTCAAATGGAAGATAAAATACATATATATATTTGATAAATCTGGTGCCGGCCATTACATGATCAGCACCCAAATTTTTTTTTTTACATCTCTGGTGCTGGCAATTAGTGTACCAAAGTAAAAAAAATTTTACTAGTCTGGTGCCGGCCATTAGAAGGCCAGAACAAAAACAAAAATGCATTGGGATACAAAAAAAGTCCCTGGTGTCGGCCATTAGAAGACCAGGACCAAAATTTTTTAAATACTGGTACTCTGGTGCCGGCCATTACAAGGCCAGCACTAAAAAAATTGAATTTTTTTTCGTACTTGGTGTCGGCCATTAGAAGACCAGGACTAATTTTTTTTAAATATTGATACTCTAGTACCGGCCATTACAAGGCTAGCACAAAAAAAATTGAATTTTTTTTTCGTACTTGGTGCCGGCCATTACAAGGCCAACACCAAAAAAAATTAAATTTTTTTTCGTACTTGGTGCCGACCATTATAAGGCCAGCACAAAAAAAATAATTTTTTTTCGTACTTGTGCCGGCAATTAGAAGACCATGACCAATTTTTTTTTAAATACTGGTACTCTGGTGCCGGCCATTACAAGGGCAGCACAAAAAAAATTGAATTTTTTTTTTGTATTGGTGCCGGCCATTAGAAGGCCAAAACAAATTTTTTTTTAAAATAGTGTTAATCTGGTGCCAGCCCTTACAAGGCCAGCATCAAATTTTTTTTAAAAATACTCGTATTTTTGTATACCAATATGATACAATTTAAAAAAAATCTTACTGTCAGGCATTGGAAGACTAAAACTAAAAAAATTAATTTTTTAAAGCTTGACATAAGCATTATGCAATTATGGAGCCAAAATACAAGGTGATGCCGGCCATTAGAAGGCCAAAGTGGTATCTTAGTGATTGCTTTGAGCTTAAATTATTTTTATAAATATCATAATTTTTTGGGTCAGTTTGATAAAATAGCATTAAAAATATATGGTAAGAACTTTTTTAATTATTTGTAGTTCTAGAATCAAATCTTACGAGTCAAGTCATTAATAAACACTGAAATTTGGTAGCAGCAGTGCATTGTGGATGGCAGGAAATTATAGTAAATTAAAAAAAAATGTATTGGGACTGGAAATTTAGCAATTTGGTTTCTCTGCTATTTCTGGGATTTGCGTTGTTTCTGTATTTTCAATTTCACACATACCCATTACCATCTTCTCCGCTTCATATTGATAACATGGCTGAAGACGCCTCCCCAGAATCCATTTACGACTTCACTGTCAAGGTATATATTTCTTCTTTTTTAGCAATTTGGATACCCATCCACTAATACTATGTCTATGTTGGGAGTGGGGATTGAATTTTGTTTATTTTTATCCTTTAAAACTTGAATTACTTACTTCCCCCAAATTTTGTTTATTTGCTACTGGGCCTGGATTTGTATTACTGTCGAATTACTTGTTGCTTTACTCTCTGCGTGTATTTATCATCGCTCTTATTAACTATTCATCATGCGCATCAATATCTGTTTAATAAAGGGGAAAAGGAAGTTAAAGCTTTGTTGATGTGCTTCGACTTTGCCAATAGCTTGGGAGTCACAGGTCGAGGAGTAAATCAACTAGTCCGGTCTTATCCTCGATTGAGGCTTTGTTTCCATCTTTGCCAAGAGATTTACGAGTTCACAAAGTAGGAGCCTCTCGTGTTGCCTCAACAGGTATAAGCCATGAATGCGGCACATGGTTTCTGAAAAGATAGCTTATGGAAAGGGTCTTTGCCTAGCTAGCTCAAGTGTTCCCTATAAATGATTTATATGCCATAGGTATGGGGTTAAGTCCAATGTGTGCAAGTTCCTAGTTTGCTATAGTTTTGCCTGTTCAGGCATTTTGAGGCACTGTCATTATGTGAACTCATCAGAACTGTTAGTAGAGTAAGAAAGACAAAACCCCGACCGAATATAATATTTGACTTGTGTGATATACTCTTTGGTCTGTAAACCTGTAGGGCTCTCGGTAGAACTGAGGCACGTCAACAAAGTTTCAACTGAATAAACTTCAATTTTTACAATCTGCAGGACATTCGTGGAAATGATGTAAGTTTAAGTGAATACAAAGGGAAAGTTGTTCTTATAGTGAATGTTGCTTCAAAATGGTAATCTGCTTGATCAGTTATATGGCCTGATTTTTTAGCATAACTCTTCATCAATGACTTACACTTCATAGCTATTCATGTTAAATATCATTTTTCTCCATTTGGCAGTGGTTTAACCCAATCAAACTATAAGGAACTCAATGTTTTGTATGAAAAATACAAAAACCAAGGTCTGTCATTTGTCATAAATTGGAGACCTTTTTATGTTCTGTCTAATTGTTTGAATTGAAGCTTATAAATGTTATGCAGGATTTGAGATTTTAGCATTTCCTTGCAACCAGTTTGGGGGGCAAGAACCAGGAACCAATGAACAAATTCAGGAAGCTACATGCTCAATGTTCAAAGCAGAATTTCCAATTTTTAATAAGGTTGTAACCATGTAGACGTGTGCAATCTGTTATGAATATTATGAATATTTATCTGTTGTTAACGTTTATTGTATTATTCATTCTTTGCTTTTGGATCAAAGTGTACTTCTTTTAGGTCCTCTTACAATCAACAATGTAGTCTGTTGAACTACAAATATAGCTTTCCCCTCTATGACTCTATCTTATCCCACACTACTTATGCCAGCAATATGGTGACCTAGCAGGAAAATAATTAGCCTCCTTAGCATGAAAATGGAACCTATGTCATAACACACAAATGAGTGCACTTTGCAAAACGGGTGTCAATTGATCTACACAAGCCATATCCAATGAGCTGGGTTGGGTTGTGAGAATATGACTGTGACACAAAAGTTTCTCTCTTTAGAGAGGAGTTGAAAGTCGATAAATATGCATTCAAGCCTATGGTTTCTTATACATCATATCTAACTATTGCAGGTCGAGGTAAATGGAAAGAATGCTGCACCTCTATACAAATTTCTAAAATCAGAAAAAGGTGGATACTTTGGAGATGCAATCAAGTGGAACTTCACAAAGTTTTTGGTGAATAAAGAAGGAAAAGTTGTGGAGAGATATGCCCCAACCACATCAGCCCTCAATATCGCGGTTAGAGTTGTTTTATTTTTCTGATAACATTTGATACCTGTAAAAATGTATAAACTCCATTAAATCGTTCCTTGTTACATTTCTCTCTTGCAGAAGGACATACGAGACCTACTCGGATCTTCTTAATTGTCAAGGTATAGAGCTACTACACTCAATATAGCATCAAAGAAACTGCAATGGCATATATCATAGACTTTCCTCATGTCATTGTCAACAACATGATTAGAATGATTAGTGTCTGGTGGCCTTAGGTTGATGCTTGTTTTTGTCATGCTATCTAAATTTTCAGAACAATATTTGATCAGTAGATAGACCTTTCCTCTGTATTTTGGCATGTTACACATAAATAAATTAATAAATGCGGCCAAACAAATATTGTTCAAGTCTAAGTTCTTTTCTTTGGATTAAACTGTAGATCTGATTATAGGACTGAGAGAGTGAACACCATTATCTTATATTATAACCTTACTCGATATGAACTAAAAGAAATCAGCCCCATAAATTGACCTAATATCCCTGAAAATGTGCTTTCAAAAAGTTTGCAAATTATTAAGTAGGGAAAGGAGGCTGTTTAGTAATGTTATGATTGATGATGGTAATGTGGGCTTGAATTAGAGCTTAGTGCATGCCATGCCAGCAAGATGTAGTGTTATGGGAGGATTTGAAATTCTGTTAATAAGCATGTTTGTATTTCTGTTATTACCGTTGCAGAAGTTAGTTGTTTAGGAGGGAAGGGTTAGTGGCTCAAACGGTGTGTTTTGGCCTTTTAGTTAAATGGTTCGTTTTGGTCTTTAGTTATACGGTTCGTATGGCTATAATCCAAGCGGTGCATTGTGGTGTTGTAACAGCTTGTCTGTTAACAGCTGCTGTAACCGAGTAGCCGTTAGTCAGTTTCCTCTTCCAGTAGTTTTAAGGGAGGAACGGTTGTGCACAGAAAATTCATTCAAGGAATTTGGTTGCTCGTTCTCAATTCTCTCTCTCGTTCTCTTGTTCTTCTCTTTGCTGTTTACTCTTATATATTAAACTTTCTTGAATCTGCTATTGGCATCAAGATTCAAGATCTTGACGGAAGAAATAAAATATGAAGAAAAAGAAAAATTATGAAAATAGATTGTTTTGAGAGAAATTGAGTATTATATTTTCTCGAACAAACTGAATATAAAGCTCAACATGCTACATTCAAGCATAAAGCACTGGATGGGCAGCAATGCCAGTGTAATAGAGTTATCGCTTGATTTTGTCGAAGACCCAACACATCAGCCAGAAGTATGCTTGACATCGTCAATTGAACTAGCCCAATCAACATCGGAGAACCCCAAGAGATTGAGTGGTGAAATTGATTTGAACAATAGCCCATGATTGATATTACCTTTAAGATATCGAAGGATTATTTCCACTGCCCACCAGTGTGAATCCAATGGCTACTATGTGACACTCCAAAATAGAACATTGGAGTTTTAGGATTATTTTAGAAAATTTGGCGTATATGAGCTTGAAAATTTGTAAGGTTGGTGCTTGATAATGTTTTCGAGAATGTTTTTCATAAAGTTAAGTCAATTTTTAAAAACAAGTTTTAAATATCTTTAATTTTAGAAAAGTGAAAGTAAAAGGGTTAAAGTTGTGAGTCTTTATGAAGAATTAAACCAATTTTTTAAAATCAACCTAATAAACCCCCATTCCCAATTATTTTCACGAATGCTTCTTCCCATCTCCTCAGTGTTGTCGTCCCTTGCTATTTCTCACTCTCTCAATTGATTTTTTACTCTTAAACTATAATATTATGAATTTCTATCATTTTCAAGCATTAAACCTCTCTAAATCCTCAAGAAATTACCCAAAAATTTCATCAATTTCATATTCTTAACTTATGGTTTTTTGGATTTGCATCGAAAACGCATTATTCTTCTTATTAAAGGTAACCATTCGCAATCCCATTAGTTTTTAGTGTTATTGGGTCTTTGAAACTGAATTCTTAACCGTTAAATCGTATGTTTTGATTAAAAGCCAAAAATCGGGTCTTTAATGGTGAATTTTGAATTTGTGGATAAAAACTTGGTTTTAAAGTGTTTTTCAATTAGTTTTAACCTGATTAAAAGCTTTCTAAAATAACTTTGAAGTTTTGTCAATGATTTCTTGGGTTTTAATGAATTCTCGTTGTAATAGTCAAAACTTGTTGAAAAATTTTGATACATTAAAAATCGTAATTTTGTGTAGTTTAAAAATTGAAAATTAGTCGTAGATGAATATGTAGATGAATGGAATTCGTTTTATGCAAAAAGATTAAGCGTAGACTGAGTTATTCGAATTTTAAGTTTGTCGTGCTAAAGGTTTTGGTTAGAAAAGAATGTAGCTTAGGCTCGTGTTTGTAGCTGTTTGAAGAGAGTTATTGACTGATTGTTGACTGAATATATGTGTGGTTTGTCTTGTTGAAGTGTCGGAGTCGATAGGACCTTCAACTAGTAGAGATAAAGGCAAAAAGAAGCTTGTTTAAGCTTTTGGTTTTTCGACAAAAGCGAATATTTCAGTGAGTGTTTTAGAATCACTGCTCGTAGATGATTCATTGTGTATTTGAAAATTTAGAGGTAGTCTAAACCTCTACTCTAAATTCCGAGTGTAAGTGTTTTTCTACCTATGCTAAATATGAGATAAATATGTTTGTGAATTGTGATAAAGAGAATTATGATGTGATGAAATATTAACATTTTGTGATAACTGTTGTGACGGTAAATATGAGTGTATGTTGTTCATGCCATGTGACCGTGTGTATAATGTGCTAATGATATGATTATGCGGTGAATATGTGCGAATAATCGGTAAGTAATATTTGATGACATTATGGATATTTTGGCCTTGTGACTTCATGAGACTGTTGGATATAGTTGGCATGTCATAGGATTGTGAGTATTCACTTATATGTGTTGTGATATGTGGGGCGCTGAAGCCCAAAGACAGTTTTGGAGAGATAAGGGAATGTGAGTCAAGCTCCATTTACTAGGATATATATGTGTGGTGTGTTGGAGAGCGTTAGTTATATGCTTTGCTTGTGGGATATGTTTGACTTTACGAGTCTATGTGTGGTGTGTTGCAGATTCGTGTATCCGATGAGTGGTGATAGGGTCGACTTAAAGTTTCATAAACTTAAGAGCTAAATTATCATATACTATGACTTAATAGGATTGTATGTAATTATATGTGCTTATATGTGATTGATATGTGTCAAAATTTATTTTTGTATGCCTAAACGTTCGTATAAATAAAATAAAAGAATGCATGGAATATGACTAAATATATGAATTATGACATTTAGTTAATTACGTTTTGAGAATATGTTGTATGTTGTTTGATTGATGCATGACGACTTGTTTGCATAATGATTGTTCTAGGCATTCACTGAGCTTGTTAAGGTCACCCACTCCATTTATCCCTTGCAGAGTAGTTGCGTTCCCAGTGTAAGCGGTGTGGCCGTCGAGGGATTGATCCAAGCCATTCTTTATTCATTAAATTAAGTGTTTTACTTATTCTAGTTCTAGGGAATAAAAAGACAATGTGGTAGACATTTGTATCGGTTTTGTTAAGATTTGGGATCATTTGCATATTGTGTATGTTTGGAAGCTTATGAACTTGGACATAGTGTTTGGTTTTTTTTTTAGATATTTTGATGCTTATATGACTAGGTGAATGAAGCATGATGTGTAGGGACTAAGTTTGAATGATTTAAATGCTTATATCAATTTGGTATTGATACCTTGACCCGAATATTGATACTCGGGGTGTATTTATCGATACATTGCGAAAGGTATTGATATTTTCTGACGTTTTGAAATTTGGCAAGAAACTGAGTTCTAGTTTGGTATCGATTTTCCAGGTGGTATCGGTACCACTTAAAGGAAATATCGATACCATATAGGCAACATCGATACCTATGTAACATTTTTGAGAAAATCTGTTAAATTGTTCTAATGCATAATTAATACATATGATGTCCTATTTTATGAATTCTTGGTATGATTTATCAATATAAAGTGAATGTATGGTTTATAATTCATGATAATGCTATGTTATTATTGATAAAAAAAATGTATAAGAAATAACATGTCGTTTAGATGAACTAGTAGTGAGACGGTGATGTGACATCTTGATATTCAATTTGGTGTCTAGTGCCATGGGCCAGAGTTCAAAGCCCGTGACCATCGCACCAAATGTATCCGATGGAGGTCTATTGCTTAGATGGGGATTATTTGGCCACGAGAACTGGCCCTATTCAAGGAACTGTTGGAGAAGTCTGTAAGATTGAAGCCTGGTTGGCCCGATAGCGAAGATATGGCAGCTTAGGCAACTATGGTAACTAATCTTAAAAGATAAAGGGAATCATATCTTGTAAGATTAGATAGGATTTGATATAGAAATATCTTGTAAATCCTTTAAATCATGGGATATGGTTAATCTCGTCTGTCGATGTAAATGTATCTTGACCGTCGGTTTTGAACTCAAGTATAAATAGAGAGCCTCCCCCTCATTTGTACGCACTCCATTCATTGTTTCATTATTCTTTGTGAATAAGAGAATAGAGAACATTTACTCAAACACTTTGCGAGCGTCCCTTTCTGTTGTTCTTTTGGTTGCTTATTTTGGCATAAGTTTGCTTTCGCTATTCAATTGGTGCCTTGGAAGAGTTCTTAAGGAATCCTCATTCGAGTAAAAGGCTGATTTAGGGGAGTTTGGACAAGCAAATCTCCTAAGGCCGCACGGATTGCGAGACGAAAGGTCTAGCCCCGTGACACTAGGCTAGGTATGAGGTGTTATATGCTACATGTATTGGTTCACCCTTTTAACAACAGTCTTATGTCTGGCCTTATAAGACACATATTGCAAGGCTCTGAAGTGCTTCTATAACTGGTGGCATCTTCTAAGGATTGTCCTGACAGTGTAAATAGTTTAGGGGTTGGCATACCATTAGTGTAGGCATAGGATTTGCTTTTGACATTCTGGTTCTTTTAAAAAAAAAAAAAAGTCTTTCACATGCTTTCTCTTACTTAGATGCATACATGAGATACTATGTTAACCTCTAGTAAAGAAAAACCTTAAGTTTGCCTACTTTCTTTAAAGAGAATTGCTCATTAAGCTGTTGTACAGTTTGGTTTAGATGGTGCTGAGAATAGCTTGTGAGGGTGATATCATTGATATAAAATCTAACACAAACAGATAGGTATCTCCAATATGCTTGTAAAACAGTGAAAGATCAACTCTTGAAGAGGTGAACTGCAATGAATGAACCATGATATCCAATAGCTTTTAAACCATGCTTTAGGTGACCATAGAGGACCTTGCTGAGTTTACAAACAAAACAAAGGTCTACCAAGAGTATTAGTCTGCTCATACTTTTTTCACATTTGTTTATGACTTGTTTAATTATTTTATTTTGTAAATGTTGTTAAAAATATTAAATAATAATTTTCAAAAATCAAGATTTACTATTATCAAATAATACAATGATATACAATATCTAATTTTTACTAATATACCAAACAAATTTATAATATAAACTTAATATTGATAAAATCCTATAAAAAGTGAAGATTTTAATTTTTTTTCATTTACCAAATAACAATTGAGTAAATAGAATTGTTATTACACAAAATATGAGATAAGTTAAGACACAAGACAAAAATTAAATATTTTTTGGTGTCATGGAATGCAAATTTAAGATTATATTCCTCTCGTACTAGGGAAAAGTCCTCTCAATGCTTTAACGCCCATACCAAATATGGACCGAACTGTCTCACGACGTTTTGAATCCAACTCACGTATCGTTTTAATGGGCGAACAACTCAACCCTTGGAACATACTACAGCCCAGGTGACGAAGAGCCGACATCGAGGTGCCAAACCTTCCCCGTCAATGTGAGCTTTTGGGGAAGATAAGCTTATTATCCTTAGAGTAACTTTTATCCGTTGAGCGACGGCCCTTCCACTCGGCACCTCTGGATCAATAAGGCTGACTTTCGTCCCTGCTCGACAGGTGGGTCTTGTAGTCAAGCTCCTTTCTACCTTTGCACTTGAGGGCCAATCTCCGTTCGGCCCGAGGAAACCTTTTCACGCCTCCATTACCTTTTGGGAGGCCTACGCCCAATAGAAACTGTCTACTTGAGACTGTCCCTTGACCCATAGGTCCTGAGACAAGGTTAGAATTTTAGCTCTTCTAGAGTGGTATCTCACTGATGGCTCAGGCCCTCTGGAAGGAGGCCTTCTTCGCCTTTCACCTAAGCTGCGCAGGAAAAGCCCAAAGCCAATCCTAGGGAACAGTGAAGCTTTATAGTGTCTTTCTGTCAAGGTGTGGGTGGTTTGCATCTTCACAGACATGTCTATTTCACCGAGCCTCTCTCCGAGATAGAGCCCAGATCGTTACGCCTTTCGTGCGGGTCAGAACTTACCCGACAAGGAATTTGACTACCTTAGAACTATTATAGTTACGGTCGTCGTTCACCGGGGCTTTGGTCGCCTGCTCCTTTGTTATTAGGTCACCAACTTCCTTGACCTTCTGACAATGGGCAGGTGTCAGCTCCCATACATGGTCTTACGACTTTGCTGAGACCTGTGTTTTTGGTAAACAGTCGCCCAGGCCTGGTCACTGCGACCCCCTTTGTGAGGAGGCACCCCTTCTCCTGAAGTTATGGGGCTATTTTGCCGAATTCTTTAGAGAGTTGTCTCGCGCCTCTAGGTATTCTCTACCTACCAACCTGTGTCAATTTTAGGTAGTCTTAATTTTTTTCAATGATTAGTATTAATCGACTTCTAAAAATATTACCTCATACAAAATTAATATCTCAAAATCATTTAATCAATAAAAGTTGCATATTGCATAAAAATAATAATCTATCACCAGAAAAGCTATTGTCCTATTTTTTTAGAGATTAATCAGTAAATTTTGAAAAGAAAAGAAGAGTTGCTACCAAATTAGAGAAATCCACTTGAAGGCATTGAAAAATAGATCAATATGTGTATAATTTTAGAGTGTGTTAGAGAAAATAAGAAAAATGATAAATGTTGAAAGACAAAAGATTGAGAGATTTTTTAGGTTTGATAGATGTAGAAAGATTAATTTATTTTCATATAAATGTAAATTAGATTGTATTCTCGTGTGATGTCCAAGTTAATTGTTTAGTTTAATTTTATAATATTTTTATAACATTATTTTTTATTTAAAATCATCAATGAATTTCTTAAAAAAAAATAATGAATGGAGTGAAAAAATTAATAATTACAATATATATATCTATTTTAAATTAACTAATTTAGAACCTGTTATATTAATATTATTTAATAATAAATAGTCATTTTTTGAATATTTAAATAAAAATATAATAGTTTAGTTTATCTAAATTTATAGGTTGTTTCTATCTATAATTGAGTATTTAGAAATTCACAATTTTTTATGCACAAAGATAAATTGTATAAACAAATCATTTTAAATTTCAATAGTGTAATCCTAAAATGTATAGATTCATAGTGTGATTCATCATAGTATGTATTTATAGAACGAAAGATGGTTCAATATTCATTCGGAATCTAAAAGTAATAAAAAAAGGAAGAGTCTCAGCCCCATTAGTTATTTTATTCTAAATATCACATTAGCGTAGTTAACAAAATAATTTAATAGAGTTATTAATTGGATCTAAATCTTTAAACCAAAAAAGTGTAGGGACTAAATCCCTAAAATTAAAAGTAAAATGGTCAAATTTTCGATGATATAAAATGATTAATTTATATGTGTAAATAAAATTTTAAAAAATAGAAATTTTTAAATAAGTTTTTTTAATAAATATATTAATAGTATGTGAAATAATAAATAAATAGTAAATTAAAACAGGGAATGAATGAATCTAAGATGCATTACTTGTACTAATATTTTTATATCGAACATGAATGTAAAGGAATGAAGTATGGTGATTAAGGTTGGCTAAAAATGAAGAGAAGAAGAATGGATATGCATATAGTTGAATGTTATTCTTACATCTTCCTAACGCACAACATGATCCAACAATTCTAAACATTCCTTGGCTGGACTATAGAAACCAATTGTTCTGTCTTCACAAGTCTTTAGCTAAGTCAAAAGAGGTGAGCAATGTAAGAGTTTGGCTTGCATGTTGCAGCATTTCTAGCAAACAATCTCTCAACTTTGCAAAGTAAAAATCTCTTCTCAGAGATAGCATCAAATTCTTCTGAGATTTCTTCAAACCTATTAAACTTCATTTTTTCCCCATTGATGTAGAAGGGTTGACAGATGAAGGAACATCGTTTAGCATGGGAAGGTGAAGGTGAAGCTGTAAGAGCACCAATTGAACCCTTGGTTGAGGCACTCATTTCTTGCTTCTCTCTTTTCCTCCTGTATTGGCGAAAGATCAATACAACAAGGCTAAAGAAATTGGTCCTAAAGTCATGCAGAACAATTAAAGTTAGCCAAAATTCTTAAAATTATATTGGGAAGAAGTAATCAATTGATTGCGAAAATATATAATGCTTTGATCATGGCAAATCAAGGATGGGGAAGGAAAGTATATCATATTGACCATAATTACTAATGGCAATCACAACCAATATGATTTGAAATTTTGAGAAATCAAATATGAAATAATTTTAAATAGCCATCGATTTTGGTAAGCAAGATTACTTCAAACCATTTTTTTCCCTTTTAAATGATAATAAGCAAGTGTGTATTTTTTTTTTTGTGATAAAGAAGAAATTACAAGAAAAAAAACTACATAAACTAGTCTTACTCCTTCAACGGGGATCTTACAAACATTCACAATCCTTGACTTCATGAGTAAGCCAATTTAGCGAGACTATCGACTTCTTGGTTCTCTGTTCTGGGTATATGAGAAATATTCCAATAAGAAATCTGAGACAATAACTAAAGATACCTCCTAATTAGAGTCGAATTGGACTCTCCTGTGGAACTCTCCTGAATAGCCATAACTACTTCAAGACTATCAGTCTGAATCATCACATTGTCCAAGCCACGATCAATTAGGATGTCTAACCCATCCAAAATGCCTCACAATTCAGCCTAAAAAACTAAACAACTTCCCAAGAATCTATTAAAACCAATTATCCACTCCCCATTTCAGTTTCTCACAACTCCTCTTACTGCAGAATCATCCTCAATCCTAACGGAACCATTTGTATTTAAAGATACCTAACTTCCAGAAATATCAAAGCACGAGGTCATATCCCTCCCCGAATTCAAATAAATCTTATCAGTCATCAAAACATGTTTGGCTCAACTGTATGAGACTCTGATAATATCGAGACTACTCCATGTCACACCTTGAAAGATAAAAAGGTTACAATTCTTCCAAATATGCCAGATGATAATCCTGAAGAGACATTCCCAATCAACCTCTCCAAAGCAAATGTCATACTGATTTTGTAGATTGGAAACGACCTACTCCTGTGTGTTGCCAGAATAAAACCTGATAAGCCAATCTGTGGGAATGAAAAGGTTCCAAATATATCTAGCTGCCGGACAATCTCTTAAGACATGTAATGTATCTTCAAATTTATGACCACAGACTCCACAATTAGAATAATGCCCTATACCTCGACGAACTCTTTCTACATTAGTGAGTAATCTCTGCTTGAGTACCAGTCAAACAAACACCCTTACCCTTTGAGGTGCTTTGAACTTCTAAGGAATCTTCCATACATCTTTCTTCGGCTTCTATGATCTTTTCTTAATTCTCCCATAGGCGCTTTTAACAAAAAAAGAACTTGTCTTTGAACCTCCCCAAATAATTCTGTCAACACCTGCCCCTGAATATGGTGGAGGTGTACCAATAATCTTACGTATGACTATCTCCGGTATCCAGATCCGAAATAATTCAAGATTCCAAGTACCATCCACTAAAACCATGTCACTAAGAAAATAATCTAGATAAAGCCTAAAATGTTCAGGAATCAGACTAACGAGAGGCCTACATTAGGAATCCAAGGATCACGCCAACACCTGATATTCCTCTCATCCCCTACTGACCAAATTAAATTCTCCCTAATGAGTGACCAAACCTTAGTAAGGGCCCTCCATAAGAAAGAGCTTCTACTACGATTTAAATTATCTAGTATTCCATCAGCCACTCTATACTTCACTCGAAGAACCTATACTTAGAAAGCTTTAAAGTCAGTCAGCAGTCTAAAGCCCAACTTCATTATGAAGGAAGTATTATGATCATGCAACGTCTGAAAACCAAGACCATCATGCTCTCGAGGCTGGCAAACATCCTCCCAACAAACCAAAGCCACTTTTCTACCATTGCTTGAAGACCCCCAAACAAATTGACGCACCATACGTTCAATTTCCTCAAAAAGTCCCTTGGGAATCAACATTGATTGCATGAAATAACTTGGAATCGCCAGAAAAATCGATTGCGCTAGAGTTGCACTACCAACAAGAGATAACGATTTTGCGTCCCAACCCTGCAACTTATTTTGAGCCTTATCTACCACAAAGCGCAAAGGACTGTTAGTAACTTTATCATGAAATAGGGGAACTCCCAATTACCTTCTAAAATTATGCACTCTTCGAAAATCAAGAATACGACACAAGTTGTTTCTTAAAATATCACCAACCCCTTCTGAGAAGCAAACGTTCATTTTGTGTGCATCAATCACGTGCCTCGAAAAATCACAAAAAATGTACAACACTTTTTTCAAAATTGTAGTTGGATCCTCTTCAGCTTGACCAAATAGGATCAGGTCATTTACAAAAAATAAGTTAGACACTGAATGGCCTGATCGTGATAACCAGATAGGTCTCCAACTTTTATCATTGATATTAGAATGGATACTATGGTCGAGCCATTCCAGGCACAGAACAAATATGTAAGGGGATAACGGGTATCCTTGGTGGACCCACCTTTTCGACCGAAACTTTTGAGTTGGGATTCCATTCCACAAAATTTGTATAGAAGAGTTAGTAATAGCAGACATAATCACTTTATAAAGGTAATTCG
This sequence comes from Gossypium anomalum, assembly GCA_025698475.1. Lineage (NCBI taxonomy): Eukaryota > Viridiplantae > Streptophyta > Magnoliopsida > Malvales > Malvaceae > Gossypium > Gossypium anomalum. Next base: position 16,625,321 of record CM046963.1, on the reverse strand, counting down.
AAATACCTACATCTTGAAGAAATACATTAATAAACTCCTAATGCACTTGATCGTAAGATTTCTCCAAATCAATCTTGATGGCCAACCAGTTCGTAGTCTTCTTTTTGATTTTCATGGAGTGAAACACTTCCTAATCAATGATAGTATTATCCGTAGTACTCCTTCCTACAATAAACCCAGTTTGCTCTTGGCCAATAATTCTTGGGAACACCAGCTTAAAATAATTGGCAATGATTTTCATTACCAACTTGTAGAGAATTGAACACAAACTAATCGGTTGAAATTTGGAGAAACATTCTGGATTTGGATCCTTAAGAATAAGAACAATAAGGGCATTATTCAGCTTCGGGTCGATTTTTCCACCCTTAAACATGTTTTTGACCCATGTACAAACTGAATCCCCAATTTGATCCCACTGACTCTGAAAAAAGAGGACATGAAATTCATCACTTCCTGATAACTTCAGAGGACTCATATCAAACATGGAAAATTTTATCTCCTCATTTGAGAAGGGGTTGCTCAACATCTGGATCTCATTGTCTTTAAGCTTCGGAAAGGAACTAGTGGGAAGACTTCTCATCGACCCTAGGTCTTCACTATATAAATTCTAAAAAAAACGAGTTAACTCCTGTCGTAATTTCTCCTCATAAAAAATCACCCCCTCTCCCTATTTTTTAAAGTTGTAATTCGATTCTGCTTTCTCATTTTTAGGGTGCACCTAAGAAAGAATTTTGTGTTACGGTTTCCCAAAAAGAGCCAGTCACACCTCACCTTTTTTTTCTAGATAATTTCCTCATGATGCAAAACTTTTTCTAATTCCTCTCTAGTTTCCCATTCCGACTAAAATAAATGATCAAACTGAGAACAATCCATAGCCCTCTGCATTATGTCGAGTTTTTGGAGCAATTTTTTGCATGTTTTAATATGGTTGTACACCCTCTTATTCCAATCTTTAAGCTGGTAAGTGAGATTAGAAATCGAGCTAAACATGGAACCAACAAAATTCCAATTATTTTTAACAAAATCAGAAAACTCTGCATGCTCAACCTATCTTGCCAGAAAATGGAAATGATGGCCCCTAGATGAATGAAGCTTAAACCTAAGAGACAGAAAAATAGGCATGTGATCAGACTTGATTCTAGGCAAATAAGTCACGGTAAAATTTGGAAATGATGTCAACCAAGCCTTATTCCCAATAGCCCTGTCAAGACGTTTCGAAACTCCACCCCTCTGCCACGTAAAAGGAGCACTTCTGAAACCCAAGTCATGAACCCCAAAAGAATCCATAAAATCTCCAAAAAATGGACATCTTTTACCATTGACTCGTCCCCTATTTTCTCATTAGAGGCTAAAATCGTATTAAAATCTCCTATGGCCACCCAAGGGGTATCAAAGCAAGGGGTATTCATCTTTAAAGCATCCTAAAGCCACTTACACTTGCGACTGTTAGGACTACCATATGCAAAGGCAACAAAAATCGGGTGTTGGAAAATACTTTCATAAACCTGAATCACAACAAATTTGGGATGACTCCAAATAATATCAACCTGTAACGAGTCCTTCCGCCCAACCCAAATTCCCTCATAAAAGCTAATAGCTTGCACTCGATGAGAGCACTAAAACAAACATTTGCAATAATCGAATTAGCTTTGTCATCACTCACTCTAGTTTCTAAAAGGCCAACAATATTTGGCTTATATTCCCGATTGTATTCGCAAAAAATCCTCAAAAACTTTCTACTAGCACACCCTTGACAGTTCCATGCAAAAATAAACAAATTCATTAAAGAAAAAATTAAAAATAAGGGAGAGTAACTGTAGCTCATCACTAGCATGTGTCTTCCCTGTGTTTCCCATAAATGTTCAAGTTCCCCATCTCAGCCCTGTTAGTTTGCGAGTTGAGGAGTTTGGCCATCGAATTCATAGAGTCTGATAGTGGAACCCTTGCACTCCCAAAATTTTTAAAACGCCCCTTGCGTTTACGAATTATCTTACTAATAGCACCATTATTTTGAACATTACCCCCATTAGTTCTTGAACCCCTCACTTTCGAAACTAGTATTCCTTTATCTCTTCCAACCGAAATACCAGCTTCAGTAGATTTAGCAATATTTAGTCTATTTTTTAAAGTAATCGCAGAGTGGTTACTAGAATCAAGTAGTTCCTTATTATTTTCTACTACTGATTCCACAGGACCCTCAAAAATAGGATTAATTTGAGCAGTAATGCCCAATGGAATTAACCTTCCTTCAATTAAAATCAGTCGAAGATGCGTTGTTATTTGGAAGACCCTCATGCACTGTATCGACACTGTCTGAATTAAAAGATAGTTCCAATACCCTAATTTCTTGATCCGTTAAAACAGGCCTATCACCCTTAATGTTATCGTTATTTTCCATCGCAGCTTTAATATGGCTTATTAGGTCTAACAGTGGCCTATTTTGTATACCCAATTCGGCCATCACGAGCCAACGATCCACCTGGCCAGCAACTTCCTTCAAAAATTCCAACCCATCCACTAATTCCTTTCCCAAGATGCTAAAGTTATTTGTCGTTTTGGGATTTAACCCAATATTTTCCTTTGCCCTAGAAACACCCTTCTGATTATTCCCTTTTAGAAAGTCTACTTTTTGAAATCTTATTCCCGAAAATTCTGCTTCTATTTCACTAGTTTTGGCCATTTCAATCCAGGCAGATTCAGGCCACCACTAACGGCGATTTTCGTTGCAAAAATTTGGCGACCCCTAGAGTTTCTCCGTGACTTCCTCTCAACGATCATCTAGGGTCCAAACGGTTCCGACGGCTCCACTGCTTTGACTTCCTCCGGTAAGCATTCCGTTGTTATATTCCTACCCTCGGCTACATCCTGCAAAAACCCCACATCCACACACATGTCCTTCGAATGACCGGACCTTCCACAGGAGAAACACACGGATGGTAGCGCTTTAAACTCCACCTTTTGCACCGCCCCATTAACCAGAACCTAAGAAACTAAGGGCTTCCTCAAATCGATGCACATGACCGTTTTAGCAAATTTTCCCCTCAGTCCCTTATCGGTCTGAAAATCGAGCTTAGTGACCTTCTCAATCAAACCCCTGATTTCTTCCAAGATTTGTTGTTTATAAAGAAACCCTGGAAGACCCGGTAATCTGATCCAAACTATAGTGTTGCTAGGGAAAGCTTGAAGAGAGTTAAATTCTGGTGTCCACAGTTGAACAGTGAGATACTAACCAAGTACAATCCATGGTCCCTGTGTAAGCACCCTCTCGTTGTAACAACCCTTACCCGTATCCGTCGCCGGAATAGAGTACGAGGCAATACCGAGAAGCACGAAACACTTTTAGATAATTTAAATATATTTTCATAACAACTTGTCTCGATTTCATACTATTTCATATTTAAGCTTTATTCACCAAAGTATTTGAAATATCATCTTTATGCAAATAGCACACATGAGGTACGTAATTCCATAATTATGAATGAACACATTTATCAAACATATTCTATGTTTTTATATATATCATAGTTTCATATTTCCATGTATCAATTATCATCACTTCCTCGTATTTCAGACAAATACGTGTAACAATTCATAAATATGCGATTCACTAACTCTTCCTGCCAATCACGATTTAAATTGCCAAATCACTTATTGAGCCCAATTTCAATGTTCACTAAAATCTATCATATAAATTTGGATGTATATAATTCATCAATAAATTCCATGTACAGATATCATCATCTCATATTTCCACATACATTTACTTTGCACATTTATGAATTCAAATAGCATATACACGACATACTAATGTATTTCAAGTACGTTTTCATGATATTTCATTTCGAATTCAGATTATTTCATATTAGAAGTTTTCTCATTAACTCATTTGGAATACCAATTCATACGGATAATGCACTCAAGGAGTAGAAATATATAATCACAAATGAACTTATTCATCAAACAAGTTTTATGCTCATGTCTCATCAACTCGTATTTCCTTATGTCACATAATTCCATGTAATACTTACCAAACTTTTTCAAATTAGTGAACATCTTATGGAATTGGTCTGCATCGGTATGCACTGAATTTCACTGATAATCGCTGATGCCATAGCATAGCTGTGGTCTTTTCACTAGAATGCCATAGCCCAGCTATGGTCTTACCTCTTTACTATCATTATGCCATGGTGAAACCATGGACTTATCCATCAATTCATCATTTTTTACTAAAATGCCATAGCCCAGCTATGGTCTTACATCTTATACACATATCACACCGATGCCATATCTCAGATATGGTCTTACACAGAAATCACTTGTCACTTGTAGCCGAAGCTACCATTATTTACTGATCAGGTAGCTGGAGCTACCATTTTTCACTGATCAAGTAGCCGATGATCAGGTAGCCGAAGCTACCACTTTTCACTAATCAGGTAGCCGAAGCTACCACTTTTTACTTGTCATTTGTCCTTAATCAGATAAGTGTAGCCGAAGCTATCACTTATCACTTTCATTTGTCCTTGATCAGATAAGTGTAGCCGAAGCTATCACTTATCACTTTCACTTGTCCTTGATCAGATAAGTGTAGCCGAAGCTATCACTTATCACTTGTTGCCATGGTCCAACCATGGTTTTTTCCTTCAATTCATCTTGTCACTGAACTGAAGTGCTCAATTTTTATGCTTTTACATTATTCACGATTTTATCATCAATACATAAGAAATAACACATCATGAAATTTATAAAATTAACAAATGATCACTAAAATTTAGCCATATAAACTCAGAAGTTTGATTTTGTATTATAACGATAATCATAATTTCGTAATAAATATTCCAAATAAAACATTATATCATTTCTAATTCAACACTTATCGATTGTAATCAGGCATGTGATCAATTTATACACGAGTCATTCATATATATATATATGTATATTTTTCCTCCTCCTCCTCTCCATCCACATCCTTAGTATAAATAACACACTTGTAAGGAACATTATCCATAATTTTCACTATTTACTTATGTGAATATTCAAGCTATTCATCCGTGACATAGTCACTAAATTATTTTTATCTTGAGCTACAGAATTCCAAATTAAGATCCATAAATTTTCCCAGAAACTAGACTCATATTTATTCTTACCATAAAAAATTCATAATTTTTGGTTGGGCTCCCCTGTTCTGCTGTCTGACAGTTCCGACCCTTCTTCACTAAAAATTAATTATCTCCTCGTACAGGATTCGAATAATGTTCCCATTTCTTTCTCTTTAAAATAAATAAATTAAGGATTCCAAACATATAAATTAAATCCCATAATTATTTTTATCCAATTTTGGATGATTTTACAAAGTCAGAACAGGGGAACCCAAAATCATTCTGACCTTATCTCACAAAATTTATCATATCTCATTATTTACAATTCCATTGCTTACATCATTTCTTCTATAAGAAACTAGACTCCGTAAAATTTAATTTCATATTTTATTCATCCTCCAATTCTATTTCTACAATTTTTGGTGATTTTTCAAAGTTAGACTACTACTGCTGCTGTCCAAAACAGTTTTAGTGCAAAATGTTAATTTTCATTTTGCCCCAAATTTCACAATTCATACAATTCAGTCCTTTCTCAATTAACCCTTCAATTAAGCTAATTTTCTCAATTAATACTTTTCCTAGACATTATAAGTTATTTTATAACTATTGAAATTCATAATTTCCGCATAAAACTCTAAATTCAACCTCTTTTACAATTAGGTCCAAAACATTCACTTTCTATTCAATTCTTTCAATAAAATCAGCATATAAACAATTTAAAGCTCTAATTCCATGCCAAATCATCATATACTTCTAGCACATATTCATAGCAACTTTCAATTTCTTTCATAGAATCAAAAACTAATGAATTCAACAAGTGGACCTAGTTGTAAAAGTCACAAAAACACAAAAATTTCAAGAAATAATCATGAATTGAAGTTAATTGAAGTAAAAATATGAAAAACCAGTTTAAGGGAACTCTTCTATGGCGTTTTTGCTGATGAGAATGCGGAAAAATAAAGAGAAATCTAGATAATTCCACTTTAGTCCTAGCTTTATTAAGTAAATTTTGTAATTTTTCAATTTTGCCCTTAATTCTCCTTATTTTCTTGCTGATTTCATACCCTTGCCGTCCAGCCCAAATAGACCTTGGGTCTATTTGCCTTTTAAACCCTCTTTCTTTTATCATTTAAGCTATTTAATCATTTCCCATAATTTTGCATTTGATACAATTTAGTTCTTTTTATTCAATTAGCTATCAGAACTTTAAAATTTCTTGACGAAACTTTAATACTATCTTATTAACACTCCATAAATATTTATAAAAATATTTATGACTCGATTTAAAATTCTCGAGGTTTCGATACCTCGTTTTCGGTTCTAATTATTTTAATATTTATTTTTAGTACACTATTCACTATTTCAAAATTTTTCCTAACTTCACATTTAACTTATACTCACTAAATTAATAATATTTCCTACTCATTTGTCAGATTTAGTGATCTCGAATCACTGTTCCGACACCACTGAAAATTTGGCTGTTACACTCGTAATCTTCTCTATTATGAAATTTAATCAGAAAATAGCCATTCTCCACATCCATTATGTGAATCTGTTGAGAAGGCTTCTAAAGACTGAATTCTATTATGTAAAATAGAGTATGAAATATTTCGGCCAAGAAGTTTAATGACCATCGTAGTCGCCATATCTCTGAAAAGAAACTGTTCGATCCTCTCAGAAAAATTAATAGCAGGAATACCATCAACTGTCGTTTTCACCACCACTTCATCTAGAAACTCAAAATCCTCGTCTCTCCTAGGGACAAGAGCCCCTCAACCCAAAACTTTATCCCTCCATGAGATCTCCAGTGCAGGGATAGAGTCCACAACCATATCATTTTCAACAATAGAATCCAAACCCTTAAAGCGGACTTTTTTTAGTGTTCCGATCACCGATCAATTTCTCATATTGTCCATTCTCAACCATTAATTTTTTTTCTTTTCAAATATATTTATAACCGTATAATTTAAGTAAGTGTGTTTTTTGCAAACGTAAATAATGAAAATTTTGACTGATTATGATTTTATGGATGCAATTAATTTTATTTTAAAACGTTAATCTATTATGTATGCACCAAAATCTCATAATTGGGTTGTGACAGCAACAACCCTTAATGTAGCCACAAATGCAAAATCAATAGCTGAGGAAGATACATGTCCCACATGTTCACCTGTGGGAACAATAATATGAGGAAGTGGCTCACCAAATGAAGGGTTTTGTGGAATATATTTGACCCTGCCAATTTTATAAAAGAAAATTATTTTATCTTTTCATTTAATTTTTCATCTTTTTAATCTTTAAACTTCTATTATTTATCAAATCACTTCAAAATAGTTAAATAAAATAATGTTTGATAACTTTGTTGGTGGCATACGCATGAATAACCACGTGGCATCGTAAGCAATTAATTAATTTTTAAAAAATTAAAAAAATAAAAATTATTAAAAAAGTATATGAAAAATATTTTTAAAATATTTTAAATTTTTAAAAATTAATTAATTGCTTTTGTTACATCCATGTGGTAACCCACGTGTATGGCACCAACAAAGTTAAACAAAATTTTTTATCTATCTTGAAATGATTTGACAAACAACGCAATTCTAAGAATTAAAAAATGCGATAAATTAAATAGAAAGCAAAAATAATTTTTTTTATAAAATTAGATGGTCAAATAAATTATTATGCTTTTGTGAAAAAGTTTAATAATTTTGATGGGTAGGCAATAAATGTGATCCATCATAATGAGCACAAGTATTTTGACTAAAAGAGAATCGATTTGTTAATAGAGGTAGCTTTGAAAAACCATGTGAAATAGATCTTGTAGGTTTTTTTTATCTAGATAAAACAAAAATAAAAAATCAAAATCAAAATGGTATGTCGTCCCCATTATCTACGAAAATTGTATATTGTGGGTAGTGGAGAGGTGGCACCACCCTCGTTTTTTTAGCCCAATCATTAGCCTGCTAGTAAAAAAAAAATTAAGGGTTGAGGGTCTGAGATAGACGACAATGATTTATACGGGTATGAAATACAAATATTTATATTTTGAGGGTTTGTATGGTGCATTAGCAGCATTGATTAGATTATGAGGTGCCTGTCTTTTCTTCATTTTCTATCTTCTTTAAAAAACTAAACCCTAAAAAACTAAGCTATTGTAAACTCTTTTTTTTAGCCTTTTTTTTCTCTTCTATCTTCTATTTTCTATGTTCTCTACTAAGCTAAGCCTTCTTCTTTCTATTCTATCATCCCTTATCTTTTTTTTTTTACCGTGTAATAGTCCATTTTTCAATAGTGACAGAACAGTAGTTTCGGGACCATAAATTTTTATCGTGTCAGCCTGTAAATATTATTTATAGAATATTTATGGATTCATTAAAGTCTTATTAAAATTTGGTTAATAAATTTTAACGTTTAGATAACTAATTAAAGAAAAATGATTAATTTGTAAAAGGTGCAAAATTTAGTAATTATTGTATTTAGAAATGTGGGAGGGCCAATGAAGTAATTTAACCTTGTTAAAGGTTAGTGGACGGAAAAAGGAACAAAATTAGTTAATTAAAACATATTGGATGACAGTTTTGTAATTAAGTCAAAATTAAACAAAACAAATTGAAAGAATTAGACATATCTTCTTCATCTTTCTTTTATCACTTGTCGCAATCACCATTGAAGACCTAGGAAGCTTCAATCAGCTCCTTGGATTTGTATGGTATGAAAATTGGCCTGTTTTCTTGTAATTTTTATAATTTTGAGATCGTTACAATTAGGTCCAGCTAACCCGTACATTCATTTTTGAATCTGTTAAAAATTTTAGAAGTTTTCATTAATGAATCTTGGTTGTTTTTTTATGATAATTATGTATTTGAAGCTTCAATTGTGATATTTGGTTGTTTTGCGAAGTAATTTTTATTAGTTTTTGATTTAATGATTAAATTGTTAAAATGTCAAAATTTCAAAGTTTGATGGTGATTTAGAGATATAATTGGGACTGTTTAAGGGCCTATATTATTCGACTGTAAATTTTGAACTTGAAAAAATGGTTAATTTGATGATTTTCGGGTTAAGGGATTAAATTGCAAAAGTTGTAAAAGTTAGGAGCAATTGTGTAATCTTAAAAAACTAAAAGGGTATAAAATGAAAAATTAATTGGCATATGAATATAAGCTAATAAAGAGAAAATTTTACATTTTAGATCAAGACCCTATTGACTTACGTGGAAAAGGGAAAATTGCGGAAATCCCTAAACTTTTGCAACTATTATAATTCAATCCAAGTAAGTTCGTTCGGCTTGTAATTTAATATTTTCATGAATAGTATAATGATATGCTATGGAATAATGGATATTAATTATTATGGTAATGATGTGGAATTACTTGGAAAATGCCTATTGAATTATTATGTTTGGGTCGAATGAACGCGAGATAGAGTACTATTGATTACATGGCATGTTATACGGGGCTTGAAGAGGAAGAGATGTTACATGAATGATATATTTCCTGAGTATATCGAGGTTCAGCATTTTTTGCGAGCCATCGTATATTATTCCTTGATTTTGGAGTGTTACCAAGGGCAGATGTAAAGCCTTCGGGTTGGCACTTAGTGCCAAGGTGTGTTTTGGAGGGATGTTGGGCTAGGCACTAAGTGCCGAGTAATGTTATTGGTTGGATTAGCTCTTATAAGCGCTTGGTGTGTTTCGGTTGGAGTACTTGTGTAATCGTATTTGTAAGTCGTTCATCAAGTCGTAATTATTGGATTAATTACTTGTTTAAAGACTTAGAATGGCATGTTTTGTACTTGATATCTTGAAGTGATTTCGTTGTGGACATGTATGATTTCCGAAAATTATTATTTGAGAATTGAATTGAGCTATGTAATTCACTGGTTTAAAATTATGGATGATAGGAAACATTAGTTGCGGAATTGTATTTGATTAAATTGTTATGTTTATTTCGGTTAGATTCATTGTTACTATCCTTCGAACGTACTAAGCTTCAATAAGCTTACTTGTGTGATTTGCATTTTCTTGTAGATATCTTTTTGTGGGATGGAAGACCGGATCATCACTCAGGTCACATTATCCATCTGATTTCGGTGGTTTTTGAACGTTTATTTTGGATTGTATGGCATATAATAGGTTGTTGTGTTAATGACCTCGTTTGATATGTAAATATGTGAAGCATGTACCTAGTTAATCTTAGATTGATGTTGATTGTAATGTGATGATTTATTTCATTGTACATGTATGTATAATTGTGCTACCAATAAGGGTATATTGATTAGGCACTTAAATGGTTGAATTGGTATGATTTGAATAGGTTTAATGATAATTTGAATAGATATAACAACTGGTTAATGTGTTGCTTGTTTTCCAAGAAAGCTTGAAATGGTAAACTTGATGTTTAAGGTTCATTTTAGTGCACACGGCCTGGAGCGTGGGCTGCCACACGGTTATGTGCCATACACGGTTTGAGACACGGCCTGCGACACGACTGTATGTATCAAGTCAGTGAGTCACATGGTCTAGCACACGGTTTGCGACACGACTGTGTGATCTAAGTAAGTGAGTTACACGGTTTAAGACACGGGCTTGGACACGGTTATGTGTCTCATTGTTCGAACACTACACGGTCTGGACTATGTCACACTGCCTGGCCACACGGCCGTGTGACCCCTATTTTCTAATTTTCTAACTTTTCCTCAGATTTTTTGAATTGTTTCAAATTAGTCTTGTTTTGATCCTGAACTATTTTTAGGGTCTTCAAAGTTCAATTTAAGGCCCAAATGTATATGTTTGTTGGATTTGTGTGAGATATAAATAACTATTATTAAATAGCATTATTAATCTAATTTGAAGTTATTTGTTTCGATTTGTACGATGACGCTTCGCAACCCTAGTTTGACGACGAAAACGGGTTAGGTGTAACACCCCTTACCTATACCCGAGATCAGGACAAGGTACGGGGCATTACCGTACGTAAACATGACATTTCCAGAAAACAAGGGCTATAAAATTTCCTTTCAATTTAAAACCTATTGAACAGAATCATATTGTCCCAATTATGGACCTACAAGGTCAAAAACTTGCAATAAAAGCGATCCGGGACTAAACCGGGAACATTAGAAAAAATTAGGAAATTTCTAGGTTTAAGCCTCATACGCCCGTGTGGAGGCAATGCACACGCCCGTGTCCCTTATCCATGTTGAATTATTGGAATTTATTTTTTTCATTTAGAACTTACAGGGGTTTTCACACGGCCGAGCACACGCCCGTGTCCCTGACCCGTGTCCCTCACACGGCCTAGACACGCCCGTGTCATCGCCCGTATCCAAAAACTTGGGCATTCTATTTATGACGTCATCATTCATTTAGGGGCACACGGCCATGACAAACGCCTGTGTCCTCCACACGATTGAGACACACGGCCGTGTCTCCACCTGTGTGTTTACTGCCATGCATACTAACCTAAAAATTTTAGGTGCAGCGGACACACGGCCGTACAATATGCCCATGGGGCTGACCGTGTGTCACACACGGCCTAGACACATGCTTGTATGTCTACATGTGTAGACCTTTTTGGATGTTACATTCCAAGTCAATGGTCACCCTCAACATCCACACATATTTATAAACTTCAATGGTATTTAACATGGCCTAAATATGCCCAATGACTACCTTCACATAATCTATTGCATGTTAACTTCATCTCATTGGTTTTGCACATGCTAGGTTATCCTTTTTGTATTAAGGATTACCATCTCATCAAATACATTTAGACTTGGCTCATTTTTTAACTCATTTCCAATTATGACCTAACCATCTCCAAGTGATTTGGCCATATTTCACATGTCCATTCATGATACACCCAAATTAGGGAAATGAAAAGGGGTAAGTATTGACATGCTTAGTAAGTCCTGATAACAGGAAGGTAAACTTACCGGTTATTTAGAATACAACCAAATTAGACATTCATTCCAACAATATAGAATAATTTCCCTATCACATGCACTCAATCATCAAATTAGTTTCATGTCAAAGCAGTATAGCATTAATCTTAGACGAGCTCATCAATTCAAGCATTTCTAAACTCATTTCTCGTTTTAATCCTGTTGAAATTTTAGGATTCTCAATGGATATCTCATTTATCGTCAAATCATGCAAGTGATCATCTTAGATATGCACTCTCGCGAACTTCGCTCTCACGGCGAGATTACCAATCCAGGTTAAATCCCCCGTAACATAAATCCAATGAGTATTGTCGAGATTACCATTCCAGGCTAAATCCCTTGCAACGAAAATTACTCCAATAAGCTCGGATCTGAATTACCAGTCTAGGCTAATTTCAGTCCTTAATCGTATTACCTATCCAGGCTAAATCCATAATGCACACATATTCGTCGGGAGGTTCGATCACGTAAGGAACACCCGTCTGGGCTGGATCCTTACTATACTGAGATCATTGGATTATTCATCCGGGCTAAATTCTATTCTGCAACACATGCAGGATCTCATGTCATGTAAGCAAGAATTTATCCATCGGATCTCCCTTTTTATTCGACTGGGATAATTATCATCCTTTTCATTTTACACTACCACATTTCATGGATTATCATGAAATCAATATCTAAATTAACATACATTTAAGAATATGTATTTTAAGTATATTTAAAGTTTACTTCTAGTTACACGAACTTACCTAGTAATTACTTCGGGTTCGTATTTCGGTTATTCCGAAACCTTTCGTTTTCCACGGTCCACTTTCGGAATTGGTTCGTCAGGGTCTATATCAGTAAAAATAAATTATTAATACTTCACACTATTCATTTCGGACCTAAATTTCACCCCCGGGTAAAATGACCATTTTGCCCCTAACATTTCACATTTTTACAAATTAGTCCCTAGGCTCGTATAATGAAATGCATGTAATTTCTTGACTACCCAAGCCTAGCCAAATGTTTTTCATACTTATAACAGCCCAAATTTCCTTCCATTTCACAATTTTCTACCCATTTTTACAACATTTACAAATTGGTCCCTTAGGCCATTTCCATGAAAAACTACTTAGTAAAAGTTGTTTACCATCCTTTAGACTCTCATATTCCTCCAAAAATCATCAAAATACAAGCATCTCATGCATGGGTAATTTTCTAAACATGAACCCTAGCTTGAAATATGGGTAGAAATAGAGAGAGTATGTTACGAGGATCTCAAAAATACAAAGAACATAAACAACAGGGCTTGAGAGCACTTACTATTGAGCTTGACAATGTCAAAATCCTAGCTTAGGAAGCTCTTGAAATTTCAGCAGCTATGGGAAGAAGATAGCTGATTTTGGCTTTCTTTTTTCCCTTTTTATTAAGTTTATTACCAAATGACCAAAATGCCCTTCCTTACAAAACTTTCAAATTTTTCTATACGTGCCCATTTTTGTCCAAAAACTTAGAAATTGGGAAAATTTCTATTTAAAACCTTCTAATTAATAATCCAAAGCAATTTCATACAAATTGCTTCTAGAACCCAAGTTCTGCAATTTATTCAATTTGGTCCCTAATTTCCAATTGGACACATTACACTTCGAATTTCTTCATGAAACTTTAACACATGATTATTTTCATATTCTAAACCTCATAATAATTATGAAATGAATATTTTAACGTCGGGTTTGTGGTCCCGAAATCACTATTTTGACTAGGCCCAATTTTGGGATGTTACATTTCTTCCCCCCTTAAGGGACTTTCGTCTTCGAAAGTCTTACCGGTAAACAGATTCAGATATTGACTTTTCATGGCTTCTTCAGGTTCCCATATGGCCTCTTCCACTTCGTGTCCCAGCCCTTATCCAAACTTATGAGCTCTCTGACTTAGGCCACACAGCCAAGCCACACGCTTGTGTGCTAGGCCGTGTGAGCATTCTACTTTGTGCAAATTAAAGATACAGGGAACACACGGCAGCGTCACTTGGCCGTGTCTCTGCCCATGTGGACCAAATAGGTCATTTTTTTAGCCACATTTCTCACCCAATTTGGCATTAACCTAACTCAACTTTTTGCACAATAAGCAGCCTTAACAAGACATTTAAAATAAGCCAAACTCAAATCTTATACATGAGATATCATCACATAAATCCAAATATCCAAGCTTACTTAATTGACCAATACACATATATGCATATTTTACCAAAATATATACCAATTGAAACCAACCATCAATATACCTATAGGATTTTCATCATTCAGTCATTTCAAACACATATCAAACATGGTAAAACCACATATACACACATCAAAATATATCCATCACAAGCCATTCAAATGGCTAGTCTCAATAAAACATCTACTTGCCAACATTGGCTAAACTAACCTATACATGTCATTATAACCAGAATTAATTTACCATTTATACCGAATGAGCCGTTGGATAGTGTGAATCTGCTCTGACTAGCTTCCAACCAAAATAAGCTTCTGAATTACTATAAAACATGGAAAATAAAACAAGGTAAGCATTTAAGCTTAGTAAGTTCGTATAACATGGAATTTAACTTACCATTTATTCACATTTAAGGTAAGCATTCATAACATATCCAAACCAATTTGGCCAAAAGCCTATACACATATCCTCAACATGTTAGCCATGTGAGTCTCATGTAATATTCCATAAACATGGGTGAACATAATCACCAAGCAAGTTCCATATACATGTATCATCCTATTTCATGTTTCAATATATCATGTAAGATCATTTCTATGTATTTCACATAAATTCCCATAACAGTTCATGTCATTCTCATATAATCTCGTAACAGAACTGTGCTCGTTGAACCATTTAAAATATCGTTGGATACACAGGAAGTACACATAAAGTGTACAAAACTGTAATCTGTCAATTCATATTCAGGAATGCTCATACAAGCAAGTAAACGGGAAGCTCTTTCGAGTCATATAACGGGAAGCTCATGTGAGCTGTATAACGGGAAACTCTTGCGAGCCATTTATCGGGAAACTCAAGAGAGCTGTGGTGTATCCGCAACACATGCAGGATTCCAACCATATCGGGAACCCTAATGACATGTTATTTGTATCCTTTAAATTTCTAAGGTTTAAACGGGATTCGATAATTATCGTATATTTGATCATAATTACACATGGCAATTTGTACAAATCACACACAGCAATATTCAATTTAAAACATTGAAATATACAATTTAGTTACACGAACTTACCTCGATAAGTATATGTAGATACAAAGGCTACTAATCCGATAATTTTTCTTTGCCTCGGTCTAACTTCATATTAAGTCTATCCGGATCTATACGAATGAATTTAACTCAATTTAATATAATTTATATTCAATTTAATCCAACACACATCTTTGGCAGATTTACTATTTTTCCCTTATACTTTTAATTAATTACAATTTAGTCCCTAGGCTCGAAAAATAAAATTCATACAATTTAATCCTTATTCAAGCCTAGCCGATTTTCATACATATCAATAGCAACCCATGTATTTCACAAAAATTTAGAATTTGTCTAAAAAAATTTTGTCTTTTCAATTTAGTCCCTAATTGACAATTTTATCAAAATTCTCTTTACAAAAGTTGTTTATCTAACAACAACCCTTCATTTTCTATCATAAAACTTTAAAATTTAACTATACTCATCCATGAAAAAGCCCTATTACTTTAACGATTTTGCAAATTAATCCCCAAGATAACTAGATTAAGCTATTACGATCTAGGAAACATAAAAATTATTAAAAACGAGACTGAAATACATACCTAATTAAGCCAAATAAGTTTGCTAGAACTCAAGATTCAATGGCTAAGGTTTCCATATTTTTTATGAAAGACTATGAGAATGAATGATGATAATAATTATTTAATTCATTTATCATCATTATTTTATCAACATTCCAAAATTAAACTTAATAATTTCTTAAATTTCCAATGATGAATAATTATTTTTATCTACTAACCACTCTAAATGGTCTATTTGACATATAATGTCCTCCAATTTAAAATTTCATAGCTATTTGATTATTTTAACTACTAGGATTCAATTTTCACACTTGTTGTAATTTAGTCCTTTTTATCAAGTTAGGCATGTAAACGGTGAAATTTCTTAACAAAATTTTTACACTCTATTTCTATCATACTATAGACCATAAAATAATATCAAAATAAATTTTCTTTCGACCTAGGATTTGTGGTCCTGAAACTACTGTTCTGATTTTACTGAAAACGGGTTGTTACAACTCTCCTCCTAAAGGAATTTTCGCCCTCGAAAATCTTACCAGTAAAAAGGTTCAAATATTGTTTTTTCATAGTTTCTTCAGGTTCTCAGGTAGCTTCTCCTATTCTGTGTCGTTGCCAAAGGAATTTTGCTAAAGCTATCTTTTTATTTCTTAATTATTTCACCTCACATGCCAGCAAGCTGGTCTGTTCCTCACTGTATGTCATGTCATGCTGAATTTCAACATCCATAGGAGAAACAACATGTGAAGTTCAGATCGGTACCATCTTAACATAGACACATGAAAGACATTATGCATCTTTTCTAATTCTGATGGTAAAGCTAATCAATATGTAATTGGTCCAATTCTCTCTGTAATCTCATACGGTCCGATAAATCACAGACTCAGTTTTCCTTTATGACCGAACTAGAAAATTTTTTTATAGGGCGAAACTTTCAAAAATACTTTGTCGCCAACTTGAAACTCTATTTCTTTATGTTTAAGATCTGCATAAGATTTCTGACGATCAGAAGCTGCTTTCAAGTTATTTTGGATCACTTTCACTTTTTCCTCAGTCTCACAAATCAAATAAACTCCGAGTATCTTTTTCACACTGAGCTCAGTCCAATATAACGGAGTTCGGAATTTGCGACCATACAAAGCCTCATATGGTGCCATTTTTATGCTTGACTAAAAACAATTATTATATGTGAATTCGACTAACGAAAAATATTTCTCCTAATTGCCTTCAAACTCTAAAACACAACACCGAAGCATATTTTCAAGAATCTGAATCACACGCTCTGATTGATCATCAGTCTGAGGGTGAAATGCAATGCTAAAATGCAACTGCATACCTAGAGCTTCCTGTAATTTTTTCCAGAATCACGATGTAAATCGCAGATCTTTATTTGAAATAACGGAGACTGGCACTTCATGTAGTTTAATAATTTCTGAAACATATAATTGTACTAATCTGTCCAGAGAGAAATCCATACGTACTGGAATAAAATGTGCAGACTTTATCAAATGATCAACGATAACCCAAATGGCATCTTTCTTTTTCAAAGATAAGGGTAACCCCGATACAAAGTCTATAGTAACTCTAGCTTATTTCCACTCTGGTATCATCACTGGCTGTAATAGTCCTGAAGGTACCTAATATTCAACTTTAACTTGCTGACATATCAAACATCTAGATACAAAATTAGAAATATCACGTTTCATTCCCAACCACCAGTATATCTGTTTCAAATCATTGTACATTTTATTACTTCCCGGATGAACAGACATACTACCACTATGAGCTTCGTGCAAAATTTTCTGTACAAGCTCTAGATTCTTCAATACACAAATTTACCTCTGAATAACAAACAATCATCAGGTCCTATCTAAAATTCTGAATTAGAAGTCGACTCACATTGTACTTGTTTAGCTTGCAATTCATTATCACATTTCTGAGCTTTGCAGGTTTGTTGTAAAAATGTTGGTTTAGCTTTTAACTCAGCTAGAATTGAACCATCATCAGACAATTTCAATCGGGTGTTCATTGCTCGCAATGCAAATAAAGACTTT
The DNA here is from genome assembly GCA_025698475.1 of Gossypium anomalum. Taxonomy (NCBI): domain Eukaryota; kingdom Viridiplantae; phylum Streptophyta; class Magnoliopsida; order Malvales; family Malvaceae; genus Gossypium; species Gossypium anomalum. Next base: position 16,607,422 of record CM046963.1, on the reverse strand, counting down.
CTACTCAGAACATCTGCAACTGCATTTGCCTTTCCCAAGTGATAATCAATAACTAAGTCATAATCTTTCAACAGTTCGAGCTAACGATGTTGTCTCAGATTCAAATCTTTCTGCGACATCATATACTTTAAACTCTTATGATCGGTAAATATATGACACTTTTCACCGAATAAATAGTGTCACCAAATTTTTAGCGCAAAAACAATAGTTGTCAATTCTAAGTCATGTGTCGGATAATTCTTTTCATGTGGCTTTAATTGTTTGGAAGTATAAGCTATTACTTTACCTTCTTACATCAAAACACAACCTAAACCATTCAATGACGCATCACTGAAAATCACAAATTCCTTACCCTATTTAGACTGGACTAGAATTGGTGCTTCAGTCAACAAGGCTTTCAACTGGTCAAAACTTTGCTAACATTTATCAGACCATTCAAATTTCACATCTTTCTGTAATAGTCGTGTCATCGGGTAGCTATCATCGAAAACCCTTTCACAAATCTCCGGTAGTATCTAGCTAATCCTAGAAAACTTCTGACTTCAGATACATTTTTCGGTGGTTTTCAGTTAACAATTGCTGATATTTTATTCGGATCAACTTTGATGCCTTCAGTCGATACTATGTGTCCCAGAAAACTCACTTCCCAAAGCCAAAACTCACATTTGCTAAATTTAGCAAACAAGTGTTTATCTCGTAAAGTTTGTAGAATAATTCTCAAATGCTCGACATGTTCGATCTCATCTCGTGAATATACCAGAATATCATCAATAAATACCACAACAAATCTATCCAAATATGATCTAAAAATTCTATTCATCAAATCTATAAATACCGCAGGTGCATTAATTAAACCAAACGGCATCACAAGAAATTCATAATGTCAGTACCTAGTTCTGAATGTTGTTTTCGGCACATCCAAATCTTTCACTCGTAATTGATAATAACTAGAATGAAGATTAATCTTTGAAAACATTATAACACCTTTCAACTGATCAAACAAATCATCAATACGAGGTAGTGGATATTTATTCTTGATTGTAACTTTGTTGAGTTGATGGTAATCAATGCATAATCTCAATGATCAATCTTTTTTCTTAACAAATAGAATCAGTGCACCCCAAGGTGAAAAACTAGGTCGAGCAAAACCCCTATCAGTCAGTTCTTGCAACTGTGCTTTCAACTCTTTTAACTCTGTAGGAGCCATTCTATATGGTGCTATCAATATCGGTGTTGTCCCTGGTACAAGATCTATAGCAAATTCAAGTTCTTTGACCGGCAGTAATCTAGGTAATTCCTCTGGAAACGCATCAAGATACTCACAAACCACTGGCACTGATTTAAGCTTCGACTCAGACACTTTTGTATCCAACACATAAGCAAGATAAACATTACAACATTTTCTCACATATCTCTGTGCTGACATAGTTGGTATCACATTAGACAACCTGTCCAATTTATCTGATTCAATACAGAGCATTTCACCATTCTGACATTTCAATACAATATGCTTTTGTTTACAATTTACCACGACATCATGCAAAATTAGCCAATCCGTACCCAATATCACATCAAATTCATCGAACGGTAATAGCACCAAATCAACTGGGAAACAATAATTCCGTATCATTAACGGGCAATTCTTGCAAATTTTATCAACCATCACATATTGGCCTAGAGGGTTCGATACTTTAACCACGAATTCAGTGGACTCGACAAGTAAATTTTTACTAGATACTAAATTCGTGCAAATATATGAATGAGTTAAATCGGGATCAATTAAAGAAGTTACATCAATATGAATAAAAGAGAAAGTACCAGTAATAACATTTGGTGCAGAAGCATCTTCATGTGCACGAATAACATAAGTCCTAGCTGATGCTCGTGCTTTGGATCTTACGGTGGAGTCTTTTGTCACACCACGACTACCACTCGTATTTCTAGGATTACGAGGTGGTTTACCTCTCGTAGCTATGTTGCTTGGCCTTAAAGTTTGAATATTATCTTTTTTAGGTTTTTTCGGGCAATCTTTAAGATAGTAGTTAAAAGAACCACATCTAAAATAAGCTCCACTGTTCATTCGACATTCACCAAAATGTAGTTTGTTACAGTGCTTGCACTTAGGTTTGGTGTTTCTAACACTACCCATACTCGCTACAGATGTAACTTGAGATCTGGGACTGGAGCATCAAATACCTCTGTCTCTATTGGAGTATCCCGTAGAAGTAGTACAGCAATCATGATATTTCTTTGATTTCTTGATGCTGACTGGTATGGCTTTCCTGTCAATGTTTTACTTAAAGTTCTGGCTTCAATCTCAGCTTGTCTTTTCTCGTTGCTCAGTTCTTCAGCTTTATATGCCCGACCAACCAGTACAACAAATTCTTTCAACTCAAGAATCCTGAGTAATAATTTTATATATTCGTTTAAGCCATCTTCAAATAGCTTACACATTACAGTTTCAGTCGGAATTCATTCTCTAGCATATTTGCTCAATCAGAAAAATTCCCTTTCATATTCGGACACTGTCATATGACCTTGTTTAAGCTCCAAGAATTCTTTACGTTTCTGGTCAAGAAACCTCTGGCTAATGTATTTATTTCGAAACTCAGTTTGGAAAAATTCCAAAGTAACCCTTTTTTTCTGCACAATAGAAATTAATATATTCCACCACTGATAAGCTGAATCTTTCAATAGATATACTGCACATTTAAGACATTCAGCCGGGGAACAAGATAATTCATTAAGAACCCTGATAGTATTTTCTAACCAGAATTCAGCTCATTCAGGATCATCTTCAACTGTAGCTCAGAATTCTTCAGCACCGCATTTACGGATTTTATCAACAGGAGGCTTACCAGTTCTAATAAGTTCTGTACTTTGAGGAATATCGGGAACCGGTTGAGAAACAGAAGGGAGTGTAGGTTGTTGCACAGTCGGGCTCATTCGTACAAATTCAGTAAATCATTCATTCATCATTTGGAAGAAGGCTTCGTTAGCCTCTCCTTCCCGGCCCTCAAATATAGGTCTCCTATTACTCGAAGCTGCTCTTTGCACAGAGGCTTAAGCATTACTTTTTGCTTCTTCGAAATTAGCTCAGTTGGATGACACTGCTATATGAAAACATGTTTTAAAACGGTCAAGAGATATTACACTATCACAGGTTATATAATGGCATGTATAGCTAGACTCATATATGCTACGTTAGTCCAGGAATTGACTAAACCGTAACTCTAATACTAATACATGTAACACCTCTAACCCGTATCCATCGCTGGAACAAGGTTACAGAGTATTACCAGAATTTACAAATTAATTAATAGACATTTCATATCATCTAGCATACATATCAAAAACTAATCAAAATCAATTATATTGTCACTTATGCGAGCCCTCGAGGCTTAAAATACACATTAGAAATAAGTCGGGACTAAATCGGTTAGTCAAAGAATTTTTCAAAAAATATCAAAATTTTTCAAAGGTGTAGGGGACACACGCCCATGTGGCCAGACCATGTGACTCACACGGTCAAAAGACACGCCCGTGTCTCAGGCCATGTGGGTATTCAAAATAGGGATACACGGTCATGTCTCAGCCCGTGTCCAAACTTATGAGCTCTCTGACTTGGGCCACACAGCCAAGCCACACGCCCGTGTACTAGGCAGTGTGAGCATTCTGTTTTGTGCAAATTAAAGATACAGGGGACACACGGTTGTGTCACCTGATCATATGTCGCACACGGCTGAGACACACGTCCTTATCTCTGCCGGTGTGGACGAATTAAGTCATTTTTCTAGCCACACTTCTCACCCAATTTGGCATCAACCTAGCTCAACATTTTTGCACAATAAGTAGCCTTAACAAGACACTTAAAACAAGTTAAACTCAAATATTATACATGAGATATCATTACATAAATCCAAATATCCAAACTTACCTAATTGACCAAATACACATATATGCATATTTTACCAAAATATATACCAATTTAAACCAACCATCAATATACCTATAGGATTTTCATCATTCAATCGTTTCAAACACACATCAAACATATACAGACATCAAAATATATCTATCACAAGCCATTCAAATGGCTAGTCTCAATAAAACATCTACTTGCAACATTGGCTAAACTAACCTATACATTTCATTATAACTAGAATTAATTTACTATTTATACCGAATGAGCCTTTGAATAGTGTGAATTTGTTATGACCAGCTTCCAACTAAAACAAGCTTCCGAATTACTATAAAACATGGAAAATAAAATAGAGTAAACATTTAAGCTTAGTAAGTTCATATAACATGGAATTTAACTTACCATTTATTCACATTTAAGGTAAGCATTCATAACATATCCAAACCAATTTGGCCAAAAGCCTATATATATATCCTCAACATGTTAGCCATGTGAATCTCATGTAATATTCCATAAACATGGGTGAACATAATCACCAAGCAAGTTCCATATATATGTATCATCCTATTTCATGTTTCAATATATCATGTAAGATCATTTCCATGTATTTCACATAAATTCCAGTAACAGTTCATGTCATTCTCATATAATCTCGTAACAGAATTGTGTTCGTTGAACCATTTAAAATATCATTGGATACACGGGAAATACATACAAAGTGTACAAAATTGTAATCCGTCAATTCATATTTAGGAATGTTTATACAAGCATGTAAACGGGAAGCTTTTTCGAGCCATATAACGAGAAGCTCATGTGAGCTGTACAACGAGAAGCTCTTCCGAGCCATTTATCGAGAAGCTCAAAAAAGCTGTGGTGTATCCGCAACACATGCAGGATTACAACCATATCGAAAACCCTAATGACATATCATTTGCATCCTTCGAATTTCTAAGGTTCAAACGGGACTCGATAATTATCAGATATGTGATCATAATTACACATGGAAATTTGTACAAATCACACACAACAATATTCAGTTTAAAACATTGAAATATACAATTTAGTTACACGAACTTACCTCGATAAGTATATGTAGATACAAAGGCTACTAATCCGATACTTTTTCTTTGCCTCGATCTAACTCCGTATTAGGTCTATCCGAATCTATACGAATGAATTTAACTCAATTTAATATAATTCATATTCAATTTAATCCAACACACATCTTTGGAAAAATTACTATTTTGTCCCTATACTTTTAATTAATTACAATTTAGTCCTTAGGCTCGAAAAATTCATACAATTTAATTCTTATTTAACCCTAGCCGATTTTCATACATATCAATAGCAGCCCATGTGTTTCACAAAAATTCAATTTTTTTTAAAAAATTTTCATCTTTTCAATTTAGTCCCTAATTGACCATTTCATCAAAATTCTCTTTACAAAAGTTGTTTATCTAACAAAAACTTTTCATTTTCTATTATAAAAATTCAAATTTTAACTATACTCATCCATAGAAAAACCTTATTGCTTTAACGGTTTTGCAAATTAATTCTCGAGATAGCTAGATTAAACTATTACGATTTTATAAACATAAAAATTATTAAAGACGAGGCTAAAATACATACCTAATTAAGCTAAATAAGTTTGCTAGAACTCAAGCTTCCATGGCTAGGGTTTCCATATTTTTGATGAAAGATGATGAGAATGAATGATAATAATAATTATTTAATTTATTTATCATCATTATTTTATCAACTTTCCAAAATTAACCTTAACAATTTCTTAAATTTCCAATGATGAATAATCATTCTTATCTATTAACTACTCTAAATGGTCTATTTCTCATATAAAGACCTCCAATTAAAAATTTCATAGCTATTTTATACTTTTAACTACTAGAATTCAATTTTCACACTTTTCTTAATTTAGTCATTTTTATTAAGTTAGGCATGTAAATGGTAAAAAATCTTAACTAAATTTTTATACTATATTTCTATTATACTGTAGAACATAAAATAATATTAAAATAATTTTTTTTCGACCTCGGATTTGTGGCCCCGAAATCACTGTTCTAATTTAACTGAAAACGAGCTGTTACACCCAAACCCCCCAAAGTACAGGTATTTGTATTTCATACCCGTATAAACCAGTGCCGCCTATCCCAAACACTCAACCCTTAATTCTTTTTTAACTAGTAGGTTAATGATTGGACTGAAAAAACAAGGGTGGTGCCACCTCTCCACTACCCTCCACCACCCACAACATACCATTTCCATAAATAATGTGGGTGGCATACCATTTTGGTATTTATTTTTATATTATACAGGTAAAAAAGCAGACCCTGTGGCATTGGTCTACTATATGAGGGGTTAAAACAAAGAAGCACCTAGTAACCACATACAAGCCCTATTCTGCCACACAATTGGCATTGTGGCCTAGTGCAAGTAGGATTCACAGCCCTATACATGTCCACCACTTGGAGGTTCAATGTGTGGCTGGTTGTACAAATATTGAGTGTTGCTTCTGATTCTGCACAACCATGTTTGCAGAAACTGTGATTTGAGGGAAAAAAAAAAACTTGATGAACTTCTTCCCCCAACAAAGCAGGAGTAACCAAAGGACAATCTACTAATTGTGATGATTGAGACATCATTTTCAAATTCAGGGATGGCAGATTATTATTTTTCATTGGTTATAGGCTAATTACATCCAAGGAGATGATTACCAGAGGATTCCGAGATGTAAATCACTGCAACTCAAAATTGAAATCAAATATCAAGAAATTATAGTAGACAAATATATGTTTTTGATGATGGCATACATGCAATTTACACACGATGGTAAGATGATAAATAACAATTTTTTTTTTCCTTTCGACTTGAGATTGGAACCAAGAAAAAAATGGATGGAAGGAATAATGACTCGAAGAAGGATGAACGAAATAGTTAGATTCGTGTTGATTTATCAAATTTTTTATAAAAAAAAAAGTATTGTTGAAATATGATAATAAATAGTATGAGTCTGTTGTTTAAAGTTGAACACAAAGTCGAGATGAAAATTGTTATACAACTCAACATAAATAGGTCAAAAGTTCCCACGATCACATGGCACATAAGGGTTAGAGTATCAATGTAAATGACGGCCGGCAACAAACCAACCCAAAGCATATAGCTTCTTGCCCCCAACAGATTTATCAAGTTAAGAATTAGTCAATTCCTTCACACCCGACCTAAAGACAGCTCCAAATAAACCTAAATCAGGTATAAAGCTAAAAAATCAGGTATAAAGCTAAGTATCTCCTCCATCTTGCTCATCCTCCACCCTACTAAAATCTCCTTCCTTTCCTCCATTTCTTTAAACTCCTCTCTATCAAAAGCATCAAAACCTATAGCTCACTTCCTGTACAAAGCTCTTGATGATTCGGGTCCAGTTTATAAGCTGAACCTACTTTCAGTCCAATAACATGAACAAATATTCATAGAGAGTTTTGGGATTTATTATTAAATAACTTGGACAGATCTTATTTGTTATGAGTCGAAGACCGTAGAGAGGTATTATACCACATCATATTTATCCCATTTCAATCCTCCGTCGCTGTCAGTTCATTTTCTCTTGTATCATTAGAAGCTGCATCAAAAGTTTACCCATCTTTCCTTTTAACAAAAAATGGAAATTACATTGGCAATTTGCTGCCATTTCTTAATTTCACTTTTCCAAATTGGAAAGTATTGTTGAACAAGATTGCTCCTTTAAGGAAGTCTGACTCTTTTTTTTCTGTGGTGATTTTAAAATATGATGAAAATTCGTCTTTTTCTTTTATTATTTATGTTCATTTTAAGGAAAATGGATTTAAAATAAAAGAATCATTACCATATAGAATAGAGTGGAAAAAAGGAATTTATATCTGGAAAGGGAAAACTTAGTATGACAAATAACAGAATGCGGCTTCAATTTTATTGATGAAGATTTATATAGTTGCTTATTTCTTTTTGGTACAAATAATTGTTTATTTCCATGTCACAGATTTGAAGAGTAGTTATGAGACCCCAAAAGAAAAGAAAAGAAAAAGGTCAAAATTTCACTTTGTAAAATGGCAGTGAGATTATATTAGAGGTGAAACAGTAATGAAAAGTCAAGGAGCGACTTTACCATCACAGCCCATCCATAGCCAGCTCCGCTGTTCAAACAACCGCTCAAATTATTCAACCTGAAATTCAAAAACCATCATCTAATTACCACTAATCAAAGTGCCTAATAGCCTAACAACTAAAATCAGAGCAGTAGAAAATGCACAAACATGAACTGGAAAATTCAGCAAGGAGATAGGTCAATGAGAAGTCCAAAATTTGCTTGATAATGTATGACAAATGTGTCAACCACATGGTGCCACATTTTAAAAGGCTCAACTTCCAAGTAAATATATGCAAATTGGAAACATGGCTCATGCCTCTTAAATTTGTAGAATTTTACTAACTAATTCCCTAAGAACACTTCAATTTCTTCAAAAAAATCAATGTACTAACTAACTTACTAAGTACCTCAAGATGTTTATAAGAGAATTGAAATTCAGTAAAAGAACAATAATGGTTAAAGAGTTATTACCTATCAGCATCCAGATAGCCGACTTGAAGATGATAGATCTCTCCCACAAACAAGAGCATTTGCCACATTCCAAATTGAGAACCATACAAAGATATGTTTATGGTACAAAAAATATTTACTGCCACAAAATAAAGAATGGTTAGAAGCAAGTGTACGCCAGAGCAGAATACTAAAGCAATCAAATAAACCAGTACACCAACCTTTGAAAGGAAAAAAAGAAAATGAAGAATTTTTGCAACCTTGTTTGAATCTCTACCACCGTAATTTTGCACCAAATATTGTTTTCATATACTCTTCCAACATATACAATAACACGTACTATAGCAGCTGACCTGCACAAATTCAAATAACAAAGGTGAAACTGTGAAAACAAATTACAAAATTAGAAACAGAAAAGGACACGGACAAGGGAAGGTGAAAGAATATTGACTTAATACGGCAATTTTTACTTTTCAAAGCAGAAGTCAAAGAGTAGCACACCTGAGACTGCCAAACACATTGATCTCCTCCATAGTGCTTTAACTGAGAAAATCGTAGGCCCTATGGCAAAGGAGCAAGCACATGCTGCTGTATTCCCGGTATTTTCCTACAGAGGTCTCTTAAATGTAGTATCAACAAAGTAACTAGTTAACTAAAACCGCCTATCCATGATGCTGAAACAATCACACACTCTACTATTGGAATTCTAACAATCCGCCTCAATCTATAGCTGGGTTCTCCATCTTTATACAAAAGTGTTTCAGCAACAGTTCTTTTGTAGCATAATCACCAAGTTATACAACAGTTTTGTATATATTTGTTACAAATCCCATGTCCTAAATACCATCTTGAGAAGGAAATTAACAGCCTTGTTCCATGTCAGGAAGCAGTTGAAGCTCATATATACATTGAAAATCCCCGATTTATGTTTTATTGCACATATGCACAGTATGTGTCATAAAGCAGGAACTTAGCCAATTTTTGAATATAAGTTTTAAGGATTACAGGAGGAAGAGCTGGCCATCCCATCTTTTTCTCCTCTATGAGATCATACCAAATGATAAAGCATCATAATGAGATTTCCTCCTAGTATAAAACCATCCTTACCAACAGGATTTTCTTTTTTTTTTTTTTTCCCTTTTCCTTAATGGCTAATGGCTTCCATTGCCACACGTACCAAATGAAGCACTCCCTCTACGTCTAGGAAGTTAAAATCAAGAGCCTTCTTCACAGAAGATATAGACTTCCCACATTCAGCCCCTTTTGAATTTGAACTGGCAGCCAAAAAAGTAGTTCGGGATTTCCTTGAAGCTTCCATTGCATGATTTATATCTTGCGCCTGCAAATCATCCGTTTTGGTTTTAGTTAAGACCATAAGCTTAAATAAGATATACAAGTCATAAAGCACAAAAGGACATGACCCATGCCAATAAGAGAGAGATAAGAGAAACTGTTCAAGGGTAAGCCTACAAAAGCCTTTGTTCTTGAAAGGCCAACTAGGCAGACGTGCAACTTCAACATGCAGAAACCAGAAGGCTTTCGGTCAAGGTATAGGAGGGAGAAAAGTTTGTGAGAAAGCAAAAGGACATTCAGTGCATTAGACCAAAAGAAAAACCTTTTGGGGGGAAACAAGTTTGTGCATGTTACATTGGGGTTTTTTTTTTTTTCTGTGTTGGGGGGGGATGTTCAATCATGCTTTCGCAGTCCTACCATATCAAAAAAGCAAAAAATTACACTTTCCAATTATATACAGGAAAAAGTACACTTACAAAATTGAGCAACCGCACAAAATTAGGACGGTTTCGAGCAGAAATAACATGATTTCCAACAACCTGGGGACAGTTAACACCTTTTGGAAAAGCAACCTTGTCTGCTGCTGTTGGATGGTTTAAATTATCAACATCAGAGGCAGAAGAAGAGGGAGACTCACCTGACACGAAAACAAGAATCAATAATAAGAAAAGAAGTCAAAATTAACTTCATCAGTTTGTTTCAATCAATGCAGTATTAGTATTTACAAAGAAATTTAATGTGCATAAAGGAACATGTGGAAAAATAAAAGGGTGATTAAGGGGCTGGGGACTGAGAAACAGATGAGTTGGCTTACTTGAAAATATCTATTTGTATGCATGCATACCAACAAGGCCAGTCCTAAATAGGTCCAACACCCTTTTGTAAAAGGTAGTTCATTTTACATGTCAAAAAGAACTAGAACACTGATGATTTACAAACTCAAGTCCTCCACCTAAAATAGAACAACAGATATGCATGTATGAACGAAAACAAGACAAAATTAATCAGAACGACATTTGTCTGATATTCTCAGATTTGAAGATACCAAAGAACAAAAACACGGCATGTAAACTAAAGGAGAAGCACACTGTAAGCAAGTAACCTAATCATTCATGTAGTGCAATCAATTTCAGCTCTTCTTATAAGATGCCAACATCATATGTAGAGGTGTTTTCAAAAATGAAGCACCAAAATTCCAGAGTAAATTTCAGAGGCTGGCGCTCCCCAATTACCATGTAAGTGCAGAAGACTGGTAAACAACATTTAGCAATTTTACAAGCTACACAGACTAGCAGGAAGGATTCAACCAGTACAATCATTGGGTTCTTTGAATTACCAGGAGGAACCATTTGTAAAGCTGCCTGCAACTCATGTCGATCTCTATTTGCATTGGCGTGAGAGGAATAGATGACTCTCATATAAGCCACTTCCATACACTTGTAAGCCAAAGAAGCAGCAGCCATGTCCTTTAATCTCTCATATTCATGGGCACAAAACCTGAATAATAATTGGTAAAGAAACAAAAATAAAACCAAAAACTAGAAAATGAAATCATCCCAAAACAATATGAAATAACCGAAGAGAACACCAACTGGAACACATAATATTTAACTTACTCGCAGAGTTTTGCTGTGCTACTATAAATTTGCATAGACTGAATCATCTCTCCATGTTTGGCATTATCACTGTTGCAAGATTCTAGTAGAGAAGCACTATGAAGAAACTTCAGTGCTGCCTGGAAGTAAAGTGCTGTGCTCTCCACATTTGATCCAGAGTTCTGAGAGAAATTTTATTATTAAAGAAAGCTAGCTAGAGGCTAGGACAATAACGTAACAAGTTACAAGAAAACAGTATGGCAAAACCTTGAAACGATCAGCCAGATGCTTTAAGTCTTTAGCCTCCTTCAAAGCATTGGTAGCTGCCTGACTTGAAAAATCCTTTCTCATTGGGCTCGGGGCATCAACATCCCTGATCCTACGTCCACCAGATGTATGTCTTGAACTACTGTGCTGAATCCCATTTTGCTGGTCAGACTTTTTTATTTGTTTCTGTACTTTCAATGCATCATCACCTTGAGATTCATCAGCTCTGTTTCCAGTTTGGGACCCAGAAACTGGGCGGGGGCAACCAGTCAGCATCTCATTCTGAGTACCTCCTGAGCGTAGTGATGGTACAGAGTTCCCTCTCTCAGAAGCAATTTCTGCATGGTCAGATTTTTCAGAGTGGAACATCTTTGTATATTTTCCACTGCTGCCATCCTGCACAAAATTCTGCTTTACAGACACAGTAGAGATTACATCTAGACCTCCATTGGCATCTGCTTTAGCACATGACTGACCACCATTTGATTGACTCTCTCTTTTACCAGTCTCACCAGAAAATTTTCCCAATGATTCTTTGTTATCAGAAAATCTATTCTCACTTCCACCAGACTTCATTCCAGGCCTCCCCTGAAATTTGTTTCTACCAACCCTAGGTTTTACCTCATATGAAGGTGCATAATCTTGCTGTTCATCAACAAAATCAGATTTAAGATTGCGCGTCCTGTCCTTCGACCGTGAGGACCCCTTACCAGACTTTCTTGGATGAGAGACATTGGCATTGCCACGGTTGTCATTCTGCTTTTTCTCGTAACGGTATTCATCCATTATTGTTGATTTACCAGCATATTGAGCCTCTTGGCCTAAATAATCAACACCACCATTCATAAAATGGCCTTTTCTGACTTCAGGGGAGGATTCAATTAGCGCCTTCGCTTTGCTACCATCTAATTGACCATGATCCTTATCCTGAATATCATGTATAGATGACTCAAGGGACCCATGCTGAGGTGCACAGGAAGTTTTTTCCCTCCATACTGTCCCTGATCTGTCACTCCCACCATCATCTTCACCATCTGAGCTTCTTCTTGGACTACCTGCAACATTCCTCCTTGTCGATGGAAGTTTATCGGGATTGGCAATTCTCATAGGAGATGAAGAAACTGATTCTACAGGTGAGCCTTTTGTTTCGTTGAAGCAATGTTTTGATTTATGTGTACCAGATTTTGATTTATGTGAACCAGAAACCTTCGATGAGCTAGAAGTAGCTGCTAAAGAAAGTTGAGCAGATCCAAAATCCCTTTTCAATGAATCTGGAACATCTAAACTCCGTTGGGGCAGAGAGCTGCCTAGATCTTGCCCCGTTTGGTGGCCCTTTGTATGTCTACTTTTTTTCTCCAGTTTACCACTGCTTTTACCTGCAGAGGAATCCTTTCCTCCTGACTTAGATACTCTGGCCTTCTTTTCTCTCCTGTATTCATTCTCACTGACATCTTCCTTTGTAAACACTCTGCTATCCTGGAAGTGATTGCCAACATCTTGGAGGAAACCCATATATAATTGACAGTCAATACATTCATCAACTTTCCTCTTTCTTGAAACTTCCCCACCATTACAATTCACCAGCTCCAGAGATCCATCAGTTAGGGAAGGATGAACTTTGTCCTTTGGTCTCTTCCCAGAGATCTGTTGCCTCTCCTTATCTGACTTCAAAACCTTATAAGAACGTTCACTGTGCTTAGGCTGATCCTTTCCTAATGTAGTTGGCAAACCATTATTTGTGCTAGGCCACCCCATACCACCATGCTCAAACATGCAATCTTCATCAGCAAGATGTAAACTATCACCCTTAATTTTCTTGGAGGACCTTAAGGAATCTTGATCAGCGGTCCTTTTGCTTTTCATCTTTGAAGTTTTGGCATCACCTGTTAGCATGTTTTATAAAAGCAGTACATTACACAGTTTAAAAAAAAAAAAAAAAAAAGTTTCACAACAATATATATATCAGTTTAAAAAGAATACCTCCAACAGAACCGTGTTCCAACAATTTATGCTTATCTTTCCACTTATTTTTGTGTTTCTTGACAGGCAAATCACTTTTGCTTAGATGATGTAAACCAGGTTCCTCTGACACAGAGGATCGAGTCACATCAGTTAGATTTCTAGACCGGACCGATGACTGCATCTTCTTCATAGGAGTTGGCCCATCGTTATCCATGGCATTTGATATTTCTTTTAAACCATGTTTCTTCCTAGCAGCAGTGAGCATGGCATGTGAACCAAAACTTACTTGGTTTTGGTCAAGTCTCAAGGCATCAGCTGAGGGTAATCTAGACATAATGCTGCCAAGGTTACTTTGAAGATTAGTTTGATTCTCTACAGTAGGAACATGATATAATGCGAGAACGGCTTTTGTAGTTTCCTCCTCATCAATGCTGCAGTGATTCATTGCCGGCCTAAACATTTACCAGAATGATGTTAGAGATTTGAAGAAGGGAGAAGAGATATCTTTCCACAATCTGTCAAAAGTTTAACTATCAACACTGAGGCAACACAGAACACAAATAACCAATTTGTGGGATTAGAATACTTAAGATTTTATTAATGGTTATATTTAGTATTTTACAGTACCTTACTGTAATTTTCTTTATCCTATTAGATTTTGTTTTTAAATCAAGTTTATTAGTAGAGTTTCAAGTATTTTCTATTAAGTTTTCTACTTAGAATAGGAGGTCTAGTTCTACTTAGAATGCTTAGGTTTTTCTTTCCTAGGGTCAATTGATGAACCCTATGTCTGAAGCTTCGCTTATCTTTTATTTCTGTTTTCCAAATTATTTATCCAATCTTCACTTCCCTGAGGATTTCAAATGATTGTTCAGTCCAACAAAAGTTTGAATATATAAATAAGAAAAAATTTAGAAGCTGAGCCATTAAAGCACGTTCACAGAAAATAAGAAGGGGTGACAGTGAAGAACTTACAGCCAGTTAAGCATGCTGCATAGCCACTTCTCGGGTAAGTCAGCAGGATTTATGCTTACTGGAAGAAGACGCCACTTCTGACACTTATCACAACAAACCCAATTTTCTCTTATCATTACAGGAGCAGCAGTTGCATGGGAAGTTCCAGCAACATTCACATTGGTAGAGTTAGAAGCACCATCCACAGTTGCTCTTGGGTATGATTCGGTCGCCAATAAATCCTCAGTTTTCTTGCCACTTAATCTTTCACTATGTGCACTATTAATGGATGATGTACTTTTTTCAATATTATCAGCTTCCTTCAGCTGATCTTTAGAACAGATTTCCAATGAACTTGCTTGGTTCTCTTCCTGTTCTGATTCTCCAGTATCTCCGAAAAAATCTTTATACCTATCTTCGGCCTTTCGAAATGACCCTTCTAAGTTTTTATCTCCTGATTCCCTTTTGTTTGCATAACTATTAGCATGTGCAGTTTGCTTATTTCTCAGCATCAAAGAGGAACTGACCCTTAAGCTTTCTTTAGGTACCTCTGCAGCTAGACTACCACGACGCTGACTGTCTTTTGATTTTCTTTTTCCACCAGAAGACATACACTCCTCTGCAGAAGGCAACTTCATATTGTCTTGCTCATCTAATGTAGCTCTCTGGCTGATCTTCTTCTTGGAAGGATCTACTGATTCATTTTTTAGAGCTTTGCAACCTTTTACAGTATTAGAATTGGCTTTGACAGAATCATAAGTTTTGTCAGCTTTATTATACCCATCTTTTCTAGCATTGCCAGAAATGACATCCAGAACACTAGTCTTTTGTTCCTCCAAAACCTTTTGAGCTGAACTAGCACTTAGATTCTCCCAGCCTATCTCTTGGGCAAGTAATGGCTCCACTGACTCCTCCATGTCTACATCATGGACACCTTTGTTTCGTGCTGTACCCTTATTTTTTACCTTGTCAGAGGCAGAATATGAATTAGATAAAAGAGGAAGCTTCAATGTTTTAGAAACAAGCTCCTCACAAGCCAATAAGTCAATATCTGCTTCCTTTTTTGGCATAAAACCACTACCGTTCATTATTTCCCTGTTAATGCCACTCATTCTTTCAGCCGGAGAATTCTTTTTCTCCATTGACTTTGCTTTCTTATGTCTTGATAGCATTCCATCACACTTTCTAGAATCAGATCTATTCTCTTTCAATTTTTTTTCCTTTACAATCAAGTTAAGTAGATGATCGGGAAGAGGAGATAGTAGCGCCTCCTCCGGTACAGGGAAGGAAGTCATAAGCTACTCAAAAATCCAGGGATAAAATCTGATCAGTTCCAGACTTGCACATTAGATGTAAGAATATATTTATAAGAAGATTAACAAACAATGGAGGATTTACCCGAAGAATGCTGGTTGGAGATTCAGATAATGGCTCTCGAGACTCCTGATACATCCCTTCACTTTCTGAAGGGCTCTGATCTAAGGACGAAGATGGTGAGACATCAAGGCCAAGACCACTGTAGATTGCAGCATTCTTCTGTGTTGACAAGTCACCTGAACCCATTTTGATTCTCACCTTCAATGTTTTCGGGTCAGACAGACTGGCAGCTTTCTTGCTTGCAAATTCACACCTAGAGGCAAGCTCATCAACATGAGCAGATGTTAAGTTGACCTCTTGTTTAATTGAATCATTCGCAGTTGATGTCTTACGAAGGGTTTCAAAATTCAAAGGCAGTCCAGGCCTCAGAAACTGAGAACCACTTGATGAACATACTGAGTTATGTCGGCCATCCTACATGACAAAACAAAGTAAGCAGCCGGTTTAACATGGACTTCTCAAATAAACCAAGATCCTGTGAAAGATTCCTTCTTTGTATGAAATAAATTCTATTTCTGAGGAAAATGAGACAAATTGAGGAAACACAACCTCCAATAGCATTTTTGGGGGCGATCTCGGTGCATGCCAGCTCTGAACTTTTGGAGAACCATTCGGATGAGGCCAACCCGGAGAACGTGTATAAGTAGGTAAGAATGACCCATATCCACCAAACTTTGCACCTGTGGCGATAGAAAAAATCACAAAATCATTAATTTGAAATTATGAACACCAATTTACGGTGACTCTTCACCTCATACGAACCACAATTCTACTTACCCAGATTCTCTGCAGAAACTCCACCTTCAAAATCTTTCTGAAAATGTCCAAGAACATGTTGAATTTTCTCATCCTTCAAATACATGAAGTCATATATCACTAAGGGGTAATGTAAAAATGGAAAGAGACTAAGAACAAGCACCAGACTAGAAATAAGACATTGAGAAAGATCAGCATACATATAGTAGTCCACGAACAGTTAGTAATCCTGTAGAAACAGCAATAACACACAGCAACCATGGAAGCTACCCAATGTGCTTGAACCTTACTCTCCTAATACCTATGAAATCCCCAGAGTTACAGTTAAGACTACCATAATATTTTCACTAACCTAACTAGGAATCAAAATTCATTAATAATGCCTTCGCAAGTAACCAGATGTCCGACAAATTTCAGACAACTGAAAAAAGAAAGCGCGCACACACAGACACACACTACAACCATTAATACACCCATACACAAAATGGCTTCATCGCTAGACAGAAAACAATTCACTTAAGTTAATTAAACCTCCTAAAAACTAAATTCTCAAGATTCCTCCACATGAACCAAAATAACTAGTAAAATTAGAATAAAAACTGAAATATGAATCCATATGTAATATTTCTAGAAGCAACAGAAGTAAAAAAAGTAAAATACATTTAAAATTGCAGTTACAGAATTTCAATTGATCAGCAAAAATCTTATGTTTAGATCTAAAACCCAACCAAAAAAACTAAAGTCGACACAATATGATTAAAAATTAATTAAAAACAAAAATGAAAGCAAAGAAAATAAGAGCCAAATTTTCTTACTATGTAGGAGAGAGAAGATAGATCATTTTCGGTGTCTGTGGTGGCATCATAATCATCGTTATTGTTACTATAAGAGCAAGCCTCTCCTTCTTCAAGCTCAGTCTCTTCCATTTCTCTTCCAGCAAACTTTAGCCCTTTCCTCGCATCGTTACTCCCCAACGAAATCATTAAAAAAAGAAAAAAAAAAAAAGAAAACCTCGCCCAAATATCAGGTTCTCGGACTTAATTTTCTATAATTCCAAGCCCACAGGTTTCTTATACTAATCCTTTTCTACAACCGCTAAAACCCACCAAAGAAAAAAGCGGATATTTACCCTGATTTCAATCAAGACCTGAAACTCGATCAGGAAGCCAAACAACAAACCAACATTTTTAAATGGTTTAAATTCGAAATCAAATAAATCGATTTTAAAACAAGGATCTCTCAAATTTTTACTGTTTTTAAGGGCTTTTTTGGATTTTTTTTTTTTTTTTTTGGGTGCGATCTCTTTAACTTGAATCAATTAGCAAGGAAATAGAAAGAGACGAACTCTCTGTGTGGCTTTGGTGAACAGAGCAGCCGCGGTTATTCTTATTTTTTATTATTTATTTGTTTTATTTTGTTTTTTGCTTTTTTAATTTTTTTAAAAGTCCACGTGATTGAACCGGAGAAGGGTAGGAAAGGACTGAAAATTATTTTAATTTTTCTTTTTATCTGAGCGTTATTATATTTTGGACTTCTTCTTTTCCTTTTTTACTTTTTGGTCCCTCTAAGTTTTACGTTTTCATTACGGCGTTGTGTCCGAAAAATAAACAAATGTTAACTGATTCTTTTTGGCTTAATTTGTGATGTAGCCCCTGAAGTATATCTATTTTCTCACTTTAATACTTGAACTTCTTTTGTCCAATTTGATACCCAAAGGTAGTTTTTAGTCCATTTTCCTAATATATATTAAAAATTTTGATGGCCGATATGATTCTGCCAACTGTCCTTTTATATATAAAAATATATAACTTTTGAAATAAAAGTATTACTAAACAATATACTTTTTCAACTTTTTAAAAGTATTTTTCGAAAAAAAAATAATTTGCAAAACTTTTTTTTTTACCAAAAGCAGAAGTATAAAATTTTAACCTTTACTCAAAAGTGTTTTTTGGTCTAAAATTTCTTTTGAGAAGTCATGCTAAACTAACCCCAAGTATAGTTCTTTTTAGAAAAAAGCTAACACTAAAATAAATATTTAATTCTCAAATAAATATATATATATATTTAAATTAAAATACATATAAATGTTTTTAAATGTTTTTATTTAAAAAAAAGAGATCCGAATAGTGAGTAGCGAGTTCCAAGCGATAATTTGATGATCAATACAATGAATCAATACCCATCGACAAGTGAAAGGACATACCTTATATCCAAGTTGATCCGATGGTCAATGTTGGAGATTAGAGAAGAAAATTATTTAGATTTTGGTTTGCAAATCCGTAATGTTCAAATTTTGTTTCATGAAAAAAAATAATTGTAAAAGTGAATAGAAAAGAAAGCTTTGATTCATGTAAGCGGTGCAAATAAAGTTCATACAACAGCGATTTTAATAGTCTAGTGACTTAAATGAGAACTTTCAAATAATTCAGTGGTTAACTTTTTAAAGTTGAGTGACTAAAACGTAAATTTATTTATAGTTTAGTGAGCTTGAGTTTAGATTACCTAATTTGAAAATAGTCTAAAACCCGATAATAATAAAAAAACTAAATTCCATTTTAACCAAAATATTTGGGATGGAGTCTAGAAAGGTGGCTTTATTTGAGAAAATGTTGAGGAGAAAGAGTTTTGAGTTATTCTGTAGGATTAAGATAGAGTCAGCATTTTAAGTCGTTGGAAAGTTGTATAACTTCTTTTAATCTTATAAGTATCTCCACATATACATTTGTCCTAAGCTATGAAATTTTCCATATACACGTGCAATGACTATAAGGAATGATTGTTAAGGATACATAAATGTTTTCTGGTGGATAGATTGGTGAAGTCATCAGTTTTTCAGTTTTATTGGTTTCATCAGTTTAATTAATCCGATTAAAAAAATTATTAAAAAATAAAAATTCGGTTCAACTAATTCAATTATCGATTCAATTAATTTTTAAACGATTCAATAGGTTCAATCGATTCGTATCGATTCCCGATCTGATTGATTCAAAATCACTTTCTAGTCTAATTCCTCAACCAGATCCCATTTCAACTAATTTGAGCGACTGATCCGGTTTGGTTCAAATAACACTAGTATAAATAGACTATTATGATATTCTTTATCGATGACTCTATTATGTTTAAATTTATAGTTTAATCTATATATTTTGAATTGATTTGATCTAATCTATGTAATACTATATTGTCATTAGTCATTTAATAATTTCAATAGTTAAAGCTATTTTGACTAACTAATAACATTATAAAATATATTAATTATATTAAAAATTAAAGCATAAAAATTAATTCTTAAATTTAAGTATAGTAAATGAATCAAAACTGAAATTTAACAATTTTATGTAAAAAAAAAAAAAGAAGAAAAAGAGCATAAGTCAATAAAAGAAGGCTTTCATGATTTAGCCCCTAAAGTATACTTAAATTTTCATTTTTGTATCTAAATGCGCCACGTGGCATGTTTGGTAAATAAAAAAAAAATACCACATGACAATTAGGTTTATTTAAATAAAAACATTAAATTTAAATTAAAAAATATAAAGTTATAATATTAAATATTTAAATATTAAAAATACTTTTAACTTTGATCGGCATTGACTGATAATTGACTACATTGATCATCCACATAACGTTATTAAAACACGCCACATATCTTTTGATTTTTAATATTATATATATTATATTAATTAAAAATTTTAAAAAATCATATATATAATATATAAAATATTTTAAAAATTTTAAAAATATTTGTTATAAAATATATAATTTTAAATTTTAAAAATTAAAAATAATATATAAAAATTGAAAATTGTTATAAAAATTTAAAAAAGTAATTAAATTTCAATTAATTGTATAAAAGCTTGAAATTTAAAAAACTTTTTAGAATTTAGAATTATATATTTTATAATTTTATAAAAAATCATTTTTGAACTTTTTTTTTTTGAAATTTTTTTATAATTCTTACAATTTTTTCAACTAATTTCTTTTCATTTATCATATTTTTTTGTAAATTTTATTTTTATAATTTTTATAATTATTATGTTTTTTTATAGATTATATATATTTAAATTTTTATATATTTATTTCGATTTTTATATTTTAATGTTTATATATATTTAATAAAAGAAAATATTTATTTTACATAAAGACGTCTCATGGTGTTTTGTGATTCGCTATAAGAATTTTTTTTTTAATGTCTATCAAAAAATGAATGAAAAAAATAATGGAGGCATACTTTAGGTACCAAACTGGGATAAAAAAAATTTAGATACCAAAATGAGAAAATGAGTATACTATAGGGACCAAATCGTGAATTAAGTCATAAAAGAAGCACCATTTAGAATGTATAGTTATATAGGTAACCTACACAGATAGTCACTCAACTTTAAAAAAAAATTTAATTTAGGCACTCAAAAAAAAATTGCAATATAAGCACCCACGTTACATAGTTTAATCATTTTGGTTACTCCTATTAAAATCACAAATGATAAGCTGACATAACAGTTAAAAAATTTGTATAATAACAAATTTAGTCCTCTACTTTTACAAACTATATCAATTTAGTCACAATTTTAAAAAATTAACCTTTAAAATTTATAAATGATTTCAATTTGATCCTAATTCTTAAAAGATTCAAAGAAATATACTAAAATACATAAATATTTTTAAAAATATATAATAACAAATTTAAAAATATATTAATATTAAATAAAATAAAAATTTCTCCTCTTCTCTCTCCGCCTCACCCCACCACAGTCTCTTCGAAATAAGTGCCAGCTCGTAATCCCCCTTGACCGTTTAACATCCCTTCTTTAACTCGATTTGGATGTACACCTCTAGTTTTCGCCACTTTTGAGGTTATAGATTGGTTCATTGAAAGAAAATTGTAGCCATCAAGCAATGGTTATTAGTCTAGCCTAATAAAAATAAAAAATCATCGTCCCTTCCATGGTGGTGGGAGTGAGGGTCAGGGGAGGGGGAATTTTTATTTAATATTAATATAATCATATCTATTTCATATTAATATATTTTAAACTTGCTATTATATATATTTCTTTAAAATTTTAAGATCTAACATCACACTGAAATCATTTATAAATTTTAAAAGTTAATTTTTTAAAATAACTAAATTGATATAATATATAAAAATTAAAAGCTAAATTTGTTATTATAAAAAAATTTGATGGTTTTAACGAAGTAAATTTACCCATGGTTATACAGATTACTTTTAAGAATAAGAAAAAAAAAAAACATAAAGCAGGAGAGAAAGGCCAAAACATTACTTTGAAGGGACAACTTAAAAATTAGATACGGGTAATTAGAAAATGATTCCGTCTCTTTAGGAAAATTAGATCTACTAATCATTGGATGACAAGTTTTCAAAACCAATACTCAATATGTTGAAGAATAAGACATTATATTTTAATATTTATTACACAAAGGCACAAAATTTTACAGTTCTATCCATAAAATAAATGGTAAAAGGAATCTTTTGCTTTTGACATATTTTATTGTATTTTTGCAGCATTTAATTTGCCAATCCACCTTTCTCATTCAGCTTGAAGACCCTTCAAACTGATCTCGAAGCATTTCGTACTTCTTAAGCTCTGCCATGGAAAGGGATGGTGAAAGCTCTCTCAATACCTACACATTAACCATTCGTTCAGGGGTTAGATGCTTAGCCATAAAACACAAAAAGGCAAGTGTCTATACGAGATAATTGCGCATAGACAGGAATGAATTATTATAATTTAAATATCAAATTGAAATGTCTGCAGAATCATTTAGATATGGCCACCCACTGATTAGTCTATAATTATACTTGTTTATGCTTCTTTTGGTAGAGAGCTGGATTGGAGGTTGAATGGTTGGGCCTGTGAGTTGAACTGGAGCTGCAGGGCTTCCTGCAAGACGTAGGTGACTTAGGGCGGCATTGGAGCTTTTACTCCAAGACGCTCTCCGATGCTTAAGTTGGCAAAAGGTGTATTGCAATGGTATATTGTATTGTTCTCCTATGCCACTTGGAGAACAAAGTGGCTTTCAGCCTCCGACGTACTAAATTATTTACTTGTCTTCACCATTACATAACACCCTTTGCTCATTTAAGAATCGGAGAACATTCCAAAACACAAGCTCCTACATCCCCTAGATTACCTTCATCTTGCAAGAAGCCCAGCAGCTCCAGCCCAACTCTCTATCAAAAGAAGTATTAACATATTTCATCACAGTGAAAGAAATTTTAGCTGATAACCATGGAATTGCACCTTATACTACTTTAACCCCATCTATTCATAGTTATTATCTCTTTCTTTTTTTTCTTTACTAGCTTTTTGCTATTTACTTGTGATTCAAAATCCAAATTCTTATACATGTTTTCACACCAAAGTCCCTCAATCAGCTAAGAATAGTTTCATACCTTCACAAAATCATCATATTCTACAACAATGGAGTCAGCTTGATCCATGGAAGATGAATCTGGACTCAACACCTACACAAAAAGAACAGGTATAACCAATGAAGAGAACAGTTTTCTTGGCTGTGCTTGTAGTAACTAATACATGGTAAAAATTATCAAAGTACATTGCCCTGCGATTGAAGATATGAAACCTTCACAGCGATTCTGCGGTGCAAAAAGCTTGTTTTTTACTCACCTTACGCTTTGCAGCATGAAACCAAGCATCTGCACACAAGGCATACATATCTGCACCAGTAAAGTTTGGTGGGCATCTCTTTGCAATGGTGTAGAGGGATATATCTTCATGCAATCTAAACTTTCTGGTAAGTGCTTTAAGAACTCTGGACCAAGAATAGAATTGACCATAAAAAAAAAAAAAAAAAAGAAAACAAATTAAATTAAAAAATTGGAAGAGCATACATTCATGAATGGGAGAGAAGGTTCAGAGATATGAACTAACCGCTCTCTGTAAGATGCATCAGAGTTAACTCCAACGTATAGCAGTTTGTCAAATCTACCAGGCCTTAGAAGAGCTGGGTCAATAAGATCTGGCCTGTTGCTTGCTCCTATAATAAATAGGTCCTGGGAAAAGATAACAAGGATCAGTTTCATTTCTATTTGAACCAAAAAAGCAAAAGAATAGAGTATTTTCATAAAAAGAAGCATAAATAACCTGGGTAGAATCATTAAGGCCATCAATCTCTGCAAGCATCTAGCAACAAGAGAAAGTTGTCACGATTAGTTACAAGTGAAACCAAAGAGATCTGATAAATCAATGCAATAGCAAGAGTGTCAATCAAAACCTGAGAGACCACTCTGTCCATAACACCCCCCGAATCTCCAGAAGCACCTCGAGCAGGAGCAAGCGAATCGAGTTCATCAAAGAAGATGACACATGGCCGTGCTGATCTGGCCTGCAAAACTTAAAATATCATAACAATGAAAGCCCTTTTACCAATGAAAGGAATTATATAATCAAGACAATTTTACTTTTGTTTACCTTCTGGAAAATGTCTCGAACATTCTTCTCTGACTCTCCTATGTACATGTTAATTAGTTCAGGCCCTTTTACACTAAGGAAATTTAAGGAACACTCAGTTGCCACAGCTTTTGCCAACAAAGTCTGACATTTACAGCAGAAACAATAAGAACAGGAAACGAAAAGCTACAGAAGATATTTTAATATATGTACATCTGGAAGGCTAAGAATAATTTGGTAATCCATCATAACGTACTTTCCCTGTTCCTGGAGGACCATAAAGAAGGACACCAGAGCGCTTGCGCAAGCCAGATGAAAATAAATCCTTATGCAGGAGAGGTAACTGAAGAGTTAAAAAATAACAGTAAGTAAAAGAGTTCAGAGTAGCAGGCTTCCAATCACAGAAAATTTTAAAGAAAAATAGACTACATACAAGCAAAAACTGGATAGAAACCTGTTTGATGGGACCAAATAATGAGCAATATTGAAACCAAATAACCAATCTTAATATCCTTTACTTGGCACTAGACAGATGGCCAACATACTAAAACATTGTCTCCTAGAGCAAGATTTACAAAGTTTCTGCTGTAACCTTTATTAGATAAGTTCCTAATCAACAAACACCTAAGATCCTTTTTTTGTGCCCATGAAAAAAAATGATGGGGGTTCAAATTATTCAAAAATGGTAAGAAACCTATTGCTGGAGAAAGGCATCAAAGATAGAGACAAACCAACCTGAACAGTGTCCAAAATTGATTTCTTCACATCCTCCAGTCCACCAACATCTTCCCATTTCACATTAGGAACCTGCAAAAAATAAATCAACACTTCAATGATCTGCTCTACATTCAGAAATTGAAAGTATCATCCACTCCATGGTCCAGCGAAAATACTGAAATACATAAATTTTGAAAAGGCCAGTTGCCAATTATTTAATATTATGTTCTAAATCTGATTTGAACAAGTTACCTTTGGAGCACCTAATGCAGATGCAGTCCTCTTCTTTGATCGCTCCAATGCTTTCTCCAAGTCCTCTTTTCCCCTTAAGCGAGCCGTAGTATTGCTTGATGTATCCTGCGCTGCTTTAACTCCAACAGAATCATCCGATTGTGATGATTCTGCTTTGCCAGTTTGAAAATTGCTCTTGGAGATTAAGTTAGCACCAGTATCAGCAACTAAAGCACACAAATCCCGAGGCATGAAGCCAGAAGTCTGTCCCACTATGTCCTTCACAAAATCCTCTAAGCGAGTCTGCAACCAACCACATCAAACAAAAATTTTAAAAAGAAAGCTTCTAGCACACCTGGAGGTCTTATTTATTCAT
Organism: Gossypium anomalum; assembly: GCA_025698475.1. Taxonomy (NCBI): domain Eukaryota; kingdom Viridiplantae; phylum Streptophyta; class Magnoliopsida; order Malvales; family Malvaceae; genus Gossypium; species Gossypium anomalum. The sequence goes on along the minus strand of CM046963.1, from coordinate 16,581,960 downwards.
AAAATAATTCTAAAATATATATTTAAGTTGAAATTATTCCCAATTGGATAAATTGAACAGGTGACATCCTTCTCAGCCTCTATATAAAATTGAATGTTGGATTCAGTTATGGTGTAAATATTACACGAGGTATACAAAGCATTAAAATCTTCCCTGCTTAGATTCAATTTACTTAAGAAATTTAGCCAAAGTTATAAACATATATAGGAGATGAAATATTTTCCCTTTACTTACATCAGAAAGAAGTTCAGAAACACCTTGCAGTGACTGTGACAACATTTCAGCCCTTTGTTCTTCAGTCAAGGGACCCATGCTTACTTCATGGCTGAAACAACGCCGAATAGCTGGTGGCAGACCTTCAGAACTGTCAGCAGCTGCAACCAACAGCACCTGGTGCCTACCCACATTTCCACTGTCCTTTACAGCCTGCACCAACACCATATAAGTGATAAGTTCAAAGCATCATCATTTTAAGTTCTTGAAAGTAAATAGAAAACAAACACCTCAAAATGAATTTTCAGCTTATTGATTTCAATTACTTAGTTGAAGTTCTCACTAGATACAATAGATCAATATGACACTTGTCAAAGTTCAAAAGAATCCCTTGTCGGTTAAGAAACGATAAATCAGGACTCATGAAAACACACAACATACATGGGGAAACGCTTTGGATAGATAGCAAAGTAAAACTAAAAGTTTCATCAATAATGACAAACCACGCAAACAGAAACCAATAGATGTAAATGAAAACATGCCTGGAAATCTAATCAACTAAAAGATACTGCCAACAAGTTGGCTCTTACAAATTCACCGTTTGACATGTCTTCCGCATTGTCGTCTTCATCACTAGCAACTGGCTCAGTAAACTTTCTGATGACTGATGCAAATTCAGAGGAAAGTCCAATTTGGTCACTTGGCAAACCTTCATGGGAGGCAAAATTCCGAAACACATCAAAATGGCGTAGAAGAAGTATTGTTGGTGAGTATCTGCCACCAAATAGATAGAGTGAGCCCATAGAAAGGCTAAGGAACAATGATATCAGGTGCTTTCATTTTGCATGATATCTGTCATCATATAAGCATCGAGTCTGAAAGAAGCAAAATACCTCAGTTACCTTGATTGAAATGTCAGAGAAGCTGCTTTATCACAGAGACATGTATAGATGCAAAATTAGACACTCTAACATAGGACCTCTACCAAGAGGTGCAACAACTGAACTTTCGAAAATCTGGAAAAATTTCCAACTATAGAAACCAAAAAAACTACTTAATAAAATCAGAACAATTATTGGCAATTGGGCATGTTTCAGCAAGTCAGCTGCTTCACCTTTGCGAACTGTTGAAAGCTTGAGTCAAAGCAGCAGAGGTCTTCTTCTCAGAAGAGGCTGTCAGGTCGTGGCAGCTATATTCAACTAAATGTAGACCCAGTCGCTTAGAAACATATCTAACAACAGTCCTCTTCCCACACCCTGCAATAAATACTTGATCAGGACTCAGCTACACTATACATAAACAAACATATCTGTGATCTATATATAATCAAATAAATCCTCCTCCCTGTGATCAATCTGCATAACAACTTATTGATGTTCTTAGGAATTGAATAATGAAAAACAGTAACAAGTTTGGCAAGGGTAATTTTCCAGTGCTAGAGAGAATGACCACAAAGTTGTGCCATAAATCAAAGATAACATTTTGACATACAATTATTTTCATCAACTAAGGAAGTAGCTCAGTTTAGAAGATAACAAGGGATCAGAATAGCATCCAACCTGGCAGACCATGTAGTAGAACAGAAACTCTAAATTTCAAAGACAGTGGGGATGGGCATAGAGGTGGTGTGAGAATCGAGGCTAAAATCTTGACTGTGTTCCCTTGCAGAGGTGCAACACTTTTTGAACCAGAAATTAACAAATCAGGGGGAACAGCAGATGGCACACTCCCTCCAAGAACTAGAGCAGTCCGAGTACGATTTACTCGAAGAATGGCTTCATCTGATGGCTCCACAGCAACAACCTGAAGACAAGAATTACCATCTGATGACAGCCTGGCACATTGTTACAGTAATTACATATACTGTGCCACTGGTAGTAACTAATATATACGCAAACTATTACCTTAAAATAGATGATATCATCACTCTGATTTTGCAATCTTGAGCAGCAAGGAATGCAAATGGCTGAATTGCAATTCCAATTCAGGAAAACGCTGAAAACATCTCCCCTTGTTAAATATCTATCCACTTCAAAGTACTTGTGTAAGGCAGAATCAATCATTTCTTGGCGATCATCGGCTTCAATAGAAGAAATTCCTCTTAAAGATTCCAGGGAACTGCATTCTGGTATCTTAACAAAGGAAACCCTTAAGTGTGATGCATACTTCGGCGCCCCCCCCAAAGGTTCCAACCATAAACTGATATCAGTGTCTCCCCTGCATGCCTTATCATCCACATTAGCTTCAAAGAGGGATGCTAAAGTCTCCGTTCCTTTATAGACAAGAGATCTCAAGCATGATATGTGTAGGTTGAGGTTAAAAGCTAACAGAGGAGATACATAGGCAACATCACAGTCCAAGGATACAGAACCAGTAGAAGGATAATTGTATGAGGGAAAGACAAGCATTACATGCGGAGGCTCTGAAAGGGATTCTTTTCTTAGAGACATGTGAACGTGAGTATTTGGAGAATCTAAAACAACAATCTGAGCAACTCTTTGTATCTTTGCCTCCAAGTTTCTAACAAGCACCTAAAAGAAGCGTAAAAAGAGGGAGGAAAAAAAGCTGAGCTCAGTCGTTATAACATTATTAAGAACAAGGCTTCTTTCTTTGCAATGATTATCATCATAAATATTACATAATCACTGTACATTAACTCCATTTTCTACTATTAGTCAAGTTCAAGATTCAGAGTTCGATTTTTGAAACAAGAGAAATCCCAAACGCAAAATAAAAATTCACTTCGTGAACCATGATAACTAGAATACACCAAAAAGAGTGCAGATTTCTTTTTTCTTTTTCCCTTGCAACGTTTTCCTAGCGACCAAACAGAGCTTAAACGAGCAGAAAAAGAAAAAGTTTGATATGATAGACAGAGAACAAATTCTAGTAAGCCTACGCAACAAGGGCAGATATTCAATTAAGCTAAAGGTTCCGAAATTTTCCTTTTTTCCTGAAAATTTTAAGCAATCAAAACAGAAACTTAAACTCACCAGCGAGCCAGAAGTTATGGATAGTCTCTTCAATGTAGAAGTAGAGAGCCCTATCAAAGCAGAATCGTCAAGTGAAGCTAACGTTGGATCCGAAATACCATTTTTGTCCTTCGAAACCCTTAGAATCCCCGCCTTCAAACGCAAACCGTCACCGGAAAGGTTAGCTGGACCGGCTTCATTGAGTCGCGTGGAACTTAGTACCGAGTTGACGAGAATTTTGGTGGAAGAGAGCACAAGCGGCTTCCTTCTCCCCACCATCATGAAACCGCCGCCAAAACCTCAAAGTCGATTCAATTATAGGAATTAATTATATATGAAGAAATGGGGAAGTTGAGGCAGCCATGACGTAGATGTCTGGTTCGGTTCCAGTTGGATGAGATTCTTTGGAGAACGCAAATCCATGGAAGCCTGTTTCCTTCTCGCAAGTTGGACCGATATCGTTCGAGTCGTTGACGCCATTTATTAAGCCGTTTCAATGAAACGTCAAGCTTTAAAGTTAAAAGTTTGGTCCACACTCATAAGCCCGGCCAATTAGCCCAATTATTCCCAATAAATGTTGGGTTAGAAAGCCCGTCCTCAACTTTGGACCGAAGCCTAAAGCTGTTTATGGATGTTCAAAGTAACTTTGTCCACTTGCTAATGTTACGCGTCTGGATTTTAGTCGAGCAAACTGTGCGCGAAAAATTCAGTTCTAAATTACTTAAGTTAGAATTTAAAAAAGTTCATTTTAACTATAATCAAAGTGATTAAATTATTAGTAAATTTATATTTTAGTTATTTAACTCAAAAAATTACAAAATGATTACCGAACTACTTGAAAGTTTTCATTTAAATCACTGAACTGTTAAAATCATTGTTGTATAACGCTCTTTGTTTGCACTGCACCTACCCAAAGTCCTCATTTTCCTTCTCTTCTACAATTTAGATTTTTTTTCTTATGAAATAGCTTTGAACGTCAAGTATCTATGAATAAAAATCTAAACAACTTATTCTTCGATCTTCGACATTAATCGTTAAATTTATTTAGATCTAGGGTATTTTTTTTACTCATCGATGGGTATTGATCTATTGTACCAATCGTCGAATTATCACTTAAAGCTAGCTAGTAGAATTTTTTTTATTAAAAAAAACTTTAACAACCTAATGACTTAAGTAAAAACACCAGAATAGTTCAATGACTTAAGTGAAAACTTTTAAATAGTTCAATGACCATTCTGTAACTTTTTAAGTTAAGTGACCAAAACGTAAACTTGCTAATTAATAATTTAGTAACCTTGGATGTAGTTTACCCAAAAAATTTCTAAGGAATTTAAACTAAAAGGCTACTAAGGTTTAAAAAAAAGTTAAACACTTGAGAAAAGTTAGAATAAATGCTTTTAGCTGCATTTGGTTTGCCGAATATTAGATTACATTTCGTAGTAGGATTATGGGAACATAGATTATAGGTGGAATGTAAGATTACCATGTTTGATATATTTGATTAGATGGTAAAGTTCATGTGCATGGTTGTAACACCCCTTACCCGTACCCGAGACCGGGACAAGGTACGGGGCATTACCGTAAACAAACATGACATTTTCGAAAAAATACGATTATGAAATTTCGTTCCAAATTAAAACTAATCAATCATACTCATAGTGTCCCTATTATGGGCCTACGAGGCCCAAAACATGCATTAAAAATGGTCCAGGACTAAACCGAGAGCTTAAGAAAATCTTAGAGAAAATTTCTAGGTTTAGGCCTCACACGCCCGTGTGGGAGTAATGCACACGATCGTGTGCTTGGGACACGCCCGTGTCCCTTACCCGTGTAGAATTATTTCCATTTTGAACCTACAGGGGTTTTCACACGGCCGAGCACACGCCCGTGTCCCTGGCCTGTGTCCTTCACAAGGCCTAGACACGCCCCTGTCGTCGCCAGTGTCCAAAAACCTGAGCATTCTGTTTATGATGTCATCATACAATTAGGGGCACACGGCCAAGACACATGCCCGTGTGCTAGGTCGTGTCCTCCACACTGTTGAGACACACGGTTGTGTCTCTGCCCGTGTGTTTGCTACCATGCATACTGACCTAAAAATTTTAGATGCAGGGGACACACGACCGTACCACACGCCCATGGGGCTAACCGTGTGTCGCATACGGCCTAGACACATGCCCGTATGTCTACCCGTGAGGACCAATTGAGAGGCTATTTTCCAAGCCTTTGGTCACCCTTAACCAACAATACATACTAACATGATCTTTGGACATTTACCAAGATATAATTATATTCCTAAGACTTATTTTGCCTAGGTCATACATGTTATTTCATGTCTCGCTTTCACCTATGATGATATTACCCTCTTTATATTAGGGTTATCATTCAACAATCACATTTTATGTCTCATGCCCATTATAACCTAAATCATTTTCAAGTAGTTGGCCACAATTCACATGTTCATTCAAAGTATATCACAATAGGCATTCACATGAAATATTTAAATCTAACCATGCACATTTAGTAGGTTTACAACCTACATCAAAATGAGCCATGTCTTATGGCCAATTACAAAAAGAATAAGCATACCATTTAAGCCTTTACATTAGCTAACCAAATGACACATATAACAAAATGACCAAAAATCCTATACATGCCATTATAACAAAAAAAAAGGTTTTTATATACCAAAGCAATACAAGTCGATAGTGATGACAATGCTCCAATTGTCTTCCAATCTTCACGAGTAGTAAATCTGGATAACAGGAAAGTAAACTTACTGGTTATTTAGCATGCAACCATAAAAAATGTTCATGCCAAACATGCATAGTATAATTTCCTATCACACATACTCAACCATCAAGTTAGCCTCATGCCAATACATTATAACATTAGTTTTAGATGAGCTCATCAATTCAAACATGTCTATTCCCACTTAACATTTTAATCCCGTTGAATTTCTTAAAATCTCGATGGATATCTTGTTTCATGCAAGTGATCCTTTAAATACGCACTCCCGTGAACCTCACTCTTACGGCGGGATTACCAGTCTAGGCTAAATCCCCCATAACATAAACTCACAGAGTAACGTCGAGATTACCAGTTCAGGCTAAATCCCCTATAATAACATACTCCTATGAGTTCGGATCTGAATTACCAGTCCAGGCTAAATTCAGATCCTAATCGGATTACTCGTCCGGGATAAATCCATCATAGCACACATATTCTTCGGGATGCTAGATCACTATAGGATCAACCGTCCGGGCTAGATCCTTTATATTTTCATTTCATTTCCGAGAAATCCATCAGATATCCTTTTTATACAACCGAGACATTTCATCATAACATCAATATTTCTTGTATTGTTATACAATGAATATCACTATTAAAATTCATACATGAACATACATCTTTAATGTATTTAAAGATAGTTTACATTCGCGTTATGCGAACTTACCTGGTATTTGTTTCGGCTTCGTATTTCGGTTATTCCAAAACCTTTCGTTTTCCACGATCGACCTTCAGGATGGATTCCTCGGGGTCTATATAAACAAAATTAAATTATTAATACATTACATTATTCATTTCAGGCCTAAAACTCATCCTAGGGCAAAATGACCATTTTGCCCCTAACCTTTTACTTTTTTACAAATTAGTCCCTAGGCTCGTATAATGAAATGCATGTAGTTTCTTGGTTACCTATGCCTGGCTAAATGTATCCTAAGCTCATACCAGCCCATATTTTCCTCTATTTCACATTTCTACCACACATTTTATACTTTTTACAAAATGGTCCTTTAAGCCATTTCCATGAAAATCTACCTAGTAAAAGTTGTTTACCATCCTTTAAACTCTCACGTTCCTCCATAAATCATCAAAACACAAGCATCTTGTGCATAGGTAAATTTCCAAATATGAACCCTAGCTTGAAATATGGGTAGGAATAGATAGAACATGTTACGAGGATTTCAAAAATATAAAGAACATTAAAAACGGGGCTAGGGAACACTTACTATTGAGCTTGGAAATGTTGAAAACCTAGCTATGGAGACCCTTCAATTTTTGGTAGCATGGAGAAGAAGAATGGCCGATTTTTGCTTCCATTTTCCGTTTTTATTTAGCTTATTACCAAATGACCAAAATGCCCTTTCTTACTAACCTTTCAAAATTTTCCATACATACCCATTTTTGTCCAAAAACTTAGAAATTGGGAAACTTACTCCTTAAGACCTTCTAATTAATAATTCAAAACAATTTCATACAAATTGGTTCTAGAACCCAAGTTTTACAATTTATTCAATTTGGTCCCTAATTTCCAATTGGACACCTTATACTTAGAATTTCTTTATGAAACGTTAACACATGCTTATTTTCATATTCTAGACCTCATAATAATCATAAAATAAATATTTTAACATTGAATTTGTGGTCCCGAAACTACTGTTTCGACTAGGCCCAATTTTGAGATGTTACATTTCTCCCCCCTTAGAGACTTTCGTCCTTGAAAGTCTTACCAGTAAACAAGTTCAGATATTGACTTCTAATGGCTTTTTCGGGTTCCCATGTGGCTTCTTCCACTCTGTGTCGGTGCCATAACTCTTTTACTAAGGCTATGTTCTTGTTTCTCAACTATTTAACTTCCCAAGCTAAAATTTTAACCGGTTCTTCTATATCTGGTCTAATCTCAATTTCAGTCTGTGAAATCACATGAGAGGGGTTTGATCTATATCTGCGCAACATGGACACATGGAATACATCGTGAATTTTTCCAATTCAGATGGCAACGCTAATCGGTAGGCTAATGGTCCAACTCTTTCGGTAATCTCATATGGTCCAATAAATTGCGGGCTCAATTTGCCTTTTCGGCCAAATCTCAAAACCTTTTTTCGTGGAGATACTTTCAAGAACACTTTATCTCCAACTTGGAACTCAATATCTTTTCTTTTTAAATCAGCATATGACTTTTGCCTATCCGTTGCCGCTTTTAAGCAATCACGTATCACTTTAACCTTTTCTTCAGTTTTCTTGATTAAATCAACTCCGTGAATCTAACGCTCCTTGAGTTCCGTCCAATACAATGGAGTTCGGCACTTACGGTCATACAATGCTTCATATGGTGCCATCTTTAAACTCGTCTAGAAACTGTTGTCGTAGGCGAATTCCACCGAGGGTAAGTATTTTTCCCAACAACCCTGAAATTCGAGGACGCAACACAACAACATGTCCTCGAAAGTCTGAATCATCCACTCAGACTTACCATCGGTCTGTGGGTGGAATTCTGTACTAAAATTCAACCTTGTACCCAAGGCTTCTTGTAATTTCTTCCAAAATCTCGATGTGAATCTCAGGTCTCTATCTGAAATGATCGACAACGGTATCCTGTGTAATCTCACAATCTCAGATATGTACAGGTCGGCCAATCTATCAAGGGAGTAATCCGTCCGCACAGGAATAAAATAAGTTGACTTCGTTAGTCTATCAACTATAACCCAAACAACATCTTTCTTTTTTGGGGTCAATGGCAATCCAGTCACGAAATCCATGGTAATCCTATCTCATTTCCATTTGGGGACCATTACAGGATGTAATAAACCTGAAGGTACTTGGTGTTCAGCCTTAACCTGCTGACATATCAGGCATTTCGACACAAATTCAAAGATATCTCTTTTCATACTATTCCAATAGTACATGGTCTTTAAGTCATTGTACATCTTAGTACTTCCTGGGTGAATAGACAGACGACTATTATGTGCCTCTTGCAAAATTTTCTGAATAAGTTCATCATCTTTGGGTATACAAACCCTATCTCGAAACATCAAGTAACCATTAGAGTCAACCCAGAAATCTGATTCATTGCCCGTCTCACATAGTGCTCTCTTGGCCTGCAAGTCACTATCATTGTCCTGAGCTTCACAAATTTCTTGGAGAAATGTCGGTCTGGTTTTTAGCTCTACCAAAACTGAACCATCATTGGACGATGCCAAATGCGTATTCATAGCCCTCAATGCAAACAAGGACTTCCTACTCAAGGCATCAGTGATTACGTTCGCCTTTCCCGAGTGGTAATCAATTATCAGCTCATAGTCTTTAATCAATTTTAAACATCTCCGCTGCCTCAAATTCAATTCTTTTTGAGTCATCAAGTACTTTAAACTCTTGTGATCAGTGAACACACGACAGGTTTCACCATACAGATGGTGTCTCCAAATTTTCAAGGCAAATACAATGGCAGCTAGTTCTAAGTCGTGAGTCGGATAATTTTTCTCGTGCGGCTTCACTTGCCTCGAAACATAGGCTATCAATTTGCATTATTGCATAAGCACGCAACCCAGTCCATTTAAGGACACATTATTGTAGACCACAAATTCTTTTTTCGGTTTGGGTTACATTAAAATTAGAGCTTCTGTCAGTAATGTATTCAATTTCTCAAAACTCTGTTGACACTTCTCCGACCATTCAAACTTAACATTTTTTTGCAGCAACCTCGTCAATGGAGTTGCAATCATGGAAAATCCTTTTACAAAGTGTCGGTAATAACCTGCTAAGCCCAAAAAGCTTTTAACCTCAGTTACATTTCTTGGCGGCTTCCACTCGACAATAGTAGAAATCTTACTCGGATCAACTCAGATGCCATCACCCGACACAATATGACCAAGAAATCTGACCTCTCGAAGCCAAAACTCACTCTTGCTAAATTTAACATACAACTGTTTGTCCGTAAAGTCTGTAAAATAGTTCTTAGATGTTCCGCATGTTCAAGCTCATCCTTAGAATAAATCAGGATATCATCAATAAATACAACAACGAACTTGTCTAAGTATGGCCGAAATATCCTATTCATCAAGTCCATAAACATAGCCGGAGTATTTGTCAACCCAAAAGGCATCACAAGAAATTCGTAATGACCATACCTCGTTCTGAAAGCAGTCTTTGGCATGTCTGACTCTTTAACTCGCAACTGGTAGTAGCCGGATTTCAGATCTATCTTTGAAAACATGGTGGCTCCCTTTAACTGATCAAACAGATCGTCAATCATTGGTAACGGATACTTATTCTTGATAGTTACCTTGTTGAGTTGGCGGTAATCTATACATAATCTCATCGAACCGTCTTTCTTTTTTACAAATAGTACAGGAGCACCCCAATGCGAAAAGCTCAGTCTTGCGAAACCCTTATCTGTCAACTCTTGCAATTGTGTTTTTAACTCTTTCAACTCGGTTGGTGCCATCCTATATGGGGCAATAGATATAGGTGTGGTTCCTGGCATTAGCTTAATACCAAACTCGACTTCTCTAACCGGAGGTAAACCAGGCAACTTCTCCGGAAATATATTCGGATATTCACCCACTATTGGTATCGACTCAATCTTCAACTCCGATTCCTTAGAATTTAGTACGAAAGTAAAGTAAGCTTCACACCCTTTTCTCATATACTTTCGAGCCAACATTGAAGTAATCACAACTGGCGATGTGTTCAACTCATTCGAATCTACCTGGAGAATTTCACCATCTGAGCATTTCAATTCTATGTACTTGCTACCACAATTTACAATCACATCATGAAGGGCCAACCAATCCATGCTAAGTATTTCATCAAACTTATCAAACGAAAAAAGTATAAGGTTGGCCGAAAAACAGTGAGCTTGAATCGTCAAAGGACAATTCTTACAAACTTTATCAACTAAAACCTTTATTTATAGTTGAGTCTCATATAAACACTTGTATAGATTGAATAGGGTTTAAATCTATTTACAACTTAGAGTTTTAAGAAATTTAAACTCTAGTCATTTATCTTTTAAAATTCAAGTTATTTTTGTAAACTACAAAATATAGAGTATTTAATAGGCCATCGGGCTTTAGTTTGATGGATTTGTTCGCATCTTGGTCATTAGCAGTTATTTATGGGTCGTGATATTTTTCCCCATCTATTCTAGTTCGGTGCCTTCAAAATAGAATTGCTCAATTTGATCCTATAATTACCAATAAACCTCAGCTAGTTCCTAACTTGTTTTGTTTTTGAGTAATCCCTTTCATTAAATAAATTGCCTCAATCTATAATTCTATCATCGTTTAATTCAACAAGCCAGATCACGTTGCAATCTCGATCATATAATACTATCACTTATACTAATGTTTGAGGTGTCTTACCTCAATTTGGATCCTTTTAATCCTCATGACAAGGCTTAGGTACAGTTACATTTAAAATTAGATTACCGTTAAGTATTGATAGAAACTTTAGTTTTTAGGCAACCTTTCCCACTCGTTTTAGAGCTTTAAAAGATCTTACCTCTTTGTCAAGCCTTAGTAAGCCTGAAAACTATTAAACTCAATATTGTGTTTGGGGAAAATCTTAGGTAAATCACATTATATAACAATTGAACAGTGTTTGGGAAAAATCTTCTTTAAAAAGATTTACTTCATTTTACTCCCCATGTTACATTAATAGTTCTTTACCTAAAAAGTTTGATGCATGATCCACCTTTCTCATAGGTGGTAGTTTCACTGGCAACTCAATATGATTCATATCAATAAAAGGCTATTGCACCTCCAAAGAGGTGTCATGATTTAGGACTACCCAAGTTAGTGTTTCATTATTGGCCACACCCCTAACAAGTTGGATTGTAGTACGTACTTTAGTTCCAACACTCATCTCTTTATTTACTGACATAACACATTGTTAGCAATGATCTAAAATACACATGCAGACAACAAAAGGAATAAAGAGAGCATTGATCTAGTCAAAGAAATTTAAGCCAAGTAAAAAATTGTAATCATCCTAATGGGTTACTTAAAAGTTTTCGTTACCTTTCCAATCTCTAGTTTGTAACTCAAGTTTTTATGCTACACATGTAGTTGAGACCTCTTTAGAGGTAATGATAGCAATCAATTTTATAATTTTATAAACCTTAAGACTAAGTTTATTGGTAAACTTCTTGGATATGAATAAGTATAAAACACTATGTCAACTAGAGCACTCATTTGATTGTTCGTGATATTGATGTCCATAAACATCAACACATTATGCTTTTAACCTTATTTGCCTTAACAAAATTGATTATAACATGATCAAGCTTTAGAACCATGCTCTATGGTTCCCCATCCCCCTTGTTGATGACTATTGAATGGGCTCGTTCTAGGGAGTCTCCCATCCCGTGTAAACCATCACAAAAGAAGCATTTCATTGGCCCCATTTTCTTATCCCCGTGTTTGTTAGGCTTCCACTTCCTTGTTAATGGCTTTCTATTTCCATTTTTTGGATTATCCTTATTTTGTCTCCCTAACTGTTACCCCTGTTCTTAGTCTTAAATCAAGGACCAAGTTGTAGCCGCAACTTGGTAAGATGCTGGCACCTCTCTATTGTAAATTTTGCTTGGCCTTGGGTTTTAGCCTATCCATGAAGGAAACTATTGTCTCTTTATCACCCAAATAAAAAAAATCTAGAGCATAAGTTCATTGAACTCTAAAAAATACTCATTTTTTTAACTTGACTTGAGCCTCACCTTTGATATAGTCTTGGTAAAATTGTTTCCTAATTTGTTTGGAACTCCACCCAAATCCCAACAGCAATGCCATGAAGTTTTTCATTAATACACCTATGATGCTAATATAAAAGAACAACATTGATAAAAATACATAGAAGAAATATTTACCTTTGCAACAATAACCTTAATGTCAATAATGTAAAAGTGTTGATCCATCTTCCACAAGAAGCTGTCAACATCCTTCATAGGCTCGGTTCCATTAAACTCCTTTGGATTAAAGATCTCAATCTTGTGCTCAAGTGTCATAACTAAATCACCATTATCCTTTTTTTTTTTTCACAAAACAAGTTTCTTTTGTAGCTCATCCCCCTTTATTTCCCTTAAAACCATGATAATGACTGTAATAACTTGATTTTCAGTGGTATAAAAAAATACAGTTTTGGAATCCTATTTCTATAAAAACAAGTTCATAAAGATGAAATAGGAATATTTACGAAGTTAATATGAAAATATGCTAAAGAATGGTCAAGTAATTTCGTCGATAAAATAGTTAATTAAAGCTCAGGGACTAAATTGTAAAAGTTCAATCGCTGTTGAGTTTTAATTTAAAAAAGGCTTGAGGACCTAGATAGCAATTATTCCAATTACCAAAATGGTTATTTAACCATTGTACATCATGAATTAGCTGATGGTGATGACATTTTCCATTAACTATAGTTAATAGATAGATTATGTTAATAAAACCATGATTAAGCTAATTAAATAAGATTAATTAATGATTAATTAAAGTATAAATAAGTGAGTTAGTAGAAAATTCCACCATCTTCTCTATTCTTCCCACCGTACACCAAAATGGAAACCTAAAGAATGCTTTAAAGGTCTCCTAACATTCGACCATTTAAATAGGTACGAAAACCAAGCCATTTTCTTGTAATTTTTATAGATTTATGATCATGGAAGCTTGATTTAGACATGAAAACCAAGCCCATGTATCAATTTGATCAATTTTTGAATTTTTAGCAAGTTGTTGTTGTTGATACACTAATGGAATAGACTTAAAACTGATAGAAATTGATATTAGATCATGAAAATGACCAAATTGTAAAGTTAGTTAAGCTTGTTTGTTAGGTTTGTAAAATCAGGGACCAAATTGAATAAATGAAAACTATTCCATAAAATGATGCTAGTAATAAAAAATATAAGGTCCTTAATTAAAGAGTGTGAAATCGAATTTTGATCCAAAGCTAGGAACAAAAAAATATGCTTATCCCGAGTTTAGGGACTAAATTAAATAAAAAAATAAATATATAATAAAAAGGGGATTAACTGAATCACGTATTTCATGGCATTATTTTTGTGAGCCAATGAATTTCTATTTTATATTAATTTATGATATTGTATGGTATTGTAACACCCTTATACCCAACCCAATCATTTAGTCACAACACCAAGGTGTTACATTCGTTGTTGGAGCAATTACTATTAATTTCAATTCATTTTATCATTTTAACCGAACTACTAAGATCAATTAGCGTTTACAATACAATTTAAAAACTTATCTAATTTCAATTCGAACTTCTAATAGCTCTCGTAACAATTTATAATTGGATAGGGACCAAATTACAAAGTTTTTAAAACCTCGAGCCATCGTCGCAACATTGGGGGTTCGTAGTTGTGGCATCACTCACTGTCTTATGTTCATTGAGACGTGGTGAACTTGTCTTCTCGATGTTGATTCTGTGTCTAATTGCTTTCCATCCTATCATTTCTTATCACTTACAAGTAAATTTATATACCACAATTCTACCAATTTCACTCCACATATCATTCACATGTAACTATTTCCAATTTCAATACCATATGTTTCTAGATCAAATTTATAAGATTAACATAACTATCAAGATTTTGCCAATAAATCTATTAATTTATCATATCACGTTATTCAGTTAATGTCATAGCAATTCACGTAAACTATTTTTATGTATTAGAAATTCTATCACTTATAATAATTTTTTAGCATCACGCTCTTCTACTAATTTTCCTCTTCCTCCTCTCCATTCCAAATCCTTTATGTACATGTATTTATGCAAGAATTTATGGCTTTTAGTATTGTCACACCCAAAAATATTAAAGGTTTGCCATAATTGAAAATTTGAGTACTTAATTAGAAAATTTTATGTTTAAGCGAGTTCTAGTGTAATTATGTGAACCTTACGGGATGGTTAGGTAAATAATTAGATTTTAAGTTTAGTTTTGTCAAATTAGAACTAAGATTTTTTGTTAGTGGAAACATTATGATTAAAGGTATTAATGAGACTGACTGACTTGGGATTAAGGGAAGCTATAGTAGAAAGACTATATATAGAAAGGATTCTTCATACTGATATTCATTTTTTTCTCTCGTTCTTATATCTCATCCTTCTCTAGTTCATTCTATAAGAAAGGAAAACTAAGAAACAAGTTGTATAAAATGAAGAACCTAAGGTGTTAGTATAAACATTTGAGAACTTAGCGATCTGGTAATCTTTCTAACTCTTACATACCGTTAGATTTAAGAAAAAGGAAGGAGTCAAGGGATTTCAGCATAATTCATTTTGAATTGTGATGTTAAAGTTGTAGATATCGATTGTGATTCTCTTGCATGCATATGGATTAAGGTTTCTTACATATGTATATCTTCGTTTTGATCTTAATATAATTGTTATATTTATCCAACCAAGAAAAAGGAGGTCCAAGTGGTAAATGGAAGGCTAAACAGGTGTAAAATGTG
The DNA here is from genome assembly GCA_025698475.1 of Gossypium anomalum. Lineage (NCBI taxonomy): Eukaryota > Viridiplantae > Streptophyta > Magnoliopsida > Malvales > Malvaceae > Gossypium > Gossypium anomalum. The sequence goes on along the minus strand of CM046963.1, from coordinate 16,566,524 downwards.
TCAACCCAGGTATTCTATTGGCGAGTTCTAAACTCAAACTTTTTGTGATTGTTTATATATATATTGGTAATATGTTTTCATGTTGTGGATGACTTCATGTTTTGCTGATAATGAGTTGCATTATCATGGATAACTTATATAAAGTATTGTTTTACAGTTGCATGTTTGATTATACATTCCAGTTCATTGTTTGATAAACGTTAACTGGGAAAAATGATTATTGATGAAGTTATCATTATTACGGTCCACTTGATGTTATGTTTGGTATGATATAATATGTTTGGTTTGATTATACGAAGTATGGAGGGTTGTTTTGACGGATGAAAGATAAAGAAATGTCACGTTGTGCACTCTGTGCCACGTGTTATATGCATTTGTGGAGGTTCGATTGGATTGTATGGAGATATATGCGCAAATGAATATGATAACCCAATGTGGGTTCTATGTATGTATGAGACTCCGTAGAGTCTAAGGCTTAAAGCCTCATATGTGTATAGAAGTCCATGGCCATGACATATGAAAGTTATGAAAGATATGAAAGTCCGCCGGATCTATTTGATATGTTTAATGTTAAAGTTAAATGTGAGATTTCACCAAATGAAGTCCTAGACAAAGTCCGCTTGTATGAATTTGCTATGATCGTGAAGTTCTTCTATGAATTCACATGTTTAAATTTGCTTATCTATGTAGCTTCTCTTATGAATTCGTATGAATGAACTGCTATATTCTTAAATATTTTTATACGAGTATGCATGATTGAGTCAGCCATATTGTGAATCTTCTTCTATGAATTCATATGTATGAGCTGTTGTATCCATGAATTTTCTTTGGAGTTCCCGTGTATGAGTCCGCATATAGAATCCATATTAAAAAGTCCGCAAGATTGACTGCCAAGTTAATCCGAAATGACCCTCTCTCTATTCGATTGGTTTATATTAAGATCTTACGCAATAAGTCTAAACGAAGAGGCTGTATGCCTCACGATCTTTCATATGGGAAATTCTAATGCATATTATATTGCGCCACTAAGTGGTTCATGCTCAAATACAAGTTATGGACTATGTTTTCACAAGTTTGAGCTAAGCAAGATCCTGGTGAGTCCTATAAATTGAAGTAATATATTTTAGAACTCACTAAGTTCTTAATGAACTTACCATGTTTCATTTCCTCATTTCTAGTAATTCCAAACTGTTGTTCGTGGGAATCTAAGGAACTAAGCCAGAATGTCCAAAGCCTTGCGTGAGCATGACATCTTTTATCATGTAACATGTGTAGCTATCATGACATCGTGTGTAACACCCCTGACCCGTATCTGTCATCAGAACAGGGTTACGGAGCATTACCAAAATAAATAGATAAAAAATAGATATTTCAAATTATTTAACATCCATGTTAGATATTACTCATAAAGTCCTTATATAAGCCCTCGAGGCTCAAAACACACATTAGAAACAAGTCGGGACTAAATCGGGTACTCAGAGAATTTTTCGTGAAATTTCAAAATTTTTCCTAGGTGCAGGGTATACACGCCCGTGCGGTTAGGCTGTGTGGTTCACACGGCTATGTGACACGCTCATGTCCCAAGCTGTGTGGGCATTCAAAATAAGGCACATGGCTGTGTCTCAGCCCGTGTTCGTACCTGTGTAACTTTCTAACTTGGATCACACAACCAAGACACACGCTCGTGTGCAAGGTCGTGTGTAAGTGTAGGGGTCACACGGCCAAGCTACATACCCGTGTGCCAGGCCATGTGAAAAATCCTGAGCATTCTGTTTTAAATTTTAAGGATGCAGAGAACACACGGCCAAAACACATGCGTATGTGCTAGGTCGTATGTCACACATGAATGAGACAAACACATGTGTCTCTACCCGTGTGGATGAAATAAGAACATTTCCTACCCATATTTCTCACCCAAACTTGTTTTCCACCTACAAGAGCACTTAAATACATTCACAAACTATATCAAAATGCTTAAAACAAACCAAAATCATGTCTTAAACTTGACATATTACTCATACAACCAATGTGCTCTTAGGAATCCCAATAGACAATTTATCATTATGTCATTCCAAAACTTATATTTACCTAGATACCAAATGCATATAAGCATAATCAAATTCATACTTCAAACATTATAATACCATATGTATCAAAAGATGACCACTACAAGCCATTCCAATGGCTAATTACAACAAAACACATACATGCCATCATTTGGTCAAATATAGCCTATACATGCCATTATACCTAAAAGAAATTTGAGTATTTATACCGAAACGAGCTAAAGTATAGTGTGATGTAGCTCCAACCAACTTTCAACCTTTACGAGTTCTTGAATACTATAAAACAAGAAAAATAAACAAAGTAAGCTTTAAAGCTTAGTAAATTCGTATAACGGGAATTTAACTTACCATTCATTTACATTTAAGGTAAGCATACAAAATACATCCAAAGTAATTTGGCCAATTGCCTAAACACATATCTTCATCAAGCATTTTAGTCATGTAATTCACATGAATATCAAGAAACATGTATAAGCTCATCAATATTCAATTTCCACATACATGTATTTATCATTTCAAGTATCCATGAACATGTACATATCATATCTTTGTATTTCAAGTATTTATCATAGTAATTAATCTTGAATTCATATAATCTCATGTCAGAACTTTACCTGTTGAATCATTTAAAATATCGATGGATACAAGGGTAGTACACTTGAAGTGTACTAAACTATAAATTGTTAATTCATATTCGGGAATGCTCATATGAGCACATAAATGGGAAGCTTGTATGAGCCATGTAACGGGAAGCTTATCCAGGCTGTATAATAGGAAGCTTATAAGAGCCATATTCAGGAAGCTCATGCGAGCCAATAATGGGTAGCTTCGAAAAGCCATTGAACATGAAACTCCAGATAGCTATGTATTGGAAAGTTCAAGCGAGCCATATTGGAAAGCTCCGGAAAGCCATTAATCAGGAAGCTCAAAAGAGCCATATATCGTGACACTCATAAGAGCTGTTGTGTGTCTACAACACATGTAGAATCACAACTAATCGGGATGCTCCAAAGAGCTATTAATGGAAAGCTCGGTGAACCATATAACGGGAAGCTCATTGAACCACATAATGGAAAGCTAGAGAGGGCTAATAACGGGACACTCTTTCAAGCTGTGGTGTGTCCGCAACATATGCAGGACAACAACCAATATGGGAACCCTATATCCATCGAATTTCATATATTCAAACGGGACTTAATACTGGTCAGTTATCATCGGATATGTGATTAATTTCATATACATGGTAATAATACAATCACATACGTACAATTCAATTCAAACATATAAATATAAAATTTAGTTACACGAACTTACCTCGGCAATGTTCGTGAACTTGTATGGTACTAATCCGTTACTTTTTTTTTACCTCGATCTATCTCTGTATTTGGTTTATCCAGATCTATATGAGTAAATTTAGCTCAATTTAATACAATTAATATTCAATTTAATTCAATTCACATCTTATGCAAAATTACCATTTTGCCCCTATACTTTTAATTAATGACGATTTCGTCCCTAGGCTCAAAAAAATGAAATTCATGCAATTTAACCTTTATTCCAAGCCTAAAAAATTTTTACATATAACATTTGCAGCCTATATAATTCATAAAATTTAGAACTTTTCCATAAATTTTACATCTTTACAATTTAGTCCCTAAATCACAATTTCATCAAAATTCACTTTACAAAAGTTGTTTATCTATCAACAGCCTTTCATTTTCTACCATAAATTTCATAGTTCATGCATATTCATCCATGGAAAAACTTTAATAGTTTGATAACTTTACAAATTAACCTATTACAATCTCGGAAAAATAAAAATTACTAAAAACGGGACAAGATTACTTACCCAATTAAGCCAAATAAGCTTGCTTGAATTCTTTTCTCTTAGCTAGTGTAACAACCTAGTTTTAGCTAAATCGGAACAATGGTTTTGGGACCACAAATCCGAGGTTGGAAAATTATTTTAATATTATTATATGTGTTTACAGCATGTTATTTGATGTGTGAAAATTTTGTGATCTAATTTTATCATTTAATTTCTTAAATTGAGAAAAAAGGACTAAATCGCGTAATATGCAAAAGTTGTATTCTATTAGTTAAATGTGTCAAATTGCTTTGGTTTTTAAATGTGATGGCCTTAAATGGTAATTAAACCATTTGAATGGTGAGTGGACAATTTTGGACAACCATTAAGTGATTTTTATGTTATATAATTAAGGTTAATTTTAGTATTTGATAAATAATGTTAATATTAATAAAACAAAGCACAAAATTATTCTTTTATCATCTTCCTTGGCTGAATATTAAGAGAAGAAAAGCCAAAGTTTTAGGTTTTCATTCGGCTAGGCTAATTCAAGCAATTAAGGTACGATTTTTGATCCGTTTTTTATGATTCTATGTTTTTGAGATCGTTGCTTCGTATTTTAGCTAGCCCGTACTATAGATTTCAAAATTTTTGAAGATTTTAAGAGTTTCCATTGATGAGTTCATGTGTTCTTTGGTATTTGAAGATGAAATATGAAATTTTGATGATAGATTTTCATGTTTTGTAAAGTGATTTTTGATGATAATGCATAATAGGGATTAAGTTGTAAAATGTGTAAATTGTGTGGTTAAAATGTAAAGTAAATGAAAGTTTTGCGCTTTTAGGGGCACTATGGTAATTCGACCAAGCATGGGTTTTGTTGAATTGTGTGAATTTTATGTATTTGTGAAATAGGGACTAAATTGTAAAAGTGTGAAAATTTAAGGGAAAAAGTGTAAAAGTGCTTTAAAGTGTGATTTAGACTAAATTGAATGAATATGAGATTGAATAAGTTAATTTTGAATATATTTAGATCAAGAAAAGAGGAATCCGGAATTAGATCGGGGGAAAGGCAAGCTTATCGAGTAATTGGTTCATTTCGCCGTTTTCATACCCGAGGTAAGTTCGTAATGTGACGATTTCATTATAAATGTATGTTAAATGCTTTGATATTGTCTAAACTGTGATTACAAAATTTTCATTAATGTATGAATTGTAAATACGACTCTACGGATATATTTGAAGATAGAATTGGCAAGCTAAAAATCTCGGTTAATCCTTAGGAATAGAATTGGATACTTGTGAAATGTTATAAGATGATATATCGATTTGGATTTGGGCCATGCATATCGGATGAGTTGGCTTAGGGCCATGATATTAGCACTTCGGGTGCGATTTATACCGATTTGGCTTTGGGCCATGCATATTGGATGATTTGGCTTCGGGCCATGATAATGGTTATTCGGATAAGTTACCTTAATTTGGATACGGGCCATGGCATAGGTACATATCGTGCGAGACACATGAGTATCTGATTTCTATTCTGAATGGTTCAACAGGTAACAAGTGATGAAGTTGAGAAAGAGGTTAGTACAAGGTAATACAGGTATGTATGGAACATATTCGAGTATTAAATAGAGAAATTTCAATGAGATGGTATTTGATCATGTTTTGAGACATAAGAAAGGTTTGTGATTAATGTGTAAGTGGTTAGATTATGTATATTTTTGGTTAATTTATATTTATTTGATGAATTAAGCTATTCACATACGAGCTTACTAAGCTATTAAGCTTACTTCGGGTTATTTTTCTATGTTTTATAGAGAATCAAGGCTAGCTCAGATTCGGGAGTCGTCGAGAACATCATTGCACTATCGAACATCTATTTTAAGGTACTTCTGAAGTTATGTATATATGGTATATGGCATGTATAAGCTTGTGTCATTTTGGTATGCTTGATGGATATGTATTTGGCCATTTGAGTTGGCATAAGAAGATGTACTTGATGATGTTTATGAATGTGCAAATGTTCTATTTTAAAGTTTGGTAATTGACTTATATTGAATGAATGGGGTTGAATTGACTATGTATGTTTGGATTGGTTTTGTTAAATGAATTATACATGTGAATTATGTTAGTAAAGCAAGTTAAGTTGATAGTTATTTGAATAGGTAATGGAATTGAATTGAGTATTGAATTTAGTTGAAATGGATATAGTATGATTGTGTATTGGTTGATGAATATTGGTTGCATATTTGTGTCTTGAAATGGTACGAAATGAGCTTACTTAGGTATGTGCAAAAAGGGTGGCAAACTGGCCTTGTAAAGGGCCTATTTTTGTCCACACGGGTAGAGACACGGGCGTGTGTCTCAGCTGTGTGCGACACACGGTTAGGTTACACGGCCGTGTGTCCCCTAATGTTGATATTAAAATTGAGTCAGTATGCTCCACCCAGTCTCACACATGGGCGTGTGACTGGCCGTGTGGTACAAGTCAGTATACCCCCTACTTGGCACACGGCCTAGCACACCGACGTGTGACCTGGTCGTGTTGCATAAGTCAGTATACCCTATAGTTTTGGCACGGCCTAGCACATGGGCGTTTGTGGCCATTTCGAAGGGCACACGAGCTAGGCACACGGGCGCGTGGTTGGCCATGTGACCCAAGTCAGTATGTATGCCCTGTTTTCACATGGCCTGGGACACGGGCGTGTCTAGAGCCGTGTGAAGCACACGGCCTGTTCACACGGGTGTGTGACCCTTGTATGGATGAAAAATTTTTAAGTTTTTCTAAAATTTTCGTATGTTATCGGTTTAGTCCTGAACTACTTCTAAACCATTTTCAAGGCCCCGTAGGCCCTTATAAGGGACAATATGATTGTATTGAATGATTTATGAGAATGAATGGTTTATGTTTGATAAATGTATGCTGTATGTTGAAAATTGATCGGTAATACCTCGTAACCCTACTCTGGCGACGGATACGGGTTAGGGGTGTTACAGTTAGGGTTTCCATGTAAAATAATTTGGGAAAGATGATGAAAAAGATGATTTTTTTATTTAATTATTTATTATCTTTTATTATTTCCACTTTCTAATTTAGTCCTTTTCTTTTTCTAATTTCCAATAGATGACTAAGCATACTTATCTACTAACTCCTCTAAATGGTCTATTTGCCATATAAGGACTTTTAATTTTGAATTCCATAGCTATTTGATCCGTTTAGCTATTAGAATCCAACTTTTTCACTTTATGCAATTTGGTCCTTTATCAAATTAGACATGTAATCAGTAAAATTTCCTTAACGAAATTTTTATACGACATTCCTATCATAATGCAGACCATACAATAATATTAAAATAAATTTCTTTAGGAGCTCGAATTTTTGGTCTTGAAACCACTGTTCCGATTTCACTGAAAGCGGGTTGTTACAACTCCCCCTTAAAGAATTTTTGTCCTTGAGAATCTTACTAGTAAAGAGGTTCGGATATTGCTTCCTTACTGCTTCCTCCAGTTTCCAGGTAGCTTCTTCTATTCTGTGTCGTTGCCAAAGAACTTTAACTAAAGCTACCTTTTTATGTCTTAATTCTTTCGTTTCACGTGCCAAAATTTTGATCGGTTCTTCACTGTAAGTCATATCAGGTTGAATCTCGACATCTCTCGGAGAGATAACATGTGAAGGGTCTGACTGATACTGTTGTAACATAGACACATGAAAAATATTGTGAATCTTTTCTAGTTCTGGTGGTAAAGCCAATCGGTATGCAACAGGTCTAATTCTCTCAGTGATTTTATGTGGCCCGATAAATGGTGGACTCAATTTTCCTTTACAGCCAAATCGAAGAACTTTCTTCTAAGGTGAAACTTTCAAGAATACCTTGTTACCAAATTGAAACTTTATTTCTTTTCTTTTAAGATCTGCATAATATTTTCGACGATCAGAAGCTGCTTTCAAACTATCTTTGATCACTTTCACTTATTCTTAGGTTTCGCGAATCAAATCAACTACGTGTATCTTTTTCTCACCGAGCTCAGTCTAATACAATGGAGTTCTACATTTACGACCATATAAAGCCTCATACGGTGCCATCTTAATACTTGACTGACAACTGTTGTTATATGCGAATTTGTTTAACGGCAGATATTTCTACCAACTACCTTCGAATTCTAAAATACAACATTGAAGCATATCTTCTAAAATCTAAATCACACACTTGGATTGGCCATTAGTCTGTGTGTGAAATGCAGTACTGAAATGTAATTGAGTACCTAAAGCTTCTTGTAATTTATTCCAGAATCGAGATGTGAACCTTTGATCTCTATTAGAAATAATAGAAACTAGCACACCGTGTAATCTGATAATCTCAGAAACATATAAATCAGCCAATCTATCCAAGGAAAAATTCGTACGGACTGAAATAAAGTGTGTGGATTTTGTCAAACGGTCGACGATTACCCAAATAACTTTTTTTTTTAGAAATAGAGGTGATCCTGACACAAAATCCATGGTAACTCTTTCCTATTTCCATTCTGGTATCGTGACTGGTTGTAATAATCCCGAAGGTACTTGATGTTCATCTTTAACTTGCTGACATATCAAACATTTGGATATAAATTCAGAAATGTCACGTTTTATTCCCGGCCACCAGTACATCTTTCTCAAATCATTGTACATTTTATTACTCCCCGGATGAACATACATAGTACCACTATGAGCTTCGTGTAAAATCTTCTGTATATGCTCTGAATTATTCAGTACGTAGACTCTGCCTCAGAATAACAGACAATCGGGTCCAATCTAAAATTCTGAATCAGAAGTCGATTCACACTGTACCCGTTTAACTTGCAATTCATTATCACTTTTCTGAGCTTCGTAGATCTGTTGCAGAAACATCGATTTAGCTTTTAGCTCAGTTAAAATTGAGCCATCGTTTGCCAATGACAGTCGGGTATTCATTGCTCGTAATGCAAACAGAAGCTTTCTGCTCAGAGCAACCACATTGGCTTTTCCCAGATGATAATCGATAAACAGATCATAATCTTTCAATAATTCAAGCCACCTGTGCTGTCTCAGATTCAAATCGTTTTGCAACATCAAATACTTTAAGCTTTTATGATCAGTGTATATATGGCACTTTTCACCAAACAAATAGTGTCGCCAAATTTTCAGTTCAAATACAATAGTTGCTAATTCAAGATCATGTATCAGGTAATTCTTTTCATGTGGCTTAAGCTATCTAGAAGCATAGTCTATTACTTTACCTTCTTGCATCAAAACACAACCTAAACCATTCAGTGATGCATCACTGTAAATTAAAAATTCCTTATTTGATCAAAGCTTTTTTGACATTTATCGGTCCATTCAAATTTCAAATTTTTTTATATAACCGTGTCATTAGCGAAGCTATCATCGAAAATCCTTTCACAAACCTCCAATAGTAACCAGCTAATCCCAAAAAACTTTTGACTTTAGATACATTTTTCGATGGTTTCCAATTAACAATGGCTGATATTTTACTTGGATCTAATCTGATACCTTCAGTAGATACTATATGTCCAAGAAAACCAACTTCCCGAAGCCAGATTTACTAAATTTAGCATATAATTGTTTCTCACATAGTGTTTGTAGAACAATTCTCAAATGATAAACATGCTCATTTTCATCTCGAGAAATACTAGAATATCATCAATGAATACCACTACAAACCTATCCAGATATGGTCTGAAAATTCTATTCATTAAATCCCTAAATACTGCAGGTGCATTAGTCAAGCCAAACGGTATCACAAGGAATTCATAATACTCGTACCTGGTTCTGAAGGCTATTTTCGGTACATCTGAGTCTTTCGCTCGTAACTGATAATAGCAGTCAATATGGGGAAGTGGATATTTATTCTTGATTGTAACCTTATTTATTCTTGATTGTAACCTTATTAAGTTGTCGATAATCAATACATAGTCTCAAGGATCCATCCTATTTCTTGGCAAACAGAATTGGTGCACCCCAAGGTGAGAAACTAGGTTGAGAAAGCCCCTGTTAGTCAGTTCTTGCAAATGCGTTTTTAACTCTTTTAATTCTGTTGGGGCCATTCTGTATGGTGCTATAGATATCGGTGTTGTACCTAGAACAAGATCTATAGAAAATTCAACCTCTCTGACCTGCGGTAATTTGGGTAACTCTTCTAGAAACACATTAGGATACTCACAAACAACTGGCGCTAACTTAATCTTTGATTCAGACACCTTAGTATCCATCACACAGGCAAGATAAGCATCGTAACCCTTTCTGACATATTTCTGTGCTGACATGGCTGATATCACATTAGACAACCCATTCAAATTGTCAGATTCAGTACATATCATTTCACCATTTAGGCATTTCAACACAATATACTTCTGTTTGCAATTTACTACGACTCATGCTGAGTTAACCAATCCATACCCAAAATCACATCAAATTCATCAAATTAAAATAAAATTAAATCAGCCGAAAAATAGAAACCCTGTATCATTAAAGGATAATTCTTACAAATTTTATCCACCATCACATACTGGCCCAAGGGGTTCGATACTTTAACCATGAATTCGGTGGACTCGATAGGTAAATTTTTGTTAGACACTAGATTCATGCATATGTATGAATATGTCGAACCAGGATCAATTAAATCAGTTATATCAGTATCAAGAAGAGAAAATGTACCAATAATAACATCGGGTGTAGATGCATCCTCACGTGCACGAATAGCATATGTCCTTGCCGGTGCTCGTCCTTCAGATTTAACGGTTGAATCTTTTGCCGTACCTCGGCTTCCACTCACATTTCTGGGGTTTCGAGGTGGTCTACCTCTTGTAGTAGAGTTACTTGGCTTTGAAGTCTATACAGTATCTTTCTCAGATTTTTCCGGCGATTTCTGAGATAGTGGTCAAAAGAACCAAATCTAGAACATGCTCCGCTTCTCATGTGGCACTCACTAAATGGAATTTATTACAGTATTTACACCTGGGTTTAGTGATTCTGACACTGCCTACACTCGCTACAGATGTAGCCTGAGATCGGATTAGAGCGTTGAATACTTCTGTCTTTTCCAGAATACCTTGCAGAGGTAGTGTAACGGTCATGATATTTCTTTGATTTCTTTGAGAAAGACTGATATGACTTTCTAATAAATCTTTTACTTGAAGTCTAAGCTTCCATCTCAGCTTGTCTCTTTTCTTTACTTAATTCTTCAGCTTTATGTGCTCGATCAACCAGTACAACAAATTACGATTTCAGTTGGGATACACTCTCGGGCCTACGTACTTAGCCAGAAAAATTCTCGTTCATACTCAGACATAGTTATATTCCCCTGTTTAAGCTCTAAAAATTCCTTCCATTTCTGATCCAGAAATCTCTAAATGGTATACTTCTTTTTGAATTCAGTTTGGAAAAATTCCCATGTGACTATCTCCTTTGGTACAACAGAAACTAAAATGTTCCACCACTGGTAAGCTGAGTCTTTTAGCAATGATACAACACATTTTAAACATTCAGCTGGTGTACAAGACAATTCATCCAAAACCCTAATAGTGTTTTCTAACCAAAATTTAGCCCTTTCAGGATCATCTTCGGCTGTTGCTCTGAATTCTTCTGCCCCATATTTTTGAATTTTATCTACAAGAAGCTTACTAGTTCTTACAAGTTTTGTACCTTGTGACATATCAGGAACTGGTTGAGATATAAGAGGGGTAGAGGTTGTTGTACAACCGGATTTGTTCATACATATTCAGTAAACAATTCATTCATCATTTGGAAGAATGCTTCTTTTGCCTCTCCTCATCTGCCCTCAGATATGAGCCTTCTACTACTAGATGCTGCTCTTTGTATTGAAGCTTGAGTATTGCCCTCAGCTTTTTTGGATTCAACTCAGTTGGACTACATTAGTATAAGAAAAGTATATTTAAAATGTTCAAAAGATATCACACTATCACATGTTATATAATGGCATGTATAGCTAGACTCGTACATGCTACGTTAGTCCCAGAATCGACTAAACCATAGCTCTGGTACTAATAAATGTAACACCCCTAACCCGTATCCGTCACTAGAACAGGGTTACGGAGTATTACCAAAATAAACAGATCAAAAACTGACATTTCAAATTATTTAACATCCATGTAAGATATTATTCATAAAGTCCCTTATATGAGCTCTCGAGGCTCAAAACACACATTAGAAGCAAGTCGAGATTAAACCGGGTACTCAGAGATTTTTTAACGAAATTTCAAAATTTTTCCTAGGTGCAGGGTATACACGCCCGTGTGGTCAGGCTATGTGGTTCACACGGCCATGTGACACGCCCATGTCCTAGGCCGTGTGGACATTTAAAATATGGCACATGGTCGTGTCTCAGCCAGTGTCTGTACCTGTGTAATTCTCTGACTTGGATCACAAGGCCAAGTCACACGCCCGTGTGCTAGGTTGTGTGTAGGTACAGGGGTCACACTGCCAAGCCACATGCCCATATGCTAGGTCGTATGAAAAATCCTAAGCATTCTGTTTTAAAATTTAACAATGCAGGGGACACACGGCCAAAACACATGCCCATGTGCTAGGTTGTGTGTCAAACATGGCTGAGATACACGCCTATGTCTCTGCCCGTGTGGATGAAATAAGAACATTTCCTAGCCATATTTCTCACCCAAACTTGTTTTCCACCTACAATAGTACTTAAATACATTCACAAACTATATCAAAACACTTAAAACAAACCAAAATCATGTCTTAAACTTGACATATTACTCATACAACCAATGTGCTCTTAGGAACCCCAATAGACAATTTATTATTATGTCATTCCAAAACTTATACTTACCTAGATACCAAATGCATATATGCATAATCAAATTCATACTTCAAACATTTTACATCTTTACAATTTAGTCCCTAAATCACAATTTCATCAAAATTCACTTTACAAAAGTTGTTTATCTATCAACAACCTTTCATTTTCTACCATAAATTTCATAATTCATGCATATTCATCCATGAAAAAACTTTAATACTTTGATAAATTTACAAATTAATCCCTGAGACAGCTAGATTAAGCTATTACGATCTCGAAAAAATAAAAATTACTAAAAACAGGACAAGATTACTTACCCAATTAAGCCAAATAAGCTTGCTTGAATTCTTTTCTCTTAGCTAGGGTTTCCATGTAAAATAATTTGGGAAATATGATGAAAAAAATGATATTTTGTTATTTAATTATTTATCATCTTTTATTATTTCCACTTTCCAATTTAGTCCTTTTCTTCTTCTAATTTTCAATGGATGACTAAGCATACTTATCTACTAACTCTTCTAAATGGTGTATTTGCCATATAAGAACCTCCAATTTTGAATTCCATAGCTATTTGATCCCTTTAGCTATTAGAATCCAACTTTTGCACTTTATGCAATTTGGTCCTTTATCAAATTAGACATGTAATCGGTAAAATTTTCTTAACGAAATTTTTATACGACATTCCTATCATAATGCAGACCATGCAATAATATTAAAATAAATTTCCTTACAGACTCGAATTTGTGGTCTGAAACCATTGTTTCGATTTCACTGAAAACGGACTGTTACATGGTGTGGTTTAAATTTTTATCTTATGCTTGTATATGAACCTTTCAATTCCAGTTAAATATGTAAATAGATTTACGAAATTTGTTGGACATATTATAATTATAAGAGAGATATTTTATCAGAAAGTCGTTTCATATATTATGTTTTAATAGTGAAACCTTATGGAATTATTATTTGGTTATTGAATTCTATCACTTATTTTATTGGTATGAATTCGTGAAAGGTTCGTCATTCAACCATTTGGGTGTGACAAGTATTATATGCCTATATACAACATTAATCAATTTTACTAATTACATAATTTTAGCAAAGTTATCCACTTGAGTGACAGTCACTAAATTATTTATATCTTGGTCTACAGTATTCCACTTGAGTAGCCATGATGGTGAGGCTAGACAAGCCTTCTATCAGATGATTAACGATTGGTTTAGTCAATATATTAGAACCAATCTAACTGGTCAACAACCTCCACCTCCGGTTAATCCTTCATAAGCTCCTGCTATGCCATCAGTGAATCCGATTCAGTTAAGTAGGCTACCAGTCGATAAGATTAGAAAATATGGGGCCGAAGAGTTTCGAGATACAATGAACGATGATGTTGAAAGAGCCGAGTTTTTGTTAGAGAGCATAATATGAGTATTTGATGAATTATCATTGAATCTCGAGGAATGCATAAAATATGTTGTTTCACTTCTGAGAGATACGGCATATTACTGGTGGAAGACTTTAATATCTGTGGTTCCGAGTGAACAAGTCACTTGGGATTTCTTCCAAGCTGAATTCCGGAAGAAATATATCAGTCAGAGATTCATTGACCAAAAACGTAAAGATTTTCTTGAGCTTAAACAAGGCTGTATGTCTGTCACAGAATACGAGCGGGAATTTGTAAAATTGAGTCAGTATGCTCGTGAATGTATATCTACTGAGGCAATAATGTGTAAAAGATTAACGGATAGCTTGAACGAAGATATCCGTTTGTTAGTCAAGATTTTAGAGATCAAAGAATTCGTTGTGCTTGTTGAACGAGCATGTAAAGCCGAAGATCTCGGGAAAGAGAAAAGAAAAGCTGATTCGGAGGCTAGAGATTCGAGAAAGAGATTGATGAATAGATCTTATCATTCATCATCAAAGAAATCTAGAAATGTTAATGATCAATTGACAGCTTCAAAGGGATATCAAAATAGAGATTGTGGAAAGCAATATTCCAATTCTAAAGCTCAAACTACTTCAGTATTGAGCGTTGGAAATGCAAAGAATGAAAATCCTGAGTGTAATCAATATGGAAGATGTCATTTTGGAGAATGCTGCGGAAAAAGTAATAACCAAGCTTGTTACAGTCGTGGTTCACGGAATCACTTTATAAAAGATTGCCCAGATTTAGCTGAAAAAGATAATGTTCAAAATTCGAGGCCAAGTGGCGACGCTTCTCGTGGTAGACCTCCCAGAAATACAGGAAACGTAAGCGGTAGTCAGAGAGGAACAAAAGATATAGCTATTAGATCCGAGGCTCATGCACTTGCCAGAGCTTATGCTATCCGAGCTCGTGAGGAAGCTTCATCGCCAGATGTGATTACCGGTACATTTATTATTCATGCTACTTCTGTGATTGCTTTGATAGATACTGGATCAATCCATTCGTATATATGCATAAACTTAGTGAAGAGTAAGACTTTACCTGTAGAGTCTACTGAATTTGTAATTAGTGTTTCAAACCCCCTAGGCACATGTGTTTTGGTTAATAAAGTTTGTAAGAATTGTCCGCTAATGTTTCGAGACATTTATTTTCCGGCTAATCTGATACTGTTACCTTTTGATTAGTTTGATATAATTTTGGGTATGGATTGGTTAACTTTGCATGATGCTGTTGTGTACTGCAAACGGAAAACTATTGATTTGAGATGCAAGAATGATGAAATAGTCAGAATTGAATCTAGTGAATTGAATGGATTTCCTTCTGTGATATCTTCAATGAAAGCTTTGAGTATTGTGAGAAAGGGTTGTAAAGCCTATTTTGCTTATATGCTCGATTCCAGAGTGTCAGAAAAGAAAGTTGAATCTGTGCCTGTTGAGTTCTCTAATGTGTTTCCTGAGAAACTTCCGGGATTACCTCTGATCCGAGAAGTTGAATTTGGGATTGAATTGGTGCCTGGTACTACTACGATTTCGATAGCTCCGTATAGAATGACTCCTTTTGAATTAAAAGAATCAAAGTCTCAGTTGCAATAATTGACCGATAGAGGGCTTGCTAGCCCGAGTTTTTCACCTTGGGTGCTTTAGTTCTATTTGTGAAAAAGAAAGACGATACGATAAGAATGTGTATCGATTATCGTTAGTTGAATAAGGTGACTATCAAGAATAAGTATCCTCTGCCTCAAATTGATGATTTGTTTGATTAGTTGAAAGGAGCTGCTGTGTTTTTGAAAATAGATTTGAGATCAGGTTATTTTCAGTTGCGAGTGAAGGACTCAGACATTCTGAAAACTACTTTTCGAACGAGGTATGAATTCTGAACGAGGTATGGCTACTATGAATTCTTAGTTATGCCTTTCAGATTGACTAATGCGCCTGCTATCTTCATGGATTTGATGAATAGAATTTTCAGATCGTATTTAGATCGATTTTTTATCGTATTCCTTGATGACATATTGATTTATTCACGAGATGAAACTGAACATGCTGAGCATCTGAGAATAGTGCTACAGACTTTACGAGATAAACAGTTGTATGCAAAATTTAACAAATGTGAATTCTGGTTATTAGAGGTTAGTTTCCTGGGTCATATTGTATCAGCATCTGGTATTCGAGTTGATCCTAGCAAGATTTCAGCTATTTTGCAGTGGAAGCCTCTGAGAAATGTCTCTAAACTTCGCAGTTTTCTGGGACTTTCTGGTTATTATAGATGATTCGTAAAAGGCTTTTCAATGATTGTGACTTCGTTGACAAAGCTCCTTCAGAAAGATGTTAAGTTTGAATGGTCTGAAAAGTGTCAGAAAAGCTTTGATCAGTTGAAAACTTTGTTGACTGAAGCTCCGGTATTAGTGCAACCTGAATCAGATAAAGAATTTATGATTTATAGTGATGCTTCGTTGATCGGAATGGGATGTGTTTTGATGCGGGAAGGCAAAGTCATTGCTTATACTTCAAGACAGTTGAAGCCACATGAAAAGAATTATCCGACGCATGACTTTGAGTTAGCTACGATTGTGTTTGCTTTAAAAATCTGGCGTCACTATTATTTGGTGAGAAATGTCACGTATATTCTGATCATAAGAGTTTGAAATATCTGATGACTCAGAAGAATTTGAATTTGCGATAGAGAAGATAGCTTGAATTGCTAAAAGACTATGAACTTGTGATAAATTATCATTCGGGTAAGGCAAATGTTATTGCTGATGCTTTAAGTCAGAAATCATTATTTGCTCTGCTTACGATGAATACTGATTTGGTTTTGTCCAATGATGGTTCAGTTTTAGCTGAATTGAAAGTAAGACCTTTGTTCTTAGAACATATTATCAAAGCTCAGAAGATTGATAATGAGATTTTAGCTAACCAAGCTCTGTGTGATTTAAAGTTTAATTCAAAATTCAGAGTTGATAAAGATGATTGTCTGAGATTCCGAGATAGAATTTGTGTCCCAAGAAATCTAGATTTAGTTCAAATGATTTTGAGTGAAGCTCACAATAGTCGGTTATCTGTGCATCCGGGTAGTACGAAAATGTATAATGATCTGAAATAGCATTACTGGTGGTCTGGAATGAAGAGAGATATCTCTGACTTTGTTTCTAAATGTTTGATCTGTCAGCAAGTTAAAGCTGAACATTAGGTGCCATCTAGTTTGCTAGAACCGATTATGGTTCCGGAATAGAAATAGGATCGAGTGACAATGGACTTTGTTTTGGGTTTGCCTCTGACTCTGAGAAAGAATAATGCTATCTGGGTTGTAGTTGATCGTTTGACGAAATCTGCTCATTTTATTCCGATTTGATCTGATTACTCGCTTGATAAATTAGCTGAGTTATACATCTCCGATATTGTGAGATTGCATGGTGTGCCATTATCTGTTGTATCAGACAGAGATTCGAGATTCACATAACGACTCTGGAAGAAATTACAAGATGCTCTGGGTACTAAATTACATTTCAGTACTGCTATTCACCCGTAAACAGATGGTCAATCTGAGCGGCTTATTTAGATACTCGAGGATATGTTGAGATGTTGCATTCTTGAGTTTGAAGGTACATGGGAACAATATTTGCCTTTGATTGAGTTTGCTTATAATAACAGTTTTCAATCGATCATTAAAATGGCACCGTACGAAGCTTTATATGGTCACAAATGCTGTACACCTTTGTATTGGATTGAGCTCAGCGAAAACAAGATTCACAGAATTGATTTGACAAAAGAAACTGAGCAGAAATTGAAAGTGATCCGAGATAGTTTGAAAACAGCTTTCGATCATCAGAAATCGTATGCATATTTGAAAAGAAAAGATATTGAGTTTGAGATTGGCGACAAAGTGTTTTTGAAAGTATCTCAGTGGAAGAAATTGCTTCGGTTCAGTAGAAAAGGCAAATTGAGTCTGAGGTTCATCGAGCCGTATGAGGTTATCGAGCGTATTAGGCCGGTAGCATATAGATTGTTGTTACCACCCAAACTAGAGAAGATTCATAATGTATTTCACGTATCGATGCTTCGATGATACAGATCAGATCCTTCGCACGTAATTCCTCCATCTGGAATTGAAATTTATTTTGATATAAATTACGAAGAAAAGTCGATCCGTATTTTAGCTCGTGAGGTTAAAGAATTACAAAATAAGAAAATTTCGTTAGTAAAAGTGATGTGGCATCGACACGGTATTGAAGAGGCCACATGGGAGCTTGAAAATGCTAATGAGACAGCAATATCTGAATCTGTTCAATGGTAAGATTTTCGGGGACGAAAATCCCTAATGGGGAGAGAATTGTAATAGTCCAGTTTAGACCCTAATCAGAATAGTGGTTTCAGGACCACATATTTGAGTCATAAAAATATTTAAATATTATTTTCCGTGCTTATGATGTGTGAATTAGCATGTGTGAAAGTGTCGTCTGAAAATTTGATCGTTTGTGTGCTTAATTTAATAAAAAGACCTAATTGCGTAAAAGGTAAAAGTTGCTTACTATTTGTTAAAGTGCCGAATTGACATGACTTTTTAAGTATGAAGTCCTTATGATGCAGTTTGACCATTGAATTTATGAATGAACATATTTGGTCATGAGTTAGTCGATTTTAAATGAAAATAAAAAGGTTACTTAAATAATTTGTTAAATTAATATTATCTAATTAAACAAAATATGAATTTTGCTTCATTTTACTCATCTTTTCCAAAAAACACCAAAGAAAAAAGAAAGAAAAAGAGTTTTAGGGTTCAGCTACTTATTTTGGTGATTGAGGTATGTGTTTTGATCAGTTTTCAATAATTTATACGTTTTTGTGATCGTTACTTCATATACTATCAAGCCTATGTCTCAATTTTTGATTTTGATGGTGATTTTGAAATGCGCCATTGATGAAACTATGAGTTTTGTGAAGTTAATTGTTGATAAATGGAAGGTATGTTTTGGTTTAACATGTTTTGTCTTTGGATTTCTGATGAATCTGAGCAAAATGGGCTAAATTGTGAAATTTGTAATTTGAGGGACTAAAATGTGAAATAAATGAAATGTGTGTACTTATATGAGTACTAGGAGAATTTGGCTAAGCTTGTGTAAAAGCAAATTATGTGTATTTTGTGATTTTGTGAATTAAGGACTAAAGTGTCAAAATGTGAAAATATAAGGGATAAATCGTAAAATTCCCTAAATGAATGTTTATGGAATGATTTGAATTATTTGGTGAATAAAAACATTAATTTTGAATACATATAGGTCAAGAAAAGAGGAATTCGGATTTAGACCAAGGGAAGTAGAAGGTTATAGAATAGACAATTCCGAGTACGAGGTAAGTTCGTACGTAAAACATGATGTTACAAGTATATTTTTGATGTTTTGATTATACATAGATTGTATATATATTTGATTATGGTTGAATACGATGATAAATCAACTGTATTTGGCATTAAGTGTGCGATTCAAAATAGCTTCGGCTATATGATGCACTAAGTGTGCAATACTGAAAAAGCTTCGGTTAATTGAAATGGCACTAAGTGTGCAAAATCGTTTTAGCTTCGGCTAATCTTTAAGGCACTAAGTGGGCGGATGTTTAAAGCATGAATAATCGTCAGAAAATCTTAAAATATCCGAACGAAAGGTGAGAATGAAAATGAATAAATACGGGAAGGTTCAGGTATGTGCAATACCTATGTGGTAGATGATATTATGTATATAAAGTTCATTGAATTGGTATAAACCTATGAATTGTGTTGGTATAAAATTGATAGATGAATTGAGAACTAATAAATACTTATGTATTGATATTTTATATTTTATAATCTGTCGATGATATTGGGTACGAGCTTACTAAGCTTATGAAAGCTTACTTTGTGTGTGTTTGCATTGTTTTATAGATATCAAAGCTACTGTGAGCTCGGGGATTGTCGAGGACCGTCATCACACTATCGAAACTCATTTTGGTACCTTTTGAAAATGTATATAGTAAAATATGGCATGTATAGGCTAGAAGTACTTTGGTTAAGTTTTGTAATGTATATATTATGCCATGTGATATGGCTAGTTTATGTTTGAACTTATGGTTGGAATTGTTACATGGTATGTTTTGAATGACCAAATGAAATGGTCAATTTTGATGAGTTTTGGTAAGTTTTGAGCGTGGGATTGAATGATGTATTGAATCATATGTTTTGGTATGATTTTAGTTTAGGTTTTGGTATGATTTGGTTGATGAATTTAGGTTGGATTTTGTTGATATTGTAAAGGCATGAATAATGTATGTTTTGGTATAGAGATTGGCTAAAATTGGTGGAAAAATATGCTTGGTTTGGTGCTTGTAGGTTTGACCCAATTGGGGTGGCAAGTTGGCTATTCAAATGGCCTATTTTTGTCTATACGGAAAGAGACACGGGCATGTGTCTCAGCCGTGTGCGACACACGGCTATGTTGCACGGCCGTGTGTCCCCTGAGGTACCCTACAAATGTAAGTCAGGCTCGAGCACGGCCAAGGCACACGGGCGTGTCTTGTGGCCGTGTGAGCAAGTCAGTATGTATGCCCTGTTTTGACATAGCCTAGACGCACGAGCGTGTCTAATGCCGTGTGAGGCATACAGCCTATTCACACGGGCGTGTGACCTGTACCTCTTTAAAAATGTTTAAGTTTTGAAAATTTTTTTTATGAGTTCGGTTTAGTCCCGACCCCTTTTTAATGCATGTTTAGGGTCTCGATGACCTATATAAGAGACTCTATATTGATGTTTGATCTCTAATGCTTTGATGTTTATGAAATAAATGTTAAATGTTCTAATTTGTTCGATAATTCCTTTAACCCTAGTCCGGCAACGGATACGGGTTAGGGGTGTTACAGATATGATTAAGTATAGGAGTAAGTATAGCAGACTTTTCACTTGCCTCATACATCAATGGTCTTTCGGGCCACCTACCATTGTCATCAAACATGACTTTAGATTGATCATAAATTAAGTGGATTCAAGCCGTTTATCAAAGCAGAAAGAGGATTGGCTAAATCTATAAATCCCACTTTGGCTACTTATCTCTACCTAAAACTGTACACTAAAAATTACTCAATCTTATATTGTCTTCCTCAGCAATAGCACCAACAACTTGACCAGCATCGCGCGTGCTCACTAAAACACTGAATTTATGAAACTGCTTTTAAAGCTCGATTTTACTGCAAGTGTACAGATTAGTTCTAATATTTATAGTGTTACAATGGAATACCGGAGTATTCCAAAGATCGGGCCTAAAGGAAGAGCTGAAACACAAAAATATATAGACTTTTTCAGCACCTTTTGAACACTAATGCATGCAAGTTCTAAGTAATTTTTGCCGAATTTTATACTTTTATTATAGAATAATTAATTTGAACTCAATTATTGAAACATTGGGATTTTTAATTGTTTTTATAATAATTTTGCATAATTTGGGTTATTTTTGGAAGTTTTGCACAAAATGTGAAAAATCAACTAGGCAATCACCTTGAAAAAATTAATTGACGAGGCACCTTGGGAGCTCAACATGAGGAATAAACAACCATGGAGGATTTGAATTTATGCTTTTGTGTAACACCCCTAACCCGTATCCATCGCTGGACTAGGGTTTAAAGCGTTACCAGACAAATCAGAATATTTTACACACAATTCATATACATCATCCACAATCATAGTCAAATATTACCATGGAGTCCCTTATATAGGTCATCGAGACCTTAAACATGCATTAGAAAGGGGTCAGAACTAATCCGAGTTCATACAAAATTTTTCAAAACTTAAACATTTTTCGAAGTTGTACAGGTCACACGCTCGTGTGAACAGGTCGTGTGCCTCACACGACTTTAGACATGCTCGTGTGTCTAGGCTGTGACAAAACAGGGCATACATATTGACTTCTCCACACGGCCACATGACTGGCCTGTGTGCCAGGCCGTGGTCGAAACTAACTTGGGACACACAGCTAGCCACACGCCCATGTGCCTTGGCCGTGCTTGAGACTGACTTGAAATTGTAAGACTACCCTAGGGGACACACGGCCGTGTAACATGACCATGTGTCGCACACGGCTGAGACACACGCCCGTGTCTATGCCCGTGTGGACAAAAATAGGCCATTTGAAAAGCTAATTTGCCACCCAATTTGGGTCATACCTACAAGCATTAAAACCACAACATTATATCATCATTTGCATACATTCATAGGTAACCAAATCAACCAATTTGTTTATATTTCATGCTATTTAAATACCATCCAATTCACTTGTCAATTTCACAACCAAAGTATACCAAAATCATTATAACTTACATAAATTCAAAGTGCATAAACTCATCATTTTATCACATACTTCATACCCAAAAACTTACCAATTCAACATTCCATATTCAAACCATCACATAAGCATTATATACATCATATAACTTACCTATCAAACACATCATTTAGGCCAATTTAGAAGGCCATACATACCAATATTTATAAGCCAAATCTCATGGCTAGATATTCACATCACAAAATATACCAAAATACTTCTAGCTTATACATGCCATATACCATATATACAACTCTCAAAATGGTACCAAAATAGATGTTCGATAGTGTGAGTGAGTCGCTGACGATCCCTGAATTCGAGCTAACTTTATAACACTATAAAACAGAGAACATTTCACACAGTAAACTTTAAAGCTTAGTAAGTTCATGATATAACATATTTAACTCATCAATTAAAATATAATTCTATCAATTAGCTAACTCTTAATGCAACTCATCTCATCTTTCATTTACATAACCTTTCATCTACTTCATACTCAATATCATCAACCACATAGGTTCCGTGCATACCTGTATCATCACGTTCTTATCTATCACATTTATCACTTCGATGCTCGATGCACTACTTCATTCAATCATACTTGAACATTCAATGAACTCGCACACTTAGTGCCAATTAATTAGCCGAAGCTATAATAATATCACACACTTAGTTCCCGAACTTATATCGGTATCGCACATATAGTGCCATTTTTAATAGCCGTAGCTATTTCATTTCTCGCACACTTAGTGCCTCAAATTCGATTCACATTTCACATTCTCCAACTTCTTAATCTCATTTCTATTTATTTCATCACATACAAACATTATACAAACAATATGTATTATACACGAACTTACCTCGGATGTAAAAACAACGATATTAGTCAATCAATTGAGCACTTTGTTTTTGCCTCGATCGAGATTCGAATTTCTCCTTTCTTGATCTATATGTATTCAAAATTAACTCATTTAATCACCAACAAATTTAATTTAATACACAAACACATCTTTGGGCATTTTTAGTCCTTATTACACAAAACACCAAATATACAAAATTCATCAAAACCATGCCTTAGCCAAATTTTCATATGGTCCCTATCAGCCCATATTTATCATTTATTTCACATTTTAGTCCCTCAAAATCTCCTTTTTACAATTTAATCTAAATTACTCAAATTCATCAAAAATTCAAAGACAAAACTTAAAAATCTAATACATATCTTCCATTTACTATCATCAAGCTTTATAAAACTCACATTATCAACAATGGCACATATTAAAGTCATAATCAATTTCAGAAATTGAGGCATGGGCTTGATAGAAGTCTAAGCAACGATTACAAAAACGTAGAAATTATCAAAAACGGAACAAAACTCATACCTTAATCAAAGAAATCAATGGCTGAACCCTAGTTGAATCTTTTTCTTTCTTTTTTTATTTTGATTTTTGGCTAAACAAAGTGTTAATTTAACACCCCTTACCCGTACCTAAGACCGGACAAGGTACGAGGCATTACTATACATAAACAGGGCATTTCTGGAAAATACGGGTTATAAAATTTCATTTCAAATTAAAAACCAACCAAATAAAATCATATTTTCCTTATTATGGACCTACGAGGTCCAAAACATACAAAACTGGGAACTTAAGAAAATTTTTAGAAAATTTCTAGGTTTAAGCCTCACATGCCCATGTGGAGGCAATCCACATGCCCGTGTGCTTGGTACACGCCCGTGTCCCTTATCCGTGTTGAATTATTAGAATTTATTTTTCATTTCGAACCTATAGGGGTTTTCACACGGCCTAACATGCCCCTGTCCAAAAACCTGGGCATTCTGTTTATGACGTCATCATCTATCTAGGGGCACACGGCCAAGGCACACACCCGTGTGCAAGGCCGTGTCCACCACATGGTTGAGACAAATGGTCGTGTCTCTGCTCGTGTGTTTACTACCATGCAATTGACCTAAACTTTCTGGGTGCAGGGGACACACACTGCACGACACGCCTAAGGGGTTTGCCGTGTGTCACACACGGCCTAGACACATGCCCGTGTGTCTACTTGTGTGGACCTTTTTGGAGGCTACATTCCAAGCCAATAGTGACCCTCAACATCCTCACACATTTATAAACTTCAATGGCCTTTAACATGGCCTAAATATGCCCAAAGACCACCTTCACATAGCCTATTACATGTTAACCTCATCTCATTGGTTTTGCACATGCTAGGCTATCCGTTTTGTATTAAGGATGACCATTTCATCAACACATTTTAGACTTGGCTCGATTTATAACTCATTGCCAATTATGACCTAACCATCTCCAAGTGATTTGGACACATTTCACCTGTCCATTAATGATATACCACATTTAACCATCACATGAGCAATTTGAATATATACATGCACCATTAGTAGGTTACAACCTACATCAAGATGAGCCATGTCTTATGGTCATATACAAAATGAATAGGTATATCATTCAAGCCCTTACATTGGCAAACCAAATGACACATATAACAAAATGACCAAGAATCCTATACATGCCATCATAACAAAATAAAAGTTTCTATATACCAAAGCAGGACAAATCAATAGTGTGATGGATTCTCCAACCATCTTCCAATCCTCACGAGTCCACGAGCTTTGTAAGACAAGGGAAAGGAAATGGGGTAAGCATTTACATGCTTAATAAGTCCGAATAATAGGAAAGTAAACTTACCGGATATTTAGCATACAACCAAATTAGACATTCATTCCAACAGTATAGAATAATTTCCTATCACATGCACTCAATCATCAAGTTAGTATCATGTCATAACAATACAGCATTAGTCTTAGATGAGCTCATCAATTCAAGCATTTCTAGTCTCATTTCTCATTTTAATTTCGTTGAACTTCTAGGATTCTCGATGAATATCTCATTTATCATCAAATCATGCAAGTGATCATTTTAAATAAGCACTCCCGTGAACCTCACTCTCATGGAGGGATTACCGGTCCAGGCTAAATCCCCTGTAACATAAATTCAATGAGTATTGTTGGGATTACCAATCTAGGCTAAATCCCTTACAACGACAATTACTCCAATAAGCTCGAATCTGAATTACTAGTGCAGGCTAAATTCAGTCCTTATTCGTATTACCCACTCGGGCTAAATCCATAGTACACACATATTCGACGGGAGGTTCGGTCACTTAAAGAACACCCGTCCGAGCTGGATCCTTACCATACTGAGATCATTGGATTACCCATCTGGGCTAAATCCTTTTCTGCAACACATGCAAGATCTCATGTCATGTAAGCGGAAATTTATCCAGTGAATTTCCCTTTTTGTTCAATCGGGACAATTATCATCCTTTTCATTTTACACTACCACATTTCTTGGGTTATCATGAAATCAATATCTAAAATTATCATATATTTAAGAATATGTATTGTAAGCATATTTAAAGTTTACTCTGGGTTACACGAACTTACCTGGTAGTTGTTTCGGATTAGTATTTTGGTTAATTCGAAACCTTCCGTTTTTCACAGCCGACCTCGGGAATTGGTTTCTCAGGGTCTATATCAATAAAAATAAATTATTAATACCTCACATTGTTCATTTTCGACGTAAAACTCACCCTCGGGAAAAATGACCATTTTGCCCCTAACCTTTTATACTTTTTACAATTTAGTCTTATGGCTCGTATAATGAAATGCATGAAATTTCTTAGCTACCGAAGCCTAGAAAAATGTTTTTCATACTTATAAAAAGCCACATTTCCATTCATTTCACATTTTTCTACTCATTTTTACAACTTTTACAAATTGGTCCTTTAGGCCATTTCCATGAAAAACTACTTAGGAAAAGTTGTTTACCATCATTTAAACTCTCATATTCCTCCATAAATCATCAAAATAAAAGCATCTCATGCATGGGTAATTTTACAAACATTAACCCTAGCTTGAAATATGGGTAGAAATAGAGAGAGCATGTTACGAGGATCTCAAAATTACAAAGAATATTAAAAACGGGGCTAGGGAGCACTTACTATTGAGCTTGAAAATGTCGAAACCGTAGCTTATGGAGCTCTAGGAATTTCTGCAACCACAAGGAAGAAGATGGCTGATTTTAGCTTTCATTTTCCCTTTTTATTAAGATTATTACCGAATGACCAAAATGCCCCTCTTTACAAAACTTCCAAATTTTTCTATGTATGCCCATTTTTGTCCAAAAACTTAAAAATTGGGCAAATTTCTATTTAAGACCTTCTAATTAATAATCCAAAGAAATTTCATACAAATTCAATTTGGTCCCTAATTTCCAATTGGACACCTTACACTTAGAATTTCTTCATGAAACTTTAACACTTGATTATTTTCATATTTTAGACCTCAAAATAATCATAAAATAAATATTTTAACATTTGTGGTCCCGAAACTACTATTCCGACCAAGCCCAATTTTGGGATGTTACATTTCTTCCCTCCTTACGTACTTTTGTCCTCGAAAGTCTTACAGGTAAACAGATTCAGATATTGACTTCTCATGGTTTCTTCAGGTTCTCATGTGGCCTCTTCCACTCAGTGTCTATGCCATAAAAGCTTCACCAAGGCTATATTCTTGTTCCTCAACTGGTTGGCTTCTTGAGCCAGAATTTTAACCGATTCTTCACCATAGGTCATGTCCGGTCCTATCTCAACTTCCGTTGGTGAAATCACATGTCAGGGGTCCGGCCTATATCTTCTCAACATAGATACATGAAACACATCATGAATCCTTTCCAATTTGAAATGTAACACTAATCGGTAGGCTAGCTGTCCAACTTTTTCGGTAATCTCGTATGGTCCAATAAATCTTGGACTTAGTTTGCCTTTTCGACCAAATATCAAGACCTTTTTCTATAGAGACACTTTCAAAAACACTTTATCTCCAACTTGAAATTCAATCTCTTTTCTTTTCAAATCAGCATATGATTTTTGCCTATCCAACACTGCTTTCAAACAATCACGTATCACTTTAACCTTTTGTTTAGTTTCCTTAACTAAATCAACTCCAAGAACCTGACTTTTCTTGAGTTCTGTCCAATACAGTGGAGTTTGGCACTTTAGGCCATACAATGCCTCATAAGGTGCCATTTTCAAACTCATCTAGAAACTGTTGTTGTAGGCAAATTCTACCAAAGGTAAGTATTTTTCCCAACTACCCTAAAATTCGAGGATACAACACCGTAGCATGTCCTTGAAAGTCTGAATCGTCCGCTCAGATTGACCATCAGTCTTTGGGTGGAATGTCGTACTAAAACTCAACTTTGTACCCAAGGCTTCTTGTAATTTCTTTCAAAATCTCGAAGTGAATCTCGGGTCCCTATCTGAGATGATCGACAATGGTACTCCATGTAATCTCACAATTTTGGAAATGTACAAGTCGGCCAGTTTATCAAGAGAGTAATCTGTCTGTACTAGAATGAAGTGAGCTGACTTTGTTAGCCTATCAACCACAACCCAAACAACATCTTTATTTGTCAGGGTTAATGGCAGTCCAGTCACAAAATCCATGGTAATCCTGTCCCACTTCCATTCGCGGACTATCACATGCTATAACAAACCTGAAGGTACTTGGTGTGCAGCCTTGATTTGTTGACATATCAAGCATCTTGATACAAATTCGAAGATGTCTCTTTTCATGCCATTCCACCAATACATTTTCCTTAAATCATTGTACATTTTCCTTAGATAAGGTCGTCGTTTCTTGGTACACAAACCCTATCTCTGAACATCAAGCAACCATTGGAACTAATCCAAAAATCTGATTCAATGCCTGATTCGCATTTAGTTCTCTTGGCTTGTAAATCATTGTCATAAATCTGAGCATCACTGATTTCCTGAAGAAATACCGATCTAACTCTTAACTCTGCCAAGACTGATCCATTATCCAATAACGCCAACTGCGTGTTCAAAGCTCTCAAAGCAAATAAGGATTTTCTGCTTAGTGCATTGGCGACCACATTTGCCTTTCTTGGGTGATAATCAATTATCAGCTCATAATCTTTAATCAACTCTAACCATCTTCGTTGTCTCAGATTCAATTCCTTTTGAGTCATCAAATACTTCAAACTCTTGTGATCTGTGAATACACGGAAGTTTCACTATAAAAATTGTGTCTCCAAATCTTCAAGGCGAATACAATGGCAGCTAGCTCCAAGTCGTGTATTGGACAATTTTTCTCGTGCGATTTTAGTTGCCTCGAAGCATATGCTATCACCTTGCCCTCTTGCATAAGCACGCAACCCGGTTTATTTAAGGACACGTCACTATAGACCACAAATTCTTTTCCCAATTTGGGTTGCACTAAAACTGAAGCTTCGGTCAATACATCTTCAATTTCTTGAAACTCTACTGACACTTCTCTAACCACTCAAACTTAACATCTTTTTGCAGCAATCTCGTCAGAGGAGTCGTAATCATTAAAAATCCTTTTACGAAGCGTTGATGGTAATCGGCTAAGCCCAAAAAGCTTCTAACTTCAGTTACGTTCTTTGGTGGCTTCCAGTCAACAATGGCAGAAATCTTATTCGGATCAACTCGGATGCCATCACCTGACACAATGTGACCGAGGAATCCAACCTCTCGGAGCCAAAACTCACTCTTGCTAAATTTAGCATACAACTGTTTGTCCCGTAAGATCTGTAAAACTATTCTCATATGCTCCGCATGGTCAACCTCACCCTTGGAATAAATCAGGATGTCATCAATAAACACATCAATAAACTTGTCTAAGTATGGCCGAAATATCCTATTCATCAAGTCCATAAACACAGCCGGCGCATTTGTCAACCCAAAAGCCATTATAAGAAATTTGTAATGGCCATACCTCATTCTGAAAGTAGCCTTAGGCACGTCTAACTCTTTAACCCGTAACTGGTAGTAACCGGATCTCAGATCTATCTTAGAAAGCACCGTAACTCCCCTCAATTGATCAAACAAGTCGTTGATCCTTGGCAACGGATACTTGTTCTTGATGGTTACCTTGTTGAGTTGTTGATAATCTATACCTAATCTTATCGAACCATCTTTCTTCTTTACAAATAATATGAGAGCACCCTACGATGAAAAGCTTGGTCTTGCAAACCCTTTATCGGTCAATTCTTGCAACTATGCTTTTAACTATTTCAACTCGGTTGGTGCCATCCTATACGGGGCAATAGAAATAGGAGCTGTTCCAGGCACTAGCTCAATACCAAATTCTACCTCTAACAGGAGGTAAACTGGGCAACTCTTCCGAAAACACATCTGGGTACTCGTATACTATCGACACCGACTCAATCCTTAACTCAGATTCCTTAAAGTTCAGTACAAAAGCAAGGTAAGCTTCATACCCCTTTCTCATATACCTTTGAGCCTTCTTTGAAGTAATCACAACCGGTGGTGTATTTAACTCACTTGAATCAACTCAGAGAATTTCACCATCTGAGCATTTCAATTCAATATATTTTCTACTACAATTTACAATGACATCATGCACAACCAACCAATCTATGCCAAGTATTACATCAAACTTGTCAAAGGGAAAAAGCATAAGGTTAGCCAGAAAACAATAACCTTAGATCGTTAAAGGAAAATTCTTACAAACCTTATCTACTAATACAGACTTGCCTAGAGGGTTCGACACCTTAATCACAAACTCCGTAGGTTCTACAGACATATTCATGCTAGACACCAATTTCATGCAAATATATGAATGGGTCGGTCCTGGGTCAATCAAGGCAATAACATGTTCATTATGAAGAGAGAATGTACCCGTAATGACATTAAGAATAAAGACTTCCTCTCTAGTGCGTATCGCGTAAGTTCTCGCTGAGGCTCAAGCCTCAGATCTTGTAGTAGTATCCTTGGTAACATTTCTACCGCCACTTGTACTTCCAGGATGTCGTGGTGGTTTACCTCGGGAATTAGGAGCATTTGACTTTGGGGCTAAATCCACCTCTTTAACAACTCGCTCCGGGTAGTCTTTAAGGAAGTGGTCAAGAGAAACACATCTATAGCATGCACCACTCCTCTTTCGACACTCCCCAAAGTGGAATTTGTTGCAGCTTTCACACCTCGACTTTTGATCATCCATACTTCCCACACTAGTTACCTTAGGGGAAGAGGACTTTGGGTTATGTCATTTAGAGCTTCTTGCTCTACCCGAATATCCCACTGATGCAGTGGAGCGCTCTTGTTAACTCTTCAATTTCTTCATAGGGAAAGAGTGCGTTCTACTGCTAGATTTTTTACTCCAAATTTGAGCTTCTCTCTTTGCTTGCTTTTTTTCATTGTTTAGCTCTTCGGCTTTCTTGGCCTGATCATCTAGTGCTTACACATTTATGTCTCTGATTGGACCCACTCCGTTGCATACTGACTTAACCTTACGAATTCCCTCTCATATTCTGACACGTTCTTATTTCCTTATTTGAGTTCTAGGAACTCTTTTTGTTTCGAGTCTAAGAATCTTTGACTGATGTATTTCTTTTTAAACTCAGCTTGGAAGAACTCCCATGTAATATCTTCCTTCGGTACCACTGAAGACATAGTCTTCCACTAGTGATATGCAATATCTTTTAGAAGAGATACAACACACTTTAAACATTCCTTAGGTGTACATGACAACTCATCCAAAACTCGCATAGTGTTCTCGAGCCAGAACTCAGCTCGTTCAGCATCATCATCGACCTTAGCTCTAAACTCTTCAGCCCCATATTTTCTAAGTTTATCCACTGGAGCCTTATCAATTCTCACGAGTGCCATACCTTGTGGCACTTCTCCATCAGGTCGAGTAGGAGGTGGGGGAGGTTGTGGTATATTGAGGCGGTTTCTTAAATAATCCCCAAACCATTCATCCATCATCTTGAAGAAGGCAGCTCTTGCCTCTTCTCGGCCCTCGGACATAGACCTTCTACTACTGCCAGAAATGGCTCAACGTACAGGAGCAGGAGCATAGCTCTCAGCTCCCTCAGACTCATCTTGGGCTTGATTGGAAGACATTTACTATCTTCAAATACAATTAAAAAGGGTTAGGAGATGTCACACTATAATAACTTGTATAATGGCATGTATAGCTAGACTCATTACGTGCTTCGTTAGTCTGAGAATCGACTAAACCATAGCTCTAATACCACTAAATGTAACACCTCTTACCAGTACCCGAGACCGGAAAAGGTACGAGGCATTACTATACATAAACAGGGCATTTTCGAAAAATACGGGTTATAAAATTTCATTTCAAATTAAAAAACAACCAAATAAAATAATATTTTCCTTATTATGGACCTACGAGGTCCAAAACATACTTTAAAAATGATCCGGTACAAAACAGAGAACTAGAGAAAATTTTTAGAAAATTTCTAGGTTTAAACCTCATACGCCCGTGTGGAGGCAATGCACACGCCCGTATGCTTAGGACACGCCCTGTCCCTTATCTGTGTTGAATTATTGGAATTTCTTTTTCATTTAGAACCTACAGGGGTTTTCACATGGCTGAGCACACGCCCGTGTCCCTCACATGGCCTAGACACGCCCGTGTCATTGCCCGTGTCCAAAAACCTGGGCATTCTGTTTATGACTTCATCATCTATCTAGGGGCACATGGCCAAGGTACACACCCGTGTACAGGGCCGTGTCCACCACACGGTTGAGACACACAGCCGTGTCTCTAGCTGTGTGTTTACTACCATGCAACTGGCCTAAACTTTCTAAGTGCAGGGGACACACAGTTGCGCGACACGCCCAAGGGGCTGGCCGTGTGTCACACACGGCCTAGACACATGCCTGTGTGGACATTTTTGGAGGCTACATTCCAAGCCAGTAGTCACCCTCAACATCCTCACACATTTATAAACTTCAATGGCATTTAACATGGCCTAAATATGCCCAATGACCACCTTCACATAGCCTATTGCATGTTAACCACATCTCATTGGTTTTGCACATGCTAGGTTATCCTTTTTGTATTAAAAATTACCATTTCATCAACACATTTTAGACTTGGCTCATTTTATAACTCATTGCCAATTATGACCTAACTATCTCCAAGTGATTTGGACACATTTCACCTATCCATTCATGATATACCACATTTAACCATCACATGAGCAATTTGAATATATACATGCACCATTAGTAGGTTACAACCTACATCAAGATGAGCCATGTCTTATGGTCATATACAAAATGAATAGGTATATCATTCAAGCCCTTACATTGGCTAACCAAATGACACATATAACAAAATGACCAAGAATCCTATACATGCCATCATAACAAAATAAAAGTTTCTATATACCAAAGCATGACAAATCAATAGTGTGATGGATTCTCCAACCGTCTTCCAATCCTCACGAGTTCACGAGCTCTGTAAGACAAGGGAAAGGAAATGGGGGAAAGCATTTACATGCTTAGCAAGTCTGGATAACAGGAAAGTAAACTTACCGGATATTTAGCATACAACCAAATTAGATATTCATTCTAACAATATAGAATAATTTCCTATCACATGCACTCAATCATCAAGTTAGTATCATGTCATAACAATATAGCATTAGTCTTAGATGAGCTCATCAATTCAAGCATTTCTAGTCTCATTTCTCATTTTAATCTCGTTGAACTTTTAGGATTCTCGATGGATATCTCATTTATCGTCAAATCATGTAAATGGTCATTTTAAATACGCACTCCCGTGAACCTCACTCTCACGGCGGGATTACCAGTCCAGACTAAATTCCCTTAACATATATTCAAGGAGTATTGTCAGCATTACCAATCCAGGTTAAATCCCTTACAATGATAATTACTCCAATAAGTTCGGATCTAAATTACCAGTCCAGGCTAAATTCAGTCCTTATTCGTATTACCCATCCGGGCTAAATCCATAGTGCACACATATTCGTCGGAAAGTTCGACCACTTAAGGAACACTCGTCCAGGCTGGATCCTTACCATACTGAGATCATTGGATTACCCGTCCGTGCTAAATCCTTTTCTGCAACACATGTAGAATCTCATGTCATGTAAGCGAAAATTTATCCATCAGATTTCTCTTTTTGTTCAATCGGGACAATTATCATCCTTTTCATTTTACACTACCACATTTCATGGGTTATCATGAAATAAATATCTAAAATTATCATACATTTAAGAATATGTATTTAAAGTATATTTAATGTTTACTCTGGGTTACACGAACTTACCTGGTAGTCGTTTCGGATTAGTATTTTTGTTATTTCGAAACCTTCCGTTTTCCACAGTCGACCTCCGAAATTGGTTCCTCGGGGTCTATATCAGTAAAAATAAATTATTAATACCTCACATTGTTCAATTTCAGCCTAAAACTCACCCTCAGGCAAAATAACCATTTTGCCCCTAGCCTTTTACACTTTTTACAATTTAGTCTATGGCTCGTATAATGAAATGCATGAAATTTCTTGGCTACCGAAGCCTAGCCAAATGTTTTTAATACTTATAACAGCCCACATTTCCTTTCATTTCACATTTTTCTACCCATTTTTACAACTTTTACAAATTGGTCCCTTAGGCCATTTCTATGAAAAACTACTTAGTAAAAGTTGTTTACCATGCTTTAAACTCTCATATTCCTCTATAAATCATCAAAAGAAAAGCATCTCATGCATGGGTAATTTTCTAAACATGAACCCTAGCTTGAAATATGGGTAGAAATAGGGAGAGCATGTTACGAAGATCTCAAAATTACAAAGAACATTAAAAACGGGGCTAGGGAGCACTTACTATTGAGCTTGAAAATGTCAAAACCCTAGCTTATGGAGCTATAGGAATTTCGGCAGCCACAAGGAAGAAGATGACTGATTTTAGCTTTCACTTTCCTTTTTTATTAAGTTTATTACCAAATGACCAAAACGCCCCTCTTTACAAAACTTCTAAAATTTTCTATGTATGCCCATTTTTGTCCAAAAACTTAAAAATTGGGAAAATTCCTATTTAAGACCTTCTAATTAATAATCCAAAGCAATTTCATACAAATTACTTCTAGAACCCAAGTTTTACAATTTATTCAATTTGGTCCCTAATTTCCAATTGGACACCTTACACTTAGAATTTCTTCATGAAACTTTAACACATGCTTATTTTCATATTCTAGACCTTAAAATAATCATAAAATAAATATTTTAACTTCAGATTTGTAGTCCTGAAACTACTATTCTGACGAGGCCTAATTTTGGGATGTTACAGTTAATGACCTTATTTTCATTTGTATTTTATTTTTATTAACATTATTAATTAGTTTACCATAATAACCTTATTATTATCATTTAAAATTCCATTAACTAATGCCCAGCAATGTCATTTAATTAAAATCATGGTCTATTTGCATCATAAGGACCTCACATCTAAGAAGACACATCAATTAAGCCATTATTCAAATAGTAGGCCACTTTTACACTTTATGCGATTTGGTCCTTTTGCAAATTAAGCACACAAATGATCAAATTTTTATACGAAATTTTCAAACATACTAATTCACATATAATAAGCACGAAAAATATTATTAAAATATTTTTCAGACTCGAATTTGTGGTCCCAAAACAACTATTCTGGTTAGGGTCTAAACTGGGCTGTTACATTTTGGACTCTTGTGAATCAGTTGCTCTAATTAATTTTTTATTGATGAAAAACAAATAGCATGAAGTAGAGAAAATGGCCTGAATTGAGCAAATAAAGAGGAAGGATGGACAAGCCCAAGAGAGCAGCCCAAACCATACCATCTTGCTGAAAAAATTAGCTAAATTTATCTTATTTTAACACTTACAAAATAACCCTTAAAGTCTCCTTAATTGCCATTCAAACCCCCTCCCATTTTCTTGCAATTAATTTCTAGCCACAAGCTAAAAATAGTGAGTCCATTCAAACATTCATCCCACCTAGCATGGTCGATCATGTGAAGGGGGATTCCATGCTATTTTAGCTAACTTGAGTTGCTAAATTCAAGTATAAATAGCCTCTTTCACTTTCTCATTCAACACACCTCTCATCTTTCATTCATTTCTACTCCATTTCTCTTTTTCACTCTCTTGTCTTCCCATTTCTAATCTTCCTTCCTTTTCTCGATTTCTCCTATTGAAAAAGAGATAGCACGCCCCTTGGAGTAGTGACAATAAAGCATTCATGAAGGCTTTTGATTGGTAGAACGAGCAAAGAAGAAGAACAACGCACTAGTCTGGCTTTCGAAAATCACCGAGATTTCTTTTCGAGTTCCCTTCTCTTATTCTTTTCAGTTTATTTTGTGATCATGAATATGAATACTCGTTATGTTGATGTTCCTAATTTAATTATAATGACTTAAATATTAGTTGTGTTAGATTAATTACATTCTATCGACTTAATTTATTAAAATCATGTTTGTTTTGTTATAGGCCTTGGTAATTTATTCAGTTAAATAAAATCATGCCCATGCTACACTTGCATTATAATTGTAAGGTAAAAGATGAATTAATTATCAATTGGATTGAAATTATAATTAATTGACACAATATTTGATTGGTGCATGTTTAATCTTCTAAGTTAGCTGAGGGTTAAATATAGCAGATATATTGAACAATGTAATCGCCTTGCATAACTTATAAGGTTGTTGTGATTTTAATATAGGAATATATTTAATTCACTCTGTCTTATTCTTGCTTATGAAAATTGATTGATTAGTCTAGCATAGAAATATGTTTTGAAATATTTATAAATTTAATAAGCTTGTGTGTTAACAAAATACCTAGTTGCCATGAAATTATTCGTAACAACATGAACATAGTTTTAATAAATCTAAGTTAAAGAATAAATTTGATTTAACACATTTATGTCATATTGATTAAAATCGATTTTTAGAAATTGTTCATTTTGAATTTTATTGTCTTAGTTAATCACTTAGTTAATTTTTAGTTTTTATATCACCTTTTTCAAATCAACATATTTTTCCTCACCAAATTGTTTAATTTTACATTTCATAAATCTTAGCTTGTACATTCCATGTGGGTGCGATAACTTGACATTCTTGTTACTTTATTACTTGATAAAATTTTGTAAACTTGCACATTTCCGTTGTCTCAAGTTTTTGGCATTGTTGCCGGGGACTGTTTTAAAAGACGTTATCTGTGAAATTGTTAATTTTGCATTTTGGTCTAATTTTTTCTGTTAAATTTTAATTTCATTATTTTTTGTGATTGTTTAAGGTGTTTATGAGTATTGATCCAATTATCCACTTACTCCCTGTACATCCTGAAATAGAATGGACTTTCAGACAAAGAAGAAGACAAGCAGCTTAAAGAAGGACTGAAGCGATAAATTTCGAGAATCAAAACCAAAACCAAGGAAATAAAGCAAATCATGCTCAAAACCCTATCCTTATTACCGATGATAGGGATGGATCCTTAAGATGGTATGTTGTGCCACTGTTTCATGAGCTTAATTCGAGTATTAGGAGACTCGAAATTGAGGCACAGCAATTCGAGCTGAAGCTAGTCATGTTCCAAATGCTTCAGACAGTGGGCTAATTTAGTGGAATGCCTACTAAAGATCTTCACCTTCACTTCAGATTGTTTATAGAGGTGAGTGATCCCATCAAATTAGATGGAGTACCTAAAGATTAAAGTTATTCTATATTCACTAAGGGACAGAGCTCGAGCCTAGTTGAACTTATTGCCATTAGATTCCATTACCACATAACAAGAGTTAGCGGAACAATTCCTTATGAAATATTTCCCACCTAGAAAGAATGCTAAGTTGCAAAATGAGATCACTACTTTCTAATAGATATATGACGATTCCTTGTATGAGGCATGGGAAAGATTTAAAGAATTGTTATGAAAATACCCTCACCATGGAATTTCATATTGCATCCAAACAGAGACATTCTACAATGGTCTCAATGCTTACAAGAGGATGGTAATAGATGTTTCTGCTAATGGTGCTCTCCTTTCTAAGTCGTAAAGTGAGGATTATGAAATCATTGAGAGAATTGCCAACAATAATTACCAATAGCCAACCAATGGAGTAGCTTCAAGATGAGTCGCAAGAGTACATGAAGTGGATGCCCTCACTTCACTTGCAGCTCAGGTATCTTCGATATCCTCAGTGTTTAAAAAAATTACTACTAATGGGTTTACAATGTTGTAGCTCAGTCACCCAATCAATTCAAGAATATAGCATGTGAATAGTATGGGGAAGGGCACTTGTTCAGAGATTGCCCATCAAACCATGTAACGCCCCCACGCCCGAAACCGTCACCGGAGTCAAGCTTGAGGTGTTACTAAACTTATCTTACCTTTTAAACAACTCTAAACCACTTATTTTAATTTTCGGAATAAACTATTTTTCTGCGTCATAGCTGCTTAAAAATGCATTTCTTGAGTTTCAAAACTCGAAATTAAGATCCGTAAATTTTTCCTGAAACTAGACTCATATATCTATCTACTAATTTTTTTCTAGAATTTTTGACTTAGCCAATTCGTACAGTTTATTAGTTAAAGTTACCCCTGTTTTAGAAGTTGACTGTACTGACCTCTACTTACTACGAACCACTTTTCTCCCTATAAAAAATCAATACAACTATTCCGTTTATTTCTATTAAAATTAGATTCAATAAGGATTCTAACCATATAAATTAAACCACCTAATTATTTTTTTACAATTTATGGTGAATTTCAAAAGTTGAAACAGGGGATCTAGAAATTGCTCTGACCCTGTTTCACTAAAACTCAGATATCTCATAAAATATAATACCTTTACCTGTTTTGCTTATTCCATAAGAAAATAGACATAATAAGCTTTAATTTCATATATTATTCATCTTAAAAATATGTTTACACAAATTTTAGTGATTTTTCAAAGTCACGTCATTTCTGTTATTTGAATCTGTTTTTAGGTTACTTTCACATTTTTCATAATTTTCATGTGATAACCACCATTCAATCATACATATTAATAAACATGCATATCATCGGCCATTTTTATTAGCTAGTCTCTAGCAAGCATTTACACATCATTCATTGTTCATATTATACCAAAGATAGCTAAGTTTCTATACATGCCATACACAAAACTAAACGTCTAACTATACCAATGTGATTCCTTCGATAGTGTGATTGGGTCTCCGACGTTTCCTTCGATCCCCGAGTGGCTTGATAAAAACTATAAGAAAAGAAAATAAAGAGAGTAAGCACTAGGCTTAGTAAGCTTACAAGCAAATAAATTACAACATTCAGCATAATGAATGATTATACATAATGTCACCTAGCCTCATAAACTTTCTTTACTTCTCATTTTCTACCTTCTTCTTTACTTACTTACCTTCTTTCTTACGACCTTTCACTATTCATAAATATAATCTACCTTCCCTTTTGCTGATAATTCACTGTAATTTAACGTGTACAATGACCCATTGAACCACTCGGAATACTAAGGATACCGGGTCGTTCTCGTCTATCAATATCTCGCCAATGCCATGTCTTCGACATGGACTTACATGAATTATTCTGTCTCCAATGCCATATATATATAATATGGGCTTACATGGCTCATTCCTATCTCCAAAGCCATATAACTGATATGGACTTACATGGCTCATTTTCTGTCTCTGTCTGTCACAACCCCAATATCCTAATATTCCTAAGGTTCAAACAGGGCTTCCTAATGCTTTTTCTCTGTCACTTCGCCTTTAATTCGACTTTAAATATCCTCATAAAATAAGTATATAAATTCTGGAAATTAACAATAATAATGTGAAATAAAAGAACATTGCATTTATTTACTGTAAACTTACCTCGTATGCAAAAATAGCTACTTTTACCATTTCGTCCACAACTTGGTATTTTCTCCATTTTAGCTTTGAATTTCAGTTTTCCTTGCTCTATCATTTAAAATATAGTCTAATTAGGACTCACATTATTCAAATTGACTCAAAATCATATTTTGGAAAAATTACAATTTTGCCCCTAAACTTTTGCATATTTACACTTTTGCCCCAAAGCTCGTAAATTAAACTTCAGCCTATTTCTTATGTTTCATGACATGCTGGTCATTTTTCCTTCTATGGCAGCATCAAATTCATACTCTAACAAGCACTTATGACTATTAGGTATTTTTACCAATTAAGTCCTTTTACTCGCTTTTTGCTTAAAACCGAGTAGTACAAATTGTCTAACATAATTTAAAACCTCATATTCTATCATAAAACACCAAAATACACAAATTTCACCTATGGGTATTTTTCCAAATATGAACCCTAACTTAAATTATTGCTAGCATAAGCTTTATCGAGCTACTGGGACTCCGAAAACGTAAAGAACATTAAAAACGGGGCTTGGAATCACTTACTATTGAGCTTGGAAAGCTTGAAAACCCTAGCCATGGCTTCCCCCATGCTAATTTCGGCCTCCATGAAGAAGATGAGCAAAATTGGCTTTTAATTTTGTATTTTAATTCATTTTACCCCTAAATGACCAAAATGCCCTTACTACTAAACTTTCAAAAATTCCTTCCATGTCCTAATTTTGTCCATGAACTTAAAATTGGTCAAATTGCTATTTAAGACCTCCTAATTAATATTCTAATTCAATTTTATGCAAAATACTTCTAGAACACAAGTTTTGCAATTTATTCAATTTAGTCCCTAATTTCAAATTAAGTACTTTATGCATAGAATTTCTTCACGAACTTTTCACACAATCATGCAAACATATCATAGACCTCAAAATAATAATAAAATAAATTTTTCTACCTCGGATTTGTGGTTTCGCAACCACTGTTCCGTTTAGGCCCTATTTCGGGATGTTACATTTCTCCCCCCCTTTAGGGATTTTCGTCCCCCAGAAAATCTTACCGTGAAGAGATTTGGGCACTGTTTTCACATAGCCTCTTCGAGTTCCCATGTAGCCTCGTCTACCCCATGTAGTCTGACTATCTTTGAAATATACAACTCGGCCAACTTGTCAAGTGAAAAATCCATACGAACTGGGATAAAATGAGCCGACTTCGTTAACTTATCAATCACAACCCATACTTTGCATCTTTCTTTCTTTCTGTAAACGGCAATCTGTCACAAAATCTATAATAACTCGATTCCATTTCCACTCAGGGACTAGCACAGGCTGCAATAAACACGAAGGTACGATGTTCGGCCTTTTACTGCCGATGGATCAAACATCTAGAAACAAACTCAAATGTCCTTTTATTCCTACCCACCAAGACATTTTCTTCAAATCATTATACATCTTTGTACTACGGATGAATAGACAAAAAAACTACTATGTGCTTCTGTAAGATCTTTCGAATAAGCTCATCATTCTTCTAAGACACACATACACGGGTGATAATCAATCACTAGCTCATAATCTTTAATCAACTCTAGCCATCTTCTTTGCTTCAATTTCAAACTTTTGTGATCGGTGAATATGTGGCACTTCTCACCGCATACAAATGATGTCTCCAAATCTTCAACGCAAAAATAATGGCGGCTAGCTCTAAATCATGTGTCCGATAGTTCTTCTCATGTGGCTTTAGCTATCTAGAGGCATAAGCAATTACCTTCCCTTCCCGCATAAGTACACAACCAAGTCCATTCATAGACGCATCATTTGTAAATCACAAACTCCTTACACGGTTCTCGTTGTACTAAAACAGAGCTTTAGTCAATAATGCTTTTAACTTGTCAAAACTCGGTTGACACTTCTCAATCCATTCAAACTTGATATCCTTTCGCAGAAATCTTGTCAACTGGGTAGCTATCATGGAAAATCCTCTACAATATCCAAGCAAGACCAAGAAAACTTCTAACTCGATACATTTCTAGGAGGCTTCCAATCAACAATGGTGAAATCTTGCTAGGATCAACCTTAATACCTTCACCTAGTCCGGAAAAGCAGTCTTGGGACATCGACTCTTTAACTGCAGAATCGATAGTATCAGGATCTCAAATCTATCTTGGAGAACACAAGAGCTCCTTTATTTCAATTCCAGAATTCCTTTCTCTCTCGGTCAATAAACCCCGATCGATGTACTACTTTTACGAAATTCCTCCTGAAAGAAATCCCAAGTGACCTCTCCTTTGGTACAACTCGATACAAGTGTCTTCCACCAAAGTAGTAGGTTGAGTCTCTAAGAAGTGATATTACACATTTCATACATTCCTCGGGTGTACAAGATAATTCATCAAAGACGCTGATAGTACTTTCTAACCAAAATTTTCTCTTTCTGCATCATCATGTTTTGTTGCTCGGAACTCTTTCGCCCCTTGTTTCCGATTCTATCAATGGTGGCTTTTCTCTTATCATTGTACCGTGGATCGGGAAGCTTGAGCTACATGGGTAGCCCGAGAGTCATGAGGGGGTGGAGGTCTAACTACAGATTCGCATTTAACGAACTCGGCAAACCAATTATTCAAAGCTTGGAAGAGAGCTTTCGAGTCACTCCTCCACGATTAATCTATTCATCGCCTATTCTCAGATGGCGCTACCCCTTCCGTGGAGCAGGCGCATTACTTTCTACATCATCATCACCAGCTCGCTCGGGATCCATTACAATAAAACAAAATATTTAAAAATCGTCAGGAGTCGTCACACTATCAAAATACATGTATGGCATGTATAGCTAGACATTTAATCACACTAACTGTTCCGAGAACTGACTAAACCTGCTCTGATACCAATAAATGTAACACCCCCACGCCCGAAACCGTCACCGGAGTCAAGCTTGAGGTGTTACTAAACTTATCTTACCTTTTAAACAACTCTAAACCACTTATTTTAATTTTCAGAATAAACTATTTTTCTGCGTCATAGCTGCTTAAAAATTCATTTCTTGAGTTTCAAAACTCGAAATTAAGATCCGTAAATTTTTCCTGAAACTAGACTCATATATCTATCTACCAATTTTTTTCTAGAATTTTTGACTTAGCCAATTCGTACAGTTTATTAGTTAAAGTTACCCCTGTTTCAGAAGTTGACTGTACTGACCTCTACTTACTACGAACCACTTTTCTCCCTATAAAAAATTAATACAACTATTCCGTTTGTTTCTATTAAAACTAGATTCAATAAGGATTCTAACCATATAAATTACACCACCTAATTATTTTTTTACAATTTATGGTGAATTTCAAAATTTGAAACAGGGGATCTAGAAATTGCTCTGACCCTGTTTCACTAAAACTCAGATATCTCATAAAATATAATACCTTTACCTGTTTTGCTTATTCCATAAGAAAATAGACATAATAAGCTTTAATTTCATATATTATTCATCTTAAAAATATGTTTACACAAATTTTAGTGATTTTTCAAAGTCACGTCATTTCTGTTATTTGAATCTGTTTTTAGGTTACTTTCACATTTTTCATAATTTTCATGTGATAACCACCATTCAATCATACATATTAATAAACATGCATATCATCGGCCATTTTTATTAGCTAGTCTCTAGCAAGCATTTACACATCATTCATTGTTCATATTATACCAAAGATAGCTAAGTTTCTATACATGCCATACACAAAACTAAACGTCTAACTATACCAATGTGATTCCTTCGATAGTGTGATTGGGTCTCCGACGTTTCCTTCGATCCCCGAGTGGCTTGATAAAAACTATAAGAAAAAGAAAATAAAGAGAGTAAGCACTAGGCTTAGTAAGCTTACAAGCAAATAAATTACAACATTCAAACATAATGAATGATTATACATAATGTCACCTAGCCTCATAAACTTTCTTTACTTCTCATTTTCTACCTTCTTCTTTACTTACTTACCTTCTTTCTTACCTGACCTTTCACTATTCATAAATATAATCTACCTTCCCTTTTGCTGATAATTCACTGTAATTTAACGTGTACAATGACCCATTGAACCACTCGGAATACTAAGGATACCGGGTCGCGTTCGCTCATCAATATCTCGCCAATGCCATGTCTTTGACATGGACTTACATGAATTATTCTGTCTCCAATGCCATATATATATAATATGGGCTTACATGGCTCATTCCTATCTCCAAAGCTATATAACTGATATGGACTTACATGGCTCATTTTCGTCTCCGTCCGTCTGTCAACCCCAATATCCTAATATTCCTAAGGTTCAAGCAGGGCTTCCTAATGCTTTTTCTCTGTCACTTACTTTAATTCGACTTTAAATATCCTCATAAAATAAGTATATAAATTCTGAAATTAAAAATAATAATGTGAAATAAAAGAACATTGCATTTATTTCATCAGAACTTACCTCGTATGCAAAAATAGTTACTTTTACCATTTCGCCCACAACTTGGTATTTTCTCCATTTTAGCCCGAATT
This sequence comes from Gossypium anomalum, assembly GCA_025698475.1. Lineage (NCBI taxonomy): Eukaryota > Viridiplantae > Streptophyta > Magnoliopsida > Malvales > Malvaceae > Gossypium > Gossypium anomalum. The sequence continues at coordinate 16,522,739 of CM046963.1, read as the reverse complement.
TCAGTTTTCCTTGCTCTATCATTTAAAATATAGTCTAATTAGGACTCACATTATTCAAATTGACTCAAAATCATATTTTGGAAAAATTACAATTTTGCCCCTAAACTTTTGCATATTTACACTTTTGCCCCAAAGCTCGTAAATTAAACTTCAGCCTATTTTCTTATGTTTCATGACATGCTGGTCATTTTTCCTTCTATGGCAGCATCAAATTCATACTCTAACAAGCACTTATGACTATTAGGTATTTTTACCAATTAAGTCCTTTTACTCGCTTTTTGCTTAAAACCGAGTAGTACAAATTGTCTAACATAATTTAAAACCTCATATTCTATCATAAAACACCAAAATACACAAATTTCACCTATGGGTATTTTTCCAAATATGAACCCTAACTTAAATTATTGCTAGCATAAGCTTTATCGAGCTCTAGGGACTCAAAACGTAAAGAACATTAAAAGCGGGGCTTGGAATCACTTACTATTGAGCTTGGAAAGCTTGAAAACCCTAGCCATGGCTTCCCCATGCTAATTTCGGCCTCCATGAAGAAGATGAGCAAAATTGGCTTTTAATTTTGTATTTTAATTCATTTTACCCCTAAATGACCAAAATGCCCTTACTACTAAACTTTCAAAAATTCCTTCCATGTCCTAATTTTGTCCATGAACTTAAAATTGGTCAAATTGCTATTTAAGACCTCCTAATTAATATTCTAATTCAATTTTATGCAAAATACTTCTAGAACACAAGTTTTGCAATTTATTCAATTTAGTCCCTAATTTCAAATTAAGTACTTTATGCATAGAATTTCTTCACGAACTTTTCACACAATCATGCAAACATATCATAGACCTCAAAATAATAATAAAATAAATTTTTCTACCTCGAATTTGTGGTTTCGCAACCACTGTTCCGTTTTAGGCCCTATTTCGGGATGTTACATTTTCTCCCTTTAGGGATTTTCGTCCCAGAAAATCTTACCGTGAAGAGATTTGGGTACTGTTTTCACATAGCCTCTTCGAGTTCCCATGTAGCCTCGTCTACCCCATGTAGTCGACTATCTTTGAAATATACAACTCGCCAACTTGTCAAGTGAAAAATCCATACGAATCGGGATAAAATGAGCCGACTTCGTTAACTTATCAATCACAACCCATACCGCATCTTTTTTCGGTGTAAACGACAATCTGTCACAAAATCTATAATAACTCGATTCCATTTCCACTCGGGGACTAGCACAGCTGCAATAAACTGAAGGTACACGATGTTCGGCCTTTACTACTTGATGAGATCAAACATCTAGAAACAAACTCAAATGTCCTTTTTATTCCTACCCACCAAGTACATTTTCTTCAAATCATTATACATCTTTGTACTACTGGATGAATAGACAAAAACTACTATGTGCTTCCTGTAAGATCATTCAAATAAGCTCATCATTCTTCGGTACACATACCCTGGGTGATAATCAATCACTAGCTCATAATCTTTAATCAACTCTAGCCATCTTCTTTGCTTCAATTTCAAACTTTTGTGATCAGTGAATATGTGGCACTTCTCACCGTACAAATGATGTCTCCAAATCTTCAACGCAAAAATAATGGCGGCTAGCTCTAAATCATGTGTCGGATAGTTCTTCTCATGTGGCTTTAGCTATCTAGAGGCATAAGCAATTACCTTCCCTTCCTGCATAAGTACACAACCAAGTCCATTCATAGACGCATCACTGTAAATCACAAACTCCTTACTGGTTACGGTTGTACTAAAACAGAGCTTTAGTCAATAATGCTTTTAACTTGTCAAAACTCGGGTTGACACTTCTCAATCCATTCAAACTTGATATCCTTTCGCAGAAATCTTGTCAACGGGGTAGCTATCATGGAAAATCCCTCTACAATATCCGGCAAGACCAAGAAAACTTCTAACTTCTGATACATTTCTAGGAGGCTTCCAATCAACAATGGCTGAAATCTTGCTAGGATCAACCTTAATACCTTCACCTAGTCCGAGAACAGGATCTTGGGACATCCGACTCTTTAACTCACAACTCGATAGTATCAGGATCTCAAATCTATCTTGGAGAACACAAGAGCTCCTTTATTTCAATTCAGAATTCCTTTCTCTCTCGGTCAATAAACCACGATCGATGTACTTTTACGAAATTCTCTCTGAAAGAAATCCCAAGTGACCTCTCCTTTGGTACAACTGATACAAGTGTCTTCCACCAGTAGTAGGCTGAGTCTCTAAGAAGTGATATTACACATTTCATACATTCCTCGGGTGTACAAGATAATTCATCAAAGACGCTGATAGTACTTTCTAACCAAAATTTTGCTCTTTCTCGCATCATCATGTTTTGTTGCTCGGAACTCTTCGCCCCTTGTTTCCGATTCTATCAACTCGGTGGCTTTTCTCTTATCATTGTACTGTGGTGGGAAGCTTGAGCTACATGGGTAGCCCGAGAGTCATGATGGGGTGGAGGTCTAACTACCGGATTCGTGACGCAACGAACTCGGCAAATCAATTATTCAAAGCTTGGAAGAGAGCTTTCGAGTCACTCCTCCACGATTAATCAGCATCGCCTATTCTCGGATGGCGCTACCCCTTTCATGAGCAGCGCATTACTTTCTACATCATCATCACCAGCTCGCTCGGGATCCATTACAATAAAACAAAATATTTAAAAATCGTCGTCGAGTCGTCACACTATCAAAAATAGGTATGGCATGTATAGCTAGACATTTACTCACACTAACTGCTCCGAGAACCGACTAAACCTGCTCGATACTAATAAATGTAACGCCCCACGCCTTGAAACCGTCACCGGAGTCAAGCTTGAGGTGTTACTAAACTTATCTTACCTTTTAAACAACTCTAAACCACTTATTTTAATTTTTGGAATAAACTATTTTTCTGCGTCATAGCTGCTTAAAAATTCATTTCTTAAGTTTCAAAACTCGAAATTAAGATCCGTAAATTTTTCCTGAAACTAGACTCATATATATATCTACCAATTTTTTTCTAGAATTTTTGACTTATCCAATTCGTACAGTTTATTAGTTAAAGTTACCCCTGTTTCAGAAGTTGACTGTACTGACCTCTACTTACTACGAACCACTTTTCTCCCTATAAAAAATTAATACAACTATTCTGTTTGTTTCTATTAAAACTAGATTCAACAAGGATTCTAACCATATAAATTACACCACCTAATTATTTTTTTACAATTTATGGTGAATTTCAAAAGTTGAAACAGGGGATCTAGAAATTGCTCTGACCCTGTTTCACTAAAACTCAGATATCTCATAAAATATAATACCTTTACCTGTTTTGCTTATTCCATAAGAAAATAGACATAATAAGCTTTAATTTCATATATTATTCATCTTAAAAATATGTTTACACAAATTTTAGTGATTTTTCAAAGTCACGTCATTTCTGTTATTTGAATCTGTTTTTAGGTTACTTTCACATTTTTCATAATTTTCATGTGATAACCACCATTCAATCATACATATTAATAAACATGCATATCATCGGCCATTTTTATTAGCTAGTCTCTAGCAAGCATTTACACATCATTCATTGTTCATATTATACCAAAGATAGCTAAGTTTCTATACATGCCATACACAAAACTAAACGTCTAACTATACCAATGTGATTCCTTCGATAGTGTGATTGGGTCTCCGACGTTTCCTTCGATCCCCGAGTGGCTTGATAAAAACTATAAGAAAAAGAAAATAAAGAGAGTAAGCACTAGGCTTAGTAAGCTTACAAGCAAATAAATTACAACATTCAGCATAATGAATGATTATACATAATGTCACCTAGCCTCATAAACTTTCTTTACTTCTCATTTTCTACCTTCTTCTTTACTTACTTACCTTCTTTCTTACCTGACCTTTCACTATTCATAAATATAATCTACCTTCCCTTTTGCTGATAATTCACTGTAATTTAACGTGTACAATGACCCATTGAACCACTCGGAATACTAAGGATACTGGGGACGTTCCTGTCTATCAATATCCTGCCAATGCCATGTCTTCGACATGGACTTACACGAATTATTCCTGTCTCCAATGCCATATATATATAATATGGGCTTACATGGCTCATTCCTATCTCCAAAGCCATATAAATCGATATGGACTTACATGGCTCATTTCTCGTCTGTCTGTCCTGTCAACCCCAATATCCTAATATTCCTAAGGTTCAAACGGGGCTTCCTAATGCTTTTTCTCTGTCACTACGCTTTAATTCGACTTTAAATATCCTCATAAAATAAGTATATAAATTCTGAAATTAACAATAATAATGTGAAATAAAAGAACATTGCATTTATTTATTGTAAACTTACCTCGTATGCAAAAATAGCTACTTTTACCATTTCGTCCCACAACTTGGTATTTTCTCCATTTTAGCCCGAATTTCAGTTTTTTCCTTGTTCTATCATTTAAAATATAGTCTAATTAGGACTCACATTATTCAAATTGACTCAAAATCATATTTTGGAAAAATTACAATTTTGCCCCTAAACTTTTGCATATTTACACTTTTGCCCCAAAGCTCGTAAATTAAACTTCAGCCTATTTTCTTATGTTTCATGACATGCTGGTCGTTTTTCCTTCTATGGCAGCATCAAATTCATACTCTAACAAGCACTTATGACTATTAGGTATTTTTACCAATTAAGTCCTTTTACTCGTTTTGCTTAAAACCGAGTAGTACAAATTGTCTAACATAATTTAAAACCTCATATTCTATCATAAAACACCAAAATACACAAATTTCACCTATGGGTATTTTTCCAAATATGAACCCTAACTTAAATTATTGCTAGCATAAGCTTTATCGAGCTAAGGGACTCAAAACGTAAAGAACATTAAAAACGGGGCTTGGAATCACTTACTATTGAGCTTGGAAAGCTTGAAAACCCTAGCCATGGCTTCCCCATGCTAATTTCGGCCTCCATGAAGAAGATGAGCAAAATTGGCTTTTAATTTTGTATTTTAATTCATTTTACCCCTAAATGACCAAAATGCCCTTACTACTAAACTTTCAAAAATTCCTTCCATGTCCTAATTTTGTCCATGAACTTAAAATTGGTCAAATTTTTTAAGACCTCCTAATTAATATTCTAATTCAATTTTATGCAAAATACTTCTAGAACACAAGTTTTGCAATTTATTCAATTTAGTCCCTAATTTCAAATTAAGTACTTTATGCATAGAATTTCTTCACGAACTTTTCACACAATTATGCAAACATATCATAGACCTCAAAATAATAATAAAATAAATTTTTCTACCTCGGATTTATGGTTTCGCAACCACTGTTCCGTTTAGGCCCTATTTCGGGATGTTACAAACCAGGCATCTTTTTACTACATGGGTAACTAGAACCAAAATCGAGGTACGCAGGGACAACAATCCAATTTTTGTAACCCATCTTGGCAAAACCATCCAATTTTTTTTAGAGTAACCAATGGGGTGGACCTAGTAACACTTACGCACAACCCAGATCAACCTAACCACCTGGATTTAGCCAACAAGTTCAGAAATCAACTCAAGCTGAACCTTTCAATGGATTAGAAAACCTCTTAAAGGCATGCATTGCAAAAAGTGTTGCCTTAATCCGAAGCCAAACAGCCACATTGAAAAACCTAGAGAACTAAATGGGCCAGTTTGCATCTGAACTTAGAAACTGACCACAAGGCACTCTGCCTAGTGATACGAAAAATCCAAGAAATCCAGGGAAGGAGTATTGTAAAGCATTGACTCTAAGGAGCGGAAAGACAATAAAGCCTAACACTGTCGAAGTTGAAGAGGAGCCAACTAACGTTCGAGATAAATTGGAACTTCAACCAAGTGTTGAAAATCCAATTTCACCAAAATCGAAATCAATAAAATCTGATAAGGTAACTTCTGACCCAATCATTTCTAATAAACTAACATCTTTATTAGATGCAGAAAAACTACCACAGTACATTAATTACCCAATTCTAGTAAAAAAATCCTCTACCACCCTACCCTTAAAGACTTCAGAAGTGTAAACAAAAAGTCCAGTTTAAGAAGTTCTTAGACGTACTCAAGCAACTTCATATCAAAATTCTGTTGGTAAAAGCTCTTGACCAAATGCCAAACTATGTCAAATTCATGAAGGATATCCTGTCCAAGAAATGGAGACTTGGAGAATTTGATACAGTAGCTTTGACAAAGTAGTGTAGTGCATTTCTGCAAAATGGACTACCCCCTAATATGAAGGACCCTGGATGATTAACCATACCTTGCAACATCGTACCGACTTATTGTGGTAAGGCACTATATGATTTGGGTGTGAGCATCAACTTGATGCCCATGTCTATATTAAGAAAGTTGGGAATAGGTGAAGTTACAACAACTACGATTATGCTTCAATTACCAGGTCGGCCTTTAGTACATCCAGAAGGAAAAATCGAGGATGTATTAGTAAGTGTAGACAATTTTATTTGCCCTACTGACTTTTTTGTTTTAGAATTTGAAATAGATAAGGAGGTGCCAATCATCCTTAGAAGGTCTTTCCTAGCAACTGGAAGGACCATTATTAATGTGCAGAAAGGCGATCTTACAATGTGTGTTCAAGATAACCAGGTAACATTCAATTTTTTTTTAAATCTATATTATTTCCTGACACAATTGATGAGTGCTCTATAGTATCTGAGTTAGAGGAGTTAGTCGTGAATGGGAACTCAATTCTATTGAGGACCCATTGGAACAACTCTTAATGTCAGACCCCCAAGTGATAATGAGGAAGAGGAATATCTAACTTTGTTAGAAGCTAACTCAAGGGGATTTAATCTGCAATCCCGCTTTCAATCATTGGAATTAGATAACTGAGATTATCTTCAATAAAAAGCGTCAATCTAGGAGCCACCTAAATTAGAACTTAAGGCACTTCATTCACACTTAAAATATGTTTATTTAGGTGATGCTTCTACTTTTTCTATGATTATTTTAGCATAGTTAACTAAAGAGCAGGATGATAAACTCATTCTAATACTAAAACAATTTAAAAAGGTATTAGATGGACCACAACTGATATTTGTAGTATTAGTCCATCCGTGTGCATGCATAAAATCATCTTAGAGGATGGTAAAAGGGAATGATTGATAGACAACAGAAACTAAACCCCATTATGAAGGATGTGGTAAAAAAAGAAATTATTAAGTGGTTAGATGCGAGTATAATTTACCCATCTCAGACAGTTCATGGGTAAGTCCGGTCCAGTACGTGCCAAAGAAAAGAGGCATTACAATTGTGGAAAATGAAAGCAATGAGTTAATACTGACTAGAATAGTTACGAGATGGAAAATTTGCATAGATTACAGTAAGTTGAACAAGACGACTCAAAAATACCACTTTCTTTTGTTGTTCTTAGATCAAATGTTGGATAGACTCGCAAGGTGAGACTATTACTACCTTCTAGATGGATACCCAGGGTACAACTAACTCACAGTAGCATCTAAGGATCAACACAAAACAACATTCATATGCCTGATCGCGATTTTCCTGTGATAAGTTTTATAAATTTATAATGAATCGTTCTTGAAACTAACTATTATCATGACGTAGGCAAGTGTACCTATAGAACAGTAGTATAGGTTTAGCAAGACCGAATTGTCGAACCCAAGGGACTAGGAGTACTAGTAACGACTGTCTTCTTATTATCTAGCCAAAGCAAAAAAGGTTTGTTTTAACTAACTAATTAATTAAACTAAGAACTTGCAGAAAATAGAATTTGGGAAATTAATTTTGGGGAAAGCAATTGATTGAGACAATACCTAAGGAAAAATCCACCTAGACTTTTACTTGTTATTCTGGCTCTGAACTGGACGATTTATTCATTTAACTTGTTCCGTAGAAATCCCTAATGTATATTATTATCCCTCTCGAGACTAACAACGTCTAATCCCTAAGTTGAATAATCGAGAGTTATCTCTAATTAACACCCTAAGGTTGCATTAATTCGATCTATGGATTCCCTTATTATGTTTCACCCTAATCCGAAAAAATCTTGTCACCTTATCACTAGGTGCACAATCAACTCCGCTTAATTACGACAAAGTTACTCTTAGCCAGGGTCTATTCCTCCTCCAACTAAGAGTAGTAACTTGAAGTGATATCCTAAAATACCAAAACAAGAATTAAGAACACATAATTAAGAACAAGTCAAATATTTATCATACGATTCAGAAATAATAACAAGGTATTGTCATAGGTTTCATCCCCCTTAGGTATTTAGGGGTTTAGTTCATAACTAAACAAGAAAACATCCCAAAATAATAATAATTACAAAACATAAAGAAAACCCAAAAAACCTGTAGGGGAAATTAAGGAGAGATCTTCAGTCTTGATAGTAGATCCAGCTTCTGAGATAGATCAATCGGCTTCCTTGGAGTAATTCCTTACTCCTTATTCTCCGTCCCCTTTTTCTTCCTCTTTTAGGGTGTATTTATAGGCTTTGGAATGCCTTAGAACCCTTAAAAGTGGCCTTTTCCGAATTAGACTCAACTTGGGCTCGCCAGGGACATGCTCGTGTGCGATAACTTCAGGCCATGTTCAAGGTACATGGGCGTGTGTTATACCCGTGTAAGTGGTGCTTCAATTCTACCAAATTGACACGATCGTGTGATCTGCCCATGTGAAGAGGTCCAGGCCATGTTGATTTTGTGCTTTGGCCCATTTTCTCCGTTTTTGGCCCGTTTCTCGTTCCTTTCGTTCTCCTATTCTTACCTGAGAATAAAACATGAAATTAAGGCATTAGAAGCATCGAATTAACCAAATCTAAGGAGAAATCATTCATAAAATGCGTTAAGCATGGGTTATAAATATGTATAAACTACGGTTTATCAAATACCCCCACACTTAAGTGTTTGCTTGTCTTCAAGCAAAATACTCGGATCACAGTTAAAATTTCCTTTTTCTCAACTTATAATTCCGATCAATATTATCTCAAATCATCTCATAAGTAATCATACATTGAGAATTCAACTAAAAAAACATTAGAGCTTCAAACATTCTAAATTGAGTATTTTAATTATGAAAAATTTAGGTATCTCCCCTCCTCTAAGTAGTTATCATTGATTCGGAACCTCACAGAGTTTAACATCCCCACTAAAGATTCAGTCAAATCACTCGAAGTGTTTAAGGATAATGAAATCAGCACTCATCAGTCAATATGAAAAGTTATTACCATAGGCTTGCATAAAAATCAAATCTACACCACTATAAATCGAGATGATACATCAATCTAAATGTCTTTAAAGGGTTGTAACGAGGCTTAGTTAGGGGGTGTGGTCACAAGCTGAAAGAAAGGGTTGGAATCGAGATTTGACTTGAAAAATTACTTAACTAGAAAAAAAATATTAAATCATCACTTGCGTACAACAAAGCTTTCTTCTTTGACTATGGAATGAGACTTACAAGCAAAAGATAACTACTGATTGTATACATTGGTTTTTTTTTTTTAAGAATAAGTCAAATATCATAGATTACTATTAAGAACAAGACATAGTTAAGCAATTTATTCAAATCAATTCTCGGCAAAAATTAGGGATCAAATTAATTTAAGGGGATTTCAACAATAATGGGTTAATGGTTAATATCGAGGGTGGTACAAGGAATGACTTGTTAGGCTCAAAGGGGTTTACTAAGGGTTAATCATACAGGTAGGCTTTTCATGGCATGAGTGGGTTAATCCTAAGTGCCTCTATCATCTTGAAATATCAAATCAAATAGTGTGGTCTTGACATGCATAATCAGGCAAGTTCTAGAACAACAGTTCAATATTGGCACACTCAAAGCAATAATAGAAGTGAGCATGAAAGAATTAATAGATGCTCAAAAGGCTCAAAAATCTCACAAAAATTTATGGCTTTTTGATGTTTAAATTTGTGGGATTCAATTCAAGATAATACCTAAATTTGGGGAAACAACCTAAAATTTTAAATTCTTAAAAATCAATTTATCATGCTTGATTTTCTAGTGTCTTAAAGTTTAACAATCAAAGTTTAACAATCAATGCATGAATGCCTATGTTTTAATTAAGATATATTAATCAAAATTATCAGTCAATCAAAATTCATCTTAAACATGATATGAGAGGTTCACAAGAGAACAAAGCAATATTCAGGGATTTTCAGATAATGAAATAATTACCCCCCCACACTTAAGATGTACATTGCCCTCAATGTACAAGGATAGATATATGAAAAAATATAAAATCATAAGAGGGAGAGAATTGACACTTCCTGAGTGGTGAATGAATATCCTAGTTCGGAGTTATGGAGGTGGAGGAGGATACTCCGGTGGTAGTAGAGGTTGGATACCACAGGTGCTGTGCCAAAAGAATATTATATCTCCTTATTGAGCAGGGCATGGTAACCGTGGTGGACCTTTTCCATTGGAGTTCGAAGTTCCTAAATGATTGTGAGCTTTGGAGCTCTGTGATAACTGTGATAAAAGCAGGAACTGTTTAGGGGATATTAGGAAGAATGATTTACTCGTAAAAAATTAGCCGAGAGTAAAGATTGTTAGATAAATATTATAAATCCTAATAAAAATAAAATGAAAGAAAAATAAAAAGTTTTCTTAAATGAAAATAAAAGGAAAAACAAAAAATAATAAATAAAAAATAAAAATTTCTAAACATCGTCATCGCTAGATGGTTCGCGAGGTGGGACTGGCGATGAAGTGTGGAGGTGCTGAGAAATCTGCTGTAGAGTGGCATCAATGTTATCGAATCTTTGGAAACACTGTTGCTTGAATCTGTTAAGGCGCTCAGAGATGTCAACGTATGAAGCTGCCGCATGAACTGGCCGAGAAGGTAATAGTGGTGGGTGGGAAGGTGGGTCCTCGTGTTGGGTAGGGACATCATCAATAATGTCCTCAGGAACCTCCTCCTCGGTAGATTGAGCGAGACAATATTGGGGAGGATAGGTTCCTCGGCGCCTCTCGATCATCCTCATGCTCATCATACTCGAGATACCTTGTGGAGACATCTTGCCAATAAGGGTCAAGGATGATGCTTGGGCCGCAATATTGAGGAGTCCGAAGTGTCGCGCCAGTCGAGTCACGTAGGGGCTAATGGAGATGACACCTCTCCGATGTCGCTCCGTCTGGTGGAGTATGACAAGGGCGATGAAGTAGGCAAGGTCGATGACGTACCCGTTGGACATACATCATAAATAATAAACGTTGTGGGTAGTGACGACGCCGGTGCTCTCCCTCCGTCTTGTCAAAGTGTAAAATAAGAGGGAATGAAGGTACCTTAGGGACGGAGGGAGGGATGATGCCTTTGTGCGACTGGGGTCGTAGGTGGCCGAACGTGGGACAAGGGCATCCCAACACCGTGAGAGAGAACGATGGATGTGGCGGTCAAGAGTGTATAAGTCATTCTCCTCTCTGAACTCCTCGGTATAAAGACCTAACACAGTACAGAACTCGGGAATGCTTAGTTGGCGGACTAATCCGCCTAAGCAAAATTAGACTATGCTGGGATCATCATAGTTGGTCATGACGGTTTGAAGATGGAATGTCGAGCACAGTTCCATTGTGAGCTCGAGGTACGTCGGCTCGATGATCCCAAAGAATTGCTTCCAAGGGTCGGTGGTAAGAAGAGCCATGATTGCGTCAGCCAACTGGACCTGTTCGATAGCAGCCCAGTCTATGCAGCGGCCCACTACTAAGGGTCGGGCCCGTAGTATTTGATATAGTTCCTCTTGGGGTCCGTTGGGAAACTGGAGGAATGGGTGACGAATTTTCGCGGTAGGGCTCACAGAAGATGATGCTCCCTTCCTTTTCTTCGAAGCGGGGACAGTGGTTTTCTTGCCTCGTGTGGATGACATTGTGAACCTATACAAATGAAGAAGAATAACAATAGGTATATGAATTTGAAAAGCCATAATTTTGAGCAAACAGTTTCAACCAAAATATGAACCAAGCACAACCAACCCAATTCCTTTTGACAGCATAATTTCATGACATTATCAACGTAAGGACATGAGGATGGGCAAAGTAATGGCATGTAAATGACAAAAGAATGAAACTTTCCTAAAAACTCACATGAATATAAAATGCATGAAAAATTTCAACTATTCTTTATCATGAAAGTTTTACTTCTAACTAAATGAATGGAGCAAAGAATGCATGCAATAACTCAAACCAAATGATGGGTATTCTAGATTACGATATTTAAATGATGCAAAATATGGAAATAAAGTCAAAAACTTGTATATTATCATGATAACTAGGCCTAAAAGTCAATAAAATAGGTAAGGAAGAAGTAAACAAATGCTAGGAAGAGGAGAAAATGCGTCAAAAACGAAGTTGGACCCGGTGCATGGGCATGGCGTGGAGGCCGTGTGGACTTGCAGCGGCTAGGGTTAGGGTTTTTGAGGGGGTAAGGCAATGAATAGTGTAGGGTATTTATAGATTTGGGGGTACACGGCCAGGGGACACGCCCGTGTGTCCCAATTTCAGGCCGTGTGTTTCGCGTTTTTCCCCATTTGACGCGTCTGAAATCCGACACACGCCCATGTTCCTTGGGAGTGTTGTTTAACACAGCCGTGTCACACGACCGTGTTTTACCTTGTTCGCTTCTCCCACGCCCATGTATGCAATCCCCATGCCCGTGTTAATTTGACAAGTTCGCCCACGATTGTATACACGGGCGTGTCGCACGCCCGTGCTAGTTTCTCAGTTTCGACCACGGTCCTTAGGCACGGGCATGTCGCACGCCCGTGTTGTTTTGGCAGGTTCGCCCACGGCCAGGTCCCATGGTTGTTGCGGTTTATCGTCGCCTGTGTTTTGGGAAAATCTTGCCCTGTTTCTACACGGTCTTACACACGCCCATGTGCATGGCCGTGTCCCTGTGGTAAACCTGTTTTCAAGAGCTCTGTTAGTCATGGCAAGTGTTAAACACTAAAATTTAAAGAAGTTAGTGCAATTAGTGCTTGGGTTGCCTCTCGAGAAGTGCTTATTTATAGTCTAAGCCCGACTTACCTCTCTGTTTAATGGTCAAGGTAGTTTAAGGAGTTCGTACTCCTTATTCCTGATATCATTCTTATCAAAATAAAGCTTTAGCCGGGAATTGTTTACCTTAAAAGTGCCGAACTTCGGATGACTTACCTCCACTGTACCGAATGGGAAAATACTAAATACCGTAAGAGGGGTTTCTTCATCCGGGTTGGGAGTGACAATGTGAGGGTCTGCGGCATCTAATAAGACTTGATCTCCAAACTTAAGTTGATTTGGGGAGGTATCGAGCTTATTTTGGCATAGTTTCAGTTTATCAGGTGTTCTCAATTTATGTGCTCGCCATTCGTCTAGCTCCTCTATTTGTAGCCTTCGTTCTTCATGAATGGGTCCTCTATTGTTGTTGGAACATGGCCCGTGTACTTCTTTCAAACTTAATTTTTGCATAGTGGATTGTGTCATATTATCAGTTTTAGTAGGATGGTGTGAATCATTACCTTCCGTGTTCGATGTGATGCTAGAATTACGAGCTTGAAGGGTAATCGTTTCGTCTCCCACGCGAAGTGTAAGTTCACCTGTGTCAACATCAATAATTGTTTTAGCAGTTGCTAAAAAGGGCCTCCCTAAAATCAAAGGGGTGTTGGTCTCCTCCTCTATGTCTAAAACAACGAAGTCTACGGGAAATATGAACTTATCTATTTTTACTAATACATCTTCTATAATACCCCTAGGAAATCTTATAGTTTTATCTGCCAGTTGAATGCTCATCCTAGTTTGTTTAGGTTTCCTAAGACCTAGTTGCTTAAATATTTTGTAAGGCATGACATTGATACTTGCCCCTAAATCAGCTAATACATTATTCACATCTAAATTACCAATTAAACAAGGAATTGTAAAACTCCCTGGATCTTTCAATTTGTTGGGTAGCTTATTCTGTAGAATAGCTGTGCAAACTGCGTTTAACTCTACATGCGATGCTTCGTCCAACTTCCGCTTGTTTGCTAAAAGCTCTTTTAAAAATTTCATTGCATTTGGCATCTGTGACAGAGCTTCAATAAACGGTAAGTTGATATGTAATTTTTTCAAAAGTTTAAGGAATTTACTGAATTGTTCATTTGAGCGGTCTTTTCTTGTCTCGTTAGGGTATGACACACGAGGTTTGTATTCTACATTCACCGTTTTATTATGACTTACCTCACCATCACCTTTGCTTTCCACATTTTCTTGCCTTGGTTCTGGTTCAGTCTCAACGCATCCTTCTTGAGTATCAATTGCATTGAGCTGTTCCCTTGGGTTCAGTTCAGTATTACTTGGCAAACTACTTTGTGGTCATTCAGAAATTAATTTGGATAGCTGACCTATCTGAGTTTCGAGTCCTTAAATTGATGCTTATTGATTTTTGAGTGCTGTCTTGGTATTCTGGAAATGAGTTTCTGACACCGAGATGAATTTGGATAGCATCTCCTCAAGGTTCTGCTTCTTTTCCTATTGATAAGGTGGCTGTTGAAAACGCTGAGGATTCTGTGGCCTTTGATTTCCTTGATCGCCCCAAGAGAAATTTGGGTGGTTCTTCCAACCTGCATTATAAGTACTACTATATGGGTTATTTTGAGATCTAAAATTATTGTTACCCATATAGTTGACTTGTTCCTCTTCGGTTGTAGGATTGAATGGTGGGTATTCTGTAAGCACACCTCCTCCACTTGAATCACACGTCATCGCTGGATGTACCTGCGTCGAACCAAGTAAACCATCAATTTTCTTATTCAGAAGTTCTACCTAATTTGACAACATAGTGACCGAATCGACGTTATAAATGCCTGCTATTTTCATTGGCTTAGTCCTCATGACTTACCACTGATAGTTATTCAGTAACATCTCTTCAATAAATTCAAAAGCCTCTTCAGGTGTTTTGTTATTGATGGTCCCACCAGCAGCTACATCAATCATTTGTCTTGTCGAAGGGTTCACACCGTTGTAGAACGTTTGAACTTGCAGCCATAGAGGTAACCCATGGTGTGAGCACCTTCGCAAAAGGTCCTTGTATCTTTCCCATGCATCGTAAAGTGTTTCTAAGTCCATCTGCACAAAAAAAGAGATATCATTACGCAACTTAGCTATTATCGCTGGTGGAAAATATTTTAATAAAAAATTTTCGGTCATTTGTTCCCAAGTGGTAATAGACCCTCGTGGTAGTGGGTTCAACCACTGTTTAGCTTTGTTCCTTAGTGAAAAAGGGAATAACTGAAGGCAAATGGCATTATCAGAAACGCCATTAATTTTGAAAGTGTCGCACAGTTCTAGGAAATTTGCCAAGTGAGTGTTGGGGTTCTCATCCTGCAAACCATCAAACTGAACAAATTGCTGTATCATCTGAATTGTGTTAGGTTTCAGTTCAAAATTATTTGCAGCAATAGCAGGCCTAACTATACTTGACTCAGTTCCTATAAAATTAGGTTTAGCATAATCATACATAGTACGAGAAGCAGGATTCTGATTTGCTAATTCAGCGGGTATGGCTGGAGGTAGCAGATTGTCTTGATTTTCAGCCATCTCCTCAGTTTAGTTGAGATATCGTCCTCTTGCTCTTCCTCTGTGTATCTTAAGCTACGCCTGATTTCTCGTCGATTTTTACGAGCTATACGATCAATTTCCTCATCAAAAAGCAATGGTCCCGACGGGTTTCTTCTAGTCATAAACTACAAGAACCTGCCAGGAGAAAAAGAAATAAAATTAGTAAAATGAAAATTAAAGTTAAATTGCAAGAAAATAAATGGCTAAAGTAATAAAAATTGGGCGTTCCTAATATCTTAGTCCCCGGCAACAGCACCAAAAACTTGATCGTGATTTTCCTGTGATAAGTTTTATAAATTTATAATGAATCGTTCTTGAAACTAACTATTATCACGACGTAGGCAAGTGTACCTATCAAACAGTAGTATAGCTTTAGCAAGACCGGATTGTCGAACCCAAGGGACTAGGAGTACTAGTAATGACTGTCTTCTTATTATCTAGCCGAAGAAAAGAGGTTTGTTTTAACTAACTAATTAAGTAAACTAAGAACTTGCAGAAAATAGAATTTGGGAAATTACTTTTGGGGAAAGCGATTGATTGAGACAATACCTAAGGAAAAATCCACCTAGACTTTTATTTGTTATTCTGACTTCGAACCGGACGATTTATTCATTTAACTTGTTCCGTAGAAATCCCTAATGTATATTATTATCCCTCTCGAGACTAACAACGTCTAATCCCTAGGTTGAATAACCGAAAGTTATCTCTAATTAACACCCTAAGGTTGCAATAACTCGATCTATGGATTCCCTTATTAGGTTTCACTCTAATCTGGCAAAATCTTGTCACCCTATCTCTAGGCGCGCAATCAACTCTGCTTAATTACGACAAAGTTACTCTTAGCCAGGGTCTATTCCTCCTCCAACTAAGAGTAGTAACTTGAAGTGATATCCTGAAATACCAAAACAAGAATTAAGAACACATAATTAAGAACAAGTCAAATATTTATCATACGATTCAGAAATAATAACAAGGTTTTGTCATAGGTTTCATCCCTCTTAGGTATTTAGGGGTTTAGTTCATAACTAAACAAGAAAACATCTCAGAATAATAATAATTACAAAACATAAATAAAACCCAAAACTCCTGGAGGGGAAATTGAGGAGAGATCTTCAGTTTTGATAGTAGATCCGGCTTCTGAGATGGATCAATCGGCTTCCTTGGAGTAATTCCTTACTTCCTATTCTTCGTCCCCCTTTTCTTCCTCTTTTAGGGTGTATTTATAGGCTTTGGAATGCCTTAGAACCCTCAAAAGTGGCTTTTTCCGAATTGGACTCAACTTGGGCTCGGTAGGGACATGCCCGTGTGACACGCCCGTGTGCGATAAATTTAGGCCGTGTTCGAGGTACACGGGCATGTGTTATACCCATGTAAGTCGTGCTTCAATTCTACCAAATTGACACGGCCGTGTGATCTACCCGTGTGAAGAGGTCGAGGCCGTGTTGATTTCGTGCTTTGGCCCATTTTCTCCATTTTTGGCCCGTTTCTCGTTCCTTTCATTCTCCTATACTTACCTGAGAATAAAACATGAAATTAAGGCATTAGGAGCATCTAATTCACCAAATATAAGGAGAAATCATTCATAAAATGCGTTAAGCATGGGTTATAACTATGTATAAACTACGGTTTATCAATGCCCATACAGTACGTTTTCCTTTAGACGTAAGCCTTTTGGTTTATGTAATGCTCTTGCTACATTTCAAAGATGTATGATGACAATCTTTACTGACATGGTGGAAAAGTTTTTGGAAATTTTTATGGATGATTTTTTAGTGTTTGGAGACATTTACAATGATTGTTTAGCCAATCTAGCCAAGGTATTGAGGCGGTGTGAAGAAACAAACCTTATACTCAATTGGGAAAAGTGTCACTTCATGGTACGAGAAGGTATTGTTTTGGGGCACCGAATAATGAGACGATGGATCGAGGAAGATAAAGCAAAGGTAGATGTTATTGAGAAACTCTCACCTCTAACATTTGTAAAGGGTGTTAGGAGATTTTTGGGACATGCTAGATTTTATCGAAGATTCATCAAAGACTTCTTCAAAATTGCTAAACCCTTATGCAAATTATTTGAGAAGGACACAACATTCAACTTTGATGAATCTTGGCACCAATTATTGTCACACCTAATTGTTCTCGGCACCAATTATTGTAACAACTAATTTCGAATTACCATTTGAATTAATGTGTGACGCAAGTGACTTCACGATAAGAGCTGTGATAGGCCAGCGAAGGAACAAATTTTTCATCCTATCTACTACACAAGTCGGGCTTTGACAGGAGCTCAATTGAATTATACTGTAATGGAAAAAGAGTTACTTACTATTATATTTGATTTTGACAACTTCTGATCTTATCTTGTAGGTACCAAAATGTTTGTCTATACAGATCATTCGTCAATCAAATACTTACTTGCCAAGAAAGATGCCAAGCTGAGATTGATCTGATGGGTACTTCTACTTCAAAAGTTCAATCTAGAACTTTAAGATAAAAAAGGTAGAAAATCAAGTAGCAGGTCACTTATCCAGATTAGAGCCATAAGAAGGAACTTCTCCTCTTATACCTATTCAGAAAACATTTCCGCATGAGCACATACTAAAGGTAAATCATGTCCATAACACCTCTTGGTTTGCTGATTTTACTAACTATTTATATTATGGTTTGATGCCTTTTAATAAGACATATCAAAAAAAGAAAAAAGTTTCTCTATGATGTGAAGTACTATTTTTGGGAGGAGTCATACTTGTTCAAATAATGTAGAAATCAAATGATTAGGAGATGTATAGTAGAAAATGAGGTACATGAAATTTTATATCATTGCCAAATAGCTCTAAGTGGAGGACACTTCGAAGGATCACATACCACATCCAAAGAATTACAAGCAGGATTCTTTTGGCTTACTCTATTTAAAGATACGTATGCCTACATGAAAAGTTGTGATCGATGCCAGAGGAGTGGAAGCATAACCAACAAAAATAAGATGCCACGGACTAACATCATTGAGGTAGAATTATTTGATGTTTGGGATATTGACTTTCTTGGTCATTTTTCTCCTTCTTTAGGTCACTGGTACATTCTAGTAATAGTAGATTACGTATCTAAGTGGGTTGAGGTCGATGCATACACGACGAACGATGCCAAGGTAGTAATGAAGTTTTTCCAAAAAAATGTGTTCACAAGG
This sequence comes from Gossypium anomalum, assembly GCA_025698475.1. Taxonomy (NCBI): domain Eukaryota; kingdom Viridiplantae; phylum Streptophyta; class Magnoliopsida; order Malvales; family Malvaceae; genus Gossypium; species Gossypium anomalum. The sequence goes on along the minus strand of CM046963.1, from coordinate 16,503,962 downwards.
TTTGGAACTCCTAGGGTTATCATCAGTGATGAGGGGTCTCATTTTGTGAATAAATGGTTGAAATGGTTGCTTGATAAACATGGAGTGAATGACAAGATTGCTGCAACTTACCATCCCTAAACAAATTGGCAAGTTGAATTGGCAAATAAAGAGATGAAAAGTATATTCGAGAAGGTAGTTTGTCCAAACCGACAGGACTGGTCCAAAAGAATGGATGATGCCTTATAGGCCTACAAGACAGCATACAAAACACCCTTAGAGATGTCTCCCTATGGGTTGGTTTTTATGAAAGCCTGTCATTTGGCCTTGGAGTTAGAATATGAAACTTATTGGGCTCTCCAACAGCTAAACTTGGATATCAAGTTTGCTAAAGAGGAATGGATGATTCAACTTAATGAGTTAAAAGAATTCTGAATATTCTCGTATGAAAATGCCAAATTGTTCAAGGAGATATTGAAAAGATGGCATGACAAGCATATCCGATTTCGAGAATTTGAAGCATGTCAATAAGTTTTGTTGTTCAATTCAAGATTAAATTCTTTCTAGGTAAGTTAAAATCTTGTTAGTCTGGTCCATTTACTATTCATCAAGTCTTCTAATACGAGTTCTTGAACTTCATGGTTAGAAAGGTAATTTCAAAGTCAATGCTCAACATTTGAAACATTACCATTGGGATAAAATTGAGCGAAATAAAACCTCTCTCATTTTATCGGATTTTTAATTTTTCATTATTATTTTCAAATAAATGAGTTAGGTTATATTTTCTAGATTAATATATTAAAATAAATTCTAACTAGGAGATTGGAATTTAAGCAGGACCGCTTGTGACCTCTCCAACATTTCCTGGGAATTAATTTTAACATAATTTTTTGAGAAAATATTTTCTAAGTGGAAAAATAAATTTAATTTGCCGAATAAAAGGGTCAATTTTGGTCCAACTATTAGTTTTTAGTTTCCTTTTCAAATTATTTTTCAGTGTAAGTACTTAATTGAATTGTTTTTAGTAATTAGCTATTTTTTCTATAAATATTTTAAACAGTTAAAATAAAGTTTTTATTTTTTATTTTTAATAAATAAGATAATAAAAAATAGTATATTAATATATTATATATTATATATTAATTGTTATTAACTTTGTATAGCATTAGGAGTAGTAATATTTTAATAATAATGTAAGCTTATTTTTTATTAGAGTTTGTGTTAACTTTTACCTTACAATTACTTTAAATACCACCACCTCTCCTCCCTATTCAAATCACCTACAAACCGTTGGCCTCACCCTTTTTCCCCTTTCCATCGCTTCATATCATCTACCCAAACCCCTCAACCATCGACGACCCAAGCTGCTAACCTTGCGTTACATGTCCCTTGTTGCCAGCAACTGCAGCCACTGCACTCTCTTGCTCCTTTCGCATCAAGTCGTTGCACCTCATTTGCTGCACCATTGTCGAACCTTGCAAGCCACCATTCAGCCATCTGCTAGTAGCCGCAATGCCGTCGCACCTTCTATGTCCAACCGCCCAAATTGTCGTTAGTCACCCTCCAAACTTAAGCTAACGCCATTTGCTTCACCCTCATATTATTTTCTTGAGTTCTTATTGATTTTTATAAAGGTGGTAAGAAATTTTTATTCCAAAAATTTTAATTTAATTTGATTATATAACTTTTTGATTTTACACAAATTGTTGATATTAAATTCTAATTGAATTTTTGGAAAATTATTACTTGTTTCCATCTTATGTGATGTTCAATTTGAATCATGCCTTGTTAAAAAACTCATGCCTTTGTCCAAGATGAAGAATCACAAAACAAATTTCATTGTGAAGAAGCTAATATGAGATATGAGAGCATCTTTAAGAAAAAAAACAAATACTTACGGAGAAAGGTTTTACTTTGGGAAGAAGTAACTATATTGATTTCATCGCAAGCATTCAAAAAGTTGCTGAAGCTCTAAAATGGGAAGTGTTTTGTGACAAAAGGCCAAATTTGGACAATAAGTTAGTTCGATAATTTTATGTGAATTTGATCTTGAGTGTTTTGACAGAAGTTTTCATCTGAAGAATTAAGGTACCTCTAAACCCGAGTTCCATTAATGAATTTTATGATTTACCTAATTTTGAAGACGACAAGTATTCTTCCTTAATGGAAAATATTGAGGTGGAGAAATTGTAAGAAATCCTACAAGAACTCACAATTTCAGGTTCTAAATGGATTGTGTTGAAGCACGAGACCTATACTTGTCGCAGAGAATACTTGACCCCATTAGCGAAGGTATGGTTTTATTTTGTTTGATTTAGTTTTATGCCTATCTCACATAGGACTACAATTTCAGTAGAATGAATGGTCTTTCTATACTCAATTATGACAAAAAAGACCATTAATGTGAGAAAAATCATTCTAAAAGAAATTCAAAATTGTGCTGCAAGAAGTTTTGGTCCAACCTATTTCCCTTTTATGATCACAGTGTTATGCTTGAAAGCTAGTATTCGTGCAAACGTAAAGAAGACGGGACAAAATCTAGGTACAATCACCAATTGGGACCTTGTCCGAGTAGTAGGAAATTCATTTCTTCAATAGCAAGCTGAATTAAATAATGAAACTAAAGAAGAGGATATTCCTACAGAACTAGAACTAGCACAGCCAATCAAAATTCTTGACTTGGCAGAACAGACTGAACCAGTTTTCGAACCTGACATGGCTACCCCAACATTTAGAACTCATTCGCCTAGCCCAAATCTTCGAGATGAGCTGTCAAAGTTGACAGACTTACTACAACATATGCAATAGCAGCAACAAACTTATTGGAGATACTAAAAAATACGGGATGACTCAGTTAGAGATGCTTTTAAGAAAATATTTCACAACTCATTTATTTTTGTGTCTGAATTTCTAGACTTTATATTCGATCCATGGACTCCAATGTTGAGGAAGGAACAAGGTGATTCAAGCAAAAACAAGGACAATGAAGCAAAAGATGGGTCAAATTTGGAGGGGTTTGCAAATAAATAAAGAGGGGGATCTTATATTTACTTTATTTTTCTTTTTAGGATATTTTTAGTTTTAAGTTCTTTTAGGATATTTCTATTTCTCGCATAATAAAACAAGATGTTGAAATCATTAATAAAATTGAGCAATTTCCAAAATAAGAAGTGTGGCAATAGATATGTACATGTCTAGGATTGGATCTGTCTAGGAAAAGCTTGGTACTTAAGCAGTCAAACTTGACTCACCTCCTTTTCCTAGGATCATACCCGGTGTGCAATATCTATTTACTTCTATATTTTTTTCCTTCTATATATTTTTTTTAACAATGGAGACATTGTTCATCTTAAGCAGGGGGACCAAAAATTGAAAGTGTGTTTTTTTTAGAATTCATTTTTCCTATCCAATTATGATTAAGTTGTGTTTTGCTCAAAATTTTGTTTTTTTGTTAATTATACTAAAATTTAGTATAAATAAAGTTCTATTATCTCACTATTTGCTATGTTAGCTAAAATATGACATAAATGTTACTCTTAATAAAGTATGTAAATTCAAACCATGAGGTTTTAAGTTTCTTAGAAAAGCTAAGCATGCATGAAAATTTAAGTCTCTAGAATTGACTTAGTAAATTCTTAAGGTGAAATCTTAGGAGGCCTGGAATTTTGAAAATGATTTGGGCAAACTTTGTTTGGACTGTTTGAGCCTGTCAAGCCAACCTTAATGAAAACTTATCCTTTGAAACCTAACTTTGAGACTATATGGTATGATTTCCTTTGAACCTTACAAATATAAGCCATCCATTCTATCATATATCTTTAAATTCTCCCAAACACTAGACTCAGTCTATCCAGAATATTCTTTGAAAATAAGTTTGGGGGAGTTGAGAAGAAATATCAAATCCTTAAAAAAATTTATAGTACATATAGTAATATGCTTGTGTGTTAAAAAAAAAACATATGTACTAAAAAAAATAGATGTACAAGGAGCATGTATACTCCAGTGCAAAATTTTGTTGGTGAATTTTGATGTATTTATTCCGAAGGTCCAATGCAAGCTGAGTCTAGGGTTTTACCTTAAAACTATCTGTTTTAGCTTAAAATTATCTATCTTTTACCTACCTTAGCCAAGCCATGTTACAGCCTATTTAAAAGACCTATTGATTCAGATTTCTGTGATGACTACATTAGTGGAGAGAAATTGCTAAACTCAACTTATGAAGGCATAATTAAACTTAAGGATTGCAGTTTAGTCTTAAATGAGGAAATAAAAGTTAATTGGTACGCATTTAGCATATCTTTATTGAGAAAGCATTTAGTCTATTCTTTCTATTACGTAATAATTGAGAATAATTTGAACAATGTGTATACTTAAGTTGCATAATTTCAAATTTTTTCTTCTTGAGCATAATTACACTAAACTCATAATTGTGGGAAGAAGTTATTCTTGAAGAAAATTTTCAAAAGTGATTTTCTTAAAATTCTTTTGCAATTTGTGCATTACTTGGGACTAGTAACGAATTAAATTTGGGGCCGTGGAAACACAAAAATATATAGACTTTCTCAACAACTTTTGAGCATTAATTCATGCAAGTTTTAAGTATTTTTTTTCGAATTTTATAATTTTATTATAAAATAATTAATTTGAACTCAGTTATTGAAACATTATGATTTTTAATTATTTTTATAATAATTTTGCATAATTTGGGTTATTTTTGGCAGTTTTCCACAAAAGGTGAAAAATAAATTCAGCAATCATCTTGAAAGAATTAATTGACAAGGCACTTTGGGAGCATAAAATGAGGAATTAACAGCCATGAAGGATTTGAATTTATGCTTTTGGACGCTCGTGAATCAGTTGGTCCAATTAATTTTTTATTAACGAAAGACAGATAGCTTGAAGTAGAGAAAGTGGCCTAAATTGATCAAAGAAATAGGGAGGATGGACAAGGCCAAAAGAGCAGCCAAAGCCGTCCTATCTTGCTTTCCAAATCAGCTAAATTTAGCTGGTTTTAAAACTTACAAAATATCCCTTAAACTCTCCTTAATTTCCATTCAAACCCCTTCCCATTTTATGCAATTAATTTCTAGCCACAAGCTAAAAATAGCAAGTTTATTCAAACACTCCTCCCACCTAGCATGGCCGGCCATGTGACGGGGGATTCAATGCTATTTTTAGCTAATTTGAGCTGTCAAATTCAAGTATAAATATCCCTTTTCACTTCCTCATTCAACACACATCTCATCTTTCATTCATCTCTGCTCCACTTCTCTCTTTCACTCTCGTCTTCCCATTTCGTGTTTTCCTTCCTTTTGTTGATTTCCCCTCTTGAAAAAGAGCTAGCACACCCTGTTGTGTGAAAGCGTGTAAAAGAGTAAAATTATTGTACTAAAAAATCACACTAAGTTCAATTCCCAGGAAAGAGAGGTGGATCATAAGGATCACTTAAGTACTAGGTCTTTCGTAGCCAGAATATCCCTCTATCATAATTTAATAGCACAATAAATCACTACAATCACACTCACAAAATATGCAAATTAAACAATAAGGAACACCAAAATTTTAACGAGGTTCAGCAAATTTTGCCTACGTCTTCGGACACTACCAAATATATTTTACTCCAAAATACAAGTGAAAATTTACAAATAGGGAGAGAGAACAATGCCTTAGGTAGAGAATAACAAATGTGGGATGATTCAAATGAGAAATGGTTATCAATTTGCAAAGTTACTATACAATTAGGGACCAAAAATCTTGCAAATATCTCCTGCCAAATCTCAATCCCACTTTTGGTGCCTTAAATCTCAGATTTCTAGTGCCAACATTTTGATACCCATATCTTTGTCTTTCCAAAGTATGGATGATTGCCAATAATCTCCACCTTGAAGATTTGATTAGGATAATCTTATCTTCACTCAATTCTTTCTGCCTTTGTTAACAATACTTGATAGTGCCTTCTTCAACTGTTAAACTTGCAGGATATTGATCAAGTTCAAACAATGTTCGAACTTGGCTGTTGTTACCACTTTGGTCATCATATTTGTAGGATTATCTACAGTCTTAATCTTCTGAAGATGAATTTTCCCCTCATCAATAATTTCCTACACAAAATGGAATCGTACGTCGGTATGCTTTGTACGTGCATGATAGACTTGATTTTTTGCTAAATGAATAACACTTTGACTATCACAATACATATTAATATGCTTCTGAACCAATCCCAAGGTTTTAACCATACCTTGTAACCAAATAGCTTCCTTTACGGCCTCTGTTATAGCCATGTATTCGGCTTCTGTGGTTGACAACGCAACTGTAGATTGTAGTGTTGACTTCCAACTTATTGGTCCTCCAGCAAGTGTAAATACATAACCCGTGGTTGATCTTCGTTTGTCCAAATCACCGGCATAGTCAGAATCAACGTACTCAATAACACCTTTACCAAGTGTAGTATCTTACTTGAACAGTAATCCAACATCCATGGTCTTCTAAATATACCGTAGAATCCATTTCACAGCTTTCCAATGTCCTTTTCCAAGATTACGCATATACCTACTCACTATACTAACTGCCTGTGAAATGGCGGGTCTTGTACACACCATTGCATACATCAAGCTACCTACTGCATTAGAATACAGAACTTGTAACATGTATTCTTGTTTTGTATTCGTCGAAGGAGATAGTTGTGCAGAAAGCTTGAAATGAAGAGCCAATGGGGTACTTACAGGTTTTGTCTGCTCGTTCATACCAAACCGCTGTAGTTCTTCAAATATTACTTCTGAGACAAGCTAACTCTTCCATGAGCTCTATATCTACATATTTCCATGCCAAGAATATTCTTAGCTTCACCTAGATCTTTCATCTCAAACTCAAGTTTGAGTTGAGTCTTCAATCTCTCAATTTCAACTTTAGTCTTAGATGCTATCAACATATCGTCAACATATAAGAGCAAGTATATGAAAATTCTTTCTTGTAGCTTCTGAAAATACACGCAATGATCAAATTTACTTCTTGTGTACCTTTGCCCTTTCATGAACTGATCAAATCGCTTGTACCACTGCCTTAGAGATTGTTTCAATCTATAAAGTGACTTTGTCAATTTGCAAACCCAATTTTCTTTATCAGCAACCTTGAATCCATCTGGCTGAGTCATATAGATTTCCTCTTCCAAATCATCGTGTAAAAAAGTGGTCTTCACATCGAGCTGAACTAGTTTGAGATCATATTGCGCAACTAAGGCTAGTAAAATCTGAATAGACGAATGCTTCACAACTGGAGAAAACACTTCATTGTAGTCTATTCCTCCTTTCTGAGCATAACCTTTGCTACCAATCTAGCCTTGTATCGAATTTCATTTTTACCAGGAAATCTTTTCTTTTTTGCATATACCCATTTGCATCGAATTGCCTTATTTCCTTTGGGCAGTGTCACCAACTCCCAAGTCCTATTTTTATGAAGAGACTGCATTTCTTTATTCATAGCTTGTTTCCACTTTACACCATCAGGGTTACTTCTTGCTTCTGTGTAAGTAAAAGGAACATCATCATCTACAATTGGAAGTGCATAGGCCACCATATCATCAAAGTGAGCAGGCATACGAATCTCTCTTCTTGGCCTTCTATATGCAATTAAATATTGTTGCTGTAGAAGTTCTTAGGTTGAAACTTCTTCATCATTTGTTCCTTCAATATTAGTTGGATCATCGTTAACCTTTTCAAGCTCCACCTGCTGCAAAGTACTACTGGTTTGGTCATCCTTTTGTGAATCATTGTTCTTCATCATGGTTAATTCATCAAAAGTCACATCTCTATTGAAAATAATCTTCCTTGTATCAGGACACCAGAAACGATATCTTTTTACTCCACCAGTTATACCCAAGAATAATGCTTTCTTTGCTTTTGGGTCTAACTTAGATTCTTTTACATGATAATATGCAGTGGAACCAAAAACATGTAAAGAATCATAATTAGTAGCAGATTTACCAATCTACATCTCTATAGGAGTTTTTCCTTTTATTGCAACTGATGGCAAATAGTTAATTATATGGCACGCATATGTAACTGCCTTAGCCCAAAATTCCTTGCCCAATCAAGCATTGGACAACATACATCGAACTTTCTCCAATATAGTTCCATTCATACGTTCTGCCACCCCATTCTGCTGTGGTGTATCCCGAATAGTGAAGTGTCGCACAATGCCCTCATCTTGACATACTTGTAGAAATGGATCATTCTTGTACTCCGTACTATTATCTGATCGAAGTCATTTGACCTTTCGACCAGTCTGAGTCTCCACCATCTTCTTCCATTTCGGAAATGCATCCAATACTTCACTTTTTCTTTTCATTAGATACACCAATAATTTTCTTGAATAATCATCAACAAAAGTAACAAAATAGTGCATACCTCCCAAAAAAGCCATTTTGGTAGGCCCCCACACATCATTGTAAACGTAGTCCGGAATTCCTTTCGTATTGTGAATTGCTGAGCCAAATTTTAACCTCGTCTGCTTGTCCAGAACACAATGTTCACAAAATTTCAATTTGCAAGAATTTACACCTTTCAACAAGCCTTGCTTCACCAAATTCTGCAAAGCTTTTTCACCAGCATGTCCCAATTGCATATGCCATAACCTAGTAGCCACTGAATCTACATCTTTCGCAGAAACTGTTGATGTTTATCCAATAATTGTACTTCTATTTAAATAGTATAGGTTATTCCTTCTTGTACCTTTCATCACCGTCAATACCCCAGCTACCACCTTTAGTAATCCATCTCTCAAAGTGATTGTGAGCCCTTTAGATTCTAGGACCCCTAATGAGATGAGATTTTTCTTCAAGCTAGGTATGTAGTGAAAATCTATCAAGACTTGGATTGAGCCGTCGTGATTCTTCAATTGGATTGTACCTACTTCCATTGTCTTACAAACGTTGTCATTGCCCATAAAAACAACTCCACCTTCTAGTTCCTTAAGACTAGAAAACCAGTCTTTATTAGGACACATATGGTAAATACATCCCGAATCTAAAATCCACTCATCTGTATGACTTGCTATTGCCATGCCAACCAAGCTAAAGTCTTACTCCTCATTATGCTCCACTACACATGCATCAGAAATAGCCTTGCCCTTTTGTAACTTAGGACAATTCTTTTTCCAATGTCCTTTCTCACAACAAAAAGCACATTCATCTTTGGCAAGTCTCCCTTTGGACTTTCCCTTTCTACCAGGTTTGCTGCTGTGTGAACGACCTCTTACTGTTAAGACTTCTGCATTTGTATCTCTGTGATCTTTTTTATCTTTCTTTCGAGTCTCAGATCTATAAAACGCACTACAAACTACATCAAATGTGATCGTATCCTTCCCATGAAGCAATGTGCTGGTAAGATGATCATATTCATCAGGAAGAGAATTCAACAACAATAATGCCTTGTCTTCATCTTCAAATTTCTCATCCAAATTTAGGAAGTCTGCTAAAATTTTATTAAATGAGTTCACATGGTCATTCATCGACATACCGTGTGCATACGTGAATCGATAAAGCTTCTTTTTCGTATAAAGCCTATTTTTAAGACTTTTCATTAGAAACTTTTCCTCCAGTGTATCCCATAACTTCTTCGCTGATGTCTCCCTCATGACAGAGTACTTCTGCTCTTTGGCCAAACATAGGCGAATTGTACCACACGCCTGTCTATTGATCTTGGCCCACTCCTTGTCATCCATCTTGTCAGGTTTTTCTTCAAGGGCTATATCCAGCTCTTGCTGACGTAAGACATCCAGGATCTCACATTGCCACATACCAAAATTATTAGTACCATTAAATTTCTCTACTTCAAATTTTGCATTGGTCACAGTATTCTTTACTGATGACGATGCCTTTGTCATTTTTCTCTTCAATCCCAACTACTGTATATGTGAACAATACAGTCAATGTGAATAGTGTCATGGATGAACAATATCGTATACGCAAATAATATCATAGATGATCGTATTTCTCAAGTACGAATCTAGCTCGGATACCAATTGTTGTGTGGAAGCGTGTAAAAGAGTAAAATTATTGTACTAAAAAATCAAACTAAGTTCAATTCCCAGGAAAGAGTGGTGGATCACAAGGATTGCTTAAATACTAGGTCTTTCCTAGCCAGGATATCCTTCTATCGTAATTTAATAGCACAATAAATCACTACAGTCACACTCAAAAAATATGTAAATTAAACAATAAAGAACACCAAAATTTTAACAAGGTTCAGCAAATTTTGCCTAATTCCTCGGACACTACCAAATATATTTCACTCCAAAATACAAGTGAAAATTTACAAATAGGGAGAGAGAACAATGCCTTAGGTAGAGAATAACAAATGTGGGATGGTTCAAATGAGAAATGGTTAGGCCTATTTATAGTTGAGGTTCAGGGATCAACTTGCAAAGTCACTATACAGTTAGGGACCAAAAATCTTGCAAATATCTCATGCCAAATCTCAATCCCACTTTTGGTGCCTTAAATCTCAAATTTCTAGTGCCAACATTTTGATACCCACATCTTTGTCTTTCCAAAATATGGATGATTGCCAATACACCCCTTGGAGTAGCATCAATCAAGCATTCATGAAGGCTTTTGATTGGTAGAACGAGCAAAGAAGAAGAGGAGTGCACTAGTCTAGCTTCGAAAAATCACCAGGATTTTATTTTGAGTTCTATTCTCTTATTCTTTTTAGTTTCTTCTGTGATCATGAATATGAATACTTGTTATGTTGATGTTCCTAATTTAATTAAAATGACTTAAATATCATTCATGTTAGATTAATTGCACTCTGTCCACTTAACTTATTAAAATCATGTTTGTGTTGTTATAGGCCTTGGTAATTTGTTCAATTAAACAAAATCATGCCTATGTTACACTTGCATTATAATTTTAAGGTAAAAAATGAATTAATTATCAATCAGATTGAAATTATAATTAATTGACACAGTATTTAATTGGTGCATTTTTAATCTTCTAAGGTAGCTGAAGATTAAATTTAACATATATATTAAACAATGTAATTGCCTTGCATAACTTATAAGATTGTTGTGATTTTAATATATGAATATATTAAATTCACTCTGTCTTATACTTGCTTATGAAAATTGATTGATTAATCTATCATACAAAATACCAAGTTGCCATGAAATTATTCGTAACAACATGAACATAGTTTTAATAAATCTAAGTTAAAGAATAAAATTGATCTAACACATTTATGTCATATTGATTAAAACTATTTTTTTTAGAAATCATGCATTTGGAATTTTATTATCTTAGCTAATCACTTAGTTAGTTTTTAGTTTTTATATCACCTCTTTCAGATCAACATATTTTTCCTCACCAAATTGTTTAATTTTACATTTAATAAATATTTGCTTGTACAGCCCCTATGGGTAGGATAACTCGATATTCTTGTCACTTTATTACTTGATACAATTGTGTACACTTGCACATTTTCATCGTTCCAAAGAGGCGATTGAGTAATAACTAGCATACAAGATAGAGTCTAAGTGGCTACTAATATGATTTTATAGTACGACAATTCATAAAAAGATGAGTTTCCAAGAAAATTAAATATTCTACTCTAAGGACTAAAGTGCAAGAAATGTAAAACTAGAGGGACTATCCAACAAATAACTAATGGGGGTTTGTTGACTTCGATATGGTTCACCAAATCTCAGACTAGGGACATAAATCGCATAAATTATCATGTTGCTCCATTTTATCCTCTGATCTCAATTTTACCAACTTAGATGAATTATGACCGATTTATCTTCCAATCTCACCAGTTAACCCGAGACTAACAAACGAGTGCGCAACAAGATTACCTAACATTCTCACTTTATCTTAATATTCCTTTAGGGTCGTCACTATCTAAGTTCTTAGTTCTATTCAAATTAGTCCAATTTGTTTCGGTTTAGTCCTTTGTCTAAGAGATGTTAGTTTACCCACATCTCCATCAACCAACTTCCTTAAAGGTCTAGTTACACATGCTCAAAGTGAAGAAAATAAACATAAATATGGGAAACAAGACAGCCATGAAAATAAAGCTTGAGAAAAATATAAAAGTTGAGATTTTTATGAAAGAAAACTTAAATAGCATGAAAGCAAAAGCATTTAACAGAGAAATTTAAGGCAAAAAAACATAAAAAAGAACAAGCTTTAATAGATTAACAGCAAAATAAACTGAAATACATTAAACTAAAGCTTAAAGAGTCTTGAAAGCTAGGTACAGGGATTATAAATGTAAATAAACCTTAGCTATAGTGTTAACTAACTTAATTAACACTAGGAACAACAAGAACAAGAAGTAAATGTAGAAAAATAAACTCTAATCTAAGGTAGGAGAAGAGAAAAATAAAAACCCTAGAAAAGTGCATAGAAAAACTAAAGAAAACCTAAAGAAAACTAAACCTAAAACTAAACTAACGTGTGTGTCTCTCCTCCTCAGCAATTTTTGGCTGTTTTGAAGTGTATTCTAATGACTTTTCGATGCAAAAAAGCCCAGAAGAGGTTATCACAATATCTTGAGCAGTATTGAAACTTGGTGGATATTACAAAACCAAAAGGGGATATCGCAATACCATTGAAGGGAATCATTGATCTTCTACACTGTCGAAGGTATTGCAATCCCAATGGTTGGATATCACGATACCCTTGCCCTATGTGTTGTTCCCGCTTGTTTTGAACCTCCAATACGTCCCTACAACACTCAAACACACATTACGCCTCCAAATAGAACTATAAGCCAATTTGGGTAAAAAAAGAGAGACAAAAACGAGACATTTTCACTTATTACTCGAATATATAAAAATAACGAAAATAATGAAAAACTATGCTAAAAACTCTATTTTGCTTGAGAAAAAACTTCTTAAGTGTGTCGGAAAAGTCTAATTTGCCACATCGATTTGTGGCAGATCAGTATCCCATTGAGGTACCGCGCACCTAGTTGGTTTACAGCCCGTAGTCTCTCTAACATTTCATGGAATCGATGTTAGACAAGCTTGTACCCTGTTGATGACAATCAACAAAGCATTCAAGAAAAGTGACCCAAAATGTATATGTCAAATTGTTTTACAGGAAACTAATTCTATGCACAATGTACCCATGTTAATAACATGTCGTTGCTTCGCATCCTTATGGTATCAACCCATGTAGTTATTCACTATGTGATGCAAACTATACATATGGTGTGCACGATCCCATAGGCTTGAACATCGTTCAAAAGCTGACTGTATTCCGGGTACCCTTGTCGAAAATGATGCACACATCAGGTTGCGACATAATATGCCTTCTCAGATTAGTTAAGAAGAAATCTTAGTCATCACTAGATTCTTTAGAAGTTATTGCAAAAGTTATTGACAGGATTCTTTGGTTACCATCCTGTGCAACAACTATTAATAACTTATGCTTGTATCTACCATACATGAATGTGCTATCAATTTAGACAAGTGGCTTATAGTACCAGAATGCAGTTACACATTCCTTGAAAGTCCGAAAAAGTTAGTGGAAAACTCTTTTTTCCAGTGACCAAGCGATTACAGTAATATGCAGGCTCTATTTACAGCTCGGTTACGGAACCTAATACGTACTACTCCAATACCTGACACCATTGCGACAATTCATTGTAGGATTTCTCCCACCCATTGTGTATATTCTCCAACGCCTTCTGTTTTGCCAACCATACCTTGTGGTAGGACACGGTGTAATCGAACTCATTGCGGATGTGTGCGATTAAAATAGGGACCAGAATCCTAAGACTCGCTTTGACCATAGGTAATATAAAATTAGATATCATATCCAAATCCAATTTCAGATTATCATTTGACATGCCCGAAAAAATAATAAATTGGGTCAAGATAGGTAGTAGAATATTGGGGAAAAATGTCAAAATTTGAGTTGTTGTTGGGAACCATGGTACATACCAACTAGAACACATGTATGTGACGTGGTAAACTTCTGGATCATCCAGAAAAATGACTTCTTCCTCACAAATGCCATGATTTTCCATAGACATCCTGTTGCAAGCACTGCACAGTTTGCCTTATATTTCTTATATTAAGAGCATGTAACAGTGAAGTTGACGCCAAGTTGTATGTTATACCACTTGAAAACAGCTATAAAAGCATCTTTAGAGTCAAAATTCATCCCAACCTCTAAATGGCCAAAATTTGTTGACAAAGACGCATGCTTTGGTCTTCTGTGAGGAAACCTCCTTTAGCAACAAGATTAAGAGTTCGCATATGTGGTGAAGGTTAGTAAGTCGTGAAACATGGATCATCCTATCAAGCAATGTTCGCTGCTTCACCATTAGATCCATCATCCTTAGGTTTAGTAAGAATGAGATCCAATTCTAAAATTACCGTAACTTCTTCACCATCGGGCCCTGCCTCCTCTATTTAGTCATTATCTATTTCTTCATCCTCTTAACTTCTTCGTTCTCTTCTCCTTCTCTGTTATCAACCTTACTGTAAATCCAAGGTTGGATGTGCCCTCGTTGGTTGAGGTTGTCGAGAGTAGATCATATGTTCTTGTAAACCCGCAGACAACCCTAAAACCACTTATGTTTGACCCACCACAATAACTTGATTGCGTGCCCATTTGAGTGTTACTAGTGTTCAAAATTGGTGTGCCGAAATTAAAATCAAAGGCACTAACAAAATGTCATACGGGTGTGTCATAGGCCCGATGACGAAATATCCTCAATTGTCCCCCACCCAGTGATCGAGGCGCGAAACCAATGAATGCCTCGCCATTGTTGAAGATTTTAGTGGGTTTTGGTATGAGCTTTGTAGCAATGATTCCATTCCACTGCACAACTGTGCAGTGGGACTTTCAACTTCTTTATCAGACATGGGATTTGGTGGACAAAGTGCCCGTGAGCTTAGGCCATCTTCGTCCTCCTCGACGAAGTCGACATACAACTTTAACACAACATTCCAACCAGAGTAATGGGATTCGACCACCTGCTTCAGATCATTGTCCTGCTTGATCTAAAAAATAGTATATCTAGCGGATTCCAATGATGAAAGATATCTACATTTGAGGCTCGAAATTCTTCTTCGGATCCCTACTTTGCACCTAATCCTTGTCCGAAGCTCTTTTAACGTTATGGTTCGATTGAATACTAGATCTTCAGATTGCACTAATAGAAAAATGGGGCTAATCTCAGTCTCACAAATTTGATTGTTGTAATGGATAAGAGGTCTGACTCGTCTGCTTATCTTCAATGAAATAGTCTATTCCACATGTTTAAAATCAAGAAAATATTAAAATATATAGTACTTATCACCCAAAACCCTAAACCAACATGTAAATTAATGAATTACATTTGTTTTGACAATAGCGTAAGGATGAAACTCAACTTTTCACGATTGAAACTCAACTTTTCACGACAACGTCGATTACTTATTGTACCAAGTATCCTTCAGATCAACAACCTGCTTCAAATGTCGATATGTAAAATCAAAGGCATGTATTGAATTCTTTCTATAGAGCTTTTTTGTGAGGGATAAAATGTTCCTCCACTAAGGAATGGGGAGAGTAAAAGGGGATTTTTTTATCTTGAGAATCCCGGGTTGCAAGGGCTCAGAGGCAAAAGTAATAGAGTTGGTTGGGGGTTGAAATGGCAAGAGAGAAAACACTCTGAGGTTGTAAGGAGCGTTTTCTCTCTTGCCATTTAAACACCCAACCAACTCTATTGCTTTTGCCTCTGAGCCCCTGCAACCCGAGATTCTTAGGATAAAAAAATCCCTTTTTACCCGCCCCATGCCCTATATAAAATGCATATTCTCATCCCCTTAATTTAGTAAACAATTTTTTTCTTTTTTCTTGTGTGTTGGTTTTTTTAAGGTTTAAAGATTTATTTCTTTCTCACTTTGAGGGAGACATAGTCATAATTTTAAGTTGTGTTTGAGTTCATAGTGATGTCATGGAGCTCGGTGACCTACAAATTTCACCTGCTGTGTGAGTATGGCACCATCACTTGAAAAACTGGGATCGCTTTTTAACTTAAAGTCCAAGTTGGTAGTGGTTATACCGTATTAGGTTGAAGTGTAACTAGGGCTTCATGTTTACAAAGGTTATGCTGTTAAAGGATGGAGTATAACTAAGGCCCTAGTTGACGATGGTTATGTGTGCATGACAACCAGTTTCTCCTCGTCAGATGAGCATGCTTTATAAAACCCACACAGAAGTGCGAAGAAGAGAAACAGAGGGGCTTTCCAATATAATCAAGTATTCGTGCTGTCCATGTCCACCAAAGACAGTAACCTTGTTAGTAAAACTTATTACACCCCAAATATGTCACATGTTATAATAACGAAATCACTGCCTTTGGTGGACATGGATAAAATGAAATACTTGATTATACTAAAATACCACTGCGTTTTTCTTCCTTGTACTTCTATTTGGGTTTTATAAACCATCCTTTTTTGACGAGGAAAAATTGGTTGTCGTGCCCACATAACAACTTTCAACTGGTGCCTTATTTATGCTCTATCCTTTTATAGCATAACCTTTGTAAACTTGAAGCCCTAGTTACACTTCAATCCCAGACCGTATAATCACTGCTAACTGGGACCTTGAGTTGCAACGCGATCTGACTTCCCGGGTGATGGCTTCATACTCACATGGAAGATGAAATTTGTAGGTCACCCAACTCCACAGTACCACCGTAAATTCAAACATTCCTTAAAACTATGACCATGTCTATCCCAAACATGGATAAAAATAAATCTACAAACTTCTAATTTTCAACCGTAAGAAAAAAGAGAGGAAAAAAAAAAATTTTTAGGTAAGTGACAATGCGTCACGTAGGACGTGTTTTCTTTTCTCTCTCCAAAAATAGTATAGATCGGTAAATTTGTAGAATTTCAGCATAGTTTCTTAAATAAATTTTTTAACATATTCTTATAAATTAACCTATAATTGTGATGTGTTGTTAATTTATTTTTAAAAATAAAAAAAATAAAACACATTACTTAATTTTGCTAGTATAATTAAAAAGATCCATTAGAATAATAATATTTAAAAAAAATATTATGCATAAAAAAAATTAAATACAAAAATTAATACTCAAATTATATCGTTTTTCTCATGTTGGTATTTAATTTTTTTAACAAAAGTAGTATTTTAACTATCAATTTCATTTCATTTGACCCAAAACGCAATATCATCCAATAAGAACAAGACACCTTGTGTATTTTTATGCATGCCATACACTTATTGTGTAAAATGAGACGAAATTGATAATTTAGTAGCACTTCTGACAAAAAAAAGTACCTAAATGAGAAAAACGCTATAATTTGAGGGTCAATTTTATAGTTAAGCTAAAAAATAGGTTAAAATGTACTCCAAATCTTCGTACTCTTTGCACATTTATAATTCAGTCTTACTTTTATTCCTAAGGATGTAGTCCTATTTTTTAAAATTTAAATTTCAAGTCTAATTATTAACTATATTAAAATGTTTTTATTAAATTTATTGTTTCGACATTTTGAAATAAAAAAAATCACTTGATAAACATGTAATAAAAAATGAAATTATAATGAACTTGAAATTTATAGAAAAAATTTAATGGTATTAACAAATAAAATTGTATTTTTAAAAATAAAAGTAAAGGACTAAATTTCAAATATAGAAAAAGTAGAGGAATTTGAAACATATTTTAACCAACAAAAAATAAATACTATACTTCGACAAAAAGTTGTAATCATACGATACTACTATAAAAAGGCACCGAACCTATACCGTACAGTATTTGAGAGAGAAAAAGAGAGCGAATAAACAAAGCTCAATTGAAGTGGAAGAATCTCTCTCTCTCTCTCATTCTTCCTCCTTATTTTTTTCTTTAGCAAAGTTCCACTCTCGATCGAGCTCTCACCGGTCAGTCTAGAACATTCTCAGATTCTCCGTATTCATTTATTTTCTTGTAAAGTCGGTAAGATACTACTGTACAGAATCCCCCAACAGGAAGGAAACCAGTTTTGATGGAGTTGTACGGTGAAAACCCGGCACGGAATGGATCTTTTTCGGGTCATCAGCTCGAATGGATTCCCGCTGGTCCCGAAACTGGCGGCCTTGAAGGTACTTTTTTTTTTTCAATATTTATTTTCCTGTTTTCTTCACACATAGTAACGACGTCACTTACTGTTTGGAGTTTTAGGTTTTTCTTTTTTATATAATGTGGAGAGTGAGTTACAGTTTTCCTTAGTATTTTCTTTGGTATAATGCAGAATCCATGTGGCAGTTATCGTTGAGGGGCACCGAATCGTACCCGGAACGGCCCGGGGTACCTGACTGTGTTTACTATATGCGAACCGGGTTCTGTGGATACGGTAATAGGTGCCGTTATAATCATCCTCGTAACCGTGCCGCGGTAAATTTCTCCTTATCATTTTCTTCGAAAAGTGGGGCTTTATTTTGTTAGCTATGTTTGATTCTGCATTTAACTGATATTGATTGATTAATGTGAAATGGAATAAACAATATATATTTATGTTGTCGGATTACACTGTTAGTGGTGACAGTGGAGGTGTAAGTAAATGAACTTACTTTACTTTC
This sequence comes from Gossypium anomalum, assembly GCA_025698475.1. Taxonomy (NCBI): domain Eukaryota; kingdom Viridiplantae; phylum Streptophyta; class Magnoliopsida; order Malvales; family Malvaceae; genus Gossypium; species Gossypium anomalum. Next base: position 16,485,400 of record CM046963.1, on the reverse strand, counting down.
AAGATCAACAATGGATGTGCAAAATGCACAAGGTAGTAGGAGCATGTATCATGGTACATTTTGATGCTTTAATAATAGTAGCAGTAATTGAAGCATATATTTGTTTCTTCTAGCTCTTAGGAGCTCCGATGAGCATGATTCGTAGTGCAATATTTACCTCCAAATAGAAACTGGACCTGCAATTTAGAAGTTTGCTTGACATCCTATGTTCTGGATCTCTGATTTAAATGGCTTTAACTTAAGTCTATGTCTATTTCTTCAGCATCTTTCCAAACACTGTAATTTGAATGTAATTTTGTTGGCCTGTCTTACACTCTAATTCATGCCAAACTCTTTGATTTTGGTATAATCGATAGATGGTCTTTGTTTCCAAAAATTTTGTTTAATTTGTGGGCAAGTGAAGCAAATAACGGGGATATTTTACCATGGAATTGTGCTTCATTGGACTCATCTCAAGTTAAAAGTAAACCTTCTTATAGATAGGATGGTGTAAGAGAATTTAAAGTTTACTTAGGTCTTCTCATTATTTGTGGTTTAGAACTGAGATAAGATTTTTCCTGTACTATGGCTTAAGCCTCTTTTGAGTGTTCAGTCATTCTTGGTTATGATGCCATTTAGGTTGAGGCTGCTGTAAGAGCTACAGGGGAGTACCCTGAACGACCTGGGGAACCTGCATGTCAGGTAAAGTAATAATTTCATATTATGTGATAATGCAAATTTGTTTTTATCTATCCCTTTTGCTAATTAATGCCAGAATGATAATTTTTTCTCTTCTTTAAGTTGCCCATTTTTTAATTCTTTTTGACGCATGCAGTTTTATTTAAAAACTGGAACCTGTAAATTTGGTGCCTCCTGTAAATTCCACCATCCAAAACACGGAGGTGGATCCTTTGGCCATGTTCCGTTGAATATATATGGATACCCATTACGACCGGTTTGGATGATCTCCTTTCTTGTTTCCTTCCTCCTTTATTTGTATTTATCTGTTTGAGGAATTCTTAAAACATCCAGACACCAATCTCATCTGCATCCATTAACAGGGTGAGAAAGAATGCTCCTACTATTTGAAAACAGGGCAGTGCAAATTTGGTGTTACTTGTAAATTCCATCATCCTCAACCAGCTGGCACATCAATGCCAGTATCTGCACCTCAATTTTATCTGCCGGTGCAGTCTCCTTCAGTCCCTCTACCAGAACAGTATGGGGGGGCACCCACCAGTGTGAGAGTGGCGAGGCCTCCATTATTACCTGGTTCATATGTTCAAGGGGCTTATGGTCCTGTACTGTTTTCTCCTGGAGTGGTTCCTATTCCTGGTTGGAGTCACTACTCGGTAGGATGATTAGCATAATTGCATTAAGATAATGCCAAAATTATATGGATTCATGAAGCTGTTTTTGGCTTGCTTGGTGCAGGCACCTGTAAGCCCGGCACTCTCTCCTGGTGCACAACCTGCTGTTGGAGCAACTTCTCTCTATGGACTAACACAGTTTTCTTCTTCAGCACCTTCACTTGCAGGACCTTATTCTTCCTTGCCCTCTTCTACTGGTCCTTCAAGCAGTAACCAGAAGGAACAAACATTTCCAGAGAGACCTGGTGAACCTGAATGCCAATACTATTTGAGGACCGGCAACTGTAAATTTGGATCATCTTGTAGGTATCATCATCCTAGAGACAAGGTTGTGCAACAAACAAATTGCATCCTCAGCCCAATGGGACTTCCTTTACGTCCGGTATGTGAATATTTCAATCTCTTATCTTTATTTTATCACTGTATACTTACTGTCCAAGTGGACATTCTGTTGTGATACTTACTGTTGTTTTAGAATTGGATTTCATAGAGATCTTTCTTGGCTTCAAGAACTTTCATTGTAAAGTAAGTTTTATTAGGTTAATATGTTTCTAGTACCTTTGAAATTGCCTTTGGCTTCCCTATGTCCAAAATTATGCATCTTAATTTATCTGCTATATAGTTTGAAGTTTTTGTTGGGGAAAGAAAGAAACTGCTGCCTTTTGGCCCCATCTTTCTTCCATAATAGAGAATGCTTTTTCTTTGTTTTTCTGTTCAACTTTAGCATTGCTGTCTTGAACTGTTAGTTTATTGCCCTTGCTATTTTGTTAAGTCAAGATGTAGTGTCTATGCTAACACATGATACATAGTTTTTAAAAATTGCCTTAATTTGATTGTCATTTCCTGTAAACAGGGGGTGCAGCCTTGTGCTTTCTACTTGCAGAATGGGCACTGCAAGTTTGGTTCTACTTGCAAATTTGATCATCCAATAGGAACAATGAGATATAGTCCGTCAGCATCATCTCTCATTGATATTCCAGTTGCACCCTATCCAGTTGGGTCTTTGCTGGCTACATTAGCCCCTTCTTCCTCTTCTTCTGAATTATGGTCTGAGATGATTTCAAGGTCCAAGAAGGACTCCTATTTGAGCAGAATTTCTTCTTCTGCAAGCACAGCTAGTAGTTCAGTTGGTTTGATTTTTTCACAGACTGGATCTGTTCACTTTTCTGATTTGCAGCTTTCAAGTCAGAGTTTAAGCAGTAGCAGAAGTACAATACAGGGTGCTGAGGTTCACTCAAATTGATGTAACATGCTAGAGCAGTTTTTCATTGTCTTGCAGATGTTGCTTCACCAACCTTGATATGTTTTGTGTTAATAGATCTCAGTAAATTATAGTCAGCTGCGGAACATTACATTTCTCAGCAGCAAGGGTTATCTACCAATCTGCCTTACCTCACAATAGAACTGATTGTATTTTATCCCTAGCTTGCCTTTTTGATACCATCAATATTATCGGCAATAAGCTTTTGTAGCAAATAGAGTTTGAAGGACTAATCTTCCTTCCAAATAATCACAACAGAGAGCGTCATTATATCAGGTTAGCCTATGATTCTCCTTTCAACTTGCTGTTTGTATACTTATCAATCTTCAATGAAGGAATGAAGAGGATTTCCACCTTGTATGACATAAATGTTCTTAGTTCATTTTGTCAGACTACTCTGCTGTTTATTTCCGTGCCTTTCCCTCGAAATTTTTTATTCTGTTTAGGCCAATTCAGTGAATATGAGGAGAAATTTGCAGTTTGCTATTGCTCTGTTTATCGTTTGATATTAGATGATAGAGTTAAAAGGTGTTCTATTGCCACATTTCTCGGCTGCGAGTTGTAAAAGCTTTGGAAGTCTTGAGGGGGACATTTTTATTGCAACTTCTAAGAAAGAGAAAAGCATGATCTTTGAGGGGTCCAACTTATTTATATATGAATACAATGGAAACCTGTGAATTTTTTATTTATTTATAACTACTTATACGAACCATAGTCGAACCTCATGAATCATGTCATTGATGATTGGTTTGCTATAGATTCAGGCAATCTATTGAACTTTGCAAGTCAATACCAATTCCCCTCATGCCCCGCTTAGTTTTCGCACTGGTTCGTTTATGGCTGATTGTTTTGACTATTTGTCCTTTATATTTGTTGGAAAGGGTTTAAAAAATTGCCTCCAGACCATTTCATGGGAACAAAGCTTTGGGTGGTGTAAGTAGTAAGGCGCCAAAGCTTTAATTAGCACGCTTATTTTTCAGCTGAAATCAGTAAAACTACTGTACAGGTCCCCATACTATAATGCGGAGTGCGTTTTGGCCTATATACCAGTAAAGTGATTGTTTTCTTCGTGACAGTTGAAGAAAAACTGTTTACTTGACAAAGCTTCATGTTTTAGGAGAGACACTTTGGCCCGTTGATAGGGTTGATTAGTGGGGTTTAAATTGTTTGAAAGTAAACAAGGCAATTAACAACACATTTGCAAGCTTCAATTGAAAATGCTTCATGCAGTCGACACAGCGACTTCCGGAAGGGCTATACGGAAACCTTTGGATGGCCAAAGTCTTACTCACTTCATAGGGTCAGCTTGAGATTTCCGTAATTGTAATCGTAATGGTTTTTACTTTACGCTACAATGTTTGAGTTCAAAAAAATTATAACATTGATTTAGTTAAGTGGTATTAGCTAGATTGATTTAATTAAACGATGAGGTATTTTAAGTGATTTTTTAGAGAAAATGGTAATTTTATTATGGGAAAATATTTGGTACGCAGTTAGGGTTGACAAGTATTTTATAAAGCAAGGTTAAAGAATTATCTGTAGAATAAAAAAAATATACTGTTAATATATTAAATACTCACTCTTCTATTGTTAATCAAAATAACTTGACAATGTATAATCTGTTAGGGTAGCCAACTATAGTGACAATATAACTTAATAAGCAATTGAATAATTACAACTGAGAAAAGATATAGATGTTAATGATCACTAAAATGACATAATTAGAAGACTATTTTACCTTGATCAGTCGTTAACAACATTCTAGTCCAAGTCAGCTATACTGACAATGCCAAAGGTATTCAAAAAGACTCTTTAGTGACTCAACCTCCTTTGCAACTTCTCAAAATGAAACAAAAAGTAACAAGAGAAAAACAATAAAACTATAACTACTAACATTGACACGGTTAAAAAAAAAAAAAAGAAGAAGAACAAAGTGGATTGTTGGTATTGTCATCGTTTTTAGAGAAAACATAAACTTTATTTATGAACATATTTTCACTCGGTAGATTAGAACAAAATTCATTCACCAGGAAACTACCACAAAAATAATTAAAAAATGGAGCGAAAGAAAGAATAAAAAATAAACCGCCAAAGAGAAAAGTGAGGAAGAAAGTGGAGATAGTTAAAAAGAAATTTGCATTTTGCATTTAGCTCGACCCAATTTAATATTTTATTCATTAGTTAAATGAAATAATTCTGAGTTTTTCAAGTCACAATATATCATATCCTATTTTAAACGAATACTATATTATTTAATTAAGCCCACATCATAAAATTAACATTTTTTAATTATTACAAAACAATCATTTTTCTTATTTTTCTACATGACAGACTTATGGCCCTTTGGATATGAGGCCTTAATGCATTTGAAATTTCAAAGGAAAATTGATTCTCACTTAATTGCACTTTCCGTCAACTCCCTTTGGATCACCTCCAGTGAGGTGAGGTTTACCGACTGAACTGAATTTTTTTATTGTAGGTTTTGTTATAGAGAATCTTGAGGAACTCACTGAGTATATCTTGCGAACTTAATAATGTATTCATAGAGGATTTGACAGCTAATGACACTTTGAATCTTGACTTAGTTTGTGAATCTTAACTTGATGAATTTAGGAGTTGGACACGTTTATTAAGATTATATGAAAATCACGTGGAGATTCAGGGTGTAATCAGCCCAATTTGCCCGGGCTCAATAAACAATTAAAATTTATAGTCCAATTACAAGGCCCAATACGGCCCAAAATTCCATCCCAAAGAAAACCTAATCCAAACTAAGCCCTAAAACAAAAATAAAAAAACAAAACCCTAAGCCTCCTCGTGCCGCAGCCTCTCTACGTCGCGGCGTGCCCTCTGCCGCCACCCAACTGGCCTATGGCCTCCGTACCTGCAAGCAAGACAAGAAAGCACAACAAAAAGAAACAGTAGCAAAAAACAAACAAAATATGGTAATGAAATGTATTTTCGGCTATAAAAAGCCACTACACACAAGTTGTAATTCTTTACAGAGATTGAAATACAAAAATGGAGAAATCAATCAAAAGAAAAAGTTCCAAAAGGTTGCCTTTCTATTTTTGTTTTTATTTTTCCTTTCACCTTATATTTGCTTTTATTTTAAAGAAGAAAATAGAAAAAAATAAAAGAAAAGAGTCGAATCTTACCTCTTTTTTGCATTTGCGCCGCCGTAGGTGGCCGAGGTTTGTCGGCTCCGATAAAAATCGACGTCTAATAGGCTTGGGGAGTCGAAAAGCCAAAAAAAGGCCTTTTTTCGATTTTCTAACCATCGTGGCGGTGCCGGAGCCTGGGTTTGGGCAGAGGGGAGTTTAAGAGAAAAAGTAAGTGTTTTACTTTTTTTTTTTGAAGAAAGAAAGCTGAAAATGAAATTTTTAAATTTTTTTTTTGCTTTTATATGCATTTAAAATGGTGCCATTTTGGGCCCTAATTCCAGATGTCAAAATGATGTCATTTAAGCCCCTGACCCACGCGGTGACCTGACCGCTCTAGAGGATCCGCGCGTTTTTAACTTTTGGGCTATTTGAGCGATCAGCCCTTCCACTTTTGCGGCGCGCTTCAGCTTAGTCCTTTTTCACTTTTTTTTAATTTTTTTTAAATTTGGCAACTGAGCTTTTTGCGTGTTTCAATTTAGCCCCTGGCTCGCTAATCTCCTAGAGAAGGGACGCGTGCCCAGGGGGATTGGGTTATTTTCCCATTTGGTCCTCGCTGGTTTTCGCGCATTCAGTTTTGGTCCTTTATTCCTTTTTTTTAACGATTTAAACACTTTAGACCCTATTTAAGTTATGATTTAGTCCTTTCTAAATTTATTAATTTGTTTTATTATAATTTAAGCTCCTATTTTCATTTAGATTCCAATTAAACCCTTATCTAATTACAACATTTCCTTTTTATTTTTATTTTATTATTATCCATATACTTATTTATTTATCTATCATTACTATTGTATTTTGATTGTTTTCATTTTTTTATATTTTGTAGATATGGTTATACTTGCATCTCAATTTTTTTATTTCCTTTTATGATTTATTATTCCTTGTTTATTTTTAAGCTACATTTTTAAATCATATATTATTTTTCATTTATTTTATTTAAAGTCGTTTCACCCATTTAGTTAAACTATTATTTAAATATGTCTTTATTAATTTTGTATTTCATTGTTCCAATACTTTGTCTATATAAATCATTTTTATATTGATTCACCATTACAACATCATGCAATATATTTAGAAATGATTAATTATTTTTACGCTACAAGTAAAATAAATACGTGTCATTTTAAACATTATATTTGTTATTATTCAAAAAAGAAAATTTTCAAAATAAGGCAATGTTCCGTATTTAGAAATTCGAGAAGTTGTACGCTAACTTAAGGGGTTTCGTTTTTCTCGTTGAACCTAAATGACTGAATATCCTTTAAAATTAAAATATACAAGTTTTTTAAAAAAAAAATCAAAAGGCAGGCTTGTTCTCGAGGGTTCAAAATGTCGTGTCCTAACTTACGGGATGTGACTTTTTGTTATTTCGAGGCAAGAGAGTCTTTAACGTTTGTATCAATTTATTCAAGTGTTTTTCTAATAAAATTAACATTAAAAAAGAGGGATCGTATTCTAATTTTTTCAGGTTTTCAACTTTCCGACATTAAGACATTAAGTAATCAATTAGGTATCAATTTTGGGCGTTATGAGGGTGCTAATCCTTCTTCATACGTAACCGACTCCCGAACCCGTTTTCTTAAATTTCGTAGACCCAAAAAAATTTATTGTTAGTAAATTTAGACTTTTATTAAAATGATTAAATTACAAGGTGATCCGATCACACCTAATAAAAAGGAATGGTGGCGACTCTCATTTTTCATCTTTTTAAAATAAAGTCGACCCTTTCAAAAAAGGTGGTTTCAACAGCTTGGCGACTCCACTGGGGAAAAAATAAGAGAGTCAAGCCACGAGTTGATTATATCTTGTCTTTTTTGTCGAAAATCGATAATTTGGTTAAAATTTACAATCCTTTCGTTGCATTTCATTGGTCTGCATCATTTTGATATATTTACCCTATTGGTTCGAGTCTTTGGATATACTTTTGCATTTTGCATTTATTAACCGATCGGTTATACCCTTTTAAGTGGGAGTGATCAACTATTCCTTCTTGAGGTCTTCACCTCCGTATAGGATAGTGGATCGCTTTCGGGATACGTCCGTACCTATCTTCATGAGATTTTCATCTCCGTATAGCCATAGGGAAATGTATTCCCCTGAACTGAACTCAATCCGTATGAGCCTATAATGGGTGAGGATCGGGGAATCTGCCAATTTAGGTACCCTTACTTTAGAACTTAACCACATATAGTGAGCCTTAAGAGCCTACCCTAGGTAGAACCACACCGAAACCCTAGTAGTTACCTGAATAGGTGATTTATTTATTATTTATTGCTTACTTTAGCTTTGTATAAAAGTACTGACTTGTTTTTTTTTGCTTTGACTGTGATTGCATGATATTTTTATCATAAAAAAAAAAAGATGTTGAGTCACATTTAGTTACTAAATAGAGAGCTTGCCATGGAGAACGAATTTCTTGATAAAATGGAAGATAACGCGGCTGTCCGAATATGGTCCAAGAAAACGCGACTAGAGAAGGTGATAGTTTGACGGAGGGGTACGTGTCAAAATTGTGAGACTTCACTCGTATTAGCGTGACCCAGAACAACCTCCAAGAACTGAAAAAGATATGGGTCTAATGGGATGATGAAATCAAACAGCTATTTTATTGTAATTATGGTGATTTGTCATATCTACTCGATATCAAAATGGACAAGCATTTGTTTCGAGCTCTAGCTCAATTTTGGAATCCCGGCTACAATTGCTTTACTTTTGGAAAAGTGGATTTAGTACCTATTGTAGAAGAATATACGACCTTACTTCGTTCCCTAAAAATTCCACCCGATAAGGTTTATTCCAGAACCGCCAATGTCTCGACTTTCCTAAAGAAACTAATGAATATTACGGGGATGAGTGAGCAATGGGTTATAACCCGGATCAAGCAAAAGGGAGATGGTAAATGTATCTCTTGGAATTGTTTACGAGATTTGATCTTGACACACCCAGATATAAACAAAATGATCAATGTTTTTGCTTTGAGCATTTACGGGCTGGTTGTTTTCCTCAAAATACTAGGGCACGTGGATGAGGCAGTTTCAAATTTGTTTGACAGACTTGATAAGAGGGTCACACTCGTCCTTGCAATTTCAGAGCTAATAAGGTTTATCACGTGGATGAAGCTGTGGAAGAATATACGACCTTACTTTATTCCCCAAAAATTTGACCCGATAAGGTTTATTCTAGAGCCGCCAATGTCCCGACTTTTCTAAAGAAACTAATGATCATCACGGGGATAAGTGAACAATGGGTTGCAGCTCGGATCAAGTAAAATGGAGATGGTAAATGTATCCCTTGGAATAGTTTACGAGATTTGATCTTGATACACCCAGATATGAAGAAAAGGGTCGATATTTTTGCTTTGAGCATTTAGGGGCTAGTTGTTTTTCCCAAAGCACTAGGGCACGTGGATGAGGCAGTTTCAGATTTGTTTGACAGACTTGATAAGAGGGTCACACTCGTCCTTGCAATTTCAGAGCCAATAAGGTTTATCACGTGGATGAGGCTGTGGAAGAATATACGACCTTACTTCATTCCCCCAAAATTCAACCCGATAAGGTTTATTCTAGAGCCGCCAATGTCCCGACTTTTCTAAAGAAACTAATGATCATCACGGGGATAAGTGAACAATGGGTTGCAGCTCGGATCAAGCAAAATGGAGATGGTAAATGTATCCCTTGGAATAGTTTACGAGATTTGATCTTGATACACCCAGATATGAAGAAAAGGGTTGATGTTTTTGCTTTGAGCATTTACGGGCTAGTTGTTTTTCCCAAAGCACTAGGGCACGTGGATGAGGCAGTTTTAGATTTGTTTGACAAACTTGATAAGAGGGTCACACTTATCCTTGCAATTTCAGAGCCAATAAGGTTTATCACGTGGATGAGGCTGTGGAAGAATATACGACCTTACTTCATTCCCCAAAAATTCGACCCGATAAGGTTTATTCTAGAGCCGCCAATGTCCCGACTTTCCTAAAGAAACTAATGAACATCACGGGGATGAGTGAACAATGGGTTGCAGCCCAGATCAAGCAAAAGGGAGATGGTAAATGTATCCATTGGAATAGTTTATGAGATTTGATCTTGATACACCCAGATATGAAGAAAAGGGTTGATGTTTTTGCTTTGAGCATTTACGGGTTAGTTGTTTTTCCCAAAACACTAGGGCATATGGATGAGGCAGTTTCAGATTTGTTTGACAGACTTGATAAGAGGGTCACACCCGTCCCTGCAATTTTGGCCTAAACATTTCGATCTTTGAATGCATGCCGAAAAACGGGTGAAGGAGGATTCATTGGATGTACGCAACTCTTGTTGGCATGATTTCATAACCACTTTTGGAGGGTAGAAAAAGTTTATTATCAAGTATTCTCTGAAAACTACTCTCCATTAAAAGAATTGGTGGCTACACCAAGGCAAGACGACATTTAGAAGAAAAATGGATGGCAATACTCCAAAATCTCCAAGATAAGGACGTCGAAAGGAAAGCCCCTTGGATGATCCCCGATGAGATTCTGTACCGGTGTGGAGATTTTGATTGGGTTCTTTTACTTAGGATTTGGGGGGCTGTTGGATATGTTCCTCTACTTGTGATGAGGCAGTATAGATCGAGGCAATTCATACCAGCAATGCAAGGGCTGGCCCAGTGTGAGTTCTCGTATAAAGGGGATAATTATAAGAAAAAGGTTCGAGAAATGTCTATCGCTTGGAACCAAACCCGCCGAATGAAAAGATTGGCCGCAGGTCTGATGATAACCCCCGAATATAGTTAGTGGTGGGGTTAGAGAGTCAATGACAACATCCTTGTGCCGAATCAAGAAGCTATTCAACCATTGGAAGAACACCTGCAAGTGATTCCATCAGAGCTAGATATCATCAAGTAAGATTTTGAAAAAAGAATTTGGAGCGAGGAAAGAAGATAGAACAATTGGAGAAGGAAAAGATGCAATTAGGATTAGATGTTGATGTCTAGAAACTAGAGGCCGATAAACCGAGGAAAGGAAAAAATAAGGCTGAGGAAGATCTGGACAGTTTAAAAATAGATTACAAGAAGCTGCGCTTATCAATGAGGACTGCCGGGCTGGGAAAGACATCAGAACAATGGCGGCAAGAGATCAAAGAAGAAAAGAATAGAGCCGATCAATAGGAAAAGAAATGCCAAGATGCCTAGGTTTGAGAAAATACTCTAGAAAGAGACCTATTGAAATGCCAAAATGAAAAAGGTCAGATTAAAAGCCAGGGTAGCAGAACTAGAAAAGTCACTTCATCAGTATCGTAATTGCAACTCCACAATTGAGCTAAAAGTGAGCTTAAACAAGATTGAAGAGCTGAAAAGGAAAATAGAAGAGCTCGAGATCTCATTACAAAATTGTAAACTCCGAGTTGAACTCCTTGAAGCAAACAACGAGGAGTGGAAAGAACAACTTCACCGTTCTCAAGGTCAGGTCAGGGATAGGAACCATATCATGGGTGAAGCTATGGCTCAAATACGAGAGGTAGCCGATCATTTGCAAACCCTAGCAGTTCAAGCTGACGTGCTAAGCTTGAAGTATGAATCAGAATCAGATCGGGGTCTAGAGTTAGCTCGGTTTCTTAGGAAAGTTAAGGCTTTGAGCATTAGGTCAAAGCCGTATATGTAATTCGTTTTATGTAAAGAAATTTGTTTTCTAGTAAAGTTGTTCTAACAGAATTGAATAAGAGTCAATGCCTCTTTTTACATTCATTTCATGCATTTGCATTACATTGCATCATATACATTAAATTTCATAAAAAGACCCTAATTAAACAAAATTATTTCAGTTAATCTAGAAATTAACAAGAGTCAACCAACCGAACATCGTTATAGTACTCGCACCAAAACCAAGACAATGGATCAAAGATTGGAAAGATTAGAACAAATGCAAAGAGATATACAAGATCAATTGCAAGCACAGATGCAAGAGCAATTAGCCAAAATTCAACAAGACATGATGGAACAAATGCAAGAATCCCAAAATAGTATGATAAGCCAATTGGCGCAGTTGCTGGCTAAAGAACGTGAAAAAGGGAAAGCATTGCTGTTAACTTAGGGGATGATAATGAAGATCCTATTTACCCCCCGGATTTTACCCCGATACACGTCCAAGCACAACCAGATGCGTACCTACGAAGGGTACCCGTTACAATCAGACCCCAACAGTATCAAACCGGTACCTCGGCGCCAATGAACAACCAAATAGGCTCAGGTTCCAATCTGGGGGATAACTTAACCAATCCCGTTGTTCCTGATCTAGATGATATGGCAGAAATGGAAAAAACAAGAGTGGAACTGCCAAAGTAACTTCAGGATAGATGCAGATGGTTAGAAGAAAAATTCAGAGTAATGGAAAACGCTGATTATCATTGCGGAATTGATGCCAATGACTTGAGTTTGGTCCCAGATTTAGTGCTCCCTCCGAAAGTTCAAAACTCTAGTGTTTGAAAAGTATAATTGGACTAGTTGTCCTGAAGCTCACATCACTATGTTCTGTCGAAGGATGATGAGATACGTCAATAATGACAAACTGTTAATCCACTGCTTTCAGGATAGTCTGATTGGGTTAGCAGCTAAATGGTACAACCAGCTGAGTCGTACCAAAATTAATTCATGGAAAGACTTAGCGCAAGCTTTTATGAAGCAATATAGTCATGTGACGGACATGACACCCGACAGAATCACATTGCAGAACATGGAGAAGAAGCCAAGTGAGAGCTTCAGGCAATATGCCCAAAGATGGAGAGAGGTGGCAACGCAAGCCTATCCACCTCTTCTGGAGAAAGAAACCACAATGCTTTTCATCAACACTTTAAAAACCCCGTTCATCAACCACATGTTGGGAAGCGCTACTAAGAGCTTCTTAGATATAGTAATGTCCAGTGAAATGATTGAAAACGTAGTGAGAAGTGGTAAGATAGACGCGGGGGAAAACTCCAAAAGATCGACCCCGAGGAAGAAGAAAAACGAGGTGAATAATGCAATAATGTATAATAAGGTTTATTCGAAACCAATCACTGTAAGCCCACTGAGGACAGTAACCACTAGCCATCAGGGCCCCCAAGGCAAGAATCCAGCCCAAGGCCAAATGCAAAAAGGCTCCAGTTTACACCCATCCCGATGACATATAGGGAGCTGTATCAGAGTCTGTTTGATGCACATGTGGTATCCCCTTTCTATTTAAAACTTATACAACCTTCATTCCCCAAATGGTACGACGCAAATGCTCAAAGCGAGTACCACGCAAGAATCACGGGACACTCAATCGAGAACTGTACCGCTTTTAAAAAGTTAATTGAAAGGTTCATTAAGATGGGAATTGTAAAGTTTGACGACCCACTAAGGACCTAATGTGGCAGGAAATCCGTTACCCAGTCATTTTGATAAAGGGGTAGATGCGATAATTAAGAGTGGAAGGAAAAGAACCAAAATTGATGTGATAGACGTAAAAACCCCACTGAAATGGGTTTGGAAAAAGTTGGTAGAAGGAGGATTAATCAAACAAGATTCAGAAAAGAGACTCGAAGGGATAAGGAACTATTGTGAGTTCCATGCTAAGTAGGGTCATGAAATCCAAGAGTACATTGTGTTCAGGACCCTAGTACAAAATCTGATGGAAAACAAGGAAATTGAATTTTATGAGGAGGTTAAGGGCTCAGAATAAGGAGATATATGTGCCTTAGAAGAAAGATCAATAGAGAAGGTCTATAAGGTCAACCACCCAGTGATTATTATTTCATGGCCAATGAGCAATGAAGCCAGAGTACAAATTGCACCAAGGGTCATAATCTAGAAACCTGTAGCCTTTCCCTACAAGGACAGCAAGAGGGTTCTCTGGAATTATGACTGCAATGTGACAATCCCGGGAGAAGAGAACCCAATTAGCGCTTTAAAAGAAGGTTAAAATATGGGTTCCCACACATGTAATGGAAGGCGCTATGATCTATCAAATGCAAGAGCGAAGCCTATAAAAGGAAAAGCCTTGACGATTGAACAAAACAAAGAAAAGACGGCTAAACTTGAATCACCCGGTAATGAGCCGGTAACTAAGAAAGAGGTTAAAGAGTTCTTGAAATTCTTAAAGCATAGCGAGTATAGTGTTGTGGAACAGTTGCACAAACAACCAACTCACATATCAGTACTAGATTTGCTATTAAGTTCGGAGACACATCGTAGTGCGTTGATGAAAGTGCTAAATGAAATTTATGTCGCTAATGATATCTTTGTAAACAAGCTGGACTGCCTAGTTAACAATATAAGTCCTGAAAAATTTATCTTTTTTAATGATGATAAAATATCATCGGGAGGCATGGATCTACAAAGGCTCTTCACATTACCACCCACTGCAAGGGATATACACTACCAGGGTTGTTAATTGATAATGGATCGGCCCTGAATGTCTTACCCTTATCCACACTGAATAGGTTGCTTGTGAATAGCTCTCATATGAAGATATGCCAAAACATAGTAAGAGCATTTGATGGTACCGAAAGGAGGGTAATAGGAAGGATTGAAATACCCTTTTTAATTGGCCCAAACACATATGAGGTAGACTTTCTGGTGATGGATATTAAACCTTCTTATAACTGCTTGTTGGGGAGGCCTTGGATTCACTAAGCGGGGCAGTGCCCTCATCACTACACTAAAATTTGAAGTTGGTAACAGAAGGTCAGCTGGTAACGATAAACGTGGAAGAAGATATTATTGCATCCGTAACCAATGACACGTCATACATAGGGACAGACGATGAAGCGATAAAATGTTCCTTTCGATTGCTGAAATTTGTGAACGCGATAGAATGTTCTTTTCAATTGCTGAAATTTGTGAACGCGACCTTCATTGTTGAAGGGAACAAGATCCCGATGCCCAAAATATCCAAAAGTACAAGGATAGGCCTACAGTTGACAGTTGAGAAATGAGCATTGCCTGGAAAAAGACTCAAGAAATACCTCCATAGGAGGGTTGAGGCACCCATGTTAATGGACAAACAAGACTGCTTTGGTTTGGGATACAAGCCAGATGCAAAGTAAATGAGGAAAGAGTTGGAGAAGAAGCAAGAAAGGAGAAGAGCTTGGATTAAGCGGGAGAGAGGTCAAATGGGAACCAATGACTTTTCCTCATATATCCAAAACTTTTGTGTCAGGAGGAACTATTCACCCTGAATGGAGGATGCCAAGAAAGGAAACTGCGGAAGAAATGTTGGGAAATCTAAACATCAATACCATATCCAAAGAAAGAATTGGGGAGAAAATATATCAGGCATCTGCCCCTATACACCTGAAAGCATTTTGAACAATTGGACTGCGGAAGAGATTCCTATAGTTTTTAGAGCTTATTCAGAGTAATGTTCAAAACACACTTATTACTCTAAGCTTAGGAGCAATAAGAATCCTTTTGTGAAATAGGCTTATGTCCAACATCTTTATTTCAATAAAATGCATCTTTGCGTATCATCTTGAGTAAATATTCTTTTATTCTTTCCATTTCATTCATAATCACACCATATTGATAATTATTCTTAGACTCTTTTGTTCTTTGGACTTTCTTTCATCCCTATAAGAGGTCTCCAGATATCAATGTTATGAGTGACGCTACCACTGACTCAGAGTCTCCTTTTGAGCAAGATCTGTGTATGAAGGATTCTCAGGATTTTAAAGATGATCGAGATTGTAACCTATCTCCATTGAGAATGGTAGAATAAGATGAGAAACAAATCGTACCGTACAAAGAGTCAGTAGAAATTTTAAACTTGAGAGGCGGACAAGAAAAGAAAGAAGTAAATATCAGAGTTTACCTTACCTTAGAGACAAAGTGAGACCTCATTGAGTTACTCCAAGAATTCAAAGATGTCTTCGTATGGTCGTATCAAGATATGCCTGGTCTAAGTACTGATATCGTAGTACACCGGCTCCCTATAAAAGAAGAGTGCAAGCCAGTTCAACAGAAACTTCAAAAGATGAGGCCCGAAGTCCTGTTAAAAATAAAAGAGGAGGTCAAGAAGCAGTTTGACATTAGTTTCCACAAGTGGTTAAATACTCAGAGTGGGTAGCCATTATAGTCCCCGTCCCTAAGAAAGATGGGAAAGTAAGAATGTGCGTAGACTACAGGGATTTAAACAAGGCTAGCCCGAAAGACAATTTCCCATTACCTCACATCGACACCTTGGTGGACAACACGATAGGTTATTCACTGTTCTCCTTTATAGATGGCTTCTTCGATTACAACCAAATAAAGATGCATTCTGAAAATATGGAAAAGACCACATTCGTGACCATATGGGAAACATTTTGCTATAAAGTGATGCCATTCGAACTAAAAAATACAAGTGCGACGTATCAAAGAGCCATGGTAACCTTGTTTCATGATATGATGCATAATGAAATCGAGGTTTATGTCAACGATATAATTGCAAAATCTAGAACAAAAAAGGAGCACATACAAGACCTAAGGAAATTGTTCCTGAGGTTGAGAAAATTTCAGCTAAAGCTCAATCTAAAAAAATGTACCTTTGGGGCTAGGTTGGGAAAATTACTAGAATTTGTAGTCAGTGAAAAGGGGATCGAGATCAACCCAGATAAAGTTAAGGCTATATGGGAGTTACCTTCGTCGCACACCCAAAAAGAAGTTTGAGGTTTCTTAGGGAGATTAAATTACATCGCTAGGTTTATTTCACAATTAACAGAGAAATGTGACCCCATATTCGTCTCCTTAAGAAACATAATCCAGGCGTATGGGATGAAAAATGTCAGAAAACTTTTGACAAGGTTAAACACTACCTGTCTAATGCCCTAGTGCTGATGCCACCTAGCCTAGATAAGCCGTTGATACTATACTTAACAGTATTTGAGAATTCCATGGGATGTGTGCTTGGCCAACATGATGAGTTGGGAAGGAAAGAAAGAGTGATATACTATCTCAGTAAGAAGTTCACTGAGTGTGAGACAATATACTCGCCAATCAAGAAGTTGTGTTGCACATTAATTTAGACAACCCGGAGACTAAGACAGTACATGTTGTACCATACAACTTGGCTAATCTAAAAAATGGACCCTCTAAAATACATGATGGGGTCAACTGCTTTAAATGGAAAGATAGCCCGATGAAAAATTTTACTTTCCGAATTTGATATAGTCTACGTAAATCAGAAGGCTATAAAAGGAAGCGTAATAGCAGATTTTTTTCCCAGTAGAGCTCTAGAAGATTACGAGCCTTTGAACTTTGATTTCCCAAATGAAAATCTAATGTATGTCGCAACCACTAAAGAAGACTTTCAAGAAGGTCATCCTTGGAAGCTAAACTTTAATGGAGCCTCAAACGCTGTGGGTAACGGAATAGGAGCAGTCCTAGTATCCCCAAACAGAGATCATTATCCCTTTACTAGTAAATTAGATTTTAATTGCACGAATAATATGACAGAATATGAAGCTTGCATTATGGGTAGCCATAGAACGCAAGATCAAGGTACTAGAGGTATATGGAGATTCTGCACTAGTGATCTATCAACTCAAAGGTGAATGGGAGATGAGAGACTCTAAATTGATCAATTATCGAAGGCTGGTTCTGGAGCTAATTGAAGAGTTTGATGACATCACTTTTGCTACCTCCCGCGAGATGAAAACTAGATGGCTGACGCATTAGCTACTTTAGCTTTCATGATCAAAGTGAACAAACAAGAGGATGTAAAACCTATCCAAATGAGTATTTATGAAACTCTGACTCATTGTTATAACATTGAGGAAGAAGAAAATGACAATCACCCTTGGTACCACGATATACTACGATATATGAAGAATCATGAATACCCTAACCAAGCAACTGAGAATGGTAAAAGGACGTTGAGAAGACTGGCCAGTGACTATGTCTTAGATGAGGAAATCCTATATAAAAGAAGAAAGGATTAGGTGCTACTAAGATGTGTAGACTTTATTGAGGCTAAGAAAATCTTGGAAGAAGTTTATGAGGGTTTTTGCGGAACACATGCTAATAGTTTTACAATGGCCAAGAAAATCATGAGATTCGGATATTATTGGTCCACCATGGAAAGATATTATTTTAATTACGCCAAGAGATGTCATAAGTGTCAAATTTAAGGAGACAAAATTCATGTGCCTCCTTCACCTCTTCATGTTATGACTTCTCCATGGCCTTTCACTATGTGGGGCATGGATGTCATTGGACCGATATTGCCAAAAACTTATAATGGGCATCGATTCATCTTCGTGGTCATCGATTACTTCACCAAATGGGTGGAAACCACTTCATATGCCAATGTGACAAAGTCGGCAGTCAGCAAATTCTTGAAGAAAAAGATCATATGTCGGTATGGAATGCTAGAAAGAATCATATCTGACAATGCGCTAAATTTGAACAACAGTTGGTTAGTGGAGGTCTACAGTCAATTTAAGATCAGACACCACAACTCGTCGCCATATCGTCTAGAAATGAATGGTGCAGTAGAGGCAGCCAATAAAAAACATTAAGAAGATCGTGGGAAAAATGACTGAGACTTATAAAAATTGGCATGAGAAGTTACCATTTGCCCTTATGCTTATCGAACGTCTGTCAGGACCTCTACCGGGGCAACGCCTTTCTCTTTAGTTTACTGAATAAAGGCAATTTTGCCTATTGAAGTTGAGATTCCTTCTCTCTAAGTTTTATCAGAGTTGAAGTTGGATGAAGCAGAATGGATCCAATCTCGATATGATCAGCTGAACTTGATTGAAGAAAAGAGGCTAAAGGCTATCTGTCATGGTCAAATGTACCAAAAATGAATGATGGGAGCATATAACAAGAAGGTACGCCCTAGAGAATTCCATGAAGGAGACCTAGTGTTGAAAAATATCCTTCCTATACAAAAGGACTTTGAGGAAAAATGGATGCCAAATTGGAAAGGATCTTATGTGATAAAGAAGGCCTTTTCCGGAGGAGTGCACATTTTGACCGAGATGGATAGTAAAAACTTGCCTAATCCAATGAATTCAGATTCAGCCAAGAAGTACTTCACTTAAAAAAAAAAGGAGGAGAGGCCAAGGTGAAAACCCACAAAAGACGCCTTGAGACTAAAGGGGTTTTGAGTTGAAAACCCGAAAAAGTGCAGCTCAAATATTGATAGAAGATGGGGCATGTGGTAGTTTTGTCCTCTCCGAATTAATAAGAAAGAAGAATGCTACATCTTAGGGCACCAACAAAGTACTCTAGGTCTTCTGAACACATATCAAGTTCAAAGGGCCCTTAAGAAGTTTTGTGCAGAGAAGCTTATGCTGCGATATCTAGGGCACCTATTTTCATCTTATTCATTTTGTACCTTAGGAAAATTTGCTATTTGGATTAATTTATCCACTTCGAGCTTTGCTCTCAATAAAATTCCATCTTGTCCATTGTGATAATTTTTTTCAAGCATTTTTCATTGAAACAACGATTATTGAACTGATAATATTCACATAAAAGAAGTTTTGCATATTGCTCTGAAAAGCTTCTAAATAGTACAAGGACCTGATACAAGACAACTAGTTAGAACTAACCAAATTCAAGAGTGGAAACATTTGAGAAAGAATAGTCCAAATTGTGACTATTTCTTCAGATCTTCTGTCAAATATACCAGCTAAACAAGAAGGCATGGTAACACATCAGTGATAGAACTTTGATGAACAATGAGCAATGACAACCTAAGCATTGAAAAGGGATCATTCTCGAAAAATGACATTCTGCATTCATGCAAATATCTTTCGTACACATCCAAATAGGAGCATTTGATTCATTCTGATCATGACATCCTAATTTCTTGGCATAAATAGGCCCATGAAATGGATTCTATAGGTCATGTTCCTCAGAAAATGGTGTATCAGATCAGAGAAACCATAAATCCTATACCTCTAAAGTTGCAGTAGGTCGGATCAAGTCTACCATGGAGAATCTTATCTCTCTGAAGTTACAGTGGAGTAAATTAAAGCCATTAACCTTATCTCCCTGAAGTTGCAGTAGAGCAGGTTGAAGATAGCGGGTCTTATTTCCCTGAAGTTACAGTGGAACAGATTTAAGCTACAAGCTACAAATTCTATAGCCCTAAAGTTGCAGCGGGACGGATTGAAGTTATTATGGCAAGCCTTATCTCCTTGAAGTTGCAGTGGAGCAGGTCAAAAATAACAAATCTTATCTCCCTGAAGTTGTAGTGGAGTAGATTGAAGTTACAAATCTCATACCCCTGAAGTTGCAATGGGACGGATTAAAGTTATATAGTGGAGCAGATTAAAGATACAAGTCTAATCTCCTTGAAGTTATGATGGAGTAGATCGAAACACTAATTCCTATACCCCTGAAGATGCAATGGGATGGAATGAGGCTACTTAAGGAAGAGAAGCACTAAAAAAGTCAAGATTTGGCAGGACCGAGCAAATTTGACCCTTTTTGAAATCTTTGCTCCATTCACGTTACACGTCAACAAGCAAAGAGGGGCAGCTATAATTAGCCCAATTTGCTTGGGCCCAATAAACAATTAAAATTTACAGTCCAATTACAAGGCCCAATACGGCCCAAAATTCCAGCGCAAATAAAACCTAACCCAAACTAAGCCTTAAAACAAAAATAAACAAAGAACAAAACCCTAAGCCTCCTCGTGCCGCAGCCTCTCCACGTCGCAGGTGTGCCCTTTGCCACTGCCAGTTGGCCTAAGGCCTCCGTACCTGCAAGCAAGACAAGAAAGCACAAAAAAAAAAGAAATAGTGGCAAAAAGCAAACAAAATATGGTAACGAAATGTATTTTCGGCTATAAAAAGCCACTACACACAAGTTGTAATTTTTTACAGAGATTAAAATACAAAAAAAAGGAGAAATCAATCAAAAGAAAAAGTTTCAAAAGGTTGTCTTTCTATTTTGTTTTTATTTTTCTTTTCGCCTTATATTTACTTTCATTTTAAAGAAGAAAACAGAAAAAAATAAAAGAAAAGAGTCGAATCTTACCTTTTTTTTGCATTTGCACCGCCGTAGGTGGCTGAGGTTCGTCGATTCCGATAAAAATCGATGTCTAATGGGCTCGGGGAGTCGAAAAGCCAAAAAAAGACCTATTTTGATTTTTCGCCACTTGGATCTGCGCGGCGGCGTCGTGGCGATCGCGGCCTCCACGGGTGGTCCGCGCCGAGCTCTGGTTTGGGCAGAGGGGAGTTTGAGAGAAAAAGTAAGTGTTTCAATTTTTTTTTGAAGAAAGAAAGCAGAAAATGAAATTTTTAAAATTTTTTTTGGCTTTTATATGCATTTAAAACGGTGCCATTTTGGGCCCTAATTCCAGATGCCAAAATAATGTCATTTAAGCCCCTGACCCACGCGGTGACCAGACCGCTCTAGAGGATCCGCGCATTTTTGACTTTTGGGCTATTTGAGCGATCAACCCTTCCACTTTTGCGGCGCGCTTCAGCTTATTCCTTTTTCACTTTTTTTTTATTTTTTTTAAATTTGGTAACTGAGCTTTTTGTGCGTTTCAATTTAGTCCCTGGCTCACTGATCTCCTAGAGAAGGGACGTGTGCCTAGGGGGATTGGGTTATTTTCTCATTTGGTCCTCGTTGGTTTCTGCGGTTCAGTTTTGGTCCTCTATTCCTTTTTCTTTTTACGATTTAAACACTTTAGACCCCATTTAAGTTATAATTTAGTCCTTTCTAAATTTTTTTTGAATAAAAACTGGATCTATATTCTCCTTGGGCCCAACCAAAACAAATTAAAAGTCCAATAAAATGCAAAGTTGATCAGGAAACAAACCAAAACAAAACAATAAAGCAAAACCAAAAACAGAAAGCAAAAGAAAATAACCCAAGAAAACAACCCACAAAGACAAAGACCCGGCAGATTAACAAGTAGGGAATCACAAAGACCATGCATCCCAGCTGGAAACCAACAATTAACCCCTACTTGAAAATAGCACCACCGCCTGGGGAAAGCAACAAGTCATTAAAAGCACCCATCTCTTCCATCCATCAATAGCAGACGTTCCATCAACTCCCAAAAACCCATCCCCTTCCAAGAATACCCAAATCTTTAGCTTTCATCAAAAGCCTCTCTCACTTCAACTTCAATAGACCGTCCGCCCATCTCCCTTAATTGTTCCGTCCATCTCTGCTCCTCCATCGCCATAGCCTCAGCCCCAGGAGGAACCCGATTTGACAGATAAGTAGAAACTCCCAATTTAATTCCTTCAAACGCAATTGCATGATCAACTTTGTTAGAATCCCTGTTTACAAAACGGAAAACACAGAAAATGAAATTTAAACTCCGCTGCTTTGAGTCTTTGATATAAGCTGCGATTTCAGATCTGTCCTCTTGTTCTTCTTGCATTTTGTGGATCACCATTTGAGAATCGCCCTCCACCTCCACTTCACTCAGCCTAAGTTGTATACCCAGATCAAGAGCCTGAAGGCACGCCACCTCCTCAGCCGCAAAAGCTGAAGGTATATTCGTATTTAAAATAGTACTTGAGCAAATCACTTCCGCTTTTTCATTTTTGACTACTAATCCAGAGCATGATTCTCTCTTATGACTGATGAAAGCGGCATCGAAGTTAATCTTGACTCTCAACCCAACCGGAGCTGTCCATCTGGCCGTAGGGATCCTTCCCCCAGGTACGTTCATGTTCAAACCATCTAATTCTTTCAAGTAGTTAAGAACAAATTTTGCAACTTGGGATCCCGACTTCAACTTTCCCTCATGAACGAACTTATTTCTAGAATTCCAGATCGCCCATACTGTACATGTAAACAATCTACACTTGGAAATAAAATGAGACTAAAAAATATGTATGAGAACTTCTTGGAAATCAACATTAACCCCTGAGCTAGGCCAACAAAAGTTTAACTTCTCCCATGTCTCTTTTGCAACAGGGCAGTCTCTGAAAAGATGCTCCCTCGTTTCTGCAACTGCTTGACACCTTCTACAGCTGGCAGAACCCATCAGTCTCCTATAGTGCAGATTGCTATTGTTAGGAAGAAAATTACGAGCACATCTCCACATTGCAACTTTGATTTTATTTGGCAGCTCTAAATTTCATAGTCTCTTGTAAAATAATTTGTACCTATTCTGTATTTGATTCTGGCCTTCATGTAAAATAAACTTGTATTTTAAATTTATTAATTCTTTTTATTATAATTTAAGCTCCTATTTTCATTTAGATTCCAATTAAACCATTATCTAATTACAACATATCCTTTTTATTTTTATTTTATTATTATTCGTATACTTATTTATTTATCTATTATTACTATTGTATTTTGATTGTTTTCATTTTTTTTATATTTTGTAGATATGGTTATACTTGCATCTCAATTTTTTTATTTCCTTTTATGATTTTATTATTCCTTGTTTATTCTTAAGCTACATTTTTAAATCGTATATTATTTTTCATTTATTTTATTTAAAGTCGTTTCACCCATTTACTTAAACTATTATTTAAATATGTCTTTATTGATTTTATATTTCATTGTTCCAATACTTTGTCTATATAAATCATTTTTATATTGATTCACCAGTACAACATCATGCAATATATTTAGAAATGATTAATTATTTTTACGCTACAAGTAAAATAAATACGTGTCGTTTTATACATTATATTTGTTATTATTCAAAAAAGAAAATTTTCAAAATAAGGCAATATTCCGTATTTGGAAATTCAAGAAGTTGTACCCTAACTTACGGGGTTTTGATTTTTTCGTTGAACCTAAATGGCCAAATATTCTTTAAAATCAAAATATACAAGTTTTTTAAAAAAAAAATCAAAAGGCAAGCTTGTTCTCGAGGGTTCAAAATGTCGTATCCTAACTTACGGGATGTGACATTTTGTTATTTCGAGGCAAGAGAGTCTTTAATGTTCGTATCAATTTATTCAAGCGTTTTTCTAATAAAATTAGCATTAAAAAAGAGGGATCGTATTCTAATTTTTTCAGGTTTTCAACTTTCTGACATTAAGACATTAAGTAATCAATTAGGTATCAATTTTGAGCGTTACGAGGGTGCTAATTCTTCCTCGTACGTAATTGACTCCCGAACCCGTTTTCTTGAATTTCGTAGACCCAAAAAAATTATTGTTTTAATAAATTTAGACTTTTTTATTAAAATGATTAAATTATAAGGTGATCCGATCACACCTAATAAAAAGGATTGTGACGGCTCCCATTTTTCACTTTTTTAAAATAAAGTCGACCCTTTCAAAAAAGGAGATTTTGAACAGGGTAATTGATTACTAGTTATCTTAAAACATCTCATCCTAAACTGTCATTGTTAGAATTATCACTTTTGTTTCAGCAACCTCAAGACACGAAGTTAAACTTGTCCCAGAGCCATGCAACAGCCAATACACAGGACATAGACATTCCTCCTTCAATTCCCTAACTGAAGATCTCATCTTACCTTTCTCCATTCAACCACCATCTTCCTCCCTTATTCATCTTACTGGTTAATAGATTTCAACTTCAATTGTAGCAACTGGGGTTCTTACTTAACAAAATATTATAGCAGCGTTTTACGGTATTTGTTTTACTTGTGACTGTTTAATTAAAAATGCTTTTTTAGGATTGTTGGAACCTTGGAATGGCCCTTTCAGATGAATATTGATGATTGTTGCCGGATTGAAATGCATCTCTAATAAAAATGTTTAAGCAAATATTTGTTTTAGTTTACGATTTAGACAGCATCACTACCAGGATGTTTGTCTATATATGGCAAATTAAAGTGTGTGATATAATTTATTTAACCAAAAAGATGGCATTAATTAATTTAATTTTATATAAACACGTGACCTTTCCAAAATTCTATAGGTAAAATATCATTAAAAAATGCCCAAAAACTACACTTGGTTTAATATAAAATAATTATTAATACAATTATATCAATAATAAAAATTTTAAAATATAACTAATTTATTAATAAAACATAATTGGACATTTTTAATAATTTCATAAAAATAAAATAATTTAAAAGTTTCGTTATATTTAATTATTAATTTAATGTTCTTAATAGCCATTTCTCATTCTCACCTCATCTCTATACTTACTTTTGAATCTAAACATATATCTCGCCACTAGTTTTAATTTCATCACTACAATATTCAATCTCACCACCACTCTCACCAAAGAACCTTATATGTTTATTTTTAAAAGGCTTATATGTTAAAAAAAAAAACAAAGTTTAAGAAAATGCAAAAAAAATCAATTAAATCACTGTATTAAATTCACACCTAATTGAGCCCTACCATTAACTAAAATAATCAATTAAACCCCCTCTATTAATGGAATCGGTAATTGAACACGTTCACCATTAAAATAAATTGACGGACTAATCAGATTGTGACACATGACAACTTATGGTTTAATCTAATATTTTTCTCACAAAAAATTATAAATTATAGAAAAATTAATAATTGAAAATATTAAAAATATTAAGATTGATGTAAATTTATAAAAAAATAATAAATACTTATAAATACTATAAAAATATAATTTTATAAAATTAATAAATATATTTAAAAATTTATAAAGATGTATAAAAATTATTAAAAACTTATAAAAATAATAAAAAATCATAAAAATTATAATTTGTTAAACTAAGTTTCATCTAATAATATGTTTTGATATAATAAATTAAAGTGTTTTTGAATAAAAGTTAAAGTTGAACAAAATTGGGCAAAATTAATAAAATCAAGTTAACATGGTTTCAATTGAGTTAAACATTTTCAATTATGTTAAAACTATTTTTTAAACAAGTTAGTATTACTTTAGGCCAAAAAGTATCGATAGTTATCAAGATATTGATACTGATTCTAAAATCTATACCAAATTTGCATTCTGTTTTTATGGTTTTTCAAACAAATACAAAAAGTATTGATACTTGGTATCGATAAATCGTCTTTCGTATCGTTGTAAACTAATTTCAACGGTTACTGAATCAAACATTAAATGCTAATAGTATCAATACTCATAGAAAAAATATCAATGCCTTTTGTTACAGGTGAATTTAACAATAAGATATTTTCATCCCCAACGGCTCTATTAATTTCCACAACAATCCCAACGGTTGGAAATGTATTAGAGAGTATAAATAACATGTTCCAAAGGTCCTACAACAAAGAGAGATATCATCAAGCTTAAAGATCAATCAAAACAACCTTAGTGCTTAATTCTTTCATGTTCTTCTTATAAACACTTGTGAGCTTTCATTGTATTCATTCAGCTCAATTGTTATTCTTTGTATTTGTGCTTAATTAGCAAACACATCAATCTTGTAAGGATTACTTGTTAGTTTTCTATTTTTTATTCTCTTTATGAGGGTTGAGTCTTAAGGTTTGACTAGAAACCTTAAGGGAATTGTAATATTAAGATTTTAGGTAGAAATCTTAAGGGAGATTATAAAGTTAAACATTGTCCTCAAAGATTGTTAAATTAGTGAAAAGAAAGTTAAGGTAGTGGAGTAGACAATTGGGGCGAGCCACTATAAATTATTGTGTTCACTGTTGCACATTCTTTCGTCGCTTCCACAAATTTTCTTAAAGACCAATGCACCCCCCTCTTGGTGATTTCAAGTTGATCTTTCGAGCTAAGATAAAAAAAGTATAAAAAATATTAAAAATTAAAAATTGATATAAACTTATAAAAATTATAACAAATTATAAAATGTTATAAATATTATAAAAATTGGATCAGTGGTCGAACTGGTTTGACTATTGATTTTCCAGTTTGACTAGTTCAATTGGTTCATCAAGTTCAATTAGATAAAACATTAAACACTAAAAAATAAAAAAAATAAAAAAAATTACCTCAACTGTCAAATTCCCAAGTCAACCAATCTAATGGGTTTTTTTGGGCTGGTACTCTTGTTGATTTCGGTTTAATCGGTCCAACCAACTGATCTGATCCAGTTCAAGTTTATATTTTTTTTTACTTTTTCTACATTTATATCAATTTTATAAAATTTCAAATATTCTTATAATTTTTTATGATTTTATATGTTTTTAAGAATTTTTATACATTTTTATAAAATTTTAAAATATTTTATTAATTTTAAAATATTTTATATTTTTATAATATTTATAAGTTTTTATTTTTTTTATAAGTTTATATTAGTTTTGTTATATATTTTTTAAATATTCTTAATATTTATTCATTTTTAATGATTTTAAAATAATTTTAATCATTTGTATGAGAAAATATTAGGTTAAATTAGAAGCTGTCACATGTTACTATATGATTGTTTTGTCAATTTATTTTAAAAGTTAACGTGGTCAACCACGAATTCCACTAATGGAATAACTTAATTGACTATATGATTGGTTTGTTAATTTATTTTAAAGATCAACGTGGTCAACCACGAATTCCACTAATGAAATAACTTAATTGATTATTTTAGTTAACGGTAATGTCTCAATTGAGTGTGAATTTAATATAGGGGTTTAATTGATTATTTTATTTTATTTTGTAAGGACTGTTTTGACATATAACCCTTGAAAAACAACTATGATATTGTCGTTAACTAAAATAATCAATAAGATTATAGATATCTTCAAGTGATCATCCAACAGTGGTTTGATAAGTCTTAAATTCTCTTTTAAAAGCCAAAATTAGCCCATTAATTATTTAAAAAATACTCAAATAAATCTCTTACATTCACTTTAAAACTCTTAAGAGATAAAAAAATATAAGATAAAGATAAACATGTTCAAATTTCTCTTTCTTTTTTAAGATAGTCACTTAAATCATGATTATATTTTAATTCACCACAAAAAAATATTATATTAAAAATATTAAAATATAAACCATTTAAAAATCACATGACAACTCAAACATAAAATTGAAGAACTATCTGAATGTTGCCCAAATTTCGCGAAAAACAAGCCACTTACCTTGGAAATAAGTTACCCAAGTACAGCTCAACCATTAACAATCATGGGCTGATATGTGAATTTACTTTGGGATCACCAAATATTTTCACTTTTTCTTGCTTCCACCGGCTTGGCATTGCTAGAAGGCGATATGCCAACCATATTACATCATACATAAATAGGTTCTTTTGTCATTGATATTAAGCCAGTTTACTCCATCTGTTTTTGGTTCTTTGGATTCACTAGAGTGGGGGCACTCATTAATTCTTTGTATAATTCATCTCTAAATCAAACCACTCCATAAAATTAAGCATGCGTAACAATTTTGGTCTCCCAAAGACAAGTTCAAAAGTGATGTTTCTTACTGTCGAGATGAAAACAAGGTTGTTTCCCGGTTTGCTTGACTTACGGCTAAAAGTTCATAAACAAAGTCCTCTCTGTCCCCCCCAAGTTTCACTTGTTACCAAACACTACAGTTAAAACTTCGTCTAATCATACAGTAGCATCTTCAACCAAAAATAAATAATACTGTAATGTTTGTATTATATATGCAAATGTTCATGGGATTTCTTTCACCTCTTTGAAGGTCAAAGCTTCTGAGAATTGTTTCATTCTGATTCTCTTTGACCGACAATCTCAGCCTCCTGTACAGTTTGTGTGCTTTGAGTTTTAGTCTATAATCTGATATAACACATTACTCTATATGTTGGCACTACCCAGAATTTATGCTCCAACGAAGCGAGAGAGGATGAACAAGCTATCTTGTAAAATACAGAGACAAGCAATGGTTCAATGATTTAAAAGCCACCCTTTTAATGACAAAGAACAATAAATGCATCAGGTTCATTTAGGCAAAGGAGAATGATTGTATTAAGATCATAATAAAAGAATATACACCCACATGATCAGCCATTTTATCCTTAATTTGCAGCAATGTGATGATCATAGCAGCACATACAGTGGATTATATGCAGTTATGCACCTTTGGGGGAATGGGGGGTGCTTTCAAAACAGTGGGCTCACATATTTGTGTCACTATAATTGTAGCCACCACCATTGCTCACCTGCACTAATGATTCAAAAGTTGCTTTCTTCATCAACTGCATTTAAAAGTAGAAAAAAAAAAAAGAATTGTGACAAAAGAAGATACTCCTTTGGCTTTTAACTTTTAAGTAACCAAATGTCTGGTCTATACTTCCACTAGAAACAGATCCACAAACAAAGTTTTCAACCCAAATTTTGATTTTCTTTGTCTGCACAAAAACAAAGACATATGTAGTATTTTGTAGTTAATCAATATGAAGAAAACTTTAATTTGAGAAATGAACTGAACTTGCAACTGAGATTTCTGATATAAATCACTTTTTTTTTTTTTTTTGGAAGGGTCCAAAATAAGTTTGTTTATATTTGGCAAAGCCAAAAAGGTGAGGTAGTGATAAAAGGCAAAACTACGAGTGGCTACACCAATATTTCATACATTATGCTACTCTCATGATGAATTATTCAGGTGCCACAGTCTAATAATTTGTTCTTCATGCAACCAAAAATATTCAGAGTTCAAAAAACCCAATATCTTAAGCTCTCTCATGTGACTGCTCATTGCCAAAACACATGGTCCGTATATACATAAACAATTTAATTAAGACTTTGTCAAAAAGTAATGAATAAAAGGAATTAAGAAGTGATGTATTTTATCCAAGGAGACATACATATGCAATTTGATGCGAACTATTCAATTCTGGAAACTCTCATGGAAAAACAAAGAGGAGGGAAGGCATAATGGCCTAACCAAGAAGAAAAAAAAGGCAAAATGATCAAATCATTTTAGCATTTGATCAAATGCTAACCACTCACTATTAATAGGGTATGAGTTGATGGGATCATTATTACCACTTGATCAAAAGCAATCTTAGGTCATAATTAATCCAACAGTCTGCCATTCCAAAGAGTAGATAAATATATAACACACTCAAAATACCCAATAAATTTATGTATGTATGGGTGATTAGGTAAAGTGGAGCTTGACACAATAAAGCAAAAATTATTCACACTTCTAGATGGATCTTTTTGTAGCTAGAATGGTTGCATTTGCCCCATTTGTTTTTGTGCTTTCAAATGGGGTTTAAATTTGTCATATTTAATCAGTGGCATCCTCTCCAAAAAAGGATGTTTGTCCAAAACCAACAAATATTTGCACTAAAATTTGTGTAAGACAGAAGGAAGGAATGAATGACATAGACTTCAAATTTCATTTTGAAGAAATTCAGAAAAAGTATAGCTGCTGAGGTATCGTCCTAGAAATTGTGGCAGAGAAATGTCCATAATTGAAAGCCTAGGCATCTTAGCTATAGGACTGAAAATAGGGTATATTTATATATGTATATTCTCTGCAAAATTTAAAGCAAGTTCTTGAGTGATGTACTCTGGACAGAGAAGAGAGCTGTACTAATTATACAGCACGTAAATCCTCTTAATTTCCTACTTTATGAGACTTTACACATGATATGATAATTTTTTTAGTTGGTAGCTTTCATTTCAGTAAAAGCCCTTTATAATTTCTTTTAAATAATTGAGTTGATAACTCTTACTTTATTATTTTAACTTAATTTAAAAATTTTCAAATTAAGTAAAATAAAATTTAATTTAAGTCACATGTCAAATTAAAATATTATTATTGTATAACTAATTTAATATTAAAATATATAAATTTAAAATCATATATATCTAAGATCTTTTGAAAAAAAAAAAAAAAAAAAAAAAAAAAAAGAAAAGAAAACTTTACCTATAGTTCGAAAGCTGGTTTCATATTGACCAAATTATATACATTAGATCAAAGATTAAACTGATCTTTCTATTAAAAATTTTATCTATTTCTACTATTAAAAAATAGTTCTATACACATGAGGTACAAATAGCATGTTACACCACTGTTTAATTATTTTATCAACTTTAAGTAAAAAAAAACAAAATATAATTTAACATATAATTTTAACCTTTCATTACACATGATTACATCCTAAAACACCACTGCAGCTCTTAGGAATCCTGAGATATCTTTCCTTCATAAACGAAAATCATTTTAAAAAGAAAGTAAGATTTCATATATGATAGATTTAAAGTTCAACGCATGTAAAAAAACAAAGACACTCTCACTACCTTCCACCGAAAAGTTGAAGCAACAGACCAACACGTTCTTGACTTTAGATTAGGCATATTATATACACTCATTAAAAAAGTACATTTCAAAGTCATCACTACCCTTTAATCTTGCATGAGTTCATGTTACTTTTACCTCACTCCACCCTTTCTCTTTTCCACAAAAGAAGATCATTAAGAGAGAAAGTGAGAGATTACTCATCATTAGTGTTCCATAAACAAGCTGTCAGCTGCAGAAAGCCATGAAACTATTGAACTGAAAGAATAAAAACTTCTTTGGTGAGGGACTGCTGGTTCAGAGCTTTCAGAGGGAGCATTGGTGCTGGAATCTGAATTTTACTGGTTTTTTTTTTGAAGATGGGTGTTGTCACTGTTGCTGAACTGAAACCAAGTATATCTGGGAAGAGATCTTTTCGTCCAAGTTCTAGTATAAGGCATGCTACTGAATGGTATGGTACAATGTTATTTTTTTGCTCTTGTTTCCATGGAAGAAACCTTGTTTTGCAGGGTAGTTTTAAGGTTGCTTTCATACATACATATCATAGGTTAATTTATTGTGAGACAATGCATATCATAGTTCTCGAATATCAGGCAATTTTGATAGATTCCCCTTTCATTTTCAATTCATAGGGAGTTTCAGTCTCTTACCAGCCTCGTCTAAGGCCCCTCCAATAGACAGCACCACTTGCTGATAAGCCTGTGATATAGTCGGTGTCAGAGTGTGACGGTTTAACTCCTTTCCGAGCTGTGATCTTGACCTTACAAGTTGTTCCATTCAATCAACAATATATATATATATATATATATATATATATGAACTGCTAAATTCCCATAAGCTGCCTATCAATAATTTTCTTGTTTTAAACCCACCGTCTAGAGGCTTTCAAACATGTACCAGAAAGTCATACAACAGTTAATTTGAGCCTGAAAAACCTTTGCTGTCTCTCACTGATGAATGCAACAAAAATACAAACAGAAAATCAATAAATCCAAGGGGCCACTCCAAATGGATTGGATCCCATCATATTAATCTAGGCAACCCAAGAGAGTAAAACATTTTAATTGTTTTTCATTTCCAACTCACAACCTGTACTATCAGCACCGTCTAATTCAGATCTTATTGCTTACTCTTCTGTTTGAGCAAACACCGCTCATGCTATAATTATTGAGTTGTCTGTTTTTTTTCATCTGGGCCCTCCATGTCAAACCAGTGGAATCAAGATAAAACATTGTCCATATCTTGAGATGTTCTAAAATGAAACCAACAATAAAAATAAAACTGTCTGAACCAGCGTGATTGAATTATGGGTTCAAGCATGGGAGTGCAGGTCTTTGGCAAAACGAACAATATGATATCTCAATTAATGGCACCACCAAACATGTAGAAATGAATTCATCTACATTTTTCCTTTAATTTCCTTGTTCTTTTAATGTTTATGACTTTATCCAGAAACATTTAACCTAGCTATCAATCTTTGCAGGCCTATATCTGATGTTTCTAGTGATCTAAAGATTGAGGTTGGAACATCAAGCTTTGCACTTCACAAGGTAAACTGATAATCTACTTTTGACATTTCATTATCATGATGCCTCGTTACTGTATATAGAAACTATTGTCCTTGTGTAAACAAGCCTATGTTTTTATACTTTTAAGATTGCATTTCAGAAAATGTGTAACCTATAGTTGCAATACTGAAAATGGAACTATGAAGTATGAACACACAATCTACCTTTTTATGTTTTCTGGTAATATCCCAAAGAAAATTGGTTTCACCATTGGAATAGAAGCTTTAGTCATGTGGTTGCAATTTTTGTTTTTCAGTTTCCTCTAGTTTCTCGGAGTGGAAGAATCAGGAAGCTGTTGATTGACGCCAAGGACACTAAAATTTCACGCATAAATCTCTCTTCTGCTCCGGGTGGACCGGAGGCATTTGAGCTAGCAGCTAAGTTCTGCTATGGAATAAATGTTGAGATTACATTATCAAACGTTGCAATGTTAAGATGTATATCACATTACCTGGAAATGGCCGAAGAGTTTGCTGATAATAACCTTGAAGCTCGTACAGAAGCTTATCTAAAGGACATGGTTCTCCCGAACATATCGAGCACCATAGCAGTTCTTCACCGTTGTGAGAGCCTCTTGCCTATATCAGAAGAGATAAACCTGGTTAACCGGCTTATCAGCGCAATTGCAAATAATGCATGCAAAGAGCAGCTTACTTCTGGCTTATTGAAACTTGATCACAACTTCCCATCAAAGGCTATACCAAACATGGAACCTGAGACACCATCTGACTGGTGGGGAAAGTCTCTGGCAGTCCTTAATATTGATTTCTTCCAACGAGTTTTATTGGCCATAAAGTCGAAAGGTCTAAGACAAGATATGATCTGCAAAATTTTGATAAATTACACCCATAATTCTCTTCAAAGTCTCATCGTAAGGGACCATCACTTGGTAAAGGGAAGCCTTTTGGAATCGGAGCTGCAAAAGAAACAAAGGGTAATCGTCGAAGCCATAGTTAGCTTACTGCCAACTCAATCAAGGAAAAGTCCAGTTCCCATGGCATTTCTCTCCAGTTTACTGAAAACCGCAATATCCTCGTCAGTATCAACTTCTTGCAGATCAGATTTAGAGAGGCGGACAGGTCTGCAACTGGACCAGGCCATTCTTGAAGATATACTAATACCAGCCAATTCACATGGAAACAATCATACAGCCATGTATGATACAGAGTCAACTCTGAGGATCTTCTCCATCTTTTTGAACTTGGATGATGATGATGATGAGGATAATCCCTTGAGAGATGAAAGTGAAATGGCATATGATTTTGACAGCCCGGGATCTCCCAAACAAAGTTCAATCCTTAAAGTGTCCAAGTTGCTGGACTCTTACCTTGCTGAAGTTGCCCTAGACACAAACTTACCGCCATCAAAATTCATAGCATTAGCAGAACTACTTCCAGACCATGCTCGCATCGTTAGCGATGGACTATACAGAGCTGTTGATATCTTCCTCAAAGTGAGGATCTCACACGAAAGAACCAAGTAGTTGAATAGCTAATTATCTTTCAGTATTTCATATTTTGTTTCCTGGCTCTTAGAACCATTTTCTGCTTCTTTTTTCAGGTTCACCCGAACATAAAGGATTCTGAACGCTACAGACTATGCAAAACAATAGACTGTCAGAAACTATCTCAAGAAGCCTGTAGCCATGCAGCGCAGAATGAAAGGTTACCGGTGCAAATGGCTGTCCAAGTACTATATTTCGAGCAAATCAGGCTTCGGAATGCAATGAATGGAGGCCACAATCAGCTCTTTTTCGGTGCAATCAATGGTCAGTTCCCTCAACGATCAAGCAGCGGTGCAGCAAGTGGAGCCATCTCACCCAGAGACAACTATGCATCGGTGAGAAGAGAGAACCGAGAGCTGAAACTTGAAGTTGCAAGAATGAGAATGAGGCTAACCGACCTAGAAAAAGATCATGTGTCCATGAAACAAGAGTTGGTGAGGTCCCATCCTGCTAACAAGTTATTCAAATCATTCACCAAGAAGTTAAGCAAGCTCAACTCCTTGTTCAGGATTAACAATCTTAAGCCTATAGGGGGTAAAGCAAATTCAGAATCTCGATTTTTGTTTCAAAGGAGAAGGCATTACTCGGTATCATGACTATTGTAAAAGGTGTGCATAACTGAGAATGTATAGTAACTATATCTAGTGTGAAATTTGTGGTCTAATGGCAGGTTGAGATAATAGCTTTTCCCCTTTTTCTTCATTTCCTTGTTGAATGTTGGATTTTGGGGTTGCTTTGTTTAGTGGGATCATTGCCTTGAGGATAAGGCCAGGCATACTCAGGCAAAACATGCATAATAAAAATGTATGTATGACAGAGAATATGTATATGAATGAAGAAGCAAACAAACAAACTTGTAAACCATAACTTTTTCTAACATTATCAACATCAATTCATTAATTTTAACTGTCGGATTTGAGAATCAAAACTAAGCAATTATAGCAAAGTCTTAAGCTTTAAGCAATAGTGACTTGCTGAACAAACAAGAGAATCGAGCTAGGAGAACAAGAAAAGATTGCTTAGTTTGAACTAGAAACAAGGAGAAAAAATTGTTGAATGATTCATCATCATGTTAGAAAAGGAGCAAAACATTACATATAACAAGTAATTAACTTGTCAAAATGAAGAAAGTGTCACCTAAACACACTTAACTCCACTAACAATGTCTTGAAACTTATAAAGCATTGTTTGCACACTTGGTTAAGCTAATTTATCAAATCTATCAAAATAGCAAAATGACAGCTGCATGTGCTTCAGCTGCTAACTGCATGGCTCGATCCTAAGGGTTGCATGTAAGCCAACTTCTAACACTCCTCATTGGCTTCCATGCTGCAAACTCCCAACTTAACTCTCAAATTCTTGAACCTTGAAACACAAAGAGGCTTTGTCAAGATATCTGCTAACTGATCTTCAGAACTGCAATAAACCAGTCTAATTTCTTGAGATTATTCCATTTCCCTAACAAAATGAAACATGATATTAAAATGCTTTATTTTTCCATGAAACATTGGATTCTTTGCAATTGCAACAGCAGATTGGTTATTGCATCTGATCTCTGTTGCTTCTCTTTGATGCAAGTTCATATCTGCCATGATCTTTCTTAACCAAATTGCTTGGTTAACAGCTCCTGCAGCTGCTACATATTCTGCTTCAGCTGTTGGTTGAGCAACAATAGTTTGCTTCTTTGAACTCCAGCAAAAAATAGCTGAACCAAGGGTAAACAGATACCCTGAGGTGTTTTTCATGTCATCTATCGATCTTGCCCAGTCACTGTCTGCAAAACCAAGAAGTTTCATGCTGTCAACTTTGGTGAACATAACTCCAAATCACAGAGTTCCCTTAATGTACCTCAGTACTCTTTTTGTAGCTTGAAAATGGTTCATGTTGCAGCAAAGCATGAACCTGGATAGGAGACTAACTGCAAACATTATGTCTGGCCTAATGGTTGTTAAGTAGAGCAAACATCCCACTAGGCTCTTATAAGTTGATTCACTTACTTTCTCGAAATCACCTTGGCTTGACAGTTTTTCTCCAACAACAACTGGGCTACTAGTTACCTTGCAATTTTGCGTAGAGAATTCGTTCTGAATTCTCAAGGCAAATGCCTTTTGGCTTAAGAAAATTCCTTACTGAGTTTGAGATACTTCCATGCCAAGGAAGTAGGACATTTCACCCAAATCTGACATTTCAAACATGCTCTCTATCTTGCCTTTAAAATTAGTCAGCATAACATTATTTCCTCCTGTCACCAGCAAGTCATCCACATACAAGGAGACTATGAGCAGTGTTTCATCATCTTCCTTCTTAGCATACAATGTTGGCTCACTAATGCTTCTCTCGAAGCCCAAGCTTACTAGGTAGGTGTCGATTCTGTCATACTAGGACCTTGGTGCCTGTTTTAAGCTATACAAGGCTTTTCTTAGCTTGAACACTTTGTCTTCTTTACCAGCAACCTTAAAACCTTCTGACTGTTCAACAAATATCTCCTCATCAAGAAAGCCATTGAGAAAAGTAGATTTTACATCAAGTTGATGTATTTTCCACTACTTTTGAGTAGCTAATGCAACCAGTAGTCTGATTGTATTAAGCCTAGCCACTGGTGCAAATGTCTCAAAGTAATCAATCCCATACTTCTGACTAAATCCCTTCACTACTAAACTTGCTTTCAGCTTGTTCAAGGTTTTATCAGCATTGTGCTTGGCTTGAAACACCCATTTAACTCCTATAACCTTCCTATGAACTAGTCTTGCAACTAACTCCCATGTCTGGTTTTTATGAATCATGCTTATTTCATCAAGCATGGCTTGCCTCCAGCTTTCTTGAGCTTGAGCTTCTTCAAAATAGGTTAGTTCAATGGTAGCGACATTTGCCCTCTCATATATTTCACTTAGTGGTTTGGATCCCCTAACAGGCTCATGATCAATGTTCATCTCAGGATTATTTTGATCAGCTTCAGTTTGCTCTATCACCAAGTCTTCAGCAGTACATTCAAGTTCACTTTTATCCCAATTCCAACTTGATCTCTCATTAAACACAACATCTCTTCTCATAAAGACTTTGTAAGTTGTAGGATCCAGAATCCTGTAGCACTTTTTGACACTGCTATAGCCCACTAGAATACCAGGCTAAGCCTTCTTTACCAATTTGTCCTTCTTGATTGCAGGAATGTGCGCATAACATATACAACCGGAGACCTTCAAGTGAGCAACTGATGGTTTGAACCCAAACCAAGCTTCAAATGGTGTTTTTTCAAGCAGTGCTTTAGTTGGTAGCTTGTTTTAAAGGTAGATTGCAGTATTAACTGCCTTAGCCCAAAAACTCTTAGGCAAATTCCTTTGAAACATCAAGCATCTAGCCATATCCATCAGAGTTTGATTCTTTCTCTCACTAAAACCATTCTACTGAGGTGTATAGGTGTTGGTGAGCTGGTGTTCACCAAAGGTTTAAAACACTACTGAGGTGTACTCTGTCCTATTGTCTAACCTTAGTGTTTTAAGCTTGCAACTTGACTGAGTTTCTGCTACAGCCTTGAACTTCCAAAACACTGAAGCCACTTCTGATTTAGACTTGAGAAAATAACCCCAATAGAATCTTGAGTAGTCATCAATGAAAAGGATGAAGTACCTGCTGCCATTCAAAGATTCAGTCTTCATAGGGCCACACACATCAGTTGGACCAATTGTAATTTTTTAGAGGCCCTCCAGGCCTTATTAGCAGGAAATGATAGTCTAGCTTGCTTTCCTAGCTGACACACTTCACAAACAAACATCCTATTTTTCAACTGTTTTTGTGAAATTTTCAACCAAGTCTTCTTTAGACAACTAAAGTAGAGACTTATAGTTGACATGGCCCAACCTTTTGTGCCACAGTTTGGATTCATCTAATGCAGTTGTGTAGGCATTAACTGAATTCTTGTTCCAATTAACAACAAAGCTTCTATTAGTCATGGTTACTGACATAAGCTTGGATCCACTTGGATCACTAATCAGGCACTCTTTGCCTTTGAATACTACAGAGTATCCCTTTTCAAGCAACTGAGCAATACTTAGCAGATTTCTATCAATTTCAGGTACTAACAGAACATTAGAAACAAGTTTGGTACCTGAAGGAGTATCAATCATCACATCTCCCTTGCCTTCTACTTTAATGTAATGTCCATTGACCACTTTTACTCTTGTGTTAAAGCTTCTATCAATGCTCTTGAAAATAGCAGTATGATGTGTCATGTGGTTTGTGCAACCACTGTCAATCAGCCACCCTTTTGTGCTTTTTCTTTTGGTAGCTAAGTAGGCGACAAAAAATACTTATTCTTCCTGGCCACAACTCTTTCTGCCACTTGAGCTTCTGTTTTAGGCTGCTGAGATTGATGTTGCTTCTGTTGGCTTTTGTTCTTGCACACTTTCTCACATGGCCCAACTGTTTACAAACCTTGCACTGCACATCAGGTCTGTACTAGTAATTTGCTTCTGGATGACTGACCCTTTTACAATGTGAGTAAGGTGGATATCTTCTTCTTGCTCCATATCTTCTAGGCTTGTCTGACCAAGTTTTCTTCCTTTTATAGCCAAAGGAGCTTGAGGTTGGTCTGCTCTTAGCTTGAAAGGCACCTTCTTGATTCTCCTTCTGTTTATTAGCTCTTTTTTGTTCCTGAGCATAGAGGGCATTGATTAGCTCAGTTAAAGATATGCTTGACAGATCTCTTGAATCTTCCAGGGAAGAGATTTTGGCTTCATATATCTCAGGTAATGTTGAAATAACCTTCTCCACTATTCTGGCTTCACTAAATTGGTCCGCAAGCAGTCTGATGCTGTTCACAATAGCCATGATCCTGTCTGAATATTGCTTAACTGTCTCTGACTCCTTCATCTTCGGGTTTTCAAAATCATTTCTTAAGTTTAAAATTTGTTGCTGTCTTGTTTTTGGAGTCTCATAGGCCATGATCCTTGTGAAAATCAAGTCTGACACACTGTTTTGGATGCATGACATTGCCTTGCACCTCTTGGCTCTATCATTAGAGTGCTGCCTGATCTGAGCTACCGTGGGGTTAGCTCTCAAGGGTGGTGGTTCAACATCAGCATTGACAACTTCCCACAAGTTAATTACTTGCAGGTACGTTTTCATTTGCACTACCCAAATGTGGTAGCCTTCACCATTGAATACTGGTGGTGGTGCTGGAGAGAAACATGATGAAGACATTATTTTTGAGAGTAGAAAAGAGAAAGGTCCTCCAAGAAATCAGCTCTTGATACCAATTGTTGGAGTTGAGAATCAAAACTAAGTAATTACAGCAAAGTTTTAAGCTTTAAGCAATAGTGATTTGCTGAACAAACAAGAAAATCGAGCTAGGAGAACAAGAAAAGATTACTTAGTTTGAACCAGAAACAAAGAGAAAAATTGTTGAATGATTCACCATCATATCAGAAAAGGAACAAAACATTACATATAACAAGTAATCAACTTGTCAAAATGAAGAAAGTGTCACCTAAACACACCTAACTCTACTAATAATGTCTTGAAACTTATAAAACATTGCTTGCACACTTGGTTAAGCTGATTTATCAAATCTATCAGCACCAAATTACAATAAATTCATTACAAACTTAGTTCAATTGTAACTAAGTAACAAATCATCATCAAAACTGCAAAATGGCAGCTGTATGTGCTTCAGCTGCTAACTACATGGCTCGATCCGAAGGGTTGTATGTAAGCAAACTTCTAACATTAACGGTTCATATAAAAGTTATATTTATTAGACTTAGTCTGAACTCAAAACCTTTACAAAATCATCATATTCTACAACAATGGAGTCAGTTTGACCTGTGGAAGAAGAATCTGAACTCAATACTTACACAAAAAGAACATGTATAAGCAATGAAAAGAACGGTTCTCTTGGCTGTGCTTGTAGCACCTAATACATGGCAAAAGTTATCAAGGTACATTGCCTTGAGGTTGAAGATATGAAACCTTCATAGTGATTCTGCAATGCAAAAAGTTGGTTTTTTACTCACCTTATGCTTTGCAGCATGAAACCAAGCATCTGCACATAAGGCATCCATATCTGCACCAGTAAAGTTTGATGGGCATCTCTTTGCAATTGAGTAGAAGGATATATTTTTGTGCAATCTAATCTTTCTGGTAAGTGCTTTAAGAACTCTGGACCAAGAATGAATTAACCATATAAAAGGAAATGAATCAAATTAAAAAATTGGAAGAGCATACAAGCATGAACGAAAAAGAAGGTTCAAAGATATGAACTAACCGCTCTCTGTGAAATATAGCAGTTTTTCAAATCTACCTGGCCTTAAAAGAGCTGGCTCAATAAGATTGGGCCTATTGCTTGCTTTTATATAATAAATAGGTCTAGAGAAAAGATAATGATAATGGGACTCTTTTTTTTGTAGCTGAATCAAATAAATTGATTATTTTCGAGAATAATTTAGGTGCAAAATTTTATACGAAAATGATCTATTTTTTATAATGCATGTTGGTGATGGCCATCTCACCGCTGGCATCACCTTCTATTGTCCTCTAATGATTGCCCGATGATTGCCTGGTCTATAAAAAAATATTTTTTTGTGCCAGCATTGTGTTCAGCAACATTGGTATGTATTTTTTCAAATACACTTAAAAAATACGGGTATTCTGGGATTAAAAAAAGAAAAAAAATTTAATAGGTTTCAACGTTCTCTATAACACCCCTAACTCGTCTCCGTCACCGGATTAGGGTTACGAAGCATTACCATACAATCGAAAACATTTAAAAACCACATCATTCAATAATTTAAACATATCATAATCCATTCATTCACGTGCATATTGTTCCTAAATCGAGCCCTCGAGGCCCTAAAAATAGCTTAGGAGCAATTTAGGACTAA
Source organism: Gossypium anomalum (assembly GCA_025698475.1). Classification (NCBI taxonomy): domain Eukaryota; kingdom Viridiplantae; phylum Streptophyta; class Magnoliopsida; order Malvales; family Malvaceae; genus Gossypium; species Gossypium anomalum. The sequence goes on along the minus strand of CM046963.1, from coordinate 16,444,665 downwards.
TTTGAAACAAAACAGAAAGTTAGGAAAAAGTCACAAAAATTGGAAACAAGGGTCACACAGTTGTGTGGAATCACCCTAGGCCGTGTAACTTTCGAACAAGAGACACACGACCATGCCCCAGCCCGTATCCTCACCCGTGTAACTCTCTGGGTAAGGTCACACACTCGTGTGCCAGGCCGTGTAACTCTCTGAGTAGCCCCATATGCCCATGTGCCAGGCTGTGTAACTCACTGACTTGGTCTCTAAGCAATCCTCAAATGACACACGACCATGTCGCTAGGCCATGTGCCTCACACGGTTGAGTCACACGCCCGTGTCTCAGGCCTTGTAAACCCAAAATTTATCTAAAATCAAGCCATTTCAGAACTAAACTATGCCTAACCATTCAAATCATTTGTGCACACTTTAAAGGGACCTAAAAATCATCCAAACTTGCATAAATATACCATTTCAAATATCCTAAATTACCAAACCAATATGTCATTCATAGGCACCACAAATATACCAAGACATAACATGCCAAAATAAGTCAACATTTCCTTATTTCAAGCATTATAACTTATTTAATTACTTACCAAAACATATCACATATTGACCCTTCTCAGACCATTCTCAAACATGCTATAAATGATCTTATAAACATGCATAACAAGGCAACCAAAGTGACATGATTTGACAAGGCATCAAATGGTACCAGACCAACATAACTTCTAAAATTTTATACATACTAAAGCACCAACAACACATTCATCAAAATAAACCTTTGCCAAAATGCTCAAAAACTACCGAATTGGCTGTTGATAGTGTGATAGGTCTTCGATGATCTTCCAACCAAATCGAGCTTCCGATAATCTATAAAACATAAGAAAAACAACTACGTAAGCATGAATGCTTAGTAAGCTCGTATAAACTTAAAACACAACTTACCATTTCTTTAATACAATTCATTGAATAAGTACAAACCAATATCGATTCCATAAGCTTAGTGTAAGCCTATACAACATCACCAACTCACAAGTTAGTATGTTCATTCATATCGTGGATGAAATCATTCATAAGGTATGTAATTTACTATGTGTATACAACATCATTTAGTTCATCAATCCTTTCATTAAATCATGATTCATTCCATTTACATACTTACCATTACATTTTATTTTCTTAGCCGTTGAACCATTTAGAATTACTTCGGATACTCGGGAAAGCTCACACAAATTGTGCCTTTACATATAACCATAAATTTTTCTTTACATCATTGCTCACACGAGCTGTGGGTTGGAATATAACCTAAACGATGCTGCTCACACAAGCTGTGGTGAATCCGCAACAAATGCAAGACCTCAGCCATTGGTAGGACATTCAAGACCAGCACTTGAAACATGAAATCCCTAATGACATGTCATTTGTATCCTAAGAATTCCTAAGGTTCAACCGGGACTCGATATCCGTCAATTCATCATAGCATTGATATGTTTATATATCGATCTATTTACATTAAAATTTACATTAAAAATAACATAGAAAACATTCAAATTAAATAACATTAACATAATTACTTTAGATCGACTAATCCGAAGCTTTAGCTTTTCCTTGATTTAAGTCCAAATGTGGTTTATCTTGATCTAAATAGGTAATTTCAATAAATTAAATACTTATAGTATTCAATTTAATCCACATTTCATATATATACAAAACTACCAATTTACCCTAACATTTTAACTTTTCACAATTTAGTCCTTAAGCGTATAGCTTAAAATCTAACCATTTTAATCTAAATCCATGTTAATCATAGATGAAAGGGACCTTGAAACAACCCATGTTTACCATCATTTCACAATAAAACCTAGAATTTATACATTTATCAGATTAGTCCCTATTTCCAAAATTCATCAAAAATCACTTAACAAAACTTGTTTACTTTTCAACAAAGATTTATAATATATCAATTCTCATCAAAACGCATTCAAAACATTCATGGCATAACCTTCAACCTTTAATAGTTTTGCAAATTAACCCCCGGACTAGCTAGATTAAGCTAAAATAAACTCAAAAACATAAAAATTATTAAAAACGAGGTTGGAATACACTTACATGCACAAAAAGAAGCTTGGCCGAGCCTAGCCCTATCCTTAAATGGTGATTTTCAGTTTTGCAGTGTAAAAATGAAGAAGATGAACACATTTTCTTAAGTTATTTTAGCTGAATTTACCCATTTACCATTTTAACCTTTAAAAATTATCATAATTTCATCAAAACCATATCCATAACTATCCGCTAATTCATCAAATGGTCTAATTACCATTCAAGTCCCTTGGTTTAAGATTTAATAGCTATTGGACCCTTTTAACTAATAGAACTCAACTTTTACACTTTTTACAATTTAGTCCTTTTCACTTAATTAACCATTTAAACATAAAAAATTTTTAACGAAATTTTAATATGACCTTAAAAGAGTCCTAAAGACATTAAAATAATAATTAAAATGATAACTTGCTCATCAAAATTTTGGTCCCGAAACCACTGTTTCCAACATCACTGAAAACGGGATATTACAACTTTCCCCCTAAAGGAATTTTCGTCCCTGTAAATCTTACCAAAAAATAGGTTCAGGTATTGCACTTTCATATCTTCTTCCAGTTCCTAGGTAGCTTCTTCAATTCTGTGACGTTGTTAGAGAACTTTAATTAGAGCTATACTTTTATTTGTCAATTTTTTAACTTCCCGAGCTCGAATTCTGATCTGTTCTTCATTGTACAACATATTTGGCTGAATCTCAATGTCTATAGGTGAAGTCACGTGTGCATGATCTGATCGATATCATCGTAACATTGATACATGAAATACATTATGAATCTTCTCTAACTCTGACGACAAAGCCAATCGATATGCCACTGGCCTAATCCTCTCAATAATCTCATACGGTCAGATGAATCGCAGGCTAAACTTCCCTTTTCAGCCAAATCAAAGAACTTTTCTCCAAGGCGATACTTTCAGAAATACACTGTTGCCAACTTGATACTCAATATTTTTTCTTTCAAATCTGCATAAGATTTCTGATGATTAGAAGTAGCTTTCAAACTGTCACGTATTACTTTGACCTATTCTTCAGTTTCTCGAATTAAATCAACACTAAATAGCTTTTTCTCACTCAGCTCAGTCCAGTATAATAGAGTTCGACATTTTCGACCATACAAATCTTCGTACGATGCCATTTCAATACTCGCCTGATAATTGTTATTATATGCAAATTCAACCAATGAAAGAAATTTCTCCTACTTACCTTCGAACTCTGAAACACAACATCGGAACATATCCTTGAGTACTTGAATTACTCGCTCAAATTGACCATCGGTCTGTGGATAAAACGTTGTATTAAAATGCAATCGAGTATCTAGAGCTTCGTGTAACTTACTCTAGAATCTAGAAGTAAACTGTGGATCCCTATAGGAGATAATAGAAACCGGCACTCCGTGCAGTCTAACAATATCAGAAACATACAATTTTGCCAATTTCTCAAGTGAATAATCCGTACGCACTAGAATGAAATGTGTGGATTTCATCAAATGATCTGCAATGACCCATATAACATATTTCTTTCTCGGAGATAGATGCAATCCCAATACAAAATCCATCGTAACATTATAATAGCGCATTTCTCTGAAATGTTAGAACAGTGGTTTCGGGGCTACAAATCTGAGGTGTGAGTCCGTAAGTATTATTATTTAATATTTACGAATATTATATGGTGTATTGATAAAATTTGAATTAATGATTTATGTTAAAAGGAAGAACAATTAGATTCAAGTGGTATGATCCTAAAGTCAAGTGGTTTTAAAAAATGAGGTATCCAAACCTTGTTTCTATAAATCAAACCATAAATATTTTTATAAATATTTACAAAACATTATTAAGGTTGTATTAAATTTTTGTTAAGAAATTTTAACGTTTAAATAGTTAATTAAATGAACTAAATCAAAAAAAAAGTGTAAAAGTTGAGTTCTATTAGTTAAAAGGCTCAAATGGTGGAAATGAAAGTAGAGATGGACTTGAGGTATTAATGAAATTATGATGATTTTTAAAAGGTAATATGGTAAATAGGTAAATTAAACCTAAAATAAACCAATTAAATGTTATCACCTTTTCTAATTTCTTCTTTAGTGGCTGAATGCTCCATTGTTGAAGGGGGAGAGATTTGTTTTGGAATTTCTTCTTGCATGGTATGGTTTTGATACCCATTTCTCGTAATTTTTATGTTTTTGAGATCGTTGTAACTAGGTTCAGCTAGCTCGTACCTTCATTTTTGAAAATATTAAAGATTTTGAATGTTGCCATTGATGAATCTTTGTGATTTTAGATATTAAATGATGAATTTAAAGTACCATTTGTTATTTATAAGTATTCTGTTAAGTGATTTTTGATTAATTTAACAATTAGGGATTAAATTATTGAAATAGTAAAAATACAAGGACTTGATATGAAATTGTTACAAATATGGGCTGTATTGGAAGCTATGAACATTCAACTGACATGAATTTTCAATAAATTTGGTTTATTTGCATGATTAGGACATAGGGGTTAAATTGAATAAAAGTAAAAAGTTAGGGGTAATTTTGTAAAAATGTAAAAAATGACTAAATTGTATAAAATAAATTTTTTTACTATCTAAATTAATAAATTGAATGAAATTATTAATTTAGATCAAGATCGAATGGAAAATTGAGGAGAATGGAAAATTACCAGAAAGGCTCTATACTTTGACATTTCTACAATTTAGCCAGGTAAGCTTCTAACTTGATTAAATCAATTAATTGTGGTTTTGGTTATTTAATATCTAACTGGTTATATATAAATTGAGTTGATTGGCTTGAAGGAAAATGATTAAGACCATAGTTGAAAGACATTATGGTACCATACCAGAAACAAGTAAGACCATGACTAAAAGACGTTATGGCATCATGATTCTAATGAGTAAGACCATGACTGAAAGATGTTATGGCATCACGATTCTAAAAAGTAAGACCATGACTAAATGGCATTATGGCATGACAATTCTATTGAGTAAGACTATAGTTGAAAGACACTATGGCATCACGAATCAAACGAATTAGACCATGGTTGAAAGACACTTTGGCAACACGACAAAAAATGAATAAGTCTGTAGTTGAAAGACACCATGGCACACTCCGATCATTTGATATCAAGGTAACACGTTTCAAGTGAGGTATGTATTGCAAGTAAGAATATGAGTTGAATGTTTGACTAGTATAGCCTGATAATGTATGTTAATGCCTTAGTGTAATTACATATTCTTATTATGTCTATAAATACATTAAGTCGTAATGTTATAGTGTGTTTAAAGAATTAAATGGTTACTTGAGTGTTTGCCTAATATTCAATGTTATTCCATTTGATTCAACAGGCATGAAAAGGGAATGAATGGTAAGTATTCAAATGACTCATATTATGAAAACTATGAAAAAGAATGAAAAGGAAATGTTAAATGAAATTATGACTATGTTTATGGAATTGAAGATTTCAAGTAAGGTTATTCATGTTTAATGACTTATCATATGTTATTCATGTGAATTAACATGTATTGTTGATAATGCTTAGGCTTCTGCCAAACTATTGGTTGGATTGCATTATGTTGGTTTTTAAGAAATACATTGAAATGGTAAGTGACCAAATGGAAAAATGCTTATGTGCATGAAAGAGTGGTAAGAATCAAAGTATGTAATTTCTCATGAAGTGGTTTATTATGTAGTTGATTCTAAAAGAGTTATGCTTAAATGCATTAGCTTATGGCTATGGTTAATGTTATGTTTATGCCTTGTATGTTATGCAAATGAAATGGGTGAGAATAGGTAATGAAATGATAAGTTCATAGTTGAGATGTAATGTGATGAAAAGAAAGGATTGTTGAGTTAAAAGACTTACTTGTAAGGAAGAAATTTACTTATGCTATATGTGAGTTTACTTATGCCATGAATAAATACACTAGTTCGTCAGTTAATCATGTAAGCAAGTTTATGCTAAGTAAATGGAATGGTAAGTAAATAGATGAAATAGTTTATCATTTTAAGGAAATGTTGATAATTATGTAAGTCAACCTATGAGACCTTATTATGTTATGAATGAAGGTACAATTGTGAGTTGAATGGTGTTCAATAGGTTTATACTAAGTTTAAAGTATTGGTGTTGAATCATGTTTAATTTATGTATGATAGTACTGAAGTGATAAGTTATGTTTCAAGCTTATACGAACTTACTAAGCATTCATTACTTATGTAGTCATCTTCCTCTTACTTTGCAGATTATTGGAATCTCGATCAATTTGGAAACTCGTCGGAGATCTATCACACTATCCAGCAATTATATTGGTAGATTCTGATGTCTTGATCAATGTTATAATGACATGTAAAGGTGGATTTGTGTATAAATGATCTAGTTATTGTTTTGGTATGTATAAGTGTCATTACGGTTAATGTACCTATGGTATCTTGATGGTTGGTGTTAATATGGCTAATTAAGGTATGCTTGAATATAGAATTTAGTTAAGTGTGTTTGTATAAAAAAAAGACCAATTGGGTATATGTTGGTGTAGTTCAATGGGGTCAATTATGGTATAACTAGGTATGGAATTAAGCTAAATATAAATATGGATGAGTTATGGTCAAATATGTATAAGTTTAAGTATATACGTGTTTGAGATGTATGAGAACAATAGTTCAAATGGTATGTCTTAAAATGGTAGCAAGATGACCAATTATGCATATGTGTAGTTAAGTTGAATGCTTGTTTTTGATGTGCCATATATGGTATATTGGTTGAATGAAATTTGGTTATTGGAATTGGTCATATTATGTATGTTTTGGTATGTTTTGATACCTTAGTCATATGTGCAAATGGCTTGTAAGGGTGTGCTTGAATTGGGTGAAAGAAATGGCTCAAATTAAGCATGTTTCTAGTCCACATGGCCTAAGACACGGGCGTGTGTCTTAACCATGTGTGACACACGACCATGCAACACGGCCATGTGTTCCCTGTAGGTATTAATGGTTGCATTTCGAAGGTTACACGGCTTGGCACATAGGCATGTGGCTTGGCCGTGTGGTCCAAGTCAGAGAGTTACACGGGCACAGACACAGGCTAGGACACAGCCGTGTGTCCCTATTTCGAATGTTACACGGCCTGAGGCACGGGTGTGTGTCTCAGCCATGCAAGTTGCACGGCCGTGTGATCTATGTAGTGTGAATTGTTCCAACTTTTTATTCCTTAAGGTTTCATATGTTCTCAATTTAGTCCCGAGTTGTTTTTAAAGTGATTCTGAGGGCTCGAGGGCTCGAATAAGGGACGAAATGCATGTGTTTGAATGGATTATGCTATGTGTTTAGAAATGAATGATTTAAGTTATGTTTTTACGGTAATGCTCCGTAACCCTATTCTAGTGACGGATACGAGTTAAGGATGTTACAAACATGTTCCTATTTCCACTTTGGAATTATCACAGGTTGTAAAAAACCAGAATGTACCTGATGTTCGGCTTTAACTTACTGACAGGTCAAACATTTTGATAAAAACTTTGAAATCTCTCTTTTCCTACATTCCACTAGTACATCTATTTCAAATCACCGTACATTTTATTACTACCAGGATGTATCAATAAGCTACTGCTATGAGCTTCTTGTAAAATCTTCTGAATGAGATCATAATTCTTAGGAACGCAAATTCTATTTCTGAAGTACAAACTACCGTCAGCACCAATATGAAAGTCTAACTTAGGTGTTGATCCAATCTGTTCCTGTTTAGCGATCAGTTCAGTGTTACTTTCCTAAGCTTCACAAATCTATTGTAAAAATGTCGATCTAGCTTTTAATTTAGCTAGTATAGAGCCATCATCAATCAACGTCAACCGTGTATTCAAAGCTCACAAAGCAAACAACGATTTTCTGCTTAAAGCATCAATAACGACATTAGCTTTTCCTGGATGATAGTCGATGATCAAATAATAATATTTTAGCAACTCAAGCCATCTACGTTGTCTCAAGTTTAGATATTTCTGTGACATCAAATACTTTAAGCTTTTTTGGTCCGTAAATATATGACATTTTTCTCCGTACAAATGGTGTCGCCAAATCTTTAAAGCAAATACAATAGCTGCAAGCTCTAAATCATGAGTCGGGTAATTTTTCTCATGCGGTTTCAACTGTCAAGAAGCACTACCACTTGACCTTCTTGCATTAAAACACAGCCTAAGCCATTCAATGAAGTATCACTATAAATCACAAATTCCTTACTAGACTCTAGCTGTACCAATATAGGGGCTTCAATCAATAACGCTTTCAACTGATTAAAACTTTGCTGACACTTTTCAGACCATTCGAACTTGACGTCATTCTGAAGTAGTTTCATCAATGATGTAGCAATCATCGAAAATCTTTTAACAAATATCTAATAATATCCGGCTAAACCTAGGAAGCTGCTAGCTTTTGAAACATTTTCGGAGGCTTCCAGTTGACTATAGCTAATATTTTATTCGGGTCAACCCTAATACCATCTACCAATACCACATGTCCCAGAAATCCAACTTCTCGAAACCATAACTCACATTTGCTAAACTTAGCAAAAAACTATTTTTCATGCAAAGTTTGTAAAAAAATTCTCAAATACTGGGCATACTTTGTTTCATATTGAGAATAAATCAGAATATCATCAATGAGCACAATAACAAATTTGTCTAAGTACAACAACAAATTTGTCTAAGTACGGTCTAAATATTCTGTTAATTAAATCCATAAACATAGTAGGTGCATTAGTTAAACCAAATGGCATTACAAGAAATTCATACCCGTAACTGATTTCAGCACATCCGAATCTTTATTTAACTATCGACAGTCGATACACAGTCGTATTGACCCGTCTTTTTTCTAAACAAACAAAATAGGAGCACCTCAAGGAGAAAAACTGGGCTAAACAAAACCCCTATCTATAAACTCTTGCAACTGTGCTTTTAACTCTTTTAACTCTATAGGTGTCATTCTATACGAGCTATCGATATGAGAGATGTCTCTAGCATTAACTCAATAGCAAACTCAACCTCTCTGACTAGTGATAGTCCTGGTAATTCTTCTGGAAACACAATTGTGAACTCATATACAGTCAGACCTGAATCTAATTTCAATACTGAAACCCTAGAATCAAATATGTAAGTTAAATACGCTTCATAGCCCTTTCGAACATATTTTTATTCCGTTATAGCTGAGATAACATTAGATGTGCCATCCAATCTATCTAATTCAATTCAAATCTTTTCATTGTTTTGACATTTTAACACAATATGCTTTCATCTATAGTTCACAACAACCTTATGCAGAGTCAACCAGTCTATACCCAGAATCACATCAAATTCATCAAAAGGTAACAACATCAAATCAGCCGGAAAGTTGCAATCCCGAATCATCAAAGGAAAGTTTGTACAAACTTTATCAACTAACACATACTAACCTAAAGGATTCGTTACTTTAAGCACAAATTCAGTAGACTCAAAATGTATTTTCTTATCTGACACTAAAGTTGTACATACATATGAGTGCGTTGACCCCGGGTTAATCAAAGCATTAACATTAGTATCAAAAATAGAAAATGTACCAATGATCACATCAGGTACTGAAGCTTTCTCTCAAGCATGAATCGCATAAACCCTAGCTGATGCCCATGTCTTAGATCTAACAGTAGAATCTTTCATTCCACTTCGGCTGTTACCCATATTTCTAGTGTTTCAAGGTGGTCTCCTTCTCCCAGTCGTATTACTCGAATGAGTATTCTGAGCCTTCTCTTTATCAGACCTTTCAGTTTTTTTTGTTTCTGGCGCTACCCACACTCGCTACAAATGTAGCCTAAGGTCTTGAACTAGAATGCTGCTTTCTTTTACCTATCCCAGAGTAACCTACTGAAGCTAATGAACGGATATGGAATTCTTTTGATTTCTTTGATAGAGATGAGAATGATTTTCCATAAGTCGTTTACCCATGTCATGAGTCTCAGAATCTGCTTTTCTTTTGGCTTTACCAAGTTCTTTGGCTTTATGTGCTCTATCAACCAAAACCACAAATTTTTTCAGCTCTAGAATCCTGACTAGCAACTTAATATCTTTATTTAAACCATCTTCAAACCAGATACAGATAATAACCTCTAATGGTATGCATTCCTAAGCATACTTGCTAAGTCACACAAACTCTCATTTGTACTCAACCACAATCATACGACCCTGTTTCGATTCCAGAAAGTCTTTGCGTTTCTTGTTGAGAAATCGCTGACTAACATATTTTTTCCTAAACTCTGTCTGAAAGAATTCCTAGTTAACACGATCCTTCAGTACTACCCCAATCAATGTATTCCACCACTAATATGTCGATTCTTTTAGTAACGATACAACACATTTTAAGCTTTCAACTGGTGTACAAGATAATTCATCGAAAACCCTCACAGTGTTTTTGAACTAGAACTCGGCCTTTTCTGGATAGTCTTTGACTGTACCACGGAACTCTTCAGCCCCATATTTTTAGATTTTATCAACTAGAGGCTTGCTTACACATATTTGTTTTAAACCTTAAGGAATAACGGGGACATGTTGGGGTACGGGAGGGGGGTGGAGGTTGTTGAGCCAATGGGTTCATTCTCACAAACTTTGTAAATCATTCTGACATCATCTAGAAGAAGACTTTTTTAGCCTTACCTCCCTGGCCTTCAGCTACGGGTCCACTACCACTAGAAGCTGCTTCGTATATAGAGGCTTGCGCGTTACATTCAACCTCATTGGAATTGGCTCGATTGGACGACATCTTATCTATATGAAAACATAGTTCAATCTGAGTCAAGAGTTATCACGCTATCACAGGTTATATAATAGCATGTATTTTAGACTCCATACATACTACGTTCAGTCCGAGAACAAACTAAACCGTGACTCTGATACCACTAAATGTAACACCCCTAACCTATTTTCGTCGCCAAATTAGGGTTACAAAACATTATCATAAATAAAAAACATTTAAAAATCACATTATCCAATAATTTAAATATATCATAATACATTCATTCACATGCATATTGTTCCTAAATCGAGCCCCGAGGCCCTAAAAATAGTTTAGAAGCAATTCGAGACTAATTTGAAACAAAATAGAAAGTTTAAGAAAAAGCCACAAAAATTGGAAATAGGGGTCACACAACCATGTTGAATCACCCCAGGCCATGTAACTTTCGAACAAGGGATACACGGTCGTGTCTCAGCCGTTGTCCTCACCCATGTAACTCTCTGAGTAGGGTCACACGACCGTGTCACACATTCATGTGCCAGGCCGTGTGCTAGGCCGTGTAACTCACTGACTTGGATCCTAAGTAGTCCTCAGATGACATACGGCTATATTGCTAGGTCATGTGCCTCACAAGGCTGAGTCACACACCTATGTCTCAGGCCGTATGAACCCTAAATTAACCTAAAATCAAGTCATTTCATAACCAAACTAAGCCTAACCATTCAACTCATTTGTGCACACTTTCAAGGGACCTAAACATCATCCAAACTTATATAAATATACCATTTCAAGTATCCTAAATTACCAAACCAATAAGCCATTCATAGGCACCTTAAATATAACAAGACATAACATGCCAAAACAAGTTAAAATTTCCTTATTTCAAGCATTATAACCTATTCAATTTCTTACCTAAAAATATCACATATTGACCATTCTCAAACCATTCCAAACATACCATAAAGGACCTTATAAACATGCATAACAAGGTAACCAAAGTGACATAATTTGACAAGGCATCAACTGTCTTAGCTACATTGTACCGAGAGATGTGTCAGAAAATTGAAGCACAAAAAATTAAAATCAGTGGTTGTATACTCCTTCAGCCATGGACATGATATCACTTACAATTTTTATTTCTCCAAGTAAACTTCCCTTATCAATTCTTACTCGTAATAAGGTAAGATTCATTTAATAATATAGTTATATTTTTTTCATTATTATGTCTTTTAAATAACATTTATTTGAATAGGTGAAACAATGACACTAGTCATATGGGTATACTGAACGAGCTTGAAGATATTTGGTTATTGTTAGCGCAATGGTCAAAATTCGATGTTAGTTTTTGAAATTTTCAATTATATAATAATTATGTAAGGATTTGAATTTAATATTAGGTACGTAATAAAACTTATAATTTCATACTATAGTTTGAATGGATGTCATACTTTGATATGAGAATTCAAGAATGCATCCTGGCTGAATTTTTTACATATTGCAATATTTGGCATGTCAAAGTGTCATTAATGGTTTTTCCAACAATTGAGATGCATGAATCTGATCAAGTGATATGACAGTTTGGGTTTGGGCAAAATATTTCTCCATCACCTTAGAAGCTCGATGAACTTCACAATATTAACTTGTGTGGGAGAACCAATAAAGATTGGCCTAAATTCCTTACCAAGTATATCTACATCTAGAAACATTGGTATGATTTCATACCTATGTACGAACCAATTGTTCGATCATATTTGGCGACATCTTTAGATTACATGACATGGTTTAGACTTCACTATAAACCTTATCTATTTCTAGAGGAAGAAAGGAGTAGAAAAATTCATTGTAAAAGGCTAACACGACCTCACATGAGGTCGCGATCGGGAGTACATACGTCGAGTTGATCATTATTAGCTCCAACCTGAAATTGTACACATTATGCATCATCATACCATGTATCAACACCTTCTCTATAAATATTTTGACCATCTCTATATTCGCAACCACTTATTAATTTAATCAACAATATACAATGGGAACCTAAGATGTAAATGCAGTCTAGCACGAAAAAACAAGATAAAGATAAAGATCAAGATCAAGATCAAGATCAAGATCAAGATAGAGGTGGAGGTGGAGATGGAGGTGAAGATGAAGATAAAGATCATGATAATGACCCAAAACCCCAACCCCAACCACAACGAAATCCTCCTCATAACTGACACCTATCAGGTTGTGGCACACATTCAGACTAATGAAGGAGATGATTTTTTATTTTAAATTTTTGTCATGTACATCATCATGTAGTTTGTTAACTTTTAATTTGTATTGTATTAAAATTTTACATCCATAATCTACTTATTCACATTTTATCAAAAAAGTGTTTGTTTATTTTTTTTATTTTGTATGTTTATAAAAAAATGAACAAATTGTTTGTATTGTATATTGTATTGAAGAAGTCCCAAGATCAACGATTTCTTGTTCAACAATTGCTAAAGCTATTGGCAAGATTTTTTGGTTACCATCCTGTGTAACAATCAATAACAAGTGATGCTTATATCTCTTGTACATGAATGTGTCATTAATTTGGACTAATGGCTTACAGTACTGAAATGTTTCAATGCATGGCTTGAATGTCCCGAAAAGGACGATGGAAAATTCTTTTCCCTTAGACCATTTGATTTCCATGATACACAGGTTCTGTTTGTAGATCGATGACTGATAAATCGTAATTTATACATATTTATAACCCATGCTTAACGCCTTTTATGAATGATTTCTCCTTAGATTTGGTGAATTCGATGCTCCTAATGCCTTAATTTCATGTTTTATTCTCAGGTAAGCATAGGAGAATGAAAAGAACGAGAAACGGGCCAAAAACGGAGAAAATGGGCCCAAGTACTAAATCAGCACGGCCTAGACCTCTTCACACGAGCAGATCACACGGCCGTGTCAATTTGGCAGAATTGAAGCACGATTCACACGGGTATAACACACGGCTGTGTACCTCAAACACGGCCTGAAGTTATCGCACAAGGGCGTGTCCCTGCCGAGCCCAAGTTAAGTCCAATTCGGAAAAGGCCACTTTTGAGGGTTCTTAGGCATTCCAAAGCCTATAAATACACCCTAGAAGAGGAAGAAAGGGGGAACGGAGAATAGGGAGTAAGGAATTACTCCAAAGAAGTCGATTGATCCATCTCAGAAGCCGGATCTACTATCAAGACTAAAGATATCTCCTCAATTTCCCCTCTAGGAGTTTTGGGTTTTCTTTATGTTTTGTAATTATTATTATTCTGAGATGTTTTCTTGTTTAGTTATGAACTAAACCCCTAAATACCTAAGGGGGATGAAACCTATGACTAAACCTTGTTATTATTTCTGAATCGTATGATAAATATTTAACTTGTTCTTAATTACGTGTTCTTAATTGTTGTTTTGGTATTTCAGGATATCACTTCAAGTTACTACTCTTAGTTGGAGGAGGAATAGACCCTGGCTAAGAGTAACTTTGTCGTAATTAAGCGGAGTTGATTGCGCGCCTAGAGATAGGGTGACAAGATTTTGCCGGATTAGGGTGAAACCTAATAAGGGAATCCATAGATCGAGTTAATGCAACCTTAAGGTGTTAATTAGAGATAACTCTCGGTTATTCAACCTAGGGATTAGACGTTGGTAGTCTTAGAAAGGGATAATAATATACATTAGGGATTTCTACGGAACAAATTGAATGAATAAATCGTCCCGTTCGGAGCTAGAATAACAAGTAAGAGTCTAGGTGGATTTTTCCTTAGGTATTGTCTCAATTAATCGTTTTCCACAACAGTAATTTCCCAATTTCTATTTTCTCAAAGCTCTTAGTTTAATTAGTTAGTCAAAATAATCCTCTTTTATTCGACTAGATAATAAAAAGACGGTCATTACTAGTACTCATAGTCTTTTGGGTTCGACAATCCGGTCTTACTAAAGCTATACTACTGTTCGATAAGTACACTTACCTACGTCGTGATCATAGTTAGTTTCAAGAACGAGTATTTACAAATTTATAAAACTTATCACACGAAAAATCGACGATCAATGACGGTACTTAGGACGTATTGATTCAATACCTTTAACCATTGCCACAAATCACTATATGATTTAACCCACTTGTTATTCATCTTTTCCATAGCCTTCTGTTTTGCAACTCATGCCTTATAGTATGATACAATGTAATCATACTGAATACGAGTGTTAGTAATCAAAACTGACACATGAATCCTAGGATTCGGTTTCGCTATAGGTAAGATAATGTCAGAGATTAGGCTAGAATCCAATTTTGGATAATCATGTGACATACCTGCAACAACACAAGTATGTGGAGCATTATATTTCTTAATTTCCCAAAACCTCGTCTTCTTTCTCATAGATGTCATGATTTTCTATGGACATCTACTGTCACACATTGTGCAAATCGCCTCATATTCTTCGACTTGTGATTTTGTAACATGGAATTTGACCTCATGCTTTAAAATTTTCCACTTCACTACAACAATAAAAACATATTTTGAAGAAAACTTCATTCTAACTTGTAAATTACCAAAATGTGTAGAAGAACTCGTATGGCTTGGTTTTCTATGAGGAAGTTTTGGAAATTCTAACCCACCTTCAGCATCAAGGTCGAAATTAAGCATGTAGGGAGGATGTGCATATGTTGTAAAATCTAGATAGGTTCCTCTAGTATTGTTTGGACCTCCATCGTTAGAACCACTCCCTTTTAGTTCAATAGGATCGACCTCTGGGTTTAGAAAATAATGCAATTTTTGAACCATTCGACCTAGACTCTCGAATTGGATCACCATCGGTTTTAGATTCCTCTTCTTTATCAACCTCAGTTGCATGTCCAAGGTTGGATGTGTCTCTTTGCCCGTGCAGGTTGTAGGGAGTACATCATTCGTTCTCATCAACCTTACCTTAAAACCAATATTACTTGTGGATTGCCGACTCGTGTAACATGATGACATATCCGCAGAAGTGTTTCCAACATAGAACATAAGAGTTTCGAAGTTGAAATCAAAAGCACTGACAGAATGTCGTACCGGGGTCTCCAAGTTTGGGTTGCCAACTAACCCTGACTATACTCCAAAGTTGAAATCAATGGCTGAAATCAAGGAACGCCTTTCCATTGATGATTTTGACATTTTTTGATAGGAGCTTTATAACAACATCGTGAAACCACTGCACAACCGTATAGTTGGACTTTCTGTTTCCTATTCCCTAACAAAAATTCCTAGAACACTTGTCGAACTTGGACCACCTTTCTTGACATCAACAAACTAGACATATAACTTTAGTATATCATTTCCACTAGAGCAGTGCATATTAAGCATTGCTCCAACATCCATGTCCCATTTGAGCTCAAATATATCATATCTAACAAGGTTCAATGATGTTAGATATCTATATTTAAAGCTCGAAAATCTCCTCTAGTTTAAAGTCAACGCTTTCTTTCTAACTCTTAACTGAAGCTCATTCAATTTCATGCTTTGGTTGAAAGCCAATTCTGTAGATTGGGCTGATACAAAAATGACCTCAATATCGGTGTTACAATTTAACCATTGTAATAAATAATGGATCTAATTTTTCTGCTCATCTTCGCCCAAAAAACCTATTTCACATGTTTAAAATGAAAACATTATACATAAAATAAGTACTCATTATCCAAATTCAAACAATGACACTTGAACTAATTTACTTTGTTGGGTCGATTTTTGAACTTCAAATTGTTAACATCAACAATCTTCTCCTTATGCAAATCTCCTTACGAAAACAATCCATTCGAAATTTAACTATGAAAACCTCTCCACGAATGTCTTCATTTTATAGTAAACTTTATTACTGAATATGAAACATAATTTCAAAATGTTGGAAAAGATTGGACATGACAAGTAAAAAATAACACTTATAATAAGAAGCGTTTTTTTTCCAAAAAAGTTTTAAAAGTTTCATGCTCTGCCATGGAAAAGATGGGATGGATGTAAATTTTATCTCGAGATTCTCGAGTTTAGGGTTAGGGTCATGATTTTTCAAAAATGCGTTATGGGGGACGCAATTCATCTAAGGAAAAAACAACCTATTTCCTTAAATTTAAAAAAAAAACCTAAAATCCTAAATTTTCTTTAAAATTAGCATATATCCCTTTTTAACCCATTTTCTGCTTCGTTTTCTTTTTTTTATTTTTAGGTTCACCCGAACATAAAGGATTCTGAACACTATAGACTATACAAAACGAAAAACTGTCAGAAACTATCTCAAGAAGCCTGTAGCCATGCAGCACAGAATGAGAGGTTACCAGTACAAATGGTTGCCCAAGTCTTATATTTTGAGCAAATCAGACTTCGAAATGCAATGAAAGGAGGCCACAATCAATTCTTTTTTTGTGCAATCAATGGTCAGTTCCCTCAACAGACAAGCATCGGTGTAGGAAGCCATCTCTCCCTAAGACAACTATGCACTAGGGAGAAGAGAGAACCGAGAGCTGAAACTTGAAATTGCAAGAATGAGAACGACGCTAATCGCCCTAGAAAAAGATCATGTGTACAAGAAACAAGAGTTGGTTAGGTCCCATCCTGCTAACAAGATATTCAAATCATTCACCAAGAAATTAAGCAAGCTCAACTCCTTGTTTAGGATCAACAATCTTAAGCCTATAGGGGGTAAAGCAAACCTCTTGATCCTTGTTTCAAAGGAGAAGGCATTACCCGGTATCATTACTATTGTAAAAGGTGTGCATAACTGAGAGTGTATGGTAATTATGACTAGTATGAAATCTGTGGTCTATTGGCAGGGTTGAGATAGTAGCTTTTCCCCTTTTTCTTCATTTCTTTGTTGAAATTTGGATTCTGGGGTTGCTTTCTTGGTTGAGATCATTGCTTTGAGGATAAGGCTAGGCATACTCAGTTAAAACATGCATTGTAAAAATGTGACATGTTTGACAGGGAATATGAATATAAATAAAGAAGTTGACAAACAAACCTGTAAACCATCACTTCTTCTAAGATTCTCGACTTCATTTCATTCATTTTCACAGTTTGTATAATAGTTATATTTAATCTGAACTATAATGGCAAGTCCAAGGCTCAAGCCACTAAATGCAGCTTATATAAAATAACAGAAATGCCTTTACTTAGCATAGACAAAGGAAAGGGATACTACATGTGCAAGTTAAAATACAAGCTCCTTCGGAACTTAGAACTAGGACAACCCTATGACCTTATCCAGCTCCAAAAACTGTGTACAAGGATGTTATGCAAAAGTGTCTCTCCAGAGCCATTTCATTATCTTAGGTTTTTTAGCGGTAGCGTATTGGACTTAAGAGTAAAGGAATTAGTTACTTCCCCGTTTCAAATCCATATTGCTCCAGCACGTTTGAGCAATGGGGCAAGCTGGTTCTTCACTTGGAGGGTCATGACTTGATTAGGACCTCCAATGAGCTGCTGCCCTATGAATACAACTGGAACACTGGGCTTGCACCCCATTTTATGCAGCTCCCTTTCGACTTGTTGGCCATTCTGAATCTCGTCGAGCTCATAAATCGTTGGGTTTGCTCCGAACCCACTTATGAGAGTCTTGATGGTATAGCTCATGCAACAAGTGCTCCTGCTAAAGATCACCACCGGCCTGTCTGCAACCATCCTTGTAATCACTTCCATTGTTATACAAGCACAGAAGAATATACTTGAAAATGTTTACGTGAATGCTGTGAAGCTTCTTTTGAGACTTTAAACTGCTTAGCCCTGATGAGGAAACTAACCACCCTGAAGACCTATTTATAGTTTCCATGAACAGATATTGATAAGGAATAAATAAAATAATCCAAAAGAATCGTAGTTCCTGAATTACCCTTGATGTTTAATTGATAAAGACATCTATATAACTTATTAGGGTATTAACAAGTTGTAGTATAACAATATGCTTATACACACGTGACCATAAGTATATATACAATGACTGAACTATGAGGCATAGTCTTACTGTAATATATGTTCCAATAGAAAATTAAATTGCTTGTCAAGATTTAGTTTGAGTTTCTTGAAGTAATTAACATTACACATGAAACCGAAAACTCAGGTGTCCTTTCAGGTAATTAACTCTTTCCTTTTTTTTTCCTTTTATTTTTGGTACGAAGAACCCCATGATAGGAAAACAATTGCGGATGTTAAAATTCGAACTGGAACAAGCTGCATAACACCTTTAAGGGAGACTGTATGAACAACTGGGATAAGCTTCGGGTTCTTCTGCAGCATCTCTGCTGAAGTGGCAAAAGTTTGGTTTATCCAATTGGATAACACTTAAATCTTTTTTCATAGCAAGATTAGAATAAGTCCCTTTCAAGGAAACGGAAAGCCAACAGAAAAAAGAAAAGGGATGGGAAAAATCGGAAAGACAAAATGATGCTTAGTATAAAGCTACCTTGCTCTTAATAGCATTGAAGGATCACATAAGTAAACGTTAATGGCCGTACAAGAAAGTAGAAGAAGATGCCTTAAGGACCCACAGCATTATCTACTTCTCAAAACCATGCATTATAACCTGGAAAGAAAAAAAATTGAAGCTGAGATATTCTTCCACAGGGAAAACAATTGTTAGTGCAGTAAACTATTGGAAAATGCCTACATTCATAATAGTAATCTCCATATGATTTGAATTGATTAAAAATGGGAAACTGTTCATCTATTTAATATAAAATTAGACCTCCAAAAATGGGTTTAGTACAATACCAAGAATGTTGAGTTATGTTATCATCTAAAGATCAATAAAATTTGTGTTTGAAAGATGAAAAATAGAAGCAAAACGGATGTTGGTTGAGAGAAAAAAGTTGACAACTCTCGTTACTTGAATAAGCAACATTACATGTACATAAGTAGCTTCATTACATTGGAAGAAAACAAAACATTACTTGTGCTACTATCCAAGCTGTAAAATCAGCTTAATGATAACCTAAAAGGCTACTAAATTAGCAAAGTACTTGACTAATCCTTAGCAAAACAAAAAGTTACAAACAAACTAAACATAAGTCACATGTTACAAAAAAGTTTTAATCAACCAATTACACATTGGACATTTGCTTGCTGCTGCATTGTTGCCAACTTTCAACACTCCTCCTTGGCTACAAAGTAGCAGACTCCAATTCTTTTCCTCAAATACTCAAACCTTGCATTAGCTAGTGGCTCGGCCAGAATGTTTGCAAGCTGAACCTCCGAACTACAATGAGTCAAATTGACTTCTTTTGATAGTTCTGCCTCCCTTACAAAGTGATACTTAATCTTAAAGTGCCTGGTCTTGCCATGAAATAGAGGATTCTTGGCAATAGCAACAACTGATTGGTTGTCCACCTTGATCTCTGTTGTTTCCTTTTGATCAGCATTCAAGTCACTCAAAATTTTTCTAAGCCAAATGGCTTGATTAACAGCAGTAGCAGCTACAGTGTACTCTACCTCTGCAGTGGATTGAGCTACTGTTTGTTGTTTCTTAGAACTCCAACAAAAGACCCCTAAACCTAGATTGAAAAAATAGCCCGCTGTGTTTTTCATGTCATCAACTGAGCCTACCCAGTCACTATCTAAATAGCCAACCAGTTTCAGCTCCTCAGCCTTCACAAACTTTACTCCATAGCTTAAGGTCCTTTTGACATACCTTAAGACTCTTTTAGCAGCCTTAAAATGAGCAACATTGCAGAAATGCATGAACCTTGATAGAAGGCTGATTGCATGCATGATATCTAGCCTTGTTGCTGTCAAATAGAGCAGGCAACCTACTAGACTTCTGTAGCCTTTCTCATCCACTCGATCATGGTCACATTGCTGGAGAGTTTTTCTTCTTATGCCATAAGAGTGCTAGTAGGTTAGCTATTTGTCATGCAAAACTTGCTTAAAATCTTTAGAGCAAAAGCCTGTTGGCTTATGAAGGTGCCATGCTCATTTTGATTTACTTCCATGCCAAGAAAGTAGGTCATCAAACCTAGATCAGTCATCTCAAAAACATTTTGCATTTGTTTCTTAAATTTTTCAATCAAGTCATTCCTATAACCAATAACTAGTAAATCATCCATATACAATGACACAATCAGCAAGGTTTCTTTCTCAAATTTCTTCACATAGAGCATAGGTTCACTAATGCTCTTTCCGAACCCCAGCTTTGACAAGTAGGCATCAATTCTGTTGTACAAGGCCTTTGGAGCCTGTTTTAGGCCATACAAAGCCTTCTTGAGCTTGTAAACCTTGTGCTCTTCACCAAGAACCTTGAATCCATTTGGCTGCTCAACAAAGATCTCTTCCTTGAGAAATCCATTCAAGAAAGTAGATTTGACATCCAGCTGGTACACTTTCCACTGCTTTTGAACAGTTAAGGCAAACAACAGCCTTATGGTGTCCAACCTTACAACTGGTGCAAAGGTTTCAGAAAAATCAATGTCATACTGTTGACTATACCTTTTCACAACTAGCCTTGCTTTGTGCTTGTTCAGTGGCCCATCTGCATTGTGCTTGGTCCTGAATACCCACTTTACACCAATAATTTTTCTGTGTGTTGGCCTATCAACTAGCTCCCATGTACTATTCTTGTGAATCATCTCCATTTCTGCCTCCATTGCTTCTTTCCAGCATCCCTCCTTTGCAGCCTCATCAAAGTTGGAAGGCTCAACAATGGTCATATCACATCTTTCATAGATGTCCACAATAGTCCTCGCACCTCTGACAGGTACATCATTATATCCTTCCTCAATTTCAACTTCATTCTTAACATGCTATAAGTCAAGCTCTTGCTGGTCTTGCTCAGACTGGCTTGCATATGTTCCATTCCATTTCCAACAGCTGGCCTCATTAAATTTCAAATCTTTGCTTACAACAATCCTTTTAGTGGATGAATCAAAGACCCTATACCCTTTCTTTATGCTGCTATAGCCAACAAAGACTCGAGACATAGACCTCTTTCTAGCTTGGTTCTCTTTTCAGCTAGCATAAGTGTGTAGCATATGCAGCCAAACACCTTCAAGTATGAGACAGTAAGCTTGTGTCCAAACCAAGCTTCAAACGGTGTTTTGCCTTTGACTGCATTTGTTAGCAGTCTATTGAGTAAATAAACAGAGGTATTTATTGCCTCAGCCCAAAAAATGTTAGGTATTTTCCCTTCAAAAAACAAACACCTGGCCATATCAAGAACAGTTCTGTTCTTTCTCTCACAAACACCATTCTGTTGTGGTGTGTAGATGGTGGTTAACTGATGTTGAATTCCAACTTCATCACAAATATTTTGAAACTTTTGAGACATATATTCAGTCTTAACCTTCAGCTTGTAACTTTCTTGATTCTCAACTAAGGCCTTAAACTTGCAAAAGAAATCAACCACTTCTGACTTTTGTTTCAAAAAACTCACCCAGCAGAATTTGGTGCAATCATCAATGAACAACACAAAATACCTAGTACCATTTAAAGAGGAGGTCTTCATAGGTCCACAAATATCAGTATGGACCAGTTGCAGCCTCTCGTGAGCTCTCCAAGCTTTGTCAACTGGAAAAGGTAGCCTGGTCTGCTTGCCAAGCTGACAGACCTCACATACTTCATTTTTAGGCTCAATCTTGGACATGTCTTTAACTAGGCTCATCTTATGCAGTAAACCAAGTGACTTATAGTTCACATGCACTAATTTCTTGTGCCACAAACACAATTCATCATTCAGAGTAGTATATGCCTTTGCTTCTAACTGATTCACATCTAGAGTGAAAGATCTGTCATGCATAGCTACTGTCACAAGCTCTTGACCAAAAATATCCTTAATCACACAAGTTTTTCCTTAAAAAATAAGGGTGATGGTCACTAAACTAACTAAAAATTTGACTAAGGCAAGCGCACCTATCGAACAGTAGTATAGTTATGGTGAGACTGGAAATATCGTATCCACAAGGACTAAAAGTACTAGTAATTACTATCTTTTTATTATCTAGCCTAATAATTAAAGGAATGTTTTAAACTAAGACTAATTATCTAATTGACTAAGATTACGACAGAGATAAAGGTTGGAAAATACTATTGGCAAACTGATGGAGAAGACAATACCTAAGGAAAAATCCACCTAGACTTCACCTATTACTTCTAAAGTATATGATTTATCCACTTGACTTATTTCGTAGAAATCCCTGATTTATGTTAATATCTCTCTCGAGACTAAAAACAACTGACTCTAGGTTGATTAATCGAAATCTCTTCCTAATTAAAACCCTATTATCGCATTAACTCGATCTATGGATTCCCTTATTAGATTTAACTCTAATTCGACAGATTTATGTCGTCCTATTTCTAGGATTGCATGCAACTCAGCTTAATTATGGAAGACCTACTCTTAAACATGGACATTTGCTCCACTGAATAAGCACATCAAAAACCTGAATTAATATCTTGGAATATTAAAGCCGGGATTAAAACTCACAATTAAGAATAAGAACAAGTATTTATCATATAACTCAAATAGTAATAAGATCCGTCTTAGGTTTTATCTCCCTTAGGTATTTATGGAGTTTAGTTTATAGTAATAGAAAACATCTCAAAATTGGAAAAACAACAAAACATAAAGAAACCCAAAGAACTTCTAGGAAATTAAATGGAGATCTTCAGTCTTGAAGTAGATCCTGCTTTTGAGCTAATTCCGAAAGCTATCCCTCAGTATTCTTTGCCTTCTGTTCTGTGCTTCAGAATGCCCAAAATTAGCCTTTTTCGAGTAGAATTAGACTTGGGCTCGATAGAGACACAGCCGTGTGCCATACCCGTGTGAAGGTGCTCAAGCCGTGTGTAATTCTGAGTTAGTTTTTAGTCGATACGTCCATGACACACGGGCGTGTGGTTTAACCGTGTGAAAGTCCTAAGCCATGTGAAATATTGAGATAAGCCCATTTTGTCTGTTTTTGGCCCTTTTCTTGCTCTTTTCACCTTCCTATGCTCACCTAAGTATAAAACATGAAATTAAAGGATTAGGAGCATCAAATTCACTAAATCTTATGTTAAATCATCCAAAAATATGCCAAGCATGGGATAAAAATATGTTACTTTTGAGGTTTATCAAAGGGAGTAACCCTTTTCTAACAACTGACCAACACTAAGTAAACTCTGGTAAATATTAGGTACAAAAAGAACTTCTGAAATTGTTTTGTTACCTGATTGAGTATAGATCACAGCTTTGCATTTGCCTTTGGCCTCAATGAACTCACCATTCCCAAATCTGACCTTAGACACAAAGCTGGTATCTTGTTCTCTAAACATGCCTTCATCTAATGCCATGTGATGAGTGCAGCCACTGTCAATCAACCAATTCTTTCTGACCTTGCTCGAACTTGAGCTTTCTTTACTTCCAGTCTGAAAGGCTCCTTCAGAATGCTCCTCCATCCTGTTTTCCCTTCTCTGTTCTTGTGCATAGAGAGCATTTATCAGATCTATCAAGGATATAGCTGATAGGTCCCTAGAGTCCTCCAAGGAAGAAGTTTTTGACTCATACTTCTTTGGGAAAGTTGTAATGACCTTTTCAACTATTCTTTTGTCACTGAAATCATCCCCAGGAATCTTAATATTGTTAATTGTAGCCATAATCCTGTCAGATTACTGCTTGATAGTTTTAGCCTCCTTCATCTTCAGATTCTCGAAGTCCCTCCTTAGGTTAATCAACTGCTGCTGTCTAGTTTTATCTGACCCTTGAAACTCTTCCTTGAGTCTGTCCTAGGCCTACTTTGGAGTGTCACGAGTCATTATCCTTATGAAGATTACATCTGAGACTCCATTTTGAAGGCATGACATAGACTTATACTTTTTGGCACAGTCCTTACTGTGCTACCTAATTTGAGCTATGGTTGGATTAACTCTCAAAGGTGGTGGCTCTATGTCAGCTTGAACAACACTCCACAAGTCATGAGCCTGCAGTATGTTTTCATTTTCACAGCCCAAATATTGTAGTTTTCACCGGAAAAAATAGGTGGTGGTGGTGAGAAACTCATTCTTTTGCAACAACTAAACAAACCAACAAAAACAACTTTTGTTTATTTTTTTTCAAGCACGGATCACTCAAAAAAGAATAACACACATCAAAAGGCCCTCAAAGATGACAGGCTCTTGATACCATTTGTTGAGTTATGTTAGCATCTAAAAATAAAAAATAATAAAATTTGTGTTTGAAAGATGAAAAAGAAACAAAACGGATGTTGGTTGAGAGAAAAAGTTGACAATTCTCATTACTTGAATAAGAAACATTACATGTACATAAGTAGCTTCATTACATTAGAAGAAAGCAAAATATTACTTATGCTAGTATCCAAGTTGTAAAATCAGCTTAATGATAACCTAAAAGGCTACTAAATCAGCTAAGTACTTGACTAATCCTTAGCAAAACAAAAAATTACAAACAAACTAAACATAAGTCACATGTTACAAAAAAGTTTTAATTAACCAATTACATATTGGACATTTGCTTGTTGCTGTATTGTTGACAACTTTCAACAAAGAAACAACAACCTGTGCTTCTCTACAAGTCCATATACTAGTGCATCAAAACAAGGCTCCCAAATGTAGCTAACATTTCACTAAATTTATATAATACATGGATAATTGTCAATAGAAAAGGGTCAGTTAATTGCCAGATTAGGTTCTTAACATATCTTTGCTACTTATCTGCAATTTGACTAATATGAATAGGTGATCAGGCAACTTTAAACTTTAGCTTTCTGGTTCTTTTAGCTTAGTGTATTCGTAAAGGAACTTTTCAGTCTTCGAGTACTGCCAAATGAAGAGTATTCGACTAACTTTTGGTGATTCAGTTGTTGGTTTTAGAGGAACTAAAAAGATTGCACAATCTAACTTTGATTAATTAGTCAAAAACCTGGAAAGTAGAAAGAAGCAATATTAAAATCCAAACCAATGGCACCCTAATCAATAAAGTGTACAGGAATATAATGGGTTTAGAACTTTCCTACAGTTAAATGTTGAGTTGATACTACATAGATCACAATGTTTATTATTTTAATACTCGAATTATTATTTGATGATTTACCAGTTTCTTGAAGTTTTTTGGCTTTCCTTAAGAGAGATGTGGCTAATTTACCCTAGTAATATAAAAAACAATTATTTTCTTAAATGGGTTATCAGTAGGATTATTTAGGAGTTGGTATGTTTAGTTGCTTGGTGTCTTTCTCATAGGCAGCAACACCAATTTTTTAATATTTTTTATTTTTTATTTTTTTAAATATATTATTTTATTAGTAGTTCCATGTACATAGGCGACACCACTTTGTATAATTTTTCCGGATCTAGTACACGACCCGTATACAAATACTGAAATGGTATAAGAGGGGTGGTGCCTATCTGATAGGTGACATCAATGACCCCTATCTGGTAGGCGCCACTGGTGACCCTTATTTGATAGGTGGCACCAGTGGTCAATTTTTGGAGTATTTAATCGCCAGGTCAAGATGATATGAGTAGGAGAGCTTTAAAAAAATTAGCAGAAGAGAAGGAAGAAGATAGGGAGAAGAAAGAAAGAAATGAGAGCAAAAAAGAAAGATAAGGTGTTTTTTGTTTATTTCTTTTTTAAATAGAATGAATTATGATGAGGATAAACTATTTTGTTAGTATTGTACAGTTTGTTTATTGTTATTGTTATTTTGTTTTTAATTTATTTTAAAGTTATTTTGTTAGTTGCTATTCTAAATTATTTGTTTAGTTTAATGTTATTGTGATTTGTTAGGTTATGAATGTAAATTTTTATTAATTTTGTTAGTAAGTCTTGTGGTTAGGTTGATTGTTTGTTTAGGGTTTATTATGATTTCTTAGGTTATGAATGTAATATTTAATATTTTTTAATTTATTTGAAAGTTATTTTGTTAGGTTATTAATTTTGTTAGCTTATGAATGAAAAATTTTGCATATTGTTATAATTTTGGTCTCTTTTTATTTGTTAAAATTTTTATATAAGTATTTTTTTTGTTGTTCAAAATTGTTTTGAGAATTTTGATTTGTTTTTTAACAGATTTAGTATTGAAGATGAATAATCAGCTTTTCTTATGTGTTTATTTCGATGGAGTAATTTTGACAACAGTCGTGAGATGTATATTTGAATGTCGCCAACAAATAATAATAAGATTTAATAGAAATGTCTCATTTGGTGATATGAAAAAAAGGATTAGTGAAAAAAATTATAGACGTTCTGGGAGAAGGATCTCGAAACTTTTCTACAATTTTCTAGTTTCAGTGGATCCCATAAAATTTACCGAAATAGAACTTGTAGACAATAAAGACGTGGAGACAATAGTGGCTCTTTATTGTGGGAATCGGAGCAACTAAAATGCACTGATTCAGTTATTTGCTGAGTTAGCTGGTGTGGAGTCAATTGAAGATCTCACTCTATTAGGTGAAGAACATGGAGCTCAAGAGCCGTGTATGGTAATTCAGATAT
The DNA here is from genome assembly GCA_025698475.1 of Gossypium anomalum. Classification (NCBI taxonomy): domain Eukaryota; kingdom Viridiplantae; phylum Streptophyta; class Magnoliopsida; order Malvales; family Malvaceae; genus Gossypium; species Gossypium anomalum. The sequence continues at coordinate 16,417,396 of CM046963.1, read as the reverse complement.
CCTACGTTGATAGCCAATCGACAGTACGCGGAATCGACATCGATCTTAATACTGCACTCGAGATTGATGTGGTTGGTGATGATATATACAATAGTAGTGATCCTTCTGATCACGAGGTCAATAATAATAGTCATCTCGATGTGGATGAGGTCTCGATAGTATTGACGACGAAGGTATGAATGAAGACTGAAACGTTAACGCGTCTTCAGTCCAGAACTAGATTCATCGTATTGTGATACACAACAATTCTAAGGCACACATGTCGCGGATGGGCCCCAATGTGATGCATGCAACTGAGTTCCCGGAGTACATTGAAATACTACCTACTCATCGCCTGACCGTAGATTTTGATCCTGAGGAGTTATTCATGGGCCAGAGATTCGAAAGTAAGGAAGAGTGTGTATTTTTCATTAAGCGATATAGCATAAATATATCAGTGGACTACAAAGTTGTCGTGTCTAAACCGACATTATTTATTGGAGAGTGTTAGAGGTCAGTGGAAGGTTCCAATGGGCGGGTACGAGCCTCATTTATCCAGAAGTCACAGATGTGAGAGCTACGAAAATTTTTTGGGCCTCACACATGTACTTTAACACGTATGATAGAAGATAATTGAAAACTTGATTCCAAAATTATTTGAACGTGCATCATGCCAATGGTGAAAGACATGCCAACCATTAAAGTTTCGATATTGATTGCCGAAATGCAGGCACAATTCGAGTATCGAGTATCATACTAGAAGGCATGGATAGCTAAACAGATGACAATGGAGCAATTGTACTAAGATTTTGATACGTCGTACAATGAGCTACAGGAATTGATAGTCGCTATGCGGGAGTACGTGTTGAGGACTATCATTGAGTTACAGACACGGCCTTATTAAAGCTTAGATGACCAATTACAACTGGGAAAAATAATTTTTCCAACTGGGAAAAATAATTTTTCCAACAGATGTTTTGGATGTTTGATCCATGCGTGTGTGCATTTCCTCACTGCAAGTCATTTGTGCAAGTAGATGAGACCTGACTCTATGGTAAATATACACAGACCTACTTCTTATTGTTGCTCAAAATGGAAATAAGAACGTGCTCTCGATAACATTTTCCATCGTAGATAAGGAGAATATGGAGTTGTGGGAATTCTTCATTACGAACTTGCGGAGGTATGTTATTAGTAATGATAATATTTGCATCATCTCTGATAGAGGGAAAAGATTAATTGCCGCCATTAGACATTTCGATGTGTCATGGAGATCCATTTACTACATCCGGCACATCGCGACTAACTTCCACCGAGATTATAAGAATGCAGACTGGCGGAGACAAGTTGTGAAAATGGGTAAATGATAACCTTATCTTTTCAATATATAACCTAATGTTTTAGGGCGAGACTGTAACTTATATTTTCTTAATACATACACAGTGTACAAGCTAGAGCTACACATTTTCCGGCAAAGGATGACTCGACTAGAAAGTGACATGGAGGGTTACACAAACACACCTTTCCGACAATGGTTGGTTACCATGGAGCCGTGGCAATGGGCTCAAAGTTTCGATGGGGGCTTTTACTATGGTCACATGACCACTAATTTGGCGAAAGGGGTTAACTTCATGTTAATGAAAACACGACATCTTTTGATTTCATTTGTCTTCTTGACTACATTTTACCGGTTGGCTACCTTGATGCCAAGAATGGGGTAGCAACAAATCAGCCAGAGGGAGGTGGGACATGTGTTTGTCGAAGATGTCAAGGATGCAACGGTTGCAAATTGTCAGATGGCGAGGTCGATGAATGTAAAAGTATATTCACGACGTAATGAAACGTTTCGAGTTATAGAGACCATCGGTCATCGAGCCAGTATACCACTTAAGTTTTACGGAGTTGATCTTCAGAATAGACGGTGCGATTGCAGAAGGTTCTAGACACTTTATTATCCCTGTGCACATGTCGTGGCAGTTTGTGATAAAATCTCGCTCAATGTTGAACAATTTATCGATGAGGTATACACCCTCAAATGCACGTTGCATGTATTGGAGAACAAGTTCCCCGTCCTGCCTGACCTATCTACATAGGAAGTGCCTCCGACGACTTTCGAGCTTGTCCCAGACAAAGGATTGCATAGGAATCTGAAAGGTTGTCCGCAATCATCTAGAATCCATAATGAAATGGACATTAAAGAGAAATTCGATGGAAGCTGTGTGGTGTATGCATATTAACCGGTCATAATCAGAGTAAATGCCTGCACCGACACTACCATATTGGACAATCGTCACGATTGGGTAGGAATTGAGATGTTGTTCAACCCCTATTAATCGGAGTAAATGTCTATATTAATTACATTCACTATATGTAGAGAGGATTGAATCTAAAATTTGTTGCAATTAATCTAATTTGAATTACAAAGTTAGTCTAAAGTTTGTTGCGTTTATATTTTTTTTGAATTAAATAATGCTTTTTTATGTAAATAATACAAAAAAACCCTAAAATTAATAACTGAAATGGCATGCCCATAAGATTAATAACTGAATTTTTTTGTGGAGGCAAAAAAGTCATTAAATAAATACAAACTTAACCATTTAAATTGCAAAAACCACTACAATTGATGGTTTAATGGTATGGTCCTGGGGGTATATTTTTGTAGAGGTTGATGTTCACGTTACGGGTGATTGCGGCGATCAACGTTCTTACCCGCATGTGGGGGTGTGCAAAACATAGATGGAAAATCATATGCCTCAAATGCCATCTATGAATTTAAGCTGGGAGGAGTGGAATATTGTAGTAGATACAGGCCGAGAGGAGTGGAGTACTGAAGTGAATACGGGCCAAGAGAAGTAGAGTATTGCAGTGGTAGTGGGATGAAGATATCAAACTCTGAATGATATTCGTAGCCTAACAAGCCTGGAAAATAGTCATCGCCCCCAAGTTTGGATGATAAAAACTATCCCCAAAGTGTAGCTCCGGCTCTGCCTCTAGCTCGGGTGTAGAAGGCGGATGTAGAAGGGGATAGGAGGGTTACCCAAGTCGTGTCATGTACAGGAGGACTACCATTGACTGCCCACCAAACAAACATGGTTTCCCCATCTCAGAGGACCACTGTATGTACTCTAACGAGGGCTGCAGATCCAAAGCATGATCCATTTGAGGTACCCACCCTAACCAGTTGTTCCACATTGTAATATATTCTTCATGCACTTCTGCCCAATCATTCCCATGTTTCCCCCTCTTGTTAATCCCATGGATGTCCCCCAAGCGTGCTGGCAGTGTCGGGATATACTGTATGCAATCGAACTGCCAGAGTACTTGATCATTAAGATACTACTCCATTGTCTAGAAATTGATAACGAGTGCGTTAATACACCATAGATTTGAGTGGATGTGGGCAGATGACGGAATAACCACCATATTTTTTGGGACAGAATACGACATCCAAATGAACTGTACAATTAATAACATGGTTATATTAACGTGGGTCGAGTGAGATAAAATAATAAAATGTCATGAATATTGGAAAAGTTTACCCCCTCTCCAACATGATTCTTGATCATCAGACGATATATCAGAACCGTGTATGACCTCCCAATACCCGGATTAGTGCTCTATCTACGAAAAAAATTGTTAGAATAATATAATCCGAAAAAAAAGTCAACTAATTGTTATAATGAGTAAAAATTCATCACCTATTAACGAGTGGAAATACATATGGTTGGTGACTAATCAATGCCAAGAATGGCATCTGGTAAAGCTCCTTAGGCTGCAACAATATGAGGCATCCGCCTATGTCCACCGCAGAAGGGTCTATCGTTCGACAAAGTTCACAATACAACATGGCTAACACTGCGGACCCCCAGCTGTACGAACTGATGTTATGTAAATTAGATAATATGGGCAAGTACATCAAATGGACCTTGTTTCCGTTTGTATCCGGCATGAGTACACCCTTATAAGGTGCATAATGCAAGCTCGAACGGCATGCATCACCTTCCATTCACTGGCAGTACTCGACAAATGCTCGAAATTGGCCTTTAGCCATGAAAACTTCAAACCTGCAAAATTTTCCTCAGTGGGCGAACGTCCAAGTAAGTCATGGCAAAGGGTGGTTGGCCTAGAGATCGAACTTACCCCCATAACCGCATTCCAGTTGATGGGGAGCCCGAGCTACAGTGCAACATCCTGTAGAGTAATGGTGCACTCCCCGCACAGCAAATGAAATGTGTGGGTCTCCGGACGCCATCACTCAACCAAAGATGATATTAAGTTGTATCACAGATCAAAGGTCCGGATCAATGCCGTTGATCCAAATTCAACTAACTCTAAGTATGACATTAGGTGTTCATCTGGCAAAAAGCCTACATTATTAACACGGCCCCTCAATGCGCGGTACAGGCCCTGGCATTATTAAATTAGCAAAGTAGTTAATATAATCTAATTTAATTCCATAAATGACGTGAGTAACAAATAACAATTCCATTACCATCTCATTAATAGTACTTGATATTTGATTATCATTATTAATCAAAGAACCCATTTGTTGCAAATCTTCAATTAGAAAAATGAATTCATTTAATTTGTTGCATAAAGCACAGTAAATACGTGAGTAACAAAAAACATAGTAAAATAAAAATAAAAATATCTCATAATTTCCCATATTTTACCTAAAATAAAAAAATTTGTGTTAGTTTACAATAATAATATAATTAAAATAAATATAAACTATAAACATAAAAAAATACGAATAAAAAAATAAAAATAGAAACATACCTGTTTAGTTTCTTTCAAACAACCTATAAAATTATATAAAAACAAATTTAATCAACATTTCAATAAATCAATAAAAATTGTCAAATAAATAAAAATAAAATAAAATTACATTATAAAAATGTTAAATTAATAAAAAATCACAAAACAGTAAATTAAACACTAACAATTTATAACCTAATCACAAATTACTAACAAAATAACTATAAAAAAATTTAAAAAAATTACATTAATTAAAATCACAAAACACAAAACTAAATACTAACAATTTATAACCTAATCATAAATTACTAACAAAACAACTATAAAATAATTTTTTTTTTAATTTACATTAATAAAAAAAATCACAAAACACTAAACTAAACAGAACAATTTATAACTTAATCATAAATTATTTACAAAATAACTATAAAATAATTTAAAAAAACAAAAATTTTACATTAATAAAAATTCACAAAACACTAAACTAAAACACAAACAAATTATAACATAATCATAAATTACTAACAAAAAAATTTTAAAATAATTCTAAAAAAATTATATTCATAAAAAACATTAAACCATAAACACTAAACACAAAAAATTTATAACAATTAATAACAAAAAAAATTCACAATATAAAAAATATAACTAAACTCTTTAAATTAAAAAAATTTATTTAGTAAAATAATACATACCTTTTTTTTCTTGTAAAATAATACAAATATTTTTCTTTCTTTCTTTCTTTCTTCTCCTTCATCTCCTTTCTTTCTCTTTTTTTTCTCACTTCCACACTTTCATCTTAAGGGGGACATGTTTATAAGGTCTCCTGTTCTTATATTTTTTCCCTTTCAAAGGGACTTAACACTGCAAGATGCAACGTGCAAGGCGTAGCGGAGGGGAAGGGACTGGTCACTGCACCAATGCCGTCTGTCAAACAGGCGCGATTGGTGCCGCCAGTCCAGGTGGTGTCACATGCGACAGTCACGGGTATTTTAACATGTATTTTGATCCATATTTTGACTCGGTATAAAAGTGGTTCCGCCTATGAACATCACACCACTAATAAAATAATATTTGTTTAAAAAATAAAAAAATTATTAAAAAAATTGGTGGTACGGCCTATGAAAAAGGCACCACCTACCTAAACATACCAATTCGGTGAATAATCCTACCGACAACACATTTAAGAAAATATTTTTTTTATATTATTAGGATAAATTAGCCGAGAGATGTTCAAGCAACTATGTAATTCAAGAAATGGGGGCATTTGGTTTTCATCTCATCATCTATCTGATGTGAGCTTGTATTTTCATCATCTCCTCACAATTTTTTTGGTATTATTTTATTAAGTCAGAATATATTCCCATTTCAGAAAAAGGAATAGACACTGAGATATTTTTTTTTTTTTTTTTTTTTTTTCAGAATTTGATATCTTCTCTCATGTTACAACGACTGTATTACCCCACCTCACTTTATCCTGAAAGATTTGAAGCACGTGTATGAATGATACATCTGCTTATAGCATAAAAAATTCTTACAGTAAAAAGCTTTGTTATTAGATGTTATTCTTAAAAATAATGTAGGAATCGGTTCAACTAAACGCAAGAACTAATTATGCTAAAAGTCGAATTCTTGTGGAAATATAAATTTTTGAGTACCAAAATACCAGCATTTATATCTCCGCAGCCAGCCAGCTAGAGAAAAAAAATATACGCCATACACCCAAAAGTAAATAGGGATTGCGTAAACATGGCTCGACATAAAAGCGAAAGGCCAGGGTCACTAGGCTCGACATAGCATGAATTCTATATATGCAAATATTTATCAAGGAATATGTGAAGATTTTTTCGTCATTAGGCCACATACTGAGAGTAGGAGAATGTCAACCATGCGAAATCGGCTACTGGCAACATGGGTTTGCAGGAAGGTGGTTGAATCAGTTATTGTTCGACTTAATAATGGGTTTCATTTATCATACCTGATGAAAAGTCAAAACCTGCAGAAATATATCCTGATAAAAGGTCGACGTTGTATTCATTGTCGACGGTAAGTTGCATGCTTTATATCTAAGAAGCAAAGCAAAATCAGAACAAAATCAGTCGATTTTGGAGAACATTTGCTATGAATAGATATATGTTGATGAAACCGTGTTATTCCGCAAAATGTAAATGGATCACGATCATGATCATGATAGTATTACCAAAATTCTCGAGGACAATAATGAACCCAAAAAAGAAAAAGAATTCTGGAGGACAACAATTGAAGGAGTTAGCTTTGGGTTGGGGCATGTCATTGTACCTCCCCACCCAGCAATGGTTTTATCTTTTTTTTTCACGCTGTAAAAGAAACTTCACATTCGTGATTTAACACTTCCAGAGAAAAAATAAATTTAGCTTAGTGTATTTTTAGCTTAATACCTCTTTCGACCCTATGATATTTTTACTATTTTCTTAATAGTTTAGCACACTACAGCAAAACTGACTTTTAGCGGCGTTTTTTTAAGCCTTTAGCGGCGCTTTTAAGTGCCACTAAAACTATTTGCGGCGTTTCTCCAAGCGCCGCTAAAAACGCCGCTATTTCCAGCGCCACTAAAGATTGCGGCGTTTATTTGAAAAAAACGCCGCTAAAGGTCATGACCTTTAGCGGCGCTTATCCCAAAAACGCCGCTAAAGGTCATGACCTTTAGCGGCGCTTATCCCACAAACGCCGCTAAAGGTTATGAAATTCAAAAAAATATATATTATAAAAGCCGTGAAAAATATAAAAAATTTAAAATTCATTATCAAAATATTGAATGATATAAATATAAAAATTTTCTATTAAAATTTTAACTTTAAAACTAAATACAAAAATTAATGAATTTAAATTTAGAATTTAAAATAATAAATTAATAACACAATTAAAATCTAAAAGTTAGAACTCAAGTTATCTTAAATATTAAAATAAAAATAAAAATTTAGAATCAAAACTAAAATAAATAATAAAAACTAGATTAAATATAAAAATATCAATAAAATAAGACATTATAATGAAGTTACTTAAATGAAATAAGGAAATGCATTAGATTTGGCGACCTTTTCTCTCCACCCTTTCTGACGAGCTCTTATTTCCCACATTGCTGTTAATTTCATTTGAGCCGATAGTGCTTCTTCAGCTTTCTCCCTTACTTCTTTGCACGTCTCCATACCCGAATTGCATTTGTCCACTTCCTTTTGATATTGTGATGCTAACTTCTTAGCCTCGAGTAAAAAAAAAAACATTTATGTAAAAAATTATAACAATTAAGCATTAGTGACATACAATTAACGATTAAAATAAAGTAAAACATATATGTAACAAATAAATTGTTGGTCAGAAAAAGTTGTAAAAAATGAAAAAAGGCATTTGCAATCAATAAAATTAGAGGTGATCTAAAAGGCATAGAAAATCAAATGTAAAATTTCTTTGTATTAAGTTACTTTGTCCCATTTTCCAATAAATACATCCATCCATGACAAAGAAACAGGAAACTGACCTGTAAAGGAAGCATTGCTCAATCATGCATTAATTAAAGATAGAACCATAAAATTAGCTTAATTCTGCTGGGCAAAATTGCCAAAGATCAGATAATTAACATTTCCAAATACCCGATTGCCATCTTTAATAAAAATGGAAACTTGGAACTTTGCAGGGCAAGTAGCATAGAGAATGCTAATACAAAGCAACAAACATAATAGAAAGAAAGGCTAACAATGACTTGCCATGCATGTAAGCATTCATAAAACAGGCATGAGTTTCAACTTTCAATAAAATAGTGCATAACTACCAAGCAAAACCCCATAGCCAAGGAAATGCATAACAAAACATGACACCTGGGACAAGTGGCTTTGGCAAAAAAAAGAAAAAAAGAAAATGCAAAACAAAGGAACTAACAACATAACAAGGGACAAAGAATTGATTGACACTACTATCATCTAAAAATTCAAAATGAAAGACATAAATGTAGAAGTTCGACATTAAAGGACATAAATGCCAATGTTAAAGAAACTAGACCACAGGTTAAACCAGTTGGTTTGATTGTTTCTTATTTTATTTTTTAGATTTAAATTAAATATTAAATTTTCATAAATTAATTGTATCTAATTAAATTAGTTTGATTCAATATAAATCTTGACTTGACAACGATTATGACTTATATCTGTTTGAGAAATTAAAATAAAAAAAATTGATGAATTAAGAAATAAGAAATTATATTATATATATTTCTAAATCAATAAAATCAATGATAATAATACAATATAAAAATTATTTGCATGCAGAATTGCAAACGCTTCCATTATCCAAAACAAATAATCAAATTCAGATCAGGTATGACTTGAGAATATTAAAATTAATACCATTAATTTGGTGTAAAGAAATTATTTTAATAAAATAAAGCTACTGTTATGGCCAATTATTAGCTTGGTCCTGAGACGCCCGACCCTACTCACCTAACCAACAATATCAGCTCTCTTGGTGTCTATACTTTTATGGAATATGATGTTAATAAGCAGGCCATGCATGAAACTCACCTTAATGCATTTTACTATTTGATTGACTTTTTAAAGTTACACTATTGCCTCACAAATACTTAACCAACTTAAAACTACTACTACTAATAGAAACCCTGTATGCACCAGAAGGACTAATATTCCTAATCACTCAAAACATATCTCCAATTACCATTAAATATAGATATATATCAAGCCAACCAAACAAATCATTTCATTTCTCTCATTCAAAGATAACCTAAAGATACTAACACATCAAACATGAAAGAAAGCGAAACTGTGGAATTTGGTTTCAAATTTATTGCAATCTTAGCGACAGGTGGCCAGCGAGTTGACTTCCAAGAAACCAAGGTAGGCAATGGCATCCAGGTTCAAGAACATCCTCAAACCTGCCAAATCTCTCCTTAATGGCTACTGTAGACTGGTCAACTTGTACACAACAGAAAAGATTACCCATTTGGATTTTGAAGTAAGCCCTAACTAGTTTCTAGAAAATAATTTGAAGTAAGAAAAACTGAATTACCCTGTAGGCATTGAGTTCGCTTTCGAGTTTATCTTTCCTTTGGTCGGCTTTTCGATCAACGATAGCGCACCACTTGGCATCCATCGAATAGTTGGGACCCAATCGACCGTCGATCTTCTGGACCACTTCACGGAATAGCTGAGTGTTCTCCCCCTTCTTGAGCTCATCGTAAGCCATCATTAGGGCCTCCAATTGCATCCCGGAATTGTCGCAGTGGTCGGCTAAGAATATGAGCCGCGTGATCTTGGTACGGCCCGAGTGAAGTGCAGCGTAGGCCTCGATGTCTAGCTGCTCGCTGCTAATGATGGGTCGGTTCTTCCGGATCGTTGTCGAAGTTGAGGATGACAGCGCATCGTCAACGCCCTTGATGCCGTTCGCGTACATCTCCTCCATCAATGATTTCGGGGCGTCGTCTTCGCCATCCATTGCGAAAAAGAACTAGAAACGAAACGATGTGGCAATTTTAGGGATTTTAACGCTAGGGATTTTAGGGACTAACGAGGGGGTCATAAAAAATTAGTGCTTTTTTTTTGCGGCGTTTTCAGTAAAAACGCCATTATAACTCAATTTTTTTGGCGTTTTAAGGTAAAACGCCACTATTGATTAATTTTAATTTTTTTTATTTTTAACATATTTTTTATTTTTCTCTTTTGATTTTTTTTTTAATTTTGAATATTGAACTTTTTAATTGAAATATGGACTAAAATATTAAATATTAAATTTTTAAGTTTTTATTTTTTTATTTTTAAATTTTAAATTTTAAATTTTTAAATTTTAAATTTTTATTTTTTGAGTTTATTTTTTATTTCAGTTTAATGTGTAATTGTAGACGTGAAATTCTAATTGTGGTTTAAATGTATAGTTGAAACTTTAATTTTGATTTAATCATACACATTTAAAAAAATAAATACATCAATATATTTTTATATTGAATAAATATAAATATTTATGTATCCATGCAATATATAAATATAAAATGATGTTATATCAATAATTGTGTAAAAGAAAATGAAAAAATGTGGAGACAGAAATATATATTTTAAAAAGAAAATGAGTTACAATTAAAAAAACGTGGAGACACAAATGAGTGTAAATAAAATTTAAAGGTAAACTTATCATTTAAAACATTTTCCACAAAATATCCCTTTAATCCATTAAACAATATAACACCTTATTAATATATAAAAAATATTTTTTATCAAAATCAAGATATCTATTATCGATAACAATAATTAATTATAGGGTTTAGGATTTAATTATTGAATATGATTCACTTGAGATTAACATACTATATACCCATGGCCATTAAACCTTAAACCATAAAACCCTAAACCATAGACCTTAAGCCTTAAATATTAAACCGTAAACCAAAAAATAAATTTAATCAATATTAAGTATTGCTTCCATAATTTATTATGAACATAAGCTTTTACATTAATATATATGTATATACACATCAACATCCATGTGATATTTTTTGGGTTTAAGGTTTTAGAAGTTATAGTTTAGTGTTTAGGGTTTTTAGGGTTTAGGGGTTTAGTATTTTAGGGGTTATAGATTAGTGTTCAAAATTTTTTTGGGGTTTAAGGTTTTAAGGGTTATATGACTTTTAGCGGCGTTTTACCAAAAGCGCAACTAATGCTCTGGTTTTTAGCGGCGTTTTACCGAAAGCGCCGCTAATGCTCTGGTTTTTAGCGGCGTTTTACGGAAAGCGCCACTAATGCTCCGACTTTTAGCGGCGTTTTACCAAAAAGCGCCGCTAATGCTCCTACTTTTAGCGGCGTTTTATGTTAAAACGCCGCTATTGCTCTGTTTTTAGCGGCGTGTTAACAAAAACGCCGCTATTGCTCTGTGTTTTACAATTTTTGCGGCGTTTTTTGATAAAACGCCGCTAAAACCCTATTTTCCTGTAGTGGCAATTGTATTTTTATGTTTATTATCGGTTTGACCTATATGCTTTAATTATGTAAAATCATTATCCCAATTAAACCTGATTAATTATGGGTTAGGCTATTCATCTAATCCTAAGTATCCATTCAAAAAGTGAAAATATTTAGACAAAAATATAAATCTAAAATATAAATTTAGACAAAAATTAAAATCCATTTTTAAGCAGGCCAGATCTTGAATAGAATATTTTTCAACCAAAGCCCAGGAATCACGTACCTATACTAACAAAAATCCAAAAATAGTTTCTATCAAATCTAAACTAAAAAACATCAAACAAGTAATTCAAAGGTCTATTTTGTTTAAACCCAGATTTTTTTTCACCTCTATTTTCAAAACCCACTTCCATAATTGAATCATCCATGAAGTTGTAAGGCAGTTTAGCTCCAGGTGAAGCCATGGCACCAGCTAAAAGCTGAGAAAAAGACCTATTTGTTGAGTCAGGATCTAAGAAAAAAGTTGAAACCAGTGTCATAGGACCTGGACTTAACCCTAAACCTGATTGAAATAAGCCATGAATGGGTGGTCTTGGTGGTAAAATTATAGTGGCATATGTTGGAGCTGATAGCTTTGATCTTTTTCCTTTGTTGCCATTGTTTTTCCCTTTCTTTGTTTTACCCTGTTTTTCACCTTGTATATATCAAGATTGTATTTTTCTTCTTTGTTTGCATTAATTTTTTTCTCTTCCTTTTTCTTATAGAGATTGGTAGGTTCTTATGATAGTTTCGTGTTATCTTCATCTTTGAGTGAAAGTCTACAGAGGATAAATGAAAATGACATTTTAAAATTAATACGGGCGGTCGAGTTGTGCTTGAGTTTAGCATTTTTAATATATGTCGACCTTAGGTAAAATTTTAAGTCTATTTTTCAGGTCAAGCAAGATCCAAGTCTAAAAAACGAACTTGAAATTATGAATCAACTGTGATCAAGTCTAATCACAACTCAATTTTTTACTAAAAATATAAAACAATTAATAACACTACCATGTGTCGAACTAATTTCAATTTCACTTAAAAATAAAAACTAAAACAATTCCAAATCTATTTTTAAAAAATTATAAAGAGAATTAAATTTATATTCATGCAAAACTTCAAAAAGAATTTAAAAAATCATAAAAATTAAATTTTTTGAAATATTAGGGTTTTTTTAGAAAATTTTATGGTTTCTTTTTTACTTTAAAAATCAAAATTCCTTAAAAAATATAAAAAATACAAAAAATTTCTAAAATAAAAAAAAAAGCCTAAAAATCTTAAATTTTTTCATAAAAAACCTAAAAACCTAAAATTTCAAACAAACTCATTTTTATAATTTTATAAATATTTTTAAAATTTTTTCTTACTTATAATTTTAAGAAATATTTTTTATATTTTTTTAAAAATAGATTATGATTTTTTAGTTTTCATAATTTTGTAAGTTTTATAATTTTTTGTAATTTTTTTATTATTTTATTTTACTAATTTTTTTTAAAAATTTTGACATGTGAAAATGTGTCATTGGTCAATTTAATTTTTTTAAAATAAAAATTAAATTGAGCCAACAAGCCATACAGAATAAAAGTATAGATACCAAACTGATAAAAAAAATATTAAAACTACCAAAGTTTATCGCTTTGATTTGACAGAATGTCCCTTATACATTTTTTCTACTAAACAAGTGCATTAATTTTAAGAATTAATTGCTTCAAATATTCTCAAAACTTTTATTTTAAATTGGTCCTTAAACTTTAAATTATTTTAATTACATCCCTAAACTATTAGGTCATATCAATTAGGTCCTTTCGTTACTAAAATAATTAATTCAACTGTTAAATGATACATCAAATCTTATGTTGCATAATTAAAAATAAAAATTTTACGAAAAATGAATATTGCAAAAATATTAGTTTTAAAGTTATTAGTTACGAGGTTTTCAAAACTTTTATAGAAGCTTTGTTGTTCACTTTTTTTTTTTCAATTTTAGTTTATTTTTAGTTTTTAATTTTAAAATTTTTGCGACAATATTCTATTTATTTAAAATTTTTATTTTAAATTAGTTACATAAGGTTTGAAGAGTAATTTAACGGTTTTAATAATAAAAAGACTTGATTGAAATAACACCGATAATTTAAGGATCTAATTAGAATGTTTTAAAGTTTAAAGACCAATTTAGAATAATAATCATAATTTGGGGATGTCTGATTCAATTAACTTTAGTTTTAAAAGATGAGTAGGTGTTTCTTTTTTAAATCTAACAACATAAATTATCAAACTTAATTAAATAATACTAAAAATATTAATTACTGAAATAATGGGTGGAAACAAAAAATTTAGATTGTGAGGTTAAATTTTAAAAAATTAAAATAGTTATAAACAACGTATAAACTAATGCATAACATTAATCCTAAAAAAATTAATGCATAATATTAGCCCACAATTTTTATTTGGGGAAAGTTGTGATGTCTAAGGTTGACCAATTTTTGTTTTTTGAAATATGCTCTCATATTATTTTTATTATTTGGATGATAATATGCAATTTTAGTTCTTAATCTTGGATAGGTTAGAAGGTTATCACGTCTAAATTTTACTTCACTTTTCAGATTTTTTTTCTCGATTTGGTTTGTATCTTACTTCAGTTATTGAGTCTTTTTTCTTGTAATTCTTCTACCTTAAAAGTAAATTTTATTTTAAAATATTTTTCCAATCCAATTAAACATTTTAAATAAATAAATCAAAACATATAAAAGTTTATATAAAACTAATATTTAACTAGTAATTTTCTTTCATAAAAATAGAAATTACTTAAATGTTTTTTAGTGTAATGAGAATGCAATATTTAAAGATCATTCAATCAATAGAAAATTGAATCTTGCATAAAAAAATCCTAATCTATCACAAGTAAAGCCACAATCCTAATTTTCTAAATATTAATCAATAAAGTTTAAAGAAAAAAATTGTTACCAAATTAGAGAGACTCACTTGAAAGTATTGAAAGATTGATCACCTATCTTGTAAAATTCTACAGAGAATGTGAAAGAATGAGAAATGTAGAAATAAAATAAAAGGAAATTGTGTTGTTACTTTGTTGCAGCAATCGCAAGATAATGTTTCGAGTTTGGCTATTGCTCGGGCTGTTTATCGACTACTTTAGGAGGAATTGGGAGGTGAAGATAGTTCATGTTTATAGAGAAGGAAACATAGCTGCTGATATGCTTGCGAACTATGCATTCAAGCTTCCTTTAGGATTTCAAGCTTTTACAACCACCGTATGAGACTTTGCAAGTACACAATGATGTGAGCGACAATGGAATTAAGAGACAAGTTTTAGTGTAATCTATGTACTGAAATACCTCTCTTTATCAAATAATAATAATAATAATAAAAGGAAGAAGGATTTTTGGGTTTTAGTGAGTGGAAAGAGCTCAAATTATTTTTATATAAATTAATTTTTTTTAAATATATATATTTTTAAATTTGGTGGGTCATTTTTCAAATTTTTTGTATAGTCAATCCATCAAATTTATAAATTTAAAAAGTATATAAGTTAACCCCACAATCATATATATAGCTCCATCACTGATTTAAATAGTATGATTAAGATTATTTTATCAAAATAGTATGAAATGAACAATGAAAATAGAATTTGGCTCTAAATTGTCACTCGAAATGGTGATTTACTATTTTTTCTTTGTTAGAAGGTAAAAAAAAAAACATTGGGAATGAGCAAGGGGCAGGGACATGTATTACGTAGATTCCTTGCCACCTCGAGAAGCAAAATCGCCATCCAATGACTCGATTAAAATACACAATTAGTTTTCAAACTAATCTTTAATTTTAGCTCCTCAAGCTTTACCCTCTTTTTGAACCTCATGCTTAATTGAAGGCTTAATTTAAATATGGAATCAATTTTCTTGAAGCGAATTTCTCTATCATAATAAATTTATGAAAAGATTTGACTACTCATATTGTAAACTAAATTTGTAAAATAGGTTGCAATAAAACACATCTTAATAAATTTAACATAGATGCCATTTTTAGTGCTATCATTGCTAAGAAAATATCCCCGAAATTAAAAGATCTAGGTAGTTTTACAATTCCTATAGAGATAAGGGATAGATATTTTAGCAAGGCCATTTTTTATTTAGGGGCCAGTATTATTTTAATACCCCTATCAATCTGTAATGCCCCAGAATTTTTATTTTTGTTCTTGCGAATGTATGACATAAATCTGTATCTATTTCAGTGTTAATTGTTTTGGGTGTGTGTGAGAGGTCCCAAGTTCAAGCCCTGCCTTTGGCAAAATTTGGTATTTTTTCTGACTTAAGCCTTGTGCTAGTCCAGTAGACTCATATTTAATTACTTGTAATTTCATATCAAAATAGGCCTGTTGGTTTGGTAGTTAAATGGAGTGTTCGTTTGCTAAAGGTCTTGTGTTTGAATCCCTGGGATGTCAATATTTTTGTTCGGTTCTAGTAGAGAGTTGTGCCGAAGTTGGATTCTGAATAGTGTAGAGTTTGCTGGAGAAAAATAAGAGGAATTGGGATAGGGAGTTATCAGAAGTTTTCTTTTGATTATCTTTTTGCAAAATTTCGGCAGTCTTTTCCCCCTCTCAAACTTCTGACGTCGCTTTGCTATCTCTTTGTCTCTGATTTTTCACGGCTTCTAGTTGGGTCGTTCGGTGAATCATTGCTATTGTATTCATGGATTTTTGTCAACTAGTAAGTGATATTCTTCAACCTTTTCCCGTGGTTTGGGCTCTAGTAGTGATAGTCAATGATGGATTATCATTGAACTCTATATTAGGTGAAGATCGGAGTGCTGGGGCTTTCCAATCAGTACGTAAGCATTGGAGATATTTTCGCTTGTCTCAAGCTAAGGGTTTAGTCATTTTAAGGAGATTGCTCATCGTTTTTGATTCGGTAAATGTCGGTCTAAGTGATTAATTTGGGGTTCGTTTGGTAAATTTTAGGTATCGGTAGTCTCGGGAATCATTTTAGCATCAATCGAGACCAGGTGTGTACTCGAAACGCAGAAAATAGGGTTCAACAGAAAGCCAAAAAACCCCCACTATCGACACCACATGGGCGTGTGCTCGCCCATGAGGTAGGCCGTGTGCCCTAACACGGGCGTGTGATCGATGAGGCCAGGCCGTGCGCGCAAAACACGACCGTGTAATGGCCTAGTAGGCCGCGTGTGACACTTGGGCTAGACTGATTTGGGTCATGTGGGCCACACGGGCATGTGAAATTCTGGGCCAGGTCGTGTGGAATTCTAGCCCAGGTCGTGTGATCCACACAACCAAGGTCAATTTAGGTCGTGTGGGTCACACGGGCATGTAGGCCCACACGGACAGGCTATATGGGCATGTGAGCCCATTTTCACTAAATTGATTGCTAAGGTTGCACGGGTCGCCTAAGTCGACAGTGAACCTACTGTAGGGTCGGTAAGCATTACTTAGACATCTAATTGTGTGAGTGAACTGATTGATGGATATATACTGAGCATAATAATAGTATGCATGTATACATTTACTAATTATATTTACTTATATCATGAGATAGCATGTCATGTATTGTATGTTGCATTGCATGGGGTTGAATAGATTTTATTTGGAGGAAGTGTATTGAAAGGCTTTTAAGCCTAATATACTGGCAGCTCAGCTGCAAACTACTATTTTGTGCCGCATTTGGCTGTACCTGGAGTGTAGGGATGGGTGGGCTGATTTAATCCCCACACGGAGTGTAGGGTTGGACGAAGATGGTGTGTAGAGGTTGGTTGGGTAGGACTTTGTTACTGAATATTGTATATCTGTTACTGATACTGTGATAGGCTAAGGTTCTTGTGTGTACTGATACTGATACTGAAAATGGCTTAGGCCCAAGACTATTTTTGACTGTGCACTGTGTTTACTGTTGTTTGTTTTCTGTGGGATTACACACTAAGTTTACGTAAACTCACCCCTCTCTGTTTAATGTGCACAAGTAATCCCCAGACCTAAACGGATCGGGTGGCGGAGGACTCGATGTTGACCACAGTTTTTAGACTTTTACAATTTATAATTTGTGCTTTATGGTTTTAGTTACCGTGGTTTATTTGGATGTAATTTGGAGACTTTTTGGGACTTTTGCTTAAATTTGGTTTTTATTTATTTTTATGGATTTATAACTGCTAGATGTAGGAAAACTCAGTTTTTGAAAAGGCAAAGATTTCCTTAAACACACGATTTACTCAAAACAGTTTTAAAAGCTTCCGTAATGAATTATGTTTAAAACAATCGATTAAATGAGTAAGGATTTTGGAATTAATAAGAGATAAGAAAAGTAATTAAACGGAAATGGATTTATCATAGAAACTTAGTTTTCAAACACCCTATCATGTGACATTGCCAGATTTGGCCATAACGTCTGAGCCGGGTTTGGGGTGTTACATTTAGTGGTATCAGAGTAGGGTTGCAAAACTCGATTGTGGATTTTAGGTTTCAAAAATTAGTTTTTAAAGAATTAATCTCGAAATTATTTGAAATGATTTGACTTAGTATGTGGTACACCGAGTCTCCGGTGCCGATCCTGTAAGTATTCTGAAACTGTGATAAGTTGGAACTGAAAACACTCTAGATAGTGTATACTGAGACTGTAGTAAAACTGAGACTGTAGCAAAACTGATAAAGATTGCGGTTTGCGAAAACCACTCTGAATTACCAAAACTGTTTACATAAAACATCTACTAATAAATATCAAAACTGTAACTGATTCATAAAACTGTTAATATAGATAAAATCTCAAATCTGCGATGAGCGCATGAGGTATCCGCGGACGGGGTACTAGAGGCTGAGGTAGAAGTCGTAGAAAGGCTCGAGCTGAATCCTCTTCACTGAGCAGTATGCCAAATCTGGACACGAGTGAAACGCCAATATTGCCTGCAACGGAGACTAGGTCTCAAGATCGCATGGCTGGGGATGACGCATTGTCCTAAGCTATGCTAAGGATATTAGAAAGGGTCGCTGGGCCTAATACTGGATCTGGGAGCCGTGGGTCGCTTACGGAATGACTCCGGTCCAATGGAGCTGAGTTTTTTAGGGGTGTCACTGGAGTCACCCCTAATGTGGCCGAGTACCGGATTGAGGCCACGGAGAGAATTATGGATGATCTAGATTGCACCTCTGAGCAGAAATTAAAGGGTGCAGTCTCGTTGCTGCGTGATGAGGCTTATCAATGGTGGTTGGTTGTTAGGGAGGGCACTCAGCCCGAACGTCTAACCTGGGAGTTTTTTAAGACCACCTTTAGAGGAAATATATGGGAGCCAATTATGTAGACGCTCATAGGAGGGAGTTTCTGAATCTTATTTAGGGGGATTGATTAGTGGTTGAGTTCCTAAGATTGAGCCACTATGCGCGAGGTATGGTGGCATCAGAGTATGAGAGGTGTGTCCACTTTGAGGATGACCTTAGAGATAATTTGAGAGTTCTAATAGCTCCGCAGAGGGAGCGAGATTTTTCTATCCTAGTCGAGAAGGTGAAGATCGCCGAGGAGGTTAAGCGCGCTAAGCGTTAAAAGAGAGATAGAGAGGGGTAAGAACAAGAGGGATTCGGAGCCCTCGAGTTCTGTACAAAGGCCTAAGAAAAAGGCCAAATTTGATGGGCTAGTTAGAGCTGGGTCCCTTGTTGCTTCTATTGGATTATAACTGTGTGGAGATTATGGTAGAAGCTATAAAGGAGAGTGTTGGAGGAGGATTGGGGCGTGTCTGAGGTGTGGATCATTGGATCACCATATTAGGGAGTGTCCATTGAGGACCGATCAGATGCAAGCTCAGGGTACTGGTACTACACAGCCACAGAGGGCAGTACAGCAGCCACTGAGAGGCCGTGGTCAGGCTAGGGGTGGTAATGTAACACCCTGATTTTGGGCCTAGTCGGAATAGTGATGTTGGGACCACAAATTCGAGATAGAAATAATTATTTTATGATTATTTTAAGGTCTATGATATGATTGCATGCTTGTGTGAAAATTTCGTGAAGAAATTCAATGCATAAAGTGCTTAATTTAAAGTTAGGGACTAAATTGAATAAGTTGCAAAACTTGCATTCTAGAAGTTTTTAGTATGAAATTGCATTGAAATATTAATTAGGAGGTCTTAAATAGCAATTTGACCAATTTTAAGTTGGACAAAATTAGGACATGGAAGGAATTTTTGAAAGTTTAGTAGTAAGGGCATTTTGGTCATTTAGGGGTAAAATGAATTAAAATACAAAATTAAAAGCCAATTTTGCTCATCTTCTTCATGGAGGCCGAAATTAGCATGGGGGAGGCCATGGCTAGGGTTTTCAAGCTTTCCAAGCTCAATAGTAAGTGATTCCAAGCCCCGTTTTTAATGTTCTTTACGTTTTTGGAATCCATTGTAGCTCGATTAAGCTTATTCTAGCAATAATTTAAGCTAGGGTTCATATTTGGAAAAATACCCATAGGTGAAATTTGTGTATTTTGATATTTTATGATAGAATATGAGGTTTTAAATTATGTTAAACAACTTGTGCTACTCGGTTTTAAGTGAAAACGAGTAAAACTAAGATGTCGGTAAAAATACTTATTGTTCATAACTATATGTTAGAGTGAGAATTTGATGTTGTTGTAGAAGATAAAAATGTTCAGCATGTCATAAAACATAGGAATAAGGGCTGAAATTAAATTTTCGAGTCTTGGGGCAAAAGTACAAATATGCAAAAGTTTAGGGGTCAAAATGTAAATTTGTAAAAATATGATTTTTGGACCCGTATGAATAATGTGACTAATTATTAGGCTAAATGTGATATTATAGATGAAGGAAATCGAGATTCAGCTTAAATCGGGAAAATACAAGGTTATGGATTAAAATAGTAAATTGCCGTTTCTGAATCGAGGTAAGTTCGTGTGTTAATAATAATGCAATACCATGCATGAATTGTAATTCTCTATTGATATGGCATAAATTGTATGATTTAATATGTTTAAGAGAAGTTGATGGATGGTATGTATGATATAAAAAAATGTAATGCTAGTTGTGTCATGTGAAATTGAATGGAATTATTGTTACAAGAATTGAGTGTTAAATTACTATTAAGCTGGTTGTATGAATTGTTGCACGGTTGTACCTGATGAGATTTTGATAAGTTTGTACGTAAATAATTTATCGATTTATTTTATTTTATTTTATTATATTTTGTTATCATATGAAATGTGGCTACCTATAGATTGACTATTTGTTGTAAATTGAAAATTGAAAAAGGACTATGAATAAATTTGTAACATATTGGAAATATGTTTGTTGGTAATTACTTGATTGGTGAAATTGTTAGAAAAGAGAGAGAAATCCCGGTTGAACCTTGGAAAGATTGGATGATACTGAGATGGTATGTAGCTAGGTCACATGTATGGTGCCGAGTGCACATCATGTGTACAAGAGAGCTACGAGATATTATGATGTAGCTAGGTCACATGGGTGATACTATGTGTACACCATGTAGACAAGAGAGCTACGGGATGTATGTAGCTAGGTCGCATGCGTGGTTCAGTGAAGGACACCATGTAGACAAGAGAGCTACGAGATAAATCGGCTAGGTCACATGGGTGATACTAAGTGTTCACCATGTGTACAAGAGAGCCGAACTTTATGATGGGTGGAGCTATTTACTGAAACCACCAAGTATCGAGGATTGATCCGAAGTGTTCAACGGAGACTTATTATGTCTTTGCTTTGTGAGTTTTGTGATGAATAAGTGCAGGAATTTGGTTATGTGAATAATGTGTTCATTAAGTGATCGGGTTGTGGTAAGGTTATAAACAATTAAGTTATACATGAGGATGATTTTATGGTGACCTTGTAATCATGGGCCTATACTTGTGATGTATGAAATGTGGTGAAAATGATTTGTGATATGTATGGTAAAATGAGGTTAATACAAAGAAAGTGTGAAAGAGTGAATTAGCAATAAAATTGTCTTGGACAGCAGCAGTTGCGTGACTTTGAAAATTCACTAAAAATTGTGGAAGTTGAATAAAAATGCAAATGATATATGAAAATAAATCTTAATGAGTCTATTTTCACATGAAAGAAACAGGGGAAGCAAAAGAATTCTATATTGTGTGATATTTGAATTATTGTGAAATAGGGTCTGAATGAATTCGAGATCCCCTGTTCTGAATTTAGAAATTCATCATAAATTGTACAAAACTTATTAATAGTCATACCTTACATGCATGGATTCCTTATTGAGTCTATTTTTAAGGGAAACAAACGGCATGGTTGTTGGAATTCTGTACAGAGAGAAATTTGGTTCGTAGTACACAGAGGTCAGAGTAGTCATACTCTGAAACATGGGAGAATTTAACTAATAAACTGTACTAATTGGCCAAACCAAAAATTTTGGAAATTTTATGGGAGAAAGATATATGAATCTAGTTTCAAATAAAATTAACGAAACTAAAGTTGGAGTTTTGTAGCTTCAGATATGAATGATTTAGTAACTGTAACTCAATAACACAGCTTAACCTGAATATATGTAATTGTACAATTATAGTGTTTTATCTTGAAAAGCATGGTAGTAATTGTTTATTATTTTCATATGAACTTACTAAGCGTAAAGCTTACCCATCCTCTCCATTTCTTTAGTATTGATAGGTGGCTCGGGGTTGGAGATCATCGGAGGCAAAATCACACTATCAAACTATCATTTTGGGAGAATTAATTCAAATATTAGAAATATCAAGTGAGTGGCATGTATAGGAAGTTGGTTTGTAATATGTATTTTTATTATGATTTTGATCGTGCGTATCGATCGCATTGAGTTATTGTATATGATTATGAGATGTGGTCCTTATCCATTATGGTTTATAAGTTTAATTAATCATGCTACGTCATATGTTTTGATGTAATGATATAGTTAGCTTTGTTTGTTATGCATGTGTTCGAAAAGTTTTAAATTAAATGAAATTTTATGGCCCAGTTTTTGTCTATGTGTGTTGTTAAGTCTGGTAATGCCTCGTACTCTGTTCCGGCCTTGGATACGGGTAAGGGGTGTTACAGGTAGTGGTATGGGCTGTGGACAGAAAGCACCGTGTAGAAGTGCTAGACAGACTGTGGTAAGGCAGCCTGCTTTAGTTTATGCTGCACCTCGTCGAGAGGACAGAGATGCTTCTGACGTCATCATCGGTACATTTCTAATTCTTGATGTACCATATCTTGCATTGATAGACATAGGGTCTACTCACTCATACGTAGTTAGCAACATATCTGAAAACTTGGGGATTTCGGTTGAGAGCACTACGAGTGAGATTACTGTACTGAGTCTATTGGGGTAGTCTATAAGGGTTAATAAGCTATTCAAAGATGTATCATTAGAGGTTCAATGGGTGATCTTCTTGGCTGACTTAATGGAGTTTCTGCTTTGGGAATTCAATCTAATTCTAGGGATGGAATGCTTGGTCAAACATTGTGTCAGTCTGGATTGTGCGACTAAAAGGGTCGTCTTCAGAACTGAGGAGAATGATGAGGTAGTCGTGATTAGAAAATACCGGAACTACTTATCTAACGTGACCTCTGCACTGGTAGCTGAGAAACTAGTTCGCAAGGGATGTGAGGCGTACTTGGCCTACATAAGTGTTTTCGCTTTTGAGGACTCTACTGTAAAAGATATCCGCACTGTAAGAGATTTTCTAGACGTCTTCCCTGAGGAGCTACCGGGTTTACCTCCAAATCGGGAAGTGGAGTTTGGGATTGAGCTTCTTTCGAGTACAGCTCTGATGTCTATCACTCCCAATCGAATGGCACCGAAAGAGCTTACGGAGCTTAAGGATCAGATTCAGAAGTTGTTGGATCGTGGGTTCATCCGCCTTAGTGTGTCTCCGTGAGGAGGACCGGTACTATTTGTTAAGAAGAAAGATGGATCCATGAGGATGTGTATTGACTACCGGTAACTGAATAAGCTAACCATCAAGAACAAGTATCCGTTACCAAGGATCGATGACCTATTTAACCAGTTTCGAGAAGCTTCGTTATTCTCTAAGATTGATCTCCGGTTTGGGTGCCATTAGTTAAGGGTTAAAGAGGCTGACATACATAAGACAACGTTTAGGACTTGTTATGGTCACCACGAGATCCTAGTGATGAAATTTGGACTAACTAGTGCATCGACAGCTTTCATGGATCTGATGAACTGAGTATTTCAGCCCTATTTGGACCGATTTATGGTAGTGTTCATTGATGACATATTGGTTTATTTGAGGACTGAGGAGGAGCATGACGAGCACCTTAGGATTGTTCTTCAGATTTTGAGGGAAAAACAGCTCTATGCTAAGTTCAGCAAGTGCAAGTTCTGGTTATGTGAAGTAACTTTTCTGGGTCATGTGGTTTTTGCTGAGGGGATTCAAGTGGATCCTCGGAAGATTGAAGCTATATTGGATTGAAAGCAGCCTAAGAATGTGTCTGAGATCCGCAACTTTCTAGGGCTGGTAGGTTATTACCGACGGTTTGTGGAAGGTTTCTCACTGATTGCAGCACCCTTAACTAAGCTACTACGTAAGAGTGTACCATTTTTCTGGACTGATGTGCAGCAAAGGAGCTTCGAGAAGCTCAAAACTGTACTGACTGATGCTCCTGTTCTGATATAGTCAGAATCTAGAAAGGAGTTTGTAGTGTATAGCGATGCATCGTATATTGGTTTAGGTTGTGTGCTAATACAAGAAGGTAAGGTTGTGGCTTATGCGTCTCGTCAGCTCAAGACGCATGAG
Organism: Gossypium anomalum; assembly: GCA_025698475.1. Lineage (NCBI taxonomy): Eukaryota > Viridiplantae > Streptophyta > Magnoliopsida > Malvales > Malvaceae > Gossypium > Gossypium anomalum. The sequence goes on along the minus strand of CM046963.1, from coordinate 16,392,927 downwards.
GCTACCTATCCGATGTATGATTTGGAATTGGCCGCCGTAGTCTTTGCCTTGCAAATTTGGAGGCACTATCTATACAGTGAGAAGTGTATTATCTATACTGATCACAAAAGCCTTAAATACTTTCTGACTCAGAAGGAGTTGAATCTTAAGTAGCAAATATAGATTGAGCTGCTTAAGGATTATGACTGTACCATTGAGTACCATCCTGGCAAGGCCAATGTGGTGGTCGGTGCATTGAGCCATATAGCTATGATCGATCTGAGAGCGATCTTCGCTTGACTTAGCTTGTTCGACGATAGGATTTTATTGGCTGAGTTACAAGTCAAACCAACTTGGATCGAGCAGATTAAGAGTAAACAGCTGGAGGATGAGTTTTTGGGTCTTCGGTTCTGTCAAATGAGAGTGGCAGTACTACGGACTTTGGGATAAACTCTGAGGGTGTGTTGTGTTTAGGGGCCGGATATATGTGCTGAATGATTCTAATTTAAGACAGTCTATATTAAGAGAGGCGTATAGTAGCCCTTACGCTATGCACCCTAGTGGGCATAAGATGCACCGAGATCTTCGAGAGTTGTATTGGTGGTCAAGATTGAAGCGAGAGGTTATTGATTTTGTGGCTAAATGTCTGACATGCCAGCAGGTTAAGGTTGAACATCAGTTGCCTTCAGGTTTGCTGCAGCCGATTAAGATTCCATTATGGAAATGGGAGCGAGTAACAATGGATTTCGTTAGTGGGTTGCCTTTAACACCAACTAAGAAGGATTCAGTGTGGGTCATCGTGGATAGATTGACCAAGTCTGCACACTTCATACCGGTTAGAGCAGATTATTCTCTGCAGAAGCTGGCGAAGCTTTATATTTCTGAGATAGTGAGACTGCATGGGGTACCGGTTTCAATTATCTCTGATAGGGATCCTCGTTTCACATCCCGATTTTGGAAAAAGTTACATGAGGCTCTGAGTTTGAAATTAGACTTCAGTACTACGTTACATCCTCAGACCGATGGTCAGTCTGAGAAGGTGTTTCAGATACTGAAGGATATGTTAAGGAGTTGTGTTATTGATTTTCGAGACAGTTGGGAGGATTATCTTCCGCTAACGGAGTTTGCTTATAATAACAGCTTCTAGTCTAGCATTCAGATGGCACCTTACGAGGCACTGTATGGTCGTAAGTGTTATACTCCTTTGTGTTCGACTGAGTTGGGTGAGCGTCGAGTTTTGGGTCCTGAGTTGGTTTTCAAGATTGAGGATAAAGTTCAACTGATTAGGGATCGTCTAAAGACGGCTTCTGATAGACAAAAATCTTATGCGGATCTGAAGAGATGCGAAATTGAGTATTCTGTGGGAGACTTTGTATTCCTCAAGGTCTCGCCATGTAAAAAAGATTCTGAGGTTTGGTCATAAAGGCAAGCTGAGCCCTACGTTTATTGGACCGTATCAGATTCTGAAGCTTGTGGTACCGGTTGCTTATCAGTTGGAGTTACCTATAGAGCTGGACTGTATTCATGACGTATTCCACGTCTCGATGTTGAGGCATTATCACTCTAATCTTGCTTATATTATCCATGTGGAGGAGATTAATGTTAGGCCAGACTTGACCTTCGAAGAAGAACCGGTTTAAATTATGGATCGCAATGTAAAGGTTCTTCGGAGGAAGTCCATCCCATTAGTGAAGGTGCTATGGCGGAACCATAATACTGTGGAGGCTATGTGGGAGCCTGAGGATGCGATGCGTCAGCAGTATCCTTATTTATTCTGATTAGGTAAATTCTAAGGTCGAAATTTTCTTTTAGGGGGTAGAGTTGTAACGCCCCAGAATTTTTATTTTTGTTCTTGCGAATGTGTGGCATAAATCTGTATCTACTTCAGTGGTTAAGTGTTCTGGGTGTGTGTGTGAGGTTCCAAGTTCAAGCCCTGCCTTTGGCAAAGTTTGGTATTTTTCTGACTTAAGCCTTGTGCTAGTCCAGCAGGCTCATATTTAATTACTTGTAATTACATATTATAATAGACCTGCTGGTCTAGTGGTTAAATAGAGTGTTAGTTTGCTAAAGGTCTTGTGTTCAAATCCCTAAATGTCAATATTTTTGTTTGGTTCTAGTACAGAGTTGTGCCGAAGTTAAATTCTGAATAGTGAAGAGTTTGCTGGAGAAAAATAAGGGGAATTGGGATAGGGAGTTATCAGAAGTTTTCTTTTGATTATCTTTTTGCAAAATTTCGACAGTCTTTTCCCCTCTCAAACTTCTGAAGTCGTTTTGCTGTCTCTTTGTCTATGATTTTTCATGGCTTATGGTTAGCTTTTTCGGTGAATCATCGCTATTGTACTCGTGGATTTTTATCAACTGGTAAGTGATCTTCTTCAACCTTTTCCCGTGGTTTGGGCTCTAGTAGTGATAGTTAATGATGAATTATCATTGAACTCTATATTAGGTGAAGATCGGAGTGCTGGGGCTTTCCAATCAGTACGTAAGCGTTGGAGATATTTTCGCTCGTTTCAAGGTAATGTTTTAGTCATTTTAATGAGGTTTCTCATTGTTTTTGGTTCAGTAAATGTCCGTCTAAATGATTAATCTGGGGTTCGTTTGGTTAATTTTAGGTATTGGCAGTCTCGAGAATCGTTTTAGCATCAATCGAGACCAGGTGTGTACCCGAAATGTAGAAAATGAGGTTCGATGGAAAGCCAAAAAACTCCACAATCGATGCCACAAGGGCGTGTGCTCACCCTTGATGTAAGCCGTGTGCCCTAACAGGGCGTGTGATCGACGAGGCCAAGCCGTACGTACAAGACACGACCGTGTGATAGCCCAGTAGGCCGTGTTCGACACTCGGGGTAGACTGATTTGGGTCATGTGGGTCCACACGGGCGTGTGGAATTCTGGGCCAGTCCGACAAGGCCAATTTGGGTCGTGTGGGTCACACGGGCGTGTGGGCCCACACGGATAGGCCACATGGGCGTGTGAGCCCATTTTCACTAAATTGATTGCTAAGGTTGCACGGGTCGCCCAAGTCGACTGTGAACCTACTGTTGGGTCGGTAAGCATTACTTAGACCCCTAATTGTGTGAGCGGACTGATTGATGGATATATATTTAGCATGATGATAGTATGCATGTATACATTTACTGATTACATGTACTGATATCATGAGATATCATGTCATGTATTGTATGTTGCATTGCATGGGGTTGGGTTAATTTTATTTGGAGGAAGTGTACTGAAAGGCTCTTAAGCCTAATATACTGGTAGCTCAGCTGCAAACTACACTTTTGTGCCACATTCGGCTCTACCTAGAGTGCAAGGATGGGTGAGTTGATTTAATTCTCACACGAAGTGTAGGGTTGGATGGAGATAGTGTGTAGAGGATGGTTGGGTAGGACTTTGTTACTGAATACTGTATATCTGTTACTGATACTGCGATAGGCTAAGGCCCTTGTGCATACTGATACTAATACTGAAAGGGGCCTAGGCTCAAGACTATTTTGACTGTGCACTGTGTTTACTGTTTTTTTTTTGGGATTACACACTGAGTTTACGTAAACTCACCCCTCTCTGTTTAATGTGCACAGGTAATCCCCAGACCTAAATGGATCGGGCGGCGGAGGACTCGACGGTGACCATAGTTTTTGGACTTGTACAATTTATAATTTATGCTTTATGGTTTTAGTTACCGTGGTTTATTTGGATGTAATTTGGGGACTTTTGGGGACTTTTGCTTAAATTTGGTTTTTATTTATTTTTATGGATTTATAACTACTAGACGTAGGAAAAGTCAGTTTTTGAAAAGGTAAAGTTTTCTCTAAACACATGATTTACTCAAAACAGTTTTAAAAGCTTTCGCAACAAATTATGTTTAAAACAATCGATTAAACGAGTAAGAATTTTAGAATTAATAAGAGATAAGAAAAGTAATTAAACGGAAATGGATTTATAGTAGAAACTTAGTTTTCAAACACCTTATCATGTGACATTGCCAGATTCGGCCATAACGTCAGGGTCGGGTTTGGGGTGTTACATAATCTATGTGAAACTCATATTAGAGGAGTTGAAAAACATGTCGATAACATTGCAATTAGTTGATAGGTCCTTAGTATGCCCAAAATGTGTACTTGAAAATGTGTTAGTTAAAATGAAGAATGTTGGATTTAGTGCCTTGAGTGCAGTATTTTTGTCAATGTATACTTGTAATTTTTTCGAATAGATTGGCTAATAAAACAAATTTATTGGTTACATTAATATACTTTGTATAATTTTCCTCATATGGTTTTTGCATGCAAAGCAAAATGGAAGCAAATTTTGCTCATTGGTTGTCTAATGTTTAAACTAATACTAAGCTATATTATGTGGTCGGATCGTAGTACGGAAAGAAAACTTGTATTGATAGAAAAGCCTAAACATATCCTTAGTCTAATTGGAAATGAGCAAACCGATTGAAAGACATATGTTGTCTATCAAATCCAATTGGAGAGATGCTGGGCATCGGAGCAGATGACTACTAGAAGATAGAGACATAGATGTGACTGACAGTACATCGAATGAACCCAAGAAAAATAGATCCTGAATCCATTTATGGATTTATTCATTTGTGACGCTCATAGTGTGGCATACCTAAATCCTGAGTGGATGAAGAACTATATATGCCTGACTCGTATACTTTGATGTAAGTATAAGCTTGAGTTCGAATCAATAAGGAATTGAAAGTTGGTGCGTTGGGTTTATGACTTCTATAGTATGTAGCGTCATTCAAAACAATGGAATTCATAGCCTGACACATGGGTAAATGATATCCTCTCATTAGCATTACATGGTTGATGAAAAGTAGATGTGACCATGGGTCATCCGCTTTTGTGATGGATGACTTGATCATTATTTGATAGTGATTTACTTTTCATGAAGGAAGATGTAATGGTTACCATGAGATAAAATAAGATCATATTGAGAGAACGAATATTATTCCAAAGAGATTAAGGATATCCTATAAGGGTAAAACACTTATAAAAAGGTAACACTAAGTAGTTGCTTTCGTAATGGTATGTCGTTAGGGAGAGCTCAAACACAATATTATAGTGGAATTATTTTGTGACTAAATGGGTTTATAATTAATTGGCAAAAAGCCAGAACTTAATTATAAATCATTTGAGCCCTAATTACATATGCCCAAGTAGTCCCTCCACTAGCTCGTTGAAACCAGAAATGAATTGTGTGTTGAATTAAAATAAATAGAATTAACTGAAATAGAGAAATGGAAAATATTCAAAAATTATTATGGTTTTCTCTTAAATGGAGAAATGAAATCATTTGGAAATAAATGTGGTTTTCTTGAAATGGAAATGAAAATGAGAAATGATTCATTTGCAAATGTAGATGAATTAATTAAAAATGACTGCGAGAATAAGTTTATGTTTTTGAGCTATCTAAAAGTCCAAAAAGGAAAATAAATCATTCGGTCATAGTGAACAAGTTGAATTGTGAAATATTAAATATATTTTCTCGAAAATTTTACCAAGGTTAAAATTATCATAATTTTAATAGGGTAAAATTTAGATGAGGAAATTATTTAATATAAAATATTGAAGTTTATTTTTGAGAATAGAAAAACAAAATCTGGTTGGATCTAATTACAACTTACAAGGTCAAAAAGTCTAGAAAGTACTCATAATTTGATTCATTGTAAGAGAGGCCCAAAATCCCTTTTGATATGTAAAGGGGGTAGCAACCCTAGTAGGAATACTAGGGGATCTTGTCCACCTTACTCTTACTTTAAGTAGGAAGTTATTTTTCTAGTTGAAATAATTATTTACAATTCAACAAGTGTTCTACTTTATCTTCCTATAAATATATGACACTGGTAGAGTTATTTATAGAACTTAAAGATATTGTTACTCTGTTTAAAAATATAGAGAATTTATTCTCAACTATTAAACATATTTTTCTGGAATAACAATTTTACCAGTTTATATTTAGAAGAGAGAATTTTTGTTTTCACCCCAAAAGAAAATAGAATTTTTTCTAGTTTTGTCTTTTGATTCAATTAGTTCAAGTCTACACTCGAAGTAGTTCATGGTACAAGAATAGGGAGAAGATCATTTGGTTGAAAGCCAAAAAACATTAAGGATCTGTTTATTCAAAAACATGGGTACGATTTCAGTTTAGGATTTATTACTATAAATATCACAAATCAGGTCGGTTTTCAAAATTTTAATTTTCCACTGTGCAAGAAAATCATTTTTAAACCAAAGTTTTTCTAACAATTGGTATCAAAGCTAAGATTATGCTATGTTTATAGAGTAAATCAAGACCAGTCTCTTTTTTTTTCATGTTTGATGATATTTGAAAAGGTGTGATATTCTCGTAATTGTATGCATGTTTAGGGGAATGTATACGAATGAATATATGTTATTATTTTATTATTATGGATGATAAAGTAATGTTGTCAAATTTGTAATTCATAGAAATTTAATTGTAATTTATTAATTTATATGACATGTATATTTTAGATTGAGAACTATCATCTCCACACAAGGTTTTATTTTATTTTTTTATTTAGAATAAAGTATTTGAGTCAAAAACGAAAATTGGAATTTTGTAACCTAATTTTTCCCTGTGAAACCCAAAAAATCGAGATGCAACCGAAACGATCGAGACGACACAAATTTGACCTAAACAAATCGAGAAGTGTTTGACGATGGTCCGATGATGGTGGCGGACGGAGATGACGACACGAAAATGGTGGTGGAAAGACAACAATGATAGAAACGTGAATCGATATCGCAACAGAAGTCCGTGGTGACAAAATTGAAGACCCAAAATATGCTTTGGGGTGAATTTTGTAATATTTGCAATTTTATTTTTCTAAGATGGAATAATGAAAAATTTGGCTAGTTAAAGTAATTTAATTTTATACTTTTAATTTTATGCGATAAACATGATGATAATTATATGACTGCAAATGTATGCTCATGCGTATATGAGATAAGTATGCCATATAGATTAGGGAGAATGTCAAATGTACTTGTCATGCATATATTGATCATCTATGATTAAAACCAGAAATTAAAAACCTTATATGTTTTTAAAATATTGAGTGGGAGAATGTCCCTAAACAAGACCTACGACCACCATCAATGGTCTCTTGTGATGGCGTGACAATTTAACTATCCCATGGAAGGATTGTCATGTGGACCTCACTGAGGATATTTCATGAAAGTAAGTAGAGCTCTCTTCTGTTCATATGATAGTTAGACCAACCCTTGTGGTAGGTATTATCATATGTTATAGCAAGTAGTTATGTCTTCAAAAAGGACAACTAATCACAACATACTACTCGGTGAGATTGCCCCACGATGACTCATTTGTTGTGCATGATGCAATAGGTGTTGTGTTGATGGTTATACATTTAAGATCTTCTAGCTAAGTAACTCCCCATAAAATTCTAATTAAGTTAGAATGATGGTCAAATGTTACACTATTATTAGTACATGCGAATGTCTTAGGAATTAGGTTCGTGTACTAATTGGATGGAAATCATGTTGGATTTGGTTCCTTGAATATAGTATTTTTGTCTAAGTACACTTGTAATTTTTTTCGAACAGGTTGATTAATAAAATTATTCATGAATTACATTAATACCTTTTATATTTTCCTCACATGATTTTTGCATGCAAAGTAAAATGGAAGCAGACATTGATTGTCTAATGTTTAACTAATACTAAGTATTATTACATGGTTGGATCGTAGTACAGAAAGGCAACTTGAATTAGTAGATAGACCTAAACATGTCCTTAGTCTAATCGAAAATGATCAAACTAATTGAAAGACTAATATTTTGTCTATAAAATCTAATTGGGGAGATACCTTGTCATGGGCATCGGAGCGGATGACTCCCAAAAGATAAAGACATAGATGTGACTAACTGGATTGACTGTACATTGGACAGGACCTATGTAGAACAAATCTTGAATCCATTTATGGATTTCTTCACTTGTGACATTCATAGTGTGGCATACCTAAATCCTGAGTGGATGACAGACTATGTATGTGTGACTCGTACACTTTGATATAAGTAAAAGTCTGAGTTCAAATAGATAAGGAATCGAAAGCTAGTGCATTAGGTGTATGACCTCTATAGTATGTAGAGTCATTCACAATAGTGGAATTCATAGCCCAAAACATGGGTAAATGATAACCTCTCATTGACATTACATGGTTGATGAAAAATAAACATAGTCACGGGTCGTCCATCTTTGTGATGGATGACTTGATCACTATTTGATAGTGATTGACTTTTCATGAAGGAATATGTAATAGTTACCATGAGAGAAAATAATATCATATTGGAAGAACAAATATTATCTCAAAGAGATCAAGGATATCCTATGAAGGTAGCACATTTATGACAAGGTCATTGGACGAGCACTAAGTAGTTGCTTTAGTAATGGTATGTTGTTGGGGAGAGCTCAATCACGATACCATAGTGGAATGACTTTGGGACTAAATAAGTTTATAATTAATAGGTGAAAAGGCAGAACTTAAATATAAATCATTTGAGCCTCAACTACATATGTCTAATCGGTCCCTTCGCTAGCTCGTTGAAACTAGAAATGAACTTCATGTTTGAATAGAAATAAATGGAATGAATGGAAAAAAAGAAATGGAAAAAAATTAGGAATGATTATGGTTTTCTCCGAAATGGAGAAATGAAATCATTTGAAAATGAATGTAGGTTTCGGAAAAATGGTAATGGAAATGAAAATGAAAATGAAAATAGACACTTACAAGAAGAATAAGTTTATGTTTTTGGACTGTTTTGAAGCCCAAAAATGAAAATAAATCATTCAGTCATAGTGAACATGTTGAGTTGTGACATATTGAACAAATTTTCTCTAAATTTTACCAGGGTTAAAATCGTCAAAATTTTACCAGGGTTAAAATCGTCAAAATTTTACCAGGGTTAAAATTGTCAAAATTTTATTGGGGTAAAATTGGGATGAAAAAAATTATTTAATATGTAAGTATTAATTTTATTTTGGGAAATATAAAAATTGAATTAGGTTGTATCATATTACAGAGTACTGGGTCAAAAAGGCCTCAGGAAGTACTCGTAATTGGACTCGATGTGAGAAAGACCCGAAACCCCTCAAATAACATGAAGGGGGTGGAAACCCTAATAGTAATACAAGGGTGAGACTCACCCTTCTCCTACGCTAAGTAGGATGTTATTTTTCTATTTACACAACTTTTGAAAGATTATTATTCTGCCGAAAAATATAAAAAATTTTATTCTCAACTTATAAACATATTTTTTAGAATAAAAAATTTACCAATTTTTATTAAAGAAAGAGAATTTTTGTTTTTACCCCAAAAGGAAAATATTTTTTAGTTTTGTGTTTTGATTCAATTGGTTCGAGCCCACACTCGAAGTAGTTCGTTGTATAAGAATAGTGAAGAAGATTGTTTGGTTGAAAGCCGAAAAACATTAAGGATCTGCTTAGCTAAAAACACAGGTACGAATTCAGTTAAGGTTTTTAATTGGTTCGAGCCCATACTCAAAACAGTTCGTTGTGCTAGAAAATTATTTTCAAACTAAGTTCTTTTTCCAAAAAAATCCATGTTCTTACTAATTGATCATGATCACCCCACAGTGGCTTGATTCAATGGGTGTAGGAATTATTGTTGCAACAATTTACAAATATTTTCAAGGTTTAATGTAAGACGCATGCATCATCTTAATGGATATCGTAATGTTGCAAAACTTTTTCAAACATTTTCTTAATACAAAGATATTAAAATATGAAAGTTTTATTTTTAGTTCGGAAATGACACCAATTCCCTTATTGAACATACTCACTGAAAATAAATTGAACAAAAATAACTATAATGAGTTGAAAAGGAAACTAATAATTGTCTTGAACTGTGAGAAACTTAAAACAGTTCTTAATAATAAGTGTCCTCCAATCACTCAAGTTGAGGCTAGGAAATGTTGGGAGGAGTCTGAAGAGATAGCTCCTTGCTATATGATGGCAATCGTGACCAGCACCCTATATAAGGAACATGAGAGTTGTAAGAATGCCAAAACGATTTAGATAAGCTAGAAGACATGTTTGAAGGCAAATGTATGGAACCCTTTATGCAGGCACGTCTTTAATAGAGAATTTAATTGACCACTGGGTCATTGATTCAAGAGCCACCAATCATGTTTTTGTTTCTCAACAGGGGTAAAGATCATAGGGATAAGAATCTATCATTGCGGATCGAAAACAGGACAACTGTGTCACTGAAGTAGTGGGAGATGTACATATTTATTTTGATAACTTTAGGAAGATTATTTTGAAATACGTTTTATATATACCAAATTCCAAAAGAAACTTAATTCTAGTTGCATGTTTGTATAAATACGACTTGACTGTGACTTTTAATAATAGAATTTCAATACTTAGAAATCAAAATCTTATCTGTAAAGGATGGATGTCAAATAATCTTTATTTTATCAAACCAAAGATGTACACACTGCTTGAGACTGAAATATCGAATAAGAAACTTAAGACATCTTACTCTAATGAGGCATGCCTTTGGCATTTGAGACTTGGTCATATTGACCAAGAAAGAATCACTAGACTTGTGAAAGATGACATCTTAAGTTCGCTTAATGAAGTTGATCTTCCATAATGTGAATATTGCTTGAAAGTTAAGATGACTAAGCGATCTTTTAAATGCAAAAGGAATGAAGGTTGTGAAACCCCTAAAACTTGTGCACACTGATGTATGTGACCCCATGAATGTTAGTGCAAGAGGTGGTTAAGAATATTATGTAACATCTATTTATGATTATTCCAAATATGGGTATGTGTACCTTATGCACCACAAGAGTGAAACCTTTGATAAATTCAAAGAGTTTCATGCGAAAGTGGAGAAACAGCTAGGTTTAACCATAAAGGCACTTTGGTCTAATCGAGGTGGCAAGTATTTATTAGATGAGTTCTTAGGGTACCTCATAAATAATGAGATTCTATCTCAGTTAACCATGTTGGGCACTCCACAAAAAAATGGTGTGGCAAAGAGAAGGAATCAAACATTGTTAGACATGGTACATTCGATGTTAAATTATTCGAAGCTGCCAATCTTTTTTTTGGGATATGCGGTACAAACAACTTGCTATATTTTTAATGATGTGCCAACTAAGGCAACATAAAAAATTCCATATGAATTATGGCATGGCAGGAAGCCGAATCATAATCATTTAAGAATTTGGGGATGTTCAACCTACATATTGGATAAAGATACGAGGAATTTGGATTCATAGACAGAATTGTGCATATTTGTAGGATATCCAAAGGAAACAAAGGTGGTTTGTTTTATAACCCAAAAGAGCAAACTATAATAGTGCCAACTCATGCTACTTTTATTGCAGAAAGTTACATGAATGACTTTAAACCTCGAAGTAAAGAGGTACTTGAGGAACTTTCAGGAAATATACAAAATCCTACAGAAATGGTTCCAACACTAACTCCTAATAGTAGACTTGCAAATGATTAGCAGCATAAAGTGCTAGTAGTGGGAGGGTCTCTCATAGGCCTGAGTTCTTCCAATCTATTAGAAGTGTTTTTAACACTGAGTTTGTCGAATAGGAAAATGATTACCCACTCACATATGACGAAATGATGCAGAGTGTTGATTCCAAGCTTTGGAAATAATTATGAGAGCTAAGATGGATTCTATGGATTCCAAATCAATATGGGAACTTGTAGACTTACCGATTGGGATAAAACTCATAGGGTGTAAGTGGATCTATAAGAGGAAAAGAAATGCGAATAGAAAAGTGGAAACTTATAAGGCTAGACTTGTAGCAAAAGGTTACAATCAGAAAGAAGGTATTGATTACAAAGAAACCTTCTCTCCAGTTGCCATGCTCAAGTCAATTCGCATATTGTTATCCATTGTGGCAACTCTCGATTACGAGATCTGACAAATGGATGTTAAGACAGCGTTTTTGAATAGCTATCTCGAAGATAGCATCTATATGATGCAACCCAAATGATATATAGCTAAAGGAAACGAGCATAAATTTTGAAAACTACTTAGATCCATATATGAACTTAAGCAAGCATCTTGCTCATAGAATCAAAGATTTGATCAAGCGATCAAGAATTTTGGTTTTGAGCAAAATGTAGATGAACCTTGTGTTTATAAAAATTTAAAGGATGGAAAGGGGATCTTTCTCGTTCTATATGTCGATGAGATTCTACTCATTGAGAATGCTGTAGGGACATTTTCATTGGTTGAACTGTGGTTAACCTAATAGTTTAGCATGAAATACTTGGGAGAAGCTAATTTTGTTCTAGTTATTCGAATCATAAGGGATCAAAAGAACAACGTGATAACACTATCTCAAGCTTCATACATAGACAAGATATTAGAGTATTATGCAATGACCGATTCGAATAAGGAAATCAACTCTCTGTATTGGAATTTCATCTCTTTTTAGAGGATTGTCCTAAGACAATGGAAGAAAGATAGAACATGAGAAAATTTCTTTATGTTTTGATAGTAAGAAGTCTCATGTATTCTATGTTATGCACACGCCTAAATATCTATTTTGCAGTGGGGTTGGTAGGTAACCGCCTCCGGACGTACCAACATCCAGAGTAGAAATCCTATACAAAAGATGTGAAAAGTGGTATCTATAAGTATACCAGTCAGGTTGTAATATAATTACAACAGAGTAGGTATGTACTACAAGGATCGTACCCAAGGGAGGCTAGCACTAAATCAATTCTAGTCTAAACATAAATAAATCTAATTACTACTTTAATTGAATAATAGTACAAAAAAATTTTAAAAAAATGAGTTTGATAAACTATACTAAAAATAATAAGAAAGGAAATAAAAGAAGAGTACATATATAAAAAAACGAGAAATCAAATAATCAAATATGTATCAAATCTGGGCATGGGTGATTAGCTCGCTTTGGTAATCATAATCAACTATCGTTTCAGGTTTTCTTGTTCAATCAACTAGTCAATACCCTATTAGGCTCTTTTGATTCTTCCACTAAAGTACTGATTTGAAAAGAACTATTTATCTTTCGACCTTACAGTCTAGGTCGATTCTGGGTTAAGGTGTTCAGGGATAGGCCATACCAAATTTGTGTTTATTCCCACCTTAATGACTTCTTAGGGTTGTCAGGCCTAGGGTTTAGATTCTTCCTTTCCTGAATAGCTGATCCGTTAAGAAATCCCTACAAATCAATTGATTATTCATATCTCCACTCATTAATACCCCACAAGAGGATAAGTTCCTCATGGATCTAATAAACAATATAAACTTGATGGAAAGAATGAACATAAAGAACAATTCAAGAATAGAGTTTAAAATAAGCCTGATTTGTATTGAAATTAAGCACAGAATCCTTATAGAGTTTGACAGTAATTTCAGAATCTGATTTCTCCACAAAAGTAAATAACAAGAATAGAAATAAAATCTAAAACCTAAGAAAAGAGAAAATCTAAAAACTAAATCTAAAAAGAAAAAATATACAATCTGAAAAGTATCTTTAACATGTGCTACATGATCCTATTTATAAACTTTAGGGTTGTCATCGTCCTTAACCCTAATTCAGTTGTCGTCTTTGTGATTAACATTTGATTGTGCAGACCAAAATGCCTCTGGCTCGTATTTATGTCACTTGCATAGGTGATGTCTCGACACACCAAGTCTTGTGTCGGTACATTGAGAGCAGTATGCTCAACTTCAGGGTGTCTTCAGGGGTATGTCGTGACATCCTTAGGCCATGTCGCGACATTGAAGGTAGTATTGGAATTCTTCTATTATGCTCCCTATGTTACGACATCAAATGCTCCGTGTTGCAACCTAGCAACCAGTATTGAGTTAGTATGCATTCTAATGGTCTCAGGCACACTCACAAAGTATATTGGCTCACTCTTAGGCCTCATTTGGCCTCTGAGGTCAATAAAAGACTCAAATTACACATTTTATTAAACTTAGCTAAACTTACAAAAATGTAATTAAAACTTAACTAAAATGCTTATGTTCAAGCTCCTAAAGTGCGAAAACTAAGTTAATCCGCTACACCGAATTACAAAATATCAGTAGGTCGATATCAGGCAAATCCAGGACCCAGACACTAGTAAGTAGTTAAGCATATACTCAAGTATTTACGGAGAACAAAAGATTTTATGCTTGTTTACTCCAGAATAGATGTTAATCCTATTAGATATACCGATTCTTACCTCCAAATGTGCCACGATTCGAGAAAATTGACATCCGACTATGTTTTTATCCTAGGTGACTGATCTGTCATAATTTGGTGTAGCAGATTAAACTAGTTTTTGCATTTTAGGAGCTTGAACATAAAGCATTTTAGTTAAGTTTTAATTACATTTTCATAAGTTTAGTTAAGTTTAATAAAGTATGTAATTTGAGTCTTTTATTGACATTAAGACCGAATGAGGCCTAAAGGTGAGCTAATATAATTTGTGAGCATGCAAAAGTCCATTGGAAGGCGTGCTAACTCGATACTACTTGCTATATTGCAACACGAAGCATTGGATGTCACAATATAAGAAGAAGAGTAGAAGAATTCCAAGACTACCTTTAATGTCGCGACACAGCCTGAGGATGTTGCGACATACCCTTGAAAACACCCTAAAGATGAGCATACTGCCCTCCATGTCGTGACACCGGACCTTGTGTATCGCAACATCACCTATGTATGGGAAATAATTACGCACCAAGGGAGTTTTGGTCTGCACAATCAAATGCTAAACATGAGGACGGTAGCTGACCTAGGGTTAATGACGAAGGCCATTCTAAAGTCTATAAATAGACTCATTTAACACATGTGATGGACATCTTTTTATCTTGTATGATTTTCTCTTTAGATTTAATCTTTAGTTTTTCTCTTTTTTTCTGGTTTAGATTTTATTTTTGTTCTTTTTATTTACTTTTTTAGGGGAATCAAATTTTGGAAATACCATCAAACTTTGTGAGGATTTTGCGCTTAATTTTAATACAAATTAGGCTTCTTCTAAACTCTATTATCTTGATTGCTCTTTATGTTTATTATCTTTATCAAGTTTATTTTGTTTATCAGATTTATGAGGAACTAATCCTCTTGTGAGGGATTAGCAAGTGGAGGTATGGTTAATTAACTGTTTTGTAGGGGTTCTTAGCGGATCAGCTGTTCAGGAGAGGAAGAACCTAAAACCCTAGGCCTGACAACCCTAAGAAGTCATTAAGGTATGAATTAATCCAAATTTGGTATGACCTATCCATGAACATCTTAATCCAGAACCTGTCTGGACTGTGAGGTCGAGAAATAAATAGTTCTTGTCAACTCAATATGTTAGTGGAAGACCAGAAGATCCTGCTGGGGTATTGACAAGTTGATTGAACAAGAAAACCCGAGACGGCAGTTGGTTATGATTATTGAAGTGAGCTAATCACCTATGCCCAGAATTGATACATTTTACTCTTTGATTTCTCATGTTTATTTATTTTCTTACTTTCTTTTAGTATTATTTTCAGCATAGTATACCAAAACCTTTCTTTTGATTCTTCGTACTATAATACAATTAAAATATTAATTAGATCTATGTATGTTTAGATTAGAATTAATTTAGTGCTCGCCTTCCTTGGGTACAATCCTCAGAGTACTCACCTACTCTGTTGTAGCTATATTACAACCTAACCCGTATACTTGTGGATACCATTGTTTATATCTTTTGTGAAGGATTTCTACTCTGGACATTTGTATATCCGGAAGTGGTCAAGTTGTTAGCCTCGTTGCCGAGGAGGCAATGTCACTATATTAATTTTAATTTTTTTCCTATTAATAGAATAATTAGGAAATATTTAGACTATAGATATGATTTTAGTTAACATTACTAACATTTCTCTGCTTTTCTAAAAATCATCGTGAACATTCTCGTTAAGGAATACCCGCAACAATAACCACATGAATTAGTTTGGATAAACCATGGATAAATTTGATTACCTGTGGTTGGATGAGGAAATGGATTATGATAACGACATTTATGAGGAAGGAGTCTATGAAGAATGGGAGATCCAGGAGAAGCAACAATTACAAATACTTGAACTAAGTCAACTTCAATGAGGAAATTCAATCTCTATGCAAGAAGATGACACTAACATCAATACAAATTCAATGGTCATCAATACAAGCAAAGCTGAAAACCAGACAAAGAGAAGAACTCAACTAAACACACTTTTGAGGAAGGGAAACCCTCGAATAGCTACCTAATCCTGAGTATGGAAGAGTACTCGGGCGAATTAGAAGAAATAACCTCACGAGAAATTATAGAACTAGTTGAGGAAATGGTGGTCAAACAAAAGGATCAATCAGGATTTGGATTCACCTTCCCAACAATAATAGGTTCTATTGATGGGAACAAAGCACAAGGACCAAACATTACAGATCTATCCCAACAATCGGAGACAATAATATTCGTTGTTAACCTAGCGATAAATAACCCAAAATCTCGGAACCTTGTGAAATAGAGTGAAGAAAACATGCAATTATGGGGGATTCATTTAATTCGAATATCTTTTATAAGATATTGATCTTTAACCAGACACTCTAAAAGTTCACCATTTTAGGGATTTTTCGAATGTTGACAAAAGTCGAAAAAATACACATTGACAGGATTTATGCTTACAAGGCTGACATCAATCAAACAAAACTAATAGCAAGCATGTAACCAAGGCCAAAGGAACTACAGATCATTCAGTTACTCTAATAATCACCCAGTAGACTTATAACCCAATGTGCAGAAAAACCCAAAAACCTCTTGAACCAAAAATCAAGCTATGTGGTACATAATGACATTCTAATCAAGACATACAAGGTACCCTCCATAACACTATTTTTGTTAAATGCATCATTTAAAAACGTTATGCAACAACAATCTCCAAATCTATTGTGGAACAAAGACTATAAAAAAACAAGGTTAGGGTGGTTGTGTTACTATTTGATTTTGAAAGTAACTAATAGCTACGATCTGTGGAAAGAAGTGTAAATGATCAGCGCAGGTTAAAAGGGTAAATCCAGATAGCGGGATAAAAGGAGAAGAATAGAATGGCATGACGGGTGCTAGACCAATACGGACAGAAACGAAATACGAAGAATGCCCAAGTGCATATTAATCGAGCTGACAGATGAGCCCAATAGCAAGACCTAATCTTTTGATTTAATCTTAACCTATTGTACAATATTGTATATTTCACTGGCCAATTAAAAAAAATTACAAGAAAATCAACAACAAGCCTAATACGCGTTTGGAGTAATTTGAAAATTAGAATATCTGGAAAAACAGGAGTTGGCATCGCAACCCAGCACCTCCGTGTCACAACACCACATCTAGAACCAAAGAATCAAAGAAATCACTTCGACGTTGCGAAACGGAAGACAAACTACCCAAGTTTTCAAAATTTCAGATTCAAAACCCCTATGTTGCGACATCGCTGCAAATTTTAGTAGGGTTGACTCGACCCATCTGCACAACCCAGTGACTTAATTCTTACCTTACCAGACTTTTAACCCTAAAAATCCTTAATTTTAACTCAAAAACACTTTTACTCAACTATTAAAACCAATCTAAACTACTAAAACCTCTTTAATATTCTCTACCTTCAAAACCTTCTTTTCAAATCCAAACCTTAAACTACTAATCCTCCATTGTGATTTCCAAGAGAAAAATTCATCGAAATACCTAGAGGAGAAGCAGAAATGATTGTAAGGAGGACAATGTTAAATGCATCTTTACTTGTTCTACTGCTCCATTTATTATTGATTATATTTCTTTAATTGTTTAAAATTTGAATATTAGAAAATGCCTCCTAGAAGAAGTAAGAAAGCTTCGATCCAAGAAACTTCAGTAGTTTCAGACCCTGTAAAATTCGAGAAACTTGGACTTTAGTTAAGTACCATCATTGGGAGCGATTCTATATCACTCCCAAGGAAACCGTAGTAATTTTAGTAGTACAAGAATTTTATTCTTCTTTTAGATACTAGGAAACAAGACAGACAAAATTGGGATACAGTAATGGTAAGAGGAGAAGAGGTGCCAATTACTCCTAGAGAGATTTGTGAGTTCTATGATATACCCTATTATAGCAAAGACTTGATAACATTGATTTAGATAAATTTGAAGATATAGATATGGAGGATGTTATTAATTACTTAACTCAGGGTAGATGTTCATGGAGCTATAGGCCAGATACAAATTTATCAACTAACTTGAATCAAGAGATAATGTTCCTAGTAGCAAAAATGTGGATACAATTCATAGGCACTAGAATTGCACCCATATTAAATGTTTCTAACGTTAATAATTTCTAAGCTATTCTGTTGTATGGCATTTTGTAGTACAAGTAGATAAGTGTGGGCAAATGGGGCTTTGTGTGCACAACCAAAAAGCTAAAATTTTCTTTCCCATTTAGTGACAAAACTATATCAAAAGGCAGAAGTTTCGATGGGCGAAAATGAACAATTCATGAATCCAACAGGAAACATAATTGGAGATTCATTATATAAGCAATATGTTGAGCTTCAAAGAAAACAGATCATGAACTAGAATCAGAAGAGGAAAAAAAAATATGGATGTTCCAATTTCGCTTAAACAAAAAGAGAAATCGAAACCTCAAAGAGGGGCAAGCAGAAGTGCGGAGGAAATATTTGATGGGATGATTAGGTGGATGCAAGAAATGGGCGCTTTACTCCAAGAATTTGCCTGATTGAACAGGTTAAGATCTCCAAATTACCCGCCAGGCATGTTTGGCCAAACACAGACACATTATGGAGTTGAAGATTATGAGGCAACTTCAGATAATGAGAGTGAACAAGACCTCTCGAGAGAAGAAGATAACTATGATGTGGCTTTCCAGCCTCAATATTCTACACCAAAATGACTCGTCATCCAAAGCCCAACACGCCATGTACCTTCGACGAGTGGGAGCTCTCACAAAGGTATGACACGGGAAAAGGGAAAGCATCAATAGGAATAAGGCGTTCGCCTCATTTTAATGATTCAGATGAAGATTGAAACTAAAATTTATTTCTGGATTGTATTAATTTTTGAATGATTTTTAATTTTAAACTTGTTAAGAGTAAGAGTAATAGTAAACTGCTATTTTTTTCTATTGCAAGAAATTGTCTATGGATGAATCGCACACGAAAGAAGTACAACAATTTTGAGCATTCAACAAGCAAAGAAGTAGGCACCTACCAATAGCTGACTAAATTACCATGATCAATCGAGTAACCTCTTTCCTTATCCTTAGAAGGGCTACACATTGAGGATAATGTGTTATCTAAAGTGTAAGGGCTAACATAGAAAAATTTGCTTGAAAGTTTCATGCTTTTCTTTTGATTTTTCTTGTCATTTGTGTGCTTGAGCTTGTAGAAATACAAGTGATTGTTTAGGAGCATGTACATAGGTTGATTGTATTTATATTAAATTTGGTATGAAAATAGGTGATTTTAAAATTTTGATGATTAGACTATTAAGTTCTATATATTACTGTAACATCCTGATTTTGCGCCTAATCGGAACAGTGGTCTCGAAACCACTATTCTGAGGCCGAAGAAATTATTTTTAATATTATTTTATGTGTTATAGCATGATTATATGAGTACATAAAAATTTTGGTGAATTAATTTTAGCGTTTATGAGCTTAATTTCAAAAAAGGATTAAATGGCATAAAGGGCAAAAGTTTTGTTTTACTAGCCAAAGGTGTTAAATTGCTAGAGAACCATAATTGGAGGTGTTTAAAGTGCAAATAGGCCTTTAAAAGAAGCTTGGTCGGCCATAGGGACAAGATTTGACCAAGTTGCCAATGTTAGGTGAGTTGGTGACTTAAAATTGAATAAAATAGAAATAAAAGAGAGAGAAAAAGATATCATGTTTTTCCTCATCTTCTCCCCACCGAAATTACCAGAAAAGAAGAGGTTTTGAAGACTCAAAAATATCAGCCATTATTATCCCTTGCAAGTAAGTGACTTAGATGCTTATTTTTTTATAATTTTTGTACTTTTGAAAAATCCACCAAAAATAGTAAAAATTGATTTAGAGATTGAATTAAATATGGAATTGAATCTCATCAAGTCTAGTTTCTTATAAAGGAAACGATGTAAGCAAAAGAATTTCATATTATGAGATATTTAAATTGTTGTGAGATAGAGTCAGAATGAATTTTGAAATCCCCTATTCTGATTTGAGAAAATCATTGAAAATTATACAAAAATAGTTACGGGTTATAATTAATGAGTCTAATTTTAAGAAAAATATACGGGAACATCATCCGAGTCTCGTATTATGAGAAAATTAATTTATAGTAAGGAAGGGTCAGAACTGTTGGACAGCAAAAAAGGGGTGACTTTGAAGAATAAACTGTACTAATTGGATAAGCCAAAAATTCTGAATGTGAGTCTTGGTTCTGGGAAAATTAATGGATCTTAATTTGGAGTTTTGTAACTCTAGATATAAATAATTTAGTGACAGTGACTGGAAAAAATAGCTTGACCTGAACATAGGTAAAAAGGCAATTATGTTGGTATTACCTTAAGAACATGTTGTAAGAATTTGTGAAAGCATATTGATAAATTGCTTATTATTTTTCATATGGACTTACTAAGCGTGAAGCTTCCTCCCTTCCTTTCCTTTTCTTTAGTGTTGACAGGTGAGCTCGGGGTTGGAGATCGTCGGAGGCAGCATCACACTATCAAGTCTCTACCTTTGGAATATTGAAGCATATATTAGAAATTTCAAGTGAGTGGCATGCATAGGGATCTAGTTTATTAACATGTGTTATTATACTTTAGCCATATGTATTGGTTTATAATGAGTTATATGTAGGCCATGAGATGTGGCTCATATTGATTATGGCTTGTAAACCTAGCTATACATGTCATGTCTAATGTTTATGATGTGATTATGTTTGTTTGTCGTGCTTGGTGGGTAATATGACATGTGTGTTAGATGTATGCTTTATGACCAATTGAAGTGGCCATAGCCATGTAGAAATTGCACGATAAGTCGGTAACCATAACATAATGGTAAAAGTGATCATCAAAATGACAAGTCTTATGAATGTGGATTAAGGATTCTAGACTTGGTATTGCATGAGTAGATGCATTACATATAAGAGGACATGTTAATGTGGTGAATATGTCTTAATAAAGAGTGTTTAATCATTAAGATGATGCTATGATATGTGTCTTTAAAGTGATTAAGTTTGTGAAAGATTAAGGCAACAAAAAGGCTTGGAAAATAGCCTAAGTGCTAGCCACACGGGCAGAGACACGACCATGTGTCTCAGCCGTGTGGAGGACACGGCCTAGCACACGGGCGTGTGGCCTGGCCGCATGGTTCAAATTGTTTTGCTAACGTCATAAACAGAGAGTGACATGGCCTGAAGACACAGGCGTGTTGAAGACACACGGGCGTGTCCCTGTGTCCACACGGGTGTGTGACCCTGATTCTTGAAAATTTTTCTAAGTTTTTCGAAAGCTTTCCAAAGTTATTGTTTTAGTCCCAAACCGCCTTTAATGCATGTTTAGAGCCTCGGTAGCTCGTGTAAGGGACATTATGCATGTATATGAAAAGTTTGATACGAATGAAATTTTATGGCCCGATTTTATGAAATGGTGTACGTTTAAGTCCGGTAATACCTCGAACCCTGTCCCAGCATCGGATACAGGTAAGGGGTGTTACAATTACATTATAAATTGGTATTAAGCAATCGAATGTACCAAATGATATAGAGAATACAATGAAACGAGCATGCTAGTATGAATGATAAATTGTTGAAGCTGTGATTATTTGGTTGACTAAATTTGTGAATATTGAAATACATAAGGATGACCTAAGGCATTGTTTAGTATACACCTAGAGCCCAAAAGCTAATCCTATGTATTCATCTTTAGTACCTATTTTGAGCTAGAAAACCTTACTTGATGAACCTCTATACAAAACCCAAGCTAAAAATGTAAATATGTGCTTATCCTTTTCTTTGGTCTTAAACTACATGATTATAAACATTTGGTTATACATATTGAAGGTTAAGTAGATACATTATGGTGGTTTTGTAAAAACAGAATGATGGGAAAGATTAGTAGAGTATAGTGATTATAGGTTAGCTTAAAAGTGCAAAAAGAAAAAATTCAGAAAGAAAATTAAACGAGTAGAAAAAGTACGTGAGAAATTAAAGTAATTGCGAGTGAGGTATTGTGAAAAAGAAAGAAAAAGTGACAAATTCACAACTATAGAAAAACTCAGTCATTATTGCATAAAAACTCGTGAGCTAGCCGTAGTTACTATATGATGCTGAGTTTTCTATAGAGAGACATAGGGAAGGTGAGAGAAGGAAAAATAAGGCAGTGAGTAGGAAAGGGCCACTAAGAGGGAGAATAGGGGATAATATGATGTGCCAAGCTATTTTCGTGCTTGAAACTATTTGATGCTTACTATTCTTGAAATCTAAACTTGTCCTAAGCCTCAGAACTTTACAAGCCGAAAAGCCTTATGTGACCTAGGTAGACTTATTCACACTTTGAAATCATACTAAATAATTGCACTTATGACTGTTTGTATTCTGCTAGGATAATCAAACTACTTGTATAATTTATTGATGGATTCCTTCATTTGAGACCCTTAATGCTTGTATGCTTTGTAATATACTAAACTTAGGTGTTTGATATCAAAAGTAGTAAGTCAGATATATATCATGCCAAGATTATGTGTGAATATGAAATGTTTATTAATGTGCTCCAAAGCTAACATTTGTACTATACCTGCTCATGAGCCATCTTTTCATTTACTATTTTTGTTTTTTTTGCTTGAAGACAAGTAATGACTTAAGTGTGGGGGAGTTTGATCTGTCATAATTCGGTTTAGCATATTAAACTAGTTTTCATATTTTAGGACCTTGAATATAAAGCATTTTAGTTAAGTATTAATTACATTTTTGTAAGTTTAGTTAAGTTTAATAAAGTATGTAATTTGAGTATTTTATTGACCTTAGGGGATGAATAAGGCCTAAGGGTGAGCTAATATACTTTGTAAGTGTGCAAGAGACCATTAGAAGGTATGCTAACTTGATATTGGTTGCTATGTTGCAACACGGAGCATTGGATGTCACAACATAGGAAGCAGAGTAGAAGAATTCCAAGACTACCTTCAATGCCGTGACACAGCCTAAGAATGTCGCGACATACCCCTGAAGACACCTTGAAGATGAGCATACTGCCTTTGATGTCACAACGTAGGACCTGGTGTGTCGTGACATCACATTTGTACCAGAAATAATTACGAACCAGGGGTGTTTTGATCTGCATAATCAAATGCTAAATATTAGGATGATAGCTGACTTAGGGTTAAGGACAACAGTCACTCTAAAGTCTATAAATAGGCCCATTTAACACATGTGATGGACACCTTTTTATCTTGTATGATTTTTTCTTTAGATTTTTTCTTTAGTTTTTCTCTCTTCTTAGGGTTTAGATTTTATTTCCGTTCTTTCTCTCTTTTTTTTTACTTTTGTGGGGAAATTAGATTTGGGAAATACTGTCAAACTTTGTGAGGATTCTGCACATAATTTTAATACAAATAAGACTTCTTCTAAACTCTATTCTCTTGAATTTCTCTTTATGTTTATTCTCTTTATCAAGCTTATATTTTTATCATATCCATGAGGAACTAATCTTTTTATGGGGGATTAGAGAATGGATATATGATTAATTAACTGTTTTGTAAGGATTCTTAGAGGATCAACTGTTCAGGAGAGGAAGAACCTAAAACCCTAGGCCTGACAACCCTAGAAAGTCATTAAGGTAGGAATTAACCTAGATTTGGTATGGTCTATCCGTGAACACCTTAAACTTGAGTCGGTCTAGACTGTGAGGTCAATAGATAAATAGTTCTTGCCGACTCAATATGTTAGTGGAAGATCAGAAGATTCTGCTAGGGTATTGACTAGTTGATTGAACAAGAAAACCTAAGATGACAGTTGGTTATGATTACTAAAGCGAGATAATCACCCATGCCCAGATTTGATACATTTTACTCTTTGGTTTCTCGTGTTTTATTTATTTCCTTACTTTCTTTTAGTATAGTTTACCAAAATCTTTCTTTTGATTCTTTGTACTATAACCTGATTAAAGTATTAATTAGATCCATGTATGTTTAGATTAGAATTAATTTAGTACTCGCTTCCCTTGGATATGATACTCGGAGTACTCACATACTCTGTTGTAACTATATTCAACCTGACCCGTATACTTGTAGATATCGTCATTTATATCTTTTGTGTAAGATTTATACTCTGGATGTTTATACGTCCGGAGGCGGTCAGTGACGACTCCATTGTGTGGAGAAGTTTAAAGTACACCTGTAATGCTGACCCACTATGGAGGTCAAATATGTGGCTACTTCTGAGGCTACCAAAAAAGCAATATTGCTTCGAAAGTTCCTTACAGCTCTTGAAGTCATTCCTGGTATGGAAGAGCAACGGTACTGTAATAGTGCGGATATAGCTAAAGCTTAAAGAAACCACATAAGAACAAAACACATTGATACAAAATATCATAAGGGAGATGGTAGTGTTTAAAGAAATATTGGATCTAATCAAATATCGCATATGAAGACAAACCCCGAGGATTCATTTTACCAAGACTCTACTAGCTAAAGAGTTCTCTAGGAAACATATGAAGAGGCACAAGAATCTGAAACATAACTCATCTACTTCACTAGGGCAAGTGGGAGATTGCTAGATTGGTGTCCTAAGTGTAGTATTTTATTTCAATGTAAACTATACACTTGTAATTTTTTTCGTACTAATTTTCTAATAAAACAAATTCATTGATTACATTAATATACTTTGTATAATTTTCCTTGGATGGTTTTTGCACATAAATCAAAATGGAAGCAAATGTTGATCATTGGTTGTCCAATGTTTAAATTGATACTAAGCGGTATTACGTGGCCAGATCGTAGTACGGAAAGATAACTTGTATTAGTAGACGAGCTTAAGCATATCTTTAGCTTAATAAAAAAAATGAGAAAACGAATTGAAAGACTAATATTTCGTCTATCAAGTCCAATTGGAGAGATGTTTTGTCTTGGGCATCAAAGCGGATGACTCCCAGAAGATAAAGATATAGATGTGACTAGCTAGACTAACAATACATCAGGCTAGAACCAAGAAGAATAGATCCTGAATCTTTTTGATGGATTTATTCACTTCTAACGTTCATAGTGTGACATACCTAAATCCTAAGTGGATGACAGACTGTGTATGTGTGACTCGTACACTTTAATGTAAGTAAAAGCATGAGTTTGAATAGATAAAGAATCGAAAGTTGGTGCATTGGATGTACGACTTTTGTAATATATAGCGTCATTCACAATAGTGGAATTCATAGCCCTAGACATGGGTAAATGATATCTTCTCATTGACAGTACATGGTTGATGTAATGTCCATCTTTATGATGGATGACTTTATCAGTATTTGATAGTGATTGACTTTTCATGGAGGAAGATGTAATGGTTACCATGAGATAAAATAATTATAATATTGGGAGAACATATATTATCCCAAAGAGATCAAGCATATACTATAAGGGTAATACACTTATGACAAGGTCATTGGATGAGCACTGAATAGTTGTTTTCGTAATGGTATGTAGTTAGGGAGAGCTTAATCACAATACTATAGTGGAATGACCTATTATTATAGAAATAATTTTAGATTTAATCCATCCATAATTGGATACGATCTTCTAAATACTTACCAGTATTTCGTTGTAACACCTTTATATTACACTTTACGCCCTTTATCTTGTTAGAAATTAGACTCAAGATTCAATAATAACGATAAATTGATGTAGATTATTTCTTTAATCCATAACAACAGATAACGCTTTTTTCGCAAGACAAAATTTTTAATCCTCATATATTCGTATAAATTGAATTTATCATCTACCAACCCTTAATTCTAATAAAAAATCATATTTATTATCACTTGATATAAGATAAAATAAAATCTAATAAAGTTACCTATCAAATAAGATGATGATGGCAAAAACTTTCTCATTTTTCTCCTCAACAATTTCTAAATAAATTCTAACAAATTTATCAAAATAATTGTATTCCAAATCAAAAGGGAGTTATTACGTACTTTAATCTTTCAAGTATAATGCCAAAACCTTAACCTTCATTTTTCTTATTCTCCTTTGGTGTTGTTTCTCCTCATTTTTTTTCACTAAAATTTCTTTTCTCTGAAATGTTTTTTTTCTTCTCTTTTACTCTCTTTCTCTCTCTCTCTTTTGGTGTTTAAGAAAACTATGATAGATTTATTCCTTTTCTCTTTAGGTTTTTTTTTAATTCTATTTGTTTGAGTAGATTAATGACTTGGATAAAAATATTTGTTTGCAACGAGTTTGTTTGGCTATTACGTGGAATTCTCTAAAAGATGGGACAGGGTGAGTTAAGAGTTTTTTTAACTTTAAAGGGTTTTTTTTGTTTTTTTTATTATACTTTTTTAGATTTTAAAAAAAAATATTTTTAAATTTTAATTATAAATATTGAGAACTAAAAAATCATTTCACTTTTTTTATAATTGCCACATAATAACTCTTGAAAAAAGAAGGGTTATTTTTAATTTAATATAATTGGTTTAAATGATTATCTGTTTACGTGGAGCAAAGCAAGACTAATAATAATAATAAATTTTAAAGCAATAGCAAACTACTTAAAATAAAAGAGGAAGGTTGAGAATATATATTTAAATTTAAATAAAAATTATCAAAATTAAAATCTTAATTAAAATCTCAATTTGAATTCATTGGTTTTGCAACAATAATTTTTTTATATTGTATCACAAAGTTAAGTGTCAAAAGTTCAAAATTCCTTTTTACTACCAAAAAAGAGTTTACCAACACATGTAGAGAGAAGCACAAAAAAAATTGTTAAAATTGTCACCCTTTAGCTAAAATCAAACTTAAAAACTTATATAATTGTATTCAGACCCTATTTAAGGTAAAAATCTTGCATCTAAATGGAAAAGCCCAAGCTGACATCGTCAAAACGACATAGTTTCAATAAATTGGAAAAGGGCTACCGAGACAATGGCGATGACCCGACACGTTAGAGCAGGCAAAGTGCAGTCATATGCGGACTTTCTTCTCCTTTAATCTCCACAAATCGATTTCTTTGTCTACATCATTACAAAGCATCAAACACCTAAAAAAGAACCTTAAACAACTCTATTAGAAACAAAGGAAAATAAAAAACATAAAAACTAACACTAAAACATGCAAATTAGGAAATGAGAAAACAAAAATAAGAAAACATAGAGGAAAGCTAAAAACTATAAAACATCCAAAAAAAAAATTTTAAGAAACTAAGTGTGAGTTTAGATGGGTGGTGCGATGTGTTTAGTTTACTTTTTGTCTCATGTCACAGTATCGCTACGGTCACCACCACCGCTGTTTTCCACTGATCGCAGGTAAATGCACCGTCCATCCAAACTCACCCTAAGCAAAAAATAAGTAAACAAGGATGAATATGAATCTCTATGGAGGACTCATTATTTTGAAGTTTATCTTACAATAATGTGAATGTATGATTAAAATTCTTGAAGATATTAATGACAAAATGAATAAATGTGATTGGTTACCCATGAATTGAGGAAAAATTGTGTACCACGTCAACAATCTCATAAGTATAAGTATGTTATAGAAGTTTATCAATAATGTTTTGGAGTCAAGGATATGGCCATCATCTAACTACTTGTCACATCTTGCGGTTAATCATTGAGGGTGAAGTTCAGATTGAAGGCATACTATCTAAAAAAAGTACTGCGAAGAAATTTATTAAAATTGACGATGATAAAAAATTACACGTGTCAGCATGTTCAAATATAAAAAGTACAAGCTATAATTAAAAATACAAGAAACAATCTCTTACTTGATAATATATATTCTTAAAAATGAAATCACTTTGATGAATTGGACAAATAGATTAAGGCGGTTAACATCTTGCAAGTTGAAGAATCATTGTGACTTAAATTTTATTCATGAACTTAGTTTCATGCTCTAGCGAACAAGGATATGCCACTAGCAATATATATATATATATATATATATATATATATATATATAGATACTCTTCAAGGCATGCTCTAGTGAACGAGGCTTGTGCTCCAATAAAGGTGCATTAGATATTGATCATTGTCATGTTTTCTCGCCACATGATAGATAGAACGAGATAAATTTTCTACTCCAATGAATTGACATGGCAATATTTCAATCATTATTATTTTTATTAAAACTTTTAATTGGGTTTGTTATTTGAAGTTTGTTTAGCCTAATCCATTAGGTTTAGGGGGGGAAAACTTATTTGTTTTCTATTAAATAGGCATTACAAGATAATATCAAGATAGTTAATAGGTTATTGTCTTATTTCAATTGATATTATTTATTTTTACTTAAAAATTCAATAATCTTATTCTTCAAAACTTGTTCCTAGACTAGCCCGGAGTTATTTTCCATTAATTGTTCCTGGATTTTGCATCAATTATTTCTTGAGATTACTTTTACGTGATATTTGGAATTTTAGAGGAAAAAGAATGAAATGACAAGAATAGAAATAGAAAAGCCTTCTTGGGCCTATATGGTCTGATAGAAATTTTGTTCTAAAAGATAAAAAGTCCAGTTTCATTAGCTCTATACATTAATGGTTATAGGAGCCTACAATGGTAAAATTATTTGAAGACGCCCAAAGCCACTGCTGGGCTCTATTTTCTAGCTCCTACCAATAATACGATAATCAAATTTTAGCGAATGACTTTTTACTCTCTCCGCCGTAATTCCCTCGAATCTTGGGTTAGTATTGAAAAATTTTCGAGGTAAACTTGGCGAATTTTATTATCTCGATTTAATTTTTTTTAAATTGAGTGTATTAAAATTTATTTAAATTAAATAAAAAATAAACATATCAAATTAAAATATTATTATAGCCTAAGTAATTTCATACTAGAGCCCAAAAACTTGAAATTATATATATTTAAAAACCCTTTCAAAGAAAAATAAGAGAAAAAGAAACATATTTTAGTACGATAAATTAGTAATTTCTTTGTTTAGATTCTCAAAATTATTGTTTTAGATTTTTAATTTTTTCAACATTTTTTATATTTTTTTAAAATTTTTTAGAATTTTTAATTTTTCATAATTTATAAAAAAATTAAAATTTTGGAATTTTTATAAATATTTTGAATATTTAAAAATTATTTTGAATTATTTTGGTTGCTTTTGTTGAGAGTGACCAATTTACTCATTTTCAAAATTAACAAAGACCAAAGAGGTATTTACACCAATATGTTATTCAAGTTATTTGAATTATTCGAGGTATTTGAATTATAAAACTCAACTAGACTTGAACTCAGAAAACGAGTTACTTATTCAAGTTGACTAAAAAAATCGAATAACTCAATTTGATTTTTTTAAGTCAAATCGGGATTTACTCACCCCTATTAAAATCAATGTTAAAATTATATTTATACCAAAAAATTTAAAGTAATTCATATATTTATGTATTATAATCATATTTAAAATATTTTATATTTTTATAAATTTTCATATATTAATAATTCATGCTACATAAATAGTATGTGTCATTTTTTATAGGCTTATAGATTAAAAAGCCCTTAAAAGAAAACGATAAAAAAATAAATCAATTGAGCTCCTACATTAAATTCGCACCTAATTAAGTCCCTATCATTAACCAAAAAAACTCAATTATTAAGCATCTCTATCAACTATTTTTGTCTTTAACAACATTGATCATTAAATTCAATTGGTGAACTAACTAGATGGTCAACGTGGTAGCTTCTAGTTGAATATTGTATTTTCTCATAAAAATTATAAAAAATTAAAATTAGTAAAATTGACATAAACTTACAATAATTATAAAAAATCATAAAAACTTATGAAAGTTAATAAAAATTCTAATAAATTATAAAATTAATAAAATATATTCAATATTTAAATTTTATAAAAATTCATAAAAACTTATAAATAATATCAAAATTATAATAAATTAGAAAAATTATAAATTATAAAAAAATTTAAACCTCTAAAATCATAATTAACACATGACATTAGACCAACTATTGTATAATGGAAATATTCGTCAAATCGTTAGGGTCATTTCCATGTTGAGTAAAATGTTCTCGATATTTCACAAATAAAAAGATCATTTCAAGACCCTCACCTTATAGATAAATTATTAGTTTTATTTTTAAAATTTTTGTCTCCAATTTTGTAACTACAATACATTAGTTTGGATATTGACAAGATGAAAATTGTTTGCTAAGTATTGTATGATCTAAGTATTTTGGTACAATTAGATGCTATCGAACCAAAATTTAATTTTCCAACTATTAGCATATATCAGCATGAAATATTTTGACCAGTTGATGAGTTCATTTGATTCAATTAAATAGATCATTAAAAAATAAAAAATAAAAAATCGGTTCAATCGCTTGGTTGATGGTCCAATCGGTCAATTGACTAATCCAATTAAATTCAACAACACTGATTTTGACGATTATTCTTATTATCCAACTATTAGTCTAATATCACATGTTCATTTTGATTTTAGGGATTTAATCTCCAAAATGAGGAATCAATAAATGATTTTTTATAATTTTTAATATTTTATAATTTTATTTAAAATATAATATTTTATATTTATTAGAACTTATTAGATTTTTATAATTTTTATAAGTTTATATCAATTTTAATGTTTAATATTTTTTATAATTTTTTTAATATTATTTATAAGTTTTTATTAATTTTTATAATGTAATGATCTGATTTAGGCGGTGTCAACAAATGCAGTTTCAGAACTTCATTTTCGTAAATCGGACCTGTAAAGATAAAATAGGAAGATTTTCGAAGTTAGTATGAAAATATAGTAAAGATCGGTTAAGTAATTTAACTAAAAAATTTGTTAATTAAAATTCAGAAACTAAATTGTAAAAGTTTATTCACTATTGAATTTTAAATTTGAAAATGCTTGAGGACCAAGACTAACAATTAGTCAAACGACCAAATGGTTATTTAACCATTAAATTGAAATGAGATATTGGAATTTGATGGTAATCCACTAACTTGTAATTAATAAGGTTAAATAATGGATAATTATCAATTAATAAGGTTAAATAATGGACAATTATCATTAACATATGTTTAAATTAATCAAGAAAGTTTAATTAAGCCTTAATCCTTAATATAAATAGCCAAAATGAGTGGGAGATGACAACATTCTCATCCATCCCTTATGTTTAGCCGTCCATGCCTTAAGAAGAAGAAAGAAAACTCTTTTGCTTTCTTTTTCAATTTGATCCAAATTATTAAGGTAATCAAGCATTTTTCTTTAAGATTTTTATTCATAATCCATTAAGCTTAATCTAGCTAACCTAATGTTTAGATTTTGAAAATTTTAAGTTTATACCAACTTGTCATATATGAAGTTTGTGAGATTAAAGCTTGAAATTAGTAGATATGTAATCGTTAAGTTTAGATTTAGTTAAAATTGTATTAGAAGCTAGTGAGTTTTGTTTAAAATTGAAAGTTTAGTTAATTTTTGACATTAGGGACTAAATTGGATAAATTAAAAATTTTCATGAAATTATGCTATAAATTAAAAGTGTAAGGTCCCTAATGAAAGGATATGAAATCAGATATAATTTCGATGTCAAATATTGAAAAACTGAGTATTTTGGATATAATAACTAAAATGAATAAAATGCAAAATATGATTTTTTATATGTTTTCATGTGAATGAGTGAAATCTAATACCATGTTTATAATTGAATTATCGAACGTAGTTAAAAATGATGTTGGGTCGTCTCGAGAGAAAGGAAAGACGAGAGTCATAGACGACAGTTTGTACTTTCATGATTTGAGTTCAATATATATACGTATATGATTTGTTACAAACTAGCTTATTTGAGGTAAGCATTCTACTTGTCTCATAATTTGGTTTATGTGAGATGTTATGAAATGTTGTGGATTGAATAGTGACGAGCATGGTAAAAACGAGTATGATATGAAATTATGATATGTGATCATGAATATATATATGTGTGCGTGTTTGTATCATTAGTTACCCTATTAACTATCTTGGGTAGAGTTGGACATAGTTGACATGCCATTGCATTTGTGTACGAGAGTATACTTTGGTTTATACCGATGAGGAGCGAAGGACACTTTACTTCAGTTTATACCGATGAGGCACGGAGCGCAATTTATACTTCAGACGTTCCAATGAGGCACTAGATGCCAGATATATTGGTATGATGGTTGGATAATCTGTGTATTCGTCTTAAGTCTGTGTCCAGTTAATAGGGATCATAAAACATAACTTTCTAAATGAATAGTTGATGTGAAATGTTGGTGAAAAAATCGATATATCATGTATATATATGTAATGTGACAAACGACAGCATGTGAAAGATCATGAGGGTCGGTTTAAACGAGCCTGATGGCCAATATAGATATGAAACGAATTAATAGATTTGAGAACAAAATGAGAAAATTAAATGGATAAGTGATATACTATGTAATAAAAGTGAATGTGATATGATGATAGAAACATAATATGATATATTGATATGTTTTTTTCCAAATGAGATAGGGCCTGCATTTTGGTACACGAGACATGAATGGTAAATTGAAATTGTTGAAAACTAATCATGTTAATCCAAGCATATTCAAATTATGTTATACAACCATTTCTGAGTCTTGTACAAGCTTACAAAAGCTCTTTTGTTAACCCAAGCATCAAGTAGGACCAAATTGTAAAGGTTCAAAAATCTCAGACCAACGTCGTGACTTTGTAATTCTCACATCATGACGTCGCCAACATAGTAAGTCATGTCGCAACTTCAGGCATAACAATGTCGCGACGTCACTTACTGTAGGCCGACATTGCGACGTGGAAAATTGGGTGTCAATACGTGGCCCCAGTTTTGGTCAAA
The DNA here is from genome assembly GCA_025698475.1 of Gossypium anomalum. NCBI lineage: Eukaryota > Viridiplantae > Streptophyta > Magnoliopsida > Malvales > Malvaceae > Gossypium > Gossypium anomalum. The sequence goes on along the minus strand of CM046963.1, from coordinate 16,359,856 downwards.
ATATGTATTTGGTACCTAATTCAAGCGTCCAACTAAACATTTATATGATTCAATTAGCCTTTCACTATTAGAAAAAATCTGGTTCGAAAATGGTTTTCTTGCACAGTGGAAAATAAAAATTTTAGAAATCGATCCGATTTGTGATATTTATAGCAATAAACTCTTTACCGAACGGCCTTCTTCATTATTCTTATACATCAAAATGCTTCGAGTGTGGGCTCGAACGATTCAAATCAAACACAAAACCAGAAATAGTTTTCTTTACTTTTAATGTAAAGGCAAAATCTTTTCTCAATAGAAACCAACTCGATTGTTATTCTAGAAAATAGATTTAATATTTAGAGAATAAATTCTCACTATTTTCGGCCAGAGTAATAATATCTTAAATTTGTATTTTTTAGTCGGTATAAGGAGAATAGGTAAAACCCTTGTTGAATTGTAGAAGTTTATTTCAATAGAAAAAAAACATACTCCTAGCCTAACTAGGAGTGTAACGGCCTAATTTTCAGTTGTGTCGGAAATGGTGATTTGAGATCACTAAATCCGACAAGTAAGATTGAACAAGATAATAATTTAATATTTATGAGTCAAGTAAGAATTTAGAAGAATTTGTGAATTGGTGAATTTGGTGAATTAAAAGAATTTATTAGGTCAAACGGGTCAAAAACGAGGTATCGAGACCTCAAATTTGAAAACCGAGCTATAAATATTTTTATAAATATTTATGGAGTGTCATTTAGTTAGTATTAAAGTTTGGTTGAGAAATTTTAACGTTTGGGTAGTCAATTAAATAAAAAGGACTAAATTATAATAAAAATAAAATTTGCTAGAAGGATTAAATAGCTCAAGTGTTAAAAGAAAGAGGATTTAAAGGGCAATTAAGCCTAAAAGTGAATAGGCTGGACGGAAAGGGCAAGAAATCAGCAGAAAAATAAGGGAAATAAGGGCAAAATTAGAAATTTTACAATTTTAACATATAATATAAGGACAAAATTGAAAAATCTAGAGATCTCTTCATATTTTCTCAGCCAAAAGCCATATAAGATCTGGAGAAAGCTGTTTTTTCATATTTTTACATCATTTGAGTTTAATTCTTGCTTTTTCTTGATAATTTTTATGTTTTTATGACTTTTACAATTAGGTCCACTTATAGAATTCATTAGTTTTTGATTTTATGGGTGAAATTGGAAGTTACCCTGGATAGGTAAGGGAATTTTATGATGAATTATTATGAAATTTAAGTTCTAATTTCATATTAAGGTGGTTTTATTAAGTGATTTTGATAGAAAATGGTACTTAGGACCTAATTGTGAAAAAGTTATGAATTGAAGGTTGGTGTTGAAATTTAGAATATCAAAGGTTTTTAAATAGTTTATAATTATAAAATAAAGTGTTAATTGAGAAAAAATAGTTCAATTGATGGGTGAATTGAGCAGGGACTAAATTGTAAAAATTAAAAATTTTGGGGTAAAAGTGAAATTTTGAAAGTTGAAGAGCATAAATTGTGAAGTGAAATAGAAATCAAATAAATGCTAATGAGTGGAAATATTTTATATTATAGATCAAGAATCCAAAGGAGAACGAGGAAAAGAAAAAGTTGCGGAATAGTCCCTAAATTTCAATATCTTCTACAAATTAGCCGGGTAAGTTCATATGGTTGAATTTAGATGTTTATTTGTGAATGATTGAATGATATAATGTGTTATTATATATGAATTTGTTGTGGGATTGTGAAAATTTTGTTAATGAAAGAATAAATGTGGAAATGCAAATTAGGAAAAACGCAGGATTGAGTACGTTCGTATCATGACATATGATGAATTAACGGATAAGACTGGTCGTCGATTTTCCTGTGATAAGTTTTATAAATTTATATTGAATCGTTCTTGAAACTAACTATTATCATGACGTAGGCAAGTGTACCTATCGAACAGTAGTATAGTTTTAGCAAGACCAGATTGTCGAACCCAAAGGACTATAAGTACTAGTAATGACTATCTTCTTATTATCTAGCCGAAGAAAAGATATTTGTTTTAACTAACTAATTAATTAAACTAAGAACTTGCAGAAAATAGAATTTGAGAAATTACTTTTGGGGAAAGCGATTGATTGAAACAATACGTAAGGAAAAATTTACCTAGACTTTTACTTGTTATTCTGGCTCCGAACCGGATGATTTATTCATTTAACTTGTTTCGTAAAAATCCCTACTATATATTATCATCCCTCTTGAGACTAACAACGTCTAATCCCTAGGTTGAATCACCGAGAGTTATCTCTAATTAACACCCTAAGGTTGCATTAACTCGATCTATGGATTCCCTTATTAGGTTTCACCCTAATCCGGCAAAATCTTGTCACCTTATCTCTAGGCACGCAATCAACTTCGCTTAATTACGACAAAGTTACTCTTAGCCGGGTCTATTCCTCCTCCAACTAAGAGTAGTAACTTGAAGTGATATCCTGAAATACCAAAACAAGAATTAAGAACACATAATTAAGAACAAGTCAAATATTTATCATACGATTCAGAAATAATAACAAGGTTTTGTCATAGGTTTCATCCCCCTTAGGTATTTAGGGGTTTAGTTCATAACTAAACAAGAAAACATCTCAGAATAATAATGATTACAAAACATAAAGAAAACCCAAAACTCCTGAAGGTGAAATTGAGGAGAGATCTTTAGTCTTGATAGTGGCTTCGACTTCTGAGATGGATCAATCAGCTTCCTTGGAGTAATTCCTTACTCCCTATTCTCCATCTCCCCTTTCTTCCTCTTCTAGGGTGTATTTATAGGCTTTGGAATGCCTAAGAACCCTCAAAAGTGGCCTTTTCTGAATTGGACTTAACTTGGGCTCGGCAGGGACATGCCCATGTGACTCGCCCGTGTGCGATAACTTCAGGCCGTGTTCGAGGTACACGGCCGTGTGTTATACCCGTGTGAATCGTGCTTCAATTCTGCCAAATTGACACGGCCGTGTGATCTGCCCGTGTGAAGAGGTTCAGGCCGTGTTGATTTCGTGCTTTGGCCTATTTTCTCCGTTTTCGGCCCGTTTCTCGTTCTTTTTGTTCTCCTATGCCTACCTGAGAATAAAACATGAAATTAAGGCATTAGAAGCATCGAATTCACCAAATATAAGAAGAAATCATTCATAAAACGCGTTAAGCATGGGTTATGAATATGTATAAATTATGGTTTATCAAATACCCCCACACTTAAGCGTTTGCTTGTCCTCAAGCAAAATCCTCAGATAAAATTTCCTTTTTCTCAACTTATAATTCTAATCAATATTATCTCAAATCATCTCATAAGTAATCATACATTGAGAATTCAACTAAAAGAACATTAGAGCTTCAAACATTCTAAATTGAGTATTTTAATCATGAAAAACTTAGGTCTCGCCCCTCCCCTAGGTAGTTATCATTGATTTGGAACCTCACAGAGTTTAACATCCTCACTAAAGATTCACTCAAATCACTCGAAGTGTTTAAGAACAATGAAATTAGCACTCATCAGTCAATATGAAAAGTTATTACCATAGGCTTGCATAAAAATCAAATCTCCACCACTATAAATCGAGATGATACATCAATCCAAAGGTCTTTAAAGGGTTGTAACGAGGCTTAGTTAGGGGGTGTGGTCATAAGCTGAAAGAAAGGGTTAGAATCGAGATTGACTTGAAAAATTACTTAACTAGAAAAAATATTAATTCATCACTTGCGTACAACAAAGCTTTCTTTTTTGACTATGGAATGAGACTTATAAACAGCAGATAACTACTGATTTATATACATGCTTTTTTTTAGAACAATTCAAATATCATAAATTACTATTAAGAACAAGACATAGTTAAGCAATTTATTCAAATCAATTCTCGAAAAAAATTGGGGATCAAATTAATTTAAGGGGATTTCAACAGTAATGGGTTAATGGTTAATATCGAGGGTGGTACAAGGAATGGCTTGTTAGGCTCAAAGGGGCTTACTAAAGGTTAGTCGTGGAGGTAGGCTTTTCATGGCATGAGTGGGTTAATCCTAAGTGCCTTTATCATCTTGATATATCAAATCAAATAGTGTGGTCTTGACACGTATAATCAAGCAAGTTCTAGAATAACAATTCAAAATTGGCACCCTCAAAGCAGTAATAAAAGTGAGCATGAAAGAATTGACAGATGCTCAAAAGGCTCAAAAATCTTACAAAAATTATGGTTTTTTGATATTTCAATCTATGGGATTCAATTCCAGATAATACCTAAATTTAGGGAAACAACCTAAACTTTTAAATTCTTAAAAATCAACTTATCATGCTTGATTTTCTAGTGTCTTAAAGTTTAACAATCAATGCATGAATGCCTATGTTTTAATTCAAGATATATCAATCAAAATTATCATTTAATCAAAATTCAACTTAAACATGATATGAGAGATTCACAAGAGAACAAATCACTATTCAGGGATTTTCAGATAATGAAATGATTACCCCCTCACACTTAAGATGTACATTGCCCTCAATGTACAAGGTTAGATATATAAGAAAATATAAGATCATAAGATAGGGAAAGAATTGAAACTTCCTGAGTACTGAATGAATGTCCTAGTTTGGCGTTATGGAGGTAGAGGAGGATACTTCAGTGGTAGTAGAGGTTGGATACCACAGGTGTTGTGCCAAAAGAATATTATATCTCTTTATTGAGTAGGGCATGGTAATCGTGGTGAACCTTTTCCATTGGAGTTTGAAGTTCCTAGATGATTGTGAGCTTTGGAGCTCTGTGATAACTGTGATAAAAGCAGGAACTGTTTAGGGAATATTAGGAAAAATGATTTACTCGAAAAAGATTAGCCGAGAGTAAATATTGTTAGATAAATATTATAAATCCTAATAAAAATAAAATGAAAGGAAAATAAAAAGTTGTCTTAAATGAAAATAAAAATAAAAATGAAAACATAAAATAAGAAAAATAAATATTTCTAAACATCTTCATCGCTGGATGGTTCGCAAGGTGGGTGTAACGCCCCATACCCGAGACCGTCGCCGGATTCGAACACGAGGTGTTAACAGACTTAATTCATTACTAAAACTGCTCAAACATTTTTTTTTTAAAATTTCTAGTCAAGCTAGCAATCTGCGTCACAGTCGCTTAAAAATTCATATCTAGAGTTTCAAAACTTGAAATCTAATTCCGTAAATTTTACCTGAAACTAGACTCATATATCTATTTACTAATTTTTTTCTAGAATTTTTGGTCAAGCCAATTAGTACAGTTTATTAGTTAAAGTCTCCCCTGTTTCAGGGTTTGACTGCTCTAACCTCTGTGTATTACGAATCAGATATCTCTCTATACAGAATTTAAATGTCTATTATGTTTGTTTTTCCTAAAACTAGACTCAATAAGAAATCTTTACATATAAAGCATGACTTCTAATTATTTTTTTACAATTTATTATGAATTTTTAAAGTCAGAATAGGGGATCCAGAAATCACTCTGGCCCTGTTTCACAAAAATTCAAATATCTCATAAAATATAATTCATATACCTGTTTTGTTCAATCCATATGAAAATAGACTCATAAATATTCAATTTCATACTTACTCATTATTTAATTCTATTTCTACTATTTTTAGTGATTTTTAAAATTTACATCACTGCTGCTGCCAGATTCTGTTTTATGGCAAATCTCACTTTACTATGGATTTTCATGGACTAAATATCATTTTAAACATACATAACATCAAATATGACTTAGATTGGCCATTCCAATGGCTAACCATTTACAAACCCTTTTCTTGCCAAACCATAGCCATATCATAAGAACATTTACACAAAGTGAGTATTTTGCCATACATGCCACATTCAAAACACACAAGCCATTTTACCAATTTAGGCCTTCGGATAGTGTGAACGAGTCTTCGACCTATCCCTATTCTCAAGCCGGCTTGTCAAAACTGCAATGAAAGAAAAGGAGGGAGTAAGCACAAATGCTTAGTAAGTTCACATGCAAATAGCAAGTAACATAATCACACAATCCCACAAAAACATCATTTGCATAAACAACACCAAGACATTCATGTTTCATTTGTATTTAATATCTTTCTACGATTTCATCATACCAAGTTCTCAGCCCAAGGGTTTAAGCACATACTTGTCAAATTTTCTCATTTACCACACTTACCAACATGTCACCTTCATTTTAGGCCTTCTTTTTATTCACTTAAGATTCACCCGTTGAACACATCGGAATATAATTCGAATACACGGATTTCATGAACGTAAGTGTCATACCCGCAGCTAGACAAGCTCAATAGCCTGCGGAACTTATGTAGCCAAGCTACCATGTAACCCGCCCATAAGTGAACTCGGACTCAACTCAACGAGCTCGGGCATTCGCATCCATAAGTGAACTCAGACTCAACTCAACGAGCTCGGATGCCTAGTTACATCTCACGAACTCGGACTCAACTCAACGAGTTCGGAACTCAACCATCCTAGTGACATGTCACTTGTATTCTAATCTATTCCCAAGGTTCAAACGGGCTTTTTCCTCGATCACATATCCTTGCCGTCTTCCATGGAATATCGAAACCGACACTCGGTAGCAATTCATATTTAACAAGTAATAAACATAATTTGCATATTACTCAACAATAACCACAAAGCATAATATTTCATAATAATAATCATCATATCACATAAATATCATTAAGTTAATTAAAATGACAATTATGTTACTACATTTACACATGAACTTACCTCGGTACAAAATTATTAGCAATCGAGCCTATTCTTCGTAAACTTTGTTTTTCCCTCGATCGTGACTTGAATCTCGTTTCTCTTGATCTATAATGCCAAATTAATATTATTTAATACATACATTCATCAAAACAGCATTTAATACAAACTTTGGCAAAATTACATTTTTGCCCCTAAACTTTTGCATAATTACACTTTTGCCCCTAGGCTCAGGAATTAAACTTCATCCCTTATTCTTATGTTTTATGACATGCTGATCATTTTTCCCTTCTATGGTAACATCAAATTCACACTCTAACATGTACTTATGACTATTAGGTATTTTTACCGATTAAGCCCTATTACTCGTTTTTGCTTAAAACCGAGTAGTACAAGTTGTCTAACATAATTTAAAACCTCATTTTCTATCATAAAACACCAAAATACACAAATTTAACCTATGGGTATTTTTCCAAATATGAACCCTAGGTTGAATTATTGCTAGGATAAGCTCAATCGAGCTACCGGGATTCTAAAAACGTAAAGAACATTAAAAACGGGGCTTGGAATCACTTACTATGGAGCTTGGAAGCTATAAACAAACCCTAGCTATGGAGAACCCTTGAAATTTCGGCCTAATGAAGAAGATGGACAAAAATTGGCTTTTAATTTTGTTTTTAATTCATTTTAATAACTAAATGACCAAAATACCCTTACTACTAAAATTTCCAAAAATTCCATCCATGTCCAATTTTTGTCCATAGACTTAGAAATTGGTCAAATTGCTATTTAAGGCCTCCTCATTAATATTCCAAAACAATTTCATACTAAAAACTACTAGAATACAAGTTTTACAAATTATTCGATTTAGTCCCTAATTTCAATCTAAGCACTTTAGGCATAGTATTTCATCACGAAATTTTCACACAATCATGCAATCATATCATTAACATCAATATAATTATAAAATAATTATCTCTATCTCGAATTTGTGATCACGAAACCACTATTCCAATTAGGCCCTAATTCGGGATATTACAACTCTCCCCCCTTTAAGGATTTTTGTCCTCGAAAATCTTACCAGTAAACAGGTGTGGGTATTGGTTTCTCATAGTTTCTTCAGGTTCCCATGTAGTTTCTTCTACTCCGAGCTTTTGCCACAATTCTTTCACGAGAGCGACACTTTTATTTCTTAGTTGCTTGACCTCTCGAGCTAAAATCTTAATCAGTTCTTCTTCGTAAGTCATATCTGGCCGTAGCTCAATTTCTGTCGGTGAAATTATATGTGAAGGATCCGAACGATACCGACGTAGCATAGATACATGGAATACATCATGCATCTTCTGTAATTCAGATGGCAATGATAACCGATAAGCTACTGGTCCAACTCTCTCAATCACTTCAAACGGTCCAATAAAACGTGGACTTAATTTGCCTTTCTTGCCAAATCTGAGAACTTTCTTCCACGGGGATACTTTCAAAAACACTTTGTCACCAACTTGATATTCAATCTCTTTTCTCTTCAAATCTGCATACGATTTTTGTCTGTCTGAAGCTGCTTTCAAGCAATCTCTGATGACTTTTACTTTCTCTTCTGTTTCCTTAACTAGATCGACCCCGTAAATCTGATTTTCCTTAAGCTCTGTCCAATACAAAGGTGTGTGACATTTACGTCCATACAAAGCTTCATAAGGTGCCATCTTCAAACTCGTCTGATAACTATTATTATAAGCAAATTCTACCAACGGTAAATACCTTTCCCAACTACCTTGAAATTCCAATACGCAACATCTGAGCATGTCTTCAAGAATCTGAATTACTCTCTCTGATTGTCCATCAGTTTGTGGATGAAAGGCAAAGCTAAAATTTAACTTTGTACCTAATGCCTCTTGCAACTTTTGCCAAAACCATGAAGTAAATCTCGGATCTCTATCTGAAATGATTGACAAAGGTATTTCATGAAGTCTAACAATCTCACGGATATGCAATTCAGCCAACTTATTAAGAGAATAATCCGTACGTACCAGAATAAAATGAGCCGATTTAGTCAGTCTGTCAACTATTACCCAGATGGCATTTTTCTTCCCCGGAGTTAACGGCAACCCTGATATAAAATCCATAGTAATCCGATCCCATTTCCATTCAGGAGCCATGATAGGCTGGAGTAATCCCGAAGGTACTTGGTGTTCAGCTTTCACTTGTTGACAAATTAAGCACTTTGATACAAACTCAGAGATATCTCTTTTCATTCCATTCCACCAATACATTTTCTTCAAGTCATTATACATTTTCGTACTGCCCGGATGAACCGCCAAACAACCATTATATGCTTCATGCAAAATCTTTTGAATCAACTCATCATTTTTCGATACACAAATCTAATTTTTAAACATCAAGCAACCATCAGAACCGATTCTAAAATCTGATCCCGTATTAGCTTCACACTGCTTTCTCTTGGCTTGCAAATCTTGATCATATTTCTGAGCTTCACAAATCTCTTATAAAAACATCGGTCTTGCTCTTAACTCTGCTAGAATCGAACCATCATCTGATACCTTTAACCGAGTGTTCATAGCTCTCAAAGCAAACAGTAACTTTCTGCTGATAGCATCAGCAACCACATTTGCTTTTCCCGGATGGTAGTCAATAATAAGCTTGTAATCTTTCAATAACTCCAACCATCTTCGCTGTCTCAAATTCAAATCTTTTTGTGACATTAAGTATTTAAGACTTTTGTGGTCGGTATATACTCAGCACTTTTCACCATACAAATAATGTCGCCAAATCTTCAAAGCAAACACTATAGCAGCCAATTCCAAATCATGAGTCAGATAATTTCTTTCATGAGATTTTAACTGCCTCGAAGCATAAGCCACCACTTTTCCTTCTTGCATAAGTACACATCCTAAGCCATTTCGAGAAGCATCACTACACACCACAAATTCTTTACCTGATTCGGGTTGTACCAACACTGGTGCTTCAGTTAATAACTTTTTCAATTCTTCAAAACTTTGTTGACATTCCTCCGTCCATTCAAACTTAACATTCTTTCGGAGTAGTCTAGTCATAGGAGCAGCAATTATAGAAAATCCATTTACAAACCGCCGATAATACCTAGCTAGCCCCAAGAAACTTCTAACCTCGGTTACATTTTTCGGTGGTTTCCAATCAACAATGGCTGAAATATTACTAGGATCAACCCGTATACCATCACCTAAAACAATATGACCCAAAAATCCAACTTTCCAGAGCCAAAATTCACTTTTACTAAACTTAGCATACAGCTACTTATCTCTCAAAGTTTGCAAAACTATCCTCAAATGCTCAGCATGCTCTGTATCATCTTTTGAATAAATTAAAATATCATCTATAAACACCATAACAAATTTGTCCAAGTATGGCCGAAATATGCGATTCATTAAATCCATAAACACAGCAGGAGCATTCGTCAACCCGAATGGCATAACTAAAAATTCATAATGACCGTACCTTGTTTTAAAAGCAGTTTTAGGCACATCTGACTCTTTTACTCGTAATTGGTAGTATCCAGATCTCAAGTCAATCTTTGAAAACCATGTCGCTCCTTTTAGCTGATCAAATAAATCATCAATTCTTGGCAACGGATACTTGTTTTTGATTGTCACCTTGTTTAACTGCCGATAGTCAACACACAACCTCATAGAACCATCCTTCTTTTCACAAATAATAACACAGAGCAGCCCAAGGTAAAAACTCGGTCTCACAAAGCCTTTATCAATCAACTCTTGCAATCTGCAACTTTAATTCTTTCAACTCACTGGTGCAATTCTATATGGAGCAATTGAGATCGGAGTGTTTAGGTATCAAATCAATACCAAATTCTACTTCCACTGATGGAGGCAAACCAGTAATTTTTTCCGGAAATACGTCCGCAAATTTACACACACAACGGCAACTGATTCAACTTTCTTTTCAACTTCTTTTGTATTAATTACATACGCCAAATAAGCTTCATAACCCTTTCTCAAATATCTCTGAGCCGACATTGAAGAAATCATACTAGATAATGCCTCGATTTGTCCGATTCAACCATGCAGAAATTTTACCACTTTCACACTTTAATTCTATAACCTTTTCTTTGCAATTTATTATAGCATCATGCAATGTCAACCAATCCATACCCAAAATAACATCAAATTCATCAAACGGCAACAACATCAAGTCGGCCAGAAAGTAATGACCTCGAATCATTAAAGGGCATTTCTTGCATACTTTATCAACTATCACACATTTGCTTAATGGATTCGACACTCTAATCATAAATTCCGTGTTCTCAATAGGTATATTCATACTAGACACCAATTTCATGCACACATATGAATGAGTAGAACCGGGATCAATCAAAGCAATAACATTAACATCATAAAGAGAAAATATACCAGTAATCACATCGGGTGATGAAGCATCTTCACGTGCCTTTATAGCATAAGTTCTAGCTGGAGCCCTTACTTCAGATTTAGCTGCTGAATCTCTGGCTACATTTTTGCTGCTTGCTTCATTTCCAGTTTTTCTCGAATATCTTCCCCTCGAGTCTGCACCGCTGGCTTTTACACTCTAAAATTTTTCTTTCTCAACTCTCTCTGGGTGATCTCTAATAAAATGATCCGGAGAACCACACCGAAAACATTCATTCGCTCTACATGGACAAAAATGATTTCTGCCACACCGCTGCAGAAGTAGTCAGAGACTTAGGACCCATATCTTGCTTCTTAAAATTTCCATATGATTGTCCAGCCGAAACCTGTGAATGAGGATTCATATTTTTAGATTTTCTGGATTGCTGTGAGAATGAATTGCTCGTCGGTCTTTTCTTCCAATTTCTAATCTCAGCTTCTACCTTTTTCTTCTCTTTAAGTAGTTCTTCAGCCTTGCAAGCTCGATCAACCAGTACTACCATTTCTTTTAATTCAAGAATCCCAACAAATACTTTGATGTCTTCATTGAGTCCGTTTTCAAATCGTCGCACATTTTAGCTTTCAGAGGAATATATTCTCTAGCATACTTACTCAACCCGACAAACTCCCTTTTCGATTCGAAGAATGTCATGTTCCCTCGCTTTAATTCAAGAAACTCTTTACGCTTCTCGATCAATAAATCTTTCATCGATATATTTCTTCCGAAATTCTTCTTGAAAGAACTCCCAAGTTACTTTCTCTTTCGGTACTCATCAAGTCAATGTCTTCCACCAATGATAAGTGAATCCTCAACAATGATATAGCACATTTCAAGCATTCTTCAGTGTACAAGACAATTCATCAAATACTCGAATAGAATTCTCGAGCCAAAACTCGCTTTCTCGGCATTATCATCAATATTTGCCCTGAATTCTTCGGCCCCTTGTTTACGGATTTTGTCAACTGGAGTTCTGTGAAATTTCATCAGATCTACACCTTGAGGTATCGGGGGTACAGGTTGAGGAATCGGGAGAGGTGGGGGGTTGTGCACTCGGGTTCATACGAACGAACTCAGTATACCAGGCACTCATCATCTGGAGAAAAGCTTCCCGAGCCCCTTCTCCTCCTCCTTGACCGACAGTAGGAGGTGGGTTTTCAGTTGGCACTGCCCCTTCAATGGAGCTGGTGCATTACTCTCTACATCATCAGCCGCAACTGGATCGGGATCCATTTACTATAAAAAAAATCATTTAAAATGTCAGAAGTCGTCACACTATCACAATTTATATATATGGCATGTATAGCAAAACCCGTACATACAACACATTAGTCCGAGAACCGACTAAACCTACTCTGATACCACAAAATGTAATGCCTCGTACCCGAGACCGTCGCCTGATTCGAACACGAGGTGTTAACAGACTTAATTCATTACTTAAACTGCTCAAACAATTTTTTCTTTAAATTTCTAGTCAAGCTAGCAATCTGCGTCACAGTCGCTTAAAAATTCATATCTAGAGTTCCGAAACTCGAAATCCAATTTTGTAAATTTTAACTAAAACTAGACTCATATATATATTTACTAATTGTTTTCTAGAATTTTTGGTCAAGCCAATTAGTATAGTTTATTAGTTAAAGTCTCCCCTATTTTAGGGTTTGACTGCTCTGACCTCTATGTATTACGAATTAGATATCTCTCTATAAAGAATCTAAATGTCTATGATGTTTATTTCTATTAAAACTATGCTTAATAAGAAATCTGTACATATAAAGAATAACTTCTAATTATTTTTTTACAATTTATTATGAATTTTTAAAATCAGAATAGGGGATCCAGAAATCACTCTGGCCCTGTTTCACAAAAATTCAAATATCTCATAAAATATAATTCATATACCTATTTTGTTCAATCCATATGAAAATAGACTCATAAATATTCAATTTCATAACTTACTCATAATTTAATTCCATTTCTACTATTTTTAGTGATTTTTCAAATTTACAGCACTACTATTGCCAGATTCTATTTTATGGCAAATTTCATTTTACTATGGATTTTCATGGACTAAATATCATTTTAAACATACATAACATCAAATATGACTTAGATTGGCCATTCCAATGGCTAACCATTTACAAACCCTTTTCTTGCCAAACCATAGCCATATCATAAGAGCATTTACACAAAGTGAGTATTTTGCCATACATGCCACATTCAAAACACACAAGCCATTTTACCAATTTAGGCCTTCGGATAGTGTGAACGAGTCTTCGACCTATCCTGATTCTCAAGTCGGCTTGTCAAAACTACAATGAAATAAAAAGAGGGAGTAAGCAAAAATGCTTAGTAAGTTGACATGCAAATAGCAAGTAACATAATCACACAATCCCACAAAAACATCATTTGCATAAACAACACCAAGACATTCATGTTTCATTTGTATTTAATATCTTTCTACAATTTCATCATACCAAGTTCTCAACCCAAGGGTTTAAGCACATACCTGTCAAATTTTCTCATTTACCACACTTACCAACATGTCACCTTCATTTTAGGCCTTCTTTTTATTCACTTAAGATTCACCCGTTGAACACATCGGAATATAATTCGAATACACGAATTTCATGAACGTAAGTGTCATACCCGCAGCTAGACAAGCTCAATAGCCTGCAGAACTTATGTAGCCAAGCTACCATGTAACCCGCCCATAAGTGAACTCGGACTCAACTCAACGAGCTCAGGCGTTCGCATCCATAAGTGAACTCGGACTCAACTCAATGAGTTCAGAACTCAACCATCTTAGTGACATGTCACTTGTATTCTAATCTATTCCCAAGGTTCAAACGGGCTTTTTCCTCGATCACATATTCTTGCCGTCTTCCATGGAATATTGAAACCGACACTCGGTAGCAATTCATATTTAACAAGTAATAAACATAATTTGCATATTACTCAACAATAACCACAAAGCATAATATTTCATAATAATAATCATCATATCACATAAATATCATTAAGTTAATTAAAATGACAATTATGTTACTACATTTACACATGAACTTACCTCGGTACAAAATTATTAGCAATCGAGCCTATTCTTCGCAAACTTTATTTTTCCCTCGATCGCGACTTGAATCTCGTTTCTCTTGATCTATAGTGCCAAATTAATATTATTTAATACATACATTCATCAAAACAACATTTAATACAAACTTTGACAAAATTACATTTTTGTCCCTAAACTTTTGCATAATTACACTTTTGCCCCTAGGCTCGGTAATTAAACTTCATCCCTTATTCTTATGTTTTATGACATGATGATCATTTTTTCCTTCTATGGTAACATCAAATTCACACTCTAACATGTACTTATGACTATTAGGTATTTTTACCGATTAAGCCCTTTTACTCGTTTTTGCTTAAAACCGAGTAGTACAAGTTGTCTAACATAATTTAAAACCTCATTTTCTATCATAAAACACCAAAATACACAAATTTCACCTATGGGTATTTTTCCAAATATGAACCCTAGGTTGAATTATTGCTAGCATAAGCTTAATCGAACTACCGGGATTCTAAAAACGTAAAGAACATTAAAAACGGGGCTTGGAATCACTTACTATGGAGCTTGGAAGCTTGAAACAAACTAGCTATGGAGAACCCTTGAAATTTCGTCCTAATGAAGAAGATGGACAAAAATTGGCTTTTAATTTTGTTTTTAATTCATTTTAATAACTAAATGACCAAAATGCCCTTACTACTAAACTTTCCAAAAATTCCATCCATGTCCAAGTTTTGTCCATAGACTTAGAAATTGGTCAAATTGCTATTTAAGGCCTCCTCATTAATATTCCAAAATAATTTCATACTAAAAACTACTAGAATGCAAGTTTTACAAATTATTCGATTTAGTCCCTAATTGCAATCTAAGCACTTTAGGCATAGGATTTCATCACGAAATTTTCACACAATCATGCAATCATATCATAAACATCAAAATAATTATAAAATAATTATCTCTATCTCGGATTTATGTTCACGAAACTACTATTTCGATTAGGCCCTAATTCGGGATATTACAGTGGGACTGGCGATGAGATGTGGAGGTGCTAACAAATCTGCTGTAAAGTATCATCAATGTTGTCAAATCTTTGAAAACATTTCTGCTCGAATCTATTAAGGCGCTCAGAGATTTCAGTGTATGAAACTACCGCATGAACTGGCCGAGAAGGTGGTGGTGGTGGGTCATCGTGTTGGGTAGGGACATCATCAGTAATGTCCTCGGGAACCTCCTCCTCGGTGGATTGAGCGAGACGATATTGGGGAGGATAGGTTCCTCGGTGCCTCTCGATCATCCTCATGCTCATCATACTTGAGATGCCTTGTGGAGACATCTGGCCAATAAGGGTCAAGGATGATGCTTAGGCCGCGGTGTTGAGGAGTCTGAAGTATCATGCCAGTCGAGTCACGTATGGGCCAATGGAGATGACCCCTCTCCGATGTCGCTCCGTCTGGTGGCGTATGGCAAGGGCGATAAAGTAGGTGAGGTCGATGACGTGCCCATTGGACATACACCATAAATAATAGATGTCGTGGGTAGTGATGATGCCGGTGCTCTCCCTCTGTCCTGTCAAAGTGTGAGGTAAGAGAGAATAAAGGTACCTTAGGGACGGAGGGAGGGATGATGCCTTTGTGCGACTGGGGTCGTATGTAACACCCTAATTTTGGGCCTAGTCGAAATAGTGATATCGGGACCACAAATTCGAGATAGAAATAATTATTTTATGATTATTTTAAGGTTTATGATATGATTGCATGATTGTGTGAAAATTTCGTGAAGAAATTCTATGCATAAAGTGCTTAATTTGAAGTTAGGGACTAAATTGAATAAGTTGCAAAACTTGCATTCTAGAAGTTTCTAGTATGAAATTGCTTTAAAATATTAATTAGGAGGTCTCAAATAGAAATTTGACCAATTTCTAAGTTATGGACAAAAATTGGACATGGATGGAATTTTTGAAAGTTTAGTAAGTAAGGGCATTTTGGTCATTTGGATATTAAATGAAATAAAATGGGAAAAATAAAGCAAAAATCCATTCATCTTCTTCATGTGGCTGCTGAATTTTACTTGCTACCATAGCTAGGGTTTCTTCAACTTCTAAGCTCAATAGTAAGTGCATTCAAGCCCCGTTTTTAATGTTCTTTACATTTTTGAAATCCTTGTAGCTCTGGGTTTACCTATTTCTACCATTATTTCGAGTTAGGGTTTATGTTTAAAAATTTACCCATGAATGATATGCATGAATTTTGATGTTTTATGGTAGAATATGAAGTTTGAGATTGTGTTAAACAACTTTTGCTAAGTGATTTTTGTAAAAACGAGTAAAACTAGCATAATCAGTAAAAATATCTATTGTTCATAACTATGTGTTAGAGTGAGAATTTGATGTTTCCATAGAAGAAAAATGATCAGCATGTCATTAAACATAAGAATAAGGGCTGAAATTAAATTTCAGAGCCTTGGGGCAAAAGTGCAAATATGTAAAAGTTTAGGGGTCAAAATGCAAATTTGTAAAAATATGATTTTTAGACCCATATGAATAGTGTGATTAATTATTAGGCTAAATGTGATATTATAGATCAAGAAAGGCGTGGAATCGATCTCGAACGGGGAAAGGAAAATGTTTTGGATTAAATTGCAAAATTTCTATATTTTGCACCGAGGTAAGTTTGTACGTAAATAAATCATCAATTTCTTTTATGTTATTGTATTTTGATAACATGTGGAATATGGCTGCCTATCAAATGGTTATTTGATGTAAGTTATGAATTTAAATTGATTTCGGACAATTTAGTAAAATGTTGGAAAAGTGAGAAATTTCCTGTTGAACCTTCGGAATAAAAACGATACAAATGAATTATTGTGTGGTCACGTGTGTAGTACTAAGTGCAAGGCTACTACGCGCACTGCGTGCATTATTATTGGTCGCATGTGTAGTTGGCGCAGCTACTATGCGCACCAAAAGCGTAGTCACGTCACGTGTAGTACTAAGTGCAAAGCTACTCGTGTACCGATTATTGGTCGCATGTGTAGTACTAAGTGCAAAGCTACTATGCGTACTCAAAACCGTGGTCACGTGTGTAGTACTAAGGCGCAAAGCTACTATGCGTACTTCAAAACCGTGGTCACGTGTAGTAGTACTAAGTGCAAAGCTACTATGCGTACCTCAAAACCGTGGTCACGTGTGTAGTACTAAGTGCAAGCTACTACGTGTACCAGATCATTGGTCGCATGTGTAGCACTAAGTGTAGGCTACTATGCGTATCATATAGCTTCGGCTACACGTGTGGAAATGGGAAAATGTTCAAGTAGTGGTGTATCTGATGTTATTCCGATGAGTTCAACGGGAAATTGATTTAAATGAAGATACATGTGAAAGTGATTATGTGATGAATAAGTGCAAGTATATGTGTATTTGAATTTATGAGCAATATGCTCGATAAGTGAGCGAACCTCAGTAAAATGGAAAGGATTAAGCGAAATATGTAAGAGTGAATTTTTGTAGTAAAACAATGTTGGACGGCAGCAGTTGCATAATTTTGAAAATTCACCAAAAATCATGGAAGTAGAATTAAATCTCAAATAAATTATGGAATTAAATATTAATGGGTCTACTTTCATATAAAAGAAACAGGGGAAACAAAATACTTCTATATTATGTGATAATTGAATTCTTGTGAAACAGGTTCTGAATGAAATTAAGATCCCCTGTTCTGACTTTAGAAATTCACCATAAATTGTAAAAAAATTATTAAGAGTCATACCATACATTCATGTATTCCTTATTGAGTCTATTTTTAAGGGAAATAAACGGCATGGTCGTTGGAATCTTTTACAGGGAGAAATTTTGCTCGTAATGCACTGGTGTCAGAGTAGTCATACCCTGAAATAGGGGAGACTTTAACTAATAAACTGTACTAATTGGCCTGACCAAAAATTCTAGAAAAAAATTAGTAAATAGAATTATGAGTCTAGTTTCAAGGAAAATTTACGGAATTGAATTTCGAGATATGTAGCTTAAGATATGATTTTTATTTTAACCGGGACTCTAGAAAACAGCCTGTCATCAATATATGTAACCATATACTAGTATGATTGTTTTACTTTGATAAATTATATATCAATTTAGTACTTACTTACTAAGCTATATGCTTACCATATTTTATTTTTCTTGTTTTATAGAATTATTAAGCCAGCTCGGGATTTTGGAGATCATCGGAGGCAGCATCACACTATCAAGCCATTATCCTTGGAGTATTGGCTAGTATATGTTAAATATTTTCATGTGAGTGGCATGTATAGCAAGTTTGTTTCATGACATGTATTATTATTATGATTTGGTTTACGTATTGGCCTACATTGAGCTTTTGTATATGGCCATGAGATGTGGTCTTTATTCATTATGGTTTGTAAGTTTTAAATTTTGGGCAGAACTTGGTGACCCGATTTTATATATTTGTGAATGTTTAAGTCTGGTAACGCCTCGAACCCTGTCCCGGAGTCGGATACGGGTGAAGGGTGTTACATCGTAAGTAGCCGAACGTGGGATGAGGGCGTCCCAACACCGTAAGGGAGAACGATGGATGTGACGGTCAAGAGCGTGTAGGTCATTCTCCTCTCTAAACTCCTCGGTATAGAGACCCAACGCGGTACCGAACTCAGGAACGTTTAGTTGGCAGACTAATCCGCTTAAGCGAAACTGGACTGTGCCGGGATCGTCGTAGTTGGTCATGACGGTTTGAAGATGGAATGTCTAAAATAGTTCCATTGTGAACTTGAGTATATCGACTCGATAATCCCAAAGAATTGTTCCTAAGGGTCGGTGGTAAGAAGAGCTCGGATCGCGTCAGCCAACTGGACTTGTTCAATAGCAGCCCAGCCTATGCAGCGGCCAGCTACTAAGGGTCGGGCCCGTAGTATCTGATATAGTTCCTCTTGAGGTCCGTTGGGAAACTGGAGGAATGGGTGACGAATTTCCGTGGTAGGGTCCGCGGAAGATGATGCTCCCTTTCTTTTCTTCGAAGCGGGGACGGCAGCTTTCTTGCCTCGTGAGGACGACATTGTAAACCTATACGAATGAAGAAAAAAAGAAATAACAATAGGTATATAAATTGAAAAGCCATAACTTTGAACAAATAATTTCAGCCAAAATACGAACCAAGCATAACTAACCCAATTTCTTTTAACAGCATAATTTCTTGACATTTATCAAAGTGAAGACATGTGGATGAGCATATGAATGGCATGTAAATGACAAAAGAATGAAGCTTTCCTAACAAATTTTATGAACATAAAATGCATGAAAAATTTTAACTATTCTTTATCATGAAAGTTTTATTTCTAACTAAATGAATAAAGTAAAGAATGCATGCAAGAACTTAAACTAAATGATGGGTGTGATATTTAAATGATGAAAAATATAGAAATAAAGTCAAAAACTTGCATATTATCATGATAACTAGGCCTAAAAATTAATAAAATAGAAAAGGAAGGAGTAAACAAACGCTAGGAAGAGGAGAAAATGTGTCAAAAATAAAGTTGGAGGCGACGCACGGGAGTGGTGTGGAGGCCGTGTGGACTTGCAGCGGCTAGGGTTAGGGTTTTTGAGTGGGGAAGACAATGAATAATGCGGGGTATTTATAGAGTTTGGGCCACACGGCCAAGGGACACGCCCGTGTGTCCTAATTTCAGGCCGTGTGTTTTGCGTTTTTCCATTTTTCGCACGTCTAAAATTTGACACACGCCCTTGTGCCTCGGGCGTGTTGGTTAACACGGCCTTGTCACACGATCGTGTTTTGCCTTGTTCGCTTCTCCCACGCCCGTGTTAATTTGACAGGTTCGCCCACGGGTGGTAGACATGGGCGTGTCGTACGCCCGTGCTAGTTTCTCAGTTTCGACCACGGTCCTCAGGCACGGGCGTGTTGCACGCCCGTGTTGTTTTGGCAGGTTCGCCCACAGCCATGTCACATGGCATTGGCGATTTATCGTTGCCCATGTTTTGGGGAAAATATTGCCCTGTTTCCACAGGTCTTACATACGCCCATGTGCTTGGCTGTGTCCCTATGGTAAACCTATTTTCAAGAGCTCTGTTAGTCATGGAAAGTGTTAAACACTAAAATTTAAAGAAGTTAGTGCAATTAGTGCTCGGGTTACCTCCCGAGAAGCGCTTATTTATAGTCTAAGCTCAACTTACCTCTCTGTTGAATGGTCAAGGTGGTTTGAGGAGTTCGTACTCCTCATTCCGGCTACCATTCTTATCAAAATAAAGCTTTAGCCGAGAATTGTTTACCTTAAAAGTGCCAAACTTGGGATGACTTACCTCCACTGTACCGAATGGGAAAATACTAAGTACCGTAAGAGGGGTTTCTTCATCCGGGTTGAGAGTGAGAATGTGAGGGTCTGCGGCATCTAAAAAGACTTGATCTCTAACTTTAAGTTGATTTGGAGAGGTATCGAGCTTATTTTGGCGTAGTTTTAGTTTATCGGGTGTTCTCAGTTTATGTGCTCGCCATTCATCTAGCTCTTCTATCTGTAGCCTTCGTTCTTCATGAATGGGTCCTCTATTGTTGTTGGAACATGGCTCGTGTACTTCTTTCAAATTTAATTTCTGCACAGTGGATTGTGTCATATTATCAGTTTTAGTAGGATGGTATGGATCATTACCTTCCATGTTCGATGTGATGCTAAAACTACGAGCTTGAAGGGTGATCGTTTCGTCTCCCACGCGAAGTGTAAGTTTTCCTGTGCCAACATCAATAATTGTTTTAGCAGTTGCTAAAAAGGGCCTCCCTAAAATCAAAGGTGTGTTGGTCTCCTCCTTTATGTCTAAAATAACGAAATCAATGGGAAATATGAATTTGTCCACTTTCACTAATACATCTTCAATAATACCTCTAGGAAATCTTACGATTTTATCTGCCAGTTGGATGCTCATCCTAGTTTGTTTGGTTTTCCATGACCTAGTTGCTTAAACATTTTGTAAGGTATGGTATTGATACTTGCCTCTAAATCAGCTAATGCATTATTCACATCTAAACTACCAATTAAGCAAGGAATTGTAAAACTCCCTGGATCCTTCAATTGGTTGGGTAGCTTATTCTATAGAATAGCTGAGCAAACTACGTTTAGCTCCACATGTGATGCTTCGTCCAACTTCTACTTGTTTGATAGAAGCTTTCTTAAAAATTTCATTGCATTTGGCATCTGTGACAGAGCTTCAATAAACGGTAAGTTGATATGTAATTTTTTCAAAAGTTTAAGGAATTTACCGAATTTTTCATCTGAGCGGTCTTTCCTTGTCGCGTTAGGGTATGGCACACGAGGTTTGTATTCTACATTCACCATTTTATTATGACTTACCTCACCATCACCTTTGCTTTCCACATTTTCTTGCCCTGGTTCTGGCTCAGTCTCAACGCATCCTTCTTGAGCATCAATTGTATTGAGCTGTTCCCTTGGGTTCGGTTTAGTATTATTTGGCAAACTACCTTGTGGTCATTTAGAAATTAATTTGGATAGCTGACCTATCTGAGTTTCGAGTCCTTGAATTGATGCTTGTTGATTTTTGAGTGCTGTCTCGGTATTCTGGAAATGAGTTTCTGACACTGAGATGAATTTGGATAGCATCTCCTCAAGGTTCAGCTTCTTTTCCTGTTGATAAGGTGGCTGTTGAAAACCCTGAGAATTATGTGGCCGTTGATTTCCTTGACTGCCCCAAGAGAAATTTGGGTGGTTCTTCCAACCTGCATTATAAGTATTACTATATGGGTTATTTTGAGATCTAAAATTATTGTTACCCATATAGTTGACTTGTTCCTCTTCGGTTGAAGGATTGAATGGTGGGTATTCTGTAAGCACACCTCCTCCACTTGAATCACACCTCATCACTGGATGTACCTGCGTAGAACCAAGTAAACCATCAATTTTCTTATTCAGAAGTTCTACTTGATTTGACAACATAGTGACCAAATCGACGTTATAAACGCCTGCTGTTTTCATTGGCTTAGTCCTCATGACTTGCCACTGATAGTTATTCAGTGACATCTCTTCAAATTAATCTTTGTTATTGTTGGTCCCACTAGGAGCTGTATCAAGCATTTGTCTTGTCGAAGGGTTCACACCATTGTAGAATGTTTGAACTTGCAGCCATAGAGGTAATCCATGGTGTGGGAACCTTTGCAAAAGGTCCTTGTATCTCTCCCATGCATCGTAAAGTGTTTCTAAATCCATCTGCACAAAAGAAGATATATCATTATGCAACTTAGTTGTTTTTGCCGGTGGAAAATATTTTAATAAAATTTTTTCGGTCATTTGTTCCCAAGTGGTAATGAACCCTCGTGGTAGTGAGTTCAACCATTGTTTAGCTTTATTCCTCAGTGAAAAAGGGAATAACCGAAGGCGAATGGCATTATCAGAAACACCATTAATTTTGAAAGTGTCGCACAGTTCTAGGAAATTTGCCAAGTGAGTGTTGGGGTTCTCATCCTGCAAACCATCAAACTGAACAAATTACTGTATCATCTGAATCGTGTTAGGTTTTAGTTCAAAATTATTTGCAGCAATAGCAGGCCTAACTATACTTGACTCAGTTCCTGTAAAATTAGGTTTAGCATAATCATACATAGTACGAGGAGCAGGGTTCTGATTTGCTAATTCAGCAGGTATGGCTGGAGGTAGCGGATTGTCTTGATTTTCAGCCATCTCCTCGGTTGTAGTTGAGATATCATCCTCTTGCTCTTCCTCTGTGTATCTTAAGCTACGCCTGATTTATTGTCGGTTTCTACGAGCTGTACGATCAATTTCATCGTCAAAAAGCAATGGTCCTGACGGGTTTCTTCTAGTCATAAACTATAAGAACCTGCCAGGAGAAAAAAGAAAGAAAAATAGTAAAATAAAAATTGAAGTTAAATTGCAAGAAAATAAATGGCTAAAGTAATAAAAATTGAGCGTTCCTAATATCTTAGTCCCCGGCAACAGTGCCAAAAACTTGATTGTCAATTTTCCTGTGATAAGTTTTATAAATTTATATTTAATCATTCTTGAAACTAACTATTATCACGACGTAGGCAAGTGTACCTATCGAATAGTAGTTTAGCAAGACTGGATTGTCGAACCCAAAGGACTATGAGTACTAGTAATGACTGTCTTCTTATTATCTAGCCGAAGAAAAGAGATTTGTTTTAACTAACTAATTAATTAAACTAAGAGCTTGCAGAAAATAGAATTTGGGCAATTACTTTTGGGGAAAGCAATTGATTGAGACAATACCTAAGGAAAAATCCACCTAAACTTTTACTTGTTATTCTGGCTCTGAACCGGACGATTTATTCATTTAGCTTGTTCTGTAGAAATCCTTACTGTATATTATTATCCCTCTCGAGACTAACAACGTCTAATCCCTAGGTTGAATAACCAAGAGTTATCTCTAATTAACACCCTAAGGTTGCATTAACTCGATCTATGGATTCCCTTATTACGTTTCACCCTAATCTGGCAAAATCTTGTCACCCTATCTCTAGGCGCGCAATCAACTCCGCTTAATTACGACAAAGTTACTCTTAGCCAGGGTCTATTCCTCCTCCAACTAAGAGTAGTAACTTGAAGTGATATCCTAAAATACCAAAACAAGAATTAAGAACACATAATTAAGAACAAGTCAAATATTTATCATACGATTCAGAAATAATAACAAGGTTTTGTGATAGGTTTCATCCCCTTAGGTATTTAGGGTTTTAGTTCATAACTAAACAAGAAAACACCTCAGAATAATAATGATTACAAAACATAAAGAAAACCCAAAACTCCTGAAGGGGAAATTGAGGAGAGATCTTCAGTCTTGATAGTGGCTCCAGCTTCTAAGATGGATCAATTGGCTTCCTTGGAGTAATTCCTTACTCCCTATTCTCCGTCTCCCCTTTCTTCCTCTTCTAGGGTGTATTTATAGGCTTTGGAATGCCTAAGAACCCTCAAAAGTGGCCTTTTTCGAATTGGACTTAACTTGGGCTAGGCAGGGACATGCCCGTGTGACTCGCCCATGTGCGATAACTTCAGGTCGTGTTCGAGGTACACGACCGTGTGTTATACCCATGTGAATCATGCTTCAATTCTGCCAAATTGACACGGTCGTGTGATCTGCCCGTGTGAAGAGGTCCAGGCCGTATTGATTTCGTGCTTTGGCCTATTTTCTTCGTTTTCGGCCCGTTTCTCGTTCCTTTCGTTCTCCTATGCCTACCTGAGAATAAAACATGAAATTAAGGCATTAGGAGCATCGAATTCACCAAATATAAGGAGAAATCATTCATAAAATATGTTAAGCATGGGTTATGAATATGTATAAATTATGGTTTATCAAACCTATGAACTTACTAAGCTTCAATAAGCTTACTTGTGTGTGTTTGATATTTTTATGTAGATTAAATTAAAGTGAAGTTGGTAGATCGGATCAACACAACAAGGCACACTATCCAGATCAATTCTTGTAGCTTTTGTTTTATGTTTAAAGATTTATATGGCATGTATAGAGTTTAAATGGCTTAAAGTAAAGACGTTATAAACTAGTTAACAATATTTTGTATTAAAACAGTTTTTGGTTAGTAGTAGTAGTTTGAGTTTGAAAATTCACCATAAATTATGAAAATCTAATTAGAGGTTGAATAAAATATGAAATAAAAGTTATTGAATCTAGTTTCACATAGAAGAAACGGTGTAAGCAAAAGACTTTCATATCAGGAAATATTTGAATTTTTGTGAGATAAGGTCAGAGTGATTTCGAGCTCCCCTGTTCTGATTTGTAAAAATCATTAAAAATTGTAAAAAATAATTAGGAGTCATACTATATATTTATGGTTCATAGTGCACACGGGTCAGAGTAGCTGAACCCTGAAGCAGGAGAGACTTTAACTAATAAATTGTACTAATTGGCCAAACCAAAAATTCTAGAAAAAATTTTGTAAGTAGATATATGAGTTTATATTTGGGGAAAATTTATAGATTTGGATTTCAAGTTTCGTAACTCGAGATATGATTTTTTTAGCGACTGTGACGCAGTTGGACAGCTTGTCTGGAAAGTATGATATAAATTGTCTGAATTTGTTTAAGTGCTCAAATAAGTTTAGTAATGCCTCATGCTCGACTCTAGCGACAGTCTCGGGTAAGGGGGCGTTACAAGGAGTACGTAAGGTAGAAACCCTAGTTAAATAAATTAGGGTTTGTCCCCCTTCTCTTAAACATGAGGGGCTTTTGGGCCTTTCCCATATTGGGTCCATATCAGGGCTGTTTATAAGTACTTCTTAGACTTTTAACCTAGTACTTTATAATTCGATCCAATCCGATATTTATTTTTCTATTTCCCAAAATAAACATCTTAAACTAATTTTAATTAATTAATTTCCCAATTAAATAATTTTTTCAACACAATTCTAATTTCGTTAAAATCATGATGACTTTACTGTAAAAAAATCTATGAGAAAATATATTTAATATTTCTACATTCAACAATTTACTATGACCAAAATGATTTTTTTTTCCATTTTCAAACTTCATTTAATTCGAAAACCATAAATTCATTTTCAAGTTATTTTCATTTTGGAGAAAACCATATTCATTTCCAAATGTTACCCATTTTTCCATTTTTACCATTTCTATCCATTTTTATTCATTTGATTCAACGTGCAATTCATTTTTGGTTTCAACAAGCTAACTAAGGAATTAATTGGACATATGCAATTAGGGCTCAAATGATTCATAATTAAGTTCCAAATTTTTGCCTATTAATTATAAACTCATTTAGTCACAAAGTCATTCTACTATAGTATCGTGATTGAGCTCTCCCCAACGACATACCATTACGAAAGCAACCTGATCCTTAATCTTTTTGGGATAAATCTGTTCTCCTAATATGATCCTATTTTATCTCATGGTAACCATTACATCATCCTTCATGAAAAGTCAATTACTATCAAATAATAATCAAGTCATTCATCACAAAGATGAACGACCCGTGGCCGTGTTTACGTTTCATCAACCATGTAATGACAATAAGAGAATATCATTTAGTTATGAATTACACTGTTGTCAATGTCACTACATACTGTAGAATTCATATACCCAACGCATATGTAACGCCCTCAACCTGATTTGATTTGCTAGATCTGGATCTAAATTATTACATCTCCATTACAGACTTACACAAAAACAAAACATAAAAATTTTCAACATTTACATCTTATTTAAGAATTCTGTTCCAACTAACTTATAGCTAGATGTATTGTAAATACTTACAACTATTGTACAAGACTTTAACTAGAGAGAACTTACAAGCGAATATCATAACTTAATTACAATGTTCCATTTGATTGATCCTTTAGTGATAATACTGACTACAATTTGCTACCAACACGTTCTATATGCATAATAGCCTGTCCTGCCACCCCTAGCATAGCTTTGGCATCGTTTCTCCTGGCGCAGACCCAAATTTGCTTACTTGTGACACAATACACAGAGGTAAGTTCATGAGAACCTAGTGAGTTAAACTCTTTTTACCTATATCGTCTAAGTGCAACGCATCTAGTGATTTCATTATCATCTCATTGTTCTTCGTTCTTCCACTTGACTTTGGTGAGTATCTTTCCTCTTCCTATCATAGACGTCATACCTTACTTTGTGACCATGCCTAACCTTTAGCATCTTTAGTAAATTACTAATGTTCTTTACCCAACCTTTTCATGGTTCCTTAATTGTTCTCATACTGGAACCCATACCTATAAAACATTTTTGATCGAGTTGTTCTTCTATTCTACTTGGTTCGTACTATGCATTTGTCATATTCCTTGGCACATTCCATCTTTGCTGTACATATCTCAAGACTATGTAGAATACGCCACAACATTTCCTACGGAACTATTCCTTCAGAGTTCTCTATACGTACTATTCCTTCAAAGTTAGCAATATGTCTCATTCCTTTTTTAATCAAATCTTGAGTTAACATAGCTGATATTATGTTAGTTAAACATTCAGATATGTCAACCTCTACATTTATCATTTCACCATCTACACTTTGTAGTAAAATTCTTTTTTGTTTACAATTGACCACAACATTGTAAAGATTTAACCAATCCATACTGAGAATTATATCAGATTTATCAAATAGCAACAACATCAGATTAGCTAGAAACTCTTGGCCCTAGATTTTCTGTGGACAGTTCATACAAATTTTATTGACAACTACACATTGGTCTAATGGGGTGGTTACCCGAACATAAATTTTTTTCACTTCTACTGGTAGGTTTCTTTTTGCTACTAATGAGGTGCAAATGTATGATGAGTTGACCTAAGGTCAATCAATGCATGCACAGGTATATCAAATAAGGAGAATGTACCAGCATTAACGTCAGGAACAATAGCCTCCTCTTTGGCCCGAATAACATAAGACCTAGTAGGCGCACGAGCTTCAGATCTTACTGATGCATCTCTTGTTCCACCTAGGTTGACACCGGTACTACCACCAGTTCCTAGTCTTATACTCTTTCTAGAGCTAGCACCGACTTTGTAGCTTGATCTGGACTAGCCTCAACTTTACTCAGACAGTCTTTCATGAAATGATCAATGGAACCACATTTAAAATAAACTCTTTTTTTCAGTCTACACTCCCTGAAATTATTTTTACCACAGTGCTCACAAATTGGTTTACTCGTGTTTCACACACTTCATGTACTATCCACTGACATAGCTTGATGCCGCTGATAACTCTGTCTTGACATTTCCCTTTTTGGATTTCCTGTAAAAGTAGAATAATGACTTCAAAAGTCTTTTATCTTTTTGGATGGAGCTGTCAAAAAAGATTTGGCCATATTGCACTTTTTGATATCCCAACTTCTCAACTTAGTTTGTTTCTTTTTATTCCACAAATATTCCATTTTTTGGTCTCCCTTAGATAAAACAATAATCTCTTTCAGTTCTAATGCTCTCACAAGTATACAGATGTCTTCATTCAATCCCCACTCGAAATGAGTACACATTTCTACTTCGAAAGATACGAGCTCTTTGGCATCCTTACTAAGGCAAACAAATTCGTACTCATACTTGGCCACTTTCATGTCCCACTGTCTCAGTTCCATGAACTCTCTTTTCTTCTTTTCTAGTATAATCGACTAATGTATTTCTTTTTAAACTCGAACTATAAGAATTCTCAATTTACTTGATCTCTCGGGTCACAAATGTCAGAGTTATCCACCACTAATTTGCTTATTCTTTAAGCAAAAATACTACACATCTCAAGCAATCTTCTATGGTATACATCAATTCGTCGAGAACTCTCAAGGTGTTTTCTAGCCAATATTCAGCACTTTTTGGGTCATCATATTTCTTACATTTAAACTCCTCCACTCTGTATTTGTGGATTTTATCAATCAAAAGTTGACTTGCAGGCATAGGGTTGGGACTTTGAGGACAAGGGGGTTTCGCAAGAGGCATTACCAGGGGAGGAGGGGGCATTTGTTGCTGAGTAGATGAATGGGTAGCTTCCATATATTGTGTGAACCACTTGTTCATCATTTGCAAAAATGTAACTTTTGCCTCACTCTCTAGCCTTTACGAAATGAACAAGGTTCTAGTAGCTCCCTGATCAAAAGCGGGGTTATTACTTTCAACCTCATCAGATATGACTCGATTGGATTCGGCTAACATGGTTTATCTATATAGGAAAAGAAAGCCAATTTAGATCAAAAGACATCACACTATCACAAGCTATTGTGGCATGTATTTCTAGAATCGACACATGCTACGATTCATTCCTAGAATCGATTAAGCATCATTCACATGCAATTTACATCAAACAATCATTCTTGGGTTTTATACAAGTTTACAAAAGCTCTTTTGTCATCCCGAGCACGAAATAAGAACAATTTGTAAAAATTTAAAATGTATGGATCAACGCCGCGACTTCAACAGGTTCTTGTCATGACGTGACAATCACATTATGTCACGTCATGATGATAAGCTTAAGCTCATATTGACATCATTCACTATGGTGACAATGTTGCGACATCAAAAGTACGAGTTCGCGATATGTCCCCTATTTTTGGCAAAATGCACATTTTAGTACCTATTTAAAATGTTACCAACCAACTATTCAATATATGCACCAAGCATTCACTTCACTTGATTTAAAACATGCCAAACAAGCTCAACATTCATGTTCAACCTCTTATCACGACATTCACTACTTAAACATCAATTAAACTTCAACATTTCAATGTCATTAGGCTATACTAACCAAACAACTCAATTACCTATCTTTACCTATGTCATACCATATTGAAACATACCATTTTACCTTAACTTCATACACTCATGTTCATTTTATACATTAATTGCTTATAGGCTTTAAACATGTATCAAATTAACCATTCTCTAACACATCTCTCAAGCGTGAAAATCAAACATACCATATTCATAATATATATATTTAACTCATCAAGACTTTGATATATTAAGGTATACACAAGACACTTATATACATGCCACAACCTTGACTTAAAATGATCACATAACTATCGTTTCAGTGATAGTGTGAGCTTCAAGAAGATCCGACTTGATGCGTTTTGCAAGATAACGATCTACAAGGAAAAGGGAAAATAATCTAGGTAAGCATATAAGATGAGTAAGTTCATAGGTATTGAATAAAACATACCTTATGTTTTATCTAAATACAATAAGCTACCATAACTTGGCATAGTTTGGCTAGACATGGCAATTAAAAACATCAACAAGGTGAGAATTAACTTATAATCAAACCATATGATATCAAAAGTACTTAAACATGCCAATTCATGTCACATTAGGTAACAATCTCAAATTCATACTCAATCAATGGATGTTTCATTCACATATATATCAAAGGCAATACTCCAATAATTTTTTCTTACACAATTCATTCAATAACTTCCCATTTGAATATCAAGTTCATTTTATCCCATTTTAATTTCTCAATTTCATATAAACTGATTCGCCCAATGAACTCTAGTAAATAGACTCAGATTCACAGGTATCTACATCACACCAGTTGCTCGTCCAAACAGAATATATATATGTCGGGTTACTCATCTAGGCTAAACCTTTATAATGATGCATTAGGCTACTCGTCTGAGCTAAACCTATGTCAAATAGATTTGAGAATCTGCAACAAATGCTAGACCTCAATAATATCTGTAATCAATCTCATAAAAGTGCACACAAGACTCTATTGGTAGGCCAATTATATCCTAACTTTTACTAAGTTCACAAGGGCATCTTTTACACATATAAACATTTCCTTTCAATTTGGTCCAATTCTAGCCTTTAGAATTAATTCACAATCAATTAATCCACAATAAAACACATATACAAAAATCAAACATAACAACCTAAATAAATAAATACCATATGAACTTACCTGATCAAAACACCAAACAAGTTGATTCTACAAGGACTAATCAACAATTTTAGCTTTTCCTCGATTACCTCCAGTTTGATCTAATTCTTAACCTATACAATTATTCCATATAATCCATCAAAACCAAGCATTTACAAATTATGCCATGACATGAATGAACCTATATAATTTTAGTTTTTTTGTACCTCTAAAGTTTTACATTTTATTCAATTTAGTCTTTAAATTCGAAATAACCCTATCTTTCATTTTTAAGTCTCAATTTAAAAACCAACTTCAATTACATACATTAGGACCCTACTTTCTATTTATACTAAAATTTCACCAAAAAAATCACATTTTATTCACTTTAGTCCTTATGCACGAAATTAACCGTTAAACTTCTAGTCCTTTTTATAATCTAAGCTTAAAATCTATTACTTTAACACCAAATCCATTAAGAAATCAACAATGACAACTTTTGAAAACTGTAACAATTTTTCAAATTAGTTCATGGACTAGCTAAATTAAGCTCCTATGACCTTAAAAACATAAAAATTACAATAAAAATACTTGAAATTACTTACCAATCAAGGATGATTGTTAAGAGCTTCTTAGGTTTTTCTTTCTTTTAATTTTCGACCAGAAGAAGATAAGGGAAGAAAAATGATATTGTAAGACGAGCTGTTACAGATATCTTTTTACATTAAAATAACTTATATAGTAAGATTAGTTCTTAATTAAATTGGTTTAATTAAATTAAGAATTCTTAATTAATTTAATCCATCATTAACTAATATAAGTGGAATATTCCATCATCAAGCACTAATTTATATTTGTAACACCCCTCACTAGTTTCCATCTTTGGACTAGGGTTACGAGATGATACAACACATAATAGAATAGAAACATGTTATAACAATTCAAATTTCTCTAAACGATAATCATATAATCAAAAACATGTTATTCATACATTATCAGAGTTAAATCGAGCTTACAGAAGCTCTAAAACAATTCAGAACAAAATAGGGATTACTTTGAAACATTTCAAAAAAGTGTAGCAAAAATGCAAAACAGGGGTTACACGACCGTGTAGCCAAGCTGTATGACAGGTTGAGGCCGCGTGGAGCTAAACCATACAATTGTATCCCCAAACTGTGTAACAGACTGATTTTGTGTAATCTAAGGTCACACGGCTATGTCGCCAAGCCATGTAACTAAATCTGGTCATGTGGACCTAATTTTCACCTAAATCATACAGACCACACGGTCATGCCATCTACTCGTGTAAAGCACATGTGTAATAGCCCGATTTTCAGTGGTGTCAGAAACAGTGGTTTTGATATCATAATTCTTACATAAATATTTTGTAAATATTATTCAATTAATATTTACCAGGACTATACAGTTGCATTAAATTTTGGTTAGGAAATTTTATCGTTTGAATAGGTTAATGAGTAAAAAAAGACTAAATTGTAAAAGCTGTAAAGTTGAGTAATTAAATTAAAGGGGCTCAATAAATAATTTAACCATAGGAAAGTTAAGTTAGTGGGATTAAATGGTATCTTGCATAGTATATGGTTTAATAAAGCTTAACCTTGATTAATTAAAGTTAATTATGAAAGTTGTAAAAGTTACAAAATTGCCATAGTATATATATATTAAGTTAAACTAAAATTAAGAGAAAATTTGGAAATTCTCTCATCTTCTCCATGGAAAAACCTAGAAAAGTTAGGGTTTTGGTTTTTTTGATTCAAAGCTTTGATTGGTAAGTGATTCAATGCCCATTTTAAGTAATTTTTTATGTTTTTTTTAACTCATATTAGCTTAATCTAGCTATTTCGAGGACTAGTTTGCGAAACTGTTAAACATTATAAATGTTGTCATTGATGAGTGGAGTTATTCTTTGAATTTTATGAAGGATTATGAAGTTTTATTGTGTGGGTGGACTATTTTGAAAAGTGATTTTTAGTGATTTTAATGTTTAAGGAATAAATTGATAAAATGATAAAATTGTTTATATTTAGTGTGAAATAATAGTAGATAAGGATTATTAGAAGACCATGGAACATTTAGTTGAAATTGGATTTAAATAAAAATGGTTAATTTACATGATTAGGGCTTAAGGACTAGATTGAGTAAAGGTGAAAAGTTATAGGAAATTGTGTAAATTGTCAAAAAAATACTTAATTGCAATAAATGATTTATTTTCTACTATTGAATTAGTTAATTGAATGAAACTATTGTGTTAGATCGAGAACATGAGGATGATCACGGGAAAGGGAAAATTACGGAGTAGTCCCTAAACTTTGGAAAATTCTTCAAATTAGTCTGGTAAGTTCGTATACTTACTAAAACCACTAATGATTTTTATATTCTAGTGTAAATGTAGTCTTACTAATTGTTATATCAAATATCTATGTTATCTTGGAATGAAATGAAATACTGAATATACTGAATCGATGCTTAAAAAGCAACCCTACTGAAACATACTGTATGCTACTCAAAGGAGTAAAAGCGCACTGATTATCTGAGTGTTACTCAACTGAGTGTTACTTATTAATATATCGACTAAAGCTCAACCGAGCAATATCTATTGATATATTGAATAAAGCTCAACTGAGATTTGTTTACTGATATGTCGAGTAAGCTCAACCGAGTATTATCCATTGAATATACTAAACTACTGTACTGATTGTTAAACGGTGATCAAGGTTGCATATTGTATAAATCTCTATGTTTTTTCTATATCAATTACTATGACTGATTCAAAAGGTTTCTTATTTATAGAATGAACTTACTAAGCTATAACCAAGCTTACCTATATTTGGTTCATTTTGTTGATTACGTTTTGAAGGCTTAGAGGATCAGATCAACACCAGAAATCACACTATCCAGAAGATCTTTGGTAGATTTTGTTTTAGTTGGTATATATGGCATGTACTAGGATTTCTTTTGTATGTTTGATATTAAATCCTAGTGGAGCAAGTATACTTAAGTTGTGTTATTTGATGGTAACAAAAGAAGCATGTTTGTTTACCTTAAGTTAAGTATTAATCTTGAATGAAATAATATTGACATTAGATGTGGATATGGAATGAAGTGAAATAGGGTTTGTTGATGAATAAATATACTTTGTATATGTGATTTTGATGTTGAAATGTCATGAAAAATTTTTGTGGTGTCAATGAGGGCACATTGGTTTGATATATAGGTTGAATATATTGGCATGTTTGAGTGTGTTTGGAGATGGTTTTTGTCCTATGAAATTGTGTGAGTGAATGTATCTAGGTATCCAAAAGAAAATGTGAAATTTGAGCAAGGAATTGGTCATTTTTGTGTACATAGGGGCTGCCACACGACCGTGTGAAGCACATGGGCAACTCACACGGGCGTGTGCCCAAAGCGTGTTTAAAACATTATAGGTGCAATTATCACATGGGTAGACACACGACCTGTGACACGGCCGTGTGATCCACATCAGAGAGTTACACGGCCTATGCACACGAGCGTGTTGAATAGCCATACAGCCATGTTTGAGCCACAATTCCTAGACACACGGCCGTGTGACCCCTAACTTGAAAATTTTCAATTTCTTTCTAAATGTTTTGATTTGTTCCGAATTAGTCCCTAAATGTCCGTAACTTATTTTTAGAGCTTCGAAAGCTCGATTTACGGCCGGAATTGAGTGGTCTCTTTCATATTTAATATTACTTGTGATTATGGAATTGAATTGATTATTGAATATATTTTGTTATTAACTATTCCAAGTTGACTGGTAATATCTGGCATCCTATTTTGGCAATGGAAACGGGATAAGGGTATTACAACACGATCATGTGTCAAACTGTGTATCAGGTCGTGTACCTATAAGTACCTTTTCAAACAAGTTACATATCCTTAAGTTAATTTACCCTACAAGAAAGCATTGAACCATTCTTCAACATATTCAAATACATAAAAAAAAATGTGCCAAAACACAACTCAAATAATCTATCCTAAGTGTCTAACCAACCATTATGGCACCACCACAACCAATTCAAATATACAACCTAACCATACATACAAGTATATATATAAACACCAATGTGCATTTCACCATAAGTACCCTCCAAACCATACCTTTCTATCAACCTAACACATGCTTAACTTTTACCAAAGTAAATCATACATAATCTCAATCATATCATTATTTTGTTACATATTAAAAGCTTACCATATCCATGAAACCACTTAATAACAAAATTGCATATACCATAGTTATCAACTAACACTTATATCAATCATTTCGCTCAAATTCATTCATTTCCCAACCATCTCATTATCTAAGACCAACTGTAACAGCCCAATTTCAGTGAAATCGGAACAGTGGTTCGGGACCACAAATCTGAGTAAAAAATAAAAATTATTTTTATTTTATTATATGGTCCATAATATGATAGAAATTTCATGTGAAAATTTTGATAAGAAAATTTTATCGATTATGTGCTTAATTACGAGAAGGACCAAATTGCATAAAATGCAAAAGTTGAATTCTAGTAGGCTATAAGGATTAAATAGCTATGGAATTTAAAACTTAAGGTCCTTATATGGTAATTAGACCATTAAATAAAGTATGTAGATATTTTGGCAACTCATTCATGGAAATTTAGAAAAAGGCTAAGGACTAAATTGGAAAGTGAAATAATTTAATTAATTAAAAGATGATAAAAAGAAATATCATCTTATTTTATCATCTTCTTCCCCAAAAATACAAGGAAACCCTAGGAGAGAGAAGAAACTTTCATGGCCAAATTGGGAAAGTTTCCTTGGCCCGTTTTTAGTAATTTTGATATTTTTGAAATCGAGATAGCTTAATCTATCTATTTTGGGGATTAATTTGAAAAGTTATCAAAGTATGAAAATTAGGTCGTGGATGTATATGCTGAAAATTTGAAATTTATGGTAGAAAATGAAAGGTTGTTGATAGAGAAAAAAACTTTTACAAAGTTATTTTTGATGAAAACATGATTTAGGGACAAAAATGTAATGTTGTGAAATTTGATGATAAATGCTAAATTTTTATGAATACATGTGGTGTAAATTTTGTAATAGGATTTTGGTTAGGCTTGGAATGGGGAGTAAATTGCACAAATTTTATTTTCCAAGCCTAGGGACAAAATTGGAATTTATGGAAAAGTTAAGGGCAAAATGGTAATTTAGCCTAAGATGTAAATTGAGTCCACATGAATGTGAAATGTGATCAATTGATGTTAAATTTACTCCTATAGATTCAGATAGACCAAATTCGAAGTTAGAACGAGGAAAAGAGGAAAATGTCAGATTAGTAGATTTATGTACATGAACATTTGTCGAGATAAGTTCGTGTAACTAAGTTGTGTTTATTTACATGCTTGCATTGATTGTGTTTATGTAACTTGTATAAATTTCATAAATATGTGAAATGATTACATATCCGATCAAGTCCGAAAAATAAAACTGTTTAAATTAAATGATAATCCTCGATAGGTGATAAAGGATAAACGATGAGAATGTTACTTATATGCTTGAAATGAATATGGAATGTGTTTATTTAAATTATATGAATGTTGTGGATGTATGAAATAATCACATGCCCGATAATACTTGAGAAAAATGTTTAACCGGATGGATAAAATGGAAAATTGATGGATATGTGATTTCCCGAAATGAATGAGGTCCTGCATTTATTACTGATGGGATTTAGTTCGGACGAGTAATCCTATTGACCTCATTACAGAAAGGATTTAACCTGGACGGGTAATCCAGATCAATCTCCTTAGAGCATATGTCATAAAAAGGATTTAGCCTAGACTGGTAATCCTGTTGTATACATATGTGGCTCAAGAGTGTACTATCTGATATAGTACCTTATGGGTACCATTGGACATGATTTGACGGATCCTGATTCGTACACCTCGAGTGTATTACCTACGTATCAATTGATATTTTGAATGAATTCAACGGGTGACAATTCCAAACATGAGAATATATGAATGACAAAATGAGTTATTACACGTATCTGTCTAAAATACAAGAAAATGATGATACATGACAAATGATATATGAAAACTTGAGATGATGATATTTGTACATGGACTTTATTTGATGAATATATTTTCATTCTTGATTATGGACTTGTACATCTTGAGTGTACTAATCGTGATCTTGATATACCGAGTAATATGAGTAAAGTTCTAATATGAAATGATCTGAACTCGAAATGAACTAGTATGAAATTTTACTTGTAATAATGAGATGAATTATGGATGTTGAATGAATACATGTTGTGGAAAACATATGTGCTTGGAAACTTGATTGTTGTTGAGCCCATATTTGTTTTGATGTCATTAATAAGGGCAATGAGGATATGTGTAGGGCTTGAGGTCAAATTGATTGAATATGCCTTACATAGTTACCTCGAAATAGAATGAACGGTAAGTTAAGTACCATGTTATACGAACTTACTAAGCATTTTATGCTTACTTAGTTTTATTTCCCTATTTTAGAGTAAATCGGAAGCTCATTGGATTGGAAGCTTGGCGGAGATCACTCACACTATCCATCAGCCCATGTCGGCATAATATGGTAAAGCAATTATGGTTATAATGTCATGTATAGGTTATATTGGCCATACTGGCATGCAAATGATAATGATGTTTGTAACCTAGCCACTGGAATGACTAGTAATTGCATGTTTTGATGTACTTGTAATATCATAATATGGTAGTTTCAAAATGTTAAGTAGTTGATCAAATTATGTCTAACATGTGGACTAAACTCAAGTAAGACTGTGAACATGTATGCACGTAATGATGTGCCATATGTATGATGGAATTTGCTAAATTTGAATGCTTGAATTGGTTGGTTTATGGATGTGAGTTTAAGTGCAGGTCATTGGTGTAAATTTGGGTGAAAAATGAAGCTAGAAATGGCTTTATTTTGTCCACACGGGCAGACACACGGGCGTGTGTCTAGACCGTGTGTGACACACGACCGGGTACTTGGGCGTGTAGTTAGGCTGTATATCCCTTGCACCTTGAATTCAAGAAAACAGAATGCTCAGGAGCACAAGGGTAGAGACACAAGCGTGTATCTCAACTGTGTGTGCTACACAGCTTAGAACACGGGCGTGTGTCTTGGTCGTATGAAGCCTGCACCTAATTTTGAATTGAATTAATTAACCACACGGCCTAGCACACGGGCGTGTGGCATGACCGTGTGCACAAGCCAGAGAGTTACACGAGGTTGAACACGACCTGTAGCACGGGTGTGTCCTGTAACACCCCTAACCTATACTCGTTGCCGAAACAGGGTTTTAGAGCATTACCAGAACATTCAGAATATCATTCCATTAATCTACGTAAATTACTATTCATTTACTGAGATCATCCATAACGTCCCTTGATCGGGCCCTCGAGGCCTAATACGAGCATTAGAATCGAATCGGGACCTCTAAGAATTTTTCACGTAATTACAAAATTTTTCCAAGGTACAGGGCTCACACGCCGCGTGGTCCAAAGGGCCCGTGTGACCCTAGGACACGCCAGTGTTGGAGGTCGTGTTCAACCCCATGTAACTCTCTGACTTGCACACACAGCCATGCCACACGCCTCTATTCTAGGCTGTGTGGCACACACGGCTGAGACACATGCCCGTGTCTCTGCCCGTGTGCCCAATTCTGAGCAATCTATTTCTCAAAATTAAGGTGCAGAGGACACATGGCCTAACCACCTGCCCATGTTACCAGGCTGTGTGTCACACACGGTCTAGACAAAAGCCCGTGTGGACAAAATGAAGCCATTTCTAGCTTCATCTCCACCCAAAATTTCACCCAAGACCTGCACTTGAAACACACATCCAAAACCAACCAATTCGAGCATTTAAATTGGGGAATCCTCATCATTTAAAAAGGCACATCACTACATGCATATGTGTTTATAAGCTTACCTTGGAATAACTTAAGCAATAGCAACATTTGATCACATATACATAACATATCACATATGAATATATCATCATAACCTACTTAATCATACCAAAATAAACCATTACTAGCCATTCCAATGGCTAGGTTACAAAACATCATTTTCAAGCCACTATTGGCCAAGTTGTCCTATACATGCCATTATACCCAAATGATTTTACTAAGTATACCCAAAATGACTAGTTGATAGTGTGACGATGCTCTAGTGTCTCCAGCCCTCGCGAGCTTTCGAGCACTATAAAATAGGGGAAATAAAACAGAGTAAGCATTACATGCTTAGTATGTTCGTATAACAGAAACTAGACTTACCAATCTTGCTTATTAAATCTAGGCATACAACGCTATGTTTCCATCCATTTGGCTAAATTGCCTAATCACATGCATTCAATCAAACATGTTAGTCACCAAAATCTTCATATCAATCAAGTAACATAGATGAGCTCATCAAGCAATATTCCTTCAAGTCATTATCACATCATCTCAAGATTTTCATGCCATGTCAAGAGTTTTGTGTCCGTTGAATCATTGAATTCGATGGATGCTTAAGTAGTACAGTCGAAGTGTACGATTCAATAATCCATCAATTTCATATTCAAGGGTACCCATTAGGGCACTTAAGCAAGAAACACTCTCTTGAGCCACATATCGTACAACAGGATTACCAATCTAGGCTAAATTCTTTATATAACGTAAGCTTAGAGGAGCTCGATTAAGATTACCAGTCTAGGCTAAACCCTAATCATAACGTATGCTCGAGAGGTATTATATCGAGATTACCCGTCTGGGCTAAATCCTTTATATATAAAGGTCAATAGGATTATTCGACTGAGCTAAATCCTGTCCGCAACAAATGCAGGACTTTATTAGTTTTGGGAAAGCGCATATAATCATCAGAATTCAACATTCAGTCGGGACTTAACCCTTTATCACCATTTCTAACATGTATCAAATTTTCCATTATAGTGTACTAGTAAAGCACATCAATGTAAATCACATTACATACAAACACAACATTCAGTTAACATAAGTACATGCTCGATTAAGTTACACGAACTTACCTCGACACTTGTTCGCGTAAAAAGTCTACTAATCCGGAACCTTTTCTTTCTCTCGATCTAACCTCGAATTAGTGTTTTTCAGATCTATATAAATGATTTTAACCATCAATTTCACACATTTCATATTTAAATGGACTCAATTTACGTCCTAGGCAAAATTACCATTTGCCCCTAGCTTTTTCATCAATTCTAATTTTGTCCCTAGGCTCGGAAAATGAAACTTATGCAAATTACCCCCTATTCCAAGCCTAACCAAAGCCTCATTACAAATTTTTCAGCACATGTATTCATAAAACTTTAGAATTTTTCATCAAATTTTACAACTTTTCATTTTAGTCCCTAAATCATGTTTTCATCAAAAATCACTTTGTAAAAGTTGTTTATCTATCAATAATCTTTCATTTTCTACCATAAATTTCTAATTTCCAGCATATACATCCATGACCCATTTTCAGACCTTGATAACTTTACAAATTAATTCCTCAAATAGAGAGATTAAGTTATCCCGGTTTCAAAAATACCAAAA
Organism: Gossypium anomalum; assembly: GCA_025698475.1. NCBI lineage: Eukaryota > Viridiplantae > Streptophyta > Magnoliopsida > Malvales > Malvaceae > Gossypium > Gossypium anomalum. The sequence goes on along the minus strand of CM046963.1, from coordinate 16,319,638 downwards.
TTACTAAAAATGAGACAAGAGAACTTACCCAATTAGGCCTTGAAAGTTTCTTTTCTCTCTCCTAGGGTTTCCATATGTTTTAGGTTGAAAATGAAATAAAATAAGATGATATCTTTTATCATCTTTTTAATTAATTTAATTAATTCACTATTTCCAATCTAGTCCTTGTCCTTTTTTCTATAATTCCATAGATGAGTCACCAAGAAAAATATACATACTTTTCTTAATGGTCCAATTACCATATAAGGACCTCTAGATTTGAATTCCATAGCTATTTAATCCTTATAGCTACTAGAATTCAACATTAACATTTTATGCGATTTAGTCCTTCTAGTAATTAAACACTTAATCGATAAAATTTTCGTTTCAAAATTTTCACATGACATGCCTATTATAATACGGATCATATAATAAAATAAAAATAAACCTTATTTTCGGATCGGATTTGTGGTCCGAAAACCACCGTTCCGATTTAATTGAAAAATGGGTTGTTACAACTCTTCCCCCTTTAGGGATTTTCGTCCTCGATAATCTTACCAGTAAAAAGATTCGGGTATTACTTCCTCATAGAATCCTCCAGCTCTTAGATAGCCTCTTCAATACCGTGTCGTTGCCAAAGAACTTTTACTAAAGCTACCTTTTTATTTCTTAAGTCTTTTGTTTCTCGGGCTAAGATTTTGATTGGTTCTTCACTATATGTCATATGAGGCTGAATCTCTACCTCTGTCAGAGAGATAACATGTGAAAGATTGGATAGGTACCGTCGCAACATAGACAGATGAAAAACATTATGAAATCGGTCAAGCTCTGGTGGTAAAGCTAACTGATATGCAATCAGTCCAATTCTTTTTGTAATCTCATATGGTCCAATGAACCGTGGAATCAATTTTCCTTTGCGACCAAACTGGAGAACTTTCTTCCAAGGGGACACCTTCAAGAATACTTTGTCACAGACTTGAAATTCTATTTCTTTTTGCTTTAAATCAGATAAGACTTTTGACGATCAGGGGTTGCTTTCAAGCTCTTTCGAATTGCTTTCACTTTTTCCTCAGTCTCTCGGACCAAGTCAACTCTGTGTAACTTTTTCTCACTGAGTTCTATCCAATACAATAGGGTTCTACATTTGTGTTCATACAAGGCTTCATACGGTGCCATTCTAATACTAGACTGATAACTGTTATTATAAGCAAATTCAACCAAAGGCAAATACCTTTCCCAGTTACCTTCAAACTCAAGTATACAACACCGAAGCATATCTTCCAAGATCTGTATTACCCGTTCAGATTGACCATCTATCTAGGGATGAAATGCAGTGCTAAAGTGTAACTGAGTACCCAGAGCTTCTTGCAATTTATCTAGAATCGAGAAGTAAACCGAGCATCTCTATCTGAAATAATGGAGACGGGCACTCCATGCAATCTGACAATATCAGAAACATATAATTCAGCCAATCTATCCAAGAAATAATCCATACATACCGGAATAAAGTGTGCAAACTTTGTCAACCGATCAACAATTACCCAAATGACATATTTCTTCTTTGGAGACAGGGGTAATCCCGCTACAAAGTCCATAGTAATTCTTTCCCATTCCCATTCCGGTATCGTAATCGACTGTAATAGTCCAGAAGGAAACTGATGTTCAGCTTTTACTTGCTGACATATCAAACATTTAGGTACAAATTTAGAAATATCTCGTTTCATTCCCGACCACTAGTACATCTATTTCAGGTCATTATACATTTTATTACTACCATGATGAATCGACATGTTACCACTGTGAGCTTCATTCAAAATTTTCTATACTAGTTCTACAATTTTCATTACACATACTCTACCTCTAAGTAATAAACAACCATCAGTCCTGATCTGAAATTCTGAGTCAGGAGTCAATTCATTTTGTACCCGTTTGACTTGCAACTTATTATCATTTTTCTGAGCTTTAGAGATCTATTGCAAAGACATCGGTCTAGCTTTTAACTAAGCTATGAGTGAACCATCATCAGACAATGATAATCGGGTGTTCATTGCTCACAAAGTATACAGAGATTTTCTGCTCAAAGCATCTGCCACTACATTGGCTTTTCCCGGATGGTAGTCAATAACAAGATCATAATCTTTCAATAACTCAAGCCATCTGAGTTGTCTCAAATTCATATCTTTCTGTAACATCAAGTATTTCAGACTTTTATGATTAGTGAATATGTGACATTTTCTCCAAATAAGTAATGTCGCCAAATTTTCAATGCAAACATTATGGCCGCCAATTCGAGATCCTGTGTGGGTAGGTCTTTTCATGTGGCTTTAGCTATCGTGAAGCATAGGCTACTACTTTACCACCTTGCATCAAAACACAGCCTAAACCATTTAATGACACATCACTATAAACTGTAAATTCTTTACTCGATTCTGGCTGGACTAACATAGGTGCTTCTGCCAATAAAGCTTTTAATCTATCAAAACTCAGCTGACATTTATCAGTCCACTCGAACTTTACATCTTTTTGCAACAGACGGGTCATCGGGGAAGCTATCATTGAAAAACCTTTTACAAATCTCTGATAATAACCAGCTAGTCCTAGAATACGTTAGACTTCAGACACATTCTTCGGTGGCTTCCAATTAACAATGGCTGAAATTTTATTCGGGTCTAGTCTGACACCTTCAGTAGATACTATATGCCCAAGAAAACTAACTTCTCGTAACCAAAATTCACATTTTCTAAATTTAGCATACAATTGTTTCTCTCGTAGAGTTTGCAACACTATTCTCATATGCTTAGCATACTCATTTTCATTCCGAAAGTAAACCAAAATATCATCTATAAATACCACCACAAAACTATCTAAATACAAACTAAAAGTTCTGTTCATCAAATCTATAAACACTGCAGGTACATTTGTCAAGCCAAATGGCATCACAAGAAACTCATAGTGTCCATACCTGGTTCTAAAAGCTGTCTTTGATACATCTGATTCTTTTACCCGTAGTTGATAATAACCAAAACGGAGATCAATCTTCGAAAATAGAGTGACTTATTTTAACTGGTCAAACAAGTCATCGATTCAAGGCTATGGATACTTGTTCTTTATTGTAACTTTGTTGAGCTATCTGTCAATCAACTCTTGCAATTATACTTTCAGCTCTTTCAATTCAGTAGGAGCCATTCTGTAAGGTGTTATGGATATAGGTGTTGTACCTGGAACAAGATCTATAGAGAATTCCACCTCTCTCTACAGTAGTAAACCATGTAATTCTTCTGAGAATATATTAGGAAATTCACATACTACCGGCCCTAACTGGATCTTTGACTCAGATACTTTAGTATCTAACACATATGCAAGGTAAGCATTATAACCCTTTCGAACATATTTCTGTGCTGATATTGCTGAAATCACATTAGGTAATCCATCCAGTTTATCAGTTTCAACATGAAGTAATTCACCATTCTCACATTTCAGTACAATATATTTCTGTTTACAATTCACCACTGCATCATATCGGGTTAACCAATCTATTCCCAAAATCACATAAAATTTCATCAAATGGAAATAACATCAAGTCAGCTAAAAAGCAATAACCTTTTACCATCCACAGTCAGTTCTTACAGACTTTATCCACCATAACACACTGGCCAGGGGGTTTGAAACTTTAACCACAAATTCAGTGAATTTGACAGGTAAATTTTTAAAAGACACTAGGCTCGTGCATATGTATGAATGTGTGGAACCAGGATCAATCAATGTAGTAATATCAGTGTTAAGTAGAGAACATGTACCAGTAATAACGTCTAGTGGAGAGGCATCTTCTCTAGCACGAATAGCATATGTCCTTGCAGGTGCTCGTGCCTTTGATCTAACTATTGTATCCTTGGTAGTACCTCGACTACCACCAACATTGTCGGGATGGCGGGGTGGTCTGCTCCTCGAGACAGGATTACTTGGCTTTGGAGCTGGTTCTATCTCCTTTTCAACTTTTTCTTGACAATCTCTGAGAAAATGCTAAAGTGAACCACATCTGAAACAAGCTCCACTTCTAGACCGACATTCCCCATGATGAAATTTCTTACAATGTTTACATTTTTATTTGGGATCACCAACAGTACCCACACTGGTCACAGATGGAGATGAAGACCTCGGGTTAGAATGTTGAGAGCCCCGCTCTCTTCCAGAATATCTCGTAGAAGTGGTCACACAATCATAATACTTCTTTAATTTCTTAGAAGCAAATGATTGTGACATATTCATGGATCTTTTTCCAAAAATTTGAGCCTTTCTTTCGACTTGTCTCTTTTCTTTACTCAATTCCTTAGCTTTGTGGGCTCGATTAGCTAACACTATAAATTTCCTTATCTCGACAATTCCAATCAACAATTTGATGTTTTCATTTAAACCTTCTTCAAAGCGTTAACATATTTTAGTCTCAGTTTGGACCCATTCCTTAGCATTCTTGCTCAACCAAATAAATTCTCGTTCATATTCGGATACAGTCATCTTTCCTTGTTTGAGCTCTAGAAATTCTTTCTTTTTCTGATCCATAAACCTCTAACTCACATACTTCTTCCTGAATTCAGCTTGGAAGAATTCCCATGTAACATTCTCTCTCAGTACCACTGAAGTTATGGTATTCTACCAATGATAAGCTGTATATTTCAATAGGGATACTGCACATTTCAAACATTCGGCAGGTGTGCAAGACAATTCATCAAAAACCCAGATAGTATTTTCTAACCAAAACTCAGCCCTTTCCGGATCATCATCTGTGGTAGCTCTAAATTCTTCCACCCCATGTTTGCGTATTTTATCTATCAGAGGTTTACCAATTCTAACAGGTTCGGCACTCTGTGGTACCTTAGGAATTGGTTGGAGAGCAGGTGGGGGAGGTCGTTGTACAACAGGGTTTGTTCTCAAGTACTGTCTAAACCACTCATTCATCATTTGAAAGAAGGCTTGTTTTGCCTCCTCACTTCACCCTCAGACACGGGCCTTTCACTACTAGATGCTGATGCAACTCTTTGAATTCAAGGTGAAACATTACTCTCAACTTCCTCGGATTCAGGTCTAGCTCGGTTGGATGAATTACTATATGAAAAACACATTGAAACTGATCAGGAGTCATCACACTATCAAAATTTATATAATGGCATGTATAGCCAAACTTATGCTTACTATGTCAAATCCAAGAATTGGCTAAACCGTAGCTCCGATACCACTAAATGTAACACCCTTAACCCATGCCCGTCGCTAGAATAGGGTTTCAGAGCATTACCAGAACATTCAGAACATTATTCTATTAATCTACGTAAATTGATATTCATTTACCGAGGTCATCCATAATGTCCCTTGATCGGGCCCTCGAGGCCCAATACGAGCATTAGAATTGAATCAGGACTTAATCGCGACCTCTAAGAACTTTTTGCGAAATTACAAAATTTTTCCAAGGTGCAGGGCTAACACGCTCGTGTGGTCCAAGGGACATGCCCGTGTTGGAGGCCATGTTCGACCCCGTGTAACTCTCTAACTTGCACACATAGCCATGCCACACGCCTGTGTTCTAGGCCGTATGGCACACACGGCTGAGACACATGCCCGTTTCTCTACCCGTGTGCCCAATTTTAAGCATTCTGTTTCTCAAAATTAAGGTGTAAGGGACACATGGCCTAATCACATGCCCATGTTACCAGGCCATGCGTCACACACGGTCTAGAAAAAGGCCCGTGTGTCTGTCCATGTGGACAAAATGAAGCCATTTCTAGTTTCATTTCCCACCCAAAATTTCACCCAAGACCTGCACTTGAAACACACATCCAAAACCAACCAATTCGAGCGTTTAAATTGGGCAATCCTCATCATTCAAGAAGGCATATCACTACATGCATATGTGTTTATAAGCTACCCTTGGAATAACTTAAGTAATAGCAACATTTGATCACATATACATAACAGATCACATATGAATATATCATCATAACCTACTTAATCATACCAAAATAAACCATTACTAGCCATTCCAATGACTAGGTTACAAAACATTATTTTCAAGCCACTATTGGCCAAGTTGTCCTATACATGCCATTATACCCAAATGATTTTACTAAGTATACCCAAAATGACTAGTTGATTGTGTGACGATGCTCTAGTGATCTCTAACCCTCGCGAGCTTCCGAACACTATAAAACAGGGGAAAATAAAGTGGAGTAAGCATTACATGCTTAGTAAGTTTGTATAACAGAAACTAAACTTACCAATACAATGTTATGTTTCCATCCATTTAGCTAAATTGCCTAATCACATACATTCAATTAAACATGTTAGTCACCAAAATATTCATATCAATCAAGTAACATAGATGAGCTCATCAAGAAATATTCCTTCAAGTCATTATCATATCATCTCAAGATTTTCATGCCATGCCAAGAGTTTTATGTCTGTTAAATCATCGAATCCCAATGGATGCTTAAGTAGTACACCCAAAGTTTTTGATTGAATAATCTGTCAATTTCATATTCAAGGGTACCCATTAGGGCACTTAAGCAAGAAACACTCTCTCGAGCCACTTATCCTACAACAGGATTACCAGTCCAGGCTAAATCCTTTATATAATGTAAGCTTAGAGGAGCTCGATTAGGATTACCAGTCCAGGCTAAACCTTAATCATAACGTATGCTCGGGAGGTATTATATCGGGATTACCAGTCCAGGCTAAATCCTTTATATATCAAGGTCAATGGGATTACTCATTCGAGCCAAATCCCAACCACAACAAATGCAAGACTTTATTAGTTTCAGGGAAGCGCATATAATCATCGAAATTCAACATTCAATCGGGACTTAACCCCTTTATCACCATTTCTAGCATGTATCAAATTTTCCATCATAGTATACAAGTAAAGCACATCAATGTAAATCACATTACATAAAAACACAACATTCAGTTAACATAATTACATGCCCGATTAAGTTACATGAACTTACTTCGACACTTGTTTACGTAAAAAGTCTACTAATGCGGAAACTTTTCTTTCCCTCAATCTAACCTCGAATATGTGTTGTCTGAATCTATATAAATGAGTTTAACCATCAATTTCACACATTTCATATTTAAATGGACTCAATTTCCGTCCTAGGCAAAATTACCATTTTGCCTCTAACTTTTCCATAAATTTTGATTTTGTCCCTAGGCCCAGAAAATGAAACTTATGCAAATTACCTCCTATTCCAAGCCTAACCAAAGCCCCATTACAATTTTCCAGCACATGTGTTCATAAAATTTTAGAATTTTTCATCAAATTTTACAACTTGTAATTTTAGTCCCCAAATCTTTTCATCAAAAATCACTTTGTAAAAGTTGTTTATCTATCAATAATCCTTCATTTTCTACCATAAATTTCTAATTTCTAGCTTATACATCCATGAGCCATTTTCATACCTTGATAACTTTACAAATTAATCCCTCAAATAGAGAGATTAAGCTATCCCGATTTTGAAAATACCAAAATTATTAAAAACGGGACAAGAGAACTTACCCAATTAGGCCTTGAAAGTTTCTTGTCTCTCTCTTAGGGTTTCCATGTGTTTTAGGTTGAAGATGACATAAACTAAGATGATATCTTTTATCATCTTTTTAATTAATTTAATTATTTTGCTATTTCCAATCTAGTCCTTGCCCTTTTTCTATAATTCTGTGGATGAGTCACCAAGAAAAATCTACATACTTTTCTTAATGGTCTAATTACCATATGATGACCTCTAGATTTGAATTCCATAGCTATTTAATCCTTATAGCTACTAGAATTCAACTTTCACATTTTATGTGATTTAGTCCTTCTCGTAATTAAACAATTAATCGATAAAGTTTTCGTTTCAAAATTTTCAGACGACATGCCTATTATAATACAGATCATATAATGAAATAAAAATAAACCTTATTTTCGAATCATGTAACACCCCAAACCCGACCTAGAAGTTTAGACCAAACTCAGGATGCTAGATTGATCATGGGAGAATTTTACAAAACCAGTCGACCTTAATTTCATTTTCGAAAACCATTCGTATCTTTACGGACCAAAAAAATTTAATCGTTAAAAGTCCTTCCGATAAAGTTGCCGTTAAGTATGATAAATAACCAGTATAAATGTATGAATGAAAAATCTAAAGTGGAAACTATACCACAGTCTTATAAAATCTTACTGTTCAGCATTTAACTGAATAATAAAGTCGTAATAGAAAACAAAATCTGACATTCATTGCGCTGAAAATGTCCGAGACCTCCGCCTACTGAGTTCAGCATCTAAAATTCTAAAATGTACCTGAGAAGGGGATACAGAAGAGGGGCTGAGTTACTTGAGCTCCATGTGAGTTCAAAACCAACTACTATAGAATCAGAAACAGAAAACCCGTAACAGTTCAGAAGCAGAACATACTTACAGAATCAGACGGTAACTTTGAGAAAGAAGTCTCAGTCAGATAATCACAGTTCACAAAAGAGTCACTAGTTCTATTTAGTTTGTTAGATATAATTGGAGTTAAAATGTATGTAGAACCACAAAAGTAGTTTTTTAGTCAAACAGAACAATCAGATATTCTAGCACATAGAAAAGTCAAACAGATGCTTATGAATGCAATTGAGTTATAAAACCCACCCATCCAACCAACACACCACTCAGTCCCTCATCACTCTACATGAGAGCTATTAGAGCTCATCCAACCAATCACACCACATAGGACCTCGTAAAGCCCATCCATCCCTGCACTCCAATAATGTCCACGGCCCTCTGGGTATTAGGGCCTATCAGTAAGCTGTACAGTGCCATACGGAAAACCACTAACAGCATAGTCCACGACCCTCAGGGTATTAGGAGCTATCGAGTAGCAGTCAGACGGTGCCATGCGGTAAACCAAGGGCTGAGACATGCAATATGAGTGCGCCGGATCGATAGTGATGATACGCAATGAAGTCGACGTATAAGCTGATAAATGCAATACGGTAAACCTCTATACTAGTAAAGTGCAGTTAAACTGCCAGATAAGATAAGTACACACAGCAAGGCTGACGTATGCACTATATAGTACAATGCGGTAACCCACTGACAGCATAGTCCACAACCCTCAGGGTATTAGGACTGCCCACAACCCTCTGGGTATTAGGGGCTAACAACCAACAGATCAGTTGCCAGTTCAGTTCAGTCTCAGTCTTCCTTCTCTTCACAATCCCACCCAAAAGCATTATATGCATATGTATGTGCGCAAACAGTTGAACATAATCGGAATACAAGATTACAAACAGTCATTCACATCCAGTTAGTCAAATTCAGATAGGGGTATACTCAATTACGCAGATTCAGATTCAATGGCTATGTAAGCTCACTGAACAGTGACACCTATTCAGACAATCGAACAGAAGCATATTGCGCACACACCCTCCGTCAGTCGAGTTCAGAAGTAAACATATTACCCAACCAATCACAAATCTCACCTAAACCGAAGTCAGAATAGAGTCATAATTACCCATACTAAAGCTTAGCCAAGGTTTGAAACACACAACGTTACAAGTACGCTTCAATTGACCTAGAACCAAAATCTAGAAAGATAGGGCCACAGGCTTGTGTACTCCGGCTGTGTGAAGCAGACTAGGCTGTGTGGGGGTCCAAACGCTCGTGTGAGGGGTAACACACGGCTGTGTCATAGAGGCACACGCTCGTGGTATGTAGAGATATGGCCGTGTGAACAGGCTGTGTAACTCACTTCCCAATGAGCAGACACGGTCGTGTGAGGGCCTCACATGCCTGTGTGCCACCAGAAAAAGCCGTGTGTTCTAAAACACATGCCTGTGTGGGATCCCTAAATCCCCAAATCAGCCACACGGCCATATGGCCAGGCCGTGTGACACCAAATCTCTGAAAGCCTAATTCTCAGACCCACATGCCCGTGTGCCCAGGGGACATAGCCATGTGAAAATTGACAAAATCCCCAAACTAGCTACACAGCCGTGTGGCACCCAATTTAGCCTGAAAACCCTAACGCCCAACTTCACATGGCGATGTGGGTCAGCACACGCCCATGTTGCCGTCGGAGTGGTCACGAAACCAGCCTAAAATAGCCCCAAAACCACTGTTTCAGTCACAAGATCTGTCTCTAACCTTTGCCCTATCAACATATATCAAAAAGTGACAATTTCCCATCACTTCGTCGACTAAAAACCCAAAACCAATAGTTTAGCCTACAGTCAAGAAAAGCCGAACATAAATCTTGCAAAAATAAATAAAACAGTGTAGTAAAAGTTTGAATCACACGCTTGAATCGATGACAAAGAAGATGACAATTAAGAAGAAATCCCCGATGCCAAAAACCAAAACCGATCTTCGAGTAATTTTCCAAAAGCGAAAAGAAAATCAAAAAGAGTAGAGATGTAGCAGAACATGAAAACGGGGAAACTCAAAAAATAAAAATAAACTTCTCCCTTAAAACACATAATTTAATAATTATAAATGATTATAATTATTAAATTAAAAAAAAAACAAATTAAGAAGGCTCTTCAAAAATGCGTACCCCAAGGCTCGAACCCAGAACCTTGAGCTTCTCTACACACAACCAAACCACCAAACTAGCAGGCCCATTCTTCCACTAAATTGCACGGCTAAACACATATGTGTAGCCTCCTCACTGTTCCTATGCTCAAATCCCAAAACTTCTAGGCCTAAAATTTGGGGCATTACAGATCAGATTTGTGGTCCTGAAACCACTGTTTTGATTTTATTGAAAAATGGGTTGTTACATGTCCCTTGGACCACACGGGCGTGTGAGCCCTGCACCTTGGAAAAATTTTGAAATTTCACGAAAAATTCCTAGATTTCTCGATTAAGTCTCGACTCGACTCTAATGCTCGTATTGTGCCTCGAAGGTACAATTAAAGGACGTTTTAAATAATCTTGGTTAATGAATAGTAATTTGCATAAATTATTTGTAAAATTTTTTGAAAGTTTCGGTAATGCTCTATAACCCTATTTTAGCGACAGATACAAGTTAGGGGTGTTACATTTAGTGGCATTAGAGCTACAGTTTAGTCAGTTCTCGGGCTAGACGTAGCATATGTGGAGTCTAGAAATACATGCCATTATATAACCTGTGATAGTGTGATATTTCCCAACTCTAATGAAAATTATTTTGCAAATAGACAGAGATGTTTTCCAGCTGAGCTAATTCTAATATTACTGAAAGTGATACCCACTTGACTGAGTAAAAATGTTGCTTATGATAAAAGGGGACTTGTGAAGGTATGAAATAAATGTTTTATGGTAAACATGTTAATAATACATGTTAAGTGATATGTGTGTATTTATGAAAGTTAAATTTTGAGGCTTACGATCTCCACCCCCTTACTAGTACAATTTTATACGATGAAATTCATAAGATTTATATGGATTAAGCTCATAAGTGTGAAAGAAGAGTACAAAGGCTGAATGATTAATAATGTAGTCAAAATTGAGAATGGGTTAGTAAGTAAAGAAGGTATTAAAAGAGATATCAGATTTTTCTGAATATGAGATGTCATTGTTAAGGAAGAAGTTATTCATGAGTAAATAACTTATCCATATATGATATTTACAGAATGGATTAGTCAAAAATTCGTTCGAATTGACTCATCAAGTGAACTAAATAATGTAAGATTATTGATGACTTTATTAGTTAGTGGAATAGTGATGAAATTGCACAGATATTTGAATGTAGCTGTTGTAATCAGGGATATTACAGTAATATCTGTTGAGAGATATGGTTACAATAACTGCTATTTCTATATCATGGATCAATTCTTGACTTTGTTCATTGTACACATTATATATAGAGAGAGCTTGCATAACTACTCTTCAACAATTTGCAAGTTATATCAATAACTTTAGTTGCTAACTAACTAACTGCTTGAGCTAGAATATTTGAACTCTATCATGCACCCATCTTCCTGACAAGTAAGACTCGAAGAAGATGTCGAAATCGAGTAAAAAACGTCACTGACAGTGGCTTGGTGAAAACATCAACCACTTGATCACAAGCGGGAACCTCACCAACCAAAAGAGAACCATCCGCAACTTTCTAATGTACAAAAACCATATCTAGCTCTACATGCTTGAACTTAGAGTGTAAGACAGGATTGGCTACAATGGCAACTGCACTAGAGCTATCATACCAAACATTTGGAGTATCATCAGACTTAATTTGTAGTTCTTAAAGCAACGAAATCAACCAGGTAACCTCACTTGTGGCCGCAGTAAGGCTCTTGTATTCTGCCTCAGTCGTGGACCGAGACACCACTTGCTGCTTTTTAGAGCACCACTACACAGGAGTTTGACCAAAGTATACACAGTATCTAGATGTTGAATGTCGATCATTAAAATCTAATCCCCAATTGGCATCGACATATTCAACCAATGACAATAGAGCAGACGAACGAAAAACTATCCCAAAGTTAAGAGTGCCACACAGATACCGCAAAATGCATTTTAGTGCCACCATATATGCAGTAGTAGGATTATGCATGAACTGATAGACCCAATTTACTGCATAGGCAATATCGGGCCTAGTCAGAACAACATACTGGAGGGCACTCACAAGGCTCTTGTACTCAGTGGGATCCTCTAAACGCTCCCCATCATCCTTAGACATGGTAGACGAGCTGGCTATCGGTGTATGAACACTCTTTGCCGTGGTCATAGAACAGCAATCAAGAATGTCACGGATATACTTCCTTTGAAAAAGGTGGAGACAACCGGAGGATCGAGTAACCTCTATCCCAAGAAAATAGTGAAGATCACACATATCCTTAAGCGAGAACTCACTATTTAACAACTGAACAAACCAATCTATAGAGGTAGACAAATTGCCAGTGATTATAATATCATCTACATACACAAGAACATTAAGAGTGGAGCCAGATATTACCTGAACAAACAGAGATGCATCAGATTTTGAGACAACGAAGCCAACCGAGACAAGAGACTATTTTAGTTTCTCAAACCAGGTACGAAGAGCCTGATGAAGACCATACAAAGATTTCTTCAAATGCTATACAAAGGGTTTACCATCTGAATCACACTGTTCATATCCCAGAGGTTGATGCATGAAAACCTCAGTATCAAGATCGCCATTTAAAAATGCATTGTTCACATCAACCTGCCTCAGTTGCCACCCTTTCGAGACGGTAATTGAAAAAATAACCCGAATAGTAGGATGTTTTACTACTGGACTAAACGTTTCCTTGAAATCGCACCCAAGGACTTGAGAGCATCCTTTTGCAACTAGCCTAGCCTTTCGTCGGGCAATAGTACCATTAGGATTTTTCTTGATCTTTAAAAGCCACTTACACCCTATGACCTTCCAATTAGGTGGTTGCGAAACAAGATCCCATGTAGAATTACAAACCAGGGCATCATATTCAGCCTGAGTTACCGCACGCCACTCGGAAGTAGAGAACGCTTCCTCAATTATAGAGGGTTCCATAGGTTCAACAGTCATGGCTTTGGGTTTAAAAATACCAACCTTCGATCGAGTCACCATCGGGTGAGTATTGGTTATGGGCATAACATCCGCCTAACCATCAGAAGTAGACTCAGGACCTTTATTAGACTTGGTCCTAACATCACTAGGCATAGGAGAACTACGTGGTTCTCGGTCAGGCCCAACCCCAGGCTGAGTTGCGGTAAGAGTAGAAATTACTGGGCAAACAATTGATTAAGAAAGTGATGGAGACGGTTGAGCAGATGGGGCTCGGTAAGCCAAGAAGAAACATTCGAACTAGTGGAACGAACGTTGAGATAGACTAACTATGACCCGACAGACTCCCCTCAGGAGCAGACTCAGTTGAGAGAAATCAATTCTCATCAAACATAGCATGCCGTGAGACAACAATCTTACCAGTCGGTAGAAGACACTGGTACCCCCTTTTGTTGGGCACTATAACCTAAGAAGGTAGATGGTTGAGAACAAAACTCCAACTTATGTGCCATAAACAGACGTAAATAAAGAAAGCAACAACACCTGAACACTCTCAGATGATCGTAAGTGGGTCCGTATCCATAAAGAGCCTTAAACGGAGTTTGTCATTTTAGAATTGAAATGGGAAGTCCATTGATGAGGTAAACCTCATGGTAAAACGCATAGCCCCAGTATTACATAGATAGATTCGCTTGAGCCAAAAGGGTGATGCCCATATCAACAATGTGGCAATGCTTGCGCTCAGCCACTCTATTTTGTTCGGAAGTATGTAGACACATCAATCGATGAACTATCCCTTGCGAAGCTAGGATAGATGTGAAAGCTCGATACTCTCTACCCCAATCACTCTGAAACTATTTAATAGTCTTTCCAAACGAAGTCTTAACAAGTTGCTGAAGCTGAAAAAACACTGCACAGCTTGAGATTTTTGGCGAAGCAGATAGATCCATGTATATCGAGTGTATACATCAATAAACGATACATAATACCAATTATTTCTTCATGTAAAAGATGCAGGACCCCAGAGATCAGAGACAACCAAGGTAAAAGTATCACTATATTCTGTAGTGGAAACAGGAAATGGCAGTTTATGTGACTTCCCTTTTTGACATGCAGTACATATAGCATCAAGACAGTATTTATTCGAGGCAATACTACATTTGTCTAACACAGTTTTAACAACACTAGCAGATGGGTGACCCAAACGTTTATGCCATAAAGAAAAAACATTACTATCCTTGGATGTATTCTGGAGCACAGAGGTCGGATGTTGCCCTTCGACCGACTAGAGCTTCGACCAACTGAGTAGAATCACTGGCACAGGAAAATGGTATAGCCCATCACGACTGTGGCCCTTCAGCAAAGTTTTTTGAGTCATAATGTCCTTAATAACACAATAGGTCGAATGAAATTCAAAAAAGTACATCATTATCATTGGCAAAATTTGATACCGATAAAAGGTTCTTCCTTATTCTTGGAACACATAAAACATTAGATAAGCGCAAAAATTTAAACTGAGTGGGTAAAAAATCATGACCAACAGACGCGATTATGGCAGGTGTTCCATCAGCCATTAAGAGAGAAGACGTACCTGAATACGGGGTAGCGTCATACAAAGCCAATGGATCCCGACACATATGATTACTAGCTCCAGAGTCAAGATACCATGATGTGGTGCTAACTGGCATGGGAATATATGAGTCCGTACCATCACCATTAGATCCAATTTGCACGGTATTGATATGAGACCCGAAAAAGTCAGAGTAATCAGACGGGTGAAGATCACCTACTCGAGGAAGTCCAATGCATGGATCAGACCCAGAGTGGACACGAGCACATGGTTTAGTATGCCACGGGACTGTAACACTACCCGATTGTCCATCATGTAGCCCTACACCGAGAGAGGAATCAAGTTGAATATTATTAGAAGTAGCACTAAAAGGCAAATGTGGGGTATTTGGCCTTGTAGTCCTATGCAAAGGCCCAAAACCATGCGACCCAAAAATAAGAGGCCCAGGTGCATGTGGCAAATGTGGAGAAGGCCCAAGCGGTGTATGCGGCCTACGTGTTAGGCAATTTGGCACCCCAAAATTCAACCTGGCATAATTTGAGGCTAAAAATTCCCTTTGCCCCACGAATTGATGTTGACTAGCATCAAAATAATTTTGACCAAGGTTGTTGGTAAACTTAGGTCATCTATTTGACTAAGAGAACCAGTCTTCTCCCACAACAACAGGTTGCGAACCAGGAGTCGGCTCTACAATTGGGCCTTCAAGATACGACGCCGGAACCACCACCGGTGTGGAATCGTTGCGATGATACCAGTAATAGCACTGTTGAGCGACATGGTTGAAGCGTACACAAATCTGGCACTGGAGACGCAGCCGAGTGCTCATTCCATGGACATGGGAATACGAGCGGCCGCCACGAGTAGAGTCATCTGTCGTCTGCGATGGAGAACTTTCCACTAGATTCGCTGTAAAGAAAAATTCTTGGACTGCCCGTGCTTGACGAAGTTCACACTCGAGAAGAGCGTCGACAATACGTTGAAGGGATAAGGGAGTTGGAGAGAGAGATGCTGAGGATACTACGGCATCAAATTCGAAGGGCAGACCTACAAGTAATATCTCTGTTCACTCAGCCTCAGAGATTGGAGATTCAGACGCTTCCAAAAGGGCACACAACCCTTTCACTTTCACAACATAGCTCTTAATCGAGAGAGTGCCTTTTTTGAGGGAATGTAACTCATGTCGCAATCAAGACTACTTTTCACCAGTATCGGCCGCAAAGAGCGTACCCACCGTCGTCCACACATCAAAGGTCATTTGCACGTTTATGAAGGATGAAAGGAAGGAGGGGCTAATCGTGGAAAGTAACCACGATGTAAGGAGATTGTCTTGTTGATTGAACGTCGAAAGAGTCGGATTGGCCACAAGAGCACTATCTGGTGCTTGAACGAATTGCATCGGTGCTATTATCGAGCCATCTAAGAAGCCGACCAAGTCATAACCAGCGACGATAAATCGCACTTGTTTCTACCACTGTACGAAGGTACCCTTAATGAGTTGATGAGTCGATCGCTGGTGAAAGGAGAGCATGAGGCTCCACGGATTCTAAGTCAGTAGAATGCGTGGTGGTCATGGTCGAGGATCAACGAGCGACTGATACTATGTTGAGAGGTACGGTTACAATGACTTAATAACTATGCTAAAACACTATTATGAAAATGAAGATGAAGTTGAAAATTTGGAATTACTCTATTTCTTTATCATGAATCAATTCTTGACTTTGTTCATTGTACACATTATATATAGAGAGAGCTTGCATAACTGCTCTTCAACAATTTGCTAGTTGTATCAACAACTTCAGTTGCTAACTAACTAACTGCTTGAGCTAGAATATTTGAACTCTATCAATATCTTCTGGGTACTCTATAAGTTCTGTTATTCTCAGAGGCATATGAAATTGTGCATGTTCAGATGCAATATTTATCGTATTGAAAAGCTTACTAATTATAATAGATGGAATTACAGAAAGTCTGGTTGATTCATGAGCACTATTGCTCTATTTATCTTGGGTTTTCTAATTTATCATGATTGATATAAGATTTGATGATAAGGTTCATATGATATCATTTTCTACTTCTACTGATTGAAGCCCTGAATTACGAATATGCAAGTTATATTGTCTTTATCACAGTTTTTTCTACTAAGTATGTGTGATATTACTCTTCTGAATTTTCTCTGAGATATCATCAATCTCTTTATTATGTAAACATGGGTTACTTGTGAAAGATATTCTTTAATCAGAGGTAATTACATTTATTACCGTTATAAATATTGACTCGATCATGAGGTATGGTGATAGGGATCACAGATTATAGAAACTGGGTTACTACATTGGTTATTATTGGGGTCACTTTCGGTTTTACCTCTTTTAAGTTGAGGTGCACTATTGATGTTGAAGTGTTATTTTATCTATACAGCTGAAATGTCAGTCATATTATTGCACAATTGTTTAAAATCTATCTGATGGTTGTGTCTTTGGAAAAACTCAAAGATTCAATGTTAATAATTGAAATAGCTACATTGATGACCCAGTTATTACTGAAATGAGGTAAGATTTGAATGAACCGATAAATATCAGTAAAGTTTTGACTAGTTAAAAGCTCTGTGACCGAAGTATTAATTCTGGTTCAGCCTAAATCGGGTAAGGAGTTTGTTATTACAGAGATGTATTCTTGAATGGGATTAAATTATGTTTTGATGCAGTAAGGCAAGGTAATAGCCTGTACTTTCAGACAGTTAAAAACCACATGGAAAGAATTACTCGATACATGATCTAGAATTACTGGCTATTGTTTTTGTATTGAAATTTGACAACATTACTTGTTTGGCGAAAATGTCATATATTCACCGATTATAAAAAGTTGAAGTATTTGATGTTGCAGAAAGATTTAACTTTGAGATAGCATATATGACTTGAATTGTTGAAAGATTATGATTTGACAATTGTATACCACTTGGAAAGAACGCATGTTATTACAGACATTCTGAGTAGGAAATCTTTGTATACTTTGCAAGCCATGGATACCGATTATGATTGTCTGATAATAGCTTAATTTTAGCTGAGTATACAATAGAACAGTGAAACTCAGAAAAGTGATAATGAGTTGTAAGTTAAACGGGTATAGAATGAAATAATTATTGAATAGGATAGCATATTTGAATTTGATTATTGTCTGTTATTCCGAGATAGAGCCTGTGTACTGAAGAATTTGGAACTTTTATAGAAAATTTTACATGAATGGTCACAGTAGTACTATGTCTGTTTATATGAGAAATGATCAAATACATAACGATTTGAAAAAGATATACTGGTAGCCCGGAATGAAATGTGGTATTTTTGAATATATATTTAAATGCTGGATGTATTAGTAGGATAGAGATGATACTTTCAAGATGTGTATAGCGAGTGAAAATATCGAAATGGAAATGAGACAAAGTTACCATGAATTTTATATCAGGATTATCCCTATCTATGAAAAAGAAAGATACTATTTGAGTAATTATTGACTGTTTGACAAAGCCTGCACATTCCATTCTGGAATAAGTGGATTTCACACTTGATAGATTGCTTGTATTATCTATTTTTTGAGATTGTCAGATTATATGATGTGCTAGTTTTCTGTTATGTCTGATAGAGATCTATAGTTTAAATTCTTATTCTGAAACAAGTTACAAGAAACTCTGGGTATACGGTTACATTTTAGTACCGTGTTTCATTTTCAGATGGATGATCAATCTGAACATATGATTCAGATCTTAGAAGATATGCTTCGATGTTGTGTACTTGAATTTGAAGGTAATTAAGAAAAGTATTTGCTTTGGGTTGAATTTGTTTATTATAACAGTTAACAGTCAAGTACAAAATTATACTGTACGAGGCTTTATATGGTCACAAATGTAAAACTCCGGTGTTTTGGATGGAGTTCAGTGAGAAAATATACATGTAGTAGGTTTGATTCTTTGAAACTGATGAAAGATGAAGTGATCTAAGATAGTTTAAAAGTAGTATTTGATTGTTAGAAATCCGATGTGAACTTGAAATGAAAAGAAATTGAGTTTCAGTTTGGCGACAAAATATTTTTGAAAGTTTCACCATAGAAGAAAGTTCTCCAGTTTGGCAATAAAGGCAAATCAATTCTGTGGTTTAATGGGTCATATGAGATCATTGAAAAGAATTAGACCTGTTGTCTATTGATTGGTATTATTATCAGAGTTCTACAGAATTCACAATGTTTTATGTGTATATGTGCTATGACGGTATCGATCAGACCCGTCATCTATTATTTCTCTGATAGAGATTGAAATTCAGCTTGGCATGACTGGTTGAAATCCTGGCATGTGAAGTGAAAGAAACGAAAAATATAAAGGTAGCTTTAGTAAAAGTTCTTTGACAATGATACAATATAGAGAAAGCTATCTAGGAACCAGATGGAAACATGAGAAAATAATGTCTGAATCTCTTTACTGGTAAATTTTTGAGGACGAAAATTCCTTAAGGGGGAGAGTTATAACATCTCGGAACAGTGGTTCGGGACCACAAATTCGAGCTAAAAATAAAATTTATTTTTATTTTATTATATGGTCCATAATATGATAGAAATGTCATGTGAAAATTTTGATAAGAAAATTTTATCGGTTATGTGCTTAATTACGAGAAGGACCAAATTGCATAAAATGCAAAAGTTGAATTCTAGTAGCTATAAGGAGTAAATAGCTATTGAATTCAAAACTTGAGGTCCTTATATGGTAATTAGACCATTAAATAAAGTATGTAGATATTGTGGTGACTCATCCATGGAAATTTAGAAAAAGGGCAAGGACTAAATTGGAAAGTGAAATAATTTAGTTAATTAAAGGATGATAAAAAGAAATAGCATCCTATTTTATCATCTTCTTCCCCAAAAATACATGGAAACCCTAGGAGAGAGAAGAAACTTTCATGGCCAAATTGGGTAAGTTTCCTTGGCCCGTTTTTAGTAATTTTGATATTTCTGAAACCGAGATAGCTTAATCTATCTATTTGAGGGATTAATTTGAAAAGTTATCAAAGTAGAAAATTAGGTCATGGATGTATATGCTTAAAATTTTAAATTTATGGTAGAAAATAAAAGGTTGTTGATAGATAAAAAAAAACTTTTACAAAGTAATTTTTGATGAAAACATGATTTAGGGACTAAAATGTAAAGTTGTGAAATTTGATGATAAATGCTGAATTTTTATGAATACATGTGGTGTAAATTTTGTAATGGGATTTTGGTTAGGCTTGGAATAGGGAGTAAATTGCACAAATTTTATTTTTCGAGCCTAGGGACGAAATTAGAATTTATGGAAAAGTTAGGGGCAAAATGGTAATTTAGCCTAGGATGTAAATTGAGTCCACATGAATGTGAAATGTGATAAATTGACTATAAATTTACTCGTATAGATCCGGATAGACAAATTTCAGAGTTAGAACGAGGAAAAGAGGAAAATGTCGGATTAGTAGATTTATGTTCACGAACATTTGTCGAGATAAGTTCGTGTAACTAAATTGTGTTTATTTACATCCTTGTATTGATTGTGTTTATGTAAATTGTATAAATGTCATAAATATGCGAAATGATTACATATCCGATCAAGACCGATAAATAAAAATGTTTAAATTAAATTATAATGCCCGATAGATGATAAAGGATAAACAATGAGAATGTTACTTATATGCTTGAAATGAATGTGGAATGTGTTTATTTGAATTATATGAATGTTGTAGATGTATGAAATAATCACATACCCGATAATACTTGAGAAAAATGTTTAAATATTGGTTGGATAAAATGGAAAATCGATGGATATGTGATTTCTCAAAATGAATGAGGTCTCGCATTTATTACTGACGGAATTTAACTTGGACGAGTAATCCTATTGACCTTATTACTGAAAGGACTTAGCCCAAACAGGTAATCCAGATCCAGCTCCTTAGAGTATATGTCATAAAAAGGATTTAGCCTGGACTAGTAATCCTATTGTATACATGTGTGGCTCGAGAGTGTACTCTCTAATATAGTACTTTATGGGTACCATTGGACATGATTTGATGGATCCTGGTTCGTACACCTCGAGTGTATTACCTGCGTATCCATTGATATTCTGAATGAATTCAACGGGTGACAATTCAAGACATGAGAAGATATAAATAATAAAATGAGTTATTACACGTATCCGTCTGAAATACAAGAAAATGATGATACATGACAAATGATATATGAAAACTTGAGATGATGATATATGAATTTAGTGTTTGAGGGAAATACATTACTTAACCAGTAGGCCAGATCTCATTCGTGTTTAAACTCTTACAACATTTATTTTTAAAAAAATGCGTGACACCTACTTGGGTTTGGAGCAAAATTGCACAAAATAAGAATGCGTGACACCTACTTGGGTTTGTGCACAAAATTGCACAACATATATTTATCAAATAAAGTCCATGTACAAATATCCTCAAGTTTTCATATATCATTTGTCATGTATAATCATTTTCTTGTATTTTAGACAGATATGTGTAATAACTCATTTTGTCATTCATGTCTTCTCATGTCTGGAATTGTCACCCGTTGAATTCATTTGGAATATCAATTGATACATAGGTAATACACTCGAGGTGTACGAATCAAGATCAGTCAAATCATGTCCAATGGTACCCATAAGGTACTATATCAGAGAGTACACTCTCGAGCCACACATGTATACAACAGGATTACCAGTCCAGGCTAAATCCTTTTTATGACATATGCTCTAAGGAACTTGATCTAGATTACCCATCCGGGCTAAATCCAATCTATAACATGTGCTCGAGAGGACTCATATCAAGGTTACCTGTCAGGGCTAAATCGTTTTCTGTAATAAGGTCAATAGGATTACTTGTCCGAGCTAAATCCCGTCAGCAACAAATGTAGGACCTCATTCATTTTAGGAAATCACATATCCATCGATTTTCCATTTTATTCAATCGGGATTTAAACATTTTTCTCAAGCATTATCGGCATGTGATTATTTCATACATCCACAACATTCATGTAATTCAAATAAGCACATTCCACATTCATTTCAAGCATAGAAGTAACATTCTCATCGTTTATCTTTTATCATCTATCGGGCATTATCATTTAATTTAACCATTTTTCTTTATCGGGCATGATCTGATATGTAATTATTTCACATATTTATGACATTTATACAATTTACATAAACACAATCAATGCAAGCATGTAAGTAAACACAATTTAGTTACACGAACTTACCCCGACAAAGGTTCATATACAAATATCTACTAATTCGACATTTTCCTTATTCTAACTCCGAATTTGGTCTATTCAGATCTATACAAGTAAATTTAACATCAAGTTCACACATCTCATATACATTTGGACTCAATTTACATCCTAAGCAAAATTACCATTTTGCCCCTAACTTTTCCATAAATTCTCATTTCGTCCCTAGGCTCGGAAAATAAAATTTATGCAATTTACTCCCTATTCCAAGCCTAACCAAAATCCCATTACAAAATTTACAGCACATGTATTCATAAAAATTTAGCATTTTTCTTCAATTTCACAACTTTACATTTTAGTCCCTAAATCATGTTTTCATCAAAAATCGCTTTATAAAAGTTGTTTATCTATCAACAATCTTTCATTTTCTACCATAAATTTCTAATTTTCGGCATATACTTCCATGACCCATATTTTTTACTTTGATAACTTCTCAAATTGATCCCCCAAATAGATAGATTAGACTATCTCGGTTTCAAAAATATAAAAATTACTAAAAACGGGGCTTGATTACTTACCCAAATAAGCTTGATAAGTATTCTTCCTCTCTCCTAGAGTTTCCATGGAAATATTTGGGGAAGATGATATGAAATTATTTTCTTTTTCATTTAATTAAATTGTCATTTAATAACTTTTCATCTTTCCAATTTAGTCCTTAGCCTTTTTTATTTTTCCATGGATGAGTCATACCAAAATGTCTACATACTTTATTTAATGGTCTAATTACCATCTTAAGTTATGAATTTCATAGCTATTTGATCCTTCTAGCTACTAGAATCCAACTTTTTCATTTTGTGCGATTTGGTCCTTCCCGTAATTAAACACTTAATTGATAAAATTTTCTTATCAAAATTTTCACATGACATGTCTATCATAATAGGAACTATATAATAAAATAAAAATAAATTTTATTTTTTGGCTCAGATTTGTGGTCCTGAGACCACTGTTTCGATTTCACCGAAATTGGGCTGTTACAAAACTATTATAATTTTCACGTTTCATCCCCAATACTTAAAACCGATGATAAATCATCCCAACCCAACGTTCAAATACTAAAGATTTACAGAATTTTCATGCTAAGGTTAACTTATTTTTATTTTAGTCCTGAAGCTCAAAACTAACCAAAATTCCTTTACAAAATAGTCCAATTTAACAACCAAGTTCATAAATTCATCAATTAACCTCATGAACAACTAAGAATCATTAATGGTAAGTTTCAAAACCTTTAACAGATTTACAAAATAATCCCTAGGTTAGCTAGATTAAGCCACAACGATATCAAAAACATAAACTTTACTAAAAACGGGTCAAGAAATCACTTACATGCAATAGCTTTGTGTTGGTCGAACCTCAAATCTTAACAATGGTGTTCTTTTTGTTTCTAATTTTTGGTGGTAAGCTAATGAAGATGATGATAAGTTTATTTTCTTTTGTTTATGTTTTTATTTATTTAATTACAATTTTACCTTTATTATAAACATAAAATTTAACTATTTCATAACCCTTAACCATCCACAAACGTTTATAATGGCTTAATTGCCTTATAAATCCTCTCACTCTTACCATTAAGACCTTTTAACAAATAAAAATCAATAGTGGTTAGATTTTACGTCTTTTACGATTTAGTTTTTTTCCTTAATTAACTATTCAATTGTTAAAATGACTGGACCAGGAGTTAATTTAACTCTATAATAAAATTGTAAATATTATAAAATAATATTTATTGACTTGATCATCGAAAGATAGGGGAGGTTTCAAAACCACCGTTTCCTATACCACTGAAAAATGGGATATTACAATATTAAAAAATGGTTTAATTTTCATTTTGGACCTTTGGCTAATTGTAGTTTCAGTCCTCAAGTCTTTGGTCAATTAAAAACCTATAGCGATTGGACTTTTACAATTTAGCCCATATACCATAATTAAGTAATTAATTGACAAAATTGATGGACCAAACATTAATATACTTTTATACTAACTCCGTAAATATTCATATTTAAATATTTACGGACTCATTACGAAAATGGGGTTTTAAAACCACTTTTTTCAACACCGTTGAAATCGACTTATTATAAACTTAGTATATATATATTGATTAAAGCTTAATCAATCTAACTTAATTAATGTAATCATGGCTTAATTAACTCAAACTAACCAATAATCATATTTAGTGGAAATGTCTTCATCAGCCACTATTTCTTATTTAAAAATAATTCAATAACTATAATTAAAACTCAATAGCAATTGAACTTTTTACAATTTAGTATTTGAGTTTTAATTAAGTATTTTATCTACTAAATTACTCGACCATTCCTCAATATATTGTTATATTAACTCTATAAATATTCTTATTTTATATTTACAGGCTCGATTTATAAAAATGGAGTTCTGAAATTGTATTTTTCGATACTATTGAAAATCGAGTCATTACAGGTTCTTCATAAGAGCTTTCATAAGCTTGTTTATAACCTGGATTTGATTAAATAACATGTTATAATTAAGTATTGAACGTAATGACTTGTGTAATTGTTTATTTGATATGCAAATGAAGTTGTAGTTGCTTTGGCAACGAATGTGACATCTCAAATCTCGAATCTGGTGATCGGGTTGGGTGTTACATATAAGTTTTTATAAAATTTTAAATATTTTAAAATATGTTTTACTAATTTTATAATTTTTTATAATTTATTTGAATTTTATTTTTTATAATTTTTATAAATTTTTATGATTTTCATATATTTATATCAATTTATAATTTGTTATTTTTAATAATTTTTATGAAAAAAATATAAGATTAAACTATAAGTTGTAAAATGTAAACTTTTGATTTGTCTGTCAATTTTAATGATCAGCGTGATAAAAAATACAAATTGTTACGAAAGAAACTTAATTGATTTTTTATTAAGAAAAAGAAATTAATTGAATGTGAATTTAGTAAAGGAAATTGTAAAAATAAAATAAAATAAAGAACACAAATTTTACGTGGAAACCCTTTCGGGAAAAAAACCACAGGCAGAGGAGAAGAAAATTCACTATGTCGAATTCGAATCATTACAAGAGGAATAGACTATGTCTATTTATAGGCTTGTAAAGTCATATTCTAGTAAGACTGAAACACCATATTCTAATCAATATCAAATAGATGGAATTTAATAAGGTTTAAAAAACCTTATTCTAAAATAAAATAAAAGAAGTGTAATTCTATATGGATTCTTCTTTTATTTTATTTTACCACTGTATTTTATTTAAATAAGGATTTGGGTCACTTAATTCTAACAATCTCCACCATGACACAAATTCTCAATAAACAAGTTCTTTATCGCGAACTCTCAACGAACAAGTTCTCCACCTCTTCCATAAAACCCCTTAAGGGTTTAACTTCAACAATGAACATCAACCAAGTTTAGCAATGCTCAAACTTGGTTATAGGAAGTGATTTAGTCATCATATCTGTAGGATTTTCATGAGTACTAATTTTGCTCACAACAATATCACCGCGAGCAATAATATCACGAACAAAATGATACCGAACATCAATGTGTTTTGTTCTCTCATGAAACATTTGATCTTTTTAAGAAAGATGGCACTCTGATTGTCACAAAATATGTCTTTGATTTGAAGGTCTTCATTGAGTTTACTAAAGAGTCCCTTCAACCAAATAGCTTCTTTACAAGCCTCAGTAATCGCCATGTACTCAGCTTCAGTGGTAGACAAAGTGACTATAGTTTGCAAAGTGGCTTTCTAATTGATTGCACAACCTCCGATTGTAAAGACATAACCTGTAAGAGATCTTCTTCTATCAAGGTCTCCAGCAAAATCAGCATCAACATACCCAATGACTCCATCTTCAGTTCTTCCAAACTGTAAGCAAACATCAGTAGTACCTCGTAAGTATATTAAAATCCACTGAACTGTTTTTTAGTGTTCTTTACCTGGATTCACCATATATCTGCTAACTGCACTGACTGCATATGATAAATCTGGACGTGAACAAACCATAGCATACATGAGAGATCCCACTGCACTAGAGTATGGAACATGTGACATGTACTCAATCTCATCCTCTGATTGTGGAGACAAAATCGATGAAAGTCTAAAATGGGCTGCTAAAGGAGTACTAACAGGCTTAGCATTCTGCATATTGAACCTGCAAAAAACTTTCTCAATGTACCCCTTCTGACTTAGGTACAATTTACTTGCTTTTCTATCTCTGAGAATCTCCATACCAAGTATCTTCTTTGCTAGTCCCAAATCTTTCATCTTAAATTCTTCACTTAGTTGGGCTTTGACCTTTCTTATCTCTCCTTTATCTTTTGCTGCTATCAACATGTCATCAACGTAAAGAAGTAGATACACAAAAGAACTATCACTGTTTTTCTTAAAGTAAACACAACTGTCAAAACTACTTCTTTTGAAATCATGAGAAGTCATAAAGGAATCAAACCTCTTGTACCACTGCCTTGGTGACTGTTTCAAACCGTAGAGGGACTTTTTCAGCAAGCAAACATAGTCATCTTTTTCTGAGACTATAAAACCCTCTGGTTGTTGCATGTAAATATCCTCCTCAAGTTCTCCATGCAAAAATGCAGTTTTTACATCTAACTACTCAAGCTCCAAATCATGCATAGCCACAATACCAAGCAAAGCTTGAATCGAACTATGCTTCACAACTGGGGAGAACACATCTGTGAAGTCCACTCCTGGAATTTGACTGTAACCATTTGCAACAAGCCTTTCTTTATATTTGGGCTCTTCAACTCCTAGAGTCCCTTCTTTCTTTTTGAACACCCATTTACAAAGAACAGTCTTCTTACCTTTAGGAAGTTTCACAAAATCTCATGTTTTGTTTTTGTGGAGTGATTCCATCTCCGCTTGCATAGCAAACATCCATTTTTCTGAGTCTTCACAGCTAATCGCCTCAGAATAATTAGATGGCTCTTGATTCGCATCTATATCTTCAGCCACATTTAAAGCATAAGCAACTAGATCAGCCTCAGCATACTTCTTTGGAGATTTAATTTCTATTCCAGTTCTGTTTTTGGCGATAGAGTATTGCGGCGAAGAAGCAACTCTATTCTCAATTTTTATACTGGCTTGAGGAGTCGATTCTGTATTAATCTAATGCTCCACCTGCTTTTGATTTTCTTTATTGGAAGAGTCTTTAAGAGATAAGTTAGGTAGCATAGCAGTTTCATCAAAAACAACATCTCTGCTAATCACAACTTTTCTATTTTCAGGACACCATAACTTATACCCTTTTACTCCAGCTTTATAACCAAGAAAAACACATTTAATGGATCTTGGTTCCAATTTTCCATTATCAACCTGAGCATACGCAGGACACCCAAAGATCTTTAAATCAGAATAATTAGCAGGATTACCAGACCATACCTCTTGCGGAGTCTTTTTCTCAATGGCAACGAATGGAGATCGGTTGATCAAAAAACATGCAGTAGAGGCTGCTTCTGCCCAAAAAGACTTCGGTAAGTTGGCATTTGACAATATACATCAAACCTTCTCCATGATCGTTCTGTTCATTCGTTCTACAACGCCATTTTGCTGTAGAGTATGACGAACTGTCAAGTGTCTCATGATCCCTTCTGACTTGCACAATCTATTAAACTCATCAGAACAGAACTCTAAGCTATTGTCTGTGCGGAGGTATTTTATTTGTTTTCCCTTCTGTTTTTCAATCATAATTTTCCAAGGCTTAAATGTGGAAAACACATCACTTTTCTGCTTCAGAAAGAAGGCCCAAAATTTTCTGGAAAAATCATCAATAAAGGTTAGCATATAATTAGCTCCACCTCTCGAAGGCACTCTGGATGGCCCCCACAGATCAGAATGAATATACTCCAATGTTCCCTTCGTGTTATGGATTCCTCTGGTGAATCGAACTCTCTTTTGCTTCCTAAAAACACAGTGCTCACAGAAATTTAGTTTGCAAATTCCTTACCGATCAAGAAGTCCTCTTTTGCTCAATTATACAATGCCATTCTCACTCATATGCCCTAGGCGCATATGCCAAAGTTTAGTAATATCATCATCTGACAAGGAAGAAAGCGACAATTTGCATCACGATAATAGTAGAACCCTGCAAAACATATAATTTGGCAGTCTTTCTTTGTCCTTTCATCACAACAAGGGAACCTTTGGAAATCTTTAAAACCCTACTTTCACCTGTGTATCTATACCCTTTTGAATCAAGAGTACTCAATGAAATTAAATTTCTCTTCAATTCTGGAACATGTCGCACGTCACTAAGTGTTCTGATAACTCCATCAAACGTCTTAACTTTAATTGTTCCAACACCTGCGATTGTACACGAAGCATTATTTCCCTTCAAAATAACACCTTCAGACACTGTTTCGTAAGTTATAAACCAATCCCGATAGGGACTCATATGGAAGGTGCAGCCTGAATCAAGTATCCACTCTTCGCTTACTTTAGAATCATTGACAGAAGCGACTAGAAGTTCACCATCACTGTAGTCTTCTACAACATCAGCTTCACCGAAATTTTCTGATTGTTTTCCCTTTTGATTTGCAGCCTCCCTTTTAATCTTGTTCTGTAGCTTATAGCACTCAGATTTAATGTGCCCTTTCTTCTTGCAGAAGTTACAAGTTTTACCTCTATTTGAAGACTTCGATCTACCCGTAGATTTACTGCGAGGATTCCGTTCCTGTGTCCTTCCACGATCATTATCAGCATTCTGATCTTGTCTCCCATGAGCAATTAGACTCTCTACCTGAGAGTCGGGTTTAACCACAAGATGCTTCATCTTATCATACAAGGTCAAAGATTCATAAACCTCATCAACTGTGAGAGACTCGCGGCTATATAAAATCGTGTCTCTAAAGGTTGAATAAGACGGAGACAGCGAACAAAATAGAATCAACCCTAGATCTTTCTTATCATACTGAACCTTCATGGCCTCCAAGTTTGAGAGAATTTCTTTAAACACTGTTAAGTGTTCGTGTACAGGCGCACCTTCCTCCAAACTATGAGCATAAAGACGCTGTTTCATATGCAACTTGCTTGTTAGAGTTTTCGACATACATATTTGTTCTAGCCTCTTCCATAATACAGCGGCGGTCTTCTCTTTTATCACATCCTGCAAAATTTCATTGGACAAATGCAGATGTAATTGTGTTAACGCCTTTCGATCCTTACGCTTCTTCTCTTCATCTGTTAAAGTCAAAGGCATCTTATCTATCCCTAGCAGGGCATCCTTCAGATCCATCTGCGCAAGAATTGCTTGCATCTTAATCTGCCACAACGCAAATCTGGTGTTGCGATCCAACAGCGAAATTTCATACTTCAAAGACGCCATTACCGTGATTGAGATGAACAACCCAGAAGCTGTGATACCAATTTTTGAAAATAAAATAAAATAAAGAACACACAAATTTTACGCGAAAACCCTTTCGAGAAAAAAACCACGGGTAGAGGAGAAGAAAATTCACTATGACGAATTCGAATCATTACAAGAGGAATAGACTATGTCTATTTATAGGCTTGTAAAGTCATATTCTAGTAAGACTAAAATACCTTATTCTAATCAATATCAAATAGATGGAATTTAATAAGATTTAAAAATCCTTATTCTAAAATAAAATAAAAGAACTGTAATTCTATATGGATTCTTCTTTTATTTTATTTTACCACTGTATTTTATTTAAATAAGGATTCGGGTCACTTAATTCTAACAGAAATTAATTCATTTTTTTGTTTCTTTAGGCTGCTTTTTATAAATAGCTTGGGTTAAAAGTATCAAGAGACCCTTTTTATGAGCTTGGGCCTTGGTGCCACCCTGCAATTAATGCGTTTGACCATGATCCAGCTGCATTCTTACGTCGAAGATTTGAAGGCTTAGCAAAAGATGCCATATCCTTTAATGTAGATGGATCATTTAAACAAACGCTTATATATGTAAAGGCCTCAGATTCTAGAAATGATATAGAAAAAAAGAAACACAACTTGCCTACTCAATTGGCAAACTTTTCATATAATCCTACATGTTTAGTGGTGCATGCTTCAAATTCCATGGATGTTTCATAAACATATGAAGGAACAAATTTATGAAATAGACTACTGCAGAATCACCCTCAAGCTGATGAAATTTCTTGAGGGTTTTGCAGATTTTCATTAGTTTTCTTTCAAGGTGGTAAATTGATTTTAAAACTGGCATCAAATTAGTTGGTTCCTTACTTTCTGGCACTGCCACCATGTTGACAACTTATAGTGTATATGGCCTTTTCTGAGACAAAAGGAAAGAACTGGACCTTTCTATCCATCCATTCTATTCATTCCCATCTACATCTTAAAGGCCAAAAACTTGTTTTTTTTATCATGCATTGAAGTTCCTAGATTTGTGGACACTCATCCACATGCATCATTTGTTAAGGTCCTCATGATTTTACCTTAATTGTACCCACCTCATGGATGCTCTTCAACAATGCTTACTTTCTTTAAAGCCAATTACATATAGTTTTTTGCAGCAAGCCATACAGTTAAAGAATGGAGAATCCTGTCCTGTCCGACCGTGACGAAGGAACATGTGCGGTCCTTTGCCGTTCACAGGCTCACTTGCTCGTTGGATGGCACTATCTGAAAAGAGCAGCAACGCTATGCATGAAGTGAGACTATGCCTATCTGTGTGCTCACATGTGGGAAGAATCATACAAGTTGGTGGGGCGCAATACAAAGATCTACAGCCACCGAAAGCCATCACGTTCGCGATCTCATTCGCAATCTTTCTGCAAATAGGATTCAAAGGAGACGATTGTGAGAATCTGGTCTTAATTGACTAGCAAGCCTCAGAATATTTTCTACTTTCGTTAAATCTTGATTGGAATTAGAAAGTATTGGAAGTCCATGAAATCTACAAACAAAAGGTAAAATACTTGGTTAGTAGGCTAAACACGTAGATTGCTAAATCAGGTTGACGTAAGGGTTTAAATCAGATGCCTATAGCTATAGGCTGCTTACAGTTAATCACTTTTAGCAGAAAATTTCCCTTCCAACTTGTTGAGCCCATAGCTATGGGAGCACAGTAGTCTCCATCATATAAAGCACCTTTATTCGTTTTAGCATCTAAGTAAAGCAGGGTGTTTTTTTGGAGTTCTTGTTCAAACAGAGAAGTTTACTCTATGATGTCCCTATAAATACTCTACCATGGGAGCTTAAGTTCCCAAGTCCAACAAAGCTTTGGACTCCTTTCTGTCTTCCCCACTTCACCCTCTCAAACTCCAATCTACCACCACCATTGGATCGAGTGCAGCTGGAATTCGGTCTTTAAAGTGAAATCGATACCAAGCCGGGGCTTCTCCGAACTTAAACATTTTCTTCGTCCCGTGGTACAGACTTTCTTTAAGCAAATTACATTGTGAATATCAGGATTCAACATGGACAAGGTGATGAGATTGGCCACAGAGAGAGGGGTAGTGCTATTCAGCAAGAGCTCATGTTGCCTATGTTATGCTGTCAAAATTCTATTCCAAGAGCTTGGGGTAACCCCAACAATTCATGAGATAGACCAAGACCCTGAAGGCCGAGAAATGGAGAGAGCCCTCATGAGGTTGGGGTGCAAAGCGCCGGTTCCGGCGGTCTTCATAGGTGGAAAGCTGGTGGGATCCACCAATGAAGTCATGTCCCTCCACTTAGGAGGAGGGCTGATCCCTTTGCTGAGGCCATATCAGGCTTTGTGCTAAACTAAATACAAATTACTCCTTCAATTAACATTGAAAGAAATAAGTTGGCTCAAAATCAGTGGTCTCTCTAGTGAGCTGTACGTATTGTGTAGTCTGCATGTGTAGTTTTATTTCTATGTTCTATCATGTGTCATCTTAGCATTGGTATATGTAGTCTTTTTCTATTTCTTAATGAAGTATACTTTATATACTTTTCTGCTTTTCAACTTTCAAAAGAATTTTAAAGATTACTATATGGTATTTGGATGCTTCGTTCCTCGAGGAATTACTTTCTGCAATTATTTTTATTCATTCAATATTGAAGCCATTTGTAAAAAACCTACAAACATGAATGTATATGTGAAGATGAATAGCAACAATGTTCTCATTGTTGAAGCATTGATCTTGAAATTACATTGAATTATAAAATTAAATTTATATGTATATATATATTAATTAAGATATCTTATTATGTTTTACCTAACATAAAAGTATATATCCAAGTAACTTTCTTTTGATGTCAATATATCATATTATTTGCAAGGAAATCAAATTTTAGAGCTTCTTACGTATTTGTTAACATTAATTTAGCAAATATCGATTTCATAAAAATAACAAAATCTTCTCATAACATAAATTATAAAAAGGTCACAGTTTTGGAAAAATAAAATAATAATAATAAAAGTAAAATGGATTACCAGCCAATGTCAACAACCGATACCTCTATATCTTTCTTCTTGACCACTTACAAATCTATAAGTATCGTTTGTTGTTCATCCAATCGTTTGTCCAGTTACAACTAGCTTTGCAACAAGTTCTAACAGTTTGTTGTTTTTAATTGGCAATTTTTTAAGTGTATTTATTAGAAAATGTTAAGTTTTATAAAATGCAGCAAATTAGGATAATTTTTGTAAAGAAAACTAGTCCATTTGGTGTATCTAAAAATATAAAAGGGTTTCATGTTCAAGACATATGCGATCATAAGAAGAAAGGATTGATTTTGTGAAAATTTATCTCAATCATTTTTATTTTTATCTTAAGGGTAAATAATTTGGTGAGATTTATGTGTATCAAAAAACGGATTGAAGTTTACTTATTAATACTAGGCTCTAACTCTTTATGTCACTACAGGAAAATAGGGCTTTAGCGGCGTTTTTAGCGGCGTTTTATCTATAACCCCTAAAACAATAATTATTAAAATTTATGATTATACAATATATTAAATATTTTCTCATATAATCATAAAAGAGATAGTATTGAATTTAATTAAAATATTGAATTAATTATCATTATAGTTTAAGGTTTATGGTTTAAGCAGGTTTAATTATGAGCTAACTATGGTTTAAGGTTTAGGAGTTAACTAGTATTTGAAGGTTTATGATGAATTCGGGGTTTAGGGATTATGATTTAGGATTTAAAGGTTAGGGTTAAAGTTTACAATGGGACAATTATTAACTTCTTAAGAGATAATTTCCTTTCCAGATTCTTACCTGGGATGCTATTAAGAAAGGGTGATTTTGAATGTGGAATTAGCATTTGTTGAACTATGTATAATTGCCAAGCTTATATAACATGGAAATATCTTACAGAGTGGACATTATAACTAGAGTGTTCCAATAGAGAATTAATTGTTTTATTAAAGTTATGTAACTTTGTATAAATAATAATGCTATTGTGTATTTTTAATTATCTATTTTTTTTTAAATATATTTAGATTAAATAGAATGTCTGAAATAAAATATGTTAAAAATTAAGTTTAGGTTAAGGGTTTAAGGAAATGATACTATTAGCTAGAAATTAACTGAAGAACATTTGGATTTTACTAAGATTCATGTTATTTTATATATATATACGTACTCATATTATTTAATATAAGAATATAAACATATATATATATATATATATATGTGTTTTAATTTGTACTACACTAACATTGGCCACACGAATTCCCAAAAATATGTTTATTATGGTTTAGGGTTAACAGTTTTTAAAGTACTTTATAGTTTGGGCTTTATGGTCTAGGAGTTATGGTTGGTTTAGGGGTTACCGAATGGTTTTGGGGTTTAAAGTTTAGGGTTAGGGGTTTTGTGTTTGTGGTCTAAGGTTTAGGGTTTTAAATTTAGAGTATAATTTTAGATTTTAATTTAGAAGATAAATGTATATAAGATAAATATATATAAAATATTATTTTAAAATATATATAAATATATATATATGAAAAGTGGTTTAGTGTGCAATTGTGTACATGAACTGTAATTTGATCTAGATCTTGTAAAATATTTACACGTTATTGATATAATAAATAGCATCATGTTTTTATTTAATTAATTTATATGCATACATAATATGTATTTTAAAATGTGTATTAAATCAAAATTAAAGTTTCAACTATAGTTAGGGTTTTAGGGTTTATATATAATTTAAAAGAAATTCTAAATATATATATAGTTTTAAATTTTGATCAATTTCTATAAAATATTCAGGTATTAGCGGCGTTTATACATAAAACGCCGCAAAAGATAGTAAATAGCGGCGTTTTTTTAGAAAACGCCACAAAATTTCATTTTACATTAGAGTAAAATGGCGTCGTTTCTTCTGAATAGTAGTGGCTTTAGCGGCGTTTCTATAATAAACGCCACAACGCGTATTAGAACGGTGTCATTTTATAGTGTAGATAAAATAGGTGTTAGTAGCGCTTTGCTGAAAACGCCGCAAAAGGTCTTATTAGCGGCGCGTTGCTGAAAACGCCACAAATTTTCCTTATTTGAAACGGCGTCGTTTTTTCTCTCCTGAGGTTTATGCCCTTTACCCGAAATCGGTTTCATTTTTTTGCTAAGTCATTTTCCCCCATCTCGTCTTCCTTCCCCAAATCCTTAAAACAAACACCTCTTTCTTTTTCCCCAAATCATCCCCTAATTCCCCAAACCCGAAATCCCTAACATTTTCCCAAGTCCCCCTTTTTTCCCTTAATCTGTTCCCCCATACCCGAAATCCCTAACTATTTTCCCTTTCCTCTCGTCGACGGTCAGATGCTTCATGGGTTTGAAATGGTTAGTTTTTGAGTCCCCTTCAAATTAATGTGTAGTTACTGTATTACTTGCCTTTTATTTTTTTTTTTTGGAATTAAGCTTAATTGACTGAACTTGCTATTTTGAACAACCACTTCCTTTCTTGATATGTAGTGTATGCTGGAATTTTCTTATGTCTTCTTCTCTTGTAAACTTCTCTGTCATTCGTGTAATTAAATGTTATTTATGGAGAACTTGCAACTCGTTTTTAGCACATTACCTTTGCTCTGATTTGTTCAGTTGCTATAGTAGTCTGGGAGTGATTATGCTCTGGCCATGTTGCTTTGGCTTTTAATTATATCCTCCAATGGCAGCACTGGAAAACTTTTCCTTTATTTCCAAACATATTGCTCTTTATCTCTCCCCTTCCAATAAAGCATCCAAAAACGTTGACCCACCACGGATCTGCTGCTTTTTCTTGACCCTTTCAAAATCCATTCCATTCAATTCAATTCCTCCCAATTCTTTGTAAGTTTTTTAATCGTTACATTCGATTTTTTTCTGAGAGATCTTCATAAAGTTTCAAGCTTCTTAAGCATTTCTTTGATCTAGAATGGATAGTAATTATTCAGCTATACCCAAAGGCTCATTTGTAGAATTACAAATGCATAATGAACACCACGACTTTAGATCCCAACAAAAATCGATCCTCTCTGATGATGGGAACCGGGTAAATCATCCTAAGGTTATTGATGATTTTGATGATCTTAATGATGATGATGATGTTGATACTGATGTTGATGTTGATCTCGATGATTATACCCTTGTTTTAAGTAAACCCAATCACAGGTCCGTGTTTCAGTGTTGTTTTTAATCGAACCACCACAATTATTGGTGCTAGAATCATGGCTTTACCTACTACTATGAAGGTTTCGGGGCTTGTTTTAGGGATTTTTTGATAATCCCGATTGGGATTTTGTCGAAATTAGTGTCGAGATATTGATTAGGTTTGCGGTTTCTTGTAAAGCCAGATCTTATGGGGAAGTTGTGCAAATTGCAATGGGGAGAACTGCTAGGGTTTTGTCTGAGATTTGCATAATTGTCAACAATGCAGGTGTCCTGATAGTTTATTTGATTATTATGGGTGATGTTATGTCCGGTTCGATTCGTCATATTGGGGTTCTCGATCGTTGGTTAGGACATGGCTTTTGGGATCATAGGAAGTTATTGGTTTTGGTTGTTATGGTTGTTTTTCTTGCTGCACTTTGCGTGTTAGATAGGATTGATTCACTGAGCATGACTTCGGCTGTTTCGGTAGCTCTCCCTATTGTTTTCGTTGTGGTTTGCTTTGTTGTTGCATTCATCAAGCTTATTGAAGGGAAGATATAGGCTCCAACGATGAGCCCAGATTTTGGATCGAAAATGGAAATTTTGGATTTACTAGTAGTTATCCCTATTATGACTAATGCATATGTTTGCCATTTCAATGTTCAACCTATATACAATGAGCTCGAGAAGCGATCTCCTCAAAAGATGAATCAGGTGGGGAGGATCACAACTGCTCTTTGTGTTGTGGTCTATGCCTCAACGGCAATATCAGGGTATTTGCTCTTCGGAAAGGACATGAAGGTGATGTTTTGACCAATTTTGATAGGAATCGGGAATTTGTTTTAGCATCGCTTTGAATTATATTATGTCCGGTCGACTACATTCTTCATTTGGTTCTGGTTTTCCTGTTATTCACTTTTCCCTCACAAGCAAAGCTGTAGATAACTTGGTGTTTGAGGATCACTCCTCTCACGGAGAGTAGAAAAAGGTCTTTGGCATTAATGAAATATTGTTAGTGCTTATATATATTGGATCTACTATGATCCCAAATATATGGATGACTTTCAAATTCTTTGGAGCAACAACGCTTGTTTCCTTAGGTTTTACGTTCCCTGCTCTAATTGCATTGAAGATAAGTCAGCAAGAAGAGAGCATGAGCTTGAGCAGAGTAGAAAAATTTTTGTCGTGGTTAATGTTAATACTGGCTGTGATAGTTAGCATTGCTGGGATAATCGGGAATATTTATACCAAATTGCAATGATAATATGTATACAATGTAACTTACTGTCTTTTAATGGTATTGAGCTTGGTCCTATTTCTCCTCACAATGGTCTTCATTAGGGTGAATGTTACTTACTGTCTTTCCCTAGAATTTTAACTATGATTTTTAGTGCAAAATCCGGCAACTTCGGTTATTCCAACAAAACCAGCCCTTTGTCCCCTTATTTGTCTCTCTTTTATATTTTTCTCTCTTTTTTTACTTAATTCGGATTTTTAATTTTCGTTCTCATGATACCACTGTTGACGTAGCTTTATTTTTAGTAATTCTTGTAACTAGCTTCTATTTTTTTATCATTTTATTTGTTTATTCCCACCTGTTATTAGCAAATTTAATTAATATTATACCAATCATTAAATGTTGTTTATTTTTAGAACTCATTTGATTGTTTTGTCGACCAGAAACAGACTTCTGTTCTTCAAATGCAATGAGTGGGGAAGTCTCTCGACATTATTAGAGATCAATCCCAAGCATCTCCAAATAAACCCTCAAGAAAACATTTCCAATTCAATCAAGGTAAACATTGTCTTCCCTAACATTTATGTTTCTTTCAACATGTTTTTCCTTTTATGTTGATAACCCCATTTAAGATAATTTTTTTTAATTTAGGATAAAAAAAGAGTGGGAAACTTTTAGACTGGACTTTAATTTCTTCCTTTTCTAACCTAATTGCTGGAAATGAAAGGAACAAAAAGGAAGAAAGTGAAAAAGTAGATTCCCATTCTCACATGTTATGTTTTCTCTTTGTAAACATAAAGTTGGTATTCTGGTTAGGAGAAGTTAATGTTTATGAGTTTTGTGGAGTATGATTCTGCACATGCAAAGTTGGTTTGTTTAAAGCTGTGCATTTTCATGTTTACATAATAATGGTGATTCCATTTTGGTTTTTTAGATGTTCTTTTGGTCTGTTTTCATGTTTCTATCTAACTTATGTGTTTATCATGCAGTTTTGCGATTTTCTTTGAGGTGTACTGACTTCATTGGCGATGTCTTTGATCCTGGTACAAGTGGGCACTTGCAAACCGATATAGATAAATTTTTATATTTGCTTAAACTGAAATATATTTGGTGCTACTCTTATAATCTTACATCTGTTCTAGGTACTATCGAGCACCTGAATTAATTCACACTGGTGCAACTAAATACACCACAGCCATTGGCATTTGTTCTAGGTACGTACAGGTTTCGTTGCAAAATTTTTTCCCTTATTTCAGGGCATTTTCACTTTAAATTACTTAACAAATATTACTTTTTTGACTCCAGCCTCTGTTTGCTGGTGAGAGTGGAGTAGACCAGGTACGTTTTATTAAGGTAGGCTTTATTTCAAAATTCTAATCAATAATAGTTTTATCATGATGATTTTGGAAAAATTAATATTTTGGGGTTGCGATATTGTAAAGATTTAATTGCTGGTTCTGTTTGGAGTAGAACTATTTTGTTTCCAAATTAATTTTAAATATTTGGTTCAACTTAATTATTATTTGATTCAACTTAAGTATGAATAGGTATGAATTAATTTTATTACCGTGTAGCTTGCTTGTCCATTAAAATTACAACAATAGCTGACCTTCTCTCCAACCTTATTTTAAATATTTTAAAGATTCAAAGTATATAGGCTGGAAACCCGACGGGTTGCCTTATATCGAGCTGCAAGATATAATGGATCCTCCCTAGGTGTAACAATGCCACGTATGATGAGTCTTAAAAAATTCAAAAAGACTTGAAAAAAGTTCTATCGAGCTCATTTACTATTGAATATTTATATAACCTTAATTTATTTTCAATTTACTTATAAAAATTAAACTACGATTCTTTTTTGATATTATTATATTCAAATTACTATTTTTTTATATTAATAATGTTTGATTTTAATATTTAATATTTTTAAATTTCTTTAAAAGTTATAACTACTTTTTATCAAAATAGTATTAATTATTATTTGAAGTATGAATAAGTATGAATAAGTTTTTATATTTGGTTCAATTTAATTATTATTTGATTCAACTTAAGTATGAATAGGTATGAATTAATTTTATTACAGTGTAGCTTGCTTCTCCATTAGAATTACAACAATAGCTGACCTTCTCTCGAGCCTTATTTTAAATATTTTAAAGATTCAAAGTATATAATTTGGAAACCCGACGGGTTGCCTTATATCGAAAGTGCAAGATATAATGGATCCTCATTAGGTGTAACAACGCCACGTATGATGAGTCTTAAAAATTCAAAAGACTTGAAAAAGTTCTATCGAGCTCATTTACTATTGAATATTTATATAACCTTAATTTATTTCCAATTTACTTATAAAAATTAAACTACGATTCTTTTTTGATATTATTATATTCAAATTACTATTTTTTATATTAATAATGTTTGATTTTAATATTTAATATTTTTAAATGTATTTGTATAAAAAAAAAGATTTCAAACAAAGTTCTATGGAGCTTACAAATAATTCTATCGACCTTAAAAAAAGAATTAAAAATTTCAACGACTGATGGGCCCACTTATAAATAATTTTATCAATATAATAATATTGATCATTGTTTAAATATATTATAACTAATTTTTATCAAAATAGTATTAATATTGATCATTACTTAAATAAATTACATAACTCACATAACGTACATAACAACTTACATAACTTAACTAATACATGTAGTTTAATCTAATAATTTCCTTAAAAGCATATAGTTTAAATTTCAAATTTCATAACTTACATAATCTACATAATAAAACATAAATATATATCATATCAAGACTTACATAATAAACAACTTACCCGTGTAACTTATTGCCAACTTTAGACTTCAACAACTATGAAATGGATAGGACTTGGATGAATTTCTCAAGGGCAAGCAACGAGTATCAAAATGGAGTGCAATCTTTTTTAGATTTTGCATTTCACAATTCAAGCCAAGAGAATATGATTCTTTGCACATGTAAGAAGTGTGGCAATATCTATTGGCATTATCGTGAAGTTGTCTACGAACATCTAATTGTTGATGGCTTCATTCGGGGGTATAAAAAATGGATTTTCCATAGAGAGTGTACACCTAGTGGAGCCTCTTCGACGATTAATCTGGGTTATCCTTATACTGGTTACCGTCAGTATGTTAGAGAAGATGACATGGAAGGTATGATGCGGGATGCATTTAATATGCGGAGTGAAGGTTTCCAATCATTTCCACCAAACTATGTTGCATCCGATGATTATAATATCGGTGGGAATACTTTTATGGAAACGAGAAGAAGTGTACCAGATGAACAACCGAATGAAGAAGCAGCGAAGTTCTACATGTTACTTGGTGAAATGAATGAAGAACTTTATGAGGGATCAAAATTTTCGAAAATGTCATTCTATATTCGCCTTTTCCACTTAAAATGTTTGGGAGGGTGGGCCGGAAACTCTTTGACAATGTTGTTAGAGCTTTTGAGAGAAATGTTCCCGTTTGCAAAAATCCCTCAATCATGTAAAGACATGAAGAAAGTGATAAAAGATTTGGGCCTGGGTACAACAAAATTCACAGTTGCCCAAATGATTGCATGTTGTATTGGGGTGATCGGAGAAATCAACAGTCTTGTCATGTTTGTGGTAAATCTTGTTGAATGAATAGAGATGCAGAAGATGTTAATGAGGATGAATATGGGCCACAGTCAAGAAGGAAGCCGAACAAGATTTTGCGATATTTCCCGCTAATCCTAAGGCTTCAAAGGCTATTCATGTCGTCAAAGACAATCGAGTTTATGACGTGGCATCATGATCAACGAACAGATGATGTATTATTAAGGCATCCTGCAGATTCTTTAGCATGGAAATCATTTGACAATAAATTTCCAAGCTTTGCAAGTGATCCTCGGAGTGTAAGGCTCGGGTTAGCATCTGACGGATTTAATCCTTTTAAAATCATGAGCACCTCGTACAGTACTTGGCCTGTGGTCCTTGTTCCTTATAATTTGCCTCCATGGCTCTGCATGAAGCAATCTTCTTTGATATTATCTATGATTATCCTCAGAGAGAAAGGCCCCGGAAATGATATTGACATATATCTGCAGCCACTTATTGAAGAGTTAAAATAATTATGGGCGGGTGTTGAGACATATGATGTATTGAGAAAGGAGAACTTTTACCTACGTGCTGCTTTGCTGTGGACAATTAATGATTTCCCGGCATATGCGAATTTATCTGGTAGGAGTACCAAAGGACGTTATGCTTGCTCTTGTTATGCTGCTCAAACGTGTTCACAGTGGTTATATAATGGGAAGAAGTTCTGCTATATAGGGCATCGTCGGTGGTTAGATGAAAATCATAGATATAGATTTGTAAGGCTTTATTTAATGATGCATCAAGAGTTGAAAAAGCTCTGAAGCGGACCATTGGATCCGAAATCTTATTCATGTTAAAAGATATAGATTTCAGTTACGGGAAGCTGAATCAAGCATCTAATAGGCAAACAAATAGACGATCGAGGGATGAATCTGATGATGAATCTGACAAGGAGGATGACCCTAATGAGGCGAACTTGTGGAAGAAAAGAAGTATTTTTTTTGAGTTGCCTTATTGGGAGCATCACATATTACGCCACAATCTTGATGTGATGCATATTGAGAAGAATGTCTGCGAGAACATCATCCAGACAATTTTGAACGTCGATGGTAAATCAAAAGATAATCTTTAGAGTCGACTTGATTTAGTTCACATGGGAATTAGGCGTGATCTTCATCCCCAAGTACGTCCTAATGGAAAATATTGGTTGCCGCCTACAATTTTTGCAATGTCAAAGGAAGAGAAAGAAATATTCTGCACGGTGTTGAAGGATATAAAGGTTCCCGATGCGTATTCATCAAATATATCTCGATGTGTAAGTCTTAAAGATCGAAGACTATATTCATTAAAATCACATGACTATCACATCCTGATGCAAGATCTACTTCCAGTTGCTTTAGGTGCTGTATGTCAAAGAAAGTAACGTCCTGTATAATTGAACTGTCCAATATAATGAAAGCAATCTGTGGCAAAGTTCTGAATGTTAAAGAACTTGAAAAAGTACAAGATTGAGCCGCTTTGACATTATGCAATTTGGAGAAGATCTTTCCATCTTCCTTCTTCACTATTATGGTGCACCTTGTCATTCATCTCCCTCGTGAAGCAATAATTGGTGGGCCAGTTTTCTATCGTTGGATGTATCCAATTGAAAGGTGCTAATTTATTTCAAAGGCATTCACCTTTATACCTATAGTTACCAGTTTTGATAATGTTGTATATGGTGTTTAGGTTCCTAAGCAAATTGAAGTCTTATTGCAGTAAAAGCGTTATCCGTAAGGATCAATTCTTGTGAAGGCTACTTGGCGAGGAGTGTATGACATTACATTCTAGATATTTAGAAGATGTTGAAACAAGATTGAATAGACCAAGTAGAAATGCTGGACTCAATGATCCTAACTTGGCCGAAACTTATTTATTTCAAAGTTATGGAGAACCAATTGGCAAAGTTGAAATTGTAGAATTAGATGACCGATCTTGGATACAAGCACATAGATATGTTCTTTTCCACTATGA
The DNA here is from genome assembly GCA_025698475.1 of Gossypium anomalum. NCBI lineage: Eukaryota > Viridiplantae > Streptophyta > Magnoliopsida > Malvales > Malvaceae > Gossypium > Gossypium anomalum. The sequence continues at coordinate 16,276,909 of CM046963.1, read as the reverse complement.
TGCACTTGAATAATTACGCAAGTAAGTTCTAGAATATGATAAATATTCATCTTTTTTTTATTTGTTTATTTTTTAATGAATTAAACATGTTTTTAACATAGTGAGTACAAACAAATCTTAAGATCTCGTTCACGCTCACGAAGATTACAACATCGCGAGATTAATAGGTTATTCGTAGAATCTTTTCATGAATGGTTAAGTCAAACGGTATGCAACTCAACATTTTATTGACAAATAATAATGTTTTCTCATAACATTTATAATTACTCAATTTACTTTCGATTCAATAGGTTTGGCGTGGGAATGTCGTTAATGACGAAGTTAAATGGCTTTCCCAAGGTCCGAATTGAGTTGTAAAAAGATATAGTGGCTTCATCATGAATGGATTCAGATTTCATACCAAATACCGCGAGAGATTGAGGAGAACTCAAATTTGTGGAGTAGTTGTTAATTCTTTAATTACAAGTTACGCTAGTGCTAGGGACAGTAATCCTGTCGAGGGAAATGTGGAGTATTACGGACTTCTAACCGACATTATTGAGTTGGATTACTATGGAAAATGGAAAGTTGTCTTATTTCGATGTGATTGGGCTGATGCTAATACTGCTCGCGGAATTAAAAATGATCAATTTGGTTTTACAATGGTGAATTTCTCTCGATTAATTCACACTGGAGAACATTTGATAGACGAGCCGTATGTATTTTCTTCTCAAGTTAAACAAGTTTTTTACTCAAAAGATCCAATTGATGAGGGTTGGTACGTTGTACTCCGAAACACCCCTAGAGACCTGTTTGACATGGGGAATGGAAGTAGAGATGACATCGTTGAAAGATTAGAAACTTTGCCTTTTCCGAACAAGACTTAAATGAAGATATCCTAGTACTAGTACACAATTTCAATGGGTTAAATCAGGATGTGGACGAAGATATTTACGATTTATGATGTAGTAAGATTTTTCGATTTTTATTTATTTGTAATGTTATAATTTTAACATTGGTCATGTTATATAATTTAACTATTTTATATTTGCTATTGTTGTTATTTCTTACTAAAATTTTAACTGTTTTATGTGTTGGGAAAAATGCCTAGAAGAAGATTAAGAGATCTTAATATTGTGCAGAATACAAATTCGGAAGAAGTAAATCTTGAACAATGACAGATTGTTGGATCTTCAAGCATGCCGGATACACTTGACGAGTCTGTAGAATTTCAAAGTAATGTTAAGTTTATTTTACAAATTGTATTAAATTTTATTACTGATTTATTTTTAAATTTCAATATAGTAATAATATATTATTTTTCAGCTGAAAATGGTGGGACGCGCAGAGGTCGAGGACGTACGCTCCTAACAGATTTATATAACTTAAATTCCGCCGACCGTGTCAAAGTAACTAGAAACAGCCATGGTCAGCCTGTTGGACAAGAAGCTCGACTTTTAGCAGGCTATTTGGGCATTATAGCATGAAATGCAAATATGTTGCCCATCAACTACGAATCATGGCATAACATGCCTGATAGCAATAAAAATCAAGCTCTCTCTAATATTAAGGTAACAAAACGTTAATGTAATTATAATACTTTGGTTTAAGTTTCATCTATATTTACTTCCTAAACTTGTGTTTTTTAGGAGAGGTTTGCTTTAGAGGTCTCTGATGCCTATATCAAGAAGGCATTGGGTAAAAAATGGAGAGACAATAAAAGCATTTTGAAAAAAGAATATTTTAAAAAACCCATGAGCCTCGAAGAAAAATTGCAAAATGTCCCACCGGGAATGCTGAGGTACCAATGGGAAGATGCGGTTCGATTTTGGAATTCAAAGAAATGAGAGGTATTATGTACTTGCAAACTCTTATAAATTTTTTGGTTTATAGTTTTTACTATATACGTAATAATAATTTCATTATGTAGGACCATGAGCGAGTTGGAACAAGCAGCAGGCAAAAACAAAAATTTACGCACACGACAGGGTCGAGAAGTTTTGCTTGTGTAGCTCAGGCCACGGTACTATGGATTTATTAATTCTATCAAGTATTAATGACTTTTTACTATTAAATAATATTTTTACTACTATATTGTAGGAAGCCTCGTCTGGTCAAAAAGTTGGACGCCTTCAGCTTTTTGACATTACGCATAGGAAAAAAGATGGAACTCCGATGACACCTGAGGCTGCAGAAATTATGGTATATTTACTTAATAAAAATTTATTCATTATAAATATTTATAATATTTAATTATAATGTTTTAATTCGTCGTTTTTATTACTTTAATTTAAATAATGTTATGTTGTATTCATTTTTATTGTATATTTCGTTTCTAACTCTTTGACTGATTTATTAGGAGAAACTAAAAGATAAGAAGGCAGAGTATGAAGCGACTGCTTCGACTGATAGTTCTGTTAATTTTGAGGATATTGATAACAGAATTATTAATGAAGTTTTGGGTCCTGAAAGGTATGGTCGGGTTAGATTTCAAGGATCTGGTGTTAACCCGACCCAATATTTTGGATCCACTTGGCACCAATACATGCCTTGGTAGTCAAAGTCAAAGTCATTTGAAGTTCAGAGGCTAAAAGATCGAGATAGTTCGGATACAAGCTACCACAGATGAGCAAATTTCTCAACTTAGAGCGAGGTAGCAGCGAGGAGGCGGAGGCAAGAAGCGAGGAGGCGGAGCGAGCGAGAAAATACAATGAACTCCACTACGACTTGATCTATGATGACTATGTTCAAAGCAATTTCAAAATCCGCCATCTTAAACATTTGTTTTCTTGTAACTTTTAACATTATTTTAAGAATATTTTGAATATTCATTTACAATTTATATAATATATTTTTCGTATAATTTTGTATTATTTAAATTTGCGGGTTTTGGTTGGATTTCATGGTATATTTGCTGTTTTTGGTTGAGTTTCTTGCAGGAGGGTTGGATATAGGTGCCAAAATAAATATAGCAAAACTGGGCAAATTAGCGGCGTTTTTTAAAAAAAGCGCCGCTAAAGGTCTTGGTCTTTAGCGGCGTTTTTATTTAAAAGCGCCGCTAGAGGTCCTGGTCTTTAACGGCGTTTCTAAAAAAGGCGCCGCTAAAGGTCTTGGTCTTTAGCGGCGTTTCTAAAAAAAGCGTCGCTAAAGGTCCTGGTCTTTAGCGACTTTTTTATAAAAGCGTCGCTAAAGGTCCTGGTCTTTAGCGGCGTTTTTTTCTAAAAAACGCCACCAATTTTTGCGGCAGTGTATATAGCGACGTTTTTTGCGGCGCTTGGGAAAGCGCCGCTAAAAGTATTAGCGGCGCTTAAAAACGCCGCTAAAGGCAAAAAAAACGCCGCTAAAAGTCTGTTTTCCTGTAGTGTGTGGAAGTCTCATTCAACATTGGAAGATATGAGTTGAAGAGAGTAAATAGCTAATTCATTGAAAGAAACTTGTTCTTGAGTGTATTTACTTATGTTCAAAACTTGTTTTTGCTAGTTTTTATTAAGCTTTCGCAAGGAAAAACTTGGTGAGAGCTTTTATTGTAATCAAGAGAAAGAGGTGGTGGCTATAATGGTGGGGATATCAGTTGGGTTTAAATCATAGCTTGTAGAGTGAAAGTTATAGTAGATTTCTCATTAGACAAGGTCTTACAAACATAGGATGATTCCGAACTATGTAAATGTTTGCTTGTATTCATTTGTTTTTCTTTTATTACTTGTTTCTTAGGTCACAACTGAATGAATATTTATTTAGAAACTTCAGACACTTTCAATTAGTATCAGATTTAAACACTAGATGAACTTAGTGGGATTTTATTGTTGGTTATTGAATCATGGAAGGAAGTTCAATTTCCTTGTCACCTATACTTGATGGTTTAAACGACGCATACTAAAAGGCATGTATGATAGCGAGTATAAAGTTTATAAATGAGAAGGCTTGAAAAACTATTCTAGCTAGATGGACACCCCTTGAAACTACCAATGTTGATGGTACTATAATTGTGAAAAAAAAAATTACTTGGTTTGCAAATGAAGATAAAGCATCAAGCTAACAACGCTAAAGCTCTAAATGGCATTTTTTAATGGCATAGACCCTTAGGAATTTAGGAACATCTCCAAATGCATCTTAGTTTGAGAAGCTTGGGTCATTCTTGAAACCACTCATAAAGGGACCACTAGTGTGAAGCAGTTAAAGTTACAAATGTTAACTATCAGGTTTGAAAACTTAAGAATGGCTGAGGATGAAAATCATTTTGATTTTTATGCAAAATTTTGTGATATATCTAAACAAGTTTTTTCTTTTGGAAGGAAATACTCAAATGCAAAGTTGGTATGGAAGGTGCTAATATCTCATCCAGAGAGATGAATTTGCAAGAAACCATAAGAGACAAAATCAAGACTAAAATGAATATTGCTTTGAATGTTAAATCTCCAATTGCAACTAGAACTGCAACAATTGTCTCTATAGAGAATTTACGAGAACAATTGGCCCTTCCTACAAGAAACTTCAACAAATATTTTCAAAATTACAATAAGAATAAAGCTAAATGAGATACAATAAAACAAAGAATTAAAAAAGAAAATAATTCAGTGTCATGAATGTAAAGGCAACAGACATATTGAGGTTGAATGTGCCAACATTTAGAAATATATTGTAGAAGAAAGATAAAGAGAAGGCTCCTATGGTAACTTGAGCCTCCAAGAAGAGAAAGATTGTAGAAGAAATCTGCAGTACCCCATACCCGACTTGATTGTCGGTTTTGAGCTACGAGATGTCACATTTATTGTTGGAGCAACTACGACTGATTACAAGCAAATTTCATCATATATCATTAAATAATAAGTACTTCAAGTGTAAAATATCATATATAATCATTCTCGATTCATATACGATCTTACAAAAACTCTATACCATCCTGGGGTCGAACTAGGATTAAACTAAAAAGTTTTCAAAGTACTTCAAGTGGGTATCGCAACTTCCAGTGCTTAGTGTCGCGACATTGAAGACAGTAACAAAGATTCCCAACCTGATGACCAAACTGCAAAGTTTTCAAAATAATATATGGCCGATGTTGCTACCTCAAATAAGGGATGTCACGACAACAAAGGGAAATGTCACGACATTGAGGGTGTATGTCGCGAGATTGGAAACACACTAAGTCCCTACTTTCTAATGCTACCAACCTAGCATATTAACCATCATTTTGGCTCCAAGGCCACAATCAATCATTCCATATACTTAAAACTTGCCAAAAAAAATATACCAAGCCATTAATATCATTTATATACATGACTAAGACAAATTTCACAAAGATCACAACCTTTATACAACCATTTAACCATTTTGCAACATCAACTAAACTATCCCTAGGTACATGCCATTAACATAATGAAAAGAATATACAAAGTTAGGTTGATTCGATTGTTGTCGTCCGGGTGCTGACTTCACTTTCCCGAGGTTTCAAGGACACCTATACCTGCACAAGGAATAAAGAAAGCGTACATTTAACAATTAGGCTTAGTGGTACATTCATGATTCAAGATATATATATATAAACATAAGCATTAACAATATCTTTCAAGATAATGCATGCATATATGTACTTAATATTCAACCAAAACTTGTTCCAAGTGTCAAACATTTTTATCATCATTAAATATATGTAAGCATACTTATAACAATACGAAAATAACCTATTCAATATTGCAACATATATGACCAACTCCAACTTCCTTATCATTTACCAATTATTCACTACATATCAATTCAATATCATTCAAGAATCAAGCACTCGTTTATGTGTTTTTATAGCATGCCATTAACATTACACCATTTTGTTCTATGACACTCAAGTAATTTACTTTGATCCAATACCATTCAAATTATTTCTAGAGTCAATTGACTTATCCGCATTCAATTTGGCCCCCAGGGCTTGCTTTCAATTAGTTTGCACATTAGGTATAAGCTTTCTTTATCAAACTCATATATATAGAAATTTGGTCACATATACTATTTAATTTTAATACTATTTATCAAACTTATCATTTACACCCCTATTAACATGACTCAGACTCGGACAGATACACGAATCATGCAAGCAATACACCAAACTGGCATCAAAGTGCATCATCGAGTAAACTGTCACGTAAAGTGCATACTAATGTACAAAATGCATCCTGGCGCACATAGTGTATACTGGCACACAAAGTGCATTCTAACACACAAAGCACATATCCAGCACACGAGGTGCAACCTGACACATAAGCGCATAATCCCATATACAAACCAATCCTATGGCATGTCAACTATATCCGGCACAACTCGAACAACTAATAGAGTGCCAATATTCAATTCATTTACAATTTAGTACATATATCATTTCTCAACAATATTCATTATCGCAATCCATTTTATCAACATATCATATATATTTCATACCATTCAATGCATTTTCACCCAATTCCGTAGCACATATCATTTTCAAGCAATTCATGTTATTTTGCATTTTATTCATTTTAGTCTTCTATCTTGACAGCTTATATTCAACTCAATCCAATAGTTCATATAATCACTATATACTCACCTTGACATTTCCAAATGCAGTTAATATGAAAATGTAATCAATAAATATGACCCTAAATCATAAATGTACACAATAGAGTTACTAGGTTACTTGTCGATCACTCTCGCTTGTTCTTTCCCTCTCGAATGTTCCGCGTTGATGTTAGCTACGAGTAGCCATAAAACATATCACACAATCAATTACCAGCCAATTCATAACCAAATATCAATCTTTGTATATTTTCAATTTATTCAATTTAGTCCCTAAAACCGGGGCAACCATAACTTTCAATTTAAATCTTCAAATTAAACTTCAATTTCACATATATTCATTAGGGACCTTCTAATTTCTATTCCCATCGAAATTTCATAATATTTTTTCATTTTATTAAATTTGGTCTCTAATGTACGATAATAATAGTTAAACTTTACAATTTAGTCATTTTCTTAAACAAATCTTAATTTATAATAACTTCACACCTAATTCATCCAATTCTCAACAATTGCATCTGTCAAAAACTTTAACAGTTTCACGAATTGGTACATGGGCTAGCTAAATCAAGCTCCCATGATTTCCATAAAAATGAAAGAAAAATTACTAGGGACTTACTTGAAATTAAGAGTCGAGTATGAAACTAGGTTGAAAGCTTTATGAAACTAGGTTGAAAGCTTTCTCTTTTCTTCTCAAATGGTGGACGAGGGCTCTTGGGAAGAAGATGATGACATTGTCATCTTTTCTCCATTTATTTAACTTATATACTATGATTAATTTTAGTTGAACTTAGTTAATTTACTTAATCATGATTAACTAAACCTTAATCTTTAATTAACTTAGGCTAATGATAAATAACATCACTTGTCACTATCATACATTTAAAATATGTCTATTATCCATTTTAGTCCTTTGGTTAATTGCCATTTAAGTCCCCAAGCATTTTTCTTATTAAAAATCCATAATGATTAGACTTTTAAATTTTAGTATTTGGGCCTTAATTAACCCCATTTTTTGACCAAATTACTTATCCAAATTTTAATTTCTCAATATAATAGCTCCATATTCTTATTTACTATTTAAAGATTCGATTTATGGAAACGACGTCTCAAAACTGTATTTTTTGACACCATTGGAAATTGGGTTGTTACAAAATCTCTTCTGAATCATCTGATGATTCAGAAACAAAAATAGATTCAAGCTTTGATGAGGATGCATCTTTAAATAGGGTTTTTGCTAGAAGAGAAAGGACCAAGTGTCCTAATGTTCCCCTAAGTGCTCAACAAAGAAATAAGAAGATGAAGCAAGCAAGGTTTCCTACAATGCTTGTTGAAGCTGCAAGAAAGGTAAGACAAAAAGAAGCAACCTTATTAGAATAGAAGAAGTGAACCTACCTCACCCCCAACATGCTCCAAGAGGTATCTTTCATTGATCAAGAAGAATTTTATTGAGGAGTAGAGCATTAAAGAAGCCAGCTTTGCAAATGATGGAACCGATACACTTTTGGAAAAAAAAACTAACGGGGTTTGTGAGTTATGTAAAACCATATGCGAGACAAATGGTACTCAAATTCTATGCCAACCTGTTAAGGAGCATAAATCATAACTAAAGCAATCTTTACCGTAATGTGTTCATTTGAGGGACTTGGTATGATTTTAGTCCAGAGGGGAAAAAAAAGAAGGTGGCGAATTGTTGCCAAAACATGGAAGAGTTGGATGAATCCTTGGACAAAACAACTTCAATCATCATAAAAAATGTTCATCTATATTGGCTTGCTAAAGGTAACTGATGGGTGTCGAATCCACCAAAAATAATATTCCTACACCTAAACAATAGATAAATAGCAGTATAGGGAGTAGGGTCAATCCACAAAAAAACTAGTATATTTAAAATTATCATTCAGTTTAACCAAGTGGCGAATCAAACAGCTACCGTGCCCATGATGTGTGATGATCTGTACGAAAAAATAAAAATGGGGGATTAAATATGATTAAAAAAATAATAGAAATAATTAAAATCAAAATAGTAGTAAAATAAACAAAAATGAAATTAGATTGAATAAACGAATGTGTTATAATAAATGTTGATAATGGAAATAGAATGATCGTAAAATAAGAAAAATAAGAACACACAGATTTCACGTGAAAACCCTTTTGGGAAAAAACTATGGGTAAAGGAGAAGAAATTCACAAATGTTGAAAAACGAATGATGCAAGAGGAGTTTCAACTACATCTATTTAAGGGTTGAAAAACCCTATTCTAATCAAAATAAAATAGAAGAAGTGCAGTTCTATACAAATTCTAGTTGTGTTGCATGGTTCATTTTTCAAAACCCTGTTCTCTACAAGTTGAAAACCTTGTTCTAATCAAAATCAAATGATGATACTACCCTTGGCATCTTGCCCCCACAGATCCCCTTATTTTACCTCTGTATTTATTTCTTCAACAAGTGACGAGATTCGGGTCACACAAATTTTAACATGATATGATGATATTCTAGCTTCAGGCTCGATTTTGGTTTCTGTTTCAAACCGATCCTTGATAATAGGTCTTCTACTTCAATAGATAAGTCAGTTATAGTAATTAAAGACACGTCAGACCACCAACCCTTTCATGTTTAAATTAATTGTGGAAACGCCTAACGACTGACCCTTATTAAACGAACAACCACGAAACACGCGTCCATGATTTAGCTCTTGATAGCCTTGTGAACTAGAAAGGCCCAATTTGAATCAACAACCTCAACCATGCAGGTCGTTTAAATCCGATTCTTATTTCCCTTAACAGATCCAACCAACCGCACAATTGGACACACCAATGTGTTCTTTAGTAAACCGAATACGACAATCGATCGTATCAGTTCTTCCAACTGTACATTGCATAACACTGAATCAATGAGCTCTTTCTGACTTGATGTCAATACGACTTTAAGAGATGACAATATCTATCTCCTTAACTAGGAAAGAACAAATACCGTAATAAAGGATTTTGCATATGATTTTGGATCTCATGGTTCCAGATACCAAATAAAAAATCGACCTAAAACTAGATCAAACTAATTCATAAAATTGAAGAGCAGTCAAATGAAAAATAAATTAAAGAAAATAAAAAGAAAAATTGTAATATTTTTTAGCTGTGCACTATTTCCCTCTCCTTTTTACCTCTTTAACTATATATAATATAAAATCTAAAAAGATAAAAGCTGTGCCACCCCTTTTCTAAATTATCTAATTTATATATATAATAAATAAAATAAAACCTAAACCTAAATGAAGGGTAGTTGTTACTGCCACCCCAGTACTATTCATGTTTTGTTATATAATAATAAGTGTAATAACCCATATTTACCCGGGCCCATAAATAAATAAATAAATAACAAATAAAAAATAACAGTTTTATACAGTCCATGTACAAAAGCCCAAAACCTAGTTACATTTTTAACCCAATAAACTTACACCCGGTTATACCTAAACCCACTAGCCCGTTACACCCAAGACCCAATTAGTTTTAGCCCAAACACCCGAACCAGACCCAAACTAGCGAGGCCCAGTGCCTAAACTAAATCTGGAAACCCTAGGGTTTCCAGAAGCTTCGCGCCACAAACTCTAAACGTCACGCCCCTTCATCTAGTGCCATTTCGGTAAACCCTTATCAACGGCTCCATCAATGTCGTGACTGCCAAAATCTGTGCACGAATCAGCACCTCAACACTATCGGATTTCTTGTCATCACCTGCAAAAGAGGAAAGAAAAAACACAACAAACATGGCAAGAATCGAGCAGAGAATATACAAACTTGTAAACAAAGGCTATAAAAGCCAAATGATTTCACTGTAATAGGGATGGGTTTTCTTTTTTTTGAAAAAGAAATAAAAAAATAGATATACAGATATATTCAGAGATATACAAGCAGTTTCTTAAAGGTGATTTAAATTTCATATTTTGTTATCTATTTTTCAACGAGTATACGAATTATTTTTGCAAAAAAAAAAACTGTTGATATTTAAAAGGAAAAGAGGTTACCTATGTTTCGCTTGAAAGGACGAGGGTTTTTAACCCTCCGACCACTGTGTGTGGTGGTGCATGTGGCGCGTGGGCATGTGCTGCTCAGTAGTCAGAGGCCGGAGCCCGGATGGCCTTCTTCTCTCCTCTTTCAGAGGATTTTAAAGATTTTTTTTTTGAAAACAGTTTCTAAAATGAATTTTGAAACAAAAATTGACTTAAATAGTGTAATGGATTCGGTGTTGTTTTGCTTAGTCTAATAAGCACTAAAACGGCACCGTTTACGTTCAAGATTCGCGTGTCGACCTGTAACCCGGATAAGATTCGCGTGTTTTTGTTTAAAGGGCAAATTGTCTAATTAGTCCTTCAGTTCCTTTAAAATTTATAATTTTATTTTTATTTTATTTTTAAATTGGCCCTAACTTTTATATTCGTTTCAATTTGATCCCAATAGCCACTAAAACTCATTCTGAGGAACGACGTCATTTTTGGACGTATATTATGCAATTTATATTGTTGAATTCATTATGTTCTACATTATGTTTTGCACGTAACGATAATGCATGTATATTTTGTTATCTATGATCATAAATGTATAAAATGGTAATGTATATTGTGTAATTCATGCCATTATTTATCATTTTTTTATATTATATTTGCATGGAATGTTAAAGAAGGTATTATGTAGGTTAATTTATTTAAATATTGATTCTTTGTAATGTATTAAATGCATCATCACTTTAAAGAATTTTTATATTTCATTCGATCCAAAAGATTTTTTAAAAAGGATAAGGCAATGTTTTTTTGGTAGTTAGAAATTCGAAAAATAGTGCCCTAACATGCTGGGTTGTGATTTCCCGTTTGTCTAAATACCTAAAAGATCCTTCAAAATAAGTTTTGAAAATCACAAGATGATTTTAGTTATGAAAGATTAAAAATATCGTGTCCAATCATGCTGGATATGATGTTTATATTCTTTTGAAGCAAAAAAAATCTTGATTCTTTTTAATTCAAATTATTACTGTTTTAAAAGTGATCTTATTTCTAAATTCTTTCAAACTTTTGACATTAAGACAAAATTATTCAATTTGGTACCAATTTTGGGCATTACAAGGGTGCTAATCCTTCCTCGTGTGTAACTGACTCCCGAATCCATTTTCTCATAACTTCGTAGACCAAAATATTTTATAAAGTGATCCAATCACACTCTAAAAGGTTGGTGGTGACTCCCGTTTTCAAAATACCCTCCCCATATTTTTTTAAAGGTGGTTTCGAAAGCTTGGCAACTCCACTGGGGACAATAAGAGTGCCAGGCCAAGAAATTGATTATTTTCTGGCTTAATGTCGGAAGTTTGGAAAATTCTAAAAATTGATCCTTTTTTACATGTGTTTGCTCCATATGTTTGTTATCCTGTTGCCATACATTGCATTTGCATGACCGTTGTGGTCGCACCCTTAAGTGGGAGTGAGAAGCTATGCTTTCGTGAGGTTTTCACTTCCGTATGAGCTAGTGGATTGCTTCCGGGATACTGTACCTATGTCTTCGTGAGATTTTCATCTCCGTATGGCCATAGGGAAATGTGTCCCCTTAAACTGAACTTGGTCTATATGAGCCTATAATGGGTGAGGACTGAGGAATCTGCTGGTTCAGGTACCTTTGCTTTAGAACTAAAACTCATATAGTGAACTTTAAGCACTTATCCTAGGGAAAATGGTGATAGCCTTTAGTAAGCTAACCTTGTAAGTACTTGTTTATCATCTTCTTTATATGTGATACTAACTTATTTTATTTTTTTATCATTGCATGTTATTCGGCATTTAAAGGTGTCGATTCACAGTTCAATTTCTAAATTAGAAAGTTTTGTAATGAGGAACGAATATCTTGATAAAGTGGAGGACAATGCCTC